>OX336388.2:518424915-523424915 GCA_946902985.2 Meconema thalassinum | reverse complement strand
CCCCCTTCCAGCTCTCAGACCAGAATTAAAATGTCGTGGCAGAGCCGAGATTCAAACTCGGACCTCCAAGGTGACAGCCGAGAATGTTAGCCACTAATTCACGTGATCGTCTAAATGTGACATTGTAGGTCTAATTTCACACTCTTGATGCCGCTGCTGTTACGGGAGATTTTGAATCTTTACCTTATGATGGAAGGTATCTCGCGCAATATATTGTATTGTAGTGTTATACTCTCCGTTAATGTGTGTTCTACTACTGATATGTTGACGTTTATGTATTATGAATCCTAATGTTTTTATGCTGCGTTTTTTAAAATTGTTGACAGTGTTAAACTGTAGGGCTGTTTTTGTATTATAGATCAGGAATACAGTAACTGTGATAAGACTTGACTAAGACTAAGACTAAGAGAACCAGAATAATTTGTAGCAACCAAAATGAAACAGTTCGGTAACCTAAAATGATTGACCACGCCATGAACACGCCCTCTTTTCTACTTAAGACGTTGGGTTCATTTTAGAGGTACTACGGCAGCTCCCTGTACACTCAATAAGTAAAAAAGATGACTAAGAGTAAATGATTTGTTCAGAACATTACCTCCTTCACTGCCCTCAACAGATACAGTACCGTAGTAAACCAACAGGTAACTGACGTCACCAATAATCATTTGAAGCCATGACCAGGCTCCTTTTGTACTAAAACATGGGAACTTTCAAATTACTAAGTAAATAATATCGTACGTTTTTTGTACACGAAAAAACTACATCTATACTAATATATAAAAGTGAGATGGAGTGTGTCAGTATATTCCTCAATCACCAAAGAACCACTGGTCCGATTTAAGTGAAATTTTACATGGAAGTAGCTGATTTACCTGGTTAAAATATAGGCTACTTTTGATTTCGATACTTTGCACTATTTAAAGATGGCGACCATTTTAGTGACGTCACTAAACCCTATGGTTTCAAACTTTCAAATTTCCAGTTCAAATAAAAAGAGAACGCCAAGAAATAGCAAACGTTTGATGGCATATGCGAGGTTTAAAATTTTAATTTCTATCCGAAAGGTCCTTATCACTTTACATGTGTCTCCAACGGTTAGTGAGTAAAACCTAAATGTGTGCTATAAAACACGGTCAACGCCGAGCGGTGTAGTTGGACAAAATGCTCCATTCTTACTCTCCCTCCGCGCAGCACCTCGCCTATCCCCTGTTTTAACTGTCACCTTCACATGTATGCCCAGTAGCGAAGTACGGATACTTCAGCTAGTCTATATATATAAAGCTCAATGTTTGTCTGTCTGTCTGTCTGTCTGTCTGTTATGTATACAAATCCACACCGTTTCACCGATCTGAACCAAAATTTGTATACTTACCCTTCGGAACCCTGCGGGTAACCCTGTCCACTTGAAATTTCCGACAGACCACCCCTTTCCCTGCATTTAGGCCCTTTGTTCCAAATCTACACCGTTTCACCGATCTCAACCAAAATTTGTATACTTACCCTATGTAACCCTGTGAATAACACTGTCCACTTAAAATTTCGGAGAGACCACCCCATTTCCTGCATTTAGGCCCTTTGGCAAACTTCTACACCGTTTCACCGATCCGAACCAAAATTTGTATACTTACCCTTTGCAACCCTGCGGGTAACCCTGTCCACTTGAAATTTCGGACAGACTACCCCAATCTCTGCATTTAGGCCCTTTGGCTCAAATCTACACCGTTTCACCGATCAGAACCAAAATTTGTATACTTACCCTTTGGTACCCTGTGAATAACACTGTCCACTTAAAATTGCGAACAGACCACTCCATTCCCTGCATTTAGGCCCTTTGGCACAAATATACACCGTTTCACAGATCTCAACCAAAATTTGTTATTTACCGTCTGGAACTCTGCGAGTAACACTGCCTGCTTGAAATTTCGGACAGACCACTCAATTCCCTGCATTTAGGCCATTTGGCACAAATCTACACCGTTTCACCGATCAGAACCAAAATGTGTATACTTACCCTTTGTAACCCTGTGAATATCACTGTCCACCTAAAATTTCGGACAGACCACCCCATTCCCTGCATGTAGGCCCTTTGGCACAAATCTACACCGTTTCACCGATCAGAACCAAAATTTAAATACTTACCCTTTGGTACCCTGCGAGTAACACTGTCTGCTTGAAATTGTGGACAGACCACTCCATTCCCGGAAAGAGGACAGGGTCCGTCCCAAAGGCAATGGAAAGAAGGGGTAAAACCGGACCCAGCTCAGGAAACCCTCAGGGTTGCCAGCTCCCGAATTCACCAGCCATGAGCCCTTGAGGATGTAGCACTATCTAGGGTGCACCAGAAGTGGTGGGGCTACATACACCCTGCCTCCTTGAGGGTCTTGAGCAGAAGACATGAGATATTAAGAAAAGAAAAAGAAGGCTGACGCCTCGAAGAATGAGGCTATCAGGAATGATTAAACAAGGGCCAATTAAGGCGGGAAAGTGAAAGAGTCGCTAGGCCTCGGATACACTGATACCATCGGGGTCGGAAGAGAACAAGAGTTTGACCAAGGGAGGCCGACAGGAAAGAGAACTGAAAGGAGCCCGGCACCAGTAAGTAGAAGCAATGCCGGACTCAGCTGGGGTCCCGTGGTCGCAAACCCACGTCCCACAAGTTGTGAGACCCTGGTGGGTGGAGGGGGGAGGAGGGGGCAGATGTGAGAATAGCTTACTGATTCATCGCGAGGTGTCATGAGAGAAATGTCGAGTCCCCGCCGTGTTACCTGGTATTGCTGACTATGCTGATGTTCATACAGGGTCTTTGCTCAAACCACTGTAGAGTTACAAAAGAATGAGTGATTCACCGGTCAATGTGAATTGGACCGGGAACCCCCCCTCCAAACGTCTGTCATCATATTTCGACATCATCTGCGATATTCTCAGGTTTGTGCAGCTTGGACCCGAGCTGTACTCGATAAGCTCTTTCACTACACGCATCGAGTATAGGCCTAAGCCAGAAAATAACGTTCAGACTTTGGAAGACATCGAAGGTAGAGATCTGAATTACCTATATCAGATTTAAAATTACACCATGTTCGTTTAGTAGTCATTTTTCATTACCTTATTATTATCATCATAAGGGCAAATGACCTAGATGTTACGCCCATTATACCACTAATCACCACACACAACAAGTCTTCATCGCCTGTGATTTTTGAAATATTTATTTCTATCACGGTAGTTTGTAAGTTTGTCGTGTCAATTCAACTGTAGTTTTCATTACCATCCTCATCAAAAGGGCAAATGACCTAGATGTTACGTCCATTATACAGTACTACTAAGCAACACCACAGTCTTCATCGCCTGTGATTTTTAAAATGCGTATTTCCATTATTTTGTAAGTTTGATATACCCGTTCAGTAGTAGTAGTCTTCATTATCATCCTCATCAAGGGGCAAATGACCTAGATGTTACGTCCATTATACTATTAAGCAACACCAGAGTCTACCTAGCCTGTGATTTAAAAAATATGTATTTCCATTAGTTTGTAAGTTTGATATACCCGTTCAGTAGCAGTCTTCTTCATTATCATCCTCATCAAAAGGGCAAATGACCTAGATGTTACGTCCATTATACAGTACTACTAAGCAACACCACAGTCTTCATCGCCTGTGATTTTTAAAATATGTATTTCCATTAGTTGTAAGTTTGATATACCCGTTCAGTAGTAGTAGTCTTCATTATCATCCTCATCAAAAGGGCAAATGACCTCTCATTCCTTTAAAGTATCAATTTTTCCCATTCGTTGATAAGTTACATGTGCCAGTAGTCGCTTCTATGTTCATCATCACTATGTAGAAGATGTTTTGCGTCAGAAGAAAAGACAACTGGATGCTCAGGAACGTTAACGATATATCGACTGCGAAATCTGGAAGCTTCTTGGAGGAATTGCTTGAGACATTTATCGTACAGTTTAAACCTTAACAAGACGAAACTTTTAACCAGATAGCGATCTAAGTGAGAGCTCTGTGGCAAAAAATAATCAAGTCTTTCCCGAAATATGAGTCCTAAAAATAACTTTTTCTATTATTTTCTAAGTTTCATATGTCAGTTATGTAGTAATTTTCAATATCATCCTGATCAGTAGGGCAAATTACCTAGATGTTACGCCCTCAACGTCATTGGGGGAAAATGACCTAGATTTTAAGTCCATTATATTTCTAACCGCCACATAAAGTCTTCTACGACTGAGATGTCACGAATTCTGGGACCGCTAACGACATATCTCGACTCGGACTGAAGACAAATATCACGAGAATGATCATTATTTTACAGAGCCTCCCATAGTGACTTAAGTATAAACATTGTCACTGGATTTGATAATGTAAGAAATGAATACATAAATAAATATAATTAATGACGTTGAGTGTTAAGGAGACTGAAATATTATCATCATTCCACCGGGCGAAGCCGGTTCTGCTAGTTGCTTATAAAAACATGAATGAAAAGACACGCCTTTTCTGTTCCAAATTTATTTGAATAACTAATTAATGAATAATTATAAGGAATTGCATAAATATCAGAATATGAATAAATATGAAATGTTTTGTACAATATGATGATTTTATCAAAATATTATGAAATATGATATTTTTAAATTGGTGGATTCATATTCCTGACTGCATAAAACGTAAAGATATCTGGTTCCCACTCCAGTATTCTTTCTAGTTTAGAATATGAAATTTCATACCTTTACTCGCTCCAGATCAGACAAATTCTACACACAGCCAACTACACGGGGCTGAAATGGTCAGAAGAAACTCTTTGCCTTGAATTGTGATTGGCCACCTAATATCATTACCAAGATCAATACGGGTCCCATGACATACGTCTACAGCCTGTAATGACACTTCACCTGATTGGTCAGAAGGAACTCTTTGCCTTGAATTGTGATTGGCCGCCTACTATACCCGTTCCAAGACATACCCGACCCCTATATTCTTTGATACACGAGAACGAGAACGGGAACGAGAAGGATGTTGAAATGCACGCTACCTTGTCCGTCGGTTTATCACAATCAATCTCCGGGAACGAGAAACTAAAAGTAACCCGGGAAGGTCAACGGGAAACATTTTTGACGCTCTCGGAGCTTCCCGGAGCCAATCAGAAACGTTGTACCTGCACATGCGCAGTACGGAAGGAGTAGCCCAAGGTGTAGCCAGAGATGTAAACATAACCTGTGAATGCGCTCGATTACCATCATGAAATTATTTTGAAGCGCATACATTTTATACACACAATAGACTAAGCAAACTTAGTATGGACAAGTGATAGCTGATTGCGCGCGCATGTACAATTTCACGTTTCCGGGCCTTAAGACATGAAGAGCCATTCTATGACATGGGAAACGTATTGTGCAAAGACTTGGGCTAAACTATTATATAAATGCAGTTGTAGTCTAAAGACATACGGTAACGGTACGTCATATTTCATTTTTATTTTAAATCCCATAAATTCGTAAGAATTTAGTGCGGTATGATTAAAGAACTCTCCCTGGAATCAGGACTTCCTGAAAGTTGATGTCGGCTGCGTGTGCTATCACCTGAGAGCGGTGAAAGATCGAATCACTTTTTTTTTAAGCTTGTCAATCGCGACCAATCAACGGTCTCATGGATTCGCTGCTCGGTTCCCGTAGCGAGCGGACGTGTGTGCTGTCTCGTGCGACTCTGTGTGGTTGGAAGTTTGTGCGTTCACCCACGTGGGTAATATTCGTGAGTGATCTAGTCGTAGTTTTTTATTTTGTGTTAAATTATCCTTTTGGGTAAGTGTTTTCGTAACTGATACAATCTTTTGATCCCCATGTCCCTTCCCGGGAATGGGGTCAAGGACAAACCTCCGGAGTTTGCCCCTCCTGAACCTGTCCGTCAAATAGAACCAATCCTGGTAGAAACTGTTCATGTGGAGACTACATTAATCTTAAATGAACGTGATATCCTTCAGACTGTTGCTGGTTCGACAACCTCTCAGGAGGTTTCTCAGCCAACGCCACCTCTTACTATTCCGAAATTGGTTCCTCAACACACATACGGTGCTCACCACTCTGGCCCATATAACGTCTTTATCGAATCAACTAACCCGAAACAATTCGGTAATGCTCACCCAATGATTTTAGGCCGTCTGTTCTACCAACATAAGGTCCCGGACATTGTCTCCATAAAACGCAAGGGCCGGAATCGCGTTGAAATCCTGTTTCGAACCCGTACTGCAGCAAATTCCATGCTCAAGCACCCACTGCTCACGGAGCGTTCCCTGCGGCCATTTATCCCATCCTCAAACGTTCATCGTGTGGGCGTCATTCATGGCGTCGGCACCACACTCACTCAAGACGAAATCCTAGAATTCATTCAGTCACCTGTCCCTGTGGTAGCCGCGCAACGCATGAATAGGAAAAAATATGCTGATGGAGTTCCGGAATATATTCCTACAGGCACCGTGAAAATTACCTTTGATTCGCAAACTCTCGCTACTAATATATCCCTTTTCAGTGTTTATTTGGAGGTCCAAGCCTTCATATTCTCCCCTATTCTATGTCGTCGCTGTCAGCGATATGGCCACGGTAATGATAATTGCCGTTCTCGCGAACCCCGCTGTGGCACCTGTTCCCTCAACCATAATACGGTTGACTGTACACAGATCATACTTAAGTGCGTTAATTGTGGTGAAAACCATGCAGCGGGTTCCCCTCGTTGCTCTGTACATCAACGACAACTCGAAATTAAGAAGCAGATGTGTCTGCAAAATAAATCCTACTTTGATATTACAAATGCGTCAAATGCGCCTCCTGTCTTCAACCCATTGTTGGTGCCCCAACAATTCCCCGCTTTACCCCCCTCTCAATCTCCCCCGATTGAACCCGCCCGTAAAAGAAAATTCACTCAGGTGATCCCTAGCTTCTCCAAACTGACACCCCAATTAGGGTACGACCGTGCTGCGTACCTCAATATCTTACGACCGACCCCCTTTCCTTCCTCCTCACTTTCTACTTCTACCACTCTTCCCTTTCCTTCTCAGCCTCAATCATCCACCTCCCACGACACCTCGGTGCGTGGTCCTTCCTCCGACACCACACCTGGTTTTCCCAGTGTGCATAAGCCTTCTGCAGGAATTACCCACGACTTTGCCCAATTGTTGGAGTTATTAGGCTCCAATTCTCAATGGGTTTATTTGCTTCAACGAGTGCGTGACAAGGTACTACCCTTAGTTAATCTTCCTTCCGCTGACCCGCCTTGTTAAATGCGGTTATTACAATGGAATTGTCGGAGTGTAAATAACAAACGACATGAGGTACTATCTCTCTTAAATTCTTTCCAACCTGATTTATTTTTACTTCAAGAAACGTGGTTAAAACCACATTTTAAATTCATAATTCCGGGATATAATACCGAACGATCCGATGGCGATGGTTTCGGGGGCATTCTTATCCCTATCCGCAATACCATTCCCTACACCCGTCTTCTCTTATTCAATACCCTTCCCTCTACCTTTCTTATTGCTATTCGTATCGATGCTCTTACAATACTCAAATTCTACTGCCCTCCTAGCGTACATGGCAATCGATTCCAATGGCAAAGCTTCTTTCAACAGTTTTCTCATCTTACCCTCTTCCTTCTTGGGGGTGATTTTAACGCCCATCACCTCTCTTGGGGCAGTGAAACAATTAATGACAAGGGCCGCCACGTTCTTCATGCCACCACTATGTTTCATTTTTCTATTTTAAATGATGGCTCCCCGACTAGAATTTCCATCCCCAATCGTAATAAAAGTGCTGTCGATCTTTCGATTGTCACAGCTGACTTACGTCCGTCCTCTACTTGGTATACTCTATCTGATACTCACATGAGCGATCATTTTCCCATATTAATCGACGTTACTCGCGGTACTCTCCCCCACCCCCCTCGTTCCCCTCCCTCTCAGTCCCGCGTGCTTAGTAATTTTGATGCTGCATTTTTTCAAACCTGGCTCACTGACTATCCTTTGGGTACCCATATTTCTCCTTCCGTTGATTACCAACGGTTGATTCATCTTATCACCACATATCTCGATACATACCACCCTATCACGACGCGCTCTTCAAACAGTGGACCACGTCACTATCAAATTAAATGGTGGGATAATGAATGTACAGCCTGGGTGAAACGCCGGAAATGCAGTTTAAGAGACCTTCGTCGCCACAATACTTATGAAGCGTACGTCAAATATAAAAACTTAATAGCCAAGATCCAACGTGGATTAAATTTAAAACGTCGTACAGCATGGAAAAACTTCACGGAAACCCTCTCCCGCGAAAGTTCCTCCTCATTCATTTGGCAGTCAATTAATTCTATCAACCGTACTCGATCTCGACAAGCCCACCCTCCTACTTCCCCCGCTGTTTACCTTCAGTTCCTATCAACGCTCACTCCCGATTCTGTTCCACCTGACATTCAAATTCCTATCGCCCCTGTCCACCCTCATTTTCAGACCCTCATTTCACCATTAGAACTTTCTGAGATTGACCGCGCCCTCTTTCCCAAAAAATCCTCCTCTCCTGGTCCCGATGCAATTACGTATCAGATGCTCCGCTTGTTGACTCCCCTGTTCAAAGGGTGTTACTTGCATTCTTCAATTCTATTTTATGTGGCTTTCCTGTACCTACGTCCTGGAATTTCTTCCACTTAATCCCCATCCTTAAACCGGGGAAAATTCCTTCTGATCCGTTGAGTTACAGAGGAATAGTTTTAGGTTCTTGTCTTCGAAAATTATTCCAAAAACTCTTACTAAATCGTTTAACATGGTGTATGGAATACTATTTCCAACTTCCTAAATATCAGTTTGCTTTTCGGCGGGGAAAAAGTACGGTGGATGCTTTTAACCTCTTTATAACTGATCTCGTTCTCGCTCGCAGTCGAAAACAATCTACGATCGCAGTGTTTTTAGACATCCAAGGTGCTTATGACAATGTTCATCTCTCACAACTCTTCTCTAAATTACATTCTTTCCCCTTCCCCAGATGTATTCGTTCCATTCTGCTACAATTACTCACGAACCGTCAAATCATGTTGAAATACCACGATCTGACCTCTTCGATTCGATATACTTCTCACGGTTTGCCCCAGGGTGATATCATGAGCGGGTTTCTCTACCATCTCTACACCGCCGATCTTGAACGTTTAATTTCTCCTCATGCTCGACTTATTCAATTTGCTGATGACATTCTTCTCTATAAAACTGCGAACACGGTAGACGAATGTATTCTATCTATTCAAGATGCCTTATTACTCCTTCATAACTGGTTTTCCGAACATGGCTTTCAAACCTCTTCACGGAAAAATGCCGCTATGCTTTTTACCTCTACTCGCCGCCCTCCCCCTCCACAAGTATATATTGGCCCTCATACCATACCTTTTCGCACTTCCTTTAAATATCTAGGGCTTCACATTGATACTAAATTAAACTGGAATGCCCATTTCTCCGCCTTAGAAACACTGCTTCATCCGAGAATCAACATCCTTCGCTCGCTTACTCGTCGTCATTGGGGCTCTGACCCTTCTGTCCTCCTCCGTGTTTATCAAAATATCATTCGCTCTGTCTTAGAATATGGGTGCAATTTCTTCGACTTAGCCCCTACCCGGTCGTTGCAAAAACTAGATACGCTACAATGCCAAGCTCTACGCATAATTACTGGAGCTTTATCTTCTTCCCCCACCAACGCCTTATTAGTCGAGACAGGCGAATACCCACTCCATGTACGTAGAACTTTTCTCTCTAGCAAATACCTTTAAAAAAATTATCCTTATATAACCATCCTTTACTTCCCAAACTTCAACTCATGAGTGAATACCGCCTCCAAAACCGGTTTTACTCTGTCCGCTCCCCTTCGTTGCTCCTTGCTTATCAATTTCTTCTTCCCCTTAACCGAATATCTTACAAACCCGTACTCATTTGTTACACAACGGCAATTATCCCGTTCATTTTTTCTCCCCCTCCGTCTTTCTGAATGTTTTTCAATCCTTACCACCTTCTGTTAGAAATCTCCCTCACCTCTGTCACCAACAGCTTCAGGCTTTCCTTCATCACTTCCCTAGTCACATCCACTTTTATACTGACGGTTCCAAACGATCTCAAGCCCCTTTTACAGGCGCATCAATCTACGCTCCTGCTCTTGATAAAACTTTAACATTCTCCTTACCGTGCGATGTTTCGATTTTCACCCCAGAAGCCTTTGCTGTTCTTCATGCCTTACAAGTTATTAAACAATTATCCATCAAACAAGCTATAATATTATCTGACGCTCACAGTGTCTTGTCCGCTCTCCTTTCTCCCTATTTATCACAAAACTGGTATATTCATTCCATTCAAAGATTATCTTACGAATTATCCCACGCCAATTTTGACATCCTCTTTGTATGGATTCCTGGCCACGCTTCGATCCCTGGTAATGAAACAGCTGATACATTAGCCAAATCCGCGACCCTTGGCCACGGCACGTGTTATAATATTTCCGCCCCGTCGAGCGACTTGCTTTTAAAATCCAAACAACACTTCCAACAATCATGGCAAACCATTTGGGATACAACCTTTCGGTTCAAGGGTACCTTTTATTACAGACTTCAGCCCCATATCCCGATCACACCTTGGTTTTCCTCCTGTACTTACACACGTCGTCATATAACTACCATAATCCGTCTCCGATTTAATCACTCCCTTACCCCGGATAGGTTGTTCAAATTTAAACTTCGCGCCACCGACCGGTGTGACTGTGGACAATCTATCGGTACCATCCAACATCTTTTATTCTAATGTACTCTATTCGAACGCCCTCGTATAAACTTCATTCGTAAATTGCTCCAACTTGGATTTGTACAGCCCTTGAATATTACATGTTTGCTACACACTCCGACAATTCCTATTGTTCGTGCGATCGTCTATTTTTTAGACGCCTGCCACCTTCAATTATAACGTTGTAAATAAATAGTTCCCTTATCTGTTGACGCGGTGTTACCCAGCTTGTAGTATATAGTCGCCTTGGTGGGTCACTAGGCGTGAAGATTTTGCACCTTGTGTTATATTCCTCCCTTTTCACCTATCTCTCCAATTCTTTTGTTTTTTCCTTTTATCACTTTTCTTTTTTACGCTTTCTTCAATCTTTACATTACAACGGTTCTGTATCATAAGTGAGTTTATTCTCCTTCCAACCACATCGCGCGGTTCTCTCCCTCAAGAAGTATTAATCCCCTCAACTGGTGACTGCTGGTGACTGGGTGATATGCTCCCTCAGGCCCAAAAAATCTCTTGAAAGGAGAAGAAGAAGAGAACGGTCTCATGGGCAAACGGCTCGTGTGAATACTAGCTGTTGCCAGTCTATTTAAGTTTATTAGACTTGGTCATTCCATAGCTGCATTATTATCATTATTTATGTAGGCTATGGTCATTTCTGAATATAGGTATCGTTCTGTTTAGGTGCTCCATATAGCTGATCAATGAGTTATAGTATTGTGTAAAACTGAACACATACGTTTTGATGATCATTATAGCAATCGAGTGAATGAAAGATGGAAGTTGCGTTTTAAGTTAATCTTAATCTACGGTAACAAGCTTGCTGTTGTTGTATTGTTCTTAGACTATAGTGTGAGGAAAATGTGTTATAAATGCGAAGATTGTTCATACAGCCTACATTTCTGTTTTGATGTCGAAGTGGGATTCATGTAATCTTCTTCTTTTATTCATGTCATTTCTTTAAACAGTTCCTATTGGCTTCGACCTCAAAGATCTTTTGGTACCATGTGCTTTCCTTCACTCCCAACTGGTTATTTCTGCTCTCCTAAAAAAGTTGCAGGTCCTCCTTATTGGGTCTTCTCGGATATTTTCTCTCTCTTCGCCAGGTAAACCCAATGTAGGGATTCTGATTCTTCCCAGCGCCTCACTTTCGAAGAGCTGATTCTTTCGCTTCGTTACATTTCCTACATAAATTGTCTCATATTCCAATTCTATGTAGGTGCTTTTAAAGATGGCAGTGTGCCGTCAGCAGTCCTACTACCCATCTTATTTTTTCCCTGCTGAGTTCCAGCAGTTCCTTAGTATGCTTTCCCCCCCCCGTATTACGTTACTGGGCACACATTAGCTTCGCCCAATAGCCTGAATGGGTACTGCTCGTGTGTTGGGCAGTGAACACCAAAGATCAATATACTGACACCAATGAGAGGATAGCGAAACATTATAGTGGGTAAAACACAAAGCTACTGCATCGGACGGGAACTAACTAAAAAAAAATACAGGAAAGCACAGGGGACACAAAGGTACTAATCTCCACACCGAAGTGATCCATCTTGGTGACTGACCGTTACATTTACACAAACGAGACCGGATCACGAAAAAGGGAGCAATTTATAAAATGACATTGATGTCACATAAAAACTTCGTTAGGATATCTACCAGTGGAACCGTCGGCGTAAGCAATAAAGTCGGCGAATTGAGGGGTAATTGAAAACCAAGGGAGAAAAGAGATTCATACATTATAAAACGTTGTGGATCATAAGTTGAGCATTGGAAAATGATTTGTGGGAGATCTCCTCGGTAGTGACCGCAGCCACAACAGACAGGAGAATCACGGGCATTAATGCTATGGAGATAAGCAGGTGTGACGGCATGGTTGAAACGCATTCTGATGATGGTGGTGATGTGGCGACTAGTATAGAATCCTAAGAACCATGGCTGGGCTGGTATAGATGGTTGGATAGATTAATAATGTTTGGGATGGTGATATATATGGTCGCGCCACAGCTGTTGCCATTCCTGGAGGATGAGTTCATGGATATGAGGTAGAATATCAGAATATGGTAGAGCCATATCAAGACGGGTTCCCTGACCCAATACTGTTTCTTTGGCTAAGTTATCAACCTGTACATTTCCACTGTTATGGGCATGTCCTGGTATCCAAGTCAAGATTACATTGATCCCGGCATTACTGATTTCATATAATTGTTGGGCTAAATTTAGTAAATACCAATTCTCAGAAAAGGTAATATTTTGTAAGGCGAGGAGCGCACTTTGGGAATCGGTACAGATAAGAGCATGGGAAAGACCCTGTTGTTTGATGTAGATACAGGCTTGGCGGAGGGCAAAGACTTCAGCAGTAAATATAGTAATGTGGGGAGGTAAAAAATATTTACGTGCAACATGTAAAGCCGGGGCGAAAAATGCCGCGCCAACTCTGGTTGGGTGTGATAGTTTTGAAGCATCCGTATAAAACAGAGTATGTTGGAGGTAGCGACTGATAATGTCGTGGAACGTGCGTGAAATGACAGTGGGGTGTGATTTAAACTTAGTTTATTGAGAAAAGGTGTATGTGAAAGAGACATTTTCTGTAATAAATATTTGGCGCATAAGTACTGGCGGCGGAGAGAAAGCGGGGTTTCTCCAGCCTCGACCAATAAAGCTTTCGTTGGTGTAGCAGGGAGAGCGCCGATAATAATGCGAAGGGCGTGGAACTGTAAACGGTCCATAGTGTGTAAATGAGTGGGTGTCAGAATGTCAAAAAAAGCGCTCTCATATTCCAAAACCGAGTGGAAAATGCTTTTGTAAACTGTCAGCAACACGGACTGCGCCGTCCCCCCATGAGCGGCGCGTAAGCGCCTTGAACACAGGGAACTTGTTCTCTAATTTTTGAGTGACGTGGGTTAAATGACGTTGCCAATTAAGTTTATCGTCAATATACAGACCTAAATATTTGACGACTCGAACAACATCGATTTGGCCTTGTTGATATTCGACAGGTGACGTGTCATATATACGTTTGTGAGTGAATATCAATGCTGCGTTCTTATTGGGTGACGTCACCAATCCATGTTGGGTAAACCACTGATGTGCCTTAGTTAGGGCCGTATATAAATCTTCACGGCAAGTGGTGAGATTGGATTGAGTAGCATGTATTAATATATCATCAGCAAATTGAATTAATCTTGCATGAGGAAGAATTACAGATTCAAGGGTTCCCGTATAAAGTAAGTATAAAATACCACTAAGGATATCGCCCTGCGGAAGGCCATGCGAAGTATATCTATTGTTTAGGACCTCATTATTGCAACATAAATGTAAACGTCTTTGTACGAGAAAATTATGGATGATACTTAGAAAAATTAAGGGGTAACGATGGGAATATAATATCTGTAATAAAAGGTATGGATCTACCGAATCATAGGCTCCTTGAATGTCCAAAAAAATGGCTATGGTATGTTGTTTCCGTCCTTTCGCCAGGAGTAAGTCAGTGAGGAATAACGATAGGGCGTCCGTAGTACTGTGTTTTTAACAAATGCATATTGCGTTTTGGGGAGAACATCATAATATTCCAAGCACCATTGTAAACGTCGGAGTAAGATTTTTTGGAATACTTTGCGAAGGCAAGAACTTAACATGATATCACGATAATTATGTGGGTCCGTAGAGTCTTTGTTGGGCTTTAAAATCGGGAGAACTTCAAATTGATTCCAGTCTTCTGGGATGATACCAGATAATAGTATGGAATTGTATAGATTTAAAACTATTGTGAAGGCTTGCGGGGAGAAGGCAGCTATCATGCGATATGTTACAGCATCAATACCTGGCCTTGTAGATTTCTTGTTACGTAGATGTTCAGTAGACGTGATAGGTAGCAACAAAGTCAGGAATTTCGGTGATTCGTGATACGGGCTGGGGGAAAAACATTGCGAGACGTAGTCAGGGTAAGATTCTGATAAAAAGTTTCGTAACCATGCTCGTTGAGTGATCTTGTCATGGACCGCGAGACGACATGAGACATGTTTTTGATTGTCGACCATAGGTTGCGAAGAGATGTATGACTATTAAAAGTTGAAATGAAGAAACGCCAAGCCGCATGTCGCTTGAGATTCAAATGTTGTTGGGTGGACGCACATATTCGTTTATAGAGTAAGTAATGATGGGGAGTCATGTTCTTTCGAAGCCGTTTTAATGCTGCTTTTCTTCTCTTGATCCAAAGAAAACATTCCTGATCCCACCAAGGCGGATGAGTGGTACGAGGACCGGTATGAGGGGTGATGGGCGACAGAGGATGATATGTATTTAGATATGCATCAATGACTGTTTTCAAGAAGGCGTAATCAGACAAAGGAGTTCGATGTTTTGGGGTGAGATGAGTTTGTAAATAAGTAGAAAATAATACGGTACGTAATCGAAGCCATGTGTTGGTCGTTTGAGCGAGAACGTTGTGGGGGTGGGCGGAGATGAAGGACCTAGGGCGTAATGTATCAGAATGGGATAATGATCACTTTGATGTAAATCGGGAACTGTTTGCCGTGTGATAAGGTGGGCCTGATCCTATGTAGTGATGGTTAGATCAACGGCACTAGACAGTCTATTCGGTGGCGTAAGACGGGTTGGGGAACCATCATTTAATATGAGTAAGTGATGTTCAGTGATTGCCTTATGGAAATGACGTCCTTTCGGGTTATATCGTCCACTCCCTCAGGCGGCGTGATGTGCGTTAAAATCCCCTAAAATAACGTGGTGCTGTAGTTGGCAGGCAGAGCGGAGAAATAGTTGCCATTGACGTTGAGTACCCTGAATATTCGGTGGGCAATAGAGATGGGTGAAAAGACAATTATTTATTTGAAACATTTGAATATCAGTAGAGAGCAGAAGGAAATCACAATGAAGCAGCGAGAATGGGATATGTTGTTTAATTAATGTGCATAGGCGACTATAACCCTTCGTATGACATTATAAGCAGGGATGTGAAATCGAGCTTGCGAATATAACCATGTTTCCTGAAGGAAAATTATATCAGGATGAAATTCATCAATTAAAAGTAATAATTCATGACGTTTATTGGCAATACTCCGACAGTTTCACTGGAGTATCTGCATACATAACAAAGGAACGCATCATGCTAAAGAGTGCCAGACGGCTGAGGGTGGTCAGGGGCAATAGGAGGTAACAACGGGACTATTTTATCTAATAATTTTTTTACGCAATGGCTCCATTGTGTATTGTGACCTAAAAGGTCCATTAAGTTTCGAAAATCTTCTAAGATGATACGGGTGGGATCATTGGATTTGGGAGCCGCGGGAGAGGGTGGTATGCTAACAGCCAAGTTTTCGATAGGTGCCGATGGTTGAAATGACAGTCTGGAAGTGAAGGGTGTGGACACAATATTAAGATAACCCTGTCGATCATACCCAAGGGGTGTGATTGACCTTGGCGATTTATGCACCGTTTCAGTAAATTTCCTCTTACGCGGGGGATCGATTGGCCGTGGGTCGGTTGGGGGAGTAAGTGGTGGGAATTAAGTAGGTAACGTTAACGGATTGAATGGAGCCGTATGCCGGTTGACTATTTCTCTATACGATTTGTTGTCAATACACATTTGACGTTTGATGGCCACTTGCTGAATATGCGTTTCACATCGCGCCGACCCGGCAGGGTGGTTGTCCTGACAATTTGCGCATTTGAATAATACGGCCTGGCATTCAGTTGTGAGATGACCCAGGGCACATTTTCCACATCTGGGTTCCCTTGCTCGACAATGTAACTGAACATGTCCATACCGTTGACATTTTTGACAACGGATAGGATTGAATATGAATAAAGTAACTTCTAACATGACGTTAAAAACACTAACATACTTTGACATATTTTGTGTCTCAATAAAATCTTAACCGTACCTGTAGGTAATGTTTCCAGCTGATCATTGACCATTTTTTCCTGGTAAGTCATTGCACTCTGACTACTGGAACACGGGAGTCCATGTAACGAATGATTTCATCTTGGGTGAGAGACAGGTCAACGCCACATATGAGACCAACACGTTGAACGCTGGCGGATGGAATAAATGCTGATAATTTCCGTTCAACTAAAATGGGGTGAGTTAAGAAAGAATTAGCCATGGGACTATTTGGTGTCATTTTGTTCCGTATTGACAAATTAGCCATGTCCGAAGTGGCAAATTGAACTTGGACTCGATTGCGTCCCTTTTTTTGGATTCCCTTGATACCCGGTATATGCTTCTCGAAAAATAAATGGCCAAAGGCCGGGGTGCAAATTACCCACATTTTGATCAACTGACTGTACAAACACTATGTATGGTCCTTGATGATAGGCATTATATCGATATTGTGCGGCTAAGGTAGCTTTAGGTTCGGTTGTATTCTCTAAAGGCGGATTGCGAGAGACTGCCGGAGGCATGTTCTCGGGAGGTTCCACGACAAGCATGTGATCTAAAGAGATCTACGATAATGTTTTCGGGGGTACTCACCTCGAAAGAGAGTTGTTGGCCACCGCTGGCCTCCCCCATGTTGGATACACAAAACTAGAAATAGACACTAACCTGGTATATGTGTGGAATCTAATCACACTACTACCACTACCTCCCAACACCAAAAAGTCTGACCCAACACACCGGCAAGTACTACCACTTCAGAATGGAGTGATCCGTAACGCGGTTGAGAGAAGACTGTAGTATGCTTCTTGTTTGGTCTCTGAATTAGTTCTTTTGCAAGCCTGCACCCTGGAGTGTTTTTCCAGTTTTCCATTTGTTTCTTTTGTATCCATTTCCCTATGTAGTAGCGGGCTTGTCTATAAGAGATCTCACATACTGGTTCTGGACCCACAGAAGGTGTTTCTGACCCTTTTCTTGCCAGTTTATCTGCTTTTTCATTTCTTTCTATGCCTGCCTGCCCAGGTACCCATATTATTTTAACTGCATTGCACTCTGAGAGCTTCAGAAGTGTATAGCAATACCAAACAATTTTGGATGTTATCCGGACCACTTCAAGTGCCTTAATAGCTGCCTGGCAGTCCGTAAATATGAAAATGTTCATATCTCTGTAGTTCATTTTCATGTTTTCTTCAAGACTTTTATTGATTGCTATCACTTCAGCTTGAAAAACTGTAGTGTGTCTGCCAAGACTCATTTGGATTGATCTCTCAGGTCTTCCCCCATTGATCCCTCTACCTGTTCCTTTCTCAATCTTTGAGCCATCTATATCTTCCTTATCAGTGTTCCAACTATTCAAGTCCCAGTCTTCCTTTTTTCGTTATCTCAGTCTCAAAAGGTTTCTCAAAGATATACTGTACTTTGGAATCATATAATCCGCTGGCATGAATAAAACTTCCTCTGTAATTACACCGTTAATTTTACATTGACCAAGATTGGGCCTTGGAGCCTTCCCGCTTCCATTTTGCTCCAATTGATATGCGCTCATTCTAGCCTGACCCTTTATAAAGTTACTTAATGAAGGGAGATCCAATAGAGTATTCAAGGCTTCTGTCGGCGAGGTGCTCATTGCTCCAGTTATGGCTGTACATGCCATTCTCTGGAGGCTATTTAGTTTGCTGCTGACATTTCCTTGACTTACCTTCTTCCACCAGACGATTGCTGCATAGACCATCAGTGGTCTAATAATCATTGTGTATATCTACATTTCCACTGCGGGCTTTAGGCCCCATGTTGTCCCGACTGCCCTTTTCCTGCATACAATAGGTTCATGGCTCGGATTATATTTCTTTCTATATGTGAATTCCAGGTTAACTTTTGGTCTAATATTACACCTAAGTACAATACCTGTTCTTCCATATAGATTTCTTGCCCAAAGAGCTTTAGTATTCTCATCCTCTCTATTTTCTTCTTTCTTGTTAATGGGACCAGTGTTATCTTGCTCAGGTTAACTGAAAGTTGTTCTTCACAAGGTTAAATGATCTTTGCATGAGGTCCTGGATAACACTCATCACCTTACCTCTAACCACAATCACCAGATCATCTGCATATCCTTGTGTGTAAAATCCCTGTTCGTTGAGTATTACTATGATTTTGTTCACTACAAGGTTCCACAGATGAGGAGAGACTACTCCTCCCTGCGCGCATCCTCTTGTGGCTCTAACCGATAGTGTTTCATCAAACAGGGTTGCCTTTATTTTTCTCTTGTCTAACATGGATCTGATCCGTTTTACAACAATCTTACTCACTCTACTCTCTTCGACGGCCTTAATCATCGCGTTGTAGGTTGTATTGCTGAAGGAACTTCTATATCTAGGAATGCCGAAACAGCAATTTCTTTGTATTCTAGGCTTTCCTCTAGTTTGCAAACCAATTGATGGAGAGCTGTCTCTGTGGATCTGCCAGGTCTGTATGCAAACTGGTTTTCATGTATAGTTTAGTTCAGTTGCACAGTTTTCCGGATATATTTATCCAGTATTTCCTCCATTGCTTTCATGATGGAAGTTAAACATAGTGGTCTATAGGCTTTGGCTTGGGCATAGCTTGCCCTTCCAGGCTTTGGTAAAAATACTGCTTTAGCTTTAGACCATGATTTTGGCACATATCCCAGAGCTAGGCTTGCTCTAAAGAGTTCTGTCAGGGCCTTAATGATCATCACCTGTCCTTCTTGCACGAGTATCGGGAGTATCTCATCCGGTCCCGGAGCCTTTATGGGCTGAAATGTGTTAATTGCCCACCTTACCTGGTTAGGCTTGATTAATCGGTTGGCACTGTTCCAGTCCGCTCTTCGAGCTCTGACCTCTGTTTCCTTCGTGTCTGCCCCTTCTACTTCCTCAGCCTCAGGAAAATGACAAGCTAGCAACAACTCTACCGTCTCCTTTCCCGTCTGAGTGTATGTTCCATCCGGTTTTTCAAGTGTTCCTACTTGGTTTTTCATGCAATCTTAGGCTGGATTTATGTTCTGAAGTTCCATGGTTGGGTATATCCAATGTAGATAGTCTTTCGCCCTGTGATATCCCCCTCCTCCTCGACTCTTCTTACTGTTATTTTCTAAACCGACATGTTGAGAGTTCAAACTCTCCTTGTTTCTACTGAATAAGACCCGGTTGGGATTCGAACCGCAACCTCCTGCTTTCCGAGCAGATGCATGAGCCAACTCCACTACCACGGCCAGGACTCATTTCCAAGTTTCTACAGCAGGAACCAGTGAATTGCTCCAGGAAATAAGTCCTGATCGTGGTGGAGGCCGTGGTTCCGTAGTTAGCTAATGCGTCGTATGGAATGTTCATTAAACATCAGGAGTTAGATGTCAGTTAAGTGGCAAATATATCGTACCGTAGGCCTATAGCCTAAATACTGGTCCCTTAGCAAGGTGGTAGTTAAGCATAGATTGGTTGTTATGGATGCAGTTATGAGGCAATAAGTGTCAATTTTGGTAGTAGCTGACCACCTCGTGATGTATTGGCTAACATTCTTGGCTGTCGCCCCAGAGGTCCTGGTTCTGCAGAGAAATTTAATTCTGATCCGAGAGCTGGAACGGGGTACACTCAGCCTCGTGAATCAAATCTCAGAAAAGGCGTGTTCGATTCCCACCTCAACCATCCTAGAAGTCGTTTTCTGTGGATTTCCATTTTTACGGTATGACTACTGCAAGCAAATGCCGGGATGCTTCCTAACTTAAGGCTACAGCCGCCTCCATTCCAACCCTAACCCGAATTACAAATACACACACTACCGGTACTCCAAACAGCACAATAGAACAGGCTATCAGACAGATCCTGCATAGACCCAAGTACACGGGGATAAATGGCCATGATGTCGCGAAGCGCGTAACAACAACTAGGTACAGTAGCAGCAGTAGCCGGAGTTAATAAAGGAAAACTTGCCTCCTTACGAAGTGACAGTTGAGAGGCAATTAGGCGATAGCAAAGTGTAAGGAGCTTATAAAGGTGTTTTGGTACAGTTAAGCAAGGTGGTATTTACAGTAAGTATCGATTGGTCGTTTAGGTGTCAGTTAAAAGGCAGGAAGGAGGCAAGTTAGCTGGCACTAAGCTGGTAACAAGGGACACACTCTTAGTTACAAAATGGCAATTAAGTTAAGAGGCAATAATGAAACTTATATGGTAGCACTCTCGAGAGCTAGGGACGGTAATATTCTCTCTTAATCGGCGGCCTGAACACCGCGAACTGTCTGCAATAACTTGCAGTTTATTTTCCTCTTTAGTGACACTAAAATACCACTTTAAAAGCTTGCTCCTAGATTGCTGCCCTATCACCCCATAATAATCTTTGGACTTAAACACGTTTGTGCCATTTTGCACCCTCCTCGTCCTTAGCTGCCCCTTCATATTTTTTGCCATGCTTCTTAACCTTCTCGGTGCCATGCGCCGATCAGATCGGCTCTCGCTGCTCCTGCCAAAAGTGCACGCTGTTTGTCTTATCTTTGTAGATTTCTGAAGGCATATGTCCGTGATTATTTCATACTGTTGGAAAGCTGAGGTTCCAGGCTTGCCTGTGCGGTGTCTACTTTTTTCCTTCGAAGTCCGTTACGCGATAGGTTTGAGTTTGTATTCACGACCTCCCTTACCGCTCCCCCAATCATGCATGTTCCCGCCAAAATTGTGGTGCAGTTTTCTTCTTGTTGAAGTTTTCTGGCTACAGATGTAGGCTATCTAAGAACTTTATACAGCTGGAAACGTAGTGTTTCTTCGAATGTCCTTAATTTAGACACAAAATTGATTTTTTACCCAAAAATAATTGAAAAATTGAACAATTATCAAAATAACCTCCATTAAAAAGGCTGTATATACTTTTACGAACATAATTTATGAAATAATGAGGTTATAAAACAAAGCAACAATATTGATTCTATAGTTGAAAATGTGGTATTTATGTTTTTTTTTTTTCGAATAGCCTGCATAATCATTGAAAATGGCTTGGCATTCTTGGCAAGTATTTCGGGAAATGGCTTGGTACTAAGAGGGTTAATGTATCTTTTTATTTTCCCATAGTGCCACTTAGGTGCCACCTAAGTACCACCATAGACTTGTTCTTAATTTTGCCACTTTATTACCCAGTAGTGCCACTTTATGCTGCATAAGTACCACCTTAGAGGTTGTTCTTCATTTGTCACTTTATTTCCCCCTATTGCCACTTATACATGCTGTATAAGTACCACCGTAGAGGTTGTTCTTAATTTGCCACTTTATTTTCCCTCGGTGCTATGTATATGCTGGTTTTAAATGCTCTGTGAGGTGGCTTCGGTGGTGTAGTTGCTAGCATGCTGAGCTTCTATGCCCAAGATCGCGGGGTCAAACCCGGCCGAAATTGTCGGATTTTTTAGGAGCATTAAAAATCCCTCGGCATGCCTTCCTTCGGAGGGGAAGTAAAGCCAGCGGGCCCATGTCATACATTTATGGCATGTAAAAGAACTTTCCACTTACTTCAATTGTGTGAAGCTAAAATTTGTAGGTGAGATTTGACTGATGCTCTATAAGTTCCTACGTTCGTCGCCAGGTTCTAGTTGCAATGGCATCTAGTAGCCAATTCTGCAGCTAGGTGTTGTGGATGATAGCAAAAGTAGGAACTACTTGAAAATTGATCGTCTTCAGTCCTTATCTGAATCACATATAACACACACTAATACAGCCACGACTATTAACACCGGTTATCAGACAGATTCTACACACACCAAAGTACACGGGACTACATGACCGCGTTGTCGCATCCCCTAAACTACGGAACCAACCAAATGACTCGTGGAAGTTGTTCCTAATTTTGCACCATATTTTCCCTTACATGCCACTTAGGTACCACCTTAGAATTTGGCTTTTAATATGTCACCTTAATTTTCCCTTAGTGTTACTTAGCTGTTATTTGAATACTACCTACATTAGGAGTTGTTCTTAATTTGTATCTTATTTTCCGGAATGGCTCTAGTCGGACGCGCTGGCTGATGAGAGGCGGTAAGAATCTTCTCTGCTCCAGTCGCGTCTACCACTCTCACCAAGTACAGGGGAAACTGCTTCTTGTTGTGGTTTGTCCGCACCGACTCAACTGAGATGGCTGGAATGTTCCAACTCTTTGAGGGCGGCAACGAACGACTGTGAAACTGTCAGGTTTCGTGGTCGTTACCTGTGAGTTGGGAATATTTTCTGCTCTCAGGTATCGTAGTGTGTCCGCGTATGCCTTCCAAGTCCCCACTTGGAGTGACACCTGCCTTCCCCCTCGAAGTAGCCACGGGCTCTTCTCCCGCCCAGTCGGGGGCCAGCTTGGGAATCGCAACATGGATTTTGGTAAACAGTGACCTGCAGGGAAGCCTTTGCTTTGGTCCTTTTCTTCGGGTGATTTACTTTCATATGGGAGGGTGCTGAAGCAGCTTCCTCATCAACTACAAGCAATGGGCCCGTAGGTGTAGGGTCCTCAGCTAGGCTCAACATACCGAAGTCCTGCGGTGGAGTGTTAGAGTGGTTTACTTCTTCTCGGAAACTGGCCTTCCGTAGGTTGCCGGATGCTCTCTCGCTGGGGGTCATTTGTAAGCTGGAATGGCCTCGTCACTCGATGTCGCGCTGTCTCTCTTGCTAGGAGTCCGAGATCAGGCAGGACCAGGCCAAAGGCAGTCTCGTGGTTGGCTGGTCTCAGTGTCATGTAGGAAGGTAGTGGCAGTAGATTACCTTATGTAGCTTAACGCAGAAGTAGTTCCCCGGGTGACTTTAATAACGCTAGCTAGTATGTGACTCAACTGGCCACGCTAATTCTCTTTTATACCAGCTTGCCGTTCATCGTAGTGTTAGTAGCATGTACAAGTAATTCCCGTCTACATGCTTCATTGATTAGATTCCCGGTCAATGCATGTGAGATTTTCGAAGTGAAATGCCATGTCCTGTGGTTCGGATTCCACGTAAAAAGGAGGTCCCGTGGCTCATAATCACAAGATTCACGGTCACGTAAAACTACAATCTTCCTTCCTTCATTGATTAATGACTACACTACAGTATAATTAACTTACGCGGAAATATACAGCATAATTATCATAATTTATGTTTAAAGTTGGCATATACTGTATGTTCAAACACAAAATTAACTGATCTCACTCATGAAACTCCTCGCGATCCAATATGTTCCGAGCGCCAATTTCAAAGCCTTTCATCATCGATATGATGCGTCTTAGCGAAAAGGGGACACTACATACACCATCCCTGGTCATTAGCATTTCTACCATTAACCTAAGAGTGGCATGTTTTCTTGACTGCACTTTATATGAAGTTATACTGATAAGTGTTCTTGTTTTCCTTTCTTCTTGAAGGTTCCTGAATATGATGGAAGATTTGGTCTTCATTAAGTGTGAGCCAGAATGGCTTTCAGACGAAGAAGAATCCTCTACTTCTGTAAGGCAACGTTTACTTATTTACATTCCAATTACCTCCATGACCTCCTCAATTACCTCCATGACCTCCTCAATTACCTAACTCTATTCATTTTAGTCTGCAGCTTCCTACTACAGCATTTAACAACCTAATTTCGAGATCTTCTGCATTGTCAAATCATTTTTCTTGGGTGTTTTTCCCTTCTTCCATGAGATTTTACCTAGAAACCTGTTTGACGGTGTAGGTTTCTGGCATTCTCTACACGTGACCAGCCCATTTAATTCACCCTCGTTAAGGTTTAATAGATTCTCTGACTGGCTGAACGAATCCTGTGGCTCTCTTTTTGTCCTTATTCCCCATCCATCATAACTTAACAATCACATCTTCCTCAATATCTTCGTCCGTAAAAGCCAGTGTTCTTCTCTAGTAGTCATACACACCATTCGTACATACGTATCAATTGGTCTTCAGACAGTTATTTGGCATTCCTGCTTACCTTCCTGGATTTAAACATGTATTGTGAGAAATGAAAGCATAGTTCCCACTTTTCTGGATTTCCACAGGTCTGTTCTTCTTCTTTCCTCGCTTTTGGCCATCTTTGGACCGCGTAAAATAACCCATTGCATTCACTCTCTCTTATTTCCTTTATCCATTCTTGCCTTCCAGTAGTTCTTCATTACTTCATTTTGTCTTCTTCTTGTCTCTTCCGTCCAGATGTTAACCCGCTTCTTCTTTTCCTTCTCCTGGAAATCCTTGAAATTTTTTATCATATTTCTGAAAAGTGGTCTGTCCTGAATAATATCTATTGTTATTTCCATCTCTTCCATATCCCTTTTTATTCTTTGTACCCATTGATTACTATTCTTGCTTTTGTATACATGACTGAAAATTTGTTTTGTGAGTCTGGTGTTATTCATCCTCATTATGTGTCCAAAGAAATTAACCCTCCTTTTCCTGATCGAATCATAGTTTTTTTCAATTTCTTTATTTTTGTAGAGGTCGTCATTTTTTCTGTATCTGAACTCTTCACTTTCTGTTTTTAATGGTCCCAATATTTTTCTAAGTATCCTTCTTTCCTTTTTCTCTAACTCTTCTATTTCACCTTTTTTAATGGAAAACATACATTCTGAAGCATAGAGACTTTCCGGCTTAATTACCGTATTGTAATGTCGGATTTTAGTTGCAATAGAAAGACTTTTGTTATTTTAGGTATCCTCCGTCAGTTGAAAAGCTTGTTCCAATTTTCGTATTCTTGCTCTATTTGCTTCTTTGTCTAGTCCATTAATTTGAATCGTTTCTCCCAAATACTTAAACTTTTCTACCTTGTCAATTTTTCTGGAGTCTGTTATTAAAACTGTAGGAGAATTTCTAATATAAGTCATAAATTTGTTCTTCTCAAAAGATATCTGAAGTCCAACTTTCTCTGCTATCTTTCTCAAAAGGTTTATTTGGACACAAGCTGGTTGTATATTTTCTGAAAGAATGGCAATGTCATCAGCAAAGGCCAAGCAATTGATACCCACCCCTTTAAATTTCGATCCAAGTCATATTTCATGGTAGAGTCCTCTTTCCTTGAGCCTTTCTTCCCATTCCCTTATTACCTTTTCTAGAACACAGTTGAAAAGAATCTGAGACAGTCCGTCTGTTATAATTGAGACTAGATATTTAAAATTTTCCAATTTTCCAACAACTCCCATCTTCATAGGTTATATTTAGTTTTAATAGTGTTCCCTTCTATCGAACCGTAGTTCTCTTCAAGAGCTCTTTCATTCCTGGCAATAATTGCCACATCATTACCATAAAATGCTACCAGTTGTACCCCTCATCCGATTAATGGGCAGTTGGATAATTACTTGTCCAGTGCTAAATACGAGTAAAATGGTAATGCGGACAGTGCATCTCCTAATCGAACGTTTGGTAAATGAATATTGATATAGCAGTAGGATGTCTTGACTACCTTATGTATTTAACGAATTAGTAATTTTAGATATTAATTTTAAAGATCTAAAATACAATTTTTATGTAACTTATCTATTTGTGGATTGTCAACTTTGTGGGTTAATAAAAATAGGGTAGTATAAAATCTTGAAGTGATCTTGATATTGTATAGGCCTATTATATCTTGATATTGTATCTTCCATAATGGGAGACTGCATCATGAGATCTGTGAATCACAGTTGCATACATCAATACTTGTAACTGAGGTTAAGGGCAAACTAATTTTCCACTCGTTAATATTTTATTTATTTATTTATTAGGATTTAGGATTTATCTATAGACATTAGTTTTATAGTGCTTATGCCATGCCAATAGCTTGAAATGATTACATATATACTGACATTTCCAATATTAAGATATTAGAACTTCTGTGAGGTAGGAGTAGATAGTATGGGATAAGGTCGGTATATCTACCCCATATTCCTATTTTATAGGAACCAGGATGAGGTGAGGTGATATTAGTTTTTATGCCGAAATTGACTTTTTACAGGTGGATGCCCTTTGTGATGCCACCCTCATCATCGAAGTTAATAAATATGAACGAAAATCGGCAAGGCATACTATCTCTTCAAAAATACGGTAGTGTTTGGTTTACAATAATGTAGATGTCTGTTCAGTCTCTAGGGTGAGCGATACAGTTCGACAAGACAGCAGGTACTAACTAGTATGGTATACAGGATTATTCAGTTTAGATATTACACCTGAATATATTGTTATCCCTTTAAGATGTCATCCTTTTGTTTTCGGATTCTAAATTGGTATTAAGAGGCTCGTAAAGCAATGAGCTTTGCTTTTACATGAGATTATTAGCATCGGAGATATTGATACCAACTTTTTTTAATGAGACGATATTAGTTTTTGCCGCTAACAGAATAGTTTAAAATATTAGGAAACCAGACATACAATTTATTATAAAATCAAGAGATCACTTCTTGGAATATCAATAATATTCCGAATAGTAATTTGAGAGTCTGAGTGTGTGCTCCTTCAGACTGCGCAAAGTGGCGTTCTTGTTTTGATCGCTGTGTCTAGTACACAATTTGTTCGATACCTAGGGTTCGAATATTTGTTGCTGTTGTTACTTCGTATAGGGGGTTTGGAATATTGCTCATCAGCAATATTTTATTACTTGGTGGTATTTGCCTGGAGAAAATCTGAGAAAACCCGAGAAAAACTACTCTCAGGATACTTGTAGCCACTGACAGCGCCACGATTCGAATCTGCAATCTTTGGATTTCCATCCTCTCGTGCAGTTGTGGTGGGCAACTGAACACCCACGGCTATGGCGTGGGGATATGAGAATGGTTATGCATACGAAAGTTCCGCAAATTTCATTCAACATTTTCTGCTTTGTATTTTATTTTGGTAAGTGATTAGCTTCTACAGCATATCACTGAGAAAATATTATCTGAATAATGAGTGAGGAATTTTACTTACTCCTGGTGATTATTTATGGTCACGCCACTTTCAAATTTCACTTATTAACCCCTGAAAATTAAGAACCAAAGCAGTTTATTTTTTACTTTTAAACTTTTTCTTGTTTGTTGTTTCCTAGGGCATAAGAGAAAATCTGACTGAGACAACAATACCCTCTGATGATCTGGTAGAGATAAAAGTAGAGCCGGATCATTTCTTCGATGATTCAGATGTAGAGGGTGGTGTAGTTAAGAATGAGGATCAAATTCAGGTGACTGTAATTCTCATTGCTAGTTCTCTGTTCTAGATATCTAATCACTATCTTACATAAGATTTTCAGTTGAATTACACCTTGCTTATTTATTTTTATTTTTTAATTTTTTATCTTTTACAAATGACTCGTTTGCATTTAGAAGTCTAGTGTTTGAGATGAGTGTACTACTTATTGAAAGTAGTCAGCTCATACAAAGGTTCTCATAATTAACTAATTCGACGAAATGCCCATTTCTAACGATTTTTAATATTACATTCCTGTGTTTGCCTCTTGTTTCACCATGCTTGTGAAATTTAAAGCAAATTGGTAATTGTGGATAGGCTACAGTTTTATTTCTTAAGTCTGAGTACCGCTATGATTTTAAGGTTTAGATGTCTAATTACTATTAGTTTGTGGCTGCATGGCACAGTCGGTAGAGGCGCTGAGCTTCTAAATGAAAGAAAGTGGGTTCGATCCCCACCCAGGTAGTGGATTTTGGAAACAAAACTACCACTTTTGGAAATGCAAATAGCCCTGGGGTTCACTCAGCCTACACCAGAAATGAGTACCATGGTAATTCCTGGGAGCAAAGACGGCCGGGCGTGGAGCTGATAACTCCATCCCATCGAGTGCCGATGTCACAAAAAGTGGAAGCCTCTACCTTCCACTACACCCAGGGCCACCATGGCCTGTACGGAGTTGGCTTTGCTTTTGTGATGAAAATGGATTATGGAATACCAGTAGTGTTAATTTTTTCACCATATACTTTATCAATAATGCAATCAGTTTTATGTGCTTGGTCTATTTATGTAGATCCATAATGCATATCTAAAAGTGGCAGTAGAATTTGAAACCAGGGCATTATGTCATAAGTGTAAATAAATCAATTAAATCATATAAATTATTTCAAGACAGCTAATTGATGAGCAGTCCTACTTTATTTCATTGTCGTGTGCTCATCCTCATACTACGTCCTCCCCTTAGAAGGCACCTTATCAAACACCTTTATTCCTAGCTGAACCACTATATATTTATTATTGGTATTCCATTTCAATTGTATCCGCATATTAACACGAGCAATATTCTGTTATAAATTAGAAAATTATTTTTTTGTTCATAAACTTCTTATGAATTTTCCTTCCTTCTTTTAGAAACTGCCATCAATATTTACTTGTGAATTATGTTGTTCGTAGGTTTAATACTTTTTATTTTTTATAATAATAATAATAATAATAATTCATTCCTTAAACAATCACAGAGTGGTTCAATAATACTAATCTACAATATCATTTTCAATTTCTTTTCTTCTTAGATTGCAGAAAATGACACAGATGGCCAGCAGCATGATGTAAATGGAACTAATGTTGATGAGTAAGTAATGAAGACGGAGTTTGCTTTTATTAGCCTACTTTCGATTTTTGCAAAAAATGAAAGTAGACTTATGAGATCAACACAGGGCGAAAAAAGTGTGTATGTCTGTGTGTGTGTGTGTGTATGTGTGTGTGTGTGTGTGTCTGTGTGTGTACTCTGAATGTCTGTCCCCCCCTATCAATTCGAACATGGTGAATGCGAATTGAACGAAATTTGGTACAAAGGTAGCACTAGGACACCTCAGTGTCATGTTTTATATCGCCGCCATCTTGACGGAAACGTAATGGCGGCCACACGAATGTTCAAAGCTTAAATCAAATTACGACTAACCTAATCATCCGATCTCTACCAGATTTTGCAACAACATACCTTAATGGGGGGAGCATCCTTTGACCAAACCAATAGGTCATCAGCGTAATAGTTTGCGGATGGCGGCCATCTTTGTGTGAAAATCGACCCCCCCCTATTAATTCTAACACTGTGCAACCGAATAGAACGAAATCTGGTACAGAGGTAGTACTAACAAAAGGCACCTCAGTGTCATGTTTTATATCGCCGCCATCTTGACGGAAACGTAATGGCGGCCACACAAATGTTCAAAGCTTAAATCAAATTACGACTAACCTAATCATTCGATCTCTACCAAATTTTGCAACAACATACCTTTATGGGGGGAGCATCCTTTGACCAAACTAATAGGTCATCAGCGTAATAGTTTGCGGATGGCGGCCATCTTTGTGTGAAAATCGATTCCCCCTATTAATTCGAACACGGTGCAACCGAATGGAACGAAATTTGGTACAGAGGTAGTACTAACAAAAGGCACCTCAGTGCCATGTTTTATATCGCCGCCATCTTGACAGAAACGTAATGGCGGCCACACAAATGTTCAAAGCTTAAATCAAATTACGACTAACCTAATCATCCGATCTCTACCAAATTTTGCAACAACATACCTTTATGGGGGGAGAATCCTTTGACCAAACTAATAGGTCATCAGCGTAATAGTTTGCGGATGGCGGCCATCTTTGTGTGAAAATCAATTCCCCCTATTAATTCGAACACGGTGCAACCGAATGGAACGAAATTTGGTACAGAGGTAGTACTAACAAAAGGCGCCTCAGTGTCATGTTTTATATCGCCGCCATCTTGACGGAAACGTAATGGCGGCCACACAAATGTTCAAAGCTTAAATCAAATTACGATTAACCTAATCATCCGATCTCTACCAAATTTTGCAACAGCATACCCTTATAGAGGAAGCATCCTTTGACCAAATGAATAGGTCATTAGCCTAATAGTATGCGGATGGCGGCCATCTTTGTGTAAAAATCAATTCCCCTTATTAATTCAAGCACGGTGAAACCGAATGGAACGAAATTTGGTACAGAGGTAGCACTAGCAAAGGGCATCTCAGTGTCATGTTTTATATCGCCGCCATATTGACAAAAACGTAATGGCGGCCACACAAATGTTCAAAGCTTAAATCAAATTACGACTAACCTAATCATCCGATCTCTACCAAATTTTGCAAGAACATACCTTTATGGGGGGAGAATCCTTTGACCAAACTAACAGGTCATCAGCGTAATAGTTTGCGGATGGCGGCCATCTTTGTGTGAAAATCGATTCCCCCTATTAATTCGAACACGGTGCAACCGAATGGAACGAAATTTGGTACAGAGGTAGCACCAGCAAAGGGCACCTCAGTGTCATGTTTTATATCGCCGCCATCTTGACTGAAACGTAATGGTGGCCACACGAATGTTCAAAGCTTAAATTAAATTACGATTAACCTAATCATCCGATCTCTACCAAATTTTGCAACTGCATACCTCTATGGAGGGAGCATCCTTTGACCAACCTAATAGGTCATTCGCCTAATAGTTTGCGGATGGCGGCCATCTTTATGTCAAAATTGATTCCCCCTATTAATTCGAACACGGTGGAACCGAATGGAACGAAATTTGGTACAGAGGTACACTAGCAAAGGGCACCTCAGTGTCGTGTTTTATATCGCCGCCATCTTGACTGAAACGTAATGGCGGCCACACGAATGTTCAAAGCTCAAATCAAATAACGATTAACCTAATCATCCGATATCTACCAAATTTTGCAACTGCATACCTTTATGGAGGGAGCATCCTTTGACCAATCTAATAGGTCATTCGCCTAATAGTTTGCGGATGGCGGCCATCTTTGTGTCAGAATGGATTCCCCCTATTAATTCAAACACGGTGAAACCGAATGGAACGAAATTTGGTACAGAGATAGCACTAGCAATGGGCATCTCAGTGTCATGATTAGTATCGCCGCCATATTGACAGAAACGTAATGGCGGCCACACAAATGTTTAAAGCTTAAATCAAATTACGACTAACATAAACATCCGATCTCTACCAAACTTTGCAACAACATACCTTTATGGAGGGAGCATCCTTTGACCAATCTAATAGGTCATTAGCTTAATAGTTTGCGGATGGCGGCCATCTTTATGTCAAAATTGATTCCCCCTATTAATTCGAACACGGTGGAACCGAATGAACGAAATTTGGTACAGAGGTAGCACTAGCAAAGGGCACCTCAGTGTCATGTTTTATATCACCGCTATCTTGACGGAAACGTAATCGCGGCCACCCAAATGTTAAAAGCTAAAATGTAATTACGACCAACCTAATAATCTAGTCTCGACCAAGTTTTGCAACACCATATCTTTATGTGGGAAACATATTCTGACCAAACTGCAAGAACATCAGCCCAATAGTTTGCAGATGGTGGCCATGTATGTGTGCAAATCGATTCCCCCTATCAATTCAAACACGGTGAAACCGAATTGAACGAAATTTGGTACAGAGGTAGCACTAGCAAAGGGCACCTCATATTCATGTTTAATATCCCTATAGCACGTATTTCAACAAGCTACTACAACCAACATATACCCATGCATTTAGGAGAAAGTAGGCTATATGTTCTTTACTGAACATCTTGTTTTTAATAAATGATGGGAACAAATCTTGATACAAAACAACAATAACCACATTGATATGACTGCATATTTTAACATTGTATTCTCCTAAGTTTGGTCATACACTAGTAGAGAATGAGTGATAAACACCTCTGATGTAGTGATGTAAAAACACTCTATTTGCAAGGGCATTGATAGAGGTCAGTAAAAGCAATGATACAAGGCTGTGGAGGGAGTAGGAAGAAGGAACTGCACTTGAAAACTCTGAGCACATAACAACTGTATTTAATGTGCTAAACGAATGGTCTGTTGTCTCGAGCATCATGCTGTGTGAGTAAACATTGCAGACATGCCAAGAGGGCATCAATGACGACAATTCGTGCGATTAATCGAATTTCAGTGATGTGTTGTGGGCAGATAGGAAAATAGGTGGTCCTTCCAAAGAATTCCTACAAATTCACGCTTGAACCGCCGCTTCAGATGAGCAGCCACTGCTAATCGCACGGCGACCACATCACAAATTAGGACCGATGTTGCATCCTCAGTGTTGGCTAGGACCATCAGGAACCGATTGCTGGAAGCAGAGCTACGATGAAGGTCACGCTTGCCAGGTTCCCCCTCATATCCCATCACCGTGCAGCCTACCTTCGATGGTGTCACGAGATAGGTAACTGCAGGAATGAATGGCGCAGATCTGTGCTTAGTACTGGAAGCAAATTCTGCCTTGGGTTTAGTGAAAGTTGTTTGCAAGTGCGGCAACTACTACAGTGCTTACTGTAGTGATGTACAGGACCAACTCCTGGTATCATGATGTGTGGACCCATAGTCTACATTGACCGTAGACCTGTAGTTTTTATTGAGAGAACAATGTTCAGTTCTGGACATATCCAGAAGAAAGTATAGCCCATTCTGTTGCCGTTTGTACAACGTCAGGAAGATATAACATCCAGCAGGATAATGCCCGTGCACAACCTTCTCGCATTACAGAACGCGCTAGTGTATTATTCCATGATAATGCTCATCGATTCGTCTGGTCAGCATGATCACCAGATTTGCGCCGTATTGAGCATATGTGGGAGATGAGACAGCATCTGTTACGGACCAGTCTGGTTTACCAAAAATATTCCTTAACCAATTGCAACAACAGATAAAATTTGCATGGAAACTCTCTCCCAAGATGACATCCGACACCTGTATGATCGTCACTAAGCACGATTGCAGGACAGCATTGTAGCTATGGTAGGTTGTTGTCCAAGACAGTCTGTTGTGTTGTTGTTATGTTATTGTTGCTTTAAGGGGCCGAACAGTGAGATCATCTGCCCTTACGAGGACAGTCTACCCATAGGTGTATGGCCTGTTATTATGATCATGTATGGTGTACAAGCTGTATAGGCCTAATATTTGAATAAAACTGCAATTATGTGGGACCATTGTTTCAGGGTGTTAATTTTCCATTTTCCACTAGTGTATTACTCCATGATAATCCAAAATAACACGCTTCTCCATGACTCCAGTACATTGTGCAGGCTGTGTGTGTAATCATTTGTGGAAAGCATTTGAAAATGACCATTGGTTTTTGAAATTTGCTTTTTAATTTTGTGAGAAAGATTTTCAGCATAGACACTGAAATGCTATTAAATAATTTATGTGACTCCAAGGAACAAAGTAACGATTTGGGCATTATTAATATCTAAGAAATAATTTATGTCCATCCAAAATCCTTTTAAAGTTACGCCGGAACACCGTTTTTACTTACGAACTTTCTAAGAAGAAAACTGGTTAATAATTAAAACTCTGTGATTTTTCTAGGTTTATGCTGTTTTTACCCCATACAAGGGACATGGCATAAACCTCGAAAAATTGCTGAGTTTTAATTCCTTGGCTAATAATTGTTATTCTATTGTATCACACAGGGAATTCGATACACAGACGCCTACCGAACGGTGAATTCCTCTAACTGCTAAGTTCTTTTGATTGTAGGTAGTAAATGTTGCTTCTAGATGAGTGACTCATTTTTACACATACAACTTACTTTGTAGGCTATAGGCTACTTTATATTTTCTAGCATACAGTATTCAGATTGAAGGTCCATCTCAATGCCCTAAATAACATGTTGGTTTTTGACCAATTTGTATTGTTCAATTGATATTTTAGCAAAGCAACTAAAATTATACCGTATTGTTAACTTTCACCACTATATGTATCCATAATAATGCTTCAGGATTTTGGACCGAGATAAATAAGCCCAAATAAATACCGTATACGAAACATATTGAGTCAGCTGCTTGGCTCATTCTGAACGAAAGTTTGATGCTGTTCAGTCGGTTAACACAACTGTACCCAAATGAGATGGGTTATTACATAATCCTGAAAAGAGTTTTACACGAGATTAATAAATACACTTGGATGACCAGTTTCGATCGTCACGCGATCATCATCAGATTCATTACACTAAGGCCACAAAATTTTCATGTCTGAAAGTATGGGTGAAAATATTTACTGTATGTACTCTTCTTTAGTTGAGGTATTAGTTGGGATAGTTCATTTCGTCAATATTTGTTAGTTATAGTCTATGTGATATTTTGTTAAAATACTGAAAGTGGTGATTGACCTCCAAACTTGCTTGTTTAGAGTGAATGATTGTAGTTAAATGGTCAATTCAGGTTGTATTGTACAGGCTACTTAAATGATTGAGTCTTGATGTCCTGGCGAGAGCAGTTGTCTTCGTCACTATCTACACTCAACTGGGGGAGCTTCCTGTGTGCCAGGGTCTCTTATATACCTGGGTGTTTTCCCTCTGGCATATCTAACTTTCTGTGTTCGTCATACAAATGTGACTGTATGTGACCAAGTCTAGTCTCCCTAATGTGGTGTATGTTAATGTATTCAGGATAATCTTCAACTATTAAAGACCTGGTTTCAATTCTCGCCACGCATAAGCTAATAGCCATATCAGCGCTGCCCGGTCTAACGAGAATGTCCCGGCACCTTGAATACTGCTGTTAATACCGGCCTCGGTTTATTGAAGAAAAAGATACATCGTACATCCTGATCCAATAACATGTTTCCCTTATTAATCCCTTATCTAACTTGGCTACATCGTTATGTTGTGTCTTGTTTCCGACGGAGTGTGTTTTCTAGTAGAGTGAAAAGAAGTGAACTCTCCATGAATGTGTGTTCGTTTAAATTATTGGGGTTGATTATTCTAGCTTCCTTTATGTCAAGAGCTTTCTTCTCCCACTCTGCTCGATGTAATTTGCTTGACACCCTGTACCTAGGTATGCGATGGAATATACTCCTGACTTTCAATATGGGTCTTGTTTATTTAGATTACTATTGTGCCGATGCTTTCCGGTTGTGTTATTCGTTGTAAATGCTATTTTTATGCCTTGTTTTTTGAACAGATTGGTGATTTTATATGTATTCGCGTTCACATAATTAAAACACGCATTTTTTTCTCATTATTGTCCGGCTTTTGAATAGTTTTAACTTTTGCCTGGCTATAATTTGATCTATTTTTCTGGACAGAAAATTGTTTTCTTTTGCTATTTGCTTGATTATTATAAGTTCCTTATTGTAATTGTCTTTTGACATGGGTATGTTTAAAGCTCTGTGCACCATTGAATTGAATCTCACTAATTTATGCATACTGGGGTGGTAAGACTGATTGTCATTTTCATGCGAAGTTTGTGTAGGTTTTTGGAATATGGAATATGAAAGCTCATTATCTTTAGGTTTTATGGTTATGTCGAGATAATTTATTTTCCAATCGGTTTCGGATTCCCTAGTAAATTTGATAGAGTGGTGTAGGCTATTAATGGTTTGGAGAATTGTTTCTTTGCTTGATAACCCTAGAACCGGCAAGCGTCGATGGATCGACGTTTTTCCCATTTCTGTCGCGGCAGAGTCGATTCTTCAACGCTTTTTTATTTCATCATTTAGTAGTTCTGTTCCACTGAGAGATGGTGTGTCATGCCTTGTCTTGTGTTCCTAGAAGTTTACAGATGCTCCTTACTCATTTTCATCCATAGAAACAATCTCTTTGTATAAGTTTCCTTGGAAACGAATGAGGGACTCGCTGCCATGCGAACCAAAACATATCATGTAATGCCGCTGTATATGTTATCGTTACTGCTCTTATTTTTAGGCTGTATTTATATGTATTAGGGAGTTAAAAGTGCACTTCTGTTGTTATAATTTCCGTCCACAATATTTTCGTTTCAGTTGGCTTGTATGTAGCATAACAGTTGTAATAACATATACAATACCGTAAGTTCGTTCACACACTTGGGTTATAGGCCTAAAATGGCTCATGGAAAATATATATTTTGTTATCAATCAAACAAATATTATTGCATAGACTTGAAACTTTCACACATCTTATGTACATGTATGTATTGAACCCTTGCAAAGAAGCATATGAGACTCAATTTCGGGGGGTGTAACAGTCCATTTCGTAAAGTTGTTGTTAAGCTCTTCTTATAACATGCAGGGTAACATATAACAAAATAACATGCAGGAAAAAGTGAATACCAGGATTAAAACATATGAATTTAATAAACAGATCAATATATTTACACTATTTACAACAACAAAAAATTAACAAGGTCTCCCAAATGACACCCACTTGAATTACTAAAATTGCCAAACTAGGCCTGATCTCAGGAGAGATCGTAAACATCTGGACCAAATGTCCCAAATTACTGCAATGACATGTGCGTGTGTGGCTTTTCTACATGCGGTACGATGTGTACAATTTAATGCGAGATCTGTTACCATCCAGTAAACCTTCAGGGGACGAATCTGCATTGTCTTAGAGCTAAACAGACACGAGGAACCAACTAAACACTAATTAAACTAATCCGACACTTCCTACACTAAATAAGACAAAAATAATTTCCGCATGAAATTGGAATCAAAGAACTGCCGTAGCAAATAACATTAACGCCCAAAAATTAGGACTTTTCAAATCAACACAAGTAAATCAACACGTGACCAATCAAGGAAAATACACACATGTCCGCTTGCCATTTTTACAAGAAAATACAAAATACACCCAACGGTGTCACAACAAACAACAATCTAACATAAGCAAATGAAATGAGTCACAGAAATCACTAGGCTCAAAGCCAACATTTACATCATAAAAACAAATATTTCATTTCATACGATATGCGGTAATTCGTAACGGACATGGCGAACTCCCAATTAATATTATGATCCAATGACCATTACAAGAACATGTTCGCTACAGATAGCTTACAGGGGTCAGTTGGTCAGCTGGACTGCCTAAACGATGAATCACCCGACATAGATGGGCGCAAAGTGGAATCTGCAACATCTGTCAACCCACGTGTCAATTACCTCGACCTGCCGTAGCAATGGCTCGAGTCTCGAAGAAGCGTGCTCCCAATAGCACATAATATACGTGTGTGTGTCAAAATAAAATATCTTAGCATTTCCCACGGAAATCCAAGAATCAGCACCGGACAAGGTAAGGTAGCCTCCACGAGTGCTTCCCCCGTCCATAAAAATACAACCACAATTATCTGAGGGCAGTAGACACATTCTACCCCTCATACTCAATACACACACCTGAATCACACGTATGGGTTTGACAGAAACTTGAAATGAAATGAAAATCCACAGCCTGCTTCCAGTCTCCGACCGGGTCAGGAATGGAATGAATGAAGCCCCCATCTAGCGGCGAGGATATGAACTGTGCCGGCTGCTGAGGCCTGACGCACTCCTCTGGGGCAATGATTAAATGAAATGATAGTGGAGAGTGTTGCTGGAATGATATTTTGACAGGGAAAACCGGAGTACCCGGAGAAATACCTGTCTGCCTCCGTTTTGTCCAGCACAGATCTCACATGGAGTGACCGGGATTTGAACCACGGACCCAGCGGTGAGAGGCCGGCGTGCTGCCGCCTAAGCCACGGAGGCTTAGAAACCTGAAATAAAAGACATAAATATTTCCACCGACTTGCGCTCCCAATCTAGTCCGTGACTGAAGAACCTGAAAAGGGATCTCAAAAAAAAAAAAAAAAAGAACTCAAAAAAAATATAGAACTAAGGTGTTCTACAGTGACATCTTAACTTGTTGCGCTCGGCAACCCTAGTATGAATAAAAACCTGTTCGTAAGGCATCTAACAACATTTACCCCCTTCTCCTACTTAAAATGAATTTGAATACAGCACCATTTATCGACCGTGACGAACTCAGCATTCGCATAAATAAACCCCAAATGCACGCGCCGTGCATACTAATAATGACTCCTAAGAAAAACAATACAATCAAACAAAGATTTTGGCCACGTGCCAATGTATATTTAAAAGAAAGAGTGTCGGCGCACGAAATCTAAATACACAAGAAAAACCATAAATAAAATTATTTACACGTTCCCGTGTCTAATCTAGCTACATATTGATTAAATCAATGGTGTGTACATCACCGTCCAGCCTGCAGAAAATCAACCTCCATCCCAGTGCATTCCCCCACGGGAAATCTACTCCGTCATCGTCGACATTCTGGTAGAGGCGTAGCACTTCATTCCACCAATCGACCTTGCTGTAGACATCTTGGCATGGCTTCTTGAAAAGAAATGTTCAAAATTAATATTCTACCTAGCTAGAATCGCTATGAGCTACTGACTTTCACTCAAAAGTCCTGGGCGATTACTCCACGTTAAACTGGCCCTATCTAAGCATTTGCTTACTTCACACGCACATATACATCACACAAAAAAATACAACACAAAATTTACAGAAAGTATTACAGTATTAGTCCGCCACGCACCTGGCATTTAACAAGTCTCACAAATTACGTATGCCGAGTAGCTCTTATCTCAACTAGAGATCTCCCCTCCGCTAGGCATGAACTCTGCTCCCAAGAGAACAATAAAATGTTCGTTCAGACTGACGTGAAGTATGCTCACCAGAGCCTGATAAAAATTGTGTCTCAAACCGGCATGAACGATGCTCCTCAGAGCTCGATAAACGTTGTGTCTCAAACTACTCATCACCAATCAATTTATTAGAAACTGACAGAAAGGAGTGGAGTGGGGGCAATTTGTGAAAATAATCTGTAATGTTCAACTCGCAGACTTGGGACTAGTATCAAACTACTTCTTTTTATTTAAACGTCTCAATGCACTCATGCGGAATCCTATCGCATCGGCGGTTCTTCATACACGTGTTTTTAGCGCCTTTTTTGGTACGCAAATCTCCGCGTGGTTTACTGTAGGCGTCCTCTCTCCTGATTCGCTGATTCAATCGTGTATCGGTTGGAAATTTACTCCTGGCACGCCCATAATGACGCCAACTTGGATGCGCGTTCACCCTGAATTTGTCCTTGAACTGGGCTTACTCGGTCATCCCCAAGAATAACTACCACGCTACCTCTGTTGCAAGCGTTGCGACACACTACCTGTCTTCCCGTTGTCAATCTCCAACATGCACTGCCTGGATTTCAGTAATAATAATAATAAAAATCTGAAGACTTATTGATCGGCAAATCAATAAGGGTTCAGTATGTATATCTTGGATTTTGTGTTTCATGTTTCATATCATATTTTAGGTTGTTAGAATTTTTATATTGCTTATGAAATAATAATTCCACCATTTTCAGTTCTCAATTTCTATTTTTTATATCAAGCTTCACAGAAAAGTTAACATTACCATCTGAATCTGTGGTTTATTAGCTTCTCAATGATATGCATCAATGCCAATGAACATTGTTCACAATAGGTTGAAAATAAGAATCCACTTGGTAGGAAAATATCACTCAAATTGGCTGCCGGTACAGAATTTCACATTGCTGGTTTTAGGGTTAATTCAGTGTCGTAGATGCAAATTACATGATCCACGTATGTTTTCCACGTTACTATTCCCTTTGTCGAAGTCTTTTCTAGGAACGCATTTTCCAGTGTGTTAATGAAGATGTCGGCGATTATTCCGCTTAGAGGTGACTCCATGGCTAGGCCCTCTGTTTGTGTGTATATTTTATAATCAAATTGAAACATGTTTTGGTTGAGTACGACCCTCAGTAATCTCACAACCTCCTTGGTTTCTTTTGCCGAGTTGTTAGACTTGAAGTTCTTTTCGATAATATTGATTGCCTCATTAATTGGAATGTTGGTGTACAGTACATGTTAGTTATATCGAAGGATACTAGCCACAAGCTAGGTTTCATTTGTAACATGTTTAATGCAGTTACTAGTTCCGTTGTGTTCTTTACAGAATTGCTTTCGTCATTGGAAAGGCGGTGTTTAAAAATGTTTAGTAATTCTTTACTGATTTTGTAATTTGGCACATTCCTGGAATTAACTCTTGGTCTAATTGGGCACTCCTCTTTGTGTATTTTTGGTAGTCCCCTCAAGGACGGTACTTTCAGGTTCATATTTATTAATTTTGTGTTTTTGGTTTTGGTCAATATGTATTCTGTTTCTTTATCGGACTAGATAGTGACGAAGGCAACTGCTCTCACCAATGAGATAAGTAGCCTGTACAATACAACTTGAATTGACCATTTAACTACAATCACATATTCACTCTTAAACAAGCAAGTTTGGAGGTCAATCACCACTTTCAATATTTTAACAAAACATCACATAGACTGTAACTAACAAATATTGAAGAGTTAACTATCTCAACTAATACCACAACTAAAGAAGTGTACATATTGTAAATATTTTCACCCATACTTTCAGAAATAAAAATTTTGTAGCCTAAGTGTAATGGATCTGATGTTGATCGCTTGACGATCGAAACTGGTCATCCAAGTGTATTTATTAATCTCATGTAAACCTTTTTTCAGGATTAGGAAATAAACCATCTCATTTGGGTACAATCGTGTTGACCGACTGAAAAGCATCAAACTTTTGTGTACTAAGGCAACACTGAAAATGGCTTCAAACACCATAATCATTCTGAACGCTAGAGAAGAACTTAAGAAAGACTGAAATAGCACATTTAGTACTCACATTCTTCTCTGCCTGATTGCATACCTTGTAAAAAAAAAAGATATATATTTCCCCACTCTTTTCTTCAGAAGATGACAAAGACATATGGCTCTGACAGAATAAATCCCAGTCTACAGTAGCAGCACACGAAAATCGGGACCCAGAGTTGACGCAGGTCCTGCGATGGGCATTGAGTGGCTGTCGACAATGAACCACGTGCTTGCGTCAAGCTATCTCAAGCTTGCTTATGCGTGGAACCTTCATATAAACGATTATTAATACCATAATTATCTATTTATCCTAAACCACACACAAATAATAATAATAATCTTAAGGTTTTCTATTGAATACAGCATTTGTACACTGTAAGAGAAAATAATCCTACGGAACTTTTAAAGTTACGCCGGGACACCATTCTTACTTGCAAACTTCCTAAGAAGAAAAATGGTTAATAATTGTTACATACCGGAAATTGATCGACGCAAACATTATTATTATTATTATAAGCATCGACTCGCATACTAGAGTGGCTACGCATGTTAATGTATAATGCCATAGAACCAGGCTATCTCCAAAATCGGTAGACGAGAGACTTTTCTGTACTTTCCCATTTTCTACTCCAGGCAAATGCTGGAACCAGGGCGAGTAAAGTAATAAGTGGTGGAACTTCCGTATGACTCAATGGTTAAGATGAAGTATTCTAAATTTCGCCGCGCCGAGCGTGTGGTCTCAGCATATATGACGGCAGTCAGGCAGTGATTCATTACCGCGCAAATTGTACCTACAATACCAGTAAGTTTTAACTGCAAAATTAAATCAAGACCCTGCTGAGAGGCATTCTGGACTTAAAAAGGTTTAAGCAGTGACGATCATGCTACGTCTACCGACTTCTTTCACCTCCATTTGCTTCCGTCTATATACAGTACATACTAGTGAAAGGAGTCCTTTCTTCTTAAGCTAATTGTGATAATGTTATTGACAATAAGCTTTCTTCCTTTAATGAATATGGTCAAAGGCGAAAAATTAAATGCGCAAGAGCAGAGAGGTGAAGGATAACATTTGTCGGCAGATTAAGGAAACGATTACACTGACAGACATTGAACCCGAACTGGATTCCATAAACCTGTCAGTTAATGATGACACTTCTGAGAGAGCAGGCCAGGGCCACCGAGAGGATTTAAGAGTCCCAATGCAATTTGTTTCTCGGGCCCCTCTTGAAATGCTAGCTATCCCGGAAAGACAATGCCATTTTGAGAAAAGCATCTGATGCACAATCAGAATTTTAAAATAATACGAATCTTATTTCATAGAAAACATCTAGTATTTATTTTATGAAATATATTTTGCCCACAACAATATGGGATTTTTAATACAGTTAATACGCACAGGGAAATATTCTGTAAGTCTTCACTTTAATTACGAGCACGAATTAAACAAAGGAGCATTTTAAAACTCTGCATAGCAGATTCAACACTAAATTATAGTAGACTGGCAACCCACCCCGGCGTCGCCCGGGAACAGTTATGAATGTATTACGTGATAAGAGCTTTTTTCTTCAATGTCAATGAACTACGACTTATATCCGTTTTACGTCTCGGCCTTATAAGGTACATTAAAACTTCTTTTTTAAATTTTCGGACAATTTCAATGGGTTGAGTGGTCTCCGCCCAATCAATACAAGTTTATTATTGGCATCTATTAATTTATTGCCATTAAGGACATGTTTCGGGCCTCATGGGCCCTTCTTCAGCCGCAAAAATTAATAACATATTCACATCCATCATATTACACAACACACTTACACTTTAAGAAAAACATTAAAATAGACACTCAATTAATTATAAAATATCAACTTATCATGCTGCAAAAATTACAAGTAACATTCAAAATTAATTCCAAAATGCCATCCCATCCACATATAACAGGATTAAAAAAGGATTAAAAAGCACAGCTAAAAGAGATAGGTCTGGTCTTGGTGGCCTTATCCATATTGTGATCTGGCAGGTGCCCCATTCAACAGGCCGTTGAAAAATTTTGGTTAAAATGTTTAAAAATATATATTGGAGGTGATTATAATGCGGCCAGATGGCTATGCTGGCTCTCCATTTGTGTTATGAGTTCCTGTTTTAAAGCCAATCTTCGTGACCTTGGTCCGGGAAATTGTCTTGAACCAAAGTTGGGCCGTTGTTATTTTTCATTGCCGGATTGGGTGGAGACTTAACATTTTGAAGAAACCGTCATACGGAGCTTGTGATGGGGTGAACCAGCCAGAGTTCAAGCCTGCTTCTCAACTACAGTGGCGTGGCGTGGAATTTTTTCGAGGGTAAGCTGTGAAGAAGACTGAAAGTATTGGCTTACACCATAGAGCAACTTCAGCACTTGGTTCTAGCGACGCCCTTTTCAATGTAGAGGTTGATATCTGATGTAGCAACAACTACTCAACCGTACACACATAATTATTGGACCTTCACATTAAAAAAATGAAGAAATTGTAATGCAACACAGGTCATTATTCCCTTTTCAATTTCAGGCATGCCAATCCATGTAGCTGTATTAAGGGCGGAGTAAATTATTCAGCAGGGTTGGCGAGCTTTTCTGATCGTGTGTCATTTGAACAGTGTGGCAGTTTGTGCTTTTGTTGTTCGCATTTCTTGGTCTAAGGAGCTAAATGTTCAGGTTATTACCCGTAAATTTTCTATTATGACTGGCTGCGTGGCTCAGCGGCACCGTTCTCGCCTGCTGAGCTCAAGATAGCGGGATGGAATCCCGGCGCAGCCAGTCGCAATTTGAGGGTGCGTAAATGCGAAGGAGGCGTGTAAGTAGATTTACTGGCACGTTAAAGATTCCCTTCGGGGCAAAATTCCGGCACCCCAGCGTCTCTAAAAGCTTCAGTAGTTAACAGGGACGTAAAAACAATAACATTATTATTTTATCATTTTAATGATTTTGTCGACTTCGTCGTTACGCTGGGATCTGGCGTTACGTTACGGTGACGGGACGAAATGTGCCCAGATGCACTGAGGTGTGTGACGTCATGGTTCGGATTCCACGTAAACAGGAGGTCCCGTGGCTCATAATCACAAGATTCACGGTCACGTAAAACTACAATCTTTCTTTTTTGTGTGACGTCATAGTACCGCTAGGTGCATGTGTTCCCCGACTATCTCTACTTCGTTAGTATAAGACAAAAATCCCCGATTCTTGGATGTCACGGGTAATCTCGAGAACCACTGGGTGGATTTTGATGCGGTTTTCACCATTCTGTAAAGGATATCTCGAGGGAAGATTCGGTAGAAAATAATTTATGTATGATCAAAGGAAGCCAAGCAGTAACGATTTCAGTGAAAAAGTCGAAAACAAACTTGGCATCCGTGCGCTTCTTAAGCTAACGCTGGGCAAACCGTTAAAAATATCAATACACTATGAGCGTAAGAATTGGTCAGCATGAAAATTTCTACAAAAAAGTCCGGGAGAGCATATATCTATCTTCAATACATCGCCTACTAGAAGTGTTTTAGACTGGATGGAAGGGGCACGTCCCCGCGCGCTCTGGTGAGCGTGCGGCATCCCGCGTGCTTGACCTTGCTTTGCCCTTGGTTTGCGCTTGCCGTTCGCGAGTAATTTGATACAAGATAAGCAAGATAAGTATTATGCAGATAATTTTCTAACATGTCAAGTGTCTTTGGCTTCGAGCGAAGCGAGAAGCCTCCAGCCTTTCTAGCATTTTTCAGCATTTGTAGAATTTAGAATGATACATAGTCTAGTCTGTCAGACTCATTGTCACTTTTTCTATTATGGGACCTAAGTGAACATTAAAATAATAAACATGCTACTAGTAATATATAACCTTATGACATTGCATTGCATGTTCGGATAATATTTCTTTTCAGATATTCCCCAAATTACACTGACGTAGGCTTTCACGGCCAGCGTAGGTATCTTCAGAGTAGCCCAACAACCCGACAAGTTGCTCTGAATATCATTCAAATTAGGCCTATTTTCAAAGAGTAGGTTTAAAGGATAGATCATTTTAAATGCACATCCGTATAATTTGAATAATATTTTAAATACATATCACATTATTTAAAAAATAGTTGTTGCTTATTGCATTAGAAAAGAAGTTGCCATTGATGCAAAAAAAATATTACGTAAAGCACGATTCAAATATAAAAATTTGAAAAATATGCATTTCAAAGGAAAGCATTCACTAAATTATCGAGATAATTTCTTAGAAGCAAGCGATTTCTCCGACGAGAAATAGAAATATTGGAAGTGAAGTGAATATGTATTTGCCACCCCTGTTGTGCAGTCTCAATTTTGAAATATCCATGCACCAAAGAGTACAAACTAAAAGGATATTAACGCAGGCTACTACTCGCTAAACATGATAATTTATGACGTACCGTACGGTAATTTGTTCTACTATACACTAAAACACAATAATATCCAGTTACGGTACCATATACTAAATTTTTCTAATTGCACTCAAAAACATACAGTTGTGAGTATACCGGACGAAGCAGAATTGCAACAAACGCACCCATCAAAGGTGGGGTCTGATGGTCAGAAACTTTCTCCGCGCGATGGAGGGTGGTGGAGACTAGGGAAGCGCGCAGTGCTGGTGTTCCATGCTCGGTAAGCTGTCCTTACCGAAGCATACCCTGTGACTTGTTTTGACGTCAGCCCTGTGGCTTTGGAACGCCACACCCCCTGTCTTAGCCAATCAAGGACGACCTGACGTTCTTAGTGTACCACTCCATCGGCCATAGTGGTGTTCCGGGCCAGAAGGCTCCTAGATGTACACGAGCCGTTGTCATAGCAACCAGCCGCGCTCTTTCTCTACAGATTAGTGGTGGGCGATCGTGAAGAACTAGGGTAGAGAACGAGGAACTTCATTCAAAGCGGCGATTTTGCTGTTCGTCGCGCTTTGGAAAGTCATAATATAAACTTCATTTTTATGAGAATATGCTAGGTAAGCGGTGCTTACCCCGTGGTATTGGAGAAAACGCCACTGCTCAACTATAAAGAAATAATGGAGAGTTTTAGAAAAATGAATACGTCGAAAAACTAGGATTAAAACGAAAAATGTAGCAATAACTTACTAAGCTCGAATTGAAGGAAATACACGACTGTCAGCTTTCACCTGGAGGCTGTAACAGGACGAAAAAAGGAAACGTTAAAGTCGCTTACAAACGTGAAACTATGAAAGGAAAACTCATGTGCCGGAATGCTTACCTTTACTTGGAAGTTCGAGGTGCACGTTGTGTGCCGTCTGACGGCATGTTACTGTGTGAGGCGAGATGGTCCGACCTTGTGCCAGGTCAGGAACTGGGAGGAGGGGTTGGGGGAGGGAGGAGATGTGTGTGGGGGTAAAGAATGACTTGATACAGAACGGAGTTTATCTTGGGTTGAGGCCTAATTGGCGGGCTATGTATGCCGGTGGGGGGGAATCATATGAAAGACACTAACCACACCTTCACAAACATTAAGAAAGACCTAGAAATTATCCATTACGTCAGGAAAGGGCCTATCATGAATATACTGGAGCAAATAGAAATAGATAACGCACAACGCATCAATCCAATGCATAATTTAAACGAGATCAATTTTGATACTAACATACTTTTTGAAAATATTCAAAAATTTTTCCCGTTGCCACAACAAATATAGCAGTCAAAACACAAACATTATTGTTGAGGCTTAGATTAGTTCGTCAGCTTCCTTGTTTATCTCTTCTCCCCAAGTTAAGACACTCCCCCCCCCACCGGCACACATAGCCCGCCAATTAGGCCTCAACCCAAGATAAACTCCGTTCTGTATCAAGTCATTCTTTACCCCCACACACATCTCCTCCCTCCCCCATCCCCTCCTCCCAGTTCCCGACCTGGCACAAGGTCGGACCATCTCGCCTCACACAGTAACATGCCGTCAGACGGCACACAACGTGCACCTCGAACTTCCAAGTAAAGGTAAGCATTCCGGCACATGAGTTTTCCTTTCATAGTTTCACGTTTGTAGGCGACTTTAACGTTTCCTTTTTTCGTCCCGTTACAGCCTCCAGGTGAAAGCTGACAGTCGTGTATTTCCTTCAATTCGAGCTTAGTAAGTTATTGCTACATTTTTCGTTTTAATCCTAGTTTTTCGACGTATTCATTTTTCTAAAACTCTCCATTATTTCTTTATAGTTGAGAAGCAGGCTTGAACTCTGGCTGGTTCACCCCATCACAAGCTCCGTATGACGGTTTCTTCAAAATGTTAATTCTCCACCCAATCCGGCAATGAAAAATAACAACGGCCCTACTTTGGTTCAAGACAATTTCCCGGACCAAGGTCACGAAGATTGGCTTTAAAACAGGAACTCATAACACAAATGGAGAGCCAGCATAGCCATCTGGCCGCATTATAATCACCTCCAATATATATTTTTAAACATTTTAACCAAAATTTTTCAATGGCCTGTTGAATGGGGCACCTGCCAGATCACAATATGGATAAGGCCACCAAGACCAGACCTATCTCTTTTAGCTGTGCTTTTTAATCCTTTTTTAATCCTGTTATATGTGGATGGGATGGCATTTTGGAATTAATTTTGAATGTTACTTGTAATTTTTGCAGCATGATAAGTTGATATTTTATAATTAATTGAGTGTCTATTTTAATGTTTTTCTTAAAGTGTAAGTGTGTTGTGTATTATGATGGATGTGAATATGTTATTAATTTTTGCGGCTGAAGAAGGGCCCATGAGGCCCGAAACATGTCCTTAATGGCAATAAATTAATAGATGCCAATAATAAACTTGTATTGATTGGGCGGAGACCACTCAACCCATTGAAATTGTCATTGTACACGTCAATACGGACCTTGCGAAATGGATATTCTTCCAATTAATCTTAAATTTTCGGAATCGAGGAACTCTTATCATCAAATGATTGATTTCTGCCAATACTTTCAAACTGTCGTGTATGCCTCGGAAGTTTTTGTCTGCCTCATTTCTCTTGACAGTTAAATGATGGTAACATGAGATATCTTTCGCAGAGCTGTAGACAAATCGATATCCTTACTCTGCAAAGCCTCGGACAGGTTGTAAGGTATAGACAACATTTTACATTATGCAAAAGTACGGTAGCTACAATAAACTGAAACTAACGTGCACCACTAATGGGCTCTCATTGCTCACTGGCCCCTATGCATTTGCCCCCCCCCTTACCTCCCCCCCGTTGGTGGCCCTGGAGCAGGCGATAACGTTGTTTATTATTTGTGTAGCTACCTGATTCACACAGCAGCAAAGAAGATTGTGAAATGTAGCTCCTGCATTAGGTCATTGAAGTTGATTCCGAAACATTGCTGTTAGTGATGCATGTATCCTCACCAAGCTGAGAGACTTTGGCGGAAGTGAATCTAAATTTCTCAATACCCTTCCTTTATTTCACGTGATGAAACGTGTAGATGCAGTAGAGGCAAAGTTGGAGCAAGAGTCAGAAGAAAAACTACCAAAGGACTGGAAAGAGGAACTGTGAGGCGATATATTTTGAGATTGTGTGGATATGATCTGTGGACTTCCTGTGTTCTGAAATGTGTGCTGATCAGAGGATCACCTTTTATTATATTTCCCTAGGTTAGTGTTTCATTACATTAAATTCCGGTTCATTTTCCGGGCGAAAGAAATGTCCAGGGAACTGTGATCCAGATCGTCTTCAAAATCAGCCAGAAAAATAATGAAGGTCTCTTCTGGTTAGAGGAAAGCTCTACTCTTCTTACGTAGAAATGTATTTTAGTGTGTTGTGGATAGTATTTTAATATGTTGGTATTTCCTTGAGATTTGTTTCTGTTATTCACAACTTGCTTCGTATTTAGTGCAAGACTTCTTTTAATAAACGTGCCAGACTGGCCGTCCAGCAGCACGTCCAGGCCAAAGAATGCTACTACCACATAGTGGTGGAAACAGTCAACTACCGAAATTCCACCACTTATTACTCTATTCGCCCTAGCTGGAACGTTACATTCTAATAGGCCACGCCCGCTTCCTTTTCTTTGCTCAATGCCATTCACCTCATGTCTCCGTATGCTCTCATGATGCTGGCGTCATGAGGGGCATCCGACCATAAAGATCATCCGCCTCATAGAAAAATAATCTCTCCTCATTCCTAACCCCATAGAAACGGGAAGAATGATGGAAATGCTTTATTATTATTATTATTATTATTATTATTATTATTGCAGTATTATCACAGTCAATCTATTACACTCATTGCTTGAAGATTCAGAAGAAAAACTACCAAAGGACAGGAAAGAGGAACTGTTTGTAAAACTACCAAAGAAAGGAAACATAAACAACTGCAATAATTGGCGCGGTATCACTCTCATATCTGTACCAAGTAAAGTGCTTTCGAGAATAATTCTTAACCGAATTAAGGTCAAGGAGGCTTCAGAACACATCGAAGTTCTGTAGACGTTATCAACACACTCCGTATAATACTTTGACAGAGTGCAGAATGGCAGAATACACTATACCTTATGTTCATCGATTTTGCGATTTTGAGAAGGCATTTGATTCAACAGGAGAGTTATGTGGAATATTGTGGAAGTATATGGAATACCTACGAAGATTGTCAATATCATCAGGGAGATGTATGAAGGGTATGAATGCAGAGTGTTACACAATGGAAAACTCACAGCGGCTATCCAGACGAATGCTGGAGTGAGACAGGGGTGTATTGTCACCTACCTTGTTCTTATTAGTTTTGGATAGAGTGATGAAGACGGTTGTTAATGACAGGAAGAGAGGTATCCAATGGGGAATGAATGATAGGCTCGAAGACCTGGACTTTGCAGATGATATAGCTAGGTCTCACAAAGATTACAGGATATGGACAACAAGCTGTCTAGGCTGTAAAAGGAAGCGGAGAATGTAGGGCTTAAGATCAACACTCAGAAAACAAAGGAGATGAGAATTAGATCTGGAAAAGGCACATGGCTAACAGTGTATGGGGAGGAACTGGAGCAAATTGATTCCTTTGTGTACCTAGGATAGTCCGGAAAGGTGGAGGAGCGGAGGAGGAGTCGGATTCGGAAGGCACATGGAGCCTTTGTCCAGGTGTATCCTGTCTGGCGCAACCAAAACATCTCAAGGAAAACCAAGCTTTGACTATTCAACGGTAATGTCAGTCCTCCTTTATAGCTGCGAAACATGGAAGACAACAAGAACCATTGTAAACCAGCTGCAAGTCTTTGTTAACCTGTGCCTACTGCAAATTTTAAATGTGAGGTGGTCGGATATAATCTCGAATAAAGAGTTGTGGGAGGCAACAAATCAACAACAAATTGAAGAACAAATAAAAGAGAGGAAGTGGAGGTGGATTGGCCACACAATATGCAAACAAAATGGAGCGGTTGAGAAGACAGTACTGGACTGGAATCCACAAGGAGCACGGAAGCGTGGTCACCCAAGGAAAACATGGAAGAGAACGGTGGAAGAAGAAGCTCTGGAGGCTGCTAAAACTTGGAGTGAGGTGAAACGATTGGATGCCAACAGAACCAGATAGAAGGTGTTCACTACTGCCCCACCAGGAGTAATAGGAAATAAGTCAAGTCATTATCAGCAGCAGTTGAGACGGTACATTCTAATAAGCTGCAGCCGCTTCCTTTCAACTCGTTCTCCAGTCGAATTAGTTCTCATTGATTTGATATATTATTAACTCCTCTAATTAAGCTGGTGTCAGGAAAGACATCTCCCGGGGCTCATAACTAGGCAATTGGTGACCACGTTACCCCATCTGAGTATGGTAATACTTTGTTATACTTTCCCTTTTATCTTTCCTGTCGACCTATCTTGGTGGTTAATTCCTTTCATGGCCAGATGCCAACCTCAGGAGATGAGTTAATAGCCCAAAGTGGATGAAGCTGAATGAAATTAAGCAAGGAGTTAAAGGAAGAGGTCGTGGCGTATAGAAGGCGCCAGTACAGTATTTGACAGGGGTTTCTCTGAAAATGTATTATTCAACAGACTTTGTTTGCTAATTTCATTGCAATAAGTCGAATTCGATTACTGAAACGTTGGCATCGTAATTTTTTTTATATAAATGGAATATTTATGTTAATTCATAGGAGGGTGGTTTTCAGTTTCCATAAAATTGAATTTCAAACTTTAGGACTGAACGTAATGTCTCTAATGATGTGTGCGTACTTATTTGATGATGGAAAGGGAAATTTACCTTGGATCTTGATTTCTATCCCAGAATTTACATAGAGAAGAATTGGTATAGCCTCTGATGAGCACGGTGACCTGGGATGGAACCCCCTCAATTTCAGCGTCCTTTCTTTCTCATTGCATAAACCTTTCGTACCTGCTTCATTAAGGGGGTAGAATAATTGATTCTATAGATCTACTTTACATGTAAAGAAAGTGCAGCTTATGTGAACTGCATAATCCAAGCCTTCCCAAAAGATTATAAACTGACTGAATTCTGGAAAGTCGTTCTTTTTCATCTTTTTTTAGGAATTGCATTTCATATAGTGCAGCCTCAATGGCAAGGAATCAATATTACATGAACTATTCATTGGCAAAAATTCCCTACCTTATGGGGATTCTAATCAGGTACGCCAAGCACACGCCTTACCCTGAGAGCAAACATCCGCAACTCGCGTTGGTCCCAAGCACACTATACATTTCTTCCGCTTACAGACATTACATCAAAAATAGTGTGTTTCAAATCAAGTGTAGTTGCAGTGCGGGTGATTCGCAAGTGTAATATTATATTATTTTTTAAGTAACAATATTTTTGATGAAGATCATGTAGCGCATTTTATATAATGCCATGGTTAAGCTCTTCACAAGTTTTTCAATATGGTCACATCGTTATTTCTTCAACAAAACTTCAGCAATGCAAGAACAAGAAATAAGTCCTATATTAAGGCTTTCACGGCCCGGATTATATAAATAATTCATGTTTTTTTGGGCTAATGCCGTGTGTATTTAAATTAGAACCAAACGTTTCGGAGAAACCTTGCCTCCATTGAAAGATTAAAAATTAAAAATTTGAATACACACGGCATTAGCCCAAAAAACATGAATTATTTATAAGAAATAAGTCATTTTATGTTATGTTTTATTGTTACGGCATGACGAATAGAAGGACCTAGTGTGAGGACTCCGCCATTATAGCACGGTAGTTTGTGGTCCCGCCGCTACAAGCACTGCAAGCGATAATGTCCAACAACGTGTCCTGTTGTTGGGTCGAGCCGGGTCTTAGAAAAGTGCGTGAGAAGTTACTGTGTGAGATGTTTGTGTGAATTAAATTGAATTTTATTTGCATTCAATTCTTAAATTCAGTTAATTGTGTCTTGTGTACATCAGCGTTTTGTGTTGTGAACTTCAAACATATTTCTTATGCGGCTTTGTTAATTTAATAGTTCAACATGCCGTACTGGTTTTTGCCTGGCTGTAAGTCAGGATATGGTAGAGTAGTTGACGATATACGATTTTTTTCACCACCGAAGAATACAAATCAATTTGAAAAATGGGCCAGAGCTATTCCACGAAAGGATACGGAGTTAACCCAAAGTATTAGAATTTGCCAAATTAATTTCTCTGATGATTTGATAAAATCAGGTAATTTTATAGTGAATGGTGAAGAAGTGGAAATCTCTCATGTGTGGTGGAAGTTACGACCTGGAGCAGTGCCTCATTTTCCCCCTAATTTACCGAAGTAGTGAGAATAAGTCCCGTAAAGATCCCAACAGGAAAAAGAATCTCGACACCACCAGAAAAAGAAGAAAGAAGATTGAAGATGGGAGTGGAGCAACGAATGAGGCATTAAAAGGTCAATCCAGTGTTGATAAGAATTTGGGTCATTCTAGTGTACTTACTGATGCTGAAAGGACTATAATATTGCTCAAAAGGCGCCTTAAGGATGCTAACCGTAATTTAATTCGCGTTTGATCCTGCCTTAACTCAGCAAAATCGAGAATTAATTTGCTGGAGAAGCAGGTTCGAAATTCACAGGCATTTAATTACAAAGATAACGATTACAGTGGCGGATCCAGGCCTTGCGTGGCCCTGGGCGATATGATAAGGTGGGGCCCGTAACAATAGAAAAAAAATCAAATCAAATGGAAAATAGTTTGGTAATAATAATAATAATAAAATAAAGAATAGTTACAATATTTTGAATACACTACAGTACATTATTTTAATAATATGAAAGAAACCTTTATGTCCCTTTGAATAAGATTATGTAAACAATGAAATATTAAAATATTACTGTGCGACTTTTTTCCCGGCTGAAGTCTTCTATTATTTCACTGAAATCTTAACTTGCTAAACGGTCACAAGAGGTCATAGCTGCACTGAAGAAAGTAATATGAATTATAAATTAGTTTGAAAAGTATACTTAATTAATTAATTAAATGTAGAAAAATCCATGGCGCGGGGCCCCTAGGACCGCGGAGCCCTGGGTGGTCGCCCTCCCCTGGATCCGCCCCTGATAACGAACACCTTAGCAAGAAGGAAAAGATGATAATAGACAAAAAGGAAGGAAGGAAGCTTGTAGTTTAACGTGACCGTTAATCTTGAGATCATGAGCCACGGGACCTCCTTTTTTACGTGGAATCCGAGCCACAGGACATGGCATTTCACTTCGAAAATATCACATGCATTGACCGGGAATCGAACTCGGACCGCCTTGGTGAGAGGCATACAGCTAGACCGCTGAGCCACCACGCCTCCTGATAATAGACACTATGCTCAAGAAATGCCAGGAAAAATCTCGCAATGGAATGAGGTACAGCAATGAATTCATTTTAGAGTGTTTATTGTTGAGAATAAAATCACCGAAAGGATTCCGTCATTGTCGGCGACATAATCTCTTGCCTCTGCCTTCGGAAAGTCACTTGAGAAAACTTTGTAAAGGACTAAAGTGCCCTTATGGAGTTTTTTTTTTCGTGTGGCCTCTTTAGAGGCTGAGTGCAGGTCTTTCTATTCGACGCCCGTGGGTGACCTGCGCGTCGGGATGAGAGATGGAATGGATGAAGATTAATGAAACTGGGCAAGGATGTGGAAGGAAGCGGCCGTGGTCTATCAGAAGGTACCGTCCCAGCATTTGCCTGGTGTTGAAAATGGGAAACCACGGAAAACCATTTCAAGGACAGCCGACGGTGGGGCTCGAACCCACGCGTCTACCGAGTCAACAGAGAGCTTGGCCCCATGACCTAACGCTGCGCTTTAGCCCGTGTAGCCACTGTTGTCGGTCCTTATGGAGTTAATGCGCATAGTATAAATGCTATTTCAGACTATTTTAAGGAAGAAAAGAATGATAATTCACGTTACGGTGATGTAATTTTCGAAGAAGAGGAGCTAAGAGAAGAAATCGAGTTAAATAGCTTTTCTGATAAAGTAGATGGATTAGTTGATTTAGGTGAACACACACCTGACCTCCAGAAGAACGTACTTGCAAATCACGCTCTAGTGTTCATATTCGTACCTTTCATGCATATATTGGGTGCAGCCAGTTGCTGTTTATGCAAGCAGAAATGCTACTCCAGGGGACATTCTAGCTAAAATTCGAAGTCTAGGTGATTTTGCAGTTAGAAGAGGCTGGGGCGAGGGTGGCTGGCTTTACTTGTGATGGTAGTCAATCAAATAAAAAGGTCAGGAATTCGTTAGGAGTCAGTGGCAAGACAAGCTCTCTACAACCTCACATCCTTAATCCTGCAGATGTTACGAGAAAGATCTGGGCTTTCTCCGACTGTATATTCCAGGAATCTGTGTGTTCCGTAACATGTAATGAAGACCGTAGTTCTTATTTCCGTGAATTATATTTTCCAATGTGCCCTGCCATGCTATTTTAATTGTAACCGCTAATTACTTTTTAAAAGAGCATTAGTTACAAAGTAATTCGTTTCCCTTAGCACCATCCCTAAGACCAGCTGACCCCGGCTGTGTGGAACTTGTCCACTCTAGCGCTGCCTGGCGGGGCGCGCTTGAACTTCAGGAGTCTTCTCACTTTCTCCTTCTATTCGTCATGGTTACGGTACATAACTTGCACCGATTTGAACTAGGACATAAGGTTTTGAATATTTCCGAAGGGAATATCATTTATTGATAATTGAACTAGGACACCGCTACTTCATAAAGTGACGCGATAAACTAACCTGCAGATGACGTATGAAAGAAATTACACCACGTGACGGCGAGGGTAGGTCATTTCGTGAAGCTGCTAGATTTATATTGGATTTTACAACTTTTCATTAAAAACTGGCTTTTCATGAAATTATGTATTTCACTAACTGCCTACAATGTATGCATTAGATCTGTGATCGTGAATATATAAAATTTAAAACTCAATAACTCGCCATCAAAGCTACAGTGACAACATTTGGCATGTAGGTTGAATTATGTGAGACAGTCATTAAGAACAAATGAAGAATTCTTGGTATTTTTCAACTGCATTGCCACATTAGCATTATGATGGGAAAAAGAAGTATATCACTACAAAAATAACGTTATATGAGAAATCTTACTTGGTTATTCAACCTGAAGGCAGGCGAGACCAAACGACGAGACGATGCAACTCCCCCATATTCCTCATCAGACAACCCTCGCACAAGATGGCAAGATAAGCAGGTGGAAGGACGAACTCGTCTGACAGCTTGCGGCTACCCACGCACCAGAGCCGAATAAAACTACATTGGACCTGAGAACGGTGGGACCAGAACCACGACCTTGGATCGTCAGAGCTGGTCAGCCAACCCTCTTACGCGATCGGACAAAAAATCCGAAAAGGGAGCCAGACAACTGGATAATGATCTTCCTAGGTCCTGTGGCGTCCCACTGCAAGAGCTCCAAACGGCACACTCAGAGGCTGAGGATCGAAAACGTATCGAATATAGTCAGACTTTAAACACAATGGAAGTCAAGTATGAAATGACTACACCTTTCATACAGGGGCCAAAAACCAAAAGTAGTAACATTTATTAATCAGAAATTGAAGGTGAAAGAATTATGTGAGCTCATTTAATTCTCCACTTAGGTCAGAGGTCACTTCAAGTTACAGACCATATGCAAGCTTTAAACGCTCAGAAAGTTCATTACTGTCATCTGACAAAATCCTAATGGTCGAGAATCCACATCTTTCCAATTTTTGAGCAGTAAATGAAGAGAAAGTGAAGGGCAAATGAAATGGGTAAATGGGAATGAAGCAATTTAAGGGAGAGTCTTTTAAGCAATTAGGATCATTTGATTCATGTGAAACTTTGGTCTATTGGTAACACATAGCAGTAAAAGGTTACAAATATTGAACACAACAATTTTCTATAATATCCCCAGAATTCCAGAGACTTGCCCTATCAATTTTCTTTCGGTTGGGAGATCATCTTATGGCTTTTAAGTAATAGGGGTTCCTGCATCTACAAGTGTACCGGTAATTAAATTAGGTCCATAATCTATTCTCCCCATCACAGGCTTTCCATGACGAATGTAGCAAGAAAGCATGCTCTTCACAATTGTTGAACATTCAATGTCTTCAACTATCATCAATCAAACCACCCATAAATCAATGGCATGTCAACACACAACACGACAAACAAAAAGCAAGACATTTCCCAAACCACACTTTACAATGAACACAACTCATAACCATAATTAATTGAAACAAGGACATGACATACCTAGCCTCCGTGGCTTAGGCGGCAGCACGCCGGCCTCTCACTGCTGGGTCCGTGGTTCAAATCCCGGTCACTCCATGTGAGATCTGTGCTGGACAAAACGGAGGCAGACAGGTTTTTCTCCGGGTACTCCGGTTTTCCCTGTCACAATTTCATTCCAGCAACACTCTCCACTATCATTTCATCTGTCATTCATTGCCCCAGAGGAGTGCGACAGGCTTCGGCAGCCGGCACACTTCATATCCTCGCCGCTAGATGGGGGCTTCATTCATTCCATTCCCTGACCCGGTCGGAGAATGGAAGCAGGCTGTGGATTTTCATTTTCACATGACATACCTAACCCTTAAAACAAACTCTAACCTGGTAAACAGTTCAACATAATCAGACTCAAAGGTAAAAGAGAGACCAAAATAAATAAATCCCCTAAACTGAATTTCAGTAACTATATACAAGAATTTACCTTCATTTCGGATGAATGCACGAGATTTGAGCAACCAACATCTATGTGACATGCGTATCGAAATCAATATCCGGATTCTCAACATCGATACGCCATGCCACATAGATGAAAGAATGATCGATTGATCTCAGTTAATACTGCATGAGAATCTCAACGTTGCTCTTGACTGGCAAGCAATAACAAACACTACATATGCGAAGAATACACAATAAATTAGATCCCTACTCGCCAGCCGATCCCATTACTAGATAGTCTTTACTAGCTGCAAAATACAACCTCGAGCTGGAATAACTAACGAAGAGTATTCCTTTCAACTTGTATACTGGAAAATTGTCCATCCCTACCGAAGAATATATCAAAACCTAATGTCAATTCGAGGGAATCGAGACGAGACATGTACACTCGGTACGGGTGCGCACGGCCCCCAGGCACAACAACTTGGCTCTTCTTCTTCTTCTTTCGAATAACCCATTTGGAGGGTACGATGAATCAACGTTGGCTATTGTCCATTGCATTCAATTTCCGTTGTTTCCAAATTTCTTTCATCGTTCTAGAGTGACGATCTTTCTCCTCCTGAGTCCACTTTCTGCCAGTTGTTTGTTTCTTCCTTTCTTGAAATTTTGCGTTTTGAATAGCTTCTCTGAAGAGTGATCTGTTTGCTATTGTGTCTGTCTGAATTTTGGCGTTTGTCAAATCTTTGTCAATTTCAATGAACCATGTGGGTTTGGATTTGTAACTAGACAGTAAGTTGAAGATCTGTTTAGTTAGTCTACTATTTTCCATTCTATAGATGTGCCCAAAAAACTGTAATCTTCTCTTTTTCATTACAACAGTTAATTTTTCACATTTCAAATATAACTCTCTATTTGGTCGTAACTTGGCTCTATTTTAAAACAAATAATACACACACTTAAACAGAAACCTACCAAATCATAACACACTCTATCGGTCACATTCCCCTTAATGAATTAAGACTATCATCTCTACGCTTGGAGAATGGTATTGACATTTGGCTGGAAACTCCATGTCAGTCACTTCTCTGCCTCCCAACCAATCCAAGTTCACATAGTCATAATACTCTGCATTGCAGTCCATGTGGTTTTATAGTGCCTAGTCAGCTGTATCTCTGACTTGTACAGTGTGGTCGCTTGTTGATTCTAACGTTACTGTAACTGTGCATTGGTGCTTTAGTTTGAACTGAAAACCACAAGGCGATGAATCGTACTTCGAGGTCAGTCCCTTGAATTGGTATGTACAGTACTTTACGGGAATATTTCCAGAAGGAGAGAGATAACGGTGGTTATATCAATGGTGCAGAATCTCTCTTACCGTGGGCCTAATACTTATCTTCCTATAAAATGACAAGTTGGAAATAAATCTATGGATCAGGGGCGTATGAAGAGTTCTATTTCGGGGAGTGCCCTACCGGGGATTAGGGCCATGGTATAGGCCCAAAGAATAGGGGATCCGAAGTTCTCCCTGGGGAACTTTTGTATAATTTGGTGCAAAATGATGAGTTTTAAAGCAATCTGGATTCAGTTTTTCAACCAATTTATTGTGATGTTTTACGTATGGTTAGTGTCAAACACAACTAATACCATTTTATGTTACTTTTTATTAATACAATCATCTTGCTCACTTGATAGTGTTTACATGGAAAGAATTAATGTTACTGTTTTGATTTACAACTCGCACTATAATATAAAGTCAAGTTTTCTTGAAGCATTGCCAAATCGGTTCATAACTTCATCGTCAGTGAGATGTATGTCTCTGTGAATAGGTGACAATACTAGACCGTTGAGTCTATTTTCAGAAGTAGAATTTCTTAAGTATGTTTTCAACCAACTCCGTTCGGCAGTACCGGTAGCTACATAGAGAGTGAAATTTGCCAAAAGTTTGATAAGGGTACCGTATAAAAGTTAAGGAAGAAACTTTTGCACACGCTTCAAGGACACTTGTTGCTGTTCTTGGTTCGTTCATAAGAGCGAAGGCACTGGAGAGTAATAAGACGTTATGTTGTTACACATAAGATCAGAGCAAACTGATTGTCACACTGTCTACATCGCTCTAACCTTCGCCTTGCTGCAACGTTGCCATACGTCACTTAGTAACAAGAGTACATGATTATATTGGTTTTTAATGTTTTAATTCATAAACAAATAATATATGTGACAAAACTTTCGGGGTGGGGGGGTCTCCCCTCCCTTATATATGCCCCTGCTACGGATACACCTACAACTAGAGCTTCCAGCAATATCGGTCTTATTGAGTCACCCTTCATCTATCTACTAGTAAAAAGGTCCTTCATGATATCCTTTAAATGAATGGTAAGTTCCTTTTTACCTCTGAACTTACAGTTTACCGTACCTTACTTTTTGTGTTTTTTCTTAAACATAGTTTTGCTTTGAATAACAACTTGCTCTCTCCTAATATTATCATTTAGACTTTCACGGCCCGTGTTACTATTCATAATGTTGAATTTTGGGCTTATGCCGTGTTTTATTATATTAAAATTCGACGCGTTTCGAAAGAAACCATGTCTTTCTTCATTAGGAATAATCTGGAAAACGACAATGATTGCTAAGAGAAAGCAACAAAGAACATATAGAAGGTGCCCAAGGATGGACGCCATTATAGCCCCATGTTAGGGCAGACTTCGAGAACAATATGCACTCGCATTAAGGAACATAATAGATGTATCAGGCTCATTCAACCTGATAAATCAGCTGTTGCCGATCATGCATTAACACCTGGCCATGATGTCATGTTCCAAGGAGTGGATGTTCTTGCCCGTATAAAGCAATATCGTCCCAGAATCATCAGGGAGGCGGTTGAAATACGTTAACACCCAGATAATTTCAACCGCGACACCGGCTACAATCTCAGTGAATCCTGGCTACCTATTATCAAAACCCTGAGAAAGTAATTCACTGCTGCTTTCCGTTGTCCCTAACATGGGGCTATAATGGCGTCCATCTTTGGGCACCTTCTATATGTTCTTTGTTGCTTTCTCTTAGCAATCATTGTCGTTTTCCAGATTATTCCTAACGAAGAAAGACATGGTTTCTTATGAAACGCGTCGAATTATAATATAATAAAAAATATATTGCTTAGAAAGATAGATTTGAAGCCTTTTTTCAGTGTTGCCTTATTAACAAGTAATATTCTAACTTTCAGTCGGTCAACTCATAAATCATTCCAATTAAGTTACTGGAATATGTGAAGAATAACTTTAAATAAATTACATACAATTAACATTTATATATAAGAAAAAAACTACGGTATTTATTTTAATTAAATACAATTTGTTCGGGCTTGTAGGCCGTGGTCCAGACAAGACCAAACAACTTGTTTTTAATTATGAACACCGGCCGTGAAAGCCCAAGCTTTTATACTTATTTTAAAGTTGCAAAAACTTAGAATGAATATCCCATCAACAAAAACAGTCCTCCTCCCCAAAAACTAATCTTTGAAGATGTAGCTACTGTTGCTGTGATATAGGTACTTAAGCAATAAGCTTTAAAACTTCAATAGAATTGTAAAATAGTATGCGGAAATGAAATAAAAGTACTCTGTTGTGATGATTAAAAGCTATAACTACAACATAAAATATTGTTTGTTTACTAGTAATGTGTTCAAAGGACTGACTTACTGTTGATACTTATCTGAAGTTGTGGTGGAATGTCTACAGGCTGCTCAGATAACCAGTTTTAGTACTTCAACATTTAGCGATCTTATGCTTATATTAATAATAATATTAATCTAGGAGTGATAAATCGACACTGCTATTGTACTAGTTCCCATTATATAAATCGATGCTCACATAGTATGAAATTTAACCTGATGACATTTCTCAAAATTATGATAATCGTTGTTTTAAGGGGCTAAAGCTAGGTTTTCAGCTCCTACAGTCTACATTAAAAATATGTTCAATTCTTACTACAGCGTTCACAAATTGGTACTGTACCCGAAATACCTACCATCAGCATGTTGGAATCCCACGAAGACACCTGGATCGTAGAGCCTGGAAACCCCGGCTAGAAAATTTGCCAGATTCTACCCAACATGGGACGAGGAAATGGGGTACAGGAATTCCTAACTGAGACGACGTTAAGAAAAACCATGGTGAACGACATAAGAAAGCTCAAAAGCACAAGAATAACGATGAACGCAATATCTGGTGTGTGGGAAAACCACTGAAATACCCACCGCTGGCCTTCTTAACGTGCTCTCTTATCGTTTCTATAAAGTACCGGTACCACACTTCGAAGATTTTAAATTGATAAAAAAAAATTATTCAGGAAAGGAAAATATAGTGTAAGTCACTATATTATAATTCAAGGCAGAGTGCCCAACTTCCATCCGAAGTTTCATGAACATGAGAGAAAAATCAATGTTATTGACTGCATTTTATCCAAGTATGAGTGAACTCAAATCATTTACATGGTTCAACAGAAATGTTGACAACAATTGAAACATTTAAATAGAAACCCTGGAAATTTTCATATTTACAAGACATACATCAATTTATACCCTGAAAAAAAAAGTATTTAAAGCTATAATACAAATGTACAGTAATTTTGTAACACCTTCTTAGTGCTTTTTTTATAGGATTCAGAAGTGACATATTCCATGTGGTTTATTATATTTGTGTTTACTGTGCTCTTCTGATTTTATTTATCTCTTCTGACCAAGCGATAAAGCTAAGTCAAAAATTAACTTTTTAAATTTAATTTTTACATCCCTTTAAATGAACTGCCCTCACCAGACCGGAATTAGTGATTGTTATAACGCCTGTTAAGCATTGCATTGATACAAATGGTCGAAAATTTTACCAGGTAGGTTTAATTCAACATGTCTAAAATGCATGATTTCCACAACAGATTATTTACTTGAACTGATACTGAAATAAACTGCCCTAATTTCACAATCTATCTCAGTGGATTACCTTTCATACTACAACTTAGAATATTACATTGAATACCCTTTTAATAATCAAGGACATTAGCCTTTACATGGCTTTGCCATTAAATATCATGCTACACTAAGCATTCATATCATTTATATTATCAGGCACTACTACTATACCTTTAGCGCTTCAATTAATTATCTCTCTTGGTGAACAAAGAATTCGGCTTGGTTAACAGATCACATTCACAATGAAATATTGTTGCTAAAATTATACAAGTTTCTTTACAGTTCAATTAATCACTGTTAAATTATTATTTCATTTGCTCTTATGTTATTATTATTCACGATCAATATGCATAGCTTTCAATAAGTGTTAAATAACAATTGCAGCTTTGGCGATATATCTGCTTCCACTTAAATCTAGTCTGGGATTCGCGTTAATAACATAGGGTGAATGTATACAAATGTCTTCAAACTGTGTTTAAAACATCTGTCTAGTCGATCAATAATGGATCTTGATCGAATCTATTAAAGCAAAGGTAATGCACATTCTCAAAAAAAAAAAAAAATTACGTTAGAAAGTACCTGGATCAAGTCAAAATTCGGAATAAATTCCTAGCAAATCAAAACAAATCCGCTTTCTTCACTGAACCTGCTTCATAAAGCTTACTGCAGTATTCGAAAATCAACCTGAATACTGAAACTTCACTTTCGAGTGTATAACAGTCTTTTTAATAGACTCACTGTAGTAGAAACTCCAAATTGAGTTTACCCAAACTCGAGTAATGTCATATGAAGGCATAAAACTAGTGTTCATTTACAATATAAATCAAACACGAAAAATGATGTATCTTGAGTGCCCTAAAGTACCTCTTCTCTACATTAAATAAATTCCCCATAAAATGAACTTTAATTTACAGTAAAAAAGAAAATTAAACTATAATACAATTAATTACAATGGGTGCATCCTTTTAGTAGAATCAAAACCCTGTCCAGAATAGAATCAGTCTTGACACTAGGATCAAACCTAAACTCCATTCCTAGACATTTTACGAAAAATCCTATATAAAAAACCATGTGGCAGGGTGACAACGTTAGAATAAACATGCTTAGCTACGATTGAAGGAGGTTAATTCTGTACCTTAGATGATTCTTGTAGATCTCGAAAGAACACAGTCATGTCCTTTATGACTGTTCCCTCCATGCAAGCAATAGAGGTCTTCACTGTCCAGGAAAGCGAGAAACGAACCCTGGATCTCCAGACATCTCCCATCCTGACTGAATGTTCCACTCGAATACCAACGACAGTTCCTTTCATCTTCGGATAACGTCCTACCAACCGCAGCACGCAGTTATGTCTATAACGGCTCGAACAACAAAGTTCACTGGCCTCGTGCAATCGGGTCATTTCGAAACACACTGCATTGCAATACAACAGATATGTTCTCACTCACCAGCACGGGCCGCAAGACCTATAGCATCAAAATGAACGTGACTTCGCTCGCACAGAGACACTCATGCCTATATCGCCTAACCGCACATGGTTAAGTCACTGAAGCACATTTCAGCCTTTCCTCTCGACATGAAATTGCTCAACATAGTTGTGAGGTCAGATGAAGTATATTCAATATCCAAGCACTCGTATTGAGAAATGCTTCTCAAATGGAGGTGCTAATTGTTCTAACAACACACACGAGATGAGTGTATCGATACGGCCAGTTCCAATGCGAAGAATGTCAACTAAATGAGCATTATGACTATATGCTTGTAAAAGCAAGTATGCACCTTTCACGACCACAATACTGCTGGCCTATAATGAACAGTTATCTAGCAAGACTAGCTGCGTTTTCATTTAGTTCGCAATGGCCTAATCGGTACTGAAACGAGTTCTTTCCGACACTAAGGAAACTCCCTGCTGTACAATAGTAGTACACTACTCAAAACGAACTTTCACTCACGGTTCACGTGATATTGCCCGCCGCTCACAGGTGTAACTCGATACATGTGTATTCGTGCCTGGTAGAAACCAATCTACCCTCTCCGTTGTTCAAACCAGTTCGCGACTGCGAGGTCTCCTACCGTCGCGCCACGAGTGCTCAAAACTCGAACTGAAAAGATGCAAATATCTTATTTCCGAGTTCCTAAGATTTCAATTATTTGAAAGTAGTTAATAATCCAACACCTGCTATAATTGCAGACATGTTAAAATACGCCAGAACGTATAAAAAACTTGAATTCCCATCCAATGGGCATAATTTATCTCTTGTTGCTAGTCTATAAAATAATCAATACCCCTAACCAATCAGCTGTGACATCAGTACTTGCAACGCATGCGCCCCGCTTCTGTCGTCGTGGTCGCTATCCAAAGTCAATTTGTGGGTCGCGAAACATATGATCCTGACTCGCCCTTCATGTTCACAAGTAATTACATATTACCTTCCCTTGAAGGCATTCCAGTCATGAGAATGATGGTACATATTCCTCTCGACATGATATATAAAGTCGGAACAGACTTATATGTACACAAAAACATACCTCTCAAAATAATGGAACATCATTCTCATTTATTCAAATATCTTCTTGTAATATTTTCTAATGTTTTTCTATTGCCATCTCATCTGTAGCATCTTCCTTGATTCTCTCGTTCTTCTATTGCCACCTTTTCTGTAGCATCTTCATTAAATCTTTATATATGTATTATGGAAGTGTTGAGTTCTGAATTCCTACTTTCGTTTCGAAACTGATGTTTTCCTTTTCTCTTTGTCAGGATCTCGTTCATTTCTCCCCTGACGACTAGTACTCGGTCTACTTTCTCGCTCATCAATCTCCTGATTTTCCCTCTCTTCTGAATTTTTTCCTCTATTATTTTTAGACTTTTCCTGCTCACTTCTGGGCCTTTGTTTTTCTCGATCTCGTTCAAATTCCTCCGTCCTATAGTTTTTGTATCTGCTATAACCAGTCCGTGGTCTATAGTTGGGATTGTATGGTCTATCACGATACTTATTTCGATCATAATCATTATTCCGACGATAGAAATTCCTCTCTTCGTATTTTCGTGTCCAAGGTTGTTCATTTCGTTCTGCGTATCGATCGATCTGACGATCGTCCCTTTGGTAATTGTTCCTATTCCACCCTGGTTTAACGTAATTTCTGTTCTCTGGTTTGGCTTGGTCTGTTTGCTGTGTTCTGTCCATGACGATAGTATTCACGGATCTGTGTTCATGTCGATTGTTTCTCGCGACTGTGGGTGTCGTAACAGCACTCACATAGTCCAGACGTCTCAACAAATCATCCATCGTGGCTAGACTAGTGATTCCGGATGAAATTATGTTCCTCCTTACGTCAACAGGAAACTGTCGAGGTATCGCCTCGATCAATTGTTCTTCAGTTAACGGAGGCTGTAAAAATCTTAATTTCGATAACTGACAAGAAAAATACTCAGAGTAACTGGTCGGACCAGTACTTGATTACTTGCTCGAATAGATTTCGGAACGAACGTTATTCTGAACTTCTGTAGACCAAAAACGAATGATAAACGCTTCGACAAACTCCTCGAAGTCGTTAAACGTGTATCTAAACGCTCTGTGCCACTGAAGCGGTGCATCGGAAAGAAAACGCTCTACCACACGTAGTTGTCTTTCCCTTGGCGCGTGAGATTCAGTAAAATAATCACGCATACTCTTATGAATTATATAGGTGTCGTCCCATCAAGATTATTGAAACGACGAGGCTTATCCTCAAAATTCCTAATAATCGTAATGTGGCCTGCCCCATTAGATGTGTTCAGATTGTAGGCTCCTGTTCCTGTATGTGTCATCGGTGACGTGTATGTTTGGACACGTGGATTAGCTGAGCTCAAATTTGGATTAATTTGATACTGTGGACTACTATTTGCCATAGGAGTTGGATATTTATCACCTCCTTCCCTTTCATGTGAAGTGAGATTAATCTCCTTAATCGTGGTTTGGAAATCTGCGATCCAATTTACCCTTAATTTATCCCTTAACTTATCCAGATGTATACCGTCCCCAATTGTTAAACGCTCAAGTTGATCTCTGATTTGGTTGATTTCCGAAGTCTTTTTCTCACGCAATTCAATTAATTCCGTTTTGCCTTGATCAAATTTTACCTCTAAAATTTGAATTCTATCCTCCATGCTATCATGGTTTGTAGTTTGATTGGACTGAATAACATTCAACCTTTTTGTCAGGTCCTCCCTTACATCTGTGATTTCCTTGCTGGATCTAATTTCACTTTCTACAATGTTCTTATTGACCTCTAATTTGAAGTCTTTAAAGTAGTCTTCATTTATTTTAGTCATCTCTTGCCTTAAAGTGACTACATTCTCGTTTATGATTCCCTTTATATCGACATCAAAGTCGTCTTTAATACGTTTATTGTGGTCCCTAACTTGTGTTTGCAACAACAATAACTCTTCTTTTAAGTTTTCTAAAGATGCTTGGGTGTGAATTGTGTCATTTGACACTTGTAATTGAAGTGCTTCAATATTATTTTTAGATTCTCTCTTATTATTGGATAATTCTAATCGCATTTCTAATTGAAAATCTTTATTGGATTGTTCAGCTTCATTCAACTGGACCTGTAACAATTTCTGACTGGCATTTACTATGTCTATCTTGGTTTGTATATTTGACTGTGTAGATTGCATCAGGCCTTGTGTTGATTCAATTTTAAGTAACTTTGTTTCTGTTTTATCTAGGCTAGTTTTCATTTTGCCTAGTTCTGTTTCAAGATTATCCTGGCTAAGTTTAACACAATCCTGGCTAGTTTTAATTTTACTTAGTTCTGTTTCAAGATTATCCTGGCCAAGTTTAACACAATCCTGGCTAGTTTTAATTTTACTTAGTTCTGTTTCAAGATTATCCTGGCTAAGTTTAACACAATCCTGACTGAATTTAATGCTATCCTGGCTAGTTTTAATTTTACCTAGTTCTCGTTGATGGTTATCTTGACTAGATTCAACTTTACCTTTTTTCAATTGAAGCTCATCAACTGTGGATTGAAGTTTATTACCGCATAATTCTAGCTTCATTTGTCCCGTTTGAACTGCGCCTAAGTTCGTTTGTACTTTATGAATGTCTGTATGGGCTTGTTTTACGTCCCCTTGGACCGCATCGACTGTTTCATCTACCCTATTCACTTTGGTTTCTACTCTTTTAGAACTATTTCGTAGTTCCTTTAATGTGCCTTGGATGCCCGTAATATCTTGCCTGTGACTCTCGGCAACTACATCTTGTATAAGACTTTTACTTGTATTTGTCCAATGATCATGTATGGCATCGATTTTATTTTGTAGCATACTGTATAACGACTTAAGGTCCACTACCTCCTCTTCTCCAGACATGGTATAATTAATATAATTCACTAAAGACAAACAACATGAGTATCACTATAACTAAGCAAAGCACGAACATTCCAATGAAATCCACTGCCACATGGGAATTTATTTAATGTATTGCATTAACATATAACTAGGCTAACTTGAACATAACTAATAATAAAGTCAGCTATAAATATGAAATTTTCCACTCCTAAAAGTGTGATGCTTTATATCGACGATAATAATATTAAAGATCCTAATATGACCATAATTTCAATGAATAAAAACCCTCCTAAATTATGATGAGTTCAAAAATGCCCATCAGCCGGATTTAACTACACCAAGCACTGTGTATGCAGCTCAAACGTGAACTACATCAAATGCCCCAGTCGACCAAACACGTCAGTAAAGATTCCGTAGTATTCCTTTCACTGTTCATGTTCTAATCGAATATTTATTACAAACTAGTGTAGCACCACTATTAATAAAAAGAAAATCTATTAATGGTTGCGTATCTACATGTATGCCATGCAAATTGAGTGTTCTCATATATGCTTTGTTCACAAGTGAATTCCGACATTTCGTGCTAAAAATGTCAGTACACCATTACTTTCTGACGTTCATTCAAAGAATTCGCAATGATCGATGTAATGGCGTCAGAGTATACCCGTTCATGACGCCTTCCACGTGTTTGACAGCGATGTCAGACACTAGCATGAAATGGCGTCATTCAACCGGCCTATAGAACAATCATGGAGTATGACATCTCTAAGTCCCCATAAGCTATGGCTCTCTCTCTCTGGTATTCCAGTTATATATCTCTTCCAAACATTGGTCTCAAAAAACCATAGAATTTAATGGTACTCCAGTAAATTCTCGCCCCTGAACGTTGGAAGCCATGTTCTATGTACCCGAAATACCTACCATCAGCATGTTGGAATCCCACGAAGACACCTGGATCGTAGAGCCTGGAAACCCCGGCTAGAAAATTTGCCAGATTCTACCCAACATGAGACGAGGAAATGGGGTACAGGAATTCCTAACTGAGACGACGTTAAGAAAAACCATGGTGAACGACATAAGAAAGCTCAAAAGCACAAGAATAACGATGAACGCAATCTCTGGTGTGTGGGAAAACCACTGAAATACCCACCGCTGGCCTTCTTAACGTGTTCTCTTATCGTTTCTATAAAGTACCGGTACCACACTTCGAAGATTTTAAATTGATCAAAAAAAGATTTATTCAGGAAAGGAAAATATAGTGTAAGTCACTATATTATAATTCAAGGCAGAGTGCCCAACTTCCATCCGAAGTTTCATGAACATGAGAGAAAAATGCCAGCCCCCACATTCATCAATGTTATTGACTGCATTTTACCCAAGTATGAGTGAACACAAATCATTTACATGGTTCAACAGAAATGTTGACAACAATTGAAACATTTAAATAGAAACCCTGGAAATTTTCATATTTACAAGACATACATCAATTTATACCCTGAAAAAAAAATTTAAGCTATAATACAAATGTACAGTAATTTTGTAACACCTTCTTAGTGTTTTTTTTTATAGGATTCAGAAGTGACATATTCCATGTGGTTTATTATATTTGTGTTTACTGTGTTCTTCTGATTTTATTTATCTCTTCTGACCGAGCGATAAAGCTAAGTCAAAAATTAACTTTTTAATTTAATTTTTACATCCCTTTAAATGAACTGTCCTCACCAGACCGGAATTAGTGATTGTTATAACGCCTGTTAAGCATTGCATTGATACAAATGGTCGAAAATTTTACCAGGTAGGTTTAATTCAACATGTCTAAAATGCATGATTTCCACAACAGATTATTTACTTGAACTGATACTGAAATAAACTGCCCTAATTTCACAATCTATCTCAGTGGATTACCTTTCATACTACAACTTGGAATATTACCTTGAATACCCTTTTAATAATCAAGGACATTAGCCTTTACATGGCTTTGCCATTAAATATCATGCTACACTAAGCATTCATATCATTTATATTATCAGGCACTACTACTATACCTTTAGCGCTTCAATTAATTATCTCTCGTGAACAAAGAATTCGGCTTGGTTAACAGATCACATTTACAATGAAATATTGTTGCTAAAATTATACAAGTTTCTTTACAGTTCAATTAATCACTGTTAAATTATTATTTCATTTGCTCTTATGTTATTATTATTCACGATCAATATGCATAGCTTTCAATAAGTGTTAAATAACAATTGCAGCTTTGGCGATATATCTGCTTCCACATAAATCTAGTCTACAAGAGTTTAGTGCTTTTCAGTCGGTCAACACGAATGCACCAAAAAGAGAGATTAATCTCATGTAATTTATTTCAGGATTAGGGCATAACCCATCTCTTTTGGGTACATTCGTGTTGACCGACTGAAAAGCACTAAACTCTTGTTTACTAAGGCAACACTGAAAATATGGCTTCAAACACCACAATAGATCTAGTCTGGGAGTCGCGTTAATAACATAGGGTGAATGCATACAAATGTCTTCATACTGTGTTTAAAACATCTGTCTAGTCGATCAATAATGGATCTTGATCGAATCTATTAAAGCAAACGTAATGCAGAATCTAAAAAAAAAAAAAAAAAAACGTTTCAAAGTACCTGGGACAAGTCAAAATTCGGAATAAATTCCTAGCAAATCAAAACAAATCCGCTTTCTTCACTGAACCTGCTTCATAAAGCTTACTGCAGTATTCGAAAATCAACCTGAATACTGAAATTTCACTTTCGAGTGTATAACAGTCTTCTTAATAGACTCACTGTAGTAGAAACTCCAAATTGAGTCTACCCAAACTCGAGTAATGTCATATGAAGGCATAAAACTTGTGTTCATTTAAAATATAAATCAAACACGAAAAATGATGAATCTTGAGTGCCCTAAAGTTCCTCTTCTCTACATTAAATAAATTCCCCATAAAATGAACTTGAATTTACAGTAATCAAAAGAAAATTAAACTATAATACAATTAATTACAATGGGTGCATCCTTTTAGTAGAATCAAAACCCTGTCCAGAATAGAATCAGTCTTGACACTAGGATCAAACCTAAACTTCATTCTTAGACATTCTACGAAAAATCCTATGTATAAAAAAAAACATGTGGCAGGGTGACAACGTTAGAATAAACATGCTTAGCTACGATTGAAGGAGGTTAATTCTGTACCTTAGATGATTCTTGTAGATCTCCAAAGAACACAGTCATGTCCTTTATGACTGTTCCCTCCATGCAAGCAATAGAGGTCTTCACTGTCCAGGAAAGCGAGAAACGAACCCTGGATCTCCAGACATCTCCCATCCTGACTGAATGTTCCACTCGAATACCAACGACAGTTCCTTTCATCTTCGGATAACGTCCTACCAACCGCAGCACGCAGTTATGTCTATAACGGCTCGAACAACAAAGTTCACTGGCCTCGTGCAATCGGGTCATTTCGAAACACACTGTATTGCAATAAAACAGCTGTGTTCACACTCACCAGCATGGGCCGCAAGACCTATAGCATCAAAATGAACGTGACTTCGCTCGCACAGTGACACTCATGCCTATATCGCCTAACCGCACATGGTTAAGTCACTGAAGCACATTTCAGCCTTTCCTCTTGACATGAAATTGCTCAACATAGTTGTGCGGTCACATGAAGTATATTCAATATCCAAGCACTCGTATTGAGAAATGCTTCTCAAATGGAGGTGCTAATTGTTCTAACAACACACACGAGATGAGTGTATCGATACGGCCAGTTCCAATGCGAAGAATGTCAACTAAATGAGCATTATGACTATATGCTTGTAAAAGCAAGTATCCACCTTTCACGACCACAATACTGCTGGCCTATAATGAACAGTTATCTAGCAAGACAAGCTGTGTTTTCATTACGTTCGGAATGGCCTAATCGGTACTGAAACGAGTCCTTTCCGACACTAAGGAAACTCCCTGCTGTACAATAGTAGTACACTACTCAAAACGAACTTTCACTCACGGTTCACGTGATATTGCTCGCCGCTCACAGGTGTAACTCGATACATGTGTATTCGTGCGTGGTAAAAACCAATCTACCCTCTCCGTTGTTCAAACCAGTTCGCGACTGCGAGGTCACCTACCGTCGCCCCACGAGTGCTCAAAACTGGAACTGAAAAGATGCAAATATCTTATTTCCGTGTTCCTAAGATTTCAATTATTTGAAAGTAGTTAATAATCCAACACCTGCTATAATTGCAGACATGTTAAAATACGCCAGAACGTATAAAAAACTTGAATTCCCATCCAATGGGCATAATTTATCTCTTGTTGCTAGTCGATAAAATAATCAATACCCCTAACCAATCAGCTGTGACATCAGTACTTGCAACGCATGCGCCCCGCTTCTGTCGTCGTGGTCGCTATCCAAAGTCAACTTGTGGGTCGCGAAACATATGGTCCTGACTCGCCCTTCATGTTCACAATTACATATTACCTTCCCATAAAGGCATTCCAGTCATGAGAATGAGGGTACAGTACCCTGATGGAAACGTAACTTATTCTGAATTCGTGAAAACTATAACAGAACGTGAAGTTTGGCAAAGGAAAGAATGGTACCTTGGAATCTTGCGATTTAAAAACTAAACATTTGGCAACCAATTCGAAAATCTACCCTAATGAAGGTAGTGAAACTCGTACCAGAATATAACTTTTTTCCGAATTTCATCATTATCGCTGATTTCACGTTGCGAGTTATGTTCAATGTCGCTTGCACTATACAAAAGACATCTTCGTAGACACTTAAATAAAAGTGGCAGAATTACATTATGAGGTGTCATTTGCTTCTTTAAAATTGGGCACGTCCTTCATCATTAATATATAAAAGAGAGGAAACCTGTGGATTTAAGGGAGTAGGCATCTTGCAGTAATATAGATTCATGCTAAAATTTGCCATTAGCGCTCAATTTGGCCCTGACGTATGCAATAAAATGTTTCCCATAGTCAGGTACATGGCTGTACTGATCAGTGATTTTGACTGGTCAGATTCCGTATGTGTTTATCATATTTTACAACGTTCTGTTGCTTTCCAGGTTTTCGGTCCAATATTCAAACTGTTACTCAAGTACGTGTACCTAGAACAAATTAATGCTGTATTAAAAATCTACCGTCTTGCCACGTTTAGCCTATTACGGCCACTGATATCTCTGCACACAGTATAATTTTCAATTTTGTATTTCATATTTTGAATGAACGCCCCATGGTGTAATGGTTACTATTCCTGGCTGCCATTCCTGAAATCTGTTGTTCAATTCCCGGTCTGACAAGAAATTCCAATCTCGTATAAAAGCAAGTAGTTCTGTGAAGAACTATACAGCCTATTTTCATTTATCATAATCGCCTCTATCAACATACAAAAATTCAGTTTGATTGCTGTAATAGATTCGTAGATATTGAGAACCGTCTAAATATTTCGGATGGTCGCCATGTTGGATTACTATGTAGGACTTAGAGTTAGATTTTTATTAAATCCATTTGATCAATTATATGTATACAATACATTTTTTATATAGTGCACGTCAGAAATTACATCTATAAAATAAAAGAACTAACAGGAATATAGGCCTATTACTAATACTAGAACAATTTATAACGTATTATAATAACAGATCTTAAGAGATACAATCTTATTGGAGAACTATTTACACCTTACTCTATTATCATAATATGAAAACTTAATTCTATAAATACAACAACTTAAGCTAGGTATTACAATTAACATAGAAAAGTAAAATATAATTATAGATTTCATCGCTCCTATACGCTAAGATATTCAACTACAGAGTAAAAACAAAGGCACTGCAGATAAGCTTTCAACATTCTATCAAAGGTTTTTATTTTTGGGGCAAGTTTTATATACTGGGGTAGTTTATTGTATAATTTAACTCTTGTGTGAAAAGTTCCTTTTCGATATATGCTTTTGTGTGTGTGTGTGTGTGTGTGTGTGTGTAAAATATGAATGTTTTGATTTTGTCTTGTGTTATGCCTATGAACATCATTGTTTGTTTTAAGAAAAACATCTTTATTCATTAAATTATTTTAAAAAAACATAATACTTTCAAAGATATGTATGCAGGGCAGTGGGAGAATGTTTAAATCTTAAACAGAGGTCTACATGATTCTCTAGTGTTTACATTTGCCATAATTCTAATCGCCCTCTTTTGTATCCTAAACGTGCTTAGTACATCTGGTGACATACCCCAAAATATGACTCCATATCTTAAGTATGAATGGAAATAAGCAAAATAAGTATTTCTCAATGTGTGCATACTAGTGCAGGTTTTCAAAATACGTAACGCAAAGCACATCGAGTTCAGTTTAGTATTCAGATATTGTATAAGTTTATTCCATTTCAGGTCATGTTGTATCCATAGTCCTAAAAACTTTGTTTCTGATTTATTTTCTATTTGATGACCATTTAATGCTATATTGGGCTTCGCAGGATTCCTATTCTGTATAGTGTGGAGACTACTGTAAGACGTGCTTAGTTTCACCTTTTATTACGAATGTTGTATCGTCCGCAAACAAAATTTCCTTATGTGAATGAACGTTCTGTGTTATATCATTGATATATAGACGAAAGAGTAGTGGGCCCAAAACCGATCCCTGGGGTACTCCAAATTTAATAATTCCCTCATTGGACAATGTTTCATGAAGTAATTTGGTTCCATCATCCTTGTGTCTCAAGCTTACTATTTGTTTACGCCTTGTTAAGTAAGACTCGATCCATTTATTAGCTAGACCTCTAATACAATATTGATTTAGTTTTGTAAGGAGGATTTTATGGTCAACAACATCAAATGCTTTCGATAAATCCAAGAATAGGCCAGTTACATGTTCCTTATTGTCAGTTAATTTCAGTATACTATTAGTACATTCATAAATAGCTGTCTGTAGATTTTTCCGTTCTGAATCCATGTTGTGAGTTTGATAGTATTTTATTTTTTTCTATAAAACTTATCAGTCTCATATACATGATTTTTCCACAATTTTTGCAATATCAGTTGGTAAGGTAATAGGACGATAGTTATCTAATTCATATTTTGAACCATTTTTGTGCACTGGAATTACTTTTGATAACTTCGAAATATCCGGGTAAGTTCCTGAGAGAATTGAACTGTTTATTTAGTGCGTAAGTGGATTTATTATATTTTCTGCAAATTTCTTCAAAATTGCATCAGGGATGCCATCAATGCCAGCACATAATTTATTTTGTAGCTCTTTTATAACTATTCTTACCTCTTTACTTGTGACATGATTTATAAATAATGAATCACTGCATATATTTATTTTATTATTAGAATTTAGTGTATTTACCTGTGATTTATTTAATAATTTTTATGGAATTTCCAGAAAATAGTCATTAAAAGTGTTTGCTATTTCCTCTGGATTTTTTTTTCTATTGTTCGTACTCTCTGCATGCTCCACTACATAAGTAGTACTACATGCACTTACTTTACATTTTATAAATGAACAAAATAAATTACATTATAATAAATCAATAATTACTTGATGACTTAGTCTTAACAATATCAAACAATATTATTCATCGTTTTTCCTTAGAACTTGAAAATCCAGAGCATTAACAGATTTAGAAAATTCCTTCAAATACTTTTTTAATAGCACAGATTTCTGAATCGGCCAGTTATCATCTATATTAACACTATTGATCAAGAATTGCCTAATATTTTTCACTTCACTGCACACGAAAATTATATGATCTATAGTCTGAGGGCTACTTTTACAGGAACACTCGGGGTTACGTATAATTTTAAGTCTGTGTAAGTACGAAGCAATATTTCCATGTAGGTGTAAAATTCAAACTTCAATCACATGATTAGGACACAAGGTATGAAAATCAGATTTTCCTCTGGATTATTAATCACTTTATTATTCCTGGTCAGTTTAATGTCCCTTTGTTTTTAGCAGATTTTCCAGTTTCTTTCCTTATCACGGACCACATAGCCCTGTTTTTATTAGATGATTGGGAAATAAAATTATCAGTTTGCATTTTCTCTGCTAATCTTATTATTTTATTTAATATGCTAGTGTATTTTTTGTAGTATAAATTGAATTCAGATGTTGTGTGGTATTGTTTATATAATTTGTTATGTACTATTACATGAAGATTGTTGTTTAGGTGTAAAATTCAAACTTAATCACATGATTAGGACACAAGGTATGAAAATCAGATTTTAAAATTTCGCACAGTTGCCATCTTGTGGTTATGAAAACAATTGAAATAAATTAGATGCCAGTGGATTAAAATTTGTATAAGCATTTACCGTACCAAGTTATACTGCGCTCGGATGGTTAAATCGCGAGAAACGTCCATTTCAATATGTATATTTCGCGTTGCCACCATGTTGGATATGTGTTCACCAGTTTATTGAAAGTCACATAGGTGAACTAATGTTCTGAGCCTCTGTCAACATACAAAATTTCAGTTTGGTTGCTATCATAGATTCGTAGATATTGAGAACCGTATAAATGGTTAGCGCGCTCGACTTTGGTCCGAAGTTCCCCGGGCTCGATTCCCGCCCGAGCCATCAGGGATTTTAATCTCCTGGGGTTAATTCCCGTGGCTCGGGGACTGGGTGTATGTGACGTCTTCATAATCACTTCATCCTCATTACGACGCGCAGGTCGCCCACGGGCGTCAATTAGAAAGACCTGCACTCGTCCTCTCCGGAGGCCACACGATCATTATCATTACCGTCTAAATATATCGGTTGTCGCCATGTTGGATTTATATATATAGGCCATAAAGTTATGTACTATTAGATGACGATTTGTGCGTATGTTCATTATTCAAACGTTCGATCGCATGATCAATACGCAAGAAATAAAACTTAATTTTAAAATTGTGCACAGCCGCCATTTTGAGGTTATGTGAACAATTGAACTTATAGTAGTGTCCTTTATCACCGTACAAAATTGCAGGGTGATGCCAGTAGTAGTTTCGGAGATATAGGATGCCGGTGAAAATTTCGCACAGCCGCCATCTTAAGGTTATGTAAACAATTGAGTTAAATTAGATGCCAGTGCATTACAATGTGTTTAAACATTTGCTGTACCAAGTTTTATTGCGTTTGGATGGTTTAAAAGTATAAATTTCGCTTGGCCGCCATGTTCGTTTTGTAGTTAACAAGTTTTTGAAAGTCTCATAGGTGACCTTTTAGCAGTGCCCTTTATCACTGTACAAATGTTCAGGATGATATCAGTAATACATTCCGAGATATAGAATGCCGGAGAAATATTTCGCATAGCCGCCATCTTGAGATTATGTAACAATTGAAGTAAAGTAGATGCCAATGCATTACAATGTGCATAAACATTTGCTGTACCAAGTTTCATTGCGTTTGGATGGTTAAATCGCGACAAAAGTCTATTTAAAAGTGTCATCTTCGCTTGACCGCCATGTTCGCTTTTTGTAGTTAACAGATTTTTGAAAGTCTAAAAGGTGAACTTCTAGTAGTGCCCTCTATGACCGTACAATATTTCAGGGTGATATCAGTAATTGTTTCGGAGATATAGAATGCCGATGAAATATTGGTTTGGTGAGACGTAATAAAATTTGAAGGGCACGGTCGGGGTGTGCCAAAATAGTACTATGACCTTACTGAGTTTCATTGAAATCAATCCAGCCGTTTAGAATTTATTAGGGTCACACACACTTCCACACAGACACACACACATTCGCATACACACACACGGACAAAAGGTGATCTCATAAGGCTTTTTTTTTTTTCATAAAATGAGATTGGCTAAAAATGGAGTGTAGTTCACTCTTCTTCGTGTGTAAAATTGAGTACTGTGGGTTCGATTCACGCACCAGCAATCCTGGGAGCGGTTTTTGCGCTTATCAATCATATTCCGAAAACGCCTAAGTAGACCGGGTTATTGACTTTAATGTCGCAACAAAGTAAATGAATTTCCTAGTGTGATATTCTCTTTTTCAGTTGTCAATACATAACATCAGCTGGTACATCGGAAGACGGATGTCACACTTGTACTCTTTGTCAGAAGAACTGCACAAATCCAATGAGCCTTCAAAAGCATCTTTTAATTCACTGCGGTGGAGAAAAGGCAACAAAATGTGCTGTTTGTGACAAAGAGTTCCTTCATCGACGGTACCTACGGAGACATATTCATGTACATTCTGAATTGAAACGACATTCGTGTTCTATATGTGGAAAGAATTTCGCTTTCCGTGAAAACCTCAACCGTCACATGCTAGTTCATTCTGGTGTCAAAAAGCACACTTGTGAAATATGCCAAAAGACATTCTTGAGTGCAAGTTATTTGCGAAGACATCTCTTAGTGCATTCAAGTAATCGTCCGCACCCTTGTGGCATATGTAACAAGCAATTTTCTCAAATTTGGCATCTGAAGAATCATATGGTGGTACATACCGGTGAAAAACCATTCTCATGTGCAGAATGTGGAAAAGCTTTCAATCGCCGTTCTCATCTCCAGAAACATCTCAAACTTCATTTGTGAGATAAGAGCTCTGATGATTGAAATGCTGAAGATCCATAGAATGTGAAAAGCTACCTAAAGAGTGGTCATATTCCTCTTTGTGTATTTTTGTTTCTTTAGTTGCATATTATCTTCTTGTATCAAGTATTGTCTGCCTAGCTCTGGTTCATTGTTCTAAATTTGTGCTGTGTGTTTATGCGAAAAAACATCCTGACATTCCTCTTTTCACAGAGGACTCTTTGTCTGGTCCAATCTTGATATATACAGCCATTTGTATTACTAGTTGGCAATTGATATTTTATTTATGTATTAAAACATTGGTTGCTTGGTGTATGAAGAAATTTGTTTTTTGAGTTGAGGGACTTGGACAACATGTTCATTTAGCCCCGTGTACTTGGATGTGATAACCCCTGTAATCGTGGTATCTGTAGAAGAGTAGGTTTTCGTGATTCAGGGATTGGGAAGGAGGCGGCCGTGGCCTTAAAGTAACTATCCCAGCATTTGTCTGGAGTGTAAGTGGGAAACCAAGGAAAACCACTTCGAAGGTGGGAATCAAACCCACTTCTTCTCGGGTTTGTTTCATGCGGCTGAGGAAAAGTTGAGAGATGAAAAGCTTACACAGAGAGGTCGTACAAGGGAAAGTAGATTGAGAATCATGTAATGGAAAAGGAAGAGGAAATTGATGAGAATGCGAAATTTGTTTTTTGAGTTGAGGGACTTGGACAACATGTTCATTTAGCCCCATTTAATATTGAGATCAGAATTTGACAGAGCATTGGCAAACTTGAGCAGGAACAAAGCGCCAGGCATAGATGATATACCGATTGAGTTGCAACGCTGCATAGGTGATGATGGTCTGAACAGGTTATTTCACTTGGTGTGTAGGATTTATGCAACAGGTGAGGTCCCCTCTGATTTCAATACGAATGTTATGTACTGAAAAAAGTAGGAGCTGACAGATGTGAAGATTACCATACAATTAGTTTCATTACTCATGCTTCAAAGATCCTGTCTAGAATAATTTACAAAAGGATGGGAAGACAGATAAAAACGGAGTTGGGTCAAGACCAGTTTGGCTTCAGGAGTAATGTAGGAACAAGGGAAGCTGTACTCTTAGGCTGATTTTGGAAGGTAGAAAAGGAAGGATAAGAGAACGTTCATGGCTTAGACTTAGAAAAGGCTTTTGACATCATTGATTGGGCTAAATTGTTTGACATTTTGAAAACTATGGGAATAAAGTACAGGGATAGGAGGGTGATCTACAATCTGTACAGAAACCAGACAGCAGTCATTCGAGCTGAAAGACATGAGAGAGAAGCTGATATTCAGAAAGGTGTAAGGCAAGGCTGCAACTTACCAGCCATGCTTTTCAATCCTTTGATTGAATAATTAATGAAGGAAATTGGAGAAAAAATTTAAGAGGGAATAAGATTCAAGGAGAAATAATTTCAACTCTGAGATTTGCTGATGACATCGTCATCTTGGCCGATATGCCAGAGGATTTGAATTAGTTTTTGAATGGTATGGACTCCGTCTTGAGGAAAGAATTCATCATGAAAATTAATAAATATAAAACAAAATATTAGAATGCAACCGAAATAAATCAGAAACCCTTATGGACGTCAATTTGACAGGTGAAAAGCTAAAAGAAGTAGGAGACATCTGTTACTTAAGAAGCAAAATAGCCAGTGATGGACGAAGCAAAGAGGATATACAAAGTAGGTTGGCTCAGGCAAGGGAAGCATTTCTAAAGAAAGAAATCTGTTGACATCTAATATAGATTTAGGTATTAGGAAGTCATTTTAGAAAGTCTTTTTCTAGAGCTGTAAATAGCATTGGCGAACCAAAGAAAACGAATTCTATCCTAAAAATACCAAATTTATAAAACAACATTACTTATGAGACATCCATGTATTAGGATGTTTAATTATTACCGCTGGGCCAATTCCTATTTTGAGTACTTGTTGATCCTCTTGTATTGATTTTGATATGACCACACCAAGAGCCATCGGACTTTTTTGGTAACATCAAGTACTATTACGCTCTATAAATCATCCAGGATATATATATACCTCTGAGGCTATCATTGACTGCTGGAAAATAATTCGGTGGTGCGCCAGTTCGTTAACGTGATGGATTACCACCATGCGAGAAAATATTTTCAAAACAATTATTGTATTATCTCTTTTATTGTAGGAAATCCAAATTGCACTAAGTAGTAAGCTAAGAGTCTAGAGCCAATTGACATGTCTCCAAAACCACCACTACAAATGTATACACTCCATTGAAACAGCATGCAGTCAGTTGAAACAACAGAGTATGCATAACTTAGATCATATCTAAATGTCAAGTGATTATTGATATTGCAATTGTCAGTTTATAGCATCAGCATAATAAATAGTATAATACTTTCTACGATATCTTCTAAATAGCTCCATAAGTACTATCTGCAAAAGTATTTTCTTGCCATAAGAGTTTTGCTGAAAGTGAACCTGATATCATTGCATGTCTTTCTTGTTTTTTGTGTCTGATTTGGCTTATTCTCAGATGTAGAGTAGCTCTTAAAAATATATTAAAAATTAAGCAAGTACTTTTACGCAACCGTTTATCCCACGATCTGAAGCCATGGGACAATGTATTAACATTACGGCATGCTAATCGTACATTGCACCAGCACCAATCATTTTGCTTCAGTATTATCCATCCAACACCGGTACTAAACCATTGAGTCATTTCCTAATGAAAATCCACAGCCTGCTTCCAGTCTCCGACCAGGTCAGGAATGGAATGAATGAAACCCCCATCTAGCGGCGATGATATGAAGTGTGCCGGCTGCCGAAGCCTGTCGCACTCCTCTGGGGCAATGAATGACAAATGAAATGATACTGGAGAGTGTTGCTGGAATGAAATTGTGACAGGGAAAACCGGAGTACCCGGAGAAAAACCTGTCTGCCTCCGTTCTGTCAAGCGCAGATCTCACATGGAGTGACCGGGATTTGAACCACGGACCCAGTGGTGAGAGGCCGGCGTGCTGCCGCCTAAGCCACGGAGGCTCTCAGTCATTTCCTAATATTAAATACAAATATGCACTTGAAACATAAAGAGAGCAGTAATCGTTCTCTGTGATGCCAACATAAGTGCATCAACACCAGTTATTTTGTAACACCCCTTCCAAGTACGAATATGGCAAGCCTTTTTGCATAAGTTCTGTAAGAACATTTCAGGTACAAAAAAGTGGGACACACTGAGCACGTAAGCCTCATGTCTGGTGATATTGTAAGTTCCGTGAAATATTATTGCAACTTACACCGGCCAGAATGAACCATCGAGAGATAGAACCTAACCCACTTACTTGGCATGACTTCGGTGATAACCAATTGTTCCATTTTCTCGTGTACAGTATTTTGTCTTCAATCTGCATGACTTTATTTAATGAAATTACTACGCTGAAGGTATTTAACCTGTTATATTTGAATATAACGGAGTTCCTTTTATGGTAATCTTATGGTATTAACATCGCAGAGATGCGAATGCAGGACTCCGGACGCTACACGACTATAGTAGTACTCCCGTCATCTACACACTCTTCGATCATCGGGAAGACGTCAAGTTAAGTTTCAATTTTGTGCTCCTAAGATAGAGGCACGTTTTCGTGTGGGAGAAACTAGTTGATTTGAACAAAAGTGTACAAGGTATCAGAAGTGTACCATATAATTGTAATAGCCTACGTTCGGTAACACGTCACATGAGACATATAAGTGAACATTGAAATTACGCGAGTATTTTTGTGAATTCTGAAGGCAGGAAAGTAGTCGACCACGAGGTTTGACAAACCACGAGGTGAGCCCAAGTGACTTAATTAATCATTGAACTGTGTGGGTTATTCAGTGTTAATCAGTACATGTTCAAGACATACAGTACGGTAGTAATTCAGCATAATTTTGGAGAAGAACGAACTGTGGATCCCAGTGATTGTGTGCAATATGTTGGAAAGTAGTAGAGTCTGTGAGCTGACACTGCCCACGGGTCCGTAGAAGCTGTGGCAGACACATGGTCATTTGAAATAGTCTGCACTGTTTAAATCAATCAATTTTTATTCAGTCATTAAGCATGGAGTATGCAATAGACATTGTCACATACTGTACATGTTGTAAACAAATAATTACATATACATATATAAATTACAGTTTTAGTACATAACATTTCCAGAAATCTTAATTAAATACCGATTACTTCCATTTCGAAGAACTCCTGAGTTGAATAAAAAGGATTTTGTAAGAACCATTGCTTCAGTTTTGTCCTAAATATATTATTAGGAAGATTTTGTACACCAGAAGAGCATCAATGGATAAATTGAATGACTTGCCTTTGTTTTTCGCAACCTACAATAGGGTGCATCCACCTGATTTCTACTCCTAGTGTTGAGATTATAAAAGTCATTTTGGTATTTAACATCTGTGATTTCAACTTTACATAATGCATTAAAAATGTACAAATTAATTACTGTCATAATAGAATTATCAATAAACAAGGGTTTACAATGAGTTCCTGGTGGAGACTTAGATATAAGATGCAGAGTTTTCTTTTGGATTACAAGAACCTCTGAGATTCTACTGCAGTTTCGCCATAGTAAAATTCCATATTGCACGATGCTTTGAAAAATGCATAGTTTGCATTTAACAGGAACTTTCTGAATGAGGGCTCTTAATAAATACAGTACCTCTGACAATTTCCTTGTAATAAAATCAATATGTGCATCCCAAGACAGTTTAGCATCCAAGTAAATTCCTAACAGCTTGACAGGATCATTTTCTTCATTAATTTGATGAATACTTAGACTAAATATCAATGTTTGAGTTTTGTTGGAATTAAGTAATAGCTTGTTTGCTGTAAACCATACCATTGCTGAATATAGGGTATCCTTTGATTGCTGTCTAACTTTTTCAACCGTATTATCGTTTGTTATGAAAGTTGTATCATCCGTATATCATGGATTCAATGAAAAGTGCAACCTTGGCATGTTTTCGTTAACTATCAAAAAACAGTGGTATGTGCAACTACATAAACAGCATATATTATAAATGGCCAAATTTAGTGATGAATATATTTTTAAAATCATTATTATTAAAGTTTATATGCTTCACTTGGAATGTGTTTGGTGTAGGAGCTTGGAGTGTCTTTCCGTGCAATGTTGGCAGGATTATTTTTGTGGTTAAATAAACAAATGAACAGCTTGCCTTCTGTAGGTATATATCCAGTGAAGTTTCTAGAATCAACTGATATACATATTACAGGTAAATTATACTTTATATTTATATTATGCATGTTTGTAACACCCGTTACAAAAAAAAAGTGGATAAGCTAGTTTTACAGCTTAACTGTACATTCCTATGCTGTGGTTTTCTTCAAAATTGAGGTTATGCACTTATTCAACAATGTTTTGAAGTTTCTTTTCAGAAATGTTTAAATTAAGATTTTAAAAATAGTGTAACGGGTGTTACAATGTCAATGTAACGGGTGTTTCATTGGTATAATGTAACACCCATTACATTTAATATTTATACATAGAACTTTAGGTGTGCACGATTTCACAAGGACTCTCCAAATAAAACCCCATACGTGCATGGCATTCGAAATTTATAACCACAGGATGTCTGTGTATGAAAAAATCCACCTGCCGCCCGTCTGCCTTCATCGAAACTGTCGAGTTCTTACCCCTTACAGTGAGCCACTATCTTAATGAACAACATCCTGAACGTTGGATGGACCTCGATCACAGATTAGTGTCTTATGCGCTGACCTCCCCGGTCGCCTGATCTGATCCCGTGTGATTTATTTCTAAGGGGGTTTATCAAAGATGAAGTTTATGTACCACCTATGCCAGTTAATATTGCTAATATCGTTGAACCAAGGAATTGGATCCATGCGGCTAGAGCATAAAATAACCAGGATATGCTCCAGCGTGTGTGGTCGGAGTTGGACTTCCGAATTGATATTTTCCGTGTGATGCGAGGAGGGCACATCGAGCATTTGTAGCAAGCAGACTGAAAAGAAAATAACAACTGGGAAAGCATCATATATTATATTGGTATATGCCAAAACCAACTTGACGAGGAAGAAGACGTGAAAATTATGTTCTTAAACGCTGTTGGTAAAGACAGAAAAATATTTAGCCCGGACGAAAATGATGTTGCATTCGTTCAGTTCCAACAGATTGCAAATTGCCAACACCTGACATAAAATTGGGAGGAAACTGACTATTTTATGAATTTAGAAATTCAGTTCTCGAGGTTTCAAAATAAAAAAAATAGAATTTGTAACAATATTGCAGCTAGATTTTGTCTTATGTTTCTGTATATTTATAAATATGATTCTAATGTATATTTAATAATTAATAACAGTTAGAATACGGGAGTTTCAGAATAATTTTTAAGAAGCTGTTAAATTTGTTCATGGACTCTGATGCTTAATTTACTCAATTAAACAATCAATCTTACTTTAATTTGTCCTGATATATTATTATCTCCTTTAATCTGATAAGCATTTTGCTAATTTTCCTCAGTTATGATGTTTTCTGTCAACTGTGTAACACCCGTTACAATTCCTGTAACAAGAAGTATAACACAATTTTCACTCGCCAAATCAATACTGTACTAAAAATACTATAGGTACATGTTTCGGAAACTTGATATGTTTCCTTCTTCAGCCCATATATTGGTGTGAAACATCATATGACATCGAAATCCTAACCAAAACTAAAAATAGAGTTCGCACTTTTTCTCTTGTTCTTCTTTTGTTGAGCCTGTGTCATTAGACATATTAATGTCAACCATGGAATAAGCTCTTATTATTTGAAGTGATGAATGAGTTACGTGGAAACGTTAAATATTTATTCCTTGTAAGGATGATTGGGTGTGGCGTCAAGAAATTTTGATCAAGTCAGTTAATAGCCTATGTAGGAATTAATCTATTACGGCGGGGGTTGAGGAGGCAGTTTTCATTTTTGTTATTTAAATGATCTGTAATGTATCAAATAATACATTAGTCTCAAAGTTAATCTCGTTCAGATTATTGCATTCATTAGATCTCTGATAAGTGTTGATATGAATATTTTCCAAAACATTCATATAGCTGCCTTTCGATACGTAATTCAAAATGTTGACATCATTATTTATGTCCGTGAACTTATGTCCCGTTTCTTCCATATGTACCGCCATGTCTGAAAACTTCCTGTGCTTTATGGCCGAAACATGCTCAGCATAACGAGTGCGTATGCTCCTACCTGTTTGTCCTGCGTAGTTTGATTGGCAAAAAATACATCTGAGCTCATAATACTGTTAACTTTATTTGTATTGAAAAATTTGTTGAAGTTTGAATTATTTGTTTTAAAGGCGATGTTCATATTGTGTTTCTTGAGGATATTGGTTACTGTGTACACACTTAGATCCACGTAGGTGAAGGTAGCAAAAGTCTTCTTAGATGTGTCCTCTCTAAGTAATTTAGTTAAGGGTCTATTTTTAACTTGTAAATTAATCTGCTGACATAATTGTGGTTATAACCATTGAGTTTAGCTATTTGATATATAATATCAATTTCTTGCTTCCGGTCATGATCAGAAGAAGGGATACGTACCGTATTGATTAAGTATTGATTTGGCGAGTGAAAATTGTGTTATACTTCTTGTAAACATGGTCAATACGGAACCTGGAACGAGTGCGGTTTATTCCTGTAACACCCGTTACATTCAAAATAGGTAAATAACAAGAGAAAACCAGTGATTGTCCTTTTTAAAATTATATGTTTAGTTATTCTAGAGTTTCTTTGCTCGGCAATAACATTTGTAAGTTTCTATTAGCTGACATCTCACAGAGTTTATTGATTTTTACCATCTACCTCAACATGTGGGTTGCATTTATATAACACCCGTTACAGTGTTTTTTTAATATTTTAAATATTGGGAAAAGTTTTATTTCAGAAAATAATAGCCCATAGTACACACAGGAGTAAGAGCTTTCTTTTGCATTTGATGAGATTTTGATTAATTGTTATTTCATTCTCCAAATGTGTCCTTTTCACTGTTCAACTGTAACACCCGTTACAATGGAATGCCTGATAAGACTGAACTGGCTGTAGAGTTCACATTATAAACTAGATCATTTATTAGCACCAAAAACAAAACACCATGTTTAATACGAAGTACGTCCAGAAAATAAGTTCCGTTTGGTAATAACATTAAATTGTGTACAGACACTGAAAAAATATTTATTGCATAAAATTCTACAACCCTTAAACTACTTTTGCACTTAACTGCCGAAATGTTGCAGGCATTTGTCGTAGCGTGGCACGAGTTTTTGTATACCTTCTTCATAGACGTGTGCCGCCTGTGCCTTCAACTAGTTGTACGTTCCGCTGCAGCGCAGTTCCGCATATGCGCGGTAGACGCTCTGTGTCAAGGAGAAGAAAAGTGCGCCATTTGGAGAGCGCTGTCAACCACGTACGCGTTGTTGTGCATGTTTACTCGTACAATGTCTGTGTTGATTGAAAATCCCGCCGCTTGTGAAATCAGATCTGTGATTCGTTTTCTGAATGCTAGGAAAGTGAAACCAATTGAAATTTATCGGCAAATTTGCGAAGTGTATGGACAAAATGCGATGAGTGATTCAATGGTGAGAAGATGGCTCCGACAGTTCAATGAAGGACTTAGTGAAGTGCACGATGAAGAACGAAGTGGGCGTCCATCTTTGGTTACAGAAGAACTGGTTCACGCGATTGATGACAAGATCCGGGAAAACCGCAGGTTTACAATTAGTGCTCTCGCTATGGAATTTCCCCAAATCTCACGATCACTAATTCATGAAATTGTTACCGAAAAACTGAACTTTCGTAAACTTTGCCGACGTTGGGTACCAATGATTCTTATGGAGCAACACAAAACAAAACGGACGGGTAGTGCACTTCAGTTTTTGACCCGTTACAATGAAGGCGGCGAAGAATTTCTGACACCGATAGTCACAGGAGATGAAACTTGGGTTTCTTACGACACCCCTGAAAGTAAGCGGCAATCAATAGAATGGAGGCACACTTCGTCCCCAGCAAAGGTTAAGCCGAAACAAATCTTGACACCTCGGAAAATGATGTGCCCAGTGTTCTGGGACTGGAAAGGCATTTTACTCATGGATTTCTTACCGCGTGGTCAAACAATCAACGCAGATGCTTACTGCGAGACACTTAGGAAATTGCGCCGCGCAATACAGAATAAGCGCCGAGGGTTGCTGTCAAAAGGTGTTGTTTTTCTTCACGACAATGCACGACCACACACTGCATATGTGACGAAAAACCTCCTACAGGGATTTGGCTGGGACGTATTTGACCACCCTCCGTACAGCCCTGACCTCGCTCCTAACGAATTTCATCTGTTCACACATCTCAAGTCTTTCCTTGGCGGTCTACACTTCAACAATGACGACGAGTTGAAAGAAGATGTTTCCAACTGGTTGAAGACTCAGGCGGCAAACTTCTATGAAGAAGGTGTCCAAAAACTTGTGCCACGCTATGACAAATGCCTGCAAAAGTTCGGCAGTTATGTGGAAAAGTAGTTTAAGAGGTGTAGAATGTTGTGCAATAAATATTTTTTTTGTATCTGTACACAATTTAATTTAATTACCAAACGGAACTTACTTTCTGGACGTGCCTCGTATAAAGATTATATGACCTTACACCTTCCACTTCAACTGCTTGTTTATGACCAGCTAGGTATGACCTCAGGATGTCAGACTGCTTATCTCTAACTCCTTAGTAGTGTAATTTTTTAAATCAGATTTGGAGTAATAGCTTGTTTGCTGTAAACCATTCCATTGCTGAATATAGGGTATCCTTTGTTTGCTGTCTAACTTTGTCAACAGTATTATCGTTTGTTATGAAAGTTGTATCATCCGCATATAAGACTGAACTGGCTGTAGAGTTCACATTATAAACTAGATCATTTATTAGTACCAAAAACACTTGTGCCATGCATGGGTTTCTATTGTATCAGTTGTACACGGGATGAACGGATTAAAATACACGAACACTTGTTGACTAAGATGTATTGAAAAAGACACAGGATACAGACAAAATGAAAAGAACATTAAGTCAAAGAATATACATTTGACAAAAGACAACGATATTTACATGCGAGATTAGAATGTACGAGAAATATTCATTCTCTTCAACACTCTTCCTTAATCGAGCAATGCTGCATTGTGCTGCACTTTAGGACAAACTAATGCCAGTAACACATTTCATATGACCATGAATTGGCAGACCTTTTGTCAATACATCAGCAATCATTTCAGCAGTAGGCATGTAGGACAACTTTACTTTGCATTTCTTTAAAATGTCCCTAATGAAATGATGGCGCACATCTACGTGCTTTGTTCTCTGAGGAAAACCTTCATTCTCAGCCAACCTCTGAGCACTTTGACTGTCATTACACAACTGAATTGGACCTCCTCTCTTACACAAGTCAAAGAAAAATCCTCTAAGGAACATAGCTTCTTTACATGCTAAAGTCAGACCTATGTATTCTGCTTCAGTGCTAGACAGTGCCACAACTGGCTGTTTCTTACTTTACCAACTTATTGGGCCTTCTGCATACATAAATACGTAACCACTCACAGATTTTCCGTCAGTTAAATTATTTCCAAAAGAAGCATCAACAAAACTCTTGACATCACATTCTGATATTTTTATACATGATACCAACATCCACCATACCCTTCAAGTATCTGAGCACTCTCTGGACACATGTCTTATGTCCCTTACCATAGCAATTACTGAACTGACTCAAATAATTAGTTACATATGCAATATCTACCCTGGTACAAATGGAAAGGTATAACAAAGCACCAATAGCCTGTTGATAGGGATAGGATTTGTCACAGGATGTGGATTTCTCCAATAACAAACCTGTTTCCATTGGAGTTTTCACATGAGTACAATATGACATGTTAAACCTATCCAACACATCAAACAGATAACACTTCTGATCCAATCTAATACAATCTCTGCGTCTTTGAACTCTCATCTCCAGACATTCAGCGACTTGTCCCAAATCTTTGATCTTAAAATGAGAATGCAACACAGACTTCAGTTTCTCCACTTGGACATGATAATTAAAAATACAAAAAGATCATCAACATACAGGGCAATAACAACAAAAGATGATGTACCTTTACAATAATATACACATGGTTCATACAGAGACTTCTTATAACCAATTTCAGTAAGAATCTCATGAACCCACTCATAACAAGCGAGATGCTTGCTTCAAGCCATAAACAGCGTTTCGAAGCTTACAAACTTTAGAACTGTCACACTCATAGCCTTCTGGGGGGGTACATATAAATGTCATTTTTAAGAACGCCATTCAAAAAAAAAGCTATTGAAACATGAAGATGATAAACTTCCAGATCCATACCGGTATTTACAGCAAGAGCAAAAAATAATCTCAATGTTCACTACCGCACTACAGGTGCAAAAGTTTCCAGTTAATCAACTGCGTACCATTGAGAACAACCTTTAGCCACTAAGCGTGCCTTAAATTTAGACACTTTATCTTCAGCATTACGTTTCACTTTAAACACCCATTTGCATCTTATAATATTTTTTTCCATCAGGTTTCTCAACTAATGTCCATACATCATTATCATGAAATGACTTGAGTTCTTCCTCCATCGCCTTTTTCCATTGCATGCCATCCTCACCGTTAAGTGCTTCAGACACAGTGATTGGTTCCTCTTTTGGAACATGGACATAAGCATCGCAACCGAATATTTTCATATTCTCATGACACAGCTTTACCAGTCCACAATTCCTCTGGTATGTTATTATCAACATCAGACATTTGACTTAAGACCTGTAACTTCTGTTGTCCAACGTGGCCCAACCGTTGATGCCACAAATTGTAATAAGACACATCAGCAACAAGGGCAACATTCAGATAATACAGACCATTCAAAACTGAACCAGTAGCTACCACGCGACCATTCGAAGCAATTCTCTGAATCCAAGATTTCACATCCATTTTTGTTGAACACAACAACAGCACCCCTTTTAATCATCTGACTTACCGACAGCAAGTTAACACTCAGTCCTGGAACATGCATCACGTCTGACAGATTATTAATACTGTCGCTTACATCATCATCATCATCATCGTCTTCCTTCCAAGTATTGGGCCAAATGTCCCGTTACGGTCTTGCACTTTCCCTCCATCTCTTCATCGGACGTCCTATCGATCTATTTCCCCGTGGCTGGTAGCGAAGGATCTCCTTTGGTAATCTTCCAGGTTCCATCCTTTGGACATGACGCTTCCAGTTCTCTTGGTAGTCACAAATGTATGTAGTTATTGGTTTCACTTTTAGTTCCTTCAGCACATCCTCGTTTCTCTTATGATCCCATTTAGTATAGCCTGCTGTTCGGCGCATAAAGGTCATTTCGCGTGCTGTGAGTCTGGAGATGTCCTGAGATCTTATTGTCCATGCCTCGCTGCCATAGCACAGGGTTGGTCTGGCTAATGTGTTATACAAACGCAAGCGTGTATGCCTTTGGACAAGAGATGGCTTCATGACGTGATTGATGATTCCTGTTGTTCTGGTATAATTAGTTATTTTTGCAGTTATGTCTCTTTCTTCTTGAAAATATAAATTATATCCTAAATACTTGAATTCTCTCGCTTACATTCAGTAAAATGTCGCCAACTCCATGTACAGACAATTTAACATTACTACCAATTACAATGTTTATATCAGGATCATCATTGCATTTATAATTTGACATAAGTTTAACATTAGGAGGCATGTGAGCACTACAATCAGAATCAATGATGAAACAATTCTTTGGTGCGCGAGCAGTTGAAGCACAAAACAGACTTTTATTGGATTTTGGACACTTCGGTGCACTTTGAACTTTTTTCTTCTGTGGACAAGTATCTCTGACGTGATCCTTTTCCCAACAAATCCAACACTTCCAATGACTCTTGTCAACTGCTTTCTCACTAGAGCTTTATGGTTTCTTGACACATGGTATGTGTGTTGCCAAATCTACAACATTCTAATGTGGTGTATGTTACTTGACTCCAGACTTTTTAACTATTAACAGCCAGTTTTCATTCTCGCCACGCGTAAGCTTAACCGCCCTTTAAGCGCTACCCAGTCTAATGAGAATATCCCGGAATTTTAAATACTTGGTTTATTGAAGATATGGAACAAAGTACATCCTAATCCAGCAACATGTTTCCCTATGTTGCTCCCTTATCTAGCTTGGCTGCAAAGTTATGTTGTTTCCCGTTTCCAACGGTGGATGTTTTCTAGTAGTGTACAGAGGGGTGAATTCTCCATGAATGTGTGTTCGTTTAAATTATGAGGGTTATTTATTTTAGCTAAGTGTATCTTGATTGTTTCCTTTATGTCTAGAGCTCTTTCTTTCGGTTTGTGATGTATGATTTTTGCGTCGGTTTCAATGTTGGTGAAGCTGTGACGAACGCGTGTTTGCATACGACCGAGTGTGTCCCGTATTTTATCCGATTTCAGTGCTCGTTGTATCGCATGTCGATTCTTCTACCACTTTGGCCAATGTAATTTGCTTGACACCTGTATCTTGGCACGTTATAGAATATACCCCTGACTTTGAATACGGGTCTTGTTTATTTAAATTACTGTTGTGAAGATGCTTTCCGGGGTTGTTGTGAATACTATCTAAATTCCACGTGTCTTGAAAAATTGGTGATTTTGTATGTATTCACGTTCACGTAAATGAAACGCGCGAATTTGTTCTCATTTAAATCCTGCTTTTGAGTGGTTTTATTTCTGTGCCTAGCTACAATTTGATCTATTTTGCTGGATAGAAAATTATTTTATTTCGCTATTTGATTATTTTGATTTCTTTCTTTATAATTACATTTTGGCATGAGCATATTTAATGCTCTGTGTACCATTGAATTGAAACGCACTAACTTGTGCGTAGTGGGATGATTGAATTTATTGCCAATTGCATGCAATGTTTGTGTAGGTTTTAAAAGGAGTATGACAGTTCTATCCTTTCCTGTTCGATAATTATGTTGAGATAATTCATTTTCCAATTGGTCAGCCATCAAAAGCCTACACCACTTCATTAAATTCACTAAGGAACCCGAAACCGATGGCTGACTGAGCGGAAACGGACCACAGATCGCTCAAACAGCTAAGTGCACAATCCACAATAACCTGACCATTTAATAACAATCACATAATCACACTAAGCAAGCAAATATGAAGGTCAATCACCACTATCAGTATCTCAACAAAAATTACATATCTTGACAAGTTGTGCTAGTTCAATTACTACTGCAACTAAATAACCTATACTTGTAGACATAGATTTAGTAGCATAAGTGTGAAGGAACTGATGACGATCGCTCGACGATCAAATCTGGTCATCCAAGTGTATTTATCAATCTCATAAATATTTTCAGGAATAGGGAACCACCCATTGCAATTGGGTACAATGCTGTTGACCGACTGAAAAACATTAAATTTCGATACAAAACTATATTATTAAAAATATTGATGAAAATATATCTGAGTCCGTGCGGCCATACTATCCGGCCGATTTTCTTCATCCTTTTTTTAAATGAAAGGTATTCATGCACAGATTTGTCATAAAGTATTTCAAATCTCTTAAATTACGCCTTTCTCAAATTATTTCATTTTTTCAACTTTTTCCAACTTTTACAACATTGAAGTAATCATATCATCGGTTCTAATTGAGTTACGAAGGTCGTTATAGTCTAAGAACACTCAGTGAATAAAGCGCTATCCTTTAAGCTCTTAATCATTCAAGTCGGATGGTTATGAGGAACGTTATGAGTGGACATACGATATTACATCTCATTTTTTCAAAATATTTCATCATTTTAGCAATCATATCTTTAGTTCTAATTGAGTTACACAGTCCGTTATTGTCTAAGAGCACTCAGTGGATCAAGCTCTATCTTTTGATGTATTAAATATTTAAATTGGTTGATTCTGAGGAATGTTATGAGTGCCGAAGCGAATATTAAAAACATCATTTCTGAAAATTCTCCGACTCCGTCCGGCCATTCTATCCGGCCGATTTCCTTCATTCCTTTTTAAAATGAAAGGTATTCATGCACGGATTTTTTATCAAGTATTACAAATCACTTAACTTCCGCCTTACTCAAATTATTTGATTTCTTGAACGTTTTCCAATTTTTGTCTCATTGATGCAATCATCTATATTATTAAAAGTATTGATGAAAATTTATCCGAGTCCGTGCGGCCATTCTATCCGGCCGATTTTCTTCATCCTTTTTTTAAATGAAAGGTATTCATGCACAGATTACAAATCACTTAAATTACGCCTTTCTCAAATTATTTGATTTTTTCAACTTTTTCCAACTTTGAAGTAATCATATCTTCGGTTCGGATTAAGTTACGAAGGTCGTCTTAGACTAAGAACACTCAGTGAATCAAGCGCTATCATTTGAGGTTTTAACCATTCAAATTGGATTAATATGAGGAAAGTTATGAGTGGACATACGATATAACGTCTCATTTTTTCAATATTTTTTCTCATTTTAGTAATCATATCTTTGGTTCTAAGTAAGTTACACTGTTCGTTTTGGTCTAAGAGCTATCAGTGGATGAAGCTCTATCTTTTGAGGTATTACATATTTAAATTGGTTGATTGTGAGGAATGTTATGAGTGCCGAAGCGAATATTAGAAATAATTATGAATAGTTAACCGAGTCCGTCCGGCCATTCTAACTGGTCGATGTCCTTCATACCAGTATTAAATGAAAGTTATTCATGTACGGATTTATTATCAAGTATTACAAATCACTTAACTTCCGCCTTCCTCAAATTATTTGATTTCTTGAACTTTTTCCAATTTTTGTCTCATTGATACAATCATCTATATTATTAAAAATTTGATGAAAACTTTTCCGAGTTCGTGCGGCCTTACTATCCGGCCGATTTTCTTCATCCTTTTTTAAATGAAAGGTATTCCTGCACAGATTTGTCATCAAGTATTACAAATCACCTAAATTACGCCTTTCTCAAATTATTTGATTTTTCAACTTTTTCCAAATTTGAAGTAATCATATCTTCGGTTGTAATTGAGTTACGAAGGTTGTTATAGTCTAAGAACACTCAGTAAATCAAGCACTATCATTTGAGCTCTTAATCATTCAAATCGGATGATTCTGAGGAAAGTTATGAGTGGACATACGATGATAGTACATCTCATTTTGTCTACATTTTTCTCATTGTAGCAATCATATCCTTGGTTCTAATTGAGTTACACTGTTCGTTTTGGTCTAAAAGCTATCAGTGGATGAAGCTCTATCTTTTGAGGTATTACATATTTAAATTGGTTGATTGTGAGGAATGTTATGAGTGTCGAAGCGAATATTAGAAATATTTATGACAATTTAACCGAGATCGTCCGACCATTCTATCCGGTCGATTTCCTTCTTTCCTTTTTTAAATGATAGGTATTCATGCACAGATTTGTTATCAAGTATTACAAATCACTTAACTTCCGCCTTCCTCAAATTATTTGATTTCTTGAACCTTTTCCAACTTTTTTTTCACATTGAAGCTATCTATCCGAGTCCGTGCGGCCGTACTATCCGGCCGATTTTCTTCATCCTTTTTTGAAATGAAAGGTATTCAAGCACAGATTTGTCATCAAGTATTACAAATCACTTAAATTACGCCTTTCTCAATTTATTTGATTTTTTCAACTTTTTCCAACATTTTCCAACATTGAAGTAATCATATCTTCGGTTCTATTTGAGTTACGAAGGTCGTCTTAGTCTACGAACACTCAATGAATCATGCGCTATCATATGAGCTCTTAATCATTCAAATCGGATGATTCTGAGGAAAGTTATGAGTGGACATACGATATTACATCTCATTTTTTCAATTTTTTTTTCTCATTGTAGCAATCATATCTTTGGTTCTAATTGAGTCACACTGTTCGTTTTGGTCTAAGAGCTATCCTTGAATCAAGCTCTATCTTTTGAGGTATTACATATTAAAATTGGTTGATCGTGAGGAATGTTATGAGTGCCGAAGTGAATATTACAAATATTTATGAAAACTTAACCGAGTCCGTCCGGCCATACTATCCGGCCGATTTTCTTCATCCTTACTTTAAATGAGAGGTATTCATGCACAGATTTGTCATCAAGTATTACAAATCACTTAAATTACGCCTTTCTCAATTTTTTTTTAACTTTTTCCAACTTTTTCCGACTTTAAAGCAATCATATCTTCGGTTCTAATGTAGTTACGAAGGTCGTTTTAGTCTAAGAACATTCAGTGAATCAAGCTCTTTCATTTGAGCTCTTAACTATTCAAATCGGCTGATTCTGAGAAAGGTATGAGTGGACATGCCATATTACTTCTCATATTTTCAACATTTTTTTTCCATTGTAGCAATCGTATCTTTGGTTCTAATTGAGCTACACAGTTCCTTTTGATCGAAGTGCTCTCGATGGATCAATCTCTTTCTTTTGAGGTATTAAATAGTAAAATTGATTGATTCTGAGGAATGTTATGAGTGACGAAGCGAATATTAGAAATATTTATGAAAACATAACCGAGTCCATCCAGCCATTTTATCCGGTCGATTTCCTTAATTTTTTTATTGAAATATATTCAGCAAAGAAGTCCGCAGCAGCTCCAACATCACCCACTATAAGTGTTTTTACGTTTTCAATTCTTCCAGTAATCTACATTCAGTGGAAATTTAAATTACTAGCTTCGGAGAGAGTTTGCAAGCTTGCGATAGACCTATCACCACAGATTCAACCAGCATCAAACTGTCGAGTCGTGTCGAGTTAATACTTCAGAAAATAGTATAGCAGATATGTGTGGAGTTTCACTGTTCACCTCGGCTATACAGAATTGCGTCTGGGACTTGACGTACGTGTACCTTTTAACCCAACGTTGGGTAAACCATTAAGGTTAAGGTGGGACACACAGAGGACAGGCAGACATCCACACATTTTATCTCATAAGTCTACTTCATCATTTTCCCAAAAGCAACGGTACCGTAATTGTCTGTTCAGGTCCGTAGCATGAAGACATGCGAACAGCAAATATGTCATATGACAAAAAAAAAGTGGTGCAGGACTGTTTAAATGAATGCTGTGGAGCAGCAGGGTTCTCCTAGTTAAATACTGAAAAATGACTTCCAACACGATAAAGGCATCTTGGTAGATACATCTATTCAGAAAGCATCGCTAAGTATGGCAGGAACCCTCAAATCCAAGATAGTGTATATTGAGCCATGTTAATCAAGAGAGGAGTGATGTAGTTTGCAATCTCTGTCCTCACTCAAAGCAACAGCACTGACCTTATGAGCAGTACCGTTTACAGCATCGACAGAAACTAGTTTTACCCTAAATGCCATCACTTAACACCACCCATACTTTAGTAGCTCCCCAACAATCTCGACCGTAGATGAAACTCAGACATTGGTCAAAAGTCACATTTTCTCTAGCCAGCACCAAAAGACAAATACCGTACAAAAAATACTTCATTTATCAAGTGGGGGCAACAAGCCTAGGCGAATCATTAGTAGCTGTAAACATTGGATTTCATCATGTCATCTGGAAGTTACCAATTACAGTGAATTTGTGATCTCCAATGTCAAGCTTTCCCGTTACAGTTGAAAGTATGGGATTTTAGTGTGATATTCCTTCTACTTAGTAGTGGCGCCCGTTCAATAAAAAAAGAAAATAGTCTGAATTCTGAGTCTCAGTGGCACTTAGTACAATTCTAATTAGAACAATTCTCCCAGTACACACCTATTAGTATATATTACCAACTTTAGGTATACTTTCTGGTCAACAAGATATTTTTGCTTAGAACTTGAAATCTCTTGAGTAGTTTCATTCGTAATCATCATTCACTTGGTATTTGAAATACCCTGCGAGTATAAGAGATGATTAAGATGTCGCCGCTGAGGGAATTTTTGTTTGCAAACTGGGCAGAGGTAATTAGCATCATGCTCAGGTACCAACAGGTGATCCTTTACCTGTGTTGGCTGAATTATCGTTTCACCACAAGAATGCTGGTTACTTCCCGAATGTCTTAAAAGGTGGCGCCTATGATTATAGCGGCAACTAAAGCTTTTACGACATATATCACAGATATGAACTTTTTTCTGAGGGTCGTCATCGGTCAGGTAATTCTTTAGGTCTTCTTGAGAACTCAAAGTTTTGATCCTTGTAGAGCAGGAGAGTGAGTTTTCAATTAAATGAATTAATTTATGGTGATTCAAATTTTTCCGATGGTGATATTTTTGCCACAGGTTGCACAGGAGAAGGATTTTCCAGCATCGTGTAGTTCTGACTCCCTTATCTGAGGATTATCGCCATAAGCAGTAGGGTCCACAGTCTTGGATAATAACGAAGTCTGCTCTCTGAAAAAAGTAAGATATTACTCCCTGGTTTTTCTAAACTGAAGCACATTAGGTAGTAACTGGAAGTCTTAAGGGTATTTTTTCTATATGGGCAGAGCAAAATCAAAATGCACATACTAGCTTCATAGCAAAACTACAAATGAAGAAAAGGATTTTAAAAACATCTTTAGCCTATTGTTGAGCCCCCAGGGTCGACACGACCCTAGGACCTCAAACTGCAATGCACCCCCGGAGAGATCAGCAGCCTACGCCCCTGAATCTACAGACGGCTGCACAGCCACCCACATATCTCTACCACTGACTCAAACCACAAGATCTACTTCTGTCCAAACATCAATACACCCTTTCACCCTACAAAACTACCCCTATAGGCTAAACCATGAGCCTCTACAAATACATTTCTTTCACACAAGCAGGCACAGTAGCATTACTGTTAGCCAAGCTTACGACACTTCATAATCAATTACACAAAGCCTGGATCTAGGACACACACATTGGGTAACGCTGACTAAGCTACTCGAGAAGCCTTAAGAAGGAAGACCCAACAGAGCTCTACGTCTATCGCGGCCCTAGGCTCTGTGCATCAGGTTCCGGCTGCGACGCATCGGCATCACCAGGTGAGAGTGTTCTCAGATTTCCTTACAAACTTATACTCCTTCATTCACACCTACACCTACATTATAATTGTACTAAATTATGTTACACTGTCCCTCACTAAAAGGGACACTACATTTTACAATCACTGATCAAATAAATACTTGATCAGTAATCTACACTCTGTACTTTATTTCACACTTGACTTTACACCAATACGCCCAACCTGTTCTTTCCTAATTGCCCCTGACCGTGAACACCGAGAAGTGCTGCGCCAGGTATTTCCATTGTGCTCGCGCTGTAGTAAGCCAGCCGGCAGAACAGCTAACTCCACAATTAGGTCCGCTCCTACTCAATCGTACTTGCTCGTTACTCATAATTGACAGCTCGTTCCTGATCGCGCATCCCTTATTAAGTAATTGCACCCCATAGAATTACACCCCCATTTCCTTACATCCTTCACCCAACACCTACACCCGCGGTTTCCCCACTTACGTGGAAACCCGCACCTTTCGGAATTACCCCTAAATTGTACACTAACACCCCTTTGTTCGTCCCATCCCCCCAAGCACGGGACAGAACAAATATTGGTGGAGACGCGAGGGAAGTCCCCACGAGTGAGGGTAGGTCCCACTCAGTGAGGGCCTTCAAACAAAGAAGGTCTGGGACTGCGATCCCAGCACTAATAGCCAAGCGAGAATTGGGGGATTTTTTTTCTAGAGAACACGCCGTATATTTTTCCTTTACGCAGGGCGTATATTATTTTTTAAATTAGACATCCCATCCACCCCATAGGGCAAGGTCGGTAGAAATCATATGGCAACGTTCAAAACTACACTAAGGGATTTCGCACACCACTTGTCCGCCAGTACAACACCACTCCTACCTAAGCTAAAAATCAAGAATAAAGATTTAATAACAGAGGATACTGCGCCACGCCTGCTCCAGGAGCTCGAAGCGCAAGCATTAGAGATCCGCGCTAAATACCCTGCAGCGTCAGCACAAACTATATACTTTACACGGTCCCAGGCCCAGACCAGTTCGCAGGAACAGCAGTCACTGGTATCCAGTGCTAGTTCAGCGGATCCACCACTAACACTCCCTCCCCTATTATTACAGCAACTCCAACTAACGGAACAAAAGACCGTTAGCCTACTCTCAAGCATTACACAAATATTAGAATCGAACACCATTAAGGGAGACACCCACACAACGGAGGCGGTCCTAGACATACAGACCATCCTAGAGTCATTAAAACAGGACATAGATAGGACGGTGTCGGTAATAAGGGCTACACAATACTATATTACACCCCCTGTCAGCGATGACATATCTGGGGACGAACACCCGGGTAACATAACACACGTTTCGTACACGGGGAGTGTAGACATTCCCCTCCGAAATAACACAAATTCAGACGCCTCATCACACAGTAGGAAGGCGGATAGCGTTGACGATCACGAACCTTGACACAGGCAAGGGGAAGTAATTGAACACATAATGGAACTGCCAACAAAATACCCCATTATCCAGCCTGAAAAGTTCCTGGGAAATGGGCAGGATCTGGAGGAATATTTATAGGCATTCAACCGGACAGCCAGGATAAATGGCTGGGGGGACGAGGCCAAGAGACGCCTCTTACCCGCCTATTTAGCGGAAACGGCCTTAATGTGCTACGAGCTGCATGAGACCACCTTAGAAAACGCCACATGGGAGCAAGTCGCCTTCCTATTAAACCACGAATTTCAGCTCACACAGGATGAGGACGATTTATACGACAAAATCCGCGGAAGAACTCAGGGCCCAGCAGAGACTGCACAAGCGTATATCAACGCGAAATTGCTGATGTGCGATAAATATAATATCGCGATGCCAAATAAACAGAAAATTAAACTCTTAATGCAGGGGCTTAGGCCGGCGTTAGTTGACAAACTCTGCATCATGAGCAATCCAACAGTCCAACATATGTTGGAAAATATAAAAATAATTGAGGCGGGAACAAAAATCACCGAGAAGGCGACAGAAAAGGCTGTTGACCAACATGTCGATCCACCCAAAGAGGATATAAACCATAAAATGGACGACATGATACGTTAATTGGAGCAGCTTAGAATTTCTGCAATCCAGCCGAGGGAGAGTACACAAAGGGATAATAGGTGCAGCACGGGGTGGACACAATACTGCGACAGGGAAGACAGGTACACAAGGGATCAGAGATACACATCAGAAAGGCAGACATACCCTACACGACGCTCGCCATCCCCATATGCAGAGGATAGGCAATACCACCCTGCACGGTACTCGCCGTCCCCATATGTACAGGATAGGCGAAACTACCCTGCAAGGTACTCACCATCCCCATACACACAGGAGGACTATCCTCCGGTATACTGGCACGAGATTCCCCGCCGGGAAGACCCACCCCCAAGCAGACAGGCCTATGCTTCCCCACAGTACAGGGGAAACGTGGGTTACCGGGAAAACCCACCCCCAAGCAGACAGGCCTATGCCTCCCCACAGTACAGGGGAAACGGGGATTACCGGGAAAACCCACCCCCAAGCAGACAGGCCTATGCTTCCCCACAGTACAGGGGAAAAGGGGATCGCCGGGAAAATCCGCCCCCGCAGCAACAGGCGTACACCCCTCCCCATCGAAGACAGGGCAGTGGGCCACAGAATAGGACACACGGCGCGCGACACAGCAAAACAGCCCCACAGCATAACCGGGATGTTCCTAACAAATACACAAAGGGGCCGGAACAATATCCGCTCCCCGATGAATACCCGCGGGAGTTCAGAGAAGATGCACCCCAGCAACCAGCTAGGAGGGTATTGCTTCCTACACCAAACTACCCACCGCAAAAGGGGAGTTGGCGTAGCCACCCTGAGGGGGGACAAGCATATAACACGGGGCGACGTACACCAACATATTCAAAAAACTTCTGAAGGGGGAGGTTCGGCCAGCTAAAAAAGCGGCGGAGGTTCCTCCCCTAACACAACCCCAGGGAGGCCCTCCCCTACACAGACACGCAAACGCAGGGGGAAGGAGCAGCCAAATAGCAAACTGGCTGAAGGTCCGTCCCCCGAACGATTTCCAGACACACCCCTTAAAGGGGATGGCAACTGTTTATTCAGAGCCATCAGCTTTCTGCTCCACCATGATGAAAACCACCATAGAGGGTACAGGCGGGAAACAGTTAAACACATTCTGGACAATTGGAACGAATACCGGGATTTCCTGGCGGACGAGGGTGACAACCCATTCAGAACAAAGGAGCAATACAGGGAATACATGAATCGGGACGGGTCCTACGCCGGAGCTGTAGAATCAACCGCTCTCGGTAAGGTCGTGGAGTGTAACATACACGTACACTCTAGCGTTCGGTCACCACCATTGCTCACCACCACAGGATTTGACAGGGTCCTACACCTACTGTTCACAGGGGACCCTAGAGCCGGACATTACACTCCTCTGATGGTCCCGGGGAAACGAGGCACAGAAAGCAAACCCACATCGGGGCGGGATGCAAACGCAGCCCCTACACAACAACACACCACAGGGATAGAACCCCTACCATCAGTAGGCGAGGGGGTCCGCCCTACACTACAACACAAAGACATTAAGGGGCCTACATCATCGCTGGACACGAACACAATCCCTAAACCAAAACAAGAGAGGAACACTGAACCCGCACCCTCGGGGACTGAGAAACGGGTCGAAAAAGGCAAACGAAGGGTAAGATTCCAAGACACACCCTCACAAGACAAGGGAGAAAGCATTCGGATAAGACAGGAACAGGGGATCGAACCCACAATAGCTAGACACAAACGAACAGGTATTCTGACAAACCAGGTCAGAAACAAAGTGTACCTCCGAGTCGGTACAAGGCATACTTGGGTAAATGGCCAAGCCAGGGAACTCAGCGAAAAAGACGCTGACCTATGGCGGGGCTATGTGGAAAAACAAGAACACAATATTACTCGCGAATTCATGCCTACGGTACAATCACACCTCACAGACAGGCTTAAACAGCTGGCACAGGAATTCGCGAACGTAAAAATTTCCACACATAACAGCGGGAAGGAAAAGATTACCGTGCCTACACAATGTACTGCCTTCAAACCCACGGCAAGGCGAAAGCAGAAAGCAAACATTACACTGGGAAACACAATGAAGAGAGCATGCAATGCAGGGCTTGAGTACATTTCGCTGAGCGAGACAGAAAAGCTGAGCCAGGAAATGAGTCGAGCGGCCAAGCGTACCAGGTACGATGGTCGACAAGCTCCATGCCTCTTCAGCAAAAATGTGACACATGGGGTAAACAATGACACACACGGGGAGAAGGACACTAAAGCAACAACAATACTTACCACATATACGCTTAACAACACGTCTGTACTATGGGAGGAGAACAATATAGCGGCACGTACAATGCACGCTAACATAAACGGACATAGGGTAGAAGTCCTTATTGACACGGGGGCAGCAGTCAGTTGTGTAGATAGCAAGTACATTGCTAAAGGGCAGACACACAAATTGACTGGCAATGTCCGGCTTGTAGCAGCCAATTCGCAAACACTTGAGAACACAGGGGTAGCAAACACATACATTAAAATGGGCAGCTTCGCAGCAACACACCCCATGTTCGTAATAGAACATCTTTCCACGGCCGCTATAATTGGGACTGATTTCCTCGCGAAGTACGAGGCGAGCATAAATTTTGCTAGTGGGAGGATGCATTTAATGCATGACCAAAAGATTACCACACACGCCATGGTATACGCCATAAACACCGACATTATTCGAGTGGAGCGAGAAACCCGCGGGCACCAGGCCTCTACATTGAACACAATCAACACACACGCGGACGCAAACACAGAAATGCCACTTCGTAACACGCCCATACCAGAATTGACACCGGAACAAGATTGAAAGTTCACGGAACTCCTAGAAAATAATAGGGACATCTTTGCCAACTCGCTCAGAGATCTAGCGGTAACCGACCTCATTGAACACCATGTCACACTCACCAGTGACCGACCTGTCCACCAGCCCCCCTTCAGGGTGAGGCAGAAGGAAAGACATGCTATCGACACTCAAATTCAGGAGATGCTCGAGGCAGGGATCATAGTGCCCACAATTTCAAACTATAGTGCTCCGGTCTTGCTGACCAAGAAGAAGGATGGTTCCCATAGGTTTTGCACTGATTACCGCTGGCTCAATAAATTAATAGAGAATGACAGCTATCCACTGCCACGTGCCGACACCTATTTGGATGCCCTCAGTGGGACCAACTGGTATAGCTCAATGGATTGTTAATCAGGATTCTATTCAATCCCTATTTATGAGCCGGACTGGCACAAACTGGCATTCGTTACGGAGAACGGCCTTTATACGTACAGAACGTTACCCATGGGGCTCCACAACGCCAGCCAAACATTTCAAAAACTGGTGGATAAGGCATTTTCAGGCCTGAAGTGGCGATCTGTGCTCGTGTACATTGACGATATTACAGTTTTCTCCCAAACTTTCGAAGAGCACCTCGCGCATTTAGAGGAAGCATTCGCACGAATTAGAGAAGCCAAATTGAGGCTTAAACCTCCGAAATGTCAATTTGCCCGACAGCAAATTAATATCTTGGGGCATATTGTAAACTGAGAAGGGATTATCCCCGACCCGGCGAAGACAGATGCAATAACGGGTATCCAGATGCCCACAAATTTAAAACAATTGCGTAGCTTCAAGGGGCTGGCATCCTATTACCGTAAGTATATTTAGAGGTTTGCACACATCGCCCACCCCCTAACAGAGCTAACACGTGAAAAGACGCCCTTCCATATTACACAAGAACACATAGATGCCCTTAATACACTTAAGCAATTATTGACCACCCCGCCATTACTACAACACTTTCAGAGCGATAGGCCCACATTTCTACACGTTGACGCAAGCCAATAAGGGCTAGGAGCCGCCCTATTACAGGAAGACACCGAAGGGCGCAAATGGCCAGTGGCTTACGCCAGCAGAAAACTAACGGCTGTCGAGATGGCGCTAGAAAACTTGGACAAGGCAGATTCCGAGACAGCAGGCGATTTTTCCTAGACGAAGACGGGGTCCTGAAATTTAAGCCCACAGCCATGCACGACACTGCGCCTATAGCGGTTCCGGACTCATTGAAAGAAAATATCATGAGCGCCAATGGCAGGGGCTCACTTAGGTACGCACAAGACTTATCACAGAATCCAAAACAAATGTTATTGGGTAAACATGAAGGCAGACATAGACAACTTCGTAAAAACATGTCACACCTGCCAGCGATTTAAAGCAAGACCTGGCAAGCCGCATGGGTTACTAAACCCTATTCCAGTAGGAGAACTATTCCACAGGGTAGGAATAGATGTTCAAGGCCCCATCACCACATCCGAAAAGGGTAATAAATACATACTCGTAGCTACAGAGTATCTTACCCGATACATGATCACGAATGCTATACCCAAATCAGACACGAATAGCATAGCAGAATTCCTATTCGAAATAGTTACACGATATGGCCTATTCCAAACCTTATTGTCCGATAGAGGGACTATTTTCACTTCAAGGGTGCTCCAACAGTTTTTGGAGATACTGAGAATAAGGGCATACACGACAACAAGCTTCTCACCCCATATAAATGGGCTAACTGAAGCTATGAATAAAATAATAGGGACAGCCCTAGCAAAATTCACGGGGGACACAGGGACAGACTGGGATAATTACCTACAGCCCATCACATTCAGCTACAACACATCGATATCCACAGCCACAAAACACTCTCCACACTTTCTATTACATGGCTACACACCCAGAAGCCCAATAGACAATATATGCATCCCCCAGGACACCCTCACAGACAATACAGCCCGGTTAGAATATTTACAGATAGCATGAATGGACGCGAGAAAAAACATCGGCGCGGCACAGAAAAAGCAAAAAGAGCGGCACGACAGAAAACACAAGCACGAGGAGTACACGCCAGGGCAACTGGTCATGATTTCCAGTTCCGCCCGCAAAAAGAACGTGTCCGAATTCCTGCTACCACGTTGGACAGGTCCCATCAAGGTTTGCAGGAGGATATCTGACCTGAATTACATAGTGAACGTGCGGCATGGACACAAACTTTTCAAAGACACAATACACGCCCGCCGAATGAAAGCGTACCATACAAGAACGATAACACTCACAAATAAGGGCGGAAAGGCCGCGAAGAGAAAAGGAAATGGCTCTACTCATAGAAAGGGTAAGAAAGCCAAAAGGTAAGACTCGGACCGCGAGGACCTCACCCAAATACAAAGAACATAATAACAAAACTGCCCCGCTACTACCCCTCAGTATAACTTCGAGGGCATAACCCCTGGTTGGGATTCCGACCTCGAAGCCTGAAGCAGATAGAAACACCCTTAGACGAGGATAATCGGACAGTATGTCCGTTGAGAGAAGCCTGAACCCTTAAACCCAAATCCGTGGCGATATGCCGTAACTATTGAAAGAATAATTAAAAAAACATGAACAAATAAATATATTTTAAAAAAATCATACATACAAGTTGCTTCTTGAATCTTATAAATACACATTTGGAATCTTGGCTTACACAATTAACATTATTTGATTAAACACAACACTCAGGAAAGCCCTAAGGAACCCCAGTAGTATTTTAAAAGTTATGATCTTTAACGACGGTAGCCATGGAAGCAAGAAAATCCCGGACACGGTAAGTAAGAAAATAAAATTTAATATTCTCACGAATGATCATATCCAGGAGAGGAAAACAAATCTCGAACAAAATCAAGTTAAGGTAATTGAGAGAGAACATGCAGGAAACTCACCGCGATAACCATCACTGATCCAAACCCAAACTTGTGATCAGAAATAATCCCAAAAAATTCATGAAGTGAATAAAGTCACACAAAACTCAGGCAAGAAAATCAAGCCGTAAAGGAAGCAAGAACAAATTTAACTCGCCAGAATATTACGGAGCTAGGCCAATTTCGGATAGGTAATACCGACTTAATTAGCAAAACATGCTTTCACTAAATACCAATGGCGTCCAAGCAACGCGAAAGATCCAGTTTTAGGATACATCATATTTAACCGTAAAACGGCATAGAAACTTATTTCGAACACGAAATGCACTCAAAAGGTGTAGCAACACCTAATCAAATTACGCGGAACCAAACTCAGTTCATTAAACAGATTACTTTAGCGATTAAGTTAGCGCGAAACACAAACCACGTTTTCTCATACAGCATGGCTACATTCATCTTGTCACGACAATCGAAATTACAACTATCATAATGGCTCGAAAACAAAAGAGAATTGCCCGACAACAAAGGCCATGGCAAGGAAGAAAAGAAACTAACCCAAGATCCAAAAGAACAGAAACTTAAGATTTTTACTTAAAATAATCCTAGCTTAGGAAGGCGTCCCTCACATTTTAAATTGGCATCGTAATGCAAAAGAAATTAATTAATAAGAAAAGAATTAAGGAAATAAACTTTTGGCCTAATAACAGAATTATGGGCCCATATTCAGACTAAATAAAACTTATTACATAATATTAAAACTAGCCTGAAACTAGTGCGATGCCACGCAAAAATCTAAAGTCTTTATTATAGACGCAAATGGAGATTCGCGACACGAATTGCACCTCAAGCTAAGTTTTCACAATAAGTTAATTTAAGCATTTTTCCATCTTTTAGAGGATCAGTTCACGTTACATGACTTGTTGTTTTCAAGTTCAATTAGTTTTACCTGAAGTTGAGGCGACCCCATATTCCCTAAGGAAATGGGGCCGGGGCCGAGCCCCAATACGTCCACACCCTTTAAAATCACATCGTGGAATTACTTGGCTTCTCAACGCCGAAATAAACGCCACGGAACTCAGTCCATGCGCATACGCATCAATCATTTGCCACTGCTTCTTGCTTGCTGTGACGATAATCAGAACTAGTAAGCAGTTGAAGAAGTACATACTGCCAACATATTATCGGATAGAGTTAGTGAAAGTATATGGCACAAATGTTCACTTGCACGAAATAGGATTGGTAGCACCGGCCGTCGCAAAACACGGCGCTGATTGGCTTTGAGAGTATTTGAATTTAAAATGTTCGAAGAGCTCCAGATTTAAGTAGTTAGGTTAATAAAATTTGCCACATCTCCCAATAATGGCATATATTGCGAAGTCAATAGTTGGCTTCCGGAATAATGTAACCGGTCGACCTGGGCCATATAGTTCATGGGGAAGGTTTTAATTCAGTTTATTATTTCTTCTTTTAAAACTGGGAAACACAAGGGTGACCATCGGGCTCTGAATTAAGTCCATTTAAATTCAGTTTATATATTTCTTCTTTTGAAACTGGGAAACACAGGGTGACATTGGGCTCTGAACTGAGTCTGTGATGATGACCAAGGGGCGACGAGGGACGAAAAAACTTAGAGCAGATGTAATCGGCTCAAGAACTACCACCGACAACTAGTTGCCAGACACGCGACTAGACGCCGGAGGTACAAGCATACAGTTACACGAGCTACACAGACAGACACATCACAAACAGGCCGATACTCGCATCAAACCTACAATAACACAAAAATCACGGACACGATAAATATGAACAGAGGTAGGGGTTTATACAGGACGAGGCACCAAAGTGCACACCATGTATTCAGACAATAGAAAAGCGTGTCAGCATACCCACGCACGCTTGCGCGACACATGCGATAAACAGACGGCTAGGCTACCAAGAGGTACTTCACACAACATTGAAACTCGACACTATCGCAAGGCAGCGATACGACGTATATGGACATGCTGCATTCGCAAGTACCAGACAGACGGGCAGCACTCTCACTATGGCAGTAACATACACAATCATTCACGCCACTTTCCAAACCGGATAACTCCCGAAATTAGAGTACGAGGGACGTTCCGAATTATACCAAACACTCAAACTAATGTACATTTTGGCACGCGTATTCCAAACATACAATACACGCCACGGTACATAAACTACAGAAATGTCTAATGTCTGCATCAGGGCCTAACACATTCAATACACAAAAACACGGTACAAACGTGCCAAAAGGAAGCTATCCAACGGCATTTTGGCGCGACAACACAACTAGAGGCCACACTAGGGATGTACAAAATCCCAACAGACAACGCAGACATAAGACACGGAGCGTTACACGGGATCACGGGTCCGAATACCCAATAAAAATGGACGCCGTGAAAATCAAAAGTACTGACCTTGGAAGTCAGAAAACTAAGCCAACGCGACTAGACACCGGATAGACACGTGCAGCATGGGAATCGTAGATTATTGCAACCGCTTCCCGACGAAGCAAAGGTGCGAACAATAGCCCAGAAACAGACATCCTGGGGCAAAAACACACTTTGTTACAAAAAATACACCTATTCAGACGTATTCCACGAACACGGGGAATATCAGGGGACCAGACATACACTAACACAAAATGTGGTAACACCACATCTCACAGACCGAAATTTATGGATATTCAGTACGGGGCAGTAAAAACCCCAGACATAGGCCGGACTAGACTCCATAGGCACAAATACTGGGCAATTGACTTAGGGCAGAGAAATTACGGAAGCCAGATTCCAAAAGAGGCCTAGTAATAAAAATTCTACAGATTGACACATTGCTTCTTTTAAGCAAATATATGGAGACACACAGACAGTGGTTCGACAGCACGTTTTGTTATCATTTCCACACGAAGCTGAAGAAACCAATAACACAAGGCTGTAAATCAAAACACCGGAAATCGCGCGCGACACATACAGCGCATTCTTTCGTGACGACACCTAGCGCGTGCGGAAGAAATTTTTCAACCGCGACCCAATACAACGTCACACAAACATGCTGACAGCAACAACAAACAAACTCCCGGAAATAATACAATTGCAACACTGGCTGTCGACATCAGAATGGGAAGGCAGTATTACGCTATTAAGAGAATACAGGCTCTCACTAAGGTATTAGCATATCTGTACAAGGGCGAACTAGGTCTTACGGGCTACATTATTGCAAGCCGCCCCAATAATTACACTAAACAAACATACAAGAAACGACTGTGGCGATGAACACTGGAACTACGTGTAGTGCACACCGGCCCACACGCCACAGATAAGCCCACTCAGATGACAGGGCACGCGCAGGCGAGAGGCCAGCCAGCAGGCAGGCTCGTGCACAAAGCACGCTGCACACTGAGGCCACGGCCGTTCCCTGCCATAGGCGCTCAACACTTAGGGCAGCCAACGCAAATGCACACACACAGACAATTAAAACTAAGGGCGGGTAGACACATAGTCTGAAGAGGGATCATCTACCCCTCCCCCAATTTTTTTTTCTCTAAGGCCACACAGGCAATTATGCCACAGTGCTCCATTATAATAAGGCACATATATATCGTAGCCAACGTAGAGATAATACACCCACAATTGTAAGGGAAGGCCACACTATAGAACACAGGGACGTCGCAGCGTTATACCACTGACGAAAACCCTACCATAAGGGCACAAATAGTAGATGAACAAACACAATAGGCGAAGGCACAAAGTACACAGATATCTATAAAATACAGCCTATAAACAGAGGCAAGGTTATTCACTCGCTAGATAAACAGTATGCAGGGCGGTAAACCCATAAATCTTATATCAGTGGGCACAGCAGCCATGTTTTTAAAAGCGCTAAGCGCATCCCCAATGATACCCTTAATAATAATATAGGGGTAACCGTGAGAGGTAAAACCGGTGTGTTACATAGCAGACAGTGGAAAGATGCAGTGGCGCTTACCAATACTATACTTACACACTACTGACAGTAAGGGATTACAATTCCAAAGCGACACTAGATAAATGATTATGGCAGACACTATTCACCATAGGGCACTTATAAGCAATGCAGACGCCCAATAAGCGCGTATCTGAACAACGGCAATATATAGGAAGCGAACACAATATGGCCAAGAGGTAATAGCTACATGGTAAAGAATAATGTACAGAAAAATAACGCACTCACAATTCCCCATAAGATAATATACGGGCTAAAATCCCCATACCATACCCACATCCATCCTAATACCAATTCACACACATAAAAACACATACACTACACTGCAATTATACTCAGGGGTTGGTAGACATTCATGTTTTTGAAGACCGGGTCCACTGCACCCTGTAACATACTGCCTCCATCCGAATATTAGAGGTGGTCCGGACACCAATATTGAGCGCTGCATGGGCATCTATATACATAGAAGAGGCCACATTAATACACTAACAAATATTTTATTAAATAATCCCGCATGCAGAAGATACAAACTTATTATACCCAGACACACCCCTTTTCCTCACAGACATGCGCTTAAATCCATCTACATGCATGGGACATCCCACCCAAACACCAAGGGTTGTATTTTTATCACACCTGCATGACACATTTTGAATTTTGGACACCTGGGGAAAACCCACCCCATCCCCTCACAGTAAACACATCCCCATAGCATTACCGACTCTCGGCCACCATAAATATAGAGTCCAACGATGCTATAACCCTTCCATACCACGTTTCAAACCCTTACTTAACAAATAACACCTACCGGACCTTACTAACAAAGGACCTTACATTCCATAAACCTACTAACATGTCCAGAAACATATCAAAACATCAGCGCTGGAGATCCGATAAGGCAATGGAAGGACAAAAGCTGGCACTGCGATTAGAATGTTCTACGACCCCAGAACACAAAATTTTTACAAAATTACACTAGCATACTACACCATACAAAATTACACTTCCCCCAGTAAAAGGAATCTGAGGTCACACTCGGTGGTGACGAATATACACGTCGGCGAAAGCCGGAACGCCACAGAAAGGCAGAGCCAGGGACGCTGGAGCAGACCCTGACGACCCAATTTGGACTTGACTTTTAGTTAATTATAGTGCTAAGTCAACCCTCGGAGGCGTAGAGGGTAGTCTCCCACTCGTAGGGAGTGAAGAAGTGAGCCAGGGTTCAGCGGGACCAACCCTCGGCCACGCCAAGTCCTCATTTCGGGTATGGGGTAAAGATGCTTAAATAAATAATGAATAATAAATAATGAACAAGGAATGAATGCGATCATTCGGATCCGTGCCCATAAATGGAGGGTAGCGACCCCCGGAGCGTAAATGGGAAGTGCAGCAAGCCCCCAGAGGTATACATGGAGGGGAGAGACCCCCCCATAGGGGCCTGGGCAACCCATTAATAAGTATGGATGATCAATAAGGCGGCTATAAGCCATATATATAAGTGAGTTATTCCGGAACCTGCCGACGAAAGCTATTATAAAATGGATATCCGCGCGAAGTGTTAGCTATTTTTTAGCAACACATGTACACAGGCCTTCACACACGAACACATTAGCTGTAAAGGGCCCTAGTTATAAGTAGTATTAAGGGGACGGAATGCAAAAGGGCTTACGACTGGCGGTTTTGGAAACAACCGGTTTTTCCAGAATACGCACGTGTGGTGCCCTGGGGGGGGGGGGGGGGGGGGCGGACTGCTCCAGGCGATCGCCCCGATCAAAATTCTAGTACGTAAGACAGTTGCATTTGGAAGGCAACTTACATTTAAGCAAATTTAGTAAGCACTGTTGCAAGACAGTAGCTTACAACGCATATTTCGGCACTAGATTAAGGACCATTCTGGAATATTTTTTTAGCATTAATCAAGAGACACCTAGGTTAAGTACACTTTTACACTTAAATATAGTGATTCGGCACCGTCTAGGAATAAGACCGAACAACAGGCAACGGCATTTGCAAGGCGAACGCGATACAGGGCGTTCGGCACTTGGTGACTAGGCGTCACCAATGTTAGTCCGACAAATCGCTAGAAAAGCCGACAAATCGCTAGGTCAAAGCGACAAATCGCTCAATAAGCAATAAATCACCACACGAGCGATAAACCGATAAATACAAACATAAACAGGGTGGAAGCGCTGAAGCCATCCGACCTACTAGCGAGATAAACGGTACAGCTACCGGAGCTGACCGACTTCGACGATACGCGAGACGCCGAAGAGGTCTCAAGGGCAGCGGCAACCATAGCCGATCTCTGAACAGCGCTGCGCGACATGTGCACGCGTTAACACATTTGGCCAAGGGCATTGTTATTAATCATGTATTATATTTCAGCAAGAGCTCCAACGACACAATCAACTGCAGAAGAAAAGCACAAGAATGATCATGATAAGGTAAAGGTGACGTCACGAACACATACACTGAGATACACTGAGGAGACAGACAAGTACACATCAGCACCAATTATAGAGTAAAGTAAACTAAGTGGTAGCCGGCATAGAATAAGTTAGATTTAGACGGCGCCATATAGAAACATAAGTAGTTAATATGTGATCACGGTAATCCACTATATATTTTTTCCAGATTGACAAGGAGGCGACATCGGTGCGCACAATGCCACATAAAAGTGCACTAATCGCAGGGTGGTCCAACCTTTAGTTACCCGAGGGCCAATCAAACTTCAGAATAGGAATGTGAGGGCCGGAGACATTCCAGAAAGAAAACGTATTACATATTTTACTCATAAAACATTTATTAAAATGTATATTGAAAGAAGTTTAATATTACTAGTTTAATATACCACTTCATTTTACAGTCGAGAAATCAATGCGGTGATTGATAATGCTTTCCTGATACAAATGTATCAATTTCCACTGTAAGTTCAGTAAGCCAAAGTCTCAGGAACGATTCCAGTGAAGTACTTTCGATTCGATTTCTCGTTTTTAATTTAATTTGTTTGAGAGGAGAAAAGTCACTTTCGCACGCATACGTACGGCCAAGCAGCGATAACATTCTTTATTCTGGTAGAATGGGTCTGCCTGAAGATCACAAATTTTTATTTGAAGGTCGTGGGGCACCTCACGCACTTCAATATCCATGGGGTTGTTGAACATTGCAAGTTTTAGTTTTTGGCAGTCAAAATCCTGGAATATGTTCTGGAACTCTTCCTTGATATTTACGTAGGTATTATTATTTCATGAAACATACTAAAATTTGAGTCACTTGTTTCTTCTTTTAACTGCTGACAAGATGGGAAGTGTGCCATATTATTTGCCTTCAATGCATTGCATTACATCAAGTTTGTTGCGGAAGCCCTTAATATGTCCATAAAGCTGGGAGATATTTTGTTTTCTGCCTTGTAGTTTCAGGTATAAATCATTTAGATGTTAAATCTGTCAGAATAGCAAGATTATTTAAAAACTTCATTTCTTCCAGTTAAGCCTCCGTGGCTTAGGCGGCAGCACGCCGGCCTCTCAGCGCTGGGTCCGTTGTTCAAATCCCGGCCACTCCATGAGAGATTTGTGCTGGACAAAACGGAGGCAGACCGGTTTTTCTCCGGGTACTCCGGTTTTCCCTGTCAAAATTTCATTCCAGCAACCATCTGTCATTCATTTAATCATTGTCCCAGAGGAGTGCGTCAGGCCTCGGCAGCCGGGACAATTCATATCCTCGCCTCTAGATGGGGGCTTCATTCATTCCATTCCTGACCCGGTCGGAGACTGGAAGCAGGCTGTGGATTTTCATTTCTTCCAGTTTTTCGTGATACTCATGCCCAATGTTTTCATTTTTGAGAAAAGCAAGAATTTCATTCCTCAACCCAAAAAACTGTTGCAAGCAATTTCCAGTACTTAGCCAACGCACATCACAGTACAATGAAATGTCACCATATTCAGCTTCCAAATTGTCCAGGAATGCAATAAATGCTCTGTGTCTACAGGCTTTATTGCCTCCTCTTATTAAATTTATATTTCATGAAACATACTAATATTTACAGCTGTTTTAATTGGCTCACTGAGCCTTATAATTTTTCCACAGAGAACCTCCTGGTGGATAATGCAGTGGAATAACAAAAAAAAACATTCCTTTTTCTTTACAAGGTCCTACTAAACCAACGTTAGGACCAACCATTGCTTTAGCTCCATCTGTTACAATGCCAGAGCACTTCACAAAACCTCCATATTTAGAAACATCATCCAGTGCGTTGAATATGTCAATGCCTTTTTTGTTGGTTTCTAATGATCTTCATTCAAACAGTTCTTCGTGAATTTCAAATTCTTTGTTTATTGTTCTGACAAAGATAAGGAGCTGGCCGATGTCAGCTATATCTGTGCTCTCATCTAGAGCTGGAGAGTAAATTTCACATTTTTCCAAAATTCTCTTGAGAGAACCTGAAACTTCACCAGCCATATCATTAATTCTTCTACTAACTGCCTGATGAGACAAGGAAACTGTTTGAAAATTTTTAGCCATCCTATTATCTCCAAAAGAAGATGCCATTTTTACACCACATATCTCTTAATGAGCTCAGCATCCCTACAAGACGTTTTACTTTTAGCTACGGTAGCTCTAAAAATACCTCATAAGATGCCTTTAAACCGGCAGTGTTTGATGGTTGCTGAGATATATTCTTCTGTCTTGGTAGTTTCAGCTTCAAATAATTAAACACACAACTTCTGGCGCTTCCCTGGTATTGATCATATTTCGATTTATGCAAGCTGGTATAATGTCTATTCACGTTATACTTCTTCGAAACACCTAAGACTTGAGAACAGATAACACATTGTGATTTTACATTATGATCAACAGAAAAGTAACTTTCCTGCCACTTTGACTGAAATTGTCGTTTCTCATCTTCAACACGCCGTATATGAAGTCCCGCCATATTAGGTAACGCTCTCGCAACAATGATGACAACAAACTCTCGTCGTACTATATCTCTCGAACAACCTCTCTCGTCAAAAACAACCTCTTCGAACAGCCCTGCGCTCCCTTTTATAGGGAAATCCGCCGCTGCACACGAACGAACGCGAACTTATCGGCAGCCAACCAGTTGTCGATTGGAGGCGGGGCAGCTTCTCGTGCCGTACGTATTCGTGGAAAGACAGTTGTTATTACTGGCGTATATTTCGGGATCTTTCCTTTCCCACCTGGCTCCTTCGTAACATTACTGAATGAAAGTGAAAATTAAAGTAGGCACGCCACGGATTATAACGGTAGAAGAGTGAAGGGCAGTAAGAAGGGCAAGGGCCAACGAAAATGAACAGGCGGGCCGTATGCGGCCCGAGGGCCGCGGGTTGGACCACACTGCACTTACAGAGAAAATAAGACATATATGTATATACCCCTTGTAAATAATCCCCCAAACACACAAAACAATCAACACACAAATTAAATGTCACACCAACATATACACTTTTTCAGCGGTTTCAGTCGCGCCGTTAAGGTGACGGCGACGCATCAGTAACGTGAAGTGTTCGTGGGACGCTGAACGATACTGGCGCAAACAAAATTAGAAATTAGAATACGCTTAAATAATGAGCGACATATGGTGGCCAGGGTCAGCGCAGACTTGTAAGCGCTCTCCCTCGCTTCCAAGGTGCAATTTTCCCACCCACGGGGGAAAATGCACGAGAACTAGGAATTAGTGGCACAGACACTAAAAGACAGAAAAACCGGCGAATAGAAAATGGCCAGAAATGCATGACGAAGGTACGTACGGAGCGAAGTAAGACAACGGCCAGGTGAAAGGAGCGAAATAAGGTACCACGCTCATGAGCGTGACGAGGTAGTAATAAGTACATAGATAGTAGTTTATATTATAAGACAATTGTACAAACATTGTAAAATTAAGCCACACACACAATATCAACACACAAGTGTATATATACTCACATGGCACACCATTTAACACGAATTATGCTGTTTTTCTTTCCTTCCCTTCTACTAACGTTACAATTGTGAAGGTGTCCTACTTCGTCCCAGCACAATAAACCGTTTACTATACATACCTTTAACTTACACCTGGGGCACCTGTTTTACTATTATCTTCAGTCTTTTATACATTTGCACTTATACTTATACTTTGTTTATATTTTACCCATACAGGAAGCACTTTTTTCCAGGTAAACACACGGACGGCACAACCACCCGTCCAACATGATTTTTTCCTTCTTGTATTGAATGGTTACATGCAAAATTAACACGAAAAATTACTTGTTATATGTTATAACCAATATATTGTCAAAACTTGTATACAAAATATGTTCCACACCCAATACCCACCCCTTACGAGCACATTCTACCCACAAATCAACGAGGATCCAGGACCACACGACCATACGCCAACCACAGGAACAACACAGCATCACAGAAGAAGAGGAGGACGAAGAAGAAGAGGCTAGAGAGAGAAACCACCCCTAACTCTCATTCCAGCTCGCGAGGCCTCGAGCTAAACATGGACGAGGTGTTGTTGAGCCCCCAGGGTCGACACGTCCCAAGGACCTCAAACTCCAACGCACCCCCGGAGAGATCAGCAGCCTACGCCCCTGAATCTACAGACGGCTGCACAGCCACCCACATATCTCTACCACTGACTCAAACCACAAGATCTACTTCTGTCCAAACATCAATACACCCTTTCACCCTACAAAACTACCCCTATAGGCTAAACCATGAGCCTCTACAAATACATTTCTTTCACACAAGCAGGCACAGTAGCATTGCTGTTAGCCAAGCTTACGACACTTCATAAACAATTACACAAAGCCTGGATCTAGGACACACAAATTGGTTAACGCTGACTAAGCTACTCGAGAAGCCTTAAGAAGAAAGACCCAACAGAGCTCTACGTCTATCGCGGCCCTAGGCTCTGTGTATCAGGTTCCGGCTCCGACGCATCGGCATCACAAGGTGAGAGTGTGCTCAGATTTCCTTACAAACTTATACTCCTTCATTCACACCTACATTATAATTGTACAGGCCGGACGTTTGTTTTAGACGATTGCCCTTGACCTTGAAGCCTGCGGGTGAGCCTGTACACAGTCATTCTCTCACCCTATCGCTGCACATTTGTCACCACCGATCTGATGTAATGGAATTCCAGACTTGAGCACGTGGCGACACCGACTTGCGGACAGTACAGTCAACGTCGAAGTATTGTGTGACGCGGATGTACACGTTACGTATTTACGAACAGAACGTCATTATATTTGCCAATGACTGTACTTCAGTAGGAGTGTGAGACAGATTTGTCAATCATCGGATCGCTTGGGGCAGCTGATAACAACGCAGGTACTGCAGTAACTCGCCTCCAGGCTTCCATTAAGATTTTTCACTCGTCTAAAACATACGTCCGGTCTGTACTAAATTGTGTTACACTGTCCCTCACTAAAAGGGACACTACATTTTACAATCACTGATCAAATAAATACTTGATCAGTAATCTACACTCTGTACTTCATTTCACACTTGACTTTACACCAGTACGCCCAACCTGTTCTTTCCTAATTGCCCCTGACCGTGAACACCGAGAAGTGCTGCGCCAGGTATTTCCATTGTGCTCGCGCTGTAGTAAGCCAGCCGGCGGAACAGCTAACTCCACAAATAGGCCCGCTTCTACTCAATCGTACTTGCTCGTTACTCATAATTGACAGCTCGTTCCTGATCGCGCATCCCTTATTAAGTAATTGCACCCCATAGAATTAAACCCCCATTTCCTTACATCCTTCACCCAACACCTACACCCACGGTTTCCCCACTTACGTGGAAACCCGCACCTTTCGGACCTCACCCCTAAATTGTACACTAACACCCCTTTGTTTGTCCCATCCCCCCAAGCTCGGGACAGAACATATATAATAACAACTAATATAACATTAAATAACTCCCACATGTCCATTGATACGTTCGTGGGTATAGTTACTAATTCGATTTGGGGGCTTGGGACATGTTGCTCATCATCCCCATGTACTTGGGTGTGAGTGTATTCAATTTGTCTCATAACCTCTGTTACTTTAGTGGTGAGTGTAACTGTAATTAATAGAATTGGGAATGGGTAGATGTGGGACTTAAAAAAGTACTATATAATAATCTACGCCATATTCATACACTTTAGCCAAGCATTGGATCTGAAAATGTTTGCATGATAAACAAAACATGTTATCCCTGTATATAGCTTAGTAATTAATCAAATGTTTTTTTCATTTTTCAAGTGCAGTAGGGTGTAATATTTCGTCGAATCTTATTAGGCACAAATGCATGTTGAACGACTGCATCTATTAAAACAATTAATTTAGAGAACATTGAAAATGGCTTTCAAGCTTTCAATACTCAGTTCCAGTTTTGCAAATTGAGAAGCCAAAAGGTTCAATTTATCAAGGCTAAAAATCATGACCTTAGAGAAAACAATATCATTCAGCAGAAAATAATCAGAACTGAATTGTGCCGGTATATAACGTATATTGATTATAAATAACGTTAGAAAACCAAGCAATCATGATCAATTTGGATTTTAAAAAAGGGAAATTAAATTTGTGTTCAGGAGTGTTGCATTTTCTATACCTCTCGCGGATATCCCTAAACTTGAAATATTAGGAGCCATTTTTCAGTGTTGAGTTTGCTTGGCGAACGAAACTGGTCATCCAATTTAGCCCCTCATTTATGTGAGAAGGCATTTCGATGACCGATGTGGGTAACCTGGTGTAGAAAAGCTGGAAGAGCATAGAAGATTTTGCTCCCAGCAGCCAATTACGAGAGGAGAAGTGCCTACAATGAAAAACTGCGTTCAACCTTTCAATAATTTTTCAAAATTTGTTATAAAGTTATCGTATTTAATTTATGCAGACATTGAGTATATTTTAACTTCTACTCACATGTGCATGCCTAGCGATGTGGGGCATAGTATGCTACATTAACAATATACTCTTAGGGGCTTTGTTGTGTACATTGAGCTTGCTGCATCTGTTAAACATGACATCAACTAACTTATTCAAGAGCCATACGTAAATCATTGGCTTAACGCTATTAAGATATTTTTAAACATCTAATATCCTTAGCAACTAAAATATGTAGAATATACGGCATATACATTCCGATAGCTTTAACAGAGGAACAAGAACTGGGTTACCAGTCATCTCTAAAGTGTCACTTGTATAACTTACAGAAAATAACTGGATGTTGCGTGACCATTTCTATATCACTGGAGAGTTTTGTGGAAGCGCTGTCAATGAATGTAATTTAAAGTGCAAACAGAATAGTTATTTCCCAGGGTTCGTTCACAATCGAAGTGGATATGACGCTCACTTTATGATACGGCAGCTGGGAAGCACTCGTGGTGGAGTGAAACTTACTACTCAAGGTATGCGCACACCTGTCCTCACGCATCAGGGGCCGATAACCTAGATGTTAGGCCCCTTAAAACAATAATTATCATCATTATTATTATTACCTCATGCATCAGACGGACGGAATTGTTTGTGTGATTGCGCCCACTAGATCCGGAGCGTTCATATTTCCTTCCCAGTTCATAGTGTAACAATGATCTCTGAAGGGAAGTGAAGGGAAGTTTGCCAGTCTTGACTATTTTTAGAACATTTATTCTATTGTATTAAGTTCTCCTTTTTATTTATTTATCGTGAATAATTATGGATAGTGAGAAGAAGTTGTAGTAATCAGTTGCTTTCAGGCAGAAGAGGAACGGAAAACGGAAATTTCAGATTTCAAATTGCACAGTTGTTCATATTCTTGCATAATGACAATCAATTCCCGAGGATCCTTGACGAACGACTGTTATAAACTGACTGTATGTAGACGGGTAACTAGTAACAAAATGAGAGAGTGTGCATACTTCTGGAAATCCCGATGACCTCATCCGCACCGTACGGATTAAATACCCACTCGCGAATCCTTTTGAGCATTGCGGAGATCAATTGCGTACGAAGCGGGCAGATGTGCGCATGCTCATTTGAATCAGTGTATGTAATAACAACATCCAATTCGTCCGATCTGTGTGGTCTATCCGGGGCAGACAGGTGTGCACGTACCTAAAACCTGAAGAGAAGTACAGTAGCCTACATCTCCTTTACCAAATATGTTGGTTCCTATCTAAAGGCCCACTGCCTTCCCAATCCTACACCAAGTTGGAAATTAACACGTTACTATGGCAATAACGATGACGTAAAACAGATTCAACACACACCAAAATCCACAGGGTTACATGACCACGATGTCTCAAAGCCCCTAAATGCAACAACAACTATAACTACTACTCGTCATCATAGGTTATAACTCATTTCCGAGTATAAATCTTCTTCCAAAACAACTACTACTTTATCAATGAAATACCGTAGCGTATTTATTTAACCCCGCGGCATAGATATGCGCGTTGAATTGGTCACCACGACTGCAATGGGGAGCTATCCTGAGTGTGGTTTGCCGCGAGTTTCCCCCACACTTATCCCAGGAGAATGCTGGGATATTGCCGTATTTCAAGTTCCGGGCCTCTTACCCAATCCTTGATCCTAAAAATACTGTTACATACTGCTGCAGTCACCATCTATACACAGGTGATAAGACAAAGTTCAACACACACCCGAGTACAAGGGGCTGTTGTCCAAAATATCCCAAGTCCCTAAATCGAATAAACAGACAATATTTATTTGATGTTGCTTAGTGTTTCATTAAGTATTCAGTTTGAGGAGCAATGTTGAAGCAGCCGAGCTGCTTTCTTCACACTAATTTAGACATGGTTCAATTCCTGTTCAATGCATGTGGGATTTTCGGGTGAAATGTCATATCCAGTGGTTCGGATTCCAAGTAAAAAGGAGGCCCCGAAGCTTACGATTACAATATTAACAGTCTCATAAAATACAAGCTTCCTTTTAAATATTCAGTTCTCGGTGCATTATTCAACCAAGTATAGCTTTTTTCAATAGTTTTTGTGACTTTGCACTTAATCACGTAGCCTACTGTGTAATGCACTTGTTAGAAATGGAAGTTCTAAAGATTGTTGTGAACCACCTCATAGTGCAGTGGCCACCATTCTTGGCTGCCACACCTGAGATTCGGATTGGATTGAAGAAACGTAATTCTTGCATGAGGGCTGGAATGGGGTATACTCGGCCTCATGAGATGGGTTTGATTCCCACCTCAGCCGGGGGCGTGGTGGCTCAGCGGTCTAGCTGAAAGCCTCTCACCAAGGCGGTCCGGGTTCGATTCCCGGTCAATGCATGTGAGATTTTCGAAGTGAAATGCCATGTCCTGTGGTTCGGATTCCACGTAAAAAGGAGGTCCCGTGGCTCATGATCTCGAGATTAACGGTCACGTTAATCTACAAGCTTCCTTCCACCTCAGCCATCCTTATGCGTTTTTTCATGGTTACTTACTACATGCAAATGCCGTGATGGTTCCTAAATTACGGCCATGGCTGCTTCGTCCTTAATGCTAGCCCCAATTACAGATACACCACATTAACACAGGATATCAGACAAATCTTACAAACACCCAAGCTCACGGGGCGGATTGACCAATATGTCGCAACCGACAAATGAACAACAATCTAAAGATGGTTGACAAACTGAGCTTTGTGTATGGAAAGCAGGTCTTTTAGATGAACTACCACATATAATCTATCTTACATTAATCGACACAATCAACTGCAAAACCATCGATACTACTCCCTTGAGTTGTCGAGAAATGTGTAGAAGCACTAAGTGTTAATCTTTAACATGAGGAACACATAACCTCATTCGTGAAAAGAAGATCACCTAGCTTACTTGAGCATTAAGTGAAGAGATCAGGACAACTCTTGGGTGACACATCCTTTAACAAAAGGGAAGCAGAAATCCTTACCGTTAGGCATTCTACTGGTGAGGAGAGAGATAATGAACCACTCAGATGACTGCTATTTTTGTATGTTAAAATATGGTAGCCATGACAAGTATGGAAGAAGTTGCTTATCCAAATCTAAACTCAGACATTAGACCTATCCCACACTATACTGTATAGCCTAGCATTCCAGTACTTAAGCCATCCTTGGCCTCACCATCATCATCTGATTCTTCAGAGCACAATGCTATTGAACTGTAAGCACCAGATAGTAAAAACAAGGACAACCAAAGGAGTTTTCTCAATAAGAATTCAATGATTCTTAAGATACCTGGATCCCTCAAAGGAATAGGTGTAACTTTTGGGATCACGAATGAAGGAGAAACATTTGCTTACTTCAGGAATAACATTCTACTGGTATCAAACAAAAGAAAGAGAATTTCTAGAATGTTTCACTAAAGAAGACTGTTGTTTATAGTATTAACATTTAAGGTTTGTTTTCAAAATTTGAAATTATATATAACAAGAATGAATGGAGGTCATTTTACAATTCTGACAAAAGAGTAGTTGTTTCATTTTAGGGACTTGGACATTATTTGTGGTCATTTAACCCGTTCATACAAAATATGCCTAAATGCTGTTCGTTTACTTAATGACAATTAATGTGCTGCAATTTGAGTAGCTCATTCAATGCTCTTAAAGAAAACCTATGAACACTGGAAAAGCTGTTGGTGAAAATAATTAACTCTGGAGACCACTTGGTAACACGTGAAAACTTACAAATCAAAGGACTATTGCTGTAAACCAGACAGGCTTTACTAAATTCCTATGCTTCTTGTATAAATGGGCTAGCCGTGCCCTTGAACTTTATTGGCTTTAAATAAAATGGCCTGCTGGATAAACTGGCTTGGACAAGATTTAATAACGTGGTTACAAAGTTCTAGCAAACAGGAACCGCCCAGATTCCAAAAACAGTGCAGAAAATATGCTGAAGGCTCGGAAAGATTTAGGGTGCGAAATGAGCATTTAATTTATCTGCATAGCAATCTTGAATTTCCCTGACAATCTATGTGGTTTCAATGACGAACATGGATAAAGATTCACCGAGATGTATAAGAAATAGAAAGGGTTACCAAGGCAGTTGGGATGAAGTGATGACTGTCGACAATTGCTGGTCTGTAGAAAGAGACAATGTACGGTAGAGTTGAAACCTTGAAAACAAAACTTCCAGAATAAAATGCTTTGTCAAGAGTTTGTACCGCATGAGAATTATAATGTGTGCGATTGTAAATATATATTGTAAATTTAATTGAATTCATAAATAAAAGTGTGAAGCATAAAAGAAACTTCCTGATGCATATTGCGGGACCGAACGGTCGCTTTGCATGAAGCCTCGCGACTCCAAGCTAACGTGATTCTCGTTGCGGGGCCGCTAGCATGTCGAAGCGGGGACATTACAATGTAAGATCATGCACGGCATTAATTTGCACGGTCAGTGCGATGTTACCTGGAAAGATTTTTCACTGAACTGGTTTTATGTTCGTCATAGATATGTCGTGTAAATCCAAATTGCCGACTATTGCAGAGTATTTTAACAGTCAGAATATATTATTACTATTACCAATTAATTAGTTGTAATCTTATACCCTATGCCACTGTTTCGTTTTATGTAATTTAAGTCCAAATTATTGACTATTTGAGAGTTTAGTCGTCATATTATATTATTGTTATTAACAATAATGCGTAATAAAGATTGCGATATTATTGCCGACTCTATGTATTCAATGTTGTTTGTTTTTATGTAATCGCAGTTCATAATGGTGGTTTTTATGAGTATTTTCTCCGAATCCCTCATTATTATTATTTACAATAATTGCACCAAATTGTTGTAATATTGCACTTTAGGCAGGTTGAACAATTATTAATAATATTAATAATAATCATAATATACACAATAATTACACCTACAACATCACCGATGGTAATAACCTGAAACAATCTTTCATGTTTGCTGGCTAATAATCCTCTTGTATTCATCGTAACACAAGGTATCAAGGGAGAAACGTGGAACTATAAGTCCAAGCAGTTCCGAAAACAGTTGTTAGACGGCGTTAGTGCATCAGTGGAGTTGACACTGGAGTCGAGTGTATCGGTTCCAGGGGCAGCAGTCTCGACACTCCGCGACTCCATTCGCAACCCATCCCCAATTCATATTGTTTTTTCACAGACACTACTTTTTTTCTTCTTTCTCATTCACAGTTTAATATGTACAATGCTGCATCAAGTTTATAAGAATTAATCTACACACCATAAATCCGAATCGATAAGTGTTGCTTCGTTTTTCTTCTCTCTTTAATACTTCGAATACTAGGTGTATAGTTACTGTCTTCCTTATATAGTATTTCCAAGATAGAAGATTCATTTTGGGTACCATGGCTACTCTTTTTGGACTACATACAAGCTGCCAAGCAGACCATCAGACAGGACTCTCCGAGTGAACCCTTGAAGGAATAAACAGCAAGTACTGTACCCGATAATCCGGAAAGGATCCTGTTGGAATATCCATTGCCCCCGCTGGATTGCCCATTTCTAACTGCTCCGGCATATACTACATTAGAAATCGCTTCCAACATGGCCTTTAGGGATTTATAGACAGCAGTTAAAAGAATATTGTGGATCAACAACCAACTACACGGGGCACTCACCTTTACTTACCTCGGGGACTGGGAATTCAGCTTCGCCTACACTACATCCACAATACTCTGCTCCTTATATTTAAAATGAATCACACTCCAACAACAATGGAAAACAATCTGAATAAAATTTATTAACAATAGGGTAAACTAATCTAGTATAAACAAAATAACAATAAACGAATTTAACAATAGAAATTAAATTAAAAACACGCAATCATTAACACCTCCTATCAACTCTACATCTTATTACAATGCTGTATTAAAAATTATTAGCATACATTTTGGCTTGTTTGAGGCCTACACTGCGTAAAAATAAAAACGTTTAATGAAGTCTCTTAATGGCATTCCAGACACCTGATTTCATTCACAAGCCTGCATTTGTAGAACGCACGTGCATTAACTTCGTTTCATCAATGAAATACCGGCACCACGCCGTTCTCGAAACTGTTTTACAATTTATATAGAAGGCGGTGGGAGTACACCTGTTTATATTATGTCATCGTTCTCCAACATAACGGTGAATCATTCTTGCTAGTCCACAGAGACTGCTTGTGTGTGCGTTTATTAAAAACACGTAAAAATTAACATTTAGATTTTACAAAAGTTCACATAACTACTCTCTTTCTTAAACAATCATTCTAAAAAAATTATACACTCTTTCATTCGCACCGCGCAATTGTTCTAGACCAATTCGGTTCCACAGTTCTCTTAACAATGAACAATAATACACACCAAAACATCCGCTCATAAAACACACGCTATTCCAAAACAATTGATTAATAAATCCTACTAAATTATTTAACTATTAAATCATTTCCACAAGAATTATTTACATGTAATATGTTTATAATAATATCCATTATCTAGTGTTGCTAAAGCGACACTTTCGAGATTCTAACTTCTCGGTTACAATATAATTCTTAACTAAATATATACACTGGTTTTTCACATAACCATCCTTCTCTAACGTTCGTAGTTTTGATATACTGCTTACACATCGTCTTATATAGGTTTCATTACATTGTCGGTATAATACAGTCGACTAATTAAGGTAAACTGTACGTAATTACATAACTCCGGGTTTAATAAAAATTAATAATCGTATTATAGACGTGAGTAGACAATCTTTCTCAAGTTGTATTTCCGCTGAAACCCTCCTGTTAACACAGCTAAATCGTTAATTCACAAAAACTGGACTACTTGTATACAACGGCTCTTATCATGATACATGCCTTTTTATCAAAGAACAACAATACTTTGACTTCCTTAAAATGCGGAATTCCCTCGCATGAGCACTCCATAGCTCTAAAAATCCTCATATAACAGTATATATGGCATAAACAATTATCATCTACTATGTTAAACAATAACCAAAAAGGATTAATTGTTATTAACATATCTTATGTAGGAACGTCTCTCAAATAATGGCATGACCCTCAGTATCATTGCACATGACTACTGGACTACAATTATACATGCGTAAGTTTTTCAAACGAAACTTCCAATTGTAATGAACGATATTAGACAGTCGTGATTAACCTCCTAAAGTTTACTCCACAACAAGATAATTAACTGTTAAATCGTCTGTCGCAAATACATGTAATAAAAATAATACTCCTGTCTCATCTCACTTCTCAAGCTTTAAATTGTTTATCGTTGTAATATCATGTCGACAAAATGACTTGATGTTACACAAATTGCATAAAATAACACACATGTTATTTATAGTGTCAGATAGAATTCAATCCTGACCGGGATAAACTAGCTTTGAATTCCTAGCCAAAGATTTGAGTAATCTTCTATCAAAAGGTATTTCCTCTAACATATTAAATGAACAAAACTCTTAGCTTTACAAATAATAAGAAAGGTTTGTCAATGTCGTAATGTTTTTCCACTCTATACAAAGAATGTTCATAGGGATTAAGACTTCGATCTTATCAAACGACTAGTATTTCTTAGATCGTCGATAGTTTATGTACAATAATGATATAACAATATGATTCTATGTTTCTTCTGTTCTTGAAGTTATATGTTGTTACATTCAAGTGCTCAAATTAAATTTAATAAGAATTTAATTTGAAGCTATGACACAATGTCAGAATGCTTGGTTTAAATGAAATTATTAAAATTCGAGAGTCGAAACGACTAGTCTCCTATGAGGCAATATGATTCCCCAAACAAAATTTTAATGTCAGTTCCACAACTGATCCGTAGAATAAAATTGAAAAATAGATGAAATGCAATCATCTTCTAAATAATCTTGAAGTATAAAAATCTCAACACACATCTGAAGTGTAAAATACATAAACGCACTGAAATACATGATATGTGAAAATATAGAAATATGGAATAAGATCGCTGAAAATATGGAATAAGATCGCTGAAAATATGGAATAAGATCGCTGGAAATATGGAATAAGATCGCTGGCTCAGAATGTTACTAATCAAGTAAAAATGTAGACTTTCACGACCGGCGTTGAAATAGGAATCTCTGTTTCGCGGGCTTATAGGTCGTGTTCCAAGGACATTTTGTCGTCCTGACGTTTCGCTGAATACTGCGTTCAGCATGTTCACAGGTTACATAAAGCGAGGTAAAACAAGTAAACAGAAGATATATAAATAGTCAACAACCCACACATAGAGGCTACCATAGCAACGGCGTACCACATAAAAGTAATGCATCAAGGACAGGGCTGCTCGTCTGTTGCATCTTCTCGTCTACGACGGTCAATAAGAGCAGGCTTGAGGGGATTAAGGACTGGAAGCCAAGCTCTGTTCACACGTTCTGCTTCCTCCTTAAGATTGAAGCTGTTAGTATGCTTCAGGATTTCAATTGCCTCCCTTTGTAGCCTGGCATGATAAGACACCGTGATGGACAGAACTTCGGTGTCTCCATATCTTATATCGTGACCTGCAAGTAGCGAGTGTGCTGCTACAGTGGATTTATCTGTTTGTCCCAGCCGGCTGTGTCGTTCGTGCTCCTTGAGGTGAGTGGCAATACTTCTTTTCGTTGTTCCAATATATACTTGGCCACAATCACACGGGATTTTATAAACCCCTGCCGCGGTATGAGGATGTCGCTTATCTTTAGCGGACCTAAACATGTCCTTAATTTTTCGTGTAGGCCTGTATATGGTTTTATATCATGGGACTCGAGTAGCCTGCCTATTCTGTCCGTGACCTTTTTTACATATGGAAGAAAAGCTCTAGCCAGGGGCTGCTTGTCTCCAATTACCCTTGTAGTTGGACGTCTCGGATGGAGTGCTCGCTGGATATCTTTCTGGCTGTACCCATTCGCGCGTAAGGCCTCGTTTAGGTGTTCAATTTCTTGTTTTAGGCACTGCTTTTCACAAATTCTTTTAGCGCGGTCAGCCAGTGTTTTTATAACTCAGTATTTCTGTCGTGGGTGGTGGTTGGACGTCTTATGTAGATATCGGTCAGTATGGGTCGGCTTACGGTAAACTGTATGTCCCAAAGTTAGATCAGCGGTCTTCGTTACCATAACGTCGAGAAACGCGATTTTCAGTTCATTTTCTAACTCCATGGTAAACTGAATGTTTGAGTTCTGGCTGTTAAGATGTTGAAAAAACAGATTTAATTGATCTTTACCATGGCCCCATATTACAAAGGTATCGTCCACGTATCGTAGCCACACTTTAGGTTTCAAAGGTGCGGTCTCTAGTGCTATTTGTTCAAATTGTTCCATGAAGAAATTAGCGATCACCGGACTAAGGGGACTGCCCATGGCGACCCCATCAATTTGTTCATAGAAATCACCCTTCCACAGGAAATAGCTAGCGGTGAGGCAGTGGCGGAATAAGGCGGTGATATCATCAGGAAAAATCCGTGCGATGTACTCCAGGGCTACCTTTATAGGTACTTTCGTGAAAAGAGAGACCACGTCAAAACTTACTAGTAAGTCACCAGCTTCTAGTTGAATAGTTTTCAATTTTTCAATGAAATGGCCGGAATCTTTGACGAACGACTGTGTACCGCCGATATGTGGTTGAAGTAAGGTAGCTAAATGTTTGGCAATGCTATAAGTTGGTGATCCAATAGCACTCACGATAGGACGAAGAGTAACATTATCTTTGTGTATTTTAGGTAAACCATAAAGTCTTGGTGGTAAAGCTTCACTTCTGGTGGTTCCCTTCTTTACGTTTTCAGGAAGCGAAGACAACTTGATCAGGCCGTTTGTTTCACGAAGAATCCGGTTGGTAGGATCTCTCAGTAGTTTGCGGTAGGTACCCGGGTCTACAAGTTCCAAAACCTTGGCAGTGTAGTCGTCCATGTCCAAGATAACCGTTGGGTTCCCTTTGTCTGCAGGAAGAATGATTATGCTCTCGTCCATGTTGAGAGTCTTTATAGCCTTTCTCTCCTGAGGTGTGAGGTTACTCTGCGGTGCCGGTGCCTTCTTGATTATACGTGAGGCTTCATGACGGATTTCATCTGCTTGTTCAGATGGTAGCTCACGGATTGCCGCTTCAATATTGGCGACAATGTCTTCCACGGGAATCGAAGGAGGGGTCACTGCGTAATTTCCTCCTTTCGCTAGTATAGAGATTTCCCACTCTGACAGGTGGCGATTGGTCAGGTTAACAATTGTCCGTGAGATGTCCAGCTTAGGCGCAGGTACCGACGCGGGTTGGTCTCTCTGTAACCGCTCAAACTTTTTCTTCTGCCGGATGCTAGACTGTTCAAATGTTGAACGCATTGAGTAGAAGGTGATACGATCTACATTTTCCCAGTCCTGATATGAGAGTGTGCTGCTGATGCGGTAGTGCAGCTGTAAGAGTGACTGATCTGTAGTAGCGAGCCCCTTACGTGCAAAGCTTGTGCGTTCACGTAATAGCGAACGTTCAGTTCGATCATATATTCTATGGGCTCTAGCTGAGGTTAGTGGTCTCTTCATTTTAATAAACTTGGGAATCATACCTGTGTCTCGGCATCGAAGAAGAAACGCGAGTGATGACAGAAGTTGCGACTTTTTCTTCCTTAACCTCTCAAAGCGACGAACTAAGTGTGATATTTCCTCCCCGTAGAGGCGAATTAAGTAAAAATGTAGACTTTCACGACCGGCGTTGAAATCCTGAAGCATACTAACAGCTTCAATCTTAAGGAGGAAGCAGAACGTGTGAACAGAGCTTGGCTTCCAGTCCTTAATCCCCTCAAGCCTGCTCTTATTGACCGTCGTAGACGAGAAGATGCAACAGACGAGCAGCCCTGTCCTTGATGCATTACTTTTATGTGGTACGCCGTTGCTATGGTAGCCTCTATGTGTGGGTTGTTGACTATTTATATATCTTCTGTTTTCTTGTTTTACCTCGCTTTATGTAACCTGTGAACATGCTGAACGCAGTATTCAGCGAAACGTCAGGACGACAAAATGTCCTTGGAACACGACCTATAAGCCCGCGAAACAGAGATTCCTATTACTAATCAAGCTCTATATAACAACTGAGATACACTAATACCTGATTTGGACGAAAACATGAAGATATATGTAAGTATTCCCACAATACTTTTGATGTTTCCTCAGTACAAGACACTGAGATGGATCTGAATTCGAACCTCGGATCTGCGACCTCAGAGATAAGAAACGTCCCTCTCTGGAATTCACCAACATTCGCCTGGGCTCGAACGACATCCTTCTGGCAAATTCTTCTGTGTTGCTGGGCTACCTTTCCCTAGCATCTTGACAAATCTCTTCTGTAGACTCTTCATTCTCCGTCGTAAATATGTATCAGCTTCATCATTGGAATATAATTATGGAAATATTCATATAAATGGTGAATGAAATATTTCCATTGCTAATTGATGTTATATTAGTGTTCGTAGACTGACGAAAATGCACAAGATGGACCGTACACTACGTCTGTATTAAAGAATACGTTGTGTAACGAAGCTCCATCGTTGTATCTTAACTCCTGTTATCGAATATGTCTCTGGCGCAAGACTATTTGGTTCATCATATCAACAATATTAATTATGATGAATGATAAGATTTGAAGAATAATAATAGTAATTCTCTTAATGTTTATGTGTTGCGCCAATATTAAAAGTTCTCCGCCACTGTTCACTTGAACTGCGTACGCCAACTTCACGTTGCAATTTATAATGATATTCACTTTATTTCCAACACATTTGGAAATCTAACTTAACAGGCTTTTATTGTCGAAACGGTGAATTTTTAAAGTGGTCGACTTTTCACAATATATAGTATGCGACCTGTTCTTAATATATATTCGCTTATTTAACTTCAGATCTCAATTATATAAGAGATATAATCAATGCAATGTTCCTCGCAACTTCACGTAGAATGGAAGTGCGGTGACCTCCTACGTTCCACCTTATCCTCTCGTCTCCACAAGTCGACACTCGTCGCACTCGGACTAAGCCTTGGGATCTCCGTTAACCCAGTAAAAACACTTCCTCACTCTTCAAAGTCTGCTGGAATAAGAACCTCGATTCTTGGATATCTCCCTCCAAGTCGAATTTTTGGCGGCCATATCAAACTCCCACCTTAATTTTAGCGCGTAGATTACTAATGCTTATTACTGCGTAGATTAACCAATCTGCGGTTTTTAAGTATTGAACCCGAGGGGGTATGCTGACTGGTATCGAACGTGGATCTCAGAGACTGTGAACTCAGAATGAAGGTTCCACCTAGGAACGAACCCGAGATCTTTTGAGGGAGTTTTAGTTGTAAAAACCCCTAGAGGAAATTATATATGAAGTCACTGTTGTGATATCAACTGAGGCTGACATCATTTGTTAATATAATGCAGGGAAAATGAGTGGAATACAGCATTATTGGGCTGTATGAAGGAAGCTATGCTGCATTTGAGCACAGAAGTTGGGGAGTTTGACATTTTACTAATAGCCCCAGAATTGTGGGAGAAGACTCTTGGAGCCTTATCACTCTCGTTGACCTACGTATGTCGTCTGGAGCAAGCCATGGGGCTAACTAATGATCTAGTTCTTCCCCGTTTCAGAAAAGAAATGTGAATGGAAGGGGAAGATCCCAGTGAAAATCATTGATTACTCGTGATCGGAGCAACGCAGTGACATGAGAGTTGCACACAGGTGAATGTTTAGCCGGGAGGCTAATTATCAAGCCTTTAAACTGTGAAATCAAGGCATATTTAAGGGAATGCGCAAGAACACAGGACTTTTGGTGTACGCGGAGTGACCTTACTAGTGTGCCGGGGATTTCTACAGGACGCCGAGTACCCACGCCATGGCAAAGACAATTAATATTAATTAATTGGCCGATGGATCCTCGAGTACGCAGATAGTTTTGTGACCAGCAAGGAAAAAGGAACCCTTTGAGCATTATTTCAAGACCAGAATCATCCTGGGACAGAAGATGACTCTGCGAGGGAATTCTCGATCTACGTTTTCCTGTGAAACGAATATAAGGGAGTGGACTCAGGTCAGAGAGGACAGTCGTATCAGAATCTAGCGCGGAGTGTATGTCGCCCGACACCAGGGAAAGAAGCGCGCACAATGACTTGAGCATTTTTAATGTTAATCAGTATATTTGCCGTGCAGTGTAATGCACAAATTAAGTCATGAAGTAATAATAAGTACTGTAATCAATAAACTTTATTAGGCGAAATGCGCGTTACCGAAGTCAAGGAGTGATGCTCGGACTTCAGTATGAGAAGCCGTGCAGTAAAACATTTATAATCCTCTTGATTAAGGACTGTCGTGCCAGATTTGTATAGTCGGCAGTACGAACGATTGTTACTGTGCGCATAGGGAAAGTACCGTGTGATATACTATGTAGAACCATTGAGAGTAATAATGTGTATAAATACAATGTACAATGTTGAGCGCAGTAGGTAAAATATTGATTGGACATATATTAGTATGCCGGGCTGCGCAAGGGATAAACTTTATGATGCGTTTGGTGAAATGTCATAAGAATACCAAATAGTAACGCTCAGGACGAAAAGTAAGCATATTCATGCAAAACAGGAAGTTTATCGTAGGATAATGGATAGACAGTTGGTGAATCCGTAGGCAGATAATGGAGACTTTCAGTCAGGATGTGGGTAGGAGCGAGGAAGAGTCCGTCAAAACCTGCAGTTCTGATATCTTGCCTGGGAAATTCAACCTGTAAGAAATGTAAATAGTGACGTGTGCTGTATAGTGTTGATCTGTGAAATATCTATAAAATTAATATTGTAACAAGTGTTATACAGTGTTATGTGCCTCAATATGGAAAAGAAAAGTGCCGTGTGTTTCGTGAGGCAAAGGTCTTATAAAATGTGTATTATCAGGGTGGAAATGCCTCGCTAAGTATGCAAATGGCAGGCGATACTGGAAGATATGAGTGGTTGGAGCCACCTGGATAGCCTACAGTATGTAAGTACCCTAAAACCATGATGTTATAGTAGCTATAGTCCACTGTATGTGACGTGATTTCAAAATTATAAAAATGTGCCAGTAAGAATCAGTATTAGGAGGTAGACCCTCAAATATCATTTGTTGTTTTGATTTTAGTAGAGTTGAGATGTTTTTATACATCAGTGAGTGGATTAATCGTTACCACTATTATGAAATGGCAAATCAGTTATGTAAAAACTTAACGTAACGAACACGGATGTTCGATTAGTAAAATGGTTACGTTGTGTCGGGTTATGGTAATTTATGTCAGTAATAATAATAATAATAATAATAATAAAAGGTATAAATGACTACATCAGGGTAAAATGTTGTTGCAAGAAATATTTACGCTAATTGGAATATTTATCTATCCAAGCAGTATGATAATACCTTAAGGGCTGAGATAAGCAGTTTAATATCAGAATATATCGTTAATGGGAATATAATTATGCAAGGAAATGGAAGAGTTTAATAGTGAATTGAATTTGTAGCTTATGAATAATCTTGTAGAGTAATTGATAGATTTCTCTTACTAATTAAAGGACGAGATCATAGCATCGGGTCATGGAGCTAGGTAAACTGTTCGACGTGTGAAATCTCGTATAGCCTTGGGCGTACAGATATATTTATTATGTGCCAGAGTGTATTTAGTGTTGTACCCTAACTCTGATGATGGATATGGAATGTTCCGGGTTCGAATCCTGTGGTAGATGAGAGGAGAGCAATGGAAACCTCTGCACCATACCTGATCGACCGAGAACTTGTTATTGAATGATTCGGCTCTTGTGAAGCGAATCTTATTGACGGCAGCTTGTGACTGACCGTAGCATTTATTAAGATACCGGCTATCCAACTCGACCTGTGTTTATGAATCTCGCGCCTTCATATCATGAAATGGACCTATTGAGGCCAGTCATTAATATCCTAAGGTTAGGAATAAATGTTTAAGCTCATCCAGAACCTAAATTGCATACCATTCAGTTTAAAGCATATGGGATCATGTGGGTCATTGTGACCACACTATTGTATTTAGAATCTTGTTACTGCTTGGGGATAAAAGCCAGGAGTCAGAAAGCGAGGGATGGTGCACGTGCGGTAACCACACCACTCCGCTCTATTGTATACGAGCCACTCTAAGGGGGATGAGTTGTAAAACGAACCGTGAAAGTTAACGTTTAGAAAGGACAGATTTGAGACCCTGTTTGTATTGAAAGGAAACATTGTTATATTGTGTAATGAATTTATGTGGTTAAAAACACATTGGTTATCATAGAGCACCCTGATGGGTTAAATTTTAGCAATCTTACGAATGGTCGGAAGATGCATTTTATACTGACACTGACACGTATTTATGAAGTTGGGCACTTGATGCCACAGGCTACGCTCGCAAGGGTAGCTTAATAATACCATCCGACACAGCGATAACGAAAGTTTTGGAATTGAAATCACAACTGCATGCAGTGGAACTATAAAAAGGGAACTTTAGGGGTATATTTACATAATTGTGGAGTTGCAAGTCGATTTGTAGTGCAACCCATGAATTGGCTAGTGCATGATAATGCATTTTTGGTGGGAAGAGAGATACAGAACACAAAAGGCACTCATAATGTAAAGTAAAACACAGAAGGCACTCATAATGTAAAGTAGAACACAGAAGGCACTCATAATGTAAAGTAAGATGTGTTTTGAGAACATAATGTAAAGTAAGATGTGTTGTGAGAAATAATTATTTTTGTGAGATTAAAGAAGTCACACCAGATGACGTACGATAAAAAGGTGCAGTTTTTATGGAAGTTACATGTGCATCAGCGCACTAGAGTGAATGTTGAAGTCAACCTAAGGGTAAAGGATTGAATAATTATGTGATTTTAATAGGATAATGTGTGAATAATCAGTGGATTGTGGGAGTAAATTTTGTTTGATTTTGTATTATGTTTGTTGGGATTGTGTCCTTATATTGTTTGAAGCCATGATTTAGTGCTGAATTAAAGTCTTTACAATAGAGTTGTGTTTTATCATTGTAGAGTTGATACCTTTTAGTCTCAAATCAAAATTATGCAACTGCTCAGTGGGAGAACGGTACACGCCGAGAACTGAAGTTAGCTTGAGGCAGGAGCATATTTGCCATGGAGATTACTCACATGGGTACATGGAGATTGATGTCCTGTACAGTGATTTGAGCTATCGGTACAACTTAAGTCGGTCTAGATTTAGTGCAAACAACTATATTATAGTAACGAATAACACGAATTAGGGGATGACCGCACCTAACCTTAGCTAAGCTCCGATACAAACAATATAAATTTTGATAAACACCTTATTTACCATGATCCAGGTAACGTGGGGCGGTATTACTCTATCATGGAATCGCCTCAGTAGTGCAATATGTATATCTTGGCATTGCAAACTACTCTCATTTTAGTTATCATGGCAAAGCATGGTTCATTAAATTATCATGGCGCTGATATGTGGGCCAGTTTAAAATACAGGTCACCATAGGTGCAGAGGTGTACTTTATTTATCATGGCGAGGCCCAAGTGGGGCATTCGACAGTACAACCGAGTCCTTGGATGGTTGCTACGTTGTCTTACGAACCCAAGCTCTACTTTATTTATCATGGCGCCCAGGTTTGTGGAGCTTATGGGATTTAGGGAAACCCCATAGATTTTTATGGTATTTCATGGGGAAAACCATAGTAATAATTTTTGCCTCATACTGTGTTTGAGTGATTTTTGAGTTCAGTAGGTTTTTGACGTAACGCAGAATCGCTCTATTGAGAAGAGAATTACCCAAGGGTATGAGCGCTACATACCCAATCCACAATTTATCCTAAAATTCAAAGTTTTAGTACAATCTTGCAATATGTGTGCAGTGTCTTGTATCTCTCTTCAAAACGTATCCACACATGTTTCCAGGAAGCCTGCCTGTATCTCAAAGTGTATTGTTGTAAGAATGGCTGGTACAGAGGAGATTTTGCAGGTGATTGCAGGGTTAAGACAGCATTTTGACGCTGCTAACGAAGAGAATAAGCTGGAAGCCAAGGCTTTCCAGGGTGAAATAAACACTCGTTTAGATGCCAATCAGCTGGCAATGAATGCTAATCAGGTTGAAATAAATGATAAGCTAGGTCAAATGCAAGAAACAATTCAGACCGAAGTAACAGAAACCGTTGTAAGCATTATATCAGAAATGCAGGTTAAGACAGATAAACGTTTCGAGGCTATAGAAGCCAAGCTTGAAAGTAATTTACAGGCGTGTAAGCATGCGCAGGATGAAACCAACAGTAGGTTAGATGCGCTGTCTAATGATATTAAGGATATTCAAATCCAAAATGAGGCGAATCTCGAACGCCAAGCGAAACAGTTTTCAGAATTTACTAGAATGGTAGATCAGAGGTTAGAAGAAAACGACAATAAATGGGACGAGAAATTGAAAAGCTATGCTAGAGCAACTAACGGTGATCTAAAGAAACAGGATCAGAACATATTAGATCAATGTCAGGAAATAGGAGAGATTAAGGCTATCGCTAATGAAAGTAAAGAGCTGGTAGGCAACATGAAAGGTCAGATGAGCAAAGTTCATCAAGAATTGGACCAAATTCACAGTGACATTATCATCGTTAATAAAAGGAAAGAGGAGAACAGAGGTGAAATTATTAAGGTCCGAAATGAAATATCAAAGGTAAATGGACATATCCAAGAGGAAATTAAGGGGTTGAGAGAAGAACTCGAAGTAAGAGAAGGCCAGAAGACAAAGGCAAGCGACAAGACCCTTGCTCAAATAAAGGAAGATATAGAGGATGAAATCTCCCATATCAAGCAAAGCCTGAAGGAAGATAAGAAGAAAATATTTCAAGTGGCAGAAGAGAATAGAGATAGGCTTACCAGAATCGAAAAGGAGGTAATTACTCGACTGGAAGGAGCAGAGATGCGCCACATGGAGACTAGGATAATCGCACAGGAGGAAACCCTGATGAAAGATCCTAAGTCAAGTGAAGGCAGTGTGGAAGATATGAGGAAAACTAGGTGGGCAGATTTGGAAACCCAACCTATAATAAGGAATGCTACAGGTCCAGGCGAAAGTACTGATATGACGCCAGGTGTACCAGTTGCAGCCTCTACGCCACATGAAAATGCTATGCACACCCAGGTGATAAACGTCATTAGAGCAAGCGAAGAGAAACCAAGGAAATTTTCAGGTAGCCACTGTAATATGACACCGAAGTATTGGCTGAAAGAAGTGTCTGAATATTTGAATGATGCACGGATACCACAAGAGCGCAGGCTACGAGCCATAGAGAAACTAACAGAGGGGGAATGTGCGTTATGGTTTCGCAGTTTCCGCTATACTTTCGATACTGTAGAGGAGTTTCGGGGGGCCTTTTTGAAACGGTACTGGGATCCAATAACACAGCAGAATTTACGATTGGATTTGTATTCAAAAAGATACAGCACCAACAATCCAACGAAGTACGCAGAATTCTTCATCTCTCAGATGTGTCGGTTCAAAGAACTGGACCAAAAACCTAGCGAGCTGGAGCTATGTATTGCTATTGCCAAACAGCTTCCTTACGAAATCCAGAGGCTGCTGATCTCGGCAAATGCAAAAACCGCTATGGAAATGGAGGCAGTTCTCAGGCAACTAGACCTCACAACATCAAATACTATGCGTCAGAATCGAACCGTGGATCAGGTACACGTGACCAACACGCAGACTGACCAGTACCAAGCGCCGTGGAACAACAAAGCTACTAGCACTGAAACGTTAGATTCCAACGGACGTCAATGGGAACAGGAACCCAGAAGATGGCAGCCGAAGTACAAAGGGAATGCTGGTAGAGGAAGAGGAGGCCGAAATTCTTGGAATAAACAGAATACCCGAGGTAGACCGTACCAAAACTATGGAGGTAACAATGGCCAAGAAGGCAACAATAGGAATTGGAGACCCCAGGAAAGAAGACGTAACTTCGATGACGAGGTAGAGGAACGATATCACGCGTCATTGCAATACCTCGATGAAAGGGGAGAAGAGCCCCAGAAGCAACAAGTTCGCTGGCAAGAAGCTATGCAGAACAGGACGTCGCCAAACAGATATGGAGACGGAGCCAAGAGTTTGGAGTTACAGCGCAGCGAACAAGAGACAAGAAACTCTAAGGGGACTGGCGCTGTAAAAAAAACTCCAAAATTAGAAGAATTCGCATATGATGGATGGAAGTCGGTCAACATCATCAATTGGATAGCCAAACCAGAAGAGTTAATCGAGGATACAGGAGGATCACAGGCCATGGTCAAGAGAGAATTGCCTATTATAATAGTCAGAGTGGCAGGGTTGAAAATAAGAAGTCTGTTAGACACGGGTTCAACAGTGTGTCTTATGACACAAGCTTTGTATAATGAAATAGCCCAGAGAGAGAATGTATTGAAAATACCTATCTCAAGTGTCAAAATAAAGGGTGTAATTCCAGACAGAACGATGATATGCAAATGTCAGGTATTCCTAGATTTACAGATAGGAGGCTCTATGTTTTCACAGAGTTTTCTACTAGTAAACAAACTGCCTTTTAACCTACTTATTGGGGCAGAGTTTATAAGGGAATACAGAGTGGTAATAGACCTATCTCAGGACAGAGTTATGTTCCGTGTGAATGAGGAAGCCGAGGGCTTAGAGGTCTCACTCAATCAGAATGAACCAGGGACAGAGAACAAGTATGGCATACATACAGAGACGTGGCTGAGGAAGAAGTGTTAGCTATTAAGCAGTTAGAAGATGAACTGAAAACACTAGCCGCAGACATGGAGAAAGATCTGGAACCCGAACTGGAAGAACTTATTTCGGAAAAGCTTAAAGAAGCAAAAATTGGCCAAAAAGATAAAGACAATCTGAAGAAATTATTGTTGGAACAGAAGGAAGTCTTTGACTCGAGACCTGGTCGTATAAAGAACTTCACTTATGCTTTCCAAGTTAGTGACTGGACACCATTTAGGCAGAAACCCTACCCTATAGCCGAAAAGCATTATGCTAAGGTCAAAGAGGCAATTCAGGAGATGTTGGAGGCCGGTGTTATTGAGAAAACACCTACGCCTTATGTAAGCCCATTAGTAATAGTACCTAAGACAGACGGGACTGTCAGAGTATGCCTGGACCTGAGACACTTAAATATGAAGGTAATTCCGGAGTTCGACCAAGTACCACCTATTAGAGAAATCCTCAGGAAATTTCTAGGGAAGACCATATTCACAAATTTAGATATCACTTCAAGTTTTCACCATCTTGAATTAGAGAAGAAAACTAGTCTGTTGACAGGATTTATGTTTGATCAACATACATATACGTTTTTAAGGCTACCTTTTGGTTTGAAAACAGCTGGTTCAGCCCTGATAAGAGCGTTAGATCGCAATCTATCAGATGATGTTAAAGAGAGTACCATCAGATACGTAGACGACATTCTACTCACATCAGAATCTCTGGAGGAGCACATGAGAGACCTGAAGAAGTTGCTGGATGACCTTCGAGAAGCTAATTTTAAGGTTAATATCAAGAAATCGCACTTCTGTCAGAGGGAAGTTAAATTTCTAGGGCACGTTATTGATGAAAATAGAGTTAAGCCAAACTCAGAGAAATTGGAGGTAATTCGAAATTTTCCTCGACCCACGAAAATAAAGCACGTCCGACAGTATTTGGGAGTAATTGGATTCTTTTCGAACCACTGCCCAAATTATACTACGACTGTAGCACCCCTGCAGGATCTATTGAAGAAAGGCGGCAGGTGGAATTGGACGGAGCAATGCCAAGAAGCATTCGTGAGGTCAAAACAAATTCTTTTGGAATATGTGAAGCTGGGATACCCTGATTATACCCAGAAGTCCATCATACAGACGGATGCATCACTTGTTGGGATAGGAGCGATGCTGTTCCAAGAAAATGTTGATAAGCCCGAAAGGAAAGTCTTTATTGCCTTTATAAGTAGGAGATTGAAAGCCCATGAGAAAAATTACACGATTACAGAGATAGAGTTGCTCGCAATTTTGTACGCGTTGCAGTACTGGCGCAAACTCGTGTATGGTTTTCAAATAGTCCTCAGAACAGACCATAAAGCTTTAACATTTTTGTTAAAAACGGACTTGTCTAGTCAGAGGTTGACAAGATGGTCCCTGTATATTCAACAGTTCAATGTGGAAATAGAATACTGTCCATGGAAATAGAATGTAATACCGGACATATTAAGCCGATACCCAAGAGAAGAGGAAACTCTAGCTGTCCAGATTGAGAATCGAGATCAGAAGACCTTGGATGACTTGAAGAATCTTACCAACCTACAACGCGAAGACCCGTGGTTGAAGTTGATGATTGATTACTTCGAGGGACGCTTAGCAAGGGGAACTGCAGAGAGGCAGAGGCATTATCAACAGACTATGTATGGTACAATCAGTTGTTACACAAGTGGGATGATGTGGAACATACCCGCCAAAGAATTGTTATTCCTGCATCTTTGCAGAGGAGATTGGTATGGCTAGCACACAGAGCGTTTGGACATCCCGGGATAGACAAAATCACTGCTCTATTGAAAGAAGCATTCACTTGGCCAAAGTTGAGAGAAACTGTGAGAAATGCTATTAGGACATGCGATTTGTGCCAAAGGGTAAAGCCAAATCCCTTTTTAATGAGACAACGACCTATTCCGTTGTTACCAGAAAAGCCAAGGCAGCTAATGAGCGTAGACAATTTTGGACCACTGCCTAGAGCATGTAGAGGCAATAGACACATTTTTGTAGCCATGGATGTATTCTCAAAAATGGTGGTATTATGCCCCATACAGAAGACAAGCTCAAAGCAGGTATTGAAACGCCTGAAAGAGAGAGTTATTCCGATACTTGGGAAACCGGATAACCTACTCTCAGACCATGGGAGCTGCTTCACTAGCGCAGAATTTCGTCGGGAATTGGAAAATTTAGGAATTAGGCAGATTTTATCTACCATTCGCCATCCTGAGGCAAGTCCTGTTGAGCGCGTTATGAGAGAATTACAGAAGTACATGAACATTTACTGCTCTGACGAGAACTGGAAATGGATCGATTTCCTGGAAGTAATAGAATACTGCATAAATAATACTGTGCATGAAGCGACAGGTCAGGTGCCCGTGACTCTACATTTGGATCAGAGACCGGAGAGACCATGGACTGGTGTTATTCCATTACCTGTAGACGCACAGCCAGGACGAGAATTGAGGATCCAGCGAACATTCGAATATCTCCAAGCACAGGCAGAGAGACGCCAGAGAAGAAATCGTGCGAAGCGATATCACAGACCGCTTCTCATTGGGGAAAGAGTTTTGGTCAGAAAACCAGCCAGTTCAGATCCAGAAGCACGGAAGTATAAAAAGTTCAATTTCGGTTATCACGGCCCGTTCGAGGTGATCAGAGACCTACAGAATAATGCATACAGAATAAAGCATTTAGAAACAGGAAACGAGGTCGTTATGAATGCAGCCAATCTCAAAAATAATTATTCGCCAGAAGAATTTGACGAACAAGAGGAAGCTTTAGCAGCACACACCCAACTGGACGTGGACAGCAAAGTCAGCCAGGCAGTCAGGCCTGAAGGTTCGCGTAGCAAGACGGAACGAAAAACAAGCAGCTTGCCCAGTGAAAGGAACGAACGGCTAGAATGCCAGTGTTTGCAACAACTTTACAAAGACTTGGTCGAAGCGGCCAGGGAGGTTGAAGCAATAAATAAGACCCTCCGTCTAGAGAATGCACAGCTTAGGGCCAAGCGCAGAGTGGAAGGGGGAACCTGACAAACACACTCGCAGCCAGACGAGGTGAAGGACCCCTAATGTAAACACAGACAGAGGACAGTCAGCTGATTACTTACAGAAGGTCACTTGCAATTGACTTCTATAAGTTTTGCAAGGGGAATATGAACCCGAGGGGGTATGCTGACTGGTATCGAACGTGGATCTCAGAGACTGTGAACTCAGAATGAAGGTTCCACCTAGGAACGAACCCGAGATCTTTTGAGGGAGTTTTAGTTGTAAAAATCCCTAGAGGAAATTATATATGAAGTCACTGTTGTGATATCAACTGAGGCTGACATCATTTATTAATATAATGCAGGGAAATTGAGTGGAATACAGCATTATTGGGCTGTATGAAGGAAGCTATGCTGCATTTGAACACAGAAGTTGGGGAGTTTGACATTTTACTAATAGCCCCAGAATTGTGGGAGAAGACTCTTGGAGCCTTGTCACTCTCGTTGACCTACTTATGTCGTCTGGAGCAAGCCATGGGGCTAACTAATGATCTAGTTCTTCCCCGTTTCAGAAAAGAAATGTGAATGGAAGGGGAAGATCCCAGTGAAAATCATTGATTACTCGTGATCGGAGCAACGCAGTGACATGAGAGTTGCACACAGGTGAATGTTTAGCCGGGAGGCTAATTATCAAGCCTTTAAACTGTGAAATCAAGGCATATTTAAGGGAATGCGCAAGTACACAGGAATGTTGGTGTTCGCGGAGTGACCTTACTAGTGCGCCGGGGATTTCTACAGGACGCCGCGTACCCACACCATGGCAAAAACAATTAATATTAATTAATTGGCCGATCGATCCTCGAGCACGCAGATAGTTTTGTGACCAGCAAGGAAAAAGGAACCCTTTGAGCATTATTTCAAGACCAGAATCATCCTGGGACAGAAGATGACTCCGAGGGAATTCTCGATCTACTTTTTCCTGTGAAACGAATATAAGCGAGTGGACTCAGGTCAGAGAGGGCAGTCGTACCAGAATCTAATGCGGAGCGTATGTCGCCCGACACCAGGGAAAGAAGCGCGCACAAAGACTTGAGCATTTTTAATGTTAATCAGTATATTTGCCGTGCAGTGTAATGCACAAATTAAGTCATGAAATAATAATAAGTACTGTAATCAATAAACTTTATTAGGCGAAATGCGCGTTACCGAAGTCAAGGAGTGATGCTCGGACTTCAGTATGAGAAGCCGTGCAGTAAAACATTTATAATCCTCTTTATTAAGGACTGTCGTGCCAGATTTGTATAGTCGGCAGTACGAACGATTGTTACTGTGCACATAGGGAAAGTACCGTGTGATATACTATGTAGAACTATTGAGAGTAATAATGTGTATAAATACAATGTACAATGTTGAGCGCAGTAGGTAAAATATTGATTGGACATATATTAGTATGCCGGGCTGCGCAAGGGATAAACTTTATGATGCGTTTGGTGAAATGTCATAAGAATACCAAATAGTAACGCTCAGGACGAAAAGTAAGCATATTCATGCAAAACAGGAAGTTTATCGTAGGATAATGGATAGACAGTTGGTGAATCCGTAGGCAGATAATGGAGACTTTCAGTCAGGATGTGGGTAGGAGCGAGGAAGAGTCCGTCAAAACCTGCAGTTCTGATATCTTGCCTGGGAAATTCAACCTATAAGAAATGTAAATAGTGACGTGTGCTTTATAGTGTTGATCTGTGAAATATCTATAAAATTAATATTGTAACAAGTGTTATACAGTGTTATGTGCCTCAATATGGAAAAGAAAAGTGCCGTGTGTTTCGTGAGGCAAAGGTCTTATAAAATGTGTATTATCAGGGTGGAAATGCCTCGCTAAGTATGCAAATGGCAGGCGATACTGGAAGATATGAGTGGTTGGAGCCACCTGGATAGCCTACAGTATGTAAGTACCCTAAAACCATGATGTTATAGTAGCTATAGTCCACTGTATGTGACGTGATTTCAAAATTATAAAAATGTGCCAGTAAGAATCAGTATTAGGAGGTAGACCCTCAAATATCATTTGTTGTTTTGATTTTAGTAGAGTTGAGATGTTTTTATACATCAGTGAGTGGATTAATCGTTACCACTATTATGAAATGGCAAATCAGTTATGTAAAAACTTAACGTAACGAACACGGATGTTCGATTAGTAAAATGGTTACGTTGTGTCGGGTTATGGTAATTTATGTCAGTAATAATAATAATAATAATAATAATAAAAGGTATAAATGAATACATCAGGGTAAAATGTTGTTGCAAGAAATATTTACGCTAATTGGAATATTTATCTATTCAAGCAGTAAGATAATACCTTTAGGGCTGAGAAAAGCAGTTTAATATCAGAATATATCGTGTTAATGGGAATATAATTGTGCAAGGAAATGGAAGAGTTTAATAGTGAATTGAATTTGTAGCTTGTGAATAAGCTTGTAGAGTAATTGATAGATTTCTCTTACTAATTAAAGGACGAGATCATAGCATCGGGTCATGGAGCCAGGTAATCTGTTCGACGTGTGAAATCTCGTATAGCCTTGGGCGTACAGAGATATTTATTATGTGCCAGAGTGTATTTGGTGTTGTACCCTAACTCTGATGATGGATATGGAATGTTCTGGGTTCGAATCCTGTGGTAGGTGAGAGGAGAACAATGGAAACCTCTGCACCATACCTGATCGACCGAGAACTTGTTATTGAATGATTCGGCTCTTGTGAAGCGAATCTTATTGACGGCAGCTTGTGATTGACCGTAGCATTTATTAAGATACCGGCTATCCAACTCGACCTGTGTTTATGAATCTCGCGCCTTCATATCATGAAATGGACCTATTGAGGCCAGTTATTAATATCCTAAGGTTAGGAATAAATGTTTAAGCTCATCCAGAACCTAAATTGCATACCATTCAGTTTAAAGCATATGGGATCATGTGGGTCATTGTGACCACACTATTGTATTTAGAATCTTGTTACTGCTTGGGGATAAAAGCCAGGAGTCAGAAAGCGAGGGATGGTGCACGTGCGGTAACCACTCCATTCCGCTCTATTGTATACGAGCCGCTCTAAGGGGGCTGAGTTGTAAAACTAACCGTGAAAGTTAACGTTTAGAAAGGACAGATTTGAGACCCTGTTTGTATTGAAAGGAAACATTGTTATATTGTGTAATGAATTTATGTGGTTAAAAACACATTGGTAATCATAGAGCACCCTGATGGGTTAAATTTTAGCAATATTACGAATGGTCGGAAGATGCATTTTATACTGACACTGACACGTATTTATGAAGTTGGGCACTTGATGCCACAGGCTATGCTCGCAAGGGTAGCTTAATAATACCATCCGACACAGCGATAACGAAAGTTTTGGAATTGAAATCACAATGGCATGCAGTGGAACTATAAAAAGGGAACTTTAGGGGTATATTTACATAATTGTGGAGTTGCAAGTCGATTTGTAGTGCAACCCATGAATTGGCTGGTGCATGATAATGCATTTTTGGTGGGAAGAGAGATACAGAACACAGAAGGCACTCCTAATGTAAAGTAGAACACAGAAGGCACTCATAATGTAAAGTAAGATGTATTTTGAGAACATAATGTAAAGTAAGATGTGTTGTGAGAAATAATTATTTTTGTGAGATTAAAGAAGTCACACCAGGTGACGTACGATAAAAAGGTACAGTTTTATGGAAGTTACAAGTGCATCAGCGCACTAGAGTGAATGTTGTTGTCAACCTAAGGGTAAAGGATTGAATAATTATGTGAATTTAATAGGATAATGTGTGAATAATCAGTGGATTGTGGGAGTACATTTTGTTTGATTTTGTATTATGTTTGTTGGGATTCTGTCCTTATATTGTTTGAAGCCATGATTTAGTGCTGAATTAAAGTCTTTAGAATAGAGTTGTGTTTTATCATTGTAGAGTTGATACCTTTTAGTCTCAAATCAAAATTATGCAACTGCTCAGTGGGAGAACGGTACACGCCGAGAACTGAAGCAAGCTGGAGGCAGGAGCATATTTGCCATGGAGATTACTCACATGGGTACAGTATCAGACATAATTTCTCTTAATATTCTCTTCATTACCAAATAAGAAAATCTTCTTCTAAGGGCCTAAATGCACAAGTTCATCATGTTGCGTAATTAAAGTTGATCCCGTCTTCAATAAGACCCGTTCTCATTGGCTCTGGGCTGGGATCCAATAGCATAATTTATAACAATATTTATAATATTAATTTCCAAAATCGCTGTTGCTATGCTAAATATAGCCTTCTAGAAGCGTCCATTGTGCAACATATCACGTGATCGGGCTCTCCCACAGTCTCGAGCTTGTAATACTACACTCCTGTGTCACACTTCCAGAAATTATATTTGCTAGTTAAATTTTATCATGGGGACGGAAAATACTCTCATTTTGTCCCTAAATAATTCAATTTACGGGGGCATTCCTCCGTCATCTCAAGTTAAAAACAGTTGCAAATTGTTTTTAATCATTCTAATTCAAGACTTTCGATATGTCACTTGAACACGTATATTGAATTATTTTAGCCTATTTTCTCATGATACTTTTTTAAATTTTTAGCGTTGAATTTTCCTAGAATAACGTTATTATCATCATCAAATAACTCCTAACAGTTATTCCCTTAAGCATTAATTATGCGGAACGCTCTTTCTTCTTGGTTTTACTGCAGTTATCTTCATCTGACCCGTTCCTCTTCTTATATTCTTCTCCTCTTCAACCTCTTCTTTTCTTCTTCTTCTCTTGGTTCTTCAACGTTTTCTTCTTCTTCTTCTTTTCTTGGTTCTGTGCAGCAGTATATCCTCTTCTCTCTTCTACTTCTTTTGGTCAACGTAAATGGTCCCTCCATGTCGTCTGTGAGAACCATTTCCATTACCTTCTCCTTTACTTGTGCTTGGTTTGGAATCAACACTCAAATCCTTTTTTATCACCATTCCCATTTTCCTTGTCTCTTAAATCTTTAAGATATTCTTGTCCTTCCTTATGCCGTTCATCATACTTCTCCTTCGTCATAATTTCATCTTGGGAGCTTCTGTTACGATTTTAGTTCTGGTTATTCCTATTGTTATTCCTGTTATAACCATTATTATTGTATCGGTAGTTATTATTATTGTGATAATAACCACTTCTACGGTTGCCATTGCTATTATCGTTATTACGTCCTTGCTGTTGCTGATATGGACGGCCTCCACGGAATCTCCGGTATCTGGGTTCTGGTCTACGATCCCGGAAATAATTATTCCTTTCAGGACCAATATTTCCCTTTTCTGGTTCTTTCGGATTGTCTGTTGTGTTTGGTCAAGATATACGGTGTTAATGTCTTTGTACTCTTGCCTTTGGTTCTTCGCAACAACGTTTGGCATAGGGCTCGTGTAATCGAGTTTTCTGAGCAATTCGTCCATGCTTGCTAGATCGTTGATCCCTGACGAGATAATTAGACGTCTGACTTCAACAGGGAGCATCCTGGCTATCGCGTCTATCAACTGAGCTGTAGATAACGGGGGTTGAAGGAATCTGAGTCTGGCTAACTGACTCGTGAAGAAGTCTGGGTAGCGTGTAGGAAGAGTTCCTGAATATTTTCGTGAGTATACTTCTGCGCGTAGGGAGTTTTGTGCTTCAATAGACCAGAAACGCTTTATTAGTGCTTCTGCGAATTCATCGAAGTTCACGAAGGTATACCTAAAGGCTATAAACCATTCAAGGGGCCCATCTGACAAATAGCGTTCTACGATCTTCAGTTCCCTCTCTCTTGGAATATGCGTTTCGATAAAGTAATCTTTGTGATTTCTGATGTACTCTATCGGTGTGAAACTATCTAGGTTGCTGAACTTGCGCGGTTTGTCTTCAAAGTTCCTTATGACCGTCACGTTTCTCGGATATGAATCCTGAAGGTTTTGTCGAAAATCTCTATTGTAACTTTCGGGCTCTTTACTCCTCTCCTCTAAACCTTCCGTAAACCTGAATAATCTTTCTTCCTGCCTGATTTCTCTTTCTTCCTCTTCTAGGATATTCCTTCTAGACTGATTCCTCGAATCTTCAAAATCTATCTTCTCCCTTTCCTTTTCTTCTATCTCAGCGATAATCTTCTTCAGCTGTTGGCCTACTTCGGTCTTTAAATCTTCCTTATACGTCTCAAGCTTGGCAACATCTCCTAGATTAAGATTTTGTAATTTCTTGGATACGTATTCTTCTAGTTCATTAGTTTTCTCCTCCCTCAAGGCATTAACGTTAGTGACAACCTTGTTTAATCGTTTCTCTGTCGTTTTAGTCTTACTCTCTAACGATTCTTTCAAAGCTCGCACATCCTGACTAGACTGAGTTCTATCTTCTACTTGCTTTTCAGTGAGCGTATCGATCCTTTTACCTAAATCCGTTCTTACTTCAATAACCTCTCTATTAATTTCTACTTGGGTACTGGCTAATTTATTTTCTATATTATCCTGGATTTGCTTAACATGTTCCCCACTGGATTTATTCCACTCGTCTTTCCAGACAACTACATTAGCTTTTAACATTGCAGCTATGGCCTCCTCAATATCTGCCTTAAGAATTTTATTATGGTCAATAACCTGTGTTCGTAAAGTTTCCACGTTACCTTTTAATTCGACCATAGAAGCTGTAGTTTTTAACGCATCGTTAACAAAACGTGTCGTCAAAGCAGTTATATTCTGTGTACACAATTCTTTAGACGCCTCTACCTCTTGTCTAATCTTATTAATGTCCACCTGGAATTTTGTTACATCTATAAATACCGTATTAACTTCTTTCTGTATTTTACCTATGTCAGACTGTACATCAGTGACATCTGACTGCATATTATTTATGTGAACCTGAACATTGGTGACATCGGCTTGGACTGTATCTACTTTAGATTGGACATTGGATACCTCTAACCTCACATTACCAATATCGGACTGTACTATGTCTACTTTGGATTGGACTGTATCTACTTTACATTGAACATGGGATACATCTGACCTAACATTACTAACATCGGACTGTTCTATGTCTACTTTGGATTGGACTGTACCGACCTCTGTTCGTACACCACTTACATCATCTTGTATCTGCTTTGAGCTGGCCTGTAATCGCGTGACATTTGCAACCATTTTAGAGGCACTAGTATGTAAACCCTCTAAAGAAGTCTGAACTTCCTGAATTTCAGTTTTTAAACTCTCTTTGACACTTTCAGCGACTTAATCTATAAGAGAATCAACATCTTTAACAATCACTGTGTTAAGGTCCTCCTTTCGTTCCCGCTTCAGTTGTTCTAGGTCCTGCTTGGCTTCCTGAAATTTACCTTCCATATCTACCATATTCGCAGATAAATTCTCCTTTATCTCACATTTGACAACATTCAAACTGCTCTGCATTTCATTTTGGACATCCTTTAAACTGCCCTGCAGTTGCTCCTTCAAATTCTGCTGCAACTCCTCCAACATTCTCTTTACATCCTCGCATGCCATTGGAATAACCCTTTATATAATGCTGTAGAGACATAAACAACAACAGAGCAAAATAACAACATCTGAGCAACGTCCTATTCCATATATATTTTTGAGCAACTTAATGTCTAAAAGTAACTTAAAATTACCTTAGCATTAACTTAAAGTACACCCTATGTTGAATAAACTCACTCAAAATGTTCGTTCTCCTGTGATTCACCTTAAATATACTACCACAAAGAAAATGCTACCATTACAATCATCAAAACAAGTTAGATTTAGTTTTAACATGACCTTAGCAATCGTCATGTACCGGTGAAATAAAATAGATATTCAGATCGTAGGTCGTTTTTCGAAACTGTCTACCTACTACACCTCTCTCAGGTTTCTAAGATCTGATCTTTACCTGAGTGTAACCTTCCTAATATTAATTTAAATTAAGCCTATATAATTACACTCACATCCATCCGAAATGGATAAGACATCCCACAAGTCTGGTAATTATTTCTTTCACTAGAAATGTTCAAACCAACTTCCTTTAGAGACACTACGAAGCTAATTTCGTAGCCCCAAAGTTCATTGGGTGCCATTCCTACTGTACCCGATAATCCGGAAAGGATCCTGTTGGAATATCCATTGCCCCCGCTGGATTGCCTATTTCTAACTGCTCCGGCATATACTACATTAGAAATCGCTTCCAACATAGCCTTTAGGGATTTACAGACAGCAGTTACAAGAATATTGTGGATCAACAACCAACTACACGGGGCACTCACCTTTAATTACCTCGGGGACTGGGAATTCAGCTTCGCCTACACTACATCCACAATACTCTGCTCCTTATATTTAAAATGAATCACACTCCAACGACAATGGAAAACAATCTGAATAAAATTTATTAACAATAGGGTAAACTAATTTAGTATAAACAAAATAACAATAAACGAATTTAACAATAGAAATTAAATTAAAAACACACAATCATTCACACCCCCTTTCAACTCTACATCTTATTACAATGCTGTATTAAAATTTATGAGCATAAATTTGGGCTTGTTTGAGGCCTACACTGCGTAACAATAAAAACGTTATTGAAGTCTCTTAATGGCATTCCAGACACCTGATTTCATTCACAAGCCTGCATTTGTAGAACGCACGTGCAGGAACTTTGTTTCATCAATGAAATACCGGCACCACGCCGTACTCGAAACTGTTTTACAATTTATATAGAAGGCGGTGGGAGTACACCTGTTTATACTATGTCATCGCTCTCCAACATAACGGTGAATCATTCTTGCTAGTCCACAGAGACTGCTTGTGTGTGCGTTTATTAAAAACACGTAAAAATTAAATTTTAGATCTTACAAAGGTTCACATAACTACTCTGTTTCTTAAACAATCATTCTAAAAAATTTTATACACCCTTTCATTCGCACCCCGCAATTAATCTAGACCAATTCGGTTCCACAATTTCTCTTAACAATGAACAATCATACACACCAAAACATCCGCTCATAAAACACACGCAATTCCAAAACAATTGATTAATAAATCCTACTAAATTATTTAACTAATTAAATCATTTCCACAAAAATTATTTACATGTAATATGTTTATAATAATATCCATTATCTAGTGTTGCTAAAGCGACACTTTCGAGATTCTAACTTCTCGGTTACAATATAATTCTTAACTAAATATATACACTGGTTTTTCACATAACCATCCTTCTCTAACGTTCTGTAGTTTTGATATACTGCTTACACATCGTCTTATATAGGTTTCATTACATTGTCGGTATAATACAGTCGACTAATTAAGGTAAACTGTACGTAATTACATAACTTCGGGTTTAATAAAATTTAATAATCGTATTATAGACGTGAGTAGACAATCTTTCTCAAGTTGTATTTCCGCTGAAACCCTCCTGTAACACAGCTAAATCGTTAATTCACAAAAACTGGACTACTTGTATACAATGGCTCTTATCATGATACATGCCTTTTTTTTTATCAAAGAACAACAATACTTTGACTTCCTTAAAATGCGGAATTCCCTCTCATGAGCACTCCATAGCTCTACAAATTCACATATAACAGTATATATGGCATAAACAATTATCATCTACTATGTTAAACAATAACCAAAAAGGATTAATTGTTATTAACATATCTTATGTAGGAACTTCTCTCAAATAATGGCTTGATCCTCAGTATCATTGCACATGACTACTGGACTACAATTATACATGCGTAAGTTCTTCAAACGAAACTTCCAATTGTAATGAACGATATTACACAGTCGTGATTAACCTCCTAAAGTTTACGCCACAACAAGATAATTAACTGTTAAATCGTCTGTCGCAAATACATGTAATAAAAATAATACTCCTGTCTCATCTCACTTCTCAAGCTTTAAATTGGTTATCGTTGTAATATAATGTCGACAAAATGACAAAATAGCATAAAATTACACACATGTTATTTATAGTGACAGATAGAATTCAATCCTGACCGGGATAAACTAGCTTTGAATTCCTAGCCAAAGATTTGAATAATCTTCTATCAAAAGGTATTTCCTCTAACAAATTAAATGAACAAAACTCTTAGCTTTACAAATAATAAGAAAGGTTTGTCAATGTCGTAATGTTTTTCCACTCTATACAAAGAATGTTCATAGGGATTAAGACTTCGGTCTTATCAAACGACTAGTATTTCTTAGATCGTCGATAGTTTATGTACAATAATGATATAACAATATGATTCTATGTTTCTTCTGTTCTTGAAGTTATATGTTGTTACATTCAAGTGCTCAAATTAAATTTAATAAGAATTTAATTTGAAGCTATGACACAATGTCAGAATGCTTGGTTTAAATGAAATTATTAAAATTCGAGAGTCGAAACGACTAGTCTCCTATGAGGCAATATGATTCCCCAAACAAAATTTTAATGTCAGTTCCACAACTGATCCGTAGAATAAAATTGAAAAATAGATGAAATGCAATCATCTTCTAAATAATCTTGAAGTATAAAAATCTCAACACACATCTGAAGTGTAAAATACATAAAAGCACTGAAATACATGAAATGTGAAAATATAGAAATATGGAATAAGATCGCTGAAAATATGGAATAAGATCGCTGAAAATATGGAATAAGATCGCTGGAAATATGGAATAAGTTCGCTGGCTCAGAATGTTACTAATCAAGCTCTATATAACAATTGAGATACTCTAATACCTTATTTGGACGAAAACTTGAAGATCTATGTAAGTATTCCCACAATACTTTAGATGTTTCCTCAGTACAAGACACTGAGATGGACCTGCATTCGAACCTCGGATCTGCGACCTCAGAGATAAGAAACGTCCCTCTCTGGAATTCACCAACATTCGCCTGGGCTCGAACGACATCATTCTGGCAAATTCTTCTGTGTTGCTGGGCTACCTTTCCCTAGCATCTTGACAAATCTCTTCTGTAGACTCTTCATTCTCCGTCGTAAATATGTATCAGCTTCATCATTGGAATATAATTATGGAAATATTCATATAAATGGTGAATGAAATATTTCCATTGCTAATTGATGTTATATTAGTGTTCGTAGACTGACGAAAATGCACAAGATGGACCGTATACTACGTATGTATTCAAGAATACGTTGTCTAACGAAGCTCCATCGTTGTATCTTAACTCCTGTTATCGAATATGTCTCTGGCGCATGACTATTTAGTTCATCATATGAACAATATTAATTATGCTGAATGATAAGGTTTGAAGAATAATAATAGTCATTCTGTTAATGTTTATGTGTTGCGCCAATATTAAAAGTACTCCGCCACTGTTCACTTGAACTGCGTTCGCCAACTTCACGTTGCAATTTATAATGATATTCAGCTTTATTTCCAACACATTTGGATATCTAACTTAACTGGCTTATATTGTCGAAACAGTGAATTTTTAAAGCGGTCGACTTTTTACAATATATAGTATGCGACCTGTTCTTAATATATATTCGCTTATTTAACTTCAGATCTCAATTATATAAGAGATATAATCAATGCAATGTTCCTCGCAACTTCACGTAGAATGGAAGTGCGGTGACCTCCTACGTTCCACCTTATTCTCGCGTCTCCACAAGTCGACACTCGTCGCACTCGGACTAAGCCTTGGGATCTCCGTTAACCCAGTAAAAACACTCCCTCACTCTTCAAAGTCTGCTGGAATAAGAACCTCGATCCTTGGATATCCCCCTCCAAGTCAAATTTTTGGCGGCCATATCAAACTCCCACCTTAATTTTAGCGCGTAGATTCCTAATGCTTATTACTGCATAGATTAACCGATCTGCGGTATTTAAAGTATCAGACATAATTTCTCTTAATATTCTCTTCATTACCAAATAAGAAAACCTGCTTCTAAGGGCCTAAATGCATACGTTCATCATGTTGTGTAATTAAAGTTGATCCCGTCTTCAATAAGACCCGTTCTCATTGGCTCTGGGCTGGGATCCGATAGCATAATTTATAACAATATTTATAATATTAATTTCCAAACTCGCTGTTGCTATGCTAAATGTAGCCTTCTAGAAGCGTCCATTGTGCAACATATCACGTGATCGGGCTCTCCCACAGTCTCGAGCTTGTAACACTACACTCCTGTGTCACACTTCCAGAAATTATATTTGCTAGTTAAATTTTATCATGGGGACGGAAAATACTCTTATTTTGTCCCTAAATAATTCAATTTACGGGGGCAGTACATTGGAACTAGAATGAACTCTCTTGAATTTAGACTTAAGAACATTTTTATATCTATAAGCACTAAAATGCTGAACGTGTTTTATTTAATGATTCTATGCTCAGGATTTTAGGGCTATGTTTGTTTTGACGTGTTTAACACGCACTGCTTTTTATATGTCTTTGTAAATGCATGACATTCGGATCTGAAGAAGGGCAAGTTAATGTTCACGAAACATGTACACTTTAAACTTTGTAATTATGTAAATATCCATTGCCTCAGTATTGACTAGGCTGAATATTTTACTGAAGGATTAGTTATTTTCAATCATACAGTCAATACGGACCAAAAATGCATCAGCCTATTTATACTAGCCTACTCAGTAGGTTTCGAATGGATTCCGTCACACAAGGATAATGCTAATGAAACAGCTGACATTTTAGCAAAGAAAGGAACTCCACCTCAAACCAAACAAGCATTAAAAAGACTTGAAAGTAAAACAACATAAGTTTTCATGGCACTAACATATTCAAGAGTAAGCATTGGTGAAACATCAATTCCACTTGGTAAATCAACAGATATAAGCTAAACAAAAGGAAACACAGTGTAAAATTACCGATTCGGTACAGGTTTTAACTGCCTTGCTGTTCATCTCCATCATTTCAATATATTCAGTTTCAATTACTGTGCAACATGCAAACAGTAGAATACAATAATGAATATATATAATCTACTAGTGTGCCCCGAGTTGGATCACAACTCCAAGAGGTTAATGACCTACCAAGACTGTATTTAGGTGCTAGAAGATTAATGGAATAAATCCAATGATCTGACATTAAACAATGACGACAGCAACAACACTTCTGAACACAAACATGTGTATTATATTCAATCCACTTTGAGTACACACTAGTTACAAAAACTATTGCTTTCTCCGAATGGAATTGAACTGAAAATTCAGGTACAATGCCCTTGGGATGCCAACTTAAATTCCCCTAGTTTTAAGAAGGGTGGAAGGATAGAATGCTAAAACAACTAAGGTGTGAAAGGTCCACTCATGAAATGGCCTAAATGCACATTGGCTGTTAATCACCCAGCTCTATCTGAGATTAGTAACAGTGGCAGACGTACTTCATTCATGAACTGTTCCTGCAATAGGTGTAAAAGTAGAGTGAAATTCCTTAAACTGAAGAGGCATACTCTGTCAGAACTTTAAATCCATCCTGAAAGGCATTTATCTGTCTTCGTCGCCTCCGTGGTGTAGTGGTCAGTGTGCTTAGCTGCCACCCCGAAGGTCCGATTCCCGGCTCTGTCATGAAATTTTAAAAGTATGAGGACTGGAACAGAGTCTACTCAGCCTCGGGTGGTCCGATTCCCACCTCAGCCTTCCTCGAAGTAGTTGATCGTGGTTTTCCACTTCGTCTTCGGGCAAATGCCAGGATTGTACTGACCCCGAATTTTAATATTATGAGGAAGAAAATGTCATTATTTTAATCCCATGGTAAGCGTTAACACGTAAAGATTGATAGTTGGATTCGTGCAAGAAATCTGTATTTCGAGACAGTGTGAGCTATGTCACATGGGTAGCAACAGAGAAGAGTTGAATTGCGAGAGAACATTGAAAGAAAAAGGCAACAGTGTCCAGAGTTGACCTTGACACGTGTCGTAAATTTTATCGCAAACAATGGCTTGCCTATATGAGCTACAAATTATGTGATTGAATGCGAGGGAATGACCAATTGGAAATAAGGTTATTGGACAGAAGTAAAACTCCTTATGAATACGTGATTTTGAGAATTAATTACTGTTAGTGTAATTACTCAATTGCAATTTCCATTTTATTCAGTGTAGGCTATATCACTCTCTGACCCGATACTTCAGACGAACGGAGTACTACAGGATGACACAATCAGCCCTTTGCTCTTCATCCTAGCAGCGGAAGACATAATGAAAATAACTCAAAAGACAGATATTGTATCATATTATGGGTACGCTGATGACATTGTGATCGGATCAAAGAACATCATAAAACTACAGAACATTCTAAAAGACATGGAGGAATGGTGCACTGAATATAATTTTGACATCAACACATCTAAGACACAAATGATGGTGTTTCGACAAGGAGGAAAGGTACCAACCGGAACAGAAATTTTCATACAGAAAAAAATGAATAAAAATAATAACAGAATTCAGGGTCTCAGGAATCAACCTGGGAGGAGTCCGTGTGGCTCTGGGCAAATGGGAGTGAAATGCGTCGTTGCATGTCACCTGCAACTCAAACATATTGGATTCAGCAAGAGAATCCAACTTAGCCCCTTTCACTCCAACTCCAGCACGTAACCTACCCGAGGTGTCCCCTGTTAAGCCGAGCAACCCAGTGGAAGGTTGGGTAACCACTGCCAGCGGGAAACTGGGTCGGCGAGCCGATCAGTGTTGGTGGCTCCAAGGCTCACAACCTTGGTAGTACTTTGGCCGGTGTGAAATATCACCGAGCCCAATTACAGTTTTTCAACTGTCTCAAGAAAGCATGGAGGAAAATTCAGCAAAAGCTACTACCCCAGGTGGTAACCAGTCCACCATCGCTTTCAGCGATGCATGCAGGCCTTCGGATTCTGGGGAGCATGCACGAAAATGTTTGGAGGTGTCGGAGACTCCACTAAAGATCAAACTCAAATATCGGAACTTCTTTGCTACCGTTAATATGAACTCCCTTTTGAAGACTGGTAAACTTAAGCATCTCACTGATACTCTCTCCCAACATCAAATTCTTATCACGGCAGTACAAGAAACAAGATTTACAGATGAACATCCTTTTGAGTTTCAGGGGTACAGAATATTTAAAGGCAAAGTTGGTAAACGTGTTGCAAAAAATATCCCTCGCCTTGGTACTGGATTCATTGTAAATATAAGAATTTTGAACTCTGTTATAGATTTCAGTTCTCCTAACAGCCGAGTAGCAATCCTCACTTTCCGACACACGAATGCATGCGCCAATTAATGAGGCAAACAAAAAAGACAGAGAAGGAACAGATGAATTTTGGGAAGAACTGGAGGATATGGCTAAAATTCCGGACAAACATATGATTATCTTGCTTGGTGATTTCAATGCTCAACTAGGCCGTGAAATAAAATTTCGAAACATTGTAGGAAGTTACCCAGCTCCTTACAGAACCAACCGCAATGGAGAGAGACTTCTGGAGCTGTGTAAGGCGTTCAACCTTGTTATGAAATCTACTGCTTTCAAACACCTGCCAAGAAAGCAGAAAACGTGGACTTCTCCAAATACAAAACTTGGTGGATTCCAAATCGATCATGTCGCTATTTCACGCAAGGCAAACCGAGATATCCAGAATGTAAAAGTCCTGAGAAGTGTAAATCTTGATTCTGATCATTACCTTTCCAAAATCAAGGTTAAACTTCTTCCAAGAAATACCAGGAGGGTCTGCCGAAGAGAGATCAACAGGTTTGACACAGAGAAGCTACACTTGAATCACGAGTTTACTGAGAAGCTTGAAACTTTGGATCTACAGAACTGGGAACAACTACGAGATGACATGATGAGAACATCCAAAGAGATAGTCCCGCTAACAAAAAGAAGGAAACATCTCTGGTGGACCAGTGAATGTGAAGCAGCAATAAGGCAGAGACAACTAGCATGGCAGAGATGGAACTCTCAGAAGAATTCAGATAACTGGGAGAGTTTTCTGTTAGTGAGGAAACATGCTGCAAAAACGATACGTGGGGTAAAACGTGCATAGGCTACGACAAAAGTCAGTTGGAAAAGATTCAACAAGACTTCAAGAGAATAACACTCGAGATTTCAACACAACCTTCAGACAGAATCTCACTAAATAGGCTACACTCCACCTAGCCTACACTTCGAAGATCATGAGGGAAAAACTGCCTATTCAGTGGCGTACGCAGGATTTCCTTCTGGGGGTGGGGGGGTCATTAATATAATAGGGTAATTGTGTAGGCTACATTACCAGTATTACAGGGACAGATGACCTTGCTGTTCCGCCCCTTAAAACGACAGTCATCATCATAATTAAAATGATACTTTGATTAATATTCATTAAAAAACAATTAAATAACCGCTCTCTTTGCATGAAAAATATTTTAGGTCTCATTTTTTCGACACAATAAAAAAATGAAAAGAAATTCTAAAAAATATGGACAACAGTAACTAAATATTGAGACTGAAACGATGCAGTGGTATAATCATGACCATAGTAACGTGGTTGCTTAAAATATTGATATTATGTGAGAGAAAAATAATGTTTTGCTCTCCGTGTTCCTACTGCAATTGCTATTGGCTCTCAAAATCTGCCTATCTTGATTATTTTATATGTATCATTAATTGGAATAAATTGCAGAAACTCCTCTTTTACTGAATTATCTATTAGGAAACGGGCACACACAATTAAAGCGACGTGAAAAGACTTGCCGATCGCACACTTCAACAGCAAAACTGATCCATGGGTAGCTCCATCACTGCGAGTAGAGTGCAGGGCATTTATTAAGTGAGGAACGTGACCACACCTAAGGTGTATGCGGGATTTTAGACGCCTAACGAACGATGCCGTGAAACAGGTGATAGATGGGACAATATATAGATTCAAGTAAAGGAATATCTCGAGGGGGGGGGGGGGGGTCAAGTCAACCCTGACCCCCCCCCCCCCCCGTCGGTACGCCACTGCCTATAATGACAAAGACAACTGCACTATCCTGGCAAATTATTTTGAGACTCTCCTTAACTGTGAAAGCCCAGGATCCTCATTCTCATTTGAAGACAATCCAAATACAAACCCGGACTCTACACTACCAACCAAAGAAGAAGTTATGCAGATCATTCAGTCACTTAAAAACATAAGGCACCAGGCGAGGATTCAATAATCGCCGAATTATGGAAGCATGCTGGCGACGTAGCTATCGATAAGCTAACAGAAATAATTAGTGAGATATGGGAAAAGGAGGGACTCCCTATTGATTGGACATCAGCTCTGCTTCACCCTCTTCACAAAAAAGGTGATAGAATCAGTGCTGGATTATCCATTAGGCCAGACTAGGCCCAGGCCTAGGCCCCCCAATTATCTGGGGCCCCCCAAATTTTATTCCGAAGATTTAGTAAAATTTTATCCGGAACTGAGACAGTTTCAGCATTAATTATATTAAATTACAATGTCCTTTAAAAACTGAGTTCACTCATTCTGAACTTCTTTAAATTCTTTTTCGAGACAAGCTTGAGTCTGCTTTTCCAAACGTTGAAATTGCTTTCCGCATTTTCCTGACCCTCATGACAACGAATTGTTCTGCGGAGGGCTCGTTTTCAAAATTGAAACGGATCAAAAGTGCGCAAAGAAGTGTCATGTCACAGGAACGATTAGACATGCTAGGTTTAATGTAGTCTATATCGAGTCAGATGATCTGCGGGGAATTGATTTTGAGGACATTATAGAAGATTTCATTGACCGAAAAAAACAGAAAAAGAAATTTGATTACATTTTACAGAAGTAAAAATTAGTATGATTTGTAAATTGTTCATCAAATCATCTGAAATGTTTTCAAATAACGATGATCGTTTCAATTGAAATGTATGTATATATGTAGACTATATATGATTTAATAAAAAGTGTATTATTCATCTTGAGAAAAAAAACTCTAAGTTATATACTTTATTAAATGTACAGGTTCTAAAAAATAAAAATTATTTGAAAAAATAAAGGGGCCCCAAAAATCTGAGGGACTTGGGCCTCATTTTATCTTAATCCGGCACTGGATAGAATGAATGTGAACAATTACCGTGGCATCTCCCTCCTTGGAATAACATAGGCCTACAAAATCCTTTCAAAAGCCCTTCAAACTAGAGCAGAGGAACAGTTGGATCCACAATTAGGGGAATATCAAGGGGGATTTCGGAAGGGACGATCATGTGCCGAACAGATTTTGAACCTTAAATCTATACTTTCATATCTGAAGCTTAGAAACAAACAGTTTGTAGTGACCTTCATTGACTTCAAAAAGGTTTATGACTCTATCGATCGACCCACCCTCATTTGAAATACGGAAAGAACTGGGACTGGACATCAAAACAAGAGCAATTACTCAGAAAAACTTTAACCAACACTGCTTCCAAAGTGAAATTCAGGGGAGAAATTTCAGAGCCCTTCGAAATCAAGACTGGTGTAAGACAGGGAGATGGACTATCGCCTTTGCTCTTCAACTGTGTGCTCGAAAAAGTCATCCGGCAGTGGCGAAAAGTAATGAACATTAACAAGTCTGAAAATGGAGTCAGATTGGGCTACAAAAAACAGAACCTGATAGTTGACTGCCTGGCATTCGCAGATGACCTCGCAATTTTTTCAGATTCCCTCGATGCATCCGCAGCGCAAATTAATGAACTCCAGATTCAAGCAGCAAAAACGGGCCTTAAGATCTCCTTTGAAAAAACAGAATTCATCACTAATATCAAGCTAGCGCCAAAAGAGCTGGATGTAGGACAGGGGAAAATCAAGCAAACGAAAGTGTTCAAATATTAGGGTGAGTGGATAGACCCCACTCTCTCCGAGAAGGCAGCTTTCGAGTCACGAATCAGGAAAATGGAAATGGCATATAATCTAACGAAGGCCATTTACAACAAGAAATCCATATCTACAAATGTCAAGTTAAGACACTACCAAACAGACATCCGTCCAGAGGCTTTGTATGCTGCTGAGTACCTTGCAATGCATCGCAAGGGACTAACAGAGAATCTGGAAGTGAAAGAAAGAAAAATTCTAAGAAAAATCCTGGGTCCGGTAAAAGAATATGGGGAATATAGGAGACGGCACAACCACGAACTTTACACCCTTGTGGAAAAAATAACTGATACCCTGAGGAAACGGAGAATTGCCTTTTACTGTCATATAACAAGAATGAACCCAGCACGATTGACAAATAGAATTTTCACCTACTTCCTCAAAAAGAAAACCAAGGGAGCTTGGTTCACTGAGGTGAACAAAGATTTACAAGAAGTGGGAATTACAGGCAACGATATTTGGGAACGTGCCACCCTTAAACAAAATCTAACAGCACACCGATGTATCCAAGAAAAGCCAAAGCTTCCAACTGGCAAGAAGTGGACTGCAGAAAGGAAACAACAGCATCGAGAACAAATGAGAAGGTACTGGGAGGATGTTAAAGCTCGATCCAACAAGAAACAGTTGAAACTACGTGGTCCTTAGATGGCCGAATCGAAAGGAGAAGAAGAAGTAGGCCTAACAGAATTCAAATACCTAGGCATCACTCTACAAACAAGTGCAAAATGCTTTACAAAACATGAGACAGAAAAAATCACACAAGCGGTTCGGGTGATGCACGAAATAAGATATAGAAGCACACTCGACATCGAGACAGCAATGGCATTATTTAACAAGTAGTTCCGTGAAGAACTATACAGCCTATTTTCATATATCCTACTTATGTTAACTGCCACTATCAACATACAAAATTTCAGTGTGATTCCTGTAATAGATTCGTAGATATTGAGAACCGACTAAATATTTCGGATGGTCGCCATGTTGGATTTTATATATGTAGGTCTTAGAGTTATGTACTGTTACATGAAGATTATTGTGTACGTGTAGCATTCAAACTTCAATCGCTTGATTAGGACACAAGAAGTAACAAGGAGATTTTAAAATTTCGCCCAGTTGCCATTTTGTGGTTATGGAAACAATTGAAATAAATTACATGCCAGTGGATTAACATTCCTATAAGGATTTACTGTACCACGTTTCACTGCACTCGGATGGTTAAATTGCGAGAAACGTCCATGTGAATATTTATACTTCGCGTCGCCGCCTTGTTGGATATGTGATCACCAGGTTATTTAAAGTCCTATTTGTGACCTTAAGTTCATAGCCCCTATGAACATTAAAAAATTCAGTTTGATTGCTATAATAGATATTCAGAGCCGTCTAAATATTTCGGATGGTCGCCATGTTGGATTGTTAAATGTATAGGCCATAGAGTCATGTACCATTAAAGAAAATTATAGCGTACGTTCATTATTCAAACTTTCACTTCGATCGCGTGATTACGACACAAGAAATAAAAAACGTAATTTTAAAATTCGCACAGCCGCCATGTTGAGGTTATGTAAACAATTGAACTAAATTAGATACCAGTGCATTACAATGTGTATAAACATTTCCTGTACCAGATTTCATTGCGTTTGGAACATTAAATCGCGAGAAAAGTCTATTTAAAATTTTCAAATTCGCTTGGCCGCCATGGTCGTTTTGTAGTAAACCGGTATTTGAAAGTCTTATAGATGAACTTCCAGTAGTGACCTTTATCTCCGTACAAAATTTCAGGGTGATACCGCTAATAGTTTCAGAGATATACAATGCCGGTGAAATATTTCGCACATCCGCCATCTTGTGGTTATGTAAACAATTGAACGAAGTTAGATGTCGGTGCATTACAATGTGTATAAACATATACTGTACCAAGTTTTATTGCGTTTGGTTAGTTAAATCGCGAGAAACGTCTATTTAAAGTCGCAAATTCGCGTGGCCGCCAAGTTGGTTTTGTAGTTACCAGTTTTTGAAAAGTCACATAGGTGAACTTCTAGTAGTTCCCTTTATCACCGTAAAAAATTCCAGGGAATAGTTTCGGAGATATTGAATGCTGGTGAAATATTTCGCATAGCCGCCATGTTGGATTGGTGAGACGTAAGAAAATTTGAAGGGCACGGTCGGGGTCGCCCGGAATAGTGCTATGAACTTACCGAGTTTCATTGAAATCGCTCCAGCCGTTTAGAAGTTATTAGGGGACACACACACAGACAAAAGGTGATCTCATAAGCCTATTTTTTCAAAATTGAAAATAGGCTGAAAATAAAATAATGCCAATATTGACATACGGTATAGAAATCATATGGCCTTTCCTCACTGAAAAGAATATATCATCACTTGAGAGTGTTAAACCATTATACATTAAAACAAGATGTCAGTAAAGAACATATAGCCTACTTTCTCCTAAATGCATGGATATTGTTATAACTCTTTGTCCTTTTCAAGGAGTATAATTGAATGTTGGTTGTAGTATCTCGTTGAAATACAACGTGCTATAGGGATATTAAACATGAATATGAGGTGCCCTTTGCTAGTGCTACCTCTGTAAAAAAATCATTCAATTCCGTTTCACCGTGTTTGAATTGATATGGGGAATGGATTTGCACACATACATGGCCGCTATTTGCAAACTATTGGGCTGATGATCTTGTAGTCAGTCATAAGATGCTTTCCACAAAAAGGCATGTTGTTGCAAAATCTGGTAGAGATCAATTCATTAGGATGGTCGTAATTTGATTTAAGCTTTTAACATTTGGGAGGCCGTCATTCCGTTTCCGTCAAGATGGCGGCGATATAAATCATGAAACTGAGGTGCCCTTTGCTAGTGCTACCTCTGTACCAAATTTCGTTCAATTCGTTTTCACCCTATTTGAATTGATAGGGGGAATCGATTTGCACACATACTTGGCCACCATCTGCAAACTATTGGGCTGATGATCTTGCAGTTTGGTCAGAATATGCTTCCCACATAAAGATATGTTGTTGCAACATTTGGTTGAGACTAGAATATTAGGTTGGTTGTAATTACATTTTAGCTTTTAACATTTGGGTGGCCGCGATTACGTTCCCGTCAAGATGGCGGTGATATAAAACATGACACTGAGGTGCCCTTTGCTAGTGCTACCTCTGTACCAAATTTCGTTCCATTCGGTTTCACCGTGTTCGAATTGATAGGGGAATCAATTTTCACACAAAGATGGCCGCCATCCGCAAAATATTAGGCTAATGACCTATTAGTTTGGTCAAAGCTTCCTCCATAAAGGTATGTTGTTGCAAAATTTGGTAGCGATCGGGTGATTAGGTTAATCGTAATTTGATTTAAGCTTTGAACATTTGTGTGGCCACCATTTTATTTATGTTAAGATGGCGGCGATATAAAACATCACACTGAGGTGCCCTTTGCTAGTGCTACCTTTGTACCAAATTTCGTTCCCTTCGGTTTCACCGTGTTCGAATTAATAGGGGGAATCGATTTTGACACAAAGATGGCCGCCATTCGCAAACTATTAGGCTAATAACCTATTAGATTGGTCAAAGGATGCTCCCTCCATAAAGGTACGTTGTTGCAAAATTTGGTAGAGATCGGATGATTATGTTAGTCGTAATTTGATTTAAGCTTTGAACATTTGTGTGGCCGCCATTACGTTTCCGACAAGATGGTGGGGATATAAAACATGACACTGAGGTACCCTTTGCTAGTACTACCTCTGTACCAAATTTCGTTCCATTCGGTTTCACCGTGTTCGAATTAATAGGGGGAATCGGTTTTCACACAAAGATGGCCGCCATCCACAAACTATTTGGCTGATGACCTCTTAGTTTGGTCAAAGGATGCTTCCCCCATAATGATATGTTGTTGCAAAATTTGGTAGAGATCGGATGATTAGGTTAGTCGTAATTTGATTTAAGCTTTGAACATTTGTGTGGCCACCATTACGTTTCCGTCAAGATGGCGGCGATATAAAACAAAACACTGAGGTGTCCTTTGCTAGTGCTACCTTTGTACCAAATTTCGTTCAATTCGCGTTCACCGTGTTCGAATTGATAGGGGGGGGGGACAGACATTCAGAGTACACACACTCACACACATATATACACACACACACACACACAGACAGACACACTTTTTTTCGCCCTGTGTTGATCTCATAAGTCTACTTTAATTTTTTGCAAAAATCGAAGGTAGGCTAAAAAGCGATTGGAGTTTCCAAGACGACCAAATCACGGCTAGTCTACCTCCTCGCGCGAGAAACATTCCTAATTGATCAAGGTACGGTTTGGCTACAGCGATGATCGCCGGTGCACATCGCTGGCGATGATCGCTCGGCGCACAAAGTCAGAAAAGCGGTTTCCCTAACCGGCGATCATCGTCCTTCGTCCACTGCCTTCCACAGAAGCAATGTCACTTCTATCAGCTCTGCAGTATCCTACTCTTTGCTTATAGTCTACAGATTCGTGGTGTAAATAATAATCAGCAGATTATAGTCTGAAATAGTATAACGTTGCCAGAATGACGTAGGCAGAGTAAGATATGCGTCAATATAGCTTCTTTTAGAGGAGGAAGAGGAGATGATGACCGAATTAAGTATAATGGGTAGGCTACATGAATCGAAAGCGATTCCAAACTAATAACATGTACAAAACTATGTCTTAATGCACTGATTCATAGACACCTGCTTAATGACCAAACAAAATTTAAGGAATACTCAAGGTTTTCTCTTGATCAATTTACGTTTGTGTTATATTTAATTGAAACTGATTTAAATATAAACCCTACCCCATTTGTTCCAAACCCAATAAGTCTAGCAGATAAAGTGTCTGTTAATTTAAGGTAAGGTATTTTTCTCCTCGAGGCTAGGGCGTTCTGTTTCCGCTCCACATTCAGCACTCGATCTGCGGATGTTAATTTACTTTAGGGGATATGGTCATCAGCCCCGCATACTTGGCCTTGTGTGTTTGATTTGTCCGATAGCCTGTGTTTCTGTGGTGACCAGTAGAGTGTGTAACAGTAATTATCAGGGTGAGGAATTGTACAATTTAGGCATTTGCCTGATGGACTGTAGAACAACCGAGGGAACATCATACTCAGGATGGTTGCGCTCAGCTCCAGGACTGGAACCACTGGTCTCTGTGCTTGCTGCACCTCCCCCAAAAAATAGTGGTGCACGGCTACGCCGCGGGGTATTTAGCAACTGCATAAGAACCTAATTATCCGTACTTCAATGAGGCCATCTTCAGCTAAACAAGAAATTAATTAAGTTACTTCGATGTGTTTTAGTAAAGTAAGATTTCTAAAAGACAATAATAATAACAAATCCAAGATTAATCAACTACTCAAGTAATACGCCAAAATCAATGCTCAATTTATATATAATTCTATATAAATAGGACATGTTTCAGCCCAATAGTTTGCAAATAGCGGCCATCTATGTGTGCAAATCCATTCCCCATATCAATTCAAACAAAGAATATTAATGTTAAAATTGAATAAAATGAATCACTATTAAAATGGATATTCTCACAAATCAAATTTTATAAATGAAAATAAAATACTTGTCATTTTTCTTCAAAATGTAGTTAAAAACGAGAAAATATTATTGGTGAATGTAAACAAATATTAAACGATATAATAATTCTTATCAAAATAATACACTTTAAATAATTTAAAAGTAAATTTCTGTAACCAATAATTAATATAGATTGTAGTTGGTCTTGGTGAGATTTAATGTTTAGGTAAATTGCAATCGATATGTAACAAAATGAAATATATAATTTCAAGGAAGAATAATAATGAAGTTTAAAAAGTGCCGTTGTAGCGTTGCTATGTATACAAATAATCTCGTTTATATTTCATAATTAAAATAATTGATTAAGTATATTACATTTTATAGACTCCGTGGCTTAGGCGGCAGCACGCCGGCCTCTCACCGCTGGGTCCGTGGTTCAAATCCCGGCCACTCCATGTGAGATCTGTGCTGGACAAAACGGAGGCAGACAGGTTTTTCTCCGGGTACTCCGGTTTTCCCTGTCAAAATTTCATTCCTGCAACACTCTCCACTATCATTTCATTCCATCCGTCATTCATTTAATCATTGCCCCAGAGGAGTGCGACAGGCCTTGGCAGCCGGCACAGTTCATATCCTCGCCGCTAGATGGGGGCTTCATTCATTCCATTCCTGACCCGGCCGGAGACTGGAAGCAGGCTGTGGATTTTCATTTTCATTACATTTTATCTGTATGAAATGTTGTTTTAAATGAAATATTAATAATAAGTATGTATAGCGTTTGTGCGTTTCTTTAATTGACTATATCCTAGATAAATATATAATTCCTATTGAGATAAAGGTTTAGGTATATAGCATTCTATTGGTGAAGTGTCCAAGGAGATACGAAGAATGGTTATTAAATTAGCCGTTGCAGGGTTACTGTGTATGTGATAGGAGGCATGTCATTAAAAGTAATTGGTGAATATATAAATGTTAGTGAGTTTTAACTGTTAGGTATATTGCATTTTGTATGTAATTAAAATGAAATATTTAATTTCAAGGAATATAATAACTTGTCATATGTTTTAATAGGTTAAGAACATATAATTCTTTGATATGACAGATAGGTATATTGTATATCTTAGGTAACTGAATGAAATGGATGGTCTAAGGAGATATGAAAGTGAAGTATATTAAATTTGCCGTGGTAGCGTTGTTATGTGTACAACTGAATTAATCTAATTTATTACATATGTAAAATTTTGTCAACAAAATGTGTGTTCGATTTATGCGTTAATATTAAATGAAACTTGTAATTATTATAAAATAATGTTGTAAATCTCAACAGTAAGTATAGAATATCATTATGTTAAGCTAAGTTACTGTTCAATTTGTGAGTGACGGTGAGGTGACATATAAATTTGCTGATTTTCATTAAAGATTATTTTGATTCACAGGATTACGCAAATGTTTATGGATGTAAGATTAATTTGTTTATGTTTTTTATATAGTTCAAGATTGTGATGAATACGGGGTTCATTTCGTTATTTATTTCATTTAAGTAGAGATCTGGGTATAATTTTTGGTTGATGAATATTTCCATTTTTTTTCAAGGATGTTTAATAGTTTGCCTTTATCTAGAACACGTAAAATGTTAAGTCTGTGTTAATAGATGTAAAAGCATGGTTCATGTTATTTATGTGTTCACCCATACTTGAGTATCTCTTATATTTAATAGCATTAAGATGTTCATTGTAACGTATATTAAAAGTTCTTCCAGTTTGGCCAATATATGTACGATTGCAAGTGTTACATTCAAGTTTATAAACTCCTGATTTATTGAATATGTTTTGTGTATTTAACTTGTTATAATTGTAAATCATTTTGGATGTAGTATTATTAGTTTTAAATGCAATTTTACAATTTTTCTTTTTAAATATATTTGTTATACCATAAATTTTATTGGTGGTGTATGTGAATGTTAGCAATGTCTTATTATCATCTTTATTTTGTAGTGTTGAAGTAACTTTATTCTTGATCTGTTTTAAGATATTGTTGACGAATAATCTGTTATATCCATTAAGTTCAGCAATGGTGTAAATTGTGTGTATCTCTTGTATATATTTCTCTGATTTCATGGGCGTATTTAAGGCCCTTGTAATAAGACTATAGGATGTTGATTTCTTATGGGATCCCGGGTGTATAGATTCATTACGTATAATATTAGAAGTCATTGACGGTTTTCGGAATATACAATATGTAAAATGGTTACTATCCCTTGTAACCGAAATGTCAAGATAATTCAGGGTTTTATTATCTTCAGATTCTAAAGTGAACTTAATATTTGGGTCTAAAGAGTTTAATTGAATTAGAAAATTATCGATGTTAATAATATCTTTATTGATAACGACAAATATATCATCTACATATCTTCCCCATGTTTCAAGACCAGGAAATTTATTGATAATGAACTGGTGCTCTAAATGGTCGATGTAAATATTGGCTAAAATCCCTGAAGCAGGGGAACCCATACCTAAGCCATCTATTTGTTGATATATTGTTCCATTAAATGTGAAGTAGTTGTTATGTAAGGCGAATGTTAAAATTGAAATAAATTCTTCAATTTCGATTGCATATAAACCACTGTTATTTGTTAAATTATTTTTTATTATGTTGATATTTGCTTTTATGGGTATGTTAGTATACATATTTGTGATGTCAAGGGAATGTATTGTGTTATTGCTATTAAGTGGGAAATCTTTTGTTTTTATAACGAAATCTTGGGAATTAACATAAGAAGTGTTTGCTTTGAATTGGTAATAGAATTTTAAGAATTTCTGTATGTATTTAGATAATTTATAAGATGGACTATATTTATTGTTAACTATTGGTCGAATGAGTATATTTGTTTTGTGTATCTTAGGTAAAGCTCTTAATGTGGGTAATTTAGGATTCATTTGATATAAAAATTGTTTGTCTTTATCATCTAATAGGAAGATTGTATTGTTTATTAATTTTTTAAATTTCTTTGCATTTTTGTAATTGGATCTTTTTTAACAATTATGAACGATTTTTCTTGTAAGAATTGTTCAGTTTTTTGTATATAAGTTTGTTCTTCTAAAATTACTGTTGTGTTTCCTTTATCTGCTTTGGTAATAAGTAGTTTGTTATTCTTAATTTTCTCGTTAATATCTCATATTGGCTCATATTGATCTTATTTTGTTTAATTATTTTATCAAGTTGTTTTTTGATTCGTGTCGTAATGAATCTTGATCTTCTGGAAATTTGCTAATTGCAAGTTCAATTTCTGCTATTTCCAAGATTTGTATTTTTACGACTGCAGGGATGACAATAAAGCTTAGTTAGCCAATAAGTCGACAGTAAACATTTTTTTTCTCTACGAATAAGGGCTTTGAAATCATAACCTGTGTTACCGTGTGTCTGCCCTAAATAGCATGTATTAAAATACAGGGGAACAAATAAGCACTTCATCATGTTTCAGTGACAAGCAACATAATTTATTAAAATATCATCTGTTTCTTTTGAGAAATTGCAAAATACGGGCTGTATGGAAGCCATGATACAGTGATAGTACTTCCCAAAGAGATGACAGTTTTATCATAATTCTTTTGTTCAAGAAATGGCCAGCGTTCATCGCTGCCGAATTGAAATGAATTAACGCCAGCGCAGATCGCTGTAAGAAAACCAGCTCCATTTGTTTACATGCTTTCATAACGCAACGAAGATCGCCAGCGATGTGTGCCCGGCGATCATCGCCGCAGCCAAACCGTAACCTGAAGACTTTAGAACGCTTCTAATTTTACCTAGCACAAGAGGTTCGGAAATAGTACATTATGCAACGAGCCTATAATGGCTATAATTAAGACATGAGTATGTTTATAAAACGAGCGTGTGCGAGTTTTATAATTTCCATACGAGTGTCTTAATTACCATTATAGGCGAGTTGCATACGACTGTTTATGTTCGACTATAATTATTATAACTATTTTATGTTCGAAGATAAATATTCATAAATATCTGTCGAGATTTCGCCAGTTTTATGTACTGGAAAGAGCGCATGAGACGCAGAGAATGCCTTGTATTTGAGGGTGTTGGCGAATTGGGCCAGCTAATCTCCCGAGTGGATCTTTCTTATCTTGTCATTCCATCGCACAGTCCTTTTTGGCCAGTTGCCCCAGGCCAATTCTGGTTCTTCCGCTAAACTTATCCTCCCTACCGTCCCCCACCACTACCATTGTGAAAACCCAAAAGAAGACAACTTATTTGTTCTTGCAGAATTTCCTGTAAACACTCTGCATGCAGGGCTGTACAAATTGCACAATTCACAGAAACAAACATTATGCCTTAATTCTTTTAAAAGGCCACATCTGTTAAAAGTTACCTTAAACCCGTTACATTATTATTATTATTATTAATTATTATTATTATTATAATTATAATTATTTTTGTCCCCGTGGTGTATGGATAGCACACTTTTCTCTTACCTAGGAGGCTCTGGATTAGATTCCAGCCATAAACTTAAGATATATATAATGTTATTGGTTTTACGTCTCTTTTAACTACTGTGGCTGGGGTGCCTGAATTTTGTTCCGAAGATCTTTAACGTGCCAGTAAACCTACTGACACAGCGCCATCGCAATTACGCACCCACAAATGCTAAGTATCTGCGCCAGGATTCAATCCTGCAGCCTTGGGCACAGTGGGCAAGATCCTTACCAGTGAGCAACGCAGCCAGTCATACTTAAGATCTGACTTGAGGGCTGGAAAGGGGTGTCGTTTATTCATTTTGAAGGCTTTGCGATCATGTAGTGCTGTGTATTTTGGTGTGTGTGAAATCTGTCTGATAATCTGTGTTATTGTAACTGCTGTAGCGTACTATTGTGTAAACTACTTGTAATTTGGATAGGATATGGTTAGAAGGGCGCCATGGCCTAAATTTAGGTACATGTAGGCATCTGCCTCGAGTACAAATGAGAAACCATGGAAAACCACTTCCAGAATGGCTGACGTAGGAATCAAACCCGCCTCTTCTCATTTCTGCATCAGCAGAAGGAAAGATGTACACTCAGCCTCATCAGGACAATTAAGTACCTGCTTGATATGAGAAGTAGTTCCCCATGACCTAAAATCGAAGTGATGTGGCTAAGGGTGTCGTCGCGCAGGTTATTCGTTCCCCACAATTTGTAGGCTATGAGCTGGGTTGCAGTCGGCTTGATGTTGAGTCCTCCCAACCACGGGTTTGTTAGACCAGCATTGTTGATTCATTGAGGGGCTTTGCGACAGCGTCGTCATGTAACCCCGTGTAGTTGGTTGTGTGTGTGGAATTTGTCTGATAACTTGTCTTATTGTGATGGCTGTATTATTGTGTGTAGTTGTAATTTAGATGAGGATTGGGAAGGAGGCAGCCGTGGCATCCAGTCAGGACTCAATCTGGCATTTGCCTGGAGTAGAAGTGGGAAACCACGGTAAACTACTTCCAGAATGGGGAGGTGGGACGAACCCTCCTCCACTCAGTTTTAACTCACGAGGCTAAGTGTTCCCCGTTCCAGCCCTCAAACCAGAATTAAAATTCCTGGCAGAGCCGTGTATCGAACCTGGGCCTCCACGGTGGCAGCCACTACGTAACGAGGTGGACATATAATGCTCAGTGAAATTACATCTAAAAATACTACAAAAATGAATGAAAACGACTTAAAAATAAACTATTCCATCAAACTGAAATATGGCGACAGTTTTACTGAGGATTCATAGAAGCAATCCTGTTTTATTAACTACTCAATTACCTACTCTCATTAAAATATACTTGAATTTAACAAGTAAATGGCAGTTAAAATGTCATTCTTAATCTTAGCGTTTCTTTGAACCATATTAATTAAAATCTCCAAAACCAACTTCCCGGATAGACAAAAAGAAAAAACGATTAGCTGGAGTAATTTAATACAGCAATACTTTGGAATTAATTTAAATTATGTAGAACACTTTTCTCATTTAACTTAAAACAACTCGTTTACTCGTGTCAGTCGTAGGATTCTTTTTTCTAATCATTTACAAAACTAACTACATTCCCCGAACAAGTCGCTTTACTAGCCTATGAAGAGTATTTTAACAGTTTTCATTGTATGAGAAAAAATATACGATGCATTAAAATTATGTAAAAGAGTATCATATTGGTAAATATTGTCGTAAAATTGTCTAAAATGCATGAATCATAAAATTACAAAAATATAAAATAATGTTGAATTGAGCGTGTGTTATTCCCCTTCGCTACTGCGTAGAAAGTATTTCTACTGCAATGGGCGTCGTATTACTGTAATTTGAAAAGGAAACATATGACATTTCAACAGCATCTGCCCTCTAGTCATCACTAAGAGGATTTCTAAGGTAGAATTTACTTGGGATATCTACCCTTTTCTCGACTGGAATTATGTGCCATGAACGTGGTGGTTTCTTTGACGGCCGGATGCCTTTCCTGGAGCCGACGTCACAACATGAGCTACTGAGAGAAGAAATTAATGAACCTAAGTAAGGAGTTGGAAGGAAGCAGCCGTGGCCTATTGGAAGGGTCAGTTCCTTAATTTGTATAGAGTTGAAAATAGGAAAGCACGGAAAACCATTTCAGTCTGGCTGCGTGGTCGAAATATAATTGCTAAATAATATTGCGACCCGTGATTAGTAAGTTATATAAATATAATTTACACCAATTAAAAATTCAGTACACGGGGCTGATTGACAAGCTACCCCCAGCCCTTAAAATGAATCTCCAACTGTTAATTACGTTACTGGTATTAAGTATGTTTTAATTTCATCTAATAGGTTAGGCTATTCAATGAAAATTGTTCACTTGGTTTATTAAAAATTAATTTTGTTCATTCATTAGTGTATGCAATGAAGATCTTGCACTTAGGTTATATTAACGCTGTCAGTTTATCGAACACAATCTCATGGATGTCCATATTTGTGAAACTATTGAGGACATATCGTATTCCTTGTATAAAGCTCCTCCACATACAATAGTTGTCACCATATCCTGAACGCTAGGTCATACATAGAGTATGTGAATTTATAGTAATTGACATCCCTGGGACCGTCAAACAGAGAGCCACCTCCCCTCCAACAGTTTAATGACGAAATGTTGGAACATGTGAACAGTATGGTATTTGTTGGCTGCAGAGTGGGGGAAGAGAAGGGAGTTTGCTAATGAGCTATCACTGGCCGAATTGGACTATGTCTTATCAAAGGGGCAGATCATGGTGGCCAGAAAAGTCTGTCCGATTTTATCAGTGTAATTAACTGGCCCAATTTGACTGCGCCCGTATTTGACCATGGCCTTCTCGATTACCCCACTATGACATTAGGCAACGCAGTTTAGAAGACCTTGGAACTCCACGCAGGTGCGATGCTAACCTTATCTAATTGGTCAAACAACTGTTTCTTGAGCTGTGATTGGTGGGAGAAACTGTTTCATAATGAAAAATAGTGTTATAATGACCATAATTATGATACAGTTTTCTGACACATAATAGTCAGGGTCGAACATAAACCTATTAACGACACTCAGAAGGAAAAGAGAAGAAATCCCACTTGAATTTTATGGAACGGGGGCCATGGTTGACTGGGCGTGGACATCAGCTAGCTTGGAGATGAGGTAAATGTTCACACGTCTGGCAGTTCATGGTTTTCACCATTTGATTTGTACACATAAAGCATACCATGATCCGGATGACACATGTGTATGTAAACTATGCGGACACACATGTGAACGCTACCATCTAGAAAAATGCAGCAAAAGAATAAAGTCCATAAAAGACTATGCTACCTACGGCGCAGGTGCGCAAACATAGTGTATATAAATGTATTATTTGGCTGTTTTAGCTGCAATAAAAGTATTATTATTGGAAATAATAACCAGAAGTTAAATTCAGAGGACAAACTTTGCAGTTCTGCAGCATGCTAAGTACCTTGGGATAACACTTGATAGGTCCTTGACCTTCAAACAACATCTCACGAACGTGGCCGCAAAAGTGAAGACACGTAATAGCATCATTCAGAAGCTTGTTGGTACCCCCTGGTGTTCCAGCGCTCAAACTTTACGATCAACCTCTCTGGCACTGTCATACTCCGTTGCTGAATACTGCTGCCCATCTTGGCTAAACAGTGTCCACTCCAAGAAGATAGATGTGCAACTTAACCAGACAATGCGACTGATTACGGGCTGCATACGTAGCACACCCACTACATGGTTACCTGTTCTAAGTAATATCCAACCTCCAGCTTTTCGAAGATCAGAGGCTCTCCTGAAGATCTGGGAAACCATTCAGAAGAACCCCCAGCAGGTAATCAACGGTTGAAGTCAAGAAAACCACCTTGGTGCTCTGCAGTACTTCTTGAAGACTCTTCATTTAACATCTCGAAGCATGGAAAACTATGTGGGAAGAATCATCAGTATTCAATGCACATCTGATTGAAAACCCTTCCAACCGGATAGAAGATTTCTAACTCCCCAGACGCCAATGGAGAATCATTAACCGGATCCGTACAGGACAAGGCAAATGTGGATTCCTGCTTCACAAATGGGGTTGGGTTACTTCTGCTAACTGCGATTGTGGAGCTACCCTGCAAACCATCGAACATATTGTTGGTGAATGTCCGTAACGAGCGTTCCAAGGATCAGTAGGTGACATTCATCATGCATCATGCACTTCAGTGGATTGATGGCCTGGATTTAGAAGTTTAAAGTAAGACTATGTATATAACTGTATATATAACTTTATATGTAGTGTATATAACTTTTATTTTAACTCCGTATCATCATACGATTAATAATAATAATAATAATAATAATAATAATAATAATAAATAAAATTGGAAATAGTTCGAAAATGTACCTTTTCGGAGCGTCGTGGTGAGTGGACAAAGCTCAAAGGGCTTCGGCTCAGTTGGCGCCTCGACGGGAAATGGCAGAGGAGGCAAAAATAGACGGTTTGTTCGGTAGAATAAAGAAATTACGACTAAATATAAGAAGGCAAGATGGCTTTTCCCATGTAAAGCCTAATGTAGTATAAGGTGCGTTCAAAAAGTAACGAGCTGGAGGCATAATTACAAAACTAGTACCTGTATGTTAGAAGTATTGGCCCTGGCTGTTGAGGCACTTGTCCCACTGTGACACGAGGCGGTAAATGGCAGTCTCATAAAATTCCCTGGGCTGCGATGTGAACCAGTTCCGTACGTACAGCTGGACGTCGACGTCCGAGGTAAATCGTTGGCCCCGCAGAGCCCTTTTCAGGGGACCAAACATGGCGTAATCACAGGGAGAGAGGTCTGGACTGTATGGAGGGTGTTGGCCGTATGAGGTCGTGCATTGTCGTGGAGCAGAATGGCCCCACGGGTGAGATTGCCTGCATGCCTCCTCTACATAGCTGCAAAGTAAAACGGCGCAAATGTTGAATAGATTTTACTCGCGAGCTCAAAATAGCAAACTTCGAAAAAAAATAACCGCCTTCTTGGACGCCATTTTGAATTGTGGACTTCCGGTCAATTTCTCGAGTGGGCATCAGGCATTTTCGAGCTCAGCAGGGTCAAATTATCTTAAAAAAGTCCTGATGCCCAAATGTTATACGATTTGCTTCTTGTATATCGTTTTTCATAAAAGCGGCCCGGTCTATTGCGAGTAACGCTGGGCATTCACTGTGTTGTCCCGTGCGGCATGAAGTGTATCAGAAGGGGGCCATCTTGGTCAAAGAAGAACGTCAGCATTACCTTTCCTGCACTCGTGTGGATGGCCTTGCCTTTTTTTTTTGGGTGGTGGTGATCCTGGATGCTTCCACTGGAGGATTTGTCGTTTGGATTCTGGTTCGAAGTGATGACACCATGACTCATCTCCAGCCACCACGCGTGCCAGGAACCCATTCCCTTCCCTCGCATAGCGCTGCAGATGACCAAGACAGCGGGCCATTCGACATGCTTCCTGGTGTGGTTGAATACTGTGGGGCACCCATTGGGCACACACTTTGCGCAAGTGCAGTCGTTCCTTCATGATGGTGTGCACACTTCCGACGCTCAATCCGACCACGACGGCCATGGCGTTCACTGTCACTCGGCGGTCCTGGGCAATGAGTGCATCAACCAGCTGGACGTTGTCATCGGTAATGTAGGGGGGTGCCCCAGACCGGGCATCATCGGCTAACGACACCCGTCCTTCCCTGAAGCGCTTGCGTCACGCCTTGACCCTTACAAGGGACATGCAGTGTTCGCCGTACGCTTGTGACATTCGGTGATGAATGTCCGTTCCCCCTCCTTCTTCCGCTGTCAGAAACCGAACAACACCTCTTTGCTCTTCGTTTGACGCCTCCATGTCACTGTTTGCAATGCGACTGGCAGCGTTGGACGATTGATACATGCTGCTGCTCGCTTTGTATCGTCACGTGACGTGCACGCGTGCCCTCTAGCGACGGGCTGTGACCTTCCACGCTCTGGTCGGAACCACACCTCGTTACACACGCCACGATTAGCCAATGTCGTCACCGGTTTGCGCATTCCAGCCTCCGGCTCGTTACCTTTTGAACGCACCTTATAAATCGTTTATAGAATACTTTCTGATTATTTTATTTTATTTTTTGATGGGTAGGCTACTTAAAAATTTTGCCTTGCACCCAAAACTTGGGAGGGGGGAGGGGGGTGAATGATGACCTTCCCTGCCTCACCTGTGTTTTACGCCCCTGATACGAAATTAGGTTGAAATCGAATTGATAGTATGGAAGATACATGCATATAACGATATAACCTATCAGCAGCCGTAGAATCATGTTGGCAACACTGTCAAGTATGTCCTCCTGGAAATTAAACTGAAATATTATTATCTGCTGTATGTATGCCAATTTTGGAATAGCTCCCATGCATACGTTCTGAGATATCCAACATGTAGCTCAAATTTCAATTGCGATTTTTCAGCAGTTGGTAGCACTGACGTCATTTTCAAATATGGCCGTGAAATATTCAGGTAATAGATCTTAACTCATACCAAATTTGGTTACGATTGCTGCACAGAAGGACAGAAGACACACTTTCCCGGCTCGATCTCATAAGTCTACTTTTTCCTGCTGCTTCTAATTTATTTGAAACATGGCGTTAACATCTAGGCTAACTTAGATCTCTAGTATGGCGTCAGTAAACAGTGTTAGTGTCTCGTCAGGTAGTGTAACCGTTACGGTTTTATGCTCGTCGTGAAAAATAAAAGTAAAAAATGCAAATAAAATCATCACAAGATCTCAGGTAAAATTGAATGACAAGAAAAATCAAACAGATTGTCGTAATGTACCCGTACCTTCATGCGAAACGAACTGTAGGCCTACTCAAGAGATGAAATTATAAAGCTGCTAAAGGAAGATATTGCTATGTTAATGGAAGAGTTGAATAAATTAAAAGGAAGCAGAGAAGAAAGCAAGGAAACTTGGTCGAAAGTGGTTGCTGGTGGTGAAAGATCGAATAAGCCTAGGCCTAAGAATGGAGTAACGTAAATTCTCGTCTCAAATTTCTTTGGAGCGCTCGTCGAAGAAAATGATGACTTTTTTCCAGAAGAAAATAATAAAGTGACAAAAATAAAATCCAGGAAGATGCGGATATTTGCGGATAGTCACGGGCGAGATATAGCAGCAAACGTTCTGGAGAGAATCGGAAAAATGGAGGTCACTTTAACAGTGGAACCAAGAGCTCCAATTGCAACGGTCACGAACGGGATGGTAGGATATTGAGCGTCCCTAACCACAAAGGACTTTGCAGTTATCATCGCTGGAGCAAACAACGTCTACAGGAATGAGAGTAAAAAGGTAATCAACGATTTAAAGGGTACATTGCTATCCATGAAGAACACTTATGTAATTGTTGTAAACATTCCGCAGAGATATGACTTAATTCCCAAATCATGTGTAAATGTAGAAATAGAGGCTACAAATGGAAAAATTACTAAAATTTGTAAGAGTTTTCCAAATGTCCAAATTACAGATATAAGTACCGGTGAATTATACAGGCAATTCCACACTCGGCATGGCCTACACTAAAAATAGGTTAGAAAAAGCGTATCTTAGTGATGAAATCTGCAAAATTGTAAATTCAAATGGTAAGAATAGTGCAACAGTAATATCCTTAGAGTGGTAAAAGAAGCCAAACCACGGTTTGGCATTCAGATGAGTATCTTTTGATGTCAAATTTAACTGAGTGTAACAATGGTATTTCGGATTTGTCTAGCAACATTAATAATAATTCTGATAATACTATTAATGTAAATAAATCACCAAAACAAGCTTGCAAAAGTAACAAATTTAAAATTTACCACCAGAATGTCCAGTCTCTCTATAATAAAATTGATTACACAAATCTAATTCTTAAAAATGAACTTAAATACATCACAGCACTATGTATTTCAGAACATTGGCTAAAAGAGGAATAACTCGAACTAATTCAATTCCCAGGATTTATACTAGCTAGTAAATACTCTAGGTCTAATATTAGTCATGGTGGTACTTGTATCTTATTAATAAATAATGTAGATCATGAACAGTGAACAGCTTATGGTTATCTAATTATGGAACAGGATTTTGAATTCTCCGCCGTAAAAATACAGCAGTTTAAGTTATCGTAATAATTGTAAGCGTATACCGTTCTCCGTCAGGAAATTTTCATTTATATATAGATAAATTAGAATTGGTAGTGAATAACATGAGCAAAGTAAATTTCGATATAATAATTGTGGGGATGTAAATGTTGATTTCTTAAAATGTGATATACATTGTGAATTATTAACACAGTCACTAATTTCCTATGGACTGAAGCCGACAATAAATACCCCAACAAGAATAACAACATTTTGTAAAACCACTCCTGATTACATTTTTATAAATTAAGATAAATATCATCATTCAATGGAAGTCTATTGCCCGAGTTTTAGTGACCACCAAGGACAAATACTGTGCTTTGAAGTACCAGAAAAAATCAATAATAATGATAATGGAATAAAATCAAAGTGGAGGTCATACACCGAAACAAATGTTACATATTTCAAAGATTTATTAAATAAGGAGACTTGGTCAGAAGTATATAAACTAGAAAATGTAAATGATAAATTTAATGCATTTAACAGTATCCTAAAACACTATTTTGAAACAGCATTCCCCTTTTAACAAAGAGCTATTCAAAATAACAAAAAAAAAGCAATTGGATAACAACAGGGATTATAAATTCATGTCAAAGAAAGAAATGTCTACACAAAATATATAAGCAATACCACACATCTGAATTCAATTTATAAACAAAAAATACACTAGCATATTAAGTAAGGTAATAGGACTAGCAAGGAAAATGCATAATGATAATTTTATTTCCCAATCATCTAACCGTGACAAATAAAGAAACTGGAAAATCTGCTAAAATACAAAGGAACATTACACTGACCTGCAATATTAACGTGATTAATAATCCAGAGGAAATAGCAAACACTTTTATTGACAATTTTCTGGAAATTACACAAATATTATTAAATAAATCGCAGACAAATACACTAAATTCTAATAATAAAATAAATGTATGCAGTGATTCATTATTTATAAATCATGTCACAAGTGATGAGGTAGGAATAGTTGTAAAAGAGCTAAAAAAAATCTGTGCTGACATTGATGGCTTCCCTGATGCAATTTTAAAGAAATGTGCAGGAAATATAATAAATCCACTTAAGTTACGCACTTAATAAACAGTTCAATTCTCTCAGGAACTTACCCGGATATTTTGAAGTTATCAAAAGTAATTCCAGTGAACAAAAAAGGTTTAAGAGATGAAATAGATAACTATCGTCCTATTACCTTACCAACTGGTATTGCAAAAATTGTGGAAGAAATCATCTATAAGAGACTGATAAGTTTTATAGTAAAAAATAAAATACTATCATATTCACAACATGGACTCAGAACGGAAAAATCTACACAGGCAGCAATTTATGAATGTAATAATAGTATAGTGAAATTAATTGACAATAAGTAACATGCAACTGGCCTAATCTTGGATTTATCGAAAGTGTTTGATGTTGTTGACCATGAAATCCTCCTTACAAAACTAAATCAATATGGTATTATAGATGTAGCTAATAAATGGATAGAGTCTTACTTAACAAGGCGTAAACAAATAGTAAGCTTGAGAAACGAGGATGATGGAACCAGATTACTAAATGAAACATTGTCCAATGGGGGTATTACTAAATTTGGTGTACCCCAGGGTTCGGTTTTGGGCCCACTACTATTTCTTCTATATATCAATTATATAACACAGAACGTTGAATCTCATAAGGACATTTTGTTTGCGGACGATATAACACTCGTAATAAAAGGTGAAACTAAACAGGTCTTACAGCAGTCTGCTCACTGTGTTACAGAAGAGTTAACCAAATGGTCACAAGATAATCGCCTCATAATAAACTATAAAAAAAAGCTGTGTATCTAAATTTCCATAATATACAGAATAGGAATCCTGCGACACCCAACATAACATTAAATGGTCATCAAATAGAATGAATCAGAAACACTATGGATACAACATGATTTGAAATGGAATAAACATATACAATATCTGAATACTAAACTGAATTCGATGTGCTTTGCGTTACGTATTTTGACAACTTGCACAAGCATGCACACAAAGAGAAATACATATTTTGCTTGTTTCCATTCATACTTAAGATATGGGGTCATATTTTGGGGTATGTTGCCAGATATACTAAGCACGTTTAGGATACAAAAGAGGGCGATTAGAATTTTGGCAAATGTAAACACTAGAGAATCATGTAGACCTCTGTTTAAAGATTTAAACATCCTCCCACTGTCCTGCATTCATATCTTTGAAAGTATTATGTTTTTTAAAAAGAATTTAATGAATAAATATGTTTCTTCTTAAAATAAACAATGATGTACATAGTCATAACACAAGACAAAATCAAAACATTCATATTTCACACACACACACAAGCATATATCAAAAAGGAACTTTTCACACAGGAGTAAAATTATACAATTAACTACCCCAGTTTATAAAATTGGCCCCGAAAATAGAAACCTTTGAAAGAATGTTGAAAATGTATCTGCAGTGCCATTTTTTTACTCTGTAGTTGAATATCTTAGCGTATAGGAACGATGAAATCTATAATTATGTTTTACTTTTCTATTTTAATTGTAATACCTAGTTGCAAGTTGTCGTATTCATAGAATTAAGTTTTCATATTGTGATAATAGAGTACGGTGAAAATAGTTGTCCAATAAGATTGTATCTCTTAAGATCTATTATTATAATATGTTATAAATAGTTATTGTATTTGTAACATATAGGTCCTACCTGTAAGTTCTTTTATTTTATAGATGTCATTTCTGACGTGTCCTATATCAAATATGTATTGTATACATGTAATTGATCAAATGGATAAATAAAAATCTAACCTAATCACCAAATTCATCCCATGATTTCCTTTTGGACTTTACTATTATTTGTTTGGTGCTATTACTTTTCGCTGCATATAGCTAACTCTCTGTCTGCCGGGTTCCTTGTTTTGAGCCATTTTTGTAAACCTTCATTTTAATAATAGACTAATAATAATAAATTTGTTTGTTTTACGTCCCGTACTGCGGCTTTTAGAGATGCCTTTATGTGTTACTTGTGATCAATGTAAATATTAGGATACGGTAACTGTGTTAATTTCAGCGCTAATTTCATGTTATGATGCATATTTCAGTTTCAGTCACGTTTCCGGGCTGCGAGTTTAAATGGGTGGATTTTCGGTTGTTTATTTGCTTAGCAGATATTTGGCCCACTTAATTATGTTTGTTTTGTCTGTTCCAACTGATCCGTAATCACGGCAGTTAACCGGTATTCACACAGCTGATCTGAGGCTGGGCCCAACTCTTATCTCATGAATGCCTCATAAAGCTCCAAACACGAATAGGCCTACGTCCGAACCAATCTCGATGGAACATCACGATCATTGGACCTAAATTTATTTTTCGCCACTTCAGCTTTTGTTTGGTTTAGTGACCATGACAATAATTGAGCTGATGAGGCGTAACTTAAAATACATTGTATGGATTGAATCTCTTATTTTATTTTGATATTTTGTTCTACTTGTTTCTTTTTGAGTTACCATTTACTCTTTTTTTGTTTTGGCTTTGGTATTTCTTGAGTTGTTTCGAATGGGGCTTGGCCCATTTCATTGTAGGGGAAGGAGGGGTGGGTTGAGACGGAGGGAGGCTTGAGACACCAGTCTTATTTCCTCTACATGTTGTATGTTGGCAACACTTCTGCATGACAGTTGTAGCAATTTGCCAGCAGAGTATGCTGGCGGAGTTTCATGGTGATTTCTGTTGAAGAGGGGAAATTAGAGTGATAAATTTATTTTGAGGCATGAGAAGTATATTTTTGTGACATGATATATTTTGAATTTTGGTTCAAGTGAAAATATTCTCAGCAGCTGTTATAATTTCATCAGAGAACTTAAGAGGTAAGCTATAATTATACAAACAATGAACTCTTTAGCTATTGAGGTTATGTTCATTCGCGCGAATTTACATATACACATGGTGCTGGGAGCTTTGAGACAGAAGGTCTAAGGGTGCCTTGAGACACTGTCTCAAGCCTCCCAGTCACACACAGTCAGAACTGAATATAACGTTTAGCACTTTAATGGTACTTACAGATAGTCCTTTGACAGTTTATCTATTCATTTACCTATTATCCTTGGTTTACACTTGCTGTACTTCTTTTCAGTATGCCATTCTTTCGGAAAAGCAAATTCGGGAAGAGAAGGACCAGTATTTCACCCGATAGACTTCGAAGTGCAGTTAAAGCGCTAATCGAAGGTGGAGCCTTACGTGAATCAGCAAGAAGTTTCTCCATAGATAAACAGACTTTGAGCCGTTATGTTAAGAAATACAAAACAACAGACGACATCAGCAAACAAAATTTAACATACAAACCAAACTATGTCACTAACCAAATGTTTTCTGATGAAGAAGAGACGTTACTAGAGGTTTATTTACAAACAGCTTCCAAACTGCATTACGGGTTGACATCAAAACAATGTCGCCAGTTGGTTTATAAATTTGCAAAAGAAAATAATAAAGTTATTCCCGATGGTTGGCAGGAGGTGATTGCTAGTTACGATTGATTGCGTGGTTTCCTGCACAGACATAAATCTCTTTCTCTTCGTACACCAGAGAGCACAAGCTTGGGACGGGCTACAGGTTTCAACCGAGCCAATGTTGATTCATTTTTCAATAATCTATACATTTTGATGGAAAGGGAAAATTTGGACCTGAATGTACGTTTAATGTAGATGAGACTGCCCTCTACAACGGTGAAACTGATCGTCAGGAAGGTGCCTCCAACAGAGAAGAATATGTTGCAGATAGTCCTACCACGCAACAGTTAGGCACGTGTTGGCCTACACCAGCAAGTGAATCTAGTCCTCAGCCTTCAGGAAATGTAGACAATGAAATAATTTTGACACCTGAAGAGATATGGCCTTTTCCGAAGGCTGGTCCTAGAAAGAAAACTGTGGGAAGGAAACCTAAAAAATCTAGAATTTTGACAGATACTCCAGTAAAAAATGAATTACACCAGGAGTTTGAAGCTCGTAATTCAAAGAAAAGGAAGCTGAATTTCAATCTTAATGGTAAAAAGGTGAAGACATCTAGGCTTGAATGTCCAACAGAAAATGAATCATCCAGCTCAGATGAGGACTTTAATATGGCATCAGAAGACTCACTAGATTCTACTACATTCAGGGAGGAGGTATTGGCAACCGATGACTTTCATCCCACACCTGAAAACATTGAAATTGGGGACTAAGTGTTTGTTGTTTTTTGAGCCTTGTTTACAAAAAACATTCCGCCTCCCGAAATTGTAAATGAAAACCTCTCATATAGATGACTAATAATATCAAGTAAAACAATGACTGAAATGCTGTCACTTTAGGGACAAATGTGCATCAAACGAAATTTAGACCTGTCCCTAAACTTTCTGCAAGCACTGTAGTCTTGCATTTTCCCTCAAGGTGTCAGATAATGTGGTAGTGTTTCTTTTGAGTGTTCTAATATGGAACTGGCACTTCAAATGTTCCTCTCTGTCTTTGTGTTTGTTCAACCCGCGCGTAGGCCTAATGTTTTGGAAATCACCGAAACTTGTTGATTCCACACACCACATTTGTTACTAAAAAGTAAGCAGGGCTAACAGAACAGGTTGTTTTTAAGAATACAACTACTGCACAATCATGTGAACTGCTCGAACCAAGAACCCTTCAAATGAAGGCTATAAGATTTGCCGGTTTTCTTAATATCTTTTTAGTGCACAGTTCTATTAATTAATTTGGCCGTCCACAATTTAATAACTCCCCTTTGTATTCGTCTTTCCACTTACTGAAGGGAATTTCTAATAAAAGTAATACCGTGTCTTTCACTGGAAATATTATTACACTAAAAGCCATCAACTTTCATCAACAGGGTAAGTAACGTAATAAATAAATACTATTTATTGGGAAAATAAATACAAGCTTCAGCATAAAAGAAAAGAAGCCTGACGCAATGCCAACTTTCAACAACTCGACTTGACGTATTGCCTTGGAGACACAGCAACGTCTTCACTCGACTGTCTAACGGCAGGTAATGACGTCACACCCGATGTCAGGTTGCCATGGCAACGAGACTAAGTGGCTGACGTAAACACGCTACTTCGTCTCCTGCAGATTCCCCTCCAAGTTACGACAGCACAATCTAACGACAGGGAGTTCAACTGACACAAGGCCGTCATACAGCCTCGCTTGCGTACCATCTTGCAACGTACTGTAGAAATAACAGTACACTAGAGCTCGAGTCAGCCCGGAAGGCGGTGCGCAGAACACAACGCTACCATTACGTCATGCCTCACTCCCATCCCACCAATCACAGTCAGTCAGTCTTGAGAATCTGAGATAATGTGTAGTGAGAAAAGCGAAGTGATTATATCGTAATATTTAAAGATCCAGTGCAAGTGATTGTGTACATTTCGAGTGCTATGGAAGCAGAGGGAAGTAAACGACAGATTTTGCATAGGCAAGGCCGAGAAATAGTTTATAAAGTGCACGAATTCTTTAAAAGTCTTAAGCAGCGTGAAAGGGACGGGCTCCATGAGGTAGTCGACGGTGTTGCCACACCGCAGGAACTCACGGCAGCAGCATGCGGTGTGGGAACTCGGACAATACAGAGAATTGTAAGCGAGGCAAAATCTTCCCTTACAGCCAAAGGGACCTTGTCTTTCCGCTCGCCAGGAAAGAATCCTCGCCGCCAGAAACCAATAACGGACCTAGACAATTTTGACCGGAACTTGTTGCGGCGTATTATTTTTGATATGTACAGCAATAAAACTTGTCAAGAAAATGAGAGATGCGGTGAGTTTCAAAGGTAGTAAGTCATCACTTCTGCGAATTTTAAGGAATATGGGCTTTAAGTACAAAAAATGTCATGATGGGCGAAAACTGTTAATGGAACGCAGTGATATTGTTGCAGCTAGAGACGTGTTTCTCAGGACCATGCACGACATACGACAGGAGGGTAAATCTATGATATTTTATTTGGACGAAACTTTCATAAATCAAAATCACACAAGAAAGGCATGCTGGGTGATGAATGACGGGACTGGTGGACTTAGAGTTCCGGTGGGGAAAGGGGCTAGACTTATTCTCTGTCATGCAGGTTCGGCGTCCACTGGTTTCATTCCGCAGTGCAAATTACTGTTTCGCTCCAAGTCAAAAAACAGTTCCACAGATTATCACTCGGACATGAATTTCACGCTTTTTAAAAGGTGGTTTACGGAACAGTTACTCCCTAACATCCCTCCTAATTCCGTAATTGTGATGGACAATGCAAGCATCCATTCTGTTCAGTTAGATAAAGTACCGAACAGTAGCACACGTAAAGCAGATATAGTAACTTGGCTGACGAAGAACAACATCACGTATTCAAATTTGCAAACCCGAGATCAACTTTTACAGTTAGTTAGAATGCACAAACCCCGGTCCTTAAAGTACGAGTTGGATTGCATTGCCGCTGGAAAAGGTCACAGAGTTGTCCGTCTTCCTCCTTACCATTGCCAGTACAACCCTATTGAACTTGTTTGGGAGCAGGTAAAAGCACACGTGGCAGAGAAAAACAATACATTCAAGATAGCCGACGTGGAAAAGCTCACGCACGCAGCCGTCGACAGCATTTCAACAGAGGCGTGGAGCGACTGTGTCAGACACTCAGAAAAGTTGCAGGAAGAAGATTTTGAAAGGGAACTTCCCAGAGACACTATCATGGAGCCGTTCATAATCAATCTCCAAGATTCAGGTTCTGAGTCCGAGGAATCCGACACGGAAAGTGACTGAGGAACTTATGATCAAACAGTAAGTTTTAAGACATGTTCTGTCGTGTATGATAATGTACTTTGTGTGAAATCTGGAGCTGGCCTGCATTAGCCTACACTGTTGCCCTGTGTCGTTACATCTTTTGTCTTAAGATTTTATTCCACTAAAATACTACATTCGTATTGTAGGAGGCCTTTTGATTATTCATTCATTATCAATAATTGATTAATAGTAATAATAGTATTCATAAATGTTATGTTTAATAATTAAAATAAAATAACTATGGGGATTCGTGTTTTGAAGAATGTATTACAAAATTAAGAATGGCTAACAATTAATCTATCATTCTCCATTCGCTACTATGCCGCCTCGGAACTGGTGGACCTGTTGCAACAGTGGACATGTACCTCTGTCTCTCTCTGCGCAACCCCCAGATAGCCGGCCGCCTTCCCAGCTGACGCGAGCTCTACACGATAAAATAGCGCAAGACACCTGCAACATTTTCATTTAAATAAGAAAATATAATGTTTATCTTACGAGATGGCTAGTGAAGAGGCTCTTCACTCCCTTCACCTGAATAGCTGCTACTGACTTTTAGCTTCTCGTTCCCGGAGATTGATTGTGAACCGGCCCATAAGGTAGCGTGCATTTCAACTTCCTTCTCGTTGCCGTTCTCGTTCCCGGGCTTAAACTAGATACAAGGCCTTTGCATTCAAACAAGATGGCGGGCACAGAAGGCATTTCTGCTGGAGAACGGCCGCATGCCATGGCCCATATGACGGGTTCCTTCCAACTGTTACATCGTCGTCAGCAGCATTTATAGGCTATTAAGATGACTTCACCCTTTACCAGTACTTACTGTATCTTTACATGCCTAACAAATGCGGTTTACTACTGAATAAGTTTCTTCTTGTCGTTCACCTGAAAATGAAACCTCACGGGAAACTACAGTAGGTAGCCTACAGCAGGAGGAAATGAAACATACACTATTTTACTGTTCCTGGATCAATTTACTGTACGTCAACAGCCAACGACCATAAAAACAGCGCTAAATAACAGCAGTGAAATTTACGCATTAGATAGAATTATCTTCACTATATCCATCCATAGTTAGTTAGTTATTGTTGTTTTAAGGGGCGGAACCGCGAAGTCATCTGCCCCTCTTAACACAGATCAAAGAATGCAAATTTGGAATTGAATTTAAAATTTTGAGGTGGACACCTAAATTCAAAAAGACCAAAAATTAATACATCAAAAACAAATATGAAATAAAAATAAAAATTATAAAAATAAACAAAAATTACGGAAAAACAAAACATTATCATTCAAAAACGAACAAGTCGTTGAGTCAATCTTCACTGGAGAATTTAGATTGCTGGCCCTAACCCACTCTCACTTATAAAGCGGATAACGCGATCAGCAGCCACCGCGTCATCGGCTAATATAAGTTTGAGTGTTATCTGCATACCAAGGTTTCTTCGTAAGTCAGCAAGATCCACACTCTCGCGAAAATGTGGGCCACGGTGAAATCGGCTCCACAGGTACAAAGTGGGGGGTCTTCCCTTCTCATCAGATACGAGTGGGTGGATCTTGTATGACCTGTCCTTAGCCTACACAAAATGACGGACTCTCTCCGTGACCGGAAAGAGCTCCGCCACACGCGAGTAGTTCCCTTGATCGCTCCCAGTTTACTGAGCAGTGGGTCAGCTAGCCACTGACTCTCCCAAAAAGCCAGAACTTGTAGGCGTAACTGAGAGCGAATATCTCTAGCGGGTACCCCCATAGGTCGAGGTGATAGTGATACCGCCTCTTTTGCAGCTTGATCCGCTAACTCATTTCCCGCAATTACCGTGTCGCTTGGAAGCCACAGGAAGGTTATTCGAGTGTCAGCGTGGCACAGCCCGGCTAGTAGGTCGTGGATACGCCGCACTAGGGGGTGTTGCGGGAAACATGTAGCAATTGACTGCAATGAACTCAAAGAGTCGGTACACACGAGAAAGTGGATTCGTGCACCCTGTAGTGCAAACTGCAGAGCTTCATAGATGGCAACGAGCTCCGCAGTAAACATACTACAGGCCTCATGCAAAGAGATCTTGGTATTTGCACCATCAATAACGTAAGCACAACCCACCCTCTCGTCCACCTTCGAACCATCCGTGTAGAGAATGCCAGCGTCCGGAAATTGGTGAACTATGCTGTGGAACTGCCTCCGGTAAACAGACGCATCCGTGTTCACCTTAGGACCACGGTGCAGGTCTAACTGAATTTCCGGACGCGGGACTTGCCACGGAGGCACCTCGCTAGGTGACCTACAGCCACTCCTATTTCAGTACACGAGCTATCAAGTCTAATACCAACCGGCCGAGTGGCACGAGGCCGGTTGGCGTACCCCTGGTGGTTTTGGGTACCGAAGAGAGCTTGATAGGCCTTGTGTTGCGGCATTTGACGCACATTAGCAGCATATGCTAAAAGCATGGTGTCTATAATTTAAAGGAGGAACACCCGATTCGGCGAGTAGGCTCGGTATCGGACTGGTCCGGAAGGCACCGGTAGCCAGCATAACGCTACTATGGTGGATACTGTTCAGCATTTTCAAGGTTGCCGGCCTTGCTGAACCGTATGCCGCAGAACCATAGTCTAGCCGGGACAGGACGAGGGCTTGGTAGAACCGTAGCAGCACCGCACGGTCAGCCCCCCACGTAGTGCCACTAAGAAACTTGAGCATGTTCAGTTTCCTGAGACACGTCATTTTCAATTGCCGTATATGGAGCTGCCACGTTAATTTGCTGTCAAAATGGAGCCCCAGGAAGCGATAAGTGTCTACCAACGGCAACGCAGCATCCCTGAGATGTAGTTCAGGGTGTAAATGTAGCCTCCGGAGCCGACAAAAATGGACGACGGAGGTTTTCGCCCGGTCGTGAGCCCACCTATCGACCCGGTTGAGAGCTAGCTGCAATTGCCGTTCCACGACTGCCATACTTCCAGAGCTGTAAAGCAGAGCTAAATCGTCTACATACAGCGTCGAACTACCGCGGACCCGGCGGCGGCAACAATGCCATTTATAGCAATCGCGAACAAGGTGACACTCAGCACAGAACCCTGAGGAACTCCATTTTCTTGAGTATAGTGTTGCGATAATGTCCTACCGACCTTTACACGGAAGAGTCGGACGGACATGAAATTTGCAAAGAAAGTCGGTAGATTACCACGGAGTCCCCACTTGTGAAGGGTGGAAAGGATCCCGTAGCGCCATGTGGTGTCGTAGGCTTTCTCGAGGTCAAAGAAAACCATGACTAGGTGGTGCTTTCGGAAAAATGCCTCCTGTATGGCGCTCTCAAGTCGCACCAGATGGTCAGTGGTGGACCTATGAGAGCGAAATCCACACTGGTACTCAGACAGGAGACCTTTCTCCTCCAAGAACCACACCAGTCGACGGTTCACCATCTTTTCGAGCAGCTTACATAGGCCATTTGTCAGACAAATGGGCCTATAGCTGCTTACAAACTTGGCATCCTTTCCAGCCTTAGGAATCGGTATCACGATCCCCTCTCGCCATTGAGATGGAAACTCCCCTTCAATCCATATACGATTGAAGAGGATCAGCAGTTGTTTTATACTGGATTCGCACAGATGTTTTAGCATTTGATTATGTATGTTATCCGGTCCAGGAGCCGTATCCCTGCACAGTGCAAGCGCACTGCGCAGTTCCCATTCAGAGAATGACACATTATAGGACTCCGAAGCAGCAGTGGCGAAGGACAAGGGCTGAGTCTCTGCCTCCCGCTTCAGAGTCAGAAATGTAGGATCGTAGCTACCAGAGCAGGATACATCGGAGAAGTGCGAGCCAATACTGTTGGCAATGGCGAGATGGTCCGTGATGATGTCTACATTGATGGATTCTTCGGGTATCGACAACGATGTCGGGAGTCCGGAGATCCGACGAAGCTTTGTCCACACTTGAGATGAAGGAGTATGCGCTGTCATAGACGACACATACTTTTCCCACGTCGATTTCTTACTCTCCCGAATCAGATATCGGGCTCTAGCACGCATCCTTTTGAAGGTGATAAGGTTGGCCATAGTGTTTTGCCTCCGATAGCATTTGAAAGCACGTCGACGATCTTTAATGGCTGCTGCAATCTAGGCTGTCCACCAAGAGACAAGCTTCCGGCGTGAGTTGCCAGATGAGGAAGGTATTGTTTCCTCAGCAGCAGCCAAAATACCATTCGTTATGTGAATGGTATGATCGTCGACACTCTGAAAGGTATCTTCGGCAAACACCGCACGTGCCGTGAAAGTTGGCCAATCAGCCCGACGGAGAAGCCATCGACTTGGTAATTTGATGGCTCTCTGGTTCGGAAGAGTAACGAAAATTGGAAAATGGTCACTATTACAAAGGTCATCGTGTACACCCCTCTGTAGTAGGGGAACCAGCGCACGACTGCACAAGGTAATATCGATACTTGAATAAGTACCGTGTGCAATGGAGAAGTGCGTAGGTTCCCCTGTGTTCAACAAACACAGGTCCAGCTGCCTGATCAGCCTCTCGAAATCTCTCCCTTTACCGCTAGTGGTAGCGGAGCCCCAGATGGTGTTGTGGGCATTAACATCTCCCAGAAGGAGAAAAGGAGGGGGGAGCTGAGAGACTAGATCCACCAGCTGATTGTAATCCGGTTGAGAATCAGGCGGGATGTACACGTTACATACTGTTGCCATTACTGGCAACGAAGTACGAACTGCAACTGCCTCTAGCTGAGTACGCAACGGCACCTCTTCACTAAAGAGGCTAGAGTGGACGAGAGTGCAGACGCCACCAGCGGCCACAGTTCCGTCCACCCGGTCTCTAGAGAAGAGTTTGAAGTGACGCATTGTTGTCTCATGTTCAGGACGAAACCTGGATTCCTGAAGACAGACAATGGTTGCCGAGAACGAAGATATTAATTGGCGTAACTCAGCGAGATGAACAGAATAGCTATTACAGTTCCATTAATAGTGCCATGGAGTGGACTTAAGTAGAAGTGGGTCTTCTACTTATGCTTGACCGTTTGCCACCCCTCCCCATCTTTAGTTGGAGATGATGGGGCAGGAGAGCACACCTCAATCTCCACATCTCCTTCCGAAGACGAAGAAAATGGAGCGGGCGCTCTCTTGGGTTGCAAGCGGTCTTCGTCGGACCTAGCTATTCTCGCTCTTGGGGAAGAGCGAGAGCAGTGTCGAGGGACCTTCTCCCTGTCCGAAGACTGGGTGCTTGACCCCGACACGTCCCGAACATTCTTCTTTCTAGACCGACGCAGACGTCTATTCGGGGAAGTAGGTGGTCCCTTCCCCACAGACGTCAGGTCCTTGCAAAACGAGGCCGTTTCCATCCATAAGATCATGTTTTTAGCTAGATATCTGGACTTTCCGTCTAAGCAACTGTGCCATTCTTCACGAAATTTTCCGGTTAACCATTTAATCATTTACTATATAATGTTGGCATCGGCCACAGTGCCCAACGACACTGGGCAATTCGGAAGACGAGATGGAACAGCACCATGTATGGGCCTTGGCACTTTCTCTCTTGACCATCTTCACAATGGAATACCGTATTCTGTCTTAAGTCTTGAGCATTAAAATGTAGCTCACAAACCTGCAATTTGCAAAAGAATCATACTAAGTAACATTTATTGTTATATACTGTGTGATTGAATCTTTCTATGCTGAATGAACTAAATTTGAATGCATGATTTTTCAAAAAATTCTTCCTATTTATATTATCCTAAGAATAATCTACATAAACACTGCAAAATTGTGCATTGTTTAATTCTACATCTTTAATTTTGTAGTTAAGATTAATCCCTTCAAACTCTACCCTATTACTGAAGCCCCATGAGAGAAGTTTCACAAGAGAAACTGCTCCAATGGACGGGGGGTGGGTAGGCTGTTTCATAATAACGGTATGAATCTAAAATCAGAATCATGCATAGTAGCCTATAGTATTATTAATTTTTGTTTGTTTGTACCATATGTTTACCATTTAGAAATGTGAGCAGGATGTGTACTGGGTGAATTGTGTAGGTATCTAGCACCAGTGTCTCATGACTCCACTGCCCTACTGCATAGAGAGTTGAGTCTGGTGTGTTTTGGAACTCTAGATCCATGCTGTATTTCATACTTAAAACAATGATACCATATGGTACTCCAGAATATGTTTGATTCTTTCATAAATTAATAGGCTGTGATCGTTACAGTACCGTACCTGAGAACAGTCTGATTGCATTACTGAACAAAAGGATATAGAGGAGATTATTAATTAGCCTACTGCAGTGATAGTCTCCAACTTACATGGCTAGCTTCTTTTTTTTAGCCTTTTTTGTCTCAAGCACTGTATGGTACAGTACCAGTATCAGAAATTTAGCTTTAGAACTAACTATATGCTACAAGTCTACTTATTTTTTATATCTTGCTTTTAAACGGTTACCTTAATGAGGGAATTTCCTATTAAAACATCCTGCTGGGAGCAATAGGGCATCCTTTGTTATGTATTTAAAATAACAAAAAATACACAATAGGCTGTTACAAACGCTTTAGAGTGAAAATTTATCGTATTATTAACTTTCCATTCTTCAAATTCGATGCGTATAAAATGCCAACGGAAGGCAAATCCATTGAATCCCACATATAACATTCATGACATCTAGCTGAAAAGTTTCGCATAAAATAACCCGATTTAAGGGAAGTCAGGTACCTACTTTAACAATCTGGAATCTAAGAAATTTGTGGTTCATATCTAATGATTTTCTGGTGACACCACACACAATTATATTAATCGTTTGCTTTGAACATCAATTGTCAATATGCATTAAAAATAATTTAATAATTATCACTTCAAAGCTTTTTCAGTATTTGATCACAACAGACAGTGTGTTAGCAAAGATTTTAAATCATTGAGAAATCCGCAGCTTAGCTTGATTTAATATGGAAGAGGCTCATATCAGACAAATATTTACCACAAAAACCAGGGGTGTTTATATTAGCTAACGTGGTCTAGGCGAAAACCATTGGTCTGCCGGATGCGATATAGTACCGAATGTGTGGGGTTGGCAATACTGTCCATGATGTTAAAAATGGCAGAGTTAGCTGGAATTTCATCTATATAAGTCGTGGTCCTATTTGGGATGGCTGGGTGGGTTACAAACAGCGGAGGAGTAAACATCTATTACTATATCACCTCCAGATTTTTTCCCTACCATTACTACACGTATTTTGGCTAATTTCAGTATATTAAGATTTTTTTTACTTCGGTTCTGGTGTTCTGTACTGTTACCACTGCAGCATGTTCATATGTAAGCATTTCAAAATGTGATAGCCTATTATAAAAGAATACGGTATCGGTATAACTAGCTTTAATTCTCCCATACACAACAAACTTGCCTCGCATTTAGGGAGATTCGTTAATTATTTAATGAGAAACATTGTTCGTTATTATCTGAAACTTGGAGCAAACCTTTGTATTTAGGCCTACTCTAACCTTAAAAGGACTCGACGTGGTCACTTGCAAGTTTCTTACGAGCTAATGTTCGGTATTAGTTCTTAGGGCTCGTTATATTATTAAGAATATATCGGCTATTTATATAGTACGGTAGGTTAACACTGCTTAGATAAAAGAAAAACAACGTTTACTGGTACTTACCAGAGAATGTTTTGTTGGTACGAAGCTCTCTCGTTTAATTGCTTATACCCAACGTTTCTTCAAATTCTCTTCTTCGGGGAACTTAGACACTTGAACTTTATTTTCATTATCATAATTACCCCTGCACTTCGGCACACAACACTTGTAAACCATATTTTACAGCAAAAATACTGAAGAAATCGCAGAATAATTAAAACGTCATGCCCACACACATCTGCCTTCAAGATCCACCATCTTGGCTACTTTCAATTCAGTGCAACGGCCTTCTATCTAGGCGCTGTTGATTAAACCTAGCGGCTACACGGAGCGTCAGTCCGCTGGAGGAATACAACGGAACCGGACCCTACAAGGATCAGTTCTAAAAGCCAGATAAGTTGACTTAATTCTATTACATTCAGTGCATTTGTGTATTTGTGTATTCGCCACACGCGATATTACAATACAATTAGGCAAATAGTTTAAATAGGAACGGTTGATTTAGAACAATAATAACAAAATAGTGCAGACAACTTTACTGAAATTACAATTCAATAGACAACAGGCTACAGACCTTATCCATATTATTAATAATAATAAAGCAACAACCATAGAAGTGTACTGTACTGTTTGTAAATAGTTGACACGTTACACAAGTTTTTACGAACTTATGTAATATAAATATTGTATGTATATTTGTGTTGGTGTAATTCATGAACATCGTACACTAATTAGTGAGCAGGATTTGAGGATGAACGCATGACGTTCGAAACATGTCATCCAATTAAGTAGTTATTTGTACATAAAAGCGTGTTAGTTTTTAGGGTATGTAAATACCCGTTTCCCGCCTAATGTAATTGGGCACAATTTGTATTGACCGACCGAAAAGCTTTCTTTAACATATTAATGTAACCCCGGGAGTAGAGTACTATCCTGGGAAGGCCCAATCTGTGCACAGTTTGTATGTTGGAGGAAATGTCGGTTTGTGATCTCCCAAAGCGGTAGCCATAGTTATCTTTAAAACCTGTAGCAGAAGGCATGTTACTCTTATATTTGTTTGCCGTGGGGAAAAAAAAACATGCATTTAGTTGAGCAACAAATTTTCTCACATTTAATCCAGCATAGTGTGTTACATTCACTCTAAAGGGTTCAATGTAATCTTTCAAAACTTCACATTATTTATCGTATTTATATATCGTATGGCTTTTAGTGCCGGGAGTGTCCGAGGACATGTTCGGCTCGCCTGAGTCTGTAGCTGCTTCCAGCGGACACCATAAAGGGTGAGCTACACGTTCTGTTCAATTTCAAGTAGTTCCAACTTTCGCCACCAGATATCAATGAACCTAGTGGTGAACGTTGGAACTTTGATAGAGCGTTCTGACGAAATCTAACCTAACAATTTTGCTTTACACAAGTTTAGTCTGTGAAAGGATCTTTTACATGCCATAAATCTATGACATGGGACCGCCGGCTTTACTTCCCCTCCGAAGGATGGCATACTGAAGGATTTTTAACGCTCTTCAAAAATCCGACGACTTCGGCCGGGTTTTAACCCGCTATCTTCACAAATTTCACCACACACCATATGACTTTCCAGTCTTCCCCATAGGTTATTTGGAGATTTACACTGAAGCGGAATGGGGGAGGGGGCTGCCAATCAACGAAGTCTCTTTGCAGAAATATCATACAAGCAGGTTATTGTGACTTTAATTATGAAAAAAATCTATTACTTCTATTTATTGACTACATAAATGCTTGTTTTTTCTCTCTGCATCATTATCACAACATTACAGCCTCCCTGACTTGTTAACTACGACACATGCGTGTGAAGGTCATGGCTTCGTGTTGTAGTATTAAAGCAGCATGGAGCCAAATGTTACATTTGTTTCTTTCCTTATAAGCTACAAGGGATGTCTCATAAGTAATGCCGGTTTTTAAAGAAAATTTTATTTGAAAATTTTCTGACAAGAAATTAAACTATTCTTCAAAGTAGAGATCTTTTATCCCGCAACGGTACTAGTATGTGGGTTTTGATGCAAAGAATTCGGCAATACCCACAGCTTCAATGTTTTTGAAATTTCTTCCACGTAAGAAATGCACCGTGGATCGAGTCCTCCCAATTCCTGAATTTTTGCCATGGTTGCTCGTGCGGTATGAGGTCTCGCATTGTCCTTCTGCAAGAGAACTCTATTTCGGTTAACTAATGCTGGGTATCTCTGTATCAAAATTTCATGAACACGTTCCAGTTGTTGAGAATAAAGATCCTCATTAACTGCACACCCGTTTGGAACAAACTCCCAGTGAATCACTCCTTCAAAATTCCACGACACATGACATCACTTTGGGGCCGAACCGATCCTCTTTAACGATGACCTTGGCAGGTTGACGGGGACTGAGCCACTGTTTCAAGGCGTCAGCGTTGCGGTAATAGACCCATTTTTCATCACATGTGAAAATTCTCCTGATATATCATCCATGGGTTACCGATAAGTTGACGACAGATATCCACGTTGAGCCTGTTCAGGAGTCAATTCATGAGGTACAGATCTACGGCTTCTGTTTGATTTTCTTAATCTGCCGATGTATGATATCTGTTGATGCACCAAGTTCTTCTGACAGCCAACGAGTACTTCTTTGCTGATTTTCTTACAAAACTCTGCGTGTATTCTCAATATCCCACATAGTTTGGGTCTTCCAAAACGCGGTAAATCTGTAGTGTTTTCTTCTCCAGTGTGGAAACGTTCGAACCATCGTTGTGCCACACGCTCACTAACAACACCTTCTCCTTCCACTTCACATATCTTCGAGCCGCAGCAACAACTTTGTAATCTTGTTTCCAGTAGTGCTTTAGAAGGAACCTGACCGCCAACTTTGTAAGTTCCATTTGTGATTGTGTATCAACAACTGACGACTGACACATTTTCGCAATCTTCCACGAGTTAAAATGGCACCGAAGCTTACGCATAGCGAACTTCCGGTCCGCGAATCTCCATTTGATTATCATTGGCAATGAATCGTCCGTGTTATTTTCATTATTATTTCAAATTGTGATTTTGTTTTTAGGTGTTCAACTTATGAAATAAGAACTAGAGGGTTGACCTTTCTTGAATATTCCAAAGACAAATGTCTCCTAATAGAGTAGGCTATCGTAGTTAGTAAAATTTTGCAACAAAAAGGACCATAACAAACAGCTTGCCTAAACGTGTGTGATTTGCACATTTCAAACAGTAGTGGTCTCACATATCTTTGACTACAATTGTATTAAGTTGGTGCCAATTAAATATGTTATATGTGAGAATGTTATACGGTTGTTATATTGATATATTATGCATTAAGTTGACCCGTTTAAGAGACGAAAGCTACGAGTTATAGGCTATATGCCGCACCAGTAACATTTACTAATAACTCATCCTTTCTTCTTTAATATTTATTTAATCATTATAAAATAGCCTACCGGTATCTATTAACACTTATTTAACCAATAATAATTTTATAATTATATACATATTCCAGGTATTGCAAGAAAGCAATATTTGAAAGCACTTGCGGTTCCATCTTAAAATCCAGCCGTGCATAGTTTTCAGTATGGAAAATTTTAAGTCAAGCTACTAGACCAAACAACTGGCGCCAATTTTTTTTTAATGCTCATTTACATCTTAACCCTAGTTTACGTCAAGTACCATACGGTTATCACTGAAACTAATTTCACAAACTAACGAATCTCATTTTGCTTGAATTATAGAACCCGAAACATTCTAGTCAATAACTTGAAACAAGTTGCCAGAAAACTGAACACAAAAAGCTGCGTGCCTACTACGGTGTAAAGGTGCTCTGTGAATAAAACAACCTTGCTAAGATTATACGACGTGCATACAGTTAAATACAACCATCCAATTGGAGAAACACTTACTTTCTTCGTCAAGATCTTGAAAAAAATTAAAACATAATCTGTAGTAAATTGACGGGAAAATGTGCAACATCTAGAGACTGCGAGTGTTGTATGTGGCACAACGTTTGCTGACATTTCGCATCATTAATACATAAGGAATAAACCCATGCAGAGCTTTCTCACTGTACACAGTCGAAGATCATATCATTCTTGGTGCATTTTACAACTTTTATTTCTCCTAACAACAATAATCTGCATAGTTACACGCAAGGAAAATTGTAGTAGGCCTACACGGTTCCCATTGCTTCCATTACCTGACTATCAAACCGGAAGCTGGTTATGCATAATTATACGCTGCTGGCGCGTCTTATGGCAAGTGAAAGAACGAAAGAAAGTGTATGCTCTATACGCAATTCCAGTCATGGCCTCCTGTAAATAGCATTGGCGAACCAAAGAAAACCAATCCTATCTTATAAAACACCAAACTTAAAAAACGATATTACTGATGAGACATGCTAATATATAAACTTCATACATTTTACACTTATTTATTTTCCGAATTATCCTTCCACGATGACTGCGTGTTGATAAGAAGCTGCCTAAAAGTGGCCAACTGCCTTTTCAATGCATTAAACTTGATCATCAATTGCAAATTTTCACGCTCAAGTGCGTCTGCTTCGACTTCCATCTTCTTTTCTCGAGCCTTTCTAGCCCGGCGAGAACGACGCGACGCCTCATTGTTCTTACCACGCATTTCCTTGTATCTAGGACAAGAAGCACCACCGTTTGCTGAACATGAAGGATTGGACCCCTTTCCTCTCTTAACAGGAGATGGCAACTCTTCCTCATAGTCATTATCATCCACCTTCTCCTTCGGGATGTCCACATAATAGGTAGAGCATTTGCTGCGAGAACGACGCGACGCCTCATTGTTCTCACCACGCATTTCCTTGTATCTAGGCCAAGAAGCATCACCTCTTGCTGAACATGAAGGATTGGACCTCTTTCTTCTCTTAACAGGAGATGGCAACTCTTCCTTATAGTTACTATCATCCACCTTCTCCTTCGGGATGTCCACATAATAGGTAGAGCGTTTGCTGCAGGATGAGCTCATCTCTGGCTCTTCCTTGATAGTTATTCGAACACGAGTGCCAGCACTATCCTGCCCCGCAGAAACCATAGAGTATGATATTTTGAGCTTACACCTCTCCTGCAGTGATTGTTCAGAAGGCCGAGATGGTTGATGTTCATTACAGGGTTCTGGTAATGACAGTCCTAGGTTCTGTTCTTCATCAATTTCATCAGAAGGAGCTGTGGCATTTGGTAAAAATTGAATTGCTGAAGAGTCATTTGTCGACTCCCCCGGCTCGGGATTCTCCATGTCCTGAAACATTAAAGGGAATGGTATAATTAGTAACTATAATCAATTGCAAAACCCACAAGAGCTGGTGAATTATTTGCCTTGTTGTCTTAGCTGGAAGGCAGATCATACACTGCCAAAGCTAAAGGTATCAGGTTTAGATTCCTGTGTATCGCAGCATTTTAATCGACCATGCATTTATGTCTTGCACACCATTGTAAATGACAGGACCTAATAATTCAAATACTCCTTGATTAAAATACTACTACAATATCTTGAAACACTGGTGCGAGCACTTTTTGCCTTCGACAATATTTCCAATGTTGAATTTCCACATCCAACGATCCCAGAGGGCTGAACCAATTGCCGGGACCATAGAGACACGATTTTATGGTTAAATAAAATCTGTGCATTTTAGTACGGTATTTAAAATAGCTTCACAGCTGGTTGAAATAAAAGATGATTACAGAGATTTGTTGCCGGATGACATCGAGAAGGTTATTTTGGACGAAAGAAATGTTTATACAATTTTTTTTGTCATCTGGCAAATTCGAGAATAAAATAGAATACCACCAAACGAGAGCAATAGCAAAAATTCTCCAACCACCAATGACTGTTCTCAACTGGTGTGGTCAACTGTTATCACTGAATTCATCAAATTAAGTAAAAATAATGTTATCTCCTGGTAGCTACACACATAAAATACACTGATACTGGCTGTTCATTGTAAATTATACACATATTTTGCATTCCTTTGACACTAATCAAACTCATCTGAGAGTTCAATTGTCCACTGTTAACATTGATATTGCAACTTTTCAGTCGGTCAACACAATATAATTCCAATTGCTGGGATATACAAAAAAATAGTCTGAAAGAAATTACATGCGATTAAAAATATACCGCATATGAAAAGTTGCAATATCAATTGTAAATAAGGCAACACTGACAATGGCTTCAAAGCTATCCACACGGTTAACATTTCTCACATCCATGTTTGTAGGAGTAAATTATATCTGTCAAAATTCTGGTAATTGAGCATAGTCAACAATCCGTATTTTATTTAAACTTGATGAAATTAGTAACATATCTGACTCAAACACATATTGTAAAACTCAGCAATTCTTCTAGGTTTGTGCCGTGTCTTGTGTGGGGTTTCGCCTAGGACACCAAGCTGGCTCATCGGCGCCACAAACAAACCAATAATAAAAATGAGTTATACCAATATTTTCCTTGTTTAATTCTGCATCAGACTAAAATAAGCCAATTATACGCAAATTCAATATTGTTTTAAATTGTTTTTATTGTCGTTGTATGAACAATATTGTCCTGGATTTTGGCGTCTTTTCTAGGAATCGCTCACTTAAAAATATATACTTTACGTGGAAAACTATTTGTCTGAGGGTAATGAAACTCGTATGTGTTAATAGGCACAAGCATTGGCAGTGTAATAGTTAAGTTCATCGCCGTCTACCATTCTCAAGCCGTGTCATAAGGTTTGGCAATGCCGCCCATCTGTCATCTGGGAGGCCTAGCGCAAGCACATGGTAATTGCTAACACTGTGAAAACACATAGACTTTGACGCCAAATGTTTCCGAAAACACAGCAGAATATAACGTCCGCTAAATCTACACACAAATATCACAAATAAAGGATACATGCTATGTTCTGTCGATTCCCGATAAGGCAATAATAAAAGGCTGTACTGTACCTCAATGTCCCAATGTCTGAAGTTTTCTTTTCTTGCTGCTATGCTCACTGCCGTCATTGACGCGCTCAGGACATATATTTAAGACTATTCTTACTAACTTAGAGATTGCCTTTGATAATGAATCCTTCACTTTTTGTCCACAGATGCACTCATCATAGTCACAATAGGCCTCCCAGCTTAATGTTGACAGTCTAAATGTTACTCTGGTCACTTAATTTAAAAACAGGTAGCTTTCTAATGAAATCTACCTAAAAGCACTTGCCAACTGAGTACAGTTCATAATGTACTGGAAAATAGAGGGCACATAAAGATATATACCTAAACTAAATTAGGCCTACTAGACACAGGAAGTCCACCTCGCTGTAGTGATCAAAACGTTGTAATATAACCAGTTATTTTAATAGTGCTGCCATAATTTGACTTACAGCCAGGCACACAACACTTCCTAGGCATCTGAAATGGTTTAATGAAATATTAGTGAAGAATGTGTTGGTTAAAATCATAACCAAGTATTGGTTACACATGCAACTTAATAAGGGAAGTACTCACTTCTTCAACTTTCAGCAGGTCTGATTTACCACGAGGAATTTCGCGGGTGTTGAAATAGTCAGTACGAACTGCTTGTAGATGCTGTCATATCAAAATAAACGATATTTAAGAATAAAACTTAGTATGTGGTCTTAAGTGTTTATAGAATTTAAGGACTCTTCTATACGTTGCCAATTCTACCAACAGCACGGCTTGAGAATTATAGACGGCGAAGTTAAGTTTCATTTTTTTTTTCAACTATCCAATACGAAGTTCTTATAACATTTCTAAAGTAATTTTTTCTCAGCCCAGGATAAATGTACAGCAAAAAAACTTGGCCTCATTTTGAAGCTCTCATTCGTGATTATCAGAAACTACAACCACAGCAAACGTACAGTTTGATACCGAATTTATGAAGAGTAATATTGATGGGAGGTTGTATATGCTGCAACCGTGCGATCAGCAGCAGACGGGCTGGTCAAATCGGGTGCAGCGTTGCCGCGTTGAGTAGCAGTATTCGCGGCTCGACACAGCATTATGTTTACTTTTAATCTTGGATTTTATTTCCGCGTACTTCCATTTTCCATCACCTTTTCACACCAGGGCTTGGATCTTCAATGCCAGGTTCAAAAATAGTTTGCCTCTAAATTGGGAAAAGTCATACTACACAATCTTTACAAGGGTTATTTACATATCTTTACAATATTTAATTGTGTTAGTATTCTTCGTCTGAAGAATTGCTATGTTCCGGTGAATCATAACTATGTCATTCATGTTAATTACGACTGGCTCGAAATGAGAGACATTTTCAGTAGTGGTCTTCAATTATTTTAGCGTGTTTAATACATCGTTTCCAAAGTTTGGGAGTAACAGCATAAAGGATTCGTTGCTTCCATGCTGTAACCTGTTTTTTGAAGGGATTTACGCCACTGACATAATGTATGTTTGAACGCGGCAATTATTTAGCCAAGTAAATTTAATTTATATTTATTATTATTAATGTCATATTTTATTTTGGAGCCTTTTAAATTTTATAACATTTACAGATAGGTTTTCTATACAGGGTGTATCTTAATTTTACCGACAAAAAATCAGGGACGCTCTGCGTGTTATATAAAAGGCGATGCCGCAATCGGATTGGCAGAGAAAATGTTTCCCTTCGAGAAAATGAGGTTACTTTGCTACTTCCGGGCGCGCGATTCAAATCTACGAACTCGCCGTTTTTGCTGACCCGTGAGCAAGCCACTGGCCACTGCTGTGCTTCAAGCAAGGGAAAGGAGTGTGATAGAAGTAGACAGAGATATGCTGGCGGGTATGCAGCAAGCCGAGGCGATCGAGGAAGCTTGCATCGTCTATAACATAACACGCAGAGCGTCCCTGATATTTTTTGTCGGTATAATTAAGATACACCATGTTTATGTATAAGAAAACACTATCAATCGAATTATTCCGATATCCATTACACAGCAAATTATTTGATTACGGAGCGTACGGACTTTTTTTTAAAATTCAGTTAGGGCAGTTGAGAGATTTGCGTCATCGGAAAATACGGAGACAGGAATAGACTTGGGATCAACAACATTATGACGAAACCGGAGAGTTCATCGTCAACTTTTCAAAAGGCGAGATGAACATGGAGTTGCTTCAAACGGAAACTGTGCAGCTAGGCGTCAGGTCGAGAGCATTGAACTTTGTGGCGGGAAAAGACGCGTGGGGCGTCCCAGCCAATCAAGAGGAGAGCGGCTGTAGCCGGATGTGTTCAAATCTATGAAGACACACGCTGATTGGTCAAGCAGGCGAGACGGACGACTGGGGAGTAGAACACTGGAGGGGGTAGCATGGCTTGGAGATATAGGGAGCGCGCTGCGTGAAGAAGGCAACTATCTTGTTACAAAATTTGTTCCGAGCGAACGTACTTATAACTCCATGGTGAACAACTTCGATCTGATATACTCCACTGACCAATTCGTCATGGGTATAACTCGAGCTGTTGTGTTAAGGCAGACCGTGTATAGTGGCTGTGGGATTTAGATCCACCACTACCAGGATTCTTCGATAATAATTCGCTACGCAACAAGAAACCAAGAAGATGACGCCGACCGACATTATACTGCAATTTCGTCTGAAGCAACTAGTACTTGGGAGAAAGCATCTCCAATGGTGAGCGGAAATGACATATACGCACTCTCTCTTTTCTTTTCTTTTCTTGTTATCATCGTAAATTCAGTAACTTCAAGCTTGGTAATAATCGTAAATTCTGTAAATTCATCCGACCTCCAATTTCAAATACTTTGCGCGTGGTAATGGTAAATTCTTTGTGCTCCATATTATTCTTATTATTAAACTTACCACTGACTTGTTTTTTGACCATTAAATTAATTTCTTTCAACATGCAATCTTTGATTCCAGTAGGTAGCATTATTTATAAGACAAATTCCTTCTCCCAATACAAATGATATCAGCGTTGATGATTCAATCATACCACGGCCTGAGTGTGAAGAGTTTTACATGTGTTCTACGCAAGCTAGGGGTTGATAAAAATATAAATTTTAGGTTTCAACTTTTATGTTGGCTCCTAGGCGCCCAACTATAAATCAATCTTAGACGTAGAAGGTAAGAGTGGTAGGCACCCGTCAGGAAAACCGTTACAATGCCTTTAACATTTTCTAATGCTAGGCATATTTATTTTTGCTATATTTCCTTTAACGTAAGCTCAAATGAGTTCTATTAGATTGGGCTCGCAATGAGCCTCTGGTAACCAAATATTTTTAGTTAGTTAGTGATTGATGTTTAAAGGGGCAAAACAACGAGGTTATCTGCACCTTAAACAAGCTTTACACACAGTCGAAGTCGTTTGGTTAGTTGTTCCAGCTAAAACAAGGCTTGGCAAGGACAATTAGTTAGATTGTTGTAATTGTCAACTCCAGGTGGTAGTGATACAGTCTTTAATGTTATCCAAGATACAATGTCGGGTTTCAGCCATGGTATATTCGGGTTTTTAGTTAAAGGATCGACCATCCTATGATATGGAGTTTGATCTATAATGACAGCCGACCTTTGAGGCAATAAACTCAGGACTTTCATGAACCACTCTTCATAATGAGTAGAGTTCATTTCATTGTGGTAATCAACGCTCACTTTCTTGCAGATAAAACCAAGTTCTGCATCGACAAGAAATCCTTCTGCACTTCCGATGTGTAAAATTATGATGAGTTTCCCAGCTCCAGACGGTGTACGCCATCCATAAACGTTAAAGCATCAACCACGTTTTCATGTCCCCCATATTTCATAGTGTACTTCTGTCCGCCCTAGGTCTCGTCTGTAAAGACGATCTTGTAACGCGCGTAGCTCCCTAATTCTAATGGGCAGATGACCTCGTAGTTCCACCCCCTTAAAACAACAACAATCTCTTCTTCTGAGGAAAGTATGTCGGGATACAGCAACTGTTACAGATTCCATTAGCACGGGTTTTCTTTTTTTTATCGGAAGCCCAACAAGCTCTTAACTACAGTACCTTGAAAAGCTTAACAATTGACATATCAGGGAAATCGTCCATATAATCTGACAGTTGTTTCTCGCGGAGGTTTTTAATTGTGGGGAAATACCTTATTCATGTAAAAATCGTGTATGGTTCTTCGTAGTGCCCCAAGTAAATTCAGCGAGTTGGATTTTCGGACGCCCCGGCCTCACATACTGCTTTATTGACCTGGATGACATATTTCCATCATTCTCTATGAAAAAGTTCCTATTCTCCTCACTGACGACAGTGATACTCCAAGACAATCTGCCACTTTCCGGTGCACAGGAATACCCTACTCCCCCCTCTCTTCGAAAGAAGCAAATAGCACGGAAAACCACCGCAAGTTCACCCTCAGACAATGGTGATTTCGGAGGCATCTGGAACTGATATGGCCAACACGCAGAACACAGGCAGACTGAAAATAGCATGCGGTCAAAGCCAGGTCACTGGCATTGCACTATACAACTGCCCGAGGCGAGTGCATGCGGCAACGCTGCACCCGAAGTGACCAGCCCGCCTGCTGCTGATAGAACGGCCTACTGCATACACAACATCCCATCAATATTACTCTTGAAACATTCAGTAGTACTCTATTCGTTTACAGTGGTTGTAGTTTCTGATAATCACGAATGAGAGCTTCAAGATGAGGCCAAGTTTCTTGCTGTACGTTTATCCTGGGCTGAGAAAAAGTTACTTTAGAAAAGTTATAAGAACTTCTTATTGGACATTTGAAAAATATTGAAACGTGAGTATTACACTGCCAATACGTGTGCCTATAACATATACAAATTGCATTACCCTCAAATAAGTAGTTTTACATGTATATATTTTTAAGTGAGCGAATCCTAGAAAAGACTCCAAAATCCCGGACAATTTTTCATACAACCACAAATAAGAAAATAATTATTGAACTACAGGTACGTAAAATACATAACATTATTATTAATTTTAGAACTACAGAATAATAAGCTTATATAGCCCAACGCAGAATTAAAGAAGGAAACAAATTGGAACTCATTTTACAATAGGTCTATTGATGTGTTTGTAATTAAAATCTAAACTCGGTCTTCCATAATAATAATAAAAATAATTAATTGGCGAATGCTCTATAACTGACCATGGCATCTTATTAACACATATCACATTATCGACGCAATTCTCAAATCGCTACTCGTCAGAACATAATAATTTATCTAAATACCATCTGGAATGCGGAATCCTATCCTAGCATTCCCTTTATACACACAATCATTTCTCATCAACACTCACACTAGCTTTGGTGTATTCTTGGAATACACGGTAAGATAGAGTATATTTTTTTAATGCTCTTTGCTTGTTCATCCCTTCCTTTTTCTCAAACACCAACAGTGATCTTCTATTTTCTCTTCGCTGTTTAGGGTTCTCATGTTACCTGTGAGTCTGTTCTAGATATATATCTTCCATGACTCACCTAGCGTCATCTAGCAGCGAATCTCTGAAGTTCCTCAATTCTTCCCGGTGCAAGAGGACTTCCTTATCAATCTGGTCACCAGATCTCGTCGCCATCGCCAGCTATCATCTCCGTGATCAAGAGAACTTCGTCTACTTTTCCACCCACCAGGCTGCGATAGTGTCGCCTACTATCAACTCTTTGAAGACCATCTCATCAAGAGAAATTAACTTTTCAATGTTGGTTATGTTTATATGTTTTCCTTTTGTCTCCTACCCCCACTCTTTTCCCTTTCCTGGTCCCTCTGCGCTTCGCTGAGTGTGTCTCACTCGTACGTCGGCAGTCGACTTAGTTAGTCAAAGCTCAACTTGAGCCAGCCTCCTCAATTAAAGAGGCATTCTCTTCATTCCACGCCATGTTGGAACTCTAATGTAAATCGTCAAAGGGAACTTCACCTTCGCCATGCAGCAAAGATAAGTACAGACTTCAGGTTTTAACCTCATCTTCATCGTTTTTAATTTCTACATGCTTTTAACGATCATTTTATAGGCAGTGTGAGATTACTATATTTGGGACAATAATCACCCTTCGCGGGATTTTCCATGTTAAGCTTTTGTCTGTCTAAGCCAATCTTAATAGAAAGCAGCATTTCTTATGCTAATTAAATGAGAGATATTCTCACAACGTGGGATACCAATGAATACCCATTGTCTATAAAACACTCAGCTCGTTCCACCGTTGGAATAACTTTTGCCCCATTCTTCAGTCAGGATCGCTCTGGAACCTTCCAGAATCTACCAGTCATACCGTCATGTATTTTCCACTCACATGTGTGAATACTTTTTAAACTAAGGAATCTTCCTTATGAATTAACGCTCAATATCTAACTTTTCTTCCTCCGTTGGAATTTTCTCTGGCGTATTTAATGATGATCTACAACCTTCTCAAGCAATAGACTCTCGCCTATCTAGAGCAATTAGTTACTTTCCATCATTGCAATAACTTTCCTTGCCATAACCTTTCGTGCTACTACAGTGAACTTTTCATCCATTTTAAAGACTATAGTGAAAACCAGTGTTTGTTCAACATTTCTTCCGCGTCGCGATCGTCCGATTATTATAAATACGGCCATGAACATTTATCCTCCATCCCAGTTGATCTTTCCTAAACCCCTTACTAACAAACCAAAATAAAATTGTTACTTTAGGTCTTTTTCAATGAGGTGTCACTCTAGAGACGTGCCCTCCCCTTTTGCTTAAATATCATTAATTAATTTCTGCATAACTACGTGTCTGGTACACGTTTCAAACTTACATTGTTTCTCCCTTCTAATTAGGGAATACAATTCTTTCAACTCATAAGTGAGTTATTTCTAGGTTACACGAAAGGGAAACTTGCCCCATTTATCTCGTGATTCCTACTTAAACATAGGATGTCTAGAAACTTCCTTTCGACTTTCTCTTCAGGTTTCACATTAAGTGACCTGCCCTAATTGTATAACTACAACAAAAAGTAATTCAGCTTAAATATAAGAAGTTATAGGAACTTCTATTTTATTCTTCCTGTTTTTGTTATTGTTATTTTCGAAGTTGTTCCTTTTTCTAGAATATTTTCTCAGAAATTTCTTGAAGTACACACCTTGTACTCGATTTACTGTCTAACTTTAATCACTTTAATTGTCTTTAACTTTTGTATTTTTTCTTCGCCATTTCAAAATCTTGCGAAGATTTTAAAACATATAAAGGTTTGAAACCAAAAGAATTGTTAATTGCCTGGCGCAAACTTTTGATGTTTTTTCGGAGGTCTGTGACCCCATCTTTTATAAAGTCTAAATTATATATTTGTCAACAAACTACTACCTATTTGTTAAATTCATTACGCTCTTTTGCATTGTTAAATAAATTCAAGTTCCTTTTTTGACTCATCATTTCTCTAACACAACGGTTAGGCAAGATCCTGTCTTCCCTGACTCTTCCTAGGTTCATGCCCTCGTTAATGCAAATGAATCTCTTGATAGGGTTTTCACCACTTGTTGCATTTGAGCAAGAACTCTTAGTTGACAACTCGGTAAAGTCTCTCTTAGCTTTAATAGCTAATTCTAACTGGCCAGTAAGGCAAGCATAGCTCGCTACGCCAGCTTCCTGCTTGTGGAGATTCTCTCCAACTCTTATGGTTTGTTTTTCAAAATTTAAGTGTTTCTCCTTGCCTAAACTTTTAGTCGGCTCCTTGCTGGGTAAAAGCTTAGCCATTTCCAAACGCAACTATTGGTGCACTTACCAAAATTATTCCCAAAAGTATAATGGTTTTATTCCTATCCTTCTTGGAAGCATTTGGTCGCTCTTTAGGAATTCTACAATTTCGAAAACAAAAAATATCGAAACCTATTCAAATTATTGGCATTCTTCAAATTACTTTGAACAGATACATAATAAATCTGTTACTCTTTGTCTTGCCAGACCATCACCCTTCCCCATAGTAGGCATATGTATGCTTGAGAGGGAATACTCTAAAGCCACTCTCTTGCAAACCGCCCAAGTTCCAGCTGCGTCTCCCGTTAGCTTTGCCCAGGTCCCTACTCACTTTAGGTATCTGAGAGCTGATTTGCAGTGGCAGTCACCTTTTAGGACATTTAAAGTTAAACTTATAACTTTTTTGGGACTCTCCTCCTATTTCTCCATCCTTTTTTATCCAGTCCGAAACCCACTCCTTTTTCTTTATCATCTTCCCTTGGTGGTTAGGTTATTCCCCAGTCAATAATCTACCCAAAATTTGGTCCCAGAAACCCGGGAGAGTCCATTTGTTATTTTTTATTCTTTTTCAAGGGTTATTTGACAATACTTTGCAAATTATTAATATCTGCTTTGAATCTTTCATCTATAACTACATCGTGCAAAGCCCGTGAAGTGGAAAGAGGCCGCTCCTGTCTCCTTTGGTGTGTCCCTTTCTTTCAACTTATTTGCTGCTGCCAGCCTGACAGCATTTCCAAGGCTCCACAGCTTCGTAAGTTATACTTTAATCTACCTACCTTGTCATGGCTCCTATTGAAAAGGATAAGGATGAAAAACTCACTTCTAAACGAGCATCCTATAAAGGGCAAATTACCCGATTCAGAAAATACATCAAAGAGCTAGATCCCTCAGAAGCTCAATTAGACTTGTTGAAACATCGTGTAAGGGATTTTGAACGTTTATATGAAAATTATTGTAACATCCAAACTGAAATAGAAACTTGTATGCTCAATCAAATCGAAGATCGAGTCGAGGTAGAAAACCAATATTACGAAGGTATAGGTTCTGCTTTCAAAATAATACGCCAACTCGAAGAAGAACAGAAAAAACGCTTCTGATCTTGGTTCCCTTCACGAACAACAAACTTCTTTTCGCGATGGTACTCATAAGCCCAAACCAATTCTACCTAAGATTAATTTACCCCACTTCTCTGGAGACGAATCTACTTGGTATTCTTTCTATGAATTATTTTGCTCTCTTGTTCATGACAATGAAGACATTCAAGTCATATACAAGTTTCATTACTTGAGATCTATCCTCCGAGGTCAAGCTCTGCAGTTAGTTGAAGCACTCCCTTTAAGAGCCGAAAATTACCCCATTGCTTTCAACTTATTGAAAGAAAGATACGGAAATTTACGGTTCCGTATTCAACGCCATATGAAGGCTCTATTTAACCTACCTGCGTCACAGCAGAATGACGTCACTAGTTTGCGTACTCTCATTGATACTACTCAGCTTCACATTAAAGCTCTGTCCCAATTAGATCAACCCACTGAACACTGGGACACTTTCCTAATACATTTAGTGGTTTCTAAAGTTGATGTTGCTACCCTCAAAGCTTGGGAAATTGAACTTTCTAGAGAAGACGATTACTCTTACGAGCATTTAGTCACTTTCATAAATGCTAGATGCCAACTCTTAACCGCTTTAGCTAATCAAAGTGAACCCTCATCCCCGAGTTCTAAATTTGAATTAATGTCTCTTAAACCCAAAAGCGAACGCTTAGCGTCTAGTACTCACAAACCTGGGTCCAGCTCATCTAAACTTAAATCAAACACTACTGGTTACCCAACTAGGTCTAGTGAACGCCGTATTGCTAGCTCTCTTGTTTTAAACACTCAAAGTGAACCCCGCAAGAGTTTAAATGAACCTTTGAAGTGCATACTTTGTAAAGATTCCCATGCCTTATATCTCTGTAAATCCTTTAAAGAACTGTCAGTCGAAGACAGAAGAAAATTAGTTTCGCAAAACAAACATTGCTTCAACTGCCTAGCGCCCACGCATTCTGCTTCAAATTGCAAGTCCACAAGACTTTGCTTCCATTGTGAAAAGGCTCATAATACTTTGCTACATCGTCATGATCAGGCAAGGTCATCGACAGCATCTAATTCTCAGAAAAGTGATAATGCTAACAGTTCCAATGCTTCATCGTACATTCAAAATGCCAAGTCCATTCGTAGTGCCCAAGTATTATTGTCTACTGTCCAAATCGAAGTTCAGGATAACTTTGGCAACTGGGTCCGTGCACGCGGTCTTCTCGATTCAGCGGCAACTCATGATTTTGTGTCTAATTCTTTGGCTAGAAAACTAGGCCTACCTGTAAACCCCACTTCTATTAACGTATCGGGCATTAACAGCTCAAAATCGCAAGCTTTACAGTTCTCAAAGCTAACCATAAGAGATATTTGTCACAGAAACAACTTTCTCAAACTGAATTGTCTAATTCTCAATAGCATTGGAGAAGACACTCCAAGTCACTCTGTGGATATTTCAGGGTTAAACATTCCCTCGCATTTAAGGCTAGCCGATCCTTTGTTTAACATACAAAACCCCATTGACATACTCTTCAGTGCCAATGGTTTCTGGAATTGCCTTCGTAAACAGGTTCGCAAGTTATCCTCAAACGTGGTCGCCAGAGACACTAATTTTGGATGGATCGTCACCGGTCAACTTCCCCATTATTCTCCCCAACCCGCATCGCAATGTTATTTCGCCAATACTGACCTGGAACAGTTCTGGAGGCTTGAAAGCGTTGATCCTCCTAACGCGACCTCTTCAGAAAATGAATTCTGTGAGCAACGTTTTCTGAACACCACCACTCGTTCTTCTGATGGCCGGTTCATTGTTCAAATGCCAAGATTACATAATCCCCCTAAACTTATTAACTCTCAAGCCAAAGCTCGAAAAGCTCTCTTTGCTATCGAGAGCAAATTCAAGAAAGAACCTCTCGTTAAACAGCAGTACACCGATTTCATGGATGAGTATGAAAGCTTAGATCATATGGAAGTTGTTAACAAATCTGATGATGAATTGCACACCCCAATTGAAACGGTTTTCTTAAATCATCATCCCGTGTGGAAAAACCCTCTTGTAAAGGATAAAATCAGAGTTGTTTTCAATGGTTCATCACCTGACGTTAACGGCAACAGCCTTAACGATACTCTTTACTCTGGTCCTGCTATTCAGTCAGATCTATCTGCTATACTCTTAAACTTTCGATTATTTCCCATAGCTGTTATAGCGGATATAAAACAGATGTACCAACAAGTTTTAATTCAGCCTGAACAACGAGATCTCCAAAGAATCTTGTGGCGCGATGAAATCAGTAAGCCTATTAAGGTATTTCGTTTAAACACAGTTACTTATGGCTTAAAACCTTCTGCTTTCCTTGCTATCCGATTCCTACACTTGCTAGCCTCTCAAGATGGTCATTTATTTGATTCTAAAGCTTCTGAAGCACTAACCACGTCATTCTATGTTGACGATTATTTGCAGTCCTTCCCCACTCTGGAGGAAGCTTCTTTCGTGTCCTTAGAACTTCAAGCATTGCTAAGGAATGGAGGTTTCCCACTTCATAAGTGGAATTCCAACTCCCCTGAGTTTCTCGCCCAGTTTCCTATTGAAGACGTAGATCCCTCCTCTGTCGAAATTTGTGGAAACTCCGAATCCATAAAAACTCTTGGAGTTCATTGGTGCACTAGCACTGACACTCTCATCTATAAAGTTTCTCTCGCAGAAGAGCTCCCTAATACAAAAAGACAAATTCTCTCTGAAATTGCAAACATTTTTGATTAGCTTCAATTCCTTGCCCCAGTTATCGTTAGAGCCAAACTCTTCATGCAAGAGCTGTGGTCGCTCAAATGTGAATGGGATGACACTGTTCCCCTTTCTTTTCTTAACAGATGGCTTTCTTTTCGCAGCAATTTGCTTGATCTTTCCCTTATTGAAATTCCCAGGAATTTAATTAACGCTCATTCTAATGCATCTTTTTTCCTTCATGTGTTCGCGGACAGTTCCGAGAAAACTTACCGTTGCTGCGCATATTTGGCTTATCACGGTTCATTAAATGGATCTTCAGTTTCCAACCTTGTTTGTGCCAAATCGAAGGTGGCTCCTCTTAAAACTATCACTTTGCCTAGACTTGAATTGTGTGCTGCACTCATGGCTGCAGAACTTGTTAAGAAATTACGGGAAGTATTAAAAGTCGAATTCTCGCAAATCTATCTCTGGAGCGATTCCATGATCACCCTTTCTTGGATCGCCAAAAACCCCTCTCATTGGCAAACTTTTGTTGCAAATAGGGTCTCCAAAATTCAAACTCTTTCTTCGGGATGTCAATGGAGGCATGTGCCCAGCGCTGACAACCCAGCCGACATTATCTCTCGTGGATGTTTACCCTCTCAATTGGCAGCTTCCCAGTTGTACTGGCATGGGCCCTCGTGGTTAATCGAAGACTCTTCTTGTTGGCCTTCTAAACCTCCAGCTACAAACTCCACCTTGCCTGAAGCAAAAGTATCTCTATCTACTGCTTCGTGTCTTGATTCCAACGTTTCTTATCCCTTGTTGTCCCGCTATTCTTCCTTTCACAAATTAATTCGAATTGCCGCCTGTCCCCTTAGATGGAAATATCTTGTGGTTGACCAACCTCTTCTCCCCAAACCACACCTTACCAATCATGAATTGAATCTCGCTACCATTAAGGTTTTACAACTGACACAGCAAGAAGCCTTTTCTTCTGAATTGTCTTTACTTTCTCCTAAAAGGGATCTTCCCAAATCCAGTCGTCTTCGTGCTTTGGCTCCGTTCCTTGATGACAATGGGTTACTTAGGGTAGGTGGTAGGCTCTCTCAATCTTTGCTCTCTGAAGACAAAAAGCATCCCGTTATTTTGCCTTCTAAACATCAGGTAACTTCCTTAATTATACGTGACTTTCATTATCGCAATCTGCATGTTGGTACACGCACTCTGCTTTGCCTCTTAAGGGAAAAGTACTGGATTATAAATGGAATTCACGAAGTTTCCTCTGTAATTCACAAGTGCATTCCTTGCTTCAAAGCGAAACCTAAAGTCAATACTCAATTAATGAGCGATCTGCCCTCTTTTCGCTCTTCTCCTATACGTCCATTTGCTCTAACTGGTGTAGACTATATGGGTCCGTTCCAATATCAACGAAATTCCCCTGAAGCTAAACGCAAATTGTTTGGTAAGCTCTATGTTTCTCTCTTTGTTTGCATGGTTACTGGCGCAATCCATTTGGAACTAGTAACGAATGCTTCTACTTCTTACTTTTTATCAGCTGTCTCTCGCTTCGCTGCTAGGCGTGGTGTTCCTTCAGAGATGTTCTCTGATAACGCTTCCACTTTTCAAGGCGCAACTTCCTTGTGGAAAAAAGCTCTCACATCTTCTCCTGCTATGGAACAGATCTCTAATTTTTCCTATTCAAAGGGTTTCAAATGGCGTTTTATACCTCCCTACGCTCCTCATCACGGTGGTAGGTGGGAATCTTGCGTAAAGCTCACTAAACGTCATTTAAGAAAGGTTTTAGGTAATCGCATTCTGACTTATGAAGAATTTAATTCACTCTCTGTTCTGATTGAAGGAGTTGTTAATTCTCGCCCTTTAACTCCGCTTTCCAATGATCCTGATGACCTGCTTCCACTCACACCTGGTCACTTCCTTATAGGCACTTCTCTTTCTGCCCCTCCTCCCCTTTCCAATTCTTTCAGGGATTCTAATTTACCTATTGTTTGGCGTAAACTTGAAGCCCTTCGCAATTCTTTCTGGAAGAGGTGGAACTTGGAATATTTAACTTCCTTGCAACGGAGACAGAAGTGGTTTCTTTCCAGTCCCGACATTAAAGTGGGGGACTTGGTCTTGGTTAGGGATGTCTCTCCTCCCCTGGTCTGGATTTCTGGTAGAGTGACCGAGTGTTATCCTGGAAGGGATGGGAGAGTCAGGGTGGCCAAAATCTTGACCACTAATGGTCATATCACAAGACCACTGTCTTCAATTGCTTCATTACCTTAAAATGTTTAATTGTTTTTCCTGCTCTCTGTTGGTGTTTTTTCCCTCCCAGTATGGTGTATTCTTGGAATACACGTTAAGATAGAGTATTCTTTTTAATACTCTTTGCTTGTTCATTTCTTCCTTTTTCTCAAACACCAACAGTGATCTCCTAGTTTCTCTTTGGTAGTCATGTCTCTTATATCATTGTGAGTCTGTTCTAGATATATATCTTCCATGACCCACCTAGCGTCATCTAGCAGCGAATCTTTGAAGTTCCTCAATTCTTCCCGGTGCAAGAGGACTTCCTTATCAATCTGATCACCAGATCTCGTCGCCATCGCCAGCTATCATCTCCGTGATCAAGAGAACTTCGTCTACTTTTTCACCCACCAGGCTGCGATAGTGTCGCCTACTATCAACTCTTTGAAGACCATCTCATCAAGAGAAATTAACTTTTCAATGTTGGTTATGTTTATATGTTTTCCTTTTGTCTCCTACCCCCACTCTTTTCCCTTTCCTGGTCCCTCTGCGCTTCGCTGAGTGTGTCTCACTCGTACGTCGGCAGTCGACTTAGTCAGTCAAAGCTCAACTTGAGCCAGCCTCCTCAATTAAAGAGGCATTCTCTTCATTCCACGCCATGTTGGAACTCTAATGTAAATCGTCAAAGGGAACTTCACCTTCGCCATGCAGCAAAGATAAGTACAGACTTCAGGTTTTAACCTCATCTTCATCGTTTTTAATTTCTACATGCTTTTAACGATCATTTTATAGGCAGTGTGAGATTACTATATTTGGGACAATAATCACCCTTCGCGGGATTTTCCATGTTAAGCTTTTGTCTGTCTAAGCCAATCTTAATAGAAAGCAGCATTTCTTATGCTAATTAAATGAGAGATATTCTCACAACGTGGGATACCAATGAATACCCATTGTCTATAAAACACTCAGCTCGTTCCACCGTTGGAATAACTTTTGCCCCATTCTTCAGTCAGGATCGCTCTGGAACCTTCCAGAATCTACCAGTCATACCGTCATGTATTTTCCACTCACATGTGTGAATACTTTTTAAACTAAGGAATCTTCCTTATGAATTAACGCTCAATATCTAACTTTTCTTCCTCCGTTGGAATTTTCTCTGGCGTATTTAATGATGATCTACAACCTTCTCAAGCAATAGACTCTCGCCTATCTAGTGCAATTAGTTACTTTCCATCATTGCAATAACTTTCCTTGCCATAAACTTTCGTGCTACTACAGTGAACTTTTCATCCATTTTAAAGACTATAGTGAAAACCAGTGTTTGTTCAACATTTCTTCCGCGTCGCGATCGTCCGATTATTATAAATACGGCCATGAACATTTATCCTCCATCCCAGTTGATCTTTCCTAAACCCCTTACTAACAAACCAAAATAAAATTGTTACTTTAGGTCTTTTTCAATGAGGTGTCACTCTAGAGACGTGCCCTCCCCTTTTGCTTAAATATCATTAATTAATTTCTGCATAACTACGTGTCTGGTACACGTTTCAAACTTACATTGTTTCTCCCTTCTAATTAGGGAATACAATTCTTTCAACTCATAAGTGAGTTATTTCTAGGTTACACGAAAGGGAAACTTGCCCCATTTGTCTCGTGATTCCTACTTAAATATAGGATATCTAGAAACTTCCTTTCGACTTTCTCTTCAGGTTTCACATTAAGTGACCTGCCCTAATTGTATAACTACAACAAAAAGTAATTCAGCATAAATATAAGAAGTTATAGGAACTTCTATTTTATTCTTCCTGTTTTTGTTATTGTTATTTTCGAAGTTGTTACTTTTTCTAGAATATTTTCTCAGAAATTTCTTGAAGTACACACCTTGTACTCGATTTACTGTCTAACTTTAATCACTTTAATTGTCTTTAACTTTTGTATTTTTTCTTCGCCATTTCAAAATCTTGCGAAGATTTTAAAACATATAAAGGTTTGAAACCAAAAGAATTGTTAATTGCCTGGCGCAAACTTTTGATGTTTTTTCGGAGGTCTGTGACCCCATCTGTTATAAAGTCTAAATTATATATTTGTCAACAAACTACTACCTATTTGTTAAATTCATTACGCTCTTTTGCATTGTTAAATAAATTCAAGTTCCTTTTTTGACTCATCATTTCTCTAACACAACGGTTAGGCAAGATCCTGTCTTCCCTGACTCTTCCTAGGTTCATGCCCTCGTTAATGCAAATAAATCTCTTGATAGGGTTTTCACCACTTGTTGCATTTGAGCAAGAACTCTTAGTTGACAACTCGGTAAAGTCTCTCTTAGCTTTAATAGCTAATTCTAACTGGCCTGTAAGGCAAGCATAGCTCGCTACGCCAGCTTCCTGCTTGTGGAGATTCTCTCCAACTCTTATGGTTGGTTTTTCAAAATTTAAGTGTTTCTCCTTGCCTAAACTTTTAGTCGGCTCCTTGCTGGGTAAAAGCTTAGCCATTTCCAAATGCAACTATTGGTGCACTTACCAAAATTATTCCCAAAATTATAATTGTTTTATTCCTATCCTTCTTGGAAGCATTTGGTCGCTCTTTAGGAATTCTACAATTTCGAAAACAAAAAATATCGAAACCTATTCAAATTATTGGCATTCTTCAAATTACTTTGAACAGATACATAATAAATCTGTTACTCTTTGTCTTGCCAGACCATGACCCTTCCCCATAGTAGGCATATGTATGCTTGAGAGGGAATACTCTAAAGCCACTCTCTTGCAAACCGCCTAAGTTCCAGCTGCGTCTCCCGTTAGCTTTGCCCAGGTCCCTACTCACTTTCTGATTTGCAGTGGCAGTCACCTTTTAGGACATTTAAAGTTAAACTTATAACTTTTTTGGGACTCTCCTCCTATTTCTCCATCCTTTTTTCTCCAGTCCGAAACCCACTCCTTTCTCTTTATCATCTTCCCTTGGTGGTTAGGTTATTCCCCAGTCAATAATCTACCCAAGCTTCAGCTACATAGAAATAGAATAGGCATTGTTATTTATATGTGCAGGTTCTGTAATTCCTAATATTGTGCTCTTGAAATGTCTTACAACCTTATTGTCAATTTATGCCCAACAGAATATGATGATTGTGAGACTTCATTCTACCTTTATCCAGAATGTATAATAATTAATCATTCATCGTGACATTCCTGATATTTTTCCAATAAGTATTGCATGTTGTAAACATTCATCATTCACAAATAAATCGTCACTCAAAAATTGTTAAGTTTCAACCGTTCAAATTTATCATAAGACTCCTCTATAGAAATTAATTTCAATATCATCACTTATAATCAACTAATTATTATCAATGAATCACCTCTGTCACAGTTATGTTAAACTCAATTATAAAGCATTTAATTATGAACACTATGCTGTAAGAACTTAATTTGGAACGCTTTAATTAAATTTTGTTGCTACTAAAAATGCGCGAGAATTCAAAACTATTACCGGTATGTTTCAAAATCAATTAAAAATAAATCTTGGATTACAGACTACTATATTATTATTGATGTTCGACCATGTCGAAATATAAATATTATATGCCAGAAAACTGCATCTTAATGAGGATCATTAGGTCCCGTTCATACAAAGGCGATATAAGGTAAGCGATAAGTCGTACGCGATACACGATACGCCACACGCACAGACAGATACGTGAAATGTAAAGGGAGGCGATAAAATAGGTTCACAGCCGCGCGATTGCACAGCATATCGCAAGTGACATATCTCTGGAAGTACCGCTTGCTGGACTCTTGAGCGACTAGTATCGTACAACAGTTCGAGCTGTAAACATGATGACGGGAAGTAGAGAAGACAATTCTGTAATTCCTTGCATTGTTTTAGTGAAAGCTCATGAGTGCATCTGAAATACAGCAAGACAGATGTGACGAGTGCTGAATTTTGTTTTATGTTGGGACAGCTCTCGAGAAATAACGGCCGAGCTACGATGCACGTTGGTGAGATTGTAGGGATGTACCCAGTATTTCCGTCTTCTCCTCATCCTACGCCTGAACCAATGAGCCACTACAATGTCTTCCTCACTTGAGTTCATATTTGTACCTGATGTAGTGAGAATTGTGTTCCCGCCAAATTTTTAAGCCCAGGTCTCGCCGATTTATCGCCTGCTGTCTGAACCTTCTTAGCAATAGATCGTCATATCGCTTATCTTATATCGCCTTAGTATGAACGGGGCCTTTTAGATAAAGTTGCATTATGATACAGGTTCTCCACCAATCAGAGCTCAAGATTTTCATTACGATACAGCTGTTTGGCCAATTAGGTAAGGATAGCATCGCACCTGCGCTCAACACACTTGTTTCCAAAATCAAAAATGTCGGACATGAATTATATGATCTGAAAATTGACAATGTAAAGGATATCGGATCAACCATTGTAGTTACAATCCCAAACACAAAGACAAAATCAGCACGAACCTTCACGGTGACAGGAAAATACTATGACACATGCAGGAAATTTATGAATCTACGTCTAGAAGTTTACAACACTAGTAGAGAGAGGAGGGGACTTCTGCTTCCCCCACCACCACTCCAGCCGACGTCACATCCTCAGCCATGCAATATTTCCGATATCTCGCGAACCCATGGTCGGATTTTGACAAAAGAGGTGTCGTAGAACTCGGGCTGACGCCCCCTTTCCTATGGAGAACTTATTTCCACCCCAAAATAAAAACTACCCCTACCCTGGGGTTAAATAGTAATTTGTTTAGTAAACGTTGCTCAGCATGTATGACAGACATAAGACTTTACACAATTATGAAATTAAACTTTGCTCTGCATGCATGACAGGCATAGGGCTTTACACCATTATGAATTAACATTTTTGTGCTTTTGTTTTGTACGCATGCGCACTCGCAGCTTTTGCAAGAGGGCGGAATTTTTAATTAATTATTTATGGATGAGTTATTTTTTTAAATTTAACCAAAAGACCCAATACTAATAGGTCATCCGCATTTAATATATCGCTAACCAATAAGGCTAAAGACTTGTAAGAGGTGTCCTCGGAGTTGGGGTGATGCGCCCTTTTTCCTATAGCCCCCCTAAGCCAACACAAAAGCCAATGTACATAAGCCAATATATGTCAACACATAAGCCAATACATAATCCAATAAAGCCTTATATAAGTCAATATATATATATCTATATATATATACACACATCAAAAAAAGTTTTGCATCACCTCGGTTCCCAGATCTCCGGCATATAGACGTTGACTGTGTATATTGTATCAAAGATACAGTCCCTTTGACTGTTCATAGATGTCACTAAAACTGCTCAAAGATGTAAACAACCATGCATGAGCAGGGCCTATTAGACGGAGGGGGTACGACAGCCGATCAGTTCCAGTCATTCCACCAGGACGAAGGTACGCTGCTCATGTTATCTGTAGTTCTACCATGCCTAGAAGGTCAATACCGCAGTTCGATCGCGTCCGCATTGTTACTTTGTGTCAAGAAGGGCTCTCAACAAGGGAAGTTTCCAGGCGTCTCAGAGTGAACCAAAGCGATGTTGTTCGGACATGGAGGAGGTACAGAGATACAGGAACTGTCGATGACAGGCCTCGCTCAGGCCGCCCAAGGGCTACTACTGTAGTGGATGACCGCTACTTACGGATTGCCGCTCGGAGGAACCCTGACAGCAATGCCACCATGTTGAATAATGCGTTTCGTTCAGCCACAGGACGTCGTGTTTCAACTCAAACTGTGCGCAATAGGCTGCATGATGCGCAACTTCACTCCCGACGTCCATGGCGAGGTCCAGCTTTGCAACCCCGACACCATGCAGCGCGGTACAGATGGGCCCAACAACATGCTGAATGGACCCCACAGAATTGGCATCACGTTCTCTTCACCGATGAGTGTCGCATATGCCTTCAACCAGACAATCGTCGGAGACGTGTTTGGAGGCACCCTGGTCAGGCTGAACGTCTTAGACACACTGTCCAGCGAGTGCAGCAAGGTGGTGGTTCCCTGATGTTTTGGGGTGGCATTATGTGGGGCCGACGTACGCCACTGGTGGTCATGGAAGGCTCCGAAACGGCTTTACGATACCTGAATGACATCCTCCGACCCATAGTGCACCCATATCGGCAGAATATTGGAGAGGCATTTGTCTTCATGGACGACAATTCTCGACCTCATCGTGCACATCTTGTGAATGCGTTCCTTCAAGATAACGACATCGCTCGACTACAGTGGCCAGCATGTTCGCCAGACATGAACCCTATCGAACATGCCTGGGATATGTTGAAAAGGGCTGTTTATGGACGTCTTGACCCACCAACCACTCTGAGAGATTTACGCCGAATTGTCGTTGAGGAGTGGGACAATTTGGACCAACAGTGTCTTGATGAACTTGTGGATAGTATGCCACGACGAATACAGGCATGCATCAATGCAAGAGGACGTGCTACTGGGTATTAGAGGTAGTGGTGTGTACTGCAATCTGGACCACAAATGCTGAAAGTCTAGCTGTATGATGGTACAACATGCAATGTGTGGGTCTCATGAGCAATAAAACGAGCTAAAATGTTGTTTGTGTTGATCTCTATTCCCTTTGTATTTAAAGGTTCCGGAACTCTTGGAACCGAGGTGATGCAAAACTTTTTTTGATGTGTGTATAAGCCAACATGATAAGCCAACATAATAAGCCAACACATAAGCAATATAAAAGCCAATACATAAGCCAATATATATATATATATAAGCCAACACATAAGCCAACATAATAAGCGAATACATAAGCCAATATAAAAGCTTATAGTAAGTCACTCCATCACCAGAACAGTTGTAACCTTTGTAGTGTGCAAATCATACTGACAGGTCAGTTACTACTATGGAACTTACTACAACCAACAAAGGTAAACAACGTGCACTCTATCAAGGCTACTCTTATAACTATAATCTAAAGAATGTAAATGGAATAATATTCTGGCGATGCTCAAAAGAGAGGTCAAAAATGTCTAAATAATCTGAAAAGTAAAAATGGTGAGGTTTTAAGTGTGAGTGTTCATCAATGTAGTGCTCCAAACGAACCACGGTTGCTGTTAACAAAACATCATCACAATGCTAAACAGCAAGTTCGAGCTCAAGGTAGTGCAGTGTTTGTTCAAAAGCACTTATCATGTCCTCAAAAAAGTCATGTTAGGACAGTTGTCAACGTCCAAGAAACCCTCAACACTATCAAAGTCAACACAGAGTATGGAAGAGGTGGTATTGCAAGAAGATCAAAAAGAACTATATAGTAATAGTGATGATGATGATTACTGATATCGCGCCAGGAGATGGCAGTCGGGTTTGAACTGCAGTAGTCCTCCCGCTCACTGCGTTTCGCGCATTCCAAAAACATTGAGTTGGTCACTGCTTCCATTACTGTACCTGATACTGCCACACTGTTAAAAGTAACACAAAGGCTTGTAAGAATATCGACAGTAGGAAGGAAGGTAACAATACACACACACGTGAAGGTCGATAACAAATTATCATGCAGGAAGTAGCAACAACTGACTTCCAGCAGATATATTTAGGTTTAGAATAGGTGAGCCACGCATGCGTATTGCTAGACCCCCCTTACCCCGTCACAGCGTGTTGAACTGCCATCTCCTGGCGCGATGACATTACGATGATGATTATAATGATAGTGTTAAAGATGATGATGATGCTGACTATGATGATAGTGATAATGATGACAAGTAGTTCCGTGAAGAACTATACAGCCTATTTTCATATATCCTGCTCATGTTAATTGCCTCTATCAACATAAAAAATTTCAGTTTAATTGCTGTAACAGATTCGTAGATATTGAGAACCGTCTAAATATTTCAGATGGTCACCAGGTTGGATTTTTATTTTTGTACTAATACATTAAGATTGTTGTGTACGTGTGGTATTCAAACTGCAATCGCATGATTAGAACACAAGAAGTAAAAACGAGATTTTAAAATTACGCACAGCAGCCATCTTGTGATTATGCAAACAATTGAAATAAATTAGATGCCAGTGGATCAACATTTGTATACGCATTTAACGTGCAACGTTTCATGGCACTCGGATAGTAAATTCGCGAGAAACGTCCATTTAAATATTTATACTTCGCGTCGCCGCCATGTTGGATTTGTGCTCACCAGGTTACTGAAAGTCCTATAGGTGAACATATGTTCATATTCTCTATGAACATAAAAAAATTCAGTTTGGTTGCTGTAAAAGATTCATAGATATTGAGAACCGTCTAAATATTTCGGAAGCTCGCCATTTAGGATTGTTATATGTATAGGCCATAGAGTTATGTACCATTCAAGGACAATTATTGCCTAGGTTCATTATTCAAACTTTCACTTCAATGGCATGATTACGACACAAGAAATAAAAACTTAATGGAAAATTTCGCACAGCTGCCATCTTGAGGTTATGTACACAATTGAATTAAATTAGATGGCAGTGCATTACAATCTGCAAAATCATTTACTGTACCACATTTCACTGCGCTCAGAGAGTTAAATCACGAGAAAAGTCTATTAAAATATTTCAAATTCGCTTGGTCGCCATGTTCGTTTTGTACTTTACAGGTTTATGAAATATACATAGGTAAACTTGTATCAGTACCCTTTATCACCGTATAAAATTGCAGGGTGATATCTGTAATAGTTTCGGAGATATAGAATGTCAGTGAAATATTTCGCACAGCCGCCATTTTGAGGTTATGTAAACAATTGAACTAAATTAGACTTCAGTGCATTACAATGTGTATAAACATTTGCTGTACCAAGTTTCATTACGTTTGGATAGTTAAATCGCGAGAAAAGTCTATTTAAAAGTCTCAAATTCGCTTGGCCGCCATGTTGGTTTTGTAGTCACCAGGTTTTTGAAAGTCTCATAGGTGAACTTCTAGTAGTGCCCTTTATCACCGTACACAATTTCAGGGCGATATCAGTAATAGTTTCGGAGATATTGAATGCTAGTGAAATATTTCGCACAGCCGCCATGTTGGATTGGTGAGACGTAACAAAATTTGAAGGGCACGGTCGAGGTCGCCGGGAATAGTGCTATGAACTTACCGAGTTTCATTGAAATCGCTCTAGCCGTTTAGATTTTAATAGGGGACACACACACACACACACACCTCACACACACACACACACACACACACGCGGACAAAAGGTGATCTCATAAGCCTATTTTTTCGAAATTGAAAATAGGCTAAAAAATAAGAGGATGATGTTTTTATGCCTATTGTTCGCCGTGGAGAAAATATCTACAACCGGCGTTGTGTTTAAAAAACTATAACAAGCAACGTGTATCTATTATAAAAAATTAAATTAATAAAAATATTTTATGAGTATTGTCTGTTTTCTTAATTGTTACCCGCCCCTCACTCCTAAATGCAATCGTTAACTATCGATAGTCGTCGGCTATGTTTGTAGAGAGTGGTCTTAAAAATGCGCTTTATTTGCAGTTTTGTGTACTAAGTATCATAATAATACAGTGTCGCCAACCAATGTTGAGGTAATAGTTTGGTTTGGTTCGGTTTAGTTAGGTTCGGTTTGGGTTTGGTAAGTTATAAAAGTAAGGATATTGTTAATTTACATTCGTATTTTATGACCTGGGCTTAAATAGCATGCTTAAACAGTTACCTACAATTGTAATCATCACACAATTTTACACGTTACAACCTGTTCGCTAATGCAATCGTAGAATGTTAAACACCTATAATTTATTAAATTTGGGCTGATGCAACATTTCCATACAATTACACCATATAACTTTTTGTTACGTCATGTGACAAGATACATTTTGTTCGAGTTTCTATCGTTAATCTTCGGTAATCTTCGGAAATGCTCGGGAAATTGTGTAATTATGTGTGTGTATTGCTTTTTACCCATAAGCGTTGTCAATTACGTTATAATCTAAAAACAGAATTGAGTATTGGTCTTTAAGAGACGCTACAGATGATGTTGATCAGTACTTTGTGGTAGTTGAAAATGTAAAGATGTCTCTCTCTAAAGTGTTTAGTGTCCCCCAACTTATGGGGAACAGAACGAAGCCTACCGACGAGCGGTTTGGTTTGTGGTTGCTATTGGAAAACCTGGACAATCTGATTACAGACATTGGTAATATCAACTATACAGAAAACGAGACACTCTTAAGTGTTAAAAATGTAAATCTACTTACATCCATTACAGCGCAGTTCTGAAATAACATTATGGTGGTTAGGATATGTGACCAAGTGGACTGTCAAGAACAATTAAAAAAGAGTAAGTCTGTCCTGCTAAAGAAAGAGGTGTGTGGTGCTTTCAACCACTATTTACGTGGTGAATTCTCCAAGTTCATCTCTGCTAAACATGGTGTCAAGGCAAAGCTACCATTTCCTTTACTTAACAATGAGAGTGCAATGGCACGAGAACTGAGGGCAAACTTGGGAAGAAAGGAATTGCTAACATGGAAAAGTATAAAAACCCTGTGGCTATACCACATAAAGTAGAGCTAGCCGATGTCAAATTAGATGTTCTGTTAGCCGAACATCCAGAGATATTGCAACAGCAAAATAGTTGCTGTGTGATATTTAACAGTGTGTTGCAGTTTGTCTATTGGGATAACAAAAATACTCGGAAATTGTCAGGTGTTCAAATCAAATTGCGTGAAGGACAAAATCAGGAAAAGTTTATAAACTATGCTCTCTCTGCCTATAGTTTTAATTACTTACCCGTAAACTTTGTAGAAATTGTTAACGATGATTCAGGAAACAGCAATGTTCACATTAGGCCTATACAGAAATGCTACATTAAAGCTGGGGAAACGTTTTTTTCTCAAACCAAGACATTGTTCTCAACGATACCGGCAAACGTAAACATTGGCGATTTTGGATTGATTCTTACAAATAATATTCTTCCCCAGGTGTTAAGAAAAAGAACCAATAAATGTAACAGACTTAAACCATACCCTCTTAAGGAAATCACCCCATTAAATACAGTTAATGTGCTATGTGCAGAGGAGTTCTATCTTATGGATTTGGATAAAACACAAGATTTGGCCGGTGTTTTTAACAAGACAGAGATGTGTGATTATCTAACATCAAATCATAACTTTTGTATGTATCGAGAAAAATGCAATGTTATTGTGAATAACGATAAAACTGTCGGCAAAGACTGTTTAACATGGATGAACTATTCTAGAATAAAGATATATAACAAATTTATGTGTCAAATTACAAGTCCTGTGATAAACAAAATCATTGGAAACCATATTATAGACTTTATTCGATGTCCGGACACACGTTTGCTTGTTGTAAGGAAACGAAAATTAGAGGTAGAGGAAACTAAAACCAAGAAAAGGAAAGTAGAGTATGTTGTAGAGGCTACTACCCTAAAGAAAGCAAACAATGCGGTGTTGCATAAAGAACAGGTAATTGTAAATGCAAGGAACAGGTTTACAATTTACTTTAAACAATGTCCCTGGCAAAATCTAGATATGAGTGGGAAATACAAACTCTCTGCATTTACTATTAATAACAACAGAACTTATCCACGCATTGGGGTGCTTGTAGAAAGTGAGAAATGTAAATATATGTTTGTAAAGAAACATGCTAATTTAGAGTTTCTTAAAAATGATGGGTTTATTGTAACTCCATGTGGTGGCTTGGATATTGTTCATCTAAAAACTGAAAAACCTTTTGCAGAGTTCAACACCAACGGAATGACTATATTAAATGGTCGTTCGTTTGCTAAAATCGAGAATTTTAAATTTTACATAAATACTGAAACAGACTATGGAAAAGAGTCAACAACTTATACGCAAGACGATGTGGATCTACTATATAACATTACTATGCAGGAAATCAAAAGCCAAATAAAAATCGGAGAGTGCTCTCGGTTAGAAAGTCTGGAAAAAGGAACAGAACTAATTATTAAGGGAATAAAGCCGATAGTTTATAGACAAAAGTTAGATATGTTTTAGAAATTGAGAATATGAAGTCTTTGTTTGTATCCAATTACTGGCTGGAAAATGAGTTTAAAAATTTGGATCAAGATTTAAATTATAGGCTAAAAATTCAGCTGGATGTTATTAAAACTACACCAAGCAGATACAAGGAAAGAGTTGTATTCTGTGTGTAAATATCTATCACAATTGAAGAATATGGGCTTCCCTGTTTGCATTAAATTAATGGTTATAAAAATGGACCTAAAAGATTTAAGCAAACATTTAAATAACAAGCTAAAAATGAATACTGGTATCAATGTTATTAAAACTATAACAAGCAATGGTAAAGAGATAGTTGTATTCTTTATGTATATATACTGTATATTTACTGTTTATACAGAGAGGATAGATTATCTGTCCCGGAGACCCTCGCTAGCCCGCTCGCCCGTGGCACGAGCCTGTCTCCCGCCAGGCACTTTGCCGTAATGCGGCGCCCGCCCGGCACTGGATCATTGAGTATAGGAATTTGTACTTACCTAGTTCACAGCTGGTGCTGAAAATGTTCGCCATGCACTGCTACACATCGCTGGCACCTTCTTATGAAACTGGCATTTACTCTCTGAAGTTCCTCAGCACCGATTGACTGTATTTCAGCTGTAATATAGTCTTTAAGCTCATTTACAGTGTGAGGGTTTCTCGCATACACTCTATTTTTAAGCGTCCCCCACAAATAAAAGTCACATGGTGATAAGTCTGGGCTTCGCGTACGTTCCGACCTATAATCCTCGTACCGAAAATGCGACGCAATTCTGTCATGGATGCTTCGGCAGTGTGAGCAGTGGCAGAATCTTGTTGAAAGTAATTCGACAATCGCTCTCCGTAAGTCAGTTCGTCAAAAAAATTGGTCAAGGATCACATTGAAGTACAAATTTACGCACAGATTCCTATTCTCAATGACGCAATGCCGCTTTAGTGCCGCATTACGGCAAAGTGCCTGGCGGGAGACAGGCTGGCGCCGCGGACGAGCGGGCTAGCGAGGGTCTCCGGAACAGATAATCTATCCTCTCTGTATATTGTAAAAGAATTAAATTAATAAAAATATTATATGTGTATTCCTTGTTTTCTTAATTGTTACATGCGCACCACTCGTAATGCAATCGTTAACCATCGATAGTCGTCGGCTATGTATGTAAAAGTGGTCTTAAATTATGTACTTTATTTGAAGTTTTGTGTCGTAAGTGTCATAATAATAATACAGTGTCGCCAAGCCATGTTGAGGCAATAGTTATATCAGGTAAGGTGTTCGAACCCTTCTTGCATCCTTGTACTGGAAATTTGAACTTAAGTTAAACTCCTTAACCACTCGGCCAACCTGACAGTTACTAATTTAATTAGTCCTGTGGACTTGAGTGTTTTATAAAACTTTGTAACATTGATGTTATCAGTTTCGTGATCTGTGTGTTTAATATAGGGTTAAAGGCATCTCAAAATAATTTTAGAAAACCTCTCATGTATAGTGTAATGGGTTTTAGTAATGAGTCACCGTCCGTTGACTAGCATTTACCGTTACACAACATCATTTTGGTAAGCTCTACATAAGTATCCTAATCGTCTCTGGTATAATGATTTGTTTTTGTAAAAGAAAAACATGGTCGCTCAGTATCTATATACGTCTAAGCATCTGTTGTGTATGAACCAAAATGGCAAGCCGCTCTCTAGAACCGAGAACCCTACTCACTGGTCAAAAACAAACATTGTCCCCAAAGTGTTTCCTGGTAGCTACCTCGTGTCTATATTGCAAGGTCCCTCAAGGTATAAAAAATTAGTCTTAACGTATAGAATAATCATCTGTCTACCTACATAGCCGTGTATAATAAATAGTTAATATTAGTTTGGTCTTTTCCCAAAATCTAAATTCCAAAATCTAAAATCATAGTAAAGGGAATGTAATTCCAAGTAATACAAATCCTTATATGATTTTCCTTAATAATTAGTTACCAAAAATTTCCAGTGAATGACTTTACAGCTGGTCTTTTGGCTAAATCTAAAATAATGTAAAATCTAAATTCTAAAAAATAAATAATTCATAGTAAAGGGATTGTAATTCCATGTAATACAAATCCTTAACTTATAACTTTCTTTAATAATTAGTTACCGAAAATTTTAAGTCATAACTTTATGGTTTGTTCTTTTCGCAAAATATAAAAACTATAATATAAAATCAAAAATCTTACATGCATTAATTTAAATCCTAAATCAATTTTTTATAATTATAAATTCAACAAATCTTGGGTTCGCAAAGCCATATGACACTTCATGGATCCATATCCGATTATTGGTTTATAAAAATCTCAGGTCGATAACCCAGCAGTTTTGGGTATTTTGGGTAAATTCATGGGCTATGGGAAAAGGAACTTTGCGTCGAGTCCTATTAAAGCTTGTACAAGTCGTTAGCATTATTGCTTAGCGAGATATTAAAAAGCCGATGACCTTTTAGTTTTAGGTCCTTGGTTAAATTAGGGGCGGGGGGCTATAGGAAAAAAGGGGGGCATCACCCCAAGTCCTAGGACACCTCATAAAAGTCTTTAGCCTTATTGCTGAGCGAGATATTAAAATGCCGATGACCTTTTAGTTTTGTATATTTTGGTTAAATTAGGGGGGCTATAGGAAAAAAGGCTGCGTCACCTCAAGTCCAAGGACACCTCATACAAGTCTTTAGCCTTATTGGTTAGAGAGATATTAAAAAGCGGATGACCTATTAGTTTTGGATCCTTTGGTTAAAATAGCAAAGCTAGGGAAAAATAGGGGGCATCACCTCGAGTCCTACGACACCTCGTACACGTCTCTAGCCTTATTGGTTAGCGAGATATTAAAAGCCGATGACCTATTAGTTTTGGGTCCTTTGGTTGAATTAGGGGGGCTAAAGGAAAAAAAGGGGGCATCACCCCAAGTCCTAGGACACCTCACACAAGTTTTTAGCCTTATTGGTTAGCGAGATATTAAAATGCGGATGACCTTTTAGTTTCGGATCCTTTGGTTAAATTAGGAGGGCTATAGGAATAAAAGGGTGCGTCACCCCAAGTCCTAGGACACGTCGCACAAGTATTTTGCCTGATTGGTTAGCGAGATATTAAAAAGCGGATGTCCCATTAGTTTTGGGTCCTTTGGTTAAAATAGCAAGGCTAGGGAAAAAGAGGGGGCATCACCTAGAGTCCTACGACACCTCGTACACGTCTCTAGCCATATTGGTTAGCGAGATATTAAAAGCCTATTAGTTTTGGGTCCTTTGGTTGAATTAGGGGGGCTAGGGAAAAAGGGGGCATCACCCCAAGTCCTAGGACACCTCACACAAGTCTTTAGCCTTATTGGTTAGCGAGATATTAAAATGCGGATGACCTTTTAGTTTTGGGTCTTTTGGTTAAATAAAAAAATAACACATCCATAAATAATTATTTTAAAAGCCCGCCCTCTTTCAAAAGCCGCGAGTTTTAGTTTTGGGTCTTTTGGTTAATAAAAAAAAAACACATCCATAAATAATTATTTTAAAAGCCCGCCCTCTTACAAAAGCCGCGAGTACGCATGCGTACAAAACAAAAAATCAAAAATGTTACTTCATAATGGTGTTAAGTCCTATGCCTGTTATGCATGCAGAGCAAAGTTTAATTTCATAATAGTGTAAAGCCTTATGTCTGTCATACATGCTGAGCAACGTTTACTAAAAGAATTACTATTTCACCCCCGGGTATGGGTAGTTTTTATTATGGGGTGGAAATAAGTTCTCCATCGGAAAGGGGGTGTCAGCCCGAGTCCTACGACACCTCATTTGTCAAAATCCGACCATGGGTTCGCGAGATATCGGAAATATTACTTGGCTGAGGATGTGACGTCGGCGGGAGTGGTGGTGGGAGGAAGCAGAAGTCCCCTCATCTCTCTACTAACACTCCATCCTTCATTATAAATTACCGATATGGAGAGTGCACCGTCCAAAATGTTGGCGTAAATAAAGTGGGGAATATGGGAAAAGAAATAGCACTGTACCTTAATCTCCCCAACGCCAATGATTTGCCAATGAAAGTTTCAATGTTCATTAGTTGCAAAGTTCGTTAATTATAAGCGAATAAATCTCAATATCTCCGCAGGGTTGTTTTTTTAATAGTGGCGACTATTTTTTATTCAGATACATAGCATACTTACAACGTTCTACAGGCCTTCGAAGCAATCACCATCGTTGTGTAGTACATGTTCCCAGCGATGTGGAAGCCGTTGGGTGCCGTTGAGAGCGCCTGATCTCTGAAGATCGCGGATGGAGCGGTCGGTGGCCTGGAGAAACCTTTCATTTTAGGGATGAACAACTGAATTACAACTCCTGCTGCATGCGGTCTTGCATTGTCATGCAGAATGATGGGTAGTTTATGCAAGAAGTGTCCTTGTTTTCTTCTTAGGGCTGCTACCAGGTTCGTTTGCAAAAATGCACAGTAATAATCCGCATTAATGGTACGTTCTCGGGGAAAGGTATGCTGTATGGCAACACCATCCCAGTCGTAGGCAACGACCAGCATGGCCTTCACATTGGTTCCGGTCGGCCAACCCGTTACTTTTAGCGGTGACCCGTGATGTCGACACTCGTTTGATTAGCGTTTCAGCTGCGGTTCATAACCTCTGGCCCAGGTTTCATCAATGGTGATTAAAAAAAATAAAAAATCCGCCGTAAGAAGGCGTCACCTTCTCGATCATAGCGCTCCAGGTGCATACGAGCTGCATCATTTCACAGCCATTGTTGATGTTCAGTCAAATCATGTGGAACCCACATGGAGGCGATTTTCCGCATTCTCAGTCGCTTCTTCAAAATTTGCAGCACAGTCGAAAGCGTATCGTTGGCCAATTCACGAATTGTGGTGTTTCGATCCGCCAGCACCAACGCGTTAACGTTTTGCACATCGTCATCACTTACTGCAGGTGACCAGGTCGTGCTACAGTACGGTACGGTTCTGCACTTTCACCGCAACCCTTTTGCAATCCTTCGTAACACTGCTTTGCATTGCGAACTCTAGCGCATTCAACTTTCAACCAGCCCCTTTGATCTTGCTTAGAAATCATTGCAGCTGTATTCCACGAGCGCGCGCTCATAACTGCGATCTTGTTACTGTTGCAGCACACATGCATGGCGAGTGGAAGGCGAGTTCATTCACACTGAGGGCAGGTGGGTATCTAAGCAGGGGCGTATTTTTAGGGCTACCGGGGCTACCGGCGGTAGCCCAAGAAAATTACATTAAACATAAATAACACTTTATTACAGGTTCAACAAGCATTCAAACAATCGTGACTTTCATGCACATTCTTCTTTATCGAAAGAAATAATGGTTAGTGGGTAGTCAACGCGACAACGCAGCAGAAACCGACCAAGAAAGCGGCAACTTATGCCGCTCTCCCCATCTCTCCGCACCCACCCTTGTTCCGTGCAGGTACAGCCCTCATAGCGAGCGAGTTGCCGCTACGGCCAGCGGTTTCTTACCATACTGGACAGCGCCTAACAAGAATAAACACAGCTTGGAGCACGATGGTATACAACGGAGCACACTATAGCGTGCCTCTGCTTAGTCGACCAACTGGACCGCGCTTAACAAGAGCACACACAACACCAGCTAAAGCTGCTACTACTGCACGCCATGGCCGGGAGGGCATGTGGTGTGCTATGGTCTGAGTAACACGGAGCGAAATAGGTACTAACACATTTATACCACGCAAAATAACATCAAACTACCGAATATTTAAATAATTGCATACACAACATCAAATAAAAATTATTCGCTTAACAACATGAAACCACGCAAGAAACCGCAATTTTTTGTTACCCTGATTCAAGTTAAACCCCAGGCTGGTTGGTTGGTTCTTAAGTTTAGGGGCTGCGACAACGCGGTCATGTAGCCCCGTGTACTTTGGGTGTGTGTAGAATGTGTCTGTTAACCGGTGTTAGTTGTGAAGACTGTATTAGTGTGTGTTATCTGTTTTTTTTATTCAAGTAAGGACTGCAGACTTATGAATTTTTCAAATAGTTCCTACTTTTACCGCCAAACGCCACCATCGACGACTACTAGTTCAGAACTTAGCTACCAGACGCCACCGCAGTCGGCTCTTGGCAACGAACGTAGGAACCTAAGAGCGTTGTTTTCATTCTTAAACTATACAATTTAGCTTCACACAGGTGTAATTAGTGGAAGGTTCTTTAACATGCCATAAATCTATGACATAGTACCGCCGGCTTTACTTACCCTCCGAAGGAAGGCATACTGAGGGATTTTTAACGCTCTTAAAAAATCCGACGACTTCGGCCGGATAAACCCCAGGCTAAGGAGCGCTTAGTCGCACCGCATACATGGCCCACACGCCACTGGCTTGCGCAGCCAGAGACTAATTTAATTGAGTACCAGCAGTTTCTTTGAAGTTAAAAGCATTTAAAGGAACAAATAGCCTACAATAAATATACATTATCGCGCGCATATATGTGAATATGTTTTAGAAGTTGTAGTATTTTCAATGTGTGATTTATTTCAGTGTGTGCATGCTGAAGAATCTTTATGTAGTGTTTTGTTTTAACTGTGCCAGCTGTGATTTTGTAAGAAAATTATTTTAAATGCCAATGACTGTATAATAGAGAGTTCGTTAGAAGTTCCTTTCAGCCGTCGTCCATACAGTAAGAAAGTTCATAATATACATATGACAAGGCCTACACCTGAACTACAATTGTGTGCCAATGTTTACACGTCATTTCACATCATCTACATATGCTAGGTGGAATAGGTTATCTGGCAGTTCTAAACTGCCTAAATTGTATTACTGGCCGTGTTTGTTATTTAGTCGTGAAAGGAAGGGTTTTCAAATATGAACTCTTTTCGCACGGCAGTTCAAAAGTATGTTTTGTGTAATTTTAAGCTCAGTGGTAGCCCAGATCTTCAGACCAGTATACACCACTGTATCTAAGCTACCTCAGGTATACATTATACTAGCAGTAGTGCCCGGCTTCGCCCGGTGGATTTATTTGTTTAATGCATGATAATGAATACTACTACGGAACTGACATATGATACCTAAACTAACAGAAAAATAAATATTTCTAAAATACAACTTTTTATGGTGGTGGTAGTGCAGGTGATAAGTAGTACAGTATAATGGACGTAATCTTCAGGTCACTTTCTTCTAATGATATTGATAAAGTGAATAGGGAAACGGCTATTACTAAGTACAGCACTGACACATGTACAGAGAGTCCAGTTTGTATGTATCGGAGACCCTCGCTAGCCCGCTAGCCCGCGGCGCGAGCCTGTCTCCCACCAGGCACTTTGCCGTTATGCGGCGCTTGCGCAGCACTGAGTCATTGAGTATAGGAATTTGTACTTACCTAGTTCACAGTTGGTGCTCAAAATGTTCGCCATTCACTGCTACACATCGCTGGCACCTTTTTATGAAACTGGCATTGACTCTCTGAAGTTCCTCAGCACCGATTGGCTATATTTCAGCTGTAATATAGTCTTTAAGCTCATTTATAGTGTGAGGGTTTCTCGCATACACTCTATTTTTAAGCGTCCCCTACAAATAAAAGTCACATGGTGATAAGTCTGGGCTTCGCGGGGGCCACACGTTCCGACTTATAATCCTAGTACCAAAAATGCGACGCAATTCTGTCATGGATGCTTCGTCATTGTGAGCAGTGGCAGAATCTTGTTGAAAATAAGTTGACAATCACTCTCCGTAAGTCAGTTCGTCAACAATTGGTCAAGGATCACATTGAAGTACAAATTCCTATACTCAATGACTCAATGCCGTGCCAGCGCCGAAAAACGGCAAAGTGCCTGGCGGGAGACAGGCTCGCGCCGCGGGCGAGCGAGGGTCTCCGATACATACAAACTGGACACTCTGTAATTTACAAACCAATTAAAAAAAAAGATTACAAAGAGGAGTAAGCGAAATAAAAGACATTGCCTAGGGCCTATATCTCATTGGCTTTTAGAAATGTGGAGACCAATAGTGTCGTCTTTTGTCGTATAGCGCTGTAGGGAAATAATCAGAATACTCTGGAAAACTTCGGTTGTCCCGAGCTCCTCAGGTAGCAATAGTATAATTTATCGCCACATAGAGCTCAGCGATAGGGTTCAGAATAAATGAAGGCAAATTTGAAAGCACCAACGCTTATTGCAGCTGATAACCTCAATGTACTGCACCAACACCATTGCACTTATACACAGGCATAATATTATCATGATGATAACTGTTTTCAGGGGCCTAAGAAATCTTTTTGCACCCGTGACTGCAATTTATAAACAGCGCAAGATGCAACTATTTTCGCAATTCTGCACCAGAACACTGGTAAGGATGAGGTGATGCAGCCCGCATTGCTAGCCAACAATAGACTTATTAAAATACTCTTACAGTTACACTACTACTGACATGAATGGTTCTAGGGCCTTAATACGTGGTTTTCAAGTTCATTTTGTCTGTTATTCTAAATGTAGGGAATGGGGAGCGTTGTCCAAAATATCTAGTAAACTGTGTTACCAGCAGGGTATCAAAGTGTATGCAAAATTTGGTACAATTAGGAAGAACGGTGTGGATTTGTGATAAAGGGCCTAAATGCAGGGAATGGAGTGGTCTGTCAGAAATTTAAAGTGAACAGTGTTACTCGTCGGGTTCCAAAGGGGGGAAGTATGTAAAGTTCGGCTCAGATCGGTGAAACGGTGTAGATTTGTGCCAAAGGGCCTAAATGCAGGGAATGGAGTGGTCTGTCCAAAATTTCAAGCAGACAGTGTTACTCGTCGGGTTCCAAAGGGTAAGTATGTAAAATGTGGTTCAGATCGGTGAAACGGTGTAGATTTGCGCCAAACGACCCAAATGCAGGGAATCGAGTGGTCTGTCCGAAATTTCAAGCAGATAGTGTTACTCGTCGGTTTCCAAAGGGTAGGCCTAAGTATGTAAAATTTGGTTCAGATCGGTGAAACGGTGTAGATTTGTGCCAAAGGGCCTAAATGCAGGGAATGAAGTGGTCTGTCCGAAATTTCATGTGGACAGTGTTACTCGTCGGGTTCCAAAGGGTAAGTATACACATTTTGGTTCAGGTCGGTGAAACGGTGCAGATTTGTGCCAAAGGGCCTAAATGTAGGGAATGGATTGGTCTGTCCGAAATTTAAAGTGGACAGTGTTACTCGCAGGGTTCCAAAGCGTAGGCTATTTTCCCTCTTGAGCAGGCCGGTTTCAGACCAAATCGGAGCTGTGAAGGCCAAGTGCTAGCGCTGACGACGCATATTGAAGCAGGATTCGAAAAAAGATTGAAGAGTGGTGCAGTGTTTATAGACCTTACAGCTGCATATGACACGGTTTGAAGGGAAGGTGTTGTTTACAAGTTCCTTCAACTGACAGGCTGCAAGCTAATGGCACAATTACTAAACAACATGTTATCAAATAGAATGGTACAGGTTGTAATGGGTGGTAAACGAAGTAAAGTTACAGTCCTCAACAATGGTCTTCCTCAAGGCTCTGTGCTGTCTCCTCTTCTGTACAATTTGTACATCGCGGACATACCACTTACCACCTTTCGTCAGTTTGCGTATGCAGATGACCTGGCGATAGTAACTCAACATTCCTCTACAGAACAGGAAATTCTTAATGCTGATCTCTCTACCTTGAGTGATTACTTCAGAAAGTAGTGTCTAACACCAAATACCACCAAAACAGAAAGTTATTTTTTACATCTCAACAACCGACAGGCAAATGTTCACTTTAAAGGTCTCACTTGATGGTACACCACTACCTTACAACCCTCACGCAAAATACCTGGGCCTTAGTCTTGTTCGCACACCTGAACAATAGTGCTGCTAAACTACAGACTAGGAACACCATCCTCCACAAACTCGCTGGTTAAACATGGGGAGCATCCACTCTTCGAGCATCAGCAATGGCATTAGTGTACTCTACAGGAGAGTATTGCTCTTCAGTGTGGCTAAACAGTCCTTATGTTAAGAAGATCGACGTAGTCTTGAATCAAACCATACGTATCATTAGCGGCACCATTAAATCTACTCCTCTGTTTTGGTTACCCGTGTTGAGTTATATTGAGCCTCCAGATATAAGACGCCTCAACATCCTGGTAAGAGAGTACAGAGAAATAACATCAAACACAGTCCTACCTATCCACCAGAACATAGCTGTATGATTCAGGCGCTTAAAATCGAGATCACCTCCAGTTCAGACGGCACAGTTGCTCACCAGCAGGAGCTATAATGGAAAAGCAGAATGGCAATCTGTTTGGAACGGCACAGCTCCGAAGGAGTGGCAGACATTATTTAACATCAAGCACCCTCCGGCTGGTTTTGATATCCCACGAAGAACTTGGGTTGCCCTCAACAGAATCCGAACCAAGCACGGGCGATGGGGCTCACTGCTTCATAAGTGGGGCATGCAAACTTCCCCCAGCTGTGACTGTGGTGCAGTGAATCAAACCATCCACCATATTGTAGCAGAATGTCCGAGGAGGGCGTACTCTGGATCAATGGACGACTTTCTGGTGACATCTACTCAGACCATACTGTGGCTAGATGAACTGGACATACAGCTGTGATACAGCTAAGATAATCGTTTTAATGGTTTGCTCCCTTTTTTGTATATATACAGTATGTATATATGTAAATAGTTTATCGTTTTTGAGTACAATGCCATAAGCATAAATAAATAAAATAAAGGGTAAGTATACAAATTTTGGTTCAGATCGGTGAAACGGTGTACGTATCACTGACCATAACGCCAGCGCATGCGGATAGAGCTGTTCGGGAGCGCTTGTTCTTCCGACTTACTGAACAAAAATCAATCTTTAAGGTTACCTGAGAGGTGCAGCCTAATGATACATAGCCTAAACTATTCCTCTTGAATATGGCTATCATATACAAAAATAATTTTTGAATCCGACTGGTAGTTCCAGAGATTAGCGCGTTTAAACACACCAACAAACTCTTCAGCTTTATTATATTAGTATAGATTGCCTGGCTACGTTTCACAGCATTGTTACAACATAGTTGCCAATATATATAAAAATAAAAAAATAAAATAAAAACAACCCACGTAAATTCCACTGTGGCTTTAAAAGTGTCGATCGACCTTTGCAGGTTGTAACACGCTATGATAGCACGTGTTAGCAGTCTGGCTGTTTTCTTTCCTCGCTAAGCTGGCCGCTATTACTCACAAGAATACGTGAAGTTCCAGCTTTCCGTAAGAAGAACGTTGGCTCTGCACACTCGGTTCTTTCAATGTAATTCAACTATACTGTTTACACAGAGTTCACATATTAAGTCCAAAATACGTTCGCGTGAGCTGCACGATTAATTCTAGTTCGATTCCCAGCTGGTATATTACTATTGTGCGTTCGGTTCCGTTATTTTACTGCAAATTCCACTTCCAACGAAACTCATCCGGCTTCTAACCCAGCTCACGGACACAGTAATTAAGTATGCTTCTCGACTGCACTTTTAAAAAAGAGATTCATATAATCACATTACAGAAGGCACAATACAGAGAGAAATGTATACTTAGAATAATATCTGCACCAACGCTGTAATGATCTCCGTTGCAACTAGCAACTATCAACTAGCCTCGCGCCAGGAGGGATGGTATTGTGACTTCTTACTTTCTCCCTTCTCCATTTTTGTAATGAATGATTCTTAGCTGATTCCTGCTGAACTGAGGGATTGTAACATTGTGGTAGTCTGTTTAATTTCAACATTGTAGGCCTACTTTAGGTTTCAAAAGACGACAATTGTTCTTAATTATTCATAATGCAAATTTATTTCAAAGAATTCTGCGATAGGTCATTTCTTTTCCTCTTTCTTATTTCTTTTTTTTTTCGTGTGGCCTCCTGTGAGGCCGAGTGCAGGTCTTTCTAGTCGACGCCCGTGGGCGACCTGCACGTCGGGATGAGAGATGGAATGGATGAAGATGGATGAAACTGGGCAAGGATGTGGAAGGAAGCGGCCGCGGCCTGTCAGAAGGTACTGTCCCAGTATTTGCCTGGTGTTGAAAATGGGAAACCACGGAAAACCATTTCAAGGACGGCCGACGGTGGGGCTCGAACCCAAGTGTCTACCGAGTTAGCTGAGAGCTTGGCCCCATGACCTAACGCTGCGCTTTTGCGAGTGTAGCCACCGCTGCCGGGTCTCTTTCTAATTGGCAGATGGATTAATATGGAGACCTGACCACTCCATCACTCCCCAGAATGGTAACGTAATATCATCCCTTCACTGCCTGTTTCGTGGCTCGCGGTATTTGTGCGAAATAAAAATGTGGTCGTGACGTCAGGGCTCGTTACTCGCATGATCGCGTTGCGGTAGCCGAGTAGCCTAAGTCCAATTGGGCACTTGAGGTCATAATTCAAAAGCTATTTAGTCCATCACATGGAAAATCTGTTTTAACTGGAAGGGGAGTATCGAGATGGTAAGGGCCAGTATTATATATGAAATCAGACTATATTATTTCAGCAAGGAACATCCATTAATACAATACCCTAAGACAAACTTACCTCGTTCACATATTCTTCTGATGGTTCAATTTGTATGCATGGAACAAACTCAAATATAGTTTGTTCCTCTGTCTTCATATCTCCCGTGTCATTCTTGAGAAGTGCTCCCTATGAAAAAGAAAAAGCTTATATTACAAATATAATTAATCAGAATCATGTACATTGATATCCAACATACGCTCTAAAATCACACTTTTTGTACGGTACCAGTATATGAAATTAGAGCAGCAACGGCTCTACAGTTAGGTGTTATCCTCCCAACAAGAAAGACCGAATACTAACACTGGATAATAAATGGGATTTTTGAACTGCCCTACACTTTCTAGGTTCGGTAGCTTTTGGTTGATTGAAACAACTGTACAAATATGTACTAGAGGGACTTCCTGGGCAAATTATCTCTGTAGTTTTTAAATTCCAGCCAAAATACAGTGCTGATTTCACTCCCGACACCTTCTGTTCTGGTTATGAAAGAAGGTGTAAGCAAATATGTTACGCTACCCTTACTATCTAATGAGCAGAAAGGAGTAGCCTAGTTGGCTTTCATCTTGCCTTCTATAGTAAAGCCATCATAACTTCCGACTTGACGTTTCAGTGTTACCCTAGAGTTATCTAGCGGTCAGAAGGAAAATCACTTTAACCAGACAATCACAGACAGTCATTCAAATCGATATATCACGACAAATTGAGTTTCGTTCGCGATGGCGTGATTTAGCGAACGAAACTCGAGCCTAGTAGAGAAACGTCAAGTCGGAAGTTATGATGGCTTTACTATACACGTATGAGAGAGATTAGCCTATAATACCACATTTCATTGCAGGTCTTGCATGTTAAATTCTCTTCTCCATTTACAAACACAAACATAATTTGTTGCTGTTTCTTTGTTCATTTTAAATAGCAATTCCACAATTCAAGATTTCAAGAACAATAAGTAGGTCTAAATTATAGGACATATAGATAAATGAGCCACATAAACATCCCTACAATAATTCAACTATTCCATAAATACAATAACACAAACTTACCCCTTCTATTTCTACAGTTGGTTCACATTTTAGCCATGGAACAATCTCAGCAGTAGTTTGATCCCTTACCATATCTGCTGTGTCAGGCTCGAGGAATGTTTCCTACAGGGTGAGAATATAACTTATATTATAAACATAATTAATCGGAATCGTGTACAAAGATACCCTGCAGCTCTTGAGCAAAACCCCACAGAATGAGGAAGATTTTAAAAAGTCGAAAGGTGATTGTTAATTTACTTTTCTGTTTTCTCCTTGTTTCGATTTATCTGAGGTGAGTCTCACACAACCTTAGGTGTGCAGTAGAAATTTCAAGGTAGATTACCTTATTCAACAAGTAGTTCCGTGAAGAACTAAATAGCCTTTTTTCATACATCCTACTTATGCAGGGGCGGCTCACCGTATGTGCAGAAGTGCTGCAGCACCTTATTTTATTTGAAAAATAATTTCTTAAATAATAATATTACCTACAATTAAATACAGCGCATTTGATCAGAAGCCAGTAAAATAATATGAATTATATAAACTCCTCTCACAACGAGGTATCTGCGTCTATTGCCAGCTAACATGAACTCTGTCTTTTGCACATGCGTGCCCAACGTATCCGTTGTGCTGTTGGTTCAACAGCCAAGACTTGAGCCAAGGCACCACAGCCATTCTTCGTTCGACCACAGAGCAGCAGCACTAGGCACACGAAATGAGATGAATACTGTATTTTGTCATTGCAGGTGTTATTGTGCGTTTAGTTAATTTTGTATGAGGAATGTGATGAGTAGGGCCCGGATGTTGATGACATGTCATCTTTTTACTGAGCTGTCTAAAACAATGCTGAAGTACATAGAAACTCCGGACGGGCCACCCCGTCTTCAAATATGTCATTTTTATTTTGCATCTTCTTGCACTTTTTGCTATTTATCCTTTTTAAGAGTATTTTCTTAAGTTTGGTAGATTTTTTTGGTCTTATTTAGAGAAATCGGCCTTTTAAGGTCATCTTTTTCCAATTCAGTTATGTCACAGCTTTATATGAAGGAGTTAAGTCTCTCATTAAGAAGAAGCTAGTAGCTGATACAAGATAATTTAAAATATTGGAATATTGATTCCATTTCCGTAATCAAGCGGCTGGAAACTAGTCTTAGCAACAATCGTGGCGAAATTGCTGCGGGTATTGCATCAAAACTGAAACAAGTTCTGGACAAAACACCGGGTATAAAACATTATGCTAAATCTAAGACATTCGTTCTGGTGAAAACTACTGCACGGATAGGATTGAGGAGGATTTAGCAGCAAACGACCTTCCTCACTTCAAGTACGCTCCGATCACATCAGTTGATGTTAAACGCAGCTTTTCGAGATATAAAAACTTGTTGGCTGATAACCGCAGATAATTTACATTTGACAACATCAGAATGACATTCGTAGTGCACTGCAACTCAGACCAAAGTGAACATAAACCTCTTGTTAAGTGGTTGAAATCCATTTTGATTGACTTTTCAGTTTGAGCTTAAGATGTCATTTTTGAAATATTGGTGGGTATATTATTATAAGATCATTTTCTCTATTTTATAGTGCTTTTTTGATTTTTTGATATATTGGTGAGTTTATTATTATGAGATCATTTACGCCATTTTAGTACTTTTTTTTTGAATTTTTAGGTCATTTAAAACAGTCATTTTTGAAAATTTTAAGTGCATTTTTTAAACTTTTTTACGGCATCAACATCCGGACCCTAGTGATGAGTTTGTTCAGTATGAAAAAATCAGTGGAGAGCCTCTTGTATGTTTCTGACTGCGAGTTTCTATAAATTATGTTTCTAAATATTTGTACTATTTGGAGGGGGAATGGGTTATAGCACAAAACTGATTTTCTGCACCATCCACCATTGTACTTATGCTAATTGCCTCTATCAACATACAAAATTTCAGTTTAAATGCTTTTATAGATTCGTAGATATTGAGAACCGTCTAAATATTTGTTGACAGATTGGATGTTTATTATGTAGCCTATAGAGTTATGTACTACGGTATATGGAGATTATTGCGTAGGTTTATTATTCAAACTTCAATCGCATGACTAGTAGTTCTGCACAAGAAATTAAAATACGAGGTTTTGAAAATTCGCACAGCCGCCATCTTGAAGTTATGAAAACAATTGAAATAAATTAGATGTCAGTGGATTAAAATTTGTATAAGCATTTACCGTACCAAGTTTCACTGCGCTTGGATGGTTAAATCGCGAGAAACGTCAATTTAAATAATTAAATTTCGCGTCGCCACCAAGTTGGATCTGTAGTCTACTGATCAGGTTATTGGAAGTCCCATACGTGAACTATTGTAAACAAAATTTCAGTTTTTGTCGCAGCCCCTAAACTTAAGAACCAACCAAAATTTCAGTTTGTGCTGTCATAGATTAGTAGATATTGAGAACCGTCTAAATATTTCGGATGGTCGCCATGTTGGATTGTTATATATGTAGGCCTTAGAGTTATGTATTTTAGATGAAGATTAATGCGTAGGTTCATTATTCAAACGCAGACTTCGATCGCATGATTAGGACACAAGTTATAAAAACTTAATTTTAAAATATCGCACAGCCGCCATCTTGAGGTTATGTTAACAATTGAGTAAATTTGATATCAGTGCATTACAATGTGTATACACATTTGCTGTACCAAGTTTCACTGCGCTCGGATGGTTAAATCGCGAGAAACGTTTATTTAAATGTTTCAACTTCGCTTGGCCGCCATGTTAGTTTTGTACTTAACAGGTTTTTGAAAGTCACATAGGTGAACCTCTAGTAGTGCCCTTTATCACCGTACAAAATTTCAGGGTTATATCAGTAGTGCCGGTCCCGTGGTGTTGGGGTAGCGCGCCTGCTTCTCACCCGGAGGCCCTGGGTTAGATTCCCGGCTCCGTCAGGGATTTTTAGAAACTGACGTGAGGGCTGGAACGGGGTGCACTCAGCCTCGTGAGGACAACTGAGTAGCTGTTTGACAGTGAGGCAGCGCCCCGGTCTCGAAAACCAAGATTAACGGCCGAGGGGACCCGATGCGCTGACCATGCGTCACCCCAATATCAGCAGACGAAATGGCTGGGCAGAGGTCGCTTAGTAGGCCTAGACCCTTCATGGGATGTAGTGCCAGGGGTTGTATTATTATGATATCAGTAGTAGTTTCGGAGATATAGAATGCCGGTGATAAATATCGCACAGCCACCTTGTGTTAAAATTTAAGGGCACGGTCGGGGTCAGACAAAATAGAACTATGTCTTTACCAGTTTAGATTTCATTAGGGACATACAGACGGACAAAAAGGTGATGTCATAAACCTTTTCATGTTCGACCCTCACTATTATGTGTCAGAAAACTGTATCATAATGATGGTCATTATAACACTGTTTTTCATTATGATACAGTTTCTCCAGCCAATCAGAGCTCGTTCATTGACCAATTAGGTAACGATACATTCGCGCATGCGCTCAAAATCCAACACGTCGGACATAAACTCAACATCGAACTATAATAAATTACCGACATGGAATACGCACCGTCCATATGTTCGCGTAAATAAACTGGCGAATATGAGACAAGAAATAGCACTGTACCTTAATATCACCAACACTAATTTCTACACAGCGCATTGTCTTGAAACGACTCCGGTAACAATATTACTGAGGGGCGGCAGATGTAAACATATGGCCTGCATATGGCATTGCAAGCACACAGAGCGCATGCGTCGGTCGTTCAGAGCTCTTGAAAGACAGAGATATCGTACTTAGCGCTCGCTCTCCAATCACAAAATTCAAGTGGCTGACTCAACAGATATTTATGAATATTTATGTTAAAACATATAATAAAGTTATAATTATCGTCGAACATAAACAGTCGTATGCAACTCGCCTATAATTGTAATTAAGACACTCGTATGGAAATTATAAAACTCGCATACGCTCGTTTTATAAAAATACTCGTGTCTTAATTATAGCCATTATAGGCTCGTTGCATAATGTACTATTTTTTAGTAAAGGAAAATAGGCTAAAAAATTTAGTTCCTTTAAGAATTATTTCGCAAAATGTTATACGTGTGATGTAGCGGCCCGATTGACTGAATGAAGCTCTTTTCCTCTTAGTCAAGTTTCAGTGAGATAAACTCGATTAGATGCGAATTAGCGAAATTGATGAGATCGAGTTTTAATCATTTTATTAATGCAGCCAATGGCTGCACGGGATATTTCAGGACGGGATATTGGAAGGAAATCGACCGTGGACCTATTGAGAAGAACCGTCTTGGCATTTGACTGGTGGAGAAAATGGGAAACCATTTCAGGACGGCCGAGGTGGATTCCGAACCCACGCTCTCCCGATGCCAGCGAGGCAAGAGGTAGCGCTTCAGCGCTCTCGACCACCGTGGCCAGTGAGATCGAGTTTTGTCATTGTGTGCGCATGTTGTGTGTGTATACACGTCCCCACAAATAACTTTTCATTGACAGGACTTATTTAAATGATATTTGGTAGTAAGTTAGCTTCAGCCCCGAACACCTTAACTAAACCTTTCAAATTGCCATTAATGACACCCATCCAATATGGTGGCTGAGAGAAATATTTCACCAGTATTTCCTATCCCCAAAACAATTGCGCCATACCAACAGAATTTTCGTAAGGTAATAGACGACTTTATAGTAAAATCAAACATTTGACTTTCAAGAAAACCTGCTAAATATAAAACAACATAGTGGACACGCCAACGAAGCCTCCGTGGCTTAGGAGGCAGCACGCCGGCCTCTCACCACTGGGTCCGTGGTTCAAATCCCGGTCACTCCATGTGAGTCTGTGCTGGACAAAACGGAGGCAGACAGGTTTTTCTCCGGGTACTCCGGTTTTCCCTGTCAAAATTTCATTCCAGCAACACTCTCCACTATCATTTTATTTCATCTGTCATTCATTTAATCATTGCCCCAGAGGAGTGCGTCAGGCCTCGGCAGCCGGCACAGTTCATATCGTCGCCGCTAGAAGGGGCTTCATTCATTCCATTCCTGACCCGGTCAGAGACTGGAAGCAGGCTGTGGATTTCATTTCAGTGTACACGTCAAGTACAAATAATTTAAATAGCTTTTCTGGCGTTCTTATCAACCAAGAACAACGAAACAAGTGTTTGTTTAGAACTAAACACAATAGCGTTTAATGTTGTTGAATTATTTTCAAAAATTCATGTGGTGCCTACGCGAAATTTTAATTCATGTTGTGGCTGTGCGAAAATGTAATTCATGTGGTGACTGCACGAAATGTTTAAACATATTTTAATTTCTCCTGCCTATTGAAGCGATTGAAGTGAAACTGCACATAATGAGCCATCGTTATATTCTTTGTCTGTCTGTTTGCTAGTCATCCCGGAGGCTGGTGGATCATCAAAAAGTACGGTACCACCGTAGGCTTTGAAGTTAGAAACACACAAAACCTCAAGACAGTGCTATATTGAGGCGTACTAGGCAAGGTGAGGAGCCACTGCTTTCCTCACTGAGGTACATAAATACATGGCTTACATTTAATAATACATTATTGTAGATGACACGCATGTAAATTATTCTGGGATGGATTTCTCTTACTCGTAACGGAATAATTCGATCTCTGTGAAACTTGGTATAGTGGACGACTACTATCATCTAATCCTTTCATTTTCATGAAATATAGATGGGGCTCTAATCAATTCCTCTTAACACTTAATTCGTCACTGTGAAATATGACATAGTGGACCCCTTACTAAAATATAAACCTCCAGGCACATAAGTTTTGTTTTATTTATTTTATTCCAAAGTCCCTCTGGTCATTTGCTGTGATTCTTAGCCCACCAAAGTCTGTTTTGTTTCATAGCAATTTTCAATTTGTTTTTATAGGGCGGTGACACATCTCTTAGAAACGCCGCTCTAATGATTGGAATAAGGTTTGCTTCTCAGATGAATCCTCAATGCTGATCCTTGATGACAAAACCGAGTTTGTTCAATGCTGCACCAATGAAAAATTCAATGAAAACTTTGTTGTGGAACTGTTGAAACATCCCCTCTCCATAATGATATGGTCTGTAATTAGCAGCAAGGGAATGGGCCTCTGTATATTGTTCTAGGGGCAATGCGGAAGGATCAGAACGAGCTAGTTTTAAGGAACGAACTTTTGTCTCAAGCATCAGAATGGTTCCCGAAAAAAAGATTTTACCTTCATGCAAGATTCAGCACCAAGCCACAAAGCTAAATCGGTAACAGAGGTTCATACAGAATAAAACAAATAATGTTTTGGACTGGCCGGGAAATTCTCCAGACATGAACGCTATAAAAAACATTTGTACGAAACTGAAGAAAGAAATTATTTAAAAAAAAGTGTCATTACAAGCAGGACGATGCTTCTAGAAAGATTAAATGAGGTTTGGAGATGCCCATATATGGAGGAACAGGCGAGAAAATGCATTACACGTATGCCAAGAAGGGTCTGTGCAATGATTGCAGCTAGGGTGCCTCCGCAAGATATTAAAAATTTGATCTGTAAGAAGGTAATTGTAACTATGAAATTGTTTTTTCGGTAGAATATGGTAAATAAAATATGTCAAACACCAATAAAATAAAGAAAATGCACTAACATTTACCGAATTTTTTCTTCTCGCCAAAAAGTTACTTTATTTTCATTCTGAGTTTTCTATAGGGTTCATGTTTGGAGAATTTCCCGGCCAGTCCAAAACATTATTTGTTTTATTCTGTATGAACCTCTGTTACCGATTTAGCCTTGTGGCTTGGTGCTGAATCATGCATGAAGGTAAAATCTGAGTTTGTTCGTCGCTGCACTGTATATGTTATGGATTACACAAGAGCTAACAAATATGTATTTATATATTCTTTAATCACATGTAACTCATATCGGGTTGTTTTTTCGCATGTCCCAGTAATTGGGATTATATTGTGTTGACTGAGAAGATGCAATTGTTAATAAGGTAACACTGGAAAATGGCTTCAAAGCTCTCCATGACCTATATAGCCTAGGTTGCGATATGCACTTCCTTTAAACATGGTATTTATCGAAAAATTTCGTCTTGTATTTTTGATATTGTGTTTAGAGTTAAGGCTTTAATGTCATCCATAACGTCATGGATGCCACCATATATTTTTATGTATCGTGACCTATCTAACTACTCGCCGATTTTCTGATAGGCATGAATTATGCTCTTTGATTCAAGAAAAATATAGAGGACAGGGTTTCTTTTCAAAATGTAACAAATAGTATGGTACATCAATATTCACCTACTATAGCTGTACCAATTGAGCACTCTCATAAAGATGGCAAGTTTACACTGCAAATTAATTGCAATGCGATTGTCTATCCTCACATTTTAAGTCACCAGCCACCAATGTTTGCACAATCTCCGACCCTGCCAGTCGGGTAAGTAGGTGAGTCTTGAAGGGGTTATCAGGGGCAGATGACCTAGCTGCTCTGCCCCTTAAAGCGACACTAACTAATTAATTAACTTGAGGGGTGTGTTATTATTTATTAGTGTTATATCAGCAATGTCACAGCCACCCACTCGACACCTGCCAGTTGCTACTGTACCATATTTCATTACATATTACATTCATATTTCCACAAAGCACATACTGGAAACAGGGAAACCAGAACCACCAACTGTTACCAAACAAATAACAAATGCTACTTAAAATATTACAATAAACAATTCCATACTTCATTAAGTTTTGTCATGGAAAACATAGAGACATTATCAAAGTATCAATAAGCCGCTGTCAAATGTATAATTACAGGCCGGATGTTGGTTTTAGACGAGTGGAGAATCATAATGGAAGCCTGGAGGCGAGTTACTACAGTGCCTGTGTTGTTGTCACCTGCCCCATGCGGTCAGATGATGGAGAAAACTATCTCACGCTACTGCTGAAGTACAGTCATTGGCAAACATAATGGCGCTATGTAACGTGTACTTCCGCATCACATAATACTTCGACGTGGACTGTCTGTTCTGCACGGTGGTGTCGTCACGTGCTCAAATCTGGAATTCCATTACATCAGACCGGTGGTGACAACTGTGAAACGAGAGGGCGAGAGTGATTGTGTACAGGCTTCCCGCAAGCTTCAAGGTCAAGGGCAATCGTCTAAAACAAACGTCCGGCTTGCACGGTGTCCGGACAGTTCCCCACACTGACACTTCCACACACTGCAAAAAATACTGACACTTCCCCACTGCCCTTGGACGTGGCTACCTGTTTAATGACTCAGAAATAATCTCGACTGACATTTCCACACACATCTTCCCCCCACCACCAAGGCTACTAGGGAAACGATCAAGTTGAGGACATAAATGTGGATTTTGAAGCTTCTGTAACTTATTCTCTGAAAGACGTATTTCCAACAACAAAAATACATGGCTGTCATTTTCACATGACAAAATGCTTATGGAGAAAAATACAGGATCTCGGATTGTCGGTGGAGTACCGAGAGAATAACGAAATCAGCCTTCATGTCCGTATGTGCGCAGCACTTGCGTTTTTAAAGCCTGAAGATGTGCTCGATGGATGGATGGAAATACACTCTCAAGATCCAGAAAGTCCCAAACTTGCCAGTTTTTTGACTACTTCGTTGAAAATTGGCTGGATAACCAAGACATTCCAATCGAGTTGTGGAACTGCCACCAAGCACGACACAGGATAACGAATGCTGTTGAGGGCTGGAACAACCGTCTCAACAATCTTGTCGGGAGACCTCACCCCAAATTAAAAGAGGTTGTCAAAGTGTTGAAGACGGAAGCTGAGAAGACCAACTGCGCATTTGTAAAGGCCGAGCTCAACATGGAAGGGAAAAAAAGAAGACGAAAATATGTCAAACTGGACGGACGGATTGAGAACATTCAGAAAAAGTTCGAAAATGACAAAAAAAAGTTTTCACAGAAAATGGAGTACGGTAGGTTAATATTATTGTTGAACAAAATAATACAAAACAACTGACGAAGCTTAGAAAGCTGATTTTAAACACGCCAAAATTATAACACCACCAAAATGACCGGTTTTGTTATTATGTAGCCAGTCCACAGTCTGGATAAAGTGTGATGGAATTCAGACTCTGCATTTATATTATTTTGATGGAAATTACACTACATCACAATGATATTTTCGAGACCGTGTTAGTAATGAAGTACATAGACCGAGCGCTTTTCAACACTCCAAAGGAGTATTATGTTAAGGTGCATTGTGACTGGTGCGGCTGTAACGATGATCGCTGAAGCCTATAGCCTTAGGGAGGGGGGGGGGAATGTGTGTGGAACTGTCAGTCGATATTATTTCTGAGTCATTAAACAGGTAGCCGCGTCCGAGGGCTGTGGGGAATTGTCAGTGTGGGGAACTGTCATGTAATCGGCTTGCACACTGGTCTACCAAAAATAATTCAGTTGCAAAAACAAAACAAGCTGTTTCTGGAAGATAATTTGTCCCTGAATCCAGAACTAATCACAGAATTTATTTATCGGTATGAGTTTCCATGTTATAATGGATTTTGTAAATGCTTGCGTCAGCCTTTATTACATGTATCTGGCGAAAGGAGAACAAGAAAATCTGTGTTAGTACACATATTAATCAAAGAAATGAGCTACGTTAGAGTAAAGATAAGTGAATAAACAATCGACATTGCAACAATCACCAACGTGCTGCAATGTGTTGGAGCATGACTCATCCACCTCAATCGTACCCTGGCGGTGGATTTCGGAACTGAGGATAATGAATCACGGCCGACTGAATACGAGCTGCGCTCTATTATTAATCGCTTCTACAATGGGATGGGAGTGCGCTCTATCGGCGCCGAGTAGAAATTTTCCAATTACACGTTATGCATGGGCTCTAACTGGGATTGTCAAGGCGGCCGTGTATGGGGCATAGACGTCCTTGTAATATATTTTGATTGTTTTCCAACAATTACATCCACAATAGAAAACTGAAAGCAAATTAATGAAGCAATACCAACGTAACCAAAAATGCAGCAGTTTGAAGATGTTTAAAGATAGAGGGTACCATAGTACGAAAACTGAGCCCGATAGATAAAAACGGATTTCATTTTCGAATTCAGCACCCACGACTTAGCTATGAACACAAGTCACCTTATTTGTAACAAAAATGTTGTTGACCAGTGTTATCAAAGTATCAATAAGCCGCAGTTAAATGTATATAACTTACAGTACATTACACCGTATATAAAAGAATTGTACCGGAACTTAAAGCATTGCATTACTATATTAAACCATGCAAGTGGAATGAAAGGGGTAGATACCATGTTGTTCTGCTAAAAACAGTTAAGTCTGGCAACACTATTGTATAATTACTACAATAAGACTAAAAGGTAAATCAGTAAAATACTCACCTCAAAACCCTCCTCACACCACAAAGGTTCTTCCTTAATATCTAATGCCAACTCCATTCTGTGCGGTTAATGTACGGTACCAACTGCATACCTTATAGACCAAGTGTAGGCCTACTCTGAAATATAAAATGGAATGTCATACAACAAACTCTAGCAGTATAGGCCTACACTACACACCACACACACCATGGATTAATATACGGTATAACAAAGACAAGCAATTACAAGCCAATAAGCACAACCAAATCATTCCTTATACCTGCATCTGTTTACAGATAAAGAATATTATTTATTAGGAAACAAGAAGTTCCGTGACGAACTAAAGAGCCTACTTTTCTTAAAATTAAGATTCATGCCAATGATTAACCTACTGTATATGAACCTATCTAGAATAATGACGAAATTAAGTTGGTAATATCGAAATGTCCAATTAGTTCGAAATATACCTGGTATAATGTAGCCTAATAGAGCACTACAGTTGGCAGCCCTGGAGACTGAATACGTTCTTAGTTCCATCTCTTAAGGTATAGAATACAAAATTTGGTTGAAGCCCACTGGACGTCACATGCAGTTAGACACTGGATCTATCAGCACGCGTAAATGCATGTTGGCAACAATGTCATGCATCTGATGGTCAGAAATAATCTGATATAATATGATCTATTGTGCCAATTTTTAATGAAAACCATTAGTTAGTATAGAAGTTAAATGCATTTTAAAATTGGACCTATCAGCAGGCTTAGAATCATGTTGGCAGCACTGAGGTATATTAGTTACTCCGAATTAATCTAGAATGCCAGGTACTATACGTGTGCCAAGTTTAGAGTTATTGGCTTGCATAATTTCTGATATATTGATATTAGGGTAACAACAATAGAGACAGCATTTATCAACAGTTGGCAGCCCTGGTTGCTCTTAAGAATACGCATAGTCATGTCTGTTATGGTACACATAGCACATACGAAATTTGGTTGAAATCCAAATGATAGTATAGAAGTTACATGTATTTAACGTTGGACCTCCCAGCAGGCTTAGAATCATGTTGGTAGCACTGACGTATATAAGTTACTCCAATGTAATATAGAATGTCAGGTACTATACGTGTGCATAGTTTAACGCTGTCGGCTTGCATACTTTCTGATATATTGGTATTTGGATTAAAAAATAGAGAGAGCAATTATTAACAGTTGGCCGCCCTGGTGGCTCTTAAGAATATGCTCAGTCATATCTGTTTATGTACACATACTACATACAAAATTTGGTTGAAATCCAACTGATAGTGTAGAAGTTATATGCATTTAAAAATTGGACATATCAGAAGGTTTAACATTATTTTGGCTACACTGTCATGTATAGCCTCCAGGAAAGTAAACTGAAATAGCATTACCTACATGTGCGCCAATTTTGGAATAGCTTCCATGCATACCTTCCAAGATATCCAACATGGAGCTCAAATTTCTAGTGCGTTTTTTCAGCAGTTTGTAGCACTGACATCATTTTCAAATATGGGCGTGAGATATTCCGGTATACATCTTTACTCATACTAAACTTGGTTTCGATTGCTGAAGCCGTTATAAGGAGTTGATAGGGGGGACACACACACATCCAGACAGACAGACAGACAGACAGACAGACACACATTTTCCCGGATCGATCTCATAAGTCTACTTTTTCCTCATTTTTGCAAAATGTGAAAAGTAGGCTAAAAATATTAGTACTTAAGCTCTTGTATCATAAAATTAGGCATCTAAGGAAACATCAAATTAACCCAATGAAACTTGATTTTTCAAAGATTCAATTTAAGAAAACGCACACGAAATCGTTATACCGGTACTGTACTTTCAATATTTGATACTATTAAACACTAAATGATGCCCTTTGCATGGTACCCAGCAACCGTTTATAAAATGATAGTAACTTATTGGCTGTAACCGTGGAGGTCCGGGTTCGATTCGCGGCTCTGCTAAGAAATTTAATTCTGGTCTGAGGGCTGGAACGGAGTACACTCAGCCTCGTGAGTCAAAAGTGAGAACAGGTAGGTTTGATTCTCACCTTAGCCATCATGGAAGTGTTTTTACGTGGTTTCTCACTTCTACTACAGGCGAATGCCGGGATGGTTCCTAACTTAAGGCCACGTACGCCTCCTTCCCAATCCTCATCTGAATTACAAATACACACCCTAATACTGCAATCACACTAAGCAGTAGCAAAATATAACTCGTTCTCCTTTTCTATGATTTTTTTTGTATGAAATTATGATAGTTTATTGCATAAATCAAGTTGCTATTAATTGTAATATATAATAAGAGCTGCACTTTTAGCGTAATGATGCGATATTATATCACACGTGGCATGAAGGATTAAATACCGCGTTGTTCTGCTAAAATGTAGCCAACGAATGAAAATAATTAAGCGAAAATAAATCTCTAAAATGGGATTGTTCAATGTTTATAGGAACAAACAGTATATCACTCACTGTCAGATTATCCAGATTTTAAATATTAATTATCTGGCATCTATCGTGCAACACCCATTGCAATCCTCTACTTCTCCTTCATTGAGGAACAAAATGCCCTATTTTGAAGTATACCAAAATATTTTTGGCATAGTGTTCTTCTCTGACTTTAATATTCCCCAGATGCTCGTGAATGCATCTGATACTCAGCCCAAGTGAATCGGTCTACCATCTCTCAGACTGTGGGTACTATGCAGGAAATGAAGGTCTTATGTCGAAAACAATTAAGGAGAAGCTGAATTAGTTGAGTTCTCAGAACACTATCAGAAGTTCTGTTCTGTAAGAATCTTCTCGAAATGCCGTACTTCTCAACTGTTGAAATACCTCTCTTGATTAAGACTTCTAAATGCTTAATTTAAAAATAACAGTCACCGCCTCTCACCCCGCACTCCCTTGAACACAGCATTCAGACTTTCAGATTCGGGCTTGTACGAGGGCAGATCGAAAAGTCACTGCCCCCATTATTTTTAGCAAAAAAATACAGGTAGTTACAAATACACGTACTGTTCTACGCACCTTACACATTTTCCACATAATCTCCACATCTGTTCAGACATTTGTCCCATCGCAGCACTAAATTTGAGATGCCCCTGTGGTAGAATTCAGCCGGCTGACGGTGGAACCAACGTCGGACTGCTGTCTTGGCGTCATCGTTGCACGTGAGTCGGTGTCCTGCCAGGAACTTCTTCAGCGGACCATGCCAATGCGAGACCACATGTAGCAACCAGAACCGCCAACAAGCTCCGGTCATTTCACTGGGAGAGTCTAGACCACCCACCATCCAGTCCAGACCTCACCCTTACCGATGTCCACGTTTTTGGTCCGCTGAAGAAGTTCCTCGCAGGACAGCTATTCACGTGCAACGATGACGCCAAAACAACAGTCCAACGATGGTTCCACCATGGCTTTCACCACCTTAATTGAATTAACAAATCTTTCCATGACCCTACAGTGACGTGTGCATACCAACTATGTAGACAAGCATGTGAACGCTACCACTTAGAGCTCTGAAGTGAAAGAAAACAATCAATCAAAGACTATGCAATTCAAATCCCCAGAGTGCAATTTTAGTGCATATGTTCATCCTTTTTTTTTTCAATTGCTATTTGGCTGCAATAAAAGTATTAATTAATATCCTGAACTAGCACCAACTGCTAGAGTTCAGGTACTATGTGAGATCGTTTTGTTCTTTAGTTTAAATAACATTTTCAAATAACACACAATAGGCTGTTACAAACGCTTTAAAATAAAAAATAAAAATGTATCGTACTGTCAACTTGTCATTCTTCAAATTCGATGCGTATAGAATGCCAATGGTATGCTAACAAATGGAGTCCCACGTAGACCAGTTGCGACATCTGTTGGAGAAGTATCGAACAAGATAATCCTTATAGCGGCCATAAAAAGAAACTTTTCAATTAAAGCTATTAGTTAATCTGTGCGCCGGAGCGCAACTAGTTGGCCATGATAATTCACTGGTTGCTGTCTCGTGCAGATCCGCTGGCGAATTTTGTTTTAATTAAATACCTATTTTCCATTGTAATATGTACAATATAACGCTTAATTTTAAAACGTCAGAGTAATTACAAAACAATAAATATTTTAAAAATTCAAGCCAAAAAAACTCTGATAGGATTTGAACTCTAGCCATACGGGTCAAAGGCTATCGCGTTACCACGCAGCCAAACGTGTCAACGAAAATTGGACGATATTAATTGACTTACATACTGTGCCCAAATCCACTTGTGCAGATTGGGGATCACAGGCACATATACTAAGTCCCAGGCGGAAGGTTTGAATAGCGCGCGACATTTGTTCTAGATTGGAAACGAAGGAATATGCAGGCAACAGAAAGGTTAGTGACGCGTGCCGCGTCATAATCGAGGCTATATATTTGATTAAATATTTCCCGATTTGATTGAATCTTGGAAGGCATACCATTTTACTGGCACGGGAAATAGAAGAAGAATGAGCCATATCAGAAGAAAATCGGATCAGTGGAAGCCGAGATATGAGCAGTTTAATGATAGAGGACTTACTCCGTTGTGACGTCAGAGGAGAGCTCTGTACGGTATAAATTACGGGCCCAGCAGCACTCAATACTTGAGCAGGCGCAACCGCGCCCGGATAGGTAGAGGGCCACGATCGGCAGGCTCCTTGGGTGGGGAGTTAACCTCCACTGGGCCCTCTCCACCGGTCACGCGGGCACGTCAGCAGGCCCTTGGTGAGAAGACGCCAGCGGCGCAGAAGCCGCCAGCCGTTGACGAGGAAGGGGTGCCTCAAAGCCCGGCTGGCGCACTCAACGCTGGAGTAGCTCCCGGCCCGGGGAGCACAGGTAGCCCGGACATAACGCAGGTGTCCCTGCGGTCCGAGTCAACCGACGCCTCCCCTGGGCCCTCTGAGCTAGCCGAGTCCGAGAAGAGTCGGACGCCAGGACCGGCTAGCTCCCCGCGACCGGACAGCAGCAGTAGCCCTGACGCCAGGTTCAGCTGGGCGAGCGATGTGAGCTCGGACCCCGTGCATGGGCACCCTGGAGCCACTTCCCCAGGCTCCGAGCGAGCAAGTGGCTACGATCCCAGCCTCCTGGCTCTGTTTGTCTATTACAGGCCAGGCGTCAACCAGGAAGAAGAAAGGGACGTCATCAGGGCCTACATGGACCAGGCCCATGAAGTCACGACGGGAGGAGCTGAACGTGTCCGCCCGGACATCGAAGCCTACCTCCCCACCGGAGTGCTGATCAGGCCACACAAGGACGTGGTTATCATCTACCTGGCAGCAATCTCCAAGATCTGGCAGGTCGCGGTGGTACCAGGCTGTGCGCCATGTGCCTCTCCGCACATCCTCCGCCACGCGGGGGAGACTCGCCCAGACTTTGGAGCCTGGAGGGCCACCACGACGCAGGCAGAGGTTGGGACCCAGGTGGGCCCCCTGACCTTCTCCAAGACGACGCAGGCGCCTCTTCCAGCACCTCAGGCGGTGCCATTAGCGGGGCAACCCGCGCCCACCATCCAGGAGGTGCAGCAACCAGAGCTCCAGGTGGGGCCTTTAGCGGGGCAACTCGCGCCCGCCACCACCACCAGGCAGGGGACTCCAGAGACGGCCGGGGCCACCAGGACGGCCCCAAAGCAGCGGAAGAAGACGAAGCGCACCAGCCCAGAGGACCGTCGCCCACAGCGTCCCCAGGAGGGGGAGCCAGGACGCCGCGAGGCCACCAGCCGCAGCCAGGAACAGCCGCTACAATCAGGTCGTATGAAGTCCCGCTCAGGCCAGCTTTTACAGTGTTTCCGCTGTCTGAGATGGGGCCACTCCCAGGGATCCTGCGGCTCTCCAGTCCGTTGTAACCGGTGCTCAGGTGGCCACCACCACACCGGCTGCACGGTGCCGCGGGACGCGCCTGTGTGCGCCAACTGCATGGGTGACCATCCGTCATCCCATCGCAGTTGCCCTGTCTACAGGTCCATGGCAAGAGCAGAGAGGAAGGTGGCTCGTTCCCATGGACCGCCCGCTAGGCCCCTGCTTCGGCAGGCGAGCCCCCCCCCCCTCCACTCTCCGGTGACGGAGGCTCGGTACCAGGGACCCCATGGAGATCGGGTAGTGGCGCAGGTTCTCCGGATACTTGTACCATTGCTCGGTAGCCGGAAAGGCCCGCGCTGATCCCAGCAGTGCCGAGTTCTAACGGATTCCCCGGAGACGAACTGGCGAGAAGACGGACATGGATCTGGTGCATGATACATTCTTCTAACTAACATACCAACTCATTTCCATACCCACATTATCCTTGCATGTGGCAATAACCAAGCCGCCAGGTTTTACGTGTAGGCAATCTTTCCTTTCTGCCTATGCGGTTTTCCCTGGCCCTACAATCTTACCCTTATATATGAGTAGATATTTATAATAATAATGTTATTGGTTTTACGTCCCTTTTAACTACACTGGCTTTTAGAGACGCCGGGGTGCCGGAATTTTGCCCCGAAGGGGATCTTTAACGTGCCAGTAAATCTACTGACACGGCTCCCTCGCATTTGCGCACCCTCAAATGCCAGCTGACTGCGCCAGGTTTCGAACCTGCAACCTTGGGCTCAGCAAGCGAGAACGTTACCCCTAGTAGATATTTATATGTGCTCATATATATTTTATACCTATGTTAATATCTATTAATTATGCCTGGTAGATCGCGACCGCGATGGGACAGGCACTAAGTCCTAAAAGACATTCCTTTTATCCAATTCCCTATGCTTTCTCTTCTTCTATCGTAGATTAACTGCATGTCGGAGGCACCAGTAGTAAGGTCGGGTGCCACGCGAGGGTGCGGGTACTCTTTCGCCCTGCCCCCCCCCCCCCCCCCCCTCCCGAAAAAATCTCAATACACTTCACTTCTTCACAGCGCACGGTCGCTGAGACTACATAGTCAGTTCTGGTCAGGCAGGGCTCGTGCCCTGGGGCCCGACCCTCCCAGGGGGGCCCGGCATCCTCGGAGGATGGGCCCGATCGGACATCGATTTATTATTGCCTTTATGTGACTTGAATTTGCTACTGGCAATCATTTAGTGAATGCAATGAACTGTCTCTGAACAATGTTACAAGGATTGAGAAACTTATTATGTCAAGTGGACAATATTTTCCTGTACAAAGCGCTTGTGGGAATAACAACTATCTCAAAGCGGCCAACTTAGGCGATGGGTCTTTGCTATGTATTGTTCTCAGAATATACCTGAAAACAGAGAGAGCATTCCATTATTCTAAATTTCGCTTATTCGGCTTATGCACCAATCGTTCAAATAACTTTCTCATCCCTTCACTTATTTCGCCAAGGCCACGAGAGCCTGGGCTGCCCTGGTGTGTTTGGCCAGCAAGCTCAAGAGTTTCAAGTTTGTTGCGTCACGTCAGGCTTAGATATTTAAAGGTGATAGCGTCTGAAATGAATACATTGTCTAACTAGACGCATCGTATGCCGTGCAGGCAGGTAAGAAAGTACATTTTAAAGTAGCGTCCAACCAGTAATTCACTTCACAGTCGATTTAAGGGACAGAACGGCGAGGTCATCGTTCCCTAGCAATTCACATTCGCACTATGTGAAAAATTATCATTGCTGGCTAAATATCTTGCGAAAGGGTGGGATGATTCTGTTGTCAAACTTTGATAGAAGAAGTGCATGCGAAATTGTTCATCTTCTCGTATACTGAATTGAGAAAACAATGCTAAAATTTGAATAATCTGTATGCTTAGGTGCAGTACAATTATTATTATTATAACTGGTTTATTCAATACGATCAACAATCCTAGGTACATGGGTTCGTGCGCAAATCATTTCTGAGTAAGGGATTTATTGAAAACCTATATTACTGTTGGTACTTGAGTTGGGAAATGTATCCAAAGACAGAAACTAAGGTAATATTCCAGTATTGAGTGTTTAATTAACCAGGAGAAAAATAACAATTAAGCTAGGACACTGTACCACTCAAATTTGTTTTCCAATTCCTCTCATGGGACGTCAGTGGTAAGGACAGATGACCTACCGTAGCTGTTCCGCCTCATAAAACAACAATAAGTAACGGTAGTGGTAGGGGCAGATGGCCTAGCTGTTCCGCCACTTAAAACAACAATAAGTAACGTCAGTGGAGTACATGGCGAAGGAGAAATTAATATATTTCATGTGGGCACCCACGCAGACGTTTCTAAGACCAAATATTGAACTCTGCTTAATTTGGAAGAAAATTAAGATGAAGTATTGTCCAATATTAATATAAATACAATTTTGTTTTGAGCTGGTGCAGTGACTGTTATTATTATCATTGGACATTTCTACGCCGTTTATTCCAAAGAGCAGCATCGATCTGCAAAGCACTTATTTTTCAGGGCGCGAAGAGATATTTTCCCTTGCGAATCAAGCTCTTTCATGATACGCTTTAACGTCTCAGTACCGTTGAACATAAAATGAGTTGCTATCTTTATCTATGACTTGGAAATGACTCCGGGTCCTGACGAAGCCGCGGCATGAATGCAGGATTGGGCTTACCGACTGCGGTGTCATTCGTAGTTTTACTCAACAGTTAATAATAGGCCTATTTATCGTTACAGTTGTTAATTCATTTAGGGCAGGGGCCGATAGCCTAGATGTTAGGCCCCTTAAAACAACAATTACCATCATCATCATCATCATCATCATCATTTAGGGGCTTGCGACATTTAACCCGTGTACTTGGTAGCTAGTAAGTCTAGTATCACTGGCGGGCAATGAACCATTGGCGCTCGGTTAGGATTCGTTTGTATCAACTAGTACTGTAGATATAATTCAGTATTTGCTGACGCGTTTGTTTGTTTGTTTGTTTGTTTCTGAAGGCCTCCATGTTATTGAATGAAATTGACTGTAAAGCAGTAGTTTTCACAAATATTAATGAAGTAAATTATAAGATTCTCAAACAGCGAACAAAATAGAAAACCAAGAAACGTGCGAATTGTGTAGACTGAAGGGGAGGCTAGTGGTTGTTGTATAATTAGAGAGGTGTATTGGCAACATTGTTGTAACTATTTGTCTTGGAGAGTAGAAACTTAGAGCCTCTTGAAACCACCCACTGCTAGACGAAAAGCAGGGTATACAACTTTGCTGTGCTATGGCGTCTGTGAAATGATCAATCGCATGCCGTATTCTTAGTTGCCGACTGGGAAAAGTGGGAATGGGTTGCCCGTTGCGATTATTACTGTAATTATTAGGGTTAAGAGTAGGGTAGGTGTCTTTGGACCTGAAATAAATCACGGTCATTGGTGAGCTACACCGTGGGGTCTTACTTGAAGGTGCGAGAGGTTTTACTTCAATAACGGAGAGTCTTTTCTATAGCCACTAAATGTGAATGGTCACCAAATTTATACTCCAAAATATCACAAAAATAATCACCCGAATGGCCTATAACTCAATAATTTGGACCTAAGTTTTGCAAAATTTTCCGGAGGAGGACCTCCGGATCCCACTCTGAGCTTGGTGATATTCCATACCCCCAGATCCCTGGTGTGTCCACTCCCCCATAATCTTGGATTAAATCCGCCCCAGATGGTCACCAGTCATAGATAGGATTGGGGAGTTTTAGGAGAACCTGGCTCTAGGTTTGCTTACTGCAAAGCATTAAATTATAATAAGTCCACTGACTGTAAATTACAAAATATAGTTCAAATTCACATTTTCATATTTTGTGAAAACAATCACTGATCAGCTGCAATCTACTGACAGCACATAAAAATAACTTGACGTACGTATGAGTATACCTGTGGTTAATTATGAAAATATATTTTGCTTTGTTTAATGTTCAATGATGTGTGATCGCCGTTCAACCAAAACACTTATCGGTGTTTAGGCTTAGACCCAAGGTCGTGATTCTTCAAGGGCAGCAAGTTTTAAGAATGTCAACACAAAAACCCTTTATGTAAAACGTATTTTAAAATACATCTTGACTTTGTGTAAAAATCATGTTTTCATTACGGATAGAGATTACGTCATATGTCACAGAGGCCGTAGTACTGCACAGTGTACAGTATACCCCTTCCATCTCTTTTAACATGCAGTCCAGTGAAATGACCTTCCTGTTTGGGTCTTGGGGGCCAGGGAGATTCCAGCCCCAGGGCCCGTCGCTGCTCTCCACGGCCCTGTACTGAATGTGTCACTGTTGCGTCTATGTTACGTCTGGTATTTTTACCATGGTTCTTAAAGATCAAGTCCCTTTCAAGATCATAGCTATTGGAGCTTTCAACATGAACAGTATTCTTCAAGATTATGTCGAGACAACGAAGAATCTAGCCGTTATGAATGGGACCGAAGAATGGAATAGTCTGGTTCTAACCAGATTTTCATCGACAACATCTACAAGAATGTAAGCTACATTTGAATTATTCTTAAGCTTAGTCATTCGGAATTCTCCATTTCTACACATTTATCAACACATATTTTTTTCTTTTGTAATTTGCTATTAGGCTTCGAGGCATTGGAGGCCTAGGTCTCGACCAGGGGGATGACAGATCATAGGGAGCGCGTGGGTCAGGGTAAGGCCCTGTACTGGATGTTCTGCCAACCAATGAAGCATTAATTTTAGCACTAAAGTTCCGTAGTTGGCACTCATGAACGTTCACATCAAACCGACTGGCGGAAGCGGGAATCGTCTGTTTTGATTGATTTTCCTCGTGGTGTTGTTTGTTGTTTTGATTTGTTCAGTATTTTGATTGCTTATTTGAATTGAATTGAGAGTCAATCATGCCACTGGAAGGAAGGAAAAATTGCCAAGCACCGGGATGTAAGAATTATGATAGTAAGAACAATACGGCAATTTTCATCTTCCTGGTGTTGATCATGTGTAAAACTAGTGGGCAATATGGACTACTCTCGAATAAAAACATATAGAGAATAAATGTGTGCATATCATCTCTTGTTTGTTTTCTTACCCATTCTTCTTTGCAGTGCAATAAAATTTCGGGCATGCTGGGCAAAAAGTGATGTTATGGCAATATAGTGTGTGCATTTGGACAGTTTCCTTTATATTCATCGAATATCCCAACAATTCTGTATAGTATGAGAGCATTTTTAATTAGCCTAAAGGTGAATTAAGCTCTAGAACGGCATAACTGTGTACTTCGTGATAAATCTATTGCCAACATTGATATATATCAAAATTTATTATTTTCCTATCTGGACGTATATTTCAGCGCCTAGCGAAAGGCGCAGTTATGTTTGTGTTATTTTCATCAATAATCAATAACTCATCGCAGAACATACTGTTCAATTACGTGTAATAAAGGCTACATTCATATGGCTTTTTACTTTTTATGTTGCCAGACTTGCCAGTACAATCCATAGCCTCAGGCAGTGTTCTCTCTCGGAAATTCTATAACCAAAAGTGACGAATCTCTTATACTTACATGGTCCTTGGTCTGGACATTTCCTGTGTTCAGATATTTGGATTCGATGATTTGAATCTATGGACAAGCATCGCGAGCATTTTAGTTTGATTTTGTCATTTTTCTAATCGCGGTCATCGGCCGTTGGATCTGTAATATTAAAATGTATTCAGGTTGAGGAAGGGATATTTTCCTATTTCAGAATTCGAGCTTCATCGTTTCTCGAATTGTTTGGTGAAGCTAATTCCAGTTTGGAAATAACAATAATAATAATAATAATGATTTAATAATAATAATTATTATTTTCATTTTCTGAAATATTAATAATAATAATTTTGTAACTTATAATAATCATGTCATGTTATATGGATTTATCAATTGGATATCCGAAACAGTTAACTACTTCGGATCATTGTTTTTCTGAAGGTTAGTGATTAGACGCACCACATTCTGAAATAACAGAATAATATTGGAAGCATTTAATAATTGCGTTATACAGTCAAATCATGTAGAGACACGGAAGGTTATCATAATGGGAAGAAAACTGAATATATAAATTAGGGTTTGCTAGATTTTATATAAATAGTAAATTATTTGGGTAACGTCCTTTTATGAAACGTTTGACCATGAGTAGACACGATATAAAAATACTAAGAGTTAATGTGATGGTGAAGTTTGTCGTAACTCATTGGAGGAGCTTACTAGCTGCCTAATCTTCCATTTGGATAACAAGCAAGGGCTTGATTATCATGATAATGTATAATATGAGGAGAAATGTTGTGTGTGGAAATAGTTGAATTTTGTCATTCAAATTGTGCAATTAAGTCGCAGGAATTAAATCGTCGTTACGCGAAGCATCAACCATTGTGAAGGTTATATGACTCTTATAAAATATGTTGGAAAAATATGGAAGATAAATATAATTATGAATCACACTTTCGTCGAATTTGATAGCCAATTGCCATTTCATGCAACCATCACAGTTATGTTTCGCATTTGATTCTCGTGTTCTACAGATATTTTCCCAGTACTTGTCAACCCGAGTTTATTGTAGATAAACCTTTAATTTCGATGTATATTTGTGATCCTATTGAAATTATAAATATTATAAAATATAAGATTTTTTAAAGATTAATATTTTCATATTCTGCAGAAGAAAAGAATTATAATTGTTTATGATAGTATTTGTTGCTATTTTTATGACAATTTTCAAAATAATATTTTCAATTATTTGAAAGCTTAATGTTTGGATGATTTAGTTTACATTTTAAAGTAACGTTTTGGTTAATATTTTAAACCATGAATTTCTATTTGAGTCATGCACTCGTCATTGTTATTTTCGGATCGAGAACAGACGATGTGATAAATTTTCTGCTCACCATCGAAGTTCTTCGAATCCATGCTCATAATGTTTAAATATTGTTATTTAGTGATGCTCAGATGTCCAACAAATCGATATTTTGTGTTTAATTCATTGCTATGATATCTAATTGTACCGATTTTGAATAATGATTCCTGGAAAGTGATAGTTCTCGTTTAAAGAAATGAACTCATAAACAAAGTGATTTTGACAACAAGTGAAACAGTTAAATATTAATTTTCTTTCAACAAGTGAATGCTAGTCAAGTAGGATTCAGGCTGGACGATTTAATTTTCCCTGAATATCCTACCGTTGTATATAAAAATAATTTGGACAAAGTCCACAGGACTGCTATTCTGGCTTTTGTTCAAATCCAATTAGTGTTCATGTGGTGATGATTCTATGTTTTTGTATATAAAGTCTATGAATTTTCATGCATTCTCAGTGCTTTTATGGCATTCTTTTAGAGTCAAAGTTTTAAATTATGAATAAAATGAGATTATTTTAGGAATTGTGATATTTTCAAAGTCTCCCTTCTATCCTTATTGTTGCATCGAGCCGAAAAATCAGTAAAGCATTTTTAGATCTTGTTTATTGAGGTAACTTTAACCCATATGGCGCCCTGAGATGTTTAGATTCTCGTGCTGACTGATTTTTGGTGAAATGCATATGTGGTCGTTGGACTTCGGTCTAAACGGGCACAATACGTGTTAGCAAATAATGATTTTGACTAAACGATTTCTTCAGTGGAGTATATTTTTTATATATAAAGCATTTCATACAAAGTTTATAATAGTTCTATCAGTATGCTATATGCTATATATGCAACAAGATCAGATGCCATCTTGTGTTGGTAACTGAGACGGCTCAGCTTTTTAAAATCACTTCTGCACGATAGTATTACAATATAAACTTTTAATTTGGAACGTGCCACGTCCTTTAGAACAGTTAAAACGATTCTCGGTTAGATAATCGGAACTGGGAACGAAGTACGAACTGCAACTGCTTCTAGCTGACTACGCAGCGGCACCTCTTCACCAAAGAGGCTAGAATGGACGAGAGTGAAGACGCCACCGGCGGCCAAAGCTCCGTCCACTCGGTCTTTAGAGACGAGTTTGAAGTGACGCATTGTTGTCTCATGTCCAGGACGAAACCTGGATTCCTGAAGACAGACAATGGTAGCCGAAAAAGAAGATATTAATTGACGTAACTCAGCGAGATGACCAGAATAGCTATTACAGTTACTGAAAGCACAAAACATAGGGCATTCGTGTGCATTCCAACTAGTTAGTGGGATCTAGTTAATATGCAGGGTAAGCACAAATGATTTAAGCAATTTCATGCACATGAATTAAAGTATATAGCCTACAGTACCTTACAGCATTGATACATATACCAATTAAAAGGGAAACTAATCAAGTTTTTTTTAGTCTGCTTGCTACAAATGCTCGATGTGCCCACCTCGTGTCACACTGCACAATATCGATACGGTAGTCTAACTCCGACCACACACGCTAGAGCATATCCTGGTCAATTTTAGCTCAGCCGCATGGATCCGATTCCTCAGATCAAATAGATTAACTGGCATGGGTGGTTCATAAACTCCATCTTCGATAAACCCCCATAACAAGAAATCACTTGGGGTCAGATCAGACGACCGGGGAGGCCAGACACTCGCCCAATCCAATGTTCAGGGAGTTGCTCATTAGGATAGTGGCACACTGCCATGTGGAAATATGGCGGAGCCCCATCTTGTTGAAATAAAAACTCTGGGTTATATTCATCTAACTGAGGCATCAACCACTTCATCAGCATGGCTAGATACAATAGGCCCGTCACAGTGTTTTCAGCAAAATAGAAAGGCCCATACACATTTTTATTTTACATGACTTGGGGCGAGTCCCTCGTCTGTCGCCGCCATCTCGCATACTGACACGTAGCCGCCGAACTTCTGAGCCGGAAACACAGTCTAGCGGCCGAACAGTGTGCTAAGCCTTTCCGCAGTAACCGTCAGACAAAACTTGATGAGTTTCTCTTTAAATTGGAATAAGTGGCAATGGTGTAAGTTATATACTTTCAATAACACATGTACATGAAATCTCTTAAATCATTTGTGCTAACCCTGTACATGGATGATCTTATAAAGCCCGCTAAAGAAAAAGCCGAGGCCGTGTTTCACTTGAACACCGTATTGGGTATTGTCAAACAGCATGGAATAGTAACTTAAAAAATGCCACAGGCGTGTCCAGTAATTAAAGGCTCTCAGGCAAAGCCTCTGAAAGAATTTATCTTCTACAATGGTAATTAAAATCTAAATTGATTAAAACACATATTGAAATTAGTTCTGTTTACAGTCAATACTTTGGAACGGTCCATATATACCTTTGGGATGGCGTATGAGAAAGCGAACAATGAAGTTTCTTATTGTTCGCTGTGTCACCGAGAAGAGTGGTATGGTATCGTTACCTGTATTGCTTCACATAGTCACAACGAAATCTCAGCGAACCAGAGCCTAGAAATGTCTTGCCAACCCTCACAAGATTCATTCTGTAGAAGCAGCCTGTCAAAAATATTCAAGGACTCTGACAATACGCTCTTGAAGTTTTTTCTTCTCCTTCTGTCACTCCCCGAAGGACTGTTCATGTTGACTTGTTACCAAAAGAGAGTAAGAGGTGATATTCATTTGTCAACTCAAATGGTTAAATCAAATTGAAAATATTTTAGAGAGCACCATGATGCAGCGGTGCTAGTTCTGTCATTTATCGCCACTTACAGTTCTTCCGTTCTAAACTTACTTCGTAAGTGTGATTATTTGCGTGCGTTTTAAGCTCTGTGTAGAATTTGTGCCAGTGATGTTGAGCACGAAAGTTAATTTATGACGCACAATTGAGGTAAATGTTATGCCTACATGGCTAAAATATTGGACCAAAATTCAGACAAAGTTTCGTATCAATAATTTCTGGATACCCCACCACCCTCGAAAATATGTTGAGTTAATATCGTCGGTTAGGACCTAGTTGCAAATCGTCTTACACCAACCCAAGGTCCAAATTACTAATAGAATATGAGTTTATTTTCAGCCTTCGCCAATTTTTAAGTCACTAATTGTGGCTGCTCCAAACCAAGATTCAGTCTTTAGGACATGTTATTGAAGACGGGGAAATTTGCTCAACACTAGGAAAGTCATCACAGTCAAAGACGGGCTAAATTACCGCGTTATCGCAGTCCCTAAACTGAGGAACCAACCAACACTCAAAGACTACTAAGCAAGTTCAGAGTTTTCTGGGATTTACGGGGTACTTAAGAAAACTCATAACTCCATTGTCGCAAAGTCATTGTAGGACTTAAGAAATCAAAAAAATGAGCTATACTAGCAAGGTCCCTGATATGGTACTCTTTTATCGACAAATTTCGTCTTAATTGAGTAAATATGTCTGGAGTTATTGATTTTCAAAAGTATGCCAAGCCGCTATCCTGACTATAAAGTGGCTGTTATCGTGGACTATACAGTACTGTTATGATTCGGGAGCGAAATTATACAATTATATAGACTCTTTATGTTCTACAACATTTACATATGTGTACAAGCATGGGGGAGTTAATATGATTAATCAAATGAAGCTATTTATGCAAAAATATTTTTGTATGAGGTCTTTAATGGCTTCCTTTTGCCAAATAATTAATTAATTAATTAATTGATTTATTACAGCCAATGGCCAATATATACAGTATAAAAATACATTTTAATTTCCTTCACTATAACTCGTGATAGATCTTGATATTTTCGAACAGTCCCGTAGATGATATCTTCCGCATTGCTTATCACAGAGTTCACAAAAGCAGTGTTCGTCCGGTGAATGAAAATACTTTACTTTGCATATCAAATGATGGAACCCATGTACAGCGAAACGAGTCACCGTGTGCCTGAGAGTGTAGTTGGTTTGAGTCCATTCCCTATTTACCATTGCGTCAGTGCTGTAGAATTCTTCCCAGATATTTTCCCGTTTCTCCTTCCTATCAATTAGGTGTTTTTCTGAGGCTGGTGTTGTTGGTAGTTGCAATTTTATTTGAAGTTCCTCAATGAAGAAGGTTTCCTTTGTAAGTTCATATACTAATCGTGTGGGAGTGAATTTTGAAACAGCAAGTGTCATAAACACTTGGTGAAATGCTGCACTACACACCTCAATAAAACTTTCGATAACTGTCTTAAAGGGTTCTCGGGGGCTTTTCATGCCTCCTTGAATTTAGTCATAAAAAACTGTTTAATTAGGGGCAGATGACCTCACAGTTCTGCCACTTAAAACAGCAATAACTAACCTGTTAAATGGTTGGATTATGAATAATGCTTATTGTGTTCCATATTTCTTGTTTATAATCACTGGGTTGATATATGCAGACAACGTAGTCAAATTTATGCTACTCCAAACATTTATTCAGGTGTGTATTTCTCCAAAATTGAATTGCACTCTGTACATGTGATGACGAACCATTGGAGAACAAGCAGTATAAAAAGACATGAAAATGGCTGACTAAGAAAAAGAAATTAGGTCAGTCTTCGCCTGTTATCTAGTATGCTCACGAGTTTATAATTTATAATTGGATCTAAACCCCATATTTGGCTATCCATTTGTGAATACTATTGTACACATGTTGTGAAACATTAGAAAACATAACCTTATGACTACTCAATTTTCCTGGATTGTATTATTCATAGCAACATCGTCATAAAGATATTGATTCTCACTTAAACACATGATCATACCAATCCCAACCTCAAAATTTCTATGGATGAATATAAAACACCCATATCACTGATACTTTACACTTCAAGCTCTTTCTTTCGAAAACTATTATCTTTTATATGGATGAATATAAAACACCCATATCACTGATACTTTACACTTCAAGCTCTTCTTTCGAGAACTATTATCTTTCACCTTTAATCTAAATTTGAAACAGACCTGGTTTTCTAGTCTTTTAATGCATGTTTAGCGTTTTAGTATTTTTAGAAATATTTTGAAAACAACCTTTGTTATGACTTTTTTTAATGTAAGACTTGCAACTCGACTTGTATTATATATTTTCAGCTGAGGAAGGTCACAATGTGGCCGAAACCGGTGCACTATAATTAGAAGTACATTTTATTGACGTAAGGTATTAGTCTAATTTTCATAATACAGTACCGTATAACATGATGATAATAGTTGTTTTAAGGGGCCTAACATCTAGGTTATCGGCCCCTAATGGGCTGGGTGATAGCGAAAATGGCAATGAAATGGAAACCAGAACGAAAATTAAGTGAGACGGAAAATACAAAAAGGAACTCAGAGTGAAACTACGCACAAAATGGAGAGCGGTAATACTTACAAAAGGGAATTTAGAACGAAAATACTCACAAAAGGAATAGATTGAAAAATACACACAAAATGTAGGCTAGGCTCAAAATATGCACAAAATGTAATGTAGAGTCGAAATACTTACAAAATGCAATTGAAATTCAAAATACTTCCAAAAGGCAAATGAGATCAAAAATACGTACAAAATGCAATCGAGGTTCAAAATACTTAGCCTACAAAATGCAATTGAAATTCAAAATACTTACAAAATGAAACTGAAAATGAAAATGATTACAAAATGTACGGTAGATTCAAACTACTCATTTGGATTGGCAATACTTACAAAATGCAATTTAGATTGAAAATACTCACAAAATTTAATTTAGATTCAAAATACCCACAAAATGCAATTGAGAATCAAAATACTTGCAAAATGTCCAGCATACAAAATGCAATTTAGATTTAAAATTCTTGCGAAATGCGGTTTAGGTTGAAAATACTTACAAAATGCAATTGAAATTCCAAATACTCACTAAAATGTCCTGCTCCTACATAGAAAGACTTACTAAAAAGCAATTTAGATTGACAATCTTTACAAAATGCAATTGAGTTGGAAAACACTCGCGAAATGCAATTTAGATCGAAAAAACGTACAAAATGCAACGTAGATTAAAAATACCTACAAAATGTAGTGTAGATGAAAAAGAAAATCGCCAAAGGGAATTTAGATACACGGGGAGCCTATTAACAAAAACTGTGCGGGAATCTTAAAGAGAAAAGGAAATATAATGAAAAGAAAACAAGAGGTCTGACCCCTCGAAGAAGGAGGGATCAGGAAAGATGAGACAAGGGCCAATTAAGGCGGGAAAGTGAAAGACTCCCTAGGCCTCGGATACCCTAATACCGTCGGGGTCGAAAAAGAACAAGAGTTGACCAAGGGAGGTCGACAGGAAACAAGACAAGTAAGTTGAAGCAATGCCGGACTCAGCCAACGTCGCCAACCGACGTCCCACTAGATGTGAGCCCCTGGGGGAGTACCGTACAACAAGCAGTATAACTGGCATGGGACAGTTTGGCAAATATCTTGCATATCTCTGAAATGTAGCTTGGGAAAGCATTAAGGAGGGTTTAGCAGTGGACAGGTTATGTAAGGGCAGAAATGTTCACGCATGTAAGATAAGACTGTCACTGGTGCATCAATTTGGGTAAAAATGAATTTGTGGGATTGGTGGATATCGAATGGAACAGTTTGCCACGGGATATTTTTAGCTCTCCCCTAGTAGGCTAGATATAAAAAGGTTTCAAAGAGAAATGAGAATATTAAAGAGGTTGTGTTTGTGTACTTTTGATGGTTTTATAATTGTGATTTTCTTCACTTTCTTCATTTAAATACTAAAGCTTACTGATAGAGCATGTTATTTCATTAATATTTTGTAATCCGCCACCAAACCTAGTCCCTATTCACAAATAAAGGTGTATACAAATATATAATTTTTTAATATTATTATTGTGACTTGGTTAACATGTGTTGTCCAAGGAGTAATAACGAGGCGCACTAACGGCCGGAGAGTGAAGCCAGTGGTCACGGCCACTGGGATGTTCAAAACATTACTGGCAAGTGTTTGGAATAGGACTATTATCCGACTAAAACGTGCCTACTTGTGACGCACAAAGTATTTTAAGTACAGTTCTAATACTTAAAGTTGACGTCTGACACTTCTTAGAGGGAGGTCCTTTTACTGTCTGCCGGGGTGGGATAAAGAGAGATGGGGGTATGGTTTTCATGGAATCGGGGTGGGGCGACTGCGGTTGCCATGGAGATGAGCCCTCTGGCCAGCTCGTGTTGAGGATGAGTTTGTAGGAGTTGCCAAACCTCTCACTTCTGAGTTAGATCTTGTCACACCGAACATTAGACCATGTCAGTCATGGTCTGGCTAGGTAGTCTACAAGAGAACACAGCGGTCAGAATGAACGAACGAACAAACCAGCCGGAAGTGAGAAGGGTAGGGTATGGATTGCAGGAATTTGGCAACCCCGTGGAATGCCACGTGCAATGCTCCTCCCTCCAGCACTAGCTGTCAGACGTCAACTTTAAGTATTAGAACCATAGATGCCTAAAACTCTTAATTCATAATGTACTACTTCTATTTAATTTGCAAGTCATTTTAGCCTACTCAAGCTCTTCTTCTTCTTCCTCGCCTTTTCCCGTTACGCGAGGTCGGCTTTCTTAATCCTGAGGCGCCAGTCGTTTTGTTGTAAAGCATCATCAGCAGATAAGACCCAATACTCTCATGTCCCTTTGGACATTCGTCATCCATGTTGTTTGAGGCCTGCCGCTCCCTCTCTTTTGTGTAGCCATGCAAAGGCACTTCTTCACTACATGATTTTCCGGTCTTCGCATAACATGTCCATACCACCTTAGCCTTGACCCAAAAAGTTTCTCAGTTATAGGCACTACTTTGAAACTCCACCTGCCCAACGTAACAAACGCATTTCTGTGGTATGTAACTTTTGTCACGTGCCTTTGTAGTAGCCCATGTTTCACTACCATAGAGTAGGATTGATCTTACGGCAGTTTTATAATCTTTACCCTTGGTTCTTATGGGTATTTTCGGATCACATAGAACTCCTGTTAGTTCGCGCCATTTGTTCCACCCATACGTGGCCTTATGGATTATATCGGTGGTTATGGTGCCATCTTCAGCAATGACAACCTAGATATTTAAATTTTGTTACTCTTGGTAAGGTTTCACCATCTAGTTTTAAGTTCCATATTTGTCATACTGGGTTTATTGTGTTGGAAGTCGCATACCATATATTCAGTCTTGGTTCTACTGATGTGCAGTCCATTAGACTCGAGAGCTCTTCTCCATTGGTCTAAACTCTCCTGTAGATCATAAAAACTGCCAGATATTAGTGCCACATCGTCCGCGTACAAAAGATTCCTCGGTAAGGGTTTCTGAATTTGCTGTTAGGTAGTTTATGGTAATATTGAATAACAGTGGATTAAGAGCACTTCCCTGATGAACCCCAACTTTGATATCAAAGCTTTCGGAAAAACCAGCTGGGCTTCTGACACATGTCTATATATTGTTATACATATCCATTACGAGTTTTATGTATAGTTCAGGAACGTTTTGCGACCTTAATGCTTGCCATATTAACGGTCTTGCCACTCGATCGAAGGCTTTCTCGAGATCTATAAAACCATACATAAACCCTGTTTGTTTTCGCGAGCTTTTTCAATTACCAGCCTTATCGCATGGATTGCGTCAATGGTTCCTTTTCCTGCAGCGAAGCCAAACTGATTATCCGTTAAATTTATCAAATTTTGAAGGTGCTCACAAATGACTCGTTCCCAGATCTTGATACGATTTATAACGCGGAAGTTTCTACAAGATTGAACATCTCCTTTGTTTTTGTAGAACGGGACCAACGTATTCTTTCTCCAGGCAAATGGCATCTGTTCGTGAACTAGGATGTCATTGAATAACCTTGAAAGCCATACATCTCCATCCGCTTCAAGAGATTTCCTGAGTTCAGCAGGTAAGCCTATCTTATTTGGGCCCGTTGCTTTATGATTCTTCATTTTAGAGATGGCTTTCCCAACTTCCGCTTCTGTGATTTCATTAATAGGTCCTTGCGCCATAGGTAGTTCCACTTCTTGTCACCTGGGAAATTCTTCATTTAATAAATCATAATAATACTCATGTCATCTTTCACAAATGTCCTTGTCGTTTGTTAATAAATTGCCTTCTTTATTTTTAATGTATTTTGGGGTTTTAAAGTGTTTGCAGTCTTTACGTTTGCGCTTGGCTACCTTATATCGTTGCTATTGGCTAATTATAAGCGCTGGTAGAAATCAAAATCAGCTTTTTCTCTTTCAATTGCAACTGTTTTCTTTACAGCTTTCTTTGCCTGATTGCAATTCTCTTTATCTTCCTCAGCACCAGTATGTTGCCAAATTCTAAACAAGCGTTTCTTTTCAGCTACGCTCTTCTTGGCGTAATTGTTCCACCATATGGAATCCTTTGCATTATGTAGGGCACCTTTGCTAATACCAAACTCACGTTTCGCTGTAGTGACACAAAATGTTTCAAAGCCTGACCTTAGTACTGATGGGCTGTTTTCCTGAGATGGGGTTTTGCATAAATAATCCACTATACAAGTTTTCACAACACTACCTTTTTCGCTATTTAATTTATACCATTTCATCTTTCCAATTTTTGGTCTTTTTGTCTTAATATGTTTTCATAGGTTTAGGGCTGTTAGTAGAATCCTATGTTGGGAAGTAACTGAGCCTACTCAAGCTCAAACAAAAAAAAACAAAAAAAAGAATATACATTGTGAACCTATTATGGAAGTGCACGCGGTTCTCTTATTAGTATCTGTTCATTATTTCTCAGGTCGAAACCTATCTTGAAACTTTGTGGACGCAATCGTTGTACTATAAGAGGACAACGTGTGGAAAATCAGCTGCCAGATTGAACTGCAAGGTTCTGAAATCATGTAACGAATCTCTATTATAAATCAATGGGAAGTAGCAAGTACCACACATGTTGGACGGGACAGCCCTGACGGCCCGGGCACTCTAGGCCGGTGGGAAGCAGCCGCACGCTCTATTCAGTATATACGCCCCGCCACGCGACTACTCCGAGTGTCGCAGCGATATCCAACTCCGCCAGCAAACATGCCCGCGTACCAGGATGTCAGGTACGATTTCGGAGCCTTGCAGTTCAATCTGGCGGCTAATTTTGCACACGTTGTACTTTTATAGTACAACGATTGCGTCCTCAAAGTTTCAAGATAGCTTTCAACCTGTCTCACCTGATACTTTCCTTGGCAGTAGGCTACTGAAACATACAAATATAGTACGACGGAATATTTACAGTGAAACTTCACCCTCATGTATATAAATGATCACTCATTGCTTGATCAGTGTATCGTCCACGGAAATGTATCATTTTAATGTCCATATCTGTAAACTAAGCATTACAAAAACCCAAGCACACAGTAGCATTTGCCAATGAAGACAACTAGAGCTTTTACGCGGGCGTGTCCAATGCTTCAACACACAGCGTGCTAGAGATCTGACGGAGCTCCTCCTTATTACTCCCTGGTGATGCCGTTCGGAGCACAGGCCACAGGGCTGAATGGCAGAGCGCAGAGGACGGATGATCAACAAGGGGAAAGGGCTATGGGCGTAAATCAGTCTTCAAATGAAACATTCGTAAGAATCCTCTCTATAACCGTCCAGATCGACCCCGCACAGACTGTCAGACGGAGCTGGAAGGTTCAAAGCACTCGATCAGCGATATGACCGAGCGTGCAGCCAAGAGTGCAGTCAAGTCAGAGTGTTGAGGGAGTTTCTCTTCCAAGCCAAGTCCAGCAGTGTGTACGCCAGTAAAGTTACATCAAGCAGTCAAGGGCGCATATTCATCAATGAAGTGATTAGTCACAAACAAGTGCTGTGATAGCTTGGTGCAGCAGGTAAATTAAAACTATCGACGGATCCTGCTAGGTAAGTCTCGTGGCTATTTTACCATCGAGTCCAAGAATTAAAACAACAAAAAGGTACTGTCACTAAGGAAGTGTCAATACAAAGCAATGTTGTCCTAGAACACACGGTGGCGTAGAAAATTACGATGTGCAAAAAGTCCCATACTCATTCTACTGGCTGCTCATGGACATTGTAATCACTGATTCTGCACGAAAACTGCTTTCAAAGGTGCCTTTGTTTAGGAACACTATAAGTAACAGAATCCAGCACAAAGGAGAGGACCTCAAAATTGAAAAACTAAAAGGGAAAGAATGTGGGTTGCAGTGCGATGAGATCATCGACAGCAGCAAGGATGCACACTTAATTTTCAATGTACGGTTAGTAGATGGTAATAACTAGAGCCCGGATTTCCATTCAAATGCATGTTTTGAACTCTTTGGGTAAAACATTAGACATAATGCATATTTTAAAGATTTTGGATTTAATAGATAATTAAAAGTGAAGGAAGTATTCGATCATGGAATTGGTCGAACTGCGTTTTCCTCATTCCATATGATACATTGGCCTCGTCGTTCACACGTTTTTTTTTTCATCTTTTCAAATGCCAGCGATAAGCCAGAAATAAAACCTTCGACTTAAGGAATTTTCTTACTATTCTCGCCCGCCATTAATGCGCTTGAACCCAGCACGGACTGGTCCTCGTATTTTACGCCTACTCCTCCCAAAAACTAGGCACGGAGTTTCCGGGAAGCAGACAGAGAAACGTCAGAGCTTCGCTCTTCTTGTAACGACAGTCGCGCTTTACACTTTTGCACCCCGCGCGCTTGCCTGAGCGTTTTTGTATTCGATTATTTCAGAAATATTTATTTCATGCCACCAGTTAAAAGTGGAAGAAGGGATCTCGTGTCTAAATGGATTGAGAGAAAGGATTTCTAAGAACAGATGGCGATGTAGTTTATTGTGAGATTTACTGTGACCGAAATCTAGTCTTAAGATACGCTAACCACAGCTGTGGACGGAGAGGAAGCATAGACTCTCAGGCCGACCCATATATGAACTTGAGAGCGAGTCTCCATTCCTAGCGACGATTTATTTTGCACGTACGGCATGAGAATCCATTTTGGTGACATATGAATTAGCATTATCAATTTATACATCTATAATTGCATATCTGTCTCCGAATATAGTCGAATTAAGATAACAGAAAATATCAATCGTCTAACAGTTATTTTTGTGGCAGGAAGCTGAGTATTTAGTATAAATTTACTTATATCAAGCTTCGCTATATGTGACGTCAGACAGAGGGAGTATCTGAGCTCACCCCCTTCTCTACCCCTCGTGATAAGGAAAGACGTTGTCTGATATCTTGTAGCGGCGAACAGCAGGCCATTCGCAGTAAGTCATTCGGAGCTTATACACGCATGAAACTCAAACCTATCTCTATCAAGGTTGTGATATTTTATATCGCGCACGGAAAGTAAGTTCTTAAGTGAACGCGAGTTCGAATTATAACGCTCAAACGGAAACGTGTTTTATGCTGATTGTTAAACTCAGTGAAGCGTGTGCTTGGACGGAGGCTTATGTGAGTACTTGTATAACATTATTCCACACCACATTTGGAATTCTTCACCGTCATGAAGGCTACCATTACGAACAGTCAACTTAACATAGGCTATTAGCACAGTTTTTCCATGCTAAGTCACAGCTTTATTATACCTGATATTACACTACAAGATTCGGAACAGAACACAATTTAATGAACTGTTAATATAAAACAGAACATCAAAATTCACAAAATGTGGAACCTTAATAGAGCAGTGGCGAACAGTCAAATGAAATATCAGGAACCTGAATTTTTCATCATGCTAACTTCACACACTATGAACATCGTGGGAACATTTAAGAACATTTATACAGTCAAGATGATGATAGCTTGAATTAATTAAGGGGAAACTTATGAACATACCAGGATATGAAGTCACAATTACATCGTACAGTCTACACGTTGATGATGGAGTTACATACATTTATACGTCGTCGATCTAGCAAATTCAGGCAACTTTAATCATCGGGACTTCGTGGTACATAACACCATATTTGAGGGCAGTGAGTCCATTTAACACCTATTACACACCATGATAACTATTGCCATGGTATAATGATTGACTTTATTTCCAGATGACTGTGATATTATGCCTGATTATCAAGCATAAAAGTGCAACTTTAGGAGTTAGACATTGCTAGTTTAAATATATACATATTTCACACATTTTCTTCGATCATTATAACTTAGAATTTCTTTATTTATTTAATTAATTAAACATAACTTAATTGAATGTTATAATAATTTATTTTTCTGGATTGTGAATATTTACACACAATTAATTTTGATGGGATTGCGAATGATATTTCCAGATGATTAGCAACAATAGTTAATTTATTTGAATAATGAGAATTATTTGATATGATTAATCAACTATGGATGATTATAATAATAATAACTACATTATTTTAAGCATAATTAATGTTTATTAATTATTGATTAATGGTGTTCATCGATCAAAATTGCATTCTGTAGAACAATTTATGACATTAATACAATTCATGATTGAAATAATAGAACAGTTTATAATAAAATATTGGTTATCCATTAATGAGCTAGTAATTGAATGATTCAGAATTATTAATCTGATAGATTATCGAATAGTATCAAGCAGTGAGGATTATGATGTATTTTAAACAGCGTATATTAAGGAAGCATGTTACAATTATGTTGTAGACACTTTGGTGAAAGTGGTCTTATAGTGGCAACATTTGTATGCGAGTCAGGTGGTCCATTCAAGAATAATAAAATGGATGTTTAATAATTGATAGTATGTGATAATGATTATTTCACAACTAGTATTTGTGATTAGGATAATTCGAGGATGTGTCGGTGTTAACACAATGCCAATGAGGTAATTTATGAAGTGCATGCTTAATGGTTATGACGATTATAATAATGCAATATTAATGCTGTATAACGAATACTATTGATACTAATTTGGAGGAACGATAATAACAATTTCTAGGAGTCAACTTAATCTGATAACTTCTTCAAAGATTTATATATTTAATAATGTATAATCTATAACCAATTAAATTGTTAATTAACCTTGCCACATCAAGCAATTAACTTAATAATAAACCATGCTAATAATGATGAAGTTTATGGAAGAAAATTATAATTATTCATTAAATTTGGAATTAAACCATGGAATTTTACTATGATGAAAAGATTGATGCAACTTTATCTAGGATTGGAATAATAATAAGAATAATCATATTATTGATTAACATTTGATATGAGATTATCTCATTATATTCTGAACATTCCTCTACCATAATGTCAGATAATTGTAAATAATTGTGTAATTTATATATTCGATATAATTTATAGTCGTGACATGATAACGAATCCTACCTTCAATATTATTTTCTACATGAGTGAATTTTCAGTGTTTAGATAGATTTGATTATGGGGAGATGAAAGATGTGAAATGTTAATGCAATTCATTTATTACTCAAAGAGCTGAAAAAGTAAAAGTGAAGTGCAACGAATTTTTTTTTAAATTCAGCTGAACCAACGAACATTGGAACTTGAATTTTATTCACCAGACCCCAAAAGGAATAGTCAAATCGGAAGGATAGGACTTTTGGATCCATGATCCCAACATAAGCATAAACCGATTTGATTATAGGAGTGCTTTATTTACTTGTTTGTGTGTTCATCTGCTCTTGAATAAAAGAGACCATTTTATCTTAGCGATCTTAAATTATTCCAGCAGATTGGAGATTCTACCTGATTGAATGATACTATCCTATTTTATTTGGAAATATATTATCTGAGGCAACCTTTCTCACCTATCCCGTTAATCGACCCGAGATACTAGATCTCCTGCCTGCCCGTGCTTGCAGTTGATTTTTGTTTATTTTTCCGAATATACACTGCAGAAAATGGAAATTGCAACACCATGAAGGCATTGGTCGTTTGTGTTGATTTTCAAGATATGGAACGATACCATGTAGGTATGTAAGCGATCAAAGTTTCAGACCCATTGGATTTTTGCTACAGGTCTCCCCACGTGATTGGTCGCGGAGGAATCAACTCCAACATACGGACTCTGGTGTAGCGTAGTTGACTTCAGTCTGTGCAGTGAAGTGTTCCCCGTCAAACATGCCTCGTCGACAGAGAAGAGCACGCTATCAACAACTGTCGCCGTTTGAGAGGGCTCCGATAATTGGGCTGTGTGAGGCTGGATTATCGCTAAGGACTGTCTCTGCACGTCTTGGCCGACAGGCATCTACGGTACGTGTATGGCAGCAGTGGTCAAATGAAGGTACCCACACTCGTAGACCTGGCACAGGCCCAGCGCGACAGACAACTGTGAAGGAGGATCGCCGCATCATTCGGATGGCCCGGATGGAACCCCATGCAACAGCAGCGCAAATTCGAGCAGCTGTGGCACCCCACGTTACACAACAAACAGTTGGTAATCGCCTGCGTGCAGCTAGCTTACGATCCCGTGTCCCTGCAGAAGGTGTTCCATTGACCCCACAACAGCGACGTGTAAGGCTGGCCTGGTGTCGAGAACGATCGACGTGGGTCGACGAATGGCATAGGGTCGTCTTTAGTGATGAATCGCGCTTCTGTGTTGCCCGCAGTGATCGCCGGAATCGTGTGCGCCGACGTACCGGGTAGAGGGGCCGCCCGGACCTTATTGTCGAGAGGCACACAGGGCCAACACCAAGCATTATGGTCTGCGGAGCTATTGGCTTTAATGTGAAATCACAATTAGTGCTTGTTGAGGGCACTATGACTGCTCGACAGTACGTTGATAGGGTACTCAATCCAGTGGTTGTCCCTATGCTAATGGGATGTTTCAGCAGGACAATGCCCGGGTTCACACTGCACGCATCTCCAGAGAAGCTCTCCACGACATCACAACCTTAGAATGGCCCGCCAGATCCCCGGACCTCAGTCCTATTGAGCATGTGTGGGACATGATGGGTCGACAACTGGCCAACCGTCCTCAGCCACCCACAACTCTGGAACAACTGACCCGTGCAGTGCAGCAAGCATGGGCCACAATTCCTCAGGAAGCGATCCAGGGCCTTATTGACTCCATGCATCGCCGAATTCATCAATGTATTGCAGCTCGTGGTGGGCACATCCTGTATTGATGGTTGTCCAAACTTGCGGTCAGAGGGACCTGAAAGTGTAATCATCGAATCACAACCGAACACTCGTCCTGCATGTTCAATTGCAGCAATGTAGCACCACTCCTTCTAGGGGTTGCAATTTCCATTTTCTTCAGTGTATATTTCAGGGACTCTTAATTTAATCGTAACATCCGTGTATGTTTCAGGGACTCCTAAATTTAATCGTAACAACCATGTGTCTTTTCTTGGAAGTAACGATTCCATTTCCGGGCCGACGTGACGTCTGGGAAACGGGTACAGTACGTAAGCCATTACTTTCTTTAATAGTTTATTTTAATTCTATACTAATAGTACCTTATACTATAGGCAGTGACCCACTTTATTTAAGGGGACACATAACCCAAAACATTTTAAAAATCAATTAACTTACCTCCTGTATATTGGAGAATATTTGCTATCGATTTTTTTTAGTTAAAACAGTAAAATAACAACATATGTTTCGTTTACAGATTAGAAGTTCAAAAAAGTTTTAAGTCGATCAACATATAGCCTAACTTCTGTTTCGCACGTCGTAAAAATGATGGAAAACCGAAAAAGGAAACAAAACGGAATGTGTCCAAATCTTTATGACAACAAAACCAGATAAGCCAAGCTAAAATCCACTTTTATGGATTAATAAGAATCCGTAGTAGGGGCAAATACCTACCGTTTGAAAAACTGGCAAATCCCATATTAAAATACTTTTTATAGAAGGATACGAAACATGATATCCCAGATCCAAGAACCTTAAGAAAGAAGTATCTTCCAAGATCATATGCACAGGTACCGTACAGTACGTAATACTGTAATGATAATAATATTGTATGGCATCGGTGCCGGGTGCAAGCTTTTTTGTTTGCGCCAAGAGGGCAGCTTGCATGTCAAATTTTGTTGTTCCTTGGAGCGCTCTGAAAATCAAGGAGGTTAGATATCTAAGCTCCTTGACACTATAGCGCTTTCTGGTAGAGAAAGGTGAAACTTGTGTGTTGGCGGAAAATCCCGAGATTAATTTTGCCATTATGAACACGGCCTACTGAATTCAAATGCGTTCTTTAACATGCCAACATCGTATGACATGCGTGTCGTGATTTTTGTCATCTTTCAAAAATAACTTACAATGGCCAGGAGGGAACCGGCACGCTTGGGGTTGGTAGTCCGACACGATACCCACTCATCCACCAAGGCAAGCGGTACAGTACGTGAAAAGTAGATTTATTTACATTACTTTTTACATGATTTCCAATTAATGTTATTTGGTAATAATGTGAAATTCATTTTGGAAATATATAACTTGAAATTAACCGTATTTACATCAATATTTCACCTATGATTTTACGAAGTAGGTTTTAGATGAAATTCGTAACGACCAAAGTCATAAAATAAATAAAGATTCAAACATAGGGGCTTGTGAGCACATGAACCAGGACAAGCTCATCTTGTGTGCTACGAAGTAAAAATCAAATCACATTTTTCAATTGGGAATTTCTTCATTAAAGGAATGCGTGGATATTCACATTAATTTCAGTAAATGATCAATTAATCATACAAAAGTCTGTACGTCGTGTTTTAAAATGTAAATTAATTCTAGTACTTTTATTAATACTTCAGAAATATTATGGCCAAATAATTTAAATAAAAGGAGGATTCTACACCTCTTGAGTTTTTTATTTATGTATCGTATGGCTTTTAGATTAAGAAGAAAAGTTATAAAACAACCCTGTAAGAGATGGAACATCAACAAGGTAAAAAATGACAAGCAAGCTTTACAAGAGTTCACAGAAGAAACAAATGCAAGAATTGACCTCCAGATGACGTCTGGAAATATACAAGAGAGATGGGACAAAACAAAAAAGGGAATAACCGAAACAGCCGAGGCATGCTTTGGTGGACAGGAAAGGGCGATTTACAAACCTTGGATTACTGAAGAGCTACAGGATTTATAGGAAGAATGAAGAAAATGCAAAGTAAGAGGAAACTCTGAGGAATATGCGAGACCTCAAAACAAGATTAATAAAGAAGCAAAGAGAGTAAGAGAAGAATGGTATGAAAAGAAGTGCAAAGACATAGACGAACATATGGTGAAAGGTAATAGTGAGAGAGCATACGCCGAAATAAGGAAACAGTTTGGAACAAAAAGACACATGATGAACATCAAACGGAGCAAGAATGGCGAAGCCCTAACGGAAGATGGCGAGGTAGCGTTACGATGGAAGGAGTACACAGAGTAACTGTATGAGGGAGCTCTAGATGCAAATGTCCTTGAAAGTGAAGACCAGGTAGATGCTGGTGAATTAGGACCACTAATTTTAAGAGAAGAATATGATATAGCCCTCAATGAGTTACGACACAGAAAAGCTCCAGGTCCAGACGGGATCCCTGCAGTGATTCTACAGGCCCTCGGAGATGAAGCCAAGGACATACATTCTAATAAATGAAATATATGTAACAGGAGAAATGCCAAAGGACTTTGAGCAAACTATTCTTATTCCCATACCAAAAAAGCACAGAGCACAAAGGTGCGAAGATTATAGAACTTTGAGCCTCCATGCCTTGAAAATTATAACAAGAATCATCTATCATCAGATCGAGAGAAATGAAGAAGATAATATTTCAGAAGAACAGTTTGGATTTAGGAAGGGAAGAGGTACACGAGAAGCCATCCTAAGTCACAGAATAATTGAAAAATCCCTGGAAATCGACAAACTTGTTGTAATTGCTTTCATTGATTTAGAGAACGCTTTTGATAATGTAAATTGGAAGGTGCTGTTTGAAACCCTAAGAAAACTGAAGATAGACTACAGGGACAGAAGAATACTCTATCAACTTTACAAGAACCAGACAGCATTAATTGGCAAAGGAAGAGTGGAAGCAAGAATTGGGAAGGGAGTAAGACAAGGATGTGGACTATCACCACTGTTATTTAATATCTACATTGAAGAAGCCATTCAAGAATTCTTAGCTACCAACAGTCATGGCATAAAAGGTAGTTAGTTATTGTTGTTTTAAGGGGTGGAACTACGAGGTCATCTGCCCCTATAAAAGTTAATGGCAAGCTGTACAGTACCATATGATTTGCAGATGATATAGCCCTGATAACTGAAAATGAGAGTGATATGGAAAATGCTCTGAATCACATAAATGAATTATTGCAAGAGAAGTGTGGTATGAGGATAAATAAAAAGAAATCCAAAGTACCGTAATGGAATGTACTACGGATGTCGACCAAATAGTCAATGTGCTAATGAATGGTGAAAAACTAGCCCAAGTACAGGATTTCAAATATAGGCCTATGATCACTTCAAATGGAAAGTGTACGAGAGAAATAAATGCTCGAATCGCACAGGCAAAAGAAGCCTTCTCAAAAAAGAAGTCTTTACTAAAATCCAAGACTGTTAACTTAGAGATGCAAAAACACTTCGTGAAAAGTTTTTTCATTTTTCAACTTGTATGGAGTATTGCAAGTTATGGCTCTGACACATGGACTCTGCGACAAGCAGATGATGTGGTGCTGGCGACGACTACTAAAGATACCTTGGACTAATAAAGTCACGAATGAGAATGTTCTCAAAAGAGCAAAGGAGACACGTACCTTGGTTGAATCTTTAAGCAGAAGAAGGAATGGTTTTGTTGGCCATTTGATTCGTCATTCTGACTGGTGCACCACACTCTTCGAAGGGAAGCTAGAAGGAAAGAGGAGTCGAGGAAGACCAAGGACTCAATTTATATACAGCATTAAAGGCACTTATTGCTATTTGAAACTACAGGCCAGAGAAAGAAGACATTTTGGAAGACATGCATGTGACCCACCAACTTAGTGGTTGAGGAGAAAAAGAAGATGGCTTTTAGTGCCGGGAGTGTCCGATGACATGTTCGGCTCGCCAGAGGCTGTAGCTGCTCCTAGCAGACACACCTGTTGAGTGATGTTGTGCCATATATGACAAAGGCTAGAAAAGTGCTTAACGTATTTTACCCCAATCTGAAGCACGTTAAATATTCAGCCTACGAGTTGCATTGTGTGGCGGAAATAATACGTCTCAAGTATGACAATGTGAATACAATGATTTCTTTCACAAAGAAGGTAAGTAAATGCATTAAATATGTATTGTTGAATAAATTCCGGTATTAAATAAATCCTATACTGAGTGCGACAATTTAATATTATCATACACTGTCAAAATATTTTCATATTCAAGGTACCGGTACTCTTGAAAGCTCCTCCTTGTATTGCTGAATACAGAGAGAGCTTGCCAGATTTGCATTTGCCACTACAGCGCTTTCTAACGAGATGGGGTACCTGGCTAAATGCTACAATATTTTACTGCTATAATTTCAAAGCAGTTAAGGCAGTATGAAATCATTCATTTGGAAATCAGGTTAAATAGTAAACTTATTGAATTTTTTGAATTCATCATCAATGAACTTGATAAGACGTAATATAGCTTAACTGAATTATGTTTTGGGATTTAGGTTGTAGACTGTTCTTCACTTGATGATGCAATTTATATTCAAGATGTGCAAGTAGAATTCAACCAAAAGAGTGAACAGCAAGACTTGATTTATATAAAACAAGGGATAAAATGGAACAAAGTGATTCACGTTTCAACGTTCTCCGCTGTGTGTCAGTGACAGTGGAGTCTGGTAACCAAAGTTGAAACTACTTTAAATTGAACTTGTTGGGGACCCCACAGGCGTTCAATTGAAATGCCCTGCTATGGCAATTGGCTGCAATTCAGATACAAAAAATTAACATTAATTAATGAAATGTTCCTGGTCTTTGTGGAGTGGAGCATAGGTTGAATGTTCTTGCTCCATGAAAATTTTGAAGTGATCCAAAATGGAAAAGGTCCTTGACAAAAAACTGTTGTGTCACAATTCTTATAAAAATTACAAAGAAGTTGGATTTTGTTATTATTATGACCTGCAAACCGGAAGATGGTAATGCATAAGAGCGAAAGTAGCGCTTTGCTCGACAAGAGAATGAACGATAAAAAGTGGCACCGAAGCTTATGCATAGCGAAATTCAGGTCCGGGAATCTCCACTTGATTTCCGTGATTAATTTCTTTTTTTTATTTTATTTAGGATTGTGGTTTTGTTTTTAGATGTTCAACTTATGAAATGAGAACTAGAGGGTTGGCCCTTCTTGAATATTCCAAAGACAAGTGTCTCCTAAAGGAGTAGTTAGTAAAACTCTCCAAGAGAAAGGACCCTAACAAACAGCTTGTGTATCAAGTGTGCGATCTGCACATCTCCAACGTCGCTGGTCTTGCATATCTCTGACTATAATATTGTAGCCTATTAAGTTAGGGTCAATTAAATAATGCTATACCGTATGCCAGAATACTAATATCAGTTGCTATCCGGTAATTACAGTAGAATATTATGTCTAACTTGACCCCTTTAAATATTAAAATATGATCGTGGGCAAGGCTAAGAGTTATAGGCTATATGCCGTTTTTGCATCAATTATGGAGTCCGAAACCTTCTAACCGAGGTATGGATTGTCTTTCTTTAGAAACAAATATGTCAGTATTTTAAGATAAAATGTCAGAAAACCAAATACAACAAGCTGCGTGCCTACTACGGTGTAAAATTGCTCTGTGAAAAAACCTACCTTGCCAAGATTATAAGACGTGCATGTTAATATCATTTCACCATAGAAGCACTTTCTTCGTCACGATCTTGAATAATTTTCAAAAATAGTCGGTAGTAAGTTAAATAGACGGGAAATTTGCAACATTTAGAAACGACAAGTGTCAACTTTAATATATAAGGAATAAGCACATATTTAGATCTCCTAATTGTACACAGCTGAAGATCATATCATTCTTGGTGAAATTGACTACTTTTGTTTTTCCTAATAATAACAAGTTGCTTAGTTGCGTGCAAGTAAAATTCTAATACACAGTTCCCATTGCTTCCACTACCCGACTACCAAACCGGAAGCTGGTTATATGCAAAAGAAGGCGACCGGTGCGCGTCTCACAGCAAAAGAACGAACGAATTAAAGTGGATGCTCTAATAGGTCTTTTGCTTCTTTCAATCAACTCTTACTATACTACCAACATTTTCTTCCTTTCTCTTATCTTCACGTACATATGATGCTGCGGCTACACTATTATAACTATAATTAACATTATTTTTTATCCTTAAGTTAGTAGTCTACAAAATCCTACGTCACACAACACCTCAGCCACGGCAAACGAATCCGTAATTGTGAATCGTAGGCCTATATTCAAATATGACGAATGATTGGGAGTACGGTAAGCTGTCTGTGGCTGCTTCAAGCTAGATGTGAAACGTTCTGGAGAAATCCGGTCCAAGGTCATTATGCGAGAAATGTATTAAAAACTAATAAGTTCCAAGTAAACTCCCGAACTATAAAATAAAAGTAAATACCGTCCGTTACGCAGCAATCAATACCTACACGCAGCCGCCGTACGGCCGCCCCGGCGGGTCCAATATAGGCTACCGTACATTAAAATAATCAGGATATTAAAAACATACTACAAAAAATTGAAATCAAACTCCGCGAAAACTCATAACCCAGCAAGATGAGCACGAAGTTGTAGGTACAGGTCGTTTGCGTTAAAACGGATTCGCCAAAAATACTTATATGTCTAGTAACATAGCAATATAGGCTATCTCTCGGCAATGGGTCATCTGGCTACACATGCATTTTGCCGGTGCGCTGCTACGTTGCTAGACCGATAAAAATGAACCAGAAAATTATACACTGTAGGTAGGGTGAAAATATATATATTTTATAATATTTTTAGAAGATACATGGCAAAAAGAAGTTCGTTAACAAAGTACTTACCTACGCCTCAATCACAAGTGACAAATCCGATTCGCTTCTCTTTTGCTGTTTTACCATTGAACCTATAATCCTCTCTGCTTTTGTACTATCTTTCGAGCTATCTAATATTGCATATTTTGTTTCAGTGATCTATTTTTGTACCCTCCATCAAACTACCACACGTTAAATAATTGAGACATGTGAAGATGACGTGATTCGGCATCACTAGGCTCTTTCTTATCTTAGGCTTTCCACGGTTATAGTTTGAGATTGCCCTTTCAGTTCAGTGTCTAAAAAAGAAATTTAGGCCAGTTCATATTCGATTAAGAAAACAGTGTTATAGAGGTGTTTCTTAATTCGAGTGCGATATCTAAACACAAATTACAATTGCATGATGTCTAGTTGAACAACAAAACTACTAGCAAGGAGAATAAGAAAATGGCCGTTTACCAATGGACGAAGGTTGATATTTCGCAATGGGCCATTCATAATTATTTTGTGTGATTTCGTATTCTACTTCAGTCGTAAATATGGATTAACATCAATGAAAATGCTAATTAACAACTCCACTCCATTTCTTAAGAACAAGAAAAAGGCTGCTACAGTGGTGTAGTTGGTAGCATGCTGACCTTCTATGCCCAAGATCGTGGGTTCAAACCAGGCCGAAGACGTCGGATATTTTTAAGAGGGTTAAAAATCCATTAGTATGCCTTCCTTCGGAGGGGAAGTAAAGCCAGCCGAAATTATGGCATGTAAAGTAACCTTTTACTAACTACAATTGTGTGAAGCTTAATTTGAGGTTGGATTTGATTATTACTCTATTAGTTCCAACTTTCGGCGCAAGGTGCCGGTTTCGGTGGCATCTAGTAGCCAAGTTTACAGCTAGGTGTCGTGACGGTAGCATTTGGTAGCAAAAGTAGGAACTACTTAAAATGGATCGTCTGCAGTCTTTACCTGAATTACAGACAACACACACTAATACAGCCATCAAATTAACATCGGTTATCAGCCAGATTCTTCACACACTGAAAGTACACGGAGCTACATGAACGCGTTGTCGCAGCCCCTAAACTGAGGAACTAACCAACCAAAGAAGACAAACCTTAATCCAAATATCATTGGGGGCTCTGACGCATCCCGAATGCGAAGTAGGGCAATGTTCTTTTCAGAGACTCCCTTCAGTGTACTGTAAATAGAGTGTAAGGCACTGATAAATAAATATGAAATGAAATGAAATCTCTGCTCAATTCCCCGTCACAACGCACAGGCCAGAGTTGACATTTCTAGGCACAAATCGGAATAGAAAATTAAAGGAAAGAAAAAAACTTTCCATGCCTAACCGTTACTGTTACAGCACTCTTGCCTAGTGATAAGTAAATTCCCGGGAATATTTCTACCAAAATTCCCGACAGTCAAAATTGTTTAAATTTAGTGGAAATTAAATCTCCAAATAGCATATTTCTTCACATCTAAAATACAGAAAATCAAAATTTCTCATTTCTCTACTTCCATTAATATTGTGAATAGGTAAAATTTTGTGAAAAAGATTCGTTTTAAGTGGTCGGTGTTATTACCGGTAACGTACGATACTAATGTTATTGAGTAATGAAATCCATTTTCAACAAGAACAGAAAAAACTAACTTTTATATTGTGCCCGTCAGACAAGGCCGTCGGGACGCCACCAACCACAAGTAACATTCCAGACGCCCCCATCCTCCTGACATATACGCTGAGAGGATCGGGTGTGTCCTCAGACCAGCTCAGGCACGAGACCGAATGCTCGGGTAGTATCGGAAACACACCCCCAAAAAGTAAAGCTAGCTATTATAAGTCCAGACTTAGGTAAAATGCATTAGAAATTTATTCAGGAATTTGCAGATCCCTAGCCTACTACGGAGGGTTGAAAATCGGCTAGTCCACAAATCTAATAAAATAATAAAAATAAAAATTCATGCCCTAAACTGAAGTTAAATTAAACCCTTTGGAGCGACAGGACGAAGCCTGGCCACTGCCAGAGGGAAGATTACGTAGGAAGTGGAAGTAGGTTTTGGAGTGAAATAAAAATATCAGGGAGAAAAGGGACGAACCCAAACAAAGATTTATTATTAAAACAAGCAGAAAAACTGAATTTGGAACAATAAGAGAAACTGCACGTAGCAGCGTAAAGAGTAGATTAGAACCAGGCTAAAGAACCTGAGGTTGGGAGTAACAAGTACTAGCCTTAGCAATAAAAGAAGTTAAGCTGAAAATTGTTATTAATATCGTTGTTGTGCTCAAGAAGGGCTCGAACTCTAACGAGAAAGAATGCTAAGAGCATACCTAATAAAGAAAAAATCACAATCTTGCTAGCGAATAAAGCAACCAAGAGTGTAGCCAAACAATTTACTAAAGGGAACTGGCAAAGCAAATTCAACTCCAAATAAACTATCCGAAAATTATGGTGCAAATAAAATACAGACTAATTGAACGAAGTGTGCAAACAAGTGGTTTTATTTTTAAAGCACAGCAAAGATAACGTGGCAACGTTCCAAGGATCATCACTAGATGACTTACTTGACTTGACTTAGTTCCTATTGTCCCTCGTGGAACATAGGGCATCAATGAAGCATCTCCATCTGGTCCTGTTTGCTGACAAACTCTTCACCTCACTCCAGGTCTTTCCCTCCTCTATAGCCTCCAAGTGGACAGATCTGCGCCTCGTTTGCTTGGGCCTCCCTCTCCTCCTCGTACCCTGTGGGTTCCAATCTAGTGCCTCTCTCTCAATGGCTTCATTTCCTTTCCTCAGGGTATGTCCGATCCATTTCCATTTCCGTCGCTTAATTTGTATGGCCATCTCCGTTTCACCCATCCTTCTCCAAAGTTCTTGGTTGGAGATTATTTCCGGCCAGAAGATGTTTAAGATCTTTCTTAAGCAGCGGTTGACAAAGGTCTGCAGCCTGGAGGTGATTTCCTTAGTTACCTTCCAAGTCTCAGACTCATATATCAGAATGGACCTGACATTACTCCGTAAGATACGAAGTTTGGTCTTCATGGATATTTTGCTGTTCCTGCACACCGGACAGAGCCGCACAAAGGCGCCGTTTGCTTTTTGAATACGTTGGGAGACATCCTTTGCCACTCCTCCATCTTTGGTCACCACACTGCCCAAGTAAGTAAAGCTATCGACATCCTCTATAGGTTCATCCTCGAAGACAAATGGGTCAATTTTGTTGGTGTTAGTTCTTAGAGCCTTGGTCTTTTATGAGTTTATCGTTAGCCCCGCCTTTTTCCCTTCTACAACCAGGTCTTCAAGCTTTGCTTGCATTTCACCTTGTGCCCCAGACAGGAGACGCAAATCGTCAGCAAAATCCAGATCTTCCAGTCTATTGGTGAATCCCCATTGGATACCACGTTTCGCATTTCTAGTCACATTTCGCATCGCCGCATCAATCACAATCAAGAATATGGTTGGCGACAGGATACAACCTTGGCGTACTCCTGAACATACAGATATAGGCTCGGATACACGGCCCACGTGAATGACTCTGCATGTGTACTCCCGGTATGTTTCTTGAATGAAACTAATAAAATGTGATGGCACTCCATAGCTCTTGACTTCCTTCCACGTGGCTTCTCTATTGATCGAATCGAAGGCTTTCTCAAAGTCAACAAACACTGCATAGAGGCGAGAAGACCATTCCGCACACTGCTCCAGAATTATCCTCAAGGTGTTTATTTGGTCGACACACGAACGATTTTGACGAAAACCTGCCTGTTCTCGTCGGAGCCTTCGGTCAACATATTCTTTGATTCTGTTTAGCAAAACCCTCGTAAAGACTTTGCTAGGGATTGATAGAAGTGTAATGCTTCTCCAGTTATTACAGTTTGACGTATCCCCCTTCTTTGGCAACTTCACCAGCAACCCACATCTCCAGTCCGCCGGCATTTCTCCATTTGTCCATACCTTCTCAAATAGCGGCTGCAACATATTTGCTGTGGTGTCCATATCAACCTTCATGACTTCTGCTGGAATATTGTCAACTCCTGCTGCCTTACCATTATGCAACTCTCTCAATGCTCGTTTTATTTCATCCACTGTGGGTATGCAGGTTTTAATCCTTGGATCATGCTGGATCTCTTTTTCATCTCCTCCTTCTCCCTCTTCTAGTTGATCTTCCAGGGAGTGGTTTAAAACTGCACAAAAATGTTCCTACCATCGCTTCAGTTGATCCTCAGGGTTTGTTAAAAGGGTACTGAACTCGAATTCAGCCCAGCTTAAGACTTTGGCTGAGCGGAGCTTCAAACCGACTTGTGAACTATGTGAGAGGAAAATTTGAATTTTGGAATTAAAACAATTTAATATTTATGTATGCATTTTGGGAAGTGAATGATGCATAATGAAACTATTTTGGAAAATTTTGGAGCATTTGATGGAATTATTATTTGGAAATATTCCGGTGAATGAGATTTTAACAAAGGAAGAGATCATTCGAGGCTCGAAATTGAACAAGGCTTCATGTTAGCAAGCAGAAAACCAGTTTTGGTTGGTCAAGGCGACAATAACAAATTATGCACACGACCCGTTGATAAGAGGCTAGATCCAGGAGCTTCTATCATGATATTTCAGCAGCCAATCACATTGAGGCACATACATTTTGTGGGAATCGCTTTTATATAAATTTGGCGTATATGAAGCGATATGAACACTTCTACAGGTGTAGAATACAATGTGGAATTTATTTGGTTAAATAGAAGTATAAATTATTGGCTAGGAGAGAAACTATGAGTATATTTCTATTAAAATGCATCCGTGCGAGGCTAGCGGAGCAGGCTAGTTTTGGCACGCGGGCCATCGCAGAGAGGGAAGCCAGGACTGTTACTCAGCTTCTTGAACCGAGTGGACGTTTTCAGTGACGCGTCCAGCAGAGCATTACCATGATAAAGAAGTACGGACGACAAACGAAGTAGGACCCTTTGGAGATCAACCATTCGCTGAGGAAGAAATACGAGAAGCCAGTGAAATATAAATGCACTAGCTACAGAAGAAAAAAGCATTTATTCAGTATCACAACTATTAGAAGACTTCGCTACAATAGCTCTATTCATCAGCGAAGCGATACACAGCAGCATTCAACATTCTATAGTACAACATCACAGTCAAGATGACCGTAATAAACCTGAGTCAGGGAGGACAAACTTATTCAACTATTAATGAGAAGATTATAATGAGCAACTAAACTAATAGAAGGAGGTTAGTCTATACCAGGGGGTGTCAACCAGATAGGATTTATTTGGTACCATCGGTGTAGTACGTCAGTCAGCCATTGGAACGCTGTATATCGTGTTGCCAACATATGCATGATACAACGTTGAAATTAAAAGTAACAAAATATCCCAATATTCAGTTAATACATTTACTGAATATACTCTGAAGTCTTAACCGACATTTCCTTGTAGTTATCTTGCTCACAGGCAATAATTACGGCACTTTTCATTAAATAAACATTATTTCTACTGGGTTGGCGGCATTGAAATCATGGCGGCTCTGTTTATGTGTTGAATGCTTGGTATGGTGTCGTGTTGTGAAATGATATTGGCCGTAAATAAGCTAATGTCTTCTTTCTCATCTTTATTACACCACATCTTCTTCGTGGTAATGAGAAGTGAACAGTTCTTCTTCTGCTACGGCGAGTAAGTACGCTTATTTTAAGAATTTAAGTTTTGTGTTTCTGTAGTGGCTGTGAAAAATATAGGCCTAGTTTTGAATTGATATTAGACGCAGGTGACATTCTACTTGACATATCAATTAACTTTCACTATTATTTATCCCATAGGTAGACCTACCAAATTCTGTGAACTGTGCCTATCACAGGAAGAATGAATAAAAAATCGTAAATCGCTGTTCTCGAAATAGCAGAGGAATATTTGGCAATTACTCTCCTAAGAAATGATCCAGTCTATGACCAGGTAAGAAGTCTGTGTTACCGTAACGTTTTGGCAGTGGGTAGTGGAACTACCGTACTGTGGGTTCTCGTAATGGATTTTTAATAGGCCTATAATGTTGACCTACGATAGAGTACAAGATGAATAAGATTGGGTTCCAGAAACCATTGCAACAACTTGATTACAGCTCGCAGAGATATTTAAATGGGCGTATTGCATGTGTGTACTGAATATCTTGAAGAATGTTAATAATCAGTGATTTAGTTGGAAAAAATATTTACAGGAACTCACCTTATTAATTCAGCAATTTCCAAATGGACTCGTATTGGGTGTCAAAATCAGCGGCCTCGTGTTTCCGACAAGTTGTTTCATCAGCTGAACGTCTCCCCTTTCGTAGCCATGACTTGACATATGGTTGTGGGTTAAATAAATGCACAGGAGGTCCTACGCTGCTTATGAAAATAAGTCCGCTTGATCTTTCAACCAGCAGCCTATTTCTCTTTTCGGTGTGGATCTCATTCATGGTACTGAAAGCTCTTTCAGCTTCTGCTGAAGAGATGGGAATGGTCTGTACAGTCTTGATTAAAGGCATCAGCTCCACTGGAATTTCCTTGGTCTCGACATACTTCCTAAAAGCATTAATGTACCTCCTCTTGTCTGACATGTGGAAAAAGTCACAAAGTTTGCCGACACTCTCGTCACCATAGCAGATATCCAAAGTAGAAGTGGAGGGCCAATATTATTTTTGTATAGTACCTTTGAATCACTGATAACTTTTGTCATTCTCTCATGTCTCTGCTGACTAGAGCTGGAACCAAGATGAGATGATGTGGACACATTTTCCATAAGCCTGTTATTTAAATTGTTCACAAGACTTCTGAAAAACTGCTTTCTGTCAATTTTTACAACTTTTTTAGAATCATGTAATCCTATGTGTCTAAACATTTTGTTTTCTTCTGCTTTAAGAACTGTTCTGTAGTATTCTCCAGAAGCTGAGTTACACATAGATTCAAACACTTTTATAGTGCGCTTGGTTGCATTTTGAGTCTCTGTCAGACTTGTCTCTCTTTTCTGCAACTCTAATGACAAATCAACTAACTCAACAAGAGCATCATACATAATTGCAATATTTTCTAGAAATTCTACACAAGTTAACATATTTTCTAGACCTTGGAATTTTGCCCTTTCTTTGGAGTCTCTCTGGTGGTCATTTTTGGCCTCACTAAAATGGTTTACTAGAGCACTGTAGTTTTCCCAGACAGCTTTTACAGTTCTCTGGCTTGAAACTACCCATCTTATTGTAAATATTTTCCCAATCTTCTTAACTCTTTGTTCCAGTGAAGCAGCACAAATGTTGAGTTCCCTTTGATTTTTGGGAGACATGCTGTATAAAGAATACAATTTGTCAAAGAAAGAATGGAAATGGTTAACACCTGTAACTTCATTCCTTGTATCAGAAACGGCCAATTCCAAGCGATGGTTTAAACAGTGTCAGATTACTATATCTGGAAATAACTTTAAAAGCTGTGCTCCAACTCCATTTTTTCTACCTAACATTACAGAGGCCCCATCACATGCTAGTCCAACTAAATGTTCTGCCAGAAAGTTTTCATTCATCCCATATGAAGAAAGATTCTTCAATATCTCTCGAGTAATAACATCTGCTGTAGTTGATTCAAGTTCTATCAAGTCCCAGAAAAAGGAAACAACTTCAGAGTTATCTGAAAGAGCACATCTCAAACATAATACTAACACAGATTTTACACTAACTGTTGTTGATTCGTCAATCATAATACTGATTTTCCTCTGATTTTCTGTTATAGATTTTGCTATTTTATTTCTCATTTCCTGTGAAATGTGTTCAATAATATTAGCGCAACTAAAATGTGTATGATGAACTCGTCCCACATCTAAACCATTTAATTGTTGAAGTTCAACATAAGCCTGTAGGTCTACGAAGGGTCTATTTCTTTTCACAATTGAGTATGATGTTCGAAATACTCGAACGGTGGTTTCTAGGTGTTTGACATTCATAGTGTCCAAGCAACTTTCAAATATCTTTTTATTGGATTCTGATTTTTGTAACATAGCTTTTTTAGTGAGATTCTGAATATTTGTGTTGATTAATATTATTTCCGTTGGGATGAACCTTGCATTCTACCCATACTTTCATTAGCTCAAGTCCTGACCATTTAGAAACTCCTAATCCTAATTTACTTTCCTCTTTACATATATTGCAGCCTAAATTTTTATTTCCTGCAAATAACCACTCGTTCTCTGACAAAAAAAATAACGGTACTGAGATTCGTTCCAACAGTCTGGAAAATCTTGTTTTCGGTAGGTGGGTCCTTGAATTTCACAGTCGATGGTAGAAGGTGTAGAACCATAACCTAGATTCTCCCTTGAATCTGCATCACACGTTTCAGCAACATTTAACCCAGGGTCTATCTCTATACTCACGTCTTTAATGAAACTAATGTTCTCGGAACTCCATTCAGTTTCGTTTTTACTTGAGCCACCACACACCTTTTTAGTATTCTTTGATTCTTCATCTTCATCCCCAGCACGTTTTTTTGAACCCAGCCACTTAAGTAAACTCATTGTCACAAGTTGTGACTCACAACTCACTTTCACAGTCACTGGAAAACTTGAAAGGTACTACGGGGCTACTGATGTTCATTAACTGCAGAGAGATTCCGTAATATCTGCTTCACAGCAACACATCGAGCAAAACATAAAATAAAACTTGGATTCACACAAACATAACGAGCGGAAGAAAGTTGTTGTGCTCACTTCCCGCTCTCCGTATCCAACAGCAGTGTAGCCAACCTTAGAGAACCAGAAAAACGCCCAGGAGTGTAAAAGCGACCGTATTTTATGAACATAAAACCGTAAGGTTCGATATTAGTCCGCTGGAGTACACCCGTGGCGTTTCAGCGCTATGTATAGATTATAAACGATTTTCTTACTGAATGTAAAATTGTTACGTCATTCTAAAGCGGGAAGATATTTTCCGGAACGGCGTTCCGGCCCGTTCCGGTCCAACTAAACTACTGTTAATATTCAATTAATTAATTTCACATTGCTATAGAATATACATTTCAGGATTCATGACAACGTGTCTAAGCTTTAATTTTTTCACCTTCCTTGAATTTCAAATTATTACAGTATTCAAAACAGATCAGTTCTTGCACATGTTAGTTAGAATAGGTAGTCATGCCATGTAGGACCGTAATTACAGGTTCTTAAAACTTAACACACACCCCCATGGTCTAATAGGTCTAATGGCCTATATCATATAGTCTTACCAATGTGTAACTATATACATTAATGTGTTCTTGTCCTGTGGAACCAAGTCCAACGTGAAAATCCTTTTGCTAAGTCATGGTGCTAAAGTAGACTACTCGAGTATAGTTCTGCGACCCAAATACCATTCAAATGCACCTGCCCTCCTCTAATAAGCCAAGAACAAACAAATGTGTAGATGTGTTTCCTTGCATATTCATGCTATGGGCTCTTTTTATTTATTTTTGTAGATACACAGGAAAATAAGCTGTACGGCTAATGTTATGGTAGGAATGCAGTGTTTGGCCTGGGTGTTTAGTTGGTCGAATTGGTAGTAATGGCAATACTGATGCAGGACTGTAATTACAGGTTATTTAAACTTGACATACACCCCCATGGTCTAATAGGTTTAATGGCCTAGGATCATATATTCTTACCAATGTGTAACTATATACATTAATGTGTTCTTGTCCTGTGGAACCAAGTCCAACATGAATATACTTTTGCTAAGTCATAGTGCTAAAGTAGTCTACTCGTCTAATGTTCTGCGACCCAAATACCATTCAAATGCACCTGTTCTCCTCTAATAAGCCAAGAACAAACAAATGTGTGGATGTGTTTCCTTGCATGTTCATGCTATGGACACTTTTTATTTATTTATTTTTGTAGATACACAGGAAAATAAGCTGTACGGTTTATGTTATGGTAGGAATGTAGGTTTGGCCTGGGTGTTCAGTTGGTCGAATTGGTAGTAATGGCAATACTGATGTAGGACTGTAATTACAGGTTATTTAAACTTAACATACACCCTCATGGTCTAATAGGTTTAATGACCTAGGATCATGTTATAGTCTTACCAATGTGTAAAAATATACATTAATGTGTTCTTGTCCTGTGGAACCAAGTCCAACCTGAATATACTTTTGCTAAGTCATGGTGCTAAAGTAGTCGACTCGTGTAATGTTCTGCGACCCAAATACCATTCCAATGCACCTGTCCTCCTCTAATAAGCCAAGAACAAACAAATGTGTTACCTTGCATATTCATGCTATGGGCACTTTTTATTTATTTTTGTAGATACACAGGAAAATAAGCTGTACGGTTTATGTTATGGTAGGAATGCAGTGTTTGGGCTGGGTGTTCAGTTGGTCGAATTGGTAGTAATGGCAATACTGATGTAGGACTGTAATTACAGGTTATTAAAACTTAACATACACCCCCATAGTCTTATAGGTTTAATGGCCTAGGATCATATTATAGTCTTACCAATGTGTTACTATATACATTAATGTGTTCTTGCCCTGTGGAACCAAGTCCAACGTGAAAATCCAATAAAACCATGGAACCATTGGCCCGATAACCCCACCCTTATCTGCCAATTTTTATTTTATACTCTTGGTAATACGTGTTAGGTTCTGTCGATGATATTCTGTAACAGCGAGATAGATACAAGACAAATATAATTGATTTATTGTTTGCCAATGTAATGGTTGATATAACTATAGGTAGTATTTTATTCCCACACGTTATTTACAATATTTTTCAACAGGTAGGATGCCAATGTCTAAGCTTACATGGAGGGATTTTTTTCATCAATTGATCCTGTAATAAGACCACCTTGTGGTGTGGTTGCTGCCACTCCTGAGGTCCTGGGCTAGTTTCCAAGCTTGATTAAGTAATTTAATTCTGGTCTGACTTTTGGAACGGCGCACACTCATCTTTGTGAGGCAGAACTGAGAAGAGGTAGGTTCGATTCTCACCTCAGCCATCCAAGAAGTGGTTTTCCAAGGTTTCCCCACTTCCACTCCAGGCTAACGCTGGGATGGTTCCCGACTTAAGGCTACGGCTGCCTCCTTTCCAGTCCTCACCTGAATTACTGGAAGTATACACACTACTACAGATACCACAATAACACAGATTATCATACAAATCATACACTCCCCCAGGGGCTCACATCTAGTGGGACGTGGGTTGGCGACCACGGGGCCCCAGCTGAGTCCGGCATTGCTTCCACTTACTTGTGCAGGGCTCCTCTCTGTCTTCTTTCCTGTCGACCTCACTTGGTCAACTCTTGTTCTCTTCCGACCCCGACGGTATTAGGGTATCCGAGGCCTAGGGAGTCTATTCCTTTCCCGCCTTAATTGGCCCTTGTCTCATCTTTTCTGATACCCTCCTCCTGCGAGGGGTCAGCCTTCTGCTCAAGGCCCTCAAAGAGGCAGTGTGTATGTAGCCCCACCACCTTTGGTGCACCCTGGATATTGCTACACCCTCAGGGGATCACGGCTGGTGAGTTCGGGAGATGGCGACCCCGAGGGATTCCTGAGCTGGCTCCGGTTTTCCCCCTTTTTCCATTGCCTCTGGGGTCTTTCGTGGCTCTCCTTCCTTCCAAGCCCCTCGGTCCTCAATCTTCGAGGGTTTGAGGGCATTTCTTTTCCACCTGTCCTTTGTTTGCCTTATTCTCCTTTTGTTTTCCATTTCTTCTTCTAGTATATAGTTTCAGTTATAGTTTACATTTGATTTTCATCTTCACGATCACCCAAACCATTAGGGGCCGATAACCAAGATGTTAGGCCCCTTAAAACAACAAATATCATCATCATTAACAAATCATACACACTTCCAAGTACATGGGGCTAAATGAATATGTTATCGAAAGCCCTAAATGAATTAATATCAAAAACACAATGATTCTTTTAAAATGTAGTTAACTTACAGTAAGTGCAAACATACACATGCCAGCAAATTCTGGTTCCCCGTTTCAAGCATTAAGATACACATTTATTAAGTTTACTGTTTCAACATACAAACTGGTATGTGTTGTAGGAATTTGCGATTCATCGGTGTCAGCCATTACATCAAGGAGGAACTAGGTCCATTATTATGTGCTGGACCCTACTGTTATACTTTGGCAAGAAAGAGATAGGAACTTGCCTCAACACATACTTTTAGGAGGACCAGATTTGATTACTGTATTTTTGCTAAGTTTGATCTTGGCTCTCGCTGTTATCTTCTCTTCGTTGACAACTTTTTAAATAAAACATGATGAATTCTAGCAGTATTGAGTGCTTTTCTTGTTTTTCATTGAATGTCCTATTTCTCCTTTCCTCTTCACAGCACGTCATGGAATGTACTGTATTAGTGTGCGATGATATTTTTTGATGTAGCCTACTTACTGCATTTCACCCTTCAAAATTTTTAACTGGATATATTTTAAAGGGCATATGAAATGAATTACTGTATATAAATTTTGTGATATCCAATTCTTTTTCTGTCCCCTAATGAATTTGGCACTAATTACACTACCGGTAACAATTTTAGTGTGATGAGGATCTGGTTACACCATCTTTTTCCTTAGCATTCTCCCTTAAAATTTTACAGTTATTGCTAACAGCATCAAGCATTTTAAAATATGAATTTTCTCCCTTCCCAGTACTTTTCCTTTGTAGTTTTTTCCAATAACTAATTGGTTATAGGCCTACTTGGGCCATTTTTTAAGCTGAGTAATAATATGCTGCAGGCCTTGTAGTAGCCTAATTTTTGTCACCAATGCAATATTCTCCAATTGCAACTGAAATAAATTTAAACATGTATATTAGTGATGAGGTTATGTCCTAAATGCTGTGATTGTTCATTTCAAAGTTCTGGAATTCTCAATTTCCCACTTTGGTATTATTTTTATTAATTTTCTGTTATTGGTATTTTGAATGTGATTTATTTATTGTAGATCATATTATTATCTCCACACTTAAAAACGTGCCATAAGTATTGGGAGATTGTGATTTTCTGAAAATTGAAGTGGACAGAACATTTAGGACGAGAATATTTAGCGGAACGAGGGGTAGGGGCAGGGTGGAGGGGAGGGGGCGGGAGGGTTAGTGTTTACGAGATCTGCTCATAGGTGGCGCTACCGGCCAATTTGTTGCTAGTACATCAGTCATACACCAGACAGCGCTGAAGTCTAGGTGCCAAGAATTAGCATGGCTGTCGGCCATCTGTAGTAAGGTAATCTGTGGTCTATACCATGGATTGGAGATTCAGAGTGATCAAGAAGACCGGGAATCGATAAATCTACAACTGCTTAACAACATGCAGTATTCTGAGATGACTTCCAATACTACAAGCAAGATGTCCATTACCACCAGAAAGAAATATCAACCCAGGACATTCAGATCTACATTGATGATGACGATCTGCTACACGAGAAGAAGAAGATGGACGCATGCAGTCGTTTGGACCAAGAGATCCAGATACCAGGTCGCTGACCTTGAAAAGAGAAGACTTGCCGTTAGCTGAGAAGGACGAGCTGTCTCGCAGGTGTTCGCAGCACGATCCAGTCCGGGGAGCGATCATATGGCTGGCACGCTCTTGCCAGGAACCCGTTTCCAACGCAGACGACTTGCACCAGCAGTTCGAGCCGAACATCGAGCACATCTAATGAAGGTATTCACGACACCAGAAGCCATCAGAAAGGTAGAGAAACTGAATGCTCTAAGATCTGTAGTTTTGCAGTAGTATTTGTTGTTATTGAGGGGTGACCAACTTCATTGTAGATATTCTTATCTTTATCCTATGTTTATTGTAGCTAAATTTTGGAGACTTACTGTAATTCTTTGATACGTCTACGTGTGTCGTTTCAGACGTAATTTCATTCATTTTTGACCTTAGATACTTCGTTTCTTATATATTTTGAAGGAATCGTTTTTAACATGCTCACTTTCGAACGAAACTCGTTTTATAAGGGAATGCTTCGATAGTAATATATTTCGAAGGGAATGCTTCGATAGTAACATATTTCATTGGAAATAATTTCCAATAGTAAGAACATTTTGAACGTTAAGATTGCTATTGATAGTTACAAATGCGTAACATCGACAGAATACATTTGTATTATTATATTGCATTATTATAAAGGAAAGCATTATTGTAAAATGCTGTAACATTGTTTAACAAACATTATTACGGTATGTCAGAATATAACTGAAACACTTATTTATAACAATATGGAAGTTATAAAATTCCAATTGCGGAATACAATTTATTTGACAGTGATATAATCATGGACTATTGTTATTATGAAAGTACACTATAAAATAGGATCATGTAAGTGACAATTGAGGTCAAATGATGCCTATAGTTATTAACAATTTCATTGGAAACATTGTTAAACTGAAATGACATCTGACAGGAGATTTGTTATTCTACCTGAGGTCTTGTATGTCTTATAACAAGCATAATTATGAATAATTTCATTCATTTAAATGTACACCAGATGCGTAAGGATATGTATTTATATTTATTAACTAGTAAAGCCGAGTGAACTACGAGTTAGTATTGTTTATATTTGGTAACGTGGAAAAACAGTCTATTATGGAACTAAGTGAACGAAAAGCGCTATTGAAAGAAATAAGAAATACTGTGTGAGGTGAATTGTAGTGAACAAACATGTAATTGATGTTAAAAATGCACGAGGTTAAATAATTTAGAGAAGAGATGTGGTTAGGAGTGCACTCTGAACGCTAGTATACAATTGCATATTTACCTAGTAAAGTTACTGATTCTTCTACAAGTTTGTAGCAAGATGGGTTTCTTATTGAAGTAATGCCGTGCGGAGTGATGAAGATTGTTGGTAATAATGAAAAGAAAGAAGTATGTTATGTTTGGAGCGTAGCAGACGTTGTTTATGAATATTGTTTACCGTATTACGAGAGAAGGAAATGTATTGCCATGTGGGGCAACGAATTGTTACAGTATGTGTAAAAAGCACTGACATAAGGGTTAATACAGGGTTATTACAAATGATTGAAGCGATTTCACAGCTCTACAATAACTTTATTATTTGAGATATTTTAACAATGCTTTGCACACACATACAAAAACTCAAAAAGTTTTTTTAGGCATTCACAAATGTTCGATATGCGCCCCTTTAGTGATTCGGCAGACATCAAGCCGATAATCAAGTTCCTCCCACACTCGGCGCAGCATGTCCCCATCAATGAGTTCGAAAGCATCGTTGATGCGAGCTCGCAGTTCTGGCACGTTTCTTGGTAGAGGAGGTTTAAACACTGAATCTTTCACATAACCCCACAGAAAGAAATCGCATGGGGTTAAGTCGGGAGAGCGTGGAGGCCATGACATGAATTGCTGATCATGATCTCCACCACGACCGATCCATCGGTTTTCCAATCTGTTTAAAAAATGCCGAACATCATGATGGATGTGCGGTGGAGCACCATCCTGTTGAAAGATGAAGTCGGCGCTGTCGGTCTCCAGTTGTGGCATGAGCCAATTTTCCAGCATGTCCAGATACACGTGTCCTGTAACGTTTTTTTTTTTTCGCAGAAGAAAAAGGGGCCGTAAACTTTAAACCGTGTGATTGCACAAAACACGCTAACGTTTGGTGAATTGCGAATGTGCTGCACGAATGCGTGAGGATTCTCTACCGCCCAGATTCGCACATTGTGTCTGTTCACTTCACCATTAAGGAAAAATGTTGCTTCATCACTGAAAACAAGTTTCGCACAGAACGCATCCTCTTCCATGAGCTGTAGCAACCGCGCCGAAAATTCAAAGCGTTTGACTTTGTCATCGGGTGTCAGGGCTTGTAGCAATTGTAAACGGTAAGGCTTCTGCTTTAGCCTTTTCCGTAAGATTTTCCAAACCATCGGCTGTGGTACGTTTAGCTCCCTGCTTGCTTTATTCGTCGACTTCCGCGGGCTACGCGTGAAACTTGCCCGCACGCGGTCAACCGTTTCTTCGCTCACTGCAGGCCGACCCGTTGATTTCCCCTTACAGAGGTATCCAGAAGCTTTAAACTGCGCATACCATCGCCGAATGGAGTTAGCAGTTGGTGGATCTTTGTTGAACTTCGTCCTGAAGTGTCGTTGCACTGTTATAACTGACTGATGTGAGTGCATTTCAAGCACGACAAACGCTTTCTCGGCTCCTGTCGCCATTTTGTCTCACTGCGCTCTCGAGCGCTCTGGCGGCAGAACCCTGAAGTGCGGCTTCAGCCAAACAAAACTGTATGAGTTTTTCTACGTATCTGTAGTGAGTCGTGACCATATGTCAATGAATGGAGCTACAGTGAATTTATGAAATCGCTTCAATCATTTGTAATAGCCCTATTTGTATTGTTCATGTCAGAGAGTATCAGTATAAGATCCACGAAGTACATTTTGAGTTTTTCAAAGTAGTTTCGCGTCGCTCTTTATCTTATTGTATTATATTCATTGACACGACATATTCTAAGCTATATTTAACTTCAGTGTTCGATATGCAAGCTTTACTTATTATGGCTAGTTACCAGAGATACCTGAAAATTTATGTTTGTGTGAAACATTGTTCATAGAACTGTTTTCTTAAAACAGAGATACTGGAGGTCTGTCAGATCGCGACTGATAGTGCGAATAGTATTTTTAATGCCGTTTTAAACTTAGAAAGGTGTATATAATGTATATATTTCAACTATATTTAATTGATATTATTATTATTATCTTATATATTCACTTTTTACGCACGAATGTGTTTAATTTAGGGTTTTTACATTGTTAACTTAATTTGTGATGCTTGAACAGCTGATGCTGATCAGACTGCTTCAGTGACAGAGTCACAGGGTGATTATTAAATGCGCAAACATTTTATTAATTTCTTAAATAATTACATTTTTATACTGACATTGTTTATGAACATTTATAGCACAGATACTAGGACTATCTGACGTGTGATTTATTTTATTTTAACTTGCTTTTATTTTATTGGTGATAGGGAGTTTATTGTTTGTAATTTTTAGTAATAAATCCCAGGCACGATTTTTTTGTTTGCCTGTTCGTTTTTTATAAATCTGATCACCTTTTCATTTTGCAATCGACATGCGATAATACTGCGAATTAGTTACTAGAATTCACGTAGTCTCAACTTTCACCGTTCACGCCCCAGATCCGAGATTCTCGTCCTACCATCATGTTATGGGTATTTTATTTCTAGTAAATGTGTAACTAATCCATAGTGTTGTTGCATGGCCGGTATGTATCGAGAGTTTCCTAGTCATTATCCTAGTATGGTAGTATTGGTTTATCTGGCTGGGTATCGATCTCCCTACAATCCTTTTCCATCTCAGCGGATTTAGGCTATGACTATGAGGAATTCGGGAGCAATACCATCTTTGTTCCTGACTGGCCGGGTTCTCTGCATCTGCTTTCTTGCAAGTACTCGGGAGATTGTATATAGTGTTTTCCCTTCTTGACTGCCTCTCCTGCCTGTTTAGATAGGTCATCTATCCAATTTCTCTGATCTCTTCTTGCACTTCTCTTAACTTCCTTGTCCTTTGCAGCATATTTTGCTTGTAATTCTGCCTTTTTTGCTCGTGTCCCACATGTGTTCATTTCCTCCTTTATCCGTTTCCTTTCTCTGATGATATCCCATGTCTGTCCAGTCATCCACTCTTTTTTTCCGCCTATCTTTGAAACCCAGGATGTTTTCACTTGCTTTGGTAAAGACAGATCAAATCTTCATCCAATTTTTCTCAACAGTTTTATCCTCCACCTGAGCAAGTGCTTGGAATCTATTCTTTAACTCTATCCTAAAGGCCTCCTTCACCTTTATGTCATCCTTTAGCTTTCCCACATCATACCGGTTCCTTTTCTGTGCCTTAATCTTCATTCTGAAGGTAACCACAACAAGGCGGTGATCACTGTCGATGTCCGCACCTCTCTTATTTCTCACATCCAACAAAGAACGTCTCCATCTCCTTTCAATCGCTACATGATCTATCTGGTTTTCTGTCTTATGATCTGGTGATACCCAGGTCACTTTATGGCAATCTTTATGCGGAAATACAGTTCCACCAATAATCAAATCATGGTTGGCACAGAAGTCCACAAAGAGTTGTCCATTTTCATTTCGATCTCCTAAACCATGCCTTCCCATAATATGCTCAAGTCCTTCATTTTCCTGGCCCACTTTTGCATTCAAGTCTCCTCCAACTGTAATGATATCCTTCCTCTTCTGTTTCTTAATTGTGCTATTTAGATGTCCATAAAACGCCTGCTTATCTTCTTCCTGCGCTGCCTCCGTAGGTGCATAGCAAACAATCATCACAATGTTCCTAATATTGGAATTAAAACGTGCCACAATTATCCTTCTCGACAGTGGATACCACTCTATAAGGCTCCTTTTGGCCTCCTTATCCATCATTATGCCTACACCTTCACAACTTGCTCCATCATCTTCGGGTCTTCCAGAGTATATAAATGTAAATCCATCATGGGTGGCCACCTCCCCAAAATCTCTCCATCTTACTTCACTCAGACCCAGGATGTTCAGACCGCAATTCTTCATACATGCCACTACTTGCCTTAGTCTTCCGTTTTCCCGCAGAGTTCTCACATTCCATAATCCAATTTTCGTCAACCTTTTCAAGCCAAAAATCGTCGTCTTCGGATCAGTCCAGTTTCTCTTCAATGATGTTTCTTTAATAAGTTGTTTTAAGGTGTGCGAGCTATTAGCCCACAGCACCCGATCTTGGTGGTGGGGCTGCCACCTATGCCTCCAAGCTTGCGGTTTTCTCCCTTAGCCTTTGAAGATCCCTCTTCACCACAAGGCAGTGGTTTTCCTCCTTGTTTAACCCAAGAGGGAGAGTTGCCTTCTCCGACAACTTCGCCGTACCAAAGGTCTCCTTCTCCGCCTCCGTTGCCGTTAAGGACTTCACCAGAGCCCCGTTAGCCACTACTTTTCAGGGTTCCTGTAAGGCCTTCACAGTTACCACAGCGGTCCTGGAGGCACAAGGTCCCCACTGTACTTCACCCCTACAGGCTATCCCCTACTTCATAATGTTGCCCATCCCCCACGACGTGGAGGAGGGGTTGGACTTCTAGGGGACATCACTAGTTGCTCTCAGGAATAAAATATGATCAAGAATAGCATGGCTACTCAAATAGGGTGGACCCCGAAGCAAAAAATAGTTTAAAAGAAGTATAAGAACAGGGCAGGGGGCCAACGTGGCCACCAAGTGGGCAATGGATTCCTACAAAATTACAACAATAAACTGTAGCTGCATAACGTATTTGTTGTAGTTAAGTTGCCACTTAGGTTTAGGTAGGAAAGACGGCATGGATAGCCTTGATTGGGATATGTGAGAAGGAAAAGTACACGTAAATATGCACAAAATGCCTGACAATGATTGGCAAGAGAATAAAACACTTGAACATTGATTGCTCAAGGAAACTGGGCACAGCAGCCCTGAGTAAGAAATACAATGTAAGAAATCTTTAAAATAGGGCAAGACAGTAAACTACCTTATACTACGCCTTTCTCGTGAATACAGCAACTGTAGGCTAATACAGTAACAATCTACATACAGCAAAGGGAAAAAGGGGGTCCAAACAATTTTATATTTGGCATAAAAGGTGGCTTTTATTATACCACTTAGAATATTGACGCAGAAGTTAATTAATGTGATACATTCCACGGAGGAGAAGTCACCGTAGTGAAACTCAAATTTACCACAAAAAAAAAAAGATTGTTTATGCTAAAATTAGAAAGATGTTAGTGGAATGGCAAGGAAGAGTTATGGGGTTTGCTTTGAGTCTGTTCGTTATGTTTTTGAGATTTTTTGGGTACCCAACACTGATGGTTTATACTGAGAAACCAATTTGTCTAAGCACACGAAAACTTTAGGTGTAGAAATGTCACTATTGAGTCTTATGTAGGTTTTCTGGATTTAGCAATAGGTTGTGGTTTAATGTCAATGAGATTTAGATGAGCTTGCCAACATACCGTAACTTTGAACACAATGCAGAGTTTCTTGATTGATTGAAGTGTCACACGTTGTAGGTTGTGTTAAATGGGACAGAGAAAAAATCCATCGGATGAATGAGTATTGATTCGGCAAGGTTTCAAAGCAAGTAGAAAAAATCCCAAGGAGAGTCAAAGTTTGACTTTCACGTTACTTGGCAATTAGCGGCATGATTCCCACATTGGGAGAAAAATATCCCCTGTTTAACAAATCGAGGAATAGAAAATTTTCATATTGATTCCAGTGGCTTACTTTACTTTTAGTAAAGCAATGAATAAGATCCCCCGTTGGAAGCCGTTTAAATGGATATGACTTGCATAAAATGTTCAAATTTCAAAGGCGAGACCCAAAAGTTCGTTAAAATTTTAAAGATACAAATTCACACAGGCTCCATTAAAATTTGCTTAAAACCAGTGAATTAGTTACTTATCTCTCATGGTTGATGATGTAGGCACTCACAGCCGGCCGTTGGAAGTGATACTATGTCATGGCGACAAAATTTGAAATTATAAAACATCGAGAGATGTATAGAGAACTCTCGGTAGGAGTAACCTTCTTTGCACTAGTGAAGACTGGCAGTTTGAATATCGAGTGAGTGAGCGAATAGCAGTAGAAGAAGGGGAGGGGTGGGGGTGAAGGAAGGAGACACATATGCAACCTAACAAAAATTAAGTATATACAGGCAAGAATATTTCTTCTGTCTTCAGCGTTGATCTTGAAACCGAAGAGTTGTCGTTAGGGACATCTCTTTTGGAGACATCTCTTTTGGAAGTGGAGAACTTCAAGCTTTAGCAGTAACGAGGTGACGATATCTGTGGAGGTGACTTAGTTCATCATTCGAGTCTCGAGTGCTAGTACTCGAATAAGTATGGAGATGCACCGCTACGTGTCACGGCAAGACGATACTTGGCACACATGAGTAATAGAGGTGAACATTATTAATTTCCTATAATCAAACTAAGAAAAGAATAAACAAAAGCACAGTGAGAGAGCAAAAATACAAAGGAAGTCTCTATTGGTGTTTAAAGAGAAGCGAAATAAAGAAAAACATGAAAAAGGGAAGTCCAAAAAAGTAGTGATGATTTTTGAAAACCAACTTTTTCCATACATTCAGGAGAATATACCACCGCCACTACTCCAAAATGGTGGGATTCTTCGCTCAGAGCTTCGCTTGGTTAGACGCGGTAGTCCTCAGCGCCTGTCTAACCCAATTGATGATTAGGTCATAACGAATAGAATATAAAGTGTGATCTCTTCTCCCTCAATTGCATGCAATGAATACGGATCGGGTTGGCACTCGCCGCTACGCAGCGCTACAGTTGGCTTGAGATTGTTGATTTCCACATATGTTTATGTGCTTATGTGCGATATATTAAGTATTTAATCGGTCGGAGTGTTCTGGTGGTGTTCTGTGCAAACGTTTATTGATATACAAGTGCTTACACTATTACTTCATAGTATTAATACCTGAAATGCTATTGTAGGAAGTATTAACTGAAATTGAATTTAATTTCTTGTCGTGTGTTGACGTTATCTTCGTGTGTTAATTTTATCGTTATTTAATGTAAGTAAACAGCAGTTTTGCCCTTACATTTTCATGAGTGCTTAACGTGAGTAGTGAAGATGCCTTGCTCTTTTGTACCAGGATGCAGATCTAGCTATGGGGACTGTAAAGAGGTCAGACGGTTTTTCAAACCTCCTAAAGATAAAGAACGTTTTATCAAGTGCAAAGGGGCCATACCAGGGAAGGATAGGGAACTTACTGAAAAGTCCTACAACTGTGATGCTCACTTTTCAGAAGATTTAATTGTTAAATTTGACAAATTTGTGATATATTTCCTAATTTACCTAAGTATTTGTCCAGTATGGTGTAAATAAAAATGCTCTTGAAGCCATTAAAGACTACTTCTGTGAAGAAAGGGATGAGAATAAAAAGACAATGAGTTAAAAACATATATGTACCGTAATGCTGAAGGAGGCGTGATCAGTTTTAGGCAATAGCCTACTCTAAGAAGGGGTCATGACTGTGCCTTCTATGTCTGTTAAATGTTAAATGCTTCTGAAATGATGGTAGTTTATTGAGTTTGGTGTTTGTGCAGTGAAATTTATGGGTATAATTGATTTTTGTAATATTCTAAATAAAGTTGAAGGAGCCGTGATCGGGTTTAGGCAATAGCCTACTCTATGAAGGGATCATGACTATGCCTTCGATGTCTGTTTAGTGTTAAGTTCTTCTGAAATGATGGTAGTTTACTGATTTTGGTGTTTGTGGAGTGAAATTTATGGTTATTATTGAATTTTATAGTAATCTACGGTAAAGTTGAAAGTTGCGTTCGTACGGCTTTTTTTTTTTTGCTGTGTTGCAAGTCTGTTAAGGGAACATAAAATGTGTAACAATGTGAAGAAATCCTTTCTGATAGCGAGGTTAATTTTTCCGTTCTTTTTTTAATTTACCGATAGCTGGCAAAACTAATTGCATTTTGAACTTGCTCTCTGTCTTCGCTTATTGTCGAAACTGGACTATTACAGGAGACGACTTATTAAATTATAATTGGGCACAGTAAAGTAAGTGGAGATGTCGAACTTATTAGCGCCTATGAGGATATCTTGCGGTGTTTTAACATGTAAAACAGGTCGCAAGGTTTTAAAAGTCTCGTAAGCGCCAATGCTAACTTACATCACAGATCGAAGCCAGCGCTGCGCTGCGGCGGACCAGGCGTACTAGGCCAGGGATATCAATTCTTATTCTATTCGTTATGCTTAGTGGTTTTAGAGTGGAGTACATCTTAGGTCAGTCCTTAGCCTAGGAAATCAGCTACCGGTCTGGTAGCCAAAGGATTTTTTAAATTAGGAGACTGGGCTTCAGATTTAATAGCCAATAAGAGAAGAAACTGCCGTGACTTCTCCGCGCCTGCCCTAACAGGGCATGGTCGCCACCATAGGCGAGACTTGACGTTACAGACAGGAACAGGGCTCCGAGAGAAAGCCGAAGTTAAGCGATTGACTTCGCGTCACCACATGGTAGCTTTACGATTGGTTATGAAGTGAAAAGCTTATTATCCTCTCTGTTTCAAAATAAATCATGTGATTGTGCCAGAGCTTATCTATATTTACGACACTTTACTAAATGTAAAATCATCATCATCATCTTGCACAGTTTCCAGCCACTGGCCGGGTCTGTTTGGAACACAAGCCTCTCCAACGTCTTCTGTCTTCCCACCATCTCTCAGCCTCCACCCTTGTTCAGTTTTCTCCTCTCTTCTTCACGCTTTCTTCCGCCCCCTTCAGCCACCTGTCTCTCGGTCTTCCTCTCGGTCTCTTTCCTTCCCACTTCGTCTCGTGTATCCTCCTGGGTATCCTCTTCTCCTCCATCCGTTTTACATGTCCATACCATCTAAGTCTAGATTTCTCTATACCATCCTGTAAAGGCTCCTCCTTCATTAATTCTCTGATCCTCTCATTTCTTATTCTGTCCATCTTTGTAGCTTCAATACTGCTTCTCAAGTACCTCATCTCACTGGCCTGAATTTTGCTCTTCTCCCTTCCTTTCATAACCCAGGTAGTAGTGTATTTGGGACAGTTCTACAGAGAGGATAGATTATCTGTCTCGGAGACCCTCGCTAGCCCGCTCGCCCGCGGCGCGAGCCTGTCTCCCGCCAGGCACTTTGCCGTTATGCGGCGCCTGCCCGGCACTGAGTCATTGAGTATAGGAATTTGTACTTACCTAGTTCACAGCTGGTGCTGAAAATGTTCGCCATGCACTGCTACACATCGCTGGCACCTTTTTATGAAACTGGCATTTACTCTCTGAAGTTCCTCAGCACCGATTGACTGTATTTCAGCTGTAATATAGTCTTTGAGCTCATTTACAGCGTGAGGGTTTCTCGCATACACTCTATTTTTAAGCACCCCCCCACAAATAAAAGTCACATGGTGATAAGTCTGGGCTTCGCGGGGGCCACACGTTCCGACTTATAATCCTCGTACCGAAAATGCGACGCAATTCTGTCATGGATGCTTCGGCAGTGTGAGCAGTGGCAGAATCTTGTTGAAAGTAATTCGACAATCGCTCTCCGTAAGTCAGTTCGTCAAAAAATTGGCCAAGGATCACATTGAAGTACAAATTTAAGTACAGATTCCTATACTCAATGACGCAGTGCCGCTAGAGCGCCGAATTACGGCAAATTGCCTCGCGGGAGACAGGCTCGCGCCGCGGGCGAGTGGGCTAGCGAGGGTCTCCGAGACAGATAATCTATCCTCTCTGTATATCCTCCTCCTCCTCACCCTCCTCACAAGATGGCGGCGGTGTGATAGCTCGCGAACCCATGGTCAGATTTTAAGAAATGAGGTGTCGTAGGACTCAGGTTGACGCCCTATTTCCTATGGATAACTTATTTCCACTCCAATATTAAACCTACCCCTACTAGGGGGTGAAAGAGTGATTTTTTAAGTAAACATTGCTTTCCATGTGCAACATGCATGCAGTTTAATGCTATGATTAAATTAAACGTTGTTCCACATGAATCGTATGCATACAACTGGATGCCACTATGATTTAACATTTTTGTTTTTACGCATGCCCACTCATGGCTTTTGTAAGAGCGTGTGCTTTTTTAAAGATGGCGACCGTAGTGTAAGCTAACCTAACCCAATCCACGAGGGTTGATCAAAAAGTATTCCAAGTGGTGCTGGTCGATCGGCAAACCAATAATCAAAGAGGGTTATGTCAGACCTTGAGGCGATAACCCCGTTTGATTGCTCCCTGTTGATTTGTCCCTTTGGACTGGTCCTTTTTGAAGGGAGTCATTTTTGACGGATCCTTTTTGACAGGTTCTTTTTTTTGGGTCCTTATTGACGAGTCCCTGTGGATGGGTCATTGTTGACGAGTCCCTGTGGAGGGGTCCTTGTTGACGGGTCCTTGTTGACGGGTCCTTGTTGACGGATCCCTGTTGACAGGTCTTTGTTGGCGGGACCTTTTTGACGGATCCTTTTGACTGATCCCTTTGGACTGGTCCCTATGGACTAGCCCATGAAATTTATCCAAATTATGCCAAAGGGCCTAACTACATTTGTGTGTAAAGCAGTGTGTTGAACTGACGTTGTTCACCAGTCCTCACTACTACAATCTGATAAGGATATGAAAGGAAAGTGACGAAATACATGTGAACCCGTGCGAGATGACATTATTACCGACCCCCTTGTGAAAACCACATGTAAGCTAACAAGTCACATTTTGTTTGGTTCGTATAAGTGTAAAACCTGATGGATAGAGGACATGCCAAGGGATTAAGTGCAAAACTTGGTAGATGAATATGTTCTAGTGCTAGGGTTAATGAACTCACCCTAGAACACGAGGCACATGCAATTTGAGGACAGGCCAAGGGACCTAATTTGGTGAATGGATGTGTCATTTGTAGTTGAAAGAGAATAATGCATGTTCTTAAGATGATAAAACTGAGGAGATGGTACGTGCAGTAAACCGTCTTGTTATTCCCGGTGTCATGATGCTGACATGGCAGAGAGCACACAGTTCTGTTGCTATGACTGACGCTGCAGTAATTTAAAACCGCAGGTGTTCATCTTGACAATGGATAATGCAAAGTTAGCAGTCATTGGATATTACACAGGTGTTCCTTCCGGGGTTATGTTGCTGACATGGCAGAGAGCACACAGTTCTGTTGCTATTGGTGTATTCTTGGAACACACGGTATGAGAGAATAAAATTTTTAATGCTCTTTGCATGTTCATTTTTTCTTTTTTATCAAACACCAACAGTGATCTCCTAGTTTCTCTTTGGTGGTCATATCTCTTATGTTCTTTGTGAGTCTGTTCTAGATATATATCTTCCATGACTCACCTAGCGTCATCTAGCAGCGAATCTCAGAAGTTCCTCAATTTTTCCCTGCACAAGAGGATTTACTTATCAACTTGGCCACCAGATCTCGTCACCATAGCCAGCTATCATCTCCGTGATCAAGAGAACTTCGTCTACTTTTTCACTCACCATGCTGCGCTAGTATCGCCTACTATCAACTCTTTGAAGACCATTCATCAAGAAGAACATTTATTTTTGATAAGTTGTCTATTCTGTTATGTTCTCCTTTTGTCTCCTACCCCCACTCTTTTTCCTTCCTTGGTCCCTCCGCGCTTCGCTGAGCATGTCTCACTTGTACTTCGGCAGTTGACTTAGTCAGTCAAGACTCAACTAGAGCCAGTCTCCTCAAACCAAGAGGCTCTCTCTACATTCTACGCCATGTTGGCACATTAAGTTTATACGTCAAAGGGAACTTCACCTTCGCTATGCAACAATGATAAGTACATACTTCAGGTTTTAACCTCATCTTCATCGGTTTTACTGTCTTCATGCTTTTAACGATTATTTTATAGGCAGTGTGAGATATTTATTTGTGGCAATAATCATCCTTCTTGGGATTTTCCATGTTGGGCTTCTGTCCATTTAAGCCAATCTTTGTGAAAAGCAGCATTTCTTATGCTTATTAAATGAGATAGCTTCTCACAACGGGGGATATTATAGAATATCCACTGTCTATAAATATTAAGCTTGTTCCCCCGCTGGAGTAACTTTGGCCCTATTCTTCCATTAGGATCTTTCTGGAACTTTCCAGAATCTGCACCTTATCTACAAGTCACGCCGTCATGTATCTTTCACTCACTTGTGGGAATGCCATTTCAAACTAAGGAATCTACCTTATAAATTAATGCTCAATAGCTAAATTTTCTTCCACCGTTGGATTAGCTCAAGCGTATTTAATGATAATCCAAAACCTTCTCAAGTAATAGACTTTCGCCTATCTAGTGCAACCAGTCATTTTCCACGATTGCAATAACTTTCTTTGCCATAAACCTTTGCGCTACTACAGTGAACTTTTCATCCATTTCAACGAACTATAGTGATAAACAGTGTTCTCTCAGTATTTCTTCCGCGTCGCGCTCGTCCGATTATTATAAACAAGGCCATGAACATTTACCTTTCATCCCAATTTCTCTTTCCTAAACCTCTTACTAACAACCCATAATAAATTGTTAAATTTAGGTCTGTTTCAACGAGGTGTCAATCTAAAGATGTGCCCTCCCATTTTTTCTTATGTGTAACGAATTAACTTCTGCATAACTACGTGTCTTGTACACGGTTCAAATTATCTTGTTTCTCCCTTCTAATTTAAGGGATACAATTCTTTCAACTTATAAGTGAGTTATTTCTAGGTTTCATGAAAGTGAAACTTGCCCCATTTGTCTCGTGATTCCTATCTAACCATAGGAAGTCTAGAACCTTCCTTTTGACTTTCTCGTCAGGTTTCACAGTAAGTGACCTGTCCTATTTTGTAACTATTATAAAAGTAATTCAGCGTAAATATAAGAAGTTATAGAAACTTCTCTTCCATTCTACCTGTTTTCTTTTTTTGTTAATTTCGAAATTGTAACTTTTTCTAAGACAGGTACTTGGGAATTTCTGAAAGTACACACATTGTACTCGATTCAATGTTTAAACTTTAATCACTTCATTTGTCTTTTTTAAATCTTACAAAGATTTTAGTACATATATAAGGTTTGAAACCTAAAGAATTGTTAATTGCCTGGAGCAAATTTTAATGTTAGGAGGTCTGCGACCCCAAATTGTTATCAAAAATTGAAACTATATACTTGTCAAATTTATTAGACTTTTTTGCATTGTTAAATAAATTCAAACTTTCCTTTTCGACTCATCATTTCTCTAATACTACAGTTAAGCAAGATCCTGTCTTCCCTGACTCTTCCTAAGTTCATGCCCTCGTTAACACAGAATAAATCTGTTACTATTTGCCTTGCCAGACCATCACCCTTCCCCATAGAAGGCATATGCATGCTTGAGAGGGAATACACTAAAGCCACTCTCTTGCAAACCGCCCAAGTCCTAGCTGCGTTTCCCGTCAGCTTCGACCAGATCCTTACCCACTTTAGGTATCAGAGAGCGGATTTGCGGTGGCAACCGCCTCTGAGTGCATTTAAAGTTAAATTTATAACTTTTGTGAGACTCTCCTCCTATTTCTCCATCCTTTTTCTCCCGTCCGAAACCCACCTCCTTTTCTTTATCATCTTCCCTTGGTGGTTAGGTTATTCCTCAGCCAATAATCTACCCAAAATTTGGTACCAGAAACCCGGGAGAGTCCATTTGCTATTTCTATTCTTTGTCAAGTGTCATTTGACAATACCTTACAAATTATTAATATCTGCTTTGAATCTTTCAGCTATAACTACATCGTGCAAAGCCTGAGAAGTGGAAAGAGGCCGCTCCTGTCTCCTTTGCGGTGTCCCCTTCTTTCAACTTATTTGCTGCTGCCAGCCTGACAACATTTCCGAGGTTCCACAGTTTCGTAAGTTGTACTTTAATTTACTTACTTTGTCATGGCTCCTACTGAAAAGGATGAAACTCTCATTGCCAGACGTTCTTCCTATAAAGGGCAACTCACCAGATTCTGAAATTTCATCAACAAAATAAATCCCGCCGAGTGTGATATAGACATCTTGACACAACGCCTTAAGTTGTACGAACGGTCCTATGATTATTACGATCAAACTCAAACCGAGATTGAATCCGCTTGCCCAGAACTTCAATCGGATCGGGACGAGGTCGAACCCTTGTACTTTGAAGGGATTGCCAAGGCCCACCAACTGATCCGCAGTATCTCAGAACCGGACACTAAGGTCATCAATCCGGCCCAGTTCGCACCCGCTTCAGTTCACAAGGATAAACCGAAACCGTTACTTCCAAAGATAAGCCTACCTCACTTCTCAGGCCAGGAAGGTGAATGGTATTCCTTTTATGAACTCTACCGCTCCCTCATTCATGAAAATGATGCCATTCTCGACATTCATAAATTCTACTTCTTGCGTACGTCCTTGGAAGGCGAGGCCTTGGCCTTGGTCGAGTCACTGCCTTTAAGCGCAGATAACTACCGCATCGCCTTTAATCTCCTTAAAGAGAGATATGGCAATTTACGTTTGAGTGTCGCTCGCCACATCCGCTGTCTGTTCAACCTGCCAGCCGTCAAACCTAATGACGTCACCTCTTTAAGAGACCTGCTAGACTCTATGCAATTAAATGTTAGAGCATTATATCAACTCAAGCAACCAGTCCAAACTTGGGACACTATTCTTATTCATCTAACTACATCCAGATTCGATTTTTCGACATTAAAGGCTTGGGAGATCGAACTCACTCGCAACGAGGAACATTCGTTTGAACACCTCATCTCGTTTCTCAACAGCCGGTGCCAAGTCCTTACAGCACTCTCATTTCAGTGCGAAAATGTCGAAACTAGTCATAAGTGTCACATTTTTTAGAAAAAACTTGTCTCTTCAAATGGTCATCAGCCCCCATCTATCGAGAACAAGCAAACCCGTTCTGCTTCTTTCAACCATCCAAGAGAACATATCAGGCCGCTCAACAAATCTTTAAAATGCATGCTCTGCAAAAAGTTTCACACTTTGTACTCGTGCAAATCCTTTAAAGAATTGTCTGTTGAAGACCGAAGGAAGTTTGTCATCAATAGTAAACATTGCTGCAACTGCTTGTCACCTAAGCATTCTTCTTCAAATTGTACGTCTTCCAACCTCTGTTTCCATTGCAAAAAACCGCACCATTCTTTATTGCACGTTCATGATCAATCGAGGTCAGCAGTACCCGCTTCTTCAAACTCCATGCAGAGCAGCTCCGAACAAACTAATGCTTCTTCCTGCATTTCTAACGCCGAAACTTCTCACAGTGAGCAAGCCCTTTTGTCCACTGTACAATTCGAAATCCAAGATAAATTTGGAAATTGGTTTCGAACCCGCGGTCTTCTCGATTCCGCTTCAACTCACAACTTTGTTTCGCGATCATTAATTAAAAAACTAGGTCTTTCTTCATCGCCCACTTCCATCAATGTATCCGGCATTGACAATTTGAAAACTCAAGCCTTGCAGTCTTCAAAATTGAAAATCAGAGACATTTGTCAAAGAAACACCAATCTTAACTTAAACTGTCTCATTCTTACCAGTATTGGCAAGGACACTCCTAGCAGCTCTATCAATACTTCCGGTTAAAAGATTCCTTCGCATTTAAGGTTAGCTGATCCTCAGTTTAATGCTCACGGTCCCATTGATGTACTTTTCAGTGCCAATATTTTCTGGAATTGCCTTCGTAAACAGGTTCGCAAGTTATCTTCAAACGCGGTCGCCAGAGACACCGATTTTGGTTGGGTTATTACTGGTGAAATCCAACAACCCAGTCTTCAAACCAAATCGCAATGTCATTTTGTTACTGCTGATATAAATCCCTTTTCTGAAAAAGAGAACACCTATGTTTTCGATCTCGATACTTTTGAAAAACACTTGCCGAAACGATGTCTCATTGTAAACAACTACGCCACCTTTGTAAGTTGTTTAAATGGTTTTGCCTTATTCCCGCATAAAATGGCAATTCAAGTTCGCCTCGCCTTGTGTTACTTCGTTTACCTTCTCATGTCATTTTTTGTAGCAGGTAATCGCTTAAACTTTCTATCGAAAACTATCTTCCCCTTGTGTAAAACCATGGCTATCAGTCACCATCATTTCGCTGTAAGCTGTGTTTCACTTCTTTCGCTAGTTAGTAGTATGGCCAAGGCCGGCTCCTTCCCCCTTCCTCACAATTGGAAGCCGCTTTTGAAACCGCTTGAAAATCTGAATTCTCTAGCATCTAGAATAACTATTCTTATGCATAAACTCCTTCTCAATGTCCCAGCTTCTCTTCTTGGTTCGGAAGAATTAAGCTTTTTTCTGTTGAAAATTGTCGGATTCCGTGATCCTCAAAATTATGCGAAATTCATTTCCTACTTTATTTCATATGTCTCTAAATTGGTTTTTCACGTCCAAGCTACGATTGACTGCATGCCGTGTAACCTGAATATCTGCTTTAAGTCTCAGCTGATTTCACTTGTGTTGTTTGTTTATTTCGAACTGCTTGTTTGTCAATTTTGTTTGTATACAAGTTCGGATAACGCCAAGCTGTCGTTTATTTCCTGTACGCTTGCCAAAGGTCAGAGCAAGTTTTTCTTATCTCAACTCTGGCTGACTGCCAACCATTGTCTTGCGAGTTGCTTCCGTAAGTTCAGAAGCTGCTCACCTCATTACCAAAATAAACTTGTTCCGGACAAGGACTCTTTCAGCTATTTATATTCCTTATCTCGCTGTACTATGTGGGTCAAGGCCATGTTTGCCTGCATCTCCCACTTGCTTACGCTCGTATCCTACAACTGCTTCGATTCTTGTTTCATATCATCGTTGCATATTTTTTACGCGCTCATGTATTGCACTCTGCTCACATATTTTGCACCTTTATTGTTCATTGATGAACAAACTTGTTTTTTCGCGTCGTTACATTCGATGTGTTTTTGTATTTATGCTTGTCATGTCACGTCTCTCGCTGACTTAAGTATTTTTCTGATTAACCCCTTTGATACTTATTATAACTTGAGGTCATTGTTTATGGCTACTAGATTGTTGGTACCTATGGCGTTCTTGCCTCCTACTCGCATAGTTCCTTCGTTTATTTGGTATATTCTTATCCTTAATAGATGTACTTGTTTCTATACGCTTTGTTTAAACTTGTTAATTCTTCTTTCGCATCTTATCGCGATCTTTACTAGAGCTATATTTCCTGCAGCTTCTATCTACTTTGTGAATGAAGGTGTTGTTAATTCTCGCCCTCTAACTCCGCTTTCCAATGACCCTGATGACCTGCTTCCGCTCACACCTGGTCACTTCCTTATAGGCACTTCTCTTTCTGCCCCTCCTCCCCTCTCCAATTCTTTCAGGGATTCTAATTTGCCTATCGTTTGGCGTAAACTTGAAGCCCTTCGCAATTCTTTCTGGAAGAGGTGGAACTTGGAATATTTAACTTCCTTGCAGCGGAGACAGAAGTGGTTTCTTTCCAGTCCCGACATTAAAGTGGGGGACTTGGTCTTGGTTAGGGATGTCTCTCCTCCCCTGGTCTGGATTTCTAGTAGAGTGACCGAGTGTTATCCTGGAAGAGATGGGAGAGTCAGGTGGCTAGAATCTTGACCACTAATGGTCAGATCACAAGACCACTTCTCTTCAATTGCTTCATTACCTTTAAATGTTTAATTGGTTTTCCTGCTCTCTGTTGGCGTATGCCCCTCCCAGTATGGTGTATTCTTGGAATACACGGTATGAGAGTATATAATTTTTAATGCTCTTTGCATGTTCATTTTTTCCTTTTTATCAAACACCAACAGTGATCTCCTAGTTTCTCTTTGGTGGTCATATCTCTTATGTTCTTTGTGAGTCTGTTCTAGATATATATCTTCCATGACCCACCTAGCGTCATCTAGCAGCGAATCTCAGAAGTTCCTCAAATTTTCCCTGCACAAGAGGATTTACTTATCAACTTGGCCACCAGATCTCGTCACCATAGCCAGCTATCATCTCCGTGATCAAGAGAACTTCGTCTACTTTTTCACTCACCATGCTGCGCTAGTATCGCCTACTATCAACTCTTTGAAGACCATTCATCAAGAAGAACATTTATTTTTGATAAGTTGTCTATTCTGTTATGTTCTCCTTTTGTCTCCTACCCCCACTCTTTTTCCTTCCTTGGTCCCTCCGCGCTTCGCTGAGCATGTCTCACTTGTACTTCGGCAGTTGACTTAGTCAGTCAAGACTCAACTAGAGCCAGTCTCCTCAAACCAAGAGGCACTCTCTACATTCTACGCCATGTTGGCACATTAAGTTTATACGTCAAAGGGAACTTCACCTTTGCTATGCAACAAAGATAAGTACATACGTAAGGTTTTAACCTCATCTTCATCGGTTTTACTGTCTTCATGCTTTTAACGATTATTTTATAGGCAGTGTGAGATATTTATTTGTGGCAATAATCATCCTTCTTGGGATTTTCCATGTTGGGCTGCTGTCCAATTAAGCCAATCTTTGTGAAAAGCAGCATTTCTTATGCTTATTAAATTAGATAGCTTCTCACAACGGGGGATATTATAGAATATCCACTGTCTATAAATATTAAGCTTGTTCCCCCGCTGGAGTAACTTTGGCCCTATTCTTCCATTAGGATCTTTCTGGAACTTTCCAGAATCTGCACCTTATCTACAAGTCACGCCGTCATGTATCTTTCACTCACTTGTGGGAATGCCATTTCAAACTAAGGAATCTACCTTATAAATTAATGCTCAATAGCTAAATTTTCTTCCACCGTTGGATTAGCTCAAGCGTATTTAATGATAATCCAAAACCTTCTCAAGTAATAGACTTTCGCCTATCTAGTGCAACCAGTCATTTTCCACGATTGCAATAACTTTCTTTGCCATAAACTTTTGCGCTACTACAGTGAACTTTTCATCCATTTCAACGAACTATAGTGATAAACAGTGTTCTCTCAGTATTTCTTCCGCGTCGCGCTCGTCCGATTATTATAAACAAGGCCATGAACATTTACCTTTCATCCCAATTTCTCTTTCCTAAACCTCTTCCTAACAACCCATAATAAATTGTTAAATTTAGGTCTGTTTCAACGAGGTGTCAATCTAAAGATGTGCCCTCCCATTTTTTCTTATGTGTAACGAATTAACTTCTGCATAACTACGTGTCTTGTACACGGTTCAAATTATCTTGTTTCTCCCATCTAATTTAGGGGATACAATTCTTTCAACTTATAAGTGAGTTATTTCTAGGTTTCACGAAAGGGAAGCTTGCCCCATTTTTCTCGTGATTCCTATCTAACCATAGGGAGTCTAGAACCTTCCTTTTGACTTTCTCGTCAGGTTTCACAGTAAGTGACCTGTCCTATTTTGTAACTATTATAAATGTAATTCAGCGTAAATATAAGAAGTTATAGAAACTTCTCTTCCATTCTACCTGTTTTCTTTTTTGTTAATTTCGAAATTGTAACTTTTTCTAAGATAGGTACTTGGGAATTTCAGAAAGTACACACATTGTACTCGATTTAATGTTTAAACTTTAATCACTTCATTTGTCTTTTTTAAATCTTACAAAGATTTTAGTACATATATAAGGTTTGAAACCTAAAGAATTGTTAATTGCCTGGAGCAAACTTTAAATGTTAGGAGGTCTGCGACCCCAAATTGTTATCAAAAATTGAAACTATATACTTGTCAAATTTATTAGACTTTTTTGCATTGTTAAATAAATTCAAACTTTCCTTTTCGACTCATCATTTCTCTAATACTACAGATAAGCAAGATCCTGTCTTCCCTGACTCTTCCTAAGTTCATGCCCTCGTTAACACAGAATAAATCTGTTACTATTTGCCTTGCCAGATCATCACCCTTCTCCATAGTAGGCATATGCATGCCTGAGAGGGAATACACTAAAGCCACTCTCTTGCAAACCGCCCAAGTCCTAGCTGCGTTTCCTGTCAGCTTCGACCAGGTCCTTACCCACTTTAGGTATCAGAGAGCGGATTTGCGGTGGCAACCGCCTCTGAGTGCATTTAAAGTTAAATTTATAACTTTTGTGAGACTCTCCTCCTATTTCTCCATCCTTTTTCTTCCGTCCGAAACCCACTTCCTATTCTTTATCATCTTCCCTTGGTGGTTAGGTTATTCCTCAGCCAATAATCTACCCAGCTATGACTGACGCTACAGTAATTTAAAACCGCAGGTGTTCATCCTGACACCGGATAATGCAAAGTTAGCAGTCATTGGATATTACACAAGGTATTCCTATTGCACTTAGGACTGGCAGGTGTATAGGAAAGGAATTGCAATGATCTGCAAAAACTGCTGACACGAGCGATAAGAGTCTATATAAGAGAGGTGTCATATATTTCCCTACTGTCTGTCTTTATTACTCGCTACGAGTGCACAGTGCTCTATTACTGCTCAAGAGTTACAAAATGCCTTTTGGGAGTAAATCATTAAATTATTTTGCAAGGTAAGTACTTAGTATTAATGGATTGTAGTCTTTTAATACTAATTGATGTTGAAGTTTTTGATTGAAATGTATTTATTGATTGATTGCTTTATTTGTTTACAGATAGTTGGGTACCTGTAAGGTTAGCAGATACCTATACCTAGTTCATTCAGTGTCAGCTGTTGATAAATTATTAAAGGTAACTTTTAAACAGCTCGGGCGATATTTTCCAATGTTCACTACTAGATGTCAGTGACAATGGTATATTTGGTAGTTAAAGTTGGAACTACTTGACCATGGTGTGTAAAGCTAAATTTGTGGGTTAGATTTAGATTACCGCTCTATTATTTCCGAATGTTCGTTGCTAGGTGTCAGTGTCAGAGGGAATATTTAAAGACAACCTCAGGTCACCTAAAATAACCTAACTTTACCTAACTTGACCTTGTCACCTGACATGTTTTACAAGTTTAGACCTGCTTTAGGACTGGCTATGACGTCACACTTAACCCACTTAACTGGCGGGCGTTGGTTTCTATCACGTGACATGTTCTACAAGTCTAGACTTGCTTTAAGACTGGCTATGACGTCACACTTAGTCCACATAACTGGAGGCTGCTGGTTTCTATCACGTGACATGTTCTACAAGTTCAGACTTGCTTTAAGACTGGCTATGATGTCACACTTAGCTCACATAAGTGGCGGCCGCTGGTTTCTATTATTTAAAACAAGAGATCAAGTGAAATGTGTGTTTAACGCTCTATTAAATCCGAACGTTCACCACTAGGTGACAGTAACAATGGTATCTGGTAACTAAAGTTGGAACTACTCAACAATGGTGTGTAAAGCTAATTTTGTAGGTGAGATTTGATTAACGCTCTTTTAAGTTTCAACGATCACCACAAGGTGTCAGTGACAGTGCCATACTTGACAACCAAAGTTGGTACTACCTGATAATCGTGTGCAGCTAAATTTGTAGGTTTTATTTGATTAACACTATCAAGTTCCAATGTTCACCGCTAGGTTTCAGTTTCAGTTCCTCCACCATCCAGTAGGGTTGCAGCTATACCCGAGGTGGTATATAGTAACCACCAGTTAGAACTACACGAAATTAGACTTGCTAGGAGTTCACAGGTGATCGACTTAAATACCCTGCTATGACCATTGACTGTAATGTAATTAAACTATTTATATTTTACTTTGTTTTATCTTTTATTAACATTTATGATTTCTTTCTTTTATAGGTAACTAGGTGTTACCCGTGGCTTCGCCCGCAATAACATTTGGAATCCCGTTATAACATTAGTTATATACTTTTTTCCTGTAGTGGAAGATAATGACGGCAACATGGAGCGTTGAAATTGGAAATCGGGTGCAATATACGACGGGGAGCTTTGATTTAAAGCACTTCTCGGTAAACTACATTTCTGGTCTTTCTCTCAGGCTGCAGAATGACTAAGCCACCGGAAAAACTGACTCTGGAGCATGCCACGTACAGTTGACCGTGTGCGAAACAGTCACTTCTCAGATCCACGCCAGCTACTTTTAAACTCTGCCCCTGAGCCATGTTAATTGTCGTGGCGTAGCAGACATTCAAAGGAAACTGCAGAGATGTTACAAAGGGCAGATGCAACTTGACTGAGGTTAAGAGGGAGCTTGAAGGCAGAATGCGCTGTTCCTCCACCATCCAGTAGGGTTGCAGCAATACCCGAGGTTGCGACTGCGATCGGAGTGCCAAGTGGGCCACTTTTGGTAAGCAGAACTGGCGCTGTGGGATGAACCAAACGCAGAGTTTAGGCGCCCGAATAGACGCTCATGGGAAACCATGAAAGGCGTTGGGACACCGCCGCCCCGCCGCAACTGCGGTGCTCTTCGAGTTCCAAACCCTATCTCCCTGCTAGAGGATTCCAGGGAACTCGAACGCTCATGCAGAAAAGAAAACGCTTCCCCGATCTCCCGACGGCGTCTCCGGGTCCTTTTGGGTTACCCCGACGAGCTACTCTTGCGAGGGGCCCGACTTGTTACGGTTCCGCTGCCGGGTTCCGGAATAGGAACACGATTCCCTGTCGACTTCTAAATGTACTGAGCAGAAGATTAATCAGGAAGGTTTTGCCAGTTCCGCCTGGTGCATCAAAAAAAAAAAAAAGGGCTGACCACATTCTGAAACAACACTTCGAACTATTTCGTCATAGGCCAATCTCTGCTCGTTGTTCAATTTTGGAACATTATCAGCAATAACTTTGGACAATTTAATTGTGTCGTAAGATAGTTTACTGACATATTCTCGGTGAACAACGACGGAGTCTTGTTCTCGAGAAGGTGACGGAAGTCCAAAGCGTCCCAGTTGTTGACCAGACATTTTTTATACAAAATCCTCAAGAAGCACCAGACACCTGTTGCAGATAACACCCATGACCAGGTTGACATCAGCACACTGCCTCTGAACCTCTCTCACCACATCTTCCGCGAGGCTGTCTTTGTGTTTTTTCCAGAGCATGATGGGATCACTGACTTGACAAAACACCAGTAAGATGGCAAACAGCTCGCGTATCTTGAGGGGAGAGTCGGTGTTGGACGCTTCCTCTATACTCTGATTTACAAAAGATGCTCGGTGAAAGCTGTCATCCGCTTGAAGGGTGAGGTGAGGAGTGGAGAAGAGAGGGGTAACGGTCTCCATAGCAACAGCAAGCAATGCTGCAATGTATGCCGACACAGCAGTAAGCACATGGTATGACTCAGTGTCTCTTCACTCGTCACGGTCATTAGAGCGCGAGGCAGGGGGGCTAACTTCTCCAGTATTTGCGTCTTCCTGCAAGCCTCTTGGAATGTTATGAGTCATGATCTGCCTCAGTGGCAACGCAGCATTTCCCCACGTGCTAGCTTTGACAGGTGTCAGCGATCATTATTGGTAATTCAGAGTATAGTGTGCGGTCCCAGTGCGCATCATTCTCTAGGAAGCCAAGTGCTTTACATGCCGCTTGAAATGTTGGTTGAACCACTCCACTCCTGCCACGGTTTTGAGGTCAGTAAAAGTCTGAGGGCCAGGGATTTTATGTAAAGGAGGCGGATGTAGTAGCACTCGGCATTACCAGGGTGAACGGTGTAAACTCTGCAAAGGGTCTGATCTTTTTTCACACCAGGATGGCCTGGGACTGGCTTTCCTTCTTTGCTTCTACAGAACTTCTTACCTTTCCAAACGAAATAGGATGGAACTTCACAATATAAAAGTGTTGAAGCAAATTTATCGGATCAGCATAGTTCGAAGAAAGTAAGAAGAGTTGTGTTTGGAGGGCTGTTAAACTGGTCACGAACGTCGTCTTCATTAAAGTAAACCCACTGGCGGTTCTTGGGTGGACGGCAAGTTGCATGACCGAAGGATAGCGTTCATGTATGAGGAAGCAGAATATGCGCCACGCCGCCTCTGAGCTGCTGATGTAACGTCCTGATTCATATCTCGCAACTTCGTCAATCTCTCCGATGCTAAAAGAAGCTTGGTCGGAACCTTTGTTAACATACCTGCAAATGTATTTTATTGACTTTACAGAGTTGCAGTACTCAACATTGATATAAGCTCAGAAGGCGCGAGATAGGACGGGGTTATTGGGTACCACCCAGCTATGGTCAATTTCCACTCCCTTTTCAATAATGGAAACCCCATCCTCCGAAGTGGGCAGCCTGCGATATTTGGGATACCCATCTTCCCCGGTTTGGGTTTCCTTGATGAGTGGTCTGGGGTACTTCTTGTTGCATATTCCTTCCACCAACTCCTGTTGAGAACTCCACATGGACCGTGGATCATGGTTGCCTTGGCAATCTCATGGAGACCTGGGTCAAGATTTGGGTCAGGAATCTCAGCACTGATCACCCTGTCGATGTCTTCAGGCCTTAGCTTTTCTTCCAGCCACAGAAGTATTTGAACGTGAGGTAATCCTCGCTTTTGCCATTTAATGGAATACGTGTGGCACCTTGAAGGACCAAAGATACAACCCTTATTAAGAAGTCTTAGCATCTGCTTGACTTTCAAATGGAATACCCGCGCTACCAAATCATGCCTATCTTGAGGTTGTTGACCTTGTTTCAGGTGCTCGACTACTTCGGATCATTTTGGATTGCAGGTGAATGTTATAAAAGAAATCAGGACGTCCAAAATGGCGCATGCGTTCATGCATATAGCGCGGGCCTCAAGTGAAAGTCGACGGCAAGACGACCATTTTACCAATATCTGACAAACGGCTGACAGCTTTACTCATTGCGTCCTTCAGGTGCACATATTCCTAACTTCTCAACTTTTTCTGATTGATGCGAATCCAAAGTAGTCTCTCTGTCTCAATCTTTGCATACATATCAACCTTAAACTGATTGAGAAGATTGCGAAATAAGTAAAGATAAAAATTATCACCCTCAAGCTCAAATATTCCGAAGCTGTAAAAGTTAGCGGCAAACACGGTCTTCTTCAAAGGTGCTTGAGTGCTGTTGTGACGTTGAGGGATATTCTCCTAACGTAATAAAACAAATCTCTACTTAATAATACCTGATAAATGGACTAGACCTAGCTTAACTTAGCAAAATTAACGTTGGTAGAGGTAATTTTCTTTTATCAAAGTCTACTTTTCATTATAACTATGTCTTCTTCTTCATTTCACTTTATCCAGATGACACTGGGTGGAGGCAAATATGGTTCCTCTCCACTTTGTTCTGTCGTTTCACCATTCCTCTTCCGACACAGTGTTCCAATCCAGGTTCTGTTTTCTAATACTATTCTCCACCGAGTCCATCCAACGCATTCTTGGTCTTCCTCGTCCTCTCTTCCCTGTCATCCGTCGTTCCAGTGCTCGTCTTGGTAGCCTTATTTCATTCATTCGTTTGACATGTCCAAACCATCTCAATCTGTTTTGCTCCAGTTTGTCATTTAGTTTCTGTACTCCCAGTTCTTTCCGTATATCTACATTTCTCACTCTGTCTCTCCTCGTTTTCTGGACCATACTTCTCAGGAATCTCATCTCAGCTGCCTGTACTCTGCTCTCTAACTATGCACTACCAAGAAATTATGAAAAACGCCGTACCTAATCCAACAAACAAAGCAACTCTACAGTTACGTCAACTAAAGGTTAATATATAATGCAATATGATGATTATAAAGTGATGGTGAAAGTATAAAGTACAAAGAGAAATTACATAGAAGTACTGTTTGAACAGAGAGAGTGGGTAAAGGTCGGGAGCGCAGACAACAATGACGTGCACGTTACGACAGTAAGCTCACTGCCTGCAAAGACTGGTAGGGGCGACGTGCTGCAGCCCGCATTGCTTCATATAATCTCGGTTTTCGCGGTTTGACCATGATCCCGAGTGAATTCTTTGAAAACCTTTCTTAGCGAGCACCTACGGACCCTGAGGAAGCTACATACCAAATTTCATTCCAATCCGTTCGGTGGTTTCTGAGATTTCGTGATGATCTTTCAAAGTAATTCGAATTGCACGAAATGAATGAGTGAGTGAGTGGTATTTGACAAATATATAGTATATGAAATTTATGAAAAAACGGTCGAACACCGATTTACTTATTTTTAAGCTGATTTTTTCCCGCTGAGTTTCAAACTCTTCGCCTATGTCGTTAAAGAGATACACGCTCCGTTAGGAATCCTTCAACCCCTACCTTTCACCCCTTTCACCTCATAATATTCACCACATCGAAAAACCCCCAGACACGTGTCTTCTTATTTTATAATGATGAGTTTATATGCCGTGTGTCACATCCCCCAATGAAACCAATCGGGGATATTGTTATTCACTGAAATGCAGGTTTAACCCCCTTAAGATCCCTTTAAACCTGAATATCCGAAAATCCTCCCTTTAGTAGACGGTTTTGACTACAATGAACATATCCCCCAACTGTCATGTTTCAAACTTCAATATTTTGGCTGGGCGATGATGAGTGAGTGAGTCAGGACATTTTCTTTCAATTTTCTTTTTTCAGAATTTCACCCCTCCCCATGAACCCCTTAAATTTGATTGATGAAAAAACTGTCGATCAGCTATTTACTTATTTTTAAGAAGTTTTTTCCCCGTGAGTTTGATGGGTGAGTCAGTCAGTCAATCAATTAGGACACTTTCTTTCCTGTTTTTCCCCCCAGAATTTCACCCCTCCCCATGGGCCCCTTAAATTGGATTTATGAAAAAACAGTCTAACACCTATTTACTTATTTATATGCTGATTTTTTCCCGCTGAGTTTCAAACTCCTCGCCTATGTCGTTTAAGAGATACACGCTCCGTTAGGAATCTTTCAATCCCCACGTTTCACCCCTTTCACCTCATAATATACACCACATCAAAAAACACTCAGACACTTGTCTTCTTATTTTTAATGATGAGTTTATATGCCGAGTATCACATCCCCCAATGAAACCAATCGGGAGATATTGCTACTCAATGAAATCCAGGTCTACCCCCTTAACACCCCTTTAGAACCTGAATTTCCAAAAATCATTCCTTAGTGGGCGTTTGCGGCCCTTGAGGAAGCTGCATACGAAATTTCATTCCATTTTGGCTGGGCGATGATGAGTGAGTGAGTTAATCAGGACATTTTCTTTCAATTTTCTTTTTTCAGAATTTCATCCCTCCCCATGAACCCCTTAAATTTGATTTATGAAAAAAAAAACCTGTCGAACAGCTATTTACTGATTTTTAAGCAGTTTTCCCCCTGAGTTTGATGAGTGAGTGAGTCAGTCAATCAGTTAGGACACTTTCTTTCCTGGTTTTTTTTCCTCAGAATTTCACCCCTCCCCATGGGCCCATTAAATTGGATTTATGAAAAAACGGTCAAACACCTATTTACCTATTTTTTATGCTGACTTTTTTCCGCTGAGTTTCAAACTCCTCGCCTATGTTGTTTAAGAGATATACGCTCCGTTAAGAATCCTTCAACCCCCACTTTGCCCCCCTTTCACCTCATAATGTACACCACATCGAAAAAACCTCGGACACGTGTCTTCTTATTTTTAATGATGAGTTTATATGCCGAGTATCACATCCCCCAATGAAACCAATCGGGAGATATTGCTATTCAATGAAATGCAGGTCTAGTCCCTTAACACCCCTTTAGAACCTGAATATCCAAAAATCCTTTCTTAGTGGGCGTTTGCGGCCCTTGAGAAAGCGGCATACCAAATTTCATTCCCATCCGTTCGGTGGTTTCTGAGATTTCGTGATGAATGAATGAGTCAGTGAGTGAGTGAGTGAGTGGTATTTGACAAATATATAGTAGATTTGGAAAGTGATCATTATGTTCAAGTGTGGTGACTGTAAGAAACAGTTCTCAAGACCTGACAACCTTCAACGGCACGCAAATGCTAAACATAACATTAAAATGTTTGTGTGCAGTCATTGTGCTATGCCATTTAACAGACAGGATAATCTTGGACGGCATGTAAATTTAAAGCATGTCAGTTTAACAACTTTCTCGTGTTCAGTTTGTGATCTTGGTTTTTCTGCTGTAAAACGCTATCAATCCCACATGGTTGAAGTGCATGATGAACAACAGGAATTGAAATCTGTGAAACCATCAACTAGCACGGTACCTTTAAACGAATGTGATGCTCAAAAGCGTAAACGTTCTCAAAATTGTGAAAATAGTTTAGCAACAAAAAGAAAGAAGATTGGTGAACCTTCGATAACGCATTGTGCTGTATGTGATCAATCATTCATGGACATTTACGCAGTATTCATCATAAAAATAACGCTTGCCATGAAAGAAAGTCTGGGAATATTCAACAAATTGGTAGTGCCTTCAAAAGTCGAATTGCTAGTTACAGACTTCATAGTAAAGAAAAATGCAAAGTATTGAATCATTTTTAAGAAATGTTCAACCTAGTGTGTTTGGCTTGGTAGATAATGTGTTAGTAGAGCATAAATCATTTAAAATGAATTTTTAACTCTTTGGACTATATGTAAAAACTGGGAGTGAAGGTGAAATTACGGATATCAAACCTTTTAATACAAAAAACATAATTGTTGGTGAATCAACTAATATCAGTGATATATACCAAAATATTTCAAGTACTATCATTGTGAAGAGTGAAGAGTTCCAGGAAAGGGAGTCAGGCTAGGCGTTGGTTGAAGTACTTTATTTAGAAACCAACATGAATAAATATAACCCCCTTCGAACATCATCATATATTGATGTACTGTACCCGATACCTAGTTTAGGCTATCGACTACGCCAACAGACATGAAGCCGTAGTTGAGGTTTTGGGAAGAGTTAGGAAAAGATAGCGCACCGATCGAGTCAAGAAGAAGGTCAAGATGACGTAGGAGGTCTAGGATCAAGGAGGCACTGACATCTGTAAGAAGATGGAATTATGGATAGAGATGTGAAGCTTTATTGAAATATGTGTGGAATATGGTAATTAAACATCTTAGAAGAGGATATATAACATGCATTATATGTGGAAATAATTGTAAGGAAGTTAGATAACCCTTAAGTTATTTTATAACGGAATAGCCGAGATGATGTGGGTTCGAGACTATAATCGTGACGCGAGAGCACTGTGGTGGGGGACTACACCACGTGTCTGCGCCAGGCAGATACGAGTGAAGACAGTGTCAGCACATTCAGTGGAGCTCTGCAGGGGGTACCGTTACGAGCTTTGCGGGAGTAATGGTAGCCATTGGTCTAGCAGTATGTGACGTCACCTCGCGGACATAGGCGAGTCCCACAGCACTGCAGCACCTGCATATATTTTGCTTGAGGCACGTTTTCTTAATATATACGAGTTAATAGCTACGTAAATGCACACACCTTTCGATCTACTAATGTTACAATATTTCTGAATGATGTTGGAAATGTTAACGGTGACTTATCACGTAAATGAATATGAGTTAATTAACGGCTATGAAATGTTACACATCTTAGAATCCAACATTTCTGTTCTTAACTATTCATTTTAGAGGATTGGGACATATTGGTCATGAGTCTCATGTACTTGGACGTGTTGAATTTTCCTGATAACCTGTGTTTTTGTAATACAGTAGTATGTTTAATGGTAATTTTCAGCATTTAGGATTGACGTTGGTGCCTCAAGACTTGAAATATGCACCATACCGACATTTTCCTGGAGGGAGTGTGGAGAACTATCAGGAAAACCTCACACGGTGTCAGAATTCGAACATTTGATCTCCGTGCAGTTGTGGTGCACGACTTAACGAACATGGCTATGCTGTGGGTCAGAAAATATGTCTAAGAATATTGGAAATGTCTATATTTAAACCAATCCATCTCAGTTATGGTGGGTTAACATAGTCCATAAATGAATCAACAACAATTTCAAACATCGTGGTCCAGTAGCCCCATGTACTTGGGTGTATGTGTTAAATCTGTCTGATAACCCGTGTCATTATGATGGCTGTACTGATGTGTTTATTTGTAATTGGGGTTAGGATTTCTGTGGTCAATTGTGTGTCTCAATTTCCATGTCTGGAGGTACTACTTCCGCAGAAGTCGACTCATCTGGAGATACTTTCATCCAGTTTTGGTATTTTCTTGGGTGACAACGTTTCAATCGTTGACATTGCTCTCTTCTGGATGCGCATCTCCCGTTTATGATTGACCTGTAATTAAATGGCCCACTATTCTTGTATCATTACTATTATTATTATTATTTTTATTTCACCAACGAAGCATGAGACGCCCATCTCGATTTATTTATATACTGTGCGTGTAAGGACATTATATAATGTTATGGTCTACGGTTTCAAAGAATGGGTTGTGGTAGGAATTCAGAAGAAAGAGGTCATGATCTGAGAGGTAGGTACCATTATTGGCATTCATCTGGAGTTGAAATGGAAAACCACTTCAAGTCCGGCAAACGATGGAATGCAAATCCACATGTCCCCAATAATCAGGGCTGAGGCGTTCGCAAGGAGACACCATACACTGAACGGAAAGAGCGGCTGCAGTCTTGATAACTTGGGAGGTGCTGCAGTAACGTATTCACTTTAGGCTGTATGTTGTTGTTGATTTATTTAGGGCCTTTGAGACATCGTGGTCGTGTAGCCCCGTGTGTTGGGGGTATGTGTGTGGAATTTGTCTGTTAGCGTGTGTTATTGTGATGGCTGTATTAGTGTGTGTATTTGTAATTCAGATGAGAATTGGGAAGGAGGTGGCCGTGGCCTTAATTTAGGAGCCATCCCGGTATTCGCCTGAAGTAGAAGTGGGAAACCACGGAAATCCACTTCCAGGATGACTGAGGTGGGAATCGAACTCGCCTCTTTTCAGTTATGCCTCATGAGGCTGAGTGTACCCCGTTCTAGCCCTCAGACCCGAATTGTATATCTTGGCAGAGCCGGGAATCGTACCCGGGCCTCCGTGGTGACGGCCAAGAGTGATAACCACTACGCAGCAAGGCGGACTTTCAGGCTGTATGCCCGGGTTTAAAAGTAGGTATTTTGTCATCATTATTTGATCATTAGCTTTTCTTAACGCGTCGTTGACGGACTTGCGTTGTAAGGGTAACAAAAAATTACCTTCGGGAGACTGGTGACATGACTAGCTTAGCTGGATATGACGACTGTTGGACCTCGTATTATTATTCCCGTTTTACAACGATGATGAGATGCGGTGAAAGTCTTTGCGGCGGATTGTTTTACGGACTGATGCCCTTCCTGACTCCAACCTCATGAGAGAAGATAAGTTATGCACTTGTCCACTTTACAATACAAAATATCTTTTTATTTATACATTTTGATACATGTTTCGGCCCTGTGAGCCTTCTTCAGTCAAAATCAATAAAATTCTCCTAGATCATTCTAAAGGTTGGTCTCTCATAAAAAAAATTGTAAATCAATTTTACATCGTCAGGATGCTTAAAATACATGAATATAAAATGCTTAAAGAAATTAAAAGATTTAAAAATGCACGAAAATATTGAAACGTGGGCTCCATTCTTGTTAATCTATTTTCAAAACGAGGGACCTGGAACAATAAAAAATTACCTAACAATCTATGGTTCCTACTTGGAAACATGAAGAAAAGTTGACTTTAGTTATGTAGAAAACTTACCCCATTGTACAAGCATCTTGAAAGAGGAAAGTGGAAATAGGAATCGAACGTTGTTTATTTAGAGCTTTGCCAAAATGTTTTTCAACAACCTGTAAAGCGAAAAACTAAATGAAATGAAAAATTGAAATTATACATAACTAAAGTCAACTTTTCTTCATGTTTCCAAGTAGGAACCATAGATTGTTAGGTAATTTTTTATTGTTCCAGGTCCCTCGTTTTGAAAATAGATTAACAAGAATGGAGCCCACGTTTCAATATTTTCGTGCATTTTTAAATCTTTTAATTTCTTTAAGCATTTTATATTCATGTATTTTAAGCATCCTGACGATGTAAAATTGATTTACAATTTTTTTTATGAGAGACCAACCTTTAGAATGATCTAGGAGAATTTTATTGATTTTGACTGAAGAAGGCTCACAGGGCCGAAACATGTATCAAAATGTATAAATAAAAAGATATTTTGTATTGTAAAGTGGACAAGTGCATAACTTATCAAAATCAATACGGAAAAACTGGAAAAAAATGACTAAAGTCATAGATATTCTCATGAGAGAAGCTAATGAGAGATGACATTAATTACGGTGAATGAAACTCGGCAAGGATGTTGAAGGAAGCGGCCGTGGCCTGTCAGAAGGTACCGTCCTAGCGTTTTTCTGAAGTAAATAATAATAATAATAATATCATATGGCCTCGAGTGCCTGGTGCAAGCTTTGTTATTTGACACCCAATGGGTAGCTTGCATGTCGAATTTAGTTGTTCCTTGAAGCACTGTGAAAGTCAAGGAGGTTAGATATCTAAGCTCCTTGACACTATAGCGCTTTCTAGTAGAGAAATGAGGAACTTTGTGCTGTTGGAAACTCCCGAGATTAATTTTGCCACTATGAACACGGCCTACTGAATTCAAATGGGTTCTTTGACTTGCCAACATCGTATGACATGCGAATCGTAATGTTTACCTCCCTCCAAAATTCACTTACCACGGCCAGGAGCGAACCTGCAATCTTGGGGGTTAGTAATCCGACACGATAACCACTCTCCCACCGTGGGGCAAGCTTCCTGAAGTTGAACATGGGGAAACCACCAAAAATATATCAGGGCCGCCGACGATGGGGCTCGAACGCACGTATACTGAGTCCGCAGAAAGCTTGGCCCCATGTCTAGTGCTGCGCATTAGCGAGCGTAGCTACCGCTGTCGGTCTATTCGTAGCAGATATATTTCTCAATTAAAAAAAACAGTAGTCTTTTTAACATACCTGTTGCTCAGTAGCACAATGTCCCAATGCCAGCCAGGGCCGTAGAGAGCGATCACGGGCCCTAAGATAACCCTAAGAAAAAGCTCTTCGCTAATCTGCCCCATTAAACTTCAATCATCATCATCATCCGTGGAATTTAGCTTGCCCAAATGATTATTAATCTATTTTGGTTTTAGTTATTCAGCCACTCGCCTTTATTTTATATCATTGGTTGTTCTTTTACTTTACGATTTTGAATACTGTGCCTTAAAAAAATCAGTTTTCTGTGTATCGGAACGTGTTCAGGCTCTACAAGGATAACCCACATTCCTTTCAGAAATGCACAGTATGAAGTAATTTTTTTTTCTGAGATTTAAATAGAAACGTTAAGGATTCTTGAACTCTAACACGTTATAAAATGGATGACTCTGGCAACTTAACCATTTCCCCGGAAAACGAAAAACAGAATGGTTATTTATAAAATTTATTACCGGTATATTAATTAATAATTATTGTAATGTCTTGTATACTGTTCACTGCCTGTGTTTACATCAGTGTGTGTCATCAGAAATATTCATAATAGTTTTGACCTTAAATTAAATAAAGTTGTCCATCCTAAGTCCTTTTACCGCCTCGGCTCCCTCAGCTAAACTAAGCCCTGGGGCTATAGCCCCGCTTGCCCCTCCCTCTCGTCGGGCCTGATGCCAGTTAGGTATATTCTTCGAAGGAACTACACCAAAGCGTGATTTCTTCTTCAGAGGTAAACCCAATAATTTATTTTTGAGCTCCAGTTCGCAGTCCTATGGTAAGAAAATGTGCAGAACAACGTCAGGTAGTTCTAAGATTGACGCTATCCTTTCGCCTGCATCTTAAAATCCACAGCTTTCGAACTTCCTTATCGTTAGAAAAAGAGTGGTAAATTACTTAAGAATTTCTGCAGCCATCGTTTTGTACTCAGAAACGGCACAGTTACTGTGGCTAATCATTTTAAAAGCTCATTATTTCATAACGAAATGGATCATACAACTATATTACAAAGCACGTTTCCTACTTCAGGAGACACTGGCTTGTCCGCGAGATGACGTCAGCGGAAAGGGAGCCGCCTGGCGACTGAAGCGGGAACTGCGATATCGGCCTACCTGATAGTATTCTAGTTACCTTGGGAGCTCTGTCAGTCGAGCAAGTAGGGTCGAGCTCTGTAGCGCAAGCCAGACGCACGGTGAAGGTCGCGTAGCGTACCGAAACTGTCACGGCAGAGTGTAGGCGACAGTTTCAGCATCGCCGAGCAGCGAACGCCAAGCAGTTCATTGATCCAGGAGGACTTGCCGAGGAAGCAATCACAGACGGCCGGGATATGTTAGAACAGCACTGCAAGTAGTTGGAGACTTTATTACAAGCTACATTTCAACGCAGTTTGAACACAGTTCTTTTATGAATAACTTTATGACTATGCTTTTCTATAACGCATTCAAAGTTACTTTAACAATTTCAAGCAAGCGGCTTCGGTGGCGTAGTTGGTAGCATGCTGAGCTTCTATGCCCAAGATAGCGGGTTCAAACCCGGCCGAAGCCGTCGGATTTTTTAAGAGCGTTAAAAATCCCTCAGTATGCCTTCCTTCGGAGGGGAAGTAAAGCCGGCGGTCCCATGTCATAGATTTATGGCATGTTAAAGATCTTTCCACTAATTACACCTGTGTGAAACTAAATTGGATAGGTTAAGAATTTAAACAACGCTCTTAGGTTGCTACGTTCGTTGCCAAGAGCCGACTGCGGTGGCGTCTAGTAGCTAGTTCTGAACTAGGCCTAGTAGTCGTTGACGGTGGCGCTTGGCGGCAAAAGTAGGAACTATTTGAAAATTCAAAGTTGCAGTCCCTACTTGAATTAAAAAAAAAACAGATACACACACTAATACAGTCATCACAATTAACACCGGTTATCAGACAGATTCTACACACACCCAAAGTACACGGGGCTACATGACCGCGTTGTCGCAGCCCCTAAACTAAGGAACCAACCAACCAACCAATTTCAAGCAAGCGGAATGTTGTTAGCATAGGCACTGATGAACATTAGATCGTGCATTAATGAGATTTATTTCTTATGCAGTTTCATGAATTACCAAATACAGACAACTACAGGGTGTTTAATAAACTTGGACACTCTCATGTAAAATTTTATTTTTACGAAAGTGAGACTTAGCAGTTGTCGGAAATTGATCTTTCAATACTCAAACTGAACATTTAACGGAACAGTGGCGTAACTTAGAAGAGGAATAGGGGGTCCGCTGTTTCCATGAACATTTTCGAGAGGAGTTGGACTATATCCGCTATGGGTAATCCGAAGTTCAACATGTCAGAGTAGACGCAGATAGAGACAAGATGGCACCGCAGAGCGATGGATTCGATTCCTGACGAGAGGAGTCCACCAGCTGATTCACTTGGGATTTCGAATGCAATCGTCATTTCATGGATGGAATGATATTCACGCCGATCTTTCGAGAAATTCATTATGTAGGGAAAATCGACGATCTTGGAAATTTAATAACAGCTGATTTTGAAAAGGTACTGTAAGAGCTATAACTACCTGATACGATTATTTTCATGAATACTGGGCACACATGTATATTTTTCTAATAGGAGTGATACGATTAAGACATGGTTTGACTTTATATACTTCGAATTTGCTAGAATATGGCGTGACCATATGATATGGCAGGCATCATTATACGAAATTCTCACCATTGGTTGGCTTTATTAAGCAGATGTTTGGTCTTTTAGACATTTTTCCAGCTAGGATATTTTTCATAAATAGTTTTTTTTTGTGTAACGAGTATTTCGAGCTCGTGATCTGCAATTGATTATCTAAAATTACTTCGTCAGTTCATTGCATACTAGTGAGTGTGTATTATTCATCAGTAGGGATTTTTTCCATTGGATTGTTTGGAGATATTAAGAAGTTATTCACTTTAGTGAATGAACATCGCTTTTATATGACAACTAGAAACTTGTTGATTCCTATCTGGTACATTCACTCATATAGCCTACGAGATGGGGTCTTTCGTATTTATACGATTGTATGGTGGTACTCATCTTACCCATCGTTCAGGGAACTATCATCCAAGTCGACGGGGCGAGGTCTTTCGTATTTATACGACTGTACGGTGGTTACACATCTTACTCGCCATTGAGGGACTCATTTTTATCATCCGAGTGTACATGAGATTGTAAGTGAATCAAACAAGGAACTACTAGTCACATATCAGTCGAAATTTTGTTAAATAAAGTAACGATAAATGTCAACAGGATTGCATTTAGTAATTCTTGTTTGCCAATCCAATATTTTGTTGCTATACTCTTTTGGGAGTAATTTCAGTTTAACAGCTGTTATAGCTGATGCTTTTGATGAGTTTTATAATTGTGTTTGATACCTTTGAGAAGGATTTAAAGTAATTGAATCTTGTAAGATAAATCATTAATGGTCAGATTTATTTTAAGGCAGATCAGTATTGCAGATTTTGATATGAGAAATTATAGCACATTGGTGTTTTTCTGTGATGTGAGTTATGAAAATTGTAAGAGAATTTATGCTATTTGAAAGCAGATCTTAAATTACTGAGGTAATATATAATATTTTTCCAATTGTTTAAGAAGTTGTCTAGATGTGATCAGAGTAATTACAGTTATTGGAGATTGTGTGCGTTGATAATTTGAAGCCAGTTATATATTTTTTGTAGATCATGCAACATGGTTAAGTGAAGTTTGTGGTAGGCATTTTGTGGAAGTTGCCAAGTGATAGTAGCAATGTTGCTAATGTATTTTGAAGCAGACATGAGGTCGTCGTACCCAGTCTAGCGTAATTGTTGAGATTCATGCTGTATGTGCTGAATATTTATGGAGTTTTGTGGAGTAATTGTTGTATTCAAATGTGATATTTGAAGTATTGAGGAAATGTAATGTAGTTGTGGATAGTTAGATCCAACGTGATGTCGTGGAGGCAATAATATTTTTTGGCATGAAAATTAAATACGAGATATAACTTGGAAGTGGTAAAACTGTAAGACAACGTTCTATAAACCATATTAAACAATTTGTTAGGAAATTAAACAAATAAATAAAGTTGATAATACAAGATTTTCTGAAAATAACAATTAATGAAATAATAATCTGAAAATTAAGCATATTAACGATCTGACCTAATGAAATAAAAATCAGAATGACTAGATGAAATAATGAAAAACTAAATAACCAGATGAATGAAATTTAAATAAGTTGATAAATTAAATTTTGAAATAAATCAATGAATTAAATAGATGGATGAATTAAAGATTGGAATAATTAAACTGATTGAAATAAATTAATAGACGATTGTAATGACGATGAATAACTGAATTAGAAGGTGATAATTAACTAAAGAAGCTGATGATTAATGAATTTATATGGAATTAAATCAATTTAATTGAGAGATAATTTGAAGGAATTGCAACTTGAGTTGAGAATTTAAATGATTAAATGGTGATGAATTAAGGATTCTGACAGGAATATGTAGAATTTTGAAGTGAGAATTAATGTGAGAAATATTTAATTTTGATGATGACGATAACGATGACCAATGAGCCATGATTTTTCTGTAATTCACAGATAAGAGATTGTTAATGACAATGTAAATAGTGTAAATTAATTATTCGATGTTTAGGAGCATTTGACTAACATGTTCAACATTTAAATTATGCCATGCAAACCATAAATTACGTGATGTTTAATATATGTGATTATAATATGTGTATGTTTAGACAGATTAATAACTTTTTTTAAATCCACATTTATGATGTTAAATTAAAGATAAATTAGGTCTCAGGTTTCACAAATGTCAGTGACGAAAGACATAGTGCTACAGTGATCCTGAGAACCCAAGAGAACTTTAGAGATTTTTCTTGTTATGTGGATAAAATAATTTTGGATTAGAAAAGAGATGGTTCGATTTTTGGACAATGACAATTTAACTTTGGCATTCGACCATACTCTTAGGTAGGAGTTTTATTTAAAATGTCTGTCTGACTATCAAAGTAAAATAAATTTGTTTTTATCTTAGTTGTGATCTGATGATGGTGTGATGTTCCTTTTTCTTTCCTTGTCTTGAGTAAGGCTTATCCGGAAAGGAAGTGGTTTGCTAGGAATTCAGTTGATGGCGCCCATTTATATTTGCATTATTTCTATTAAACTTAAGCCCGTAACGACCCTAGAGATACTTTGTCTCGTGATACCCACTGCTTTTTCGATAACTCAGCTGAATTTCCGACACATTCCTTATTTGACTAGAGGTTCATTTAACTCCGCTCTGTCCCGGAACTCCAGGAATGCGATGTTATAGCAGATGGGTCATCGCATCCCCAGGACGAACGGGTACAGAGAGAGAGGGAGAATTGGCTTTATCCAACTAGTGGGGCTTCGATTTTGTTTATTCTATGGAATCACATCAGATTTAGATTACTGAGAGATTGATCTCAAGTTCATTTAATTGTGTTACAAAATTTATTAAACTTAGTCAGACAATGTACTTGTGTGCCCATTCCAGTGTTCATGTTAATCGTATTCGTAATATCATGTTAGTTATAAGACATTTTTCCTATACCCAAGTGAATGCAGGAATTGAGACATTGTGATGTGTTGTTGTCTAACGTCTCTGTATAAAACGTATATTGAAAATATAATTATGTTGCCGGAAGATTTAGCTAAGGTGTTAGGAGAGTTACAGACGGGTATGTCTGGTATTGCAGGAACTATTTCTAAGATGGAAACGGAAGTTAAAGAACAAATTAATAATTCAGAAGCTAGATTAGAAGCTAGATGTAAAGAGAATGTGCAAGCATTACAAACTAGTACTGAAGAAAATTTAAAATTATTACAGTCAAATAGTGAAGACAATTTTAAGTCCTTAGAAGATAGATTACAGTCAACTAGTGAAGATAATTTAAAATCATTAGAAGAGAGATTACAGTCAAATAGTGAGGCTAACTTGAAGGATAATTTTAAATTATTGGAAGAGAAATTACAAGCTCGTAGTGAAGAAACTAACACTGAATTAGAAAACAAGTTAACTAGATTAGAGAATAGTTTAACTTTAAAGAATAATGAAATGCTGAAGACTCTACAATTAGACATAATTGCAGTAAATATGAAAGGAGAGGAAAATGTTCAAATATTAAGAAAAAATATTATTGAATTAGAAAGTAGAGGAGAAGAAAATATTTTTACTTTAAGAACAGACGTTATGTCCATACAGAAAGACATTAAATCAGATGTATCGAAGTTGAGATTCGACATCGATGGTTTAGTGGCAGATGTAGGCAAAATTCAAGAGTGGTCTACCGAAGTATCTTTCGAGACTAAGATTAAAGGTCTAGAAACGAATCTAGGTAATGAGATTAAAGATTTAAAGACAATAATTGGGACCATTAAAGAGGAAGTCTTAGGAGAGGTCAATTCTAATTTAAAATCATTAGAAAATCAATTGCAGAAAGATATTAGGAAGATAGACGACGATATAGAGCAAAAGGTTAATGAAAACTTAGCTTTGTTCAAAAATAGAGTCGGTGCAATCGTGGAAGAACGGTATAGTGAGGTCGATGCCGAAGCAAAAGAGAAACGTGAAGGGTTAGATGAAAAATTAATCGCAGGTATGGCAAACTTAGAAGCGAGGTTTACGGAGAACAAGGGAGCTATGAAGATAGATTCAACTCTATTTAGAACAGATGTTGATCTGTTAAAGGAACAAGTCGCGTTAGTAAAGAACACGTGCGAAGGCAAAATTGACAAGTTAAAAAACGATTTAGACGAGAGTAACAAAACGCAGGATGTTACATCGTTAGATGAGTTGAAGACGCAGGTCAAGACCGTGGAGAAATTAGCTGAAGACAGGATAACTAAACTAGAATCCATGTTTAACAGTTTCACCAGTCAGAATATAACATCAGGGGAAACATTGATAAACCAGACAGCGATAGACCGCAGTATGAGTAATCAAGAAGCTAGCATGGGAGAAGACCGTCAAATGCAACCGAATGTGACATTCGAAAGGGCCAGTTCAACCCCTCAGGATAATCCAAGTTCGAATAGGAGTACGTTGGGTCCAAGCGAACGATACTCAGGTCCAGTCACCATTATTAGGAATCTGGATGACAAGCCGAGGAAGTTTTCGGGTAATACAGGAGTCACACCAGTCGAATTTCTGCGAGATATTCGAGACTACATGGCGGAACATAGGATAGCCAAAGAAAGAGAGCTAAGGATAGTCGAACGCGCCTTAGATGGGTCTGCGCTTACTTGGTTTAGAGCGTTCAGAAGCAATTTTGCGAACATGGAGCAATTTGCCATAGCTTTCTTGAGGAGATTTTGGAGTGCCGAGGATCAACTTAACGTAAGATCGGAAATGTACTCAAAGCGCTATTCTACGTCACATCCGACGCATTATGCCAACTATTTCACGTCACAGCTGGCTAAATTACAGTTTCTGATTCCTCCATTGCCAGAAGAAGAGCTTTTGCAAGCTATAGCGAGACAGTTACCGATTGAGGTACAGCGATCACTAATAGCGTCGGGAGCCAATACACTTGAGCATTATGACGACATTTTACGGCGATTGGACTATACAAGCGCACAGGTTAGGCCTAGAAACGCCAGAAACGACAATAGAAACACACAAGAAGTGAATGCGGTAGTCGTAGACAATGCAGCTCAAACGGACAGAAGAGATTCCTGGGAAAACCGATGGAACGAAGGGAATCGAGGAAACATCCGTAACGCTCGAGGAAATGATCGATATAGAGGACCATATGAGAGGCCATACGATCAAGAAGCAAGAGATAGCCGATATAGAAATTATAACCAGAATTCCAGATATCAAGACAGGAATCGATATAACAATAGATATCGGGGCAGAAATAACTGGAGCCAAGGTCAACAGTATAATGGGAACGACAGGCAGGATGGCCGAAGAAACGATCCTAACGACAGACGAGATAATCGTGGACATGAGAGGTCGAGGCAAGAAGATAGACAGCCTAGTGCACCACTCGAGGAGACAGTGAGAGATGTCAATCGAGCAAGCACGAGTGGCGAAGGAAAAAAAAACGTCAAATTAACTCTAGAGAAAAATGCTAATCATTGGGAATCGATCATCATTGTGGAAACGTATCAGGTCAAGGACGAGGATTTAATCGAGGAGGAAGACATAGTACATCGGGAAAATAGACATGAATTGCCAGTTATTAGTGTGGAAGTCAAGGGGAAAGAAATAAAGACACTTGTAGACACGGGGGCTATGGTGAGCTTGATATCCATAGGTTGCCTGGATGAATTGAAATTATTAGGAGAAATTACAATGTTGCCAACTGTTGTTAGCAAAATTCAAGGGGTGATCCCAGACAGGAGTATGAAATGTAAAAGTCAGGTACTTTTAGATGTTGGGATTGGAACCAGAAGTTTTGAACAGATGTTCCTAGTAGTGGGTCAACTACATTTTGACATGATCCTAGGAGTGGATTTCTTAAGTGAGAGTGGCCTAATCATAGATATGCAGAGTAGGCGCATGTACTTTCAAGAAGGGGTCATGGAAAATCAGGAATCGGAGATGACATTCTTTAGAGAGGATATCTTGGATGAGATTGTATGCAGCGTTGAAAGGTCTATAGAAGATAAAATTGGCATGACAAGTAAAATAAATCCAGAAATTAAGGAGCAGTTTGATCAAGTAATTTCAGAATATGAGGACATATTCAATGACAAACCTGGTCTCATAGAAAATTTTACCTACAGCATCAAGTTGATGGATGACAAACCATACCATAAAAATTTATATCCCATTCCGGATAAATGGAAGGAGGAAGTTAGCATAATGATAAGCGATATGGAGAAAGATGGAATAATTAAGAAAATGCCAACTGCTTATTTGAATCCTTTAGCTGTTGTCAAGAAACCTAATGGTAAGCTGAGGATATGTCTAGATGCTAGAGCCCTTAATGAAAGAGTTCTTCCTGAACATGACAGACCACCTGTTATTCGTGAATTGTTACGCAGATTCAGAGGAAAGAGTTTCTTCTCGACAATCGATCTGACTAGTTCTTATTATCATGTTGAGCTAGCAGAAGACTGCAAACAATACACAGGGTTCTTGTTTGACCATAAAACATATGTATTCAATAGGTTACCTTTTGGAGTGAAAAATAGTGGTCCGGTGATGATCCGAGCACTAGATGAAAATTTGTCAGATGCAGTTAAAGAGCATGTGGTAAGCTATATTGATGACCTGATTATAGCGTCTGAGACAGCGGAAGAACATATCAGGCACCTTCAAATGCTTTTTGAAGATCTTAGGAGGACGAACTTCAAGGTGAATTTCAATAAATGTCAGTTCTTTCATGAAGAAATTGAATTTCTTGGACATAGGATCGATGGAGATGGTTATAGGCCCAATCCAAAGAAGATCATGGCAATTTCAGAGTTTCCAACCCCACGAAAGATTAAAGAGGTACGGCAGTTTTTAGGCATGTGTCAGTTCTTTTCAACACATTGTCCTGAATATACTGAGACGATGGCACCTCTGCAGGATTTACTAAGAAAGGGAAATCGATGGAAATGGGACGATAGATGCAATCAAGCGTTTTTAGCGGCCAAGAAAATGTTGATCCAAAATATCAAGCTTGAGTACCCTGATTTTACAAGAAGATTTTTTGTAGAGACAGACGCATCCAAAATAGGTATCAGTGGGATCCTATATCAGTTGGATGATGACAAGAAACATAGGTATTTAGCTTTCACCAGTCGCAAGCTTAGGAATTGTGAGAAGAATTACTATGCAACTGAGTTAGAGGCATTAGCAGTGGTTCATGCTCTTAAAACGTGGAAGAAGGTGTTGTTTGGACATGACATAACAGTGATCACAGATCATAAAGCCCTCCAATTTATTATGAAGACAGACTTAGCGAGTGACCGCATCACCAGATGGGCTCTGTTCTTACAGCAATTTAACCCAACTGTTGTACATAGACCTGGGAAGTTAAATCTGTTAGCAGATGTGTTGAGCAGAAACCCTTGTGAGGAAGTAATTGTCAACCATATAAATTTGATTCAAGAGGACAATGGTACTCTAGAAAAGTTGAAGTTGTTAGCGCAAACTCAGAAGAGATATGCACCTTTGCGAAGAATTTACCGTTTTTTGACACGCAGGATGGACAACGCTGATCCGGACTTTCAAAGAACTGAGATAGAGGCTAGAAAATATCATATTATGGGAGGTGTTATATGCCAATATATCGACCAGGATCATACTAAACTTAGAGTAGTGATCCCACCCAAGCTTGTCAAACCAGTTATTTGGATGATACACCGAACTGCAGCTCATGTAGGTGTAGACAAGACTTTGGCTCTCGCTCAAGAAACTTTTGTTTGGAGACAAATGGGACAAACGATTCGCGACGTCATAAAGACCTGTGACAGTTGTCAGCGAAGTAAATACTCATCTAAGTTAATGAAAGAAGTTCCTAGATCAATATTACCCAGCAAGCCCAGAGAACTTTTCGCGACGGACATTTTCGGTCCGATTCCTCGTTCGACGAAGGGAAATCAGTTCGTTTTGGTAACAGTTGACGTATTTTCGAAATACGTATCTCTATGCCCTATACAGAAAGCTACATCCAAGTACGTGATAAACAGACTTGGGAAAACAGTTATTCCGAGCATGGGGAAACCTGAAGTTTTGTTGAGTGACCATGGATCGCAATTTACTAGTTTGGAATTTTCTACTGCTATGGAACGTTTAGGAATAAGGCATGTGTTTAATTCTGTACGGTATCCAGAGGGAAATCCAGCCGAAAGAATTATGCCGGAGATCAGTAAGATGTGTCGCTTATATGTGTCAAGGCAACACCATAGATGGATGGAAGTGATACCCATCATTAGCCAATGCTTGAATTCCACAGTACATGAAAGCACAGGACAGATTCCGTCCATGCTTCATCATGGATTGAATCCAGATAGACCATGGGACCGAGTCGTGAGGGCACCAGTAGGTCCTCAACCCACACAAGAAAGAAGAGTCGAGATGGCAGGAGAGAGACTCAGAAGACAGGCGGAGAAGAGAGCCAGGAGACAGGCAGGAAGGAGGTTCCACGAGCCATTTCAAGAAAATGATGAGGTGCTGATTAGGAAGCCAGTCACTTCGAACCTTCAGCTGAAGATCTACCATAAATTTGCTCCATTGTACGCTGGTCCGTTCCGTATCGAACAAACATACCAGAATAATAGCTACAAGATTGTCAGAATGGATACTGATGAAGTTGTAGGAACTTTTAATGCAGCTAGCATCAGGAAATACCATCATGCTGAGTAAGGGAATTGTAGAGCTATCGTGTACATGTATTATATATAGAATGCCTGAGAGTGTATTTTTTTTCTCAATCCTGATAAAAAAAGGAGATGTACGGGAGAGATGTACCCGATACCTAGTTTAGGCTATCGGCTACGCCAGCAGACATTAAGCCGTTGTTGAGGTTTTGGGAAGAGTTAGGAAAAGATAGCGCACCGATCGAGTCAAGAAGAAGGTCAAGATGACGTAGGAGGTCTAGGATCAAGGAGGCACTGACATCTGTAAGAAGATGGAATTATGGATAGAGATGTGAAGCTTTATTGAAATATGTGTGGAATATGGTAATTAAACATCTTAGAAGAGGATATATAACATGCATTATATGTGGAAATAATTGTAAGGAAGTTAGATAACCCTTAAGTTATTTTATAACGGAATAGCCGAGATGATGTGGGTTCGAGACTATAATCGTGACGCGAGAGCACTGTGGTGGGGGACTACACCACGTGTCTGCGCCAGGCAGATAAGAGTGAAGACAGTGTCAGCACATTCAGTGGAGCTCTGTCAGTCGAGCAAGTAGGGTCGAGCTCTGTAGCGCAAGCCAGACGCACGGTGAAGGTCGCGTAGCGTACCGAAACTGTCACGGCAGAGTGTAGGCGACAGTTTCAGCATCGCCGAGCAGCGAACGCCAAGCAGGTCATTGATCCAGGCGGACTTGCCGAGGAAGCAATCACAGACGGCCGGGATATGTTAGAACAGCACTGCAAGTAGTTGGAGACTTTATTACAAGCTACATTTCAACGCAGTTTGAACACAGTTCTTTTATGAATAACTTTATGACTATGCTTTTCTATAACGCATTCAAAGTTACTTTAACAATTTCAAGCAAGCGGAATGTTGTTAGCATAGGCACTGATGAACATTAGATCGTGCATTAATGAGATTTATTTCTTATGCAGTTTCATGAATTACCAAATACAGACAACTACAGGGTGTTTAATAAACTTGGACACTCTCATGTAAAATTTTATTTTTACGAAAGTGAGACTTAGCAGTTGTCGGAAATTGATCTTTCAATACTCAAACTGAACATTTAACGGAACAGTGGCGTAACTTAGAAGAGGAATAGGGGGTCCGCTGTTTCCATGAACATTTTCGAGAGGAGTTGGACAATATCCGCTATGGGTAATCCGAAGTTCAACATGTCAGAGTAGACGCAGATAGAGACAAGATGGCACCGCAGAGCGATGGATTCGATTCCTGACGAGAGGAGTCCACCAGCTGATTCACTTGGGATTTCGAATGCAATCGTCATTTCATGGATGGAATGATATTCACGCCGATCTTTCGAGAAATTCATTATGTAGGGAAAATCGACGATCTTGGAAATTTAATAACAGCTGATTTTGAAAAGGTACTGTAAGAGCTATAACTACCTGATACGATTATTTTCATGAATACTGGGCACACATGTATATTTTTCTAATAGGAGTGATACGATTAAGACATGGTTTGACTTTATATACTTCGAATTTGCTAGAATATGGCGTGACCATATGATATGGCAGGCATCATTATACGAAATTCTCACCATTGGTTGGCTTTATTAAGCAGATGTTTGGTCTTTTAGACATTTTTCCAGCTAGGATATTTTTCATAAATAGTTTTTTTTTGTGTAACGAGTATTTCGAGCTCGTGATCTGCAATTGATTATCTAAAATTACTTCGTCAGTTCATTGCATACTAGTGAGTGTGTATTATTCATCAGTAGGGATTTTTTCCATTGGATTGTTTGGAGATATTAAGAAGTTATTCACTTTAGTGAATGAACATCGCTTTTATATGACAACTAGAAACTTGTTGATTCCTATCTGGTACATTCACTCATATAGCCTACGAGATGGGGTCTTTCGTATTTATACGATTGTATGGTGGTACTCATCTTACCCATCGTTCAGGGAACTATCATCCAAGTCGACGGGGCGAGGTCTTTCGTATTTATACGACTGTACGGTGGTTACACATCTTACTCGCCATTGAGGGACTCATTTTTATCATCCGAGTGTACATGAGATTGTAAGTGAATCAAACAAGGAACTACTAGTCACATATCAGTCGAAATTTTGTTAAATAAAGTAACGATAAATGTCAACAGGATTGCATTTAGTAATTCTTGTTTGCCAATCCAATATTTTGTTGCTATACTCTTTTGAGAGTAATTTCAGTTTAACAGCTGTTATAGCTGATGCTTTTGATGAGTTTTATAATTGTGTTTGATACCTTTGAGAAGGATTTAAAGTAATTGAATCTTGTAAGATAAATCATTAATGGTCAGATTTATTTTAAGGCAGATCAGTATTGCAGATTTTGATATGAGAAATTATAGCACATTGGTGTTTTTCTGTGATGTGAGTTATGAAAATTGTAAGAGAATTTATGCTATTTGAAAGCAGATCTTAAATTACTGAGGTAATATATAATATTTTTCCAATTGTTTAAGAAGTTGTCTAGATGTGATCAGAGTAATTACAGTTATTGGAGATTGTGTGCGTTGATAATTTGAAGCCAGTTATATATTTTTTGTAGAACATGCAACATGGTTAAGTGAAGTTTGTGGTAGGCATTTTGTGGAAGTTGCCAAGTGATAGTAGCAATGTTGCTAATGTATTTTGAAGCAGACATGAGGTCGTCGTACCCAGTCTAGCGTAATTGTTGAGATTCATGCTGTATGTGCTGAATATTTATGGAGTTTTGTGGAGTAATTGTTGTATTCAAATGTGATATTTGAAGTATTGAGGAAATGTAATGTAGTTGTGGATAGTTAGATCCAACGTGATGTCGTGGAGGCAATAATATTTTTTGGCATGAAAATTAAATACGAGATATAACTTGGAAGTGGTAAAACTGTAAGACAACGTTCTATAAACCATATTAAACAATTTGTTAGGAAATTAAACAAATAAATAAAGTTGATAATACAAGATTTTCTGAAAATAACAATTAATGAAATAATAATCTGAAAATTAAGCATATTAACGATCTGACCTAATGAAATAAAAATCAGAATGACTAGATGAAATAATGAAAAACTAAATAACCAGATGAATGAAATTTAAATAAGTTGATAAATTAAATTTTGAAATAAATCAATGAATTAAATAGATGGATGAATTAAAGATTGGAATAATTAAACTGATTGAAATAAATTAATAGACGATTGTAATGACGATGAATAACTGAATTAGAAGGTGATAATTAACTAAAGAAGCTGATGATTAATGAATTTATATGGAATTAAATCAATTTAATTGAGAGATAATTTGAAGGAATTGCAACTTGAGTTGAGAATTTAAATGATTAAATGGTGATGAATTAAGGATTCTGACAGGAATATGTAGAATTTTGAAGTGAGAATTAATGTGAGAAATATTTAATTTTGATGATGACGATAACGATGACCAATGAGCCATGATTTTTCTGTAATTCACAGATAAGAGATTGTTAATGACAATGTAAATAGTGTAAATTAATTATTCGATGTTTAGGAGCATTTGACTAACATGTTCAACATTTAAATTATGCCATGCAAACCATAAATTACGTGATGTTTAATATATGTGATTATAATATGTGTATGTTTAGACAGATTAATAACTTTTTTTAAATCCACATTTATGATGTTAAATTAAAGATAAATTAGGTCTCAGGTTTCACAAATGTCAGTGACGAAAGACATAGTGCTACAGTGATCCTGAGAACCCAAGAGAACTTTAGAGATTTTTCTTGTTATGTGGATAAAATAATTTTGGATTAGAAAAGAGATGGTTCGATTTTTTGACAATGACAATTTAACTTTGGCATTCGACCATACTCTTAGGTAGGAGTTTTATTTAAAATGTCTGTCTGACTATCAAAGTAAAATAAATTTGTTTTTATCTTAGTTGTGATCTGATGATGGTGTGATGTTCCTTTTTCTTTCCTTGTCTTGAGTAAGGCTTATCCGGAAAGGAAGTGGTTTGCTAGGAATTCAGTTGATGGCGCCCATTTATATTTGCATTATTTCTATTAAACTTAAGCCCGTAACGACCCTAGAGATACTTTGTCTCGTGATACCCACTGCTTTTTCGATAACTCAGCTGAATTTCCGACACATTCCTTATTTGACTAGAGGTTCATTTAACTCCGCTCTGTCCCGGAACTCCAGGAATGCGATGTTATAGCAGATGGGTCATCGCATCCCCAGGACGAACGGATACAGTACTTGTATGGATCAAACGGAAGAAAGCTTGTGTAAACCTTTTGAATAGTGATCAAGCATGTTTTGCGTGGGCTGTAACCTCAGCTCTCTATCCAGCAGTAGAGAATATGGATAGATCATCATCCTATCAATCAATCAATCAATCAATATTTATTGTCATTTAACAACTTATCGTTGTATTAGACTACGTCACATTGTTAAAAATACATTTTCAATTTACAATAAAATCACAAAGTTATGTATAATATATTACAAGTATTATTACCAGCTTACTAAATTCTATAAAATAAAATAAGAATAAAATAACACGAATACAAAAAGAAGAAGTTGATCTTCTATAGTCCATCTGGATAGAGTGTAATTTTCTCTTCAAATTCGACCAAAGTGTAAATACTGCTGTTAATGAGCCATCGCTTAATGGAAGCTTTGAAAATGTTTATAGACTCTTGCTGTAGTTGTGTTGGTAGTTTGTTGAAGATTTTAATTCCATAGTATTTGTAGTGGTCTTGTGTTTTCTTTAACCTACATGAGGTGTATCTAACTGGTTTCTTATTCTTGTGGTGTGTGAATGCACATCCCTTCGATTTTTATATACACTGAGATTTTTTTAATATACACTAAGCTATGGAATATGTATACTGATGTAAGAGTCGTAATTCCAAGTTCTTGGAAGTGATTTCTGCAGGATTCTGTACTAGGCTTGCCTTGTAGACATCTTATTGCCTTCTTCTGCCATCTGAAAACATCTTGTGCCCCTGTTGAGTTTCCCCGCAATATTATACCATAAGTTAAATGTGAATGGAAAATGCATAGTATGCGAGAATCATCTGATTAGCACTAACTGATTGTTCGAGTCTTCGCAAAAAAAATAAGACTCGTGCTAATTTTGTACATAATTTTTGTGTGTGAATGTCCCAGTTTAATTTAGAGTCTAAATGGATTCCCAACAACTTGACAGAGCTGCATTCATGACTACATGAAGCCAATTTGACTAAGTGAAAATAGATTTCTTCTGTTTTGTTACTGTTTAGAAATAGTTTGTTTACCTGTAGCCAAGAAGTTGATTCACCTAATAATTTGTTTCTTTTCACTTCAAGGCAAGTTAAGTCTCTATCACTATCTCTAGGAATCCTCACTATTCATCAGTGTTAGATATAGAAGAAATTGAATTTCCTTTTGAAATAAAAGACATTAAGCGTTTTAAAGAGCTGAATAATGTAAGTATTAATGTGTTTGGAATTGAAAATAAGAGTATAGTAGGTCCTCTATATTATACTCAAGAAAAAGAGGATGCTCATGTAAATTTACTGTACATAACCGAAGGATAAAATGCTCACTATTGTTGGATAAAACATTAAGTAGACTTGTCAGTAGTCAGCTATCAAAACACGATGGTAAAAAGTGGTTGTGTGATGGCTGTTTGCTATATTTTAAGAAAGAGGATCAACTATCTCAACATCGAAAATGGGTATGTAAACATGTGTGTACGGTATTACCCACATCTAAAAATAACATTCTGAAATTTAATGACTTTGAGAAGCAGCTTCGAGTACCATTTGCTATATATGCTGACTTTGAGGCTTTGCTAAAACCATTTAATACATGTTCATCGAATCCAACCAAAGCTTTTACCAACACTACTCACATTCATTGCATATTGTATTAAATGTAGTTATGATGACTCGTTAAATAAGTTTGAATTCTATAGAGGACATGATGCACCTAAAGTTTTTATGGAAAGACTTGAAAAATATGCAATCCGTATATCCTCTATTTTAAATATTATCATTCCAATGGAGCCACTAACATCATCACCGCAAACGTGTTTTGAAACTGAAACTAATTGTTTTATATGTGGTGAATGTTTATATACAGATATGGTTCGCGATCATGACCATTTAACAGGAAAATATCGTGGTGCTGCTCACCAAGAATGTATTTTAAAGTATAGAGTAACTAAATTCATTCCAGTCATTCTACATAACGGTAGCAAATACGATAATCACTTTATCGTTAACGAATTTGGATCTTCAGATGTGAAAATTGATGTGATTGCAAATAATAAGGAACAATACATATCGTTCTCAAAATACATCAAAACTGACAATAAAAACCCATAAAACTGCGATTTTTAGATTCATTCCGCTTTATACCAAGTAGTCTTGATAAGCTTGCTAGTAATTTAAAATCAGATCCGTTTCATGAAATTCAATGTGTCTTTCCTAAAGAAGATGATTTTAATTTGATTCGTCAAAAGGGTATATTCCCTTATGAATATATTAACTGTGTGGAACGTCTTGAGGAGTGTTCTTTACCACCGAAAGATGCATTTTACAGTTACTTAAACACAAGTCATATCAGTGATCAGGAATATGTACATGCACAACGTGTATGGACAGAGTTTGACATTCAAACTTTAGGTGAATTTTCAGACATATACTTGAAGACAGATGTGATGTTATTAGCAGATGTTTTTGAAAAATTCCGGAATGTTTGTATGAAAACTTATGACCTTGACCCGTGTCAGTGTTTGACTGCTCCTGGGTTAAGTTTTAGTTTAATGTTGAAAAAAAAACCAAAGTACATTTAGAATTGATGACTGATATAGACATAATTCATTTTATAAAATCATCAATTCGAGGTGGATTAAGCCAATATAGTGGACGGTATTCTAAAGCGAATAATAAATACATGCCTAGTTATAACCCTTGTAAAGAGTCAAAGTATATCCTCTACCTTGATGCAAATAACCAATTGGGTTGGGCTATGAGTCAATATCTACCACTGAAAGATTTTCACTGGCTGACACAACCTGAAATTGATGTCTTACATGTTGACACTCTTAATAATAACGATGATAAAGGATACATTTTAGAGGTAAATCTTGAGTACCCTAAAGAGTTACATAATGATCATAATGATTTACCATTTTGTCCTGAGAATATGAAGTCCCCGTACATCACATCACGAACGAAAAATATGTTAATTGCTAATGTGAATGATAAATGCAAATATGTAATACAATTATCAAAACTTGAAACAGTGTCTACAGCATGGATTGAAATTAACTAAAATCCATTGCATATTACAATTTCATCAGTCAGCATGGCTCAAACCATATATTGATCTGAACAATAATTTAAGAACACTGTCAACAAATGCCTTTGAAAAAGATTTTTATAAACTCATGAATAATAGTGTTTTTGGAAAGACTATGGAGAATGTTGATAAGCGAGTTGATGTAAAGCTGATAACAAAGTGGGAGAATGATGGTAAAATCTATAGTGCGAGCAACTTAATAAGCAAGCATAGCTGTTCAATTATTCATGAGGATTTAGTTGTAATACAAATGACTCGCCTTAAAGTAACTTAAAACAAACCCATATATGTGGGTTATGCCATTCTGGAATTGTCAAAAACGCTTATGTATGAATTTCACTATGATTATGTTAAGAAAAAATATCATGATAATGCAAAATTACTCTATACAGATACAGATTCTTTTATTTATGAGTTTAAAACCGATGCTTTTTATGAGGATATCAAGACTGAGCTAAATAGGTTTGATACAAGTGACTATCCCAAGGATAATATTTACCATTTACCTCTTGTAAACAAAAAGGTTCTTGGAAAATTTAAGGATGAATGTGCTAGTGTTGTTATAGACATCTTTGTAGGCACAAAATCTAAATCATACAGCTATATAACAATTTATGATATAGTAATAAAAAATTAAACGGAGTAAAGAAGAATGTTGTTAGTAAAGAGTTAGATATAAGTGATTATAAAAACTGTATAGTTAGTAACCCACCCATATTATATAAGAAAATGTGTGTATTTAGAAGTAAAAATCAACGGCTACATACCAATTTCCTGAACAAAGTTGCTTTTAGTAATGAACACAACAAACGATTCATTATACCCAGCTCATTTGAAACTCTTGCTTGGGGAAACAGTCGCATTGACGACTATTACTGTACTTAAGTCTGTTGTTCACCATATTGTATTATTTGTAGTATGTTGTAATATATTTGTAAAAACTGTAAGAATAATGTATAATGTTAGGCTACTGTAGTTTAGTAAAAAAAAAAACATAAGTAATACACATTAGTGTGAAATGTTTGCTTTTCATATTATGGATAAGATTTTAAAAAATGTACAGAATGTGTGAACTAGACAAGGGGAATGTAAAAAATGAAAAATGGAAATTGTAAATATTCATGTGTGAAAAAGTGAAATGGCTATCACCATTTTAGGTAGATTTCATTAGAAAGCTAACTATTGCAATGGGTACCATGTTTCGACTTCCGGAAAATTTCGACATATCTTCGCGTTTCACATCCCCCAGACACCAAAACCACCGTCAGTTCAAAAGTTTGTATATAATTTATGTATATATATATATATCAGTTTCTTGTGGACACGATAACTGCCGTAATTTTTCACCAATCACTTTGAATTTTTTACCTAATATGTGTACCTATAAAATCTCGGTCGAGTTCGTTACTGGGCTAAATCGCTCGTAGGGGGTGAAAATGGGGGGCTTTTTTTTTCGAAAAAGTGAAATATTGCTATAACTCTCTTAAAATGTGAAATATCGAATCCGTTCAAAGTTCATACTATGTGTCGGATAAAGCCCAAAAATTTATGTTTGAAGAGTTTTTTTTATAGCACCAACCATTGACCAAAGGGGTGGGAAAAAGTGGGTTTTTCGGGAAACATTAATCATATCTCTCTTAATGGGCACAATATCAAAACTGTACAAAATGGACAATATTCCCCTAATAATTACCTAAAACTTTTGTCTGAAAGAAATTTTGATATGACCCATCATTACGCCAAGGGATGAGAAAAATAATTTCGAAATTAAAAGAAAATGCCAAGAGCTATCAGTGGTTGCCATGGCAACACTACTAAATTGATGAGGGATGAGCCATCAGACGTCGCCATGACAACGCACTTGCACGAGATCAAATTCAGATTTCCATCTGACTAAGTGTGAAGTGGCTTCGGTGACGTAGCTGGTAGCATGCTGAACTTCTATGCCCAAGGTTGCGGGTTCAAAGCCGGCCAAAGTCGTCGGATTTTCTAAGAGCGCTAAAAATCCCTCGGTATGCTTTCCTTTGGAGGGCAGTTCCAACGTTCGTTGCGAGTTGCTGGTTGCGGTGGTATCTAGTAGCCAAGTTCACAGCTAAGTGTCGTTGACGGTAGTATCTGGTAGCAACATTAGGAACTACTGCTTGAAATTGACCGTCTGCAGTCCTTACCTGAATTATAGACTAATACAGCCATCACAATTCACACCGTTTATCAGACAGATTCTACACTCACCCAAAGTACACGGGGTTACATGACCACGTTGTCGCAGCCCCTAATCTGAGAAACCAACTAAAACCTCTGCGGGAGATATAATTTTGCGTGAAGAAGTAACAGACCGTTACATAGTTACACATCAGTGTCGAAACTTTACATAAGGACAGTGTGACCACAAGTATAAAAATGGACTCCAAATGACAAGAAGGTTACCGTCATCATAAGACAATAAAATGATTATAATATGCATAAAATGACGAGAAACAAAGTTAATTAATCTCCAATTATAAAATACTTTCTCGCAATAAATGAGGTCTGATCCTTCTACGAAAATCTGCATATTCTGCCTATTTTCGCCTATCGCCAAGTTTGTCCTGTGAAATCTACCTCCGCCTTCCGGCGTGCCGAGAGGACTTTTTTTTAAATTAAAAGACATTGTGATATTGTAAAGCTTGTTTTTATTTTACAACAAATAGAGCTTTACAAAATTGAATACAAAGAAATACCAATTCCTCAATCCTTTTCAATGTTCATGTCCACTCATCATTAACTTTTCTTTTATAGCACTAATCACAATGAGGGCTGCCAACCTCTCTCCCACTGAGATATCACAGGATGTCAAACGTTGTTTAGCTTTTCAACGATACTTTATCCGCCACACGTCTTAATGCAGGATGACTGTGGCGATAAGAAAGGTCATGTTCTTTACATGCTTGATCCAAAGGATTAATAGGTATATCAACACGCTGCAAAGGTTCTTCAAGACAAGTTCCAGGACCACAAAAACAATAACCAGGTAGGTAGATTTCGAAAGTCAAGTATTGAATTACTTTGTCAATGACGCCATTGCCAGTACAGGTCTGGCATATCCTTTTCCATCGATGGTAAAAAGGTTTGATCTTCCTCCTCCTCCGAGGATGATGTTTGTTGTTGTTCCTTTTTCTCTCCACCACACCCGTGGAATGAAGAAACAAAGTCTTTACGCGGACGTTTATGACCGTGATACAGTTTGACCAGATGGCAAGTGGCACACTGTCACATAGATGGTATTTTTGCCATGGCCACTTGCTTATGGTGATTGACACCTCCCCTTACCAACAGAACGGCCAGACCCATTTGCGATATAACCCAGATGAATGTTTAGAGATTACAGTACTGAATGTAGGCCTAGAAATGATACACTTTTTTCACTTTTAGGAAACAACTTCTATTCACAACCATTTAAGTTTACACATTTACATAATACCAAAACAACAAACACAACTTTAAAACAAGATATGGAAACATCATTAACCCCAAAGGTACTTGCCTTATTATTAACAGTCACATTCATAGTAATCCAGCACCAACCCAGGTGACAATAACATACACTCATCAAGATAATTTCTTCACGTTACGTCGACTCGTATTTTCTTCACTTCTTAAATATTACCAATAGATCCCGTACGATGCTCAAACACGTCTTAAATACATGTCAAGAAGTCAGAATAGGCTACATTATTTCCTTAAATAATCCAAGACCTTTCCAAAGCAACTTTTCAAATCCATCGACCGTCGTCATAGCTCTTGAAGTCTCCAGTATTACTAAAAGTTACCGCTCAATACATATACATCTCTTAGTACACGTCCAGATGTCAGAATCAATTTCTTCATAAAACAATTCATGACTATTCCCTCAGCAAACTTAATACGACGTGTGCTCTCTATCAAGCCGACTCGTATCCTCTTCCAAACGTACCAATCGTTACTGCCTTAATACACATACATGTCTTAGTACATGTCAAGATGCAGTTGAAAAATTGAAAAATCGGCAGGTTGTGATTTGTGTCTGTGGTGATGTAGGTACTGATGTCGTATTTCGGCCCGGGTCCCCATTAGTGGCTACACACTTCTTCATGACATCGTATAACCACAGTCTACCTACAGATCGCGAAGCTTGGCTCATATTTTTCTACCGCCAGACAATAATGCTCTCATGCAGCCAGCAAGAATGTGCCGACTGCGCTATGTTGGTGTATGTTATTGTTGCTGGATTTACTGAATGTGAACATTGTGAAAATGTTATATCTTTAATTTAACATGTGCTTTACAAGAGAAGATGTGCAGTTCAATAAACAGATCTAATATTATAAGCTATATTTCAGTGTTGCTAAGTAACCTATAGCCTATGATCGCTTTTCAGTCGGTTAACACGAGTATACGGTACCCAATTAGATTAGGTGAGCAGTGACAATCTCCTAATGTCTGAAATTAAAATACATGAATCGTTTATACACCTAATTGGGTGTATTCGTGTTGAGCGACTGGGAAGTCCGACTGTTCAAATTGCAAGACGACACCCGAGTTTCCAAAGGATCCTAAAAGGTAAGATTTGATCTATGGATTTTAGGCTAGTATTATAAAGCTTTTCAAGGGGAGTGTGATGGTGCAGTGGCTTAGCTGCTCGTGAATGACACGGACGGCCGGAGTTCCAATAACGGTGACAGTGGGGTGGAATTTTCACCTGAAAAATTACGTGGCGTCAGGAAGGGCATTCGGCCTTAAATCCCTGGCCAAAACCAAAATGAGTCTGATTGGTTCCGGCGACCCCAATTAATTGGGATACGCAGTAGAAAGTATTATAAAGCTTTTCAATCAAACAACGGAACTAGGTCTTTAACTGGTTATAAATCAATAATAATGTTATTGGTTTTAGGTCCCTTTTAACTACTGTGGATTTTAGAGACACAGGGGTGCCGGAATTTTGCCCTGAAGGGGATATTAAACGTGCCAAATAAATCTACAGACACGGTTCCCTCGCATTTATGCACCTTTAAATGCCAGTTGACTGCGCCAGGATTAGATCCTGCAACCTTGGACACAGCAGGCGAGAACGTTACCGCTGAGCCACGGAGCCAGTCGGTTATAAATCAGAAGCATGTCTTGGTAGGATATATGTGCATGGCTTTGGTGGCGTAGTCGGTAGCATGCTGAACTGCTATACCCAAGTTCGCGGGTTCAAACCCAGTCGAAGTCGTCGGGCCCATGTCATAGATTTATGGCACGTAAAAGAACTTACAACTACAATTGGTAGTGTGTAGCCAAAATGAGTAGGCTATTGGGTTAGACACGCTCTATCAAGTTCAAACGTACGCCGTTGGGTCTTAGTGACAGTGGCGTCTGGTAGCTAAAATTGGAACTACTTGACATTGAAATTGGGGAACCTACGGCCATTCATGTGAAATGCCGTGTTATGGCCATTGGCTGCAAATCAAATATAAATATCTATGCATTTTGAAAATTAAGACATACGGTAGGCTAAGTAAACGTAAACGATGTCATCTCAAACGCGTGCCGACATTTTAATTTTCAGATGTAGAAAATGGCTGTTTAATAGTCAGAGAGCTGATTTAATGAATAAAGATTCTGTACAATAATATAAACTTATTCTCGAATCCTTTGGATGCAAGCCAATTTATGTCGTCAGGATAATGCTCACTAACTTAGATGTGGTACACTGTTTGTTAATTCCCTTATGAAATACCTGGTCTCCCACATGGCTGCTGTGAAGGTACGGTACACAATTGTTATTGCCGATATTTTGTAAAATTGGTATTGTATTATTTTGTCAAATTCAGGAATGAAAGGTTTCAAACACACAGAAAAAATACGAAGTAACTACAATTGAGCCATTTAAGACCTTAAGATCTTTTTATAATTTTCGTGTCACAAATTACACTGGTATTTTTACTAATTGACTATAATGTTAACGGAATAACTAGCTTTTGATATGGTTAAGAATTTGATATTATATTATACCCATACTATCAACCGGCCCCGGCTTCGCCTGGTATCTTAAAGGGGTCACTCAGCGTAAGCTTAAAAGGCGAACGGACGGTAGGTCTCAGACGCAATTCAGGAAAGCCGAGGTGAACAGCGTAACTCCAAACACTTATAGTCTACTCTTCTCTGAAGTCTTAACTCGACACGACTCGACAGTTAATGCTGGCCGAAGCTGGGGTAATGGGCTCGCTTGCTAGCTCGTTAACTCGCTCCGACGCTAGTAATTTAAATTTACACTGAATGGAGATTGTTGGAAGAAATAAAAACGTAAAATCACATAGGCCTATACTGTAGTTAGCAATGTATTAAAGATAAAGATATGCTGTAGAACATTTCATGTTGACCAATTCTTACACTCATAGTATATGGATATTTTTAATGGTTTACCCAGCGTAAGCTTGAAAGGCGCACGGACGGCAGATTTTCCTTCGACACTGAAATCGCTACTGCTCGGCTTCCTTTGGTTTTCCTACAGAAACCTTTCTAGGGGAATTCTTTACTGAATGGTGAAAACCGCATCAAAATCCATTCAATGGATTTAGAGATTACCCGTTACATCCGGGAATCGTGGACTTGGTTTTATGTAGAGATGCCAGTGACTTTCATTAAAACAAATACATGAATTTATCACTAGTATGGACTATGAATTCTACGTAAGACTCATTAAATACGGCATACAACTGTACCTAGGGATACTTATAGAGGACTGAACTAATAAAAACAGAGCATTCTTTTTATGTTTCTGTGAATTAAAAGTGTACAGTATATCAACATTGTAGCTGTTTTCTGTAGTAGTTGGTGATTTAACGTGACATGTTCACAATGGAAATAATCACTCAGGTGAGTTAAAATTCAAGAAACCCTTGCAAAAGTGAAATTATCTGTTCCGCGAATAACGTGCTCAAGGCAGTTGCCAGATTGCTGGCCGCCGCGAGTGCTAGTGTCGCTTCACCTGCAAAGAGGATGCAATTTCGTGGCGCAGCGAGCTTCACGACTGTGTATTTTAGACTTTGGTAATACAACTCCGTCCTCGCAGGGTTGCGAATCTAACTTTTCCCTCGCGAAGTAACTTATAGCTTTTTTCAAACTGAGGCTAGCACCGAATAATTTTGAGTCCCACACAGCGGGACAATATTAGCTTTTTTTTCTTTTCTTGTCGGGAGAGAAGTTATATGTAAATTAATCTAGTTTTATTAAACATAACGCGCTTTAATAAAGACATAGAAAATTCTATGGGTACATTAACACTAATTTAGGGATCATTATCAACATCTTGAGCATGAAATTACCGTCAGCCGAGTTGATTCATATTACGTAAATATCCCAGCAATTCCCCGAATTACGGTTATCTTCCAGTTACGAATGAGTGAAATTTGTCGCCTGAGTAGTGTAAGCAATTAAACCTTTTTCCGGCTGCATGTAGCATTTGTAAGGTAAGAAGGACCTTGGTAGGTGACAAAAAACTTCGAAAATGATACTTTAGGCATTCTGGGCTAATTGCATTATAAAGCACAGGATCTTGTTGGAAAAACTGAATAAACATAAAAATGAGTACCGGTATTGAATTACTCATAAATCAACATGTTACATAGAGAGAGGACATGCCCACTTTTGCTGAGACCTCTGTAAATAATTTCTCTTGTTGAGAGATACGCAGTCTTCATGTTGGTAGCACATACATATTTGAGTTTATTTTATTCCTGTCAGGGGAACAGGAATGTTCTAGATTTACCAGTGAGGTGAGACATTTTAGTCAAAAGTTAACTTAATTTTTTAAGGAACTGATTTTTTAGTTAGTTAGTTATTGTTTTAAGGGGCGGAACTACGAGGTCATCTGCCCCTGAACTGATTTGGTTTTGTCTTTTGACCAAATTGTATTACTCGAAAAAATTCGGGATCAAAATACATAAAACTGTTCTTGTGTAGTAATATCTCAGAGAGTAATGCAAATACTTGTAGAGTTGTTGTTAATTCATTTGAGGGGCTTGAGACACCTTGGTCATCAGCACCGTGTAGTTGGGAGTGTGTTGAAACTGTCTGCCATCCTGTATTGCTGTGACGATTGTAGTTGTGTGTGTAAATGTACCTGGGACAGGGATGGAGTAGACGCTCCGGGACTTGAGCAAGGCACTATTCCGGCAATTTCCTGTAGGGAGTGTGGCAAAACCCGAGGAAAAAACACACTCAGGATAACCGCTGTCAGCACCGGGTCTTCGAGCCTACGATATCCGTACTTACTACAGCTGCTCTCGCGACCATGGTGCATGTTTGACGAGCGTGGCTACGCCGCGGGACGAAATGCTTGTAGAATTTGGCTTGAGTACCTATAACCCCCCCATTGGTCGATCCTGGCTACGCTACTGTAAGGAACAAAAGGATTCTGTCAAGATGCCAGAATCCTTTTGTTCCTTACAATAATTCATGACTATTCCCGCAGTGAACCTTTCGACGTCTTCTTCCTGTCATGGCTCCCAGAGTTCTCTTTGTTTTTTACAATCAGCTGACGCACGACCTATGTTATAGTACGCCAACAGAAGATTCAATAAAACAAAACACAAGCTAACATAAACCCAACACGACTTACGATACAAACTCTCTACTCATAGGCCTATCCGTGCCATTCACGGCCACCACAATTCTTACAAGACAAAATAAATATAACATCTAAATGTTAGTGCTCCTTCCCAGGCCACTTAGATTACTAAACGGGACTCGCAGCCAAACTCTTCAACGGTATCTTCCCACGGAGATCCAATTCAAACCTTTATATTATAAGTTCCAAGCATCCCTCATACTTGACTATCAAATAGCAACTAAATAAACGATGATCATCTCGGCGTTCGCTCTCTGGACCAGGACACCTATAACATACAGTCGAAAAAACGAACACAAGATCTTACCTAAGGGTGCAGAGCTCTAGCGGGAAAACAGAGAACTGAAGATGTCAAAGCAGGCAGCAATTACTTACACATGGGCCAAGGAGCTGTTAGAGTAAAATGAGACGAAATATCGGCCCAAATCTCCCCCTCTACAAGCGTTAACGCCGGTTTACAAAACCGCGATAACGTATACAGCAAGAACATCATGTAAACATACAACATGTAAATTACCATACCCTCAAGTTTCTTTTCTCTTTGCACAAAATTTCAACTTTCCAAAATATGCACACTCCAAAGAATACAAGTTCATTCACATGCCAACACCTTTCGTCACTCCCACTGCTCCCACTTGTCGTTCCAAGCAAGACCAACTACAATCCTCAGACCTTAATGTAGAAAAAACATGGCGGCGATGGTTGCCCTACCAATAGCTAAGATCATGTCATCGGGCTTGTCACAGTTCGTGTAAATTATTATTTTTTACTCACCTAAGAGCATATAATATATCACAAGACGTGACTAGGTTCCGAAGAAATATGCATCAATAATTTTGACTTACCTGAATTAATTTATCAATATAGTGCTGGCCTCGAATTATAGGTTTCTTCGTCTTCACCCAAGGGACAGCTACAATAGTCTCACTGTTTCTGTGGTTGAATAAGAAGCTTTTTTGGTGAGTTATCACGATTTGTATTTAAGTTCAGTAATATAGAATAATATTATTAGCAAAAAATCAAACAGATTCTGAAGTAGGAGAGAAGAAAGTACCCGGTTACTGAAGTGCTGTCCCAGCACATGCAGGGTATTTGTGTACACAATCGGAATGAGAATAGTTGCCTAAAATAATCGAACCAACGCCATAGAGATACAATTCAATTAAGACCTCTCGTGGAATTGCCTAAAATCTCGGGTAAAACATCACACCGAGTTAGTTGATTGAAATATGCAAAGAAGTCGTCGTGTGGATATCAGAACATAATTATGCAGAATATTACACACAAGGGACACGATAATATGTTACCATCTAACCTATTAAACATTCGCTGTTACCATTTGGAATAGTTGTACGCTGGAAATAGTTGATTTAGTAAAGTACTATAGGTTGGAAAGCACCATCTCCCTCTTACGGAATTATCGCGGCACATCATGTCGCAATATAATAACATAATTGGCAAGGTACTCACAACACTTTATTACACACATCATAATAAAAAATAACTTGCAAGCTGTAAGAATCACAAAAGTATGAATAATGACGTATCACAATGAGTTCACTGTTTGGCACAGGGGGAACATCTTCCTTAACCAATAAAATAGAAGTTCACTGTATTATTTGGCGTGTAAACAAGGCAGTGTAGAACATCTGCCAGACTGGTAATGATTTACGGAGGCACATATTGCACATATTCAAGATAACGTCAACGGATTGGTCTAGTCGTAGATGCTCATTGCGTTTTTCCCTTTACGTACTTAAGTTCGACACTACTGACGTGTACTAAGCTATTATTATATTGTCACTAACTAGCAAATCATTGCGGTGTATATTCTTGAGACACTTCTATTATGCTTTAGTCTTAGGTACTTCAACATCCGAAGTAAATGACACAATGCCATCGGTTGACTGGGCAATCATCACACAAACGAACCAGTCCATATTAAGCGTATTATCACATATTTACATACGATTGCAGTACATTGACGCGAACTGGACTTTAGAGACGTACAGAAGACACTAAAAATTACATATAAGCGACAGTTTACCCCAACTTTCATCAAACGAAGCTAATCAAAGCTAAATAGTGTATCCCAGCAACGAATGTAAACAAACAATATGCCGGGGCTTCCGGATACGCCATTTTCACACTTTCGAGACCTGCATTAAGGTCTGAGTATTGTAGTTGGTCTTGTTCCAAGATTGGGCAACACTTCAGAATCGATATTAGTCGATTCATACATATACATTTTTCCAAGACCACAGTATAGATATCAATACAGTAAGGACACAACAGGCCTTTACCATGTAATTTTTTCGTCATGGTTTTGAATCGGCCGGTTCCGGAAGCACCGCACGCACGCATGGCGGCGACGGTTCACCATGTATCCGCGAGAGTGCAGTCTACCCGTATTCATTGAGGGCGGCTTGTCGATTTTGTCTGAAGAAAACATTGTTTGTAATTATTAAAATCAACTCAGAAATATAATTTTGCATTTTAACCAATGGCAGAAATGTGGGAAACCAACATCTGTGCGGTAATTTTTTGCGCAGCTCTTGTCACACTGGACATAACAGCATCCGGTTTCCTCGTGCATTGGAGCGGTAAATACAAATATCACACGTTTCATCGAATAATTCTGGTTTTAATACCCATGAGATGCCAGCCCCTCAAACACCTATCCATTAATTCACAAATTCCTCATTCCTAATCCAGATATAATGACTGGATAAGGAGGATTTACTGGCATACGTGGCAAATCTACACGTCAATATATAGGGTATGTAGCCTTTATTTCTCAAAGGAAGTGTTTTAAACCACAAGGAGGGCAGTGCTAGGCTGAGATTAGGTAATAATGCCCAACCAACATTAAATCTCCACCCTAGCGAAGCTATTGTCTCCTTTAAAGTGACCGTTTTCTAATCCCACTTAGCCTAGGAGGCAAATGGTTTCCTGACTGAAGTTAGTTGATGTGTTTTATTAAATGTAATTTGTTAAGCTGCAGCCCTTTACAGTGAATTAAGTGATTTAATTACAAGCTACAATGCAAATCAGATTTGACATTTGCTCCCTCACCTATGGGACTTTGTGCTATTCCTGAAGAGTTCTGGCGAAGTTTGGATTGTCGTGTACCCAAAGCTACAATCCCATGATTGTTGAAAATGACTGAAAGTACTCCAGTCCCTCAGAATCGTAAATAGTGTTGTTTTCAGAGACAAACTATTGAGGTTAGCAACCCCCTCACTACGCTCGGCATGGCATTAAGGCTGTGTGACTTAAAAACCAGGGCTGTTAACCTTGGTGTTCCTACCTCATAGACATATAACAATGCCCTTAATTTTATTTAATTCTGTGGGACCACTAAAAGTTTGCCCATCCATGTAAATGATAAGCCCACCCAATTTCTTCTCAAGTGATACCTCCCTCTCATTCCACACACGCCCAAATACACGGGGATATATGACCACGATGTCTCAGCCCTTAAAATAAGCAACAACAACTGTATCTTCGATACACACTAATCAAATTCCTGGATACTTTTATACTTTCAGCAACGATCCTAGGGATGATTTTTCTTCACTATGTCACATGCAGAACATGGTGCCACTAAAGCAATACCGTATTGGTCCATGTTATTTGCAAATGAATACATAATAATCATACAAGAGTGGAGCCTTGCATAAGTGAGGAGTTGTAACACCAAACTCTGGGTGTCAACAAGCCGTACACTATCACTCGGGAATTGAGAAATTGGGTGGGCATATTGTGTGATAACCTGTGTTACTGTGGTGGCTGTGTGTGTATTTGTAAATTGGGGATAGGATTGGGAAGGAGGTGGCTGTGTCCTTAAGTTAACAACCATCCCAGCATTTGCCTTGAGTAGGGAAACCACTTCCAGGATGGCCGAGGTGGGAATCGAACCCTCCTCTTCTCAGTTTTGCCTCACGAGGCTGACTGTACCCCATTCCAGCCCTAAGGCCAGAATCAAAATTTCTTGGCAAAGCCGGGAGTCAAACCCAGACCTACGGGGGTGACAGCCAAGAAAACTATCTGCTGCACCACGAGGTGGTCTCGCGAAAATGTAATGTATTGGTCATAAATATAGGCTATATAAATCTACATGAAAATAGCCTTCTGCCTATCCAAACATTTTCATAAATTTGAGTTTCATATACCATTTTAAAGCTCAATGGTTTTAAAATTTACAGTTATCTTAAGTCATAGCAACAGATTTCAATGTTTACATTAAGCAACATTGTTCAAACCTGTTCAGGGATGTCGGAAATTCCTCAGATAATGTCAAGCTGCACCTCACATCCTATTCTATTGTTGGGTAAGGACTTGATTCTCATCATTGCAGAAATAATCTGTTAAATACTAGCTGTAAACATGGCCAAGGTTTCATGTGATACAAGCTAAAGGTGTAGAATTTGGTATAAATGTTTATCACAAGTATCCAGTACCAGTACCTCTATGTCAATGTTACATAGGCATTGTGCTTGCTACACTTGTCATAGTATGTGGTACGGTATAAATTTCAGAATGTGCATCAATTTTAATTTCTACCCTTGATTATTCATATTTATGTGGGAGTCAGGAATCGTATGGATTGTGAAGTGATGCTAGGAAAAGTTGTCTCCTTTCTTTTTAAGGATGTTTGAAGGACTGAGTGGTGTGTCTTTATAATGGCATACTAAAATTGTAATGGCTGATGAAGGATGTAATTAATATCCAGAACATGTCCTACTATTTGCACATTATTTATTCATTTAAGGGTTGATTAGGCAGAAAGATTTACAGAAGATTACAATTCAAGAAATATTATACTCATCCGAGTTAATTAGAGATGAATGAAACTGGGCAAGGTACTGGAAAAGCCTGTGACCTATTAAAAGGAAAGGTCCCAGCAGATTTCCCCTATATTGTTCAACCAGCCACATCTGGTTACGACCACTATATTCTTCCTGAAGTAACTCCACAGAGAGAATGAAAAGTGTCAAGAACAAACTTCTGCTTGCAATCGCACATTTTTTCTGCATTAGAGTATTACTTACTTGTTTACATGGTTTATGTAGAAACAACTCGTACAAATATTACAGTGAATTCTTCTAGGTATTATGCCATGTCTGTGCCCCATCATATCCATAGTACCGTACCTAGAAGAATTTGCAGTAATTTATTTTCTGGCCATGAAAGCCTAAACATTCCAACTCAAACAGGCATATTTTTCTGCAAATGTTTGGGTATTCTGATATATTTTCATGGAAACATTAGACTTTTTTTTGAAAGAAACATTATTTTTTCCTGTTTTCAATTTTCAGAGGTGAAGCTCACCAATTTTGTGACTATATCTTGAAGTGGCTTGGCCTAGAAGCCTACAGTATATAAAATATGGTAGCGAGTGTTTAATCATAAAGAGGTTTTCTCAATAGTGATTTTTAATGCTCTGGCATTGTCATTGAGGAGCAAATTTAACTTCCTAAATACTGTAACATTTAAATTGGTCTAACACGAAAGAAATTTAATAATACTATACCTGCAAGGTTTTAGCTACCTACTAAGAAAAGTAATGTGCAATTTTTGAGTGGAGCTACCTAGGCAAATCTTTACACCAAAAACCAACATATTGTTTATCGCTACCTTTTAGTAGAGAAACTAGAATTCATGTCAGATAACCTGCAGCTTCTGTGACTGATAACTATATTTTTGTCTTGTTGTCAACAAATGTGATAGACAGGTCTGAAGCAGTTCATTATTTCAGTATTTCAAAAACTGACTCTCTCTATCAGAAATCAAATCAGTGATCTGAGATCATGGCGATATCAGGAATGTTTGTTTATTGCATTACAACAAAGGATTTGGGAGTAATCTCATAAAGCAATAACTTCTAAATCAAAATAACTTACAATTTTATTGTGGGACAGCCAAAGGACCTAACATAATCCTCCATGGTTTTAGACAGGTGCAACGATCCATTAGTTCTGGGTTATCCCATCCCGTTAGAAAATGGAAGGATTGGGGTTTGAGACCTAAGGATGTTGTACAACATTAATTGCAAATCACATCACCACACTGAAGACCTGGTTTGTGAAATAAGTTGGTTCATGTCCATTCACCTGTCATTTCAAGTTAGCTTCCTTGTTTCTCAGCTCAAAATGCTGAGATGGTGGCTTTCCCATAGACCACAGTCACTTCCCCATTCCTCTCTTAGCCTCTTCTACTTTCCATCAACGTTGAGGCTGCATGGATGATCCTTTTCTCTAGAATGAAAGGGTTCCATGACACTGTCAATTAGGATGAAAAAGACTTTGGGAGTGAAGTAAGGGGATAAAAGAAATATTCATATCCAAGAAATAAAAATAGCCAAACATATAATCCCATTGTTTCCACAGCTACTGCCATGGTCCAGAAGTAAGCATAGCTGCCTTCTAACTGGTTGGCCCAGTTTTGAATCCTGGTTTTGCCAAGGAGAATTTAAATTTTGGCCTGTAGTCATGTGTACTTGGATGTGTGTATCATTTGTCTCATAAACTGCCTTATTGTGATGGCTGTATTAGTGTGTGCATTTATAATTTTAGGTGAGGATAGGGAAGGAGACGACTATGACCTTACGTTAGGGTAGCCTACCGTCTCGGCATTTACCTGCAATAGAAGTGGGAAACCAAGGAAAACCACTTACAAGATGGCCGAGATTGGAATCAAAATCACCTCTTCTCAGTTTTGCCTCACAAAGCTGAGTGTACCCCGTTCCAGCCCTCAGACCAGAATGCTAGTTGCTACACCACGAGGTGATCTAAGTGAAAAGGGATGGATTCTAATCCACCTCTTGGTCATAATAGAAGTGAATTTCTATGGTTTCTAATTCCCCTTCCCCCCTCCCAGAATGCTCCATGCGCCAAACATTCCATCTTCAAATTATTTTGCATGCCCAATTAAATGGAGTAATATAGCTCGGGTGGTGTTGGGGTAGCGCACCTGCCTCGCTCCAGGAGACCTCGGGTTCGAATCCGGGCTCCGTCAGGGATTTCAGAAACCGGCGTGAGGGCTGGAACTGGGTGTACACAACCTCGCAAGGACAATTGAATAGCTGTCTGACAATGAGGCAGCGCCACGCTCATGAAGACCAAGATTAACGGCCGAGGGGACCCGAGGCGCTCACCACGCGTCACCACATAATCTGCAGGCCAAATGGCTGGGTGGCGATCGCTTGGTAGGCCTAGGCCCTTCATGGACTGTAGTGCCACGGGGTTTCTTTGTTTCGTTTTAATGGTAGTTCGGAGACTACGGTTTCAATAGTCTTCTTAGAATATATAGAATATGGGTGTTAACTTTAAAAATTCCCGCACGAGTCTCTCTGGAGGACTCACACATTATTACTGTTACGTAAACATATCTTGCATAAGAATCATGGCCCTACTAATAATATAGTTCATCGTATCGTGGTGAGAAAAATACTGTACCTGTATGTGCATTTGCTCAAAGAAATTTTTCTTTTCTGAATTTTTATTCCATATATATTATTTTTGTTTGTTTTATTAATATTACGCATCCACCTATAAATTTTAATTCAACTAACATTTGTATTATTTTGTGTTAAGAGGGACAGATGACCTTGCTGTTCCGCCCCTTAAACAACAATAACTATCCATACTATGTGTAAAGTTACAGGGCAATTCTGAGAATATTTACAGCAGATCCAGGTTGCAGTCATGGACCACCTTGTGGCGTAGTGACTACCATTCTTGCCTGTTGCCCTAGAGGTCTGGGTTTGATTCCCGGCTCTGCCAAGAAATGTAATTCTGCAACAGGGCACACTCAGTCTCGTGAGGCACAACTGAGAAGAGGAGGGTTTGATTCCCACCTCAGCCATCTTGGAAGTGGTCTTCCGAGATTTCCCACTTCTACTGCAGGCAAATGCTCTGATGGTTCCTAAGTTAAAGCCAATGCCGCCTCCTTACCAATCCTCACCGGAATGGCAAATACACATACTAAGACAGGCATCTCAATAACACAGGTTATCAGTCAAAATTCCACACTCGCCCAAGTACACGGGGCTAAATGACCACGATGTCCATGCCCCTGAAATGAAACAACAGATTGCAGTCGATGTACAGAAGTTGTCTAACATGGTGGCCAGATTGCTCCTTAGTGCCTCTTGGTCTATTGGAATGGCTGTAACATCCGGTGCATTATCATACCATAGTCAAACTGTTCCTCTATTGGAGCACGAAGATTGGAATTCTCTGCCGTCACTGTCTCATGAAGCCATAGCCAGGTGGCTATTCTAATGCTTGTTGTTTCATGTAGGAGGTTGTACATCATGGTCGTCATCTCTGTGTACTTGGGCGTGAGAAGAAACCCATACAACAGGAGCAATCGAGTGTGGCAACGGGTGGGTGAGAGATTTCACAAGCTCTTCATCCAGGAACGCCTCCAACAGCAAGGAAATTCAGTCATGTTTTGTGGTGGGATCATGTTTGGTCGACGTACGCCTCTAATTCCTATCCACGGTAACATGACCGGTCTGGTATACAGAGACAACATCCTCAAACCTGTCGTTACAGGATTCGCTGCCACAATGGGCGAGGGCTTTACACTAGTGGACGATAATGCCCATCGAGCTAGGGTGGTCAATCAGTTCCTTCAGATGCAAGGCATACGGAGAATGGAGTGGCCTGCATATTCTGCGGACATGAACAGTATCGAACATGCATGGGAAAAGATTAAGAGTGCAGTTTCGCACTGTCCCAATCCTCTAACTAACAAACAAACAAACATTCAGCAACTGATTGAAGCTGCTTTCCAAGAGTGGGATAATCTGCCCCAAACCAGGTTGGTTCCTTGGTTCTCAGTACGGTATACCTCTTTGTCAGCAAGCATGCCTTAGGGCTCGTGGTGGCCATACATGGTATTGATATGCCCCAACATGAAAAAGATTGCCACTTTTGTTATGCTTTTAGTGTTTGTCTCTTTTGCACAGCATATTGTGTGTAGTTTTTCTTTGTATGTCATTACATACTACCTTACCAGGGAATTGTTACTGCTAGACGTGGGTCACGGCTGTTGTGTATACATTACGTCAGCTCGCCTCGTTATGGCTGCCGCGAGCGGTTGCTGGGCAAGAGGGGGAACGCATGCACAGTCGTACAATGAGAACACACCGCACAGCGCACGACCCAGCTGAATCATGCACACAAATGATATGCGATGAGGTTTCGCTGGCGACAACTGCACGTCTATTGCAGGCGTGTGGCTGGGCGGAGCGCATTAGTTCCGATTTCCGCCACCGGTAACAATTCGCTGGTAGGATAGTACACATAGCAAAACACTAAATCGCAATATGCAAAACCTTTTTTTTAGTACTGTTCAAGTTACAAACACTGCTAGTCACCACAACATTCTAGGGGCAGATGACCTCGAAGTTCCGCCCCTTAAAACAACAATTACATTACATTCACCACAACACTGATTATCAAATACCATGCACACACAAGTACACGGGTCATAGACCAAAGAGGTCCTAACTGGAACTATAATAATATATACAGTACCGGTATGTCAAAAAATATGGTTATATAAATGACTCCAGATTATAGCTTACCAAGAGGCATACATACTTTGAACCGGCCTTGGTGGCCGAGGGCGCTAATGTGCTACCTCGTGCCTCGCTGGCATCGGGAGAGCGTGAGTTCGAATCCCGCCTCTACCGTCCTGAAAATGATTTTGGTGGTTTCCCATTTTCACTACCAGGCAAATGCCGGGACGGTTCCTTTCAATAAATCCACGGCCAATTTCCCTCCAATATCCCTTCCCTGACCCGTCCTGAAAAGAAAAGTACATGGCCATTGGCTGCATTAATAAAAGTATACATACTTTGAAACTTTAGTGTTTAAAATAAGACTGCTGTTACGACTTGAAACTGAATCCCAGCACTCTGCGCAGAGTGTGAACTGATTACACCACGATAGCCCTTTGTTAACTCTTGACGTAGGCCTAGTAACTGAAGCTATGGCATATAGTTAGGCCTCCTAATGACCAGTATTAATTCCACTATGATGTACATGTCGCTTACAGGTACCAACTGGAAAGATCTGCCCCAGGTCTCTCCAAAAGCCACACAGCATTATGAGCCTAACACTTCTCTAATCAAGGTGTAAAAACCATCCATCGCATGGAAAACTCATCCTACATTATCTCCATTTCTGCAGAATGGGAAGAATAAGGAGTTGACATACCACTGACAAGTAAAAAGTGCGGTGCGGATAGATGGCAACTTATTAGTCGTGACGAGGTTAAAGTTAGGTCTGATTGGTGTTAAGCTATGGTTAGAGCAAGTTTAGGACTGAGCGTTTTACTTGATTGATTGGCGACACCATTGCACATTGTGTTATTTACCAGTTATATTACTTTATTACATTCACTAGCGACAGAAAGCAAAGCAAACTTGTAGCTTCGCGTGGCTCTCGTGATCATAAGCCACAGAACCTTTCTTTTTTATATTTGGAATTTGAACCACTGGATGCAACTCTGAAATTCTAACATGAATTAACCAAGAATCAAAACCCAGTCCAAAACTATAATATTATGGCTTTAGGATCTCTGAATGGAGATCTGGGTGTGACCTTGGCTTCTAGGATTAAAGAAGCAGGCCTCTGTACGAAGGGTGGTTGGCCGGTTTACTTACTGTAAGCCCTGAGCTTGTATTTCAGCTTTACTTTACTTATTTTTAGGCCATCTGTAGGCTAAACAAAACAATCTACCAGTAAATGTATAGTCTATTTGTTGAATCTGAAAGCTACTTGTTGCTCCTATTATTGGCAACTCCAGCTATCTGATATGGCATCTAGCGGTAAAAATGAGAAACTTACGAAGTAGGGTACATTTGTCACGTGGTGACTGTTTGTATATGGTTTCTTGTATTGGTAAGCAGATCGTGGTAAATTCTTCGTGATTATACATAAGTAATAAGTTTACTCGTTGATAAGAGTGCAAAATGAGTAAAAGCAAAGTATAGTGCTCAGTTTACGGCTGTAAGACGATGTATAAGAGGGCTGCGGATATACGTTTTCATCACTTTCCAAAAGATGCAAATAGCAATAGCCGAAAGGTGACGATACCAAATAAATACGGGCAACAAGAGCGGGTTAGACCACTCACCACTACACTCACTGACGACAGGACGGGTTGTTCACTTACGCCGTGCAAAGCCGCACCTAGACAGCCAAGCACAGTCTCGCCGAGCCAAGCCGTACCAAGACAGCCATGCCTAGGCCTACACCAGCCGAGGACAGCCAAGCTTCATCAGTCAGGTATCCTTTCCCGCTCCCTAGTTCATTTCCAATAACCCTACCAACCGTCATCACCTCGCTCTGCGATATCCGAGCCATTCCACTACGAGTCATATAGGCCTAATTTGACTTCGCAGGGTAAATACTTACCATCTAAATCAAGCAATTCCTGTCTACCCCGAGTTTTAATACAAGTTAAACTCATCCCATCGCCCTACCAAGCAGCAAATAATTTCTAGAGTCTATGGTACAGTGAGCAAACTCAAATATAGCTTTTAAACGTAACAGCGCCATGACTCGAACTGCACAAAAACAAATACCAGCAGACAACCGATGCTTGATACTATGCAATTGACACATACAATCCAGTGGAACACACAAATTAGATCACGTGTATCGCACAGTTATACATATATACAATTGAAAATAACACTGTCATTATTTTAGGGACCACATTTACTGATTATAACCCAAAAATAAAAAGTGTTCCATATCAAACGCGTGTTATTGAGTAATTTTACCCTACTTATCCAGACGACCGCAGCGCCCCAAGTGTTAGTTTGAGTTGCCAATAGCCACACAAAGACGTGGAACCAATAAAGGTACCGGTAATGAAAAGAGATTCCTTAGCACATGACTTACAGTACCGGTATTGAATTCTTCTTGGAACACAAGATAATGAACGGAAGTGTGAGTAGGCTAAGAAATGAGGAGTAAGAAGTAGCCTAGGCATATCATGAAATGTGAAAATAACACTGCATAATAAGGCTGTCCCCACCCATCAACATGACTTTTTTATTGACTAAATAAATTCCCGGGTATTTACGTTAGGAAGCTAAGAACATTAAAAATTAATACTTATTTACAGTTACTGTAGTAAACTTGAATTGCATTATCTCAGACTACAAAAGTTTAAGAAACAAAATCCACATTTCCCCCACACTTTTCAATACATCGTGTGTTAATTTAATCATTAAAAACATATCATAACCTTTCATCGTTACGATGCAATCACAATGCGACACCACAGGACTGGGGAATGTGGCGGTAAACATTAAATTCCACACTTCTTAGAATTAAAACACAGTAGTATTAACACTTTCTATTTTCTTGTTATTTATTTTCTTAAAATATCTGATTATAAAGAGAGCTAGTGTGTTGAAATAGAGTTAAATAAATTACATAAAATATACATTCAGCACCCAGCTGTTTATCATGTGTTTGTACATAAGTGGTGCTACCTAGCGGCTTACAGGTGTATTGGTGCTCCCCCTTATCAATTGTTTTTTTGAAAATCCGTTCTTCCGGTTTTGCCGAAGTGTCCATACTGTATTGGTATGTATACTGTGCCAAGACCTTAGACCATATGCTCTAAGGCCAAGACCAACTACAATACTCAGACCTTAATGCAGGTCTCGAAAGTGTGAAAATGGCGTAAGCGGAAGCCCCGGCATATTGTTTGTTTACGTTCGTTGCTGGGATACACTATTTAGCTTTGATTAGCTTCGTTTGATGGAAGTTGGGATAAACTATCGCTCATCTGTAATTTTTAGTGTCTTCTGTATGTCTGTAAAGTCCAGTTCGCGTTAATGTACTGCAGTCGTATGTAAATATGTGATAATACGCTTAATATGGACTGGTTCGTTTGTGTGATGATTGTCCAGTCAACCGATGGCATTGTGTCATTTACTTCGGATGTTGCAGTACCTTCTTACAGCTTGCATTTTTTTTTTATTATGATGTGTATAATAAAGTGTTGTGAGTACCTTGCCAATTATGTACTTATATTGCGAGATGTGTGCCGCGATAATTCCGTAAGTGGGAGATGGTGCTTTCCAACCTATAGTACTTTACTAAATCATCTATTTCCAGCGTACAACTATTCCAAATGGTAACAGCGAATGTTTAATAGGTTAGATGGTAACATATTATCGTGTCCCTTGTGTGTAGTATTCTCCATAATTATGTCCTGATATCCACACGACGACTTCTTTGCATATTTCAATCAACTAATTCGGTGATGTTTTACCCGAGATTTTAGACAATTCCACGAGAGGTCTTAATTGAATTGTATCTCTATGGCGTTGGTTCGATTATTTCAGGCAACTATTCTCATTCCGATTGTGTACACAAATACTCTGCATGTGCTGGGAGAGCACTTCAGTAACAGGGTACTTTCTTCTCTCCTACTTCAGAATCTCTTTGAATTTTTGCTAATAATATTAATCTATAATTACTGAACTTAAATACAAATCGTGATAATTCGCCAAAAAGCTTCTTATTCAACCACATAAACAGTGAGACTATTGTAGCTGCCCCTTGGGTGAAGACGAAGAAACCTATAATTCGAGGCCAGCACTATATAGATAAATTAATTCAGGTAAGTCTAAATTATTGATGCATATTTCTTCGGAACCTAGTCTCGTCCTGTGATATATTTTATGCTCTTAGGTGAGTAAAAATAATAATGTACACGAACTGTGACAAGCCCAATGACATGATCTTAGCTATTGGTAGGGCAACCATCGCCGCCATGTTTTTTTCTACATTAAGGTCTAAGGATTGTAGTTGGTCTTGCATTTTTCTTACAATGATTCTTTACAATAATATAGATTCCAATATAAATACAATCAACTAGATCGCAGTAGACTTCTTGCAAATAAGAAGAAATATTGCTTCCCAACTGCTCCCACGATGATAGTTCAATTATCCGGGCCCTGGATAACTTCATATGTCCATCGAAGACTTCTTCTGCGTAGAAGCACCCTCTCGCACAATAAGCTGAAAGCAAGTTCACTTAAGGCAGTACCATGTAAGAGTATTACAAACTACACAGAGATGAAAGAATACATACAACAGCATTAACCAAACTTTCCCAATAAAACTAGGCATGACCACATAACAAATAGTCTCCCAATTAATAAGGCACCAGTTATAGTCGACTACCCCGGGTGTTAATTGGGCGGAACTGACTTTCCCCTTCCTCCCCCTTTAGTTGCTATGTTCTTTCTGAGATCAGTGCCATGTTTACTTGTGTGACGTAGCCAAATATAGATAAGAATGTATGCTATTGAATACAGGAGTCTGCAACTATTAAAGACCGTGGAACTATCTTGGCCACGCGTGGACTAAAAAGTCATTTAAACTAAGCGGAACATGGTCTATTGAAGACGTCCCGGCACCTTTAATACTGCCGCGCATATCGGCCTAGGTTTATTGCAGAAAAAAGTACATAGTACCTTGATCCAAATAACATTTACCTATAACCACCGCTATTCCCCCCCCCCCCCCACTTTTTATCTAGCTTGGCTGTATCGCTAAGTTGTGTCTTGTTTTCAACAGGGTGTGTTTTTAGTAGGGCGAAAAGGGGTGAACTCTCCATAAAAGTGTGTTCATTTAGATTGCTGGGATTGTTTTGTTTGGCTAGGTGAGTCTCGATTGCTTCCTTTATGTCGATTCGTGATGAATTATTTTTAGGTCAGTCTCGATTTTAGTAAAGGTGTGCCCCGTGTCACACATATGTTCGCATACGGCTGAATGTGTTCCGTATCTTATAGCATTCCTATGTTCATTATAACGTGTATCTACTCGTCTTCCGCTCTGTCCAATGTAATTAGCTTGACAACCAGTGTTTTGGCATGTAATAGAATACACCCCTGACTTTGAATACGGGTCTTATTTATTTAGATGACTGTTTTTCAGGTGCCTCCCGGTCGTATTATTCGTTGTGAATGCTATTTTATGCCTTGCTTTTTGAATAGATTAGTGATTTTATATGTGTTCTCATTCACATAGTTGAAGCGCGCGAATTTTTTCTCATTAATGTCCGGTTTTGGAATCATTTTATCTTTATTTTTATGTTTGGCTACAATTTGGTCTATTTTGCTTGGCGGGAAATTGTTTTCCTTTCTGCTTTTTATTTGTTCGTCAAGCCATTTGCAATGCAGCACTCAACTTAAGGATATTTTAACTCTGTGAAAAATCTGCCTGATTTCTATTCTAAATGACCGCCTCTTTGCGTAGTGGCACTCTTGGCTGTCACCGTGGAGGCCCGGGTTCGATTCCCGGCTCAGCCAAGAAATTTAATTTTGGTCTGAGAGCTGGAACGAGGTAAGCCTAAACTCAGCCTCGTGAAGCAAAAGTGGGAAGAGGTGGACTCGATTCCCACCACGGTCATCTTGGAAAACCTTTTCCATGGTTAAGCATTTGTATAAGCATTTACAGTACCAAGTTTCACTGCGCTCGGATGGTTAAATCGCGAGGAAAGTCCTTTTAAATATTAAAATTTCGTGCCACCGCCATGTTGGATTTGTGCTCACCAAGTTATTGAAAGTTCCGTAGATGAACTGATATTCATAGGCTTTATAAACATACAAAAATTCAGTTTGATTGCTGTCATAGATTAGTAGTTATTTAGAACCGTCTAAATATTTCGGATGGTCGCCATGTTGGATTTTTGTATATTAGACCAGAGAGTTATGTACTATTAGATGATGATTATTGCATAGGTTCATCATTCAAACGTTGACTTCGATCGCATGATTAGGACACAAGAAAAGAATCTAAATGTTAAAATTTCCGACAGCCGCCATCATGAGGTTATGTAAATAATTGATCTAAGTTAAATGTCAGTGCATTACGATGTGTATGAACATTTGCTGTTGCATGTTTCACTGCGCTAGGATAGTTAAATCGTGAGAAAAGTCTATTAATATGTTTTAACTTCGCTTGGACGCCATGTTCGTTTTGTACTTAACAGGTTTTGGAGGGTAACATAGGTTAACTTCTAGTAGTGCTTTTTATCACCGTACAGTATTTCAGGGTGATATCAGAAATCGTTTCGGAGATCTAGAATGCCGGTGAAATATTTGTACAGCCGCCAAGTTGAATTGGTGAGACGTAATAAAATTTGAAGGACACAGTCGGAGTCGGACAAAATAGTACTAAGTTCTTACCATGTTTCATTGGAATCACTCCAGCCATTTAGATTTTATTACGTGGGGTGGGGGTGGGGGGGGGGGGACGGGGTGGGGGGTGGGAGGACAACACACACATACGCACACACACACACACACACACGGAGAGAAGGTAATCTCATAAGCCTTTTTTTTATAAAAGAAAATAGGCCAATGATGGGAAATTTAGAGGTACCGGTACATGACGCCTCTAACATATCATAAGATGAAATAAAGGAAAATAATGTAGGGAGCTGATCAAAGAAAGGATAGAAATATAAATACACAAACGGGAATATAATAGCGCTCGAACAACGGCTCAACACAAGGAGAGGAAGTGTAGACCCCGCAAACAAGGGCCGGCATCCATCCGAGCGAGAAACATATACACCCCCTATACAGGGTGTTTCTAAATTCTCATTACAGACTTTGAGTGCTTGTAGTGGGGACCGAGACGGTTAAGTTTAGCATAGGAACTTGTATCCGTAAACGTACCGTTTTCTCAATACCCGCAAAAGAACACCACAGCACACGTTTACAGCCTCCGCATATTTGGCGCTCTGTCCGACACCTACTGCTAGTCGTCTGGGTCCAATTACAGGTGGGGCTCAATGTGAAGACCACTGACGTAAAGGCAGACACAGTACCTCCGTACCAGGTTCCGGTACACACGATCACCAATCCATGGTCCTCCAACACCCGCCGCAGCCATATGAGTCGTCCAGTTGCAAAACTCGTTTAATACAACTGTGAATAAGAATCATTTTCATGAGAAACGTTTCTTTGGGCTTTGCCTCGCATATCTCTTGTGATTGTTCTTTTCTAATTTTTTTCTTTTTGCTTTGTGTTTTTGGTTTTTGGTTTTAAGTTTGCATTGTGCTTTTGCACTTTACTTTTTGATTTTCTTTCTTGGTTTTGGTTTTGTGTTTGTTTTCTGCTTTTGCTTTTTTGAATTTTGCTTTTTGCTTTGTGTTTCTTATTTTATGTTTTCTGCTTTTGCTTTTGGTTTTGAATTTTGCTTTTTGCCTCGTATATTTGTTTTTGGTTTGAGGTTTGTTTTCTGGAAAATCAAAATAAAACATTACTAAATACAATTTTTAAAAATAAACAAACCAAAATCAAAATAAAACAAAACAAAATAAAATAAAACAAAATAAACAAAACAAAATAAAAACAAAATAAAATAAAACAAAACAAAAAATAAATAAATAAAACAATTTAAATCAAAATAAACGAAATAGAACAAAACCAAACAAAATCAAAATAAAACAAAACATAATAAAATAAAATTCAAAAAACAAAATAAAACAAAATAAAATAAAGTAAAATAAAATAAAATAAACTAATTAAATAAATAATTTTACGACATGATCCTTATTCACAAGTGGAGTAAACGAGTTTTGCAACTGGACGACTCATATACCGCGCCCGTAGGTCTTCCTCGGATAGCACAGGGGTCTCGTAAATCAAGGATTTCTGAAGACGCCACAGGTAATAGTCTAGCGATGTCAAGTCGGGTGAACGTGCAGACCAAGCAATCGGCCCACCACGACCTCTTCACTGTTGCCCAAATCTGTGGTGGTGATTCACTCGGACCGCAAGTGAAAACAAGTAGTTCCGAGAAGAACTATACAGCCTTATGTTAATTGCCTCTATCAACATACAGAATTTCAGTTTGATTGCTCTAATAGATTCGTAGATATTGAGAACCGACTAAATATTGCGGATGGTCGCCATGTTGGATTTTTATATATGTAGGTCTTAGAGTTATGTACTGTTACATGAATATTATTGTGTACGTGTAGTATTCAAACTTCAATCGCTTGATTAGGACACAAGAAGTAAAAACAAGATTTTAAAATTTCGCACAACTGCCATTTTGTGGTTATGGAAACAATTAAAAAAAATAGATGCAAGTGGATTAACATTTTTATAAGGATTTACTGTACCAAGTGTCACTGCACTCGGATGGTTAAATTGCGAGAAACGACCATGTGAATATTTATACTTCACGTCGCCGCCATGTTGGATGATGATGAACAATTAAAAAATTCATTTTGATTGCTGTAATAGATTCAAAGATATTGAGATCCATGTACGTAAATATTTCGGATGGTCGCCATGTTGGACTGTTAAATGTATAGGCCATAGAGTCATGTACCATTAAAGGAAAATTATTGAGTAGGCTCATTATTCAAACTTTCACTTCGATCGCATGATTAAGGCACAAGAAATAACAACTTAATTTTAAAATTCGCACAGCTGCCATCTTGAGATTATGTAAACAATTGAACTAAATTAGATACCAGTTCATTACAATGTGTATAAACATTTCATGTACCAAGTTTCATTGCGTTTGGATCATTAAATCGTGAGAAAGGTCTATTTAAAATTTTCAACTTCGCTTGGCCGCCATATTCGTTTTGTAGTTAACCGGTTTTTGTAAGTCTTATAGATAGATGAACTTCCAGTAGTGCCCCTTATCACCGTACAAAATTTCAGGGTGATACCGCTAATAGTTTCAGAGATATAGAATGCCAGTGAAATATTTCGCACAACCGCCATCTTGAGGTTAAGTAATCAATTGAACGAAGTTAGATGTCGGTGCATTACCATGTGTATAAACATATACTGTACCAAGTTTTATTGCATTTGGTTGGTAAAATCACGAGAAACTTCTATTTAAAAGTCGCAAATACGCTTGGCCGCCATGTTGGTTTTGTAGTTACTAGGTTTTCAAAAGTCACATACGTGACCCTTTATCACCGTAAAATATTCCAGGGTTATATCGGTAATAGTTTCGGAGATATTGAATGCTGGTGAAATATTTCGCACAGCCGCCATGTTAACTGGTGAGACGTAACAAAATTTGAAGTGCACGGTCGGAGTCGTCCGGAATAGTGCTATGATCTTACCGAGTTTCATTGAAATCGCTCCAGCCGTTTAAAAGTTATTAGGGGGGACACACCATCCCACACACCATCACACACGCACACACAGACAGACACACGGACAAAAGGTGATCTCATAAGCCAATTTTTTCATTTCATAAATTAAAATAGGCTAAAAAATTTGGTGGTGCACCATCGTGCTGAAATCACGTGTTTTGACGCACATGCAGTGGCGCATGGTCTAAGATCTCATGCAGTACGTCTTCAAGGAATACCAAGTTCGCGGCACCCGTGAGCTTTCGTGGAAGAAGTTAGGGGATACAACCTGTATAGGATATGGAACATCAGGTGATCGTTCAATGGACGTACGTACTCTAGTCAGTGGTGCCGAAAATGCGGGAGGTTTGAACATGTGCTGTAGTAGATATGGTACGGCGCCAAGTTGAGCGGTCTTCAGCCAGCATGTCCCAGGTTTGTGAATCAAGACCTGTCAATTTCAGGGTCTGCTTAAATTGGTCCTTGTAGCGCCTCTTAGGACCAACATGAGGCCTGGTGCCATAGCATAATTCACCATATAGCATTTGACGAGGTAATCTCACATCATCCATCCGATGGACATGACCAATTCATCTAAATTGGTGACCTATTATGGATGATTGATTCTATGCTGTTGATTTGAGCCTTTTCAAGAACAGCAATATTGGTAATGCGGTCTTCCCATTTAATCCTCAGGATAGATCGAAGTTTTTGTAGGTGGAAGCACTAAAGCTTCCTAAGATCACGTCGGTAAAGGGTCCACGTTTCACAGCCATACAACAATGTAGAAATGACTACTGCTTTGTACACCATAAGCTTTGAACTCATGGATAGATCTTGATTCATGAAGACCTGGTGCGCTAATCGACCATATGCTGCATGGGCTGCACCAATTCTCTTATCCACATCATGCTCACAGGTACAGCTCACAGAAATGGTACTGCCCAGGTACGAGAAGTGGTCTACCTGCTCTAATGGCAAATTTGAGATGCAGATATTGAACTGAGGAAGAGGTGTGCCTGGTGAAGGTTGTGCCAAGACTTTAGTCTTATTGACATTTTTGGTAAGACCAAAGCGATTACATGCACTTTTGTAACAATTAACTGACTCTTGCAGCTCTTCTGGTGTGAGAATTGGTGCCACAGCATCATCTGCATAAAACATATTAGTAACATTAGTAACCTGAGTTTTCCTCAAGGAGCGGAGACGAGTTAGGTTGAAAAGCCCTCCATCAAAACGATACTTGATACCCACACCTGGGATGATTGTGGGTGAATCATAAAGCATTGCTGCCAAGTACAGCGCGTAAAGCGTTGGAGCCAGTACACATCCTTGTTTCAGTCCATGAGTAATAGGAAATTCATCGGACATCTTATTCTGATGGCAAACCTGACCTGTCATACCATCATGGAGAGCCTTGATTAGATCTACAAAACGCTGAGGGCAACCAAAGCGCTTCAGCACCGCCCACATGGCTGGTCTTGGAACCGAATCAAATGCCTTTTCCAAGTCATAAAAGACTAAGAAGAGTGGATTATGTTGTTCTCTACATTTTTCTTGTAGCTGTCTCACACAGAAAATCAAGTCAATTGTGCTTCTGGAAGCTCTAAATCCGCATTGTGACTCTGGGAGAATCTTCTCAGAGATAACCTTGAGGCGGTTAAGTAGAATTCTTGCAAGAATCTTCCCCAGAATTGATAGCAGTGATATACCACGGTAGTTACCACTAACACTGCGATCACCCTTATAAAGATAGTGATGATAGTGGCATTCTCTAGGTCTCCAGGTACCTTTCTTGATTCCCATATTCTGAGGATAGGGGTGAAAATCCTTGTTTTGAGGGAATGACCTCCGGCTTGAATTAGTTCCAGAGGGATGTTATCTGGGCCAAGTGCCTTTCTGGGTTTCAATTGGGTTAGAGTTGCAGTGAATTCATGATAGTAGGAGGTACTGCCAACCACAGTTGTTCAGGTTGTTGCGATACATCACAAAGGAAGTCTTCATCAGCTGCTGATGGACAATTTAGGAGATTGGAGAAGTGCTCCTTCCAGCGTTCCAAGATTTCTTGACTGTCAGTAAAGGTAGTAGAATGATTAGCACTTTTCAGTGTACCTGATGAGGAGCGAGATCGTCCATATATTTCCTTAAGTACTGCATAGAAGCTCCTCAAGTCTCGAGCATTCGATAGTCTCTGCAGTTCCTGAGCCTTCTGCTGCCACCAAGTATTTTTATCTGCCTTATCTGCGTCTGACATTTACCCTTGAGTTCCAGTAGTTCATCTCTCTTTGTGTTGGAAGTTGGGTCTTGAAGTTGGGCAAGATAGGTATTCCTTTTGGCATTGATGAGAGACAGAATTTCTTCATTGTTGTCAATAAACCGGTCTTGTCTTTTCCGCACTATAAAACCAATGGTTTCCTCAGCTGACTGTGTGATAATCTTCTGTAGTGTCGCCCATTCTTGCTGAATGTCATTCTTTATTAGGTTTTCTGATAACTGGGTGACGATCCTGTTTCCAAAATATTTATAGATGGATTCATCCTGAAGTTTGGATGTATTAAACTTCTTTCTTAGCAAATTTTTGATGTTCCTAGGTGGTTTAGGTCTGATGGATATCCTGAGCTTACATATAAGAAGTATATTTGTAAGAAGTATATCTGTCCAACAATCGTCTATATTCCTTGCTGTTCTGGTAATAAGAATGTCTTTCTTATCACATTGCCGGGTAATGATATAATGAAGAATGTGCCAATGTTTGGAACGAGGATGCATCCACGTGGTTTTGATGTGGTTAGGTAACCGGAACTGCGTGTTGGTAATGAAAAGTTCGTGTTCTGCCCAAGACCAAGAATGAACAGTCCATTGGGATTGCATTTTCCAAGCCCCTGTTTGCCCATCACATTATTCCATAGCCTGTGATCTTTCCCAACTCGGGCATTGAAATCACCGAGGAGCAAGAGTTTATCTGCAGATGGTACCTTGGAGATGATTTCACTTAGCTGATCATAGAATTGAGCCTTTACTTCATCATCAGAATCTAAGGTAGGAGCATAGGCAGAGATGAGCGTCATAAAGGTCCCACCTGAGACTGGTATGCGGAGAGTCATGAGCCTTTCGCTGATTGCAATGGGCGTAAGTTGGTGATAATTTACCTGTTTGGTCTTCACAGCGAAGCCCACACCATGGACACGACATTCACCCTCGTCTTTTCCTTTCCAGAATATGGTATATCCTGTTCCAGATTCAGTAATCTTGCCTTCAGAATACAGCCTAGTTTCACTGAGATCAGCAATGTCAAAGTTGAGTCTTGATAACTCATGGGTTACAAGAGCTGACCTTCTCTCAGGTCTAACGTTATTGTCCATATCAAGCAAAGTTCCGATGTTCCATGATTCAAAAATCAATTTGTGATTCTTTACTGTTTTTGAGTTTCGACCACATGAGGGGTGACTTGCTGAGTGCGGTTGCCCAGCCGGACCAAGATTGTGACTTCCGATGTTTAGCCCACCTTTTCTAGGGCCTTCCCGATGTGGGGTGATCACTTTTCGTGATATTTTCAATGTTTAGCATGGCCCATGTGTCGGTCAAATTTGTTTCTTGTTACCGAGATCCCCGAATGATAATTAATTCTTTGGAAATGTATTAATTGTTTAATCAGTATGCATAACCTTGTTATTAACCACCCATTTATAAGATATTAAAGTTACTCACCTAAGTGTTTAAGGCTACCGCAACACATCACTGCATTATCTACACTGGGCTTGTCTGCTCCGTGCTTGCTGTCGCCTCGAGTTCGTGACGTCACTTTTCTTGGACAGCCAATTAACAGCGGTGTTCCTGGTCACCTGTCGACTTGGCGGGATCCCAGCCCTATATAACCCCGACTCATCTTCTTGGTGATTACATTCTTCATACATTCCTCATACATTCTGCGTCCAGTCTGCTGCCACTACAGTACGGGCCACGCTGGGCCTATAATACTCTGAGTATTCTTCGCAGAACAGAATTCTCTTCTCATGGCCGCTCTGCGTCTACACTTCTGCCAAGATGTCAAAGCCACCATTCTGCAGATATCTTGAGGCCACTACTATTTTCTTCCACAAATCACCGCGAGAGACATCGTATTAACCGCAGAAATACTTCACCGCAGATAAACTTCAAGAAAGGGTATGTCAACAAAGGCTATCACGCACCGCTGTCAGTCACCGCATATCTTGTTTATCAACAAGATCCATCTACTTAAAGTTCAAAGCAAAGTGATTTCACCTTCAAGTGTTGAGTGGGTTGCCTATGGAGGTTGCGACTTATAACCACATTACTTCGTTTCCACGCATTCCTTCTTATGAGAAAGGACCCTCTAAGGATATATTTGCAATAATAATAATAATAATAATAATAATAATAATAATAATAATAAAAATAATATCGTATGTCCTCGGGTGCCTGGTGCATGCTTTGTTAATTGACACCCAGAGGGTAGCTTGCATGTCGAATTTCGTCGTTCCTTTGAACGCTATGAAAGTCAAGGAGGTTAGATATCTAAACTCCTTGACACTACAGCGCTTTCAAGTAGAGAATGAAGGAACTTTGTGTTGGCGGAAAATCCCAAGATTAATTTTTGCCATTGAACACGGCCTACTGAATTCAAATGGGTTCTTTAACATGCCAACAACGTATGACATGAGTGTCGTGATTTTTGTCGCCTTCAAAAATCACTTACCATGGCCAGGGGCGAACCTGCAATCTTGGGGTTGGTAGTCCGACACTATAACCACTCACCCACCGTGGCAAGCTTATTTTCAACAGATGTATACCAAAGTTAAGTGTTTTATTATTTATTTTTAAGACATTTTTATTACAATTTTAAATACAAAGTGGACAAGTTTAAAAAACTCTTTTTCTAAAGGGTTTCTGATGGTTATTAATCATTTATTGTTGTTATTCATTCAGATTGTTTATTGCACCATATTGAAATAAATATATATATATTGTTACAGCATATGTTCAAGTGTGAAATCCATTCAGCCCTAATATTAATTCAGTCTAATGCTTCCCCAAAATGCTATAAAATCCAAGCTATTGCTTGATGCTGTTCTCCCTCTATGAGTTGGAGTTTTTTAGGGCAAACTCCACCATACTTTTTGGTGCCTCACCCCCGGGAACATATTTGCTGCACCCTGGGAATGTCACAAGTTTCATATCTTGGATTTCACATTAAAAATTAACAATTTTGTTTATTGTATTTCAACACTAATTCTGATTGTAAGTTTCATCCTGAGACGCGCATGTTCAGCAGGGGAGGGGAGAAACGTAAGCTAAGCCGGTTTCTTCCGCATCAGACTAAACCTTACTACCTACCAAGCTGTCAACCTCTGGCTTCCAGTACTCGAAGTCACAATATTGACGTGAGTAACAAACAACTTTTAACATGCCTAACCTTGTTGAAAAACTCATCAACGCCAGAGCCTCTTGTAAGGGTAAGCTCGCACGGGTTCGTACTTTTTTTAACGGAGCTTGAATCCCAAGAGCGTACGTAATCTTGACATAATTTCGCAGAGGCTTATGAATTATGAACAAGCCTTTGAGAAATATGATGAGATGCAATGCAGCATAGAAACTCAGCACCCGGACCAGCAAAGTGATAGGTTGGAAGTTGAAAAATTATACTATCAGGGAGTTGCTGAAGCTAAACAGCTTATTAGGGCTTTAACTTTAAAAGAGAAACAAGAAGATCAAACTTCTGCAGCATCTTCTACATCTTCCTCACGCATCATATTACCCAAATTAGAAATATCCAAATTCACTGGTAAAGGCATAGAATGGGAGCCATTTTTTTGAATTATTTAATACTTTGGTACATGAGAATACTTCTACCCCGGTAATTCAAAAATTTCACTACTTGCGTCTGGCAGTTCAAGGCAACGCACTTAACCTGATTCAAGCGCTTTCTTTAACCAGTGATAATTATGAAGTCGCTCTGAATCTTCTTAAGGGTAGATATGGGAACATTCGTTTATCCATTCAACGCCATATACAAAGCTTATTCGAGTTACCTAACTTGCAAGCAGACAACAGCTTATCACTTCGTAAGTTGATTGACACTGCAGAACTACACGTCAGAGCATTGTCCAATTTAAACCAACCTGTAAATCACTAGGATTTATTTCTAGTTCACCTTATTTCTGTAAGATTAGATGCAAGTACATTAAAGGATTGGGAAACAGAACTTTCCCAACATTTGCAATGCACTTATGAGGCAATTATTAACTTTTTGAAGGCTAGAAGCCAAGTCTTTTCCGCCATAGCTAATCAAAAAACTAGGATTTCAGATTCAAAAGCCTTCTCAAAAGACAAGGTTAACAGTTCTAATCAAAGAATTTTAAGATCACATGCTTTTCCTGTTGATGCTCGGTCACCTAACCAAATACAAACGTGCGGTCTGTGTCAGAAATCGCATAATTTATACAATTGTGATGAATTTAAATCTTTATCAGTAGATGAAAGACGAAAGTTAATTACGAATAAAAAAACATTGTTTTAACTGTTTGTCAGGAACGCATATGTTAAACAATTGCCGTTCACAACGTTTATGCATTCATTGTAAGGCTAGACATCATTCCCATTTGCACAGACATGAAAAATCACGGTTATTAGGACCAAGCAATTCCAATACCAAGTCTAATTCTGAGACTTCTCAAAATAGTGCGCAGTCGTATGCTCAAAATTCTACCTCGCTTGGCAAAATTCAGGTTTTATTATCCACAGTGCAGGTTCTATTGAAAAACGCTTACGGAAAATGGATACCTGTCAGGGGATTATTAGACAATGCCGCTACTAACAATTTTATTAGTGAATCTTTGGTACAAAAGTTAGGCCTCCCAAAACATCCTACCTCAATAGAGGTTACAGGAATAAACTGCTCTAAATCTCAATTCTTAAGCTTTGATAAAGTAGATCTGAAGGACTCTAATAATCTTGGTACGCAGTTGCAATTAGATTGTTTGATTATCAAGTCTATAGGCAACATTAATCCCGGCACTTCTTATCTTATTCAAAGTTGGAATATCCCGAATTTTGTCCAGCTCGCTGACCCTCATTTCAACAGAGCTTCGCCCGTAGAGCTTCTTTTCAGCTCAAGCATGTTTTGGCAATGTCTTCATTCCATTAAAGCAAAAATTGCTCCTAATGTTTTCTTCCGCGAAACTGATTTTGATTGGATCGCTACTGGTCAAATATATCGTAATCCTATTCAAACTGTATCAAATTGTTATTTTTTTGGTGCCGATTTAAGTCAAGAGCTGACCAAGTTCTGGGATCTTGAGAATGTTCAGGCTACTTCTTCTTCTTCTTCTTCTAACGAAATTTCTGAAAAGTTATACTAGGAAACCACTGTTCGTACTGCTGAAGGCAGATTTATAGTAACTCTTCCACGTATTCCTAATCCTCCCGCCATTGCGGGTTCGCATTCTAGAGCACCCAGGGCGCTATTTGCTGTTGAAAATCGGTTCAAACAAGATGCTTCTGTTAAAACTCAGTATGCTTCCTTTATGGAGGAATACGAATCATCTAATCACATCGAGGTAATTTCTAATTCAGAAGAAATTGGCCATGCATTTAAGGAGAGAGTTTATCTAAATCATCACCCGGTATGGGAAAATTCTTTAACACAAGACAATATAAGAGTAGTTTTTAATGGCTCATCATCAGATTCCAATGGAGTCTCTTTAAATGATACCTTGCAATGTGGTCTCGCTATCATACAGATATCACCTCTGTCTTGCTTAATTTTCGACGGTTTCCTATTGCTGTAATCTCCGATATTAAGCAGATGTACCGGCAGATTCTCGTAAATTCTGAGCAGCAAGATCTGCAAAGAATATTGTGGCGCGATGAGAGTTCCAAACCCATAACGATATTTAGATTTAAGACTGTGACATATGGCCTGAAGCCTTCAGCCTTTCTTGCGATTCGGTCCCTCCACATGTTAGCCGAACAAGATGGTCATCTGAATCATCCTTTGGCCTCTGAGGCATTAAACATGTAATTTTATGTTGACGATTTCTTGTATTCTTTCCCTAATATTTCTGAAGCACTCCTTGTGTGCGAAGATTTGAAATCCCTACTCCTAGGAGGTGGTTTTCCGCTCCATAAATGTACTTCAAATTCTACTGAATTTATATCAACATTTTCTTCAGAGGTCTCAGTTAATAAATTAGTTGCTATTCCTAAATGTGTCTTTCTCACTACTGACATCTGGAAATCAGGCGAACTATAAAATATGTGGAAATAAATTGGATACGGTTTCTCAGGTGAGAGATTTAGGTATTATTCACGATGATAAACTGACATTCTCTCCCCACATTGACCATATCAAATCTCGCGCAATGCGCAGTCTCGGCATTCTATACAGATTCACAGAAATTAAAGACCTCACTGCACTTAAATTATACTTCACCACATATGTTCTCCCTATCCTAGATTTCTCTTCTCCAATCTGGTCTACTTCGGCTATAACCAATATTTCTAAATTGAACAGTGTCTTTAATTTCTTCATATCAGTAGTCAAAGCTCGCAATCCTTCACTAAGGCACTTCACCAAATCCGATATTCTAAACCAGCTCAATGTACTCGACCTGAGAAGCCGTCTACAATTTACTGACCTGTGTTTCTTACATAAAATTATGAATGGTTACACAAAATGTAACATGCTCTTAAGCTACTTCCCACTTCATGTTCCCTCCCGTTCAACACGCCAGAAGCATTTACACCACGTACCTCGCCCACGTCTTGAAGTACAGAAGCGCTCTATTTTCCACCGTCTACCTACCCTTAGCAACTCCCTTCCAAACATTGACATATTCTCTCCCTATCGAACATTCAAACATAACATTAGAAGATCCCTTTCACCCTCTTTTCCTAACCCCTCGCCCTCCTAATCACTCACTACCCCAATCACTCCCTGCGTCCTTCCCGAGATTTATCCTTTCTGCCATCACTGCCAATTGTTACCTGTTATTGTTGTTGTTTTTGTTAATATTATTTGAAATTGTTAAAATATTAGTGTAAAATGACCTTTTCATGGTTGTATCTAATAATTATTAAATAAATAAAAAAATAAATAAATAAATAAATAATGATGAAGCAGCCGTAATAGCATTGGGTGTTTTTTGGTGCCCTTCTTCTGATACCTTCTCTTATCGGGTACATTTGACAGAATCTCCTTCTGTAACCAAGAGACAAGTTTTGTCAGAAGTCGCAAAAATCTTTGACCCTTTGCAATATATTGCTCCTATAGATATTCCTGCAAAAGCTTTGGTCATTAAAATCTGACTGGGATGAAAAGCTCCCCTTCCCTCTTCTAGAAGAATGGTTAGAGTATCGCAGTAGTTTGCTGGATCTCTCCAAAGTTTCTATACCCCGCCTGTTAATTTCTAATCCCTTATGCCAGCAGTATGACCTGCATGTATTTTCTGATAGTTCAGAACGGGCTTATGGCTGCTGTGCATACATAGTAGGACGTTCCTCAGCTACTTTTCCTGGATTTTCTAATTTAGTGGGCGCAAAATCAAAAGTTGCTCCACTTAAAACTGTATCGTTGCCTAGATTAGAATTATGCTCTGCTTTAATGGCAACATAATTAGTTACTAAACTTAATGTCAGTTTAAAATTAAAATTTTCCCGCATATTTTTTGGAGCGATTTTTCTATTGTACTAGCTTGGATTTCCAAGTCTTTTTCTCATTGGAATAACTTTGTGGCAAATCGCGTTTCTAAGATTCATGAAGTTTACCATTATGAACAATGGAGACATGTTCCAAGCCGTGAAAACCCCGCGGCCATAATATCACGTGGTTGCACGCCTAAAAAATTGATTTCTTCAGACCTGTACTGGAATGGTTCTCCTTGGCTTAGTCAGGAATCATCTTGCTGGCCTCGCTTAGCTAATCAATTTGCAGAAGAAGTACCTGAAGCCTGCGCTGACCCTGTCACGTCGCATCTTACTTCTACTTCTACTAGCTTTTTTCAGAGGTACTCTTCATTTGATAAATCGATTCGTGTAGTGTCTTATATATTTCGGTGGAAATATTTGGTAATTGATCAACCTTTGAAGCCTCAACCCTTTCTCACCAGAGTAGAGTTAGAATTTGCAACTCGCAAGATTTTGTTGCTTGTACAACAGGAAGTATTTGCTCCTGAAAAGCAAGCTTTTACAAGTGGTAAGGACTAACCCAAGTCTAGCAGGCTTTCACCACTCACTCCCTTTCTAGACCAGGATGGTATAATACGGGTGGGCGGAAGATTAACTATGTCTAGTTGTGAGGATGGGAAAAAACATCCCATCATCCTTCCTTCAAAGCATCCTATCACTACCCTTATAATAAAAAAGTTTCATTATCAACACCTTCACGCGGGCACTCGCACCTTGCTCTGTCTAATTCGTGAACTCTATTGGGTCATTAATGGCGTTCATGAGGTTTCCTCTGTTGTCAACAAGTGTATACCTTGCTTTAAGGTTAAACCACGCCCCGCTACGCAGATTATGGGTAATTCACCTACATCTCGTTCAGAACCTAGTAAGCCCTTCGCTCTTACTGGGATTGATTACGCTGGTCCTTACGTATATCAGACCAATCCCTCTTCATCTAAGCGCAAAATCTTTGGTAAACTTTACATCTCGTTATTCCTATGTATGGTGACGGGAGCTATCCACCTCGAGTTGGTTATGAATGCTTCTGTATCTTATTTTTTGGCCGTCTTTTCTAGATTTGCTGCTAGAAGGGGTGTTCCATCTGAAGTCTTTTCAGTTAATGCAAACATTTTTGTAAGTGCTTCTGATCTCTGGAAAAAAGTGTTATGCTCCCCTTCTGCTAAAGAAAAAAAATCCAACTTTTCCTATTCTAAAGGGTTCAAATGGCATTTCACCCCACCTTATGCTCCCCATCATGGGGGCCGATGGGAGTCTTGCATAAAACTTACTAAGAGACAGCTCAAGAAAACTCTTGGTCCTACCATACTTTCATATGAGGAATTTAACTCTTTAATTATTCAAGTCGAAGGTATCGTAAATTCCAGACCTCTGACTCCTCTTTCTAACGATCCTAAGGATCTTTTACCTTTAACACCCAGTCACTTTTTGATTGTCTGTTCTTTAGCTGCTACTCCACCTTTGCTGGTTCCACGCTTTGATCCTGGCTTACCTATTTTTGGAGAAAAGTAGAATCTTTGCGCTGTTCTTTTTGGCACCGATGGAAACTAGAGTATCTCTGCTTGCTAAATAGGCGTGAGAAGTGGAGGCTTCCTCAACCAAATGTACGAGTAGGGGACATGGTTCTTCTTCGAGACCCATCTCCGCCTCTCGTGTGGAATCTAGGCAGAGTTATTCACTGCCACTTTGGCCGTGATAAACACGTCAGAGTTGTTGATGTTTTAACTAATAAAGGTCTTTACACCAGACCTATTTCTGCTATCTTTGTTTTGCCTTTTGAGTCTTAGTTTACTCCTCGTCTGTTGTCTATGTTTGTTTTGACTGATTCTTTTGTTTGTTTTCATTCGGAGTTCTCGGAGCATGATCACTTTTCGTGATATTTTCAATGTTTAGCATGGCCCATTCGTCGGTCAATTTTTTTTTCTTGTTACCGAGATCCTCGAATGATAATTATTTCTTTGGAAATGTATTAATTGTTTAATCAATATGCATATCCTTGTTATTAACCACCCATTTATAAGATATTAAAGTTACTCACCTAAGTGTTTAAGGCTACCGCAACACATCACTGCATTATCTACACTGGGCTTGTCTGCTCCGTGCTTGCTGTCGCCTCGAGTTCGTGACGTCACTTTTCTTGGACAGCTAATTAACAGCGGTGTTCCTGGTCACCTGGCGACTTGGCGGGATCCCAGCCCTATATAACCCCGACTCATCTTCTTGGTGATTACATTCTTCATACATTCCTCATACATTCTGCGTCCAGGACATTCTGCGTCCAGTCTGCTGCCACTACAGTACGGGCCACGCTGGGCCTATAATACTTTGAGTATTCTTCGCAGAACAGAATTCTCTTCTCATGGCCGCTCTGCGTCTACACTTCTGCCAAGATGTCAAAGCCACCATTCTGCAGATATCTTGAGGCCACTACTATTTTCTTCCACAAATCACCGCAAGAGACATCGTATTAACCGCAGAAATACTTCGCCGCAGATAAACTTCAAGAAAGGGTATGTCAACAAAGGCTATCACGCACCACTCTCAGTCACCGCATATCTTGTTTATCAACAAGATCCATCTACTTAAAGTTCAAAGCCAAGTGATTTCACCATCAAGTGTTGAGTGGGTTGCGTATGGAGGTTGCGCCTTATAACCACATTACTTCGTTTCCACGCATTCCTTCTTATGAGAATGGATCCTCTAAGGATATATTTGCAACAGATGTGTACCAAAGTTAAGTGTTTTATTATTTATTTTTTAAGACATTTTTATTACAATTTTAAATCCAAAGTGGATAACTTTAAAGAACTCTTTTTCTAAAGCGTTTCTGATGGTTGTTAATCATTTATTGTTGTTATTCATTCAGATTGTTTATTGTACCATATTGAAATAAAATATATATATTGTTATAGCATATGTTCAAGTGTGAAAGCCATTCAGCCCTAATATTAATTCAGTCTAATGCTTCCCCACAATGCTATAAAATCCAAGCTAATGCTTGATGCTGTTCTCCCTCTATGAGTTGGAGTTTTTTTTAGGTCAAACTCCACCATGGGGTGGGCAGCGGTGATCCTAAATAGGCCTGCTCAAACACAGATGCAGGACCGAATTCCCGAGTAGTCACAGAGTCTCCGGAAGACGACCATCACACATCTGCTGCAAACGTGCAGGTCCGAACTAGGAACTTCCAGTTACACCCATAACCTGCCCCCACCATCCATATCCCAACGCCGTTGGACTTTGAAAGTAAGTGACGTTCGGAAGAAGTGCCACTGGCTTGAATTTGTTTTGGGTGGATCTCAGCTTGCCAGGCCGAGACCCACACACTATGATCTCTGAGCCTTATCCTGCAGCTCACGAAGAATGAGACATGCAGGACCGAACACAGAGACTGCAACGAACTGCCGCATACTCAATTACTAATGAGGTGCGCCTTTACAGCCAGTCCGTCTGGCCTGACCTCTTCCGCCTTTATGACCGTTGGGAGCCATAAGTGTGATTGGCTCCTCCTCCGCTCATTTTGCCGTTGGGCCAAAATCTGCCCATCATAAATATGGAAAATAGTTTGCTCTATTAAACCTGAGCAATAGGCTATCCCATCCGCCAACCACACTGTGTCCGAGTTCACCTCTTCCACTGCAGGTACCGTTGAGGACTTCACCGTAACCCTGGCAAGGGACCCTAACAAGGTACTACCAGCCGAGCCAGCTGGATCATGGTTTTTAAAAAAAGGTGTTACTCCTCTATCACTCTCTACTTTATTCTACTGAGACTATCCCTGTATAACATCACACTTCCTTATGTAGGTTATGTGAGCACACTTGCTAGTGCCTATACTATATAAGATACTACCACAGTATCAGATACCACAACACTCCCTAATGATGCTCTACTGTACTATTCACACTGTGGGCTATGTGAACACACTTGCTAGTGTACATACAGTACAATATACCACAACACTCCCTAATGATGCTCTACTGAAATGAGTACAGCACAAGTATACGGGGATCGTATTCGACAGAGACACCGTAAAAAATAGACAGAATGTAGAAGATATATGTGCATTCGCCAAATGCCACGCATAACACACACAAGATAAGGTACGGAAAACGCGTTAGCCGTCATTATGATGATTCAATCCCATACTATAGTGCGTCTCTACCTTAAAAGACAGTACGCGTTAAATGGGATGCACTGATGCCAGATCTGCAGCATATACAAAGTTCTGCATGGCCAGGCACATGATGTTAACATAACTCGTATACAGGCGTGGATTTACGCAAAACTCTTGAAATTTCCGAAATATTTGTTTGTTGTATATAACTGTACCTCATGCCTTGCAGCGAATGACGGTACCAAACCTCAGAGCGCAATTTCAATTCACACATTATAATTTATAATTTTCAATTATTCGTGAACATGTTAATATTATAATATGTCATAATATTACATTTTTTGAATATCATACAGTATGTTATAATAAATTATAATATGACATTTTCCACGAATATAATATAATAATATCAGACAATTGAAAGTTAAAAAAACACATCACATACCTTCAGGCCTGCCCACTATCCTCTGGTAGTGGTGTTAACCCTTCCATAAATTCCTCCGTGTCCCTGGATGATCCAGTTTCAGCCGAATCGGGACCAGTAGGCGATCCATGCAAAGTGGAAGAAGACGAAGATAATGATGATGATGATGATGAAGATGACATGCGTATCAAAAATTGCTCCTCGTCATTGAATCTCATCTACTTTCCACAGTTCACTTTCGATTCTTTTGGTGTGGTTCACGTAGTTTGCCCAATTTTGTGTGGTCACGAGGTGGTATGCAGCCGAAATTAAAGTCTTCATCTCTTGTTTTTTGAATGAGAGTTTGTTCAATTTTATATAGTTCTTCACTTGCGCCCATACCATTTCAATGGGATTAAGTTCAGAGTGGTATGGTGGCAAGCGAAGAACATATTTTCCTGCTTATTTGGCCATCTCGTCAATGATGTATTTATAATATCTCTCTCTGTTTTGATTCACAATAAAAAGAAGCTCCTGCTTTAGCATATCATTTCGAAAAGGGATCCCCTTTTGAGTGAGCCAGTCTACAATCCGGTCTTTTATCCATGACGTTGTTGGTAAAAGTTCACTTTTACGACTGTGATAGCCTGCATTGTCTATTACTAGGATAGATCCTTCGGGAACATTGGGCAACAATTGCTCGGCAAACCACTTTTCATACAGTTCACCTGTCATTTCATCGTGGGCGTCTGCCGCGTTCTTTTGGCACAGAAAAGTTAACTCGGCATCATTAATAAACCCTTGATCATTCCCGGCATGAACCAAGGCAAACCTCGTTCCACGAGCCCTAGGTGGCCTAAGACCTGTGCTAACACCCTCAATTGCTACCTGACGAGCACTTTTAATTTTAGTATCTCTCCATTCTTTTGTCACGGTGTGGCCCATGTTCACCCAAGACTCGTCAGTAAAAACAATAGATTTGCCTTCATTCCTAAATCTTTTCAAGTCCTTAAGATACTTATGACACCACCTGATTATATCATCCCTTTCAATTAGGGCACATTTGTTGGTTCTTCTTACATATTCAATCCCTATGTCAGGGCGTGTAAAGTATCAAGTGAAGGAATCAGTAGCGGCTTTTCAGGTGCATCAGGTACAGCCCGGCTGCACTAACATTTCTCAAAACAATTGTCTATCATTTTCTGAATCCCTATATTTTCTCTTTAAAACCTACCGTATTCGTTAAAAAGAACGAAGAGTGCGCTTTATATGTTGTGATTACACAACCGGCGTAGCGCTCATACTTATTAGTAATTAAACGAGCCCCGCAGTCAATTTTCTTCACGATTGCGCCTTGCGTTGTGAGTGCAGCCCTTGCAATGCTCACAGCAATGCGGGCTGACTTGTGACGTATAACTGAACGGTTGCCATGACAACGCGCCAAACCGCCTGCCAGTATATATACAGGAGTGTTTCGCTTGGTGCAGCCCGTCAAGCAACAGGAATGTTTCGCTGCCTCGCACGAGCCGTGACGATATTAACCGAATGCACCCGAATACAAAACGCGAGCTCTTCGCTCCTCGACATGGAGGAAAGAACGGAAGGAGATGCATTCGCTGCGCTGCCTAGTGCAAGCTAGTGAAACCAAACGTCGCGCCCAATTGGGGTAGCAAGAAAATGTCTGTTCCTATGCTTTTAAAGCCGTAAACCACTCCAACAATTGTCTTGGATTTTAGTGACATAAAACTTAAATGACAAGTCAAGATTTTTTTCTTGGATTGGCAGAATACACTCTATACATCACGGTACTTGGCACAAAAAAGCTGCGTTCTCGTTTTAAAAGCGAATTTAAATAGGAATATGAGAGCACCTATGCATGGCTAGTTTTGTAAGAAAGACGCGGCAAAACGTAATAATACGCTGAAATACTGATTAAATTGATTACAGATGTCTGATGGTGCTCGTTATACCAAAGAAGGAACATCTTGGGAACTATTATAATGATGCCGAACTAATCACGGTACTTACACCAAATTGATTTTTAAGTTATTTTTGGTGTTGAGGCATTCATAAGTTTTTAGGCCTAATTTCGAGCACAGCCACTTACACTCATTGTTCGTACACATTTTGATATTCGCGAATACGAACCTTAAAATTAATAAACAAATGTTAGTATCTCAGTCACGCTAAAACACAATCACGCAAAGACATATTGACTAGTATATTTTGTCGCGAGAGTTGTGGCTACTGTTCCAACTGCTGTAATAAGAAGCTTGTTGGCGGCTTCGGTGGCGTAGTTGGTATCATGCTGAGCTTCTATGCCTAAGATCGCGGGTTCAAATCCGGCCGAAGTCGTCGGATTTTTTAAGAGCGTAAAAATCCCTCAGTATGCCTTCCTTCGGAGGGGAAGTAAAGCTGGCGGTCCCACGTCATAGATTTATGGCATGTTAAAGAACCTTCCACTAATTACACCTGTGTGAAGCTAAATTGTATAGGTTAAGAATGTAAACAACGCTCCTAGGTTCCTACGTTCGTTGCCAAGAGCCAAGGGCCAAGAGCCGACTCTGGTGGCATCTGGTAGCTAAGTTCTGAACTGGAAGTCGTTGACGGTGGCGTTTGGCGGCAAAAGTAGGAACTACTTGAATTTATCGTCTGCAGTCCTTACTTGAATTAAAAACAGATAACACACACACTAATACAGTCATCACAATTAACACCGGTTATCAGACAGATTCTACACGGGGCTACATGACCGCGATGTCGCAGCCCCTAAACTTAGGAACCAACCAACCAACCAACCAAGAAGCTTGTTATAAATTTGAACGTGTGGTGTACGAAGTATTCTTTTATAGTAAAAATTGGGCTGTTAACATGTGATTCGTGGCCGTGTGGCGCGTTAATTGTGAGTGAAGTGTAAATAGAATAAGCGCTTTTGAAAAGCATACAGTAGCACAGCTAAAAGAGTGAGCTCTTGGCGTTTTTATAGTTACTGTGTTTAATCATAACATAATTATAGGTGTATGTTTGGAGAGGAAGTGCGTTTGAAATTCAGTTATATTATAAGTATAAGTACGAGTACGGTATGTAGAGTGAGAGGTCGTTCTTTAGGTATATAGTATTCAAATATTTTCTTATAGTGTAAAATAATAGTGTTCCCTCCAAGGTGTGTTTTAACATGGAACCGTCCGTAGATTTAGTTTGTATGTTAGGAGAAACTCCGTTTTCTAAATGGAAGGAGGAGGATAAAAATAAATTTTATCAAGCAATCAACCCCAACCACTTTTGACATACCAGATTTCATCCTAGCTAGATGACCCAACACACCTATTGAAAATGTATACGTTTACTGCCCACGAGCGTGTGTTGGGCTGCACCGAACTTACACCCCACGAGCCGCCGCTGGAAGGAACTCCGGTAGTTGACCGTTTCCGCCGCTAGGTGGTACTAGCGTAACTTGGCCTCCGCTTGCCTGTCTGGCTCGCCTCTACTTAGTATAAAACTAAGTCCCCGATTCTTGGATGTCACGGGTAATCTCGAGAACCACTGGATGGATTTTGGTGCGGCTTTCACCATTCTGTAAAGGTAATCTCGAGGAAGATATCTGTAGAAAATAATTTATTTATGATCAAAGGGAGCCAAGAGGTAACGATTTCAGATTTCAGTGAAAAGGTCGAAAATAGGACCTGGCGTCCGTGCACTTTTTAAGCTAACGCTGGGCAAACCGTTAAAAATATCAATATACTATGAGTGTAAGAATTGTTCAGCATGAAAAATTCTCCAAAAAAGTCCGCGAGAGCATATCTCTATCTTCGATACTTTGCCCAATATAAGTGTTTTTAGTTTGGACGGAACGGGGATTTATATCTTATGCACCTCGCCATTCTTAAATTATGTCTGACAGGAATTCCTTCCCCATTCATAACTGTTCCCGGGCGAAGCCGGGGCGGGTTGCTAGTTGTTTATTAAAAGAAGTATTGCACTAAATACTAAGCAAGTTGTGAATAACAGAAACAAATCTTCAAGGGAATACGAACATATTAAAATACTATACAGAACACACTAACATACATTTCTAAGAAGAGCAGAGCTTACCTCTAAACAGAAGAGACCTTCATTATTTTTCTCGCTGATTTTGAAGACGATCTGGATCTCAGTTCCCTGGACATTTCTTTCGCCCGGAAAATAAATCGGCATTTAATGTAAAGAAACACTTTCCTAGGGAAATATAGTAGCAGCACACATTTCGAAACCCAGGAAGTTCACAGATCATATCCACACAATCTGAAAATATATCGCCCCACAACGCGCCTTCTTGCTCCAACTTTTCCTCCACTACTGCATCCACACGTTTCATCACGTGAAAGAAAGATAAGGACGGGTATTTAAGAAATCTAGATTTACTTCCACCATAGTCTCTCAGCTTGGAGAGGATACATACATCACTGGCAGCATTGAATGTTTCAGAATCACTTTCCAATGACCTAATGCAGGAAGTACATTTCACAAGCTTCTTTGCTGCTGTGTGAATCAGGTAACTACACAAATAATAAATACCGGTAACCCTATTATTGTAATATTCACTATGAATACACCAACTAGAAAGCGGCGTAGTATTGGCAAATTGCAGAGTAGAGAACGGATTATAGTACTGAATATATTTAATTATTTCATAAAGAACATGAACGTTACCGAGGCAGTTGAAAAGACAGCAGAAGCTACCGGGTGTTCAAAACGTTTAGTATTTAGAATAAGAAAGGGAAAAAAGGAAGGTCCTCTGAGAACGCCAGCAAAAACAGAACCTAATGGAGCGAGTAAACAAAAAAATGCTGGGTTAATAAAGTATGATGGAATAGTACAAAGCGGAGTCCGTCGCATCGTTCATTCATTGTTCTTTCAAAACATACCACCAACAATAAATATAGTTTTGAGCAGGGTAAACAGTGATGATACAATCCAAAATTTTCGAGGTCCACTACCTCTATAAATAAAACAGTTCATGTAGAGACTAACATAGACTAACATCGCTCGGCGTTGATCGTGTTTTATAAGACATATTTAAGTTTTACTCGCTAACCGTTGATAAGGACCTTTCGGATAGAAAATTAAATTTTAAAGCTCGTAGTGCCATCAAAAGTTTGCTATTTCTTAGCGTTCTCTTTTTATTTGAAATGGAAATATGAAAATAGTCGCCATTTTTAAATAATGCAAAATATCTAAATCAAAAGTAGCCTATATGTAAGCCTGGTAAATCAGCTACGTCCATGCAAAATTTCATTTAAATCGAACCAGTGGTTCTTGTGTTATTGAGTAACACACAGACAGACAGACAGACAGACAGACAGACAGAAAGACACACACCATCTCATTTTTATATATAAGTACTAGCAGAAGTACCCGCTCTTCGAACGGTCTTCGGTATTAATAACCAGATGTTATCAATTCAGATACTGTTCCAATGGTTAGGGGCTTGTCATTCCTTCATAAGTTTATCAGAACGAAGTTAGTTTTCTGGGTATATCGCAGACACTGTTAATTTAAGGGCCGTAAAATGTGGATTTCGGATACCCTTTATAGACTCCCTAGTTTTGTATCACACATTGAGAAGCGCAACATATGCTTTTGTCGTCCTTCTAGGAGAATTTTTATTTTTCGCCTATTTTAGCATGTATTTTGAAAAGTTGTTCCTTATACCCACCCTTCTATGAGAAGTACGTTGAAGAGTTTTCTAAATGATTGGTGTATTGACTCATGGTTACAATACCTAATTTTACAATGCTCATAGCACCCGAACCTGAATTATAGGCGTACAAAAACATAAATATATATCAACTACACAGTATCAAACAAAATCGTCTTTACGATGAACCCGTTTGTCGACCAAAATATGATTACTTAAAATGTGCTCTCAAACTAAATTCACCTAACGTGTACTTCCTGACGTGAAAATAATATTGAAAACCTCGTAGACGAAACGCAATATATGTCAAATTAAAACTGGCCCTCACCGGTGTGGAAAGTCCCCATCCACAGGAAGACCCCTTTAATAAATTATAAAGGCTCGTGGTGCATTAAATTCGGGATTTTTAGCCTCCAATGGCCCAAATTCCCAAAAGCTGCAAAAAACACTATTCCAATTCAGGAATTTTTGAAAATAATCTTGCTGATTGGAGATATAATAGACCTTCTGTACAACATATCGCATATCACACGTGTAAGTCACGTGTAAAAATTCTAGGGTACCCCTTGACCCCCTTAATCGCATTGTTGAATTTTACAGTCTATGTTTGATTCGACGATAACCTTATAGCCATATGCAAACTTTAACAGAAATTTAATAAATTGAGTGGCATTGCTTCTTACAGAAATAGATGGAAAGTTGGATGTCACCTCTTGTGACACTGTTGTCATGGTTACCAGCTTGCATTACTTCATTAGTTTCTTCTAGTTCGTCTTCTTCTTTCGGATGGGCCAGCTAAGGACCACGACGTTCAACTTTTCAGCTTGGCGAGGGACTTGATGTATGCCCAATATTCGCACATTCTCCTCTCTTTTGTCCAGATGATGCCGGTTTTCTTACAGGGTGGTCAGTCCTGAAAACTCTTCTGTTTAAGTATCTTTCTGAGATGTGATCGGCTTTTAATATCACTTTTGATTATCTTCAGTTCTTGGATATCCTTGTTAACTACTGTTAGTGACTGTGTCACACTCTTTCTCTTCCCCCAGTAGTTGAGAAGCCGGTTGGTTAGTCTTGTTGGGTTCATCCATGAGGCATGTCCATCTCTTCCGGGCCACATCTGTGATGTTCTCAGTATACCTACATAGCTCCTGATTTGGTCTTCTTCAGTACTCGTCATCTATTTATTAGTTTATAAAATAAAAGAGTGCCATATCCCCTCCAGGGACGTAGGCGACCTGAATAAGAGCCCTTGACTGAGTCAAGGGATTACTAACCAGGCATCCCGAGCCGGAGTTTGCGTGTGGTAGGCTGGCCAGTTCCTTTCCACTCCTCCTCCTACCATAGCATCCGGCAAGTTCCCATTTTGCATCACGAGGCTGGGAGACCCCGTACCAGACCATGCCAAGACTTTTAAATGCTTGGCAGAGCTGGGGATCGAACCCGGTACCTCGTGGGTGACATCCAACAATGCTAGCCATTGCGCCACGAGGTGGTCTTTATTAGTTTATTAAATGAAATTATTTTTCTGGGATATCTCAGAAACGTGGTTTTAGAGCCTTAAAACTTAGTAGCCTCCATGCCACTGAGGGGCTGAAAATGAGTTTTGCTCGTCCTTGTGCGCCATAATACAATAATAATAATAATAATAATAATAATAATAATAATAACAATAATAATAATAATAATATAGGAATAGGAATATAAAAGTTCTTTAGAACCCCTTGACCCCCTTAAGCGCATTATATACGTATTGATGAATTTTACAGCTTAAGCTGGTTCCGTGATAACCGTATAGCCGTTTGCGAAAGTTCACAGTAATGCAATAAATTGAATAATAATACTAATAATAATAATAATATCGTATGGCATCGGTGCCGGGTGCAAGCTTTGAATTTGACACCCAGAGGGTGCATGTCGAATTTCATTGTTCCTTGAATCATTATGAAAGTCAAGGAGGTTAGATATCTAATCTCCTTGAACACCATAGTGCTTTCTAGTAGAGAAATGAGGAACTTTGCGTTGGCGTAAAATCCCGAGATTAATTTTGCCATTTTGAACACGTCCTACTGAATTCAAATGGGTTCTTTGACATGCCAACATCGTATGACATGCGTATCTTATTTTTGCCGCCTTTCAAAAAAATCACTTACCACGGCAAGGAGCGAACCTGCAATCTTGGGGTTAGTAGACCGACACGCTATCCACTCATACACCGTGGCAAGCTATAAATAGAATGGCATTGCGTCTTACAGAAATAGATGTACTTCTGAGATCGTGTTGCCATGGTTACCGGCCTGCATTCTTTTAATAGCTTAATAAATGAAATTAGTTTTCTGGGTATATCTCAAAAACTGTTGGTTTTAGGACCTTAAAATGTGGTTTTTGGGGCCCGTGGGGCTCCCGAATTTTGTTTCTCACATTGAGACGCTGAAAATGAGTTTTGTCACGTTTTTCTACGCCCATTTCAGCATGCATTTTAAGGGGTTAGGCCCTCTTTTATGGGGGGGGGGACGTGGTGGCTCAGCGGTCTAGCTGTATGCCTCTCACCAAGGCGGTCCGGGTTCGATTCCCGGTCAATGCATGTGAGATTTTCGAAGTGAAATGCCATGTCCCGTGGTTCGGATTCCACGTAAAAAGGAGGTCCCGTGGCTCATAATCACAAGATTCACGGTCACGTAAAACTACAATCTTCCTTCCTTCCTTCCTCTTTTATGGGGGCAGATGACCTCGTAGTTCCGCCCCTTAAAACAACAGTAACTACTAACCTCTTTTATGAGAGGTACGGATAAGAGTTACATCAATGATTACATTCGTGCCTCTGATGGACTTCTGTACCAAATTTTACGTTGATCCACTTAGCCGTTCTCGAGTGATGCGCGTGCAAAATTGTACACAGAAAAACAAACAAACAAACAAACAGACAGACAAAAATTTTGTTTTTGCGCGTAACCGTCATAATCCAGTCTGAAACGCGTTAATAACTCAAAATTCCATGGAAATTCCGAAAAAACAGACAAACTTTCATTTATATATATATATATAGAGAGAGATGATGGAAATACGAAATTTTGAAACCAAAGGGTGTAGTGACGTCACAAATGTGGGTTTTACTCGCTAAATGTTGGAGATACACGAAAATTGATAAGGACCCTTCGGATAGAAAATTAAATTTTAAAGCTCGTAGTGCCATCAAAGTTAAGTATGGGTTTATGAAAGGAGATGGTCGGCACTTAAAGACCACGTCAAAACTGTTTGGAAGAATGGAACAGAACAATTCCACGAGCTGACCGACAATTAACTTTGAGTGACCGCGTGTGTGACTTACATTTTAGTGATGACATGATTATTAAAGTGGATTCTTTCATAATAGGTGGAAAGGCATTGAACCCGAACTTGATCCCATAAACCTGTCAGTTAATGATGACAGTTCTGAGAGAGCAGGCGATAACCCTCTAAAGGGTTAAAAGACAGTCTAGGATTAAATGTACTATTTGCCTCTCACTGGCACTCATATGTCCTGCAATTAGCTTCGTCCCCTTCTACCCCGGCGATGTTGCCATTTCCCAATAACGCAAAGTGATAAATCTAAGAAAATGTTTGCATGGTCTTATAGAGAATTTTCCGCTCTTTATGATGATGTAAAATTAAAAGCCATAAATAATTAACACATGGCCCAATTTTCAAAATTACGATATTTTAGCGCGAATCTATTTTTATGCACATATAAAACTTATCATACCATAGCTAATGAACTAATGATCACAACAGATTAAGAATTTATTTTTATGTTGCCTGATGTTGGTAGAAGATATCCTATTTTTCAGGGCAGTAATTTGTTACATATTAAGAAAGTTATAATTTTTTTTCTTAAACGTTACTTGAAAATTATAGGACGGTATGACAGGAAAGTTCGATAGCTATAAACTTTTTTGCTGTTGACTTTACATCGGTGACGAAGCGAGAAGAAATGTTCATTAATGTTTGACATAGTTTTTAAAACAAACTAGAGCTCGATATCAGATAGCATTCATAAGTTATCGCACTTAGCGTAATGCACCCGCTCAGCACTAAATGACCCAAGCGATAGTTTGTTTATTCTTCACGACTGCATTTGATGAGTGTAGGAAATGATTCTGTGCTACCCCAGAGCTCAATGTTATTAAATTTGTTGTGGAGTAAGAATCGCTAAAGATCGTATATATATTCCATAATGGCATTCCACATCACATACGAGTGTTAAGGTTTTAGTGCCAACTAAAAATTATTGGTAAATCTAAGACACTAAACGCCAATTGAATATTGATGCTTGAAATTTTGTACACCAAAGGCAATAATGAAAAATGAAATAAAAATGAAAAATAATTCATATGTATAGAGGTTTTTCTACTACATAAGGGAAAACACACAAAATGCATGCATTATTCTAATAATTTTACATATATATTTTATATAAAAAAGTGGTACATTATTGTACCAGGATCTATAAAGGGTTAATAACACTGAGCTCTGGGGTAGCACAGAATCTTTTCCTACACTCATCAAATGCAGTCGTGAAGATAACGAGCCCGCCAGAATAAACAAACTATCGCTTGGGTCATTTAGTGCTGAGCGGGAGATTAATTTTGCCATTATGAACTCGGCCTACTGAATTCAAATGGGTTCTTTGAAATGCCAACATCGTATGACATGCGTATCGTATTTTTGCCGCCTTTCAACAAAAAAAGAATCACTTACCACGGCCAGGAGCGAACCTGCAATCTTGGGGTTAGTAGACCGACACGATATCCACTCACCCACCGTGGCAAGCTAAAAAAAAATCCACGCACAGTGTAACTAATATGTTCAAGTAACTGGGTAAATGACTTAATAGGGAAGCATGATTGAAGGATTGGTTGCACTGGAAGTCAATTGTTTCTTCTGGAAAGTTTGTGGAGTATAGCACTTTGAAAAATGAAGATTTATTTTCAAAGTTTGTTAGCAGGGTTCGATCCCAATGCTATAGTGATATTGATAAAGCCAAAAAATCCCTCGATGAGCTAGTTAATATATCCACTATAGACCCAACACAAACCGGGAACCGCACGCCGCACCAAATCGACGAACGCTGAAGTCCCATTACACGGACGTCGCCTGACCTAAAGTGGTTGGTATCTCCACGTAATACGAGTCGTATACTTGGCTTTCAAACAACACGAATAAATGTTTCGCACATAAAAAAAATACTGCCGAACTTGAATTATGAAATCAGAATAAATCTGGACCCACCCAAAAACATTAGAACGGTGTTGTAGGTACAATTATTAACCGCACAGAGGGACTCAAATCTTGCCCAATTTTACTACGCTAACAGCTATTAACTAGCTCATCGAGGAATTTTTTGGCTTTATCAATATCACTATAGCATTGGGATCGAACTCTGCTAACAAACTTTGAAAATAAATCATCATTTTTCAAAGTGCTATACTCCACAAACTTTTCAGAAGAAACAATTGACTTCCAGTGCAACCAATCCTTCAATCATGCTTCCCTATTAAGTCATTTACCCAGTTACTTGAACATATTAGTTACACTGTGCGTGGATTGTTTTTTAGCTTGCCACGGTGGGTGAGTGGATATCGTGTCGGTCTACTAACCCCAATATTGGAGGTTCGCTCCTGGCCGTGGTAAGTGATTTTTTTTGAAAGGCGGCAAAAATACGATCCGCATGTCACACGATGTTGGCATTTCAAAGAACCCATTTGAATTCAGTAGGCCGAGTTCATAATGGCAAAATTAATCTCGGGAGTTTCCGCCAACACAAAGTTCCTCATTACTCTACTAGAAAGCGCTATAGTGTTCAAGGAGCTTAGATATCTAACCTCTAACATCTAACCTCCTTGACTTTCATAGTGAAGAAACAACGAAATTCGACATGCAAGCTACCCTCTGGGTGTCAAATAACAAATATTGCACCCGGCACCCGAGGCCATACGATATTATTATTATTATTATTATTATTCTTTTTGCAAATTTGAAGTTCTTTTGTAGAAGACTTCCCTCCGTATTGTAACTTATAATTATTCGTAGTTCTGTTAAAACTCATTCTCCAAGTGGTAAATACCACAACCCCATTTGTTTAGCTCAGCTTTGTATGTTAGAGCTTTCAAATTATTTCATCATTATCATACTAATATACACACATCAAAAAAAGTTTTGCATCACCTCGGTTCCAAGAGTTCCGGAACCGTTAAATACAAAGGGAATAGAGATCAACACAAACAACATTTCAGCTCGTTTTATTGCTCATGAGACCCACACATTGCATGTTGTACCATCATACAGCTAGACTTTCAGCATTTGTGGTCCAGATTGCAGTACACACCACTACCTCTAATACCCAGTAGCACGTCCTCTTGCATTGATGCATGCCTGTATTCGCCGTGGCATACTATCCACAAGTTCATCAAGACACTGTTGGTCCAAATTGTCCCACTCCTCAACGACAATTCGGCGTAAATCTCTCAGAGTGGTTGGTGGGTCAAGACGTCCATAAACAGCCCTTTTCAACATATCCCAGGCATGTTCGATAGGGTTCATGTCTGGCGAACATGCTGGCCACTGTAGTCGAGCGATGTCGTTATCTTGAAGGAACGCATTCACAAGATGTGCACGATGAGGTCGAGAATTGTCGTCCATGAAGACAAATGCCTCTCCAATATTCTGCCGATATGGTTGCACTATGGGTCGGAGGATGTCATTCAGGTATCGTAAAGCCGTTTCGGAGCCTTCCATGACCACCAGTGGCGTACGTCGGCCCCACATAATGCCACCCCTAAACATCAGGGAACCACCACCTTGCTGCACTCGCTGGACAGTGTGTCTAAGACGTTCAGCCTGACCAGGGTGCCTCCAAACACGTCTCCGACGATTGTCTGGTTGAAGGCATATGCGACACTCATCGGTGAAGAGAACGTGATGCCAATTCCGTGGGGTCCATTCAGCATGTTGTTGGGCCCATCTGTACCGCGCTGCATGGTGTCGGGGTTGCAAAGCTGGACCTCGCCATGGACGTCGGGAGTGAAGTTGCGCATCATGCAGCCTATTGCGCACAGTTTGAGTTGAAACACGACGTCCTGTGGCTGAACGAAACGCATTATTCAACGTGGTGGCATTGCTGTCAGGGTTCCTCCGAGCGGCAATCCGTAAGTAGCGGTCATCCACTACAGTAGTAGCCCTTGGGCGGCCTGAGCGAGGCCTGTCATCGACAGTTCCTGTATCTCTGTACCTCCTCCATGTCCGAACAACATCGCTTTGGTTCACTCTGAGACGCCTGGAAACTTCCCTTGTTGAGAGCCCTTCTTGACACAAAGTAACAATGCGGACGCGATCGAACTGCGGTATTGACCTTCTAGGCATGGTAGAACTACAGACAACATGAGCAGCGTACCTTCGTCCTGGTGGAATGACTGGAACTGATTGGCTGTCGTACCCCCTCCGTCTAATAGGCCCTGCTCATGCATGGTTGTTTACATCTTTGAGCAGTTTTAGTGACATCTATGAACAGTCAAAGGGACTGTATCTTGGATACAATATACACAGTCAACGTCTATATGCCGAAGATCTGGGAACCGAGGTGATGCAAAACTTTTTTTGATGTGTGTATAACAAGAAGTTCCGTGAAGAACTATACAGCCTACTTTCCATGCCAATGATTATTCTAGAGTATATGAACCTATCTAGAATAATGACGAAATTAAGTTGGTAATATCGAAATATCTAATTAGTTCAAAATATACCTGGTATAATGTAGCCTAATAGAGCACTACAGTAGGCAGCCCTGGTGACTGAATATATTCTTAGTTCCACCTCTTAAGGTACAGAATACAAAATTTGGTTGAAGTCCAATGGACGTTACATGCAGTTAGACACTGGATCTATCAGCACGCGTAAAAGCATGTTGCCAACAATACCATGCGTGTGCTGGTCAGAAAAAATCTGAATTATTATGATATCTTGTTGTGCCAATTTTTGATGAAATCCATATGTTAGTATAGAAGTTGCATGTATTTTAAAATTGGACATATCAGCAGGCATAGAATCATGTTGGCAGCACTGCCTTGTATTAATTACTCCAAATTAATCTAGAATGTCAGGTGCTATACGTGTGCAAAGTATAGAGCTGTTGGCTTGCATACTTTCTGATATATTGATATTAGGGTAAAAAGATTATAGACAGCATTTGTTAACAGTTGGCAGCCCTGATTGCTCTCAACAATACTTATAGTCATATCTGTTATGGTACACATATCACATACGAAATTTGGTTGAAATCCAACTGATAGTAGAGAAGTTACATGTATTTAAAAATTGGTACTATCAGCAGGCTTATAATCATGTTGGTAGAACTGACGTATATAAGTTACTCCAAATTAATCTAAAATGTCAGAATATACGTGTGCATAGTTTAAAGCTGTTGGCTTGCATACTTTCTGATATATTGGTATTTGGATAAAACAAAATAGAGAGAGCAATTATTAACAGTTGACAGCCCTGGTGGCTCTTAAGAATACGCTCAGTCATATCTGTTTATGTACAGATATTACATACAAAATTTGGTTGAAATCCAATTGATAGTGTAGAAGTTATATGCATTTAAACATTGGACCTATCAGAAGGCTTAAAATTATTTTGGCAACACTGTCATGGTTGGCCTCCTGGAAATTAAATTGAAATAGTATTATCTACATGTGTGCCAATTTTGGAATAGCTCCCATGCATACCTTGCAAGATATCCAACATGGAGCTCAAATTTCTAGTGCGTTTTTTCAGCAGTTGGTAGCACTGACATCATTTTCAAATATGGACGTGAGCTATTCCGGTGCACATCTTCACTCATACTAAATTTGGTTTTGATTGCTGCAGCCATTTAGGAGTTGATAGGGGGGGGGGGACACACACACAGCCAGGCAGACAGAAGGACGGACAGACAGACAGACAGACAGACAGAGAGACAGACACACATCTTCCCGGATCGATCTCATAAGTCTACTTTTTCCTCATTTTTGCAAAATGTGAAAAGTAGGCTAAAAATGAGATGGTGTGTGTCTTTCTGTCTGTCTGTCTGTCTGTTACTCAATAACACAAGAACCACTGGTTCGATTTAAATGAAATTTTGCATGGACGTAGCTGATTTACCAGGCTTACATATAGGCTACTTTTGATTTCGATATTTTGCACTATTTAAAAATGGCGACTATTTTCATATTTCCATTTCAAATAAAAAGAGAACGCTAAGAAATAGCAAACTTTTGATGCCACTACAAGCTTTAAAATTTAATTTTCTATCCGAAAGGTCCTCATCAATTTTCGTGTATCTCGAACGGTTAGCGAGTAATACTTAAATATGTCTTATAAAACACGATCAACGCCGAGCGATGTTAGTCTATGTTAGTCTCTACATGAACTGTTTTATTTATAGAGGTAGTTTGTGGGGTCCGTAACTAGACGTGATTTTGAGTCTAATTTTATACTCTTTGTGCCGGTTATTGTATGTGAGTATTTGGATCTTTACGCTGTTTCACAATGTTATAGGGCTTTCTACTTTGCACGGTATGCTTTCATCCTTCTTATCGATTTGTTTTTTGTTAAATGAATATTTCAGTTGGCCAATATTAATTTCTTTTTGTTGTATTTTACCATGATCAGACACCCAAATTCACAGACGAATGTGTCGAAGACTATCGACTGTCAAATTAGTTTATTTAGTGTTCATATTAATCTTACTGCAGAACTGGGCAAATTTATTTCAATGAGGTAGGTATTTTGACTTTTGCGGCCAATAAAAAAAACCCGCTCGAAAGACGGTGTAAACCTAGAAAAGTTGCTGAGTTTTAATTGCTTGGCCCTGAAATTGAATATACAATCATTTTGGAAGCCTTTATAGGGAGGTGAAAGACTGTTTTAAGCTTTAGCGCTCGCAATAAAGTAGCTGAGGTGTTCTAAATAATAATTAAGGTATCGCACAGTTTGCTACTCCTTTGGTAGTCCGCAAATAGACCACAAGAGCCCGCTGATGAACCATCTCGGAGTTACTAGGCGTAATCTCGCACAAGACACGGCATAAACTTAGAAAATTATTCTGTGATTAATTTTTGTTTTTGTTATTATTACTTGGGATGATTGAAGATTGTTCCGTTACTGTTACTCTTTATCTTGACAAGGTACGTACTTTCCGCAATATTACTTATTGTGGATATGATAATTGCTATCAAGTTTGTTGTATTTTTAGCATAATGTTTATATGTTTAAATATACAGTAGTATGAAGACGTTAAACGATAGGTGTTCAATATTTAAGACAGGTTATTTAACTTTTACTACATAGAAGCTGGTATTTATTTCCAATATTTAAACGCACGTTCTCACCTACAAAGTGGAGGCAACAGGCTTTTCTCCGGGTACTCCGGTTTTCCCTGTCACAATTTCATTCCAGCAACAATCTCCACTATCATTTCATTTCATGCGTCTTTCATTTAATCATTGCCCCAGGGGAGTGCGACAGGCTTCGGCAGCCGGCACAGTTCATATCCTCGCTGTTAGATGGGGATTTCATACATTCCATTCCCTGACCCGGTCGGTCGACTGAAAGCAGGCTAAGGAGTTTCACTTTCCTACCTCTGATTAATAATTTGGTGAGTGATAATGCATGTAGTCTACACATGTAGTTGGTAACATAGAAATAACATAACTACATTAGGAATGTGTGATTATATATATTAATGATTTAGGCCAGCAAGTACTAAAATCCGTTCGAAGAACGGGTACTTCAGCTAGTACACTTTAAATTAACAACATATTTTAACTTATATAGTAAAATCTTTTCGTATCGTGTAGTCTAGTTTGCATACTGACTACTGTTGTGCCCGAGAGCACACCTTCATGTTCAAACACTTTGTGTAGCTCAGCTTTTATACTGACTACGGCTGTGCTCATGAGCACACCTTCATGTTCAATCCACTGCCAGCTGGTCCAATCACTTGTGTAGCTCACGTCAGCTTGTATACTGGTTACTGCTGTGCACTGCCAAGCACACTTGTTTCAACTTTTGTATGCCAAGTTCAGGCATAGCATTGCCACTCTTTCTTATTGTGTTTTCTTAGTTGTGGTACAGTTTGTGCGCTGGTCACGGCCGTCTCCGTCCACCCTATTTTATTTAAATTCTTATATTCATGTAGCTCAGCTATTGTGTATGCTAATCAAGGCAAACTTTGCCAATCATTACTATTGACATTTAAACTACCTTGTGGTACAGCTCAGATACTGGCCAAAACATTCTCCTGCCACTTACCGTAGTTTAATGTGGGGTTGTTCACCACGGGTTATAGAATGCATTCTATTAAAAACCACCTTTAGTAATTGTCTGTATGCGACATACGTGCCCCAGATGAAACATCAGGGGATAAATGAAAATGTCGAATTAACTCTAGTGGACTGTATTTACAAAAATGTACATGTTACAAAAGACACAACACTTGATATGCGAAGGAGCTGCTGCTCCGAAACACAAACACATTCAGCCATGATGGCAACTTCACTCTCTGTCTCTAGGTCACTGCTGCCAACCTAAACATAATAAATGTATCTGTTACCAACTGTGGAAATAAAACACTATATAATTCTCCCTGAGAGCAAACATACTCCCCACCTTGAAATACATGGATTTCAATAATCTGAAATAGAAACACTGAAATGTTCCAATGACAAGGACATAAAACACTAAAATATTCACTAAGTTAAAACACTGACATATTATCAGTCAAAATTATGTGTCTGCTCAATTGGTAGCGGAGCTACCTTGGAAACTGGTCGTTTAAAAATACCACTGTTGCACTTCACTGAAACCACTCTTACCACATTGTCTTTACCACCATGCACTTCTGTGATAACACCAAGGGACCACTGGAGTGGGGGAACATTGTCTTCCCGTATCAGCACCACAGTACCTGGTGATACGTTGCTGGAGGAGGTCGTCCATTTGCTGCGCTGTTGCAGATGGGTGAGGTAATCTAATGACCATCTCTTCCAAAAGGATTGGAGTCTTTGTTGCAGAACCTTATATCTAGTTAACAAAGGCCGTTTACATAATGTTAAATCGGGTTCGGGAAGAGTCGTGAGGGGTTCGCCTATAAGGAAGTGACCTGGTGTCAAGGTAGATGCATCTGAAGGATCATTTGACAGGGTTAGAAGGGGACGTGAGTTTAAGCAAGCCTCAATTTGCGCAGTTAATGTAGCCAATTCTTCATATGTGAAATGAAGTGTTCCGAGAACTCTTCTTAGATGATGTTTGAGGGATTTTACTCCGGCCTCCCAAAGCCCTCCAAAATTAGGGGCATGAGGAGGTATGAAATGCCACTTAACTCCACAACTACTGGCGAAGTTACTGATCTCCTCTCTAGTCCGTTCCTGAGTGAACAATTTCTTGAGCTCCTTGAGCTCTTTACTAGCACCTTGGAAATTTGTACCATTGTCGGAGTACATGTTGCTGCATAATCCTCTTCTTGCGATGAATCTCCTGAGTGCTGCGAGGAAAGCTTGAGTGGTTAGGTCGGAAACTATTTCTAAATGAATGGCCTTGGTGCACATACATATGAATATGCATATGTAACCCTTGACAATGGTCTTGCTACGTGGATTGCCGATCTTCAAGTAGAAAGGGCCCGTGAAGTCTGTGCCGGTGTTGCGGAATGGTCTTGCTTGAGACACACGAACTGAGGGCAACTGTCCCATTACTTGCTGTGTAGTTTTGGCTTTGAACCTGAAGCATTTTGTACAAGTGTTAATAACTCTTCGAACCACCGACTTTCCATTGATGATCCAGTAGCACTGTCTGATGGATGCTAAAGTCAACTGGTTTCCTGAATGTAGGAGTCTTTCATGTTCCCTCTTGATTATTAAATCAGTAAACTGATGTTTAGCGGGCAAAATCATCTGATGTTTGAAATCGTAGTCTTGATTGGAGTTCTCTAGTCTTCCTCCAACTCTCAAGATTTGATCCTTGTCTAAAAATGGTACTAAACTTTGAAGTTTGCTACGTCTTGACACTGCATTGTGTTTCAAAAGATCAGCTATTTCGTCGCGGAATGCTATTGACTGGACTAGTCTAACACATGTCATGTTAGTTTGCTGCAACTCTTCTATTGTTAATGGACCATGTTTCCGTTCTGAAGGTTTGTGTTTAGTGTTGTGCACGAATCTTAAACAGTATGCTAACACTCTTTGTAGCTTGAGATGGGAAGAAAATCTTGTGAGCACGTCTGCAGGATTAGAGTGGACTGAACAACTAAGCACTATCTTGCGTTGCTCAGGAATCTCTGATTCAGGTTGTTCACTGGAAGTGGGCCAGTTCCGTTCCGAACACTGTAGCCATTCAGGGCCATGCCACCAAAGATGATTATTTAAAAGGTTTGTAGGAACAGTTCCTCGAGAAATTAGATCTGCAGGATTGTCCGCTGATGCTACGTGCTTCCAATCCTTGACTGAAGTATTGCCTTGCACTTCAGCCACACGGTGCGCAACAAAAGTTTTCCATTTTGACGGTTCACCTGCTAACCATGCGAGAACAATCTTTGAGTCTGTCCACAGATGAATACTATGGAATTCAATATTGAGAATATGACACATCTTTTTAACCACTTGTGACAATAGTACAGCTGCACACAACTCTAGTCTGGGTAGCGTGATCTGTTTCAGTGGAGCCACTCTGGACTTGGAGCACAGGAAATGTGTTATTACGTGACCTTGATCTGTTGACGAGCGTAGGAATAAACATGCACCGTAGCCCTTCAAGGATGCATCAGCGAAGCCATGCAACTGCACCTGAGTACAATTTTCTTGAAGCACAAATCTGTTAATATATATATTGTCAATCAAGGGTATTTGAGAATGCAGAGTACGCCATCTTGTAAGAAGATTCGTTGGAAGTTCATCATCCCATCCTATCTTCTCTTGCCATAGTTGCTGCAGAAACATCTTGAATGCGATGACAATAGGACTGATTAGCCCAATAGGGTCATAAATTGACGACACAATCGATAACACCTTGCGTTTGGTCACTGGAGATCCACTTCCTTGTTCTTTCTGCACACCACTGGATATCTGTAGTTTGTCTGTCGCTGGATGCCAAAGTAGACCTAAAGTCTTTATATTTTCTCCAGAATCAATCTGAAGGGGAAGTTGCGTCTCTCTGCAGTCCTTTGGAACCGCCTCTAACAATGCTGGATGGTTAGAGCACCACTTGCGGAGCTTGAAGCCTCCCTTGGATAACAATTGGATCAGTTCACGTTGTAGGAGTAATGCATTGTCAACCTTACTTGATCCTGAAATGCAGTCGTCTACATAAAAATCACGAAGAAGGACAGATGCTGCCTGCGGATACTGTTGTCCCTCATCATATGCCAATTGCCTTAAACATCTTATTGCTAGAAATGGAGCTGATGATGTGCCATATGTGACCGTCTGAAGTTGGTACTGCTTGATAGGCTCATTAGGAGAAGCTCTCCAAAGGATGCGTTGAAGGCTGCTGTCTCTGGAATCAACCTTAACTTGTCTGTACATCTTCTCGATGTCAGCTGTAAAGCCTATGGCGTGAGTTCTAAATCTAGCGACAATCGAACATAAATCTTGTTGAATAGAAGGACCCGTCATTAAAATATCATTAAGTGACTTTCCTGACCTCGATTTACAAGAAGCGTCGAAGACAACTCTAGTTTTTGTAGTAGTGCTGGATTTCTTGAATACCGGATGGTGCGGCATGTAGTATGCTACCGATGTTGCCATACTAGAATTAACAATATCCATGTGACCTAGTTCCTGGTATTCAGTGAGAAACTGGTCATAATCTACCTTCAGTTGCGTATCATTGTTAAGCCTACGCTCAAGGTATTGAAATCTGCTAGTAGCTGTTTGTAAAGAATTGCCTAATATACTTGGATCCTGCTTAAATGGTAGTCTGACTATGTATTTCCCAGATGCATCTCGTGTCACATGATCAGAAAAATGCTGTTCACATTCAATCTCTTCTTGCGACTTGACTGGCTCGTGAAGTTCTTCGATCTCCCAAAATCGTTGTACTTGGTTATGAAGGTGAACATCATTACGAAGGAAAAACGTTCCTGCTGCACTGTTTCTATTTCTCGAGGTGGATTCATATGAACCTGACACAATCCATCCAAAATCTGTGTTTTGTAGGACTGGAAACTTCCCTGGTCTCGTCCTGTGTCCCCTCTGTAGAATTCTAAAGAATACATCAGCACCGAGAAGCATGTCTATCTTGGCTGGGGCATAAAACATTGGATCTGCTAACTGAATATCATCAGGGAGCTCCCACTCTTCATAGGGTACCTGCTGACTAGGCATGTCGCTAGTAATTTTGGATAGGACCAGACATTCAACATTGTGACGTGTGTTGCTTATGGAAGATTGCACTTCAATGCTCACACTATACTTGGCTTCAGACATGGACTGAGAAATACCTTCGATGGGTGTGAGATTCTTGGCCTTTCTTAAGCCTAAATTTTGAACCAAACTCTCGGTTACAAAATTGCTTTGACTGCCACTGTCCAATAAGCAACGAGCTAAGTGTAGCCTACCAGCACTATCCTTTACCTTTACTACTGCTGTAGAAAGTAGAACTTGAGTTTGTGGTTTGAGTTTCATGGTGCAATAACTGGAGGAGTTACCACGAACTTGAGCATTGTGAGCCTGGTTGGACTCGGGGTTTGAGCATCTGCTGATAGCTCCTTGCTGAGACTGTTTAGACGAGTTGGCATTGAATTGCTGATTCCCAGAATCAAAATGCAACAGTGAGTTGTGACGACCGTTGCAAGTTTTGCATGTTGACTTCGAAGGACAAGAACTTATAGCGTGTGATTCATGCAAACAGTTGTAGCAAAGCTTATGCTGCTTAACTAGGTTGTATCTACGATTAACATCATAACCTAAAAATTTATCACATCTGAAGATTGGATGTTGCCCCTTACAGGCTTCACAATTATTGTTAATTGCAATGTATGAACTACTTGTAAATGGTTGTTTCTCATGCTTGAAACCATGCTTAGAAGTTTTATCTTGAGACAATCTGCTGATCTTATCACTGTGACCCTTAGTAGGTGAAAAATCAATTAATTCAAGGGTTTGAGCCCGCCTTTCAAGATATTCTAACAACTCCGTAAGTGTAGATAGTTCCTTGGATTTGTTGCTCATTTCCCATTGCTTACGTGTGGCTTCAGGTAACTTGTCAAGTATGATTTGACCTATTATGATTTCATGTAGGGGAATATTCAAATTCAAAGACTCAACAGCCTTTAAATTGGACTGAACTTGATTCAAAAGTGTGCGTAGACTAGAAGATGACTCCCTTTGGACGATATCTGGCGATAACAGTAATTTGATATGTGCATTTACTATTACCTTTGAATTGCGGTATCGCTTGCAGACCGTTTCCCAAGCTAGCTCAAAGTTATCTGCAGTAAGAGGAATGTTTTGAATGAGTTGATGAGCATTGCCACGCAGTGCTGACATTAAGTAATGGAACCTTTCAACATTACCCAAAGACTGATTCTTCAGTATTAATGAATCAAACAGGTCATGGAAATGCATGAATTGTGTAACATCACCTGAAAATTCTGGTAACCGTATCTTGGGCAAACTGTACGAACCTGTATTACTACTTGTAGATTCTCTACCGTTGCTAGAGACAGATGAGGCATGTGTGCAATGGGTATTTAGTAACTGTTGTAGCTTAGCCCTAAGTTCATCATAATCATCTTCGAATTCACACCGGACCTGCTCATGAAGATTTTTGTCATCCAAATCCTCCAATTTGCTTTGAATTTCATTAAATTCTGGTAATAGAGCTAATAAACGTTCATTCTTCACATTTAATACTTCAGCAGGAGTCTTATTATTAAATTCATTAATTTGGGTATGGAGTCTCGTGAGGGATGCTCGGAGAACACCTCTGCGTTTGGTCAGTGACTTTATCTCACGTTCAGTAGACATGCTTAAAATGGTTCATGCACAGGAAGGATTGCTTGGTATGGGAAGGAATTGCTATGAAATGCCTTTGTTAACTTATCTGGTGTAGAGGTTCTTTCAGTCTGCGTCGTCACCAAACGGTTGGATATCGAAGTCAGGACGTCTGAATGGAACTGCGTCTGTCAGGAATCGAAGGCTGCACCGCTGAATGGAACTGCGTCCGTCAGGAATCGAAGGCTGCACCGCTGAATGGAACTGCGTCCGTCAGTAATCGAAGGCTGCACCGCTGAATGGAACTGCGTCCGTCAGGAATCGAAGGCTGCACCGCTGAATGGAACTGCGTCCGTCAGTAATCAAAGGCTGCACTGCTGAATGGAACTGCGTCCGTCAGGAATCGAAGGCTGCACCGCTGAATGGAACTGCGTCCGTCAGGAATCGAAGGCTGCACTGCTGAATGGAACTGCGTCCGTCAGGAATCGAAGGCTGCACCGCTGAATGGAACTGTGTCCGTCTGGAATCGAAGGCTGCACTACTGAATGGAACTGCGTCCATTGATGCTTTCAACTGCACACCGAAACTTTCACAATACTGGATATGCTTTTACGAATATACAATTCATCATGATTAATTTTGCAAGTCCCGCTGCATGAATTAACTTATTCAAATATTAACCTTGTATTACAACAGCCGCGTTGTAAAAATGAATCAAACAGGCTGGCGAGCGCTGCCTGCTGGCGCTGCCTGCTGGCACTGCCATCAGCACGTGTATCGAAGCTTACCGATGCTAGCCGAAGCGACACGAAGCCAAAGCACACTGGTGGCTTTGTTTCGCAGCCACAATGCTCACTTTTCAAAATAAGTTAGATCAAACTCACAAACATTGATAAATAAATTGCAATTGCGCCTGCATTGTTCACAATAATGTACTAGTATTGTCTCTACATACGTATTTCGCACTGGTTCACTTAAATACAGCAGTTTTAGCGGTTGTCGAGACCACATGGCGTCAGTTGATATAGCGGGAATCCTGCCCGTGTTGGACCAAAACATATGTCTGTATGCGACATACGTGCCCCAGATGAAACATCAGGGGATAAATGAAAATGTCGAATTAACTCTAGTGGACTGTATTTACAAAAATGTACATGTTACAAAAGACACAACACTTGATATGCGAAGGAGCTGCTGCTCCGAAACACAAACACATTCAGCCATGATGGCAACTTCACTCTCTGTCTCTAGGTCACTGCTGCCAACCTAAACATAATAAATGTATCTGTTACCAACTGTGGAAATAAAACACTATATAATTCTCCCTGAGAGCAAACAGTAATCATCATTTCTTATTGCCGCCAACTTTGACTTTATAATATTGATTTTTTTATTAATCATTCAAATGTTTGTTATTATTATCATCTTGAAAGCCAAAACTGGCACATCTATCTTAAAGCCTATTACAAAGGTTGTCCTCACTGCATCTTATTGTTGATATTGTATTTATTTATTATGTACAGTATATACATTGGGTCCATCCCTAGTACCAATCTTTTCCATTTGTTCTCCCACACCAATTTCCTGTTTTCACTTTTCATCTTCCCTACTGGAGTATTTTGAGCCAGCCCAGATACTCCAAATATAAGTTACGTTTAGATTACCGGTACTTAAGGTTGTAAAAATTTGTGTAACGTGTCAATATTATTTACAGATATCATTGCTCACTATTTGAGTCACTAAAACGTCACAACACACCCTTGTACATTCAGTCTTCACTCATCTTCACTGCAACCAAACTTCTTGATGCTCTAGCAAGTACTGAATAACAAGTCATTAGATTATTATTATTATTTTTCGTCGTGTGACCTCCTGAGAGGCCGAGTGCAGGTCTTTCTAGTCGACACGCGTCGGGATGAGAGATAGAATGGATGAAGATGAAGATGAATGAAATTGGGCAAGGATGTGGAAGGAAGCGGCCTTGGGCCATCAGACGGTACCGTTCCAACATTTGTCTGGTGTTAAAAATGGGAAACCACGGAAAACCATTTCAAGGACGGCCGACAGTGGGGCTCGAACCCACGCGTCTACCGAGTCAGCAGAGAGCTAGGCTCCATGACCTAACGCTGCGCTTTAGCCAGAGTAGCCACTGCTGTCGGTAGTCATTAGATGAGAGCCCAACAATGCCACAACACACCGTCATCCACATATCCCTACAATAGCGGAAGCGCGAAGCTGTAAAGTTAATGCAGATACCGCCTTAAAATTCTAAATCCAACCCTAGGTGACAGAATCCCTTCATAAACCGTAATTTTCATATTCTTGTTCCCAAATGTACAAAACATGAACCTTTGTCTCGAGACTTACAATAAAACCATCATCATCATGATCATCTTGCACAGTTTCCAGCCACTGGCCGGGTCTGTTTGGAACATAAGGCTCTCCATCGTCTTCTGTCCTCCCACCATATCTCCGTCATCACCTTGGTCCAGTCTTCTCCTTTCTTTCGCACGCAGTCCTCCACACCCTTCAGCCACCTATCTCTTGGCCTTCCTCTTGGTCTTTTCCCCTCTATTTTCATCTCGTGTATCTTCCTGGGTATCCTCCTCCCATCCATTCGCTTAACATGCCCATACAATTTAAGCCTCGATTCCTCTATTCTATCCTGAAATGCTCCCTCCTTGACTAATTCTCTGATTTTCTCATTTCTTAACCTGTCCACACGTCACTCCAATACTGTTTCTCAAGAATTTCATCTCACTAGCCTGTATTCTGCTTCGCTCCCTTTCTTTTATAACCCGGGTCTCTGAGGCATACGCCAGGATTTGAACGTAGTACGTCCTATTATAACCCTTTTGCTGTTTTGAGGGACATCCTTACTCCATACCAGTCTCCTAACACTTTTCCTCAATAATTCTGCTTGCCTCCCCCGCTCATTTATTTCTCTGTCGTTTCTTCTATTTTCTTGTATCATGCTTCCCAGTCAATAAAACCATTCTAATGAACGTAATGAACGTCATACGATGTTGGCATGTCAAAGAACCCATTTGAATTCAGTAGGCCGTGTTCATAATGGCAAAATTAATCTCGGGAGTTTTCGCCAACACAAAGTTTCTCATTTCTCTACTAGAAAGCGCTATAGTGTTCAAGGAGCTTAGATGTCTAACCTTCTTGACTTTCATAGTGATTCAAGGAACAACGAAAAAATTCGACATGCAAGCTACCCTCTCGGTGTCAACTTACAAAGCTTGCACCCGGCAACCGAGGCCACACGATATTATTATTATTATTATTATTATTATTATTATTATTATTATTATTATTATTAATATTATTAATAATAATTATGAAACCATTATCTACAACTTGCATTTTCCAAAAAGTTACGGTTCTTTTTGTCGGCAGTGTATTATGTACAATGAGCAATTCTCGTATCTTTAGGGAAGGATGGTATTAGTTCATGGTCATTTCAATGTTACACGTCATGTTTACCCCTGCTTGGATTCTACGTATATGCTTAATGTTCTGTTATATAGACTAGCTCTATTATGCACTATTAACTGCTTTAACTACTCGAACGCAATTATTCGTAATCTTGCTTCATTTATGACCAAGGAACATGATAATAATTCTAGCCTCGTATATTTCCGAGTGCTATAGGTGCAGTTTTGTCTTCGCAATTTGTAGAGTGGGGACAACTGATGAAGACCGAAAAGAGGGAATTAATAAAATAATAACAACAAAACTAATGATAATATATACAGCAGGTGTGCACTCCTCTAGGGACGTCACATGCCAAATGCCTTAGATCGTTGCCTGGGGAGCACCAGGACACGTTTGGAACCAGTGTTGGACGTAACAGTGGACGAGCCATCGGTGGAAGAGCATAATTGAACAACCATTACATACAGACCTTTTATTAGAGTATTTAGCCTCCTCGAAGTGTTCTGAAGGCCTTGTCCAATACAATGAGTAATACGGAGACGACCTAATCCCGAAAAAAAGCGTGAAGGTAGACATTTTTCTCACCGTAAAAATAAAAACAAGTAGTTCCATGACGAACTAAAGAGCCTACTTTTCTTAAAATGTAAGATTCATGCTAATCTATATAGACCTATCAAGAATAATGACGAAATCAAGTTGGTAAAACTAACATTTCTAAGTACTGCAGTTTGAAATACACCTGAAATAGTGTAGCCTAATAGAGTTACTTACTACAGTTGGCAGCCCTGGTGACTCTGAATATATTCTTAGTTCCATGTCTTAAGGTATACAAAATTTGGTTGAAGTCTAATGGATAGTATGGACGTTACATGCTGTTTGATATTGTATTTATCAGTGCACGTAAAATCCTGTTGGGAACAATGTCATGTATGTTATGCTCATAAATAATCTGAAATATTACGATCTTTTATAGTGCCAATTTTGGATAAAATCCATTTTTTAGTATAGAAGTTACATGTAGTTAAAGATTGAAACTAGCAGAAAGCTTAGAATCATGTTGGCAGCACTGAGGTATATTAGTTACTCCAAATTAATCTAGAATAACATATACTATACGCGTGCAAAGTTTAGAGTCGATGGCTTGCATACTTTCTGATATATTGATATTAAATTAAACAAATAGAGAGAGCATGTATTAACAGTTGGCAGCCCTGGTGGTTCTTACGAACACGCATAGTCATAACTGTTGTGGTACACAAAGCACATACGGAATTTGGTTGAAATCCATTTGTTAGTATTAGGCTATATGCATTTAAAAACTGGACCTATTAGCAGGCTTAGAATCATGTTGGCAACATTGATTGATATAAGTTGCACCAAACTAAGATAGAATGTCAGGTACTATACGTGTGCAAAGTTTAGAGCTGTCGGCTTGCATAGTTTCTGATATATTGATATGAGGATTAAAACATAAAGAGTGCATTTATCAACAGTTGGCATCCTTTCCTTGGTGACTCTTTACAATACACACAGCCATTTCTTTTAGTACATATAGTACATACGAAATTTGGTTGAAATCCAATGGATAGTATGGAAGTTACATGTATTTAGAAATTGGACCTATCAGCAGGACTAGAATCATGTTGGCAATATTGGCTTGTATTGACTTTAAAAAATTAATCTGGAATATTATTATCTATATGTGTGCCAATTTTGGTCACATGCATAACTTCTGAGATATCCAACAAAGAGCTAAATTTCAATTGCAATTTTTCAGCAGTTGGTAGCACTGACGTCAATTTAAAATATGGCCGTGAGATATTGAGGTATAGATCTTTACTCTTACCAAATTTGGTTTCGATAGCTGCAGCCGTTTGGGAGTTGATAGGGGGGCACACACAAAGACAGACACACATTTTCCCGGATCGAGCTCATAAGTCTTTTTCCTCATTTTTGCAAAATGAGTAAAGTAGGCTAAACATCTGCTTGTGAAATGGGCGATAGTTAACCGGCGGAAAGATAAGCAATTGTCGGCCAAAAGTGGAATCGGCGATTTGAGTCTTTTTTTTTTTTTTTTTTTTAAGAATGCGGACTTTTTCTTAGTGACGCGATGGTGAGAACGTGGATCTTCCTCGAGTGAAGTGGAAATTAACAAGTAGTTCCGTGAAGAACTACGTAGCCTATTTTCATACCCTACGAATGTTAATTTCCTCTATCAACATACAACATTTCAGTTTGCTGTAATAGTTTCGTAGTCTCATAGGTGATCTTTTAGTAGTGCCCTTTATCACCGTACAAACGTTCAGAGTGATATCAGTAATAGTTTAGGAGATATAGAACGCCGATGAAATGAACTCAAAGAGTCGGTACACAGGAGAAAGTGGATTTGAGCATCCTGCAGTGCAAACTGCAGAGCTTCATAGATGGGAACGAGCTCCACAGTAACCACACTACAGGCTTCAGCAAAGAGATTTTGGTATTTGCACCATCAATTACGTAAGCACAACCCACCTTCTCGGCCATCTTCGAACCATCCGTGTAGAGAATGCCAGCGTCCGGAAATTGGTGAACAATGCTGTGGAACTGCCTCCGCTAAACGGAGGCACCCGTGTTCACCTTAGGACCTCCGTGTAAATCTAACCGAAATTCCGTACGCGGGACTTGCCATGGAGGCACCAAGCTTCCGGATCATACAGGGACCTACAGCCACTCCTAATTCAGTACACGAGCTATCGAGTCTAATACCAACCGGCCGAGTGGCACGAGGCTGGTTGGCGTACCTCTGGTAGTATTGGGTACTGAAGAGAGCTCGATAGTTCGGATTTTGCGGCACTCGACGCAAATTGGCAGAATATTCTAAAAGCATTTATGCTGTCTTCTATAATTTAGATGTGGAATACCCGATTCGGCAAGTAAGCTGGGTATCTGGCTGGTCCGGAAGGAACCGGTAGCCAGCCTAACGCCACTGTGGTGGATACTGTCCAGCATATTCAAGGTTGCCGGCCTTGCTGAAACGTATGCCGCTGAACCATAGTCTAGCCGGGACAGGACGAGCGCTTGGTAGAACCGTAGCAGCACGGTCAGTCCCTCACGTAGTGCCACTAAGAAACTTCAGCATGTTCAGTCTCCAGAGACACGCCGTTTTTAGTTGCCATATATGGTGCCGCCTGTGCTGCCACGTTAATTTGCTGTCTTAAGGGAGCCCCAGGAAACGATAAGTGTCAACCAACGGCAACGCAGCATCCCTGAGATTTAGTTCAGGGTGTAAATGTAGCCTCCGGATCCGACAAAAATGGACGACGAGAAACGAAAACCTCGGTCGTGAGCCTACCTGTCGACCCTGTTCCACGATTGCCATACTTCCAAAGCTGTAATGTAGAGCTAAACTACCGTAGGCCCAGCAGCGGCAACAATGCCCTTTATGGCAATCGCGAACAAGGCGACACTCAGCACAGAACCCTGAGGAACTCCATTTTCCTGGGTGTATATTTGCGATAATGTCCTACCGACTATTGCACGGAAGAGTCCCCATTCGTGAAGGGTGGGCGCATGTGGTGTCGTAGGCTTTCTCGAGGTCAAAGAAAACCGGGACTAGGTGCTGCTTTCGGAGAAATGCATCTTGTATGACGCTCTCAAGTCGTACCAGATGGTCGGCAGTGGACCTATGAGAGCGAAATCACACAGGAGACCTCTCTTCCAAGAACTACACCAGTCGACGGTTTACCATCTTGTCCAGTAGCTTACATAGGCCATTTGTCAGACAAATGGGCCTATATCTGCTGACGAGCTTGAGATACTTTCCAGCCCTGGGAATCAGTATCACGATCCCCTCTCGCCATAGAGATGGACCCCCCCCCCACACTTCAACAGTTGTTTTAAACTGAAATCGCACAGATGTTTCAGCATTTAATTATGGGTGTTATCCGGTCCAGGAGCCGTATCCCTGCACAGTGCAATCGCACTGCGAAGTTTCCATTCAGAGAATGGCACATTGTAGGACACGAAGCAGCAGTGGCAAAGGACAACGAGTGAGCCTCTGCCCCTCGCTTCAGAGTCAGAAATGTAGGATCATAACTCCCAGAGCAGGATAAGTGTGACCCAATGCTGTTGGCAATGGCGAGATGGTCCGTGATGACGTCTCCATTGATGGAGACTCCTGGTATTGACAATGATGTTGGGAGTCCGGAGATCCGACGAAGCTTAGTCCACACTTGAGATGAAGGAGTATGTGCCGTCATGAACGACACATACTTTTCCCACGTCGTTTCCTTACCCTCCCGAATCGGATATTAGGCTCTAGCATGCATCGTTTTGAAGATGAAAGGATGGCCATGCTGTTTGCCTCCGATAGCATTTGAAAGCACGTCGACGATCTTTAATGGCTGCCGCAATCTCGGCTGTCCACCAAGGGACAAGCTTCCGGTGGGAGTTGCCGGATGAGGAAAGTATTGTTTCCTCTGCCGCAGCTAAAATACCATTCGTTATGTGAATGGTGTGATCATCGAAACTCTCAAAGGTATCTTCGGCAAAATCCGCACGTGCTGTGAATTTTAGCCAATCAGGCTGATGGAGAAGCCATCGACTTGGTAAGTCGATGGCTCTCTGATTCGGAAGAGTAACGATAATCGGGAAATGATCACTATTACAAAGGTCGTCTTGTACACCCCACTGTAGCAGGGGAACAAGAGCACGACTGCACAAGGTGATGTCGACACTTGAATAAGTGCCGTGTGCAATAGAGAAGTGTGAAGGTTCCCCTGTGTTCAACAAACACAGGTCCAGCCACCTTATCAGTCTCCCAAAATCTCTCCCTCTGCCACTAGTGGTGGCGGAGCCCCAGATGGGGTTGTGGCCAATATCATCTCCCAGAAGGAGAAAAGTAGGGGGAAGCTGAGAGACTAGATCCACCAGCTGGTTGTAATCCAGTTGATGATCCGGTGGATTGTACACGTTACATACTGTTGCCATTACTGGCTACGACGTATGAACTGCAACTGCTTCTAGCTGAGTACGCAGCGGCACCTCTTCACTAAAGAGGCTAGAGTGGACAAAAGTGCAGACGCTACCGGCAGTCAGAAATCCATCCACCCGTCTTTAGAGAAGAGTTTGAAGTGATGCATTGTTGTCACATGTCCAGGATGAAACCTGGATTCCTGAAGACAGACAATGGTTGCCGGAAACGAAGATATTAGTTGACGTAAAGTAATTCAGCGAGATGACCAGAATATCTATTACAGTTCCATTGCAATAGTGCCATAGTGTGGACTTAAGTAGAAGGTGGTCTTCTACTTACGCTTGACCGTTCACCACTCCTCCCCATCTCTAGATGGAGATGATGGGGGAGGAGAGCACACCTCGATCTCCACATATCCATCCAAAGAAGAAGAAAACGGAGTGCGTGCTCTCTTTGGTGACGCGTGGTCGCTGTCGGACTTTCCCTTTCTCGCTCTTGGGATAGAGCGAGAACGGTGTCGAGGGACTTTCTCCCGGTCCGAAGACTGGGTGTCCGTCCCTGACACGTCCTGAACATTTCCCTTTCTGGACCGGCGTTGACGTCTGTTTGGAGAAGTAGGTGCTCCCTTCCCCACAAACACCAGTTCCTTGCAAAACATAGCCGCTTTTGCTGGCACCGCTCCACTGATGGTAGTGGGAGTGGGAAAGCCAGCCGATTGTAGAGCTGCCTTGTTTGCAGGAGAGGAAGAGTGACGGCGATGAACCGTTCCTCCTTCCTCCGCCGGTGCAAGTTTATTTATGTAGCGGAGTTCCTCAATGCTAATGGGCTTGTCTTCCACCGGCTTCGCTGCCTTGGTGGTCGTGGGAGCGAGAGGGCCGGCAGATGCTGGAGCCACCCCATCAGCAGAAGGACGAGAGGGCACCTTCTCTCTCTTCTCCACTACTTTTTCAATTTCAAGTGGACTGGAAGAGGTTCCAGCCCGTGTTGGCGAAGTCTTCTTTTCTCCCTTCGCTGGGAACACTTCTTGGCCGACCCTTTCGAAGAAGAAGACTGCTTCCTCTCCGATGACGCCGGTTATACGGTTTAATCGGCGCCTAAATTTCTGTGGCTGGAGAAGGTGGTCGGGCCTTATCAGCCTAAACATTTTCGCTGGAATAACGAGGGGTGATTTTATTACAGCACTGTAGGAGGAGCTCGAGGTTACTGCACTTAGAACTATAACGGCAGGGGTGTAAGAGGGCGTCGCTGCAACTGTAAACGATGTCCGAAATTTGGGGGCATTCATATCACGGTACCTCTTTGGTGCGTCGTGATATGAAAGCCTGTCAAGAGTCCGGGTTTCCTGGATCTTTGTTTCCTTAGTAAACTCAGGGCACTGCTTCGATCGTGGAGAGTAGCTTCATTGGCAGTTGGGACATATCGGGAGAGACGTACATCTCTCAGCCTCATGTGTCTCCTTACCACACTCTCTGCAAACGGCCTTGCCAGTACACCTGACGGAAACATGCCCGAATCTATGGCATTGATAAAGCGCATAGGTGGAGAGATGTATGGTCTAACGTCACAATAGTATGATGTGACCTTCAACCTCTTAGGTACAACATCACCCTCGAAATGGAGAATTAAAGCGCCGGTATCGACACTATCCTCTCCAATATTCCGGGTGATGCACCTAATCTTGGTGACGCCCCTTTTCTCCAGATCCCGCAAAAGTTCGACAGCGCTATTGAGAATGAGGTCACGGTGGAAAATAACTCCAGGGACCTCATTCAGCGTTTCGTGCTTACTGACATCAACGGGAATTTCGCCAAATTCGGTGCATTCCAGCAACGCTTCAGTTTGCCTCCGGTCGACGATATGCAGCAAGAGCTGCCCGTTCCGGAGCTTGGAAATCCCGTTAGGAGCACGAAATTTCCCCTCGATTTTCCTCGCTGAAAATAATAGATTTTACCAGTTTAAAATCACCCCCGTCTGTCCTGGTAGCTACCAGGTAGCGAGGTGACCTATCCACGGGGAATCTCGAATTAAAAGCTTAATCCCAAGGCGTATACACCTTGGGATTCGGACGACACTCTAGAGACGGCTTGTTAAGGGGGCCACACTCTGATGAGTTTTTTGACGCTTTAGCGTCATCCCGGAAACATCTTCCCCGAATACTAACTAGCCTACTCCGAACGAGGGCCATCACTGTGGGCGCCACCCAGGCAAGGCAATACCTACCTGGCGATAGTAAGTATTGCCCGGGGTTCTGATGCATTGTACAGGCACATACCCCTCGGCATGCACAGTGATATATTCGGTGCAAGTATTCGGCCGTGCAGGGACCTCCGTTGTGAGGCGGATACTACTGCAAGGGTACATGGCGCACCCACCTGACGGGATGGGGAATACCGTCTAGGCTTTATGGCCAGATGGCCAAGTTAGTGGTCCTTCCCCAAGCAGCATGCACGTTTATTTCAAGGGTGAAACCAAAATTGGGAGTGGAAAATCGAAATAGACCTTTGAGAAGGCCCCCCTATTAGTCCCCTTTTACGACAGGCAGGGGATACAGTGGATGAATTCTGCCTTCCCTATACACAGGGGGTCTTCCAAATGAAAGTCAGTCATATCAGTCGTTCTTGTCGGCCCTATTAGTCGCCTCCTACGACAGGCAGAGCATACCGTGGGTGTATTCTAACCCGCACCTACACGGGGGTTTCATGATTAATGTTTGGATTATGTAAGTTCATACTTACTAATTTGAAAGTATCTCTTTTCTCTTGTCTACAATTGATAGCATTTCACTGACTTACTAATTGAGCAAAATGGACAACAGTTCAGTTAACCAGGGGGGTGGCAGTACGATGGGTGTGGCACTGTCTTGCCTCATCCCCCAAAATACGCCACTTGTCAGTTGTCATTCGGTTAGTATCCGAGTGTCATTTTGAAACGTGAATAAGTATATTGTGTTAAATTGTATTGTTGTGATAAGTTAAACTTTAGTTGGAAACTGTAGTTTATTAAATGTTTATACAATGGCGGGGGATAGAAAGGACCAGATGATTTCGCGAACAAAACTGGACTAAGATCAACAAAATTGTTAATTTTCGAGCATTTGTACATTATTACAACGTATAGCCTAATGCTAATGAAATCAACACGCAACAAATAAATATAGGGGGTTCTGAAACGTCGGGATCGTATATTTGCTTCCATTGATAATGGCTCATTATGTCCGAGGCCTCACCCACAATGTAATTTTACTCATCCCATCCCCCTCCAAAAGCAAACCCTAGATACGCCCCTGAAAATCCACGGCCTGCTTCCAGTCGACCGACCGGGTCAGGGAGTGGAATGAATGAAGCCCCCATCTAGCGGCGAGGATATGAACTGTGGCGGCTGCCGTAGCCTGTCGTACTCCGCTGGTGCAATGATTAAATGAACGACAGATGAAATGAAATGATGAGGAGAGTGTTGCTGGAATGGAATTGTGTCAGGGAAAACCGGAGTACCCGGAGAAAAACCTGTCTGCCTCCACTTTGTCCAGCACAAATCTCACATGGAGTGACCGGAATTTGAACCATGGACCCAGCGGTGAGAGGCCGGCGTGCTGCCGCCTAAACCACGGAGGCTCAGTTACGCCATTAGGCATCAAAAAAGGAAGGAAGCTTGCACCATTTTTACGTGGAATCTGAACCACAGAAGATGGCATTTCACTTTGAAAATCCCACATACATTGACCGGAAATCGAACCCATCCGCCTTGGCGAGAGGCAAACTGCTTGACCGCTACGCCGCCACACCCGCTACTATACATCAAGAGGACAGCAAGCGGTGCAGTTATATTGAAGTTGTGCCTTCAGGAGCTGTATTAGAGACACTGTGGGTATTATTCATTAATTAGTCTACTACTATTTGAAGTGCTGGTTATACTCCAGAATGCGGCTAGCTGTCTTGGCTGTCGCTCCTGGAGGCCGAGGTTAGATTCCCGTTCTTCCTGCTTCAATAAACTCTCGGCCCCCTCAATGTGAGTGTCTGGATTTGACCTCAATTCAGAAATAAAGCACTACAATTTTTGGGGAAACCAATTTTTTCTGCATCTTTGCTATTAGGGCCTAAAGGTAACAAAGAAGCATCCCTCCCACTTATCAACATTAGTTCAACAAGTTCTCGCGCGCAGCGCGGTCGAAGTGCTCATTCAAGATGGCCGCTGCGCTTGGTGTCCCAAAGCAACGTGCTGTTATAATCAGTGGCATAGGGGGGTGTTACCGGGGGTTAGAACCCTCTCCTTGGAAATTTTTCAAAGAGAAACATAGGCTAACTGATAATAAACAATAAGCTAAATAAACATATATTATACGAAATAATGACACTTGCTGACGAGTCCAAAACTCATGCTGTGTGGGAAATCGGTATGGTTGTGATTTGTGTCAGCATCACCAAATCACTGTACTGCACTAATGTACAGTTGCCACCTTTCGGCCCGGTTCCCCATTTGGGGCTAAACGCCTCTTCATACTAACTAAGGCCCGGAAGTTTATGCGAAATAATATTTTTGCATGCTTTTGCATATTTTGGTTATTTTGGCACAATGCATTATATTTGTTCTCCTTCGCCTGTTTAAGTGCATATCTCTGCTTGAGAAGGGCATATATTCTAATTTCCTGTTGATTTGAAGCGCTTTTTGTTACTTCATGTTCTCAAAGTAGTAGGCTATATTTCGATTTTAGCTCCGAGAGTCTCGTGGCTTTTTCGTCAAAACCTGAACATTTCCTTGTTATTGAAAAAGTTGCTTTCGCCTCCCTTAAATCACCCAGAGTATTTGTATCATCTGCTAATTAGTAGTTTGCACTGTCTATGAGGAAGAACCGGATTCTCCAAGAACTGAAATAGCTTCGTTTCCTTCAATTTATTACCAGTTCACAGTAAGGATTCAGCTTACAAATGACCAAGAATTTCCAGAAATATAACCTGGACTTATTTTATCAAATTCCTTAATTCCGACCTTCAGTGAACTACCAAGCTGCTTACCGTCATCTCCAGCAAGCACGGAGTTATGGCTCCAATAAAAGCTAACGACGTTAAGTTGCGAAATTTTGTGAAATCATTTGAAAGTGATTTTTTTTCTACTGACGATAGTGTCCTTTCTTGTAAATTTGTGAAACAAGTGTAGAGTGTTCGAGAAATTTTTCAATGACTCAATATTTAGAAACCGTCAAACATAAGCGAAATGTCTTAAGAAAGGGGCAATAGAAAAACCACATCAATTCAGCCCTTGTTAACAAGAAGAAATTTCAGGAGACTATCACAGAATAATACTGAAATTATTTGAATACCTAGTAGGTTTCAGTCCTTTTTGCAAGTTAATAGTCTATCAATTACTTTTATTTAGCATTCACTATGTTAATATTTAAAATTATTTTTATTTAAAAAAATTCAATAGATATTCAAATTGTGTATGTTATACTTAAAATTAACATAAAATATTGTTGATGGTCCACATCGCTTGAAGTTCCATAAAATAGCATTTCCTACTATTAAGAACTGTTTCTTAGATGAGATATTTAACAAGTAGTTCCGTGAAGAACTATACAGCCTATTTTCATATATCCTGCTAATGTTAATTGCCTCTATCAACATATAAAAATTTCAGTTTAATTGCTGTAACAGATTCATAAATATTTAGAACCGTCTAAATATTTCAGATTGTCGCCAGGTTGGATTTTTATTTTTGTACTATTACATTAAGATTATCGTGTACGTGTGGTATTCAAACTTCAATCGCATGATTAGAACACAAGAAGTAAAAACTTAATTTTAAAATTTCGCACAGCCACCATCTTGAGGTTATGTAAACAATTGAATTAAATTAGATGGCAATGCATTACAATCTGCAAAATCAATTACTGTACCTCATTTCACTGCGCTCAGAGAGTTAAATCACGGGAAAAGTCTATTAAAATATTTCAAATTCGCTTGGTCGCCATGTTCGTTTTGTACTTTACAGGTGTATGAATTATACATAGGTAAAGTTGTATCAGTACCCTTTATCACCGTACAAAATTGCAGGGTGATATCTGTAATCGTTTCGGAGATATAGAATGTCAGTGAAATATTTCGCACAGCCGCCATTTTGAGGTTATGTAAACAATTGAACTAAATTAGACTCCAGTGCATTACAATGTGTATAAACATTTGCTGTACCAAGTTTCATTACGTTTGGATAGTTAAATCGCGAGAAAAGTCTATTTAAAAGTCTCAAATTCGCTTGACCGCCATGTTGGTTTTGTAGTCACCAGGTTTTTGAAAGTCTCATAGGTGAACTTCTAGTAGTGCCCTTTATCATCGTACACAATTTCAGGGCGGTATCGGTAATAGTTTCGGAGATATTGAATGCTAGTGAAATATTTCGCACAGCCGCCATGTTGGATTGGTGAGACGTAACAAAATTTGAAGGGCACGGTCGAGGTCGCCGGAAATAGTGCTATGAACTTACCGAGTTTCATTGAAATCGCTCCAGCCGTTTAGATTTTATTACGGGGACACACACACACACCTCACACACACACACAGACAAAAGGTGATCTCATAAGCCTATTTTTTTCAAAATTGAAAATAGGCTAAAAAATAAGTGTAGTTATATGTCCGTCTGTTCATATTTTCTTTATATTCGAAATAGAAACGCTTATAGAATACGGAGTGATCGCAATTGCCGTTGTTATTTCATAGTGCATATTGTTTGAAACGTGGTGCATATTTGACCAATTAAGTGCTCATGTGTATGCATATTCATTCATTTAATAGTGCAAGAACTTCCGGGTGTTAATAATAACGCAATTTGTACATTACATGAATATCACCGTTAAATACTTGTATTAGTGCCCTTATAATGACGCGCACCACGCATTATTTTGAAACTATAACCCCTCAATTGGTCGATCTTGACTACGCTACTGCACAGAGTTCTTGAGTTGTGAGAATGAGACATTAGTAAATTCACAGGAGGCTGCAACATGGGTATAGAGAAGACGCTGTTGATTCCAGTACAGTGAATCACTGGGCGCAGAGGTTATCGGGCAACAATAGGCATGTCCGGATTCAAGATTCCCCTAGCTGTGTTGGTCACGCACCACTCGAACACCTGACAATGTGGAGCGCGTTAACAACGCTAGTTTTACCAACAAACGTGAGACTGTGAGTAGGGTTGCCAGATTTCAAGAATGGAAAAACGGAACAAACGTCCCAAAACATGTTTTCTTTTAAATTAAGGTTGTTAAATGTTGAAATAAATAATACACACACCTATTAAATAAACATTACATAATCAAATACACAAAATTAAAACTAGATATTGCTGACATATCATATAGGCCTATGACACCAGCAATTTACGAATACTTTTCATTTGAACGACCCTTTGCAAGGATTTTTATTTGTAAGTACCGTACCTTCTCATAAATTTCACTACAATTTTCGTTATAATTGTAACATGTGAGCAATTCTTGTTTTATCAAACTAATGGAGATTCTGTTTCTATCATCTCTCCATTTGATATCTTGACAGAAAAAACTCTCTCCGTAAAAGCATTGGAGGGGAAAATGCTGAGTATTAACTTCACAAGCACTAAGATATTCCTTAACTTAATTTTGTTGCCCCTAATAAATCTATCCCATGTACCCATCTATCTGACACAGACATAGAAATCATTTTCTCTAACTTGCCCATGTACCACCAGAAATCAAGCTAGATATTACAATCAATTCTGAAGCGGGACATTTGAAAATTGGTGCGAAATTCAATATATTAACAAATTAACCCCCCCCCCCCCCCGCCAAATAAATATTTGGTGTTCCGTTAATGATGAAAACGGAACGCGGAACAAAACAAGACAAAACGGAATTGTTCCGGGTAAAACGGAACGTATGGCAACCCTGTGACACCGATTGGGACTTGGGAAAGCAAGTGTGTACAGCAGGATATTCCAGCCAAGCTGCTCGCCAGTGTGCAGCGGAGTACTCGCCGCCTTGCCTGAGCAAACCTGCAACATGCAATACAGCTCTGCTGTGGGGGCTGCCGACTCTGCGCGGTGGATACATCAAGACTGGCAGGAAGCGTCTGGACTTGTGTTATGAGTTATGACCTTCGCCCAGTGACGTATTGGCTATCACCCCCAGTCCCTCTCCAACCGTACTCCGAGCATCACTGATGAGTAATCGCGTGTATGAATACTCAAACTCGTGGATTTGGAACATCCTGGTGTACAGAATACTGAATCAGCTGGGGTTGAAGAAGGTTTGTGCCTGGTAGGTTCCGAGAATGTCGTCAGCAACCCATAAGAAACAAGAAATACAGTGTGCAGCGAACTCTTGGCGCCGTACGAAAACAATGTAAATGGCGTCCTTACAAGAATTGTGACAGAAGATGAAACATAGCTGTATCATTTTGAACCGGAGATGAAGAGGCAATCAATGAAGTTGCATCATGCAAATTCGGATGAAATTCAAAGTTGTGCCTTCGGAAAAGTGATGGCTACCATTTTCTCTGATTTGGTGGGACTTACGCTTGAGGTCACAATGTCTCAGGAAACCACCATCAATTCCGACGCATATGTAGTCGTCGGCTGTAACTCGATTCCAAGTACACATACTTCTTCCTGCATAGGCTAGAGCTTTTCTAACCAGCTTGTGGATGTGTTTCTGATGTCTAAACAGATCAATCCTGGCATAAAACATGTGCCCACATAAATTGCACGCATATGTTGTTCGCATAAAGCATGTTCGACCACATTGGCAGGATGTTTTGCTTTTGAATTATAACGAGTAACCTCACATCGATCAGAAAACCAAGGAAGTATTATAAATACTAGAAAGAGTATGGAATTTTTGTGATGACATGTGTTATTGTAACTGCATTTAGATCTAGAACTGAGGTAGTTTTTTTCTTATTTTTTTCTTTTCCATTAATATACTCCCTGCATGCTTCACTATATACATAGTACTACATGCTCTTAACTAATTTCATACAATTGTGTAATTACAATATACGGTACATTTTTCCTATATACAGTATTATTTGCTGATGGGTGATGATCTTGATTTTCTTTCATTACCGTACAGTCCAAAGGGTTCAAAAATTTAGAAAATGGTTTAAGAAATGTTCTGATTAAAAAGACTTATGAATCGGCCAGAATCCTTCTATGGAAATACTGTTTGATTTTTTTTCTCTCGCTATTCACTGCACTACATTCAGATATGATATGGTCCACTGTTTGGGGTCCTCCGTTACAGGAACACTAATAATAATAATAATATCGTATGGCCTCAGGTGCCAGGTGCAAGCTTTGTTAATTGACACCCAGAGGGTAGCTTGCATGTCGAATTTCGTCGTTCCTTTGAACGCTATGAAAGACAAGGAGGTTAGATATCTAAGCTCCTTGAAACTACAGCGCTTTCAAGTAGAGAACGGAGGAACTTTGTGCTGGCGGAAAATCCCGAGATTAATTTTGCCATTGAACACGGCCTACTGAATTCAAATGGGTTCTTTAACATGCCAACAACGTATGACATGAGTGTCGTGATTTTTGTCCCATTTCAAAAATCACTTACCATGGCCAGGAGCGAACCTGCAATCTTGGGGTTAGTAGTTCGACACTATAACCACTCACCCACCGTGGCAAGCACAGGAACACTTGGGGCTGCGTACTATTTTAAGTCTCTCTAGATACGAGTTGATATTTCCATGTCCTGTTATTAATGTTGTCAAAATTGGTATGAGGTTAATTTTGCTTGTTAATATGATTTCTACTGTTGGGAAGAATTCCTTTGTGATAGTTCCTTTTGAAGATTCTTCCCATTTCTGCTGCCATTCATTAATAGATTCTCTCCTGAGGTCAGATTTTACTGTTGAGAGAGGTAATTTGTCGTAACAGATTTGATTTAATTTTGTTGCTTTCTTTGCTAGTTTATCAGCCAACTCGTTGCCTTGTAAACCTATATGTGCTTTAATCCACTTAAACTGTATACTTCAATTATTTGTGATTAGCGTTGCCGTATTTGTCTTTATAATCTCAATTAAGTGATTGTGATTTTTGCTATCCGCTAGTGAGGCAATTGTTATTTTACTGTCTGTGTGTACAGTAGCTCTTTTTTCTACGTTGTCCTCAATCCTCGTCATTCCTAAATATTCCAAAGCTTTTATTATGGCCAACTGCTCCGCATTATTGTTTGAACATAGGTCGTGAAGTTTAAATTTCAGTTGGTCTATTAGTTGGATTGCTTTGTATATTGCTACCCCTGCTCCTACTCCATCGTTGCTTTTACTTCCGTCCGTGTATATTTGCCACAGGGTGTTGTCACTTCCTACCATTTCTGAGTCTCCGGTACCTATACGATCTGCTAGGTGGATCCATCGTATTGGATTTACTGGGAGATCTATTTTGTAATCTGTAGTTGTATTTCCTGATTTTACTTTATATTGGGCAACAAACTCTCTTGCCTTTATATCAAAAGGAATTATTCCAGTGCTGACGCACGGTGCTTCGTGGCATATAGCTCTGTATAAAATAATAATAACCCCTGGCACTACAACCCATGAAGGGCCTAGGCATACCAAGTGACCGCTGCCCAGCAATTTGGCCTGCAGATATTGGGGTAACGCGAGGTCAGCGCATCGGTCCCCTCGGCCATTAATCTTGGTTTTCATGACCGGAGTGCTGTCTCACTGCCAGACACTACTCAATTGTCCTCACGAGACTGAGTGCACCCCGTTCCAGCCCTCACGCCAGTTACTGAACTCCCTGACGGAGCCGGGAATCGAACATAGGGTCCGAGCGAGGAGAAGGCACGCTACTCCAACACCACGGGGCCGGCATAGTTCTGTATGCCTTGGCTATTTGATTAAATTACATTTCTTTTCCAGGGATTCTATCTAGACTGGTGCAGCATATAGTAGCATTGGTAATATTGCTCCTTTATAGATTATTTCCAGTGCCTGATGTTTTAGACCCCATCCTATTCTTGCCGATTTAGATAAGTCATTTATTAATTTAAGAAATTTTTCACTGACTTTGTTGATGTGGAAGTTGAACGTAAAGCGCGAGTCGATAGTAATTCCTAAATAGTCCATTTTGCCGACTTGTTCTAGACGTTTCCCATTCATGTAGATATCTATACTCTTCCTTGCTTTTCGTCTTCTCGATATTAATAGAACTTTCGACTTATCCTCATTGAAGTGTGTTTTGTTGTCTATCGACCACTTTGTAACTTTCCCTACGTCTATATTAATAAAATATTCTGCTTCAGCTTCAGTTTCTCCACTGACCGCAATGATCAGATCATCAGCAAATGCTATGGCATTGGCGTGCGTCTCATAATCTAGATTGAGTAGGTTATTATAATGTATATTCCAGAACCCCGGTCCACTGCATGAGCCTTGTGGACAACCTTTGCTAACTGAAATTTCGACTTGAAGACTGTTGGAAGGGATGAAGGCTGTCCGATCTTTGAAGTAGTTCTTAGTAAGCTAGTACAAATTTGTGGGACATTGAAAGTCCTTATGAGCTTTTAGAATGCTTGGCCACCATGCAGAGTCGAAGGCTCCTTTGACATCAAGACTGACAATAACTGTGATTTGATCATTTTTAAAAGCCTCTTGTAATAAGTCTTTGAGTGCTAAAGCTGCATCAGTAGTACTTTTGTGGGGTGTGAAACCATATTGATTTTCGTTCAATAATTTGTTGCTATATAATAATAATAGGCTATATATAACCCCACCAACCTGGACCCATTATTTTGGGCATCCAGGCTCTGCCTGTCACAAATCAGGACGAAAGGGGAGTGATAGAGGAGTAACACCTCTAAAATAAACTTGGGCCAGCTGTCCCGGCCGGTAGTACCATGTAAGGGTCTCTTGCCAGGGTTACGGTGAAGACCTCAACGGCAGCTACAGTGGAGAGGATATTCTTTAGCACAGTGTAGATGGCGGAAGGGGCAGCCCGGTGCTCGGGATTAATTGGGTACAAGGTATCGTCTTCAGTTGAGGGTAGGTATCAGCTGTAGCGTCTGATCCGGAGCAGGCAGCTACAAACGGCGTCTGTACCCCATGTTAGGGGCGGCCGAATTATATGCTGGCAGGAGCTCTAAAATGCTTGGAGACAGGCTATGTGACGAGCCGACCGTAAAAATTATGCCACATGTTTATGGAAATGTTGTCTTCTGGTTCGGAAATAAAGGCTAGGGCGACCCCCGTAGGCGACGCACGTTGGCATGGCCCGGTCAGCGTGAGAAATGTGCAAGGGTTACCATCGCATGGGCGGCGATGGCCAAACAAGCGAGCCCTCACATCCCGTCTTGCAACACTCAACGTCGGCACCATGTCTGGACGGTACAATGAGCTATCTAAAGCCCTTGAAAACCGACGCATTGACAACTGTGCGGTTCAAGAAACACGGTGGTGCGGAAGCAAATCGTATGATATTGGATGCGGATACAAGCTGATGTATAATGGCTCCCGCGGAACAACCAGTGGCGTTGGCATTATAGTGTCATCCAAGTTCGACGGTACTATCTCTGAAGTACGAAGATATGACGATCGCCTGATGAAAATTGTGTACATCACAGATGGCAGAAAAATCCACTTTTTCACTGCCTACGCTCCACAAACTGTTCAAACAAATTCCATCAAGGACGCCTTTTGGAAGATGCTTGATGCAAAGACTGCTGAAGTGCCCCCAGAAGATTTCATCATCATCGCTGGTGATCTTAATGGGCACGTAGGGTGTAGAAAGGAAGACCATATCGCTCATGGTGGGCATGGATTCGGAGGAAAGAATACGATGGTAAGCGTATCCTCGATTTCTCAGAAGCTCATAACCTGGTAATTGCGAACACATGGTTCAAAGAGCGTGACTCACATCTGATCACATTTTACAGCGGCACTAATGCCATGCAGATCGACTACATCCTTGTGAGGCGTCGTGATCTCAAAGATGTGCTTGATGCAAAGGTCATTCCCTATGAAACAGTTGCGAAACAACACCGTCCATTGATCTGCAAGCTACGGATCAAGTTGCCAACTAACAAGCACGTAGATCGCACAGGACCTGCGAGAATCAAATGGTGGAAATTCAAGGACAAGGAAGCCGACATCATAGCCCGAATTACTCTGCCACCAATTACCACCGTTGAAGAAAGCTGGAAGAAACTGAAAGAGACTGCTCACGAAGCTGCAAATGCCTTTCTTGGGTCAACAAAACCAGGACGACGGAGGATCAATGGAAATACGTGGTTTTGGAATGACACCGTCAAAGACGCGGTACGCACAAAGAAACGAGTGTATCATGAGTTTCTTGCCGATAAAACACTGGATCTGAATGCGTACAGAACAGCCCGTAGGTAATAGCAGCAACGAAATCCTCACGTTTTGCAGATCTATACGCAAAACTAGACACACGTGAAGGAGAGCGGGACTTATATCGACTCGCTAAAGCAAGATATCGCAATTCGGAAGATGTTCATTGGTTCTACTGAGTCAATGACGAGGCTGGTAACCTGCTATTTGATTGGAACAAGGCAAGAGAACGATGGCGCAGCTATTTCAAGAAGATCTCAACAGAAGAGTTGTTGAAGGGCCCGTAAGAGAAATTGTAGTCGAAGAGGTCAAGACTGCTTTATTTATTTATTTATTTATTTATTTATTTCGTATGGCAAAACAAGGATACATTATAAATACATATATCTTCCAATTGTATATACATTATTTACAGATCAATGATGAAAATGAAAATCCACAGCCTGCTTCCAGTCTCCGACCGGGTCAGGAATGGAATGAATGAAGCCCCCATCTAGCGGCGAGGATATGGACTGTGCCGGCTGCCGAGGCCTGACGCACTCCTCTGGGGCAATGATTAAATGAATGACAGATGAAATGAAATGATAATCGTGAGTGTTGCTGGAATGAAATTTTGACAGGGAAAACCGGAGTACCCGGAGAAAAACCTGTCTGCCTCCGTTTTGTCCAGCTCAGATCTCACATGGAGTGACCGGGATTTGAACCACGGACCCAGCGGTGAGAGGCCGGCGTGCTGCCGCCTAAGCCACGGAGGCTTCCACAGATCAATGATACACATTCAAAACTTAATGTCCAGACTTTTCAACCAGTCCACTGTTTCCGTAGAGGCACTAAGTAATTCTTGGGCAGATCCATCGAATTTTCTCTTTGGGCAGTCCATAACAATGTGCTGGATGGTCTGAGGCACATTACCACAGTAGCAGATTGGGTCTTCAGATTTTCCCCACTTATGAAGCCAGAATTTACACCTTTCATGATCTGTCCTGATTCTGTTTAGAGATGTCCATTCCCTTCTCGGTAAGTTGAAACCAGGCGGAGCTCTACAAGGATCATGGATTAAACCCAGGTGGTCGGGATTTGAAGAGGACCATTCTTCATGTCAGATCTCATCAGCATCAAAATGTGTTTCCAGGAGCTTCTCACCTAGCTTCCATGATGGGTTTCTGGACTTTAATCTCTTCGGTGTCTGAGGGTTGCAGTTCTGATGTAAGGGCAGTTGAGGATTACTGCGGCATTTCTGCCATTCTCTTACAAGAGCTAGTTCTCTTCGTATGTGAGGGGGATGGATGTTGGATAAGACGGGTAACCATTTTAGAGGTATCGATTTGATGGTGCCTGATATTGTCCTCATGGTATCATTCAGTAGGGTATCAACTTTTGAAGTGTGTGCACTGTTAAGCCACACAGGGCAGCAGTATTCTGCAACTGGGTAGACCAAGGCAAGAGCTGATGTCCGTAGTACTGCCGCGTTTGCTCCCCAGCCTGTTCCACTGAGCTTGAGTAATATGTTGTTCCTTGTTTTTATCTTGGCTGCAGTGTTAGAGAGATGTTGCTTGTATGCAAGTGTCCGGTCCATTGTGACACCCAGATACTTTGGATAGGGGTTATACTTAAGTTGTTGGCCTCTGAATTCGACTTGAGGTACATAGCTGGCTTTTTGGTTGTCTAGATGGAAGCAGCTTACTTCAGTTTTGTTCAGGTTAGGTTTAAGTCGCCATGCACTGAAATATTTGTTCAGGTTATGGAGATCCTTTGTGAGTGTAGTTTCTGCTGTTTTGAAGTCACTATATTGGGCAGTCAGAGCTATGTCATCTGCATATATGTATTTCATGGAATTAGTTTCCGGAAGATCTGCAGTATAGATGCTGAACAGTAGCGGAACAAGAACTGATCCTTGAGGTAAACCATCGTTTAGTGCATAAGGCTTACTCTTACTTCCATTTAAATGCACTTCAAACACTCTATTGCATAGCATGTTGTTGAGCAGTGTAGCAAGAATCTTATAGGGAATGATCTTCAATAGTTTCAAAATCATTCCTTGTCGCCACACTGTGTCATAAGCTGATTTCAAGTCCAGAAAAACAGCGATGGTCTTCTTCTTGTCTTGAAATCCGTTCGCAATGTGGCTGGTGAATGCCAAAACCTGGTCGCAGCAGCTTCGATTAGGTCGCAATCCTGCTTGTTCAGCTGGTATGTGTTGGAAGGCTGTGGCTGAGATTCTGTTGTAAATCATTCTTTCCATTAACTTGTAGCAAATACTTAAGAGTGCTATTGGTCGATAATCTTCAGGACTATCTCCACTTTTTCCGGGCTTTAGGATGGCAACTATTTTAGTTCTCTTAAGCAGGGGTGGAAGCTTGCCACTTCTTAGGATGTCATTAAAGAACATAACTAACCAGTGTAGAGTTCTAGGTCCACAATGTTTCAGAAACTCTGGATATATTCCATCCACTCCTGCTGCTTTGCCTGGTTTTACTTCTTTTAGAGCTGTTGAGATTTCTGCAGTTGTGAATACTCCTGAGAACTGGGAGATTGATTCAGTCGAGGATAGCCTGGTTTTAGCTCTTTCTTGAGTTTTTTGGATTCATTTTTATTGACATTATCTGGTATCTTGGATAGCTTGACTAGTATTTTGGCTACATCTATTGGAGATACCTCTGAGCTCTTATTAATATATTTGGGAGTACAACTTCCAAGTTTTCTAACAAGAGTTCATGCTTTTCTGCTTGAGTGTTGAAAATTCATGTTTGCAGTCATTGAGTTCCATTTATCTTTTCTGGCAGAATCTAGGCAGTGCAATAGTTCATCAGCGACTTCTGTTATGTTGCTGAGTTGGTATTCTTCGTAAAGTTCATCACATCTTCTATTCCATCCCGGGATATACTCTATTCTAAATCCTCTGGGAATGTGTTTCTTTGCTATGGAGCATATTAAACCAACAAATCGTTTATAGTTGTCCAGTTTGGATGGAATCCGCTGGATATTGTGATCCATCTCATTAGTAAACGCTTCCCAGTTTGCTTTTTCAAAATTCCAGCGAAGGTGTTGATCTTATTATTGGAACTTCAATGCCAATTTTTAGAAGAATTGGTCTATGCTGACTTCGAGGAAAATTGTTCAGTACTTTCCTGCTGCACTGCAAAGGTCTTCCATGCTCGTCCCTTGAAACAAAACAGAGATCTGGGTTGGTATCTTTCTTCCATCTTCCTGAGTGAAATGAGCCTCTCTCTTTTGCATCGTACACAAGGAAGACGTCTTCTGTTTCAGACCATTCTAACACACCAAGACCATCTGTATTAGTATCTCCATACCCCAGGAAGTACTCCTACTGTTGAAATCTCCAATGATGACTGCTGGATGATTTACATTCTTGATGGCTTCATTACACCAAGGTTGAGATGGTGGTTTGTAAATATTTACTATTTCCAAGTCTGCAACTTTAATGCTGGTGGTGAAAATGTTATCAGAGCTGTTTTCTAGAATTTCTACTTGCTCAATATTATTTCGAATGTGCGTAGAGATGCCGTAGTTTTTATGGAAGGTAGCTGCAGCAAGATTGAATCCTGGTAGTTTACATCTGGAGTGAAGTTGGATTTCATTCTCACAATGTGTTTCTTGAAGCAGTACGACATCTACGTGGTTGTCGTTAAGCACTCTTAAGAGGTAGTCACTTTTGGATCGGCTTACACCCTCAACATTCAGTTGTAGGATCTTCAAAGAGGGCCCTGTATCCTTTGTTTGGCTCTGAAAAGAACCGTTTTGATTGGGATAATGTTCCGTCATTATCGCCGAAGTTCTTTTAATGTATCCTATATTTGCTGGGATATCCATTAAGCAGAGCTTAAGGTCCAGCAGCCAATTCCGTTGCTTACTTAGCACCACCCGGGAGACACGTGTAGGGTAATTTAAGGCTATACCTACGGACGTGAAGCAACTGCTTTGATGAAAATGAAGCCTGGAAAGGCCACCGGCCCAGATGATCTCCCAGCCGAGTTATGGTGTTCTAATCATTGGAAGGCAGCCGAATGGTTAACGGAACTCTTCAACAAGATCATTGACGAGGGACAAACACCAACTGACTGGCAACAGAGTATCGCTGTGCCTATTTTTAAGAAGAAGGGAAGTCCCGCTGAGTGCACCAACTACCGGCCAATTCGACTTCTATGCCACGCCATGAAAATCTTTGAGTGTGTTCTGGACCGAAGAATCCGCGAGATCGCACAGATTTTGAGAAACCAGGCGGGATTTGTGAAGAACTGCGGCACAACTGATGCGATTCATGCTGTAAGACTATTAGTCGAGAAACATCATGATAAAGCCAAGCCACTGCATCTAGCATTCCTGGATCTCGAAAAGGCCTTTGCTCGAGTGCCTCACAGTCTCACCTGGCTAGCACTCCGAAAACATGCTGTGCCAGAGCAGCTTATTAACTGGGTGCAGTTGCTTTATGCACAGCCAAGAAGTTACGTCCGTACAACTTCAGGACAATCCAAGGACTTCCCCATCACAGTCGGTGTCCATCAAGGTTCTGCATTATCATCGTTTCTATTCATTCTAGTTATGGACACCGTGACAGTTGACCTGCACCGGCCATTACCAAGGACCCTACTTTATGCTGATGACGTGATGCTGGCAGCAGAAAACAAGCTTGATCTGCAAAGCCAAACTCAAGAATGGTGTGACCGGTTGGTGCAACATGGTTTGCGCCTTAACATGAAGAAAACTGAGTACATGACATCAGATAGACATGAAATGGGAACCATCACGGTCAATGGTGAAGATCTGACGCGTATGAGTAAATTTAAGTACCTTGGTTCCACAATCACTGTTGACGGCCGACTCACCGAAGAGGTCAATACCAGAACTCAGGCAGCCTGGATGAAGTGGCGAACAACAACCGGAGTCACTTGCGACCGCAGGATGAAAGATCATTTAAAATCAAAAATCTATCGTACTGTCATCCGGCCAGTCGCCTTGTATGGTTGTGAGTGCTGACCTACTACAGTCGAGACAGTACGCCGCCTAAGTGTAATGGAAACGAAGATGCTGAGATGGACAGCGGGCCTCACTAAGTTAGAACACGTTTCCAATGACAGCATCAGAAAACAGTTTGGAGTTGCACCGATCCGAGACAAGATGCGTGAGAGCCGACTTCGTTGGTTTGGGCATGTTTTACGGGCCGATGATGACTCTATTGCCAAGAAGGGATACACACTTGAAGTCGTCGACAGAAGACCTAAAGGACGACCTAAACAACGTTGGGCTGATACGCTTCATAAAGACCTCCAAAGCGTGAACATCCATCCAGATGCAGCCCGAGACAGAGCGAAATGGAGACAACAGACCCATGTAGCGGACCCCGCAGGCGCGCGGGACAAACGCTGAAGGAAAAGAAGAAAAATTTATTGCTATATAGACAGTGGTTTATTCTATTCATTAGAAGTTTTTCTAGTATTTTCCTCCCTCATTTATTAGACTTACTAGCCTGAATTTAGATGGATCCATAACCTTCTCATTCCCTGGTTTTGTAATCGGTATAATTCTCGCTTTTTTCATCTCTTTGGAAAATAGGCATTCTTCAAACATCCATTATATTTCGAAGACATAGTTTAAGGGAGAACTTCGTATGTCCACCACATAAGTTTTGGTAGTAATTCCATCTTCACCTGGTGGTGAATTTAATTATGGATCTGATTTCATCTTATGTAAAATTCCTATCGTCCAATGATTCCAATGGTTCTTCTAACTCTTTCTTTATTTGTTTGTGATGTTCAGAATCTTCCAATTCATTGTCTTTCGGGTAGGTTGGAGGTAATGCTAAGGACTCAAGCATCATAGGCTTCTGGGTTTTGTACCGCAAGGAAGGAGATCTCTGGACAGGCCAGAGAAGGAATTCTAAGTTACGAGGGTCACTCCAGAATGCATATCCATATGTAGTGAATGTACATGTGTGCTGTACGCAGTGATGGCAACCCGTGCCCTCGCATGTGGCACCGAATCTAAAGTCAGAAAAACATTCGTTCCGAAAGTAAAATTTCTTGTTCTCACCTAAGGCTGAACAGATTTTGAATAAAAGAATAACTTAATTGATTTTTCAGGTGCTTCACTATAACTAGTAGTTGGTTAGTTTGGTTGTTGTTGTTGTTGTTGTTGTTGTTGTTGGAGTCTTCAGTCTTTCGACTGGTTTGATGCAGCAACCCATGCCTCCCTGTCCTGAGCTAATCGTTTAATCTGTACATAGCTACCACACCCTACGTCCGAGGAAATCTGTTTAACATATTCTAACCTTGGTCTACCCCTACAGTTCTTGTCCTCGACCCTTCCTTCCATAACTAAGCTTGCTATTCCTGGGTGTCTTAGTATGTGTCCTACCAACCTATCCCTTCTCTTCATTAACAGTCGCCAGAAACATCTCTCCTCTCCCACTCGTCTTAATACCTCTTCGTTTATAACCCTATCTAACCATCTGATCTTCATCATTCTCCTGTAACACCACATTTCAAACGCTTCAATTCTCCTCTTTTCTGCTGCACCAATAGTCCAAGATTCACTTCCACAGAGTGCCACGCTCCAGACAAAGGCTTTCAAAAATGACTTCCTAATACCTAAATCTATATTCGATGTCAACAGATTCCTTTTTTGTAGAAATGCTTTCCTTGCCTGAGCCAACCTACTTTTTATATCCTCTTTGCTTCGTCCATCACTGGTTATTTTGCTTCCTAAGTAACAGAAGTCGCCTACTTCCTTCAGTTGAACAAACACTTAAACAAACACTTAAATGTAACTGAGTTATCACTGTAGATTTTTTAAACTTAGCTGATTTCCGGCCGTTCCTGTACTGGTGTCAACTTTACTTCCCAACGTCCACGCAAACATCCGACACGTCTCCAAGCTTAATTAAAAACTTCTGTTGATTATTAATTACAAGTGCTGTTGAACTTAAGTGTTATATACATATCCACTGAACATATTTAAAGTATCGCCTTTAGTGCCGGGAGTGTCCGAGGACATGTTCGGCTCGCCAGAGGCTGTAGCTGCTTTAAGCGGGCACCCATAGGGTGAGCTATGAGTTCCGTTCAATTTCAAGTAGTTCCAACTTTCGCTACCAGATATCACTGACACCTAGTGGTGAACGTTGGAACTTTGATAGAGCGTTCCAACGAAATCTAACCTAGAAATTTAGCTTCACACAATGTTAGTGTGTGAAAGGATCTTTTACATGCCATAAATCCGACAGCCGGCTTTACTTCCCCTCCGACGGAAGGCATACTGAAGGATTTTAACGCTCTTAAAAATCCGACGACTTCGGCTGGGTTTGAACCAGCTATCTTGGGCACAGCAGTTCAGCATGCTACCAACTACGCCACCGAAGCCGCTCCACTGAGCATAAATTAAGCTTAAGTGAACAGGTACTGATGATGTTCGCTTGACGAACGAAACTAGTCATCCGATTTAGCCCCCCCCCTTTTTTATGCAATAAGTGAATAAATAATTCATGTAATTTATTTCAGGCTCTAGGGAGTTAATTGTAACTCCCAACCAATGTAATTGAACACGCTCGTGTTGACCGACTAAAGAGTTTCTAATAATAGATTTCTTAGGAAACACTGAAAATGGCTTCAAATGTTGTAATAAATTTAAGACCTCCCCGGAATAAGGATATAACCAACACATTTGTAATTTTTCAGGATATTGCATCACAGCATAGGGATGTGATGGTACGCCGTAATTCCACTGAAATCTCACTTTTGAAATATGTGTTGGTTACAACCCTATTCCGGTGAGGTCTTCATTTTTTACCCGAGGCTTTTTTACACGCTGTACGTCAAGAATCTTTGTTTTCTTCACTTCTGCAAAATAATGTTCACATACCGTACCTACTTAAATGTATTACGGGGGCGTGGTGGCTCAGCGGTCTAGCTGTATGCCTCTCACCAAGGCGGTCCGGGTTCGATTCCCGGTCAATGCATGTGAGATTTTCGAAGTGAAATGCCATGTCCTGTGGTTCGGATTCCACGTAAAAAGGAGGTCCCGTGGCTCATGATCTCAAGATTAACGGTCACGTTAAACTACAAGCTTCCTTTTTAAATGTATTAAACGGCGTAATTGTGTTTTAAAACTGCCCTTGGTTCAATCACCATGTTTTACACACCGTCTTTTTTGAGAACAGTGAATCTCTTATTCTCTTAGTATTCGATTATACGTCCTGTCGAGTCACCATAGTCTTTGGTACATAACAAATATAAACATGAGGATCCATAGAATTCCTTCGGAGTTAAGGTTCGTACTGGATGAATCTACCCAAGTCCTGTTTTGTAAGAAGATATCACCCAGTGATATCAAAGGAACCCGACATTTTCCCCAGCTGCAGTATTCCGTTTCGGGACATTGAATGTCCCCTTCACAGGGATCTGGAACAATAACAGTACAGTCATGTTCACAACACATATCATAGTATTCAGTATCAAGACATTTGACTGCTCTCAACACAGGGATCTGGAACAAGAACAGTACGGTATAGTAATGTTCACTACACACAGCACAGTGTCCCGTCTCGGGATATTCATTGTCTCTTCACAGGGATCTGGAACAAGAGCTGTACAGATATGTTCACTACACATAGCAGAGTATCCGTATCAGGACACTGATTGTCCTCTTCACAGGGATTTGGAACAAGAGCGGTACAGGAATATTCACTACATATAGCACAGTGTCCCGTCTCGGGATATTCATTGTCCCTTCACAGGGATCTGGAACAAGAGCTGTACAGACATGTTCACTACACATAGCAGAGTATCCGTATCAGGACACTGATTGTCCTCTTCACAGGGATCTGAAACAAGAGCGGTACAGTAATATTCACTACATATAGCACAGTGTCCCGTCTCGGGATATTCATTGTCACTTCACAGGAATCTGGAACAAGAGCAGTACGGCCATGTTCACTACACACTGCAGAGCATCCGTATCAGTACACTGATTGTCCTCTTCACCGGGATCTGGAACAAGAGCAGTACAGTAATATTCACTACATATAGCACAGTGTCCCGTCTCGGGATATTCATTGTCCATTCACAGGAATCTGGAACAAGAGCAGTACAACATGTTCACTGCACATAGCAGAGTATCCGTATCAGGACACTGATTGTCCTCTTCACAGGAGTATACTGTATAGCGTCTACCTGTCCTGCCCCACCCACCTTTCATGAACCCAACTGCGTCTGGCGTTAGTTTTTATTCCGATATTTCCCGAACCAATGATCGGATTTGGACACGTGAGGTGTCAAATTACTTGGGGTGACGCCCCCTTTGCAGAGAACGGCGGATTTAACCACATTTTTACAAAGGGCCTACTACACATTTTGAAAATATTGTTTTTTTGACTTTTAAATTTAATTTAATGTTTAATTTATTATTTATGCAATTTATTTACCATTTAGTTTTTAGTTTTTAGATTTTGCCCAAGGACCTAACTAAACATTTTGAAAATATGGATTTTTCGACTTTTTAATTTTATTTAATGTTTAATTATATATTTTTATAAATTTTACTTACCATTTTGTTTTTAGTTTTTCGATTTTGCCAAAGGGCCTAACAACAAATTTGGATTAACGATTTTTGATTTTTATTTAATGTTTTCAATGTATTATTTTTATAATTTCTATTTATAATTTTTGATATTTTTCATTTTGACAAAGGGCCAAACTAGACATTTTGAAAATTTTAATTTTTTGACTTTTAAATTTTATTTTAATATTTAATTAATTATTCATATAATTAGCCTACTTTCGATTTTTGCAAAAAATGAAAGTAGACTTATGAGATCAACACAGGGCGAAAAAAGTGTGTCTGTCTGTGTGTGTGTATGTGTGTGTGTGAGTCTGTGTGTGTGTGTGTATGTGTGTGTGTGAGTCTGTGTGTGTGTGTGTGTGTGTGTCTGTGTGTGTGTGAGTGTGTGTACTCTGAATGTCTGTCCCCCCTATCAATTCGAACACGGTGAATGCGAATTGAACAAAATTTGGTACAAAGGTAGCACTAGCAAAGGACACCTCAGTGTCATGTTTTATATCGCCGCCATCTTTACTAAAACTGAATGGCGGCCACTCAAACGTTCAAAACGTAAAATCAAATAACGACTAACCAAATCATCCGATCTCTACCAAATTTGGTAACAACATACCTTCGTATAGGATGCGTCTTGTGACCAAACTACAAGGTCGTCCGCCATACCATTTCAGGATGGCGGCCGTGCGAATTATGCAAACTTTATAATCCATATCATGGGACCCACCAGTTCCGATTATCGAGCCGAGAATCGTTTTAACTGTTCTAAAGGAAGAGGCACGTTCGAAATTAAAAGTTTATTTTGTAATACTATAGTGCAGACGTGATTTTAAAAAGCTGAGCTGATTCAGTATTAAGACAAGATGGCAGCGGATATCTTGTGCCTGACCTATATTTCACTAATTTGAGTATTGAATGCAATATAGCGTACTGATACAAAATAAATAAACTTTGTATGAAATGCTTTATATATAAATAATATACTCCAGTGATGAAATCGTTTAGTATAAATCATTATTTGCTAACAAGTTCTATGTAAGTCATTTTATATAGAACGATATTCGTTGACACAATTAGCTAAGTGGTAGAGCGTTAGCCTATCGCTCAAATGCCTATGGTTCAAACCCGATCAGAGCTAGATTTTTTGCTTGAAATGTTATATGTTTATTGTTTTGTAATGACTCAGATGTTTTAAAATTAAGCGTTATATTGTGCATATTATGGTGTAAAATATATATTTAATTAAAACATAATTCGCCAGCAGATTTACTCGAGACATCTAGCTGCCAAAAAGGTAACTGCACGCCGACATACTTATTAACTTCCAGATTTTATTGAAAAGTTTCTTCTTCTGGCCGCTAGAATGCACTCGCTCTGTTAGGATTATATTGTTCGATATTTCACCACTAGAAGTCACGACTAGTCTACGTGGGGCTCCATTGATTAATATACCATTGGCATTTTATGCGCATCGAATTTGAAGAATGACAAGATGATACTACGATACATTTTTACTTTTTATTTTAAAGGGTTTGTAACAGCCTATTTTGCGTTACTTGAAAATGTTATTTGAAGTAAAGAACAAAACGATTTCACATAGTAACTGAGTTCAAGCCGTTGGTGTTAGTTCAGGTATTAATTACTACTTTTATTTCAGGCAAATAGCAATCGAAAATATCCACATAGTTTGTATACACACGTCTCTGTAGGGTCATGGAAAGATTTGTTAATTCAATTAGGGTTTTCGATTCCCGGTCAATGCATGTGAGATTTTTGAAGTGAAATGCCATGTCCTGTGGTTCGGATTCCACGTAAAAAGGAGGTCCCGTGGCTCATAATCACACGATTCACGGCCACGTAAAACTACAATCTTCCTTCCTTTTTTTTCAATTAGGGTTGTGAAAGCCCTGCACAACCAGACGTGTAAAGACATGCCTCAACTCAAAGTTGGATGTTGCCCACGGCAGGTCGTATATGTAATAATAATAATAATAATAATAATTTTATTTTTATTTTTTATTTTTTTAGGGGAAGAAATGCATTTACGCACAGAGTGTCGGGCTCTTGCTGCTGAGTAGCATACTGCCGACTAAAACTCCCCCTTTACTTCTGAACACTAGCCTGGAACCGTTTAGCACATTAAAACAATAATAATAATAATAATAATAATAATAATAATAATAATGTTATTGGTTTTACATCCCTTTTAACTACTGCTGCTTTTAGAGACACCGGGGTGCCGGAATTTTTGCCCGAAGGGGATCTTTAACGTGCCAGTAAATGTACTGACACGGCTCCCTCGCATTTGTGCACCCTCAAATGCCAGCTGACTGCGCCAGGATACGAACCTGCAACCTAGGGCCTAGCAAGCGAGAACGTTACCGCCGAGCCACGCAGCCAGTCCGGTCGATTATGTCTCCAGATCCATAACATTCTTGAGATACTTCTTATCTTTCTTTCTTTCTTTCTTTCTTCAATGATGGTAGCAGTTTTTATCTAGATTGTGGCGTTTGGTAGAGGTAAATCGTTTCTCTGGCCTTCAACAAAGAATAGTTCTATTATACTCTTTGATAATAACAACGAGTTATAACTATACTCATACATTTAAGAGAAAGTAGGCTATATGTTCTTTACTGAACATCTTGTTTTTATTTACCATTTATTTCAATTTTTTATTTTGCCAAAAGTGACTAACTACACATTTTGAAAATTTTGATTTTTTGAATTTCAATTTTATTTTAGCATGTATTTTAATACTTATATAATTATTATTTACCATTTATTTTTATTTTTGATTTTGACAAAGGTCCTTACTATAGATTTTTATTTTCCCCCTTTTAAATTTTATTTAATGTTTTTAATTTATTATTTAAATGGTTTAATTTATTTTTAATTTTTGATTTTTGCCTAGAGGGCGTAACTGTAACATTTTAGCTGCTTATTTATTTAATTAGGCCAACGGCCTAGCCGTGTTGAAACACCGGATCCCATGAGAACTACGCAGTTAAGCAACATTGGGTGCAGTCAGAACTTGGATGGTATGCCGGTTCTAGGCACTGCGCGCTGTTGGCCAACATAAGGAGGAGCGGAAAGGCCCTGGCCACCCTACCGCATGCAAACTCCGGCTGCGGTTAGCCTCTTCGGAGATTCGGACCTGCCTTCGGGCAGAATACCAATTAAATTAATTTATTTAATTGAGCTGTGTGGTAGCTGTACCAAGAGAGGATACCTCTCAAGCGGGAAGGGGAAGGGAGAGAAAGGGAGAATGGCTAGAGAGAATTTTATATTATTTGCAGACGCGAGCGTTAAAGCATGCACAGCAACTGCATGTTACCACTAGACTTTAGCCGATATTTCCCAAACCCATTATGGTAGGAAATCATGCAAGGGATCCTATTAAATAGCACGACATTACCTTTCCCATGGACCAATTATTTAGCCAAAATTTGCCCAAAAGGTCCTAAGTATTTAGTTGGTACTACTTTATTTGAACGAGACTGTACCTTACTGTTAGTTATTTTAACCAATATTTCGCGATGCCATGATGGGAGGAATTCGTGTAAGGGGTCCTATTAAATAGTGTTAAATGTAATTTACCGTAGTTAAAGTTAGGTATTTATTATTATTATTTGATTGTCTTGTATAGCTAGCCCAAGGTGGTACCTGAGCGGGAGAGGGGGAATATTGTTAATGGTTAGATTCTGGATGATCACTCGCTAATTAGTATTAATATTATTATTTAACACACAGGGGGTCATTTTTTTACGCCTGGCAATGAATGTACAAAGATGATTACACTGTAGGTTAAAACTAAATCTCTCTAGGCCTTGAGCGCCATGCGATAAGGATTTTCTGACCAGACAGGAGTTAGATTACACACTAAAGATTAGACGACTGTTGTTATTGTCTCATGAGGTAAGATCGTAGAGAGCGAGTTGCCATTTTGGTTCCTGTACAGTACAACAGATGCTTACTGTATATAGAAACCGGTTGACCATTTCGGTTCCTGAACATTGATTAAAATAACCTGCAGAATGTAACCTAAGAAATTTAATTTTTACTAGCGGACCCGTGCGAGAAATCTCGCATGTTCATAAACCACACTTTCCCCAATAGGTTTATAATAAGAGACTTGAGGAGAAAGGTTGTTATGCTTTAATTTCAAACAAATGATTATAGAACACTATTTACATTTCAGTTAGAATTCCAAGTTCTACGTTCCCTAACTTAAGAAGGCAATCACAGAAAATGGGATCATCATAACACTCACCGGTTATTCGATATTTATGAAATTATGCGATTTGAGTACGATACTCATTCCTTTGATTTACTGCTTCTGAAATGAAAATGAAAAAATGAAAAAGGAAAGACCTCAGAATGTTAAAATGACCTGAAACAGGCGTCACAACGGCCAAAATGTGAAGTGGACAGCAATTATGGAGCGTATTTTCCTACAGCAACACTATCTGCAAATCGCACACTTCGTACATTTTTAAAGTAATTTTTTAAATAAATTATAGATATTTATGAACTTAGAGTGCTATTTGTCACTGCTAATGTCTATACTCCTTAATTTGAATGCTCATTTGTCACGATCGGTCGCTTGTGAGCGCCGCAGGAGGGATCTATACTATTGAAATAATATATATGATGATACTGATGATAATAGTTTGGATATGAAACAGGCGTCCCTACGGCCAAAATGCGAACTGAACGGCAATGATGTCGCGAATTTTCCTACAGCAACAGTATTTGCAAATCGTACACTTCTCACAAAAAATTATATTTATGAAATTAGAATGCAATTCGTCACTGCTAATGCCATTTGTGTGCTGAGTCCATTGATTGACAGCTTAGCTGTAACACTCACCGGTTATTCGATATTTATGAAATTATACGATTTGAGTAGTCTACTCATTCCTTTGATTTACTGTTTCTGAAATCCATGCAAAATGACAAAGGAAAGAACTCAGAATGTTAAAATGACATTAAACAGCCGTCAACACGTGCAAAATGTGAAGTGGACAGCAATTATGGACAGTATTTTCCTACAGCAACAGTATCTGCAAATCGCACACTTCATACATTTTTTTAAAGTATTCTTTTAAAGAAATTATAGATATTTATGAAATTAGAGTGCAATTCGTCACTACTAATGTCTATTCACTTTCATTTGAATGCTCATTTATTACGATCGGTCGCTTGTGAGCGCCGCAGGAGGGATCTATACTACTGAAATAATATATATGATTTATTTATATTGCAGTATTTATTTAATATTTAATTTTATAATTATTTAATTATTTTTGTTAAGCTGATAATGGTTAATCCGAATTAGACTTGGAAATGCAGGGAATGTCGACCACAATATTTACATTTTTAAAGTACGGTATCTGAGTTTCATTTGCCGTTATTTACTTATAATAGTTTCTCGCAAGATTTGAATACACATTACGGATATTGGTCTCGATTAACTGGATCTTGAAATAGCTGACCTGAGCAGGAAAATATATTATGAGTTACAAACATGCTAGTCCGTGTTTTGTTGACATGACAAAACGACCCCAAAGCTATGACTCGAACACTTATTGGAATGACTGAACTACCTATGGTTTACTATGTGCTATGATCAGTGCTTTTTTTTTTCTAAAAGAAATGTAAGGGGTACTCTCAGTTGTATTCAACAACACATCACGATCTTGCAGTTTTCGGCAATTTGCAGAGTCTGGTTATTACTTTTCAGGCTGACATGTTAAATGAGAGGTTGGGTTAATTTATTTTTGTCAACATGTCAAGGTAGTAACTGCACTCAGTATTTCTAAACATTTTACCACCAACCATTCGTACTTGCTGCAAAATGTCTTCTCTTTCTCCGAATCCCAGCATTCGGGAATGTCTTCCGACCCACTATTAAACGGGGGTTGAAAGCTCTTCTTGTGATCTTCCTTTGCATCACCACTCGACACAGTTGGCGTTTCTCCGTCATTGTTCATGTTCGAATCATTAACTTTCAGCTTTATCGATGCCAGGGTGGATGTTAAATAGTTTGTTATTTTCTTCATCCTTCAAAACTAACCATACGCACAAAATAACAACCTAGCCCGTCTCCAAACACTAGCCTGCGTGCTTAAAAGAGCTGAGCGTCGAGTTGCTGACCGAAAGAAACTGATTCGAGGATTACTCGAAATCTCCTTCAGCTGTTGTGAACAGAGCGTTGACGCCAGCTGATCGATGAACTTTCAAGTCGTAAGTTATATTTGCCGGACTAGATACAAATGTACCAATATTTTTTTTTAAACAGTTTTCAAATATTTACGGGGTACGCGTACCCCCACGTTCCCCCTAAAAAGCTAAGACACGCTAACCTATTATATAGATTGACTGAAGTAGCCATGATTGATGATTTGAAATACGGTAGAGTGATTTATTTTGCATAGGGTTTGAACTATGATTAATTATGTCAAGCTTACATGGAGGTCTAACGTTACACACCATAAATATAGCATGATTTTATAATTTTCTAATGCCGCCTAATGGGTCATACGCCAATGATATAAACAAGTTGTTCAGTAAACAATAATTAGCCTACTTTCTCTTAAATGCATGGGTAGGCCTATAGTTATAACTCTTTGTGATTTTCAGGGATTATAGTTGAAAGTTGGTTGTAGTAGCTTGTTGAATACAACGTGATATACATATATTATACTTTGATTGATCCTCACCTGAATATATATACACACACACACACACACTAATACAGCCATCACAATATCACAGGTTATCAGACAAAATACAAAACACTCACCCAAGTACACGGGGCTAGATGACCATGATGTTCATGCATCTCAAATTAAACAACAACAGCTTCCTACCCAAATCCTTCCTCGTATAAAAGTACCCACACTAGTAAACCTACAGACATCACAGTGACACAGGTTATCAGACAACGTCTACACACACCCAAGTACACGGGGCTACAATACCATGATGCCGAAACACCCCTAAAGAATCAAAAACAACAATAGACTCTACCATGGATCAAGAACAACGAATTTTAATCGCTGTAGTCGAGTGTTGAAGTATGTGGTGTTATAAGTATATTTTGTTTGTTGCAAATACAACGTATAGGCCTATATGCTTAGCATTATAACGTACGAGTAGTTATAAATCAATAAATAAAAAAACAATGAAGTAAGAAAATTTAACCTGCTGGGAATTGATCCACGAACCTTTAGACTATGAGCCCAGGTCGATACCATTACGTCACGTTTTTTTTTTTTTTTTTTAGCGTATGGCTTTTAGTGCCGGGAGTGTCCGAGGACATGTTTCGGCTCGCCAGTTTTGTAGCTGCTTCGAGACGGACACCCAATGGGTGAGCTACAAGTACCGTTGGGGAGGAAAGTTGGAAGGGAAGGGCGAGGAGTTGGAAGGTAGCGGCTGTGGCCTATAGTGAGGGACCAACCCCGGCATTTGCCTGGAAGGAAGATGGGAAACCACAGAAGACCACCTTCAAGGTTGCCGGCGGGGGGATTCGAACCTCCTCGCCTCCCGGATGTGAGCGACTGCCATTAGTCATGCCGTAACCACCACGGCTAACTCACCCGGTACGTCACGGATGCGCTACGATAATACTTGGTTAACAAGTGTTGTAGTATAACTGTATCATATTTTGTGTTGAAATCAACGATTTCATTAGCGTTTTCTGCCGTTTCTATAAACCATTTGATACTAAATAATAATTATGTATTAGTTTGTTCAGTACATTCCTAAAAGGATACAAACTTACCAAGTTACGGAAATATATGGAAAAATAGCGGCCATTTTAACAACGGGGCGGCACAGTCCCACAACGATATGGCACGGTAAGCCTGACCTGTTAGTCACTTCTACGGTTATGTATTCTATTATAATATGCTAATATCCTACCGGTCACCTCCTTGAGGACAGTATAAACCTCCTATGTACGATAAGCTGAATTGTTGATGCCTGGTCTTGTTGAATCGTAAGTTACGGTTAGGCTATAATACTTGCATGATTCATACATCCGCCATCTTGGAACTATTTGGCTGATGACCTTGTTATTTGGGCAAAATATGCTTTGCACATTAAGGTCTATTGTCGCAAAATTTGGTGGTGATCGGATGATTAGGTTAGTCGTAATTTGATTTAAGCTCAGAACATTTGGGTGGACCATTTCTTTTTTGTTATGATGGCGACAATATACAACATGACACTGAGTTGTCCCTTGCAAGTGCTACCTCTGTACCAAAGATGGTTCGATTTGGTTTCGTTGAGTTTGAATTGATAGGGGAATCGATTTGCACACGTACATGGCCACCATCTGCAAACTATTGGGCTAATCATCTTGTAGTTTGGCCCAAAAACGCTTCCCACATGAAGGCATGTTGATGCAAAATTAGGTAGAGATCAAATGATTAGGTTAGTCGTAATTTTATTTAGGCTTTGAACATTTGGGTGGCCGCCATTGCGTTTCCATCAAGACGGTGGCGATATAAATCATGACACTGAGGTGCCTTTAGCTCTGTACCAAATTTCGTTGAATTCGGTTTCACCGTGTTTGAAAGGATAGGGGAGGATATACATGCAGAGTACACACAAACAAACACATACACATTTCAGTACAAATCGCGCACACTCATCGCGAGTCAGTAAAAATCGTGCCCAGTAATAGCAATTTTCAATTTTATTTTGAGCTAGGCTAAATTACTCTGGAATTCTAGAACAACAAAACACCAAGATTTTACATCTTGGCGTGTTTATTAGGTACAGCATTCATTAGGTACAGCATTCTTGGCGTGTTGTTGTGGCTTGCTTACAAACATAGCAGTAAGGATATTGGTGTCATCAAAAGCGTTGGATATTCTTCCAAAACGAATAGAGGACGTTGAGTCTCAAAAAGGGCGAGCAAGGAAATAAGCCATGAAAAATAGCAACCAAATAAAAATAATTCCGCTTCAATATGTCTTGACCTCTAACTAAACACCATTTCTCAAGTCGGTAGCTCAGTGTGTAAAAGGTTTGTTGATTGATCAATCAATTGTGTAGAGTATAGCGTTCCTTAGGTTCGAACCCTATCCTCTCCAATGCAAACAGAAATACATATTGAGCATCCGATTAGATTTATTATTATTATTGTTGCCGTCTTAACGTATAAGCCTTAAGTATTAGTTGATAGCATTTGATCACCAGCCTCATGTAGTATGGTGTTTGTCAAAAAACTCGGATAACTCGTATTTATGTATTAACTACAGTAGTGTATATATCTGTATTAGATACAGGAAATGAGGTCGATATTTTTGTTGTTGGAATAAGGTGGGCCCTGTGTTTTAATGTTTAAGATTTGTGATATTGTAGTGGATACATTAGTTTAAGAGTTTGTAATCGAGATCGTGATTGGAATTGATAATGTTATAGCCTTAAGATTGTACCGTTTGTGCTAATCTATGTTTTTTAGATTGTTTCTTCCACTTAGGTTGGGTTAGGATAGGCAAAAGTATTCTAGAATTTTGAAATCTTAGTGCTGTTGTTATTGATTACTTATGAAACGAGCATTAAGGCTAGTAATGCCATAAAGAGAGCTGCTAGACTCATCTAAAACCATGCGAGGTATATGGGTTTTCTAAAAAGAAAGCGCCCACCCAAGCCATAAAAAAATAAGTTATGTATAAGTTTACAATTCTTGGATAGAGAGGTGGTGTTTCAACCACTTCTGGAAAAATGTATACATAACATTGACTAGGTTATCTGTTGGCTCTAGTCTCAATCCTGGTTGGGTTACAGTCTTTGTAGTAAAAATTGTAATGGGTATTATCGTAGGCTGAGCCGAAGTCTTTTGCAAAGAGTGTTTACAGCTCATTCGGAACTAAAATCTATAGGGTCTGTGTTATAAATGCTGTAACTCTTTTACTATTTGGGGGTTGTGGATGTTTAGCACACAAAGGAAAACATACTCTATTTTCATATTCTATATTAATCATCATTTACAATAAGCATCCTCTCCAATATAATCAAGACATAACCATGGTATTTCAAACCAGCATCTCATCCAATAACCTTCACACATATCATCTCTTCTTCTATATTTCTTTAAATACCAGCCTTCTTCCATCTATTATCATCAACACAATCAATATTCGTTTAGCCAACAAGCATCCCATAAACAAAATATCATCCATTATTCATCCTTTCCACAACGCATCACCCAATCTATTCTAAAACGTAACCCCTTTCATTCTTAACAAAAAGAATCAGAAGAACTGTCTATCTAAAAAGAATTGCTATACAGATATGAAACTCCGTAGTGCAAAGCCCCCTTCTACCTCACTGCTGGACCACTACAAAGAATCTCATAGCTCAAGCGCTAGACTCCTTGCAATGGCCCATCAGCAAGAGGTGGCCGTGCTTCGAACTATTATATATATATACCTTTAATAAAATGAACTGTTTTAATTCGCCCTCTTATATACGAAGTACGTCCAGAAAGTAAGTTCCGTTTGGTAATAACATTAAATTGTGTACAGATACAGAAAAATTATTTATTGCACAAAATTTTACAACCCTTACACTACTTTTCCACATAACTGCCGAAATGTTGCAGGCATTTGTCGTAGCGTGGCACGAGTTTTTGTATACCTTCTTCAAAGAGGTGTGCCGCCTGTGTCTTCAACTAGTTGTACGTTCCTCTGCAGCGCAGTTCCGCATATGCGCGGTAGACGCTCTGTATCAAGGAGAAGAAACGTGCGCCATTTGGAGAGCGCAGTCAGCCACGTACGCGTTGTTGTGCATGTTTACTCGTACAATGTCGGTGTTGATTGAAAATCCCGCCGCTTGTGAAATCAGATCTGTGATTCGTTTTCTGAATGCTAGGAAAGTGAAACCAATTGAAATTTATCGGCAAATTTGCAAAGTGTATGGACAAAATGCGATGAGTGATTCAATGGTGAGAAGATGGGTCCGACAGTTCAATGAAGGACGTAGTGAAGTGCACGATGAAGAACGAAGTGGGCGTCCATCTTTGGTCACAGAAGAACTGGTTCACGCGATTGATGACAAGATCCGGGAAAACCACAGGTTTACAATTAGTGCTCTCGCTATGGAATTTCCCCAAATCTCACGATCACTAATTCATGAAATTGTTACCGAAAAACTGAACTTTCGTAAACTTTGCCGACGTTGGGTACCAAAGATTCTTACGGAGCAACACAAAACAAAACTGATGGGTAGTGCACTTCCGTTTTTGACCCGTTACAATGAAGGCGGCGAAGAATTTCTGACACAGATAGTCACAGGAGATGAAACTTGGGTTTCTTACGACACCCCTGAAAGTAAGCGGCAATCAATGGAATGGAGGCACACTTCATCCCCAGCAAAGGTTAAGCCGAAACAAATCTTGACACCTCGGAAAATGATGTGCACAGTGTTCTGGGACTGGAAAGGCATCTTACTCATTGATTTCTTACCGCGTGGTCAAACAATCAACGCAGATCCTTACTGCGAGACACTTAGGAAATTGCGCCGCGCAATACAGAATAAGCGCCGAGGGTTGCTGTCAAAAGGTATTGTTTTTCTTCACGACAACGCACGACCACACACTGCAAATGTGACGAAAAACCTCCTACAGGGATTTGGCTGGGACGTGTTTGACCACCCTCCGTACAGCCCTGACCTCGCTCCTAGCGACTTTCATCTGTTACACATCTCAAGTCTTTCCTTGGCGGTCAACACTTCAACAATGACGACGAGCTGAAAGAAGATGTTTCCAACTGGTTGAAGACACAGGCGGCAAACTTCTATGAAGAAGGTATCCAAAAACGTGTGCCACGCTATGACAAATGCCTGCAAAAGTTCGGCAGTTATGTGGAAAAGTAGTTTAAGAGGTGTAGAATGGTGTGCAATAAATATTTTTTCTGTATCTGTACACAGTTTAATTTTATTACCAAACGGAACTTACTTTCTGGACGTGCCTCGTATATAAAAACACAGAGCACAAATTACAAAACATATCAAATACACTAACTAAAACTACCAATAAAAACTATGTGCACATTGATCGGTTGTTACTATTAAGTCTCTTGGATCATTCAACAACACATTGATATTGGGAAGATGAAATGTCGCTGTTTTCTCTGAGCCTGTTTGAGAACATGCCATAACATCTCTTCTCTGGACTATGATAAGAATCACATGTTTCTGAATTCCTTGGCCCGAAGTTAAGCTTGCATATATGACAAAACTTTGTTCTTGCTGAGAGAAAGCCTTTAGCTTCCTCCGTTCCACTTTCTCGCTCCTTCCCTTCACCTTTCTCATGTGCCTTTTCCTTCCCTTCACCTACTTCCACTCCTTCTTCAGTTTCTTCCATACCACCTGCTTTCTTTCCTTTGTCTTCGTTCTTTCTTTTCTCCTGTTCTTCTCTTAGTCTTCCTCCTCCTTCTTCTGCTCTCCATCTCGTCTTTTTCTTCATTCACCATGTCATTCCGCACCTTGTACTCCTCATCTTCCATCTCCACCATTTCTCTCTCCTTCCCCTCCTCATTTTTCTCCTCTTTCTTATCTGTCTCATACTATTTAACAACTCCTTTCTTTTTATCCTTTCTTTCCTCTTTTCCTTTGTCCCTTTTATCTTCTTTCATTTTTCTTCTTTGGAACCTTCACTCTCTTATCTTCATTTGTCTAACATCTCATCCTCTTCCTACTCCTTCTCTTTGCCTTACATCTCGTCCCTTTCTTCGTCCACCTTGTCCTCCACAGCTTCTTCACCTTTCCTTATCTTCTTCCTGGATGTTGTCTTTCTCCACCTCTATCTTGTCCTCCACACTTTCCTTCACTTTGTCCTCTATCTCATCCCCTTCCTTGTTTCCAGTTTTAGCCTCCTCCTCAATTTCACCTTGTTTTCCTTCACCTTGTTCTACCTCTTGTCCATCCTTTTCCTCTTCTCCATTCTCTCCTTCTTGTACATTGTCTTCCTTCACCTCTATCTTATCTTCCACTCTTTTCTTCACCTTGTCTTCTATCTCATCCTCTTCCTTGTTTTCAGTTTTATTCTCCTCCTCCATTTGACCTTGTTTTACTTCACCTTGTTCTCCCTCTTGTCCATCCTTTTCCTGTTCTCCATTCTATTCACGCCCCCCACCTCTCTGATGATTTTCCTGCTTTCCTGCAAGAGATTCACTTATTGAGTCAAACTTCTCTTCTATATGTACTTTCATACAGTGCTTGACTTGTAAAAAGAGAGGTTCCGGTACTGTGGGCTACCGGGTGGTGGTGGGAGGGGGAGCGGTGGGGGGCCTTTATGGAATATTGAAATATAGAGTTCTAAAAACTATATTTTTACGCTTTTCTGAACACCTGGACAAAATAGCAATCTAATTTTGATTGGAATTTTAAATTAAATTGAGACTGCTGTAGCAACATTTTTCTTACCATAGCCATTGGCCTATATTAAATTTTAATGTAGGCCAACTACGCTACCATTCAAACAATGTACATTATTTCAAGTTTTTCTAACGTAATTTAACAAAATACATTCGGTTTGAAAATACATACATGTTCACCAACAATCTTTTATTTCTTCAAATAACCTTCACACATATCATCTCTTCTTTTATATTTCTTTAAAAACCAGCCTTCTTCCATCTATTATCATCAACACAATCAATATTCTTTTAACCAACAAGCATCCCATAACCAACATATCATCCATTATTCATCCTTTCCACATCGCATCACCCAATCCATTCTATAAGGTGCGTTCAAAAAGTAAAGAGCCGCAGTCATAATTACAGAAACCAGTACGTGCATGTTAGAAGTATTGGCCCTGACTGTTGAGGCACTTGTCGCACTGTGACACGAGGCGGTGAATGGCTGTCTCATAAAATTCCATGGGCTGCGATGTGAACAAGTTCCGCACGTACAGCTGGACGTCGGCGTCCGAGGTGAATCGTTGGCCCCGCAGAGTCCTTTTCAGGGGACCAAACATGGCGTAATCACAGGGAGAGAGGTCTGGACTGTATGGAGGGTAGCGGAGAACCTCCCATTTGAATTTCTGCAGGACTTCCGCGACTGTGTTGGCCATATGAGGTCGTGAAATGTCGTGGAGCGACCATGGCGGCAATGGCGTTCACTATCACTCGGCGGTCCTGGGTAATGAGTGCATCAACCAGCTGGACGTTGTCATCGGTAATGCAGGGGGATGCCCCTGACCGTGCATCATCGGCTAACGACACCCGTCCTTCCCTGAAGCGCTTGTGCCACGCCTTGACCCTTGCAAGGGACATGCAGTGTTCGCCGTACACTTGTGACATTCGGCGATGAATGTCCGTTCCCCCTACTCCTTCCGCTGTCAGAAACCGAACAACACCTCTTTGCTCTTCGGTTGATGCCTCCATATCACTCTTTGCAATGCGAATGGCAGCGTTGGACGATTGATGAATGCTGCTGCTCGCTTTTTATCGTCACGTGACGTGCACGCGTGCCCTCTAGCGATGGGCTGTGACCTTCCACGCTCTGGTCGGAACCACACCTCGTTACACACGCCACGATTAGCCGATGTAGTTACCGGTTTGCGCATTCCAGCCTCCGGCTCGTTACTTTTTGAACGCACCTTATAAAACATAACCCCTTTCATTCTTAACAAAAAGAATCAGAACAACTGACTATCTGGTTAGTTAGTAATTGTTGTTTTAAGGGGCAGAACTACGAGGTCATCTGCCCCTAACTGACTATCTAAGAAGAATATCTATACAGATATGAAACTCCAAAGTGCAAGGCCCCCCTTCTACCTCACTGCTGGACCACTACAAAGAATCACATAGCTCAAGCGCTAGATTCCTTGCAATGGCCCATCAGAAAGAGAAGAACAAACAGGAATGGCATAAGACTAGTGGAATTTTGCAGGAACCATGATATGATCTCCAAATCAACTTACTTCAAGAGAAGACAAAATAAACTCAAAACTTGAAACATCCAGATTGGAAAAAAAGGTGAATGGCAACTAGATCATGTTTTTATGTATAAGAACTGTCACAGGGAGATCTACAATGTGAAAGTTCTGAGAGGAACAGATACTGGATCGGATCATTACATGATAAAGATTAAAATTAAATTCACCCCGTTGACAAAGAAAAAAAACTCACCTAAATAAGAAGAGAACATACGACCCTCATAAACTAATAAATAACAAGGGATACAAAGAACGAACTAGATATATTAAAATAACAGATGATCTAGAGGAAATAGTTCCCAAATTGAAACAAATAGCTGAACAAGTAGCCCCAATATATCCAAGGAAGAAACACCAATGGTGGAACGATGAGTGGGGTAATACAGTGGAAGATAGACATCAAGCCTGGTTACGGTATCAGAGTCAAAAAACAACTACAAAGATATGAACCTCCAACATTAATGTTAAAAGACAAAAATGGCGAGTTAGCTCATAGTAATAAAAGAAATACAGAAATTTTAGCAGAAACATTTAACAAGTTGCTAAATTGCGAAGATCTACCAGAACTGCTTTAAATAAATACAGACACCACTATTAAAACACCATCAGAAAACATAAATCCACCCACAATCCAAGAAGTCTACAAAGCACTTGGATCTCTTAAAACAAAGGAAGATAACTCAAAAAATAATACGAAGGGCTAAACGGCTATACCAAAAGGATATACTTCTGATGATCGAAACAAATAGCGCGAAAACAAACTCAAGAGATTACTACAAAATTTTTAGCAAACAACTACAAAGATATGAACCTCCAACATTAATGTTAAAAGACAAAAATGGCGAGTTAGCTCATAGTAATAAAAGAAATACAGAAATTTTAGCAGAAACATTTAACAAGTTGCTAAATTGCGAAGATCCATCAGAACTGCTTTAAATAAATACAGACACCACTATTAAAACACCATCAGAAAACATAAATCCACCCACAATCCAAGAAGTCTACAAAGCTCTGAGAGAGCTCCAAAACTACAAAGCGAGTGGAGAAGATCAAGCATTTGCAGAATTGTGGAAATATGCAGCAGAACCAGTAACGATTTCATTACACCAATGCATAGTGAACATTTGGATCAAAGAAGAACTGCCAGACCATTGGACTACAGCTATAATACATCCATTACACAAGAAAGGAGAAAAATCAAATCCTGACAACCATCGAGGAATTTCCCTTTTGGATATCACATATAAAATCATGTCACGAATTCTATATAATCGTTGTAAAGATCAATTAGAACTGGAAATAGGAGAATATCAAGGTGGATTTCGGCCATGGCGAAGCAGCCCTGAACAGATAATCACCTTAAAATTAGTAATGGACTACTACAAACGTAGACAAAAACAGCAAGTCATAACCTTCGTAGACTTCAAAAAAGCTTATGATCTCTATATATTTAAGAATGAAAGTTTGTCTGTTTTTTCTGAATTTCTACGTAAATTTGCGTTATTTACGCGTTTTAGACTGTTTTATGACGGATGCGTGCGAAAATGAAATTTTTGTCTGTCTGTCTGTCTGTTTGTTTGTCTGTGGACAATGTTTTGTGTCCTTATAACTCGAGAACGGCTGAGTGGATCAACGTAAAATTTGGTACAGATATCCTTCAGAGGCAAGACACCAATCATTGATGTAACTCTTCTCTGTACCTCTCATAAAAGGGGGCCTACCCCCTTAAAATACATGCTGAAATAGGCGTAGAAGGGCGAGACAAAGCTCATTTTCAGCCCCTCAATGTGAGAAACGAAACTCGGGAGTCCTAAAGGGCCCCCGAAAAACCACATTTTAAGGCCCTAAAACCAATAGTTTTTGAGATATTCCCAGAAAATTAATTTCATTTAATACAATAATGAAAGGAAGCTAGCCGGTAACCAAGGCAACAGAAATTCACAGGTCCATCTATTGCTGTAATATAAGACGCAATACAATTCCATTTATTACATTACTGAGATAGTTTGCAAACGGCTAGAAGGTTATAACGGAACCAAACTAAGCTGTAAAATTCATCAATACTTATAATGCGCTTAAGGGGGTCAAGGGGTACTCTATAATTTTTTCACGCGATTTACACGTGCTGGTGTGCTACGGAAGGTATATTATATCCCTATCCCTATATTGTTATATTATTATTATAATTAATATTATTATTACGGAAAGGAAGACCCCAGAGGACTGGAAAAAGGGAATAATTGTCCCGATCTTCAAGAAAGGTAGTAGAACAGAATGCAGAAACTATCGGGGAATAAAACTGATGAGTCATTGTGCAAAGATGTTTGAGAAAGTTTTGGAAAGGAGAATTAGGACAAGGATAGAAGGAGGGATGAGGGAAGAACAACATGGCTTCAGAGCAGGAAGGTCCACAGTGGATTTGATTTTTGCTGTAAGTCAGTTACAAGAACAGCACTGTCAATATGGAACAGATCTACTGATGGCCTTCCTGGACATTGAGAAAGCATATGACAGTGTATGCAGAAACAAAGTATGGAAGTCCCTGGAGGATAGAGGAGTAGAAAAATGGACTATAAGGAGGATAAAGGAGATGTACAAGGGAAGCGTGAGCTGTGAGAAAGTGGGAGGAGAGAGATCGGACTGGGTGGAACAGAGAAACGGCCTGAAACTAGGAAGTGCACTGGCACCGTTACTTTTCATTGTGGTGATGGATGACATAATGACCCGAGTGGCACAAGTAATTGGGGAAGGAAAGATGAAAGCAATGGTGTTAGCGGATGATCTGATGATTTGGGGAAACAAGGAGGAGGAGGAGGTACAGGAACAGTTGGACGTGTGGGAAGGAATAATACAAGGATATGGGATGAAATGTAGCATAAATAAGAGTGAGATGGTGATTACAGCAAGGAAGAAGGAAAGAACCACAACGGGAATAACAACTGGTGGGGAACAGCTGAAGAAAGTGGAGAGTTTCAAGTATCTGGGAAGCCTGATACAAGATAATGGAAGAAACTATAGACAAAAAATGAGCGGGGGAGACAGGCAGAAGCATTCCGGAGGAGTGTGAGAAGCATGTTATGGAGCAAGGATGTCCCTCAGAACAGAAAAAGATCATATATCGGACGTACTATGCCCCTATCCTGACGTATGCCTCGGAGACCTGGGCTATGAAAGGAAGGGAGAAGAGCAAAATACAGGCCAGTGAGATGAGGTTCTTGAGAAGCAGTATTGGAGCTACAGAGATGGACAGAATAAGAAATGAGAGGACCAGAGAATTAATAAAGGAGGAACCATTACGGGATGGTATAGAGAAATCTAGACTTAGATGGCATGGACATGTAAAACGAATGGAGGATAAGAGGATACTCAGGAGGATACACGAGACGAAGTGGGAACGAAAGAGACCGAGAGGAAGACCGAGAGACAGGTGGCTGAAAGGGATGGAAGAAAGCGTGAAGAAGAGAGGAGAAGACTGGACAGGGGTGGAAGCTGAGAGATGGTGGGAAGACAGAAGACGTTGGAGTGGCCTGTGTTCCAGACCCGGCCAACGGCTGGAAACTGTGCAAGAGGATGATGATGATGATGATGATGATGATACTACGGCCTACAACGACGAGACAAAGCTCATTTTCAGCCCCTTGGTGTCAGAAAAAAACCTCGGGGCCCCTAAACAGTCGTAAAGGGTCCCCGGAAACTACATTTTAATGCTCTAAAACCAAGAGTTTCTGAGATATTCCCGGAAAACTAATTTCATTTAATAAACTAATGTAGGAATGCAAGCCAGTAACCATGACAACAGTGTCTCAAAAAGTTACATCCAACTTTCCATCTATTTCTGCAAGAAGTAATGCCACTCCATTTATTAAATTTCTGTGAAAGTTTGCAAATGGCTATATGGTTATCACGGAACCAACAAAAACTGTAAAATTCATCAATGCGCTTAAGGGGGTCAAGAGGTACCCTGGATTTTTTCACAAGACTTAAACGTGCGATGTGTCGTACAGAAGCTCTATTATATCTTCAAACAGCAACATTATTTTCTAAAATTCCTGAATTGAAATAGTTTATTTTTTATTTTATTTTTTTGCTTTTAGGAATTTGGGCCATTGGAGGCTAAAAAACCTGAATTTTCATGCACCACAAGCCTTTATAATTTATTAAAGGGGTGCGCACTTGACACAACAGTGTGGGTCAGTTTTTATGTGACGTGAATTGCATTTCGTCTACGAGGTTTTCAATTTTATTTTCACGTCAGGAAGTACACGTTAGGTAAATTAGTTTCAGAGCATATTTCAACTAATCATTTATCTTTGTCGACAAACAGTTTCCAAGCCCCTAACCATTGCAACAGTAGCTCAATTGATTACGTCTGGTTATTAATACCGACGACCGTTCGAAGATTTTTTTTTTAGCGTATGGCTTTTAGTGCCGGGAGTGTCCGAGGACAAGTTCGGCTCGCCAGTTTTGTAGCTGCTTCGAGACGGACACCCAATGGGTGAGCTACAAGTACCGTTGGGGAGGGAAGGAGGGAAGTTGGAATGTAAGGACTCAGGAGTTGGAAGGTAGCGGCTGTGGCCTATAGTTAGGGACCAACCCCGGCATTTGCCTGGAAGGAAGATGGGAAACCACAGAAGACCATCTTCAAGGTTGCCGGCGGGGGGATTCGAACCTCCTCGCCTCCCGGATGTGATCGACTACCATCAGTCATGCCGTAACCACCACGGCTAACTCACCCGGTGAAGAATGGGTACTTCTGCTAGTTGTATACATAGATCTTCATTGCTGAAAATACTAAGGAATTTCGGACTTCATCCCAAATTAATAAAAATTATAAAATTAACTCTAACAAACACCAAATCTATGGTAAAATTCAGAGGAGAAATATCTGAACCGTTTACGATTAAAACAGGATTAAGACAAGGAGATGGTTTATCGCCTTTACTTTTCAATTGTGCTTTGGAATATGTAATGAGGGAATGGTACAGGGAAAATCCTAGAAGCATAAGAATTGGAACCAAGAAAGATCAAATAGACATAAATTGCTTGGGATTCGCAGAAGACTTAGCGTTACTGACTAATAATATTCAAGAAGCCAGAAATCAAATAATAAGCCTACAAAATATAGCATAAAAATTGGACTTCAGATATCATTTGAAAAGACATAGATAACGGTAGCAAATCCACTTGTAATCAATCACATAACAGTAAATAACAAGAAAGTTAAAATAGTGAAGCAATTTAAATACTTAGGAGAAATTATAACTTACAACTTGGATGAGAAACCTGCATGGCAAGAAAGAACTAATAAAATGATAAAAGCCCAAAAATTAAAATGGTCTACATATAAAAGAAAATGTCTGTCAATCGCAACAAAATTAAAACATTACTAGACGGTGGTTCACCCAGAGGTGACATATGGAAGTGATACTCTTTTTAAAGTTACTCAGAAAAACAGAATCGACAAAATTTTAAAAGTAGAAAGGAGAATAACTAGAACATGCATAAATAAAAATATCAGAAAGATGGACAGTGGCGGATAGTACCAAATCAAGTGGTATACAGAGAACTGGAGCCCATCACTGATACTATTCGGAAGAAACGGATTTCTTTTTTTGGTCACATCATGAGGACACCAGAAACCAGGTTATCTAGAAAAATTGTAGTGAAACTTTGGAATATGAAACAACAAGTAGGATGGATTAAGGAAATTAGAGAAGATATGAAAAAATTAGAAATAACCTTGGATGACTTGGAAAACAAAACAAAAATATTAAAAAACTGAGAGATATAAAAATAAGATTTCAGGCTAAAATAGACTAACGTAATACAGTAAAAAGGGTATTTACAGATGAGGAACGCCTGAGAAGATTAGTGCGAATGAAAAGCTTCAGGACGGCTCGGAAAGGAAACTTACTGAAGAAGAGGACCAAGAAATGATTGACTGAAGTGGTCCAATGAGGCCGTAAACGCAGAAGAAGAAGAAATAGGCATAGTAGTGTCTTAGAGCAAGTAAAACATTAGAGTATAGAATATTCCCTCAGGATGCTAGTATGGCTAAAGAAATAATGTCGAGGTGTAAAAAAGCCACTATACTAAGTTTTCAGTCACAAAGTATTCTACAAAATCAATGTTATTGTAGTCTTAGTATCTAAACCACCCTTGCTGTATAATAGTAACAGGCTTGCTAATTAGCAATTGGGTAAGTAGCCATGAAAAATATATCGTCTCCATGCGGCTTAAATATCCTAATACCGTTGGGGGTCTAAAGAGAACGAGGATTAACCAAGAAAGGTCGACAAGGAAAAATACAGAAATGAGCCTGGCACAGTGAAAGCAATGTCAAACACAACTGGGTTCTCGTCGTCGCCAAGCACGCGCAATGTAAATCCCTAGAGGTAATCAGTTGCATGTGGAATCTGAACCACAGGATATGGCATTTTAATCCCTAAATTTACCATATATTTAACCCTTTCTGCTTAGTTAAGAGGTAAGCAACTTAACCACTGCCTCACCAAGTCCCAAGGAATAATGGAAACCATGGAAAGCTAGTTCTAGGACGGTTGAGGTTAAAATCAAACCAATCTCTTCTCAGTTCCGCCTCACGAGACCAAGTATACATCGTTCGTGTTCTGAGACAATGTATTAAGAAACTCTTTTCCACTGCTGCTACAACATCATGTAAGGTAAGAGCGTTTCATCCTATTACCGTCAGTTTCGCAAGAGACCAAAAAGGTTAACAGAAAGAAACAAAAAATGTCTGTCCAAGAAATTAAATAAACATTATATAACTAATAAATTAAATATTAGATTAAATCAAAGTCAAAAAATCAAAATTTTTAAAATGTGTAAGGCCCTTTTAGCAAAAACAAAAAATAGAAATAAATGGTAAATAAGAATTATATGAATAATAAATTAAATTTTAAAATAAAATTAAAAAGTCAATAAATCAAAATTTTCAAAATGTGTGGTTAAGCTCTTTGTCAAAATTCGGTTAAATTAGTGGTCCTCTGCAAAGGGGGCGTCACCTCGAGTAATTTGATACCTCACGTGTCCAAATTCGAATCTGTGGTTCGGGAAATATCGGAAAAAACGAACGCCAGGTACAGTCGGGTTAAAAAAAAATGGGTGGGGCTGGACCGTTCGACGCTATCTACTCACAGGGATCTGGGACAAAAGCATTACAGTCATGTTGTCGTCTAACAGGGATCTGGAACAAGAGGAGTACAGTCATGTTGTTGTCTCACAGGGATCTGGAACAAGAGCAGTGAAGAAATGTTCACTACACATAGCACAGTATCCCGCATCGAGACATTGATTGTTACCTCACAGGGATCTGGAACAAGAGCAGTACGGCCTCGTTAACTACACATAGCACAGTATCTCGTATCGGGACATTGATTGCCCTCTTCACAGGGATCTGGAACACGAGTATTAAGGCCACGTTCACTACACAAAACACAGCATCCCGTATCGGGACATTGACTGTCCACTTTACAGGAATCTGGAACAAGAGCAGTACAGTAATGTTCAGTGAACATAACCCAGTACTCCGCATCGGGGCACTGACTATCATTTTTACAGGGACCTGGAACAAGAGGAGTACAGTAATGTGCATTATACATAACACAGTATTCTTTAACGAGATATTGACTCTCCTTTTCACAGGGATCTGGTAAAAAAAGCAGTTCAGCCATATTCGAAATACATATCACAGGTCATGAAATGTCCTCTACACAGAGATCTGTAACAAGAGTACAATACACAACATAGTAGGCCTACTCTGCTTAGGAACATTGGTTGTCCTTTACACAGGGATCTAAAACAAGAGCTGTACATATGATCAATATCATCGTAGGCCTATATGAGACGTTATTCTGTATTTGAATATATTCCATCGTCTTCACAAAGGTCTGGAACATGGGCAGTACAGTTATGTTCAATATACATAACACAGTAGTCCTATTCTGTATCGGGATACTGTCCTTCCTCTTTACAGAGATCTGGAACAAGAGTAGAACAATCGCTTTTAGAATATATAAGAAAGTATTTTGAGTCAAGGCTTTGAATTTCCTGTCTTCACAGGAGTCTGGAGCAAGAGAAGTACAATCAGTTTCGGTATACATAGCACAGAATTATGTCTTGAGACCTTGTCTATTCTCTACCCTAGGGGCAGATGACCTCGCTGTTACTCCCCGTAAAACTCCAATAAATAACTATCCTCTACCCAGGGATCTGGATTAAGAGAAGTACAGTCATGCTCAATTATCATAACACATCCTGTCAAAGGAAAACTAGAACTGGATGTAGGAATAGAATACAGAACTGATGGTGGATTATTCAACTTAAGAAGACTTACGGCTAGGAAAAAATATCTTTAACTAGTGTTATTGAACTTCAGTACACTGATGATAATGGTGTCTTGGCCAACTCCAAAGATGATCCACAGACTATTCTGAATGCATTTAATGGAGCATATAAGAGCATTGGCCTCGATCTCAACATTATGAAAACCCATATTCTGTAGCACCCTGTTTGTACTGCTCCAGCAATGCCTCTTACCATTACAATCAATGGTGACCTCCTGCAGATCACCAAAAAAAATCCCTATCTTGGAAGTCACCTGTCTACAAGTGCAAATATTGAAGCTGAAATTCAGGATCGACTCAAATGTGCTAGCACGGCTTTCGGTCGTCTACGGGAAAGGGTGTTCGATAATCATAATATGAGCACCCGGTCTAAGCTGTACGTATACCAATCTATCGTAATACCAAGCCTTACTTACGGCTGTGAAACTTGGACCACCTACTGGAGACACATAATTTGCTTGGAGAAAAATCATCAACGATGTTTGAGAAGAATCTTGAGAATAACATGGCAAGACCGGCGTACCGACAACAGCATCTTCGAAGAAGCCGATGCTACAAGCATCGAGGCCACAATAATCAAACATCAAATTCGGTGGACTGGTCATGTTGTCCGTATGCCCGATTCTCGTCTACCTAAGCAAATCGTGTATGCTCAACTTACGAATTGACACCGTACGCAGGGAGGACAGCGCAAAAGGTACAAAGGTGCCCTGAAATCTAAGATGCAGAAATGTATGATCAACACCAAAAACTGGGAGACCACAGTTTCTAACCGACAACCATTGCGTCGGCTTGTTCACGGAGGTCCACAATACATCCAACACGAACGTCGAAGACATGCAGTGGATATGCGACAGGCAAGGAAAGACCGAATGGCCCCTCAAAAGATCAATCCTCAGCGAGTTGTGGGTGAAATACACTGGTGGAAAAAAATATTCCGCCTAATATAATTCGGCATGAATACGTGTTGACCGACTGAATAATGATCAATTAATTGTTGATAATTATTAGGCAACACTGTAAATGGCTTCCAAGCTTTCTGTTTAATATTCTGTGTTGTAACCAACGCCATCATTTTCAACGGAATCTGAAATATAAGAAGTACACTGTCCTCTCATTAAAAACATTGTTTAATGTGCTACTTACTCATAGAACTTATGTCTTCCGTCGAAAGCTCCTCCACAAGCAAAGAGAATCCAAAGAGGAAAAGGAGAAACAACTGATTTCTCTTCAGCATCTGTGAACAGAGTGTGAATCGCAGACAAATTACATTACTGTGTTGACAGTAACCGGTAATGGGGACAAGTTGTGAATAATTGCAATAATTACTTCAACGACAACATATTCAATCATAAGGAAAATAACTTTAATGCAAGGTAATCGATATGCATTTTGTAACACCATCTTGTTGGCATTGTGCCAGTTATTACCAGTTCGTGAATAAATCTCCTTTCTTAAGAATCACAGAGCATACAGGATCAAGTACATTTTGCTATCAGAAGAGAAATTCTGTCTATGAAAACGGTGAGGTTTATTTCCGTTTATAAGTTGGCTCCTCTGTTAACTTCAGGGGCAGATGATTTCGCTGTTCCACCCCTTAAAACCTCAATAACTAACTCTGTTCACTTTCCCTTCTTTACAGAGAGGGTTGATGAAGAGTGCTTATACTTGGAACATAATTACTTCCGACTCGACGTTTTAAGTGCTACGCTAGAGCTACCTGGCCGTCAGAAGTAAATTCACTCTAACCAGCCAATCCCAGGCAGCCATTCATATCGATATAGCAACATCGCGAACGAGACTCGATTAGTCGTGATCAACGAGCTTTAAAGATACTATAGAGAGGCAGGAGCGCCGCAAGACTGAAGCTACTTGACACTGTGTCCGCCATTTTCTCTGGAGTCAAGGGAAAGGGGGAGGAGCTATGGCATATTGTTGTACCCCTAGGGTACGCTACCCCCATCCCCTAAGGAAAATCTATAAAATCCCAAATCTACAAACTTCTGATCTAAAATCCTTATAAAATACCACCTACAAATTACATGAAGAACAATTAGCACATACAGGAAATCGGGTAGCCTCGTACCACAGGCAATGACCTGGAAGAGGTGCACGACTCGGTAGGAATGTAAGGATTCCGCCGAGCGAGCACACCAAAGCTATAAGAACCCCAGAGGTCAAGTGCCGGGATCATCAATCATTCAGTCCCCCCTCAGTGCACCGACGTGTTGAACCTCTGCTGTCTACAGGCCGGGTAAGTGTCTTAGCGATCTACACACTAACCACTACACCACACACTCCCCTCCCCCTGTGCTTGTACTGTATTTATTTCTTATTATTATTTTGAACTGCTAGCTCTATTAGTGTATCTCCAGATAGAGATACACATTAAACTCCTAAATAATAGAAGCCACTGGTCTCACTCTTTTACTTATTTAGTTAGTAAGTTCCTACCCTAATAGATTCCACTTTAGGTAGGACTTAGAAATAGCCTTATTGCGTACTTGCTTAATTGCTGCTTGTATTCAACTGAGCGTCCTTGCTCCGCGCTGACCACAGCGAACTCTCCACTTACTCGCGTGCTTACGGCTCACTGCAAACCGCGTGGCGCAGTCGTTGCGCTTTGGTTTATAACTTAATAGCTCTTGCAAACTACCCCTTTACCTAGAACTACCCCGTCAAACAGCACATTGGGGAGTTCTCCTGGATGATCGCACGATCGATCTCCATTCATAAAACATTCCTTACCTCTTACAGTTTTCGCCAAGCTCAACCCCCATTTTAGACTAATTTCATCCCCTAGATTTATTATTTGTACAGGCATCCCTCACAGGTACCTTACAAATTGGTGGAGGCGCCGGGTACCGCGACGTTGTTTTGAGGCAACGTCTAAGGGAGTTCAGACAACGAACTTCCGTGGCAAAGATCCCTAGACCTCGTGCTAGCCAAGCAAACGCCACCCAAAGTTGGGAAAATTTTTTGAGACATAGAATTAGACAAATCTTTATACCCAACCCAAGCCCGCCCCGCTAAGAAATACATTTTAAACGCCACCCTTACCTAACCATACATAATTTATAGCCTTATAAATACGCCCTCACAGAAGGACGTACAGCAAAGATCAATGCTCAAATTCAAAAATCCTAGTAAGGTCCACCGTGTATTTAGGGATACAGCACACACCCTAGTCGCTGCCACCAGACCCCTACGCCCTAAAATCCTGGTTAAGAACCCTGACCTAATAACAGAAAATAACGTAGGCCAATTACTTGAGGAACTTGAGGACGCAGTTATACATATTAAACTTAAATACCCAAAAGCAATCAGACAACGTCCCACCACACGGGCACAGACACAGAACGCCCTACAGTCACCCCCCAGATAACAGTGATAGTGACGACTTAACCCCCACATTACCACAAGCTTTATTACAACACCTTAGTGACACACAGCAGACCTATAACGGGTTGCAGGTCCTGTTAAAACAGCTAGACGAAATTCCACACAACTCATCAAACGGGAAGCTATTTGCAGATATAAACACCATTCCGTCAACCCTAGGCGGACAAATTAACAAGGCGCTTTCCTCACTACAGGAGGTTAATATTATACACGACTTGTCACTAGATAATATCCTGGGTACGGAGCAATTTCATCGTCAGGACGCTCCACACTCTACCCCTAACCATCCAGGCACTTCCCAAAGCAGAAATACATATATTACACCAATTCAGATTCACCACCAGCCCCTAAGCCACGTACACTCTAACGTTGCATTACTGAACGGCAACTTAGAGTCCCCAGTTGAGCGTAACCCCATATCCACCCCCAACACCTCCTACAGCGCGAATATGGCCATGCCTACGAAGTATCCCATGATACAACCCACTAGATACCATGGTGACAAAGAGGACCCCGAGGAATATCTACACTACTGTTCCAAAGAATTGCACGCCCTAAGGCATTTTGAGAATTTTGGTACAGACCTTCTAAAAACCCATTCGTCTTTGAAATTTCAAATATTTATTAAAGAAGGATAGTCTACAAGTGAGAAGGAACATTGCAATGAAGGACAAGATTGTTTCTAATATTTTAATTCAAGGAAATGTGTCAACAGTACGTACAGATGTACAATGACATGCCATGACACTCATGATATCGTAGATAAATATTAAATGTTTTGATGAAATTTCCATTTAATTTGGTCATAGTGTAAGATATTGAGCATCACTAGTTCATTATTCATTAATCATGCTTTGAATGATCTTAGTATTTTGTTGGACCCCCCCTAGCCCTTATAACAGCTTTCACTCTGTCAGGCATGGAGTCGATCAATTTTCTAATGATACTGATGTCCATTTCATGGTTCCACACTTTCACAATCACCTCCAACAGCTCCTGTTTTGTTGCAGGCCTCTTCTTCTGAACCCCTTTTCTAACCAATCGCCACAAATTCTCAATTGGATTAAGGTCCGGTGAATTTCCCGGCCACGGAAGTTCTCTGATACCCAATTCAGTCATGACAGTACGAGTCTGAAATGATAGATTTGGACGATATGTAACAGCAGTAACCTTGGAAATTGTATTTCAAAGATAAAATAACCAAAACTCACCTTTTTTGATGTGTGACATGGAGCCAGATCCTGTTGAAAAATCCACTGCGCATCCGCAGTGTTCATCAGAGGGCGGCGAATCACAACTTCGTATTGATCACTGTTCATTGTTCCCTGAACAAAGTACAGCCTTCCATCACCCTGGTATGTCATTGCTCCCCACACCATTACTGATGGAGCATGTTTCATGGTTCGCACAAGGCAGTCGGGATCCATCCTTTCGTTGGGTTCACACCTGACGAGCTGTGGTCTATCACTCATCATGGAAAATCGGCTTTCATCTGAAAATACCACAATTCTCCACTGCTCTTTTGTCCAGTTTACGTGCAGTCTGGCCCATGCCAGCCTCTTTTTCCTCATTGCAGCAGTTAAAAATGGCTTCTTCTTGGCAACTCTCCTCTTCATTCCCATTACACGGAGTCTTTTCCTAACAACTGATGAGCTGGAATCAACTACCGTGGACTCTTGTCATGCTTTTGCCAGTTCAACTGAAGTAGCACTCCTGTTTTTCCGGCTTATTCGTCGAAGTATTCTGTCCTCCCGGGGCGAAGAAATGCGTGGGCGCCCGCTTCGTGGTAAATTTTCCATATTTCCTTTGTCCATTAGCTTCTGCAGATTTCGACTCACAGCTGACCTCGAACAGTTTAATCTCTTCCCAATTTCAGTGTTGTTTAGGCCTTCGTTGTGTAATATCTCGATGCACTTTTTCTTTCTAGGGGTTAATTCATGAGTTTTCACCATGACGCCAAATGCTCACACGCACTAAAGGAAGAAAATTAAAAATCCAGCAATACCTTCAGACCAGAGCTAGCGAACGCGCCAATCCTAGTTAACACAGAGCACTTTCTGAAGCAACAATCGGCAATATAAGATCACATTGTTGCTAGGCATTGTCGCAAGGCTCCCCCAAAGAGAAATAAATACATATACAGTACATAGGTGTAAGTAATATGAGCGTTTCTGCGTGAAGATGCGCAACTAACAAAATAACATAATTGCAATCAAGGGCGTGCAATACTTTAGAACAGTAGTGTAAGAGCCTTCAATCGAACGTCTAAGATTAATGGTTGGACGGATGAGGACAAGAAACGCCTCTTACCAGCCTACCTCACTAAATCGGCCCTCACATGGTATGAACTCCATGAAGCCACCTTGGCAGATGCCACGTGGGAACAATTTTCAGCTGCCCTCATCAACACATTTCAGTTGACCCCTGATGAGGATGATTTATATGACAAAATCCGAGCTCATACACAAGGTCCCACGGAAGGCACACAAGCGTACATTAATGCCAAATTATTAATGTGCGAGAGATACAATAAGCACATGCCAGACAAGCAAAAAGTACGGCTCCTCATGCAAGGTATGCGCCCTACCTTAGTTGACAAGCTGTGTACATTACAGAGCAACACAGTGCTTGAATTGCAAGCAAACATCAGATTCATTGAAGAGGGCAATAAAATGACCCAAAAAGCCGTGGATCAGCACATCCGTACAGACAACGGAGATTTGCATCAACAGATCCGCGATCTGACTAAACAGATGCAAGAGATGCAAATCACGGCCATCCACGCTAGCCCTAAAGCACGCCCTCAGGGGGATGAACATAGGAATACATGGCGAGTGCCAAGGGGAAAGCAACAGGGTCAAAGTAAACCTACCCACCCCCATTGGCATAATACACTCCCGGTAAGAGAGGCGAATTATTATTCGCAATACCAGGAGGAAGTGCCACGCCATAACGAGTCCCGTCCCTTCCCGCGGACACAGTATCCGACAAATACTCGCCCACGCGGCAATCCATCCCCAGACCGCACACCAAACCGTCATCCCCAATATAGGGACGACCGAAACTGGCAGCGTAACCAAAACGCCAGATAGGCACAACCACCCAATGCCACTCAATACCGTCGGCCAAACACGCCCCCGCAGCATGAGCGGTATGAGCCTCAATATGAAAGGCCTCCCCCAGTATACCCTCAATACGTCCCTGTCCAAAGAGAGAGAGAGAGGACCGGAGGACTATCCGCTGCCCGACCACCCTCCACGGGATGCACGAAGGCGATCAACCTCGCGAGATAGACGCGGCTTGATCCCCAAATCCCAATATCAGCCCCGGCCAAACAACTGGCGAAACGAGGCGCCCAGGGGACAGCCTCGTTACACCGAAAACAGAGGTTATTCCCAGCAAAAAACTTTTAGATAGGGAAGGGCCAGCACCCACAAAATCGGATAACCCTTCCCTGGTAACCAATAATCGTTCAAATCCACCCTCGAAAAGCGAGTCCACGGCTAAAGCCAGCAAACCGAAAGTCCCCCGTCAGACTACAGAGCAGGAAATCCCTCCCTGATCTCAGCTCCAGGAATATACGGTCAAAGGGGACGGGAATTGCCTTTTCAGAGCGCTTAGTTTTCTGCTCCATAAAACTGAGGACCAGCATAAAGAGCTCCGAACGCAGCTGGTCATGTATGTCATGACACATTGGGACGATTACAAGTATTTCCTCGCCGGCGGTAATGATGCCTTATTCCCCAATAACTATGCATATGGGGATTATATGCACCGAGATGGCACTTACGCAGGTGCAACAGAGATTACCGCCCTAGGCCACGTCCTTAAGACCAACATCCATGTATACACACTGGACAAAATGGCGCCAATTTTCTCTACCGTAGGATATGACAAAAACCTACACCTCTTGTTCACGGGAAATCCGAATAGGGTCACTACAGCCCTCTCACCAACACATCACCTCACAAACCTCAACCAGCCGCCCCTCAGATTGGGAAGAAGCACACTAAAGGCATATTGAAGAACAGAAGTAGCATTACCACCCCTCAAGACGCTTCCACAAATAGCATAGTTAAGTTACCCGTAGTAAGCCCACCCACATTGATTCTACCCGTGGACACAAGCGGCCCGACCACTAAACCAGGTGCGGAAAAGCCGGTGACTTCTATCGCCACTGGCGCAAGCAAAGTATTTTCACAGACAACCGGATGTAAACCCACAATCACTCACACAAACCGGCCCTTTAGGACACCACTGCCGAGACTAGGGTTAACATCACGGGATAGTAGACATAATTATAGATATTTATCGAGCCACCGAAAGCTCAAGAGAAAGCTTCGGACAATACAAGTGGCAGATAGACATGACACAGCTGAAGCGCGATTCCCAGTTTCACGGGACTCAGCAAAGCGTGTCAGGTTCAGTGATCAGGCCACAACACCGCGTTTGCTCGACACACATAATAGACCGGTAGAACACACAGTCTCGCCGGACGCGATAGAAGGCGATAAAAACAAATCACCGTCCCAAAATCCCATGGTTCCAATAATCACATACACTCTTAACAACATGTATACTGCACAAGATGGACACAATATTACAGCCCTATCTAGCCCGGCCAAAATTAACGGGTACCAAATTCAAATTTTAATTGATACTGGGTCAGCTATTTGCTGTGTAAGCAGTAAGTACATCAACGGCGAGCGCATACGCAAGATGCCTATCAACACTTGCCTTGTGGCTGCCAACTCGCAAACCATTTCATGCTTAGGCATTACGGATGTACATTTACAAATAGGTTCCTTTGAAACTAGCTTTCCCATGTTCGTCATTAAGGACCTTTCCGTCCCGGGAATCATTGGCACGAACTTTCTTGCCAAGTTCGAAGCCAACATTAGCTTTGTCACTAATAACATACGATTAGTGAATGAAGACCTTATTACCACACACCCAATATTATACGCCCGGGACACAACCCACGAGCGCATCGAGACGCGCAAGCACACCAGGTCTCTCCGTTGGTTACCATAGTACCGCCAACGAACACAAGTGCTGACACAAACACGCCCGCCACTGGGGAAACACAGTTACTAACCCCAGAGCAGAATACAAAACTTGAAAATCTATTACAAGAATATCAGGATATTTTTGCCCATTCCCTTGCAGATTTAGAGGTGACCGACTTAATTCACCACCGTGTAGAATTAACCAGTGATACTCCCGTTCACCAGGTACCTTACAAAGTTAGCGCCAAAGAGAGACAAGCCATAGAGACACAAATTCAGGAGATGCTCCAAGCCGGTATCATTCACCCTATCGTGTCCAACTATAGCGCACCAGTACTCCTTACCTGAAAACCGGATGGCTCCTATAGATTTTGTACTGATTATCGGCGCCTTAATAGACTCATTAAGAGTGACAATTACCCGCTACCGCGAACAGATACTTACCTAGAGACCCTGAGCGGAGCAAAGTACTTCTCGATAATGGATTGTTATTCCGGATTTTACTCAATCCCTGTATATAAACCCGATAGGCACAAGTTGGCATTTGTCACCGAAAACGGCGTCTACGGTTACGCCGTCCTCCCCATGGGTTTAAAGAATGCCAGTCAAACATTCCAAAAATAGGTAGACAAGGCATTCGCAGGCCTCAAATACCGCTCGGTATTAACTTACATAGATGACATAACAGTCTTTTCACAAACCTTCGAAGAACACATTATACACTTGACCGAAGCTTTTGACAGGATTAGGCACGCTAAATTAAAGCTAAAACCATCCAAATGTCAATTTGCAAAAACGAAGGTTCATATTCTCGGTCATATTGTCAGCCGCGACGGCATCACACCTAACCCTGCCAAAATTGCCGCCATTACCGATATTCCAATGCCGGAAAACATTAGTTACGTTCTTTTATGGGACTAGCGAGTTATTATCGTCGATTTATTCATGGATTTGCACAGATAGCTAACCCTCTCACTGAGCTTACACACGAAAAAACACCATTTATAGTTACAAAGATACATAGAGAGGCCTTTGAGAAACTCAAACACTTACTTACTACACCGCCCCTGCTCCAGCATTTTCAAGAAGGTAGACCCACCTTTGTACACGTGGATGCAAGCCAATTTGGCATAGGGGCAGCCCTATTACAAGAAGCCGATGATGGCAAACAACACCCGATTACATACGCTAGCCGCAAACTTACACCGGTAGAAACTCGATACTCCGCTACCGAGAGAGAAATGCTTGCATTCTCTTGGGCCGTAAACTACTTCCGAACATACCTGTATGGTATACACTTTACGGTAGTTACGGATCACGCCAGCCTTCTCTACTGGGATAAATTTAAAAATCCTAATACCCGGCTTAACAGATTCATATTTAAATTATATGACTACACGTTTGAAGTTAAACACAAAAAAGGAAAAGCACACCTTGATGCAGACGGTCTCTCTAGACTACCCGTACTTGAACCACCTGACGAGGATAATAATCATGTCTGGGATTCTTTACCCACATTTGCTGTCACTCACATTGATACAAAACAGGAGCAGATAAACGATCCCCAGTTGGGACAAATTAGAATTGCTCTACAGGATCGCGACCAGGTAGATAGTAAAACTGCCCGCTTATCACGTAGATTTTTTTCTTGATAAGGACGATATCCTTAGGTGCAAACCCACGGCCACACATGACGTCACACCCGTCGCCTTCCCACTACACTCCGAAACCACGTAATGACGGAATACCACTGTCCACCCCTTAACGGTGCACATTTTGGAGTTCATAAAACATATTTGCGCATTCGCAATAAATATTACTGGGAGAATATGAAAAATGATATTACAGAGTTCATTAAAACTTGCCACCCATGCCAGAGATACAAACACCGCCCTGGTAAACCACATGGGTCACTCCACCCCATCCCTGTAGGTGAACTTTTCCACCGCATAGGTATTGACGTAAAAGGTCCAATTACAACATCAGACAAATGTAATAAATACATACTAGTTGAAACCCGTCAAAAATGACGGTCAATAGAAAAATATTTACTGAAGAATTTTCTTATGTAGGCCTACCGTATATTCTTTGTACGATGATTTTTTGGCTCTATTGAAACTATAAGGGCGTCAAAAGATTGCACTCTCAACATTGCAAAATACTGCTGGCCATGACTGAAAAATTGATGAGGCAAATTGAGACCTATACGTTCCAGAGTTTTCCCTTGAGCTTCATTGATTGTGACAGAGTATGCCAAATAAATTGGAAAATATTGCCTCTTAAAACAAAATGATAGTGTTTTATCGGATGCTGTTAAATCAAGTAGAAGGATTCAACCTCTCTGCCTAATTTTAACTGCACTTATTATTTCCAAATCCAAGCAATATGGTTGCATTTAAGAGCCCTTGGGAAACGTTCAGATTTCTAAGCAGCATAACGGTTCAAGCGTTTGGAATATGTGGAGGCAAGTCATTTAGTTCCAAGGAATTCAAGAACTCTGAGGAGTCTAATAAAACTGGCCGCAAACCGTCACATATAATTTTGGAATATAACGAAGAAATGCGATGATGTGCACCTCCATACATCTTAAAACAATGTGGACCGTATGGGTGTGGCACAGTTACATTGGCACCAAATGAAACGAAGGACATAGCATTGTACTGCCGATTAGTCTCTCTGAAATTCCTTGAGATATCATCTCCAGTGAAAAATAATTGTTGCAGCATGTCAAATGCTTTATATTTAGTCAGATTAATTTTACATTACAACAGCAAAGCTCAAAGTAACCAAGTGAAGATTTCTCTCAAGAGAAATACAGTGCAGAACAATGTTTAAATTTGTTCGTCAAGGACCCTACACTGTAACGGTATAGTATCTGGAATTGTATCTGAAATGCCGTATTCATATTGGAGTTTAAAAGTGGCTTCGTATTTTTCTCCGATTTCCCACTTGTTTGCGGCTAATGTTCTATTTCGTAAAATGGGTTTATTTATAGCAGCATTTCTCCCCAAATTAACGTCATAGCTTATTAAATAACACTATAGTGGCCTGCATCAACGCAGCTGCCAAATATTAAATAGCAAATAATAACTTACTTCCGTTGCCAAAATCAACTGCGTGGTTAGACTCATTGTTATGTACTCTAAAAAAATAATCAATAAACAACAATATTCACTTATACAACTAAGTTCAGAGACTTCCATTCTCAAGTTGGTTGCTGATGAGAATGCGATGAGACTGATCGCCAATAATAAAATCCTTGCAATTTTTGCAATTTGCTTGCAAACGCAACTCAGGATGACGAACTTCATTTTGAAATAAACAGAATGAAACTGCTCTAAATAATCAATTTCCATCACCTGTTGAAGGTACAATACTTTGCATTTCCATGACAGTAAATTATGCAAGGGAGCATAGAATCACTTCGCCACTACTGGAATGAGCATGGACTCACTTCGCCAGCCACCGTAATGGAGGGAGTTTTAGAATTATATGTTCAGTGTTTTTCAAAGATCGTATTAACACAGGGAAGCCCAGTCTTAAGGCTACATTCTGAGCTATCGCCCCAGATTCCAGGTTCGATCCCTGCTCTGCCAAGAAATTTAATTCTGGTCTGAGGGCTGGAACGGGGCGCACTCTTGAGGCAAACCTAAGAAGAGCAAAATTTGATTCCCATCTCAACAACCTTGGATGTGGTTTTCCGTGGTTTCCCACTTCCACTCCAGGCAAATACCGGGATAGTTCCTAACTTAAAGCCTCAGTCGTCAACTCTCCATTCCCCATACTAATTACAAATGCACACATCAATACAGCCATCACATTAACACAGGTTATCAGAGAAAGGTTTACACTCACACACCAAAGTAGACGGGGCTGAGTGACCACGATGTCTGAGTCCATCAAATGAATTATGTTCGACAATTTTCTCTCAAGGCGAAGCGATTGTGCCGATATTTATTTAATAATTTAGAAGTATCTGGGAACGTAAATCATGGAGAATTCCTTACCTTACGGGAATAATAAACGTAGCCTAACATATGTTTAGACAATGTAATACCAATTGCAAGATAGAATAATTGGGAAATAGAATTACATGTCTGAGGTGGGAATCAAACTCCTTCGACGATGCATAATCAATTTCGTTGTCCACAATGTTAGCCGCTGAGCCACCCAGACAACGAAATTAGAGTGCAATATTAAGAGACGTAAACAACAAACGCACTTAACTGCCAGTTACAGTTCATCAATATTTCCCTTATTTCATGATTCTCAACTCCCTATTCCCCATACTAATTACAAATGCACACATCAATACAGCCATCACATTAACACAGGTTATCAGAGAAAGGTTTACACTCACACACCAAAGTAGACAGGGCTGAGTGACCACGATGTCTGAGTCCATCAAATGAATTATGTTCGACAATTTTCTCTCAAGGCGAAGCGATTGTGCCGATTTTCATTTTCAATTTAAAATTATCTGGCAACGTAAATCATGGAGAATTTCTTACCTTACGGGAATAATAAACGTAACATATGTTTAGACAATGTAATACCAATTGCAAGATAGAATAATTGGGAAATAGAATTACATGTCTGAGGTGGGAATCAAACTCCTTCGACGATGCATAATCAATTTCGTTGTCCACAATGTTACCCGCTGAGCCACCCAGACAACGAAATTAGAGTGCAATATTAAGTGACGTAAACAACAAACGCACTCAACTGCCAGTTACAGTTCATCAATATTTCCCTTATTTCATGATTCTATTCCAGTATATATCGGGATACAACATAAGCGATATTTCCCTTTTCAATTCTCATAAACAAAGATCACACTACGATACGGTGGATCTTTTATCCGCCATTTCTCTAATGAAGAAACGCAATTGTGGCAACGCGCAATTGCCACATATATTACCTTTTTCTTTAAACATATAAAAATTTACCGTAACATATATTTTCCTTTTAAAGACACACTGCAAATCTGCATGCCAAGAGCTTTCGTTAGAATGCCATACGAAGCCAATCGGTTAAGTCGTTTTCAAAATCTCGTGTGTACAAAAAATACATTAGTGTTTTAAATATATATGGCAACAGAGAATTCGTTACTTTACAGGAATGATAAAAGTGAAATATGTTTCTACACTCTAATACCAATCGTAGGAAGGAAGAAAACAAAAAAAAAACATATCCGAGGTGGGAATCGAACCCTCTCGACCATGCAAAGGATGGCAACAGAGAATTCGTTACTTTACGGGAATGAAAAAGTGAAATATATCTCTACAATGTAATACCAATCGTAGGAAGGAAGAAAATGAAAATAAATAAACGTATCCGAGGTGGGAATCGAACCCTCTCGACCATGCAAAGGATGGCAACAGAGAATTCGTTACTTTACGGGAATGATAAAAGTGAAATATGTTTCTACAATGTAATACCAATCGTAGGAAGGAAGAAAACGAAAATAAAAAAAACATAACCGAGGTGGGAATCGAACCCTCTCGATGGGAACAGAGAATTCGTTACTTGACGGGAATGATAAAAGTGAAATATGTTTCTACAATGCAATACCAATCGTAGGAAGGAAGAAAACGAAAATAAAAAAACATATCCGAAGTGGGATCGAACCCTCTCGATCATGCATAATACAAATTTCTGGCCAGTAACCTTATCCCCTTGGCCAACCAGACAACTATGCGACATTGCAGTATTAAGTTATCTAACCAGTATACACACTCAACCTGCACTTTATGTCCTTCAATTCGTGGTTTATTTAATATAATTCTATTTCAATGCATATTGTAAAAACATAACTAACATTATTGGAGACCCTTTTTAATTCTCATAAACAAAGATCTCAGTTAGACGCGACCGGAATCGCCATTTTCCTCGTTGAGAAAGGCCATTGTGCGCATGCGCGAGAGTGTCAAATATTACATATTTCTTTAATCATTTAATATCCTCTGGTAGCTCAGTTGGTAGAGCGGTGGCCTAACATCAGTCTTTCATTTCTTTAATCATTTAAAAATATACCGTAACATATATTTTCCTTTTAAAGAAACTCTGCAAATCTGCATGCCAAGAGCTTTCTACAATGCAATACCAATCGTAGGAAGGAAGAAAATGAAAATAAAAAAGCATATCCGAGGTGGGAATCGAACCCTCTCGATCATGCATAATACAAATTTCAGGCCAGTAACCTTATCCCCTTAGCCATCCAGACAACTATGTTTCACTCCAGTATTAAGCTATCTAACCAGTATACACACTCAACCTGCAGTTTATGTCTTTCAATTCGTGGTTTATTTAATATAATTCTATTTCAATGCACATTGTAATAACATAACTAACATTATTGGAGATCCTTTTTAATTCTCATGAACAAAGATCTCAGTTAGACGCGACCGGAATCGCCATTTTCCTTGTTGAGAAAGGCCATTGTGCGCTTGCGCGGGAGTGACAAATATTACATATTTCTTTAATCATTTAAAAATATACCGTAACATATATTTTCCTTTTAAAGAAACTCTGCAAATCTGCATGCCAAGAGCTTTCGTTAGAATGTCTTACGAAGCCAATCGGTTAAGTCGTTTTCACAATCTCGTGTGTACAAAAAACAGCTTAGTGTTTTAAATATATAGATTAGTAGCAACCGAATACCTCACCCGATACATCATCACTAAAGCAGTCTCAAAAGCTAGCGCACAGCAAATTGCAGAGTTCCTCATGAAAATAATTACCAAGTACGGTACTTTCCGCACATTATTATCCGACAGAGGAACAGTTTTCACATCAAATGTTATTACACAGCTTCTTAGGTTGCTTCAAATTAGAGCATACACAACCACTAGTTTCAGTCCTCAGACGAATGGATTAACTGAGGCTATGAACAAAATCCTTGGCAGCGCGATAGCTCGTTTTACTAACGACAACGGCACGGACTGGGATAATTACCTCCCAGCGGTAACATTTAGTTACAACACATCCGTGTCGCAGGCGACCAAACACACCCCGCATTGTCTATTACACGGATATCACCCGCGCAGTCCGATCGACAACATTTACATCCCACAGGATACACTCCCTATCAACGCTGAAAGATTGCAGTATTTATGCACAGCCCGTAATACCGCGCGACAAAATATCCGCACATCACAAAACAGACAGAAAAAAACATATGATAAAACTCACAGACACCAGGAATACAAACCCGGACCGCTCATTATGATATGGTCACCCACTCGCATTAAAAATGTATCCGAATTCCTAATCCCGAAATGGACAGGTCCGTTTAGAATCCAGAGAAAAATTTCGGACCTAAACTACCTTGTCAACATTCGGCACAATCACAAAATTATTAAAGATACGGTTCATGTACGGCGTATGAAACCATACCATTCACGGAAAACCACCCCCACACCTCACCCTCCCGCGGCTAAGAAACGCAAGCGCTAAACCATTAGCGTCAGGGAGAAAAACATATTTTTCCTCCACATAATTCGAACCCAGGGACAGGTAAATTAAAACAAGCGCTCTACGCGCTATGGCACTTAGTAGCCATGATCGCAACCAGCACTCACTGGCAATTCCCAACACTCCATGGTACGAGAATTAATTATAAGTTGCATGTTTAGTTGTAAGAGATATAATATGGCATACCAGGCTATATTTCTTATGTACCATGTTTTGGGGGAAAATAATGAATTTTGTTAACATACACTAGCTGTAAATAGAACATGGCTAGACACATATTTAATACTACTTAGGCCCTACACTCCCCATAGGTCCCCATAGCTAAAATACGCCATATAAGCCTTGGCAATAGCGCCAAGTAGAATGTGGCACCTAATCACCACAGTCAGAAACAGTGGTCACCACCAGTCCCAAGTTGATCCCACAACATAACTCGTTTTTAATTCTAAAATTTCACACAGAACATTCCGACATAATATTTTGAATAATAATTATACAAATAGGAATCTCTGTTTCGCGGGCTTATATGTCGTGTTCCAAGGACATTTTGTCGTCCTGACGTTTCGCTGAATACTGCGTTCAGCATGTTCACAGGTTACATAAAGCGAGGTAAAACATGTAAACAGAAGATATATAAATAGTCAACAACCCACACATAGAGGCTACCATAGCAACGGCGTACCACATAAAAGTAATGCATCAAGGACAGGGCTGCTCGTCTGTTGCATCTTCTCGTCTACGACGGTCAATAAGGGCAGGCTTGAGGGGATTAAGGACTGGAAGCCAAGCTCTGTTCACACGTTCTGCTTCCTCCTTAAGATTGAAGCTGTTAGTATGCTTCAGGATTTCAATGGCCTCCCTTTGTAGCCTGGCTTGATAAGACACCGTGGTGGACAGAACTTCGGTGTCTCCATATCTTATATCGTGACCTGCAAGTAGCGAGTGTGCTGCTACAGTGGATTTATCTGTTTGTCCCAGCCGGCTGTGTCGTTCGTGCTCCTTGAGGCGAGTGGCAATACTTCTTTTCGTTGTTCCAATATATACTTGGCCACAATCACACGGGATTTTATAAACCCCTGCCGCGGTATGAGGATGTCGCTTATCTTTAGCGGACCTAAACATGTCCTTAATTTTTCGTGTAGGCCTGTATATGGTCTTTATATCATGGGACTCAAGTAGCCTCCCTATTCTGTCCGTGACCTTTTTTATATATGGAAGAAAAGCTCTAGCCAGGGGCTGCTTGTCTCCAATTACCCTTGTAGTTGGACGTCTCGGATGGAGTGCTCGCTGGATATCTTTCTGGCTGTACCCATTCGCGCGTAAGGCCTCGTTGAGGTGTTCAATTTCTTGTTTTAGGCACTGCTTTTCACAAATTCTTTTAGCGCGGTCAGCCAGTGTTTTTATAACTCCGTATTTCTGTCGTGGGTGGTGGTTGGACGTCTTATGTAGATATCGGTCAGTATGGGTCGGCTTACGGTAAACTGTATGTCCCAAAGTTAGATCAGCGGTCTTCGTTACCATAACGTCGAGAAACGCGATTTTCAGTTCATTTTCTAACTCCATGGTAAACTGAATGTTCGAGTTCTGGCTGTTAAGATGTTGTAAAAACAGATTTAATTGATCTTTACCATGGCCCCATATCACAAAGGTATCGTCCACGTATCGTAGCCACACTTATAATATGTAATGTGCACAAAGGTTTTCATAGACAATACATTGTAGACAGAATATTGCACATGGTGTCTCCAGCGCATAGCAGGCGGAAGTAACAGGACACGGAACGCGCGGTCAGCGATACACGCTCACTCCATAGCAACAGTGATTTACGCAAAGTCACATAAAATACCACACTCACACATGGCCGTGCGGTGCAAGGGGTCATTTACCCATATGTAGGCCATATGGCTAACAATAGCAGGATTCCTTCATTATAGGGAAATGCCTAGACACTTAACATAAATAAAAATTAATAATGGCGCACATTTTTACAAACATACTCGCATTTAGATTCACATACAGAAATAGTCACAAAAATCAGGCGAGCGATCAAAGAACTCATTACCTATCTTAAGGAAATGTAAAATAACGGACCCTTGTCCTATAGACATATAATAACAGAAAACAGTTCGAGTACACTAACATAGAACTTAATTGTTTATACATATATCCCGATAGATATAATAAATACTAGCGATTCCATATATTTCCCATAACACTATAGGAAATAACACTTCTATGGATTATGAACACCTATAAGAGATTAACACACATTCTTTTACTTGAACAATTTAGAAAGTGCAGGGATTCCAACAGTTACCCCATATTAAGGAGGGTTAACAGACCGATACACTACATGGCCACAGCATAGACCAACAAAATAGTACATAGGGCCTAATATACTATATAACAGTACATTGGTACGATTTCTTAAACAAACGCCCTTATTCCCGTGATAGCGAAAGTACATACAGTACAATAACAATAACACAGGTTAGCCGCAGTGCATACACACAATGAACACAGGTTGGCGGCATTTCTAGGATGAAACGCAATACTTCTACACTCGTGCAGGTGAACGATATTTCACACATGAATAAATGTAGACACACAATAACACAGGTTAGCGAATTCCACTGCCAAGGCAGAATAATACTTATAACAGTATATAGCAATCATTGGTATCACTACGCTCACTATTGCGACAGTACACAGGTGACTTATTACCACCACAGCCAATAGGAAGTGACACAATAACACAGGTTATTATACTATCACAGCGAACACCATATATAGTTCCGCTGAACACACAAGTAGGCAACACGGGGAAAGAAGTTGACAAATACTTACGTGCAATACATGTTATCCAATACACTGTAATCCACAAGGTGTTTTTAATCATAAATATTAATTTACCTCACACAGACTCCTTGCTAAGGCAGTCTCTACACACACACTGAGTCATGCTCTGCAGACAAGGCGGATGCGTGCGTATACAGATTAACGACACCTGAGACGATAGTAGACCGCGACTCACGTGTTATACACAGCGCTTCCGGCGCTCACACATAATCAGTTCCACATCTTTTTACCCTCATAGGGGATCTTCTAGATATCTCTGCTTTCTAGATCAAAGTGGAATTGACCACCAAATACCGTCATATAAGACAGACATAATGAACAGGTTTCCATACAAAGCGAAGTATTCTCATTTAGCCGACGGAGTAGGGAAATCATTTGAAATACGATTATAAATAATGATCATCACATTATATTAGCCTACGACCGACCGGACGATTAGCTAAATGCTAAACGCTTGGGGCCATTCCTCTAACGGTCAACGTATGAACTCATCTATCATCCAAACGCCAAGTACAAACTGTTCGTAATTGTCTACTTAATGACGAAAGGATAGTCATAATTTTAAAAATTAATTCAATATTTCCATAAAAGCCACAAGGCTCATAAAGGACCACAAATCCTTGCAGAGATCCCCTCTAGTTTACATATACACAATAGATCAACAATTAACAGTACGATCATCAGTTGGCCCAAGTAATTTCCATAATTTCATTTTGAAGCAACGTGATACGACACGGCACATACATATATGTATGTCCATTAGTAACACAATAACGCCATGGCCCATAGATGTCCTACAGTAGACCTCAGGCGTTCGAAAAGTCAAAAGCAGGTGTGTGCCTACCTTCCTAGGTCAAAACACTGCAGGATAGATATCAGCCATGAGCGTATAGATGAAAATATATTCGGCAATAAATACGTTAAATGGTCCATAGCTATTCTACGTTATCCTAAGGCGCAATTAAGTCCAGAGCAGGTGTTTGCCTACCCTCCTGGGATAACGATAAGGAATAAGTATCGATCATAAACATAATCATGCCGAATTTTATAGATAATAATTAGTAAAGGCCCGATGATTATCTTTAACATATAACAAGTAAATATACACTTGATTTCCCTAACAAGAATATACAGAATAGGAATACACTATCCTTATACAAATACATCCGGTCAGGAGAATTCAATGCGTAGTTCTCACTGCCATACAGCAGAGTGCCCGATGAAGGTAGCCCATTATACTCCTTCACGGACAATCTACCATGCGGAATGCAATATTAACTGTGAATACACATATTGCTACACCCCGCCATATTTTTCATTTTCCCGGAGTAGACAGGGATAAACCACGGAAACATTTTTCCTACAGAATAACACCCAATATTTCTACACTTACAGGGAATCGCCAAACGCGTAAACACATTCCCAATACACATTAGTAAAATTTGGGAATTAATTACAGGTCAAATAAACATATTTTATAAACACCATTTTCAACTTTCCCACAGGAAGGGGACACAAAACGCAAAAACACCTATATATAGATGGGCACCCGGCATAGTAATGCGCCCTGCATTATTTTTCATTTTCCCGGAATAGAAAGTGCAAACCACTGACACACTTTCCTACACAATCGTACATAGAATTTATACAGCCACAGGATTGCGACATATGCTTTTAAACATGTAAAACACAGTTCAGAATATTACACATATTTTCCCGGAGTAGAAAGTGCAAACCACTGACACACTTTACTACACAATCTTACATAGAATTTCTACAGCCACAGGAATGCGACATATGCTTCCAAACATGTAAAACACAGTCCAGAATACTACATATATTCTCCCGGAGTAGAAAGTGAAAACCACTGAAACACTTTTCTACACAGTATTGCAGAGAATTTTTATAGCCATAGGTGTGACATATGCTTACGAACATGTAAAGTACACTCCAGCACACCGCATGTATACTATATAAGAAACACATTACTTATATACATAGCGCTTGCCACATTTCGGTACGATATAATGACAAAATAATCCCATTAGGATTTAGCCAAAGGAGAACATACATAAATTCCCAGCATAAAGACGAATAGCTAATGCCCTCTGCCCAAATTATACAACACACCAGCTGTACAGTTCAAAACGCTGGTAAACAATACATTAAATACGTAACACGTGCGTTTGACAGCTCCTTTACGGAACGATAACAAAGCCTTCATGGTTCCAACCCACTCCTGTCGCTCGCCTCCAATCACAGTAAAGACATGATAAACAAGACCTACTCCAGCCGGACAGCCAATCAAAGGCTACAGGTCACGCCTCACACTGACGACAGGTGATATCTCATACACACACACGTTATCTCCGAACACGCCTCCCACGAGACAGATAACTAGCGAGCGGCCATAATGAATTCAAGTCGCATATTGCGCGCCAGATTCAAACGGCACTAGGTGACAGACATTTAATTGTCACAATACACTTCACACAATAGGGTAACCAGATGATTTTATTTTAGTTCACCCCTATCATCCCTCAATCCTTTACACCCGGATAACATATTTAACGGCCAAAAGCCAATATTCTCGGTGATATTTACACAGCGCCGTGTCACACTAAATACACCACATTTTATATCTTAGCGAACTTTTAATACATTTTTGCCCTCAAATACACCCTTATATAGACACGCCAGCCAATATAGAACAACATGAGTATGTATCCATAACCAAATAGGTATATAAATCCACTTTCCCATTAGGAGGTTTTAAGTTGTTTTATTTTTGAGTACGGCGATATTATTTAAAATATTATCTTTCAGAGTTAGACCGGCAGAGTTGTTTCAGGTGACAGCATGTCAATATAACCACCATACATGGTACCCCTTTTGAAACCCATAATTAAAACTCCACACTCAGGGATATTTATGGCCCTGTGTAATATATAGATGGCATTCATATATACCATCATTCCAGTTCATAAGATGGCAATAAACACTTATGTACCCCCCTCATTTTCATAGGGTGGATAGTATGTTATTTTTTTTGCAGCGATCAACCCCATCGTAGGAGGGAATTACGACACATATAATGCGCTGCAATATAGCCTGATTTAGGATACCTATACATAGTATCTAATCAAAATCTATAGACAATATAAATAGATAATATCTATAGGCAACAGCTCTAGATAATGTATCTGGACAGCAGACCTAGACACAATTTATAAACAGTATCTCTAGACAATAGATCTAGACGGAGTTTATAGAAAATACCTACAAGCAATAGCTCTAGACAGTATACCTAGATAATACCTCTAGACAATACCTCTAGTTAAGGAATTATACTATATAATAATAATAGATAACAAGTTTTTAGGATAGACTTTATAGCCTATAAGTCTAATAAACATAATACGAGCATAAATAGCAGTCACATATTATTATGGCGACAGGTGCCATATATTTCCAATAGTATGTCCAGGCCACAAAGCACATTTCCCTCCCATAATACACATTAAACACTATACAGATAACACATCTACACTTCTTCCCCTACCAATGCGAGGCACTATGGTTATTATGCAAATACCAGGGTGTACGCCATGCCTTATCGCTCATGGTTGGATGTTAATCAACACTCGGAACCTTAAAGCTAACAGCTAGCGTTCCAGGCTTAACCCACTAACACGAGTGCATGCAATGATACATTTTTTTCACCAATGTTTTCACCCTGCATGTTAATTAAAAGCACAAATGCTAACCTACATCCTTCAGCACGGTAACTAACAACCAACGCTGAACACCCAGATCCTACACAATAAAATCCTCACCTACACCGGTCGAGAGTTCCTACCCATTAACGTCTCCATAAATCCCCATAGGACCAATATTCCTTGAACCTTTCTTACCATCCCGTTACCAGTAATTAACAACTTTTTAACATACCTACAAATACCCAATAACATGGGAATACCATTCCAAATCCCCCACTTACCTACTAACATGTGAGAAGGAATTACACGCAGCTGATATTAGCTGGAAATCCGATTGACCAGGCGCAATGATACTGCACCGTGCCACCACAATTGTCCCCCCGTATAACTACAACACCATAAAACAACATTAAAACGCTAGACACTTATTCTTTATGGTTTACGCACGGCGATGCACTTAGCAGGATGTAAAAATGTTTTCCAGGGGAAAATATATGTTGAAAAGTATTTTCCAGGCGAAAATATACGTTGATGTATCAATAAATTGTACCCAGGACATGACATGACAAGACGTCGACGTTGACGATCGACGAGAGGTCATAGTGGTGACGCGTTAGGGTGGGCAAGCGCCTGTGTTGCGGGGAAGTACCTAGCCTGTCTCCACTCAATACAGGGTCCGTTATACCGTTTTTTTGCCCTAACGTCGTCTAAACTATACCTGCGGATGGAGGATTGATGGTTCGATGAGGGAATAAATTAACCCCACATCGGACAGAATTCTTCCTCCTTCCCAAGACGACCCCTAGGACTTAACGTTAGTCAGTAAATAGAATTAAGTAGATGCTCTAGAATAGGAGCAAACGCCTGCAGCGGCAGGTATATAGGAATAAGATGAGTATTGAGAGAAGGGAATAATGAGTTAAGGGTATAAGGAGATAAGGAAAGAAGGAAATAGTAAGAGAATATGATAATGAATTAAGGGTATAAGGAAACAAGGAAATAAGGAAACAGTAACAGAATGTGATAAGGAAAGAATACAAGTAATAAGGGAATACTAACACAATATAAGAAATGAAATAATGAACCAATGAAATAATGAACAATTATATTCCGGGCCGAGGTATGCAGCACCGATGACCTCTTTGCTCATACCCCCGATGAACAAAGCATACAAACAGAAAATATATAATGAAACTACGATTCTTTTTCCCTGGCCGAGGTAACATACATTATTGTGCCCCAGGAAGAAGAATATTCAGCAAATATATAATGAAACTACGATTCTTTTTCCCTGGCCGAGGTAACATACATTATTGTGCCCCAGGAAGAAGAATATTCAGCAAATATATAATGAAACTACGATTCTTTTTCCCTGGCCGAGGTAACATACATTATTGTGCCCCAGGAAGAAGGATATTGATATTGCACAAGAGGCAACATACACAATAATGAATGAAGATAAGGGTAGAGCGCTGATATAAAACACAAATAGATAGGAACACAGTACACTGAAGTTACACAACACAACGAGTAAGAAAGAATAAAGAAAGACAGAGATAAATACGATAATGAACAGAGGTAAAGATAGAGCAATGATATAAGACAGAAATAGATAGGAGACAAATACAGTAAAGTCATAGGAGATAAGGAGTAAGAAAGAATAAAGAAAGACAAAGGTGAATACAATAATGAATAGAATTAATGGTAGAGCAATGATATAAAACAGAAGTAAATAGGAGTAAAGTACAGTGAAGTTATAAGGGATAATGAATAAGAAGGCATAAATAGAGTACGAATACATACCAAGTAAGAGATAAAGGTTGAAATAATACAAAGACTTAGGAGAAAGATGAAGGAGAATAAGTAAATGCAAAGGTAAACAAAGAGTTAATAAAACATGGCCAATAGCAATTAAGAATCTAGGTATTATAATAATAAACATGTATTTCCTTTTCAGCGCAGGTTGAAAACCTGAGGCGCTGATACCAGACAAAGCACACATGTTGGTGCACAATTTGAAAGCATGTATCGGGAGTGGCTCCATTTTGGGGCGCTCACCGAAAATAACAATGATAATGATAAAAGGTGATTTAGTGACTAAACATAATGTTTTTCTATATGCCTCCACAGACAATGATAATGATAAAAGGTGATTTATTGACTAAACATAATGTTTTTCTATATGCCTCCACAGGATTAACCCCACAAAGGACGAGGGAAAATGCCCTCTGAAATAATCATTTTTACATGTATTATGGATCCACAAAAATTGATACAAAATTTTTATGCACTAACCATATGTTTTTTTCTTGTGTTACACAACTGCCCCACCCCTAAAAGTGCACACTCACATGCCCCATACATAGCCCCCCCCCAGCACATAATACCCATTTTCAGGCACATATCCGGACCACAATGGAGATATACCTGTGGGATATCCTCCACTGAAGGTCGGATCAACGAATAAAAGTAGCACCTAAAATGAGAGGTGCATTACGGCCACACAACTCGCGCCTATCTCTGTAAAGGACGAGTTGTGCAGCCAAGATGACTTCGCTCGCCCACAGGGAGCAAGTCATACAATAAAATATTTTGTACACAAATAGGGTATCACCTGCAGGTAATAGGTAATAGGTAATAAGTAATGGGTACTAGATAATAGACAATAGGTTATGATTACATATTAAGTTAAGAGTGCACTCGAAATAATGTTAAAAGGTGTTGAGTACAGTATTCAAAGGAGTATAGTTGCGCAACAACAGTAATAACAGAAGGATGGTAAATAATTAAGAGAATTTGGTTTGTTGATACAGAAGGTTAATACATAATTAAGAAATGTTGATTTTACTATTAGAGAAGGACAACACAATTAAGTGAATTTGGTTTTGTTTTTATTGCAGGTTGATGTAAATGAGAGAATTGGATTTTGTTTCTGTATGGAATATTGATATAAGTAACAGGGTTTTGTTTTAGGTTTTCATGGTTTTAATGATTATACATAATATGAAGACTTGTATTTTTAAAAAAAAATGTTGTTGATATTTAACCAAGAAATGAGAACATATGGATAACTTTGTGATACACGTTATTTTTTCCTTTCCACTCTTCTAAATTTCACATTGTAAAAATGTCGCATTTCTCCCCAAACAATAAAACACTTTTCAATTTAAACCTTTAACTACACCTTGCGGCATTTATTTTATTCTATCTCTATACTCTATCCCTTTTACACACATACAGGGCACGCGAGAGCAGTTTTTCATCCCCATTGGAGGCAAGTAATTATATATGTATCTATAACCTCCCCCTTTACCCCTCGGATGCTTTTTTCCTCTCGTGTGTTCCTGCACCCCTTAATTTACATTGTTGCAATTGAAAATTTTTATAATATGTAATGTTTTATTTAGCAAGTTATTATGTTTGTATATCACAAATACAAAAAGGGATCCAGGTAATATTCCATCAAGTAAACACATAATATGAAATACAGTAAGCTTCACACCACATTGTTGGATTTTAAAAACAGATGGTAAAGAAATATTGTTCCCCTCACCACAAACAATTACACTTGATCGCTAGGCACACCCGGACACCCAATCACTAGAAGGCACAATTATTCAGCTTTCAAATTTCGCCATTTAACAGTATAGCACTAAATTTATATCTACCCCCTGACTTACCCCTATCTTCCACGAGGCTACCAACCCACCCCCTACGACACCAACCATACAACGATGACCTAAATTGACAGAAGAAAAGAAGAGAAGAACAGAAGACAGAAGATTATCAAGAAAGAAGATGATGGTATATTGGCTTTCACGGCCGGTGAATTAAAACTCAGTTTTAAAGAAGATGATGTCTTATTTTTTCGAAAACCACCCCCACGTCTTCGTCCAGTTATCGAGGACGATAACTAACCCTACAAAGGGGGTTGTTGTACCCCTAGGGTACGCTACTCCCATCCCCTAAGGAAAATCTATAAAATCCCAAAACTACAAACTTCTGATCTAAAATCCTTATAAAATACCACCTACAAATTACATGAAGAACAATTAGCACATACAGGAAATCGGGTAGCCTCGTACCACAGGCAATGACCAGGAAGAGGTGCACGACTCGGTAGGAATGTAAGGATTCCGCCGAGCGAGCACACCAAAGCTATAAGAACCCCAGAGGTCAAGTGCCGGGATCATCAATCGTTCAGTCCTCCCTCAGTGCACCGACGAGTTAAACCTCTGCTGTCTACAAGCCGGGTAAGTGTCTTAGCGATCTACACACTAACCACTACACCACACACTCCCCTCCCCCTGTGCTTGGACTGTATTTATTTCTTATTAATTATTATTTTGAACTGCTAGCTCTATTAGTGTATCTCCAGATAGAGATACACATTAAACTCCTAAATAATAGAAGCCACTGGTCTCACTCTTTTATTTATTTAGTTAGTAAGTTCCTACCCTAATAGATTCCACTTTAGGTAGGACTTAGAAATAGCCTTATTGCGAACTTGCTTAATTGCTGCTTGTATTCAACTGAGCGTCCTTGCTCCGCGCTGACCACAGCGAACTCTCCACTTACTCGCGTGCTTACGGCTCACTGCAAACCGCGTGGCGCATTCGTTGCGCTTTGGTTTATAACTTAATAGCTCTTGCAAACTACCCCTTTACCTAGAACTACCCCGTCAAACAGCACATTGGGGAGTTCTCCTGGATGATCGCACGATCGATCTCCATTCATAAAACATTCCTTACCTCTTACAGTTTTCGCCAAGCTCAACCCCCATTTTAGACTAATTTCATCCCCTAGATTTATTATTTGTACAGGCATCCCTCACAGGTACCTTACAATATGTTGAAGTATCAGAGCAGGGCCTGTTGGAACATCAATAAGAAACATATTTACGACAAATTATGAAGTCCAATCACTTCTTAAACATTCCGAATAGTTTCAAGTTACAACAATAGTGCTGTAGGCTATTTACACTGCACAATTGTAAATACTGTCCCTTAAATAGAATCAGCTTTGTTAAAACTTGTCTCACTTTCCGTCCTCTCATTCGAGAGGACTTTCCACTGAGTGCATGATATACTCTGCAAGTGAAGTAATACTTCAATATATGCCTTATCAGCTTCACATAATGCGATTCTTCACATGGTTCTACTGCATTGAATAGGTGTTCAAAGGAAGAGAACAAACATCAGTTTAACCTTGTAAATACCCTGGTCTCTAGTTTGAGCAAGATATTTTAGCAGTTTTTGTCCATGATATGTGCATTAGTCCTGAAAACACATTCTGCTGTCTTACACAAATATTTCAAATCATCGGATGGATATACAATAAGTTGCTCACATCTATGCATTTTATGAAACCACACTTTGCGTCATTACTCATTGTCAGTAGAACATATAAGCATTCCACACATTTGATTTTCTTCGACACATTTCTTACAACGCTACCTGCAACATATTCTACCACTTGATCACTGAAAATGGAAAGGGTTTCAAAACACTCTACATAGTCAAGTTCGCTTAGGCCTACATCAACATTAATTACAATAGGCTGCATAATGGGAGGACTTAGGCTTCACATTAGCTTTAGGGGAAGGATCAATTTGAGCAATTAAGCATTTCCTATATGTAGCTTTGAATTCTAAGGCATTGGGATTGTTTCTGTATTTTTCAACGGGAATCTGGAACAAAAACAATTCCTTCTGTTACGGTACCAGTACGAATATATAGTTACGTGCCACCCCCCTAGTGGCACTTTTGTTAACTGGATTACGGTGGGTACAAAGCACAACACCAATTACTGCTTAAAGAAATAATTAACTTTATTGTGGCCAGAAAGATACACTACTCATCAGCAAATACAAGCAATTAGGACCTTACTCCAGTTTCCTCACGTCTCTTCCTTATGGAGCGCTCTTGCCTCCTTTCACTTGTCAACAGACCACAGTTAATCCTCTGCTAATGAGTCCGGTCCCGTACGCTAGCTGGAAATAGCTGCACTAAGTCTGTCACTCTACTACACACTGTTTCACAATGCACCACAATCACCTCTGTCGCTCGGTGAAATCACACTCGCTCAAAACACAGGCAGTCCCCTGTAAGCTCCTCACTCCCTTCGCTGTCAAGAGAATCGGCTTCACTAGGGGTTTCGCAAGTCACCATACTTCTGTCGCTCAGGATAATCGCTCGCACTAGCTCGTAAAACACAACAACCCCCACTGCTTGACAGGTCGCACTTATATAGCAGGCCGGTGACTCAATAAATGCTTCTAGATCCATCCAGGGTTCACGGCTTCCCGAGGTTTCCATCGCTGGCTCAGTCACGAATATTCTGGACCATCCCTTTGTCCTAGTAGCCCTGTTGCATAAGGCGTACGCAATACACGAGGCAGGGCACAGCCCAGCCCTGGGGCAGTTGTGACTCATGCGGCGAGCGATGACACAAACTCACAGCCGTAACAATATATCTTATACCGTATAGGCCTGTATCAGACATTAATAGAAAGCAATGGAGACCAGATGTTCTGGAAAATTGATAGTAACATCCTTACTGTATCCGTGCAGTGAAATATATTAGTAGCACAATTAGGCTATACTTATGTAAAATAGGATATATCCGTTGTTTTATTGCTTCGATTAGTACAGCCGTACGCTGAACATACAGCAGGCATCGCTGCGGAAATTAATATGCAGTAGATTTCAACCTAGTAACACAAACGACAATAGAAATCAAATTCACTGAACTCTTCCCTCGCAATCAGCTGACTGAATGTTTTGACTTTATGACTCCGGAAAACATGGCGGACGTTCTTACCAATATTTCCGCTAAGAGCGCTGTGAGCGGTCCCTTAGCCTCTCTATAGTATCTTTAAAGCTCGTTGGTCGTGATATATCGATATGGATGGCTGCCTGTGATTGGCTAGTTACAGTAATGGGTAGGGGCGGATAACGTTTTGTTTATCATATATCATATCATATCATATCATATCATATCATATCATATCATATCATATCATATCATATCATATCATATCATATATCATATCATATCATATCATTTTTTTTCGTTATGTTTTTTCCATGACAAATGTTAGATGAGGATTTAAGCTAACCTCATTCAAATTATGTCTAGGGCTCGGATTTTTAGGTAATTTGTTTTAAAATGTAAATACATATTTTAAGCATTTTCTATAAATACATAAATTCCTGCTTTTCACTTATTAGCACATAAAAAGACATAATATTTACATTTTTAAAATCAATATGGTAGATCTTTCAGTTTATTGCCTTTTTGTTCTGTGTTACTTCAAAGGGGAAGAACCTATGAGCTCTCTAATCTTCATTTAGAGCGTATATCAGCTTGCAGCTGTGTTATTCTTATCTTGTCGCCCCGTGCCACTCACCGTGGAAGCGGCGAATTTCCTTGTCCATAGCCATATTGCACCACATTCTAGACCTCCCCCTACTCCAGCTACCTGTAACTAGTGTCAGTTCATTTCTGGCACTGTGAAGTGTAAGGCAGTTCTACGATGCCTAAAGTAAAAGCAAATTCAAGTTATCGTCTGTTGCAGAATTTAAAGATAATTTTACTTCTGATGGGGGCGTTCTGTTCTGCCAACCCTGTGGGAAAGCAATCAAGGCTGAACAGCGATCTCAAGTTACACAACACCTCGAGGGCAATACACATATTGCCGCAGTTTCGCGCCTTCCGAAGAAGTGTTTCGCAATAATCGTCGGTCATTTGTGATGGACAACTTGAAGATGTATCTCGTTGTGTATTTTAATGCTTCAGCAGTCAGTGAGACATAGAATAAATTGCATTCGAGAGTACTGCATATTGTTTATATTCACATTAGTAAACTAAATTATAATTAAATATTTTTACTTTTTGTCACATATTTCAGGTATTTTTAATACATAAATAATAAATATTTTCCAGATTTTTAGCACCTAAAAATCGGAGCCATAATTATGTCATTAACACTCTGAACTGAAAACATTTATTTTAAACATAGCACTGACCACTTAATCGTCAATTCGAAAGTAATGAAGCCCCAAGCAGCCTATAGTTAAAGCCCTGTGCTGATACGGATATCCGCGGATCAACCCGCCGATATCCGCAAAATATTTAACCATGCGGATATAATTTGCATGGCTGTGCGGATAGCGGATAAGCTGCGGATGATGTTTGGAGTAAATTGGCGGATAGTTTTTAGAATGCAATCCGAACTTGTTGAATATCATTACTAGGACCCAGATGTTTGTGGCATATCATATTTTTTCCGTTATGTTTTTTCCATGACAAATGTTACATGATGATTTAAGCTAATCTCATTCAAATTATGTCATTAACACTCTGAACTGAAAAGGGTTGTATAACATTCATTTTAAACATAGCACATGACACGCATATCCTAGGGGAACGACTTTCTTCTCAAATGTCTAAATGTGTTGCTTTAATACTTCATGCTTTATCTAATAAACTAGCAGTAGAGCCCGGCTCCGCCCGGTGGATGTACAGTATTTGTTTTATCGATGATAATGAATACTACTACAGAACTGGAGCGCTCAAGGATAAGGATCGGAATACATGAAAGTAAATCTGAAAGCACCAACGCTTAATGCAGCTGATAACCTCAGTATACTGCACCGACACCATCGCCCTTATACAGATGCATACTATTGCCATGATAATAAATGTTTTAACGGGCCTAAGAAATCTTTTTGAACTAATTTACTCCCCATACCTGCAATTTATAAGCAGCTCGCTATTCTGCACCAGAACATTGGTAGGGGCGACGCACGATGCAGCCCGCATTGCCAGGCAACAATAGACTTACAGTCCAGCCTCGGAGTGTCCGGCTCTGACGTTTGGCGATGGTGGGAGACGAGGGGTAAAGAGAACAATGTAGTCAACCTACGACAGAGAGAAGCTGTTAATAGAACCTTGAAACTTGCCATTATTGCAATTCTTCTCTAGCGTCATCACTATTTAACGCGGAAGTCCCACAACCCCATTTGCAATTTTATAAATCATTTTGTTATTCCGACGTTTTGCGGACAAAACCTAAATTTTTCGATCGCAGTGAAATTCTGCCTTTGTTGGCGAAGCCGCTTAATACCATGAAGATTGTCGTCACCTGTACCAATCAGCGGTTTTCCCGTTAAGCCGGTCTTTAAATTTAGCTCGAAGTTGCCAAGGCTGTAATCCAGTTGCTCTGTGTGTTAGTGCAGGTTTTTGTTTTATTGTCTTGTGTGTGCACTCTTGCCGGTTAACTGTTTGTAAGTATAATACTTTATTAATATGGTCAGCGGTTCGTCAGAATTCATTTAAAAACATGTGAAATATTTTATGTAGTCCACATTGTTTTACATTTCGCGGTACAGAACCGGCAACGTTGTTTACCTCCTTCATGAGAAATGTCAGAGCCGGACACTCGGCGGCGGGACTGTAAGTATTATTGAAGCTGTTCGGGAGCGCTTGTTCTTCCGACTTACTGAACGAAAATCAATCTTTAAGGTTACCTAAGAGGTGTAGCCTAATGCTACATAGCCTAAACTATTCCTCTTGAATCTGGCTATCATATACAAAAATACTATTTCGAATCCGACTGGTAGTTCCAGAGATTAGAACGTTTAAACACACAAACAAACAAACTCTTCAGCTTTATTATATTAGTATGGATTAAAAATATTATTTTAATGTCAGTAAATTCCGATAACAAGCGTGCGGATACGGGACGGATGCGGATAACAGTCGTGTGGATGTGGAACGGATGCGGATAACGTTTTGATAGTGACCTATAGTCACAAACTTCATAAGAAAATGTCCAGAAGATCTGCTCCTCTTCACATTTATAATTTAAATGTAAATACTCAAAATATATTATTCTAATAAGTAAACGTGCGCGTACCTTAATATCAATTCTGTACTTATGTACTTATTTTTTAGTATTTTATTTCTACAAATATCTAAAGGAATATGTTGTTGCCCGGGTGAACAAGTGGCACCTTCAAGTTATTGACATGAGGTGTCAATTACACATTCTGGATACGAAAAACAATACTCGGAGGTCCCGTAAGGACCCCGAAACACGCTCTTTAAGGTAAAAAACTGAACGGTTTTGGAGATATTTCTAAAAAACTGTGTTCCCCTGAGAAACAGATCAAGGTTACCATGACCGGTCCTGTGGGTGGGGGCGGTAGAATAACACCCACGGTAACCTCTGTCTGCCGTAAGAGGCGACTAAAAGGGGACCCAGTGCCGCCGATACAAGTGGCCCCACTCAATGTCACCAACAGCTCTTCTGAAGGTGGATGAGCGAATTGTCCTTGGGGTGAGAAATCGCCCTTAAAGGCGGATGAACCAATGCATCTTGGTTAACGGCTTAGAATGGAGAAGGAAACGGGAAATCACTCCATTAAAGATCTTAAGGATATCCCAAGGAGAATGTAACCATGGAAGTTGACATTAATGAGGAATTATTTACTGATCATGGATTTTGGCAACCAAGATCTGGACAGAGAGGTAAGAGGGCTTCTCAGGTAATTATCAAACGAAATCCCTCTTTAAACGACTTGAAGATAGGAACATGAAATGTACGAACGCTCCTGAAAGCCGGAAAACTGGAAGAAGTGAAAGACTAGATGAGAAAGAATGAGGTAGATATATTAGGTACAGTATAAGTGAGACAAGTTGGGAAGGAAATGGAGAATTCTATAGCGATGAGTTTAGAGTAATTTATAGTGGTGGTGAGAAAAGAGGAAAGCATGGAGTAGCAGTTATAATAAGAGGAAAATGGTAAAATAATGTTTGCAATACTTACCATGTCAGAGACAGGTTAATGGTGGTTAAAATATACAAATATACAAAAACACAAGTTGTCTTCGATGGATCTGCGCGCTCTAGCAACGAACTGTCCTTAAACGATACCTTGTTAGTTGGGCCCACAATCCAACAAGATTTATACTCCATTGTACTTCGTTTTAGAATGCACCCCATCGCATTCACAGCTGACATTGCTAAAATGTACAGGCAGATTCTGGTTGATCCATCCGACACACCCTTACAACGGATTCTTTGGCGAACTTCACCAGATCTTCCTATCAAGATCTTTGAACTATCCACAGTGACGTATGGAACCAGCAGCGCTCCTTTTCTAGCCAAGCGCTCGTTACATCAACTAGCCGAGGACGAGAATGAGCACTATTGACACTATCCCAAGGCAGCAGATGTTCTGCGGAGAGATTTTTACGTAATGATCTGATAACTGCAACTAGTACCGTTGCAGAAGCACTGCAGTTACAGAGTGACATGATCGCACTACTTGGAAAAGGAGGATTTCAGCTTCGTAAATTATCTGCTAATCACACAGCGCTATTGGAAGCATTACCAGTGGAGTACCGAGAGACTCAGTCTCCCATTTCGCTAGACAATGGTGAAGTGTCAAGACACTTGGCCTATTATGGAATCCATCAGCAGATCAATTCTTGATTTCCAGTTCTTCTAATGATACATCTGCCTATGGTTCGGTCAATCACAGACCCACAAAGCGCAAAGTCGCTTTCATTGTGGCTTCTACGTTTGACCCACTCGGGTTAATTAGCCCAATTGTAATTAGGTATGAGATATTTCTGCAGGAAATGTGGCTTTCGAAATTAGATTGGGACACTCCACTTCCTGATAAACTCATGTCGAAATGGAATCATTTGTTTCAACATATTCAACAAATGCAACAGCATTGGTAGTCGCGATGGTCCAAAGACTACCTGCACACCCTTCAGCAGCGGAGAAAGTGGACTTCCTCTTCCCCTAATTTACAGCCAGGCACTCTTGTGCTACTGAAGGACGATCACCTGCCACCTATGCATTGGAAGCTGGGTGTAATCAAACAAGTGTTTCCAGGATGTGACAACATAGAGTTGCCGACGTGAGAGTCAGTTCTACAGTATTGAGAAGGTCAATCCACAAACTTGTTTCTTTACCTTCCCCGTAACTCAGCATGTCAAATGCATAACGGTCTTGAACTACTGTCGAACTTCCATCAGTTGAACTTCTATATCTCGAATTTTCGATAACTCGAAGTAATATTCATTTCCCGGCGGTATCGTATCTAATTCACATGTTACAATTGTTCTATAATTAGAAGTTCTATCACTCGAATATTTCGATAACTCAAGGAATATTTCATTCCCCAGGCGTAAAATATTTTTCTATATCTCGAAGTTGGGGTGAAAATACAATTGCCTTGAAGACTGGAGTTGTGACTTGGGGCTTGGAATATGAGATTTTTGTTCATCTTGGGTACGATACGGTACTTGGAGAAGTCATTTCTGTAAGTACTGTGCGGACTGCTACATTCCAGAGCAGCCTGAGGGCAAGAAGACGGATTCGGGTCGATGTGCACCTCAAACAATAACAGTAAGAGGAAAACTCCGGCTATTTATGGCATGCCCGCACCCTTCGTTTCCTTGGCTGATAAGCCTGGTGAGAGAGCACTGTCCTGTAGTTTCTGACCTACTGTGTAAATCAGCAATGCAAACACCATGGAGAAGAAACGTGTTCTGAAATGTTTAAGTGCAAGTCAAAAATTAAAGTTAATTCACGAAGTGGAAAAGGGTGTGAGAAGCGAGAAAGATATTGCGGCGGAATTCGGCATTCCAGCAAACACACTGTCAATGATTATGCAAAATAAAGACAAAATTGCTAGTGCTATTCATGAGTCACGTTTTTCATCGGAGAGGAAACGTTTTAAGAGCTCAAATTACCATCAGTAGGAGAAAGCTATGTTTAAGTGGGTAAAATGTACGAGTGTATGGAGAACAGGCTCTAGAAATTCTGGCCGCATTTCGTCGCTAGGTACAGGGACAACCTTCAGTTGAAGAGGATGTTATTCAAGCTGTTAACCTGTTAGAAAACTTCGTGGAGAACCGGGTGTTGCAGAAAAGAAAGCAAAAGAAACTGACGGACTTATTTTCAATGATTTGAATTTGTAAAATGAACATGTACTAGTAATACTGTATAACTGTGTAGTAGTTTAACAAAATAGTCACAATGTAGTAGAATGGATTGAAACTTGTAAATAATTAATACGATAGCATTAAACCCTAGCTGGTAGGCCCATAGGAGAAATTCTAGTAACAATGATATTACAAGTAGCGACAGTTGTCTATTCGTGTGTTTATAATACAGTAATGGTATCCCTCCTACTTTTTTCTTTCTTTTTGAAAAAAAAAATCGATATCTCGAATTTTCGATATCTCGGAAGTAATTTTTATCTCCGAAGGCACTCCGAGATATCGAAATTCGACTGTAGTTCAACGGGGGCAGAATGTTCAGGATTGCTTCGTGTGGGAGTGGTGTGTTGCCGGGCCGCACGTCTGTGGCGCTGGATTGGAGCCAGCGGCTATATGGTCAACTAATTAACAGCTCTGGCCTATCTGATAGCCAATCTAATTTTGGAGTCCTTGATTCCGTTGTTGTAAAATTATTCTGGGTGCTATGTCGTCTTCGTGCTGGCTTTTGGTCAAATTAGTACAATAAAATAGTTAATACTACTCTGTGCATTCGTGATATGATTCAGTCCTAATAAGATGTACAGTCCATTCCATAAGTATTTTCGCCATTCAACACTTAGGAAGAAAAATAATCAAGATGACTACAAAATAATTAAAAATCACATCACAACAAAATGCAGAGAAGAATTGAGAAATGGACCTAAAGCATTGCAGAAGAGATAGAAGAAGATCAGAAAAAGGGAAAACAGGATTAAGTTTATAAGAAAATCAGAACCCTTCAGTACAAACCTAGAACGAAATCTATAGTTACCCATAAGGCCCGTGCCACATTCTCCTGAACTTCCTGTCTCTATCCTTACGCCCAGTGGAGAAGATTACCGGTATCTGTAATTCCAGAGGAACACAAGCTATCAGATTCCTCAACCTCCGCTGATTCCACGTACGTTCCGAACATCATATAGCCTACCATCATTATGTTACGACAGACATAACTTAATGACCTAGGTATTTAGGTCTTTCCAAGCAACACGCTGAGCTATTAGGTTCTAGGTTACGAGAATGGGACTTATTAGCAGAAGATACCAAGGTTTCAGTGTTCATTTGTTTAAAGGCAATTTTTAAACTAATAAATATACAAGAAATGCAAGAATTTTCCTGTACTATTGAGACGATTTGGATGATTTTGGTACAAACCGCACCTTCTAACCCCCTCTGGTTTCAGAGCTTGAGTTTCGCGAAACATAAACTTAAACGTTTAATATACAGTATATATGATCGGCCTCTCAGGAGGCCACACGAAAAAAGATGATAATAATAATAATAAGCCTCCGTGGCTTAGGCGGCAGCACGCCGGCCTCTCACCGCTGGGTTCGTGATTCAAATTCCGGTCACTCCATGTGAGATCTGTGCAGGACAAAACGGAGGCAGACAGGTTTTTCTCCGGGTACTCCGGTTTTCCCTGTCAAAATTTCATACCAGAAACACTCTCCACGATCATTTCATTTCATCTGTCATTCATTTAATCATTGCCCCAGAGGAGTTCGTCAGGCCTCGGCAGCCGGCACAGTTCATATCCTCGCCGCTAGATGGGAGCTTCATTCATTCCATTCCTGACCCGGTCGGAGACTGGAAGCAGGCTGTGGATTTTCATTTTTCATATATGATAATAATAATAATAATATACGTACTATGAAACGGTTCTGAAGCCAGTAGTTATGTATGTAGCCGAAACCCTTTCTTTAAATGCCGATAAAGGGCTTCTTGAAGAATTGGAGAAGAACGAGTGCAGAATCATTAGAGGAAGCATGACATCCAATTACAAGAATGGCATCCACCGAAACATATCCATCAAGGAAGTCTTTAGTAAATAGAGAAGTTTACAGCCACAATCCGTAAAAGACGGGCACGGTTTTATGGCCAACTCAAACGAATGGAAGGCAACAGGTTGACGAAGAAGATCTTTCACTTCTTGGATGCCAACCACAAAACCTCGATGCCCTAGTTAGAAACACCGAAGAAGGCCTCCAAATGCTCCAAATCAATCCTGGTGACCCATTGCACAGGGATCTCTTCCGAAAAAAGACAGTAACAAACGGGCTTAACCGAGTCTTGCCTCCAAAAAAGAAGACATGGTGCCCCTGGGACAGAGGAACGCAAGCAGGCTCATTCCCATAGGATGAGAAAATTCTGGGCGCAAAAGAAAGCCAAATGTGACAAGACTTAACGTGTCATAGATAGCCCTAGCGAATTACTGTATATAAAATAATAATATTAATAGTCTAATAATAATGGGACATTTAGAAGTTTGGTGAACAACTGCCAAGGTTTTAAAATGGTATCAACTTCAGGAAGACGGAGAGGACCTTTGTCCGAAGAAAATAAACAGGCACTTGTCGCTGGGGTCAGAAGATACTGGTAGGAAGTCAAAGCCGGAACAAGAACAAGACCTAGACACTAAAGTGAAGTTGGTTGTTACCACGCAGTCCATATAAGCCCAACTCGAATTTAAAATAATAATAATACTAATAATAATAATAATAATAATAATAAGTGGGCAACCAATACATAGACATCGTCAAAGAATTCGAATATCTTGGGGAATGGATCAGCTGGATTGCGCTAGAGAAAAAGGCAATGGAATCTAAGAGAAATGAAGTTGAATTGGCCTTCCCATTTACGAAGGACACTTATAACAAGAAGTCTCTCTCCTGGAATACCAAGATAAGACATTGTAATGGTAATTAGTGCCCCATGTTGGTAGCGACAAATGTAATGGTCTTGCTTAGGCTGGGATGACAAGTGAAACGGTATTTACTTTGCTCCACGTTGAGCGTACAAATGTAATGGTTTCGCTAGCCCACACTGTTGGGTGAGAAATGTAACTGTTTACCTTTGCCTAAGCTATGTTGTTTTAATGGGCGCCAAGACCTCAATGCAATGTTGAAATCTAAATTTGTATTTAACAACGTCTAGCTCTGGCAGAACACCTTCAAGACTCTATTCACTCAGATCGTGGTATGATTTGATCATTAACCCAACAAACAATTGTATCAGGAGAAGGAATTGGTCTATATCTAATGCTACCTACTGAAAGCAAAGATTGCATTGTAAAAGAAATGAATTTATTATATAAAACAAGTATAGCAAAATTAATAATAATAATAAGTTTAAAATTTAAATTGGAGCGTTGTGATTTGAATATTACCGATAGAAAATTACGTGAAAACGGAGTCTGAAAAATTGATTTTACTCTTATTTCCAAGCTATGAAGTTACTGAAATATGAAATATAAAACAAAGAAAATGAGAGATTGCGTATTTCTGCGTCATGTGCGCTTACCATTGGAAATTGCCAAAGCATCTCCCTCGTTCTTGATGATGCTGTGTGCTTCCCACAGTCTCCTGGACGTCGTCATCTCCGTCGAAATTTGATGATATCCTGGTAGATTATATAATTCTATGGTCCGTACCTCGGACCCAAACTCGCGTAAAACCGCACTGGTTACGTTTTACAAAAGTTCGTTGCTAACTCCACTGAACATCGGAGCGACACGCACTTGCGACCGTACACCGCAAGTTCTACACAGATAGTCCCGAACTCCACTGAACATCGGAGCGACACGCACTTGCACCCATACTCCTCAAGTATTTCACAGATAGTCCACGTTTCACGGCGCGTCGAACGATATATCCACACGCCGGCTCCCCTACCATGGTACCGACATCTAGCTTACGTCGTCCTCCTTGATTGGCTGCACCCTCCGCGCTAGATCCCCACTCCTTCCTCATTACACTCCGCGGGAGGGAGAAGTAGATTTCCGTTTCAACAATTCGCCTTTTCTAGACCTTGCGACCCAGCCTTGCGCAATACTTCTCGACAGGAATCAGCTTGTACTTGAAATCCCAGTGAGTCATGTCTCTCAAATACCCTAACTGACAAAACTCCGTAAAATTCCGTAATCAGATAATTTTCTATGATATCGTCGTTCGTAATAATTTGCTGGATAGCGTTTTCTAAGACATAGAAAACCTATCTGAATGCTAATAATTTTTATAAAATGCTCCGAAAATACCTTAATAATAATTATAATAAATTAATAATAATAATAAATTAACATGAAAAATTCTCTTGGCTGAACAATTTGCCGCGTAAATAAATATAGAATGGCTTCCTACTGACTTATGCCAGTTGCATAAAACCCCTCGAAAAACACGTTACATATTCGCCTCGGATCATCGGATGATTTACCGTGACGACGGTCCATTATCCGATTATCCCAGACACGTTAATAAACCCCATCCAAAATACATATTACATAAATGAAATCACCCTAAATTACAGATATATTCACTCATATTTTTTCTTCACGCACTTTGCGTCAAAGTTTGTTGTCACTATGGATCGCACTTTGCAACCAGTTCAATGTTTTACATAGGGAATAGTGTTCCACGGATATTTCCGCCTCTCAAATTTCTCTATGTTGGAGAAATAGACATAATTAATGTGTGAGCACTATGTATTTATGATGTCATATCACACGCATTGAAGGTGTTCTGATATATTTATATCACCATAGAACTTCCTAATTTCACTGGAGGTCCCCTCCTTATGGTGACATTTAATTCCACTTATCACTCAGCACACGATCACACTATTGTGGCAGCGCCTCGTGACCATAATACTTAATCTCTCTTTAAAGATGATTAAATTAATATTGACTTCTGAAAAAAAAAACAGTAAATGTGTATTACATATAACACCAAATATTTCTGTGCCGTAATCGCCCTGTCTTGTTAAGTTCCCGTTAACCATATTCTACTTAATACTAGTTCTCAACACAGACCATTTCTCCTCACACAAATAATACCATTGTACAAATTATCTTAAATTACACACTTACAAATCTTACATGGCGAGGCCGTAAACAGAAATCACGTGTGCTGATATGTATGAGTTTCATGAAGGACTGTCTCGCATTCTGATGGCCCATCTTTTATCTCGTGGACGCCTTAAGCTAACAAGCCCTATTCAAGCGCTCCCCCATCTCTTGGAGATAAATGGGAACCCATCAGCGCTGCCAAAATGGCCTTGGTGCATCGAGACAATTTAGTGCTCAACAGCATCCGACAATCCCGTCATATTTCCCTGTACCTTAAAAACTCTCATTTACTTACATACTACCCCCCTGTGTGACTTCCGATACGCCTGCCTTAAGACCAGATCCTCCACGCACCAGATACTACACTTACTCATTTGATAGGCTGGCTCGCCAGCTAAACACACTCACTTTATGACACATACTTTCGGAGACTATGTATATTATACGTCCCGTATAATCTGTTTCCCTCACTATTCTCCAGCACATATGCTGTTTTGCCAATACGTTTGGAAACTATAAATGGGCCCTCGTAGAGATAAAAGAACTTGGACATGACTTTCTCTAGCTTATTTGACTGTTTCGGCACTCTAAGTAAGACTCTGTCTCCCGGCTCGAATAGGTCAAATTTAGTTTCTTTTTGTTGGCGAATTCTCTTTTGTGCTGATTTAGATAAATTCTGTTTCGCCAACTGGACAATGTAATCCATCCCCGGTTGCTTACCCTCATTTAATCCCAACACCCTCGCTAGTTCATTTTGTGGTCTTTTTCCGAAGTGAACTTCGTATGGCGTCAATTTCGTGCTCTCATGCTGGACAGAATTCAGCCAAGTCTCGACCTTGGGAAGATGTCCAACCCAGGCCGCATGCTTGTCATGCACTAGAGTCCGAAAAAGACGAGCCACTTCCCTTAATGGACGCTCTGCAGAATTACCCTGAGGGTACCTTACAGAGGAATGAACGTGTGTTATACCAGCTTCCTGCATACTGGTTCTCCATTTCTTTGCAGTAAACTGTGGTCCACTGTCAGATAGTATCCTGAGAGGAATGCCAAACTCAGGTACATACTTATTAATGATCAGACGGCTACACGCTAGTCCCGTGGCTTTCCTTAGCGGATATAGCTTGACATACTTACTAAAAGCGTCAATAACTATAAAAATGTACTCGTAGCCGTACTGTCCTTTAACGATCGGGCCAAATAAATCCACACACAGTAGTTCGCCGGGACTACTGGTGAGAACTGCAGATCTCTCCCCCACTAAATATTTAACTGGATATTTACTCCTTTGACAGGTGTCACACTTAGCTAAAATCCTCCTAACGTCCCTTCCCATTTTACTCCAAATGAAGTCACGACCAATTTCATAGAAGACCTTGGCAGCACCAAAGTGTCCTAATTCCCTATGAATGAACCAAATTAGCTCCTCCCGCAAAGTGGCAGGAACACATATTGCCCACCGATTATTCCTACATTTCCTTGCAAGAAGCCCATCCTGCATCTTGTACGTGAACCGTCCTACTTTCACATACTCTTCTTCACCTATTTCCAACCTAGCCAGTGGCTCCTTTAACTTAACGTCATCACGTTGCTCCACTAGCATATTTCTCAGTGTCTGTAACGATGCCCTGTTGCTACTGTCCACACATGCACATATTAAAATACCGTCCTCTGCTTTAACCACAGGATAATCCCTACATAAATTAGTGTCCCTCGATAGCATGTCTGCAAGAATGTTATCTTTACCTTTAATATACTTTACTGTGAATTCGTATTCCTGCAGAGCAAGAATCCACCTACTAACTCTTTTAGAACTGAGTTTACAAGTCCTCATATACAGTAATGCATGGTGATCTGTGTGGATCTCAAATTTCCCCCCTACTAAATACATTCTAAATTTCCCTAAACTGAAAACAATACCTAAAAGCTCTAACTCAGTAATCGTGTATCTTTTCTCTGCTGCAGTCAGTCCTCGCGAGGCTAAAGATACAATGCACAGATTACCCTCATCATCTTTCTGACATAATACTCCAGCAATGCCTATATGTGAAGCATCTGTCATAACCACATATTCCTTATCTTTTAACGGATATTTCAGCACTACAGCTTTCTCAAAACCTTCCTTCAGCGCTCTAAAAGCCTGTTCATGCTTGGACTCCCATCTCCACCGAGTCCCACTTTTAAGCAATTCCCTGAATGGTTCTACCAACCCTGAGTATTTAAGAACGAACCTCCTGAAAAAGTTGCAAATTCCCAGGTAAGTTTTTAATTTTTTAACATTCTGTGGCACCTCTGCGTTAAGTATCTTATTAACCCTACTTTCTTCTGGTGTTACACCTCTACTCGACACTCTATGACCTAAAAATGTCACTTCTGACTGACAGAATGACGACTTAGACAGCTTCAAAGTGAACCCTGCCTGATCTAACTTCTGAAAAACTATATTTAAATGATGTAGATGCTCCTCAAAACTGCGTGAACTAATTACCATATCATCTATGTAAATGGTTACAAACTCTCCTGTGTCATCCCCTAATGCGATGTTTAAAGCCCTAATTAAAGCAGCTGAACTACTCTTTAACCCATAAGGTGTTCTACAAAATTGATAAAGGTTATATTTATGACTAAAAGCTGTAAATGGTCTATCTTCGTACATAAGTGGCACTTGCCAAAAACTGGAACTCAAATCTACACAAGTGAAATACTTCTTCCCCTCAAATGTTTGCATTAATTCCTCTATTGACATAGATTTCAGCTGATCTGAACTAATTCTACTGTTAACCAAACGAGCGTCTAAACAAATACGAACAGTGCCGTCGGTCTTGGGTACCGTGATCAAAGAATTAACATATGGACTGTTCGAGTGCTCAATAATCCCATCTTCAAGCATCTGATTAATTTGTGCCTCAACTGCACTCTGATAAGCGAAAGGTACAGGATATCTATGTCCTGTGAATACTGACCTATCAATAACGTTCAATGAATGTGTATAGCAATTGGTCATACCAATGCGATCCTCAAAAACTCTCCTATTACACCATAACACATCATAGAGCCGAACACACTGTTCATCCTCTATATTTCCCTGAAATGCAGCCTCACGTAACGAGTCCTCTAGACTTCCGTTCGTAATCACACTGCCCACAAAACATGGAGAACCCCGCTCTACGGCTGGCGATATCTCATTTAAAGTACAAATCACACCTACAATACTACTCCTCTGAATATGGTCATTGAACGCTACTTCTACTTCAGAATCTCCCCATTTAAATTTCAAACTCCCTACATCATAACATAAGTTACCAGACACTCTACTTAGCCACTCTGAACCCAAGATAACACTGAATACTAAATTTGGAATTACAAGGCAAATCTGCTTCTCTACATGATTATTAATTTTAATGTCTACTAAAACTTGCTTAGAAATTACTTTAGACCTCTTCCCAACAGCTGTGATAACAAAAGTGCTTTTAATTGGCATCTCCTCAAAATTTACTCCAGTTCCTTTCATTTTATCATAAAATGCACTACTTATGCAACTCTTCATACAACCACTATCAATTAAAACATCTGTGTACGCCTCGGACACGTTAAATTTAACTATGGGGCTCTTACTAACCACTTCCTGAATAATACCTTCATCATTTAGTTCATGTAATAATTCATTTCTCACATTTAGGTCATAGGGTTCCTGTATAATTGTATGGACAGGGCATGCTACAGACTGAGATTCTGACCTTACTTCGCAGCCTGGTTCGCGTTTAAAGAACCGCTACAGCTGGCCGTAGTACTAGTTACTACTGCACTGGTCTGGTTGTTCTGACTTGTGTTGTCATTGTTTGGCTGTATATTACTACCACTAGGCTGTCCTCTTCCTTGACCCCTATTCTGGTTGTAATTATCGTCATTATAATTTCTCCCTTGATTTCCCCTGAAATCATTGTTTCTCCCTTGATTTCCCCTGTAATCATTGTTCCTCCCTTGATACTGATTACCATAGCCATTTCCTCTGTTCTGATATAGCTGATTATTATTATTTCTATTTTGAGCGTTGGCCCCTTCGCCACCGTTCCCTTGAACTTCCTGATGCCTGGCTTCATTAGGTCTATTATTATTATTACCCTGGTTCCTATTGAAATTGTCCTCATAACCCCCTTTCCCTAGTGCATCAAATGTGCTTAACAAATTTTCTACTTGTGATATAGTCTTTACATTCTGGATACAAGCAGCCTCCTTGATCCTATAGGGAAAGTGCCTAAGTAGCAACCTTACCACATCACTTTCCTCCTTCAAGCCATCCAGATATTTACACACTAATACCTGCCCTAAAAAGTATTCGGTCATGGTGGAGCTTCCTTTAGGGTTATATTTACCACACACTACTCCCTCACGATGCTGCGACTGAATAACCTCATTCCAGAACTTTTCACAGAATTTCATTTTAAAATCATTGATATCAGTAAACTTGTCTCTGTAGACAGCAAACCAATTCCTCGTTTCCCCCACAAACACTTGTTCTAAAATTTCAACTACCTGGCACCACTCAATACTACCATTTTCCAACCTCTCCCCGAATTTATTTTCTATAGTGTTCATGAACTCCATTGGGCACCCCTGTCGATTGCTGAACTTACCCAGTTCTACCTCCCTGTATGTGCTATTCACAAAAACTGGCCTATTCTGACTATTTTCTTGCCTGATCCTAGCTTTTAATTTTAATTCTAATTCTGCGATTTTCTCCTCAGCCTTCCTCTCAATACTGTTTACTGTTAATTTAATGTTTCCTTCTGATTCTTCTACTTTATCATATAGCTTTGCTTGTTTCTCTTCAATCTTGCTAATGCTCTCTCTATTACTCTCTCTTAAATCATTTACTTCTGCAACTATTTGCGAGTGGACTTTCTCAATTCTACCCCCCAGCTGTTCCTTAACCTCTTTAGTAGCTACCTGAATTTTGTCAATTTCTCCCCCCAATTGCTTTTTGACCTGCTGTGTTTCCAGTTGCACTAGTTCTTTTAAATTTTCAGCCTGTGTACTGATTCTAATTTCCAACTCCTCCTGTACTTTTCCTAATTTTCTGTCTACATCTGCAATAATCTCTTTAGCCTTTTCTTCCATCACCCCCCTGATCTCGCCTCTAATCAGTTCGAATTTGTCACTCATTTCCCTACTGTTTTGTTCTAATTTAGCATTTAAAGTTTCATTACTCTCTCTATTTTCCCTACTGTTTTGTTCTAATTTTGCATTATTCTGTTCTAATTTTGCATTATTCTGTTCTAATTTTGCATTTAAAGCTTCTGTACTTTCTTTATTTTCCCTACTGTTTTGTTCTAATTTTGCATTATTCTGTTCTAATTTTGCATTTAAAGCATCTGTACTTTCTTTATTTTCCCTACTGTTTTGTTCTAATTTTGCATTATTCTGTTCTAATTTTGCATTTAAAGCATCACTACTAACTTTGTTCTGATACATGAACTCGAGAAGTAAAGTTTTTAATTCTGGTTGGCCGCCTACACTCCCTGTTTCAGTATCGGGATTTACCTCCGCTACCCCGGTACTACCATCACTCGACATACTGCTCGTATCATCATTCTCCAGTTGATGACCACTACGTAACCTCATCTGTCTTTCTTTCTCATCCCCCATAATGATATACACTGATAAAGACAAATAACCCCCAAAATACAGGCACAGAAATATATACCCTTCTCCTTCCACAAATGTTATTAGGTTTTCAGCCCCAAGTTGTCGGCGACAAATGTAACGTTAATTAGTTAGTGCCCCACGTTGGGCGCCAAATGTAATGGTAATTAGTGCCCCATGTTGGTAGCGACAAATGTAATGGTCTTGCTTAGGCTGGGATGACAAGTGAAACGGTATTTACTTTGCTCCACGTTGAGCGTACAAATGTAATGGTTTCGCTAGCCCACACTGTTGGGTGAGAAATGTAACTGTTTACCTTTGCCTAAGCTATGTTGTTTTAATGGGCGCCAAGACCTCAATGCAATGTTGAAATCTAAATTTGTATTTAACAACGTCTAGCTCTGGCAGAACACCTTCAAGACTCTATTCACTCAGATCGTGGTATGATTTGATCATTAACCCAACAAACAATTGTATCAGGAGAAGGAATTGGTCTATATCTAATGCTACCTACTGAAAGCAAAGATTGCATTGTAAAAGAAATGAATTTATTATATAAAACAAGTATAGCAAAATTAATAATAATAATAAGTTTAAAATTTAAATTGGAGCGTTGTGATTTGAATATTACCGATAGAAAATTACGTGAAAACGGAGTCTGAAAAATTGATTTTACTCTTATTTCCAAGCTATGAAGTTACTGAAATATGAAATATAAAACAAAGAAAATGAGAGATTGCGTATTTCTGCGTCATGTGCGCTTACCATTGGAAATTGCCAAAGCATCTCCCTCGTTCTTGATGATGCTGTGTGCTTCCCACAGTCTCCTGGACGTCGTCATCTCCGTCGAAATTTGATGATATCCTGGTAGATTATATAATTCTATGGTCCGTACCTCGGACCCAAACTCGCGTAAAACCGCACTGGTTACGTTTTACAAAAGTTCGTTGCTAACTCCACTGAACATCGGAGCGACACGCACTTGCGACCGTACACCGCAAGTTCTACACAGATAGTCCCGAACTCCACTGAACATCGGAGCGACACGCACTTGCACCCATACTCCTCAAGTATTTCACAGATAGTCCACGTTTCACGGCGCGTCGAACGATATATCCACACGCCGGCTCCCCTACCATGGTACCGACATCTAGCTTACGTCGTCCTCCTTGATTGGCTGCACCCTCCGCGCTAGATCCCCACTCCTTCCTCATTACACTCCGCGGGAGGGAGAAGTAGATTTCCGTTTCAACAATTCGCCTTTTCTAGACCTTGCGACCCAGCCTTGCGCAATACTTCTCGACAGGAATCAGCTTGTACTTGAAATCCCAGTGAGTCATGTCTCTCAAATACCCTAACTGACAAAACTCCGTAAAATTCCGTAATCAGATAATTTTCTATGATATCGTCGTTCGTAATAATTTGCTGGATAGCGTTTTCTAAGACATAGAAAACCTATCTGAATGCTAATAATTTTTATAAAATGCTCCGAAAATACCTTAATAATAATTATAATAAATTAATAATAATAATAAATTAACATGAAAAATTCTCTTGGCTGAACAATTTGCCGCGTAAATAAATATAGAATGGCTTCCTACTGACTTATGCCAGTTGCATAAAACCCCTCGAAAAACACGTTACAACATTATAACACGGTAATTAAACCAGAAGCCTATATGCAGCTGAAACATTGTCTCTCATCACCCATTGACCGCTTGAAAGGCTGGAGGTCAAGGAAAGAAAAATATTACGCAAAAACTTAGGCCCCAAATTTCATAACAACAAAATAATCCATGTCAGGAACGAAAATCTTTACCAAAAGACTGAAAAACTCTCGGATACTATAAAAAGACGGAGAATAGATTTCATGGGCACATCCTCCGAATGAATTCAAATAGACTAACCAAAAAGATTTTCGACTACTTTCGTAGTAAAAAAAAAACAAATCCTCTTTGGTTTAAGTAAACTGAGAAAGACCTCGTAGAACTCCAAATTACAGACACCATGCTCATGGACAAAACAGCCAAAACCATCACCAAGGTTAAGAAACAATGGTTCCAAGTTTGTTGTTGTTGTTGTTGTTGTTGTTACCAGATAAACGAAAGCATCAAGGCCGAAAACGCCTTATGACTCGTCAGTAGAAAGGGGAGTACCTAAGTCGGATGAGCTCGCGTGGTAATTACACATAGGAGGGAAGAAATCAATCTGATTATACTGCGAGAGCGAAGCCCGAGCTGTGTACAATCAGAGCTGAAACCCTCAAGACGATGTAACGGAAAAGAAGAACTAAAGATAACACAAGGCAGCTTGTTAGCAATTAAAATTTGGAAAAATATCAAATGAAAAATCTAAAGCTTCTGATAAACAAGCCAAGGACCTGGGAAACTGCGCCTAGTAATTGGCTGCTTAATATTGACATACTTGTAGATACTATCAAGGCCTTTAGTACCAGATTGGATATTATGGTGTATTCTTCGTTTGACCAACTTGCAGATCCTTCTGATCTGTTCATCAATGAGAGTAATATTAAGGTCAAGTCTAATTTCCGAGTTTCTTTTGACGGACCTTTTGACCTGAAGGAACTGTCGGAGAGTTTTATTTTGGAATGTTTTCATCTTGTCAATATGCGTTTTAGATATGTGGTTCCAAGTTAAAATCAAACAAAAGCGTATGATCCACATCTCTGCCGAAGAAAGGGAAGCAAGATCACAAAGGATGAGGCAATACTGGGCTAAAAGGAAAGCTGAAAACAATAAATAAATAATTATGCAAGCCTTACAGTAGTTGCATATGATGTGTAACATGTGACATGTTATCCTACTATGTGTGTGTCCCGGGAGCCCAAATGCCTTGTTAATAGTGAACTCTGTTGGTCATTGAAATAACTACTTGTAAAACTCCAGTGACAATTAATCCTGACCGTAATAAATCATGAAGACTGAAAATATCAAAGGGGCTAAGTACCATTTTTGTGAAAACGAGATGTTGCTGCCTGTGGGAGGTATGTGTCGAGACCAATGCCTGACGAAAGGTTCCAAGTCCGTACGTGCTCCTGTTAGTTTCCTATGACTGCTCCTATATTGCGCTGGTGGTACATTTCTACGGGGAATGAATTCGTTTTCTTTAATTATCTCAACACTTTCATTTTGGTACTTAGCCCCTTTGGAATTTCTAGTATTCTTGTTATTTGCTGAGACGTTGTACTGTATCTTAATCGATTGATAACATAATTGTGCATTTTGAAATGGAAAATTAAAAGTGTACCGGTATATTGTAATATTATAATACAGAAGTGGCCTTAAAAAGCTGACCCGTCTCGGTTGCAGACAAGATGGCAGTTGATCTCTCGTTCTGAACTATATTTCACTAATATGAGTACGTTGCATGCTATATAGCCTACAGATATAAAAATAATAGGAACTTTGTATGAAATGAACTTTGTTTGAAATATACTCCAATGAAGAAGTCGTTTAGTCAAAGTCATTATTTATCTTAATCGATTGGTAACATTCATTTTGGGAGGACATAATTAGGTCTGTGGTTACAGCGTTGGTCTCTCAACAGACCAGCTGGGGTTCTAATCCTAACAGAGTTGTATTATTTTGCTTGATTTTTTTTATATTTATTGTTTTTTGAGTACTGAGGCGTTATACAATTGAGCGTTATATTGTGCATTTTGCAATGGAAAATATTATTTAATTAAAACAAAGTTCTCCAATGGATCTGCAGTAGTGACATCTACCTTTAACTAGTTGAACTACGATATGAAGGGGCACGCAGTCGGCTGTGGAGGAAGCAACTCACTGCCTACTTGATGCGAGCTGCGCTCTATACCGGCCAGTTAGTGAACCCATGCCAGCAATGTTTTTGAAAATGGCATCTTTTTGCCGTAAGAGCGCACTGCCAAGTATAGGCGCGATTAAAAATTAGGTGTACAGAAGGTGTATTAAATGTGTTTCTTACAGTGATACGTTTAGACCAACGAAGTTTCAATTATCGTTAGTATACGGTGTTGATATACTGAATTCCTACGTTGTTTGGAGTGTTTGTTGATGCGATATAGTTTCCACATACACATAGCCACATGGCCGACAGTACATTGAGTGCTTACATTAAATGAGAATACAGCAAAAGTATGAAGATTTAATAAATCGTAATTGTTTTCGGCAAATATGATATAATTAATATTTTCACACCAAAGAACGACAACTTGAAGATGATTTATTGTACAAATATCTGTAATGGCGCCTCCAAACCTTGAAGTTAGCGGCTTCGGTGGCGTAGTCGGTAGCATGCTGAACTGCTATGCCCAAGATAGCGGGTTCAAACCCGGCCAAAGTCGTCGGATTTTTTAAGAGCGTTAAAAATCCTTCAGTATGCCTTCCTTCGGAGGGGAAGTAAAGCCGGCGGTCCCATGTCATAGATTTATGGCATGTAAAAGATCCTTTCACATACTTAACTTGTGTAAAGCAAAATTTGTTAGGTTAGATTTCGTCAGAACGCTCTATCCAAGTTCCAACGTTCACCACTAGGTATCATTGATATCTGGTGGCGAAAGTTGGAACTACTTGAAATTGAACGGAACTTGTAGCTCACCCTTTAGGGTGTCCGCTGGAAGCGGCTACAGACTCAGGCGAGCCGAACATGTCCTCGGACACTCCCGGCACTAAAAGCCATACGATAAATAAATAAACCTTGGAGTTATCCGTCTGTGTTATACATTCCACATGGTACCACTGTCAGCTGGATCGCATCCCTCCTGGCTGCTAAAGCGATCCACTTCCGTCCCATTTTTCAAAATTACTCCCACAAAAATATCCAGCAACCGAGGGGGAAAGATGTTACACATCAAAAATGATTGATTTCATGTACCCCAAAGTTGGGTGAAACAAGTATAAATAATAATAATAATGGGATTTTGGCTCTCTCCGCACAAAAGTAGGCTAAAAGAATACGTACGGTAACATAGTATAGCGCTGTCGCCAGTCACACAATCTTTTCCACTGGTTTTTATGAGTAGCCTATTACCGTGACCTCTCTCGGTGGTCACGCTAATAGCCACATTCTTCTGCTCTCGTTATACCATTGAATGTAGCCTGAGTAGTAATTCCTAATTATCATTGGCTGATTGCATCCGAATGTGAACAATCGTGTATATTTGCCAATAAATCACTACAATGAGCTATTTCACCATACAAACACTGTGACTGCTTGGCAGAGTACAGCCCAACACACAGCGAGACTACTGTACCACGTGACCAGCTCTACGCCAATCGGCAGATCAGGTTGGCGGCATTCGAAGGGAAAAAATCAGTGTCCGTACGAGTACTTTTATAACAGAGAGCTTTAGTGCGAAGTTGAGTAAGTGTGCTGTTTGGTAAAAGCTGGATTGTTTGTTAATGTCACTAACGCGCGCTTCTTGGTAAATTGATGAATATAAAAGTACTTCTCGTAAGTACGAGTATAATGCCTGTCTCTCATGCAGCTGATGGCTGCACAGAGAGAGTTACATAAAGGTATATGGCGTATCATTTTACATTTTGTTTGAAACTCATTTTCGTGTGCTAAAAATGAAATTTTCTTTAACACTTATTGTTTCGTAGTCTACTCGTCGTTCTTGGCTGTCACCCCGGAGGTCCCGGATTCGATTCCAGTCTCTGCCAAGAAATTTTAATTCTGGTGTGAGGGCTGAAACGTGGTATACTCAGCCTCGTGAGGCAAAACTCAGAGGAGGAGGGTTCGATTCCCACCTCAGCCATACTGGTTTTCCGTGGTCCCCCCTCCCACTTCTACTCCAGGAAAATGCGAGGATGGTGCCTAACTTTAGGCCACGGCCGCCTCCTTCCCAATCCTATCCCCAATTTACAAATGCACACACTAGTACAACCATCACAATAACACAGGTTACACAAATTCTACAAACATCCAAATACACGGGGCTATACGACCAAGATGTTGCAGCCCCTAAAATATGCAATAACAAGTCTGCTCGTGTGCTGGATTCGTGGACATTTCCATTTATTTTAATCCATCATTATTTTTGCTTAATATTATAATTATGTCATGTGTTTAACCTCTTGTTCCTGAGGAGTTTTAAATGTGGTGGATGGCTTTTACGGTCTGATGCTCTTCCTAACGCGAACGTCATCAAAGGAGCTTCTGAGATCTGAAGACGTATGAAACAGGGCAATAAGTTACAAGAAAGCGGCCGTGATCTGTCATCAGGTGGAACCATCCGGGCATTTGCCTGAGTTGAAAATTGGAAACCAGTGAAAACCATTTCAAGGATGGCCGACGGTAGCCTTAGCGCGCGTGGTAATTATTATTCACTACAATTGAAGACTTTCAGTTATTATATCGTGTGTTGTTCAGATCGTACAGAACATTTAGATGGAAGGAAGAGAATATATATATTAGTTATTGTTGTTTTAAGGGGCGTACACACGAGGTCATCTGCCCCTTGGAAGAGAATATAACATTAACCCAGGCGAGACTTGAATCCTCCATCTTCTGTTTTGTACGTCGTTCCCGTTCTTTGGAGTGATTGTTAATAAGAATACATTAACATTTTTCAGCAGGTAACTGTTAATTTACGGTAACGAGAGAATAACGACGTAAATGGTAACGGTTACCTTATAGTAACAAAAAAAAAACGTTTGGTGCTTTCAGTCGGTCAACACGAATGTACCCAAAAAAGAGCTGGGTTGTGCCCTAATCCTGAAATAAATTACATAAATTACCAAAACTGGTGCCAGAGTCGACACGAAACTGCTCGAAGTTCCAGAAAGGAAGACAAAACCGGATAAGTATCAGCCTGTATTATTACAGTATAATCATAGTTGATTTTGTATAACCATATAATCACCCCAAACAGACAAACTCCGGATTTTTATCACCATTTTAGCATTTCACCTAACATTAGATATACTACAATTAGCATTCACCGACAGTTGCATTACCAATACTGCAACTAAGTAATTGTACTTATTGTAAATATTTTTCACCTGTATTCTCAAACATAGATGTTATAGCCTAAGTGTAATGGATCTGATGATGATCGCTTGACGATCGAAAATGGTCATCCTAGTGTATTTATTAATCTCATGTAATTTATTTCAGGATTAAGGCACAACCCAGCTCTTTTTGGGCACATTTGTGTTGACCGACTGAAAAGCACCAAACTTTTGTTTACTAAGGCAACAATGAAAAATGGCTTCAAACCTCACAATGTTATAGTAACAAGTAACTGTAACGCCGTTAAGCTGATAGCGGCTATCCTGCGTGTGTTTTTCCTATGATTTTTCCATACTCCCTCCAGGAAAATACCGGGATAGTATCTTATTTCAAGTCCCGGGGCACCTACCACGAACCCGACCCTATCAATTACAATAACGCACATACTACAATGCGGCTTCAGTGGCGTAGTTGGTAGCATGCTGAGCTTCTATGCCCAAGATCGCGGGTTCACACCCGGCCGAAGTCATCGTATTTTTAAGAGCGTTAAAAATTCCTCAGTATGCCTTCCTTCGGAGGGGAAGTAAAGGCGGTGGTCCCATGTCGTAGATTTATGACATGTTACAAGTACCTTCCACTAATTACACCTGTGTGAAGCTAAATTAATTATAGGTTAAACATTTGACAAACGCTCTTAGGTTCCGACGTTCGTCGCCAGGAGCCGACAGCGATGGGATCTGGTAACCAAGTTCTGAACTAGTAGTCATTGACGGTGGCGTTTGGCGGCAAAAGTAGGAACTATTGAAAAAAAACAATGTCTACAGTCATTACTTGTAACCCAGCCGAAGCCGTCGGATTTTTTAAGAGCGTTAAAAATCCCTCAGTATGCCTTCCTTCGGAGGGGAAGTAAAGCCGGCAGTCCCATGTCATAGATTTATGGCATGTTAAAGTACCTTCCACTAATTACACCTGTGTGAAGCTAAATTAATTATAGGTTAAACAATTGACAAACGCTCTTTGGTTCCGACGTTCGTCGCCAGGAGCAGACTGCGATGGGATCTGGTAACCAAGTTCTGAACTAGTAGTCATTGACGGTGGCGTTTGGCGGCAAAAGTAGGAACTACTTGAAAAAATTCAATGTCTACAGTCATTACTTGAATTGAAAACAGATAACACACACTAATACAGTCATCAGAATTAACACCGGTTATCAGACAGATTCTACACAAACCCAAGGTACACGGCCTACATGACCGCGTTGTCGCAGCCTCTAAACGGAGGAACCAATAACCAACACATACTACAGTCAACAGAAGAACACTAGTTATCAGACAAATCCAACACACCAAGATGACCCAAGTCCCTAAAATGCAGTAACAACTTGCTTACGTTTTACTTGTGGGCCAATCACTTCGTATAGAACACGAACTACAGGCGGAGCCACTGGAGATGCGCACGCTGATAAACCTCAGGCAAGCCACCTCATTAACATTGTTATGATACACTCTTGTTCTTATATCGAATGGTAGAAACCTTAGGCATACGTATTATTGGGAGCACTTGTTCCAGTCATCACATTAAATATCCAATTAGTCACATAATCAACCATGAAACAAGATCATAATGTGTGTATGGAACCGAAGGCCACTCGATGTACGTGTGTGTAATTCTAATTAGTAATTGTTAGTAATTAGTAGTAATTGCTTATTTTCTTAAGGTTATACACTATCAATTTATATTTAGGGGCAGCTGACCTCGTAGTTTCGCCCCTTAAAACAACAACAACTAATTCATAACTAATTTATAACTAATTTATATTTTTCGGTCAGTCAACAGGTTTGTTTTGACCAATATGACAGGGCGGCGTTGTTAGCATGCTGAACTGCTGTGCCCAAGATAGCGGGTTCAAACCCGGCCAAAGTCGTCGGATTTTTAAGAGCGTTAAAAATTCTTCAGTATGCCTTCCTTCGGAGGGGAAGTAAAGCCGGCGGTCCCATGTCATACAATTGTGACATGTAAAAGATTCATTCACAGACTAAACTTGTGTAAAGCTAAATTGTAAGGTTAGATTTCGTTGGAACGCTCTATCGAAGTTCCAACGTTCACCACTAGGTATCATTGATATCTGGTAGCGAAAGTTGGAACTACTTGAAATTGAACGGAACTTCTAGCTCACCCTCATAAGGGTGTCCGCTGGAAGCAGCTACATACTCAGGCGAGCCGAACATGTTCTCGGACACTCCCGGCACTGAAAGCCATACAACAAATAAATAATAACACGAGTCCTGAAATGATGCACATGTATTAATAATATTCAATGATAATAGGGGCAATTTAGGATTATCATGAATATTATTAATAACGATAACAATAACCCCTGGCACTACAGCCCCTGAAGAGCCTAGGCCTACCAAGGGACCGCTGCCCAGCCATTTGGCCTGCAGATATTGGGGTGACGCGTGATCAGCACATCGGGTCTCCTCGGTCGTTAATCTTGGTTTTCTTGATCGGGGCGCTGCCTCACTGTCAGACAGCTACTCAATTGTCCTCACGAGGGCGAGTGCACCCCGTTCTAGCCCTCACGTCACTTTCTAAAATCCCTGACGGAACCGGGAATCAAACCCGGGGCTTCCGGATGAGAGGCAGGCGCGCTACCCCAACACCACGGGGCCAGCGAATATTATTAATACATGCAATTTTTTCCCCCCGGAATTCGTGCTGTAGGTAACATTTCAGGAGTTGTGAACCTTCTACAAAACTACTTAAATTAGCCAAAATACCTTTTGTATTGATGAATAATAATTGTGGAAATACTGTGGTAATAGATGTGTTCTCTGCTGTCTATAATCCGCCTACCATCCCCTTTTTAGAGCACTGCTTATATAGTTAAATTCTAGTTGTATCCGACATAATAGGCGTGAATTATGGAACAAATACAATAATGCCAACCCTGCGAATATGGTGCTACTAGTTAGTTGATCAGTTCGTTATTGTTGTTTTAAGGGGCGGAACTACAAGGTCATCTGCCCCTACGGTACTACTAATCAATAATCTTTATCCAGACCAATGCGTTTTGCCTACACCAATAATTTCTAGGTAGCGTGGCCAACAGGCCGCGTTAGCTAATATATACACCTTTATCATCCATACTTTTCAATCTTTACATTGAACAAGCAATGCAAGAAATTGGAGAAATATTTAAAGTGGGAGTGAAGATTCATGGAAAAATAATATCAACTCTGAGATTTGCTGATGACATCGTCATCTTGGCCAACACGCCTGAGGATTTAAATGAGTTTTGAATGGTATGGACTCTGTCTTACAGAAAGAATACTTGATGAAAATTAATAAATGTAAAACAAAAATACTGGAATGCAGACGAAATAAATCAGAAACCTCTATGGACACCAAATTGGCAGGTGAAAAGCTGAAAGAGGTAGGAGGCTTCTGTTACTTAGGAAGCAAAATAACCAGTGATGGACGAAGCAAAGAGGACATAAAAAGTAGGTTGGCTCAGGCAAGGAAAGCATTTCTACAAAAAAGGAATCTGTTGACATCGAATATAGATTTAGGTATTAGGAAGTCATTTTTGAAAGCCTTTGTCTGGAGCGTGGCGCTCTATGGAAGTGAAACTTTGACTATTGGTGCAGCAGAAAAGAGGAGAATTGAAGTATTTGAAATGTGGTGATACAGGAGAATGATGAAGATCAGATGGGTAGATAGGGTTACAAACGAAGAGGTATTAAGACGAGTGGGAGAGGACTGGCGACTGCTAATGAAGAGAAGAGATAGGTTGGTAGGACACATACTAAGACACCCAGGAATAGCAAGTTTAGTTATGGAAGGAAGGGTTGAGGTCAAGAACTGTAGACCAAGGTTAGAATATGTTAGATTGCCTCGGATGTAAGGTGTGGTAGCTATGCAGAGATGAAACGATTAGCTCAGGACAGGGAGGCATGGAGAGCTGCATCAAACCAGTCAAAAGACTGAAGACTCAAACACACACACACCTTTAAGAAAAAAAATGCAAATAACTTTCAAAATAATAACGAAGATACAAGGTCAAGCATAATAGATGTTATGATGCGGATCGCTTTACAGCAGACGATAAGTTATGCTGGGTTATGTACTAACCTCACCTACTGTTTTCAAACTCAACCAACTTGTAGACTACAATGTAATGCAAAGTTCATAATACTGTAGTTCTGCGGCGACATAGCCTCCTATACTTCTTATTGCAGAAGAAGGAATTGTGTTAACGATTTTTCCAATTGTTAGTGATAGAAGCCATTTTTCAGTGTTGCCTTATTCTATTAAAGAGAGCTTTTCAGTCGGTCAACAGTCCGGCTCCATAGTTAAATGGTTAGCGCACTAGGCTTTGGCCCGAAGTGCCCCGGGTTCGATTCCCGGCCGAGTCATCAGGGTATTTAATCTCCTGGGGTTAATTCCCGTGGCTCGAGGACTGGGTGTATGTGACGTCTTCATCATCACTTCATCCTCATTACGACGCGCAGGTCGCCCACGGGCGTCAACTAGAAAGACCTGCGTTCGGCCTCTCCGGAGGCCACACGATCATTATTATTAGTCGATCAACACAAATTGTGCCCGATTGTATTAGGCGGGAAACAAGTATTTACATACCCAACAAACTAACACGCTGTTATGTACAAATAACTACTTAATTGGATGACATGTTTCGAACGTCACGCGTTCATCCTCAGGTCTTGTTCACTTAGGCTTAATTAGTGTACGATGTTCATGAATTACACTTAAACACAAAAACAGTAACTTATATACAATGTTTATATTACATAAGTTTGTAAAAATTTGTGCAACGTGTCAAACTATTTTCAGACAGTTAAGCCTAAGTGAACAGAATCTGAAGATGAACACGTGACGCTCGAAACATGCATGGCCACCTCTTGCAAGTGGGGCATTTCACTTTTGCATATTGGATTCTTTGTGGTGTTCTAGCAATGGGTTGCAGGAGGCTTTGGTCATTCTGATAAGATGCCATGGTTAAGTATTGAAAAAAAAAAAATAGAATGCTGTTTAGATTTTCTATGGAGTTGGTAGAAAATAAGAGGAGTGAAGGGATGTCTTTTGGAAGATTGGGTTATGTTTAATGATGGTCTGAGGATATGATATGGTTTCTTCTTGTGATAATAAATGGATAAAAGCTTTGAGGAAAGTGTTTTGATGAAGTGTTTGGAATGGTGCTAGTAAGAATTGCATTTGAGGTAAGTAGAGAAAGGTAATAATAATAATAATAATAATAATAATATCGTATGGCCTCGGGTGCCGGGTGAAAGCTTTGTAATTTGACACCCAGAGGGTAGCTTGCATGTCGAATTTCTTTGATCCTTGAATCACTATGAAAGTCAAGGAGGTTAGATATCTAAGCTCCTTGAACACTATAGCGCTTTCTATTCGAGAAATGAGGAACGTTGTGTTGGCGGAAACTCCCGAGATTAATTTTGCCATTATGAACACAGCCTACTGAATTCAAATGGTTCTTTGACATGCCAACATCGCATGACATGCGTGTCGTATTTTTGCCGCCTTTCAAAAATCACTTACCACGGCCAGGAGAGAACCTGCAATCTTGGGGTTAGTAGACTGACACGCTATCCACTCACCCACCGTGGCAAGCTAGTACAGGAAGGTTAAATATATAAAGTGCATGAGTGTATCAGGTCTGAAGAGGTGTGTCCAAGCCAGAGTCATGTATTACCAGGAATTGATTGTGTTCCCTTTGTGTGTATAACACTGAACGACCCCAAATAAACCCCACAAATAGCTGAAATGTTACAAAGTGTGTTAGTGTGTAGGGTATATAAATACATCGTTTCCCGCCTAATGTAATTGGGCACAATTTGCGTTGACCAACTGAAAAGCTTTCTTTAATATTTTTTTTTTTTCAATAGAAACTATAGCCTACGTATCAAGATTTAATTGGTTCGGTTTCGTCTTGTTTTCTGATGATACCTATTTTATAAGATAACCCAGGTGTACTATGCCATCACAGACAAGTAGCACCATGTTATTGTACTCACCTTGGCTGTCACTGTAGTGAGCGTTGGGTTCCTAAGAGTAATGATAGATATGTCAGCTATCATGTTTTCCCTACTGATAACGCACTGTTTATCTTTTCCAGAGGAGTCACTACTGCTAGAACACACAAAACCTCCCATTAATATTACTCTTCATAAATTCGCCATCACACTGTACGTTTACAGTGACCATAGTTTCCAATAATCAGGAATGAGAGCTTCAAAATGAGACCAAGTTTCCTGCTGTATGTTTATCCTGGGCTGAGAAAACGTTACTTCAGAAAAAGAATAAAAACGTTTTATTGGGTAGTTGAAAAAAAATTAAACTTGAGATTTATACTACCAATACTTGTGCCTATAACATATAAAATTGTCATTACCCTCAGCCAAGTAGGTTGGTTGGTTGGTTGGTTGGTTGGTTCTTAAGTTTAGGGGCTGTGACAACGCGGTCATGTAGCTCCGTGTACTTTGAGTGTGTGTAGAATCTGTGTTAAGTGTGATGACTGTATTAGTGTGTGTTATCTGTTTTTTAATTCAAGTAAGGACTTCAGACTTTTGAATTTTTCAAATAGTTCCTACTTTCGCCGCCAAACGCCACCGTCAACGACTACTAGTTCAGAACTTAGCTACCAGACGCCACCACAGTCGGCTCTTGGCAACGAACGTAGGAACCTAAGATCGTTGTTTACATTCTTAACCTATACAATTTAGCTTCCCACAGGTGTAATTAGTGGAACGTTCTTTATCATGCCATAAATCTATGACATAGGACCGCCGGTTTTACTTCCCCTCCGAAGGAAGGCATAATGAGGGATTTTTAACGCTCTTAAAAATCTGACGACTTCGGCTGGATTTGAACCTGCGATCTTGGGCATAGACGCCCAGCATGCTACCAACTACGTCACCGTAGCCGCCTGCCAAGTAGGTTTCCATGTATATAGTTTTAAGTTAGCCGTTCCTAGAATAGACGTCAAAAATCCAGACAATTTCTCATACAACCACAAATAAAAAATAATTAGTAAACTTGAGAATAATTGACTTATATACACTAACGCAAAATTTAACAAGGCAAATATTGGTAGTCTATAACTCATTCTTCAATAGGTCTGTTGGTTTGATTGTAATTAAGGCCTAAACTCGAGTATCCATAATAACAAATCCTATAGTAATGCCATGCTTGGTTAGTTTCCTTAAATCTGAGATGCCATACACTCTGTCACATAGTGCTAGTATTCTTACGAGGTCAGATCGGAAAGTAGCGCACAATAATGTTTTCTCCAAAATTTTAATAGGTAACATAACCAAACAAATCACAAATGAATTTACATCTTTGATCTACTCATCTACATAGTCACAAACTTTCTCAACACTTTTCTGCCATCGTGGTACCAGTTTCAACATGTCCTGTTCGTAGAAGTCCGTTTGGTTGGCCATCTCCGGACTGCCGATTTCACTTCCGCATCTGTCGGAAAGTTTTGGCCGGCCAGGGATTTCTTCATGGGACCAAACAGATGAAAGTTCGACGTTGCCAGGTCCAGATGCTGGATGCTGGAGCACTTCCTGCCCAAATTTGGCGATTTTCTCACGAATAGGAGCAGCAACATGGGGGGCGGGCATTGTCATAAAGAAGTTTGACACCGTCAGCATTAATGTTGTGGCGTTTGTCATGAAGGGCACGACGCAACTTAACCAACGTTTTAATGTAGGCTGCAGCATTCACAGTGGTCCCGTGTTCAGCAAAGTCCATACAGTCGTCCGCATACACGCTATGCATGTCCCTGTGAATTTCACTCGGTTTGTGCCCTTTGCTCCACAAATATCGAACTACATTTCGCTGCTCTTCTCTAGTTGACGACAGCAACATGTGCGCCATGTTTGTTTCGTAGTTCAGGCTTCTCTCGCTAGAGCAGCACATGAAAACAGAATACCCCCTCCGTAGCGCAAACTTCAACCTATATTGTCGTGAAATTTCAACATTCCAGCTGCAATACCAGGGGAAAAAAATTATTGTGTGTCACTTTCTGATCTGCCCTTGTATTTCAAGCTCTTCAAACGTCAATGAGTGTCACAAGAACACGGTACCATTAACTGAGGGGGGCAATTTATTTAATTCATTATTAATGTATATGTAGCTGAAGCGAGATTGTAGTGTAACAGTAAAGACGTTGGACTGAACACTTCAAGGTCAATAGCTAGATTCTACTTCGCAGTGTTGACATTATTTTCTTAAATTAGGGGCCGATAACCTAGATATTAGGCCCCTTAAAACAACAATTATCATCATCATAATTTTCTTAAATTCTATATTTTTAGCCTACTTTCGATTTTTGCAAAGAAATGAAATTAGACTTATGAGATCAACTCAGGGCCAATTTGTGTGTCTGTCTGTGTGTGAATGTGTGTATGCGTGGGTGTACTCTGCATGTCTGCCTCCCTCAACATCATTTCTAGGCACCTGGTCAGCTGCTGAAATAAAAGTGAAAAGTCACTTCTGAGAAGTTTAAAGTTCCCCTTGATTGTCCTTACGGGACAATGCGCCACATTCCAGACTTTAGTTCAGAGTTAGATTTTTTGACGAAGTTGAAAAGAACAGTCACAATACCTATGGTACCACTAAACCAGAAAGGTGACAGAAAAGGCGAAAGAGAGACCTATTACATGTACATGTAAGCAATGCGAGACTAAACTCTGAGCCCCGAGGCAGCGCCACTTATATCCCCTTATTTGGGAGTCCTAGGGAATGGGGATTGATTCAACATGTTAGCCTACTTTGTATATTTCATTAATGCATGGAATCTATAACTTTAGCTTCACACAATTGACATTAGTGGAAGGTTCTTTTACATGCCATAAATCGATGACATGGGCCCGCTAGGGGCAGATGACCTCGTAGTTCCGCCCCTTAAAACAACAATAACTAACTAACATGGACCAGCTGGCTTTACTTACCCTCCGAAGGAAGGCATACTAAGGGATTTTAACGCTCTTAAAAATCCTACGACTTCGGCCGGGTTTGGCCCCGCGGTCTTGGGCATAGAAGCTCAGCATGCTATCAACTACGCCACCGAAGCCGCCACAATTTCCTGTAAAGTAGTACAAACCCTATCGACTTTTTCAGTGCTACACCATCGAGCCTGGACTGGATAGACTGGATATCTGTGCTTGTATGTACAGTACTTTTTATTATTATTTTTTGCTATTATTATTGTGTTTCATGTGTTATGCCATACGCTAAATAAATAAATAAACCACTGACTTGGAAGTATTGTAGGTTGCGTTTATTAGTTTAAGATAAAATGAGTTTATCGCTGGGTGGGTCAATATCTTCACCAGATAGGGCGAGTCCGTTGTGATGCAGTGTTGAATAGGAGTCACTGTAATGTAGCCGAGTTGCCATTCGACAAAAATGTAAGTTCTTCGATGACTGGTTGCAATCTTAGACAGAAGCACGTAACGAAGGGGCAGATGACCCTCGCTGTTCCACTCCTTAAAATAATAATTATGTCATGTAATGGGAATGCTTTTAACCACGCTATCAGTGCTTTAGGTCTAGATAATAATACAGAAGATTCGAAAATTATATTTGACTTTATTCAAATAACGGTTACATAATTTATAGCACAAATATTCCGCGAAGCTCTCCAGCAGAAGCGTTCCGAACAGTTAAGGAGGAACCTACAGCTTAAACAATAACCATTTTAGTATTATGACTGTGCCTGTCATAAATCTTGTTGTCGTTGTTGTTTTTTGTGTCTTCAGTCTCTTGACTGGTTTGATTCAGATTTCCATGCCTCCCTCTCCTGAGCTCATCGTTTCATTTCTACATAGCTCACACATCTTCATCCGAGCCAATCTGTTTAACATATTTTAACCTTGGTCTACCTCTACAGTTCTTGTCCACGACCCTTCCTTTCATAATTAAGTTTGCTATTCCTGGGTGTCTTAGTATGTGTCCTACCAACCTATCTCTTCTCTTCATAAGCTGTCGCTCAAGCCTTTGTGGCTTTAATCAGACTTTCTATAAAACGTTGAAGATATATTTTTTGAAATACCTCAGAATAAAAATAAAATAATCCTCCCTATATTATTCTGCTAAGGTCCCATTCCGGTTTTGTACCAAAAATAAGGTCCTGTTAACACCAACCTACACATATGGGGTACCTACGGGTTCCGCATAACCCCACGTGTGCCTGAAACGCACTCACTTCCTCTTTAAATGCCTCACAATTAAATATATACCTTAAAAATGTACATGTATAATGGGAGCACCGTAACCTAGCGAGCCTGCCGCTAGAGCGCAGGGCAGCGCGACGGCGGCAACCATCTAGCGGGAGCGTGGCGTACTGCTAGCTGAGGAGTCTCTCAGCAGATGGCTCCAGTGTGGTCTCGCCAAGACTTTGCAAATGTAAAAATTGCTCTAGAAGAAAATTCGATGAATTCGTTGTAACATCGAATATTGTCTACAAAGAGGTGCTGTGACATGTAAAAAACACTGCTCTACAGAATTCTTTGAGTTCTTCTCAGGTACGTATGCCGTTTAACAACAATAAATACAGCGTACTGCTAGGCGAGCCTGACGCTAGAGCGCTGGGCAGCGAGGTGGCGGCAGCCATATAGTGGGAGCGCGGCGTACTGCTAGCTGAGGAGTCTCTCAGCAGATGGCTCCAGTGAGGTCTCGCCAAGACTTTCTCAAGGGTTCAATCCTTTGCAAGTGTAAAAATTGCTGTAGAAGAAAATGCGATGAATTCGTTGTAACATCGAATATTGTCTACAAAGAGGCGCTGTGACATGTACAAAACACTGATCTACAGAATTGTTTGAGTTCTTCTCAGGTACGAATGACGTTTAACAACAATAAATACATTTCTTCAATATTTAAAACTTCGTTCTCCCACATTCTTCCCTACTACCCCCATAAACCTATTTTCACGTTGCGAAAGATCGCACGGGCCCACTAGTAATGCTTAATTAATTAATTAATTCATAATGTGGAAATGTGTGTGAATCATTTTGTAGCTGTAGGTTTAACACCTACTAATAAACAAATGTTCTAAAATTCCTATAAACATGAGAGATATGAGAGAAACACAGAAGATCGGCACAAAGCAAGAGCCACATTTTGAAAAAATGATAAAAATAATTACGATTTAAATTTACAAAATTTAAAACTTGCTTCTAATAGCAAGAGGTGTGCGTTTCCTTAGAAATGTATATAATTGTTGTACAAATTCTATAACAATCACAGTTATAATAATTACTGTTTTAGCTCCTCTTATTACTGTATGTTTCCCCTGTAACGGAAACCAATCACCCCCTATCCCAACTACTCGCAAAGAATTAAGAAAAGTGGAAGTATTGTGCCCGTTTAGACCGGAGTCCGCACGACCACATATGCATTTTACCAATAATCAGTCAGCACGAGAATCAAAATATCCCGGGGCGCCAGATGGGTTAAAGCTAATCGCAAAAACGACATCAAATGAAAAAAAATGCTTTACTGATTTTTGGCTCAATGTAACAATAAGGATGGAAGGAGATTCAATTGGGTATGACACATCTGGTAAAATTATCTCAGTTTATTTTGAAGTTAAAATTGACTGCAAAGATGCTCAAAGCAGCATCATCCATGTGTGGCGATCCACACTCTTATTTACACACAATATACAGAAATTTTCCAAACACATTTGGCAATCTTTTTTTGGAAACACAAGTCCGATTAATAGTCCTGTAGACTGTGTTCCAAAATTATTTGTGATTAATTCCAGTTCAAAATTAATTGTCTCTACTGGAAATATCGTAGATCACTGTTTGAATATTTACATGATATTAACACTCGTAGAATAAATGTTCACAGAATTTTAAACTTTCACTTATTTTTCCAGTTTCAAAAATATATCGTCGAAAATATTATTATCATTGAATCAACACACATTATTTACACATATTAATAACATCTGAAAAGTATTTGACCTTGAGCATAGCATCGAAGAACTGTGCGAAGCACAACAACAATTAATTGTTCTTCTGACATTAAACATTCGAGAAGTGACTCGATTATGAACTTCAAGTTCCTAACAAAATACATAATTTCTGAATCATCAACTTGATCACTAAATTGATGAACCATTCAACTATTAGATTATCCACTTGGAATCATTATTAAAAAAATATTTATATTTATGGCCATTTTTGGTAAGTTTTACAACTTGCAATTCTTCGACAGAATGCGGAAATAAGAATCGTAGCTTCATAATAAATTCACTTAGTTCATGGCACTAGGATTGAAAATATCCTTCAAATTATTCGTGGTTAAAGAATTATTTTAATTGGCAGTGGCCCATTCTATTATTTGTGTAAGAACACAATATTCCAACAACAACGGCAAAGGTCTTCCTCTGAAGAAGAATAAACTACTATCATGACAAATCCGGGTTCTAGCAAAATCAAAGTCTAAATGGAATTCGTAAACAAGGTTGAAATAAGAACTGATGGTTTCAAGGAATAACCTTCGGGTCATTCATCCGACGAAATGTGTAGCTCCAATACTCCTACTATAAACCTGAGCCATCGAACCTGCTATTTGATTGATGCTCGAAAAAACCTCCTCATTCCTGCGACTTAAACATGCGCACCTGGGAATGGCATTTCAACTACTCCACACATATAAATTTTCTTCCCAAAATTTATACAATAAATCAAGCCTCTGCTTGTTATCAACACTGGAAGATTAATAAACTTACAAGTTTATTTTATTTTACCATTCAGTTCAACCCGTGAATTTACCATACATATGAAAATCTTTATTTCACTTTCGAGTGTATTTACGTCATGATTTTATATAAATACAAAAATATCCTATTTGATACAAATATCATTTGCTTCCCGTTTCATGCCTCTCCGTGTTGTCTGAAAAATATACTTTACTCATAGCAAATATCAACTGTTCAACCAGAACTGAAATGTTGGTTGAATGCGGGCTTGTGCTAACCACTCTCCTTCGGAAAATCTCCTGTTCCAGACTATAAATGATTAAACTACTTCATAGGCTCTCTCTCAATACATATGATTATTATAAAATATAATATCCAAGAATTATTTAGAAGAATTATGAAAATTATTATTATTATTATTAGTGGATTATTATTATTATTATTAATTATATCATTTTAAATATGTTTAATCCTCATCTCATTATGTGAGAATCCACATGTTCGAATCTTCGAATATGGAAAAAATATCCATTCCTCAACAAAAATAATTTAACTCAACCTTTACATCGACGGTTTTCCGTGATTTCCCTAAAATATGAAAAATTCAAATAAATCTTCGAAATGCTCGGTCATCGATCCTAAACTGTTCTGAGTGTTGAAAATCCTCAGAATAACTCTAATAAGTCTTGCGTAAATCATTGCAAGCTTTAAATACGAAGAAAAAAAATGTGTTGGTCATCTGCAGAAAAATAGTTTGTTCCAATTAGCTAGGCATAATATAATTCAAATGTGGCTTACATTTCTTGATGGTCTTGAAGTGTAGTAAACCTGGTCTGTACCAGATTTATCCATCGACATGCCCTATCGGACAAGCACGTATAATCCTTGTATCGGCCGCCATTATATACCCACAATTCGTCTAGTCAGACATAGTGGTAGTATCTTTTGACGTTTGAATTAACTGTTGTTCCATTTTAATATGGGCTTCTATCAAAGCCATAACAGTTTGTTTAAATAGGGTCAGATCTAAGTGATCTCTTCTTAGATATGTCAGTTGTAACATAACTCACGGTAATCTTATCAGTACAAGAAAACCACTGACAGTCTAAGCAATCAACGGCTGTTCTGAAGATCTTTCCCTGGGCATGGTTTATTATATCACCATCTACCATGCGCTAAGCAACTTGTAGTTTCCCTTGCGTAGACTAATGAACGCCACCGTTATAGACTAGTCTTCAGTGTACTGATAGATCGAAGTGGTTAACTAGTTACAAAATAATGAAAACTGACTGAAATGGATTTAAATATCCAAGTATTATGTTATTACTGGACTGTGACAAAATACTAAAATCTAGACAAAGTCTAGCATATGTCCATGTAGAAATATAAATATTTCCACCAATGTCTGTAGAAAAATCAATCACCTCAGTGATTCTCCTCACCGGAAACTTACTAAGTTCCACCTCGTAGCGCAGCACTTTCGTGACTATCACGACTTTGAAAAGAACTTCTGCGTAGATCCGGCAACCATGTGCCTTGGCTCAGCGTCGTAGCAACTTGCTAGGCAAATGCTTGTGTTGAAATGAGCTATCGATGCTTCGGCCAGCTGGCTTTTATTCAAAACTGTCAGGGTCACGCCGCATCAGCTGATATCTGGAAATCCTCATATCTCTTGAATCCCTGGTCCGATTTACTTGATACTAATTGCATTCTCTTTCATTTGGCCGTGCCAGTAATCTGATCCCAGTCTCAAGTCTCTACTCCATAGTTAACTATTTAATCAATAAATAGCCTCCACCTCTGCTATTACTCGCTACGTCACTTGACATCCAAGTATCGGTAAATTCTTTCCAATTGCTTCGAGAAGCAATGTAGCGCGATATTCAAATATCTCAACTTTCAAAAGCGGCTACAGCCTTTCCCTTGGTATCTAGGTGTCTGAATCTTGGAATACCCATTCCTAGAGTTGGGCACATCCACCCCACACCTAGCAAAAAATAAAAATTGAAATTTTTTATTTTTCCTATCTACACATTAAATCATCTGGTTCTTGAATAATAAATCTTCAAATTCGATGCATTATAAGTTCCCACGATGTTACCAGTTCGTGTATTGGCTACTTCATAGCTTCCATTGTCGTTTACTTCCACAATACGATAGGGTCCAGCGTAAAGGCTTGCAAATTTTGAGTGCACTCGATTTTGCACGTCAGAGGGTGTAGGTCTTTTCACTAAAACAAGAGTTCCTACGCGCAAGGGTCTGCGAAAACGCTTTCCTCTCACTCTGCGCTCTCTTTTCTCAGCTTGACTCCTCAACTTGTCTAAAGCTAGAGTTTCCCTCATCTGACGACTTGGTTCAATCTCAGGTGGAATAGAGATGATTCGATCCCATAATCTTGTTGGTTTAATTCGATGATGAAGCAACATGGGAATCTGTCCAGTACTCTCATGAATCGTAGAGTTGATGGATTCGGATGCTAAAGAAAGAACATCCATCCATTTCCAATGCTCATTTGGACAATAGAGGCGGCAAAATTTTGCTATCTCAGCCATCACGCGTTCCGCTGGATTGCTTTCTGGATGTCTAATAGAACAAAACAATTGTCTAATCCCAAGATTATTCATGATGGTTCGAAATTCTAAAGATGTAAATTGAGGTCCACGATCAGATAAAAGGAATTCCGGTTTGCCTGCTTCCGGAATTACGCTGTCTCTAATTCTCTTCGCACAATATTTTGCGTTCGCCTTTTGAATTGGATGTAACATGGTGTATTTGCTGAAAACATCCATAGTCACCAAAATATATCGGTTACCTGTTTTAGACTTTGGGAGAGGACCATATAAATCAGTCGCGAAGATATCGCAAGGCTTAGAAGGAATAATAGGCCTTGGTAATTCTCTCGGTAATCTAGAATTATGCTTACTCCTTTGGCATAAGTCGCATTCTCGAATAGTGTTTCTGACAGTTTGTCGCATTCGCTCCCACGAAAATTTCTCTTGAATCATGTTGACCGTCTTATCTACTCCAGCATGACCTGCGATTCGATGTGCCATCCAAATAATGGGTTTTTGCAATCGTGGAGGTATCACTACTCTCAACTTCGTATGGTCGGGATCTGCAAACTTGTAGATTAAACCATCTAACATCATAAAATCTCTTGAAATTCTTTCAGTTTCCATAAAATCATCATCATTTGGATCCATGTCTCCCTGTAGAAAACGAAAAATGTTTCTAAGACGTCGGTCTCTCCTCTGGGATAAATGCAACAACCTTAACCTTCTCAAGGTATCCTCATCTTCCTGCGTCAGGTTAACTTGAAAAACCTTAGATGTAGACTCCACTGCTCTACTCAATAAATCAGCTCCCACGTTCAACTTTCCAGGAGTGTGTTCTATAACTAGGTTGAATTGCTGAATAAAAAGTGACCATCTAGTTATTCTATCACTGGCAAAGTTTGTTCTCAAGATAAACTCCAATGCATGGTGATCAGTCCTCACAATGACTGAATGTCCAATTAACATTTTCTTCCACGACTCCAACGCGAATATTACAGCAAGTGCTTCTAACTCTGTGGTGTAATAATTCCTCTCTGATGGACGAAGTTTCCTGCTAATGAACGCCAGGTAATGTCTCTTGTGGTCTTCATCTTCTTGAAGTAGAATAGCTCCAATCCCTACGGTGGATGCATCGGATTCTATGATGAAATTCTTGGTAAAGTCAGGATACTCCAATTTCACACTGTTTACCAATAACCTCTTGGCATCTTGAAATGATTGTTCACAATCTTTATCCCATTTCCATTTGTTTCCTTTCTTTAATAATTCCTGCAATGGCGCAACTGTCTTGGTGAAGTTCGGACAATGCCCTGAAAAGAATTGGCATGTCCCGAGAAAACTGCGGACATTCTTCACTCTAGTAGGTCTAGGGAAATTTGCAATTGCCTGTATCTTCGTCTCATTGGGACGGTATCCTTCTCCATCCAAAATGTGACCCAAAAATTTTATTTCCTTTCGAAAGAACTGACATTTTCGAAGGTTTACCTTAAAGTTCGCTTTTCTCAAATCTACGAATAACATTTGAAGATGTAGCAAATGTTCCTCCTTAGTCTCGGATGCAATTAAGATATCATCAATATAACGAATTGCTATCTCTTTTACTTCAGGACTCAAATTTTGTTCCAGTGCTCTGATCAAAACTGATCCAGATGTTTTGACTCCAAATGGTAGACGGCGGAATACATATGTCTGCTGGTCAAACATAAGTCCTGTAAACTTCTTGGAATTTTCACTAAGCCTAATATGATTGTAGGACGAAGTGAGATCAATATTAGAGAACCAGACCTTGCCTTGGAATTTCCTTAACAGTTCCCTAATGATTGGTGGTCTGTCATACTCTGGCAGTAATCTTGAATTCAAATTTCGCGCGTCTAAACATAGTCTCAGACTTCCATCTTGCTTAGACACTACTGCTAATGGATTGACATAAGATGTAGTGTACCTTTCAATCACATTGTTGTTTTCCATTTCCTTGATAAGCACTTTAACTCTTTCTCGATGCTTTTCTGCTACTGGATACAATTTAGCATGAAAAGGTACATCATCATTTACACGAATATGATATTCAAAATCTTTAATTTCACCAGGTTTAATATCAAAAATATCGTGATACTCTTCCAAAATTTTCCCTAGCTCTGGGGACTCCTTCTCAGTGTAGACTCCTCTTCCTTCAGCTTCATGAAAAATCAGAGACCATTGAGCATCTCCCTCGATGTCTTCCTCTTCTTTTCCCTCGAAGTTAATCTCTTCGGTATTCTTGAATCTGATCGTCTCTGTCTTCATGTCTATCACTGCTTGATATTTCTGAATGAAATCTGCTCCCAATATCATGTCAAAAGCCATGTCCTTCATTACAACAAACACATGTCGGAAATCATGTCCTCCAATCGTAATACATAAGTATAATTGTGTTTTACACAGAGATATTTTATTGGGTATTATTCCTTGGATCTTAATTCCTGATACTGGAATCTCCTCTAAATTCTCTTTGAGCTTCCACAGAATATAAAGCTTCTCACTCACCAGACAAAGCATAGCCCCAGTATCAATCAAAGTATCGACAGGCATACCGAATACTTCGCATGATATGATTGGCATTCTAATTCTTGTACCCATTTCTTTCCGTTCGTCAGTCTGTTGAATCAAGTCTTCATCCTCTGCTTGCCATTTAATAATTCTGGAAGTGAAAGTGTTCAAAATTCTATCTTCTACTGTGAATTCGAAGTTTGTTTTTTTCATTACCATTCCCCCGGGATTGTTGTGTTCCCGATGGACCTGGTTCATTGGGCCTCTGCTCCAAAAATTGCAAGTTATCTTGGTGTCTTGCTTGCAAATTTTTCCTCGTCTCCTTGTTGAACTCTTCATTGGACTGACGAGTATCCACATTCCCTCTGTTATTGTAGTTGTTTCTACCATAATATCTTCTTTCCTGGTACCTTCCTTGACTATCTCGTGGTCTTCTCCATCGAGTATTTTATCGATTTCCACCATCTGGTCTCGCATATGGCTTGTAACTGTATCTGTTACTATACTGGTTCCATCCTCTCTTATTTGGATCTTCCCTCGGCGTTTTCTCTTCTCGCCCTTCTCGAATCTCTCGAGGTGTTTGAGAATAACTATCAGCCATAACAGCATACACAGCGTTGTTATTCTTTACTCCCTTCTGATGGAAAAATTGAGCGTTTGTATGATCCAGCTTCTGTAATACTTCATCAAATTGTTCCATATTATAGATATCAGCAGCGATCAAAGTCCTCTGGACGTCTGCTGGAAACTGACGTATCAATGCAGTAATCAATTCGTTATCTGGCATCGGCGGATCTAAATGTTGAAGTTTAGACAGCTGTCCAGAAAAGTACGTAGAGTATCGAGTAGGTTGTGACGTCGAGAATCTCTTCGAATATAACTCTGCTCTGACTTGCTGTTGGGTTTCCGGGGACCAAAACTTTTTCAATAGCCCACGAGAAAACTCCTCAAAAGTGGTTAGAGTGGATCTGAAAGCTCTAAACCAAAGAAGTGCAGGACCTTCCAAAAACTTCCCTATCACTCGGATCTGTCTTTCTTTAGGGATCTTGGAATCTTTCAGGTAATCACCTGCTTCTCTCAAAAATTCCACGGGTGTCACAGAATCTCGCCCTGAAAATTTAGAAGGCTTATCTTCTACATTCTTAAATACAGTTATGGGGTTGGATTGAAATACTGTCCTGATCTCATCCTGTCTTTGACTATCCGTGTCTCTAGCTCCTCCTAGATTTATCTGTATCTGTTCCTTTCCCCTTACATTTGGCATTTTCAACAGATGATCAGACTGTTTCTCATCCTTGATTTGAGTTTTCATAGCCTCAAGTTCCTTCTGGTTTTCTTCTGCCATTTTCTTAATTGCTTCAGTTTCTTTACAATTGTCCTTAACATCAATGGATATCTGGTTCATAACAGTCTCATGACTTTTCAATGACCCTGTCATATCTGATATGTCCTTCTGAGTTGCTTGGATATCTTTGGCAATTACTTCAATATGGGATGACAAAGATTCCCTAATCTCCTTGATTCCCTCTTGGTTCTCCAGCTTGAGTGTATCTTTAATTTCATTGACAACGGTGGTTTTAATTTCAGTTTGCAACTCATTAACCACACCTTCTCTTATTTCTCCCATGACAAGTTCTTTGAATTGTTCCGTTAAACGTTGAACAACTAGAATTCCCATCTCGTTACTCTCCTTCTTCACTCTGACTTCTAGGTCGATCATGTCTTCACCAACTTTCCTAAGACCATGTTCTATCCTATCAGCTAAGCATTGGGATCGAAGATCGGCATCGCGAAATTTTTCGTCCATTAAACTTGCGTTAGTAGCTAATGAAGTTTCGAGCTCATGTGTTTTTTCGCATAATTTATTCATTTTACTCTCAAGTGACATTTTCAAAATTTCAGAATTCTCTTTAAATTTACTTTCCATAGAATTAAATTTACTATTTAAATTTTCCTTCAAGTTATCTTTTAAAGAATCAGAACTTTCTTTAAGTTTATCATTTAAACTTTCTTTAAGTTTATTTTCTAAAGAATCAGAATTTTCTTTAAGTTTATTTTCTAAAGACTCAGAATTTTCTTTAAGTTTTTCATCTAAACTTTCCTTCAAATTATCTTTTAACCTGCTTTCTAACAAATCGGAATTTTCCTTAAGTTTATCGTTTAAACTTTCTTGAGGTTTATCAGTATTTTCTTTAAGTTTCCTTTCCAAAGCCTCAGTATTTTCTTTCATAATGGCTGCTACACGCAGTCCAGCCTCTTTTGAACTCTCCTCCAAACTCCTCATCATCCTCATCATTTCTTCCATAATTTCAATTATTATTCAAAACTTAGGGGTATACAATATTGGCAAACACAAGCTTATAACTAGAACAAGAAATATGAATAGCTAATTGGAACACTCTAATAAAATGAGATTTGTCCTAATGTCGACGTGATGGAAAAACAAAATTCTCTACTTTTACTAATTACATTTACCACAATATCACAAGAAAAATATGCAAGTTCTCAAATATCCTCCACCTGGATTCTAATAATGTGTATGTTCAGTCATCGAACGTTTACTACTGAATTTACTTGACGCCCTAATGGTTAAGCCATTCTCAAAAATAATCAAACCCATTCTAATTATTAACCAAGTTAAATTTTTAATTTTCCCCACTAATTGGGTTCCCTACTAATTTATTCATCCAAACCAGACATCTCTCAACTCCCCAAAATATTTCTATAAAAATTATCACAATTTCAAATCGGCAATGCGATTGACCATGTCTAAATCGAGACCCACGTTCGAAGCCATTTCTCTCTCTATCTTATTTTATGTGCCCGTTTAGACCGGAGTCCGCACGACCACATATGCATTTTACCAATAATCAGTCAGCACGAGAATCAAAATATCCCGGGGCGCCAGATGGGTTAAAGCTAATCACAAAAACGACATCAAATGAAAAAAAAAATGCTTTACTGATTTTTGGCTCAATGCAACAATAAGGATAGAAGGAGATTCAATTGGGTATGACCCATCTGGTAAAATTATCTCAGTTTATTTTGAAGTTAAAATTGACTGCAAAGATGCTCAAAGCAGCATCATCCATGTGTGGCGATCCACACTCTTATTTACACACAATATACAGAAATTTTCCAAACACATTTGACAATCTTTTTTTGGAAACACAAGTCCGATTAATAGTCCTGTAGACTGTGTTCCAAAATTATTTGTGATTAATTCCAGTTCAAAATTAATTGTCTCTACTGGAAATATCGTAGATCACTGTTTGAATATTTACATGATATTAACACTCGTAGAATAAATGTTCACAGAATTTTAAACTTTCACTTATTTTTCCAGTTTCAAAAATATATCGTCGAAAATATTATTATCATTGAATCAACACACATTATTAACACATATTAATAACATCTGAAAAGTATTTGACCTTGAGCATAGCATCGAAGAACTGTGCGAAGCACAACAATAATTAATTGTTCTTCTGACATTAAACATTCGAGAAGTGACCCGATTATGAACTTCAAGTTCCTAACAAAATTCATGATTTCTGAATCATCAACTTGATCACTAAATTGTTGAACCATTCAACTATTAGATTATCCACTTGGAATCATTATTAAAAAAATATTTATATTTATGGCCATTTTTGGTAATTTTTACAACTTGCAATTCTTCGACAGAATGCGGAAATAAGAATCGTAGCTTCATAATAAATTCATTTAGTTCATGGCACTAGGATTGAAAATATCCTTCAAATTATTCGTGGTTAAAGAATTATTTTAATTGGCAGTGGCCCATTCTATTATTTGTGTAAGAACACAATATTCCAACAACAACGGCAAAGGTCTTCCTCTGAAGAAGAATAAACTACTATCATGACAAATCCGGGTTCTAGCAAAATCAAAGTCTAAATGGAATTCGTAAACAAGGTTGAAATAAGAACTGATGGTTTCAAGAAATAACCTTCGGGTCATTCATCCGACGAAATGTGTAGCTCCAATACTCCTACTATAAACCTGAGCCATCGAACCTGCTATTTGATTGATGCTCGAAAAAACTTCCTCATTCCTGCGACTTAAACATGCGCACCTGGGAATGGCATTTCAACTACTCCACACATATAAATTTTCTTCCCAAAATTTATACAATAAATCAAGTCTCTGCTTGTTATCAACACTGGAAGATTAATAAACTTACAAGTTTATTTTATTTTACCATTCAGTTCAACCCGTGAATTTACCATACATATGAAAATCTTTATTTCACTTTCGAGTGTATTTACGTCATGATTTTATATAAATACAAAAATATCCTATTTGATACAAATATCATTTGCTTCCCGTTTCATGCCTCTCCGTGTTATCTGAAAAATATACTTTACTCATAGCAAATATCAACTGTTCAACCAGAACTGAAATGTTGGTTGAATGCGGGCTTGCGCTAACCACTCTCCTTCGGAAAATCTCCTGTTCCAGACTATAAATGATTAAACTACTTCATAGGCTCTCTCTCAATACATATGATTATTATAAAATATAATATCCAAGAATTATTTAGAAGAATTATGAAAATTATTATTATTATTATTAGTGGATTATTATTATTATTATTAATTATATCATTTTAAATATGTTTAATCCTCATCTCATTATGTGAGAATCCACATGTTCGAATCTTCGAATATGGAAAAAATATCCATTCCTCAACAAAAATAATTTAACTCAACCTTTACATCGACGGTTTTCCGTGGTTTCCCTAAAATATGAAAAATTCAAATAAATCTTCGAAATGCTCGGTCATCGATCCTAAACTGTTCTGAGTGTTGAAAATCCTCAGAATAACTCTAATAAGTCTTGCGTAAATCATTGCAAGCTTTAAATACGAAGAAAAAAAATGTGTTGGTCATCTGCAGAAAAATAGTTTGTTCCAATTAGCTAGGCATAATATAATTCAAATGTGGCTTACATTTCTTGATGGTCTTGAAGTGTAGTAAACCTGGTCTGTACCAGATTTATCCATCGACATGCCCTATCGGACAAGCACGTATAATCCTTGTATCGGCCGCCATTATATACCCACAATTCGTCTAGTCAGACATAGTGGTAGTATCTTTTGACGTTTGAATTAACTGTTGTTCCATTTTAATATGGGCTTCTATCAAAGCCATAACAGTTTGTTTAAATAGGGTCAGATCTAAGTGATCTCTTCTTAGATATGTCAGTTGTAACATAACTCACGGTAATCTTATCAGTACAAGAAAACCACTGACAGTCTAAGCAATCAACGGCTGTTCTGAAGATCGTTCCCTGGGCATGGTTTATTATATCACCATCTACCATGCGCTAAGCAACTTGTAGTTTCCCTTGCGTAGACTAATGAACGCCACCGTTATAGACTAGTCTTCAGTGTACTGATAGATCGAAGTGGTTAACTAGTTACAAAATAATGAAAACTGACTGAAATGGATTTAAATATCCAAGTATTATGTTATTACTGGACTGTGACAAAATACTAAAATCTAGACAAAGTCTAGCATATGTCCATGTAGAAATATAAATATTTCCACCAATGTCTGTAGAAAAATCAATCACCTCAGTGATTCTCCTCACCGGAAACTTACTAAGTTCCACCTCGTAGCGCAGCACTTTCGTGACTATCACGACTTTGAAAAGAACTTCTGCGTAGATCCGGCAACCATGTGCCTTGGCTCAGCGTCGTAGCAACTTGCTAGGCAAATGCTTGTGTTGAAATGAGCTATCGATGCTTCGGCCAGCTGGCTTTTATTCAAAACTGTCAGGGTCACGCCGCATCAGCTGATATCTGGAAATCCTCATATCTCTTGAATCCCTGGTCCGATTTACTTGATACTAATTGCATTCTCTTTCATTTGGCCGTGCCAGTAATCTGATCCCAGTCTCAAGTCTCTACTCCATAGTTAACTATTTAAACAATAAATAGCCTCCACCTCTGCTATTACTCGCTACGTCACTTGACATCCAAGTATCGGTAAATTCTTTCCAATTGCTTCGAGAAGCAATGTAGCGCGATATTCAAATATCTCAACTTTCAAAAGCGGCTACAGCCTTTCCCTTGGTATCTAGGTGTCTGAATCTTGGAATACCCATTCCTAGAGTTGGGCACAGTATTATTCATTATTAGGGCTGGGATTTCGATTACTTTGCATCTTTTTTATTTTGGTAAGCCCAATTTATTAATGAGTTGTACATAAATGTGTTTCAGGGCAAGAGATGCTGAACTAAGCATACTTGTTAGGGACGTTTTTGCATTTTTCTCCAATTTTGTGGAATATGGCATTCTTTAGGGGATTTTTTTAAAATTATTTTCAGTGTTTATTGCATTATTGAATTATGAAGTACTTTTTGGGTGTATTTTACTTTTTTTAAATATTTTCAAGTGCATGCTCCTATTTCTATGGAACTGAGGATGGGATGCTATATGGGGTGGATGGTTCTTAAAGTCGGATGGCCTTCCAGACGCCAACCTTGCGAGAGAAGATGGATGGAACTAGGCGAGGAGTTGGAAGTACGTGACCGTGGTCTATTAGAAGATTTCGTCCTGGCATTTAAGTTGGTCTGAAAATGGGAAACTGTGGAAAACCATATCAAGGACGGCCAATAGTAGGGTTCGAACACATCTGTATACTGAGTCCGAAGCAACCAGGGCCCATGGCCATGTGTCTCAGCGCGCATAGCCACAACGGCTGGTATCATCTTTGCAATGTTACGGTTTTTTTAAAATACATTTTACGATTTATTTTTGGAGATTGTTAGGTCATAACTGCATTTTTCAATGTTTTATACATAGGGCATTAAAAACCTAACCCTAAGTCATTATAGATGGTTTCGAACTAGTTGGGGGGAAGAAAGTCCAACTATTAACTTATTTTGAATTTTGTCCACCTAGAATGGCAAAATTGTACACTATGCACTGGGGGAAAATACTTGTTGGTGATTTTTAATGAGAGCAAAAAGAGAGGAATATCTGGAAACACTGTGTTTTATGTGGTCGGTATCAACTTAACTTGGATAGGAAAAATGAAAATGAGGAGTCCCGCACAAGTGGAAGCATTGCCAGTCTCAACTGTTAACCTCTTGGATGCAAATCAAGTCTCACTAATTAGACTTCAGGGCGAACTATTTTTTTTTGCCATAGCTTGCAGGAGGTGCCTGTGCATGTTTAAAAAAAATCTGTCAGCAGGTTAATAAGGTACCGTATTACAATGAATATAGTTTGCTATCTACCGTATAATCTGGAAAATACACGTCTACCAAGCTTCTTTAGTTAAACCGCTGAGTTATTGCATAGCGGATGCAACAAGGTTCCACTTGACGTAAGAGCGAGAATACTGCCGATCCTCCACTGCCTCGCAATGTGAACAGACACTGCGATATTTCCTGTTTTATCTCATGGACTCATGCCACTGTTTTATTTGATTGGTAATTTAGATTTATCTATTACAGATATGAATATTGTCCTTTTGTGGTAAAGTACAATAACTACGGTTCAATTTAGGATAAATGCTGCTGTTGTTAATATAACAGTTTTAGATTTCAAGGAATCAAGAAAATAATTCTACCACTAATAATTGTAATCCATCTTGCGAATCAGTAGAACCTAATGGGGAGGTCGATCGTAGTTGACCTCAATATTTCAATTAAAGCATTGAGTCTTAGAGGTTGCCTCTGGCTGATGTTTAACCCTCCGCCATTATCCGGGTTTGGGACCGGCAACGGCAACTACGGAGCTACTCAATCCACCCCGTAGTAATTCAGCTAGCAGGGTTAAATCAGGAAGGCAACATGGAAAGGATTGCAAAATCACAAAAAGCATATACAATTACCGCGAACAAGCTTGCCACGGTGGGTGAGTGGTCAACGTGTCGGTCTACTAACCCCAAACTTGCAGGTTCGCTCCTGGCCGTGGTAAGTGATTTTTGAAAGGTGGCAAAAAATACGACACCATGTCATACGATGTTGGCATGTCAAATAACCCATTTGAATTCAGTAGGCCGTGTTCATAATGGCAAAATTAAACTCGGGAGTTTACGCCAACAAAAAGTTCCTAATTTCTCTACTATAAAGCGCTATAGTGTTCAAGAAGCTTAGATATCTAACCTCCTTGACTTTCGTAGTGCTTCAAGGAACAACGAAATTTGACATGCAAACTACCCTTTGGGTGTCAAATAACAAAACCTGCACCCGGCATCCGAGGCCATACGATATTATTATTATTATTATTACACCTCTAACAGATATAATAAAAAAAAGTCCATATCACAAAACGTAAAATTACGACACTACAACACTGTTATCAAATCAGAAGCACTTCTTGCATCTAAAACTTTGATAACTCGGGGCGGATCACAAGTCAAAAATTTCGAGAAACAAGAGAGAAAACTCATAGGACCAAAATATGAATTGGATGAGGAAGAAGTCTCATGGAATCTATCCAAGTATTGAAAAAAACATCACAGATTCTATCAGAAAAGGAGACTGACATTTTATGGTCACTTACAGAATATACAGTCGCCTCCGTAGGGTAGCGGTCAACGTGGTTAGCTGCCACCCCGGAGGTCCTGGGTTCGATTCCCGGCTCTGCCACGAAATTTGAAAAGTGGTATGAGGACTGGAACGGGGTCTACTCAACCTCGGGTGGTCCAAATGAGTAGAGGGGGTTCGATTCCCATCTCAGCCATCCTCGAAGTGGTTTTCCCACTTCGTCTTCGGGCACCTCCTGAAAGGCCACGGCCGCCTCCTTCCCTCTTCCTTGCCTATCCCTCCCACTCTTCCCTTCCCTTCCCCTCCCTCACGACGCCCCTGTTCGCTTTGCAGGTGAGACCGCTTGGACGAAGTGCTGATCACACCTCCCCAGTTGTATCCAATCCGACCAAGTGTTCCCAGCTCTAGGATACTGCCTGGAAAGGCGGTAGTGGTGAGTTCCCTCGCTGAGTCTGTGGGAACCACTAACCTGGAGGGTAAAATTGACTAAAAAAGAAAAAAAAACAAAATACAGAATGGATGCCAATAGGGTAACAAGGAAGATTATAAACCTAGCATTATCTCCGAAACACCACAACGATTGGCTGGTAGAAATAACACAAGCCGTACAAAGAACTGGTATTAACGAATAAATCATTCACAATAAAACAAAAGTTTAGCGTGGGGCTTTTAGTGCCGGGAGTACCGGGTGAGTTAGCCGGTTCGTTTCGGCGTGGCTGCTGGCAGTCGCTCACATCCGAGAGGCGAGGAGAATCGAATTTCCCCGCCGGCAACCTTGAAGATGGTCTTCTGTGGTTTCCCATCTCCCTTCCAGGCAAATGCCGGGGTTGGTCCCTAACTATAGGCCACAGCGGCTACCTTCCAACTCCTCGTCCTTACATTCAAACTTTCCTCCCCACATAACACATCACACGTGACGGTACTTGTAGCTCACCCCATGGGTGTCCACCTAGAAGCACCTACAAAAACTGGCGAGCCGAACATGTCCTCGGACACTCCCGGCACTAAAAGGCATACGCTAAAAAAAAAAGTGACCGCAGTGTCCGAGGACATGTTCGGTTCCCCAGAGTTTTTAGCTGCTTCTATGTGGACACCCGTGGGGTGAGCTAAAAGTACCGTTCAATTCCAAGTACAGTAGTTCCAACTTTGGTTACTAGATGTCACTGACACCTAGTGGCGAACGTTGGAACTTGATAGAGCATTTCAAACGAAATATAACCTACAAATTAGCTGCACACTACCAATTGTAGCGGTAGGTTCTTTTACATGCCATAAATCTATGACATAGGCCCGCCGAATTTACTTCCCCTCTGAAGGAAGGCATACTGAAGGATTTTAACGCTCTTAAAACAATTCGACGACCTCGGTCGGGTTTGAACCCGTGATCTGTGCATAGCAGTTCATCATGCTACCGACTACGCCACCGAAGCTGCTAAAATTTTGAACCTCAGGCCTAATATACCGACACAATTTTGCCGAGAATCTTACACGGAAGAATACAGGATGGACAGAAGGACGCAAAAGAAAGCACATTGAAGGGATGAAGAGTTATTCGGACAAAAAGAGGAAAGTTGTGTTGGCGTAGCGCAGCGGGTTCGATTCCCAGCTCCGCCACGGATTTCAGAAACTGACGTGAGGGCTGGAACGGGATGCACTTAGTCTCGTGAGGACAATTGAGTAGCTGTCTGATAGTGAGGCACCGCCCGGATCAGGAAAACCATGATTAACGACTGAGGGAACCCGGCCCTTCTACTACGCGTCACCCCGCAATCTGTAGGCCGAATGGCCTGACAGCGGTCGCTTGGTAAGGCTGTGGTGCCACGGAAATGTTTATGCTGAATAACTTCAAACCCACTCCTTAGTTGGGCATAACGAATCAAAATAATAATAATACTATTAATAATAATAATAATAGACTAATACTGTAATAACACATTACAGCAAACCATTGCGATGTTCACGCGTCTCGAAGGTAGTGCAACACCCAAAGCAAAGATCTATCAGGCGCCACTCTTTCTTACCCATATACAACTAAATAATAACCCCTAGCATTACAGCCCATGAGCGAGCCTCCGTGGCTTAGGCGGCAGCACGCCGGCCTCTCACCGCTGGGTCCGTGGTTCAAATCCCGGTCACTCCATGTGAGATATGTGCTGGACAAAGCGGCGGCAGACAGGATTTTCTACGGGTCCTCCGGTTTTCCCTGTCACAAATTTCATTCCAGCACCACTCTCCACTATCATTTCATTTAATCTGTCATTTATTTAACCATTGCCCCAGAGGAGTGTGAAAGGCTTCGGCAGCCGGCACAGTTCATATCCTCGCCGCTAGATGGGGGCTTTATTCATTCCATTCCCTGGCCCGGTCGGTCGACTGGAAGCAGGCTGTGGATTTTCACTACAGCCCATGAAGGGCCTAGGCCTACCAAGCGACCTCTGCCCAGCCATTTGGCCTGCAGATATTCGGGTGAGGCGTGATCAGCGCATCGGGTCCCCTCGGCCGTTAGTCTTGGTTTTTCGTGACCGGGGCTCTGCCTCACGGTCAGACAGGTACTCAATTGTCCTCACGAGGCTGAGTACACCCCGTTCCAGCCTTCACGTCCGTTTCAAAAATCCCTGATGGAGCCGGGAATCGAACCCGGGGCCTCTGGGTGAGAGGCAGGCGCGCTACCCCAACACCATGGGGCCAGCATATACAACAACTAGACTGACCTTTTGAAAGATCGATGACATCGGTGTCCGAAGCACTGTTGACTCACCCTCAGAGCTACATGATGGAGCGGATCGTGTGGCTAATTCTCCCCGGGTCCTGCATGCTGTCCTCTTTGACGGTCTCTCCAGTCGCTAGTGTAGGTTCACCATGGTCCGTGATTACCGTAGAATACCACCTGGCTTATCTACCTGAATGTGTTTAATAGGCGAGGCAAGAGCTTCATAAAATTTTATTGGTTACCTCACTAGTACTGCCAGTGGGATTTTATGTTGTAACTTTGTAAAAAGGATAATATGCATGTTATACCTTGTATTATGAGCTTAAAACTATCTCATGAGAACTAAAATGCTTACAGTACGTGTATACTAGTATTTAAGTAACCTTGCGTGTATACTGCTATAAAAAAGGATGCAAAATTGCAGGTAAAAACGTACAGTTTGCCAAACTCTCTTTGTATTTTCATACAGTCAACTCTCGAATTAGCACATATTTTATTTATTTACATTGTTTACGCCCACATTGGAGCACCAAAAGCAAACCTTATATACAAAGTCTTCCAATATTTCAAATAATAAGTTCAGTTCTTAATCCTCGATAATTTTTTCCTTTCCCAATACTTCTTCATTCTGGAAGATCTTGCAGCTCGTTCTTCTGCTGATATAACATATTTCTTACGCTGTGAAATTTTGAATGTTAGACGAGTGTATTTGTTATTCAGAAGCCGTTTTTCCTCTCTATGTTCAATTTGATGTTGAGTTATTTTCAATTCGTCTAAATCCATTTGTATTTCTTTACATCATGTGATTTTTGTTTTACTGTTCCAAAAGAAGTCAAAAAGTTGTTTCAGGAGTCTAGTATTTGGCATGCGGGATAAGTGTCCAAAAACGCGAGCCTTCGTTTTCGCATCGTGTCAATGATAGATCATTTTCCTTGTAAAGTATTGAATTGGGCAAAAGTCTCCCCTGGCCCTCAACCTGGTGTTTTTTATTGAGTATTGTCCGAAGAATCCGTCTATCAACCTTGTGTAGTTTGTCAGTTGTTGATCGGGTGTTTAGTTTAAATAAAGTTTCACTTGCATATGTTGCTTCTGGCTTAACGACGGAGAAATAATCTCGAAGTTTAGCATTAATCGAAAGAGACTGTTTCTTATATGTTGGCCACGTAATCTGTTGTGCTCGTCGCAATTTTAGTGTTCTACTATCTATTGATGCTCTTTCATTGGCATTCCAAGTGATGATCTCACCAAGATATTTAAATATTTTCACAATCTTTATTTTCTGGGCATTATGCAGTACAATATGTGATGTGTCAACTTGAAAAGATGGCATCATTTCATATTAATGAAGGTAGAAATGTTATGGCATATACTGTACAGTAGTTTAGGGCTGAAAATAAAAGAAAGATCATTTGTTACAGATCTGTAGGAGGATAATTCTTAATATCTCAACCACGTCGGTGTGTAGCTGCTAGCATTCTTGGCTGTCGCCCCGGAGGTGCGGGTTGGTTTCCCGGCTCTGGTCTGAGGGCTGGAAAGAAATATATTCAGCCTCGTGAGGCAAAACTGTGAAGAGGTAGGTTCCACTCCCACCTCAAGCATCCTGGAAGTGGTTTAACGTGGTTTTCCACTTCTGCTCCAAGCAAATGTCGGGATGCTTCCTAACTTAAGTCCACGGCCGCTTCCTTCCCGATCCTCATCTGAATTAGACTACAAGTACATATAACTTACTGCGACATACATCATAATAACACAGATTTATCAGACAAATTCTCCACACACCCTAGTACACGGGACGTAAGGACCACGATGTCCAAGACCCTCAAATGTAACAACATCAACTAACATTCGTGAGACCAATACTGACCTATGGCACCGCACTATCGCTGCTAACCTCCAAAAATTAAAAGGAAACCAACGTGGCGCTGAACGACATTAAACAGCTGTCGCTATCTTTCCCGTCGGTCACCTCCTTATGTAAACAAATAGATGTCTGGTAGGTACACAAGCCATGTCCCTCACAGGGAGCATTCACCTTTCACCATTTCTTCCACTCTCCCTGTCTTACCGTTCCGTCTGCAGGGGGGAAAGGGGTGGGTCTTATGTCTAAGGCTAGGAATTGTATGCAATACTGTATCAACATGCAACAGGTGTCGGAGGAGGATGGGCATGACCGGACTAAATGGAGGAGGGCTGTCAGAAACATCGACCCCATATAGGAGTGGGAATGCTGTAAAGAGAAAATACAGTATGTAGGCTACATATTTTTGTAATATTATTAGGTGAAATTTGTAATATTACATTTGAAAATCCACAGCCTGCTTTCAGTCCACCGACCGGGTCAGGGAATGGAATGAGGATATAAATTATGCCAGCTGCCGAAGCCTGTCGCACTCCCCTGGGGCAATGATTAAATGAATGACAGATGAAATGAAATGTTAGTGGAGAGTGTTGCTGGTATGAAATTATGACAGGGAAAACCGGGGTACCCGGAGAAAAACCTGTCTGCCTCCGCTTTGTCCAGCACAAATTTCATATGGAGTGACCGGGATTTGAGCCACGGACCCAGTGGTGAGAGGTCGGCGTGCTGCCGCCTAAGCCACGGAGGTTCTAATATTACATTTAAAAGAATTAAAATATGTAATATTAATTTTATACAGTGAGAGACTTCCCTATAGCACCGAAACTTTCTTGGGCCGGGTGACGCGCGGGGACCGTTGAGTCAGCGCCATTTGACTAGCATCTACCGTTACACAACCGTGGGATGGAAATTACTGCATGTGGTCATAGCATTGATTATATTCCCAGCTGGCAAGTTACCTTAGTTCAGAGAGTTAAGACTTGTGGTGAAGTACTGTAGCCTGTCTCGTATCCCATATGATTATTAAATACGTTAAAAAGTGTAAAAGTGTTAAACTAGTTGGGCGCTACGCTGCTGCTATCGGCAGGCGACTACACTGTGGTCCGTCCGTCACGCGGTGACTACAGCCCCCTTCTATAGGGAGAGTCCCTCAATGTATACACATGGCATAACGAATAGAATATAAAGTGTGATCTCATCTCCCTCAATAGCATGTAATGAATACGGATCGGGTTGGCACTCGCCGCTATGCAGCGCTACAGTCGATTTGAGATTGTTGATTTCCACATATGTTTATGTGTTTATGTGCGATATATTAAGTATTTAATCGATCGGAGTGTTTTGGTGGTGTTCAGTGCAAACGTTTATTGATCTACAAGTGCTTACACTATTACTTCATAGTATTAATACCTGAAATGCTATTGTAGGAAGCATTAACTGAAATGGAATTTAATTTCTTGTCGTGTGTTGACGTTATCTTCGTGTGTTAATTTTATTGTTATTTAATGTAAGTAAACAGCAGTTTTGCCCTTACATTTTCATGAGTGCTTAATGTGAGTAGTGAAGATGCCTTGCTCTATTGTACCAGAATGCAGATCTAGCTGTGGGGACTGTTAAGAGGTCAGACGGTTTTTCAAACCTCCTAAAGATAAGGAACGATTTATCAAGTGCAAAGGGGCCATACCAGGGAAGGATAGGGAACTTACTGAAAAGTCCTACAACTGTGATGCTCACTTTTCAGAAGATTTAATTGTTAAATTTGACAAATTTGTGATAGAAGGGAAGGAAGTAGTACTTCTCCAAAGAACCAACTGGCGATTGAAAGACTATTCTGTTCCATATATATTTCCTAATTTGCCTAAGTATTTGTCCAGAATGGTGTAAATAAAAATGCTCTTGATGCCATTAAAGACTACTTCTGGAAAGGGATGAGAATAAAAAGACAATGAGTTAAAAAACATTTACGGTATGTACCGTAATGCTGAAGGAGGCGTGATCAGTTTTAGACAATAGCCTACTCTATGAAGGGGTCTTGACTATGCCTTCTATGTCTGTTATTGTCGAAACTGGACTATTACAGGAGACGACTTATTAAATTATAATTGGGCACAGTAAAGTAAGTGGAGATGTTGAACTTATTAGCGCCTATGAGGATATCTTGCGGTGTTTTAACGTGTAAAACAGGTCGCAAGGTTTTAAAAGTCTCGTAAGCGCCAATGCTAACTTACATCACAGATCGGAGCCAGCGCTGCGCTGCGGCGGACCAGGCGTACTAGGCCAGTGATATCACTTCTTATTCTATACGTTATGCACATGGTATTACATAAAGATTCCTCATCTTATTCATTATATTTTTGCAAAATAAAGTGTGGTACAGTAATTAATTAATTAATTAATTATGTCCATATTATAGGAAATTTAAATGCCATTATTATGTATGAGAAAATGCGTACGAACTCAAGAATAAGAAGTGTGAGGGGCACTTTTTGTTTGCGGGGTGGCAGGAAATGACTATTGCATTATGTTTATTGAATTATTGCACTATTGCATTTGAAGTATTTCTTGGGTGTATTTTACTATTTTTTAAATGTCTCCAAGAGCATGCTCGTATTTCTACGGGATTGGGGATGGGATGTTATATGGAGTGGACGGTTCTTAAGGGGAGTCGTAAAGGTCCAAATCGGTTAATTTTGAAATTTTCACTTTTTTTACACATTAATAATACTGTATATGATTCATTCTGATTAATTTGGTATGTGTTTTATTATAATAGTCTAATATTTACTATTTTTAATTCCTTTTTATATATATTACTGTAATCGTAATTTTTCTTTAAAAAATCTTGTAAGGTTTTATAAACAGCATATCTCAGGAACTATTTGGTCTAGAAGGTTGTGGTTTGGCTTAAATATGAAGGGAAATTCTGATACATCAGTTGGTTATTCTGTTAATTCAATATGGCGTCGGCTTTGAGCAGTTAGCTTGTGTTTGAATGTAAACAAGTGGTAATATCTTTGATTTATTTCTATTTTTGTATATTGTGCTCCTCATTTTGTGATTTTTTTCCACAATGACAAAGCATAAAGGTGTGTTTAAAAAGAGAAAGAACAAAGGCAATCAGCATTATACAACATATCCATGGATACAGCATGATGTAGATGCTGAACAAGGTGAAAATGTTATGTTGAACAATCCTAGTGAAAATGTTCAATCTCCACCCAGTGCTTCTAAAAGGAAACTGCATAACATAGGAGAAAAGTATATTGACATCAATGAAGATGAAACAAATATTAACATATTAATTAGTTTTAATATTTTGAATTCCGTTTTGAGTGACACTGTTAGTTGTACTTTTTGGGTGTATTTTACTTTTTTTAAATGTTTTCAAGGGCATGCTCCTATTTCTATGGAACTGGGGATGGGATATTATATGGGGCGGACGGTTCTTAAAGCCAGATGCCCTTCCAGACGCCAACCTTGCGAGATGAGATGAATGAAACTGGGCGAGGAGTTGAAAGTACTTGGCCGTGGTCAATTAGAAGGTTTGGTCCTGGCATTTAAGTTGGTATGAAAATGGGAAACTGTGGAAAACCATATCAAGGACGGTAGGGTTTGAACACATTTGTCTACTGATTGTGAGTCCGATGCAACCAGGACCCATGGCCTTGTGCCTCAGCGTGCATAGCTACTACGGCTGGTTTCATCTTTGCAATTTTAAGGGCATTTTATAAATTTTACGATATAATTTTTGGAGATATTTAGGTCATACTGCATTTTCAAGTGCATTTTTCAATGTTTTATAGTGCATAAAAATCCTAGCCCTATGCCATTATACATGGTTTCGAACTAGTTATCAGACAGATTCTACACACACCCAAAGTACACGGGGCTACATGACCGCGTTGTAGCAGCCCCTAAACTGAGGAACCAACCAACCAACTAACCAACGAATGTAATAAATACACTTGGATGGCCAGTTTCTATCGTCAAGTAATCATCAGATACTTTAAGCTATTAAATGTATGTTTACAAGTATGGGTGATGGTATAGTTATTAGACGATTTCAGTCGTTCGAGCTGGGGTAGCCTACTTCCCTTGTACGATTCAGTGTTGCCAACCCGTGTTTGGCCAATAAAAGGGGCTGGCCACTCAAAAAAGAAGGAACGTTTTTGTTGATTGATTTAGGGGCTTTGTAACATGTTCATGTAGCCCCGTGTACGTGTATGTGTGTGGGGGATTAATCGGATAACCTGTGTTATTGTGATGGCTGTATTAATGTGTGTATTTGTAATTCAGGTGAGGATTGGGAAGGAGGCAGCCGTGGCCTTAGGAACGCTCCTGCCATTTGCCTTGAGTAAAAGTGGGAAAACCCGGAAACCCACTTCCATGATGGCTGAGATGGGAATCCAACCCTCCTCTTCTCAGTTTTGCCTCACGAGGTTGAGATGACCCCCTTTCCAGCCCTCAGACCAGAATTGAAATTTCTTGGCAGCTCCGGGAACTTTCAAGGTGGCAAAAGAATGCTAACCACTGCACCACAAGGTGGTTACATAAAGGAGATTAAAGTACATTTTCAAATTTTATTGGGTATCGCTCGCATTTTTCTTAAATGTAGCCTGTATGGAATTTTTAAAATAATTTTCAAAAATAGCCTATAAGCTAAAATTCATACCATAACATCTAAAAATGATGATTCTTGTAATGTTAACTCAGAGTTCCTTAGCCATGGATTATTTTTCCATGTCATAGCACCAAATTAAACTTTGCTATTTGCCTCATTTCACTGTAAACTACGGTATATTCTCTCCATGTGGTGTTTCAAAATGACAAGCTATAACATTTGAGGGAAGAAAAACACAATTTAAAGGAAAATGTCGTTAAGTAAGGAGATTTGCTATGTTTCTTAAACTTATGAAGTAGAAAATTAGATCTAGTTCAAGAGAAGGAAACTCCTTCAAAATTGGTAAGTTAGACTTGGCAACACTGGCTCAGATATGCGCAGTGAGAAGAAGTAGCTGACACATACACTTCCGTGTTCATCTGCTATGTCGCCAAGCAGTACAGATACAGTGCATCTAATTTAAACGTGAGGTTATTAACCTTCTATACTAACCTTGGTAGCGGGTAACATTCTTAGCTGTCGCCCCAGTGTGGTGGTTCGAGTTCGATTCCAGGCGGTGGCAAGATATGTAATTCTGGTCTGAGGACTGGGACGAGGTCAATTCAGCCTCGTGAGGCAAAACTTATGAGAGGTGGATAAAATGATCCCCACCTCAGGATTCTGGAAGTGGTTTACCGTGGTTTCCCCACTTTTATTTCACTTCAAGCTACGGCCGACTCCATCCCAATCTTCACGTGCATTACAAATACATAACACTACTACCGACACCAAAGCCTCTGTGGCTTAGGCGGCAGCACGCCGGCCTCTCACCGCTGGCTCCGTGGTTCAAATGCCGGTCACTCCATGTGAGATCTGTGCTGGACAAAACGGAGGCAGGCAGGTTTTTTCTCCGGGTACTCTGGTTTTCCCTGTCAAAATTTCATTCCAGCAACACTTTCCACTATCATTTCATCTGTCATTCATTTCATAATTGCCCCAGAGGGGTGCGTCAGACCTCGGCAGCCGGCACAGTTCATATTCTCGTCGTTAGGTGGGCGCTTCATTCATTCCATTCCTGACCCGGTCGAAGACTGGCAGCAGGCTGTGGATTTTCATTTTCACTACCGACACCACAATAACACAGGTCACCAGACAAGTTCTACACACACCCCCAAGTACACGGAACGGAATGACCACGATGTCGCAAAGCCCCTAAATGAATTAACAACAACTAATTTAAACGACAGTACGTGTTATACTAAGCACACTGCCTGTGGGATATTCAAGGAAAAATATCACGTCTGGAGGTTTGAATTCCTCGTAAAATGTCGGTCCGTGGCTTATGATCATGAGATTAACGGTGACGTAAAATTACTTGCTTCATTTTAATAATAATAATAATAATAAATATCAGACACTATTAGAAAAAGACGATTACAATTTTATGGACATATTCAAAGAATGGACAGTGAAAGACTTACCAAAAGATATTTAAATTTTAATCACGCATTCTAATTAAAAGCCAATAATAACTGGATAATAGAAATTGAAAAATATCTTCAAGACATACACATAACATACGAAATTATATGGTACAGGCCTAGCTTCAGATCGTTGGTGAACAAACATCAGCCTGGTGCCCTAGGCGAAACCCCACACATGACACGGCACAAACCTAGAAGAACTACTGAGATTTAATTCACCGGCCGTAAAAGCCAATATACCATCTTTTTGGAAGCCTTCATAGGGAGGTTGAGGCTGCTTGAGCTTTTAGTTCTCGCAGCAAAGTAGTGCAGTTGCTCTCAACATAAAGGGAGGTAGCGCGCAGTTCGTTACTCCTGTGGGGGTCCGGGCGGGGACACCAAGAGCCCGCCGATGAGCCAGCTTGGTGTCCTAGGCGATACCTCACACATGACACGGCACAGACCTAGAAGAATTGCTGATTTTTAATTCACGGGCCGTGAAACCAATATACCATCTTTTTGGAAGCCTTCATAGGGAGGTTAAGGCTGCTTGAGCTTTTAGTTCTCGCAGCAAAGGAGTAAAAAGAAGGAAGATTGTAGTTTTACGTGACCGTGAATCTTGTGATTATGAGCCACGGGACCTCCTCTTTACGTGGAATCCGAACCACAGGACATGGCATTTCACTTCGAAAATCTCACATGCATTGACCGGGAATCGAACCCGGACCGCCTTGGTGAGAGGCATACAGCTAGACCGCTGAGCCACCACGCCCCGAGCAAAAGAGTGCAATTGCACCTAATATAAAGGGAGGTAGCGCGCAGTTCGTTACTCCTGTGGGGGTCCGGGCGGGGACACCAAGAGCCCGCCGATGAGCCAGCTTGGTGTCCTAGGCGAAACCCCACACAAGACACGGCACAAACCGAGAAGAATTGCTGAGTTTTAAACATAATTTAGCTGCAAACCCCCGAATTAGGGCCACCACTGCATGGACAGCAGAAAGGAAGAAAAATCACAGTGAGAGAATGAAGAGATTTTGGTAGGAGTAAAAAGCTAATTCAAATTCATGTGCGCAAAAACGTCATAAAAAAAAGAGACAGTCAGTTTGAAAGACTGGAATTTCTATCATTTTAAATGCTACAAATGCTGAAAAATTATAGAAAGGCTGGAGGCTTCCAAAGACTCTTGACGTGTTAGATGTTCAAGAAACAATCAGAACGCTAGAAAGTTACAAGTCATGAGGGAGCTGGAGCGCGCGGTGAAAGGAGGGAGCTGGCTGGATAACGTCACGCTCGCCGTGTCGTTGCTGTCTCGTATTACCCTTTTACGAATTGATTGCCGGTGGTCAAGATGGGAACTATTCTTTGTTTACGTGTGTCACACGTCAGCCTGCTTCGTTGACAGGTACATTTGCATGAGTAGGATATGACTCAACTCCAGTAGCCTCAGTGATCCTTTAACTGTCCGTGGGGACATGAGCTCCTGTGACGCACAATGCTACTAGACTTATGTGCAGAATGTACTCTGTCATCGCTGTGTTCCCCGTTTCGTCCCACGGGGCAGCTGATACAATAAACAATTAACACTGGCGCAACCACGCTCAGCGGCAATCAAATCTTAAATGAGTAATAACTCCAGAGCTCACCAGTGAACTTAGTATACATGCACCAAGCGACGTCACACACCTCAGTGCATTCTCGGTACATTTCGTGACGTCGCCGTAACGTAACGACGAAGTCGACTAGATCATTTAAAATTATAAAATAATAATAATAATAAAACTATCCCAACAGTCTTACCTTAACTGTATGTTGCAAACTGCCATTTCGTTTCAGTTCAGCTACGACATGGTCTGGAATATTCCTCTTGCAGAGTTGACTTATAAACTAGGGTAGCATTTTGGTCCTGCGCGATTCCTTCAAAATATTTTCCAATACCTTAATTTTGATTTAATTTAAAAAAAAGACGCACAATTTGAACATTAAAACAGAACAGTATGGTCTGTCAAAGCAAACTACGATCCTATTATTGTCTTAATTTCACAGTCCAATAAGGTCACAGTGAGCTCAACACAGGATATACTCACACTATGCTGAAGTGAGGTGTGACGTCATGGAACCTTTGTCTCCAGCAAATGCGATGGCGAAAGCCGGGGATTCCTGCCCTGGAGTACAAGTGCCATGCTTGATGCTTCTAAATTTAGAACTTTCCGTTCGTCGCAATACTTACATAGACAGTGTGTCGTAATAAGAGGGGTCGATGTCGCTCATTTCCCCTGCCTTGCTTTCAGGAAGTGGTCATTAGCTGTTATCTGTCAGGCAAAGAGCGACTGGCTGCGTGATTCAGCGGTAAAGTTCTCGCTTGTTGTGCCCAAGGTGGAAGGATCGCAAACAATTGGCATTAGAGGGTGTGCAAGTGCATGGGAGCTGTGCCAGTACATTTACTGGCACGTTAAAGATCCCCTTCGGGGCAAAATTCCGGCTCCCCGGCGTCTCTAAAAGCCGCAGTAGTTAAAAGGGATGTAAAACAAATGCCATTATTATTGTGACAAATAGCGGATGTGGGGGAGGGGGAAATCTAACTCGGAAATTTAAATAGATCCCACCCCAGCACCGTAAATTTAAAATTCTCCATGCGTTTCACAAAAGTCTGATATTATGTCTGAACTGATTTGCAATTTCTCGTTGTGACTAATTACTCTGTTGGTTGGTTCCTCAGTTTAGGGGCTGCGACAACGCGGTCATGTAGCCCCGTGTACTTTGGGTGTGTGTAGAATCTGTCTGATAACCGGTGTTAATTGTGATGGCTGTATTAGTATGTGTATCTGTGTTTTAATTCAAGTAAGGACTGCAACTTTGAATTTTTCAAATAGTTCCTACTTTTGACGCCAAACGGTACCGTCAACGACTACTAGGCCTAGTTCAGAACTTAGCTACTAGACGCCACCGCAGTCGGCTCTTGGCAACGAACGTAGAAACGTAAGAGCGTTGTTTACATTCCTAACCTATACAATTTAGCTTCGCACAGGTGTAATTAGTGGAAGGTTCTTTAACATGCCATAAATCGATGACATGGGACCGCCGGCTTTACTTCCCCTCCAAAGGAAGGCATACTGAGGGAATTTTAACGCTCTTAAAAATCCGACGGCTTCGGCCGGGTTTGAACCCGCTGTCTTGGGCATAGAAGCTCAGCATGCTACCAACTACGCCACCGAAGCCACTGATAATTACTCTGTACTGAGGTCCCTTTACGAATGCTATTAAGTCCGGTACTAGTGGAACTCTCACCGCATAGCAAATTGAGCCACCGTGACACACAGTTCTCAAAATATCTCTAATGAAAAATATGTAAGTCTATAACACATAGTGATATTGAGCGTCTGACATTTTATTAGACTACTTCCGATTTTTGCAAAAAATGAAAGTAGACTTATGAGGTCAACACAGGGCGAAAAGTGTGTGTCTGTGTGTGTGTGTGTGTCTGTATATATGTGTGTGTGAGTGTATGTACTCTGAATGTCTGTCACCCCCCTATAAATTCGAACACGTTGAAACCGAATTGAACGAAATTTGGCACAGAGGTAGCACTAGCAAAGGGCACCTCAGTGTCATGTTTAATATCGCCGCCATCTTGACGGTAACGTAATGGCGGCCACCCAAATGTTAAAAACTTAAATCAAATTACGACCAACCTAATCATCTGATCTCTACCAAATTTTGCAACAACATACCTTTATGTGGTAAGCAATTTCCGACCAAACAACAAGGTCATCAGTCCAATAGTTTGCATATGGCGGCCATGTATGTGTGCAAATCGATTTCCCTATCCCTTCAAACACGGTAAAACTAATTGAACGAAATTCAGTACAGAGGTAGCAGCACTAGCAAAGGGCACCTCAGGGTCATGTTTTATATCGCCGCCATCTTGACGAAAACGTAATGGCGGCCACCCAAATGTTAAAAGATTAAATCAAATTACGTCCAACCTAATAATCTGATCTCTACCAAATCTTGCAACATTATACCTTTGTATACGAGGAATGTTTTGACCAAACGACTAAGTCTTTAGCCCAATAATTTGCGGATGGCGGCCATGTATGTGTGCAAATCGATTCCCCCTATCTATTCAAACACGGAGAAACCGAATTGAACGAAATTTGGTACAGAGGTAGCACTTGCAAAAGGAAACTCAGTGTCATGTTTTATATCGTCGCCAACTTGACGGAAACGTAATAGCGGCCACCCAAATGTTAAAAGCTTAAATCAAATTACCACCAACCTAATTGTCTGATCTCGACCAAATTTTGCAACAACATACCTTCTTGTGAGAAGCATCTTTTGACTAAATTACAAGGTCATCAGCCCTATAGTTTGCAGATAGCGGCCATGTATGTGTGAAAATCAATTCACCATATCAATTCAAACACGGTGAAACCGAATTGAATGTAATTTTGTACAGAGGTAGCACTAGCAAAGGGCACCTCAAATTCATGTTTATTATCCGTATGACAGGTTGTATTTCAACAAGCTACTACAACCTACATTCAATTATACTCCTTGAAAACGACAAAGAATTATAACAATACCCATGCGTTTAGGAGAAAGTAGGCTATATGTTCTTTACTGAACATCTTGTTATTCTTGTAACAATAATAATAGTTTTTCGAAGCATAACATTTTTTTTAAAGAATTTCAGGATTGTATATTGGCTTTCACGGCCAACGCTGAGTTCTCAGGAATGTTAGTAAAACTTGAAGAAAAATATACTCCGAAACAAAGTAACTTACTGGGAACATTATCGACATTGACTGAACTATCTCTCTACATAGGCCTAGTATAAAACAAAGTCCTCGATTCTTGGATGTAACGAGTAATCTCGAGAACCTCTGGATGGATTTTGATGCCGTTTTCACCATTCTGTAAAGGATATCTCGAGGATGGTTTCTGTAGAAGAGCGTTGATATATGACCAAAGAAAGCTGAGCAGTAACAATTTCAGTGAATCGAGTCAAAGAAAAACGTGCCATCCGTACGCCTTTTAAGCTTGCACTGAGTAAACCGTTAAAAATATCTATATACTATGAGTGTAAGAATTGTTCAGTATGGAAATTTCTACAAGAAAGTCCCGGATAGCACATCTCTATCTTTAATACATCGCCCACTATAAGTGTTTTTACGATTTCATTCTTCCAACAATCTACATTCAGTGGAAATTTAAATTAGGCTACTAGCTTTGAAGCGAGGGGACGAGCGAGTCTACCGCCCCAGCTTCGGGCAGCATCAAACTGTCGATTCGTATCGAGTTAAGATTTCAGAGAAGAGTATATGTGTTTGGAGTTTCGCTGTTCACCTCGGGTTTTCTGAATTATATCTTGGACCTGCCGTCCATGCGTGTTTTAAGCTTACGCTGGATAAACTGTTAAAGATACCTGGCGAAGCTAGTATTTACATAAATATCATAAAAAGGAATAAATTCACAAGTTTTCCTTAGCTAAGAGTTCGAAGTTCTAGTCCACTCACTACACGGTGTTTATCACGTCCCAATAGATCGGTATCTCGTTCCTTCGCAAATTGTTAGACATAGTCTTTAAGTTTTCTTCATCTGACTTAATAACGTAAAAGCTACTAGTAAAAATACTAACGTAAAGGACACACTGGGGTGTAGTGCACCCCAATCCATGTTTTGATTGTTGCTAGGAGACACAGACTAGCGTTGTGAGGGAAACGAAAATGGTCACTGATCGGCAGCACAACCAACTGAATTTACACGTGTGGGAGAAATTCCCGATGCCAATCCATGTTTTTGCAGGAGCAAAATAAAATGCCGTGTGGTGTGTCACACCCCAGTGTGTGTGACTAGAGTTACAAAATTCAAAACCTTAATTGGACCTTCAGGACTCAATGGAAGTATGCTATAAATCATTAGCCTATTTTTTCTATCAAGTTTACTAAAACAAATATCTATACTAATATAATAAAGCTGAAGAGTTTGTGTGTTTGTGTGTTTATGTGTTTAAACGTGCTAATCTCTGGAACTACCAGTCGGTTTCGAAAAAAACTTTTTGTATATGATAGCCAGATTCAAGAGGAATAGTTTAGGCTAAGTAGCATTAGGTTACACCTCTCAAGTAACCTTAAAGATTGAATTTTGTTCAGTAAGTCGGAAGAACAAGCGGTCCCGAACAGCTTCAATAATACCTAATAAGTCTATTGTTGCCTGACAATGCGGGCTGCATCACGTCACCCCTACCAGTGCTCTGGTGCAGAATTGCGAGCTGCTTATAAATTGCAGTCACGGGGAATAATTAGTGCAAACAGATTTCTTAGGCCCTTAAAACAATTACATGACAATAGTATGCCTCTGTACAAGGGCGATGGTGTTGGTGCAGTATACTAAGCTGCAATAAGCGTTGGTGCTTTCCGATCCTTATCCTTGAGCGCTCCAGTTCTGTAGTAGTATTCATTATCATCCATAGAACAATTAAATTCCCCGGGCGAAGCCGGGCACTACTGCTAGTTAAATAATATTACTTTAATTAAAATTATCATATTATTATTTTATCTACTGTAAGTATAATTTAGCCTTTTCAGTTAAAATACCTAATTAAAGGCGCCTAGAATCAAAACCCGCCAAATCCATATTTTATGAAAATTGAGATAAGCATTGTTTCATATAGCTTTTGCTGCACTGAATTCATTAAAACGATTATTTTGTTACAAAACCCACTACATCCTACTGTAAAACGAAGTCAAAGTTGAGGCTTATTTGCAATATCCGCCAAGTCCAACGACAGTTCCGCCATTTTTGGTCACAAAACCCGCCATATCCATATCAGCCAATAGGAGCACCCAGTTCCGCCATCTTACCTTCCATGATGCTTTGAGAAATGTTTACTCTTTACCTACGTGCATTAGTCAGAGAATGTACCTCTACCTGACGTGATTAGAATGGTTTATGTTGTTATACTTTCTGATAATAATAATTTGTTTTGGATAATTTTGACAAAGGACAAGAAGAACAATAACATTTTGGTCTGGGTGATGCTTTCCACAGAACTGACATTTGCGAACATAAACGTGTAACGAAACCTCAGTTTGATACGACTCACGTAAAGCCAGAAGACATAAACGGAGGAATTGTCCTTCAGGCACAAGAAGTGAAAGATGTTTCGAGACTGCTTTCGAATCATTTTGGAGAAAGCTGGAGGGAAAATGAAGAGCTGCAGTTTTATTGCATTCTGGAAGGTCGTGGCGAACACGAAGAGAATGATGATGATTGAGAAACTACTATTGAGGATGAGGTATAAACAGAAATTGTGTAGCTATAACTTCCAGTAAAAAATGTGATTTAATAGTTGAATGACGATAGTTTTCTCTCTAAGGGCCTGGGCCATAGTAATTGAATATGAATTTAATTTGACGTTTTTCCTTATTATTATTGTTCAGTACTGTAGGCAACAGTATTGCCGGCCCCGTGGTGTTGGAGTAGCGTGCCTGCCTCTCACCCGGTGGCCCCGGGTTCGATTCCCGGCTCCGTCAGGTATTTTGGAAACTGACGTGAGGGCTGGAACTGGGTGCACTCGGCCTCGTGAGGACAATTGAGTAACTGACAGTGAGGCAGCGCCCCGATCACGAAAACCAAGATTAACGGCCGAGGGGACCCGATGCGCTGGTCATGCGTCACCCCAATATCTGCAGGCCAAATGGCTGGGGATTGGGCCCTTCACGGGCTGTAGTGCCAGGGGTTATTTACTGTACAGTATTATTACCCTTTCAAGAATTGATTGCCGGCGGTGGAGATGGGAACTACTCTTTATGTACTTGTGTCATACGTCAGCCTGCTTCGTTGACAGGTACAATTGCGCGTGTAGGATATGACTCTGCTCCAGTACCTCCAGTCATCATTTAACTGTCATGGTGACATGAGCTCCTGTGACGCTTATCTGACGTAATGCAACGTGGCCTATGTACAGATTGCACTCTGTCATCGCTGAGTCCTCCGCTTCGCCCCGCAGAGCTCATGCTACAATAAACATAAACGCTGGTACAGCCACGCTCAGCGGCAATCAAATCTTGAATGGGTAATTTTTTTTTCTGTTTATTCTAATGAAACACAAAAACCACCCCTTAAAACAACAATAACAACAACAAAACACAAAAATTATACTTTTTTAAAATTCTATAACCTATATTTAGTTAACTTTCATTCAAAATATTAATTTCTTAATAAGACTTACGCAGTTTCTACAATCTCTTCGCAACTTCAAACTCTTTGGTATCAAAACCAGCCAAATCCAAATCTTCGTAACAAACACCGACAAATCCGAATTATTGCTTTATATTTTTCTACATACATTTTTAGCTATCTCGGGGATCAGCTTCGTACTTCGTCACTGTTATTAAAAATAATTAATAAAATTTTTAATGAAAAAAGTATTTCTTTTTGGGTATTGGTTCGTTTGTGATAGTTTTTGCCACTTTGCCAAAAAAAATGAAGGAATGGATTTGGAGAGTTTTGATTCTAGGCACCTCTAATTCATATATTTACAAAATTTTAAACAAAGAGTTTAAACAAATTGACCATATTTATGAAATCAAATTACAATTTGTCACTGCTGCGGGCAATTCTCTTTCTTTTGAATGGATACACACACTAAAACAGGTACCACATTTCCACAGGTTATCAGATAATTTTTACACATACCCAAGTACACGCGGCTAAATGACCACGTTGTACATGAACTTGAAATGAAACAGCAACAATTCTTTTGAATGGTCATTTGTTCTGATCGGTTACTTGTGAGCGCCGCATGTGTATAGACCACCCGCCCAGCTTTACTGTTATGCGGGCTCAACGCGAAACAGTTCTGGCAGGAGCTAACGTCTTGTTTATTGGTTTAAACGCACTTTACCGTATAAACAAATAAACATTTTTCCTATACATTCGAGACGATTTGGAGGATTTTGGCACAAACCGCACCGCAACTTCCTCTGGTTTAAGAGCTTGAGTTTTGTGAAACATACACCTTATCGTTTAACCTATACGTTTATTATAATAATTATTATAATATTTATAACTAGCGGACCCGTGCAAGAACTCTCGCATAATGGGTTGTGTGCGCCCTATGTGTACAGACTGCCCACCCAGTTCTAGTGCTATGAGGGCTATACGTGGCACAGTTCTGGTAGGGGCTATCGTCTTGTTTATTTGTTTAAACACACTTTATAAACAAATAACTTAACTATATTTCCGTTGAATTTTCAAGAAATGCAAGAATTTTCCTGTACTATTGAGACGATTTGGAAGATTTTGGTAAAAACCACACCTTCTAACTCCCTCTGGTTTAGGAGCTTGAGTTATGTGAAACATACTGTACACCTTAGCGTATTTTATAATCTCTATATACTGGGTATATAAGAATGAAAGTTTGTCTGTTTTTTTTTCTGAATTTCTACGGAAATTTGCGTTATTTACGCGTTTCAGACTCTTTTATGACAGATGCGCACGAAAATAAATTTTTGTCTGTCTGTCTGTATGTCTGTTTGTCTGTGGACAATTTTTTTCCCTTATAACTCGAGAACGGCTGGGTGGATCAACGTCAAATTTGGTACAGATATCCTTCAGAGGCTCGACACTAATCATTGATGTAACTCTTCTCTGTATCTCTCATAAAAGGGGACCTACCCCCTTAAAATACTTGCTGAAATAGGCGTAGAAGGGCGAGACAGAGCTCATTTTCAGCCCCTCAATGTGAGAAACGAAACTCGTGGGCCATAAAACCACATTTTAAGGCCCTAAAACCAACAGTTTTTGGGAAGAGCAGCCCTGTCCTTGATGCATTACTTTTATGTGGTACGCCGTTACTATGGTAGCCTCTATGTGTGGGTTGTTGGCTATTTATAGGCTATATCTTCTATTTACTTGTTTTACCTCGCTTTATGTAACCTATGAACATGCTGAACGCAGTCTTCAGCGAAACGTCAGGACGACAAAATGTCCTTAGAACACGGCCTATAAACCCGCGAAACAGAAATTCCTAGTTTTTGAGATATTCCCAGAAAATTAATTTCATTGAATTCAATAATGAAAGAAAGCAAGCTGCTAACCATGGCAACAGAAACTCACAGGTCCATCTATTGCTGTAAGACGCAACCATTTATTACATTACTGAGATAGTTTGCAAACGGCTATAAGGTTATAACGGAACTAAATTAAGCCGTAAAATTCATCAATACATATAATGCGCTTAAGGGGGTCAAGGGGTACTCTAGAATTCGTTCAAGCGATTTACACGTGCTGGTGTGGTACGGAAGGTCTATTATATCCCTATCCCTATATTGTTGTATAATTATTATAATGATTATTATTATACTACGGCCTACAACGACGAGACAAAGCTTATTTTCAGCCTCTTGGTGTCAGAAACAAAACTCGGGGCCCCTAAACAGCCGTAAAGGGTTCCCGAAAACTACATTTTAAGGCTCTAAAACCAAGAGTTTCTGAGATATTCCCAGAAAACTAATGTAGGAATGCAAGCCAGTAACCATGTCAACAGTGTCTCAAAAAGTTACATCCAACTTTCCATCTATTTCTGCAAGAAGTAATGCCACTCCATTTATTAAATTTCTGTGAAAGTGTGCAAATGGCTATAAGGTTATCACGGAACCAACAAAAACTGTAAAATTCATTAATGCGCTTAAGGGGGTCAAGGGGTAACCTACATTTTTTCACAAGACTTAAACGTGCGTATGTCGTAAAGAAGGTCTGTTATATCTTCAAACAGCAACATTATTTTCAAAAATTCCTGTTTTTTTTTTTTGCTTTTAGGAATTTGGGCATTGGAGGCTAAAAAACCTGAATTTTCATGCACCACAAGCCTTTAAAATGTATTAAAGGGGTCTCCCTCAGAATGCGGACTTGACACAAGAGTGAGGGTCAGTTTTCATGTGACGTTTATTGCGTTTCGTCTACGAGGTTTTCAATTTTATTTTCACGTCAGGAAGTACACGTTATGTAAATTAATTTCAGAGCATATTTCAACTAATCATTTATCTTTGTCGACAAACAGGTTCCAAGCCCCTAACCATTGCAACAGTAGCTCAATTGATTACATCTGGTTATTAATACCGAAGACCGTTTGAAGAATGGGTACTTCTGCTAGTGAGATATATCAATCGTTAATCTTGAAAGTGTACTTTTGCATTATTTTTGATTAATTATTTACAGTGGGATAGTGTTTTATAGTTTTAAGTCTGGAGCGTGGCGCTCTATGGAAGTGAAACTTGGACTATTGGTGCGGCAGAAAAGAGGAGAATTGACGCGTTTGAAATGTGGTGTTACTGGAGAATGATGAAGATAGGGTTACAACCGAAGAGGTATTAAGACTAGTGGGAGAGGAGAGATGTTTCTGGCGATGCTAATGAAGAGAAGAGATAGGTTGGTAGGACACATACTTAGACACCCAGGAATAGCAAGCTTTGTTATGGAAGGAAGGGTCGAGGACAAGAACTGTAGGGGTAGACCAAGGTTAGAATATGTTAAACAGATTTCCTCGGACGTAGGGTGTGGTAGCTATGTAGGGATGGAACGATTAGCTGAGGACAGGGAGGCAAGGAGAGCTGCATCAAGCCAGTCAAGAGACTGAAGACTCAAGCAACAACGACATAGTTTTATAGTTTGTTCGAAATGGGTGTTTGAATTCTACTTGGTTTCTTTAGATAAACTTGTTTGTATTCCCTGCTTCTTAAATTAGGGTGCATTACAAGCGCACGTTACCCATAGCCTTTGTACTTACCTAGAATATGGCAGTGCCTGGTAGATAAAAGTCTAGGTTCACAATTTCGCTTGTCAAAAAGTTCACCGTTTTGGCATTTTACCATAGTCGACCTCATCGTGCGCAATTTCGGCAGAATAATTAAAATAATTAATGTGAGACTATAAAATATAAAGGATGGGACATTGGTGTAATAATATGGTAGACGATCGAGTTCTCTAGCGCAGCGCATGTTCTGATAGTTAATGGATCCGTTACTCGATATTCCTTTGTTTCGGCAGAAAAATTCCATTTGGAAGTTTGCATCTGTGCGCATACTTCCATTGATGAACTTCGAATAACTATGATTACCAGAAATTATAACATATTCTCGATTTATAGCTTTCATGCACATGTCACTGCTAGTGATGTCACCTTGGAAGTCATTGTGTACAAGTAGATGCGGCTTCAAATCAAACAAAATGGTTTCTGCCACAACATGTTGATCCAAGTAAGTTCCGCTGTACACTACGTCAAATAGAACGTGGCCTATCGGACAGCAGTTGTTGTTTTCTTGAGAATTAGATGAACAAGAACATGAGAAGTAAAAGTCGTTGACTGCAGTTTCAGGACCAAATACCTGATTACAAATATAATATGGATATAAGGGGATACTGCCACTCCACTTGTAAATAAACCTGTTGTTCTGCAGCAATAAATCTTCATTGTAATCGTAAGAGTAGTATGATTCAGCCAAATAAATATTTCCTTTTTCTTCATAAAAGGATGCTTCATCAGGTATCTTGAACCCATTATTTTCGACATTTGACTGAAGATAGCCAATACCTTTACTTATATTTGGGGTAAAGCAGGTAATGTTAGTGCAGTCCTTAATACCAGTTTGCAAAGATAGAGGAATACCCCAGTTCATGAACCAGAAAACTAATATTATATGTATAATGCCCAATGTTTGTATAGCCATAGCCTACTAACGATTTGAAGTTGGTGATTCAAAGCAAAGCAAAGAATGATTATGAAGCACTGTCACTATAGTCCCCCGTACAAAAACAGTCTCTGAACACAAATGTAATCCATTTGCCCCATGATCGCTTAGTAATTCGCATTGAAAGTTGTAAAATCACGACAAATCTACTTTATGTCATCCATGACAACGTTTCCGACAATAACCCGTTATTAAATAACCAGTGGTCCTCGTTTCGAAGTCGACTATTACCTATCACTCACTCCCTGCTTGGTACGAGGTGAACTGAAGGTTGCAACTCCTTGAGTGAATCTGCAGGATGCCACGCCAGTCGGTTGTCCTTCGCCTTCACCTGAGGCTGTACCAAGTTGATTGGTCACACACAATATGGCGGAGAAAATCATAGCTTCATGAACAGCAAGTAAGTCCGTGAAGAACTAAAAAACCTATTTTCATATATCCCACTGGTCTTTCCCAGCCTATTAAAAGGATTTACCATCTGATATACTAAATAGCATTTGGTTCACGACCTATGTCTTCACCAACACCGTCACAATGAGAAGTTATGTGCTGGAATATGTAACTTTCAATATCGGTGATTAAGACTCCTCCCGCGAGATGTCATAATTCTGTAACGAACCACGGGAGTTAATTTTTAGAAGAGTCAAACTCACGGCTTGTATGATTTATGAAAAGAATTTTGTGCCATGGTACCATAGCCCATCATACGAATCATATTTTCAATCGCCTGCATAAGAAACGAGAAATAAAAAATAAGGTATTAAAATTTAAACTGATACCATCTTGAATTTTTGAAAATAATTCACATCATGAGATGTTTCTACACTAAGCTCTGAATAAAGATTTGCTGTGCCATGTTACATTGCACACGGGTGATTAGACCGCCAGTAAATATATTTTAAATATATGAAAATCACATGACCGCCATGATGTTTCTGTGTTTCTCAGGATTCGAAAAGTCCCATATTTGTCATAACATAACAGTCCTCTAACACCCCCAACAAAATTTCAATTTGATTGTTTAAATAGTTTCGGAGATATTGAGAACCCGTAAAATGTATCGTTTGGACGCCATTTGGATTGCTTTATATTGTGCCCGTTTGACGAGAATTTCGGGGAGCCATCAACCTTAAATGACCCTTCCGAAACCCCCATCTCCCAAGAAGACATATAGGACGGGAAGGAATGCATTCTTGGACTGGGAAGACACTCAAGGATCTGTACTCGGGGGGTGTCGGGTGTAATAAGAGGTGAAACTACCAGTCCAGAGGAATACAAACACAACAAATACAATAAAGAGGCAAGGCTTACATTCAAATCGCACTCAGTTTATTCAAAAAAGTGGCAGACCCCTAAATACTTCCGAGAGGTGAAAACGTCTATTCCGTGCTAAACAATGTTGATCATCATGTAATTAGTCTCCGTGCGACAATCCTAATAAATTAAGCCTCTCGAAGTCCTACGCAAAAATGGAAAATCAAAGAATGCAAACTAAGAGAATGACACGTAGATCTTCCCTATACAATTACTTCGGAGATTCAATAACAATAATAATAGTACAAGCATGATTCCACAGCAAAGATAGTTATTTACTTCTTTACAATGCAAGGTATCAGTTACATTTAAAGCATAATAAGTTTAAAGCTACGCTATGATGGTGTCATCTCCAACATTTAAATTTAAAGTCATTTAATCTAATACCAATCGTACGTTAATAATAACAATGATGTAAACGAGAAGCGTTTCATCCTAAATTTATTTCCAAGCTAAAGCTGGGTAGATTATTGGCTGAGGAATAACCTAACCACCAAGGGAAGATGATAAAGAAAGGGAGGTGAGTTTCGGACTGGAGAAAAAGGATGGAGAAACAGGAGGAGAGTCCCACAAAAGTTATAAATTTAACTTTAAATGCACTCAGAGGCGGTTTCCACTGCAAATCCGCTCTTTGATACCTAAAGTTGGTAAGGACCTGGTCGGAGCTGACGGGAAACGCAGCTGGGACTTGGGCGGTTTGCAAGAGAATGGTTTTAGTGTATTCCCTCTCAAGCATGCATATGCCTACTATGGGAAGGGTGATGGTCTGGCAAGACAGAGAATAACAGGCCTATTGTATGTCTGTTCAAAGAAGTTCGTTTTGAACCAATAATTCGAGGAATGCCAATAATTTGATTTGATTTTGATGTTTCCAGTTTTCGAAGTTGCAGAATTACTACCAAGCGACCAAGTGCTTCCAATAAGGATAGCGATAAAAGAATTATGCGTTTGGGAATAATTTTGGTGAGTGCACCAATAGTTGCATTTGGAAATGGCTAAGCTTTTACCCAGCAAAGAGCCGACTAAAAGTTTAGGCAAAGAGAAAAACTTATCTTTTGGAAAACCAACCATAAGATTTTGGAGAGGATCTCCACAAGCAGGAAGCTGGCGTAGCGAGCTGTACTTGCCTTACTGGCCAGTTAGAATCAGCTATTAAAGCTAAGAGAAACTTGGACGAGATAACCACTAAGAGTTCTTGCTCAAATGCAACGAGTGGTGAAAGCCCTATCAATAGATTTAATGGCATTGAGTAGGAAGAGCCAAGGAAGACAGGATCTTACCTAACTGTTGTACTAGAAAAATGAAAAAGCGAAAAGAAACGCTTAATTTATTTAACAATTCAAAAGAAGTTGATAACTTTAACAAATATACAGGGTGTTACAAAAAGGTACGGCCAAACTTTCAGGAAACATTCCTCACACACAAAGAAATATAATATGTTATGTGGACATGTGTCCGGAAACGCCTAATTTCCATGTTAGAGCTCGTTTTAGTTTCGTTAGTATGTACTGTACTTCCTCGATTCACCGCCAGTTGGTCCATTTGAAGGAAGGTAATGTTGACGTAATGTTAGAGCTCATTTTAGTTTCGTTAGTATGTACTGTACTTCCTCGATTCACCGCCAGTTGGCCCATTTGAAGGAAGGTAATGTTGACGTCAGTGCTTGTGTTGACATGCAACTCATTGCTCTACAGTACGAGCATCAAGCACAAAAGTACGTAGCATCAACTGGTTAGTGTTCATCACGAACGTGGTTTTGCCGTCAGTGCAATGTTTACAAATGCGGAGTTGGCAGATGCCCATTTGATGTATGGATTAGCACGAGGCAATAGCCGTGGCGCGGTACGTTTGTATCGAGACAGATTTCCAGAGCGAAGGTGTCCCGACAGGAAGACGTTCGAAGCAATTGATCGGCGTCTTAGGGAGCACGGAACATTCCAGCCTATGACTCGCGACTGGGGAAGACCTAGAACGACGAGGACACCTGCAATGGACGAGGCAATTCTTCGTGCAGTTGACGATAACCCTCATGTCAGCGTCAGAGAAGTTGCTGCTGTACAAGGTAACGTTGACCACGTCACTGTATGGAGAGTACTACGGGAGAACCTGTTGTTCCCGTACCATGTACAGCGTGTGCAGGCACTATCAGCAGCTGATTGGCCTCCACGGGTACACTTCTGCGAATGGTTCATCCAACAATGTGTCAATCCTCATTTCAGTGCAAATGTTCTCTTTACGGATGAGGCGTCATTCCAACGTGATCAAATTGTAAATTTTCACAATCAACATGTGTGGGCTGACGAGAATCCGCACGCAATTGTGCAATCACGTCATCAACACAGATTTTCTGTGAACGTTTGGGCAGGAATTGTTGGTGATGTCTTGATTGGGCCACATGTTCTTCCACCTACGCTCAATGGAGCACGTTATCATGATTTCATACGGGATACTCTACCTGTGCTGCTAGAACATGTGCCTTTACAAGTACGACACAACATGTGGTTCATGCTCGATGGAGCTCCTGCACATTTCAGTCGAAGTGTTCGTACGCTTCTCAACAACAGATTCGGTGACCGATGGATTGGTAGAGGCGGACCAATTCCATGGCCTCAACGCTCTCCTGACCTCAACCCTCTTGACTTTCATTTATAGGGGCATTTGAAAGCTCTTGTCTACGCAACCCCGGTACCAAATGTAGAGACTCTTCGTGCTCGTATTGTGGACGGCTGTGATACAATACGCCATTCTCCAGGGCTGCATCAGCGCATCAGGGATTCTATGCGACGAAGGGTGGATGCATGTATCCTCGCTAACGGAGGACATTTTGAACATTTCCTGTAACAAAGTGTTTGAAGTCACGCTGGTACGTTCTGTTGCTGTGTGTTTCCATTCCATGATTAATGTGATTTGAAGAGAAGTAATAAAATGAGCTCTAACATGGAAATTAAGCGTTTCCGGACACATGTCCACAAATCATATTTTCTTTCTTTGTGTGTGAGGAATGTTTCCTGAAAGTTTGGCCGTACCTTTTTGTAACACCCTGTATATTTTCAATTTGGTTAACAATTTTGGGGTCACAGACCTCAGAAAACATTTAACGTTTGCGCCAGGCAATTAACAATTTATTAGGTTCAAACCTTTATAAAATTCTCGCAAGAATTTAAAATAGCGAAGATAAAAATTCAAAATTTACAGACAATTGAAGTGATTAAAGTTTAAGAATGAATCGAGTACAAGGTGTGTACTTTAAGAAATTTCTGAGAAAATATTCTAGAGAAAGTAACAACTTCGAAAATAACAATAACAAAAACATGAAGAATAAGATAGAAGTTCCTATAACTTCTTATGTTTATGCAGAATTACTGTTGGTTATTATACAAATAAGGGCAGGTCACTTACTGTGAAACCTGAAGAGAAAGTCAAAAGGAAGGTTCTCGACCTCCTATGTTTAAGTAGGAATCACGAGACAAATGGGGCAAGTTTCCCTTTCGTGAAACCTAGAAATAACTCACTTATGAGTTTAAAGAATTGTATCCCCTAATTTGAAGGGAGAAACAAGATAGTTTGAAACGTGTACCTGACACGCTATTATACAGACATTAATGATAAATAAGCAATATGGGAGGGCACTTCGTTAGAGTGACACCTCATTGAAAAAGACCTAAAGTAACAATTTTATTATGGGTTTAGGAAAAAGCAAGTGGGATGGAAGGTAAATATTCATGGCCGTATTTATAATAATCGGACGAGCGCGACGCGGAATAAAGACTGAAAGAACACTGTTTATCACTATAGTTTGTTGAAATGGATGAAAAGTTCACTGTAGTAGCACAAACGTTTATGGCAAAGAAAGTTATTGCAATCGTGGAAAATGTCTGGTTGCACTAGATAGGCGAAAGTCTATTGCTTAAGAAGGTTGTAGATTATCATTAAATGCGCCAGAAAAAATCCCAACGGTGGAAGAAAATTTAGCTATTGAGCATTAATTTATAAGGAAGGTTCCTTAGTTTGAAATGGCATTCCCACAAGTGAGTTAAAGATACATGACGGCGTGACTTGTAGATAAAGTGCAGATTCTGGAAGGTTCCAGAACGACTCTAATGGAAGAATGGGGCCAAAGTTACTCCAGCGGTGGAAAGAGCTTAATATTTATAGACAGTGGGTATTCGATAATATCCTACGTTGTGAGAAGATCTCTCATTTAATAAGCATAAGAAATGCTGCTTTTCACAAAGATTGGCTTAATTGGACAGAAGCCCAACATGGAAAATCCGACGAAGGATGATTATTGCCACAAATAAATATCTCACACTGCCTATAAAATAATCGTTAAAAGCATGAATATAGTAAAACCGATGAAGATGAGGTTAAAACCTGAAGTATGTGCTTATCTTTGTTGCCTGGCGAAGGTGAAGTTCCCTTTGACGTCTAAACTTAATGTGCCAACATGGCGTAGAATGTAGAGAGTGCCTCTTGGTTTGAGGAGACTGGCTCTAGTTGAGCCTTGACTTACTAAGTCAACTGCTGACGTACAAGTGAGACATGCTCAGCGAAGCGCAGTTGGACTAGAGAAGGGAAGAGAGTGGGGGTAGGAGACAAAAGGAATACATATCAGAATGAACAACTTTGAAAAAATAAATGTTCTTCTTGATGAATGGTCTTCAAAGAGTTGATAGCAGGCGATACTAGCACAGCATGGTGGGTGAAAAGGTAGACGAAGTTCTCTTGATCACGGAGATGATAGCTGGCGATGGCGACGAGATCTGGTGGCCAAATTGATAAGTAAGTTCTCTTGTACAGAGAAGAATTGAGGAACTTCTGAGATTCGCTGCTAGATGACGCTAAGTGGGTCATGGAAGATATATATCTAGAACAGACTCACAAAGAACATAAGAGACATGACCACCAAAGAGAAACTAGAAGATCACTGTTGCTGTTTGAGAAAAAGAAAGAAATGAGCAGGCAAAAGCATTAAAAAATTATATTCTCTCTTACCGTGTATTCCAACAATACACCAAGCTGGGATGGGCAAACACCAACAGAGAGCAGGATAAACAATTAAACATTTAAAAGGTAAAGGAACAATTAAAGACAGTGGTCTTGTGATCTGACCGTTAGTGGTCAATATTCTGGCCACCCTGACTCTCCCTTCTCTTCCAGGATAACACTCGGTCACTCTACCAGAAATCCAGACCAGGGGAGGAGAAACATCCCTAACCAAGACCAAGTCCCCCACTTTGATGTCGGGACTGGAAAGAGACCACTTCTGTCTCCATTGCAAGGAAGTTAAATATTCCAAGTTCCACCTCTTCCAAAAATAATTGCGAAGGGCTTCAAGTTTACGCCAAACAATAGGTAAATTAGAATCCCTGTAAGAGCTGGAAAGGGGAGGAGGAGCGGAAAGAGAAGTGCATATAAGGATGTGACCAGGTGTGAGTGGAAGTAGGTCATCAGAGTCATTGGAAAGCGGAGTTAGAGGGCGAGAATTAACAACACCTTTAATCACAAAGTAGCTACAAGCTGCGGGAAATATAGCTCTATTAAAAATTGCGATAAGATGCGAAAATAGAATTAACAAGTTTAAACAAACCGTATGGAAACAAGTACATCTATTAAGTATAAGAATATACTAAATAAACAAAGGAACTATGCGAGTAGGAGGCAAGAACGCCATAGGTAACAACAATCTAGTAGCCATAAACAATGACCTCAAGTTATAATAAGCATCAAAGGGGTTAATCAGAAAAATACTTAAGTCAGCGAGAAACGTGACATGACAAGCATAAATACAAAAACACATAGAATGTAACGACGAGAAAAAACAAGTTTGTTCATCAATGAACAATAAAGGTGCAAAATATGTAAGCAAGTTGCAATACATGAGCGCGTAAAAAATATGCAACGATGTTATGAAACAGGAGTCGAAGCAGCTGTAGGATACGAGCGTGAGTAAGTGGGAGACATAAGCATGAACGAGCTTGACCCACATAGTACAGCGAGATAACGAATATAAATAGCTGACAGAGTCCCCACCCGAACAAGTTTATTTTGGTAATGAGGTGAGCAGCTTCTGAACTTACGGAAGCAACTCGCAAGACAATGGTTGGCAGTCAGCCAAAGTTGTGATAAGGAAAACTTGGTCTGACCTGTGGCAAGCATAAATGAAATAAACAGCAGCTTGGCCTTACTCGAGCTTGTATACAAACAAGATTGACAAACAAGAAGTTCGAAATAAACAAACAACACTAGAGCAATCAGCTGTGACTTAAAGCGGAGCAAGTGACACGACATGCAGTCATTCGTGGCTTGGACGTGAAAAACCAATTTAGAGACATATGAAATAAAGTAGGAAATCAATTTCGCATAATTTTGAGGATCACGGAATCCGACAATTTTCAACAGAAAAAAGCTTAATTCTTCCGAACAAAGAAGAGAAGCTGGGACATTGAGAAGGAGTTTATGCGTACGAATAGTTATTCTAGATGCTAGAGAATTCAGATTTTCAAGCGGTTTCAAAAGCGGCTTCCAATTGTGAGGAAGGGGGAAGGAGCCGGCCGTGGCCATCCTACTAAATAGTGAAAGAAGTGAAACATAGCTTACAGCGAAATGATGGTGACTGATAGCCATGGTTTTACACAAGGGGAAGATAGTTTTCGATAGAAAGTTTAAGCAATTACCTGCTATAAAAATGACATGAGAAAGTAAACTAAGTAACACAAGGTGAGGCGAACTTGCATTGCTATTTTATGCGGGAATAAGGCAAAACCATTTAAACAACTTACAAAGGTGGCGTAGTGGTTTACAATAAGACATCGTTCGGCAAGTGTTTTTCAAATATATCGAGATCGAAAACATAAGTGTTCTCTTTTTCAGAAAGGGGATTTATATCAGCAGTAACAAAATGACATTGCGATTTGGTTTGAAGACTGGGTTGTTGGATTTCACCAGTAATAACCCAACCAAAATCGGTGTCTCTGGCGACCACGGTTGAGGATAACTTGCGAACCTGTTTACGAAGGCAATTCAAGAAAACATTGGCACTGAAAAGTACATCAATGGGACCTTGGGCATTAAACTGTGGATCAGCTAACCTTAAGTGCGAAGGAATCTTTAAACCGGAAGTATTAATAGAGCTGCTAGGAGTGTCCTTGCCAATACTGGTAAGAATGAGACAGTTTAAGTTAAGATTTGTATTTCTTTGACAAATGTCTCTGATTTTCAATTTTGAAGACTGCAAGGCTTGAGTTTTCAAATTGTCAATGCCGGATACATTGATGGAAGTATGCGATGAAGAAAGACCTAGTTTTTTAATTAACGATTGCGAAACAAAGTTGTGAGTTGAAGCGGAATCGAGAAGACCGCGGGTTCGAAACCAATTTCCAAATTTATCTTGGATTTCGAATTGTACAGTGGACAAAAGGGCTTGCGCACTGTGAGAAGTTTCGGCGTTAGAAATGCAGGAAGAAGCATTAGTTTGTTCGGAGCTGCTCTGCATGGAGTTTGAAGAAGCGGGTACTGGTGACCTCGATTGATCATGAACGTGCAATAACGAATGGTGCTGTTTTTTTGCAATGGAAACAGAGGTTGGAAGACGTACAGTTAGAAGAAGAATGCTTAGGTGACAAGCAGTTGAAGCAATGTTTACTATTGAAGACAAACTTCCTTCTTTAAAAGATTTGCAGGAGTACAAAGTGTGAAACTTTTTACAGAGCGTGCATTTTAAAGATTTGTTGAGCGGCCTGATATGTTCTCTTGGATGGTTGAAAGAAGCAGGACGGGTTTGCTTGTTCTCGACAGATGGGGGCTGATGACCATTTGACCATTTGAAGAGACAAGTTTTTTCTAAAAAATATGACACTGATGACTCGTTTCGACATTTTCGCACTGAAATGAGAGTGCCGTAAGGACTTGGCAGCGGCTGTTGAGAAACGAGATGTGGTGTTCGAACGAGTATTCGTCCTTGCGAGTTAGTTCGATCTCCCAAGCCTTTAATGTCGAAAAATCGAATCTGGATTTAGCTAGATGAATAAGGACTGTGTCCCAGGTTTGGACTGGCTGCTTGAGTTGATATAACGCTCTCACGTGCAATTGAATAGAGTCTAACAGGTCTCTTAAAGAGGTGACGTCATTAGGTTTGACGACTGGCAGGTTGAACAGACAGCGGATGTGGCGAGTGACACACAAACGTAAATTACCATATCTCTCTTTAAGGAGATTAAAGGCGATGTGGTAGTTATCTGCGCTTAAAGGCAGTGACTGAACCAAGGCCAAGGACTCGCCTTCCAAGGACGCACGCAGGAAATAGAACTTATGAATGTCGACAACGTCTGAGTTTTCATGAATAAGTGAGCAGTAAAGTTCATAAAAGGAATACCATTCACCTTCCTGGCCTGAGAAGTGAGGTAGGCTTATCTTAGGAAGTAATGGTTTCGGTTTATCCTTGTGAACTGAAGCGGGTGCGAACTGGGCCGGATTGATGACCCTAGTGTCCGGTTCTGAGATACTGCGGATCAGTTGGTGGGCCTGTACAATCCCTTCAAAATACAAGGGTTCAACCTCGTCCCGATCCCATTGAAGTTCTGGGCAAGCGGATTCAATCTCGGTTTGAATTTGATCGTAATAATCATAGGACCGTTCGTACAACTTAAGGCGTTGTGTCAAGATGTCTAGATCACACTCGGCGGGATTTATTTTGTTAATGAAATTTCTAAATCTGTTAAGTTGCCCTTTGTAGGAAGAACGTCTAGCAATGAGAGTTTCATCCTTTTCAGTAGGAGCCATGACAAGGTAAATAGATTAAAATATAACTCACGAAACTGTGGAACCTTGAAAATGCTGTCAGGCTGGCAGCAGCAAATAAGTTGAAAGAAGGGGACACCCCAAAGGAGACAGGAGCGGCCTCTTTCCACTTCGCAGGCTTTGCACGATGTAGTTATAGCTGAAAGATTCAAAGCAGATATTAATAATTTGTAAGGTATTGTCAAATAACCTTTGCAAAGGAATAACATATGGACTCTCCCGGGTTTCTGGGACCAAATTTTGGGTAGATTATTGGCTGAGGAATAACCTAACCTCCAAGGGAAGATGATAAAGAAAGGGAGGTGGGTTTCGGACTGGAGAAAAAGGATGGAGAAATAGGAGGAGAGTCCCACAAAAGTTATAAATTTAACTTTAAATGCACTCAGAGGCGGTTGCCACCGCAAATCCGCTCTCTGATACCTAAAGTGGGTAAGGACCTGGTCGAAGCTGACGGGAAACGCAGCTAGGACTTGGGCGGTTTGCCAGAGAATGGCTTTAGCGTATTCCCTCTCAAGCATGCATATGCTTACTATGGGGAAGGGTGATGGTCTGGCAAGACAGAGAGTAACAGATTTATTGTATGTCTGTTCAAAGAAATTCGTTTTTGCAAAGTAATTCGAAGAATGCCAATAATTTGAATCAGGTTTGGTATTTCCAGTTTTCGAAGTTATAGAGTTCCTGAAAAAGCGACCAAGTGCTTCCATGAAGGATAGTGATAAAAAATTATACATTGGGGAGTAATTTTGGTAAGTGAACCAATGGTTGCATTTGGAAATGGCTCAGCTTTTACTCAGCAAGGAGCCGGCTAAAAGTTTAGACAAAGAGAAACACTTATCTTTTGGAAAACCAACCATAAGATTTTGGAGAGGATCTCCACAAGCAGGAAGATGGCGTAGCGAACTGTACTTGCCTTACTGGCCAGTTAGAATCAGCTATTAAAGCTAAGAGAAACTTGGACGTGATAACCTCTAAGAGTTCTTGCTCAAATGCAACGAGTGGTGAAAGCCCTATCAATAGATGTAATGGCATTGAGTAGGAAGAGCCAAGGAAGACAGGATCTTACCTAACTGTTGTACTAGAAAAATGAAAAAGCGAAAAGAAACGCTTAATTTATTTAACAATTCAAAAGAAGTTGATAACTTTAACAAATATATATTTTCAATTTGGTTAACAATTTTGGGGTCACAGACCTCAGAAAACATTTAACGTTTACGCCAGGCAATTAACAATTTATTAGGTTCAAACCTTTATAAAATCCTCGCAAGAATTTAAAATAGCGAAGATAAAAATTCAAAATTTACAGACAATTGAAGTGATTAAAGTTTAAGAATGAATCGAGTACAAGGTGTGTACTTTAAGAAATTTCTGAGAAAATATTCTAGAGAAAGTAACAACTTCGAAAATAACAATAACAAAAACATGAAGAATAAGATAGAAGTTCCTATAACTTCTTATGTTTATGCAGAATTACTGTTGGTTATTATACAAATAAGGGCAGGTCACTTACTGTGAAACCTGAAGAGAAAGTCAAAAGGAAGGTTCTCGACCTCCTATGTTTAAGTAGGAATCACGAGACAAATGGGGCAAGTTTCCCTTTCGTGAAACCTAGAAATAACTCACTTATGAGTTTAAAGAATTGTATCCCCTAATTTGAAGGGAGAAACAAGATAGTTTGAAACGTGTACCTGACACGCTATTATACAGACATTAATTAATGATAAATAAGCAAGATGGGAGGGCACTTCGTTAGAGTGACACCTCATTGAAAAAGACCTAAAGTAACAATTTTATTATGGGTTGTTAGTAAGTGGTTTAGGAAAAAGCAAGTGGGATGGAAGGTAAATGTTCATGGCCGTATTTATAATAATCGGACGAGCGCGACGCGGAAGAAAGACTGAAAGAACACTGTTTATCACTATAGTTTGTTGAAATGGATGAAAAGTTCACTGTAGTAGCACAAACGTTTATGGCAAAGAAAGTTATTGCAATCGTGGAAAATGACTGGTTGCACTAGATAGGCGAAAGTCTATTGCTTAAGAAGGTTGTAGATTATCATTAAATGCGCCAGAAAAAATCCCAACGGTGGAAGAAAATTTAGCTATTGAGCATTAATTTATAAGGAAGATTCCTTAGTTTGAAATGGCATTTCCACAAGTGAGTGAAAGATACATGACGGGGTGACTTGTAGATAAAGTGCAGATTCTGGAAGGTTCCAGAACGACTCTAATGGAAGAATGGGGCCAAAGTTACTCCAGCGGTGGAAAGAGCTTAATATTTATAGACAGTGGGTATTCGATAATATCCCACGTTGTGAGAAGATCTCTCATTTAATAAGCATAAGAAATGCTGCTTTTCACAAAGATTGGCTTAATTGGACAGAAGCCCAACATGGAAAATCCCACGAAGGATGATTATTGCCACAAATAAATATCTCACACTGCCTATAAAATAATCGTTAAGAGCATGAAGATAGTAAAACCGATGAAGATGAGGTTAAAACCTGAAGTATGTACTTATCTTTGTTGCATGGCGAAGGTGAAGTTCCCTTTGACGTCTAAACTTAATGTGCCAACATGGCGTAGAATGTAGAGAGTGCCTCTTGGTTTGAGGAGACTGGCTCTAGTTGAGCCTTGACTTACTAAGTCAACTGCCGACGTACAAGTGAGACATGCTCAGCGAAGCGCAGTGGGACTAGGGAAGGGAAGAGAGTGGGGGTAGGAGACAAAAGGAATATATATCAGAATGAACAACTTTGAAAAAATAAATGTTCTTCTTGATGAATGGTCTTCAAAGAGTTGATAGCAGACGATACTAGCACAGCATGGTGGGTGAAAAGGTAGACGAAGTTCTCTTGATCACGGAGATGATAGCTGGCGATGGCGACGAGATCTGGTGGCCAAATTGGTAAGTAAGTCCTCTTGTACAGAGAAGAATTGAGGAACTTCTGAGATTCGCTGCTAGATGACGCTAGGTGGGTCATGGAAGATATATATCTAGAACAGACTCACAAAGAACATAAGAGACATGACCACCAAAGAGAAACTAGAAGATCACTGTTGCTGTTTAAGAAAAAGGAAGAAATGAGCAGGCAAAAGCATTAAAAAATTTTATTCTCTCTTACCGTGTATTCCAACAATACACCAAAAGCTATGCACATTCTGAACCTAAAAGAACGCATGAAAATCTATTCTAATTCACCACACAAATGAGTAAGATGTAACCCTCTTAAATTACTTGCATAATGGGTGCCACTGCTCCTACCTTCATACATCGCAAATTCACTGTTTGTGAACTTTAGTCATGTTTCGGGTGGGAGAGAAAAATTAGGTTGGCGACTGCATGAGTAAAACATGTCTAACGTCGCATTATCAGGTTAGCTACCGCGTTTAAACACGTAACTAACTGATTGTCGTCGCTCAATAGGGAAAGCTATATTTGTATTTAAGTGTGTCGAAGAATCAAGTCTATGTTACGGTCATCTCGGTTCATTTAAATTTATAGGTTCATTTACATTTTATTAGACTTCCTAGCTCTTGGTTTATATTCAATTTTAAGTTGAAATTCCTGATATTTGATTATTACCTTCTTATTTATCAGATATTACCCACATTCACTGATGCCCAAATAGGAAGAGAGTTAAGAATTAGACGGGCACATGAGCATTTGAAAGCTCAGGCTGAGAAGAGGCAAAAGAGAAATCGCCATAAACGATATCACAGACCACTATTAGAAGGTGAACTAGTGCTCGTGAAAAGACCAGCAATTTCGGATCCAGAAAATCGCGTCTATAAGAAATTTCGCAAATATTATCACGAACCATATAGGATAATCAAAGATCTCAAGAATAATGCGTATAAAGTTCAGAATCTAGTAACAGATCACTAGATAATCATGAACGCCGCGAATTTGAAACTTTACCATCCTCCAGAAGAATATGAAGAACATATTCAAACCCTAGTAGCCCAGGCGGAAAGTGAAAAAGAAATTGAGATGGAGAAAAGGAAGAAATGGGAAGAGTTAGATTGTGAATGTAGTTTAAAGAAATGCTAGGAAGAGCTAAAGGAATTAGCCCGACAAATTGAGGAAGAGAATGACGAAATAAGAGAGGAAAACGAGAAACTGAGAAATTGGAAAGAGATAATGCATTTGGAGTGAAAACAGGTAGGAGCAAGCCTAACTCATATGATAAATTAATGTCTTTGTAGAAAATGAGGTATAACGATGATGAAAAATGAAAAGTGACTGAATATTTAAAACGGGCAAGGACAGATGAACTAAGTAAAGCTAACATAAAGTGTTTAAGAACCAAAGGAAATACATTTTTTGGGATAAATAAATTTTCTCAAAATTTCGACCATTTATTTATCCTTGAAGGAGGGAATTGTGCTCATTTGGGTAATGGCACAAATTGAACCCCGGACCGTTCATAGGAAGGTATTTTAGAATTTTATAAAGACCACAAGAAGTAACGATGATGGAAAGGCAGCCACAGAGACATTGCTGGAGACGCATGTGGTCATTTTAAGCACATAAATTCCCATTAGCCGGACAGTTTAAGTAAAAATAGCCATTAAGGAAGCCATAAAAGAACTAGAGGGAGGCAAAGTCAAGAGGCTATAAGTAACACTCGACATTCCGATGAATAAGCAACTCAACGAAAATTATCACTTTTCGAGTGCGACAGTTATGGGAAGAACTACTTTCTCAAGAGGTACTTGAAACTAGGCCCCGGATATTGCCAAATCAGCGAGATTTTGAAGCATTCAGTGGGGGGACTTACAACCATTAAATTTAACAAAATAAACTCCCGAAGTTATTAAATCTGAAGTCAGAAGAGAGTCAGGAACAGCAAAAATCGAAAGGTTGGCAGACCTGAAATAAGACACTTCAGATAATGCAAGCTAAGGAATACGTCATTGGAATGTGAGTGGAAGGTTACCCGCGAACGGCAAGAAGAATTAGGCTGGCCCCGTCGAGAGGATACTAACTATTTTAATTAATTAAAAATAAACCTGCGAACAATTCTCGTTCCGCCAGCAGGCAATTGTAATATTATTATTAATTACGCATGGAATTAAATTATAAATAAGATTGGAGCCAGGACTCAGGAGTTGAATTCCCGGTGGTGTCAGGGACTAATTTCTGTCCCAAAATGAATAAATAGGCTTTAAGCCCAAGCAAAATCATGAAGTTAGTCAGTCAGATCGAAGCCTCGATAGAGAGGGTACGCTACACGTCAGTACATGAAGTTAGTCAGTTACCAGAGCGCCTTGCTGGAAGGCACGTCATAGGAAGTCAGTCAGTCTGTAGGACAACCCAGTAGAGGCACGTTATAAACAAAGTTCGTCAGTTTGCTAAAAAGCCTTAGTGCAGGCATATAATAGAAAGTTTACTCCGTACGATCAGTTCGATCAAGCCTCGGTGAAAAGTTACGCTAGCTAGCGGTATTACCGAAAACTCAATTGAAGAAACTGTATTCAAAGACATTAGAATTCGAACCTCAGAAGAGGCAAAGCACAATACAAGTTGCGATAGGCAAATCACTAAGTTTCGAGTGAAGCTTAACGAAGTTACATTGGTTCGAGACCAAGTCGCATTAAGATTCGTCAGAATACAAGACTTTTAAAACAGAGTGCGGAAGTAAAAAGACATTGAAGGAGTTGGTAAACACAGATCCAAGAGAACGTAGGTTCAAGACCAAATAAATAGCTAGTGAGCGATAGGAAGCTACGCCACGCAGAAAGAGACAATATAACCAGAGGGGAACCTCAGAACAATTTATTACAGCCAACCAGTGAAACGTCAGAGGACGTAGGTTCGATAAAACGGAACATTTGAAAGGACAAAATCCTAAAGTATACAGTCTTCGCGGAAGACTGAGATAGAATAAAAATTGTAATATTGCGATAGGGGCAACTGTAAATATCAAAGTATAGAGTTATAGCAGATAGACAAATAAACATTAACGAGTGAAAAAGCTCTATAAGAAAGTATTCAAACGAAAGACAGGCACGATATTAGGAAGAATAGGAAGGAAAGAGACGTACCTAGAAGGAGGAGGAGTAGGAGCGATCACAAGTCCAAAGCAGTATAGAGACTATCTAGGATCACCAGCATCGTGATGTTACCACCAGAATACACTGAGATTTGGGTCCGTGTGAAAGTGTAAAAATATAGATTAAGTGATTTTCTTTTTTAGTGTTAGAAATGTTATCAAAGCAGTGTAGAATGTATAGAAATATGTACGTGTGTCAACTTGAAGACCATAGATTGAAAAAGGTCTATTTTAGTGTAGTGATGAAGTGCTGAATAAATTATGTATGGGTGAAGCCATCCAACGGCCATGTCATGAGCGGAGCAACAGGGTGAGTCCAAATGTTTATTATATTAAATGATTGTACCATGTGCTAGTCAGTGAATTTATAAAAATGTGTGAAAAGTATGCACTTATGAATAACCAAGTAATGTTAAGATGTAAAAGGAAAAACCACCAAGATGGTTTGTAAAAATGTGAAGGATAATTATCGAAGTGCAAAAGTAATAATAATAATAATAATAATAATAATGAAAACCCGTAAAAATGATTAATTAACAATGAAATGAAATCTGAAAGGAGGAATCGAATATAATAATGCTATTGGCAAGTAAATTACACCAGATAAAGGAAAGGTAAAGTGAATTAAACAAGCAGAATAATAGTAATAATAATAATAATAAAATTAATAATAAGTTTTGAGTTTTTATACTCCAAAATAATGAATTTTGAGTTTTTATACTCCGAAATAATAAATGTTGAGTTGAATAATTACATTCCACAAGTTAATAATGAAGCGATGAATTTTAATAAAAATGATAATAATAAACTCGAGTTGAAATGATCAAATAATTGAAGTAATTGAAGTAATTGAAGTATTGAAGTAATTGAAGGATCTTTGGGATACCTTAAAAATAACTAAATAAAAACGCTTTTCAGCCGATAAATGTAATGAGTGAAGGTAGTTGGTGATAATTGAACATCGTGAAAATGTAACAGGAAGTTATAAGCCACAGGCTATGTTGGAGTAAATGCTAATGCGAGCAAGTTTTGTTGTCAATGATGCGATGATAGACCAAGTTTTTATAAAAGTTGTGTTGCCGAAATAGGCCTATAAGATATGAATAAAGTAATATTATGCTAGCAAATGAATATATCCTGTAACGTGCGTAATTTGAGAGATCAGAAATGAAGGTATAAGTTGTCGGAAATCTTCGGTATTATTGTTGTTTACGAGGGTATGACCCACTCGGGGAATCAAATGGATTTTGCTCAAGGTAATATATTGCGGTGTAAGACCTATAAGGCTTCGCTTAATGTGTGTTAATCTGGGTGTAAGGGTTTCTACGAAATATAGCAACAACTGGAGAGGCATAAGGAAGTCTTTGAGCCTAGTGTCATATAACCCCCCCCCCCCATTTTGCCAGCATCGTTGTGTTAAATCCGACCAAATGAAAATGTGTGGAATGAATAAAATGATAGGATAGAGATGAGGAGTGATTGTGATCCCTCATTACCTGCCTATAAAGGGGACAAAATCAAGGAACGATGACGATCTCTTGTTTTCTCCTAATAAATATATGATGCGTCACGATATCTAATTATGGCATTGGTTATAAGGAAAGTGAATGAATAATGAGTCAAGTGAGGGATAGAGTTGTTGAAATAATGTGATAACTTGGATTTTCATGCACCTGTTAAGAAAAAGTAAAACATTTGAGAGTTGCAAGGGGAATGAATGGGGCGAGGACAGAGTCGTAAATCACAGTTAAACGCGAGGGCGAGGGAAGTCTAGCCACCACGCAGATCAGCGAGGGGTGGCGAGTACAATGAATGCTTTGTATACAGAAGTGGTAGGGCTGAATAGATACTAATAAATAGTAGTGGAATATGCAAGTTTGCTAATTAAAGGTGCAATGAAATTATAAAATAAATAATTGAATTGGTGGGTTTTTGAAAATCATCCCCACACTAAGTTTGTAAGATTTCGATAATATTTGACCATAGTAGTCAAAGAATAAGTTTGTTACTAAATATTCGATTCCTACCTGAAGAAATGTGTGCAGTAAAACGGGTAAACTTATTGTTACGGCTGTGAGATTGTGTCATCGCTCGCCGCATGAGTCACAACTGCCCCAGGGCTGTGCTGTGCCCTGCCTCATGTATTGCGTGCGCCTTATGCAACAGGGCTACTAGGACAAACGGATGATCCAGAATATTCGTGACTGAACCAGTGAAGGAAATGTCGAGAAGCCGCGTGCCCTGGATGATTCTAGAATTCATTGAGTCACCAGCCTGCTATATAAGCGGCTTCAACAGTGAGGGGACCGAGTTTCCTGTGGGTGTGTGTTTGTGAGCGAGTGCGACAGAAGTGTGGTGACGAAGTGCCGTGCGAGTTACGAAATCCAGTGACATTGTTTCCCCAGCTTGTGGACAGCGAAACAGCGGGTAGCGGATTATCGTAAGTAACTGTAGTTGGTGTACATGAGGAAGAGGAGCAGGTAGTTTCTGTCAAGGCCACCGTACTCATTAAGACGGTTTAACTTCTGTGGTTTGTTGACAAGTGAAAGGGCCAAGAGCGCTCAAGCAAGAGACTTGAGGAAACTGGAGTAAGGTTCTAATTGTTTGCATTTGCTGATGAGTGGCTGTATCTTTCTGGCCGCAATAAAGTTAATTATTTAAAGGAACAACCTGTGTTTGTGCTCTTCAACCCACCGTAATCCAGTTAACAAAAAGTGCCACTAGGGGTTGGCACGTAACATTATAATTGAGTTTGTAAATAACTGAGTAATGGAATAATGATAGCACATGATACATCATTAATAAACCACCCTAATGCATGAAATAAATTGTGGAAAGACATGAGTTCGAGGACATGGCATGTAGTTATTTTAAAGTGTTGATTTGTTGTGTGAAACCTTAGGCATACCGGAAGAGTTAGTGCAGTTAAAAGTGAATGATAATAAAGTAATTCAAAGGTGAAATAAGAATAAATAAAAGCCCAGAAGGGATATGGATAATACGGTTAAAAGTCCGTAAAGCCTTAGAGTACAATTGTTATGAAATGATAGGCATGCTCTATTCCTTAGTAAAATGTTATGAAAAGGGAAATGTATATTGATATTCAAATGTAAATACTACCTAAGCAAGATAAAGCGACAATGTAGAGTTATGTGAATTTTTGAGAACGGTTATGGATTTTTCATGATTTTATTTTGGATTTTCCAAAATATTGATGTATTATAGATTTTTGTATTTGTTCCTGGGAGTTTTCATGAATAAACTCATGTAATTTGTAACATGTCTGGTTTTCAATTTAGTCTTGTAGATCCTGAAAAGTGCTATCATTTCTAAATGTAAGATCATGTTGTGGGTTGGACGTAACATGCCCCGAACCGCAGCAGCAAGCAGGTCATGATCGAGCATTATCCATATGATTGGGTACAATCCGACATAACTTGTGGTTACTCCACCACTAGGAGTACATGTTAATAATTAAGCCTACCTAAGAATGTGCGGCGTAAGGTCTTATTAAACTAATCTAATCCCCATTACGAGATCGTACATAAAAAGATATTTCGGCTATCAGCCAGACTCACGTGTGTGCTTCACATTTCCTCAGTGAAATGACTTGCATGGTTTAGGTAGCAAGTAAGGCATAATGGTGGAATGCCTATTATACACGTGCCTTCCTCATATTGTGATTCAGCCATCACTGAACCATTTATAGTGTGGCCCAGCCGTCGCTAAACCCCGCCATCCTGTGGGTTTTTATTCCATTCCTAATTCCATTGCAGAAGAAATAATTGTCATTTCTTCGTCATGAAAATGTGTATTAGCAATGCCACAATGCTGTTGAATTCGTTGGTTAGCACTGAATTTACTGTTAGATTCTAACTAGCAACTGCACACTGAAGTTACACTTATCAGTGGATGGCAAGTAATAATGGTCATAGATTTTCCGCTCACAGGGTTTAATAACAGCAGCTTGTGCCAATGTGCACACTAAAAACTGGGTGACTTTAATTCACACGTGATCTGTTCTTTACTGAATTGCACTGTTCCTAGCAATATCGTTGCACTTTCGAAAAACGTGGTTGGCAGCGTGTTCGATGCCTGCGTGGAAAATTATCAGAAATATTACAAATATTCAAAATCTGCGTTCACTTATGGTTTTAAATTCACTTAACAGCTTTGCTGCACGCAAAAGCGTATCTCAGTTCGTTGGATTAAGCTATATTCGACAGCTATTTCTCGATTTTGACGAGCACGATTTTAACGTAGTCACAGGACTATGCCTGCATTAAGTTGCACGTCAAGCCAAGACCATGCTTGTGATAAGAGTGTTTCAGCAAGAAGCCGGATGCACTATCTAGCCATCATTCAAATGAGCGACTGTAAAATATTTATGGCATTCTCGGTGGGTTTTTAATATTCATGTTTCCTTTTCATAGTAAATCAAATCACTCTCCGGTGCATCAAAAATATGTACAATATTGGTTAACAATTACATCCTTATCAAATACACAAAAATATATACATTCACGGCGCGGCAACTCATATGAATCAAATGAGCGCTTTACATGTGGTGTATTCTTTGAATACACGGTACCTGAGATATAATTTTTATTGCTCTTTGCATGTTCATTTCTTCCTTCCTCCTTGTCAAACACCAACAGTGATCATCTGTTTTCTTCTTGTTGGGCATATCTCTCATGTCTTCATAAGTCTGTTTCAGATATATAACTTCTGTGACCCACCTAGCGTCATCTCGCAGCGAATCTCTGAAGCTCCTCAACTCTACCTGGTGCTAGAGGACTTACTTATCCATTTGGCTACCAGATCTTGTTACCATCGTCAGCTATTTTCTCTTGGATCAAGAGGACTACGTCCACTTCTTTACTCACCATGCTGCGCTAGTATCAACTGTGATCAACTCTTAGAAGACCAGCTCAGCAAGAGAAGATAAATGTTTTATTTTCAAGTTGGTAATGTTTATATGTCCTCCCTTTGTCTCCTACCCCCCACTCCTTCCCCTCTTTCTTGGTCCCTCCGTGCTCCGTTGAGCTGCACTCACTTCTCCGTCTGCAGTTGACTCGTTCAGTCAAAGCTCCGCTCGAGCTTGCCTCCTCAAACCAAGAGGCTCACCCTCTTTTACGCCATGTTGGCTAAGTAATCATCAACGGAAACTTCGACTTCAACATGAAATCAAGATAAGTACCATTTTTAAAAAGTTTTAACCTCATCTTCATGGTTTTAACTTCCAAGTGATTTTAATTATAATTTATAGGCAGTGTGAAATTATTTACTTTGGGGCAATAATCATTCTTCGTGGGATTTGCCATGTTGAGCTTTTGCTTGTATAAGCCAACCTTACTAAAAAAGAGCTTTTCTTAAGCTATTCAAACGAGAAACCCTCTCGCTACGTGGGATATTATCTAATACCCGCTGTCTATAATTATAAAGCTAGTTCCTCCGTTGGATTTTCTCAACCCCATTTTCTGCTAAGGTCGTTCTGGAACCTTCGAGATCTTGTTCTCTATCTGCGAGTCTTGCCGTCAAGTATTGTTCACGCACTTGTGAAAATGCTAGTTAAAATGAGGAATCTTCATTATAAATTTTTGCAATAGCTAACTTTCTTCCACCGCTGGAATCTCTAGAACATTCTATGGCGCATTTAATTGTAAATCACAACTTTTTCAAGAAATAGACTCTCACCTATATAGTGCAATCAGTTATTTTCATCATTGCAATAACTTTCTTTTTCATAAACGTTGTGTCTCCACAGTGAACTTTTCATATGTTTCAATGAACTATAGTGAAAACCAGTGCTTGCTCAACTTTTCTACCGCGTCGCGATCGTCCGCTTATATTCAAATAAGGCCATGAACATTTTCCTTAATTCCCATTTCTCTTTCCTAAACCTCTCACTAACAATCTGCAATAAACTTTTAATCTAGGTCTGTTCCAATAAGGTGTCATTCCAAGAAGTGCCCTTCCTTTTTTGTTGGTTTATCATTAAGTATCTCTGTATAATCTTTGTGATACGTGTCTAGCACACGTTTCAAACTTACATTGTTCCTCCCTTCAAAATCAGGGAAAACCATTCTCTAAACTCTTGAGAGAGTCATGTTCAGGTTTCACGAAATGGAAACTGTCCCATTTAGCGAGTGATTCCTGCGCAAACTTGGGAAGTCTAGAACTTTCCCTTTCACTTTCTTCAGGTTTCACAGTAAGTGACCTGCTCTCTTTGTATAAATCTCACAAAGTAATTCTGTATAAATATAAGAAGTTGTAGGAACTTCTATCTTATTTTTCACGTTGTTATTATTGTTATTTTCAAAGTTGTCACTTTCTCTAGAACATTCTCTCCTGAATTTCTTAAGGTGCACTTTTTGTACTCCAATTCACGTTCAAGCTTTAATTATTTCATTGCTCATTTGTTTAAATCTTATAAAGATTTTAGAAACATGTAAGGTTTGAAACCTTGTAAATTGTCAATTGCCTGGAGCAACCGTTTAATGTTGAAAGGTCTGCGACCCTATTTGTTAAAAAGTTCAAATGAACTATGTTTATTAAAATTATATTGCATAATTGTTAATTTCCTCAAACTTTTTCTAATTGTAAAATAAACAAATCTTTTCCCTTCGCTTTTTCATTTTCGAATATAAAGTTTAGGCAAAATCCTGTCTTCCTTGACTCTCCTCACTCAATTACATTAAAATCTTTAATAGGGCTTTTACCATTTGTTGCATTTGAGCAAGAATTCTTAATTTTCACCTCACTAAAGTTCTTCTTAGCGTTAATAGCTAATTCTAATTGGCCAGTAAGGCAAGTAAAGTTCGCTAAGCCAACTACCTGCTTGTGGAGACTCTCTCCGAAAACTTATGGTCAGTTTTCTAAAAGATAAGTGTTTCTTTTTGTCTAAACTTTTAGCCGGCTCCTCGCTGAGTAAAAGCTTAGCCATTGTCCAATGCAACCATTGGTTCATTTACCAAGATTACCCAATAAGGCATAATCTTTTATCATATTCCTGCTTAGAGACACTTGGTCGCCCTTACAGGAACTCCATAATTTTGGAAATTGAAAATACCAAACCTGAGTTAAATCATTGGCATTCTTTGAATTACTTTGTAAAACCTAATTTCTTTGAGAAGACATACATTACATTTGTTCCTCTCAGTCTTGCCAGACCATCACCCTTCCCCATAGTACTTTTATACATGCTTGGGAGGAAATATACTAAAGCCTCTCTCTTGCAAACCGCCCAAGTCCTAGCTGCAGTTCCCGTTAGCCTCGACCAAGCTCGTACCTACTTTAGGTATCCGAGAGTTAATTTCCATTGGCAACTGCTTCTAAGGGTATTTAAATCTCAACTTATTAATTTTGTGGGACTCTCCTCCTATTTTTCTATCCTTCTTTTCCAATCCCAAATCTACTTCCTTCTCTTAATCATCTTCCCTTGGTGGGTGGGTTATTCCTCATTCTATAATCTACCCAAAAATTGGTACCAGAAACCCGGGAGAGCCCATTTTTTCTTTTCTCTTTTTAAAATAGTGTCATTTGACAATACTTTGCATATTTATAATATCTGTGTTGAATATTTCAGCTATAACCACATCGTGCAAAGCCTGTGAACGGGAAAGAGGCCGCTCCTGTCTCCTATGGTGTGTCCCATTCTTTCTACTCATTCGCTGCTGCCAGCTTGACAGCATTTCCAAGGTTCCACAGTTTCGTGAGTTACATTTTCATTTACCTTCTTTAATATGGCTCCCACTGATAAGGATAAGGATGAAAAACTTACTTCTAAACGAGCATCCTATAAAGGGCAAATTACCCGATTCAGAAGGTATATAAAAGAATTAGATCCCTCAGACGCGCAATTAGATTTGTTGAAACATCGTGTAAAGGATTTTGAACGTTCTTATGAGAACTACTGTAATATTCAAACTGAAATTGAAACTTGCATGCTCAATCAAACAGAAGATCGTGTCGAAGTAGAGAACTTATATTACGAAGGCATAGGTTCTGCTTTCAAAATAATACGCCAACTCGAAGAGGAGCAGAAAAAGGACGCTTCTGTTCTTGGTTCCCTTCACGAACCCCAAACTTCTTTCCGTGAGGGCACTCACAAGCCCAAACCTACCTTACCGAAAATTGATTTACCCCATTTTTCTGGAGATGAATCCACTTGGGATTCTTTTTATGAATTATTTTGCTCCCTTGTTCATGACAATGAAGACATTCAAGTCATTTACAAGTTTCATTACTTGAGATCTATCCTTCGAGGTCAAGCTTTGAAGTTAGTTGAAGCACTTCCTCTGCGTGCCGAAAATTACCCCATTGCCTTTAACTTATTAAAAGAAAGATATGGAAATTCACGTTTACGTATTCAACGCCATATTAAGGCTCTATTTAACCTACCTGCGTCACAGCACAATGACGTCACTAGTTTGCGTACCTTAATTGACACTACCCAACTCCACGTTAAAGCTTTGTCCCAATTAGAGCAGCCTACTGAACATTGGGATACTTTCCTAATACATTTAGTAGTTTCTAAAGTGGACGCTGCTACCCTCAAAGCTTGGGAAATTGAACTTTCTAAGGAAGACGACTATTCTTACGAGCATTTAGTCACTTTCATAAACGCTAGATGCCAACTTTTAACCGCTCTAGCTAATCAAAGTGAACCTTCATCTCCTAGTTCCAAATTCGAATTAATGTCCATCAAACCCAAAAGCGAACGCTCAGCGTCTAATACCCAAAAACCCGGGTCCAGCTCATCCAAATTCAAATCAAACTCCACTGGTTACCCAACTAGGTCTAGTGATCGTCGTGTCGCTAGCTCTATTGTTTTAAACACGCAAAGTGAACCTCGCAAAAGTTTAAACGAACCTGTAAAGTGCATACTTTGTAAAGATCCCCATGCCCTATACCTTTGCAAATCTTTTAAAGAAATGTCAGTCGATGACAGACGAAAATTAGTCGCTCAAAACAAACATTGTTTCAACTGCCTAGCGCCCACGCATTCTGCTTCTAACTGTAAGTCCACAAGACTTTGCTACCATTGTGAAAAGGCTCATCATACTCTGCTACATCGTCATGATCAGGCAAGGTCATCGACAGCATCTACTTCGCCAAAAAATGATAGTGCTAACAATTCTAATGCTTCATCTTATATTCAAAATGCTAAGTCCATTCGCAGTGCGCAAGTATTGTTGTCTACTGTCCAAATTGATGTTCAGGATAACTTTGGCAACTGGGTCCGTGCACGCGGCCTTCTAGATTCAGCTGCAACTCATGATTTTGTGTCTAATTCCCTGATTAGAAAACTAGGCCTACCCGTAAACCCCACTTCTATCAATGTGTCGGGCATCAACAGCTCAAAATAGCAAGCTTTACAATTTTCAAAACTAACTATAAGAGATACTTGTCATAGAAACAACTTTCTTAAACTTAATTGTCTAATTCTTAATAGCATTGGAGAAGACACTCCAAGTCACTCTGTGGATATTTCAGGGTTAAACATTCCCTCGCATTTAAGGCTAGCCGATCCTTGTTTCAATATGCAGAACCCTATTGACATACTTTTTAGTGCCAATGTTTTCTGGAATTGCCTACGTAAACAGGTTCGTAAATTATCCTCAAACGTGGTTGCCAGAGACACTAATTTTGGATGGATCGTCACAGGGCAACTTCCCCATTATTCTCCTCAACCCGCATCGCAATGTTACTTCTCCAATACTGACCTGGAACAGTTTTGGAGGCTTGAAAATGTCGATTCTCCTAATGTAACCTCTTCAGAAAATGAATTCTGTGAGCAACTTTTTTTGAACACCACCACTCGTTCTTCTGATGGCCGGTTTGTCGTTCAAATGCCAAGATTAAATAATCCTCCTAAACTTATCAACTCTCAGCCCAAAGCTCGAAAAGCTCTCTTCGCTATCGAGAGCAAATTCAAGAAGGAACCTCTTGTTAAACAACAGTACACTGATTTCATGGATGAGTATGAAAGCTTAGATCATATGGAAGTTGTTAACAAATCTAATGATGAATTGCACCCCCCAATTGAAACGGTTTATTTAAATCATCATCCCGTGTGGAAAAACCCTCTTGTAAAAGATAAAATTCGAGTTGTTTTCAATGGTTCATCACCCGACGTTAATGGCAACAGCCTTAACGACACTCTTTATTCTGGTCCTGCTATTCAATCAGATTTATCTGCTATACTCTTAAATTTTCGATTATTTCCCATAGCTGTCATAGCCGACATAAAACAGATGTACCGTCAAGTGTTAATTCAACCAGAACAACGAGATCTTCAAAGAATCTTGTGGCGTGATGAAATCAATAAGCCCATTAAGGTATTTCGCTTGAAAACGGTTACTTATGGCTTAAAACCCTCTGCTTTCCTTGCTATCCGATCCCTACACTTGCTAGCCTCTCAAGATGGTCATTTATTTAACCCCAAAGCCTCTGAAGCACTAACTACGTCATTTTATGTTGACGATTATTTGCAATCCTTCCCCTCTTTGGAGGAAGCTTCTTTTGTATCTTTAGAACTTCAAGCATTACTAAGGAATGGAGGTTTCCCACTTCATAAGTGGAACTCCAATTCCCCTGAGTTTCTCGCCCAATTTCCCATCGAAGACGTAGATCCCTCTTCTGTCGAAATTTGTGGAAACTCCGAATCTATAAAAACTTTAGGAGTTCATTGGCGCACTAGCACTGACACTCTTATCTACAAAGTTACGCTCGCAGAAGAGCTTCCTAATACAAAAAGACAAATCCTCTCTGAAATTGCAAAAATTTTTGATCCACTTCAATTCCTTGCCCCAGTTATCGTTATAGCCAAACTCTTCATGCAAGAGATGTGGTCGCTTAAATGTGAATGGGATGATACTGTCCCTCTTTCTTTTCTTAATCGTTGGCTCTCGTTTCGCAGCAATTTGCTGGATCTTTCCCTTATTGAAATTCCCAGGAATTTAATCAGCTCTCATTCTAATGCATCTTTTTTCCTTCATGTGTTCGCGGACAGTTCCGAAAAAGCTTATGGTTGCTGTGCATATTTAGTTTATCACGATTCACTTTATGGATCTCTAGTTTCCAACCTTGTTTGTGCCAAATCGAAGGTCGCTCCTCTTAAAACTATCACTTTGCCTAGGCTCGAACTGTGCGCTGCACTAATGGCTGCAGAACTTGTCAAGAAATTACGGGAAGTATTAAAGGTTGAATTCTCGCAAATCTATCTCTGGAGCGATTCCATGATCGCCCTTTCTTGGATCGCCAAGAACCCCTCTCACTGGCAAACTTTCGTTGCAAACAGGGTTTCCAAAATTCAAACTCTTTCTTCTGGATGTCAATGGAGGCATGTTCCCAGTGCGGATAATCCAGCTGATATCATCTCTCGTGGTTGTTTACCCTCTCAATTAGCAGCTTCCCAATTGTACTGGCATGGGCCCTCGTGGCTAATCGACGAATCTTCCTCATGGCCTTCTAAACCCCCAGCTACAAACTCCAACTTGCCTGACGCTAAAGTACCTCTACCCATTGCGTCGTGTCTTGTTTCCAACGCATCTCATCCTTTGTTGTCCCGCTATTCTTCTTTTCATAAATTACTACGGATTGTCGCCTATCTCCTTAGATGGAAATATCTTGTGGTTGACCAACCTCTCCTCCCTAAACCACACCTTACCAAACATGAATTGAATCTCGCTACCATTAAGATTTTACAACTGACACAGCAAGAAGCCTTTTCTTCTGAATTGTCATTGCTTTCTTCTAAAAGAGATCTTCCCAAATCCAGCCGTCTTCGTGCTTTAGCCCCGTTTCTTGATGACCATGGGTTACTCAGGGTAGGTGGAAGGCTCTCGCAATCTTTACTCTCTGAAGACAAAAAGCATCCTGTTATTTTGCCTTCCAAACATCACGTAACTTCCTTAATTATACGTGACTTTCATTACCGTAATCTTCATGTTGGTACACGTACTCTGCTTTGCCTCTTAAGGGAAAAGTACTGGATTATAAATGGAATTCATGAAGTTTCTTCTGTAATTCATAAGTGCATTCCTTGTTTCAAAGCGAAACCTAAAATCAACACTCAATTTATGAGCGATCTGCCCTCTTTTCGTTCTTCTCCTATACGCCCATTTGCTTTAACTGGCGTGGACTATATGGGTCCGTTCCAATATCAACGAAACTCTCCTGAAGCTAAACGCAAATTGTTTGGTAAGCTTTATGTTTCTCTCTTTGTTTGCATGGTTACCGGCGCAATCCACTTGGAACTAGTAACGAATGCTTCTACTTCTTATTTTTTTATCAGCTGTCTCTCGTTTCACCGCTAGGCGTGGTGTTCCTTCTGAGATGTTCTCTGATAACGCTTCCACCTTTCAGGGCGCAGCTTCCCTGTGGAAGAAAGCTCTCACTTCCTCTCCTGCCATGGAACAAATCTCTAATTTTTCTTATTCAAAAGGTTTCAAATGGCGCTTCATACCTCCTTACGCTCCGCATCATGGTGGTAGGTGGGAATCTTGCGTAAAGCTCACTAAACGTCACTTAAGAAAAGTCTTAGGTAATCGAATTCTGACTTACGAAGAATTCAATTCACTGTCTGTTCTGATTGAAGGTGTTGTTAACTCTCGCCCTTTAACTCCGCTTTCCAATGACCCTGATGACCTACTTCCACTCACCCCTGGTCACTTCCTTATCGGCACTTCTCTTTCTGCCCCTCCTCCTCTTCCTAATTCTTACAGGGATTTTAATCTACCTATTGTTTGGCGTAAACTTGAAGCCCTCCGTAATTCTTTTTGGAAGAGATGGAACTTGGAATATTTAACTTCCTTGCAACGGAGGCAGAAGTGGTTTCTTTCCAGTCCCGACATTAAAGTGGGGGACTTGGTCTTGGTTAGGGATGTTTCTCCCCCTCTAGTCTGGACTTCCGGTAGAGTGACCAAGTGTTACCCTGGAAGAGATGGGAGAGTCAGGGTGGTCAGAGTCTTGACCATTAACGGTTCGATTACAAGACCCTTGTCTTTGATCGCTCCTCTTCCAATAAATGTGTAACTGTTTATTTGCTCTCTGTTGGTGTTGACCCCCCAGTATGGTGTATTCTTTGAATACACGGTACCTGAGATATAATTTTTATTGCTCTTTGCATGTTCATTTCTTCCTTCCTCCTTGCCCAACACCAACAGTGATCATCTGTTTTCTCCTTGTTGGGCATATCTCTCATGTCTTCATAAGTCTGTTTCAGATATATAACTTCTGTGACCCACCTAGCGTCATCTCGCAGCGAATCTCTGAAGCTCCTCAACTCTACCTGGTGCTAGAGGACTTACTTATCCATTTGGCTACCAGATCTTGTTACCATCGTCAGCTATTTTCTCTTGGATCAAGAGGACTACGTCCACTTCTTTACTCACCATGCTGCGCTAGTATCAACTGTGATCAACTCTTAGAAGACCAGCTCAGCAAGAGAAGATAAATGTTTTATTTTCAAGTTGGTAATGTTTATATGTCCTCCTTTTGTCTCCTACCCCCCACTCCTTCCCCTCTTTCTTGGTCCCTCCGTGCTCCGTTGAGCTGCACTCACTTCTCCGTCTGCAGTTGACTCGTTCAGTCAAAGCTCCGCTCGAGCTTGCCTCCTCAAACCAAGAGGCTCACCCTCTTTTACGCCATGTTGGCTAAGTAATCATCAACGGAAACTTCGACTTCAACATGAAATCAAGATAAGTACCATTTTTAAAAAGTTTTAACCTCATCTTCATGGTTTTAACTTCCAAGTGATTTTAATTATAATTTATAGGCAGTGTGAAATTATTTACTTTGGGGCAATAATCATTCTTCGTGGGATTTGCCATGTTGAGCTTTTGCTTGTATAAGCCAACCTTACTAAAAAGAGCTTTTCTTAAGCTATTCAAACGAGAAACCCTCTCGCTACGTGGGATATTATCTAATACCCGCTGTCTATAATTATAAAGCTAGTTCCTCCGTTGGATTTTCTCAACCCCATTTTCTGCTAAGGTCGTTCTGGAACCTTCGAGATCTTGTTCTCTATCTGCGAGTCTTGCCGTCAAGTATTGTTCACGCACTTGTGAAAATGCTAGTTAAAATGAGGAATCTTCATTATAAATTTTTGCAATAGCTAACTTTCTTCCACCGCTGGAATCTCTAGAACATTCTATGGCGCATTTAATTGTAAATCACAACTTTTTCAAGAAATAGACTCTCACCTATATAGTGCAATCAGTTATTTTCATCATTGCAATAACTTTCTTTTTCATAAACGTTGTGTCTCCACAGTGAACTTTTCATATGTTTCAATGAACTATAGTGAAAACCAGTGCTTGCTCAACTTTTCTACCGCGTCGCGATCGTCCGCTTATATTCAAATAAGGCCATGAACATTTTCCTTAATTCCCATTTCTCTTTCCTAAACCTCTTACTAACAATCTGCAATAAACTTTTAATCTAGGTCTGTTCCAATAAGGTGTCATTCCAAGAAGTGCCCTTCCATTTTTGTTGGTTTATCATTAAGTATCTCTGTATAATCTTTGTGATACGTGTCTAGCACACGTTTCAAACTTACATTGTTCCTCCCTTCAAAATCAGGGAAAACCATTCTCTAAACTCTTGAGAGAGTCATGTTCAGGTTTCACGAAATGGAAACTGTCCCATTTAGCGAGTGATTCCTGCGCAAACTTGGGAAGTCTAGAACTTTCCCTTTCACTTTCTTCAGGTTTCACAGTAAGTGACCTGCTCTCTTTGTATAAATCTCACAAAGTAATTCTGTATAAATATAAGAAGTTGTAGGAACTTCTATCTTATTTTTCACGTTGTTATTATTGTTATTTTCAAAGTTGTCACTTTCTCTAGAACATTCTCTCCTGAATTTCTTAAGGTGCACTTTTCGTACTCCAATTCACGTTCAAGCTTTAATTATTTCATTGCTCATTTGTTTAAATCTTATAAAGATTTTAGAAACATGTAAGGTTTGAAACCTTGTAAATTGTCAATTGCCTGGAGCAACCGTTTAATGTTGAAAGGTCTGCGACCCTATTTGTTAAAAAGTTCAAATGAACTATGTTTATTAAAATTATATTGCATAATTGTTAATTTCCTCAAACTTTTTCTAATTGTAAAATAAACAAATCTTTTCCCTTCGCTTTTTCATTTTCGAATATAAAGTTTAGGCAAAATCCTGTCTTCCTTGACTCTCCTCACTCAATTACATTAAAATCTTTAATAGGGCTTTTACCATTTGTTGCATTTGAGCAAGAATTCTTAATTTTCACCTCACTAAAGTTCTTCTTAGCGTTAATAGCTAATTCTAATTGGCCAGTAAGGCAAGTAAAGTTCGCTAAGCCAACTACCTGCTTGTGGAGACTCTCTCCGAAAACTTATGGTCAGTTTTCTAAAAGATAAGTGTTTCTTTTTGTCTAAACTTTTAGCCGGCTCCTCGCTGAGTAAAAGCTTAGCCATTGTCCAATGCAACCATTGGTTCATTTACCAAGATTACCCAATAAGGCATAATCTTTTATCATATTCCTGCTTAGAGACACTTGGTCGCCCTTACAGGAACTCCATAATTTTGGAAATTGAAAATACCAAACCTGAGTTAAATCATTGGCATTCTTTGAATTACTTTGTAAAACCTAATTTCTTTGAGAAGACATACATTACATTTGTTCCTCTCAGTCTTGCCAGACCATCACCCTTCCCCATAGTACTTTTATACATGCTTGGGAGGAAATATACTAAAGCCTCTCTCTTGCAAACCGCCCAAGTCCTAGCTGCAGTTCCCGTTAGCCTCGACCAAGCTCGTACCTACTTTAGGTATCCGAGAGTTAATTTCCATTGGCAACTGCTTCTAAGGGTATTTAAATCTCAACTTATTAATTTTGTGGGACTCTCCTCCTATTTTTCTATCCTTCTTTTCCAATCCCAAATCTACTTCCTTCTCTTAATCATCTTCCCTTGGTGGGTGGGTTATTCCTCATTCTATAATCTACCCAACATGCCTTCTCATTGGAAGTCTCTGCTCCTTTCAAGGATGGTAAGCTCCTCATGAGCCATACAAGTCACATGGCAAATGTGATTTCGGGTTCAATATATACATGCCATATAATTATATGTCGGCAGCGTGGCTAATTATTCCAACCTAAATTCCTATCGCATGTTTAAAAATAAAACCCCGTGGCACTACAGCCCATGAAGGACCTAGGCCTTCTAAGCGACCGCTGCCCAGCCATTTGGCATGCCGATTATGGGGTGCCACGTGGTCAGCGCGTTGAGTTCTCTCGGCCATTCCCTTGGTCTTCGTGACCGGGACGTTGCCTCACTGTCAGAGAGCTATTCAATTGTCTTCACGAGGCTGAGTAAACCCCGTTCCAGCCCTCACGCAAGTTTATAAACTCCCTGACGGACCCGGGGCCTCGTGTGCAAGGCTGGTGCGCTGCCCCAACACCACTGGGCCGACTAATTTTGAATCTCTCATGGAAATATAATTAAAATAGACACCAATACATGAGGGAGGATCGAAAAGTCTTTGCCCCTATTCTTTTTGAAAAAAAACATACATAGGCTACCTCCAGGCTACAGGTAGCCTAATTATAATTACAAATATACTGTTAGGGATCCTTATGGACCCTCGACAACCCTGGGAGAGATAGGCATATACGCCCACGACGCTACAACCATCTATCTGCAACCCTCTATTACAATTACACCAGCTACCCCTAGCTACGCTATCTGCCCAACACCCAAGACCACTTTCACCCATTCGTCCCCTAAAACATCCCCCAAGCTGAAGGCAGCAGCAACATTACACTTTCCGCTACTCAAAGCCAGCAGGACTGAAGCCACAGTCTTGCATAAAGGCTTACCACACATAATAACATAAAACATCAACAGAGGAGCTAACTGGCGCACATGATGAAATGCACCGTCAGCTTGTCTGAACGCATAAATGGATTGCCAGAACTAGAGTGGGGGTCTGTCTCCTTCAGAATCGCTGTCCGACCAGAGTGACGTCTTCCGTTCCAGAGGTGAGTGTGTTATTCTCATTAAACATTTGTAATCCTTCCAATTTACCAAACCTCGACACTTTGTACACACATTTGTCTGAAGCTATTCCTTGATTCAGGGAAGCATTCACATTGCAATACAGATATCAATAACACACTATTATTTTAGAAGCCCGTTTGTAGTTTATTTCCTGACATCCTCTATTGTACTGCCTACCGCCCATCTCACACCTAGTCCAGTCAACACATTGTATAAGTACTGTGCTAACAGTAGTAAATCTCGTCACAACAGCGGCCTTGCACGTTCAGCAAGCCCGAGCATTCATTGAAGGAGCGCATTGCCAGCAGCACTGAAGACTCCAACCAGATCATTATTGTAATCATTCTCGAGGGTCATCCCCTCCCCTAACCACGAACCCTCCGTAATAGAGCTTCACGCTTTCCCCGTTACACCCACATTTCCAACAGCCCTACACACCTCTTAAACTCCCCCAGATCACCAACCAACCCCCACATCTACACCCCCACGTTTTCACCCACAGCAAGGGTGCAAAACAATACGTACTGTTCTACGCACCTTACACTGTTATTTCCCATAGTCTTCACATTTGTTAAGAGATTTTTGTCCCATGGTAACACTAAATTTGAGTTGCCCCTGTGGTAGAATTCAGTCAGCTGACTGTGGAACAATCGTCGGACTACTGTCTTGGCGTTATAGTTGCACGCAAATCACTGTCCTGCCAGGAACTTCTTCAGTCAACCAAAGACGTGGAAATCACTAGAGGTGAGGTCCAGACTCCCCCAGTGAATTTACCGAAGCTTGTTGGCGGTTCTGGTTGCCACATGTGGTCTCGCCTTGGAAGGCCCATAGGTGATCTTATGTTAATAGCCTCCGTCAGCATACAAGATTTCAGTTTGGTTGCTGTAATACATCCGACGAAATTAAGAACCTTCTAAATATTTCGGGTAATCGCCATTTTGGATTGTTCTATATATAGGTCATGGAGTTATAGACCAATAGATGAAGATTATTGCATAGGTTTATTATTCAAACTTTCACTTCGATCGCATGATTAGGACACAAAAAAATAAAAACTTAATTTGAAAAGTTTGCACAACCACCATCTTGCTACGCCAGCACCGTGGTGTTGGGGTAGCGCGCCTGCCTCTCACCCGGAGGCCCCGGGTTCGATTCCTGGCTCCATCAGGCATTTTTAAACTGATGTGAGGGCTGAAACGGGGTGCACTCAGCCTCGTGAGGACAATTGAGTAGCTGTCTGACAGTGAGGCAGCGCCCCGATCACGAAAACCAAGATTAACGGCCGAAGGGACCCGATGCGCTGATCACGCGTCACCCCAATATCTTCAGGCCAAATGGCTGGGCAGCGGTCACTTGGTGGGCCTAGGCCCTTCATGGGCTGTATAGTGCCAGGGGTTGACATTTTTTTACCATCTTGCTTGTATAAAAACAATTGAATTGAATTATATGCCAGTCGATTACATCTTATATACAGTAGAAATTTATGGTACCTAGTTTTACTACGCTACAGTAGATTGATGACATCTCGAGAAAATGCCATTTAAATATTGTAACTATGCTTCACCACCATGTTGGTTTTATTCTTAACTTGTTTTTAGGCATCATATAGCTGAACTTAACTTATTGTTAGTATTATCCATCACCAAACGAAATTTCAGAGTGATGTCAGTAATAGTTTCGGAGAAATAGAATGCCGGTGAAACATTTCGCACAGCCCCCTTGTTGGATTAGTGAAACTTATTAACGTTTGAAGGGCACGGTCATGGTCGGTCAAAATGTCCTTGCCGAATTTTATTAAAATCGCTCCACACACATACATACGCACACACACATATACATACATACATACAAGGACAAAAAGGTGATCTCATAAGCCTACTTTTTCATATGATGAAATTAGGCTAAAATTATTGGTGTTACCATTTACTGTTGAAAACATCCTAATCATAGGATTGTGGCCTAAATTAAGTAAAAAAGAAGATAAACCCTATTGGTATTACTAATAGTGATCCCAAAAAGGCTAAAACGTGGGCTAGCGGCACCAATAAAACCGGGCCCTACTTATTATAGATGAACATTAAATTTGTTTGAATAAAAATGGTACATTATTAAGTAATGGAGACAATTTGAAGCGTAAAAGTGAATAACTGCGCTCTTGAATATATAAAAATATTGTACACAATAACTCACCAATAGTGACAGCGTCAAATCTTAACACAATTTGCAAGATTCCTGGATGAAAAGTGTATTTATTTGAAACCTTAAAATAGTTATTAATAATTAATCTCTCCCCGTCTGTAACCAACAAGCACAGAGTACTACAAACACTAGGCAAGGATTTTAATCACAAATCACACTTCAAATTCGATGTAAATTTGTCCATTTTTGATAAATATTCTTTTATTTCCAATAGTTATTAGGAGATAATAAATGTTCATTCTTCACTTCTGGAAACATCGCTTCATACTAGCGGCATATAGCCTAGATGTTTCGCTATGTATGATAACAATCACCACCACCAAAACACCTTTGGCCTACAGCAGACTTCATTTTCTTTACAAAATGTACTGATCCTACATACTTCTGAAACAAAACAAAAAATAGCAAACTTTTTGAGTATATTTCTTGACAGAAATCAAGTGTTGCTTTCAGTAATACTGAAATACTAAATTTTACACTAAGTTTTGGACAGAAAGATGGATAGTTTATGGTTACACACAACTGAATGTTTTATTTTGCCTTTATGGCGTATTTAGATATTCCTCAGGTCTCTAACGTCCATTTTTCATGGATTCAAACAACTTCTACACATTAGTTTTTACTACTGGGGGATTGTAACAGAAGAAGAGGAAAACATGAAGAAGAAGAAAAGATCAGAGGAGAGTAAAGCGATATCTGAGGGTCCTGATAATGAACAAGGAGGATTTTAATGTGAATTTATGTATCCAGTGTCTCATTACTTCTTTCTCGCTCTTTGATTGATTTTTTATATTTTACTTCTATAAAATTCTCCTTGTTGTTAAGAAAGGCTGATAAAACATAGAACCCAAGTTTACAAAATTACGGTAAATAAAATTGCCGTGGATTTTACTGTGAGTAGAATTTCAGATGTCTAATTTTAAAACAATTAAGAATACAGTATTTTAATATAGAAAGTGTAGCTCCGAATTTAAAGAGAGCTAAAGACCTACAGTATGTACCTCGGCAGCATTAAATCCCTGGAAAACTTCAGATATTTTGCATGAAGAACACGCTGATAAAATATGGGAAAAACATTTAATTTGTAAAACAAAAGGGAGTATTTATCGAGGTAAAAAATGCATTAATTTAACAGTAGCATCGAAACATTTTAGCTCTACTTCTTTTTCTTCTTCTTCTACCTTATCCGATACGGACGTCCGCTACCACCATGGCTAACACCTTCTTATCCTGTGCAATCCTGAAGAGTTCCGTGGAAGACAGCCCAAATCAGGTTCTTAAATTATCCATCCAAGTTATTCGTCTCCTTCCCGGTCCACGCTGACCTTCAATTTTACCCTGAAGTATAACTTGGAGCAGACGGTATTTTGGATTCCTCATCATGTGTCCCAAGTATTCCAATTTCCTCTTCTTAATTGTATTTAACAGCTCAGGTTGGCTGCTCACACGCTGAAGAACCTCGGCATTACTCACATGTTCTGTCCACGAGATTTTAAGAATCCGCCGGTATATCCACATTTCAAAAGCTCGAATCTTCTTTTCTGGAGCTACGGACAAGGTCCAAGCTTCAACACCATAAAGAAGGGTGGAGACAACATAACACTTCACAATTCTTTTCTTAAGCGTCATACCGAGATCTCGTAGCATAGTAGTTGTTTCATTGTCATAAAGATGGATCTAGCCTTGTCTATACGGCATCTTATTTCAACCGAAGGATCCCAATTCTCATTAATATTCTGTCCTAAATAAACCAAACTCTTAACTCGCTCAATCTAATGTCCATCGACTAAAAGGACTTGTGACAATGCTGGTTTTCGCGATATTATCATATATTTTGTTTTCTTAATGTTGAGGTCAAGGCCATATTGTTTACTCTTTTGATACACTACAGTAACAATCTCTTTAAGTCCTTCGAAACTATTTGCAATCAATACTGTATCATCTGAAGCCTCCGTGGCTTAGACGGCAGCACGCCGGCCTCTCACCGCTGGATCCGTGGTTCAAATCCCGGTCACTCCATGTGAGATCTGTGCTGGACAAAACGGAGGCAGACAGGTTTTTCTCCGGGTACTCCGGTTTTCCCTGTCAAAATTTCATTCCAGCAACACTCTCCACTATCATTTCATTTCATATGTCATTCATTTAATCATTGCCCCAGAGGAGTGCGTCAGGCCTCGGCAGCCGGCACATTTCATATCCTCGCCGCTAGATGGGGGCTTCATTCATTCCATTCCTGACCCGGTCGGAGACTGGAAGCAGGCTGTGGATTTTCATTTCACTGTATCATCTGCGTACCGTATATCTTATATATAAAAGTGAAAGTCTGTATGTATGTATGTGGGTGGGTGGGTGGGTGGGTTGGTTCCGTATACAAATCTACACCGTTTCACCAATCTCTACCAAATTTTGCATACACATAGTTTAGGACCCAGAAGGAACCGCTGGCTACATGAATTTTCGATAGACTTTCTCATTATTCTGATTTCGGCACTTTTGCACTGAAGCACAGGCTAATCAAATCATAAAATATACTCATGAAGGAATGGCAAGGCAGATAGTTTCCATGGCAACATAGCTCAAGTCGAGACACGGCCGACTGGATGTCATTTGCGCTCTGGACTACCGATATAGAAAATGAGGATCTTTACTTGAAATCCCGTTAGTTACTCAACTGCTCACAAAGCACTGTCAACCGAGTATAGCATAACAAAGACTTGACACTATCTACTAGATATTTGTCAAATGCCACTCACACACTCACTCACACATTCATCACGAAATCTCAGAAACAACCCAACGGATTGGAATGAAATTTGGTATGCAGCTTCCACAAGGACCGCAAACGCCCACTAAGAAAGGATTTTTGGGTATTCAGGTTCTAAAGGGGTGTTAAGGGGGTAGACCTGCATTTCATTGAATATCAATATCTCCCGATTGGTTTCATTGGGGGATGTGATACTCGGCATATAAACTCATAATTATAAATAAGAAGACACGGGTCTGAGTGTTTTTCGATGTGGTGTATATTATGAGGTGTAAGGGGAGAAAAGTGGGGGTTGAAAGATTCCTAACGGAACCTGTATCTCTTAAACGACATAGGCGAGGAGTTTGAAACTCAGCGGAAAAAAATCAGCAAAAAATAAGTAAATAGGTGTTTGACCGTTTTTTCATAAATCCAATTTAAGGGGCCCATGGGGAGGGGTGAAATTCTGGGTAAAAAAACAGGAAAGAAAGTGTCCTAACCGATTGACTCACTCGCTCTTCAAACTCAGGGGGAAAAACTGCTTAAAAATAAGTATAAGTGAGTTCGACAGTTTTTTGATAAATCAAATTTAAGGGGTTCATCGGGAGGGGTGAAATTCTGAAGAAAAAAAAATGAAAGAAAATGTCCTCACTCACTCACCCATCATCGCCCAGCCAAAAATATTGAAGTTGGAAACATGTCATTTTCGGGATATGTTCGTTGTATATCAAAACCATACACTAAGGGAGGATTTTTGAATATTCAGGTTCTAAAGGGGTCATAAGGGGGTTAAACCTGCATTTCATTCAATAACAATATCTCACGAGTGGTTTCATGTGTGGATGTGATACTCGGCATATAAACTAATAATTAAAAATAAGCAGACATGTGTCTAAGGGTTTTTCGATGTGGTGTATTACTATGAGGTCAAAGGGGTGAAAATTGGGGGTTGAAGGATTCCTAACGAAGCGTGTAGGCCTATCTCCTAAACGACATAGGCGAGAAATTTGAAACTCAGCGAAAAAAAACAGCTTAAAAATAAGTAAATCGGTGTTCCACCGTTTTTTCATAAATTAATTTAAGGAGCCAATGGGGCGGGGTGAAATTCTGGGGGAGGGAAAGGAGAGAAAGTGTCCTAACTGACTGACTAACTCACTCACTCATCAAACTCAGGGGAAAAAGACAGCTTAAAAATAAGTTAATAGGTGTTCAAGCGTTTTTTCATCAATCCAATTTAAGGGGCCCATGGGGATGGGTGAGATTCTGGTAAAAATAATTGAAAGAAAATGTCCTGTCTGACTCACTCACTCATCACGCCCAGCGAAAAGTATTAAAGTTAGAAACATGAAATTTTGGGAATATGTTCGCTGTATGTCGAAAACGTCAACTAATGAATGATTTTTGTTATTCGGGTTTTAAAGAGGTGTTAAGGGGGTAAACGTGCATTTCATTGAATAACGATATCTCATGAGTTGTTTCTTTGGGGATGTGATATTCGGTATATAACTAATCATTAAAATAATCAGACAAATATCTAAAGGTTTATCGATGTGGTGTATATTATGAGGTGAAAGGGGTGAAAATTGGGGGTTGAGGGATTCTTAACAGAGCGTGTATCTCTTAAACGACATAGGCGAGAAGTTTGAAATTCGTCGGGAAAAGACAGCTTAGAATATAAGTAAATAGGTGTTCGACCGTTTTTTCATAAATCCAATTTAAGGGGCCCTTGGAGAGGGGTGAAATTCTGGGGGAATAAACAGGAAAGAAAGTGTCCTAACTCACTCACTCATCAAACTCAGGGGGGAAGAACAGCTCAAAAATAAGTAAATAGGTGTTCGATCGTTTTTTTTTCATAAATCCAATTTAAGGTGTTCATGAGAGGGGTGAAATTCTGAAAAATAATTCAAAGAAAATGTCCTGACTTACTCACTCACTCATCATCCCCCAGCCAAAATTATTGAAGTTAGAAACATGACATTAAGGGGCTATGTTCGTTGTATGTCGAAAACGTCCACTAAGGAAGGAATTTTGGATATTCAGGTTCTAAAGGGGTGTTAAGGGGGTAGACTTGCATTTAATTGAATAACAATATCTACCGATTGGTTTCCTTTGGGATGGGATACAAGGCATATAAACTCATCATTAAGAATAAGAACACACATGTCTGAGGGTTTTTCGGTGTGGTGTATATTATGAGGTGTATGTGTGAAAAGTGAGTGTTGAAGGATTCTTAACGGAGCAAGTATCTCTTAAAAGACAGAGGCAAAAAGTAAGAATCTCAGGGAGAAAAATCAGATTGAAAAAGTAGTAAATAGGTGTTCGATCGTTTTTTCATAAATCCAATTTAAGGGCCTCATGGGGAGAGATGAAATTCTGGGGAAAGAAGTCCACTAAGGAAGGATTTTTGGATATTCACTCATCATCCCCCAGCAAACCTATTGCAGTTAGAAACTTGAAATTTTGGGGATATGTTCGTTGAATGTCGAAAAAGTCCTCAGGATGGATTTTTGGATATTCATGTTCTGAAGGGGTGTTAAGGGGGTTAAACTTGCATTTCATTGAATAACAATATCTCACGAGTTGTTTCATTTGGGGATGTGATATTCGGCATATAAACTAAGCATTCAAAATAAGCACACATATGTCAAAGGGTTTATCGATATGGTGTATATTATGAGGTGAAAGGGGAGAAAATTGGGGGTTGAAGGATTCTTAACGGAGCGTGTACTGTATCTCTTATTCAACATAGGCGATAAGTTTGAAATTCAGCGGAAAACGCAGCTTAAAAATAAGTAAATAGGTGTTCGACCATTTCTTCATAAATCCAATTTAAGGGGCCCATGGGGAGGAGTGGAATTCGGGAGGAAAAACAGGAAAGAAAGTGTCCTAACTGATTGAATCACTTACTCACTCATCAAACTCAGGGGGGAAACAACTTTAAATAAGTAAATAGGTGTTCGACCGTTTTTTTTCATAAATACAATTTAAGGGGTTCATGGGGAGGGGTGAAATTCTCAAAAATAAATGAAAGAAAATATCCTGACTGACTCACTCACTCATCATCGCCCAGCCAAAATTATTGAAGTTAGAAACATGAAATTTTGGGGATAAGTTCTTTGTATGAGGAAAACGTCCACTAAGGAAAGAGTTTTGGATATTCAGGCTCTAAAGAGGTGTTAAGGGGGTAAACGTGCATTTCATTGAATAACAATATCTCACGAGTGGTTTCATTTGGGGATGTGATACTTGGCATATATACTAATCATTAAAAATAAGCTGACATATATCTAATGGTTTTTCGATGTGGTGTATAATTATTATGAGGTGAAAGGGATGAAAAGTGGGGGTTGAAAGAGTCCTAACGGAGCGTGTATCTCTTAAACGACATAGGCGAGGAGTTTGATTTTCTCCGAGTTTCAATCAGCTTAAAAATAAATAAATGAATAAATAATTAAAATAAGTAGGTGTTCGACCGTTTTTTTTATAAATCCAATGGGGAGGGGTGAAATTCTGGAAGGAAAACGTCCACTAAGGAAGGATTTTTGGATGTTCACTCTCTTCGACCAATCAAAACTATTAAAGTTAGAAGAAGGGGATATGTTTTTTGTGTGTCGAAAAAGTCTACTAAGGAGGGATTTTTGGATATTCTGGTTCTAAAGGGGTGTTAAGGGGGTTAAACCTGCATGTCATTGAATAACAATATGACACGACTATGACGCGCGGGAAGCGAGGCTAAAAATGAGATGGTGTGTGTCTGTGTATTACTCAATCCCGCAAGAACCACTGGTCCGACTTACATGAATTTTACATGGAAGTAGTTGATTTACCTGGTTAACATATAGACTACTTTTGATTTCAATACTTTGCACTATTTTAAGATGGCGACCATTTTAGTGACGTCACTATACCCTTTGGTTTCAATTTTTCATATTTCCATTTCAAATAAAAAGTGAACGCTAAGAAATACCAAACTTTTGATGGCATATACGTGGTTTAAAATTACATTTTCTATCCGAAAGGTATCTCCAACGGTTAGCGAGTAAAACCTAAATTTGTGCTATAAAACACGGTCAACGCCGAACGGTGTAGTTGGACAAAATGTTCCATCCTTCATCTCCCTCTGTGCAGCACCTCGCCTATCCCCTGTTTTTACTGTCACTTTCACATTTTAATTTATTTATGACGCGTAGCGAAGCACGGGTACTTCAGCTAGTTATTAATATAATTACCATTCACCTTAATACCTTGTTGAATGCCATCAAGTGCCTCAGAGAAAATCTGTTCTGCATAGATATTATAAAGAAGCGGTGAAAGAATGCATCCTTGTCTCACACCACGCATTATTTCCACTGATCTCGATATATGTCCATCAATTCTGATACTAGCCTTTTGACCCCAGTATAAATTAATGATGATCCGAATGTCTTTCTCATCTATTCCTGAGTTCTTGAGTGCATTATACAACTTATGCTGACAACAGTCAAAGGCTTTTGCATAGTCCAGAAAACATGCATATACATCCTGATTTACCTCACGGCGTCTCTGGAAAAGAACTTGGAGCGCAAATAATGCCTCACGAGTTCCTAGACCGTTGCGGAACCCAAACTGCGTGTCACTGATATTCATCTCGCATTTCCTGTATATGCGATTATGGATAACTTTGAGAAATATCTTGAGCACATGACTCATAAGACTGATTGTCCTAAAGTCACTACATGACTTAGCCATCGGTTTCTTCGGAAGAGCAATAAATGTAGACAAGAGCCAGTCTTCTGGTAATATGCCCGTGTTGTATATCTTGTTATATAAATCAGTGAGCGTCACAATGCTATCATCATCCAAGATCTTCAATAATTCCACTGAAATGTCATCTTGACCAGGAGCCTTACCATTTTTCGCTATCCTAATCGCATATTTCACTTCATCCATGGTGATCATGGGTCCAACAACTGAAGGAATTTCGGGTCGGGAAGGACGATGATCATCATTAAAAAGCTCTTGTATATAGTTCTCCCAAACCTGTAATTTTTCTTCAACTTCAAATACAGTGTTACCTTGACTATCAACTAAGTTGACTGTGTTTCTTTTCCTGTGTCTACCTGAAACTTCTTTGATTTTCTTATGGACCTGGAAAGTATCATATTTACTATTAAGTTCTTCAATTTCTTAGCACCTATCTGACATCCAAGCTTCCTTGGCTTGTCTGATCTTATTCTTTATCAATCTATGAATCAACCAATATTCTTCATTATCTCTTCCTTTGACTTCTCTTCGTTTATTCATTAGATTCAATATTTCATCCGTCATCCATGCCTTCCTTTTTATGTTGTCTCTTGTTCTTAAGAAAATGATCTCCAACCCTCTTCAATGAGGTTTTAAAAGTGTCCCAAAGTTCCAAGGGCTGCATGTCATTTGAATTCAACGTCTTAAGATCAGTGGCAAGAGCAGCAGCCACCTGTGACCTTGTATTTATTTCCCGAAGGGCATCAGTATCATATTTCTTTTGTGTTGTTTTTATCGGAATCTTGTTAAACCGGACACAAATGTTGCTAATGAGAGGATTGTGGTCAGAAGGAACATCTGCTCCTGGATAGGTTTTTGCAAAAATCACGCTGTTTCTAAATCTGTTTTTAATTAGAATGAAATCAACTTGATTTCTTATTATGTTGTCTGGACTATAAGCAGGTGCTTTCCACGTATAAAGTCTCCTGGCAGGAAGCTTAATCCAAGTACACACATCAAAAAAAGTTTTGCATCACCTCGGTTCCAAGAGTTCCGGAACCGTTAAATACAAAGGGAATAGAGATCAACACAAACAACATTTCAGCTCGTTTTATTGCTCATGAGACCCACACATTGCATGTTGTACCATCATACAGCTAGACTTTCAGCATTTGTGGTCCAGATTGCAGTACACACCACTACCTCTAATACCCAGTAGCACGTCCTCTTGCATTGATGCATGCCTGTATTCGCCGTGGCATACTATCCACAAGTTCATCAAGACACTGTTGGTCCAAATTGTCCCACTCCTCAACGACAATTCGGCGTAAATCTCTCAGAGTGGTTGGTGGGTCAAGACGTCCATAAACAGCCCTTTTCAACATATCCCAGGCATGTTCGATAGGGTTCATGTCTGGCGAACATGCTGGCCACTGTAGTCGAGCGATGTCGTTATCTTGAAGGAACGCATTCACAAGATGTGCACGATGAGGTCGAGAATTGTCGTCCATGAAGACAAATGCCTCTCCAATATTCTGCCGATATGGGTGCACTATGGGTCGGAGGATGTCATTCAGGTATCGTAAAGCCGTTTCGGAGCCTTCCATGACCACCAGTGGCGTACGTCGGCCCCACATAATGCCACCCCAAAACATCAGGGAACCACCACCTTGCTGCACTCGCTGGACAGTGTGTCTAAGACGTTCAGCCTGACCAGGGTGCCTCCAAACACGTCTCCGACGATTGTCTGGTTGAAGGCATATGCGACACTCATCGGTGAAGAGAACGTGATGCCAATTCCGTGGGGTCCATTCAGTATGTTGTTGGGCCCATCTGTACCGCGCTGCATGGTGTCGGGGTTGCAAAGCTGGACCTCGCCATGGACGTCGGGAGTGAAGTTGCGCATCATGCAGCCTATTGCGCACAGTTTGAGTTGAAACACGACGTCCTGTGGCTGAACGAAACGCATTATTCAACATGGTGGCATTGCTGTCAGGGTTCCTCCGAGCGGCAATCCGTAAGTAGCGGTCATCCACTACAGTAGTAGCCCTTGGGCGGCCTGAGCGAGGCCTGTCATCGACAGTTCCTGTATCTCTGTACCTCCTCCATGTCCGAACAACATCGCTTTGGTTCACTCTGAGACGCCTGGAAACTTCCCTTGTTGAGAGCCCTTCTTGACACAAAGTAACAATGCGGACGCGATCGAACTGCGGTATTGACCTTCTAGGCATGGTAGAACTACAGACAACATGAGCAGCGTACCTTCGTCCTGGTGGAATGACTGGAACTGATCGGCTGTCGTACCCCCTCCGTCTAATAGGCCCTGCTCATGCATGGTTGTTTACATCTTTGAGCAGTTTTAGTGACATCTATGAACAGTCAAAGGGACTGTATCTTGGATACAATATACACAGTCAACGTCTATATGCCGGAGATCTGGGAACCGAGGTGATGCAAAACTTTTTTTGATGTGTGTATTAGCAATGACAAAGTTCTCCTCTCTACAAAACTGCACTAAACGATCCCCTCTGTTATTTCTTTGTCCGAGACCCCACTGGCCCACAATGTGTTCTTCAGAACCTTTCCCAATCTTTGCATTAAAATCTCCCATAACAAGGGTTACATCATGTTCTTTGGTGTCTTTGAGTACGGTCTGAATTTGGGCATAGAATTCCTCAACATCTTCATCGCTTTTGTCACTAGTAGAGGCATACACTTGAATGAGATTAATGTGGAAAGGTTTACCACGTAACTTTAACATAATTATTCTACTGGAGAATGGTATACAACTGATAACAGCAGACTGCAAACTTTTGTCCACTATAAAACCCACTCCATGCAAATGCCTGGCATCATTATTACCACTGTAATATACCATGCAATCCTCCACATTACAATCTCCTGTCCCCGGCCATCTCATCTCACTTATAACCATTATGGACACATTCATCCTCTTCATCTCATGAATTGCATTGTGAATCTTTCCTGTTTCAAACATACTTCGTACATTCCACGTTCCTATCTTCAGAGCTGACCGGGAGATTCTTCGCACCGTCTGACCACTTAAGGTCTGCCCGGGACTAAGGGCTAATGTAATTGGCTTTTCAGCCATGAAGATTATCCTGGGGAAAAATAATTGAGGTGGTTTCCCGTTGCTTTCCTCAATGCGCAGTAACCACATCACATCCCAACATCCAAGGATACCATGATATGATGCAGCTGTTTGTTGATGCAAGGTCGACATATCGGTCTTGTATCAACAATAATGATATAGCTGCTGCCACTATATCATGTCCTCAGTTGATCTGCGGGTGCAAGCACCACTCTCAACAAGAGCCCCTATCAGCCATTGGGACGCGCCGTGTCGGGGTTGATGACTTCCCCGCCCAGATCCGTCTTCCACAGAGTACAGAAAAGCCCTTACTCAGTTCAGAGCTCCTCCCCCATGGAAGCTGCATCTGGCACATTTTAGCTACAGCAGCAAAATTAGGCACATCCTCAATTTCTATCACCATTAACCCAAGGAATACCTACTTTTTAAAAATTTCGTTGTATACCAACCAAGTTTGTGACCACTGCTTTATGATAAGTTTCTGAGAATGTATGAAGTTTATTAATGGAGGTATTTATACAAAACATTCAACAGATTATGTTAACAGTTTAGGAGTGCTGATCATTTTTAAAACTACTGATTTGGCCAAAATGCCTTTTGTATCAATGCATAATAAATCTGGAAACGATGTTTATTGATGCTTTCTCCTCCGCTGCCTGCCTATAACCCTTCTTCCTTTCCTGTTTTAGATCACGACTTATATAGTGAAATTCCAGTTGTGTCGGTCATAATAGGCGTGAATTATGGGACAAATAGAATATTGTCAGCTCAACAATAATCTTCATCCAGACCAATGGTTTTTGCCTAGATGAATAATTACTAGGGCCATGTTAGATGATATAAACACTCCTGGGATTTATCACGTACAGTGGTAGTACTTACACATCAACAACCTTTATCCACACCAATTGTTCTGCCAGTGAATAATTTTTCACATAATTACAAGGTGTATTTTTGCATCCCAAATGTTGGTAACAGTAATGTCACGTCAATGTCGGCAACAGTTGAAGAGTCCTCATGCGCATGACAAAGTAGGCAATAGTCGTTAAATGAGCAAGAAAGAAAATCACACATTTACGTAATTTAGCACATGTTTCTAGAGCAGTAGTAATAATGGACAGTAATTTGAAATCGTAATGACTCTGGGAATATGAAATAAGGTATGAAAATCACAATATATAATCCAAGAATACAGGATTAGCCCCCAAATTATTTCACATCCCGTACAATAGGAGCTAAAGAGCTACAAACAATGAATGTCTACCCCTTATTATTCCCGTTTTGCAACGGGGTCGGGGGTGAGATGCGAAGAAAGTCTCTATGGCGGATGTTTTTTTACGGCGGAATGCCCTTCCTGACGCCAACCTCATGAGAGGAGTTAATGAGAGATGAAATGAATGAAGATGAATGGAACCCGGACAAGGACGTGGAAGGAAGCGGCCGTGGCCTGTCTGAAGGTACCGTCCCAGCATTTGCCTGGAGTTGAAAACGGGAAAACCACGGAAAGCCATTTCAAGGACGGCCGACGGTGGGGCTCGAACCCACGTTTACTGAGTCCACAGAGAGCTTGGCCCTATGACAGCACTGCGCGTTAGCGAGCGTAATTACCACTATCGGTTAAGAATTATAAATAGGGCTCGGATTCGAGCATATTTGCATATTTTTTCCTGAATAGTACACATTGAAAGGAGCCTTTCGGTGGTATTTTCACCTCTCTGGGACCAACAGAATTGAAATTTATCGAGCATATAAATGCATAAAACCGTGATTTTCAGAACAGAAGCATATAAATGCATATTCTTGTGGTTTTCGTTTAAATAGTTTGTTTTTCTTCGACTTCCCTCCCCCCCCCCCCCGAATTCGGGCCCTGACCATCCTTAAGGTTCGAAAACAGAAATAATTATTGAAAAGCCTATCTGGTGCGAATAATAGAACCGCAGGTTTTTATCCTTTAGTGAGGTCGTTCTTGTCATTGAAACTTTTATTGACTGATTTAAGAAAATTGTGCTCTGAAAGAAGTTCATTTTCCGTATTGACAGATTCACTATATAACAAAGGAGAAACTGCTCCGCCTAGTCAATACATTTATTTACAACAAGTTATAAACTTGCTATTATATGGTACATGTTTCGGGGCCTCTAGTACTGGTCCCTTCTTCAGCCATAAATTAAGTTGCAAAATCCAGCATAATTAAAGATATATGGTACATGTTTCGGGGCCTCTAGTACTGGTCCCTTCTTCAGCCATAAATTAAGTTGCAAAATCCAGCATAATTAAAGATATCATAATAAAAAATACATAAAATGATGAGTGAATGGATGAAATGTGGCGAAAAAGAACATATTACTCATGAGAAGTAATGTGAGTGCACATCAGTAAAAATTAACACCATTGGTATTGCTAGGTTCTTGAGAATACACTTATATAGCACTGTTCTAATGTTTGTGCATGTGGAAATCACTTCACTTGGGATTTATAGCCTGTTGTTTACAATGCTGTTGACTGAAACTTGCTGTTCAAGCTGGGGCTTCTGAGCTTATAGTCTTGCATTAGAGGGAAAACATCGAATGTCATGTAATGAAATACATCATCATGATGAGGAGACGTCCAAGTATGGAAAAAACAGCATTGTAAACAACAGGCTATAAATCCCAAGTGAAGTGATTTCCACATGCACAAACATTAGAACAGTGCTATATAAGTGTATTCTCAAGAACCTAGCAATACCAATGGTGTTAATTTTTACTGATGTGCACTCACATTACTTCTCATGAGTAATATGTTCTTTTTCGCCACATTTCATCCATTCACTCCTCATTTTATGTATTTTTTATTATGATATCTTTAATTATGCTGGATTTTGCAACTTAATTTATGGCTGAAGAAGGGACCAGTACTATAGGCCCCGAAACATGTACCATATAATAGCAAGTTTATAACTTGTTGTAAATAAATGTATTGACTAGGCGGAACAGTTTCTCCTTTGTTATATAGTGATTTAAGAAAATCATTCAAAACTGAAAACATAGAAAAAATTCTTGTTGTACAGACCAATGCAGACCTACTTCATTGACTCGCCTAATTCTGAACATTTTGTAAATGAAATTTTAAACTGTAACTTTTATAAGAAAACTTCTCTACTTGTCTACTTCTCTACTTGTCTACTCTGCTGCTGAATGTTGCGCCCCAGTATGGCTTCCCTCATGTGAGGAAAAATGATGTTCAACTACTAACAACAATGAGGACAATAACAGGATGCATCAGATCTACTCCTCTACAATGGCTACCACCTTTAAGTCATATTGCTCCACCAGATTTGCGAAGAGAGAATGCCCTTCTCAAGGAATATGAAAAATTGATTAAAAATCCACAGCTCCCAATTCACTCTGACGTTCCTATGCTTAAAAGGAGTAGATTAAAATCTAGGCGGCCATCCATAATATTGGCAGATTCGTTACAAGAAATGAACTTTAACATGAACAAGAAGTGGTCTGAAATGTGAAGTAGAACTAATAACGTCGAACATCAGACTCTAATAAGAACCACCACAAAGCCACCAGGCATGGAACTCCCGCGACATGCATGGAAGACAATTAACAGGATTCGAACAGGCCATGGCACCTGCGCAGAGAGTCTTCACCGCTGGGGAAAGGTCCCATGTCCCCAATGTGATTGTGGCAGTGATCATCAGACCATCCAACACATAATATCAAGTTGCAGCCGTCGAGCGTACCCTGGAAATCTTAACGATTTCTATGAAGTGACAGAGGCTGGATAGAGAATTTAGATATTAAATTATAAATTTAATGACTTAGTTGAATTAATTTTGTATATTTATTATGTCGTAATTCAGTTTTGTTATTGCCATACGTAAATAAATAAATCTTATATATACTTGAAAAACTTGAATGCGAGTATATTGCAGTGCATCATACACACAAATAGAAAATAATGCTCGTACATAAAGGTATGGTAAGTTATTGTTTTTTTCGTTCCACTTTCCTTTCTATAGTTTTTAACGGTGTTTTTCGAGCATATTCTGCATATTTAACCGCATATAAAGTTTTTTTCGAGCATATCTATCGAGCATAAAACACATGGTTTTCGAGCATATCTGGAGATTTTATCGAGCATATCGATCCGAGACCTAGTTATAAACAATACCAGAGCTTATTTCAACTTGGTCACATTATCAGCTGTTAACCTATTCACGGTCATGCCCATTTGTGTTTGAATGCTTTCCCAACACTACTGTAGTCAATTGATTTGTGGCTCGTTAATTACTACCATATTGTTCTTTGTTTAATTGTAGTATAGTGGGTTAGAATAGCAAACAGTCATAATCTTATCGTAGGGCAGGCAAGTTAAAGGCTTGCCTAGTCAACCAGTTGAAGAGTTCTCGGTCCCTGAGTGAACATAAAAAGAAACAGAGCAATCTTCGTCCATACATAACTCATGAGTAGGGCCCGGATAGTTATGTGCTTAAATTTTCAGAAATATGTATTTATTTATGTGCTTAAAAGTGGGGAAATGTGTGATTAAGTTTCCAAAATATGTTCTTAAATTTGTATGATAGTTATGTCCCCCAGTTATTCTAAACATAGTTTAATCGTCCAGCTGCTTGAATAACCCAGTCTACAGTACAAATATTCCCGCTTAACAGACCGGGTCTTGCCTCAATTTCCGAATCCTACAATACTTCCTGCACATGCGCGATACGAAATCAAATATGTCCTGTTTTCGAATTTCATTCTATAGGACGGAAGAAAAGGTCACTTAAGAAATTTTCATAGCACTGATTGTATTGTATTACACTGATACTTGAGTGCGTTAATCTGCTCGATTGACGTGAAAATTAAATTAAATGTCGACCCCGGCACAGCTATACAAACGTGCAGTTAAACAGTTAAACACAGCAACACCATAAATAATAGCCACATGATCCTTGTTTAGTTTTTCGAGGACTGATTTTCTAACCTCAAAATTGTCCGTATAATAGCACGCCGCTTCTAGCCAAGTACCCCACCTGGTGCACACTGGTTGCGGCGGTAGCGGCAAATCAGGGACACATTGATTTAATAAACTCACTCCACTGAGTGCTTTAATAAACGCTTTCTTCACAGACGCTATTACTCTGTTCACATTTGGAGAAATACTCCTTACTGTTTCAGCTACACGGTGCATGCCGTGCGTTAAACAAGTTAAATGAATCATCTTGCTCTACAGAATTTTCTACCCCTGGGATGTTTTAACCATGTAATGAGCAGCATATGCAATTAATAGAAGCACTTTAACATATCGGATGCCATCAGGCCACAGAAGTTCCATAGCATCATTAAAAGCTTTATCTATTGTGTAACTTTTGGTTTTCTCAAAATGAACAGCTGCCAGTAAAAATGACTGTGATGAATCGCATTTTAACGCACCAACTATGATGTTGGCTACGTAACGGCCAGTATCGTCGATCGTCTCGCCCATTGTAATCCACACAGCATTGTCGCCAATTTCACTACGAATTCTGTGCATTGCCTTAGAGTAAAATTTAGGTAAATAGTTCTTACGCAGTGTTGACTCGTCAGAGAGAGAAAGTTTAACGTACTTTTCTAACGTTCCACGTAGCACTGGATTCTGCAGTTTGTTCAGTGGTAGACTATATCAGCCGCAAGAAATGCATGACAAATGACTTGTGAGAACTGGCAGTTTGCTGGATCAGATCTCACATCCTGCATTTCGGGAAGCAAACGTTGTGTCGACTTATTTAAAGATGCACATTTCAGGTGTTTCGTTTTCGCAACATGTTGCGTAACTTGTGAACTCATGTCTGCCGCTATGGGTTTCTCACAAATGTTGCAAAATAAAACAGTTCCATCAGTTATAAAAACCTCTCCGAACTCCTGCACTAAAGTAACACATTTCGCAATTTTGCGACGCATCGTATTCATTGAAACGAGAACTCCACCGTCAGTATACTCACAAGTTTCGCAGACTAGCCTACTGTGATTTCAAGTAAAATTTCCCGTCTAGGTATTAAAGACTAGTGGAGGCTTAATGAGCCTGTTAACTCCAGCCCCCTGCTGTACTTAATGACCGAGAAATCCCGTCTTGAAATACTACTACAGTGCGGAGACAATGGAGCACTGACGAAATAGAGAAGCAAATTACTGGAATTTCTAAGGGTGGAAAATGTGGGCAGCAGTCATCCAAGTAGTACAACATACCACCAAATATAGGAAATATGTGCTTATGAATAAATACGCCAGAATATATATTTACTCATAAAAACGGTAAAAATATGTAAATAAATAGAAAATATTTAATTAAATAAAAAATATTTAAACACATAACTATCCGGGCCCTATTCATGAGTATTAGCACTTGAGTCGGCACGTTGAAACCCAGCCTGTCCTCTCCGATCGGTTACGATTCTATTCTATTCTATTATTGGCAAACGAGTCCGTGCTGTCAGTATTGTCAACAATATTCACGTGTTTGTAGAACCTTTCTCATAAGACTAAACCCAGACAACATAAAACTCGTGTACAGTAAAAAATATATCTGCAAATACGGTGAGTTAGTAGATGAAATAAAGACGTGGCGTGAGAAAGACCACTGTTATACCACTTGTCCTCCCAGTAATAAATGTTGTTCCGAAGTCTCTGAATAGAAACCTGCAGACATTTGATCTTGCCATCAGTACAGTGGCATATATACAAAAATCTATCCGCCTCGTTGCGTAGTGGGTAGTATTCTTGGCTGTCACCGCGGAGGCCCGGATTCGATCCCATTCTGCCATGACATTTAATTCTGGTCTGGCTGGAACGGGGTACACTCAGCTTCGTGAGGCAAAACGGAGAAGAGGCGGGTTCGAGTCCTACCTCAACCATCCTGGAAGTGGTTTTCCGTAGTTTCCTTACTTCCACTCCAGGCAAATGCTGGGATGGTACCTAACATAAGGCTACGGCCGCTTCCTACCCTAATCCTACGTCAATTAAAAATACACACACTAGTACAGACAACACAGTGACACTGTTTATCACACAATTTCTACACACGCCCAAGTACACCGGGCTGCATGACCATGATGTCGCAAAGCCCCTAAAAGAATCAACAACGATAAACTAAACTCTGTCTGTCTAACACGCGCTCAACATTCTGAATATTTCTAAACCTCCACACAACATGGATAAAATATGAAGAAATACGTAGAAGATCATGCATGAACTTGTTATAAAAGGTAACACTTCGGGAGTGATGAACTAAGTAGAAAACTAGTTAAATTAGCCGAAATACCTTGAGTAATGATGAATAATAATTGTAGGAGTGATGTGGAAATGGATGTTGTCTCCTCCGCTGACTATAACCCACCCACGTTCCCCAATTAATAACACGACTTATATAGTGAAATTTCAGTTGTGTCGTCCATTGTAGGCGTGGCTTATTTGACAAATAAGATAATGCCAACCCCACGTATACGGTAAACACGGCCGTGTGTTGTTTGTTTTGAGTGGAGTGAGCGCTGTGAGCGCGCCGCTTATTTCTGTTTCTATAGGGACATCCTGAACTAGCTGCAACAGATAGCGCACAGGTACTATGTGGAATCATTTTGTTCTTTATTTCAAATAGCATTTAACAAAACACACAATTGACTGTTACAAACTATTTAAAATGAAAATTTACTGTATTTTCAACTCGTCATTCTTCAAATTCGATGTGTATAGAATTCCAACGGAAGGCAAATCAATTGAGTCCCACATAGAACAGTTACGCCATCTGGAGGAAAATTTTCGCATACGATATCCCTATTCTTTTGTGTTGCGATTTTTGATACTCGTATTCGAAAGGCAAACCCCTAATTCTATGTTATTAATGCCCCAGACCCCCTTGCTTGTGGTACTAGCAGTAATTTTCGGCCAGGCAGTACCTAACCTAGTAGTGGACATAAATTCTATCTTATTAATGTTTTACATAAAAAACCAAACCTAACCTGGGGCTTACGCCCCAGACCCCCTTGCTTGTGGCACTAGCAGTAATTTTCGACAAGACAGTGCCTAAGTTAGTAGCGGACATAAATGCCAGTAGTATCTAGCTCCGCTTCGTAAGCCAATAGCTTTTCGCTTCGCTGGATTAACTATCAACGCTCCAGATTCGATTCGCTCAATTAACTCTCTACGCTCTCTTAGCTCGCTACACATGACCTGTGTCGTGTATTTTGTGTACCATGCATTGGCAACAGTGAAATGACGTCTCGTTAACAATTGAACACGCCCAATGCGCATCCTTCAGTAGCAGTTGAGCAACGACAAGCCATGACAATTGCCGTCGTTCGCCGTCGTTCAAGGAACAATAAATAACTACTTACGTCACATATTTACGTGATTTTAGTACTTATTTCCTGAGCAGTATTGATAATGGACAGTAATTTCAATTGATAATGACTCCCAGAATATCAAATAAGGTATGATAATCATACATTAGGTAAGTAACAGTGTAGAATCTTGGTTCATCACTCCCGAAGAATTACCACTATTGCTACGTATTATCTACTGATTATCTCATTCTCACTTACCGTTCCCGAATGGAGATCCCATGGCACGCTGGTATTGGGCCATAATAGGCAGGTAATCTAAATCAAACTCAGATGAATCGTCATCATATTCGTCATAGTGGAAGTCTTCATCTGTTGTAGATCCTACTTCAGTGAGAAATTTCATTAGTGGATTCTTCAGCACAGCTTTATTTCCATTTAGTTTATCAAAGGTCTGACATACACATGTGAACTACAGTCCAGCCGCTGTGTGTCCGGCTCTAACGTTTGGTGATGGTGGGAGAAGAGGGGCAATGAGAACAATATAGCCAACTTACTGCTGTTAATAGAACCTTGAAACTTGTCATTATTGTAATTCTCCTCTAGCGTCTTCATTATGCAACGTGAAAGTCCCACACCCCAGTTGCAATTTTATGCATCGTTTTGTTATTCGATATTTTTCGGTTACAAAACCTAAATTCTGTAACCGTACGTCTTCTATTCTTTGGGGGTGGTGGTAATTGATTTACCATGAGGGATACTTTTTTAAAAATATTCTTTTACTTCTCTTTCCTCATAACTTTTCATAGCACAAAACAATATCTTTGCCAAGATTCACTTACAATCCTTCCACACAAAACCAAGTCATATCACTTCTACCCTCATACCTTTTCTACAATCACCATAGATGATCTAAACAGATAATCAGACTTCCTCTGTCTCAAAGAAATTCTCATACTATTCTCCCAAAAAACAATAGACAATTGAAAAAGGAAATATCTTTTCAGATAAGGAACTCAAATTTTGCATGGTCTCCTACTCCTTTACTAGTGAACTATTGCAAGGAATCTCTAAGCTCAGCGCTAAGGCCTTACAATAGTTACCAGCAAAGGGTAGCCATCATCCTAACCTAAAACTATGTAACCACATAGGGTTACAATTCGCCCCCCATATATATGTTATTCTCGCATGAGAAGCATGTGAGAATCACATATATATTAAAAAAAACTATACAAATGTAAATGATACATATCAAACACATACAAAATTAACGAACACTCTACCTAAAATTATCCTTAAATTATGTTCACATTAATCGGATGTTACCATTAAGTCTATTAGATCAATCAATAAAACATTGATATTGCAAAGATGGAATGTCACTGTCTTCTCGGAGCCTGTTTAAGTACATGCCATAATATCTCTTCTCTGGACTATGATACCAATCACTTGCTTCTGCATTGTGCTTAGTTTCAGATATCCACTCTTTTAACATTATCGAGTACAAAATGCCGTAACCCACTGTTCTCAAATCTTTCAATAAGTTAAAAAACGGCATCTCCAGTAACCTTCACTTGAATCTTGTCATATTTGTCAACACTTATACAGGAACAAATACCTCCAGCAAATATAACGCTATCATCTTCAGTTGACTCTAAAAAAAAATATAAAGTTCTACATTAGACCTCTCATATCCATCTTCATTCTCAGCAATAACATCTTCTTCCTCCTTCTTCCACTTTTCGTTCTTCCTGTTCATCTGTTTCTCCTTCTTCCCCATTCTTCTTTCTTCCTCTGCCTTCCATCTCGTCGTTTTCTTCAACCGCCATGTCATTCCGTACCTTATACTCCTCATCTTCCATCTCCACCGTTCCTGTTTCCTTCCCTTCCTCATTTTCTTCTTCTTCTTCTGATCCTTCACACTCTTATCTTCCTTTGCCTGACATCTCATCTTCTTCCTACTCCTTTTCTTTGCTTTCCAACTCATCCTTTCATCCATTCTCCTGGTCCTCTTTGTCTTCATTCTCAAGCACTTCTCTCTTCTTTTCTTCCACATTTTCCACCTCGTCTGTCTTGTCTTACTCAACAGTTCCTTTCTCTTCTTCCACTTTGTTTTCCCCTGTTTCTTTATCACTTTATCTTCTTCCAGTATGTTGTCTTCTCCATGACCTCTTGCACTTTTACCTTCTTCCTTATCCGTTTCTCCTTTCTCTTCTGCCTTTTCCTTTCTTTCACCTGCCTCCTCTCCGTCAGTTTCTTCCATATTACCTGCTTTCTCACGCCCCTCACATTGCTGATAATTTTCTTGTTTTCCTTCAAGTGAATCACTTATCTCATTCACTTCTTCCTCTTTTATCTTATCCTCCACTTCTTCCTCCGCTACAGCCACTTTCCAGGATTCCAACTCATTACTACTATTAAGTACAGACTTATGGTCCTGTATTTCTTTCCTGAGACTATCCTTGTGTTCGTGGTCCTGTTGCTCTCTTGAATTAACTTACTTACAAATTCCTTCACTTCTACTATCTGTTTGGTCACTGACACTACATTCTCATTTACAGAGCTTACCTGCTCCTTAATCTCCTTACTCATAGACTCCTTCACTTCTACTATCTCCTTACTCATAGACTCCTTCACTTCTACCATCTCCTTACTCACAGATTCTCCTTGCTTCTTAATCTCTCCTTTTATTTCACTCAGTAGCATTTGTATCAAACTATCGTTTATAACCCCCATTCGTTCCTTTCGTTGGTGTGTCATCTTGTAATTTTTCTACTTGCACTGTACTCACTTTATTAAAGTTTACTTTTCTTCAACTTTCCTGGTTCCTCATCTTGCTCATATCCCTCTTTCGAGTCCCACGTTATGGCGTCATAATGTAACCGTACGTCTTCTATTCTTTGGGGGTGGTGGTAATTGATTTACCATGAGGGATACTTTTCAAAAAATATTCTTTTACTTCTCTTTCCTCATAACTTTTCATAGCACATAACAATACCTTTGCCAAGATTCACTTACAATCCTTCCACACAAAACCAAGTCATATCACTTCTACCCTCATACCTTTTCTACAATCACCATAGATGATCTAAACAGATAATCAGACTTCCTCTGTCTCAAAGAAATTCTCATACTATTCTCCCAAAAAACAATAGACAATTGAAAAAGGAAATATCTTTTCAGATAAGGAACTCAAATTTTGCATGGCCTCCTACTCCTTTACTAGTGAACTATTGCAAGGAATCTCTAAGCTCAGCGCTAAGGCCTTACAATAGTTACCAGCAAAGGGTAGCCATCATCCCAACCTAAAACTATGTAACCACATAGGGTTACAATTCTTCGATTGCAGTGGAATTCCGCCTAGGTTCCCAAAGCCGCTTACTACCAAGAAGAATGTTGTCACCTGTTCCAATCAGTGGTTTTCCCGGTAAGCGTGTCTTTACATTTAGCTCGACGATGCTAAGGCTCTCTTTTGTAGTCCAGTTGCTCTGTGTGTTAGTGCAGGTTTGTTGTTTTATTGTCTTGTGTGTGCACACTTACCGGTTAACTGTGAATAAGTATATTACTTTAGTAATATGGTCAGCGATTCGTCAGAATTCATATAAAAAACATGTGAAATATTTTATGTAGCGGGAAGTAACTAGGATTATTAATGGCTGTTAATTGTTTAATATTGATGGAATAATATTGGAAGTAGCGGAAACATACAACGCATTAAATAGGATAGTGATTCTTCATGCCACGTAGTACCTACGGTGGCCACGAGAGGCGGTACACTCAACAATAACAAAGATGGCCGATCGCCTGACAGTAAGCACTGCCAGCTGGATCGCATCCCTCCTGGCTGCTTTAGACTGCCTGCCCATTCAACGCTCAGAGGCGTACAAGATAGGTTGCAGCACCAACCGACTGTGATCACCGCGGCTTTTTCACTGCCAGCTTCATCGCGTCCCTCATGGCTGCTTTAAACTGCCTGCCCCCTTGGAGGCGTACAAGATATATATTAATTGCAGATTTCATTTCTGATTTACAAAAGAGCATGCAGCAGTACAGCATTCTAAAAACCAAACCACAACTTCGTGGAAAACAAACAACAAACGGTTGAACATCGTAGGCTAATTCAGCAAGGCCCCAAAGCCTTTCACACTCAAAGCAATGGCTTCTTACCAAGGATGTCAGACCGTACCTAACCATACCGACAGTTCTACCCTCAATGTACCCAAGAAATCCCAGAAAAATTATGCTTCTGCAATACAGTTAACACCGAATAAAGAACAGGCTATTATTATTGACGCCATTAACATCAATACAAAACAAATATCTGCAACAATGACTTGAAAAAGTGGCGATCACAGTGGGTCGGTGCTGCTCTTAGCGTCTATATTTGGAAACGGGGATGTACGCATAAATCAATGCTGTAATCGTTGAATGGGCAGGCAGTCTAAAGCAGCCAGGAGGGATGCGATCCAGCTGGCAGTGCAGTAAGAGAACGAGCACAGATTGCTTCGCGCTACGAGGTGTGGAATTCGATCGTTCTTTGTCAATCAGCACAATTGCCATTACTGGGTAGCACAGGATCCTGGATTTACGGTGGAGAAGATGCAGGTCGTCCAAAAGTGACCGTGTGGTGTGGAATAACGGCTACAAATGTCATCGGCCCATATCTCCTGCGTGACACAATTAAAATTATCGGGGAACGCTACCTTCAAATGCCTCAGAATGTCGTTTGGCCCACGATATCTGGATGGGAGAAACCGCCGACATTATCTTCATTCGTACCGCCTCATTTTGCAACAATGTCATGCGGAACTGGTAGGATGAGAAGTTTCCAGGACGTTGGCTGGGGAGACGTGCATCTCAAGAATGGTCTGCAATGAGTCTAGACCTGACATCCTGTGACTGTTTTTTATGGGGCTGGGCAAAAGAAGTGTACCGGATGAAACCTCGCACATTGGACGAATTCGAAGCACGGATTCGGAATGTTCTTACCAACGTCCCACACAACTTCCTCCAGAAAGCTGTGGATTCGATTCCACGTCGTTAGACGAGATTGGTCGACGCCACAGGTGCCGACATCAAAATATAATGGAATTGTATGGTATGCAATCATATTCCCATATAACAGTGTATTAATTTCAAATAAATAACTCTGTAAACAGCAAAGTTATACGTCAATTTCAATGCCTAGTTACTTCCCGCCCACCCTGTATATTTCACGGTTCAGAACCGGCAACGCTCTCATGAGAAATGTCAGAGCCGGACACTCGGCGGCTGGACTGTAAAATTATAATACTAATACTACTACTATTACTAATAATAATAATCTATTGATAAAAAAAATCTTGGATTATTCAGGGGAAAAGTAAACCCTATCCTAGCTACGCCTAGTACAATGCTTACATTAAACTATCCAAATGTTCACACTCCTGAAAACAATCATCCTACTGTTAGGTTCTTAAACGACCTTTAGGGTTCTTAAGCATAAATTGATTGAAGATACCGTAATTAAAAACAAGAAGTTTCTTAAAATTTAAGATCTATGCCAATGATTAATCTATATGGATCTATCGAGAATAATGACGAAATTAAGTTGGTAATATCGAAATTTCTAATTAGTTCGAAATACTGTATACCTGGCATACTGTAGCCTAATAGAGAACTACAGTTGGCAGCCCTGGTGACTGAATATATTCTTAGTTCCATCTCTTAAGGTACAGAATACAAAATTTGGTTGAAGTCCAATGGATAGCATGGACGTTACATGCAGTTAAACATTGGATCTAACAGCGCGCGTAAAATCATGTTGGCAACAATGACATACATGTATTGGTCAGAAATAATCTGAAATAATATGATCTATTGTTGTGTCAATTTTGAATAAAATCCATTAGTTAGTATAGAAGTTACATGCATTTTAAAATTGGATCTATCAGCAGGCTTAGAATCATGTTGGCAGCACTGACGTATATTAGTTACTCCAAATTAATCTAGAATGCCAGGTATTATACGTGTGCAAAGTTTAGAGCTATTGGCTTGCATACTTTCTGATATATTGATATTAGGGTAACAAAAATAGAGACAGTATTTACTAACAGTTGGCAGCCCTGGTTACTCTTAAGAATCGGCATATACATATCTGTTATGGTACACATAGCACACACGAAATTTGGTTGAAATCCAATTGATAGTGTAGAAGTTATATGCATTTAAAATTTGGACCTATCAGAAGGCATATATTCATTTTGGCAACACTGCGATGTATGGCCTCCTGGAAATTATACTGAAATATTATTATCTATACGTGTGCCAATTTTGAAATAGCTCCTATTCTTACCTTCCTAGATATCCAACATGGAGCTCAAATTTCAATTGCGATTTTTCAGTAGTTGGTAGCACTGACATCATTTTCAAATATGGGCGTGAGATATTCAGGTATAGATCTTTACTCCTACCAAATTTTTTTTCGATTGCTGCAGCCGTTAAGAGTTGTTAGGGGGGGGGGGGGGGGACACTCACACACACACAGCCAGACAGACAGACAGAAGGACAGACAGACAGACACACATTTGCCCGATCTCATAAGTCTCTCTCTCTATATAAAAAGGAAAGTCTTTTCTATTTTATCATTTCTGCGAAGGTTTGGGTTATTTACCTGTTATATGACGAATATGCGCAACAATTTAATGTTTGGCTGCTTGCCTGTATGTCTGTTGGCACGCTTACAACTCGAGAACGGTTGGATGGATGCATCGCAGGCAAGTAAATTATAATGTTATTGGTTTTACGTCCCTTTTAACTACACTGGCTTTTAGAGACGCTCTCAGGCAAGTTACTAATCATTTATTACCGAAACAAATAGAGGCTTCGGTGGCATAGTTGGTAGCATGCTGAACTGCTGTGCCCAAGATAGTGGGTTCAAACCCGGCCGAAGTCTTCGGATTTTTTAGGAGCGTTAAAAATCTTTCAGTATGCCTTCCTTCGGAAGGGAAGTAAAGCCGGCGGTCTCATGTCATAGATTTATGGCATGTAAAAGATCCTTCCACAGACTAAACTTATGTGAAGCTAAATTGTTAGGTTAGATTTCGCCAGAACACTCTATCAAAGTTTCAACGTTCACCACTAGGTATCATTGATATTTTGTAGCGAAAGTTGGAACTACTTGAAATTGAACAGAACTTGTAGCTCACCCTAAGGGTGTCCGCTGGAAGCAGCTACAGACTCAGGCGAGCCGAACATGTCCTCGGACACTACCGGCACTAAAAGCCATACGATAAATAAATAAATAAATAAATACCGAAACAAATAAACCAAATACACAATCATGTAAGAAAATTCACAGTTCTAGCCCTTCAGGCTGGGATCTTAATGTTGATAACATGACTTGGGAATTAAGATTTTAGTATAACAACTTAGAAAGGAAATAATAAACTTCACATCAATTTATTAGTGAACTATATACGACAATGGATGTGGTCTAACTGTTGGTGTACATGACTCTTCAGTCAAAACGGAAGTAGAATTTTTTATTTTTTTATAATTTTTTATTTTTTATTTAGTCAATTTACCCTCTAGGTTGGTGGTTCCCACGGACTCAGCGAGGGAACTCACCACTACCGCCTCTATGGGCAGTGTACTGGAGCTTGGAACATCTGGTCAGGATGGATACAACTGGGGAGGTGTGATCAGCACTTCGCCCAGGCGGCCTCACCTGCAAAGCGAACAGGGGCCTCATGAGGGAGGGGAAGGGATGGAAGATAGGGATGGATAGGCTAGGAAGAGGGAAGGAGACGGCCGTGGCCTTACAGCAGGTACCATCCCGGCATTTGCCCGAAGACGAAGTGGGAAACCACGGAAAACCACTTCGAGGATGGCTGAGGTGGGAATCGAACCCCCCTCTACTCATTTGGACCACCCGAGGCTGAGTAGACCCCGTTCCAGTCCTCATACCACTTTTCAAATTTCGTGGCAGAGCCGGGAATCGAACCCAGGACCTCCGGGGCGGCAGCTAACCGTGCTGACCGCTACGCTACGGAGGCGACGGAAGTAGATATTTCGATTTTGATTTGACCATGTATGGGTCAACACTAGCGCTCGTGGTGATAAATTTAGTGAACTACATATGACAAAGGATGTGGTCTTACACTTGGTGTCCATGTATTGTTTGAACGAAACCATACAAGTATTGTATTCTTCTTCTACTTCTTCTTCACCTTCTTCCTCTGTTCGCGAGGTTTGCGTTTCTTGGAAGTAATTTCATTTGTAGTTGTTGATCATTCAATGATTACAATGTCTTCATCTTGTTGCCGATTCGTTCCAGGTTCGTCGCTGAATCTGGTTGGTTGGTTCCTCAGTTTAGGGGCTGCGACAACGCGGTCATGCAGCCCCGTGTACTTTGGGTGTGTGTAGAATCGGTCTGATAACCGGTGTTAATTGTGATGACTGTATTGGTGTGTGTTATCTGTTTTCAATTCAAGTAAGGACTGCAGGCATTGATTTTTTCAAGTAGTTCCTACTTTTGCCACCAAACACCACCGTCAGCGACTACAAGTTCAGAACTTGGTTAGCAGATGCCACCGCAGTCGGCTCCTGGCGACGAACGTCGGAACCTAAGAGCGTTTGTCAAATGTTTAAGCTATAATTTAGCTTCACACAGGTGTAATTAGTGGAAGGTTCTTTAATATGCCATAAATATATGATATGGGACCGCCGGCATTTCTTCCCATCCGAAGGAAGGCATACTGAGGGATTTTTAACGCACTTAAAAAAATCCGACTACGTCGGCCGGGTCGCTGAATCTCACTACTTTCTGCTTTTTAATTTCATTATTCTATTATTGAATATTTTGTGTATTAACCAAACGCCTCTTACTTCTTGGCAGTATGGTGACACACACTAAACTGACAAGTGAATGACACCAAGCATTAGACCACATCCTCTGTCGTATGTAATTTACTAAATCTATCACTACGAGCTCTAGTGTTAACTCATAGAAGATCAAATCAAAATCGAAATATCTACTTCCGTTTTGACTGACAAATCATGCACACCAACAGTTAGACCACATCCCTTGTGGCCTAAGTCTATCACTGCGAGCACTAGTGTCGACCCATACATGGTCAATCAAAATCGAAATATTTACTTCCGTTTTGAGAAATTCAAAAAATTGCTTCTCCCAAATTGAAGATAAAGAATCAAAGAATATAATTATTAGAACAGTCAATCTTTAATTTCATTTAAATCTGTAGAACAAGTTCCATTTTAAAAACAAGTGTTTTTAGCATGTTTTTTCAAAATATCATTTAACCCAGAAGTAATTTTATTGTGATATGATAGAGCTATTCAAAACACTTTTCCGGTTTTTCTAGCTTTTCAACTTTTGGCACTATCATCAAAATAGCTTAAGTTCAAGTTTTTGCTAAACTGGACCCCTAGAGTCTGAGTGCTCTTAGTGCCACTTAATAATGTTTATGTTCGACCCTGACTATTATATGTCAGAAAACTGTACTATAATGAGGCTCATTATAACACTATTTTTCATTATGAAACAGTTTCTCCCACCAATCAGGGCTCAAGAAACAGTTGTTTGACCAATTAGATAATTAGATGCGCTGTGTTCCACGGCCTTCCAATTTAAATTTCACTGCCTGGCCTAGTGTCATAGTAGGGTAATCGAGGAGGCCATGGTCAAATGCAAGGCATTCTCTGCGTCTCATGCGCTCTGTTTAGTACATAAAACTGGCGAAATGTCGACAGATATTTATGAATTTGTATGTTCGAACATAAAATAGTTAAAATAATTATCTTCAAACATAAACAGTCGTATGCAACTCGCCTATAATGGTAATTAAGACACTCGTATGGAATTATAAAACTCGCATAAGCTCGTGTCTTAATTATTGCCATTATAGGCTCGTTGCATAATGTACTATTATGTTCGACCCCGACTATTATATGTTAGAAAACTGTATTATAATGATAGTCATTATAACACTATTTTTCATTATGAAACAGTTTCTCCCACCAATCAGAGCTCAAGAAACAGTTGTTTGACCAATCAGGTGAGGATAGCAACGCATCTGCGCTGAGTTCCAAGGCCATCTAATTTAAATTTCACTGCCTGGCCTAGTGTCATAGTGCGGCAATCGAGGAGGCCATGGTCAAATACAAGGCCTTCTGTGCGTCCCATGCGCTCTGTTCAGTACATAAAACTGGCGAAATCTCGACAGATATTTATGAATATTTATGTTCGAACATAAAATAGTTATAATAATTATCGTCGAACATAAACAGTCGTATGCAACTCGCCTATAATGGTAATTAAGACACTCGTATGGAAATTATAAAACTCGTTTTATAAACATAATCGTGTCTTAATTATTGCCATTATAGGCTCGTTGCATAATGTACTATTCCAACATCAAAGTGTTTATTTATCTAGTACTTCGGCTTTGTTTCTTGAATTGTCATTGGTGGATCGGGCAATGTATTCTTTATTAAAATTAATGCAATTATTTGTTATTTAGTTTATACGATTTGATTAATGACGGTACGTATAATCTCTTGATTAACTCCTCCCCACTTACCTCCTGTGATTGGAGGTTCAATGGCACGTTGGTATGGCATCATAACAGGTAGGAAGTCACTATCAGTCTCTGTTGAATCGTGATTCATTTCAGCGTCATGGAGGTTATGTGGAATCATAGAGCCTAATTCGATGAGAAATGTCATTAGTTCATTAATTTTTGCAAAATTTATCAAACATTATCTCTTAGTAGAGTAAATACTTATTACAGTATATTTATAGTAAAGATCACTGTAATAGTGACATAACTAATTCTTGTTTTCGTTGAGGAAAGCTATAACTAAAGTTTTGTTTCTAAATATTTAACATTCATATTCACGGAAAGCATTGAGATGTAAGTTTCAGACAAAACTGAGTCATAGTAATATCAATTTTGTATTTTATTTTTTATTTTTAATTCTTCCTTTATTTTGTGGCTGCCAATTTGACAAAGCTTAAGTATATAAGTATTGTCTGCGCGCCAGGAGAAGTCAGATGGGTTTGAACTGAAGTTGCCTTCCCGCGTTCTGCGTACCGTGCGTTCCAAAAACATGAATTTGGTCATTGCTAGCTTCACTCATTCATGCTTTCTTATTTTCTTTATTTATACTCTGTACTCTGTACTCTGTAAATGGGAAAAGTGGAAAGGGTTCCTCAGTGACAGACTACATTCTTAAAGCTAGATGATCAACAAGCACCATGCAGGAGGTACCGGTAACTGACTGTTAATATATTTAGGTCATGAATAGACAGACTGCGCATGTGTACAGCCGTACCTTTGCTCTCCATCGCAGCGTGTCGAACTGACTTCTCCTAGTGCGCAGACTTTAGGTTAAATGGATTTCAACAGAAATGAACTTAAGCGTGTACAATTAATAAAATAGTGTGTCGAGTTCAATGCAAATACACAGTGACAATTAAGAAGTGTACATGTGGTTCTGCGAATGGCTATACTGTAGATCCCTCGATAGCGGATGAGGCAATATTCGTGATCACTGTTTTAGAGATCGAATCAAGAAGGTGGGTGAGTGGTTATCGTGTCGGACTGCCAAACCCCAAGCATGCAAGTTTCGCTCCTGGCCGTGGTAAATGATTTTGAAAGGCGGCAAAAATCACGGTACGCATGTCATAATATATTGTCATGTTAAATAACCCATTTGAATTCAGTAGGCCGTGTTCATAATGGTCTACCCGACTTGTGCTAACTCGCTAGGCTGTTCCTGCCACTTCATAACAAAGAAGAAAACAAGCAAATTGAAGACTTAATATGGAAAAAGGTGAAAGTTCCATTACACTTTTTCCAGTAAAAGCCAATAATAGAGTTTCCTCGCTAACTGGCACTTTCGCCCATCTCTACCAAAGGAGACCAGGAATAATGTAAGTTGATGAGTTCCAAATGTTAACAAGTCCAAGAAGTTGAAATTCGAGTAAATGACAAAAAACGTCCAGAAAATTTCCTTATCAAGTAATGATTTTTAGAATAATTCCCAAAATTGGCATACTTACCAGGAATTCTATGTGAAAGTTTCAGAAATCCGTAGAATATTACTACGCAAAAAACAAAGAACATTCTATGGACATATTAAGTTTTGGAATGCGCTGATGTGGACATGTTGACTAATGCAACAAACTGTTTTCTCGTAACTTAAATTCTTATGGTTTTTAAGTTGCATTCATTTATTTTGCTCACTCTTTGGAAACATATACTGTAGTTAATAATATCTCAACTGAATGCATATGTATAAATTTAGTTTGACATTTTTATTACACAATATTCTATATTGAAACCGTAGTATTTTAACATAAGAATCAGTCTTTGGGGGTCTTTAGTCCTAAACATGATGTGCTACGGATATTTTTACAATAAATAATTTAATTAAACTTCTAAACACACATATCTCTCTAACATTTCACTTTTTCAAATTTAAGACCATGGACATGTTGAGTTGTGGAACAGATAGCTTGTGGACATGTTAAAATTTGAAAATGACTGCAATATTCAACACATAATAAGTACAGGACATGTCAAGTTATGGAATTGATCCCTTTGCTCTCATAAACTCACTGCTCAAAGATACAGAAACTGGCATTATCTCAATTTCGTATTGTTGTGGACATGTTGAGCTTTGGAACGCATCAACTCATGTATTGATATGAAATTCATTAATTTCATGAAATTTGTACGAATTGACGTATAAATTAAAACGTATACCTGTGAATAGGAAAATAAATGATGATCCACTTCACAGTCAATAATATATTTAAACTCTAAATATAATATAATACCAGTTTCGGTTATCTTGTAACCTTCTTCAGTTATAATAATAATAAAAATATTAGACCATGAGTATCAATCTAATATTTTTTAAGCAATATTTTTTATATTTTTTCAAAATTTCATTATAATTAACAGTATTTTAAGCATATTTTTTAAATATTTTTGAAGATTAATCTACCATTACTGGAGAAAAAAATGTGAACATTTTATTAGTAATGCTCATCTTTGTTTAATAGAATGTTAATATTAGATTGATGTCCGTAGTTTAATATTTGGTCAAGAGGAGAAGAAGCCCCTCTTGTCAATCGCATAGTAATATTTCTCCTTCTGCAGCACAGATAACACAAACCATTCGTTCAGGTCTTTCATGCAACGTATTATTTATTGGTCTAATGTTCCAATTAATAAAACCCCCGTGTAGCGATGGTGGGCATGCAAAACCCGTAAGTCCTTTCCATTCTCTTCCTTGCGGCAAGATGCGAACGCCTACTGTCGACCAAAATATTATTTGCATTCGAATTTGAAGGTTGTTTATGCAATAACCAATAGACCTACAGAAAATCCAATAACATCATGATTTTCTTCGTTCTATTTAACGTTAGTTTATGTATCTTTTGAATTTTTCGTTTATATTTTATTATTTTTTATCGCAGTTGGAACGCAAAAAGAGCCCGTTTCAACCACATGTCAAATTTAAGAATTAATTTCTCATACACTCATCATTTGATTGAATCCAAATTTTAACACAATATACATTGGAATGTTTTGTAATTGATTTATCAATTTCAGATTATTATGTCTTCAAAACAATAAGCTGTTATCATTTTTGTAAGATAAATTTTTCTCGGCTCAGTGTGGTTGGAAAATTGCGTTCTTGGTCGCGTTGTAAACTTTATTCAGTATCTATGGGACCCCAGCTGATTCCTGCATTTCTTACTTGTGCTGGGTTTCGCCTTTGCCTTTTCTATTGACCTACCTTAGACAACTCTTGTTCTCTTCCGACCCCAGGGGTATCCGAGGTCTAGGGTGTCTTTCAATTTAGCGTCTTAATTTGTTCTTGCCTTATCTTTTTTACTTTCAATTTTCGAGGGATAGATCTCTTCAATATTAAGTCATGATATCCTTTGCCTATAGTGACAGGCGGTTTAAGAGATAGAGGGTATGTAGCCCACCAGGCATGATATACCCTGGGAAAGTAGATCGACCATGCCCTCAGGGACTCGCAGCAAGTGAGCTCGGGATTTGTCAATCCTGAGAAATTGCTGAGCAAGGTGTTTTTTAGGCTACTGTACGTTTATCATACGAAATATAGACTTATGAGATAAACTTTTGTCCTGGTATGTGTAGGTGCATGGGTTTCCCCTGATACGTTTTGATTGGATCAATATATTTAAGTGAAATTTGGCAATTTGCCTCCGTCCTACTCCGCAAGTGCCATTCTAATTTTCTAAGTTTGTCACCAATCCAAGATGGTGAATACGCGAAATATGTTTCCAGTATTAAGTTTAGTTTGATTGAAGATGTACATCTATTACTATGGTTTGTTCAATGATATCTTTAGTTCCTTTATTGTATGTCAGCTTGATGTTACCACAGCAACAGTTTAGCTTGAGACCAGCATGGTCTCAGGATTTGACCCCAAAGCACCGGACTCTCCCTATTTCCAGTATTAAGAAACTTGGAAACTATTGAAACTATTGAATCGATCGACCTGAAATTTTAATGCTGATATAATAATATAATTTAGGTTCACGTATGTACCATAATAATACCTGATAAATGACGTATTACTTTAAGTAAAAGAGAAAAATTGTTTCCATCTTGAATGTATTTATACTCAATTACTCACAAAATAATAGAGCTGCAATGATGAAACTTGGCACATTTATTGCAAGGTTCCTGCGTGGAAAGTAGGTTTTTTGGGACCTTCAAAAGTGTAAATACTATTTAGGCCTACATTCTCCCCGTCTGTATTCAACATCCACACAGAATGAAGAGAATATTAGGAAAGGATTTTCAACACAAATCACACTTTTAAATGGAATATAAAAATCAGGTCTAAATTCATCTATTTTTGGTACACATTTTATTTCCACGAAAGCTTTATTGAGAGATAGAATCATTGATCTTCAATTACGTCTGGAAAACATCGCTTCATCAGACAGATTTCCCTTCGTTTAAAATCTGAATGGATTGAACATTCATCTGAAACAGAAATCAAATGGTTTCAGTATGTTCAGGTCAGTAACGTACAAACGAGCAGGCAGATGGATACATACACACGATCACAGCGTGTTCAAACAAGCTAATGGCAGAGAAATCGCATATGTAATACTCCTATCTTACTAAGTTTCGTGTTAAGTGCACAAATACATCTTGAGTTATTGAACATACTATTTTAATTATACGCCCAACCATCATCATGGCTAAATAGCATTATTTAAAAAAAATGGAATTGTTACTCACGGCGTATGTGAAATAACTTGAAAGAATAAGGCACAACGACAGAATTAATATGATTCACAGTAGAAATAGCTCAGATACAGCCTGCAGATATTGAACAAATTAGTTTCTGTAATTTGCAATTGTCTAAAATAATATTTTGGAAAAAAGATGTGATTTTGTCTATTGGTGACGAGATGTTCAGCAAAGTACATATAAACTACGGTACTTTCTCTTAAATTTATGAGTATAGTTTATTATGCCGTACAATTAGAATCATGTACAGACTCTGCACTGAGTATGCACTATGGTCCATATTAGTAAAAAGAGCTAGAATTCGACACCTGCCATGCCACTTAACACAGCGATGTTATGCTGAATATGTGAATTCAATGATGTTGCGCCGTGAGCAGCCAAAGCGCCTTGTACGACTCCACAATCGCGGTGGCTGTCGGTCGTCATTGTAACTGATTTATATTGTACGTTACCTTTTAAATATTTTATACTTTCAAGATGGCGGTTGTACAATTAATCTAATTGACATTCTTCTGGCTAACGCTCCTCCTCCTTTAAGTTGCCTTGTAATTCTGCTGTAGTCTCATGGCCAATGCTAATGATTATTACTAATTGTGTGCAATTTAAGTTTGAATAGTACGCACAATGTATGAAGTCGTTTTGCAGATAAAGTCTCATATGGATGTGAACCTACAGTACTTGTTTTGTTTCGTCTATCTAAATTTAGATGATGAGGAATTGATTTAATAATATATTGTCAAGATGGCGGCTGGGCGTTATATTCATTGTGATGATCTTCTGGGTCTTATACTCCCTTACCAATTTTAGTAAGTTACTAATTGTGCGCTTATACTGAGTTGAGTTACTCATTTTTAAGTTTAATTGTGCATCCAATCACATTCTTAAATGTGGAGTCACTGATCGTTTTGTTCGGGTATATATAGCCTCTTATACCGGTCTAGATTATTGCCCAGCTATGTCGTTGTAGGCCTACGTCTAATGCCTAGGTAGATAGTGAGTTATCGACTTTAATTAGGCCTACACATTTTCATATTCAGTGTGATAGTGTTATGGCTAATGATACTGAGGCTTCATATCCAACACCCTGTTCTTACAAAGTTTAGTGTTAATTGTACAGTTCCTGACTTATTGCAATTGATATTTAACAGTTAAACCAGACATCTTAAAAGTATACAGTCGCTGATGGTTTTCCTTGAGTAAAGGTAGCAAATTACACGGGTTTAGATTATTGCCAAGTTTTGTCATTGTAGCTCTAATAGAAGGTAGGTTATAGTTTTCATTAACTTAAATTTTCTGGCGTGTGCGAGCTAAAATATTAGTGTAATAGTCTTATGAATAATGCCAGCGAGGTCGGTTATATAATACTCATCTCTTGCAAAGTTTCATGTTAAATGCTCAAATACATCATAATGTTTTAATAATACGTCCAACCACTATCATGTAACTATGAAGTTGCTGACTCTTGTCTTAGCCACTTGCTTGTTTCGGTCTACGGTGAGACCATCTTCAGCAAAACTTAACATTTTAAGTAAATAGAAATCATCATAATTTTCTTCGGCTTTTCCCAATTAATTGGGGTCGCCGGAGCCAACCGGGCTCTTTTTGGTTTTGGCCGGGGATTTAAGACCGGATGCCCTTCCTGACGCCACGTGATTTTTCAGGTGAAAATTTCGCCCAGCTGTCACCGGGATTCGAAACCCGGCCGTCCGGGTGAAAGACGAGTAGCTAAGCCACTGGGCCATCACGCTCCCCTTTTAAGTAAATAGAAATACTTAATTTAAATCTAAAATTGTTCATTAAAATGTAATAATAGTACATAATGTAACGAGTCTATAATGGCAATAATTAAGACACGAGTATATTGATAAAAACGAGCGAAGCGAGTTTTATAATTTCCATACGAGTGTCTTAATTACCATTATAGGCGAGTTGCTTACGACTGTTTATGTTCGACGATAATTATAACTATTCTATGTTCGAACATAAAATAAATAAAAATAAATGGATATCCTTACAAATTCACTTGATTTAAAATAAAAATGACAATATTTTTGTGTTCCTCAATAAATAACATTCCAAAATATAGTTGACTAAAATTATATTTGGAATATATCTATGGAATATTTCGGTTGGTTGGTTCCTCAGTTTAGGGGCTGCGACAACACGGTCATGTAGCCCCGTGTACTTTGGGTGTGTGTAGAATCTGTCTGATAACCGGTGTTAATTGCGATGACTGTATTAGTGTGTACTGTATATCTGTTTCTTTTATTCAAGTAAGGACTGCAACTTTGAATTTTTCAAATTGTGCCTACTTTGGCCGCCAAACGCCACCGTCAACATCTACTAGGCCTAGTTCAGAACTTAGCTACTACACGCCACCGCAGTCGGCTCTTGGCAACGAACGTAGCAACCTAAGAGCGATGTTTACATTCTTAACCTATACTATTTAGTTTCACACAGGTGTAATTAGTGGAAGGTTTCTTTAACATACCATAAATCTATGACATGGGACCGCCGGCTTTACTTCCCCTCCGAAGGAAGGCATACTGAGGGATTTATAACGCTCATAAAAAAAATCCGACGGCTTCGGCCGGGTTTGAACCCATGATCTTGGGTTAATCTGACACTATTTGCGCCGACTGTGAAACTATTTAGGTTTCGCCTCGTTGTGTAATGATCAGCAATTTTGGTTGTCACCGCGGAGGTCCGGGTTCGATTCCGGGCACTGCCAAGAGATTTAATTCTGGACTGAGGGCTGGAACGGGTTACACTCAGCCTCGTGATGAGAAGAGGTGGGTTTGAATCCCACCTCAGCTATCCTGAAAGTGATTTTCCGTGGATTTTCACTTCTATTGCAGGTGAATGACGGGATGAATCCAAAATTAAGGCCACGGTCTCCTTCCCAATCCTCATCTGAATTACAAATACACACACTAATACAGCCACCACAATAACACAGGATATCAGACAAAATCCTCCCTCTCCCCCCCCCCCCCACACACACACCCACGTACTCGGGCCTACATGACCACGATGTCGCATAGCCCCTAAATGAACCAATAACAACAACAACATTCACAGAAACAACTCCTTATTAGTACTTTATTTCCCGTGCAACCACCAGAGGGTGAGATCGTGTGTAATGGTGCTGCGGCTTATATCCACCTATACTGAAGACCTACGTTTCTTTTGTGGCTTCCAGTGAATATTTGTGGCTTTGTTTTGGGTGCTGAATTTGTGGTAGTGTTGTCCAGAGAATCTACTCTCTTTTGATAGTGTTTTAGGAACATATTTATTATTAATTTTATGCAGTAAGTGTCAGCCATCTTGTTAACTGCTACAATAAGTTCCATAGAAAGCACTATCTAGAGAGTCACTCGTTATCTGTGGCTAAAATCTTTGCCCTCACTTTCACCCATTTTGTTTCTTTTGCCATCACTACCATAGAAACTATGAACAAGATATGCACTCTACTTAATATTCTTGGCGTTGCCTAGGTCACTCAGCCGGCCGATTTTGTCAGCCATCTTTAAGACCGACAATGTGAGGCTTCTGTACTGGACAGCATATGGCACTATTACCCGGTCAGCTTGCGTGGAGGTTTAGCTCTGAATTGAGTAAGGGCTAAACACAACCCTGTGCGAGACACTGGGGTAGGAGGCCTCAACCCCGACACGGCGCGTCCCAATGGCAGATAGGGGACGTCCTGTAGATATGCAGGACAGGTGCGAATAAGGCATGGCCAAATAAGCATCCGCGGATCAACTGAGGCAAAAATAGTAAACGGTCAACGGTCTCCAAGGCGGAAGAGGAAGACTCCCAACGGTTTGGAGGGCGGAAGAACCAGCACCAAAACTCTGGGGCTTACAACCTCAGTTTTAATTCTGGAGGAACAGGCAACGCCTGCCCTCCCAACTAACTTCAACATAGGGCATGATGGAAACACCTTCAGGAAAGACTACTCCAGGGGGCAGCCGGCAACGGAAATCCCCCACCGCCAAAAGCGGTGCAACCAGGCCTTTGGATTCTGGAGAGCCTGGAACGTCATGCAGGGAAGAGTCGGAGCTTCCCAGAACCTCATCACAGAAGATACGAACCAATCAAAAACATCTGCTGGGAACGCTGAACATCAACACGCTCCTGAAAGTTGGCAAACTAAAACAACTGATCAACGTTTTGAAGGAAAAAGACATCTGCATACTGGCACTACAAGAGACAAGATACCTAGACGAAAATCCCATGGAATCTGAGGGTTACAGAATCTACAAGGGAAAACCTGCGATAAAAAACAAATCAAATGTAACGATCTTAGGTACGGCCTTCGTAGTTAAGAGGAACATCACTGAGTCCATCATCAACTTCACCTCACCATCCGAGAGAATTTCTCTTGTCTCCTTTAGATCTGGAAATAAAGCATATACAATTATCAACGCACACGCCCCTATTAATGAAGATAACAAGAAAAATCCTGAGAAGGTGGATAACTTTTGGCAAACTCTCGAAGGCACAACTTCCAAAATTCCACATCATCACGTAAAAGTTTTGGTTGGCGATTTCAATGCCCAGATAGGCAAAGAGAGAAGATATAGAAAAATTGTGGGGGACTATCCAGCACATAAAAGAACGAACAGAAATGGAGAAAGAATAATGGGGTTTTGCAGACATTTCGACCTGAAACTCATGTCCACATACTTCAAGGCACTCCCGAGCAAGAAGAAAACCTGGGTATGTCCTAACACGATGCTAGGAGAGTTCCAGATCGACCATGTCGCAATAACGACCAAAAACCGAAAGGAAATCCTGAATGTTAAAGTAAGGAAAAGCTTAAACATCGACTCGGATCACAACCTCTCGGAGATTAAAGTAAAATTCCAGCCAAACAAGCCCAAACTGAGAACCAACAGGAAACCCAGAATTAATACAGAGACTCTGAAACAGAACAAGGAAAAATACTGCGGAAACCTATCAAAGCTGAACATGAACAGCTGGGAAGAGATCAGAGAAGCAATGACCAAAGCAGCTGATGGTTTGGCAAATCCAGCGAGGAAACGAAAACATAGGTGGTGGAATGAAAAGTGTGACGAAGCTCTTGACAAAAGGCTACAAGCCTGGAAGAGATGGCACTCCAACAAGACCGAGGAGAGGTGGGAAGATTTCAGGGAAGTAAGGAAGAGAACTGCTAAGATCATAAGATCAGAGAAGAGGAACTACGACAGAAGTAGGGTGGAAAAGATAGAAGAAGATTTTCGAAAAAACAACACGCGAGAGTTTTACAGAACCTTCAAAGAGGAACTACAGGGATATCAGTCACAAAGTCTGTACTTCAAACGGAAAGATGGTAGTATAGCTACGAACGACAAGGAAAACTGTCAACTTTTGGCCGACTATTTCAAAGTGCTGCTGAACTGTGAAGAATCTGTGGAAAGATTGAATACTCAGAATCCATCATATGAGAACCCGGATTCCAACCCACCAAGTTTAGATGAGGTAAAGCGCATAATAAACGAGCTTAAAAACAACAAAGCACCAGGCGAAGATGGCATCGCTGCAGAAATGTGGAAGTTCGGAGGAGAAATGGCTGCAGAAAAAATACACGGCATCATAGAATAAATCTGGAAAACTGAAATGATCCCGAAAGACTGGAAATGTGCCCTTATACACCCACTTCACAAGAAAGGTAATCGGGCGAACATCGACAACTACAGAAGAATCTCTCTACTTCCAGTCGCATACAAGGTACTCTCCAAAGTACTGCTGAACAGAGTTGAAAAACAAGCAGACCACCTCATAGGTGAATATCAAGCTGGCTTTATAAAGGGGAGATCGTGCGCAGAACAAATATTCAACCTCAAGAGAATCTTCAGATCAAGAGCTTTGAGAAGCCAGAACACTGTAGTAATATTCGTTGACTTCAAGAAGGCGTACGACTCAATTGACAGGCAGACTTTATTTAACAGCCTAGAGGAGTTCGGAATTGACAGGAAGACGAGAGAAATAATCAAACAAACTCTAACGGATACCATGTCAAAAGTGAAGTTCTTCGGAGAAATCTCTGATCCTTTTGAAATAAAAACAGGGGTCAGACAAGGAGATGGCTTATCACCTATCCTCTTCAACATTGTTCTGGAGAAAATCATGAGAACCTGGGAGGAAGCTTTGGACATGAAAGGAGTAAGGGGGATACATCTGGGAAGGAAAGGACAGAACCCGGAAATTAAATGTTTGGCTTTTGCTGATGATCTTGCCCTCTTAGTCCAAAGCCGAGATGATGCCCGAAAAATGCTGGATACTCTGCACGAAATCGCTGATAAAACGGGTCTTAAAGTCTCCTATGAAAAGACAGAATACATGGAGTACAGACACCTTGGAGAGGGACACATAAAAGTGAAACATGGGACTGTCAAAAGAACTGAGAAGTTTAAATATCTAGGTGAATGGATAGAACCCAATGGGCTGGATAAAGAAGCAAATAGGGCAAGAGCTAGAAAATTGGATTTGGCTTATAGGTTAACCCAGAACAGATACAACAAACGAGCAATATCCTACAAGGCAAAACTCAGACACTATAGCACAGTAGTAAAGCCAGAGGGTCTGTACGCCTCGGAGTGCTTGACACTGAATAAAAAAGGGGATCTTCAGGAACTGGAAAAAAGGAGAGGAAAATTTTGCGGAAAATTTTAGGACCACAGAAAACTGCTGACGGGACATGGAAGAACAGAAGGAATGATGACCTCTATACACATACTGAAAAAATTACTGTCACAATGCGGAAGCGAAGGTTGAAATTCTACGGACATTTGGTGAGAATGGACGAGAACCGACTGACTAAGAGGATATTCAAGTATATTACAGAGCTGAAGGCTACAACTAAGTGGGTAGAAGAGGTTAAAAGAGACGCCAAGGAAAGTGGACTCACAGTGGATGTGATCCACAACAGAAAAGAGTTCAGAAACCGAATTGACAACATCAAGATGTTCGAGGAGAAAACACCTAAAATTAGAGCCAAACTGGTAATATCCGAGGAGGAGCGAAAGATCAGAAGTGAACGAATGAAGAGGTTTTGGGAAGAGAAGAGGAGATTAACCAGACAGCCTTAGGTTCCATGCGGTCCACAGGCGGCCAAATTCGGAAGAAAGAAAGAAGTACTTTATTTCATATCTTAGTGAGTGTACCTATACAAATATAAATTTAAAAGATGTACTTACTACTATTACTTATAATCTACTTCTCACTTACATCTCTTCATATACCGAATGGGACGGTGCCTATGCATTATACCAGGAGGACCAATTTCAGCTTTTTGATGGACCCTTTTGATGACATCACGACCAGGTCTCTTCATATGAGGGGTGAAGCTGCGCCTATCATTTGTATCAGGTGGGAGGTCTGGACCAAATATTTCATCTTTGTGATGGACACTTTCGATGATATCGTCACGACCAGCTCCTAGTTCAGTGGAAACATACAGTACATTAGTTATTCATTGCATTTTATCGTTCTTATGTATGAAGCAGAAAATATGGCTATCTCTACCTTATTCAAATCTTTCAAACCTAAACCGATTCACTGATATGAACCAGAGTTTGAAAACATATCTGTTAAGACACTGCAGGTAACACTGCCTAATTTAAATTTGGATAGACATATTAATTCCTTAGACTTGGGCCTTTTGACACACTGACAAAGGCCGGTAACCTATAGGCAAAATATCGAATTTGTCGTAAAAGGACGAGACAAAATTAATTTAAAGCCTCAGGATGCAAGAAACAAAACTCTATAGGTCACAACGGGACTCCCGAAACCACGTTTTGAGGCTCTACAGTATGGCTTAGAATTAATTACACTGAAATCAAGTAGTCACCTGGAGGTCACGGGTTCGACCTCACGTAACCCCACAATCTGGAGGCCAAATGACTCAGCAGTGGTTGCTTCGTAGGCTAAGACCCTTAATGTGCTGTACTGCTACGGCGTTTTAAATATCAAGTTGTTCGCACTTTGCGAAAGCACAATGATAACTTATTCTTCCTTCTTTTGGTTTGAGAATCTTATTAGAATTGTTCTCCCTTCTTTTGTTATTACACTTCGCCATCGACGTGAGAATTATATCTATTACGTCTTATGCGTTATTTAATGTAATTCATTGCTGAGTCATGTTTTTATTTCTTTATAATTGAGTGTTATCTTTATTGAAGTCTCACCTTAGTGCAGGGCCATCCACACAGCGCTCCGGCCACGCTATAAGCCAGTGCTCCGAGCGCTTTGGTGGAAGGTAGTGTAGTTTCGGTAGTGGTGGGAGGAGCTTGGCTGGTTGAGCGCGTGGTCTGCCGGCCGCGCCGAAGTGAGCAATGTTTGGCTCAACGTACATTTGTAAGCGTTTCTTTTCGGTTCTTAAGCTTACCAAAAGTAAACATCGTGAAACGATGAGCGATGGAAACTTGCGCAATTGTTTACGAATAGCTGTGTCCAGAAATAGTGTACCCGATTTCAAGAAGATTGTTTCCTCAAAAACTAAAAGATCGTAAAAACGACGGAGCAAAGATCTCTCCATGTCTGTACTATCTGTTCAATGAGAAAAGTGTTGTTGAATTTCAGTTTGAAATAAATCACAATATTCTTTACGTAACACTTGCGTTCGTTTCCTGCACATTCCATACATCGGAATGCCATTCGATTTGTATACGCGGATTTTTTTAATGGCAAAAACAGCCCTATCAATATGATGCCAACAAACCCTCAAAAGCCGTCGACCGCACGACTGTACGTACGTATCTATTAAGCGCGGTCCGAACATCGTCCCTCTCCTCGCTGCCACAGTGTAGGGGAAGGAGCGCTAGGTTGACTGCCCAGTGCTCCCCGAGCGCGGCCGCGCTCTCAGAGCGTAATGGCTGTATGACCCTGCCTTAGTGTGTTGATAGGTATCATGTGGCTACGTCATAGGTACTCAGTGCATTGCATCTAACGTCTCTGTTGTTGCTGCACACATGGCTGCGTCCTTTGTGGTGTTGCGAGCGCCACCTATCTCCAGAAGTCTAAGTGGACTCTGGCCATGCCATGGGGGCACACTCTCGGCTGATAACTGGTCACAGCACGATCACACCTGGATCATCGATCTTCACAAGGCAGGTTAGATTCTCCTCTCTATTCTCAGCGGGACACTCTAATGTCCTTAACAGGCGCTCTGCCCTTTAACACGTCGACCTCGCACTGTATTCATCGCTCTTTAATCGTGAAAATGAAGTGATGTTCAAGCTTTAACTACGTACACAAAATGTTAAAATTTTATAAGACTTATTTTAATTGTTCTATCTAAAACCAAAAAAGTGTAACAGTGTACCACGATTTCATAATGAATGACATTTTGCGTCGTTTTGAAGTAAATATTGATTCATCGAAGTGTAAATCGCCAACTTCCACTCACCACTAGAACTTCAAGAATCTTTTATTCGATAAGATTGCCAGGGAAGTAATTACAATTAATTAAACTTGCACTTTTGCACCTGAGCTTTTCTAGTCAAGCAAATAAGTTTTCTTCATAAATTTGTGAGTTGCGCTATTCTGTTTGAGCAGCAGACATTCATAGACTATAATCTCAAGCTGTCAATATTGTACTCTATGGTTGCTTTCATTGGGTTTCTGTTCTCAGATCCATTCAAATTTGATAATTTATAATCCATTCATTTGTTCCGTATAGGTCTAGTGCTAAAGTGCACTTTTGCTATCAAAGTCAATTGGCTCTTTTTCTTTTTCATTGTCAAATAAGTCACTATTTGCAACTAATTTATACGTAATTTTCATTAATTGCTTGTCAATTCTATTGTATTTTGCATGCCTCAAGAACTTCAAGAATCTTTCATTCGATAAGATTGCCAGAGAAGTATTTTCAATTCATTAAACGTGCGCTTTTGTACCTGAACGTTTCTAGTCAAGCAAATAAGCAGAGTACTTATTGAGCAAAAATGAACTTGCTGCACCCAAATACTGTTATATTTAGCCAAATATTAAGTAATATTCAAATTATAACAACTCTATGGCATATAATGGAATCATTAATTCAAATAATACATTGTTTTGTTATAATTGTTATCATCATTTCACTCAGGTCTTCTGTCACCTATGCATTTACTTAATCTCCCACGTAATTACTCTCTTGCTCCCCAACGCTATTTTAATCTTGCTTTCTTGCAAACATTTCGTTCAAGCTCTCCTAATCCTTTTATTATTTAGCCTTAATTTCCCTGGTGTATTCCAACCACAAGTATTGAGTTTGTTTCAGCTTACACAGCAAGAATACAACGCAATGCTTAACCTTAGCACAACAACAGCAACACAGTAAAGAGTCTGAAGACATGTTAAGAATCAGCCAACTCAAGACATCTTTCATTCCTGTGTTGCAGGTTGGCAAACATTATGCTAGTGTGTCTTTAGAAATTGAGTGGAATACTAATATGATGTTGGTCTTCAAGATCATGAAGCACTAGATCTCTGTACACTTGCTCCTTTAAAGTTTCCCACAAATAGGCATCTGGTGGCGAACGTTCTTGAGGATTTGACGGGAATGGATAATAGATTCATAAGGAGATGGTGCGGTTATTGAAATGTTCACATAATACAAACAATGTACCCTCAGCTGCGTGTGCAATCGCGCCATCATACTGGAATCACCGTTACATGAAAATCAAACTTCTAGCCTGAGGTTATCCACAAAGGGTTCCAGTAGCAGGTATCTATATACACACCAGTTCACTGTAACATGCCCTGTATTCATGTCTTCGATGAAGTATGACCCAATAGCACAGTGGACCGCTATTGCAGACCACGCAGTAATCTCTAGAGGGTATTTGAACACATTCAAGAATCTTAGTAGGTCGTTAAAAACTAAGGAAGCGTTTGTTTGTTCATGTAACCTTCTAACATAACGTGGCATTCAAGGGAGAAACAAATGTTCTTTTTCATACCCATTTGCAAGAGTGCGAGTACTCAGTGAACCTTATCCGGCTCTTTTAACTTATGGGTTGCCTGCATTCGATGGGAAAAAAGCTCCAACTCATGGACAAGATAATTGTACAGATGATCGGTTCAAGTTCAGTTCCTTCACCATATGGAACTGACTTTTCTCCAGCGAATGCAGAATATTTAGGAAAACAATCGCTGCATGCTAATTATCTGTGGATGTGCCTTTTGGGTAGATTATTGGCTGAGGAATAACCTAACCACCAAGGGAAGATGATAAAGAAAAGGAGGTGGGTTTCGGACTGGAGAAAAAGGATGGAGAAATAGGAGGAGAGTCCCACAAAAGTTATAAATTTAACTTTAAATGCACTCAGAGGCGGTTGCCACCGCAAATCCGCTCTCTGATACCTAAAGTGGGTAAGGACCTGGTCGAAGCTAACGGGAACCGCAGCTTGGACTTGGGCGGTTTGCCAGAGAACGGCTTTAGCGTATTCCCTCTCAAGCATGCATATGACTACTATGAGGAAGGGTGATGGTCTGACAAAACAAATAGTAACAGATTTATTGCGTATTAACGAGGGCATGAACCTAGGAAGAGTTAGGAAAGCCAGGATCTTGCTTAACTGTAGTATTAGAGAAATGATGAGTCAAAAAGGAAGGTTTGAATTTATTTAACAATGCAAAAAAGTCTAATAAATTTTACAAGCATATAGTTTCAACTTTTGTTAACAATTTGGGGTCGCAGACCTCCTAACATTTAAAGTTTGCTCCAGGCAATTAACAATTTATTAGGTTTCAAATCTTTATAAAATCCTAGCAAGGATTTAAAATAGCGAAGATAAAAATTCAAAATTTAAAGACAATTAAGGTGATTAAAGTTTAACAATAAATAGAGTACAAGGTGTGTACTATAAGAAATCTCTGCGTACCTATCTTAGAGAAAGTTACAACTTCAAAAATAACAAAAAAAAAGAGAACAGGTAGAATGGAAGAGAAGTTCCTATAACTTCTTATATTTATACTGGATTACTTTTATGATAGCTATGCAAAATAGAGCAGGTCACTTACTGTGAAACCTGAAGAGAAAGTCAAAAGGAAGGTTCTAGACTTCCTATGTACAAGTAGGAATCACGAGACAAATGGGTCAGTTTCCCTTTCGTTAGACCTAGAAATTATTCACTCATGAGTTGAAAGAATTGTTTTCCCTGATTATAAGGTAGAAACAATGTAAGCTTGAACCGTGTATAAAACACGTAGTTATGCAGAAATTAATTAATGATAAACAAGCAAGATGGAAGGGCACTTCGTTAGAGTGACACCTCATTGAAAATGATCGAGAGTTACAATTTTATTAATATAGTTTGTTAGTAGAAGGTTTAGGAAAGATCAATTGGGATTTAGGATCAATGTTCATGGCCTTATTTAAGGTAAACGGACGATCGCGACGCGGTAGAAATGTTGAACAAGCACTAGTTCTCCCTATAGTTTGTTGAAGGGATGAAAAGTTCACTGTAGTAACACGAAAGTTTATGGCAAAGAAAGTTATTGCAATGATGAAAAAGGACTGGTAGCACTAGATAGGCGAAAGTCTATTGCTTGAGAAAGTTGTGGATTACAATTAAATGCGCCATAGAACATTCCAACGGTGGAAGAAAATTAGCTATTGAACCCGAGGTGGTCATGCTGACTGGTCTCGAACGTGGATCTCGGAGATAAGTTGAGCTCTGAATGAAGGTTCCACCAGGGAACGAACCTGAGATCTGTGGGGGGTATTTCATTGTAAGAACCCCTAGAAGAAATTATATATTTAATTACTGATGTGATATCAGTTGTTACTGACATTATTTAGTGAAATAATGCAGGAAAATAGTGGAAGATAGCATTATTTGGACTACATGAAGTAGGCTATGCTGGACTTGAAACACAGGAGTTTCAAAGTTTGACGTTTTGCAAATAGCCCCAGAATTTAATTACTGATGTGATATCAGTTGTTACTGACATTATTTAGTGAAATAATGCAGGAAAATAGTGGAAGATAGCATTATTTGGACTACATGAAGTAGGCTATGCTGGACTTGAAACACAGGAGTTTCAAAGTTTGACGTTTTGCAAATAGCCCCAGAATTGTGGGAGGAGGCCCGTGGCGCCACGTCAATCTTGCTGACCCAGATAAGTCGTCTGCAAGGGGTCGGGAGGTTAAATAATGACCAGGTTCTTCCCCGTTTGAGAATAGATTTGAGAATGGAACGGGAAGATCCCAAGGAAAATCATTGATTACTCATGATTGGAGCAATGCAATGACATGAGAGTTGCGCACAGGTGAATCTTTAGCCAGGAGGCTAATTTTAGAGCCATAAAACTGCGAAATCAAGGCATGTTTAATGCAGTGCGTAATGTTACAGGACTATGGGTGTTCGCGGCTGGACTTGAGGATGTCGCCAGGGATTCCCAGTGAAGTAGCGTCCCCACGCCATGGATAAGATAATTAATATAAATTAAGTGGCCGATCGATCCTCGAACACACATACATTTTTGTGACCAGCGAAGAAAAAGGAACAATATGGATATTATTCCAAGTTCAGAATCACCCTAGGAGAGGAGCTGATTTATCGCGGGAATTCTTGCCCTACTTTTTGTGTGAAACAGATATAAGAGGGTGGACCCAGTCGAAGCGTACAGTTTTACAGTTGACAGTTTTAGACCCAGTCGGAGGGAGAGTTGTTTTGAAGCAGTCGCAGTTGAAAAGGATACGGAGCGCCCAGGCGCACACAAAGACTTCAACATTTCACTGGTAATCAGCATGTTAGATGTGCAATGTAACGCACATGTGAGAATATATTCATGCATGGTCATGAACTAAGAATGAAGTCGGTAATTAACAAACTTGATTATGCGAAATGCATATTACCGAAGTTAGGAGAGGATGCTCGGACTTCAATGTGGGAAGCCGTGCAGTAAGACTGTTATATAATGTTTATTAAGTGCCGTGTGATATACTAGGCAGGACTGTGAAAAGTAATAATTCATGTAAATATAATGTATAATGTTGAGCGCAGTATAGTGATTGGTTATACACATCTGGAGTATACCAGTAAGTAGCGTTCATGACGAGATGTAAGCATATTGCTGCAATAGTAGGAAGATTATCAAGGGATGATCGAGAAACTGTTGGTGAATCCGTGAACAGATGATCGGGAGATTCAATCAGGAAGGGTAGGACCGAAGAAAGGGCCGTCCGCACCTGTACTTTCGATACATGCTAGGGAATGTCAACCAATCAGGAATTAAAGTGTAACGTGTGTTTGTGCACCGATGTTATGTAAAATATCTCTTAAAGTAATAATATAACCAGTGTTATATAGTGTTATGTGTTTTGGAAGCATTAGCTTCATTATAAAATGGAAAAGTGTCGTGTGTTTATGAATCAGATGTCATATAATATGTGTATTTGCAAGATGGCAATGTGTCACTAAGTAAGCCGATGGCAGGTGACACTGGAATATGGTGGTTGGAGCCACCTGGATAAAGCCGACGTAAGTACCCCACAAATCATGTTACTATAGAAGGATAGTCACTGCATGTAATGTGATTTCAGAAGTATAAAATATGCCAGTAAGAATCAATATTAGGAGGCATATCCTCATATGTTTATTGTTTGATTTCAGTAAAGTTAAGATGTTGTATACATCAGAGAGTGGATTAATCGTTACCACTATTAATGCTACTAATAAAATGGCAATTCAGTTATGTGAAACTTAACGTGACGAACGCGAATGTTCGATCATTGAAGCAGTTACGTTGTGTCGGAAGGATAATTTATGTCAGTAATAATAATAATAATAATTATAATAATGATAAACGGTATAATTGAATACATCAGGATGAAAGGTTTTAAGCAAGAAATATTTACGCTAATTGGATTATTTATCTAGCCAAGCAGTAGATTACATTAAGGGAAGAGAAAAGAGTTAATATTAACTATATTGTATTAATGGGAATATAATTATGCACGGGAATGTTGGAGCTTGACAGTGAATTGAATTTGTGGCTTGATTAAGCTTGTAGAGTAACAGTTAGAGTTCTCTTTATTATAGGGCGAGATCGTGGACAGGTAAGGGGCCAGGTAATCTAATCGACGTGTGAAATCTCGTACAGCATGAGCGTACAGAGATATTAATTTATGCCGGAGCGTATTTAGTGTGTACCCTATCTCCGATGTTGGATATGAAATATCCCGGGTTCGAATCCTGTGGTAAGTGCGGGGACAACATTGGACACCTCGACGCTATACCTGATTCCCCGAGAACTTATTGTTGAATGATTCGGCTCGTTGAAGCGAATTCATGGGCGGCAGCTGTTGACTGACCGTAATATTTATTTGAGATACCGGCTAACCACTAGACCTGTGTTCTATGAATCTCGTGCCTTCATATTGTGATACGGACCTGTTGAGGCCGTTATTAATGTCCTAAGGATAGGATTAAATATTCAAGCTCACCCAGAACCATTGCATAATATTCAGTTCAGATCATATGGGATCACGTGGATCATTGTGACCACAATGTTATATTCAAAGTTGTAATACTGCTTGGGAGGTAGAAGTCCAGGAAGGGGAGACAAGGGGCGATTTACAGCCGTGAACGACCCTACCCTGTCCATTGTATGCAGGCAGCTCCAAGGGGCTGGGGTTGCTAAACTAACTGTGAAGGATCGCGTTCTTGAGCGGACAGATTTAAGACCTTGCTTGTAATGAAAGGAAGAATTGTTATAATGTGTAATGAATGTGTGTGGTTTAAAAACGCATTGCTAATCATAGATTACCCTGATGATATAAAAATTTAGCAATCTAACGAATGGTTGGATGTTGTATTTGTTACTGTCACTGACACCTAGTTAATGAAGTTGGTTACTCGTTGCCACAGGATACGCTCGTAAGGGTAGCGTAATAGTATACTATCCGACACAACGATAACAGAAGTTATTTAGTGAAATCACAATGGCATGCAGTGTAACTATACAAAGAAGGGAGTGGAGGGGTAAATTTACGTAATTGTGGTGTTGCAAGTAGATGTAGTGCAAACCATGAGTTGGCTAATGCATGAAAGCATTTGGTGGGAGAGAGAGATGTAACACAGATAGTACACATGATGTAAATTAAGATGTATTGTAGGATACAAGTAACTTTGTGAATATGAAGAAGTCACATTAGATGACATGAATATAATAGTTCAGTTTTTGTGAAACATTATATGTGCATCAGTGCACTTGAGTAAAGTTTAAAGTCCACATAATGGTAAAAGATTATATAGTGATATGGATCTAATTTATTCAACTATGTGAATAATTAATGGATTGTGGGAGTAACTTTGTTTGTTTGTGTATTGTTTATGGGATTTGAGTTCTCATTATTGTTTGAAGCCATGAGTTTTACTGAATTAAAGTCTTTAGAGTAGAGTTGTGCCTTATCATTGTAGAGTTGATACCTTTTAGCCTCAAATCCAAAATATGCAACTGCTCAATGGGAGAACGGTACACGCCTGAGTCCTGACGCTAGCTGGAGGCAGAAGCATATTTTCCATCGAGATTACTCACATGGGTACACTATTGAGCTTTAATTCAGAAGGAAGATTCTTCAATTTTAAATAGTATTCTCACAAGTGAGTGAAAAAATACATAACGGCAAGACTTGTAGATAAAGTACAGGATCTGGAAGGTTCCAGAACGATCCTAATAGAAGAATGGGGCCAAAGTTAATCCAGCGGAGGAACTAGCTTGGTATTTTATAGACAGCGGGTATTAGATAATATCCCACGCGGTGAGAAGATTTCTCATTTAAATAGCTTAAGAAAAGCTACTTTCTATTAAGGTTGGCTTAAACAGACAAAAGCCCAACATAGCAAATCCCGCGAAGGATGATTTTTGCCCCAAATAGTAATCTCACACTGTCTATAAAATGATCAATAAAAGCATGTAGATAATAAAACTGATGAAGATGAGGTTAAAACCTTAAGTCTGTACTTATCTTTGTTGCATGTCGAAGGTGAAGTTCCCTTTGACAGATACCTAATGTGCCAACATGGCGTAGAATGTAGAGAGTGCCTCTTGGTTTGAGGAGACTGGCTCTAGTTGAGCCTTGACTGACCGAGTCAACTGCCGACGTACAAGTGAGACCCACTCAGCGAAGCGCGGAGGGTCCAAGGAAGGGAAAAGAGTGGGGGTAGGAGACAAAAGGAGAACATATAAGCATGACCAATATTGTAAACTTAAATTCTCTTGAGGAAATGGTCTGCAAAGAGTTGATAGCAGGCGATACTAGCACAGCCTGGTGGGTGAAAAAGTAGACGAAGATCTCTTGATCACGGAGATAATAGCTGGCGATGGCAAGGAGATCTGGTGGCCAGATGGAAAAGGAAGTCCTCTTGCACCAGGAAGAATTGAGGAGCATCAGAGATTCGCTGCTAGATGACGCCAGGTGGGTCATGGAAGATATATATCTAGAACAGACTCACAATGACATAAGAGACATGACCATCAAAGAGAAAATAGAAGATCACTGTTGGTGTTTGATAAAGAGGAAGGAATGAACATGCAAAAGCATTAAAAATTATATTCTCTCGTACCGTGTATTCCAAGAATACACCATACTGGGAGGAGAAACACCAACAGAGAACAAATAAGCAGTTAAACTTTTAAGGTAATGAAGCAATTGAAGAGAAGTGGTCTTGTGATCTGACCGTTAGTGGTCAAGATTCTAGCCACCCTGACTCCCCATCTCTTCCAGGATAACACTCGGTCACTCTACCAGAAATCCAGACCAGGGGAGGGGAAACATCCCTAACCAAGACCTCCCACTTTAATGTCGGTACTGGAAAGAAACCACTTCTGTCTCCGTTGCGAGGAAGTTAGATATTCCAAGTTCTACCTCTTCCAAAAGGAATTGCGGAGGGCTTCAAGTTTACGCCAAACAATGGGTAGATTAGAATCCCTGTAAGAATTGGGAAGGGGAGGAGGGGCAGAGAGAGAAGTGCGTGTAAGTAAGTGACCAGGTGTGAGAGGAAGCAGGTCATCAGGGTCATTGGAAAGCGGAGTTAAAAAACGAGAATTAACAACACCTTCAATCACAAAATAGCTAGAATCTGAGGGAAATAAAGCACTAGTAAAGATTGCGATAAGATGCAAAAGAAGAATTAACAAGTTTAAACAAAGCGTATAGAAACAAGTACATCTATTAAGGATAAGAATTTACCAAATAAACAAAGGAACTATGCGAGTAGAAGGCAAGAACGCCATAGGTAACAATCTAGTAGCCATAAACAATGACCTTAAGTTATAATAAGTATCAAAGGGGTTAATCAGAAAAATACTTAAGTCAGCGAGAAACGTGACATAACAAGTATAAATACAAAAAAACATCGAATGTAACGACAAGAAAAAACAAGTTTGTTCATCAATGAACAATAAGATTGCAAAATATGTAAGCAAGGAGCAATACATGAGCGCGTGAAAAATACGCAATGTTGTTATGAAACAAGAATCGAAGCAGCTGTAGGATACGAGCGTAAGCAAGTGGGAGAGACAGGCAAACACGGCCTTGACCCACATAGTACAGCGAGATAAGGAATATAAATATCTGAAAGAGTCCTTGACCGGAACAAGTTTATTTTGGTAATGAGGTGAACGGCTTCCGAGATTACGGGAGCAACTCGCAAGACAATGGTTGGCAGTCAGCCAGAGTTGAGATAAGGGAAACTTGCTCTGACCTTTGGCAAGCATACAGGAAATAAACGACAGCTTGGCGTTATCCGAGCTTGTATACAAACAAGATTGAAAAACAAGCAGTTCGAAATAAACAAACAACACAAGTGAAATCAGCTGAAACTTAAAGCGGATATTCAGGTTAGATGGCATGCAGTCATTCGTGGCTTGGACGTGAATAACCAATTTAGAGACATATGAAATAAAGTAGGAAATCAATTTCACATAATTTTGAGGATCACGGAATCCGACAATTTTCAACAGAAAAAAGCTTAATTCTTCCGAACAAAGAAGAAAAGCTGGGACATTGAGAAGGAGTTTATGCGTAAGAATAGTTATTCTAGATGCTAGAGAATTCAGATTTTCAAGCGGTTTCAAAAGCGGCTTCCAATTGTGAGGAAGGGGGAAGGAGCCAGCCATGGCCATCCTACTAAATAGCGAAAGAAGTGAAACATAGCTTACAGCGAAGTGATGGAGACTGATAGCCATGGTTTTTCACAAGGGGAAGATAGTTTTCGATAGAGAGTTTAAGCAATTACCTGCTATAAAATGACATGAGAAAGTAAACTAAGTGACACAAGGCGAGGCGAACTTGAATTGCCATCTTGTGCGGGAAGAAGGCAAAATCATTTAAACAACTTACAAAGGTGGCGTAGTTGTTCACGATGAGACATCGTTTCGGCAAGTGTTTTTCAAAAGTATCGAGATCGAAAGCATAGGTGTTCTCTTTTTCAGAAAGGGGATTTATATCAGCAGTAACGAAATGACATTGCGCTTTGGTTTGAAGACTGGGATGTTGGATTTCACCAGTAATAACCCAACCAAAATCGGTGTCTCTGGCGACCACGTTTGAGGATAACTTGCGAACCTGTTTACGGAGGCAATTCCAAAAAACATTGGCACTGAAAAGTATCTCAATGGGACCTTGAGCATTAAACTGAGGATCAGCTAACCTTAAGTGCGAAGGAATCTTTAAACCGGAAGTATTAATAGAGCTGCTAGGAGTGTCCTTGCCAATACTGGTAAGAATGAGACAGTTTAAGTTAAGATTGGTGTTTCTTTGACAAACGTCTCTGATTTTCAATTTTGAAGACTGCAAGGCTTGAGTTTTCAAATTGTCAATGCCGGATACATTGATGGGAGTAGGCGATGACGAAAGACCTAGTTTTTTAATTAACGATTGCGAAACAAAGTTGTGAGTTGAAGCGGAATTGAGAAGACCGCGGGTTCGAAACCAATTTCCAAATTTATCTTGGATTTCGAATTGTACAGTGGACAAAAGGACTTGCGCACTGTGAGAAGTTTCGGCGTTAGAAATGCAGGAAGAAGCATTAGTTTGTTCGGAGCTGCTCTGCATGGAGTTTGAAGAAGCGGGTACTGGTGACCTCAATTTATCATGAACGTGCAATAAAGAATGGTGCGGTTTTTTGCAATGAAAACAGAGATTGGATGACGTACAGTTTGAAGAAGAATGCTTAGGTGACAAGCAGTTGAAGCAATGTTTACTATTGAAGACAAACTTCCTTCTGTCTTCGACAGACAATTCTTTAAAGGATTTGCACGAGTACAATGTGTGAAACTTTTTACAGAGCGTGCATTTTAAAGATTTGTTGAGCGGCCTGATATGTTCTCTTGGATGGCTGAAAGAAGCAGAACGGGTTTGCTTGTTCTCGACAGATGGGGGCTGATGACCATTTGAAGAGACAAGTTTTTTCTCAAAAATGTGACACTGATAACTCTTTTCGACATTTTCGCACTGAAATGAGAGTGCCGTAAGGACTTGGCACCGGTTGTTCAGAAACGAGATGAGGTGTTCGAACGAGTATTCGTCCTTGCGAGTGAGTTCGATCTCCCAAACCTTTAATGTCGAAAAATCGAATCTGGATGTAGCTAGATGAATAAAGACTGTGTCCCACGTTTGGACTGGCTGCTTGAGTTGATATAACGCTCTCACGTGCAATTGAATAGAGTCTAACAGGTCTCTTAAAGAGGTGACGTCATTAGGTTTGACGGCTGGCAGGTTGAACAGACAGCGGATGTGGGGAGCGACACTCGAACGTAAATTACCATATCTCTCTTTAAGGAGATTAAAGGCGATGTGGTAGTTATCTGCGCTTAAAGGCAGTGACTGAACCAAGGCAGGAAATAGAACTTATGAATGTCGACAACGTCTGAGTTTTCATGAATAAGGGAGCAGTAGAGTTCATAAAAGGAATACCATTCACCTTCCTGGCCTGAGAAGTGAGGTAGGCTTATCTTTGGAAGTAACGGTTTCGGTTTGTTCTTGTGAACTGAAGCGGGTGCGAACTGAGCCGGATTGATGACCCTAGTGTCCGGTTCTGAGATACTGCGGATCAGTTGGTGGGCCTTGGCAATCCCTTCAAAATACAAGGGTTCAACCTCGTCCCGATCCGATTGAAGTTCTGGACAAGCGGATTCAATCTCGGTTTGAATTTGATCGTAATAATCATAGGACCGTTCGTACAACTTAAGGCGTTATGTCAAGATATCTAAATCACACTCGGCGGGATTTATTTTGTTGATGAAATTTCTCAATCTGGTAAGTTGCCCTTTGTAGGAAGAACGTCTAGCAATGAGAGTTTCATCCTTTTCAGTAGGAGCCATGACAAAGTAAGTAGATTGAAGTATAACTTACGAAACTGTGGAACCTTGGAAATGCTGTCAAGCTGGCAGCAGAAAATAAGTTGAAAGAAAGGGACACACCACGGGAGACAGGAGCGGCCTCTTTCCACTTCACAGGCTTTGCACGATGTAGTTATAGCTGAAAGATTCAAAGCAGATATTAATAATTTGTAAGGTATTATCAAATAACCTTTTAAATGAATAAAAAATAACAAATGGCCTCTCCCGGGTTTCTGGTACCAAACTTTGGGTAGATTATTGGCTGAGGAATAACCTAACCACCAAGGGAAGATGATAAAGAAAAGGAGGTGGGTTTCGGACTGGAGAAAAAGGATGGAGAAATAGGAGGAGAGTTCCACAAAAGTTATAAATTTAACTTTAAATGCACTCAGAGGCGGTTGCCACCGTAAATCCGCTCTCTGATATCTAAAGTGGGTAAGGACCTGGTCGAAGCTAACGGGAACCGCAGCTTGGACTTGGGCGGTTTGCCAGAGAACGGCTTTAGCGTATTCCCTCTCAAGCATGCATATGACTACTATGGGGAAGTGTGATGGTCTGACAAAACAAATAGTAACAGATTTATTGCGTATTAACGAGGGCATGAACCTAGGAAGAGTTAGGAAAGCCAGGATCTTGCTTAACTGTAGTATTAGAGAAATGATGAGTCAAAAAGGAAGGTTTGAATTTATTTAACAATGCAAAAAAGTCTGATAAATTTAACAAGCATATAGTTTCAATTTTTGTTAACAATTTGGGGTAGCAGACCTCCTAACATTTAAAGTTTGCTCCAGGCAATTAACAATTTATTAGGTTTCAAACCTTTATAAAATCCTAGCAAGGATTTAAAATAGCGAAGATAAAAATTCAAAATTTAAAGACAATTAAGGTGATTAAAGTTTAACAATAAATAGAGTACAAGGTGTGTACTATAAGAAATCTCTGCGTACCTATCTTAGAGAAAGTTACAACTTCAAAAATAACAAAAAAAAGAGAACAGGTAGAATGGAAGAGAAGTTCCTATAACTTCTTATATTTATACTGGATTACTTTTATGATAGCTATGCAAAATAGAGCAGGTCACTTACTGTGAAACCTGAAGAGAAAGTCAAAAGGAAGGTTCTAAACTTCCTATGTTCAAGTAGGAATCACGAGACAAATGGGGCAGTTTCCCTTTCGTTAGACCTAGAAATAATTCACTCATGAGTTGAAAGAATTGTTTTCCCTGATTATAAGGTAGAAACAATGTAAGCTTGAACCGTGTATAATACACGTAGTTATGCAGAAATTAATGATAAACAAGCAAGATGGAAGGGCACTTCGTTAGAGTGACACCTCATTGAAAATGATCGAGAGTTACAATTTTATTAATATAGTTTGTTAGTAGAAGGTTTAGGAAAGATCAATTGGGATTTAGGATCAATGTTCATGGCCTTATTTAAGGTAAACGGACGATCGCGACGTGGTAGAATTGTTGAACAAGCACTAGTTCTCACTATAGTTTGTTGAAGGGATGAAAAGTTCACTGTAGTAACACGAAAGTTTATGGCAAAGAAAGTTATTGCAATGATGAAAAAGGACTGGTAGCACTAGATAGGCGAAAGTCTATTGCTTGAGAAAGTTGTGGATTACAATTAAATGCGCCATAGAACATTCCAACGGTGGAAGAATATTAGCTATTGAGCTTTAATTCAGAAGGAAGATTCTTCAATTTTAAATAGTATTCTCACAAGTGAGTGAAAAAATACATAACGGCAAGACTTGTAGATAAAGTACAGGATCTGGAAGGTTCCAGAACGATCCTAATAGAAGAATGGGGCCAAAGTTAATCCAGTGGAGGAACTAGCTTGGTATTTTATAGACAGCGGGTATTAGATAATATCCCACTTGGTGAGAAGATTTCTCATTTAAATAGCTTAAGAAAAGCTACTTTCTATTAAGGTTGGCTTAAACAGACAAAAGCCCAACATAGCAAATCCCGCGAAGGATGATTTTTGCCCCAAATAGTAATCTCACACTGTCTATAAAATGATCAATAAAAGCATGTAGATAATAAAACTGATGAAGATGAGGTTAAAACCTTAAGTCTGTACTTGTCTTGGTTGCATGTCGAAGGTGAAGTTCCCTTTGACAGATACCTAATGTGCCAACATGGCGTAGAATGTAGAGAGTGCCTCTTGGTTTGAGGAGACTGGCTCTAGTTGAGCCTTGACTGACCGAGTTAACTGCCGACTTACAAGTGAGACCCACTCAGCGAAGCGCGGAGGGTCCAAGGAAGGGAAAAGAGTGGGGGTAGGAGACAAAATGAGAACATATAAGCATGACCAATATTGTAAACTTAAATTCTCTTGAGGAAATGGTCTTCAAAGAGTTGATAGCAGGCGATACTAGCACAGCCTGGTGGGTGAAAAAGTAGACGAAGATCTCTTGATCACGGAGATAATAGCTGGCGATGGCAACGAGATCTGGTGGCCAAATGGAAAAGGAAGTCCTCTTGCACCAGGAAGAATTGAGGAGCTTCAAAGATTCGCTGCTAGATGACGCTAGGTGGGTCATGGAAGATATATATCTAGAACAGACTCACAATGACATAAGAGACATGACCATCAAAGAGAAAATAGAAGATCACTGTTGGTGTTTGATAAAGAGGAAGGAATGAACATGCAAAAGCATTAAAAAATATATTCTCTCGTACCGTGTATTCCAAGAATACACCACCTTTCCTACTGGAAGAACCTTTTCTATGACAACTAATGTAATGGCGTAACGTTCCTTCCGGTTCCAATCTGCTGTACCAGTACAGGCTCGGTCATCATTCCATCGTTCTAGTTACCCGGTATGATTTCACGTTCCCTCCAATCTAGTAGATGAAAAGTTACGTATTGGAACAGACAGGGGTAACGTTACAACTTGGAAATACCTATCATGATAACGGACTTTCTCCATTCGACATTGACAAGGGATTTGTTACGCGTTACGTTTTGTTCCGGGTCCCTGGCTGTAACCTGCAGCCTCGTCATCTGGTTCATGAGGGAGAGTGGTTACTTTTTTGAGTTTTAATGTGAGTTAAGACTTTTAATTCAGGTTATGTCTGTTTTTATGTTTTTTTATTGCGTTCATCTATATTATTGTTATGCCTTATTTGTTTTATTGTTTTTCCCCATCCTTCTTTTACTATTTTTATTCAAATAAGGCATAATTGTTGGAGCTCACTGTCTCTTTTATCTAATCCATTTTCGTTTCATCCATGGCAGTGAGCTGTTTTTATCTTCATCCTTTCATTTCATGCCATTTCATTTCAGTAGGGGCCGATAACCTAGATGTTAGGCCCCTTAAAACAACAATTATCATCATCATCATGTAACCTGCAGCTACAAAGTCATCCTTATATAGTGTCTCCATAGTGAAGTGGGGTTCCGCTTGGTCTATAAGCTATCGCTTCTTGTCTGCCAGAACAGCGTTTGTGTGGCAAGAGAGAGCGGTCTGTGGCGAACATGGTTTATTCAAAGTGTGGCAACGCAGCTTGTATCGGCCTTAGCGGTATCCCGCCTCAACTGTGGAGACACGATATAGGGATGACCCTGAATAAAGCAAACCCTACACATTATTTTATTCTGGAAATCTTGAAAAAAAAATCTTTTAAAAGGTTTTATAGAAAAATTAACTGTCTTACTTATCTGAGTGAGGTCATTTTGTATCTGGGAGTTAAAGGAAAGGAAGCTTGTAGCTATACGTAACCGTTAATCTCGCTATCCATTGGATCTCCAGTTTACTTGGAACCCGAACCACAGGACGTGATATATCACTTCGAAAACCCTACATGCATTGACCCCGCCCGTCTTGATGAGAGGCAAAGAGCTTAACCACTGCACCATCACGCCCCTAGTTGGATGTAAAACATGCACTTTATGAAATGAATACTTAAAATATCCTATAAACATGAGATATATGACGGTAATGGTGAAGGACATCTGAAAGCAAGAGCAAATTTTGAAAGCTGAATAGTTTGTTTCTGGCAACGAAGATGCTATTGGATTTTCGTCCTACTGAGGATTTTAGTTACGCCAGGGTGCCGGAATATTTCCCCGAAGGGGATCTTTAACGAGGCAGTAAATCTACTCACACGGATCCCACGCACTTGTGCACCCTCAAATGCCAAATGATTGTACCAGGATTCGATCCAAAGATGTCTTCTTGTATATGACTTATGACAGGCCCTCTCATAAATTGTAATATTGTTAGTTGTATGCTTCTAAGTCGCATCATCCCCCTTAAGACATAAGTATTGTTAACATTTCCATTGAGGGTAACTGAAGAACCAATGCTATCTATTACTTTGTTTCCCATATCAATGAGGACTACATGGAATTTGTGGTCTTATCGGTGGCAATACATGTGTCCCAATAAAAAAAAGTCCTCTCGGCACGCCGGAAGGCGGAGGTAGATTTCACCGGACAAACTTGGGGATCGGCGAAAATAGGCAGAATATGCAGGTTTTCGTAGGAGGATCAGACCTCATTTATTGCGAGAAGGTATTTTATAATTGGAGCTTAATTAACTTTGTTTTTCGTCATTTTATGCTTATTTTAAACATTTTATTGTCTTATGGGAACGGTAACCTTCTTGTCATTTGGGGTCCATTTTTATACTTGTGGTCACACTGTCCTTATGCAAGGTTTCGACACTGATGTGTAACTGTGTAACGGTCTGTTACTTCTTCACGCAAAATTATATCTCCCGCAGAGATTTTGGTTGGTTCCTCAGTTTAGGGGCTGCGACAACTCGGTCATGTAACCCCGTGTACTTAGGGATGGCTGTATTAGTCTGTAATTCAGGACTGCAGACGGTCAATTTCAAGCAGTAGTTCCTAATGTTGCTACCAGGTACTACCGTCAACGACACCTACCTGTGAACTTGGCTACTAGATGCCACCGCAGCCAGCAACTCGCAACGAACGTTGGAACTTCCCCTCCAAAGGAAAGCATACTGAGGGATTTTTAGCGCTCTTAGAAAATCCGACGACTTCGGCCGGCTTTGAACTCGCGACCTTGGACATAGACATTCAGCATGCTTGCTACCAGTTACGTCACCGAAGCCGCTTCACACTTAGTCAGATGGAATTCTGAATATGATCTCGTGCAAGTGCGTTATCTTGGCAACGTCTGATGGCTCATCCCTCATCAATTTAGTAGAGTTGCCATGGCAACCACTGACAGCTCTTGGCATTTTCTTATAATTCCGAAATCATTTTTCTCATCCCTTGGCATAATGGTGGGTCATATCAAAAATTCCTTCAGACAAAATTTTAGGTAATTATTAGGGGAATATTGTCCATTTTGTACGGTTTTGAGATTGTGCCTATTAAGAGAGATATGATTAATGTTTCCCGAAAAACCCACTTTTTCCCACCCCTTTGGTCAATGGTTGGTGCTATAAAAAAAACTCTTCAAACATAAATTTTTGGGCTTTATCCGACACATAGTATGAACGTTGAACGGATTCGATATTTCACATATTAAGAGAGTTATAGCAATATTTCACTTTTTCGAAAAAAAGCCCCCCATTTTCACCCCCTTCGACCGATTTAGCCCATTAACGAACTCGACCGAGATTTTATAGGTATACATATTCGGTAAAATATTCAAAGTGATTGGTACAAAATTACGGCAGTTATCGTGTCCACAAGAAACTGATATGCATATATATATATATATATATATATATATATATATATACACATATACATACATAAATTATATATAAACTTTTGAACTGATGGTGGTTTTGGGGTCTGGGGGATGTGAAACGCGAAGATATGTCGAAATATTCCGGAAGTCGAAACATGGTACCCATTGCAATAGTTAGCTTTCTAATGAAATCTACCTCTGGTTGGTTCCTCAGTTTAGGGGCTGCGACAACGCGGTCATCTAACCCCGTGTACTTTGGGTGAGTGTAGAATCTGTCTGATAAACGGTGTGAATTGTAATGGCTGTAGTAGTCTTAATTCAGGTAAGGACTGCAGACGGTCAATTTCAAGCAGTAGTTCCTAATGTTGCTACCAGGTACCACCGTCAACGACGCCTAGCTGTGAACTTGGCTACTAGATGCCACCCCAACCAGCAACTCGCAACATACGTTGGATCTTCCCCTTCAAAGGAAAGCATACTGAGGGATTTTAGCTCTCTTAGAAAATCCGACGACTTCGGCCGGCTTTGAAACCGCGACCTTGGGCATAGACATTCTGCATGCTACCAGTTACGTCACCGAAGCCGCTTCCCATTTAGATGAAAATACTGAATCTGATCTCGTGCAAGTGCGTTGTCATGGCAACGTCTGATGGCTCATCCCTCATCAATTTAGTAGTGTTGCCATGGCAACCTCTGATAGCTCTTGGCATTTTCTTATAATTCCGAAATCATTTTTCTCATCCCTTGGCATAATGGTGGGTCATATCAAAAATTCTTTCAGACAAAAGTTTTAGGTAATTATTAGGGGAATATTGTCCATTTCGTACGGTTTTGATATTGTGCCTATTAAGAGAGATATGATTAATGTTTCCCGAAAAACCCACTTTTTCCCACCCCTTTGGTCAATGGTTGGTGATATAAAAAAACTCTTCAAACATAAATTTTTGGGCTTTATCCGACACATAGTATGAACGTTGAACGGATTCGATATTTCATATATTAAGAGAGTTATAGCAATATTTCACTTTTTCGAAAAAAGCCCCCCATTTTCACCCCCTTCTACCGATTTAGCCCAGTAACGAACTCGACCGAGATTTTATAGGTATACATATTCGGTAAAAAGTGATTGGTGAAAAAATACGGCAGTTATCGTGTCCACAATAAACTGATATATATACTTTTGAACTGACGGTGGTTTTGGGGTCTGAGGGATGTGAAACGCGAAGATATGTCGAAATTTTTCGGAAGTCGAAACATGGTAGCCTACCCATTGCAATAGTTAGATTTCTAATGAAATCTACCTCTGGTTGGTTCCTCAGTTTAGGGGCTGCGACAACGTGGTCATCTAACCCCGTGTACTTTGGGTGAGTGTAGAATCTGTCTGATAAACGGTGTGAATTGTAATGGATGTATTAGTCTGTAATTCAGGTAAGGACTGCAGACGGTCAATTTCAAGCAGTAGTTCCTAATGTTGCTACCAGGTACTACCGTCAATGACACCTAGCTGTGAACTTGGCTACTAGATGCCACCCCAACCAGCAACTCGTAACGAACGTGGGAACTTCCCCTCCAAAGGAAAGCATACTGAGGGATTTTAGCGCTCTTAGGAAATCCGACAACTTCGGCCGGCTTTGAAACCGCGACCTTGGGCATAGACATTCTGCATGCTACCAGTTACGTCACCGAAGCCGCTTCCCACTTAGTCAGATGTCAAAGTCAACCCCTGGCACCATCCAGCCCATGACGGGCTAAGGCCGACCAAGCGACCGCTGCCCAGCCATTTGGCCTGCAGATATTGGGGTGACGCGTGATCAGCGCGTCGGGTCCCCACGGCCGTTAATATTGGTATTCGTGATCGGGGTGCTGTCTCACTGTCAGACAGCTACTCAATTGTCCTCACGAGGCTAAGTGCACCCCGTTCCAACCCTCACGTCAGTTTTTAAATCCCTGACGGAGCCGGGGATCGAACCCGGGGCCTCCGGGTGAGAGGCAGGCGCGCTACCCCAACACCACGGGGCCGGCTTAGTCAGATGGAAATACTGAATCTGATCTCGTGCAAGTGCGTTGTCATGGCAACGGCTCATCCCTCATCAATTTAGTAGTGTTGCCATGGCAACCTCTGATAGCTCTTGGCATTTTCTTATAATTCCGAAATCATTTTTCTCATCCCTTGGCGTAATGGTGGGTCATATCAAAAATTCTTTCAGACAAAGGTTTTAGGTAATTATTACGGGAATATTGTCGATTTTGTACGGTTTTGATATTGTGCCTATTAAGAGAGATATGATTAATGTTTCCCGAAAAACCCACTTTTTTCACCCCTTTGGTCAATGGTTGGTGCTATCAAAAAACTTATTTGACATAAATTGTTGGCACTTATCCGACACATATTATGAACTTTGAATGGATTCGATATTTCACGTATTAAGAGTGTTATAGCGAAATTTCAATTTTTCGAAAAAAGCCCCCCATTTTCACCCCCTTCGACCGATTTTGCCCATTAACGAACTCGACCGAGATTTTATAGGGATACATATTATGAAAAAAATTCAAAGTGATTGGTGCAAAATTACGGCAGTTATCGTGTCCACAAGAAACTGATATACATATATATATATACATGCATAAATTATATATAAACTTTTGAACTGACGGTGGTTTTGGGGTCAGGGGTATGTAAAACGCGAAGATATGTCGAAATTTTCCGGAAGTCGAAACATGGGACCCATTGCAATAGTTAGCTTTCTAATGAAATCTACCTAATTTATGATGCCCATTCTCGTGAATTGGCAATTGTGTAATTTATTGTTGGTTGGTTCCTTAGTTTAGGGGCTGCGACAACGCGGTCATGTAGTCCCGTGTACTTTGTGTGTGTGTAGAATTTGTCTGATAACCGGTGTTAATTGTGATGGCTGTTTTAGAGTGTGTGTTATCTGTGATACAGTTAAGGACTGCAGACGATGATTTTGTCAAGTAGTTCCTACTTTTGCTACCAAATGCTACCGTCCTTGACACCTAGATGCGTACTTGGCTACTAGATTCCATTGCAGCTAGCATCTGGCAGTGAACGTTGGAACTAATATAGCGTTATCAAATAATGTAACCTACAAATTTTGGCTTCACACGAGTGTAGTTAGTGGAAGGTTCTTTTTCATGCCATAAATCTATGACATGGGCCCGCCGGCTTTACTTCCCCTCCGTAGGAAGACATTCTGAGGAATTTTAAACGGAATTTATTGCAGTATTGTTCATGATGTACTTCTAATAAACAGTATTTAATTTCCAGTTGTCTGTGTACATTTTCACTGCTAGAGTAGTTATCTCCGGTTAAATTTTAACTTCAGCCTATCACATTAAGAATTCCTGGCAGTTATTCATCTTCTGCATTTATTATCCATACGTATAAGCTTCCTTGACAATGCATTTCCGATGACTTTTTGTTGGTATGACTTTATCTTGTGTAGCCATCATAAAACCTGTTGTTTCCCAATACAGGTGCCCATCAATTAGCTATTGCACAGTGGATCAAAATCAAAATCTAGGAGGACAAAATTATTTTTACGTTTTAATCATGAAATTAGAGTGAAAGCAACGTATATAATTCGTTTACTTCATAATAATCATCAGTTAAGCCCTTTTTTTAAGCTACATCTACGTGTATACATGCAAGGCATTGTCTATGACTAGGAGTTGGATAGAGACTAAACTACAATAGATTGTACTCAGTTTACCTTTAATTTGGAAGACTGCAGTTGTGAATAATTGCAGACAGCACTTCAGTCACTATCACTAATCACTCGATGACCCTGACATTGATGATTCGTCACATGTGTCATCTGAAGCATCATCGTCACTCACTGCCTCATGCTGTTCTTGATGATGATGATAATTGTTGTTTTAAGGGGCCTAACATCGAGGCTATCGGCCCCCGATGAAATGAAATGGCGTGAAATGAAAGGATGAAGATAAAAAACAGCTCACTGCTATGGATGAAACGAAAATGGTTTAGATAAAATAGACAGTGAGCCCCAACAACTATGCCTTATGTAGCAGGGAAAATACTTATAAAAAGGAACTCAGATTGAAACTACTCACCAAATGGAGAGCCGTAATACGTACATAAGGTAATTTCGAACGAAAATACTCACAAAAGGATTAGATTGAAAAATACGCACAAAATTTAGGTTAAGTCCAAAATACGTACAAAATGCAACGTACAGTCGAAATACCTACAAAATGCAAGTGAAATCAAAATACTTACAAAATGCAAATGAGATTGAAAATACGCACAAAATGTAATGGAGATTCAAAATACCCACAAAATTGCAATTGAGACTTAACTACTTGAACAATGCGGGGTAGGTTGAAAATACAAAATGCAATTGACATTGCTTACAAAATGTATGGTAGATTCAAACTTCTCATTAGGATGGACAATACTTACAAAATGCAATTTAGATTGAAAATAATTACAAAATGTAATTTAGATTCAAAATACCCATAAAATTGCAATTGAGACTTAACTACTTGAACAAAGCGGGGTAGGTTGAAAATACAAAGTGCAATTGAAATAAAATAAAAACTCACAAATGCCCCGGCCCGGATATTGAAAGACTTACTAAAAAGCAATTTAGATTGTCAGTACTTACAAAATGCAATTGAGATTGAAATACACTCACAAAATGCAATGTAGATCGAAAAGACTTACAAAATGCAACGTAGATTAAAAATATCTACAAAAAAATCACTAAAAGGGAATTTAGATACACGGGGAGCCAAGTAACAAAAACAGTGCGGGAATCTGAAAGAGAAAAGGAAATATCAGGAAAAGAGGAGAGGATTGGAGTGGAGAGGGGAGGTGAGAGAGGAGAGGGTCCGCCCCAAAGGGAAGGGACAAAAGGGGAAAGCGGGCCCAGCTCAGGAATCCCTCGGGGTCGCCAACTCCCGAACTCACCAGCCGTGAGCCCCTGAGGGTGTAGCATTATCTAGGGTGCACCAGAAGTGGTGGGGCTACATACACCCTGCCTCCTTAAGGGCCTTGAGCACAAGGCAGGAGGTAAAAGGAAAAGAAAAAGAAGGCTGACCCCTCACAGAAGGAGGGTGTCAGGAAAGATGAGACAAGGGCCAATTAAGGCGGGAAAGGAAGAGACTCCCTAGGCCTCGGATACCCTAATACCGTCGGGGTCGGAAGAGAACAAGAGTTGACCAAGTGAGGTCGACAGGGAAGAAGACGGAGAGGAGCCCGGCACAAGTAAGTGTAAGCAATACCGGACTCAGCTGGGGCCCCGTGGTCGCCAACCCACGCCCACTAGAAGTGAGCCCCTGGGGGTTGTTCATGATGAGCCGGTACATCTGGTTCTTTCACTGGGTAATGATCTTCCCTTTTTATGTTGAATTTTGGTTTTATGGGATATTACTGGGTCCGAAGATATCAGAAGCATATGTAATATGTCCTCATTTGTATGTTTTCGTGAAAATTTCCTAGAATGTCCAAATCTGTATTTTCTCAAATCTTTGTTACGTGATTCTTGGGCTTCTTCTGACAATTGCCCGATAGGTATAATACAAAAATCAATTATATCTGCACCATGCATTAATACTTGATGCACAGTGACTGGCATATAATATCATGGATATAGATTAAGATACAATTTTGCTGTATCCTGGGTGTAGGTTTTGAAAGCGGGTGTATTTATAGGGCACTGACAAGAAAGAGCACACAAAATTGTAGAAAAACGTCTGATTAGCTCTTCATTTATACCCGTAATTTTGGATGACAAGACTGGATAAAAAAAAGGAGAGCAGTGTTGCCATCATTCGTCGAATTTCCGACGCCTCCAGATCTTGGTTTGTCAACATGCAGACCCATTTCTGATCGAAATGTATTTTGTATTACTTTCTTTCTGTTTTCTATTTTTCTCTTATCTTCATCCCCTCTTGCTTTCCATTTCTAAATTTCTATTTTGTAAGATATATGTAGCAGGCATTCAAACAATCGGATCCAACAATGGAGGGTAGATAATCCAAATTTATAGCTCTCCTCAGGACAAACTGTTTTCGGGAGTGTGTTATTCATATCTCTGGGATCAGTGCCACACACATAACACCTCTGTGCTGATGAACCTGTAATAGAATTGCAGACTTTTCCATCCACCATGGTCAGCAATAGAGTTTGATTGATCACCAAGTTCTATTTTACTTGGTTGGAGGGACATTATTTCAGTTTCAACTAATTGAACCTCTCGCCTAGTCAATTCGGCAGTCTCCTTTCCAAACAATAATTTAAGAGGTCTGCAAAATCGTGTCGAAGAAGGTCGTGGGTTCTGCCATAGAATTTTCTTTTCATTGTTGCTTTCTACATTTAAAGAATACATCTGTAATGGAACAACTGAAACTACTAAAATATCAGAGTCCCTGCCGTCATCATCTGTAAATTTCTGCTTATACTGACTATGTCCGCTTGAACCATCACACCTCCATTTTAATATAATATGAACTGTATCATTGCTAGAGATAGACTGCTTCAAAACATCTTCTTGAACTACTGCAAGGCGCCGAATTGTTTGGTCGACCAGTGATTGCAATGTTATAGTGGCTGATGTTTCCGTTATTGTTATTGATTCACTTGGTGGATAGCTTTTCTGTTTTGTTTCTCTAATGATGTGGTAAGGTGGGAAAATATTACAGTTCCTATTTTTGCATTCAAGTCGCATATTCATTTATTGGCTTTTGCTGTAATTGTTATCTACAAGGAATGATAGACCCTCTTCACCGGTAAGTGGTACAGGTTCTACAGCTGATGATATATAGGATTTTTTAATTTTAGTAGCTCTATGTGGGGACTTAAGAGTTTCTTGAACCATTTTTGCATTATCTCGTTTTCCAGACATGTGCAGTGATACTTGTGTGGCATGAATAAGTTCTTGTTCTGAATGTGCAGAGAGTAGCGGTTGAATTTTTCTTCTCTTATTTTTCACTACTTTCATGAAAAAGCTTCCTAGGCCTTCCGACTTTCGATGTGGATGGAGTAGGATGATTTAAATTTTCTGTTAATTTAGAATCATACACAATTTTCGAAAATGGTATCTCCTCTATTAACCAATAAAAATATTTTGAAATGAATTTTGATTTATTTCTATGAACCTGCCTGGTAAAATTATCAACAAAATCCTTTAAATCTCCTTGTAAGCATTCAATTATTTCTTCAGAACAATTTTCTACCCCTAATTTACTTTTAACAAACTCACAAAGTTCCATTTTTGACACAATCTTCGAACCCAGTGCTTCAAACAGTTGTAAACGTGTGAGAACTTGTTGCGCGGCATCTCCTAAAACGTAAAATAACTAAGTAAGTTGCAAGAAGATGCAAAAAAACTTATAACAGGCGTTAACTACAAGACTTTATCTACATTTTAACATTAAGCAGAACGTGACGCAGAGTGACGCGGCATACTAAAAATCTAAGTGAAAATATTGTTTTAGATCCCTTAATTGGGGGGTGGTTTGGGATAAAACACTTGTGTCACTGTACTAATTTGGAAGGTAGTTCCTAGGAGAGAGTAGCTTCCCGTAGCTGGGAGAGCTTACTAGTGTAGTGTGTTGTCTAATGTTTAAACGCTAGGGGGTGTTCCTGCAAAGATGCAGGTGTTGATTAGGGGATGGACCTCTAAATGCAGGCTACTATACCGGCCTGCCAGCTGGCCGGGATGAGTAATACAATAGGCGTGCTTATGTCAGCGGCTCGACGTTACATAGTCGAGTCGCGTGCGGGAAGCACAATGAAGTCTGACCAAGCAATTACGGGCTACTATGGTCACGGTCAATCGTGACGAGAGTCAGGAAGGGTATGAGGATGTAAAGAGGCGTGTAATTATCAATACAAGTGTGATTTACTGACCATGTGTTTATTGGTCAGTGAGTGTGAATTTGTAAGTCCCTCTTGGGGGAATGTAAGCAATTATACAAGTAGAGTGTACAAGATTGTGAGTGGGTGTTTACAGAATAAAGGATTCTGAGCACTTTGCTGAGTCTCACCTGATGATGCAGCTGGAGCAGACGTCGGCTAGGGCCTTCGGCGACGCACACTGTATAACAGATAATGGCTCCAAAAGGACTCCATTCTTATAGTCCTCGGCGTTGCGTGGTCAGCATTCCGCCGACGTAGCTGCCCCAGTTAGTTGTTGTGTAGATGTTTATGTATGTGTCGCAAGTAGTTGGCTAACCTCCCAAGCTGGGTGGCTGCCTCTTGCTGTGTAAAGATAATGTTCTGGTCTTATGATGTTGCTAGTTGGGGTGGTTTTAGTAAAAGATGGGGGGTGGCTTTCAGGGGGTACAGCCCCCCGGGCCTGTACAAGTCCTCTTCTTCGATTAGTTCGCGTCCCCGCGAACGGGAACGGAACGTAGAGTGGGGGTGTCGATGTGATGGGTCGTTTTTGATTTCCTCTTGTACTTCTTCTTCTTTTCTTCCGTGTTGATGTAGGTGTGTCGATGTCGTGGTGATGTGAGTCCAGCTTGTGCTCAGAGGGGTGGGTTTTGGGATATACATGTTATACATAGTTAATTTTTAGAATGGCTTATTTTTGCAAGTTGACATGGTAATAATAAAGATAGAAACACAAAACAAAATGCATGGTCTCGCCGTTGTATATATATATATGTTGTTATTTTTCAGGGAGGAAAAAAAGCCATGTCCGGACGAATGGTTGTGCCGTCCTGCGTTTTATGGAGAAAATAAATTGCTCCCTTCAGTGTATTGTTTAAAAGATGGATGAGGATAGCAAAAGTAGGTGCCCCAGGGTATAAGTTAAAGGAAATATCATAATGGTTTATTGTTCTTGGGATAAAACGGGACACCTTCACAAATTTTGGCGTTAGTAGAGTAGAAAGGAAAAAAACAGTGTATTCAGTGTGGACATTATGGCGTGTAAAATGGCGTGACAATTTGTGAGTTTATGTGTGTAGGTGTACAGTTGAGCACCACTATGTTTGTGTATGCTTTGGATTTACAGTTTTTTGCTTTTACAATGATGATATAACATAACATAACATAATATAACATGAAATGACATAAAATAATAACCTTATTGCTAGACCGTTTTTTTGCTCATGAGCTTGGTACCTCTTTCTCATTATGTGATCACTTCATAGCGCTCTCATCTGGCCTTGGTCCTACCTTTTCATCCATGGCCATTTTCTACCCAGCCATTTTACTGTGTTTTAGTGGCTGTGCCGCTAATTCACACCTGTCGTGCATTTTCCTCCGTGGGTGAGAAAATTGCACCTTGGAAGCAAAGGTGAGCGCTTACAACCCTTGCGATGTCCCTGGCTGCCGTAGGTCGCTCATTATTTAAGCGCTTTCTAAGAGTTGCGTCAGTGGCGTTCAGTGTCCCACGATCACTTCACGTTGCTGATCGCGTCGCCGTCACCTTATCGGCGCGACTTGAAAATGTAGCAAAGTGTATGTGTTTGTGTGACATCAGTGTTTTACATTTGTGTGTGATTCGGGATATGTATTTACAGGGTGTATGTACAGTGCAATGATCTTGAACTGTGAGACATAAATCTTTTATTAGTGGGTGTGCTGCTGTTCATGTTTTCTTTCTGAAATCCTGAAAGAGAACGCATGGGTATGGTTATATTGGACAATGCATTGTTGTCATTCATACATGTATATACCTTCTAGTCGCCCTTGGCGCCTTACTCTATTCTTATTCTATGCCGGCGTGATTTCTATCTTAGCCTAATGTTGTGAGGTGTAACTTACTTCTAGGTTAGCCTAGGTATTATCTAGCTTATTCTATGCGTTGTCGGGCTTACCCTGGTAACGGTTTTTGGTGACCAGGTGCCGAACGTGCCATCTTAATCTTACCTATCTTAATGTGTTGTCGGGCTTACCCTGGTGACGGTTTTTGGTCGCCAGGCGCCGAAATGTTTTGCCTTAATCTTAAGGGGCTTAGCCTAATTTAAGATAATTAATAAAATATTTTGCATTTACAATCCAAATGGGTTTGACCTTAATGTGCTGTAGCAGCTGATTTACAACAGCGCTTATTAAATTTGCTTAATTCTAAGTTGCGTTCCAAATGCAACTGTCTTACATGCTAGAATTTTGACCGGAGCGATCGCCTGAGGCAATTTACTTCCTCAGATCACCACCCGCGTGTATTCTAGAAACACCGGTTGTCTCTAAAACCACCGGATTACGCTCCCTTAATACTAGTTGTCGACATTTATATTAGTGATTACTAACTAATAATTACTAAAGTTCCGGACGCCTGCGCTGCTGGAAAGCAAACGCATCGCCGTTGTACTTGCCTGTATTGTCATCATTCTTGATTTGTCCTTTGTTGATGTGTTCATCATTGCTGGGTTTGCCCACGGAACCCCTTTTTGGTAGCTCGTTGCATACCTATTTAATATCTCTGGCCGCCCGCTGCGTTACCATTTACGCTCTGGAGACTCGCTGTCAGCGATTTATGTGGGCACGGGTCATCGTTCGGGAAAAATCGTCCGAGAAAATACTCTCATCCGGGAATTTTAGCGTCCGGGCATCCTCTTCGCCTATATGGGCAATGCTGGGTTTGCCTGCTCGAACCCCTCTTGGCAGCTCGCTGCATGCCTATTTAATATCTCTGGCCGCCCGGTGCGTGACCATGTAAGCTCTGGTGACTCGCTGTCAGCCATTTATGTGGGCACGGAACCGAATGATCGCATTCATTCCATATTATTCATATTTCATGTATATTATTCATTATTTGTTTATTCATTATTCGTTTGTTTGGTTGTCTTCACCTTGCCACGCGGGGCAAGGACTTGGCGAATCTAGGATTGGTCCCGCTGAATCCTGAGATTCTCCTTCACTTCTGCGAGTAGAAGACTAGCTTCCCGCCATAGAAGATCTACTTAACTTACGTACTAAACTAGGAGTCTAGTCCTAATTTGGTCGTCCCTAGGGTCATCTCCTGAGTCCGATGTGGAGCTGGCTAATTCTCCCACCAGCCGTAGAAAGTCTCCCCTACAGGTCTGGCTTCGATGCCCGTAGCACATAATGGGTGTAACGTTTCTTTGTCCCGGGGACAGGCTAGGTACTCCCGGGATTCCGAACTTTGCCCGTGATAGGTCATCGGCGCTTCGACCTTACGTAATTCCGTCTGTTATTTAGTGTGGGTCATTGAGTTAACTGGGGTAGGGCTCATCATCGCCTTCCCCAGCTCTGTTCCTGTGTGGCGCCTCTGCCCTTCTGTTTACGCTGTCATCACCATTCAGCGTGACTCAGATTCCTTAAAAACAATGGGTGTGATATGTAAAATAAGTGTATGGGTATTATGTAGTTATGTAAAAATTTTAAGTGTCCTGGGGTTGTAGAATCTTCTTGATGCATGGACTACTTCAGGCCTTCTGTCGCCACGTCGGACTTCCAGCGGTAATGCCTAGGTAATTTTCTTGGAGGCGTTAATAGGTTTTTATGGCGTTGGGTCCCTTGCTATTAGGATCCGGGGGTGTTATCTGCTGGATGGGCTTGAAGCGTGGTAGGAGAGGGTTGTGCATCGTTGGGCTCCATGTTAATGGTGGCCGGGAGCCGGTGATGCTACTAGGGTGTTTTTACAGTGAGTGGACGGGGTAGGTACTTCCCAGGTTTGCAAAAATCTTAAATATTCCATGCAGGTGTAATAATAATAATAACCCTGGTGTGTGGATAGGATATTCCATGCATGTGGCTGGGATAGGTGGATAGGTGTGGGCTGGCGTGTAATAATCCTATGTTCCTTGCATGCGGGATTATTTAGTAAAAAAGTGTTGTTAGTTTAAATGCGGCCTCATCTCTTTACATAGAGATGTGCATTACGCTTAATGTCGTTTTCCGACTCACCCCTAACCCTCGGGTGTAAGCATTGAGAACCAGGGCGTAGTGGACCCTCTCTTTAGACGCATGAAGTCTATCAACCCCGATGTATATTTTGGCATGTAGTTTAGCTGTTTTTATGTGTTTATGTGTTTGTGTTGGATAGTGTTGTAGGTGACAAGGTTATGGAAGGAGAAGGGTGGTATAATGGTAGCCCGTAGGTGGTGTCTTGGCCATTCTGCTGGCACTATCCATCTCTGCTCCTGTCATCCTCACTTGGTCACTATCTGCTTTCTATCCGCTCCTTGGGATGGTGAAGTGCGGTGACGCTGTGACGTCATGGCCTAATCTGGTCTCTCATTTATAGTGTTAAGGTAGAAAGTGATTGTGGTGTAACTGGTCATGTCCTGATCGCCTATGATGGTTTTAAGATAAAAAAAAACAAGAAGAGAAGTAGTTATTGGGGGGGGTTGTTCCTTCAGGGAATCTGTCTGTATTCGCCCCTGATTAGTGGTCGCGTGTGGGCAGGAGGTGCCCGTGGCTGTGGTTACTGAGGCTTGCGTGACTGTGGTTGCGTTCCGCTGCAGCGTGCTGGCGCGCGTGCCGTTATCGGATACGTTTTATCGTGTGTCGCGTGGCTGAGTGTCAGGTGGCGGGTGTGGCTTGTTAACATCCTCGAAAACATGCTTCTGTGGCCCTTAGATAAATCCGGCCTATCGTGTCCGTACATTGCTAAATGTTATGCCTATTGTAACATCGCTGAATCCTGTGTCAATATCCGTGTGTCTGTATGCTGTTATTATTGATGGTTTATGACAGAGTCATCATATTTGCGTGTCATCAGCACGTCTGGGTGCTCTAGGAATGTCTACCGGCAACAATGTTGAAATACGCGAGAATTCGCAACGCAGTGTTTTGTTGTGTTTTTGTTTTCATGTTCTTGTGTACGGGAAGTCTCTGACGTTACGTATGGCGGCTGCCGGAACGTGACTTTTGCCAATGTTCGTGTGTTGACATTGTTTGAGATTCCGTGAGGGCTAATGTGTTAATCTGTCCTGTTTTTGCTTACCGATGTTGTGTAGACATTTATTCCGCAAGAACTCTGCCTTGTGTAATTTTTATAACTTGTGTTTGGGAAGTTTATTTCCTACGTTCGGGGTAATCGAAATTTTGGCATGATTTCAGGCCATAGAAATGTGGTGTTCCCTGTTCTGTGTCTGTGGGAGTTGCGTCCCCCGTATCTAGGTGTTGGGCGCTATGGTTCAGATGAAAGTATTTTGTGGTCGCTAATGCCCTAAGTAGGCTGTGGTGGCGAGTATCCTGGAACGAATCTATGTTCCTGTATGTGTGTTAAAGAACTTCCCTGTTATTATAATTGTGTAGCTGACCCGCTTATGTACTTGTATGGGGCCAACTTCAGTCTAATTGGGATTCTGGATTTTTGTTTTCCACGGCGTCCAATTTTGCTGGGTATTCGGACCCGCGATCCCGTGTAATACTCCGTGTTTTATGTCTGCGTTGTCTGTTGGGATCTGTGTGTCCCTAGTGTGGTTTCTGATTGTGTTTTCGCGCCAAAAAATACCATTGGTTAGTTTCTTTTTGGCACGATTGTATGGTGTTATCGTGTGTTCGCACCCGCCTTGTTCTAAGGTCCTGGTGTTACAATTTCTGTACCGTATGTACCATGGCACGCATATCGTGTGTTTGGGACACGCGTATGGAAATATGCTTTAGCGTGAGTATTTTGTGCCTTTTGCGAAGACCCTCGTACTCTTATTTTGGGAGTTATTGGGTTTTGAAAGTAGCGTGAATGATCGTGTCTACTACATTCAGAGCTGAGCGCTGTTAGTTGGTTTGCGCCTGGCGAAGGTCGCATAATTATGTGTGTGTGTTATCGCTGACCTGGCGATAGTATTGGATTACAGCTGTGCAAGGAAGTGCTTTGCCGGCTAGTTGGCTGGCCCGCTGCCCCATGTGCCAGGCCAATGTGTGTATGTTTGCCGACACGACTTTCTACTGTCTGCATATACAGCGTGTCTTGGGTCCCTTGTAATGTATAAGACCCTACGACTATGTACATTTGTGTCCCCAAATTTTTGTGTTATTGTGGGCCTGGGGTGAATATATTACTGTTAGTGGTAACTAGATGTCGTTATGTATGTGTGTCACCGGGCCGCTAGATGCGTGTTTGGTGACAAGGTGTCGGAGGTGATTTTATTATTTTGTGCATATGAATGTCTGTCAGTGTGACTGTCCCTTATTGCCCTATCTTTCAACTGGATAGTTACCCGACCTTGCATTCCTGGTATTCAGAAGGTCGCGGGTCCGAGACCGTCTTTGTCCAGGGTAATTATTCCTGGTGCCTTCTAGGCCTGTGTCTCCGCGACAGTTTTGCTAAGTATAACTGACTGTTTTGTAAGGTATTTCGTTTAGTGTTGTACCCGTTCGTCCTGGGGATGCGATGAACCATCTGCTATTACATCGCATTCCTGGATTTCCAGGACAGAGCGGAGTTAAATGAACCTGAAGTCAAATAAGGAATGTGTCGGAAATTCAGTTAAAACATCTCAAAAGCAGAGGGTAACACGAGATAAAGTATCTCCAGGGTCGTTACGGGTTTAAATTCAATAAAAAATACAAATATAAATGGGCGCCATCAACTGAATCCCTAGCAAACCACATCCTTCCTGGTTAAACCTTAATTAATACAAGGAAAGAAATAGGAAAATCACATCATCATCAGATCACAACTAAGATAAAAACAAATTTATTCAACTTTGATAGTCAGACAGACATATTAAACACTCATCCTACCTGAGAGCATGGTCGAATGCCAACGTTAAATTGTCATTGTCCAGAAAATCGAACCATCTCTATTCTACTCAGTGTATTTAATCCACATAAAATAGGAAACATTTCTAAAGTTCTCTTGGGTTCTCAGGATCACCGTAGCACTATGTCTTTGCGTCACTGACATTCGTGATAACTGAGACCTAACTTCTCTTTAAATTAACATCATGAATGTGGATGCAAAAATATAATTAATCTGTCTAAACACATATATTCTAATCACATATTTAAATATCACATAATTTATGGCTAGCATGGCCTTATTCAAATGCTGAATATGTTAGTAAAATGCTCCTAAACATCGAATAATTAATTTACACTATTTACACTGTCATTAATAATTGCTGGTTTGTGAATCACAGAAAATCCACTAATCATTGGTTATAATCATCATTATCATCAAAATTAAATATTTCTCACATTAGTTCTCACCACAAAATTCACTATATTCAAGTCAGAATAATTAATTCATTATCATCAAATTATTTAAATGAATATTATAATCATCAATTCTTTATGCTCTCTAATTATTCACACATTCTCCTTTCATCCTCTCCTTCAGATTAAATCATCTTGAATCATCAATATAAATTGTTTAATTCATCAACACAAGTTGCAATTCTTCAAATCATATCTCAATTAAATTTATTTAAATCCATTTAAATTTATTAATCATCAGCTTCTTTAATTAATTATCACCTTCTAATTCAGTTATTCATCATCTATTTAATCATCTATTAATTTCTTTAAATCAGCTTGTTTATTCAATCTTTAATTCATCCATTTATTTAATTCATTGATTTATTCCAAAATTTAATTTATCAACTTATTTAAATTCATTTGTCTGGTTATTTAGACTTTTATTATTTCATCTAGTCATTCTGATTTTTATTTTATTAGGTCAGATCATTAATATGCTTAAATTTCAGATTATTATTTCATTAATTATTATTATTATCAGAAAATCTTGTATTATCAACATTATTTATTTGTTTAATTTCCTAACAAATTGTTTAATATGGGTTATAGAACGTTGTCTTACAGTTTTATCACTTCCAAGTTATATCTCGTATTCAATTATCATGCCAAAAAAATATTATTGCCTTCACAAATTCACGTTGGATCTCACTATCCACAACTACATTATACATTCTCACTTGATCAAATATCACATTTGAATACCACAATTATTCCACAAAACTCCATAAATATTCAGCGCACAGCATGAATCTCAAAATTATGCTAGACTGGGTTCGACAACCTCATGTCTGCTACAAAATACATTAGCAATATTGCAACTTCCACTAGGCAACTTCCACAAAATGCCTATCACAAACTTCACTTAATCACGTTGCATGATCTACAAATTATATAACTGGCTTCAAATTATAAACGCACACAATCTCCAATAACTGTAATTAATCTGATCACATCTAAACAACTTCTTAAACAATTAGGAAAAAATATTACCTTAGTAATCGTAATCCGATTCAAAATCTGATTTCAAATAGCATAAATTCTCTTAAAATTCTCATAATTCACTTCACAGAAAAACACTAATGTGTTATAATCTCTCACATCGAAATATGCAATACTGATCTGCCTCAAAATAAATCTGACCATTAATGATTCATCTTACAAGATTCAATTATTTTAATCCTTCTCAAAGGTATCAAACTCAACCATAAAAATTATCAAAAGCATCAGCTGTATCAGCTGTAAACTGAAAGTACTCTCAAAAGTGTATAGCAACAAAATATTGGATTGGCAAACAAGAATTACAAAATGTAACCCTGCTGACATTTATTTCTAATTTATTTAATAACATTCGACTGATATGTGACTAGTAGTTTCTTGTTTGATCCTCTTACAATCTCAAGTACACTCGGATGATAAAAATGAGTTCCTCAATGGCAAGTAAGATGAGTATCCACCACACAATCGTATAAATACGAAAGGCCTCGCCCCGTTGACTATCATGATAATGCCCTGAACGATGAGTAAAGATGTGTACCACCACGCAATCGTATAAATACGAAAGGCCCCATCTCGTTGTCTAATGAGTGAATGTACCAGATTGGAATCAACAAGTCTCTAGTTGTCACATAAAAGCGATATTCATTCACTTGAGTGAATAACATCTCAATATCTCCAAACAATCCAATGGAAAAAATCCCTACTGATGAATAATACACACTCGCTAGTATGCAATGAACTGACGAAGTAATTTAAATAATCCAATTGCAGATCACGAGTTCGAAATACTCGTCACAAAAAAATAACTGTCCAAGAAAAACTATCCATACTGGAAAATGTCTAAAAGACCAAACATCTGCTTAATAAAGCCAACCAATGGTGAGAATGTCGTATAATGGTGCCTGCCATATCATATGGTAACGCCATATTCTAGCAAATTTGGAGCAAATAATGTCTAAGCCATGTCTAAATAATCGTAGAACTCCTACTAGAAAAATATACAAGTATGCCCAGTGTTCATGGAAAAATCATATCAGAAAGTCATAACTCTTACAGTACCTTCTCATATCAGCTGTTAATATATTTCAAAGATCGTCGATTATCCTCGTGTGTAATAAATTTCTCGAAAGATCGACGTGAATATCGTATCACCCACGCAAAAACGATCGCCTTCATATCCAAAGTGAATCAGCTGTTAGACCTCCTCTTCTTCAGGAATCGAATCCATCGCTCCGTGGTGCCATCGCGTCTCTGTCTTCGTTTACTCCGACATGATGAACTGCATGTTATCCATAGCGGATACTGTCCAAATTCTTACGTAAATGTTCATTAAAGCAGCGTACCCCATATCCTTCTTCTATGTTACGCCACTGTCCCATACAATGTTCGGTTCGCTTGTTAAAAGTTCAATCTCCACAGCGGTTAAGTCTCACTTGCAGAAAATAAATTTTATTTATGAGAGTGTATAAGTTTGTGAAACACCCTGTAGCTGTGTTCGTACTCGATATTTTATAATCATTCATGAAAAGGAATTGTATTAATGCACATGCCAATGTTCATAAGAGCATATAACTGTAACATTTCGTTTGCCTTTAAAGCGTTAATGTTAGCTTGACCCCATGGTCGCTCTACATGTTCCGTTATGAAATGCATAAGTCGTAATGTCGTTTGAATATCTAAGTTCATAATCGCAGTATATTATAACCATCTGCCTGCACAATTCTATTACTGAACACAAGTCCCAACTCAATGTTGTAACTGAATGTTGAAATGAAGTTCAGCTTCTTTAATGTTGCCTGCGTATAAAAGTCAGAAACAGCCCGCTCTGATCTACTGCACTGTTCCAGAATTATCTACGCTTAAAGCCGGCCTAGCCATGCCAATTCGCTGTGCTGTTCTGCGTTACAAAATGCAGCTCGAAATAAAGTTCTCAATCTCGTATTACAATGCTGTTCTAATCCCGGCCCTTCTCCTGCTTACACGGCCCGTACAGCCTGCCTCGGAACCGGTCTTCTCGCCGTCTACCGTACGTTGCTCGCCTTGGCTCACTGACCTACTTTCGCTCTCTGCTTGGTTAAGTAATACTGGTCGTTTTCACGCCACGTAACAAGTGCTGTGCACCGCTCTACTTTGCCGTACGCTCTGCGCATGTGTCCTACTCAGCCCTGACGACTGAACTCGACTGATGTCTCTAGACTGCGTTGAGGAGCTCGTACCTGGCGCTATCACGTGATGCTCCCCCACCTTATGTGGTCATGCGTCACAAATATAATCTCGACCACCATCATCTCGGCTATTAAGTTATACAATAACTTCAGGGATTATCTGTCTTTCTTCAAGTTATTATCATATATATTGCTTGACATTTCCTCTCTTTTGAGATGATTAAACACTATGTTCCATTTAGATCTTAATAAAACTTTAATATTCTTCCCATAATTCCATCTGCTTGACTGGCAGTGCCTTCTTGATCCTTGGCCTTCTACGTCATTTCCTAACATTCTTCTCGACTCGATGTGAGCGCTATCTTTACAATTTTTCCCACAAATCTCAACTACGGCTCAATGTCAGCTGGCGTAGCCGATAGCCTCAACTAGGTATCGGGTACATCTCTCCCGTACATCTCCTTTTTTAATCAGGATTGAGAAAAAAATACACTCTCAGGCATTCTATACACAACATATGTACACGATAGCTCTACAATCCTCTTATTCATCATGATGATACTTTCTAATGCTAGCTGCGTTAAAAGTCCCCACAACTTCATTAGTATCCATTCTGACAATCTTTTAGCTGTTATTTCGGTACGTTTCATCAATTCGGAATGGACCAGCGTACAATGGCGCAAATTTATGGTAGATCTTCAGTTGAAGATTCGATGTGACTGGCTTCCCAATCAGCACCTCGTCATTTTCTTGAAATGGCTCGTGAAACCTCCTTCCTGCGTGTCTCCTGGCTCTCTTCTCCGCCTGTCTTCTGAGTCTTTCTAGTGCCATCTCGACTCTTCTTTCTTGTGTAGGTTCAGGATCTACTGGTGCCTTCACGATTCGGTCCCATGGTCTATCAGGTTTCAATCCATGATGAAGCATGGACGGAGTCTGTCCTGTGCTTTCATGTATGGTGGAATTCAAGCATTGACTAATGATGGGTATCACTTCCATCCATCTGTGGTGTTGTCTTGACACATATAAGCGACACATTTTACTAATTTCCGGCATAATTATTTCGGCCGGATTTCCCTCTGGATACCGCACAGAATTAAATACATGCCTAATTCCTAAACGTTCCATCGCAGTAGAAAATTCCATACTGGTGAACTGTGATCCATGGTCACTCAACAAAATTTCAGGTTTCCCCATACTTGGAATTACTGTTTTCTCTAATCTGTTGATCACGTACTTGGATGTAGCTTTCTGGATAGGACATAGAGATACGTATTTAGAAAATACATCTACTGTCACCAAAACAAAGTGGTTTCCTTTCGTCGAACGAGGAATCGGACCGAAAATGTCCGTAGCGAAAAGTTCTCTCGGCTTACTAGGTAATATTGATCTAGGAACTTCCTTCATTAGCTTAGATGAATATTTGCTTCGCTGACAACTGTCACAGGTCTTTATGACGTCGCGGATCGTTTGTCCCATTTGTCTCCAAAAGAAAGTTTCTTGAGCAAGAGCCAAAGTCTTGTCTACACCTACATGAGCTGCGGTTCGGTGTATCATCCAAATAACTGGTTTGACAAGCTTGGGTGGGATCACTACTCTAAGTTTAGTATGATCCTGATCGATATATTGGCATATAACACCTCCCATAATGTGATATTTTCTAGCTTCTATCTCAGTTCTTCGAAAATCTGGATCAGCGTTGTCCATCCTGCGTGTCAAAAAACGGTAAATTCTTCGCAAAGGTGCATATCTCTTCTGAGTTTGCGCTAACATCTTCAACTTTTCTAGAGTTCCCTGGTCCTCTTGAATTAGATTTATATGGTTGACAATCACTTTCTCACAAGGGTTTCTGCTCAACACATCCGCTAACAGATTTAATTTCCCAGGTCTATGCACAACAGTTGGGTTAAATTGTTGTAAGAACAGAGCCCATCTGGTGATGCGGTCACTTGCTAAGTCTGTCTTCATGATAAATTGGAGGGCTTTATGATCTGTGATCACCGTTATGTCATGTCCAAATAACACCTTCTTCCACGTCTTAAGAGCATGAACCACTGCTAATGCCTCTAACTCGGTTGCATAGTAATTCTTTTCACAATTCCTGAGCTTGCGACTGGTGAAAGTTAAATATCTGTGTTTGTTGGTATCGTCCAACTGATATAGGATCCCACTGATACCTATTTTGGATGCGTCTGTCTCCACAAAAAATCTTCTAGCAAAATCAGGGTATTCAAGTTTGACATTCTGGATCAACATGTTCTTAGCTGCTAAAAACGCTTGATTGCATCTATCGTCCCATTTCCATCGATTTCCTTTTCTTAGCAAATCCTGCAGAGGTGCCATCGTTTCAGTATATTCTGGACAATGTGTTGAAAAGAACTGACACATTCCTAAAAACTGCCGTACTTCTTTAAGCTTTCTTGGGGTTGGAAATACTGAAATAGCCATAATCTTCTTTGCATTGGGCCTATAACCATCTCCATCGATTCTATGTCCAAGAAATTCGATTTCTTCATGAAAGAACTGACATTTGTTGAAATTCACCTTGAAGTTCGTCCTCCTGAGATCTTCAAAAAGCATTCGAAGGAGCCTGATATGCTCTTCCGCTGTCTCAGACGCTATAATCAGGTCATCAATATAGCTCACTACATGCTCCTTAACTGCATCTGATAAATTCTCATCTAGTGCTCGGATCATCACCGGAGCACTATTCTTTACTCCAAAAGGTAACCTATTGAACACATATGTTTTATGATCAAATAAGAACCCTGTATATTGTTTGCAGTCTTCTGCTAGCTCTATATGATAATAAGAACTAGTCAGATCAATCGTCGAAAAGAAACTCTTTCCTCTGAATCTGCGCAACAATTCACGAATAACAGGTGGCCTGTCGTGTTCAGGAAGAACTCTTTCATTAAGGGCTCTAGCATCTAGGCATATCCTCAACTTATCATTAGGTTTCTTTACAACAGCTAAAGGATTCAAATAAGCAGTCGGCATCTTCTTGATAATTCCATCTTTCTCCATATCGCTTATCATTGTACTGACTTCTTCCTTCCATTTATCCGGTATGGGATATAAATTCCTGTGGTATGGTTTGTCATCCATCAACTTGATGCTGTAGGTAAAATTTCCTATGAGTCCTGGTTTATCATTGAATATGTCCTCATATTCTGAAATTGCTTGATCAAACTGCTCCTTAATTTCTGGATTTATTTTACTCTTCGTGTTAGTTTTATCCTCTATAGACCGTTCAATGCTGCACACAATCTCATCCAATATATTCTCTCTAAAGAATGTCATCTCGGATTCTTGATTTTCTATGACCCCTTCTTGAAAGTACATGCGCCTACTCTGCATATCTATGATCAGGGCACTCTCACTTAAAAAATCCACTCCTAGGATCATATCGAAATGTAGTTGACCCACAACTAGGAACATCTGTTCAAAATATCTGGTTCCAATCCCAACATCTAAAAGTACCTGACTTTTACATTTCATCACCCCTTGAATCTTGCTAACAGCAGTTGGCAACATCGTAATTTCTCCTGACAATTTCAATTCATCCAGGCAGCCTATGGATATCAAGCTCACCATAGCCCCCGTGTCCACTAGTGTCTTTATTTCCTTTCCCATGACTTCCACACTGATAACTGGCAATTCATGTCTATTCCCTCGATGTACTACGTTTTCCTCTTCAATTAAATCCTCGTCCTTGACCTGATACGTTTCAACAATGATGATTGATTCCCAATGATTAGCATTCTGATTTGAAGTTAATTTGTCGGTCTTTTTTCCTTCACCACTCGTGCTTGCTCGATGGATATCTCTAGTTATCTCTTCGGGTGGTGCACTAGGTTGTCTACTTTCTTGCCTTGATCTTCCATATTCTCGATTGTCTTGTCTTTCATTTGGATCATTTCTTCTGCTATCCTGCCTATCGTTCTGATTAGACTGTTGACCTTGGTTCCAGTTGTATCTACCACGATATCTATTATTGTATCTATTCCTATTTTGGTATCTGGAATTCTGATCATAGTTCCTGTATCTACTGTTTCTTGCGTCCTGATCGTATGGCCTCGCATATGGTCCTCGATATCGATCATTCCCACGAACGTTGTGAATATTTCCTCTATTCCCTTCGTTCCTTCTGTTTCCCCAGGAATCTCTTCTATCAGTCTGTGCTGCGTTATCGACAACTACCGCATTCACCTCTTGCGTGTTTCGATTATCGTTCCTTGCAGTTCTGGGTGTGATTTGAGCGCTTGTATAGTCTAATCGGCGTAAGATATCGTCATAGTGCTCAAGTGTGTTCGCTCCTGATGCTATGAGTGATCGTTGTACCTCAATTGGCAACTGTCTTGCTATAGCTTGCAAAAGCTCTTCTTCTGGCAATGGAGGAATCAAAAAATGTAGTTTAGCCAATTGCAAAGTAAAGTAATTAGCATAATGCGTCGGATGTGACGTAGAGTAACGCTTCGAATACATTTCTGCTCTTACGTTCAGCTGCTCCTCTGCACTCCAAAATCTCCTTAAGAATGCTATGGCAAATTGTTCCATATTCGCAAAATTGCTCCTGAATGCGCGAAACCAAGTTAACACAGGCCCGTCTAAGGCGCGTTCGACTATCCTTAGTTCTCTCTCCTTGGCTACTCTATGTTCCGCCATGTAATCGCGAATATCTCTCAGAAATTCGACTGGTGTGACTCCTGTGTTCCCTGAAAACTTCCTTGGCTTATCATCCAGATTTCTGATGATAGTCACTGGACCTGAGTATCGTTCACTCGTACCAAACGTACTCCTATTCGAATTCGGATTGTCTTGAGGGGGTGAAGTAGCCCTTTCGAATGTTACATTCTGTTGCGTTTGACGGTCTTCTCCCACGCTAACCTCTTGACTGTTCATACTGCGGTCTATCGATGTCTGATTTATCGATACTTCCCCCGTTGTAACATTTTGACTTGTGAAACTATTTATTATAGATTCTATTTTAGTCATTCTATCTTCTGTTCTTTTTTCTACGGTCTTGACCGGAGTCTTCAAATCATCTAACGACGTAACATTCTGCGTTCTGTTACTCTCTTCTAAATCGTTCTTCAATTTGTCTATCTTGTCTTCGCATGTAGTCTTTACTGACGCGACTTGTTCTTTTAACTGATCAACATCTGTCCTAAACTGAGTTGAATCTATCTTCATCGCTTCCTTATTCTCAGTAAATCTCGCTTCTAAGTTCGCCATACCTGCGATTAATTTTTCATCCAACCCTGCACGTTTTTCTTTTGCTTCGGCATCGACCTCACTATACCGTTCTTCCACTATTGCACCGACTCTATTTTTAAATAAAGCTAAGTTTTCATTAACCTTTTGCTCTATATCATCATCAATTTTCCTAATGTATATCTGCAATTGGTTTTCTAAGGATTTCAAGTTAGAATTAACCTCTCCTAAGACTTCCTCTTTAACGGTCCCAATTACTGACTTTAAACCTTTGATTTCATTACCTAGATTCATTTCTAGATCTTTGATTTTAGATTCGAAAGATACTTCGGTAGACCACTCTTGTATTTTGCCTACATCTGCCACTAAACCATCAATGTCGAATCTCAACTTCGATACATCCGATTTAATGTCTTTCTGAATAGACATAACATCTGTTCTCAAATTAAGAATATTTTCTTCTTCTCTAATTTCTAAATCAATAATATTTTTTCTTAACATTTGCACATTTTCCTCTCCTTTCATTTCTACAGCTTTTATATCTAATTGTAAAGCCTTAAAGATTTCATAATTCTTTAACGTTAATCTATTCTCCAAACTAGTTAAATTGTTTTCCAACTCTGTGTTATTTTCTTCACTACGAGCTTGTAATCTAGTTTCTAATAACTTAAAACTATCCTTCAAGTTAGCTTCATTAGCTTTCAAATTACTTTCATTGCTAGCCTGTAATGATTTTAATTCATCCCTACTACTGGACTGTAATCTTTCTTCCAACAATCTCAAATTATTTTCGTTACTAGTCTGCAATGACATCAACTCATCTTTACTATTTGTCTGTAACCTAGTCTCTAATGACTTCAATTCACCTTTACTATTTGACTGTAATCTAGTCTCTAATGACTTTAAATTTTCTTCATTACTAGTCTGTAAAGCTTCCACATTTTCTTTACATCTAGCTTCTAACCTAGCTTCTGAATTATTTATCTGCTCTTTAACTTCTGTTTCCATTTTAGAAATAGTTACTGCAATACTAGACATGCCATTCTGTAACTCTCCTAACACCTTAGCTAAATCTTCCGGTAACATAATTATATCTTTCAATAAACGTTTTATTCAGAGACGTTAGATAACAACACATCACAATGTATCAATTCCTGCATTCACTTGGGTATAAGAAAAATGACTTATAACTAAACATGATATAACACTAATATGATTAACATGATCACTGGAATGGGCATACAAGTATATTGTCTGACTAAGTTTAATAAATTTTGTAACACCATTAAATGAAATTGAGATCAATCTCTTCGTAATCTAAATCTGATGTGATTCCATAGAATAAACAAAATCGAAGCCCCACGGATGGGCAAAGCCAATTCTCCCTCTCTCTCTCTGTAACCGTTCGTCCTGGGGATGCGATGACCCATCTGCTATTACATCGCATTCCTGGATTTCCAGGACAGAGCGGAGTTAAATGAACCTGAAGTCAAATAAGGAATGTGTCGGAAATTCAGTTGAAACATCACAAAAGCAGAGGGTAACACGAGATAAAGTATCTCCAGGGTCGTTACGGGTTTAAATTTAATAAAAAAATACAAATATAAATGGGCGCCATCAACTGAATCCCTAGCAAACCACATCCTTCCTGGTCAAGCCTTAATTAAGACAAGGAAAGGAATAGGAAAATCACATCATCATCAGATCACAACTAAGATAAAAACAAATTTATTCAACTTTGATAGTCAGACAGACATATTAAACACTCATCCTACCTGAGAGCATGGTCGAATGCCAACGTTAAATTGTCATTGTCCAGAAAATCGAACCATCTCTATTCTACTCAAAGTGTATTTAATCCACATAAAATAGGAAAAATTTCTAAAGTTCTCTTGGGTTCTCAGGATCACCGTAGCACTATGTCTTTGCGTCACTGACATTCGTGATAACTGAGACCTAACTTCTCTTTAAATTAACATCATGAATGTGGATGTAAAAATATAATTAATCTGTCTAAACACATATATTCTAATCACATATTTAAATACACATAATTTATGGCTTGCATGGCCTTATTCAAATGCTGAATATGTTAGTAAAATGCTCCTAAACATCGAATAATTAATTTACACTATTTACACTGTCATTAATAATTGCTGGTTTGTGAATCACAGAAAATCCACTAATCATTGGTTATAATCATCATTATCATCAAAATTAAATATTTCTCACATTAGTTCTCATCTCAAAATTCACTATATTCAAGTCAGAATAATTAATTCATTATCATCAAATTATTTAAATGAATATTATAATCATCAATTCTTTATGCTCTCTAATTATTCACACACTCTCCTTTCATCCTCTCATTCAGATTAAATCATCTTAAATCATCAATATAAATTGTTTAATTCATCAACACAAGTTGCAATTCTTCAAATCATATCTCAATTAAATTTATTTAAATCCATTTAAATTTATTAATCATCGGCTTCCTTAATTAATTATCACCTTCTAATTCAGTTATTCATCATCTATTTAATCATCTATTAATTTCTTTAAATCAGCTTGTTTATTCAATCTTTAATTCATCCATTTATTTAATTCATTGATTTATTCCAAAATTTAATTTATCAACTTATTTAAATTCATTTGTCTGGTTATTTAGACTTTTATTATTTCATCTAGTCATTCTGATTTTTATTTCATTAGGTCAGATCATTAATATGCTTAAATTTCAGATTATTATTTCATTAATTATTATTATCAGAAAATCTTGTATTATCAACATTATTTACTTGTTTAATTTCCTAACAAATTGTTTAATATGGGTTATAGAACGTTGTCTTACAGTTTTATCACTTCCAAGTTATATCTCGTATTCAATTATCATGCCAAAAAAATATTATTGCCTTAACAAATTCACGTTGGATCTCACTATCCACAACTACATTATATATTCTCACTTTATCAAATATCACATTTGAATACCACAATTATTCCACAAAACTCCATAAATATTCAGCGCACAGCATGAATCTTAAAATTATGCTAGACTGGGTTCGACAACCTCATGTCTGCTACAAAATACATTAGCAATATTGCAACTTCCACTTGGCAACTTCCACAAAATGCCTATCACAAACTTCACTTAATCACGTTGCATGATCTACAAATTATATAACTGGCTTCAAATTATAAACGCACACAATCTCCAATAACTGTAATTAATCTGATCACATCTAGACAACTTCTTAAACAATTAGGAAAACATATTACCTTAGTAATCGTAATCCGATTCAAGATCTGCTTTCAAATAGCATAAATTCTCTTAAAATTCTCATAATTCACTTCACAGAAAAACACTAATGTGTTATAATCTCTCACATCGAAATATGCAATACTGATCTGCCTCAAAATAAATCTGACCATTAATGATTCATCTTACAAGATTCAATTACTTTTAATCCTTCTCAAAGGTATCAAACTCAACCATAAAAATTATCAAAAGCAACAGCTGTATCAGCTGTAAACTGAGAGTACTCTCAAAAGAGTATAGCAACAAAATATTGGATTGGCAAATAAGAATTACAAAATGTAACCCTGCTGACATTTATTTCTAATTTATTTAATAAAATTCGACTGATATGTGACTAGTAGTTTCTTGTTTGATCCTCTTACAATCTCAAGTACACTCGGATGATAAAAATGAGTTCCTCAATGGCAAGTAAGATGAGTATCCACCACACAATCGTATAAATATGAAAGCCTCGCCCCGTTGACTATCATGATAATGCACTGAACGATGGGTAAAGATGTGTACCACCACGTAATCGTATAAATACGAAAGGCCCCATCTCGTTGACTAATGAGTGAATGTACCAGATTGGAATCAACAAGTCTCTAGTTGTCACATAAAAGCGATATTCATTCACTTGAGTGAATAACATCTTAATATCTCCAAACAATCCAATGGAAAAAATCCCTACTGATGAATAATACACACTCGTTAGTATGCAATTAACTGACGAAGTAATTTAAATAATCCAATTGCAGATCACGAGTTCGAAATACTCGTCACAAAAAATAACTGTCCAAGAAAAACTATCCATACTGGAAAATGTCTAAAAGACCAAACATCTGCTTAATAAAGCCAACCAATGGTGAGAATGTCGTATAATGGTGCCTGCCATATCATATGGTAACGCCATATTCTAGCAAATTTGGAGCAAATAATGTCTAAGCCATGTCTAAATAATCGTAGAACTCCTACTAGAAAAATATACAAGTATGCCCAGTGTTCATGGAAAAATCATATCAGAAAGTCATAACTCTTACAGTACCTTCTCATATCAGCTGTTAATATATTTCAAAGATCGTCGATTATCCTCGTGTGTAATAAATTTCTCGAAAGATCGACGTGAATATCGTATCACCCACGCAAAAACGATCGCCTTCATATCCAAAGTGAATCAGCTGTTAGACCTCCTCTTCTTCAGGAATCGAATCCATCGCTCCGTGGTGCCATCGCGTCTCTGTCTTCGTTTACTCCGACATGATGAACTGCATGTTATCCATAGCGGATACTGTCCAAATTCTTACGTAAATGTTCATTAAAGCAGCGTACCCCATATCCTTCTTCTATGTTACGCCACTGTCCCATACAATGTTCGGTTCGCTTGTTAAAAGTTCAATCTCCACAGCGGTTAAGTCTCACTTGCAGAAAATAAATTTTATTTATGAGAGTGTATAAGTTTGTGAAACACCCTGTAGCTGTGTTCGTACTCGATATTTTATAATCATTCATGAAAAGGAATTGTATTAATGCACATGCCAATGTTCATAAGAGCATATAACTGTAACATTTCGTTTGCCTTTAAAGCGTTAATGTTAGCTTGACCCCATGGTCGCTCTACATGTTCCGTTATGAAATGCATAAGTCGTAATGTCGTTTGAATATCTAAGTTCATAATCGCAGTATATTATAACCATCTGCCTGCACAATTCTATTACTGAACACAAGTCCCAACTCAATGTTGTAACTGAATGTTGAAATGAAGTTCAGCTTCTTTAATGTTGCCTGCGTATAAAAGTCAGAAACAGCCCGCTCTGATCTACTGCACTGTTCCAGAATTATCTACGCTTAAAGCCGGCCTAGCCATGCCGCTTCGCTGTGCTGTTCTGCGTTAAAAAATGCAGCTCGAAATAAAGTTCTCAATCTCGTATTACAATGCTGTTCTAATCCCGGCCCTTCTCCTGCTTACACGGCCCGTACAGCCTGCCTCGGAACCGGTCTTCTCGCCGTCTACCGTACGTTGCTCGCCTTGGCTCACTGACCTACTTTCGCTCTCTGCTTGGTTAAGTAATACTGGTCGTTTTCACGCCACGTAACAAGTGCTGTGCACCGCTCTACTTTGCCGTACGCTCTGCGCATGTGTCCTACTCAGCCCTGACGACTGAACTCGACTGATGTCTCTAGACTGCGTTGAGGAGCTCGTACCTGGCGCTATCACGTGATGCTCCCCCACCTTATGTGGTCGTGCGTCACAAATATAATCTCGACCACCATCATCTCGGCTATTAAGTTATACAATAACTTAAGGGATTATCTGTTTTTCTTCAAGTTATTATCATATATATTGCTTGACATTTCCTCTCTTTTGAGATGATTAAACACTATGTTCCATTTAGATCTTAATAAAACTTTAATATTCTTCCCATAATTCCATCTGCTTGACTGGCAGTGCCTTCTTGATCCTTGGCCTTCTACGTCATTTCCTAACATTCTTCTCGACTCGATGTGAGCGCTATCTTTACAATTTTTCCCTAAATCTCAACTATGGCTCAATGTCAGCTGGCGTAGCCGATAGCCTCAACTAGGTATCGGGTACAGTGTGTGACCTCCAAAAATAAATAGTGGTGTTTTCCCCTTGAGCTGTGAGTGTTACACCATGGTGTTTATGTTTAGTTTGAGCGCTGTTATGGGGGACAAGAAAAATTCATGGTGTAGGCAGTGTAATAAATAGCGTACGCCTATGGATCAAATATATACAGTTCAACTTGGATAATTCGCACTTCACGGGATTAGTGAAAGAAAAGTTGAGTTTTTCAAAATTCGAATTAAGAAAGAAAGAGTAGGGAAAATACATTGTATGACGTTTACATAGTGGTTTACGTTCACTAAAGCAAATTAACAAACGATGGTACTTTATAAAGATTGTTCCGTGACTGATTTCAAAAGTTTCAAATGGAAGTTGAAACCTGTGTGTGCTATTCACTTGTTTGACGCCGTTAGTAAGGCAGTAATCTAGTTATGTCGCAGAGAAATCTACTATGTTTAAAAAATAGTTTGAGATTCTTGACTGTTTCTTACGCTTAGGGCTCTCAGCCATTACAAGAGATTCTAGCAAATTGTAGGAACGGAACATAGAACAACTTAGTCATTTCTACTTATAAAGACCCGCCTAAGCTCTATGCTGTGGTTTGTTGCTTAGGCTGTATTTGGAACAGTTCTTTCCGCCCCTGAGCCGCGTGGCCCAACTGATTGGCTTCCGCTTGGCTTTGCACATTAAAAACTTTGAATTGTCCAAAATATATCCTGAATTAACCCCGATTATAAACCATTGATGGCCTAAAAAATGCTAGGGCCAAGCAAAAAACTAGGAAAAATTTGGAATTATACAATTTTGACTTAGCCATGTTCCACTGTATATACATGAAAAATGTGCAGTTTTGTCCGTGAGTCTCTGCCTGTCTACCGTTTACAGGGGTGGAACCTGCCCTTTGTGTGTCAATTGTAGTGTTTCCTTCATGTAAAAGATCCTACTTGTGTGTATTGTCATTTAGACTTTCACGGCCCGTGTTACTATTCATAATGTTGAATTTTGGGCTTATGCCGTGTTTTATCACTGCATGACCTCCTCCTACTTTCTATGGAATGGGAATTTTTATGAGCAGACTGATGGTGTGGCCATGGGTAGTCCTCTCTCTCTCCTGTTGTGGCTAATTTCTTCATGGAGAACTTTGAAGAGAAAGCTTTGTCGTCGGCTCCTTTCAAACCGAAGATCTGGTGGCGTTATGTGGATGACACGTTCGTTGTTTGGACGGAAGGTGAGGAAAATCTTAGCCATTTCCTAGATCACCTTAATCTCCAGCACCCTTCTATTTGTTTCACCATGGAAAAGGAATCTGACGGCAAAATACCGTTTTTAGATGTTCTCGTCACCAAGAAAGAGGATGGATCTTTAGGAAACAGCGTTTTTCGTAAGCCAACACACACCAATAGATATCTCCACGCAAGTTCTCACCATCACCCTGCCCAGAAACATGGTATCCTTACAACTCTAACTACCCGGGCTAGGAGGATTTGTGAAGTGTCTTCTTTACAAGAAGAAATTAATACCTTGCGAACCACCTTTGAGAGCAACGGTTATAGCAAGGCTTTGATCTCTACGGTTCTGAAACCAACAAATAATAATAGGACGTCAGTTGAGAAAAGAGATGTAAGAGGAACTGCTTACCTACCTTATATACATAACACGACGGATCGTATTGCTAAAATCCTACGTCGGTACAACATACGGACTGTATTTGGAACTTCTGTTAAGATTAGGCAACTCCTGCGACCAACTAAGGACAGTTTGCCTAAATTGCAACAACCAGGTATCTACAGAGTTCCCTGTACTTGTGGCAAGGTTTACATCGGGCAGACTTTGAGAACAATATGCACTCGCATTAAGGAACATAATAGATGTATCAGGCTCATTCAACCTGATAAATCAGCTGTTGCCGATCATGCATTAACACCTGGCCATGATGTCATGTTCCAAGGGGTGGATGTTCTTGCCCGTATAAAGCAATATCGTCCCAGAATCATCAGGGAGGCGGTTGAAATACGTAAACACCCAGATAATTTCAACCGCGACACCGACTACAATCTTAGTGAATCCTGGCTACCTATTATCAGAACACTGAGAAAGTAATTCACTGCTGCTTTCCGTTGTCCCTAACATGGGGCTATAATGGCGTCCATCTTTGGGCACCTTCTATATGTTCTTTGTTGCTTTCTCTTAGCAATCATTGTCGTATTCCAGATTATTCCTGACGAAGAAAGGCATGGTTTCTTTCGAAACGCGTCGAATTTTAATATAATAAACACGGCATAAGCCCAAAATTCAACGTTATGAATACTTGTGTGTATGTTTGTGATGTATGTGATATTAGTGTATGTTATATTCCTGGTGAAAGTTGTTATCCACGTCCGAGCGTCCTTGCTCGGGAAGGTGAATACTTTCGCCCTGTCACTAAGGCGTAGGCCCCTGAAACCCATTGAGGTGCTTCTTTACTATTTTCTGGAGGAGTTTGTAGCAAAGTAAGTCTGGGCCTACTTTCACCGTATTGCCTGGATATTGGTCTGAGTGTGCTTGTGTCTGAGGGGCTGATTGCGCTCCGCGCTACCCTAGCAGTGTTTATAGGGGTGTGTGTATTCCTGACTGCCCGGCCTCGTGGGGTAGGTAATAAGACCTTTCTAATACCCCGTGTACTGTGTGTTTGTGGCTGGTCAGTGTGCACAGGTGTGCGTTTTGCACCCTGATGGGCTGAAGGCAACACCCTCTTATGCATTTGCACCTGGGGTACACATGCTGGTGCCCGCTTCCATTCTGGCAAACTTGCCCTTTGAACTAGCGGTAAAGGCCGTGTAATTGCCTGTGATCGCCCTGGCGATGTATTGGAGTGTAGTCTAACCGATTTCTGGCCTATGGCCACGGTAGACTCCTGCCCTTGTGTTTGCCTATGTGTGTAGGCTTGTCTGGGCTTAATGTGCTGTGGGGCGGACTCTACGTTCTCAGCCCATGGCATATTTACCTCCCGTTTTCTCCCTGTGTTATTATGTGTGCCCGAGAGTCCTGGCGTCAACTCCCTCTCGTTCGTCCGTTCCGAGGGGGTTGGCGTAAGTTCTGCCCTTCGGTTTGGCAAAATTGCCTTCCGAACCGGCGCTGAGGGACGTGTGTTGATGTGACCTTGGCCCTGTAGTGTGTTGGAGCCTAACCTGGCCATCTTCTGGGCTGTGGCCACGGCGAACTCCTTCCCCTGTGTTTTGTAAGTGTCTGAGAGGGACATCCTCGCAAATTGCTGTGTTAGCGTATCTACGCTTATGTCCTCTCTAGGCTGTTGGTGGCCCTGCCATGCACTCAAAAATGGCCTTGCTGGCCTGGAGTTCCCGGCACTTTTCCCAAATTTGGGCGTACTGCCTGTTGAGGCACATGGTTCGTTGGCAAATTGTTGTGTCAATGTGCTTGCGCCCTATACAGTTCTGTGGCCGCCAGTTGGAGAAACGCTTGTTCGCGAATGAGCTCCCTGTATTGGGTGTATAAAATTGTGTAGTGCACCCTCGTCCTCTCGAGGGTTGTGTTATCTATTGGAGGGCCATGTGCAGTGACTAATCGGTTGTATATCCTGTTCCTTTGGATGTGGCTCCTATTGAGGTGATCATGTATGTGACTTAAGTGTTTGTGTGCGCATCTCAATCGCGCTGTCCTACACTCTGACGGGGTGTATGGCTGTTCGCCCTGTATTGCCCCGACCTTTGTTTGGAGTGCCCGTATTTGTGTTTGTCGCCTTTGTATATGCCTCTGGCACCTTAGCAATAATGCAAATAGTATCGGTGTACCCCTATTGCCTCTATGGCTTACAATCTCTGTTGCTTCTACATGTGGTGCCATTCTGAGTTGAGGGTGGGTATAGGAAGAAATGTGTACGAGATCTTTGATTCCTTCCAGGGGATGGGGGTGGGTGGGTTGATTAAAATTTCCCTTGTATTTCTAGAGTGAAGAGGTAAGAGAGAAAAAGTAATAATACTGTCTCAAAAAAAAAATTACTTAACGCTTGGCTGTGTGCGGTACGGGTCGTTTCTACCACGAGGGCTCGTAGTATGAGTCCTACCCTTATTGTGCGTGGTAGCACCGCCTCCACCAATATGTTTTAGATCCCTTAGTTGGGAGGTGGTTTGGGATAAAACACTTGTGTCACTGTACTAATTTGGAAGGTAGTTCCTAGGAGAGAGTAGCTTCCCGCAGCTGGGAGAGCTTACTAGTGTAGTGTGTTGTCTAATGTTTAAACGCTAGGGGGTGTTCCTGCAAAGATGCAGGTGTTGATTAGGGGATGGACCTCTAAATGCAGGCTACTATACCGGCCTGCCAGCTGGCCGGGATGAGTAATACAATAGGCGTGCTTATGTCAGCGGCTCGACGTTACATAGTCGAGTCGCGTGCGGGAAGCACAATGAAGTCTGACCAAGCAATTACGGGCTACTATGGTCACGGTCAATCGTGACGAGAGTCAGGAAGGGTATGAGGATGTAAAGAGGCGTGTAATTATCAATACAAGTGTGATTTACTGACCATGTGTTTATTGGTCAGTGAGTGTGAATTTGTAAGTCCCTCTTGGGGGAATGTAAGCAATTATACAAGTAGAGTGTACAAGATTGTGAGTGGGTGTTTACAGAATAAAGGATTCTGAGCACTTTGCTGAGTCTCACCTGATGATGCAGCTGGAGCAGACGTCGGCTAGGGCCTTCGGCGACGCACACTGTATAACAGATAATGGCTCCAAAAAGGACTCCATTCTTATAGTTCTCGGCGTTGCGTGATCAGCATTCCGCCGACGTAGCTGCCCCAGTTAGTTGTTGTGTAGATGTTTATGTATGTGTCGCAAGTAGTTGGCTAACCTCCCAAGCTGGGTGGCTGCCTCTTGCTGTGTAAAGATAATGTTCTGGTCCTATGATGTTGCCAGTTGGGGTGGTTTTAGTAAAAGATGGGGGTGGCTTTCAGGGGGTACAGCCCCCCGGGCCTGTACAATATAATTTTAAAAATAATAGTTAAATATTATATATTACAAATAGGGCTAAAATTACGGAACAATTACGCCTATTAATAACTGAAACACGTTACAAATGTAAAGATCATACCTTCAGTTGCATGTTCCATCTTAAAGCATCACTCTAACCACATAGACAACCAAACTACAGCCACTTACATTCACCCTCCAATTCAGACTGCGAGATAACGCAAGCTCAGCGCAGGAGATAAGATTAGATTCCAGCTCGAACAGTGGTGTCAGATTTACACTAAGATGCGTTTATATCCCGGAAGAGTTAGCGGCAATCATATGAGAATGCTGTAGAAGTAATACATTTTGATTTTTTAATTATGAAAATAAATAATTTTGCCCTCCTAGATTTCGATTTTGACCCAGTGTGATTGGTTGGAGGCATCTTTATCGATTCCGGTGATTATCATGAAGTCTACCTGTATTTTCTTTCCACCTTGCCGTTTCTGTTTCAACAGAGTGATTACTGTTAGCGTGAATGGGACCATGGTTTGTAAGTTTCAGTTGGGTGACGTCTAGATCAGTATTCTTTTTCGTTTCGGCCAACTAAGGTCCTTGTCATTTCAACTGTATCCTATTAGCTTTAAAATCAGTCCAGTAGGCCTATTTCTTCATTTGCACACAGTATTGATCATTTCTCTCTTTTGTTCACGTCCACCTCCTGGTGTAGCGGCTACCATTTTTGGCTGTCGCCCCAAGTTCACAGCTAGGTGTCGTTGACGGTAGCATTTGGTAACAGAAGTAGGAACTACTTGAAATTGATCGTCTGCAGTCCTTACCTGAATTACAGATATCGCACTAATACAACCATCACAATTAACACCGGTTATCAGACAGATTCTACACACACCCAAAGCACGCGGGACTACATGACCGAGGCTACATGACCACGTTGTCTCAGCCCCTAAACCGTGGAACCAACCAACCAAAGTGAAGATGCGATATGTTAATAATGTTTGATATCATTCGGGTCACGTGCCCATAAACCGTAATCCGTCTTTTCCGCTTCGCGTTAGTAATTTTCACCACATGTGTACATGAATCCTGGCCGTTTATTTATTTCACCTATTAGACCACGCGAAGCAATCATGACTATTTGTCTTCCTGTTTTTCCAGTACTCTTTCATTCGTGCACTAAATGCCCTCCTCCTTTCATCGGTCCACTTTGGTTTTGGGCTGTAGGTGCTGCTTATTATTCAGTAGGCTTAGAATCATTTTGGCAACACTGTCATGTATGGCCTCCTGAAAATTAAACTGAAGTATTATTATCTATATATGTGCCAATTTTGGAATAGTTCCCATTTATATATTCCAAGATATCCAACATGGAGCTGAAATTTCAATTATGATTTTTCAGCAGTTGGTAGCACTGACATCATTTTCAAGTATGACGTTGAGATGTCCCGGTATAGATCTTTACTCATACCAAATTTGGTTTCGATTGCTGCAGCCGTTTAGGAGTTGATAGGGGGGGGGGGGGACACACAGAGACAGACAGACAGACAGACATACATTTTCCCGGATCGATCTCATAAGTCTACTTTTCCTCATTTTTGCAAAATGTGAAAAGTAGGCTAAAAATTAATCTAGAGAAGCATTCGACCGGGTACCACATCATCTAACCACTACTCGGATGTGAATCAAAAAATATCTTCACTAATCATCTGTCATCATCATCATTATCACGTCAAAATAATTAAATGTTTCTCACATCAGCAATCATTCCGTTACATGTTATACTCAAATCAGAATTATTAATTCATCACCATCAGCTCATTTAATTAATTATTATATTCATCAATTCATTAAATAATTTGTAAATCACCCACATGCTTATATGGTATTCTCTTCGATCTCATGGCGTAACAGAAGCTTATGTGCGCTGGGTCCAACTCCTCTACAGTAATACAACTAGCTTTGTACTTAGTGCTGCTGGCTTCACCAAACAATTTGATATTCGAGTTGGAGTTCACCAGGGATCTACACTTTCTCCACTCTGGTTTATCCTATGTATGGATACAGTGACGGCCGATTTGCAGAGGCAACCACCATGGACATTACTGTACGCCGATAATGCCATGCTTGCAAGCTACACTCTCATTTCATTATCTCATTTAAATTAAATTATCTCAATCCATCCATTTAAATTATTTGATTCATCAATTTAAGTTGCAATTCATCAGTTTTATTTAAATCATATAGCTTATTTAAATTAATTTAAATTTATTTTTATCAGCTCCTTTAATTAATTATCACCATTTAATTTATCTATTTATCAGCTGTTTAATCACCTTATTAGTTTATTTCAATTTTATTGGGTCAGATCATTAATATGTTTAAACTTCAGATTATAATTCCATAAATTATTATTATTATTAGAAAATCTTGGATTATGAAAAATTATTTATTTATTTAATTTCCTAAAAATGTTTAATATTGGTTATAGAACGTTGTATTAAAATTTTACCAGGTCCAAACTATTCCTCATACTCAATTATCATGCCAAAATGATACGTTGCCTCTACAAAATCGGTTGGATCTCACCATCCAAAATTTCACTATTTAATTTCACTTGGTCAAATATCACATTTGAACACCATTATTATTTCACATAACACCACAATTATTCAGCACACAGCTTGAATTTCAAAAATACGCTAGACTGGGTTCGTCGACCTCATGTCTGCCTCAAAACTTTCATCTGCAATATTATAAACCTTCTTCTGGCAACCTGACAAACTCCTATCAAAAATACCTCAAATCATCACTTAGAATGATCAAAAAAAATATAACTGGCTTCAGATGGTTGACGAATATAACCTACAAGAACTGTAATTAATATTGTCATGACCAGACAACTTCTTAAACAATAGGAAAATCACCTTAGTAATCGTAATCCAATTCAAGATTTGGTTTAATTTAGAGCATAAACTCTCTGTTACGATCCTCAAGATTTACTTCAAAAAACACCAATGTGTTATATTAACTCACATCAAAAATATCTGATAATGATCTGCCTATAAATAAATCTGATAAAAAATAACTCGTCTAACAGGACTCAATTACTTGAAATCCTTCTCAAATGTGTCAAATCACTCACAAAGAGTATCAAAAATATTAACTGTTAAATGAATATACTCTCAAAAGAGTACTGCAACAAACTATTGGATTGGCAAACAAGAATTACAAAGTGTAACCCTGCTGACACTTATTTTTAAATTATTTAACAAACATCGATCGACTAATAATAATAATATCGTATGGCCTCGGGGTCCGGGTGCAAGCTTTGTAATTTGACACCCAGAGGGTAGCTTGCATGTAGAATTTCGTTGTCCCTTGAATCACTATGAAAGTCAAGGAGGTTAGATATCCAAGCTCCTTGAACACTATAGCGCTTCTAGTAGAGAAATGAGGAACTTTGTGTTGGCGGAAACTCCCGAGATTAATTTTGCCATTATAAACACGGCCTACTGAATTCAAATGGGTTCTTTGACATGCCAATTTCGTATGACATGCGTGTCGTATTTTGCCGCCTTTCAAAAATCACTTACCATGACTAATATGTGACTGGTAGTTTCTTGTTTAATCCTCTTACGATCATAATTACACTCAGATGATAATATGAGACCCTAAAGCGGCAGGTTAGGTGAGTACCACCACACAGCTACGCAAGGTTCTAAAGGGGTCATAATGGGGTTAAACCTCCATTTCATTGAATAACAATAACTCCCGATTGGTTTCATTGGGGAATGTGATACTCGGCTTATAAACTCATCATTCAAAATAAGAAGACACGTGTCTGAGGGTTTTTCCATGTGGTGTATATTATGAGGTGAAAGGGGTGAAAAGTGGGGGTTGAAGAATATATTCAGTCACCAGGGCTGCCAACTGTAGTGCTCTATCAGGCTACATAATGCCAGGTATATTTCGAACTAATTAGAAATTTCTATATTACCAACTTTATTTCGTCATTATTCTAGATAGCCTAGGTCCATATATATTAATCATTGGCATGAATCTTAAATTTTAAGAAAAGTAGGCTCTTTAGTTCGTCACGGAACTTCTTGTTATAACTGTGTTCGCCAAACTGCTGAGTGTCTGCCATGATTTATTGCATATCTGTATTTCTTGTATTGTTTGGCAAATCTCCTTCCGCTCTATACAGGTTAAGATACAGCAGCTTTGAAGCCATTTATCAGTGTTGCCTTGTTGACAATATTGTAATACGGCAACTTCTCAGACAGTCAATATAATAAGTCGTATAATTGGATAATTCTTCTTCTTCATGTGCCGTCTCCTCGAAGAAGGTTGGCGACCATCACAGCAATCCGGTTTTTGGATCTCGCAACTCTGAAAAGTTCACTGGAACTACACTTGAACCATTTTTTATTTTTTTTAGGTTGTCCAACCAAGAGATCCTTCTTCCTCGACTCCTTCTGCCCTCAACCTTCCCTTGAATAATTTCTTGTAGAACGATACCTGTCTCCTCTCATTATATCACCCAAGTATTGTAACTTCCTACCTATCCTACGCAATATCTCAAGATTTGTGATTCTATCCATCCAGCTTACTCGTAAGATCCTTCGATATGTCCACATCTCAAACGCCTCTACTCTGTTGATCACCGACAATTACGCTATTTAAATCACATGTAATTTTTAGCCTACATTTTACATTTTGCAAAAATGAGGAAAAAGTAGTCTTATGAGATCGGGCAAATGTGTGTCTGTCTGTCTGTCTGTCTGTCCTTCTGTCTGTCGGTCTGTCCTTCTGTCTGTCTGGCTGTGTGTGTGTGTCCCCCTATCAACTCATAAACGGCTGCAGCAATCGAAACAAAATTTGGTAGGAGTAAAGATCTGTACATGAATATCTCACAGCCATATTTGAAAATGATGTCAGTGCTACCAACTGCTGAAAAATCGCAATTGAAATTTGAGCTCCATGTTGGATATCTTGGAAGGTATGAATGGGAGGTATTTCAAAATTGGCACATGTATAGATAATAGTATTGCAGTTTAATTTCCAGGAGGCCATACATGGCAGTGTTGCCAAAATGATTATAAGCCTGCTAATGAGTCCAATTTTAAAATGCATATAACTTCTACACTATCGATTGGATTTCAACCAAATTTCGTATGTGCTATGTGTACATAAACAGATATGTCTGAGCGTATTCTTAAGAGCCACTAGGGCTGCCAACTGTTAATAAATGCTCTCAATTTAGTTTATCCAAATACCCATATATCAGAAAGTATGCAAGCCGACAGCTTTAAACTATGCACACGTTTAGTACCGGACATTCTAGATTAATTTGGAGTAACTAATCGACCTCAGTACTACCAACATGATTCTAAGCCTGCTGATAGTACCAATTGTAAATACATGTAACTTCTACACTCTCAATTGGATTTCAGCCAAATTTCGTATGTGCTATGTGTACTATAACAGATATGACTCTGCGTATTCTTAAGAACAACTAGGGTGCCAACTGTTAATAAATGCTGTCTCTATTTTTACCCTAATATCAATATATCAGAAAGTATTCAAGCCAACAGCACTAAATTTTGCACACGTATAGTACCTTACATTCTAGACTAATTCGGAGTAATTAATATACGTCAGTGCTTCCAACATGAATCTAAGCCTGCTGATTGGTCCAATTTTAAAATGCATGTAACTTCTATACAAATTAATGGATTTCATCCAAAATTGGCACAACAATAGACCACAATAGTTCAGATTATTTCTAACCAATAAATGCATGACATTGTTGCCAACATGATTTTACGCGCGCTGTTAGATCCAATGTTTAACTGCGTGTATCGTCCATGCTATCCATTGGACTTCAGCCAAATTTTGTATTCTGTACCTTAAGAGATGTAACTAAGAATATATTCAGTCACCAGGGCTGCCAACTGTAGTGCTCTATTAGGCTACATTATGCCAGTTATATTTCGAACTAATAAGAAATTTCGTTATTACCAACTAAATTTCGTCATTACTCAAATTAGGTCCATATAGATTAATCATTGGAATGATTCTTACATTTCAAGATAAGTAGACTCTTTAGTTCGTCACGGAACTTCTTGTTATTGTTTCGCATGTCCCGTTATTGGGATTATATTATGTTGACCGACTGTAAATGTTGCAGGTTGACATGTCAAAATGATAGTTCTATGAATTTTGAAGCCATTGTTGTTGTTGTTGTTGTTGTTTTAAGGGACGGAACTACGAGGTCATCTGCCCCTCTTAACACAGATTAAAGAATACAAATTTGGAATTGAATTTAAAATATAGAGGTGGACACCTAAATTTGAAAAGTCCTAGAATTATTAAAACAAAACAAAAACTCATAATTATAATATAAACAAAAATTACGGAAAAACAAAAAAAATCAGCATTCAAAAACGAACAAGTCGTTGAGTCAATGTACACTGGAACATTTTCAGTGTTGCCTCTAAAAACTCTGAATTCATTCTTTTCAGTCGGGTAACATGCTTCTGCCCAATTAGATTAGGCGGGGTAACTATATATGACCTGTTTTCCATCTCTTGATGAATGTAGTACATTTGCATTTGTCTGTTGGCAGATGCTAGAGTAAAATGTGGCTTTTCACCGATATCTCAGTCTCGCTCATGGCTGTGATTATATGGAAGCTACTGAGGTATGGGTGATGCTTAGTAATGACATTCAGGGCATAGTCAGTGCCTGTGTATGCTGTGAAATATTCTACTCATAGGGTTAGTACTGCTGTTCTGACTCAGTGAGGAAAGCAATGGCAAACTACCTCACTCCTCATCTTGCATAGTACGCCCCAATATAGCGCTGCCTTGGGATTTTGTGGGTATCTACCTACATAACCTAACGGTGGTACTTTTTGAGGGTCCAACCAGTCTCGGGCTGACTACCTAACAGACAGACACCTATGATATACCTAGGTATAACACTCTTTCCTAAAAATAAAAAAAACTTTATATTATTCATTGATAAACTAGGAATTTTAGGATTAAGCGTTTCGACTCGTCACGAGGTCATCATCAGATCCTGATCACACTAGGGTTGAACTTTTAAAATTATACACTTATTTAGAATTATGTTTTAATATTTATGATTCGCAGTGAATCTCGTTATTTTAAAAGTTAATCTATTCTATAATGTATTTTATGTCTGCAATCAACGTATGAATATTATGCACATGCAAATAGTTAAGCTACACGAAAATGTAATAAAATTAGAGCATGAACAATGATTTCTACATTAGGGGAAAGGGGGCATAATGGGGTCAAGGGGTAAGACGGGGTGGGGGTACATTTGTCTCCAAAGTGCTGTTACTAGCCTGGAGACGAAAATAGCTCGAAGGGCAGTTGACGTTTATAGAGCAGCCACAACTTCCAATCATCTTGTGGTATCTTTATGCGTGAAGTGGCAATTTTATTGTTTCTCACCGCTGTGATCTTATTCATCTTTACCCTTTGTCCTTTGATCAGATAGGCTGGAATTTCAACACATGTGTACTTGAAGACTATCCCTTATACTGTACCCTAATGTATTTATTTTGAGATTGTGGTTGTAGTTCATAAATGAATTACGCTATTTCCATTCCATTAGTCTCGATATAACATTTGTCGTAAGACGGGGACGATATATCAGATTACCAAATTGTTTGGGAATGCATTTTTACGAGCAGCCACAATGAAAACTGCAGTGAAAGAAGTTATAAACAAAGGCATATGGCCAATAGACTCTGAGGATTTTCAAGAAAGTGATTTCCAGCCTTCACGGACTACCGACAGAACATCTCCTGAAGACACCGAAAAAGCTACCAGTTCAATACCTTATGGACCACTTGCAAGCAAGTGTGATGCGGTGCCTAGTTCCTCTTTCTGGAATTCAAGTAAATAACCTACTGCATTTAGAAATGTGTCACCTAAGATTTCAAATGGTCGTCGTCGTAGCAAAACTGCAGTTCTGACAAAATCACCGTACAGAAACGAGTTGATTGGTTGGACCTTCAGCGATCAAGAAGAAAGAATCCTTCGTCGATAAAGGAAGGAAAGTTCTTCAGATGAAGAAAGCGGCTATGCTGAATGCATTTTCTGTGGTCATTTGTTTTCTGAGTAGACAGGAGGGTGGGTTCAATGTTTACAATGTCAAGGTTGGACTCACTGTGCATGTGCTGGTGTAGAGGACAAAGATGATGACGTTGTTTATGTGTGTGACATGTGTAAATAGTATCACACCATCTTGCCCCATGTGTGTAGTAGACCCTATGCACAAAATATATTTTTTGTATGTTTTGTGTTTGACTATTTAAAAATAGTTTAAAGTACTATGAAGGACAGATAGTGATACGACAAAATGGAACTATTTATGGTTATATTATCAACATGAATAATGCACCTGAACTATTTTTTTCTTAGAATCTCCATCTTGGCCCCCCTCCCCTTCCCCTACTTAAGGTTTTGAGTACTTAACCGTTAGAGTATCATATTGTACAGTCCCCCAGGGGTCTGCACCCCCTGGAGGCCATCCCCCCATCATCTATTTAAACCACCCCTAACTGGCAAATCTCGTAAGTCCAGAACAACATCTTTAACACCGCAAGGGCAGCTAACCAGCCTGGAAAGCTTGCCAAATACTTGCATCACACCACAAACAGCTACACATAATTAACTGGGGCATCTATGCCAGCGGAATGCTGACAGCACAACACCGAAGACTATAAGAGGAGGCCTTAAGGAGGACAGCTCTCTCAATTACCAGTTATACAGTGCGTCCGCCGAAGGCCCTAGCCGTTATCATCAGGTGAGTCAGCAGTGTTCAGAGTTCCTATATTTTGTGACCTACCTCACAGACTTGTACACTTATACTTATAAGATTCATTACATTCCCCTAAAAGGGACTCATAATTTCATATTCACTGACCAATAAATACTTGGTCAGTACACTACACTTGTCTTACTGTTTACACGCCACTTTACGCCCCAAAGCCCTTCCTAATTCCCGTCACGATAGACGTGACCATAGTAGCCAAATAGTGCTAGCTCATACTTCATTGTATTTCCCGTAGCGGCCCGACTGCCAGAAGCAGCGTGCCGCCATATAGCTGACGCGTGCAAGTCGGTTATATAATTCTCTCCAACCAGATGAGAGGCTAGCACGTTGACCTGTGCACTAAGTTTCATCCCCTGAAATACACCTACGACTTTTATAGGAGCACCCCCTAGCATTCTAACACCAAACAACACTCTACACTAGTCAGCTTACCCAGCTACGGGAAGCTACCCCCTTTTAGGCATCCCCTTATAAATTAACACAATAACACATCCGTTTTAGATCTAACTACCCCCCCCACTAAGGGATCTAAAACAGTTTGGTGGAGGCGTCTCTACTACGCACAGTAAGGGTGGGTCTCACACAACGAGCCCTCGTAGTAGAAACGACCCCTACCGTACCGCATACAGCCAAGCGAAATTGTGAATTTTTTTCTCAGACAGAGAGCAGTTTTTTTTGCTCCGCACTATCTACGCAGGGGAAACTCTTAGCAAACCAACCCCCCAGCCCCAGAAAGAATCAGAGAGATACAGGATACACTGCCAAACACGCACAGTTTTTTTTTAAATTTGAAGACGCATACACTTCATTCAGAATGGCACCTCATGCAGAAGCAACAGTGACTGTAAGCCATAGAGCCAGTAGGGGTACGCCAATATTATTAGCATTATTAATAAGGTGCCAAAGACATATACAAGGGCGACAGACACAAATACGGGCACTCCAAACAAAAATCGGGGCCATACAGGGCAAACATCCATACACTCCGACAGAGGGTAGGACAGCGCGATTAAGATGCGCTCATACGCACTTGAGGCACATACATGAACACCTCAATAGGATCCATATCCAAAGACACAGAATACACGACCAATTGATCACCACACATGGTCCCGTAATAGATAATGCAACCCTCGAGAGGTTGAGGGTGCACTACTCAATTTTATACACTCAGTACAGGGAGCTCATTCGTGAACAAGCGTTTCTCCAACTGGCGGCCACAGAACTATATAGAACACAAGCACATTGATACAACAGTTTGCCAGCAGGCCATGAGCCTCAATAGGCAGTACACCCAAATTTGGGACGAGTACCGCGAGCTCCAGAATATCAAGGCCATTTTCGAGTACATGGCAGGGCCACCAGCCCAGCCGAGAGAGGACATACGCGTAGATACGCTAACTCGGCAATTTGCGAGGATGTCCCTCTCGCCATGTACTGCCACACATGGGAAGGAGGTCACCGTGGCCACAGTCCAGGAGACGGCCAGGTTAGACTCCAATACACTGCGGGGACAAGCTTACACCAATACACATCCCTTAGCTCCGGTTCGGAAGGCAACTTTGCCAAACCGAGGAGCAGGACCTACGTCAATCCCCTCGGAACGGACGAACGAGAGGGAGTTGACGCCAGGACCCTCGTGTACACATGACACAACAGGGATAAAACGGGAGGTAACCACGTCATGGGCTGAGGACGTAGAGCCCGCCCTACAGCACATTGAGCCTACACACACCCACACAGATAGGCAAACACAATGGCAGGAGTCTACCGTGGCCATAGGCCAGAAATCGGTTAGACCACACTCCACTACATTGCCAGGGCAGAGACAGGCAATTGAACGGACTTTACCGCTAGTTCAAAGGGCAAATTTGCCAGAACGGAAGCGGGCACCGGCATTCGTACCCCAGGTGCGAATGCATAAGAGGGTGTTGTATTCAGGCCCTCAGAATGCACAATACACGCCCGCACATTGTGACCAGGCGCTAATACACAATAAACGGGGTAAAAGAAAGGTGTTATTACCTACCCCACCAGACCGGTCAGGCAAAAACACACACACACCCGTAAACTCTACTAGGGTAGCACAGAGCGCAATTAGGCCCTCGAGTACAGGCACACTCAGACCTACAGACAGGCGCTACGGGGAAAGTAGGCCCAGGCTTACTTTGCTAGAAAAACCTCCGAATAATGGCAAAGAAGCGCCCCAATGGGTGTCAGGGGCCTATGCCCTAGTAACAGGGCGAAAGTCTTCACCTTTCAGAGCAAGAACGCTCGGACGGGAATAACGACTTCCACCAGGGACACAAAAATAAACTAATATCACTTGCACCAATATTACAGAGACACATAAGCTCATGTACACGTGAGAAATACGGCAATAGACACACAGAGACTCACAAACACAAAATGCACATTTTTTCATGTATATGCAGTGCAACATTGCTAAACCAAAAGTGTATAATTCAAAATTCTTCTTGTTTTTTTTTGGCTCCTAGCATTTTTTTCTCAGGCCATCAATGATTATTGATCATAGTTGGTCCACATTATAATTTGGATAGCGTAAGGTTTCTAACATGCAAAGCCAAGCGGAAGCCAATCAGGCGAGCCACGCGGCTTAAGGCCGGAAAGAGCTATTCTGAACACAGCTTCAGCATCAAATCACAGCATAGAGCTTAGGCGGGTCTTTCTAGGTAGAAATGACTAAATGTTCTATGCTCCGGTCCCACAGTTTGATAGATTCCCTTGTGACGGGCGAGAGCCCTAATCGTAGCAAGAATTAAGAATCGCAAACTATTTTTCAAAAGTGGTAGATTCCCCTGAGACGTAACTAGAGTACTGCCGTACTAACGTCTCCTAATGGGCGGATAGTACACTCAGGTCCCACTTCTCATTTTTAAACATTTTTCATATTGTTTACGACACAATTTTTACAGACTACCGCCGCCTGGCAACCCGCTTTAATAAGCATAAAGCAGTGGGCAGGCGAGATACAATATATTTTTTATACCTTTTTCAAAAGTGCTCTCTTAATTCGGAGCGGGGCATAACTCATTTTTTTTGCCTCAATCATTAAGCCCTAGAAATGAAAATTAGCCAAGTGAACTGTATGTATTTAATCCATAGGCATACGTGACACGATACACTGCCTATAACATGACTTTTTCTCACCTCCATAACAACACGCAAGCTAAAAACACAACCACCATAGGATGAAGATCCCAGACTTTGGGAAGGCCTATATATTTTTTGACGGCACACGGCCAATTCACATTGCCACATAACAAGGCAATACGCTAACAGAACTGTCCCGGAGACACAGCCTAGAATGGCACCAGAAACAATTACTCTGGTTAAAGTCGGTCTCAGACCCGCAACCTTCTCAATACCAGGAATGTAAGGTCGGGTAGCTATCCAGTTGCAGGATAGGAAAGTAAGGAAGCTAAAACAGATTGGGACAGTTCCACTAACAGATATTCATAAACGGAAAACAACAAAATCACCTCCGACACCTAGTCACCAAACACGTGACTAGCGGCCCGGAGACACTCGTGTATAACGACATTTTGTACCATGGATAGGGATATACTCGACCCACGTTACAGTTAACACAAAATTTGGGGACACGAATGTAGGTAATGAAAGGTTCTTTTACATTGCGGAAAGCCTCACCCGCAATTACAGAGACAGCACTCAAGTTCACACATACACGTGCCGAAAACATGAGCATGGTCAGGACAAGTAACAAATGAGTGCGCACGCCGTTGTAATTCAACACTACCGCTGTCAGCGATAAGACCCGCGTGACTGGGCGACCTTCACGCATACAGATGGACTAAGCCAACTCCAAGTGAACAGGAACAAACGCCATCATTCACGTCAGATCCAAAGACCTCATAACTCCCCAAATTACACTACGAGGAGAATTCAAAAATACACAAACTCTTCACAGGGATGCGTATTCTCATCTGCGCATTTCAAATACACGGTACATGTGCCATGGTATACACGGCATAGATATTGTCATACCAGGTCTTTACAGTAAGCCGGGTCCGAACTCATAATCACACACCACACTCGTACCAAAAACTAACTAAGCAATGGTATTTTTGGTACGAGAGACACAAACAAAAACCACACTGAGGACACCTCAATCCCAAAAACACAACGCAGACACAGAACACAGGGAATCACATGAGATCACGGGTCCAAATCCCAGTAAAAATTGGACACCATGGAAAACAACTATCCAGGCTTCCAATCACACCGACATCGGCCCATACAAGTACATAAACAGGGAATACCACATTTCCGCCGGCCAAACACCGTGCATAAATTTCAATTACACCTGACATAGAAAATAGATTTTCCAGACACAGGTATGAAAATTTCATAAGGCAAAAAGGCTTATGGAATAGTGTCCACACAACAGTACTAGCAAAAATAGGACGAATTGCTACATTGGTCCGCCCGGAATCCCGAGCAGTGACAACACTCACATACTGGCGAAAGGTCACGTACACAAACAAATGAAAGCACAACATGACGAAAATACTGACTTGCAGGTTTCACCGCATTGCCACACTGCTGCCGACAGACACTATTGTTATATCGGCAGTGACCATGAAATCACAAGCGCAAAGCAATCATAAGGCCACACATTTTTCAGCACTGCAAACACAATTGTGACATTTAGCAACGTATAAGACATCTTTAACACCGGACTTATCATAGGGCCACAGAGACATATCTCAAAGATGTTGACAAGTTGCCCACGCCATCTGACACTTAGACACGCGATACACATTAGGACTTAGCCTATAACAGACCAACCGTCCGCGTGGTGTAGCGGAACATAGTCACATACACACGCGCTCACTAATCAGGAGCGAACACAGACAGGGGCTCTGAGGAAACCTGACCTCCCCCCTAATAACTTCCTTTCTCGATTTTAGTTCTAAAAATCATTACAGGCTATCAGGACATGGCCAGGCATACTACGACCACTGGCTGCATTAACACTACAAATGGCAGACCAGATTAGGTCGTGACGTCACAGCGTCACGACGCTTTACGATCCCAAGAAGCGGATAGAAAGCAGACATGGACCAAGGGAGAATGACAGAAGCATAGGTGGATAATCCCAGCGGGATTACCGGCATACCACCCACAGGCTACCATTTTTTAATACCTTATTCCCCTTCCATAACCTTCCCGCGTCCAACATGACCAACACAGACATACAGACACGATGAAAACAGCTACACTACATTACAAAGTATACATCGGGGTTGATAGACTTCATGCGTTTAAAAAGAGGGCTTACTACGCCCTGGATCTCGATGCTAACACCTGAATATTAGGGGTGTGTCGGCAAACGACAATTAAGCGTAATGCGCATCTCCAAGTGAGAGATGAGGCCAAAATCATATACTAACCATTTTTAGCCTATTTTCAATTTTGAAAAAATAGGCTTATGAGATCACCTTTTGTCCGTGTGTGTGTGCGTGTGTGTGTGTGTGTGTGTGTGTGTGATTCGTGTGTGTGTCCCCCCCTAATAAAATCGAAACGGCTGGAGCGATTTCAATGAAACTCGGGAAGTTCATAGCACTATTCCCGGCGACCTCGACCGTGCTCTTCAAATTTTGTTACGTCTCTCCAATCCAACATGGCGGCTGTGCGAAATATTTCACTAGCATTCAATATCTCCGAAACTATTACCGATATCGCCCTGAAATTGTGTACGGTGATAAAGGGCACTACTAGAAGTTCACCTATGAGACTTTCAAAAACCTGGTGACTACAAAACCAACATGGCGGCCAAGCGAAATTGAGATATTTAAATAGACTTTTCTCGCGATTTAAATATCTAAATGTAATGAAACTTGGTACAGCAAATGTTTATACACATTGTAATGCACTGGAGTCTAATTTAGTTCAATTGTTTACATAACCTCAAAATGGCGGCTGTGCGAAATATTTCACTGACATTCTATATCTCCGAAACTATTACAGATATCACCCTGCAATTTTGTACGGTGATAAAGGGTACTGATACAGGTATACCTATGTATATTTCATAAACCTGTAAAGTACGAAACGAACATGGCGACCAAGCGAATTTAAAATATTTTAATAGACTTTTCTCGTGATTTAACTCTCTGAGCGCAGTGAAATGTGGTACAGTAATTGATTATGCAGATTGTAATGCACTGCCATCTAATTTAATTCAATTGCTTACATAACCTCAAGATGGCGGCTGTGCGAAATTTTAAAATTAAGTTTTAATTTCTTGTGTCGTAATCATGCGATCGAAGTGAAAGTTTGAATAATGAACCTAGGCAATAATTGTCCTTGAATGGTACATAACTCTATGGCCTATACACATAACACTCCTAAATGGTGAGCTCCCGAAATATTTAGACGGTTCTCAATATCTACGAATCTTTTACAGCAACCAAACTGAATTTTTTAATGTTAATAGAGACTATGAACATATGTTCACCTATAGGACTTTCAGGAACCTGGTGAGCACAAATCCAACATGGCGGTGACGCGAAGTATAAATATTTAAATGGACGTTTCTCGCAAATTAACTATCCGAGTGCCGTGAAACGTTGCACGTTAAATGCTTATACAAATGTTGATCCACTGGCATCTAATTTATTTCAATGGTTTGCATTATCACAAGATGGCTGCTGTGCGTAATTTTAAAATCTCGTTTTTACTTCTTGTTGTCTAATCATGCGATTGAAGTTTGAATACCACACGTACACAATAATCTTAATGTAATAATACAAAAATAAAAATCCAACCTGGCGACCATCTGAAATATTTAGACGGTTCTCAATATCTACGAATCTGTTACAGCAATTAAACTGAAATTTTGTATGTTGATTGTGGCAGTTAACATAAGTAGGATATATGAAAATAGGCTGTATAGTTCTTCACGGAACTACTTGTTTAAATTAAATAATCCCGCATGACAGGGACATAATATTATTTTACACTCACCCTATACCTATCCTTACATGAGTGCGGATAAGCCTCATATCCAGATACATGCATGGAGTATCCCATCCATTTACCAAGGGTTATTACTATCAAACCTGCATGGAATTTTTATATTTTTGCAATCCCGGGAATTACCTGCCCCCGTCCACTCATTGTAGAAGCATCCCAGCAGCACTACCGGCTCAAGGCCACCATTTATTGGAGCCCAAAGATGCTTGCAGCCTACTCTACGAATAACTACCCCCAGATCCTAATAACAGGGTACCTAACGCCATAGACCCTACTAACACCCCCATAAAGGTTAACAAAGCATTATCGCTGGAAAGCCGACGTTGCAACAGTAGACCTAAAGTAGTCTATGCACTTAGAAGTTTATACAACCCCAAAACACTTGAAAAATTTTACATTTTATACAAAATAAATTATTTACACAGGTTACGCCTATACTTTTTACATGAAAAGGAATCTGATAACACTCTGATTGGTGATAACGACACAAGCCGAAGGCCAGAGGCACCACACTGGAGCAGAGCTGGGGAAGGGGATGTTGACCCTTACCCCAGTTGGCACAACAGCTTAGTGACCCTAGTTAACGACTAGACCAAACAGACGAACCACGTAAGGTTGAGGCATTCACGGCCTGGCGCGGGCAAGCTTCGGAATCCTTGGTGTGCCTAGCCTGCCCCTGGGAGGAAGAGATGCTACACCCACTATGTGCTACGGTCGTCGAAGCCAAGACCTGCAGGGAAGACTTTCTGGGGATGGTGGGAGAAATAGCTAGCTCCACGCCGGACCCAGGAGTTGACCCTAGGGACGACCAAACTAGGACTAGACTCTTAGTTAACTATAAGTAAGTAGGGCTTCTACAGCGGGAAGCGAGACTCCTGTGCGCGGGAGTGAAGTATTATTGCGGCCAACAGTGGCGAAGAGATTATTATTACTGCGAAAAGGATACTACGGTTGCCAATAAAGGCGAAGAGATTATTATTACTGCGAAAAGCATACTACGGTTGCCAATAAAGGCGAAGAGATTATTATAGCTGCGAATAAACGCGAAGAGAATACTACTATTGCCAATGAAGGCGAAGATAATATTATGCCATTGGACGATGTCCAATGCCCACATAAATGGTGACGCAGCGGGCAGCCTAGGGCATTAAATGAGTAGCATAGCGAGCAACTCACAGGGGTTAAAGTGGGCGACCCAACTACGACAACATATGAAAGACAACGGTAATGAGCAGGAAGATACAGCAGGCGAGACGGTTTGCTTTGTGGCACCGTAAGCCGCCTGTGACTATATTAGTACTAGTTAGTAAGACCTAGAATAGACGTCGACAACTAGAATTAAGGGGGCGGAATCCGGCGGTTCTAGAGACAACCGGTGTTTCTAGAATACGTACGGGTGGTGATCTGAGGAAGTAAATTGCCTCAGGCGATCGCCCTGGTCGAAATTTAGCGAATAAGACAGTTGCAGTTTGACACGCAACTTAGGATTAAGCAAATTCACTAACCGCTGATGCTAAATAATAGCACAGCACATTTCGGCAATAGAGTAAGGCCACCCATTCGGCTTAGTAATAGCAACCATTTTTTTTCTACCATAAGTAAGATAAATAGTGTTAAGATAACGCCGCTCGGCACCTGATGACCGACAAACCCGTCATCAGGGTAAGTCCGATAATATATTAAAATAAGTATAGTTGAGGTAGAATATATCGGCACCCGGTAACCAAAATTCCGCTACCGGGGTAAGGCCGACAACACATTAAGACAACATAGTAATATGAATAATATTAAGGTGATACATTAAGTAGATTAACTAGATTAATTAGGTTATATAAACACCTTGAGCATAAGAAACGACATTACGGCACCGTATAGGGTAAGCCCGGGCATACATCAAATAACACTAATCATGCCATTTTTTTCACAGGGAAAAAGAGCTTCAGACTGTGGACACACTGCCACAGGAAGCGGCATAGAAAATATGGAATATTTATATGTTTTCTAAACCTCTCCATTTTTTCAGGCATCGTCACCAGGAATATGGCACTGGTGACTATAATTTCGCTGCCATATAGCAGCAGCATACTATTTGTGCCATCATATTACTGTATTCCACCTTTGCGCATTAATTTGTATTTACTATTCGTATTCATCCTCACTCACATACTCACCACATTTTTTACAGCTACACAACAAAAATCTGCACAGCAGGGCTGATACCTGTGGGGTATCAGGCTCGCTGGCAGATCAACGTAAACAAGAAAAACATAAGGCGTCAAAAATGCGGCGCAAATTACGACAATGAGGGCGCAACCGACTTGTGGCGTCGACTCTCATTGTCAAGTGTGAAGGCATTCGCCCACAGGGAATGCTTCACAGATTAAGGATACATTTCAAGCGGTACGACCACTAAACCATACCAGGAAGTGGCCGTACAGGATTAGCCGTGAGACGGCGCATACGTACAAAGGAGTAGCGTGCTCGCGAGGTACCATATAAACTAGGATCATAGAAAATTAGCGCGCTTAAGCTAGATATAAGATAATTGTAATTCATAATTGTAAAAGGGTAACTTAACACAAATTAATGCGCCCACGGGCAAGCATTCTACTATAAACATATAAATAATACCTCGCACCCCCACATTGTCTACGGAGGTGATAAATGATATTCCTCAACGTTAATACATTAATACATGCACATCTCAATATAACACATTAAACGGTATACTCTTTTTAAGAGCACATGTACACCCTGTTTATGATTTGTATTTCTTTCATTTTCTTTCTTCTAACTTCCCAACTTGTAAAGGTGTTCCGTTTCATCCCAACGCAATAAACACATTTTGAATATTTCCCTTAACTTATACCCTGGAACACCTATTTGTCTACTTCTTCTATCTTTCTCATTGCAGGGAGCAATTTTTTCCCTATGATAGAGCGGACACAAGCATCCGTCCAGCCCTGTTTTTTTTCCTCCCTGCACAACAATATATCGCATAATTATCAAAACCATGTATTTTTTTCTGAAACTTTCAATATGTCAATGTCAATTTTTTTCATGCACTATTTTTACAATGTCAATGTCAATGTCAATGTCAAATATATATATGTACATCCCATAACCCACCCCTCTGAACACGAGCTGATCTCACACCTATACATCAACACGACATCACCACATCTATACGACGACGAAGAAGACACCAACAGGAGATACAAGGAAGATTCAAGAACGAACTGCTACATCGACATCCCAACCTCACGTTCCGTTCCCGTTCGCGGGGACGCGAACTAAATAGAGGAAGAGGCTTGTACAGTCCCCCAGGGGTCTGCACCCCCTGGAGGCCATCCCCCCATCATCTATTTAAACCACCCCTAACTGGCAAATCTCGTAAGTCCAGAACAACATCTTTAACACCGCAAGGGCAGCTAACCAGCCTGGAAAGCTTGCCAAATACTTGCATCACACCACAAACAGCTACACATAATTAACTGGGGCATCTATGCCAGCGGAATGCTGACAGCACAACACCGAAGACTATAAGAGGAGGCCTTAAGGAGGACAGCTCTCTCAATTACCAGTTATACAGTGCGTCCGCCGAAGGCCCTAGCTGTTATCATCAGGTGAGTCAGCAGTGTTCAGAGTTCCTATATTTTGTGACCTACCTCACAGACTTGTACACTTATACTTATAAGATTCATTACATTCCCCTAAAAGGGACTCATAATTTCATATTCACTGACCAATAAATACTTGGTCAGTACACTACACTTGTCTTACTGTTTACACGCCTCTTTACGCCCTAAAGCCCTTCCTAATTCCCGTCACGATAGACGTGACCATAGTAGCCAAATAGTGCTAGCTCATACTTCATTGTATTTCCCGTAGCGGCCCGACTGCCAGAAGCAGCGTGCCGCCATATAGCTGACGCGTGCACGTCGGTTATATAATTCTCTCCAACCAGCTGAGAGGCTAGCACGTTGACCTGTGCACTAAGTTTCATCCCCTGAAATACACCTACGTCTTTTATAGGAGCACCCCCTAGCATTCTAACACCAAACAACACTCTACACTGGTCAGCTTACCCAGCTACGGGAAGCTACCCCCTTTTAGGCATCCCCTTATAAATTAACACAATAACACATCCGTTTTAGATCTAACTACCCCCCCCCCCCCCACTAAGGGATCTAAAACAATATTCATAAGCAGTTCGCATACAGGTGTTCACTTTTGACTAGCTTGCACCTGATAAATGATAATTATTCCAATTACCTTTTAAATATGATAGGCCTATTCGTTTTGGTTCAAACAAAATCAAACACTTTCCAACGAGGCAGTGTTCGTGGCGGTCGTTGCAATCTGCGTCATCTTCACATCCATCAACTATACCTGAAAGAAAAGAATCCAAAAGTTAACATAAGATACAACACAAAGATAAGGACCGAAATCAGTATTTGATTATCATCTCAAAAATGAGCCGACAATGAGAGGTATTACAACCTCACAATCGATACAGCAAGGGGAAGTTCCTAAGTAAGCATCACGGGACCGCAACTTGATCATGATAATTTTCTATATTGCCATGCTGAGTTTCTATGCCCAAGATCGCGGGTTCAAACCCGTCCGAAGTCGTCGGATTTTTAAGAGTATTAAAAATACCCCAGAATGCCATCCTTTGGAGGGGAAGTAAAGCCGGCGGTCCCATGTCATAGATTTATGGCATGTTAAAGAACCTTCCACTAATTACACCTGTGTGAAGCTAAATTATAGTATAGGTTAATCATTTGACAAACGCTCTTAGGTTCCGACTGCGGTGGCGTCTGGAAATCAAGTTCTGAACTAGTAGTCGTTGACGGTGGCGTTTGGCGGCAAAAGTAGGAACTACTTGAAAAATTAATCGTCTGCAGTCCTCACTTGAATTGAAAACAGATAACACACACTAATACAGTCATCACAATTAACACCGTTTATCAGACAGATTCTACACACACCCAAAGTACACGGGGCTACATGACCGGATTGTCGCAGCCCCTAAACTGAGGAACCAACCAACTAACCTCTCTCTTGTCGAATAGTGCCTTCACTTGATTAATATATCAGCCATGGTTCGCCTGACAACAGAAACTTATGAAATAATTCCATAACGTTGAAGCTACTGATTTGCTTCCTTAGTTTAGGGGCAGTGACAACGCGATCATATAGCCCCGTGTACTGTACTTTGGGTGTGTGTAGAATGTGTCTGATAACCGGTGTTAATTGTGATGACTGTATTAGTGTGTGTTATCTGTTTTTAATTCAAGTGAGAACTGCAGACGATAATTTCAAGTAGGCCTAGTTCCTACTTTCGCTACCAAATGCTACCGTCCACGAGATCTGACTACTACTAGATGCCATCGCAACCAGCGCCTGGTGACGAACGTTGGAACTTAATCAAACCTAACCTACAAATTTCGGTTCTCACAAGTTTAGTTAGTGGAAGGTTCTTTTACATGCCATAAATTTATGACCTGTGCTCGTGGGCTTTACTTCCCCTCCGAAGGAAAGTATACTGAGGGATTTATAACGCTCTTAAATGAAGCTACTAAGGTACGGGTTGTGCTGAGCAATAGAATGTATGGCACAGCGTTTCTACTCACAAGATGCTATGTTGTACTGACGCAATGAGGACAGTAATGACTAACTACCTCACTCCTCACCTATCCACGTAACCTTTTGAGGATCCAATCAGCATTCGGGATGATTATAACAATCTACCAATCAAACTTCTAAGTCTTGAAATCAAACGTTTACATAATTGCGAAATAAACTTTTTAAAAATTTATCAGAAGATAGAATAATCACTACCGCTATAGTAATTTTCACTTATATAGCATACCATCCAGTATACCCAATTCTCGTATAACCCGCGTTTCGTAAATGAGAGGTTTTGAAACAAAGTTGTTCATTTTCAAGATTTTGCACATTTATCGGTGCAAATAGAACGATCCAAATGCCACCGAAATCAAACATGTGTACAGACAGATATGGCCGAATTATTAGAATTATAATATAACTCCCCAATTTATGAACAATTTGTAAAGATAGTTCTGAAGCCATTTTTCTGTGTTGCCTTATTAACAATTTGTATCACTAATTAATCTATACTCTGATTTACAAACGATGGTGGGTGAAAGCTGTCCTCCGCTTGAAGGGTGAGGTGAGGAGTGGAGACGAGAGTGGTAACGGTCGCCACAGCAACAGCGAGCAATGTTGCAATGTATGCCGACACAGCAGTGAGCACATGGTTTGACTCAATTGTCAGTGTGTCTTCACTCGTCACGGTCATTAGACCGCCAGGCAGGGGGGATAACTTCCCCAGTATTTGTGTCTTCCTGCAAGCCTCTTAGAATGTTATGAGTCACGATCTGCCTCAGAGGCAACGCAGCATTTCCCCACGTGCTAGCTTCGACAGCTGTCAGCGACCATTATTGGTAATTCAGATTATAGTAACCAGTGTTTTCATAAATTTTATTTTAGTCATTGATTGATTGATTGATTTGTTTTCACGGCTATACTTAGAGCAAGGAGAGGTGGTACCCCCTATATTTGCAATGCTAATTTTACCGACTTCTGGTACACATTTTGTGATAAATATCAAACTATTACTTTGAAATTTGGTATACATACAGCATAAGATGTTTTGCGCCAACGGTAGTTTTAGACTGGGTATTTTTTTTAACGGATACAAATTTTTAATTAATATTTTAACACATTGTAGCCAAATAAAATGCACAGTTTTTAAGTAATGCTATTAAGAAAACTCCAAAATGTGTAAAATAACCAATAGTACAAGTGATTAAAAATTTATGCTCAAATGCCCTGTAGTACCCGAAATATTGGTACCTTTGCCTAAAAAAACTCAAATAGAAAAAGCAAAGGAACAAGTTGAGATTAGCTTTAATGCATACCAGCACCATATTCTGGATCATCGGGGTTGTCATCATCTTCCCTAGACCTTTTCTGGTTTCTCTCTACGTGTGGTGTTATTACAGTAAAATTCACTACTTGCAAAGGATTTTCTCTTTGAAGAACCAAGGGTACTTACGGGGGAGCATGATCCTACAGGTTACTCTTCTAACCTAACACTTCCTTCACTAACACTTGCATTTACACTATTTTCACTGCCAATATTATTTGTATCGACACCTTTATTTATATAGAGTGACTTTTCCTCTACCAGGACGTGCTCTTCGACCTTTTCGACTTTTAGCAAGATGTTTAGTAAAGAACGTATAGCCTACTCTCCCCTAAATGCATGGGTATAGTTATTACTCTTTGTCCTTTTCAAGGAGTATAATTGAATGTTGGTTGTAGTAGCTTGTTGAAATACAACGTGCTATACGGATATTAAACATGAATATGAGGTGCCCTTTGCTAGTGCTACCTCTGTAAAAAAAATTCACCCAATTCGGTTTCACCGTGTTTAAAAAGATAGGGGGAATCGATTTGCACACATACATGGCCGCCATCCGCAAATTATTGGACTGACGACCTTGTAGATTAGGTAAAAGACACTCGCCATTTGAATATATATTGTTGCAAAATTTGGTAGAGATCGGGTGATTAGGTTAGTCGTAATTTGATTTAAGCTTTGAACATTTGGGTAGCCGCCATTTCGTTTCCGTCAAGATGGCGGCGATATAAAACATGACACTGAGATGCTCTTTGCTAGTGCTACCTCTGTAACAAATTTCGTTTAAGTCGGTTTCACCGTGTTTGAATTGATAGGGGGAATCGATTTGCACACATACATGGCCGCCATTTGCAACTATTGGGCTGATGATCTCGTAGTTTGGTCAAAATATGCTTCCCACATAAAGGTATGTTTTGGTAAAATTTGGTATAGATCAGATTATTAGGTTGGTTGTAATTTGATTTAAGCTTTTAACATTTGGGTGGCCGCCATTACGTTTCCGTCAAGATGGCAGCAATATAAAACAAGACACTGAGGTGCCCCTGTCTAGTGCTACGTCTGTACCAAATTTTGTTAGATTCGGTTCCACCGTGTTTGAATAGATAGGGGGAATCAATTTGCAAGAATACATGCCCGCCATCTGCAACTATAGGGCAGATGACCTTGTAGTTTAGTCAAAATACGCTCGCCATATAAATATATGTTTTTGCAAAATGTGGTTGAGATAGGATGATTAGGTTAGTCGTAATTTGATTTAAGCTTAGAACATTTGGGTGACCGCCTTTACGTTTCCGTCAAGATGGTGGCGATATAAAACCTGACACTGAGGTGCATTTTGCTTGTTCTACTTCTGTACCAAATTTCGTTCAATTCGGTTTCACCGTGTTCGAATTGATAGGGGGTGGGGGGTGGACAGACATTCAGAGTACACACACTCACACACACACACATAGACTCACACAGACACACAATTTTTGGCCCTGTGTAGATCTCATAAGTCTACTTTCTTTTTTTACAAAAATCGAAAGTAGGCTAAAAACTGATCTCTGTCTAAGCATTATGAAGACGTGTTTACAACACGTTTTCACACCAGGAGAACAAACAATGAACAGAAGAGGCGGGAGTACGTGACACAGGCTAGCCACAACACAAATGAACAAAACAAAAACATTCCCTTTGGTGATGATCAACATTGCTTTCACCCCATGAAGCAAAATAACAGTGTAGTCTATATTTAAGCATTTGAACTCAATCTGAAAAGGAGGCGTAACCGCATTTAAATTGTTTTTGAGGGCGTTAGGAATGATTGTGGCCAATCCTATTACTCATAATAAAATACACGACAATATGAAAGAAATCCATAATAAAAGAGTATGAATTTTTGAACCAGAGGGGGTGCCACCTCCCCTTAAGAGCTCTTATACAGTAGCGCCCTACATACAATAAAATTAGGGCCTATAAAACTAAAACATTTTGCTAACATTCACAATATAAATAATAATAATCTAACAATGACAGTAACAATAGGACAATAATAATATAAAAAAACAATTGAAAAGTTATATACAAAGGAATGCATACAGACACAGTATCAGCCTGAAAACTAACACCATATACAGTACAAGGAAAGATATTAACGTAGATAGGCTGTCAGCTATTGTGCTGATGTTATAATCTTATATATATAACAAGTAGTTCCGTGAAGAACTATACAGCCTATTTTCATATATCCTACTTATGTTAACTGCCACAATCAACATACAAAATTTCAGTTTAATTGCTGTAACAGATTCGTAGATATTGAGAACCGTCTAAATATTTCAGATGGTCGCCAGGTTGGATTTTTATTTTTGTATTATTACATTAAGATTATTGTGTACGTGTGGTATTCAAACTTCAATCGCATGATTAGACAACAAGAAGTAAAAACGAGATTTTAAAATTACGCACAGCAGCCATCTTGTGATAATGCAAACCATTGAATTAAATTAGATGGCAGTGCATTACAATCTGCATAATCAATTACTGTACCACATTTCACTGCGCTCAGAGAGTTAAATCACGAGAAAAGTCTATTAAAATATTTTAAATTCGCTTGGTCGCCATGTTCGTTTCGTACTTTACAGGTTTATGAAATATACATAGGTATACCTGTATCAGTACCCTTTATCACCGTACAAAATTGCAGGGTGATATCTGTAATAGTTTCGGAGATATAGAATGTCAGTGAAATATTTCGCACAGCCGCCATTTTGAGGTTATGTAAACAATTGAACTAAATTAGACTCCAGTGCATTACAATGTGTATAAACATTTGCTGTACCAAGTTTCATTACATTTAGATAGTTAAATCGCGAGAAAAGTCTATTTAAATATCTCAATTTCGCTTGGCCGCCATGTTGGTTTTGTAGTCACCAGGTTTTTGAAAGTCTCATAGGTGAACTTCTAGTAGTGCCCTTTATCACCGTACACAATTTCAGGGCGATATCGGTAATAGTTTCGGAGATATTGAATGCTAGTGAAATATTTCGCACAGCCGCCATGTTGGATTGGAGAGACGTAACAAAATTTGAAGAGCACGGTCGAGGTCGCCGGGAATAGTGCTATGAACTTCCCGAGTTTCATTGAAATCGCTCCAGCCGTTTCGATTTTATTAGGGGGGGACACACACACGAATCACACACACACACACACACACACACACGCACACACACACGGACAAAAGGTGATCTCATAAGCCTATTTTTTCAAAATTGAAAATAGGCTAAAAAAGGAATGTCTGTGTGTCCATCTTTTATGCGTTCATAAACCATTCATCTGTTTTCGATAACATTTTGGTGAGTTGTTGTAAACACTTCCGGGATGATCATAGGCATAGTTAATCCATTTCACAACAGATAGCGCGCGAGTAGTTTAAACAAATGCGTAATGGCGATGCGTTCATATACAATTCGTCCGATTGCGATCAAATTTTGGTGATTTGTTGTGCACAGTCCCGGAAAAGTAACAGGCGTAGTAAATCCAATTTACAATGGATGGCGCACGAGTAGCTTCAACAAAATGGCGTGCGTTTGTTTCAAGAAAGTCCCACATGTGTTTCATATACCATCCATCCCATTGCGTTGAAACTTGGGTGAGAGGTTGTGCACACTACGGGCAAGGTTTCCGGCTTAGTAAATCCATGTTATAATAGGTAGCGCACGAGTAGATTCAACAAATGAGCGACGACGCGCGAAGCGTTTCAACAAAGTCCCGTATGCGTTCATATACCATTCGTCTGATAGCGATGAAACTTGGGTGAGATGTTGTGAACACTACAGGGAAGGTTTCTGGCTTAATAAATCCACTTAACATTAGGTATCGCAGAAGTAGATTCAACAAATGAGCGACGATGGGCGAAGCGTTTCAACAAATACCAGTATGTGTTCACATACCATTCGTCCGATAGCGATGAAACTTGGGTGAGAGGTTGCGTACACTACAGGCAAGGTTTCTGACTTGGTAAATCCATGTTATAATAGGTAGTGCACGAGTAGATTTTACAAATGAGCAACGACGCGCGAACGTTTCAACAAAGTCCAGTATGCGTTCATATACTATTCGTCTGATAGTGATGAAACTTGGCTGAGATGTTGTGTACACTTCAGGGAAGGTTTCTGGGTTAGTAAATCCAATTAACAATAGGTATCGCACAAGTAGATTAAACAAATGAGCGACGACGCGCGAAGTGTTTCAACATAGTCCCGTATACGTTCATATACCATTCGTCCGATAGCGACTAAACTTGGGTGAGTTGTTGTGTACACACCAGAGAAAGTTTTAGGCTTAGTAAATCCATTTTTAATTGGTAGCGCACAAGTAGATTCAACAAATGAGCGAAGTCGCGCGAAGCGTTTCAAGAAAGTCCCGTATGCGTTCATATACCATTCGTCCGATAGCGATGAAACTTGGGTAATATGTTGTGTACTCATCAGGGAAGGTTTCTGGCTTAGTACATCCACTTTACAATAGGTATCGCACAAGTAGATTCAACAAAAGAGCGACGGCACGCGAATCGTTTCAACCAAGTCCCGTATGCGTACATATACCATTCATCCAATTGCTATGAAACTTTGGTGAGTTGTTGTGAACACTTCCGAAATCATTATAGACATAGTCAATCCAATTTACAGTGGACAGCACTCGAGTATTTTAAAGAAATTAGTAATAGCGATGCGTTCATATAGCCTACAATTCATCCGATTGCGACCAAATTTTGGTGGGTTGTTTGGCACACTTCCCGGATGGTTATAGGTATAGTTAATCCAATTAACAATAGATAGCGCACCAGTAGTTTAAACAAATGAGTGTTGGTGATGCGTTCATATACAATTCATCCGATTGCAATCAAATTTCGGTGAGTTGTTGTGCATACGCCAGGAAAAGTTATAGGCATAGTAGATCCAATTAACAATAGATGGCGCGCGAGTAACTTCAACAAAATGGCGTACGTTTGTTTCAACAAAGTCCCACATGCGTTCATTTACAATTCACCCCAATGCGGTGAAACTTGGGTGAGATGTTGTATACACTCAGGGAAGGTTTCTGGCTTAGTAAATCCACTTAACACTAGGTAGCGCACGAGTAGATTCAACAAATGAGCGACGACGCGCGATTTGTTTCAACAAAGTCCCGTATGCGTTCATATACCATTTGTCCGATAGCGATGAAACGTGGGCGAGATGTTGTGTACACTTCAGGGAAGATTTCTAGCTTAGTAAATCCATGTTACAATAGGTAGCGCACGAATGGATTCAACAAATCCACTCGCGAAGTGTTTCGACAAAGACCCGTATGCGTTCTTATACAATCGTCCGATAGAGATGAATCTTTGGTGAGTTGTGTACACTCCAGGGAAGGTTTCTGATTTAGTAAATCCATTTTACAATTGGTAGCAAACGGGTAGATTTAACTAATAAGCGACAGCGCGTGTATCGTTTCAATAAATTCCCGTATGCGATCATATACCATTCATCCGAGTGTGATAAAACTTTGGAGAGCTGAGTACAGTCCTGCGAAGGTTCATGAATTAGTAAGTCCGTTTTTCAATGGGTGGCGCACAAGAAGATTCAACAAATGAGTGACGGCGCGAATCGTTTAAACACAATCCCGTATGCGTTCATATGCCATTCATCCGATTGCGATGAAACTTTGATGAGTTGTTGTGTACCCACCAGGAAAGGTTTTCGAGTTAGTAAATCCAGTTTACAATAGGTAGCGTACGAGTATATTCAACAAATTGGTGACGGCGCTCTAATCCTTTCAGCAGTCCCGTATGCGTTCATATACCATTCATTTCATTGTGATGTAACTTTCGTGAGTTGTTGATCACGCTCCCGTGAATGTTTCTGAGATAGTATTTTTTTTATAATAGTTTAGAGGTGGTTAACGGAAAAAGAAGAAAATATTGGGAATCCAAAAGCACTGCAACTAACAAAGTCAAAACCCCCAACACTTTCTTTGATTGGCATTGCAACGCATGCCGGGTACAGCTAGTTGAATATAAAAATAACCTTTTAACATAATGCAGTAATCAAATGTGAGAGGTATACTGCTCCAAGAAGCAGGATGAAAGACGACTTTTGAGAGCTATGTTGACGAACTTACATAAATCGAAGGTGTTGAAGATACGTGAGGTGGTGCAAACAAAATATTTATTGAACTTCGTAGTTCGGTGGATATGAATCTGGAGTGTTAATTTTATGTACCTATTTTCCCGATTATCAACATAATGATAAGTGTGGAATTTCTACGGTATATTTCAGCTATATAATATTATTTTTATACAATTTTATTTAGCCGAAAGGGTCTTTTCTACTCCATTGTTTTGTGAAAAATAATCACACTTTTGCCTCGATAATAAAAAAATATTTTAATTTTAAATATATAAGATCGTTTAATAACTAGGCAACATTGACTTTAAATACATATTTATAATCCAATAACATTAACAATAATGTGGTAAAGTACTTCCTAATACATTTGTTTCTATTTATTTCCATCGTCTTTGGTTCAATGAACCCGAAATATTAGAAACAAGAACTGAAGGAATACATTTACTTCAAAATACACTGTTATGAAAATGAATCGGTAAGAAGCTGCTTCAGAATTCTCTTCTCTGTCTGGAAAACTAATATTGAACATTATTCTAACACTAAGGCCACGCCTGTAGATAAGCGAGGTTAAAACTTATGGTATCATATATTTGGTTTCATTGACAATGCCTCATTTTGCCTGAACCCCCACCCCCAATACAATTTTAACTTCTCTCATCCCCCTCTCTCCACAAGCAAATCCTGGATACACCTCTCATCATTACTATTACAAGACATACGATACAATGAATGAGAAAATAGACTTAACTATTATTTAATAGGGTAATCATCGAACGAGGAAGTACCATTCATAAAGGAAAGAGTACCATTAAGCTCAAACAATTAAAATGCTAATACGAGGAAAGATCTTCCTTTTACGAGTTATTGAAGAGCAGTCGTTAACTTGGGATCATCTCTTAGATACCACTGGAAACAATGAAAGCGAAGAAATGTTTTGTTACGATGTATCTCCGTCACGAAAAGTTTGGGATAAAATTAGAATCATTCTTTACGAGTAACCTGGAAGTTGGTATCGCCAAGTACATCCAATTAGTATCAATGAAAACATCTCAAGGTACAGAAATCAAAAGCCGCATGCGGTCACATGGGCAAGTATTACCCAACAATGATCATCACTCCAAGGTGAGATGTCCCCCTAAAGTTATTCATGTGATTCTAAAAAGACGTTGCGTAAATAAATTCTATTTGCACGGTACATTTGTATATTTTCTATTTTCAAGGAATTTAGCAGTTTAAAATCCAAGTCGGGTCCATGGCGTTGGGGTAGCTCGCCTGCCTCTCACACGGAGACCCTGGGCTCGATTGCCGGGTACGTCAGGGATTTTAGAAACTGATGTGAGGGTTGGAACGGAGTTCTCTCAGCCTCGTGAGGACAATTGAGTAACTGTCTGACAGTGAGGCAGCGTCCCGGTCATGAAACCAAGATTTAATTTAATTGAATTAATTAATTAATTTTAAAGGTGTTTAGAAAAGCGTAAAAATATCGTTTTTAGAACTCTATACAGTGTGGTCCACCCGCCCCTTATTATTTAGTTTTATGAAACCCAACTAACATCTCAATTCTCCCGATGGTCGATATTGCTCTGCGCTCTGACTGTGTGACAGCAATGTAATTGGGTCATGGGTCTAGCAAAGAAAAAACGACCTTAAACTTTTCCCCGCCAAATACTATGGCCCATTCTACTAACATACGACTTACTGCTCCTTGAAATAACACACATACACGTAATACGATCGAATTAATAGCTTACGCCACGTGATCTGTAATAGTAAAAGGTTAAATCAACACCATAAACCGTGATTGAAGACTCTGACATGGACTTAAACGTTCGAGGTGGGACGGCTACAGTAACTATAGCACGTTTAGCGTGCGGTGTCTACAATGTGTTGGTAGCTGAGAGGCAGTTGGTCACTAGTCGTGGCAGAGTGAGGTGCGTGTGAGCGCGCTGTGTGACCGCATTGGAAGAGTGTACATTTTCTAATACCGGTGCTTCCGATAGTTCCACGGGTGAACTGACCTTCCGTGTGTCATTCGGACAATACTTTTTCAAGTAGTGTTCCAGATAGGACAACAAAACCAGGAAACCCAGAAAACCCCGCTGAAAATCATGTCCGGATACCCGAGAAAAAATACCGTACGCTGCCAATGGGACAAGCAGAGTTCTCGCGCCACACCAGGAGAAATTCACCGCTGGATTAGCGATACTCTCCGGTTGACTGTCGACCAAGTAGAAGCCATCCAGTTAAATGCACAAGAAAAAACCATGTACATCAAGGTAATCAGCATATCGATTTATCAGAAATTGTTAAATAATTTTGCAGATCCTATTAAATTTCAGTATGCCTCAGGCGAAATGACTAATGTTAAGCTCTCCCCAGCGGATTCCAATTTTACCACAGTGCGTGTATTTAATGTCCCACTTGAAGTTCCACCTGAAATTTTCAAATCCGTCCTGTCGAAATATGGCACTGTGAGTGACGTCAGGAAAGAACAATGGTCTTCTGCTTATCAGTTCCCGGTGTATAATGGAATACGCGCAGTCACAATGGAAATAAAACAAGATATCCCCTCCACTGAGACTTTTGGTGGCCATTCTGGCTATCTATCTTATAATGGACAGAAACAGACCTGTTTAATTTGCAATGCTAACACACACCTACGTATCAACTGCCCACAGAAAATGATTCCCCTCGGTATAACTCCAACACAACAACGACGTGTTCAATACTCGGAAGTCGTGACACAGCAAACGTCACATGAAAACATGTTTATTGATCAGTCAGCTGGGACAACACCAGCAGTGGCCTCTGATACACACGACGCAGAACTGGTTCCTTACACTGACCAGCTCAGCGAGTCACAGAGTGCACCTGTGCTATCGGCAACATGTATCGCAGCCTTAGAACCAATTATGCCGCCACTACAGGCTGCCACAGAAATTTTGTCTTCACTGCCCCCACCTTCTCTGGTACCTACCGACTCACCTACGCAGGTTGATCGAGGATCCGAGAACGTATCTAAAAAGATAAAAACAAATGCCTCGATTGCCGTACCAGCCCAGAAGAATCAAACTGGCTCTACAACCGTTCCCGCAGCTGTGAAAAAGAAACAAAATCTTCATTCTACGTCATCTAGGGACCCACGAACGCTCTCAAACGCTGACTGCCGGCCTATGAATAGCAATCATAAGGAACTCTCTCAACCTAATTTGACATAGTGCACCAGGATAATTCTCAGCTGTGTCTTCTTTCGAGTCCACCTTCCAGTATGTCTAGCACAGCTTTTATACTTCTCTTAATGGCGCAATTTCTCACTGTGGCCACTGTGAATATCAATGTAATAGAATGCCCTCTGAAATTTCAACTGTTGGAGAGATTCCTTCGAGATGCAGACATTGACATTGCCTTCATTCAAGAAGTTGCCATACCGTGTTTACCCATATCTGCCTTCTACAAACAATACATCAATACCGGTAATACGAATAGAGGGACCGGATTCCTCATAAGACATGATATCCCACTCGAAGGTGTGCTATGTCATCCATCAGGACGCATAATATCTGGACACATAAACAATACCACCCTGATAAATGTATATGCCCCATCTGGGTCCAATAAACGTGTGGAACGGAAAATGTTCTTTGAACAGAGTATACTGCCTCATCTGCACGATGTTAAGGAAAAACTTATTCTTGCAGGGGATTTCAATTGTATTCAACGCCCAGAGGATTCCACTAGTCCATACAAAGGTGTCAACCCGGCTCTCAGGACCCTTCTTACCTCCCTACACCTCATTGATGCTGTGGATAGTTTAAAGGTGCCCCTGCCCCATTACACCTGTATAAGTCACAACTCCTCATCACGAATTGACCGCATCTACTTTTCACAGGAACTTATCCAGCCTAGACGATATGAAGTGATACCTGCCAGTTTCACTAACCATCATGCTGTCGTATGTACAATCTCTTACCCCCATCCCATATTTCACTTAGGAAGAGGTTATTGGAAACTGAATTGCTCGCTGTTACTGGAGGAGGAATGCCAAGATATTTTCAGACAACACTGGACTCGATGGGTCCAACAAAAATGCAAATTTCGCGACTGCGCAGACTGGTGGGATATTTTGGTTAAACCAGGGATCCGCCGCGTCTTTAAGAACATATCCTACAAACGAGGTCGGGAAAGACGGGATACAGTTGAATTTTACTATCGAGTTCTTCGCCAGCTCCAGCAAAGATCTGATGCTGGGGAGCGTTTATATGACCAGATTCGGGAAGTTAAAACCAAGCTCCTGTCTCTACAGCAACGAACGCTCGCTCATATAAACGTGGCTTTAAAAGATCGTACAGTGCTCCCAGACGAAAGTGCAAGTGTATACCATATCGCCAAAGGACAACGTGAGCGGCAACGTAAATATATCCACCGCCTCCGCACCAGTACTGGAAGTGTCGTCACCTCCCCTGACGCTATACGTAGTGAAATATCACTATTTTATCAACGGTTCTACGCTCCGGCTCCAATTGATCCACAGCAGGTGACCCTATTGCTTTCATCTTGCAATACCCATCTGTCTCCGGACAACAAAACTCGGCTCAGCGCGGATATTACGGATGAAGAGATTCACTCTGTGGTTAAGCACCTCCCAAACAACCGCTCACCTGGCATTGATGGACTGCCATATGAAATGTATAAACACTTCTGGCCTCTCATTGGCAAAGAATTTTGCCATGTCCTGCGTACCATTCTCCACCGTCGTGCTCTTTGTCGATCACATCACGAGGGTACCATAGTCCTCATACCAAAAACATCCTCTCCCATGGCAGTTGGTGACTTCCGACCAGTTACTCTGCTCTGCAGTGATTATAAAGTCCTTACCAAAGTACTTGCATGCCGATTGAAGACTGTTCTACATGATATCATTGGTGATGAACAATGTTGCAGTATTCCTGGAAGAACTCTGTTAACAAACTTAGCGATACTAAGGGACCTACACCTAAAAGCCGAAATGCTCCCCACTGAGCCAATGAGTTTTCTCACCTTGGATCTTGATAAAGCTTTCGATCGCATCAGTCATGAATACTTGTACATGGTCTTGCAGCACTTTGAATTTCCTGCAATCCTTATTGACTACATTCGTATGATAAATTGTAATGCTACGTCTCGAGTGCTCGTCAACGGTTTTCTTTCCCCTCTGATTCCAATACAACGATCAGTTAGGCAAGGATGTCCCCTCTCCATGCTACTTTTTGTCATTGGCCTTGAACCGTTCATTCGGACTACCCAGGTGAAGCTACAGGGTTACAAACTGTCCACACATGTTTTTGGCATGTGCGCCTATGCTGATGACGTATCCATATTGATCCGCAATAACGAAGACATCTCCCACATCGATAGCGTCCTTCAGCTCTACCATATCGCCTCTGGAGCACAATCGAACCCCCAGAAAACTGCTTTGCTTCCGCTCAATAATAACTCAGTGATTACCCAACAGCCCTGGTTCCGGATAGTAAATGAGGTGAAAATTCTTGGCATTACCTGGAAGCAATCGATTCTGGACACGGTGCACGCAAACTGGACTAAGGTCATTGCCAAAGTTAGGGGAGTGCTGATCCAATTTGGTCAAAGAAACCTCAATATAGTGCAACGGGTCGTAGTCCTCAACGTATTTGCGCTCTCTAAAATATGGTATGTCGCACAACTTTTCCCACTGCCCAAAATGTTTGAGAGCCAATTGGCAAAATATATAGGTTGGTTTCTATGGCAAGGATTTTTGTTCCGAGTACAACGGGAACAGTTGTATCTCCCATCCCGGCAAGGCGGGCTAGGGCTAACCGCTCATGGCATGAAATGCCGTGCACTCCTCTGCAAGAACGACATCGCCATTCATTCCCAACATGACACTTTTACGAAAGCGCTATACAAAGATATTCGGAACACAGCCCGTGGTTGTGAGAGAGCTTTGCCGAAGATATTTAGGGACCATCAACAGCACCTTCTGGAAACTGTTCGCCAAATGCCTTCAGGGACTGTTCCAACGACGAAAAGTATTTATAACATGTTGCGGCAAGTGGTACACTCCAAACCGCGAATCGAGGCCACCACCCTCTACGTCCATTGGCCCACTGTTTGGAAAAATTTTGGGGCTATGACCATTTCTTCTGCTGTACACTCCCGGGTTTTTATCTTCCTCAACGATCTCATCCCAACCGCTCTACGGCGATATACCATCCGTCTTGAAGCTTACCCATGGTGTACTATATGTGGTCAAACTGATACGGCGATACACCGCTTCACATCATGCACGCGAGTTGCCTCCACGTGGCTGTGGTGTAAGGGAAACGTATGTCAACTATTAAATGTGCCCACGGATGACCTTGATGACAGGAAGTTGATTCGCTTGTCGGTGACCGCCTTCCCCCAAATTAAACAGACTGCCATTGTGTGGATAATGGGCCAATATGTACACTTCGTGATGGACAATGATCAACATTTCTCAATCCTGGATCTCAGGTATCACCTGCAGAAAGAGCGTTGGAAGCTTAGTGCAAGTGGACAATTGTACGATAAATATGGACACTATCTGGACTTTCTTGTGATGTAATAGTATGGTATGTATCATATCTGAAAATTCTGTAATTCTGTAAAGAGCTAATAAAAATAAAAAAAAAAAAAAAAAAAAAAAAAAAAAAAGAGGTTTAAAGCCTGACCGTACATGGTGGGCGCAGTCAGGTAGACCGCTGCTTCGAATCCAGTAGTAGGCATACTTTTTTGAACGAAAACCCACATTCCATTTTAGTCGGGATGTAACTACATTGCCACATTTATTGCCTTACGACTCATTTTTGTGAAGAGTACGTTGAATTTTGATGATTTATAAAGAAAATACGATCGAATTGGTACGATATGCAACGTGACCTGTAAAGGAAGAAAATTAAAAAACTGGCATGAATACTAACATAACATATCGAAGTGTTGCTCCGGAGGTCCGGGTTCGATTCCCAGCTCTGCCAAGAAATGTAATACTTGTCTGAGGGCTGAGATTGGGTACACGTAGCCTCGTGAAGCAAATATGAGAAGACGTGGGTTTGATTCCCACCTCAGCCACCCTGGAAATGATTTTCCGTGGTTTCCCACTTCTATTCCGGCCAAATTCCGGGACGGATTCTATCTTAAGGCCGCGGCCACCTCCTTCCCAATCCTTAATTGCAAATACACACATCATTACGAGCCCGCAATAACTCAGGTTATCAGACAAATTCTACACACACACCCAAGTAAACGGGGCTATGTGACCGCGATGTTCTAGCCGCTCAAATGAAACAAAGCAACAACATATCGAAGGATATTCTGATCGCCAATGCTTGCATCGAAGTACACGTATTTCTTAGAAATTCCCATGGTATTATTAGCATACTTTCGATTTTTGCAAAAAATTAAAGTAGACTTATGAGATCTACACAGGGCCAAAAATGGTGTGTCTGTCTGCGTGTGTGTGTGTGACTGTGTCTGTGTGTGTGTGTGTGTGAGTGTGTGAACTCTGAATGTCTGCCCCCTGTATCAATTCGAACACGGTGAAATCGAATTGAGCGAAATTTGGTACAGAGGTAGCACTAGCGTAGAACACCTTAGTGACATGTTTTATATCGCCACCATCTTGACGTAAGCGTAATGGTGGCCACCCAAATGTTCAAAGCTTAAATCAAATTACGACTAACTTAATCATCCGATCTCTACCAAATTTTGCAACAACATATACTTGTATGGCGAGCGTCGTTTGACTGAACTACAAGGTCATCGGCCCATTAGTTTGCAGATGACGGCGATGTATGTGTGCAAATCGATTCCCCCCATTATTCAAACACAGTGAAACTGAATTGAACGAAATTTGGTACAGAGGTAGCACTAGCAAAGGGCGCTCCAGGGTCATGTTTTATATCGCCGCTATCTTGACGAAATCGTAATGGCGGCCATCCTAATGTTAAAAGCTTGAATCAAATTACGACCAACCTAATAATCTGATCTCTACCAAATTTTGCAACAACATACCTTTATGTATTGAGAATCTTTTGACCACACTACAAGGTCATCAGGCCAATAATGTGCGGATAGCGGCCATGTATGTGTGCAAATCGATTCCCCCTATCTTTTCAAACACGGTGAAACCGAATGGAACGAAGTTTGATACAGAGGTAGCACTAGCAAAGGCCACCTCAGTGTCATGTTTTATATCGCCACCATCTTGACAGAAACGGAATGGCGGCCACCCAAATGTTAAAAGCTTAAATCAAATTACGACCAACATAATCACTTGAACTCTACCAAATTTTTCAACAACATACCTTTTTGTGGGATAGGCAAGGAAGAGGGAAGGAGGTGGCCGTGGCCGTACGGTAGGTAACATCCCGGCATTTGCCCGAAGGCGAAGTGGGAAACCACGGAAAACCAGTTTGAGGATGGCTGAGGTTGGAATCGAACCACCTCTACTCATTTGGACCACCCGAGGCTGAGTAGACCCCGTCCCAGTCCTCATACCACTTTTCAAATTTCGTGGCAGAGCCGGGAATCGAACCCAGGACGTCAGGGTTGGCAGCTAATCACGCTGACCACTACGCAACGGAGGCGACTCTATTCGTGATAATTAGAATTTTAATAGTTCAATATTTATAATAATATGGCACGTTCTGTAATTACTGCCTTGCTGCGAGGCTCAGTGGAAACGTTCTCGCTTGCTGTGCCCAAGGTTGCAGGTTCGTATCCTGGCGCAGTCAGCTGGCATTCGAGGGTGCGCAAATTCGAGGGAGCCGTGTCAGTAGATTTACTGGCGCGTTGAAGATCCCCTTCGGAGCAAAATTCCGGCACCCCGGCGTATCTAAAAGCCAGAGCAGTTAAAAGGGACGTAAAACCAATAATGTTATAATTATCTGTATTTACTGCATGTTTTGGGCATATGACCTCATAGTTCCGCCCCTTAAAATCTCTGTAACTAATTATTATTGTAAGTGTATAGCATGCGCTTTTCGCAGAGACGCCGATGAAAGAAATTATAGTTACGGTCTGATGCATTTATTCGTGAGCCTACCCACATAACAAATCTATTTGTTATGTGGGTCGTCTGAATGAGTCGGAGTTTTCCTTTAAACAAAGGTGGTCAAAATTTCGAACACTTGCTACGTTGAATATACAGGATACCTTGCTTTCGTTCTAAAGATCATTATGTCGTCGTCCAATCTGGCTGCGTACCATCGGATAAGTACGGTGCTTTTGAGGACCAAATAAAAAAATCACTCGTTGGAACAGATAGATATGCGTCCATAATACATAAAAACGACATTAAGCAAAAAAAAATGTACTAGTTGAAGGTTCGAACCTACTACAATGCGACTTCGTTAACGCTACTCTAGCAATTCTTGATTTAGCCACCATAGCCACCGAGAACCATGGCGTATTGCAGGCACTTAATGAATCTATTCGTAGAACACTTCCTGTCCAAACGTAAGAAGGTGTTATTCGGAGCTCTGATCGTTTCAATCATGCATTATATTTGAGGTCATTGAAAGAACACTGCCACTATTGATTTCTACTATATTCGCGAGGATGTACTCAACGCTAAAGTTGTACAATGGACGTAAAGGAGCAGGTACTAATATTTTTAGAATGACTGTGATATACGCGTTAGTTGGGTTGCCTTCCTCCAAAAAAATAAGGGGATGGTTGACCACACTGTATATCAATATTCCATAAAGCCCCACCCCCCTCCGACCACCACCCGGTAGCCCACAGTACCAGAAACTCTTTTTTTTTTTTTACAAATCAAGCACTGCCTGTCTCCATTCTGCTTCTGTTGTATAAAGTTCTTCCCATATTTTTTCATCTTTTTCCCACCTGTTCCATAAAGCAGACATTACCAAACGTGTCTTTGGTAAAAAGCTTTTGTGTTGCCGCTGGAAATGTTCAGTATGTGACTTACGCATAACACGGTATATATTAAGCTGATAAGTCAGTTCCTGCCATACTGTTGCATCCGAGGGATGCATTCCCATCCCTTACCTATAACTTTAAAATAACTACAAACCTACAACTATAAATTATACATCTAATTACACGCGGATGCCTGCGGCATACGTCGCATAGGCTCACACCAAGACCAGGTCTAGTGCATAGAGACGACCTCCGATGACCCAGGGCAAGCACCTCACTTCCTGTAGATTCCGCAACTAATGCCAACTAATGCTAACTCGGCAGGCGGATTCTATAAAGCACTGAAGGAGAGGTGAGACGAGGTCAGTCTTTCACAAGTGCTTCAGGTGCTGAGACGCTGCTTGTAGCTGCCACATCCAGATAGGTGAGTGTCTAGTGAGCCTACACAAACTGTAGCACCAACACGTAAAACATCCCCCTACTATTGTAAAGATCACGAGTATTTGCTCTGCACTGTTTCCTTGTACTCCATTTCAGGAGTACAGATTAAACAGTAGAATCCATAAGTCAACTGGTCTTTTAATTCATTTATTTAGTTAATTAATAAGATCCTACCCCTTAATTCACTTCCCGGTAGGATCCCCAAGTAGTAATTAGTTAATTGTCTATTTGTTGCTGTAGTCAGCCACAGGCATCACCTTACATTGCATACGTGCGCGATACTCATTAGGAGCACGGCCAGTCAACTAACATCAGCAGGGATTCAAGCAGTCGCGTAGCTGCTCCTGCCATCACCTAGTAAATTATCCCTTGTATCCATCCCTTAGGACCACCCCCGCAGCTTGTACAATTGGGTGTTAGCCCATTGAGCTGCATTCACGCCCGAATCCTCCCAACCAACATCTTTTCACACTAGAGTCCCGAGCTGCCTTCAGCTACTCTCCTTTCATCACCCTTTCAATACACTTTGTAGAGGCTACCCTCTCAGGTACCCTACAAATGGTGGAAGCGCTAGGTACCGTGACGTTGTCATAAGACAACGCCTAAAGGGGTACATACAACGTACTTCTGCGGAAAAGATCCCTAAACTTAAACTCTTACTAGCCAAGCGAACACCACCGAAAATTGGGAAAATTTTTAGGAATACGGATCCAGTAATATTTTTATACCCACCCCAAGCCCGCCCCGATAGATAGTACATTTTTAAACGCCACCCTTACCTAGCCCTACGCAATTTACATCCCCATAGATACGCCCTTACAGTAGGACGTAGAGTACAGATCCATGCTCAGATACCAACATATTGGTAAGGTCAAACGTGCATTTAGGAATACAGCACACAACCTCGCCGTTATCACCAGACAACTACGCCCTAAAATCCTAGTTAAAAACCCCGACTTAATATCAGAAAACCACGCAGGCCAATTACTTGCCGAACTTGAGGACGCAGCTTTAGATCTCAAGCTTAAATACCCAAACGTAATCCGACAGAAACGTCCCCTCACACGAGCACAGACACAGAACGCTCAATTGTCGTCCTCAGGTAGCGTTGACGGTGAGGAATTAACCCCCACATTACCGTACGCTGTCTTACAACACATCAGTGACACGCAACAAACCTACAACGGGTTGCAGGTCCTGTTACAACAGTTAGACGAAATTACACACAATTCTTCGAACGGGGGACTAATCGCAGATATACACGCCATCGCCTTAACTCTAGGAGACCATATTAACAAGGCGCTTTCCACGCTACAAGCGGTCAATATTGAACATAACTTGTCACTGGATAATATCCAAAGTACTGAGCAATTCAACCCTCAGGACGCTCCACACTCTACCCCTAACCACCCAGGTACCTCCCAAGGCGGAAACACCTACCTAACACCAGTCGAGGTTCACCAGCAACCCCTAAGCTACGCACACTCTAGTGTTGCATTAAATAACAGAGACCTAGATTCCCCAGTTCAGCGTACCCCCCTTTACACCCCCAATACTTCCTACAGCGCGAACATGGCCATGCCTACAAAGTATCCAATGATACAACCTGCTAAATACCCAGGTGACAAGCAAGACCCCGAGGAATATTTGAAAGCCTTCAATCGAACGGCTAAAATTAACGGCTGGCCAGCTGAGGACAAGAAACGCCTCCTACCGGCATACCTCACTAAATCGGCCCTAACGTGGTACGAACTCCATGAAGCCACCTTGGCCGATGCCACGTGGGAGCAGTTTTCAGCCTCCCTCGTTAATACATTTCAACTCACCCCTGGTGTGGATGACTTGTACGACCGACTACGCGCCCGTACACAGAGTCCCACGGAAGGCACACAGGCATACATTAATGCCAAATTATTAATGTGTGAGAAATATAATAGGGAGATGCCAGACAGGCAAAAAGTGCGTCTCCTTATGCAGGGAATGCGCCCTACCTTGGTAGACAAGCTCTGCACCTTGCAAAGCAACACCGTACTAGAGCTACAGGCAAACATCAAATTTATAGAAGAGGGCAACAAAATGACCCAAAAAGCCGTGGACCAGCGATAACGGTGATCTGCATCAGCAAATCCGCGATCTGACAAAACAGATGCAGGAGATGCAAATTACGGCCATACACACTAGCAATAAAACCCGCCCTCGTAGGGAGGATCCACAAGATAAGGGGCGATCACCAGGATCCATATAGACCCAATCATCCCCCACGGCGTAATTCTCCCCCGCTGAGAGAAGCGAACTTTTATTCCCAACACTGGGAGGAAGTGCCACGCCGCAGTGAATCAAATCCCTTCCGACCAACACAGTATCGGGCAGATACTCGCCCACGAGGTAACCCACCCCAGATTACCCACCAAGCCATCATCCCCAATATAGGGACGATCGAACATGGCATCGTGACCAGTACGCCAGATACACACGCCCGGTCTATACCCCTCCACACCGTCGGCCAAACACTCCCCCGCAGCAGGAGCGATATGAGCCCCTGTACGAAAGGCCTCCCCCGAGATACCCTCAATACGCCCCTGTCCTCCGAGAAAGGGAACCGGAGGACTACCCACTACCCGACCACCCTCCACGGGATTCACGCAGGCATTCACCCCACGCGATAGGAGGGTATTACACCCCAACCCCCAATATCAGCCCCGGCCAAACAACTGGCGAGACAATGCGCCCAGGGGGCAGCCTCGCTACACAGACAGCCGAGGTTATGCCCAGCCAAAAAACTATTAGCTAGGGGAGAGCCAGCACCCACTCAATCGGATAACCCTCCTCCGGTAACCACTAAGCATTCCACTCAACCCCCACAGGACAACTGTCTTGTCCGGTCCAGTAAGCCACAAATTCCCCCAACTTCCGCCCGCCAGAATACAGCGCAGGAAATACCTCCCCGATCGCAGCTCCAGGCACATACGGTCAAAGGGGGTGGTAATTGCCTCTTTCGAGCACTCAGTTTCCTGCTCCATAAAGATGAGGACCAGCATAAAGAACTCCGACCACAACTGGTCATGTATATCATGGCACACTGGGACGAGTATAAATATTTCCTCGCCGACGGGAATGATGCCTTATTCCCCAATAAATATGCATATGGGGATTACATGCATCGAAATGGCACGTACGCTGGAGCGACGGAAGTTACCGCTCTAGGCCATATCATTAAGCACAATATCCATGTCTATACACTGGACAAGATGGCACCCACTTTTTCTACAGTAGGCTACAACAAACATCTGTACCTTTTGTTCACGGGCAATCTGAATGCGGGACATTACAGCCCTCTCACTATCAAATCGCCTCACACACCTCAACCCTCCGCCCCTCAGGTTGAAAGAGGACAATATAGGCACATTAACAACTGGCGACAAGATCACAACCCCTAAGGACGTTCCCACGACGAGCGCAGTTAGACTACCCTTGATACGCCCACCCACATTTATTCCACCCGCGGACCCAAGTGGCCCGACCACTAAACCAGGTGCGGCGAAGCCGGTAACATGTATCGCTACTATCGCGAATAAGTTACCTCCACAGAAAGCCTGCTGAAAACCCATAACCCCTCAGACACATCGGCCCTTTAGAATACCCTGCCGAGACCAGGGTTCACATCCCATGACGGCAAACATCATTCCAGGTATTTATCCATTCACCGACAGCGCAAGAGAAAGCTTAGGACACTACACATGGCAGACGAGAATAACACAGCTGAATTGCGACTCCCAGTTTCACGGGACTCAGCAAAGCGTGTCAGGTTCAGTGATCAGACTGGAACTACTCGTTTTCTCAACACGATTACCAGACCGGTAGAGCACACAGTCTCACAGTCCGCGATACATAACGATAAACATCATTCACCGTCCCAAAATCCCGCAGCACCGATCATCACGTATACCCTTAACAACATGTATACTGCACAGGACGGACACAATATTACAGCCCTCTCTATCCCGGCCAAAATTAACGGGTATAAAATTCAGATGTTATTAGACACAGGATCAGCTATTTGCTGTGTTAGCAGTAATTACATCACCAACGAGCGCATACACAGGATGCCTCTCAACACTCGCCTTGTGGCTGCTAATTCCCAAACCATTTCCTGCTTAGGCACTACGGATATACATCTTCAAATAGGTTCTTTTGAAAATAGCTATCCCATGTTTGTTATTAAGGACCTTTCCGTCCCTGGTATCATTGGCACGAACTTTCTTGCCAAGTTCGAGGCGAACATTAGCTTTGTCACTAATGAACTACGGTTAGTGAGCGGAGACCTTATCACTACACACCCGATACACACTCCCGGAATACATACAATCCACGAGCGCAGCGAGTCCCGCGCGCGCATCAGGTCTCTCCGTTGGTTACCATATCTCCGCCAACAACCACGAGTGCTAACACAGCCACGCCCACCACCGGGGACACACAGTCACTAACCCCAAAACAGAATAGGAAAATTACAGACCTCTTAGAGGAATATAAGGACATTTTTGCACATTCCCTTGCCGACTTAGAAGTGACCGACTTAATTCACCACCGTGTCGAATTGACCAGTGATGCTCCGGTTCACCAGGCACCTTACAAGGTTAGCGCTAAGGAGCGACAAGCCATAGAAACACAGATTCAGGAGATGTTAGAAGCCAAAATCGTCCACCCCATTGTGTCTAATTATAGTGCCCCGGTCATCCTTACCCGTAAACCCGATGGTTCGCATAGGTTTTGCACAGATTATAGACGCCTCAATAGATTAATTAAGAATGACAGTTACCCACTACCGCGCACAGACACTTATCTAGAGACCCTAAGAGGAGCTAAATATTTTTCAATAATGGATTGTTATTCCGGATTTTATTCGATCCCTGTCTATGAGTCTGATAGGCATAAGCTGGCATTTGTCACCGAAAACGGCCTCTTCGGTTATAACGTATTACCGATGGGTTTAAAAAATGCCAGTCAGACGTTTCAAAAATTGGTAGATAAGGCATTCGCGGGCCTCAAATACCGCTCGGTATTAACTTATATAGACGACATAACAGTCTTCTCGCAAACATTCGAAGAACATATGGTACACTTGCACGAAGCTTTTGACAGGATTCGGCACGCTAAATTGAAGCTAAAGCCATCCAAATGTCAGTTTGCAAAAACGAGGGTCCACATTCTAGGTCACATTGTTAGCCGCGACGGCATCACACCTGATCCTGCCAAAGTCGCCGCCATCACCAATATTCCCATGCCGGAAAACATTAAACAGCTACGTTCTTTTTTGGGCCTCGCCAGTTATTATCGTCGTTTTATTCACGGATTTGCACAAATAGCTAACCCCCTAACCGAGCTCACACACGAGAAAACGCCCTTTATCGTTACAGAAATACATAGAGAGGCTTTCAACAAACTTAAACACTTACTCACTACTCCGCCCCTGCTCCAACATATTCCTTCATACATGTGGATGCAAGTTAATTCGGCATAGGGGCAGCCCTGCTACAAGAGGCCGATGATGGCAAACAACACCCAATTACTTATGCTAGCCGTAAACTTACACCGGTAGAAACCAGATATTCCGCAACCGAAAGAGAGATGCTCGCCTTCTCTTGGGCCGTAAATTACTTCCGGACATATCTCTATGGTATCCACTTTACGGTAGTTACGGATCACGCCAGCCTTCTTTACTGGGACAAATTCAAAAACCCCAATTCCCGGCTTAATAGGTTCATATTTAAATTATATGATTACACCTTTGAAGATAAGCACAAGAAAGGTAAGGCACACCTTGATGCAGACGGCCTCTCGAGACTACCTGTCCTCGACTCGCCTGACGAGGATGTCAATCATGCCTGGGATTCCTTACCCACATTTGCAGTCACTCACATTGATCTGAAACAGGAGCAATTAAACGATCCCCAGTTGGGACAAATTAGGATTGCCTTACATAATCGCAACCAGGTAGATAGTAAACTGCCCGCTTATCACGCAGATGTTTTCTTGATAAGGACGATCTCCTTAGGTACAAATCCACGGCCACGCATGACGTCACACCCGTTGCCCTTCCCACTACACTCCGAAACCACGTAATGACGGAATATCACTGCCCACCCCTTATTGGCGCACACTTTGGAGTCCATAAGACATATTTGCGCATTCGCAATAAATACTATTGGGAGAACATGAAAAATGACATCATAGAGTTCATTAAACCTTGTCACACATGCCAGAGGTATATACACCGACCTGGTAAACCCCATGGCTTACTCCACCCCATCCCCGTAGGTGAACTTTTCCACCGCATAGGCATTGACGTCAAGGGTCCAATTACAACCTCAGACAAAGGTAACATATACATACTGGTAGCAACCGAGTACCTTACCCGATACATTATCACCAAAGCTGTCCCAAAAGCTAGCGCGCACCAAATCGCAGAGTTCCTCATCCATTTAGTATCAATGGAAACATCTCAAGGTACAGAAATCAAAAGCCGCATGCGGTCACATGTGCAAGTATTACCCAACAATGATCATCACTCCAAGGTGAGATGTCCCCCTAAAGTTATTCATGTGATTCTGAAAAGACGTTGCGTAAATAAATTCTATTTGCACAGTATATTTGTATATTTTCTATTTTCAAGGAATTTAGCAGTTTAAAATCCAAGCCGGGTCCATGGCGTTGGGGTAGCTCGCCTGCCACTCACACGGAGGCCCTGGGCTCGATTGCCGGGTACGTCAGGGATTTTAGAAACTGATGTGAGGGTTGGAACGGGGTTCACTCAGCCTCGTGAGGACAATTGAGTAACTGTCTGACAGTGAGGCAGCGCCCCGGTCATGAAACCAAGATTTAATTTAATTTAATTAATTAACTTTTAAAGGTGTTTAGAAAAGCGTAAAAATATCGTTTTTAGAACTCTATATATCAATATTCCATAAAGCCCCAGCCCCCTCCGACCATCACCCGGTAGCCCACAGTACCAGAACCTCCTTTTTTTTTTCAAATCAAGCACTGCCTGTCTCCATTCTGCTTCTGTTGTATAAAATTCTTCCCATAATTTTTCATCTTTTTACCACCTGTTCCATAAAGCAGACATTACCAAACGTCTCTTTGGTAAAAAGCTTTTGTGTAGCCGCTAGAAATGTTCAGTATGTGACTTACGCATAACACGGTATATATTAAGCTGATAAGTCAATTCCTGCCATACTTTGTCTAGCATGTTCGGATCAGTCTCTGCTATGACACGTGTTGGGAGGTCAGCCAATATTTTCTTAAGTGTCGGTGAAATAATCAGGGTCTTTTATGAAACCCTATACAAAGAAATAACATGTGGTAATATTTGGTAACCGTGGCGGCCACCGCATGAGTGTCTTATCGTGTTGAGTTGTACGGTTGATCCATCATTGTTGTATAGTGACATTCAGGTAATCGTAAACAGCACGGTTGTTTCCGAAGCACTCGCTACTCGGTTGTCTATGGACATTATTTTAAGCTTGCACAGCGTGTGAACTTCAGCGAGCTCCTTACAGATGTGTCACGTATATTCTTCGCTGTCGCATTATTGACGGACGGACGATCTCTTCATTTTCCCTTACAAATGCAGACTGTCGCTTCAATTTGTGCATACCACTTACCACATTGTCTTACCGGAGGGTGGGTCCAGTCCAAACATTGTTCAGATAGGTATTCCGTTAAACAACCACAACAGACTAGCTTGAATGTTTCTTGAGAACACAGAAAGCCCGCTACCCACAACTCTCCACTATGGGATTAGACTGCCACTTGGCAGGTGTCAGTGCAACTAACACGGGCCATTAGTGTGAAGTTTTTGAAATGTTCGATCGATTAGCGTTAGTCGAGTCACAATTGATGTATTGCATCTCTAGCAATAAGGAATTCAAATCGGGAACATTACTTAGAATCGATCTATGCAGTGCGTTATCAGGTTATCACTAGTATGTGGCACTGACGGGTTCGTGGCTAATATGCACTTCAATGAAGAATATGCCTTCATATTGACTTCAAAATGACTTCAAAATTCATCCTCAATAAATTCAGAAAAATAGAGGAAATATTAACCTTGGTATGTCTAAGTTTCTTATGCCCAAGTTTCAGAGAACACATACACTAATGCATTTATGCTTTCACGGAGCATGGTCAATATATTATCTGTTGTAACGGTGAGATATTGTGATATTCATAAGACTTTTAGCAATATAATTGTAATTAGTTATCCGACAACCCAGAAGAGAGTAACTCAATAAGAAATGATTTACGGTACTCTCGGTTTATTGATAGAAATGATCTTGAAGAATATTTTGCTTTGTGATTATATTTTTCTTTGACCCGCAGGTTCGTGTAAAATTTCCGCATGGTGAAATTGTTTTGATTTCGTCAAGAACAGTCGGGGTTAAATACAAAAGTTAATTCTTTTTTAGGTAAGTTCATTTGAGGTCGGAGGTGTGTGACCTTTTCAGCATGATTCATCTATATTAGGTTAACTTTCCCGTTGACTACATTCCATTCGCGTTGTTTAAGAAAGCAGTATAATTACATAAATTTGTCAATTAAGCATGTAGATTAGACCACATTATTAAATACTAACCTAATATAGAAATTTGATGTTTTTCAGTCGGTCAACACGACTGTACCCAATTGTGAGGGGTAATTCCCTAATCCCGAAAGAACAATTTTTGAGATTAATAAATACACTTGGATGACCAGTTTCGATCGTCAAGCGATCAACATCAGATCCATTACCGGTACACTTGGCTATTAAATCTATGTCTAAGAATATGGGTGAAAGTATTTTTAGTACTTTTAGACATAGATTTAATAGCCTAAGTGTAATGGATCTGATGATGATCGCTTGACGATCGAAACTGGTCATCCAATTGTATTTATTAATTTATTTTTTTCAGGATTAGAGAATAACCTATCACAATTGTGTACAATCGTGTTGACCGACTGAATAACATCAAATTTCGATTATTAAGGCAACACTGAAAATGGCTTCAAGCACCATAATAACCTCATATATATGAACAGCATCACCTTTTTTTTCTTTGATCAGAGATCAGCCTTAAGATGGCTATTAATAGACGAGTCACGGCCAGCTGGACCGAATATTTGACTGTTTCAGACAGCCCATTCACCACTCGGTCACATCATTTATATTTTCTGCTCGTAAGTACAGTTGGTGCTGCACCGTTTTGAAAAAGAATACTGTGGATGATTGATTATTAGCTTAAGGCCTCAACACCTAGATCTACAGACATGAAAACAATGAATACATTTATGTAATACTTCATCATGAAATACATGTCACATACACATGTACACATATCCAAAACTCTACTATGGACCGTTGGGGCACTTGTATTTGCTTAAACTAATGCTAAATTCAATGAATGAGCAAGTAGTCTAAAACATCCAGCTGGCAGTGTGTGAGATAAAATCACACAGCAAATTGTGAGTGCGCTGCTAGTGTGACATTGTCCTTGATTCACTAATTAAACGAAATTTCAAACAAATTATACATTTTAGTTCAACGGGTCTGATGATACGTTAGTAAAATAATCTTATTTATTGAGGTACGATTTGTGTTATTTGAGAAAGAGGAAAATTCAAAAACAGATATAGAACATATGATTTACTAATGGCAGGGACAGAAATTAGTCCACAATGAACATTTTTATAACATGCAAATACAAAATTTTAATATCATCAAGTTTTGATATATTTGCTGAGAAAAATGAAGAATAATTGCTACTTACGGGTAGAATAAAATATCACAAGAACCAACACGAGCAATGAACTGGACCTGACCATCTGCAACAATGAACACTGTTAATTTATAAATATTATTTCCAATTGTGACACATGAGTATTAAATCTGGGCAAGAGGGTCTGTAAAAACGATTCAATTCCTTTTAACCCTAGATAGCATTTAACCAACTTAATGACGCGTGAATATACAATATTGAATTTCCTCACCTATTGGGCTGTTTTGTTATATCAGTACCTCCACTTGTTCTTCAGCTGTGGTAAGAGTAATATCGTAGGAGTTAAATTGGCATCTGCTTCATCAGGTATTGTACTTATTTTGCGTAGTTGCACAGACGGTTAGATTTATCGTTAGTACAATGCACTGAAGCAGTAGGATTCTGTTTGTTTTGTTTTATGGAATCTTAGACACGTGTTTCTGTATTGTCTTACGTACTATTGTTTTATTGAGTTAACACGTAGACGTGATCTCAGTTATTGTTTGCTTTTATGTCGTAAAGTTTATAGTTAGTATCCTTTTAATTATTGCTTTTCTTCCAGGTATTTTGAGTAGAATACGTTAATATTAGCAGGATCGTGTAAATTATTTGCAAATTGAAGTTTTTGATTAGCTTTGTGTAGGGTAGTTGGTGTTAAATACACAAATTGTTGCTCTTAAGTACGGTTGGCGCTGCAAAGGATAGGGAGGAAGCATGTAGATTTACGTGACCGTTAATCTCGCGGTTATGAGCCACGGGACCTCCATTTTACGTAGAATCTGAACCACTTCGAAAATCTCACAGACATTGACCGGGAATCGCACCCGGTCTGCCTTGATGAGAGGCAAGCAGGTTGACCACTGCGCCATCACGCTCCCTTTGGTGCTGCAACTTAGCAGTGAAAAAACGAGACATGAAAACAGTTTTATCGTAATTGTGGAAGTGTGCTGGTCTACTAAACTTAATCTAGGGTGAGAAAGAACTGCTTAGCAGTTTGAATAAAATTAGAGTTTGTTGCCTCTTTTCCGGGTTTTTGTAAATAGTGTAGGTTGGGCTTTAGTTAAATTTAAGTTTGAATATTTAAATTCAAATCTAAATCTTGTGCTTCGTCTGGGATAATTTTGCATTCTCATAACTGAGCTTTGTTGTCGTTAGGTTAACTTTATTTTAGAAGGGTACCGTTAGAGGTCTTTGTTTACAACAGCCATTTCAGTGGGTAGGTGGCATTGGGTTCAGCTATTCACTGTCACTTCCCCAATGGAATGATTAAGCCTATTTTCATCTTATGAAAACATACTTTTATGAAATCACCTTTTTTCCGTGTATGTGTGTGCGTATGTGTGTGAGATCTGTGTGTGTCCTTAATAAAATCGAAACGGCTGGAGCGATTTCAATGAAACTCGGCTATTAGTATTAACCTTATGACAAAGCACACATATAACTTCATTACAAACAACGCAATCTATAAAACAATCAACTTGGCACCATATACATTTTAGAGTTTTAAATCCAAAATGTCCAGCCACTCTATAGCCTTTATAGAGGCTTGCGCAAAGTCATTCAGCGCTCCCAAGTATGCCCTGTTAAAACACTCCGTGACATTGTGACGGATGGTTTGTCTTGGCGCACCACAGTCACAATGAAATTCGGTAAGATCATACACCTCGTCCAAACACGACCGTTTCTTTAACATTTTAATACGTTTAACCAATCCAACATCTATATCTCCTAAAATTTTGTACAGCGATATTGGATATTACTATAAGTTCACTTTTGTCACTTTCAAAAACCTGTTAAGTACCGGTACAAAACCAACATGGTGGCCAATTGAAGTAAAAATATTTGAAAGGTATTTTCTCGCCACTTAATCATTCGAGAGCTGTGAAACATGGCACGGTATTTTATCATCAATTAAGGCTTATTATTATTTTATTGACGTCTAATTCAATTTTTTGAGAACTCTAAAATGGCGGCTGTGAGACATTTTTAAATCGCGTTTCAATTTATCGTGTCCGAATTAAGCGATAGGAATGTAAGGGGGTATAATGAACTATCATTAGAATATTCATCTGCTGGCATACAATTCTATAGCCTATATATGAAACAATCCAACCTAGCGTCCATACAATATATTTCACCGGTTCACAATATCTCTGAAATTGTTTCAGCAATCAAACTGAAATTTTGCATGGTGATAAAGTACTATATATATATTTTGTATGACATACAGAGGATACAGTAATGCTACAGTATATACAATATATAGGCTACAAGTGATACATATCTAGTAACATCGAAAACGAAACCAAAAGTCACAGTTGGAAGTCCAGAGTAGCAATCCACTCCACTGCATCATCAGTTGCGTTCTGCAGGTCGTCATATCCTCCCTTGAAGGACCGCGAAGGGCATTTCGAAACAATATGATGGATTGTCTGCACTGAATCGCCACAATCGCACTGAGGACTAGAAATTTTCCCCCATTTGTGGAGCCAAAAGTTACATCTTCCGTGACCAGTCCGCACTCTGTTCAGTGACGTCCATATCCTTCTTGGAAGATGGAAACCAGGAGGTTTCATGCAGGGGTCGGTGATCAATCCTAGCTCATCAGGGTTTGATGTAGTCCATTCTTCTCGCCAAGTTTCGTCCATATTGAACTTAGATTCAACAAGCATCTTGCCTAGCTGCCATGACGGATGTCGAGATTTTAATCTCCCTTGCTTCTGTGGATTACAGACCTGATGTATGGGTAAGAGATAATTTACAGCGCATTTTGACCATTCCCTTTTTAGAGCTGTTAGCCTTCGCAGGAGAGGAGGGTGAATGTTGGATAATACAGGTAGCCACTTGAGCGGTGTAGATTTGAGAGTGCCCGATTTTGTTCTCATTGTATCATTTAACTGGACATCAACTTTTCTTTCATGTGCACTATTGATCCATACGGGGCTACAATATTCAGCAACCGAGTATACTAAGGCAAGAGCTGTTGTGCGAAGAACAGTCGCATTTGCTCCCCAACTTGTACCACAGAGTTTGTGAAGGATGTTGTTACGTGTTCTGATTTTAGCTGCTGTTCTGCAGAGATGTTCTTTGTATGTCAAAGAGCGATCCAGCACAACACCCAAATATCTTGGTACTGTAAAGTAGGAACATTTATGCTACCGGTACTTTAAAAATCTTGAGAAACACAAGAACAACATGGCGGCCAAGTGATTTTAAAATATTCCAAACGACTTTCCTGGCGATCTTATCACCCGACAACAGCGAATCTTTGTTCAGAGCTTAGTATAGAGACATCTCGTGTTCAATTTTTAGTCTATTTTTGCAAAAAATGGAAGTAGACTTATGACATCTACACCGACTGAAAGTTGTCCGTCTGTGTGTGTGAGTGTGTATATCTGTTCCCCACTTGTCAATTCAAACACGACGAAACCGAATCGAACAAAATTTTGTGCAGAAGTGACACTAACAAAGGACACCTCAGTGTCATGTTTTATATCGCTGCTATCATGACGGAAACGTAATGGCGGCCACCCGAATGTTCAAAGCTTAAATGAAATTACGACTAGCCTAATCATCTGCCTTCGAGTGGGTCCTTTGACTAAACTACAAGGTCAGAATCTAAATAGTTTGAAAATGGCGGCCTTGTATGTGTGCAAATTGATTCCCCCCCCCCCCCCTATCAATTCAAACACTACGAAACCAAATCGAACCCCATTGGTACACAGGTAGCACTAACAAGGGACAACTCAGTATTATGTTGTATATCGCCGCGATCATAACGTAAAAGAAATGGTGCCCACCCAAAATACTCTGAGCTTAAATCAAATTACGACTAACCTAATCATCCGATCTCTACTAAATTTTTCAACAATGTACCTTATAGTGGGAAGCGTCTCTTGCTCAAACCACAAGGTCATCAGGCAAAAATTTTCAAGATGGCGGATGTATGAAGCATGCAAGTATTATACCCTAACCGTAACTTACGATTCAACAAGACCTGGCCTCACCAAATCCGCTTATCGTACATAGGGAGCTTTAAACTGTCCTCAAGGAGGTGACCGGTAGGATATTAGCGGCGGATGACCTCGTAGTTCTGCCCCTTAAAACAACAATAACTAACTAGCTTCTTAAAATTAGAATATGTAACCGTAGTAGTGACTAACAGTTCTGGCTGACCGTGCCATATCGTGCTGGGCCCTCCCGTCCCGTTGGGTTAAAATGGAGGCTAATGTTTGCTCCCAAGTCCATATATCAGTAACTTATATCCTTTTAGGAATGCACTGAACAAAATAATACATATTTAGTATCAAATGGTTTATAAAAACGCCAGAAAACGCTATTGAAATCGTTCATTCCAAGATAAAAGATGGTATGCAGTTATACTAAACCAGTTGTTAGTTATTGTTGTTTTAAGGGACGGAACTACGAGGTTATCTGCCCCTCTAAACCAGTTGTTAACCTAGTGTAAGTACTGGGCATATGTAGCGTAGTGGTAGGGTCCTAGTCTCATAGTCTAGAGGTTCGTGGAACAAATCCGAGCAAGTTCACGTTATTTACTTGATTTCTTGTTTTTGTTTTTATTGACTTATAACTACTCACACGTTATAATGTTAAGCATATATAGTGTGTATTTGCAATCGAAAATATTATATATATATACTGTATATACTTATAACACCTCATATTTCAACAATCGACTACAACAATTAAAATTCGTTGTCCTTGATCCACGGTAGAGTCTGTTGTTGTTGTTTTTGTTGTTGATTCTTTAGGGGCTTTGCGGCATCATGGTCTTGTAGCACCGTGTACTTGGGTATGTGTAGAAGTTGTCTGATAACCTGTGTCACTGTGATGTCTGTAGGCTTACTAGTCTGTGTACTTTTATACGAGAAAGGATTTGGTTAGGAAGGTGTTGTTGTTGTTGTTTTTGTTTTGTTTGAGATGCATGGACATCATGGTCATTTAGCCCCGTGTATTGTTTTTCAATGTTCTCAGGTGAGGATTCAATCAATCCGCGTATAATAACTGTATAGCACGTTGTATTTCAACAAGCCACTACAACTAACATTCAATTATACTCCTTGAAAAGGACAAATACTTATAATAACCCACGCATTTAGGAGGAAGTAGGTTATATGTTCTTTACTGAACATCTTGTTTCAAACAAGATGGCGTCAGTTCGAAATTTTTAAACCTTTTTTTATTTTTTATTTCTCATATCCTATTCAAGCGATTGACGAGAAGATTCGTATGATGGGATAATATAATATTCATAATCTAATTGCACTAAATTCTGTAGCTTACTTTTCGTAAATCATAGAAGCCGTGCATTTGCCTTTACTTTAATTCAACTCCCCTGACTCATTACAAAAAGATGCCATCTCGCGGGGGAAGTCTTAATCACCGATACTGAACGTTGCATATTCTAGTACATATGTTCTCAATGTAATGGTGTTGGTGGAGGTGGAGACATACGTCGTATACCAGAAGCTATTCAGTATACATCACATGGAAATCCTCTTATTAGCCGGGAGGGATTTTAATGGAAAAGATCAGTTGGATATAGGAAAATAGGCTGTTTAACTACAGTACTTTTTAACAGTCATTTTACAGTAATACGATCGAGAGAAATCCATGTTACTAACATGCAGAGTTGAGTTAACTAAATAATTCGTCACTGTTCAGAATTCAGATCATTTTGAGGGGTAAAATTAGTGTAATTGTTTTGTTATTATTTTTTGACCCCAAAAGACGCATTTACCACAAAACAACCTTGCTTCCCTCTGTGGCGCGGCGTTCTGAATAGCTCATGAAATACGGTATTTTCATGAATTAAGAACTAGGCCTACTTTAAACTAGGGAATGAGGCATACAATATGAATTGGGCAGATGACCTTATTGTTACGTAAATATGGCTACCTGTCCACCTCATTTATTCTACTGCCAACACTGCCTAGCGATTGAAAAGTTCAAATGGCGTATGCCAGGATTGCGCTATTCCAAACTTTCTTCAACGATTGAAAAATCAGACGGTAGGTATGGCATAATAGGGAGATATTCCCACAGACCAGAGCTTGAGAAAGAAAGACCACCTTGTAGCTTGGCTATCACCCCTGAGGACCTGGTTCGGTTCCCGGCTCGGCCAAGAAATTTAAATCTGGTCTGTGGGCTGCATGGGGTATACTCATTCTCGTGTGGTAAAACTGAGAAGAAGTGGGTTGGATTCCTACCTCAACCCTCCTAGAGGTGGTTTTCCGTGGTTTCCCACTAAGGCACATAGCGTAGCCGTGCGAATTAAATCGCGAAACACGACTACGATGCGGAGCCTCAGCAATTGTGGAGAACGATGCTTCGAATCCAAACATTTATAGTGTCCATCCTGAGGATGGCTTTACCCGGGATTTTCCACACTCCCTCCAGCCAAATGGGGTGGTGCGGTGGTGTTAGCGACGATACCATTAGTGACGAATTCCCATTAGCGACGAACGGCCTCCTAGGGGCGGAAGAACTAGTTTTGACGGTTGAGTCAGAGTGCCATTAGCGTACAAAGGAATGCCACCGCGTTTTTAAGTAACATACAATGTGAAGTTCTTATGAAGTGAGTAGGATTGATAGAATATCTGTGCAGCATTGCGAGTGACAAAAGAGATCTAAGATTGAAATGTTAATGATACTATAAGACGTAACAAGAAAGAAGAAATACGAAAGGGTCATCTGTTAACGCTAACCAAAAACTGCATGCCCCATTTTCGTTAGCATCTCAATTATTATTTCAGGTGGGCCGGCCGCAGGGATTCGCTCAAGGTTTCCTAGACCATACGTTTACGACAGGGAGTCAGGAGACCCGCGACGCCATTGACCCGCCTAGTTTACCGTACTCGTCCTCATCACTACCCTGTCTTTTTTTTCCTTAATCGCCTATAGCTATATCCCTCTTAGTCGAAATAAAGTCCGTATTTAACTGGACTGAACCTAAGTTTGACACAGAATATGGACCTTAATTTGACACAGATAAAATATGAGCCTAAATTAGACACAGACTGACGAGTTATCAAACCAAGTGTGTCCCACCAAACTGGCAGCTGTCACAAATAGTCAACATTCCCTCGCTAACGGGAAACTCAGGTCTATGAGAATTTATTGCTCGTCGCAAATGGGACACTTAATGATCACTTCATGATCCGTCACAAACGGGAAGACACCAATGGGATGGTGCCTTGTTTCAAGTTTCGGGGAACTTACCACATCCCTAGCGGCTTCGGTGTGGTAGTTGGTAGCAAACTGAACTGCTGTGCCCAAGATAGCGGGTTCAAACCCGGCCGAAGTCGTCGGATTTTTTAAGAGCGTTAAAAATCCTTCAGTATGCCTTCCTTCGGAGGGGAAGTAAAGCCGGCGGTCCCATGTCATAGATGTAAGGCATGTACAAGATCCTTCCACAGACTAAACTTGTGTAAAGCTAAATTTCTAGGTTAGATTTCGTTGTAACGCTTTATTAAAGTTCCAACGTTCACCACTAGGTATCATTAACATCTGGTAGCGAAAGTTGGAACTACTTGAAATTGAACGGAACTTGTAGCTCACTGGAAAAGGGGTGAGTAGTTAGCACCCCAACTGGGAAAAGGGGGATTGGGATTCAGGCACACAGTGAAATTTAAATAGAGCGATGAGGAAGAGACCAAATATTGATAACCAAGGTTTGATACATTTATTTAATTTGTGAAGCAATAACAAACATTTTCATTTAGAAGAATAATTAAAAGAAGCTAATAAAAATGCAAGGTTTCTCCAGGAAACTTAGAATAAAGAAGAATTATAATAAAAATGCATAAAAAGGCCATATAAAGGCGATTAAAAAAATATGTTTAAGAAAAATATCTAAAAACAAGCAAGAAGCAAGAAAAAAGGCTTAGCCTTGAAAAATGTATAAACCAAGTGAAGGTAGTTCACGTTACCAATAATTCGATACTTTTGTACTTAGTATTTGGCCCGCAGGAAGCGGGTTGTGATCCAAACGAAGGCTTCCTCTAAGCTGCCTCGGCATGCGTTCCGAGAAAGATGGATGGTGGCTCCCTTGGCGAATTGCACCCCGCAGGAACAGACCTCTTGGTAATGATCCGTCCGGCGGTTTACAATCAATTGTAGTTTCTCATCGCCGAGTTGTAGTGAGCTAGCGGGCTGACTTAGTTGCTGAGGTGAAGGTCGTTGACTCATGCCTCGCCCAGCATGACAGAGTCCGAGTGATGAAGCATGCCGCCTGGCAAGGTTCCAGCCACTCAATGTTTACTAACAGGGCCTTCCCAAGAAGGGCCTTGCTGTGGAACGGCAGGCAGCCGTGGTCAGACTGGTTCAAGCAGGTAGATGTAGACAAGGCCGCAGAACGGCGAAGCGGAGAATTTATAGTGGAAATGACGACAGCGCGTCGAACAATCCAGAATGAAGGCGGGGCGTCAAACAGCCAATCAGCGCACAGCCCAAGCACATTGCGACGGTTGCCGCTGAGATGAGCACAGTACCTCATGAAAAAGTGTGACAGTATGGTGCGTCTAGAAAGACACTTCAGAAAAAGGTGAGTTGACAAGAATAATAAAGAACAACAATTCAAAAGAAACGTAAGTTAAGTAAATAATCAGAACACCGTGTTCATACTGCAATTATAACGGAAAAAAATAATGGGGCAAAATTGAACGAGTGTTTCAAACCGTGCGGGAAACATAGCCACAAAAAAAAACATTCGCAAAAGCGAACATGCTGGGAGGGGCGAGAAAAAATTGCAGTAAGAAGTCGCAGAAGTTAGGTCTCGCGTGGCAAAGGAGCAATCATAGTGATTGGCCTGAGAAACTGGCCAGCAGAAGTCTGCAGTTTTACCACGCGAATCCTACCATCTCTGCCAGGAAAGCACTCAACAATCCTACCCAAATTCCAGACAAGAGGGGGACTGGGGTCTTTCAAAAGGACCAAGTCCCCAATCTGAAGGTTAGAGCAGGAAACACGCCATTTGCCACGCTGCTGAAGCAAACCGAGGTATTCCAACCTCCAGCGGCGCCAAAAATTGTTGCGCAAACTTTCAATTTTGCGCCAAGAAATGGCTAAAGAAGATGGAGAATTAGAATATAATAAAGATGGGGAGGCAGTCAATGGACCACCGATAAGAAAATGGCCCGGCGTTAATGGTAGAAGATCTGAAGGGTCATTAGATAAGGGTGATAAAGGACGAGAATTAATTATGCCCTCAATAAAAATAATTAAGGAGTTAAACTCTTCATGAGATAGGGGGGTGTGGCCACAAACACGTCTAAGGTGTTTCTTGGTGAGTTTCACACAAGACTCCCACCGTCCACCTTGATGGGGCGCATAAGGGGGGATGAAGTGCCACTTGAAATTTCTCTGGTGAGCATAATCAGTAATCCTTTCCAGCGCTGCATTTTGAGTAAGAGCTCTCTTAATTTGCTCAGAAGCTCCGATAAAATTTTTAGCATTGTCGGAGAATACTTCTGAAGGAAGCCCTCGGCGAGCAGAAAATCTGGCAAAAGCTGCCAAAAAATAAGCAGTAGAGGCGTTGGTAACTAGTTCTAAGTGTACTGCTCCGGTGACCATACATACAAACAGCGAAATATAGAGTTTTCCACAAATACATCTTTTGGCCTCAGGAGAATTTTTTCTGTAAACAAAAGGCCCGGAATAATCCACCCCCGTAAAGGCAAAAGGTCTAGCAGGCGCAGATCTAAAGTTGGGAAGATCACCCATGAGCTGAGTGGTAATTTTAGGGTTGGATTTAAAACATGGAATGCACTTCCGGATAACAGAGGTAACTTCATGGACTCCGTTTATGGGCCAATACCTTTCCCGAATGATGGAAAGTAATGTACGGGTTCCAGCATGAAGATGCTGGTAATGATACTGACGAATGATTAGAGAAGTGACATGATGCTTTGAAGGAAGAATAATTGGGTGTTTTTTATCCTCAGAAAGATCAGCCAAAGATAAACGTCCTCCCACTCTTAATAAACCATCAGCATCCAAAAAGGGGGCGAGTGAGGATAGCCTACTCGATTTCTTGAGGGATTGACCTTGAGACAACACCTGACATTCTTCAGAGAATATTTCTTGTTGAGTAAGCCATAAGATTTTTGTAGTGGCTAAACCTAATTCAGAAAGGGTTAAATATGGCTTAGGAAAAAGAGGTTGTTCTACCACAAAATATTTCCAACGAAGGAGATAAGCCATAACCCTCACCAATTTATGAAAAGAGGAATATCGCTGCAAGAGAAGGGGAGAGTCAGAAACGAAAAGAGAAGATCCAGTAATCTTACCAACATCTGGCAAGTCGGATAATTCCGGAAGAGGAAAATTTGGCCAAGCGGAAGGTTCTTGTAGAAGCCAAGAAGGACCGTGCCAGTATAATGTCAGGTTAGCCAACATAAGAGGGGAACATCCCCGAGAGATGACATCTGCAGGATTCTCCTTGCCAGATACATGATGCCATTGTTCAAAGTTAGACAATTGTTGTATTTTGGACACTCTATTAGCTACAAACACCTGCCAATGCGAGGAGGGTTTGGCAATCCATGCCAACGTGATGGCTGAGTCACTCCAAAAGTAAGTTTTACTAAATCGGATTTTCAAAGATTGGCGGATTTTGACCGATAATTCAACCGCCAGAAGAGCAGCACAAAGTTCCAGTCGTGGCAAGGATAAGGATTTAAGAGGAGCCACCTTTGACTTAGCGCAAATTAAATTGGAAAAGAAATATGACTGGTCAAAATTGCGGCAAACAATATACGCACAACACCCATAAGCTTTCAATGAGCTATCGGCAAAGATGTGAAGTTCATATCCTCCACAGGAGGGAAAGGGAATAATCACTCGCGGGATAATGACATTGGAGAGATCTTCCAAGCTATTTCTATAAGAAATCCAATTTGTTTGCAACTCGGAAGGAACTGGTTCATCCCAACCAGTTTTCAAGGACCAAAGGTCTTGCATGAAAAGTTTTGCGGTGACGATAATTGGCGCCAAAAATTGGAGAGGATCAAATATTTTTGCAATCTCAGACAAAATTTGCCGCTTAGTTTGCGGTTTGATGTCACTGAGATTAATTTTGAAAAAGAAAAAATCCTTTTGAGGACTCCAATAGATGCCTAAGGTTTTGATAGAATTACTTTCTTGAAGAAGCTCTACTGAGTCGTTATAGACTGAAGTTAATGGAAATTTGGAAAGAAATTCTTCCGAATTAGAGTTCCACTTGCACAAGGAAAATCCGCCTCCCAAAAGCAAAGCTGTCAAATCTTTAGAGACCTGTAGTGCTTCAGATACTGACTCAAATGAATGAAGAAAATCGTCAACGTAAAATGATGATTTTAACACTTCAGAAGCCTTAGGAGAATACAACGGGCCATCCTGTTCAGCAAGTAATTTCAACGTACGTATGGCTAGAAAAGCAGAGGGCTTTAGTCCATAGGTTAAGGTTTTTAGCCGAAAAATCTTGACAGGTTTAGTAGGCTCGTCGCGCCAAAGAATTCTCTGAAGGTCGCGCTGTTGTTGATCGACCAAAATCTGTCTATACATCTGCTTGATATCAGATATCACTGCGATAGGGAACAAGCGAAAATTCATTAAAACAGAAGAAATGTCAGATTGAATAGGGGGGCCTGATAATAATGTGTCATTCAGAGAAGTTCCATTGGCATCCAAAGCAGAGCCATTAAAGACCACCCTTATGTTTTCCTTTAAAATCTCATTCTTCCAAACTGGGTGATGATTGAGGTAAATGACTTCAGATGGGGTATAAGAAGCCTCATCTTTCTTGGTAACAACCTCCATGTGATCAAGTGCCTCATATTCCTCCATAAACGTGGAGTATTGAGCTTTAACAACAGGGTCACGTTTAAATTTGTTTTCCACAGCATAGAGTGCTCTAAGAGCCCTAGGGTGTGTTTCAAATAAAAGAGGTGGATTATCCACTCGGGGCATTGTTACAACAAATCTACCCTCTGAATTGCGTTTGGTTGTTTCACGAAACAGTTTTTCACACATTTCATTTTCAACCGAGGAAGGTGAAACTGAATCTATAGTTTCGATTTTCCAAAATCTTTCTAAGTTGTAATCGAGACTTGTATTGACAAAATGACATTGAGAGAAATTTTGAAACGACTTACGAGGGACCTGACCCGTTACTAACCAACCTAGCTTGGTATGATGAACAAACACTCCAGGTGATATTTTAACCTTAGAGCTAAGGAGACATTGCCAAAATACTTGGGCACTGAGAAGTATGTCTACCGGGGCGCTCGTATTAAATGTTGGGTCCGCCAACTGAATGTTATGAGGAAATTGCCACTTTCTAATTTCAAAAGAAGTACTAGGGGTATTACTGCCAATAGTATCAATGGCAAGACAATTCAACTGAAATGTTGTGTTAGAATTAACAGCATCTTTGATGTGAACACGAACAAAATGCAAAGATTTAACATTGCTATTGTTAATACCGGTAACCTGAATTAATGTAGGTTGCTTGGGAAGACCAAGTTTCTTAATGAGACGCTCACTTATGAAGTCATGGGTGGCAGCATTATCCAATAGGGCACGTGCTTCAAGCCATCTACCAGAAGAGTCTTGAACTTTTATTAACACGGTTGATAGTAGCACCTGGGAACTACGAATTGAGCTAGAGCTCTGAGTATAAGATTGCGCATTAGCTCCTGGGGATGCATCTTTAGAACATCCAGGGGAAGGAGCCTGACGTGGCTTTTCAAACCTATGAAGCAAGGTATGATGTTGAGCCTTGCAATGGGAGCAAGTATTTTTAGATAAGCAATCAGGCACCATATGCCTAGTTGACAAACAGTTATAGCAATATCTTTTTTGAGCTATTAATTTGCGTCTTTCATCGGTAGAAAGGGCTTTAAAGGCAACGCAGGAATATAACCTGTGAGGTGCTTTACAGAGAATACAATCCGTTGAGTTATGCTGAACAGTAAAGACAGCAGATTTGTTTATTTTTGCACCGACTGGTTTCACAACATTAGATTTGTTATCTGCACTCCCTGACATATGACAGGCTACAGCTGACAAAACCTGACATCTATTATTCATAAACGTAAGCAATGAGCCATAAGTATATGAAGTGTCATTTGTTAGTTCCCTCTCCCATGCCTTTAAAGTTGATGAATCAAATTTAGAAGTAACCAAGTGAACTAAGAATAGATCCCAGTGCTCGACCGGTTGATTCAACCGTGCCAATGCTCTGACGTGTAGTTGGACCGTGTCACTTAAGGCTCGCAGTGTTGACAAGCTGTCAGCTCGCAATGCGGGCAGGTTAAATAAGGCTTGAATGTGCCTCTGTAAACATAATTTTTCATTGCCATAACGGCCTTTAAGAAGCTCGATAGCAATGTTATAGTTTTCTCCTGTTAAGGGAAGTTCTCTTATAAGTTGAAGGGGTGGCCCTTGCAAAATGGATTTTAAGTAATGAAATTTCTGAATTTCCGGAAGTGTGGCATTATTATGTACTAATGAACTGAACAATTCAAAGAATGATTGCCACATCTCTTCCTTTCCTGAAAAATGCGGAATTTCAATTTTAGGTAGCAATGGTTTGATACCATTCCCATGGTCGCTAATTCTTCCTTGAGTTTCCTCTACCTTCAACGCCAGGGTCAAAGTTCTTACTAATGCCACAGCCTGAGCGTGTGTATCAAAATAATTACTCTCTACTTCTTCCCTATCTGATTGATGTTCTGGACTTTTGATTTCAATTTCAAGTTGCACGAGATCATATTTCTCGTACGCCTGTTCAAAAGCTTTTAAACGCTGAGATATAATATCAAGATTTTGTTCCTCTTTCGGTAGAGTGGCTAGATATTTTTGAAAACGGGTAAGTTGACCTTTGTAGGCCGCCCGAGAGTTTAACAGTTTATCGTCTATTATTACTGGCATGGCTGGGAAGTTGGAATAACTCACCTACCAAAGCTGCTTGCGGCACCAGACGGACCTGCTTTCCAGAAAGAAACCAGTTATGGAGTAAGCTGGGATTGTCTCCGCTTTCCCGCAGATCTCCTGCGCTAGCCACGATATACTGAAATGTATAAAGCAAATATTAGATTACACAAGTTCTGTTTTTTTTTGGAATAGAATTTGTGGTCTCAGAATAAAGGTTCTGGGTTCGATCCCGGGTTTGAGGTACCATGGAAAAGGGGTGAGTAGTTAGCACCCCAACTGGGAAAAGGGGGATTGGGATTCGGGCACACAGTGAAATTTAAATAGAGCGATGAGGAAGAGACCAAATATTGATAACCAAGGTTTGATACATTTATTTAATTTGTGGAGCAATAACAAACATTTTCATTTAGAAGAATAATTAAAAGAAGCTAATAAAAAATGCAAGGTTTCTCCAGGAAACTTAGAATAAAGAAGAATTATAATAAAAATGCATAAAAAGGCCATATAAAGGCGATTAAAAAAATATGTTTAAGAAAAATATCTAAAAACAAGCAAGAAGCAAGAAAAAAGGCTTAGCCTTGAAAAATGTATAAACCAAGTGAAGGTAGTTCACGTTACCAATAATTCGATACTTTTGTACTTAGTATTTGGCCCGCAGGAAGCGGGTTGTGATCCAAACGAAGGCTTCCTCTAAGCTGCCTCGGCATGCGTTCCGAGAAAGATGGATGGTGGCTCCCTTGGCGAATTGCACCCCGCAGGAACAGACCTCTTGGTAATGATCCGTCCGGCGGTTTACAATCAATTGTAGTTTCTCATCGCCGAGTTGTAGTGAGCTAGCGGGCTGACTTAGTTGCTGAGGTGAAGGTCGTTGACTCATGCCTCGCCCAGCATGACAGAGTCCGAGTGATGAAGCATGCCGCCTGGCAAGGTTCCAGCCACTCAATGTTTACTAACAGGGCCTTCCCAAGAAGGGCCTTGCTGTGGAACGGCAGGCAGCCGTGGTCAGACTGGTTCAAGCAGGTAGATGTAGACAAGGCCGCAGAACGGCGAAGCGGAGAATTTATAGTGGAAATGACGACAGCGCGTCGAACAATCCAGAATGAAGGCGGGGCGTCAAACAGCCAATCAGCGCACAGCCCAAGCACATTGCGACGGTTGCCGCTGAGATGAGCACAGTACCTCATGAAAAAGTGTGACAGTATGGTGCGTCTAGAAAGACACTTCAGAAAAAGGTGAGTTGACAAGAATAATAAAGAACAACAATTCAAAAGAAACGTAAGTTAAGTAAATAATCAGAACACCGTGTTCATACTGCAATTATAACGGAAAAAAATAATGGGGCAAAATTGAACGAGTGTTTCAAACCGTGCGGGAAACATAGCCACAAAAAAAAAACATTCGCAAAAGCGAACACTCACCGTAAGGGTGTCCGCTGGAAGCAGCTACAGACTCTGGCGAGCCGAACATGTCCTCAGACACTTCCGGCACTAAAAGCCATACGATAAATAAATAAAATACCACATCCCTAACTTCTCCATACAAAGAGAGATTATCCAACATTCACCAAGTACTCGGAGCTGATGACCAAGATGCTCCAAGCCCTAAAATGAATTAACTACAACGAATATTGAAGAAAGCTGTTCGGACAGGAAAGCTAGATTTTAAACAAGATTTACCTCGAACGTGATCGATAGTCTCAGAGAATAACGTCTTAGCTTTAAGCCTGTGACTGAACTGTGAAGCACGATCTGGTACCCAAGTAAAGGCGATAAAACGTACCAATCACCTAACACACTTCAGGTTAATTACAGGTCAATAACATCAATTCAATGACCGATTACGTTGAGCACTTTGTTTCTAATATCACTCACCTAATGTCGCATCATACCCATAGAGCATAGTCATGGATATTGAAAACTCTTAACAAGCACTTGTTATAATGTGCTTTATGCATTTGCACTTTTTGGTCTGTAATTGGCAGACAAATCCTGACATGTAATAAATTTGTCAAACCTCGAATTTCCTCGACAGATCGGGACAGCTACGAGTGCAAAGGTGCAGGGACACGAGGCGAGACTCTCCGGCCTCGGATGATGAGTGGTTTCGAATCCCACTGCCGATCGGCATTGAAATACGAAGGCTGTTTTGTTTAACCTCCGATCGTAACGGTAAACAGACAATCGAATGGAAATAATTTGATGTTCTCGGAAGGTGACTGCAAATCTTCACCACTATCACCATTGCCACTTTCAAGGTTATTAAGCAATTCAGGAGCATTTTTTCAAAACTCGATAAATGGAAAAATTCGCAATCAACAGTACAGTGCGTTCCTTTCATGTGTAGGTACAGTCTACTGAGGAGAATCCTGTCTTATAGCTATTTCATGCAATATGGAAAATGTCATTTTGACTTTCCCATGAAAATAAAATTTGTTTATTGTGATATGAATTATTCTGCAATAATTGATAGTTTTTTCTGTTGGTCCACGCGTGTTTGTGTCTCATAAGATTGGGTACGATGAGCTCTACATGTGAGCGCTGTTTAAACAGGAGGGGAGAGGGGGCGGTTAGAAGGATGTGTTTTATACATCATGCAACCATTTTCAGACCCTTTACTAAGACTTAATGTACGTAAATGGTGCTGATGATTAGTAAAATGGTTAACATTTAAATACATTCTAACATATTTACAACCCGCCAGTGGAAAATATGCTTGATCATAATTGGATAATGTTTTAAATGTTAGGTATTCAGAATGTAACAAAACGTAGTATAAAAATCTTCCACAAATCAATTATCAAAATATCAGCACGCGCTGAATCTATTGTCCGTCCAGAGTTAAGAGTGTACTACGGGCTCTTATGGGCTTTTACATTTAGCGGACTCCCCCAGAATTGATGACTTCGAAGTCTTTAAAACTGGATTTTCGCTATGGTATTTAATAGGTATTTATCATGGGTGGTGAGTACATGATCCTCAGCATTCATTTAATGATATGTAATTCTTACATTCTTGATATGCAACATGATTTTGTAATGTATCTGACAGCAGTGTCTGCGCGCTGGATGGAACAGCGCGCGCGCTGTAGTACGTATCAAAGCTCTCCACTGAACGCACGAGTCCAGATCTCTCCAAGATATTTGAAACAGTGTTGGAGTGGAAGGATCGTTTTGTGTAATATAAAAATAATTGTGATTTAGGTATAATTGGCATTAAATATACGGCTGATGTTCCGTTTGCGAAACGTAAACCCGGGGAAATTTTAAGGCGCAGAGAACGACAGATAGTTTGTAACGTCTACAATTATATAAATTATATAAAGAGCAAGAATCAGGAGAAATGTGCTGCTGTACGTTTTTGAAAAACCCGTGATGATATTATATTATTATTATTTTATTATTAACTACTCACCTGCAATAATGTGCGTAACAGAACTTTCATGCAGTTAAATTACGCGATTTGTGCCGAATGAGAAGCTTGTAGTTTTGTGTAAAATAAACCGCTAAGGCTCATTATGAAATGGATAATGGTTGTTTTGGGAAATATTTTCAAGAACAGATTGTCGCAAATTTCCCACATCAGTCGGTAGTATTTGCCATTCATTGTCCAATGTACGTTGTGCCACTGAATTTTCTGTTTACTTTCTTTCATCTATCTATACCGAGCTCGATAGCTGCAGTCGACAGTATCCAGTATTCGTAAGATAGTGGGTTCGAACCCCACTGTCGGCAGCCGTGAAGATGGTTTTCCGTGGTTTCCCATTTTCACACCAGGCAAATGCTGGGGCTGTACCGTAATTAAAGTCACGGCCACTTCCTTCCCACCCCTAGCCCTTTCCTGGCCCATCGTCGCCATAAGGCCTATCTGTGTCGGTACGGCGTAAAGCAACGTATCTACGCGTGTAATAATATGTGTAGTATCATATGATAAGAATAAAATTACTTGTTTTTTCCGGGTACTCTCTTCGCCTCTGCAGATAAAAGTGACTCACTGGGATCCGTGTAGGTGTCGTTGCGACAGATGATTTGTATCCTGTCACTGACCTAGGCTGACCTTGGAGAATATATTGCCATATTACGTATTAAACTTGATCCGTATCTAACGGGTGACTCAGGTTAGCTTTCATGTCATTTCAATTGTTTTGTCATAGCCATACCGTACGTAACTAAAATTCCAATGTAAATAAATAGTAAATTGTCGCAGTATTTATAATCCGTTCTAAGCATTGTTATTAAAACAATTACTATCCTCGGCTCCCCCCACTCGTTAGGGGATTAACTTAGTCTTTATCTCTATTAAAAACTGATCATCCAAATTATGTTATTCTTACGGGAATTATAGTAAAAGTTTGCAGATTATAATGGCGCGAAGGATCGAAATACCGTCGGGATGAGGGGCTTGCTGATACTCAGTCTGGCAGGGGGCTGTACTACTTGTGTGGAGTGCTGTATAATAGCTGCCCGTCTACACTCGCTAAGCGTGGCAACGCTTGTGCCATAAGAGCCCGTAGTACACTCTTAACTCTGGACGGACAATAATTTTTAAGAGAATTTGGATACCATTGGTAAAATTAACTGCCGTAACTAATGACTAACAAGAGAACAGATTGCGGTGTAAAATTTTAATCTGTTTGAAATATAGTACACAAAATTCCTAAAAAGTTGTACAGTGGCGTAGTGAAAACCACACGGGCCACTTTCAATTTTGAACGCCAATATTGAACGCCGAAAACCTGGTGGGCGACGGCATGAGCGAGGAGATAGGCCTTGAATCCTAGCAACACGCGATATCTCCGGCCACCAGGCAGTGAGCTGCCTTACTGCGTTGCATTCCCTATCTTAAACATTCCCCTCACTCTTCTACCCTCTCGATTACAGTATGCAATGCAACATAATGTGATGTTTTTGTGCGTAGCCATACTGTAAATAAATAAAACGACCTTTTATTGTTTTCCTCTTTTACTCTTTGTAATCCTTGCAATAGTGGAAGCGAACTGATAAGAGAGTGACGGGTTAGGGGGAAGGTGGAAGGTGGGGAATGTAACGCAGTACGGGAGGTCGCTGCCTGGTGGCCGCCAGCCATCGCGTGCTGCCACGATTCAAGGTCAGCTTTACCTCTTCCCACCTCCTCGCTCATGTCGTCGCCCGGCAGGTTTTCGGCGTTCAATATTGGCGTTCAAAATTAACAGTGGCCCATTTGGTTTTCACTACATCATTGTACAAATATGTAGGAATATTTTGTACTAAATTTCAACCAGATTAGAATTTTACACCGAAATCCGTTTCCTTGTAAGCTGCACACTACTGCAAGCAACGGGAAACTACAGCCCTTATGTTCTTCCCAAGGATATGTGCCTTCCTATGTTTAAAGATGATATCTTCCTCTTCTGTAAAATTCCATTTCTTAGGTAAACTAAGTTCGGAGTTTCGGATGTTGACTATCATTGCAAACGTTCAAAGGGAAAATCTGACATTCTAAGGGTCGGAGAGTGGCTTGTTAGAATTCTGATAGGTTATAGAACTCGGAAAGGGAAATTGATAGGTTGATGTTGGATTAGTTTGGAATGAGTGAAATACGCTAGCAGGAAGAACAGGATTTCAATGAGAAAGTTAATCTTTTTTTTAGTAAATTTTGTATTTTGATAATCTGTTATAGCTAAAGAAGGACAGCAGTTACTGTCTGAAAAACATAGGTTTTGCTATCAATAGTTTGGCGCATGACAGGTGGAATAGGTTTAGATTATATTTAGCTATCAATTTCAGCTCGGATCCACAACTTATAAACATGATGTTTATTATTTTATTGTATGCACTGTGTGTGAAAATACTAGGGGAGATTTTCTTAACCTACAATGAACTATACAAAATCATAAGAATAAATAACAAAACGAATTTACAACCTAAACGTTTGTACAAGTATGGTTATTTTTCGACAATAAAACTGTGATGATTGATACATTTGTCATATGATCTGTGGTGAGCTTCCTTAACTCCTCTTCATCGAATCTTGCCGCCAGTGAGTTGACGTGAGCCTTAAAGGAACCTCTGCCCTCCAAGCCACTCTTCAGTTCAGAGAAGGTTTGTTGAGGCTATACGTTGGTTGTTCAAAATCTTCCCATGGAGTTAGGTTTCAGCAGCACTGTGAGGACGGGCGTTGTCCTAAATCATAAGATCTCATTCCTTGATAACTTTCCTCTAAGTTATTCCCTTCTGCTAGGATAGGCCAGCTAACACTACGCAACTCTCATTTGGCGGGGAATTCAACTGTAGCAACCATGTTTACGTGTCTGCAATTCACATCAAAATGACGTAATGAAGTTGGAAGTGGCAATGGCTATAGTGGTCGAGATGCGAAGTTACCCATGGCTCTCCGGGCATACCCGACTCCCGCCACTTGATTGTCTGTTTAAAAGCATGGACGGCGGGCGTTTAGAAACAAAAATCACTCGTATGTACACGGACATTCACTTCTAGCTATTGTAACACAATTTGGTGCCTATTCGATTTGCTGCGAAATACGTTTGATTACTATGAATTCATCTCCCATTAATTTCTTTTTAGTCGCTTATCCTCCCAGCTTGGCTTCACACACGGACTCTGCGATGAATCATTCTTCTGCCGTCGCAAGGACGCTGTCTGGGAGCTGAACACACATACAACTGGGGATGGTGACAGGCCATTCGCCCACGCGACCGCTAACTTGGGTCTAATTATGGAAGGAAACCGGCAGTGGACCTGTTGAAAGGAACCATTTAGGCATTTGCCTGGGGGTGAAAATGGAATACCACGGAAAACGGTTTTCAAGATGGCCAAGTGGGGATTCGAAACCACGCTTTTCCGATGCCAACGAGGCACGAGCTAGCGCGTCAGTGCTCTCGGCTACTGTGGCCGGTATCTCACATACCCACGAATATTTGCTGGCGGTGAAAGTGCAAAAAGGAGCACTAGTTTCTAACTGAATTAGTTACTAAGTGAGGCTGCTCGCCCTATTTCTCTAGTCTCACTTCATTGCACTGTACTATGCTTAAGGGACGAACTTATTCATGGCATATTGGCTTTCAGGGACAAGTCATTAAAGGGACGTAGTGCATGGTCAACTACCCCTGCGGTGGGCTGGGCACAGTCACTAAGAGCCCGCTGATGAACCTGACTTGCTGCACCTACGGGAAACCCCGCAAGGTAAAAACGTAGAAAAATTTTTGGATTTTAACTCAATTTATTTAAATCTTGTCTTCGGTCACCGTCAACACTTATCGCTAAATTGATAACAAAATAGACTAATCTGTGGCCGCTATATTGGTTGGTAGCCTATAATAAAATTAAATTCTAACGGCAAACACAAAGACTATTTACTCAATACAACGCCTATCATCATCATCATTTATTGTACACATCAGGCCATTAAGGCCCATGGCAGAAAACAAAGAGACATAACAAACACATCAAATATACAATATTACAAAACACTATCCTAATCAATCACACAGGAGGCATTATCCCGATCACAATCTCAAGAATTTGTTACAAATGCCGTTCCATTTTTCTCTATCCATGCATCATCCAGTACTGATGTTGGTTCCACCTGCTGCAACGTTCTCATCACCCTATCCTTCCATCTCGTCCTTGGACGGCCTCTTGGACGTTTGCCAAACAGCTGAGCATTGAACACTCTGTTAGGGATAGATTCCACAGCTCTTACGATGTGTCCCATCCACTGGAGCCGTCTTCCTCTGATGATCCTACCCACATCAGCTTTCCCAAAACGTAGATATAAGTCCTCTTTTTCCCTCCTTTCCCATCTTCCTTCTTCCCTATTGTAAATAGGTCCATATATATTTCTGAACACTTTCCTCTCAAATGCACAAATGCGCTCTTTCAGTGTTTGTGAGGTCGCCCATGACTCGCATCCATATAACAGAACCGGTTTCACTGGTGTCATGTATAACTTAACCTTGCTGTTTTGTGAAATTAAGCCTGACTTAAATAAGTTATTGAGACCAAAAAAGGTACTATTGGCACTAATAGTCCTCTACTGGATCTCTTTTTCAATCTCCCTTTTACTCGATAAAATTGAGCCCAAGTATTTAAATTTCTCCACTCGTTCAAACGTATGTCCGTCAATACTAACAGTGGCATCGAAATTCTGTCGGCGTGAAATGATCATATATTTAGTTTTCTCATCATTGACAAGTAATCCCATTTTGCAGGCTTCTTTCATGAACTTTGTGGTGTCGGATTTTATCTGATCTAATGATTCTCCCATAATTACCACATCATCAGCAAATGCCAAGATTGTGTTAGTACCAATCATATCCATTTCTCTGTCATAACCAATTACACGTCGTACCTATAGATATAAAATTAAGAACATCTATTCAACTTGCGAACATCTATCTATTCAATTGTTGGTACAAATGTTTCAACCTTTTATTGAGGTCTTCATCAGCCAATAGCGCAAATTGTTTGTATCTAATTGAATGGGCCGGAGCTGAAAAATATTAAGTCAAAAATTGTCTTTTTTAAAGAATTAGTATTCTGAAGTATTGACCCAAGGGCCTTGGAACGGCATAGGAAAGAATTAAGTTAGCCTTCCGTTTAAGCTACACACAAAATATTTTCATCTTGTCAGCAGGAGAGAAAGCACGAAAGCTCACTGGCAGGGCGAAATCCATCACAAAGCAATTTGTTTTGAGGGTTTAAGCCAGAAACTTCTGCTACATGTAGTGCGATCAGAAGAGAAAGGCATTAAGTCAATGACTTGCTGCCTTTCAGCGCCGTATTGCTTACTTAATGTTGGCCGAACTGCAAAGGTCCCGCGTGTTACAGTGCTATTGTAAATTACATTTGTACATGGTTTAGGTGATTTTCGTGTTAAAAATCCATTTTAAAATAAAATATCATGTGAAATGTTCATTCTGAATGGTTTTAAGCCGCACTTATCTGACCATGGAGTGAAAGGCATTAAGTCAAGTTTGCAAAATTGATTTGAAAAATATGTTTATTAAATTAAAATTGATATTCCGCTAACACAAATATAACCTGAATAGTTGCTTCACAACATAGATGACTAATATAGTGTGTTTGTTACGTTCTGTTCTGTCAATGACGTTTTATCTGTCTCCTGAAAAGTAATGAAAATTGACTTAATGCTTTCAGCAACGACCGATTCAATTCTTAAAACTGATGTAACAATTATTCATAAAACGAAATGGAGATCCTTACAATTTTCATTTACATAAACGTTCCTTATTCATAAATTCCTCGAGTGCTGGTTTAGCGTGTTAGCCAGTGTGTTAGCAATGTTTTAGCCAATGACCTAACAAGGGGAAAACAACTATGCATAGCTTCACGCCAAATACAAAGTACCATTCTGCAAACATGTAGTTTATAGCTCCTTGAAAGAACACACGTACCCGTAATACGATTGAATTAATAGGTTATGCCACGTGATCTGTAATGATAGGTGTAAACCATGATTGAAGACTTTGACACGGATATTAACGTTCGAGATGGAACGGCCATAGTTAAATTGTAAACGCCTAGCCGCATCATGTCTATTGTCTTTGTGGCTGAGTCGGATAAGAGCCGATCAGTGGGTGTGTGAGAATAGGTAGTATAGTGCTTCGAATCCAAAATTAGGCATTTTTTGAACGAATGACTGCTACATTTCAGAGGGGACACACTATTACGCCACTCCTACCAGGTCACTGGCCTCGGTGGTCGAGAGCGCTAACACGCTAGCTCGTACCTCGCTGGCATCGGGAGAGCGTGGGTTCGAATCCCAGGTTGGTCGTCCTGAAAATGTTCTTCGTGGTTTCCAATTTTCACCACCAGGTAAATGCCGCGACGGTTCCTTTCAACAGGTCCACGACCGACTTCCTCCCAATATCCCTTCCCTGGCCCTTCCTTAATTAGACCCAAGTTAGCGGTCACCTGGGTGATCGGCCTGTCACCATCCCCAGTTGTATCTGATGACGAAGTGTGTTCAGCTCAAAGACACCGTCCTTGTGATGGTAGAAGAATGATGCCTTGTAAAGTGAAGCTGAACTGGGATGATAAGCGATAAGAAAATAACCAACCAGGTCACATCACGACACATTTATTTACTGACGATGGATTCCTGTGAAGTGTAGGTTGAATTAGTGCTAAGCGCAGTGAAACATGAATTTTATGTATGATCTATGGTAAATAAATAAATAAATAAATAAATAATAATAATAATAATAATAATAATAATAATTTATGGAGAAATAACGATCTAATTAGTAGGTTATCCATGAAATATGTATTGGTAGAAAGTTAAATGAACAACACAAACCATTATTTAAAAGTCTGACACGGATAACAACTGTAAAGAGAAATATCTGTAGTTTAGTAGTTAACTACACTTCCATGTTGGGTTTGTGGCGGAGGCGGACACAAGTGTCCTGGTAAGTAAGGTACTTCCTGTTACAGATGCTTTTATAACGTCTAGTCGAAATGGTGAAGCTGTTATGGACGCTGTCCAGAATAATCCTTATATTACTACACGGACATTTGCACAACAGACCACCATCATAAAATTACATTTCACCCATATCATCTACAGTTACACCAGGGGCTCCAAGTGGAGAGAAGTTTCGCCCTAAAACTTTCCCATACGGGAGAACGCGAATCAGGCAAAAGCCTGACTAAAATAGTTACTGTGGGGAAGCAATTAAACTGAAGACGGTGCGGGATAGTGGGCATTGAAAACACAGCACCAGAAACCAACAAATTAGTTAACAAGGTTTTATTGCTATGTAGCAACAATGCAAAACCAATTTCTTAATTAACATATTTGAAAACAATTACACAGAAGTGATTAAATAGTGATGACTAGAAATAGAGCAGTTTTCACGGGTTTGATTCATGAACTCTTTAAAATTAGAGTTTTTGTTGCATTGAGATTATCTGATGAGGAGATGCTCTCATGTAAAATTAATATTTATTTATAAACTTGACGATGTGCTGAGATTAAATGTTTATAAAACTGATGACTTATCTTTTAAAGGGAAATGCTGGTGGATCCAGCTCCATAAAATATCCTGGCAGGTTGAGTGACGTAGAATACGTGTCCCTTTGAAAGGAGGCGTCCGTGGCCTCAGAGGAAGCATGCCATGAGAAGCAGATTCCAATCTGCTATTCTTCTTCTCAGAAAGGCAAGACACCTTTAGTGTCTGGGCGAAAGTATTTTGTTCGCATGCAGACCACGAGACGGCCGTGGCTTCAAGTACCTGGACGAGCGATCCAACTATGATGAGGGTAGTTGAATAACAGCTGACAGCTGCCTCATGAAGATGTTTCCCAAGGCACAGCAGACCTGGCGAAGCGGCGAAATATCCCAGCGGCTATGAATGAAGCGTTGAGCGGAGTTGCCACCCTTGTGACATGACGTAGCAGTTGTGTAGCGTTGCGCCGAGAAGAAGAGTGCGAAGATTTTCTGATCAGAAGTGCGATCCGAGAAGTGATCCAAAGTGAAGTGAAGTAAGGTGTCGATCTGAATGTAGAACTGCAACAGGCAGCGTCTTTTATACAGTGGTCATAGAAACATCTAGACGGAAGAGACCGCCAGACCCACGAGTCCTGCCATTGGCTGAACGAAGGTCAGGCTGACGTAACTCGACACTGACATGCAACAGGCCGCAGAGCAAGCCAGTAGATGCCCTGTGTGTCGGGAGTATGGATGGCTTGAGAGAGCGAGCGACTGTAACACTCAAGGTGAGAACTTGAGAAACCTGAAGCTTATAAATAAATCACTAAATTAATTATGGTTAACATATAAATTTGTTTGAAGTTTTTCGGGACAAAGAAAAAGCGAACAGTAAAACAGGGCTGTCGCGAAGTATACATATATGCAAAAGTATACTGTCACAAAAGTGACCACCAAGTACATGATTCCGATGCTAGAGTATGTCTACTTATTGTCATTGAACATTACGGAGCGTAACCAATAATGCAGCCTTTTCTTTTGTCAAGAGGGCTATTATTTTCAGACGAATCACACGATTTCACAACAATGGCACCATGAACCAGCACATGCTCTATTGGAGCTCGGAGAATGCCCAAGAATGGGTATGGCAGGGTGCATTTCATTGGCTGTGGGGAGTAAATGTTTACTGTGAGATTTTGGCTGACTATCTAATCGGACCATATTTTTCCGACGATCAACTAACGGGAGCAAAATGATCGATCTCCCACAGTTGCTGAGAACGTTTCACTTCGCGAGCGATTACGAATGTGGTGGCTGTAGAACGAAGCCCCACCTCGCAGATCAATAGTCGTTTAGAACCATCTTCATGTTACTTATCCAAATAAATGGATTGGGAAGGGAGGATCCGTTCACTGGTCTACCAGATCACTCCATCTTACGCCACTTGACTTCTTTCTGTGGGGTCACTTAATGTACGTAGTGTTTGCAGAAGAGCCTCCGGATTGAGGTCACCTTTGACAACCGACAACAGAGGCATTCCACGCTGTTAGACCTCACATGTTACAACGTGCAAGACTGTCTTTACTACGTCGTGCTGGAACCTGTGTAAACCAGGTTGGTCAACATTTTAAACACTTGCTATACTTAATTTGCTTCCTACCTACAGACCATCAAGTCGTCGTCTAACCCGGCTACATATCATCGGTTAAAAGCGGTCCCTTTCAGGACCAAATAAAAATTGACTCGTTGAAACAGGTAGATATACATCCATAGTACACCTACTAAAACGGCGTTAAGGAAATAAAAGTTTGCTAGCCTGGGAATCGAAACTGCTACCAGGCATCATGGCTTACGCAACCGTAGCGATTTAGCCACCTTAGCAACTGAGAGCCTTGGTGTAGGATTGGCACGAATGGAAACTGTCCGTAGTGCGTATTGGCACATTCTCCCAAAGATTTTTTTTTGTCGGGTGGCCTCCTCAGAGGCCGAGTGCAGGTCTTTCTAGTCGACGCCCGTGGGTGACCTGCGCGTCGGGATGAGAGATTGAATGATAAAGATGAATGAAACTGGGCAAGGATGTGGAAGAAAGCGGCCGTGGCCTATCAGAAGGTACCGTCCCAGCATTTGCCTGGTGTTGAAAATGGGAAACCACGGAAAACCATTTCAAGGACGGCCGACGGTGGGGCTCGAACCCACGCGTCTACCGAGTCAGCAGAGAGCTGGGCCCCATGACCTAACGCTGCGCTTAAGCCAGCGTAGCCACTCCTGTCGGTTCTTCCTAAGGTAAGATAGCGTTTTGACAGCTGTGATCGTTTTTAACATTCACTATCCGTTGAAGTCATTCTTCTTCTTCTTCTTCCTAGTGTTGTCCCGCTGGTGCAGGGTCCGCTTTTTGTTCATTGACCTCCATTTTGTCCGGTTTCGTGCGTCGGCTGGATTTAGGCCGGTAATTTTTATGTCACAATTTATTGTGTCTAACCAACACTGCTTCAGTCGTCCTCTGGGGCGTAGGCCTTCAACCTCAAAATGAAGGACTGAGTTAGAAACAGTATGAGCGCTGCACGCAGGACATGGCCATACCATCGGAGCCGTTTCTCTCTCATTTTGTCCACAATTGGGGCGACACCCATTTGCTCCCGAATTGTGTCGTTTCTGACATGGTCAATAAGGGAGATGCCCATTGTCCAACGGAGCATTCCCATTTCCATGGCGTGCAGGCGACGATCTGAAATTTTGTCGGATGGTCGACATTCAACTCCATACAGCGCAACTGGCCGTACCACTGTCCGATATATCTTCGATTTGAGACGAAGTGGCATTTTCTTTTCACAAAGCACACCCGTGACCTCCTTCCACCGCAACCAGGTTGCGTTGACCCTGGCTCTTACTTCACCATTGAAGTTGCCATCACTCTGAAGACGAGATCCAAGGTACCTGAAGCATTCTGTCTTGACTAGATTTTGTCCAGCGACTTGAATGGTACCATCGCTTAGGTTTAACTCCAGATACTTCGCCTTTTTCACATTCAGACCTAGGCCATACTGGGAGAGGCGGTTATTCCAGTCTTCAACTTGACATTGTAGTTTTCTCGGGTGTCATCTGCAACCATTATATCATCTGCATACAGAAGGGCCAAGGAACATTCCGTTGCAGGTCACGAGTGATGGTGTCCATCACAAGAACAAAATGGGACGGTGATAGTGCTGAGTCTTGGTGGACGCCGACATTTACAGGAAAGTTTTCCGAGGTGCCAACAGCACAACGTACTCTACTGCTGGTGCTCGTGTATAACATCTTGACCACATTTACAAATGACTCTGGCACACCATGGTTGCGGAGCGCATACCAAATCAACTCATGAGGAACACGATCGAAGGCCTTTTCAAGGTCAAGAAAGGCAATATGCAGAAGTTTTCTTTTCTCACGGTGCTTCTCCATGAGTAACCGTGCTGCGAAGATGGCGTCAGCGGTTCCAGCCCCCTTGACAAACCCGCACTGGTTGGAGCTGATTTCGGTGATGGCACGTAGGATATTAGCATTTTAAAATAGAATATTATTCCCCAGTAGTGACTACTGTCGACCAAAGTATTATGTGCACTCGAGTTTGAAGGTTGTTTGGGAAGCAACCAATAGACCTACATAAAATCCAATAACATCATCATTTTTGGCGTTCTATTTTACGTTAGTTCATGTAGGTTTGGAATTTTTAATTTATATTTTAATATTTTTATCGCAGCTGGAACACAAAAAGTGCACGTTTTAAGCGTGTTTCAACCATGCGTCACACTTAAGATTTATTATCTCAAAAACCTGTTATCAGATCGAATCCAAATTTTAACACAATACACATTGGAATGTTGTATAACTGGTTTATTAATTTTAAAATTTTGTGAGTTCAAGAAACAAAGTTGTTATAATTTTTGTAAGGTAACTTTTTCTCGGTCGCCTCCGTAGCGTAGCGGTCAGCATGGTTAGCTGCCGCCCCGGAGGTCCTGGGTTCGATTCCCGGCTCTGCCACGAAATTTGAAAAGTGGTATGAGGACTGGAACGGGGTCTACTCAGCCTCGGGTGTTCCAAATGAGTAGAGGGGGTTCGATTCCCACCTCAGCCATCCTCGACGTGGTTTTCCGTGGTTTCCCACTTCGTCTTCGGGCAAATGCCGGGATGGTACTGTCCCCGTTTACCTGGATAGTAGGCTGTCAGATATCCGCCCCCTCAATCGGATTGCCAATTATCAATCGCACCGGCACAGTTACATCAATAAAAATGGCACTGACAGATACTATCGAGATAAGAGCACAGAAGTTCACAGGAAATCATTGTGGAACACACCAAAATAGACGGGGGTTCATACTTACCGTTACTTACCTCTTAATTATCTCGGGGTTTGAGTTGACAACAGGATCACTAAAGTCTGTTCACACAATAACCTCCACCATGACATTTAAAAATGAACCAGAACGAAGACGAGAACTTTGAACTGTACAAAAGCTTTATTTCTAATAAAGGGTCTGATTTTACTAACACAACAAAATCAACGTGGCTATCAGTAGCCCAAGTCAATCTGACTACGTCCTCCAGTAGGACTTGCAAAAATTATCATACAACATGATGTAAAACATTTTAGCTCCCAAGAGCTCCAAATAACGTAATATTCATAACACTATTGGATTGGAAAAGGACGTCAGGGTGTGACATATATAGAGCATTTGGTTTCCTTTTAATAAACATGAGAATGGTATTTATAGTCGCAAGGCCAAAGTGTGTACGACCTCACTCTCTGAGAACCATATGTTGGCACAGCTGCGGGCTACCCTCAGCCTGTTGCATACTGGTCAAATGCACTCCCTTCTCACATGCTATGTTACGTAAGAATACAGCCTGCACTCTCAAGCTTTTAAATGTCCACAAGACAACTCACATTATATACGCAAATCTTTCAAGTACTTTACTCACATCCTATTGGATCATTATGTTAATTTCTTAAACTTGTTAACTTCAATCCAAATGTTTAATTAGCTCTTAAATGTTTATAACAAAATCACATAAATTATTTATAACAATTAGAAATTGTTTATAATATTTGTCAAAGACAATAAAAATATTCTAAGCACGCCTTTAACATCACTCTCGTTTCACATTATTTTCAAAAAATATTTACAGCAATTATTTACAATATTAACATTTAAATTGTTTAAATTATTAATTTGTTAAATACATTAACCACATGTTCATTCGGTTGATAATTTTATAATCTTGTTTAATATAATCGACCAATGAAGGTTAGTTATACATGTTAATGTCACAATCTGGTTTAATAAAGGTTTTAATAATGATTTGTGACGGCAACCTTCATTCAAAATCTTATCTCAAATTCTTTCAAAACTCGTGTTAATTATAACAGTTATTCACTTGATTAATTTTCAACGAACTATGACAATCTTACTCCAGCGGAAAATCCTTCGCTAACAAGTTAATGCACAATCTGCATTAAAAATATGCCCAAAATCATCATATATTAATCTATATGGCATTAAAAACTTCCACATAACTTACAAAACTTCCACAAATAATTCTTTAACATTTATTCCTGTGGGAACTTCCTTCATATTCAAGGGCATTATATCTCAGCGACTTTCAACACGCGCTGCACTAGCGATTATACATTCATAGTTCCACTTAAAAATTTTAATAATCATTAATTGTTTCAAAACTGTTTTTCTATTTAACCTTCGTGGATTTCATTCATGAACCGAAATGAAGTCAAAACTTGCCAATCACAAACAAATTTAATAGTGAATACGCTTATATACGCCTGTCTGGTCTATCAAAATTTAAGATTAACATCTTAAAAGAAAATTGTAGTATGAAAATACTATCTTCAAATAAAGTGCGACTAAAATGCAAAGTAGTCGAATAGAATCCAATTAGACTGGGGAATGCAAACATCGTTCTATAGTTCTCTAATTGAGAAAAACTCCTAACAAAAGTACTTGACTTTAATGCATTCAATAATTCATTATTAAAGTTACTCTTTCACAAAAGTGTCTATAATGCAATGTTCATTCATAACTGACGATAAATGTCTGTGTTGCAATCAATTCAAATAACGACTAGTATTTCCAAGATCGTCGACAACGTAAGAGATTTTAACGCTCTAAAATCATTTAAATGTTCTTCCTTCTTGATGATGACAGAAAATTGGTCAAAGTAATTAAACTGGGGTAGAATTACTTTAATAAAATGACACGCTGTCTGAATTTAAATCTGTCATAAAAATCATTAACTTACAGTCAAATCGTGACTACAAAAAAAAAAATATTAATTACTGAAAAATTCAAATATCAGTCTCAACTGATTCAAAATCATTTACTATGCCCATAACATAACAATGTCTTAATAAATCGTCGAAAAATGCAAAACTCATCAAGGTGTACTGAGAATAAGAATCTCAACAAGAAAATAGGGCAAAATACATGAGGATAAAAATATGGGAAAAATAGTTGCTCAAACATTATTAGTAAACTCAAATACAATAAACGTTCACGACTACCTTATCTGCCGATTGACGTTCCAGAGGAAAATTCCCCAAAGAAGACTGCTGATGGATCCATTTCACCACGTTAAAGTTGAGCTCCATCCTCGAAATAGGAAATAGCACCCTCGGAGAATCGAACTGCTTCCTTCTCCGGAAATCGCTCTGCTCCTCGAAGACGAATAGACATCCTTCCGGCAATAATCTTCTTTGTGAGTCGGGATATCCCTGACCTCTCTTGAAAAATTCCCTGAAGTTCCAGTAGACAATCGTCATGAAGTTTTGTAGAAATTTCCGAAGAAATTATTCATATTCAGAGTATGAAATTGTTTCTATGGCTGTTCGATGGTATTCAGCCTTTAATTACGAAACATGGGTGTAGATGGAATTCACCGCATGTTCGCTTGTGTGGAATAGCAATTAGCTAAGTTCCATGTCGCTATCTTACTCCGTTGAAGTATGTCCCAATTGCAATAAGCCCTCTTAGCCTTCCATTTGCTCTTCGGTTGTAGTGTCAGAAGAACAAACTGCCGTATTCAATGGCTCCATTATACTGGTATCGTTGTGTAACCAAGCAATCTGAAGTCTTTCTATTCCACTCGCAGCGTCAGCCTTGCGTTGATTCTGGCTATACAAAAGTGTTTCTCTAGTGGCGAGATAATCACTTTTGTCAGTCGTATAAAACTGCTAATATCTTTTAAACTAATCGGTCGAAATTGTTCAGCCTTTCTCTATAACTGCATGTAGCACTGCACAATACAATTAGCTTATCGGTGACCGCTAACTGTTCGAAGCTAAACTTGTAGAAGCTTTCTAAGGTCCGTTTTAACTTCACCTAGTTTGACCTGGATCTCGTTAATATAGTGGCCTCGCCACGCGTTATAAAGACGATTCTTTTCACTGCTGTTCACTTCGACGTCTCACTATAATGAATGTATAAGAAAAGAACTTTCACAAATATACTTCGATGATCTGAGAATGAGATCTCAGAATGATCAGAGAACGAAAGAGGCTCCTCTCTTCTGCGCAAGCCCTTTTATTAACTTCTCGAGGGGCGTTACCATCCCTTCCAAAGCGTGATACTGCGTCATCGCTAAAACTTCCAACTTCGTTAATACATGACGGATTTTCAAAATTCAAAAACTGAAAATAAATTTCACCAAAATTCCAAATCAATGCTTTTACTGCAAATGGTTTTCCACAATTCTGCATTCCAAAAGTAATAAAAATACCATAGTTTCAGCAATCTCCGTCTTCCTTTAAACTATCGTTGATTGGTTCATGCCTCTCCTCCAATAGCATAGTTTCTTCCTCAGCAGAATTCCTCGTTTCCAGCGACTGCGTCGTAAATCTTGGAACATTCTGGACTAAAAGCTGACGTCACTGAGAATCTCAGCTCAAGTAACCTGCTGGCATAACATATACGTCATCCGTGCTTACGTCATGACTACCCACGTCATAACTATGACAGCCATAACTCTCCTTATAAATTTCAATATAGCCACCGTGGTCTCTATATAATTCAATTACGGGGGCAGTACCTTCTTCAAGGCCACGGCCGCCTCCTTCCCTCTTCCTTGCCTATCCATCCTGACCATCCATTACCTTCCCTCATGAGGCCCCTGTTCGCTTTGCAGGTGAGGCCGCCTGGGCGAGGTGCCAATCACACCTCACCAGCTGTATCCACTCCGATTAGATGTTCCCAACTCTAGGACACTGCCCGTAGAGACGGTAATGGTGAGTTCCCTCGCTGAGTCCGTGGGTTCCACCAACCTGAAGGGTAAACGACTAAGAAAAAAAAAGAAACTTTTTCTCCGCTCGGGATGGTTGGAAAATGTAGTTCTTGGTCTTGTTTTAATCCTTATACATCAAAAAGTTATGCTATAAGACTGGGAAATACTTAAATTAATTCACTTATTTTATATCGGTTTGTATTTGTAAGGGGAAATAACACATGGTTCACCAGCTAGCCGCTCCGGGAAAAGCTGTACAGCGTTGCTGAGATGGAGCCCATCACTTCCGAGCGAGGCGCGCCATGATGCGTGATGGGCTCCATAAGGGCAAAGCTGTAAAGCTTTTCCCGGAGCGGCTAGCTGGTGAACCATGTATTCTTTTCCCCTACAAATACAAACTGATATAAAATAAGTGAATTAATTTACGTATTTCACAGTCATAAACTTTTCGATGTATAAGGATTACAACGCGTCCAAGAACTACATTCTCCAACCACCCCGACTGAGAAAAAGTTACCTTACAAAAATGATAACAACTTTCTTTCTTGGACACACAAAATTTTGAAATTAATAAAACATTCCAATGTATATTGTGTTAAAATTTGGATTCGATTTGATGACAGGTTTTTGAGATAATAATTCTTAAATGTGACGCATGGTTGAAACACGCTTAAAAACGTGCTCTTTTTGTGTTCCAACTGCGATAAAAAATATTAAAATATAAATCGAAAATTCCAACCCTACATGAACTAACGTAAAATAGGACGCCGAAAATGATGATGTTATTGGATTTTATGTAGGTCTATTGGTTACTTCCCAAACAACCTTCAAACTCGAGTGTACATAATACTTTTGTCGACAGTAATAGTTCAGGCTGATCGAACCGAGTCGTGCTTGACCGTGCCGTCGCGTTGTCAAAATGGCGGCTATTTTTTTGCTCGTAAATCCATATACTGTACTTCCGTAACTTCGTAAGTTTATATCCTTTTAGGAATGTACTGAACAAAATAATATATATTTAGTATCGAATGGTTTATATAAACGCCAGAAAACGCTAATGAAATCGTTCATTGAAAAAGAACATATTCTAGGCAGTTATACTAAAGCTGTTATTAACGCAATGTTATTGTCCGTCCAGAGTTTACGGGCTCTTATGGCACAAGCGTTGCCACGCCTAGCGAGTGTAGAAGGGCAGCTATTGTACAGCACTCCACACGAGTAGTACAGCCCACTGCCGGACTGAGTATCAGCAAGCGCCTCATCCCGACGGAATTTCGGTCCTTCGCACCATTATAATCTGCAAACTTTTACTATAATTCCCGTAAGATTAACAGAATTTGGATGAACAGTTTTTAATAAAGACTGAGTTATTCCCCTAAGGAGTGGGGGATCCGAGGATAGTAATTGATTTACATAACAGTGCTTAGAACGGATTATAAATACTGCGACAATTTACTATTTATTTACATTGGAGTTTTTGTTACGTACGGTATGGCTATGACAAAACAATTGAAATGACATGAAAGCTAACCTGAGTCATCCGTTAGATAGGGATCAAGTTTAATACGTAATATGGCAATATATTCTCCAAGGTCAGCCTAGGTCAGTGACAGGATACAAATCATCTGTCTCAACGACACCTACACGGATCCCAGTGAGTCACTTTCATCTGCAGAGGCGAAGAGAGTACCCGGAAATAACAAGTAATTTTGTTCTTATCATATGATACTTCACATATTATTACACGCGTGGATGAAATATTTCTTTTACAATTTGCTTTACGTCGCACCGACACAGATAGGTCTTATGGCGACGATGGGACAGGAAAGGGCTAGGGGTGGGAAGGAAGTGGCCGTGACCTTAATTAAGGTACAGTCCCAGCATTTGCTGGAGTGAAAATGGGAAACCACGGAAAATCATCTTCACGGCTGCCGACAGTGGGGTTCGAACCCACTATCTCACGAATACTGGATACTGGCGACTACAGCTATCGAGCTCGGTATAGATAGATAAAAGAAACTAAACAAAAATTCAGAGGCACAACGTACATTGGACAATGAATGGCAAATACTACAGACTGATGTGGGAAATTTGCGACAATCTGTTCTCTGTTTAAAATATTTCTCAAAACAATCATTATCCATTTCATAATGAGCCTTAGCGGTTTATTTTACACAAAACTACAAGTTTCTCATTCGGCACAAATCGCATAATTTAACTGCATGAAAGTTCTGTTACGCTCATTATTGCAGGTGAGTAGTTAATACTACTACTACTACTACTACTACTACTACTAATACTACTAATAATAATAATATATCAAGATGGGTTTTTCAAAAACGTACAGCAGCACTTTTCTCCTGATTCTTGGTCTTTTATTGTAGATGTTACAAAAACTCTGTCGCTCTCTGCGCCTTAAAATTTCCCCGGGTTTACGTTTCGCAAACGGAACATCAGCCATATCTTTAATGCCACTTATACCTAAATCACAATTATTTTTATATTACACAAAACGATCCTTACACTTCAACACTGTTTCAAATATTTTGGAGAGATCTGGACTCGTGCGTTCAGTAGAAGCTAAGACACGTACTACAGCGCGCGCGCTGTTCCATCCAGCGCGCAGACACTGCTGTCAGATACATTACAAAATCATGTTGCATATCAAGAATGTAAGAATTAAATATCATTAAATGAATGCTGAGGATCATGTACTCTCCACCCATGACCATTATCCTATTAAATTACATAGCGAAAATCCAGTTTTAAAGACTTCGAAGTCATCAATTCTGGGGGAGTCTGCTAAATCTAAAAGCCCATAAGAGCCCGTAGTACACTCTTAACTCTGGACGGACAATAGCATTGAGAGTGTTTAGCGTCATGGTCGCATCTCTGACTCGTAGCTTGGATGTTCCTAGTTCCATTCCCAATAGGTTCAAATTTATTTACTTCGTTTTTTTGTATTTATTGATTTATAATTACTCACACGTTGTAATGTTAATCATACGATATAGTGTGTATTTGCAATAGAATATAATTATTATATATATATATATATATATATATATATATATATATATATGAAGCCTCCGTGGCTTAGGCGGCAGCACGCCGGCCTCTCACCGCTGGGTCCGTGGTTCAAATCCCGGTCACTCCATGTGAGATCTGTGCTGGACAAAACGGAGGCAGACAGGTTTTTCTCCGGGTACTCCGGTTTTCCCTGTCAAAATTTCATTCCAGCAACACTCTCCTCTATCATTTCATTTCATCTGTCATTCATTTATCATTGCCCCAGAGGAGTGCGTCAGGCCTCGGCAGCCGGCACAGTCCATATCCTCGCCGCTAGATGGGGGCTTCATTCATTCCATTCCTGACCCGGTCGGAGACTGGAAGCAGGCTGTGGATTTTCATATATATACTTATAGCACCACATATTTCAACACTCGACTACAGCGATTACAATTCTTTGTCCTTGATCCACGGTAGAGTCTATTGTTGTTGTTGTTGTTTTTGTTTTTGTTGTTCATTTTTTAGGGTCTTTGCGGCATCATGGTCTTGTAGCCCCGTGTATTTGGGTGTGTATAGAAGTTGTCTTATAACCTGTGTCACTGTGATGTCTGTAGGCTTACTAGTGTGTGTACGTTTATACGAGGAAGGATTTGGGTAGGAAGCTGTTGTTGTTGTTGTTGTTTCATTTGAGATACATGGACATCATGGTAATGTAACCTCATGTACTTGGGTGAGTGTTGAATTTTGTTTGATAACCTGTTATTGAGTTGGCTGTATTAGTGTGTGTATATATAATTCAGGTGAGGATTGTATCATTCAACGTTTAATATCCGTATATCACGTTGTATTTCAACAAGCTACTACAACCAACATTCAATTATACTCCTTGTAAAGGACAAAGAGTGATAACTATACCCATGCATTTAGGAGAAAGTAGGCTATATGTTCTTTACTAAATATCTTGTTTTCAAGTGATATGTGTTACTTCTCATCTTGAATTCTTCCTACAGCAGTGCAGGCTACCACAAAGTATACACAGTATTTTGAAATGTTCATCTAACATGTAGGCTATGATATCCATGGGTACTCACTATACCGAGAAGAGCCACGCCTTGCGACATAATATATTTGTAGCCAATCTACTGCAAGGGAAATTCACGGAGAAGAGAGACAAAGGACGACTGAGGAAATAATTCCTTCAGTATTTGGCCCAGAATCTTCATTATTGTTCGCCTTATGAAATTAAACGAGGATCTTAAGACAGAGACAAATGGTTGCATCGACAAGGCAATGCCTCAAGAAATGTATTAATTGATATAATTATTTATTTATTTAATCCACATTGTCAATACTATATTGATGTTTATTATTATTATTATTATTATTATTTTTATTATTATTATTATTATTATTATTTAAACGTACATGTTACAATATTCAATGATATATTCTTCAGCGTTTAACATAACTAAAATAAAATGGTTATCCTTACAATAATTTGATTAAAATAAAAGTTCCAAATCTTTATCTATATACAACTAATATAATAAAGCTGATGACCGTGTTTGTTTGTTTGTTTGTTTGTTTGTTTGTTTGTTTGTGTGTTTGAACGCGCTAATCTCTGGAACTACCAGTCGGATTCCAAAAATTCTTTTTGTATAATTATGATAGCCAGATTCAAGAGGAATCATTTAGGCTATGTAGCATTAGGCTACACCTCTCAGGTTACCTTAAAAGATTGATTTTTGTTGAGTAAGTTGGAAAAACAAGCACTCCCGAACTGCTTCAATAATACCTAAGTATGTTGTTGCCTGGCAATGCGGGCTACATCACGTCGCTCCTAACAGTGTTCTGGTGCAGAATTGCGAGCTGCTTATAAATTGCAGTCACGGGGAGTAATTAATGCAAAAAGATTTCTTAGGCGCCGTAAAACAGTTATCATCATGACAATAGTATGGCTCTGTATAAGAGCGATGGTGTTGGTGCAGTATACTGAGGTTATCAGCTGTAATAAGCGTTGGTGCTTTCCGATCCTTATCCTTGAGCGCTCCAGTTCTGTAGTGGTATTCATTATCATCCATAAAGCAAATAAATCCACCGGGCGAATCCGGGCACTACTGCTAGTACTTAAATAAATGTTTTTAAAAACATTTGAGGAAGATGTTAGTAAACTGTGTTATTGGAGTTGCGATGGATAGTAGGGTGAGAGCTAAGAACGCAGCGTGTCGTTCTACTAACCCCAAGATTGCAGGTTCGCTCCTGGTCGTGGTAAGTGATTTTTGAAAGGCGGCAAAAATACGACACGCATGTCATACGATGTTGGCATGTCAAAGAACCCATTTGAATCCAGTAGGCCGTGTTCATAATGGCAAAATTAATCTCGGGATTTTCCGCCAACACAAAGTTCCTCATTTCTCTACTAGAGAGCGCTATAGTGTTCAAGGAGCTTAGATATCTAACCTCCTTGACTTTCATAGTGATTCAAGGAACAACGAAATTCGACATGCAAGCTACCCTCTGGGTGTCAAATTACAAAGCTTGCCCCCGCCACCCGAGGCCATATGATATTATTATTATTATTATTATTATTATTATAATTTTTGATAACTAGATACACTTTATTTTGAAAACATTTCAATAAATTTTCAGTTTTGTTAACCGAGGATATTTAGAGGATATTTCATTAGCATTTGTCATCTAACAGAATTCAGAATAATGTTTCAATTCAATTATTAAGTTTAATATTTTGTAAGGATACCCATTTATTAATTATTTACAGTAATGATTTATTTATTTATTATTTATTTATTGATTTATTTACAGTTTTGTTATGTTTACTCTAAGTTTTAATTAGACTATATTTTGATTCATGAATTGTATTGATAGGTGTATTATCTTAAAGAGGCATTATTAACAGCTAACCGACAGTAGTGGCTACGCTGGCGAAAGCGCTGCGTTAGGCCATGGGGCCAAGCTCTCTGCTGACTCGGTAGACGCGTGGGTTCGAGCCCCAACGTCGGCTGTCCTTGAAATGGTTTTCCGTGGTTTCCCATTTTCAACACCAGGCAAATGCTGGGACAGTACCTTCTGAAAGGCCACGGCCGCTTCCTTCCACATCCTTGCCCAGTTTCATTCATCTTCATCCATTCCATCTCTCATCCCGACGCGCAGGTCGCCCACGGGCGTCGAATAGAAAGACCTGCACTCGGCCTCTCAGGAGGCCACACGAAAAAAAAAATTAACAGCTTGCTATTTTGGAACACAGGAATTCTAGAGATTCCGAAGTCAGTATCGGTACTTCGTAAGATGACTGATACTGGGGACCGCCAAGATGTATAGGAAATGTGTATGGTTTTCTTATTTTATCTTCACGTGTGGACGAAATGTACTTGAATTGGAAGTTCGAATAACGGAGATAACAGCGGCCATTCTAAGTGCGGTTCTCTTGGGTTTTGTTTACTGTAAAACATATCGAGGATAAAACCGTATTTTGACCGCGACTATGGCATGCATAGATCCAGAGAGAAATAAAGAAGTAAGATAAGATCAAGCACATTACCTGTAGTGCCATACTCATCACCATGTAACTCGCAGTTACGAAATTCCGACGTAAGTCATGGGTGATGAAAATGTTATAATAATGGGAGATTGGAAGGCTTTGGTAGGAAAAGGAAGAGAAGGGAAGATAGTAGGAGATTTCGGATTGGGTGAAAGGAATGATCGAAGACGCAGGTTGATGGAATTCCGCACCGAGCATGAGTTGGTCATAGCTAACACCTTATTCAATAACCACAATAGAAGAATACACACATGGATGAGACCAGGAGATACAGGGCATTACCAACGACTTCAATATGGTCAAGCAGAGATTTCGAAACCAGATTTTGGATTGTAAAATATATCCCGGTGATGACATAAACTCTGACCACAATCTGGTTGTTATGAAATGCAGATTAAAGTTGAAGAAACTGAAGAAAAGTTAAAAGCCAAAAAGGTGGGCAATAGACAGACTGAAAGAGAAGGATGTAAACGTAAGATTCAAGAAGAGTGTAAAGGAAGGACTAATGAAAACCCCTAAACAAACTTCAATTGCAGACGAATGGGCACTTTTGAAGAATGTAATAACAAAATCCGGAGAAGAAAACATCGGTAGGAAAGAAAGAATAGGTAGAAAACCGTGGATCACTCAGGATATACTAGAATTCATAGACGAAAGGCGGAAACACAAGAATGTAAGAGATGAAAGGGTAAAGCAGAGTACAGACATCTGAGAAATGAGGTTAACAAGAAGTGCAAAGAAGCGAAAGAAGAATGGTTGAAAGAGAAATGTGCAGGTATAGAAAATTGTCTGAAATTAGGAAAAGTAGACACAGCTCATTGAAGGATTAAGAATACTTTAGGGGGAAATAAGACTAAATGCTGTAATATTAAGAACACTGATGGAAAGCCTCTAACAGATAGGGAAGAAAATGTCGAGAGATGGAAAGCTTACATAGAGTGTTTGTATAAGGGAATGGAGATTGAGAATCATGTAATGGAAATGGATGAGGAAATTGATGAGGAAGTGAAAGGAGATTTCATATTGAGATCAGAATTTGACAGAGCATTAGAAGACTTAAGCAGCAACAAAGCACCAGGCATAGATGATATACCGATTGAGTTGCTACGCTGCATAGGTGATGATGGTCTGATCAGGTTATTTCTGTTGGCATGTAGGATTTATGAGACAGGTGAGGTCCCTCTGATTTAAAGAAGAATGTTATCATCTCTATACCGAAGAAAGTACGAGCTGACAGATGTGATGATTACCGTACAATCAGTTTGATTACTCATGCTTCAAAGATCCAGTATAAAATAATTTACAAGAGGTTGGAAAGCCCAGTTAGAAACGGAGTTGGATGAAGACGAGTTTGGTTTCTGGAGAAATGTAGGAACAAGGGAAGGGAAGCTGTACTAAGTCTTAGGCTGATTTTGGAAGGTAGAATAAGGAAAGATAAGAGAACGTTCATGGCATTTGTAGACTTGGAAAAGGCTTTTGATAACGTTGATTGGGCTAAATTGTTTGACATTTTGAAAACGATTGAAATAAAGTAGGCTACATGGATAGAAGGGTGATCTACATCCTATACAGAAAGCAGACATAAGTCATTCGAGCTGAAGGACATGAGAGAGAAGCTGGTATTCAGAAAGGTGTAAGGCAAGGCTGCAACTTATCACCCATACTTTTCAATCTTTACATTGAACAAGCAATGAAGGAAATTGGAGAAAAATGTAAAGTGGGATTGAAGATTCAAGGTGCAAATTTAAACTCTGAGATTTTCTGATGACATCGTCATTTTGGCCGACACGTCCGAGGATTTGAATGAGTTTTTGAATGGTATGCACTCCGTCTTGAGGGAAGAATTCATGATAAAAATTAATAAATGTAAAACAAAACATGAAGTTCCGTGAAGAAACTAAAGAGCCTACTTTTCTTAAAATTTAAGATTCATGCCAATGATTAATCGATATGGATCTATCTAGAATAATGACGAAATTAAGTTGATAATATCGAAATTTCTAATTAGTTCGAAATACTGTATACCTGGCATAATGTAGCCTAATAGAGCACTACAGTTGGCAGCCCTGGTGACTGAATATATTCCTAGTTCCATCTCTTAAGGTACAGAATACAAAATTTGGTATGAGTCCAATGAATAGCATGGACGTTACATGCAGTTAAACATTGGATCTAACAGCGCGCGTAAAATCATGTTGGCAACAGTGTCATGCATGTATTGGTCAGAAATAATCTGAAATAATATGATCTATTGTTGTGCCAATTTTGAATTAAATCCATTAGTTAGTATAGAAGTTACATGCATTTTAAAATTGGACCTATCAGCAGGCTTAGAATCATGTTGGCAGCACTGACGTATATTAGTTACTCCAAAGTAATCTAGAATGCCAGGTACTATACGTGTGCAAAGTTTAGAGCTATTGGCTTGCATTCTTTCTGATATATTGATATTAGGGTAACAAAAATAGAGACAGCATTTATTAACAGTTGGCAGCGCTGGTTGCTCTTAAGAATACGCATAGTCATAGCTGTTGTGGTACACATAGCACATACGAAATTTGGTTGAAATCCAAATGATAGTATGGAAGTTACATGTATTTAAATTTGGACCTCTCAGCAGGCTTAGAATCTTGTTGGTAGCACTGACGTATATAAGTTACTCCAAATTAATATAGAATGTCATGTAATATACGTGTGCATAGTTTAAAGCTGTCGGCTTGCATACTTTCTCATATATATTGGTATTTGGATAAAAGAAATTAAGAGCATTTTTAACAGTTGGCAGCACTGGTGGTTCATAAGAATACGTTCAGTCATATCTGGTTATGTACACATACAACATACGAAATTTGGTTGAATTCCAATTGATAGTGTAGAAGTTATATGCATTTAAATATTGGACTTATCAGTAGGCTTATAATCATTTTGGCAACACTGCCATGTATGGCCTTCTGGAAATTAAACTGCAATATTATTATCTATACGTGTGCCGATTTTGAAATAGCTCCCATTCATACCTTCCAAGATATCCAACATGGAGCTCAAATTTCAATTGCGATTTTTCAGCAGTTGGTAGCACTGACATCATTTTCAAATATGGCCGTGAGATATTCAGGTATAAATATTTACTCCTACCAAATTTTATTTCGATTGCTCCAGCCGTTTAGGAGTTGATAGTGGGGGACACACACACAGCCAGCCAGACAGACAGACAGACAGACAGACAGACAGAAGACAGACAGACAGACAGACAGACACACATTTTCCCGGATCGATCTCATAAGGCTGCTTTTTCCTCATTTTTGCAAAATGTGAAAAGTAGGCTAAATATTGGAATGCAGCCGAAATAAATTGGAAACCTCTATAGACATCAAATTGGCAGGTGAATAACTAAAGGAAGTAGGAGACGTCTGTTACTTAGGAAGCAAAATAACCAGTAAAGGACGAAGCAAAGTGGATATAAAAAGTAGGTTGGTTCAGGCAAGGAAAGCATTTCTACAGAAAAGGAATCTGTTGACATATCTTCTGCTTATATACAAAAGTGAAAGTCTGTATGTATGTGGGTGGGTGGGTGGGTTGGTTCCGTATACAAATCTATACCGTTCCACCAATCTCAACCAAATTTTGCATACACATAGTTTAGGACCCAGAAGGAACCGCTGGCTACATGAATTTTCGATAATCTTTCTCATTCTTCTGATTTCGGCCCTTTTGCACTCAAGCACAGGCTAATCAAATCATAAAATATACTCATGAAGGAATGGCAAGGCAGATAGTTTCCATGGCAACATAGCTCAAGTCGAGACACGGCCGACTGGATACAAGTTGCGCTCTTCACTACCGGTATAGAAAATGAGGATCTTTACTTGAAATCCCGTTAGTTACTCAACTGCTCACACAGCACTGTCAACCGAGTTTAGCATAACAAAGACTTGACACTATCTACAATATATCTGTCAAATACCACTCACTCACTCATTCATTCATCGCGAAATCTCAGAAACCACCGAACGGATTGGAATGAAATTTGGCATGCAGCTTCCTCAAGGGGCGCAAATGCCCACTAATTGTAAGAGAGGATTTGTGGATATTCAAGTTCTTAAGGGGTGTTAAGGGGGTAGGCCTGCATTTCATTGAATAGCAATATCTCCCGATTGGTTTCATTGGGGCATGTGATACTCGGCATATAAACTCATCATTAAAAATAAGAAGACATGTGTCTGAGGATTTTTCGATGTGGTGTATATTATGAGGTGAAAGGGGTGAAAAGTGGGGGTTGAAAAATTCCTAACGGAGCCTGTATCTCATAAACGACATAGGCGAGGAGTTTGAAACTCAGCGGAAAAAAATCAGCATAAACATACGTAAATAGGTGTTTGACCGTTTCTTCATAAATCCAATTTAAGGGGCCTATGGGGAGGGGCGAAATTCTGGGTAAAAACCGGAAAGAAAGTGTCCTAACCGATTGACTCACTCACTCTTCAAACTCAGGGGGAAAACTGCTTAAAATAAGTATATAAGTGTTCGACAGTTTTTTTTGATAAATCAAATTTAAGGGGTTCATCGGGAGGGGTGAAATTCTGAAGAAGAAAAAATTGAAAGGAAATGTCCTGACTCACTCACTCACTCACTCACTCATCATCGCCCAGCCAAAATTATTGAAGTTAGAAACATGACAGTTTGGGGATATGTTCATTGTATGTCAAAACCGTCTACTAAGGGAGGATTTTCGGATATCCAGGTTCTAAAGAGGTCTTAAGAGGGTTAAACCTGCATTTCATTGAATAACAATATCTCTCGATTGGTTTCATTGGGGGATGTGATACACGGCATATAAACTCATCATTAAAAAGTAAGAAGGCACGTGTCTGAGGGTTTTTCGATGTGGTGTATATTATGAGGTGAAAGGGGTGACAAGTGGGGATTGAAAGATTCCTCACGGAGCGTGCATCTCTTAAACGACAGAGGCGAGGAGTTTGAAACTCAGCGGAAAGAAATCAGCATAAAACATAAGTAAATATGTGTTTGACCGTTTTTCATAAATCCAATTTAAGGGGCCCATGGGGAGGGGTGAAATTCTGGGGGGGGGGGGGGGCGGGGACAGGAAAGAAAGTGTCCTAACTGATTGACTGACTGACTCACTCATCAAACTCGGGGGAAAACTGCTTTAAAGTAAGTAAATAGATTTTCGACAGTTTTTTTATCAATCAAATTGAAGGGGTTCATCGGGAGGGGTGAAATTCTGAAGAAAAAAAAAATTGAAAGAAAATGTCCTGACTCATTCACTCACTCATCATCGCCCAGACAAAAATATTGAAGTTGGAAACATGGCATTTCGGGGATATGTTCGTGTTATGTCAAAACCGTACACTAAGGGAGGATTTTTGGATATTCAGGTTCTAAAGGGGTCTTAAAGGGGTTAAACCTGCATTTCATTGAATAACAATATCTCACGAGTGGTTTCATTTGTGGATGTGATACTCGGCATATAAACTAATCATTAAAAATAAGCAGACATGTGTCTAAGGGTTTTTCGATGTGGTGTATTATTATTGTGCCGTTACTTTGGCACTAATCTCTGATTGAACGTACAATTTTTACTTTGGCATAAACTTTTGAATCGAGCGGCGGAGTTAGTTGTGGCTGGCCTCGATAGGTAGCATATCTTGTCGGTGCTGCCTTGGACTGGGATTGTAGTTTCTCCCTCTGTCCGATAGGAAGAGCTATGTTCTAGCGACAAGTATTTCTCTATCTCGATGTTGACTTTAATGGTTTTGGAAGGCTGGGATTTTCGAGACATGTATGATTCTCGTAATGAGCTTGTTAGGCCAGTCATCATGGATCTACGTGGTTTTATAAATACATAAGAAGTATACTGAAGTTCTACTGTATGTGAATATGTTGAATGATATTATCCCTCTTCGTCAAGTTATTGACTGGTTACCTATTGTAACCTTACTGGAGATAAACGTCTGGATATGCTTCTTATATTGTGGAATTAAGGTAGGCTATTTTGTCATCGTAAGTACTTGTGACTGTATCGACTGGCAAGGTAAATGTATTTATTTTGTATTTTCCTACGTTGCATGACAGGGCCTTTCAAGGTTATACATTCTAACTTAATGTCATCCTCGGGTATTTACTCTGGTAGGCTAACTGACACTCATATTTTCTTTGCGTAATTAATGATTTGTTTTCTGTTTTCAGTTAATTGTAAAATGCATTTTAATTACAAGTAGTATGCCTTATGGTCTGTGGAAAATTTATTAATGTAGGATTTATTTTGATATCGATAGCCCTAGTACGGTGATCGTTTTCTTCTGTTTTTCATGATGGCTACTGTCGTATTGTTTTTAACTATGTGCGATCATCTGTTGTTAATAAAAGAGATTTCTGATAGCCATTGAGGTGAAAACACGTAAATTGGATTAGCTCCGTATATTTTGTGTTTTGAAGACATTAATTCTTCAGTTTTAGGCAACGTATTACATTGGATATTATAACGAGCGTAGGCCTAGCTTTGTGACATGGACTGTCTCGAGAATTAATTAATTATTTATTTGTGTGGAAATGCATGAAATACTGTATGATGCATTATGCAGGTGCATTATGAAACTGTTGAATATTTAATTCGTCATCCTCTTAATTATTTGGCTTGGATTCTCATAATGACAACAGATGATAGTTTGAAAGCAACGCTTATTTACTTCATCGTAACAACTTGGCTGGATTGCTAAAATATGTATTACAGTCAACTGGAAGGAACAAATATTTGATGTCAGAATCCACATCTTGATTTGTAAGTGTTTTGTTAATTTGTATGCATGTTTATTGTGAATATATTATGATTTTACCCGATCACCTTAGTATTATTTCTGGGTTCCGGGGTTCGAAGATGGTCTCAGACAATTGCCCTCTGAGTATGAATTCACTATGGTCCAGTGCCTTCCCTCCCAAGGCCTTTACTTTACTACGGGGTTAAATGTGTTATAGCAGTAGCGTGGTTAGATTTGTACCACATTCAGTAGTTGTTTGGGGCTAGTCTTTGGATCTTGGGGCTTGGAAGTATGATTGGGCCTAAAGTGTGATATTTTTAATGTTTGTTGTTATTGTTTTATCTTTGTATAATTTTCTTGTTATTTATGTTTCATGTGATAATATACTGAATGGACGAGAGCATTTTAAAAGCTGTACCATATTTATCCAAAGAAGAACTGGCTTATGAAATACAAATAAGGAATGGCAACCCTAATTTTCATCGTGAACTGGATATTATTCTTCTCAAATCCTTAAAGTCAGCTCCTGTTGTTAGTCTGACTGATCAACATTCTTATGGGACAAAAGGTAGGTCTGATGTTGTGATATCTGTTTCAAACCTATTAGTGTCCTGTGATGAGTTAAAGCAAGTTGCCAAACCTTCGGCATATCGTGTGAACAAATTAAAATGTCGTTCTATACACTGGATTAATCGTTTAGTGAGTTTAATTGAATATTGGTCCAAGTGTGATATTGTTTTTTCAACCAAGTTAGTTGGGCTTCGTGACAAGCTGTTAGATAGTTTTAATCGGTTGTCCTCGAGTGATATTTCTGAGAATATTAGTGAACCTGTTGTATGTTCTGAAAGCGTTTGTTCATATGTTAGTGATTCTTGTGATGGCGTTGTGAATAATAGTAATTATTTTGGTAATTTTGAATCAGTGTCGATGGAGAATAATGAAAATATGTTAGGCGCTTTGCAAACTAATAATACTACTGAGGTAAATAAAGAAATAGGATCTTCAAGAAATACACCTGAGGTCATGTCGAGCCCTAGTAATTTGAATGCTGTTGGTAATTCACGTTCTGATAAGAGATGTAACGATTTTTCTAGTTCAGTTTCTTGCCATGACGTTGGTAGTGCTGGGAATAGGTTAGGATCTCACCGTACTTGGACTGATAAGGAAGTACAAACTGTTGATAGCTTACTTGGTGAATGTGATGTGATAGATAGAGTAAATAGGCTTAATCTTTCTGATAATCGAGCCTCGACTAACGTTGTTTCTCTAAATAAACTTATGACTGATGGTCAGGTTAATTTTGCTTCCCTTCCTAACCCATTAACTCTAATTTTGAAAGATTTTCATGTGTGCTATGGCACTGATATTAATTTATTTGTGAAATGTTTGAAGAAATTAGTGGAATTAGGGGATGGTTCTGGTATAAATTATTTTCAGCCACGTGGAGAGATGCAGCTTGTGGATAATTGTAGTAGTCTTGTTCCTTATAAAAATTTCAGGGAAGGCGTGAGTTCATGCCTACAAATGTTCAAAGCCATGTATTTCAGGGGCGTGCTGACCAGAGGTTTAATGGGAGTAGAGCCAGCAAAGGCAAGAGATGTGATTTTTGTGGCTCGTATGACCACATTAGTCGATGGTGCGATGCAGATTTTGATAATTTAAGTTGATATTCGATGTGGTGTATGTTATTGTCAAAATTGTGTAGATGAATTCTGGTCATCAGTACATGCATGTGTTTTTAATGTGTGTATTTGTCTACACGTGTGGTGCACATTCTGCTAGATAGTGCAAATCCAAAAGGTTCTTCTTGTTTGTTATTGTCAAAATTGTGTAGACGAATTCTGGTCATCAGTACATGCATGTGTTATGTGTGTTATTGATGTGTTTATTTGTCTACACGTGTGGTGCACATTCTGCTAGATTGTGCAAATCCATAAAAGGTTCTTCTTGTTTGTTATTGTCAAAATTGTGTAGATGAATTCTGGTCATCAGGACATGTATGTATTGTGGATGTTATTGATGCTTGTGTTTGTCTACACGTGTGGCGCACATTCTGCTTGATTGTGCAAATCTATAATGGTTCTTCTTGTTTGTAATTGTCTAAATTGTGTTAGGTCTGAAGTGACAAACTTGGGTAAATGTATTTGAGTGCATGAGTGTGGGTGTTTGTTATTAGTTTTGTTTTGTAATCGGGTGGGTCTCTTGGTTGTTTCTTAAGGTGAATTAAGGTTAGGGTTTGTTTTTGCTTAATTTATAATTGAATTTAATTAAATACGCCGTACGTATAAAATGATACTATGTTGGGATATCATAGGTAAGTAATTACAAACCTCTTCTGTTCTCCGAGTGATGACTTAGTCATTTATCTGCTTGTTGATTTATGAAGGTAACTACTTGCCGAAATGTGTTTTGGTGATGGAAAATCATGCTATGCCAGGGTAAAATGCGGCTAGTATGACATGTTGATTTCAGTGTGTTTTATTTAAGGGTTATTATTTATTTTGTGTATGTTGATGTCCTAACGGTGTGTCAATTTATATTCTGGAAAAATTATGGGGATTTTGTGGGTAGTAAATGGTTTTATTAATTTTGGGAGTTTGTAAGGTCGTGTGATTTCAATGAATGTTTGGGTACGTTTGTAGCTTGGTGGTCTGCACGAGTGGTCAGTTGATCTTCTTTCATTTAGGGTCTTCTGTTGGTCATTTATTGAGGGATTTCTGTCTAGTCTGTTCTTGTTTTAGTCTTGTTCGCTATATTGCTTACTTAGTTTGATATACTAAGCTATGTCAAGAGTGAATAATTGTATTGTTTATGTTATTGTCTAAATTGTGCATTTCCAAAGTTGGACATTCAGAAAGTATAAATGTGGTGTGATTTGTTTTATTGTGGTAATTGGGTTAGTTTTCTTGTTGTTGTTTTGTGGTTGTCCAGATAAGTGTGGATGTATATTAATTTAAGGGGTAAAAGGTCATTGTATGTTACTTTGGGATCGTGGATGTAAATTAGCATTTTGTTGACGCATCTGTCAACTTAAGTCTACCAGATGAATGTTATGGGGGTTCATTTGCTTAGATTTGAGTTGAATATGTTGGTAAGTATTTATAAACAATTCTCCTAAGTCTTCAGTTGATTGAGTGGGCTCAATTTTTTTTTGCTGTCTGACTGAGAAATAAATACTTTAGGTTAAGTAATGTGATGTGATATGATGAATTGATTTGTGATATTTGGTCAATATACGGCGGCTCACTATAGGCCTCATGAAATACGTGCTTCTCTCGTTTACTAGTTTCGGTTTGGTCTGGGTCTGTATATGATAGGGTATTTTTGTATTTGTGTTTTGTGTGGATGTGTTGACAAGTGCTAATTCATATTCTGGTTGTTGTTTATTAATTATTTGATGGTTTAATTGTAATTTTTTTCTGGGGATTTTAAGGTTATGTGTCATGGTGTAAGGTTGTGGTGTGATTCTGCTTTGGTATGCACGTGTGTCCTGTTTTTTTGCTTGATAATTGGGTCTTTCTATTGTTCTTCTTGGAATTTTCTTGTGTTTTCCTACTTTGGGTGTTTCCTTTGGGCATTTTCTCTTTCTGTATTTTGGACAAATGGGTTGAACAGATATGCAATGTGAGACAATTGCCTTCGTCTTTTGGGATAATAAGGTTTTTTATTTGTAAATATGAGAGCTCAAGTGCCATTCAGCATTATTATTGAAACTTATTTTTGGAAAATACTGTTATTATTGTAATATTTTCGGGATATTGTAATTTTCTAAAACATGCATACAATTTTCTGTGTTAATTGAGGGTCATTGTTATACCTTTCACCTGTAAAGATGTGGATTCTTGATAGTACTGGGTTATTGTTATAAAATCTGATGCCATCATATAATATTTTATTGTAATTTGTTCTTTGTAAATGAGTGTCAACGTTAGATATTAAGCTTTCCTTTACACATTACTGTCGCAGTCGAAATTTGATTTCAGCTAATTTCTTCGAGGTCTTATTCTGCGTTTGGAGTGTTATGCAGTGCGAGAAGATGTCTCTGGCCAGGATATTGGACCAATCTATGTAACCTTCGGATGAAACTGTTCCTGCCATCGTTTATTCAAGATGCCATTTGTAATAATGTTGTGGAAATTGTACAAAGAAAACCCACTCGATGTATTCTACACTTAAGTATTTGTTTATGTTCTTGGCATGACATATTTTGGTGGTTATGGTGCTGATGAAAACTGAAATGAACTTTTAATTAAGTATTTCACATTCGGAAGCTACTGTGTTTGTGATAATTGGCAAAAACTTTTCTATGCTTAAAGATTGCTTGATTATGCATGTTGATACACTTGTACCATTTACGTCGTCTCTGTTCTGCGAACCATCGACAAGTTTGGGGCCCGGGAGTCTGTGCCGTTACTTTGGCACTAATCTCTGATTGAACGTACAATTTTTACTTTGGCATAAACTTTTGAATCGAGCGGCGGAGTTAGTTGTGGCTGGCCTCGATAGGTAGCATATCTTGTCGGTGCTGCCTTGGACTGGGATTGTAGTTTCTCCCTCTGTCCGATAGGAAGAGCTATGTTCTAGCGACAAGTATTTCTCTATCTCGATGTTGACTTTAATGGTTTTGGAAGGCTGGGATTTTCGAGACATGTATGATTCTCGTAATGAGCTTGTTAGGCCAGTCATCATGGATCTACGTGGTTTTATAAATACATAAGAAGTATACTGAAGTTCTACTGTATGTGAATATGTTGAATGATATTATCCCTCTTCGTCAAGTTATTGACTGGTTACCTATTGTAACCTTACTGGAGATAAACGTCTGGATATGCTTCTTATATTGTGGAATTAAGGTAGGCTATTTTGTCATCGTAAGTACTTGTGACTGTATCGACTGGCAAGGTAAATGTATTTATTTTGTATTTTCCTACGTTGCATGACAGGGCCTTTCAAGGTTATACATTCTAACTTAATGTCATCCTCGGGTATTTACTCTGGTAGGCTAACTGACACTCATATTTTCTTTGCGTAATTAATGATTTGTTTTCTGTTTTCAGTTAATTGTAAAATGCATTTTAATTACAAGTAGTATGCCTTATGGTCTGTGGAAAATTTATTAATGTAGGATTTATTTTGATATCGATAGCCCTAGTACGGTGATCGTTTTCTTCTGTTTTTCATGATGGCTACTGTCGTATTGTTTTTAACTATGTGCGATCATCTGTTGTTAATAAAAGAGATTTCTGATAGCCATTGAGGTGAAAACACGTAAATTGGATTAGCTCCGTATATTTTGTGTTTTGAAGACATTAATTCTTCAGTTTTAGGCAACGTATTACATTGGATATTATAACGAGCGTAGGCCTAGCTTTGTGACATGGACTGTCTCGAGAATTAATTAATTATTTATTTGTGTGGAAATGCATGAAATACTGTATGATGCATTATGCAGGTGCATTATGAAACTGTTGAATATTTAATTCGTCATCCTCTTAATTATTTGGCTTGGATTCTCATAATGACAACAGATGATAGTTTGAAAGCAACGCTTATTTACTTCATCGTAACAACTTGGCTGGATTGCTAAAATATGTATTACAGTCAACTGGAAGGAACAAATATTTGATGTCAGAATCCACATCTTGATTTGTAAGTGTTTTGTTAATTTGTATGCATGTTTATTGTGAATATATTATGATTTTACCCGATCACCTTAGTATTATTTCTGGGTTCCGGGGTTCGAAGATGGTCTCAGACAATTGCCCTCTGAGTATGAATTCACTATGGTCCAGTGCCTTCCCTCCCAAGGCCTTTACTTTACTACGGGGTTAATTATGAGGTGAAAGGGGTGAAAAGTGGGGGTTGAAGGATTCCTAACGGAGCTTGTAGGCCTATCACCTAAACGACGTAGGCGAGAAATTTGAAACTCAGCGGAAAAAAATCAGCTTAAAAAGTAAGTAAATCGGTGTTCGACCGTTTTTTCATAAATTAATTTAAGGGGCCAATCGAGTGGGGTGAAATTATGGGGGGAAAAAGGAGAGAAAGTGTCCTAACTGACTGACTAACTCACTCACTCATCAAAGTCAGGGGAAAAATACAGCTTAAAAATAAATTAATAGGTGTTCAAGCGTTTTTTCATCAATCCAATTTTAGGGGCCCATGGGGAGGGATGAAATTCTGGTAAAAATAACTGAAAGAAAATGTCCTGTCTGACTCACTCACTCATCACGCCCAGCGAAAACTATTAAAGTTGAAAACATGGAATTTTGGGAATATGTTCGCTGTATGTCGAAATCGTCAACTAAGGAATGATTTTTGTTTATTCGGGTATTAAAGAGGTGTTAAAGGGGTAAACGTGCATTTTATTGAATAATGATATCTCATGAGTTGTTTCTTAGGGGATGTGATATTCGGTATATAAATTAATCATTAAAAATTATCAGACATGTCTAAGGGTTTATCGATGTGGTGTATATTATGAAGTTAGAGGGGTGAAAATTGGGGGTTGAGGGATTCTTAACGGAGCGTGTATCTCTGAAACGACGTAGGCGAGAAGTTTGAAATTCGGCGGGGAAAAACAGCTTAAAATACAAGTAAATAGGTGTTCGACCGTTTTTCCATAAATCCAATTTAAGGGACCCTTGGAGAGGGGTGAAATTCTGGGGGGAAAAAGAGGAAAGAAAGTGTCCTAGCTGATTGACTCACTCACTCATCAAACTCAGGGGGAAAGCAGCTTTAAATAAGTAAATAGGCGTTCGACCGTTTGTTTCATAAATCCAATTTAAGGGGTTCATGGGGTGGGGTGAAATTATCAAAAATAAATGAAAGAAAATGTCCTGACTGACTCACTCACTCATCATCGCCCTGCCAAAATTACTGAAGTTAGAAACATGAAATTTTGGGGATATGTTCGTTGTATGTCGAAAACGACCACTAAGGAAAGAGTTTTGGATATTCAGGTTCTAAAGAGGTGTTAAGGGGGGTAAACGAGCATTTCATTGAATAACAATATCTCACGAGTGGTTTCATTTGGGGATGTGATACTTGGCATATATACTAATCATTAAAAATGAGCTGACACATGTCAAATGGTTTTTCGATGTAGTGTATATTATGAGGTGAAATGGATGAAAAGTGGGAGTTGAAAGATTCCTAACGGAGCGTGTATCTCTTAAACGTCATAGGGGAGGAGTTTGAAACTCGGAGGAAATCAATCAGCTTAAAAATAAATAAATAAATAAATAAATAAATAAATAGGTGTTCGACCGTTTTTTCATAAATGCAATTTAGCCTATGGGGAGGGGTGAAATTCTGGAAGAAAAACGTCCACTAAGGAAGGATTTTTGGATGTTCACTCTCATCGACCAACCAAAACTATTAAAGTTAGAAGAATGATATTTTGGGGATATGTTTGTTGTGTGTCGAAAACGTCTACTAAGGAGGGATTTTTCGATATTCAGGTTATAAAGGGGTGTTAATGGGGTTAAATCTGCATTTCATTGAATAACAATATGACACGACTATGACGCGAGCGAAGCGAGGCTAAAAATGAGATGATGTGTGTCTGTGTATTACTCAATCACGCAAGTACCACTGGTCCGATTTACATGAATTTTACATGGAAGTAGCTGATTTACCTGGTTAACTTATAGGTTACTTTTGATTTCAATACTTTGCACTATTTAAAGTGGCGACCATTTTAGTGACGTCACTACACCCTTTGGTTTCAAACTTTCATATTTCCATTTCAAATAAAAAGAGAACGCTGAGAAATAGCAAACTTTTGATGGCATATACGAGGTTTAAAATTACATTTTCTATCCGAAAGGTATCTCCAACGGTTAGCGAGTAAAATCTAAATTTGTGCTATAAAACACGGTCAACGCCGAGCGGTGTAGTTGGACAAAATGTTCCATCCTTAATCTCCCTCTGCGCAGCACCTTGCCTATCCCCTGTTTTAACTGTCACCTTCACATTTTAATTTATTTATGACGCGTAGCGAAGCACGGGTACTTCAGCTAGTCGAATATAAATTTAGGTATTAGGAAGTCATTTTCGAAAGCCTTTGTCTGGAGCGTGGCACTCTATGGAAGTGAAACTTGGACTAGTGGTGCAGCAGAAAAGATGAGAATTGAAGCGTTTGAAATGTGGTCTTACAGGAGAATGATGAAGATCAGATGGGTAGATAGGGTTACAAACGAAGAGGTATTAAGACGAGTGGGAGAGGAGAGTTCTTTCTGGCGACTGTTAATGAAGAGAAGAGATAGGTTGGTAGGACACAATCACCCAGGAATAGCAAGCTTAGTTATTGAAGGAAGGGTCGAGGACAAGAACTGTAAGGATACACCAAGGTTAGAATATGTTAAACAGATTGCCTCGGATGTAGGGTGTGGTAGCTATGTAGAGATTAAACGATTAGCTCAGGACAGCGAGGCAATGAGAGCTGCATCAAACCAGTCAAGAGACTGAAGACTCAAACAACAACACACATTATTATAGTCTTCATAGTAACACAGCTATTACGTATATTAGACATCAAAATTATATGCGTCTGATTGAAACCAGCAGAGCAACAGTGAGATAACATGTACAAATTAGTTAATACAGTAAGTATCTTGAGTCACGTAATTTGACGACTGCAAAAGTAATGTATGACAATATGTTGAGAACTTCCGCTAAATCGAGCAGTTGAAGTCTTGTATTGTCTACTCTGTATAACAACACATTCATCACCTGCCTGTTAGTCATATTTCAGCCATCGTTAACCAACATGATTTGATCACAAATTCTGAGTTTCTCGAAGTCCTGGACACCACGGACCACTCCTGAAAGAAACAAAACAAAAAAATAAGAAAAAAAACACTCCTATTCGTAATCTACCATGATACATACCACACACATTTATGGCTTATAGCGAAGGTACATCCTGTAATAATTTTAAATACTCAAATTTTCGCTAACTGTTATAACCCTCAATAACTGAGTATTTAATTTTGAACACTGCGAAATAACCACACACTTAAGCAACCCTCGATTTAGCTGATATATAAACTGATTGCAATAATGAGTAGTCCAACAATGTTTGACTCAACATGTAACCGTTTTCTGCTTTGGTATTTAAAGAAAATAATGATACTTAGCAGTTTGCAAGAAACAAACATATTTTATCAAATTAAAAACTACATAAGTTGGCATGTAATAATTGTCCTGATTGCTAGGCTGTAAACAAAAAAAAAAACAAACAAAAAAGTCCTATAATTCAAGTGAGGTTATTTCTCAAAGACCGTGTTAGAAGTAGAAATAACAAATTGGGAAAAATATGCAAATAGGCTATGTTTAACATCCAGAATACTTATAATTCTTATAAAATATTTAAATTACTTTTAATACCGGTACTTCAAACTTTCAGAAAACTTAAAGCAAGCAATGATGAAGAAAATTCGACATGTATGAATGGGAGGGAAGAAGCTGTCTGTTTCGTAGATTTAATTATATCCAAGTTTTTGTGGAGGATCGTCGAAATTCTCAATCTGACGGTGCTTCAACATTCTTAATACGATTTCTTCTTACTACAGGGCGCCCGAGAATGTTCTCCGCAGTGGGTACGTGCAGCTGTGAGTGGTTGAGTCATGAGTTTTAGTTGGCTGCATTGCACTGAGTACTTCAAAGAGGGACTTCCCCGTGTGAGCTGTCGATTCGTATCGCGATAAGCGCGCCAGCCTGCATGTCTTCAGCGTGTATTACAGTCAGCGAGCGTTCTGATAGTTTATTATTGGAAGAGTTCAACAGTATATAGGCGGTAATGTTGACTACTGAAGAGAGAGTTTTTTTTTTGGTGGAATACGTTTTTCGCGAAGGCGATTGGTTTACAGAAAATGTAAAATTAAGATTTCAGGTGCGGTTTCCTAATTCGAAGTGTCCAAACCGTGATACCGTTCGGGATTTGGTAAGTAAATTTCGTGTGACTGGCTCAGTTCAATATGTACCGGGAACAGGCTGGCCTACACTATTAACAGACTAAGAACTTGATGAGATCTCCGATATTACGCTGCGTAGTCCAAGTAAATCAACACGAAAATTAGCTCAACAAACAGGAATCTCTAAGTCGACAGCACATAGAGCTGTAAGAGACAAGCTTCAGTTGTTCCCTTATAGTGAGCGATGTATGGAAGATAGACATATGCTATCGCGGACTTTTTGTAGAACTTTTCATGCTGAAAAATTCTTACACTCATAGTATTTAGATATTTTTAACGGTTTGCCCAGCGTAAGCTTACAAAGCGCTCGACGCCAGGTATTTTATCGACTTTTCCACTAAAATCGTTACTGCTCGGCTTCCTTTGATCATAAATAAATTATTTTCTACAGAAATCATACTCGATATATCCTTTACAGAATGGTGAAAACCGCATCAAAATCCATCCAGTGGTTCTCGAGTTTACCCGTAACATTCAAGAATCGGAGACTTTGTTTTATACTAAGTAGAGTTGTTGCAAGCGGCAGCCGTGCTACCAACGTAACTGCTGTAGCTAGCTCTCCCAGACGCATGTAGGCGCTGCGGAGAACATTCCCGGACTCACTGTAGTTTCATGCTACAAAGCGTTGAAAATGCCTGCTCACACAAATAAGTAGAGGAAAAGTTATAATACGTTTTAGTGCTTCGTTTGCTAAATATACATAGCCTACTTGGTTTGTTAATCATAAGCAAAGTGTGTCTTTTATTTAGGGCCAATTCTTCTTTTAATATTTTGAAATTATTTAGGCTAGAAACTCTGCCTTTAGATAATAAGCGGATGAAACAATGTTGACGCCCTTATAATATCCCAAGAAATATTTAAGTTGCTCTACAATCAACTGAGGAACTTAGGCTAGCAAGAGACTACTGCTCAGGCACATGGCCTGTCAGGGTCAGGGTTTCTGCCTCTCAGTTTAGAAAGCTACTCAATTATCTGCACGAGACTAAGTGCACCCTGTTTCGGCCCCCAGGGCAGTTCTACAATCTCTAACGAAATCGGAAACCGAACCTGAGACCTCATAGGTAACAGGAAAACGTGCTACTTCTACATACTTCTATTATACATAGCTTTAACTGACCAAAATTGAATGACCAAATATTATGCACATTTGTACTTATATAGTTAAGAAAATAATACATTTTAATTTATAAATAATAATAATAATAATAATAATAATAATACACAGGGTGTTTTAAAAAAGTGTCCGATATTGCAACAGGGGTTGGGATTGGTCAAAACGGGAAGAAATGTTCCTATAAACATATGTCCGGAAACAAATACCTGTTGAGATATGCACCATTTTACCCGCGTGGATGAGGCGTTGTGTTTGGTGGTGCAGGCGTCCTTCCGTTGAAGGTATTTGCATGAGTCGGATGTTCAGTCATGTATGCGGTTGTGCAATGCTGAGCGGTACCCTCATCAGACTGGTGGTCCCGTGCTATGTGGATGACGTAAACAGTGCAATGGAGTATTCCTCGAGGGAAATTACATACATTAATTTTTTTTTGCTTTGGATTAGCAAACGGCAGTAGCATGGCCACGCCATTCGCCGGATCTTAATCCATTGGATTTCTGGCTATGGTGACATTTAAAGACATTGGTGTATTCCACACCCATCGACAATGTGCAGATGTTACAAGAGCGTGTGACCAATGAGTGTGCCCACATCCGCGACCAGCCAGGCGTGTTTGGACGAGTTCGGGATTCCTTGTGAAGAAGAGCCAAATCATGTGTACGAAATCGTGGCAACCATGTGGATCATCTCTTGTAACGTGCAGATGGTATCCGCGGACAGACCGGCTGAAATCACCACAGCTCCTGGTTGGTGGCGTTGATGGATGTTTGACCAACGCGTGTTATGGTAAACATGTGTAAAGTAGCTGTTGGGAAGAAGTCCATTGTCTGAAGTGTAAATACGCAACACAAGACATTGCATGAACCTAGAAAAAATGCTGAATCTATCAATTTCTATATTGCAGCAAATGGAAGCGAACTATTTGGGGCAACAATGGCGGACGCTCGAACATTATCACTACACTAGATACTGAAAACACAGCTCTGCATGCCTTGCAGTGCTACCTACAGGCACTCTCCTGAAACTCTACCTTGTGCTGCATGCACTATTGTTATCTACCGGCGTCCGTCTGAATCTTTAGCACCAATTAACGTTCACTATTGCCATCTATTGGCACTAAACTGCTACATTTCCATTCTACAAGTGCCTGCTCCATGACGCGACACTTCAGAAGCTCGGTCGAACTGTAAGTGCATTCCACCCCGTCGAGTGTCCACGCGATTGCGTGAAACCTTCACACATTATCAGTCGCTTGCCGGGGGCGTACATATCAGCGCAGAGAGAGGACATTTACTGTAGGTGTCATGTATTCACAAGAGATGCTAAGTACAGTACAAAGTGCAGTCACTAAATGAAACACCACAATAGGAGAAATTAAACTATTTTGAAGACAATAACGTACAAAACAGAAATAAATACTCCCCATTTCATTAATAACAAACTGATAGTGATACAATCTTGCATCCAATTTTTAGGCCACGATGCATAGAGTACTAACATATTCGCTTACAAACCAAAGAAAGGAAGCTTGTTGTTCGTAGATTTACGTGACCGTCGTCTTCATGAGCCACGAGACCTCATTTCGTACGTGGAAAAGATCCACAAGACGTGATATTTCACTTCGAAAATCAACCATACATTAGCCAGGAATTGAACCCGGCCCACCTTGGTGAGAGCCAAGCAGTTTTACCACTGCACTACCTGAAGCTCTACCTCCATTAGCACGCACAATTGTTATACTGTAGGCTATACCAGCGTCCATTTGAAGCTTTAGCACCAATTAACGTTCACTTAAAAACCAATACTCCGACATTTTCAGCAATACAGTAGGGCCTACTATCTCTGGTTGGTTGGTTCTTGAGTTTAGGGGCTGCGACAACGCGGTCATGTAGCCCCGTGTACTTTGGATGTGTGTAGAATCTGTCTGATAACCGGTGTTAATTGTGATGACTGTATTAGTGTGTGTTATCTGTTTGTTAATTTAAGTACTGCAACTTTGAATTTTTCAAATAGTTCCTACTTTTGCCGCCAAGCGCCACCGTCAACGACTACTAGGCCAAGTTCAGAACTGAGCTACTAGTCGGCTCTTGGCAACGAACATAGAAACCTAAGAGCGTTGTTTACATTCTTAACCTATCCAATTTAGCTTCACACAGGTGCAATTAGTGGAAGGATCTTTAACATGCCATAAATCTATGACAGGGGACCGCCGGCTTTACTTCCCCTCCGAAGGAAGGCATATTGAGGGATTTTTAACGCTCTTAGAATATCCGACGGCTTCGGCCGGGTTTGAACCCGCTATCTTGGGCATAGAAGCTCAGCATGCTACCGACTACGCCACCGAAGCCCCTACTGTCTCTACTTAGTATAAAACCAAGTCCCCGATTCTTGGATGTTCCGGGTAATCTTGAGAACTACTGGATGGATTTTGCTGTGGTTTCCACCATTCTGTAAAGGATTTCTCGAGGAAGGTTTCTGTAGAAAATAATTTATTTATGACCAAACGAAGCCGAGCAGTAACGATTTCATTGAATCGAGTAAAAAAAACCTACTGTCCGTGCGCATTTTAAGCTTACGCTGGGTAAACCGTTAAAAATATCTATTTACTGGGAGTGTAAGAATTGTTCAGCATGAGAAGTTCTACAAAAAAGTCCAGGACAACTTCCAACAATTTTCATTCAATTACTAGCTTTGAGACAGTTTACGAGCTAGCTAGCGAGTGAGCCTATCACCTCAGTTTCAGCCTGCATTCCGCAGAATACGCGGTCAAGTTTAGATTAGACGGAAGGGGGATTTGTGTTTCACGCACCTCGCCATTCTTAAATTACGTCTGACAAGAATGCGTTGCACATGCTAACTCCATGATAATATAATATAATTAATAGTCCAGTCAGTGATTTTAACCCATCATGCCGAGACGGCAAACGGATATAGGTCGTAGTTCATTGAAATCGAAAAATAAAACACCCTTTTAGCTTACGCTGGGTAAACAGTTAAAGATACCGGGCGGGTTGCTAATTCATAATAGAGTGAATATAATCTATTGAATAGGATTTGAAAATGTCACCTCCTGCTGTCTGGGCAAGTACGTTAAGCAGCTTACATCAATGCGGTGGTGTGCCGACCCCGGCGACTTTCGCGGTGGATTCCGGAATGACTAGGAGTTTTTTTTATCCCCCCTCCCCCCCCCCCCCCCGGACAATATACGATACACAAAAAGCCACGTACTAGCTCTGACTGTCGTCCCGGAGGTCTGGATTCGATTCCCGGCTCTGCCAATAAATTTTAATTCTGGTTCGAAGGCTGTAACGGGGTACGGGGGCGTGGTGGCTCAGCGGTCTAGCTGTATGCCTCTCACCAAGGTGGTCCGGGTTCGATTCCCGGTCAATGCATTTGAGATTTTCGAAGTGAAATGCCATGTCCTGTGGTTCGGATTCCACGTAAAACGGAGGTCCCGTGGCTCATGATCTCACGATTAACGGTCACGTTAAACTACAAGCTTCAGCTTTTGTGACGGGGTACACTCACCGTCGTGAGGCAAAACAGTGAAGAGGTGGGTTTGATTCCCACCTCAGCCGTCTTGGAAGTGGTTTTTCGTGGGTGCCCCCCCCCCCTCCCCCGCCCCCGCCCCCGCCCCCGCCCCTGTCCCACCAGACTTCTACTCCAAGCAAATACTGAGATGGTTCCTAACGTAAGGCCACGGCTGCCTCCTTCCCAGTTCTATCCTCAATTTACAAATACACACACTAGTACAGCCAACGCAATGTTATCAAACAAATTCCACACACACAAATACACGGGGCTATATGACCACAATGTCGCAGCCCCTAAAATAAGCAACAACGACAAAAACTAGGTCTGAACCTAACGTAAATTTTGGAAACACAAAAGTGGCTTTAGGACATAGTTCTCCTCTCTTGAAAATTTGCCACGGGAAGAACGTGGCCGCTTTGGATTAAGTGCTAGACCAAGACCAATTTGGCTACATTGTAGTTGGACTTGGCTAGGCGCACCTGTCCGAACAGCAATATAATCGATTTCTAAGCTCGACTGTGGTCACATTTTTGTCTCTTGCTCAACTGATATGACCACTCCAAGAAGTGCTATGCCCTGAAGCCATATCCTCCCACCTCGGCTTCATCCACGGACTCTACGAGGGGATCATTAGTATCATTACTCTACCGTCGCAAGTACGATGTGTGGGAACTGAACACACTTTGTTAGCAGAGACAACTGGCGTTGGTGACAGGCCGATCGCCAGGCAACCACTAACTTGGGTCTAATGATAAGAGGATCAGGAAAGGGATTTTGGAAGGAAGTCGGCCTTGGACATGTTGAAGGGAACCGTCCCAGTTTTAGACTGGTGGTGAAAATGGGAAACCACGAAAACCATTTTCTGAACGACCAAAGTGGTATTCGAACCCAGACTTTCCCGATGCCAGCGTGGCACGAGCTAGTGCGTTGGCCCTCGGCCACCGTGGCCGGTATATGGAATCATACTGTACTACCCTACCAGAGAATTGTTACCACTAGACGTGGAGTGGGGCTGTTCTGTATACATTACGTCACCTCGCCTCGTATTGGCTGCAGCGAGCGGCTACGGGGAAAGACAGAGAATACATGTACAGGCATAGGCCTACAATGAGAACACACCGCACAGCGCACGACCCAGCACCAATCATGGACACAAATGACAAGCGATGAGGTTCGCTGGCGACAACTGCACGTCTATCGCAGGCGAGTGGTTGGGCGGAGCGCATTAGTTCCGATTTCCGCCACCGGTAACAATTCGCTGGTAGGGTAGTACAATTACTTGGATTCGTGGCTAAGTGGGCAAAACACCACCCTTCGGCCAGAAAGGGCTCCTGTATTTGATCCCCAACAGAGGCGTAGGATTTTAAAAACGTATAGTTAATACCTTTGGTTCAAGAATTAGATGTTAGTGACTTCATCATACTCTGATACTCATCTCGACATGCGTATCGCCCATGATACTAAAAAAAACTTTCTTTCTTCGGCTTTTCCCAATTATTTGGGGTCGCCGGAGCCAACCAGGCTCATTTTGGTTTTGGCCGGGAATTTAAGGCTGGATGCCCTTCCTGACGCCACGTGATTTTTCAGGTGAAAATTCCACCCCGCTGCCACCGGGATTCGAAATCCGGCCGTCCGGGTGAAAGATGAGCAGCTAAGCCACTAGGCCATCACACTCCCCAACTTGAAGATACTTGAGGACATGTTATTATTATTATTATTATTATTATTATTATTATTATTATTATTATTAACGTAAATTACAAAGTAATTATGCAGATAACATTAATTAAGGCATAATTAACACCTTAATTTAAATTATTTCCAATAAATTTCTTGACTGTTCTAGTTGAAGGCTGAGTTATACACGGTCATAATCTTTGTGCGCCCCAGTAATCGCCGCAAACTATGGCGTCATTTGGCTGGTCAGGTCCGGAGCGAGTTGTCTTCGCAATACCCCGCTCCGCTGACTCATATCGTTAGTTCACACGTGTTTTGTCATTCATATGGACGTGTATCTGCAAAGCTTAGACGTTAGTGTTGCATGTTTATTGAGTATTGTGATTACTGTGATTGTTGGCCATGCCAAGACACCAATTCACATTGCGCGAACGTGTTTATATCCATAATTCGTACATGAAAATCAGAAAGCCTTGTCCTGAAACAAGACGAAAATTTCGATTCACGTTTCCAGGAAGACCTGTGCCTAATGCCAGTACACTTAGGAGGCTCGCTATACGATTCAAGAAAACCGGCTCCCTAAATAGTTTAATAAAAAATTAACAGACAACGTTGTGTTCTTACAGAACAAAAATTAGTTGAGATTGTTGTCTATTCTTTCACCAGAAGAAAAAGGAAGACTGTAGTTTTGCGTGACCGTGAGTCACGGGACCTCCTATTTACGTGGAATCCGATCCACAGGAAATTGCATTACACTTTGAAAATCTCACATGCATTGACCGGGAAACGAACCCATTCCACCTTGGTGAGAGGCCAACAGCTTGACCGCTGAGCCACCACGACCCCTTCATCAGTAGATGTCAGGTGTGTGTTACACGAGTCGGAAAACATTTTCAGCATCGACTATGAGCACTGTAAGTACTCGTTATTGAACATGTTTTGTAAAAGTGTAAAAGTGTAAAAGTGCGCACAACCACCGACTGAACCGTGCACGCGGGCCCACAATTAGCGCCAGTAACGCCGGCTTAGCTTGCGTGTTTACCAGGGCGCACACAGATAATGAGTCTGTATTACACAAGTTAATGTCCAGATCAAGTTCTTTTAGCCCGCGGAGAAGATGTTAACATGGTTATGTTTTTGGGGCTGGCGGTCTATCTGGGATTATCTTGGACAGTTTTGCACCGACAAATTTCTAACGTATAGTTAACATGGCAACAAATGCAAGCGCACTTAGCTCCCACTGGTTGAAGCGTAGACTACATGATCACCATACACAAACCGAAGGCGTTGGGGTGTTGGGTCCTTAGTTTAGGGGCTGCGACTACGCGGTCATGTAGCCCCGTGTACTTTGGTTGTGTGTAGAATCTGTATGATAACCAGTGTTAATTGTGATGACTGTATTAGTGTGTGTTATCCGTTTTTAATTCAAGTAAGGACTGCAGACAATAATTTCTAGTAGTTCCTACTTTTGCTACCAAATGCTACCGTCCACGACACCTAGCTGTGGACTTGGCTACTAAATGCCATCGCAGCTAGCACCTAGTGGCAAACGTTGGAACTAATATAGCGTTATCAAAATAATAATCTAACCAACAAATTTTAGATTCACACAAGTAAAGTAGAGGAAAACTCATTTTCATGCCATAAATCTATGACATGGGTCCGCCGGCTTTAATTCCCCTCCGAAGGACGGCTTACTGAGGGATTTTTAACGATCTTAAAAAATCCGACGATTACCCCACGATCTTGGGCATAGAAGCTTATGTGGCAATATTAGCAAGGGGGAAGGGTTTTCTTGAACAAAGTTTAAAACGGATGTTTCTGTCGTAAAGAAGTAGTTTCAATTACTTTCAGAAGAGCACTAACTAATGTAATGTAACATAATATTGTAATATTAACAATAAACAAATTAGAGTCTTTATTATCTGTCATCTTCCTGGTTACCCAAAGATAATAACTGTTTCTCATATAACATGGTCTTCCCAATACTGCCTCCCTGGCATACTCGAGTCTATAAATATGTGGGAGTCCAGATCGGCAACCTCATAGGAGGTGCTGCGCTCTGAAGTCCTGAAGCAGAGAAGTGTTGTGGTTTCACCACAAGTTCAACTGCATAAAGTCGCAATCCACTACACTAGTCTGATAGCTGCACTTGTACCCGTCGATTTCTATAACGATAGCCTTTGTAAAGATAGAATAAAATCGCCATTTCAATGCGCTGGCTGATTATATGTGTAGGGGGAAGTATAGCCCAGGAATTTTAGGTTTTAACCTTGAAATTTTTTTAGTAAAGCTGAAAATTGGTACAGTTTTCCTATTTGATGTTCTTAACAACATATTAAAAGTCCCCGGTCTTCCCGTGTCGGCTTCCCGGATTTCCAGCCGTTTAAACTCCTGGAATGCTGGAGAAGTAGGTGGTGTCGCTGGAATGCGCATTGTAAGCGAACGATTTGGCTTACAGTGCTCTAGCATGGCTTAAATTAAAGGAGAAAAAATGAGCTATAAGTAATTCATGGGTTGGCATGTTAGCGATACTTCCGGTCTAACAGGAAACGAAAAAATGCCGCAAAATTTAAAAAAAGTGCCACGTTTTAATTTTTTGACGTTTGTTGGGAAACTATCACGAATATGGCAGAAAAGTCTCGTATAAAAGTTGTTAGCGACAAAATAAGCTTTCATTTGATGTATTTATAATCGATGTCTGAATAATAGTTGCCGAGCTATAGCGGCGTAAACAAAAGATTGCTACGTCATTCTCTTCTCCGTCTGCGCTACATACACACTGCGACCGGGACGCGCTATGATTTTGCATAGTTACATCCGACAGGAGCTTCCTTTCTCTGTGATAAATGAAGTGTTTCCCTCTTTTCAAAATATTTCACGCTTAAACCCACCCCTCTCAAAAAATCCCCCTCCATTCACCCAAAAAACTTGAATCTTTTTCAATTTTTTGAGTGTTTTTAATGAAAAGCATCCTTTTTGTACATCTGCTCCTAATAGTGAAAATAATTCAATTTCGCATTTTGAGTCCACACCCCCCTCCCATCGACATCTCTTCATTCTATAAGGTGTTCTCGGTGCGTTATTACGTGCTTTATTGAGCTAGGTAAACAAAATTAATGTTTTAATATGTAAAATATGTAACCATTTGTGACTTGGCGATCATAAATTATTATTTTAATGCCATTTTTAGGAGAGCAAATATCATAAGTAAAACGTAGTGCGAATATCGGAGTAGATATTTCTGCTCAAAACTAATACAGTCTATAATGTATTATTTATCAAATAATTCAAATAATTTTTGTTAGAAACCAATTTGTAAACTAAAGAGAATGTAAATTTTATCACAGCAAAGTAAAATGGTGTAACAACATACTGAAAATACCTGCAATTATGTACGCAGTGAATGCTGCCGGAATGCATCGGACGTTGGCGGCAAAGTGGCCAAATCGATCGAAGCAGTAACTGTCTGTGTTGCGATAGTCCTTCCATACAGATGCACACGAAGCTCGTTTAGAGAATTGGAGCTCTTTCCGTTGAACAACTCCAGAACAAATTTTTCTCCAGCTATATTGATATCTTCCTTGGATGCGCCAAGCTGATTGAAAACTTCGACAGTTTTCCGAAGATTTTCGTTGTTTTTGAGAATGCCCCATGGACGCTTCTTCCCTTTGCTAAAAATAGCCGAAGTTGTGTCACATCCACTCACAGCATGTGCAAATAGCACACAACTTTTCATCTCGCCGATATCTTCCTGAATGTTTGTGATAGGGAAAGTCTTTCCAAGAGATTGAGTTTCCAGGACTGTAAAAATGGATGTTGTTGTTCTCTCTTGCTTTTGCCAACAACATGCGTAGGACATCAATGCCTGACGCTATAACAGTAACAGCATGATCTTCGGCATCTAGAGACAACGTTACGTCGACAATTAGTGTATCTGCGTCCCCTGTCGCCTGACGAACAGCAACTCCAGCATTTCTAAGCTCCTTTGTCAACGTAGAGATGAACCGTCCCTTGCTTTTGGTGTTACTTAGAAAGTCTGCCTGAGAAGTGGAAACCATTGTGTTGGAATCGAAGACGATCTCTATGGACGTCCGCTTCCCCACACGGCGTGCCTGCTCCTGGTTCTTCGTGCTTGGAGTCTGATCGTAGTTGCCAAACACAATGGTAACGTTTGAAGGATAATGCTTGCTTATGTACAACTTTAAGGACTGGATTATGTCACCAAAAGTTGCAGGTCTTGGCCATACAACGGTATGCAAAAGCAGACCTCCATCAACACTTTGCGTTGTTCTTCAAAATCTTTGGGGGCTTCTGAAGATTTAAAAAGGTGTTGAAGTGCTGACTTGGCTGTTTTTCTCAATAAGGATGAATCGAAGAGAGCTGGAGGCGTTGGTGCAAGCTCGTACTTCAAGAATTCCACGATATCCGCTTCCGATTTCATCACACATATGATTCGCATGAAAAGTTAGTGCGGGTTGACCGGGACGATGTCATCACGAATTTTTAGTTGGCACCCAACAACTGACAAAGGGACTACGCGGCTTTTTCTTGCGAGCTTGAGACCCTCAAAACTTTTCCCCACCATTTGTTGTATTGCTTCTTCACCAACTTCTCGAGCCTTGTCGCAGTTGATGCTGTTGTCTGCAACTACGCCAGTGGAACGCGATTAAAGACTTTCTATATTTAAATCCCACGGAGAGCGATCTTCTACCAACGAGCGAAACACTTATGCGTGGCGGTTTTCCAGCTTCCGCCGCCAGTCTCTCAACTCAACGTGCTGTTCCGAGGATTTTGTCTTTATACCAGACACATTTTCTACAGCTTCACAGATCGGGATGCACAGTGGAAACGCCGAGACAAAGTGAGCCAGCGCGCTATCGTCCACTCCTCGTCCTCTTGTTAAACCTTCACGTGATTTCATAGGCCGCATAATATCCTGTTCTATGGCCATATCTGACCATATTCCAGCCCAAAAATCATGCGAGCGTCGGATGGAAAAGTACCCGTTCTTCGTGAAGTTGATGTACTCGTCCTCGGGCATCCTCTGATATAACTTAAGCATTTGATGCAGGTACAAGTAGGCTGACTTAGCGTAGTGAATCTACCCTGCAGCGTGTAGGTATGGCAACATCTTCGATACGCAGTACAAATGAAGGTTCCAATTCGATGTTCTTCCTGCCCGAATAAACAGCTGAACGATTTCCACTTGCCTGTAGTACTCCGCCCACAGCTTCGCTGTCCGGCTAGCTTCTGACAGAGTCTTCATCCTGTCTTCCATGTACTTCATGACCCGAGTTACAACTTGATCTTCGCGTACTTCTTGTGGTGTTAGTTTTCCTTCTAAAACCTTTTAAAACACAAACGACGCCCATCGGATCGTCGAGTGGCTTCTTACACAAAATGCAGTCTTCAAAACTAATTTTTATGACAACACTAATAAATAACACTTATACGGCATAACACACATCGGCTAACGACCAACTGTTTAAAATTTAGAAACAAAAGAAAACAAGAAGCTCCGCCAATTCGACGCATCAGTGCTGCGGGCGAACGCGTCAGTTGACCGCTGAGAAACAACGCAAACACGGACTGATTCAGGTCGCGCGCCATTGTTTAAATCTCTGTAGCTCGACAACTATTGCTTGCAAATCAATTATGAATACATCAAATGAAAGCTTATTTTATCGCCAACAACTTTTATGCAAGACTTGTCTGCGATGTTCGTGATAGTTTGCCACCAAACGTTAAAAAAAAGACTAACTTTGCATTTATTTTTTTAATTTCGCGGCAATTTTTTCGTTTCCTGTTAGACCATAAGTATCGCTAACATGCCAACCCATGAATTAAATTATAGCTTATTTTTTCTCCTTTAATTTAAGCCATGTTAGAGCACTGTACGCCAAATCGTTCGCTTACATTGCGCATTCCAGCGACACCACCTACTTCTCCAGCATTCCAGGAGTTCAAACGGCTGGAAATCCAGGAAGCCGACACGGGAAGACCGGGGACTTTTAATATGTTGTTAAGAACATCAAATAGGACAACTGTACCAATTTTAAGTTTTACTAAAAAATTTTCAAGGTTTTGACCGTTTTTAGACTAAAATTCCTGGGCTAGTACTTGCGCTACATACGACAGTTTCGACAGAGCAGACTTACTGGTATTAATGTGCCAGTTTTTTATTGTTGTTGTTGTAGATTATTGAGCCGTTTTATTTCCTCTTTCAATTGGAACCGCAGAACGTTTAATCGAACAGTCCAGTTGGTCTGGATGGTCTCCGCAAATCGCAATATCTCGACTGAAAGTTATACCCAATATTTTGCATGCGGTGACTGTAGGAACACTTGTGGTATTGGAGTAGTGCCTATTTTCACCCGGGCCTTAAAGCAATAAGGATTACTTTCTGTAGTTTACTTGTGCTCCACTGGCCTGACAAAATGACTCAAGGGTCTATTGGGCTAGTATCGGTTCGCCTTCATTGGTGAGGAGTATCGTTACGTCATCAGCATAGGCTCGTTCTCCATTGTGCGTGAAGCCAGTGAGTACGTTATTCATCCCTCCTGACTATGGGTGGCAGCGCCAAGACGAATAAAGCCTTTGATAGGGGACATCCTTGTCTGACAGACTTCTTGACTGGAATTTTCCAGGACAGAAACCCGTTTACCATTACACTAGAGGAGGCCGTTTGGTAAAGTCCTTGGAAAGTTGCAATGATTGTGTTGGGAAAATGAAAGTGTTCTAATACCGTACCTACCTTAAATACTATTTCAAATGCTTTGTTAAGGTCAATGCTTGTAAGTGAAGCTGCGGAGTTGTCAGCGACGGAGTAGTGTGTGATATTATCACGAATGGCCAGAAGGTTATGCATAATATTTCTTCCCGGAATGACACAAGTTTGCTCCATTCCAATTAAGGAGGGAAGAGTGTGTCTGATTCTGTTTGCTAACACCTTGGCCAGATGTCTATAATCGGTATTTTAGATAGTAATGGGTCTGTAGTCAGTGATATAGGCACATTTCGATTGTTTAGGAATCAGAATAATAACCCCTTCTGTGAAAAGACTCTTAATGTCACCGGTCAATGCTTGATTACCGGGTGAGTTAGCCGTGGTCGTTACGGCGTGGCTGCAGGCAGTCGCTCATATACGGGAGGCGAGGAGGTTCAAATCCCTCCGCCGGTAACCTTGTAGATGGACTTATGTTGTTTTCCATCTTCCTACCAGGCAAATGCCGGGGTTGGTCCCTAACTATAGGCCAAAGCCGCTACCTTCCAATTCCTCATCCTTACATTCACACTTTCCTCCCCAGACAACACTCCACACGCGACGATACTTATAGGTCATCCTATGGCTGTCCGCATAGAAGCAGCTACAAACTCTGTCGAGCCCAACATATCCTCGGGCACTCCCAGCACGAAATGTCATACACAAAAGAAAAGAAAGAGAAAAAAATGCTTGATTGAGCACGCCGGTTAGGTCATCTTCGACAAGGGTCCAGAAGTCTCGGTACCACTTATACGGGAGCCCGTCAACACCGGGTGTCTTATTGGATGCGGTCTGGTCTAGAGCATGTTTCACCTCTTCCTTGGTGATACTGTAGACGTCTCAAGAAAACGGATGTCATCGTCCTCTAAGTATTTTTCGGCAGATTGCAAGATGCCATTTACTTCCGAATCACAAACGCTGTCTTCTCCAAGCACGTCACGAAAGTATCTCTCACTTTCGGCGAGTAGATGTTCGTGAGTACCGTTCATAAGCTGTAGAGCTAATGGTAGGCTTTAATCTTTCGATCCACCAGTCCGGGCGTGCTGAAAACTAATGCCTCCGATTTTCTCATGTGAGAACCCTTAAAGCTCTTTAATAAAACAAACTGTATTAACATTCTACATCTTTATTCTTCACGTCTACATATCGCATCATTGTTCAGTGATCCATTCATGTACGAATTGTCTGTTGGCTGATCTTCGAATATTTGCTAAATGAACAAGTGACACTCGTTCATCTGCTATCATGGAAGTTCCTTTAATGTGAGGGATTATTTTCTGGAGACTCTGCTCCTTAATCCCTAAAATGGTCTTCTTGATTGAATTCAGGAGTGTTGATACATTGTCTCCTAGCTGATCCTTCCGATGCAGTCCATATATGACTGTGGTATTAAAGTCGAGGTTACTGTTTAAGTAGTTCATAGGTTATAGTTTTGGCTGTAGATCTAATGGTTGGCTTTAACTTCTCGATCCATCAGTCCAGGCGTGCTGACAAGTAATGCCTCCGAATTGTTATGTGAGAACCCTTAATGCTTCTTAAATGAAACAAACTGTATTAACACTCTACATGATTATTCTTCACGTCTACGTATTTATTTCTCAACAAAGTCACCCTGGAGACGAACACATTTCTCCCAAAGAGAACCCAGTTTATTGATACCGTCACTGTAGAATATCGAGTTTATCGACGGAGCCACAACCGCACCTCTGCTTGCACAGCTTCATCACTATCGAAGTGTACTCCTCAAATGTGTTCTTTAAGTTTCGGAAAAAGATGATAATCGGATGGGGCAAAGTCGGGACTGTATGGAGGGTAATCGATGACAGTGAATCCAAGGCGTGTGATTGTTGCAGACGTCGCAGCACACGTGTGAGGTCTCGCATTGTCGTGCTAAAGGAGAGGGTGCTCCATGTGTGGACGAACTCGTCGAATTCGTGCTTTCAGTTTCCTGAGGATCTCGCAGTACCGTACAGAGTTTATGGTGGTGCGTTTAGCCATGAATTCCAAATGCGCCACACCTTGAATATCCCATATTACTGTGAGCATGACTTCACCTGCTGATGGCATAGTCTTGAACTTTGTTGGCATCGGTGATCCTCTGTGGCAGAACTCCATTGATGCCCTCTTGTATTCGGGGTAAAAATGGTGAACCCAGATTTCAACATGTCACAATGTTCTTAGGGAATCCATCGCCCTTACGCTCAAAATGCAAAAGAAATTGTTGACAGATTTCCAATCTCCTCTGTTTCATATCAGGAGTGAGCATTCGAGGCACCCACCGTGCATACGGTTTTCTGTTCCCCAGTTCTGCAAGGATGGCCTGTACGCGCTCTCGTGATATGCCACACTTACCTGAGAGCTGTGTCAGTGTATGCGACAATTTGCTCAGATGAGTTCATCAACCCGATTCCGATGATTTTCGTCGCTTGCGTACGTGGTCGTCCACTCTGAGCTCTGGCACATACGTTGAGGTTTGTGCCACCATTTCCTTCAATACGAGCACGAGCAACTCAACGTCGCACATTTCTGGTGTCGACACAAAAGTTACCGTACACAGCTTTCATTCTTCGATGGATTTAAATTAGAGGCACGTTTTCTGCGGTTAAAATCTCGATTACAGCTCGCTGTTTCTCACGCACCGACATAGTTACGTTACACACTGATATATGCCGCCATGTTACACGCTACAATTCGGAGCCATCTAACGGCAGAAAGTTGCAACTAACGTCAGCAACGCGTGAAAGTCAACTGAGTAACATGCATGACATGTCATACCTCAAGCATACCTCAAGCGATAGGCCTATTGCGTGCCTGTCTAGTCACGAGGATGCAGAGTAGTAGGGGGGTAAGGGGGGTTCTGCTTCACCCATTTTATTTGTACCCGACTGTACATGTTAAATAATTAATATCTGGTGAACCCATGGTCGGATGTTGACAAATGAGGTGTCGTTGGACTCGGGCTGATGGGGGCTTTGCTATGGACCACTCGTTATATTTTAAAAAAAAATGGAAAATTTTTGTTTTTGAAAATAGACGATAGTTAAAAAAACAAACATGATAGAACGTTGTGCAATAGCTTAAACGAACGATATTTATGTCCTTTATTTTTTATAACAAAACTTTTTAATTTTTCATGTTTTATTGAAAAAAAGTGTAATTTTGAAATTCTTATATTTTGGAAACTAAAGAGTTTACAAAACAATTTGTTTGACATAAATGATTGGCCCTGACACCCTCTACCCGCAAAATAAATTTCAAGTCTCTAGGACTAAAACTGTGTAGTAGTGTGGTACCGTGGGTTCTACTCCCCCCCCCCCCCTAATGTCATATAAACTTTGGGCGATATCTCCCGAACGCGTGGTCGGATTTTAACGAACGCGGTATTGTTGGCGTTGGGATGACGTTCTCTAGGCTAAGAATGTGTGTTTTTTTTAAGTTTGTTTTTTGATTGGCGCTATTTTGGAAACGGTGAATTGGAAAAAGTTTGTTTGACGTTAATGAAAGGTGGGTATGCCCTCTAGGCGGACAGCAAGTTTCAAGAGTGTAGGAGGAAAAACAAAATTATAGCCTACTTTCTCGCGAACATTGGTGATCATTGGCGAACGGATGGTCGGATTTTAACAAATGCGGTGTCGTTGGACTCGAGCTGACATCCTCTTTCCTATAGACTACTCGTTATATTTTTCATTTTTTTGAAAAAAAATATTTTTAAAAGTAGGCGATAGTTTGAAAACCAAGCATGATAGAACGTTGTTCAATATTTCAAACCAATGGTCTCTATGACCTTTATTTTTATAATAAAACTTTTTATATTTTGAGATTTTTGAAAACCCCTAAATTTTGAATTTTTACTATTTTGGAAACTAACACGTTAGCAAATAAGTTTGTTTGACATAAATGAAAGGTCCCTACCCCATCTACCACGAAAATAAATGTCAAGTCTCTAGGACAAAAAACTAGGCATTAAAAAAAAAGCGTGTTTGTAGACAGAGAGCTGGTAGCGCTTGATGTATGTTACAACGAGGCTATGATTGGCCATGGTGGATACTGGAAATGGCTATTTCGACGGGGCTATGTATGACAAAATGAGTTTTTTTTCGATATTTTTGTTTTCCTATGACAGATGAATGAAGGCGAATATTTCGAAAATCCCTCATGACGATCGTTAAAACAGATTGGTAAACACTGACCAGTAACCAGACAACATTCATAATGGTATGAGGGGAAGTTGTTAACAACAGAACTTGTTTTTTTCTATGTCTGACTGGCAGCCAGAATGGGAAAACAGAATTTCTGCTTGAGAGGCCAGCTTGGAGCCTGGCTAGTTGGCTAAGAGAATGGAATATGGGTGAGAGCTGACAACATTGGTGCAAAATGATAACAGGTTGGTACCATGTGGCATCTCTGTAAAAAGGTGATAACGGCTAGCCAGGTGAGCAGCAGCAGAAGCAGCAGCAGCAGGCAGGGGCCCCGCAGAGAGGAAAGGGGAAAGAGGGAAGGGTGAGCACAAAGAGAGAACAGGAAATCACGTGACCACTGCAGAGTGGTAAGGGGGTGGGGCCATAGAGCCGGAGGAGAGGTGATGGGAGGAGTGGGAGAACCCATGCCAGCCAATATCTGAACGAGTTGTATGTCATCATGGAGTGAAGGAGTGAGACGCGGGTGTGGAGAGAGAAAGAGAAACATGTATGGACATGCATGAAGCGTGGAGCGTCGTACACAGAGCTCTCGTACAGCACGATTCAATAAATAAAAGTGCACAGGTTCATACAACATGTAATTTAATGATCCAAGAATTAAACGTTGAGTTAAATCCTAACCATTTGACATATAGTTTATTTCCTTTTTGTTTCAACACTTTTTCCACGAGGTAATGTTTCGGAAATGCTGTTTTTTGAAATTCTTGGAGATAACATCTACCTTGTATGGGTTGATGGTTGAGGTCTTGGAGTAAATGGGTGACTGGACTGTCCAAGTTGACTTGACGAATTCGAAATAGTTCAGTCCCCCACTGAGGCGTGTAGCCCTTATTGATGGCAGACTTAAATTTGCTCACACGAACAAAATCCCCAATTTTCAATCGGTGACGTTTAGGATCTGCTGTTTTTATGGGGTTAAACAGTTTATCCAGTCGCTGAATATTTTTGGTTACGAGACGTGGCTTGGTCCCAATGGTTCTATGTTTGCTGTTATTGTAACGTGACACTAGCTCAGGAAACATGTCCAACCAGCGATAATAGCCCTGAGCGGTAAACGCTTTCCACATATGGGTTTTCAATGTTCGGTTAAACCGTTCGACCACGCTGGCTTTGAGATTGCTTTATGTGGTGTAATGGTGAATATCCTTAGATTTGAGAAAACTGGAGAAATCCTTGTTGAAAAATTCTTTCCCCTGGTCGGTTTGTAGCAACTGAGGTTGACGTTTGGAGTGTTGAATAATATGTTGAAAGGCCTTGGTTACCGGTGGACCAGACTTGCGACGCACAGGTTCAACAAAGGCCATTTTGGAATAGACATCAATGACGGTCAACATAAAGCGTACACCATCGTTAACGCCAGCATAGGGTATCATTTCAACAAGTCAGCCTGCCAAAGTTCATCCAAACCCCGTGAAATCACCTTGAGTCACGGATAGTGACGCCTAGCTGGGCGATGCAACTCGTGAGCAATACCCATTTTAATGGGTGAGGGCATAAACAATAATTTTGGCATTTCGAAGTTCTTGTTCAATTTCTTGAATTTCCCAATCGTGACCGGTATGGCCGGCTTGACGTGAAGCATGCAACAACTGTAGCCGCTGGACGAGCTTATTGGGATTGTGCCAGTAGGTAACATCCACAAGGGATTTTAATGGTTCAAATGTCACTCCCGAAGCGGACACTTAACGACGAGTACTTTGACTGGTGGGAAACATTTTTGCAATGATGGTTTTATATTTTTGAGATATATTGGCATTCACTTGTTGAGCTGGATCATACTGTCTTTTTTGGGCATGGGTGTCCAATAAAATGGATTTATATTTGCCAAGGTCCTCTGACGTATAATCATGGAATGAGGGTGTTCGAGAAAAGAGCAGCTTTAACAGTCCTGGCGTCAATTTATAGTTGATGTTCTTAATGACAGCTTTAGTACGAGCAAATTTAATGGATGAATCCCCAATTTTAAAACTATCATCCTCATAGCGAACACCATACGTGGTATCTGTGTTTCCAATAAATAGATCAGTGAGATAGGGTTCTAGTGTTGATCCATAATATTTTATTAAAATGTTTTTCAGTTGAGCTTTATTTTGAGGAGTGGCCAAGACTTGTGAAAACGGAGACGATCTGGAAGGGGAAGGTGTTTCGACCACGGCCAAGGATTTCTTTTTTCTCAAAAACTCTGCAAGGGGTGCGGTCTTTTTTTGAGGCGTAAACTTGTTCCTCGTCATCCTCAACTTCGCTAACACTAGTCAAATCTTCTTGTTCATGTTCCTCTTCCTCTTCCTCAGGGTCCTCGTGCAGCGTCTGCGTGGATTGTGAAACGGTGGGTAGCGTTTCAGATGGCTTGAAAGAGGGTTTCAACATGGCTTTTAGCGGAGGTGCTAAATGATGTTGAATAAACAAAGCATGATCTGGACGTGATCGTTTCAATTGACGAAACTTTTGGCGAATAGTATTTTTTGCTCTAATAATATGCTTTTTCAATTGACTCTCTGCTAACGACATGGTGTCTTGACAAATGACTTGACAGGGAATGAGTCAGTGCCTTAATTAGCAATAAAATGATCAAACCCTAAGCGATATCGTCCTTGGTTGAGTTCACTTTGTTTGTCAATCACTAAACAGGCATGACGTTGAGTGTTCCAGCACTTGCCACACAATTCAGTAAACATTTGAAAGGTCATATCCGGATTCATATGTTCATTATAAATGTGACGACTGTTCCTCTCGTCCTGGCGAAATAAAACAATGACATTGGCATTGTCACGAATCAACTGTTTGGACATTTTAGAATACGTTTGTCCAAGATAAAAGCAATCGATATGTTTGTGTCGACCCATGCTGAAATAGCTTTGAATGATGCCTTGAAGTTCAGTGGATACATCATCGAAAATCATGAGTGAATCGGGCTTTACCTCATCCGGTGAAATAACATTTTCTTGCATGAAAAATGTAAAATAACCCATATTCTCTTTTTGTAATCCAGACATGACTTGATCCAGAAACACGTAGAGGGGTTGGTAGAGAGATTTTGCAAAAATATAAATATTTTGAAAACGCAGACCATTGGGCGCTGTGATGAGTGTTTGCAGAAGATTGGTCTTTCCACAGCCGGAAGGTCCCACAATGATGCAGCGAATGGAAGATGGAAACAGTGAACCATGGCGTTGTTCAAGTGATGAGGGACAGAGATGGGAAACCATGTCCCCCACGGGGAATGACTCTTGCTGCTTAATAATCTTCATATCAACTAAGGCTTAGACAGGCTAGCAGGCTGTCTATATACAGGACACCGAGCCTTGTCATAGAAACAGTAGACTCATACTACAGGTTGGCGATGGATGTCTTTGGACGTGCGTTGATGGCCAATGCTAGGTCTGTCCCCATACATGATCCTAAACGAGAAACAGATCCTGCTAATAAACACTATGTGGATAGGTCAGTAGTGTCACGCACTAAACAGGGAGTTTATGACTTTAAGGGAAAGCGGTTAACCCATGTAAAATATCGTCAAGTGTCTACAGACGTTACCACAAAAAAGTATGTGGATAACAAAGTGTATGAGTTTTATGACAAAGTGCCTCAGATTACGGTGAATGGCTATAGCGCGAATCACCATCGCATTATTCACGCGGAAGACCCACAAGACGAAGACGATGTTTGTACCAAGCGTTACATGACCTATGAAATGAAAAGGCTTTCCAAATTTATCCCATCTGTATTTTTAGTGTATCTGACAAATGAAAAACCTGTGAATGACAGAAACCATTTACCGCTAGTCCATGATCAGCACTTGACCTATGTGCTTGCTTCGGGTTTAAGCCACTATCGATTACACTATGATGGAACCATTCACATCAAATACGCCATACCTGATGAGAACCATTTACAAATACAGATAAACGATCATAGGATGTTGGTCCATAACCATGACATGGTCAATGCAGGTGACGAATTATCCCTTCATCTCATGTTGACATGGGATGAAAGGCAAGCGGGGAAAACCAGAAACGATTTCCCACTATATTTGGAATTGGAATATACAGCCATGAAATAACAATCTGGCGTTAGTTGTGATTTAAACTTTCTTGTGAAAGGTTGTTGGTCATTATCATTACGGTGAAACAAAGGTATGTGGTGAGAAAGACTAATAAAAGGACTTTGTCCTTGGCAAAGCCTGGGCTTACGACATTCGTGGACAAGCCGTTGCGAAAGAAAAAAAAGAAAAAAAGAATGTATTGAACATAAGGAAAGCCCTTCGAGCAGCACAGAGACCTGTTATTCCAAAGCGTCGGCGACAGGGTTCGAAACAAGGGCGAGTGATTCTCGTCCCCAAACGAGCGGGATTTTTACCTGCTTTATTTGCCGGTCTGGCTGCTCTGGGTTCACTTTTGGGCGGTGCCTGTGCAGTGGCGAAAACCATTAAAGCCGCGCAGCAGGGCAAGCAACAACTCAAAGAAAGTCAGCGACACAATGAAACGATGGAAACGATTGCAATGGGGGCTAGAAATGCCAATTTAAAGCCAGCCTTTTATCAACAAGGATTTGGGATTTCACCATTTTGAAATATAAAAAAATTAACCTCAGCCATAGCAAGACATGCCCTGATGCATGAACAAGTGGAAAGCTATGCTAAACAACTAAAGCTTTCTCATTTTCGAGGTGTGTTTATGCGAAACCAATTACCCCCACGACCCTGGAAACAGGAATGTGCTGTTGTCAATTTGGATGATCACCGAGGACCAGGAACGAATTATGTACCTTATGTGAAAGAGGGATCCACCGTATGGTACTTTGACAGTTTTGGGAATTTGCCCCCGCCCATGGAACTAGTGACCTATTTTGGAAACAGGATCAAGATATATTATAATGTAAAACGTGAGCAAACGTTTAACAGCCAACAGTGTGGACGTTTGTGTTTTTTTATATAAGACGCAGCATAAGCAAAAACGCCAACAGTATGTCGGCAGAAAGTAAAACGTTTACACTGCATGGACGTGGACCTGAAGTCAGCCTAGACATTACCCGCCTATCGAATTGAGTGAAAAACCCTATGGTTTAGGACTTGTTTATCTTGAAACGTACAATCGAATATACAACATACGTGAAAATGTGAACAACAAGTCTTACTATGATGATTCTGTGCTCACCCTGAACTCTGGTGGATACACGATCGATGACATTTATGAACACATTTATGTGGTGTTGATCAATGAATATGGTTTAAAGTCATTTCTCGTTGGATCGCGCAAGTTTGAACTTGTAGGAAATACCAACACTCATCGCTGCAGTATTTTCTCCACAATCAAAATTGACTTTAAAACACACCCCGATTCCATTGGTCCATTACTAGGATTTAAACCACGCGTGTTGGAGCCCAACAAAAAACATGAATCAGACCATGAAGTGAAATTTATTGAGGACCATCATGTGTCGGTAACGTGTAATATTATTAGCCAAGTGTACACCAATCAAGAACCTTCGCATTCGCTTTATGACTTTATTGTGACATCGCCCAATGGCTATATTATTCGTGAAAACCTTCCAGTGGTGCTTTTTCATTCTGTGGCTGTCGATAGTATTAGTAATATAACATTAAGACTGATCAATAGAGATCAACAACTCATTGATCTAGATTCTAACACACCAGTGACTTACAAGTTGGTGCTAAAGCCACTATGAAGTTTGTGTATAAAGCAACAACTCCGTCTAGGAATTGTGTTAGTTGTTTGCCACGTGAATACACGTTAACATCTCAGGACAAGCAGATTTTACAGCATTTGGGTTACCACGTCAACCCCCATGATGAATTCTATCCTAGAGGTAGCGAACCACATCGAGGAGCATCCAGGAGAGGTAAGAATTGATCTCCATTCCTATCAAGCTCAAACACCTGGACTCAATAACAATGATGAAATTCAATTCGTTACCAACAACCAAGATATTTACACCCTACCGCATGAAAGTGTCATTCAGATCGAAGGTCGGCTCACCAAAGCCGATGGCTCTACACCCACCACATCCAAGTTGACCAACCATGGTTTGGCCTTTCTGTTTTCTGAAGTACGTTATGTCATTAACGATATCGTGGTGGATAGCACTCGAAACGTGGGTATTTCCAGTGTCATGAAACTATATCCCTCTTACAGTGAGGAAGAAGGTAAAACACTTTGCATGGCAGGTTGGTGCCCTGACTCGACCAATGACTGAATGGTACATACCGATGGGACCTTTACTGGATATTGTACAGGCCCGGGGGGCTGTACCCCCTGAGAGCCACCCCCCATCATCTACTAAAAACCACCCCAACTGGCAAACATCATAAGACCAGAACATCACCTTTACACGGCAAGAGGCGACCACCCAGCTCGGGAGGTTAGCCAACCACTTGCAACACATGCATAAACATTAACACTACAACGAACTGGGGCAGCAACGTCAACGGAATGCTGACTAAGCAACGGCAGGACCTATAAGAAGAGAGGCCTTTTGGGAGCATTATCTGTCATACAGTGTGTGTCGCCGAAGGCCCTAGCCGACAACTGTTCCGGCTGCATCATCAGGTGAGACTCAGCAAGTGTTCAGATATCCTTTACTTTGTAAACACCCATCCACAATCTTGTACACTTAACTTGTATCATTACTTACATTCCCCTAAGAGGGACTTACAATTTCACACTCACTGACCAATAAACACATGGTCAGTAAACTACACTTGTCTTGATAATTACACGCCTCTTTACATCCTCATACCCTTCCTGACTCTCGTCACGATTGGCCGTGACCATAGTAGCCAGCAATTGCTTGCTCAGGTTTCATTGTGCTTCCCGCACGCGACTGCATAGCAGCGAGCCACTGACATAAGCACGTCTATTATATCACTCACTCCGTCCAGCTGGCAGACCAGCACAGCAGCCTGCAGCCAGAGGACCATCCCCTAACAGATACTTACGTCTTTATAGGAACACTCCTTAGCGTTTAAGTGCTAAACAACACACTACACTGGTAAGCTCACCCACCTACGGGAAGCTACCCTCTCCTAGGAATCACCTTCCAAATTAGTACAATAATATAAATATTTTAGCCCTAACTACCCCCCAACTAAGGGATCTAAAATAATATTTACCTCTTAAACTGATTTTAGGCTTTGCCGAAGATCATCAGCGCATTGTGGTCAACGCAAGACAAATGCTTTATCTGGTGAGAGACAGGAGTGATAATAATACACTCAAGGGAGCTGACAATGCCCCCATAGATTCAAAAATTCAACTACAACGCTTGCTATGGAAAGTGCCCCATGTGACCCTTGACGATAGCAAAAAACTCGACATACTCAAGATGGTAAATATAGATATGCCTCTACCCATGGAATTTAGAAGCTGGGCACTTCATGAGTACCTGCTATTGCCCACCACCAACACACACAGTTGGTCTGTAAAAACAGCTCGCTATACAGAGAGACCTCTACATAATCGTGGGTTTTCAAACGAATCGCAAGTATCAACAAACCAAAGATGCCACGCAATTTGATCACCTGCAATTGAGAAATGCACGTCTTTTCCTCAACGGAGCTGTGTTTCCCTATGAAGGACTGGATTCGGATTTTTCAAAAAATAAGTTTAGCCTTCTGTACGACTTGTTTTCTAAATTTCGATGGTCGTATTATCAAAAAGAGAACGGCCCCATGCTGCTACCCCAAGCGTTTAAGGCAAGGGCGCCACTGATTGTCTTTGACTGTTCTCACCAGGAAGAGTCTGTCAAGCCATCCAATATTGACATTCGACTAGATTTTGAAACGCATGACAATGTACCAGCCAATATGACGGCCTACTGTTTGATTATTCATCACAAACAAGTCAACTATTATCCACTGTCCAACCAAGTGACGAGTGTATAAATAACAGCTCAACCCACGTCAAGCCGCTCAGTCATGTCTTGCTTTAAAGCATCAAGAGAAGTCACATCCATGAATTTTAAGTCAGAGGAACAACGTTTCAAGACTTTTGCAACATGGCCAGTGCCTTTCATAAACCCTCAAGCCTTGGCGGCCGCTGGATGCTATTATTTAAAAACAAGAGATGAAGTGATATGTGCCTTTTGTCCCATCATCATAGACCAATGGCAAGAGAGCGATGAACCCAGGCAGGAACATCAGCGCTGGTCACCTGCCTGCCCCTACCTCTGCAGAATGGAGGTGGGAAATATACCCTGTCATTCAAGCTATCCCTCACTCGTGCTTCTGAGTGATGAAAAAAAAACAAGTTACAATACGTGTGGACTGTATGGTGTCCATGGTGCTTCGGTGAGCAGCTCACCGTCAAAAACGCCTAGTTTAGAGACATTGGGACATCATCGGTGTTATGGACGTTGCAAACACAAGAGACTGTATTGTTGTATCAGTTGGTATCGTCCTTATCCCATAATGACAAAAGCCTGTAAGACGTGTAATGATAATAAAATGATGTAATTCTTAATTTTTTTTTCATGTCCCCCTGTCCTACCCTAACCTCAAGTTTTTTTTACTATCATGGCAGGTAAGTCCATGTCATGACCACACCTTAGTCATTGATTGTCAGTCAGTCGGCAGCTGAACTTTGTCCAGGCAAGCGGCAACATGTTGCTCACACTCATTGTGGATTGCCAAGGGTTTAAAATTGGTGACAACAAATTTATATTTAAACAAGTGGCCATTATCGATTGTACCACGTTTTGGATATCACAAGCTACGCATTTGCTATTTAAACCGCCCCATGCTTTTGATTTGTTTCGTGAAAAAGACCGTAAACAAACCCAGTGGATTGAAAATCATAAGCAACTAGACTGGAATCAAGGAACCATTTCCTATAAATATTTGGACGTGGTCATGAAAGCACACTTGTCCTCAGCCAATGTGGTATTTGTGAAAGGTAATGAAAAACGTGAATGGTTGCAACCATTTTTGGCGTCTTACTGTCAATGTATCGACCTCATGGACCTGGACTGCCCCTCCCTGCAAACGCTGATGGATACTTGTTCCTGTGGCAACATTACCCATACAGCCTTAGCGCATGCGTGGCATCTCTTTCATTGGTTAACCACCCGTGCTTGCTGGGAGTTGTTGAACAAAATTATAACTCAAGATTTACCTGTGAATCACGTCAGCGAGATTTCCACAAGCGACGTGTAAACATACACAACACGTGATTCCATGGAGAAAGGCAATGCTACGGACAAAGCCATTGGGAAGTTCTTTGTGTGCAAAAAGAAACTTGACAGTTTTACCAAAGAAGAGCTCTTGGCGCTGCTCAAGTCGTTCATTTATTATGTGGCCGCCAACGCGGTGAAAGAAATCTGGCAACATGTACCAAAATCATGGACTCAAGACCCTGTGTTGAGTGAATTGCAACCCTGTACGGATTACGATCACCATAAGCAAGTGGCCATGGCAAAAATACCCTCTATGCGTCAGTGCGAGACTTGTCAGCTAGTGAAACTGTATCACGGTCATAAAAGTCCGTGTAAAGACTTTGTTGAACCATTCCACGTGTGTCATGGCGAGGAAAAGCAGCAACAACAACAAACACAAATATCGTCCACAGAGGAGGAGGAAGACCAAACCTTTTCACCATCGATGGAAAGGGATATGCCAAGCTTGTACTGGCAATGGCGTCATTGACAAAGTGATTCAATACTTACCTTTCGAAATCCATCTTCCAGGTTATCGTTTTTGTGGCCCTGGAACTCATCTTGAAAAACGTTTGCAGCGTGGTGATGTACCCATTAATCTTTTGGATCAAACATGCAAAGAACATGACCTATCCTATCACCATAGTCATCCTGGTTTAAGACATGTGGCAGATAAATTGTTATTGAAAAAAGCTAAACAACGTTTCACATCCTGTGATGCCTCAGTGGGTGAAACGATGGCAGCCCTGATTGTGATGAGTGCTATGAAAGGAAAGTTGATGATGTATAGACATGAACATTAAGGAATTGAGGAGTGAGGAATTGGGATGTGTTTGTATTCCATTTTTCTTTTGTCAATCCCTATGGTTATGAAATAAAAACAAAGGTTTACCAGAACACGATGTTTCTTTTTATTTTAAAAAAATCATGATGTTGATGGGCTGATTTTTCATTTTCACATTTTTACACATTGTCAATTGCCAATTTGCAATTTAAAGTTTTTAAAAATGTCTGTTTCAAGTTTTGTGTTTTTGATGATATAGATTTTCCATTTTGTTGATGACACTTTTTAAAATTAACCGTTTGAAGTTTTTGAATTATTATATTTCACACATGGCCATTTCCAGTTTTTAAAATAGTCCGTTTCAAGTTTTGCGTTTTTGAATTTTGATGATATCGAAGCATGGATTTTCCATTTTGCTGTTTACACATTTTTCCATTTGGTGTATGTTGAAAGATGAGATTTGTCAATAATGTTGATAAGAGTGCTTGACCATGATGATGCTGCAATGTGTTTATGTGTGTTTTGAGAAACGTAGGGGTGTACGACTACTGCAGGTAAGACTGTTTTTATAAAAATAATGTCTATTTACCGCTACATTTCAAAGAAAAAAAACTATCGACAAAACAAAAATGAGTATATAAGTGAAAAATTCCCCCTCCCCACCCACCCAACCTCACTGTGTTTGCTCTGGTCATACATATGCTTTCTATGCTTTCTCTCTACTCACACAACCATATCTGTTTTTGGGAGCAAACTCAACCACTTTATTTATTCCCAAAAACACATTCTCGACATGCACGTTGATCCCAAAAGAACTTTTTTTTAAGTTGAAATTTTACGATTACAAAAAAATATAAATACTAGTCATTAAAGTTACTAAAAATACTATTACTCATTTCATATTTACAAACACTACAACTTTGTACAGCTTTAAAAGAATCAAACTATATACAATTGTCCAATTCCCAACTCGGTTAAATTCAAAATAAAATATAAAAATAAGTTTGCATAGAACGTTTTTTAAGAGCAAAAGGTAAAAGTAAGTTGCCACTATTTGCAAAAAATACTATTTACAATGACAAAAACCAATATTTACAACATACTATATCTACAATTTACAAAAAGCCATGTCCCTAAACGAACAAACAGTGAAATCATACCTCCTCCTCCTTGCGGTTATAACCCCTGGGCAGGCTGGTGAGCAGGTCATCAGCCCACACACGTTTGTTATCCATGGAGGCGAGGGTGCGTTTTCTCTGTTCCACAAGATAAAAATGATGGTTGCTGGATTGTATCCTGCACTGTGTATGGGACATAGCTTTGCCAGTGCGCAAAACAGCTAAGTAATCGTCTACACGTAGCGATTTTACCACTGTCCTACCTACACCTTTTGCTCTTTTGGCTTCCTTACAGTCTAGTGTGTGATAAGCATACATTTTTGAAGCCAAACCTAAGAATTCCGTCATAATGGAATCACCGCATTCATCTTTTAAAACACCCATTTCCTTCTTGTTTTTTATGGGCAGCTGAAACATGTTGTCAGCACTATACGAAGAGGTGTCGAACCAGTCACTATGCTGCCTCATGACGTCATAGGGGTTCCAGTGGCGAATGTGGTAAATGAATGAGTCTGTATCCATATACAAAAGAGATACGTCCTCAAAATGGCGTTTGGCAAACTCATAGTGGAATCGATACATGACCGATTTAGAAAAGTCTAAAATGACTTGGCCCAAGTAAATGGGCTTATCCATGGTCACGCTGGTCCTACTCAATTCAATAGTGGCCAAATCCTCATCGATAATGTTGATCGATTTGAAATTTGGCTTGGCAATGTACCGCCGGGCACCCCACCGCCTCTCCCAGACATTCACCAATTTAATGTCACGGTATTTGCGGACATTCTCTATGGACTTGCCATAGATGCAGTTGTTCATTAATTAAAAAAAAATTCAAACTGCTGTGTTGCCATTTGTCGGTGCTCTGTGTTGAGTCGCATGTATGGCTTGAGCCATGGTTTTTGGGCAAAGGAAATACCCCTGTGGATTTTCTTCAACACTAAGCCCTGGGCGAGGCATTGCACCAACATTTGGATATGTAGCACATACCGATTTTTGTTGTACAGTGTGCCCATGAGTTTTTCAATTTTCAGTTTACTGTCAGGGGGGAGCATTTGCTCTAGGCAGAATGGGAAATCGGCATGTTCATCATACAAGGATGAGGGATATTCAATATCCACTTCTAAGACATATCCACGGCCTGTTTCTTGGCTAGCCTTGATCATATCAAATTCTGACACTTGTTTCTCTGTCAGCCTAGCAAACATCCCATAGGGCAAAGGCTGACTCATGGCGTAACCAAATTATTCACGTCACAGTACATTAAGTATGATTCCAGTTTGTCTGGTGAATAATCAGGTATGTAGACATTGTTCGCTTCGGCATGGCGTTGGTGAAGCGACACAACGCCGCCACGAATGCCCTTTTCAGTAAATAGAACCATGTCTACATCAGTGAGTAAATCCAATTCCACTTGAGTGTATTTCAAAACGGCATCGAACGAGAGCCCAGGACTCGTATAATAGTGAGCCGGGTCAAGACCATAAATGTGCTGACACAACTCACGGAATTTTTGAAGCACATCGGTGAGTAGCAATACATCCAGTTATAGGTAATGGATAGTATATTCACTTAGCGTCTTCATGTCAAACACTCGCCAAACTTGACATGCATGTGCATAGTCTTCATCGGAAACGGTACTGCGTGTTAGTTTCGAGTAAAATTTATCTTGTGGTGGGAGTTTTGTTTGCTTTAACACGTCCCAGCTGTTGCAGAAATCATACGGGAATATAACTTTCCGAATGCACAATTGAAATTGCTTAGGATCATTAAAATGCATTCTGGTATTTTTTAATTCCTCCTCATTCCAGCCATTCACAAGACTGTCTAGCGAGAATGCCATAAACTTAAAGGAATCCAAAAATCGAATGCTAAAGTTGCTCAACCGCCATGTCAGGGCTGTAAAACGCTCATGGTTTTGGGGGATAATGGTAAACGAGCCCTTGTTGACATGACCCAATTCACGAATCAAAAACTGAATGTCATAATTTGCCAGATTGTGGAAAAAGACACTGATGAAACGAGGAGCAGAAAAGTTCAAATTGCATTTACTATGTGCAGCTCCACGAAACTCTCCCGTAAAGTGTGAATGATCACGAACGGTGTCTTCAGCACTGATCAGTGGCTTTTCGCAAATATGGCATGTCGTGGCATGCTCATACTGCTGTTGCTGTTGTGGCGTTAGGCTCATAGGTACTGGGTGGTCCAGTATTCCCTGTACATGGTCGGCCAACTTAACAAGTTCATCCAAAAACCATCTGGCACAATCTGGCCCCTCACGGTATTTGTAAACGGATTGTGTGGGGTCATAGGCACACACCACATTAAATCCTATGGCAAAAGGTTCATGTTTTTGAATGGGTGTGGTTGAGTTCATGGTGGGACCTGGTTCACATCCCGCCATGGGTGTGGTGAGAGCATCAAAATTTGCGTACACCACATAGGGAACAGTGTCACGCTTATGAATGTCCTTCAACTTTAACATAGCCTTGTCCCCTTGTGGCAATATCAATCTCACCGCTTCCTGAGAAACACAATCCACCCTATGACGTTCTAAAAGCGTAGGGGTTGTAAAATATTGCAGGCAACGATCACAACTATGTTTTGTACACTTTTTCTTAGACATTTGACTGCTTAGCAATCTACTTAAGCTTTTAATTAGGCAATAGTGATTCACCTCTCCCACAGATAAATATAAAAGATGAATGTGGTGTCGTTTCGGTTCTTTTGTGGCATAAAGAGGACCAACAATCTCATCACCATAAAGGCCATACACCATGAACGAAAAGTCCTGGTTAACTTGTTCGAACTTATGGATCTCGGTTAAGTCCATAGGGAACGACACTCGAGTTAAATTTAATGTTTGTTTTAATTCATTAAACTTGGCCTTGTACTTTGCTGGTGTGTTAACATTACGATCTTAAGCTGGCTGCAAATAGGCAGCCACAGCCCACAGAAAGCAATCATTGTCCTTCTTCTTCGTCTTTTCCCGTTCATGCGGGGTCGACGTTTCTGACAAGTCGTTTCCATTTTCCTCGGTCCCAAATAGTGTTTTCTGTTAACTGCTTCTCCCGAAGATCATCCTGTACGCAGTCCATCCATCTTCTTCTAGGCCTGCCTCTTTCCCTTTTGCCTTCCACCTCCAGACCAAGCACTCGCCTTCCTACATAACTCTCATCCCTGCGCTTAATGTGGCCATACCAGAGCAAGCGTCTTTCTTGCACTTTTTTGATATTTCACTTTTACGCTGCCTCGTATGAAGGTATTTTTGATGTGATCGTTCCTTGTAACACCACACATCCATCTTAGCATCTTCATTTCAGCTACTTCCAGTCGCTTGCACTGTGACTGCACTGTTGGCCAAGTTTCTGCTCCGTATAGCATTGCAGGTCTCACTGCACATTTATAGGCTTTACCCTTTACTTGGATATTCAGTCTCCTGTCACAGAGAATACCAGATAACCTTTTCCAGTTTAACCAGGCAGCCTGGATTCGGTGGGTAATTTCCAGATCTAGATTGCCATCGTTAGATAGAGTGGATCCCAGATACTTGAAACTGTCCCTTGCCTGTAGCTGGCTACCATCCATCTGAATAGTTTCATTTCCAGTTCCTCCAAGGCACAGGTATTTGGTCTTATTCCTACTGATTTTAAGGCCTCTGTCCTCTATGGCTCTTCTCCAGCATTCCAGTTTATATTCAAGCTCTTCCCTGTGTGTGCTACATAAGACAATATCATCTGCAAATAGCATACACCAAGGAGCTGGTTCTCTTACGTTTTCAGAGAAGACATCCATTATTAGATCAAAAATATAGGGGCTTAGTGCAGATCCTTGGTGAAGACCTACTTGAACTGGTATAGTATCTGACAATCCTACACTGCTTCTAATTCGTGTCCTTGCTCCACGGTACATATCCTGAACAATGCGCACATACTTCTCCGGTACTCCCTTGCATCTCATGCATCTCCATACCTCTTGACGGGGCACACGATCATACGCCTTCTCTAGGTCTATGAACACCATATGTAGTTCTTTTCTCTTCTCCCTTTGCTTTTCCATGACCTGCCTAAGTGCAAAAATAGCATCTGTTGTTCCCTTTCCCGGCATAAATCCAAACTGTTCATCTCCTATTGTCGTCTCCACCCGAAGCCTACTTTCAATAACTTTCTCCCAGATCTTCATTGTGTGTGACATGGGTTTTATTCCTCTGTAATTTGCACAATCCTGAATGTCACCTTTCTCCTTATAAATGGGAATTATGGTACTCTCCCGCCATTCCTTGGGCATTACTTCCTCTTGAAGTACCTGTTGGAATAGATTCCACAACATATCTATGTCCTCTTCATCCAGACATTTCCAAGCCTCCACTGGAATTTCATCGGGGCCGGTTGCTTTTCCACATTTCATTTTCCTAATAGCAGTTACAACCTCTTCCCTGCATATGCCAGTTGTTACGTTGTGATTTGGGATACCATCCTCAAACACAAGACGGGCATTTTCTTCATTTAGCAACTTCTCAAAATATTCCTCCCATCTCTTCTTAATATGCTCTTCATCTTGAATTACAATTCCTTGTTCACTTTTCATCTGCCTGATGTGTGTGAGATCTTTTGAAGCCCTGTCTCGTGCCTTAGCGATTCTGAAAAGCTTGGCCTCCCCTTCTGTGGTCTCTAGTTCTTCATAGACTTCCTTCCATGCAGCTGTCTTTGCTTTCCCTACAGCTCTTTTCACAACTTTATTTGCCATTCTGTAGTGTTCTCTATCTTCGTCATGTCCAGACTCATCCCATTTCTTTTTTGCCTGTCGTTTTGCCTTGATGGCATCCTGAACCACATCATTCCACCACCATGTTTCTTTATCCAGGGGAGCACCTTTCCCAGACGTCTTCCCCAAAACTTCTACACCTGCTTTCCTGATTGCTTCTGCATTTACTGTCCACCATCTCTGACTCCTTCCACTGGCCGTGTTCCTTGCAACACCTTTTCCTTGAATTCACTTCTCAAAATAGGATCTTTCAATTTCCACCATTTAATTCTTGGAGTAATTTTCCTTGCTGTTGTTTTCTTAATGCCCGTGAATTCATAATCAATAACTAGCACTCTGTGTTGTGGTGTAACATGTTCCCCCACAATAACTTTACAATTCTTAACCTCCTTCAAATGCATTCTTCTGTACAAGAGGAAATCTATTTGGCTCTCTCTTCCTCCACTTTTGTAGGTCACCAGTTGCCTTTCGTTTTTCTTGAAGAAGGTGTTACATATTGCTAGATCTAATGCCAAGGCAAAACTTAGCACTCTCTCACCCTCCTCATTTCTCGTACCAAATCCCCAGCCTCCATGCACTCTCCTCACTACTTCCCCTTCCACACTGGTGCCAACATGTCCATTTAGATCTCCACCCAGAAATACCCTTTCATCTGCTGATATACTAGAAAGTTCCTGCTCCAGGTCCCTCCAAAAACCATCCTTTTCTTCCTCCTCACAGCCAACTTGGGGAGCATAGGCACTTACAATGGTAAACCCTTCCCCAAGGCACAGCTTCACACTCATCAAGCGATCACTTCTTCTGTTTACACTGACTAGAGAGGGGGTCAAATCGTTAGCCAGAATAATTCCAACACCATTTCTTCCCGCTCTGTTTGCTCCACTGTACAACAATTTAAAGCCACTTCCAAGCTCTCTTGCTTTATTACCCTTCTACCTAGTTTCTTGGACACACAGAATTCCAATTTTTCTTCTCATCATTAGGTCCACAACCTCTCTTCCTTTCCCAGTCATCGATTCAACATTCAGGGTTCCAATTCTAATCTGGACTTGCTTCTTCAGCCGAGCCCGCCCATGACTCGGTAGCCTTTGCTCATTTCTCACAAGGGGTAGGCGGGACCCTTGCGCGTCGCTTCCGGGGAACGCCCTAGCAGTTTCCGAGGCTAAATTTACAGAACTTGTCATATTTGTACGGTTTTGGCAGTTTGTTTTATAGCCGGATGCCCTTCCTGACGCTAACCCTTTACTAATTTCTGGGATAACAGAGAATAAAGCTATCTATAATAAAACAAGTATTAAAAAACCATAGCCTACATATAAAAATTGTAAGTAATATATAAAAGTTAGGGATCGACAGCTACTTCACGGTGGACGCATAGAAGCGTACGCTATTTAATCGCTTAGTATGCATGCGATGAATCCGGTAATGACAATAGCTTAAGGCTATAATTGTAAGCAATCATTGTCCTGGTTCTCAATATTCAACACCGCCTTTTTCGAAGCTATTGCTGGTGGTATGTCAATAAAGCTAGACCCAGCATTCAACGGGTTGAAATGACAAATGTTGATTTGTAGGTAATGGATTTTGTCTAACGCTAAACCACTAGGTCCTTGTTGCAGTTTATCAAATTTTGATAGCAAGGCAATCACTACATGGCTTTGATACCACTCGTTCACATTATTGGCTATCAAAAGCTCTTGCATTTTACTGCCAATATAAAATGGTCTTTTATGCTCACCGTCCTTGTTTTTATATATGAAATTGCACACGAGTTGTGTATTGACCTTTAAAGCTGTATGCAACCTTTGCGCTGTACAAATTTGTTCTTTAAAAATTTCAAAACAAGATTCGACAAAGTCTTTTGGGATCAAACTCTCTCTAACATTCACTATGCGGCCAGAGCACACACGTAACTTGAAACAGGACTCGAGAGGCTCCCAAGTTAATGTATCTGTAGCAGTGGCAAAATACATGATTTTTATAAAAAGAACAATCTCACCAGAGTTTTCAGCCGTAGACTGCCTGGTAAGCAATAGCCCCAAACACACACGTTGCGGGTTTTCAGCAGTAGCTGTAGTGGACAAGCCTTTTTCCAACACACACTAAAAAGAAATAAAATAAATAAATAAATCACCATGAGTATATATATTTCAAATAGCACCTTTCATAAACAAAAATAAATAAATAAAATAAAAACAGGTTTTTGATATATAACAAAAAATCTTACCTTGCTTTGTAAAAAGCCCTGCGTTTGCCTTTCCCTAGGTTCGAGTGGAATGGGATTTCTGGCTCCCAACACCAGGTGTGCCAATTATCTAAAACAAAAAAATAACAATACATCAATCAAATGGTAAACCAATAATCATTTAATCATTGATTAGCATAAAATAAACTAAACAGTGTTATTCCAACACTTACCTCAAATATATAATGTATCCAATATAGTAACCAACTGGGGTTGAGCACACGAATGCAATTAATTTTATACACATAAGACACAGCCTATGTTTACACTGTAGCGTTTAAAACAGTAATGACTGACTGTGTGTCATATCATGATCAACACTCTAATACCCCCTGCTCTCCTCTCCTCGCCCAGCCCCTCACCCTGTGTTCCTCTTACCACAGCTGTTAACATCGCTCTTGCTCTGCAATTGGCTATGGCAATGGTAGGGCGAGGAGTTATACTCCCTTACTGCATTAGTTCTCTGACGTCGTTGCGATATTTTTCGACCTCCAAGTGACCTCTACGTCACGGTAATTTTCCATTGGCCTGTTGTCTGCTCTGGCCACATTCCTGAAACGAGATAACAAGTCACATCCTGTCACCCAGCCAGCCAAGCTTCTAGCAGGCCTCTCGAGCAGATATTCTGTTTTTTCCATTCTGGCTGCTAGTCTCATTCGTCACATAGCATTAGGAATTTTATTTGGTTACTGGTCAAGTCTTTACTAACCTATTTTAAAGATCATCATAAGAGATTTTCGAAAATATTCGCCTTCATTCATCTGTCATAGGAAACAAGAAGTTCCGTGGAGAACTATACAGCCTACTTTTCATGCCAATGATTATTCTACAGTATATGAACCTATCTAGAATAATGACGAAATTAAGTTGGTAATATCGAAATATCTAATTAGTTCAAAATATACCTGGTATAATGAAGCCTAATAGAGCATTACAGTTGGAAGCCCTGGTGACTGAATATATTCTTAGTTCCACCTCTTAAGGTACAGAATACAAAATTTGGTTGAAGTCCAATGGACGTTACATGCAGTTAGACACTGGATCTATCAGCACGCGTAAAAGCATGTTGCCAACAATACCATGCGTGTGCTGGTCAGAAATAATCTGAATTATTATGATATCTTGTGCCAATTTTGGATGAAATCCATTTGTTAGTATAGAAGTTACATGTATTTTAAAATTGGACATATCAGCAGGCATAGAATCATGTTGGCATCACCGCCTTGTATTAATTACTCCAAATTAATCTAGAATGTCAGGTGCTGTACGTGTGCAAAGTATAGAGCTGTTGGCTTGCATACTTTCTGATATATTGACATTAGGGTAAAAAGAATATAGACAGCATTTATTAACAGTTGGCAGCCCTGATTGCTCTTAACAATACTTATAGTCATATCTGTTATGGTACACATTGCACATACGAAATTTGGTTGAAATCCAACTGATAGTATAGAAGTTACATGTATTTAAAAATTGGTACTATCAGCAGGCTTATAATCATGTTGGTAGAACTGACGTATATAAGTTACTCCAAATTAATCTAAAATGTCAGAATATACGTGTGCATAGTTTAAAGCTGTTGGTTTGCACACTTTCTGATATATTGGTATTTGGATTTAAAAAATAGAGAGAGCAATTATTAACAGTTGGCAGCCCTGGTGGCTCTTAAGAATTAGCTCAGTCATATCTGTTTATGTACAGATATTACATACAAAATTTGGTTGAAATCCAGTTGATAGTGTAGAAGTTATATGCATTTAAACATTGGACCTATCAGAAGGCTTAAAATTATTTTGGCAACACTGTCATGGTGGCCTCCTGGAAATTAAACTGAAATAGTATTATCTACATGTGTGCCAATTTTGGAATAGCACCCATGCATACCTTGCAAGATATCCAACATGGAGCTCAAATTTCTAGTGCGTTTTTTCAGCAGTTGGTAGCAATGACATCATTTTCAAATATGGACGTGAGCTATTCTGGTGCACATCTTTACTCATACTAAATTTGGTTTTGATTGCTGCAGCCGTTTAGGAGTTGATAGGGGGGAACACACACACAGCCAGACAAACAGACAGACAGACAGACAGACACACATTTTCCCGGATCGATCTCGTAAGACTACTTTTTCCTCTTTTTTGCAAAATGTGAAAAGTAGGCTAAAAATAGCGAAAAGCGACCCCTCGTTTTGCCTTACATCGCCCCGTCGAAATAGCCACTTCCAGTATCCACCATGGCCAATCATAGCCTCGTTGTAACATACGTCAAGCGCTACCGGCTTTCTGTCGACAAACACGCTTTTATTAAAAAAAATAATTAAAAAATGCCTAGTTTTTTGTATTAATGACTTGACATTTATTTTCATGGTAGAGGGGGTAGGGACCTTTCATTTATGTCAAACAAACTTATTTGTCAACGTGTTAGTTTCTAAAATAGTAAAAATCCAAAATTTAAGTGTTTTCAAAAAATCTCAAAATATAAAAAGTTTTATTATAAAAAATAAAGGTCATAGAGACCGTTGGTGTGAACTATTGAACAACGTTCTATCATGTTTGGTTTTCAAACTATCGCCTACTTTTAAAAACAATTTTTTTCTAAAAAATTTTGAAAAATATAACGTGTGGTCTATAGGAAAGAGGACGTCAGCTCAAGTCCATCGACACCTTATTTGTTAAAATCCGACCATCCGTTCGCCAATGATCACCAATGTTCGCGAGAAAGTAGGCTATCATTTTGTTTTTCCTCCTACATCCTTGAAACTTGCTGTCCGCCTAGAGGGCATACCCATCTTTCATTAACGTCAAATAAACTTTTTTCCAATTCATCGTTTCCAAAATAGCGCCAATCCAAAAAACAAACATTTTCAAAAAAAATAATTAAAATACCAACACACATTCTTAGCCTAGAGAACGTCATCCCAACGCCAACAATACCTCGTTCGTTAAAATCCGACCACGCGTTCGGGAGATATCGCCCAAAGTTTATATGAAAGTAGGGGAAGGGGGGAGTAGAAACCCCGTACCACACTACTACACAGTTTTAGTCCTAGAGGCTTGAAATTTATTTTGCGGGTAGAGGGGGACAGGGCCAATCATTTATGTCAAACAATTTTTTTTTTTTTTTTAGTTTCCAAAATATAAGAATTTCAAAATTACACTTTTTTCAAAAAAACATAAAAAATTAAAAAGTTTTATTATAAAAATAAAGGACATAAAGATCGTTCGTTTAAGCTATTGCCCAACGTTCTATCATGTTTGGTTTTTTAACTGTCGTCTATTTTCAAAAACATTTTTTTTTAATATAACGAGTGGTCCATAGCAAAGCCCCCGTCAGCTCGAGTCCAACGACACCTCATTTGTCAACATGCGACCATGGGTTCACCAGATATTAATTATTTAACATGTACAGTCGGGTACAAATAAAATGGGTGAAGCAGAACCCCCCTATCCCCCCTACTCAGAGTGCAATTGGAATCCACGGCTGAAACACCCGAACCTGGAGTCGCAGCATGTGGCAAGATGTCATAGGTGAACAGTGCATTCCCGCCATGCTTGTGTTATAAAATAAGTTGACAAAATTCTACCCGATGGGTCCATGATGACATCGGTAATTTTAACCCTTTCCTATACACAATTGCGGTGTCCCGGACGTTGTCCCCCACGTTCACAACATAGTCATAATTGTACAAGCAGCTAAAAGTATTTTCATTGACCTCCTGAAGAAACAATAAGTTATATCAATATCATTCTCCTTTAAGAACCTACACAGCCGGGCTGGAGTGGTGACATTCTTCACTCCATTGATATTGAGATTATCATACTGTACGTCGTGAGAATACTGGCCATGCTATGAAATCAGGGACACGAAATGATTGTACTGTATATGCAATATAGAGAAAGAAAATAACTAACTAACTGCTATAGTGGAGGCCCGTAAAACTGACGTTATTTAGCAAAAACAAAGCGTTTAGAAGTAGCCAGGGATTTGTCAGTGTTCTTCAGTCTAGTAGATAATCGTGGGTCTCGATGACTAAGCGTGGCGTGTTTCACCTTAGTGACTTTCTTGTTCGATGTAGCAGCTGATGGGGATAGTTATGTAGCCTTCCCAGGGTCCGGAGCCATCGCATGGCGGTGATCAGTACTAACTATTTCACTCCCAGCTATCACAAATTCCATACCGTTATCTGTGTCAAGAATGTAAGCAGAGTCGGTTAGAATGTTCATTGGGGTTGTCGGGGGCTGATTCCGAACATGTTGTGTGGGGTTATCCTGCAGAAGATCAGAGCTAGAGGCGCAGTTACGTCAGCTGTTGTGTCCGTGCTGGAGATCCCGGCTGTATTCCCTGCCGGTGGTGGGGTTTTTAAAACGGTACCCACATTATCCTGTTTTTGATGTCTGTGTGTACTTTCATCAATCGTGGAGAATTCTAAATGATAAGCAGTGTGCTTAAGTGCTGGATCAGATGTTGGGATAACGTGTTCTGAGGCCCATGCTTGGGTGGGATGACCCCGGGTTAATGGGTTCACAATGGCCGGCAGGGTGGTATTTACTGGTTCAGTAGTTTTAGGTCCTACCATACTCTGTTCGAAGGTGCGTGATCGTCGTAGAGGACTTTGGGGTCGTAAATGGTTTGTCGAATTACACGCAAGGCAAGTTCGAATCTGACCATCGTAAACAATCTGGGCACGATAACCTTCAATGGAAATGAACGAGGGTATTATGGCTTCCTTCAATTCCATACACATTGCGCGTAGGCCTATACCATTCTGCACACGAAATGGGCATTGGTGTGACCATTCTTCATTTCTATGATCATTGGCTTTTCCATATTTGCTAAGTATACCTATTATCGAACTGATGGGGACTGCTGGTGAAGCTTTTAGTATAGGAATAGATTTGATTATACTTGTATTATCAGCAGCAGTAATTTGAACGGTCCCGATTCGACCATTCTGGTGGCCCGCATGTACACTTAACAACCTCTCAGAAAGTACTTGGAAATTACCTTTAAATAAACGGTCTTTTCCAAATTGTCAAGTTGTACCATCTCTATCTGGTCAGCAGTGACCTTCAGGCACGGGCAGATACAATTGTGCACCTCACATGCGCTGGATCTAATTTCGCGTTCAAAATAGTACATTATGCAACGAGCCTATAACGGCAATAATTAAGACACAAATATGTTTATAAAACGAGCGTATGCGAGTTTTATAATTTCCATACGAGTGTCTTAATTACCATTATAGGCGAGTTGCATAAGACTGTTTATGTTCGACGATAATTATTATAACTATTTTATGTTCGAACAAAAATATTCATAAATATCTGTCGAGATTTCGCCAGTTTTATGTACTGAACAGAGCGCATGAGACGCAGGGAGTGCCTTGTAATTGATCATGGCCACCTCGATTACTCTACTATGACACTAGGCCAGGCAGTGTGATTTACATTTGAAGGCCGTGGAACTCAGCGCATCTAATTATCTAATTGCTCAAACAACTGTTTCTTGAGCTCTGATTGGTGGGAGAAACTGTTTCATAATGAAAAATAGTGTTATAATAAGCCTCATTACAGTACAGTTTTCTGACAGATAATAGTCAGGGTCGAAGATAAACATATTTTAATGTGCATGGTTTTCACCACAAACTTTGTACAGTCAAAATATTTCATCTACCAGGTTCAGATTGCATATGTGAGTGGTGTGGTCAGTGAGTCTAGGATACCATGCAGTAAACAAAGAAGGGAATCTTTGATTTCATTCTGTAGTTAATGCGTAATTATTATTAATTTTATACTGGCTAAAAGCTGCAATAAATTAATTATAATGTGAACTTGCGCACAAATTTAGTAACCATGGTGTTTTCTTTACTAGTACAAGAACAGATTTTTGAGTTTTTTTTTTTTTTTACCGCGCACTGTACCCAATGGGACGGAGAGCAGTTATATGCACAGAGTTAAACAAGCGCAGTGGTGACAGGTCCTAGTACTACAGTAGCCCTATAACGAAAACCAGATGATTTTGGATTAACGGCAAGACATATTACTAATGCTGTAGCCTCTCTTACTGCCAAAGATGATATCAGTTGATTATGGGACTCTCAAACCCTAACCTGAAAAAGGCATGACGTCTCAGTATTCACACAAGGGAAAACGTTATTGAAAATTAAATCACAACCCAAAGAAATATTAACGAACTGAAAATCACACTGACCTGTTCCAGGTAACCAAGCTAATAAAGATTATTTTGTTCGAATTCTAAAACTTCAATTAATACCCGATGAAATAAAACAATAGACAATCCAATATCTAAGCCGCCTTTCCATTGTTGTTTTCAACATAAACACAAACAGGGTTTGTTGTGAATTTATGAGGGGTTATTTGATTCATACACATCGCATTTTAAACAGAATGATAATACATGTTTGCTACAACTGAAGATATTATTTTCTACTTCACACCAAAAGTTTCAAAGTATAGAGATAAATAGTGAAACTAGGCAAAGTAAATTAAAATCTAATTGTCTCCCAATTCCGTATGACTGGAAATGAACATTTCCTTAGGATATTGAAGAACCGGTGGCTTCTTTTCATAACTTCATCAAATGTTGCGGTCTGTATATAGTGAAATACTTCAAATCCAGTTTGAGCCATGCAGTCCTTCGTACTTCGTTACTTCTTCCTAGTGATTCCATCCCAATTCCTGTGAATGTTCTGGCTGGACCACCAGTCATTTGTGGTTGACATGAACGCTCGTATACCACCTTCGTGAAGATAAGTATTGTGTTATATCTGTTTGGGTAAAAATCAAACCATCTGGCTGGCTCCACACCCAAGGAGATTCCAGTAACGCCACCGAACCATCTGGCTGGCTCCGCTCCCATGGCCATTCCAGTGACGTCACCGAACCATTTGGCTGGCTCCGCTCTCATGGTCATTCCAGTGACGCCACCGAACCCTCGGCTGGCCCCGCAAACACCATTCCAGTGACGCCACCGAACCATCTGGCTGGCTCCGCTCTCATGGTCATTCCAGTGACACCACCGAACCCTCAGCTGGCCCCGCAAACACCATTCCAGTGACGCCACCGAACCATCTGGCTGGCTCCGCTCTCATGGTCATTCCAGTGACGCCACCGAACCCTCGGCTGGCCCCGCAAACACCATTCCAGTGACGCCACCGAACCATCTGGCTGCCTCCGCTCCCATGACCATTCCAGTAACGCCACCGAACCATCTGGCTGGCTCCGTTCCCATGGCCATTCCAGTGACGCCACCGAACCATCTGGCTGGCTCCACACCCAAGGCCATTCCAGTGACGCCACCGAACCATCTGGCTGGCTCCACTCCCATGGCAATTCCAGTAACGCCACCGAACCATCTGGCTGCCTCCGCAACCACCATTCCAGTGACGCCACCGAACCATCTGGCTGGCTCCGCTCCCATGGCCATTCCAGTGACGCCACCGAACCATCAGGCTGGCTCCGCTCCCAAAGCCATTCCAGTGACGCCACCGAACCATCTGGCTGGCTCCGCAACCACCATTCCAGTAACGCCACAGAACCATCTGGCTGGCTCCTCTCCCATGGCCATTTCAGTGACGCCACCGAACCATGTGGCTTGCTCCACAACCACCATTCCAGTGACGCCACCGAACCATCTGGCTGCCTCCGCTCCCATGGCCATTCCAGTAACGCCACCGAACCATCTGGCTAGCTCCGCTCCCATGGCCATTCCAGTAACGCCACCGAACCATCTGGCTGCCTCCGCAACCACCATTCCAGTGACGCCACCGAACCATCTGGCTGGCTCCGCTCCCATGGCCATTCCAGTGACGCCACCGAACCATCTGGCTGGCTCCGCTCCCATGGCCATTCCAGTGACGCCACCGAACCATCAGGCTGGCTCCGCTCCCATGGCCATTCCAGTGACGCCACCGAACCATCTGGCTGGCTCCACTCCCATAGCCATTCCAGTGACGCCACCGAACCATCTGGCTGGCTCCGCAACCACCATTCCAGTAACGCCACAGAACCATCTGGCTGGCTCCTCTCCCACGGCCATTTCAGTGACGCCACCGAACCATCTGGCTTGCTCCGCAACCACCTTTCCAGTGACGCCACCGAACCATCTGCTGCCTCCGCAACCACCATTCCAGTGACGCCACCGAACTATCTGCCACTGCCTCCGCAACCACCATTCCAGTGACGCCACCGAACCATCTGGCTGGCTCCGCAACCACCATTCCAGTGACGCCACCGAACCATCTGGCTGGCTCCGCAACCACCATTCCAGTGACGCCACCGAACCATCTGGCTGGCTCCGCAACCACCATTCCAGTGACGCCACCAAACCATCTGGCTGGCTCCCCAACCACCATTCCAGTGACGCCACCGAACCATCTTGCTGGCTCCGCTCCGATGGTTATTCCAGTAACGCCCATAATGTGTCCAATAGTTTCCCTTAGGGTACGTACTCTGCCATTGTACATGCCATCAGAGGGGCAGATGACCACGTAGTTCCGCCCCTCATAACAACAATAACTAACTACATGCCATCATTTAGGAGCAGATGACCTCGCTGTTCCAATAACTAACTATATGCCATCTTTCGATGTCATCAATATAGGCATCCGTTGTGGTTGTTTAACATGAGGACTCTTTAAAAAGCAAACCAAATTGTATACGAAGATGTTTGTCCCAGGACTTTTTCCTCTTTTCAGTAATTGACCAATATCCATACACGCCCATTCGTGAAACTCTGGCCCTTTGCGACCCGTTCAATATTATTGGCAACCTCTGCAGTGAGTTTCCCACCAAACGTGATCAGTTGTGAAATTGGGGTTATCTTTATTTTAATATGCAGTTGCATCAGTTTTAGCATTATTTTTATAGCAATGCCAAAAAGCCCCTCCCCAATCTTGACAATTTACAAACAACGAAGGTTTTTCTGAACATACGTTATGACCAGGAAATAATTTATACTCAGGTAGCCAATCGTTCACTTCAAACCACATGACTCCAATAAATACCTTATTTTCTAGGCTTGCTTCTTCGAATCGCCCATCTTTGTCACCTTTAATAGGCCCTGTCAGGATAGTGTTAGGACCTGTCATGATGGCGGTGTATCCAAACTCCTTTGGCTTATGAATCAGCACCAAATGGGGGATGGTATATCTCACAATTTGCGGAGTACGAACTCTGTCAATGAAACAAGTCACCATAGATTGTTATGCTTATCGGTATTTGAAACATTGGCTTAAGGTACATTGCGGCAAGTCAATTGTTTACCATTAAAACAATGTGGCAAAACCCGGAACCGGTCCTTTCGACAAGTACTCGGCTGACTTCCTTCCAAAATCCCTTCCCTGACCCATCGTTAATTACACCCAAGTACGAGGTCGCCTGGGCGATAGGTCTGTCACCATCCACAGTTGCTGCTGACAAAGTGTGCACAGCTCCCAGACACCGTCCTTGCGACGGTAGAAGAATGATCCCTCGCAGAGTCTGTGGGTGAAACCGACCAGGGAGGATAAGCGATAAAAAAAATAAAAAATAATAATAATAATATTGAGTCGCCTCCGTAGCGTAGGGGTCAGCATGGTTAGCTGCCGCCCCGGAGATCCTGGGTTCGATTCCCGGCTCTGCCACGAAATTTGAAAAGTGGTATGAAGACTGGAACGGGGTCTACTCAGCCTCCGGTGGTCCAAATGAGTAGAGGGGGTTTGATTCCCACCCCAGTCATCCTCGAAGTGGTTTTCCGTGGTTTCCCACATCGTCTTCTGGCAAATGCCGGGATGGTACCTACTGCAAGGCCACGGCCACCTCCTTCCCTCTTCCTCGCCTACCCCTCCCTATCTTCCCCTCCCTTCGCAACCCTCATGAGGCCCCTGTTCGCTTTGCAGGTGAGGCCGCCTGGGCGAAGTGCTGATCACACTCACCAGTTGTATCCAATCCTACTAAGTGTTTCCAGCTCTAGGACACTGCCTGGAAAGGCGGTAGTGGTGAATTCCCTCGTTGAGTCCGTGGGAACCACCAACCTGGAGGGTAAAATTGACTTTAAAAATATTGTTGTAATTGTACTATTACAAATGCTGCATTAATATGTATTATACAAGGATTGGTAAAATAAAACAATAAAACCCTGATATATGTTTTAATTAGAGCTGTCGATTTAATCGATTAAGCGGATCGATTACTGTAACCGATTAATCTAAAAATACGATTAACCTATCAATTTGCTTTAGTCGATTAATCGATCCGATTAAAATAGTAGTGTGGTGTAGGAAAAGTAATTGTTTTGCGTAGCACAAAATGTGTCTATTTTATTATTATTTGCCATTTGGCGTGCTCGTATCAGCTATTGGAAGATTGACAGGTCATTAAAGTTAGCTGATGCTCATGCCTTTGCTGATGGATTTGCCCACCGCTTTTACAAACAATAGGAAAGGAAATGGTGGCTTCGGTAGCGTAGTTGGTAACATACTGAACTTCTATGCCCAAGGTCGCGGGTTCAAACCCGGCCAAAGTCGTCGGATTTTTCAAGAGCGTTAAAAATCCCTCAGTATGCCTTCCTCCGGAGGAGAAGTTAAGCCGGCGGTCCCATGTCATAGATTTATGGCATGTTAAAGACCCTTCCACTAATTACACCTGTGTGAAGCTGAATTATATAGGTTAAGATTGTAAACAACGCTCTTAGTTTCCTATGTTCGTCGACAGGAACCGACTGCGGTGGCGTCTAGTAGCCAAGTTCTGAACTAGTAGTCGTTGACGGTGGCTTTTGGCAGCAAAAGTAGGAAATATTTGAAAAATTCAAAGTCAGCAGTCCTTACTTGAATTAAAAAACAGATAACACACACTAATACACTCATCACAATTAACACCGGTTATCAGACAGATTCTAAACACACCCAAAGTACGTGGGGCTACATGACCGCGTTGTCGCAGCCCCTAAACTTAGGAACCAACTTAACGCCGGTTATCAGACAGATTCTACACACACCCAAAGTACGTGGGGATACTTGACCGCGTTGTCACAGCCCCTAAACTGAGGAACCAACCAACCAACTTCCGGAATTGATACTGTGTGAAACCGGATAAAATTCGATTAATCGACCGATTAACCGTTAGTTAGTTATTGTTGTTTACCCTTTATAGGTCCTTGGGATACTATCTTCCCACCATGTATTTATAGAACGGTGTTAGGGAGAGAATCTTCCCACCCATTTCATTTCAAGCAGTTCCACATGCTTCCACAAGCTATATGCAGAGAAATATTGAAAGCCCATTAATTTGATGTATACTGTCATCAGAAACGAAGGTGGGAAGCATATATCCCAGTGGTCTCCACAGTGCACGTGCTCGCCAGTTCGGTTGTGTTGAGTGAAAGAAATGCATTGTTTTACAGAAGAAGGTGTTTTTTTATTGAAGATAAGAGATTTGTAAACGCTGGTATATAGCTGAAATACAATGTTAATAATGGTTTTGGTCACTTGAGTAAATATATTTCAGCTAGAATGGAAATTATTATAGAATATTATAGAATAGAAGATTTAAAAAATTAATTTTCTGAGTTTTTAATAAATACTATTTTGGAATTATTGAATTACTAGCTATTTTACCCGGCGTTGCCCGAGAGGTGTATTTACATATTATAGAAAGATACATGCCAATATATTACGCAAGGTATATTCACTTAGCCCCTAAGTGAGTTTAAAACATAGTTCTCCTGGGCTCTGAAGTTAATCAAGTGCAATATTAACTCACAGTAAATCTAGGCGAAAGGTACTGGGGAGTACAATAACGTAGTAGAGAATGCATCAATAACAAAAAGGGCTGTATATGCACATTTCTCAAGGACCTATTCTCACAATTACAGTACATTCCTGATAGTCTTTATTTTTGATTTTTGTAATGGGTGTAATTTAGACGTCTTGAAACAATATTTAAATTATTCAATATTTGCAATATAAAGTCATCATTCTGGAGTCAAATATACTTACGATTTATAACCCCGCACAAATGGTGTGATTAATGAGAAATGGCTTATTCATGCACATAACGCAGTGTGTAGTCTACTATAGCTGCATATTAGGGAATCGTATTGCTGTATTTACATGCCTATTATCTCATATTGGGCGGCTTTGGTGGCGTATTTGGTAGCATGCTGAGCTTCTATACCCAAGGTCGCGGGTTCAAACCCGGCCGATGTCATCGGAGTTTTGAAGAGCGTTAAAATCCCTTAGTATGCCTTCCTTCGGAGGGGAAGTAAAGCCGGTGGGCCCATGTCATACGACATAGATTTATGTGATGTAAAAGAACGTTCCACTAACTACACTCGTGTGAAAGTAAAATTTGATTAACGCTATTATGTTCCAACGGTCACCGTAAGGTTGCGGGAGTATCTATTAGCCAAGTTTGCAGATAGGTGTCGTTGACGGTAGCATTTGGTAGAAAAAGTAGGAACTACTTAAAACTGACTGTCTGTAGTCCTTACCTGAATTACATATGACACACAATAATACAGCCATCACAATTAACACCGGTTATCAGGCAGATTCTACACACATCCAATGTGCACAGGGTTGCATGACCGCGATGTCGCAGCCCCTAAACAGAGGAACCAACTAATCTATCTCATCTTGTTAAAGTTAATTAATTAATAGTATAATTGCGCACGAAAGTGCATTTGGAATAAATACATCATAATATCACAAACACTGTCAGATGAGAAGTTAAATAAATAGACCAGCGGTGCATGGTTTCCACCGGCTTCCACCACAAACCGCGCTCAAGACCCGGATCCCACCAACCCACTGACCAGTGCGCGCCCCATATTACATGATCCTTGGTCTGTGCAATGCAGCAACGTATAATCCCAGTATAATGTCGAATGAGATGCATTGATTGAGAACACATTGGGCTTCTTCTTTAGCCCCTAAAGTATTTCGTAAGATAGGTCAAAAGCTTGAAATGGCAGACATTGAATATTAATACTTCACCAATCCGTGTATAATTAATAAAGAGACTGTATGCTTAAAGATCCATAAGCCATTCTAATCAAACGACTTCAAGTAACGCGACGTAGTGGAAAGTAAAGAGGTTAGCGCAAAGTATATGGTGTCTAAAAATAAAGCAATGGAAAAAACAAATATAATTATAAATGTAACTCAGATTACAAATGTATTAAAATCATTATGCAATTCTAATTTAAATGACATTGCATGAATATCAATTTAATAAATGCGATAACTTACTTCAGGTTAACACAATATTTCATTTAGAAAATGATTTGTCTATTGTTTAATATTTTATGGGTGTAGCAAAGTCCAACAACTCAAATAGACGGTAGTAAGAAATGAAATAACGTCAGTGCTAGTTCTGGAAAAAGACGTAAATACGAATGAAGCGCTATTGTGAAAAGATCCTGTACGCGTCTGTGTGTTGAATGGGCAGGCAGTTTAAAGCAGCCAGGAGGGATGCGTCCAGCTGGCAGTGAAAATAGTGCTGCAACCTATCTTGTCTTGTGTTAAATGAACAGGCAGTTTAAAGCTATTATCAAAGAGAACAAAATATATCTACAATGGCATTACATATGCCAATTGCAAGTACCTATGGTAGATGTCGCATTCAACACTACTCTTGCTCCCCCAAAGGAGGTGTGCTTTCATTTCCCGAGTTTACGTGAGACAGAGTTAGGTGAGATGATTGTCTTACGTGATTTCCGGCGATAACTATGTTCCGGACACAAACACTCCTTCGTCTGTTGTGTGTAGTCGTCATTTTGAGAGTCCCGCACCGTAGTTGTGATCGTTTTATCGTGCACCACGGTTGCGAGGGCAGCAGTAGCAAGTCCAGACATCGTAGGTTCGAACCTATCCTAAGTGTGATTTTTCTACACTCTGTCCAGGCAAATGCCGGGATAGTACTTGACCAATGTTAGTAACGCACATGACAGGGACTTCTTTGCCTCTGATACCTACGATGATATCCAATTAACTACGGAATCAACCGTACGGTTCATCTTTTCATCATATCTGCTCCCTTCTGCACGAGGTCATAAAAGAGGCAGGGTGTGTGTAGCCCCACCACTGGAGGTGCTACACCCTCAAGGGCTCACGGCCGTTGAGTTTGGGAGAATTCCTGAGCTGGATCTGTTTTTTCCCTTTTCCAGTGATTCTGGGGTGGTCTCTCTCCTATTTCTCTATCTGCCTTTCATGCACACCTTACCAAATCCGTCAATTCTCATTTTTTGAGGGTTGAGAGCATTTCATTTACCCGCATTTTATTTCCCTTATTCCTTCCTTTTTGTCCTTTTGTTCTCCTAATCCGTAATTTGGTTGTAAGTTGTAGTTATTTTTAGTTCTAGAGTTCATTTTATCGTCATTCTTCATTTTCATCCCAAAGAATTAAGAGGCCTATAGCCTCCATGTTAGGCCCTTTAACATCAACTATCATCATCAAATTACAATTTCAGCAATATCTTTTTCGACAATGAAAACTGAAAGTCTGGTTTAAGTAGTATTCACAGTGGAAAGAATGTATTGCATGAAATGTTTGGATTGCATTTCTCAGAACTGTAATCCCCTCCACTCATTAGCCTGACCGCAGCAGCGGTCTTCCCAGCGTCATTGCAGAGAAATTGGTATCACCGATTACGAATACTATTGCGGAAGCCGAACTATCGGTTGCTTCCAAATAACTTCTGTACTAACCACTCAGCAGGAAAGTTCATTAAGTTTTACATAAATCGAGTGAACCTAATGGAATTCTATTTTAATAAGGTGCAAAGGTATGTTTAGTTTCTGTCATTTATTATCACGCTATTGTATTTTGTGGCCGGCCACGTGGTGATGGGGTAGCGTGCCTACCTCTCACCCAGAGGTCAAGGTCCGTCAAGGATTTTAGAAACTGACGTGAGGGCTGGAACGGGGTGCACTCAGCCTCGTGAGGACAATTGAGTAGCTGTCTGATAGTGAGGCAACGCCCCAATCACGAAAACCAAGATTAACGGCCGAGGGAACCCGATGCGCTGATCACGCATCACCCCAATATCTGAAGGCTAAATGGCTGGGCAGCGCTTGGTAGGCCTAGGTCCTTCATGGGCTGTAGAGCCAGGGGTAATTATTATTATATTATTTTGTGATATAATTTGCATTTTGATACTGCGGAAATTATATTTACAAATAGTGGGAAGTTTTTGTTATGCTATACTGGGTTGACAGTGCTGTGTGAGCATTTGAGTAACTAACGGGATTTGATGTAAAGAAGCTCATTTTCTATACCGGTAGTGAAGAGCGCAATTGGCATCCAGTCGGCCGTGTCTCGACTTGAGCTATGTTGCCATGGAAACGATCTGCCTTGCCATTCCTTATGAGTAACTTTTATGAATTTATTAGTCTTTGCTCGAGTGCAAAAGGGACGAAATCAGAAGAATGAGAAAGACTATCGAAAATTCATGTAGCCAGCAGTTCCTTCTGGGTCCTAAACTATGTGTATGCAAAATTTGGTTGAGATTGGTGGAACGGTGTAGATTTGTATACGGAACCAACCCACATACATACATACATACATACATACATACAGACTTTCACTTTTATATATTAGATAGAAGATATTCGAATATACTAACTTTTAAAATTCCAAAATCACTTTTATATTTTTTGTGCAGTTTTCGGCAAAGATGATATAGGTCACTGACCTTGTTTTGCGTGGAAATTACGGGTTTTTCTTAAATTATAGAGTGTGATGGGTGTTTTTATACATTATATCCTGTTAAATAAACCTCATTATTGAGTGATAAACAGAGTATCATCATAATTTGTAGGAGGGAGATTGTTACCGCATTGCTCATTTAAAAAAGCATACTGTCGGGCGTGGGCAGTGGGATAATTTCCCACCCCATATTTCATAAAATAGAATCCACACCCATACAATTGTTGCATATTCCTACTCATCTACCACCCCCAATTACAAATGTGCAAAAAAAAAAGCAAATATTTTATACCCCCGGTCTTTTGCCCTATAAAGGGTTAAGGGGCGGAACTACGAGGTCATCTGCCCCTGACTGATTAACCGATTAAAGACATTCGGTTAAACGGTCAAAATTTGTATCCGATCGACAGCTCTAGAATTGTTGCTATAGAAGTCGAGACCATTCCTTCGAACTAGCTCTGAGCCACCACAAACACAGCACTAACGATGTGGTAATCGTAGCCCTTCGCTGCTATTGATACCACTGTATACACTGTGTGCGTAAATGACGCCCACGCTCCTATGTGTACAATGTGGTGTGGTTCGTGAAGCACGTTGCAATATTGAACCAAACATGGAGGAGGAAACTTGAGGAGTTGCCCACTTCCCGTTCGAGTGAAGCCAAAGGCCAAACTGTAATTAAGTGGGCGTAACCTGGTGTAATATGTACGGTTTTGATGCATGGGATAATGACCGCGAGATCTCTCACCTTCAATTAGCTTGCCACGGTGGGTGAGTGGATAGCGTGTCGGTCTACTAACCCCAAGATTGCAGGCTTGCTCCAGGCCGTGGTAAGTGATTTTTGAAAGGCGGCAAAAATGCGACACGCATGTCATACGATGTTGTCATGTAAAATAACCCATTTGAATTCAGTAGGCCGTATTCATAATGGCAAAATTAATCTCGGGAGTTTCCGCCAACACAAAGATCCTCATTTCTCTACTAGAAAGTGCTATAGTGTTCAAGGAGCTTCGATATCTAACCTCCTTGACTTTCATAGTGATTCAAGGAACAACGAAATTCGACATGCAAGCTACCCTCTGGGCGTCAAATTACAAAGGTTGCACTCGGCACCCGACGCCATACGATATTATTATTATTATTATTATTATTATTATTATTATTATTATTTCAATTAACTACCTGTGCAAATCCTACGTTGTCAGACATCGGTTGGTTGGTTGGTTGGCTCTTAAGTTTAGAGGCTGCGACAACGCGGTCATGTAGCCCCGTGTACTTTGGGTGTGTGTAGAATCTGTCTGAAAACCGGTGTTAATTGTGATGACTGTATTAGTGTGTGTTCTCTGTTTTTAAATTTAAGTACAGACTGCAACTTATAATTTTTCAAATAGTTCCTACTTTTGCCGCCAAGCGCCACCGTCAGCGACTACTAGGCCAAGTTCAGAACTTAGCTACTAGACGCCACCGCAGTCGGCTCTTGGCAACGAACGTAGAAACCTAAGAGCGTTGTTTACAATCTTAACCTATCCAATATACACACATCAAAAAAAGTTTTGCATCACCTCGGTTCCAAGAGTTCCGGAACCGTTAAATACAAAGGGAATAGAGATCAACACAAACAACATTTCAGCTCGTTTTATTGCTCATGAGACCCACACATTGCATGTTGTACCATCATACAGCTAGACTTTCAGCATTTGTGGTCCAGATTGCAGTACACACCACTACCTCTAATACCCAGTAGCACGTCCTCTTGCATTGATGCATGCCTGTATTCGCCGTGGCATACTATCCACAAGTTCATCAAGACACTGTTGGTCCAAATTGTCTCACTCCTCAACGACAATTCGGCGTAAATCTCTCAGAGTGGTTGGTGAGTCAAGACGTCCATAAACAGCCCTTTTCAACATATCCCAGGCATGTTCGATAGGGTTCATGTCTGGCGAACATGCTGGCCACTGTAGTCGAGCGATGTCGTTATCTTGAAGGAACGCATTCACAAGATGTGCACGATGAGGTCGAGAATTGTCGTCCATGAAGACAAATGCCTCTCCAATATTCTGCCGATATGGTTGCACTATGGGTCGGAGGATGTCATCCAGGTATCGTAAAGCCGTTTCGGAGCCTTCCATGACCACCAGTGGCGTACGTCGGCCCCACATAATGCCACCCCAAAACATCAGGGAACCACCACCTTGCTGCACTCGCTGGACAGTGTGTCTAAGACGTTCAGCCTGACCAGGGTGCCTCCAAACACGTCTCCGACGATTGTCTGGTTGAAGGCATATGCGACACTCATCGGTGAAGAGAACGTGATGCCAATTCCGTGGGGTCCATTCAGCATGTTGTTGGGCCCATCTGTACCGCGCTGCATGGTGTCGGGGTTGCAAAGCTGGACCTCGCCATGGACGTCGGGAGTGAAGTTGCGCATCATGCAGCCTATTGCGCACAGTTTGAGTTGAAACACGACGTCCTGTGGCTGAACGAAACGCATTATTCAACGTGGTGGCATTGCTGTCAGGGTTCCTCCGAGCGGCAATCCGTAAGTAGCGGTCATCCACTACAGTAGTAGCCCTTGGGCGGCCTGAGCGAGGCCTGTCATCGACAGTTCCTGTATCTCTGTACCTCCTCCATGTCCGAACAACATCGCTTTGGTTCACTCTGAGACGCCTGGAAACTTCCCTTGTTGAGAGCCCTTCTTGACACAAAGTAACAATGCGGACGCGATCGAACTGCGGTATTGACCTTCTAGGCATGGTAGAACTACAGACAACATGAGCAGCGTACCTTCGTCCTGGTGGAATGACTGGAACTGATCGGCTGTCGTACCCCCTCCGTCTAATAGGCCCTGCTCATGCATGGTTGTTTACATCTTTGAGCAGTTTTAGTGACATCTATGAACAGTCAAAGGGACTGTATCTTGGATACAATATACACAGTCAACGTCTATATGCCGGAGATCTGGGAACCGAGGTGATGCAAAACTTTTTTTGATGTGTGTAGCTTCACACAGGTGCAATTAGTGGAAGGTTCTTTAACATGCCATAAATCTATGACATGGGACCGCCGGCTTTACTTCCCCTCCGAAGGAGTCATACTGAGGGATTTTTAACGCTCTTAAAAATTCCGACGGCATCGGCCGGGTTTGAACCCGCTATCTTGGGCATAGAAGCTCAGCATGCTACCGACTACGCCACCGAAGCCGCCTTTGTTGTCAGACATCAATAATCTGGTAATAATTACGATATGGTAGCTACGTAAATAAGTACAAGGCTAATCGTCAAACATTGTGTGTGATGTGATATATGCCAGGAGATACAAAGGATTATCTGGCTACCAGTATTGTTGCTCAGTTCGCACCACCCTGGGAACACGTGTAGGGTAATTTCTGCTTCTACACTTAGGACCTCTGCCCTTGGATTGGTGTACTCAGTAGCTGAATATTGTGCGTCCTCCTGGATGAATAGTGCTCATACCAAGCTTGTTGATATTCAGCTCAACCAAACTATGCGCATCATCTCGGGGATAATTAGATGTACTCCGACATATTGGCTGCCAGTGCTAAGTCACATTCCACCTCAAAGTATGAGACGAGAACATGGACTTATGAAGGTGTACAGCGCCATCTGCAAAAATCCTCATCTTCCCGTGCACCATGATTTTCCTGACTAGGAATATACTTCGCTCTCGCCACCCTCCTCTGACTACTGCACAAAGGCTCGATGAAAGTGAGTTCAACGTGACTGCCCGTTGGAAGCAGTTCTGGTCGATCTCTGCCTCACCGGAACAACAATTTATGCCATGCATCACAACCAAGCCTCCAGGTTTTGAGCTTCCTAGAAGAATAAAATAAATAAATATGATTAGATTTGCAGATGACATTGCCATAGTTGCAGATAGTGAACAACATCTCAAACAAATAATAGTAAAAATGGAGGAAATAATGGGTAATGAATACAAGATGAAAATAAATAAATCCAAGACGAAAGTTATGGTCTGCGATAAAAATGCAGACTCAATTATGAAATTAGTGGTGGGCAACAAAACACTAGAAAATGTTCAAGAATTTTAATATCTCGGAAGCAAAATTACCAAAGATGGAAAAAGCAAGAAAGAAATCAAATGTAGAATTTTACAAGCCAAATTAGCATTTCACAACAAGAAACGTTTATTCACTACAAATTCCATTAATCTTAAAACTAGAAAACGATTATTAAAAGCCTATGTTTGGAGTATTGCCCTTCATGGTTGCGAAACGTGGACAATTGGAAAAGAAGAAAAAAGGAGGTTAAATTCTTTTGAACAATGGTGTTATAGAAGAATGCCAAAAATTAGCTGGACAGAAAAAATAACGAATGCTGAAGTATGTAAAAAGGTGGAGGAAAATCATACCTTTTGGAAAAGCATAAAGAGGAGGAGGACTAGACTGTTAGGACATATTTTGAGACACGATAGCCTGCTGAAAACGGTATTGGAGGGAATGGTTGAAGGCAAAAGATGTCGAGGAAGACCACGCCTACAATATGTCCAGCAAATCATGTCTGATGTAGGTTGCAGAAACTATAAAGGGATGAAGAGGAAAGCTATAAATAGAGCCGACTGGAGAACTGCCGCAGACCAATCCATGGATTGAATACTTAAGAAGAAGAAGAAGAATTTGGTCCACCCTAAATAGAATAAGAACAAATTTTGGTAGATGCACGGACTCTCTTCACAGGTGGGGGAAAATTCCATCTTCGAAATATACCTGCGGTGCTGAAAGACAACTATTCAGCATATCACACAAGAGGGTCCACTAACTGCCTTTTCTGGGGCTTCAGTTGAGTTCCTGATGGCTACACAAAAATGCATCGACTACATGAATGAAAATCCACAGCCTGCTTCCAGTCTCCGACCGAGTCAGGAATGGAATGAATGAAGCCCCCATCTAGCGGCGAGGATATGGACTGTGCCGGCTGCCGAGACCTGACGCACTCCTCTGGGGCAATGATTAAATGAATGACAGATGAAATGAAATGGTAGGGGAGAGTTTTTATGGAATGAAATTTTGACAGGGAAAACCGGAGTACCCGGAGAAAAACCTGTCTGCCCCCGTTTTGTCCAGCACAGATCTCACATGGAGTGACCGGGATTTGAACCACGGACCCAGCGGTGAGAGGCCGGCGTGGTGCCGCCTAAGCCACGGAGGCTTCGCATCGACTACATAAAGGATGTAAATCTGACATTGTGACTCTTATCTGAGTTCAGCCTAGTATATAGTTATTTTCTTTTCAATGCTGTTTTAATTATCTTTATATTATAATATGTATTGTGGTGTGTTTTGTACCATACGCTAAATAAATAAATCGTCAAACAAAACACTGCACGGTACCACCAGGATTCTACTGTAAGCTACTGTATATTACTTGTTTGATGAGTCTTTGCCGTTTTGAAGTGAGTGCGCTGGCCTCTGTTTGCATCTATCAGCGAGTTCCGTACACTCAGCATCACACGCCAATAGTCCTCCTAACGTGTGCACCCACTTTTGTCCATCTTCTAGTCACTTCACGAAAGCAGCGGTGAGCCAAATCTTTCAGAGTTGATAGAAACAGTTTGGTAACATTGCTCGCAGCTATCATTTGCTTGACTATATTCCATAACTGTTTGATAGGCTTTAGGTCACAGTGCTAGGGTGGTATCCGTAGAACAGACAAATCCTATCCACGGTGTACACAGGCTCTGGTTTGTACCGTTTCACCATTTTTAACAACTCTTTCTTGGTCATGTCTTCTGCAACTGTATAGTAACATTTTAATTATGACAGTATTTCGTCTTTGCGAGGAGCTAGGGTGGGCAGTCATTTCTTGTACGGTCTGTTATGATGTATTGTTAAGTACAACAATATACCCAGGTGGATGATTTGGAATGAGTCGCTCCTGTAACCACTTATTATAATTCCAGCTATTCATTTCTTCATAGTAATCTTTAGACTGATTCTTCGGATCATAAATGAACTCTGTCCCATGAATAAACCCCATTTCACCCCCAGCGTGTACCACAATAACACAAATGTACAGACGGTTGTTAGCGAATTAAAAATAATGCCAGATTAAAATCCCCCTAGGTCAAACAATTCAATTCAATGCACTACACGACGTAATAACTTCATTTTTCATCATTATGGTCACCGACAGTAGTGGCTATGCTGGCTAACGCGCAGCATTAGGTCATGGGGCCAAGCTCTCTGCTGACTCGGTAGACGCGTGGGTTCGAGCCCCACCGTCGGCTGTCCTTGAAATGGTTTTCTGTGGTTTCCCCATTTTCAACACCAGGCAAATGCTGGGACGGTACCTACTGACAGGCCACGGCCGCTTCCTTCCACATCCTTGCTCAATTTCATTCATCTTCATCCATTCCATCTCACATTCTGACGCGCAGGTCGCCCACGGGCGTTGACTTGAAAGACCTGCACTCGGCCTCTCTGGAGGCTACACGAAAAAAAAAAAATATATATCATTATGGTCGTGGAAAGTCATTTCCTGATACAGTGTAGCAATATTGAGCACATACGTTTCTCAGCACTCTGTTGGTGATGTCTTCTGCAACTGTAATAGGGCCTATAGTAACATTTTAATTATGACAGTATTTTGTCTGCGAGAAGCGAGGGTGAGAGCTGTAATTTCTTGTACGGTGTGTTATGATTAGGGCCCGGATGTTGAAGTCGTTAAAAAGTAAAAAAATGCAATTAAAATTTTCCAAAATGACTGTAATAAATGACCTATAAATTCGGAAAATGCACTATAATATGGTGAAAATGATCTTATAATAATAAACTCACCAATATTTCAAAAATTAACGTGTTGAGATTTTGCATAATGTTTTATATCCGGTGTTTTTGTCCAGCCCTTTTTTCAGTTTTGTCGCCACGATTGTTGCTAAGACTAATTTCCACCCGGTTGATTAAGGAATTGGAATCAACCATTTCTTCGCCCGTTTTCTCCAACGATGTGATTGTTGCTGTCAATAACGCTACTAGCTTCTTCTTAACTCTGAGAGACGTAACTCCCTCATATAAAGCTGTGACATGACTAAATTGGATAAAAATGACCTTAAAAGGCCTATTTCTCTAAAATGTGACCCAAAAATCTACCAAACTTAAAAAATGCTCTTAAAATGGAAAAATAGCAAAAAGTGCAAAATAAAAAACACATATTTGAAGACGGGGTGGCCCGTCCGGAGTTTCTATGTACATCAGCATTGTTGTAGACAGATCAGTAAAAAGATGACATGTCATAAACATCCGGGCCCTAGTTATGACTAATTTCCACCCGGTTGATTAAGGAATTGGAATCAACCATGCTCATGTCACAATTATTCATAGACATGCAGTGCAGACTGTATCGCCACCTTCGGGAAAACAGATTGTGTCATATCACTGACAGCCTGTAGTTCACGTCCCTGCCACCGGCAAGCACTGGTCAGACGCGTAATATTAGCCTACTTTCGAATTTTGTAAAACATGAAAGTAGACTAATGAGATCTACACGGGTCAAATGTCCGTGTGTCTGTCTGTGTGTTTATATGTCTCTTCTCCCAAACGACGAAACGGAATTCATCCAAATTCCGTACAGAGGTAGCCCCAGTAAAGGGCATCTCAGTGTCATGTTAAATATCATCGCCATCTTAAGGAAAAGAAAATGGCGCCACCTTAGTGTTCAATGCTAAAGTCGATTTACGACTAAAGTATCATCAGATCTGTTCTAAATTTTGGAAAACACAGTTCATCTCAGAAGCATCTGCGACCCAAACTACAAGATCATCAGTGAAATAATTACACGATGATTGCCGTGTGAATCATGCAAGTATTCCCTCTGGTCATGGGAAGTTTAAGTGCTACTTCGAACGTTTTAAAATTAACATTGCAGGCGATTACTTGTGCCTTTGTGGATCTTCTCAAACAGTGGACCATTTACTCTTCAACTGTGCCACGCTTAGCAGGACAAGATTCCAACTTGAGTGTCATCTAAACAATTTTAATATGGAACTTTCAAAACCACTATTCCACCTGTTTAAGAAATCCTGCTGTTACAAACAGTTCCTTATGTTCATTCACCACATCTGCAATAATCCAGTTTCATAATTTTGTGTTAAGGACCAATAATTAACTGATCAAAACGATAACCCTAATATACTCATGAACAATAGGTTTCAAAATGTTCGGATATTCAATAAATAAATAATCAATAACCTATGATCCAATGAAGCAATGATCACAGAACTTGGCATTTCGACAGTCCCGTATAAGGACCCTCTGTTATCAACGTGATGACTGAATGAAAGTAAACACTACGCGTAACCGCCATCTTGAAATTATAAAATAGATTAATATATAACTCTCAGCACTTACGAGCTACAGTAACGAAAATTAGTGACAATATAGGACTGTATATGTGGCCTTGTATGGCCAAGGCAAAAAGCACAGACTCTGCATATTGAAGATGGTGGTTGCGCGAACTATAACAACATTAAAATTGACAACTCAGAATATGATTACATAATTAAGACGAATCTCGGCAAGAGATGAGTATCATTTAAGGGTTCTAATTTGCGTTAGTCAAAAGATTATCACACTAATGATATATTCTACACAGCAGCTATCTTGAAATTTCAAAATAAGCTGTATTAGGGTAACTTAGAAAAGGTAAAACCTTATAAGAACAGCGTCTCCATGCATTCCAGGCGTACTATTAAAATATACAAATTAGTAACTCAGGATATATTTGCACAATTAAGACGAACCTTGTTAGGAGAGAAGTGTTATATACGAGGCCTCAGAAGCATGATTGATAAATTTATCACACTGAATAAAGTTCGCAGCGGCCTTCCTGATCTCTGAGGTGAGCGGCTTCTTCAATCGGAAGCTGGCCACCATGCTCTTCGCTCTCCAGCATGTGTTGTAGGAAGTTATTGTGATGGTCCCAATTTGTGACCAGAACGAAATAATTTTATATATATATATATATTATTATTATTATTATTATTATTATTATTATTATTATTATTATTATTAGTATTATCAATATTTTTTAAGTTTACATTTTACCTTTTATTAGTTAACTAATATATTTATATCTATTATTATGCGGTAATGTAGAATATTATGGCAATTGAAAGGATTTGGAGCGATACACATTATATTTGAAATAAGCTAAGACGCTTGACTGAATATTATTTCTGAAGAAAATTCGAACAAGAGAAGAAAGAGGGTTGTTCACAGAAGGGCGGCGTATTCACGGCTTCTTGGAAATGACATAAATAGACACTTATGTCTGTCACATCATGTATTCTACCAATATACAAATCATACTAAGAAGGGATTCTAAGAAGACTTACCACCAACAATGCTGGGCCGATGAATGAGTCCTTTGCAACTTTATACTAAAGGTGGGCTGGACCTCCTGAGAATTGCTACAAAGAAGTATTGTCATTGTTGATATGTGAAAGGCGAGCTTATATCGCCTAGCGACTTCTGAAGACGGGTCATACACGTGCTTTACCTGGGAACGGTATATATATGACGGCCGCCCAAATGGATTATTATTATTGAATTGCTGGAGGAGAGGGAAGGATGCTGAGTGGAGCAGAGGAATTTGTAGCGAGATGGAGTCTATAACGCAGTTCTAAACTAGACAGTTGACTATTAAGTATGTGAATTTGATAAGACATTCTGTCTCATCAGTGACATGGTTGTGTACGAGGCTATTGTCACAGGGATGATTTTTGGAATTTATTCCGTCATCCACATATAAATTAATTACTTTGAGGATGATCAGGGCCATCTGGAACTCTCTACGCAACAATCCAACTACAAAGATCTTCAATGCGGTGAGCGATGTAAACAGTTATACTCCAGTCAAATCAGAAGGCTATCATGCTTATTAAATTCAATATATTCTATTCAATTAACTCAGTATACTCCAATTTCCAATCAAGAACCATAATACAAGTAAATTCAGTAGATTCTTTAATTTAAATTTATTATTATTATTATCTTTAGTATTTTATATTTTTTTTTTGCACTTGTTGTTTTTATATATTAAATTCATTTTAAATTCAAATGTTTGACTGGTTTCCTTTAGTAGCTAGAAATTACTATAAGGCAACACCATACTCCTGAACTAATTATCGTAAGGTTAGATTACGTAAGTTTCACTACGGCTGGAGATAGGAATTTCGATGCTCTACCTCTGTTTAACCGAGGTTTAATATATTATTTTGATCATGATATATAAATGATCTGGCGCCCTGGCAATACATATGATACTACACATTATGTACTTTTTTTTAGTGAAGCTGACAACAATACAGATACACTATTAGATTAATACACAATTAAATGTTTCATTTTGATCACCCAAAAGTGGGCGACTATTTAAATAATCAGTTTCTTATTAACATTTTTTTCTTATTAAGTTCTTTAAACCATTACATATAACGCCCAACAGTGGAGCGCTTTTACTATTAACAGTAACACTCTCTATATACTATAACCCATTACAAATGGCTGCCTCAACGGGGGACATTAAGTTCAATAACCCTTTATGACTGACGCCCAACTAGCGGAGCGCTTTGCTTATTATTAATAGAACCCCATTAAGCTCTCCCAACCCATTACAAATAACGTCCAACAGTGGAGCTTTCTTATTAATATTATTAAGCTCAATAAAACCATTACAAATGGCCCCCAACTGTGCGGCACGAAAACCTAACGATATTTACGGAAGGAGTGGGTGTTAATTCAGTGCAAATTGTCAGTGATTTTGGGGGAAAGTGAAGTGAATTAGTGTATTATTAGTGATTGATTTAGGGGGGGGGGAAAGTGAGGTGAATTTTGGAACGGTAAACTTTATATGGTGTACTTCGAGATGGCGGATGAGGAACAAAGGAAATTGAGGAGTAGGGGTAAAGGCGAGAAAGCTAATTATACGAAAGTTGATAGTGGTACTGAGGCTGAGAGTGTAGAGGATTATACCAAGATGTCGGAGGTAAATCTTGAGAGTAATCCTGAGAATAATCCCGAGGTTAACCCTGAGACGAATATAGAGGTATATCCTGAAATAAATCCTGAGACTAGTGGAGAGAAGGAGAAACAAAAGCCTTTGGATATTTCGGAAAACAAATTAGATGAGATCATGGGAATGTTTCAGGAGATGAATAGGCAAAATCAGGAGATGAATAGGCAAAATCAGGAGATGAATAGGCAAAATCAGGAGATAAGCAAGGCAATAGACAAGAAGCTAGAAGATAGCAATAAAAATAATCAGGAGATAAGTAGGCAGAATCAGGAGATGAGTAGGGAGATGAGAGAGGAAATAAGTAGGCAAAATCAGGAGATGAGTAGGGAGATGAGAGAGGAAATAAGCAGGCAAAATCAGGAGATGAGTAGGGAGATGAGAGAGGAAATAAATAGGCAAAATCAGGAGATGAGTAGGGAGATAAGGGAAGCGATATGTAAAGATAATGAAGAAATTAATCAGAAGCTAGACAAGGTGGAAAAGGTGAATGAGGAGTTAAACAAAAAGTATGAGAGGATTAAGGAGAATATGTCAGAATTCAAAGAAATAATAAGAAAGGAATTGCAAAGTGAGTTAAAGAAAACCATAGCTGAAGTTAGGATAGAAGTAGGGGAAAAGTTTGAAGTTATAGGCAAGAAAGTAGAAGAGATTAACCAAGAGGTAAGGGAAAGAGTAGAAGACGTGAAGGTAGAGATTATGGAACGTAGCAAGAAAGAAGAGATGAAGGTTAAAGACAAGATAGGAATAGAAGTAGGAAAGATAAAGAAAGTGATAAACACTCAAGAGATAAAAATGCAAAATAATTATAGAGGAACAAAATAGGCAGACAAGGGAAGAAGTCAGAGCCTATATAAAGGAAGTCAATATGAAGTTAACAGAGATAAAGAAGCGTGCGTTAAGGCACAGTCAGAAAGACATAATTATTGAACAAGGAAAGCAGAAAGCTGAGATAAGTAATCCAAAGCATAGGAAGAAAAAGCACAAGCAGAGCGCGATGGTGGAAGAAATGGTGGAGAGAGATAGTGTAGAAGACGAAAGAAGGACGGATATAGAAGAAAGCAGAAGCAAAAAGCAACAATTAGAAAGGTCGTTAAGCTATAGTAGTGGAGAAATGAAGGAAAGGCATGAAATTAATAAGTCCAGAAGTAAAATGAAAGGGGGAGAAAATGAAGTTGTTAGAGGAAATAGAGAATATAATGAAAGAGAGTGAGAAAGATTATGAAGTGCAGTGGCGTGCCATAGAAGATAGAATAGGGGAAGTAATAGGAGCAAAGGCGAAATACAGTGTTACTATTGATAAATATAATACGGGGGAGGAAGAAACTATTGTTATGAGGAGAGAAGAGAGCGTAACTATAAATACATATAGAAGCAAAGAAGAAGGTGATAAGAACTAAAAAATGCCAGATAGAGTAGTTATGTAAGTCGGTATTACTATTTTGAGCGAACCGTATGACCTAAATATCCGTAATGATTTATTAAGTGAATTTATGGAGGTATCTAAAGAACCTACCGTTATTAATTTTAACTCAGTCTTAAAATTACAAGTGTTAGGGGCGTGTATCGATACACTTTTTGATAGTGGCTGTCAGGTTTCTTGCATCAGTGCAGCATTTTATAATAATAGGAAGGAACATGGTATAAAAAATTATAGGAAATTCCAATTAGAATTTAACTGCGATGGGAAAGATATTCCAAATAATTTCTAAACAAGTGGTTGGAGAAATTTTAAAAGAAAGTAAGATTGGAACACAAGTATGTTTTTTTAGTCCAAATCTGATATATTCACTAATTATGGGTTCGGACAGGATGTCGCAACATTCTGCACTGCTATGTTATAAGGAGGGTAGTGTTAAAATTCAGATGAATGGGTGGAGATATGATCATGTCATTTAATAATTGAAGTAAGTTATATGGTGGTTCTAAGAATAGATGTACGCTTGAGGAGGTATTAATGACTAAAGGAGTCGATATTTGTAGTGAGGTGGTGAGTGGTGAGATTGTTGGGGGTATCTCTTGAGAGGGAACCTTGTTTTTTACATTTTTAGGCAGTATGATGACGAAGGATTATCTAGAGGATTCCTTGCGTGAGGCTGCATTACAGAGTGCGTTAGAGTGTGATCGTGTGGATCGATTGTTGATTGTGTGGATCGAGTGTTGAAGCTGTTGTAAGAGAATTAGTATATATTTAAGAACCGTATTGGATTAGCTAATTGCTACGAACATTCATTAAATGTACATGATCGCAGTATTTTTGTAGGTCATCGCTACCCCGTGCCTTACAAATTTCAGGAAGCTGTGAGAAGGCAGATTGAAAGCATGTTGCAGGATAAAATTATAGAACCCTATATTAATTAGCCCATATATTAATTCGTTAAGGGTAGTTCCCAAATCAGAAAGGAAAGTAAAGCTATATTGTGATGCCCGTAATTTAAGTAGGCAGATTGAAAGCATGTTGCAAGATACAATTATAGAACCCTATATTAGCCCATATATATATATATTAATTCGTTAAGGGTAGTTCCCAAGTCAGAAAGGAAAATAAAGCTATATTTTGATGCCCGTAATTTAATTAGGCAGATTTTTGTGAACAGTTAATATTTCAGTAGATAGGATGGTTAATAAAAGGATTTAAAGGTAAGTCATTTTTTTGTACTGGAGAAATTAAATTTTATCGGTCATACGGATTCCGCGAAAGAAAGGTATTATGAAGTAGAAAGAAGTGTAATTTTGAGAAATAAGGTGAATAACTACGGGTGATAAAGAGGTGTAATCTTGAGTAGAAAGAAGTGTAATTTTGAGAAATAAAGTAAGTGAATACGGATTTAGCGAAAGAATGGTAATCTGAAGTATAGAGAAGTGCAATTTTGAGAAATAAAGTAAGTGAATACGGATTCCGCGATAAAGAGGTGTAATCCTGAATAGAAAGAAGTATAATTTTGAGAAAAAGGTGAGTAACTACGGTTAAAAAAGGGTGAGTAACTCAGGTCAAAAGTGAGTAATTAGACGAAACAGTAAAACGATTATGCGGGACCTATAATGTGAGATCCTTAAGGAAATATGTGTCATGAGTAATAGAAGTGAAGTTTATGGTAAGTAAGGAAAGTCGCTTAATAATAAGTGAATGATTGTGGTCTGAACGATCAGGTAATGGCGAGGGTTTGCATCAACCTATGATATTGTGTGTCTTGAAGAGCACAGAGGAAATATAAAGCGTATTTTGTCGGCTATAGGCTTGTGTATTTGAGTGTGATATATATACATATGTGGGGTAATTTAGCGCACTGCATTTGCACTGAACGATGTTGCCTTAGGTAATACAAGCTAATAAAGTTTCATCTTTTTATAATATGCCTGTGTTACTAGATACATATAATTCCTGAGAGACTGGAGTAGATCTGGTGATTCGCATCACATACCAAGTGTCGTGAAGCGATAAAGTGAATTAATCAGTTGGCAGTCCCACCAACTAGCCATAGTGTATTCAGTTCGACACCAGGCTGAAAATTGAATTCTACGTCCTCAAGATATAAAGCAAAGGTGTATGCCACCCAAATATACATAAGTGCAACGATGACTTATGTCCAAAACAAGAATATAAAAATGAAGGGTATTTTGATGTACATTGTTTACAGGTCGCTTTAAGTATGTAAAGAAGAAAGAAAAAGACATTATGAACAATGAATGACTGAAATGATGAGATTTAAAAATAAATATACATAAAACTTGAAGGGTATAATTTTTTGATGTTGGTAATTGCTTTGAAGGGTATAATAATGTCGATGTTTGTAATTTCTTTGTAGGGTATAATATTTTATATTTGTACAAGTGTTGAAGAGAAGTATGGTGATATGATTGTTGACATATACCATAATTCTCTGGGGCGAATATGTGATGGTCCCAATTTGTGACCAGAACGAAATAATTTTATATATATTATTATTATTATTATTATTATTATTATTATCAATATTTTTTAAGTTTACATTTTACCTTTTATTAGTTAACTAATATATTTATATCTATTATTATGCGGTAATGTAGAATATTATGGCAATTGAAAGGATTTGGAGCGATACACATTATATTTGAAATAAGCTAAGACGCTTGACTGAATATTATTTCTGAAGAAAATTCGAACAAGAGAAGAAAGAGGGTTGTTCACAGAAGGGCGGCGTATTCACGGCTTCTTGGAAATGACATAAATAAACACTTATGTCTGTCACATCATGTATTCTACCAATATACAAATCATACTAAGAAGGGATTCTAAGAAGACTTACCACCAACAATGCTGGGCCGATGAATGAGTCCTTTGCAACTTTATACTAAAGGTGGGCTGGACCTCCTGAGAATTGCTACAAAGAAGTATTGTCATTGTTGATATGTGAAAGGCGAGCTTATATCGCCTAGCGACTTCTGAAGACGGGTCATACACGTGCTTTACCTGGGAACGGTATATATATGACGGCCGCCCAAATGGATTATTATTATTGAATTGCTGGAGGAGAGGGAAGGATGCTGAGTGGAGCAGAGGAATTTGTAGCGAGATGGAGTCTATAACGCAGTTCTAAACTAGACAGTTGACTATTAAGTATGTGAATTTGATAAGACATTCTGTCTCATCAGTGACATGGTTGTGTACGAGGCTATTGTCACAGGGATGATTTTTGGAATTTATTCCGTCATCCACATATAAATTAATTACTTTGAGGATGATCAGGGCCATCTGGAACTCTCTACGCAACAATCCAACTACAAAGATCTTCAATGCGGTGAGCGATGTAAACAGTTATACTCCAGTCAAATCAGAAGGCTATCATGCTTATTAAATTCAATATATTCTATTCAATTAACTCAGTATACTCCAATTTCCAATCAAGAACCATAATACAAGTAAATTCAGTAGATTCTTTAATTTAAATTTATTATTATTATTATCTTTAGTATTTTATATTTTTTTTTTGCACTTGTTGTTTTTATATATTAAATTCATTTTAAATTCAAATGTTTGACTGGTTTCCTTTAGTAGCAAGAAATTACTATAAGGCAACACCATACTCCTGAACTAATTATCGTAAGGTTAGATTACGTAAGTTTCACTACGGCTGGAGATAGGAATTTCGATGCTCTACCTCTGTTTAACCGAGGTTTAATATATTATTTTGATCATGATATATAAATGATCTGGCGCCCTGGCAATACATATGATACTACACATTATGTACTTTTTTTTAGTGAAGCTGACAACAATACAGATACACTATTAGATTAATACACAATTAAATGTTTCATTTTGATCACCCAAAAGTGGGCGACTATTTAAATAATCAGTTTCTTATTAACATTTTTTTCTTATTAAGTTCTTTAAACCATTACATATAACGCCCAACAGTGGAGCGCTTTTACTATTAACAGTAACACTCTCTATATACTATAACCCATTACAAATGGCTGCCTCAACGAGGGACATTAAGTTCAATAACCCATTACAAATGACGCCCAACTAGCGGAGCGCTTTTCTTATTATTAATAGAACCCTAAATACACGAAACCATTACAAATGGCTGCCTCAACGAGGGATATATAAGTAATACTCAATAACCCATTACATTATGGGAATACCCATTCCCCCACTTTCCTTATTGGCCACTATCCTTAGGGCAATACAGCCATGAGTGTTTCAACATGTAATTAGTTAGGCGAATTTACAGATTGGCATGTCCGCAATCGTGTACCCCGGCCGCGAGGGCAACTGCAGCAAGTCCGGAGACCGCAGGTTCGAATTCCGGCGCTGTCAGTGACTATCCTGAGTGTGGTTTTACCCCGAGGTTTCCCACATTCCCCTAGGCAAATGCCGGGATAGTACCTTACTTCAAGTCCCGGGGTAGCTACATTATACCTGTCCCTAATACTGTTACACACACTACTAGTACAGAAATACAGGTTATCAGACAAGTTCAACACACACCCCACTACACGGAGCTGATGACCAAGGATTCCTAAGGCCTTAAAATAAATTAACACCATCATATTACTGATTGGCACAGTTCAGTTCTTCAGTGGTTATGATGGTAAGGACGACTAGACATATGGCGTGGCTCTGTGGTTCCTAAAGTGTCTCCCAGACTGCGCAGGTGGTGTTGTGGGCGAGAGATGACTGAAGGCACGTTCTCGTGTGGCAGTTTGCTATTTACCGTTTATAAGTGTTTATGAGTGGTTGCCAATAGGTATATATATAATCTTAATTTTCATTAAATATACCTCCAATATAGGTGTCCTGATAAGGGTTGCAAAAGTTAGTGAATAATCTTACCGGAATCGGTGAATGTTCTTAATAGTTACGACGCCGTGTTCGTAGATACGTCAGTTGCATTGTGCGAAAATGAAACTTAATTTCTAAAGGAGCTTACATGGACCAAGTTGTTAGAGCACTTCTAAACTTTGAGTTTGAACTGTACTAAAAAGACGTGGGGGGTGATGGTTCTCAACTACTAATGAAAGAAGACTTGATTTATTGTTGGTGTGCCTATCAACGTCATCTAATGACTGTTAAGGTTGTCTGATTTTCTAGACAGAGGAAGAAGCCATCCAAGAATACTTTATTCGTGGTGTAACGGCTAACATTCTTTTGCTGTCACCTCAGAGGTTAGAGTTTGATTCCCGTCTCTGCCAAGAAATGTAATTCTGGTCTGAGGGCTGGATTCGTGTACAGTCAGCCCCGTGAGGCAAAACTGAGAAGCGATGGGTTCGATTCCCTCCTCAGCCATTCTGGAAATGGCTTCCCACTTCTACTCCAGGCAAATACCGGGATGGTTCCTAACTAAGAGGCCACGGCCGTTTCCTTCCCAATCGTCACTAGAATTACAATTACACAGGTTATCAGACAAACATCCCCCACACTCGCTCGAGTAAACAGGGCCATATAACCACGATGTCCAAGTCCCTCAAATGAAACAACAGCCACTTTATTTTCAAGTCTGTGAAGAGAATTACGAGTTCAAAGGTCTTAAATAGATCGTAGGCTACTATTCATGCAAAGCTGAGTACGTTTTATCGTCAATATTTCCAATTTAATAGGAATTGGCTAACTGGGAAGACATTTAATATTACGGTAACCCACTTTTTTCAGTTAAGGAAATGCATTCATCTATTGTGATTGTTTTATTTCATACACCACCTATGCTGTACTGGAGCTACTGAAGTCCCTGCCAAAATATCTTTCACATTATTCAATTCCACAGACATACAAGTAGGCTTCTTAAAATATACGGTAGCAGAAAATTTTCATTTATGTCTGCATTTACTGCTTTTAGTTAGTTAGTTAGATATTGTTGTTTTAAGTGGCGGAACAGTGAGGGCATTTTTCCTAATTTACTGCTGTAGAGGATAATAGCAACCTGGGCCTAATTCCATGTGATGTATTTTATAAGTTGATAAGAATGTTGAGAATCCTTTTGTAAGCTGCATTATAAAACATTCTGGTATGCACAGTAGGCCTAGATCTACATATACAGTAGATGTATTTCTTCCTCAGTTTTTGACTGGCCTCCTGGACTTGAGGCCACATAGCTCATAGGCCTATACATCAATCTTCTTATTTTCGTTATTATTAGCCTATAACATTCCATATTCTTGGCTTGTTGTAAACTGCACTGACACAGTGTTCATCAATAGGAAGCTAATTATTTAAAATCAGAAATAAATCTCGGTAGTTTATTTCTACATTGGCCTAATATTTTAACATATCATACCAAGCGTTCAACAAAGACAGTGTGAATAATAGTCTATCGTCTTACATCTAGGCGTAATTTATATGCCACCTTACGACGCGACGTGGCGGCTTTAATTTTCGTGGAGAAGTAAACGGGAATACACTGCGCACAGCATCATCACTTAACAGTTTCCTTCCAGACAATACTGGCTAAAGTTTAAAGGTAAGAAATGGGCTGAACTTACTCTCATATGGGCTGATATGTGCGATTTCCCTTCAGCACGACGAATTTTTACAAGGCACTATTACCTTAAAATACGATCATTGACAAGGAATGAAAAGTTACTTTGGAGTTGCCATATCTGTTTCTTTTGCTGGGGAACAGCACAATGTTGAACCATTATTCTAAAAGGTGTAAAACAACGAATATTTAAGTCTAATTCGTAACTACAACGCACACAAGAATCTCATGGCTGCCCACAATACTGGTTTGTAAACATAGTCATGGGGTAGCGTGTCATCATAGGGCGGTCATGGTCTAGTCGTCCATAAAATTCAAACTCCCCGCTTCAGAACTATACTTTAATCAATGATAACACAGTCAGACAAATCATTAAATTGTTTTTACTCGTCCTGCGACATCGCGGGGTACCTGCCTGTGGGGTTGGCCACGGCCGACTTACTCGGGATGGTGCCCGGTGGGTCATGGGTTCGATTGAAATATCAAGCATTCAGCACATACCGCCAATCCATTTTCATAAACAGTATTCCCCAAATCAAAGCGAGGCATATTTTAAACAACTATTATTTAAATCAAAAACCTACTACAGGTCTGTTTCTCCTTTCATACTTAAAAAAAGTCCTCTCGGCACGCCGGAAGGCGGAGGTAGATTTCACCGGACAAACTTGGGGATAGGCGAAAATAGGCAGAATATGCAAGTTTTCGTAGAAGGATCAGACCTCATTTATTGCGAGAAGGTATTTTATAATTGGAGCTTAATTAACTTTGTTTTTCGTCATTATATGCTTATTTTAAACATTTTATTGTCTTATGGGAACGGTAACCTTCTTGTCATTTCGGGTCCATTTTTATACTTGTGGTCACACTGTCCTTATGCAAGGTTTCGACACTGATGTGTAACTATGTAACGGTCTGTTACTTCTTCACGCAAAATTCTATCTCCCGCAGAGATTTTGGTTCGTTCCTCAGTTTAGGGGCTGCGACAACGCGGTCATGTAACCCCGTGTACTTAGGGATGGCTGTATTAGTCTGTAATTCAGGTAAGGACTGCAGACGGTCAATTTCAAGTAGTAGTTCCTAATGTTGCTACCAGGTACTACCGTCAACGACACCTAGCTGTGAACTTGCCTACTATATGCCACCGCAACCAGCAACTCGCAACGAACGTTGGAACTTCCCCTCCAAAAGGAACTGAGGGATTTTTAGCGCTCTTAGAAAATCCGACGACTTAGGCCGGCTTTCAACTCGCGACCTTGGGCATAGACATTCAGCATTCTACCAGTTTCGTCACCGAAGCCGCTTCACACTTAACAGTAGTCAGATAGAAATCTGAATCTGATCTCGTGCAACTGCGTTATCTTGGCAACGTCTGATGGCTCATCCCTCATCAATTTAGTAGTGTTGCCATGGCATCCACTGATAGCTCTTGGCATTTTCTTATAATTCCGAAATCATTTTTCTCATCCCTTGGCATAATGGTGGGTCATATCAAAAATTTTTTCAGACAAAAGTTTTAGGTAATTATTAGGGGGATATTGTCCATTTCTACGGTTTTGATATTGTGCCTATTAAGAGAGATATGATTAATGTTTCCCGAAAAAAACACTTTTTCCCACCCCTTTGGTCAATGGTTGGTGCTATAAAAAACTCTTCAAACATAAATTTTTGGGCTTTATCCGACACATAGTATGAACGTTGAAGAGATTCGATATTTCACATATTAAGAGAGTTATAGCAATATTTCACTTTTTCGAAAAAAGCCCCCCCATTTTCACCCCCTTCGACCGATTTAGCCCAGTAACGAACTCGACCGAGATTTTATAGGCATACATATTCGGTAAAAAATTCAAAGTGATTGGTGCTAAATTACGGCAGTTATCGTGTCCACAAGAAACTGATATACATATACATACATAAATATACATAAATTATGTATAAACTTTTGAACTGACGGTGGTTTTGGGGTCTGGGGGATGTGAAACGCGAAGATAAGTCGAAATTTTCCGGAAGTCGAAACATGGTACCCATTGCAATAGTTAGCTTTCTAATGAAATCTACCTCTGGTTGGTTCCTCAGTTTAGGGGCTGCGACAACGCGGTCATCTAACCCCGTGTACTTTTGGTGAGTGTAGAATCTGTCTGATAAACGGTGTGAATTGTAATGGCTGTATTAGTCTTAATTCAGGTAAGGACTGCAGACGGTCAATTTCAAGCAGTAGTTCCTAATGTTGCTACCAGGTACTACCGTCAACGACACCTAGCTGTGAACTTGGCTACTAGATGCCACCACAACCAGCAACTTGCAACGAACGTTGAAACTTCCCCTCCAAAGGAAAGCATACTGAGGGATTTTAGCACTCTTAGAAAATCCGACGACTTCGGCCGGCTTTGAAACCGCGACCTTGGGCATAGACATTCAGCATGCTACCAGTTACGTCACCGAAGCCGCTTCCCACTTAGTCAGATGGAAATACTGAATCTGATCTCGTGCAAGTGCGTTGTCATGGCAACGTCTGATGGCACATCCCTCATCAATTTAGTAGTGTTGCCATGGCAACCTCTGATAGCTCTTGGCATTTTCTTATAATTCCGAAATCATTTTTCTCATCACCTGGCGTAATGGTTGGTCATATCAAAAATTCTTTCAGACAAAAGTTTTAGGTAATTATTAGGGGAATATTGTCCATTTTGTACGGTTTTGATATTGTGCCTATTAAGAGAGATATGATTAAGGTTTCCCGAAAAACCCACTTTTACCCACCCCTTTAGTCAATGGTTGGTGCTATAAACAAATCTTCAAACATAAATTTTTGGGCTTTATCCGACACATAGTATGATCGTTGAACGGATTCGATATTTCACATATTAAGAGAGTTATAGCAATATTTCACTTTTTCGAAAAAAAAGCCCCCCATTTTCACCCCCTTCGACCGATTTAGCCCAGTAACGAACTCGACCGAGATTTTATAGGTATACATTTTCGGTAAAAAAAATTCAAATTGATCGGTGCAAAATTACGGCAGTTATCGTGTCCACAAGAAACTGATATACATATATATATATATATATATATATATATATATATATATATATATATATTGTACCCATGTGAGTAATCTCGGTGGATAATATGCATCTGCCTCCAACTAGCATCAGCTCTCAGGCGTGTACGGTAACCCCAATTTAGCAGTGCATATTTTGGATTTGAGGCTAAAAGGTATCAACTCTACAATGATAAAGCACAACTCTATTCTAAAACTTTAATCCAGTAAAATAAATCATGGCTTCAAACACAAAACAATACCCAAAAAAGCATAAAATAAAAGCAAACAAAATTTTTACTTCCACAATCCACAAGTAAACAATTATAAAATCACAACAAAGTCATACCTAGCCATAAGGCTTTACCCTTCTGTGAACTTCACAAGGATATACTAGTGCGCTGATGCACCTACGACTTCAAAACAAACTGTACATTAACATAACAGTCATACAATGTGACTTCTTTAATATTACAAGAAGGATTATTCCTTAAACCTCTTTATGTTAAACAATTATGTGTGCCGTGCGTGTTTTAATATTTTTCTTCTCACCAATGAAATGCTTTGCATGCATTTACCTATTTGGACGTTGCACCAAAATCAACGTGCAACTCCATAATTATGTAAGCTACCCCCTACACATCCTCCAATTATATGGTTTCACCGCATGCTGTCTGTGATTCCTAGATAAAACGTTACGTTATAGCTTATGTCGGATTGTACGATAGACTACCTCGCGCTCATGGCGATTGGCATCTAGTCACCAACTACATGACTTGGCTCCAGTGACAGTACAAATATATCATGTAACTATTCGTCAGATAGCTAAATTAATGAACCATCAGGATGAACTATAATTATCCATGTGTTCACAAACCACATGGCCATAATACTCAACATAACACTCTTGCATTATATGTCATTTTCAACAAGGTCTAGAATCTCTTCCCTTTATAACTTGCCTGGGCGGCCCGAGTGGCTAGCACCGACCCTCGGCTAAGGAAGTCGCTACACAATAGAAAGTGGAATGGGTCGTTTCACCAATTATCTCGACCTTTCTAAAAGTTTGAAAGCCTCCCTCTCTAAGCAGTGGAGATTTACAAGACAAATACTGTGTCCTGACCGACACACATGTTCCCAAAGGATCTTAATTGACTATTATGCCAACAGGTATTGAATGAGCTTTTGTAATTATTCCTACGTCGAGGATAACGATTAATTAATGGCCTCACATGGGTCCATTCAACATGAAGGTTCGGGGTTCGCAATGCATGAGCCTGGCGGTTGACCGATGTCTCAAGTATAATATAGGCACAGAAAACCACTGTCGCCATGAGTTTCGCTGCCACAAGCGTAAATAACTCATCAATAAGTTCTCGGGAAATCATAGAGCTGCGAGGTGTCCTTGTTTCCTCGACTCTTATCAAGATTCCAACCCGGAACACATTTCAATCCTTTCTTCAGAGTTAGGGTCCATTCACTAGAACTCTGGAATAAATAATATCTCCAACAATGTCCACGACATAGGAGAATTCATACGTAGAATAGACTATCTGGCCCCTAATGCTCCATGCTACGACACTCCGACCTATAATATTAAGAGAAATCTAACATTTACTCTATAAGCTTCTCAATTAAGCTGCAAATTCAATTCACTAAAAGCTCTTTCATTACTGGTATCATTACTGAATATATGCAATATTCTGATATAAAACTTCTTTCCATAATTACTGAAATGTAATCTCACTGTAACATCTTCCTGTTTAGATTGATAAGTCTTGCACTTAGCGTTAATAATTCTCGCTTACAACATTTATTTGTTTCCTGATGTGTTCATTCATACTCTTAATAACCATTATTATTATTATCATCATTTCTCACTGACATAAATGACCAAAATCATTATTTATTATTATTCTCACATAAATTACCAAAATTTCCGACATAGCTAGACGTTTTACACTCGAACAATCGCGTTCGTTGCATTTACATAACTGATTGCCATTCTTACTTCATAGTGGGAATAATTACTCCACTTAATGATGCAAATCAACATCTCAACTCTATAAAAATCAACTCAATACTGATTAAACATGGAGGATCAGCCTCCTAACTGACTTTTACTGGCATCTATAAGGAATTCACGATATCTTTACGGAATCACAGACATGCAGCGGTCCATACTTCTACATGATCATAACCATAATTTGTGGGGTACTTACATCTCTATAGGCATCTAAGGTGGCTCCGACCAATCATATTCTTCCATGTCGCCCGCCATAATGGGTTTAACGCGACATATTTCTCTTGTTTACACACACTTGATTACACATAATTCCTATCACCAACACGACACGTTGCAAACCTTTCAGGAAGTTATCACTCCCCAAACAAGTGAAACACTTCATCAAACACTACTTTAAATGATATTTTTACATATACATTACACTGAACACTCGTCACTTTATACACACTTCAATGCTGAAATTCCCTAGCAGAGATCGAAATTGCAGGTGTCGACGGCATCTTACGTTACCAACTCCTGATTGAAAGTCTGGTTATCTGCTCTCGGAACTCTGCAACAGTTTTATGACGATCATTACTCCTACAGTAAGCGTCCTGCGTTACATCAATACGCTGGCTCCCAAACATGAGCGTTAACATCTGGTACTCTCATGGCAATACCAAACACTTTGTAGAGTTTCTTTCGCGCATTCTATCGTAGTTACACATACACGATTAGTTAATAATATACACACTGCGCTTAATAAAGTTCAACACTTTCACAAATAATTATATACAATAGTTCTACCGTTAGTCTATACGGTGCTTCGTAACTGAACACGTCATAGTTCGTGCTGCTGATTATGCCTGTATCACGACTATTATTCATACAAGCATATATACTGTTTCTATTACACATACCAGTCTTTGTTCGGCGTCTTGATGAATAGATCCGTCATGCGTTTTGCCTTGACGAACTTGCTTCAACCTGGCTGTAGCTGACTGAAGTTTCACTCGAAGACTGCACGTAGCTTATTTGAAGACTTCTGTATGCGGCTTACACGCTGTCTCGTACTGCTGCATATTTGCTGCATACTGATTGCAACTTATTGCCATTGTGCTACAATTGACAATTGAGTAAGACTGTAACTGGCTGTAACTGCGCTTGGCGGCATGTAGACTGCGTGACAACTGAGTTTCAACTGAGCATAGCTGAGTTAGAACAGAGAGCTCCTCCTGGGGTCTACTCCCTTATATCGGATTTCCACAGAAAGTAGAGCAACATCTTCCCGCGTAATCTTGGCTCCTCTCACAGCATGATTCAGGTCTTCAAACCATGATCATTGTGTTCCTCTCTCTTCACAGGTCCCAAAACTATCTGTGTGCAAAGGAATCGCTCGTCCAATTAATTAATATTAATTCCTTTCTCCATGGCGTGGGACGCTACCTAACGGGAAACCCCCGGCAACATCTTCACATCCATCCGCGAACAATGGTCGTTTTACAGTCCTTACGCACATCATTAAATATGCACCAATTTCGCAGGTAAAAGACTCTAAAATTATCTTCTTGCCAAGATATTCACCTGTGTGCAACTCTCATCTCGATTCGTTACTCCAATCACGAGTAATCAATGATTTTTCTGGGCATTTCTCCGCCCCTACTCCAAATCTATTCTCCGTCGGGGAATAACTATGTCATTATTCAGGCCTCTCCCCTGCTCCAGACGACATAATGGGGTGACAGAGATGGACGTGGCTCCACTGGGACCAACCCACAATTCTGGGCCGATTAGTAAATGTCAGCTCTGCCCTCCTCTGTGCTTCAAGCCTCCAATAGCTTACACCAAATCGTCTTATAATGATATAATCTGCTCATTATTTCCTACATTATTTTAATAAATAATGCCATTTCATCAAAAATCACACCAGTGATTAAATATACATTTCTTTCGAGGGTTTTTTACCAAGAAACTCCCTGTACAGATCTCTGGTTCGCTTCCTGGTGGAACCTTTTTACTGAGATCACAGTCTCTGAGAACCATGTTCGATTCCAGTCAGCATAACCCCATCGGGTTCATGTTCCCCTTGCAAAACTTATAAAAGTCCAATGCAAGTGGCTTATATAAGTAACCAGCTGACTGTCGACCACCGTCTGTGTTTACATCTGGGGTCCTTCACCTTGTCTGGCTGCGAGTGGGTTAGTAGTGTTCCCCCTTCCACACTCGGCCTTGTTTCTGAGCTGTCTATTCTCCCTGCGAAGGGTCGCGTTTACAGCCTCAACCTCTCTGGCCACTCTGACCATTTCTTCATAGAATTCTCGCAAACACTGGCATTCTTTCTGCTCTCCGCTTACACTGGGTAAACTGTCTGCTTCTCGTCCCGTCTCGCCGTTCCAACATTCAGGTCTGCCTGCTTGGCTGCCTCCGCTCTCCACGTTGAGTTGGGTGTGCGTTACTAATTCTTCTTCTGGTTCATCGAATTCTTCTGGCGAGTAATAAATTTTTAAGTTGGCTATGTTCATAACGACCTCGTTTCCATTCTCTAAATGCCTTAACCTGTATGCATTGTTCTGGAGGTCTCTTATCACCTCGAACGGGCCGTGGTAAGAAAAATTAAACTTTTTATACTTCCGTGCCTCTGGATCTGAACTGGCGGGTTTCTTAATTAAAACTTTCTGTCCCACGAGAAGCGGTTTATGATACCTCTTCGCACGATTCCTTCTCTGACGTCTCTCCGCCTGTGCTTTGAGATATTCAAAGGTTCGTTGGATCCTCAATTCTCTACCGGGCTGTGCGTCTACAGGTAATGGAATAACACCATTCCACGGTCTCTCTGGTCTCTGATCCAGATGTAGAGTAACGGGAACCTGACCTGTCGCCTCATGTACAGTATTATTTATACAGTATTCAATGACTTCTAGAAATTCAATCCAACGCCAATTCGCTTCAGAACAGTAGATCTTCATGTATTTCTGGATCTCTCTCATTACTCTTTCAACGGGACTTGCCTCAGGATGGCGAATGGTAGATAAAATCTGCCTAATTCCTAGAGTTTCCAGTTCTCGACGAAATTCTGCACTAGTAAAGCAACTTCCGTGGTCCGAGAGAATGTTATCCGGCTTCCCAAGAATCGGAATAACTCTCTCTTTCAGGCGCTTCAAGACCTGTTTTGAACTTGTCTTTTGAATGGGGCACAACACCACCATTTTCGAAAATACATCCATGGCTACAAAAATGTGTCTATTGCCTCTACGTGCTCTAGGCAATGGTCCAAAGTTGTCGATACTCAATAGCTGCCTTGGCTTCTCTGGTAATAACGGGATAGGTCGTTGCCTCATTAAAAAGGGATTCGGCTTTACCCTTTGGCAAAGATCACATGTTCTAATAGCATTTCTCACCGTTTCTCTCAATTTTGGCCAAGTAAATGCTTCCTTCAACAGAGCACAGATTTTATCTATCCCAGGATGTCCAAATGTTCTGTGGGCTAGCCATACTAATCTCCTCTGCAAAGATGCAGGAATTACAATCCTTTGACGTGTGTGATCCACATCGTCCCACTTGTGTAATATCTGATTATACCATACATAATCTGTTGCCAATGCCTCCGCCTCTCTGTATATCGCAGTTCCCCTTGCTAAGCGTCCCTCGAAGTAATCGATTATCATCTTCAACCATGGGTCTTCGCGTTGTAGGTTGGTAATGTTCCTTAAGTCATCCAACGTCTTCTGATCTCGATTCTCAATCTGGACCGCTAGTACTTCTTCTTCTCTAGGGTAACGACTTAATATGTCCGGTATTACATTCTCTTTCCCTGGACAGTATTCTATTTCCACATTAAATTGCTGGATATACAGGGACCATCTTGTCAATCTCTGACTGGACAAATCCGTCTTTAACAAAAATGTTAAAGCTTTATGGTCTGTTCTCAGAACTATTCGGAAGCCGTACACGAGTTTGTGCCACGATTGCAACGCGTACAAAATTGCGAGCAATTCTATCTCTGTGATCGTGTAGTTTTTCTCATGGGCTCTCAGTCTTCTGCTGATAAAGGCGATAAAAACTTTCTTCTCAGGCTGGTCAACATTTTCCTGGAATAGCATCGCTCCAATCCCAATAAGTGATGCATCCGTCTGTATGATGAACTTCTGGGTATAATCTGGGTATCCCAGTTTCACATATTCCAAAAGCATTTGTTTTGACCTCACGAATGCTTCCTGACATTGCTCCGTCCAATTCCATCTGCCGCCTTTCTTCAATAGGTCCTGCAGTGGTGCTACTGTCGCAGTATAGTTTGGGCAGTGGTTCGAAAAGAATCCAATTACTCCCAAATACTGTCGGACGTGCTTAACTTTCGTGGGTCGAGGGAAATTCCGAATTACCTCCAATTTATCTGGATTAGGCTTCACTCCATTTGCATCAATAACATGCCCTAGGAATTTAACTTCCCTCTGACAGAAGTGCGATTTCTTGATATTGACCTTAAAGTTCGCTTCTCGAAGGTCATCTAGCAACTTCTTCAGGTCTCTCATGTGCTCCTCCAGAGATTCTGATGTGAGTAGAATGTCGTCTACATATCTGATGGTACTCTCTTTAACCTCATCTGATAGATTGCGATCTAACGCTCTTATCAGGGCTGAACCAGCTGTTTTCAACCCAAAAGGTAGCCTTAAAAATGTGAATGTGTGTTGATCAAACATAAATCCTGTCAACAGACTAGTTTTCTTCTCTAATTCAAGATGGTGGAAACTGGATGTGATATCCAAATTTGAGAATATAGTTTTCCCTCTAAACTTCCTGAGGATCTCTTTAATAGGTGGCACTTGGTCAAATTCCGGAATAACTCTCAAATTTAAGCGTCTCAGGTCCATGCAGACTCTGACAGATCCGTCTGACTTTGGTACAATTACCAATGGACTTACGTAAGGCGTAGGTGTTTTCTCAATAACGCCGGCCTTCAACATCTCCTGAATTGCCTCTTTTACTTTAGCATAATGCTTTTCAGCTATAGGGTAGGGTTTCTGCCTAAATGGTGTCCAATCACTGACTTGAAAAGCATAAGTGAAGTTCTTTATCCGACCAGGTCTCGAATCAAAGACTTCCTTCTGTTCCAGTAATAACTGCTTTAAATTTTCCTTCTCTTTTAGCCCAATTTTCGCTTCTTCTAGCTTCTCCGAAATGTATTCTTCCAATTTGGGTTCCAGATCTTTTTCCAAGTCTGTGGCTAGTGTTTTGAGCTCCGCTTCTAACTGCTCAATAGCTAACACTTCTTCATCAGCCACATCTCTGTATGTATGCCATACTTGTTCACTGGATCCTGGTTCAATTTCATTGAGTGCGACCTCTAAGCCTTCAGCTTCTTCATTCACATGGAACATAACCCTGTCCTGTGCTAGGTCAATTATCACTCTGTATTCCCTTATGAACTCTGCCCCAATAAGTAGGTTATAAGGTAGTTTGTTTACTAACAGGAAACTCTGTGAGAAAATAGAGCCTCCTATCTGTAAATCTAGGAATACCTGGTATTTACATATCATTGTTCTGTCTGGAATTACCCCTTTAATTTTGACACTGGAGATCGGTATCTTCAAAATGTTCTCTCTCCGGGCTATTTCATTATATAGAGCTTGTGTCATCAGGCTCACTGTTGATCCCGTATCTAACAGACTTCTGACTTTTAATCCTGCCACTCTCACAATTATAATAGGCAATTCTCTCTTGACCATGACCTGTGGTCCTCCTGTATCCTCAATCAATTCTTCTGGTTTGGCTATCCAATTGATGATGTTAATAGACTTCCATCCATCAGTCTCGAGCTCTTCTAATTTTGGCGTTTTTTTTTTCTTCAGCGCCCGCCCCTTTGGAGTTCCTTCTCTCCTGTTCGCTGCGCTGTAGTTCCAAACTCTTAGCTCCATCTCCATATCTGTCTGGCGATGTCCTGTTCTGCATGACTTCTTGCCAGCGGACTTGTGATTTCTGGGGCTCATCTCCCCTTTCTTCGAGGTATCGCAAAGAAGCATGATATCGCTCTTCTGCCTCGTCATCGAAGTTACTTCTTCTCTCTTGGGGTCTCCAGTTTCTATTATTGCCTTCCTGGCCATTATTACCTCCATTGTTATGGTACGGTTTGCCCCTGTTATTGTGTTTATTCCACGAACTTCGACCTCTTCCTGCTTTATTAGCATTTCCTTTGTACCTTGACTGCCATTTTCTGGGTTCCTGTTCCCATTGCCGTCCATAGGAATCTAAAGTTTCTGTGCTCGTGGCCTTGTTGTTCCTTGGAGCTTGCTGTTGGTCAGTCTGTGTGTTGGTCACGTGGACTTGTTCCACGGTTCGACTCTGACGCATAGTATTTGCTGTGGTGAGGTCCAGTTGCCTTAGAACTGTCTCCATTTCCATAGCCGTTTTCGCATTAGCCGAGATTAGTAGCCTTTGGATCTCGTATGGAAGCTGTTTGGCGATAGCAATGCATAGCTCCAGTTCACTAGGTTTTTGATCCAGCTCTTTAAAACGACACATCTGCGATATGAAGAATTCTGCGTACTTCGTCGGGTTGTTCGTGCTGTACTTTTTGGCATACAAATCCAGCCGTAAATTCTGCTGAGTCGCGGCGTCCCAATATCTCTTCAAGAATGCCTCGCGGAATTCCTCAACAGTATCAAAAGTGTAACGGAAGCTGCGAAACCATAATGCGCACTCCCCCTCTGTTAACTTCTCTATAGCACGTAGCCTACGCTCCTGCGGTATTCGTGCATCATTGAGATATTCAGTCACTTCCTTTAACCAATATTTTGGTGTCATACTACAGTGACTACCTGAAAACTTCCTAGGTTTTTCTTCGCTTGCCCTAATGACGTTTATCACCTGGGTGTGCATCGCATTTTCATGTGGCGTCGATGCCGCAATTGGTACACCTGGCGTCATGTAAGGACTTTCTCTTGCGCCTGCAGCATTCCTGCTTATAGGTTGGGTTTCTAAGTCTGCCCACCTTGTTTTTCTTATATCCTCTATGCTGCCTTCACTTGACTTAGGATATTTCAGAAGTGTCTCCTCCTGTGCTATTATCCTAGTCTCCATTTGGTTATGGCGCATTTCTGCTCTTTCTAGGCGAGTAATGACTTCTTTTTCTATTCTCGTAAGCCTATCTCGGTTTTCCTCGGCTACTTGAAAAATTTTCACCTTGTCTTCTTTCAGACTTTGTTTGATATGGGATATTTCATCCTCTACGTCCTCTTTAATTTGAGCAAGGGTCTTGTCGCTTGCCTCTGTTTTCTGGCCTTCTCTTATTTCGAGTTCTTCTCTCAGACCTTTAATTTCATCTTGAATGTGTCCATTAACTTTAGACAATTCATTCCGGACCTTGGTGATCTCGCCTCTATTTTCCTCTTGTTTTTTATTGACTATGACAATATCGCTTTGCACTTGGTCCAGTTCTTTATGAACTTTACCCATCTGACTTTTCACGTTGCCTACCAGCTCCTTACTTTCATGAGCGATAGCCTTAATTTCGCCTATTTCCTGGCATTGACCTAATATATTCTGGTCCTGTTTCTTGAGGTCACCGTTAATTGCTCTAGCGTAACTTTTCAATTTCTGGTCCCATTTGGAGTCGTTCTCCTCTAATCTCTGGTCTACTGTTTTCGTAAACTCTGCGAACTGTTTCGCTTGGCGTTCGAGATTCGCCTCATTTTGGATCTGAATATCCTTAATATCGTTAGACAACGCCTCTAATTTACTGTTGGTTTGCTCCTGAGCATACCTACACGCTTGCAAATTACCCTCAAGTTTGGCTTCTATAGCCTCGAAACGTTTATCAGTATTTACCTGCATTTCCGATACAATGCTTACAACAGTATCTGTTACTTCGGTCTTAATGACTTCTTGCATTTGACCTAACTTATTGTTTAATTCAATCTGGTTATTATCCATTGCAACCTGAGTTGCATTAATTGCCTCCTGATTGGCATCTAAACGATTGTTTATACTCTCCTGGAAAGCCTTGGTTTCCAGTTTACTCTGCTCGTGAGCAGCATCAAAATGCTGTTTCAGTCCTGCAATAACTTGCAAGATCTCCTGCGTACCTGACATTTTCCAATAACACACTTAAATATGCAGGCAGGCTTCCTGGAAAAATATGTGGATACGTTTCGAAGAGAAACATCAAACACAGCACACATATTGTGAAGTCGTACAAAACCTGATAATATTATGGTAGATTGTGGATTGGGTATGTAACGCTAGTACCCTTAGGCCATTCTCTTCTCAATAGAGAGATTCTGCGTTACCTCAAAAGCCTACTGAATTCAAAAATCACTCAAACACAGTTTGAGGCAAAACAATTACTATGGTTTTCCCCATGAAATACCATAAAAATCTATGGGTTTTCCCTAAATCCCATAAGCTCCACGTATTCTGGGCGCCATGATAAATGAGATCTACCATAGACCCCACAGACGGGCGTCATGATAAATTAATAGGTATGGCTATGGTATTAGTAGGACATCGGCCATATTTTAATTTACTATAAAAACTGTTCAGGGAGTGGTTTTTACTGCCGAAAGCCCCACTTGGGCCACGCCATGATAAATTAATAGTATCTATCGTTGCCCGGTTCGTGCAATGCCAAAATCGCTCATATTGCACTGACGCAGGCGGTTCCATAAAGAGTTAATACCGTCCCACGTTGCTTGGGCCATGATAAATGAATAGAGAATAATGTCTACAGGTATCTATCAAAATTTATATATACGTATCGGAACTTAGCTATGGATTAGGAGCGGTCACACCCTACTTCGTTAATTCTTACTTTAATAGAGTTGTGTGCATTAAATCTGACCGACTTTAGTCGTACCTTTAGCTCAAATCACAGTATAGGACATCAATTCCCATGTACCCATGTGAGTAATCTCGGTGGATAATATGCATCTGCCTCCAACTAGCATCAGCTCTCAGGCGTGTACGGTAACCCCAATTTAGCAGTGCATATTTTGGATTTGAGGCTAAAAGGTATCAACTCTACAATGATAAAGCACAACTCTATTCTAAAACTTTAATCCAGTAAAATAAATCATGGCTTCAAACACAAAACAATACCCAAAAAAGCATAAAATAAAAGCAAACAAAATTTTTACTTCCACAATCCACAAGTAAACAATTATAAAATCACAACAAAGTCATACCTAGCCATAAGGCTTTACCCTTCTGTGAACTTCACAAGGATATACTAGTGCGCTGATGCACCTACGACTTCAAAACAAACTGTACATTAACATAACAGTCATACAATGTGACTTCTTTAATATTACAAGAAGGATTATTCCTTAAACCTCTTTATGTTAAACAATTATGTGTGCCGTGCGTGTTTTAATATTTTTCTTCTCACCAATGAAATGCTTTGCATGCATTTACCTATTTGGACGTTGCACCAAAATCAACGTGCAACTCCATAATTATGTAAGCTACCCCCTACACATCCTCCAATTATATGGTTTCACCGCATGCTGTCTGTGATTCCTAGATAAAACGTTACGTTATAGCTTATGTCGGATTGTACGATAGACTACCTCGCGCTCATGGCGATTGGCATCTAGTCACCAACTACATGACTTGGCTCCAGTGACAGTACAAATATATCATGTAACTATTCGTCAGATAGCTAAATTAATGAACCATCAGGATGAACTATAATTATCCATGTGTTCACAAACCACATGGCCATAATACTCAACATAACACTCTTGCATTATATGTCATTTTCAACAAGGTCTAGAATCTCTTCCCTTTATAACTTGCCTGGGCGGCCCGAGTGGCTAGCACCGACCCTCGGCTAAGGAAGTCGCTACACAATAGAAAGTGGAATGGGTCGTTTCACCAATTATCTCGACCTTTCTAAAAGTTTGAAAGCCTCCCTCTCTAAGCAGTGGAGATTTACAAGACAAATACTGTGTCCTGACCGACACACATGTTCCCAAAGGATCTTAATTGACTATTATGCCAACAGGTATTGAATGAGCTTTTGTAATTATTCCTACGTCGAGGATAACGATTAATTAATGGCCTCACATGGGTCCATTCAACATGAAGGTTCGGGGTTCGCAATGCATGAGCCTGGCGGTTGACCGATGTCTCAAGTATAATATAGGCGCAGAAAACCACTGTCGCCATGAGTTTCGCTGCCACAAGCGTAAATAACTCATCAATAAGTTCTCGGGAAATCATAGAGCTGCGAGGTGTCCTTGTTTCCTCGACTCTTATCAAGATTCCAACCCGGAACACATTTCAATCCTTTCTTCAGAGTTAGGGTCCATTCACTAGAACTCTGGAATAAATAATATCTCCAACAATGTCCACGACATAGGAGAATTCATACGTAGAATAGACTATCTGGCCCCTAATGCTCCATGCTACGACACTCCGACCTATAATATTAAGAGAAATCTAACATTTACTCTATAAGCTTCTCAATTAAGCTGCAAATTCAATTCACTAAAAGCTCTTTCATTACTGGTATCATTACTGAATATATGCAATATTCTGATATAAAACTTCTTTCCATAATTACTGAAATGTAATCTCACTGTAACATCTTCCTGCTTAGATTGATAAGTCTTGCACTTAGCGTTAATAATTCTCGCTTACAACATTTATTTGTTTCCTGATGTGTTCATTCATACTCTTAATAACCATTATTATTATTATCATCATTTCTCACTGACATAAATGACCAAAATCATTATTTATTATTATTCTCACATAAATTACCAAAATTTCCGACATAGCTAGACGTTTTACACTCGAACAATCGCGTTCGTTGCATTTACATAACTGATTGCCATTCTTACTTCATAGTGGGAATAATTACTCCACTTAATGATGCAAATCAACATCTCAACTCTATAAAAATCAACTCAATACTGATTAAACATGGAGGATCAGCCTCCTAACTGACTTTTACTGGCATCTATAAGGAATTCACGATATCTTTACGGAATCACAGACATGCAGCGGTCCATACTTCTACATGATCATAACCATAATTTGTGGGGTACTTACATCTCTATAGGCATCTAAGGTGGCTCCGACCAATCATATTCTTCCATGTCGCCCGCCATAATGGGTTTAACGCGACATATTTCTCTTGTTTACACACACTTGATTACACATAATTCCTATCACCAACACGACACGTTGCATACCTTTCAGGAAGTTATCACTCCCCAAACAAGTGAAACACTTCATCAAACACTACTTTAAATGATATTTTTACATATACATTACACTGAACACTCGTCACTTTATACACACTTCAATGCTGAAATTCCCTAGCAGAGATCGAAATTGCAGGTGTCGACGGCATCTTACGTTACCAACTCCTGATTGAAAGTCTGGTTATCTGCTCTCGGAACTCTCCAACAGTTTTATGACGATCATTACTCCTACAGTAAGCGTCCTGCGTTACATCAATACGCTGGCTCCCAAACATGAGCGTTAACATCTGGTACTCTCATGGCAATACCAAACACTTTGTAGAGTTTCTTTCGCGCATTCTATCGTAGTTACACATACACGATTAGTTAATACTATACACACTGCGCTTAATAAAGTTCAACACTTTCACAAATAATTATATACAATAGTTCTACCGTTAGTCTATACGGTGCTTCGTAACTGAACACGTCATAGTTCGTGCTGCTGATTATGCCTGTATCACGACTATTATTCATACAAGCATATTTACTGTTTCTATTACACATACCAGTCTTTGTTCGGCGTCTTGATGAATAGATCCGTCATGCGTTTTGCCTTGACGAACTTGCTTCAACCTGGCTGTAGCTGACTGAAGTTTCACTCGAAGACTGCACGTAGCTTATTTGAAGACTTCTGTATGCGGCTTACACGCTGTCTCGTACTGCTGCATATTTGCTGCATACTGATTGCAACTTATTGCCATTGTGCTACAATTGACAATTGAGTAAGACTGTAACTGGCTGTAACTGCGCTTGGCGGCATGTAGACTGCGTGACAACTGAGTTTCAACTGAGCATAGCTGAGTTAGAACAGAGAGCTCCTCCTGGGGTCTACTCCCTTATATCGGATTTCCACAGAAAGTAGAGCAACATCTTCCCGCGTAATCTTGGCTCCTCTCACAGCATGATTCAGGTCTTCAAACCATGATCATTGTGTTCCTCTCTCTTCACAGGTCCCAAAACTATCTGTGTGCAAAGGAATCGCTCGTCCAATTAATTAATATTAATTCCTTTCTCCATGGCGTGGGACGCTACCTAACGGGAAACCCCCGGCAACATCTTCACATCCATCCGCGAACAATGGTCGTTTTACAGTCCTTACGCACATCATTAAATATGCACCAATTTCGCAGGTAAAAGACTCTAAAATTATCTTCTTGCCAAGATATTCACCTGTGTGCAACTCTCATCTCGATTCGTTACTCCAATCACGAGTAATCAATGATTTTTCTGGGCATTTCTCCGCCCCTACTCCAAATCTATTCTCCGTCGGGGAATAACTATGTCATTATTCAGGCCTCTCCCCTGCTCCAGACGACATAATGGGGTGACAGAGATGGACGTGGCTCCACTGGGACCAACCCACAATTCTGGGCCGATTAGTAAATGTCAGCTCTGCCCTCCTCTGTGCTTCAAGCCTCCAATAGCTTACACCAAATCGTCTTATAATGATATAATATGCTCATTATTTCCTACATTATTTTAATAAATAATGCCATTTCATCAAAAATCACACCAGTGATTAAATATACATTTCTTTCGAGGGTTTTTTTTACCAAGAAACTCCCTGTACAGATCTCTGGTTCGCTTCCTGGTGGAACCTTTTTACTGAGATCACAGTCTCTGAGAACCATGTTCGATTCCAGTCAGCATAACCCCATCGGGTTCAATATATACATAAATTATATATAAACTTTTGAACTGACGGTGGTTTTGGGGTCTGGGGGATGTGAAACGCGAAGATATGTCGAAATTTTCCGGAAGTCGCAACATGGGACCCATTGCAATAGTTAGCTTTCTAATGAAATCTACCTCTGGTTGGTTCCTCAGTTTAGGGGCTGCGACAACGCGGTCATCTAACCCCGTGTACTTTTGGTGAGTGTAGAATCTGTCTGATAAACGGTGTGAATTGTAATGGCTGTATTAGTCTTAATTCAGGTAAAGACTGCAGACGGTCAATTTCAAGCAGTAGTTCCTAATGTTGCTACCAGGTACTACCGTCAACGACACCTAGCTGTGAACTTGTCTACTAGATGCCACCCCAACCAGCAACTCGTAACGAACGTTGGAACTTCATCTCCAAAGGAAAGCATACTGAGGGATTTTAGCACTCTTAGAAAATCCGACGACTTCGGCCGGCTTTGAAACCGCGACCTTGGGCATAGACATTCAGCATGCTACCAGTTACGTCACCGAAGCCGCTTCCCACTTAGTCAGATGGAAATACTGAATCTGATCTCGTGCAAGTGCGTTGTCATGGCAACGTCTGATGGCACATCCCTCATCAATTTAGTAGTGTTGCCATGGCAACCTCTGATAGCTCTTGGCATTTTCTTATAATTCCGAAATCATTTTTCTCATCCCTTGGCGTAATGGTTGGTCATATCAAAAATTCTTTCAGACAAAAGTTTTAGGTAATTATTAGGGGAATATTGTCCATTTTGTACGGTTTTGATATTGTGCCTATTAAGAGAGATATGATTAAGGTTTCCCGAAAAACCCACTCTTTCCCACCCCTTTAGTCAATGGTTGGTGCTATAAAAAATCTTCAAACATAAATTTTTGGGCTTTATCCGACACATAGTATGATCGTTGAACGGATTCGATATTTCACATATTAAGAGAGTTATAGCAATATTTCACTTTTTCGAAAAAAAGCCCCCCATTTTCACCCCCTTCGACCGATTTTGCCCAGTAACGAACTCGACCGAGATTTTATAGGTATACATTTTCGGTAAAAAAATCAAATTGATTGGTGCAAAATTACGGCAGTTATCGTGTCCACAAGAAACTGTTATACATACATATATATATATAAACTTTTGAACTGACGGTGGTTTTGGGGTCTGGGGGATGTGAAACGCGAAGATATGTCGAAATTTTCCGGAAGTCGCAACATGGGACCCATTGCAATAGTTAGCTTTCTAATGAAATCTACCTAAAACCTACCCACTAGTGTCGACCAAAGTATTATGTGTACTCGAGTTTTAAGGTTGTTTTTTGAAGTAACCAATAGACCTACATAAAATCCAATACCATCAACATTTTCGTCGTTCTATTTTACGTTAGTTCATGTAGGTTTGGATTTTGTATTTATATTTTAATATTTTTTATCGCAGTTGGAACACAAAAAGTGCACGTTTTTAAGCGTGTTTCTACCATGCGTCACATTTAAGAAGTATTATCTCATAATACCGTCACCAGATCGAATCCAAATTTTAACACAATATTCATTGGAATGTTGTATAACTGGTTTATTAATTTCACAATTTTGTGTGTCTAGGAAACAAAGTTGTTATCATTGTTGTAAGATAACTTTTTCTCGGCTCGGGGTGGTTGGAAAATGTAGTTCTTGGTTGCGTTGTAATCGTTATACATCAAAAAGATATGCTGTATGACTGTGAAATACGTACATTAATTCACCTATTTTATATCGGTTTGTATTTGTACGAGGAAATAACACAAGGTTCACCAGCTAGCCGCTCCGAAAAAAGCTGTACAGCGTTGCTGAGATGGAGCCCATCACTTCCGAGCGAGACGCGCCATGATGCGTGTGGGCACCATTTCGGCAACACTGTACATCTTTTCCCGGAGCGTCTAGCTGGTGTACTATGTGTTATTTCCTCGTACAAATACAAAACGATATAAAATAAGTGAATTAATTTACGTATTTCACAGTCATACAGCATAACATTTTGATGTATAACGATTACAACACAACCAAGAACTACATTTTCCAACCACCCCGAGCCGAGGAAAAGTTACCTTACAAAAATGATAACAACTTTGTTTCTTGGACACATACATTTTTGAAATTAATAAAACAGTTATACAACATTCCAATGTATAATGTGTTAAAATTTGGATTCGATCTGATGACGGGTTTTTGAGATAATAATTCTGAAATGTGACGCATGGTTGAAACACGCTTAAAAACGTGCACGTTTTGTGTTCCAACTACGATAAAAAAATATTAAAATATAAACTAAGAATTCCAAACCTACATGAACTAACGTAAAATAGAACGACGAAAATGATTATGTTATTGGATTTTATGTAGGTCTATTGGTTACTTCACAAACAACCTTCAAACTCAAGTGCACATAATACTTTGGTCGACAGTAGTGGTCTCTCTTACTTCCTAAAGAATCAATTTAAAAACTTAACAGATTCAGATCGCTTTCCATTATTATATTATTATTACCAAGCTGAAGCTGCCGCTGTAAACGACTATTAAACCATCCACACCATGGCGAGCGGGGATGATAAGTATTTATGCTCCATCTAGCATAATAAGCGAACATCATCCCAAACTGCAGTGAACTAGAGAGTGAAGTTGTGACGGTCAATAGCTAAGTCAAATCACGAAATAATTAAATCCCATAAGTCATTATGCGAACTTTAAGTCAGATTGTCACACCCCTTAATCAAGTCAAATTAAATAATAATAATAATTTTATAAATATTAATCACTCGAGAAAAATTTATTTATTAATCTAAACATCTTTTTAGCACAAATTAGATTCAAATCCAGGCAGAGGAGCGCTTGACGCACCGGTACCTGGCGCATAACACAGCCTCGGTATCTCACTTCGCGAGCCGACCGCGACTGTCATTTCAGACTAGTCTCTTCTTCCCGGTCAGGAGAATTCAGCTCCTGCCCTCTTAGAACTTGGGACTGTAATATCCGCCTTTTACCGCAAAGAATGGGTCGTAACCTGTCACCTACATACACAGGGGAACCGGAACGCGTCTGTTTGTGGCACGTTAAATGTGCGGTAACACGTAAAGTACGACTGTATAATCACTCGGAGATAAAAGGTAATAACTACCATCTCCTCCCGTAAATAAATATGGAAAACTTGGAATAATAGACTCCTGTACTTCATATCCGAATAAAGATTTCTCTTTACGGTCCATCTTGCGGTGCAATGCCTTAGTATTCTTGACTGCCACTCCCTCAGGCACGGGTTCGATTCCCGGCTCTACCAAGAAATGTAATTCTGATCTAAGTGGCTGGAACGGAGTACACTCACCCTCGTGAGGCGAAAGTGAGAGTAGGAGGGTTCGAACCCCAGCTCAGCAATCGTAGAAATGTAGGCTATATCTGTGATTTGCCACTTCTGCTTAAGAAAAATGCTGGATGACATCTGAATCAAGGCCACGGCCGCTTCCCTCACTATCTCTCTTACAAATCCGTACAATAATACAGTAATCACAACAACGCAGTATATCACACAAATTCCACACACATCCAAGTACACGTGGCTACCTGGTCGCGATGTCGCAAAGCCTTTAAATGAATAGCTTAGAGTCCGTTCTATTTTCCCATGTAACGGGATTTATTGATTGTAATAATAATAATAATAATAATAATAATAATAATATAACTCCGCCTGCAGTAACTACTGAACGGATTGAGTAGCTCAGTAGTAGCTGTTGCCGGTCCCAAGCCCGAAAAAAGGAGGAGGGTTGGCATTAGGCCGTAAAACAAATGCCTCAGTAACAACCAAGGCCCTCCAGGACTAACAATCCCAGTTCTATTCGGAGTGAACAATTGCTCCCAATCAAACTCAAGTTAACAAGCATGATGACGCAACAGAAACAAACTATTACCCCACGTGGTAACTCTATCCTGGAATCCACCGTCACTGATAAGTGGCGCACGCATCCCAATCGGATTCGGGGGGGATGGGATGCAACGTCATGCTGAAGACGAGTCGGAGCGTCTTGGAAACCCCAAACAGTCACGAAAATTGAAACTCAAATCTAAAACTTTCCAGGCATTCTTCAGCATAAACTCTCTCGCACAAACGGGCAAAGTGAAACAACTGACCAACGCCCTTCATGAAACAATATCTCTGTAATAGCATTGCAATAAACTCTCTTCACAGACGAAGAAACTTTCGAATCAGATAGGTACCGCTTTTTCAAGAGTAAAGCCCAAAAAAGAGTGATGAAAAACCCGCCAATCTTCGGCATGGCTTTTGCAGTCAACACCTCAATCCTTAGGTCTGTCTCAAATTTTGAACCTATAAATGATCGGCTATCCCTACTATCCCTACGCTGTGCAAACAAAACGTATATGTTAATCAATGTCCATTCCCCGACTAATGACCAAAACCAGAAAGATTCCGAGAACGCTGATAGATTTTGGAACACACTCGATACCAGAATCGCGAAAATTCCAAAACACCACGTCAACAACTAAGACGGGAACAGAAATAGAGATACGTCATTGGGCGATACTCGGCTCAAACGAGAACCAACAAGAATGGACGTCTTGTTGAATTATGTGAAAATGATAACCTCCAGATGACGTCCACCCTCTTTCGACACTTTCCCAGAACGCAAACTACATGGCGATCCCCAAATACAGCAATGGGACAATTTCAACTAGACCATGTCGCAGTTTCTCGCAGATACAGTCCAGAAAAATAATGAACATCATAGTCAAAAAGGGATGAACATAGATTCAGACCATTATGTCTCAGTAGTTAAGTTCAGACCCATCCCTTTGAACAGGAAAAAGAATCAGCCTGCCCTAACCCGCTTCGACACCAAGAAACTCAGAGAAAAAGAGAATGAATTCAATGAACTCGCCCGGCCAGTGAACTTGGACTTAAACAGTACAAAGAGGCAAGCTGCAAAAGAAGTAGCAGAGGTTACAGAGAAGAGGAAACATGCCTAGTGGAATGAAAGTTGCGAACAAGCCTTATTGGACCGTTTACATACAGTACCTGGAAATCGTACTACACAAAAGAGAGGAAGATTGGAACATCTACAAATCCCAACGGGCACAAACGGCAAGGATAATACGGAGTGAGAAACGCAAGTACGAAAAGGAATAAATGGACAAGAGGAAGACTTCCAGCGAAGTGAGTCCGAGCATATTAATTAGCCTACATTTCAGGCGCAGGATTGTTTTGCCTGAAACGTCATTGTATTTTCACGACCTTAATGATGAAAAATGAAGTTATTACGTCGTGTAATGCATTGAATTGAATTGTTTGACCTAGAGGGGATTTGCACCTGGCATTTTAATTCACCAGCAACCATGTGTACATTTGTGCTATTGTGGTACACACTGGGGGGTGAAATGGGGTTTATTCATGGGACAGAGTTCATTTATGAACCGAAGATTCAGATATAAACAATTTGCCACATATTATTGAGATATTTATAAAGCATTTGTTACATGCTTTAGCAACATTCCTCATGTTGATCATTTATTTTAAGCAATTTTTCTCATATTATTGAATCCATTTATAAAGCATTTGTTACATGCTTTAGCAACATTCCTTATGTTGATAATTTATTATAAACAATTTTCCACATTATATTGAAATATTTATTAAGCATTTTTACATACTTTAGCAACATTCCTCATGTTGATAATTTATTATAAACAATTTCCCACATATTATTGAAATATTTATTAAGCATTCGTTTCATGCTTCAGCACTATTCCTCAGGTCGGTTGTTTAATTTATGAACAAGTTTCATATATTGTGAATTCATTTATACTGTAAATCATCGTATTTATATAGACCTTTATAGCATGCTTTGGCCATGATAATAACTATTCACTGGTTACTTGTGTATATATTTTAGTTGGGTATTTATGTTATCTGTGTTGCATTTAGGATCAAGCTTTAAACATTGGCCTTGGATATTTATCCACCTTCCCGATTGTGCTCCGGAGACGGTTATCTCGAATCAAATTCATCCACCCCAAGATTTTATTAGGCGTCTCGTGCGAAATGATTGGTTCCCGGGTGCATCCTTCCTGAGGTCAGTTTGCGGGCCTGGGACGGTACAGAAGACAGTAAATACATTAAGTATGCATATATATGTGTACAAGAACTTATTGCAATTGGAACAGCAATTTCTTTGAAAAATGTACCTAAAAATGTTAAAATTAACATTGTGAAGATAGGGTGCACCACCTCCCCTGTTGTTTGTCAATGTTGGCAGCAAGTTGAAAAAGAAAAAAAAAGCCATCATGGCCAATCATGGCGACGGGCTTTAAGTTATGTGTTTAAGCATTGAAACTGTTAATATGTTTTGTTATTATAATGCAAATTTAAGTGCAATAAAAAGTAGTGATAGCATCCGGTAGAATCAGTATACAAGTACGTTCAGTGATGTTCTCAATGCTACCACACGAGCATTTACGTTATCAATACATTAAAATTGGTCCCCCTAGACCGGATGCTATCAGAAGGCGTAATCGAAGCCGAATTATGGTGATCTCTTGAGTGCTATGCTATTTTAAAGTGAATATAAACATCCCACAGATTTGTGGGTGATTTTATGTGCTAGTGAATATGGTAGGCCTAATAAAGACCGGTTTAGGATTCTAAGCTTCTCTTTCATTGTGGTACATGGCCTGTTGCGTTTCCCAAGTGGGATTATTAAAAAGAGTGACTGTTGCTGTGATACTTTAATCTCGGACTGTAAACGGCATTTAATGCGCAACGGATGTTCTGTGGTATGTGAACTGGTTTGAACTACGGTGCGATTATTTTCCATACAAACTGGAGTGCCGAAATAAATATTGGAGTGAATAACGACATGAGTGAAGTTCAAACCGGGTTAAAGCGGAGCAGCGCTGCCATCTCGTGGAAACCAGTGGCATCAGCTGTCAGTCTACGTAATAAAGGTTATTGATGGTCAACAAGAAGTCAAGTCTTTTCCTATTCTCTATACCTTAACCTTAAATTTTAGAATATCATAATGGATCGTAACACAATTAGGGCCTTGTAATGCAAAGGGGGAATATATACGAGTATATTGCATCTTTAAGACGCATGTGGACATTTTTAACTAATTATGATGCACACGGGGTTGCTATTAAAGTAACGAGCCGGAGGCTGGAATGCGCAAACCGGTGACGACATCGGCTAATCGTGGCGTGTGTAACGAGGTGTGGTTCCGACCTGAGCGTGGAAGGTCACAGCCCGTCGCTAGAGGGCACGCGTGCACGTCACGTGACGATACAAAGCGAGCAGCAGTGTGCATCAATCGTCCAACCAAGACCAAGACAGTAGGCCATTCGACATGCTTCCTGGTGTGGTTGAAGACTGTGGGGCACCCATTGGGCTCACACTTTGCGCAAGTGCAGTCGTTCCTTCATGATGGTGTGCACACTTCCGACCACGGTGGCTATGGCGTTCACTGTCACTCGGCGGTCCTGGGTAATGAGTGCATCAACCGGCTGGACGTTGTCATCGATAATGCAGGGGGGTGCCCCAGAGCGGGCATCATCGGCTAATGACGACCGTCCTTCCCTGAAGCGCTTGTGCCACGCCTTGACCCTTGCAAGGGACATGCAGTGTTCCCCGTACAGTCGTGACATTCGGCGATGAATGTCCGTTCCCCCTACTCCTTCCGCTGTCAGAAACCGAATAACACATCTTTGCTCTTCGTGTGACGCCTCCATGTCACTGTTTGCAATGTTACTCTCGTCGGAAACACCACACGTTAGTCCATGCTGTAAATGGTGATGTTAAGGCAATGGGTGTTTTTCACGACTCACAATTCCAACTCACTCCCGGAAATAAAGCAGATGTCAGGTCAACAGAGATCATGTCCGGATGCTATTGTTCATTCGAGGGCCAAGAGGATGTTCATGTAATGTTAGCAACAGCTATTGTACACGTTTTGGACTCTAATTTAAAGAAGTAATGCATAAGGCACGATGTGTCTTCTTGATTATTGTAGTCAATCAAGTAATGTGACGGAATTATTAGTTCAAAAGTTGGATTTAACAAGATCGAAAAATCATGTCCCAACTAAAGGAATATGTGGAATTAGTCATCAATTAAAATACTGTGTAAAGTTGTCAATTAAGTCTAGAATTTCCGAGTTTGCTGCTGATGTTCATTGTCTGGTATTAAGTAAAATAACTAATTCCCTGCCTGCCAGACACATAGACACATCTAAATGGAACCTTCCTAAGGATATTCAGCTAGACGATATTGAATTTCACAATCCCGGAAAATCGACATCTTGTTACGAGAAGAAGTGTTTTCCGACAGGCCCAGAGAAGGTGAGTGTCCAGTCTTACAAGATACGCATCTGGGTTACATTCTTACATTCTTTTTGACAGATTTTAGTCTAATTCACATGTTCGTGGGTACTCCCAAATTTCTAACTTTGTAACGAAGCACTAGATCAGCAATTAACAAGGTTCTGGGAATTGGAGGATGTTCCGAACGATTTGAAAGGAACTGACGGTGATGTCGTTGAGAGGCATTTTCAGAAAACCACAGTACGTGACGCAGATGGACGATTTGATGTAAGCTTTTTATTTAAGAAAGATTCAAGTAATCTTGGAGAGTCTCATCAGAATGCATTAAGTCTTTCTTATCTTCTGGAACCGGGTGAGTTAGCCGTGGTGGTTACGGCATGACTGATGGCAGTCGCTCACATCCGGGAGGCGAGGAGGTTCGAATCCCCCCGCCGGCAACCTTAAAGATGGTCTTCTGTGGTTTCCCATCTTCCTTCCAGGCAAATGCCGGGGTTGGTCCCGAACTATAGGCCACAGCCGCTACCTTCCAACTCCTCGCCCTTACATTCCAACTTCCCTCCTTCCCTCCCCAACGGTACTTGTAGCTCACCCATTGGGTGTCAGCCTCGAAGCAGCTACAAAACTGGCGAGCCGAACATGTCCTCGGACACTCCCGGCATAAAAGCCATACGCTAAAAAAAAATCTTCTGGAGAGGCGTTTTGCAAGACAACCTGTTCTGGCAGATGCATTTATTTCATGACTGAGTATGAAGAGCTAAATCATATGAAAGAAGTTAGGAGACTCAAGTTGTGGATCTGAAGGACGTCTATTACATTCCTCACCATGCTGTGTTGAAGGAATCAAGCACGACAACTAAGTTAAGAGTACTCTTTGATTGCTCAAGTAGAACGTCTAAGGGGTGTTTTCTGAATGATTACTATTATCTAGCCTCACACTTCAACAAGATTTGTATTCAATAGTGCTAAGGTTCAGTTCTCATCCAGTGGTATTCTCAGGCAACTTTGAAAAAATATACAGAAATATACTGATATGTCTAGATCAAAGGCACTTCCAGCACATCCTCTGGAGATCTAATCCCAAGGAATCTATTCGTATTTACGAACTAAGAACGTTAACGTATGGATTATTATTTATAGTTTGGCAATAACGTATGGAATGGGACCAAGTCCCTTCCCAGCAACGAGGTGTTTGCTACAATTGGCTTACGAAGAAGAAACGAGAAATTCCAATGTATCTCAAGTGTTGATGGAAGACTTTTACGTGGATGATATACTTACTGGAGCTGAGAATGTCAATGAGGCACTACAATTAATTACAGCAAGAATTAATTCAAGGACTGGTGAATGCTGGATTTCCATTAAGAAAATGTTCCTGCAATCATCCTGCCTTGATTGAAGCTGTACCTCCAGATTGCACTGAAACTCAACTGCCAATTTCATTGGATAAGGACTCAGGTGTTTAGACATTTGGAATATTATGCCACCCTATATCAGACAAGTTTCTTATTGCAGCTAAGGACTTTAAGTCGACTGTTAGGGAAAATGTTCCCACTGAACAACAAGTGATGTCAATATTGCTTCAGTGTTGGACCCAATTGGTCTAACTGGTCCTCACGTTATTGGTCTTAAAATGTTTATGCAACATGTTTATGGTCGCAATGGGACGAACCCTTGCCAATATCATTGACAGATAGCTGCTTCGGTGGCGTAGTTGGTAGCACGCTGAACTGCTGTGCCCAAGATAGCGGGTTCAAACCTGGCGAAGTCGTCGGATTTTTTAAGAGCGTTAAAATCCTTCAGTATGCCTTCCTTCGGAGGGGAAGTAAAGCCGGCGGTCCCATGTCATAGATTCATGGAATGTAAAAGATCCTTCCACAGACTAAATTTCTAGGTTAGTTTCGTTGGAACGCTCTATCAAAGTTCCAACGTTCACCACTAGGTATCATTGACATCTGGTAGCGATAGTTGGAACTAATTGAAATTGAACGGAACTTGTAGCTCACTCAATGGGTGTCCGCTTGAAGCAGCTACAGCCTCTGGCGAGCCGAACATGTCCTCGGACATTCCCGGCACTAAAAGCCATGAAAATCCACAGCCTGCTTCCAGTCTCCGACCGGGGCAGGAATGGAATGAATGAAGCCCCCATCTAGCGGCGAGGATATGAATTGTGCCGGCTGCCGAGGCATGATGCACTCCTCTTGGGCAATGATTAAATGAATGACAGATGAAATGAAATGATAGTGGAGAGAGTTGCTGGAATTAAATTTTGACAGGGAAAACCAGAGTACCCGGAGAAAATCCTGTCTCCCTCCGTTTTGTCTAGCACATATCTCATATGGAGTGACCAGGATTTGAACCACGGACCCAGCGGTGGGAGGCCGGCGTGCTACCGCCTAAGCCACGGAGGCTGTGAGATACCTGGTGTGAGTTAAGTTCTCAGCTATCTGATGTCAAAAATATTCAGATTGATCAATTTGTTTTAAGTTTCGAAGGATGTACAGATGCATGCATTTTGTGATGAGAGTGATAAGGCGTACGGATGTTGCATTTATCTTAGAAGCGTTAGTAAAGAAGGTAATATAGCCTATATGTTACATTACTGTGTGTAAAGTCTCGAGTGGCGCCCTTAAAGAAAACCACTCTTCCGAGACTAGAACTGTGTGCAGCTGCACTTATGGTCAAACTTATACAGGAAACCACACCCATCTAGAAGCTCATATCTCACACCGATTATTGGTCAGATTCGATGGTCGTTTTAGGATGGTTGTCTTCCCCAGCGTCACGATGGAAGGCGTTTGTTGGAAACCGTGTATCACTGATCCAACGATTTACTGAGAATAGTTATTGGGGACATGTTTCATCACCAGACAACCCAGCGGATTTAATTTCACGAGATCTTAAGGTGAAGAATCTTCAACAATCGTCTGTATAGTGGCAAAGTGCAGCCTGATTGAAACAATCACAGTCCTGTTGGCCCAAGCAAGTCCAGGCAATCAGTTAGGAGGTGTGGCCAGAAGTAAGAAATTCTGTCTCCAAAACCTTAATATCGATGGCAGACTCTGACAAATTTATTTAACGGTTTTCAAGCTTTAGTAAACTTATTAGGGTTGTGACCTACTGTCGAGGATTCATATACGTCATGCATTCAGACAGAATAACTGGAACTTTGAGCGGCGAAGAGTTGAAGACATTCTTGAAGATCTGTATCAAGATTGCATAACGTTCTGCTTTTAAGAAGGAGAATGATGCTCTAAAGAAGTTAGAACCAATATCGATGAGCAGTTGTCTTCGTAACCTTCATCCATTTCTGGATGAAGAAGAGGTATTAATATTAGGGGGAAGATTTAATAAATCGTTTCCGCCACATCAAACCAAGCATCGAGCGATCTTACATCCAGAACATCATTTGACAACCCTCGTCGTGGGAGCAGAACATTACCGGTTACTTCATGCCGGACCAGAACGGATTGTCTCCTGCTTACGTCAGCAATATTGGACCCCGAGAATTCGGCAGGTAATCAGACCTATTCGTCACAAATTTCTGCAGTGTGTCAAACTGAAGGGAGCGGTAATAGCACAGTTAATGGGACAGCTTTCCGATGTCTGTGTCCAAGATTCTCGTCCATTTACAAACGTGGGCGTTGACTTTGCCAGGCCTTTTATGATGAAGGTTGGATCTGTTAGAAGTAAATCGGTCCAAAAAAAAGCTATATTACTCAGTTTGTATGTACGTGCACTAAGGCGATACATACCGAGTTGGTTTCCAGCCTATCTTCCAGCCTATGCGTTCATAGCAGCCATGAAACGATTTACAGCCCGTAGAGGCAAATGTTTAAATATATATTCCGATAATCGAACAAATTTTGTCAAGGCTAATAAGGAATTGCAGAAGTTTCAATGTGTCTTTTCGTCTCCATTTTTCAGGGAAGATTTGGAAAACTTTGTTCCGATGGCTATTCATACCGCCTGGCTCCTCATACTTTGGCTGTTTGAGAAGCAAAGAGCCTATAAAATGTTTAAAATATCACCTCAGGCGCATGTCTGAATTCAAGGCCTTTAACTGTGTAAAAATACCCTGACGATCCCCTTCCCCTTACACCTGGTCATTTCTTGATTGGTTCTACTTTCTTGAACCCGATTTGAGTGAGGTTCCTCTGTCTCAGTTAAGAATATGGGAGAGATTGCAGCATTTATTGCAGCATTTGTGGAAGAGATGTTCCACTAGCTACTTGAGTTGTCTCCAGTAGTGACTGAAGTGGAAAACAGTGCAACCTAATGTTCCTGCCAGCACTCTTGTGCTCATGAAGGATGAGAACATTACACCTCTCCAGTAGAAGATGACTATGGTGGTAAGGTCTTAAACTGGGAAGGATAGACTGGTAAGTACAGTGGACGTGAAAACTTCTAGGGGGATGTTTAAGCATCCTCTAAGCAAATTGGTGCCTCTTCCTACGCAAGAATAGTTCATCTTGACAGAACAAGGGGGACAAGATGGACAGGATTTGAGAAGTTTGTATTAGGAAGTCTTGTTTGTCAATGTTGGCAGCATGTAAAAACAAAAACAAAAAGGGGAACCAAGCCATCATGGCGACGGACTGTTATGTGTTGAAGCATTGCATCTGTGTAATAAAACGTAGTGATAGCATCCGTTAGAATCAGTGTACGTTCATAAAAGTTCTCAACGCTACCAGACGAGCATTTATGATATTAATACAATAACCAAGGAGTAATATCTATTAGCCTACGTATGTAGGATTCTGTGTGCTTTGGAGATCTAATGTCCATGAACAGGATGCATTTGTTCGCTAGCAATGCCAGTGTCTTTGGTGCTGTTTAGCAGATTGCTATTTTGCAATTTTGGACAACAATTCAACTCATAAACTCAACTTACTGCAATACTCCTGTGCAGTATATTTTCATTGGATTGAAAGCATTGCCGTCTTTCAAGCAGAGGAGGATGTTCCTGATACAGTATCTTGAAATAGCAAACGATTCAATGTAATTGCTCAGCAGTGACACAATGAAATTGTCTGGCAACTAGCCATCGTTAGTTCATCTATTATAAAATGAACCATTAATAATGCCCTTGTTAGCTTCTTAAAAACTTATTTCTTTTATGAGGAAGCGCTATACTTGTATCACGAGATACTACAGGGGCATGGAGAAGTTTCGCGCGACCAAATAAGCCAGAGAGTATGTGCGGTAAGTAATGAGGTTTGTAAGAACCAGGTACGCAATCTGATCTCTTTCCCTTTCCCCTACATTATTCTCCTCCTCATTTCTTCTCCTTCCTCTTCCGCTACTTTCCTTATTTTCTTCTTCTCCTCTTCTGTTTCATCTTCATCGACATTTCTTCTTCTCCTCTTCCTTTGCCTCCTTCTCCTTCTTCAGTTTATTATTAGTATTATTATTACTGTTTCCCCTATGTTACTTCTTCTCTTCCTCTAGGGGCAGATGACCTCGTAGTTCCGCCCCTTAAAACAACAATAACTAACTAACTCTCTTCCTCTCTTCTTCTAGGGGCAGATGACCACATAGTTACGCCCCTTAAAACAACAATAACTAACTCTCTTCTTCTTTTACGCTTATTCTTCTTCACCTCCTTCTCATTTTTTCTCTCCTCGTCTGATTCTTCTTCTTCCCCTAATTTTCTCATTCTTCTCCTGTTACGCTTCGTTGCGTAGCGGCTAGCATTCTTATCTGTCATCGTGTAGGCCCGGGTTTGAATCCCGGCTCTGCTTAGAAATGTAATTCTGGTTTGAGGGCTGGAACCCGGTACACTCATCCTCGTGAGCCAAAACTGAAACCTACTTCAGCCATCCAGGAAGTGGCTTTCCTGGGTTTCCCCACTTCTACTCCAGGCAAATGCCGGAATTGTTCATATCGTAAGACCATGGCCGCTTCCTACCCAAATTTGACCTCAAATATTGTTATTGGTTTACGTCCCTTTTAACTGCTGCGGCTTTTAGAGGCGGGGTGCCGGAATTTCGCCAGGATTAAATCCGACCTCAATTACAAATAAACAACCATCAGTGACAAAGGTTATCAGACAAATTCAACACACACCCAAGTATAGAAATAGTGTTTGTTGTTGTTGTTGTTGTTGTTGTTAATGCATTTAAGGGACTTGGGACATATTGGTCACCAGCCCCGTGTGTATTCCTGTGCTAAATGCTGTGTGTGTAATTGTATTAGGGATATGGTCGGTGCCCCAGGACTTGAAGTAAGCTACTGTTCCGGCATTTGCCTGCAGGGAGTGTGAAAAAAACATGGAACAACCACACTCAGGATTGCAGCTGTCAGCGCTGGGATTTTAACTTGCCTCAGCTTTCCTTGTGGACATGGTGCTCGATTTAACAAGTACGGTACGCCGTGGGGTATATAGGCAAAACTGACAAGAAGAGGGTTCCATTCCCATCTCAGCCAACCTGGAAATGGTTTTCTGTGGTTTCCCCACTTCTCCAAGTAAATGCGGGGATGGTTCCTAACTTACAATTTACAAATACACACCCTACTACAGCCATCATATTAACAAAGGTTATCACACAAATTTCACACACACCCAAATACTGGCTGCGTCGCTCAGCGGTAACGTTATCGCTTGCTGGGCCCAAGGTTGCAGGTTCTATCCTGGAGCAGTCAGCTGGCGCAAATGTGAGGCACCCGTGTCAGTAGATTTACTGGCACGTTAAAGATCCCCTTCGGGGCAAATTCCGCACCCTGGCTTCTCTAAAAGCCAGAGTAGTTAAATGGGACGTAAAACCAATAACATTATTATTACACCCGAATACACTGAGCTATATGACCACGATGTCGCAGTCCCTAATTTAAGCAATAACAACACCAATAAGAAGACATTTTAAAGATGATTGTGATTTTTTAATGTTGATAAAGCTCTGTTAGACGAACAACCCCTCACCGCACGTTTCCAGTGAGGCAGAGAGCGGAACAGCTGAGAACCAGCGTTAGTGTTTTATTTGAGGATTAATTTGAATTCCAGCTTAATTGTTGTATCCAAGCTGGGGATTCCTATAACTTACAAAGTTTAATAATCTGAACGTCACACTAAAATGTGCTTTCATTAGGGAGCATTCCCGAATTTATTGAATCACGTCCTACTCCTAGCTTCTTCCTTGTATAGCAGTCAGTGGCGTATATAGTTTTATTTCGGGGGGTACCCAAATGGGGGTTAGGGTCATGGTATAGGCCCAAGGAATAGGGGGTTCGGCGTTCTCCCCGGGAAACGTTTATATAATTTGGTAAAATATGATGAGTTTTAAGGCTATCTGGCATCACTTTTTGAACCAATTTGTTGTGATGTTTTATGTTTGGTTAATGTCAAACACAACAAAGGTCATTTTATGATACTTTTTATTAATACAATCCTCTTGCTCACTTGATAGTACAGTGAGTCCGGGAATGTTCTCCGCAGCGCCTACATGCGTCTGCGAGAGCTAGCTACAGCAGTTACGTTGGTAGCACGGCTGCCGCTTGCATCATAACAAGCAAACAGTAAACTTTGTACTCACCACAGCCATTCATAACAGATGCTGGAAGTGCTGATGATACATACGCTCGCTAATTGCAATACACACTGACGATTTCGAAAGGCTACAGCCCACACGTATGGGATTCACCCTGTCAAGGACACCGTGCTACCAACTAAACCGATGACGCAACCACTCACAGCTGCACGTAACCACTGCGGATTACATTCTCGGGCGCCCTGTATATACATGGAAAGAATTAATGTTACTGTTTTAATTTACAACTCACACTATAATATAAAGTCAAGGTTTCTTGAAGCATTGCCAAATCGGTTCATAACTTCATCGTCAGTGAGATGTATGTATCTGTGAATAGGTGACAATACTAGACCGTTGAGTCTGTTTTCAGAAGTAGAATTTCTTAAGTATGTTTTCAATCAACTCAAACTCCGTTCGGCAGTACCAGTAGCTACAGAGAGAGGCAAATTTGCCAAAAGTTTGATAAGTGTATAAGAGTTAAAGAAAGAACTTTTGTCACACGCTTCAAGGGCACTTGTTGCTGTTCTTGGTTCGTTCATAAGAGCGAAGGCACTGGAGAGTAATAAGAGGTTATGTTGTTACACGTAAGATCAGAGCAAACTGATTGTCACACTGTCTACATCGCTGTACCTTCGCCTTGCTGCAACGTTGCCATACGTCACTTAGTAACAATAGTACATGATTATATTGGTATTTAATGTTTGAATCCATAAACAATTCATAGCAGGTGCTGTATTGTAAACCCTATTGGAAGGACACGATAACGATCCAGGTACTTCATCTTGTTGACCACCTCCTGTTGTAGCGGCAAGCATGTTTGGCTATCTTCTGGACGTCTGGGTTCGATTCCCGACTATCTCATGAAATTTAATTCTGATCTGAAGGCTGAAACGGGATACACTCAGCCTCATGATGAGCCAGCACTGAAAAGAGGTGAGATCGATTCTCACTTCAGCCATCCTGGAAATGGTTTCCGTGGTTTCCCCACTTCTACTCCAAGCAAATGCAGCGATGGTTCCTAACTTAAGGCCACGACCGCCTCATTCCCAATCGTGATATGAATTACAAATACACAAACGGCTTCAGTCATCACAATAAGACATCTTATAAGACAACTTCTACACACACCCAAGTACCCGGGGCTAACTGACTACGATGTTCAATCTCCTCAAATGAAACATTAATGACAAGTTCAGCCTCTCAGAGAAACAGTGGGTCCCGCAGCGTGTTCGTACTCGTTAAATCAAGCACAACGACCGTGAAGGGGAGCTGCAGCACGTCCGGAGTTTGCAGGTTCGATTACCGGTGCTGACAGTAGGCTATATTGAGTGTGGTTTTCTCCTGGCAAATGTCAGGGTAGTATCTTATTTCAAGTCCCGGGGCACCTACCCTATCTCTGTTCCTGATACAGTTACGCACACTTCTGCAGTCAGCACAGAAACACAGGTTAGCAAACACATTCTACACACAACCAAGTACACGGGGCTGATAAGTAAGTTTTCCCAAGTCACTAAAACGATTTAAAAACATCACCTGTTAAAATAATCGCCCCTAACTCATGATGGCTAATTTCATCATATGCAATATGGGCTTATGTGATCACCTTTTGTCGGTGTGTGTGTGGATGTGTGAGAATGTGTGTCCGTGTGTGTGTCCCTAATAACATAATGGCTGGAGAGATCATAAAGAAACTCGATAGGACCTAAGGATATACTACTATCTTGTCCGAACTATACTGTGCCTTTCAAATGTAAATACGTTTCACCATCCAACACGGTGACCACGCGAAATATTTCACCTGCTTTCTATATCTCCGTAACGGTAACAGACATCACCCTGAATTCATTTAAGCTGATAGAGAATGATAACATAACGTCAACTATGTAACTTTTAAACATCCGTTAAGTACAAAACCAACATGGCAGCCAAGCAAATTTAAACTATTTGCATGCAATTATCTCACGATTTAATCACCCGAGGTCAGTGAAACTTGGTGCGGTAAATGTTTATACAAAACTTAATTTACTGGCATCTACTTTAATTCAATTGCTTTCATAAACTCAGGATAGCGACTGTGCGAAAATGTAAAATTAAGTTATCATGCGATCGAAGGGAACGTTTGTATTGAACCCGCTGAGCTATGGTTCATGTGATATTTTTTATGACAGAACATTTATGATGGGATGTTGAACCTTTGAACACACCCAGGAAGCCACGTGGAGCTGAGAGATCACGCGATACTCTTTGAAGTAGCGTTGAATCGCACTTTTGACTTTGGTGAGAACTGCTAATTATTTATCTGAGATCTTATTAATTAATTTTATTCTTTCGCAAGACTCAGAATATTCCATTTCGTCATGCTGCATTATTAAAACATTTTTGAGAATGTTATTTTAGCTTAAGGTAAGGTAATACCTTTGCAGATACGCAAATAGGAACGTAAGTAGTCGCTCAACGACTTCGGTTTGACGACCTACTTCCTTGAGACACCTAGTGCCTTGCACTACGTCTGGAGAATCCGCCCTGTGTAGGCGTGGAATCATATCCGTCTTGTACGACGTAGGAAATATCCGCCTTTTAGCGAGGAAATTACAATTAGTTGCTATCGAGCACGAATAAACAACGATACAAGTTATAAGTAAGAATTATAGTGAGTTACTTGCACTACGTCTGGAGAATCCGCCCAGTATAGGCGTGTAATTGCATTTGTCCTGTAAGACATAGAAAAATATCCGCTTGTTAGCGTTGAATTGGTTATCAGGTGCCATCGTGTACTGGCATATTGGAAAATACTGTTATTTATGCACAGTGAGCCACAGAAGCATATTGAAGATAATTATTGGCAAGTATTAGTGAATTATATAATTTTACCGGAACACCACATTTTAGTACCCACGTGATTGTGGAGGGCCAAATGCCTTGTGGAAAATATACAGGTAAATGTGTTGCAATTACTTCAAATAAGTGTGATTACGATTGTGTAACACATTTGGATTGCCAGAGTGAAGTTTTTATTTCCAAAACGACGTACATTTTACCGATGCTGCATGACAGAAAAGTAGCGTCATTTAGCACGTGCAGAGTCATAGAGCAGTGCTAGCTCGTGTATCTATTCACATCCACGAAATTAAGGCTGTGTTGTCAGTTACTATCAAAGCCTACAACACTTACGAAGAACATTATATCTTTGGAAAGTGAAAGAATGAATTTCGTAATTTATTTCACCGTCAACGTGACCAGACTATTCCACACCATGCTTGAATCAGTCACCATGGGCTAATACCATCCTGGTATGAGGGTGATGTTTCTACGAGAACTAGCATGATGATGAAGCTTGCAGAACCGAGGACGAGAAGGAAGGAATCCAAGATGCCATTTCCAGGCATATCCGGCATGTTCACGGAGTTGTCGACAGGGACGAATCGAACCCTGGTCTTTGGAGGAGTCCAGATGGGAATCCTGATGAGGATAATACCGTTCCAGAGATCCAGAGAGGAATTTGTACAACCCTGGTTATTGAATAGAGGGCTGAGTGATAGCTTCACCATGTCGTGAGTTTTGACCACCCCTTCTCTTGTTCTAGTTCTGGTGGTATATTAGATTTAATGTAGTTTGTGAATCAACCACACTCTGTGTCAGCCATTTTTCTAGGTAGGGATTGTATCTAGTTTAATTTAATGTCATTTATTTTAGTATAGTGAGCCACCCTTGGGTTTAACATTTTGGTTAACCCTGGTGCAGCTTGATGAACGTCGTAGGACGTCAAAGCCTATCTTTTGCTAGATGTGACCGTAGTCATTCGAGGCTATTTTGTCCAACCCTATTTGGGGTGATTTTTCAAGTCTTTGCTGACTTTAGTTATGACAATCAGATGTCATGGTTATTTCTTTAACTGCATTCTTTGCAGCCAGTTTTGATACACCCCTGACTTTCGTAAGAACAGTCGTATCAGTTAGGCAATCGACTGTAATTGCCAGTTTTGTAAATGCATTATATTTTCATTTTGAATAAGCTCAGAAGCTATTCTTGGTCAAGTTTGAACCTAACGTCTAGAAGGAATGTTTCGTTGCCTAGCATCGAACTCAGTTCCCAACGTATCATTAAGCAGATCCTTGTATGGAATCTGCGCCACAATTATCATTTTGCTTGTGTCATGTAGGACACGTTTTTATTTGATGTTGTACTAGCAACTATTGAATTGTATTTTTAGAGCAAAGAGCTCCAGTAATTGTAAGATTACTATCATTTAGACGTCTTTGGAAGAAAGACGGAATTATATTATTCTATTCAGATTTATTGCGTGTTTTTATACACGGACTCTTTAGAGGTTCATAACCTATGGTAAAGTTTTTTATGAACAGGCCAGATGTATAGCTTTATTTTGATTAAATCGCCGACCTTGAATAATGTGTGTTTTGTGTCGACCGAACGCAGGAATGTGGTAGCCTGCTGGTGACATAGACTGGTTTTGTAATCCAGTGCCCTTGAGAGCACGCTTCATTTGTTTGTGAGACAGAGGACATTGACAAGAGACAGAATGCAATTGTATTCGCTCTTTCTTTCATTGCAACTTAGCTTATTTAACCCAGTTTTCAACCCTGTCTCAGATCACTTCTTGCGTGTACCGTTTTGACGTGTACAATTAGGTCAGGTTTTCTATAGTGAGTTGCAGGCGACCCTGTTGAATGCAGGAATTTATTGTATGAAGGTACTTGTGATTACCTTGTCCAGGAGGGTTCCCGTTGACTAGATGTTATTGGAAGGTAACTGTTGTGGAGAGGCCTATCCCAGAGTTATTGAATGCGAGCTTTGCGCCGCTGGTAACCCGTGTTATTGTGTGTCCGAGTTGTTATTGCTCGTTGATCTTATTCCGACTGTTGAGTCGAGGCTTTTTGGTGGAGAATGATCTCAGTGAAGACACTCCGTGCCCGAGCTATTGTCAGTATTATTCGCCATAAACCAACGATAAACCTAAACCGTCATCTTAATAATAAAACGCATAACTTTGATAAAACAAAAGCTAACTAATGAATTCTTTCTATCTAACTTTGTTCTGTTGCATTTTGGAACTGTTGACATAGCCGTGCAGTTGAAGGTAATTTCCTTGTGTGGAAATGACTAAGACAGTTGACACTTTTGTAGCGACCTGAAGCATGCGCGAACCTAGAGTTCGTAGCTTGTGGAGCTCAGGCCATGCGATGTCAGACGTGGTCCCAACTACGCATTCGTCACCGTAATTATACACATTAGATGACTATGGCTTACAAAGAGTAAACCAAGGTGTAGGCAGGAATTTAATAAAGATTTGTGTCTATTTCATTACTTATTTAAGATGTACAAGTGTGTAAATCCTACATGTTACCTTATTGTGTGCTGATAGCACGTAGTTATTAAGAGTAATTAAATGTTTTTCATGGCTGTACACTTAGATTTGTTGTAATTGTTTTCTCTTACGGACGTCATCGCCGTAAATTTTGTTATTAACTGCTAGGACTTAGCTAGATGATTACCGTTAAATGTAAATGTGGAAATGCTATCATCCTAACTTAGATTTGTTTTGCTACCCTGTTAAATGTAAATTCTGATATTAGCTTAATCTTGTAACTTGAACTAGGGACTTGCGTCGTACCATTTTCCTAGTGTTGCTGTTGTTGCTTTATTATTGTGAGTTAGATCTTTCGCGAGGGTTTTTCAGTAACTTCTCAGGTAGGGACCTGCTCTTTATTTTCTTTTGTTTATTAGTTTTCGGACTAGCCGATTATAACCCTCCGAACTAGGCTAGGGGCTTGTGAATTTTAATAAATTTTCACGGTGTTTTACTTAAGTCTGGATGTGTAATTTCTCAGTCTAGTTTCTGAGGTGAACCTTTCCTTAGGCAGTCTATGACCATCGTCACCATGTACCACGATCCCCGTGGACTACAGTGTCTCGTGCCGCTTAGCCTATTAGGAAGTTCGCCTGATCCTCACGGTAATTTTATTCGACTTATGGGATGTTAGAAAAGTCATCGTGGTTGTTGACTCGACTAACAGTCTCATAAAATGGCGCCCAACTCATGTGCCGACGTTAACGTGGTGACCGTCAGTACCATGTTACTTTGGAGGATCTTAATGTTGATTAATGGTAAATTGACAGGACTGGGGCGAACTTAGAAAGTCGTACTGCAGATCAATTGACCGCATGGCATTCATGTTTGATAGAAGTCCATGGGGTGAGGCTTTAGTGTTGGATAAATGATGGATAGGGTTTTCTTTGATGATGCCTCATCCTGAGTAAATGTAATACTTTGCTTTGCTCGTCGTTGTCTTTGTAAATGTAGAAGCACTTAGTTTGCATACTCCAGCTGTACTCGTGATATTTATATAAATGAAACAAGCTTTATACCACCAAGTAACTAATCATAGCTGTAAGTTCTAGTAGAAATTGATCCCTCACTTTCTCATATATATTTCTTGTCAAATGGATGAGGAAACGATTCGTCGCGTGTTTGGAGAGATGATGGCAGGTGTGAATGCTAATCTCCAACAAATTACTGCTGACCTAGGTGAAGTCCGGGGTGACTTGGGTCAAAATACTCAATCTATAAACACTGTTAGTGGTCATGTAGACCAAGTAAGACAGGAAGTTCACAATGTTAGTGGTCATGTAGACCAAGTAAGACAGGAGGTTAACAATGTTAGTGGGCATGTAGACCAAATTAGATTAGATTTAGAGATAAATACTCAATCTGTTAATAATGTCAGGACTGATTTAACCCAAGTCAGGGCTGATATGGACGCATTTAGGGTCGAAGCCAGAAATGATCTCGCGGCAGGTTTAGCGGCAGTTAGGGTTGATGTCATACGACACCATCAAGAGGCTAACCAGGGTGTAGATTGCCTAACAGACCAAATGAATAGAGCTAGGGAGGATGTGCAAAACCGACTGGAGGAGCACACGGCTCAAATTCAAACCACCATAAATAGAGTCCAGATAGACATGAAAGCTGACCTGGAACACACTCGGGAAGAATTCGGGACTCGATTGACGCACGTCGAGGATTCATGTACACGGTAAAAAAGGACATGACAACCATGAATATCGGATTAGTTCTCATGAGAGGAGCTGCAAATGCTGTGAGCAACAATGTTAGGACGATCGTTGACGGCATGTTAGAGGTCAGAGACGAACTGAACGTTAACAGGAGAAACATTTCTGAACTAACGGAAACCGTAGCAAGCCTACGCGAAACGGTGAATATTCATCATGAGGAACATAACATTGACCTCATGTTATTAAGAGGGGACCTCAACGAACATAAGACCATAGTAGAGGCTAAGGTAGCCGAGGTCAAAGACAACATGTCAAGAGTCGAGGGAGAGATCGATTCTTTGCAGAAGCGATTTGAGGAGGTCACAGTAAACGAAAGGTTAGACCTTAGCCATAACCTCAGAACGGCCATACGCGAGGTAGACGCGAACCTCAAGGGAAAGGTCGATAGAATCGAATTACAATTGAATGAATTAGGCAACAAAGTCGTGGCCAGAACTATTCAAGGACTTGAAGGCATAGAAAGACGTCTTGACAGACTCGAAACGACTCCTAGGGAGAGACACTTACACTCACAAGTGGGAGAATCTCAGGAAACACCCGTTTCTCAATCTGAAGGAATGGTGCCAACTCATTTTCAGCCCAGCGCACCTACAGAACCACAACCATTACAATTCACTGGTCCAGCACCGAGCCAGGTTTTGAACTTTAACGCCCATTCTTTTCGACCAGCACCAAGTCAACCTAATAATGAGATAAATACACCTACGCATGACTATACGCAGAACACATTTAGACCCGCGCATACGCAGGGAAATGTGACGATAATACGTTCGAGAGAGGAGCAACCAGCTCGCTTCTCCGGAACTGGAAGTGGTGTTACTCCAGTGGAATTTCTAGCCAATGTCGAAAGCTATCTGAGAGTTACGATGGTAACTCCAGAGAGGGAACTCAGAGTCATAGAACGTTTGCTTGAGGGGCAAGCCAGTATCAGGTTTAGAGCATTCAGATACTCGTTTAGAGGCTACCAGGACTTTAAGGAAGCATTACTAAGAACGTATTGGTCGAGTGACATTCAGCAGAGCATCCGAGCTGAAATGTATACTCGTAGATACAGCTCGAATACGCCTACTCGTTATGCGAACTACTTCGCTGTACAGCTTGCGAAGCCTCGTTGTCTTCAGCCTCCGTTGTCTGAACAAGATTTAGTTAACACCATTGTTTGGCAGTACCCCGCGGACGTACAACGTGTGTTGGTCGCTGCAGGGGCATCCACGTTTCAACAATGTGACCAGATTCTGCGACGCTTGGATGCGAACACGGAACAGTTCCCGACACACCGTCAGCAGAAGGCTGACAGGCGCGAGGAAAGACACATAAACTTGACCACTGTCGATAAAGTAAGCCAGACTCCGCAACAATCGCAAACACAAGAGAGTTCTGGGCATCGTGATGATAACTACAACTATCGTAGGAGGGAATGGAACAACGCTCCATATGCTCGAGATCGACAAGATGACCGTCGTAGTCATTGGAATCGGAGATTCGACCGAGGGACGAATGATAACCAACGTCACGAAAATTACCACCGCGGGAATAACGGAAGAAACCAACAGCACGGAAGTATCCGAAGGGACTATCGATACGCTAGAGGATATAACCGAGATCGAGACCCTAGATACCAGCCAGACAGAGATTGGAAAGGAAGAGCACGGGAGAGCCGTGAGTACCTCCAACAATTAAGAGAGCTGCAAATCCAAGAAGAGGGAGAACGGAGCCCAACTTCGAGGGAAAATAGAGATTCGGTGCAGGAGACGGAGCACAACCAGCCCAGTACTTCTCGCCAGGATAATAAAAAAACGCCGAAAAATTAACAGATTCTTGTCAGGTTGAGCACCGAGTAACTGCTACCATATTACTCTGGGAGCCAATCCAAGAAGACTTGTTGGACGAACGACGAACGACGAACCACAATTATGAGTTGACCCGTCTGCCCAAGATAGTAGCCACTTTGAACGAAGTCAACGTAGTCATTCTCATTGATACTGGGGCAATGATTAGTGTTATTTACGCCGATTGCCATGCCAGATTAAAGGCCAACTCTGAGGTGACAGAGCTGCCTATTTCAGCTGTAAGAGTCAGAGGTGTCATACCTGACCGGGTTGTGACGTGCAAAATCCAGATTCTTTGTACTCTGAAGATTTCAAATCATGTGTATTTGCACGAATTTCTTGTAATGAAGGGCTTGCATCGTGACGCCATACTAGGCGCAGACTTCATTAGAAAATATGATGGTATCATTGACATGGGCCGTAACACGGTAGAGTTCAAGCCGAACGAACCCATTCAGATGAACCTAGTTGAAGAAGAACCGGAATTCCTATCCGAAGTCGACGTAGTCGAAAACTTGAATGGCAAGGAAATTGACGAGACACTCGATGCCGACGAAGAGGCAGAATCATTATCAGCACCCACACGAGAGAATCTTGATATAATATTGAACGAATACAGGGAAATATTCGACACCACACCTGGTGAGATATTAGACTACGATTACGACCTTGTGCTACTGGATGATTCCCCATTCCAGAAGAAAATTTACCCGATTGCTGAGAAACATCGTGAAGAAGCTGCTAAGAAGATCCATGCGATGGAAGCAGCAGGCACAATCAAGAAATCACCGACAGCCTTTGAACAATGGAAGTTATGTAGTAGAAGACATCAGCACAGGAGAGCGCATTGGAACCTTTAATGCAGCCAATCTGAAAAAATATCACTCTTGAATGAATTTAAAGTCAAATAAAAATGTCGTCCCAACATTTTATTTGAAACGACGGAGAGGCAGATGAACCCGCTGAGCTATGGTTCATGTGATATTTTTTATGACAGAACATTTATGATGGGATGATGTACCGTTGAACACACCCAGGAAGCCACGTGGAGCTGAGAGCTCACGCGATACTCTTTGAAGTAGCGTTGTATCGCACTTTTGACTTTGGTGAGAACTGCTAATTATTTATCTGAGATCTTATTAATTAATTTTATTCTTTCGCAAGACTCAGAATATTCCATATCGTCATGCTGCATTATTAAAACATTTTTGAGAATGTTATTTTAGCTTAAGGTAAGGTAATACCCTTGCAGATACGCAAATAGGAACGTAAGTAGTCGCTCAACGACTTCAGTTTGACGACCTACTTCCTTGGGACACCCAGTGCCTTGCACTACGTCTGGAGAATCCGCCCTGTGTAGGCGTGGAATCATATCCGTCTTGTACGACGTAGGAAATATCCGCTGTTTAGCGAGGAAATTACAATTAGTTGCTATCGAGCACGAATAAACAACGATACAAGTTATAAGTAAGAATTATAGTGAGTTACTTGCACTACGTCTGGAGAATCCGCCCAGTATAGGCGTGTAATTGCATTTGTCCTGTAAGACATAGAAAAATATCCGCTTGTTAGCGTTGAATTGGTTATCAGGTGCCATCGTGCACTGGCATATTGGGAAATAATGTTATTTATGCACAGTGAGCCACAGAAGCATATTGAAGATAATTATTGGCAAGTATTAGTGAATTATATAATTTTACCGGAACACCACACTTTAGTACCCACATGATTGTGGAGGGCAAAATGCCTTGTGGAAAATATACAGGTAAATGTGTTGCAATTACTTCAAATAAGTGTGATTACGATTGTGTAACATATTTGGATTGCCCGAGTGAAGTTTTTATTTCCAAAACGACGTACTTTTTACCGATGAGGCATGATAGAAAAGTAGCGTCATTTAGCACGTGCAGAGTCATAGAGCAGTGCTAGCTTGTGTATCTATTCACATCCACGAAATTAAGGCTGTGTTGTCAGTTACTATCAAAGCCTACAACATTTACGACGAACATTATATCTTTGGAAAGTGAAAGAATGAATTTCGTAATTTATTTCACCGTCAACGTGACCAGACTATTCCACACCATGCTTGAATCAGTCACCATGGGCTAATACCATCCTGGTATGAGGGTGATGTTTCTACGAGAACTAGCATGATGATGAAACTTGCAGAACCGAGGACGAGAAGGAAGGAATCCAAGATGCCATTTCCAGGCATATCCGGCATGTTCACGGAGTTGTCGAAAGGGACGAATCGAACCCTGGTCTTTGGAGGAGTCCAGATTGGAATCCTGATGAGAATAATACCGTTCCAGAGATCCAGAGAGGAATTTGTACAACCCTGGTTATTGAATAGAGGGCTGAGTGATAGCTTCTCCATGTCGTGAGTTTTGACCATCCCTTCTCTTGTTCTAGTTCTGGTGGTATATTAGATTTAATGTAGTTTGTGAATCAACCACACTCTGTGTCAGCCATTTTTCTAGGTAGGGATTGTATCTAGTTTAATTTAATGTCATTTATTTCAGTATAGTGAGACACCCTTGGGTTTAACATTCTGGTTAACCCTGGTGCAGTTTGATGAACGTCGTAGAACGTCAAAGCCTATCTTTTGCTAGATGTGACCGTAGTCATTCGAGGCTATTTTGTCCAACCCTATTTGGGGTGATTTTTCAAGTCTTTGCTGACTTTAGTTATGACAATCAGATGTCATGGTTATTTCTTTAACTGCATTCTTTGCAGCCAGTTTTGATACACCCCTGACTTTCGTTAGAACAGTCGTATCAGTTAGGCAATCGACTGTAATTGCCAGTTTTGTAAATGCATTATATTTTCATTTTGAATAAGCTCAGAAGCTATTCTTGGTCAAGTTTGAACCTAACGTCTAGAAGGAATGTTTCGTTGCCTAGCATCGAACTCAGTTCCCAACGTATCATTAAGCAGATCCTTGTATGGAATCTGCGCCACAATTATCATTTTGCTTGTGTCATGTAAGACACGTTCTTATTTGATGTTGTACTAGCAACTATTGAATTGTATTTTTAGAGCAAAGAGCTCCAGTAATTGTAAGATTACTATCATTTAGACGTCTTTGGTAGAAAGACGGAATTATATTATTCTATTCAGATTTATTGCGTGTTTTTATACACGGACTCTTTAGAGGTTCATAACCTATGGTAAAGTTTTTTATGAACAGGCCAGATGTATAGCTTTATATTGATTAAATCGCCGGCCTTGAATAATGTGTGTTTTGTGTCGACCGAACGCAGGAATGTGGTAGCCTGCTGGTGACATAGACTGGTTTTGTAATCCAGTGCCCTTGAGAGCACGCTTCATTTGTTTGTGAGACAGAGGACATTGACAAGAGACAGAATGCAATTGTATTCGCTCTTTCTTTCATTGCAACTTAGCTTATGTAACCCAGTTTTCAACCCTGTCTCAGATCACATGTTTTATAGATTGCTTTTTGTTAGTTGAGCGCACTTCTTGCGTGTACCGTTTTGACGTGTACAATTAGGTCAGGTTTTCTATAGTGAGTTGCAGGCAACCCTGTTGAATGCAGGAATTTATTGTATGAAGGTACTTGTGATTACCTTGTCCAGGAGGGTTCCCGTTGACTAGATGTTATTGGAAGGTAACTGTTGTGGACAGGCCTATCCCAGAGTTATTGAATGCGAGCTTTGCGCCGCTGGTAACCCGTGTTATTGTGTGTCCGAGTTGTTATTGCTCGTTGATCTTATTCCGACTGTTGAGTCGAGGCTTTTTGGTGGAGAATGATCTCAGTGTAGACACTCCGTGCCCGAGCTATTGTCAGTATTATTCGCCATAAACCAACGATAAACCTAAACCGTCATCTTAATAATAAAACGCATAACTTTGGTAAAACAAAAGCTAACTAATGAATTCTTTCTATCTAACTTTGTTCTGTTGCATTTTGGAACTGTTGACATAGCCGTGCAGTTGAAGGTAATTTCCTTGTGTGGAAATGACTAAGACAGTTGACACTTTTGTAGCGACCTGAAGCATGCGCGAACCTAGAGTTCGTAGCTTGTGGAGCTCAGGCCATGCGATGTCAGACGTGGTCCCAACTACGCATTCGTCACCTTTATTATACACATTAGATGACTATGGCTTACAAAGAGTAAACCAAGGTGTAGGCAGGAATTTAATAAAGATTTGTGTCTATTTCATTACTTATTTATGATGTACAAGTGTGTAAATCCTACATGTTACCTTATTGTGTGCTGATAGCACGTAGTTATTAAGAGTAATTAAATGTTTTTCATGGCTGTACACTTAGAATGAAAATCCACCACAGCCTGCTTCCAGTCTCCGACCGGGTCAGGAATGGAATGAATGAAGCCCCCATCTAGCGGCGAGGATATGGACTGTGCCGGCTGCCAAGGCCTGACGCACTCCTCTGGGACAATGATTAAATGAATGACAGATGAAATGAAATGATAGTGGAGAGTGTTGCTGGAATGAAATTGTGACAGTGAAAACCGGAGTACCCGGAGAAAAACCTGTCTGCCTCCGTTTTGTCCAGCACAGATCTCACATGGAGTGACCGGGATTTGAACCACGGACCCAGCGGTGAGAGGCCGGCGTGCTGCCGCCTAAGCCACGGAGGCTGCTGTACACTTAGATTTGTTGTAATTGTTTTCTGTTACGGACGTCATCGCCGTAAATTTTGTTATTAACTGTTAGGACTTAGCTAGATGATTACCGTTAAATGTAAATGTGGAAATGCTATCATCCTAACTTAGATTTGTTTTGCTACCCTGTTAAATGTAAATTCTGATATTAGCTTAATCTTGTAACTTGAACTAGGGACTTGCGTCGTACCATTTTCCTAGTGTTGCTGTTGTTGCTTTATTATTGTGAGTTAGATCTTTCGCGAGGGTTTTTCAGTAACTTCTCAGGTAGGGACCTGCTCTTTATTTTCTTTTGTTTATTAGTTTGCTGACTAGCCGATTATAACCCTCCGAACTAGGCTAGGGGCTTGTGAATTTTAATAAATTTTCACGGTGTTTTACTTAAGTCTGGATGTTTAATTTCTCAGTCTAGTTTTTGAGGTGAACCTTTCCTTAGGCAGTCTATGACCATCGTCACCATGTACCACGATCCCCGTGGACTACAGTGTCTCGTGCCGCTTAGCCTATTAGGAAGTTCACCTGATCCTCACGGTAATTTTATTCGACTTATGGGATGTTAGAAAAGTCATCGTGGTTGTTGACTCGACTAACGGTCTCAGTATAGTGAATCAAGGCAATAATTGACATCTACTGGTACGTAACTTTATGACATACTTATCGAACAATCCAACATGGAATCACCCGAAATAATTAAACGGCTCTCAGTTTATACGAATCTATTACTGCACACAAACTGAAATTTTGTATGGTCATAGAGGCCATTAAAATATGTTCATCTATGGAATTTTCAACAACTTGATCCACAAAAACCATCATGGCGGTGACGCGAAATTTAAATATTTAAATGGACTTTTCTGATCGCTGTGAAACTTGGCACGGTATATCTTCATACAAGACATAATATATTAGCATCTAATTTAATGTATTTGCATCAGAACTTCAGAATATTTAATGTCACGTTTTTAATTCTTATGTCCTAAATAAGCGTTAGAAATGTAGGTTGGTACAATAAACCACCACTATAATATTCATCTGCTGGTATATCATTCTATAGCCTATTTATAAGACAATCCAACATGGCAGCCTTGCAATATATTTCCCCGGTTCACAATATCTCCAAAACTATTTAAGCAATAAAACTGAAATTTGGTATGATGATAGAGGACTGTTGAGTTAATACATATATGTGACTTTCAAGATCCTGAAAAATACAAAAACAATTTGGCGGCTAAGTGCTTTTCAAATTATTAAAATGACTTTTCTTAGTGAATCATTAATCAGAGCTTATTATTATGGAGACATCTCATGTTCAATTGTTCTTAAAGATTCAGGTTCGTATTAATTTGAAATTTTAAAACCTTATTTTTTATATTTCTCGTATCCTATTCAAGCGATTGAAGACAAGATTCGTATCATGGGCTATTATAATATTTATTCTGATGGCACCACATTCTGTAGCTTACTTTTCGTAATTCATTGAAGCCGTACATTTGAATTTTCTTAAAATAAACTCCTGTGGCTCGTTACAGAAGGATTACATTTCGCGGGAGGAGTCTTCACCGATACTGGAAATTATATATTCTAGTACTATACATAACTATTCAATGTAATTGAGACGTAGGTTTTGTACCAAAAGCTATTTAGCACATCACATGGAAAATCCTTGCAATAGGCGGAATAAATTTTAATGGAAAAGACCAGTAAGATATATGAAATTAGGCGACTTAGTTCTTCACGAAACTACTTGTTATTGTGTTGTTGACAGGTGCATTACAAAATCTACAGTAGCCTCTTTTTAAATCTCTGCCATTACGGCTGCGCCTATTAGGTGTGCTTCTGGAGAAATGAAGCTCCTCCACGTGAGAAACACAGACACGCTGCTGATTATTCTCTCCAGATGGTACTCCTGAGCAATCTTGTGTGATGTCAGTAATAGCCTAAAGCTCTGGAATCCTTCACATCACAGCGATATCTTCCTCTCTTTGATTTCTTGAATATAACCCCTACTTCAAACGTACACACGTCAATCATTCATGTGTATATACAGCGCCAGCATGAAGAATATTTATGACAGATTGTTTTGTTGTTTCTGGAGTCGAGCCAGTAGATTGAGATCTTAACAAGTGGACCAGTCTACGAAGAGTCAAAACATCGATAAACGATGAAATATTCCAGACTCAGGCATTGTATACTTCGAGAACATTCATCTAAATATAGGCCTAACCTATAGGGGATATCTCCTGTTTGACAAATATTTGCAATGGATGCGATATTTGTTCAAAACACCCCTATTAAACTAACTAACTGACTAATTAATTAATTAACAAACAAACAAACAAACTGACTAATTAAATAACAAAATAACTAATGTATTTTCATATTCTATGACCCCTACGATTGGATTTTTGCAGTATTTTACATACATACATCTTTATTTGAGACTGTTTTGCATTTCAGCTTCCAGTCTAGCTGCAAGCCTCTAATTGCGAACAAATCGCCTTCATTATCCCCTATTAGCAGTTACCATTACGCCTCCTCTGCGTCTACACCTCTAACTTTGAAATCGTTCAACACTGAATCCAACCATCGCCTCTTAGGTCTACCTCTGCTTCTCTTACCTTCTACAGCCAAACTTATTAACCTCTAGGTAATCTCTCCTCCCCATTTTCTTCACACGACCCCACCATCTGAGTCGGATCGTACGAACAGATTCATATAGAGTGTTCATTTCTAACGTAGCCTTTATCTCTTCATTATAAGTAGGCCTACCTTCCTCCCATTGCTCCCATATATTTGTCCGAGAAATCATTCGTGCTATCCTCATATCAGTTATCTCTTGCTTACGTATCTGATGTCCTGAATCAACCCATCTCTCACTTCCATACCGAAAGGTAGATTTAGATACTGAGCGATGCAGGGAGAGTGTCGTCGCTTGATTAACTTCATTCTTATAGAATACTGTAGATCGAAACTGAGAACTCATTGCATTGGCTTTTCTGCATCTTGATCCTATTTCTTTCCCCATACTACAATCCTAAGTATGGTACTTATATTCCTCCTGCTCCAATTTAGTTCCCCCTACCTGGCAATCTATTGAATTTATTAAATTGGCGATTTCGTTTCTTTGTTAAATAGGCCTAAATGCAATTATGATGAATTTCTACAACATAATCAAATTGTTAATGAAATAGTGGGTTACCTTGGTAACAATAGTGAAATAGTACATCACGCAACTAGCCTATAATGGCAATAATTAAGACACGAGTATGCTTATCATTTTCGTACGAGTATCTTAATAACCATTATAGGCGAGTTGCATACGACTGTTTATGTTCAACGATCTTTATTTTATGTTCGAACATAAATATTAATAAATATCTGTCGAGATTCTGCCAGTTTTGTTAACTGAACAGAGCGCATGGGACGCAGAGAATACATTGTATTCGACCACGGCCTCTTTGAGTACCCCACTATGACACTAGCCACGCAGTGATGGTTGGTTCTTAAGTTTACGGACTGCGACAACGCGGTCATGTAGCCCCGTGTACTTTGGGTGTGTGTAGAATCTGTCTGATAACCGGTGTTAATTGTGATGACTGTATTAGTGTGTGTTATCTGTTTTTTAATTTAAGTACAGACTGCAACTTAGAATTTTTCAAATAGTTCCTACTTTTGCCGCCAAGTGCCACCGTCAATGACTACTAGGCCAAGTTCAGAACTTAGCTACTAGACGCCACCGCAGTCGGCTCTTGGCAACGAACGTAGAAACCTAAAAGCGTTGTTTACATTCTTAACCTATCCAATTTAGCTTCACACAGGTGTAATTAGTGGAAGGTTCTTTAACATGCCATAAATCTATGACATGGGACCGCCGCCGGCTTTACTTCCCCTCCGAAGGAAGGCATACTGAGGGATTTTTAACGCTCTTAAAAAATCCGACAGCTTCGGCCAGGTTTGAACCCGCTATCTTGGGCATAGAAGCTCAGCATGGTACCGACTACGCCACCGAAGCCGCCCCACGCAGTGAATTTAACCCTCTTAGTGCCAAGCCATTTCCTCAAATACTTGCCAAAAATGCCAAGCTATTTTCAATGATCATGCAGACTATTCGAAAAGAAATCATTAATACCTCATTTTCAACGATAGAATCATTACTTTTGCTTTGCATTATAACCAATACCCCATTCTTTCATACATTATGTTCATAAAAGTAAATACTGCATCTAAACCTTTATTATGGAGGTTATTCTGAAAATTTTTCAATTTTTTATTTTTTTGTAGAATAGTTCATTATGCAACGAGCCTATAATGGCTATACTTAAGACACGAGTATGTTTATAAAACGAGCGTATGCGAGTTTTATAATTTCCATACGAGTGTCTTAATTACCATTATAGGCGAGTTGCATACGACTGTTTATGTTCGACGATAATTATAACTTTATTATATGTTTTAACATAAATATTCATAAATATCTGTTGAGATTGTCCCTAGAATTTTGTGATCGGGTGCTGCGCTGTGTAGGATATCTCTGATTTCCAAGCTCTCCGACCGACCGACGCATGCGCTCTGTGTGCTTCAATGCCATATGTGCAGATTGAGCACCAGTATTCAGTAAAAATATCACCGAAATGTCACGCGCTGTGTAGAAATTGGATTTGGGGATATTAAGATACTGCGCTATTTCTTGTCTGATATTCACCAGTTTATTTACGCGAACATATTGAAACGGTTCTTTTGCCCTCACTGTTGGGTGACAAGTGTAATGTTTCTACTAGCCGTGCCTTGCACTTTGAAACACAAATGTATTGTTTACTCTGACTAAGATATGTTGTATTAATGGGAGCCAAGACCTCAACGCTATGTTGAAATCTAAATTTATATTTAACAACACCTAGCTCTGGTAGAACACCTTCAAGAATCTTTTCACTCAGATCGTGGTATGATTTGATCATTAACCCAACTAACAATTGTATCCGGAGAAGGAATTTGGTCTATATCTAATGCTACCTACTGAAAGCAAAGATTGCATAGTTAAAATAAATGAATTTATTATATAAAACAAGTATGGCAAAATTAATAATAATAATAATAATATATTTTAAATTTAAATTGGAGCGTTGCGATTTGAATATTACCGCTAGAAAATTACGTGAAAACGGAGTCGGATTAATTACTGATTTTACTATTATTCCCAAGCTATGAAGTTACTGACATACTGAATATGAAACAAAGAAACGAGAGATTATGTAGTTCTGAGTCATTCGCGCTTACCATTGGAAATTGCCGTAGCATTTCCCTCGTACTTGATGCTGAAGACCTTCCCATAGCCTTCTGGACGTCGTCATCTTCTTCGTCAGTTGTAGAAATATTTGTAGAAATGTTTAACTTATGGTCCGGTCACACCGGAACCAACCACACGAGCAACCACAACGGTCAAGTTTTACAAAATATCTGTCGAGATTTCGCCAGTTTTATGTTCTGAACAGAGCGCATGAGACGCAGAGAATGCCTTGTATTTGACCATGGCCCCCTCGATTACCCTACTATGACACTAGGCCAGGCAGTGAAATTTAAATTAGAAGGCCGTGGAACTCAGCGCATCTAATTATCTAATGGGTCAAACAACTGTTTCTTGAGCTCTGATTGGTGGGAGAAACTGTTTCATAATGAAAAATAGTGTTATAATGAGCCTCATTATAGTACAGTTTTCTGACATATAATAGTCAGGGTCGAACATAAATATATTTATGATACAGGTTGCCTCCTCGGCGCGCAAACCATATATGCACTCGTCGCCTCCCCTCTCTGGTGCCGTCTTCTTCTCGCCCGCTCTCCACTGATTGGCTGAGCCACCACGCGATACTCCCCACCTCAGGGTCATTACACTCGGCGCGACGATGATGTCGATTACCGGTCCAGGCCATTTCGCCTTTTCTTGATGCAGCAACCCCGCTTGCGTCACGCTTCTCGACAAGAATAAGCCTGTAGCCGAATTCCCAGTGACTCATCTCTCTCAACAAACTCTACCTGACAAAAATCCGTAAAATTCCGTAATCATATAATTTTCCGCGATAATGTTGTTCGTAATAATTCGTTTGATAGTGTTTTCTATAACCTCGAAAACCTATCTGTATACTCATATTTTTATAAAAAAAAGCACTCCAAAAATACCTTAATAATAATAATAAGTTACATGAAAACTTCTCTTGGCTGAACAATTTGCCGCGTAAATAAATATTGAATGGCTTCCTACTGACTTATGTCAGTGGCGTAAAATACCCTCGAAAAACACGTTACAATATGGACGGTGCACTTTCGGTAAATTATATAGACATGTTGGATTTTGAGCGCATACGCGAAGGTATCCTTATCTAATTGGTCAAACAACTGTTTCTTGAGCTGTGATTGGTGGGAGAAACTGTTTCATAATGAAAAATAGTGTTATAATGACCATCATTATGATACAGTTTTCAGACATATAATAGTCAGGGTCGAACATAAAAACAATTTTGAGTCTAAATTAAAATAGGAGGCCGTGGAAAGTCAGCGCAGGTGCGATGCTATCCTTACCTAATTGGTCGAACAGCTGTATCGTAATGAAAATCTTGAGCTCTGATTGGTGGATAACCTGTATCATAAATATATTTATGTTCGACCCTGACTATTATATGTCAGAAAACTGTACTATAATGAGGCTCATTATAACACTATTTTTAGCCTATTTTCAATTTTGAAAAAATAGGCTTATGAGATCACCTTTTGTCCGTGTGTGTGTGCGTGTGTGTGTGTGTGTGTGTGTGTGTGTGTGCGTGTGTGTGTGATTCGTGTGTGTGTCCCCCCTAATAAAATCTAAACGGCTGGAGCGATTTCAATGAAACTCGGAAAGTTCATAGCACTATTCCCGGCGACCTCGACCGTGCCCTTCAAATTTTGTTACGACTCACCAATCCAACATGGCGGCTGTGCGAAATATTTCACCAGCATTCAATATCTCCGAAACTATTACCTATATTACCCTGAAATTTTCTATGGTGATAGAGGGAACTACTATAAGTTCACTTATGTGACTTTTGAAAACCTGGTAACTACAAAACCAACATGGCGGCCAAGCGAATTTGCGACTTTTAAATAGACGTTTCTCGCGATTTGACCAACCAAACGCAATGAAACTTGGTACAGTATATGTTTATATACATTGTAATGCACCGACATCTAACTTCGTTCAAATGTTTACATAATCACAAGATGGCGGATGTGCGAAATATTTCACCGGCATTCTATATCTCAGAAACTATTAGCGGTAAAACCCTGAAATTTTGTACGGAGATAAAGGGCACTACTGGAAGTCCATCTATAAGACTTTCAAAAACCGGTTAACTACAAAACGAACATGGCGGCCAAGCGAATTTGAAAATTTTCAATAGACCTTTCTCGCGATTTAATGTTCCAAGCGCACTGAAACCTGGCACAGGAAATATTTATACACATTGTAATCCACTGGTATCTAATTTAGTTCAATTGTTTACATAACCTCAAGATGGCGGCAGTGCGAATTTAAAAATTAAGATTTTATTTATTGTGATGTAGTCATGCGATTGAAGTGAAAGTTTGAATAATGAAGCTACGCAATAATTTTCCTTCAATGGTACATGACTCTATGGCCTATACATTTAACAATCCAACATGGCGACCATCCGAAATATTTAGACGATACTGAATATCTACGAATCTATTTTAGCAATCAAACTGCATTTTTTATTGTTCATAGGGGCTATGAACTTAAGTTCACCTATAGGACTTTAAATAACCTGGTGATCACAAATCCAACATGGCGGTGACGCGAATTATAAATATTCACATGGACGTTTCTCGCAGTTTAACCATCCGCGTGCAGTGAAACTTGGTACAGTAAATCCTTATACGAATGTTAATCCACTGGCATCTAATTTATTTCAATTGTTTAGATAACCTCAAGATGGCAGCTGTGAAATTTTTAAAATCTCCTTGTTTTTTCTTGTGTCCTAACTATGCGATTGAAGTTTGAATACTACACGTTCACAATAATCTGCATGTAACAGTACATAACTCTAGGACCAACATATATAAAATCCAACATGGCGACCATCCGAAATATTTAGTCGGTTCTCAATATCTACGAATCTATTACAGCAATCAAACTGAAATTTTGTATGTTGATAGTGGCAATTAACATAAGTAGGATATATGAAAATAGGCTGTATAGTTCTTCACGGAACTACTTGTTCATTATGAAACAGTTTCTCCCACCAATCAGAGCTCAAGAAACAGTTGTTTGACCCATTAGATAATTAGATGCGCTGAGTTCCACGGCCTTCTAATTTAAATTTCACTGCCTGGCCTAGTGTCATAGTAGGGTAATCGAGGGGGCCATGGTCAAATACAAGGCATTCTCTGCGTCTCATGCGCTCTGTTCAGAACATAAAACTGGCGAAATCTCGACAGATATTTATGAATATTTGTGTTTGAACATAAAATAGTTATAATAATTATCATCGAACATAAACAGTCGTATGCAACTCGCCTATAATGGTAATTAAGACACTCGTAAGGAAATTATAAAACTCGCATACGCTCGTTTTATAAACATACTCGTGTCTTAATTATTGCCATTATAGGCTCGTTGCATAATGTACTATTATGTGTTGGCTAAAATTAGCTTCCTTTAGGGTGTACTGTGTTTGGAATTCTCCAACGTTCAGTAAGGAACTTCATTCACAGTCAGGGACTAAAAAGCAAAAAGCAAAGTAACAATTTCAGTATTATCATTTAGACTTTCACGGCCCGTGTTACTAACCATAATGTGAAATTTTGGGCTTATGCCGTTTTTCATTTAATCAAACTCGACGCGTTTCGAAAGAAACCATGGCTTTCTTCATCAGGAATAAACGGAAATACGACTAAATTGTTGCTAAGAGAAAGCAACAAAGAAACTAAAAAAGGTGCCCTAAGTTGGACGCCATTTTAGCCCCATGTTAGGGACAACAAAAAGCAGCAGTGTATTACTTTCTGAGGGTTCTGATAATAGGTAGCCAGGACTCACTGAGATTGTAGCCGGTGTCGCGGTTGAAATTATCTGGGTGTTTACGTATTTCAACCGCCTCCCTGATGATTCTGGGACGATATTGCTTTATACGGGCAAGAACATCCACTCCTTGGAACATGACATCATGGCCAGGTGTTAAAGCATGATCAGCAACAGCTGATTTATCAGGTTGAATGAGCCTGATACATCTATTATGTTTTTTAATGCGAGTGCATATCGTTCTCGAAGTCTGCCCGATATAAACCTTGCCACAAGTACAGGGAACTCTGTGGATACCCGGTTGTTGCAATTTAGGCAAACTGTTCTTTGTTGGTCGCAGGAGTTGTCTAATCTTAACAGAAGTTCCAAATACAGTCCGTATGTTGTACCTACGTAGGATTTTAGCAATACGATCCGTCGTGTTATGTATGTACGGTAGGTAAGCAGTTCCTCTTACATTCTTTTTCTCAACGGACGTCCTATTATTATTCGTTGGTTTCAGAACCGTAGAAATCAAAGCTTTGCTATAACCGTTGCTCTCAAAGGTGTTTCTCAAGGTATTAATTTCTTCTTGTAAAGAAGATACTTCACAAATCCTCCTAGCCCTGGTAGTTAGAGTTGTAAGGATACCATGTTTCTGGGCAGGGTGATGATGAGAATTTGTGTTGAGATATCGTAAGCCAACACACACCAATAGATGAAAAAAGACATGGTTTCTTTCGAAACGCGTCGAGTTTGATTAAATAAAACACGGCATAAGCCCAAAATTCTACATTATGGATAATTACAGTATTGTTACTAAACTGGATGTTTTTGCACAATTATCCTGAAATGTACATACAAATCTGTTTTCTGTAATGCTTTCCAAATAATATAATAAAAGCAAGAAAACTTGTAGTTTTACGTGACTGTTAATCTTACGATAACGAGCCACGGGACCTTCTTTTCATATGAAATCTGAACCACAGGACAGGGCATTTCACTTCAAAAATCTCACGTGCATTGACAGGGAATCAAGCTCTGATCCCACTTGGTGAGAGACCAGCAGCTTAACCGCTGTGCCACCACGCCCACCACCAAATAATATAAAATATTATGGGATGAATTGAAGACTATGGGAAGAATTGAAGAAGATTGATATACAAAATGCATACATAAATGTAATAACGACAATTTATAGAGGACACACTTGATGAGTTGGAACCGTGGCGTACGTTTACTTTTGGTCTGCCTATGTACTGTACAGTATATCTATCCACAGGAAAATGTCTGATGGACGTCGACTCCATCCTGAAAGACTAGATAGTAAAATATATTACTGTACTTGTAAATAGCCTAATTGTTTGCCAAAGAGATATCAATCTTCATATCGAGTGTGCCCCTTTAAAATGGACCAGAGAAATATTAGACCTCCAAAAACCTGTTTCAACTTGAAAAGACGTCCATGATTTTTTTTTATAAATTCGATGCCCCAATTCATAGTACTTGTTCGCACCAACGCTCAGAATCGGCTATAAGATGCGACCCTCTAGTGTTCCGATATTCACCCTTAGGTAAGTTGATATGTAACAGGCTGAGAAGAAATAGCTCAAACCTCATTTCCCATCCCTCTAGTCAACACATCACTCCGGTAACAAGTTGTGTTCAATGTGTGCGGTTCTGTAAATATCAACCATAGTGCCATTGTATGACAATACTATGTACGATGATGGAAAACAAACATTCATTAGTTACAAGCTTCATTTACTTGTTTAGAGATTCAATAGAAACTGCAAGTTTGATTGGCTTTATATCCATGTTACTCGCCTTATTAAACAATGGATCATGCAGCCAACCGGTTTCAATGTTTGAAATATCATGTGATATATGTTTCGAAGAACATTGGTGTGATATTTAAATTAAATCTCAGTGGCAACTTCGCTAGTAATTAATTATTTAAAATAATCTGAACCTATAGGTGATCACGAGGTGATTGAGGTCAATAACTGAGAGAAGTGGTATTGAAAATCTATTAAAAATGGCCTTCCAGTCAGTCAACACAAATTGTGTGATTATGCGGGAAAACAAGTATTTTTGTACCCTAACCAGGAATAAATAGTATATAAGATAATCATCACGAAATAACACGCTTTTATGTACTAACATGGGGGAGGGGGTACTTAATTTGATGACATATTCGATCGTCAAGCGATCATCATCTGATCCTGCTCTCTTAAGCGGCCCATAGACGGTCAAAATTATTGCGCTATATTTCGGGTTGTGCAATATAATTGACCGTGTGTAGACGATACTGAAAGGTTGTGCAATATATTGCGTGATTTTCAAAAAGCTGAAAATATATTGTGCAAACGGGAAAATATTGTGTCGTCTGTTGGCAGTATTGCGCAATGCCCCGCCAGTTTGTATCCAAAAGTGGTCAATTTATTTTAAAATTTAATGAAGTGTATCATGGCCTTCCGGCTCGTTGGGATGTGAAATGCAAGGATTACAGTAATCATGTCAAAGAGGGGGGAGCAGTAAGTTGTCCTCTTAGAAAAATACCGCGAACAATACCCAGGCGCGGACAAACAACAAGTGGTAAAAAAGACAAATTCCTTGCGCACCAACTTCCGCAAAGAATTGAAACGTGTTCGCGATGCTGAGTAGTAACCAATGTGAGGAGTTCATCGAATAATTCTCCATTCGTAAAAAGTTGCGAAAAGCATTAGGTTCAATGATTCTTAGCTCATTGAGTAACGTTTCGTGGGTATACTTCTCCCGATCAATAAACCACTGTTTGGCCCATTTCCTTTCCTTCCTGACTTCTGTTTCTTTTGCTGGTGGCAAAAAACACAACACAGCTCAGTATCCAACATCATCAACTTGAAACTCTGGCGGAGACTGATTTTGCCGTTGTGTGGATGTTGCACAATATACTGCCATTGAGTTTGTACGTCTGTGGTTGAGTTTGCGCAAAATATTCCACAACCTTCAATATTGCCTTCACGCGATTCAAGTTATTGCACACACAAAATTATTGCACAATATTATTAGACGTCTAGGGTTAATCGTCAAAATATTGTGCAATAATATTGACCGTCTATGGGCCGCTGTAGGCTTATAATGTACGATTTAGCGTATGGTCCATAAAATCAAGTTATATATCAAGTTGATGTGGCTAACGTCCGTAGGTTTAACCTCAACGTACCCTACACTTGAACCCTGGTTGGTGCTAAGCGAGCAACAATATATTTGGCAGCCAGTCTATCATTGTGATCTCCTGGCAATTACGGTACATACAATGGTATAATGTACGATGTTTATGTACAGTATTACACTTACCTTATGCACAACTATATTTATTAAAGTTCGTAAAAATATGTGTAACGTGTCAATCTTCATTACAGATATTATTGCTCACTTCTATAGTGACTGTCTGTGTGGCTCAGCGGTATCGTTCTCGCTTGCTGGTCCCAAGATTGCAGGTTCGTATCCTGGCGCAGTCAGCTGGCATTTGATACAGTCGGAGGGTGCCCAAATGCGAGGGAGCACAGTTAAGATTTGCCCAGTTAAAATATAAGGATCTTCTACAGGTCGGGGCAAAATTCTGGCAGTATGCCTTCCTTCGGAGGGGAAGTAAAGCCGGCCGTCCCATGTCATAGATTCATGGCATGTTAAAGAACCTTCCACTAATTACACCTGTGTGAAACTAAATTGCTCTTAGGGTCTTACGTTCGTTGCCAAGAGCCGACTGTGGTGGCGTCTGGTAGCTAAGTTCTGAACTAGTAGTCGTTTGGCGGCAAAAGTAGGAACTATTTGAAAAATTCAAAAGTCTGCAGTCCTTACTTGAATAAAAAAAACAGATAACACACACTAATACAGTCATCACAATTAACACCGGTTATCAGATAGATTCTACACACACACCCTAAGTACACGGGGCTACATGACCGCGTTGTCGCAGCCCCTAAAGCTCAAGCAGCCTCAACCTCCCAATGAAGGCTTCCAAAAAGATGGTATATTGGTCTTCACGGCCGGTGAATTTTGGAAGCCTTCATAAGGAGGTTGAGGCAGCTTGAGCTTTTGGTTCTCGCAGTCAAGGAGTGCAGTTGCACTCTATATAAAGGGAGGTATCGCGCAGTTCGATACCCCTGTGGGGGTCCGGGCGGGGACACCAAGAGCCCCCCGATCAGCCAGCTTGTTGTCCTAGGCGAAACCCCACACAAGACATGGCACAAACCTAGAAGAATTGCTGAGTTTTAATTCACCGGCCGTGAAAGCCGATATACCATATTTATTATTTATTTATTTTTATTTATTTTTTATTTTTTGTTTAATTTATTATTTATATAATTTTAATCTTTTCTTCCGGGTCCTTTAATTCTCGTTCTTGGAGGGTTGAGGGCATTTCCTTTCCCCCTGTCATTTGTTTCCCTTACTCTTATTTCTGTTTTCCATTCCTCTTCTAGAATGTGGGTGTGTTGTTTGGTTTTGTTGCAATTATGTAGTTAGTTTGTTTATTAGATACTAGCTGTACCCGACATGCGTTGCAATGCCAATCAAAGAAAGAGTTGGCATTGTAACTTTGTATGTTGAAGTGCTTTTGGATTCCCAATATTGTTTTACTTTTTCCGTTTACCACCTCTAAACTATTGTAAAATTGATTTACTATCTCAAAAAAATCATGGGAGCGTGCTCAACAAGTCACCAAATTTTCATCGCAATGAAATGATTGGTATATGAACGCATACGGGACTTTGTTGAAAAGATTCGAGCGACGTCACCCATTTGTTGAATATACTCGTACGCTACCTATTGTAAAATGGATTTATTAAGTGAAAACCTTCCCGGGCGTGTACACAACAACTCACCAAGTTTCATCGCAATCGGATGAATGGCATATGAACGCATAAGGGATTTTGCTTAAACGATTCGCGCGACGACTCTCATTTGTTGAATCTACTTGTGCGCCAGCCATTGAAAAACGGATTTACTAATTCATACACCTTCGCAAGACTGTGCTCAACTCCCCAAAGTTTTATGATAATCGTATTGCCCCCGTAATTGAATTATATAGAGACCACGGTGGCTATATTGGAAATTATAAAGAAAGTTATGGCTGTCATAGTTATGACGTGGGTAGTCATGACGCAAGCACGGATGACGCAGACGTTATGCCAGCAGGCTACTTGAGCTGAGATTCTCAGTGACGTCAGCATTTATTCGAGAAAGATCCGAGATCTACGACGCAGTCGCAGGAAACGTGGAATTCTGCTGAGGAAGAAATTATGCTATTGGAGGGGAAGCTTGAACCAATGAACGATAGTCTGAAGGAAGACGGAGATTGCTGAAACTATGGTATTTTTATTACTTTTGGAATGCAGAATTGTGGAAATCCATTTGCAGTAGAGGCATTGTTCTGGAATTTTGGTGAAATTTATTTTCAGTTTTTGAATTTTGAAAATCCGTCATGTATTGACGAAGTTGGAACTTCTAGCGATGACGCAGTAACACGCACTATGAAAGGGATAGATACGCCCCTCATGAAGTTCATAAAAGGCCTTGCGCAGAAGAGAGGAGTCTCATTCCTCATTCTCAGATCATCAATTGTCTGATATTCAATCGTCTGATCTCAAATAGTCATTTCAGTGAAACGTCGAGTGAGATTAGTAGTGAAAGAGTCGTCTTTATAACGCGTGGTGAAGCCACTGCATTAAACGAGAGTCGAACACACAGGCAGTGCAAGTTTACTGTGTGTAAATCTAGGTGAAGTTGAAACGCACATTATAACGCGTCTACGAGATTAGCTGTGAACAGTTAGCGGTCGCCTATAAGCTAATTCTCTGGTGCATCGCTACAGTTAGCAGTGTAGAAAAGTTGAACAATTTCGAGTAATTATTTTAGAAGTTATTGACAATTTTAGACGACTGACAAAAGTGATTTTCTCGCCAGTTGAGAAGCACTTTGTATAGCCAGAATCTACGCTACGGCTGACACGGCTAGTGAAATAGGGAGACTTCAGATTGCTTTTGTGGCACAACGCTACAGTATTATGGAGCAGTTTAATATGGCAGTTTGTTCTTCTATTACCATAACTGAAGAGAAGATGGAAGGCTAAAGGACTTAATGCAATTGGGACATATTTCAACGGAGTAAGATAGCAACATGGAACTTCGCTAATTGCTATTCCACACAAGCGAACATGTGGCGAATAACCATCTACACCCATGTTTCGTGATTAAAGGCTGAATACTATCAAACAGCAATGGAAATGATTTCATACTTTCTGAATATGAATATTTCTTCGGAAATTTCTACAAAAACTTCATGGCGATTTTCAACTGGAACTTCAGGGATTTTTCAAGAGAGGTCAGGGTTGTCCCGACTCACAAAGAAGATTATTGCCGGAAGGATGTCGTTCGTCTTCGTGAAGCAGTTCGATTCTCCGATGGTGCTGTTTCTGGTTTCGAGGATGGAGCTCAGCTTTATCTTGGTGAAATGGATCCATCAACAGTCTTCTTTGGGGAATTTTCCTCTGGAACGTCAATCGGCAGATAAGGTAGTCGTGAACGTTTATTGTATTTGAGTTTCTTAGCAATATTTGAGCAACCATTTTCCCATATTTTTGTCCTCATGTATTTTGCCTTATATTCTTGTTTGAGATTCCTATTCTAGGTACACCTTGATGAGTTATGCCTTTTTCGACGTTTTTAAGACATTGTTATGTCATAGGCATAGTTAAACGATTTTGGATCAGTTGAGACTGATATTTAGATTTTTTAGTAATTTGCTTAATTTTTTTTGTAGTCTCGATTTGACTGTAAGTTAATGATTTTTATGGCAGATTTAAATTCAGACAGCGTGTCACTTTATTAAAGTAATTCTACCCCAGTTTAATTACTTTGACCAATTTTCTGTCATCATCAAGAAGGAAGAACATTTAAATGATTTTAGAGCGTTAAAATCCAGTACGTTGTCGACGATCTTGGAAATACTAGTCGTTATTTGAATTGATTGCAACACAGACATTTATCGTCAGTTATGAACGATCATTGCATCATAGACAATTTTGTGAAAGATGAACTTTAATTATGAATTATTGAATGCATTAAATTCGTGAACTTTTGTTAGGAATTTTTTCTCATTTAGAGAATTATATAATGATGTTTGCATTCCCCAGTCTAATTGGATTCTATTCGACTATTTTGCAGCTTAGTCGCACTTTGTTTGATGATAGTATTTTTATACTACAATTCTTTGAAGATGTTAATCTTAAATTTTGATAGACCAGACAGGCATATATAAGCGTATTCACTATTAAATTTGTTTGTGATTGGCAAATTTTTACTTCATTACGATTCATGAATGAAATCCACGAAGGTTAAATGACAACAGTTTTGAAACAATTAATGATTATAAGAATTTTTAAGTGGAACTATGAATGTATAATCGATAGTGCAGCGGACATGTTGAAAGTCGCTGATGTATAATGCCCTTAAATAAATGAAGGAGATTCCCACAGTAATTAATGATGATAAAGATTGTGTTAGTGGAGGTTTTTGTAAATTCTGTGGAAGATTTTGATGCCGTATATTTTAATATATGATGAATTTTGGGCCTAATTTTAATGCAGTTTGTGCATTATTTTGTAAGCGAAGTATTTTCCGCTAGAGTGTATTGTCATAGTTCGTTGAAAATTAATCAAGTGAATTTGCTGTTATAATTAACAAGAGTTTTGAAAGAATTTGAGATAAGATTTTGAATGAAGATTACCGTCACAAATAATTATAATTATTACAACCTTTATTAAATCATATTGTGACATTAACATGTATAACTAACCTTCATTGGTCGATTATATGGAAACGATTATGAAATTACCAACCGGATGATCATGTGGTTCAATGTATTTCTCAAATTAATAATTTGAATAATTTAAATGTTAATATTGTAAATAATAAATGTAAATATCTTTGACAATAATGTAGAACGAAAGTAATGTTAAAGGCGTGTTTAAAATTTTTGTAATTATCTTCGACAATATTATAAACAATTTCTAATTGTTATAAATAATTTATGTGATTTTGTTATAAACATTTAAGAGTGTGTTTCATACTCCAAACTATGCTTATTAAACATTTGGATGATAACTTAACAAGTTTAGGGATTGTCAGAATAATCCAGTGGTATGTGAGTTAAGCATTTGAAAGATTTGCGTCAATATATATGAGTTGTCTTGTAGACATTTAAAGCTTTGAAAGGAGCTGAATTCTTACGCAGTGTGGCGTGACGAGTGAGCCCCATTTGACAGGCATGCGCCAGGTTGAAGAGTAGACCAGCCGGTCAAACATCTGGTTATCAGCGGGTGAGGTCGATACTCTGGCCTTGCGCCTATTAATACAAGTGTGATGTTTATTAAAAGAAACCAAATGCTCTATATGTGTCGCATCCTGACTTCCTCATCCAATCCAAATGTGTTTTGAATGTTACGTTATTTTGAGCTCACGGGAGCTAACATATTGTTTGATAACTTTGCAAGTCCTTTAGGAGGACGTAGTCAGATTGACATGGGCTACTGATAGCCACATTTATTTTGTTGAGTTGTTAAAATCATACTCTTTATTTGAAATAAAGCTTTTGTACAGTTCAAAGTTCTTGCCTTCGTTTTGGTTCATTTTTAAATGTCATGGTGGAGATTATTGTGGGAGCATACTTTAGAGATCCTGTTGTCAACCCAATCCCCGAGATAATTTTTAAGAGGTAAGTAAAAGTAAGTATGAACCCCCGTCTATTTTGGTGTGTTCCACAATAATTTTTTTTGGTAACTTCTGTGTTCAAACCTCGGTAGTATCTGTCAGTGCCATTTTCATTGGTGTAGCTGAGCCGGCGCGGTGGATTATTGGCAATCCGACTGAGGGGGCGGATATCTGACAGCCTACTTTCCGGGTAAACGGGGACAGAAGGATTGGCGCAGTCAACGTGTGGGGCATGTTCAACAACACTGGATTACCAGGTTGAACAATAGAAGGATTGGCGAACCTATAACGTGGGGCTGAGTCAACAGTAGTATTGGCAAACCTAAAACGTGTGGCTCGATTAGACTCAAATAAAGAGGTTGATTCTTTGTTAGATGTCTCGGCCAATTGTAGAATTTAAGAGTGTGATTATATAGGAATTAAATGTTGGATTGTATTAGGAAAATTACACTCAGAAAAGATCAGATCTTATACAACTTGAGAAAGGTTAAATAGGCTGGAAACTTAGGAAAAATCGCCTATGATCTGGAATCTTATTTTATTTGACCGGCTTATGACATTTTAGTCATATTAAAGATAAAATTAAATTATTTGGATTGTAAATGTAAATTATTCGTGTTAGGATATTTTAAAATGAGCCAGGGAAATTTGAACATGTGCTTGAGTTTGTTTCAACATGAAGTGTCTTCGAAAGTTAATTATAAGGTAGTTATAAGTTAGATTTAAGACAGAAAATTGATCAAATTTATGTATGGTGAAAAGTGTTGCTCAAATGTTGTTATTTTGCTCTATTGATGTATGTCCCTACAGCAGTCTATTTTTGAATAATATTATAATGGCAGATGAAAGTTTGAAGATGATGTTAGCGGAGATGTCTGCTAACATGAATAGTAATATGAAGCAGATGATGGAGGAGAATGCTAGTAATTTGTCTGCTAATTTGAAAGCAAGAATGGAGGAGAATGCTAGTAATTTGTCTGCTAATTTGAAAGCTAGCATGGATGAAAGTTTGAAGGGTCTTCAGACCAGTTCTGCTAACTTAGAGGATAATATGTCGCGTTTACAGATTAATACCCAAGGAATCGAGAATGCTGTAACTGACATGCGCTCAGACATGTCAAATGTTAAAATAGATGTTGCTAATGTGCATAAAGATCTTACAATGTTGAATCTAGATGTAGCTAATGTCCGAAGTGATATTTCTTGTGCTAGGGCTGAGGTAGTTGTTGTTAAAAATGACGTTGCGACTGTCCAAGACAAGGTTGAGGAAGTCCAAAGAGGAATCCAAAATGTTAGAACTGATGTGTCCAATGTTCAGGTTGATATTAATAACATTCATTCGGATGTAAACGAGATGCAAAGTGACATAAATAAAATTCAAGTAGAGGTCAACACAGTTTTCGTAGATGTTGCTAAAGTCCAAACTGATGTAAATAAAGTCAGGGAAGAGATAGAAAATTCGAAAAACCTTTGTACACGTAATATAAGTGCATTAACGACTAGGCTAGTTGATGAGTCAGTTAGAACGACAGCGGCTTTAGCAGGTTTAAAGTTTGATGTAGAGGTCATGAGAACCCAAGTATTAGACCATAATAAAGTATTGAAAGAAGATATCGAAATAGACATAGCAGAAATGTTAACGGCAAATGTAGCAGTATGGAAAGACGAGTGGAATAGGTCAAGTGGGGAACATGTAACCCAAATTCAGGAACGTATTGAAAGAAAACTTGCCAGTACTCAAATTGATATTAACAATGAAGTAGTACAGATTAGGAAAGATTTAAGCGTCAGGATGGATTCGCTATCCGAAAGACAAGTTGAAGATAGAACACAATTAGGTCAGGATGTGCAAACGTTAAAATCTGCATTAGAGGAACAGATTCATAAAGTGGCCTCTGATGTGAATGAAACGACGAGTAAACTGTAAAATTTGAAGTTAGGAGAGGCTAGTTTGATGGAGACCTACAAAGAAGAGTTAATCAAGAAAGTCTTAACGGAAATCACTAACAAGGATACAGAAGGCTTGGCTTGCGAAACCAATAGGAATTATGCCAGAAGATATAACCTAGATCCAGAAGAGAGAGACGTAACTCCTGAAGAACGTATATCCAGATTCAGGGAGGAAGATGACGAGAGGAATATGGAACCTGAGTGGAACTATCGAGATAGTGGGAAAAACTACCCGGATTCATATCCGAGGAACGTGACGGTCATCAGGAATTTTGAAGATAAACCGCAAAAATTCAGTAACACTGATAGTTTGACACCCATAGAATATGTAAGGAACCTCAAAGATTATTTCATCGAAGCTCACATTCCCAGAGAGAGAGAGATGAAGATAGTGGAGAGATATTTGATTGGAGGACCCCTCGAATGGTTTCTCGCATTTAGATACACATTCAGTAACTTTGACGAGTTTGCAGAGGCATTAATCAAACGATTTTGGTACATAGAAGCGCAGAATTCGTTAAGAGCGGAGGTGTATTCAAGAAAATACTCAGGTACTCTTCCAACGCGGTACGCTGATTTCTTTACGAGTCAATTATCCCGCTTGAGATTTTTGCAACCCCCATTGTCAACGGAGCAACTTATTGATGCGATTTCTCGTATGCTACCTGTGGAGGTGAGGAGACTAATAATTTCGTCAAACATCAGGGATTTAACCAGCATGGATGAATTACTGAGGAGGTTAGACTACACAAGTCCAATGCCTAACGTGGTACAGAAAGGTCAAAGGCATGACTTTAAAGAAATAAATACTGTATATATGGACCAAGTCCAACAAACTGACAAGCCAGATGAAGAGAAAACTGACAATGTAGGTCCTCACAGGAATAATCAGTTTCGAAATAACAGATCGCCAGGTTACCGACCGTATCAACAGAGAAGAGGCTGGAACTATAACCGAGGAAATTACAACAATGGAAGAGGCTGATATTACAACAATAATGGTTATAACAGAAATTATAATAGGAATAACCAGAACCAAAACAGAAATCAGAATCCTCAAGGTCAGGTTATGACACCCGATCAGTATCAGGAAAGAGAGAAGGAAAGCCAGCAATACCTAAAAGAATTACGGGAAAAAGAAGCCGACAACCAAAAGAAAAGGCAGGATGTTGTAATCGATCCTGGGCCTTCTACGAGCCAGCAGAACTTAGAAAATAGAAATACTGGACAGAAGAGAAAGTAGAGAGGATAGAAATGCATTTAACCACACACAACCCGGAGTAGAAGAGATTTATGATTAAGGAACATAAAGGAAATATCATACTAGAGTAAGCCAGTAATAATTCAATTTCGTGTTCAAGAGAGTTGAGGTACTTGTAACACTGAGTTTAAAAACAATTTGCAACTGTTTTTAAAACGTGGTGAGAGGAGAATGCCCCCGTAATTGAATTATATAGAGACCACGGTGGCTATATTGGAAATTATAAAGAAAGTTATGGCTGTCATAGTTATGACGTGGGTAGTCATGACGCAAGCACGGATGACGCAGACGTTATGCCAGCAGGCTACTTGAGCTGAGATTCTCAGTGACGTCAGCATTTATTCGAGAAAGATCCGAGATCTACGACGCAGTCGCAGGAAACGTGGAATTCTGCTGAGGAAGAAATTATGCTATTGGAGGGGAAGCTTGAACCAATGAACGATAGTCTGAAGGAAGACGGAGATTGCTGAAACTATGGTATTTTTATTACTTTTGGAATGCAGAATTGTGGAAATCCATTTGCAGTAGAGGCATTGTTCTGGAATTTTGGTGAAATTTATTTTCAGTTTTTGAATTTTGAAAATCCGTCATGTATTGACGAAGTTGGAACTTCTAGCGATGACGCAGTAACACGCACTATGGAAGGGATAGATACGCCCCTCATGAAGTTCATAAAAGGCCTTGCGCAGAAGAGAGGAGTCTCATTCCTCATTCTCAGATCATCAATTGTCTGATATTCAATCGTCTGGTCTCAAATAGTCATTTCAGTGAAACGTCGAGTGAGATTAGTAGTGAAAGAGTCGTCTTTATAACGCGTGGTGAAGCCACTGCATTAAACGAGAGTCGAACACACAGGCAGTGCAAGTTTACTGTGTGTAAATCTAGGTGAAGTTGAAACGCACATTATAACGCGTCTACGAGATTAGCTGTGAACAGTTAGCGGTCGCCTATAAGCTAATTCTCTGGTGCATCGCTACAGTTAGCAGTGTAGAAAAGTTGAACAATTTCGAGTAATTATTTTAGAAGTTATTGACAATTTTAGACGACTGACAAAAGTGATTTTCTCGCCAGTTGAGAAGCACTTTGTATAGCCAGAATCTACGCTACGGCTGACACGGCTAGTGAAATAGGGAGACTTCAGATTGCTTTTGTGACACAACGCTACAGTATTATGGAGCAGTTTAATATGGCAGTTTGTTCTTCTATTACCATAACTGAAGAGAAGATGGAAGGCTAAAGGACTTAATGCAATTGGGACATATTTCAACGGAGTAAGATAGCAACATGGAACTTCGCTAATTGCTATTCCACACAAGCGAACATGTGGCGAATAACCATCTACACCCATGTTTCGTGATTAAAGGCTGAATACTATCAAACAGCAATGGAAATGATTTCATACTTTCTGAATATGAATATTTCTTCGGAAATTTCTACAAAAACTTCATGGCGATTTTCAACTGGAACTTCAGGGATTTTTCAAGAGAGGTCAGGGTTGTCCCGACTCACAAAGAAGATTATTGCCGGAAGGATGTCGTTCGTCTTCGTGAAGCAGTTCGATTCTCCGATGGTGCTGTTTCTGGTTTCGAGGATGGAGCTCAGCTTTATCTTGGTGAAATGGATCCATCAACAGTCTTCTTTGGGGAATTTTCCTCTGGAACGTCAATCGGCAGATAAGGTAGTCGTGAACGTTTATTGTATTTGAGTTTCTTAGCAATATTTGAGCAACCATTTTCCCATATTTTTGTCCTCATGTATTTTGCCTTATATTCTTGTTTGAGATTCCTATTCTCAGTACACCTTGATGAGTTATGCCTTTTTCGACGTTTTTAAGACATTGTTATGTCATAGGCATAGTTAAACGATTTTGGATCAGTTGAGACTGATATTTAGATTTTTTAGTAATTTGCTTAATTTTTTTTGTAGTCTCGATTTGACTGTAAGTTAATGATTTTTATGGCAGATTTAAATTCAGACAGCGTGTCACTTTATTAAAGTAATTCTACCCCAGTTTAATTACTTTGACCAATTTTCTGTCATCATCAAGAAGGAAGAACATTTAAATGATTTTAGAGCGTTAAAATCCAGTACGTTGTCGACGATCTTGGAAATACTAGTCGTTATTTGAATTGATTGCAACACAGACATTTATCGTCAGTTATGAACGATCATTGCATCATAGACAATTTTGTGAAAGATGAACTTTAATTATGAGTTATTGAATGCATTAAATTCGTGAACTTTTGTTAGGAATTTTTTCTCATTTAGAGATTTATATAATGATGTTTGCATTCCCCAGTCTAATTGGATTCTATTCGACTATTTTGCAGCTTAGTCGCACTTTGTTTGATGATAGTATTTTTATACTACAATTCTTTGAAGATGTTAATCTTAAATTTTGATAGACCAGACAGGCGTATATAAGCGTATTCACTATTAAATTTGTTTGTAATTGGCAAGTTTTTACTTCATTACGATTCATGAATGAAATCCACGAAGGTTAAATGACAACAGTTTTGAAACAATTAATGATTATAAGAATTTTTAAGTGGAACTATGAATGTATAATCGATAGTGCAGCGGACATGTTGAAAGTCGCTGATGTATAATGCCCTTAAATAAATGAAGGAGATTCCCACAGTAATTAATGATGATAAAGATTGTGTTGTGGAGGTTTTTGTAAATTCTGTGGAAGATTTTGATGCCGTATATTTTAATATATGATGAATTTTGGGCCTAATTTTAATGCAGTTTGTGCATTATTTTGTAAGCGAAGTATTTTCCGCTAGAGTGTATTGTCATAGTTCGTTGAAAATTAATCAAGTGAATTTGCTGTTATAATTAACAAGAGTTTTGAAAGAATTTGAGATAAGATTTTGAATGAAGATTACCGTCACAAATAATTATAATTATTACAACCTTTATTAAATCAGATTGTGACATTAACATGTATAACTAACCTTCATTGGTCGATTATATGGAAACGATTATGAAATTACCAACCGGATGAACATGTGGTTCAATGTATTTCTCAAATTAATAATTTGAATAATTTAAATGTTAATATTGTAAATAATAAATGTAAATATCTTTGACAATAATGTGGAACGAAAGTAATGTTAAAGGCGTGTTTAAAATTTTTGTAATTATCTTCGACAATATTATAAACAATTTCTAATTGTTATAAATAATTTATGTGATTTTGTTATAAACATTTAAGAGTGTGTTTCATACTCTAAACTATGCTTATTAAACATTTGGATGATAACTTAACAAGTTTAGGGATTGTCAGAATAATCCAGTGGTATGTGAGTTAAGCATTTGAAAGATTTGCGTCAATATATATGAGTTGTCTTGTAGACATTTAAAGCTTTGAAAGGAGCTGAATTCTTACGCAGTGTGGCGTGACGAGTGAGCCCCATTTGACAGGCATGCACCAGGTTGAAGAGTAGACCAGCCGGTCAAACATCTGGTTATCAGCGGGTGAGGTCGATACTCTGGCCTTGCGCCTATTAATACAAGTGTGATGTTTATTAAAAGAAACCAAATGCTCTATATGTGTCGCATCCTGACTTCCTCATCCAATCCAAATGTGTTTTGAATATTACGTTATTTTGAGCTCATGGGAGCTAACATATTGTTTGATAACTTTGCAAGTCCTTTAGGAGGACGTAGTCAGATTGACATGGGCTACTGATAGCCACATTTATTTTGTTGAGTTGTTAAAATCATACTCTTTATTTGAAATAAAGCTTTTGTACAGTTCAAAGTTCTTGCCTTCGTTTTGGTTCATTTTTAAATGTCATGGTGGAGATTATTGTGGGAGCATACTTTAGAGATCCTGTTGTCAACCCAATCCCCGAGATAATTTTTAAGAGGTAAGTAAAAGTAAGTATGAACCCCCGTCTATTTTGGTGTGTTCCACAATAATTTTTTTTGGTAACTTCTGTGTTCAAACCTCGGTAGTATCTGTCAGTGCCATTTTCATTGGTGTAGCTGAGCCGGCGCGGTGGATTATTGGCAATCCGACTGAGGGGGCGGATATCTGACAGCCTACTATCCGGGTAAACGGGGACAGTATGAATGTTATATGAACGCATACGGGACTTGGTTGAAACGATTCACGCGCTGTCGCCCATTAATTGAATCTAATCGTGCGCTACCATTTGTAAAATGGATTTACTAAATCAGAAATCTTTGCGGGAGTGGAAAAAACATTTCTCCAAATTTCATTGCAATTGCATGAATGGTATATGAACGCATACGGATTCTTTTTAAACGATACGCACGCCGTTACTCATTTGTTGAATCTACTTGTGCGATACCTATTGTAAAGTGGATGTACTAATCCAGAAACCTCCCCTGAAGTGTACACAACATCTCACCCAAGTTTCATCGCTTTCGGACAAATGGTATATGAACGCATACGGGACTTTATTGAAACGCTTCGCGCGCTTTCGCTCATATGTTGAATCTACTTGATAATTGTAAAATGGATTAACTAAGCCTGAAACTTTCCCTGGAGTGAACACAACAACTCACCCAAGTTTAGGCGCTATCAGATGAATGGTATATGAACGTATACGGGACTTTGTTGAAACACTTCGCGCGTCGTCGCTCGTTTGTTTAATCTACTTGTGCGATACCTATTGTAAAGTGAATTTACTAACCTACAGTAGAAACCTTCCCTGAAGTGTACACAACATCTCACCCAAGTTTTATCGCTATCAGACGAATAGTATATGAACGCAAACGGGACTTTGTTGAAATGCTTCGCGCGTCGTCGCTGATTTGTTCAATCTAATCGTGCGTTACCTATTGTTAAGTCGACTTACTAACCAGAAAATTTCCCTGAGGTGTACACAACATCTCAGCCTAGTTTCATCACTACCAGACGGATAGTAGCCTGTATGAAGGCATACGGGACTTTGTTGAAACGCATGGCTCGTCGTCGCTCATTTGTTGAATCTACTCGAGCGCTACCTATTATAACATGGATTTACTAAGCCAGACACCTTGCCTGTAGTGTACACAACCTCTCACCCAAAGTTTCATCGCTATCGGACGAATGGTATGTGAACGCATACAGGACTTTGTTGAAACGCTTCGCTCGTCGTCGCTCATTTGTTGAATCTAATCGTGCGCTACCTATTATAACATGGATTTACTAAGCCAGAAACCTTGCCTGTAGTGTACACAACCTCTCACCCAAGTTTCATCGCTATCGGACGAATGGTATGTGAACGCATACAGGACTTTGTTGAAACACTTCGGCCGTCGTCGCTCATTTGTTGAATCTACTCGTGCGCTACCTATTGTAAAATGATTTACTAAGTCAGAAACCTTTCCTGGAGTGTGCATAACAATACAACCAAAGTTTCATAGCAATCGGATGAATGGTATATGAACGCATACGGGACTTTATTTAAGTGATTCGCGTGCCGTCACTCATTTGTTGAATCTACTCGTGCACTACAACTTTCAAATTTATTCACATTTTAAACCTTCTCTGGACTTCCACAAATAATTCAAGACCAAAATTAGCCAAATCGGTACAGCCGGTCATGAGTTTTAGCGAGACTAACGAACAGCAACTCATTATATATAGATAGTACATTGTTCCTTTAGACTGTGGTGTGTGAGTGTGTCTGGTGGCATTTGCATTGTTTATTAGATATTATTAATTATTTCATTAGACTGTGATGTGTGAGGATGCATGTGGGTGTGCCTGGTGACACTGTTTTAGTGGTAGTATTTTGTTGTTGGTGGAACTTAAGTATTTTTTCGTTAGTAGAATTTTGGTATTTAATCGTTAGTAGAAGCTATGTAGTTTTTTTTTAGTAGAATTGCTCAGTTACTAATTCTGAAAGGGAGTCGCAGCCTTTCAAAATAAATTAATTCTTTACTTGTCTTATAGACGGTTAAGATATTGATAATATAAACCAACTAATGGCTAGACTGCGTTCTGTTGCACGGCTGAAAGCAACTGTAAATTACAACCGTAATGCTATTCCCAAGGATATGCACCTCTCTATGCATAATTACATGTGATGATGGCCTCCTCCTTTGTAAAATTCCAATCCGGAGTTAAACTAGTCCCCCGTTTGGATATCCGGGTGGGGACTACTCGAGAGGGGGTTAACATCGCAGAAGTGACAAAGAGGAAATCTGACATTCTACGGATCGGAGCGTGGAATGTTAGAAGTCTGCTGGGAAGTGGTAGGTTAGAAAACTTAGAAAGGGAAATAGATAGGCTGAGGTTGGATTTGGTTGGGATTGGTGAAATGCGCTGGCAGGAAGAACACGACTTTCGGTCAGGAGATTATAGGGTCAATAGCACTAAATCAAACAATGGCCAAGCAGGGGTTGGGCTAATATTGAGTAGGAAACTTGGACAGCGGGTGGAATATTATGAGCAATATAGTGAACGGATTATTGTAGCCAAAATCAATACAAAACCTACGTGCACCACAGTGGTACAACTCTATATGCCTACCAGTCAAGCTGATGATGAAGATGTTGAAAAGGCCTAGGAAGAAATAGATGAAATTCTGAGGTATATCAAGGGTGATGAAAATTGGAATGCTTTGGTAGGAAAAGGAAGAGAAGGGAAGATAGTAGGAGATTTCGGATTAGGTGAAAGGAATAATCGAGGAAGCAGGCTGATGGGATTCTGCACCGAGCATGAGTTGGTCATATCTAACACGTTATTCAATAACCACAATAGAAGAATATACACATGGATGAGACCAGGGGATACAGGGCGTTACAAATCGACTTCATTATGGTCAAGCAGAGGTTTCGAAACCAGATTGTGGATTGTAAAACATATCCCAGTGCTGACATAAACTCTGACCACAACCTGGTTGTTATGGAATGCATTTGAAGAAACTGAAGAAAAGTTAAAAGCCAAACAGGTGGACAATAGACAGACTGAAAGAGAAGGATGTAAACGAATGATTCAAGAAGAGTATAACGGAAGGACTAATTAAAAACCCTAAACAAACTTCAATTGCAGACGAATGGGCACTTTTGAAGAATGAAATAACAAAATCCGAGGAAGAAAACATTGGTAGGAAAGAAAGAATATGTAGAAAACTGTGGATCACTCAGGATATACTAGAATTGATGGATGAAAGGCGGAAACACAAGAATGCAAGAGATGAAAAGGGGAAAGCAGAATACAGATGTCTGAGAAATGAGGTTAACAAGAAGTGCAAGGAAGCGAAAGAAGAATGGTTGAAAGAGAAATGTGCAGGTATAGAAAATTGTCTGAAATTAGGAAAGGTAGACACAGCTTATCGAAGGATTAAGAATACTTTTGGGGAAAAGAAGACTAAGTGTTGCAATATTAAGGATACGATTGGAAAGCCTCTAACAGATAGGGAATACATTGTTGATAGAGTGTTTGTATAAGGGAAAGGAGATTGATAATCATGTAATGGAAAGGGAGGAGGAAATTGATGAGGAAGCAAAAGGATATTTAATATTGAGATCAGAATTTGACAGAGCATTGGAAGACTTAAGCAGGAATAAAGCGCCAGGCACAAATGATATACCGATTGAGTTGCTACGGCTGCATAGGAGATGAAGGTCTGATCAGGTTATATCACTTGGTGTGTAGGATTTATGAGACAGGTGAGGTACCCTCTGATTTCAATAAGAATGTTATCATCCCTATACTGAAGAAAGTTGGAGCTGACAGATTTGAAGATTACCGTACAATCAGCTTGATTACTCATGCTTCAAATATCCTGTCTAGATAATTTACAATGGGATGGAAAGCCAGATAGAAACGGAGTTGGGTGAAGACCAGTTTGGTTTCAGGAGAAATGTAGGAACAAGGGAAGCTGTACTAAGTCTTAAGCTGATTTTGGAAGGTAGAATAAGGAAAGATAAGAGAACGTTCATGGCATTTGTAGACTTAGAAAAGGCTTTTGATAACGTTGATTGGACTAAATTGTTTGACATTTTGAAAACGATTGGAATAAAGTACAGCGATGGGAGGGTGATCTACAACCTATACAGAACCCAGACAGCAGTCATTCGAGCTGAAGGACATGAGAGAGAAGCTGGTATTCAGAAAGGTGTAAGAAAAGGCTTTAACTTACCACCCATACTTTTGAATCTTTACATTGAACAAGCAATGAAGGAAATTGGAGAAAAATGTAAATTGGGAGTGAAGATTCAAGGAGAAATAATTTCAACTCTGAGATTTGCTGATGACATCGTCATCTTGGCCGAAACGCCTGAGGATTTGAATGAGTTTTTGAATGGTATGGACTCCGTCTTTCGGAATGAATACATGATGAAAAATAATAAATATAAAACAAAAATACTGGAATGCAGCCGAAATAAATCAGAAACCATTTGGACATCAAATTGGCAGGTGAAAAGCTGAAGGAAGTAGGACACTTCTGTTACTTAGGAAGCAAAATAACCAGTGATGGACGAAGCAAAGAGGATATAAAAAGTAGAGTAGCTCAGACAAGGAAAGCATTTCTACAAAAAAAGGAATCTGTTGACATTGAACATAGATTTAGGTATTAGGAAGTCATTTTTGAATGCCTTTGTCTGGGGCGTGGCACTCTATGGAAGTGAAACTTGGACTATTGGTGCAGCAGAAAAGAGGGGAATTGAAGCTTCGAAATGTGGTGTTACAGGAGAATGATGAAGATCAGATGGGTAGATCTAAGTCTAGTGGGAGAGGAGAGATTTTTCTGGCGACTGCTAATGAAGAGAAGAGATAGGTTGGTAGGACACATACTAAGACCCCCAGAAATAGCAAGCTTAGTTGCGGAAGGAAGGGTTGAGGACAAGATCTGTAGGGGAAGACCAAGGTTAGAATATGTTAAACAGATTGCCTCGGATGTAGGGTGTGGTAGCCATGTAGAGATGAAACGATTAGCTCAGGACAGGGAGGCATGGAGATTTGCATCAAACCAGCCAAAAGACTGAGGACTCAAACAACAGCAGACAGATTCAACACACACCTAAAGTACACGGGGCTACATGACCGTGTTGTCGCAGCCCCTAAACTGAGGAACCAACCAACCAATCTCAAAAGTCAACGCAAATATATTTATTTTCAAAATTAAAGACTTTCTTTGCGCTCATAAATCTTGGACTGTTGTCTTTGAAATATCGCCGAGCCACTACCCAACACATAACTGTAGCGCCCATTCATAGGCTACCGTTTCCGTGTATTTGAAGACGGTCATCAACCAAGTCCTGATGGCTTCGCAATACAGTTAACAATGTGTGCAGTACATATACGAATGTATAACATGGAATCCTTTGTTGGGGGCGCGGTGGCGCAGCGGTCAAGCCGTTGGCCTCTTACCAAGGTGGACCGGGTTTGATTCGCGGTCAATGCATGTGCGAATTTCGAAGTTAAATGCCATGTCCTGTGGTTCGGATTCCACGTAAAAAGGAGGTCCCGTGACTCATAATCGCATGAATATCGGCCACGTAAAACTAAAAGCTTCCTTAGATTCCTTTGTTAATGAAATGAAGGACTATTTTTTCCGGACAGCGGGTGATCAAGACAGTGAATAGGTGCGCCAAATGTAAAGTTTGGAAGCCATTCTTTCAGTGATGTCTGTACAAACTGTTATTGATAACCCTTCAGCCAGTCAACACGATTTTGCTCAATGACTGGGCGGGGTACAATGTACAGTCCTGAAAAAAAATTAGTTTATGATCACTATTAAGTTATAATGAAGCAATTTTATGAATACGCGTGTCGACCTTAAAACGGTCATCATCAGATTCTGATCTCTGTGCTGTGATTTAAATTTATTATATTTGAATTGCAGCCAATGGCCATAGCGGGGTATTTCAATTGAACGCCCATTGGCTCCCGATCAAGCTCAATTTCAAGTAGTTCCAACTTTGGCTACCAGAGATGCCATTGTCCCTGCCATCTAGTGGCGATTGTTGGAACTTGATAGAGCGTTTCTAACCCAGATTACTCACAAATTTAGCTACACACTACCAATTGTAGCGATAGGTTCCTTTCCACGGCATTAATCTTTGACATGCCCACCCCCCATCCCCAGCTTTACTTCCCCTCCGGATGAAGGAATACTGAAGGATTTTAACGCTCTAAAACTTCCGGCAACTTCGACCGTGTTTGAACCCGTCATCATAGGTATATCAATTCAGCACAAGGTGTAAATTTATAGTGTATTTTGGCGTTTATGATACGATTTGAATTTGAATCTCGTTATAAGGTTATTTTATTTTGTTTTGTTTTAAGAGTTTTGTGAATTTCGTATGGGTAATAGGGTTACGCGCGTGTGTACTATTTAGAAAAACACAATGTAATAAAAGAGAAAAAAAAAGAAAAGTAATACAAAGAAATAAAATTATAGCATGCACTAGAATTCTATTTGTATATGGTTACTTATCTCAGTAGAGTTATCGCCGTACAGTAGTTACCTTCTCACCTGCGTCCTATCTATTAGTCATCTCACTGGGGCCCTTATGATGCTCGTTTTCTGTGATGTACGTCTTCTGGTACAATAAAACCCCTAGCACTACAGTCATGAAGGCCTAGGCCTACCAAGCGACCGCTGCCCAGCCATTTGGCCTGCAGATATTGGGGTGACGCGTGACCAGCGCATAGGGGCGCTCGGACGAAAATCTTGGTTTTCATGATCGGGGCGCTGCCTCACTGTCAGACAGCTACTCAATTGCCCTAACGAGGCTGAGTGCACCCCGTTCCAGCCCTAACGTCAGTTCCAAAAATCCCTGACGGAGCCGGGAATCGAACCCGGGGCCTCCGGGTGAGAGGCAGGTGCGCTACCTCAACACCACGGGGCCGGCCTCCTTGTACAATGCATAAGTTACGAAGATACAGTTGACGGCTGTATGGAGCAGACTGATCAGTAATAATAATAATAATAATAATAATAATAATAATAATAACAAAGCAATATGACACAGAGGTGCACGTTACTTTGTTTGAACAGCGCCAGATGGCATGTTTACAAAAATAACTGCATGGTGTAAACCCTCACATGCTCAACCAACGTCATGTCAACCGATCATTGTCGAACTTATGGTTGAAGCATGGTTCGCTCTTCAGTGAAACTGGAGACTTTGTAATTGCGATACAGGACCGTGCAATTGCAACAAAAAATGATAGAAAGCATATCCTTAAAGAGAATATAGCAGATGATCGATGTCGTAGATGAACCTCAGCGCTGGAAACTATCGATCACATCATCGGTTGCAGCTCTACGCTGGCTGGTATATAGTATACCAAGAGACACAATGTTGTTGCTCAGATCTTACACCAAGAGTTAGCTATAAATTGTGGACTTCTGGATACGAGCATAGTGTACTACAATTACCAGAATTATATGAGTCTTAATACAATTACCAGCCCGCCAAAGTGCTTGAAAATGAGCATCATAAAATGTATTGGGATAGGCCTATTTTAACCGACCAGAAAATCTTGGCCAATCGACCTGGTGTTGTCTATCTCAATAAAAGAAACCAAAAGGCCTACTTTATAGATGTTGATGTCCCACTTAGCCAAAATATGTTAACGACCCAGGATAAAAAAGAAAAACAGTACGGACTGCTGGCTGAAGAAATATGGAAACTATGGGGACTAAAATGCCTGAGAAATTTGCCAGTACTGATTTCTTCCGCGGGAGTTGTTCCAAAGACGTTGGTAATGGCTTTGCAGGAACTGCAAATGAAACACCTGATTGCCAGAATACAGAAGGCACTACTGCTGGATACATGTCATATTGTTAGGCTATTCTTTATTTGAGTAAGGTTTACAGGATATTTGATTGTCAAATCCGTATCTTGTAGACTGAATTGTACCATATTTATGAGAGATTAAAGGAAATAATAATAACTAGAGGATCTGTGCGAGAAATCTCTTATGCGTTAAACGGGTTGGTTAAACCAACCGCCCACCTTTACTGTTGTCCGCTCTCGACGAGACACTGTTCTCGCAGGGGGTGTCGTCTTGTTTTTTTATTTATTTATTTATTTAAACACACTTTTTAGACAAATATTCGATACGTATTACTGAAGTCAGAGAGCAATTCGTCACTGCTGCGGGTAACTCTCTTTCTTTTAAATGCTAATTTGTTACGATCGGTTACTCGTCGCGCCCTGAGTGTGTATGCTGTACTGTTATGCGGGCTCGAGACGATATAGATCTGACAGGCCCTATCATATTGTTTATGTGTTTGAACGTACTTTATAAACAAATACATATATTCCGTTGACTTTTCAAGAAATGCAAGATTTCTCCTGTACTATTGAGACGATTTGGAAGATTTTGGTATAAACCACACCTTCTAACTCCCTCTGGCTTAGGAGCTTGATTTTTGTGAAACATACCCCTTAGCCTTTTATATATATGATAGCTTAGGAAACCAATGAGATGTGAATCACCGAGGCAAATAAGGACCTGCTTGAAGTGGTGATAACACAGGAGAATATCGAGAAACATGTTCTGCTCTAGACAAATCTCCAAGAACACCATGGTTTCCAAGAAAAGACAAATCTAAAAACTGACAAAACATGGACTGAAACGAGGTAGGAACAGCATAGGAAACGAATGCGGGAATACTGGGCGAACGTTAATGAGCAGGCGCAAAGACATGGAAAAGGACAGTTGTAATAGTGTGGTCCGTAGATGGTTGAAACAACAGCAATAATAATAATAATAATAATAATAATAATAATCACAATCTACTTTATCATTATTTCCCGAAAGATCTGTAACAACTCTACGCCATTAACTAGGTATCACCAAATTTCCTAATATAAGGTGCGTTCAAAAAGTAACGAGCCGGAGGCTGTAATGCGCAAACCGGAGACGACATCGGCTAATCGTGGCGTGTGTAACGATGTGTGGTTCCGACCAGAGCGTAGAAGGTCACAGCCCGTCGCTAGAAGGCACACGTGCACGTCACGTGACAATACAAAGCGAGCAGCAGCATGCATCAATCGTCCAACCAAGATCATGACAGTAGGCCATTTGACATGCTTCCTGGTGTGGTTGAAGGCCGTGGGGCACCCATTGGGCACACACTTTCCGCAAGTGCAGTCGTTCCTTCATGATGGTGTGCACACTTCCGAAGCTCAATCCGACCACGGTGGCTATGGCGTTCACTGTCACTCGGCGGTCCTGGGTAATGAGTGCATCAACCAGCTGGACGTTGTCATCGGTAATGCAGGGGGTGCCCCAGTCCGGGCATCATCGGCTAACGACACCCGTCCTTCTCTGAAGCGCTTGAGCCACGCCTTGACCCTTGCAAGGGACATGCAGTGTTCGCCGTGCACTTGTGACATTCGGTACATTCCCCCTACTCCATTCGCTGTCAGAAACCGAACAACACCTCTTTGCTCTTCGTTTGACGCCTCCATGTCACTGTTTGCAATGCGACTGGCAGCGTTGGACGATTGATGCATGCTGCTGCTCGCTTTGTATCGTCACGTGACGTGCACGCGTGCCCTCTAGCGACAGGCTGTGACCTTCCACGCTCTGGTCGGAACCACACCTCGTTACACACGCCACGATTAGCCGATGTCGTCACCGGTTTGCGCATTACAGTCTCCGGCTCGTTACTTTTTGAACGCACCTTATATCTAAAGTTGCTCTTGGCTCGCCAACATATAAACTCAAAGATTTATTCGAAATAAAATCGGATCTAATTAGAATGAGACCATATTTCTTTCCTACTGACTGGTAATGTCTTGAAACTCAGCCTCGTTAGGTCTTTAAATTCAAATTTGTTGCATTCTGAATGAGTTCGAGTTGTATATTATAGCCACACGAGGGGAGGTACAGAGCCCATGGCCACCGGTCTCTGCTTTATGGAACACAACCTCCTCTTAGAGGTGCTGAAAGCAATTTATTACGGGACGCGAGAGGTAAGATTTTTTCGCGCATCCCGTTTAACATACGAGTGTAATTTATGTCACGTCGGTTCGAGGAAGTGGTAATAACGTGCTATGAATATTTGATAGAAGTGCTTTATGTTCGGCCAATATATTACTGCGTGGACTATAAGGTCAAATACATAGCTAAGAACATCCAGACACTTGATTCTTGTAATACGAGCCTGCTAAAAGTGACTGGGGTGGACATTTATGAAGGTCAGATAAGAGAGCTCCCAGTCTAAAATATGTGTCTCGAAGAAAAGTAAAAAAATGAAATGTGCCCGTACATTTTAAATTTGGAGAATAATGAAGATCAGATGGGTAGATAGATTAGCAAAATGAAGAGGTATTATCATGAGTGGGAGAGGAGAGATGTTTTTTTTGTCTTTCTTTTTGTCGTGTGGCCTCCTGAGAGGCCGAGTGCAGGTCTTTCTAGTCGACGCCCGTGGGCGACCTGCGCGTCGGGATGAGAGGTTGAATGGATGAAGATGAATTAAACTGGGGAAGGATGTGGAAGGAAGCGGCCGTGGCCTGTCAGAAGGTACCGTCCCAGCATTTGCCTCCTGTTCAAAATGGGAAACCACGGAAAACCATTTCAAGGACGGCCGACGGTGGGGCTCGAACCCACGCATCTATCGAGTCAGCAGAGAGCTTGGCCCCATGCCTAACGCTGCGCTTTAGCCAGCGTAGCCACTACTGTCGGTATGTTCTTGGTGACTGCTAATAAAGACAAGAGATAGGACATACCAAGACACCCAGGAATAGCAAACTTAGTTACGGAAGGAATGGTCGAGGACATGAACTGTAGGGGTAGACCGAGGTTAGAATACGTTAAACAGATTGCCTCGGATGTTTGGAGTTGCAACTATGTAGAGGTGAAAGTATTAACTCAGGTCAGCGAGGCGTGGAGAGTTGCATCACACCAGTCAAAAGACAGAAGACTCAAACTACTACTACTGTACAAAACTAGAGCACCCTCATATATATTAACAGTGGGAGGATGAGGACGATTCCCCATACTTACCTTTCTTACAGTAGTTTAGTATAGGTACTTTATAGGACGTAGTGTTGTTAATATATAAGTACGTCTCTCTTTCCCAAATTACGATCTGTGTGAACAGAATGAGCTAAGTGGCTAATTTCATACTTGTCTAACAATAAGCTTAGACCACCTCGTGGCGTAGCAGATAGCATTCTTGGCTGTCATCCTGGAGGTCCCGGCTCTGCCAAAAATTGTAATTCTGGTGTGAGGGTACACTCAGCCTCGTGAGGAAAAGCTGAGAAGAAAAGGTTTGATTCTCACCACAGCTATCCTGGAAGTGGTTTTCAGTGGTTTTCCACTTCCACTCCAGGTAAATACCAGGATAGTTCTAAATTTAAGGCCACAACCACCTCCTTTCCGATTTACAAATACGCACACTAGTACAGCCATCACAGTAACATAGGCTATCAAACAAATTCCACACACACACACACACACAAGAACAGGGCCACATGCCCACGGTGTAAAAGCCCTTAAACTAAGCAACAGCAACAACAAACACCAAAGTTATGTTGCTAATATCAGTATCTTAGATCTCATGCTCGCGCAGATCATAGTTTTACAAACGAAGCCTGTCAAAAATATCGTCTTCTGCGGTCTAGGGGTAGATATCGAGACTCATGTTTTGTAAGTTCATGGTTCAATTCCTGGCTCTTCAAAGAAATTCAATTCTGGTCTGAGGACTGAAGCAGGGTACACTCAGCCTCGTGAGGCAGAACTGAGAAGAGGTGGGTTCGAGTCACACCTCTGCTATCCGAGAAGAGTTTTCTCATGGTTTCTCACTTCCCTTCCAGACAAATACCAGGATGGTTCCTAATTCATGGTCACGGCCGTCTCCTTTTCAATTCGAAATATACACACTGCATGAGACACCATAATAACACTGGTCATCAGACAATTTCTACACTCATCCAGAAGCACAAAGGGCTGAAATAACACCGATTCCCAAGCCACTAAGTTACAACAACAACAAAATTAACAAGAACAGATATCAGAGCCGAGGTCTCGGTGCCTAGACTTGACACATAAGCGCAAATGTCACCAGCAGCTAGCAAGGACTACAGACAATTGAAACGTTTCCTTTGTTGGGATGAATTTCCACCGGAGGGTTAACACGCTACCTATATAACCTACATCGTCTCCTCTCTACGATGACATTAATGGACTGTACAGCCGAGGACACGAGGCAGCTAACGCTTAATTACATTATACTAGGGCACGTCTGAGGACTTTTTGTTTTTTAGCGTATGGCTTTTAGTGCCAGGAGTGTCTGAGGACATGTTCGGCTCGCTAGAGTTTGAAGCTGCTTCTATGCGGACACCCATGGTGTGAGCTACAAGTGCCGTCACGAGTGGAGTGTTGCCTGGGGAGGAAAGTGTGAATGTAAGCAATAGGAATTGGAAGGTAGCGGCTGTGGCCTATGGTTAGGGACCAACCCAGGCATTTGCCTGGAAGGAAGATGGGAAACCACAGATGATCATCTTCAAGGTTGCCGGCGGGAAGATTCGAACCTCCTCGCCTCCCGGATGTGAGCGACTGCCTGCAGCCACGCAGCTGAGGACTGAAGACAGCGTACTCACAGCTTCATCGAGGCAAAGCTGAGAAGAGGCTGGTTCGATTCCCACCTCAGTCAACCTGGAAATGGTTTCCCCATTTCTACTACAGGCATATGCTGGGATAATGCCTAACTTAACACCATGACTGCCTCTGTTCAAATCTTAGCCTCAATTACGAAGACACACACTATTACACACATTACAATGCCACAGATAATCATGAACATATCTCACCACCACGTACTTGGGGCTGATGATCGAAGTTGCCCCAAACCCTAATGCGAATTACCATAAACAACAACAAGCTTCTGACCATCTATCACTTTGGGCTTTTGCCATTTTGTTAATTTTCAAGTCTAATCAAATAAATCTAAAGAATGTAAGCTGCTTGTTCTCCTTAACTAGAGTGCCTAACCCATTTTCGATCTTTTTTTCCCTTTCCCTTTCCCCATCAAACTTTATAGTTAGTTTATGTTGGTTTAATGGGCGGAAATACGAGGTCATCAAATTAGGAGGTGCATATCTGCGATGTTCGCTCCGAATCACATAGATATGAAAGTAGTCATATTTTGAAATAAATTAGATCTTACTGACTTGTCATCAACAACAAACCTTAGTAGGTATGACAAGTTATGTACACCTTACACCAGGTGCTTGTGATTACTATGGTGCTCTTTAAATGAAATTTGGTTCTCTCAACAAACGAGCCATAACATCATCGCGAGCACAAGCTCCCCTAAGATCCATTCTTTAATTCAAATTCTGTTGCACGAAGCAGAATAATAATGTTTTCATTACAAGTTTTGACAGTCAGAAATGATAACATTTTGTGAAATAGTGTTTTTAATCTACAGTAGAATAATTGGTTGGTTCGTCAGTTTACGGGCTGCGACAACGCTGTCATGTAGCCCCGTGTACTTTGGGTGTGTGTAGAAACTGTCTGATAACCGATGTTAATTGTGATGGCTGTATTAGTGTGTGTTATCTGTTTCTAATCCAAGTAAGGACTGCAAACATTCGATTTTCAAGTAGTTCCAACTTTTGCTACCAAACGCCACCGTCAACGACCAACTAGTTCTGAACGTTGTTACTAGATGCTCGGCTCCTGGTGACGAACGTCGGAACCTAAGAGCGTTAGTCAAATATAACCTATAATTTTGGTTCACACAGGTGTAATTCGTGGAAGGTTCTTTATCATTACATAAATCTATGACATGGGACCGCCGGCTTTACTTCCCCTCCCAAGGAAGGCATACTGAGGGATTTTTAACGGTCTTAAAAAATCCGACGACTTCGACCGGGTTTGAACCCGTGATCTTGGGTGTAGAAGCTCAGCATGCTACCAACTACGCCACCAAAGCCACTTTAAAGAAAATAAATAAATAAATAATTGGACATTCTTGTTTTATGAGCAACACGAAATATGCTGATTCGACTTGACTGTCCAATGTATCTGATATGCTTGAGTCATGCAAGCAATTGTAGCCTGCCTTTTAAGCGGCGAATCCCTAGCCTTTTCAGCGCATCGGAGGGAGAGAGATATGGAAAAGGAAAAAAAGTCCCCCTGGCACTATACAACCCATGACGGGCTAAGGCCGTCCAAGCGACCGATGCCCAGCCATTCGGCCTGCAGATATTGGGGTGACGCGTGATCAGCGCGTCGAGTCCCCTCGGCCGTTAATCTTGGTTTTCGTGATCGGGGCGCTGTCTCACTGTCAGACAGCTACTCAAATATCCTCACGAGATTTTCGAAGTGAAATGCCATGTCCTGTGGTTCGGATTCCGCGTAAAAAGGAGGTCCCGTGGCTCATAATCACAAGATTCACGGTCACGTAAAACTAAAATCTTCCTTCCTTTATCCTCACGAGGCTGAGTGCACCCCTCTCCAACCATCACGTCAGTTTTAAAATCCCTGATGGAGCCGGGGATCGAACCCGGGGCCTCCGGGTGAGAGGCAGGCGTGCTACCCCAACACCACGAGACCGGATTAGGGAAACGGAAGAGAGGCGCATATAATAATAATAATAATAATAATTATTATTATTATTATATTCAATTTAATGATGCTCGGGTACTTGGCATGGCATGAGAGTGGTGCTTACAGTCTCGAAGTGGTTGAGAGCGCCTTCCTCATACTAAAACCAGTATATGTTTCGACTACAATATTGTCATCATTAGCCGGGAGATAATGATGAAATACTGAATTAGAAATTATTTGGATCTCTGGTTGGTTGGTGGTTGGTTCCTCAGTTTAGGGGCTGAGACAACGCGTTCATGTATCCCCGTGTACTTTGGGTGTGTGTAGAATCTGTCTGATAACCGGTGTTAATTGTGATGGCTGTATTAGTGCGTGTATCAGTTTTAATTCAATGAAGGACTGCAGACATTGAATTTTTTCAAGTAGTTCCTACCTTTGCCGCCAAATGCCACCGTCAACGACTACTAGTTCAGAACTTGGTTACCAGATGCCACCGCGATAGGCTCCTGATGACTAACGTAGGAACCTAAGAGCGTTAGTCAAATGTTTAACCTACAATAATTTGACTTCACACAGGTGTAATTAGTGGAAGGTTCTTTAACATGGGGGCGTGGTGGCTCAGCGGTCTAGCTGTATGCCTCTCACCAAGGTGGTCCGGGTTCGATTCCCGGTCAATGCATGTGAGATTTTCGAAGTGAAATGCCATGTTCTGTGGTTCGGATTCCACGTAAAAAGGAGGTCCCGTGGCTCATGATCTCAAGATTAACGGTCTCGTTAAACTACAATCTTCCTTCCCTTCCTTTTCCTTTAACATGCTATAACTCTATGCCATGGGACCGTCGGCTTTACCTCTCCTCCGAAGGAAGGCATACTGAGGGATTTTTAACGCTCTTAAAAATCCGACGGCTTCGGCCGGGTTAGAACCCGCGATCTTGGGCATAGAAGCTCAGCAAGCTACCAACTACGCCACCGAAGCCGCTATTATTACGATCTCTCATAAGTAATGTTGGTACTTAAGTTAAGTGTTTTATAAGATTGAGTTGTTCTTTTTTTGGGGGGGGGGGGGGGTCGCCAATGCAATTTATCGGAGGCCATGACTAGAATTGCGTATATTGCGAGAATGTATCTGTCATCAGTAGTTGATACAAAATCACAAATGGAGTTTACAAAGTTGGAGGTTAGGGTCCTTCTAAAGCACTACTGGAAACAAGATTACAAAGCTGCTGCCGCGGCTCGAAGAATATGTGAAGTGGACGGAGAAGGTGTCGTTACTGAGAGTGTGGCACAACGATGGTTCCAACGTTTCAACACTGGAGAAGAAAACACTACAGATTTACCACTTTCTGGAAGATCTAAACTATGAGAATATACGCAGAGTTTTGGAAGAAAGTCAGCAAAGAAGTACTCGTAGGCTGTCAGAAGAACTTGATGCATCAAAATATACCACATATCGCCAGATTAAGAAACCTCATGAATTGACCCCTGAACAGGCTCAACGAAGAGTGGATATCTGTCGTCAGCTTATCGGTAACCCCATGGATGATGGATTTATCGGGAGAATTTTCACATGTGATAAAAAAATGGGTCTATTACTGCAACACTGCCGCCTTAAATCAGTGGCTCAGTCCCCCTCAACCTGCCAAAGCCATCGTTATAAAGGATCGGTTCGGTCCCAAAGTGATGTTGTAAGACTGGTGGAATTTTGAAGGAGTGATTCACTGGGAGTTTGTTCCAAACGGACATGCCGTCAAGACGGATCCTAATTCTCAACAACTGGAACGAGTTCATGAAATTTTGAGATGGAGATACCCAGCATTAGTTAACTGAAATAGAGTTCCCTTGCAGCAGGACAATGCGAGAACACACGAACAACCAAGGCAAACATTCAGGAATTGGGAGGATTCGAACTGCTATCATATGCAGCATACAGACCTGATCTTGCGCCTTCAGATTACCATATTTTCCTATCCATGGCCCATTTCTTGCTTGGAGGAAATTTCGAAAACACTGAAGCTGTGGAAGTGGGTCTCGCTGAAGTCTTCGCATCAAAACCCAGAGACTGGTACCGTCGCGGGATTTAAAAAAAAACCTTGCCGAAAGATGGCGCAAGACTATAGAATCTGATGGTCTCTACTTTGAAGAGTATTTTAATTTCTTCTCAGAAAAATTTCTAATGCAAATTTTCTTAAAAAATCTACATTAAGTATATGACATTCCCTGTAATTGCGAGTATTTGTAAAGTAATTATAATTCAGGTTACTGTAACATAAACGATAAAAAGAAATCATTATGTCTTTTAATACATAATGCAAATATGTACGACAATACTAAATTTAAAATCTTTTAACCCTACCCCAAAATAGCAAACACCGGGCAGAGTAGCGCTATTACCACAACGGTACCTGGAGCATCCAAGACGCTGGCGCGCTTACTCCGCTCGCGTGACCTGCGCCTGCGTCAAAACAGAGATTAACTAAATAATTATCTAATAATGAATACTATTTACAACATAACTATTCATTACTGTAGTTTGTGCTGAAAACGTAAAAGACTTTCTGAATACATTTTTATTGATTTATATATTTATCGTATGGCTAGCAACTAGGTCATCATCATCATCATCATCATCTTGCACAGTTTCCAGCCACTGGCCGGGTCTGTTTGGAACACAAGCCTCTCCAACGTCTTCTGTCTTCCCACCATCTCTCATCTTCTACCCTTGTCCAGTCTTCTCCTCTCTTCTTCACGCTTTCTTCCACCCCCTTCAGCCACCTGTCTCTCGGTCTTCCTCTCGGTCTCTTTCCTTCCCACTTGGTCTCGTGTACTCTCCTGGTTATCCTCTTCTCCTCCATTCGCTTTACATGTCCATACCATCTAAGTCTAGATTTCTCTATACCATCCTGTAATGGTTCCTCCTTCATTAATTCTCTGGTCCTCTCATTTCTTATTCTGTCCATCTTTGTCGCTCCAATACTGCTTCTCAAGAACCTCATCTCACTGGCCTGTATTTTGCTCTTCTCCCTTCCTTTCATAACCCAGGTCTCCGAGGCATACGTCAGGATAGGGACATAGTACGTCCGATATATGATCTTTTTGCTGTTCTGAGGGACATCGTTGCTCCATAACATGCTTCTCACACTCCTCCGAAATGCTTCTGCCTGCCTCCCCCGCTCATTTATTTCTCTATCGTTTCTTCCAATATCTTGTATCAGGCTTCCCAGATACTTGAAACTCTCCACTTTCTTCAGCTGTTCCCCACCAATTGTTATTCCCGTTGTGGTTCTTTCCTTCTTCCTTGTTGTGATCACCATCTCACTCTTATTTATGCTAAATTTCATCCCATATCCTTGTATTATTCCTTCCCACACGTCCAACTGTTCCTGTACCTCCTCCTTCTTGTTTCCCCAAATCATCAAATCATCTGCAAACACCATTGCTTTCATCTTTCCTTCCTCAATTACTTGTGCCACTCGGGTCATTATGTCATCCATCACCACAATGAAAAGTAACGGTGACAGTGCAACTAGGTGAATTACAATATAATAAATGTATATATATAAATAAGTACCGGTAATTCATATACACAATATATAAATCACAAGAACATTGGTTGCGTTTGCATTCACAACGAGATATCCAGTTGTTGAGGCCAGTCCAGAAAGGGAGGTGCAGCAGAAATAACATCTTGTGGTCAGGGCCGTGTAGAGTGGGGATGGAATGTCCCGGGCTCCCCTCTATAATCAAACTCTGTAAAATTAATTTATAATCCCCGTAAATGTGCACAAACTGATTTTGCGCAATTTATTTTTGCACAAAATGTTCATCACGAAATCAATTACAAGAACATAAAAAACAGCAAGCAATAATAATAATAATAATAATAATAATATATACTCGTTTATATATATTTTATGACGGACTGTGGAAAATCTTCAAAAGACACTTGTGAAGGGTCCGCGCTCCACAGTAGTGTGGGATTCTTACCCACTAAAAACCACATCCCTTTTCCCACGATGCGTTCATCACCCCGGAACCGCTCTCGCATTACTTCAGGGTGATGTCGTGGTTACTTAGCCTTTCAGACTTCTTCTTTCTTCATTTCTTCTTAACGACGTTCGTACGCTTCCAGATCCCGCTTTTTCTGGCGAAGGACATCCTCCACATACACTGCTACCTGATCCCATGATTGCTGGTTCCGTAACATCACAGAAATAATATTATCTGGTGTCAGTTCTCCTAATTCAGCTTCCACATATTCTCTCTTTATCATCCAATGGCCGCACACGAAGAAGGTGTGAAGTACATCACCGATGTCGTCACAATATATGCATGTTGCACCACTCGCTCCGCCTACTCTATGCAGGAATTTCCGGAAATATCCGTGTCCTGTTAGAAGTTGTGTGAGGTAATAATTGACTTAACCATGGAAGTCCATGTATCCAGGAGTGGTATCAGTCGCCTGGTCCATTTAACGACGAGGGTCACTTTCCCATATGAGTTTTCATCGCCTCATCCGTTGATTAAAGGCACGCTTCTTTGCACATTTCCTTCCCAGCTCTCTTTGGGTACGCCAGATTTCGTGTCGCTCCAATGCAAGTAGATCCATTGGGGATATTGTTGCCACCATGAGGATTGCAGGTTCAGAAACCGTGTGGTGTGCACATGCAATACGTAAAGCTGCTCTCCGTTGTACAGCAGCTATCTTTCTCCGATACCATGCAAATCTCAAGGATTCGGCCCAAACTTCAGAGCCATACAGGAGCACTGACTAAACCGTCGTCATGGGGAGGCGTCTTTTACTTGATTTTGGGCCGTTAATATTGCCCATCAGCCTACTAAGTGCTGTCATGTATTTTACTGCCTTATCTGTCGCTCTCTGAATATGGGTCCAGAATGTGAGCTAGGAGTCAAGTGTCACTCCTAAATATTTTGTACTCGTAGATGTTTCAATCACTGTATCTCCAACAGTCATTGGTACAAGAGTCTCAATCCGTTTCCTTGTCAGAAGAACTTTCTCCGTTTTATGTTCTACTAGTGTTAGCATGTGACTCGTCATCCAGGTTTTTATGCACCGCATCACCTGGTTCAATTTTATTTGAGCCATCTCAACATTGCGGGCCACTATCAAGGCAGCCACATCATCAGCGTAGCCCACTAGATTCGTATCTTCTGGCATCTCCAGACGTAACAAGCCATCATACATGATGTTCCAGAGATCTGCGCTGCTCCAGCCGTCAGACGTATAACAACAATAATAATAATAATAATAATAATAATAATAATAATAATAATAATAATAATAATAATAGCAAGCTGAACTGCTAAGCCCAAGATCGCGGGTTTAAGTCCGGCCGAAGTCGTCGTATTTTTAAGAGCGTTAAAATCCTTCAGTATGCCATTACTTGGAAGGGAAGTAAAGCCGGTGGGCCCACGTCTTAGATTTATGGCATGTAAAAGAACCTACCACTACAATTGGTAGGGTGTAACCGAAATTTGTTGGTTATTTGGTTACAAACGCTCTATCAAGTTCCAACGTTCGCCACTGAGTGTCAGTGACAGTGGCGTCTGGTAGCCAAAGTTGGAACTACTTGAAATTGAACTTGTTGAGGAGCCTACGGGCGTGCAATTGGAATGTCCTGATATGACCATTGGCTGCAATAAATACTGTCTAATACGGTATACTGTATTAATAATATTTCAATTATATATTCCAACTAGCAGAAGTACCCGTTCTTCGAACGGTCTTTGGTATGAATAACCAGACGTTATCAATTCAGCTACTGTTGCAATGGTTAACGGTTTGTCATTCCTTCAAAAGTTTAATCAGAACGAAGTTAGTTTTCTGGGAATATCACACACACTGTTAATTTAGGGGCCTTAAAATGTGGTTTTCGGAGACCCTTTATATTCCCCCGAATTTTGTGTCTCACATTGAGAAGCGCAACATATGCTTTGGTCGTCCTTCTAGAATAATTTTTATATTTCACCTATTTTAGCATGTATTTTGAAACTTTTTTCCCTATACCCACCCTTCTATGAGAAGTACAGTGAAGAGTTATATAAATGATTAGTGTATTGACCCTCATGGATACCTACCTAATTTTACGATGCTCCAAGCATCCGAACACGAGTTATAGGTGTACATAAAGATACACAGAAATACAGACACACAAATCCACGTTTTGCTTGCATCCGTCAAAAAACATACCGAAACGCGTAAAAGAAACAAAATTGAAACTTTAATAAACAAACAATCATATGTTTATAGATAGGTGTATTTATGCAGGAGCAAAGGCAGCTAGTGGCCATGAGGCAAACTAACTCTATTGACTACAACGTATCACCCAGATGTCCAAATATGGATATATCAACCACACAGTATCAAACAAATTCAAGGGGCAGATGACCTCGTAGTTCCACCCTTTAAAACAACAATAACTAACTAACTCAAACAAAATCATCCTTACGATGTACCGTTTGTTGCCAAAAAGAATGTTTAGTTAAAATGTGCTCTCAAACTAAATTCACCTAACGTGTACTACCTGACGTGAAAATAAAATTGAATACCTCAAATTCCTAAAAACCCGCAAAAATACTATTTCAATTCAGGAATTTTTGAAAATAATATTGCTGTTTGGAGATATAATAGACCTTCTGTACAACATATCGCACGTGTATGTCGGGTGAAATAATTCTGGAGTGCCCCTTGAACCCCTTAAGCGCATTGACGAATTTTACAGTCTTAGTTGGTTCCGTGATAACCTTATAGCCATTTGCAAACGTTCACAGAAATGTAATAAATGGAGTGGTATTGCTTCTTACAGAAAGAGATGGAAAGTTGGATGTCATCTATTGAGATACTGTTGTCATGGTTACCGGCTTATATTCCTTGATTAGTTTATCAAATGAAATTAGTTTTCAGGGATTATCTCAGAAACTGTGGGTTATAGAGCCTTAAAATTTAGTTTTCGGGGACACTTTAGGGCCCCCGTGTTTTGTTTCCGACACAGAGGGCCTGAAATTGAGCTTTGTCTCGTCGTTGTGTGCCATTATATAATAATAATAATAATAATAATTGTATAATTATATAGAGTTAGGGAATAAATAGACCTTCCGTACCACACCCACACGTGTAAATCACGTGAAAAAATTCTAGAGTACCTCTTGACCCCCTTAAGCGCAGTGTACTGTATGTATTGATGCATTTTACACCGTAATTTGGTTCCGTGATAACCGTATAGCCGTTTACAAACTTTCACAGTAATGTAATAATTGGAACTGTATTGCGTCTAACAATGACCTGTGAGATTCTGTTGCCATAGTTTCATTATTTTATTAAATCAAATTAGTTTTCTGGGAATAACTCAAAACTATTGGTTTTAGGGCCTTAAAATGTGGTTTTCGAGGCCCCTTGGGCCCCGAGTTTTGTTTCTGATATTGAGGGGCTGAAAATGAGCTTTGTCTGGCCCTTCTACACCTATTTCAGCATGCATTTTAAGGGGGTATGCCCCTCATATGAGAGGTACGGAGAAGAGTTACATCAATGATTAGTGTGGTGCCTCTGATGGATATCTGTATCAAATTTTACGTTGATCCACCCAGCCGTTCTCAAGTTATAAGGACTCAAAGTTGTCCACAGACAGACAGACAGACAAACAAACAAACAGACAGACTGACAGACAGACAAAAATTTATTTTTGCGCGCATCCGTCAAAAAACAGTCTGAAACGCGCAAATAACGCAAATTTCCGTGGAAATTCAGAAAAAACAGACAAACTTTCATTTTTATATATATAGAGATAGAGATAGAGATAAACCCAGGCTATATTTATTATCATAAGCACAGCGTGAATTACTACCAATATAAATAAGTTAATGCTGGTATGCAAAATGTACAATAGTGAAACTGGAGGAATGCATACAGAATTATGTGCGAATTTAATGTTTATACCTGACAAGCGCGTACCAATGCATTATTTTCAATTAACAAAAACAAGATGTTCAGTAAAGAACAAATAGCCTAATTTCTCCAAAATGCACGGGTATTGTTATAACTCTTTGTCCTTTTCAAGGAGTATAATTGAATGTTGGTTGTAGTAGCTTGTTGGAATACAACGTGCTATAGGGATATTAAACATCAATATGAGGTGCCCTTTGCTAGTGCTACCTCTGTAAAAATTTCATTCAATTCGGTTTCACTGTGTTTGAATTGATATGAAGAATCGATTTGCACACATACATGGCCGCTATTTGCAAACTATACGGCTGATGACCTTGTAGTTCAGTCAAAAGATGTTTCCCACAAAAACGCATGTTGTTGAAAAATTTGGTAGAGATCAAATGATTAGATTGGTTGTAATTTGATTCAAGCTTTCAACATTTGGGTGGCCGCCATTACGTTTTTGTCAAGATGGCGGCGATATAAAACATAACACTGGAGTGCCCATTGCTAGTGCTACCTCTGTACCAAATTTCGTTCAGTTCGGTTGCTCAGTGATTGAATTGAAAGAGGGAATCGATTTGCACACATACATGGCCGCCATCTGCAAACTATTTGGCTCATGATCTTGTAATTTAGTCAGAAGACGCTCGCCATATAAATGTATGTTCTTCCAAAATTTGGTAGAGATCGGATGATTAGGTTAGACGTAATTAGATTTAAGCTTTGAACATATGGGTGGCCGCCATTACGTTTCCGTCAAGATGGCGGCGATATAAAACACGACACTGAGGTGCCCTTTGCTAGTTCTACCACTGTACCAAATTTCCTTCAATTTGGTTTCACCGTGTTCAAATTGATAGGGGAGGGGGCAGACATTCAGAATACACACACTCACACACACAGTCAGACACACAATTTTTGGCCCTGTGTAGATCTCATAAGTCTACTTTCATTTTTTGCAAAAATCGAAAGTAGGCTAATAAATAGCACGAATGAAGCAGTCGAAAACTAGGTAATGATTTTCATTATATTCACTATACTGTTTAGTTTTGGCGTTTGACAGAGCTAAGTTTTTCCCGATGAGGTAACACTGTAAGCATGCAGTGTTCAGATTTAAAGTTCTGCAGATCCTCTTTCATATAAATAATTTTAGCAGTGATACTCGTAAACGCAATATGCTCGTTTGGGGTACACAAATTTGAAAAAAAATGCACTTTTCGGACCGTAATTCCAACATTGAAAAAAGCTGTTGTCCATGAACTCGGAAACAGTTGGGTTCGAATTCCACCGTCGGTGATTCTAAGCTTATTTTCCATGATTCATCGTTTTAACCCTATAGGCAAAGACTGTAGTTGCACCATCGTACATTCATTTCCTCCTCAATTCTATCCCAAATTCATTTAAAAAAAATATGATTAACTTCAGACATACAGTAGATTGTCGGACAGAGTTCTACACGCACATTAAGTAGAAAGGACTGATGACCACGACGTCCTAAGACCCAAATTTAATCAACAGGATGTTCAGTTCACTGAACTGCATGTTAAAAGAGGTGGAAAGGCTATACTGTACACTATTCAGTGCTATGGCCTCTGTGACATATGACGTAATCTCTTTTCATAATGAAAACATATTTACACAAAGTCAAGACGTATTTTGAAATAAGTTTTACATATGGGGTATTTATTTATTTATTTATTTACATTGTTTAGACCCAAAGGATCACATTAAGCAAATTATGTTCTGGTGCTGTTCTTCTTGTACTTCCAGAACTCCTTCATCATCTCACTGTGTCGGACTCGACGTTCCTCCGTCCATCCTTTCCCTGGTCTCCTTGGTCGATCTTGATGTGTGACTTCCCAACTGTGGATCTTATGTCGGAATGTCATTCGATCGTCTATGTCTATTGGTATGATGTTGGCACTTTCGAGATCAATTTGGACTTGGGTAACCCAGACTGTTGTCACTTTAAGTTTTCGTAAGTAAGTCAATATTCTCTTTGTTAGCCGGTCGTCATTCAGTCTCATAATGTGGCCGTAGAATCTCAGTCGTCGCTTGCGGAAATCTGACTCGATGTTAGAGTGTCTCTCTGCGATTGTGTGTGATTGCAGACGATATCCGTCATCTGTGAGTTTAGGGCCCAATATTTTACGGATGATTTTTCTCTCAGCCTTCTTGATGTTCGCAAGATCCATACGGGGTATTTATATTGACATTCTTAAAACTTGCTACCGTTGAAGGATCACGTCCTTGGGTCTAATCCGAAACACTGATAAGCGTTTTGGTTGAACGGCGATCACACACCATTGTATATTAAACAAAGCAAAATATATTTTCATAATTAACCACAGGTATACTCAAACGTAAGTCAAGTTATTTATTATGTGTTATCAGTAGATTGCAGCTGATCAGTGTTTGTTTTCACAAAAGAAGGAAATGTGAATTTTAACTATATTCTGTAATTTGCAGTCAGTTGACTTCTTATAATTTAATATTGCTTTGCAGTAAGCAAAACTAGAGCCAGGTTCTCCTAAAAATCCCCAATCCTATCTATGACTGGTGACCATCGGGGGGCGGATTTAAGCCAAGATTATGGGGGAGTGGACATACCGGGAATCTGGGGGTATGGAATAACACCAAGCTCAGAGAGGGGTCCGGGGGTCCTCCTCCGAAAAAAAATTGCAAAACTTAGGTCCAAATTATCGACGTCCGAAACGGGGGAGGAGCTTACGGTCAGCTGATTCCAATATGGCGGCGAGATAGTGACGAGAAGTAAGCAAGACAGTGATTGGGTGTGCGTTTGTTATGGCTTCTAATTTATGATGGCAAAATACTACATATTTTCTTTCATTGATAGACATATTTTTATAATCAATTTAAATGCACTGCTTAGTTACTACCAGTTAAAAATATTACCCACATGTAGATAGTTAATTTACTGCCTGCTGTTACATATATGAAGCCTGTACTTGGGAGCCTAGCGGTATCGATGTTTTTATTAATTTCACAATATATATATATCTCACATAACACAAAGGACGACTCCCTGATAATAAATTGAATCCAGCAACCCTGAATTTGCATGAATGTTTTGGGTTCAAAGAAGCGTTACTTGGGATGCTCAAATCATACTTCAATATTGCTAATATTGACCTACATACTTGCTGTTCAAAGGCAAGAATATAAATTTATTAATCTCTTGCCACAGGCAAGTTAAAATGGAGGCATCCTCTTTATCAATATATTTAATTAAATATTTAAAATACAGATATTTAACAAAGATGGAGTCCCCATTTGAACTTGTCATAAGCAAACGGAACAGAACAAAAACTACACTTTAAGCCAAATCAAATTCACTCCTCAGCTCGACATAAACCATAATCTATATATATAAAAATGAATTGCTGTTCGTTAGTCTCGCTAAAACTCGAGAACGGCTGGACCGATTTGGCTAATTTTGGTCTTGAATTATTTGTGGAAGTCCAGAGAAGGTTTAAAAGGTGAATAAATATGAAAGTTGTCGCGCACGAGTAGATTCAACAAATGAGTGACGGCACGCGAATCGCTTAAACAAAGTCCTGTATGCGTTCACATACCATTCGTCCGATAGCGTTGAAACTTGGGTGAGAGGTTGTATACACTACAGGCAAGGTTTCTGGCTTAGTAAATCCACTTAACAATAGGTAGCGCACAAGTAGATTCAAAAAATGAGCGACGAGTCGCGAAGCGTTTCAAAAAAGTCCCGTATGCGTTCATATACTATTCGTCTGATAGCGATGAAACTTGGGTGAATGTGGTGTACACTTCAGGGAAGGATTCTGGCTTAGTAAATCCACTTAACAATAGGTAGCGCACGAGTAGATTCAACAAATGAGCGACGACGGGCGAAGCGTTTCAACAAAGTCCTGTATGCGTTCACATACCATTCGTCCGATAGCGATGAAACTTGGGTGAGAGGTTGTGTACACTTCAGGTAAGGTTTCTGGCTTAGTAAATCCACTTTACGATAGGTAGGGCACGAGTAGATTCAACAAATGAGCGACGACGCGCGAAGCGTTTCAACAAAGTCCCGTATGCGTTCATATACTATTCGTCTGATAGCGATGAAACTTGGGTGAGATGTTGTGTACACTCCAGGGAAGCTTTCCACTACTTTACAATAGGCATCGCACAAGTAGATTAAACAAATGAGCGACGACGCGCAAAGTTTTTCAACATAGTCCCGTATGCGTTCATATACCATTCGTTCGATAGCGACTAAACTTGCGTGAGGTGTTGTGTACACTACAGGGAAGGCTTCTGGCTTAGTAAATCCACTTAACAATAGGTAGCGCACGAGTAGATTCAACAAATGTGCGACGACGGGCGAAGCGTTTCAACAAGGTCCTGTATGCGTTCACATACCATTCGTCCGATAGCAATGAAACTTGGGTGAGTTGTTGTGTACACTCCAGGGAAAGTTTCAGGCTTAGTAAGTCCATTTTACAATAGGTAGCGCACAAGTAGATTCAACATATGAGTGAAGACGCGCGAAGCGTTTCAACAAAGACCCGTATGCGTTCGTATACCATTCGTCCGATAGCGATGAAACTTGTGTGAGATGTTGTGTACACTTCAGGGAAGGTTTCTGGCTTAGTACATCCTCTTTACAATCGGTATCGCAAAAGTAGATTCAACAAATGATCGACGGCACGCGAATCGCTTAAACAAAGTCCCGTAGCGTTCAAATACCATTCATCCGATTGCTATGAATCTTTGGTTGAATTGTTGTGCACACTCCAGGACAGGTTTCTGACTTAGTAAATCCTTTTTACAATAGGTAGCGCACGAGTAGATTCAACAACTGAGTAAAGGTGCGCGTATCGTTTAAAAAAATCGCATGCGTTCATATACCATTCATGCGATTGCAATGAACTTTAGAGAAATGCTGTTTCCACTCCCGCAAAGATTTCTGATTTAGTAAATCCATTTTACAATTGGTAGCGCACGAGTAGATTCAACTAATGAGCGACAGCGCGTGAATCGTTTCAACCAAGTCCCGTATGCGTTCATATACCATTCATCTGATTGTGATAAAACATGGGTGAGTTGAGAACAGTCATGCGAAGGTGTATGAAATAGTAAATCCGTTTTTCATTGGGTGGCGCACAAGAAGATTCAACAAATGAGAGAAGGCACGTGAATCGTTTAAAAAAATCCCGTATGCGTTCATATGCCATTCATCCGATTGCGATGAAACGTTCATGAGTTGTTTTGTATACGCCAGGGAAGGTTTTCGACTTAGTAAATCCTTTTTACAATTAGTAGCGTACGAGTGTATTCAACAAATGGGTGACGGCGCTCGAATCGTTTCAACAAAGTCCTGTATGCGTTCATATACCATTCATTTCATTGCGATGAAAATTTGGTGAGATGTTGAGCACGCCCCCATGATATTTTTTGAGATAGAAAATCAATTTTACAATAGTTTAGAGGTGGTTGACGGAAAATAAATAAATATTGGGAATCCAAAAGCACTTCAACAAACAAAGTTACAACGCCAACCCTTTCTTGATTGGCATTGCAACGCATGCCGGGTACAGCTAGTACCAAATAAAAGCTATAGAAAACATACGGTACTCTCCTTACTGTTGTACAACTTTCAAAGCAACTATTCGCACTCAAAACTGAAAAACCCTGAAATGGGAACTAATTAAAGTTAGAATAGCCTAGGCCGATCAGGTCTCCTGCTACATTTCCGCATATATATACTTAACATCACTATAACTTCCAAATTACGGCTATGTGACCTATCTGCCTGAGTATTATAGGTGTTACCGGCCTGCCTAGGATGATGGGTCACCAAACCGGTACTTAAAACTAAGATTTTACACAATCAACTAAATTCAACAGTAAGGAGATCATTGCCAAATCATTCTTCAATATTGCAAATATTGACCTACATACTTGCTGTTCAAGGGCAAGAATATAAATTCTCTGGCAAATTAAGGCTAGGAACACCATATTTCTTAAGTTTTCTAACCATTCGACTATTGTCAATCGGAAAAACCCCTAAAATAAGTTTACGAAGAGCGGATTACATTCTATATAGGCCTACGGCACAGAAATATTAGGCTACAAGTTTATCAGTATTTTTGATGTAGCTAAATTCTTGTGAATACAAATTAGAGACAATAACTATCAATAATCAACAGTACCGGTGCTTATGCTGTGGAAAGAAGTCGTCTTCACAAAAATGCAGACTGCACACTGTCATGTAACGTGTAGCACGTTTTCCAATTGACAGCGCCGAAGCCCATCTTTCTCTCTGAACTTTTTGTACAGGAAAGTAGTGAAGAGATTTCGTACTCGCTTTATACGATTTGCAACCGTATACAGAGCAGTACCTCCTTGAATTTGACAAATTCCTATCTGTTTCCATCACGACGTCAATGTTTCACCATGCTCACCAATCACTATGTTACAGCTTCAACATTCTACCGCGTGGCTGCGCCATCCAACTTTTCTGACGTCAATTGAGTTATAGGCCATTTGGATGATTATTGTTGTGATATTTTGGAGTAAAAATTTGGTGACCATTGACATTTAGTGGCTAGGCCTATAGAATATTGAAGTAAAAGCTATCGCACCTTCAAGTAAGACCCCACGGTGTAGCCCACCAATGGCCGTGATGGGGATCTACAGCAAGTCTCCAGATCAGAGGTTCTAATCCCGGTGCTGACAGCGCCTAGCCTGAGTGTGGTTTTTCACACTCACTACAGACAAATGACGAGATAGTACCTTATTTCAAGTCCAGGGCCACCTACCCGACTCTTAACCCTAATAATTACAGTATTAGTCGCGTCGGGCAACGCATTCCCACTTTTCCCAGTCGGCAACTAAGAATACGGCATGGGATTGATCATGTCACAGAGGCCATAGCACAGCACAGTGTATACCCTGCTTTACGTCCAGCAGTGGGTGGTTTTAAAAGGGTCTACGTTTCTACTCTCCATGACATATAGTTACAACAATGTTGCCAATACACCTCTATTATTATACAACAACCCCTAGTCTCCCCTTCAGTCTACACAATTCGCACGTTTCTTGGTTTTCTATTTTGTTCGCTGTTTGAGAATCTTATAATTTACTTCAATTATATTTTGTGAAAACTACTGCTTTACATTCAACTTTATTCAATAATGTGGAGGCCTTCAGAAACAAACCGGAAAATTAACGCGTCAGCAAATAGGCTACTGAATTATATGAACAGTTCTAGTTGATGCAAACGATTCCCAACCGAGCGCCAATGGTTCATTGCCCGACAGCGATACTAGAACTACTAGCTACCTAGTACACGGGTTAAATGTCGCAAGACCATAAATGAATTAACAACTGTAACGACAAATAGGCCTATTATTAACTCTCGAGTGACACTACGAATGACACCGCAGTCTGGAAGCCGAATCCTGCATTCCTGCCGCGGATTCGACTGGACCCGGAGTCATTTCCAAGTCGTAGATAAAGAGAGCAACTCGTTTTATGTTTAACGGTACTCAGACGTTAAAGCATATCATGAAAGGGAAAATATCTCTTCGAGTCCTGAAATATAAGTACTTTGCAGATCGATGCTGCTCTTTGTAATAAACGGCGTAGAAATGTCCAATAATAATAATAACTGCCACTGCACCGGCTCAAAACAAAATTGTATTTACATTAATATTCGACAATACTTAATCTTAATTTTCTTCTAAATTAAGCAGAGTTCAAATATTTGGTCTTAGGAAAATCTGCGCGGTTGCCTACATTCAATATATTAATTTACCCATCGCCATGTACGCCACTGACGTTACTTATTGCTGTTTTAAAGGGTGGAACAGCTAGGCCATCTGCCCCTACCACTGACGTTACTTATTGTTGTTTTGAGGGTTGGAACAGCTACGGAAGGTCATCTGCCCTTACCACTGAAGTTCCATGATAGGAATTGGAAAACAAAGTTCAGTGCCCTAGCTTAATTGTCATTTCTCGCCTGGTTAATTAAACAATCAGTCCAGAAAAATACTGGAATGTTACCTTTGTTTCAGTCTTTGGATACATTTCCCAATTCTAGTACCAATAGTAATATAGGTTTTCAATAAATCCCTTCATCCGAAATGATTTGCGCACGAACCCAAGTACCTAGGATTGTTGATCGTATTGAATGTACCAGTTATTGTAATAATAATTATACTTCACCTTAACATACAGATTATTCAAATGTTACTATTGTTTACTCAATTCAGTATACGAGAAGATGAACAATTTCGCAAGCATTTCTTCTATCTAAGTTTGACGACAGAATCATCCCATCCTTTCGCAAGAATAGCCCACAATGATTATTTTTCACATAGTGCGAAAGTGAATGACTAGGGGGAAGATGACCTCGCTGTTCCGCCCCTTAAATCAACAATAAATATAAAGTGAATTACTGTGTGGACGCTTCTTTGAAATGTATTTATTTACCTGCCTGCACGGCATACGATATGTCTAGCTAGACAGTATATTCATTTCAGACGCTAACACCTCTAAATATCTGACTTAGGCTACTGTAAGCTCGATGTGACGCACCAAACTTGAAACTCTTGAGCTAGCTGACCAAACACACCAGGGAAGCCCAGGCTCTCGTGACCTTGGCGAAATAACTTAAAGGATGAGAAAGTTATTTGAAGGATTGGTGCATAAGCCGAATAAGCTAAATTTAGAATAAAGGAATGCTCTATCTATCTTCAAGTATATTCTGAGAACAATTCATAGCGAAGCCCCATCGCTAAGTTGACCATTTTGAGACAGTTGTTCTTCCCACAAGCGCATTGCAAAGGAAAATTTTGTTCCACTTGACAGAATAAGTTTTTCAATCCTTGTAACATTGTTCACAGACAGTTCATTGCATTCACTAAATGATTGCCAGTAGCAAATTCAAGTCACATAAAGGCAATAATAAATCAATGCCCGATCGGGCCCATCCTCCTAGGTCGCCGGGCTCCAACCCTGCCTGTCCCCCCCCCCCCCCTCCCCCTCGCTCTCTCTCTCTCTCGTCGGGCCTGCTTGTGGTGATCCAGCATACTTCCTCAGCGGACATTCATGAACAATATGTTCTACGGTTTGAAAGGGAGCTCCGTAGTCACAGGCAGGAGAATCATGGAGTCCCCATTTATGTAGCATGGCGTTACATCTGGCGTGACCTGTTCTTAGGCGATTTAACTTTACCCACTGGTTTCTCTTCAGGTTAAATCCCGGAAGTCTTATAGTAGGATCTAGAATACCTTGATGTTTCACAGGAGCAGACTTCTATTTTTGGCGCCATTGTTCAGTGGAATTAATAATAATAATGTTATTGGTTTTACGTCCCTTTTAACTACCCTGGCTTTTAGAGACGCCGGGGTGCCGGAATTTTGCCCCGAAGGGGATCTTTAACGTGCCAGTAAATGTACTGACACGGCTCCCTCGCATTTGCGCACCCTCAAATGCCAGCTGACTGCGCCAGGTTTCAAACCTGCGACCTTGGGCTCAGCAAGCGAGAACGTCACCCCTGAGCCACGCAGCCAGACAGTGGAATTAATGACAGGTATGTTAAGCCATATTGTGTTCCTTGATCTAAGACGAGTGGAGGGAAGATCATTAAGAACTTCACGAATTGGGAGATCCTGTGGGTGATTTTGTTGATGTAGCTTTCTCCACTCACTTACTGTTGCTTCCTGTCGTCTTAGTTCTGGAGGTGATATGTTACTGATAGGGTGTATCCAGGGAGTTGGAGTGGATCTCAGTGTACCTGTTATGACCCTCATACTTTCATTCAGATGAACGTCGATTTGTTTAGTATGAGCACTACGGTGCCACACTGAAACACAATACTCTGCTACAGGATAAACCATGGAGAGGGCAGTCGTTAGTGAAGTTCCATCAACACCCCATGATGTGCCAGCCAAATTCTTCGATGGTTTGGAAGGCTGTAGGCGCCCTCGCAAGCCACGATATAGCGACTCAGCAATTCACACATGCTGGTCAAGCATTTTCTTTACCTTCTCTTCGTCCACAGGCGTACCATCTGTTACATACTAGACGGGTCATTCGGTCTTCTGTGATTTCAGACGTAACCCAAAGCAGATGCCCTGCACCAGGGATGGTAGCGGCATGTTCACAAGGGCAAGGAAGACCAAGAACGAAGCCCTCTGGGAACATCAGAGCGTTTTTTTATATAGTCAATTGCAATAATTGTACATTTGATAACAATTCTTCGCCATATTGTAACTGGCATTATCAGCCCCGTTGTAATTATAGTTCATAAGATGATCTATTGTTAGGCTTAAGTAGGTTAGTCATAAGATGGCCATCTTAGATAGAAAATCTTATTAGTGTAAAAAATGTTAAAACGAAGATCTTAGAAGTCAGATCTCACGAACATCGTATTACTGTACACATACTGTAGTACATCTTCTTCCAGATCAGGAAGGGAGTACATCTTCTTAATATAAGAACAACAAGGTAGCTTTGTCATATCCTACTGTACATAGAGAGAAGAAAGGAATATTTGTAACATTGCATTAACATAGACAGGCTATTACGCTGCTAATAGCGAAAGGACGAGATGGGGTGAATTCTTACTAGACATAAACACACAGAAAAGAACAAATATTTTGTATTCACGTTTTACAATGACAAAACATGTATATCTTCCCAACGTAATATTACTTGTATACATCTTAAGAGCTTACTAGTATAGAGACAATTCTATGTTTACGGTGTAACACCCCTGGTGTATAAATCTTCCATGAACTGTATAGACAAGGGAGCCATGCAGATACGAGGCTATGCTCAATGGTAAAAGTTAGCTTAATTTAGTCAACTATTCTTTCACGCGTCAGCGGTTTTCATGCTGAATGCTCCGCGTTTCCATTTCCCCAGTGATCTCAGCTATGTCTCGCTCATTATTGTTTGCTTCACACCGGTCTCACTATGGTCACGGGTAAGGTCAACAGTGGAGCTTGGCTCCAATTGGTGTGTTGGTGGAGAGATTCGGGGTGGCTAGGTTGTAACGGGTTCAGTGGTGACCCCTCTGTTGGGTGACAAATGTAACTGTTTCTTTAGCCCTACCTTGCACTTTAAAATACATATATAAGAAGCTCCACAGTTGGGATGACAAGTGTAACGGTTCTCTACGTTGGGATGATAAGTGTAATGTTTACTCTGACTAAGATACGTTGTATTAATGGGCGCCAAGACCTCAACGCTATGTTGAAATCTAAATTTATATTTAACAACACCTAGCTCCGGCAGAACACCTTTAAGAATCTTCACACTCAGATCGTGGTATGATTTGATCATTAATCCAACTAACAATTGTATCAGGAGAAGGAATTTGGTCTATATCTAATGCTACCTACTGAAAGCAAAGATTGCATAGTATAATAAATAAATGTATTATATAAAAAACAAGTAGTGGCAATTTTAATAATAATAATAATAATAATAAATTTAAATTGGAGCGTGACGATTTGAATTTACCACTAGAGAATTATGTGAAAACGGAGTCGGATGAATTACTGATTTTACTGATTATTCCCAAGCTAAGAAGTTTGAATATGAAACAATGAAGCGAGATATTATGTAGTTCTGAGTCATTCGCGCTTACCATTGGAAATTGCCGTGGCATTTCCCTCGTACTTGATGCTGAAGAGAGCTTCCCACAGCCGTCTGGACGTCGCCATCTTCTTCGTCAGTTGTGGAGATTGTTGTAGAAATGTTAAGTTATTGTCCGAACACACCGGAACCAACCACACGAGCAACCACAAAGGTCAAGTTTTACAATGATAATCGTCCTCCCTTCTCGGCGCGCAAACAATATATGCTCTCGCCGAACCCCCTCTCCAGACCCGTCTTCCACTCGCACGGTCTCCACTGATTGTCTGAGACTCCACGCGATACTCCCGATCTCAGGGTCAATATACTCGGCGCGACGATGTCGATTACCGGTCCAGGCCATTTTGCCTTTTCTTGATGCAGCCAGCTGGAAGTGCCCCACGGCTTGCGTCACGCTTCTCGACAAGAATATACCTGTAGCTGAATTTCCAATGACTCATCTCTCTCACAATAAACTCTAACTGACAAAAATCCGTCAAATTCCGTAATCATATAATTTTCCGCGATAATGTTGTTCATAATAATTCGCTTGATAGTGTTTTCTATAACATCGAAAACCTATCTGTATACTTATAATCTTATTAAAAAACGCTCCAAAAATACCTTAATAATAATAAGTTACATGAAACTTGTCTTGGCAGAACAATTTGCCGCGTAAATAAACATTGAATGGCTTCCTACTGACTTATGTCAGTGGCGTAAAATACCCTCGAAAAACACGTTACAAGGTGGCTAGCTACGCCCAGACGGTGAGGCCACTGTCCAGTTGAACTGGGGGAGGTATTCTCATGTCCCGGTTTTGGTTTAGCCTTGAACCACACCGGACGTGCAACCCCGGTTCAATCCGGATCATGAGAGCCTGCAAGGAGGTGCTAGGTAAGCACGCACGAGTTGCGATTTTTGTGCTTATAAGCCGCGACCTCTGGTGTGGTGGGGAGCAGTGAGTTAGAGTTGAGAGAGAGGAGGACTGTCCGTGAGGGCAGCGGAAACGAGAGCGACGTAAGTTTGACGATCGGGGGATCGTAGTACTGCGACCAAGCACCTGTTGACCAAAGGGACTGGTGCTGAGCATCATCAGAGAGAGACGGCTGACTGATCAGGTGAGATCTAGTATTATTGTTTCTTTTGTTGGAGGGAGTCTTTTGAGCAAGCCCTGTACCTGCACGGTGGATTCCTTGAAGCTGTTGAAAGGAATAAACCGGCAGTACATGAGAGAGATCTCTTTTTATTGGGGAGCTACCCCGGAATCCTGAACTCCCTCATTCCCCCCTCTTTTAGCACAAGTGGTGTGCTGTCAATCGTGGGTAAGGCAATCGGTAAGGACACGGTAAGGATCCCGTTACCTGAGCAGGAAGAACTCCCAACTGTAACGATCCAGGTAAGTAAAGTTAAAGAACCCCTGAGTGGCCTATGGCGTACGTCCATGCACTCAGGCAGGGCCATTATAGGATAGACGCAACATTGCTATCAAAACAATATTGTTCCGCGATTTGAGTTTTTGGCCTGTGTTTTCCAAGTGTTTCTTGAAGGTTAAGGAACGGTCCAAGGTGAAGCCACGATACTTAGAGCTGAAATTGTGCTTAACTCTTTGCTAGCAGATGTTCACTTTCAGCTGTTGGTGGGTAATTCAGTTGCATAGATGAAATGCACTCACTTCTGTCTTAATGGGATTGGGACTAAGTCTCCATTTTGTATAATATGCATGCAATAATTATTGCAAATTACTGGAGAGAATGCTTTCTCCTTCCTCAAGCATGAAGGTTTGTACAGAAATAGCTAAGTCGTCAGCATAGCAGAGTTTGTTCAAAACAAAACTCTGTAACAATATATTTCTATTTTGTCTTATATCGATATAGTAACCAAGGTGGACGAGAACGGTAACAGCTTGGAGAGCGTCAGTTTGAACCCAACCTCGGCCGTCCTGAAAATGCGTTTTCATGGTTTGCTTTTTTCACGCCAGGCAAATGCCGGGACGGTTCATTGCCACAGGTTCACGACCAAATTCCTTCCTACTACCATCCTTGACCCGTCCTTCATTAGATTCCTCACAGAGGCCGTGGGTGAAACTGAGCTGGGAGGAGAAGTGCTTAAAAATTAATCATCAGAGGCAAAACATTTTACTGTTGCTGTTTTTTTTTCTGTTTTCTCACAAGTATACATTTCGTGACTTACGAGGTTCAAAAATAACCGATTCAAATATTAATAACGATGTCAATTGTAAGGTTCAGTCATCTGCTGAATCCAAAATGATTCCGGTCTCCAAGTTTCATCAACAAAAATCCTTTCGATGCCAGGCTATTATGAGCGGCTATGTTTGCTAAGCGAAATTCAGTGGAATTATAAGTTTTTGTAAAAGTATATTCCTTAACTATATATTGTAAATATATCATGTATGTATTTTTATGTAGCAAGTACAGTAAATATATTTTCAACGTTTTAGGTGCTAAATAATTAATACTTCATTTCACTTGTTTCATTAAAAATACTTTTATTTAAAAAAATTAAAATAAGAAATTTTTCAAATTGGTCGTTATCAGCCAAGAATTCACAATATCTCGTAAATCATTCAGCGCTAAAACCTTTTGTTTATTTTCCCTGTTCGTATCTTAATTAGCTCCAAGTAAGAACGTAAACAAAAAAGGCATCAAAAGATAACACGCGTGGGAATTCAGCTGATTACAGTATGTTTAATGAATTCTTATTACTAATCCAGTGTTTTACTTGTAACTTAAAAAAAGAGTTATAAGCGAGGGAGAGGATCGATTCTCGCGTTGTCTAGGTTACAACAGCAATTTGTTTCATACAATAGTACATTATGCAACGAGCCTATAATGGCTATAATTAAGACACGAGTATCTTTATAAAACGAGCGTATGCGAGTTTTATAATTTCCATACGTGAGTCTTAATTACCATTATAGTCGAGTTGCATACGACTGTTTATGTTCGACGATAATTATAACTTTATTATATGTTTTAACATAAATATTCATAAATATCTGTGGGATTCAGTTAATTCAGTTATTAGTGAACAGTTATTAGTGGTGACTGAACAGAGCGCATGCGTGGTCAAGGCACTCCGAAGGCAGAGACCATTCACTATGTCGGATTTTGAGCGCATGCGCGAAGGTACTCTTATGTAATTGGCCACACAACTGTTTCTTGAGTTCTGATTGGTGGGAGAAACTGTTTCATAATGAAAAATAGTGTTATAATGAGACTCATTATGATACAGTTTTCCGACATAATGTTTACATTTCGACATCGTCGAACATAAATTTCATGATGTTTTCAGCAGATCATTATATTATGCCCATGGCACTATAACGGTTAAGAAGTTGAGTTGGTGAATGTTCCCTGTTCCTTGTAATTGAGTTAGTATATTTCTCTGTAAAATTTCTTCTTCTGAATTAACCTCGAAAGTAATCATCTGACAGAGCGGTGATCACGTTGCGCATCTCGGCCTCCCTCTGAGGGATTGAGCTCTATTCGGTTCCTCAAATCAAACGTAATAACAACCGTCGATAGCTTCTCAAATTGTATACGTGCTCAGCCTGCTTCATGCGGGTGGCAGTTCATGAATAACAAGAAGTCACAAGACAGCATCATTTGTCTTCAGTAATGTGTGACACCAATTTTATTGATCAGCCATCCAGGGATTTCTGACTGACTAACAAAGCAACATACCGGGCATCCATCTTCCTACCTTGTTTCTGGTAGTTGTGTCTCTAAGGAGGCTACAGCAGTCGGTCAAGTAAAACTTTGAGTCAATGCAGGAATATTGACAATATTGACAATGTTTGTAAACATAATCAGATATATATCTGTCGGTTTGTCAGTGCATTTGAATTAAACTTCCTACAACGAAATCTCGTGAACCTGAAGTTCCTGATTATAGTCATACACGATACATGACAGAATCTCATGGTTACTTTTGTTATTAATGAAATACACAAGTTTATTTTTGGGTATTAATGTCTTGTCTATTCAAAATTATTATGGAAGACACAGTACCAGAGGATCGGATGACCGGTATCATAATTCCTATTTGGAAAGGAATAGGAGATATACTGGAATGCTCAAATTATAGGCCAATCCGCCTCCTATGCCATACTATGAAAATATTTGAACGTGTTCTTCATGCGAGATTACGAAACATTATCACTGTTTCATCTAACCAGTGTGGCTTTGTTAACAACAGCGGAACAACAGACGCTCTCCATGCACTTCGTCTATTGATGGAACGACACCATGAGAAAAGGAAGACAGTTCACTTAGCCTTTCTTGATTTGGAAAATACGATCTCATCTGGCTGGCACTGAGGCTACACAGTGCACCTGAAGCCTATATAAACTGGGTGAAACTTCTGTACCGAAAGACAACAAGCTCAGTGCGGTGCGCAGCAGGAATGTCCGATACCTTCCAAATCACTGTTGGTGTCCATCAAGGATCAGCCTTGTCCCCATTGCTCTTCATTCTCTGCATGAACGCCATCACAAATGACATCCAAACCAGGCATCCATGGACATTATTATATGCGGATGTTGTCATGTTAGCTAACGAGACCCGTGGGCGCCTCGAACAGCAAGTACAAGAGTGGAAGATGCGTCTTGAAGAATTTGGGATGAAATTGATCCTGAAGAAGACGGAATACCTGGAATGTGGTGCCCAAACTGATGGCACGATCACTGTTGGTGAGACTCAACTTAATAAAGTGACCCAATTCAAATACCTTGGGTCATGCATCACCTCATACTGCAGCACGATTTCTGATGTCAAAACAAGAGTCACTGCCGCATGGATGAAATTGTGCCAAGTTACTGGAGTCCTATGCGATAAGAAAATTCCATTGAATTTAAAATCTAAAGTATATCGCGCAGTGATTAGACCGGTGGCCCTTTATGGATCTGAATGCAGGCCTACAACATCGAAGCATGAACAGGTGATTCATGCAATGGAAATGAAGATGTTGTGGTGGTCCAATGGCTTGACTCGACTGGAACATATTAGGAATGATGCTGTGCGGAAGGATCTCAAGGTTGCCCCAATCACAGAGAAAATGCGTGAATCACGTCTGCGGTGGTATGGACATGTGCTCCGTAGCAGTGAAACCTCAGTTGCTAAGACTGCCCTTCAACTGAATGTGGAGGGTCGTTGACCTCGAGGGCGACCTCAAACACGCTGGCTGTATAGGGTGAGAGATGACATGCGGCTCGCTAAACTCCGCCCCCGGACGCTATGGATCGATTGAAGTGGAGGAATCATTGCAGGAAGGCAGACCCCACATAAATGGGACAATGCAAAGAAGATGATGAATGTCTTGTGTATTCACATTAAGCGCAGAGATGATAACTATATGGGAGAAAGAGTGCTTGACCTGGAGGTTGAAGGCAGGAGGGAGAGGGGCAGACCTAGAAGAAGATGGATGGACTGCGTGCGAGAGAAGCTCACAGGGAAGCAGTTAACACTATTTGGGACTGAGGGAAATGGAAAAGACTTGTCGAAATTTCGACCCCGTATGAGCGAGAAAAGAGAAAGAAAAAGAAGATTGTCTTGCGTATTCCAATTAATTACATAATTAAGGGCTCTCATGACTCGACTTCTCCAATCTTGTCAAAACTTCGTGATCAGAATTGTTTCATGTTCATCAAAATACTGGAATTGACCTTCGTTAGTCAAATAAAATGTAAGGTATCATCCAAGAAGTAGGAATAGTTCAAGACATTAGCTGATGTTGGTGGAACAGGGTATTCCGAAAGTCCTCGCCTCTCTTGTTTCGTTTTTCATTTTTGCTTGCTATACCGAAAGTATATACGTCGAATTGAGATCAATCTTGGATGCTGTTTTCAACATGTGATAGACAGGTCCAATTATCACATTAAGAGCTATAAAAAGAGAATACTGTTCATACGCAACGTCAACAGACTTGGTTGGTTGGTTCCTCAGTTTAGGGGTTGCGACAACGTGGTCATGTAGCCCCATGTACTTTGGGTGTGTGTAGAATCTGTTTGATAACCGGTGTTAATTGTGATGACTGTGTTAGTGTGTGTTATCTGTTTTTTAATTCAAGTACGGACTGCAGACTTTGAATTTTTCAAGTAGTTCCTACTTTTGCTGCCAAACGCCACCGTCAACGACTACTAGTTCAAAACTTGGCTACTAGACGCCACCGTAGTCGGCTCCTGGTGACGAACGTAGGAACCTGAGCGTTGTTTACATTCTTAACCTAATTTAGCTTCACACAGGTGTGATAAGTGGAAGGTTCTTTAACATACCATCATAAATCGATGACATGGGACCGCCGGCTTTACTTCCCCTCCGAAGGAAGGCATACTGAGGGATTTTTAACGCTCTTAAAAAATCCGACGACTTCGGCTGGAGTCAACAGACTGCTGCTGAAATTCAAGTAAGAACGCTAAGTCACGCAGTGCAAGAAGAATCGACACGATCTCATGGACTCTATTGGTGGCCCAATTTATTGTAAGGTCAGCTTACCTAGAGAGTTGATTTTGTGGTCTGTCTATCGTATATACAAAGTTTCAGTTCGATTAGGGATGTCACGTTCTCGATGGTCATTTTTGAATTTTCTTTATCGAAACGTTAATTCTATTAATAGCCATCTATCTTACACATTTATACTGTGGAACAGCATAGAGCTGTGGTGAATTACTGACGAAAATGAGGCAGATATTGTAGGCTACAGGTTGATTCCTAATATAACACAGTATTCATTTTAATGTGAAAGATATTGCAACCTTAACTGAAACTCTCGACTGGTCACCACATATAAGAAATACACGTAAAAAGATATACGCATCCCTTACCCACTCGTGCGCCATAAGAAAATTTTACCACTAGACATTACGATTAAACTCATCCAGACACTAATACTACCAGTTTATTCTAGACTATTGTGACATCGTTCTCGTTGACGCGACTCATGGACAAACAATGAAACTCCAACAAGCATTGAACTCCTGTCTTCGGTTTGCTTTCAATCTAAGATACGATGCCCACATAACCTCAAGATACCGTGCTATTTCTTGGCTTAAACCTGATGAACGCCGTAAATTTCACTTGCTGACATCCATCTATTGATTTCTGCATGTAAACACCCCCACGTACTTGCCATCAAAATGTAGTTACTTGTCTTCGTATCATAACCGAAGCACTCGATCTGGGTCTTCCCTCGCCTTCCCCATCAACCACTCATTCATGTTCAACCGCTCTTTTGCTGTAGCTGGGTCTCGACTATGGAATTTAACTCCTGTCGGTATCAGAAATTCCACAACAAAAAGAAATTTAAGGCCGCATACCGAGATTACCTGTTGAATACTGCTGATTTGATTGCCCCGTGTGAATGGTGATGGATGATATGACGTATGACTGAGCTAGGATTATGTCTAGGATATTATGGAAAGGTCTGTGACATTGTGATTATTATTATTTTTATTGTTATAATTATTATTATAAATAAAATAATATCAGAAAGATGGACAATGGCGGATAGTACCAAATGAAGTGGTATACAGAAAACTGGAGCCCATCACTGATACTATTCGGAAGAAACGGATTTCTTTTTTTGGTCGCATCATGAGGACACCAGAAACCAGGTTGTATAGAAAAATTGTAGTGAAACTTTGGAATATGAAACAACAAGTAGGATGGATTAAGGAAATTAGAAAAGATATGAGTTAGAAATAACCGTGGATGACTTGAAAAACAAAACAAAAGAAAACTGAAAGATATAAAAATAAGATTTCAGGCAAAAATAGACAAACGTAATACAATAAAAAGGGTATTTACAGATGAAGAACGCCTGAGAAGATCAGAGCGAATGAAAAGCTACTGGGTGACTCGGAAAGAAAACTTACTGAAGAAGAGGACCAAGAAATGATTGGCTGAAGTGGTCCAATGAGGCCGTAAAAGCAGCAGCAGAATTATTATTATTATTATTATTATTATTATTATTATAATCATTATTCTTGTGCCTTTTTCATTAATATTAGTATTAGCATAATTAATTTACTCCTTATTTATAATCATAGCTATTTTTTGTGTTTCCCAAATTGTCTCACATGTGCTGGTTGCATATTGCGTGGTTAAGTGTAAGAGAGGGCCATGAGCCCTAAGTTCACCACTACCGAAGACATAAAATAAATAATTAAATAAACCCCAGAAACATTCAAGTCACCTCACAAGGACGCACTTTGATCATAACTGGATACCTATCAGTAGAAAGGTGCTAAGTGCCATTTTTATGAACATTGAGTATTATAGTAAAAAGTGTTTAGTCAGTTTATTTGTGAGTATTTATTCTTCTAATTTGAATAACATACAGATATAGTATTCCTTGCTATCCAGTGGCAGATATAGGTTCATAATATGAAAATTGTGGAATTCTGTTTGAGTGAAATGTTAGAAGTTGTGAAAGGTGCAACGTCCACTAGTCTTTACGAATGGGGGCCGATAACCTAGATGTTAGGCCCCTTAAAACAACAATTATCATCATCATCATCTTTACGAATGTGCTACGTGCTAATTAAACAAAGATGACGGCTTTCCGACACGCAAACACGTAACATACGGTTGTCCATGCACGAAACACTGAAACTCCAAGTTAATTCCACAAACTTCCAACGACTGACCTTGAGATTTGTTGATGGTCATTGCGAAGACCAGAAGCATGGGAAATCGCAACCGTTTAAAATCGAATAGCACGTTCGGAGGAATCATTGGGATGCGCGGAATCAAAACAACTTCTCCTTCGATGACGTTGTTCATTTGCTTTTCCACAGCCAGTCGTGTTCCAAAGCATAGTCGAAGTTGATTGATGTTACGCAACATGATGATGACTGAGCCTACTTTCAATTGCAAATTGTGAGGTGGTAATCCAGGCAATTCCAGCGAATTCAAAAATTCTGTGAGGTGGCTGACTACCTCATCTTGGTTGATAACTGTGTCAACCGATTTGAAGGAAAACAACGGTCCCGGAATGAAATTTTGAATGGACTCGATGGGATCTTTATTTTTCGCTGCCAATAAGGCTCGTTCGCTCAGCCAATTATGGTTTTTGAAGTTCTGCGCTACGTTCGAAAAAAAAAGCCGAATGAGCTCCTCCTTTGATTCGGTCAACTGTTGTTCCAGGTTCATAGGAGAATCGCGTCGGCGCAATCTGTCATGTTCATTGTGTCGCGCTCGCTGGCGTTGTGTTTGATATTCACGAACTCATTGCATTCTGAATATATTCGCTTTTCGTTCATTTTCAGTCGCTCTCGAACGTAAGTCAGACATGCCCATACGACTATTTTCATTATCCGTCGCTCTTTGGTCAACAGTGCGGTTTGCACGTGAAGTAGCTCGCCGCACATTTAACTGGCTTCGACGACCTCTGTCAGCTCTTCCTCTCCTTGGCATTGTAATGGACACTAATACGACACGGAATTTTAGTAATGTAATGGACACTGTAAAACGACACGGAATTGTTTTCATAGTAACTCAAATCTATCGAACCTACCTTGAGAACTTGACAATATTGACATCCTTTCCGTTAGTAGTACATTCTCACATTAGATATGTTGGTCGGAACACATTAACGTGAAATGTAATATTATTATAACATACTTTAATATGCTGTAATTGGATTACACAGTAAGATTCTGTTACGTTAAGTATTATTTTATTGCACGTATTGATCAAAGGGTATGGTACGGGATGTTATCTTTGCTCATAGAAGATTTTGAATTGGATGCACTGTGTCACCATCTGTCAGTCAAGTTATTAGATTCAATATTGGCATGGCTTTTTAATGTAAATTAATTTAAAAATACTGCCAAATCGATTTTGCTCAAACCACTTTCTAAACACTGTCTACTATAATGAGAACAAATTGTAAAATTTTCATGAAATCGGGGCAGTAGTTTTCGAGATTTTGCGAGACTAATGCATGGCAAAGTCGCGTTTCCAACAGGAAACAAACTGTACTATCTGTACACAGGTTCCCACCAGTACGAACTGCTAATAATTGAGTATTCTAAGTTCCTTGAACAATTCTGTCAACGATGCACATATTGGACGGAAATGAGAACAAATGATTGGCACATTGCACCTTTCTTCTGAAAGAACTGCAGGAGTTACCACTAGTGCCATCTTGTGATGCTCTTGGAAAGTCCTTCGAAACCACTGAGGAGTTAGCTCTTTTGATATGTAATGCTACATCGCACATAGCACCATTCGAGCAAAAAAAGTTTTCTTTTCTTTCAAAAAATGGCACTTAGCACCTTTATACTGATAGGTATCCAACTATGAAGACAGTTGATACAAGTAAGGAAGCAGGAGGTGACTATGGTTTATTTAGTACAGTACTTACCTCAGGTATCTTGTATATTTACATGTCTCCACTGTTCAAGATTCTTCTGTCCTTACGTTTCTCGAAACATTCAGCCGCAATACATTATGTCGTGTGCTCCTTATCTAAATGAAATCTTCACTAAAATTGTTGCATTTAAATAAAATATTGCAATTTAGGTATTACGAAGTCATTTTTGAAGGCCTTTGTCTGGAGCGTGGCACTCTATGGAGGTGAAACTTGGACTGTTGGAGCAGCAGTAAAGATGAGAATTGAATCGTTTGAAATGTAGTGTTACAGGAGAATGATGAAGATCAGATGGGTAGATGGGGTTACGAATGAAGAGGTATTAAGACGAGTGGGAGAGGAGAGATGTTTCTGGCGACTGCTAATGGAGAGAAGAGATAGGTTGGTAGGACACTATTAAGACACCGAGGAATAACAAACGTAGTTATAGAAGGAAGAGTCGAGGATAAGAACTGTAGGGATAGACCAAGATTAGAATATGTTAAACACATTGCCTCGGATGTAGGGTGTGGTAGCTATGTATAGATGATACGATTAGCTTAGGACAGGGAAGCATGGAGAAATGCATCAAACCAGTCGAAAGACTGAAGACTCAAACAACAGCAATGGACAAAGGCTAAGTTTATAACAATCGATATCATCAGAATATTAACACTACCTGATCGCCATGCTATTTCTAAATCCGCCATATGATGATCATCAACAGCTTCATTTCCCCTTTTCCAGCTGACACTGGGTGGGGGCAAATATGGTTCCTCTCCACTTTGTTCTGCCGTTCCACCATTTCTCTTCCGACAGGGTGTTCCAATCCAGGTTCCGTTTACTAATGATATTCTTCACGACCATCCAACGCATTCTTGGTCTTCCACGTCCTCTATTCCCTGTCATCCGTCGTTCCAGTGCTCGTCTTGGTAGCCTTACTTCATTCATCCGTTTGACATGTCCAAACCATCTCAATCTGTTTTGCTCCAGTTTGTCATTTAGTTTCTGTACTCCCAGTTCTTTCCGTATATTTTCATTTCTCACTCTGTCTCTCCTCGTTTTCTGGACCATACTTCTCAGGAATCTCATCCCAGATGCCTGTACTCTGATCTCATCCCTCTTAGTCAATGTCCACGTTTGTACTGCATATGTCATTATAGGAACATAACATCTTTGGCCTTAATTGGTATATCCTTGTTCCATACTAGTCCCCGTACTGTACCCGATATGAGCTTGGGACTATCGGCTACGCTGACGTATTGAGTGCATGTGTTTGGAGAGAAGGCGATAGCAATGGAAATTTTGCTTTCTTTGGACATTTGGCGAGAGAGAGCGACACTGCAGATCATGGCAAGCAAGGAAGTCAATTATTTGCTTTATTTCCTTATTTACATGCCAACAGCATAGCAGAAGAGAAAGAGAAAATTTTCATTTATTGCTTACGATTTTTGGAACCCCTTAAAGGAAGGAATGCATGGACGGTTGCGTATTTCTGGTACGCCAGTGTTTGACGCTTTCATCCACGCTTTGGTAATGAACTTCATTGATTTATTTTGAGTATGGTAATTATTAAATTAATTATTTAATAATTTCGGCAGTCATTTTGAACTTCGTTTGTTTGAAGCAATCTGAATTTTTCAAATGATTATTATTGTTTCTTCTAATGAAGTATTTAAATCAGACGTAGATATCAGACAGTGAATATGCCATGTGGAATATGAGACTTTGTCCTGTTCTTTGAACGTTCTTAACAGACAGGCACTTCTTGTTTTGTCTTGGAGGTTTTTAGTCAGACTTAATTTCAGTGATTTAGATATGTTGTTTTTTTCTGAGATGTTAACATGGTTACTTGACCATTGGCTTAGGAGGTCATGAGCATTTATGATTAGAGCCAGTTCGTAGATTGAGATGATTATTTGAGTGCTCGGATTCATGTGGATTTGTCAGTTTGTTGTGAGAGTATTACCACTAGTTCTGTGATGTGACTGATAGGTTCGAGCGAACCCAGTTTATGATATTTGTAGGTACAGCCGAGAGCTGATTGATGTTGTATTGAATTTAATTGAGTGGTTTAATGAATTTATGAGATAATGTTTGTGGATTTTTGGCAAGTATGATCATGGTAGTTAATTTGTTCTTGAGTACATGATAATTTCAATCCATTGAGGGATTTTCATTACATATATTCGTGCACTCTGGTAAACGTCAAAATCGTATGATACTTCCGAAAGCTGACTTGTTGAGGGTTCTGGAGATCTTGGAAACAACTTATGCTATTTTTCTAATATATATTTAATAATTTGATCTGAATAGAATTCATCTTAGATAATCCGCTCTAAATAAAATTTGATCTTATAATTAAAATTAATAATAAATTAATTGGTGATGAAGTCTGATTAAAATTATTAATAAATTAATTGATGATGTATTCTGATTAAAATTAATAATAAATTAATTGGTGATGAAGTCTGATTAAAATGAATAATAAATTAATTGGTGATGAAGTCTGATTAAAATTAATAATACATTAATTGGTGATGAAGTCAGAATAAAATAAATGATTATAATAAGTGAAATATATAATAATGATTTATATGATTTAGGAACGATGGTGACGTTGTAATGATTGCGATTTTTTTTGATTGTTTAAACAATGATGGAAAATAACTAGATTGCCATTGACATCTGAACATTAACAAGTTTGATTAAAATATGTTGTAATTTTTTTGTAAATATAATGATGAGGGCGAAACAGTCTTTAGCATAACCTCACATTCATGTGATTTATATAGTATATATATATATATGTGTATTTATAATAATGATTTCCAGTTCACATGCATATGTGTTAACGTCTTAACTTGGATAGGACTCAGAGGTCACGAGTGTCGCGTCTTCAATTGTTAGTGCTTCGGTGACCCTGGGCGCCCAAGAAAAACTTTTAGTTCTTTCTTTTTCATGTGAACACAGATTTGAGGGGAAATGGTCGGATTTACGAACCTTTCATCCTAACTTTCTTTATCCACCATATTCCATAGGTAGGAATCCCCTTGGATATGTATATATTTTTGTTGCATTGACCAGACCAAAGATTAATACATCTCTAGTTTGTTTTAAAATGTTGTCACGATGCTATCTTTCCTCATATCCTTTCCTTGTAACTTAAGGCTTATCCTGGAAGGTTGTGATTGATGGGAATCCAGGCGGATGGCACCCTTTGTATTCATAATTGATGTTGCTTTCACCCGTAAACGACCCGGAGACACTTCGTCTCGTGCTACCCATAGTTTTTCGTTAGTTTTTCTCTTCCTGGATTCCGACACAAGTCTTATTTCATTTAACATGTTTTTAGTGTGTGTATGTGTGTGTACCGTATCGTTTGGTGTGCGATGCTATGTCAGCTGGGTCGTCACATACCATAACGGAACGGGTACATAGCAATACCGCAGTAGACTTTTCCCATTCGTGGGGCTCGAGTTGTTAGTTTCTGCTTTTGTGAAGACATTCGATGTCTTATGAGAAAGATGCATCATTGAGGACATGTTGATATTGATCTCAGTTTCAGCTAGATTTATTTTTCTGAAGTTTATTAAGCTTGGCGGGTCAATTATACGTGTCTGCTCAAAAATATTCTGGCATAGCCATGTTCTACTCACATCAATACTCATGTTTTTGGTATGCTCATACTTGTGTGATTACTTAAGATCTACTTGGGAGGTCACAACGCTCTACCATTAATGTCTCTGAGTTTAACCCATTTAAAGAATTGAATATGTCGATGGAGGAGATGAGGAAGATGTTTAAAACATTGCAGGGCAGCATGTCAGCTGTTGAGGCTAATCTTAAGAAAATGGAGACTGAAGTTAAGGAAAATATTTCAGCTTCAGAAATAGAATTCAGTCTAAGTGTGAAGCTAATAGTAAAGCTTTAGAAGATAGAATGCAGGCTAACAATAAGGAAAGTAAAAATAATTTGAAAGAATTAGAGGATAGTTTAAAAACTAAGAATGATGACTTGTTAAAGGCTTTGCGGTTAGATATTATGTCAATAGGGTGTAAGAGTGAGGACAATATGAATATTTTAAGAAAGGAAATCCTTGCTCTTGAAAATACTTGCGAAGAAAATAACTTAAACTTAAGGAAAGATGTGATTGATATCCAGAACGATATTAAGTCTGACATATCTAATTTGAAATCTGATATTGATAGTTTGAAGGCGGACATAGCTAAGGTAGAAACTAATGCTAGTGGTTCGGAAAAACATTTCAATTTGAAAATCGATGAGTTAGGGAGAAATCTAAATGATAATATCAGTAGATTAGAGTCAGAAATTAAAGGTTTAGAGAAGGTTAAAGATACAATTAAGGCTGATGTGTTAGAAGAAATTAAAATTGATTTGATAAACCCAGAAACCCGTTTGCGAGTAAAAATTGACACTACAGACTCAGGTATTGATGAGAAAGTGAATCAACATTTAGAATTGTTCAAAGACAGATTAGGGGCCATTGTAAAAGACAGGCATCGGGAAACTCACGAGGAAACAGAGAAGAAATATGACGGAATGGAAGTTAAACTTCTTGCTGGCATGGCAAATTTATAAACTCGATTCACTGAAAGCAAGGAGGAGGTAAAGGAAGAGTCTACTCAAATCAAAGCGAATGTTGTGGAAAAAAGCAGCAGGTTAATTCTATACGGACATCAAGCGAAGAGAAGTTAAACAAATTAAAAGGGGATATTGAAGAAAGTACTCGGCGGAACACCATAGTCTCGATCGACAATTTGGAACAGAAACACAATGATAGGATGGCCAGAATAGAATCTGAGATAGCAAGTTTGAGTTGTCAAGAAATAACTTCGAGGGAGGTTTCACGAGATCCTACACCGAATATTATACATTCGAGTAGTAATGAATTAACCTCAGGGAGCATTACTGTTACTCAGATACCTACTACTACAGGGATTGCTTGTTCGAATCCAATGGAAACTAGGTCGAATGAACGTTACCCAGGTCCAGTCACTAACATTAGGGGTTATGATGATAAACCAAGAAAAATCTCAGGGAACTCAGGATTTACACGTGTGGAATTTTTGCAGGACATCCGTGATTACATATCGGAACATAGGGTTACGAAAGACAGATAACTCAGGGTGGTTGAACGTGCCTTGGAAGGTCCGGCATTGACTTGGTTTCTCGCGTTCAGGACAAATTGTACAACCCTAGAGCAATTTTCAGTTGCATTCTTGAGGAGATTTTGGAGTGCAGAGGATCTCATGAACATCAGGCCAGAGATGTACTCTAAAAAGTATTCGACATCACATCCTACACACTATGCTAATTACTTTACGTCACAATTAGCCAGATTACAGTTTCTTACTCCACCACTGTTAGAAGAGGATTTATTGCAAGCTATAGCACGACAAATGCCAGTTGAGGTGTTTCGTTCGTTAATAGAGTCCGGTACCAACACTCTTGAACACTACGACGACATCCTAAGACGTTTAGATCACACTAGTGCACAGATGACACCTAGAAACGCCAGATCAGACAACAAGGACAGTAGAGAAATAAACGCCGTTGTAGTGGACAACGCGGTTCAAACTGAAAGGTATTCGTCGAGAGAACAGAGGGGAAACGAAGGCAACGGAGGAAATGTCTAGAACTATCGAGGAAATGATAGGTTCCAAAGGCCTTATGAGAGACCTTATAATGGGTATCAACATCAAGGAAATCGGTATCAAAATATCTACAGAGGATTACGGTACTATAACAGGAACAGATACAACAATTGTTATGGAGGGAGATATAACGAGAACACACAGGATCAGCAATCAGGCCAAAATTACCAACGGGATAACCGTAACCAAAACGATCGCGATGCTAGGTATAGGGAGAACCAGAACGATGGTCAAGATAGAAGGAAATAACATCAACCTAGCGCCCCACCTGAAGAGTTAGTTAACCAAGGATCTAACGGGGCAGGAACAAGCGGTCAGAGAGAGAAAAAAACTTCAAATTAATCAGAAATCGTTCAGATCTAGAATCCGTAATTATTTTGGAGATGTATCAAGTTCAAGATTCAGATCTACTCGAAGAAGATTACACAGTCCACCGTAGGAACAGGCATGAATTACCCGTTATCAATGTAGAAGTTTTGGGGAAGCAGATAAAGACTCTGATTCACACAGGGGCCATGGGGAGTGTCATTTCCATGGGCTGCCTAAACGATTTACAGTTAATCGAAGATATTACCATGTTGCAAGCAGCAACTAGTAAATTTCAAGGGGTAATTCCGGACAAAGGTATCAAATGCAGAAGTCAGGTACTCCTGGAAATTAGAGTTGGAACCAGACACTTTACTCAGATGTTCTTAGTCATCAACAACCTCCATTTTGAGATGATATTGGGAGTAGACTTCATCGGAGAGAGTGGTCTAATAATCGACGTGCAGAGCAGACGCATGCATTTCTCCAAGGAGGAAACTAAGCAAGAGGAATTAGACAGAACATGCTTCCGTGAGGACGTTTTAGATGTGATGGTATCCAGTATTGAAGAACTAGCAGAGAATAAGGACGATATTAAAGATGGAATAGAACCAGAAGTTCGAGAGAAATTTCATCGGATCATAGCAGAATATGGAGATATCTTTTGTGATAAGCCAGGACGCAGTGCTAATTTCTCGTATAACATCAAGCTCACAGATGACAAACCTTACCGCAAGAATTTGTATCCCATCCCGGATAAGTGGACGGAAGAAGTAGGAAAAATGATTAGTGAAATTGAACAAGATGGTATAGTCAAGGAGATGCCGACGGCATATTTGAACCGGCTAGCAGTAGTGAAGAAGCCAAATGGGAAGTTAAGGATATGTTTGGACCCAAGGGCACTTAATGAGAAGATTCTTCCAGAGCATGATAGGCCTCCTGTAATTAGAGAACTCCTTAGGAAATTTCTATGAAAGAGGTATTTTTCAACAATAGATCTGACCAGTTTGTATTACCACATTGAGCTCGCAGAAGACTGTAAGCAGTTTATAGGATTCCTTTTCGACCATAAGACCTATGTCTTCAATAGGCTACCATTTGGTGTAAAGAACAGTGGTCCGGTGATGATCTGGGCACTGGATTATAATCTCTCAGATCTGGTCAAGGAAAATGTAGTTAGCTCCATCGACGATTTAATCATTGCATCAGAGACGGCTGAAGAACACATAAACCACCTGAAAATGCTATTTGAGGATCTGAGAAGGACAGCTTTCAAAGTAAACTATGACAAGTGTCGGTTTTTCCGCACAGAAATTGAGTTTCTTGGACATCGGATTGATGGAGAGGGTTATAGACCAAATCTGAAGAAAATTGTGGCCATAGCGAAGTTCCCAACTCCTAGAAGGATCAAGGAAGTAAGGCAATTTCTGGGAATGTGCCAATTCTTCTCAGTACACTGTCCAGGATATACTGAAGTCATGGATCCTGTACTGGATTTACTTCGGAAGGGAAACAGATAGAAATGGGACAGCAAATGTGAAAATGTGAGTCCGAAATGTGGAACTTGAATATCCGGATTTTTCGACACGATTCTTCGTGGAAACGGATGCGTCTAAAGTTGGCATCGGTGGCATACTTTATCAGGTCGACGATGATGATAGACAACGTTATCTAGCTTTCTCTAGTCGCAAGCTCCGCGAAGGTGAGATGAATTTTTACGCCACGGAATTAGGGGCATTGGCTATTGTACATGCACTTCAGACCTGGAGAAAGCTATTATTTGGGCATGATTTGACTGTTACCACGGATCAGAAAGCTCTGGAATTCATCATGAAAACAGATTTATCCAGCGATCGCATAACCAGATGGGCACATTTCCTGCAACAATTTAATCCCGAAATCGTCCACCGACCTGGGAAATTGAACCTTTTGGCATATATCCTAAGTAGGAAACCTAGTGAGGAGGTGACAGTCAATCACGTGAACTTAATCCAAGACAACCAGGGGACATTGTATATGTTGAGGAGACTTGCTCCCACTCAGAAGAGGTACGCGCGCTTGCGCAGGATTTACCGTTTTCTCACAAATAGGATGGACAACGCCGATCCAGACTTCATAAGCATGGAGCGTCAAACAAGAGATTACCGCGTCGTGGGAGGTTTGTTCCACAAATACATGGACAGAGATCACACAAAGCTAAGAGTCGTTATTCCACCTAAGCTAGTTGAGAAGGTTATTTGGTTAACGCGCCGATCCGCAGCGCATGTGGGAGTAGACAAGACTTTGGCCATCGCGAAGGAGACGCTCGTTTGGAATCGAATGGGACTTACCATTCGTGAAGTTCTCAAGACTTGTGATAGATGCCAACGCAGTAAATACTCATCAAAGTAAATGAAGGAGTTTCCTAGAGCGATTTTGCCGTCTAAGCCTAGAGAATTATTCGCCACGGATATTTTCGGCCCAATTCCCCGTTCAACAAGAGGAAACGAATTTATCTTGGTAACTCTTGATGTCTTTTCAAAATTTGCATCCTTATGTCCAATTCAGAAGTCAACATCCAGATATGTCTTAAGGAGGTTTGAAAACACTCTCTTTCCAACTATGGGTAAACCTGAAAGTTTATTGAGTGATCATGGTCCACAGTTCACCAGCGTGGAATTTAAAACAGGAATGGAACGTTTAGGAATACACCATCTCTTCAACTCAGTCCGTTATCCTGAAGCAAACCCGGCAGAGAGGATAATGCCTGAAATTAGCAAGATTTATAGGCTATATGTATGGGCAAACCATAACCGGTGGATGGAGGTGCTTCCCGTCATCACCGAATGTCTTAATTCAACTGTGCATGAGAGCACAGGACAGATTCCTTCTATTTTGCATCACAGCATCAAACCCAGGCGACCATGGGATGACATAGTGAAAGTTCCAGTAGACGCTGAACCAACCCGAGAGAGGAGGATTGAAATAGCGGGGGAACGCTTGAGACGTCAGGCTGACAAACGATCCAGAAGACACGCTGGAAGGAGATTCCAAGAACCGTTTCGTGAAGGAGATGAGATTCTAATCAGGAAGCCGATTTCATCAAATCTACCGATGAAGGTGTATCATAACTTAGCGCCCCTCTTTGCTGGACCTTTTCGCATTGGCGAGGTTTATGGCAACAATAGCTTCAGGATCGTCTAGATGGACATTGATAAGAACGTGGGCACTTTCTACGCTGCGAGTATAAGGAAATACTATTCTGTTTAAAGGATTGGATGAGAGAACCTAGAGAATGAAAACATGAAATATCGTGTACATGCGATGTGAAATTCTCTTCTATGATTGTATTTTTAAGATCTTTCCTTCGTGGGATCACAAAGAAATCCTTGGCAGGGGAGAGATGTACCCGATATGAGCTTGGGACTATCGGCTACGCTGACGTATTGAGTGCATATGTTTGGAGAGAAGGCGATAGCAATGGAAATTTTGCTTTCTTTGGGCATTTGGCGAGAGAGAGCGACACTGCAGATCATGACAAGCAAGGAAGTCAATTATTTGCTTTATTTCCTTATTTCCATGCCAACAGTATAGCAGAAGAGAAAGAGATTTCATTTATTGCTTACGATTTTTGGAACCCCTTAAAGGAAGGAATGCATGGACGGTTGCGTATTTCTGGTACGCCAGTGTTTGACGTCAGAGAGGATGTGACGCAACACACCGCGACAGGGGTGGTTGCCCACGTGACGAGCGAGAAGGAGGGGTGGTGAGTACGGGGTTTTGAGCATCTGGCAGCAGAGTGGAACTTGTATCTTGTCTTTCGTTGTGTGCGAGTAAATGAACTCATCTACCTACAAGCCAGTTGACAGTTCGTAATTTTACAGTGTCCGTGTGGTATAGGAACTTGAGTAAGCGAAGTCACAACATGGGTTTTCAACCGAGTTAGCGGCACCATATATGCTGGACTTTGTGACTTGCATAGCAGCATGTGTCACAGCATTGAGATCATTAAATCTAGTTCGTTTCACGGACATGTACAGTCAACTTCACAGAATGCATTTGTACTGTAACATAACGTGTAATGTCACATGCATTTACAAGGTTATAACTTGGCGAGTTTTAGACGTTACATTTCGAGGCATAGTATTCTTCTGTTAGCCAAATGAACAAAAGCGACCACGAGTTGTCGGAACTTGACATTTATTCTTCTGTTAGCCAAATGAACGCAGGCGACCACGAGTTTTCGGAACTTGACATTTATTCTTCTGTTAGCCAAATGAGCAAAAGCGACCACGAGTTGTCGGAACTGGACATTTATTCTCCTGTTATCCAAATCAACAGAAGCGGCCACAACTTGTCGTAACTTAGAATTTACTCTGCCATTAGTCAAATGAACACGGGCGACCGCGAGGTGTTGGAACTTTACAATTCTTTCTTCAGTCAAATGAACGCAAGCGATCACGAGTTGTCGGAACTTAACAGCGAGTTATAATTAGTCAAGTGGCTATAGCATATTACCTCAGACTTTGAACATTGTTTCATGTGCCTACAACGTACACATTTACACGAACACATGGTGTTCAAAAATAATTTACATTTCCGCATACATTTCTTTCGGCACTTTAACATAAAATTTCAGCGCATTAATACACTGATTTCAACGTACGCTTATGGTGCATTAGCAAACATTGTGGACACTATAATGGGGCAACCATTCATGATGAACGAACATTGCGGAACATTATGGAGATTCGTTACAACATGAAAACTTCCAACATTAATATGGGGCATTAAACAGAGAAGAGGCATAATGGCTGAGCGGAGTGGCGGCCCTTAAATCAACCACGAGTGAGGAGCGTACCCATTCGAGGTGAGACATCCGATGTCGACGATCTTCATGAATTATTAGGGAATGCGTCGATCTTCCGAGAAGTCTTTGCGAATGTTAGGGTACTCGCCGATCTTTGGAAATTGGATATTTGGCAGCTGTTTCATCAACAAGGTATTGTAAGCGTACATAAGTATCTTTTTCTGATATGAAGTAGACATGAGCACACACGTGTAATGGGACAAGTGTTACCATGATTGTGTTCAGATGTTTGTGAAACAGATTTTTCTTCATGGATATGAAGACATGTAGTGACATCATGCAGTCATAACCGTTTCTGATCTTTTACAATGAGTTAATTGGATTAGATATATTTATTTAGGCGGAGTTAATTCATGGCACACTTTGGTGTCAATTTTGGTGGAGTGTCGTTTTTCATTCGTTGCTGGTAAGCAGATGTTAGTTTTTCATCCACGCTTTGGTAAAGGTCTTGATTGATTTATTTTGAGTATGGTAATTATTAAATTAATTATTTAATAATTTCGGCAGTCATTTTGAACGTCGTTTGATTGAAGCAATCTAAATTTTTCAAATGATTATTATTGTTTCTTCTAATGAGGTATTTAAATCAGACGTAGATATCAGACAGTGAATATGCCATGTGGAATATGAGACTTTGTCCTGTTCTTTGAACGTTCTTAACAGACAGGCACTTATTATTTTGTCTTGCAGGATTTTAGTCAGACTTAATTTCAGTGATTTAGTTATGTTGTTTTTTTCTGAGATGTTAACATTGTTATTTGACCATTGGCTTGGGAGGTCATGAGCATTTATGATTAGAGCCAGTTCGTAGATTGAGATGATTATTTGAGTACTCGGATTCATGTGGATTTGTCAGTTTGTTGTGAGAGTATTGCCACTAGTTTTGTGGTGTGACTGATAGGTTCGAGCGAACCCAGTTTATGATATTTGTAGGTACAGCCGAGAGCTGATTGATGTTGTATTGAATTTAATTGAGTAGTTTAATTTTATTTATTTATTTATTTATTTATTTATCTATCGTATGGCTTTTAGTGCCGGGAGTGTACGAGGACATGTTCGGCTCGCCTGAGTCTGTAGCTGCTTCCAACGGACACCGTAAAGGGTGAACTACAAGTTCCGTTCAATTTCAAGAACCGTAGTTCCAACTTTCGCCACCAGATATCAATGATACCTAGTGGCGAACGTTGGAACTTTGATAGAGCGTTCTGACGAAATCTAACCTAACAAATTTTGCTTTACACAAGTTTAGTCTGTGAAAGGATCTTTTACATGCCATAAATATATGACATGGGACCGCCGGCTTTACTTCCCCTCCGAAGGAAGGCATACTGAAGGATTTTTAACGCTCTTAAAAAATCCGACGACATCGGCCGGGTTTGAACCCGCTATCTTGGGCATAGCAGTTCAGCATGCTACCGACTAAGCCACCGAAGTCGGTTTAATGAATTTAAGAGATAATATTTGTGGATTTTTGGCAAGTATGATCATGGCAGTTAATTTGTTCTTGAGTACAACATAAATTCAATCCATTGAGGGATTTTCATTACATATATTCGTGCACACTGGTAAACGTCAAAATCTTATGATACTTCCGAAAGCTGACTTGTTGAGGGTTCTGGAGATCCTGAAAATAATTTATGCTATTTTTCTAATATACAGTATATTTAATAATCTGATCTGAATAAAATTCATCTTAGATAATCCGCTCTAAATAAAATTTGATCTTATGATTAAAATTAATAATAAATTAATTGGTGATGAAGTCTGATTAAAATTAATAATAAATTAATTGGTGATGTAGTCTGATTAAAATTAATAATAAATTGATTGGTGATGAATTCTGATTAAAATTAATAATACATTAATTGGTGATGAAGTCTGATTAAAATTAATAATAAATTAATTGGTGATAAAGTCTGAATAAAATAAATGATAATATTAAGTGAAATATTTAATAATGATTTATATGATTTAGGAACGATTGTAACGTAATGATTGCCATTTTTTTGGATGGTTTATAGAATGATGGAAAATAACTTGATTGCCATTGACATCTGAACATTAACAAGTTTGATTAAAATATGTTGTAAAAATAGTTGTAAATATAATGATGAGGGCGAAACAGACTTTAGCACAACCTCACATTTATATGATTTATATAGTATATATATGTGTATTTATAATAATGATTTCCAGTTCACATGCATATGTGTTAACGACTTAACTTGGATAGGGCTCAGAGGTCACGAGTGTCGTGTCTTCAAGTGTTAGTGCTTCGGTGACCCTGGGCGCCCAAGAAAATCTTTTAGTTCTTTCTTTTTCATGTGAACACAGATTTGAGGGGAAATGGTCGGATTTACGAACTTTTCATCCTAACTTTCTTTATCCACCATATTCCATAGGTAGGATTCCCCTTGGATTTTTTTGTTGCATTGACCAGACCAAAGATTAATACATTTCTAGTTTGTTTTAAAATGTTGTCACGATGCTATCTTTCCTCATATCCTTTCCTTGTAACTTAAGGCTTATCCTGGAAGGTTGTGATTGATGGGAATCCAGGCGGATGGCGCCCTTTGTATTCATAATTAATGTTGCTTTCACCCGTAAACGTCCCGGAGACACATCGTCTCGTGCTATCCATAGCTGATTGTTTTTCGTTAGTTTTTTTTCTTCCTGGATTCCGACACAAGTCTTATTTCATTTAACACTTTTTAGTGTTTGTATGTGTGTGTACCGTATCGTTTGGTGTGCGATGCTATGTCAGCTGGGTCGTCACATACCATAACGGAACGGGTACAGTACCTGTTGGTAGAAAGCACTCCCGAGTTGTATTCTTCTGCTAATTCCCAAATCTAGTCTTCAATCTTCAGTCAGTTCACTTCCCAAGTATATATTGAATGAAATGATAAATTCCTGGCTTTGTGCAGCCTATGAATTGAATGTTATGGACTTTAAAGGATTCTCTTTTAAATAAAAGATACTTGTGGAATCGTCCAAGAGTATAACAAATACTACAATGGTCCATTGTTAGCATATTTTCGATGTAGGGATTGCCTTTGATGCCAGTCTCCTCAAATTGCCGTTATAGATTGGAATAATTAACTAAACCTGCCACGGTGGCCGAGAGCGGTAATGCGCTAAAGTGTCTTCAAATCCAGCCTCAGCCGTGCTGAAAATGGTTTTCCTTGGCTTTCCATTTTCACCGCCAAGCAAATGCCAGGATGGTTCCTTTCAACAGGTCCACGGCCGACTTCCCTTCAAACTCTCTTCCCTGCCCCATCCTTAATCAGACCCAACTTAGCGAACGCCAGGGCGATCGACCTGCCACCATATCCAGTCGTATCTCCTAACAAAGTGTGTTCAGCTCCCAGACACCGTCCTTGCGACCGCAGAGAAATGATCCTTCGCCGAGTCCACGTGTGAAGCCGAGCTGGGAGGATAAGCAATTTTTAAAAATGAAATAGAGTTTCCCGCACTTACTGTATATACGGAATATACGTATATAATACCAAGGGAATTCCGGTAGCGTCTATCCCCCGATCGGATTGTAATGGCAGAGCATACTCTTGGAAGGTCACTCTATACGATGGCGGTAAAAGAAATCAGCTCAACTTAACATTGAAATCTATTTCAATCGATTGTTAAGACGCGGAACAGGTAGTCACCTCGTGAAAGTGGTAGGCTGGCATTTTTCTAGTCGATTCGACAAGGCAGCAAGCTGGCGGCTGCCTTCCACTTCCACGATCTGACTACCTGTTCCGCATCTTAAAGAACGATTGAAATAGTGGCTTAATGTTGAGCCTATTTCTTTTACCACCATCGAATAGAGAGACCTTCCAAGAGTATCCTCAACCAATTACAATCCTATCGGTGGGTAAACGCTACCAGAGTTCCCTTGTAATTCAAATTATCAAATAAAAGAAATTTCAAACGATTTTTTTTAAACAGCAGGTTTGTTACTTATCGAAGTGAGCTAAAATAAAGAATGGCAAATCTACTTCCTTCTCACTCATAGTTTCTCTCCCTTCCTTTCAACCAATACGGGCGAAGGCTCAACTTCGTTATCTCAGTTTCTGACATGAAATTAAAACTATTCTTCAAAGTAGAGTCCACAGATTCTATGGTCTAGAGCCATCTTTCAGCGAAATATCAAATCCCGCGTCATTAGCAGTCTCTGGGGTTTGATGCGAAGAATTCGGCGAGACCCAATTCCACAGCTTCAAAGTTTTCGAAATTTCTTCCACGCAAGAAATGGGCAATTGATCGGAAAGGATGGTAATCTGAAGGCGCAAGATCAGGGCTGTATGCTGGATGTGGTAACAGTTCGATTCCGTCCAATTCCTTAAGTTTTACCATGGTTGTTCGTGCAGTATGAGGTGTCACATAGTACTGCTGCAAGGGAACTCTATTTCGGTTAACTAATGTTGGGTATCTCCTTCTCAAAATTACATGAACTCGTTCCAGTTGTTGAGAATAAATATTCGCATTGACTGCACGTCCGCTTGGAACAACCTCCCAGTGAATCACTCCTTCAAAATTCCACCAGACATACAACATTGCTCTGGGATCGAACCGATCCATTTTAACGATGACTTTGGCAAGTTGACGGGAACTGAGCCACTGATTCGAGGCGTAAGCGTTGCGGTAATAAACCCACTTTTCATCACATGTGACAATTCTCCTAATAAATCTATTATCCATGGGGTTACCGATAAGCTAACGACAGATATCCACTCTACGTTGAGCCTGTTCAGGGGTCGATTCATGATGTGCAGATCTACAGCTTCTGTTTGATTTTCCAAGTTTATTAATCTGGGGATCTATGGTACCTTTTGATGATACATTCTCGCAATATATGCAATTCTAGTCATGGCCTCCTCTAATAGCATTGGCGAACCAAAGGAAACCAATTCTGTCTTATAAAACACCAAACTTAAAAAACAACATTACTTATGAGACATCCTAATGCTTCATGTCACCAGTCTGTGAAGTAAATACCGCTTGATGTACCGTATAACTGGAACCAATTTCTCAGACTTGATTGCACACAAAGGACAATTTGCCTTCCATCAGGATGTATCTGGGTAGTTTATTCTAGGGATGATTGCTTTATATTGTATCGTCCTGGGGGATTATTAGCTCGACTAAGGGTGGCTTCGTCTAACAGACGATTGTAATTGTCTGCAGGACGATGTGCTGAGGTGTGAGAGAGCACGTGATCGCTAATGAATGGGAGTGGACGGGCTACTGGCGGGACGTGCCTGCTAAGTTTAATGCTGACGTCTGTTTACAAGGTTAAAAGACAATGACCGGTGACTAGGACGGTCACTGTGGTGTAGCGGGCTGGGGCCTGCAGGCGGATAGCCGGGGGTTCAAATAAGAGTTTAAGAAATACAACAAAGCAACTTTAAAATAATGACTAGAGTTTTTATTACTATAAGTGTGCAGGAATGGATGAGTACACGTGCTAGGTTTCGTTTTAGGAAGGATTCACTAAGGACAAACCTTTAGAGTACACACTTACCGATCTGCAAATCGAACGGACGATGACAGCAACTCGACGTAGTAGACGGAAGAGGCCGTGGTTCCTGGTGTGAGCTGTATTTAAGCGTGTCGTCCCATGAGTTCCCATTCCCATGAGTTCCGATTCCCACCAGTTCCAAATTCTTTAGCGGATTAGCTGTCTGATAATTACACTACCTGAGCGAGTCCCATCAGTTCCGAACACTACCTGAGCGAGTTCCAGGTTAGTTTTCTACAGCAAAATTGTATTAATTTGTTTATTATTGAAACAAATAAGGTCCATTGTTAACGCCAGCAGGGAGTACGAACCCTCTTTAATGAATTGGCTCCTCTAACAGATGGGGGCGGACGCCATGGATCGGTAGCTCCCATAAGCAGCTTTCGCCTTGTCAGTATCTATATCAGCATGTGCCTTCGCCAAAATAATCAGTTTTGAGTTATATTTATAAAGTTCTTAAAATAGTATCAGCATGTCGCATTTCCGGCACATGGTTTTGCAGAACAAATCCACACTTCACTCGATTTGTTGTCGCGTTTCTTTTAAAAACGGTAACCATTAAATATCAAAATTTGGTTTCCTTTAATGCTAGTTGTGAACTCCATGTTTATTTGCTCCACTCAAAGACACACACACAAATGACATACCTGGTGATAAGGCCATTAACTCTTCTAGGTCGCGTCGTACCATTATTAGCCAGTCAAACCTCAAAACTGACAGCTGGGTTTTCCAGAGTTATTCGGAACTAGTGGGACTCATTAGCTTATTTACTCAGGCGTGAATACGCGTTCTGAACTCATGGGACGTTTTTCCCAAGAAATTTGTTTTCGGAACTCATGGGAATGGAACTCGTTGGACAGAACCGTATTTAAGGGAATCGTTGTTATTGTGTAACTAAGTCAGCACATTCCTTGGGTTAACTGTTTAGATTTCCTGTTGTGATAGTGTTGTAAGAATTGTTCCATGTTAGCTTCCCAACCTGGGTGTAGTTGTTGGTTCCTCTGGGATTGTGGCGTGAAATTGGGGTGAAGGGTGCTGCAGGGGGTCGATAGGGGGTTGCCATACCCTGTGGGAACCCCAGGGTATAACAATATGCTATATTTGAAATTAATTACAGTAAGGATGTTTACCGATAAACATTTGCATTCACCCTGACCAAAATATTAAACGAGTATCTGCATTACTTTTCTCTTCAGCCAAACATGATCCTTTTACGGGATCATATCGAACCACAGGTGCAACCAATAATGAATAATACAAGCATATACTGACAAGAAATGAAATTACAATCTAACTTAAGAAAAACCTTAGGTATATTTTGTATAATATAATCGTTGTAAACGCTGATTTTGTACACGGAACACATGAATAATCATCGGCGATAATACACTGTTGAACACACAAACTGACTACAGCGGAATGTATCGCAGACCATAAATATTCTCCTAAAGGCATACTTGAGGAAAGTAGGTAGTGTCTTTATACCTTTACTAGTGACCAATCCTTTCTTTAGATACATCATTATATTTGCATCTGATTTCATAACACAACTCACGTTTATGACCTGCACAAAGTCACTTAAAATGTACAGTTTTCAATATCCAAGGAATATTTATCCCACTCCACACAACTCGTTTGATCGGACAGGGCAATTCCTGATAGATTTAAATAGCACCACACTAAGTTCGCTCTATCCATAGCGGTATGATCTCATAGTACAGTACATATCTAGAGCAGGTCTTAAAGATTCACTGCGTTGCACAGCGGTAACGTTTTCGCCTGCTATGCGGAAGGTTATAGAATCGAATTCTGGTGCAGACAATTGGAACTTCAGGGTTGTCAAATGCGAGGGAGCCGTGTCAGTAGATTTACTGTTACGGTAAGGATCCTTTTGGGGGAAACATTCCGGTACCCCGGTGACTCTAAAATCCACGGTAGTGAACACGGCCGTAAAACAAATAACAGTTCTATTCTACTGTACTTATCACTATGCCTTGCCGACGAAGGGATCTATTAGATCGTTACGGGCAAATTTGACCAACTTCACACCAATAGTGTTCTTGGTTATCTATTGAACCCCTCTTAGAACCTCGTATTGCCGAGGGATATATGTATTTTAGTGCTGGAGTAAACCAAGTTCCACATCTTCGAAACTTCCGTTTGATGAAGTGACAACAGTGTTCTAATTATTCTATAAGACCGCACTTAGACTACCACTTCGTTTCGTCTATGGAGAGATCTTTTATTTGAGCACTGCCTTGGACCGAGTTTCACATCGTTGAAGCTTCCGTCTGATGAAGTGGCAATAGTGTTCTCAGTATTTTATAAGACCGCACTTAGACTACCACTTCGTCTCGTCTATGGTGAGATATGTTATTTGGGGCCTGCAGTGGACCGAGTTTTACATCGTCGAAGCTTCCGTTCGATGAAGAGGCAATAGTGTTCTAGGTATTTTATAAGACCGCACTTAGACTGCCACTTCGTCTCGTCTATGGAGTGATCGCTTATTTGAGCGCTGCAGTGGATCGAGTTTCACAACTTTGAAACTGTCATTTGATGACGTAGCAACAGTGTTCATAGATATCTATAGAATCACTCTTAGTACCTCGTCTTGCCGACGGATTTATGTATTACAGCGCCGCAGTAGACCGAGTTTCACATATTCGAAACTGCCGTTTGATGAAGTAGCAACAGTGTTTTGGGTATTCTATAAGACCGCACTCATCACTTCGTCTCGTCGATGGAGAGATCTTTTACTTGAGCGCTTCAGTAGACCGAGTTTCACATCTTCGAAGCCACCGTTTGATGGCGCGATTGCCGTGTCTGTTGGAGGGTACGACTTCACGCGACACACTATTGTTCCTGTACCCCGTGTTGACCCATTCAGTGTTGTAGTTCGTTGTGTAAAATGTCTAGACAGCTCGCTCTGACTTGTCTCCGTAGCCGTGCTGTTGGAACTTGCTGGCAGACAAGGACACCACGAGCGACGTATGCTGAGATGCATGCGCCTCATAGCCACCTGAAACAAAGAAATGAAACATTTCACATAGTTAAAGTTAGCAGGCAGTGAAATGATAAGCAAACTGTGACTTGCATTAATAAAATAACAAGAAGTTCCGTAACGAACTAAAGAGCCTACTTTTCTTAAAATTTAAGATCTATGCCAATGATTAATCTATATGGATCTATCTAGAATAATGACGAAATTAAGTTGGTAATATCGAAATTTCTAATTAGTTCGAAATACTGTATACCTGGCATACTGTAGCCTAATAGAGAACTACAGTTGGCAGCCCTGGGGCCTGTTCCACGAATGAACTTTGCAACTTTTCACTTTGCACTTTGCACTTTTCAGTTCAGATTTTGTTCCACCATCACTTTTCAGATTTGTCTTGCAAAGTGAAAAGTGAAAAGTGAAAAGTTGGGAATCTTTTCACTTTAGAAGACTGTTATGTTCCTCCATTGGTGCAGAAATGCAAAGTGCAAAGGAATGATTGAAAAGTTTTCAGAAATCTTTGCAAAGAGACGATTCCCTTTTCAGCTGTTAATGAACAAGTCTCTACACTAGTTTCTCGGCGCAGAATTTGGTTTAATGTTATAAATATGTTACGCAGGAGCTTTTTTTAATCATCAAGTGAGGATAGTGATGAAGAATCCAACAAGAAGACGTACAAAGACAAGATGAATTTTCATAACCTCACTTTAGTATAGACAGGTTAAAAGTTCCACCTGATTAATACTTTTATTAATTAAGATCACTGCGTGGTCATTAGTAGGACATGTTTCACCATGAAAAATAAAGCATTAAATCATGGAATAAATATACAGTTTGTTCATGGAATAAACATGATCGGATCATTCCTATGCAAAGACTTTTCACTTTGCAAAGAAATTGAAAAGCAATACATAGATCATGGTGGAACAGTAAGACTTTGCACTTTGCAAGAATTGAAAAGTGCAAAGTGAAAAGTGAAAAGTTGCAAAGTTTATTCGTGGAACAGGCCCCAGGTGACTGAATATATTCTTAGTTCCATCTCTTAAGGTACAGAATACGAAATTTGGTTGAAGTCCAATGGATAGCATGGACGTTACATGCAGTTATACATTGGATCTAACAGCGTGCGTAAAATCATGTTGGCAACAATGACATACATGTATTGGTCAGAAATAATCTGAAATAATATGATCTATTGTTGTGTCAATTTTGAATAAAATCCATTAGTTAGTATAGAAGTTACATGCATGTTAAAATTGGATCTATCAGCAGGCTTAGAATCATGTTGGCAGCACTGACGTATATTAGTTACTCCAAATTAATCTAGAATGCCAGGTACTATACGTGTGCAAAGTTTAGAGCTATTGGCTTGCATACTTTCTGATATATTGGTATTTGGATAAAATAAATTGAGAGCATTTATTAACAGTTGGCAGCCCTGGTGGATCTTAGTAATACGTTCAGTCATGTCTGTTTATGTACACATAGCACATACGAAATTTGGTTGAAATCCAATTGATAGTGTAGAAGTTATATGCATTTAAAATTTGGACCTATCAGAAGGCGTATATTCATTTTGGCAACACTGCGATGTATGGCCTCCTGGAAATTAAACTGCAATATTATTATCTATACGTGTGCCAATTTTGGAATAGCTCCTATTCATACCTTCCATGATATCCAACATGGAGCTCAAATTTCAATTGCGATTTTTCAGCAGTTGGTAGCACTGACATAATTTTCAAATATGGGCGTGAGCTATTCAGGTATAGATCTTTACTCCTACCAAATTTTGTTTCGATTGCTGCAGCCGTTTAGGAGTTGATAGGGGGACACACACACACACACACACACACACACACACACAGCCAGACAGACAGAAGGACAGACAGACAGAAGGACAGACAGACAGACAGACAGACAGACAGACACACATTTGCCCGATCTCATGTCTACTCTTTCCTCATTTTTGCAAAATGTGAAAAGTAGGCTAAAAATTCTTAGGGACAGATTGCAACAGAAATGTCCTATAAATTGTGTTGTCCAGGAGTGTGTTGTATCTTAATTAATGTTTTTTGTATCTTTAATTTATGTATTTATTTATTTATTCATTAATTTATTAATTAATTAATTTATTTATTCATTCATTCATTCATTCATTCATTTGTCAAAGAACCCATTTGAATTCAGTAGGCCGTGTTCATAATGGCAAAATTAATCACGAGAGTTTCTGCCAACACAAAGTTCCTCATTTCTCTATTTGAAAGTGCTATAGTGTTCATGGAGCTTAGTTATCTAACCTCCTTGACTTTCATAGTGCTTCAAGGAACAACGAAATTCGACATGCAAGCTACCCTCTGGGTGTCAAATAACAAAGCTTGCACCAGGCATCCGAGGCCATCCGATATTATTTATTTATTTATTCATTTATTTATTCATTTATTTAATTAATTAATTAATTAATTTATTAATTCATCTTATTATTAATTAATAATTTATTTATTTATTTATTTATTTAATCATTCGAAGCCTCCGTGGCTTAGGCGGCAACACGCCGGCGTCTCACCGCTGGGTCCGTGGTTCAAATCCCGGTCACTCCATGTGAGATTTGTGCTGGACAAAGCGGAGGCAGACAGGTTTTTCTCCGGGTACTCCGGTTTTCCCTGTACAAACTTTCATTCCAGCAAGACTCTCCACTCTCATTTCATTAATCTGTCATTCATTTAATCTTTGCCCCAGGGGAGTGCGACAGGCTTCGGCAGCCGGCACAGTTCATATCCTCGCCTCTAGATTGGGGCTACATTCATTTCATTCCTGACCCGGTCGGCCGACTGGAAGCAGGCTGTGGATTTTCATTTATTTAATCATTCACTTTTTCCTTCATTCATTTATTCATACATTAATTTATTATTATTATTATTTTTTTATACATCGAGTTGAGCCTCTATGGACTGCGTGGTAACAACCAACTTCACATTAGTGTCTAGGTCTTGCTCTTGTTCCGGCTTTGACTTCCTGCCAGTATCTTCTGACCCCAGCGACGAGTGCCTGTTTATGTTCCTCGGACAACGGTCCTCTCCGTCTTCCGGAAGTTGATGCCATTTTAAAACCTTGGTAGTTGTTCACCAATCGTCTAAATGTGTTCCTGTCACGAATTTCTCGGTCTAGAATACCAATTTGTCTGAGATCTTTTTCGCATTCCTCGAACCATCTCGGCCTTGTTGCCTTAGACTTGATGAAACTCCATATTCTTTTGGTTAATCGATCATCAGTCATTCTCATGAGGTGACCGTAAAATAGTAGCCTTCTCTTCTTAATTGATGCTGTGGTAGGGTCTATGTTCTTGTACAAGTCCTTATTTGCTCTCATTCGCCACTGTCCATCAACCCATCTATTACCAAGAATTTTTCTTAATATCCTACGCTCTCTTTTTTCCAGTTGGTCGGCTTGACCTTTAGTGTTCATGGTTAATGTTTCGGACGCATATAATCCCTCAGGTTTTACAACTGTGGTATAGTGTCGGAACTTGGCCCCTATACTCATCGACTTTTTGTTATAGATATTTTTTGTAATGTGGTATGCCTGGTCTAACTTCCTCATCCTGACATTAATTGCTTCCTCTTCTAATCCATTCTGCTGGATGACTTCACCGAGATAACGGAAATTTGTGACTAGACTTATTATTTATTTATATATTTATTTATCCATTTATTTATATTACATTCGTTGAAATACAATAAATTCTCCAAGCCATGAGTTTTGTCGTCGTATATCCTATTGTACACGACCACTATGATGAACATATACGATATCAACTCACACCGCGTTATAGGCTATATGAGAACTGGAATCGAAGCCATAAATGTGTTTGTTAAAAGTGTATGTATGCCTCTTGTTTATTTCTTCAAATTAGGGGTTCGGGGCATCTTAGGCACCTACCCCGTGTACGTGGCTGTACGTAGAATTTGTCTGATAATTTGTGTTTTTGTTGTGACTGAAGTGGTGTGTGCAACTGAACTTTTGGGGTCTATATTATTGTGATAGGTAGGTATCTCTGGACTTGAAATAAGATACCATCCCAAAATTTGTTAGCAACTAGTGTGAAAAAAACAAAAAAACGAGAGAACATTGCTCTCTGGGTGGCCATTGTCAGCGCCGTGATTCGAAGCTTCGATCCTCGGATTTACAGATCCCCCATACAAGCATGGTGCGTGACTTAAACAGCTCTTCTATGCTACAGGGTAGTTAGGAATTAAAATAACTTAATTGTAATATTCTGCTCAATGAGGCAGACGGCAGCAAAAGTGCATTGGGAATGTTATATACCAGAGCATGAAGGTGTACCTTCGAGTAGCATTATGAAAAATTGGGTGTCGTCATAGCTTAGTGGTTGGAGAATTCTACCAGCAAGAGCCAGGTCTAAAGTTTTGGATCTGAGGGCCGTTTAATCGTTTTGATCGTCTGCCATCTGCATCATATGAGTCGTTTAGCAGTCAGGTGTATATCCCCTTTTTCGAGACACTAAAACGAACTTTTCTTCATAGAATGTTCCGTTAGATAGGGATGAAAAACTCTTTGATTCAAATATACGACAAATTACTTTTGGCGCTTTGAAATATAGGAAGAGAGAGTCGAAGATTGGCTTGGCTGCTTTCGAAGCAAAATGACTGATATACACACGTCATATGAATCATGTCCGGTTCCATGGCTAATTGGTTAGCGAGCTAGGCTTAGGCCCGAAAGGTCCCGGGTTCGATTCCCGGCCGGGTCATTAGGGATTTTAATATCCTGGGGTTAATTCCCGTGGCTCGGAGACTGGGTGTATGTGACGTCTTCATCATCACTTCATCCTCATTACGACGCGCAGGCCGCCCCCGGGCGTCAACTAGAAAGACCTGCATTCGGCCTCTCAGGAAGTCACACGAATAAAAAAGAAAGAATCATTTCTACATTTGTGTTATAATTCTATTAAATTTGTATGAAATTTAAAAAATATGGTTTCGGTTACTTGCTCACAACTAGTGTAGCCATGATACTCTTAGGTTACCATCACTATTAGGGCTTTACATATCATTCGATTATTTGATTAATTCGACTACTTCGAATGTTCAACAATTTGAAATTTGAACAAATTATTAGAATGTTTGAAGAATTCAGATATTTGAAGAATAAGGATATCCGACTAACTCAGATGTTCGAATCATTCTATCATTCGAAGTACTCTAGTTTTTCGAATATTAAAATATATCGAACTGTTCAAATATTTGAGTAATTATTCGAAGATGATTCTAATTGAAAAATACAGCAATTTGTGTAAATAAATACGTCCAGTGGATGAGTTGTCCGAAGCAGGGATAAATACAAGGGGTTAGAAGTCAACCACTTCCCCGTCAAACCTAAGAGATACTTATAAATAAATATCATTCAGAACAAGCATTATTTGTTATCTGTTTCTTATTTTCGTTCTTCCTTTCCTCATTCTTTCTTCGGATTTTCCCAATTAATTGGGGTCGCCGGAGCCAACCAGGCTCATTTTGGTTTTGGCCGGGGATTTAAGACCGGATGCCCTTCCTGACGCCACGTGATTTTTCAGGTGAAAATTCCACCCCGCTGTCACCGGGATTCGAAACCCAGCCCTCCGGGTGAAAGACGAGCAGCTAAGCCATTGCGCCAACACGCTCCCCTTTCGTTCTTCCTTTCCTAATTTCCTTATTTTCCCCTTAACGCTTTCTTTTCACTTTGTTTCTACGGGTATGTTTAATAGATTTATTCGTACTATTCGATTAATTCAACGGTGTAATATGTACAGTCCTACTTTATACAGGGTGTAATTGATATACGTGACGTCCGATACACTGGCGATAGAAGATGGTATTCTAAGCAAATATCTTCATGAAATGTAGTCGTATCTTAATTAGTCTAGGTGGAATTAAATCACAACAAGTAGTTCTGTGAAGATATTTACAGCTTATTTTCATATATCCTACTAATGTTAATTGCCATTATTAACATACAAGATTTCAGTTAGATTGCTGTAACAGATTCGTAGATATTGAGAACCGTCAAAATAATTCGGATGGTCGCCATATTGGATTTTTACAAATGTAGGTGTTAGAGTTATGTACTATTACATGAAGATTATTGTGTAGGAGGAGTATTCAAACTTCAATCGCATGATTAGGACACAAGAATTAAATCGAGATTTTAAAAATTCGCACTGCTGCCATCTTGTGGTTATGAAAACAATTGAAATAAATTGGATGCCAGTGGATTAAAATTTGTATAAGCATTTACCGTACCAAGTTTCACTGCGCTCAGACGGTTACATCGCGAGAAACGACCATTTAAATATTTATATTTTGCGTCGCCGCCATTTTAAATTTGTGCTCACCAGGTAATTGAAAGTCCCATAGGCGAACTTATGTTCATAGCCTCTATCAACACACAAAATTTCAGTTTGATTGCTGTCATAGATTAATGGATATTGTGAACCGTCTAAATATATCGGATGGCCGCCATGTTGGATGTTTATAAAAGTAGGCCATAGAGTTATGTACTATTAGATGACAATTATTGCGTAGGTTCATTATTCAAACGTTCACTTCGATGATGTGATTAATACATAAGAAATAAAAACGTAATTTTAAAATTTCGCACAGCCACCATCTTGAGGTTATGTAAACAATTGAGCTAAATTATGTGCCAGTGCATTACAATGTCTACCATATTTCACTGCGCTCAGATGGTTAAATCGCGAGAAATGTTTCATTTTCGCTTGGCCGCCATGTCCGTTAACAGGTTTTTGGAAGTTTCATAGGTGAACTGCTATTAGTGCCCAATATTACCGTACAAAATTTCAGGGTGATATCGGTAATAGTTTCAGAGATATAGAATGCCGGTGAAATATTTCGCACAGCCGCCTTGTTGGATTGGTGAGACGTAACAAAATTTGAAGGGCATGGTCGGGGTCGGCCAAATTAGTATTATGATCTTACCGAGTTTCATTGAAATCGCTCCAGACGTTCAGAAGTTATTAGGGGAGGGGTTGGCACACACACACGGACGCCCACACACACACACATACACACACACACGGACAAAAGGTGATCTCGTAAGTCAATTTTTCCAAAAATGAAAACAGGCTTAAAATCGTCAGTCAATGCCCTGGAAAAGGGAATAGACTGTGTTCCCCTCAGCAATTCAGCTGACTTCTTCCCGTCGCCCTCCCCTCCAGAGTCTGAAGTTGAGTGACCTCGCCTTGTCTGCCATTGGCATTGAAATACACAAACCGTGTGTATGAACATCTGCTTCACACCTTCATGGGGAGCGGCTACGTGACTAGTGGTGGTGGATCTGTTTAGGCTTCAGCCAGCCTCATGGCCTGTGTCACAACTTATTGGTCTACGGTATAGTACGTACATTAGAAAATGGAAATCCTAAAGATTTGGTAAATTAATTAAATGAACTGTTGGTCTATATTTGTGTGAAGACAGTGCAACAACTGTAATAAAATATTATTATTATTGTTAGCGAATTGTAGGCTACATAAGTTGTTGCCTTAAAACTAACCCCGTGGCACTACAGCCCATGAAGGGCCTAGGCCTACCAAGCAACCGCTGCCCAGCCATTTGGCCTGCAGATATTGGGGGTGGCATGTGGTCAGCGCATCGGATCCCCTCGGCCGTTAATCTTGGTTTTCGTGACCGGGGCGCTGCTTCACTGTCAGACAGCTACTCAATTGTCCGCACGAGGTTGAGTGCACCCCGTTCCAGCCCTCACGTCAGTTTCTAAAATCCCTGACGAAGCCGGGAATCTAACCCGGGGCCTCCGGGTGAGAGGCAGGCGCGCTACCCCTACACCACGGGGCCGGTAGTTGTTGCCTTAGGAGAGCACAAATAACAGTCGGTTTGAATGTAATAATGAAAATGTTATTTGTTTTACATCCATCCTAAATGCTATTTCTCGACAGACAACGGCATCTCGGAATTTTGTCACGTAGGATTTCATTGGCTGTTATTACACTAAGAAATATTATGAAATAATTTATAAAACTGAACTCTTATAAAGTTATACAAAGCAATCATCACACTATTGGATTACACAACATAACATATTTTATCATAGTTCAGAGAAATGAATGAATTCCTTGTTCACTTAACTGTATTACGGTAGTTGAAATCCTGTAGGCCTAGTGACAATGCCGGTATATTAAAGAAACGGAAAAATAAAGTAAACGACATGGCACATGACAAGAAAGATATGTATACGAGTAAAATCTTGGTGAACTAGCTGCAGAGCGAGGACTTGAAAAAAATCATTAATATATAATTATTAATAATTATGATGAAATGAATGATGATGACGTTCCAAACAACCACTGCTCGAGCAAGGAAAATTGTATCATATGAAGTAAGAAGGTATACAACTAAATGCATACAACTAAATAAAATAAAATTAACTATGCTGAATGTAACATAGGAGAACAATCAAAATAAACTCCTCAGAACACAAAGTGAAGGGAAAGATTTTTATAGAAGGTGCCTATACAGACGATATGAATATCCCTCATTGAACTGTGGAGGGACGAGTGGCCAGAATTCTTGGCTGTCAGCCCTGAGGTCTGGGTTTGGTAAAAGGCTCTGCCAAGAAAATTTAATTCTGGTGTGAGGGCCGGAATGTGGTAAACTCGGCCTCGTGAGGCACCCTGGAAGTGGTTTTCCGTGGTGTCTTCAATTCAACCCCAGGCAAGTGCTGGGATGGTTCCTAACTTAAGGCCATGGCCACCTCTTCCCAATCCTATCCCCAATTTACAAATGCTCACACTAGTACAGCCATCACAATTACACAAATTCCACACCCACCGCGATGTTGTAGCCCCTAAAGTAAGCAACAACGAACTATGGAGGTGTGTGTTGTGTAAGATAGCAGGTAGCTGATTTGAAAATCAATCTTAGCACAGTTTATTTCTCAGGAATGTATCGTGTTAAGGGCATTTAAAAATTGTTAAATTCAAATTTGGTTGTGTAAATACAAGATGAAGGGAGTGATGGTAGTAATTGAGACAATTGTACTTTCACTAGTTCTGGGGATTCATGTGATTTATGTTGCTGTGGTGTGTGAGTGTGTCTGGTAGCACTTGCATTGTTTATTAGTTATAGTTCATTGTTTCAGTAGACTGTGTTGTGTGAGGGTGCATGTGAGTGTGCCTGTTGACAGAATGTTTTAGTGGTAGTATTTGTTGTTGGTGGAACTTATGTTTTTTGTTAGTAGAGTTTTGGTATTTAATTGTTAGTACGGTAGAAGGTTAGTATTTTTGTTAGTAGAATTGCTCTTTACTTATTCTGAAAGGGAGTAGCAGCCTTTCAGAATAAATCAATTCTTTACTAGTCTTATAGACGGTTAAGATATTGATAATATAAGCCAATAATGGCTACACTGCGTCCTGCTGCACGGCTGAAAGCAACGGGAAACTACAGCCGTATGCTATTCCCGAGGATATGCACCTCTCTATGCATAATTACATGTGATGATGGCCTCCTCCCTTGTAAAATTTCAATCCGGAGGTAAACTAGTCCCCCGTTCGGATCTCCGGGTGGGGACTACTCGAGAGGGGGTTAACATCACAGAAGTGACAAAGAGGAAATCTGACATTCTACGGATCGGAGCGTGGAATGTTAGAAGTCTGCTAGGAAGTGGAAGGTTAGAAGAAACTTAGAAAGGGAAATGGATAGGTTGAGGTTGGATTTGGTTGGGATTAGTGAAATGCGCTGGCAGGAAGAACAGGACTTTTGGTCAGGAGACTATAGGGTCATTAGCACTAAATCAAACAATGGCCAAGCAGGGGTTGGCCTCATATTGAGTAGGAAACTTGGACAGCGGGTGGAATATTATGAGCAATATAGTGAACGGATTATTGTAGCAAAAATCAATACAAAACCTACCTGCACTACAGTGGTACAAGTCTATATGCCTACCAGTCAAGCTGATGATGAGGATGTTGAAAAGGTCTACGAAGAAATAGACGAAATTCTGAGGTATATCAAGGGTGATGAAAATGTTATAGTAATGGGAGATTGGAATGCTGTGGTAGGAAAAGGGAGAGAAGGGAAGATAGTAGGAGATTTCGGATTAGGTGAAAGGAATGATCGAGGAAGCAGGCTGGTAGAATTCTGCACCGAGCATGAATTGGTCATAGCTAACACCTTATTCAATAACCACAATAGAAGAATATACACATGGATGAGACCAGGAGATACAGGGCGTTACCAAATCGACTTCATTATGGTCAAGCAGAGGTTTCGAAACCAGATTTTGGATTGTAAAACATATCCTGGTGCTGACATAAACTCTGATCACAATCTGGTTGTAATGAAATGCAGATTAAAGTTGAAGAAACTGAAGAAAAGTCAAAAGCCAGAAAGGTGGGCAATAGACAGACTGAAAGAGAAGGATGTAAACGAAAGATTCAAGAAGAGTATAAAGGAAGGACTAATGAAAAACCCTAAACAAACTTCAATTGCAGACGAATGGGCACTTTTGAAGAATGAAATAACAAAATCCGCAGAAGAAAACATTGGTAGGAAAGAAAGAATAGGTAGAAAACCGTGGATCACTCAGGATATACTAGAATTGATGGATGAAAGACGGAAACACAAGAATCTAAGAGATGAAAAGGGGAAAGCAGAATACAGACGTCTGAGAATTGAGGTTAACAAGAAGTGCAAGGAAGCGAAAGAAGAATGGTTGAAAGAGAAATGTGCAGGTATAGAAAATTGTCTGAAATTAGGAAAAGTAGACACAGCTTATCGAAGGATTAAGAATACTTTTGGGGAAAAGAAGACTAAGTGCTGTAATATTAAGGACACAAATGGAAAGCCTCTAACAGATAGGGAAGAAAAGGTTGAGAGATGGAAAGCTTACATAGAGAGTTTGTATAAGGGAAAGGAGATTGAGAATCATGTAATGGAAAGAGAGGAGGAAATTGATGAGGATGTGAAAGGAGATTTAATATTGAGATCAGAATTTGATAGAGCTTTGGAAGACTTAAGCAGGAACAAAGCACCAGGCATAGATGATATACCGATTGAGTTGCTACGCTGCATAGGAGATGAAGGTCTGATCTGGTTATTTCACTTGGTGTGTAGGATTTATGAGACAGGTGAGGTACCCCCTGATTTCAAGAAGAATGTAATCATCCCTATACCAAAGAAAGTGGGAGCTGACAGATGTGAAGATTACCGTACAATCAGCTTGATTACTCATGCTTCAAAGATCCTGTCTAGAATAATTTATAAGAGGATTGAAAGCCAGATAGAAACGGAGTTGGGTGAAGACCAGTTTGGTTTCAGGAGAAATGTAGGAACAAGGGAAGCTGTACTAAGTCTTAGGCTGATTTTAGAAGGTAGAATAAGGAAAGATAAGAGAACGTTCATGGCTTTTGTAGACATAGAAAAGGCTTTTGATAACGTTGATTGGACTAAATTGTTTGACATTTTGAAATCAATTGGAATAAAGTACAGGGATAGGAGGGTGATATACAATCTGTACAGAAACCAGACAGCAGTCATTCGAGTTGAAGGACATGAGAGAGAAGCTGGTATTCAGAAAGGTGTAAGGCAAGGCTGCAACTTATCACCCATACTTTTCAATCTTTACATTGAACAAGCAATGAAGGAAATTAGGGAAAAATTTAAAGTGGGGGTGAAGATTCAAGGAGAAATAATTTCAACTCTGAGATTTGCTGATGACATAGTCATCTTGGCCGACAAGCCTGAGGATTTGAATGAGTTTTTGAGTGGTATGGACTCCGTCTTACAGAAAGAATTCATGATGAAAATTAATAAATGTAAAACAAAAATACTGGAATGCAGCCGAAATAAATCAGAAACCTCTATGGAGATCAAATTGGCTGGTGAAAAGCTGAAGGAAGTAGGAGACTTCTGTTACTTAGGAAGCAGAATAACCAGTGATGGACGAAGCAAAGAGGATATTAAAAGTAGGTTGGCTCAGGCAAAGAAAGCATTTCTACAAAAAAGGAATCTGCTGACATCGAATATAGATTTAGGTATTAGGAAGTCATTTTTGAAAGCCTTTGTCTGGAGCGTGGCGCTCTATGGAAGTGAAACTTGGACTATTGGTGCAGCAGAAAAGAGGAGAATTGAAGCATTTGAAATGTGGTGTTACAGGAGAATGATGAAGATCAGATGGGTAGATAGGGTTACAAACAAAGAGGTATTAAAGCGAGTGGGAGAGGAGAGATGTTTCTGGCGACTGCTAATGAAGAGAAGAGATAGGTTGGTAGGACACATACTAAGACACCCAGGAATAGCAAGCTTAGTTATGGAAGGAAGGGTCGAGGACAAAAACTGTAGGGGAAGACCAAGGTTAGAATATGTTAAACAGATTGCCTCCGATGTAGGGTGTCGGAGCTATGTAGAGATGAAACGATTAGCTCAGGACAGGGAGGCATGGAGAGCTGCATCAAACCAGTCAAAAGACTGAAGACTCAAACAACAACAAGAAGGTAAGCGTTAGGTGGGATTCGATCCCCGGTTGTCTCGGACAGCAGTCGAGCAAACTACTCATTCTGCCAAATAGATACTCTTTTGATGACTTTGGATAAATACAGTATATTACCAATCAGTAAGGATAAAGTGATTATTTACACTATCTTGTAATAAGTGGAATTGACGAATTATATTACCAACGTTATGACACAAAATACACTACCATTCACGTCTTTATTTCAGCATATTTAACTATTTAATTCTTATTTTTCACCTGAATTGTGCGTCCTTTATGTAAAGCGCTCATAGCCTTTGCAATTTTTACCTACACTTTCTATCTTTAATTCATGTTTTTACATATTTTATACCATTTATTATGTAACATTTCATGCATTTTACACTATGATATGAGTGTCTTTGTTGTTGTATTATTCCAGCTGTTATGATCCGCCCCTTTGGTTTGAATCTTTCATCAAAGATAGACATTTTTTTTTATAAAACCACATTTTATAAAAGATTTTCCCATTGCACTGTCGTATCCTTTTTATAAAAGATCGTCATCAGTGTAATACTGGCCTTTAACGTGCCACGGATGATACCTTTAAATCTCACGTTCAAGGACACTGGTCAGAGCCGGATTGAACCCGTGAACGTCGAGTCAGCAAGACAACAACTAACCGTCTGGACCATTAAGGCTTGCAGTCATGTTGATGGATGAGATTAATCCTGTACTAATTAAAAACCCACAGCATTTCGTACGAGTATCCGCTATGAACAACTAATAAAATAATATCAGCGGTCAGATTTCAACAGGTCTGATCTTTTCCTTAGTTATACCTTTATACCAGCGCAGCGGCTGTTGACAAGGCATCACTCCGTGACTGATACCCTGTCGTACTCCTTCGAGTGGATGATAAATAATTGAGTATTGCATGAATTAAATAGACAGGAGAGAACGGAGACCCCTGCCTCCGCCTCCACATTTACCGGCACAAATTTCACATGTACTGACCAAGATTTGAACTGGGATGCAGCGTTTGAAGGTCGATGTCTAACCTTCACCAAAGTGTGAAGTTTAAGTATTAAACGTAAATTAACCCTCCGCGTAGTGATGAGCTGCTTTCGTTTCCCAGTCATTTGCCATTCAACACTGTGTTCAAATTTCGACAGGGCCAAGTGATGTGTATAAAGGACAGAACTTAGCAGACTTAACATACGACTTCAAACATCCTTTCACACCAGGGCTGATTATCGAATTTATTTTATCCTTTACACCAACATCAATCAGTCACTGACTTCTACATTTACAAAGTAGGCTATACTACATTACCGGTCCAAATATCCCATGACATTATGTGAGGTTCCAACAACAACAACAACAACAACGCAGGGGCTTTACAAGACGAGTACAGCTATCCTCATATCAGCTGATACCCTCCCCTCGTCAACAGGAAGGTCAATGATCCGATTACGCAACACCATCTCGCTCCGCCCTCGTCCCGCCTCAAACTACCTCGCCCTGCTCCAAGTCCCCCAGACTTGGATTGCACCTTCTGCTTGAAGAGTTTCTGAAAAACCTACAAACATTGACGTTTTAATGTTTAATTTTCAATTTGAAGATTGGTGCCATATTTATTTTTACTTAGGAAGCTTAGAATAGTCTCTTATGTCACCAATGTAACGGACGTTACGTATATCAATTACACCCTTTATATAACGACCACCACACTAGTTCCTTTCCTTGTCGTGCTTCAATAATTGGTCCGACCCTCAATATTAAAGATCGTTTTACGTCACCCTATACTCGAATAGTGGTGGAATGGTGTACGCTACCTTGATCTCGTGCATTCTTGCGGCGTATATGATGGGGTTGAGTAGCGTCTTGAGGATGATGAGGAAGTTGGCGAATGAGTGCACACAGACCATGAGCACCTTGTGTCCGGAGTTGAGCGGATACGCACAGTCTGCGCAGACCACGAGGAACACAAGGAGTGCGGGCATCCAACCAATGACGAAGGAGCCGAGGATGAACATGGTGGTGTAGATCGCCTTCACGTTCCTTGCCATCTGCTGATGTCTGTTCTGCTCCACCGCCCCACTGCGGACAAGGCATACAGTAATAGTGACTGGTGTATAACTTGCCTACTGGTTGAGGATAAACAACAAATAAAGAGCATGAGACATTCAAATGGTGAACTCTTTTCTCGAGCATTAATGGATTTTTTGAAATTGAAATGAAATGAAAATCCATAGCCTGCTTCCAGTCGACCGACCAGGTCAGGGAATGGAATGAATGAAGCCCCCATCTAGCGGCGAGGATATGAACTGTGCCGGCTGCCGAAGCCTGTCGCACTCCCCTGGAGCAATGATTAAATGAATGACAGATGAAATGATATGATAGTGGAGAATGTTGTTGGAATGAAATTTGTGACAGGGAAAACCGGAGTACTCGGAGAAAAACCTGTCTGTCTCCGCTTTGTCCAGCACAAATCTCACATGGAGTGACTGGGATTTGAACCACGGACCCAGCGGTGAGAGGCCGGCATGCTGCCGCCTAAGCAACGGAGGCTTTGGATTTTTGAAAGTATAGAAGCTAAAACATTTATTAATTGAGTTAATACGGTAATGCTAATTCATCAGATGACTGAAAGTAAGTAGTCTCTCAAACCATTTCAGAGAGTAGTTCGTAATAAGTCGTCGAGTGTGAATTTAGTGGTATAGATATTCGTCACATTCTAATAATAATAATAATGATATTAGTTTTACGTCCCTTTTAACTACTGCGACTTTTAGAGACGCCTTGGTGCCGGAATTTTGTTCCGAAGGGGATCTTTAACGTGCCAGTAAATCTAGTGACACGGCTCCCTCGTTTTTGCGCACCCTCAAATGTCAACTGACTGCACCAGGATTCGATCCCGCAACCTTGCGAACAGCCGGCAAGAATGTTACCTCTGAGTCAAGCAGCCAGGCGAGGTGCTAAATGATCACGATGCCCAAGCCCCACAATTGAAACAAAATCGACAACTAATTATAAAAGCCAGCGAAACGCAAATTTGAGTAGTGGTTGTCATGATTAGAAGTAGACTAATTCAAGATTCAACAGACACAACAGTTTGATATGTTTCTGAAGTTGTCGTTTATATTGTTACTGAGTGTTGACTGCATACTCACCTCGAATGAACGGAACGGCTCGTGCTGTTGAGCCGTGGGTGTTGTCTCGACCTGATGGTCCCCTCTCTCAGCAACTCCTCCCTGACGCTCTGGTGACGCTGGACGATGATGAAGATGTGCGTATAGATGACGAGCATCGCGAGGAATGGACCGAAGAACAACGTGGCGAAAATGACCCTGAACTTGGAGTAGCCCAGGAAGCTAAACACACAACAGAAAGCGAGTTGCCACGTACGTAGATTTGATACATTCTAATGATAATATAATGTGTGCCTCGTAACTAAAACGAGGGCTGGATATATCAGCTCCGTTGTCCGGGTTACAAAAATGAAACAGGGATGCAATAAATAATGATATTCCTGGAAATGATTAATTGCTTTTTATTTTTAATTGGTTCCCTGCAACATAAATTTATTTGGGTTTAATTACGAGGGACATGTTTATAAACACGTGGTTAATGCAATACTTTATAACCCTATATTTATACTATGCTGACATGTTTATAACTCCTGTTATAAAGGTGCCCGAGCCCAAGTTTAATTCCTGAACAGCTTGGCATTCCCGAGAACTTACGGCAGATAGCCCTCTCCAGAGCAAATATGATAACTTGCCAATAATAATGTTTCCACTAGGAAAATGCAATGCTTTGTTCCATACATAATCATGATCACGGGATACGAGATAGACTACTGATCCTGAGAAACTCATTTGAGAAGGATTTCTTTAGGATCACTAATGGAGAAACCAAGGAACCCGAGGAGGATAACTTTGAATCGAGAAGTGGAGATATGCTTTACTTTGAACTGTTAAACGTTGCCGTGAGGATAATTTTTACACATTGGATGAAAATGTCAAGACTGTAGATTAATAATTGAAGAGGCCATTTAATTCCAGGATTTTACGACTGGTGAAACCTGATATTTTCATGCCACAATCATATTTTTGGCTGAATACAGTTGCTCAACGTGGCGGTGATGACTCTTGACTCGAGTAGTCGAATCCGGAAGAGACAGTGCTGCTCTACTCGATACCCGTGTGAGGCGGAGGAATTTCGTTGTTGCATAAAAACGTGGTTGAATTATTATCAGCGTGTATCGCTTTATAATTGCGAATTTAATACGTGCTGTGAGTACGGGAGAAGTTTAAAACGTTGCTAAAAGTGAACGAGAACAGTATTTTGTGAATTATTGTGACAATTGTGAACAGTGGAAAAACTTGACCACGAGGCAATCCCATAGAGGTGCCGTAAATTTTCATCGAACTGAATGAGCTTTTAAAGTTAGAATCAGCGAGGTGACGCTGAATGACCAGTGTCCAGAATCTGTAGCAGACCACTGGCCAATTTTGCAATCTGTCTGCAAGTGTAAAACCAATGTTTTAATTTTAGACAACGATCGAAACTATACTTAAATTCACTGCTATAATCATCATGGAACATCAGACCAATTACACGAGGTATAATTCCCAACTCTAGACCGTGAGGATGATGTAATAATTAAAACCATGCATTGGGAAGACCTATATATTGAATTGCCATGAGACGGAGAAAGAAGAAATATCTAAGCTCTGCCGTGCAGAACACATGGTCGCTCAAATCAATGGCAACCATGCCAGAATAATGCTCCAAACTAAGTACACCGAGTCCGTGAGTTATGATTAAATCTTTGTAGAGGGTTAGAGGCTCGTAGATTAGTTTTATTAGAGACCACCATACGCACGTCTTTATACAGGCAGGGAACTTGTAGTTAGTATAATATTACTCTATTCAACAGCTTTTATAATTGAACAGGTCATGAAATTCTAATCGTCGATATATTTCCTGTATAAATTTAACTAGGAGATTTCCAGGAGAGGTCTAAGGAGGCCACGTATGATTTTATAATGGAGTATTTTCATCTCCAGTTATTTTACCTGCAAATAGGCGCAGTGTATTCCACATTTTTAGTTGAACGATGTATTTTCTTTATTTAATCCCACAATGAACTAGTGGAATATCTTCAGTCCAGGAGTTTTGGACAATTATAATGTTTGGAACGCTTGAGTTAAGTCATGCATAAAATGTTTAACCAACTTCGTCGTATCATTTCAAAGTGTTGTGGAGAAACACACTGTTTTATTTTCATTTTATACTACCTGGAATATTTAGTTGAGATTCCAAGAGCTTCGGAATTGCCCACATAAGATTGCGACGAGGCAATGTTTTGATCACTGTATAATTAACGTTTATTGAAAGGAATGAGAGTGTAATATTGTAGCTGTTTTTGTCACTGCTAACTTGATTTTTACGCTTGTAAGATTTACAATACACGTGGTATTGCTTCGCAGAAATTGTTTTAGGCCTAGTCTGCTAACATGTGAGTGTTGTGCCAAGGCCGTGCACCATTTCAAAGACGATTACAATAAGCGAGACGACTATATGAATGACAGAAGGCTTTGCCTTGCAAGTATAGTGTATTAGGAGGAGTTTTAGGCCATGATTTAATATTACGCTGCATTTTATGATAGAGTGTTTCCATTTACTAATACAGATGACCTTTGATGTATAATGTAGGGTGAATTTTATGTGTTTATTACCGTAGTTGATTTATTCCTACGAGGATTTTCGCTGTTAGAGCGATGTGCTATTGGTTATAGGTGACATGAGGCCATTTTTGTCCAGTCGACCAAAGTTATAATGAGCTGTTAGAGCCATTGTATGACGTCACCAGGACGTAGTGTTATGTGGATCGCCTACGTGTTTCGGGAGTGTTTTCTGGAGTCTTGATGCTAGTTTCCACATGCAGTGGAGTTGTTCATTCTTCTCTGTTTTCATACACGATGAGGGAAAAATTTGTGACCTAATACTCAACATTAAAAATCATGAGATGTAATTCTTTTACTAATATTGAATAATATTGAAGTTTAATTAATTCTTGCATGCTTTTCTGATGTTTTGTTTTGTTGACGTCGCTTTCAGCGATGATCTTTCGTTCTTTGACCGCTTGTTAGACATTAGATACACTAGGACAGTTTTCACACTACTTTTGAGACGACTGATTGTAATCGCGGTGACAAACTGGAGGCACCGGCGATTAGGAATCGAGCGATGTGAGCCGTAGTTGTAACTACGCTTTCGCCATCCTATCGTTACACGCAGATGACGATTTATTGTAAACAACATTAAGTTTGTGTGGGTAGGCATTGTAAATATGAATAAATGGTAGGAGTGCACTTTTTATTCGTTGTTGTATGCCCATTTTATGTACGCTGTGTGTATTAGTAGGATGTTTTTGTTTGTTTGGTTCAAAGTCGTGCATAGCTTTGTTTATTTTTCTTTGATATAGACGCATCTCGTCTACAGTTTAAGGTAAAGATAGGATTAAGCTAACAAAATTTAAAATAACGTTAAATGTTGGAAGTGATACCATCGTAACATAGATATTTTTAGTGGTGCTGTTAAATGTAATGATATACTTTTGCTATTATCGACGTTTAAATTCATTTGTTTTGCAGTAGATTCAGGGTGTAATTATTACTATTTTTCATGAATCTTTGTAGTGCTTAGGGCTTATTAACGTATCAAATTCCTAGCTTGATTGCAATTTAATTCATTTGTGAAAGGTCTTCGAAAGGGTTTAGCTTAAATTAAGTTGAGCGTTTAACTGATTGTTTATTTTTTTATTGAGATTTGCGGATTAGCCGATTAATACCCTCCGAAGTAGGTTAGGGATTCGTTCATGATGAATACATTTTTGATCTTTTACCTAAGCCTGGACTATTCACTGCTAGCTTTAAGTATATTTGGGGATGTATTCTCTTTGGACTGTTTTTGATGTGTAACATCTTTCCACTCGGTATCTGGATATTTTTGTGGAACTCGGTAGCTGGACATTTTTGTGGGAGTGATTTTGGAAAAGAGACGGAAGTGGATGGGACGGAAGTGAATGGGTCGGAAGTGCATGGGACGGAAACAATGAGCGCGCGCGGTGGCAGCGATCGGTACAACGACGTACTGTAAGCCATGTGACTATGTGGAATGTAAATCGCATATGGTTTACCTCAAAGTTTGGAGGCCCCATTAAAGATATTCCTACAATAAATCATCTTAAAGTTGTCGTTCATTGGTGTGAAAATATTCATTATATCATATTTGCTGAAAACAATTACAATTAATTAAATCTTCATACTTTTGCTGTACTCTTTTTTAATGTAAGCACTCGATACGTCGAGTGCTATATCGCATCAACAAACACTCCAAACAACGTAGGAATTCAGTATATTAACACCGTATACTAACAATAATAGAAACTTCGTTGGTCTAAACGTATCACTGGGAGAAACGCATTTAATATACCTACTGCACACCTAATTTTTAATCGCGCCTATACTTGGCAGTGCGCTATATCGGCAATAAGAGGCCATTTTCAAAAACACCACTGGCCAGGGTTCACTAACTGGCCGGTATAAAGCGCTGCTCGCATCAAGTAGGCAGTGGATTGCTCCCGCATACAGTTGCAGAGAATCCAGTCATGTTTGCTGGCACAAGGTAGCACTATAAGTTCGTTCTTAAAAAAATGCGAGTAAGTAATATGGAATTACTCGAATAACATGTCAGATGTTACACATCATATGCGACTACTGTAAGACTCGTATTTTTTATTTTTTTTATAACCACTGACCTCTCACCCAACCCAACACTACCCAGGTGTAACATTCTCGTGCGGGCTAGTCTGAGAACACATTCCATCCTCTGAGTATATGGGTTCGATGAATGAGGGCGTCGGGAAGGCCATTGGTGGTCTGCGGTCCCCTGAGTCTCCTGTTGATCGGGCACACTACAGTATTTCCCCACAAGTCGTAATTACCTCAACTAACGTACCCTGTCAGCTTCGTATGTAACAAATGTAAAGCCAGCATTCGTGGATTCCCGTCCTGCTCTTGTCTTGTCGGCAAATGCTAGTCATCTGGCGCCCGTCACACGGACCGGCAAAGCTCCGTTCTATTGGTTAGGGTCTCACTGTAGCTATTATATTAATAAGGTACTTACTCGTTGGAACAGTTTGGTGACGTGAATCCCTGCTGGTCCAGTAGCGAGAAGTAGGAGAAGATGAAGATGATGGGGAAGAGCCAGAGTAGCACAATGCACAGTGTGGTCATGCGGTGTGTCATGATGGAGGCGTAGTGCAGGGGACGCAGTATCCCCAGGTAGTGGTTGCCCGCTAATGCCAGCAGGTGCACCACTGTGGTTATTATAGCTGAAAGACGGAACGCCTCCAACACCAAAGCGAGACAGTCGTTCACTTTGATCTCCAGGGCCGTGTCCATCAAACTGTTCACAACCAGACCTAGAGCCAGCGTCGCAGACGAGAACACGTCCGCCCCCGCTAGACTCAAGCTTATCAACAGAGTGCGGGACAGCTTGCGACGTATCCAGTACACTGAGGATAGGATCCTGTAGGGCATCACAAACAAACTTAAAGTTAGTAATTGATATTTTCAAATTTAAATTACTTCCTCCCTTTAAAAGGCTGCTTAACAAGTTATACAGAATGGGCCATAAGTCAGTTGTCAAAAATGCGTTCGGTGCAATAATACTAAACAAAGGTAAATACAAATTTATTATGAACATGTACAATGATCAAAGTGGTTTCCATGCTGTTCTAAGCAAACAGTGAATACTTTCAACGCTGATTTCCACATTTTGTCGCAAATTTTCCAGGACTGTAGGTTTACAATATCTGATTGGATTCGTGCCTTCAAATGTTCAACATCACGAATCTTGACGGAATAACCCTCATTATTTGACTGAAAATCCCATGGGTGTGACATCAGAAGATCATGGAGGCCACTCAATAGTACCCCGTGTGCCAATCCATTCATCAAAGTTGTCATTTTGCAAGTCTCTCACACAATAACTCCATAATGCAGGTTGTTCTCCATCTTGTTGCCATATAAATTTTCCATTAACCGGATGCCAATGTCCATGAAGTGGGCTATTTTCCAGTTAACAACACTTCTTGAAGCATATCTAGGTAATTTACAGAATTGACATTAGCGTTAATGATTGCTAGTGACAATTGACTTATGGCCGTCCCTGTATAAACCACCCGCCCAGCTTTAGCCTATTGGTATAAGGGCTCGACGGGGGCTACAGCAGCGGCTATCGTCTCGTTTATTTGCTTGAATTGCACTTTTAAACAAATAAATATATTTCCGTTGATTTTTCAAAAAATGCAAGATATTTCCTTCACTATTGAGGCGATTTGGAAGATTTGGTATAAACCGCACCTTCTAACTCCCTCTGGTTTAAGAGCTTGAGTTTTGTGAAATCACACCTTAGCGTTTTATATAAACTCGGGGACCAGTGTACGAAACCTCGCATGTGAATAAACCACCCGCCTGGCTTTACTGTTATGCGAGTTTGTTTAAATGCACCTTTTAAATACATTGTTGATATTAATGAAATCAGAGTACAGATAGTCACTGCTTCAGGTAACACTCTTTCCTTTGAACGCATTATCGGTACTTGTGAACGCCTCTTGAGTATAGTCCAACCGCACAGATTTACTGTCATGCGGGCTGGGCACGACACAGTTCTGGCAGGGGCTATTGTTTTGTTTATTTGTTAAAATATACTTTATAAATACATAATAGTACATTATGCAACGAGCCTATCATCATCATCATCATCATCTTGCACAGTTTCCAGCCACTGGCCGGGTCTGTTTGGAACCCAAGCCTCTCCAACGTCTTCTGTCTTCCCACCATCTCTCAGCCTCCACCCTTGTCCAGTCTTCTCCCCTCTTCTTCACACTTTCTTACACCCCCTTCAGCCACCTGTCTCTCGGTCTATTTCCTTCCCACTTCGTATCGTGTATCCTCCTGGGTATCCTCTTCTCCTCCATTCGTTTTACATGTCCATACCATCTAAGCCTAGATTTCTCTATACCGTCCTTCTACATTAATTCTCTGGTCATCTCATTTCTTATTCTGTCCATCTGTGTAGCTCCAATACTGCTTCTCAAGAACCTCATCTCACTGGCCTGTATTTTGCTCTTCTCCCTTCCTTTCATAACCCAGGTCTCCGAGGCATACGTCAGGATAGGGACATAGTACTGTGCCCAACTCTAGGAATGGGTATTCCAAGATTCAGACACCTAGATATCAAGGGAAAGGCTACAGCCGCTTTTGAAAGTTGAGATATTTGAATATCGCGCTCCATTACTTCTAGAATGGAATGGAAACTTTGTGCAGCCAAGAGCATGTTAAGTGACGTAGCGAGTAGTAGCAGAGGTCGAGACTATTTGTTGATTAAATAGTCAGCCATGGAGTAGAGACTTGAGACTTGGATCAGATTACTGGCACGGCCAAATGAAAGAGAATGCACTTAGTCTCAAGTGAATCGGACCAGAGACACCGGAGATATGAGGATTTCCAGATTTCAGCGTGATCCAGCGTGGACCCGACCGTTTTGAATAAAAGCCGACCGGCCCAAGCATCATCAGCTCACTTCGAACCAAGCTCTTGCATGACAAGGTGCTGCTGCTACGTTGAGCCAAGGCACATGGTTGCCGGATCTACGCAGAAGATATCTTTAAATTGTGATAGTCACAAAAGTGCTGCGATACGTGTGGAACATAGTAAGTTTCCGGCAGAGGGAATCACTAAGGTGATTGTTATTTTTCTACGGACACTGGTGAAATACTTTATTTCTATATGGACACATGCTAGACTTTGTCTAGAAAGTACTTTGTCACAGCCCAGTAATAATAATTCAATACTTGGATATTTTAATCCAATTAGTCAGTTTCATAAATTGTAACTTAATAACCACTCCGATGTTTCAGTATATTGAAGGCCAGTCTATCACGGTGTTGTTCATTAGCCGACAAAGGGAAACTATATGTTGCTTCGCGCATGATAGATGGTGATAAACCATGCCCAGGGAACGATCTTCAGAACAGCCGTTGATTGATTTAGACTGTCAGTGTTTTCTTGTACTGAAAAGATTACCGTGAGTTATGCTACAACTGACGTATTTGAGAATAGATCATTTGGATCTGACCCCATTTAAGCGAACTGCTATGGATTTAATTGAAGCCAATATTAAAATGGATCAGCAGTTACTTCAAACTTCAAGAAATATTTCCACTATGTCGTGTTAGACAGATTGTGGGTATATAATGGCGGCTGATACAAGGATTAGACGTGCGTGTCCAATAGGGCATGTATCTGGATAAATCTGGTACAGACCAGGTTCACTACGCTTCAAGACCAACGAGAAATGCAAGCCACATTTGATTTTTATATTATGCCTAGCTAATTGGAACAAACTCATTTTCGGCAGATGACCAACACATTTGTTTTTCTTCGTATTTAAATCTTGCAATGATTTACGCAAGACATATTAGAGTTATTCTGAGTATTTTCAGCACTCAGAACAGTTTAGGATCGATGACCGAGCATAACGAGCATTTATTTGAATGTTTCATTTTTTTTGATAATCACGGTAATCAGCCGAGGTAACTGTAAAAGTTAATGATTATTTTTGTTGAGAAATGGATATTTTATCCATATTCGAAGAATCGAACATGTGGATTCTCACATAATGAAATAATAATTAAACACATTTACAATAATATAACTAATAATAATAATAATCCACTAATAATAATAATAATGATTTTCATAACTTTTCTAAATAATTCTTGGATCTTATATTTTCTAATAATCACATTCATTGAGAGAGAGCTTATGAAGTAGTTTAATCATTTCTAGTTTGGGACAGGTGATTTTCCGAAGGATAGTGGTTAGCGCAAGCCCGCATTCAAACAACATTACAGTTCTGGTTGAACATTTAATATTTGCAATGAGCAAAGTATATTTTTCAAATAACACGGAGAGGCATGAAACGGGAAGCAAATGATATTTGTATCAATTAGGATATTTTTGTATTTATATAAAATCATGACGTAGATACACATTCGAAAGTGAAATAGAGAGTATCATAAGTGTGGTAACTTCACGATTTGAACTGAATGGTAAAATAAAATAAACTTGTAAGTTTATAAATCTTCCAGTGTTGATAATAAGCAGAGGCTTGATTTATTGTATAAATTTTGGGAAGAAAATTTATGTGTGTGGAGTAGTTGAAATGCCATTCCCAGGTGCGCATGTTTAAGTCGCAGGAATGAGGAGGTTTTTATTTGAGCATCAATCAAATAGCAGGTTCGATGACTCATTGTTAAAGAAGGAGTATTGGAACTACACATTGCGTCGTATGAATGACCCAAAGGTTATTTCTTAAAAACCATCAGTTCTTATTTCAACCTTGTTTACGGATTCCATTAAGACTTTGATTTTGCTAGAAACCGGATTTGTCATGATAGTATTTTATTCTTCTTCAGAGGAAGACCTTTGCCATTGTTGTTGGAATATTGTGTTCTTATAAAAATAATAGAATGGGCCACTGCCAATTAAAAATAATTCTATAACCACGAATAATTTGAAGGATGTTTTCAATCCTAGGGTCATGAACTAAATGAATTTATTATGAAGCTACAATTCTTATTTCCGCATTCTGTTCAAGAATTGCAAGTTGTGAAAGTTACTAAAATGGCCACAAATATAAATAATTTTCTTAATAATGATTCCAAGTGGAAAATCGAATATTTGAATGGTCCAACAATTTATTGATCAAGTTGATGATTCAGAAATCATATATTTTGTTAGGAACTTGAAGTTCATAATCGAGTCACTTCTCGAAACGTTTAATGTCAGAAGAACAATTAATTTTGTTGTGCTTCGCACAGTTCTTCGATGTTATGCTCAAGGGTCAGATACTTTTCAGACGTTGTTATTAATATGTGTACATAATTTGTGTTGATTCAGAGAAAATAATATTTTTTGACAATATTTTTTTGAAACTGGAAAAATAAGTGAAAGTTAAAAATTCTATGAACAATTATTCTACGAGTGTTAATATTGTGTAAAAATTCAACCAGTGAACTACAGTATTTCCAGTAAAGACAATTAAATTTGAACTGGATTTAATCATAAATAATGGATATAATTTTGGAACACAGTCTACAGGACTGATAATCAGACTTGTGTCTCCAAAGATAATTGTCCAATGTGTTGGAAAATTTCTGTACATTGTGTAAATAGTAATGTGGGTCGCCACACATGAATTATGCTGCTTTGAGCATTTTATTTTGCAGTCAATTTTAAATTCAGAATAAAATGAGATAATTTTACATGATGTGTTATGCCCAGTTGAATCTCCTTCTATCCTTATTGTTGCATTGAGCCAAAAATCAGTAAAGCATTTTTTTTCATTTGATGTCGTTTTTGCGATTAGCTTTAACCCATCTGGCGCCCCGGGATATTTTGACTCTCGTGCTGACTGATTCTTGGTAAAATGCATATGTGGTCGTGCGGACTCCAGTCTAAACGGGCACAGTACGTCCGAAATATGGTCTTTTTGCTGTTCTGAGCCTATAATGGCAATAATTAAGACACGTGTATGTTTACATACGAGTGTCTTAATTACCATTATAGGCGAGTTGCATACGACTGTTTATAATTATAATTTTATATAACTCTATTATATGTTTTTAACATAAATATTCATAAATATCTGTGGGATTCTGTTACTTCAGTTATTGAACAGGGCGCACTGGCTTTGCTGACTGAACATTTCAAGATGGTGGCTGTGTGAATCATGCAAGCATTATAATCCATAACTTAGGACCCACCAATTCCGATTATCGAACCGAGGACGGTTTAAGCTATCCTAAAGAACGTGACCCGTTTGATATTATAATTGTATATTATAATATTATACTGTGGTAGTGACTTAAAATAGCCGTCTCAGTGACATGACAAGATGGCAGCTGACCTTCTAATCATTTAAATTAGCCGCTGGCTGCGCGAGTGAAGCAAGCGAGCCAGCGGCGTGTGGGCCAGGCACGCGGTGCGTCTAAGCGCTCCTTAGCCTGGTGTATAACTTGAAGAGGGGGTTTAAAGTAACTTAATAAAATTGATTTATAATATAAGTTTTAGTTTAAAAAATAGAGGTGCCTGCCGGGGCAGCCACCCTGGAGGCCCCTGGCGTGATATTAGGTTGATTGACATTAAGATTGTGAAATATTTTAAAGTTGGAGTATTTAATATTTAAACAGTAAGGTTGATTCAAGTTGTAATTTATTTGCGTTAAGTAATGTTGTTATTAGAAGCTGTAATTTCCGTTTCGTTCACTAGACCGCCACATGTCCTCGCGGCCATGGCGCGACATCAGCAGTTGCTTCAGCTTGATGATAATAATAATAATAATATGATGGTTTTGAAGTTATGACTTTAAGCTTTAGGAAGGAAGACAGACCTCAAGTGGGTTGGCGTTTGATAGTATGAAATGGTAGATAGACCTGTAGTAGGTTAGTTTGATTTAAAGAAAAAAAATGATAATAATAATAAGCCTCGCTTTTGGGGATAATGGTGAATTTAAATGATTGCAATGAGGTGTAAGAGCTAAGTTTGAGTTTCTGGGCTGTGATTGGCTGTGTTTGAATGTGTTGGATGGGCGGGTAGCTGAGCTGGGCTGTGATTGGTTGTCGGGTTTTGGTCTGTTTATAGTAATTCCGGATGGAAAATGTGGGATTTTTGGTTTGAAAAGTGTAGTTTAGAGGTGTAGCTATGTTGTAGAGTAAGTTTGGTTTGAATATATTACGATTTGGGTGAAAAAGTTAGTCGGACGTTGTATCCCTGGCCTGTAATTGGCTATCAGTGTTCTGTAGTCTCGGAGCTGATTTCGCTAGTGAATATGCAAATTTGTGTTACTAAAAGGAGTTGAAAGTGAGTAATTTAGTATGTTCGGAGTAGATAATTTGATTTTTAGATGTGGAACTGGTAGAGTAGGTGTCTGTGAACTATATGAACTGTATGAGGCCCGCCAGCCCACAGCGCGCTATCCCAGGTGAGCAGGCAGGCGCGCCACGAGTCCACGGTCCTGTGTTCGACTGTAGTGACTGATTGTTTGGTTTCAGTTGAACTTGCAGATGGGGATATTATTGTTTAATGGATATTGGGCTATGGTTTACTGCGTTTGCAGTATTTGGGCTTGTAGAGTGTTCCCTGGCCCGCCAAATGCCATCCCAGGCGAATGGGTTCGGTCTCGATCCCCAGGTAGGCACCTAGCAGTTCCAGAGTCCTCTGTTCGATGGTGGCTGTAGTGTCTATGGCAGTGTGATGGCTGAGAGTTGGGAGAGGAGCTGTAGTAGCTGTGTAAGGGCTGAATTTGTATGTGTTGGAGGTGGAGGGACCTTGAGGGACATGAGGGATGGAATGTTAACGTGTTCGCGTTGTCTGTGTTTCAACTGCCGTCGCCTTATGGCTGTTTTAATGTAATTGCAACAGGAATAAGAGGCCGCATGCGCACCGACACAATTGACACACCGAGGTTTGTCTCTGGCTACCCTACAAGCGGTGTGGTGATGATGCCTCGTGGGGGCAACTAGCAGCATTATGTTATAATCGCTGGCAGTTGAAACATTGGATCGTGAGTGTAGCGTGTGGTTTGGAAGGAGGGCGACGAGTCGCCCTTGTTTTTGGATTAGGGTTTGCATTTACTGTGTCTGGGGGAGGGAAATTGTCAGGTGTGACATCGTTCTCTGATGAAGGAGCGACTGCCTGTGAGGGAGATGTGTTTTGCATTGTTTGAGAGCCTTCGTGTTCTTGCATTGTTGGCTTTGTACTTTGTTTGATGTTTGTAGGCTTGGTTGCTATGGTGTGACTGAATGGGCTGGTGAATTGTGTGCATTTGTGCTTGCGTTTAGGTCTGATGTGCGCAAGATGTGTTTGTGTCCATGTTTCGGCTATGTCTGGCTCTGTTTGTGAGTGTTCGTGAAAGAATTCTGTAATTGTTGTTTGAGATGCCTTTGAATATTTGAGAGTAGGTGGCAGTGGCGGGGGAACTGGTATTTTTGACAGTGTAGTCTCCTCTGTTTGTGAGCACTTGGTGCGAGTTTCAGTGGGTCTGTATGGAATGAGAGTAAATGGGGGAATGTAAGGATGGTTCCGGAGAGCGCTTGTGACGGTGTTCAGGCGTATGTTTTTAGTGGGAGTAATGGCAAAGTAATGGTTGCGGAGTTCCTCAATGCAAGTGATGTACTTAGCTATTAGGGAAACCACGCTGACGATTGCTTCGCGAGTAGCTGGCAACTGTCTTTGGCCCGTTGGGCTGCGTGTAGGAGAATCGTACCACAGCGTCTCCCCGTAGTTAAAGTCGGGAAAGGTGCCATGGCACGGTGTAGGTGGCGGTGAAGAGTCCCTAAAGAACTCAGGGTGCGGTGACGGGGCCCTTGAACCATTGCTGGTATCAGATACCTGCCATTCCAGCAATTAGTTTCATGTAGGCCATGTGTGTGAGTGAGAGTGATAATGAGTGAATGAGCAAGGTTTATGAGAGTGGGAAGGGGTCAAATACCGTGGTAGACCGTTATGAATGAATTTGCCTCGTCCAAGAAGTTATCGCCAGTCGCACAAGTTGATCGGTTGTAGCCGTCACAATGTGCGCTCTGGCGTAAAAAGTTTAAATAATTGATTAGTGTTAATTAATCAATTATTTGGCTGCTGCAGGGTTGGAGGGAGAGTTTAGTTTGGCAGTAACTCGGGGGTGATAGGATGTTCTTGACGTGGAAGGTGCGGTAGGTGGGCAGGCAACAATGGCTTGGTATCGACAATGGGTAACGTTTGGGAGGGAAGGGGATTGTTGAAATTGAATTGGGAATCGGAGAGGGTTATGGGCTGGCTGAAGTCTCGGAGGTAGCGATGTTGAAGCGATGTGAAAGGCAGATCATCGGTTTAGGCATCGGTTTGAACGGAGCTCGGAGCAGTGACGTCTGACCTGTTCAGAAGCTGGACTCAACCCCAATTTTTTGCTGGGCAGCTGACCTTTTGTGCCTGACCTATATCTCAGTAGTTTGACTTTGTTATATGCAATATGCCTACCGATAGAAATATAAACTTTGTATGAAATGGTTTATAATGAAGGTATACTACTCTGAAGAAATAGTTTATTCCAAGTCATTATTAGCTAACACGTTGTATCTAAGTCGGTTGATAACACTGAAGTACCGGTACTATGGTGGTAGCGCGTTGGTTTCTTACGCTGTCAGCTGGGGTTCGAAACCTACTACAGTTAGAATTTTTTCACTTGAATTCTATTACAGTATATTCATTTTTATACCTACTTATACGTTAGAAAATTAAGCAGCATAATGTGCATTTCACATGGAAAATATATATTTCATTAAAAGTCCGGACTGTTGAAACCGGATTTTGGTGGCGGCTGATATCGTATTTCTCTCGTATATTCCACTCTTCCAATATAAATTCCTCAGATCTCCTCATTGCAGATGGCGGAAGGATAATTTGGGTCTCCTTGAACGGTGTGGTCAATATCACACTATTGTTCGTTTCTTACACCTTGACTATGTGGAGTTGTCTTTGGTGGAATACCATTTAATGTTATTTTGGCGAGTGAGCAGTGGTGTTCGATCACATATTGTGCATAATCTTCTTTACCTAGAAGGTCCTAAGAATATACTGTATAGCACTTTTTGAGAGTAAGCAATGTTAATATAATCACAGACCAGAAGTTACTGACGTAGAGCGGGTGGCCTTGCTAATCCCTGGCCTCCTGAAGTACCGTATATTTAATTTTGTAATTGTTCAACTTATCTCAAAATAACAGGAGGAGCTAGCATTCAGTGTAGGCCAGTCACCGTTAGGCGTTAGGTCGCAAAAAATTGCAAGGTTCTGATTTTTTGGATGTTGTTAGGATAGATACCAGTAGTGTTAAACCAAGTTTGCAACTTCGAAAGACTTGTGCTAACTTCGTGGTGCTCGAAAAACCTTGAGATTTTCAGACCTTTTCAGTTTTTGGCTTACAACTTCTAAACAAATGCATGCTTCGGTTAAGTCATCCATGACACTTTTAAAGAAGACAAAATTAGCGACAATTTGAGCACAACCCAAGCTCTGTATGCCTTATATTATAGATCTCGAGATACAATACTACGAAAATGGGCCATTTTTAGCCTATTTTCAATTTAAAAAAAATAGGCTTATGAGATCACCTTTTGTCCGTGTGTGTGTGTGTGTGTGTGAGGAGTGTGTGTGTGTGTGTCCCCCTAATAACTTTTAAACGACTGGAGCGATTTCAATGAAACTCGGTAAGTTCATAGCACTATTCTGGGCGACCCCGACCGTGCCCTTCAAATTTTGTTACGTCTCACCAATCCAACATGGTGGCTGTGCGAAATATTTCACCAGCATTCAATATCTCCGAAACAATTACCGATATCACCCTGGAATTTTTTACGGTGATAAAGGGAGCTACTAAAAGCTCACCTATGTGACGATTGAAAACCAGATAACTACAAAACCAACATGGCGGCCAAGGGAAGTTGCGACTTTTAAATAGACGTTTCTCGCGATTTAACCAACCAAATGCAATGAAACTTGGCACAGTGTATGTTCATACACATTATAATGCACCGACATCTAACTTCGTTCAATTGTTAACATAACCTCAAGATGGCGGCTGTGCCAATTATTTCACCAGCATTCTATATCTCTGAAACTATTACCGGTATCACCATGAAATTTGGTACGGAGATAAAGAGCACTACTGGAAGTTCATCTATGAGACTTTCAAATACCGGTTAACTACAAAACGAACATGGCCGCCAAGCGAAGTTGAAAGTTTTAAATAGACTTTTCTCACGATTTAATGATCCAAACGCAACGATATATCGTACAGCAAATGTTTATACACATTGTAATGCACTGATATCTAATTTAGTTCATTTGTTTACATAACCTCAAGATGGCGGCTGTGCGAATTTCGAAAATTAAGTTTTTATTTCTTGTGTTTTAATCATGCGATCGAAATCAACATTTTCATAATGAACCTACACAATAATCATCATCTAAGAGTACATAACTCTATGGCCTACATATATTAAAATCCAGCATGGCGACCATCCGAAATATTTAGACGGTTCTCAATATCTACTAATCTACTACAGCAATCAAACTGAAATGTTGTAAGTGTATAGAGGCTATACGCATAAGTTCACCTATGGGACGTTCAGTAACCTAGCGAGCACAAATCCAACTTGGCGGCGACGCGAAATTTAAAGATTCAAATGGACGTTTCTTGCGTTTTAACCATCCGAGCGCAGTGAAACTTGATACGGTATATGCTTATACAAATTTTAATCGACTGGCATCTAATTCATTTAAATTATTTTCATAAACACAAGATGGCGGCTGAGTGAAATTTTAAAATCCCGCTTTTATTTCTTGTATCCTAATCATGCGATTGAAGTTTGAATAACACACCTACACAATAATCTTCATGTAATAGTACATAAAACTAAGGCCTACAATGTAGAAATCCAACATGGTGACCATCCAAAATATTTAGAAGGTTCTCAATATCTACGAATCTATTACAGCAATCAAACTGACAATTTGTATGTTGATAGAGGCATTTAATAGGATATATGAAAATAGGCTATTTAGTTATTCACGGAACTACTTGTTTTCGATAAGTTTGAAATTTGTAGTAAGCCAGTTTTTCGAATAAAATGCCGTCTAAAATACTCATTTTACGAGGAAAGTCATGAGAAATACAGTTGTAGAGCAGTTATTTAGCTTCAATTTAAGTATAAGAAAAACGCTTTACGACCAACGAATCTCATGTTGTCAGGTAAAATAAAAAAAAAGGAAATCGAATTTTTCAAGAAATACAGTTTCGAATGTAAATTGATATCAATATTGCACATTTATCTATTAATGTCATTTTTTTTTGTGGGTTGGGTGACTGGAAAATATCTATCTTAGCGATAAGGCTGCCCATTGCAGTCAATGTTATACCTACCCTTTGAGTAAAACTCACTGTACATTTATTTATGTTATGTTGATTGCAATAAAGTGCTTCAGATCTAATCTAATCTATTTTTGAGATAATTATTGCTACTGCCATAGAAATTGGATGTAATGGAGTCAAATAAATAACTGGAAAGGAATTTTGAAATGTTAAATTTAAAAGGAAAGACAAAGTACGACCCTTGGTAGCAGCCACAGTTAAGGTGCACAACAAGCAGGTTGCTATAGACCTTCTCACAATATTCCAATGGCTGTGTGTAACAAAACAGTCTGAGGCCGACCTAAAAAGCCACTTTACATGCAAGTTGGCCCCAAAACCCATGGTTCTATTCTCCGACGAGGGAATGCGAAAAGGAACAAAATCATCGTTCTATTCTGCCTTTACGCCCCTCCCAGAAAATGTCGCCGTTGGAGAAAGAATGTTTGTTGTAGTTGACGGAGGATACTTGCTCCATAAGGTTATATGGCAACGGAACAGCTCAGTGAGGGAAATTGTAGCTGCTTATATTACAAACACGATCAATCATTTTGAAAAAAATGTCTCAGCAGAACTGCTACGACGTTATGCAGCTTCAGCGTGCAGCGATATCTTTTATGAAGAATCTACACTGATCGAAGTGCCCCAAGAAAAGTTTTTTGTCCAACCCAAAAAAACAAGCAATGCCTGTTCAACTTTATCTGCACTGGACTGGATATACAAGGGATCGAAACAAAGCAAGCTCCAGAGGACGCTAACTGCCTCATTGTGAGGACAGCATTGGAAAGGAGTGAGGAGTACGAGCACGTCATAATCGCTGGAGAAGATGTCGACCTCTTGGTGTTCCTAAATGGTTTGGGCCCCAACAAACAAAATGTTTCCTTCCAGAAAAGTGCCAGGGGTGGAACAGGTTGCAAGCAGTTCTTGTCAACATCATTCATTCGAGGAGATCTCTCACTTCCCCCTGGAATAGAGTTGTTCCTCCACGCCTTCAGTGGTTGCGACACCACCTCTGCCCTTTTCGGGCAAGGGAAAACGAAGATGTTGGGCGTCCTTTCAAAACTGCCAGACCTTCTTGACGTGGCTACCACTTTTCTCAACAATAACGCCACCCATGAAGAGAGAGCCTCAGCTGGCAACAAATGTCTCGTGGCGTTTTATGGCGGTAGAAAAGACGATTCTCTCCACGCCTTGCGTTACGGGATATTTGTCCGATCTGCTGCCAGCGCAAAAGTCAACCTCGCTCGTCTGCCCCCAACCGAAGAGGCAGCTGCCTAACATTCTTACAGAACCTACCACCAGGTGCAGCAGTGGTTGAGGTTTGAGAAAGATCCCAACAAGTGGGGATGTACAATGAGTCAGCAGGGGCTGACACCCGTGACCTTAAACAAGGAACCAGCGCCGCAAACTCCGCTCAAACTCTTGTCATGCAGGTAAGGTAATCTATTCGTGTTATGTCAGTCCTAGTCAATGTCCACTGCTGGATATAGGAATTTCTTATGATTGTAATTAAAAAATTTGAATCTATTGTAACCTGTATTTACTTTAACTGCTGCAATTCTTGTCATACAGGTGCCTGAAAGCAGATCGATGCTCCTGCCGGAGAGCTCTCTGTAAAATTTGTCGGTGGAAGACCAGCTTAAATCTCCTACCTAGAAGAGCCGTATGATGAACCTGGGCCTTCCAAAAGAATACTATTGTCTCGCTAAGTGCAGATAAGCCTAACATTACATACCTACCCTTTTGTTGTAATTTATTAATAAATAGTAGGTAATTAACGTGTTGAGTGTTTCTGTCGCAGGTGTTAGCTGAGGTCCCTCCATCACTTCGCTACTGTGACTTCATTATTGATAAGAAATTGTGCCGTTTTTAAACGACACTTGTACGCTCCTACCTTCAAGGCTCCGTGTTTGTCCTTATCTGCCAGTGGTAGAGATTTTAGTTCGCTGGTTCACGACAGAGAGCGTGGCATTAACTGGAAGGTAAGATATTGGTTGACTCAATGTGTGTCGTGCGCATGATCAGTAGCTGCCGCTAGATGGCGGTGTTGTTATTGTCGAAGTCCGGACAGCTGTTTTGGAGCTTGAAAAAGTATTCTAAAGTTTGTAATTTAGCATCGACCTGACTAAATGTCAAGAAACTTCTGATGAAGGTCCTCGTGGGAAGTGAGATACCTTGGGCTATCCTCAGAGCGCCTAAATTGTTGAGAACATTGGCCTCAACTGTACTAAGTCTTATCAAGGAAACGGCGATATGTTTGGAATGTTTATTTTATTATTTGAGAATGGCAACTATATGATTTGGTCTCGAATGCTTGAAATAGCGTGATTTGGAATTGGGAGAACTGATAGTAGTCATCTGTAAGAAGTTTTCGTCGGCGGAAAGAATGTGTATTCTTCCTTTATTTATTTGGTGGAATATCTACATTTGGTGCCTGATGGAAAGCTGATTCGTTCACTTGTGCATTGTAGTATGTGAACAAAGTGGGCTATGAAAAATGGTATGTAACACTCTTGTTATGCTTTATGGTAGGCGAGACCTAAAACTTGTGTTCTCCTTATTATGTCGTTGCATGATTTCCTGTGATTGGTACTTGTATCGAGATTTCAGGAAATGTCGATTGTCCAAAGCTATTCTGTTGTTGTTCTTGATCTTCTGTTGACCGAGCTTAACAGTAGTCGTCGATCAGCTGTTAGATGTGACAAAAGGAGATCGTGGGAAGCCATCTTGGAGGAATGTCGTTATGAATTTCGCTCCGTACTTTATATATTTTAATAAGTGGAATATATGAATATTAATTTCCCTATTAAAACAAGATTATTAATCTAGGTATTTGGAGAATGCTTTGAATGTCAGTATGGTTACTGACAACCACGATATTTGAGTCAGATGAGAATATTCGTTGTACAAGTGAGGGGTAGGCTATTTGTGTACTTGAAGTTACTGTAAGTAAAGAAAATACGTACGGCCACCTGAAAGATTACTTTCCTTTCGACCAGAAGTTCTACGGATGTTTGCAAATGATATTAGAGGAATATGCCAAAAGCTGTTGATATAAATATTACCAAGAATCCTGTCTGGACTTAGTATTGGAAAGGTGTTCAGAGATACTATTCCTTTAAAAATAACTAGGCCTACGTTAGAAGGTATCCTTCAGGTTAGTGTAACTTTCCATGTCTTGTTTATTAAATGTTTATATGTCAATATGTTTGTTAAAATGTACTCAAAGATGATAATACAAGTCAAATCATGCCAGAGTACCTGAGTATTCTTTCTAGGTCTTATGTACAATAGCATAACCTGAATGAGTGCCTCTGGGTAGTAGAGCTTTTTGGGTCTGGTCGTTCCAAGGGGGCGGTTCAGAAATTACACAATATTATTAATTGTATACAATTTAATTCTGCATGATAAACAATTTTCCACTGATTGATGTCTTTCATACCCTTTTAAAATGTCATGCAATTCGTCAGGCTATACTGTATATTTTGAAAAATCCGATTTCCTATTTTTGTAACCTGATTACATGAGAACTATTAGTCTTACAGCGTTTTACTTATGCCTGAATTAAAGACAAATAACTGCTCTACAACGTTACTTCTCATGACTTGCCTCGTAGAATGAGTATTTTAGACGATATTGTGTTGGAAAGACTAGCTAACTACAAATTTCTAACTTTCTGAAGAAAAAAAAATAAGGCCCATTTTTGAAGTGTTGTATCTCTAGATATACTGTATAAGGCATACAGAGCTGGGATTGCGCTCAAATTATCGCTACGTTTGTCTGCTTTAAACGTGTACTGGATGACTTTTCTGTAGAATAAATTTTTTAGTTAGAAGCCACAAACTGAAAAAAGTCTTGAAATGTCGAGTTTTTTCGAGCACCACAAAGCACAGGTCTTTCGATGTTGCAAACTTGGTTTTACACTATTGGTATCTATCCTAACATCAGAATCTTGCAATTTTTTGCGACCTAGAATGTTTTAGATGACTGGCCTAGTGGCCCACTGAGCAAATACAAACAAGAACTTGCAGAATAGAAAGCACGTTATAGTTGCACCGGCAGTGGCCTAAATTTTGATGAATCAGTCCAACATTTTGTCCACTTCTTGGCAAATTCCATCGACCTTCTACGTGGTCCTACCTACACCGCTAGATAGTATTATGGGGCCAGAATAAATAACTTGACCGTAACTTGACATAAATAGGCCTACCCACAGAACTTATAAGCAAAGTTTTAATCTTAAGAGTTCTACAAAGAATACAGAAAGACGCCATAATAAGTATAAACACCAGCAAGCGCAGTTTAATGGGCGTGTAACTGTCAAAAGTTGTCAGCAGAGTGCAGCATGATTAGAACGGGTCCAATACGTAATATGGCTAATAGCGAATGCTAAGCAACGTCAAGGAAAACAAAAAGAGCTTCATATTAAAGTTCTAAGCAGCCAGTAACCCAATTTGTATGCGTTTCGACCCCTTTGGCACCTGCTGCACTCTTGAGGCAGCAATACGAAGTTGGTCTAGAACACGCCCATAACTACAACCAAAGTCGGAAAGTAATCAGATCAGTACTTATGAATGACTAGCTGAAGTACCCGTGCTTCGCTACGCGTCATAAATAAATTAAAATGTGAAGGTGACAGTTAAAACAGGGGATAGGCGAGGTGCTGCGCAGAGGGAGATTAAGGATGGAACATTTTGTCCAACTACATCGCTCGGCGATGACCGTGTTTTATAGCACAAATTTAGGTTTTACTCGCTAACGGTTGGATATACCTTTCGGATAGAAAATGTAATTTTAAACCTCTTATATACCATCAAAAGTTTGCTATTTCTTAGCGTTCTCCTTTTATTTGAAATGGAAATATGAAAGTTTGAAACTAAAGGGTGTAGTGACGTCACTAAAATGGTCGCCATCTTTAAATAGTGCAAAGTATTGAAATCAAAAGTAACCTATATGTTAAACAGGTAAATCAGCTACTTCCATGTAAAATTCATGTAAATCGGACCAGTGGTACTTGCGTGATTGAGTAATACACAGACACACACCAACTCATTTTTAGCCTCGCTTCACTCGCGTCATTGTGTCATATTGTTATTCAATGAAATGCAGGTTTAACCCCGTTAACACCCCTTTAGAACCTGAAAATCCAAAAATCTCTCCTTAGTAGACGTTTTCGACACACAACAAACATATCCCCAAAATATCATTCTTCTAACTTTAATAGTTTGGGTTGGTCGATGAGAGTGAACATCCAAAAATCCTTCCCTAGTGGACGTTTTTCTCCCAGAATTTCACCCCTCCCCATAGGCCCCTTAAATTGGATTTATGATAAACGGGCGAACACCTATTTTATTTATTTATTTATTTATTTATTTTTAAGCTGATTGATTTCCTCCGAGTTTCAAACTCCTCGCCTATGTCGTTTAAGAGATACACGCTCCGTTAAGAATCTTTCAACCCCCACTTTTCATCCCTTTCACCTCATAATATATACTACATCGAAAAACCATTAGACATGTGTCAGCTAATTTTTAATGATTAGAATATATGCCAAGTATCACATCCCCAAATGAAACCACTCGTGAGATATTGTTATTCAATGAAATGCACGTTTACCCCCATAACACCTATTTAGAACCTGAATATTCAAAACTCTTTCCTTAGTGGACGTTTTCGACATACAACGAACATATCCCCAAAATGCCATGTTTCCAACTTCAATATTTTTGTCTGGGCGATGATGAGTGAGTGAATGAGTCAGGACATCTTCTTTCATTTTTAGCCTATTTTCAATTTTGAAAAAATAGGCTTATGAGATCACCTTTTGTCCGTGTGTGTGTGCGTGTGTGTGTGTGTGTGTGTGAGGTGTGTCCCCCCCCAAATAAAATCTAAACGGCTGGAGCGATTTCAATGAAACTCGGTAAGTTCATAGCGCTATTCCCGGCGACCTCGACCGTGCCCTTCAAATTTTGTTACGTCTCACCAATCCAACATGACGGCTCTGCGAAATATTTCACTAGCATTCAATATCTCCGAAACTATTACCGATATCGCCCAGAAATTGTGTACGGTGATAAAGGGCACTACTAGAAGTTCACCTATGAGACTTTCAAAAACCTGGTGACTACAAAACCAACATGGCGGCCAAGCGAAGTTGAGACATTTAAATAGACGTTTCTCGCGATTTAACTATCCAAACGTAATGAAACTTGGTACAGCAATTGTTTATACACATTGTAATGCACTGGAGTCTAATTTAGTTCAATTGTTTACATAACCTCACAATGGCGGCTGTGCGAAATATTTCACTGACATTCTATATCTCCGAAACTATTACAGATATCAGCCTGCAATTTTGTACGGTGATAAAGGGTACTGATGCAAGTTTACCTATGTATATTTCATAAACCTGTGAAGTACAAAACGAACATGGTGACCAAGCGAATTTGAAATATTTTAATAGACTTTTCTCGTGATTTAACTCTCTGAGCGCAGTGAAATGTGGTACAGTACATGATTTTGCAGATTGTAATGCACTGCCATCTAATTTAATTTAATTGTTTACATAACCTCAAGATGGCGGCAGTGCGAAATTTTAAAATTAAGTTTTTATTTCTTGGGTCGTAATCATGCGATCGAAGTGAAAGTTTGAATAATGAACCTAGGCAATAATTGTCCTTGAATGGTACATAACTCTATGGCCTATACATATAACAATCCTAAATGGCAAGCTTCCGTAATATTTAGACGGTTCTCAATATCTATGAATCTTTTACAGCAACCAAACTGATTTTTTTATGTTCATAGAGACTATGAACATATGTTCACCTATAGGACTTTCAGTAACCTGGTGAGCACAAATCCAACATGGCGGCGACGCGAAGTATAAATATTTAAATTGACGTTTCTTGCGAATTATCTATCCGAGTGCCGTGAAACGTTGCACGTTAAATGCTTATACAAATGTTGATCCACTGGCATCTAATTTATTTCAATTGTTTACATAATCACAAGATGGCTGCTGTGCGTAATTTTAAAATCTTGTTTTTACGTCTTGTGTTCTAATCATGCGATTTAAGTTTGAATACCACACGTACACAATAATCTTAATGTAATAGTACAAAAATAAAAATCCAACCTGGCGACCATCTGAAATATTTAGACGGTTCTCAATATCTACGAATCCGTTACAGCAATTAAACTGAAAATTTGTATGTTGATAGAGGCAATTAACATGAGCAGGATATATGAAAATAGGCTGTATAGTTCTTCACGGAACTACTTGTTTTCCTTCAGAATTTCACCCCTCCCGATCAACCCCTTCAATTTGATTGATCAAAAAGCTGTTGAACAGCTATTTACTTACTTTAAAGCAGTTTTCCCCCTGAGTTTGATGAGTGAGTCAGTCAGTCAATCAGTAGGACATTTTCATTCTTGTTCCCCCCCCCCCACCCCCACCCAGAATTTCACCCCTCCCCATGGGCCCCTTAAATTGGATTTATGAAAAAAACGGTCAAACACATATTTACTTATTTTTATGCTGATTTTTTTCCGCTGAGTTTAAAACTTCTCGCCTATGTCGTTTAAGAGATACACGCTCCGTTAGGAATCTTTCAATCCCTACTTTTCACCCGTTTCACCTCATAATATACACCACATCGAAAAACCCTCAGACACGTATCTTCTTGCTTTTTAATGATGAGTTTATATGCCGTGTATCACATCCCCCAATGAAACCAATCGGGAGATATTGCTATTCAATGAAATGCAGGTCTACCCCCTTAACACCCCTTTAGAACCTGAACATACAAAAATCCTCTTTTAGTGGGCATTTGCGGCCCTTGGAGAAGCTCTATACCAAATTTCTTTCCAATCCGTTCGGTGGTTTCTGAGATTTCATGATGAATGAATGAGCGAGTGAGTGGTATTTGACAAATATATAGTAGAAGATCGTGTCAAGTCTTTGTTATGTTTAACTCGGTTGACAGTGCTGTGTGAGTAGTTGAGTAACTAACGGGATTTCAAGTAATGATCCTCATTTTCTATACCGGTAGTGCAGAGCGCAACTGGTATCCAGTCGGCCGTGTCTCGACTTGAGCTATGTTGCCATGGAAACTATCTGCCTTGCCATTCCTTCATGAGTATATTTTATGATTTGATTAGCCTGTGCTTGAGTGCAAAAGGGCCGAAATCAGAAGAATGAGAAAGACTATCGAAAATTCATGTAGCCAGCGGTTCCTCCAGGGTCCTAAACTATGTGTATGCAAAATTTGGTTGAGATTGGTGGAACGGTGTAGATTTGTATACGGAACCAACCCACCCACCCACCCACATACATACATACATACAGACTTTCACATTTATATATAAGATAAGCCCAGTAGTGCAATTGATGAGGAAACAGTGTACGATGCATTCATTTCACATTTCTCTAACCCCAATGACAATGTCCAACAGGAATACATCTCATCGCTCAGTGATAGTCTACTGAGAGAATCGCTTTAGATGATACATGCGTGTCAACTGTAAGTAAGGAAGAAATAACTGTCGCGATAAATACGATGTAATCTGATGCTGCCCCGGGTCCTGATCACTTCTTACCAAGAGTTTTAAAGGGTGGATTGGTGGTAGAAATTATTGCTTTAATCGCTACAAGTATGCTGCAATACTACGTTCCTCCTTGCTTTCAGAGAGCCAGAATGGGTTGGATCATAGCTACCTTTAAACAGGTCACACCGAATTGCAACACCGCTTCGTTAGCGTCATACGTCCGGGTCCGGCCGTGCGCACAGGGCAGAGTAGACATTGCTATCCCTCGACATTCTAATTTATAAATGGCGACCATTTTAGTGACGTCACTAGACCCTTTGGTTTCAAAATTTCATATTTCCATATCAAATAAAAAGAGAACGGTAGGAAATAGCAAACTTTTGATGGCACGTGCGAGCTTTGAAATTTAATTTCCTATCCGAAAGGTCCTTATCACTTTTCGTGTATCTCCAACAGTTAGCGAGTAAAATCTACATTTGTGACGTCACTACACCCTTTGGTTTCAAAATTTCATATTTCCTTTTCAAATAAAAAGAGAACGCTAAGAAATAGCAAACTTTTGATGGTATACATGAGCTTTAACATTAATTTTCTATCCGAAAGGTCCTTATCACTTTTCGTATATCTCCAACGGTTAGCGAGTAAAACCAAAATCTGTGCAATAAAACACGGTCAACACCGAGCGGTGCAGTAGATCTCTCTATATAGAAAAATGAAAATGTGTGTGTTTTTCTCTGAATTTCTACGGAAATTTGAGTTGTTTACGCGTTTCAGACTGTTTTATGATGGACGCGCGAAAATATTTTTTTGTCTGTCTGTCTGTTTGTTTGTGGACAAATTTTTTCCCTTATAACTCGAGAACGGCTGGGTGTATCAACGTAAAATTTGGTACAGATATCCATCAGAGGCACGACACTAATCATTGCTGTAACTCTTCTCCGTACCTCTCATAAAAGGGGGCCTACCCCCTTAAAATACATGCTGAAATAGGCGTAGAAGGACGAGACAAAACTCATTTTCAGCCCCTCAATGTGAGAGACAAAACTCGGGTCCCCGAAAACCACATTTTAAGGCCCGAAGACCAAACCGTTTTTGAGATATTCCCAGAAAACTAATTTCATTTAATAAACTAATGAACGAATGCAAGCCAGTAACCATGCCAACGGATTCTCATTGCTGTAAGACGCAATGCAATTCCATTAATTACATTAGTGTGAAACTTTGCAAACGGCTAGAAGGTTATCACGGAACCAAATTAAGCCGTAAAATTCATGAATACGTATAATGCGCTTAAGGGGATCAAGGGGTACTCTAGAATTTTTTCACGCGATTTACACCTGCGGGTGTGGTACGGCAGGTCTGTTATATTCCTATCCCCATATTATTCATTCATTCATTTTGTATAGGCCATCTATGAACCGCGTCATTCCAACTGTCTCCTACTGGCTTTGATGTTTGCCTGGTACGCCCGCATTCGTTCTTGGTGGACTTCCTTCCGTTCCTGGGTCCAAATCTTTCCCGTTTTCAGCTTCGGTTTTTCTTGGAAACCTTTGCAAGCTTGAAGTTTCCTTTTGAGTGGGGCGCGCTCCTGAATGTCTGTTGGTGTAATCCCCACTTCTTTCAGATCTTTATCCAGTTCAATGAACCAGACCCATTTTGTTTTCCTCTCCTGAAAGTAAGTTATGTTGCGGTTGGTCAGTCTCGCTGGGCTCATTCGTTTCACATGCCCAAAAAATGGTAACCTTCTCTTCCGGATGACGTTGCTTATCTTCTCCACATGAGTATATAGGTCATGGTTATGCCGTCTTCTGTATTCCCCATTGGCTTTGATGGAACCCAATATCTTTCTCAAAATTTTCCTTTCTTTGGCCTCCAATTTCTCGACCAAGCCTTTTTTGTTCATCATGAGGCATTCAGAAGCATGCAAGACCTCCGGACGGATGACACTGCAGTAATGTTTTAGTTTTGCGTTGAAGGATATTGACCTTTTCTTATAGATGTCCTTAGTTAAATGGTAGGCCATTTCCATTTTGCTCATGCGTGATGTGAATGCTTCTTTCTCTGATAATATCCCTTCCCTGACCCGTCCTGAAAAGAAAAGTACATGGCCATTGTCTGAATTAAAAATATAAAAATATGTGTTATAATTTCTTCCTATATTATATTATTATTAGTATTATATTATGGCGTACAACGACGAGATAAATCCCCTCGGTGCCAGCAACAAAACTCGGGGGCCCTAAAGGGTCCTCGAAAACTACATTATAAGGCTCTAAATCCAACAGTTTCTGAAATATTCCCAGAAAAGTAATTTAATTTAATTTAACAAACTAATGAAGGAATGCAAATCGGTAACCATGAGAACATTATCTCAAGGGGTGGCATACAACTTTCCTTCTATTTCTGTAAGAAGCAATGTCACTCCATTTATTACATTTCTGTGCAAGTTTGCAAATGGCTATAAGGTTATCACGGAACTAACGTAGACCGTATAATTCATCAATGCAATTAAGGGGGTGAAGGGGTAACCTAGAATTTTTTCATGCAATTTTCACGTTCGACATATAGTACAGAAGGTCTATTATATCTCCAAACAGCAACATTATTTTCAAAAATTCCTGAATTGAACCAGCATTTTTTGCGGCTTTGAAGAATTTGGGCAATTTGAGGCTAAAGAACCTAAATTTTCATGCACCACAAGCCTTTATAATTTATGAAAGGGGTCTTCCTGTGTATGGGCACCTAGCACATCGTAGAGGGTCAGTTTTTATGTGCGTTTCGTCTACAAGGATTTCAAATGTATTTCACGTCAGGAAGTACACGTTAGGTGAATTAGTCTGAGAGCACATTTTAACTTTTTTTTTGTCGACATACGCGTTCATCGTAAGGATGATTTTATTTGATACTGTGTGGTAGATATACCCATATTTGGATATCTGGGTAATATGTTGTAGACAATAGAATTGTCTGTCTGTCTTTCTGTGTATCTTTATGTACGCCTATACCTCGTGTTGGGATGCTTGGTGCATCGTAAAATTAGGTATCAGAGTCAATACACCAATCATTTATAAAACTCTTCACCGTACTTTTCATACATTTGAAGGGTGGATATAGAGAAAAACTTCTCAATATATGCTAAAATAGGCGAAATATAAAAATTATCCTAGTAGGACGACCAAAGCATATGTTGCGCTTCTCAATGTGAGACCCAAAATTCGGGAATCTATAAAGGGTCTCCGAAAACTACATTTTAAGGGCCTTAAATAAACAGTGTGTGTGTGATATTCCCAGTAAACTAACTCGTTCTGATAAACTTGAAGGAATGACAAACTGCTAAATATTGCCACAGTAGCTCAATTGATAATGTCTGGTGTTAACAACGAACACCGTTCGAAGAACGGGTACTTCTGCTAGTTTAATATAATACTATTGATATTACATTGAAGTGATATGTCTCACGAATCTGATGGCAAACCCAGTACAGATTATCTGTACTACTACTACTAATAATAATCATAATATCGACCGGGGTAGCTACTCACGTTGAGATGCAAGGCCTTGGGAACAGACTATCTCTGAACTCGGAAGACCAGTGGGTTGGAACCCCATCGTCAACCGTTCTTGAAATGGTTTTCCGTGGTTTTCAATTTTTAGCTCCAGGCAAATGCCGGCCACTGACGCTTCTATCCAATTCTTTGCCCAGTTTCAGTCATTGTATCTCTCATTAACTATTCTGGTGAGACGGACGTCAGGAAGGGCACCAGACCGTAAAATCCATACGCCACATTTTAAAAATCCCATAGAAACGGCAATACTATGGGTTGGAAATAATAATAATAATAATAATAATAATAATACTAATAATAATAATAATAATAATAATAATGATTGGTTATAAAGCACCATTAGACTTCTCGAGACATCTTTTGCCTCTGCTAATTACAGTAGGTTGTTTGGTAGGCTGCCTCTCCGTCATTCATGACTGTCATTTCCAGCAGGCATTCTTATTCTGACATACGAAACAAAAATAGACGAAGGTAACTTCCTCATGCAATAAATCGCTATCTATGTTTTAGTAACCAATTAGTACGCCCATATTAATGATTTATGTGTATCTGTTTTACTTACACTGCTTAAATGCCAACGAAGACATGAGAAAAGTAGCTATCGTAGGTCATGGTCGATCAAAAGTAGGCCTACTGATTATTGACGAGAATAAAGACTCCGCTAGAATCAACCTACGATTGTTGTTTCAACACATTTACATTTTTACAAGTGTATGAAGCTTAAAAATCAAAATGTATGAAGCTTTGGAACAATACAGAAGAACAACCACGTGTGACAGAATTCGAGACCTTACTATCATTTAATATTATAGAATAACGGCGTTGTCTTAGGAGCTGTAGCCTACTTACGTTTCCCAGATGATTAGCCTTCGCTCTTGGGTCTACCTTAAACACTATTGAAAAAACAGCGGGCGATGAAAGAATATATCCAATTTTATGCGGACTCGCACGTTCAGCACCATTCATCACCAGGCTTACCTGCTCGTCACACACAGACGTGAGTGCGGCGTCGCCGCTCTGCTATGGGCAAGGCCTGGTTATAGGAAGCCATGGTTGGATACAACCTAGGCTATATGTTCCTTGCTGAACATCTTATCATATGAACACACAGCTCGGAGCACACGTTTTCTCAGTTGAGGAAGCTCCATAAGACGTGAAAAATGGTACAGTGTAAGTTCTGTAGCTGAGAGGGAAATAAAAGGTATCGTTTTTTAAAATTTTCGTTAATGGCATTAGACCATATAGGCCATACTAAAATGGTGTAAGATTCAAGGAGGGGGGGTGTCTGTAAAAACAGAGAAGAGCTGCAAAGAAGAATACATAAATAAATGAAAAGAAAATACTACGGAAAGTGAGATTGAGAGTCATTGCTTAGAGGCACTTGTGGCTGAGAACGTAATAAACACACACGTACTCACGCATACGAGTATACAAAGAACTGGGCGAGGACATGACAAGCGTCTGTACGGGATCAGAGTTGTTAGTTTATTAAGGGCTTTGTAACATCGTGGTCATTTAGCCCAATGCACTTTTTTGTGTGTGTATATAGAATTTGTGTAGTAGTGTGTGTAATGCAGATGAGGATTGGGAAGGAGGCGGCCGTTGCCCTAAGTTAGGAACCATTCCGGCATTTGCCTGGATTAGGAGTGAAAAACCACGGAAACCCACTTCCAGTGGAATCGAACCCACCCCTTGTCTGTTTTACCTGACGAGGCTTAGCCAGGAAACAAACCCGGGCCTTCATGGTGATAACCAAGAATGCTAGCCTCTACGCAACGAGGTGGACAGGATCTGAATGAGGCTATGTATGTTGGCGGGAAAGAGGAGATGTAAGTCTTGGTGATTTTTGTACAGAGTGTCAATTGCAGGTTGGCGAAAAGCATATGGTTAAGTTCGGAAATGTCGTTTGGATCTGCATCACAAAGCAGGTCCTTGAGAACACCAATGAAGGCAAGATGACTCGGCTAACATCCGTGGCCTAAGTGCATGTGGATTATAGAACAAAGGGCGCAGAGAGTGATAAAGGCTCTGATTAAAATATGTATATTTCATATTCTGTAACGAATATTGCTATCTTCATATCCATGAACCTATCATAAACAGGAAGCTCTCACGACCATTCAAGACTAATAATCTCGTTATTTTGCTGTTTAATTTCACAAGAACTGACCAGTAGATCCTGCCAGCAGGAATTCTGAGAAAAGGTGTGGAGTAACATTTCCCACACAGCACCCTTCCACTCGCCACCCGCAGCGATATCTCCTTACCAATCACTTAAAAGCCACTAATGACAAAGTAACCGCCACTTCCATATAAGAATAGATTTTTCTATTTCTGTCACTGTCGACTCGAAAATAGCCTGGCCTTTGTAGTCGTGTTCAACGACAGTGAGTGAACAGATTTTTTTTGGTCGTGTAGCCTCCTGAGAGGCCGAGTGCAGGTCTTTCTAGTCGACGCCCGTGGGCGACCTGCGCGTCGGGATGAGAGATGGAATGGATGAAGATGAATGAAACTGGGCAAGGATGTGGAAGGAAGCGGCCGTGGCCTGTCAGAAGGTACTGTCCCAGCATTTGCCTGGTGTTGAAAATGGGAAACCACGGAAAACCATTTCAAGGACAGCCGACGGTGGGGCTCGAACCCACGCGTCTACCGAGTCAGCAGAGAGCTTGGCCCCTTGACCTAACGCAGCGCTTTAGCCCGCGTAGCCACTACTGTCGGTAGTGAACAGATGAATTCTAGTGCGTGCTCAGAGGAAGTGGTTAGCCCGAATTACAAAAACTGATATAAGTAACGCCATTACCCATGGATAAATGGCTTATTAGTAGAGGTAAAAAGCGACCCCATGAAAGTGATTGTACTTGCCCTCCGTCAGTATTGTTGTTATTATTTATTTATTCGTTTATTTATTTATTTATTTATTTAATCGTGTCAGAAACATATATTACAAACAACAAAAGATAACAGAAAAAGGAGAAACAAGATAATTACAATTTTAAAAAAGGATAAAATCAAGAACTGGTAATATAAACATTGCCATTTCTGATAAACATTAAGTTGTTCCACACAAATATGAATTTAATTAAATTAGATTTGGCCTGACCAGTATGCGGCAAGTTCACATGCTTCTGTGGTAGCATCAATTACATTCTGGGGAGAGCATGTAGTTGGACACAACCTGCAGACAAGAAGATGGCTCATTGTCTGTTCTTTACCGCAATTACAGAGTGTGGAGTCACAGGCAAATCCCCACTTTTGCATGTTGCTCTTTGTTATTCCGACTCCTGAGCGCAACCTATTCAGTGTCTTCCATGTAGGCCAACTTTCTTGGTGACCTGGAGGGAGGCTCTCAGAGGGTATCATCCATCCTGCGAGGTGCCTGGATCTGGAACGCCATGAGCCCATTCTGAAGTTCATCGGTGATTCACTAAGGCTTTCTGTTGAATGGAGAAAGCTTTTCCTTGAGCCTTTGTGTTGCTGGTTGATACCCATATAAAGTATGGGTTGATTTATTCGTTAATTCCCCATAAGGAGAGCGTTACAACACAATCAATTTTCATGTTTTATTCTTGCCCTTCGTTCTTATTTTTTAACCAAAAACCTCTCATATACATAGGCCTACTGTGCTTCCTCTTTGTATCCTCCGTCCACATCTTTTCCGGTTGCTTCTTTGGGAGTTTGCTCAAACTTCCGTTGTCTAAGTTTTTCTCTGTATGTGCTCCTGTCTGTCATGTCTTCTGCAGAGATGTTTAGTTTCTTGAGGTCTTCTGCGGTTTCCTTTACCCAGTTGGTTTTTAGTGTACTATTCGTAACTATATTAAAAAAAATCTTGGTCAGTCTGTCTTCTGTCATCCTATGTATATGTCCATAAAATTTAGCCCTCCTTTTCTTTATGTTGTTTGTAATCGTCTCTGTCTGTCTGTACAGTTCTATTGTCGGTCTCTTTATCCATATTCCCTCTCTCTGAACTGGCCCATAGATCTTGCTCAGAATTTTTCTCTCTTGTTTTTCTAATTCCTTGATTTTTGTTCGTCCCTTGATTGCTGTCGTTTCTGAAGCGTATAAGGCCTCTGGTAAGACTACTGTACGGTAATGTCTTAATTTGGCATTGATGGGAATACTTTTGTTGTTGTTGTAGTGGTTCCATCGCAATTTAGCGATCCTGTCTTCATTGGATGCCATTGTTATTATTATTACTGTTGCACTAATTAGACACAAGCAGCTACTGCAGATATTGGGTTCCATTTCTTTTTTGTGCGAAGTAGCCTATGGGAAGTGATAAGAAAGGAAAGAAAAATAAGGGAGGGGGCTCTAGAAATTTCACGTTTCAGAAGGGGGGCGCGACAGAAATAGTTTGAGAACTCCTCGTCTAGGGGATCTCCAGTTGGAGAGCCACGGCGCAGTCCTGTGATGGAGGTGAACGGCAGCGTAGTGGCGTCCACGGTGAAGGTGATACACGTGTCAGTCCTCAGTCCAGGATTGGTGAGCTTGCTATAGAAGGAGGGGTAGGTTGTCAGGGGGATATACTGGGAGGGTCAAAAGGTTACCGTTACACCCAGCGTCTTTAGTCAATTTATCAATATGCTCATTAGAGCCAACATTCCCCCATGGGCGATGGTGTGGTTATACAGACATGACTTAGGACCGCAGTCGGGATCCCTAACCTCTTACGCGCTTCGATAATCAGAGCCCTGCGCGGATAAACAAGAGCGTATTCCGCATCCGGCCCGCATCCGCACGACTGTTATCCTCATCCACACGTTTGGTTGGTTGGTTATTAAGTTTAGGGGCTGCGACAACGCGGTCATGTAGCCCCGTGTACTTTGGGTGTGTGTAGAATCTGTCTGATAACCGGTGTTAATTGTGATGACTGTATTAGTGTGTGTTATCTGTTTTTTAATTCAAGTAAGGACTGCAGACTTTTAAATTTTTCAAATAGTTCCTACTTTTGCTGCCAAACGCCACCGTGAACGACTACTAGTTCAGAACTTAGCTACCAGACGCCACCGCAGTCGGCTCTTGTCAACGAACGTAGGAACCTAAGAGCGTTGTTTACATTATTAACCTATACAATTTAACTTCACACAGGTGTAATTAGTGGAAGGATCTTTAACATGCCATAAATCTATGACATGGGACAGCCGGCTTTACTTCCCCTCCAAAGGAAGGCATACAGAGGGATTTTTAACGCTCTTAAAAATCTGACGACTTCAGCCGGATTTGAACCCGCGATCTTGGGCATAGGAATATCCACACGTTTGTTATCCGAATCCGCTGACATTTCAATTTGTGTGTGTATGCATGTATGTCTACCCCGCATTATTCAGTTATCAACGGGGTCGGGGGTAAGACGCAATGAAAGTCTATATGGCGATAGTTTTGAAGACCGGATGCCCTTCCTGACGCCAACCTCACGAGGGGAGTTAATGAGAGATAAAATGAACGAAGATGAATGAAACTGGTTAAGGATGCGGAAGGAAGCGGCTGAGGCCTGTGAGAAGGTACCGTCCCAGTAAAAAATGGGAAAACCCAGGAAACCATTTCTAGGACGGCAGACGGTGGGGTTCGAACCCACGTGTACCGAGTTCGCAATAAGCTGGTAGCCATGGCCTAGAACTGCGCCTTAGCGAGCGTAGCTGCCGCTGTCGGTGCTCATTTTACAATAATATTTTTAACTTATTAGATAAAGCAAGCAAAACATTTAGACTTTTGAGGAGAAATTCGTTCCTCTATGATATGTGTGAATCGCAAGACAATGTGGACTGAGTTTTGTCCCTCTGAGTACGGGCAAATGAAACAGCGGGTAGATGATTATAACTCTTACATAGTCGTTGGATGTATCCACGCAGGCAAGCGCACGTATAGAGGAATTCTTTTTGGCATAAGTCAACAATAATTGAGGGTATTTCCATGACTGGCTTCTCTCACTTTTCTATTATTCTCATACAATCCAAGCGAAAGCTAATAGCAAATAACAAGAAAAGTGAAAGACGCAGAACTTAGCAAAAACTAAAATTACTAAAAAAAAAAAAAAAATTAAAAAAGCACTTCAACAATGTATTCTAAAAACTTTCCGCAAATTTACTCTAAACATCATCCGCAACTTATCCGCTATCCACACAGCCATGCAAAGTATATCCGCATGGCGAAAAATTTTGCGGATATCCGCATCCATGCAGGGCTTTATCGATAATTACCCGTTTTAAAGTCTTCGAATCCATACTGCATCTTACTCCACATATACGACCGTTATATGGAGACCTGTGGCCTGAAGTCATTTCTATGATTCAATAATATTTGTTGGCAAAATTATATTAAATAGTATGATTATAAGTCTTATAAGTACATATTAAGTGATTCCGGAATGTCCTGAGCTGACATCGGTAATTTTCAACGTCGTATTTATCTTTTTCTTAGAAACTATTTATACAGTAGAAACTAATTGAATTCTTTCAGCGATATTCCTTGAAGCTCTCTCCTTAATTTAGCGCAGAATTTTTGAAAATAGATGTACTTGTTATTTTCCAGATGCTTTCTTTAAGTGGCGTAGTTTTAACAGCATTTTCTTAAACAAGTCCATTTATAAAAATTAAAATTTATAAAAACGCTAGATGAAGCCATCCATATGAGCCGACTCGGATGGTGGGGTCATGGGAAGAGAATGGGAGAGGAGAGATGACCTACTGTAAGAGGTTAATGGATTCGGATGTATTTATTTATTTATTTATTTATTTTATGTCTGTCTTTAGTAGTGGTGAAGTTACGGCTCATGGCCCTCTCCTGCACTTAACCACGCAATATGCAACCAGCACACATGAAACAATTTCTGAAGATACAATAATTACCTTACAAGTTCTTTATGATGATCAACAAACAGTAAATTAATTATGTTAATACTAATAATAATGATTGAGGCATAATAATAATAATAATAATAATAATAATAATAATAATAATAATAATAATAATAATAATAAAAACAGTTCCCAACCTTGGCACAGGATTCATTGTCAGTAGGAAGATTTTGGATTCAATCATTGGCTTCAACTCGCCTAGCAGTCGAATTTCAACTCTCTCCTTCCGGAGCACAAACAAAGTTTATACTGTTGTTAATGTCCATGCGCCAATCAATCAAGCGAATAAGAGAGACCCGGAAGGGACGGATAGATTCTGGGAAGACCTTGAAGATGTTCTCTGTAAGATTCCAGACAAACACACGATTATGCTTCTTGGGGATTTCAATGCACAGCTGGGTAAGGAAAGAAATTTCCAAAACATTATCGGAAACTATCCAGCTCACCAGAGAACAAATCGCAATGGTGAGAGGCTCGTAGAACTATGTAAGGCTTTCAATCTTGTTATAAAATCCACAGCGTTCAAACACCTTCCCAGAAAATAGAAGACTTGGACATCTCCGAATCCAAATCTCGGCGAATTTCAAATTGATCACGTCGCAATTGCACGTAAAGCTCAGAGAGAAATACAGAATGTGAAGGTTCTAAGAAATGCCAATCTAGATTCGGATCACTATCTATCCAGAATCAAAGTTAAACTGATTCCGAGAAACACCAGAAAGGCCGTCTTAAAAAAAGATCAATCGATTTGATACTGAAAAACTACGATTGTGCCCTGAATTTACTTAAAAACTAGAATCTTGGAATCCCGAAAACTGGGATGAACTACAACAGGCCTTGGTCACAACAGCACAGGAGACAGTTCCACTGACGAAGTCAATGAAACATGCGTGGTGGAATAATGCATGTGATTCAGTGGTAAAGCAAAAACAACTTGCCTGGCAGAAATGGAACTCGGGAAAGAACCAAGATAATTGGGAAAACTTCGTGAACGAGAGACAACGCGCTGCAAAAATCATTCGCAATGTAAAACGTGCCTACAACAAGAGCCAACTAACTCAAATTGAGCTAGACTTTCAGAGGAACAACACAAGGGACTTCTACAGAACCTTCAAACGCAATCTAAGCAAATACAATCCTCCGAGTCTACAGTTCAAAGACTCAAACGGGAGACTAGCTTACAGTGAGAGATAAAATTGCCAGATTCTAGCGAAATACTTTGAATCCCTCCTTAATTGTGAGACTCCAAACTCCACTTTCTCATTTGAAGACAACATACAAGTCCACCCAGATTCATCCCCTCCAACGAAAGAAGAAATTAAACAGATTATCCAGTCACTTAAGAACAACAAGGCACCAGGTGAGGACTCGATAATCGCCGAATTGTGGAAGTATGCTGGTGAAAAGATGATTGATAAATTGACTGACATTATCAAGTAGATTTGGGAAACTGAGAAACTTCCACGTGACTGGACTTCTGCCTTGATTCATCCCCTGCATAAGAAAGGTGACAAAACGGACGTTAACAACCACCGCGGCATTTCCCTTCTACTGATAACTTACAAAATTATTTCAAAAGCTCTGCAGATTAGGGCAGAACAACAACTTCATCCACAATTAGGAGAGCACCAAGGAGGGTTCAGGAAAGAGCGCTCATGTGCCGAACAAATTGTGAATCTGAGATCCATCCTTTTCTATCTGAAGCAAAGGAACAAGAAATTTGTGGTAACCTTCGTCGACTTCAAGTAGGCCTATGATTCGATTGATAGAATAGCTCTTATTCAAATTCTAAAGGAATTTGGATTGGATAATAAAACCAGGGCAATCATTCAACAGACCTTAGCTAACACAACCTCCAGAGTCAAGTTCAGAGGAGAAATTTCAGACTCTTTCGAAATTAAGACAGGAGTTAGGCAGGGAGCTTGGCTCTCACCCCTGCTCTTCAATTGTGCACTTGAAAACGTTATCCGCGAGTGGCGCAAAGAAATGAACGATGGGGTCCAAAATGGAGTACGACTGGGTTACAAGAACATGAACCTTTCTATTGATTGCCTAGCTTTTGCAGATGATCTTGCAATTTTCTCCGACTCTTTAGACATGGCCACAAAACAAATTAACCAGCTGCAGGTACAGGCAGCAAAAGTTGGTCTTCAGATCTCTTTGGAGAAAACACACTTCATAACTAACATCAAGCCAGCACCAAGGGAGCTAAAAGTACACCAGGGGAAAATCAAACGGACAGATAAGTTTAAATATCTTGGCGAGTGGGTAGCACCCAAGGTATGTGAGAAAGAAACCTTCACTACGCGCGTGAACGAAATGGAAATGGCGTACCAACTCACCAAGGACGTTTACAACAAAAAGTCAATATCCCTGAACGCAAAACTTAGGCATTATTGCACTGTCATACGACCAGAAGCTCTGTACGCAGCGGAATGCCTCACCATGAACAAGAAAGGCCTGGTCGAAAAATTGGAGATCAAGGAAAGAAAGATCTTGAGGTAAATTCTTGGCCCGATTAAAGACAACGGTGAATATAGGCGGAGGCATAACTATGAGCTGTATATTCATGTCCAGAAGATCTCTGATGTAATGAGGAAAAGGAGGATTGCATTTTATGGCCACTTGCTTAGAATGAAACCCACACGATTGATGAACCGGATCTTTAACTATTTTAAAAATAAGAAGACCAAGCCAGCCTGGTTCGAAGAGGTGGAAAGTGACCTGCAAGAGACGGAAATTACCTGTGGGGATATTCAAGAACGCAATCACCTCAGGAAGAAACTACACGACCACCTGGGTTTTCAAGAAAAACCGAAGTTGAAGACGGGAAAGATGTGGACGGAAGAAAGGAAAGAGCAACACCGGCAACGTATGAAGGAACACTGGGCAAAGATCAAAGCCCAGAGAAGACAGTTGAAATAACGTGGTCCTTAGTTGGCCGATACGATTAAAGAAGAAGAAGAAATAATAATAATAATAATAATAATAATAATAATAATAATAATAAATAATGTTATTGGTTTTACGTCCCTTTTAACTACCCTGGCTTTTAGAGACGCCGGGGTGCCGGAATTTTGCCCCGAAGGGGATCTTTAACGTGCCAGCAAATGTACTGACACGGCTCCCTCGCATTTGCACACCCTCAAATGCCAGCTGACTGCGCCAGGTATCGAACCTGCAACCTTGGGCTCAGCAAGCGAGAACGTTACCCCTGAGCCACGCAGCCAGACAATAATAATAATAATAATAATAATAATAATAATAATAATACTGTAATAATAATAATAATAATACTGTAATAATAATAATAATAATAATAATAATAATAATAATAATAATAATAATAACAAGGTGATAAACCTATCTATAATATCCTAATAACTCAGTCATGCGTCCTACCATCCATCCACATTCACACGAGTCAATCATCAGTATTCAAGCGGTAATCTCAGCATGCGGCCTTAAATTTCTTTATTGGTTTAGAATTTCTGATATCGGCAGGAGTTGAATTCCATAATCGAGACCCAGCTACAAAAAGAGAGTAAGAGAAGGCGATGGTTAGGTTCGGTGTTGAACGATTTCAGAGTGAGAAGTGTAGAAGAAGAAGAGGCCGCAGTGCTAACAGCTAACAGGGGATCATTGAGGTGGCTTGTTCGCAAACAGAGGCTTGCAGACTAGACTGGACAATGAAAGGCAAAACGGTCTCAAGTGTATGTATGTACAGATCTGTTCAAATTATTAGACTCAAGAACTTATTATTTATTAATGATATATCGCACAAATTGTGCATATTGATGAAAACAAACTGTCATTCACAAAATTTTACAATGGATGATCACCGATTTACACAAGAAATTACGTGGTATCTACTACATTGCACACCGCATAATTTACATACGCAGGATTCATCAGGGTCATGAAAGTACTCGGTATTACACAGTTTATGGTGATACCCATGTACCGCCATCGAATTGACAAAGTTTCGCAAGTCTTGATTTGTGTTCATCCATGTCCTAGTCATCATGGCCTCCGTGGTGTAAAACTCGAACCAGATTTCGTCCCTTTTCAGTATTCTTTCCTGCATTAGTTTTTTCCAGGCGTCTGTGGATGGTAGGCCCTCTCTTCAACCGAAGGTCCTCAATGAAGAAGGTCTCCCTGGCGAGTTCATATGATAATCTTGATTTTGTATATTTCGATATCCCCAGGGTAGCCTTCAAGAAGCGCGATTTGACTGCTTCAAGCGTCCTCAAGTCTGCCAGGGATAATTTCTCCCATATGATTTCAAGTCCATATGTGGCGTTGGGCGTTATTTTCGCGTCGAATAATGTCATAGCAGTTCCCAAAGAGAGCTTCGTGATTGTTTTGATGTCATATATGGCTTTGGTAGCGGCTATTGCTCGAGATTTTATGTGGACTCTGTAGGCTCTTGCTGTTGTTTGCATTGTCAATCCTAGATATTTAAATGTATTGACTGATTTAAGGGGAGTCGTTCCTAGGTATATCCTGTCTCCTGAAGCCTCTCTGCCTCCTTTCCGAAACGTCATTTTCACTGTTTTCTCTGTGTTTATTTTCATCTTGTTGTCCTTTGCCCACCTATCTAGATTGTCTAAGGCTTTTTGAACTTCAGTAATGGATCTCGAGCCAATGACCATATCATCTGCGTATAATAATATTGTGAGATTTGCTGTTCCTTGCCTAGTTGCCATCACCACATCATATGTCGCTATGTTGAACAGGAGGGGGCTAAGTGGTGTAACTTTTTACCAGCCCTTCTTGGGCGACTGATTTAAAACTTCCCAAAATCATCCTCCTATTTTTGATCGGAAGTACTTCATCATATACCACACAATTGAAATGGCAGGGTCGTGGAGTGTTGGACACACATTTGGTCAACCTAACTGGTATCATTTGGGCGTTCAACTATTAGGTGTAATTCCCTATAAAGAAAACTAATTATAACCTTCAAAATATGTGTATTAATATCAACTTTAAACATATGGCGGGGACTCTCGTCGAACAGACTATGGTTTACTATCTTCTCTCCTCGGCAATGACGAAAACATGTGACCCAAAATGAATGTTGGAATATAAAGATGTTTGTTACTCACTCATCGACGATCTAGCAGATAATCTACGAGACATGCTCGATAGATCAGTTCTCCCCAGCATTTCTAAGATTTTCCACACGTGGTTTGAGGTTAGAGATGTTTACTGGTTTACATAGCCACATCTCTGCGAGAGAAATGAATGTGCTTCCGTACCCAACTTGAATTGTGCTAACAGAGATAACATCGTTGTGATATGTAGCCGTTTCGAGTACATTCACAAGCCATGCTTTCAACAAAACTGTTTCTCCAAATAGGCCTACGCCAAATTACGAGAACGCGACCTTTCCAATCAGACGCTACAATAGAAGTGAAGCCCCGCTATACACGAAAATCCCACCTCTCATCTTGTAAACACATGTTTTCGTCTTTCTCCGCCAGGGTCATGATACCCTCCAACCCATACAAAATACACCAATAATCTCGAACCCATGTATATTTCTTACAACTCGTGGCGCGAAACTCTTCTCTGACGTCAGAACCTTACACAATTTACACAAAGCTTTCTTCAAGACAAGGGAAGTTATTCTCGGCCCAATCTAAATTTGGCCTAGAGTTTCCTGCTGTTGCAACATCTTGTAGCTTACCTACACAATCCGCTGTCTTGTATACTGACATCTCCCATACAAATTAAATGAAATATTCCTGACTGAGTCCCCGAGATACACAAGATATATATACACTAAATAAAATGAAATTCTACAACCTAAATGATGATGATGAACAAGAAAAGAAATGGTATGAACAAATTACCCTAACCTGACTTCTCTTGCAGTCAACCAAATAAGGGTTTGGGAACATTGTGACCGGAACAGTCACAATACGCCCCCATGTGATTCACACGGGTGAAACAAGTGTGGATCACAAACACTCAAACAAGCAACGCACTGAAAACACAAAGAATTACACTATTACATAAATAAACCCTGGAAATTTTCACACATTCTCACTCTCTCGAATGTCTTATTGTGTCCATTTCCTAGCCTCACTGATTTCTCTCAAGTGTCTTAGGTCTACCACTTCATTTTCTTCGTCTCATCATGAGACCCTATCGCTTCACAAGCCATGGTATTTGCCTGCACAGGCCTTATCATACCATCTATCCATCTAACACTCGATGCCACTTTGCTGGTTAGCATTCTTCGTCACATCTCTTGAGTTTTGTCATGCCATCACGTTATGTTGACTGATTCTCTAAGAGTCCATGCCATATTATTTTACAGAGTGATATCTACGGAGATTCCTAATATTATGTGTACTGACAGACTTACCATCCTGGTCCGTTAAACTATAGGCACACTCACCAATACGTTTAACCACCTTAAAAGGCCCCTGAAATAGATGAAAAAACTTCCCTATCTCCTTATCTACAGCTGAAGACGGATATGGAACCCTCAGAAGCACCTGATCGCCTACTTCAAAAGAATCAAACTTTATCCGCTTCTGCTGGCGCCTACGCTTATTCCCTGCCTTGATTAAGTTGTCCCTAGCCAGCTGGATACAAACATCCTTCCCAATCTCCTCTCCCGTGACCAAACCTAGCATTCTAGCAAGCTCATTGGTAGGCTTCCTACCATACTGAATTTCATAGGGAATGCATTTTACACTCTCATGGAACGTACTATTGAACCATCGTTCAATATCTCCTAACTTGGAGAACCACGCATTGTGGCGATTGCTCACATAGGTGCGAAATACTCTCCCTAATTCTCTCATAACTCGTTCGGACAAATTCCCTTGAGGATATCGAATAGATGAGAATATGTGCTTGATACCCAATTCACTCAACTTGGTTTTCCAGATCTTTGAGGTGAATTGACTACCGTGGTCTGATAGTATCCTGAGAGGCACCCCAAACTCAGGTACATACTTATCAGTGATCTGTAGGACACAACCCTTCCCGGTCGCTTTTCTCAGGGGATACAGTTTGACGAGTTTACTGAATGCGTCAACAACCACGAAGATATACTGATATCCAAACTGAGCTTTAACCAATGGACCATACAGATCGACACAGAGTAAATCCCTTGGTTTTTCTGTGATCACCATTTGCCGAGGTCCCTCAAGAAACCTCGTTGGGCATTTACACCGTTGACACGAGTCACAACTTGCCAGAACTTTCCTAATCTGCCTTCCCATGTTCTTCCAAATGAAATGCTGCTGAACAGCAAAAAGAACCTTGCTTGATCCAAAATGCCCTAAAGCCTTGTGATGATACCAAATCATCGTTACCTGCAATGAGCTTGGCACACACACTCTCCAGGCACCTTCATGGCACAGCCTAGCCAAGAAACCACACTCCAACTTGTACCAATACTTTCCAACCTTAATTCTACTATCCACATCCATACCTCTCAACTGAGTCAAGATATCACCTAAGACCTCATCCTTCTCCTGCTCTACAAGCAGATTCCTTAAGCAGCGTATCTCATAATCACTCTCGCTTACCTTGGTTACGCAGATAACAACACCTTCCTGTACCTCCAGTACCTGATGACCCTCATCACCCCCAATGTTTCTACTCATGAAGTCAGCCACAATGTTCTCAGTACCCTTAATATGCCTTACCTCAAAGTTATATTCACTTATAGCCAATATCCACCTTGACATCCTGTTCGAAGTGAGCTTGCAGGATCCAATAAAAAGTAATGCATGATGGTCAGTCAGTATCTGCAACTTACTGCCCAACACATAACTCCTAAACTTCCCTAGAGAGTATACGATTGCTAACATCTCTATTTCAGTAATTGTATATCTCTTCTCCGCCATGCTTAGCCCTCTGCTTGCTAATGAGACAATCCCTAGATTGCCCTCACTATCCTCCTGACACAAAATGCCTGAGATGCCTTGCATGCTCGCATCAGTCATCAAAATGTAGGGACAATCCAGACGAGGATACCTAAGCATGACAGTCTCTACAAAGCCTCTCTTCAACTCCTTAAAAGCCTCATCGTGCACCTGGGTCCATACCCACTTAGTACCCTGCTTCAGCAATTCCCTAAACGGTTCTACAAGACAGGAATATTTAACTACGAATCTACGAAAATAATTGAAAACCCCTAATATTGACCTCAATTGTTTGGCGTTACGTGGTGTAGCAGTGTTGTGAATCTTGTCTAATCGTGACTGTTCGGGAGACACCCCTTGTGTTGTGATAGTATGCCCTAAAAATGTGATTGATGTTGTGCAAAACAGAGACTTCTTAAGTTTAATTGTAAATCCCCCGTCCCTTAATTTCCCCAAAACAATGTCTAAGTGATCCAGGTGTTCCTTTAATGTGTAAGATGCAACAATTAAATCATCTATGTACATTGTCACAAACTCGTGTGTGTCCCTCCCTAACACTAGATTTAAGGCCCTAATCAACGCTGAACTGCTGGTCTTTGTTCCGAAAGGAACGACCCTGAATTGGTACAGACCACTCTTAAAGCTAAACGCAGTCAACTTCCTGTCCTGTTCTCTCAACGGTACCTGCCAAAATGATGCACTCAGATCCATAGTGGAAAACCATTGCTTACCATTGAATTTCTGAACCAGTTCCTCAACACATTCTGGCCTCTGTTGGTCCCCAGATATCCTACAATTGAGCTGCCTGGCATCAATACACAACCTGACCGAGCCATCACTCTTCCCAACCACAACTAAGGGATTCAGATATGCACTAGTTGAAGGCTCAGTAATACCCTGATTCAGCATAATGCCTATTTCTTTCTCCACAGCATCAGCAAATTTGTGAGGTATCGGGTACTTGGGTCCTGAAAATGGAGAATGATCTACAATTTCGAACTGATGCGTACAGACATGTGTTAGCCCTGGCTTGTCACTGAAAACTTCTTGGTTTAGCTCTAAAACCTCTAACAACTTATCCCTCTCCTCAACACTTAAACCACTCTTATCCACAGCCTGCTGGAGTTGATCACACTTATCACCCTCCACAGCAATGTGACATAAATCCACAACTTCCTCCTCATCGTCAGCCTTACCTTCTGCCATATCCCCTACAGTGACCTCAGTAACACATGCCTTTACTGTCTTATCTACACTCTTGCATTTCATTCTCATCTCCTGGCTTATATTCCCCCTCACAAAGTTGATGACACCCCGGTCAAAATCAATAACAGCACTATGCTCGTTAAGCCAGTCTATCCCCAAAATCATTTCATAAATTAGGTTAGGAATTACCAAGCAAGTCTTGTGGTCAACTTCATTACCAAACCTCATGGGCAACAATACCTGCTTTCCCACTCTTTGGGATTTATTACCAACAGCAGTTACCACATATGTCGACTTAACTGGAATTTCTTCCAACTTACCACCGTCCTTGATTAAAGTATCATAAAATCCCTTACTGATGACACTTCTCTCACTCCCCGAATCCACCAATGCCTGCACTCTCTTACCTAGTATGCTCAACTCAACAGTTGACATAAAAGCCTCCTTCTCCCCGATACATGAGAACTCCTGCTGGTCAGCTAGCAGATCCTCCCGACTCATAGGCATAAAATCCTCCTCACCCACAATAACACACTGCTTGACTTCATTTCTTACGGACTGCCTGACTGACCTCCCTGCACAGCCCGTTCGGAGTTTAAAGCTCCTTGACCACCTTGTTCTTGTCTCCTCTGGTTCACCTGTACTCTTTCGTTACCACCTTCCTGACGCCCCCCACCTCTCTGATAGTTACCTTCCTGTCGCTGTGAATTATCCTGACGCCCCCCACCTCTCTGATAGTTTTCCTGCCTCTGCTGATAATCTCTTTGCTCCTGATTAAATCTACCCCTATTAAACTCCTGATTATTCCCCCTATTGCCCCTAAATTCCTGTTTGACCTCTGGCCTCTCCATGTGCTGCTTGCCTAAAACGTCAAAGCTCGTAAGAAGCTCTTCCAACTCTTCTACCGTCCTTACCTTCTGCATACAAGCTGCCTCCTGAATTCTAGGTGGGAAGTGCTTCAACATGACCCTAACCACATCACTGTCAGAGGTCAGCCCATCCAAATTCTTCCAAATAAGTACATGTGCCAAAAAATATTCTGTCAGGGATACCCCTTCTCTCTCCTTATATTTCCCAAAAGTTAATTTTTCCCTTTCCCTGGACTGTACCCCCTCCCCCCAGAACTTAGCTTTGAATTTATCCCTGAATTCCCTTAAACTATTCATGTTAGGCCTGTATATTTGGAACCATGCTTTCACATCCCCTTGAAATGAGTTAGACAAGATCTCCAACACTGTTTCCCATTCGACAACCCCGTCTTCTAGATCCTTGCTGAATTTCTTCTCAATGGTTTTTAAAAACTCCATAGGGTTGAACTGCCTTGAGTTAAATTGTGGCAGACCAGGGTCCCTGAGTAGCAAACTAGATGGCATCACAACCCTTTGACTCATCGGTCGCTCTTTCAACTCTCTCCTGACCTTTATCAGCTCTTCCTGCAGCTTTTCGTTTTTCTCGGTCAATGCCACCTGCTTCCCTCTCAGACCCTCAATCTCTCCCAACTTATTTTCAACGGCACCTACTCTATCTAAATATTCCCTCTTATTCCCACTTACAGTGTTGCATATCTCATCACACTTTCCCGTTACATTCTGTACTTCTGCCCTTGAACTAGCTATCTCTGACTTAATTTTCGTTATTTCCACATCTTGCTGGTTCTGATGGCCTTCCATTCCTTCTAGCCTACTTGTGATCCCAGCCTGATTCCCCTGCATTTCTGCCCTGATTTCCTCTCCCTGTTTGCTAATTTTCCCACTTAATTCCAGGTTCATACTCTCCATTCTACTATTAAGGACAGACTTATGGTCCCGTATTTCTTTGCTGAGACTCTCTATCCTTGTGTTCGTGGCCCTGTTGCTCTCCTGAATTTCCTTACTTACAAATTCCTTCACTTCTACTATCTGTTTGGTCACTGACTCTACCTTCTCATTTACAGAGCCTACCTGCTCCTTAATTTCCTTACTCATAGATTCTCCTTGCTTCTTAATCTCTTTTATTTCACTCAGTAGCATTTGGATCAAACTATCGTTCATAACCCCCCCATTTACATTTAAGTTACTACCTTCAGCGATCAGCTGCGACTCAGTAGTAACAATGGTAACATATGTTCCCACTGTCTTTTCCACATCTTCCTCACTGCCACTTCCCCCAGTTTCCTGATTACCTGACATTTTACTGTTTGATTTACACACAACCCTTGACCTTAATTCTAAATTGTCTGATGTGGACATACCCCTTAAAACAAAACAAATTACTGTGAACCCTAATACTCCTAAGGTGTCTATCGGCTGTGTGCATATGTGCCCTAATGATACCTGCTAGGTTTCCCTACTCTTGCCCCACGTTGAGGTGCTATGTTGTAACTTTTTACCAGCCCTTCTGGGGCGACTGATTTAAAACTTCCCAAAATCATCCTCCTATTTTTGATCGGAAGTACTTCATCATATACCACACAATTGAAATGGCAGGGTCGTGGAGTGTTGGACACACATTTGGTCAACCTAACTGGTATCATTTGGGCGTTCAACTATTAGGTGTAATTCCCTATAAAGAAAACTAATTATAACCTTCAAAATATGTGTATTAATATCAACTTTAAACATATGGCGGGGACTCTCGTCGAACAGACTATGGTTTACTATCTTCTCTCCTCGGCAATGACGAAAACATGTGACCCAAAATGAATGTTGGAATATAAAGATGTTTGTTACTCACTCATCGACGATCTAGCAGATAATCTACGAGACATGCTCGATAGATCAGTTCTCCCCAGCATTTCTAAGATTTTCCACACGTGGTTTGAGGTTAGAGATGTTTACTGGTTTACATAGCCACATCTCTGCGAGAGAAATGAATGTGCTTCCGTACCCAACTTGAATTGTGCTAACAGAGATAACATCGTTGTGATATGTAGCCGTTTCGAGTACATTCACAAGCCATGCTTTCAACAAAACTGTTTCTCCAAATAGGCCTACGCCAAATTACGAGAACGCGACCTTTCCAATCAGACGCTACAATAGAAGTGAAGCCCCGCTATACACGAAAATCCCACCTCTCATCTTGTAAACACATGTTTTCGTCTTTCTCCGCCAGGGTCATGATACCCTCCAACCCATACAAAATACACCAATAATCTCGAACCCATGTATATTTCTTACAACTCGTGGCGCGAAACTCTTCTCTGACGTCAGAACCTTACACAATTTACACAAAGCTTTCTTCAAGACAAGGGAAGTTATTCTCGGCCCAATCTAAATTTGGCCTAGAGTTTCCTGCTGTTGCAACATCTTGTAGCTTACCTACACAATCCGCTGTCTTGTATACTGACATCTCCCATACAAATTAAATGAAATATTCCTGACTGAGTCCCCGAGATACACAAGATATATATACACTAAATAAAATGAAATTCTACAACCTAAATGATGATGATGAACAAGAAAAGAAATGGTATGAACAAATTACCCTAACCTGACTTCTCTTGCAGTCAACCAAATAAGGGTTTGGGAACATTGTGACCGGAACAGTCACAGTGGGTCTCCTTGAAGTACGTCATTGGTTTGCATGATCAAATTCGAGGTTGAGACACGGTCATCTATTTGTATGAAGTTTGTCGTCAGAATGTTACTTATCAGGTTCGTTAGTTTATTACCCTCACCCACTATGGATTCCAGTTTTGCGAGTATTAAAGGTCTACTTAACATGTCAAAAGCTTTTGCATAATCCACAAAAACAACATGAAATTTTCCACCAGGGTGTCGTAGTGTTTCTTCAATGTCATTGAGTAACACCAATAATAATAATAATAATAATAATAATAATAATAATAATAATAATAATAATAATAATAATAATAATAATAATAATAATAATAATAATAATAATAATAATAATAATAATAATAAGTTGGTAATGGCATGAAAGGCACTCCGTCCTTTACGAAATCCAAACTGTTCATCTGGTAGTTTATGGTCTACTTCTTCTGTGATCCTCTTGGTAAGGAGCTTTGTCATTATTTTCATCATGGTCTTTTCTATAGCAATCCCTCTGTAGGAGTTCGGATCTGACTGGTCACCTTTCCCCTTAAACATCACTTTGATAGTCGAAATTCTCCATGCTGAGGGGATGTTACCCATTTGAAGACAAAGATTCATTAGGTCCGAAATTGCTGAAAGTAATACCTCTGATGAGTCTTTCACATGTTCATTGCATATACCGTCGGGTCCAAAGGCCTTACTGTTTTTAGTGACATAATAGCTTCGTGCACTTCCTCCATTGTGAACGGGTCAGTTTCTTTTTGGTATGTTCCTGACAAAGCTACCACGGGATTGCCAAGATCTTCTTCAACGTTTAGTATGTTCCTGAAGTGTTCTTCCCATTCAATCATTTCTATTTTTCCACTACATTGTATTTTCCTAGGGTTCAATGCTAGAAATGGATCGCTGACAGCTTCTTCTATTATCCTTCTCGCCTCTTTTTCCAGGTGTTCATTTCGTTTTACAGAAAACAGCATTTTGTATTTCTTCTTAATGATGCTGTAATGTTTTATTGCCTCCTGGTTCTGATTGAATTTTACTGCATGCATGGCCTCAAGGTCGCTTCTTCTCAACAAATAGCATTCTTTATCAAACCATATTCGCGATCTTCTTTTCCGCTGATACACAAATGCAGATTCAATTGTCTTTTCCAGGGATAAGGCGGCTGCGTCAATATTGTTTTTCTCCATGCAATTATCAGGTTCTTTCCATTCCTCAAAGTTCTGTTTAAGAACATCTTTATCGATCTGTCGAGAAGGATTAGTATCTTCAGGTTTTTCTCTCTTATCCAATCTTGAGATGTTAAAGTGGGTCGAGACTGGACAATGTTTCTTTATCAGCGCCTCCTCTGAAGTGAGACATACGTTGTAGTTCAGAAGCTTAATGTTGCAGCCTTTATAAAAAAACTAAATCTATTGTGCTACACCCTGAATGTGCAAAATAAGTTTTGTCTTCAACCTTGTTAACAAGGATAAAGCCTTCCTCTGTCATTAGTTCAAGTAGTTCTTTCGCTCTTTGATTATCAATGTCTAGTCTGCAGTTTAGGTCTCCAGCCAGTATTATGTCTCTTCCTGGAGCTACGTGTCCCAAGGAAAGCATGATGGTTGCTATCAACTCTTCAATAGTTGTTAGTGGCGGTGCATATATGGCAATCACTGATATCCATTCGAAGTTTATTATCAACGTGTCATGGTCTTGGTGCGTACTCTGAATTTTACCTAGGCTGGGTTTGTAGTAGCAGGAGGTGCCACGCATTGGTCTACCTCTTGGCCCTTGTGTTGCAGGTATATGCTGTGCGTAGAATCCATTAATGTCTATGGGTTTGGTCGAAAGAGTCTCTAGTATTATAAGTATGTCATGAGAATGCAGTAGGTTATTGTTAGTGAATGTTGTGGCGCTCTTAAGACCCTCAACATTCCAGAGTAAGATGTGAAGGTGGTTAGGCAGGAAGTGAAATTCCTCTATTGCGGGAGCGAAAAAGCCGGTATCGTCTCACGATGACACCACTCGGTCACGCTCCTGGAACGTAGACCTTTGGAAGTTCATGTAGAGGTATAACTACTCTTAGAGCTTTAACCGGGTCGCTGGTAGGAAGTTCTTCACACTCGATTATATTTGTCACATGAAGATTTGTTAGGTGGCGCTGCACCATTTCTATTGTAGCGTTATGGTGGAGTCGCCCTATGTATAACCATGCTCTTGGTTCTGCCGCTTGTAATTCTGTTATATTTGACGTACTACCATTTTTGGAGTTGATCAAACATGGGTCTACTGTTGTCGAGATTGATGACTGCGAGTTAAAGTACATGGGTTTACGTTGCGCAGGTCGATAATCGACGATCCCATCTTTGTATGCACGGCTTTGATACATTGAAGGTTCCATAGATGTCGTATTAGAGGTGATTGCTTGCACCACTTCATTATTCGTTGTGAGTTATCATACTAATATATAAATAATAAAAATGAGATGGTGTGTGTCTGTCTTTGTGTCTGTCTGTCTGTCTGTTACCTAATAACGCAAGAACCACTGGTCCGATTTAAATGAAATTTTGCATGGATGTAGCTGAAATACCAGGTTTACATATAGGATACTTTTAATTTCGATATTTTGCACTATTAAGAAATGGAGACCATTTTAGTGACGTCACTACACCCTTTGGTTTCAAAATTTCATATTTCCATATCAAATAAAAAGAGAACGGTAGAAAATAGCAAACTTTTGATGGCACATACGAGCTTCAAAATGTAATGTTCTATCCGAAAGGTCCTTATCACTTTTCGTGTATCTCCAACGGTTAGCGAGTAAAACCTACTTTTGTGACGTCACTACACCCTTTGGTTTCAAAATTTCATATTTCCATTTCAAATAAAAAGAGAACGCTAAGAAATAGAAAACTTTTGATGGTATACACGAGCTTTAGCATTTAATTTTCTATCCAAAAGGTTCTTATCACTTTTCCTGTATCTCCGACGGTTAGCGAGTAAAACCTAAATTTGTGCAATAAAACACGGTCACATCGAGCGGTGCAGTATATCTCTACATATATAAAAAAGAAAATTTGTCTTTTTTTTCTGAATTTCTACGTAAATTTGAGTTATTTACACGTTTCAGACTGTTTTATGATAGATGCGCGCGAAAATAATGTTTTGGTCTGTCTGTCTGTCTGTTTGCTTGATTGTCTGTGGACAACTTTGTTCCCTTATAACTCGAGAACGGCTGGGTGTATCAACGTAAAATTTGGTACAGATATCCATCAGAGGCACGAAACTAATCATTGATGTAACTCTTCTCTATACCTCTCATAAAAGGGGGCATACCCCCTTAAAATACATGCTGAAATAGGAGTAGAAGGACGAGACAAAGCTCATTTTCAGCCCCTCAATGTGAGAGACAAAACTCGGGGGCCCTAAAAGCACATTTTAAGGTCCTACGTCCAACCGTTTTTGACATATTCCCATAAAACTAATTTAATTTAATATACTATGAACGAATGCAAGCCGATAACCATGGCAACAGATTCTCAGAGATCCATCTATTGCTGTAAGACGCAATACAATTCCATTAATTACATTAGTGTGAAAGTTTGCAAACGGTTAGATGGTTATTATGGAACCAAATTAAGCTGTACATTTCATCAATACGTAAAATGCGCTTAAGGGGGTCAAGGGGTAGTCTAGATTTTTTTCACGCGATTTACATCTGCGGGTGTGGTATGGCAGGTCTATTATATTCCTATCCCTATGTTATATTATTATTATTAGCATTATATTATGGCGTACAACGACGAGACAAAGCCCCTCGGTGCCAGAAATAAAACTCGAGGGTCCTCGAAAACTACATTATAAGGCTCTAAAACCAACAGTTTCTGAAACATTCCCAGAAAACTAATTAAATTTAATTTAACAAACTAATGAAGGAATGCAAATCGGTAACCATGACAACATTATCTCAAGGGGTGGCATCCAACTTTCCATCTATTTCAGTAAGAAGCAATTTATTACATTTATTACATTTCTGTGAAAGTTTGCAAATATAAGGTTATCACGGAACCAACGTAGACTGTATAATTCATCAATGCAATTAAGGGGGTCAAGGGGTAACCTAGGATTTTTTCATGCAATTTTCACGTGCGACATATAGTGCAGAAGGTCTATTATATCTCCAAACAACAACATTATTTTCAAAAATTCCTGAATTGAATCAGCAATTTTTGCGGCTTTTAGGAATTTGAACCATTTGAGACTAAAGAACCTGAATTTTCATGCACCACAAGCTTTTATAATTTATGAAAGAGGTCTTCCTGTGTATGGGGACCCAACACAACGTAGAGGGTCAGTTTTTATGTGACGTGTATTGCGTTTCATCTGCAAGGCTTTCAATTCTATTTCATGTCAGGAAGTACACGTCAGGTGAATTTAGTTTGAGAGCACATTTCAACTAATCTTTTTTTTTGTCGACATACGGGTTCATCGTAAGGATGATTTTCTTTGATACTGTGTGGTAGATATACCCATATTTGGATTTCTGGGTGATATGTTGTAGACAATAGTATTGTCTGTCTGTCTGTCTGTCTTTCTGTGTATCCTTATGTACGCCTATAACTCATGTTCGGATGCTTGGTGCATCGTAAAATTAGGTATGGTAAACATGAGTCAATACACCAATCATTTATAAAACTCTTCACCGTTCATTTCATACAGTAGAAGGGTGGATATAGGGAAAAACTTCTCAAAATACATGCTAAAATAGGCGAAATATAAAAATTATCCTAGAAGGACGACCAAAGCATATGTTGCACTTCTCAATGTGAGACACAAATTTCGCGAGTCTATAAAGGGTCTCCGAAAACCACATTATAAGGCTCTTAAATTAACAGTGTGTGTGATATTCCCAGAAAACTAACTTCGTTTTGATAAATTTATGAAGGAATGACAAGCCGCTAACCATTGCAACAGTAGCTCAATTGATAATGTCTGGTGCGTCTCTAAAAGCAACAGTACTTAAAAGGGACGTAACACCAATAATATTATTATTATTATTATTATAATGTCTGGTGTTAACACCGAACACCGTTCGAAGAACGGGTACTTCTGCTAGTCTTCACTAAAGATTCTTTCATCCAGCTGAGCACTGAGAACTGCAACATTACCTGCGGAAGTGTCTTTTTCCTTTCCCCATTATTCAAAAACCATCCGGATTTACTGTACACAGCGCTAAATGATGGAAGTAAACAAGATCTAAAACTAAATTAGACATCAAAAGAACATAGGATGACTATGTAGCTCTTACTCAGCGGAACATGGAAAATTATATCAATGGCTTCTGGAACTTCATAAAAAACAGAAAGGAGCGTAAAGGATCAGGATTGACGAAGGAATATGAAGGTAAAGAATATTATAAATCACTGGAAATTGCCAATTGTTTCACTGAATATTTCAAGTCAGTATATTCGCAAACCATTCCCAACTATAACATGAACACAAAGAGCAATAACGTAAAGCAACATTATATTCAAAATTATTTAGTTATATCTTTAGTCACGAGGATATGGTTGAATTCGCCATTAAGAAATTAAAACCAAAAAAATCAGCGGACCCTGATGGGTTACCGCCACACCTCTTTAAAGGGTGTAAGGAATATATTACTAAACCTCTGACTATAATATAGAATCTCATACTGAAGACCAGCACATTTCCAGATAAGTGGAATCATACATAAGCAACACCATTTCTAAAATACGGTAACTCGGTTCAGATTAAGAATTACAGACCTGTAGCTGTATTGTCATCTCCGCCTAGGATATTTGGAAATATTTTGTATAGTCATATTTTTCAGCATGTTAGAGTGATCATCATTTCCCCAAATCATAATGGATTTATGCCAAACAGGTCAACTGTGACTAACCTTATTAATTTTACGCAATTTTTATCCACGGACCTAGATCGCAAAAGCCAAGTGGATGTAATACCTAACCGATTTTCAAAAGGCATTTGACAAAGTGGATAATGACGTACTCATCACTAAACTACCAACGTATAATTTTTCTGTACCACTGTTTCGTCTGTTGATTTCATACCTGAAGAACAGAACACAAGTTGTGAAATATAAAACGCAACTATCCAAAATATTTCCCACCAACTCAGGAGTTCCTCAGGGATCTAACTTAGGACCATTACTATTCTTATTATTTTTAAACGACATCTCTGATCAAGTTCAACACTCAGAAATTTTATTATTTGCAGACGATATAAAATTATATAAATCAGTACGTGACCCTTCCGATTGTATCAAACTTCAAAATGATTTAAATGAACCAAATATATGGAAGAAAGAAAAAAACTGCATTTGACATCAGTAAATGCAGGCAAAGATACTTTACTAGGCAAAAAAGAAAAAAAATCACGATTTTACTGACGGGGATACTCAAAATTAGTGGAGTTCAGATTCTGGGAATTCTATTTACCAATGATCTAATTTTCAAAGACATATTGTTACGAGTGCTAGAGAGCTTCGTTGCCTCGCGCGTGACTCAGGCCGCCCCAGGCTATCCCTGACTGTGTGTAACCAGCGCCTTACGCAACGGAGCTGCAAGAACAAATACATGGTCCAGAAGGTTCATGACCCGCCTAGTATTGGAAATCTCGAGAAGGTCTGAGAGTAGCTGTGAAGCCTGTTATACTCTAGAAACATCTGTGAGTCGTCAGCCCCGATGTATAAAGAGCTACCCTGGCCAGTGTCATTGTGTGTTTTCTTACCAGAGCGATAGAGGTGTTACGGTGACGTGCGAATTGCGAAACCCTCTGTATTCAAGAACAGTGAGTGACAGACTGTGGCATGTGTACAAGAGGAAGAGATGTGGTTAATCCTAGCGAGGACACGGGACTAATTACGGAATGGTTAACTGCATGACCAAGTCAAAGGGTGAGTGTTCTCTACAAGTGGAAACTAATAGTGACTAGTAGTCATTTATGAAGTGAAACTCAGTGTGCCTATTGTGTGGTGTATATTTCTAACCTGCAATAAAGCTAATATTTCTTTAAAGGACCATTTGTGTTATGCTTTACCTACTGTGATCCAATTAACGAACTTGCTACTAGAGGTAGCACGTATCAACTGGTAAAAGAAGCCGGATTACGAACCCAAGCACAACACCGGAAGGTCCTGGTTCGAAACTCGTGCAGGTCATTTTACCACAGTTCATTAATTCTCCTGCGAGTGCATGTCCATCACAAGACAAACAACTAAAATGGATGCACAATTACAACTACTGCTAGAAAAGTTAAGTGGCATGGAAACCAAGATGGAGGCCGGCCAGAAGAAGATCGAAGACGGCAAGAAGAATTTAGCCTAGGACCTAACCTCCAAATTAGAGGACGGTCAGAAGAAGATGGAAGACGGTCAAAATAAGTTAGCGGAGGACCTGAAGAAGAAGGAAGATGGCCAGAAGAATTTAGCGGAGGACATGAAGAAAATGGAAGACGCCCAGAAGAGTTAAGCCAAGGACCTGACTACCAAATTTCTGGATGGCCAGAAAAATTGGGAAGAGTGTCTGCTGACGAAACTAGAAGAAAGTAAAAAGAAATTAGAATAGGGTCTACGTATGGAAGTCATGGCAGTGGAAAAGAAGTTGGACGCCTCACAAGAGGAAGTTGCTTAGCTGTGCCGACGTCCGCTGACGGGGGTGGAAGAGAGATTCAACGCTCTACAAAAGGAATTTGCTTAGCTGCGCCGGTGCCCGCCGACGGGGATGGAAGAGAGATTCAACGCTCTACAAGAGGAAGTTGCCGAGCTGCGCCGACGCCCGCCCACAGTTACAACGGAAATAACAGGAACGGGACAGAGCAGAGTGACGCCCCCAACCTTCGACGGAAATGTCCCGCGGAGTACTTACGTCAGTTCGAGTCGGCCTGTTCCATAAACAACTGGAACAACACGGAAAAGGCTACAGCTCTCATTGTAGCGCTCAGAGGGGACGCCCTTAATGTCCTTCAGGCCAACCCGACTGAATCTCAGGACTACGCTTCACTAATCGCCCATATGGAGTCCCGATATGGAGATAGCCATCTTCAGCAGTCCTACCAGATGCAGCTCCGGACCCGGGTACAAAATAACGCGGAAACCCTGCTGGAGTTCGAGACGGACATCGCATGCCTCGTAAGGCTCTCGTATCCAACAGCGCCGGCCGACTTTCTGGAACAGATTGCGACGCAGACCTTCACCGACGGGCTACGGGACTCGGACACTCAACAGGCGCTGCGACTCGCGCGCAATAAGACCCTGGCAGATGCGCTGAGGCACACACTTGAGTTCGAGACGGCAAAGCAGGCATCTAGAATGCACGTGCGGGTGCATCAAGTGGACGTCAACGAACCAGCCAACACCAACGAGACCAAGCCCCTGGCCGATGAATTGATGAAGGCGCTAGGCCGTTACTTCAATAGTCGTGGCACCACCAACAACGACACAGCCGGCACCCGGAGAGGTGGCCTGGAAGAGGTCTACCGACCTGCTGGACCTGCGGTGAGAAAGGCCACCTGAGCATGGACTGCGGTGATCGCCGCCGCCGAGGGTATCCGTCGGGAAATCAGTCGCCTGAAAACCACGCGACCCAGGGAAACGAGTATTAGCCAGCCTTGGGGGGCTAAGGTTGACTTGTGACAGTTGTCAAGCCCCGGCAGTCCAAGTCCGTGAAGTTACGGAGGGACAATAGCAGTCTGATGGTCGACGGAGTCATCAACGGAGTGAGCTGGCCCATGCTGATCGACACGGGGGCATCGAGGACCATCGTCAATCCCACCGTGATCCCGAAGTGGAGAGTGCAACCCATACATAGGAACCTCCAGCTAATAAACGCGAATGGAGAGACTGCACCGGTACATGGCGAAGCATCACTGGAGTTCGTCATTGGTCGACGGGCGGTGAAGCATCCAGTGCTCGTGGCTGATGTAGCAAACGAAGTGATCATCTGACTGGACTTTCTGGACCAGAACAACATCATCTTGGACCTGAGTACCAACACTCTCCATTATGGAGGTGAGGAACTTGCTTTCCAACCAGCACACGAGGCCATCTCCGCACGACAAGTATGACTGAGAAAGGACGTCATCGTTCCCGCCAGGACGGAGGTCAGCGCTGCCGTAATTGTCGACGGAACTGCTGAGGGAGTGGCGGCTGTCATCGAGCCAAAATATGAGGACATCCAGACAAAGGGATTGCTAATTGCTAAGACCTTCATCAATACGACGTCTCGTCCGTACGTCCGCCTGTCCAACCTAAACGACTACGACATTACGGTTCACCGGGACACCACCCTAGGAGTCTGTGAGCCAGTTACCTGGATTGCCCGCATCACGGACACAACGGACGGACCCGTGCAGACAGACATCCGAAGGAGGCGCGCCCTGCCAGAAGAACTACGGAAGTTGTACCAAGGATCCCAGGACCATCTAGACGAGGAGGAATCACGCCAACTCCAGGACCTGCTACGCGAATTCCAGGACGTCTTCTCCGTGGGGAGCAACGACTTCGGCAGGACATGCTTGTTCCAGCACAGAATCGACGTTGGGGACATCGCACCGATTAGGGCCCCATTCCGACGTATTCCGCTCGCCAAGCAAGCCGAAGTCGACCAGATGGTAGAAGAGATGAAGGAACAGGGGGTGATCGAGCCATCACATAGTCCTTGGAGCTCTCCGGTCGTGCTAGTGAAGAAGGGCGGCTCCACCAGGTTCTGCGTGGACTACAGGCCGTTGAATGACGTCACGAAGAAGGGCAGCTACCCTCTACCCAGGATCGACGGCACCCTGGACACCATATCAGGGTCAAGATGGTTCTCCACCTTAGATTTGAAGAGTGACTACTGGCAGGTGGAGGTCCATCCTAGGGACCGCGAGAAAACGGCGTTCTCTGTGGGCTGCGGACTCTGGCAGTTCACCGTCATGCCATTCGGTTTGTGCAACGCCCCTGAGACCTTCGAAAGGCCAATGGAGTCCATTCTGAGGGGACTACAACGGAAGACTTGCCTGGTCTACCTAGACGACGTTATCGTTCTGGGGAGGAGCTTCGAGGAACACTACAGCAACCTGAAGGAGATCTTGATGAAGCTACGGGATTCCCAGCTGAAGTTGAGCCCCAAGAAGTGTCAGTTCTTTCAGAAGCAGGTCCAGTGCCTTGGGCATATCGTCTCCGAGGAAGGGGTGCGTACCGACCCAGAGAAGACCGCAGCTGTGAGGGAGTGGCCAGTCCTGAAGGACAAGTCCCAACTACGAAGCTTCCTGGGGCTCTGCACATATTACCGTCGCTTCGTGAGGGGATTCGCCGACATCGCCAAACTACTGCATCGGCTGACCGAGAAGGACCAACTCTTCACGTGGACAGCAGAATGCCACAAAGCCTTCGAACAACTCAAGCAGGCTCTGTGCACCACACTTATTCTGGCCTACCCCTGACCTGGAACAAGGTTCATCGTCGATACCGATGCCAGCGACTTTGGTATAGGGGGAGTCCTGTCGCAAGTAGTGGACGGCGAGGAGAGGGTAGTGGCATATTTCAGCAAGGCCTTGTCAAAGCCAGAGAGGAACTACTGCGTCACCAGGAAGCAACTGCTCGCCATCGTGAAGACCATTGAACACTTCCACAAGTACCTGTACGGCCAAGAATTTCTCATCAGGACCGACCATGCATCCCTGCGGTGGCTCCTGAACTTCAAGGAGCCCGAGGGACAACTCGCGCGGTGGTTAGAGAGGTTCCAACAGTACAACTTTGAGATCCACCACAGGAAATGTCAACTGCATTCTAACGCCGACGCCCTATCGCGAAGACTCTGCCCCGAAGACTGCACCTTCTGTGCTAGAAGGGAGGAGAACACCGGGATACGGTGCCGAAGGACTACCGTGGAACTTCAAGGGCACCTGGACCCGCGAATCTTTCACGCGGGCACAAGCGGAAGATGACGTCCTGGGACTGATAGTCGAATGGATGAGGGCCTGTGTTCCCAGACCCGTGCGGAACATTGTGAGCGACTGCAGTCCAAAGTTTAAGTCCTACTGGGCGCAGTGGGACTCGATGGTTGTAAGGGGTGGCCTCATCTGCCGTACCTGGGGGAGCACCGGCGGGAAGGCATCTCGGGAACAAGTCGTCGTTCCAAAGGCTATGACGGAGGAAGTCCTGAAGGAAGTCCATAGGGGATAATCTGGTGGACACCTAGGGATAAAGAAGACCCTGGAGAAGCTGAGAGAGCAGTTTTACTGGATCGGATGCCGAGCAGACGTGGAGAACCACTGCGCGAGGTGCCACGAATTCGCAGCCAGCAAGGGCCCAGGACGAAGACGTTATTATACATTCATTTTTATTGCTATTCCGGAGATTTACTGACCTCGGTATAACGTGTCAGTGATCCCAATGCCCTTATGCTATGAGTGAACATATCTCTATATTTTTATTTGTTCCAAAGCACCATTAATTACGATTTAAAATTGACTAGATTATCATTGCTTCCCCATAAAGAGAGCTCGAGAATGGGTACGCCGACATGGCGGACCGCGTGCTCAACCTGGCGTACTTTCTCATGCAGCGGAGAGCTGCCATCAGCGATCCATGTATAGTGATCAGTGATTGTTGTATATTATCTAATTCTAATAGTGAGCAATGTAATTGGGGCTTCCTGTAATGTTCACAACACAAATAAATAAATAATTAAATAAATAAATAAATAAAAACAGTAAATACATTACATAAATAAATAAATAAAGAAATAAATTAATTAATTAATTAATAAATAAACCAAGTTAATTATTATTCAAAGTAATCAACTCAAAGAAGCCCAGACAGTGATCTAACCTAGTAGCGACCAATGGTTTCGCCCAGACAGTGGTCCAACTGATTACTGGCTAATTGTTTCGCCCATACAGTGGTCTAACCTAGTAGCATCCCATGGTTCCGCCCAGACAGTGGTCAAACCTAGTAGTGACATATGGTTTTTACTGGAGCTTCAGGGCGAAACGCAAGACAGTGGCTTTGGGCAAAGCAAGTAAAACCAACTTTCGGAGTGATGCATGCAAAATTACGTAATTAAAAACTTGCCCCGTACAGAACATAAGAGTCAAGTTAAACACACATTCGTCTTTATATTGGAATGTAACATACCAGATGTTGACGAGAATGGACGTGAAGCAGAAGAGGGCGAGAAAGGAGACGATACACTTGTAGAGGATGCTGAGTGTCGCATTGTGATCGTCCGTGATCCTTGGGTCCACCGCGCTGCTGTTGGTAGTGTTCAACTCCACATAATCGAGAGTAGCGTTGACACCTGGCGTCGTAGTGCTTGGTGGGTAATACAGTGCATGTCGCAAGTACACTGCCGGAGTGCTTTCCATGTCTGGGAGTCATCTACCTGAAACAAACATGATACTGTAGCAATCTAACTATTTTCCTTTTGTTAAGGTGCATTCTGGGTATAATACAGTGCATGTCGCAAGTACACTGCCGGAGTGCTTTCCGTGTCTGGGAGCCATCTACCAGAAACAAACATGATATTGTAGCAATCTAACTATTTTCCTTTTGTTAAGATGCATTCTGGGTATAATACAGTGCATGTCGCAAGTACACTGCCAGAGTGCTTTCCATGTCTGGGAGTCATCTACCTGAAACAAACATGATACTGTAACAATCTACAGTGAGTCTCTCTCACGACTCGGCTGGCCTGCGCACCAAGATTATCTCCCTCCCGTTGACTGATCACTTCCTGTTACACAACGCGCACTTCGCAGTATTTAGTGTTCATCTGTGGCTCCAACTATTCTCTAGTTGTGAAATGTTTCTTTTGGGTATAATTCTCATAATGCCTCCACGTGTGTGCACGGTAGATGTTCGATAATTATGTGAAAACAGAGTCATGCAGGGAAGTCGTTAAACGTTTCATAACACATTTTCCAGGTATGCGCCCTCCACACAGAAAGACCGTGTGGAAGCTCGTAAACAAATCAAGGGAAACTGGTTCTCTACTCGATAAGAAGCGAAGTGTTAAAAACGTGTACTTAACGAGGAAAAAGTAAATGAAATCGCAGAAAATATCCGGGGAGAAATAGCCTCAATTACGGAAGACGAACTTATGCGTGTGAATCGGAGTTTCCTAAGACGATGAAAAAATCATAAATATGTGGACGTAGGAGGAGAACGTTCCCAACATCTCCTGTCATAAGGTACGACCTTAGTTTATTAGTTCTTACTTTCTAAATTTTAATTGGTATCTCATGTCATGCACGGATAAAGTGAGCCAAGTGCTGTTCTGTTCTTATTGCTATGCTATGCCGAGCGGGAAGTGATGAGTCAATGGGAGGCAGATAAGCTTGGTGCGCTGGCCGGCCGAGTCCTGAGAGAGATTCACTGTATCTTCCCTTTATCAAGTTGCATTCTGGGAGTAATGCAGTGTGTACAGCAAGTACACTGTTGGAGTGCTTTCCATGTCTGGGAGACATCAGCAGTATCTGAAGCAATCATGTTAATATAACAAGCGGATATCTTCACTTTGTTGTTGTGGTGGTGTAATAGTATGTTTGCTGCTTCACTATTAGAGAGTTTCTAGTTGGTCTCGTGATACTCTTATAAAAGAATGGGGAAAATTACTTACTGGGTGCGCCTCGTATATTATTGGACGTATTGATGAACTCAGGTAACATATTGTAACGTGCCACCCCTTGTGGCACTTTCGTTAACTGGATTAAGGTGGATAGAAGCACAAAACAATGGTTCTTTTAAAGAAATAGTAATTTTATTGCAGGTCTTAGCAAGTTACAGTACACCGCACAATAAACAGATACAAGCAATTAGTATCTCACTCTAGTTCCTCTCTGACTGGGAACACTTCCCTTTCACTCTCTCGAGCAGCTGTCCGTTCACTAATTAGGCTGACCTGTGTCTAGCCAGTCTGTCACTCACCGAAATACCTGTACACTCCCTTGAGTACGCAAACTACCGTTAGGCTACTTACGAGTCTGCTACACACTGCTCCGCTGTCCGCTGGCTAGGGAACAGCCCAAGGCGTTTCACTATTCTCCACAGCATTTCACTGCATGCAATAGCCTCACTTAGGTTTCGCAAGTCACGTCACTACACTACTGTCGCTCAGGTAAAAACACGCACTAGCTCAAAAACACTGTCCCTCCCTCGCTGATGAGGCCGCTTATATAGCAGGCTGGTGATTCAATGAATGCTTCTAGAATCGTCCAGGATTCACTGCTTCTCGAGATTTCCATCACTGGCTAGGTCACGAATATTCTCGACCATCCCTTTGTCCTCGCAGTCCGTTGCGTAAGGCGCAGGTAACACACAGAGGCAGAGCGTAGCCCGGGGCAGCTGTGACTCACGCGGCGAGGCGACGAAACAAACTCACAGCCTTAACAATATTGTATGCACCCAAGTATGCACCTACGATATCAGCAATGAGTCTTCGAATGTTGGCTACCCTAGCTGATTTAAAAAGTGTTTCCTAGGAACAACGTTTTCCGTCTACTTTAAACATTCCCTGGTCGATAATCGCTCAGTTATGCTTCATATTCGTTCTCATTTTCCATGGTGTTATTGTTAACAGAAGTGAACTTATGTTATCTATTCCGAGACTCAGAGAGGAGTTGGGTGACAGGAGGTAGAAACGGGATCAAGTTTACCTAGAAAAGTAAACGTTATTGCTCTCGTCAACTGAGACATCTCAATATTCCCTCCTGAGACTCTGTCTCGAGGTCACTTGTGTTCATTGCAATCATCCACCAGCATCTGTCCACACGGTTATTTATTCATGGAGTGGAATGTAGCCACTCCATCCGCCTCTCTCTCTTCCCTTTAAGAATTACAGCTGAATTCCTTGTGGCAGAAAATAAGATACGTTACCGTCTCTTTATAATGCTGCTCTTTGAAGTGAGAGTCAGTCCTGTGGAATACCTTAAATCATCGCCGTCTACAATTCTCAGGCTGTGTCATATAAGGTCTGGCAACACCGCCCAACTGTTATTTGGGAGGCCTAGCGCAAGCACATGGTAATTGCTAATACTGCGTAAACACAGATTTTGACGCCAAATATTTGCGAATATACAAGAGAACATAACGTCCGCTAAATCTACACACAAACTCACAAATAAAGGATACATGCTATGTACTGTCGTTTCCCGATAAGGTAATAATAAAAGTCTGTACTGTACCTCAATGTCCCAATGGCCGAAGTATCCTTTTATTGCTGCTATGCTCACTGCTCTTATTGACGCGATCCGAAAAAAAATTTAAGACTATTCTTACGAACTTAGAGACTGCCTTTGATAACAAATTCTACACTTTGTGTCCACACATGCACTCATCATAGTCACAATAGGTCTCCAAGTCTAGCAATAATGCTCCACTGGTCACTTAATAAAAAAAATAGGTAGCATTCTAATGAAATCTACCTAAAGGCATTTGCCAACTGAGTACAGTTCATAATGTACTGGAATATAGAGGCCACATGAAGATTTAGACCAAAACTAAATTACTAGGCACTGCAAGTCCACCCCTTTGTAGTGATCAAAACGTACTGATATAAGCAGTTATTTTAATAGTGCTGCCATAATTTGACTTACAGCCAGGCACACAACTCTTCCTAAACATCTGAAATAGTTAAATGAAATATTAGTGAAGAATGTGTTGGTTAAATTCATTATCAGGCATTGCTTACACATGCACCTTAATACGGGAAATACTCACTTGTACAACTTTCAGCAGGTCTGATTTACTGCGAGGAATTTCATGGGTGTTGAAATAGTTCGTACAAACTGCTTTTTGATGCTGTCATATTAAAATAAACGATATTTATGAAAAAAAAACATAGCCTGTGGTCTTACGTGTTTATAGAATTTACGGACTCTACTAAACGTTGCCAATTCTACCAGCAGCCCGGCTTGAGAATTATAGACGGCGATGCTCAAATGAATTGTATTCTATCAGAAGAGTGCCCGCAATTAAATTACGTGGGGAGATAAATTAATTTCCTAGTTACTGAATTAAATTACATGAAGTATTTATACACTTAATAAAACGCTTGCCACGGTGGGTGAGTGGTTAAGGTGTCGGATTACTAACCCCATGATTGCAGGTTCGCCCCTGGCCATGGTAAGTGATTTTTGAAAAGCGACAAAAATCACGACATGGATGTCATACGTTGTTGGCATGTTAAAGAACCCATTTGAATTCAGTAGGCCGTGTTCAATGGCAAAATTAATCTCGGGATTTTCCGCCAACACAAAGTTCCTCCATTCTCTACTAGAAAGCGCTGTAGTGTCAAGGAACTTAGATATCTAACCTCCTTGTCTTTCATAGCGTTCAAAGGAACGGCGAAATTCGACATGCAAGCTGCCCTCTGGGTGTCAATTAACAAAGCTTGCACCCAGCACGCGAGGCCATACGATATTATTATTATTATTATACTTAATAAAACAATTCTCACACAAATGCGAGATAAATAGTTAACTACTGTAGTTTCGTTCATCAAGAATACATTATCAGATCCAGCTCACTTAGGCTTAATTTAGGTTCAGTGGATATGTAGAGTATATAACCCTAATGTACAACATTGTTTACAATTGTTAAGTTACAGAAGTTTTTAATTAAACTTTAAAACGAGTTGGATGTTTAGCCTACGTTCGAATTTTGTAAAAAATGAAAGTAGCCAAATGTCGGTGTGTATGTGTGTATGTCGGTTCCCTATATCAATTCAAACCGAATTCAACAAAATTTGATTCACAGACCAGTAAAGAACACCACAGTGTCATGTTGTATATCGTCGCTATGTTAACCAAAATAAAATGGTGGTCATCCAAATGTTCAAATCTTTAATCAAATTATGACTAAACTAATCATCAGATCCACAGACGTAATGAAGAAGCGGAGGTTCAAGTTCTACGGACATTTACTACGAATTGATGAATGCAGGCTCACCAAAATGATCTTCAGCTACATCTATATGGGTAGATGAGGTGAAAAGGGATGCAGCGGAAGTTGGAATTACTCCACCGATGGCCCACGATAGAAGAGAGTTCCGCAGTCGAGTTGACGGAGTAAAATCATTTCAGGAGAAACCACCAAGCAGGAGGCCCAAACTGATCATTTTCGAGGAGGAGAGAAAACAAAGATGTGACAGGATGAAGAAGTTCTGGGAAGAGAAGAGAAAGAGAGCCAATAAGTCTTGAGTTCCTTGAGGTCCATAGTTGGCCAAATTCGATAATAAAAAATCATCAGTTCATTACGAAATTTTGGAAAAATATACCTTCATTGGGGTAGCATCTGGCGCCCAAATTACAATTAAATCAGTCAAATTATTTCAAGGTGGCAGCCGTGTGAATCATGCACACATTATAGTCCATATCTTATGATCAAATGAGGCTCATTTTCACCTGTTCCGCTTATCGACCTGAGGGAGGTTTATGCTGTCGTCAAGAACGTGTGCCGTTGGGTATTATAAGTTTATACAGGGAGCGGCAAAAAGATCTGACGGTTTTTAAATCACAACAACACAAACATTTTAAATGATACAAACTCTTTTATTACATATAACAGCAAGGTGTACATGTCATTAATGGAAAAAATAAAAGAACAATAGATATTAACTTTTAAGATTTGAAGATAACGTCTTTCAAATGATGCCCATCTTTTGCCATGGGGCAAAAAGATCTGACGGTTTATGTCGTTGTACGGCTGAGCGAGTCGAAGAGGACGCGTTCCATCTCGTATCACCATTTTGTTATGGGTGAGTAATTTTAGAGCTACAGGTTCAGCCTTGAAACGTACGTCGACAGGCCGTCCATGGTCAGCCAGGACACCAGAAAATGTTGAGCGAGTGAGACAAGCTGTGGAAACCAGTCTACGGCGGCCGGCTCGTAAACAAGCTGCTGCTTTGCAAATGTCTGATCGAACAGTGAGACAAATATCGCGTTTCGATTTGCATTTTCATCCGTATAAAATGGTAATTGTCCAGCAGTTGAAGCCTAATGACTATGCAAAGCTTCAGTGCAAGACTGGAAGAATGCATGGCAAAAGATGGGCATCATTTGAAAGACGTTATCTTCAAATCTTAAAAGTTAACATCTATTGTTCTTTCATGTTTTCCATTAATTGACATGTAAACCTTGCTGTTATAAGTAACTAACTGAAGTACCCGTGCTCCGCTACGCGTCATAAATAAAATAAAATGTGAAGGAGACAGTTAAAACAGGGGATAGGCGAGGTGCTGCGCAGAGGGAGATTAAGGATGGAACATTTTGTCCAACTACAACGCTCGGCGTGGACCTGTTTTATAGCACAAATTTAGGTTTTACTCGCTAACGGTTGGAGATACCTTTCGGATAGAAAATTTAATTTTAAACCTCGTATATGCCATCAAAAGTTTGCTATTTCTTAGCGTTCTTTTTTTATTTGAAATGGAAATATGAAAGTGTGAAACCAAAGGATGTAGTGACGTCACTAAAATGGTCGCCATCTTTAAATAGTGCAAAGTATTGAAATCAAAAGTAACCTATATGTTAACCAGGTAAATCAGCTACTTCCATGTAAAATTCATGTAAATCGGACCAGTGGTACTTGCGTGATTGAGTAATACACAGACACACACCATCTCATTTTTAGCCTCGCTTCGCTCGCGTCATAGTCGTGTCATATTGTTATTCAATGAAATGCAGGTTTTACCCCGTTAACACCCCTTTAGAACCTGAATATCCAAAAATCCCTCCTTAGTAGACGTTTTCGACACACAACAAACATATCCCCAAAATATCATTCTGCTAACATTAATAGTTTGGGTTGGTCGATGAGAGTTAACATACAAAAATCCTTCCTTAGTGGACGTTTTTCTTCCAGAATTTCACCCCTCCCCATAGGCCCCATAAATTGAATTTATGAAAAAAAAGCCGGTCGAACACCTATTTATCTTATTTATTTATTTTTAAGCTGATTGATTTCCTCCGAGTTTCAAACTCCTCGCCTATGTCGTTTAAGAGATACACGCTCCGTTAAGAATCTTTCAACCCCCACTTTTCATCCCTTTCACCTCATAATATACACTACATCTAAAAGCCATTAGACATGTGTCAGCTTATTTTAATTGATTAGTATATATGCCAAGTATTACATCCCCAAATGAAACCACTCGTGAGATATTGTTATTCAATGAAGTGCACGTTTACCTCCTTAACACCTATTTAGAACCTGAATATTCAAAACTCTTTCCTTAGTGGACGTTTTCGACATACAACGAACATATCCCCAAAATTTCATGTTTCTAACTTCAATAATGTTGGCTTGGCGATGATGAGTGAGTGAGTGAGTCAAGACATTTTCTTTCATTTATTTTTGATAATTTCACCCCTCCCCATGAACCCTTTAAATTGGATTTATGAAACAAACGGTCGAACACCTATTTACTTATTTAAAGCTGTTTTCGCCCTGAGTTTGATGAGTGAGTAAGTGAGTCGATCAGTTAGGACACTTTCTTTCCTGTATTTTCCCCCAGAATTTCACCCCTCTCCAAGGGCCCCTGAAATTGGATTTATGAAAAAACGGTCGAAAACCTATTTACTTGTATTTTAAGCCGTTTTTCCCGCCGAATTTCAAACTTCTCGCCTATGTCGTTTAAGAGATACACGCTCCGTTAAGAATCCCTCAACCCCCAATTTTCATCCCTTTCACCTCATAATATACACAACATCGATAAACCCTTAGATATATGTCTGATTATTTTTAATGATTAGTTTATATACCGAATATCACATCCCCAAAGAAACACTTCATGAGATATCGTTATTCAATGAAATGCACGTTTACCCCCTTAACATCTCTTTAAAACCCGAATAAACAAAAATCATTCCTTAGTTGACGTTTTCGACATACAGCGAACATATTCCCAAAATTTCATTTTTCCAACTTTTATAGTTTTCGCTGAGCGTGATGAGTGAGTGAGTGAGTGAGTCAGACAGGACATTTTCTTTCAATTATTTTTACCAGAATTTCATCCCTCCCCATGGGCCCCTTAAATTGGATTTATGAAAAAACGGTCAAATACATATTTACTTATTTTTATGCTGATTTTTTTCCGCTGAGTTTAAAACTTCTCGCCTATGTCGTTTAAGAGATACACGCTCCGTTAGGAATCTTTCAATCCCTACTTTTCACCCCTTTCACCTCATAATAATACACCACATCGAAAAACCCTCAGAAACGTGTCTTCTTACTTTTTAATGATGAGTTTATATGCCGTGTTTCACATCCCCCAATGAAACCAATCAGGAGATTTTGCTATTCAATGAAATGCAGGTTTAACCCCCTTCAGACCCCTTTAGAACCTGAATATCCGAAAATCCTCCCTTAGTAGACGGTTTTGACATACAATGAACATATCCCAAAACTGTCATGTTTCTAACTTCAATAATTTTGGCTGGGCGATGATGAGTGAGTGAGTGAGTTAGTCAGGACATTTTCTTTCAATTTTATTTTTTTCAGAATTTCACCCCTCGCCATGAACCCCTTAAATTTGATTTATGAAAAAAAGACCTGTCGAACAGCTATTTACTTACTTTATGGCAGTTTTTCCCCCTGAGTTTGATGAGTGAGTCAGTCAGATAATCAGTTAGGACACTTTCTTTCCTGTTCCCCCCCCCCCTCCCCAGGATGTCACCCCTCCCCATGGACCCCTTAACTTGGATTCATGAATAAACGGTCAAACACATATTTACTTATTTTTTATGCTGAATTTTTTTCCGCTGAGTTTCAAACTCCTCGCCTATGTCGTTTAAGAGATACACGCTCCGTTAGGAATCTTTCAATCCCCACTTTTCACCCCCTTCACCTCATAATATACGCCACATCGAAAAACCCTCAAACTCGTGTCTTCTTATTCTTAATGATGAGTTTATGTGCCGAGTATCACATCCCCCAATGAAACCAATCGGGAGATATTGCTATTCAATGAAATGCAGGGTTATCCCCTTAACACCCCTTTAGAACCTGAATATACAAAAATCCTCTCTTAGTGGGCATTTGCGGCCCTTGGGGAAGCAGCATACCAAATTTCATTCCAATCCGTTCGGTGGTTTCAGAGATTTCGTGATGAATGAATGAGTGAGTGAGTGAGTGGTATTTGACAAATATATAGTAGAAGATAGTGCAAGTCTTTGTTATGCTGAACTCGGTTGACAGTGCTGTGTGAGCAGTTGAGTAACTAACGGGATTTCAAATAAAGATCCTCATTTTCTATACCGGTAGTGCAGAGCGCAACTGGCATCCAGACGGCCGTGTCTCGACTTGAGCTATATTGCCATGGAAACAATCTGCCTTGCCATTCCTTCATGAGTATATTTTATGATTTGATTAGCCTGCGCTTGAGTGCAGAAGGGCCGAAATCAGAAGAATGAGAAAGACTATCGAGAATTCATGTAGCCAGCGGTTCCTTCTGGGTCCTAAACTATGTGTATGCAAAATTTGGTTGAGATTAGTGGAACGGTGTAGATTTGTATACGGAACCAACCCACCCACCCACCCACATACATACAGACTTTCACTTTTATATATAAGATAAAAGAGTTTGTATCATATAAAATGTTTGTGTTGTTGTGATTTAAAAACCGTCAGATCTTTTTGCCGCTCCCTAATATTATGTTGTAGCAGTGACAGGAGCGCTCAGGCTGAGCCGTGCTTTACCAACTATAACTGTATGTTAAGCTCTGCGCGGATGCAACATTTTTCGCCATGCAGATATAGTTTGCATGGCTGTGCGGATAGCGGACAAGCTGCGGATAATGTTTGGAGTAAATTTGCGGATAATATTTAGAATACAATCCGAACTTGTTGAATATCGCTACTAGGACCCGAATGTTTATGACCTATATTTTGCCGTTATGCATTTTTTTCATGACAAATGTAAGATGATGATTTACGTTAGTCTCATTCAAATTATGTCATCAAGCATGATTAACACTCCGAACTTTACAGGGTTGCAATTCTGGCTGTATAACATTCATTTTAAACATAGCACATGCCATACAAAGCCTAAGGGAACGACTTTCTCCTCAAATGTCTAAATGATTGCTTTAATACTTCAAATAATTAAAACTACTATTGTAATGCCAGTAGATTCGGATAAACGTGTGGATGCGAATAAAATTCGTCTGGTTGCGGGGCAGATGTGGATAATAGTCGTTCGGATGCGGGGCGGATGCGGATAACAGACGTGCGGATGCGGGGCGGATGCGGATAACAGCCGTTGGGATAACAGTCGTGCGGATGCGGGGCGGATGCGGATAACAGCCGTTGGGATAACAGTCGTGCGGATGCGGGGCGGATGCGGATAACAGCCGTTGGGATAATAGTCGTTCGGATGCGGGGCGGATGCGGATAACAGACGTGCGGATGCGGGGCGGATGCGGATAACAGCCGTTGGGATAACAGTCGTGCGGATGCGGGGCGGATGCGGATAACAGCCGTGCGGATGCGGGGCGGATGCGGATAACAGCCGTGCGGATAACAGTCGTGCGGATGCGGGGCGGATGCGGATAACAGCCGTGCGGATGCGGGGCGGATGCGGATAACAGCCGTGCGGATGCGGGGCAAATGCGTATAACAGTCGTGCGGATGCGGGGCGGATGCGGATAACAGTCGTGCGGATGCGGGGCGGATGCGGATAACAGCCGTGCGGATGCGGGGCAAATGCGGATAACAGTCGTTTGTATGCGGGGCGGATGCGGATAACAGCCGTTCGTATGCGGGGCAGATGCGGATAACAGCCGTGCGGATGTGGGGCAGATGTGGATAACAGCCGTGCGTATGTGGGGCAGATGAGGATAACAGCCGTGCGGATGTGGGGCAGATGAGGATAACAGCCGTGCGGATGTGGGGCAGATGAGGATAACAGCCGTGCGGATGTGGGGCAGATGAGGATAACAGCCGTGCGGATGTGGGGCAGATGAGGATAACAGCCGTGCGGATGTGGGGCAAATGCGGATAACAGCCGTGCGGATGTGGCGCAGATGCGGATAACAGCCGTGTGGATGTGGGGCAAATGCGGATAACAGCCGTGCGGATGTGGGGCAGATGAGGATAACAGCCGTGCGGATGTGGGGCAAATGCGGATAACAGCCGTGCGGATGTGGGGCAGATGCGGATAACAGCCGTGTGGATGTGGGGCAGATGCGGATAACAGCCGTGCGGATGCGGGGCGGATGCGGATAACAGCCGTGCGTATGTGGGGCAGATGCGGATAACAGCCGTGCGGATGCGGGGCGGATGCGGATAACAGCCGTGCGTATGTGGGGCAGATGCGGATAACAGCCGTGCGGATGCGGGGCGGATGCGGATAACAGCCGTGCGTATGTGGGGTGGATGAGGATAACAGCCGTGCGTATGTGGGGCAAATGCGGATAACAGCCGTGCGGATGCGGGACGGATGCGGATAACAGCCGTGCGTATGTGGGGCAGATGCGGATAACAGCCGTGCGTATGTGGGGCAGATGCTGATAACTGCCGTGCGTATGTGGGGCAAATGAGGATAACAGCCGTGCGTATGCGGGGCAGATGCGGATAACAGCCGTGCGGATGCGGGGCGGATGCGGGGCGGATGCGGATAACAGCCGTGCGTATGTGGGGAAAATGCGGATAACAGCCGTGCGGTTGCGGGGCGGATGCGGATAACAGCCGTGCGTATGCGGGGCAAATGCGGATAACAGCCGTGCGGATGCGGGCGGATGCGGATAACAGCCGTGCGTATGTGGGGCAAATGCGGATAACAGACGTGAGGTTGCGGGACGGATGTGGATAACAGCCGTGCGCATGCGGGGCAGATGCGGATAACAGTCGTTCGGATGCGGGGCAGATGCGGATAACAGTCGTTCGGATGCGGGGCCGATGCGGATAACAGCCGTGCGGATGCGGGGCAGATGCTAATAACAGATGTGCAGATGGGGGGCGGGGGGGGGGGGGGCGGATGCGGATAACAGACGTGCGGATGCGGGGCGGATGCGGATAAGGTTTTGTTTATCAACGCATGGCTCTCTCTACCTGTATGCACATTTTTACAACAGGAACATTCGTGATAAAATATAAATTACGATGTGAAAGAAGAAATGTGTGTTTTGGGTTGCAAACTACAGTAGTATAGTACGTGCACACAGGCATTAGGTAAATAGCGCACCGACGAACAGAACGTTGTTGATTGTTCAATGTACTGTAGTAGCGCTTTGTTAAACTGTATGCCATCTACCACAGTTTAGGACACTATGACTAAATATTGCAAACACGGTTGTCGCTAGATTGGAAGTGGAAGGCTATGAAACTTCTAGTGTTTCAGAAACAGAAAGGGAAATTGCCGAAAAATTGTATGATTTGTTAAAACATGTTGTTGTTTGTTGTTTGAGTCTTCAGTCTTCTGACTGGTTTATTGCAGCCCTCCATGCCTCCCTGTCCTGAGCTAATCGTTTCATCTCTACATAGCCACCACATCCTACGTCCGAGGCAATCAGTTTAACATTAACTAACCTTGGTCTGCCCCCACAGTTCTTGTCCTCGACCCTTCCTTCCATAACTAAGTTTGCTATTCCTGGGTGTCTTAGTATGTGTCCTACCAACCTATCTCTTCTCTTCATTAGCAGTCGCCAGAAACATCTCTCCTCTCCCACTAGTCTTAACACCTCTTCGTTTGTAATCCTATCAACCCATCTGATCTTCATCATTCTCTTGTAACACCACATTTCAAACGCTTCAATTCTCCTCTTTTCTGCTGCACCAATAGTCCACGTTTCACTTCCATAGAGCGCCACGCTCCAGACAAAGGCCTTCAAAAATGACTTCCTTACACCTAAATCAATATTCGATGTCAACAGATTCCCTTTCTGTAGAAATGCTTTCCTTGCCTGAACTAACCTACTTTTTATATCCTCCTTGCTTCGTCCTTCACTGGTTATTTTGCTTCCTAAGTTAAACATTACGTGTCAAAAACCACGAAAAGATGAAGTTATTCTAACTATTGACTAGACTGAACAACAGCGAGAGGAACTTGATGAGGGTGAAGTGAATGGAGAACTACTGACGAAATCTTCTGTAGAAGGCTCGTCGAGTACGTTCAAAGCAATCGGAGTCATTATATGCTCCATTTCCAACAACTATAAAAGTCAGAGGGTTTAGTTAGTTATTGAGGTTTCAAGGGGGAGGAACTACGAGGTCATCTGCCCCTTCAGAGGGGATTTACAGCACAAAAGATGAATTATGAATTGTGAAAGAACGTGACAAAAATTGCGACATTCAAGGCTCGCGAATAATAAATTGGCGGAAACAAGTTCAAGGCTAGTTAATCTTGGCTGGATCGTTTTGAAAGCACTATAATGTAGTAAGCCGTAAAATAACATCATTTATAACAATACGTCATTCCAACAAGAACGTGCAATACAGGTTAATAGAGATGACTGCAAAGTAATCATGGACCAGATGTACAGTGAGATTATTTTGCTGGAGCAGGGTCGGCGGCCAACCGAGCTCGGTCCGCGGATAGCGTGGAGGCGAACTAACCAGGGCCAATAAAGTCATTAAGCCACTAAACCTTCATCAAGAAGGGGTGAAGTGACAGCGCACAGATAAGAAGGTAACATAAACAACAGCTTCCTGTGAAATTTAATCAAAGAAGCACAGATGTTTCTTTTTCATTATTGGGAATCTAGATGACCTCACGTTACCAGTTAAAGGTTAGAACTTAACTTTTCACAAAAAGTGTTGAAAATGTCCTCCTTCAGCTGACAGACAGTAACTTTGGAAGTTACATTATGTAAGTACATTATGTAACTACTCCTGTACCAACCTGCGTGTTTACTGTAATTAATCGAAGCACGAAGCTAGGCCCGTTTTATGTTTAATTGTGGGGTAATTTAAAATACAAAGTGTAGAACAATTACGCGTACTCTAGTGGGGCTGGAGAACAATATACGGCAGCAGTTATTCCTCGCAACAGAATGGAATTACAACGTGTAAACGCTAATTTTCTGGACAAGGTACAACGTCTGTCTGTCAGTTGAAGGAGAACAGTCTCAGCATATTCTGTGAAAAGGTAAGCTTTTAATCATGATTTGCTGGTGAATTTTCCATTAATTAATGCAGGCCTACATTGTTATGGTTTCCACCTACGCGCAATCCGTAGCCCGAGATCGGTTGGTCGACGGAATGTGCGCGCGCCCGGCAGCCGGCCGCCGGCCCCACTCCAGCAAAATAATCTCCCTGTAAAATGCCGATGATAGTGGTTTTAATAAGTAAGTGCCCACGGGGAAAACTTAAGAGTGTAAAGGTACGTGTGACATGATGGGGGGAAAAGCAATCAAATGGGGCGACCATACATTCGTATAAAGTCATGCCTAGAGTGTTTATAAGGGATGCTAATACCAAAATATTCTTTTGGATTTTATAGGAACCAACTGGCATAAATAACAAAGTTCAGGAAGAAATCATCAAACCAGACATATGAATTGTGCATGGATTTCGTCAGGAAAATGACAAAGCAGCTATTCACTATGGTCTTGAAAGGCGCCTTCCTAACATTTTCAAGTGCAAGAAATCTGCACCATTTAGATCTCGAAGGGCATGATTCCGACAAAACAACAGTAACAATAACACCGGCCAACACAACGAATGAACTTCAGCCCCTAGATGGAATGTATTGTAACGTGCCACCCCTTGTGACACTTTCGTTAACTGGATTACGGTGGGTAGAAGCACAAAACAATGGTCCTTTTAAAGAAATAGTAATTTTATTGCAGGTCTTAGCAAGTTACAGTACACCGCACAATAAACAGATACAAGCAATTAGTATCTCACTCTAGTTCCTCTCTGACTGGGAACACTTCCCTTTCACTCTCTCGAGCAGCTGTCCGTTCACTAATTAGGCTGACCTGTGTTTAGCCAGTCTATCACTCACAGAAATACCTGTACACTCCCTTGAGTACACAAACTACCGTTAGGCTACTTACGAGTCTGCTACACACTGCTCCGCTGTCCGCTGGCTAGGGAACAGCCCACGGCGTTTCGCAATTCACCACAGCACTTAACTGCATGCAATAGCGTCACTTGGGTTTCGCAAGTCACGACACCACACTACTGTCGCTCAGGTAAAAACACGCACTAGCTCAGAAACACTCTAATGAGGCCGCTCTTATAGCAGGCTGGTGACTCAATGAATGCTTCTAGAATCGTCCAGGATTCACGGCTTCTCGAGATTTCCATCACTGGCTGGGTCACGAATATTCCTTGACCATCCCTTTGTCCTCGCAGCCCGTTGCGTAAGACGCAGGTAACACACAGAGGCAGAGCATAGCTCGGGGCAGCTGTGACTCACGCGGCGAGGCGACGAAACAAATTCACAGCCGAAACACCACCCCCTTCCTAAAAGGCTGATCGTCCCGATCAATCATTGGTCCGTCTGTGTCCCTCCGTAGGCTGCCAGGCGATCTCGATGCACGTTCGTTATCTTCGCCCTCGGGCTCTGCTGGATCCTGTAGACGACATCGTTGATCCGTTTCACGACTCGGTACGGGCCCTCCCAGGACTTCTGCAGTTTGTGTGACAGGCCTTTCTTCCGTAATGGGTTGAAGAGCCAGACCAGGTCGTCCTCGTAGAATCCGCCGGCATCCGTCTGCTGGTCGTATCGGGTCTTCATTCGGTCAGTCTCGATCCGCAGTCTCCTCCTTGCGAACGCGTGCACGTCCTCCAGTTGGTCGACCAGTTCTTGACCATACTGGCTTACCGCGACCGGATCATTCCCAGGTCGGCCGAAGGCAAGATCGACAGGTAGACGGTGTTCCCTCCCAAACATGGCCCGGGCTGGTGTGCACCCGGTGGCTTCATGCACGGCGGAGCGGTAGGCCAGGAGAAATAGTGGAGGATGTTTGTCCCAATCCCTCTGGTGCTCGCTGACGACTATTCGGAGATGGTTCTCGATGGTGCGATTGAATCGCTCTACCATCCCCTCGGACTGAGGTTGTAGCGGCGTCGTCCTTGTCTTCCGGATTCCCAGCTGCTGGCATAGGTTCTGGAACACCTGCGACTCGATGTTCTCCCTCGGCTGGAGTGCAGCTCCACGGGTACTCCGTACCGGCTGACGAACTCCTTCACCAGGGTCTCTGCGATCGTCGCGGCTTCTTGGTTTAGGAGCTCATACGCCTCTGGCCATTTGGTGAAGTAGTCGCTGATGACAAATATGTAGCGGTTCCCTGCCTCGCTCAATGGGTATGGCCCAGCAACATCGATGGCCACTCTCTCCATGGGGCCGCCCACGTTGTAGGTCTTCAATGGACCCCGTCGTCTTCGTCCTGGGCCCTTGCTGGCTGCGCAATCGTGGCACCTCGCGCAGTGGTTCTCCACATCTGCTCGGCATCCGATCCAGTAAAACGGCTCTCTCAGCTTCTCCAAGGTCTTCTTTATCCCTAGGTGTCCACCAGATGATCCTCGATGGACTTCCTTCAGGACTTCCTCCGTCATAGCCTTTGGTACGACGACTTGTTCCCGAGATGTCTTCCCGTCGGTGCTCTCCCAGGTACGGCAGATGAGGCTATCCCTTACAATCAGCGAGTCCCACTGCGCCCAGTAGGACTTGAACTTTGGACTGCAGTCGCTCACAATGTTCCACCCGGGTCTGGGAACACAGGCCCTCTTCCATTCGGCTATCAGTCCCAGGTCATCATCTTCTGCATGCGCCAGCGTGAACGATTCGCAGCTGCAGCTCCCTTGAAGTTCCACGGTAGTCCTTCGGCAATGTATCCCGCTGTTCTCCTCCCTTCTGGCACAGAAGGTGCAGTCTTCGGGGCACGGTCTTCATGACAGGGTGTCGGCGTTAAAATGCAGTTGGCCTTTCCTGTGCTGGATCTCAAAGTTGTACTGTTGAAGCCTCTCTAACCTCCGCGCGAGTTGACCCTCGGGCTGCTTGAAGTTCAGGAGCCACCGCAGGGATGCATGGTCGGTCCTGATGAGAAATTCTTGCCCGTACAGGTAATTGTGGAAGTGTTCAATGGTTTTCACGATGGCGAGCAGTTCCTTCCTGGTGACGCAGTAGTTCCTCTCTGGCTTTGACAAGGCTTTGCTGAAGTAGGCCACTACTCTCTCCTCGCCGTCCACTACTTGAGACAGGATTCCCCCTATACCAAAGTCGCTGGCGTCGGTATCGACGATGAACCTTGTTCCAGGTCTAGGGTAGGCCAGAGTAGGTGCGGTGCACAGAGCCTGCTTGAGTTGTTCGAAGGCACTGTTGCATTCTGCTGTCCACGTTGCAACCATTCTGATTGCAAGGAAATTGGGTTGGGAAAATGGCGCTTCCTGGGAGGGCAGTTTGCATCTCGCTGTGGCATGGCAGGTGGCCTTGCCTATGAAGTTAGATGTTTTGTATATTCTTTTTATATTTCCATTTACGATGCTGTTTTGTTTTTATATATATCTATGTCTATTCTTGTTGAAGTCCATACTGCTAGATTTTGTATTAGAATATCTGTCCGTTTTATCTTTGGAGATTGTAGGAAGCCATGTGAGTAGCCTATCTGTTGACTTGGTCGGATTGCGTGATAAGATCCCGAGAAGTGAAGTGTTAGTGATTGATGCTTAGTGTTAAATGAAAAGGAATAAATTGAAGATATGTTTCTTTTTAATTGCTCTCCCTCATTGTGAGTATAATCAACCACAACCCCGGTATAGTGAGAATGAACGGTTACAATTGGCACCCAACGTCGGGCACGAACAAGGGAAAGTAGAAAAAGAAATGGAGGAGGATATGAATCGGGATATGCTACTAATGCTGCTTAGCAAGTTCACAGAGATGGAAGAGTCAGTAAGCCATAAAATAGAGTCTTTAAGTACGGAAATAGCATCAGTAAGAGAGACTTTAAGTACGGAAATAGGATCAGTGAAAGAGTGTATGAGTAAGGAAATAGGAGAAGTTAGGCAGCAAGGAGAGTCTATGAAAGTGCAAATAGAATCTATAGCTAAGCAGGTAGAATCTGTAAAGGTGTACGTAAACGAAGCTGTAAAGAAGCAGGCTGAAGCAACCAATGCTAAGATTGAGGAGTTAAGCAAAGAAGTACAAGAACATAAGTCTGTACTTAATAGTAGTATGGAGTTGGAATCTTGGAAAGTGGCTGTAGAGGAGGAAGAAGTGGAGGATAATATAAAAGAGGAGGAAGTGAATGAGATAAGTGATTCACTTGAAGGAAAGCAAGAAAATTATCAGCGATCTTGGGGGCGTGAGAAAGCAAGTGATATGGAAGAAACTGTCGGAGAGGAGGTAGGTGAAAGAAAGGAAAAGGCAGAAGAGAAAGGAGAAACGGATAAGGAAGAAGGTGAAACAGAAGGACGTGAGAAAGCAGGTAATATGGAAGAAACTGAAGTAAAGGAGGCAGGTGAAAGAAAGGAAAAGGTACAAGAGAAAGGAGAAGCGGATAACGGAGAAGGTGAAATGGAAGAAACTGAAGAGAGAGGAGAATCAGATGAGGTTGGTAATGAAGACAGTAGCAATCAAGAAAAAGAGACAAATGATGATGAACGTGCAAGAGTGAGCCATGGAGACGACAACATACTAGAAGAAGATAAGGTGAAGAAGAAACACAGGAAAACAAAGAGGAAGAAGAGAAAGGAACTGTTGAGTAAGACAAGACAGACGAGGAAGAGGTGGAAAATGTGAAAAGGAAGAAGAGAGAAGTGGTTGAGAATGAAGACAAAGAGGACCAGGAGAATAGATAAAAGAATGAGTTGGAAAGCAAAGAGAAGGAGTAGGAAGAAGATGAGATGTCAGGTAAAGGAAGATAAGAGAGTGAATGATCAGACCAAAGGAAGAAGAAGAAGAAGAAGAAGAAGAAAGGAAAATATGATACTGAATAAGAAGAGACAGACCAAGAGAAGAAAAAGAAAGAAACATATGATACTGAATCAGAGGAGACAGACCAAAGGAAGAAGAAAAAGAGAGGTTTGGAATACAGGAGACGGGGAGGCAGGAGTCATCGTAGAAGACGACGAGGAGGAAGGCGTGGGAGATGCAATAATTACAGATGACGAAGCAGGCGTGGAGGCAGGAGGAGAAAAATGTATTATTTTCATTTGTGTGTTTTAATGTATGTGATCCTCACGTGCTTCTCACTTGAGAATCACATAGAGGGGCGATTGCAACCAGTCTGATTGCAAGGTGATTGGGTTGGGAAAATGGCGCTTGCTGGGAGGGCAGTTTGCATCTCGGTGTGGCATGGCAGGTGGCCTTGCCTATGAAGTTAGATGTTTTGTATATTCTTTTTATATTTCCATTTACGATGCTGTTTTGTTTTTATATATATCTATGTCTGTTATTGTTAAAGTCCATACTGCTAGATTTTGTGTTAGAATATCTGTCCGTTTTATCTTTGGAGATTGTAGGAAGCCATGTGAGTAGCCTATCTGTTGACTTGGTCGGATTGCGTGATAAGATCCCGAGAAGTGAAGTGTTAGTGATTGATGCTTAGTGTTAAATGAAAAGGAATAAATTGAAGATATGTTTCTTTTTAATTGCTCTCCCTCATTGTGAGTATAATCAACCACAACCCCGGTATAGTGAGAATGAACGGTTACAATTGGCACCCAACGTCGGGCACGAACAAGGGAAAGTAGAAAAAGAAATGGAGGAGGATATGAATCGGGATATGCTACTAATGCTGCTTAGCAAGTTCACAGAGATGGAAGAGTCAGTAAGCCATAAAATAGAGTCTTTAAGTACGGAAATAGCATCAGTAAGAGAGACTTTAAGTACGGAAATAGGATCAGTGAAAGAGTGTATGAGTAAGGAAATAGGAGAAGTTAGGCAGCAAGGAGAGTCTATGAAAGTGCAAATAGAATCTATAGCTAAGCAGGTAGAATCTGTAAAGGTGTACGTAAACGAAGCTGTAAAGAAGCAGGCTGAAGCAACCAATGCTAAGATTGAGGAGTTAAGCAAAGAAGTAAAGAACATAAGTCTGTACTTAATAGTAGTATGGAGTTGGAATCTTGGAAAGTGGCTGTAGAGGAGGAAGAAGTGGAGGATAATATAAAAGAGGAGGAAGTGAATGAGATAAGTGATTCACTTGAAGGAAAGCAAGAAAATTATCAGCGATCTGGGGGGCGTGAGAAAGCAAGTGATATGGAAGAAACTGTCGGAGAGGAGGTAGGTGAAAGAAAGGAAAAGGCAGAAGAGAAAGGAGAAACGGATAAGGAAGAAGGTGAAACAGAAGGGCGTGAGAAAGCAGGTAATATGGAAGAAACTGAAGTAAAGGAGGCAGGTGAAAGAAAGGAAAAGGTACAAGAGAAAGGAGAAGCGGATAACGGAGAAGGTGAAATGGAAGAAACTGAAGAGAAAGGAGAATCAGATGAGGTTGGTAATGAAGACAGTAGCAATCAAGAAAAAGAGACTAATGATGATGAACGTGCAAGAGTGAGCCATGGAGAAGACAACATACTAGAAGAAGATAAGGTGAAGAAGAAACACAGAAAAACAAAGAGGAAGAAGAGAAAGGAACTGTTGAGTAATACAAGACAGACGAGGAAGAGGTGGAAAATGTGAAAAGGAAGAAGAGAGAAGTGGTTGAGAATGAAGACAAAGAGGACCAGGAGAATAGATAAAAGAATGAGTTGGAAAGCAAAGAGAAGGAGTAGGAAGAAGATGAGATGTCAGGTAAAGGAAGATAAGAGAGTGAATGATCAGACCAAAGGAAGAAGAAGAAGAAGAAGAAGAAGAAGAAGAAGAAAGGAAAATATGATACTGAATAAGAAGAGACAGACCAAGAGAAGAAAAAGAAAGAAACATATGATACTGAATCAGAGGAGACAGACCAAAGGAAGAAGAAAAAGAGAGGTTTGGAATACAGGAGACGGGGAGGCAGGAGTCATCGTAGAAGACGACGAGGAGGAAGGCGTGGGAGATGCAATAATTACAGATGACGAAGCAGGCGTGGAGGCAGGAGGAGAAAAATGTATTATTTTCATTTGTGTGTTTTAATGTATGTGATCCTCACGTGCTTCTCACTTGAGAATCACATAGAGGGGCGATTGCAACCATTCTGATTGCAAGGTGATTGGGTTGGGAAAATGGCGCTTGCTGGGAGGGCAGTTTGCATCTCGGTGTGGCATGGCAGGTGGCCTTGCCTATGAAGTTAGATGTTTTGTATATTCTTTTTATATTTCCATTTACGATGCTGTTTTGTTTTATATATATCTATGTCTGTTATTGTTAAAGTCCATACTGCTAGATTTTGTGTTAGAATATCTGTCCGTTTTATCTTTGGAGATTGTAGGAAGCCATGTGAGTAGCCTATCTGTTGACTTGGTCGGATTGCGTGATAAGATCCCGAGAAGTGAAGTGTTAGTGATTGATGCTTAGTGTTAAATGAAAAGGAATAAATTGAAGATATGTTTCTTTTTAATTGCTCTCCCTCATTGTGAGTATAATCAACCACAACCCCGGTATAGTGAGAATGAACGGTTACAACGTCAAGAGTTGGTCCTTCTCAGTCAGTCGATGCAGTGGTTTGGCGATGTCGGCGAATCCTTTCACGAAGCGACGGTAATAAGTTCAGAGTCCAAGCAAGCTTCGTAGTTGGGACTTGTCCTTCGGAACTGGCCACTCCCTTACAGCTGAGGTCTTCTCTGGGTCGATGCGCACCCCTTCCTCGGAGACGATATGCCCAAGGTACTGGACCTGCTTCTGGAAGATCTGACACTTCTTGGGGCTCATCGTCAGCTGGGCAGTCCGTAGCTTCATCAAAATCTCCTTCAGGTTGCTGTAGTGCTCCTCGAAGCTTCTCCCCAGAACGATGACGTCGTCTAGGTAGACCAGGAAGGTCTTCCAGTATAGTCCCCTCAGAATGGACTCCATTAGCCTTTCGAAGGTCGCAGGGGCGTTGCACAGACCTAATGGCATGTCGGTGAACTGCCAGAGCCCGCTGCCCACAGAGAACGCCGTTTTCTCGCGATCCATAGGGAGGACCTCCACCTGCCAGTAGCCACTCTTCAAATCCAAGGTAGAGAACCATCTTGATCCTGATATGGTGTCCAGCGTGTCGTCTATCCGGGGTAGAGGGTAGCTGTCTTTCTTCGTGACGTCGTTCACCCGCCTGTAGTCCAAGCAGAACCTGGTGGAGCCGTCCTTCTTCTTCACTAGCACGACCGGAGAACTCCAAGGACTATATGATGGCTCGATCACCCCCTGTTCTTCAATTTCATCCACCATCTGGTCGACTTCAGCTTGCTTGGCGAGCGGGACACGTCGGAATGGGGCCCTAATCGGTGCGCTGCCCGCAACGTCGATTCTGTGCTGGACCAAGCTTGTCCTGCCGAAGTCTTTGCTCCCCACGGAGAAAACATCCTGGAATTCGTGTAGCAGGTCCCGAAGTTGGCGTGATTGTTCCTCGTCTAAATGGTCCTGGGATCCTTGGTACAGCTTCTGTAGTTCTTCTGGCACTGAGCGTCTTCTACGGTTGTCCGTCTGCAGGCGTCCGACCGTCGTATCTGTGATGCGGGCAATCCAGGTAACGGGCTCGCAGACTCCTAGGTTGGTGTCCCGGTGAACCGTAATGCTGTTGTCGTTCAGGTTGGACAGGCGGGCGTACGGCCAAGGCGTCGTGTTGATGAGGGTCTTGGCAATTAGCAATCCTTTTGTCTGGATGTCCTCACATTTTGGCTCGATGACATCCGCCATTCCCTCAGCAGTTCCGTCGACAATTACGGCAGCGCTGACCTCCGTCCTGGCTGGAACGATGACATCCTCTCTCAGCCTTACTCGTCGTGCGGTGACGGCCTCGTGTGCTGGTTGCAAAGCAAGTTCTTCACCTCCGTAGCGGAGAGTGTTGGTGCTCAGGTCCAAGATGATGTTGTTCTGGTCCAGGAAGTCCAGTCCGATGATCACTTCGTTTGATACATCAGCCACGAGCACTGGATGCTTCACCGCCCGTCGACCAATGACGAACTCCAGTGATGCTTCGCCATGTACCGGTGCAGTCTCTCCAGTCGCGGTTGTTAGCTGGAGGTTCCTTTGTGTGGGTTGCAGTCTCCACTTCGGGATCACGGTGGGATTGAGGATGGTCCTCGATGCTTCCGTGTCGATCAGCATGGGCCAGCTCACTCCGTTGACGACTCCGTCGACCATCAGGCTGCTATTATCCCTCCGTAATTTCGTCACACGAACTTGGACTGGCGGGGCTTGACGACTGTCACAAGGCGACCTTTGCCCCCCAAGGCTGGCTGGTACTCGTTTTCCTGGGCCGCGTGGTTTCCCTATGACTGACTTTCCCGTCGGAAACCCTTGGCGGCGGCGAAAACCGCAGTCCTTGCTCAGGTGGCCCTTCTTACGGCAGGTCCAGCAGGTCGGTAGTTCTCTTTCGGGCCGCCTCTCCGTGTGTCTTCCGGCTACGTCGTTGTTGGTGGGGCTCTGACTCTTGAAAAACCGGCCTAGCGCCTCCATCAGTTCATCGGCCAGGGGCTTGTTTTCGTTGATTTTTGCTGGTTCGTCGACGTCCACTTGACGCACCCGCGCATGCATTCTAGATGCCTGTTTTGCCGTTTCGAACTCAAGTGCGTGGCTCAGCGCATCTGCCAGGGTCTTTTTGCGCGCGAGTCGCAGCGCCTGTTGAGTGTCCGAGTCCCGTAGCCCGTCGGTGAAGGTCTGCGTTGCAATCTGTTCCAGAAAGTCGGCCGGCGCTCTTGGATAGGCGAGCCTTACGAGCGTGCGATATCCATCTCGAACTCCTGCAGGGTTTCCGCATTCTTTTGTACCCCGGTCCGGAGCTGCATCTGGTAGGCCTGTTCAAGATGGCTATCTCCATATCGGGACTCCATATGGGCGATTAGGGAAGCGTAGCCCTGGGACCCAGTCGGGAGGGCCTGAAGGACGTTAAGGGCGTCCCCTCTCAACACTACAATGGTAGCTGTAGCCTTTTCCGTGCTGTTCCAGTTGTTTATGGAACAGGCTGCCTCGAACTGACGTTAATAGGTGCTCCACGGAACCTTTCCGTCGAAGGTTGGGGGCGTCACTCTGCTCTGTCCCGTTCTTGATATTCCCAGTGTACCTGTGGTCGGGCGTCGGCGCAGCTCGGCAACTTCCTCTTGAAGAGCGTTGAATCTCGCTTCCATCCCCGTCGGCGGGCATTGGTTCAGCTCAGCAATTTCCTTTTGTAAAGCGTTGAATTTCTCTCCCCTCCCCCCGTCAGTGGGCGTTGGCGCAGTTCGGCAACATCCTCTTGTACGGCGTTGAACTTCTTTTCTACTGCTGTGACTTCATCACGTAGGCCCTGGCAGGCGGTGTTGACTTTCTGACGCAGACCCTGTTCCAATTTATTTTGACTTTCCTGTAATTTCGTCAGCAGACACTCTTCCAGATTTTTCTGGCCATACAGAAATTTGGCGGTTAGGTCCTCTGCTAGCTTATTCTGACCGTCTTCCATTTTCTTCTGGTCCTCTGCTAACTTCTTCTGGCTGTCCTCTGATTTGGAAGTTAGGTCCTCGGCTAACTTATTCTGACCCTCTTCTAATTTAGAAATTAGGTCCTTGGCTAAATTCTTCTGGCCGTCTTCTAATTTGGAAGTTAAGTCCTCGGCTAAATTCTTCTGACCGCCTTCCATCTTCTTCTGGCCGTCGTCTAATTTGGTTTCCATGCCACATAACTTTTCTAGCAATGCTGCCAATTGCGCTTCCATTTTAGATGTTTGTCTTGTAAAGGGCTTTCATTCACAGGGAAATTAGAGAACTGTGGTAAAATGACCTGCTCGGGTTTTGAAACCAGGACCTTCAGGTATTGTGCTTGTGCTTGAGTTCGTAATCCGGCTTCTGACACCAGTTGTAACGTGCCACCCCTTGTGGCACTTTCGTTAACGGGATTTCGGTGGGTAGACGCACAAAACAATTGTCCTTTTAAAGAAATAGTAATTTTATTGCAACAATAAACAGACACAAGCAATTAGTATCTCACTCTAGTTCCTCTCTGACTGGGAACACTTCCCTTTCACTCTCTCGAGCAGCTGTCCGTTCACTAATGTTTTAGATCCCTAATTTGGGGGTGGATCTAAAAGGGAGAGTTATTGTACTAATTTATGAGGTTGTGCCTAAAGAAGGGTAGCCTCCCTTGGCAGGGTAAGCTGACCAGTGTAGAGTGTTGTGGTGTGCTAGGAACTAGGGGGCGTTCCTATGAATAATGTAGTAGTGTCTGAAGGGATGGGATCCAATACAAGGGTCGCCGTGCTAGTCGCTCAGCTGACTGCTTATTATGTAATTGAATCTGCTCGTATCAGCCGAGTGGCACGCGCTGCTTGCTTGCAGCCGGGCCGGCTCGGGAAACACAAAAGTACTTAAGTTAGCGCTATTAGACTACCGTTTGTCACGTCTTACCGTGACGGGAGTAAGGAAGGGCGTTGGGATGTAAAAAGGCGTATAAACAGTAAAGCGTGTGTAGAGTGTGGACCAAGTGTTTATTGGTCTGTTATTCTGAGTATGAGTCCCTTGTAGGGAATGAAATTATGTTCACAATGTATTACAAGTTGTGGGTTACAGGTTACATAAGTAGGAACTCTGAACACGATTGACTGACTCACCTCGGTTGACACCAGCGTAGCCTCGGGCCGTCTCGATGAAGCACTGACAATGAAGAGATCCTTTGACCTCATTAGGATGCCTTCTTATACTCTCTGGCGTTATGTTGTCAGCATGTGTTGGCATTGCTGGCCCAGTTAATATTATGTCGGTATGTGTAACTATTGTGCAAGGACTGGGCTGCTTTTTAGAGTGGCAAGCTGTCCCTGCTAAGTTTTATGGATGTTGGGCCGGCTTTCCAAGGGTTGCCATTTAGGGGATTTAGCCAGATGCCGGGGGGATGGACTCCAAGGGGTGCATACCCCTGGGAGGCTGTACAAGCGTCTTCCTTCATTTGTTCGCGTCCTCGCGAACGGGAACGGAACTGGAGGTTGGGGCGTTGACGTAGTGGTCCTTGAAACCCCCTCGTATCTCCTGGTGGTGTCGTATCGAAGTGCGGGTGTGAGGTCAGCCCGTGTTCAGAGGGGAGGGTTATGGGATTTACAGATATATGTATACGCTGATATTGACATTGTGAAAAAGGAAATTAACAAAACAAAAAAAATTAACATTGCGAAAAATTTGACATCGAGAAAAAAATTGACATTAAAAAAAAATTGACATTTGAGAAAATTTGACAGTAAAAGAAATTTGACATGTAAAAAAAAAAATTTTTTGCCCTTGCTGTTGCTGGCATATGGCTAGTTTCAAAAAGAAACATGGTTTCTGATGGTGATTCGTTACATAGTTTTGCAGGGAGGAAAAACCCAGGGCCGAACGGATGATTGCGTCGTCCGCCCTATCTTAGGGAAAAAGTGCTCCCTGCAATAAGAAAGGTAGAAGAAAATAGAAAAATGGGTGTTCCAGGGTATAATTTAAGGGAAATATTCAAAAGACATTTATTGGTTTGGGATAAAACGGAACACCCTGACAAATGGGGAAGTTAGAAGAAAGAAAACTGAAAGGAAACAAATCACAGACATTGTGTACATGGAATCTTGATAAACAAACAAAAATATATAGTATTTAATGTACTATGTTGCGATTCTGACATTTAGGAATATTGTCGCTTTCCAGTGGAATAATTGTATGAAGTTTATCCTTAAAAATTATGAATTACGATGACCTTATGTCTAGTGGAATAATTGTATGAAGTTTATCCTTAAAAATTATGAATTACAGTGACCTTATGTCTAGTGGAATAATTGTATGAAGTTTATCCTTAAAAATTATGAATTACAGTGGTCTTATGTCTAACTTAAGTGCGCTAATCCCTTATAATTCTAGTGTTTGTGAGGTACCTCGCGTGCACGCTACCCGTCTGTACGTACGCTTGCCGTCTCACGGCTGATCCTGTACGGCCACTTCTTGGTACGGTAGAGTGGTCGTACCGCTTGCATGTATTCTTAATACTTAATCTGTGAAGCATCCTCTGTGGGTGAATGCTTTCACACTTGACAATGAGAGTCACTGCCACAAATCGGTTGCGCCCTCATTGTCGTAATCTGCGTCGCATTTTGACGCTTTTATGTGGTTCTATTTAGTTGATCTGCCAGTAAGCCTGGTACCCCACAGGCACCAGTCCTGCTGTGCAGATTTTTTTTGGAGTGTGTAGCTGAAAAAGAAAAATGTGGTGAGTGTTTGAGAGTGTTGGGATTAGTGCAAGTTGACGTATATAAAATAAAATAAAAAATAGTACACCATCATGGCATGCCGTAAATAATATGATACTGCTATATGGTAGTGAAATTCCCGTCACCAGTTTCCTGTATCTGGTGACGATGCCTGTGAAAAAATGGCGAGGTTTAGAAAAAACATATTAGTATGACATACTCTCTATGTCGCTTCCTGTGTCATAGTTTTTACTGGCTGAAGCTCTTCTTTCACTGAAAAAAAAATAGCACGATTAATGTTAATTTGCTGCATGACCGGGCTTACCCTATACGGTGCCGTAATGCCGTAAATAATATATAGTTGGTCTTACCCCGGTAGCGGAATTGTGGTTACCGGGTGCCGATATATTCCACTTTGATTATGCCTATTGTACTATATTATATATTATCCTATATTATAGTGTATTGTCGGACTTACCCTGATGCCGGGTTTGGCGGTCATCAGGAGCCGACCGGCGTTACTTAATACTATCTATCTTAATTATGGTCTAATAATAAAAAAAAACTATTACTAAGCCGAGAGGGTTGCCTTAATCTATTGCCGAAATGTGCTGCGCCATACCTGGCAACAGCGGTGAATAAATTTGCTTAATCCTAGGTTGCGTGTCAAATGCAACCGTCTTACAACTAAATTTGGCCTAGGACAATCGCCTGGGGCAATTAAATCCCCAGGACACCACCCGCACGAGCCCCAGAAACACCGGTTGTCTCTAGGGTCGCTAGATTCCGTCCCCTTAACTCTAGGTGTCGACGTCTATTACTAGTACTAATCTATTCGCAGGCGGTTTACGGTGCCACTAAGCTAACCGTTTCGCCCGCTGTAACTTCCATGTTCATGACCGTTTGCTGTTCCGATTTATCGTAGTTGAGCCGCCCACTTGGCTCCTGTGAGGTGCGCGCACTGCCCCTCTCTTAATGCCCATTGACTGCCCGCTGCGTCGCCATTTATGTGGGCATTGGACAGTGTGGTCCAATGGCATAATATTGTCTTCGCCTTTATCGGCCGTCGCAATCTGCTTTTCGCAGTTATATTTGCCTCTTATGGGCCGCCGTAGTATGCTTTTCGCATTGATATATGATTTTGCCGCTATGGGCCGCAGTAATATGTATTTCGCAGTTATCTGCCACTCCAACGCACAGGAGTTTTGCTTCCCGCTATGGAAGCCGCGCCTACTTAAATTTAAACTTAACTAGAAGTCTAGTCATAATATGGGGTCGTCTCTAGGGATAGCTCCCGAGGCCGGCGCGGAGTGAGCTATTTCTCCCGCCATTCTCAGAAAGTCTCCCTGCAGGTCTTGGCTTCGACGACCGTGGCACATAGTGGGTGTAACCTTCTCCGACAAGGGGGATAAGCGACATGCCCCCTAGATCTCGATGTTTGCCCGCGCCAGGTCGCGAATGCTTTGACCTTACGTGGTTCGTCTATTTGGTCAGGTCAGTGATTTGATGAGCCAACTGGGGTAAGGGTCCACATCGCCTTCCCCAGCTCTGCTCCAGTGTGGTCCCTCCGACCTTCGGCTTACACCGTTGTCAACCATCAGATCGTATCAGATTCCTTTGTAAGAAGAAAAAATGTGTCGTAACCTGTGTAAATAGTTTAATCTCTGTGTAAAATGTAAAATATTTCCAGTGTTGCGGGGTTGTAGATCTTCTAAGTACATGGGCTACTTCTGGCCTACCATCGCTATGTCAGCTTTCCAGCAATAATGCTTTCTTTACCTTAATGGAGGTGTTAGTAGGGTCTGTAATGTCAGGTACCCTGTTATTAGGATTTGGGGGTAGTTATTTGTTGAGTGGGCTTAAAGTATGGTAGGCAGGGTTTGCGCACCTTTGGGTTCCACGTTAGTGGTGGCCTGAAACCGGTGATGCCACTGGGATGCTTCTATAGTGAGTGGAGTGGGGAGGTAATTCCCGGGATTGCAAAGATACGAAAATTCATGCAGGTTTGATATTAAAATCCCTGGTAAATGGATGGGATACTCATGCATGTGTCTGGATATGAAGTTTCTGCCTTCATGTACGGATAGGTGTAGGGTGGGCATAATACCAATATGTTCCTCTCATGCGGGAGTGTTTAAGTACTGAAGAATGGTTAGTATATATCTATGGCCTCCTCTCTCATTTGGAGAGGCGCATTATGCTTCTTTAATGTTTGCTGAGCCACCCCTAATACTCGGGTGGTAGCACCGTGGCTCAAGGCGTAGCATGCCTGCTCTTTAGACGCATGAAGTCCATCAACCCCTTGTGTGTATTTTGTAATGTAGTGTAGCTGTTTTTGGTCGTGTAGATGTGTTTGCGTTGTTTATGTTGGGCGTGAGAAGGTTATGGGAAGGGAGTAAGGTGGTACGCTGGTAGCCTGTTCTCCTGTCGTCCTCCCTTGGTCCATGTTGGCTTTCTATCCGCGCCTTGGGATAGTAGAGCTGCATGACCTAATCTGGTCGGCCATTTGCAGTGTAGATGTGGCCAGTGGTCGTAATGCGACTGGTCATGTGCTAGTCATCTGTAATGACTCCTATGCCTTACGAGCGATAAGAGAAGTTATTAGGGGGGAGATCTTGTCTGTGTTTGCTCCTAATTGTTGAGTGCGTGTGCGGGTGTGTGCCTATGTACCGCTACACCACGCGGACGGTTGGTCTGTTGCAGGCCAAGTCGTAATATGTGTCGCCTGTGTGGGCAGAAGGCGCCCGTGGCTTGCCAACGTCTTTGCGAACGTGCCCTTGAGGCCCAAGATAAGTTCCGCTGTGTCACGTCTTGTCCATTGCCAAATGTTTTTGCAGTGTGGGGAAAAAATGTATGGTGTTATAATTGTTATGTGTTTGTAATTTCATGGTCACTGGCGCTACGCAATAGTGTCTCGTCACCGCAGTATTGCAGTGTAAATAGTCTGCTGTCAGCAGTTGGTATGTGCTTTTTCTGCACGTATGCAAGTGTGGTCATTGTTTTGGATTCCTAGCCTAATGTAGCAATTCGTCCTAGTTAGGTAATGACGTCGTGTGGCCATTGTTCCCTAAGACTTGTGTCTTGTGAAATTGTCCTACCTGTGTCTGTGAAATGTATCCTCTATGCCTGGTGTAATTCGAAATTTTATGTCTGGCTTTTGGTGGGAGGAAATGTAGTATTCCCTGTTCATGCATTTGTATGGGCCAATTTCGGCGTGGTTGGGAGCCTGGATAACTGCTTCCCCTTTGTGTCTAAATTTTTACTGGAACTCAGACCCGTGACCTTATGTCATTCTCTGTGTTTTATGTTTGCGTTGTGTTCCAGGGCTTGGGGCTTTCCCAGTGTGGTTTTTGCTTGTGTTCCGTGTACCAAAAATACCATTGGATAGTTAGTTTTTGGTACGAGTGTGGTGTGTGGTCATGGGTTCGAATCCGGTTGTCTGTAAAGACTTGGTGTGATCATTTCCGTGCCGCATATAATATGGCACGTTTCCGTGGATGTGCAATGCGCAAATGAAAGCATGCATACCTGTGTAGAGTTTGTACGTTTTTGATTTCCCCTTGTAGTGTAATTTTGGAAGATATAGGGTCTCTAAATCGGGCGTGAATGATGCCGTGCGCTCTGCTCCGAGAGCTGTTGTCTGTAAGCGTGCAGGTTATCACTGAGGCCTGCGTTATTGCTGAGTATGGCGGTATCGGATTACAATGTCCTGCGCGCACGCTCGTTACTTGTCTTGATAACGCTGTATGTCCGGCACATGTGTTTTTAATCGCTTACTCTCTGTGACTGTGATGAGTGCTTTTCGCATTGTGACAGAAAAGAGGGGAATTTGTGGTTTAACGTGACCGTATCTGGAGATCATGAGCCACGGGATTTCCGTTTTACTTGGAATCCAGACCACAGGCCATGGCATTTCACTTCGGAAATCTCATATGCGTTGGCCGTACTTGTAGAAGAACCTTCCATTGCCTACATTTGCGTCCCCAGATTTTGTGTTACTGTACCGTGGTTCGATTATGTCCCGACAATGGTACGAAATGTCATTATGCCCGCGTGTCTCCGGGACAGTTCTGTGGGGTGTTAGGATCGTATCCCGGCGCGGTCAGTGGGCTATTTCTTGGCCCTCTTTTCACGCCTGCCCGTGGGATTACTTCCTTTCCTTTTGGCAGTATTTCCGCCTTTACGTGTACCTATGTATTAAATATGTATATTTGTTTAACTTGGCCACCTTTCTTTCATCGGGCCTAATGCCTGCGTCATAATAGAAAAAAAAATGAGCTATGCCCCGCTCTGGATTAAGAGAGCACTTTGAAAGAAAATAATAGCAGGTGGCGATAGTCTCTAAAAATTATGTCGTGAACACTATAAAAAATGTAAAAAAAAATGGTGCTTGGGACCTGAGTGTAGTATTTACCATTTTGGTAACGTGAGTACTACTGTAATCTGGTTACGTCTCAGGGGAATCTACCGACACTGTCTAGTACACATTAGGAAGGCCATTGCAAGACGTAATTGATACACTTGTATCCACGTCACGAGCAAAGCCAGTGCACTATGGGAGTCAAACCTGCCCTTCAAAGTAATTGTAACTCAACAAAATGACAGTGTCTCGTCCCGGTGTGCAATCGGGCTTTTCAGTTGGTTAAAGCACACCTCACCAAATTTTTGAAATTAGTTTGAGATTCTTAATTCCTGCCACACTTACGGCTTTCGCCCGCAACAGGAGAATCTATCAAACTGTGGAACCCTAACATAGAACGTTGAGTCATTTCTACTTAGAAAGACTCACTTAAGCTTTATGCTGTGATTTTATGCTTAAGTTGTGTTCAAAATATCTCTTTTTCGGCCTGAAGCCTGCTTGGCTTCCACTTGGCTTAGCATATTAGAGACTTTACGTTATGGCGTTAATCACTCCGCCCAATAACCATTGATGGCCTGAGAGAAAAATGCCATGGTTCCGAAAAAAAAAACAAGAAGGATTTAGAATTGTTCCTTCTAATTTGGCTATATTGCACTGTATATACATAAAATAAGAAAGAAAAATATGCGATTTTATGTTTATTATGTACTTGTTGGACCATTTTCTTATCGCCCCCGTGTGAAAGAACTTATGTGGCCTATAATGTTGGCGTTAGCGATGTTAGTTTATTTCTGTGGCCCTGGTGGAAGTCGTTATCCTCTTTCGAGCTTCAGTGCTCAGAAAGGTGAAGGGTTTTGCCCTGTTATTAGATGATAGGCCTCTGGAATCCACTGGGGTGTTCCTTTGCTACCTTCCGGCGGAATTTCTAGCAAAGTAAGCTTTGGCCTACTTCCACCGTAGCGCGTGTCTATAGGTTTGAATGTACCTGTATTCGAGGGCCTGATTGCGCTTGGCGCTGCCCTAGTAGATTTTACGGGATTGTGGATATATTTGACTGCGTGGTTTTGTGGGGTAGGTGAGAACACCTTTCCTAATCCCCGTGTACTGTGTGGTAATGCCTGGTCAAAATGTTCGTGCGTATATCGTGCATCCTGAGGGCCTAATACCGGTGTTCGCCTTCGTTCTGGCAAATTTGCCCTTTGAACTGGCGGTAAAGGTCGCTTAATGGCTTGTGTCCGGCCTAGCAATGTGGTGGCGTGTAGTCTGACCGCTTTTCGGCCTGTGGCCACGGCCGACTCCTGCCAATGTGTTAGCCTATCTGTGTACGTGTATGTAGGCTTTATGTACCGTAGGGCGGGCTCTACGTCGTCTGCCCATGACGTGGTTACGTCCCTTTGTTTTCTTGTCATATCGTGTGTGTTTAATGGCCCTGGCTTCAACTCCCTCTCGTCCCTCTGTTCCGAGGGGATTGTTCTAGGCTCTGCCCCTCGGTTTGGCAAAATTGCCTTCCGATCCGGAGCTGAAGGACGTGTGTTTGTGTTAGGTTTATTTTGTAGTAAGTTGGAGCCTAACCTGGCCGTCTTCTTGACTGTGGCCACGGCGAACTCCTTCCATTCTGTGGCAGTACGTGGCGAGAGGGACATCCTCGCAAATTGTCGAGTCAGCGTATCCACGCTTATGTCCTCTCTCGGGTGGGCTGGTGGCCCTACCATGAACTCAAAAATGGCCTTGCTGGCTTGGAGCTCACGGTATTTGTCCCAAATTTGGGTGTACTGCCTTATTGAGGCCCATGGCCTGCTTGCAAATTACTGTATTAATGTATTAATGTTTCTGTGCTCTGTATTGTCCCGACTTTTGTTTGGAGTGCCCGTATTTGTGTTTGCCGGCTTTGTATGTGCCTCTGGTATCTTGCTTGACAGTGTATTCTTATATTTCTCTGATTCTGTATGGGGCTAGGGGGTTGGTTTATTAAGAATTTCCCCTGTGTAGCTAGTTTGGAGCACACAAAAAAAAATGGTGCTTTTTGTCTGGGGGAAAAAATTTCACTATTCGCTTGGCTTTTTGCGGTACGGAAGGGGTCGTTTTACCTACGAGGGCTCGTTGGTTGAGTCCTGTTCTCTATGCGTAGTACCGCGCCTCCACCAGTGTTTTAGATCCCTAATTTGGGGGTGGATCTAAAAGGGAGAGTTATTGTACTAATTTATGAGGTTGTGCCTAAAGAAGGGTAGCCTCCCTTGGCAGGGTAAGCTGACCAGTGTAGAGTGTTGTGGTGTGCTAGGAACTAGGGGGCGTTCCTATGAATAATGTAGTAGTGTCTGAAGGGATGGGATCCAATACAAGGGTCGCCGTGCTAGTCGCTCAGCTGACTGCTTATTATGTAATTGAATCTGCTCGTATCAGCCGAGTGGCACGCGCTGCTTGCTTGCAGCCGGGCCGGCTCGGGAAACACAAAAGTACTTAAGTTAGCGCTATTAGACTACCGTTTGTCACGTCTTACCGTGACGGGAGTAAGGAAGGGCGTTGGGATGTAAAAAGGCGTATAAACAGTAAAGCGTGTGTAGAGTGTGGACCAAGTGTTTATTGGTCTGTTATTCTGAGTATGAGTCCCTTGTAGGGAATGAAATTATGTTCACAATGTATTACAAGTTGTGGGTTACAGGTTACATAAGTAGGAACTCTGAACACGATTGACTGACTCACCTCGGTTGACACCAGCGTAGCCTCGGGCCGTCTCGATGAAGCACTGACAATGAAGAGATCCTTTGACCTCATTAGGATGCCTTCTTATACTCTCTGGCGTTATGTTGTCAGCATGTGTTGGCATTGCTGGCCCAGTTAATATTATGTCGGTATGTGTAACTATTGTGCAAGGACTGGGCTGCTTTTTAGAGTGGCAAGCTGTCCCTGCTAAGTTTTATGGATGTTGGGCCGGCTTTCCAAGGGTTGCCATTTAGGGGATTTAGCCAGATGCCGGGGGGATGGACTCCAAGGGGTGCATACCCCTGGGAGGCTGTACACTAATTAGGCTGACCTGTGTCTAGCCAGTCTGTCACTCACCAAAATACCTGTACACTCCCTTGAGTACACGAACAACCGTAAGGCTACTTACGAGTCTGCTACACACTGCTCCGCTGTCCGCTGGCTAGGGAACAGCCCACGGCGTTTCGCAATTCACCACAGCACTTAACTGCATGCAATAGCGTCACTTGGGTTTCGCAAGTCACGTCACCACACTACTGTCGCTCAGGTAAAAACACGCACTATATCAAAAAAATTACAGTCAGTCTGAAAGACTAGACGTTATATCATTTCAAATGACGCATGCTACGAATGCTACATATGCTAGAAAGGCTCAGGAGGGCTGCTTGCTTCGCTCGAAGCCCCAGGACTCTTTCAACAGACTCCATTACCCATTAAATTAGGCTTCCCGCATGGGCACCTCTTTAAGGGTCACCCTGTATCTGAGTCTGACTTCTTTTACAACTCTTTAAGAGTCACCCATTATTTGAATCTGATATCTCGCAAACCTCTTTAAGGGCACCCTGTATTTGAATTGAATCTAACATACTGTACACCTCGTTAAGTGTCACCCTGTAATTTGCTCTGATATCCTGCACACCTCTTTAGGAGGCACCCTGTATTCTTATCTGGCATCTTGTATATCTCTTTAGAAGTCACCCTGTATTCTTGTGTGACATCGTGTACACCTCTTTAGGAGTCACCCTGTATTCTTGTCTGACATATTGTGCACCTCTTTAGGAATCACCCTGTATTCTTCTCTGCCATCTTGTACACCTCTTTAAGAGTCACCTTGTATTCTTATCTGGCATCTTGTATATCTCTTTAGGAGTCGCCCTGTATTCTTGTGTGACATCTTGTACACCTCTTTAGGGGTCACACTGTAATCTTGTCTGATATCTTGTGCACCTCTTTAGGGGTCACCCTGTATTCTTCACTGCCATCTTGTACACCTCTTTAAGAGTCACCTTGTATTCTTAATGGGCATCTTGTATATCTCTTTATGAGTCACCCTGTATTCTTATCTGGCATCTTGTACTGTATTTTGCTCTGACATCCTGCACACCTCTTTAGGAGGCACCCTGTATTCTTGTCTGTCATCTTGTGCACCTCTTTAGGAGTCACCCTGTATTCGCCTCTGCCATTTTGTACACCTCTTTAAGAGTCACCTTGTATTCTTATCTGGCATCTTGTATATCTCTTTAGGAGTCACCCTGTATTGTTATCTGGCATCTTGTACAGTATTTTGCTCTGACATCCTGCACACCTCTTTAGGAGGCACCCTGTATTCTTATATGGCATCTTGCATATCTCTTTAGAAGTCACCCTGTATTCTTGTGTTCGCTTCGCACAAAGCCCCAGGTTGCTCGACGCCCCAGGACTCTTTCAACTGACTCCAATAACCATTAGTAGCTTCTGCTTCCCGCATGGCTGCATGACGTCACTCACTCGCTTCCCGCGCGGCTGCATAACGTCACTTCCCGCGCGGCTGCATGACGTCACTTCCGTCTCTGTCTCCGTCTCCGTAACGCATAACATTGGGCCCAAGCGTAACGACGAATTCGACAAGATCATTTGAAATGATAAAACACTGTCCCTCCCTCGCTGATGAGGCCGCTTATATAGCAGGCTGGTGACTCAATGAATGCTTCTAGAGTCGTCCAGGATTCACGGCTCGTAGAGATTTCCATCACTGGCTGGGCCGCGAATATTCTGGATCTTCCCTTTGTCCTCGCAGCCTGTTGCGTAAGGCGCAGGTAACACACAGATGCAGAGCATAGCCCGGGGCAGCTGTGACTCACGCGGCGAGGCGACGAAACAAACTCACAGCCGTAACAGTATAAATACATGATACGCGATTTACTCCACAGCGCTGATTTCGACGAATCACAGTCACTTGCTACCTTGAAGCAGCGGGATAACATCCTAAAACAAGTAGTCCCGTGAAGAAATATACAGCCTATTTTCATATATCCTATTTATGTTAATCGCCTCTATCAGCATACAAAATTTCAGATTGATTGCTGTAATAGATTCGTAGATATTGAGAACCGTCTAAATATTTCGGTTGGTTGCCATGTTGGATTTTAATATAAGTAGGCCATAGAGTTATGTACGGTTAGATGACGATAATTGCGTAGGTTCATTATTCAAACGTTCACTTCGATCGCATGATTAATACACAAGAAATAAGAACTTAATTTGAAAATTGCGTACAGCCGCCATCTTGAGGTTATGTGAACAATAGAACTAAATTAGATGCCAGTGCATTACAATCTGTATACAACTTTACTGTACCATATTTCACTGCGCTCAGATGGTTAAACCACGAGAATAGTCTATTAAAATGTTTCACCTTCGCTTGGCCGCCAAGTTCATTTTGTATTTTACAAGTTTGTAGAAGTCTCATAGCTGAACTTCTAGTAGTGCCCTTTATCACCGTACAAAATGACAGGGTGATATAAGTAACAGCTTCGGAGATATAGAATGCCGGTGAATTATTTCGCACTGCCGCCATCTTGAGGTTATGTAGACAATTGAAATAAATTATATGCCAGTGCATTACAATGTGTTAACATTTGCTGTACCAAGTTTCATTGCGTTTGGATGGTTAAATCGCGAGAAAATTCTATTTAAAAGTATAAATTTCGCATGGCCACCAAGTTCGTTTTTTAGTCAACAGGTTTTTGTAAGTCTCATAGGTGACATTTTAGTAGTCCCCTTTATCGCCGTAAAACTTAACAGTAATAGTTTCGGAGTTATGGAATGCCAGTTATATTGGATTGGTGAGACGCAATAGAATTTAAGGGCACGGTTGGGTTCGCCAAAATAGTTCTACGACCTAACCGAGTTTCATTGAAATCGCTCCAGTCGTTTAGAAGTTATAGGGGGGAAACACACACAGACACACGCACCTACACATACGCACACACATACACACGGACAAAAGGTGATCTCGTGAGGCTATTTTTTCATAAAATGAAAATAGGCTAAGAGGATGTTCAGTAAATAACATATAGCCCACTTTCTCCTAAATGCATGGGTATTGTTATAATTCTTTGTCCTTTTCAAAGAGTATAATGGAATGCTGGTTGTAGTAGCTTGATGAAATACAACGTGCTGTTACTTGCCACCCCCCTAGTGGCACTTTTTGTTAACTGGATTACGGTGGGTTGAAGCACAACACAGATTGTTCCTTTAAATTAAATAATTAACTTTATTGCGGCCAGAAAGATACAGCACTCATCAGTAAATACAAGCAATTATTACCTTACTCCAGTTTCCTCCTCGGCGAGAACACAGCCCCTTTCACTTGTCAGTAAGCCGCAGAAGTTAATCCCTCGTAATGAGGTGGCCCCGTGCGTTGGCTGGAAATATCTGCACTCAGCCTGTCACCGTACTACACACTGTTTCACAATGCACCACAATCACTTACGTCGCACTCGGAAAATACACTCGTTCAAGACACAGTTCCTCTGTAGGCTTCTCACTTCCTCGCTGTCAAGAGAATCAGCTTCACTAGGGGTTTCGCAAGTCACCACACTTCTGTCGCTCAGGATAAACGCTCGCACTAGCTCATAGAAACACAACAACAACTGCTGCTTGACAGGTCGCTCTTATATAGCAGGCCGGTGACTCAATAAATGCTTCTAGACCCATCCAGGGTTCACGGTTTCTCGAGGTTTCCATCGCTGGCTCAGTCACGAATATTCTGGACCATCCCTTTGTTCTAGTAGTCCTGTTGCATAAGGCGCACGCAATACACTGAGGCCGAGCAGCCCAGCCCTGGGGCAGTGGTGACTCATGCGGCGAGCGATGAAACGAACTCACAGCCGTAACACCACCCCCTTCCTAAAAGGCTGATCGTCCCGATCAATCATTGGTCCGTCTGTGTCCCTCCGTAGGCTGCCAGGCGATCTCGATGCACGATCTTCATCTTCGCCCTCGGGCTCCGCTGGATCCTGTAGACGACATCGTTGATCCGTTTCACGACTCGGTACGGGCCCTCCCAGGCCAGACCAGGTCGTCCTCGTGGAATCCGCCGGCATCCGTCTCCTGGTCGTATCGGGTCTTCATTCGGTCGGTCTCGATCCGCAGTTTCCACCTCGCGAACGCGTGCACGTCCTCCAGTTGGTCGACCAGTTCTTGACAATACTGGATTACCGGGACCGGACCATTCCCAGATCGGCCGAAGGCAAGATCGACTGGTAGACGGAGTTCCCTCCCAAAAATGGCCCGGGCTGGTGTGCACCCGGTGGCTTCATGCACGGCGGCGCGGTAGGCCAGGAGAAATAGAGGAAGATGACTGTCCCAATCCCTCTGGTGCTCGCTGACGACTATTCGGAGATGGTTCTCGATGGTGCGATTGAATCGCTCTACCATCCCCTCGGACTGAGGGTGTAGCGGCGTCGTCCTTGTCTTCCGGATTCCCAGCAGCTGGCATAGGTTCTGGAACACCTGCGACTCGAAGTTCCACCCTTGGTCGGAGTGCAGCTCCAGGGGAACTCCGTGCCGGCTGACGAATTCCTTCACCAGGGTCTCTGCGATCGTCGCGGCTTCTTGGTTAGGGAGCGCATACGCCTCCGGCCATTTGGTGAAGTAGTCGCTTACGACCAATATGTAGCGGTTCCCTGCCTCGCTTAACGGGAATGGCCCAGCAACATCGATGGCCACTCTCTCCATGGGGCCACCCACGTTGTAGGTCATCAGTGGACCCCGTCGTCTTCGTCCTGGGCCCTTGCTGGCTGCCCAATCGTGGCACCTCGCGCAGTGGTTCTCCACGTCAGTTCGGCATCCGATCCAGTAGAACCGCTCTCTCAGCTTCTCCAGGGTCTTCTTTATCCCTAGGTGTCCACCAGATGATCATCCATGGACTTCCTTCAGGACTTCCTCCGTCATAGCCTTTGGAACGACGACTTGTTCCCGAGATGTCTTCCCGTCGGTGCTCCCCCAGGTACGGCATATGAGGCCATCCCTCACAACCAGCGAGTCCCACTGCGCCCAGTAGGACTTAAACTTTGGGCTTCAGTCACTCAAAATGTTCCACCCGGGTCTGGGAACACAGGCCCCCTTCCATTCGGCTATCAGTCCCAGGTCATCATCTTCTGCTTGTGCCCGCATGAAAGATTCGCGGCTCCAGCTCCCTTGAAGTTCCACGGTAGTCCTTCGGCACTGTATCCCGGTGTTCTCCTCCATTCGGGCACAGAAGGTGCAGTCTTCGTGACAGGGCGTCGGCGTTAGAACGCAGTTGGCCTTTCCTGTGCTGGATCTCAAAGTTGTACTGTTGAAGCCTCTCTAACCACCGCGCGAGTTGACCCTCGGGCTGCTTGAAGTTCAGGAGCCACCGCAGGGATGCAAGGTCGGTCCTGATGAGAAATTCTTGCCCGTACAGGTACTTGTGGAAGTGTTCAATGGTCTTCACGATGGAGAGCAGCTCCTTCCTGGTGACGCAGTAGTTCCTTTCTGGCTGACAAGGCCTTGCTGAAGTAGGCCACTACTCTCTCCTCGCCGTCCACTACTTGCGACAGGATTCCCCCTATGCCAAAGTCGCTGGCATCGGTATCGACGATGAACCTTGTTCCAGGCCTGGGGTAGGCCAGAATAGGCGCGGTGCACAGAGCCTGCTTGAGTTGTTCGAAGGCACTGTGGCATTCTGCTGTCCACGTGAAGAGTTGGTCCTTCTGAGTCAGTCGATGTAAAGGTTTGGCGATGTCGGCGAATCCTTTCGCGAAGCGACGGTAATAAGTGCAGAGTCCCAGGAAGCTTCGTAGTTGGGACTTGTCCTTCGGAACTGGCCACTCCCTCACAGCTGCGGTCTTCTCTGGGTCGGTGCGCACCCCTTCTTCGGAACGATATGCCCCAGGTACTGGACCCGCTTCTGGAAGAGCTGACACTTCTTGGGGCTCAACTTCAGCTGGGCAGCCCGTAGCTTCAACAAGATCTCCTTCAGGTTGCTGTAGTGCTCCTCGAAGCTTCTCCCCAGAACGATGACGTCGTCTAGGTAGACCAGGCAGGTCTTCCAGTGTAGTCCCCTCAGAATGGACTCCATTAGCCTTTCGAAGGTCGCAGGGGCGTTGCACAGGCCGAATGGCATGACGGTGAACTGTCAGAGCCCGCTGCCCACAGAGAACACAGTTTTCTCGCGGTCCTTAGGGTGGACCTCCACCTGCCAGTCGCTACTCTTCAAATCCAAGGTGGAGAACCATCTTGACCCTGATATGGTGTCCAGGGTGTCGTCGATCCGGGGTAGAGGGCAGCTGTGCTTCTTCGTGACGTCATTCACCCGCCTGTAATCCACGCAGAACCTGGTGGAACCGTCCTTCTTCTTCACTAGCACGACCGGAGAACTCCAAGGACTATGTGATGCCTCGATCACCCCTTGCTCCTTCATCTCTTCTACCATCCGTTCGACTTCGGCTTGCTTGGCGGGCGGGACACGTCGGAATGGGGCCCTAATCGGTGCGCTGTCCTTAACGTCGATTCTGTGCTGGACCAAGCTTGTCCTGCCGAAGGCTTTGCTCCCCACGGAGAAGACGTCCTGGAATTCGTGTAGCAGGTCCCGAAGTTGGCGTGATTGTTCCTCGTCTAAATGGTCCTGGGATCCTTGGTACAGCTTCTGTAGTTCTTCTGGCAGTGTGCGTCTTCTTCGGTTGTCCGTCTGTAGGTGTCCGTCCGTCGTATCTGTGATGCGGGCAAACCAGGTAACGGGTTCGCAGGCTCCTAGGTTGTTGTCTCGGTGAACCGTAATGTCGTAGTCGTTCAGGTTGGACAGGTGGACGTACGGCCGAGACGTCGTGTTGATGAGAGTCTTGGCAACTAGCAATCCTTTTGTCTGGATGTCCTCATATTTTGGCTCGATGACAGCCACCACTCCCTCAGCTGTTCCGTCGACAATTACGGCAGCGCTGACCTCCGTCCTGGCGGGAACGATCACGTCTTCTCTCAGCCTTACTCGTCGTGCGGTGATGGACTCGTGCGCAGGTTGCAAAGCAAGTTCCTCACCTCCGAAGTGCAGAGTGTTGGTACTAAGATCCAAGATGATGTTGTTCTGGTCCAGGAAGTCCAGTCCGATGATCACTTTATTTGATACGTCAGCCACAAGCACTGGATGCTTTATCGCCCGTCGACCAATGACGAACTCCAGTGATGCTTCGCCATGTACCGGTGCGGTCTCTCCGGTCGCGGTTATTAGCTGGAGGTTCCTTTGTGTGGGTTGCGCTCTCCACTTCGGGATCACGGTGGGACTGACGATGGTCCTCGATGCTCCCGTGTCGATTAGCATGGGCCAGCTCTCTCCGTTGACGACTCCGTCGACCATCAGGCTGCTATTTTCCCTCCGTAACTTCGTCACACGAACCTGGACTGCCGGGGCTCGACGACTGTCACAAGCCAACCTTTGCCCCCCAAGGCTGGCTAATACTCGTTTCCCAGGGTCGCGCGGTTTTCAGACGACTGATTTCCCGTCGGATACCCTCGGCGGCGGCGATCACCGCAGTCCTTGCTCAGGTGGCCTTTCTTACGGCAGGTCCAGCAGGTCGGTAGTCCTCTTCCGGGCCGCCTCTCCGGTTGCCTTCCGGCTGTGTCGTTGATGGTGGTGCCGCGCCTATCGAAGAAACGGCTTAGCGCCTCCATTAATTCGTCAGCCACGGGCTTGGTCTCGTTGGTTTTTACTGGTTCGCCGACGTCCACTTGACGCACCCGCACGTGCATTCTGGATGCCTGTTTTTACGTCTCGAACTCAAGTGCGTGGCTCAGCTCATCTGTCAGGGTCTTATTGCGCGCGAGTCGCAGCGTCTGTTGAGTGCCCGAGTCCCGTAGCCCGTCGGTGAAAGTCTGCGTCGCTATCTGCTCCAGAAAGTCGGCCGGCGCTGTTGGGTAGGCGAGCCTTACGAGACGTGCGATGTCCATCTCGAACTCCTGCAGGGTTTCCGCGTTCTTTTGTACCCGGGTCCGGAGCTGCATCTGGTAGGCCTGCTGAAGATGGCTATCTCCATATCGGGACTCCAGATGGGCGATTAGTGAAGCGTAGTCCTGGGATCCAGTCGGGATGGCCTGAAGGACGTTAAGGGCGTCCCCTCTCAACACTACAATGGGAGCTGTAGCCTTTTCCGTGCTGTTCAGGTGTTTATTGAACAGGCTGCCTCGAACTGACGTAAATAGGTGCTCCACGGGACCTTTCCGTCGAAGGTTGGGGGCGGCACTCTGCTCTGTCCCGATCCTGATATTCCCGGTGTACCTGTGGGCGGGCGTCGTTGCAGCTCGGCAACTTCCTCTTGAAGAGCGTTGAATCTCGCTTCCATCCCCGTCGACGGGCGTTGGTTCAGCTCAGAAATTTCCTTTTGTAAAGCGTTGATTTTTTCTTCCACCCCCGTCAGTGGGCGTTGGCGCAGTTCGGCAACTTCCTCTTGTAATGCGTCGAACTTCTTTTCTACTGCTGTGACTTCCTCACGTAGGCCCTGGCAGACGGTGTTGACTTCCTGACGCAGACCCTGTTCCAATTTCTTTTGACTTTCCTGTAATTTCGTCAGCAGACACTCTTCCAGATTTTTCTGGCCATCCAGAAATTTGGCGGTTTGGTCCTCTGCTAGCTTATTCTGACCGTCTTCTAATTTGGAAGTTAGGTCCTCGGCTGAACTTTTCTGGCTCTCTTCTAATTTAGCAGTTAGATCCTCGGCTAACTTCTTCTGGGCGTCCTCCATCATCTTCTGGCCGTCTTCCATCTTCTTCAGGTCATCCTTCTGGTCCTTGGCTAATTTCTTCTGGCCTCTTCCATGCCACTTAACTTTTCTAGCAATGCTGCCAATTGCGCGTCCACTTTAGTTGTTTGTCCTGTAAAGGGCATGCACTCACAGGAAAATTAAAGAAAATGACCTGCTCGGGTTTTGAAACCCGGACCGTCAGGTGTTGTGCTTGTGCTTGAGTTCGTAATCCGGCTTCTGACACCAGTTGTTACGTGCCACCCCCCTAGTGGCACTTTTTGTTAACTGGATTACGGTGGGTTGAAGCACAACACAGATTGTTCCTTTAAATTAAATAATTAACTTTATTGCGGCCAGAAAGATACAGTACTCATCAGTAAATACAAGCAATTATTACCTTACTCCAGTTTCCTCCTCGGCGAGAACACTGCCCCTTTCACTTGTCAGTAAGCCGCAGAAGTTAATCCCTCGTAATGAGGTGGCCCCGTGCGTTGGCTGGAAATATCTGCACTCAGCCTGTCACCGTACTACACACTGTTTCACAATGCACCACAATCACTTATGTCGCACTCGGAAAACACACTCGTTCAAGACACAGTTCCTCTGTAGGCCTCTCACTTCCTCGCTGTCAAGAGAATTAGCTTCACTAGGGGTTTCGCAAGTCACCCCACTTCTGTCGCTCAGGATAAACGCTCGCACTAGCTCATAGAAACACAACAACAACTGCTGCTTGACAGGTCGCTCTTATATAGCAGGCCGGTGACTCAATAAATTCTTCTAGACCCATCCAGGGTTCACGGCTTCTCGAGATTTCCATCGCTGGCTCAGTCACGAATATTCTGGACCATCCCTTTGTTCTAGTAGTCCTGTTGCATAAGGCGCACGCAATACACTGAGGCCGAGCAGCCCAGCCCAGGGGCAGTGGTGACTCATGCGGCGAGCGATGAAACGAACTCACAGCCGTAACAGTGCTATACGGATATTAAACTTTCGTTGATTCAATCCTCACCTGAATTATATATACACACACTCTAATACAGCCATCACAATAACACAGGTTATCAGACAAAATTCAACACTCACCCAAGTACATGGGGATAAATGACCATGATGTCCATGCATCTCAAATGAAACAACAACAACAATATCTTCCCACTAAAATTCTTCCTCGTATAACAGTACACACACTAGCAAGCCTACAGACATCACAGTGACACAGGTTATCAGACAACTTCTACACACAACCAAGTAAGCGGGGACACATGACCGAGATGCCGCAAAACCCCTAAAGAATCAACAACAAAACCAACAACAATAGACTCTACCGCGGATCAAGGTCAACGAATATTAATCGCTGTATTCGAGTGTTGAAATACACACTATATAATGCTTAACATTAGGACCTGTGAGTAGTTATAAATCAAAAAATACCAAAAGAACGAAGTAAAGAAATTTGAACCTGCAGGGATTTGAACCACGAAACTCCAGATTATGAGCCCAGGTCACTACCATTACGTCTCGGATGCTCTACGATAATTCATGGTAAGCAAGTGGTTTAGTATAACTCTATCATATTTTTCGTTGAAATCATCGATTTCATTAGCGTTTTCTGGCGTTTCTATAAACATTTGACAGTAAATATGTAGTATATTATTGTTCATTCCTAAAAGGATATTATACTTACGTAGTTACGGAAATATATGGATTTACGAGCAACAATAGCGGCTATTTTGACAACGGGACGGCACGGACTCACAACGGTATGGCATGGTCGGCCTGACCTGTTAGTCACTTCTACGGTTACATATTCTATTATACTATGCTAATATCCTACCGGTCACCTCATTCAGGACAGTTTAAACCTCCCTATGTACGATAAGGCCAATGGCTTAGCCGTGTTGAAACACAGGATCCCATGAGAACTCCGCAGTTAAGCAACATTGGGCGCAGTCGAAACTTGGATGGTATGCCGGTTCTAGGCACTGCGCGCTGTTGGCCAACATAAGGAGGAGCGGAGAGGTCCTGGCCACCCTACCGCAAGTAAACTCCGGCTGGGGGTTGGCTCTTCGGAGGCTCGGACCTGCCTTCGGGCAGAATATCAATTAAATTAATTAAATGTACGATAAGCTGAATTGTTGAGGCCAGGTCACGTTGAATCTTTAGTTACGGTTAGGGTATAATACTTGCATGATTCATATATCTGCTATCTTGAGACTATTTGGCCAATAACCTTGTAGTTTGGGTAAAAGACGCTTCCCACTTTAAGGTATATTGTTGCAAAATTTGGTAGATTGAATAATTAGGTTAGTAGTAATTTGATTTAAGCTCTGAATATTTGGGTGGGCGCCACTTCTTTCATGTTATAAATGGGGGTGGTATACAACATGACACAGAGGTGCCCTTTGTTAATGCTACCTCTGTACCAAATTTCGTTCAATTCGGTTTCACCGTGTTTGAATTGATAGGGGGGGGGGGGCAGACATGCAGAGACACACACATACACACATACATAGTCACGCCGACAGATACACAATATTTTGGCCCTGTGTTGATCTCATAAGTCTACTATCATTTTTTGCAAAAATCGAAAGTAGGCTAACAGAACTTCAGTCTCTTGCATTCCAGTAGTTCCTTTCTCCACGCTTTGAGCACTCCCATCAGTATGGATGGATTAACTGCAAGAAGTCCACACCATTTTCATAACACTATTGATTCTAGGCCCAAGGATATGCGAAGGCAGTGTAATAAATGTGGTGCAGCAGCAACTATTGGATGTGGTTTGTGTTCATAGAAATTGCGTTTTACGCTATTTTTTAGAGACTACCATTACTACAGTCTGTTTATTCCAGACTAATCCTATTTCAAGAATTGTTAATTCCCCTACAAACAACTCGCAACCTATGAACTCTCATAACATACCTTCTCATTTATTGCCATGTGTCTCTGACAGCCATTGCCCTCCTGTAGCCAAAAATTGTAAGAGCACATATTTCGACATCCTAAGCAAGATGAAAGAAAGCCATTGCTAAACCATGAAACACAGCTTAGGAGGAACTGGCCACCATCCAGCTCAGAAAGTTAGTTACAGAGAAACTTAGCGTTGTTGAATGTGCGGACATGAATGACTGCGGCATAGACTGGACTAATTTAACTGGAGTAAAGTGTAAAGTTAACAATCCCCTATCTCTCTTACGGGTCATTAGCTCATTACATATGAAATCGGTTAAATAAACCTTCCTTGTTTGATTTTCTTTCTTTGTTCATCCTAACGCTAACTACTTTCTTTCTAAGACCCTAGACTAAATCATAATTTGATTATAAGTCTTCGAAAACCAAATAAAATATTGAGTTGATTTTACCTACTTCATTCATGATTCAATACTCTCCCTGACACAGTGCTTAGGAAGTTGAAGTTTGCCAAATATAACATTAATAATAATAATAATAATATCGTCTGGTCTCTGTTGAAATCTGCCGTAGTACCCTATGTTGACGCCCGTAGGCAATCAACGCGTCGTGATGGGGATTGGTGTATTCTTGGAATACACGGTACGAGAGAATATAAAGTTTAATGCTCTTTTCTTGTTCATTTCTTCCTTTTTTTTTATCAAACACCAACAGTGATCTTCTATTTTCTCTTTGTTGGTCATGTCTCTTATGTTCTTTGTGAGTCTGTTCTAGATATATATATCTTCCATGACCCACCTAGCGTCATCTAGCAGCGAATCTCAGAAGCTCCTCAATTCTTCCTGGTGCAAGAGGACTTCCTTATCCATCTGGCCACCAGTTCTCGTTGCCATCGCCAGCTATTATCTCCGTGATCAAGAGAACTTCGTCTACTCTTTCACCCACCAGGCTGTGCTATCAACTCTTTGAAGACCATTTCCTCAAGAGAATTTAAGTTTACAATATTGGTCATGCTTATATGTATTCCTTTTGTCTCCTACCCCCACTCTTTTCCCTTCCTTGGACCCTCCGCGCTTCGCTGAGTGGGTCTCACTTGTAAGTCGGCAGTTGACTTGGTCAGTCAAGGCTCAACCAGAGCCAGTCTCCTCAAACCAAGAGGCACTCTCTACATTCTACGCCATGTTGGCATATTAGGTATCCGTCAAAGGGATCTTCATCTTCGCCATGCAACAAAGATAAGTACAGACTTAAGGTTTTAACCTCATCTTCCTCGGTTTTAATTCTACATACTTCAATGATCATTTTATAGGCAGTGTGAGATTACTTATTTGGGGCAAAAATCATCCTTCGCGGGATTTGCTATGTTGTGCTTTTGTCTGTCTAAGCCAACCTTAATAAAAAGTAGCTTTTCTTAAGCTATTTAAATGAGGAATCTTCTCACCACGTGGGATATTATCTAATACCCGCTGTCTATAAAATACCAAGCTAGTTCCTCCGCTGGATTAACTTTGGCTCCATTCTTCTATTAGGATCGTTCTGGAACCTTCCAGATCCTGTACTTTATCTACAAGTCTTGCCGTCATGTACTTTTCACTCACTTGTGAGAATACTATTGAAAATTGAAGAATCTTCCTTCTGAATTAAAGCTCAATAGCTAATTTTCTTCCACCGTTGGAATGTTCTATGGCGCATTTAATTGTAATACACAACTTTCTCAAGCAATAGACTTTCGCCTATCTAGTGCTACCAGTTCTTTTTCATCATTGCAATAACTTTCTTTGCCATAAACTTTCGTGTTACTACAGTAAACTTTTCATCCATTTAACAGACTATAGTGATAACTAGTGCTTATTCAACTTTTCTACCGCGTCGCGATCGTCCGTTTACCTTAAATAAGGCCATGAACATTGATCCCAAATCCCAATTGATCTTTCCTAAACCTTCTACTAACAAACCATATTAATAAAATTGTTACTCTAGATCATTTTCAATGAGGTGTCACTCTAACGAAGTGCCCTTCCATCTTGCTTGTTTATCATCAATTAATTTCTGCATAACCACGTGTTTTATACACGGTTCAAGCTTACATTGTTTCTCCCTTATAATCAGGGAAAACAATTCTTTCAACTCATGAGTGAGTTATTTCTAGGTCTAACGACAGGGAAACTGCCCCATTCGTCTCGTGATTCCTACTTGAACATAGGAAGTCTAGAACCTTCCTTTTGACTTTCTCTTCAGGTTTCACAGTAAGTGACCTGCTCTATTTTGCATAGTTATCATAAAAGTAATTCTGCATAAATATAAGAAGTTATAGGAACTTTTCTTTCATTCTACCTGTTCTCTTTCTTTGTTACTTTGAAGTTGTAACTTTTTCTAAGATAGGTACGCAGAGATTTCTTATAGTACACACCTTGTACTCTATTTATTGTTAAACTTTAATCACCTTAATTGTCTTTAAATTTTGAATTTTTATCTTCGCTATTTTAAATCCTTGCTAGGATTTTATAAAGGTTTGAAACCTAATAAATTGTTAATTGCCTGGCGCAAACGTTTAATGTTTTCTGAGGTCTGTGACCCCAAAATTGTTAACCTAATTGAAAATATATATTTGTTAAAGTTATCAACTTCCTTTGAATTGTTAAATAAACTTAAACTTTCCTTTTTTTGATTCATCATTTCTCTGGTACAACGGTTAGGCAAGATCCTGGCTTTCCTAACTCTTTCTAGGTTCATGCCCTCGTTAATACGCAATAAATCTGTTACTATTTGTCTTGTCAGACCATCACCCTTCCCCATAGTAGGCATATGCATGCTTGAGAGGGAATACGCTAAAGCCATTATCTGGCTAACCGCCCAAGTCCTAGCTGCGGTTCCCGTTAGCTTCGACCAGGTCCTTACCCACTTTAGGTATCAGAGAGCGGATTTGCAATGGCAACCGCCTTTGAGTGTATTTAAAGTTAAATTTATAACTTTTGTGGGACTCTCCTCCCATTTCTCTATCCTTTCTCTCCAGTCCGAAACCCACCTCCTTTTCATTATCATCTTCCCTTGGTGGTTAGGTTATTCCTCAGCTAATAATCTACCCAGGGATAACATGAATGATTAAGACCTCACAAACAAACAATCTCCGAGCTAGGGCAATTACCGTCCAAGTTAAAATCCCACCATCTGGCAGGGAATCAAACCTGAGGCCGTTTGATTCTAAGGTTAACGTCTTACACACTGAGCCACAAAGCTGAACTCCTATAGATGAAGTTTACAAATCAGATCATGACGCCATAAAACTACAAGAATAACATAATGTATATCAGTAATCAGCTCTGGTATGTGTCAACTATTTAATAAATGTGCATCATACGAGGGTAGTTCCGAAAATAAGTGTCGTAATTTTACCCCATTGATCCTTTAATGCCAAACTAACATACACCATGGCATCGTGAACTACTGTATACACCTTGCACTGTTTTCCGACATGGTTGCCACTGACATTGATATACAGGGCGCCAGGAAATGTTCTCCGCAGTGCCTACAAGTGCCTACAAGTAATTACGTTGGCGGCACGACTGTAGCTTGTATTAAAACAAACAAACAAACAAACAAACAAACAAACAGTTAACTTTGTACTCACCACAGCCATTCATAACAGATGCTGGAAGTGCTCATGACACACACGCTCACTTATTGCAATACGCACTAAAGATTTTGACAGCCTACAACCCACACGTGTGGGACTCACCCTGTCAAGGACACCGTGCTGCCAACTAAACTGCTGATGCTAGCTCTGGTAGAAGCCGGCAGTAACTGCGAAGAACATTTCCTGGCGCCCAGTACTTGTCCTAGCGTGCAATCAGTTTGAAGAAACCACTCTGGTAAAACTCGGTGCCCTGCGATGCGAAGAATTGTCGCACAGCCTGCTCCACCTCAGCATTGGTGTGAAAGTGACGTCCCGAGAGTGCATGGAGCATGTGATGGGCCCGGGCACGACCAATATGCAGTGAGGACGCCACGTCTGCCACCATTATGCGCCTGTGCGCCAACACCATGCTCTGTACTCGAGCAATGCTGTTTTCATTTGTGGATGTGGAGGGATGCCTACCTCTATCCCACTCTCAGTCGAAAAATACTGTATTTTTCAAATTGTAAAAAAAATAATTGAAAATAGGTGATATTTCCAAAACTAAACATCTTAAAAAAGTGTTATATAGGCTAAAGCAATAGGTCTCTATGTCCTTTGTCGTTAGAACAAAACTTTATATTATTTACATTTTTACCAAAAAAGTCCAATTTTTAAAGTGAGCTATATTTTGGAAACTAAGAATTTTACAATAACGTTTGTTTGACATAAATGAATGGTTTCTATGTTCTTTATCGTTAGAACAAAAGTTTATATTTTAAATGCTTTTTTTTTTTGAATTTTTTGTTTTTGAAAATAGGCGATATTCCCAAAACCAATGATGATAGATCGTTGTACAATGGATGTAGCGAATGGTCTCTTTGTTCTTTGTCGTTAGAACTAATCTTGATATTTTTTTTTACATTTTTCCAAGAAAGTCCAATTTTCAAAATTGACTATATTTTAGATACTAAGAATTTTACAAAAGTTTGTTTGACATAAATAAATGGTCTTTACACCCTCTACCCTCAAACCAAGTTTCAACTCTCTATGACACAAAAATTAGTAGGGGGTAGTAGCGCTTTAAACCCCACTCAACTCCTGGCGACGCGGAGCGTCCATGTTAAATTAGTGGATAGTTTGTGAACCGATCATCGAGAGGGTGTCACTCTGAGTCATTTGGCACCCCGTACAAGTCTCTAGCATTATTGGTTCGCGAGCTATCCACTTATTTAACATGAACGCCGCCCGAGCAACGCCCAGTGGGTTTAAAGCGCTACTACCCCCCTACTTCGATCGTCATCTTCCACACTCTGCCGTCCTTCACTGAATATGAAACACCAGAGACCGACCATTTGACGAGACATGACCGCTTCACCATGCACGGTCTGTAGGCGTTCATGGATGACTGACACACTAGTCACACGTGCCCACTCATACCGCACTTCCATTGGGGACCACGTTGTCAGTACACGTCTGTCTGGCATCGTGAGTTGCACTCGAATTATATCAGGCACACCGGTATGCTACTTCTCTCTGTTCGTCGGTGCTCTGAGCATGCGTCATTCCCCCTCCGCTGACGCTACTTCTGCCGTTGAATGAGCCATGGGTGTGGATTCTTATGGCACCATCTTCTCGTGCAATAAACTGACGACTTTCTGAATTTCCCTCGTAAAATGCACGGAGAAGCAATACTGATCACGAATCAATCGAGACGTGAAAGAAATGGCGAACCACCCAAAATGTTGAATTGAGGAGATAACGATACGTTAACCGAATCACACTGTTCCTATACCAGTTAGGTTATGTAGTTTTATTCATAGAGCCAGTAGTTCATTGAGTCATTTGTTCCATGAAGGTAAATTAAATGTACCTCTACCTTCCTTCTTGCCTTGATAACCTTTAAAATAAGCCATGTTGTGGGCCAGAAAATGTCAGTGATGTATCCACCCCCGCACTATATTTTCACCCCATTTTTCCACATCATTAAACACTTTCCCCAAATACACAACACTTACAATTTAACACACTTCAGTAAACTCTGATAACCTCATACATGACCCCTTTTGAACCTTCTTGAACTCACACGACCCCCAGTCCGGTAGCTGCTAGCCCGGAATGTGCCAATTACGCACACCCTGCATTACCACATTTATAAAAGAGAGACACTGAACTCACTCGACGTCAGTGTCTAGGAGAAGTGCTGCCAGTCAAGACAACGATAGCTGCCAGCTAGGGGTAAGTGCACCAGCGAGGACTTCTCCTTTACATCCACACACCATTTACAATCTACCCCTATGTACACTTTTGTATCAGTCTTGTTGCCACACTAAGTCCAGTAATACTGAAGTCTGGTCTGAGGATTATTTGCACCTCATTAAGAAAAGTAGTCATTAAACCTACTAGTAGTAAATCTATTTGGTCTTATATTTGTTTGTAGGATAATTCCCGATCCTCCCACACAACCCATTAGGGCCCAGTATTGTTTAATTGTTTCAAAGGTATTAGATCAGCAATACGTCTGACGGCTCGCCATAGAGCTCTAGTCAGCACATCTGCTCATAGTTCTTTCTTGTATGCGCCGCCCGCACGAGTTGAGGTACCGCCACACAGTCACAGGTTATCCATTAATCAGCAACCCCTTTACAAATACTCCAGCCCCGAGCTCACCAGCCACCCCCGAACACTCAGTAGCTCTTCCTCAAGCACGTCTAAGCTGAATAGACGCCCCTTTTACCCCACCTCACACATAACACTTACACAAACATCCCCTATCCACATAACACTCTAAACTACCCATAACACATTGTAGAAGCTTTTCGAGGCCCATACAGTCAGAGTGAAATTGTTTCGTGGAATTTCTATTCTTAGTTACTGCCCCCATGTTCCAGGAATTGATCTCATTAGTTTAGGGCATGCTTGTATCTTACCCAAAAGACTCATTGTTCGATTCCTGGCTCCGGAGTACATTTAGTTTAATGAGTTATTTAACATATTTAACATAACGGGCCTATCACTTGCTCCATGTACTCTCGAGACGTCACCTTCACATCAATGCTGAGGTGGATCAGACTGTGGAACAATTCCATGCATTGCAGGGCACCGAGTTTTACCAGAATGGTTCCTTCACACTGATTGCACGCTACGGCAAGTGTCTCAATAGCCATGGCGACTATGTCGAAAAATAGTGCAAGGTGTATAGTTCATGATTCCATGGTATATGTTAGTTTGGCAATAATAGGTCCCTGGGGAAAAAGGCCAAAATTTATTTTCGGAACTTCCCTCGTATATATAAATAAATAAATAAATAAATAAATAAATAAATAAATAAATAAATAAATACATACATAAATAAATAGACTACATAAATCAATAAATAAATAAATTAATAGATAAATAAATAAACGAAACGTATCTTCAGTATCTTTGACTCAAAACCAAAAGCGACAACGCCATGGTACGTTAATTTATAGAAAGATCTTAAAGAAACGGGGATACGAGCAGAAGATACACAAGACCGAAATCTTTATAGAGCAACCATCCAGACGTTTGGGACTTTCCGGGACGAAATCGGACAACTGGTGCGAAATGGAGAGAAGAACGTCGTGCTGAACACAGTTAGCTAATGAAGACTATGTGGATCAAGCGAAAAATGAACAAATGTCAGAACGTAAAATGAGGCTTAACGTGGTCCCTAGTTGGCCGATTAGAGAAATTGAATGAATAAATACATAAATAAATAAAATTATAAATAAACAAATAAATAACTTTGTCTGATAACCTGTGTTATTGTGGTGTCAGTTGTAGTATTTGTTACAGACATGAGGGTTGGAAAGGAGGCTACGCGACGTTCCTTACGTTTTGAACTACAACCGTTCGGCTTGTTTACGAACTATTGATATCTACGCTATTTCCTTCTTATGTTTACGTATTTGGCAAGAGTCATATTGAAGTCAAGAATTTAATATTTCTCCTCGTCCCTAAATAGTTTGGCAAATGTCGATCTGTGTAGTCTCAGGATAGTATCGAGGCTCTGGATCCAAAGGTCCAAGATTAGATTCCTGTCTCTGCCAAGAAATGTAATTCTGGTCTATGGGTTGGAGCGGGATATAATCAGTTTCATGTGGCAAAACTGAGTGAAGATGGGATCGATTCCCACCTTAGCTGTCCAAGAAGTGGTTTTCCGTGGGTTCCAATTCCACCATTTGCAAATGCTGGGATGGTTCCATATGTAAGGCCACGGCTACCTCCTGCCTCAACCTACCGTGAGTTTTAAATAAACCCACTACCACAGTCATCATAATCACGTAGACTATCAGACACATTCTACAGACACAAAAGTACATGACCAAGGTGGCACATGGATCCTAAATGAATCAACAACGGCGTTTAAAAAAAGAGATATTCAATATTGATTCAGCATATTTGGCAATAAATCGCGTGCATTATTTTGACAGTGTGGACGAAGGTATGAGTTTAGATTGGTTGTGGTTGAATAATTCAGAAAGTCCGAACGGTATATCATCCCAAATCATGCAATGGCTCAAGACAATCTGAACTCCGGCGCTGACATTTCTCCTTAAGGTCGATATCGCTCTGCAGCTTGCCTGAAGGCTAGCAATATAAATTGAGCCAGGGAACTAGCAACGTGAAGACGACCATGCACAATGTTCTACTCAATACTACTATGCATTGTAAAATCATACGATTTATTTCTGTCTGAAATAAAACATATGACAGCAATTAATAGGTTACGCGACGTCACCTATAATGGTAAAGGTTACATGAACACCGTAAACGTTGATTGAAAACCCTGGTGTGTATTAAATTTCGTTTTGTATGGACTATAGTTTGGTTGGTCAACACGGTCATGTAGCCCCGTGTACTTTAGGTGTGTGTAGAATCTGTCTGATAACCGGTGTTAATTGTGATGACTGTATTAGTGTGTGTTATCTGTTTTTAGGTAGATTTCATTAGAAAGCTAACTATTGCAATGGGTCCCATGTTTCGACTTCCGGAAAATTTCGACATATCTTCGCGTTTCACATCCCCCAGACCCCAAAACCACCGTCAGTTCAAAAGTTTATATATATATATATATCTCAGTTTTTTGTGGATACGATAACTGCCGTAATTTTGCACCAAACACTTTGAATTTTTTACCGAATATGTATACCTATAAAATCTCGGTCGAGTTCGTTACTGGGCTAAATCGGTCGAAGGGGGTGAAAATGGGGGGCTTTTTTCGGAAAATGAAATATTGCTATAACTCTCTTAATATGTGAAATATCGAATCCGTTCAACGTTCATACTATGTGTCGGATAAAGCCCAAAAATTTATGTTTGAAGAGTTTTTTATAGCACCAACCATTGACCAAAGGGGTGGGAAAAAGTGGGTTCTTCGGGAAACATTAAGCATATCTCTCTTAATAGGCACAATATCAAAACCGTACGAAATGGACAATATTCCCCTAACAATTACCTAAAACGTTTGTCTGAAAGAATTTTTGATTTGACCCACCATTACGCCAAGGAATGAGAAAAAAGATTTCGGAATTATAAGAAAATGCCAAGAGCTATCAGAGGTTGCCATGGCAACACTACTAAATTGATGAGCTATGAGCCATCAGACGTTGCCATGACAACGCACTTGCACGAGATCAGATTCAGTATTTCCATCTGACTAAGTGGGAAGCGGCTTCGGTGACGTAATTGGTAGCATGCTGAATGTCTATGCCCAAGGTCGCGGTTTCAAAGCCGGCCGAAGTCGTCGGATTTTTTAAGAACGCTAAAATCCCTCAGTATGCTTTCCTTTGGAGGGGAAGTTCCAACGTTCGTTGCGAGTTGCTGTTGGGGTGGCATCTAGTAGCCAAGTTCACAGCTAGGTGTCGTTGACGGTAGTACCTGGTAGCAACATTAGGAACTACTGCTTGAAATTGACCGTCTGCAGTCCTTACCTGAATTAAGACTAATACAGCCATTACAATTCACACCGTTTATCAGACAGATTCTACACTCACCCAAAGTACACGGGGCTAGATGACCGCGTTGTCGCAGCCCCTAAACTGAGGAACCAACCAGAGGTAGATTTCATTAGAAAGCTAACTATTGCCATGGGTACCATGTTTCGACTTCCGGAAAATTTCGACATATCTTCGCGTTTCACGTCCCCCAGACCCCAAAACCACCGTCAATTCAAAAGTTTATATATAATTTATGTATGTATATGTATATATATGTGGTAAACGGTTTCCAGATCATGACACTCACAAGCATCGAATATAGAACTGAATTATTTATTAAAACAATGACACTGATTAAAATACAGTAGAGAATTAAGGGGATGTGTTTCGCGGCTCGTCGGAACTCGGAATATTGCTTCTCTTCTTTTTATTCTCAGACAATGGCGCTGAGCTTACTCCTGCGCCTGCTAGATCCCATACTCGGCCTTCTTGATCCTCATCTGGCTCCCACACTCGGCCGTCCTGATCCTCATCCGACCCGGATGAAGAAGATCCGCCCGGCCAGGGCCTCATGAACTCCGCACAGGACGATGTGATTCTTGGTCCAGCATGGTCTCCTTCTCTGCTGACGTCATATGTGTCGTTGAGTTTTACTCGAGTCACTCGATAAGGTCCTAGACTTTTGATTTTTAGTTTCAGATGTGGACCGATCTGAGTGCGTTTGATGGCAACCAGGTCGTCGACCTGATACTTCTTAGGCTCCTTACGTCGTCGGTTGAATTCAGCACGATTTTCAGATTGTACTTTTTCTATCTGCTTTTTTGCATCTTCTCTCATCTGACCACGTTTTTCGTTGAACGAATCGATCAGCTCCTCTTCGATGAGTTGCACTATACGTAGATCAATTTGGTTGTGCATTCTGACTCCTGTCAGCAGCTCGAAAGGTGACATTCCGATGCTCCTCTGGAACGTAGAGTTGATAGCTCGTTGGACGGATGGTACAACCTTGTACCATTTTGTTGGATCGTCAATGCTAAGTTTAGCGATGATCTTGGTCACTGTTGAGTTGACTCTCTCGATTTGAGCATTGGCTCTTGGCAGTCCAGCTGTGATCAAGACGTGCTTGATACTCTGCGATTTACAGTAGTCCTGGAACTCATGGGAGGTGAGCGATGGCCCCCTGTCGGTGATCACTTGAACTGGGTTTCCAAAGTTCGTCCTCTGAAACTCCATCTTTTCAATCGTCTGGGCTGATTTGGTAGTTTTCACAGGATACAGCCAGGTGAACTTCGTGAAGGCGTCTATCACACAGAAGATGTGTTCATATCCCTTGTGTGTAGACTTAAGTGGTCCAATGTGATCCATGTGGTAGGTGTGCAATGGCACACTCTCCTTGAACATCGGATGTAACCAACCTTCTTCCTTGCCTGCCTTCCTGTTAACCACCAGACACTTCACACAGTTGGCTATGACTCGTTTCACCTTGTTGGCCAAGTCTGGAATATAATATTCCTGCTTCACGTCTTCTTCAGTCCTTTTAACAGCGTAGTGTCCCTTCTCTTCTGCATCTCTGATGATTTCATGGTGCATTGCCCGCGGGACCACCAACGTCTCTCGCCCGTCAACAAATTTAAATAGCAGTCCATCTCTGGCGATGAAGTTTTCGTAAGGTCCTTTCTCCAGTGTCACTTTTATCGCTGTCAATCCTTCGTCTTTTCTCTGGGCGATTTTGATCCTCGCTGCAAGGCCATCAGGGAATCCAAACATCACTGCTGGACATCGGCTCAGGGCATCGACATGTTTCATCCTGGTTGCAGTTCGGTGTTCGATGGTATAGTCAAACTCCTCCAAGGCCATAGCCCATGTAGCTACTCGTGGGACCAGGTCACTTTTGTGCATTGTCTTTTGGAATGCCATACAGTCAGTCACAATCTTGAACGGAATTCAATTTTTCTTTTTGACTACCACCACTTGGCATGTATATTCTGATTGACTCGGTTCTATGATATCTTCCTCCAGCCACGCCTCGACTTGCTCATCGACAAATTCGTTCTCAAGTGGTGCCATTCGTCTGGGCCTGCTAAATATCGGTTTTTCTTCTTTCAATGTGATCATCTTGACATCAGTAGATTTCGTCTTCTTTGGTACATATCTCGCTACCAAATCCTGGATCTGTTCCCTTTTTTCCTCAATAACGCAGTTCTCGATATCCAATTCCTGTTCGCCGGCTACCCTGATCAACATCATTGGGACCTCTAGTTTCTTGATGGTAACTCCTTGCTTGCTCAGGATGACCTCACCCTGATCCAATAGATCGTTACCAATAACGATGTCCCACTCCATGGTATCATCAGAAACAACATAAACGTTGGTTTGGAACTCCAGCTCGTCTACCTCAACGACTGTTGTGAAGCAACCTTGAGGAGCAACAAAACCATTACCGAATCCTTTCAAAACAAGATCCGTGCTCTTCAATCCTGGGGAACCCATGGTCTTATGGATGTTTTGTCGCAGTAGGTTATAAGGACTGCCACAGTCGATAAGTGCCTGAAGTTTCTGCTGACCCAAACTAACCTCTTTGAACTTGAGGCAGCTTTTCTTTTCATCAATAAGATTGATACCTTGATTATTCCTCTTATCGTTCTTCCTCTCTTTTTTTGTACTCGGATGAAATGTGGCCAAACTCGTTGCAGTTGAAACATCTCTTTCCTTTATCCTTGTGTTCACATTCCTTTGAACTATGATTAGATCCACCGCAATTATAACATCTATCTCCACTACTCGCCTCTTTCTTCTTTGTACTGCCCCAGCACTTTCCGTCCTTCTCGTTGGCACTTCCTTGAAAATTATTGTTATTATACTTTGTGCTTTTCTTTGGCAAAGACTTCACCGCCATCTCATAACATTTCATTTTCTCCTTGAAATCCTTGGAATTTTTTGCTCCATAGAGAAGAAGTTTTGATCCTGAATCGTCCTCGATCCCATCAATCACGTACTGACACAGAGAAACTTCCTCAACATCACCTCTACTGGCGATTTCCTTCATCACAAGAAAGTACTCCTGTAGAGAGATTCGTCGCGCTTTTTTCGTCGCTGGGTTAACAACTTGTGAATTTCTGCACTGCTTGCCGCCACGTCAAACTCCTCTTTCAAGGCCTTCTTCAGTGCAGTCCAGGACGTCAGTCCTTTCTCACCTTGAATAAAAAGCTTAGCTAAACCATCGAGTGATTTCTTAGCGAAAATAAACTGTTTCAGCTCACTCCATCCCATCAATATTGACGTCTCCTCAAAATCTGCGATCCATTTCTTCACTGGGTAACCATCCTTACCGTTAAATGTTTTCATAGCACCCTCTACGTCGCGGAACGACAATGAAAACTTATGGTGTTCTCTATACCTTCTGTGCTGGTCTTCCTCTTCGCTCTCTTCGTCTTCTTCGTCTTCTTCATCTTCGTCATCATCGTCTATATTAGTTGCGAGTTCATCCAATTTTCTCAAGTAATAACAAATGGTGTTAATCATTACCTCCTTTGTCCCGATCTCGGTATTAAGAATCTCAGAAACACGCAACAGATCAGCCTTGGAAAATGTTTCTTCGATAAATTTCTTCTTAGCTTCCTCTTCAATGGAATTTTCGTCAAAATCGAATCCAGGAAACTCTCGCAGTCGCTTTCGATTCTTCCTGTCGTCTGGTATATGCTCGAAAATGAGGTTATGTAAAACTTTGATTGCTTTGACCGGAGCATCACTTATGTTCTTATTTATTTTCTCTATTGCACCGAGTGTAGTCATCTTATTTGTTTACTCACGTCTATCAAGTAGATTTCCGACAATATCGCTTCCTCAAAACCACGCTATCAAACCTGTTTAACCTTATTCACCAAACCGGTGATATTTGTAGGTGATATCGTTGAATATCGCTTCCCGTCGTTTCTCTCTGACGAGTTGCTATCCTCTTACCACATCCACAATCCTCTGTCGTCGTTGAGATTTCGACCCTCGTCGTCTTCACGGCACCACTAATTGTCGCTGAAACTGCAGAACAAATTTTGCTTGCCTATGAATCCTCATCGTAGATTCGCACGTCGTGGGCTCACAAAACTGCACGTCGTCTCGTCGTCAGCGTCGTAGGCAACAGCAACAAATATGTTTAGCCGTTCACTACCGACAGTAGTGGCTACGCGGGCTAAAGCGCTGCGATAGGTCAAGGGGCCAAGCACTCTGCTGACTCGGTAGACGCGTGGGTTCGAGCCCCACCGTCGGCTATCCTTGAAAAGGTTTTCCGTGGTTTCCCATTTTCAACACCAGGCAAATGCTGGGACAGTACCTTCTGACAGGCTACGGCCGCTTCCTTCCACATCCTTGCCCAGTTTCATTCATCTTCATCCATTCCATCCCTCATCCCGACGCGCAGGTCGCCCACGGGCGTCGACTAGAAAGACCTGCACTCGGCCTCTCAGGAGGCTACACTACAAAAAAAAAGCCGTTCACTTCGTCGAAAACAGAGTCGTATTTTGCGTCGTACTTCGTGTTGTGGATTGCGTCGTAACTCGTTGTTTCAGTCCATCCCGGACGAGCCCCCATTTGTGGGAAACGGTTTCCAGATCATGACACTCACAAGCATCGAATATAGAACTGAATTATTTATTAAAACAATGACACTGATTAAAATACAGTAAAGAATTTAGGGGATGTGTTTCGCGGCTCGTCGGAACTCGGAATATTGCTTCTTTTCTTTTTATTCTCTGACAATGGCGCTGAGGTTACTCCTGCGCCCGCTAGATCCCATACTCGGCCTTCTTGATCCTCATCCGGCTCCCACATATATATATGACCGCGTTGTCGCAGTCCCTAAACTGAGGAACCAACCAGAGGTAGATTTCATTAGAAAGCTAACTATTGCAATGGGTACCATGTTTCGACTTCCGGAAAATTTCGACATATCTTCGCGTTTCACATCCCCCAGACCCCAAAACCACCGTCAGTTCAAAAGTTTATATATAATTTATGTATATATATATATATATATACAGTGTGGTCCACCCGCCCCTTATTATTTAGTTTTATGAAACCCAACTAACATCGCATTTCTCCCGATGGTCGATATTGCTCTGCGCTGTGACTGTGTGACAGTAATGTAATTGGGTCATGGGTCTAGCAAAGAAAAACCGACCTTAAACTTTTTCCCGCCAAATACTATGGCCCATTCTACTAACATATGACTTACTGCTCCTTGAAATAACACACATACACGTAATACGATCGAATTAATAGCTTACGCCACGTGATCTGTAAAAGTAGAAAGTTAAATCAACACCATAAACCGTGATTGAAGACTTTCAGATGGACTTAAACGTTTGAGGTGGGACGTCTACAGAAACTAAAGCACGTTTAGCGTGTGGAATATACCATGAGTTTGTGGCTGAAAGGGTTAAAGCCTGACCCTGTGTGGTGGGCGCGAGCTGGTCGAATGCTGCTTCGAAACCAGTTGCTGGCAAATTTTTTGAACGAAAGCCCACATTCCATTTTAGTCGGGATGTAACTACATTGCCACATTTATTGCCTTACGACGTATTTTTGTGAAGAGTACGTTGAATTTTGATGATTTATAAAGAGAATACGATCTAATTGGTACGTTATGCCACGTGACCTGTAATGGCAGAAAATTAAAAAACTGGCATGAATATTAACATAACATATCGAAGTGTTGCTCCGGAGGTCCGGGTTCGATTCCCAGCTCTGCCAAGAAATGTAATACTTGTCTGAGGGCTGAAATTGGGTACACGTAGCCTCGTGAAGCAAATGTGAGAAGAAGTGGGTTCGATTCCCACCTCAGCCACCCTGGAAATGGTTTTCCGTGGTTTCCCACTTCTAATCCGGCCAAATTCCGGGACGGATTCTATCGTAAGGCCACGGCCGCCTCCTTCCCAATCCTTAATTGCAAATAAATACATCATTACAAGCCCGCAATAACTCGGGTTATCAGACAAATTCTACACACACATCCAAGTAAACGGGGCTAAATAACCGCGATATTCTAGCCCCTCTAATGAAACAAAACAACAACATATCGAAGGATATTCTGATCGCCAGTGCTTGCATCGAAGTATATGTATTCCTTAGAAATTCCTATGGAATTATTAGCATACTTTCGATTTTTGCAAAAAATGAAAGTAGACTTATGAGATCTACACAGGGCCAAAAATTGTGTGTCTTTGTGTGTGTGACTGCGTGTCTGTGTGTGTGTGTGTGTGTGTGAGTGTGTGTACTCTGAATGTCTGCCCCCACCCCCACCCCCCACCCCCACCCCCTATCAATTCGAACACGGTGAAACCGAATTGAACGATATTTGGTACAGAGGTAGAACTAGCAAAGGGCACCTCAGTGTCATGTTTTATATTGCCGCCATCTTGACGGAAACGTAATGGCGGCCACCCAAATGTTCAAAGCTTAAATCAAATTACGAATAACCTAATCATCCGAACTCTACCAAATTTTGCAAAAACATATATTTATATGGCAAGCGTCTTTTGACTAAACTACAAGGTAATCAGCCCAAGAGTTTGCAGATGGCGGCCATGTATGTGTGCAAATCGATTCCCCCTATCATTTCAAACACGGTGAAACCGAATTGAACGATATTTGGTACAGAGGTAGCACTAGCAAAGGACACCTCAGTGTCATGTTTTATATCGCCGCCATCTTGATGAAAACGTAATGGCGGCCTCCCAAATGTTAAACGCTTAAATAAATTACGACCAACCTAATAATCTGATCTCTACCAAATTTTGCAACAACATACCTTTATTTGGGAAGCATATTTTGATCAAACTACAAGATCATCAGCCCAACAGTTTGCATATCGCAGCCATGTATGTGTGCCAATCGATTCCCCCTATCTATTCAAACACGGTGAAACCGAATTGAACGAATTTGGTACAGAGGTAGCACTAGCGTAGAACACGTCAGTGTCATGTTTTATATCGCCACGATCTTGACGGAAACGTAATGGTGGCCACCCAAATGTTCCAAGCTTAAATCAAATTACGACTAACTTAATCATTTGATCTCTACCAAATTTTGTAACAACATACACTTGTATGGCGAGCGTCGTTTGTCTGAACTACAAGGTCATCAACCCATTAGTTTGCAGATGGCGGCCGTGTATGTGTGCAAATTGATTCCCCCTATCAATTCAAACACGATGAAACCGAATTGAACGAAATTTGGTACAAATATAGCACTAGCAAAGGGCACTCCAATGTTATGTTTTATATCGCCGTCATCTTGATGAAAACGTAATGGCGGCCATCCTATTGTTAAAAGCTTGAATCAAATTACGACCAACCTAATAATCTGATCTCTACCCAATTTTGCAACAACATAACATTATGTATAGAGATTCTTTTGACCACACTGCAAGGTCATCAGGCCAATAATGTACGGATAGCGGCCATGTATGTGTGCAAATCGATTCCCCCTATCTTTTAAAACACGGTGAAACCGAATTGAACGAAGTTTGGTACAGAGGTAGAAGGCCACCTCAGTGTCATGTTTTATATCGGCGCCATCTTGACGGAAACGGAATGGCGGCCACCCAAATGTTAAAAGCTTAAATCAAATTACGACCAACCTAATAATTTGATCTCTACCAAATTTTTCAACAACATGCCTTTTTGTGGGAAGCATCTTTTGACTGAACCACAAGGTCATCAGCCCAATAGTTTACATATAACGGCCATGTATGTGTGCAAATAGATTCCCCATATCAATTCAAACACGGTGAAACCGAATTGAATGAAATTCTTTACAGAGATAGCACTAGCAAAGGGCGCATCATATTCATGTATAATATCCGTATAGCATGTTGTATTTCAAGAAGCTACTTCAACCAACTGAAACCCTCTCATCTCCTCGCTGGAGTTGATTTAACTTTAACTACCCACATTACCACAAACTTACAGAATTTACTGCCTTTAAATACAGGCCACAATTGATTTTAACATTACTCCCGACTTTGAATGGGCGCCAAGGTTGACCATATGGGTCTTCCTGAATAAAATAGGATAAAATACGGTACATAACTGTTGCCCCGACTATGAAACTCCTTATCCCAGGTGTAGGGCATTTGGCATGCGTTTGCTGATGTACCAGGTTCATGCACGACAGGAATATAAACACACATGAATTTTAAAGAGATAATCTATTGGCTGTACTATACACATATATACATAATCTACAACACAAAATACCCTTCATACACTCGTGAAATAATACAGTACCTTGCCACTGAATTTAGGCTCTGAGAGCAGGAAAACACTTACGATCATATCAGACCCAGGCATAACAGCCACCTACGTATATACACTGTACCGTCCGTACACAAAATATCTACACTCGTTCTTTCTTCTGGAACTGCACGTTCACGTCTCCATTCTCGCATGACTTCGATGAAATGTTTACGACTGAATTATCCTTTTAGGCGTGGTAAGTTATTACCAACAGCCCATGGTATGGATGGACCCATGAAATGTACGTAGCCTCCAATAGCCCGTAAGAGCTCAGTGGATAGCTAAAAATTAGACACTGCTCGTTCGTATTACGATACCATGATCGAGTAATAACGACACTAAATTGCAAGTGGACAAACGGACTTTCGCTGTACAAGCAAGAAGACGATCTCTAACTGTTCGTTACGGAAACCATGTCACGTAAAACGACCCTGGGCGTTAGTAGATCAGTGTTCTGCCAATAAAGCAATAAGACGAGCTCAGAACGTCAGACACGCCATTATATGCCCTGGCGCAGGGCTACATAACCCCAACGTTTCTGCCGGAACTAATTTGTGCGTGTCCCGCTCCTAGCGGAACATCCGTGTCAACACATGAACATCAGACAGTCAACATCCACACTGACGTCACACAGTAGTTTCCACACGAAGTTCATGGGAGTTCATGCCATAAATAACCTAGGTAATCCCACACAAGCCGAATTACTGCCCGTCTTTTCCGGGTATGTCACATATCCAGCACTCGAAAATTTCAATTCATTGTGCCTTTATAGTACAGCCACGAATCTAACATTTAGCATTACTAGGTCAAAATAAAGCCATTAACCCCAAACCAAAATGAAATAATGCTTCTACTTATTACAGTCTTATATCTTTATTCCCAAAACGTAATAAATCGCAAAACCCCGTATTTTATAATATCAAATATCCAAAAACCGATAATTAATAAACAATGATCCTAGGTTGTCCGGACCATCTAAAGATGAATCCGTCCACAAAAACACACAGGCACAATAAAAATCACCTCTGCAACCCCACGTTAACCCAATATAATAAGATACGAATAAAATACCCCAAACTAACTGCACAAGGCACAAAATCCGAGGGTGAGCTACTGTAACTGAATAAATTCGGTTACACAACAATCAATTATAATCCTTGAAAAGGACAAAGAGTTATAACAATACCCATGCATTTAGGAGAAAGTAGGCTATACGTTCTTTACCGAACATCTTGTTTTGTTATTAAATTTTAACAAAAAGTCTTAGCATATCTTTAGGCTCGTATCACACGACACTCGCTGGCAAGGAAGCTGCTGTGATCACTGGTACAAAATCCTGTATGATTCTGTTCTCTTCGTCAGTACACCTGCTTGTATGACCGAAGTGTATCACACGCTAGCATTTTGTACGCTAAGTTGTATGAAATAAAACGGAAGGGCTGTCATTTGAGGGCATTATTTGCTGTTCTTTCTCCTTATTAACGCAAAGCGGTCGCGAAACTTGTTTTAAGTAAATTAGAAAACGTGCCAGGTACTGAATGAATGCCTTCCAATCAATATTTAGGATCTAACTGTAATAATTGAATATTTTACCATACGTGTTAATAAGAAGCGCGACAAAAACCTTGAGTGTCTTGGAAATGTGTGCAAGTGTTATTGCGCCCGCTCGCTCTTTCGAAGATCCCGGGTTCAAGACTATCCAACGGCAGAATTTTTAAATTCTTTTTAACTATTTTACAGTATTATACCCTCCCTACCTTGCACAGCAAGATTTCAACTTGGTTTTGTTCACATTATCTACGAAGACGATAGGGAAAGCTATTTTCTTGTCTCATGTAAATGGTTATTTCCCTAAATACTGTTCAAAACCATGGATGGATACTATTCGTTATAATTATTATTTTTCTAGTCGATTTTACCCTCCAGGTTAGATATTCCCACGGACTCAGCGAGGGATCCCATCATTGCCGCCTCTATGGGCAGTGTCCTGGAGCTTGAAACATCTTGTCTGCGGGATACAACTGGGGAGGTGGAATCAGCACCTCGCCCAGGTGGCCTCACCTGCAAGGCAAACAGGGTCCTCTTGAGGGATGGGAAGGGAGGGGACGATCGGGAGGGATAGGCAATGAAGAGGGAAGGAGGCGGCCGAGGCCGTACGGTAGGTAACATCCCGGTATTTGTCCGAAGGCGAAGTGGGAAACCACGGAAAACCACTTTGAGGAATGCTGAGGTGGGAATCGAACCACCTCTACTCATTTGGACCACCCAAGGCTGAGTAGACCCCGTCCCAGTCCTCATACCTCGTTTCAAATTTCGTGGCAGAGCCGGGAATCGAACCCAGGTCGTCCGGGGTGGCAGCTAATCACGCTGACTACTACGCAACGGAGGCGACTCTATTCGTGATAGTTAGAATGTTAATAGTTTAATATTCATCCCAGAATCATTATATGGCACGTTCTGTAATTACTGCCTTGATACGAGGCTCAGCGGTAACGTTCTCGCTTGCAGTGCCGAAAGTTGCAGGTTCGTATCCTGGCGCAGTCAGCTGGCATTTGAGGGTGCGCAAATGCGAGGGAGCCGTGTCAGTAGATTTACTGGCACTTTGAAGATCCCCTTCGGAGCAAAATTCCGGCACCCCGGCGTATCCAAAAGCCAGAGCAGTTAAAAGGGACGTAAAACCAATAATGTTATAATTATCTGTATTTGCTGTATGTTTGGGGCAGATGACCTCGTAGTTCCTTCCCTTAAAACCTCACTAAATAACTATTACTGTAAGTGTATAGCAAGCGCTTTTCGCACAGACGCCGTTGAAAGAAATTATAGTTTCGGTCTGATGTATTTATTCGTGAGCCTACCCACATAACAAACCTATTTGTTATGTGGGTCGTCAGAGTGAGTCGGAGTTTTCCTTTAAACAAAGGTGGTCAAAATTTCGAACACTTGCTACCTTGAATATACAGGATAGGCTACCTTGCTTTCGTTCTACAGATCATTATGTACGGTCATTTTCAGGACCAAATAAAAAAATCACTCGTTGGAACAGATAGATATGCGTCCATATTACATCCACAATAAACGACACTAAGAAATAAAATGCACTCAAGGTTCGAACCTACTATAATGCGACTTCGTTGACGCTACTCCAGCTACCGAGAACCATGGTTTATTGCTGGCACGTATTGAGTTTATTCGTAGACGCTTCATGTCCAAATGTAAGAAGGTGTCATTCGGAGCTCTGATCGTTTCAATCATGCATTATATTTGAGGTCATTGAAAGAACACTGCCACTATTGATTTCTACTATATTCGCGAGGATGTACTCAACGGTAAAGTTGTATAATGGACGTAAAGGAGCAGGTACGAATGTTTTTAGGATGACTGCCATATACGCGTTAGTTGGGTTGCCTTCCTCCAAAAAAAAAATAAGGGGCTGGTGGACCACACTGTATATATATATATATATATATATATATATATATATATATATATATATGTATAGCAGTTTTTTGTGGACACGATAACTGCCGTACTTTTGCACCAATCACTTTGAAATTATTACCGAATATGTATACCTATAAAATCTCGGTCGAGTTCGTTACTGGGCTAAATCGGTGGAAGGGGGTGAAAATGGGGGGCTTTTTTCGAAAAAGTGAAATATTGCTATAACTCTCATAATATGTGAAATATCGAATCCGTTCAACGTTAATACTATGTGTCGGATAAAGCCCAAAAATTTATGTTTGAAGAGTTTTTTTATAGCACCAACCATTGACCAAAGGGGTGGGAAAAAGTGGGTTTTTCGGGAAACATTAATCATATCTCTCTTAATAGGCACAATATCAAAACCATACTAAATGGACAATATTCCCCTAATAATTACCTAAAACTTTTGTCTGAAAGAATTTTTGATATGACCCACCATTATGCCAAGGGATGATAAAAATGATTTCGGAATTATAAGAAAATGCCAAGAGCTATCAGTGGTTGCCATGGCAACACTACTAAATTGATGAGGGATGAGCCATCAGACGTTGCCAAGATAACGCACTTGCACGAGATCAGATTCAGATTTCCATCTGACTAAGTGTGAAGCGGCTTCGGTGACGTAACTGGTAGCATGCTGAATGTCTATGCCCAAGGTCGCGAGTTCAAAGCTGGCCGAAGTCGTCGGATTTTCTAAGAGCGCTAAAAATCCCTCAGTATGCTTTCCTTTGGAGGGGAAGTTCCAACGTTCGTTGCGAGTTGCTGGTTGCTGTGGCATCTAGTAGCCAAGTTCACAGCTAGGTGTCGTTGACGGTAGTACCTGGTAGCAACATTAGGAACTACTGCTTGACATTGACCGTCTGCAGTCCTTACCTGAATTACAGACTAATACAGCCATCCCTAAGTACACGGGGTTAGATGACCGCGTTGTCGCAGCCCCTAAACAGAGGAACCAACCAAAATCTCTGCGGGAGCTATAATTTTGCGTGAAGAAGTAACAGACCGTTACATAGTTACACATCAGAGTCGAAACCTTGCATAAGGACAGTGTGACCACAAGTATAAAAATGGACCCCAAATGACAAGAAGGTTACCGTTCCATAAGACAATAAAATGTTTAAAATAAGCATAAAATGACGAAAAACAAAGTTAATTAAGCTCCAATTATAAAATACCTTCTCGCAATAAATGAGGTCTGATCCTTCAACGAAAACCTGCATATTCTGCCTATTTTCGCCTATCCCCAAGTTTGTCCGGTGAAATCTACCTCCGCCTTCCGGCGTGCCGAGAGGACTTTTTTAAATTTAAGTACAGACTGCAACTTAGAATTTTTCAAATAGTTCCTACTTTTGCCGCCAAGCGCCACCGTCAACGACTACTAGGCCAAGTTCAGAACTTAGCTACTAGACGCCACCGCAGTCGGCTCTTGGCAACGAACGTAGAAACCTAAGAGCGTTGTTTACATTTTTAACCTATCCAATTTAGCTTAACACAGGTGTAATTAGTGGAAGGTTCTTTAACATGCCATAAATCTATGACATGGGACCGCCGGCTTTACTTCCCCTCCGAAGGAAGGCATACTGAGGGATTTTTAACGCTCTTAAAATCCGACGGTTTCGGCCGGGTTTGAACCCGCTATCTTGGGCATAGATGCTCAGCATGCTACCGACTACGCCACCGAAGCCGCAAGGACCATTGGTTATTACTACTCTCATACAGGCGAGAAAAATGCATGTTGTCCTTGTAGTTGAGAAGGTTAAGTGTCGGTCGCTTGTGGTATCTGAGTATCGGAAGATCAATCCAACATTTTGAACGGCAGATCATTTTAACGGATTTACATTCTTCATTCACAACTACCAGGTACCAGCACTCATTCTCTCACTCACGTTGTATTTTACAAATGAGTGCGTTGATATGTTACTTATTTTTGAAGAAGCTAGAGAGGACACATTCTAGTCACAACGCCTGTGCACGAGCAGTTTTCTGACAGAAGACTACTGAACAGTCAGCTTTGGTAGCGTAGTTAGTAGCATGCTGAGTTTCTATGCTCAAGATCACGGGTCAAATCCGAACGAAGTCGTCGGATTTTTAAGAGCGTTAAAAATCCCCCAGTATGACTTCCTTCGGAGGGGACGTAAAGCCGACGGGCCCATGTCATAGATTTATGGCATGTAAAAGAATCTTCCACTAACTATAAATGTGCGAAGCTAAATTTCTGGGCTAGATTTGATTATCGCTCTATTAGTTCCAACGTTCTCCACCAGGTGCCAGTTGTGGTGTCATCTAGTAGCTAAGTTCACAGCTAGGAGTCGTTGGTGGTAGTATTTGGTAGCAAAAGTAGGAGCTACTTGAAATTTATCGTTTGCAGTTCTTATCTGAACTACAAATAATTCACAACTAATACAGCTACCATAATTAACACTGGTTATCAGACAGATTCTACACACACCCAAAGTACACGTGGCTACATGACCGCGTTGTCCCAGCCCCTAAACGGAGGAATCAACCAACCAAACGACTACTGATAACCAGTACGTTCTGAAACATTGAACGGCGATAGCTGTCAACTGGGACATTTGAAAGGGTACGCTCTATAACGTCTGATCCAAATGAAGAGGCTGTTTTGGATAATGTCGAGTATAATGCTCATATTAACCGATGGATACTCACACAACAGATCGACCAACATCAGCCGGTCGTCTGTTGTGCGAATGTTGCATGCCGGTAACGGTTACCATTAGAATTCACCGGTACCATCTTTAGTTGAATCAGCAGCTCCACTGACGAGGTTGGTTGGTTCCTTAGATTAGGGGCTGCGACATCGTGGTCATGTAGCCCCGTGTACTTGGGGTGTGTGTAGAATCTGTCTGATAACCAGTGTTAATTGTGATGACTGTATTAGTGTGTGTATCTGTTTTTTAATTCAAGTAAAGACTGCAGACATTCAATTTTTCCAAGTAGTTCCTACTTCTGCCGCCAAACGCCACCGTCAAGGACCAACTAGTTCAGAACTTAGTTACCAGATGCCACCACAGTCGGCTCTTGACGACGAACGTAGGAACCTTAGAAAGTTAGTCAAATGTTATCCTATATATAATTTAGCTTCCCACAGATGTAATTAGTGGAATGTTCTTTAATATGCCACAAATCTATGACATGGGACTGCCGACTTTACTTCCCCTCCGAAGGAAGGGATACTGAGGGATTTTTAACGTCCACTGACCTGATTTCAATGTTCAAGTAACATTTTGTCTAAGAGCTCTACACAGCGTGACCAATGATACAGACTTTTTAATTCTTTTGGTCAAGAATCCTGGTTACTGAACAATCACAATCTCACAAAAAAGCAATAACATTAACCATGCTAGGAAAATGTAAGATATTTACCGTATTCATTTGAAATAACGCTTAATAATGCTACGCCTATCAATGAAAAATCTATTGAATTGTTGTACATGTTTCGATATTCACTGATATCTTCTTCAGCATTTAACATAACTAAAATAATGGATATCCTTACAATGCATTGATTAAATAAATGTTTCAAAGAATTAGATTAAATAAAAGTTCCAAACACTTAAATATACTTTTTATGTTCGACCCTGACTATTATATGTCAGAAAACTGTACTATTATGAGGCTCATTATAACACTATTTTTCATTATGAAACAGTTTCTCCCACCAATCAGAGCTCAAGAAACAGTTGTTTGACCAATTAGATAATTAGATGCGCTGAGTTCCACGGCCTTCTAATTTAAATTTCACTGCCTGGCCTAGTGTCATAGTAAGGAAATCGAGGATGCCATGGTCAAATACAAGGCATTCTCTGCGTCTCATGCACTCTATTCAGTACATAAAACTGGCAAAATCTCGACAGATATTTATGAATATTTATGTTCGAACATAAAATAGTTATAATAATTATCGTCGAACATAAACAGTCGTATGCAATTCGCCTATAATGGTAATTAACACACGAGTATGTTTATAAAACGAGCGTACGCGAGTTTTATAATTTCAGTCTTCTAACAATTGCCATTATAGGCTCGTTGCATAATGTACTATTTTAAAACACTTAAGCGTTATTTCTAAACTGTGTCATTGGAGTAACGGTGGCTGGCGGTGAAAATGGCACAGTTTAGAAACAACTCCTTCCAAGTGTTTAAAAAATAAAAATAAAATAAGTGTTTGGAATTTTTTTAAATCAAATTATTGTAAGGGTATCCAATTTTTTAGTATTTTAAACGCTGAGGAAGATACCGATGAATATCGAAACATCTACAACAATTGAATAGACGTCTCATAATTTGTAGTAGGCGTAGTATTTTTAATTATATATGAATTGCAGCCGAATGGCCATAGCAGGGTATTTTAATTGAATGCCCGAGTGCTCCCAACAAGTTCAATTTCAAGTAGTTCCAACTTTTTCCACCCGATGCAGCTGTCACAAACACCTAGCGGCGATCGTTCGAATTAGATTATAACCCTATTTTATATTATGAAACAGTTTCTCCCACCAATCAGAGCTCAGCCAAATATAACCTTGAAAGTTTGTTACACACTACCAATTGCAGTGGTAGGTTCTTTTACATGCCGTAAATCTACGACATGGACCTGCCGGCTTTACTTCCCCTCCGAAGGAAGGCATACTGAACGATTTTAACGCTCTTAAAAATACGACGACTTCGACTGGGTTTGCACCCGTGATCTTGGGCATAGACGTTCAGCATGCTACCGACTACGCCACCGAAACCTCTGGTGTAATATTTTTAGTTTCACTAGAATTATTTTAGGTTGGTTGTGATATAGGAAATAAAATATATATAACGGGCTGATGGACCACGCGGTACACGCAATGCACTTAGTTTCGGGGACGGGAAATGAAATGAAAGAGCCTTCCGATGTTATTTTGATATACTGATGTGGAAGAGTCTGATCTGGGTTCTCAGGTTTCAGGACCAATGTATAACACATTTCCAGCGCCCATTGGGACGTTGCGGATATGTCACATGTAGTTAGTTATTCTGTCTCTCACAGAACCGAAGCAAGAACTGTGCTAGTGAATAATTCACAGAAGACCAGTAGTGGAGAGTGTTTTGCTGTTGGTGTGGGCGTATCGCTGAGGGAACATGCATCACCTGGCAAGTTGATACAGGAACATTAATGGCAATCCTGCTTGCAGCGTTATTTATCTTCACATAATATATGCAAAGAGGATACATTTTGCTCGGTTCGCAATTCATGAATTGGAGGCGGAAAAATATTATGTGCTGAATATTTCCGTCTTCTAACGAATAACACAGGTATTTCACATATATTTCTCCGATAACTTATTAATCATCAAACCTTAATTTCATTTTAAATTTCTGTGCAGCCCAACGTTATTTGGTGCAAATATTCACTATGTTACATGGTAGGTGTTGTTGAAATATACTGTCAATTTTTACTTTTCAGTCGTTCAACATGCTTTTGCCTAATTAGATTAGGCGGGGATAAGTATACAGGGGGAGTCACCTAAAACTTGTACCGCAAATATTTCGATAATGGGAAGTGCTATTGATGTGCGGTTTTCACAGACTCGTATTAGCCTACTTTCGATGTTTGCAAAGAATGAAAGTAGACTTATGAGATCTACACAGGGCCAAAGGTTGTGTGTCTGTCTGTGTGTGTACTCTGTATGTCGGCCCCCCAATAGCAATTCAAACACGGTGAAACCGAAGTGAACGAAATTAGGTACAGAGGTAGCACTAGCTAAGGGCATCACAGTTTCATGTTTTATATCGATGCCATGTTTACCAAAACTGAATGGCAGTCACTCAAACGTTCAAAACGTAAAATCAAATAATGACTAAACTAATCATTCGATCTGTAGCAAATTTGGTAACAACATGCCTTCATATAGAACGCGTCTTGCGTCCAAACTACAAGGTCATCAGCCATGCCATTTCAGGATGGTGGCCGTGTGAACTATGGAAGCATTATAATTAATAACTTTGAACCCATTAGTTCCGATTATCGAACCGACAATGGTTTAAACTGTCCTAAAGGACGTGACCAATTTGATATTTTAAGATCATATTATAATATTACATGGTAGCAGTGGCTTGAAAAAGCCGAGCAGTGTCTGTTACAAGACAAGATGACATCTGATATCTCGTGTCAGACTTATATTTAAATGTTTGAGTATTGCATGCAATATAACCTATTGATAGAAATAATATAAACTTTGTATGAAATGCTTTATTTATAAAAATATATACTCCACTGAAGAAATCGTTTAGTCCATATCATTATTTGCTAAGACATTGTACGTAAGTCAATTGATAACGACGAATATCGGTCGACATGTCTGGCTGTGTGGTAGAGCGTTAGTTTTTTACCCGTTTGACTAGGGTTCAAAACCTATCAAAGTTGGGGTTTTCTTGTTTTTTTTTATATACTGCTCCAAAAAAATTAAAACACCACATATTTCAAAGGCCACCGATTTTGTAAAGTTGACTCCACAAGCTCGAAATCTCAGTATGACGTTTGTCCTGACGCCTACCAAGCATATGCTTCAGCACAACTCCCCAACTTGAGTAGTTTCGGGGTAGCGCCCCGAAAACCAGCCCATTTTCGAATACCGCAAATTGAAGTTTGCGAAAAACACTGTAGGACTTCTCTCAGGTTGCCAAAGCAGTCAAAAATGAATGAGTCTTGCTCTTAAAGGTTCCACAAACACGTTGAAATCGTTACATTTGACGTTTGAGTATTTTCAACCCCCTTCATCATCCCCTAAACATGGACTACCATTGGGGTGTCTGAGATGGTACCGGGTGTGTTTAACCACCTCAAAACCTGCACACCGTCCTCAGTTGCTGATTGCAGTAAGTTCTTAAGGCCTCCGACAATGTTCACCCCCCCTAACACCCTCAACTGGCATGGGACCAAACCACCCCCTCTTGATTCACACCTAAGGAAGGTTTTAATCGAGATGTTTATCAGTGTTGTGAATGGGGGTGTCTTCCCTAACGTTTCAAAAAGGGAGCTGTGCCTGTGTCACCACCCCTTCCCCTGCTACCCCCGTTTGTATGACTTTTCGAATCAGGCCCTTTTTAAGGGCTGAAACGAGATCTTAATCGCTGAAAGGGCTGTAAAGGTCCTTAGAAGTAGTGGTGACACGAAATCAACCCCTTCCGATCGTTGATTAGTATTCCGTCCCCCAGACTTGACATTTTTGCACCCCCAACCCTCCCTGTCTGGACGCGTAACGCGTCATGGCAGAGTTTTCAGAGTTGGATGAAAATAAAGCTTATGGCCTGCAATCGAGCCCAAAACAGCAGGTTGGATGGAAATTCATCGGTAGGGTGGGAAACGGGACCAAAAGGTTTTCAAAAAAGTTAAGTCTATAGTAAGTACGCCCATGCATAGGCAACCCACATCACGTCCTTGCGTGCGGGTTGCCTATAATCGTTAATAGAATACAAAGGGTGGAAATGGAAGAAAAATGACCTGATGTGGGTTGCCTATGCATGGGTGTACTTACTAGAGGCTGTTAACTTTTTTGAAAAATTTTTGGTCCCGTTTCTCACCCTACCGATGAATTTCCATTCAACCTGCTGTTTTGGGCTCGATTTCAGGCCATAAGCTTCATTTTGATCCAATTCTGAAAACTCTGCCATGACGCGTTACGCGTCCAGACAGGGAGGGTTGGGGGTGCAAAAATTTCAACTTTGGGGGACGGAATGTCAATCAACGATCGGAAGGGGTTAATTTCGTGTCACCACTACCTCTAAGGACCTTTGCAGCCCTTTCAGCGAATAAGACCTCGTTTCAGCCCTTAAAAAGGGCCAAGGGGTGGTGACACAGGCACAGTTCCTTTTTTGAAACGTTCGGGGAATACCCCCCTATTCACAGCACTGATAAACATCTCGATTAAAACCTTCCTTACGGGTGAATCGAGAGGGGGTGGTTTCATCCCATGCCAGTTGAGGGTGTTAGGGGGGGGGGGGGTGAACATTGTCGGAGGCCTTAAAAACTTACTGCAATCAGCAATTGAGGACGGTGTGCAGGTTTTCAGGTGGTTAAACACACCCGGTACATTCTCAGATGCCCCAATGGTAGTCCATGTTTAGGGGACGATGAAGGGGGTTGAAAATACTCAAACGTCAAATGTAACGATTTCAACGTGTTTGTGGAACCTTTAAGAGCAAGACTCATTCATTTTTGACTGCTTTGGCAACCTGCGAGAAGTCCTACAGCGTTTTTCGCAAACTTCAATTTGCGGTATTCGAAAATGGGCTGGTTTTCGGGGCGCTACCCCGAAACTACTCAAGTTGGGGAGTTGTGCTGAAGCATATGCTCGGTAGGCGTCAGGACAAACGTCATACTGAGATTTCGAGCTTGTGGAGTCAACTTTACAAAATCGGTGGCCTTTGAAAAAAAAAATGGTGTTTAATTTTTTTGAGCAGTATATATTTAATGTTTTGTAATTACTCAGACGTTATAAAATTAAGCGTTATATTGTGCATATTACAATGGAAATATATATATTTAATTAAAACAACATTCGCTACTGGATCTGAACGGGACATCTAACAGCAACAAGTTGAACAATGCAGGTGACAGTCATGGGCAACTGTTTGCGAGCTGCGCACCGGCTTGTACGTTGGAACAGCTTTAATTGAAAAGTTTCCTTCTATGGTCGCTAGAATGCACTCTCCCCATTAGGATTATCTTATGCGAAACTTTTCCGCCCAGATGTCATGACTGGTCACTTGCGTATCGCGAGCACAAACTCCTGTGCATTTTTCGTGCACAGTCAGAATGTTTCGGAATCGCTCGGGATTTCTAGAGGAGCAAAGAGCAACAGACGAGAGACACTCCACATCCAAGTTCTGTAATATATTTAGATCCCGAGGAACTAAACATGGAGGAGGGAGGTTGAGGTTAAAATTTGCTAATGATGCTTATTATTAATGCAAAATGATCTTGCAACTTGCTTTAAGTAAAGTTAAAAATATACCAGGCGCAGAATGAATGCATTCCAATTGGTATTTAAGATATAACGTACGGTAATTGAAATAATTCGACAATAACCTCGCAATTTCGTAGGTAAAGTGTACCAGTGGTATCGAGTCTGCTCAATAACCTAAGGGCCTCGAGTTCAAGTTTTCATCTTCCATATGGCAGAAATACAAGTTCGGTGTGGAACCTCCACTCCTTTTGGCTGATATCGTATTGGCCCAAAAGATAAGGAAGGAGAAAATGCCAGAGAGGAGTACAATTTAGCAATGAAGAAAGCAAAGAGAGCTGTGGCCAAAGCTAATACAGAGGCATATGCCGATTTATATGAAGACCTTGAGACCGAAGAAGGCCAAAAGAGAATCTTTAGAATTGCACGAGAGAGGGAGAAGAGCAGCCAAAATGTATATCAGACAAGGGCTATTAAAACAGAAGATGGTAGATTGCTTTGGAATGACCCTGAAATTCTAGAAATACGGAGGGAATATTTTGAGAAATTACTGAATTACGAACATCAGATAGCAATGGGAGAAGAAGGTGAGGCATCTATGGGAATGGTGCAAAATGTCACCAAAGATGAGGTGGAGAAGGCGTTACACAGAATGAAGAATGGTAAAGCTGTAGGACCAGATAATATACCGGTGGAAGCATGAAAGACTCTGGGAAATGAAGGAGTGATTTGGCTAACAGGTCTATTCAACAGCATACTAGAGGATGAAGAAATGCCGGATGAATGGAGAAAGAGTGTGCTGATTCCAATATTTAAAAGAAAAGGGGATATTCAATCTTGTAACAACTACAGAGGAATCAAACTGATGAGCCAAACCATGAAATTATGGGAGAGAGTGATCGAACAGCGACTGAGAAAGGAAGTGGTGATTAGCAATGAGCAGTTTGGTTTCGTGCACGGCAGAGGAACAAATAATGGAGAAGTAATCGTGTGGCCTCCGGAGAGGCCGAGTGCAGGTCTTTCTAGTTGACGCCCGTGGGCGACCTGCACTTCGTAATGAGGATGCAGTGATGATGAAGACGTCACATACACCCAGTCCCCGAGCCACGGGAATTAACCCCAGGAGATCAAAATCTCAGATGGCTCGGCCCGGAATCGATCCCGGGACACTTCGGGCCAAAGCCTAGCACGCTAACCATTTAGCCACGGAGCCGGACAGTGGAGAAGTACATCGAAGGCAACAAGAGCTTGTCGATGGTCTTCATTGATCTGGAAAAAGCTTACGACAGTGTACCAAGATCGGAAGTATGGAGGAGCCTACGTCAAAAACTTGTGTCAGAAAAGCATATACGCCTGATCCAAGACATGTACAAGGACAGCAGAACCATGGACAGATGTATATCTGGAACTACAGAATCCTTTCCTGTGAACGTTGGAGTACATCAAGGCTCCATCCTCAGTCCATTACTTTTTGTACTCGTCATGGATGTGTTGACAGAGGGAGTCAGGAAGGAAGCTCCATAGTCCATGATGTTCGCTGATGAACTGGTCCTGAGTTCAGAGACGAAGGAACTTGCAGATAAATAGTTGGAGGAATGGAGAGAAGCACTAGAAAGCTGAGGAATGAAGATAAGCAGATGTAAGACAGAGTTCCTGATCCTAAGCCGTGCTGAAGCAGGTATAAAATTGGCTGGAGTAGAGATCCCAACAGAAAGTTCAATCAGATATCTTCGTACAGTTATCCAACAAGATGGTGGACTGGAGGAGGAAATAAAGAGCAGGATACGGTCGGGTTGGTTCAACTGGAGGAAAACATCAAGTGAATTGTGCGAGAACAAGGTATCAGAAAAATTAAAAGGGAAGGTACACAAGGCCGTCGTGAGACCAGCAATGATATACGGGGCATACACCTGGCAGATGACAAGGAGATGAATAGTTATTAACAAGAAAAGTACATCCTTCTGAATCAATACTATAAAGAAAAAAATAATTATTAAACTCGTTTTCAGTGCATGTTTCGAGGATTAATTACATTTTATCCCCTTCATCAGCCATTGAAAAAAAAACAAGTGTAGCACAGTAATAAGATACGTATTTAAATCTAATATGGAGCACCATAAAATTTAGGTTATAAGAACAGAATAAAATGAAATGAAATAGAAGGTGACGGTGATCAGCTTGCAGGTGCTTATGACAAATAGTAGTTCCGTATAGACCTAAAGACCTACACGGATTGGTGAAGTATTGGTGTTCCATATCTACCGTTTCAAACTTCAATACGGTACTACTATTTGTCACAAGCACCTGCAAGCTGATCACCGTCACCTGATGAAGGGGATAAAATGTAATTAATCCTCGAAACATGTACTGAAAACAAGTTTTATAATTAGTTTTTCTTTATAATATTGATTCAGGCGGATGTACTCTTCTTGTTAATAACTATTCTAGCATATCAATACGGAACCACCATGATTCATTTAAATAATGTAAACAAGGAGATGGGCAGAAAAACTGGACGTGGCAGAAATGCACATGCTCAGATGTTCAATTGGACATACAAGGTTGGACAAAGTGAGAAATGAAGTGATGAGGAGACGACATAGCGTGGTGCAAGTTTCTGAGAGTGTCAGAGAAGCTGGGCTCAGATGGTATGGCCAAGTTAAGAGAAAAGATCAAGATTATGTGGGGAATAGGATGATGGAAATGCTTCCACCAGGGAAACGGAGTCGAGGACGACCCTGAAGACGAATGATGGACAGCATTCAAGAAAGCATGAAACAGAGGGGCCTTGTGGAGAAAATGGTCCGGGGTAGAACAACGTGGAGTAGGAATATCCGCATCAGCGACCCCACATAAGTGGGATTAATAATGCTGGAGAAGAATAAGAAGAATAAGAATAAGTATTGGCCCAAAATCCTGACCTTCCTCTTTCAATGCCCAAGTTAGTACCGAACTTCAATGTGGAGTGTATCGTGTCTGTTGCTCTTTGCTGCTCTAGGAATCCCGAGCGATGCCGAAACATTACGACTCTGCACGATAAATGCACAGGAATTCGTGCTCGCGAGACGTAAGTTGATCGGCCTGTGTGGGACTCAATTGGTTTGCCTACCGTTGGCATTCAATACGCATCGAATTTGACGAATGACAAGTTGATAATACGATACATTTTTATTTTTAAGCGTTTGTAACAGCCTATTGTGTGTTATTTGAAAATGTTATTTGAACTAAAGAACAAAATGATCCCACATAGTACCTGTACTCTAGCTGTTGGTGCTAGCTGAGGATATTAATTAATACTTTTATTGCAGCCAAATAGCAATTGAAAATAAAGAATGAACATGTACACTAAAATTGCGATCTGGCGATTTGAATTGCATAGTCTTTGATTGTTTTCTTTTACTACAGAGCTCTAAGTGGTAGCGTTCACATGCTTGTCCACATAGTTGGTATACACGCATTACTGTAGGGTCTTGGAAAGATTTGTTAATACAATTAAGGTGGTGAAAACCATGGACAGACAGACGAGTAAATAGAAGCCTCAACTCAAAGTTGGATGTTACCCACGTCCGGTGGATCTTGTCTCCAGTTCCATAAAATTCTTGAGATATGGCTTCTCTTTTTTTCTTCACTTTTCCGATGCTCTGGTGTTTGGTAGAGGTAAATAGTTTCTAAGGTTTTCAACAAAGAAATTATTCTATCATACTCCTTGATAAAAACAAAGAGTTATAAAAATTTCCATACATTTCTTTACTGAACATCTTGTTTCTGACCTATAAACATATTTGAATAACACTTCGAACGTGTATTGTTTGAGCAAACATACTTTTTTAAAATGGAACAATGCCTATTTATATTGACAAAATAAAAGTAGGGTTAATTAGAATGTCAATGGTGTTTGTTGCAGGATTCTAGTGCAAGTGATTTGCGAGAGATCGTATGCTTCTATTTTCCCGTGACTTTTTTGAGGACTCTCCAATTTGACCTTTTTATACACCAGCTTCTTCTCAATGCTCTTCGCCAGACCCTCATTTATACAATTCCAACCGTTTAAAAATAAATTGTTTTTCAGTAGTGCTCTGTACAGGGAAGGCCAATTTTCCTCAAACTGGATATTTTCTCGTGAGTTAGAAACTGCTGTTGGTAGTGAGACCTTATGGCATATTGCATATCCATCTAGTCTCAAGTTTGTATTTCCAACATTAATTCTATACGCAGACCGGCGCAGCAGATGCAGAGTACAGAGGCGGCGAATACTTTTATTGGATGTGTGCAGAGACGTGTACGAAGAATAGCAGGAGGGTTGAGTGGTCATAAATGCACTTAGCAGGTTTCCAGGGTGTGCCGAGGGAGGACATTGTACCATGAGAAGACGAGCGAGGGTAGGACAGGCAGGTCGTTGAACGCAGGAATTTGTGTGGGAAAATTGCAGTTTGGCAAGGTCACAGCTCCAAGTTTTGGTGCCGCCCAAATGTGACCTACTTAAGAATTAATGACCGGAGAGCAATGAGAGTTGCATGTATGGAAGCGGGAGACTCTCAGCCTCCCAGAAATGTAATTTGATGCAATTTGGATGTAAGGCTGATTTAATTCAGTATAAAATGCCTGATATGGGGGCGTTTCAGCATCAGCCAATGAGGGGATAAGCGTCACCAAGCCGTGTTTGGCGCGTAAATTGGCAGACAATGAGGGATGATTACGGAGGTTATTTGATAAGGAGTCCACGATCGATTCTTGGAAAGGATATCACCAATGAGACATTGAGATTGCGATGAGTGCAGTGATATAAGTCAATTTGGGACAGAGCTATTATTTTTGGAAATAAATCTCATATTTCCCCCTCCTACGGCAGGTTATGCCTCAAAAACTTAAATAGCTCCAAATGGGAGAGTGAAGTCAGTCAATTTTGTGATTCTGTCACGGACGCTCCACGTCAGTCGAGTTCGTGATTTGGACTCTGTTAATTTTCACGTCAGATGGTAAATTGAGATAGCGTGGCGGTTTTTTTTGAGATCATATCTAAATACTATAGCATACGAGTGCGAGTTTTTGTTAGTGGCTGAGAAATAGGCTAGCCATTGCGCTAGATAAACATATAAGTTGTGTCGATAGGAGCTACGGTGGACGATCTGGATGAATCAAGTAGTTCAGATGGTAGCATTTAGGATAATGATAGGATTATCGGTCCGGAACAGTGAGTGCGTGTTACTTTCTTGATTGTCGCATTAAAAAAAATTGTGTATTTCTGTGTTCTTCGTTACCACGAGGTACCTGAAGCAAGAGGAAGCTGATGCCGAGATTGGAACAATGGGAGGATCTTCAACTATGGAATTCGTCATGCGAGGAATGAGGGCGTAAACCCAAACCCTTGGGGCACGCCGCGATGATGGAGACAGTCTGGGACCCAGGAATAGTGATAAGTACAGCAAATTATCTTGCATAATTTAGTTAGGGGTGTACGGATCAGCATAAGTGCAATGGCTGTGTACCTATTCAATTTCTTAATGTTAGTTGTGTTTTTGTTGTTGTGTTTGTTGCTGCAACGTGCGTGTAAATATGTATCGTGTGGTCATGGTTTTCAATGTAGTTTGGGGAGATTATCATTCAGGGGAAATCTGGCCATCAGCTACTGTCACTGTAGATACATTTTTCAGTTGATCAGGTGGGGTGAGAGTTTGTACAGTGGTCGTAAGCAAACCAGAGCATATTGAATATTTTGTGGTAAATCAGGTTCGTGGATCGACTGTGGTAAGTTCTACCAGGTAATGGTTGTGTTGCAATCTTCGATTGGTGACGGACAAGGCAGGCAAACCCGGCGATTTGAGGTAATTTAATTGGAGTATGGCTGGATGTACTGATGCATATTGGTAAGTCGTGGATGTTCCGAACCACGTAAGTATTTTTGGTAATTCCGTGGACGGGTAATTCCCACGAGGTAAAAATCACGGCCGTGATGCTGGGGTCGATCTGACGCCCGTAGGCAGCGTGCTAAGTGATGATTCTGCGGGGCTTGTTGAATTGGGCTATTGTGAGCTCATGCTTCAGTCAGTATACATCAGCTATGGAGGGGGTGAAAGCTGATAGCCACTCCTCGCCACGGGGTGCTTTGCTTGGCCTTGAGTCTGTCCGAGGTTAATTGGTCAAAGTTAAAATGGCTGGTTTGTTTACATATTTTATTGTTAATTCTGGGATTCTGGTTTGTTGTGTTTTGATTTTATTTTGTGGACCCACGTTACTAGTGTATCAGATTTGTACCCTCCGGGTGGCCGCTAGTCGGTATTAATGATTGTCTTGATAAATGTTTCACACGGGAACTGTTGTATGTGAATGAGATAGGCACGTTGTAGCTTAATGTAGTGTTTGTGTGGCCGCACTGCATGCTGACCGTACACGACTCTAACGGAGGTCGTGAAGGGAGGTCTGTTTGCCAAACGGAACGGTCTCGTCTGTACGATTCACTTTTCCAATATAAGAGCGTTAAAATGAGGTTCCAGCTTGTAAAATTCAGTTGATTTGATGCTCCGTTGGAGTATTAGTGTTATGATCTGATTAACGTAATGATTCATTTCTTGTGGCATTAATTTAGTCCTTTGTTGTTCCATTTGAACTCACCTGGGGTGAGAGCGCGCCACTTTGATTTTTGGGATTTTATTTTATTTGGATTTTTTTTATTTTTTTTGGAGTTCCATGATCCTGCAGTGTTGATCAGGGGGAAGCTGAGGCTTGCCCGAACTAATTAGATTTAAGGTACCCTGGTCGTACCATCTCTGTGGACTTTATGGCAGAGAAGGACAGTGATGACACAGTTTATTTTGTTGTGGTTCTACGTTTTATTAAGGGATTGTTTCTTCTGTTTTGTAGTCTTCTAAGAATAAATTTTGTTTCCTTGTTCCCCTAGCATATGATTTATAGTTTTAAGTTCCCATGATCCAAAATTCCGAATTCCTAGGATGTAAAGTGTTAATTAGCCACCGAACGAGCCGCGCCCGAGATAAGATTCAACATCCTAGAAGGCCCTGGAAGGGTATAGTAGAGAGGAACTTATTCCATGGAGGAAAGAACGAAAGGAGATGCCTTCGCTGCGCTGCCTGGTGCAAGCTGCTGAAGCCAAACGGCACGCCCACTTTGGGTTGCAAGAAAATGGCTGTTTCTATGCTTAAAGCCGTAAACCACTCCAACTAGTCTTGGATTTTAGTGACATAAAACTGCAATGACAAGTCAAGATTTTCTCTTGGATAGGCAGAATACACTCTGTACATCACGGTACTTAGCACAAATAAGCTGCGTTATCGTTTTAAAAGTCAATTTAAATAGAAATATGAAAGAACCTATGCAAGGCTAGCTTTGTTAGAGAGACGCGGCAAAACGTAATAATACGCTGATACACTGATTAAATTGAATAGCCCACAGGTGTCTGAAGGTGAGAGTTATACCAAAGAAGGAACATCTTGGGTACTATCATAATGGTGCCGAACTAATCACGGTATTTAGGCCTACACCAAATTGATTTTTAAATTCTTATTGGTGTTGAGGCATTCGTCAGTTTTTAGGCCTAATTTCGAGCACAGCCACTTTCACTCATTGTTCGTACACATTTTAATATTCAAGAATACGAACCTTAAAATTAATAAACAGAACACTTATTCGTTATTCGATTCGTACAACCATATGCAAGTCACGGAACACCGAATACAAGTTCAGGTTACGCCCACTTTGGACGCAGCGCTTGGCTTCAGTCAAACGAGCTCAGGGCATCTCCTCTTATTCTTTTCTCCATGTTATGAGCCTGAATTTACTATCCAACTTTCAGATCTATGGAAGAATACGCTCATCCTGGATGTTTTGTCTACTCGTTAGAAAATTATCGGATGAAAGAGAATAAGTTCAATTATGTAAATACAATTGATCTCACTGTACGCTGTGTACGAAGCCCATTGTCTGCAGTTCCATAGAAATCTCCTCTAGTATCTATTCAAAGTTAATTACTCTCTCCGTGTCTGACTTGGAAATTATTGGAGAGAAACACACGAGTTATGAAAGTTGTTTTGTTAATATATCGTCTCCATTACGGCTTCCGAGAACCCTAATAACGTTGCCGCAGAGCTCGTGGAGAGTCAGTTCAGCCGCCCTGTGGCATCCACCACGCTGGGCTGGTGTGAGCACCCATTCATCTGTGCAACACAATTGTCATTAGCTGCTATAGCATGCATTATTTAATAAGGTTATATTGTTCGCACTACTTCAATAATTCACTGAACAAATGAATGTTCAATAATGCGCACTGGATTGGAAAAATGCCATCAGAAACTAGTGGAGTCAATGTAATATCCACTACCGTGTTTATGAATATACGATTTGATACTGCTTGAATACTGCATGTTCAGATTTACGTGTTTAAAGCTTGGGGACGACAGATGAAATGTATATTAGGATAATATCGCACATTTGCAGCAACTCTAAAATAACGAGTAAGATTGGAATGTCTGTTTCGCGGGCTTATAGGCCGTGTTCTAAGGCCTATAAGCCCGCGAAACAGACATTCCTATTTCAACGCCGGTCGTGAAAGTCTGAATTTTTACTTAACGAATAAGATGTTCAGTAAAGAACATATAGCCTACTTTCTCCTAAATGTATGGGTAATAAATGTATGGGTATAGTTATAACTCTTGGTCTTTATCAAGGAGTATGATAGAATCATTTCTTGGTTGAAGATCGTAGAAACTATTTACCTCTACCAAACACCAGAGCCTCGGAAAAACTACTATCATTGAAGAAGAAAAGAAAGGACATGCGTCAAGAATTTTATGGAACTGGAGACATCATCGACCGGACGTGGGCAACATCCAACTTTGAGTTGAGGCATGTGTTTACACGGCTAGCTGTCCATGGTTATCAGCACCTTAATTGTATTAACAAATCCTTCCATAACTCTACAGTGACATGTGTATGCTAACAATGTGGACAAGCATGTGAACGCTACCACTTAGAGCTCTGTAGTAAAAGAAAACAATCAAAGACGATGCAATTCAAATCGCCAGATCGCAATTTTAGTGTACATGTTCATTCTTTATTTTCGATTGCTATTTGGCTGCAATAAAAGTATTAATTAATATCTTAAACTAGCACCAACAGCTAGAGTACAGGTACTATGTGGGATCGTTTTGATCCTCAGTTCAAATAACATTTTCAAGTAACACACAATAGGGTGTTACAAACGCTTTAAAATAAAAATATATCGTCTTATCAACTTGTCATTCTTCAAATTTGATTCGTATAGAATTCCAGCGGAAGGCAAACCAATGGAGTCCCACAGAGACCTGTCATGCCATCTGGCGAAAATGTCTCGATAAGATAATCCTAATAACGCGAGTGCATTCCAGCGGCCATAGGTGGAAACTTTTCAATTACAGCTTTTTCAAGGTCCAGGCTGGTGCGCAACTCACATCCAGTTGGCCGCGTTGCTGCTAGATCCGGTGGCGAATGCTGTTTTAATTAAATATATATTTCCCATTGTAATATGCAGAATAGAATACTTAATTTTATAACGTCTGAGTACTTACAAAACAATACAACAATTCAAGCAAACAAACCCAACTCTGCTAGGTTTTGAACCCCAGCCGAACGGGTAAAAGACTATCGCTTTACCACACAGCCAAACATGTCCACCAAAATCCATTGTTATCAATTGACTTACATACAACGTCTTAGCAAATAATGATTTGGACTAAACGATTTCTTCAGTGAAGTATATTAGCCTACTTTCGATTTTTGCAAAAAATGAAAGTAAACTTATGAGATCACTACAGGGACAAGAAATGTGTGTCTGTGTGTGTGTGAGTCTGTGTGTGAGTCTGTGTGTGTACTCTGAATGTCTGTCTCCCCCCTCTATCAATTCGAACACCGTGAAACCGAATTGAACGAAATTTGGTACAGAGGTAGAACAAGCAAAGGGCACCTCAGTGTCATGTTTTATATCGCCGCCATCTTGACGGAAACGTAATGGCGGTCACCCAAATGTTCAAAGCTTAAATCAAATTACGACTAACCTAATCATCCGATATCTACCAAATTTTGCAACTACGTATAGTCGTATGGCGAGCGTCTTTTGACCAAACTAAAAGGTCTCCAATCGTTTTCAGATGGCGGCCATGTATGTGTGCATATCGATTACCCTTATCAATTCAAACACGGGGAAACCGAATTGAACGAACTTTGGTGCAGAGGTAGCACTTGCAAAGGGCACCTCAGGGACATGTTTTATATCGCCGCCATCTTGACGAAAACGTAATGGCGGCCACCCAAATGTTAAAAGCTTACATCAAATTACGACCAACCTTATCATCTGATCTCTACCAAATTTCACAAAATTATACCTTTATGCATAAAGGATTTTTGACTAAACTGCAAGGTCAGTAGCCCCATACATTGCGGATGGCGGCCATGTATGTGTGCAAATCGATTCCCCCTATCTATTCAAACACGGTGAAATTTAATTGAACATAATTTGGTACAGAGGTAGCACTAGCAAAGGGCACCTCAGTGTCTTGTTTTATAATGTCGCCATCTTGACCAAAACGTAATGGCGGCCATCCAAATGTTCAAAGTTTAAATCAAATTACGACTAACCTAATCATCCGATATCTACCAAATTTTGCAATTACATATAGTCATATGGCGAATGTCCTTTGACCAATCTACGAGGTCATCAGCCCAATAGTTTTCAGTTGGGGGCCATGCATGTGTGCAAATCGATTGCCCTTATCAATTCATACACGGTGAAACCGAATTCAACGAAATTTGGTACAGAGGTAGCACTAGCAATGGGCACTCCAGTGCCATGTTTTATATCGCCGCCATCTTGACAAAAACACAATGGCAGCCACCCAAATGTTTAAGTCATGAATCAAATTACGACCAATCTAATCATCTGATCTCTAACAAATTTTGCAACATTATACCTTTATATATAAAAAAATGTTTTGACCAAATTACAACGTCATCAGCCCAATCATGTGCGGATGGCGGCCATGTATGTGTGCAAATCGATTTACCCTATCTTTTCAAACACGGTGAAACTGAATTGAACAAAATTTGGTACATAGGTAGCACTTGAAAAGGGCACCTCAGTGTCATGTTTTATATCGCCGCCATCTTGACGAAAACGTAATGGTGGCCACCCAAATGTAAAACGCTAAAATCAAATTACGACCAACCTAATCATCTGAGCTCTACTAAATTTTGCAGCAACATACCTTTATGTAAGATGCGTTCTTTGACCAAGCTATAAGGTCATCAGTCTAATAGTTTGCATATGGCGGCCATGCATGTGTGCAAATCTATTCCCTCTTTCAATTCACACACGGTAAAACCGAATTGAACGAAATTTGGTACAGAGGTAGCACTAGCAAAGGTCACCCCAGTGTCATGTTTTATATCGCCGCCATTTTGACGGAAACGGAATGGCGGCCACCCAAATGTTAAAAGCTTAAATCAAATTGTGACCACCCTAATCATTTGATCTCTACCAAATTTTGAAACAACATACCCTTTTGTGGGAAGCATCCTTTGACTGACCTACAAGGTCATCTGCCCAATGGTTTGCAGATAGTGCCCATGTATGTATGCAAATCGATTCACCATATCAATTCAAACATGGTGAAACCGAATTGTATGACATTTTGTAGAGAGTTAGCACTAGCAAAGGGCACATCATATTCATGTTAAATATCCGTATAGCACGTTGTATTTCAACAAGCTACTACAACCAACATTCAATTGTATCCTTGGAAAGGACAAAGAGTTATAACAATATCCATGCATTTAGGAGAAAGTAGGCTATATGTTCTTTACTTAACATCTTGTTTTTATTATAAAGCATTTCATACAAAGTTTATATTCCGACCGAAGTTGACGGATTTTTTAAAAGCGTTAAAAGTCCCTCAGCATGCCTTCCTTTGGAAGGGAAATAATGCCCATGTCATAGATTTGTGGCATGTAAAAGAACCTTCCACTAATTACACTTGTGTGAAGCTAAATTATACGTTAGATTTGACTAACGCTCTTAGGTTCCAACGTTTGTCACCAGGAGACGACTGCGATGGCATCTAGTAACCATGTTCATAACTAGTTGTCGATAACGTTGGCGTTTTGTAGCAAAAGTAGAAACTACTTGAAAATTGAATGTAGGGGCAGATAACCTCGTATTTCTGCCCCTTAAAACAACAATAACTAACTAAATAACAAAAATTGAATGTCTGCAGTCCTTACTTGAATTAAAAACAGATAACACACACTAATACAGTCATCACAATTGACACTGGTTATCAGACAGATTCTACACACTCCCAAAGTACACGGGGCTACATGACCACGTTGTTGCAGTCCCTAAACTGAGGAACCAACCATCCAAAGTTTATGTTATTTCTATCAGTAGGCTATATTGCATGCAACATACTCAAATCAGTGAAATATAGGTCAAAACGAGAGATCAACTGCCATGTTGTCTTGTAACCGAGACGGCTCAGCTTTTTTCAGTCACTTCTGCTGTATAATATAATAATATAAACTCTTAATTTCGAACGGGCCACGTCTTTTTGAACAGTTTAAACCATCCTCGTTTCGATAATCGGAACTGGTGGTTGCTAAGTCATGGATTATAAAGCTTGCATAATTCACACGTCCGCCATCCTGAGGGGTACGGCTGATGACCTTGTAGTTTTGGTGCAAGACGCGTACCATATGAAGGCACGATTTTACCAAATTTTGTAGAGATCGGATGATTAGTTTAGTCGTAATTTGATTTTTCGTTTTGAACGTTTGAGTCGCTGCCATTCAGTTTTTGTAAAGATGGCGGCGATATAAAACATGACACTGAGGTGCCCTTTGTTAGTTCTACCTCTGTACCAAATTTCGTTCAATTAGGTTTCGTCGTGTTTGTATTGATACGGGAGGGGGGGGGGGGGGGCACATATACACACTCACACAGACAGACTGACTACTTATAACCCGTGTACATCTCATAAGTCTACTTTCATTTTTTGCCAAAATCGAAAGTAGGTTAAAAATACACACATCAAAAAACGGTTTTGCATAACACGTGTTTGCCATGATGCAGAGTCTATGTGGTATTGTGGGCTAGGTCATCACAAAAGGGACGGCATTCTGACAAATACCACGCTTCAGCACTTCCGAGACATGTTCGATACAGTTCATGTCCAGGGACATCGCAGGCGATTCCATTCGTGAAATGGCGGACTCCTGGAGGAAGTTTTGTACCATCGCCGCTCTATGTGGAAGTATATGCAAATCTTTTTTTGATGAGTGTATGTTTCTGTGAAACTGAATTTAAAGTTTTAAAGGCTGTTACTAAACTGTGAATTATTTAAATAATGTCAAGGTTTTAACGCCATATTTTATATGAATTGCAGCCAATGGCCATAGCAGGGTATTTTAACTTATTTTTGACGCCATATTGAATTAGGTATTCATTGCTTTGCCTCAGATGAGTGTAACAGACACCAACACTACTACCAAGTATCAGTGTTCTTGATGTAATTGCAATAGACTACTGTATTTTCAGAAACTAGCACAACGAATTATGTAGTCTCACGTTGATAAGAAAACCGATCTAGTGTCAATTCCTACATTGAGGTAGAAAGTAAAGAAGTACAGATTTATAGTTACACCATTGTTGCAGCAAATGAGTGATATGATAATTTGATTTAGCCAGTTAAGAGCCGTTAACTTGTCATGCAACTGATTTTTAGCCTATTTTCAATTTTGAAAAAATAGGCTTATGAGATCACCTTTTGTCCGTGTGTGTGTGCGTGTGTGTGTGTGTGTGTGTGTGATTCGTGTGTGTGTCCCCCCCTAATAAAATCGAAACGGCTGGAGCGATTTCAATGAAACTCGGGAAGTTCATAGCACTATTCCCGGCGACCTCGACCGTGCCCTTCAAATTTTGTTACGTCTCTCCAATCCAACATGGCGGCTGTGCGAAATATTTCACTAGCATTCAATATCTCCGAAACTATTACCGATATCGCCCTGAAATTGTGTACGGTGATAAAGGGCACTACTAGAAGTTCACCTACGAGACTTTCAAAAACCTGGTGACTACAAAACCAACATGGCGGCCAAGCGAAGTTGAGATATTTAAATAGACTTTTCTCGCGATTTAACTATCTAAATGTAATGAAACTTGGTACAGCAAATGTTTATACACATTGTAATGCACTGGAGTCTAATTTAGTTCAATTGTTTACATAACCTCAAAATGGCGGCTGTGCGAAATATTTCACTGACATTCTATATCTCCGAAACTATTACAGATATCACCCTGCAATTTTGTACGGTGATAAAGGGTACTGATACAGGTATACCTATGTATATTTCATAAACCTGTAAAGTACGAAACGAACATGGCGACCAAGCGAATTTAAAATATTTTAATAGACTTTTCTCGTGATTTAACTCTCTGAGCGCAGTGAAATGTGGTACAGTAATTGATTTTGCAGATTGTAATGCACTGCCATCTAATTTAATTCAATTGCTTACATAACCTCAAGATGGCGGCTGTGCGAAATTTTAAAATTAAGTTTTAATTTCTTGTGTCGTAATCATACGATCGAAGTGAAAGTTTGAATAATGAACCTAGGCAATAATTGTCCTTGAATGGTACATAACTCTATGGCCTATACACATAACACTCCTAAATGGTGAGCTCCCGAAATATTTAGACGGTTCTCAATATCTATGAATCTTTTACAGCAACCAAACTGAATTTTTTAATGTTCATAGAGACTATGAACATATGTTCACCTATAGGACTTTCAGGAACCTGGTGAGCACAAATCCAACATGGCGGCGACGCGAAGTAAAAATATTTAAATCGACGTTTCTCGCGAATTAACTATCCGAGTGCCGTGAAACGTTGCACGTTAAATGCTTATACAAATGTTGATCCACTGGCATCTAATTTATTTAAATTGTTTGCATAATCCCAAGATGGCTGCTGTGCGTAATTTTAAAATCTCGTTTTTACTTCTTGTGTTCTAATCATGCGATTGACGTTTGAATACCACACGTACACAATAATCTTAATGTAATAGTACAAAAATAAAAATCCAACCTGGCGACCATCTGAAATATTTAGACGGTTCTCAATATCTACGAATCTGTTACAGCATTTAAACTGAAATTTTGTATGTTGATAGAGACAATTAACATGAGCAGGATATATGAAAATAGGCTGTATAGTTCTTCACGGAACTACTTGTTTATATTTATCGTTTTTTGAGTAGACAACTGAGGCGTTATACAATTGAGCGTTATATTGTGCATTTTGCAATTTAAAATATATATTTAATTAAAACAAAGTTCTCCAATCGATCTGCATGAGTGACATCTACCAGCAACTAGTTGAACTACGGCAAGCGGGAGCTATCCAGTGCCTACTAGATGCGAGCTGCGCTTTATACCGGCCAGTTAGTGAACACATGCCAGCAGTGTTATTGAAAATGGCCTCTTTTTGCTGATAGAGCGCACTGCCAAGTATAGGCGCGATTCAAAATTAGGGGTGCAGTAGGTATATTAAATGTGTTTCTCCCAGTGATACGTTTAGACCAACGACGTTTCAATTATTATTAGTAGTTGGTGTTAATATACTGAATTCCTACGTTGTTGGGTAAATTATAAACTATGCTTTGAACGCCACTGCTACAAATCCAGTGTGACGATTTGCATTTCGAATAGGGAGAAGATAGGAGGTGATAAGGACAGAGAGTTATAACTACACCCATATAACTACACCCATACATTTAGGAGAAAATAGGCTATATGTTCTTTCTGGAACATCTTGTTTCTGGATACAAAGGCAGTTAAGTGGATCGAGTGAAGAAGTTCAACATTCTTTGGTTTAATAGCTGTGGTTAGATGATGCCCAAGTTGCGATACAACATCGTCCGCTCTGTAATTGCCTTCTCCCTGCCGAAGAGAGGGTTAGATGTCTATGAGGGGTTAAATTCTGTTTAGCGACTAATAGTAGAAATTAGCGTATTGACATCATTACAATAAATAGAAAGAGTTACCCTGTGTAAATAATTCACCCTACAATTCACTTTGACAAGTCAACAGCTCAGCCCAAGTGGGTCAATGCGATCGGGATGTTTGAGTAGGGTGAGATAGAAGAGGAGGAAAGCGCTTCCCACAGAAGGGAGAACTGGTCATATCGACTGTTTGCTCCCAAGGCAACTCGTGCTTAACCGAGTGTTCATGGTCACAGTCGTGACTTCTACACGGACCTGCCCTGGATGATCACATTAGCAAATGAGGTGGTTTGTCAGTCCACAGCATTGGCTGGGATGTAGCATTCACTGTGAGGCCATCGGACTCCAGAACGACGGTCGTCATCTTACACACAGATTCTGGATCAGTAAAGAAAATCCACTGCCGTTTCAGTCTTTATAATTTCAAGGTATAAATGAAACGGCAGTAACCATAGCTGACTTTCATTGGAAGTGGTAATGAGCACCGTTATAGCTGATGTCTTCCCGCTAAGATTCTGATAATATTGCGGCTTCGGTGGCGTTGTCGGTAGCATGCTGAGCTTCTATGCCCAAGATCGCGGGTTCAAATCCAGCCGAAGTCGTCGGATTTTTAAGAGCGTTAAAATCCCTCAGTATGCCTTCCTTCGGAGGGGAAGTGAAGCCGGTGGTCCTATGTCATAGATTTATGGCATGATAAAGAACCTTCCACTAATTACACCTGTGTGAAGCTAAATTGTATAGGTTAAGAATGTAAACAACGCTCTTAGGTTCCTACGTTCGTTGCCAAGAGCCGACCGCGGTGGCGTCTGGTAGCTAAGTTTTGAACTAGTAGTCGTTGACGGTGGCGTTTGGCGGCAAAAGTAGGAACTATTTGAAAAATTCAAAGTCTGCAGCCCTTACTTGAAATAAAAAACAGATAACACACACTAAAAGAGTCATCACAATTAACACCGGTTATCAGACAGATTCTACACACACCCAAAGTACACGGGGCTACATGACCGCGTTGTCGCAGCCCCTAAACTTAAGAACCAACCAACCAACAGTCTGATAATAGTTTGGATAGTGACTGGGGTCTGTAAGGAAAGTGCCTCGAGTGTCTGGATGGTCCACATTCTAGGCGCTGCCCATGCTCATTACTGGATATGTTATTATCTTTAGCCTATTTTCATTTTATGAAAAAAAAATAGGCTTATGAGATCACCTTTTGTCCGTGTGTCTGTGTGTGCGTGTGTGTGTGATTCATGTGTGTGTGTCCCCCTAATAAAATTTAAATGTCTGGAGCGAGTTCAATGAAACTTGGTAAGATCATAGCACCATTCTGGCCGACCCCGACCGTGCCCTTCAAATTTTATTATGTTGCACCAATCCAACATGGCGGCTGTGCGAAATATTTCACCAGCTTTCAGTATCTCCGAAACTATTACCGATATCACCCTGAAATTTTGTACGGTGATAAAGGGCACTACTAGAAGTTTACCTAAGAGACGCTCAAAAACCTGGTAAATAAAAAACCAACATGGCGGCCAAGCGAATTTGAGACTTTAAAATAGACTTTTCTCGCGATTTAACCATCCAAACGTAATGAAACTTGGTACAGCAAATGTTTATACACATTGTAATGCACTGGGGTCTAATTTAGTTCAATTGTTTAGATAACCACAAAATGGCGGCTGTGCGAACTATTTCACTGGCATTCTATATCTCCGAAACTATTAAAGATATCACCCTGAAATTGTGTACAGTGATACAGGGCACAAGTTTACATATGTAACTTTCATAAACCTGTAAAGTATAAAACGAACATGGTGGCCAAGCGAATTTGAAACATTTTAATAGACTTTTCTATTTATACATTTAAATAAGTATAAATGCAATATAACATAAATAAGAAAATCCAACCTGTCGACCATCTGAGCACAGTGAAATGTGGTACAGTAATTGACTATAAATATTGTAATGCAATGCCATCTAATTCAGTTCAATTGTTTACATAAATCCAAGATGGCGGCTGTGAGAAATTTTAAAATTAACTTTTTATTTCATGTGTCGTAATCATGCGATCGAAGTGAAAGTTTGAATAATGAAGCTACGCAATAATTTTCTTTTAATGGTGCATAATTCTATGACCTATACATATAACAATACATAATGGCGATTATCCGAAATATTTTGACGGTTCTCAATATCTACGAATCTGTCACAGCAATCAAACGGATTTTTTTAATGTTCATAGAGGCTATGAACGTAAGTTCACCTATAGATCTATCAGTAGCCTGGTGAGCACAAATCCAACATGGCAGCGTCGCGAAGTATACATATTTAAATGGACGTTTCTCGTGATTTAACCATCCGAGTGCAGTGAAACTTTGCACGTTAAATGCTAATAGAAATGTTAATCCACTGGCATCTAATTTATTTCAATTGTTTTCATAACCACAAGATGGCAGCTGTGCGAAATTTAAAAAAATGGTTTTTACTTCTTGTGTCCTAATCATGCGATTGAAGTTTGAATTCCACACGTACAAAATAATCTTCTTGTAATGGTCTATATATATAACAATCAATGTATGAGATAGTTTGTATGTGGGTGGGTGGGTATGTCTCCTATGCGTTCACATACCATTCATTCGATTACGATGAAATTTGGTTGAGATTTTGAGTACACTCCAAGGAAGGTTTCTGGCTTAGTAAATCCATTTTACAATAGGTAGCGCACGTGTATATTCAACAAATGAGCGACGATGCGCGAAGCGTTTCAATAAAGTCCCGTATACGTTCACACCATTCATTCGATTACGATGAAACTAGGGTGAGATGTTGAGTACACTACTCCAAGGAAGGTTTCTGGCTTAATAAATCCACTTTACAATAGATAGCGCACAAGTAGATTCAACAAATTAGCGAGGAAGCGCAAAGCATTTCAATAAAGTCCCGTATGCGTTCACATATCATTCATTCGATTTCGATGAAACTTGGGAGAGATGTTGAGTACACCACTCCAAGGAAGGTTTCTGGCTTTGTAAATCCATTTTTCAATAGGCATCGCACGTGTAGATTCAACAAATGAGTGACGACGCGCGATGCGTTACAATAAAGTCCCGTATGCGGTCATATACCATTCGTCCAATAGTGATGAAGCTTGGGTTTGATGTTGTGTACACCACTCCAAGGAAGGTATCCGGCTTAGTAAATCCACTTTACAATAGGTAGCGCACGAGTAGATTCAACAAATGAGCGACGACGCGCGAAGCGTTTCAATAACATCCTGTATGCGTTCACATAGTATTCATCCGATTGCGATGAAACTTGGGTGAGATATTGAGTACACCCCAAGGAAGTTTTATGGATTAGTAATTCCATTTTACAATAGGTAGCGCACGAGTAGATTCAACAAATGTGTGACGACGCGTGAAGCGTTTCAATAAATTACCGTATGCGTTCACATACCATTTATTCGATTTCGTTGAAACTTGGGAGAGATGTTGAGTACACTCCAAGGAAGGTTTCTGGCGTAGTAAATCCATTTTACAATAGGCAGCGCACGTGTAGATTCAACAAATGAGTGACGACGCGCGAAGCGTTTCAATAACGTCCCGTATGCGGTCATATACCATTCGTCCGATAGCGATGAAACTTGGGTTAGATGTTGTGTACTCGCCAGGGAAGGTTTCTGGCTTAGTACACGCATTTTACAATAGGTACCGCACAAGTAGATTCAACAAATGAGCGATGGCACGACAATTGTTTTAACTAAGTCATGTAAGCGTTCATATACCAATTATCCGATTCCGATGAAGCTTTGGTGAATCTTTGAGTACACTCCAGGGAAGGTTTTTGATTTAATAAATCCATTTCACAACAGGTAGCGCACGAGTAGATGCAACAAGTGATTGACGACGCACGAAGCGTTTCAACAAAATCCCGTATGCGATCTTATAACATCCATCGATTGGGAAGAAACTTTGGTGAGCTGTTGTGTACACTCATGTGAACGTTTCTAGCGTAGTAAATCCATTTCACAATAGGTTGCACACGAGTAGATTCAACAAATGTGTGACAACGCACGAATCGTTTGAACAAAGTCCTGTATTGGTTCATATGCCATTCATCCAATTGCCATGAAACGTTAATGATTTGTTGCGTACAAGCCAGGGAAGGTTTTCGACTTAGTAAATCCATTTCTCAATAGGTAGCGCACGCGTATATGCAACAAATGAGTGACGACGCGCGAAGCGTTTGAACAAAATTGCGTATGCGTTCATATACCATTCATCGATTGCGATGAAACTTTGATGAGTTGTTCTGTATACGTATGTGAAAATTTCTAACTTAGTAAATCCAATTCACATTAGGTAGCGCACGAGTAGATTCAACAAATGTGTGACAACACACGAATCATTTAAACAAAATCCCGTATGCGTTCATCTACCATTTATCCGATTGCGATGAAACTTATGATGAGTTGTTGTGTACACGCCAGAGAAGGTTTTCGACTTAGTAAATCCATTTCTCAATAGGTAGCGCACGAGTAGCTGCAACAAATGTGTGACGACGCGCTAAGCGTTACAACAAAATCCCGTATGCCAGTCGTCGAATGCGATGAAACATTGATGAGTTGTTGTGTACACTTATGTGAAGGTTTCAAACTTAGTAAATCCATTTCACTGTGGGTAGCGCACGAGTAGAAACAACAAATGAGTGACAGCCCACGAATCGTTTAAACAAAATCCCGTATTCGTTCATATGCCATACATCCGATCGCGATGAAACTTTGGTGAGTTGTTGTGCACGCTCCCACGAATGTTTCTAAATTAGTAAATCCATTTTACGATAGTTTAGAGGCAGTTAACGGATATCGAAAACATATTGTGTATGCTAACGCACTTCAAAAACAGAATTAAAACGCCAGCACTTTCTTTGATTGGCATTGCAACGCATGCCGGGTACAGCTAGTACATAAATAAAAAAAATCAACCTGTCGACCATCTGAAATATTTAGACGGTTCACAATATCTGCGAATCTATCACAACAATCAAACTGAAATTTTGTATGTTGATAGAGGAAATTAACATGAGTAGGATATATGAAAATAGGCTTTATAGTTCTTCACGGAACTACTTGTTTATATATTAATCAAAGCACAAACTACAGCTATGCGAGCCCTTCACGCTTTTACAAATAACAACCAAATAACAAAAGTAAAATATAAAATAAAATTTAACAAATCTCAAAACAAAACAAGTCCAGATCTGGTAGAACGTCCTTGTTCGTAGCCATGTCGTCAATGGCCAAGACGACAGTTCTAAATACAGTTTAGGTTCTCGTTCACTTGCTTCAGGAACGTCCTCTTGTTTGTGGATATGTCCAGCTCGCGTTTACTTGTTATACTATTGTACAGTGATGATATGCGGTTTTGGAAAGATCTTTGGATTATGGAATGTTTAGGGTGTGAAATGTGGAGAATATCTTTGTGCCTGGTAGAACGGGAAGGGGCTCTTAGTTTGAAAAGTGACAGCAGGTGGTCCGAACGGTAATAGCCATTTAAAATACAATGTTTTTCTCTTAAGGCGTGGATACTTAGTGTCTGGTGGCCTCGTGTCCACTGCTCCTAGCACCATCTCACAGCTAGGTATCAACAGCCCAGATGACAACAAATCTGTCAATATGACCGTAGCTTGCCACGGTGGGTGAGTGGTCAACGTGTCGGTCTACTAACCCCAAGCTTGCAGGTTCGCTCCTGGCCGTGGTGAGTGATTTTTGAAAGGCGGCTAAAGTTACGACACCATGTCATACGATGTTGGCATGTCAAAGAACCCATTTGAATTCAGTAGGCCGTGTTCATAATGGCAAAATTAATCTCGGGAATTTCCACCAACACAAAGTTCCTCATTTCTCTACTAGAAGGCGCTATAGTGTTCAAGGAGCTTATATATCTAACCACCTTGACTTTCATAGTGCTTCATGGAACAACGAAATTCGACATGCAAGCTACCCTTTGGGTGTCAAATAATTAAAGCTTGCACCCGGCACTCGAGGCCATACGATATTATTATTATTATTATAATATGACCGTGCAGATTCAAGCATTCCCATGTTGCGCCCTTAATACAAGTCCGTTAACTGGAAAAATGGTCTCAGTATGCCACGTAAAGGTATTTATATCAGTCAAAAATCGCTCCATCTTGGATTGAATTCAAACAAGTAGCCTCGATGGGCGATATTATGCACTATGTGGCGAAAATTCTCCGGGCAGCCCCGTGAACACGCACTTTGTAACTTTAGGCTCTGCATCCGAGAGTATGTAAGTAATGGCAAAATGCGTCAGAATGAGTCGACAAAGAGGATTGAAGGATTCAAGTTCAAGCATTCCATTAAAGAGTTTATAGATCTTACATGTGCTCATATCCACTGTTAATGATGAACCTAATGATCGCTGGGGTAACCCTAAGATATTAATCAAATTCTAAAGCGGGGCAGATGACCTCGTAGTTCCGCCCCTTAAAACAACAATAACTAACTAACTATAAAGTCTAAAGCGTACTATATAAAACAATCACCAGGCGTCCTTGTTTACTATATTGAGAAGTTTTGAAGCCATTTGTTCAGTGTTGCCTATACAATCTATAGATTCGTACTTTTGCCGAATTATATTAGGTGGATAACTAGTTTAGCTTATATATAACACACTATTCCCGAAAAGAAGAAAATACACATTTATTTTCGGAGGGGACTGAATACATACATATAAATATCAATCAGCAGCATTTGTGCTGAAACTCGAGCTTTGATATTTGCAGATGACGTGGTCTTATAGGGAGAAACAGAAGTGGAAGTACAGGAGAGTCTGACTGCTTGGAACAACAAATTTAAAAATTTAGCCTGAAGATCAGCAAAGCTAAGAATGTTGAAATGATCAATAGCAGAGAGAGGAAAAGTTCAAACATATATTTGGAGGGAGCAAAACTAGAATCTGTTTCTCACTTCCAGTATCTTGGAAGTATGGTCTCCAAAGATAACAACCTCAAACCAGAAATTCTAAATAGGACACAGAAAGCATCACATTTCTATAACCAAGTTCGGCACTTACTTTGGGACAAAAATATATCCTTGGCAGCAAAGGCAACTTATGGTATGGAAACAAGTACATTGCTAAGTAAGGATTACAGTAGAATTCAAACACAGAAATGAGATTTATTAGGACTATGAACCAAAGTACCAGGTGAGACAAGATCAGAAATGAGGTACACAGAGCAACAGCTGGCATCAGGGTCCCGGTTATCAACTTTTTGGGGAAATTCAGACTTCAGTGATATGGCCATGTAATGAGAAAGGATAGCTCTAGAAGAGCTAAGAAGTACTTCATCCTGGATGTCAGGGAGACAGTTCGATCAGAGGTGGAGAAGAATGGTTTTAACGGGGACGATGTCCAAGAACGAATGGTGTACCATGATCGGGCAAGATGGAGAGCACTTGTTTGCCTCACCCGGGAAACCGGAGATGGAAAATGATGATGATGATGATGATGATGAATAATTTTCAAATCTCACAACAAAATCATAATATTTGTACTTTCATAAACCCAAAAAGTTCATGAATTTGGTCAGAGAATTAAATTATAAATAAAACTCGAGTGAATCTTCTAGGTTTCACTATGTTTTGTGCGGGGTTTTAGCCTCGGTGTACCAAGTCAGGCTCATCAAGAGGTTCTTCGTACATCGTACGCTGGGATGTAGTGCATGGTCCACTGCTCCAGTCATGGTTCAATCAGGGTGCACCGGGAGCACGCTGATGGGACTAAAATGGTGCACCTAGGTGTAACTCACACTAAACACTGCAAAATCCATTAAAATTAGCAAGAATTTAATTCCTTGAACGTGAAAACCTATATTCCAACATAATCACAAATACATACAAGAATATGGAATTTTCCTGATAATATATGCTATTGTAGTTGTTTATAGCTATATTAGGGTCTAGGACTGGGATAGGTGCCTTAGAACGTCTTGAAATAGGGTATCTGGGGTGTAAAAAATCGGCGGAAACCGTACTCAGGGTAGCTGCTGTTAGACCTGTGATTCCAACCTCCGATATCTGTACGCCCATCAATCCGGCTCAGTCCGCTCAGCTGAATTGGGGAGTTTACTAATATTCAGTCAGAACTTAGAACAAGTAGTTCCGTGACGAACTAAAGGGCCTACATTTCTTAAAATTTAAGATTCATGCCGATCTGTAAAGACCTATGAAAAATAATGACGGAATCAAATTGGTAATACAAACATTTCTAAGTAATGCAGTTTGAAGTACACCTAAAATAGTGTAGCCTAATAGAGTAGTTTACTACAGTTGGCAGCACATACAAAATTTGGTTGAAGTCTAATGGACAGTATGGTCGTTACATGCTGTTTGATATTGGATTTATGAGTGCGCGTAAAATCATGTTGGGTACAATGTCATGTAGCCTATGTGATGCTCAGAAGTAATCTGAAATATTTCTATCTATTCAAGTGCCAATTTTGGATAGAATAAATTTGTTAGTATAGAAGTTACATTTAATTAAAATTGAAACTATCAGAAAGCTTAGAATGATGTTGGCAGCACTGAGGTATATTAGTTAATCCAAATTAATCTCGAATGCCAGGTACTATACGTGTACAAAGTTTAGAGCTGATGGCTTGCATACTTTCTGATATATTGCTATTAGGATTAAACAAATAGAGAGAGAGAGAGTTTATTAACAGTTGGCAGCCCTAAAGGTTCTTACGAATACGCATAGTCATAGCTGTTATGGTACACAAATCACATACGAAATTTGGATGAAATCGATTTGTTAGTATAGATGTTATATGCATTTAAAAACTGGACCTATCAGCAGGCTTAGAATCGTGTTGGTTGCACTGATGTATATAAGTTACACCAAACTAAGGTAGACTATCAGGTACTATACGTGTGCAAAGTTTAGAGCTGTTGGCTTGCATACTTTCTGATATATTTATATTAGGGTTAAAACATAGAGAGAGCATTTATTAACAGTTGGCAGGCCTGTTGGCTATTTAGAATACGCACAGTCGTATCTGTTGTAGAGTAGTACACATAGTACATACGGAATTTGGTTGACATCCAATCAATAGTATAGAAGTTACATGCATTTAGAAATAGGACCTATCGGCAGGCTTAGAATCATGTTGGCAACACTGGCATGTATGGACTTCTGAAAATTAATCTGGAATGTTATTATCTATATGTATGCCAATTTTGGAATAGTTCGCAGGCATAACTGTACACTCTTGACATATTCTTCGCAAATTGCAACAGTATCGGCAAATTATTTAATACCTACCTTATCGCGCAGAAGGGACAGGTGATACAGAGATTCCACGCCTTCGAACAATTAGAAAACTTAAAATTTCCCAGACACAGTAATGTATTTAGCACATCCTTGAATTTAATTGTCTTCCATGCTCGACGTTGTAAGATACAATAAGGTTATGCAATGGATTGGGCTGTAACCTGGAGGGGTCCTCATACCACCAGAGGACCCGGACAAATGGGAGTGTGATGCGATGGTGCAGAAAACCAGCACTAGTAACACAGGAATTTCAGAAGAAGAGAATTTCTCCTAGCCTCTCCACTCCAACTCCAAACATGAATCTGCCCGTGGTGTCCCCTGTTAAGCCGATCAACCCAGTGGAAGGCTGGGTAGCCAATCCCAGCGGGAAATTGGGTCGGGGAACAGATTGATGTTTGGGGGGGGCTGGGGATTTTATTCTCAGCTGTACTGTTATCCCAGAAATTAGTAAAGGGTTAGAGTTAGGAAGGGCATCCGGCTGTAAAACAAACTGCCAAAACCGTACAAATATGACAAGTTCTGTAAATTTAGCCTCGGAAACTGCTAGGGCGTTCCCCGGAAGCGTCGCTCAAGGGTCCCGCCTGACCCTTGTGAGAAATGAGCAAAGGCTACCGAGTCATGGGCAGTCTTGGCTGAAGAAGCAAGTCCAGATGAGAATTGGAACTCTGAATGTTGGATCTATGACTGGGAAAGGAATAGAGGTTTTGGACCTAATGATGAGAAGAGGAATTGGAATTCTATGTGTCCAAGAAACTAGGTGGAAGTGTAATAAAGCAAGATATCTTGGAAGTGGCTTTAAATTGTTGTAGAGTGGAGCAAACAGCGCGGGAAGAAATGGTGATGGCTAACGATTTGATCCTCCTCTCTAGTCAGTGAAAACAGAAGAAGTGATCGCTTGATGAGTGTGAAGCTGTATCTTGGTGAAGAGTTTACCAATGTGAGTGCCTATGCTCCTCAAGTTGGCTGTGAGGAGCAAGAAAAAGATGTGTTTTGGAGGGACCTGGAGCAGGAACTTTCTAGTATATCAGCAGATGAAAGGGTATTTCTGGGTGGAGATCTAAATGGACATGTTGTCACCAGTGCGGAAGGGGAAGTAGTGAGGAGAGTGCATGGAGGCTGGAGATTTGATACGAGAAACGAGGAGGGTGAGAGAGTGCTAGGTTTTGCCTTGGCATTAGATCTAGCAATATGTAACACCTTCTTCAAGAAAAACGAAAGGCATCTGGTGACCTACAAAAGTGGAGGATGAGTGAGCCAAATAGATTTCCTTTTGTGCAGAAGAATGCATTTGAAGGAGGTTAAGAATTGTACAGTTAATATTGGGGAAAATGTTACACCACAACACAGAGTGCTAGTTATTGATTATGAATTCACGGGCATTTAGAAAAGAACAGCAAGGAAAATTACTCCAAGAATTAAATAGTGGAAATTGAAAGATCCAATTTTGAGAAGTGAATTCAAGGAAAAGGTGTTGCAAGGAACACGGCCAGTGGAAGGAGTTCGATGGTGGACAGTAAATGCAGAAGCAATCAGAAATGCAGGTGTGGAAGTTTTGGGGAAGACGTCTGGGAAAGGTGCTCCACTGGATAAAGAAGCATGGTGGTGGAATGAAGTGGTTCAGGATGCCATGAAGGCAAAACGACAAGCAAAAAAGAAATGGGATGAGCCTGGAAATGACGAAGATAGAGAACACTACAGAAAGGCAAATAAAGTAGTGAAAAGAGCTGTAGGGAAAACAAAGGCAGCTGCATGGAAGGAAGTCTATGAAGAACTAGAGACCACAGAAGATGAGGCCAAGATTTTCAGAATCGCTAAGGCACGAGGCAGGGCTTCAAAAGATCTCACACACATCAGGCAGATGAAAAGTGAACAAGAAATTGTAATTCAAGATGAAGAGCATATTAAGAAGAGATGGAAGGAATAATTTGAAAAGTTGCTAAATGAGGAAAATGCCCGGCTTGTGTTTGAGGATGGTATCCCAAATCACAATGTAACAACTGGCATGTGCAGGGAAGAGATTGTAACTGCTATTAGGAAAATGAAATGTGGAAAAGCAACCTACCCCGATGCAATTCCAGTGGAGGCTTGGAAATGTGTGGGTGAAGAGGGCATAGATATGTTGTGGAATCTATTCCAACATGTACTTCAAGAGGAAGTAATGCCTAAGGAATGGCGGGAGAGTACCACAATTCCCATTTATAAGGAGAAAGGTGACATTCAGGATTGTGCAGTTTACAGAGGAATAAAACTCGTGTCGCACACAATGAAGATCTGGGAGAAAGTTATTGAAAGTAGGCTTCGGGTGGAGACGACAATAGGAGATGAACAGTTTGGATTTATGCCGGGAAAGGGAACAACAGATGCTATTTTTGCATTTAGTCAGGGCATGGAAAAGCACAGGGAGAAGAGAAACGAACTACATATGGTGTTCATAGACCTAGAGAAAGCTTATGATCGGGTGCCCCGTCAGGAGGTATGGAGATGCATGAGATGCAAGGGAGTACCGGAGAAGTATGTGCGCATTGTTCAGGATATGTACCGTGCAGCAAGGACACGAATTAGAAGCAGTGTAGGATTGTCGATACTATACCGGTTCAAGTAGGTCTTCACCAAGGATCTGCACTAAGCCCCTATATTTTTGATCTTATAATGGATTCTTCTCTGAAAGATTAAGAGAACCAGCTCCTTGGTGTATGCTATTTGCAGATGATATTGCCTTATGCAGCACAAACAGGGAAGAGCTTGATTATAAACTGGAATGCTGGAGAAAAGCCATAGAGGACAGAGGCCTTAAAATCTGTAGGAATAAGACCGAATACATGTGCCTTGGAGGAACTGGAAATGAAACTATGCAGATGGATGGTAGCCAGCTACAGGCAAGGGACAGTTTCAAGTATTTGGGATCCATTGTATCTGACGATGGCAATCTAGATCTGGAATTTACCCACCGAATTCAGGCTGCCTGGTTAAACTGGGAAAGGTTATCTGGTATTCTCTGTGACAGGAGAGAGAATATCCAAGTAAAGGGTAAAGACTATAAATGTGCAGTGAGACCTGCAATGCTATATGGAGCAGAAATTTGGCCAACAGTGCAGTCATAGTGCAAGCGACTGGAAGTAGCTGAATTGAAGATGCTAAGATGGATGTGTGGTGTTACAAGGAACGATCACATCAAAAACACCTTCATACGAGGCAGCGTAAAAGAGACTGAAATATCGAAAAAGGTGCAAGAAAGACGCTTGCTCTGGTATGGCCATATTTAGCGCAGGGATGAGAGTTATGTAGGAAGGCGAGTGCTTGATCTGGAGGTGGAAGGCAAAAGGGAAAGAGGCAGGCCTAGAAGAAGATGGATGGACTGCGTGCAGGATGATCTCCGGGAGAAGCAGATAACAGAAAACACCATTTGAGACCAAGGCAAATGGAAACGATTTGTCAGAAACGTCGACCCCGCATGAATGGGAAATTCCGAAGAAGAAGACGAATGGATTGGGTTACATTCCAAGAAATTAAAATACGAGCTGGCCGACTTATAAAAGATGGAATATGCTATTTCATGGAGCAGTCAATAACGGTGTCAATGGAAAATCGTTGCCAACAAGTAGTTCCGTGAAGAACTAAAGCCTATTTTCAAATGTACTACTTATGTTAATTGCCTCTATCAACATACAAAATTTCAGTTTGATTGCTCTAATAGATTCGTAGATATTGAGAACCGTCTAATATTTCGGTTGGTCGCCATGTTAGGTTTTTATATATGTAGGTCTTAGAGTTATGTACTATTAAATGAAGATTATTGTGTACGTGTAGTATTCAAACTTCAATCGCATGATTAGGACACAAGAAGTTAAAACGAGATTTTAAAATTTCACAGAGCTGCCATCTTGTGGTTATGAAAATAAGTGAAATACATTAGATGTCAGTGGATTAACATTTTTATAAGCATTTACCCTACCAAGTTTCACTGCACTCGGATGGTTAATTCGCGAGAAACGACCATTTAAATATTTGTAATTCGCGCCACCGCCATTTTGGATTTGAGCCCATCGGGTTATTGAAAGTCCTATAGATGAACTAATCTTCATAGCCTCTATGAACATCAAACATTTTAGTTTGATTGCTGTAAAGAATTCGTAAATATTGAGAACCGTCTAAATATTTCGGAAGGTCGCCATGTTGGAGTGTTGTTATGGATAGGCCACAGGGTTATCTACCGTTATAGGAAAATCATTCCTTAGTTAAATTATTCAAACTTTCACTTCGATCACATGATTACGACACAAGAAATGAAAACTTAATTTTAAAATTTCGCACAGCCGCCATCTTGAGGTTTTGTAATCAATTGAAATAAATTAGAGCCAGTGCATTACAATGTGTCTAAACATTTACTGCACCATTTTTCACTGCGCTCAGATGGTCAAATCACGAGAAAATTATATAAAATATTTCAATTTTGCTTGGTCGCCATGTTCGTTTTGTACTTAACAGGTTTCTGAACATTACACAGATAAATTTGAAGTAGTGCCCTTTACCACCGTACAAAATGTCAGGGTGATATCAGTAATAGTTTCGGAGATATAGAATGCCGGTGAAATATTTCACACAGCCACCATCTTGAAGTTATATAAACAATTGATCTAACTTAGATGCCAGTGCATTATAATGTGTAAAATCATTTGCTGTGCCAAGTTTCATTGCGTTTGGATGGTTAAATCGCGATAAAAGTATATTTAAAAGTCCGCCATGTTGGTTTTGTGGTTACCAGGTTTTTAAAGTTTCATAGGTGAACTTCTATTAGTGCCCTTTTTCACCGTATGGAATTTCAGGGTGATATCGGTAGTAGTTTTGGGGATATTGAATGCTGGTGAAATATTTCGCACAGCCGCCATGTTAGATTGGTGAGACGTAATACAATTTGAAGGTCACGGCCGGGGTCGGCCAATATGGTGCTATGACTTAACCGAGTTTCATTGAAATCGCTCGATGCGTTTAGAAGTTATTAGGAGGGAGGGGGACACACAGACAGACACACACATATACGCACACACACACACACACACACACACACGGACAAAGGTGATCTCTTAAGCCTATTTTTAATAAAATGAAAATGATTACAAGATGGCGGACGAGATCGAAAGTCGGTTGCAAATTGCTCTCAGATTTCTACAGAATACCGCTAATGTAGGTGGATATATGAAGAAAGAAACTAAATATGATATTCATAAAATGGTGAGTGTCATTGTAAATTGTTTTAATGACATGAAAGTCATGCTAGTTACTAACAATAGCACGAGAAATCAGTTTCCTCAGCAAAAGGTCAATGAGGTTATCCAAAAGGATGGTATATCTATGTTAGATAGAATACCTACTGAACTGGTGGCGCCATCTCACGGCAACTCGCCTAGTTTACACAGCAATAGGCAGTCGCATGACGGATCACAGAACATTCAGAAGAATGAAGGAATGAACTCGAAGACGACACCTAGTGAGCGACGAGTTGATGCAATTGATACAGAACAACGTGGTCATCATCAGGTGCTATCTAGCGGACACTCGCAGAACAGTTCTGGGAGCAACGGACATGGCATGGAGATTACACCTTTCGAGGTGAGAGATGAGGCCATGCTTTCGGAACAGCATGTACTGGGTCAGGAGCAATCTAGTGGCCAACTGGTCAACCTCCAATTGGGCAACATAGGTCGTCTCCCCGAACACGATATGGAGGTAAGAATTACAAGGAAATTAACGCAGGATATGCAAGCCATGGTGGAGACTTTATCAGTCAATCTTAAGAGGATGGTGCGTGAGGAAATTAATAAGAGAACTTCCATTCATGATACTGAACTTATCAGCCGATGTGGTACAACATTACAACACCCCCGACTAACAGTAATGCAACAAACAAGACAAGAACACCTAGAAGAACAACATAAGAACCATCAACTTGAAATTCAAATGAACTGCACAACAGGAAAGGAAACATCTTTTACAGAAAGCAGAAGAGGACAAAAACAAAAACCACCACACAATATTGGAAAGAACGATGGTACCACCGATAGCAGCCCACAAGACGAGGTCCAAAACGAAGAGAGGGGGAAAAAGAAGAAATGTCTGAACCAAATCAAACCGAATGGACCGAAGTGGTGCAGATGCGTCGTGTGCAAAGGGATCAACGCTCCCCAACCCAGGAAGAAAGCGCACACAGAAGGGAATATGTGAAAGGCACCAGACAAGGAGTCACAAGACTGAAAACTGCAGAAAAGAGTGCGTGGCTTTACGTCTCAAAACTGAGCCAAGACACTTCCCCAGAGGACTTAACTGCGTATCTGCAGGAAAATGGAGTGGAAGGAGTGATCCACTGTGACGTTGTGAACCAGAAAATTGGCAGCAGAGCTTTTAAAGTCGGCATACCCTTTAATAAAAGAGATTTGGTCTACAACTGCAACTTCTGGCCTACGGACGTCTATTGCCGGCCCTTTCGGCAACCCTGGAAGTTCAGAAGCTCGCGCCAGTAGGACGAGGATACTAACGTGGAATGTAGAAGGGCTGCGAGGTGCAATGAACCTCCTATCACGAGAAATCCTAAGCGAATATGACATCTGTATTCTCACGGAGACTATGATTAAAGAAGAAAAGAGATTCGACGTCCCCAATTTCTACAATTTTCATGCATTTGCGAGGCAGTGTAGGGAGAGGGGAAGACCATCAGGTGGCGTTGCCTGCATAGTTAAGCCTAAAATGGCCCCGATAAAGTTATTATGGAAAGAAGAGGACATACTAGTCGTGGAAACGAAAATCGGTGTAATAGTGGCGGCCTACTTCAATCCCAACCAGACCGCCCCGGACATAATAGACCACCTTGGAGCTGCACTGAATACATTCCCAGGAAGAAGAAAGACTATCCTTGCCGGAGACTTAAACTGCAGAATGGATCAACAAAACGCAAAGAGTGAAGAAGTTTTCAACTATCTAAGCCTAGAGGGTTTTAAAATCCGGAACAAAACTCATGACTGGACGTACATAGGCCCCAACGGGACCAGCACAATAGACTTAATATGCACAAGAGGAACACTCGAAACAAGGAACGCAAGTACAATTAGGTCGGAGGGAGCTATTATACGCAAGCACATACCAGTGAGCCTAGAAATAGATGGAGAGATCTGCGATGGGGAAACTATAGAAGGACCGACCAGAGTGAGCAAAACTCTAAACAGAGATAAAATTAGAGAAAAGTTGGAAGACATAGGCAAGATGATGGAAAGCATCCAAGAGGGAGGAATCGACGAGGCGGCAGCTTGGATACAAGACTGCATCACCGGCGCAGCTACCACGCCTTCACACGGGAGAAAGGCTAAACCTTGGTTCGATGAGTCGTGTTTTATTCAAAGGAAGGAAACCCTAGGCAAACTCCACAACATAAGAGTCACAAAAGACAACAAAGCACTGGAAGAATACCGACAACAGAGGAAAACCTACAAAGAACTGATTAAAAAGAAAAAAAGGGACTTCATAGAAGAGACGCAAAGAGCGGTCATTGCAGAAGCAGAAACAGACCCATACCGTGCCCTGAGGCCAAAGATCCATAGCTTCCAACCAAACATATCATTGGAGACATGGGAGGATCATATCAAGAACGTCACCTGTGCAAAGAGACTAGACCCGAAACCAGGCCCCCAGAAGAACGCGATGTGTCAGAACCCATCAAAGAAGAAGAGATCACCATGGCCATACAGAAGAAAAGAAATAATAGATCCCCCGGTCCAGATGGACTAAGGAATGAGCATCTAAAACAAACTACTGAGGAACTGGCACCGATATGGACGGCCCTACTAAACAAATGCTTAGAACTCGGGCAAATACCAAACGAATGGAAGAAGTCAACCATCAAGCTACTATACAAAGGAAAAGGGAGTACTGACGACCCAAATTCATACCGGGGAGTAGCGCTGGAATCCGCAGCCCTAAAGCTACTAACAGGAATATTGACAGCGAGAATATACGAAAAAATAGACCCAATACTACCAGAAGAGCAATGTGGATTCAGGAAGCATAGATCGACAACTATGGCTGCAGGAAGCCTATTACGGCACATAACAACAACACTAGAGAAACCCAAGAGCAAACTCTATTTAGTCTTTATTGACTTTATGAAGGCTTTTGACCTGGTAAACAGAAAGCTGCTGATACATAAGCTGGAAACACTCATAGGTAGGTCAAGGCTGACGACCCTTATATCGAACATATTGGCAGAAAACTCTATACAAGTGCAGGACGGAGTTGGACAAACCAAATGGATGATACAAACGAATGGAGTACTTCAAGGGGACCCCCTCAGTCCCATTCTATTCAATGCGCTCTCACACGATGCAGGAGACAAAATAAAGGAATCGACTGAGTCCAAACTGTATATATACGCAGACGACATGGCAATCGCCTCAGATCAGATAAAGGATTTGCAAGATGCAATCAACATACTAAGAGAATGGGCCCAGGAAAACGAACTAACAATCAACGAGGACAAGACTGAGATGGTCGTCTTCCGGAACGGGGCCAGGTCAGCGGAATCAGACCAAGTGCTATGCAACGGCAAGGAACTGAAGAAAGTAAACAATTTCAAATACCTCGGCCTCACGCTCCAGGTAACAGGCCGAAGCTTCAGAATACATACAAGAGCGAAAGCGGTCGCAACAGTGATGGCCATAAACGACATAAGCCATATTACCCAAATATCGCTGGAAACAGCAATGATGCTCTTCCGAGCCAAGGTCATACCCGTACTAACATACGGTCTGGAGCTAACATGGGAGTTTCTCAACTACAAACAGGTGGAGGAACTCGAAAAGGTGAAATCTAGGTTCCTCAAAAGAGCCCTCGGAGTCTCCAAGTCAGCCAAATCTCGGCTGGTATATGAACTGGCGAGAGAAACGTTCCTAATAGAGGACCTTTGGTCACTTTTACTGTTGCCTTCCACAGAAAGCTTCAGAAAATTACTCCAGGATCTGCAAAGCAAAAGGCTTGACATTCCGAAGGAATTCTACGCGACTGATGCCATGGTGGACAAAAGATGGACGCAACCCATATCCGAAATGAGACACGTCGTGACGAGACTCGCAGTTCATGGGTTCCACCATAAGGTCTGCTCACGAAAGACATTTCATGACCCGGATGAGAGGTGTATATGTGAGCTGTGTAGGAACGAATGCGGCAGGTACCATATCACGACATGCCCCAACAGAACTTTATCAATAGTGGCTTATAGTAAGCACTAGAAGCGAACCATAGTATCTAGTAAGTGTACATATCTGTAACATGTAATATGGCCAACTGGCTGCAATAAAGGCTATCTCTATATATATAAAAATGAAAGTTTGTCTGTTTTTTTCTGAATTTCTACGGAAATTTGAGTTATTTACGCGTTTTAGACTGTTTTATGACGGATTCGCGCGAAAATAATGTTTTTGTCTGTCTGTCTGTCTGTCTGTCTGTTTGTCTGTGGACAATTTTTTGTGTCCTTATAACTCGAGAACGGCTGAGTGGATCAACGTAAAATTTGGTACAGATATCCTTCAGAGGCACGACACCAATCATTGATGTAACTCTTCTCTGTAGCTCTCATAAAAGGGGGTTGATGATGATGATGATAATTGTTGATTTAAGGGGCCTAACATCGAGGTTATCGGCCCCTCATAAAAGGGGGCCTACCCCCTTAAAATACTTGCTGAAATAGGCGTAGAAGGGCGAGACAAAGCTCATTTTCAGCCCCTCAATGTGAGAAACGAAACTCGGGGGCCCTAATGGGACCCCGAAAACCACATTTTAAGGCCCTAAAACCAACAGTTTTTGAGATATTCCCAGAAAATTAATTTCATTTAATACAATAATGAAAGGAAGCTAGCCGGTAACCATGGCAACAGAAATTCAAGGCCCATCTATTGCTGTAAGACGCAATACAATTCCATTTATTACATTACTGAGATAGTTTGCAAACGGCTAGAAGGTTATAACGGAACCAAACTAAGCTGTAAAATTCATCAATACATATAATGCGCTTAAGGGGGTCAAGGGGTACTCTAGATTTTTTTCACGCGATTTACACGTGCTAGTGTGCCACGGAAGGTCTATTATATCCCTATCCCTATATTGTTATATTATTATTATAATTAATAGTATTATTACACTACGGAATGGAAGACCCCAGAGGACTGGAAAAAGGGAATAATTGTCCCGATCTTCAAGAAAGGTAGTAGAACAGAATGCAGAAACTATCGGGGAATAAAACTGATGAGTCATTGTGTAAAGATGTTTGAGAAAGTTTTGGAAAGGAGAATTAGGACAAGGATAGAAGGAGGGATGAGGGAAGATCAACATGGCTTCAGAGCAGGAAGGACCACAGTGGATTTGATTTTTGCTGTAAGGCAGTTACAAGAACAGCACTGTGAGTATGGAACAGATCTACTGATGGCCTTCCTGGACATTGAGAAAGCATATGACAGTGTATGCAGAAAGAAAGTATGGAAGTCCCTGGAGGATAGAGGAGTAGAAAATGGACTATAAGGAGGATAAAGGAGATGTACAAGGGAAGCGTGAGCTGTGTGAAAGTGGGAGGAGAGAGATCGGACTGGGTGGAACAGAGAAACGGCCTGAAACAAGGAAGTGCACTGGCACCGTTACTTTTCATTGCGGTGATGGATGACATAATGACCCGAGTGGCACAAGTAATTGGGGAAGGAAAGATGAAAGCAATGGTGTTAGCGGATGATTTGATGATTTGATGATTTGGGGAAACAAGGAGGAGGAGGTACAGGAACAGTTGGACGTGTGGGAAGGAATAATACAAGGATATGGGATGAAATTTAGCATAAATAAGAGTGAGATGGTGATCACAACAAGGAAGAAGGAAAGAACCACAACGGGAATAACAATTGGTGGGGAACAGCTGAAGAAAGTGGAGAGTTTCAAGTATCTGGGAAGCCTGTTACAAGATAATGGAAGAAACGATAGAGAAAAAATGAGCGGGGGAGACAGGCAGAAGCATTCCTGAGGAGTGTGAGAAGCATGTTATGGAGCAAGGATGTCCCTCAAAACAGAAAAAAGATCATATATCGGACGTACTATCTCCCTATCCTGACGTATGCCTCGGAAACCTGGGCTATGAAAGGAAGGGAGAAGAGCAAAATACAGGCCAGTGAGATGAGGTTCTTGAGAAGCAGTATTGGAGCTACAAAGATGGACAGAATAAGAAATGAGAGGACCAGAGAATTAATAAAGGAGGAACCATTACGGGATGGTATAGAGAAATCTAGACTTAGATGGCATGGACATGTAAAACGAATGGAGGATAAGAGGATACCCAGGTGGATACACGAGACGAAGTGGGAAGGAAAGAGACCGAGAGGAAGACCGAGAGACAGGTGGCTGAAAGGGATGGGAGAAAGCGTGAAGAAGAGAGGAGAAGACTGGACAGGGGTGGAAGCTGAGAGATGGTGTGAAGACAGAAGACGTTGGAGTGGCCTGTGTTCCAAACAGACCCGGCCAACGGCTGGAAACTGTGCAAGAGGAGGATGATGATGATACTACGGCCTACAACGACGAGACAAAGCTCATTTTCAGCCCCTTGGTGTCAGAAAAAACCTCGGGGCCCCTAAACAGTCATAAAGGTTCCCCGAAAACTACATTTTAATGCTCTAAAACCAAGAGTTTCTGAGATATTCCCAGAAAACTAGTTTCATTTAATAAACTAATGTAGGAATGCAAGCCAGTAACCTTGACAACAGTGTCTCATAAAGGTACATCCAACTTTCCATCTATTTCTGCAAGAAGTAATGCCACTCCATTTATTAAATTTCTGTGAAAGTTTGCAAATGGCTATAAGGTTATCACGGAACCAACAAAAACTATAAAATTCATCAATGCGCTTAAGGGGGTCAAGAGGTACCCTGGATTTTTTCACAAGACTTAAACGTGCGATGTGTCGTACAGAAGGTCTATTATATCTTCAAACAGAAACATTATTTTCAAAAATTCCTGAATTGAAATAGCTTATTTTTTATTTTATTTTTTTGCTTTTAGGAATTTGGGCCATTGGAGGCTAAAAAACCTGAATTTTCATGCACCACAAGCCTTTATAATTTATTAAAGGGGTCTTCCTCTGGATGCGCACTTGACACAACAGTGAGGGTCAGTTTTTATGTGACGTGAATTGCATTTCGTCTACGAGGTTTTCAATTTTATTTTGACGTCAGGAAGTACACGTTAGGTAAATTAGTTTCAGAGCATATTTCAACTAATCATTTATCTTTGTCGACAAACAGGTTCCAAGCCCCTAACCATTGCAACAGTAGCTCAATTGATTACGTCTGGTTATTAATACCGACGGCCGTTCCAAGAATGGGTACTTCTGCTAGTTATTATAATAAAATGAAAATAGGCTAAAATGAATGTAACACATTTAATAGATTTGTAATTATGAATTTTCAGTTCTACTTGGCTCAGGCAAGGAAAGCATTTCTACAGAAAAGGAATCTGTTGACATCGAATATACACTAGTGTCCAAAAGTTAATCTTAAGTTACCAATAAGCAGGGCAACAGGAAATAGATCGCAAATTTCACGACATATGCACCTACCAACCTTACGTGTTCGCTCTGTATAGGAAAGGAGTATTCCCAGCTTTGACTAGCGACGAAACCGCAAGGTAAACACTGCCAATGCCTGCGTCCCATATTCCCTCAGTCGTGTTTGCCCTGTTACAGTATGCGGAGTGTAGCCTCGTGGCCTAATGGCACAACGACGCCATTTGGACCCGTTTTGCAGGGTAGAATACTTGGCCGCCTGGAAGCAGGCCAGACACAGACCGAAGTCACCGTATCCTTGAATGTGCCACAAAGTGTCATTTCCAGTCTTTGGAGACGACATCGAGACACAGGAGATGTTTGCGTTGCTCTGGTGGATGAATGTCTGGCTGGGGAAGACATTCATCGCATGGACTGGCCAGTGAGATCTGCGGAGCTGAATCCTATAGATCGTGCTGGGGATGCACTGGGGAGGTGAATTGCATCCCGTCAGCCTCCACCAAGGACCCTGCAAGACCTTCGCATTACCCTTTCGGGGGAATGGGATCGACTGCCACAAGGGTTTCATCTGATAGAGAACATGCCACGTCGCTGCGAAGTATGTGTGGCCGTTAGGGGTAACCATACACCCTATTAACAGCATATTTTGTTGTGGAAGACATTGCCAAGTTTTGTTAGTTGTTGTCAAAGGTGTAGCTTAGCTATCAGAACCTTTCTGACACTGTTATTTTGGTGTGTGATTCAGCTTCAGCTTGTTCAGCAATCCGTCTGACATTCCTATGAGGCGGTATGACCTCGTTTGGTGATTACGCTAAACGTTTGGACGCTAGTGTAGATTTAGGTATTAGGAAGTCATTTTCGAAAGCCTTTGTATGGAGCGTGGCGCTCTATGGAAGTTAAACTTGGACTATTGGTGCAGCAGAAAAGTGGAGAATTGAAGCATTTGAAATGTGATGTTACAGGAGAATAATGTAGATCAGATGGGTAGATAGGGTTACAAATGAAGAGGTATTATGCCGAGTGGAAGAGGAGAGATGTTTCTGGCGACTGCTAATGAAGGGAAGAGATAGGTTGGTAGGACACTTGCTAAGACACCCAGGATTAGCAAGCTTAATTGTGGATGGGAGGGTCGAGGACAAGAACTGTAGGGGTAGATCAAGGTTAGAATATGTGAAACAGATTGCCTCGGATGTAGGGTGTGGTAGCTATGTAGAGATGAAACGATTAGCTCAGGACAGGGAGGCATGGAAAGCTGCATCAAACCAGTCAAAAGACTGAAGACTCAAACTAAAACAACAACAATGATTTGTGTTGTTTATTCTTTTGAGGGGCTATGAACATTTTGATTATTAGCCCCATGTAGTTGGGTGTGAGTTAAACTTGTCTGATAACCTGTATTCCTGTGATGATTGTAGTAGTAAGTGTAACTGTATTAGGGACAGGGAAGGGGTAGGTGTCCCGGGACTTGAAGTAAGGTATTATCCTGTTATTGGTCTGGAGGGAGTGTGGAAATATCCAGGGAAAAAAACACTCAGCGCCGGGATTCAAGCCTACAATCTCTGCAGCTGCCTTCACGGCCGTGGTGGACGATTTTACGAGCGCAGCTACGCCGTGGGACAGATTGATTTACCAACGCCTCTCAAATACAAGAAATTGTGCCGTGATTGGCACATTGGAATAAGGGGATAAAGTCACCTGCTCCAACATCAGGAGATTAAGGCTCCAATCCCGAATACAGTCACATTTTCAAGCCCGACTAGTTACGATCGGGGAACTATAACCTAAATCCATTTATGTGTTTCGAAAATCTCAAGTTAGGTTTAGACTATGACGCACAGGTGTATCTGTGTGTGTCGTCTAGGAGATCAAAGATATCTCTCTGTGCCGCTGTCGGAGCGAGTTTGATTTGGAGTAAATGGATAACTTCACCTGCCCCGAGAGCAGGAGATTAGGGTTCTAACCCCAACTGCAATCATATTTTCAAGCCGTACTGAACATATACTAGGCTATAGTTGTATTAGATTAAGACTAGTAAGCTCGTACGAAGCTTTTTCACTTTACCATAAGGGCATTGAAACGTGAAAAACATCTCATTAATAAAGAATAATAGCAAGTTGTTTTTGGAAACGTATGCAATCGAAATTGAGTACAAAGCAAAACGTGTTTGTATACATAGCTAGATTGAGACTCGGACTTGTTTTGCAGAATTTTTGTGAACACAAAATGCTCGACGTTATAATGGAATCTGTTATTATATTTTGTGGATGATTTTTCTCATACCAACGTTGCCGTTGTTGAATGATTTAACTATTAATGAAGCTACACTAAATATGTAGTTGAACACGAGAAAAGACTGGTCTCGGTAAATACATCCCTACGTTTTCCAATGTTTGATCTTTGGCTTTATTGATGGTCTGTAGTGAACCAAGAATTTGGTATACACATTATTTCTAGTACAAAATCGCGTACAGATATTTGTATATTATAAAAAGACATAATGAAACATTATGAACATAAATGAAATAAAAAGTGGCAGGCATAAAGTATCTTCTGAGGTGGGATTAAAAACAATTCAAATTGATTTCCTCAAATGTCAAGCAAGCATGCTTAGACCACCATTATTTGGTATAAAAAGATCTACGTAATTTAACTTTATAGCGTGTTGCCTATAATCATGCTCTGAGTACCGCCTGGCAGATGAAAGTGTAACATCGCTAACTGTCCTTAATAATGCCAGTTGAATTAATATTTGAAGTCATGAAATATTGAATTAATATTTTGAGGAACGTCCTGTGTCATCATGCTCCTAATGGACACTCATTTGTGCCATTCCGTCAAGTAGTTCCCTTAATACGTGTTCCAAAACGTCTGCCATCCTTAGTGAGACAATATATCGGAGATTTATTTATTATATGACCTCAGTTACATGGTGTAGATATTTTGATTTGGAGTCATTAAGATGATCCACGTTCTAACGTTGACGTACAATTTCATCCGCCATCTGGCACAGAAAGCGGAACATTATTGTGTGAGGTGTGGCTGACGTTTAACTTATTTCGTCTTCCCTGATAACACGCTACTTCATGTCTCGCTGGCATCGCGAGAGCATGGTTTCGAATCCCACCTCGGCGTCCTGTAGATAGTTTTCGTGGTTTCCCGGAAAATGCCGGGACGGTTCCCTTATCAGATCCACGGACGACTTCCTTCCAAAATCCTTTCCCTGACCCTTCCTTCGTTAGACACAAGTTAGCGATCGTCTGGGCTATCGGCCTGTTACCATCCCCAGTTGTATCTGCTGACGAAGTGGGTTCAGTTCCCAGACACCGTCCTTGCAACGTCAGAGGAATGATCCCTCAGAGCGTCCATCGGTGAAGCCGACCTGGGAGGATACGCAGTTTCAAAGAATCACCAAACAATATGATAAGAGAGATCTCTTGCGATTCGATACTGTACGTCTCGGGGCGTGTCATGGAATTGTCCGTCCCTTCAAAATTTCCATTATCTAGGCCAGGAATAGAACCCGTAATCTGGGGACAGTGAGTTGGGCAATCTACCACTGATGCACTGACAAAGTCTAGTTAAGATTTAAATGAAAATTACATCACGAAGCTCTTACCAGAGTGGTAAACTTTTATTACATCAGTACTACGTGTTTCTATACTTGTAACTCATTTATTTACTTAATTTAACTCTTTGCAATGAAACAGACAAGTCTGGTTAATGAGTTGTTTGTATGGGGGAGTGTTTGAACAGTGAAGTGAATACTAATGAAGTATTATCCGATAGCAATTTGTAAGATTGTCCCCACATTTAGACTAGCCTCGAGGTGCCTGCTATATCGATATTTCAATGGTGTAATTTACGAGGATAATTTTAAAATTAATCCATGTAGCCTATTTCGTCTCTGAGAAAAGGCTGCACCTTACCTTTAAATCAAACAGAAGCTGCATTGCGCCACCATTCGAGGATGCACGGTTATATAATAATAATAATAATACTAATAATATTAATAATAATAATAATAACTAACAGCAAGAATCTCCATTGAAAAACACAGAAACGATCAGCAAATATAGTGAGTTGGTCGGCCCTATCGAAAGGCAATCGCATGTAGAACGGGTAAAGACCATACCGTGCCTATCATTGTGATCCCAAGTACCATGCTTCAAGACCTTAAAGAACTGGATCTGGTTACTCAACTGTACAAACTAATGCAGTAGGCAGTAGTTATCTCAACAACCCGAATCGTCTGGAAGTTCATGGGTAGCGACATTCCAGCTTTGTAGTGGCTGTTTCAGTAACTAAACTTTTGGTTCCCTGATGCCCGTATAGTTATTTGTGATGTACCAGCAATGTGTTAAATGTACTGTATAAAACAATACTAATAATAATGATAATAATAAGAAGAAGTTTGTATGGAGGAGTGTTTGAACAGTGAAGTGAATACTAATAAAGTATTATCCGATAGCAATTTGTAAGACTCACTCCTGACGGGTACCGACTACAGTAAATCAAGACAACTGAAAAATACTCAAACATCGAAGTCGACTTCAGTAAAAGACGATTGGAATTCTTCGGGCACGTAAGTAGACTGTCGAATACACGACTAACCAAAAGAATATTGGATTACATATCATCACTCAAAAGTACAACACCATGGATGAAAGAAGTACAAAAAGACATGCGAACTTCTAACATAACCGACATATCAGACAGAGACTCCTTCCGTAACAAAGTGAAAAACTGGGAAGTCCAAACAGAGAAACCAAAACCTACACCTTACAGACCTCAATGGTCTGACGAAAGAAAATTGGCATTCTCCGACAGAATGAAACAATATTGACAAGATAAGAAGAACGTCAAGAATTTAGTCAAATTGCTTAACGCTTTCCAATACTGGGAAAATACACTGTAAATAAATAAATAATAAGATTAAGTCATCCCTACAAGGAACTACCTTAAGTTCATTGCAAAAGATCCCGCTGTACCAGATAATAAGTGCCGCTATGGCTGTCAACTGCCAGAAACAATACAGCATATTATAATCTGCATGTAGATATTTCCTGGCAACGGAGCACAAACAAAGGCATGATGCAGTTGATAAATTCTTGCATCAGGAGTTGGCTGATAAGTTTCAGCTTCTAAAAGGAAAGAAAGTTCCATACCCCCAATATAAGCCAGATTGAAAACAAGGAATAGAAACTGTGTTGGGACCGAACTATTCTGATTGATCAATCGGTATCACACAACAGGCCGGATCTGTTGGTTGTCTGCAAGAAAACCAAGCAAACTACCTTTATTGATGTTGCGATTCCTAACAACGGGAATCTCCAATCAAGAAACATAGAAAAGATCAGCCAATATAGCGAGTTGGTCGACACTATCAAGAGACAATGGCATGTAGAACGGGTAAAGACCAAGTACGGGCGTGATCTCAAATACCTTGCACCAAGACCTTAAAGAAACTGAATCTGGATACTCAACTGTACAAACTAATGCAGAAGGCAGTAGTTCTCTCTACAACCCGTCTCGTCCAGAAGTTCATGGGTAGCGACATTCCAGCTTACTGTCGACCAAAATATTATCTGCACTAGAGTTTGAAGGTTGTTTGTGAAGTAACCAATATACCTACATAAATTACAATAACATCATAATTTTTATCGTTCTATTTTACGTTAGTTCAAGTAGGTTTGGATTTTTAAATTTATATTTTAATATTTTTTATCGCAGTTGGAACACAAGAAGTACCCATTTTTAAGCGTGTTTCAACCATGTATAACATTTAAGAATTATTATCTCAAAAATGCTTCATCAGATAGAATCCAAATTTTAACACAATATACACTGGTATGTTGTATAACTGGTTTATTAATTTCAAAATTGTGTGTGTCCAAGAAACAAAGTTGTTATCATTTTTGTAAGGTAACTTTTTCTCGGCTCGGGGTGGTTGGAAAATGTAGTTCTTGGTCGCGTTGAAATCCGTATACATAAAAATGTTATACTGTGTGACTGTGAAATAAGTAAATTAATATACGTATTTTATATCGGTTTGTATTTGTACGGGAAAATAAGACATGGTTCAGCAGCTAGCTGATACGAAGAAAGCTGTACAGCGTTGCCGAGATGGAGCCCCTCGCTTCCGAGCGAGGCGCGCCATGGCGCATGATGGGCTCCATCTCGGCAACGCTTTACAGCTTTCCCCGTATCGGCTAGCTGCTGTACCATGTCTTATTTTCCCGTACAAATACAAACCGATATAAAATAAGTGAATTAATATACGTATTTCACAGTCATACATACATCTGTGTGATACCTAAGCTTAGCTTCTCAAATGTAGGAAGAGGGATATGGGGGGCTCTATATGCGAATTGAGCTCAGTTATAAAAAACGCTCATAGGCATGACCTTTTGAGTATAAGGATTACAACGCGACCAAGGACTGAATTTTCCAACCACCCCGAACTGAGAAAAAGTTTCCTTACAAAAATGATAACTACCTTGTTTCTCGATCGCACAAAATGTTGAAATTAATAAACCAGTTATAAAACATTCCAATGTATATGGTGTTAAAATCTGGTTTCGATCAGATGACGGGGTTTTGAGATAATAATTCTTAAATGTGACGCATGGTTGAAACACGCTTAAAATCGGGCACTTTTTGTGTTCCAACTGCGACAAAAAATATTAAAATATAAATTAAAAATGCAAAACTTACATCAACTTAAGTAGAATAGAACGGAAAATTGATGATGTTATTGGAACTTATATAGTCTATTGGTTAATTCACAAACAACCTTCAAACTCGAGAGCACATAATATTTTGGTCGACAGTAGGAGTTGCTGATTCAGTGACTATACTTTGGTTACCTGAAGCACGTTTAGTTATGGTGTAATGTACCAGCAAAGATGTACTGTATAAAACAAAACAAAAATAATAATAATAATAATAATAATAATAATAATAATAATAATAATAATAATAATAATAATAATCTTCCTCAATTTGAAGACCAGTAAAATTAGTCAAAGCCTGGCTACGCCAACATCTGTGTGATACCTAAGCTTAGCTTCTCAAATGTAGGAAGCGGGATATGGGGTGCTCTACATGCGAATTGAGCTCACTTATGAGAAACTCTCATAGGCATGACTCCCTGTTTTCCCTTGAGGGAACGACACCACCAAGTTATCTCGCTCTGGGTGACCAAGGATTGCTTGATATTGGGAATCAATGTACGCAAAGAGTCAGTGGGAGAACATTCACAGAAGCAATTCTGAACTGCACAAAGCCATATGTGAGGCATATGATTTCTCTCCACCGATCTGAAGTGAAGAAGAATTTTTCTAACACTTCTGGAATAATTTTCATCACCTGAACACGTGAATAAAGAAACTACACTGAAGGCACCCTACTGGATCAAACCCTTGTCGGTATGGCAGATGAGAACTGATTGGCATATCTTTCCGGAATCCAAAGCATTCCTGCAGGAATTTCATGACCAGGTTATTAATATACACTATTGATGATGTTGAAATATTAGAAGCCATTTTTCAGTTTTTCTGTACTAACGTCCACGCCCAGAATCAGCCAAGTCTACACAACCACATTATCAACTCCGTAGTGTTTTGGTGTCTGTTCAATTGATTAACCTAACATTACTAACGAAATACACTGGTCAAAAAGAGTTTGGCATATTGCAAGATGTTGTATTTATATTGCTGTATGACGACATTTTGTTTTTGCACATTGCCTCAAGTGTTAACTCTAAGATAACATGTTTGTTTGTTTGAACCGTAGGCTACGCTGTTATCGGACATGGAGTTTGTGCATACAACCTGCACACATGGGGGAAACCAAACCCCTGCTGTGATTGTGGTACATCGAACCAGACCATCCGGCACATTGACGAAGATTGCAAACCTAGAGCGTACTTAGGTGACCATAACGACTTCTTCAGTGCTACATCATCGAGCCTGGACTGGAGAAATAGACTGGACATATGGTTGTAATAAGGTTGATACTGAATCTGTGCTTGCATGTACTTATTATTATTATTATTATAAATTATTATTATTATTATTATTTTGTTTCATGGAATGGGGTATGGCAAGTACAGATTCCCGGGGTAAGTACATTCTAGAGATGGCATCCAGGATAGGCCTTCTAATACATGTATTACATATTGGTACAGTTCCAACTCTCCGACGTCCAGGATGTGAAGGAACAATTCCGGATGTCTCCCTGGCATCAGAAGTAATTGTGAAATTCATTAAGAGATGGAAAGTGTTGGAAGAATATTCTGCTAGCGATCATCAATTCATCGCCTTTGACTTTGAAACAAATGTACAGGGACGGGAAGTACCTCCCCAGAAATTTCGACGGTGGAATGTAAATAGGATTAGCATGGACAAGTTCAAAGATATCATTGGGAAGGGTGCAGAAACAGATTCGACGTGCTGAAGTACGGAGAGAGTTTGAGGTTGAGGATCTCGTCTCTGCAACCATGAAAATTATTACGTCAGCTTGTGATGTTCTGATGCCCTCCTCAGTACCATGTCACCGAAAGAATCCTGTATACTGGTGGACCAGAGAGATAGCAGAATTAAGGAAGAACTGCCTCAGGCTTCGCCGTCTTGCCCAGAGAGCAAGAAATAGGAAACAAGCTAATGAAAAATCAGCGGAGCATAAAGTAGCAAAGAAGCTACTTCGGAAAGCCATAACTATGAGCAAGGTTCAGAGTTGGAGAAAGCTTCAGGAAGATATAGACACTGATTCATGGGGTTTGGGTTACAAAATTGTATCACAGAAACTTGGAAGTCGCAGAACATCGTGCATCATGGAGGATGATATTATGAACACCATTGTTCAAACCCTTTTTCCAACTCATCCCACAAGACCTGAGAGGAATTTTGAAAGTGATCTAGATTCCCCACTGTTTACTGAAGATGCACTACGGGTTGCAACGCATACTTTACGGAACAACAAGGCCCCGGGGCCGGATGGGATTCCTAATGAGGTTCTAAAAATAATAGTTGATCAAGATATGTCGTTATTGTTGAGAATGTTCAATGTGTGCTTGAAAGCAGGAATCTTAAGCTTTCGCTGGAAGATCTGTCACTTAGTGCTCATAGTACAGGCATGGGTGACCCTGAATAACCATCATCGTACCGCCCACGTTGTATGCACGATGCAACAGGCAAACTATTTGAGAAACTCACAAGACGGAGATCGCTTGAAACAATAATCGCAGCCGGCGATTTATAACCAAGACAATTTGGATTCAGGTTAGGCCGGTCGACACTGGATGCAGTGCAAGAAGTCGCCGACAAAGTACGAAGAGCGGAGAGTTATAATCATTACTCACGCCGGGTGTTCCTCTTTGTTACACTGGATGTTAAAAACGCTTTCAACTCTGTCAAATGGATAGATATCATGGATGCTCTGGAATTTTCATTTCATGCTCCAAGATATCTTCTTCGTATCTTAGACTCTTACTTGAAGGATCGTGCTCTGCTCTACGATACTACACATGGGATCCGTAGAGTACAAGTCACGGCTGGGGCTGCCCAGGGTTCGATTCTAGGACCTGATCTCAGGAATGTTACATACGACAGCTTGTTGAGGCTTGAAACGCCTGATGAAACTATTCTAGTAGGATATGCAGATGATGTTGTTGCTCTTGTAGCAGGAAGAAGTGTCGAGCAGGCACATTTGCGACTCAATATGGTAATGCGAAAACTAAATAGATGGATGGAGGAACATGGTCTGTCTCTAGCACTTAGTAAGACGGAAATTGTCATCCTAACAAAGAAGAGATTTCAGATAATACTTCCAATAGACTACAGGTATGACACATTCTAGTAGAGACGCGGCCAGCAACAAAATACCTGGGAATCATTATCGACAGTAAAATGAATTTTGGAGAACAAAATAGACGGACTGCAGATAAGGCAGCCAGAGGAGTAATGTACCTCAGTCGGCTCATGGCCAATGTTGGTGGGCCAAAATATAGTAAGAGGAGACTATTGAGGACAGCCATCCATTCAGTTCTGCTGTATGGAGCGGAAATATGGGTGGATGCCCTGGATAAGGAAATGTATAGGAAGTCACTGGCGCAAGTGCAGAGGCGGGGTGCTTTGCGCGTGGCATCTGCATATCGCACGGTCTCTGAAGAAGCAGTTCTCGTTATCGCCGGGGTTATTCCGATTTTTTTTATCTTGCGAAAGAACGCAAGAACATTTACTCGAGGAAATCTGATATGGTTATACAAAATGCAAGACGATCGGCAAGAGTACAAACTTTTATAATTGGCAGATCAAATGGGAGCAAGGAGATCAAAGCCAATGGACTAAGAGAGTGATCCCTCAGGTGCAGGCTTGGACAGAGAGGAAACATGGTGAGGTTGGTTACTATCTCACTCAGTTCTTGACTGGCCATGGGTACTTCTGTTCCTATCTTAAGAAGGTGGGGAAGGTGGATTCATCCGATTGCATCTACTGTATCAATGAATTAGATAATGCTAATCACATCTTCTTCTCTTGTGGACGGTGGGTCCAAAATAGGCAGTCTCTTCAAGATCACATTGATGTAGAGTTATCCCCGGACAATATTGTTTCAGTGATGCTACAAAATGAGAAAAATTAGAAACTGGTAGCAAGTTTTGTTGAAGATATCCTCCGAACAAAGAAGACGGATCTGGATCGTCACTGAAGATGATTCATTACGAAGATTGCCCTACGGGCAAATATAAAATGACTCTAGCCTGAAGTAATGTGATAAACGGTTCCAGGCTAGTGTTCATAAGTAACGGGGTATTTTTTGTCGGTAGTCTGCTACTCAGGAGCCCGACACTATGTGGGTAAATGCATTTCTTTCCCTATAAAATAAAAAATAAAATAAAAAAAATAATAACAAAAAATTGTGTTTCATATGTAATGCCATACGCTACATAAATTAATAACACAGTTATCGGATAAAGCACGTGTATTATATTTGGTCCACTAATACATAATCTTCCAATATGCAAAACTTTCATTGACCAGTTTACAAAGCTTATTACGTAAATAGGTACTTGGGGTTATTATTTTATTATATATCAAATTTGCAAATGGTGGTAATTCCCCGGTGGAAAATTGTATAATTACAGAAAATTACCAACAATAATATCAATCACAATTTGTGAATTATATTAATGACATCGTAGTATTTACACTAAAGTTCAGTCTTCTCTTAAACACATCAACATGTTTGGGGAAGGGCTTTAAGACTGTGGCAGGCAATGAGTTCCAATTATCAATACCACGATTAACGAAAGAATGTTTCCCATAATTTTTACGCTGTGGTCGGACCTTGACTTTATGTGGATGATCTGCCCTGCTCAGGTAGGTGGGATTTCCCAGACGTTAGCTTAGTTCTCCCCATGATGGCCGATTAGTGTAAGTGTTAAACATAGTGTATAGTCTGGAGATCGTCCTTCTATCTTACAGAGATTCCCACCCTAGTTCTTCTATAATTCGAGTTACACTACTTCTAGGATTAAAATTAAGCACAAACCTAGCAGCCTTCCTTTGTGCCATCTCCAGCTCAATGATGACCGCATTACAAAATTAAGTGATCTGTACGCTTTGGAGACGACACAACCCACATGGGTACTCCATTTCATAACATATCATATCATATCATATCATATCATATCATATCATATCATATCTTACATGGATGCCCAAGTATTTGCACGAGTCTTCTTCTACAAGTATTCTCGAGCCGATATTATATTGAAAATCATGCCTTCGCTCTCTCTCTATTCTCATGAGACTACATTTACTCGTATGTATCTTCATTTTGTTGTCAACCGCCCATTTATGAACCAGGTTGAGGTCAGTTTGTAACTGAGCGTTGTCTTGTGAGCTATGGATTTTTCCGTATATTACACAATCATCCACAAACAATCAGCAGTTGTTTCTAATCCCATTTGGTAGGTCGTTAATAATTGCCAGGAATAACATGGGCACAATCACACTACCCTGAGGGACATCTAGCGACCAGTCAAGAGCCCTTGAATCCATAAAATTACTCTTTTATCAATATTCGTTGCCGCTAATTTACGGAGTAGAATATCACGTGGGACGACATCAAAATGCCCTCGCAAAATCTATAATTACGGCGTCAATTTGCACTCCCCTGTCTAGCGAGTCATTATTATCCTGAAAGAGTGATAACATTTGGTTCTAGCATGAGTACCCGTGTCTAAATCCATATTTTCTCCCATTAAGCCATGATAACTTTCCCCACTCTTTCCTTAAGGGAGCACTGGGGAACAAAACAGTTTAGAACGCAATCCCTTCAAAAGCCCACTACGGTAGAAGTTAAGGATTCAAAGAGTTTTCATTCTTAAACTCATAGAACAGAACAGCAAAAAGGTCATATATTGGACGTACTATGTCCTTATCCTGACGTATGCCTCGGAGACCTGGGTTATGAAAGGAAGGGAGAAGAGAAAAATACAGGCCATTGAGATGAGGTTCTTGAGAAGCAGTATTGGAGCTACAAAAATGGACAGAATAAGAAATGAGAGAACCAGAGAATTAATGAAGGAGAAACCATTACAGGATGGTATAGAGAAATCTAGAGATAGATATGGACATGTAAAACGAATGGAGGAGAAGAGGATACCCAGGAGGATACACGAGACGAAGTGGAAAGGAAAGATGATGATGATGATGATACTTGTTGTTTTAAGGGGCCTAACATCTAGGTTATCAGCCCCGGAAAGGAAAGAGACCGAGAGGAAGACCAAGGGACAGGTGGCTGAAGGGGGTGGATAAAAGCGGGAAGAAGAGGGGCGAAGACTGGGCAAGGGTGGAGGCTGAGAGATGGTGGGAAGACAGAAGACGTTGGAGAGGCTTGTGTTCCAAACAGACCCGGCCAATGGCTGTAAGCTGTGCATGATGATGATGATAATGATGAAAGTCATAGAAAGTACTAACAACAAAAATCGCAACACTTTCGGAAGCTTAATAGACTAACTGAATAAAAAACAAGATGTTCGGGAAAGAACATATAGCCTACTTTCTCCGAAATGTATGGGTATAGTTATAACTCTCTGTCCTTATCATCTCCTAATTTCTTCCTATTTGAAGTGCAAATTGGCACACAGGATTTGAACAGTGGCGTTCAAACCATAGTTTATAATTTACCCCAGCATTTTGCAATTTCATCAGCAAACACTCCAAACACCGACTACTTACAATAATTGAAACTTCGTTGCTCTAATAAGGCCCATCTACAATGCGCAGTCGGCAGTCCGTAGTTGGTAGTCCTCGGTCGGCAGTCGCGATCGACTCCGTGTATACTATAGGCACCATACACAACATGAAGTTGCAGTTGGTAGCTGGCAGTTGGCAGTCGAGAATTTTATCCTTGACTGCCAACTACCCGACTGCAACAATGTAATAGCCAATCAGAGCAGATCAGAAACTGACGTCACGTTGTTGTTCTGTGTCGTGTACGAATGATATAGAACTAAGTGAAGTAACTTCGCAACCCGTTAATTTATAGGCTAATCTTAAATACACGGTATAACAAAATAATCCATCTCCAAATCATCCATATTGCAAGTTTTGAGATTATCAACAACGCCTCTGTGCACAAGGAATAAACGAATGTTACTGTCTTATTACTCCTAGCAGTCGTTAAGACTGGGTTCACTAACTGGCCGGTATAGAGCGCTGCTCGAATCTATAGTTTCTGCATAGTACAACTGAAGGCTGGAAGATGTCACTCCAGTGGAGAATGTCGTTTTTTTTAATATATAATTTCCATTGCAAAAAGCACCATATAAAGCTTTATTTTATAACGTCTCAGTACTCAAGAAACAATAAATATAAAAACTAGTCGTGATATCTAGTTGTGAAATATCGAACAATATAATCCTAACAGAGCGAGTGCATTCTAGCGGCCAGAAGAAGAAACTTTTCAATAAAATCTGTTACCTTTTTGTCAGCTAGATGTCTCGATTAAATCTGCTGGCGAGTTATGTTTTAATTAAGTATATGTTTTGCACCGTAATATGCACAATATAACGCTTAATTTTAAAACGTCTGAGTCATTACAAAGCAACAAATATGTAAAATGTCAAGCAAAAAACATATCTCTGATGGGGTTTGAAACATAGGCATATGAACGACAGACTAACGCTTTACCACTGAGCCATTTGTGCCAACGAACATTGAGCCATATAAAATGACTTACATAGAACTTGTTAGCAAATAATGATTTATACTAAACGATTTCATCACTGAAGTATATTATTTATATATAAAGCATTTCATACAAAGTTTATTTATTTTGTTTCAGTACGCTATATTGCATGGAATACTCAAATTAGTGAAATATAAGTCAGGCACAAGATATCCGCTGCCATCTTGTCTTATTAATGAATCAGCTGAGCTTTTTAAAATCACGTCTGCACTATAGTATTACAAAATAAACTTTTAATTTCGTACGTGCCTCTTCCTTTAGAACAGTTAAAACGATTCTCGGCTCGATAATCGGAACTGGTGGGTCCCATGATATGGATTATAAAGTTTGCATAATTCGCACGGCCGCCATCCTGAAATGGTATGGCGGACGACCTTGTAGTTTGGTCACAAGACGCATCCTATACGAAGGTATGTTGTTACCAAATTTGGTAGAGATTGGATGATTTGGTTAGTCGTTATTTGATTTTACGTTTTGAACGTTTGAGTGGCCGCCATTCAGTTTTAGTAAAGATGGCGGCAATATAAAACATGACACTGAGGTGTCCTTTGCTAGTGCTACCTTTGTACCAAATTTCGTTCAATTCGCATAATAACTGCCGCTGAGTTATTATTAATTACCATGTTGAACCTAGGATCACCCCCAAGTGATTACTGGTAGGCTACATATAAAATATAATGCAGAAACACCAAGCATAACATAGAAACAAAAACTAATAAGCAAAAATAAGTTGGAACTGGTGGGGTTCGATCCACACAAATTATGTTCTTTCGTCGGAAGTCTGGCGCGCTAACCATTAGACAACTGCGACATGGCATTCAGTGCCGAAGATAATGCATATGATGCTTACATATGTAATGTCGCTGGTTTGCTTTGGTATTTTGTCTGTAAAAATGTGTATGTAATATTGTGCTGCTATTAAAATTATACGTTCTAATGTACATTTATGAATAGCTCACTGAAATTAAGAGTTTGCGATGATTTAACTTCGGATGTTGTAACGGTCTCTCCCGTCCGCCATATATATACTCGGTATAAGCAGATAGCTCGCCATTCCATGCCTGGTTAGCTATGTCGTCGTTTATACCCGGATTATCTCTTATACCAATGTCGTACAACTCAATTCTGCGGTAACTACGGAGATAACTTTAGCCGAGGTATAACCCGAGTTCGTACAACTGGCCCTAAGCCAGGAACCTTACCTGAAATGTACAGAACTTCTCACCCTAGTTTCATCGCAATGAGATGAATGGTATATGAACACATGTGGGACTTACTTGAAACAAACGCACGCAATTTTGTTGAAGCTACTCGCGCGCCATCTATTGTAATTGGATTTACTACGCCTTTAACTTTTCCGGGACTGTGCACAACAACTCACCAAAATTTGATCGCAATCGGATGAATTGTATATGAACGCATCGCCATTACGCATTTGTTTATACTACTCGCGCGCTATCAATTGTGAAATGGATTAAATATGCCTATGAACATCCCGAAAGTGTGTACAACAACTCACCAAAATTTGATCGCAATTGGATGAATGGTTTATGAATGCATAAAAGACGAACAGACAGACATTCCTTTTTATATATATACTAGCTGAAGTACCCGTTCTTCGAACGGCTTTTAGTACTTGCTGGCCTAAATCATTATTATATATAATCACACATTCCTAATGTAGTTATGTTATTTCCATGTTACCAACTACATGTGTAGACTACATGCATTTTCACTCACCAAATTATTAATCAGAGGTAGGAAAGTGAAAAACCTTAGCCTGCTTTCAGTCGACCGACCGGGTCAGGGAATGGAATGAATGAAATCCCCATCTAACAGCGAGGATATGAACTGTGCCGGCTGCCGAAGCCTGTCGCACTCCTCTGGGGCAATGATTAAATGAATGACGCTTGAAATGAAATGATAGTGGAGATTGTTGCTGGAATGAAATTGTGACAGGGAAAACCGGAGTACCCGGAGAAAAGCCTGTTGCCTCCGCTTTGTAGGTGAGAAAGTGCATTTAAATATTGGAAATAAATATCAGCTTCTATGTAGTAAAAGTTAAATAACCTGTCTTAAAAATTGAACACCTATCGTTTAACGTCTTCATACTATATTTAAACATATAAACATTATCTAAAAATACATGAAACTTGATAGCAATTATCATATCCGCAATAAGTAATATCGCGGAAAGTACGTAATGTCATGATAAAGAGTAACAGTAACGGAACAAACTTCAATCATCCCAAGTAGGCTAATAATAACAAAAACATATTAATCACAGATTTTTTTTTTAAGTTCATGCCGTGACTTGTGCGAGATTACGCCTAGTAACTCCGATATGGTTCATCAGCGGGCCTTGTGGTCTCTTTGCGGACTACCAAAGGAGTAGCAAACTGTGCGATACCTCAATTCTTATTTAGAACACCTCAGCCACTTTACTGCGAGTGCTAAAGGTTAAAACAGACTTTCGCCTCCCTATAAAGGCTTCCGAAATGATTGTATATTCAATTTCAGGGCCAAGCAATTAAAACTCAGCAACTTTTCTAGGTTTACGCCGTCCTTCGTGCGGGATTTTTAATTGGCCGCGAAAGTCAAAATACCGACTTTATTGAAATAAATTTGCCCAGTTCTGCAGTAAGATTAATATGAACACTAAATAAACTAATGTGACAGTAGATAGTCCTCGACACATTCGTCTGTGAATTTGGGTTCTGATCATGGTAAAAAACGACAAATAGCAGATAAATATTGGCCAACTGAAATATTCATTTAAGGAAAAACAAATCGATAAAAAGGATGAAAGCATACCGTGCAAAGTAGAAAGCCCTATAACATTGTGAAACAGCGTAAAGATCCAAATACTCACATAGGCTACAATAACCGGCACAAAGAGTATAAAATTAGACTCAAAATCACGTCTAGTTTCGGACCCAACAAACTACCTCTACAAATAAAACAGTTCATGTAGAGACCAACATAGACTAACATCGCTCGGCGTTGACCGTGTTTTATAAGAGATATTTACGTTTTACTCGCTAACCGTTGGAGATACACGAAAATTGATAAGGACCTTTCGGATAGAAAATTAAATTCTAAAGCTCGTAGTGCCATCAAACGTTTGCTATTTCTTAGCGTTCTCATTTTATTTGAAATGGAAGTATGAAAGTAGTCGCCATTTTTAAATAGTGCAAAACATCGAAATCAAAAGCAGCCTATATGTAAGCCTGGTAAATCAGCTACGTCCATGCAAAATTTCATTTAAATCGAACCAGTGGTTCTTGTGTAATTGAGTAACACACAGACAGACAGAAAGACACACACCATCTCATTTTTATTATATACTAGCAGAAGTACCCGTTCTTCGAACGGTGTTATATATTAACACCAGACATTATCAATTGAGCTACTGTTGCAATGGTTAGCGGTTTGTCATTCCTTCATAAGTTTATAAGAACGAAGTTAGTTTTCTGGGAATATCACACACACTGTTAATTTAAGGGCCTTAAAATGTGGTTTTCGGAGACCCCTTATAGACTCGAGAATTTTGTGTCTCACAATGAGAAGCGCAACATATGCTTTGATCGTCCATCTAGGATAATTTTAATATTTCGCCTATTTTAGCATGTATTTTGAGACGTTTTTCCCTATATCCACCCTTCTGCTGTATGAAAAGTACGGTGAGGAGTTTTATAAATGATTGGTGTATTGACTCATGTTTACCATACCTAATTTTACGATGCACCAAGCATCCGAACACGATTTATAGGCGTACATAAAGATACACAGAAAGACAGACAGACAATTCTATTGTCTACAACATATCACCCATATATCCAAATATGAGTATATCTACCATATGTATCAAACAAAATCATCCCTACGATGAACCCGTATGTCGACAACAAAAAAAAAAGATTAGTTAAAATGTGCTCTCAAACTAAATTCACCTAACGTGTACTTCCTGACGTGAAATAGATTTGAAAGCCTTGTAGACGAAACGCAATACACCTCACATAAAAAATGACCCTCTACGTTGTGTTAGGTCCCCATACACAGGAAGACCTATAAAGGCTTGTGGTGCATGGAAATTCAGGTTATTTAGCCTCAAATGGCCCAAATTCCTAAAAGCCGCAAAAAATGCTGATCCATTCAGGAATTTTTGAAAATATTGTTCCTGTTTGTAGATATAATAGACTTTCTGTACTATATGTCGCACGTGAAATTGCATGAAAAAATTCTAGGTTACCCCTTGATCCCCTTAATTGCATTGACGAATTATACAGTCTACTGTACGTTGGTTCCGTTATAACCTTATAGCCATTTGCAAACTTTCACAGAAATGTAATAAATAGAGTAGCCTAATAATAATAATATAGTATGGCCTCGGATGCCGGGTGCAAGCTTCGTAATTTGACACCCAGAGGGTAGCTTGCATGTCGAAATTTCGTTGTTCCATGAATCACTATGAAAGTCAAGGAGGGTAGATATCTAAGCTCCTTGAACACTATAGCGCTTTCTAGTAGAGAAATGAGAAACTTTGTGTTGGCGGAAACTCCTGATGTTAATTTTGCCATTATGAACACGGCCTACTGAATTCAAATGGGTTCTTTGACATGCCAACATCGTATGACATGCGAGTCGTATTTTTGCCGCCTTTCAAAAATCACGCACAGGCCAGACGATGTTTTAGACGATTGCCCTTGACCTTGAAGCCTGCGGGTGAGCCTGTACACAGTCACTCTCTCACCTTATCACTTCACATTTGTCACCACCGATCTGATGTAATGGAATTCCAGATTTGAGCAGACAGTACAGTCCACGTCGAAGTATTGTGTGACATGGAGTACACGTTACGTAGTTACGAACAGAACTTCATTATATTTGCCAGTGACTATACTTCAGCAATAGTGTGAAACAGCTTTATCAATCATCGGAGCGCTTGAGGCAGCTGATAACAACACAGGTACTGTAGTAACTCGCCTCCAGGCTTCCATTAAGATTTTTCACTCGTCTAAAACAAACGTCCGGCCTGTACCACGGCCAGGAGTGAACCTGCAATCTTGGGGTTAGTAGACCGACACGCTATCCACCCACCCACCGTGGCAAGGTATAAATGGAGTGACATTGCTTCTTACAGAAACAGATGGAAAGTTTGATGCCACCCCTTGAGATAATGTTGTCAAGGTTACCGATTTCCATTCCTTCATTAGTTTCTTAAATTAAATTAAATTAGTTTTCTGGGAATATTTCAGATACTGTTGGTTTTAGAGCCTTATAATGTAGTTTTCGAGGCCCCCAAGTTTTGTTTCTGGCACCGAGGGGCTTTGTCTCCTCGTTGTACGCCATAATATAATACTAATAATAATAATATAATATAGGGATAGGAATATAATAGATATAATTAGGCTTGCCATACGTCCCGGTTTGACCGGGACAGTCCCGGTATTTTGCTCTTGTCCCGGAGTCCCGCCCGGTTTTATCAATATCCCGGAAAACGGCCGTAAGAAGTAAAAAGTAATGCATTTTTGTGTTGAAGAATCTTTTATGAATCGGTTACTTTTCAACAATCAACATCGTAGACTATCGCGCACAGCGTTCAGAGTTATTTTTTTGTACTTGTTTTTGTAGTTAGACAAGAAGTTGTAGTTTTTCAAATAGTAATAAGATTTAGTAATAGTTCAAATAGAAAAATTATGAAGTTTTTTAAATTGTATTTTATTAACACTTCTTTCTAGATGATAGACCAGAAAAAATAATCGTTAAAAAAGAAAAAATATATAGGCCTATTTTTATGTAGCAAATATTCTTATTTATTTTAAAAAGATGTGTAGAACTAACAATTTAGGGCGCCAGATTCCCCCCTCCCGTCACTTGCGAGGCTTAAAACTCGCCAATTTTGCTTCTAATTTAAAAAAAAATCCCGGGGAAGACCCCTGTAAGACCATTCCATATTAATGTTTCCCGGTTTCACTCACCAAAAATATGGCAAGCCTAGATATAATAGGTGTAAATCGCGAGAAAAAAATCTAGTGTACCCCTTGACCCCCTTAAGCGCATTATACGTATTGATGAATTTTACAGCTTAATTTGGTTCCGTGATAACCTTCTAGCCGTTTGCAAACTTTCACACCAATGTAATTAATGGAATTGCATTGCGTCTTACAGCAATAGATGGACCTCTGAGAATCTGTTGCCATGGTTACCGGCTTGTATTCGTTCATTAGTTTATTAAATGAAATTAGTTTTCTGGGAATATCTCAAAAATGGTTGGTTTTAGGGCCTTAAAATGTGGATTTCGAGTTTTGTCTCTCACATTGAGGGGCTGAAAATGATCTTTGTCTCGTCCTTCTACTCCTATTTCAGCATGTATTTTAAGGGGGTAGGCCCTCTTTTATGAGAGGTACGGAGAAGGGTTACATCAGTGATTAGTGTCGTGCCTCTGATGGATATCTGTACCAAATTTTACGTTGATACACCGAGCCGTTCTCGAGTTATAAGGGAACAAAATTGTCCACAGACAAACAAACAAACAGACAGACAGACCAAAAAATATTTTCGTGCGCTTCCATAATATAACAGTCTAAAACGCGTAAATAACTCAAATTTCCGTAGAAATTGCGAAAGAAACATACAAACTTTAATTTTTATGTATGTAGAGATACACTGCACCGCTCGGTGTTGACCGTGTTTTATTGCACAAATTTAGGTTTTACTCGCTAACCGTTGGGGATACACGAAAAGTGATCAGGACCTTTTGGATAGAAAATTAAATGTTAAATCTCGTGTATGCATCAAAAGTTTGCTATTTCTTAGCGTTCTCTTTTTATTTGAAATGGAAATATGAAATTTTGAAACCAATGGGTGTAGTGACGTCACATATGTGGGTTTTACTCGCTAACCGTTGGAGATACTCGAAAAGTGATAAGGAACTTTCGGATAGGAAATTAAATTTTGAAGCTCGGTTGTGCCATCAAAAGTTTGCTATTTCTTAGCGTTCTCTTTTTATTTGATATGGAAATATGAAATTTTGAAACCAAAGAGTGTAGTGACGTCACTAAAATGGTCGCCTTTTTTAATAGTGCAAAATTTCGAAATCAAAAGTATCCTATATGTAAACCTGGTAAATCAGCTACATCCATGCAAAATTTCATTTAAATCAGACCAGTGGTTCTTGCGTTATTGAGTAACAGACAGACAGACAGAAAGACACACACCATCTCATTTTTATATATTAGTATGATTAGTACTAGCTGAAGTACCCGTGCTTCGCTACGCGTCATAAATAAATTAAAATATGAAGGTGACAGTTAAAACAGGGGATAGGCGAGGTGCTGCGCAGAGGGAGATTAAGGATGGAACATTTTGTCCAACTACACCGCTCGGCGTTGACCGTGTTTTATAGCACAAATTTAGGTTTTACTCGCTAACGGTTGGAGATACCTTTCGGATAGAAAATGTAATTTTTAACCTCGTATATACCATCAAAAGTTTGCTATTTCTTAGCGTTCTCTTTGTATTTGAAATGGAAATATGAAAGTTTTAAACCAAAGGGTGTAGTGAAGTCACTAAAATGGTCGCCATCTTTAAATAGTACAAAGTATTGAAATCAAAAGTAACCTATATGTTAACCAGGTAAATCAGCTACTTCCATGTAAAATTCATGTAAATTGGACCAGTGGTACTTGCGTGATTGAGTAATACATAGACGCACATCATCTCATTTTTAGCCTCGCTTCGCTCGCGTCATAGTCGTGTCATATTGTTATTCAATGGAATGCAGGTTTAACCCCATTAACACCCCCTTAGAACCTGAATATCCAAAAATCCCTCCTTGGTAGACGTTTTCGACACACAACAAACATATCCCCAAAATATCATTCTTCTAACTTTAATCGTTTGGGTTGGTCGATGAGAGTGAACATCCAAATATCCTTCATTAGGGGACGTTTCTCTTCCAGAATTTCACCCCTCCCCATAGGCCCCTTAAATTGGATTTATGAAAAAAACGGTCGAACACATATTTATTTTATTTATTTATTCATTTATTTATTTATTTATTTATTTATTTATTTATTTATTTATTTATTTATTTTTAAGCTGATTGATTTCCTCCGAGTTTCAAACTCCCCGCTTATGTCGTTTAAGAGATACACGGTCCGTTAGGAATATTTCAACCCCCACTTTTCATCCCTTTCACCTCATAATATACACTACATCGAAAAACCATTAGACATGTGTCAGCTTATTTTTAATGATTAGTATATATGCCAAGTATCACATCCCCAAATGAAACCACTCGTGAGATATGGTTATTCAATGAAATGCACGTTTACCCCCCTTAACACCTATTTAGAACCTGAATATTCTAAACTCTTTCCTTAGTGGACGTTTTCGACATACAACGAACATATCCCCAAAATGTCATGTTTCTAACTTTAATAATTTTGGCTGGGCTATGATGAGTGAGTGAGTCAGTCAGGACATTTCCTTTCATTCATTTTTGATAATTTCACCCCTCCCCATGAATCCCTTAAATTGGATTTATGAAACAAACGGTCGAACACCTGTTTACTTATTTAAAGCTGTTTTCCCCCTGAGTTTGATGAGTGAGTAAGTGAGTCAATCAGTTAGGACACTTTCCTTCCTGTTTTATTTCCCCCAGAATTTCACCTCTCTCCAAGGGCCCCTTAAATTGTATTTATGAAAAAAAAAAACAGTCGAACACCTATTTACTTGTATTTTAAGCTGTTCTTTTCCCGCCGAATTTCAAACTTCTCGCCTATGTCCTTTAAGAGATACACGCTCCGTCAAGAATCCCTCAATCCCCAATTTTCACCCCTATCACCTCATAATATACACCACATCGATAAACCCTTAGACATATGTCTGATTATTTTTAATGATTAGTTTATATACCGAATATCACATCCCCTAAGAAACACTTCATGATATATCGTTATTCAATGAAATGCACGTTTACCCCCTTAACATCTCTTTAAAACCCGAATAAACAAATATCATTCCTTAGTTGACGTTTTCGACATACAGCGAACATATTCCCAAAATTTCATTTTTCCAACTTTAATAGTTTTCGCTGGGCGTGTTGAGTGAGTGAGTCAGTCAGGACATTTTCTTTCAATTATTTTTACCAGAATTTCACCCCTCCCCGTGGGCCCCTTAAATTGGATTGATGAAAAAACGCTTGAACACCTATTAACTTATTTTTAAAGCTGTCTTTTTCCCCTGAGTTTGGTGAGTGAGTTAGTCAGTTAGGACACTTTCTCTCCTTTTTTCTCCCAGAATTTCACCCCACTCCATTGGCCCCTTAAATTAATTTATGAAAAAACGGTCGAACACCGATTTACTTATCTTTTTAGCTGATGATTTTTCGCTGCGTTTCAAATTTCTCGCCTATGTCGTTTAAGAGATAGGCCTACACGCTCCGTTAGGAATCCTTCAACCCCCACTTTTCACCCCTTTCACCTCATAATAATACACCACATCGAAAAACCCTTAGACACATGTCTGCGTATTTTTAATGATTAGTTTATATGCCGAGTATCACATCCACAAATGACACGACTCGTGAGATATTGTTATTCAATGAAATTCAGGTTTAACCCCCTTAAGACCCCTTTAGAGCCTGAATATCCAAAAATCCTCCCTTACTGTACGGTTTTGACATACAACGAACATATCCCCAAAATGCCATGTTTCCAACTTCAATATTTTTGGCTGGGCGATGATGAGTGAGTGAATGAGTCAGGACATTTTCTTTCATTTTTTTCCCTTCAGATTTTCACCCCTCCCGATGAACCCCTTCAACTTGATTTATAAAAAAAACTGTCGAACAGCTATTTACTTACTTTAAAGCAGTTTTTCCCCCTGAGTTTGATGAGTGAGTCAGTCAGTCAATCAGTTAGGACATTTTCTTTCCTGTCCCCCCCCCCCCTCCCACAGAATTTCACCCCTCCCCATGGGCCTCATAAATTGGATTTATGAAAAAAAAACGGTCAAACACATATTTACTTATTTTTATGCTGATTTTTTTCCGCTGAGTTTCAAACTCCTCGCCTATGTCGTTTAAGACATACACGCTCCGTTAGGAATCTTTCAATCCCTACTTTTCACCCCTTTCACCTCATAATGTACTCCACATCGAGAAACCCTCAGACACGTGTCTTACTTTTTAATGATGAGTTTATATGCCGTGTATCACATCCCCCAATGAAACCAATCGGGAGATATTGTTATTCAATGAAATGCAGGTTTAACCCCATTAAGACCCCTTTAGAACCTGAATATCCGAAAATCCTCCCTTAGTAGACTGTTTTGAAATACAATGAACATATCCCCAAACTGTCATGTTTCTAACTTCAATCATTTTGGCTGGGCGATGATGAGTGAGTGAGTGAGTGAGTGAGTCAGGACATTTTCTTTCAATTTTCTTTTTTCAGAATTTCACCCCTCCCCATGAACCCCTTAAATTTGATTTATGAAAAATACTTTCGAACAGCTATTTACTTACTTTAAAGCAGTTTTCCCCCTGAGTTTGATGAGTGAGTGAGTCATTCAATCAGTTAGGACACTTTCTTTCCTGTTTCTCCCCCCCCCCCCTCCAGAATTTCACCCCACCCCATGGGCCCCTTAAATTGGATTTATGATGAAACGGTCAAACACATATTTACTTATTTTTATGCTGATTTTTTCCCGCTGAGTTTCAAACTCCTCGCCTATGTCGTTTAAGAGATACACGCTCCGTTAGGAATCTTTCAATCCCCACTTGTCACCCCTTTCATCTCATAATATACACCACATCGAAAAACCCTCCGACTCGTGTCTTCTTATTTTTAATGATGAGTTTATGTGCCGAGTATCACATCCCCCAATGAAACCAATCGGGAGATATTGCTGTTCAATGAAATGCAGGTCTACCACCTTAACACCCCTTTAGAACCAGAATATCCAAAAATCCTCTCTTAGTGGGCATTTGCGGCCCTTGGGGAAGCTGCATACCAAATTTCATTCCAATCCGTTTGATGGTTTCTGAGATTTCGTGATGAATGAATGAGTGAGTGAGTGGTATTTGACAAATATATAGTAGAAGATAGTGTCAAGTCTTTGTTATGCTAAACTCGGTTGGCAGTGCTGTGTGAGAAGTTGAGTAACTAACGTGATTTCAAGTAAAGATCCTCATTTTCTATACCGGTAGTGCAGAGCGCAAATGGCATCCAGTCGGCCGTGTCTCGACTTGAGCTATGTTGCCATGGAAACTATCCGCCTTGCCATTCCTTCATGAGTATATTTTATGATTTGATTAGCATGTGCTGGAGTGCAAAAGGGTCGAAATCAGAAGAATGAGAAAGACTATCGTAAATTGATGTAGCCAGCGGTTCCTTCTGGGTCCTAAACTATGTGTATGCAAAATTTGGTTGAGATTGGTGGAACGGTGTAGATTTGTATACGGAACAGATCCACATACATACCCACATACATACAGACTTTCACTTTTATATATTAGATGATGATATAAGATATATATATATATATATATATCTTTATATACACACATCAAAAAAAGTTTTGCATCACCTCGGATCCAAGAGTTACGGAACCGTTAAATACAAAGGGAATAGAGATCAACACAAACAACATTTCAGCTCGTTTTATTGCTCATGAGACCCACACATTGCATGTTGTACCATCATACAGCTAGACTTTCAGCATTTGTGGTCCAGATTGCAGTACACACCACTACCTCTAATACCCAGTAGCACGTCCTCTTGCATTGATGCATGCCTGTATTCGCCGTGGCATACTATCCACAAGTTCATCAAGACACTGTTGGTCCAAATTGTCCCACTCCTCAACGACAATTCGGCGTAAATCTCTCAGAGTGGTTGGTGGGTCAAGACGTCCATAAACAGCCCTTTTCAACATATCCCAGGCATGTTCGATAGGGTTCATGTCTGGCGAACATGCTGGCCACTGTAGTCGAGCGATGTCGTTACCTTGAAGGAACGCATTCACAAGATGTGCACGATGAGGTCGAGAATTGTCGTCCATGAAGACAAATGCCTCTCCAATATTCTGCCAATATGGTTGCACTATGGGTCGGAGGATGTCATTCAGGTATCGTAAAGCCGTTTCGGAGCCTTCCATGACCACCAGTGGCGTACGTCGGCCCCACATAATGCCACCCCAAAACATCAGGGAACCACCACCTTGCTGCACTCGCTGGACAGTGTGTCAAAGACGTTCAGCCTGACCAGGGTGCCTCCAAACACGTCTCCGACGATTGTCTGGTTGAAGGCATATGCGACACTCATCGGTGAAGAGAACGTGATGCCAATTCCGTGGGGTCCATTCAGCATGTTGTTGGGCCCATCTGTACCGCGCTGCATGGTGTCGGGGTTGCAAAGCTGGACCTCGCCATGGACGTCGGGAGTGAAGTTGCGCATCATGCAGCCTATTGCGCACAGTTTGAGTTGAAACACGACGTCCTGTGGCTGAACGAAACGCATTATTCAACATGGTGGCATTGCTGTCAGGGTTCCTCCGAGCGGCAATCCGTAAGTAGCGGTCATCCACTACAGTAGTAGCCCTTGGGCGGCCTGAGCGAGGCCTGTCATCGACAGTTCCTGTATCTCTGTACCTCCTCCATGTCCGAACAACATCGCTTTGGTTCACTCTGAGACGCCTGGAAACTTCCCTTGTTGAGAGCCCTTCTTGACACAAAGTAACAATGCGGACGCGATCGAACTGCGGTATTGACCTTCTAGGCATGGTAGAACTACAGACAACATGAGCAGCGTACCTTCGTCCTGGTGGAATGACTGGAACTGATCGGCTGTCGTACCCCCTCCGTCTAATAGGCCCTGCTCATGCATGGTTGTTTACATCTTTGAGCAGTTTTAGTGACATCTATGAACAGTCAAAGGGACTGTATCTTGGATACAATATACACAGTCAACGTCTATATGCCGGAGATCTGGGAACCGAGGTGATGCAAAACTTTTTTTGATGTGTGTATATAATTCGTCGACACGTGTGTATGTGACTGAACTCCTCCTAAACGGCTAGGCCGATTTCAATGAAATTTTGTATGTATGTTAGGGTGGGTCCATGTATGGTTTAGATTCACAATTTGACCAGGTAGGTGGATTTTTAGCCTACTTTCGATTTTTGCAAAAAATGAAAGTAGACTTATGAGATCAACACAGGGCGAAAAAAGTGTGTCTGTCTGTGTGTATGTGTGTGTGTGTGTGAGTCTGTGTGTGTGTGTGTGTCTGTGTGTCTGTGTGTGTGTGTGTGTGTGTGTGAGTGTGTGTACTCTGAATGTCTGTCCCCCCCTATCAATTCGAACACGGTGAATGCGAATTGAACGAAATTTGATACAAAGGTAGCACTAGCAAAGGGCACCTCAGTGTCATGTTTTATATCGCCGCCATCTTTACTAAAACTGAATGGCGGCCACTCAAACGTTCAAAACGTAAAATCAAATAACGACTAACCAAATCATCCGATCTCTACCAAATTTGGTAACAACATACCTTCGTATAGGATGCGTCTTGTGACCAAACTACAAGGTCGTCCGCCATACCATTTCAGGATGGCGGCCGTGCGAATTATGCAAACTTTATAATCCATATCATGGGACCCACCAGTTCCGATTATCGAGCCGAGAATCGTTTTAACTGTTCTAAAGGAAGAGGCACGTTCGAAATTAAAAGTTTATTTTGTAATACTATAGTGCAGACGTGATTTTAAAAAGCTGAGCTGATTTAGTAATAAGACAAGATGGCAGCGGATATCTTGTGCCTGACTTATATTTCACTAATTTGAGTATTGCATGCAATATAGCGTACTGATATAAAATAAATAAACTTTGCATGAAATGCTTTATATATAAATAATATACTCCAGTGATGAAATCGTTTAGTATAAATCACTATTTGCTAACAAGTTCTATGTAAGTCATTTTATATAGAACGATATTCGTTGACACAATTAGCTCAGTGGTAGAGCGTTAGCCTATCGCTCAAATGCCTATGGTTCAAACCCGATCAGAGCTAGTTTTTTTGCTTGAAATTTTATATGTTTATTGTTTTGTAATGACTCAGATGTTTTAAAATTAAGCGTTATATTGTGCATATTATGGTGTAAAATATATATTTAATTAAAACATAATTCGCCAGCATATTTACTCGAGACATCTAGCTGCCAAAAAGGTAACTGCACGCCGACCAGATTTTATTGAAAAGTTTCTTCTTCTGGCCGCTAGAATGCACTCGCTCTGTTAGGATTATATTGTTAGATATTTCACTACTAGATATCACGACTAGTCTACGTGGGGCTCCATTGATTACTATACCATTTGCATTCTATGCGCATCGAATTTGAAGAATGACAAGATGATACTACGATACATTTTTACTTTCTATTTTAAAGGGTTTGTAACAGCCTATTGTGCGTTATTTGAAAATGTTAATTGAAGTAAAGAACAAAACGATTTCACATAGTATCTGAACTCTACCGTTGGTGCTAGTTCAGGATATTAATTAATACTTCTATTTCAGCCAAATAGCAATCGAAAATATCCACATAGTTGGTATACACACGTCTCTGTAGGGTCATGGAAAGATTTGTTAATTCAATTAGGGTTGTGAAAGTCATACGCAGCCAGACGTGTAAAGACATGCCTCAACTCAAAGTTGAATGTTGCCCGCGTCAGGCCGATTATGTAATAATAATAATAATAATAATAATAATTATAATAATAATAATAATAATGTTATTGGTTTTACGTCCCTTTTAACTACTGTTGCTTTTAGAGACGCCGGGGTGCCAGAATTTTGTCCCGAAGGGGATCTTTAACGTGCCAGTAAATCTACTAACTCGGCTCCCTCGCATTTGTGCACCCTCAAATGCCAGCTGACTGCGCCAGGATACGAACCTGAAACATACGGTCCAGCAAGCGAGAACGTTACCGCTGAGCCACGCAGCCAGTCCGGTCGATTATGTCTCCAGATCCATAACATTCTTTAGATACTTCTTATCTTTCTTTCTTCAATGATGGTAGCAGTTTTTATCTAGGTTGTGGCGTTTGGTAGAGGTAAATCGTTTCTAAGGTCTTCAACAAAGAATAGTTCTATTATACTCTTTGATAATAACAACGAGTTATAACTATACTCATACATTTAGGAGAAAGTAGGCTATATGTTCTTTACTGAACATCTTGTTATAATTTTAGAACCATAATTTACACAATTTTAGAACCACAATTTACAGTCATAAACAGTCGTCATGGAAACCGCTAGCTTTAGTGAAAAGTGATGCTTTTGGGCTGTTTGTCTCTGCACGTAGAGCCACCTGGTCGAACCTGTGCAACTACCGCCATAACATACACTCCGCCCGTGGCGGAAAGTTGTGTTTTATACCAAAGGTGGCAGTGATGTAGAATTCTACTGTCTACTGTCTATGCACGTTAGAGCGTTTCAAAGTCCCGTATGCGTTCATATACCATTCATCCGATTGCGATGAAACTTGGGTGAGATGTTGTTTGCACTCCAGGGAAGGTGTGTGGCTTAGTAAATCCACTTACAATAGATAGCGCACGACTAGATTCAACAAATGAGCGACGACGCGCGAAGCGTTTCAAAAAGGTCCCGTATTCGTTCAAATACCATTCGTCCGATAGCGATGAAACTTGGGTGAGATGTTGTGTACACTCCAGGGAAGGCTTCTGGCTTAGTAAATTCATTTTACAATAGGTGGCGCACGAGTAGATTCAACAAATGAGCGACGACGCGCGAAGCGTTTCAACAAAATCCCGTATAAGTTTATATACCATTCATCGATTGCGATGAAACTTTGATGAGCTGTTGTGTACACATACGTGAAGGTTTCTAACTTAGTAAATCCATTTCACAGGAGGTTGCGCACGAGTAGATTCAACAAATGAGCGACGACGTGCGAAGCGTTTCATCTCGGTCCCGTATGCGTTCAAATACCATTCGTCCGATAGCGATGAAACTTGGTTGAGATGTTGTGTACACTCCAGGGGAGGCTTCTGGATTAGTAAATCCATTTTACAATCGGTAGCGCAGGAGTAGATTCAACAAATGAGCGACAACGCGCGAACGTTTAAACAAAGTCCCGTATGCGTTCATATACCATTCATCCGATTGCAATGAAATTTGGGTGAGATGTTGTGTACACTTACGTGAGGGTTTCTAACTTAGTAAATCAATTTCACAGGAGGTTGCGCACGAGTAGATTCAACAAATGAGTGACGACGCGCGAAGCGTTTCAATAAGGTCTCGGATGAGTTCAAATACCATTCGTCCGATTACGATGAAACTTTGGTGAGATGTTGTGTACACCCTACGGAAGGTTTCTGGCGTAATAAGTCCATTTTACAATAGGTAGCGCAGGAGTAGATTCAACAAATGAGTGACGGCACATGAATCATTTTAACAAAGTACCGTATGCGTCCATATACCATTTATCCGATTGCGATGAAACTTTGGTGAATTGTTGTGTACACTTCAGTAAAGGTTTCTGGCTTAGTAAATTCATTTTGCAGTAGGTAGCGCACGGGTAGATTCAACAAATGTGCGATGGCGCGCGAATGGTTTCAACAACGTCCTGTATGCGTTCATATACCATTTATCCGATTGCGTTGACACTTTGGTGAATTGTTGTGTACACTCCAGGAAATGTTTCTGTCTTAGTAAATCCAGTTTTTAATAAGTAGTGCACGAGTAGATTCAACAAATGAGCGACGGCGCGCTAATCGTTTCCTAATGTACCGTATGTGGTCATATGTCATTCATCCGATTGCGATGAAACCTTGGTGAATCATTTAGTACACTCCAGAGATGGATTCAGGCGTAGTAAATCTATTTTACAATAGGTAGCGCATGAGTAGATTCAACAAATGAGTGACAGCACGCGAATCGTTTAAGGAAAATCCCGTATGCCTTCATATGTCATTCATCTGATTCCGATGAAACGTTGATGAGTTGTTGTGTCCACACCAGGGAAGGTGTTCAACTTGGTAAATCCATTTTACAATATTGGTAGCTTACGAGTAGATGTAACAAATGAGTGAAGGCTCGCGAAGCGTTCCAACAAAATCCCGTATGCGTTCATATACTATTCATCGATTGCGATGAAACATTGATGAGTTGTGTACACTTACCTGAAGCCTTCTAACTTAGTAAATACATTTCACAGTTGGTAGAGCACGAGTAGATTCAACGAATGAGTGACAGCGCACGAATCTTTTAAACAAAATCCCGTATGCGTTATATGCCATTTATCCGATTCCGATGAAACTTTGGAGAGTTGTTGTGCACGCTCCCACGAATGTTTCATGATTAGTTATTTCATTTCACGATAGTATAGAGGCAATTAACAGAAATTGAAAAACATATTGTATATCCAAAAGCTCTTCAAGAAACAAAGTTACAACATTTTCTTTGATTGGCAGGACAACGTCTGCCGGGTCAGCTATAAATATATTCATAATAAAACTAAAGTGTTGTGTGAGATAAAGAGTAGTAGTGTGGAATGAACTTTTTGAATAAAGCAGGAAGAAAATCGTGCAGGTTGCGATATTGTATATATTTAACAGTTGTAAATAATAATAATTATCATAATAATTTTATTATTTTTTCTAAACATAATTAGTAGATCTGACGCTATAATGCGGTATAAAATAATACGGTGTATTATGTAGGGAGAACGTTTGTAAATTACTATAGATTTTGAAGTAGATTATTTGGAGATTAGACACACGGTGTTTAATAAGTGGTTTTAATTTTTTTAAATCTTTCTAAGAAAGAGCATTCGTAGTAAAGATAAGTTTTGGTGCAGGGGGACTTTTTAAAGTCGCATCTATGTCCAGTGGGGATATATAACTTTTATTTGAGTGCTTATTTAATTTTTAATCAGATTTGTAGGGACATATTATGTATTGTCCTAGTTGAATAAATTGCAGGCACTTTTTAGTTTGCCTGTTCCGTATTTTCTAAGAACTGTTTTTCATTCAATGCTGAATTACGCTATTACGATACTACTGTTTCGATGCAGGCAGTTCTTTTCGACATATCTATACCTTATCTACCTCGAGAGCCGAGTTGCTCAGTGTGCTCAATTTTGTTTTAAGGCTGTTCTGTGTGCAACTAGTTAGTAGTATTGTTAGATATGCGTTATGTGTGTCAAGGGTTCCCTAGTCATCAGTCCGGTAGGAATATGTTGATTTCTTAGCCGGGTATTGACATCCCTACGATCCTTTTTCCATCTGTGCGGATTCTGGACTTTGACGTTGAAGAATTCGGGCGCAGTACGATGTTTATGTATGACACTTATGCACAAATATATTTACAATGTTGTGATTAAAAAAGTTTCTAAAAATGTGTGTAACGTGTCAATTTTATTTACAGATGTTATTGCTCATTTGTTTTGGAACACCTCTAAAGTTGTTGCGTTATTTTTAATGTAGTTTACGTTTGTGAACCTGTGATCTATTGAATGGTTATTGTGACGAACTTCATGAATGATGTTGTCTACGCTAAAAAGATGGTATATTGGCTCCCCGGGTGCGGACACCAAGATGCCGCTGATGAGCCAGCTTGGTGTTCCTAGGTGAAACCCCACACAAGACACGGCATAAACCTAAAAAACTTGCTGAGTTTTAATTCACAGGCCATGAAAGCTTTTCCGGGTTCATAAAATTTGCCGTCTCCACATCATATAAGTTCTCGCGATGAAGAGGTGCAGGTGCGTTTCATAAGAAGTGAGGTAGTGCACAGTTCGCTACTCCTGTGGGGACACCAAGAGTCCGCTGGTAGGTTAAGCCTAAGATCAGACACTACCTGAGGGAAGATAATTTGAAAAGAAAAGGTAGAAGGTTTAGGAGTGGAAACGATCATAGGCACAGAGGAAGAGAATCCAAGCCAAAATAATAAGTGATCAGGTAGTGAGAAAAAATAATTATGTTGCGCAAATCTTGTGGAAGTAAGGTGAACAAGTGGGAGCTTGAGCGAGAATAACTGAGAGAGCAGTGTGAGCTGAGGTTACCGGCAAGCTATCGCTAAGTGCTCTTTCCCTCCCAAGCGTGATTTTAGTACTATGGCGAAGGGTGGTGCGCTGACGAGCAAAGGTATGCCAGATGAAAATGATTTATGTACTTTCCCTTCAAATGGGTGAGATTTTCTAAAGCATTCTGAAATGCTAGAAAGATTTAAATTAGCCGGGATATTTTATTACCGGCCACTGTCGGATCCCCAACAGAAAAACCGAATGCCTCCAGAGTGGCCAGAGATAAAGCACCTTTAGAGCTTTTAGCGATATTTTTATTGTTATTAGTAGCAACCGTTAGAGAAAACCAATTGTTGCGTTTAAAGAAGGCTGAACTCTTACCCAGCAGGGTGCCGACTAAAAGTTTAGAAAGGATGAAAACTCAAACCTAACTGGAACAAAACCAACATTCTAAACAGTAAATCATAAGGCAGAGCGAAAGTCTCAAGTAGGAAGCTGGCTGAGCGAGCTATACTTGCCTTAATAATTTACTAGAATTAGCTATGATAGCTAAAAGAAACTTTTTAAGTGATGTTAACAGAAGTTTTGCTATAAACGCAACAAGTGATTGTGTTTGTAGTAAACTTATCATTCGGTGATTTTGTTTATTTCTTTGAATATAGAATCAATTCTGGAGAAAAATTAGGGAAGGAAAGGTCCTGCCTAACAGCTCTTCTAGCAATCGAAGTAGAAAAAACAAATAATAGAGAATTTATTTAACAAAGTGAAGAATTTAAAGAACAATAATAATTTAGATCTAAGATCTATTTTGGGCTAAAGAAGGTTTTAGACAATTTAAAGGTCTCAGATCTATAATAATTGATACATTACTATTTTATGATACTAATTTCGACACTATTTCCATCTAGCGGTAATTGCTTGATATACTAAGAGATTGTATTTACCGGCTATCTCTCGTAAATATGAAATGCGCCCCAATGAGAATGTTAGCTTGACCAAAGGAACTTGCAACAACAATATAGAGATCGGTGATTGTCACGACAAGGAGATGACTGAGAACACCATGACCGGTTTACAGTCTAGAAGATATTAAAATGTTTTAAAATTAAGTTTGGAATTACCTTGTTACGATTTAAACCTTCTCCTTTTGGATATCCGTGTTCTTCGTGTTCATTTGAAACGACACCAAGATTGAGCATCGATATATATATTTTTTGAAGCTGTCATCTCATCAAAGCTAAGTCCTTTACCGTTTGAAGTATCATGCATGAAAATGTAATTAGAAGTTGCCGACTAAGAAAAACATCCTCCAATCTTTGGTGTTAGTATGACCCTTTATTATATAAATACTGTAGGTACGGAGATCCTTCTGGTTTGAGGTTAAGTTGTTAACTTGTGTAATTGTTTCCCTTGTTAGTATATAAACGTAGTGGGCGATCGCGCTGGTTTTATTTTAAGGGGTTTGTATCTTTCGGGTTTTGTAATTTGCCTTTTCATTCGCGTGTTGTTGCGTTTTGTTATGCTGGATAATGGAATGTTTAAGAGTGAATGCCTAGTGTTTTATTTTGGCGTTCTACCATGTGGTTAGCTCGCTGTTTACGTGGATCTACCATGGGGTTGGTTCCACGTGTTGTTGTTGTCGGTTTTGCTGGATGATAATTGAGGGTTATTTTGTTGTTTCATGTATTTGTGTTTTGTGTATTTAATTTAAGACTACGTATTCCTCCTTAACATTCCATTATAAGCTCGTGTTCTTTCCTTGTGTGTGGATAGATATTGTTTGTTTAACGTGGGTCTTGACTGGGCAGTGGTTCCTTGTGTTTATTTTAGTCCAGTCAAGAAACGACGCGTGAGCTCGTTATGTTATTAAACGAGATCTATCGGTTATTATTTCGGGTGGTAGTATGTGTGGTTCTTACATCTGTCCGGAGGTTGTGATTGGTGCTCATATCGCCTCAAGTTATGTAACTGAATCTTATACTTCGTTCGAGAAGAAGTCTTATTCTGGAAGTTCATGAAATCATTTTTGTTGGTTATTAATTTTTGGATTGTTATTTGTTTGTTTCTCATCGTGGTAAATGTTTGAACTGATCTATGTTTCGTAAGGGGTTGGTATGTCATGTCATGTTTTAGTGAAGTTCGGGTACGTTTTGTTATGTTCTGTGTGATGTCGTTTGTTCTTGTACCGTTTTGTTTCTTGGGTTGTTTGTATATGATGTGACATACGTTATAGTATGGTTGGTCGGATAGACAGTTCTGGGGATATGTGATTTCTTAAACCTCTCAGAATTTTCCTTCTAACTACATTTATGTAGTTAACCTGTGGTGGAACGAATGTATTATTTAAACTATTGTTAACTTGTTATTCTTTATCCCCCTTTTCTTAAGTTGAGTATTTTAAGAAAGATCTCCAGCCTTCCGTTATCTTGAGTAATCTCTCAGTCAAGCTCTTATTTTTTATATGTTTTGTTGTTTTATTTGTTTTTGATAATACCGTATGTGTACTTTATTCCAGCCCCATCACCCTTCATTATATCATTTCATGCGCTCCTCACGTTCCCCGTTTGATATGTCTCTTTTCATTAAATGTTATTTTGCAGTTTTCAAACGATACTTTAAACGTGTTTTCATTTCATGATTCGTCACCATCTAATTCTAAATGTGAGTATACTCGACACTGGTTGAGGGTCCATGGTTCCCTCTGAGTGGCAGTACCCATCCTACGCACATGTGGGAGCTTTACGTTCCCACCGTCTCGACACCGACTGTGTGCGTGGGTGGTAAAAAAAAACCCGTCTGCACAATAATATAGAGTTTTTACAAATGGTTTAAATACTTCTTTTGGAGGTACATAAACATTTGGTTTAGATTGGCATGGCAAAATACCGATGATTTAAGAATGCCTTTGTAGTGGGCAAAAGGCTATAAATAATTAATTGTAAATTCATGGACACAGCAAGAGAAGGAAGAAGAGATTAAGAACTGGATATATAACCACTAAGATATTGAAACAGACTTTAAGAAATGCTAAGTTCAAATGGAGCAGGTCACATTGACGAAGCCTGGATTAAACCAAATCAGATATCAACATTTAACAATTGGAAAAGTAGAACTTCCTGGACGCAGCAGGAAAAAAATTGTATTAAGATGTGGGTCTATAACCACATGGATATTTAAACAGAATGAATAAATGGTATACCTAACAAAAGTGGGAAGGAGCCTAATTTTATACAAAGCCTCGTTGTAATATAAGAAAATAGTTTAAATATACCCTAAATAGTTAATAAAGGGAATTAGGAGTATACGAAATATTGGATTAGATTCCTGGCCAATTTTATTGCTCTCATCGATTCACTGCGCGGATGATTGTTAACCGGGCACTGTTTTGTAGCACTATAGTTTGTTGTATGATTGTAAATTGTCACTATTGCAGTATGTATAGGTTCATTAAGTTACACTTTGACGGGTTTTTAGCGTTATGGAGTCTTGATATTGCAGTTAAAAAGTTCACTTTTAATTGGAGTTTAGAAATAATTTGAAGTTAATGAGTACAGTTTTTCACAGTTTAGAGTCTATTTCGAATGGAAATTTCCAGAGATGTAACGACAGTTGAATTGGGCTGTAGAAATCCCACGGAGGAAAAAAGTTATGTTTTAGACAGCTACAGGTTTTAGCAGAATCCCACGTTGCAGGGAAGGTATTCCCTTATTTAGTTCAAGAAATGCTAGATTTCATGACTTTAGTAGCGAGTCTAGTTGGCTGAGAATGACAATTCCTCGTGGCGCAGTTATTGCACATTTTTGCGAAAATCAAAATACTGCCTATAAAATCCATTAATGGTTTTCTGTTCAGATTAAAACCCTTTTAAAACATGGTTAAAATCACTTGAAGGTAGGTACTTAGCTTTCCACGATGTTTCCTGCAGCCGTTAGATCCAACTTTAGAACATGGCGTCGATTTGAAATTACCTGATTTGGAGAGGAGGCAAGCCTCTGAGAGAGGACTGAACTTTTCACGTAGCCGACTAGACAAGACGTGAGCGAGAAATTTGAACACAGAGAGCGTGAACAAGCAGGGAAGGAGGGGGAAACAAAGAGAAGTTAAGCACTGTAGGAAACATTGGGAAACACAATTTTCGAAACAATGAGAATTTGATTCATTAAATAAAATCTCCACTGAGATGGTAGATGACGACAATGACGACTACTGCTTGAGTGGTTTGGTACCATTCTTGAAATTGCTGAATTCAAAAGCTTCTACAGGTTGCCGCGTGGTGAGCTGGGGTTGAGTTGCAGAGAGTACAACTGAAACAGACTTGCACACAAATAAGTACATATTCAAAGGAAAGGGAATACATAAAGGGTCACTGTTGGTGTCTGCGAGAAGGGAAATAAACGAACCAATGAAAAGAGAAAAGCAAAGAGCAGCGGCTGCTAACTCTAACTAAACGGCACAAACCTAGAAAAGTTGCCGAGTCTCTTTGTCTATACTATTTTACATAACATTACATTACATTATGCGAACCGGCCAAAACTAAGGACCACGCAAATATCATTGCATTTCCTTCTCATAGATCTTTCTTCCTTTCTCTTCCTCCACACTTCCTTCATTCTTTCAGAGTGTTGCGCCTTTCTCTCTGCTGTCCATCTTCCTCCCTTGCGTTCTCTCTTTTCTCCCACAAGAACCTTAATGTTGGATAGTATTTCCATGAATTGCGTTCTGTCTCTACAGTCGTCATCTGTAATTCCTAACCTCCGGAGTTCTTCCTTAATCTACTTGGTGCAACCCCCTTGGCTCTTCAGATTATATATACTGCTCAAAAAAATTAAAGCACCACTTTTTTCAAAGGCCACCGATTTTGTAAAGTTGACTCCACAAGCTCGAAATCTCAGTATGACGTTTGTCCTGACGCCTACCAAGCATATGCTTCAGCACAACTCCCCAACTTGAGTAGTTTCGGGGTAGCGCCCCGAAAACCAGCCCATTTTCGAATACCGCAAATTGAAGTTTGCGAAAAACGCTGTAGGACTTCTCGCAGGTTGCCAAAGCAGTCAAAAATGAATGAGTCTTGCTCTTAAAGGTTCCACAAACACGTTGAAATCATTACATTTGACGTTTGAGTATTTTCAACCCCCTTCATCATCCCCTAAACATGGACTACCATTGGGGTGTCTGAGATGGTACGGGGTGTGTTTAACCACCTCAAAACCTGCACACCGTCCTCAGTTGCTGATTGCAGTAAGTTCTTAAGGCCTCCGACAATGTTCACCCCCCTAACACCCTAAACTGGCATGGGACCAAACCACCCCCTCTTGATTCACACCTAAGGAAGGTTTTAATCGAGATGTTTATCAGTGTTGTGAATGGGGGTGTCTTCCCTAACGTTTCAAAAAGGGAGCTGTGCCTGTGTCACCACCCCTTCCCCTGCTACCCCCGTTTGTATGACTTTTCGAATCAGGCCCTTTTTAAGGGCTGAAACGAGGTCTTAATCGCTGAAAGGGCTGTAAAGGTCCTTAGAAGTAGTGGTGACACGAAATCAACCCCTTCCGATCGTTGATTAACATTCCGTCCCCCAGACTTGAAATTTTTGCACCCCCAACCCTCCCTGTCTGGACGCGTAACGCGTCATGGCAGAGTTTTCAGAGTTGGATAAAAATAAAGCTTATGGCCTGCAATCGAGCCCAAAACAGCAGGTTGGATGGAAATTCATCGGTAGGGTGGGAAACGGGACCAAAAGGTTTTCAAAAAAGTTAAGTCTATAGTAAGTACGCCCATGCATAGGCAACCCACATCACGTCCTTGCGTGCGGGTTGCCTATAATCGTTAATAGAATACAAAGGGTGGAAATGGAAGAAAAATGACGTGATGTGGGTTGCCTATGCATGGGTGTACTTACTAGAGGCTGTTAACTCTTTTGAAAAATTTTGGTCCCGTTTCTCACCCTACCGATGAATTTCCATTCAACCTGCTGTTTTGGGCTCGATTTCAGGCCATAAGCTTCATTTTGATCCAATTCTGAAAACTCTGCCATGACGCGTTACGCGTCCAGACAGGAAGGGTTGGGGGTGCAAAAATTTCAACTTTGGGGGACGGAATGTCAATCAACGATCGGAAGGGGTTAATTTCGTGTCACCACTACCTCTAAGGACCTTTGCAGCCCTTTCAGCGAATAAGACCTCGTTTCAGCCCTTAAAAAGGGCCTGATTCGAAAAATCATACAAACGGGGGTAGCAGGCGAAGGGGTGGTGACACAGGCACAGTTCCTTTTTTGAAACGTTCGGGGAATACCCCCCTATTCACAGCACTGATAAACATCTTGATTAAAACCTTCCTTACGGGTGAATCGAGAGGGGGTGGTTTCATCCCATGCCAGTTGAGGGTGTTAGGGGGGGGGGGGGTGAACATTGTCGGAGGCCTTATAAACTTACTGCAATCAGCAATTGAGGACGGTGTGCAGGTTTTCAGGTGGTTAAACACACCCGGTACATTCTCAGATGCCCCAATGGTAGTCCATGTTTAGGGGATGATGAAGGGGGTTGAAAATACTCAAACGTCAAATGTAACTATTTCAACGTGTTTGTGGAACCTTTAAGAGCAAGATTCATTCATTTTTGACTGCTTTGGCAACCTGCGAGAAGTCCTACAGCGTTTTTCGCAAACTTCAATTTGCGGTATTCGAAAATGGGCTGGTTTTCGGGGCGCTACCCCGAAACTACTCAAGTTGGGTAGTTGTGCTGAAGCATATGCTCGGTAGGCGTCAGGACAAACGTCATACTGAGATTTCGAGCTTGTGGAGTCAACTTTACAAAATCGGTGGCCTTTGAAAAAAATGGTGCTTTAATTTTTTTGAGCAGTATATTTTATCAACAATTTGTTTATTTATTCTTATTGGATACATTCTAACCATATGTCCATACAAACGTAAACGACCTTTCCTAATTGTTGTTTCCAGGTCTTCCACCCTTTCATATACCTCCTTGTTTGATCTTAGTCTCTAGGTTCCCTGTACTTTTTTGGGCAGTAAATCCTCCGCAATATCCCCCTTTCAATCTTCAGAACATTTTCCAGAATCCTCAATTAGCCGTCTCCACACCATATAAGATCACCGGTTTTACCACAGCATTATAGTGTTGTAGTTTGGCATTAAGGGAGAGGTTATTTTTTAGCCTATTTCCATTTATGAAAAAATATACAGTCAGACTGAGAGACTAGACTTTATAGCATTTCAAATGACGCATGCTACAAATGCTACACAGGTTAGAAAGGCTCAGGAGAGCTTCTCGCTTCGCTCGAAGCCCCAGGACTCTTTCAACAGACTCCATTACCCATTAACTTAGGCTTCCCGCGCGGGGAATGGAGAGCGGGAGGTGCACTCTGCTGCATGACGTCACGCACTCGCCGTCTCCGTATCGCATAACGCCAGACCCCAGGAGTAAACTCAGACTCGGTGCATATGCACTGAACAACATGATGACGTCACACACACCGTAACTGTAATGCATAACGTTAGACCAAAGCATAACGATGAAGTCGACAAGATCATTTGAAATGATAAAATAGGCTTATGAGATCACCTTTTGTCCGTGTGTGTGTCTGTCTGTGTGCGTGTGCGTATGTGTGTAACCTCCCCTAATAAAATCTAAACGGCTAGAGCGATTTCAATGAAAGTCGGTAAGTTCATAGCACTATTTCGGACGACCCCGACCGTGCCCTTTAAATTTTGTTACATCTCACCAATCCAACATGGCGGCTGTGCGAATTATTTCATCAGCATTCAATATCTCCTGAACTATTACCGATATCACCCTGAAATTTAGTACGGTGATAAAGGAAACTACTGAAAGTACACCTATGTGACTTCTAGAAACCTGGTAACTACAAAACCAACATGGCGGCCAATCGAAATTGCTACATTTAAATAAACGTTTCTCGCGATTTAACTAACCAAACACAAAGAAACTTGGTACGGTATATGCTTATACACATTGTAATGCTCCGATATCTAACTTCGTTCAATTGTTTACATAACCTCAAGATGGCGGCTGTGCGAAATATTTCACCGGTATTCTATATCTCTGAAACTATTACCGGTATCACCCTGAAATTTTGTACGGAGATATCGGGCACTACTGAAAGTTCATCTATGAGGCTTTCAAAAACCGGTTAACTTTTTTTTTTTTTTTTTTTTTTTTTTTTTTTTTTTTTTTTTGGCGTATGGCTTTTTTAGTGCCGGGAGTGTCCGAAGACATGTTCGGCTCGCCAGTTTTGTAGCTGCTTCGAGACGGACACCCAATGGGTGAGCTACAAGTACCGTTGGGGAGGGAAGGAGGGAAGTTGGATTGTAAGGACGAGGAGTTGGAAGGTAGCGGCTGTGGCCTATAGTTAGGGACCAACCCCGGCATTTGCCTGGAAGGAAGATGGGAAACCACAGAAGACCATCTTCAAGGTTGCCGGCGGGGGGATTCGAACCTCCGCGCCTCCCGGATGTGAGCGACTGCCATCAGTCATGCCGTAACCACCACGGCTAACTCACCCGGTACCGGTTAACTACAAAACGAACATGGTGGCCAAGCGAATTTGAAAGTATTAAATATAATTTTCTCGCGATTTAATGATCCAAACGCAATGAAACTTGGTGCAGCAAATGCTCATACACATTGTAATGCAGTGGTATCTAATATTGATCAATTGTTTATATAACCTCAAAATGGTGGCTGTGCGAATTTTAGAATTAAGTTTTTATTTCTTATGACGTAATCATGAGATCGAAGTGAAAGTTTAAATAATGAACCTACGCAATAATTTTCCTTTAATGGTACATGACTCAATGGCCTATTCATATAACAATCCAACATGGCGGCCATCCGAACTATTTAGACGGTTCTCAATATCTACAAATCTAGTACAGCAATCAAACTGATTTTTTTAATGTTCATAGGGGCTGTGAACATAAGTTCACCTATAGGACTTTCAATAGCCTGGTGGTCACAAATCCAACATGGCGGCGACGCGAATGATAAATATTCACATGGACGTTTCTCGCAATTTAACCTTCCGAGTGCAGCGAAACTTGGTACAGTAAATACTAATACAAATGCTAATCCACTGGCATCTAATTTATTTCAATTGTTTCCATAACCACAAGATGGCATCTGTGCAAAATTTTTAAATGTCGTTTTTACTTCTTGTGTTCTAATCATGCGATTGAAGTTTCATTACTACACGTACACAATAATCTTCATGTAACAGTACATAACTCTAAGACCTACATATATAAAATCCAACATGGCGACCATCCGAAATATTTAGTCGGTTCTCAATATGTACGAATCTATTACAACAATCAAACTGAAATTTAATATTGATAGTGGCAATTAACATAAGGAGGATATATGAAAATAGGCTTTAATTCTACACGGAACTACCTGTTGGTGTATTTATATTTAGTGGAGAAGTTGAGATTTTCTTGTTTAAGTCTTCTGTTTTCAATTGACTCTTTGTCTAGTCGATTACTGCTAATGATCTCTCCGAGGTATTTTGTTATTTGTGATTCTAATGTAATCGATCTTATTTAAACTGCTGGCCCATTGAAAAGTGGTTACCTTGTCACAATATACTTGAGTGGAGTAAAGTTGTGTAAACTTCGTCGGTATTTGAACTATAGAATTCTATTTGAATGAAATACACACAAGTTGTGTAAAGTTATACGTTTTGTTGGTGTCTTTGTACAGCATTTTTATACCTTGTTTATTATGCACAAAATTCAACCAGGGATTATACTCGTTATTTACAGATGGTCACAGGGTTGATCGCACAATTCAATCGGTCGGACCTGAAAGCGTTGTCAGTTTTTACTACTTTTCAGAAGACAGATAAAACGTCATTGACAGAAGAGAACTTAACAAACACGCTATATTAGTTATCAATGTTTTGAAGCAACTATTAAGTTATATTTGTGTTAGTGGAATATTAACTTTAATTTAATAAACATATCTTCCTGATCGTAAGCCTCCGTGGCTTAGGCGGCAGCACGCCGGCCTCTCACCGCTGGATCCGTGGTTCAAATCCCGGTCACTCCATGTGAGATCTGTGCTGGACAAAACGGAGGCAGACAGGTTTTTCTCCGGGTACGGTACTCCAGTTTTCCCTGTCAAAAATTTCATTCCAGCAACACTCTCCATTATCATTTCATTTCATCTGTCATTCATTTAATCAATGCCCCAGAGGAGTGCGTCAGGCCTCAGCAGCCGGCACAGTTCATATCCTCGCCGCTAGATGGGGGCTTCATTCATTCCATTCCTGACCCGGTCGGAGACTGGAAGCAGGCTGTGGATTTTCATTTTCATCTTCCTGATCAATTTTGTAAACGTGACTTAATGCCTTTCAGTTTCATGGTCAGCTTTGTGCGGCATAAAGCCATCCAGAATGAATAATTCACATCATATTTTATTCTTAAGTGGATTTGTAACATAAAAACGACCTAAACCCTGCACAAATGTAATTTACAATAGCACTGTAACTCGCAGAAATCTTGCAGTGTTGTAATGGTTATTAATTAGTGCCCCATGTTGGTAGCGACAAATGTAATGGTTCCTTTCGCCCTCTCGTTGAGCGACAAGTGTAACGTTTTGCTAGCCCCTAACTGTTGGGTGATAAATGTAACTGTTTACCTTTGCCTAAGCTATGTTGTTTTAATGGGCGCCAAGACCTCAATGCAATGTTGAAATCTAAATTTGTATTTAACAACGTCTAGCTCTGGCAGAACACATTCAAGACTCTATTCACTCAGATCGTGGTATGATTTGATCATTAACCCAACAAACAATTGTATCAGGAGAAGGAATTGGTCTATATCTAATGCTACCTACTGAAAGCAAAGATTGCATTGTAAAAGAAATGAATTTATTATATAAAACAAGTATAGCAAAATTAATAATAATAAGTACAAAATTTAAATTGGAGCGTTGTGATTTGAATATTACCGATAGAAAATTACGTGAAAACGGAGTCTGATAAATTGATTTTACTCTTATTTCCAAGCTATGAAGTTACTGAAATATGAAATGTAAAACAAAGAAAAATGAGAGATTGCGTATTTCTGCGTCATTTGCGCTTACCATTGGAAATTGCCAAGGCATTTCCCTCGTACTTGCTGATGCCGTGAGCTTCCCACAGTCTCCTGGACGTCGTCATCTCCGTCGGAATTTGATGATATTCTGGTAGATTAGATAATTCTATGGTCCGTACCTCGGACCCAAACACTCGTACAACCGCACTGGTTAAGTTTTGCAAAAGTTAGTCTTCAACTCCACTGAACATCGGAGCGACACGCACTTGCAACCGTACTCCGCAAGTTCTACACAGATAGTCGCTAACTCCACCGAACATTGGAGCCACTCGCACGCGCATCCATACTCGTCAAGTATTTCACAGATAGTTCTCGTTTCACGGCGCGTCGAACGATATATCCACACGTTGGCTCCCCCACTCTTCAGCCGGCTTCAGCTTGCGTGGTCCTCACTGATTGGTTGACCCACCGCTAGTTCCCCTCCTCTGGTTTCTTTACACTCGGCGCGCGAGAGGGAGAAGTCGTTTTCCGTTCCAACAATTCGCCTTTTCTAGACCTTGCGACCCAAGATTGCGTCATGCTTCTCGACAAGATTAAGCGTGTACTTGAAATCCCAGTGAGTCACTTCTCTCGATATACCCTAACTGACGAAAACTCCGTAAAATTCCGTAATCAGATAATTTTCTATGATATCGTCGTTCGTAATAATTTGCTGGATAGCGTTTTCTAAGACATAGAAAACCTATCTGAATGCTAATAATTTTTATAAAATGCTCCGAAAATACCTAAATAATAATTATAATAAATTAATAATAATAATAATAAATTAACATGAAAAATTCTCTTGGCTGAACAATTTGCCGCGTAAATAAATATAGAATGGCTTCCTACTGACTTATGCCAGTTGCATAAAACCCCTCGAAAAACACGTTACAGTGTGGCCAACATTAAGTACGGAATACGACGCTGAATGGCAGCAAGTCATTGACTTTATGCTCTTCAGCTCCGATCGATTAAATTTGTGTTCACAAACACTTTTATTCCCGGGGACGTGAAAACACTTGGTCTTGCCTACTTTGTGGTGGTATCCATGAGGTATCCAGGTGTCAGAATTTTTGATTTGTGTATACCCAGGATCTGCTTCTGTTGTATAAACGTCCAGCCAAATCTCCCTTCTTTTCTTTTCTCTTTCAAGGAGCAGTTTATTCGAGCGGACGGTGAAGGGGAGCCTCATACGTAGGTCTTCTATAAACATTGGTTCTTTGACGAGCTCGTATACTAGCCTCAACTTTGATTGTTTCTAAACAACTATGGTGGCTTTCAAGAATCGTGATTATTTGACTGCTTCCAAAGTCATTAGATCTTTTAGACTCATCTTTTCCCAAATCATATGTATTCCGTAGATTGCGACTCGAACTATTTATGCGTGGAACAAGGTTGGTTGGTTCCTCAGTTTAGGGGCTGCGACAACGCGGTCATGTAGCCCCGTGTATTTTTGGGTGTGTGCAGAATATGTCTGATAACCGGTGTTAATTGTGATGACTTTATTAGTGTGTGTTATCTGTTTCTTTAATTCAAGTAAGGACTGCAGACTTTGAATTTGTCAAACAGTTCCTACTTTTGCCGCCAAACGCCACCGTCAACGACTACTAGTTCAGAACTTATCTACTAGACGCCACCGCAGTCGGCTCTTGGCAACGAACTTAGGAACCTAAGAGCATTATTTACATTTTTAACTTCAAATTTAGCTTCACACAGGTGTAATTATTGGAAGGTTCTTTAACATGCCATAAATCTATGACATGGGACCGCCGGCTTTACTTCCCCCTCCGAAGGAAGGCATACTGAGGGATTTTGAACCCTCTTAATAAATCCGACAACATCGGCCGGGTTTGAACCCGCGATCTTGGGCATAGAAGTTCAGCAAGCTACCGTCTACGCCACCAAAGCCGCCGCGTGGAACAAGGCCATAGCAGTTTGTAATGATCATCTGGATACTTGTTTTATGTCAAAATTGCCTTTGTGGCAGATGCTGCTCGGGATTTCACTGTAGAATTTGAAGGATTCAAATGCCGTCAGAGTCGGAAGAGTCCAAGAGTATAGCAAGGAAGGTCGACAGGATGACAGAAAGGAGCCTGACACAAGTAAGTGGAAGCAATGCTGGACTCAATTGTGGTCCCGTGGTCGCCAACCCACGACCCACAAGTGAGAGCCCCTGAGACCCTTTAAAAATTATTTTGGAATAAATAAATCTAACGAAACAAGAAGTTCCGTGAAGAACTATACAGCCTATTTTCATATAACCTACTTACGTTAATTTCCTCTATCAACATACAAAATATCAGTTTGATTGCTGTAATAGATTCGTAGATATTGAGAACCGACTAAATATTGTGGATGGTCGCCATGTTGGATTATTATATATGCAGGTCTTAGAGTTATTTACTGTTACATGAAGATTATTGTGTACGTGTTGTATTCAAACTTCAATCGCATGATTAGGACACAGGAAGGAAAAACGAGATTTTAACATTTCGCACAGCTGCCATCTTGTGGTTATCAAAACAAATGAAAAATATTAGATGCCAGTGGATTAACATTTGTATAAGGATTTACTGTACCAAGTGTCACTGCACTCGGATGGTTAAATTGCGAGAAATGACCATGTGAATATTTATAATTCGCGTCGCCGCCATGTTGGATTTGTGATCACCAGGTTATTGAAAGTCCTATAGGCGAACTTATGTTCATATCCCCTATGAACATTAAACAATTCAGTTTGATTTCTGTATTAGATTCGTAGTTATTGAGGTCCGTCTAAATATTTTGGATGGTCGCCATGTTGGATGGTTATATGTATAGGCCATAGAGTCATGTTCATTAAAGGAAAATTATTGCGTAGGTTCATTATTCAAACTTTCACTTCGATCGCATGATTACGACACAAGAAATAAAAACTTAATTTTAAAATTCGCACAGCCGCCATCTTAAGGTTATGTAAACAATTGAACTAAATTAGATACCAGTGCATTACAATGTGTATAAACATTTGCTGTACCAAGTTTCATTGCGTTTGGATTATTAAATCGGGAGTAAAGTCTATATAAACCTTTCAAATTCTCTTGGCCGCCATGTTCGTTTTGTAGTTAATCAGTTTTTGAAAGTCTCATAGATAAACTTCCAGTAGTACCCTTTATCTACGATCAAAATTTCAGGGTGATACCGGTAACAGTTTCAGAGATATAGAATGTCGGTGAAATATTTCGCACAGCCGCCATCTTGAGGTTATGCAAACAATTGAATGAAGTTAGATGTCGCTGCATTACAATGTGTATAAACATATACTGTACCAGGTTTCATTGCGTTTGGTTGGATAAATCACGAGAAACGTCTATTTAAAAGTCGAACTTCGCTTGGCCGCCATGTTGGTTTTGTAGATACCAGTTTTTCAAAAGTCACGTAGGCGAACTTCTAGTAGTTTCCTTTATCACCGTACAAAATTCCAGGGTGATATTGGTAATAGTTTCGGAGATATTGAATGATGGTGAAATATTTCGCACAGCCGCCATGTTGGATTGGGAGACGTAACACAATTTGAAGGGCACGGTCGGGGTCGTCCTGAATAGTGCTATGAACTTAACGAGTTTGATTGAAGTTGCTCCAGCTGTTTAGAAGTTATTGGGGGGGGGGGGACACACTCATCAATCACCCACACACGCACACACAGACAGACACACGGACAAAAGGTGATCCCATAAGCCTATTTTTTTTTCACAGATGAAAATAGGCTAAACATCATTTAATTGACAACACTTGTTGTTGTTTCATATAGGGTCTTGGCAATCGTGGTTATTTCAGTTCAGTGTAGTTGGTTGTATAGAGTTAGTTGATAATCTGTGTTATTGTGGAGTCTGTATTAGTGTGTGTATATGTAATTGAATCGAGAATTGGGATGGAGGCGACCGTGTCCTGAAGTTAGAAACCATCCTGGAATTTACCCGGAGAGGAAATGGGAAACAGCGTAAAACCTTTCCTGAGGTGGCGGAGGTGGAAATCGATCTAGGATGGTCGAAGTGTTAATGAAACCCCGTTCCAGCCCTCAGATCAGGATTGAATTGCTTGGCAGAGCAATAAATCGAACCCAGACCTCTGTGGCGATGACCAAGAATGCTAGCCGCTACACCACGAGGTGATCAATACTATGGCGGATGATTCAGCAGCCCTTTCCAATATCGTTTGCTGTAACCCAACTGACGCATGTTGGCAGGAAGGTCGATAATTCTCTGCTGGTATCCCGTATGGTACTAATGCACTGTAAACATACGATACTGAACCCTACTATTTTCCCCTCAATGTCACTACAGACTAATACGAGGGAAAAATAATAGGGTTCAGTACCTTTTTCAGGATATGCATGTAGTGCATTATTACCATACGGGATGCAAAGTAGAGAATTATCGACCTCCCTGCCAAGACGCGTTAGTTGAGTTGCAGCAAACGATGGGGCTGCTGAATCACCCGGTATGTGATAGGCATGAAATCATTACGTCTGATTAGTTATTATCGCCTGTAATTAGACCACATCAAACTCTTGCCGACTTTAGAGGATGGCACACGAGTATTTGTTGGCTATCAGATGTATTATCCAGTGAAGGTAATACTAGGGAGGTACCATTCTATTATTGCTGTTTGTTGATGCAATGCTTATTATGATTCTGCATAACATCACTGCACACCATGTCCTATTAATGTCATTACATTCAGAATCCCTTGCGACTTGATTCATGAACAAAAGCCTATCACATGCATAACATGCTGCAGTTGCATGGCTTTCAACTTCCCAAGAGATTTCAATTCCATTGCAACTACACACAGCAGGTTATGTTCATTTAATCTAAACAGCAGATATTGCGTTGTAAAGTGTTTGTTTGGGCGTAACAAGTAGGTCGTCTGCCCCTTCCTAGAAAGTAACCGTAATGTCTTGTTCTTGTTGATTGATTTAGGAGATTTGCCATATCATGGTCATGTAACCCCATGTACTTAGCTGTGTGTGTAATTAGTCTGATAACCTGTGCTTTGTGTTGGATGTATTAGTGTGTATATTTGTACTTCAGGTGAGGACAGAGAAGAAGGCGGTCTTGGCCTTGAATTAGGAACCATCTCAGCATTCGTCTCGAGTAGAAGTGGGAAACCACGAGAAACCAATTCCAAGATGGCTGAGATGGGAATTGAACCTTCCTCGTCTCACGAGGCTGAGAGTACCCCGTTTCAAACCTCAGACCTGTTTTTTTTTGGAAGAGCCAGGAAACCAACCTGGAACATTTGGGCGTCAGCTAAGATTGCTAGCCGCTACACCATGAGATGGTCAATACTATTATCTTTGGTAATAGTTGGAGGAAGGAAGGAAGGGAAGGAAGAAAGGAAGGAAGGATGAAAGGAAGGCAGGAAGGAAGGAAGGAAGGAAGGAAGGAAGGAAGGAAGGGAGGAAGGAAGGGAGGAAGGAAGGATGGAAGGATGGAAGGAAGGAAGGAAGAATGGATGGAAGGAAGGAAGGAAGGAAGGAAGGTAGGAAGGAAGGAAGGGAGGAAGGAAGGATGGAAGGAAGGCAGGAAGGAAGGAAGGGAGGAAGGAAGGGAGGAAGGATGGAAGGAAGGAAGACAGGAAGGAAGGAAGGCAGGAAGGAAGGGAGGAAGGAAGGGAGGAAGGAAGGATGGAAGGAAGGAAGGCAGGAAGGATGGAAGGAAAGAGGGAAGGAAGAAAGCAAGGAAGGATGAAAGGAAGGCAGGATGGAAGGAAGGAAGGCAGGAAGGAAGGAAGGAAGGAAGGGAGGGAGGGAGGAAGGGAGGAAGGAAGGATGAAAGGAAGGAAGGAAGGGAGGAAGGAAGGGAGGAAGGAAGGATGGAAGGAAGGAAGGCAGGAAGGATGGAAGGATGGAAGGGAAGAAGGATGAAAGGAAGGCAGGAAGAAAGGAAGGGAGGAAGGAAGGAAGGAAGGGAGGGAGGAAGGAAAGCAGGAAGGATGGCAGGAAGGAAGGAAGGAAGGATGGAAGGAAGGATGGAAGGATGTAAGGAAGGAAGGAAGGAAGGAAGGAAGAATGGATGGAAGGAAGGAAGGAAGGAAGGAAGGAAGGAAGGATGGAAGGATGAAAGGAAGGCAGGAAGGAAGGAAGGAAGGAAGGCAGGAAGGAAGGGAGGAAGGAAGGGAGGAAGGAAGGATGGAAGGATGGAAGGAAGGAAGGAAGGAAGGAAGGATGGAAGGAAGGATGGAAGGAAGGAAGGAAGGAAGGAAGGAAGGAAGGAAGGTAGGAAGGAAGGAAGGGAGGAAGGAAGGAAGGCAGGAAGGAAGGAAGGGAGGAAGGGAAGAAAGGAAGGAAGGATGGAAGGAAGGCAGGAAGGAAGGAAGGAAGGGAGGAAGGAAGGGAGGAAGGATGGAAGGAAGGAAGGATGGAAGGAAGGATTGAAGGATGGAAGGAAGGAAGGAAGGAAGAATGGATGGAAGGAAGGAAGGAACGTAGGAAGGAAGGAAGGGAGGAAGGAAGGATGGAAGGAAGGCAGGAAGGAAGGAAGGGAGGAAGGAAGAGAGGAAGGAAGGATGGAAGGATGGAAGGAAGGAAGACAGGAAGGAAGGAAGGCAGGAAGGAAGGAAGGGAGGAAGGAAGGGAGGAAGGAAGGATGGAAGGAAGGAAGGCAGGAAGGATAGAAGGAAAGAGGGAAGGAAGAAAACAAGGAAGGATGAAAGGAAGGCAGGAAGTAAGGAAGGAAGGGAGGAAGGAAGGGAGGAAGGAAGGATGAAAGGAAGGATGAAAGGAAGGAAGGAAGGAAGGATGAAAGGAAGGAAGGAAGGCAGGAAGGAAGGATGGGAGGAAGGAAGGATGGAAGGATGGAAGGAAGGAAGGAAGGAAGGAAGGATGGAAGGAAGGAAGGTAGGAAGGAAGGAAGGGAGGAAGGAAGGATGGATGGAAGAATGGAAGGAAGGAAGGAAGGGAGGAAGGCAGGAAGGATGGAAGGAAGAAAGGAAGGAAGGATGGAAGGAAGGAAGGAAGAATGGACGGAAGAATGGAAGGAAGGAAGGGAGGAAGGCAGGAAGGATGGAAGGAAGGATGGAAGGAAGGAAGGGAGAATGGAAGGAAGGAAGGGAGGAAGGAAGGCAGGAAGGATGGAAGGAAGGAAGGATGGAAGGAAGGAAGGAAGGAAGGATTGAAGGAAGGAAGGAAGGAATGCAGGAAGGAAGGAAGGGAGGAAGGAAGGATGGAAGGCAGGAAGGAAGGCAGGAAGGAAGGAAGGGAGGAAGGAAGGATGGAAGGAAGGAAGGAAGGCAGGAAGGAAGGAAGGATGAAAGGAAGGATGGAAGGAAGGAAGGAAGGAAGGAAGGAAGCAAGGATGGAAGGAAGGAAGGCAGGAAGGAAGGGAGGAAGAAAGGCAGGAAGGATGGAAGGAAGGAAGGATGGAAGGAAGGAGGGAAGGAAGGAAGGGAGGAAGGAAGGACGGAAGGAAGGAGGGAAGGAAGGAAGGAAGGGAAGGAAGGAAGGAAGGGAGGAAGGAAGGATGGAAGGAAGGAAGGAAGGAAGGCAGGAAGGAAAGAAGGCTGGAAGGAAGGAAGGAAGGAAGGATGGAAGGTAGGAAGGCAGGAAGGAAGGGAGGAAGGAAGGCAGGAAGGATGGAAGGAAGGAAGGAAGGCAGGAAGGAAGGAAGGATGGAAGGAAGGAAGGAAGGAAGGAAGGAAGGAAGGATGGAAGGATGGAAGGAAGGGAAGGAAGGAAGGATGAAAGGAAGGAAGGAAGGAAGAATGGAAGGAAGGAAGGGAGGAAGGAAGGCAGGAAGGAAGGAAGGGAGGAAGGAAGGCAGGAAGGAAGAATGGAAGGAAGGAAGGAAGGAAGGGAGGGAGGGAGGAAGGAAGGAAGGACTCTTTTTGTTTTACGTGACCGTTAATCTCGGGATCATAAGCCAATCCTCCATTTCTCGTGTAACCAAAACTACAGGGCGTGACAATTCACATACGCTAAACGAGAATCAAACCTAGTATGCTACACAGTCTTGGCCCTGCTAACAATTGACAGAGGGCGTCTGGTGATAATTTGCAGAATAGTGTTTGTTCTATAATTATCGTTGTTGGAGCTGTTGTTTTATTTAACTACTTGCTACGTCAGGCTCATCAACCTTGTGTGATTGGATACGTGAGACATTTTTGTGTGATGACTTGTGTTATAGGAGTAAGCATTGTAACGGTCTGGGTGCACCTAGACTTAAAATGAAGTCAATTTAATATTTAAAGACGTTGACATTGTTCAGGTTTCTCGATGTAATTTGTCAGCGATTCGTCTTAGTGTACAGTTGGGCTCATCAATTGGTATGGTATACCTCACCACGAGGCTGGCCTCCCCGTAGCGTAGACCAAGGCGACAGATTACAAAATGCCTGAATAACTTCAATACGGTTGATTATTATATTATACAGTATTCTGCCTAGTGGCAGGTCCATGTCTTCGTACAGAGAATTTCAGATGCCAATCAGCTTCTTCCTTCAGTGTGCTGTAACTCCTTCCATATTTCATGTCATCCAAATGTTGCATTCTTCTTCTTCCCCGTCCTGTCGTTCCTTTGATCTTCCCTTCAATGACGTCGTGTATTAGCCCCTCATGTTTAAATATGTGTTCAATCCAGTTGGCCTTCCTCTGAAGAATTGTATTCTTCTCAGTACAACATCGTCACACGATCTGTCCACTTGATCTTCTCTATTCCTCTCCAGTACCACATTTCAAAACTTTCTAAGAATTTTCTTTCCCTTTTTCTCAATGTCCACGTCTCTGCCCCGCACAGTGCATTGCTCCAGATGTAACACTTCACCAATTTCTTCCTTCGTTCTAAACTCAACTTGCTGGTGAGCAGAGTCCTCTTCTTGTTGAATACGGCTTTGGCCATGGTGATTCTGGAGCGAATTTCATTTGTGCATTGAGCATCTTTTGTCAGCAAGCTTCCCAAGTACGTGAACTGCTACACTTTCTCCAATCATTACATATGTAATAAGCAGAGATAGGATTTATATGTATTTACATATTTATTTATTTACTACCCAGATATACATAATTCTTAAACTTATCTCCATGGATTATGTTGTCCTCTATTCAAATTGAACAATGTTATCTTCCATATTTTTCCATATTTCTGACATTGGTACATATTTATATGTAAAATAAATACTCTTCCATATTTAGTGATTTTTAATACAATATTCTTAGGAATAAAAATACTGTATATAGAATTATCATTTTCAGTGACAGAAAATATGGCAACACAGGACAAGTTTACAGTAATGTACATAAATTGTTTTTGAGCAAACAAGGATATTTATAAATTATATGGCTGTAACAATAGCAAGCATCCCTTTGAATCAGGTACCAGTGATTTTAAAAATCGACCTTGATCTTGAGATGCGCAAGCTTTCAAGAAATCCAAGCACCAAACTTTTGTTTATTAAGGAAACACTGAAAAATGGCTTCAAACCCCACAATGAATCCAGTTATTAACGCAACACAAACATATTGATATTCTGAGAGAGGATATTTCTTACATTGTCTTGGTTATAATGCTCATAGCACTGCTTAGCACTGCTTGTGGGTCGGCCAACACGATTGTACCCAATTGTAATGGGTGTTTCCCTAGTCCTGAAAACAATTTACATGAAAGTAATAAATAGGCGGTTCCGGTGGTGTAGTTGGTAGCATGCTGAGCTTCTAAGCCCAAGATAGCGGGTTCAAACCCGGCCGAAGCCGTCGGAATTTTTAAGAACGTTAAAAATCCCTCAGTATGCCTTCCTTCGGAGGGGAAGTAAAGCCGGCGGTCCCATGCCATAGATTTATGGCATGTTAAAGAACCTTCCACTAATTACACCTGTGTGAAGCTAAATTGGATAGTTTAAGAATGTAAACAACGCTCTTAGGTTTCTACGTTCGTTGCCAAGAGCCGACTGCGGTGGCGTCTAGTAGCAAAGTTCCGAACGTGGCCTAGTAGTCGTTGACGGTGGCGCTTGGTGGCAAAAGTAGGAACTATTTGAAAAGATCTAAGTTGCAGCCTGTACTTAAATTAAAAAACAGATAACGCACACTAATACAGTCATCAAATTAACACCGGTTATCAGACAGATTCTACACACACCCAAAGTACACGGGGCTAAATAACCGCGTTGTCGCAGCCCCTAAACTTAAGAACCAACCAAAAATAGACCTTCACCTTGAGATGCGCAAGTTTTCAGGAAATACAAGTTTCGAGGAAATGGGAATGTAAAACTAGAATAAAGATATATCTCCTGCTGATACAGTGACTTTTACATAAGCGCCAATCACCGAATGTGCGGTAGAACGAACCTTCAGCCGATGCAAATTACTTCCGCGGGACAACAGGAAAAGCTTCAAATATGAAAATTTAAAACAATATTGTGTGGCATATGGTAGCAGAAGTAATCAAATAAAAAGTAAGTGAACTGGAAAAAATAAATTTGAATAATTTATTTTATGAATGCAGTATTTTAATGTATTTTTGTAGGCAATAAAAGTAACAAAAATAGTCCTCTCGGCACGCCGGAAGGCGGAGGTAGATTTCACCGGACAAACTTGGGGATAGGCGAAAATAGGCAGAATATGCAGGTTTTCGTAGAAGGATCAGACCTCATTTATTGCGAGAAGGTATTTTATAATTGGAGTTTAATTAACTTTGTTTCTCGTCATTTTATACTTATTTTAAACATTTTATTGTCTTATGGGAACGGTAACCTTCTTGTCATTTGGGGTCCATTTTTAGCCTACTTTTCACATTTTGCAAAAATGAGGAAAAAGTAGTCTTATGAGATCGGGCAAATGTCTGTCTGTCTGTCTGTCTGTCCTTCTGTCTGTCTGGCTGTGTGTGTGTCCCCCCCTATCAACTCCTAAACGGCTGCAGGAATCCAAACGAAATTTAGTAGGAGTAAAGATCTATACCTGAATATCTCACGGCCATATTTGAAAATGATGTCAGTGCTACCAACTGCTGAAAAATCGCAATTGAAATTTGAGCTCCATGCTCGATATCTTGGAAGGTATGAATGGGAGCTATTTCAAAACTGGCATACGTATAGATAATAATATTTCAGTTAAATTTCCAGGAGGCCATGCATGGTAGTGTTGCCAAAATGATTCTAAGCCTGCTGATAGGTCTAATTTTAAATGCATATAACTTCTATACTATCAATTGGATTTCAACCAAATTTTGTATGTAATATGTGTACACAAACAGATATGACTGGGCGTATTCGTACGTGCCACCAGGGCTGCCAACTGTCAATAAATGTTATCTGTATTCTTTTATCCAAATACCAATATATCAGAAAGTATGCAAGCCGACAGCTTTAAACTATGCACACGTATAGTACCTGACATTCTAAATTAATTTGGAGTAACTAATGTACATCAGTGCTACCAACATGATTCTAAGACTGCTGATAAGACCAATTTTTAAATACATGTAACTTCTATAATATCAATTGGATTTCTACCAAATTTCCTATGTGCTATGTGTACCATAACAGATATGACTATGCTTATTCTTAAGAGCAACCAGGGCTGCCAACTGTTAATAAATGCTGACTCTATTTTTTACTCAAATATTAATATATCAGAAAGTATGTAAGCCAACAGCTTCGAACTTTGCACAAGTATAGTACCTAACATTCTAGATTAATTATGAGAAACTAATATACATCAGTGCTGCCAACATGACTCTAAGCCTGTTGATAGGTCCAATTTTCAAATACATGTAACTTCTATACTAACAAATGGATTTCATCCAAAATTGGCACAGCAAGATATCATAATATTTCAGATTATTTCTGACCAACGCATGCGTGACATTGTTGCCAACATGATTTTACGCGAGCTGATAGATCCAATGTCTAACTGCATGTAATGTCCATGCTACCCATTGGACTTCAACCAAATATTGTATTCTGTATCTTAAGAGATGGAACTAAGAATATATTCAGTCACCAGGGCTGCCAACAGTAGTGTTCTATTAGGCTACAGGTATATTTCGAACTAATTAGAAATTTCGATATTACCAACTTAATTTCGCTATTTTTCTTGATAGTTCTATATAGATTGGCATGAATCTTAAATTTTAAGAAAAGTAGGCTCTTTAGTTCGTCACGGAACTTCTTGTTATACTTGTGGTCACACTGTCCTTATGCAAGGTTTCGACACTGATGTGTAACTATGTAACGGTCTGTTACTTCTTTACGCAAAATTATATCTCCCGCAGAGATTTTGGTTGGTCCTCAGTTTAGGGGCTGCGACAACGGGGCCATGTAACCCCGTGTACTTTGGGATGGCTGTATTAGTCTTAATTCAGGTAAGGACTGCAGACGGTCAATTTCAAGCAGTAGTTCCTAATTTTGCTACCAGGTACTACCGTCAACGACACCTAGCTGTGAACTTGGCTACTAGATGCCACCGCAACCAGCAACTCGCAACGAACGTTGGAACTTCCCCTCCAAAGGAAAGCATACTGAGGGATTTTTAGCGCTCTTAGAAAATCCGACGACTTCGGCCGACTTTGAACTCGCGACCTTGGGCATAGACATTCAGCATGCTACCAGTTACGTCACCGAAGCCGCTTCACACTTAGTCAGATGGAAATCTGGATCTGATCTCGTGCAACTGCGTTGTCTTGGCAACGTCTGATGGCTCATCACTCATCAATTTAGTAGTGTTGCCATAGCAACCACTGATAGCTCTTGGCATTTTCTTATAATTCCGAAATAATTTTTCTCATCCCTTGGCGTAATGGTGGGTCATATCAAAAATTCTTTCAGACAAAAGTTTTAGGTAATTATTAGGGGAATATTGTCCATTTTGTACGGTTTTGATATTGTGGCTATTAAGAGAGATATGATTAATGTTTCCCGAAAAAAAAAACACTTTTTTCCACCCCTTTGGTCAATGGTTGGTGCTATAAAAAAAACTCTTCAAACATAAATTTTTGGGCTTTATCCGACACATAGTATGAACGTTGAACGGATTCGATATTTCACATATTAAGAGAGTTATAGCAATATTTTTCTTTTCGAAAAAAGCCCCCCATTTTCACCCCCTTCGACCGATTTAGCCCAGTAACGAACTCGAACGAGATTTTATAGGTATACTAGCAATAGTACCCGGCTTCGCCCGGTGGAATGATGATAATATTTTAAGGTCTCCTTAGAAATATAATGGACTTAAAGTCATTTGCCCCCAAAGACAATGAGGGAGTAATATCTAGGTCATTTGCCCTTTTGATAAGGATGATAATAAAAACTACTGTTGAATTGACACGTCAAACTTACAAACGACCGTAATAGAAATACATATTTCAAAATTCACAGGCGAGGAAGACTTATTGTGTGTGGTGATTAATGGTGTAATGGGCGTAACATCTACTGTAGGTCATTGGCTCTTATGATCAGGATGATAAGGGAAACTACTACCGGTATTGAATTGACACTTCAACGTATAATGTACACAATGTACTGTAATAAAAATAACTATATGGTGGCTTCGGTGGCGTATTTGGTAGCATGCTGAGCTTCTATGCCCAAGATAGCGGGTTCAAACCCAGCCGAAGCCGTCGGATACTTTAAGAGCGTTAAAAATCCGTCAGTATGCCTTTCTTCGGAGGGGAAGTAAAGCCAGAGGTCCCATGTCAGATTTATGGCATGTTAAAGAACCTTCCACTAATTACACCTGTGTGAAGCTAAATTGGATAGGTAAACAACGCTCATAGATGTCTACGTCCGTTGCCAAGAGCCGACTGCAGTGGCGTCTAGTAGCTAAGTTCCGAACTTGGCCTAGTAGTCGTTGAAGGGTGGCGCTTGGCGGCAAAAGTACGAACTATTTGAAGAATTCTATGTTGCAGTTTGTACTTAAATTAAAAAAAGATAACACACACTAATACAGTCATCACATTTAACACCGGTTATCAGACAGATTCTACACACACCCAAAGTACACGTGGCTACATGACCACGTTGTCACAGCCCCTAAACTTAAGAACCAACCAACCAAAAATAAATATTTTAAAAATCACAGTCGAGAAAGACTTTATGCGGCGGTGATTATTGGTATGAAGCGCGTAACATCTAGGTCATTTGCACTTATGATGATAATAAGAAGGTAATGAAAAAATGACTACTAAACGAACAAGGTGTTATTTTAAAACTGATATAGGTAATTCAGGTGTCTAGCTTCGATGTCTTCCAAAGTCTCATCCTTATTTTCTGGCTTAGGCCTGTACTGGATGCGTTTAGTGAAAGAGCGTACTGCTCGGCAAAGACAAAGAATATAGGTCCAAGCTGCAAGAACCTGAGATGATCGCAGATGATGACGAAATATGATGACACACGTTCGGGGTTCCCCGTCCTATACAGATTGACCGGGAATCACTCACTGTTTCGCAACGGCCCTGTGCTGGCATCAGCATAGACAGCAGGAGATAACACGGCGGGCTCTGGAAAGTACTCTCAAGTCACCTTGCGATGAATCAGCAAGCTATTCTCACAACTGACCCCCCCCCAGGGTCTCACAACTTGTGGGACGTGGGTTGGCGACCACGGAACCCCAGCTGAGTCTGGCATCGCTTCTACTTCCTGGTGTCGGGCTTATTTCAGTTCTCTTTCCTGTCGGCCTCCCTTGGTCAACTCTTGTTCTCTTCCGACCCAGACTGTATTAGGGTATCCGAGGGCTAGGGAGTCTTTCAATTTCCCGCCTTAAATGGCTTTGTCTTATCTTTCCTGATACCCTCATTCTTCGAGGGGTCTGCCTTCTTTTTCTTTTCATAATATCTCCTGTCTTCTGCTCAAGGCCCTCAAAGAGGCAGGGTGTGTGTAGACCCACCACTTCTGGTACACCCTCAAGGGCTCTTGACTGGTGAGTTAGGAAGCTGGCAACCGCGAGGAATTCCTGAGCTACTTGCAGGGAATGGAGTGGTATGTCAGAAATTTCAAGTGGACAGTGTTACGCATCGGGTTCCAAAGGGTAAGTATACACACTTTGTTTTCGATCGGTGAACGATGTAGATTTGTACCAAAGGGCCTTAATGCGGGAAATGGAGTGGTCTGTCCGAAATTTCGAGTGGACAGTGTTACTCTCGAGTTCCAAACGGTAATTATGTAAAATCTGGTTGAGATCGGTGAAACGGTGTAGTTTTGTGCCAAGGGCCAAAATGCAGGGAATGGAGTGGCCTGTCCAAATTTTAAAGTAGACAGTGTTACTCATCGGGTTCCAAAGGGTAAGTAAACACATTTTGTTTTCGATCTGTGAACGATGTAGATTTGTGCCAAAGGGCCTAAATGCGTGGAATGGAGTGATCTGTCCGAAATTTCGAGTGGACAGTGTTACTCGTCGAGTTCCAAAGGGTAATTATGTAAAATCTGGTTGAGATCGGTGAAACGGTGTAGTTTTCTGCCAAAGGGCCAAAAAGCAGGGAATAGTGTGGTCTGTCCGAAATTTAAAGTGAACAGTGTTACTTGTCGGGTTCTACGGGTAAGTATATAAAATTGGGGTCAGATCGGTGAAACGGTGTAGATTTGTGCCAAACAGCCTAAATGCAAGGGATGGAGTGGCCTCGCCGCAATTTCATGCAGACAGTGTTAGTCGCAGTGTTCCAAAGGGTAAGTTTCCGAATATTGGTTCTGATCGGTGAAACGGTGTAGATTTGTGCCAAAGTGCCTAAATGCAGGGAATGGGGTGGTCTGTCCGAAATTTTAAGTGGACAGTGTTACTCGCAGGGTTCCAAAGGGTAAGTATACAAAGTTTGGTTCAGATCGGTGAAACGGTGTAGATTTGTGCCAAAGGGCCTAAATGCAGGGGATGGAGTAGCCTCTCCGCAATTTCAAGCAGACAGTGTTAGTCGCAGTGTTCCAAAGGGTAAATATACAAATTTTGGTTGAGATCGGTGGAACGGTGTAGATTTGGGCCAAATGGCCTAAATGCAGGGAATGGAGTGGTCTGTCCGCAATTTCAAGCAGACAGAGTTACTCGCAGGGTTCCAAAGGGTAAGTATACATATTTTGGTTCAGATCGGTGAAACGGTGTAGATTTGTGCAAAAAGGGCCTAAATGCAGGGAATGGCGTGGTCTGTCCGAAATTTCAAGCAGACAGTGTTAGTCGCAGGGCACCAAAGGGTAAGAATACGAATTTTGGTTCTGATCGGTGAAACGGTGTAGATTTTGACCAAAGGGCCCAAATGCAGGGAATGGGGTGGTCTGTCCGAAATTTTAAGTGGTCAGTGTTACTCGCAGGGTTCCAAAGGGTAAATATACAAATTTTGGTTGAGATCGGTGAAACGGTGTGGATTTGGACCAAAGGGCCTAAATGCAGGGAATGGGATGGTCTGTCCGAAATGTCAAGTGGACAGTGTTACTCGCAGGGTTCCAAAGGTTAAATATACAACTTTTGGTTCAGATCGGTGAAACGGTGTAGATTTGTGCAAAAGGGCCTAAATGCAGGGCATGGGGTGGTCTGTCCGAAATTTAATGTTGACAGGGTTACCCGCAGGGTTCCAAAGGGTAAGTATACAAATTTTGGTTCAGATCGGTGAAACGGTGTAGATTTGTATACATAACAGACAGACAGACAGACAGACAAACTTTGTGCTTTATATATATATATATAGATACATATTCGGTAAAAAATTCAAAGTGATTGGTGCAAAATTACGGCAGTTATCGTGTCCACAAGAAACTGATATACATATATATATATATATATATATATATATATATACATAAATTATATATAAACTTTTGAACTGACGGTGGTTTTGGGTTCTGAGGAATGTGAAACGCGAAGATATGTCGAAATTTTCCGGAAGTCGAAACATAGTACCCATTGCAATAGTTAGCTTTGTAATGAAATCTACCTCTGGTTGGTTCCTCAGTTTAGGGGCTGCGACAACGCGGTCATCTAACCCCGTGTACTTTGTGTGAGTGTAGAATCTGTCTGATAAACGGTGTGAATTGAAATGGCTGTATTAGTCTTAATTCAGGTAAGGACTGCAGACGGTCAATATCAAGCAGTAGTTCCTAATGTTGCTACCAGGTACTACCGTCAACGACACCTAGCTGTGAACTTGGCTACTAGATGGCACCCCAACCAGCAACTCGCAACGAACGTTGGAACTTCTCCTCCAAAGGAAAGCATACTGAGGGATTTTAGCGCTCTTAGAAAATCCGACGACTTCGGCCGGCTTTGAAACCGCGACCTTGGGCATAGACATTCGGCATGCTACCAGTTACGTCACCGAAGCCGCTTCCCACTTAGTCAGATGGAAATACTGAATCTGATCTCGTGCAAGTGCGTTGTCATGGCAACGTCTGATGGCTCATCCCTCATCAATTTAGTAGCGTTCCCATGGCAACCTCTGATAGCTCTTGGCATTTTCTTATAATTCCGAAATCATTTTTCTCATCCCTTGGTGTAATGGTGGGGCATATCAAAAAAAATTCAGACAAAAGTTTTAGGTAATTATTAGGGGAATATTGTCCATTTTGGACGGTTTTGATATTGTGCCTATTAAGAGAGATACGATTAGTGCTTCCCGAAAGTCCCACATTTTCCCACCCCTTTGGTCAATGGTTAGTGCTATAAAAAACTCTTCAAACATACATTTTTGGGCTTTATCCGACACATTGTATGAACGTTGAACGGATTTGATATTTCATATATTAAGAGAGTTATAGCAATATTTCACTTTTTCGAAAAAAGCCCCCCATTTTCACCCTCTCTGACCGATTTAGCCCAGTAATGAACTCGACCGAGATTGTATAGGTATACATATTCGGTAAAAAATTCAAAGTGATTGGTGCAAAATTACCGCAGTTATCGTGTCCACAAGAAACTGATATACATATATACATACATAAATTATGTATAAACTTTTGAACTGACGGTGGTTTTGGGGTCTGGGGGATGTGAAACGCGAAGATATGTCGAAATTTTCCGGAAGTCGAAACATGGGACCCATTGCAATAGTTAGCTTTCTAATGAAATCTACCCCTAGTAATCAGCATATCATGGAGGACCTTATGTAGCCCTATATACAAGAGCGAGAGGAGGGAGATGTCAGGTACCAGTGATATAAAGATAGACCTTGACCTGACTTACTTAACTTCACGTAATTCCTGTCGTTCCTTCCGGAGCATAGGGCCTGGTCAAAATGCCTCCACGCAGTACGGTTCCAGGCCATTCTCTTCACTTGACTCCAGGTCTTGTCAGCCTCTGCAATTTCTTTTTCGATCGTCCTCTTCCTGCCGCCTTGAGGATTCCAGTCTAGCGCCGCCCTCTCAACAGCTCCGTCCGGCTTCCTTTGTGTGTGACCAATCCAGCGCCATTTCCTCTCCTTGATCTGGATGCTAATCGGTTCTTGATTGGTGATCCTAAGATCTTCATTTGAGATTGTGTCCGGCCACCTCACATTTATGATGCGACGCAGACATCTGTTAATGAACATCTGTAGCTGGTTGTTGATCGGCTTTGTGACTTTCCATGTTTCACAGCCGAAGAGAAGAATCGACTTTACGTTGCTATCGAAAAGGCGGAGCTTGGTCTTCCTGGAAATGTGTCTATTTCTACAGATGGGGTAGAGCAGGATAAACGCACCATTTGCCTTCCAGATACGGCTTCGAACATCTTCCTCTGCTCCCCCATCATTTGTGACTATACTTCCAAGGTACAGGAAGGACTCAACTCGCTCAATTTCCTTTCCGTTGACTGTCAAGCTAGTCGGGACGTCCGAATTTATTCTCATCTCTTTAGTCTTGATGGTGCTGATCTTTAGCCCTGCGCGTTCTGCTTCTCTCTGCAACCTCCCCAGCTTATCTTCTACGTCTCAGTACGGTTGTGCCATAAGACAAATGTCGTCTGCGAAATCCAGATCTTCAAGCCTGTCATTTATACCCATTGAATCCTCTTCCGTCCTCCCTTTACCTTCTTCATCACACTATCCAGGACCAACAGGAACATAGTGGGGGAAAGGACACACCCCTGTCTCACTCCGGAACTGACATTTATCTGTTCTGTTAATTTGCCTTCGTGAAGAAGCTGGAACTCATACCCTTCGTACATCTCTGTCATGATTCTGATGATGTTTGTTGGAATGTTGTATTCCTCGAGGGTCTTCCACATGATTCTTTGATTTACGGCGTCGAAGGCTTTCTCGAAGTCAACAAATGTGAGGTAAAGCGTATTTTGCCACTCCACACTCTGCTCCAGGATGATTCGGAGGGTGTTGTTTGGATCCACACAGCTGCGATGTTGTCGAAATCCCACCTGTTCCTTCTGAAGCCTTTTTTCTACGCAGTCTTTTATACGATTCAGGGTGACTCTTGCTAGGTACCAGTGATTATAAAGATAGACCTTGACCTGGAGATGCGCAAGTTTTCAAGATATCCAAGTTTTGAGGAAATGTGTAATGTAAAACTGGAATCAGATATATCTCCTGCTGACACAGTGAATTTTAAATATGCGCCAAAAAGATGGCGGGATCATCCAATGGGACACGAACTTAGACATAATGGATTATCTTATACAGTGTGGTCCACCCGCCCCTTATTATTTAGTTTTATGAAACCCAACTAACACGGCATTTCTCCCGATGGTCGATATTGCTCTGCGCTCTGACTGTGCGACAGCAATGTAATTGGGCCATGGGTCTAGCAAAGAAAAACCGACCTTAAACTTTTCCCCGCCAAATACTATGGCCCATTCTACTAACATATGACTCACTGCTCCTTGAAATAACACACATACACGCAATTCGATTGAATTAATAGCTTACGCCACGTGATATGTAATAGTAGAAAGTTAAATCAACACCATAAAACGTGATTGAAGACTTTGAGATGGACTTAAACGTTTGAGGTGGGACGGCTACTGTAACTACACCACGTTTAGCGAGCGGTATCTACCATGTGTTGGTGGCTGAGAGGTTTAAAGCCTGACCGTACATGATGGGCGGGAGCGGGTTGAATTCTGCTTCGAATTCAGTAATAGGCATACTTTTTTGAACGAAAGCCCACATTCCATTTTAGTGGGGATGTAACTACAGTGCCACATTTATTGCCTTACGACGTATTTTTGTGACGAATACGTTGAATTTTGCTGATTTATTTACGAGAATACGATCGAACTGGTACGTTATGCCACGTGACCTGTAATGGCAGCAAATTTAAAAACTGGCATGAATATTAATATAACATATCGAAGTGTCGCTCCGGAGGTCCGGATTCGATTCCCAGCTTTGCCAAGAAATGTAATATTTGTCTGAGGGCAGAAATTGGGTACACGTAGCCTCGTGAAGCAAATATGAGAAGAAGTGGGTTCGATTCCCACCTCAGCCACCCTGGAAATGGTTTTCCGTGGTTTTCCACTTCTACTCCGGCCAAATTCCGGGACGGATTCTATCTTAAGGCCACGGCCACCTCCTTCCCAATCCTTAATTGCAAATACACACATCATTATAAGCCCGCAATAACTCAGGTTATCAGACAAATTCTACACACACTCCCAAGTAAACGGGGCTAAATGACCGCGATGTTCTAGCCCCTCACATGAAACAAAACAACAACATATCGAAGGATATTCTGATCGCCAGTGCTTGCATCGAAGTATACGTATTCCTTAGAATTTCCCATGGTATTATTAGTATACTTTCGATTTTTGCAAAAAATTAAAGAAGACTTATGAGATCTACACAGGGCCAAAAATTGTGTGTCTGTGTGTGAGTGTGTGTGTGTGAGACTGTGTGTCTGTGTGTGTGTGAGTGTATGTACTCTGAATGTCTGCCCCACCCTATCAATTCGAACTCGGTGAAACCTAATTGAACGAAATTTGGTACAGAGGTAGAACTAGCAAAGGGCACCTCAGTGTCATGTTTTATATCGCCGCCATCTTGACGGAAACGTAATGGCGGCCACCCAAATGTTCAAAGCTTAAATCAAATTACGGATAACCTAATCATCCGATCTCTACCAAATTTTGCAACAACATATATTTATATGGCGAGCGTCGTTTGTGTGAACTACAAGGTCATCATCCAATTAGCGTGCAGATGGCAGCCATGTATGTGTGCAAATTGATTCCCCCAATCAATTCAAACACGGTGAAACCGAATTGAACGAAATTTGGTACAGAGATAGCACTAGCGAAGGGCACTCCAGTGCCATGTTTTATATTGCCGCCATCTTGACGAAAACGTAATGGCGGCCATCCTAATGTTAAAAGCTTGAATCAAATTACGACCAACCTAATAATCTGATCTCTACTAAATTTTGCAACAACATACCTTTATGTATAGAAAATCGTTTGACCACACTACAAGGTCATCAGGCCAATAATGTGCGGATGGCGGCCATGTATGTGTGCAAATCGATTCCCCCTATCGTTTCAAACACGGTGAAACCGAATGGAACGAAGTTTGGTACAGAGGTAGCACTAGCAAAGGCCACCTCAGTGTCATGTTGTATATCGCCGCCATCTTGACCGAAACGGAATGGCGGCCACCGAAATGTTAAAAGCTTAAATCAAATTACGACCAACCTAATCATTTGATCTCTACCAAATTTGTCAACAACATACCTTTTTGTGGGAAGCATCTCTTGGCTGAACTACGAGGTCATCAACCCAATAGTTCGCAGATAGCGGCCATGTATGTGTGCAAATCGATTCCCCATATCAATTCAAACACGGTGAAACCGAATTGAATGTTTTTTTTTACAGAGGTAGTACTAGCAAAGGGCACATCATATTCATGTAAAATATCCGTATAGCACGTTGTATTTCAAGAAGCTACTACAACTAACATTCAATTATACTCCTTGAAAAGGACAACGAATTATAACAATATCCATTCAATTAGGAGAAAGTAGGCTATACGTTCTTTACCGAACATCTTGTTTTGTTATTAAATTTTAACAAATAGTCTTAGCATATCTTAAGGCCTGTATCACACGACACTCGCTGACAAGGAAGCTGCTGTGATCGCTGGTACAAAATCCTGTATGATTCTGTTCTCTTCGTCAGTATACCCGCTTGTATTACCGAAGTGTATCACACGCTAGCATTTTGTACGCTAAGTTGTATGAAATAAAACCGAAGGGCTGTCGTTGAGGGCATTATTTGCAGTTAATTCGCCTTAATAACGCAAAACGGTCGCGAAACTTGCTTTAAGTAAATTAGAAAACATGCTTGGTACTGAATGCATTCCAATCAATATTTAAGATCTAACTGTAATAATTTAATATTTTACCATACGCGTTAATAAGAAGCGCAACAAAAACCTCCAGAGTATGTTGAAAATGAGTGCAAGTGTTATTGCGCCCGCTCGCTCTTTCGAAGATCCCGGGTTCAAGACTATCCAACGGCAGACTTTTAAAATTCTTTTTAACTATTTTATTTTACCCTCCCTACCTCGTACAGCAAGATTTCAACTTGGTTTTGTTCACATTATCTACGAAGACGATAGGGAAAGTTATTTTCTTGTCTCATTTAAATGGCTATTTTCCCTAAATACTGTTCAAAACCATGGATGGATAGTATTCGTTATAATTATTATATTTTTAGTCGATTTTACCCTCCATGTTAGGTTTTCCCACGGACTCGGCGAGGGATCCCATCATTACCGCCTCTACGGGCAGTGTCCTGGAGCTTGAAACATCTCGTCTGGGGGATACAACTGGGGAGGTGGATCAGCACCTCGCCCAGGTGGCCTCACCTGCAAAGCGAACAGGGTCCTCTTGACGGATGGGAAGGGAGGGGAAGAACGGGAGGGACAGGCAAGGAAGAGGGAAGGAGGCGGCCGTGGCCGTACGGTAGGTAACATCACGGTATTTACCCGAAGGCCAAGTGGGAAACCACGGAAAACCACTTTGAGGATGGGTGAGGTGGGAATCGAACCCCTCTACTTATTTGGACCACCCGAGGCTGAGCAGACCCCGTCCCAGTCCTCATACCACTTTTCAAATTTCGCGGCAGAGGTGGAAATCGAACCCAGGACGTCCGGGGTGGCAGCTAATCACGCTGACCACTACGCAACGGAGGCGACTATATTCGTGATAATTAGAATTTTAATAGTTCAATATTTATCCCAGAATAATAATATGACACGTTCTGTAATTACTGTCGCCTCCGTAGCGTAGCGGTCAGCATGGTTAGCTGCCGCCCCGAAGTTCCTGGGTTCGATTCCCGGCTCTGCCACGAAATTTGAAAAAAGTGGTATGAGGACTGGAACGGGGTCTACTCAGCCTCGGGTGGCCCAAATGAGTAGAGGGGGTTCGATTCCCACCTCAGCCATCCTCGAAGTGGTTTTCCGTGGTTTCCCACTTCGTCTTCGGGCAAATGCCGGGATGGTTCCGACTTCAAGGCCACGGCCGTCTCCTTCCCCCTTCCTTGCCTATCCATCCTAATCTTCCCCTCCTCCCTTCACTCATGAGGCCCCTGTTCGCTTTGCAGGTGAGGCCGCCTGGGCGAGGTGCTGATCACACCTCACCAGTTGTATCCCCTCCGACCAGATGTTCCAAGCTCCAGGACACTGCCCATAGAGGCGGTAGTGGTGAGTTCCCTCGCTGAGTCCGTTGGAACCACCAACCTAGAGGGTAAATCGACCAAAAAACTGTAATTACTGCCTTGCTGCGAGGCTGAACGGTAACGTTCTCGCTTGCTGTGCCCAAGGTTGCAGGTTCGTATCCTGGCGCAGTCAGCTGGCTTTTGAGGGTGCACAAATGCGAGGGAGTCGTGTCAGTAGATTTACTGGCACGTTGAAGATACCCTTCGGAGCAAAATTCCGGCACCCTGACGTCTCTAAAAGCCAGAGTAGTTAAAAGGGACGTAAAACCAATAACATTATAATTATCTGTATTTACTGTATGTTTGGGGCAGATGACCTCGTAGTTCCGCCCCTTAAAACCTCACTAACTAACTATTACTGTAAGTGTATAGCAATCGCTTTTCGCACAGAAGCCGTTGAAAGAAATTATAGTTTCGGTCTGATCTATTTATTCGTGAGCCTACCCACATAACAAATCTATTTGTTATGTGGGTCGTCTGATTTAGTCAGAGTTTTCATTTAAACAAAGGTGGTCAAAATTTCGAACACTTGCTACCTTGAATATACAGGATACCTTGCATTCGTTCTACAGATCGTTATGTCGTCGTCCAATCTGGCTGCGTACCATCGGAAAAGTACGGTCCTTTTGAGGACCAAATAAAAAATCACTCGTTGGAACAGATAGATATGCGTCCATAATACATCCACAATAAACGACATTAAGCAAAAAAAATGTACTAGTTCAAGGTTCGAACCAACTACAATGCGACTTCGTTGACGCTACTCTAGCAATTCCTGATTTAGCCACCATAGCTACCGAGATCCATAGTGTATTGCTGGCATGTATTCAATCTATTCGTAGACACTTCCTGTCCAAACGTAAGAAGGTGTTATTCGGAGCTCTGATCGTTTCAATCATGCATTATATTTGAATCGGTCATTTGGAAAAGGGCACATGTCCACTTTTTTTCCAAATGCATGTTTTCTCATATTCCTGTAGTTTAAATGTAGACGCATTGATCCACGCGAAAAAGACACTTCTAAGTCTTGTACGTATGGAGCACGGGACCTGACAATTTTGTCATTCCATTCGAGAAGGTCACATATCCCACAGCATGTCCTTTTCCAATGGATCGCAGCGAGCGCTGGCAGCGCGCTGTGCTAGTTCTCGCCAATAGGAACATCTGCCGCCTCCCAGCTGTTTCCGAGGTGTTGCTTGTATGTTGTAGTTGTAAACATGACAAGTTCAAGTGATTGTAGTGACAGTATAGATTCTGATAGTGCTACAGTATGCAAGAGAAGAAAGAAAGGAGTAATTAACCGCACGAATTATCAGCCATTTCTAATTAAAACAGCTAAGATTAAAGGATTGTCCCATATTAACCACGTTGGTAAATTTATTGACGCTAGGAAAACTGGATCAAGCTGCAGGTATGTCCATATTATTATTATTATTATTATTATTATTATTATTATTATAATAGGAACGACACACATTATAATTAGGTTATACAAAATATTTTCCTTTGCGTTTTAGATGTCCCAGAGGGTGTTTTAACGGATTGGAAGAAGATAAAATGACTATTTTAGCTATGTTAATAACTTTGACACTAAGGATGCACAGGACACATATTTACAAAGTCTTATCGAGTTTAAGGAGATTTCAAGAGAACGGAAGAATCCAGAGGCCTCTGTTTCAAAACCTAAAATACACAGTTTTACATATTATATTTGCCTGGACAGTCGACGAGTACCAGTATGCAAACAAGCTTTCATCAGTTTACATGGTGTAAGTTCTAAGAAAACTCGACGTTTATGCTTGTTACTGGCTGCTAATGAGTCGCCAAAAGACAAACGAGGGACATCTATAGGGTCTCGACACAACGTAAGTACTGGAGAAACTTGTATGAGTATTAGCCAGTTCATAGAATCATTTGATGTAAAAGAGGTGCATTATTCCAACAATACAACAAAAAAGTACCTGCCTGCTAACCTGAATGTGAGAACAATGTATGACATGTATGTTAATAAGTTTCCGAACATGAAAGGAACAGTGAAATATAAGTTCTTCCTAAAATACTTCAAGGAGAATTACGCTTTACCTTTCGGTAGGCCGCAGATAGATGTCTGCTCTTTTTGCGAGGAATATAAACAGAAAATGCGCAGTGCACATTTAAATGATACTGCAAAACGCGTTGCCACAGCTGTATATATAGTACATAAACGACGAGCCAGCAAGTACTACAACAAAATCAAGGAAATAAAAGCTCAGTCTCTGAAGAATGATCATGTAGCAGGAATCGTAATAGATTACATGCAAAACCTTCCCTTACCTCATATTCCCGTGCAGGAGGTTTTCTATTACAGGCAACTATGGGTATTTGTATTTTGCATTTACAATTTAAAAACAAACAAAGCCAGGTTTTATTCATATCATGAAGGTGAGGCACTTAAGGGCCAAACGAAGTATGCACATTTCTTAATGACTACGTCAATGAATGTGTCGCAGAAACTGTTACTGAGCTTCATATTTTCTCGGACGGATGTCCGGGACAAAATAAGAATAACACAGTGGTACGTTTTCTACTAGCTTTGGCATCAAGTGGACGATTTAAACAAATATATCATTACTTTCCCATTAGAGGACATTCCTTCAATGACTGTGATAGAAATTTTGCAGTAGTAAAACGTAAGCTACGTAAGGAAGATAGGATTTACACCCCAGAACAGTACATTAGCATGATTGTGCAATCGTCAAGTACCAATAAATTTTCTGTGAAACGTGTGGGCACTTCAGATATTATCAATTTCAAAACATGGTGGCCTACACATTATAAAAGATCAGTGTTATCAACTGCTTCTTTTGGAAAAAACATACCTAGAAAGGATAAAATATCTTTCCAGATTTCTGGGTACAATGAATTAAAAATGACTGTGCAGCACCCGGAGTTCTAACAGTGTCTAAGTGGATCTCCAGCCTCCCAGAACTGTCAGAAACATTTGCTTTGTCCAAGCCGACTGGGCTTCGTCCCGTTTTACCGACACTACTCGACTATCAAGCCTATAATGGAAAACTTCCTATTAATATTAAGAAGGTCAACGACATAAGAAAATTGGTACAGTATATCGGTGATGAACATATTAGTTTCTATCATGACATTGTAAACAACTGGCCAACTACTGAGCAAGAAGCACTGCAAGAACAAGCATTCTGATCCCCTAAGAGAGAAGCAATTTGAAGTTCTAGCTTTTATTGTTAGTGTACAGTCAGTGACAATAATCTATTCATTACAATGACTATAAGGTTATTTCTCAAAGAGCTAATATAAAATGGAGTGAAAAATATATTACCTTATAAGATGTAATGAACAATAATATTGGTTTTGTTTAACAAAACGATTTATGTGCATTGTTTGGAATATGTTTGTAATTCTCCGATTTCTAAGTGCTACAGGTTCATTAAAAAGAGACATTGTAATGATAAAATGTAATTTATAACAAATTTAAAGAGACAGGGATGAAAAATTTGTGTTTAATTTCTAAGAACATTCCATTCCATTGGAAAAGGGCACATATCCAGGAAACAAAATTTGAATTTTTGTCCGTTAAGGATGGAATCTGAAATCCATATTATGGGAATAAAAGGCCCATTACATGTTGTATGCATTGCCAAAATGCAGCTTTGGTAGTTCCACTCATTCACGATTTATTCACTTTTTTGTCTCTCCTGTAAAATTTACTTTTGTGGACATGTGCCCTTTTCCAAATGACCGATTCATTTGAGGTCAATGAAAGAACACTGCCACTATTGATTTCTACTATATTCGCGAGGATGTACTCAACGGTAAAGTTGTACAATGGACGTACTAATGTTTTTAGGATGACTGTGATATACGCGTTAGTTGGGTTGCCTTCCTCCAAAAAAAATAAGGGGCGGGTGGACCACACTGTATATAAAAGTGAAAGTCTGTATGTATGTGGGTGGGTATGTGGGTCTGTTCCGTATACAAATCTACACCGTTCCACCAATCTCAACCAAATTTTGCATACACGTAGTTTAGGACCCAGAAGGAACCGCTGGCTACATGAATTTTCGATAGTCTTTCTCATTCTTCTGATTTCGGCCCTTTTGCACTCAAGCACAGGCTAATCAAATCATAAAATATACTCATGAAGGAATGGCAAGGCAGATAGTTTCCATTGCAACATAGCTCAAGTCCAGACACGGCCGTCTGGATGCCAGTTGCGTTCTGCACTACCGGTATAGAAAATGAGGATCTTTACTTGAAATCCCGTTAGTTACTCAACTGCTCACACAGCACTGTCAACCGAGTTTAGCATAACAAAGACTTGATACTATCTACTATATAAAGCTCAAATACCACTCACTCACTGATTCATTCGTCACGAAATCTCAGAAACCACCGAACGGATTGGAATAAAATTTGGTATGCAGCTTCCTCAAGGGCCGTAAACGCCCACTAAGGAAGGATTTTTTGATATTCTGGTTCTAAAGGGGTGTTAAGGGGGTAGACCTGCATTTCATTGAATAGCTATATCTCCCGATTGGTGTCATTGGGGGATGTGATACTCGACATATAAACTCATCATTAAAAATAAGAAGACACGTGTCTGAGGGTTTTTCGATGTCGTGTATATTATGAGGTGAAAGGGGTGAAAAGTGGGGATTGAAAGATTCCTAACGGAGCATGTATTTCTTAAACGACATAGGCGCGGAGTTTGAAACTCAGCGAAAAAAATTAACATAAAAAAGAAGTAAATATATGTTTGACCGTTTTTTCATAAATACAATTTAAGGGGCCCATGGGGAGGGGTGAAATTTCGGGGGGGGACAGGAAAGAAAGTGTCCTCCTAATTGATTGACTGACTCACTCACTCATCAAACTCAGGAGGAAAAACTGCTTTAAAATAAGTAAATAGCTGTTCGAGAGTTTTTTTCATAAATCAAATTTAAGGGGTTCATTGGGAGGAATGAAATTCTGAAAAAAGAAAATTGAAAGAAAATGTCCTGACTCACTCACTCACTCACACACTCATCATCGCCCAGCCAAAATTATTGAAGTTAGAAACATGACAGTTTGGGGATATGTTCATTGTATGTCAAAACCGTCTACTAAGGGAGGATTTTCGGATATTCAGGTTCTAAAGGGGTCTTAAGGGGGTTAAACCTGCATTTCATTGAATAACAATATCTCCCGATTGGTTTCATTGGGGGATGTGATACACGGCATATAAACTCATCATTAAAAAGTAAGAAGACACTTATCTGAGGGTTTTTCGATGTGGTGTATATTATGAGGAGAAAGGCGTGAAAAATGGGGATTGAAAGTTTCCTAACGGAGCGTGTATCTCTGAAACGACATAGGCGAGGAGTTGAAACTCAGCGGAAAAAATCAGCATAAAAAATAAGTAAACATGTGTTTGACCGTTTTTTCATAAATCCAATTTAAGGGGCCCATGGGGAAGGGTGAAATTCAGGGCGGGGGGGGGACAGGAAAGAAAGTGTCCTAACTGATGGAATGACTGACTCACTCATCAAACTCAGGGGGGAAAAACTGGTTTAAAGTAAGTAAATAGCTTTTCGACAGTTTTTTTGATCAATCAAATTGAAGGGGTTCATCGGGAGGGGTGAAATTCTGAATAAAAAAAACTGAAAGAAAATGTCCTGACTCATCCACTCACTCATCATCGCCCAGCCAAAAATATTGGAGTTGGAAACATGGCATTTCGGGGATATGTTCGTTGTATGTCAAAACCGTACACTAAGGGAGGATTTTTGGATATTCAGGTTCTAAAGGGGTCTTAAGCGGGTTAAACCTGCATTTCATTGAATAACAATATCTCACGAGAGGTTTCATTTGAGGATGTGATACTCGGCATATAAACTAATCATTAAAATAGACATGTGTCTAAGGGTTTTTCGATGTGGTGTATTATTATGAGGTGAAAGGTGTGAAAAGTGGGGGTTGAAGGATTCCCAACGGAGTGTGTAGGCCTATCTCTTAAACGACATAGGCGAGAAATTTGAAACTCTGCGAAAAAAAGTAAGTAAATCGCTGTTCGACCGTTTTTTCCATAAATTAATTTAAGGGGCCAATGGGGTGGGGTGAAATTCTGCGGGAAAAAGGAGAGAAAGTGTCCTAACTGACTGACTAACACACTCAATCATCAAACTCAGGGGAAAAAGACAGCTTAAAAAATAAGTTAATAGGTGTTCAAGCGTTTTTTCATCAATGCAATTTAAGGGGCCCATGGGGAGGGGTGAAATTCTGGTAAAAATAATTGAAAGAAAATGTCCTGTCTGACTCACTCACTCATCACAACCAGCGAAAACTATTAAAGTTGGAAACATGAAATTTTGGGAATATTTTAGCCGTATGTCGAAAACGTCAACTAATGAATGATTTTTTATTCGGGTTTTAAGGAGGTGTTAAGGTGGTAAACGTGCATTTCATTGAATAACGATATCTCATGAGTTGTTTCTTTGGGGATGTGATATTCGTTATATAAGCTAATCATCAAAAATAATCAGACATATGGCTAAGGGTTTATCGATGTGGTGTATATTATGAGGTGAAAGGGGGTGAAAATTGGGGGTTGAGGGATTCTTAACGGAGCGTGTATCTCTGAAATGACATAGGCGAGAAGTTTGAAATTCGGCGGGAAAAACAGCTTAAAATACAAGTAAATAGGGGTTCGACCGTTTTTTCATAATTCCAATTTAAGGGGCACTTGGTGAGGGGTGAAATTCTGGAGAGAAAAAAACAGGAAAGAAAGTGTCCTAACTGATTTACTCACTTACTCATCAAAATCAGGGGGAAAACAGCTTTAGATAAGTATATAGGTGTTCGACCGTTTTTTCTTAAATCCAATTTAAGGGGATCATGGGGAAGGGTAAAATTATCAAAAATAAATGAAAGAAAATATCCTCACTGACTCACTCACTCACTCATCGTCGCCCAGCCAAAATTATTGAAGTTAGAAACATGAAATTTTGGGGAAATGTTCGTTGTATGTCGAAAACGTCCACTAAGGAAAGAGTTTTGGATATTCAGGTTCTAAAGAGGTGTTAACGGGGTTAAACCTGCATTTCATTGAATAACAATATGACACGACTATGACGCGAGCGAAGCGAGCCTAAAAATGAGATGGTGTGTGTCTGTGTATTACTCAATCACGCAAGTACCACTGGCCCGATTTACATGAATTTTACATGGAAGTAGCTGATTTACCTGGTTAACATATAGGTTACTTTTGATTTCAATACTTTGCACTATTTAAAGGTGGCGACCATTTTAGTGACATCACTACACCCTTTGGTTTCAAACTATCATATTTCCATTTCAAATAAAAAGAGAACGCTAAGACATAGCAAACTTTTGATGGCATATAAGAGGTTTAAAATTACATTTTCTATCCGAAAGGTATTTCCAACGATTAGCGAGTAAAACCTAAATTTGTGCTATAAAACACGGTCAACGCCGAGTGGTGTAGTTGGACAAAATGTTCCATCCTTAATCTCCCTCTGCGCAGCACCTCGCCTGTCACCTTCACATTTTAATTTATTTATGACACGTAGCGAAGCACGGGTACTTCAGCTATTACTAATAAAATAACTCTGACTGCTATTATTCTTGATTTACGATACACTCTACGATACAATTATTGTTTTTAGAATCACTCATTTCTTTGTGAATGCCTTCGCTCATTAAGTAATCCATTAATTTATACATCCATTCATTTGAATAATTGTACTTGGGAAAGGGAATTCTAATAAAAAGCAAATGTGAGATACAGTATTTACTGAAAAGATTATCTATACGTGGGGGCAGTTGACCTCGCTGTTTCGCCCTTTAAAACAACAACAATCAACATATATCTATTTAATTATTGCCACAACAGGGCAGTGCCCCAATTATGGTAGAAAACAATTGTTTACACACAGATAGTACATGAAAATACATTAAAATAAAAAATAAAAATACATTAGAGTAGAGGAGTGATGAGAGTTCTGCCCCCCCCCCCCCCCCTCCACCAACACTCCCTCTGACGTCACATACTAACCCGCAATACATTCAGGGGCAAAGTCAATATCTCTCAAACGGATGGTCCGATTTTGACAAATGAGGTGTCGTTGGACTCGGGCTGACGCCCTCTTTCCAATGGACCATTCATTTCAATCCCTAAATAAAACCTACCCCTACTAGGGGGTGAAATTGTAATTTTTTTTAGTGAAAGTCTGCTTTCAAATGCGACATGTATAAGGTGCGCTGCTAAAATGAACTTAAACGTTGTTGCCCATATAGCGCATGCGTTTTACGGAATGCCGCTATGGATGAACATTTTTGTTTTTGTTTTTTACGCATGCGCACTTGGGATTTTTGTAAGAGGGCGAGCTTTTTTGAAAAAAAAAAATGATTGATAAGAAGAGGTTTTGGTGGTGAGGAGAGAACCAGATAGTCGCCTACTTTCCTACGAAGTTTGCCGATACCTCTCGAACGCAAGGTGGGATTTGGACGTGTGACGTGTCAAATCGCTTGTCTCGATGCTCTATATATGCTATTAATAGGTTAAAGTTTTGAGAATGAGGGAAACAGGCTTTTTGGGGGTAAAACCATGATTTTAGACTTTTTCCTATATTTCACGAATGCATGGTCGGATTTGGTCCTATGACGTGTCAAATGGCTTTTCTCGAAACCCTCTTTATTTTGGTAATAGGTTTAAGTTTTTGAGAATGAGGGAAACAGAATGTTTTGGGGTAAACACGTGTTTTTTGTAATTTTTGCAATATCTCGCGAACCAATCATGATAGAGGCGTGTACGAGGGGTCCAAGGACTCGGGCTAATGCCCCCTTTCAAATGTGGTAGATTTTTTTTTTCAAAAAATAATTCACAAAGGGCCTAACGCCATACATGATGAAAAAACGTTTTCTTTTTCTTTACCTGTTTATAAAGTTTATGAAGCGTGGTGGTTGAGAGAGACGATACGGCTGGGTGTGTGTGTTTCAACGAACCTGTCGCTGGCCACGGTGGCTGTGTTCAATAGATTAATCGATATTTCGACGGGTCGGTTTATGACAGAGCGAGGGTGCGTTTTTTTCACACCTTTTACCTTTGACGTGTAAACGGTAATGAGAACTTGTTCTATGTTGGTCGAAGCGAGTACAGAAAACAAACTTGCCGAAGAGCAGGAGATGAATGTCATTTGAGCTTATTGGATGGCGTTGATCTGACTTGACAACAGGTGACGCTTGAAGGTGAAATAATCTGACCATCGTGGTGGCAGGGAAGAGCGAAATGCATGTGAACACATGTGAAACCACATGAGGGCTAAACCAGCGACATCCTGTTTGCTTCGTACGTGACAAAATGCAAGTTCATGTGAAATTTGATCTACCGCAGGTGTTCACCTTGGGTGTTAGCTGTCCACGTGCACGATAACTGTTAACAAGTTACATCCTGTTTTGCTTCGTACGTGACAAAATGAAAGTTGACGTGAAATTTGATCTGCCACAGGTGTTCACTTTGAAAGTTATCTGTCCACGTGACCGATAACAGAATGTTCAAAGCGTGGGAATCGCTGAATCAGTAAAAAGTATGATGCAACTTGTCGGAATGATGTTACAACCAATAGATAGGCAAGAGCTGCAAACACCAGTGGTGGGAGGTGAAGGGAGGGAGAGGGGGAGGGGTAATGTATGAGAGAACACAGGTGGAAAGAGAAAGAAAAATGTGGAGCTGAGGACTGTCCACACAGAGCTATAGGGGGTGTACAACATGTGTGAATAAATTAAAAGTACACAGGTTCACACAACATGTAATTTATTGATCCAAGAATTAAACGTGGAGTTAAACCCTAACCATTTGACATAGAGTTTATTTCCTTTTTGTTTCAACACCTTTTCCACAAGATAATGCTGAGGAAATGCTGTTTTCTGAAGTTCATGGAGATAAAATCTGCCTTTTATGGGTTGGTCGTTGAGGTCCTCGAGTAAATAGGTGACTGGAGTGTCCAAGTTGACTTGACGAATTCGAAATAGTTCAGTCCCCCACTGAGGCGTGTAGCCCTTATTGAAGGCAGACTTAAATTTGCTCACACGAACAACATCCCCAATTTTCAGTCGGTGACGTTTAGGATCGGCTGTTTTTATGGGGTTAAACAGTTTATCCAATCGCTGAATATTTTTAGTCACGAGGCATGGCTTGGTCCCAATCGTTCTATGTTTGGTGTCATTGTAACGTGATACTAGCTCAGGTAACATGTCCAACCAGCGATACGTGCCCTGAGCGGTAAACGCTTTCCACATATGGGTTTTCAATGTTTGGTTGAACCGCTCGACCACACTGGCTTTCAGTTTGCTGTACGTGGTGTAATGGTGAATATCCTTAGATTTGAGAAAACTGGAGAAATCCTTGTTGAAAAATTCTTTCCCCTGGTCAGTTTGTAGCAGCTGAGGTTGACGTTTGGAGTGTTGAATGATATGTTGAAAGGCCTTGGTAACTAGCGGGCCAGACTTGCGACGCACAGGTTCAACAAAGGCCATTTTGGAATAGACATCAATGACGGTCAACATATAGCGTACACCGTCGTTAACGCAAGCATAGGGTATCATTTCAACCAAGTCAGCCTGCCAAAGTTCATCCACACCTCATGAAATCACCTTGAGTCGTGGAGAGTGACGCCTAGCTGGGCGATGCAACTCGTGAGCAATACCCATTTTAATGGGTGAGGGCTTAAACAATAATTTTGGCATTTCGAAGTTCTTGTTCAATTTCTTGAATTTCCCAATCGTGACCGGTATGGCCAGCTTGACGTGAGGCATGCAACAACTGTAGCCGCTGGACGAGCTTATTGGGATTGTTCCAGTAGGTAACATCCACAAGGGGTTTTAATGGTTTAAATGTCACTCCCGAAGCGGACACTTTACGACGAGTACTTTGACTAGTGGGAAACATTTTTGCAATGATGGTTTTATATTTTTGAGATATATTGGCATTCACTTGTTGCGTGGGATCATACTGTCTTTTGTGAGCATGGGTATCCAATAAAATGGATTTATATTTGTCAAGGTCCTCTGACGTATAATCATGGGAAGAGGGGGTCCGAGAAAAGTGCAGCTTTAACAGTCCTGGCGTTAATTTATAGTTGATATTTTTAATGACAGCTTTAGTACGAGCAAATTTAATGGATGAATCGCCAATTTTAAAACTATCATCCTCATAGCGAACACCATACGTGGTATCTGTGTTTCCAATAAATAGATCGGTGAAATAGGGTTCCAATGTTGATCCATAATATTTTATTAAAATGGTTTTCAGTTGTGCTTTATGTTGTGGGTGGCCAAGAGTTGTGAAAACGGAGACGCCCTGGAAGGGCAAGGTGTATCGACCATGGCCAAGGATTTCTTTTTTCTCAAAACTCTGCAAGGGGTGCAGCATTTTTTTGAGGCGTAAACACTTGTTCCTCTTCATCCTCAACTTCACTAACACTAGTCAAATCTTCCTGTTCCTCTTCCTCTTCCTCAGGGTCCTCGTGCAGCGTCTGCGTGCCTTGTGAAACGGTGGGTAGCGTTTCAGATGGCTTGAAAGAGGGTTTCAACATGGCTTTTAGTGGAGGTGCTAAATGTTGCTGAATAAAAAAAGCATGATTGGCACGTGATTGTTTCAATTGACGAAACTTTTGGCGAATAGTATTTTTTGCTCTAATAATATGGTTTTTCAATTGACTCTCTGCTAACGCCATGGTGTCGTGACAAATGACTTGAGAGGGAATGAGACAGGGCCTTAAATAGCAATAAAATGATCAAACCCTAAGCGATACCGTCCTTGGTTGAGTTCACTTTGTTTGTCAATCACTAAACAGGCATGACGTTGAGTGTTCCAGCACTTGGCACACAATTCTGTAAACATTTGAAAGGTCATATCCGGATTCACATGTTCATTATAAATGTGACGACTGTTCCTCTCGTCCTGACGAAATAAAACAATGACATTGGCATTGTCACGAATCAACTGTTTGGACATTTTAGAATACGTTTGCCCAAGATAGAAACAATCGATATGTTTGTGTCGACCCATGCTGAAATAGCTTTGAATGATGCCTTGACGTTCAGTGGATACATCATCGAAAATCATGAGTGAATCAGGCTTTACCTCATCCGGTGAAATCACATTTTCTTGCATGGAAAATGTAAAATAACCCATATTCTCTTTTTGTAATCCAGACATGACTTGATCCAGAAAAACGTAGAGGGGTTGGTAGAGAGATTTTGCAAAAATATAAATATTTTGAAAACGCAGACCATTGGGCGCTGTGATGAGCGTTAGCAAAAGATTTGTCTTTCCACAGCCGGAAGGCCCCACAATGATGCAGCGAATGGAAGATGGAAACAGTGAACCAAGACGTTGTTCACGTGATGTGGGACAGAGATGGGAAACCATGTCCCCCACGGGGAATGACTCTTGCTGCTTAATAATCTTCATTTCAACTAAGGCTTAGACAGGCTAGCAGGCTGTCTATATACAGGACACCGAGCCTTGTCATAGAAACAGTAGACTGGTACTACAGGTTGACGATGGATGTCTTTGGACGTGCGTTGATGGCCAAAGCTAGGTCTGTCCCCATACATGATCCTAAACAAGAAACAGATCCTGCTAATAAACACTATGTGGATAGGTCAGTAGTGCCACGCACAAAACAGGGAGATTATGACTTTAAGGGAAAGCGGTTAACCCATGTAAAACATCCTCAAGTGTCTACAGACGTTACTACGAAAAAGTATGTGGATAACAAAGTGTATGAGTTTTATGACAAAGTGCCCCAGCTTATGGTGAATGGCTATAGCGCTAATCACCATCGGATTATTCATGTGGAAGACCCGCAAGACGAAGACGATGTTTGTACCAAGCGTTACGTGACCCATGAATCGAAAACGCTTTATAAATTTATCCCATCTGTATTTTTAGTGTATCTGACAAATGAAAAACCTTTGAATGACAGAAACCATTTACCGTTAGTCCATGATCAGCACTTGACCTATGTGCTTGCTTCGGGTTTAAGCCACTATCGATTACACTATGATGGAACCATTCACATCAAATATGCCATACCTGATGAGAACCATTTACAAATAAAGATAAATGGTCATAGGATGTTGGTCCATAACCATGAAATGGTCAATGCTGGTGACGAATTATCCTTTCACCTCATGTTGACATGGGATGAAAAGCAAGCGGGAAAAACCATAAACGATTTCCCACTTTATGTGGAATTGGAATATACAGCCATGAAATAACCATCTAACGTTAGTTGTGATTTAAACTTTCCTGTGAAAGGTTGTTGGTCATTACCATCATGGTGAAACAAAGGTATGCAGTGAGAAAGACTAAAAAAAGGACTTTGTCCTTGGCAAAGCCTGGGCTTACAACATTCGTGGACAAGCCCTTGCGAAAGAAAAAAAGAAAAAATAATGTATTGACCATAAGGAAAGCCCTTCGAGCAGCACAGAGACATGTTATTCCGAAACGTCGGCGACAGAGTTCAAACCAAGGGCGAGTAATTCCCGTCCCCAAACGAGCGGGATTTTTACCTGCATTATTTGCCGGTTTGGCTGCTCTGGGCTCACTTTTGGGCGGTGCCAGTGCAGTGGCGAAAACCATTAAAGCCGCGCAGCAGGGCAAGCAACAACTCAAAGAAAGTCAGCGACACAATGAAACGATGGAAGCGATCGCCATGGGGGCTAGAAATGCCAATTTAAAGCCAGCCTTTTATCAACATGGATATGGGATTTCACCATTTCGAAATATTAAAAAAAAAATAACCTCAGCCATAGCGAGACATGCCCTGACGCATCAACAAGTGGAAAGCTATGCTAAACAACTAATGCTTTCTCATTTTCGAGGTGTGTTTATGCGAAACCAATTACCCCCACGACCCTGGAAACAGGAATGTGCTGTTGTCAATTTGGATGATCACCGAGGACCAGGAACGCATTATGTAGCTTATGTCAAAGAGGGATCCACGGTATGGTACTTTGACAGTTTTGGGAATTTGCCTCCGCCCATGGAACTAGTGACCTATTTTGGAAACAGGATCAAGATATATTATAATGTGAAACGTGAGCAAACGTTTAACAGCCAACAGTGTGGACGTTTGTGTTTATTTTTTTTTATATAAGACGCAGCATAAGGTAAAACGCCACCAGTATGTCGGCAGAAAGTAAAACGTTTACACTGCATGGACGTGGACCTGAAGTCAGCCTAGACTTTTACCCGCCTATCGAATTGATTGAAAAACCCTATGGTTTAGGACTTGTTTCTCTTGAAACGTACAATCGAATATACAACATACGTGAAAATGTGAACAACAAGTTTTACTATGATGATTCTGTGCTCACCTTGAACTCTGGCGGATACACGATCGATGACATTTATGAACACATTTATGTGGTGTTGACCAATCAATATGGTTTAAAGTCATTTCTCGACGGAACGCACAAGTTTGAACTTGTAGGCAATACCAACACTCATCGCTGCAGTATTTTCTCTACCTTCAACATTGACTTAAAAACACACCCCGATTCCATTGGCCCATTACTAGGATTTAAACCACGTGTGTTGGAGCCCAACAAAAAACATGAATCAGACCATGAAGTGAAATTCATTGAGGACCATCATGTGTCGGTGACGTGTAATATTATTAGCCAAGTGTACACCAATCAAGAACCATCGCATTCACTTTATGACTTTATTGTGACATCGCCCAATGGGTATATTATTCGTGAAAACCCTCCAGTGGTGCTTTTTCATTCTGTGGCTGTCGATAGTATTAGTAATATAACATTAAGACTGATCAATAGAGATCAACAACTCATTGATCTAGATTCTACCACACCGGTGACTTACAAGTTGGTGCTAAAGCCACTATGAAGTTTGTGTATAAAGCAACAACACCGTCTAGGAATGGTGTCAGTTGTTTGCCACGTGAATACACGTTAACATCTCAAGGCAAGCAGATTTTACAGCATTTGGGTTACCACGTCAACCCTCATAATGAATTCTATCCTAGAGATAGCGAACCGCATCGAGGAGCAACCTGGAGTGGTAAGAATTGATCTCCATTCCTATCAAGCTCAAACACCTGGACTCAATAACAATGATGAAATTCAATTTGTTATCAACAACCAAGATATTTACACTCTACCGCATGAAAGTGTCATTCAGATTGAAGGTCGGCTCACCAAAGCCGATGGCTCTACACCCACCACATCCAAGTTGGCCAACCATGGTTTGGCCTTCCTATTTTCTGAAGTGCGGTATGTCATTAACGATATCGTGGTGGATAGCACTCGAAATGTGGGCATTTCCAGTGTCATGAAACTATACCCCTCTTATAGTGAGGAAGAAGGTAAAACACTTTGCATGGCAGGTTGGTGTCCTGACTCGACCAATGACTGGATGGTACACACTGATGGGACCTTTACTGGATATTTACCTCTTAAACTGATTTTAGGCGTTGCCGAAGATCACCAACGCATTGTGGTCAACGCAAGGCAAGTGCTTTACCTAGTGAGAGACAGGAGTGATAATAATGCACTCAAGGGAGCCAACAATGCCCCCATCGATTCAAAAATTCAACTACAACGCTTGCTATGGAAAGTCCCCCATGTGACCCTTGAAGATAGCAAAAAACTGGACATACTCAAAATGGTAAAGAGAGATATGCCTCTACCCATGGAATTTAGAAGCTGGGCACTCCATGAGTATCCGCTATTGCCCACCACCAACACACACAGTTGGTCTGTAAAAACAGCTCGCTATACAGAGAGACCTCTCTACCTGATCGTGGGTTTTCAAACGAATCGCAAGTATCAACAAACCAAAGATGCCACGCAATTTGATCACCTGCAATTGAGAAATGCACGTCTTTTCCTCAACGGAGCCGTGTTTCCCTATGAAGGACTGGATTTGGATTTTTCAAAAAATAAGTTTGGCCCCCTGTACGACTTGTTTTCTAAATTTCGATGGTCGTATTATCAAAAAGAGAACGGCCCCATGCTACTACCCCAAGCGTTTAAGGCAAGAGCACCACTGATTGTTTTTGACTGTTCTTACCTGGAAGAGTCTGTCAAGCCATCCAATATCGACATTCGACTAGATTTTGAAACGCATGACAATGTACCAGCCAATACGACGGCCTACTGTTTGATTATTCATCACAAACAAGTCAACTATTATCCACTGTCCAACCAAGTGACGAGTGTATAAATAACAGCTCAACCCACGTCAAGCCGCTCAGTCATGTCTTGCTTTAAAGCCTCAAGAGACGTTACATCCATGAATTTAAACTCTGAGGAACAACGTTTCAAGACTTTTGCCACATGGCCAGTGCCTTTCATAAACCCTCAAGCCTTGGCGGCCGCTGGATTGTACTATTTAAAAACAAGAGATGAAGTGAAATGTGCCTTTTATCCCATCATCATAGACCAATGGCAGGAGGGCGATGAACCCATGCAGGAACATCAGCGCTGGTCACCCACCTGCCCCTACCTGTGTAGAATGGAAGTGGGAAATATACCCTGTCATTCAAGCTATCCCTCACTTGTGTCTCTGGGTGATGAAAAAAAAAAACAAGTTACGATACGTGTGGACCGTATGGTATCCATGGTGCTTCAGTGAGCAGCTCACCATCAAAAACGCCTAGTTTAGAGACATTGGGACATCATCGGTGTTATGGACGTTACAAACACAAGAGACTATATTGTTGTATTAGTTGCTATCGTCCTTATCCAAAAATGAGAAAAGCCTGTAAGACGTGTTATGATAATAAAATGATGTAATTCTTAAATTCTAATTTTTGCATGTCCCCCTGTCCTACCCTAACCTCAACTTGATACTAGCATGGCAGGTAAGTCCATGACATGATCACACCTGATCGTCAGTCAGTCGTCAGTTGAACTTGGTCCAGGCAAGCGTCAACATGTTTCGCACACTCGTTGTGGATTGCCAAGGGTTTAAAATTGGTGACAACAAATTTATATTTAAACAAGTGGCCATGATCGATTGTACCACGTTTTGGATATCGCAAGCTACGCATTTGCAATTTAAACCACCCCATGCTTTTGATTTGTTGTGTGAAAAAGACCGTAAACAAACCCAGTGGATTGAAAATCATAGGCAACTAGACTGGAATCAGGGAACCATTTCCTATAAATATTTGGATGTGGTTATGAAAGCACACTTGTCCTCGGCCAATGTGGTATTTGTGAAAGGTAATGAAAAACGTCAATGGTTGCAACCATTTTTGGCGTCTTACTGCCAATGTATCGACCTCATGGAGTTGGGCTGCCCCTCCCTGCAAACGCTCATGGATACTTGTTCCTGTGGCAACATTGCCCATACAGCCCTATTGCATGCGTGGCATCTCTTTCATTGGTTAACCACCTATGCCTGCTGGGAGTTGTTGAACAAAATTATAACTCAAGATTTACCTGTGAATGACGCCAGTGAGATTTCTACAAGTGACGTGTAAACATCTACAGCACGTGACACCATGGAGAAAGGCAATGCTACGGACAAAGCCATCGGCAAATTCTTTGTGTGCAAAAAGAAACTAGACAGTTTTACCAAAGAGGAACTCTTGGCGCTCCCCAAGTTGTTCATTTATTATGTGGCCGCCAACGCAGTGAAAGAAATCTGGCAACATGTACCAAAATCATGGACTCAAGACCCTGTGTTGAGTGAATTGCAACCCTGTACGGATTACGATCACCATAAGCAAGTGGCCATGGCAAAAATACCGTCTATGCGTCAGTGTGCGACTTGCCAGCTAGTGAAACTGTATCACGGTCATAAAAGTCCATGTAAATACTTTGTTGAATCATTCCACGGGTGTCATGGCGATAAAAAGCAACAACAACAACAACAACAAACACAAACATCGTCCACAGAGGAGGAGGAAGACCAAACCTTTTTACCATCGATGGAAAAGGATATGCCAGACCTGTACTGGCAATGGCGTCATTGACAAAGTGATTCAATACTTACCTTTCGAAATCCATCTTCCAGGTTATCGTTTTTGCGGCCCTGGAACTCGTCTCGAAAATCGTTTACAACGTGGTGATGTACCCATTAATCTTTTGGATCAAGCATGCAAGGAACATGACCTTTCTTATCGCCATAGTCATCCTGGTTTAAGTCATGTGGCAGATAAATTGTTATTAAAGAAAACTAAACAACGTTTCACATCCAGTCATGCCTCAGTGGGTGAAAGGATGGCAGCCCTGATTGTCATGAGTGCTATGAAAGGAAAGTTGATGATGCATGGACATAAACATTGAGGAATTGAGGAGTGAGGAATTGGGATGTGTTTGTATTCTATTTTTCATTTGTCAATTGCCTTATGGTTATGAAATAAAAACCAAGGTTTGCCAGAGCACGATGTTTTGTGTTTTTATTATTTTTAAAAATCATGATGTTGATGGCTGATTTCTCATTTTCACATTTCACACATTGTCATTTTGCCAATTTGCAATTTACAGTTTTTTGAAAACGTTTGTTTCAGGTTTAATGTTTTTGATGATATGGATTTTTCCATTTTGCTGATGACACTTTTTAAACAATGTCCGTTTGAAGTTTTTTGAATTTTCATATTTCACATATGGTCATTTCCAGTTTTTAAAAATGTCCGTTTTAAGTTTTGAGTTTTTGGTGATATGGAAACATAGATTTTCCATTTTGCTGTTTTCACATTTTTCCATTTGGTGTATGTCGAAAATTGAGATTTGACAATGATGTTCATGAGAGTGCTTGACCTTGATAATACTGCAATGTGTTTATGGGTGTTTGGAGAAACGTCGAGGTCTACAACTACTGAAGGTAAGACTGTTTTTACAAAAATAATGTCCTTTGACTGCCACATTTCAATGAAAAACAAAACTAATGACAAAACAAAATGAGTATAAAAGTGACATTTACCTCCTCCCCACCCACCCACCCTAACTCACCGTGTTTGCTCTGGTCAACCATACACACCAGCTTTCTCTCTCTACTCATACATTCACACCTGCCTGTCTTTGGGAACAAACACAACCACTTTATTTATTCCCAAAAGCACATTCTCGACATGCACACTCATCCCAAAAAAACTTTTTTTAGTTTACCATTTTACAATTTCAAAAAAAAAGAAGAAAAAAAGCTACTAGAAATCTTACTTATTTCATATTTACAAAAAACTCAACTTTGTACAGCGTTAAAATAATCACACTATTAACCAATCAAAAAATTTAAAAAAAAATAAGTTTGCATAGAACTTTTCAAAGAGCAAATGGTCCAAGTGGTTTGCCACTCTTTACAAAATCTACTATTTACAATGACAGAAACCAATATTTACAAAATACTAAATCTACAAGTTACATAAAACTATGTCCCATAAACGAATATACAGTGAAATCACACCTCCTCCTCCTTGCGATCATAACCCCAGGGCAGGCTAGTGAGCAGGTCATCAGCCCACACACGCTTGTTATCCATGGAGGCGAGGGTGCGTTTTCTCTGTTCCACAAGATACAGATGATGGTTGCTGGATTGTATCCTGCACTGTGTATGAGACATAGCTTTGCCCGTGCGTAAAACCGCTAAGTAATCGTCTACACGTAGCGATTTTACCACTGCCCTACCCACACCTTTTGCTCTTTTGGCTTCCTTACAGTCGACTGTGCGATAAGCATACATTTTTGAAGCCAAACCTACGAATTCCGTCATAATGGAATCACCGCATTCATCTTTTAAAACGCCCATTTCCTTCTTGTTTTTTATGGGCAGCTGAAACACATTGTTAGCACTATAGCAAGAAGTGTCGAACCAGTCACTATGTTGCCTCATGACGTCATAGGGATTGCAGTGGCGAATGTGGTAAATGAATGAGTCCGTGTCCATATACAAAAGAGAGACGTTCTCAAAATGGCGTTTGGCAAACTCATAGTGGAATCGATACATGCCCGATTTAGAAAAGTCTAAAATGACTTGACCCAAGTAAATAGGTTTATCCATGGTCACGCTGGTCTTACTCATTTCAATAGTAGCCAAATCCTCATCGATAATTTTGATCGATTTGAAATTTGGCTTGGCAATGTACCGCCGGGTACCCCACTGCCCCTCCCAGACATTCACTAATTTAATGTCACGGTATTTGCGGGCATTCTCCATAGACTTGCCATAGATGCAGTTGTTCATTAATTTAAAAAAATTAATTTCAAACTGCTGTGTTGCCATTTGTCGGTGCTCTGTGTTGAGTCGCATGTATGGCTCAAGCCATGCTTTTTGAGCAAAAGAAATACCCCTGTGGATTTTCTTTAACACCAAGCCTTGGGCGAGGCATTGCACTAACATTTGGATATGTAGCACATACCGATTTTTGTTGTAAAGTGTGCCCATGAGTTTTTCAATTTTCACTTTACTGTCAGGGGGAACCATTTGCTCAAGGCAGAATGGGAAATCGGCATGTTCATCATACAAGGATGAGGGATATTCAATATCCACTTCTAGCACATATCCACGGCCTGTTCCTTGGCTAGCCATGTTCACATCAAATTCTGACACTTGTTTGTCTGTCAGCCAAGCAAACTTCCCGTAGGACAAAGGCTGACTCATGGCGTAACCGTACAAATTATTCACGTCATAGTACATTAAGTACGATTCTGGTTTGTCTGGTGAATAATCAGGCATGTAGACATTGTTAGCTTCGGCATGGCGTTGGTTAAGCGAAACAAAGCCGCCACGAATGCCCTTTTCAAAAAATAGAACCATGTCTACGTCAGTGAGTAAATCCAATTCCACTTGAGTGTATTTTAAAAGCGGCATCGAACGAAAGCCCAGGACTCGTATAATAGTGAGCCGGGTCAAGACCGTAAATGTGTTGACACAAGTTACGGAATTTTTCAAACACATCAGTGAGCAGCAATACATCCAGTTTTAGGTAATGCAAAGCATATTCACTTAGCGTCTTCATGCCAAACACTCGCCAAACTTGACATGCATGTGCATAGTCTTCATCGGAAACGGTACTGCGTGTTAGTTTCGAGTAAAATTTCTCTTGTGGTGGGAGTTTTCTTTGCTTTAACACGTCCCAGCTGTTGCAAAAATCATACGGGAATATACCTTTCCGAATGCACAATTGAAATTGCTCAGGATCATTAAAATGCATTCTAGTATTTTTTAATTCCTCCTCATTCAAACCATTCACAAGGCTGTCTAGCGAGGATGCCATAAACTTAAAGGAATCCAAAAATCGATTGCTTAAGTCGCCCAACCTCCATGTCAGGGCTGTAAAACGCTCATGGTTTTGAGGAATAATGGTAAACGAGCCCTTGTTGACATGACCCAATTCACGAATCAAAAACTGAATGTCATAATTCGCCAGATTGTGGAAAAAGACACTGATGAAACGAGGAGCTGGAAAGTTCAAGTTGCATTTACTATGCGCAGCTCCACGAAACTCCTCCGTAAAGTGCGAGTGATCACGAACGGTGTCTTCAGCACTGATCAGTGGCTTTTCGCAAATATGGCATTTCGTGGCATGCTCATACTGCTGCTGTTGTTCTGGGAATAGGCTCATGGGTATTGGGTGGTCCAGTAATTCCTGTACATCATGAGCCAACTTGACAAGTTCATCCAAGAACCATTTGGCACAATCTGGCCCCTCACGGTATTTGTAAACGGATTGTGTGGGGTCATAGGCACACACCACATTAAATCCTATGGCAAAGGGTTCATGTTTTTGAATGGGTGTGGTTGAGCTCATGGAGGGATCTGGTTCACATCCCGCCATGGGTGTGGTGAGTGCTTCAAAATCTGCATATACCACATAGGGGACAGTGTCACGCTTGTGAATGTCCTTAAACTTTAACACAGCCTTGTCACCTTGTGGCAATATCAATCTCACCGCTTCCTGAGAAACACAATCTACCCTATGACGTTCCAAAAGTATAGGGGTTGTAAAATATTGTAGGCAACGGTCGCAAATGTACTTCTTACCTTTATGCTTGGACGCTTGACTGCTTAGCAATCTACTCAGGCTTTTAATGAGGCAATAGTGATTCACCTCCCCCTCAGACAGATATAAAAGATGAATGTGATGCCGTTTCGGTTCTTTTGTGGCATAAAGAGGACCCACAATCACATCACCATCAAGGCCATACACCATGAACGAAAAGTCCTGGTTATCTTGTTCAAACCTATGGATCTCGGTTAAGTCCATAGGGAACGATACTCGAGTTAGATTTAAAGTTTGTTTTAATTCATCAAACTTGGCCTTGTACTTTGCTGGTCTGTTAACATGACGATCTTGAGCTGGCTGCAAATACGCAGCCACAGCCCACAGAAAACATTCATCATCAAAATTTTCAACATTCACCACAGCCTTTTTCGAAGCTATTGCTGGTGGTGTTTTAATATAGCTAGACCCAGCATTCAACGGGTTGAATTGACAAATGTTGATTTGCAAATGATGAATTTTGTCTAACGCTAAACCACTGGGTCCTTGTTGCAGTTTATCAAATTTTGATAGCAAGGCATTCACCACATGGCTTTGATACCACTCGTTCAGATTATCGGCTATCAGAAGCTCTTGCATTTTACTGCAAATATAAAATGTCTCTTTATGCTCTACGTCCTTCTTTTTATATATGAAATCGCACACCAGTTCTGTATTCACCTTTAAAGCCGTATGCAACCTTTGCACTGTACAAATTTCAATTTTAAAAATTTCAAAACAAGATTCTAAAAATTCTTTGGGAATCAAACTTTTTCTAACATTCACTACGCGGCCAGAGCACACACGCGATTTGAAACAACTGTTTAGGGGTTCCCAAGTTAGGCTATCGGTAGCAGTGGCAAAAGACATTATTTTGAAAGAACACTCTCACCTGAGTTTTCAGCTGTAGACTGCTTGACAATTGTCCAAAACACACGCGTTCCTGGTTATCAACAGACGTCAAGCGTTTTCCAACACTCTAAAAAGGAATAAAATAAACCACCATAAGAATATCCATTCCATATAGTTTATGCATTTCATGAACAAAACAAAATCAAACAGGTTATATTATATAATAAAACGAATCTCACCTTGACGTGTAACGCTTTGCTATATTCCCGTCTCGTGGGCTAGTGTGGAAATGGTTTCCTTTTCTAGCTGTCTGTCTTTCTCTCTTTCTTTAATATCGTTCTCACACACTCATACAACAGGTAGGCTATACCGGTTATCTGCAAATAAATAAATAAACATTTAATTATAACTTTAACAATCAATGAATAATTGCATGTATTTATATAAAAATCAATAAATGAATTAATATATACCTACCCCACAACAAGGTTAAGTATTTTCCACCAACACCAAAACTGTTAAACAAGACCAGGGGTTTCATGCAACGCAGTGTGTTTAAAGGTAGTTACCTAAGTGAGAGTGGAATGATACCGACATGTCTTTATATATGTTACCTTGCATGTATAATCTTTTTTTTCCCACGCTCGAACATTCTGTTATCAGGCACGTGGACAGCTAACGTCCAAGGTGAACACCTGTGACAGATCAAATTTCACGTCAACTTGCATTTTGTCACGTACGAAGCAAAACAGGATGTAACTTGTTAACAGTTATCGTGCACGTGGACAGCTAACACCCAAGGTGAACACCTGCGGTAGATCAAATTTCACATGAACTTGCATTTTGTCACGTACGAAGCAAACAGGATGTCGCTGGTTTAGCCCTCATGTGGTTTCACATGTGTTCACATGCATTTCGCTCTTCCCTGCCACCACGATGGTCAGATTATTTCACCTTCAAGCGTCACCTGTTGTCAAGTCAGATCAACGCCATCCAATAAGCTCAAATGACATTCACCTCCTGCTCCTCGGCAAGTTTGTTTTCTGTACTCGCTTCGACCAACATAGAACAAGTTCTCATTACCGTTTACACGTCAAAGGTAAAAGGTGTGAAAAAAACGCACCCTCGCTCTGTCATAAACCGACCCGTCGAAATATCGATTAATCTATTGAACACAGCCACCGTGGCCAGCGACAGGTTCGTTGAAACACACACACCCAGCCGTATCGTCTCTCTCAACCACCACGCTTCATAAACTTTATAAACAGGTAAAGAAAAAGAAAACGTTTTTTCATCATGTATGGCGTTAGGCCCTTTGTGAATTATTTTTTGAAAAAAAAAATCTACCACATTTGAAAGGGGGCATTAGCCCGAGTCCTTGGACCCCTCGTACACGCCTCTATCATGATTGGTTCGCGAGATATTGCAAAAATTACAAAAAACACGTGTTTACCCCAAAACATTCTGTTTCCCTCATTCTCAAAAACTTAAACCTATTACCAAAATAAAGAGGGTTTCGAGAAAAGCCATTTGACACGTCATAGGACCAAATCCGACCATGCATTCGTGAAATATAGGAAAAAGTCTAAAATCATGGTTTTACCCCCAAAAAGCCTGTTTCCCTCATTCTCAAAACTTTAACCTATTAATAGCATATATAGAGCATCGAGACAAGCGATTTGACACGTCACACGTCCAAATCCCACCTTGCGTTCGAGAGATATCGGCAAACTTCGTAGGAAAGTAGGCGACTATCTGGTTCTCTCCTCACCACCAAAACCTCTTCTTATCAATCATTTTTTTTTCAAAAAAGCTCGCCCTCTTACAAAAATCCCAAGTGCGCATGCGTAAAAAACAAAAACAAAAATGTTCACCCATAGCGGCATCCCGTAAAACGCATGCGCTATATGGGCAACAACGTTTAAGTTCATTTTAGCAGCGCACTTTATACATGTCGCATTTGAAAACAGACTTTCACTAAAAAAATTACAATTTCACCCCCTAGTAGGGGTAGGTTTTATTTAGGGATTGAAATGAATGGTCCATTGGAAAGAGGGCGTCAGCCCGAGTCCAACGACACTTCATTTGTCAAAATCGGACCATGCGTTTGAGAGATATTGACTTTGCCCCTGAATGTATTGCGGGTTAGTATGTGACGTCAGAGTGAGTGGGGTGTGGTTGGGGGGGTGGGGCAGAACTCTCATCACTCCCCTACTCATTAGAATACAAAATAAAAATTAAAAATTAAAAATTGATGATTAAAAATTTAAATAATAAAAACAGAAATTGTTAACAAGGAATATACACAAGTTCAAGTCGCATTATCAGTAAATGAAGCATGATGTTTAATATTTGGTCACATAATGTAAAACTAGATTCATATCTTTAAGTACTAATACAATAGCAATGAAAAAAAGTGAAACCTAAATCTAATAGCAAAAAAATACAGGAAGCTAAGCTTGTAAATGTACGTGCCCATTATGATCGCGATCTTTAGACAAAGGCAGGACCTCCATTTTTACATGGAATCCGAACCACTGGTCGTAACATTTCACTTGGAAAATCTCACGTTTAATAACAGGGAATCGAACCCGATTCGCCTTGGTGGAAGAAAAGCAGATTGACCGCTGTGCCATCACGCCTCATACAATGCAAGTATGGGAATGATTCGCGAAAGAATTTATGAAGTTTGGTTGGTTGGTTCCTTAGTTTAGGGGCTGCGATAACGCGGTCATGTAGCCCCGTGTACTTTGGGTGTGTGTAGAATCTGTCGGATAACCGGTGTTAATTGTGATGGCTGTATTAGTGTGCGTTATCTGTGATTCAGGTAGAAGGACTGCAGACGATCGATTTTTCAAGTAGTTCCTACTTAAGCTACCAAATGCTACAGTCCACGACACCTAGCTACGGACTTGGCTACTAGATGGCTGCACCTGGCGACAAACTTTGGAACTAATATAGCGTTATTAAACTAACCTACAAATTTTAGCTTCCAAGTGTAGTTAGTGAAAGGTTCTTTTTCATGCCATAAATCTATGACATGGGACCACGAGCTTTACTTCCCCTCCGAAGAAAGGCATACTGAGGCATTTTAACGCTATTAAGAAATCCAACGACTTCGGTCGGGTTTGAACCCACGATCTTGGGCATAGAAGCTCAGCGTGCTACCAACTACGCCACCGAAGCCGCTAGCAATGATTCAAACAATTTGTAAATAAATTGAACTTAGTTTAAGGATTCCCATATTTCATTTAGGTTATAATAAACACTATGCCATATACATTAGAGTTTTAAACACGTTATTTAATAGCACTTCATGCAAATTTGATGATGATGCTAATTGTTGTTTTAAGGGGCCTAACATCTATGTTATCGGCCCCTATCATGCAAATTTAACAAAGCCTATAAACAAGAATCTTTCACTAAGTACCTGACTGGTGATTGTTTGAAAAAAAAAACGAGTCTTACAGTAGGCTATTTGCCGAATATAAGTGAGGGTTCCAAAGAGGGCAACAAATGTAGAGGACGATCAAGACAAGAGTACATGACGTAAATATTAGAAGACATGAGATTTTATTCCTACTATAAACTGGAAAGGAAAGCAGAGAAAGGAGAAGAATGGAGAGCTGCTGCCAATCAGCCACACGGCTGATAACTAGAGAGAGAGAGGGAGAGGACGTCCTGTGTGCCTGAACTATCACTACTATTCTGGGGCTCAATGGGGGTCCTACCGATATGTTTGCCTCAGATTAATAGAATGATACGGACCAATAGTGATTCAAATAATATTGAAGCACCCTGATATCTACCGGTATTTCCATTAAACTCAGTAATCATAACCATAAAATCAGATGCACCTCAATTAACACAGACAATAAGTGCTCGAAAATGAAGTCTATTTGGAAGAGGACTGTCAGAGCCGGGAATCAAACCTGGACCTCCAGGGCAACAGAGAAAAAAATGAGGGTCGAATCAAACCCACTTCTTCTCAGTTTACCTCTAAAATTTCTTGGCAGAGCCAAAAATGAAATCCGAACCGATTTTAAAAAATATACCTACGTTTGATTGTGTTTAAAAAAAAATCCTCTCGGCACGCCGAAAGGCGGGGGTACATTTCACCGGGCAAACTAGGGGATAGGCTATAATAGGCAAAATATGCAGGTTTTCGTAGGAGGATCAGACCTCATTTATTGCGAGAAAGTATATTACAATTGGAGGTTAGTTAACATTTTTTCGTCTTACTATGCATACTTTTAACATTTTACTGTCTTATGGGGATGGTAACCTTCTTGTCATTTGGGGTTAATTTTTATGCTTGTGATCACACTGTCCTTATGCAAGGTTTGGAACTAATGTGTAACTATCTAACAGTCTGTTACTTCTTCACGCAAAATTTTATCTCCCGCAGAGATGTTGGTTGGTTCCTCAGTTTAGGGGCTGCGACAAGGTGGTCATGTAAACCGGTGTACATTGGGTGTGTGTAGAATCTGCCTGATAAACGGTGTAATTTGTGATGACTGTATTAGTCTGTAATTCAGGTAAGGTCTGCAGACGGTCAATTTTAAGTAGTAGTACCTAATTTTGTACCAAATACTAACGTCAACGACACCTAGCTGTGAACTTGGCTGCTAGATGCCACCGCAACCAGCAACTTGCAACGAACGTTGTAACTTCCCCTCCAAAGGAAAGCATGCTGACGGATTTTTAGCGCTCTTAGAAAATCCGGCGACTTTGTCCGTCTTTGAACCAGCACCTTGGGCATAGAAGTTCAGCATGCTACCAGTTAGCCGCTTCCCTCATAGTCAGATGGAACAAGAAGTTCCGTGACGAACTAAAGAGCCTACTTTTCTTAAAATTAAGATTCATGCCATAGATTAATCTACAGTATATGAACCTATCTAGAATAATGACGAAATTAAGTGGGTAATATCGAAATGTCTTAACTAGTTCGAAATAAGTTATACTAGGCATAATGTAGCCTAATAGAGCAATACAGTTGGCAGCTCTGGTGACTGAATATATTCTTACTTCCATCTCCTAAGGTACAGAATACAAAATGTGGTTGAAGTCCAAAGGACGTTACATGGATTTAGACATTGGATCTATTAGTACACGTAAAAGCATGTTGGCAACAATGTCATGCGAGTGCTGGTCAGAAATAATCTGAAATATTATATATTTTTGTGCCAATTTTGGATGAAATCCATTTGTTGTTATAGAAGTTACATGTATTTAAAAATTGGTCCTATCAGCAGGCTTAGAATCATGTTGGTAGAACTGACGTATATTAGTTACTCCAAATTAATGTAAAATGTCGGGTAATTTACGTGTGCATAGTTTAAAGCTGTCGGCTTGCATACTTTCTGATATATTTGGATACAAAATAGAGAGCAATTATTAACAGTTGGCAGCCCTGGTGACTCTTAAGAATACACTCAGTCATATATGTTTATGTACACATATTACATACAAAATTTGGTTGAAATCCAATTGATAGTGTAGAAGTTATATGCATATAAAAATTGGACTTATCAGAAGGCTTAAAATTATTATGGCAACGTTGTCATGTATGGCCACCTGGAAATTAAACTGAAATAGTATTATCTACATGTGTGCCAATTTTAGAATAGCTCCCATGTATACCTTCCAAGATATCCAACATGGAGCTCAACTTTCTAGTGCGTTCTTTTTAGCAGTTGGTAGCACTGGCATCTTTTTCAAATATGGGCCTGAGATATTCCGGTATACATCTTTACTCATACTAAATTTGGTTTCGATTGCTGCAGCCGTTTAGGAGTTGATAGGGGGGGGCACACACACACACACACAGCCAGACAGACAGACAGACAGAAGGACAGACAGACAGACAGAAGGACAGACACATTTTCCCGGATATATCTTATAAGTCTACTTTTTCCTCATTTTTGAAAAGTGTGAAAAGTAGGCTAAAAACAAGATGTTCAGGAAAGAACATATAGCCTACTTTCTCCTAAATGCATGGGTATTGTTATAACTCTTTGTCCTTTTCAAGGAGTATGATTGAATGTTGGTTGTAGTAGCTTGTTGAAATACAACGTGCTATAGGGATATTAAACATGAATATGAGGTGCCCTTTGCTAGTGCTACCTCTGTACCAAATTTCGTTCAATTCGGTTTCACCGTGTTTGAATTGATACGGGGAATCGATTTGCACACATACTTGGCCACCATCTGCAAACTATTGGGCTGATGTTCTTGCAGTTTGGTCAGAATATGTTTCCCACATAAAGATATGGTGTTGCAAAATTTGGTAGAGACTAGATTATTAGGTTGGTCGTAATTACATTTTAGCTTTTAACATTTGGGTGGCCGTGATTACGTTTCCGTCAAGATAGCGGTGATATAAAACATGACACTGAGGTGCCCTTTGCTAGTGCTACCTCTGTACCAAAATTTCGTACCATTCGGTTTCACCGTGTTCGAATTGATAAGGGGAATCGATTTTCACACAAAGATGGCCGCCATCCGCAAAATATTAGGCTAATGACCTATTAGTTTGGTCAAAGATTGCTCCCTCCATAAAGGTATGTTGTTGCAAAGTTTGGTAGAGATCGGATGGTTATGTTAGTCGTAATTTGATTTAAGCTTTAAACATTTGTGTGGCCGCCATTAAGTTTCTGTCAATATGGCGGCGATATAAATCATGACACTGAGATGCCCTTTGCTAGTGCTATCTCTGTACCAAATTTCGTTCCATTCGGTTTCACCGTGTTTGAATTAATAGGGGGAATCGATTTTGACACAAAGATGGCCGCCATCCGCAAACTATTAGGCGAATGACATATTAGATTGGTCAAAGGATGCTCCCTCCATAAAGGTATGTAGTTGCAAAATTTGGTAGGGATCGGATGATTAGGTTAATCGTAATTTGATTTAAGCTTTGAACATTCGTGTGGCCGCCATTACGTTTCAGTCAAGATGGCGGCGATATAACACATGACACTGAGGTGCCCTTTGCTAGTGCTACCTCTGTACCAAATGTCGTTCCATTCGGTTCCACCGTGTTCGAATTAATAGGGGGAATCAATTTTGACATAAAGATGACCGCCATCCGCAAACTATTACGCTGATGACCTATTAGTTTGGTCAAAGGATGCTCCCCCCATAAAGGTATGTTGTTGCAAAATTTGGTAGAGATCGGATGATTAGGTTAGTCGTAATTTGATTTAAGCTTTGAACTTTTGTGTGGCCGCCATTACATTTCCGTCATGATGGCGGCGATATAAAACATGATACTGAGGTGTCCTTTGCTAGTGCTACCTTTGTACCAAATTTCGTTCAATTCGCATTCACCGTGTTCGAATTGATAGGGGGGGACAGACATTCAGAGTACACACACTCACACACACACACACACACACACAGACACTGACTCACACACACACATACACACACACAGACAGACACACTTTTTTCGCCCTGTGTTGATCTCATAAATCTACTTTCATTTTTTGCAAAAATCGAAACTAGGCTAATGAATGTGATCTCGTCAATGGGGTTGTCTTGGCAACCTCTGATAGATCAGCCCTTATCAATTTAAAAGCGTTGTTATGGTAACCTCTGATGGCACTTGGCATTTTTAAAAATTCCGAAATCATTTTTCTCATCCCTTGGCGTAATGGTGGGTCATATCAAAAATTCTTTCAGACAAAAGTTTTAGGTAATTATTAGGGGAATATTTTCCATTTTGTACGGTTTTGATATTGTGCCTATTAAGAGAGATATGATTAATGTTTCCAGAAAAAACCACTTTTTTCCACCCCTTTGGTCAATGGTTGGTGCTATCAAAAAACTTATTTGATATACATTTTTGGCACTTATCCGGCACATATTATGATCTGTGAATGGATTCGATATTTCACGTATTAAGAGAGTTATAGCGAAATTTCACTTTTTCGAAAAAGGCCCCCCATTTTCACCCCCTTCGACCGATTTTGCCCATTAACGAACTCGACCGAGGTTTTATAGGGATACATATTATGTAAAAAATTCAAAGTGATTGGTGCAAAATTACGGCAGTTATCGTGTCCACAAGAAACTGATATATATATATAGATAGATAGATAGATAGATAGATACATATATACATATATACATAAATTATATATAAACTCTTTAACTGACGGTGGTTTTGGGGTCTGGGGGATGTGAAACGCGAAGATATGTCGAAATTTTCCGGAAGTCGAAACATGGTACCCATTGGAATAGTTAGCTTTCTAATGAAATCTACCTAAAAAAATGAGTTCGTTAGAACTCTTTGAAATATGGTGGAAGGGCATAGATTTCTCATGATTTAAATCAAATGGTAAAGACGGGGCAGCGCCCCGATCACGAAACCCAAGATTAACGGCCGAGGAGACCCGATGCGCTGATCACACGTCTCCCCAATATCTGCAGGCCAAATGGCTGGGCAGCGGTCGTTTGGGAGGCCTAGGCCCTTCATGGGCTGTAGTGCCAGGGGTTATGTTTTTATGGTAGCAATTTGGTCCAACACGTTCCATCCTTATTTAATCTCTTCTAACGTGGTATTAGGGAAGGGAGGTAGCAGGATTCTTAACTCATTTACAACCGCAGTACGTCCCAGACACACCACTTGTAAAATCTGTTTTATAATCCGTCAGATGTTGTTGTTGACTCTTTAGGGGCTGTACAACATCGTGGCCCCGTGTGCTTGGGTGTGTGTGTGTGCGATGGCTGTACTAATATGTGTAGCCTACTTGTAATTATGGTAGGATTTGGGTAGAAAGCGACCGTGGCTTTAAGTTAGGTACCATTTGCCTGGAGTTTATGGTGTTTGAAGTCACTTTTCAGTGCTGCCTTCGTAATCGAAATTAAATATGTTTCAGCCGGTCTGAAAAACATTAAACTTCAATTTGCCTGGAGTAGAAGTGGGAAACCATGGAAATCCACTTCCAGTATGGTTGAGGTAGGAATCGAACCAGCCTCTTCTCAGTTTTGCCTCACGAGGCTAAATGTACCCCATTCTATCCCTCAGAGCAGAATTTAATTTATTTTCAGAGCCAGGAATCGAACCCCGGCCTCCTGGGTGACAGCCAAGAATGATAGTCACTACGCAACGAGGTGGACTATTCCGTCAAAAATGTCCATCCTAATAATCATGAAAGGTATTTCAGACACTAAGAACGAAGGTGGTTGGTGACTGTTCATAAGTTAAAGAAAGGAAAGGAACAATAAGGAATTATTTTCTGCTCCTTTCTGCTTCCACTTTTGCGAAAAATGAAAGTAGACTTAGGAGATCTACACGGTCCAAAAGTTGTCTGACTGTGCGTGTGAGTGTGTATATCTGCCCACCACCTACCAATTCAAACACGACGAAAACGAATTGAACGAAATTTGGTACGGAGGTAGCACAAGCAAAGATCACCGCAGTGCCATGATTTATATTGCCACCTTCTTTGCCAAAACTTAATGGTGGCCACTCAAATGATCAAACCTTAAAATTAAATTACGATCAGACGAATCATCGGATCTTTACCAAATTTGGTAAAAACATTCCTTTTTATGGGACGCGTCTTGCGAACAAACTACAAGGTCATCGGCCGTACCATTTATAAATGGCAGCCGTGTTAATTATGCAAGCTTTTTAATGCATAACTTAGGACCCACCAGTTCCGATTATCGAACCGAGGATGGTTTAAACTGTTCTAAAGGACGTGGCCCGTTCGAAATTAAATTTTAATATTTTAATATTAAACTGCATAAGTGACTTCAAAAAGCTGATACGTTTCGGTTACAAGACAAGATAGCAGCTGATCTCTCGTTCTGGCCTATATTTCACTAATTTGATTATGATTCATGCAATATAGCCTGCTGATAGAAATAATATAAACTTTGTATGAAATGGATCATAATGAATATATACTCCAGTGAAGAAATCGTTTATTCCAAGCTATTATTTGCTACGATTAAAAATTAGCTGTGCAGTAGGTTTATAAAATGTGTTTCTCCCAGTGATTCGTTAAGACCAACGAAGTTTTGTTTCAGTTGCAGTTATTGTAAGTACTCGGTGTTAATATATTGCATTCCTACGTTGTTTGGAGTGTTTGCTGATGAAATTGTAAAATTCTGGGGTAAATTATTAACTCTGGTTTGAACGCCGCTGCTCAATCCAGTATGTCATACTGTTGTGTGCCACTTTGCACTTCGAATAGGAAGACAATAGGAGGTGATAAGGATGATAAGGACAAAGTGTTAAAATTATACCCATGCATTTAGGAGAAAGAAGGTTATATTTTCTTTCCTGAATATCTTGTTTAATTTGGGATGGTATTGTACTTTGTATCCCGGTATCGATCATCAATTTCCCTTCTGAAAAGCTGCCATGTCTGATAGCATAGCCTGTCAAAGCTGAAGCATGTCCACTCCTTGAAGGCACGCTGCATAACACTCATTTTGCGATTCAAGAGTTCAAAGCATCTATCATATTGTTACGTGCCACCCCCTAGTGGCACTTTTGTTAACTGGATTACGGTGGGGGTACAAAGCACAACACCAATTACTGCTTAAAGAAATAATTAACTTTATTGTGGCCAGAAAATTACACTAATCAGCAAATACAAGCAATTAGGAGCCTTACTCCAGTTTCCTCAAGTCTCTTCCTTGAGCGCTCTTGGCCCTTCCACTTGTCAACAGATCACAGAAGTTAATCCATCCTAATGAGTACGGTGGCCTTGACAGAAACTACCTGCTCCTCTCCTTTATGTTCACCGACCACAATTACTTACGATCACTTGCTGCAGGCTATTTCGCTGTCCACAAGCTGGAGAAACAATGTCACTGGATTTCGTAACTCGCACAGCACTTCGTCACCACACTTCTGTCGCACAAGATAATCACTCGCACTAGCTCGTAAAACACAACAACAACAACTGCTAGACAGGTCGCACTTATATAGCAGGCCGGTGACTCAATAGATGCTTCTAGATCCATCCAGGGTTCACGGCTTCTCGAGGTTTCATCGCTGGTCCAGTCACGAATATTCTGGACTACCCCTTTGTCCTAGTAGCCCTGTTGCATAAGGCACACGCAATACAGGAGGCAGGCCACAGCCCAGCCCTGGGGCAGTTGTGACTCATGCGGCGAGTGATGACACAAACTCACAGCCGTAACACCACCCCCTTCCTAAAAAGGCTGATCGTCCCGATCAATCATTGGTCCGTCTGTGTCCCTCCGTAGGCTGCCAGGCGATCTCGGTGCACGATCTTCATCTTTGCCCTCGGGCTCCGCTGGATCCTGTAGACGACATCGTTGATCCGTTTCACGACTCGGTACGGGCCCTCCGAGGACTTCTGCAGTTTGGGTGACAGGCCTTTCTTCCGTAATGGGTTGAAGAGCCAGACCAGGTCGTCCTCGTGGAATCCGCCGGCATCCGTCTGCTGGTCGTATCGGGTCTTCATTCGGTCGGTCTCGATCCGCAGTTTCCTCCTCGCGAACGCGTGCACGTCCTCCAGTTGGTCGACCAGTTCTTGACAATACTGGCTTACCGGGATCGGATCATTCCCAGGTCGGCCGAAGGCAAGATCGACAGGTAGGCGGAGCTCCCTCCCAAACATGGCCCGGGCTGGTGTGCACCCGGTGGCTTCGTGCACGGCGGCGCGGTAGGCCAGGAGAAATAGTGGAAGATGCTTGTCCCAATCCCTCTGGTGCTCGCTGACGACTATTCGGAGATGGTTCTCGATGGTGCGATTGAATCGCTCTACCATCCCGTCGGACTGAGGGTGTAGTGGCGTTGTCCTTGTCTTCCGGATTCCCAGCAGCTGGCGTAGGTTCTGGAACACCTGCGACTCGAAGTTCCTCCCTTGGTCGGAGTGCAGCTCCAGGGGTACTCCGTACCGGCTGACGAATTCCTTCACCAGGGTCTCTGCAATCGTCACGGCTTCTTGGTTAGGGAGCGCATACGCCTCCGGCCATTTGGTAAAGTAGTCGTTGACGACTAATATGTAGCGGTTCCCTGCCTCGCTTAACGGGAATGGCCCAGCAACATCGATGGCCACTCTCTCCATGGGGCCGCCCACGTTGTAGGTCTTCAGTGGACCCCGTCGTCTTCGTCCTGGGCCCTTGCTGGCTGCGCAATCGCGGCACCTCGTGCAGTGGTTCTCCACGTCTGTTCGGCATCCGATCCAGTAGAACCGCTCTCTCAGCTTCTCCAGGGTCTTCTTTAACCCTAGGTGTCCACCAGATGATCCTCCATGAACTTCCTTCAGGACTTCCTCCGTCATAGCCTTTGGAACGACGACTTGTTCCCGAGATCTCTTCCCGTCGGTGCTCTCCCAGGTACGGCAGATGAGGCCATCCCTTACAATCAGCGAGTCCCACTGTGTCCAGTAGGACTTAAACTTTGGGCTGCAGTCACTCACAATATTCCACCCGGGTCTGGGGACACAGGCCCTCTTCCATTCGGCTATCAGTCCCAGGTCATCATCTTCTGCTTGCGCCCGCGTGAAAGATTCGCGGCTCCAGCTCCCTTGAAGTTCCACGGTAGTCCTTCAGCACTGTATCCCGGTGTTCTCCTCCCTTCGGGTACAGAAGGTGCAGTCTTCGGGGCACGGTCTTCGTGACAGGGCGTCGGCGTTAGAATGCAGTTGGCCATTCCTGTGCTGAATCTCAAAGTTGTACTGTTGAAGCCTCTCTAACCACCGCGCGAGTTGACCCTCGGGCTGCTTGAAGTTCAGGAGCCACCGCAGGGATGCATGGTCGGTCCTGATGAGAAATTCTTGCCCGTACATATACTTGTGGAAGTGTTCAATGGTCTTCACGATGGCGAGCAGCTCCTTCCTGGTGACGCAGTAGTTCCTTTCTGGCTTTGACAAGGCCTTGCTGAAGTAGGCCACTACTCTCTCCTCGCCGTCCACTACTTGCGACAGGATTCCCCCTATGCCAAAGTCGCTGGCATCGGTATCGACGATGAACCTTGTTCCAGGTCTGGGGTAGGCCAGAATAGGCGCGGTGCACAGAGCCTGCTTGAGTTGTTCGAAGGCACTGTGGCATTCTGCTGTCCACGTGAAGAGTTGGTCCTTCTCAGTCAGTCGATGTAAAGGTTTGGTGATGTCGGCGAATCCTTTCACGAAGCGACGGTAATAAGTGCAGAGTCCCAGGAAGCTCCGTAGTTGGGACTTGTCCTTCGGAACTGGCCACTCCCTCACAGCTGCGGTCTTCTCTGGGTCGGTGCGCACCCCTTCCTGGGAGACGATATGCCCAAGGTACTGGACCCGCTTCTGGAAGAGCTGACACTTCTTGGGGCTCAACTTCAGCTGGGCAGCCCGTAGCTTCAACAAGATCTCCTTCAGGTTGCTGTAATGCTCCTCGAAGCTCCTCCCCAGAACGATGACGTCGTCTAGGTATACCAAGCAGGTCTTCCAGTGTAGTCCCCTCAGAATGGACTCCATTAGCCTTTCGAAGGTCGCAGGGGCGTTGCACAGACCGAATGGCATGACGGTGAACTGCCAGAGCCCGCTGCCCACAGAGAACGCCGTTTTCTCGCGGTCCTTAGGGTGGACCTCTACCTGCCAGTAGCCACTCTTCAAATCCAAGGTGGAGAACCATCTTGACCCTGATATGGTGTCCAGCGTGTCGTCGATCCGGTGTAGAGGGTAGCTGTCCTTCTTCGTGACGTCGTTCACCCGCCTGTAGTCCACGCAGAACCTGGTGGAACCGTCCTTCTTCTTCACAAGCACGACCGGAGAACTCCAAGGACTATGTGATGGCTCGATCACCCCTTGCTCCTTCATCTCTTCTACCATCCGGTCGTCTTCGGCTTGCTTGGCGAGCGGGACACGTCGGAATGGGGCCCTAATCGGTGCGCTGTCCCCAACGTCGATTCTGTGCTGGACCAAGCTTGTCCTGCCGAAGGCTTTGCTCCCCACGGAGAAGACGTCCTGGAATTCGCGTAGCAGGTCCTGAAGTTGGCGTGATTGTTCCTCGTCTAAATGGTCCTGGGATCCTTGGTACAGCTTCTGTAGTTCTTCTGGCAGTGTGCGTCTTCTTCGGTTGTCCGTCTGCAGGTGTCCGTCTGTCGTATCTGTGATGCGGGCAATCCAGGTAACGGGCTCGCAGACACCTAGGTTGGTGTCCCGGTGAACCGTAATATCGTAGTCGTTCAGGTTGGACAGGCGGACGTACGGCCGAGACGTCGTGTTGATGAGAGTCTTGGCAACTAGCAATCCTTTTGTCTGGATATCCTCATATTTTGGCTCGATGACTGCCGCCAATCCCTCAGCAGTTCCGTCGACAATTACGGCAGCGCTGACCTCCGTCCTGGCGGGATCGATGACGTCTTCTCTCAGCCTTACTCGTCGTGCGGTGATGGACTCGTGCGCAGGTTGCAAAGCAAGTTCCTCACCTCCGAAGTGCAGAGTGTTGGTACTCAGATCCAAGATGATGTTGTTCTGGTCCAGGAAGTCCAGTCCAATGATCACTTCATTTGATACGTCGGCCACAAGCACTGGATGCTTTATCGCCCGTCGACCAATGACGAACTCCAGTGATGCTTCGCCATGTACCGGTGCGGTCTCTCCGGTCGCGGTTATTAGCTGGAGGTTCCTTTGTGTGGGTTGAACTCTCCACTTCGGGATCACGGTGGGGCTGACGATGGTCCTCTATGCTCCCGTGTCGATTAGCATGGGCCAGTTCTCTCCGTTGTCGACTCCGTCGACCATCAGGCTGCTATTATCCCTCCGTAACTGCGTCACACGAACTTGGACTGCCGGGACTTGACGACTGCCACAAGCCAACCTTTGCCCCCCTAGGCTGGCTGATACTTGCTTTCCTGGGCCGCGCGGTTTAACGACGACTGACTGTCCCGACGGAAACCCTTGGCGGCGGCGATCACCGCAGTCCTTGCTCAGGTGGCCTCTCTTACGGCAGGTCCAGCAGGTCGGTAGTCCTCTCCCGGGCCGCCTCTCCGGATGTCCTTCGGCTACGTTTTTGCTGGTGGTACCGTGACTATCGAAGAAACGGCTTAGCGCCTCCATTAATTCGTCGGCCAGGGGCTTGGTCTCGTTGGTTTTTACTGGTTCGTCGACGTCCACTTGACGCACCCGCACGTGCATTCTGGATGCCTGTTTTGCCGTCTCGAACTCAAGTGCGTGGCTCAGCGCATCTGCCAGGGTCTTATTGCGCGCGAGTCGCAGCGCCTGTTGAGTGTCCGAGTCCCGTAGCCCGTCGGTGAAAGTCTGCGTCGCTATCTGCTCCAGAAAGTCGGCCGGCGCTGTTGGGTAGGCGAGTCTTACGAGGCGTGCGATGTCCATCTCGAACTCCTGCAGGGTTTCCGCGTGCTTTTGTACCCGGGTCCGGAGCTGCATCTGGTAGGCCTGCTGAAGATGGCTATCTCCATATCGGGACTCCATATGGGCGATCAGTGAAGCGTAGTCCTGGGATCCAGTCGGGATGGCCTGAAGGACGTTAAGGGCGTCACCTCTCAGCGCTACAATGAGAGCTGTAGCCTTTTCAGTGTTGTTCCAGTTATTTATGGAACAGGCCGCCTCGAACTGACGTAAGTAGGTGCTCCACGGGACCTTTCCGTCGAAGGTTGGGGGCGTCACTCTGCTATGTCCCGTTCCTGATATTCCCGGTGTAACGGTGGGCGGGCGTTGGCGCAGCTCGGCAACTTCCTCTCGTAGAGCGTTGAATTTCTCTTCCACCCCCGTCAGTGGGCGTTGGCGCAGCTCGGCAACTTCCACTTGTAAGGCGTTGAATTTCTCCTCCACCCCCATCAGCGGTCGTTGGCACAGCTCGGCTACTTCCACTTGCAAGGCGTTGAACTTCTCCTCCACCCCCATCAGCGGGCGTTGACGCAGGTCGGCAACTTCCACTTGTAAGGCGTCGAACTTCTTTTCCACTGCTGCGACTTCCTCACGTAGGCCCTGTTCTAATTTCCTTTGGCTCTCCTCTAATTTCGTCAGCAGACACTCTTCCAGATTTTTCTGGCCATCCAGAAATTTGGCGGTTAGGTCCTCTGCTAACTTATTCTGGCCGTCCATCAGGTCCTCTGCTAGCTTATTCTGACCTTCTTCTAATTTGGAAGTTAGGTCCTCGGCTAAACTTTTCTGGCTGTCTTCCATCTTCTTCTGGCCGTCTTCTAATTTGGCAGTTAGGTCCTTGGTTAAATTCTTCTGGCCGTCTTCTATGCCATTTAACTTTTCTAGCAATGCTGCCAATTGCGCCTCCATTTTTGTTGTTTGCCTTGTAAAGGGCATGCACTCACAGGAAAATTAGAGAAAATGACCTGCTCGGGTTTTGAAACCAGGACCGTCAGGTGTTGTGCTTGAGTTCGTAATCCCGCTTCTGACACCAGTTGTTACGTGCCACCCCCTAGTGGCACTTTTGTTAACTGGATTACGGTGGGGGTACAAAGCACAACACCAATTACTGCTTAAAGAAATAATTAACTTTATTGTGGCCAGAAAATTACACTAATCAGCAAATACAAGCAATTAGGAGCCTTACTCCAGTTTCCTCAAGTCTCTTCCTTGAGCGCTCTTGGCCCTTCCACTTGTCAACAGATCACAGAAGTTAATCCTTCCTAATTAGTACGGTGGCCTTGACAGAAACTACCTGCTCCTCTCCTTTATGTTCACCGACCACAATTACTTACGATCACTTGCTGCAGGCTATTTCGCTGTCCACAAGCTGGAGAAACAATGTCACTGGATTTCGTAACTCGCACAGCACTTCGTCACCACACTTCTGTCGCACAAGATAATCGCTCGCACTAGCTCGTAAAACACAACAACAACAACTGCTAGACAGGTCGCACTTATATAGCAGGCCGGTGACTCAATAGATGCTTCTAGATCCATCCAGGGTTCACGGCTTCTCGAGGTTTCATTGCTGGTCCAGTCACGAATATTCTGGACTACCCCTTTGTCCTAGTAGCCCTGTTGCATAAGGCACACGCAATACAGGAGGCAGGCCACAGCCCAGCCCTGGGGCAGTTGTGACTCATGCGGCGAGTGATGACACAAACTCACAGCCGTAACAATATGATGCTTTTTTTTGTGTACCACAGTACATCCAACAAATTGAAAGTTCTTCTCGAGAGCCTAGAATCCTAATGCAATTCAACAAGAGAAAAACAGCGAAATGTGGCTAGAAGGATCTGCGTCTCCAGAATACAATTCATCTTGGTAATGTAGAGCAAAATACACTCATACGTCAGAAATCTGATAACAAGGCACTATTAAAGGAAGGTTCCAATCGATCAGGAAGATAATATTAGGGAGTGTTTTTGTCATTTTAAATGATCTTGTCGACTTCGTCGTTACGCTGAGTTCTGGCGTTACGTCACGGCGACGGGACGAAATGTACCTAGAAAGCACTGAGGTGTGTGACATCATAGTACGATGTAGAAGCCGAGTACCAAGAAGGCAGTGCTAGAACAGAGTTTCAAGAAGGTAGTGCGAGAACAATCAAGTAGGCAGTGAAGAAACAAAATAGAATCTTGAAACTCTGTTCTCGCACTGCCTTCTTGGTACTCGGCTGCTAGCATTTAAAATGATATAAAGTCCAGTCTTTCAGACTGACAATCCGTGTCTTTTTGATAAAATTATTTAGTGTTAAACTACCCTTGTGGCGTAGTGCTATCATTCGTTGCTGTCACCACGGAGGTCTCTGTAAAGAAATTTAATTTTGGTTGGAGGGCTGGGACGGGGTATATTCAGCCTCGTGAGGCCGAACTAAAAAGAGTTGATTTTTATTCACTCCTCAGTCTTCCTAGAAGTGGCTTTCCGTGCTTTCCCCACATCTATTCCAGGCAAAAGCTGGGATGATACCTGAATTAAGGCCATGGCTGCCTCCTTCCCAAACCCTATTCTCACTTACATATGTGCACACTGGAACAGCCACAACAGCGACACAGGTGATCAGACAGATTCTACACGCTGTCAAGCACACGAAGGGTACATTGCCACGATGTTGTAAAGCTCCAAAGCAGCAATGACGACAGCAAGGTCTACATCACATTTAGCTTCCACACAGGTTCAGTACTAAAGTGTATACCTTCTGATTCTAAGGTCGTGGGTTCGATTCCCGACCGAAGTCAAACTTTTGAAGGAAGGTAGGAAAGAAGCAAAGAAGAAAGGATGAAAGGAAGTAAAGATGAAAAGAATGAATGAAGAAAGGATGAAAACAAGGAATGAAAGCAGGAAGGAAGGATGAAAGTAATGAATGAAAGAAAGAAGGATGAAAGTGAGGAATGAATGAATGTATGAGGGAGGGAAGGAAGGCTGGAAGGAAGAAACGAAGGGAGGATGAAAGTAATGAATGAAAGAAGGATGGAAGAAAGGAATGGATAAATAAAGGAAGGAAGGATGAAAGTAATGAATGAATGAAGGATGAAAATAAGGACTGAATGTTTGAAGGAAGGAAGGAATAATGGAAGGGAAGATAAAAGTAATGAATGAAGGATATAAGAAGCAATGTATTAATGAAGAAAGGAACGAAAGAAGGAAGGAAGAAAAGAAGGATGAAAGGAAGGATAAAAGTAAGGATTGAATGTATGAAGGAAGGAAGGAAGGAATTAAGGAAGGAATGTATGAAGGATGGAAGGACGGAAGAAACGAAGGAAGTATGGAGGGATAAAAGGTATGAATAAAGGAAGGATGAAAGGAAGGAATGTATGAAGGAAGGATGAATGAAAAGTAGAAAGAAAGATCGAAGGCAGGAACGAATGAAGGAGGGATTAAAGAAAGGAACGATAGAAAATAGAAAGAAAGAAAGAAAGAAAGAAAGAAAGAAAGTAAAAAAGGGAAATGGAAGGAAGACAGGAAGAAACTAAGGAGGAAAGAAAGAAAGAAAGAAAGAAAAACCGAAGGAAAGAATTCAATGAAGGAAGTAAGTTTATAGTCTTAAGTAACTATTAGTCTCGTAATTATTAGCTACGGGACGTCCCCTTAACGTGGAATTCCAGCCATCAGACGTGGCATTTCATAAATTCTGAAGGGTAATAAGATGACAGCTCGTGACAGACCTCTAGTTCACATTTGGTGATAACAAGATAAAATTAATTAAATATCAGAAAGGGCATATTCACAACCAAGGGGATGTTTTTCAAACAAGTAGTCAAAAACCTGAGCTGCACACAGAACCGTCCTCTTGGTCAATGACAGTTCGGCTACGAACAAAGAGATCCTATCGGCTCTTGATATGGACTTGTTCCGTTTTAAGATTGTTTCCATTTAATGTTATATTTTAGTTGGTTGATACCTCAGTTTAGGGGCTTCGACAACCTGGTGCTACCCGTTTGTGTTATCCATTCCACGTGTTGTGGTCTTTTGTAGGTATCACTTGTTCCTCTTGCCTGTTGGCTGCGGTCTTTGGTCACATGGACCCTTGTTAGTGTTGCCGGTCACGTAGACCCTTGTTAGAGTTGCAATTATCAAATCTAACCTGAAAATTTAGCTTCACACAATTGTTGTTAGTGGAAGGTTCTTTTAAATGCCATAAATCTATGACATGGGCCCGTCGGCCGGCTTTACTTCCCCTCCGAAGGAAGGCATACTGAGGGATTTTTAACTCTCTTAAAAATCTGACGACTTTGGCCGGGTTTGAACCCGTCATCTTGGGCATCGAATCTCAGCATGCTACCAACTACGCCACCGAAGCGCTAACATTATATTTAACCTCTGTTGTTTGTACTGGCTTGAAGAGCTGACTTAGATGTAGTTTGAGTTTAGACTAATTAATAAAGAATAAATGTAAAAATATATTTCTCCCAATATTAACTATCCCCATACCGGAATATCAATTCTTTCTTGTGAGATTTACTTCTTGTCGAGGACAGACGCTTTTGAAATTGCTTAGTTTTAAATTAAGTTCCTTGAAAGTAACTGAATGACTGCGGTTTCTCATGGTTTTCAAAGTTCAGATATAACAACTTTAATTGGTTTGTTGCTGCTCTTTGAATAAATTATCCAATTTGTCTTATAACTTTTATCCTGCAAAGAAGGTAGCATTTTCTTTGATAAATCTCGACAAGATGGTTCTCAACGTTCTAACTTTCGAAGCCGCATTGTATTTGTCTCCGCCAACTCCCACACTCGACTGAAGCGATAAATACAGCTCAGCCTTAATTCGAAATGTCTAGCATCTCTGCTAGCAGTTGTTTGAGATACCAGACCAGACTCACTGGTGCATTAATCAGAGACATTACCTTCTTAATCGTTATCCTCATGGCTCAGGAATCGTGTTCGTATGACCTTGTGGCTACGCATCTCCATTTCTGCCGATCTGTTGTTCTCGGAGAGAAATCTGTAGAGTTTTTTTTTTACAGAAGAAAGCTTTCATTTTTCTGTGAGGAATAATATTTCCCGGAGATAGACCTTTTCTAATTTGCACTGGACCCTAATACATCCGTTGTTGTTGCTTCATTTGAGGTACTAGGATATCGTGGCCTTTTACTCCCGTGTATTTGAGTGTATGTGAGATTCTTTCAGAATATGTGCTATTGTGGTGTCTTTAGCAGTGCATATATTTGTAATTCAAGTGAGGATTGGGAAGGAGGTGACTGTGGCCTTATGTTAGGAACATTCCCGGAATTTGCCTGGAGTAGAATGGGAAACCACGGCAAAACGACTTCCAGAACGGCTGAGGGAGGGAATCACACCCACATCATCACATGTTCGCCTCCCGAGGCTATGTGTCCCCCGTTCCAACCCTCAGATCAGAATTCCATTTTTTTTGGGCAGAGCTGAGAATCGAATCCAGAGTTCCTAGGCAACAGCCAAAAATGATAGCTGGGATACCATGAGGAGGATACCTATTACCACTCTTAATAATAACATTAATAATAACATGTAATAATAAGGATTTTTCAAATCAATGGCTACAACATAGGACTCTTCATAGGGAAGCAACAGGGCTCATGGTGGCCACTCATATAAGGTAATCGCTACAGGGGACCATCGGATATAAATCCTGAATGAGACCAATCTGGAAGATAAATGCCGAAGACGAGGAGCCGTAAACGATTGATCATGTGATTGGAGAATACTCGACATATTGTGCCCAACTCTAGGAATGGATATTCCAAGATTCAGACACCTAGATATCAAGGGAAAGGCTACAGCCGCTTTTGAAAGTTGAGATATTTGAATATCGCGCTCCATTACTTCTAGAATGGAATGGAAACTTTGTGCAGCCAAGAGCATGTTAAGTGACGTAGCGAGTAGTAGCAGAGGTCGAGACTATTTGTTGATTAAATAGTTAGCCCTGGAGTAGAGACTTGAGACTTGGATCAGATTACTGGCACGGCCAAATGAAAGAGAATGCACTTAGTCTCAAGTGAATCGGACCAGAGACACCGGAGATATGAGGATTTCCAGATTTCAGCGTGATCCAGCGTGGACCCGACCGTTTTGAATAAAAGCCGACCGGCCCAAGCAACATCAGCTCACTTCGAACCAAGCTCTTGCATGACAAGGTGCTGCTGCTACGTTGAGCCAAGGCACATGGTTGCTGGATCTACGCAGAAGATATCTTTACATTGTGATAGTCACAAAAGTGTTACGATACATGTGGAACATAGTAAGTTTCCGGCAGAGGGAATCACTAAGGTGATTGTTATTTTTCTACGGACACTGGTGAAATAATTTATTTCTATATGGACACATGCTAGACTTTGTCTAGAAAGTACTTTGTCACAGTCCAGTAATAATAATTCAATACTTGGATATTTTAATCCAATTAGTCAGTTTCATAAATTGTAACTTGATAACCACTCCGATCTTTCAGTATATTGAAGGCCAGTCTATCACGGTGTTGTTCATTAGCCGACAAAGGGAAACTATAAGTTGCTTCGCGCATGATAGATGGTGATAAACCATGCCCAGGGAACGATCTTCAGAACAGCCGTTGATTGATTTAGACTGTCAGTGTTTTCTTGTACTGAAAAGATTACCGTGAGTTATGTTACAACTGACGTATTTGAGAATAGATCATTTGGATCTGACCCCATTTAAGCGAACTGCTATGGATTTAATTGAAGCCAATATTAAAATGGATCAGCAGTTACTTCAAACTTCAAGATATATTTCCACTATATCGTGTTAGACAGATTGTGGGTATATAATGGCGGCCGATACAAGGATTAGACGTGCGTGTCCAATAGGGCATGTATCTGGATAAATCTGGTACAGACCAGGTTCACTACGCTTCAAGACCAACGAGAAATGTAAGCCACATTTGACTTTTATATTATGCCTAGCTAATTGGAACAAACTCATTTTCTGCAGATGACCAACACATTTGTTTTTCTTTGTATTTAAATCTTGCCATGATTTACGCAAGACATATTAGAGTTATTCTGAGTATTTTCAGCACTCAGAACAGTTTAGGATCGATGACCGAGCATTTCGAGCATTTATTTGAATGTTTCATATTTTTTTGATAATCACTGTAATCAGCCGAGGTAACTGTAAAAGTTAATAATTATTTTTGTTGAGAAATGGATATTTTATTCATATTCGAAGAATCGAACATGTGGATTCTCACATAATGGAATAATAATTAAACACATTTACAATAATATAACTAATAATAATAATAATAATCCACTAATAATAATAATAATGATTTTCATAACTTTTCTAAATAATTCTTGGATCTTATATTTTCTAATAATCACATTCGTTGAGAGAGAGCTTATGAAGTAGTTTAATCATTTCTAGTTTGGAAGAGGTGATTTTCCGAAGAATAGTGGTTAGCGCAAGCCCGCATTCAACCAACATTACAGTTCTGGTTGAACAGTTAATATTTGCAATGAGCAAAGTATATTTTTCAGATAACACGGAGAGGCATGAAACGGGAAGCAAATGATATTTGTATCAATTAGGATATTTTTGTATTTATATAAAATCATGACGTAGATACACATTCGAAAGTGAAATAGAGAGTATCATAAGTGTGGTAACTTCACGATTTGAACTGAATGGTAAAATAAAATAAACTTGTAAGTTTATAAATCTTCCAGTGTTGATAATAAGCAGAGGCTTGATTTATTGTATAAATTTTGGGAAGAAAATTTATGTGTGTGGAGTAGTTGAAATGCCATTCCCAGGTGCGCCTGTTTAAGTCGCAGGAATGAGGAGGTTTTTATTTGAGCATCAATCAAATAGCAGGTTCGATGACTCAGTGTTAAAGAAGGAGTATTGGAACTACACATTGCGTCGTATGAATGACCCAAAGGTTATTTCTTAAAAACCATCAGTTCTTATTTCAACCTTGTTTACGGATTCCATTAAGACTTTGATTTTGCTAGAACCCGGATTTGTCATGATAGTATTTTATTCTTCTTCAGAGGAAGACCTTTGCCGTTGTTGTTGGAATATTGTGTTCTTATAAAAATAATCGAATGGGCCACTGCCAATTAAAAATAATTCTATAACCACGAATAATTTGAAGGATGTTTTCAATCCTAGTGTCATGAACTAAATGAATTTATTATGAAGCTACAATTCTTATTTCCGCATTCTGTTCAAGAATTGCAAGTTGTGAAAGTTACTAAAATGGCCACAAATATAAATATTTTTCTTAGTAATGATTCCAAGTGGAAAATCGAATAGTTGAATGGTTCAACAATTTATTGATCAAGTTGATGATTCAGGAATCATATATTTTGTTAGGAACTAGAAGTTCATAATCGAGTCACTTCTCGAAACGTTTAATGTCAGAAGAACAATTAATTTTGTTGTGCTTCGCACAGTTCTTCGATGCTATGCTCAAGGGTCAGATACTTTTCAGATGTTGTTATTAATATGTGTACATAATTTGTGTTGATTCAGAGATAATAATATTTTTTGACAATATTTTTTGAAACTGGAAAAATAAGTGAAAGTTAAAAATTCTATGAACAATTATTCTACGAGTGTTAATATTATGTAAAAAATTCAACCAGTGAACTACAGTATTTCCAGTAAAGACAATTAAATTTGAACTGGATTTAATCATAAATAATGGATATAATTTTGGAACACAGTCTACAGGACTGATAATCAGACTTGTGTCTCCAAAGATAATTGTCCAATGTGTTGGAATATTTCTGTACATTGTGTAAATAGTAATGTGGGTCGCCACACATGAATTATGCTGCTTTGAGCATTTTATTTTGCAGACAATTTTAAATTCAGAATAAAATGAGATAATTTTACATGATGTGTTATGCCCAGTTGAATCTCCTTCTATCCTTATTGTTGCATTGAGCCAAAAATCAGTAAAGCATTCTTTTCATTTGATGTCGTTTTTGCGATTAGCTTTAACCCATCTGGCGCCCCGGGATATTTTGACTCTCGTGCTGACTGATTCTTGGTAAAATGCATATGTGGTCGTGCGGACTCCGGTCTAAACGGGCACAATATGTCCTACATATTCAAAATAACGGTAGCGTCCTATATTCAGTGTGATAGGCTTATGTCTTGAGCTTGCAAGGTCTGTTATATATAACACTCCTCTCTTACAAATTTTCGGGTTAATTGAGCAAATGCATCCTGTGTTGTTGAATTTGAAGATTATGGTGTTTGAAGCCATTTTCAATGTTGTAAATTTATCACTAAAGCTGTTAAGGCCTCTTATGTAACACTCCTCTCCTACCATGTTTCGTCCTAATATTTTAATAGCTTGAATAGCCGCCATCTCGAATGCATGGAGTCAGTAGTATTAGGTAGATTCCATTAGAAAGCTAACTATTGCAATGAGTACAATGTTTCGACTTCCGGAAAATTTCGACATATCTTCGCGTTTCACATCCCCCAGACCCCAAAACCACCGTCAGTTCAAAAGTTTATACATAATTTATGTATGTATATAGGTATATCAGTTTCTTTTGGACACGATAACTGCCGTAATTTTGCACCAATCACTTTGAATTTTTTACCGAATATTTATACCTATAAAATCTCGGTCGAGTTCGTTACTGTGCTAAATCGGTCGAAGGGAGTGAAAATGGGTGGCTTTTTTGAGGAAGTGAAATCCCTATATATACGAGTATATTATAATTGTGAAAGTCTGTATGTGTGTGTGTTTGTGTGTTAGTTTGTTACCTCTTGACACTAAAACGGCTGGACGGATTTGTATGAAATTTGAAATGGAGACAGCTTATACCCTGGGATAACATATAGGGTGCCTTTCACCCAGAAATAAATCATTGTTCCCGTGGAACGAGCAACATAACTGAAAAGTCACCAAAAATACATAACTGGGACAAAATATCGAAGTTGTCGCATAAAGACCGGACACAGCTCATTTTACAATACTCGGAAAACCACATTTTTTAGGGCCTAAAATTAACAGTTTCAAAGATATTCGCAGAAAACCATCTTCGCTCTGATAAACTGATGAACTAATGGCAAGTCCGTTTCCATGGCAACAGTACATCAAGGTATAACATCCGATTTTCTATATATCCCTGTAGTAGGCAATGCCAATCCATTTATTATCTTTTTCAAGATATATATAAACACAATAAGAACAGGGTAGCGCACCTGCCTCTCATCCGGAAGCCCTGGGTTCGATTCCCGGCTCCGCCAGAGATTTTTGACACTGACGTGAGTTTTGCAACGGGGTGCACTCAGATTCGTGAGGACAATTGAGTAGCTGTCTGGTAGTGAGGCAGCGTCCCGGTCACGAAGAACAACATTAACGGCCGAGGGAACACGATGCACTGACCACGCGTCACCACAATATCTGCAGGCCTAATGGCTGGGAAGCGGTCGCATTATAGGCCTAGGCCCTTCATGGGCTGTAGTGCCAGGGGTAAAAAAAAATTGGGGAAGCGCCTTCTAATACCACCTTTAATTTTTAAACACTACAGTAGCGGCTACTAAATAAAGGTAGCGATCAAGCTACGTTCAATTTCATAAACACTGGGCTCACAAATCCCGTATAGTTAAGTACAAAAATCAGTCTGGTCGTTATGACAGTAGCAACGAAGCTCGGTGGCGGCTGTTGCGTTTCCGTAACACTAAAGGCATCCCGCCGTCTCATACCTCAATGGGCACTTACAAAATTGTGAACCACACTAACTACCTTTTGCAAAATGTACACAAGACGTGATTTTGAAAGCACTCTTCTGTATGTTGAGGTAGAGAGATATACCACATGGAAAGATACAATAAAATGTTGGCAAATCTGAGTTTAAGGAACTGCTGTTCAGAATAGGCCTTGTGTTAAATCTGCAGAAGCTTTCGGTACAGGTTATGCGGCCCATGTTCGTAACATAGAATGTTTTCCTTTGACAATGCATCTACACAATGTGCGAGGGCAACGAATTTCAAAGATCTCTAAAAACACAATAATCAGGAAATTGGAGAAAATTTAAAGTGGGAGGGAAGATTCAAGGAGTAATCACGTCGACTCTGAGATTTGCTGATGACATCGTCATCTTGGCCGATGCGCCAGAGGATATGAATGAGTTTTTGAATGGTATGGAATCCGTCTTGAGGAAAGAATTCATGATGAAAAACAATAAATGTAAAACAAATATATTGGAGTGCAGCCGAAAAAATCAGAAACCTCTATGGACATCAAATTGGCAGGTGAAACGCTACGGGCAGTAGGAGACTTATGTTACTTAGGAAGCAAAATAACCAGTGAAGGACGAAGCAAAGAGGATATCAAAAGTAGGTTGGCTCAGACAAGGACAGCATTTCTACTGAAAAGGAATCGGTTGACATAGAATATATTGTAGATTTGGGTATTCGGAAGTCATTTTTGAAAGGTTTGTCTGTAGCGTGATACTATAAGGAAGTGAAACTTGGACTATTGGTGCAGCAGAAAAGAGGAGAATTGAAGCGTTTGAAACGCGGTGTTACAGTAGAATGATGAAGATAGATGGGTAGATAGGGTAACAAATGAAGCAGTATTAAGACGAGTGGGAGAGGAGCGATGTTTCTGGCGACTGCTTATGCAGAGAAGAGATAGGTTGGTAGGACACATATTAAGACACCCAGGAGTAGCAAGCTTAGTTATGGATGGGAGGGTCGAGGCCAAGAACTGTATGGGTAGACCAAGGTTAAACAAATTGCCTCGGATGTAGGGTGAGGTATCTATGTAATGGTGAAACGATTAGCTCAGGAGAGGGAGGCATGGAGGTCTGTATCAAACCAGTCAAAAGACTGAAGACCTAAACAATGACAATCAGGAATTCTAATTACCCAGGGAGGCATGTGAGGCAAAAGGGTTGTTGGAGAATTTCAATCCCTGGGATGTAAGTTAACACTGGAAGAGACTGCATAATGTACTCCAGCGGCCAAGGTGTGAGATATTTTACTATAGGTCTATTAATAGCGACATGTTGACGTTCAAAACATCAATAATTGTGGCAAAATTACACCCTGAATAGCTTAAGGAAAAATACTTTTAATTCCCGATATTCCGATAGATTTGCCATTCCAGTGTGCAAGAGTGCAGTTCCCTTTTCAAACAATATTCGCAATTTCTATTAACAAAGCGCAATGACGCACACTTAACAGCAGCAGGTGTACATTTAGACAAAACAATTTTTTTCCCCCATGAACAACTGTATGTGGCCTGCTCACAAGTATCCGGACAACAAAATCGTTATGTCTCAGCAGAAGATGGCAAAACCAAAAACGTAATTTTCAAATGTGTTCACATAAGGTAACATCATACCCTGTGGACTTTCTCAACTCAATGAAAGTCCCACTTTGCTGCTCATATCAATACACTGTATGTATTAGAATTTTCAGAATTAAAATGGACCCTCCTGTAGCCGCGATTGATGTGATAGAATAGACCAATTATCAGCAATAATGCATCGTCCCCATTGTCTTCATCGCGAGCGAAGCCGCGGGTTCCTGTTAGTATTGGTATAACTCTCTTAATATGTGAAATATCGAATCCGTTCAAAGTTCATAATATGTGTCGCATAAAGCCCAAAAATTTATGTTTGAAGAGTTTTTTATAACACCAACCATTGACCAAAGGGTGGGAAAAAGTGTTTTTTTTTTCGGGAAACATTAATCATATCTCTCTTAATAGGCACAATATCAAAACCGTACAAAATGGACAATATTCCCCTAATAATTACCTAAAACTTTAGTTTGAAAGAACTTTTGATATGACCCACCATTACGCCAAGGGATGAGAAAAATGATTTTGGAATTATAAGAAAATGCCAAGAGCTAACGGAGGTTGCCATGGCAACACAGCTAAATTGATTAGGGATGAGCCATCAGACGTTGCCATGAAAACGCACTTGCACGAGATCAGATTCAGATTTCCATCTGACTAAGTGTGAAGCGGCTTCGGTGACGTAACTGGTAGCATGTTGAACTTCTATGCCCAAGGTCGCGGGTTCAAAGCCGGCCGAAGTCGTCGGATTTTCTAAGAGCGCTAAAAATCCCTCAGTATGATTTCCTTTGGAGGGGGAGTTCCAACATTCGTTGCGAGTTGCTGGTTCCGGTGGCATCTAGTAGCCAAGTTCACAGCTAGGTGTCGTTGACGGTAGTATTTGGTAGCAACATTCAGAACTACTGCTTGAAATTGACCGTCTGCAGTCCTTACCTGAATTACAGACTAATACAACCATCACAATTCACACCGTTTATCAGACAGATTCTACACTCACCCAAAGTACACGGGATTACATGACCGCGTTGTCGCATCCCCTAAACTGAGGAACCAACCAAAATCTCTGCGGGAGATAAAATTTTGCGTGAAGAAGTAACAGACCGTTAGATAGTTACACATCAGTGTCGAAACCTTGCATAATGACAGTGTGACCATAAGTATAAATATGGACCCCAAATGACAAGAAGGTTACCGTCCCCATAAGACAATAAAATGTTTAAAATATGCATAAAATGACGAAAACCAAAGTTAATTAAGCTCCAATTATAAAATACTTTCTCGCAATAAATGAGGTCTGATCCTTCTACGAAAACCTTCATATTCTGCCTATTTTCGCCTATCCCCAAGTTTGCCCGGTGAAATCTACCTCCGCCTTCCGGCGTGCCTAGAGGACTTTTTTATTTGGGCATATGTAGCGACTTATAATGTTCTACCATGATAGTAAATTTCGTTTTAAAGCACTGCGATACTGACAAGGGAAGTATCAGGTAAGACAGGTCGAAACCTATCTTGAAACTTTGTGGACGCAATCATTGTACTATAAGAGGGTAAAGTGCGGAAAATGAGCGGCCGGATTGAACTGAAAGGCTTCGGAATCGTTCCTGACATCCTGGAACGCAGGCATGACCGCTGGCGGAGCTGGACATCCCTGTGGCACTCGGAGTAGTAGTAGTAGCAGCGAAGCGGGGCGTATATGCTGACTGGAGCGTGTGGCTCCTTCCCACCGGCCTTTAATGTTTGGGCGGTCAGGGCTGACCATTCCAACATGTGTGGTACTCGCTACCTCCCATTGATGTATATGAGAGATTCGCCACATGATTTCAGAGACTCGCAGTTCAATCTGGCAGCTGATTTTCCGCACGTTGTCCTCTTATAGTACAACGATTGCGTCCACAAAGTTTCAAGATAGGTTTCGACCAGTATTGCCTGATACTTCTCTTGTGAGAGCTATTCACTTATTTTGAAAGTTCAAGATTGCTGCTGTGCGGTATATTCAATGTAATACTTTTTAAGTAACGGTAGTGAGATATATTATGTGGTACCGTAGTCATCTCTTGCCAAGATTCGTCTTAATTACACACTTATATTCTGAGGTGTCGATTTTACAATAGTGTTCTAATAGAGCAGTTCGTGCAGCCACCATTTTTAATGTATTGAGTGTCTATACTTTTACCTTGTTCATAGATACCCACATACTGTATACGTGCCTACCTTGTCACTAATGTTTTTTAGTGCAACTCTTAAGTATTCAGAGTTATTTATTTTTATACTGTACAATTTCAAGGTGGTAGTAACGCGTAATAGTCACCCTCATATTTTCATCACCTTAACAACAGAGGTACTGTACCCGTTTATAACTTACCAAGACCTGTTGAATCCCACGAGGAACACTGGATCGTAGAATCTGAAAATGCCCGGCTGCCCCCCCCCCCCCAGATCCTACCAACAGGAGAAGGAAGTATAAAGGAGCATATCAACTAACCTAAATTGTGCAAAGACAGACCAAAGTGCATACAAAGAAAACTAGCTCAGGTCAAAACGTGACTTGAGACGCAAATATGATACGACTTATCTCAGAGAGTAGTGAGATATTTAAGAAAAGGAAAAAAAAAACATTGATCTTCAGGGCACAATTTATTCAATTATTATCAATTATGACTCTCGGATTGAACTGCTGTAAGATAAAATATTTATTCAATAAAAGTGTTACTGAAGCTATCCCCTCACCTTTCGACCAAAAGTAATGACGAAACTGAAAAACTTTAAAGCGTCTAAGAAACGCCTTGTATGGTGTCAAACACACCCTTGCAAGAGTTTGTCCTGCATGGAAACGAAACAACACATCACGTTCTTGAGCACCAAGAATGGTGAATGAAATTCATCCGAAACATAGAACAATACCCTAACTCTAATTATATTACAGTAGTGTACACGTATATACATCTATATATATGTATGTTTCTGAATGAAACAAACTCCAATAACCACTTTCGCTATTAATACACCATCCTGTTTGGTTAAATACAATATGAAATCGTCAGTGTAGACGCAATTTAGTCAAATGGCAAAGCTCAGCTAAATATAATTATGTTCACACCGAGTTAAACGAAAATGCAAATAAATTTGAAAAAGATTACAAGAAAAAGACTGTACTTAAGAGATCTCTCGTAAATCGCCACAGGTCTTATTAAATTTCATAGATATGAAATGTGAAGAGGAGATAAAGTTATACAACAGCAAATATCTTAAGAGATACTATCTCAAATTGATTTGAAAAAAAAAAAAAAAATACAAACGTCACTCGATGACGTATTCTATCAAGACAAAATTGTGTACGCCAAGTACATCCATTAAACTTCAACATACTTTTTTAAAGTGTTTTACAACTCGACGAAACATTTCACAAACTTTAGTTACATATCTTCCAACACTTATCAGTCACACTGTAGCCTACTTCTATCAAATTTACTATTGTTCTGTCCGGGGGTGAGAGGGATGGACGAAGAAGGGGTGTAAAATGTCAAATTTAGGGGTGATGTCCAAAAAGGTGCAGGTTTCCACGTATGTGCGGAAACTGCGAGTGTGGGTGTTTGTAAGGGGATGTGAGTGAAATGGGGGGATTAACTCTAAAGGGGTGTGATCGGTTTTCAAGGGATGCGTGATCAAGATGGGGGCCAATTGCAGCGCTGAACATACAATCGTGTGTGCGCTATGAGCTTACCTGCTGAGTTGGCTGTGCTGCCTGGCAGCTGGAGTTCTCCAATGCTAGCACAATAGAAATCCTTACTTAGCACTTCTACAATTGACGGTCACGGGCGAATAGGAATGTCAGGCGGGGAGTAGGAACGTGAAGACAAGTGTAAGGGGTTCAGTGATAACAAATGAGTAAGTGTACTGGTCAATGGTTTATTGGACCAGCACCGTGGTGTGAGATGTCCCTTTATGTATGGGAGCGTGTAACAAAATGTAATTTGTGACAGAGTAATAAAGGGGGTGTAAAGTGATAGGATCACAAATGTAATGTGTTTAAGGAATCTGAGAGCACTCTTACCTCCAGGGGCCTATTTCATAAAACTCGACAAGTCGACATATGTCGGATGACATAAAATGTCTGACAATTCGATAGTTCGACAAGTTTCCGTTTCTCAAAGCATGACAATTCGACAAATATGTCGCGACAATTTTGTAAATTGTCGTGACATATTGCCAGAAATCTGTTTCATAAAGTTGTAATGCCGACAGGTAGAAATCTGACAAATATGTCACATATGTCACAAGTTTTTCTTTATGAACTAATGAATATGTCAGCCGCTGTTGTACAATTGTCAAATTGTCATCGAAAACTCGACAGGCGCCTCGTTACATGTCGATTATTACCATAACCTATCTTTTCGTATCTCGGTGCGTTTGGAAGTTTCCCGTTACATTAATAGCCTACAGAGTTGTTAGAATCGTTAGAAAGGAGCGATTACAAAGCGAGAGTAGTAGAGAGTGATTAAGATCAGTGACGTACGTAGGAATTCTTTCTGGGGGGTTTCATTCATACAGTAGGCCTAAGGTAGTAGTACATTATTAAAATGATATTTCGATTATTATTCATAAATTTTACAGTAAACCGTGCTGCAATATTATAGAACATCAAATTAAAACCTACTGTTATTTGGTGGAAAACGACTTACACTATATCTTGTCAGACCCTCGGCGATTGTTCAACACAGACGTTATGTTATGCCATGGTCTGTCTCACTTTTTATGTGACTACGCCTCCCATCCCCCGTAGAAAAAATAAATAAAAAAGATCACGGCATAACAGCCCGGAAAATGACCATTCGCTATTGAACACTGGTCGGGGAAACCTACATCAATACATGTTCTTGTGGTTATATTGTTTGAATTTCAATTAATATTATTGTATTTCTAATGCACTTTAAGTTAATACAAAATAACCTATAATAAATGTGCTTAGAGCAGAATTACGATATGTTCATGCCCGTATGTCTTCTACCCACCATTCCCGCTTCCCGATTCCGTTTTCTTTTTCTTTTCTTTTTTATATATTTTTTTATAAAAAACATAACTACTGGTACTGTATTATCCGTAAATGTTGGCCTCCAAGTCGATGAATTGGTGTATTATGCAACAATTGGCAGAAATGCATTATAAACAGCAGACAAAGAAAACTAACAATGTGACGGCAATTGGCGCAAACGGGTGACGACCAAACACATCGTGCCGAGGACTGGGGCAAAAACACATTTTTAAAATACGTAATTTTTCCTAAAACGAATATTTTCGATATTGAGAGTTTCCTAGTGTTTGAGTAGAGTTTGAGGTTAGGTACAGTGCTTTCGTTGATTACATTTACCAAAATGTATAAGGTGTTTATATTTTCTTGACTAAATCTGTCTTAACATGACGACCATTGGTGCATTTACCTTATAGGCTATTCGTGATTGTCAGAAAGGTAAATGGTTGACCTGTAATGTATTATTAGAAGCTGTAATGATAATCACATTTATGCAGTCTAGTTTATAAATATGTAGTAATTTTGCACAGTTTGTGCGTGTTTCTTCAAATAAATGAATGTTTTAATAAATAGTAAATCCTTTATTATGATTATCTCGCGTTGAACAGTTCATGTGAATCGATAGTTATTGTACATTATCGATTCTCGGAACTATCAAAGTGTACATAACCTCGACAGGTGGATTTGACAATTTGTCAAGGTTATGAAAAGGGCTCTGTGACAGGCGTAAATTTTACAATATTTCTCCTGTCACACAATGACATATTGTCAAATAGAAGTGTCGCGACATGTTGACAATTATGTCAAATTGTCACAATTGTCGGACCTGTCGAGTTTTACGAAATAGGGCCCAGGCGATGATCGGGAACCAAACCAGCAGGGCCACCGGCCGCGATAGACAATGGGTTCGGTCCGGTTCCCTTTCTTATACGTTTTGGAGCTGCTTGGTCAGCATTGCATCAGTTGTAGCTGTCCCAGATAGTTCTAGTGTAAACTGTATGTGAGTTTTGCAAGCTCTTGGCCAACCTCCTGTACAAGGCGGTCGCCAGCTTGCTGTGTAAAGATGGTGTTCTGGATTTATTGTATTTCCAGTTGGGGTGGTTTTTGGGACAGAAGAGGGTGTTTGATAATGTGGTGGATGTGGTCGCTGCGTCGTCCTCGTAGAGTAATTGTAGGTGTATTTATAGATGTCCAATTTGTGAGTGTATGTGGGTTCAGTGGCGTAGGCCACCTCTCCCTTGGGGGGGGGGGGATGGGGTGTATGTCCTGAGGGTGTACCACCCTCTGGGACATAACACTATATAAATCCCATGATCATAATCACTCTCACAGTGATCCAAAAAACTTTCTCCAACTTAACACTATATCACGTGGTTTCAATAATCCACGAACTCATTTTCACAATCAATTTTACTTCAATAATAATAATAATAATAATAATAATAATAATAATAACACTACAGCTAATTAACGAGAAACATCTCTCATATCAGTATTATCCAAGGATCAAATTCCTTTATTGCTTAGCAAAAATGCATTTTCGAATAACCCTTTCTGTTAGAACGCCAAGATTTAAATATACATCCTTGAGTTAGGAATCATAATAATATTTTAGAGTAAATGTCAATCAAAAACCCATCACTCAACCATGATGCTGAAGATCTTTATAACGTCAAACGATTTAAATGTGTAGGAAAATTTACTTACTGGAAATTACAGAACCACAACCATAACGATGCAAACATTTGCTAAAATATCATATTACTTAACGCAAATCTTCTTCCTAGCTGATGGTCTTCACAACGATTGAAGATTGCAGAAAAATTACGACGAACGGAAAATTAACGCAGAAGCAAAGAAGGAGATATTATATCCTGTCAAGACATGAATAATTTTGTTCGTCAAACGAACCCAAAAAGAAAGAAAAAAGTGGGATCAAGAAAGACAATAATTTATCTGACTTAAAATCCCGTCATTACAGAATCTAATTACACAAATTATTTGGCAACTGGATACAACAAATGCAAATGCTCAACTACTAGCAAAGATTGCCAGATTTATACCTTATTTTCAGATGGTGGATAGGCGTCATTCGGGACAAATTTGCCCGAGTCCGGTTTCCAGAAGAATCCTGGCCTTCCGTACAATTACTCATCATCCTGGCCCCGAACCTGGACCCACGTCTCCATATGGCCACACCTCGGCTGGAACCATGCACCCGATTCGGCATCTTCTAGAAGTTCTTACTCGAATATTGTCGACAGCATCGTTGTTCCTTGACGATCTCCATATGGTAGCAAAAAAGTAGCTTCACAGTACTTCCGCATTTTATTCCCGTCTCATCCATGAATTTGAGTGAGTTATAGTCCATGGCGAACGTATTCAGGAAATGCTCTAAGAATATAACTGGCTAGATGTACTCCACGATTACTTCATTACGTCAGAACTCCACTCGTTCATACCGTGTTCCTGTATTCCATTTTAAGCGTTCATTGTCATGAAGAAATAACACCAAAATCTTGTTCCTTTCGCCAACCGCTTAGAATGCATGTTGGAATGTGAATAAAATTCAGGCAGCGTTTAAATCTCACAGTTCACGTCAGTCCTGTTTTCCATGGCGATTTACCTGAATAGAATATCAGCAGATCTAAATCATAGCAAGAATAAAGTTTAAACAAACTTTATGAAGGTTTGAACCATACAGAGTTCTCGTGTGCGTATAACGTCTTCACGTAGTGCGATATAATGTGTTCACACAAGTCCACGAGAAGCTAAGTCCTCCTGCAGGAACTTACGAATCACCCGACGCGAACATCGCACAAACCGGCTTCACTCCGCTCAAGCAACCAAGAATGAATATCCGTTTTTCCCACCTAGCCAGACTACCCTGACGTCATGCGACCTTGGCTCGGCGACAGACATAGGTTCCGAGAATAGCAAGAAGGCGATGACCCCGTGTTTACGTCACAGACAGATGTTGTAATCCAGACAGGCTCAAGAAACACAAGCATACTGCCGCACCACTAGGCGGTTTCTCAAAACGTCTATAATCGGGAATACAAAAGCGGTCAAAGTACCTTGTATAAAACTACCTGAATGCTCAGTACTGTGAGCATTGATTTATTAGATAACTGGCAAACCGTCCCGGCTTCGCCCGGAAACTGAAGCATTATTTATATTTTTTTATCGGACCACAAACCATGAATATTTCTTTCCTGAGTCCAAGGAACTTTGGGGATGACACTTTTTGTGAATTCTTCCTTTCTCACTCTTGTGGCAATCGAGACATTATTTGTTGCTGAGTTTCATTGTTACGTGATAAGCGTATTTTTTTCGATTTCAATGAACTACGACCTATATCCGCCTTCCGTCTAGGCATGATGGGTTAAATCACTGACTGGACTATAATCATGGAGATAACATGTGCAACGAATTCTTGTCAGTCGTAATTTAAGAATGGCGAGGTGCATGAAACACAAATCCGCTTTCCGTCCAATCTAAACTTGACGACAGGTTCACAGGCGAAGTAAATAAAAGTCGAGTTGCACTTCCAGAGAAACTCCAAATACATCCACTCTTCTCTGAAGTCTTAACTCGACACGACTCGATAGTGTCTGGGGTGAAGGCTCGCTCGCCGGCTAGCTCGTAAACTGTCTTGAAGCTAATAATTGAATGGAGATTGTTGGAAGAAATGAAAACGTAACGACTAAACTTATTATTGGATTTCTACCAGGTTCTGGAAAATCTATGCCAAATGACTGTGACCAAAACTACGAGGCCATTACCTGGACAATCTCAAGATGGAGGTCCTGCGAATAATGGAAGTATTGATGGTGTGATGCGTAAGCCACAGGAATGGTTGTATGGTTTGATAAAAATAAAGAGATAGAAAAAATGTGAGGATTAATAATTAGGAAGGGTAAAGCCCAATTGTTATATTATTGTATGTAGCCCACGGCCATCATCAGCAGAATTCAGTTCATAATGTCCAGTCTAATTTGACTTACCTATTTTTCGAAACCGCTGTTGTGCGATGCGGATTAAGTCATACCCTAGCCTTGTCGAAGCCTTACCGTATGTCCAGATATGATGAAATAATAAGAGAAATATAACGCACCGAAGGAATTAATTTGTGCAGTATAATTATTACTGTCTTTATTTGTTGATAAGAATCCATCTGTAAATAGTAAAGGAAATAGTTAAATATAGCACAGACTAAATAATGGAATTTAAATGATTTAAATAAATAATTAACTGGATAAACAAATAAAATTTAAATCATTTGAATTACGGAATAAATAGATTGAATTAATTGATTGAATAAAAATAAATTATTTGATGATTAAATTGAATAAATTTATGTTTTAATGTTGATAATATTTAATCTTGATAAACTAGTGAAAATGTAAATAATGAATGTCATGACTTTGAAGATTATGGTGTTTGAAGCCATTTTCAATGTGATAAATTTATCACCAACGCTGTTAAGGCCTCTTATGTAACACTCCTCTCCCACCAAGTTTCATCCTAATATTTTAATAGCACGAATAGCCGCCATCTTCAATGCATGGAGTCACTATTATTTTTATTTGGGCATATGTAGCGACTTATAATGTTCTACCTTGATAGTAAATTTCGTTTGAAAGCACTGCGATACTGACAAGGGAAGTATCAGGTAAGACAGGTCGAAACCTATCTGGAAACTTTGTGGACGCAATCGTTGTACTATAAGAGGATAGCGTGCGGAAAATCAGCTTCCAGATTGAACTGCAAGGCTTCGGAATCGTTCCTGACATCCTGATACGCAGGCATGACCGCTGGCGGAGCTGGACATCCCTGTGGCACTCGGAGTAGTAGCGAGGCGGGGCGTGTATACTGACTGAAGCGTGTGGATCCTTCCAATGTAAAACTGAAACATGGTAAAGGAACTACAGAATTCATGTAGACAAGTGGATAATCCCATTAAGATTCAGGTATAAAAATTCTTTGCGTGGAATATTTGATAGATAACATGTGAACGATTTATTGTAAAATGTCCATGGCAATGGGATGAAATATTTCTAAGTTATATTTTTCAATCTTTGCCTGAGGATGAAATCCTTCAGTTAATACGATTATTGTAAAATGCCCATAGCAATGGGATGAAATATCTCTAAGTTAGTTATATTTTTCAATCTTTGCCTGAGGATGAAATCCTTCAGTAAATACGATTATTGTAAAATGCCCATAGCAATGGGATGAAATATCTCTAAGTTAGTTATATTTTTCAATCTTTGCCTGAGGATGAAATCCTTCAGTTAATACGATTATTGTAAAATGCCCATAGCAATGGGATGAAATATCTCTAAGTTAGTTATATTTTTCAATCTTTGCCTGAGGATGAAATCCTTCAGTTAATACGATTATTGTAAAATGCCCATAGCAATGGGATGAAATATCTCTAAGTTAGTTATATTTTTCAATCTTTGCCTGAGGATGAAATCCTTCAGTTAATACGATTATTGTAAAATGCCCATAGCAATGGGATGAAATATCTCTAAGTTAGTTATATTTTTCAATCTTTGCCTGAGGATGAAATCCTTCAGTTAATACGATTATTGTAAAATGCCCATAGCAATGGGATGAAATATCTCTAAGTTAGTTATATTTTTCAATCTTTGCCTGAGGATGAAATCCTTCAGTTAATACGATTATTGTAAAATTCCCATAGCAATGGGATGAAATATCTCTAAGTTAGTTATATTTTTCAATCTTTGCCTGAGGATGAAATCCTTCAGTTAATACGATTATTGTAAAATGCCCATAGCAATGGGATGAAATATCTCTAAGTTAGTTATATTTTTCAATCTTTGCCTGAGGATGAAATCCTTCAGTTAATACGATTATTGTAAAATGCCCATAGCAATGGGATGAAATATCTCTAAGTTAGTTATATTTTTCAATCTTTGCCTGAGGATGAAATCCTTCAGTTAATACATATTAATATTTGAATTTATGTTGCTCGAATATTGAAATTTAAGGAACACAAATCATGAACTACTTTGACAAAAACAAGTGCAACGTTTGATCCCATAAAGGATTGTGGTAATACATCATGCCATAAATTATAGCATACTTGTTTTAATTAACCGATTGTGACGTGAAAACATTTAAATGAATCTTGGAAAGTGCAGGCGTCAGGGCGGACTATCAATTTTCCTGAACGATCTGACGTCATAAATATAAATATATTTTATTACTTATCGAGACCAGTTGAACTGATAATTACTGGTCATCGATCAATATCATCAAAACAATTGATTATATAGGAGGGTCATAAAGTGTGTTGATATTTCCATATTTTGTGTGCGTTGTGGAAATTATTTTCCAACATATTTTCTTGCTATTGCTATTTTTCATATTTAATTAACTTAACTTCACTTAAATGAATAAAATGAAATTTTAAGAAATTGTGATATTTTCATTTCTCCTTTCTTATACTTATTGTTGCATCGAACCGAAATCAGTGAAGCAAGTCTAGAGTTTGTTTGTTGTTTTCTTTTACCCAGATTAGCCCTGAGATATACTGTATATTTTGAGTCTCGTGCGAAATTGATTTCGGTAACATGCGTATGTAGTCGTTGGACTTCGGTCTAAACGGGCACAGTACCAAGACATTAAAATGAGTAAATCCATGACATTATGGTCCTTACTTTATGAGGTGCAGTGCTTCAAATTTTTACTTAATAAGGAACACTGCGGGAAACCATAACTAACGATACACACACTCAAGTGTCATTACAAAGTTTGAAGATGGCACTTGCAAGGTAACGACACCTCTCAGAGTGTCAGTAACCGCAGGGACTATAAATGAGCAGGGCAATGAGTTGGAAGTTAGTGTCTAAGTTGTGTACACAGTGGTGTCTTGTGTAGCGTCCCGGAACATTTGTCGCTGTTCCTTGACAGCTAATTACGGGAGAAAGTTAACTCACACTGTCTTCAGAGTAATTAGTGAGCAGCTGTCCAAAACACAGCACGAAGGTACTATACGCTTCCAGTTTGTTTACACGACGCGCATAGTTGACACATTAAAATTATGTTGATGAAGTTGTCTTACAACACTGGTCACTTGGTCGAGCAGCCGCGGACAAAACTTACAGTAGCTGGTCAGATTATTATAATAACCTAAATGTTTGTGCTGTTTTCGGCTTCGGTGGCGTAGTCGGTAGTATGATGAATTGCCATGCTAACCCGGCCGATGTCGTCGGATTCTTAAGAGCGTTAAATTCCTTCAGTATGCCTTCCTTCGGAGGGGCAGTAAAAGGGGCAGGGCCCATGTCATAGATTTATGGCATGAAAAAGAACCTACCTCTACAATTGGTAGTGTGTAGCTAAATTTGTAGGTTATTTGGTTAAGAAACGCTCTATCAAGTGCCAACATTCACCGCTGGGTGACAGTGACGTCTGGTAGCCAAAGTTGGAACTACTTGAAATGGAACTTTCTTTCATCTTCATTCATTTCATCTCTCATTAACTCCTCTCGTGAGGTTGGCATCAGGAAGGGCATCCGGCAGTAGAAACCATCATTCACGTGGAATTTCATCGCATCTCATCCCCGACCCCATTGGAAAGAGGATTAATAAGGGGTATACATAGGCATGTTTGTGTCGGCCCCGTGATGTTGGGGTAGCGCGCCTGCCTCTCACCCGGGAGCCCCGGGTTCGATTCCCGGCTCAGTCAGGGATTTTAAAAACTGACGTGGGGGCTGGAACGGGGTGCACTCAGCCTCGTGAGGACAATTGAGTAGCTGTCTGACAGTGAAGCAGCGCCCCGGTCACGAAAACAAAGATTAACGGCCGAGGGGACACGATGCGCTGACCACGCTTCACCCCAATATCTGCAGGCCAAATGGCTGGGGAGCGGTCGCTTGGTAGGCCTAGGCCCTTCATGGGCTGTAATGCTAGAGGTTATTTTTTATTTTTTATAGACATGTTTGTGCTGTTGTCATCGTATGTGTGCCGTATCTCTCTAGAATCGGATATCCTAAATCTTTACGATTTCCTATTACAGTATTTTCTGAATCTATCTCACAAACATTTGGTAGCCTACTGTATATGCTCATTCGTCAGCTTATTCCAGTTTGTAATGGATCGCAATTTGCAATTTCCATTAAAACAGAGTCTGTTTTACAGGGTGAATGATATCTTAATTTCCAAATCATTATGAGGATTATGTCGATTGCGCTAATGACTGAGAACAGCATGAAAGGAAGGGTTTATAGTACAGAACAACTACAAGTTCACTATTATCTACAAAACAGCTGCGATAAAAAATCCAACGAAATCTACGAGGATCATTCCATAAGTCAGTTAGTTAGTTATTGTTGTTAGAGGTGGAACTATTCCATAAGTCATTTCGAACATATGGCTTCACGGTAATTCCAGGGTACACATTCGATACCCCGCGGCAAACAGCACATAATTCACCCGACTGTAAGTGCAGGTGGCTAGGTTCCAGCGCCATACATGTTCATTCTGAGCTTGGCCGTACTACAAGATGGATGTAAGCAGATTGGAACAGCGATCATTCGTGAAAATTGCTTTTCTGGGTGGCAGAAATGCTACGCAGTGACATGCAGCACTATGTTATATCACACGGCCTTAACGGTTCTATGCACATCGGGGATTACCCATGCTGTAGCATTATCGAAAGTTATAACATAGTTGCCATGACTTATGGAATGACCCTCGTAAAACCTCTCGGAAACTTTTAGGTGCCTTAATAATCACTCACCGAAACCAGCTGAGTCACTCCAAGAAAAATACTAACAAACGGAAAAGAGCATTAATAAACTTTCTTTATCGTAACTTGTTTATCATGCACATAATAATAATAATAATAATAATAATAATAATAATAATAATAATAATAATGGTTTTACGTCCCTTTTAAACACTGTGGCTTTTAGAGACGCCGGGGTGCCGGAATTTTGCCCGAAAGGGATTTTTAATGGGCCAGTAAATCTACTGACACAGCTCCCTCGCATTTACGCACCCTCAAATGCCAACTGGCTGTGCCAGGATTCGATCCTGCAACTTTGGGATCAGCAGGCAAGAACGTCACCACTGAGCCATACAGCCAGTCGTATAATACACGAACAAAGCTAATATAGCATATAAATATAAGAAATTCAAGAATTATTTTAATGATCTGACCAGGTACTATGGGCCTAAGGTGTTAGACTCGATTCACGCAACAGTCACATATTTTAAGTTGTTGTTGTTGATGATTCATTTAGGGTTTTGTGAAATCGTGGTCCAGTAACTCCCTATTCTGGTGTGTGTGTGAAATCTGTGTGATAACATGTGTCATTATGATCGCTGTGTTAGTGCATCTGTGTGTAATTTGAGGTTAGGATTTAGAAAGAGGCGGCCGAGGTTTACGTTAAGAACTATCCTGGCATTTGCCTGGAGCAGGAATGGGAAACCACGGAAAACTGCTTCTAAGAGAGCTGAGGTGAGAATCGAGCCCAAATATTCTCAATTTTGCCTCATGAGACATTGGACATTGTCTCCTCTTTCCTGATCCCGTCATTCTTCGAGGGGTCAGACCTCTTCTTTTTCTTTTAATCGTATCTCCCGTATTCTCTCCAAGGCCCTAAAGGAGACAGGGTGTGTGTAGCCCCTCCACTTCAGGTGCACCCTGCATAGTGCTACCAGCTCAAGGTCTCACGGCTGGTGAGGTCGGGAGATGGCGCGATCCCGAGGGATTCCGGATTTGGGTCCGTTATTCCCATTTTTCCATTCAATTTGAGGCAGGTCCTCTCCACTTTTCCTTTCTTATCTGCCTTTCATGGCTCCTTTACCTTCCGAATCCCTAAATCCTCATTCTTCTAGGGTTGGGGGCCTTTTATTTCTGTGCCTTAGTATCACACTCCATTTAAAACCTTTCATTCTTCTAAGCTTTATCCTGGGTTTCATTTAAACAATATTGAACATTGTCACCCAAACCATTGGAGGACGATCACCTAGATGTCGATAACCCTTACAACAACAATAATTATCATCATGTATTTTCACCCCTTTTCAAATCCTATCTCTACTTAGTATAAAACAAAGTCCCCGATTTCTGTTTGTTACGGATAAACTCGAGAACCACTGGATGGATTTTGATGAGGTTTCCACCATTCTGTAAAGGATATCTCGAGGATTATTTCTGTAGGAAATAATTTATTTATGATCAAAGAAGCCGATCAGTAACGATTTCAGTGGAAAAGTCGAATAAAACAAACTGGCGTCCGAGCGCTTTGTAAGCTTACGCTGGGTAAACCGTTAAAAATATCTCAATACTATGAGTGTAAGAATTGCTCAGCATGAAAAGTTCCACAAACAAGTCCGCGAGAGCATATGCCTATCTTCAATACATCGCCCACTATAAATGTTTTTACGTTTTATTTCTTCCAAACATGTCCATTCAACTACTGAGGCGACAGAGTACGAGCTAGCTAAGGGCGAGTCTATCATCTCTGCTACAGCCTAGCTAGCGGGCGAACCTATTGCCCCAGATAGAAGCTAGCAGCAAACCATCCAGTCGTGTTGAGTTAATACTCCTGAGAAGGGTGGTTTTGTTTGGAGTTTCCCTGGAAGTGTAACACGGGTTTTCTTCATTTCGCCTGTGAAACACAGTCAAGTTAAGATTGGATGGAAGGGGGATTCGAGTTTCATTCACCTCGCCATTCCCTGGAAGTGCAACTCTCATACTAATATATAAAAATGAAATGTTGTGTGTCTGTCTTTCTGTCTGTCTGTCTGTTTGTGTGTTACTCAATAACGCAACAACCACTGGTCCGATTTAAATGAAATTTTGCATGGATGTAGCTGATTTACCATGTTTACATATACTTACTTAATTTACTTAATTCCTGCCGCTCCTTCTGGAGCATAGGGCCTTGGCGAAATTTCTCCACGCAGTACGGTTCCTGGCCATTCTCTTCACTTGACCCCAGTTCTTGTCCACCTCTGCAATTTCATTTTCGATCGTCCTCTTCCAGGTCTTCTTAGGTCGACCTCGCTTCCTGGCGCCTTGAGGATTCCAGTCTAGCGCCGCCCTCTCAATAGCTCCGTCCGGCTTCCTTAGTGTGTGACCAATCCAGCGTCATTTCCTCTCGATCTGGATGCTAATCGGTTGTTGATTGGTGATGGTCCAAAGATCTTCATTTGAGATTATGTCCGGCCACCTCACATTCATGATGCGACGCAGACATCTGTTAAAGAACACCTGTAGCTGGTTGTTGATCGGTTTTGTGACATTCCATGTTTCACAGCCGTAGAGAAGAATCGACTTTACGTTGCTATTGAAAAGGCAGAGCTTGGTCTTCCTGTTTACATATAGGATACTTTTAATTTCGATATTTTGCACTATTAAACAAGAAGTTCCGTGACGAACTAAAGAGCCTACTTTTCTTAAAATTTAAGATTCATGCCAATGATTAATCTATATGGATCTATCTATAATAATGACGAAATTAATTTGGAAATATCGAAATTTCTAATAAGTTCGAAATGCTGTATAACTGGCATAATGTAGCCTAATAGAGAACTACATTTGGCAGCCCTGGAGACTGAATATATTCTTAGTTCCATCTCTTAAGGTACAGAATACAAAATTTGGCTGAAGTCCAATGGATAGCATGGACGTTACATGCAGTTAAACATTGGATCTAACAGCGCGCGTAAAATCATGTTGGCAACAATGACATGCATGTATTGGTCAGATATAATCTGAAATAATATGATATATTGTTGTGTCAATTTTGAATGAAATCCATTAGTTAGTATAGAAGTTACATGCATTTTAAAATTGGACTTATCAGCAGGCTTAGAATCATGTTGGCAGCACTGACGTATATTAGTTACTCCAAATTAATCTAGAATGCCAGGTACTATACGTGTGCAAAGTTTAGAGCTATTGGCTTGCATACTTTCTGATATATTGATATTAGGGTAACAATAATAGAGACAGTATTTATTAACAGTTGGCAGCCCTGGTTACTCTGAAGAATCGGCATAGACATATCTGTTATGGTACACATAGCACACACGAAATTTGGTTGAAATCCAAATGATGGTATAGAAGTTACATGTAATTAAAGTTGGACCTCTCAGCAGGCTTAGAATCATGTTGGTAGCACTGACGTATATAAGTTACTCCAAATTAATATAGAATGTCAGGTACTATACGTGTGCATAGTTTAAAGGTGTCAGCTTTCATACTTTCTGATATATTGGTATTTGGATAAAATAAATTGAGAGCATTTGTTGACAGTTGGCAGCCCTCGTGGATCTTAAGAATACGTTCAGTCATATCTGTTTATGTACACATAGCACATACGAAATTTGGTTGAAATCCAATTGATAGTGTAGAAGTTATATGCATTTAAAATTTGGACTTATCAGCAGGCTTAGAATCATTTTGGCAACACTGCGATGTATGGCCTCCTGGAAATTAAAGTGCAATATTATTATATATACGTGTGCCAATTTTGAAATAGCTCCCATTCATACCTTCCAAGATATCCAACATGGAGCTCAAATTTCAATTGCGATTTCTCAGCAGTTGGTAGCACTGACATCATTTTCAAATATGGTCGTGAGATATTCAGGTATAGATCTTTACTCCTACCAAATTTTGTTTCGATTGCTGCAGCCGTTTAGGAGTTGATAGGGGGGGGGGATACACACAGAGCCAGCCAGATAGACAGACAGACAGAAGGACAGACAGACAGACAGACAGACAGACGCACATTTGCCCGATCTCATAAGTCTACTTTATCCTCATTTTTGCAAAATGTGAAAAGTAGGCTAAAAATGGCGACCATTTTAGTGACGTCACTACACCCTTTGGTTTCAAAATTTCATATTTCCATGTCAAATAAAATGAGAACGCTAAGGAATAGCATACTTTTGATGGCACATATGAGCTTGAAAATTTAATTTTCTATCCGAAAGGTCCTGATCACTTTTCGTGTATCTCCAACGGTTAGCGAGTAAAACCCATATATGTGACGTCACTACACCCTTTGGTTTCAAAATTTCATATTTCCATTTCAAATAAAAAGAGAACGCTAAGAAATAGCAACCTTTTGATGCATACACGAGATTTAACATTTAATTTTCTATCCAAAAGGTCCTTATCACTTTTCGTGTATCTCCAACGGTTAGCGAGTAAAACCTAAAATGTGCAATAAAACACGGTCAACACCGAGCGGTGCAGTATATCTCTACATACATAAAAATTAAAGTTTGTATGTTTTTTTCGCAATTTCTACGGAAATTTGAGTTATTTACGCATTTCAGACTGTTTTATTATGGATGCGCGCGAAAATAATTTTTTGGTCTGTTTGTTTGTTTGTTTGTTTGTCTGTGGACAACTTTGTTCCCTTATAACTCGAGAACGGCTGGGTGTATCAACGTAAAATTTGGTACAGATATCCTTCAGAGGCACGACACTAATCATTGATGTAACCCTTCTCCTTACCTCTCATAAAGAAGGGCCTACCCCCTTAAAATACATGCTGAAATAGGAGTAGAAGGACGAGACAAAGATCATTTTCAGCCCCTCAATGTGAGAGACAAAACTCGGGGGCCCTACAGGGTCCCCGAAATCCACATTTTAAGGTCCTAGAACCAACTGTTTTTTTTTTTTAGATATTCCCAGAAAACTAATTTCATTTAATAAACTAATGAACGAATACATTTCGAAGTGAAATGCCACGTCCTGTGGTTCGGATTCCACGTAAAAAGGAGGTCCCGTGGCTCATGATCTCTAGATTAACGGTCACGTTAAACTACAAGCTTCCTTTTTGAACGAATACAAGCCGGTAACCATGACAACAGATTCTCAGAGGTCCATCTATTGCTGTAAGACGCAATGCAATTCCATTAATTACATTGGTGTGAAAGTTTGCAAACGGCTAGAAGGTTATCACGGAACCAAATTTAGCTGTAAATTTCATCAATACGTATAATGCGCTTACGGGGGTCAAGGGGTACACTAGAATATTTTCACGCGATTTACACCTGCGGGTGTGGTACGGTAGGTCTATTATATTCCTATCCCTATATTATATTATTATTCTTCTTCTTCATTTCCCGGTTCCAGTGATCCGGGTCGGGGCATGAATTAAGGACCTCTATCTGAGGCCTCGACTCACACACTATCAAATTTAGGCTATTTGTACGATGGGTTCGCCACACCCAAAGGTTATATTATTATTATTAGTATTAAATTACAGCGTACATCGAGGAGACAAAGCCCCTCGGTGCCAGAAACAAGACTTGGGGGCCTCGAAAACTACATTATAAGGCTCTAAAACCAACAGTATCTGAAATATTCCCAGAAAACTAATTTAATTTAATTTAATTTAACAAACTAATGAAGGAATGGAAATCGGTAATCATGAAAACATTATCTCAAGGGGTGGCATCCAACTTTCCATCTATTTCTGTAAGAAGCAATGTCACTCCATTTATGCCTTGCCACGGTGGGTGAGTGGTTAGCGTGTCGGTCTACTAACCCCAAGATTGCAGGTTCACTCCTGGCCGTGGTAAGTGATTTTTGAAAGGCGGCAAAAATACGACTCGCATATCATACGATGTTGGCATGTCAAAGAACCCATTTGAATTCATTAGGCCATGTTCATAATGGTAAAATTAATCTCAGGAGTTTCCGCCAACACAAAGTTCCTCATTTCTCTACTAGAAAGCGCTATAGTGTTCAAGGAGCTTAGATATCTACCCTCCTTGACTTTCATAGTGATTCAAGGAACAACGAAATTTCGACATGCAAGCTACCCTCTGGGTGTCAAATTACGAAGCTTGCGCCCGGCACCCGAGGCCATACGATATTATTATTAGGCTACTCCATTTATTACATTTCTGTGATAGTTTGCAAATGTCTATAAGGTTATCACGGAACCAACGTAGACTGTATAATTCGTCAATGAAATTAAGGGGATCAAGGGGTAACCTAGAATTTTTTCATGCAATTTCACGTGCGACATATAGTACAGAAAGTCTATTATATCTACAAACAGCAACATTATTTTCAAAAATTCCTCAATTGAATCAGCATTTTTTGCGGCTTTTTGGAATTTGGGCCATTTGAGGCTAAAGAACGTGAATGTTCATGCACCACAATCCTTTATAATTTATGAAAGGGGTCTTCCTGTGTATGGGGACCTAACACAACGTAGAGGGTCATTTTTTATGTGAGGTGTATTGCGTTTCGTCTACAAGGCTTTCAAATCTATTTCACGTCAGGAAGTACACGTTAAGTGAATTTAGTTTGAGAGCACATTTTAACTAATCTTTTTTTTTTTTTTTGTCGACATACGGGTTCATCGTAGGGATGATTTTGTTTGATACGTATGGTAGATATACCCATATTTGGATATCTGGGTGATATGTTGTAGACAATAGAATTGTCTGTCTGTCTTTCTGTGTATCCTTATGTACGCCTATAAATCGTGTTCGGATGCTTGGTGCATCGTAAAATTAGGTATGGTAAACATGAGTCAATACACCAATCATTTATAAATCTCCTCACCATACTTTTCATACAGTAGAAGGGTGGATATAGGGAAAAACTTCTCAAAATACATGCTAAAATAGGCGAAATATAAAAATTATCCTAGAAGGACAATCAAAGCATATGTTGCGCTTCACATTGTGAGACACAAAATTCGCGAGTCTGTAAGGGGTCTCCGAAAATCACATTTTAAGGCCCTTAAATTAACAGTGTGTGTGATATTCCCAGAAAACTAACTTCGTTCTGATAAACTTATGAAAGAATGACAAACCGCTAACCATTGCAACAGTAGCTCAATTGATAATGTTTGGTGTTAATATATAACACCGTTCGAAGAACGGGTACTTCTGCTAGTATTATATTAAATTGTACTGATTGGCGTATAATCTCTACTTAGTATAAAACAAAGTCCCCGATTCTTGGATGTTACGGGTAAACTCGAGAACCACTGGATGGATTTTCATGCGGTTTTCACCATTCTGTAAAGGATATCTCGAGGATGATTTCTGTAGAAAATTATTTACTTATGATCAAAGGAAGCCGAGCAGTAACGATTTCGGTGGAAAAGTAAAAAAAAAACTGGCGTCCGAGCGCTTTGTAAGCTAACGCTGGGCAAACTGTTAAAAATATCCAAATACTATGAGTGTAAGAATTGTTCAGCTTGAAAAGGTCTACAAAAAAGTCCCCGAGAGCATATGTCTATCTTCAATACATCGCCCTCTATGAGTGTTTTTACGTTTTAATTTCTTCCAACAATGTCCATTCAAATACTGAGGCAACAGTTTACGAGCTATCCAAGGGCGAATCTATCATCCCTGTTACAGCCTGGCTAACGGGCGAACCTATTGCCCCAGATACAGCCAGCAGCAAACCGTTGAGTCGTGTTGAATTAAGACTTCTGAGAAGGGTGGTTGTGATTGGAGTTTCCCTGGAAGTGCAACACGGGTTTTCTTAATTTCGCCAGTGAACTTTTCGTTCCGCAAAATTCACAGTCAAGTTAAGATTGGACGGAAGTGGGATTTGTGTTTCATGCACGTCGCTATTCATAAATGACGTCTGACAAGAATTTGTTGCACATGCATCTCCATTATAATATAACTAATAGTCCAGCCAGTGATTTTAACCCATAATGCCGAGACATATTGGTCGTTGTTCATTGACACTGGAGAAAGAAAAACTCTTATCACGTAATGCATTCTCCCGGGCGATGCCGGTTGGGTTGCTAGTCTATATATATATAAATCAATGTTACGAGATAGTTTACATATATAACAAGATGTTCAGTAAAGAACATATAGCCTACTTTCTCCTAAATGCATGGGTATTGTTATAACTCTTTGTCCTTTTCAAGGAGTATAATTGAATGTTGGTTGTAGTAGCTTGTTGAAATACAACGTGCTATAGGGATATTAAACATGAATATGAGGTGCCCTTTGCTAGTGCTACCTCTGTAAAAAAATCATTCAATTCCTTTTCACCGTGTTTGAATTGATCTGGGGAATGGATTTGCACACATACATGGCCGCTATTTGCAAACTATTGGGCTGATGACCTTGTAGTCAGTCATAAGATGCTTTCCACAAAAAGGCATGTTGTTGCAAAATCCGGTAGAGATCAAATTATTAGGATGGCCGAAATTTGATTTAAGCTTTTAACATTTGGGTGGCCGTCATTCCGTTTCCATCAAGATGGCGGCGATATAAAACATGACACTGAGGTTCCTTTTGCTAGTGCTACCTCTGTACCAAATTTCGTTCAATTCGGTTTCACCGTGTTTGAATTGATAGGTGGAATCGACTTGCACACATACTTGGCCACCATCTGCAAACTATTGGGCTGATGATCTAGCAGTTTGGTCAGAATATGCTTCCCACATAAAGATTTGTTGTTGCGAAATTTGGTAGAGACTAGATTATTAGGTTGTCCTAATTACATTTTAGCCTTTAACATTTGGGTGGCCGCGATTACGTTTCCGTCAAGATGGCGGTGATATAAAACATGACACTGAGGTGGCCTTTTCTAGTGCTACCTCTGTGCCAATTTCGTTCCATTCGGTTTCAACGTGTTCGAATTAATAGGGGGAATCTATTTTCACACAAAGATGGCCGCCATCCGCAAAATATTAGGCTAATGACCTATTAGTTTAGTCAAAGGATGCTCCCTCCATAATGGTATGTTGATGCAAAATTTGGTAGAGATCGGATGATTAGGTTAATCGTAATTTGATTTAAGCTTTGAATATTTGTGTGGCCGCCATTACGTTTCCGTCAAGATGGCGGCGATATAAAACATGACACTGAGGTGCCCTTTGCTAGTGCTACCTCTGTACCAAATTTCAGTCCATTCGGTTTCACCGTGTTCGAATTAATAGGGGTAATCGATTTTGACACAAAGATGGCCGCCATCCGCCAACTATTAAGCTAATGACCTATTAGATTTGTCAAAGGATGCTCCCTCCATAAAGGTATGTTGTTGCAAAATTTGGTAGAGATCGGATGATTAGGTTAGTCGTAATTTGATTTAAGCTTTGAACATTTGTGCGGCCGCCATTCCTTTTCCGTCATGATGGCGGTGATATAAAACATGACACTGAGGTGGCATTTTCTAGTGCTACCTCTGTATCAAATTTCGTTCCATTCGGTTTCACCGCGTTCGAATTAATAGGGGGAATCAATTTTCACACGAAGATGGCCGCCATCCGCAAAATATTACGCTAATGACCTATTAGTTTAGTCAAAGGATGCTCCCTCCATAATGGTATGTTGATGAAAAATTTGGTAGAGATCGGATGATTAGGTTAATCGTAATTTGATTTAAGCTTTGAATATTTGTGTGGCCGCCATTACGTTTCTGTCAAGATGGCGGCGATATAAAACATGACACTGAGGTGCCCTTTGCTAGTGCTACCTCTGTACCAAATTTCATTCCATTCGGTTTCACCGTGTTTGAATTAATAGGGGTAATCGATTTTGACACAAAGATGGCCGCCATCCGCAAACTAGTAGGCTAATGACCTATTAGTTTTGTCAAAGGATGCTTCCTCCACAAAGGTATGTTGTTGCAAAATTTGGTAGAGATCGGATGATTAGGTTAGTCGTAATTTGATTTAAGCTTTGAACATTAGTGTAGCCGCCATTACGTTTCCGTCAAGATGGCGGTGATATAAAACATGGCACTGAGGTGCCCTTTGCTAGTGCTACCTCTGTACCAAATTTCATTCCATTCGGTTTCACCGTGTTCGAATTAATAGGGGTAATCGATTTTGACTCAAAGATGGCCGCCATCCGCAAACTATTAAGCTAATGACCTATCAGATTTGTCAAAGGATGCTCCCTCCATAAAGGTATGTTGTTGCAAAATTTGGTAGAGATCGGATGATTAGGTTAGTCGTAATTTGATTTAAGCTTTGAACATTTGTGTGGCCGCCATTACGTTTCCGTCAAGATGGCGGCGATATAAAACATGACACTGAGGTGTTCTTTGCTAGTGCTACCTTTGTACCAAATTTCGTTCAATTTGCGCTCACCGTGTTCCAATTGATAGGGGGGGGGGACACATTCAGAGTACACACACTCACACACACACACACACACACAGACTCACACACACACATACACACACACAGACAGACACACTTTTTTCGCCCTGTGGTGATCTCATAAGTCTACTTTCATTTTTTGCAAAAATCGAAAGTAGGCTAAAAATCAATGTTACGTGATAGTATGTATGTTGGTGTGTGGGTGTGTATGTCTCATATGCGTTCATACACCACCCATCCGATTGCGCTGAAACTAGGGTGAGTTGTTGATTACTCTCCAAGGAAGGTTTCTGGCTTAGAAAATCCATTTTACAATAGGCAGCGCACGGGTAGATTCAACAAATGAGCGACGACGCGCGAAGCATTTTGACACAGTCCCGTATTTGTTCGTGAACCTTTCATTCGATTGCGATGAAACTTGGGTGAGAAGTTGTTTCCACTCCAGGGAAGGTTTCTAACTTATTAAATACATTTCACAGTAGATAGCGCACGAGTAGATTCAACAAATGAGGGACGACACGCAAAGCGTTTCAACAAAGTCACGTATCCATTCATATACCATTCGTCCGATAGCTATGAAACTTGGGTTAGATGTTGTGTACACTTTTGGGAAGGTTTCTGGCTGAGTAAATCCACTTTACAATAGGCAGCGCACGTGTAGATTCAACAAATGAGCTACGACGCGTGAAGCGTTTCAACAAAGTCACGTATGCGTCCATATAACCTTCGTCCGATAGCGACGAATCTTGGGTGAGATATTGAGTACACTCTAAGGAAGGATTCTGGCTTAGCAAATATACTTTACAATAGGTAGCGCACGGGTAGATTCAACAAATGAGCGACGACGCGCGAAGCATTTTGACACAGTCCCGTATTTGTTCGTGAACCTTTCATTCGATTGCGATGAAACTTGGGTGAGAAGTTGTTTCCACTCCAGGGAAGGTTTCTAACTTATTAAATACATTTCACAGTAGATAGCGCACGAGTAGATTCAACAAATGAGGGACGACACGCAAAGCGTTTCAACAAAGTCACGTATCCATTCATATACCATTCGTCCGATAGCTATGAAACTTGGGTTAGATGTTGTGTACACTTTTGGGAAGGTTTCTGGCTGAGTAAATCCACTTTACAATAGGCAGCGCATGTGTAGATTCAACAAATGAGCTACGACGCGTGAAGCGTTTCAACAAAGTCACGTATGCGTTCATATAACCTTCGTCCGATAGCGACGAATCTTGGGTGAGATATTGAGTACACTCTAAGGAAGGATTCTGGCTTAGCAAATATACTTTACAATAGGTAGCGCACGAGTAGATTCAACAAATGAGTGATGGCGCACAAACCGTTTCAACAAAGTTCCATCTGCGTTCATATACCATTCATCCGATTGTGATGAAACTAGGGAGAGTTGTTGTGCACACTCCAGGGAAGGTTTCTGTTTTAGTAAATCCATTATACAATAGGTAGCGCGCGAGTTGATTCGACAAATGAGTGACGGCGCGCGAATCGTTTAATCAAAATCCCGTATGAGTTCATATGCCATTCATCCGATTGCGATGAAACTTTGATGATTTGCTGTGTATACGCCAGGGAAGGTTTTCGACTTAGAAAATCCATTTTACAGTAGGCAGCGCACATGTAGATTCAACAAATGAGCTACGACGCGTGAAGCGTTTCAACAAAGTCACGTTTGCGTTCATATAACATTCGTCCGCTAGTGACGAAACTTGGGTGAGATATTGAGTACACTCTAAGGAAGGATTCTGGCTTAGCAAATATACTTTACAATATGTAGCGCACGAGTAGATTCAACAAATGAGTGATGGCGCACAAACCGTTTCAACAAAGTTCCATCTGCGTTCATATACCATTCATCCGATTGCGATGAAACTTTGGTGAGTTGTTGCGCACGCTCCCACAAATGTTTCAAAATTAGTAAATCCATTTTACGATAGCTTAGAGGCAGTTAACGGAAATTGAAGAAAAAATTGTGTATCCAGAAGCACTTCAAGAAACCAAAATACAATGCCAACACTTTCTTTGATTGGCATTGCAACGCATGCCGGGTACAGCTTGTCTATATATATAACAAGTAGTTCCGTGAAGATCTATACAGCCTATTTTCATATATCCTACTAATGTTAATTACCCCTATCAACATACTAAATTTCAGTTTGATTGCTGTAATAGATTCGTAGATATTGAGAAACGTCTAAATATTTCGGGTGGTCGACATGTTGGACTTTTATATATCTAGGGCTTAGAGTTAAGTACTGTTACATGAAGATTATTGTGTACGTGTAGTATTCAAACTTCAATCGCATGATTAGTACACAAGAAGTAAAAACGAGATTTTAAAATTTCGCACAAATGCCATCTTGTGGTTATGGAAACAATTGGAAAATATTAGATGCCAGTGGATTAACATTTGTATAAGGATTTACTGTACCAAGTGTCACTGCACTCGGATGGTTAAATTGCGAGATATGACCATGTGAATATTTATACTTCGCTCCGCCGCCATGTTGGATTTGTGATCACCAGGTTATTGAAAGTCCTATAGGTGACTTATGTCCATAGCCCCTATGAACATTTAAAAAAATCAGATTTATTGCTGTAATAGATTCGTTGATATTGAGAACCGTCTAAATATTTCGGATGGTCGCCATGTTGGATTGTTATATGTACAGGCCTTAGAGTCATTTACCTTTAAAGGAAAATTATTGCGTAGGTTCATTATTCAAACTTTCATTTCGATCGCATGATTACGACACATGAAACAAAAACTTAATTTAAAAATTCGCACAGCCGCCATCTTGAGGTTATGTAAATAATTGAACTAAATTACATACCAGTGCATTACAATGTATATAAACATTTGCTGTACCAAGTTTCATTGCGTTTTGATCATTAAATCGCGAAAAGAGTCTATTTAAAACTATATAATTCGCTTGGCCGCCATGTTCGTTTTGTAGTTAACCGGTTTTTGAAAGACTCATAGATGAACTTCCAGTAGTGCCCTTTATCTCTGTGCAAAATTTCAGGGTGATACCGATAATAATTTCAGAGTAGGTAGCATGCCGGTGAAATATTTCGCACAGCCGCCATATTGAGGTTATGTACACAATTAAACGAAGTTAGATGTCGGTGCATTACAATGTGTATAAACATATACTGTACCAAGTTTCATTGCGTTTGGTTGGTTAACTCGCGAGAAACGTCTATTTAAAATTTGCAAATTCGCTTGGCCGCCATGTTAGTTTTGTAGTTACCAGGTTTTAAAAGGTTACATAAGTGAACCTCTAGTAGTTCCCTCTGTCACCATACTAAATTCCAGGATGATATCGGTAATAGTTTCGGAGATATTGAATGCTGGTGAAATATTTCGCACAGCCGCCATGTTGAATTGGTGAGACGTAACAAAATTTGAAGGGAACGGTCGGGGTCGCCCGGAATAGTGCTATGAACTTACCGAGTTTCATTGAAATCGCTCCAGTCGTTTAGATTTTATTAGGGGACACACACACACACACGCGCGGACAAAGGTGATCTCATAAGCCTATTTTTAGCCTACTTTCGATTTTTGCAAAAAATGAAAGTAGACTTATGAGATCAACACAGGGCGAAAAAAGTGTGTCTGTCTGTGTGTGTGTATGTGTGTGTGTGAGTCTGTGTGTGTGTGTATGTGTGTGTGTGAGTCTGTGTGTGTGTGTGTGTCTGTGTGTGTGTGTACTCTGAATGTCTGTCCCCCCCCCCTATCAATTCGAACACGGTGAAACCGAATTGAACGAAATTTGGTACAGAGGTAGCACTAGTAAAGGACACCTCAGTGTCATACTTTATATTGCCGCCATCTTTACCAAAACAGAATGGCGGCCACTCAAATGTTCAAAACGTAAAATCAAATTACGGGTAAACTAATCATCCGATCTCTACCAAATTTGGTGACAACATACCTTTATATAGGACGCGTCCTTCACCCAAAATTCAAGGTCATCGGCCATGCCATTTCAGGATGGCGGCCGTGTGAATTATGCAACCATTTTAATAAATAGCTTAAGACCCACCAATTCCGATTATCGAGCCTAGGGGGGTTTAAGCTATCCTGAAGGTCGTGATCCGTTATTTATTATAATTTAATATTATAATATTATACAGTATGAGTGGCTTAAAAGAGCTGAGCCGTTTGTGTCACACGACAAGATGGCAGCTGTCCTCATGTGCCTGTGTTATATTTCAGTAGTTTTAGTATGTTGTATGTGATATACCGTACTGATACAATAATATAAACTTTGTATGACATGATCTTTAATGAAGATGTACTGCAGTGAAGAAATCGTTTATTTAAAGTCATTATTTGCCAACAGTTTCTATCTAATATGTCAGTTAAGAACACCTGACGTCATGGATAAGGTTAGCTCTGGGCTAGCATGTTAGTCTGTCACGCAGTTGACTGGGGATCGAGTACTGCTACAGTTAGTTTTTTTTTCTTGAATTCTTTTACAAATGATGTGCACGAGCTTTTTCCACAGATACTGAATAAAATGTCATTTAGCTCAAAGGAGAGGATAAAGTATACACTCGTATATTAATAAAATCACAGTCCCAGCATCGCACATAAACAGAAGACATTAGAAAAAGGAGAATAGAAGAACTAGATACACGTTGTCATTAACCACAGCCTTCTTAATGCCTCTGTACGGTGCTGTCCTCTTGTGGGTTATGTGGGTAATATTGTTCCAAACATAACGCTGTGTAAATGCCTGAGCTGGCCTCCTGAAGTATGGCAATTTTGTAATACTGGTAGTTCAACTATTAGCCACGATCGCGCTCCGAATACCTTTAAACACTGCCAGCTGGATCGCCTCCCTCTTGGCTACTTTAAACTGCCTACTCATTCAACACCCATAGAACACTGCCATCGTAGTACATTACGATGGCAGTGCATAGGCGTACAAGATAAAGATTAATTCACTGATAGGTCGCAGCACCACCTACTGTGATTGGGGCGGAAGATTCTTAATTTTGCAGGCTGGCTTAATATAGAGATTAACGGACGTGAATGCATTACAATAAGTTAGTAGTTTTGTTATTCAATCATCATAAAGTATATAATATTGATCTTGACACTTACTGGCTTATTATCAATATAAAAGAAAACAAACAATACATTGTGGTTGGGGTGATTGTTTTAGGGATGAGGACAAAGAGTCATAAAGATACCCATACATTTAGGAGAAAGTAGGCTATATGTTCTTTGCTGAACATCTTGTTTCAAAATTGAAAATAGGCTAAAAATCAATGTTACGAGATAGTATGTGGGTGGGTGTGTATGTCTCCTATGCATTCATATACCACTCATCCGATTGCGATGAAACTTGGGTGAGATGTTCAGTACACTTCGAGGAAGGTTTTTTGATTAGTAAATCCATTTTACAATAGGTAGCGCACGAGTAGATTCAACAAATGAGCGACGACGCGCGAAGCGTTTCAAAAAAGTCCGTTATGCGTTCATATACCATTAATCCGATTGCGATGAAACTCGGGTGAAATGTTGTGTATACTCCATTCAAGGTTTCTGGCTTAGTAAATCCATTTTACAATAGGTCCTCACTCCTCTTCTTGCCTAGTGCGCCTCTATAGAGCGATGCTTTGGGTTTTTGTGGGTATCTACCCACATAACATAACGGCAGTGCTGTTTGAGGATCCAACCAGCCTTTGGGCTGACTACCAAACAGACAGTACACGAGTAGAATCAACAAATGTGTAACGACGCGCGAAGCGTTTCAACAAAGTCGATTATGCGTTCATATACCATTCATCCGATTGCGATGAAACTTGGGTGAGATGATGAGTACACTCCAGGAAAGGTTTCTGTCATAGTAAAACGATTTTACAATAGGTTGCGCACAAGTAGATTCAACAAATAAGAGACGATGCGCGAATCGCCTTAAAATGGTCCCGTATGCGTTCATACACCATTCATCCTTGCGATGAAACTTGGTTGAGATGTTGAGTACACTCCAGGGAAGCTTTCTGGCCTAGTAAATCAATTTTACTTAGGTAGCGCACGAGTAGATTCAATAAATGAGCGACGATGCGCGAATCGCTTTAACAAAGTCCGTTATGCGTTCATATACCACTCATTCGATTGCGATGAAACTTGGATGAGATGTTGTGTATACTCCATAGAAGGTTTCTAGCTTAGCGAATCCGTTTTACAATACGTAGCACACGAGTAGAATCAACAAATGAGCAACGACGCGCGAAGCGTTTCAAAACATTCCCGTATGCGTTCATATACCATTCGTCCGATAGCAATGCAACTTGGGTGAGATGTAGTGTACCCTCCGGGGAAGGTTTCTGGCTTAGTAAATCATTTTACGATAGGCAGCACACGAGTAGATTCAACAAATGAGAAACGACGCGCGAAGCGTTTCAAAAAAGTCACGTACGCGTTCACATACGTTACCATTAGTCCGATAGCGATGAAACTTGTGTGAGATGTTGAGTACACTCCAGGGAAGGTTTCTGTATTTTACAATACGTAGCGCACGAGTAGCTTCAACAAATGAGCGACGACGCGCGAAGCGTTTCAACGAAGTCCCGTATGCGTTCATAAACCATTCGTCCGATAGCGACAGCACTTGGGTGAGATATTGAGTACACTCTAAGGAAGGATTCTGGCTTAGTAAATCCACTTTTCAATATGTACCGCACGAGTAGATTCAATATATGAGCGACGACGCAAGAAGCGTTTCAACAAAGTCCCGTATACGTTCATATACCATTCGTCCGATAGCGACAACACTTGGGTAAGATATTGAGTACACTCTAAGGAAGGATTCTGGCTTAGTAAATCCACTTTTTAATATGTAGCGCACGAGTAGATTCAATAAATGAGCGATGACGAGCGAATCGTTTCAACAAAGTCCCGTATGCGTTCATATACCATTCGTCCGATAGCCATGAAAATTGAGTGAATGTTGAGTACACCCCAAAGAAGGTATCTGGCTTAGTAAATCTATTTTAAAATAGGCAGTGCACGAGTACATTCAACAAGTGAGCGACGGCACGCGAATCGTTTCAACAAAGTACGCGTTCATATACCATTCGTTCGGTAGCGATGAAACTTGGGTGAGTTTTTGTGCACACTGCAAGGAAGGTTTTTGAATGAGTAAATCCATTGTATAATAAGTAGCGCACGGGTAGATTCAACAAATGAGAAACGACGCGCGAAGCGTTTCAAAAAAGTCACGTACGCGTTCACATACGTTACCATTAGTCCGATAGCGATGAAACTTGTGTGAGATGTTGAGTACACTCCAGGGAAGGTTTCTGTATTTTACAATACGTAGCGCACGAGTAGCTTCAACAAATGAGCGACGACGCGCGAAGCGTTTCAACGAAGTCCCGTATGCGTTCATATACCATTCGTCCGATAGCGACAGCACTTGGGTGAGATATTGAGTACACTCTAAGGAAGGATTCTGGCTTAGTAAATCCACTTTTCAATATGTACCGCACGAGTAGATTCAATATATGAGCGACGACGCAAGAAGCGTTTCAACAAAGTCCCGTATACGTTCATATACCATTCGTCCGATAGCGACAACACTTGGGTAAGATATTGAGTACACTCTAAGGAAGGATTCTGGCTTAGTAAATCCACTTTTTAATATGTAGCGCACGAGTAGATTCAATAAATGAGCGATGACGAGCGAATCGTTTCAACAAAGTCCCGTATGCGTTCATATACCATTCGTCCGATAGCCATGAAAATTGAGTGAATGTTGAGTACACCCCAAAGAAGGTATCTGGCTTAGTAAATCTATTTTAAAATAGGCAGTGCACGAGTACATTCAACAAGTGAGCGACGGCACGCGAATCGTTTCAACAAAGTACGCGTTCATATACCATTCGTTCGGTAGCGATGAAACTTGGGTGAGTTTTTGTGCACACTGCAAGGAAGGTTTTTGAATGAGTAAATCCATTGTATAATAAGTAGCGCACGGGTAGATTCAACAAATGGATGACGGCGCGCGAATCGTTTAAATAAAATCCTTCATGCTTTCATATACCATTCATCCGATTTCGATGAAACTTGAGTGAGTTATTGTGTACACTGCAAGGAACGTTTCTAATTTAGTAATTCCATTGTATAATAGGTAGCGCACGAGTAGTTTCAACAAATATGTGACGGGGCGTGAATCGTTTCAACAAAGTTCCATCTGCGTTCGTATACCATTCATCCGATTGTAATGAAACTAAGGTGAATTGTTGTGCACACTGCAGGGAAGGTTTCTGACTTAGTAAAGCCTTGTATAATAGGTAGCTCACGAATTGATTCAAGAAATGAGTGACGGCGCGCGAAGCGTTTGAACGAAGTTCCATCTGTGTTCATATACCATTCATCCGATTGCGATGATACATTGGTGAGTTGCTGTGCACGCTCCCACAAATGCTTATAAATTAGTAAATCCATTTTACGATAGCTTAGAAGCAGTTAACGGAAATTGAAGAAAATATTGTGTATCCAAAAGCACTTCAAGAAACAAAATTACAATGCCAACACTTTTTTTTTGATTGGCATTGCAACGCATGCTGGGTACAGCTTGTATATCTAATATATAAAAGTGAAAGTCTGTATGTATGTATATATGTTGGTTCCGTATACAAATCTACACCGTTCCACCAATCTCAACCATATTTTGCATACACATAGTTTAGGACCCAGAAGGAACCGCTGGCTACATGAATTTTCGATAGTCTTTCTTATTCTTCTGATTTCGGCTCTTTTTCACTCAAAAACAGGCTAATCAAATCATAAAATATACTCATGAAGGAATGGCAAGGCAGATAGTTTCCATGGCAACATAGCTCAAGTCGAGACACGGCCGACTTGATGCCAATTGCGCTCAGCACTACCGGTATAGAAAATGAGGATCTTTACTTGAAATCCCGTTAGTTACTCAACTGCTCACACAGCACTGTCAACCGAGTTTAGCATAACAAAGACTTGACACTATCTTCTTTCTACTATATATTTGTCAAATACCACTCACTCACTCATTCATTTATTCATCACGAAATCTCAGAAACCACCGAACGGATTGGAATGATATCTGGTATGCAGCTTCCTCAAGGGCCGCAAATGCCCACTAAGAGAGAAATTTTGGCTATTCAGGTTCTAAAGGGGTGTTAAGGGGGTAGACCTGCATTTAATTGAATAGCAATATCTCCCGATTGGTTTCATGGGGGATGTGATACTTGGCATATAAACTCATCATTAAAAATAAGAAGACATGTGTCTGAGGGTTTTTCGATGTGGTGTATATTAAGAGGTGAAAGGGAAGTGGGGATTAAAAGATTCTTAACGGAGCGTGTGTCTCTTAAACGACATAGGCGAGGAGTTTGAAACACAGCGAAAAAAAATTAACATAAAAAAGAAGTAAATATGTGTTTGACAGTTTTTCATAAATCCAATTTAAGGGGCCCATGGGGAGAGATGAAATTCTGGGGGGGGGGGGGGAACAGGAAAGAAAGTGTCCTAACTGATTGACTGACTGGCTCACTCATCAAACTCAGGGGAAAAAACTGCTTTAAAGAAAGTTAATAGCTGTTCGACAGTTTTTTCTTCATAAATCAAATATAAGGGGTTCATGGGGAGGGGTGAAATTCTGAAAAAAGAAAATTGAAAGAAAATGTCCAGACTCACTCACTTACTCATCATCGCCTAGCCAAAATTATTGAAGTTAGAAACATGACAGTTTGGGGATATGTTCATTGTATGTCAAAACCGTCTACTAAGGGAGGATTTTTTGGATATTCAGGTTCTAAAGGGGTCTTAAGGGGGTTAAACCTGCATTTCATTGAATAACAATATCTCCCGATTGGTTTCATTGGGGGATGTGGTACACGGCATATACACTTATCATTAAAAAGTAACAAGACACGTGTCTGAGGGTTTTTCGATGTGTTTATGAGGTTAAAGGGGAGAAAAGTGGAGATTGAAAGATTCCTAACGAAGCGTGTATCTCTTAAACGACATAGGTGAGGAGTTTGAAACTCAGCGGAAAAAATCAGCATAAAAACAAGATGTTCAGTAAAGAACATATAGCCTACTTTCTCCTAAATGCATGGGTATTGTTATAACTCTTTGTCCTTTTCAAGGAGTATGATTGAATGTTGGTTGTAGGAGCTTGTTGAAATACAACGTGCTATAGGGATATTAAACATGAATATGAGGTGCCCTTTGCTAGTGCTACCTCTGTACCAAATTTCGTTCAATTCGGTTTCACCGTGTTTGAATTGATAGGAGGAATCGATTTGCACACATACTTGGCCACCATCTGCAAACTATTGGGCTGATGTTCTTGCAGTTTGGTCAGAATATGTTTCCCACATAAAGATATGGTGTTGCAAAATTAGGTAGAGACTAGATTATTAGGTTGGTCGTAATTACATTTTAGCTTTTAACATTTGGGTGGCCGCGATTACGTTTCCATCAAGATAGCGGTGATATAAAACAAGACACTGAGGTGCCCTTTGCTAGTGCTACCTCTATACCAAATTTCGTTCCATTTGGTTTCAGCGTGTTTGAATTAATAGGGGGAATCGATTCTGACACAAAGATGGCCGCCATCCGCAAACGATTAGGCGAATGACCTATTAGATTGGTCAAAGGATGCTCCCTCCATAAAGGTATGTAGTTGCAAAATTTGGTAGAGATCGGATGATTAGGTTAATCGTAATTTGATTTAAGCTTTGAACATTCGTGTGGCCGCCATTACGTTTGAGTCAAGATGGCGGCGATATAAAACATGACACTGAGGTGCCCTTTGCTAGTACTACCTCTGTACCAAATTTCGTTCCATTCGGTCCCACCGTGTTCGAATTAATAGGGGGAATCAATTTTGACATAAAGATGGCCTCCATCCGCAAACTATTAGGTGAATGACCTATTAGATAGGTCAAAGGATGCTCCCTCCATAAAGGTATGTAGTTGCAAAATTTGGTAGAGATCGGATGATTAGGTTAATCGTAATTTGATTTAAGCTTTGAATATTTGTGTGGCCGCCATTACGTTTCAGTCAAGATGGCGGCGATATAAAACATGACACTGAGGTGCCCTTTGCTAGTGCTACCTCTGTACCAAATTTCGTTCCATTCGGTTCCACCGTGTTCGAATTAATAGGGGGAATCAATTTTGACATAAAGATGGCCGCCATCCGCAAACTATCAGGTGAATGACCTATTAGATTGGTCAAAGGATGCTCCCTCCATAAAGGTATGTAGTTGCAAAATTTGGTAGAGATCGGATGATTAGGTTAGTCGTAATTTGATTTAAGCTTTGAACATTTGTGTGGCCGCCATTACGTTTCCGTCAAGATGGCGGCGATATAAAAGATGACACTGAGGTGCCTTTTGTTAGTACTACCTCTGTACCAAATTTCGTTCCATTCGGTTGCACCGTGTTCGAATTAATAGGGGGAATCGATTTTCACACAAAGATGGCCGCCATCCGCAAACTATCACGCTGATGACCTATTGGTTTGGTCAAAGGATGCTCCCCCCATAAAGGTATGTTGTTGCAAAATTTGGTAGAGATCGGATGATTAGGTTAATCGTAATTTGATTTAAGCTTTGAACATTTGTGTGGCCGCCATTACGTTTCCGTCAAGATGGCGGCTATATAAAACATGACACTGAGGTGTCCTCTGCTAGTGCTACCTTTGTACCAAATTTCGTTCAATTCGCATTCACCGTGTTCGAATTGATAGGGGGGGACAGACATTCAGAGTACACACACTCACACACACACACACACACAGACACACACACACACAGACTCACACACACACATACACACACACAGACAGACACACTTTTTTCGCCCTGTGTTGATCTCATAAGTCTACTTTCATTTTTTGCAAAAATCGAAAGTAGGCTAATAACTAAATATGTGTTTGACCGCTTTTCCATAAATCCAATTTAAGGGGCCCATGGGGAGGGGTGAAATTCGGGGGGGGGGGGGGGACAGGAAAGAAAGTGTCCTAACTGATTGACTGACTGACTCACTCATCAAACTCAGGGGGAAAAACTGCTTTAAAGTAAGTAAATAGCTCTTCGACAGTTTGTTTTTCAATCATATTTAAGGGGTTCATCGGGAGGGGTGAAATTCTGAAGAAAAAAAATGAAAGGAAATGTCCTGACTCATTCACTCACTCATCATCGCCCAGCCAAAATTATTGAAGTTGGAAACATGACATTTCGGGGATATGTTCGTTGTATGTCAAAACCGTACACTAAGGGAGGTTTTTTGGATATTCGGGTTCTGAAGGGGTCTTAAGGGGGTTAAACCTGCATTTCATTGAATATCAATATCTCACGAGTGGTTTAATTTGTGGATGTGATACTCGGCATATAAACTAATCATTAAAAATACGCAGACATGTGTCTAAGCGTTTTTCGATGTGGTGTATTATTATGAGGTGAAAGGGCTGAAAAGTGGGGGTTGAAGGATTCCTAATGGAGCGTGTAGGCCTATCTCTTAAACGACATAGGCGAGAAATTTGAAACTCAGCGAAAAAAATTAAGCTTAAAAAGTAAGTAAATCGGTTTTCGACTGTTTTTTTTTCATAAATTAATTTAAGGGGCCAATGGGGTGGGGTGAAATTCTGGGGAAAAAAGGAGAGAAAGTGTCCTAACCGACTGACTCAGGGGAAAAAGACAGCTTAAGAAATAAGGTAATAGGTGTTCAAGCGTTTTTTAATCAATCCAATTTAAGGGGCCCATGGGGAGGGGTGAAATTCTGGTAAAATAAATGAAAGAAAATGTCCTGTCTGACTCACTCACTCACTCATCACGCCCAGCGATAACTATTAAAGTTGGAAACATGAAATTTTGGGAATATGTTCGCTGTATGTCGAAAACGTTAACTAAGGAATGATTTTTGTTTATTCGGGTTTTAGAGACGTGTCAAGGGGGTAATCGTGCATTTCATTGAATAACGATATCTCATGAGTTGTTTGTTTGGGGATGTGATATTCGGTATATAAACTAATCATTAAAAATAATCACACATATGTCTAAGGGTATATCGATGTGGTGTATATTATGAGGTGAAAGGGGTGAAAATTGGGGGGTGAGGGATTCTTGATGGAGCGTGTATCTCTGAAACGACACAGGCGTGAAGTTTGAAATTCGGTGGGAAAAACAGCTTAAAATACAAGTAAATAGGTGTTCGAACGTTTTTTCATAAATCCAATTTAAGGGGCCCTTGGAGAGGGGTGACATTCAGGGGAAAAAAACAGGAAAGAAAGTGTCCTAACTGATTGACTCACTTACTCACTCATCAAACTCAGGGGGAAAACAGCTTTTAATAAGTAAATAGGTGTTTGACCGTTTGTTTCATAAATCCAATTTAAGGGGTTCATTGGGACGGGTGAAAATATCAAAAATAAATGAAAGAAAATGTCCTGACTGACTCTCACTCATCATCGCCCAGCCAAAATTATTGAAGTTAGAAACATGAAATGTTGGGGATATGTTCGTTGTATGTCGAAAACGTCCACCAAGGAAAGAGTTTTGGATATTCAGGTTCTAAAGAGGTGTTAAGGGGGTAAACGTGCTTTCCATTGAATAACAATATCTCACGAGTGGTTTCATTTGGGGATGTGATACTTGGCACATATACTAATCATTAAAAATAAGCAGACACATGTCTAATGGTTTTTCGATGTAGTGTATATTATGAGGTGAAAGGGATGAAAAGTGGGGGTTGAAAGATTCCTAACTGAGCGTGTATCTCTTAAACGACATAGGGAGTAGTCTGAAACTCGGAGGAAATCTATCAGCTTAAAAATAGATAAATAAATGAATAAATAAATAAAATAAATAGGTGTTCGACCGTGTTTTCATAAATGCAATTTAAGGGGCATATGGGGAGGGGTGAACTTCTGGAAGAAAAACGTCCACTAAGGAAGTATTTTTGGATGTTTGCTCTCATCGACCAACCAAAACTATTAAAGTTAGAAGAATGATATTTTGGGGATATGTTTGTTGTGTGTCGAAAACGTCTACTAAGGAGGGATTTTTGGGTATTCAGGTTCTAAAGGGGTGTTAACGGGGTTAAACCTGCATTTCATTGAAAAACAATATGATACGACTATGACGCGAGCGAAGCGAGGCTAAAATTGAGATGGTGTGTGTCTGTGTATTACTCAATCTCGCAAGTACCACTGGTCCGATTTACGTGAATTTTACATGGAAGTAGCTGATTTACCTGGTTAACATATAGGTTACTTTTGATTTCAATACTTTGCACTATTTAAAATGGCGACCATTTTAGTGACGTCACTACACCCTTTGGTTTCAAACTTTCATATTTCCATTTCAAATAAAAAGAGAACGCTAAGAAATTGCAAACTTTTGATGGCATATGCGAGGTTTAAAATTACATTTTCTATCCGAAAGGTATCTGCAACTGTTAGCGAGTAAAACCTAAATTTGTGCTATAAAACACGGTCAACGCCGAGCGGTGTAGTTGGACAAAATGTTCCATCCTTAATCTCCCTCTGCGCAGCACCTCGTCTATCCCCTGTTTTAACTGTCACCTTCACATTTTAATTTATTTATGACGCGTAGCGAAGCACGGGTACTTCAGCTAGTTAATTTATAAAAAGGAATGTCTGTCTGTTCGTCTTTTATGCGTTCATAAACCATTCATTCGATTGCGATCAAATTTTGGTGAGTTATTGAACACACTTCCGGGATTGTTTGTATAGGCATAGTTAATCCATTTCTCAATAGATAGCGCGCGAGACGTTTAAACAAATGAGTGATGGCGATGCGTTCATATACAATTCATCCAATTGTGATCAAATTTTGGTGAGTTGTAGTGCACACTCCCGAAAAATTTATAGGCGTAGTAAATCCAATTTGCAATAGATGGCGCGCGAGTAGCTTCAACAAAATGGCGTGCGATTCGTTTCACCAAAGTCCTACATGCATTCATATATCATTCATCCCATTGCGATGAAACTTGGGTGAAATGTTGTGTACAATTCAGGGAAGGTTTCTGGCGTAGTAAATCCAATTTACAATATGTAGCGCACGAGTAGATTCAACAAATGAGCGACGACGCGCGAAGCGTTTCAACAACGTCCCGTATGCGTTCATATATCATTCGTCCGATAGCGATGAAACTTGGGTGAGACGTTGCGTACACTCCAGGGAAGGTTTCTAGCTCAGTGAATCCATTTTACAATGGGTAGCGCACGAGTAGATTCAACAAATGAGTGATGACGCGCGAAGCGTTTCAACAAAGACCCGTATGCGTTCATATACCATTCGTCCGATAGCAATGAAAATAGGGTTAGATGTTGTGTATACTTCATGGAAGGTTTCTGTCTTAGTAAATCCACTTTACAGTAGGTAGGGCACGAGTAGATACAACAAATGAGCGACGACGCGCGAAGTGTTTCAAAAAAGTCCCATATGCGTTCATATACCATTCGTCCGATACCGATGAAACTTGGATGAGTTATTATGTACATTCCAGGGAAGGGTTCAGGCTTAGAAAATCCATTTTAGAAAAGGCAGCGCACGAGTAGATTCAACAAATGAGCAAAGAGACGCGAAGCGTTTCAAAAAAGTGCCGTATGCGTTCATATACCATTCGTCCGATAGCGATGAAACTTTGGTGAGATGTTGTGTACACTTCATGGAAGGTATCTGGCTTAGTAAATCCACTTTACGATAGGTAGGGCACGAGTAGATACAAAAAATTAGTGACGACGCGTGAAACGTTTCAACAGAGTCCCATATGCGTTCATATACCATTCGTCCGATAGCGATGAAACTTGGGTGAGATGTTGTGTACACTCCAGGGAAGTTTTCTGGCTTAGTACATGCATTTTAAAATGGGTAGCGCAAGAGTAGATTCATCTTATGAGCGACGGCACGCGAATCGTTTCAACAAAGTCCCGTATGAGTTCATATGCCATTCATCATATTGCGATGAAACTTTGATGTGTTATTGTTTACACGCCAGGGAAGGTTTACGACGTAGCAACTCCATTTTTTAATATTTTGCGCACAAGTTGATGCAACAAATGAGTGACAGCGCGTGAAGTGTTTCAACAAAATCCTGTATGCGTTCATATACCATTCATCGTTTGGGATGAAACTTTGATGAGTTGTTGAGAACACTGCTGGGATATTTATAGGCGTAGTTAATCCAATTTGCAATAGATAGCGCGCTAGTAGTTTAAACAATTGTGTGATGTCATTGCGTTCAGACACAATTCATCCAATTGCAATCAAATTGTGGTGAGTTGTTGTGCACACTCCCGGGAACGTTATAGGCATAGTAAACCCAATTTACAATAGATAGCGCGCGAGTAGCTTCAAAATTGCGTGTGATTTGTTTAAAAAAAATCACACATACGTTCATATACCATTCATCTGATTGCGATGAAACTTTCGTGAATCGTTGATTACATTCCAGGGAAGGCTTCAGGCTTAATTAATCTGTCTTACAATAGGTAGCGTACGAGGAGATTCTCAAATTAGTGACGGCATGCGAATTGTTTAAACAAAATCCCGTATGCGTTCATATGCCATTCATCGGATTGCGTTGAAACTTTGATGAGTTGTTGTGTACACGCCAGGGAAAGGCGCACGAGTAGATGCAACACACGAGTGATGACGCTTGAAGCGTTTCAACAAAATCCTGTATGCGTTCATATACGTTTCATCGATTGTGATGAAACTTTGATGAGTTGTTGTGTGCACTTACGTGTAGGTTTCTAACTTAGTAAATCCATTTCACAGTAGGTAGTGAACGAGTTGATTCAACAAATGAGTGACAGCACACTAATCGTGTAAATGAAAATCCGTGTGTATTCGTATGCTATTCATATGCAATGAAACTTTGGTGAGTTGATGTGGATGTTCCCACGAATGTTTCTAAATGAGTTAATCCATTTTACGTTAGTTTGGAGGCAATTATCGGAAAGTGAAAAAAAAATGTGTATCCAAAAGCACTTCAAGAAACAAAATTACAACGCCAACACTTTCATTGATTGGCGTTTCAACGCATGCCGGGATCAGCTAGTATTTCTAAAAATTAATCGGGTCTGATAAAATGTTCGCTTCTTCATATACAAGAATTTTCCCGTCCACAAATGTGATAATGTTATTGGTTTTACGTTCCTTTTAACTACTACGGATTTTAGGGACGCCGGGGTAACGAAATATTTCCCCCGAAGGGAATCTTCAACGTTCCAGTAAATATCCTGAGACAGAACCCTCCAAAGCGCCAGAATCGTATCCTGCAACCTCGGGCATAGCAGGCGAGAACGTTTTCATCTGCATTGAAAATTACAAAATCACGGCTTCGCACTCTGATGTCCGACGATAACATGCGAAACAGTCTTCGGTTGATTGTTTATCAAACAATGGTACCAAACATTGAGTGTATGGTAAATAAGAAAACAAATTGAAACAAAACCAATACTAGGAAAAGAAAAGAAATAATGTCTTAATTGAGTTTATTGTTACCTTATCATTATTTCTGACTGTCTCAATGCTAAGCACGTAATCTTCAAGTGCCCGTACGCGGAGAAACACGTGAGACACAATGTAGATGTGTCAGACAACCAGCGTTGGATGAACAGTTTATTTGTTTACAATACAATTACATGTACATCGTGTGCGCTAGCGATCCCAACTTGACACGGTCAGACGCGCTGTCAGTCAGGGCAGGCAGCCCAGCCAGGAGAGGCTGGAACCAACAGTAGCTAGCACGCCTTGCGTGCAAAGAATGGATCTACATCAGACAGACAAGGGTTATACTTAAGGTACATTTTATAACTATTCACATCATCCAGGATAAATTCAAAGAACGATCCTTAAATTAAAAATTTATCAACATGATGATGATAATTGTTGTTTTAAGGGGCCTAACATCTGGGTTATCGGCCCCTAATGGTGTGGCTGATAGTGAAAGATGAGATGAGAATGAAAACTATAACTAATACTAACTACAAACTTACATACTACAAGAAGAAATGGTAAACAAATAAAGGAGAAGGCAAACAAAGGACAGGAAGAAAAGTAATGCCCTCAACCCTCGAAGAATAAGGATTGAGGGACTTGGAAGAAAGGAGAGCCATGAAAGGCAGATTGTAAAGGGAAAGAGGAGAAGGCCCGCCCCAAAGTCAGTGAAAAACGGATCCAGCTCAGGAATCCCTCGGAATCGCCAACTCCCGAACTCACCAGCCATGAGCCCCTGAGGGTGTAGCACTATCCAGGGTGCACCAGAAGTGGTGGGGCTACATACACCCTGCCGCCTTGAGGGTCTTGTGCTGAAGGCAGGAGATAACATGAAAATAAAAAGAAGGCTGACCCCTCGAAGAATGAGGGTATCAGGAAAAATGAGACAAGGGCCAATTAAGGCGGGAAAGTTAAAGACTCCCTAGGCCTTGGATACCCTAATACCGTTGGGTTCGGAAGAGAACAAGAGTTGACCAAGTGAGATCGACAGGAAAGGAGACCGAGAGGAGCCCGGCACAAGTAAGTGAAAGCAATGCCGGACTCAGCTGGGTTTCCGTGGTCGCCAACCCACGTCCCACTAGATGTGCGCCCCTGTGCGGATTTATAAACAAAAGTTTGATTTTACATACAGAGTGTTTTTGTGATATCACCTATTCGGAGGTTCCCACCATCACTACCACCTGTTAGACTCTTATTTGCCTCATGTCATGGGACCAAAGGGTGGTGTAATATGTACAAATGGAGATATATTTTATCATGTCTTATTGAAAACTGCCACTTGCTCCAGAAAACGGTCACCTATCTCTTCTCTTCATTAGCAGTTGCCAGAAATATCTCTCCTCTCCCACTCATCTTAATACCTCTTCATTTGTAACCCTATCTCCCCATCTGATCTTCATCATTCTCCTGTGACACCACATTTCGAAGGCTTCAATTCTTCTCTTTTCAGCTGCTCTAACAGTCCAAGTTTCACTTCCATAGTGCCACGCTCCATACAAAGGTTTTCAAAAATAACTTACTAATACCTAAATCTATATTCGAAGTCAACAGATTCCTTTTATGTAGAAATGCTTTCCTTGCCTGTTATTATCATTATTGTTATTCGAACCACATTGTCGACCATCCCTGAAGATTTCTGTGGTTTCCCACTTCATCTCCAGGTAAATATTGAAACAGGACCTGTTTTTCTTCTGCTACCATGTTCTGCGCCAGTACCAAGCTACGTGCCTCAAATTGGCTCCGTTATGGCGCACGTTTCTCCGTTTGCAAATGAAGGTAATTGGTGAGTCATTATATTCACCCACTTCAGGCAAAATCCTTTATAGATATTCCTTGGCCAAATTTTGGTTCCTTCTGAACTGTTCATTTTTTTTCCATTTTTATGGAAATAGTGCTGAGGACTTCTCTTTTTTGCTCCACATTATATGTCGGTCCACTTCTCTTCATACAGTATTTGAATAACTGATTTTATTGGGTTCATTTCTGCAGCCGTATTGAGGACTTTATACCAGCACGTGCGGAGATTTGAAATTCAAATATCGGAGCTGTCACTTGCCACCCTCGTTTACAACTCCCAAGTGTGTTTTACACTCACTCGGGGAAGAAGACTGGGGATTTACTTTCTTACAAGTTTCAGATCTCCAATTCCAGTCCACAAAATGTAAGCTTTCTGTCCGCACATTTTGAATTTCCGTCTAAAACTTCGTAATTTTCCTGGATGAGATTTTTTTTAAAATCGAGTTTACACTCCAGGTTGGTGGCTACCACGGACTCAGCGAGGGAACTCACTCCAACCGCCTTTTTCAGGCAGTGCTCTAGAGCTGGGAACATCTGGTCGGAGTGGATATAACTGGTGAGGTGTGATAAGCACCTCGCCCAGGCCACATCACCTACAAAGCGAACAGGGGCCTCAGGAGGGAAGGGATTGGAAGGTTAGGATGGATATGCAAGGAAGAGGGAAGGAGGCGGCCGTGGCCTTACAGGAGGTACCATCCCGGCATTTGCCCGAAGACGAAGTGGGAAACCTCGGAAAACCACTTGGAGAATGGTTGAGGTGGGAATTGAACCCCTTCTACTCATTTGGACCACCCGAGGCTGAGTAGACCCCGTTCCAGTCCTCATTCCATTTTTCGAAATTCGTGGCAGAGACGGGAATCGAACCCAGGACCTCCGGGGCGGCAGCTAACCACGCTGACGGATGAGATTCATGTTTGTGTGTGTTGGCACCAAAACTACTGGAACAAATTCACTACCAGACTTCCCTAATTACTTCTGTAAGACTAATGGGTGAAGGGATTAAGAGGTGAAGCCTCAAATCAAAGGCTGTTGTTTGAGTCTTCAGTCTTTCGACGCCTCCTTGTCTTGAGCTAATTGTTTCATCTCTACATTGCTACCACACCTTGCATCCGATTCAATCTGTTTAACTTATTCTAACCTTGGTCTACCTTTAGAGTTCTTATCCTCGACCCTTCCTTCCACAACTGCTGTATTCCTGGGTTACAGGCTACGTGGATCAGCGGTATCGTTCTCGCCTGCTGTGTCCAAGATAACGGGATCGAATACTGGCAAAGTCAGTTGGCATTTGAGGGTGCTTAAATGTCAGGGAGCTGTGTGAGTAGATTACTGCCATTGTGGTGTTTGAAGCCATATTTTCAGTGTTGCCTTAGTAAACAAGAGTTTAGTGCTTTTCAGTCGGTCAACACGAATGTACCCAAAAGAGATGGGTTATGCCCTAATCCTGAAATAAATTACATGAGATTAATAAAACACTAGGATGACCAGTTTCGATCGTCAAGCGATCATCATCAGATCCATTACACTTAGGCTACAAAATCCATGTTTGAAATACAGGTGAAAATATTTACAATATGTACAATTATTTAGTTGCAGTATTGGAACTGCAACTGTCAGTGTATGCTAAATGCAGTATATATGTTAGGTGAAATGCTAAATGGTGATAGCTATCCGGAGATTGTACTTTAGAGAGATTATATGGTTGTAAACTATGGTTAAACTATAAAATTTTAGGCTAACTACTTATCTGATTGTCTTCCGTACTACAGCTACTCGCAGTTTTCGTGCTCACTGGAACTCACTGTGCGGTCGACTGCGGTGGTTATCTTAACGACTGGTTTTTCCTGCCTTCTCCCCCCCCCCCTTGCCCCCACGTGCTGTGGGGAGTGATAGCGATGTGTTTATGTGAGGTGTTGCCAACCTAGATAAGATGTATGTTATTGAATGTGGTGGGTCTACAACTATTAAAGACCGTGGATTAGCCCTCGCCACGCGTGGAGCATAACCCATTCCAACTAAGCGTTGACGGTCTTATGAGGACGTACCGGCACCTTTAATAATGCCGCGAATATGGGCCTTGGTTTATTGTAGAAGAAAAGTTCATCGTACACCTGATCCAGATAACATTTACCTATTACCAACATAGAGTCGGACCTTAAAATAATCCATCACGAATCGAAAGGCAGAGCTCTTGACATAAAGGAAGATATCGAGATACACCTAGCCAAACGAAACAATCCCAACAATCTAAATGAACACACGTTCATGGAGAGCTCACCCCTCTTCACGCTACTAAAAAACACACCCTGTCGGAAACAAAACACAATTTAGCGACACAGCCAAGCTAGATAAAAAAGGGGGGAAATTAGGGGTTTTTTAATAGGTAAATGTTATCTGGTTATCTGGTAAATGTTATCCTATCTGCCGTCACTGCCAATTGTTACCTGTTATTGTTGTTGTTGTTGTTGTTTTTGTTATTATTATTTGAAATTGTTAAAATATTAGTGTAAAATGACCTTTTCATGGTTGTATCTAATAATTATTAAATAAATATTAAAATATTAAATACATATAACACATTGCTGATACATTACAACGTAACTATACGGGCTTCAGTGAACCAAAGTATAGCTACGGAAACAGCAACTTCTAAGCTAGAATTTCGCTACCCATGTACTTCCCAACTGTTCTGGTTGTTGATAGAACTACTGCCTTCTGCATTAGTTTGTACAGCCGAGCATCCAAATCCAGTTCTTTAAGGCCTTGGAGCAAGGTACTTGGGATCACACCCGTATTTGAGACAATGGTTTTTACCCGCTCTTCATTCCATTGTATCTTGATAGGGTCGACCAACTCGCTGTATTTGCAGATCTTTTCTATGTGTTTTGACTGGAGATTCTTGTTGTTAGGAATCGCAACATCAATCAAGTAGTTTGCTTAGTTTTCTGGTAGACAACCACCAGATCCGGCCTGTTGTGTGATACCGATTGATCAGTCAAAATAGTTCGACTCCAATACAGCTTGTATTCATTGTTCTCAAGAACACCCTCTGGCTGATATTGGTGGTACGGAACTTCCTTTCCATTTAGAAGCTGAAACTTATCAGCCAACTCCTGATGCAAGATTTTAGCAACTGTATCATGCCTTCGTTTGTGCTCCGTCGCCAGGAAATATCTACATGCAGATGTAATATGCTGTATAGTTTCTGACTGTTGACAGCCGTAGCGGCACTTAACATCTGGTACAGTGGGATCTTTTACAATGAACTTGAGGTAGTTCCTTGTAGGGATGACTTGGTTTTGAATTGCAAGCATAAAACCTTCAGTTTCTGGAAAGAACTGTCCTGAAATGAGCCAGTAGTTTGACGCAGTTATATCAACATTTGCTTGACTCACCTCATTAGGATGTCTTCCGTGCTTATTATTATTATTATTATTATTATTATTATTATTATTATTATTATTATTATTATTATTATATTCATGGGTGTCTTAGTATGTGTCCGATCAACCAATCTTTTCCCTTCATTAGCAATCGCCAGAATCATCTCTCGTCGCCCACTCGTCTTGTAGATGTCAGCCAAGTAAACTATTAGACAACCTTTACGAACGCAAGTGAGACCGGAAGTGAATGCGTGAATCATTTCATTTACATTTATCAGGATTGGTGAGGTGCATACTTGAGTTTGACAGTATCAGTTGATGTACGATGTTAACAGTGGAATATCGGGCTCGTACGATAAAAACATGGCTACAATTTCATGGGATTTGTATGAATCGAAAATTGATATCAAAGACAGTATTGAAGAGATTGAGGGTTTATCAGCAAGTGGCAATGAAACTCATGGAAATGAGAGCAGTGGTGATGTACATATAAGTGTAGTATTCTAAGGTATACCTACTTTCCGGGATCTAATTCCATGGTTTCCCTGAACTGGGTCTTATTTTGTACTCTTTTCCTCTCTTCTAACGATTTTCAGTACAATATAAAAAGCTATAAAATAATAACGTCTTTAAAATGTTCTTAAAATTATTAAAAAAAAATCAACAACTCAAAGAATACTTCAACATACACCACAAAATCGAATGCTTGTATTCTCCTATTCTATTGCGCATTAACTCTTGACATGACTAGGCCAGGTGTGACAAGGGCTTGCTGACTCACTCGTTTCCATTTTGCTCAGGATATCGTGAGGTTATACGGATACCTTCCTGACTTGAATGTGTCACAACATTGTGTCTCAATGAAGCATATAAGAAATCAGAAAATATATATTATTCACTTCACACGAACCGTGGAGTGAGTCCATGATGATGCTCCCTAAACTCAGTGGTTGATGTTGTTGATTATTATTTAGGCGTATTGCGACATCGTGGTCTTGTAGACCCGTGTAATTGTGTGTGGAGTTTGTGTGATAGCATGTGTTATTGTGATGGCTGTATAAGTGTGTGAATTTGTAATTTAGATGAGGATTAGGCGAAAGGCAAGCCTCCGTGGCTTAGGCAGCAGCATGCCGGCCTCTCACCGCTGGGTCCGTGGTTCAAATCCCGGTCACTCCATGTGAGATCTGTGCTGGACAAAACGGAGACAGACAGGTTTTTCTCCGGGTACTCCAGTTTTCCCTGTCAAAATTTCATTCCAGCAACAATCTCCACTAACATTTCATTTCATCTGTCATTCATTTAATCATTGCCCCAGTGGAGTGCGTCAGGCCTCGGCAGCCGGCACAGTTCATATCCTCGCCGCTAGGTGGGGGCTTCATTCATTCCATTCCTGACCCGGTCGGAGACTGGAAGCAGGCTGTGGATTTTCATTTTCATTAGGAGAAAGGCAGCCGTGGCCTTAAATTAGGAAACATCTTAGAGTAGAAGTAGGAAGAAACGGAAAACCACTTACAGGATGGCAGAGGTAGGAATCGAATGTGCCTCTTCTCAGTTTTGCCTCACGAGGCTGAGTGGACCCCGTTACAGCCTTCAGACCAGAATAAAATTTATTGGCAGATTCGGGAATTGAACCCGGGTCTCGGCGGTGACAGCCAGGAATGCTAACCACTACGCAACGAGGTGGACAAACTCAATGTCTGGTCAGGAGTCGGTGTATGGATATTAGATACTTTTCGAAAAAAAAAATATGCTTATTGTTTTACCCAAATTCACTGTATTTTTCTAGACAAATTATTAGACTATTATTATTATTAGTAGTAGTAGTAGTAGTAGTATTATAGTATTATTATTATTATTAATTTAAATCGTTACAAATATACACAGTTTACAATATTCAGAATTCTTGCTATAGATAATAATGCTGGTAGCTACTCTTTTCATTCACGGAACATCCACTTCATGCAATGTAATCCACTCTTAGTGATGCAGAGGGTAAGGCTATCCTCCAAAAGTATCCCCCACGTTTCTATACCGCCTCTTCACTGTCGCCCTGGGGCATCGAGTTCGATTCCCGGCTCTGCCAAGAAATTTAATTCTTTTCTGAAGGCTGGAACGGGGTACACACAGCCTCGTGAGGTAAAACTGCCGGGATAGTTCCTAACGCAAGTCCTCATTGGCAATCCTCACGTGCATTGTAAATACACACAATAATACAGCCTCCCCAGGGGCTCACATCTAGTGGGACGAGGGTTGGTGACCACGGGGCCCCAGCTGAGTCCAGCATTGCTTCCACTTACATGTGCCGGGCTCCTCTCCGTCTTCCTTCCTGTTGACCTCACTTGGTCAACTCTTGTTCTCTTCCGACCCCGACGGTATTAGGATATCCGAGGCCTAGGGAGTCTCTTCCTTTCCCGCCTTAATTGGCACTTGTCTCATCTTTTCTGATACCCTCCTTCTGCGAGGGGTCAGCCTTCTTTTTCTTTTCATGTTATCTCCTGCCTTCTGCTCAAGGCCCTCAAGGAGGCAGGGTGTATGTAGCCCCTCCACTTCTGGTGCACCCTGGATATTGCTACACCCTCAGGGGCTCACGGCCGGTGAGTTTGGGAGTTGGTGACCCCAAGGGATTCCTGAGCTGGGTCCGCTTTCCCCCCTTTTATCCATTACCTCTGGAGCGGACCCTCTCCTCTTTCTCTTTCCTATCTGCCTTTCATGGCTCTCCTTCCTTACAAGTCCCCCAATCCGCAATCTTCAAGGGTTGAGGGCATTTCATTTCCGCCTGTCCTTTATTTGCCTTATTCTCCTTTTGTTTTCCATTTCTTCTTCTAGTATATAAGTTAGTAGTTAGTTTTAGTTATAGTTTACATTTCATTTTCTTCTCACGATCACCCAAACAATTAGGGGCCGATAACCTAGTTGTTAGGCCCCTTAAAACAACAGTTATCATCATCAGCAGCAATACAGCCCTCACAAGGTTATCATATACAAATTAAACACACAATTAATATGACCTACTGTATATGGCCATGATATTCAGTGGTGCACGAAGTATTTCTTTCTGGTGGGAGTTTCATTCATACAGCAGTTATGTACATCATTGAAATGATATTTCTATTATTATTATTATCATTATTTTTTGTCGATTTTACCCTCCAGGTAGGCTTTTACCCACCTTACCGCCACTAAGGGCAGTGTCTTGGAGCTTGAAACATCTGATTGGGCGATACAACTGGGGAGGTGTGATCAGCACCTCGCCCAGGGGGCCTCACCTGCAAAGCGAACAGGGGCCTCATGAGGGATGGAAGGGAGGGCAAGATTGGGAGAGATAGGCAAGGGAGAGTTAAGGAGGCGGCCGAGGCCTTACGATAGGTACTGAGACCGTATTTTGTATTTAGTTGGATATAGGTTAAGTTGGCAATAACACTGATGGCAGCACTGCAAAATTCCTTTGGAATGCAGGTGCGCGGTAGTACTGTGGTGAGGTCAGGAGCTGTCAGCAACCCGCCGTACATGCCGACGACCACATGTTGGATATTTTAATACTTGTATTGAATACAAGATGGACACTGCACCACTGTCGTTATTTTGAACATCGTGGTAGAGCAATATACACAATGCAGTATGAAACTAAGGATGGGAAATGCATCCTGTGGATAAAGGAATATAACTGAGAACTTTTATATGAGTATAAATGCATACAGTATTATAACATGTGATTATTGAACTCGGCAATGATATATGTATCGATAGTTGCTGTCGATCAGAGAACAAGGTACATTGTGGATCACCAGGAGACAGTATGATTTGCGAGAGCAAACGTAGGGTTGATTAGTGAATACAACTTCAGAGAGGAGGGTCGTAGAGCTCTCTGGTCTATGACTTGTTCGTGCGTTGCCGTGAAGACATGTTGGTTCGGTAATCGTGGAGTTGAACCGATATATATACGTGTTACAGTATAACGTGATAGGATTTTCGTCTGATCTTATTATAGTTTCAGACAGTGTTAACCTTCAATTCAAGCACAGAGAACTTGCAGTCACGTATGGCAACTTCTTATTAAGCCAATGGTACAACATCGTGTTCTACATTGCAGTACAGAATAAACATCTTTAGCCATGATTGTCATAGATGATATAAAGAGAGAGAGATATTGCTACGTTATGAAGTTGCAGAATATGGGCTAAATACAGGCAAGAAATGTAACACATAGCAGCGTTGAATACTCAGGATGATTACTTGATTCCAATATGAGCAACTATATTATGAGACTTTATAAGAGAAGATTGAAGAGACTATGAAAGTCTGAATGACAATTTGTACTGCTACATAATGAAACTGGCTTGGCTTACTACATCAATGTTGTCGTGTTCTCTAGCAAGTGAAAGAACTAAGAACTTTGTCAAATGAACATCTGTTAGCTTCGTCTCGTTTCGCGAACAGTAATCGGGTGTACTAGATATCCAGTCGTTTCGTGATCGGTACAGCTGAGCAGATATGGTTCGATCCCAGGCAGGAGTATGTGTTATAACTAGACCTGGGATTTTAGGCTCTAAAAAAATTAGTTTTAGGCGCCTAAAATAGGCTTTTAAAACAAGTAAATAGGCTTTTAAAAGAGAAATTAGGCACTTAAAATATGTTTTCAAAATGTGTGGATAGGCAGGAAATAGACTTTAAAATATTACAATATACACTTAAACTGTAACGTGATACTTTATTTCTTTAACAAACGTGGTATCCCTATTCTTAACCGAAATAACTGCAAAATTAAGACAGAATAAAAAAGACATTTATGAAAAACAATATAAAAAGTAATGTGTCAAAAAATGTTTTGGATTATATGATATATCATTATCAGTACTGATCTAAAACCTTAATACTAAAATCACTGTACAAAATTACAGCACTGTAGGCATCCAATAACGGTGGAAACGCGAATGGAGTATGTGTTTATTTATTTGTGAGGAACATTCCTACAGTACTTTCATTCGTAGTTTGCTTTACAGTACATAACAATAATCCTCTCCAAATTTTCCACAGTCAGGCTGTGTCTTTTGTCTGTTAAAATCATTTTGAAAGCAGAAAAAGAGCGCTCCACACTCACAGATGTTAGAGGGGCATAGGAAAATTTACCTACATTTTTCAATTCAATTTCACTTGGTAAGTCTACCTTTTCCCCATCCATTACCTGATGTACCCTTTTCAGCATTGAATAACCTGGGTTCTTCAGCAGTACACTAGACCACTTGTCTCTTATTTTATCTCCTACCTTGCCCCTAGCACTTTGTATGTTATTCTCATCTTCTTCAATTACAGAAAATTGCTGTTTGAGACTGTTTCCTTTTTCCTCCATTTTTGTAATGGTGACTGGAAGAAATGAAAAATTTGCCTGAATATACGCAATGTCTCTCTGAACACTGGAACAATCATTTAACAGTTCTTTGACAGACGACACACATGCAGAGTTGTCCGTTAAAGGCACATTGTCTATCACAGTCATGATTTCCTCAAGATGTTCTGCATAATACAGGGCAGCTTCCATCCAGGAACCCCAACGGGTGATGATTGGCTGTGGTGGAAGGGGAATAGAGGGGAGTTTCTCTCGAAAGATGGCTATTCTTGATGGAGCCTTACAGAACACTTTCTTCATTGTTGAAATGAGAGTATTTACTGCAGGAAACTCGGCCCTAACTGTTTCTGCGAGTCTATGCAAGGCATGGGCCATGCAAGTAACATGAATTAAAGAAGGATAGAAAGTTTTGAGGAGAGGTGCAGTGGCAATCATGTAGGAAGCAGCATCGGAGACAAGGAGAAGGACTTTAGAATCATCAACACCCCCAGGATACAACAATTGCAACCCCTTGTTGATGAAGTATGCAATGCTTCGACTATTGACTTTCTCAAGCTGTTTAGAGCAAAGAAGGTGAGCGGTAGATGCCTGATTGGGTTCCAGTTTTCCTACTATAAGGTTAGCAATGTACCTGCCCATAGAGTCGGTGGTTTCGTCCACACACAACCATATGCAAGACTCCCCAATATCCTCCCTGATTGACAAAATGACCTCATTGTAACAAATATCTAATACCAAATATCTTTAATGTAGATGCTGATGGGATGTGCTGCTTGGTGTATTTCTGTAAAAGATCTCTGAAAACCGGATTATGCACAGCATTCCAGGGGATATTTGCTGCAACTAGGGCTCTACACATATCAGCATAGAAACCATTATGAGTTGTAGGAGATATAGTTTGTGTGAGCAGAGTCTGTCTAATGTTACTTTTCATGGCTGCTTTCGCTTTGTGACTGGCACTATCTGCATGCTGCTGAAGGTGGCATTTTTTCTCATGTGAAATCTAAAACACAATAAAGTGATGTCAATTAGAGACTAAGATGAGGAATAGAAAAGGTGAGCTATTGAATAAAATTTGTAATTTTGAACTATTTAAATTAAGCCATTATTACTCTAAAGTTAATTAAGAACAAGAACACTACAGTCCCCGAAGGGCCTTAGCTTTCAATAACGGTTGCTGCCCAGCTCATGGCCTGCAGATATTGGGTGGCGTGTGGTCAGCACGATACATCCCTCAGCCGTATTGCCTTGCCTCCGTGACCCCTGCCCACCGTAGTTTCTCAATTGTCCTCACGATGCTGGGTCAACACCCTTCCAGACCTCATAGATTTCTAAATTACTGCCGGTACTGGAAATCGAACCCAGGTCGCCTGGACTACTGTCGGCGCAGAAAGTATCTGCAGTCGAGTTTAAACGCTAATAAAATTTGAACCAGTCCACCAATCTAAAATGCAATCACTCCATCGTAAAGCTTGTTTTATTCTGCATTCTTTGTTGGTACATGCATATTTTTATTATGTTTCCTGTGAAAGTTATGTTAGGTGGAATGCAAAAAGAACCTATTTTCTTGCCCGTTTTTTGTAAACAACAACTTTGTAGTACCGTTACATGAAAACGTACTGTTCGACTTTCATGAAATTTAGGTGGATTATGGAATGCACTATTATAAATATATTTATGAAGTTTAATTACTCTACACACGTTGGAAAAAAGTTATTGTTTTTGTAAAAGACTGTCCGTTTGATACTGGGTGGTCTTCCGAAATCGAGACTGAGTTCATCAAAGGTCTGAAGGTTTTTGTTTCAAATCGTTGTATACCGAAAACTTACAATGATTTCTGTATTTTATACCGATTTTTATTTGAAATCGAGCGACAGGCTCTCCGTTTTCATGTAATTAAACTACAAAGTTGTTGTTTACAAAAAACGGACAAGAAAATAGGTATTTTTTTGCATTCCGCCTAATATATCTTTCACCAGAAACACAATAGAAATATGCATGTAACAGGAGATAACGCAGAATAAAACACGCTTTACGATGGTGTATTTATATTTTAGATTGGTGGACTGGTTCAAATTGTATTAGCGTTTAAACTCGACTGCACATACTTTCTGCGCCGACAGTAGGTCTCTACAATTAATTAGAGAAGCCAATATCAAAACCTTAATTTTAGATTAATATGAAATTTAAGATATAGGCACATACCTGTTTATTGCAGTACTGGCAGAAAATAATCTTGCCATCAAAAGTCATCCCTGGAAATTGTACAAGCCATTGTTGTATAAGCGCACTCTTAGATGATTTCGTTTAAGGCATGATGAACTATATTCACTTAAACAGATGTTCTTTCACTGGCGACTTGACACAGTATGTCGCTTCTTACTACCTGCTCCTTGTTCTTCCTAGATAATCCTCCCCCTCACCCCGTCACTCGACACAGTACGTCCTTGACTACCTGCTCGTTGTTCTTCTGAGCTAATCCTCCACATCCACCCTTCACTCAGCATTCCTTTGGTGACAGTTGTCTGGGAAGAGCACATTTCTGTGAAAAACCCACCCTCTGCTGTTCTGCTCGTTCCAGGGATGTCCATTGTGTGATTGTAAAAATTACAGAAGTTGAATTTTATTTTAAATGTAGAAAATAGGCATTTTTAGGCACTAAAATAGTAAAATAGGCTCTAAAGGTCCAAATAGGCATTTTAGGGCACTATAAAACTCTATTAATGTAAGGGATTTATCATGAAACGTCAAGATATTTTAAAAAATCATGTTATTTCGCAAGGAACGAAATAGGCATTTGCCTTAAAATCCCAGGTCTAGTTATAACATTCTCACTTCATTCAACTAGAACTTCAACATGGTAGGCTAGCTGGAAGTTTTCTTTTAGTAGACAGTATGAATTTGTCCAGCTTTTGAATGTTCCTTCTCACCAATTTTGATTAGAGTAGTTAACAATTACAGACGAGGGCTAGGGTGATTCTTTAATCATTTCTGTCCGAGTATGTAATTCTCTTTGTAGTTCAATTTAGTAGCTATTGTAGTGTTACTTTGAACATTACCTTGCTTTCATTAAGATGTAATTTGGGAATAAGATCGAAGAATATAGTTTGTTGGGAAGACAACATGAGAAAAATTATAGGGAGAAGACGACGTTAAAATTATATAAGAATAATTCTAACTCAAGCAGATGTCCCATAATCCGTCGTATACGTGAATTCGACTTTGAACAAATTCTCTGGACTTTTTGAATTTGACTTTGAATATATTTTTGAAAGCTCGTGCAAGTTATTAGCTAGACATCCAGGTCTATATTTTTGGCAGATTGAGCATAGACATGGAAGATAGTGATTTCTAGTATGATTCTTTGCGATTGTGCGAATTTATTTCTGGTAATCCAGATTTTTGAAATTCTTTTAATTTTGACTTTCTTTGTGAGCTCGTTCAGTTTTTAAATTTTTGTGGATTCTTGTGGGAAACTCCAACTTGGTTTAGCGTTCAAATCTAATGGTTAATTTGTACCTTCTCAAGATAGGCTCTTTCCCATGCTGTAGTTTTGACGTATTTTCCTTTGAGGAGGATCTCCAGTGGAATTATTTTCAATTATGCGAAAACTGAATCGTTCTTTTCACAATGGTCGGTTGAGATATACGAAAGAAATACTATGTTTGAGAAAATGTAATTAGTAATGATATGTAAAGTAAAGAGAGAAATGTTTAAAAATATATGTAAGTCATAATCGAGGTGACAGACTTCGAATTCTCACACAGTTATTTGGACTTGTGAATACAATATTTTATCATTGTTCTGATAAAGATTATTCTCGACACTTTAACTTTTGGCAAATTTGAAGCAACATATTTATCCATGATAGTATAAAAACTTGTGTAATATTCGTAATGTTTGGAATTTATTAAGAGCTGTTTAGCGATAATATGGTAATAATAGAATTTTGTATGCATATTTGGATTGCAATTTAGGAGATATTTGACATATATGGATAGTCAATATAAATTTTTCCAGCGCTGAATTAGCTTTAGAGCTATTGCTGAGTGCACTACGGTGTATTATTTTGAACGTGAAATTGAGTCACGATTTTAGCTAGTGGAAAGCTAATACACAATTTTGAATCCAACATTTAAGAAACCAAGTATTGTAACAACATAGTTAATATTTGTTAAGTTTTAGTAAAAATTGTTTTTAGAATAGAGTTTAATTGGAAAGACTGTAATATTAATACTTGTATAAACTTGAGCTATTTATAACTAAAATATTGAGTGATAGAAAATCTAATATCTGTGAGAAAGTGAAATGAAATATAATCAATATAATTAACAATACAACGTCCGATTAGCTTATTTGTTTGTCATTTAGGACGGCACGGACTTGAAAATTGAAACCAAATAAACTTATATGAATACATGAAATTAACGTGATGAATAATTCTAGGTGCAACTAAATCTCAGAAATAAAATGTAATTATGTAAAATATGCATATATTAATTGCTACGATTGAATATAATATTTTTATAAATATATCAAAAAGGGTTTACGATAATACCTGAATTTTTTGTATGTTTTTTTTTTTTTTTTTGGAACTTCGTTCATGATGATGAGACGATAGGCAGTTTGTGTGGCCTAATTAAGGCGATTGTTTCTTAAACATTTTTCATGCTTCGGAAGAGGTATAAGGTTATAAACTTTTGTTCAGTGGAGTTTTCACTTCACGACACTGCGGTTTCAGTTAATAAACTTTTGTTAAATTTTAAAATTCATACTAATGACTTAGTGATTTCTATTCGAATTAGAATGTGCTTCGAGAACCAGTGGGTCATTAGCTAGGATGCTTTTTAACGTGCCCGAGATTAGATTAATTTAATTATCTTTAAGTGTCTTGGTAGCTCACTTTGAGCTATTTTTCTTTTTTATAGACCACTGGCATCTTCTTATCACATTCTTTTTAATTTGTGTGGTATTCCTATCCATGGTCTATCCTTGGTGGTGGTGTCTTGGGGGTTATTTTCAGCCAGGGCTTCCAGATTCTAAGATCCTGCTTTTTCTTTTGGATTTCATCAGGTAAGACCACGTGGATACGGGTGCAGTACTGTCCCCGTTATCCGGATAGTAGGCTGTCAGATATCCGCCCCCTCAATCGGATTGCCAATAATCAAACGCACCGGCACAGCTACATCAATGAAAATGGCACTGACAGATACTATCGAGATTAGAGCACAATAGTTAACAAGAAAATTATTGTGGAACACACCAAAATATACGGGGGTTCATACTTACCTTTACTTACCTCTTAAATTTATCTCGGGGATGGGTTGTCAACTGGATCACTTAAAGTATGCCCTCACAATAACCTCCAACATGATATTTAAAATGAACCATAACGAAGACGAGAAACTTTAAACTGCACAATAATTTATTTCACATAAAGAATGAATTTAACAAAAATAAAACAACAAAATCCACGTGGCAATCAGAAGCCATCGACCACATAACCATGTCCTCCTGTCGGACTTGTATACTCTACATACAATGTTTCAGCTTTCTCAAGCTCAAAATAACGTAATTATAATAATGCACTTGGAATGGAAACGGGATTTGGGACGAGACACATATATCAATTGGTTTGCGTGTTTATATACTTAATATTTTATTTATAGCCACAAGGCTATTATGGAGACGTCCTTGGCCTCTATCATACAGTTGTCCGGGCCAGCTGCAATGCACCTGCATCGTCAAAGTGGACTCAACTGTCCGTCCAACCCTAGCATAAGCGAGTTCCATCAGAGCTTAGCTCTCCTTTCAAAACACGTTAAATGTCCACATCTCAACTGAAATATTATCACGCAATCTTTTAAATGCTCCATTCAAACACCAGTAGAATACTCCAATAATCCTAAATCATGTTTAATTGTTCAATCCACTTGTTTAATTAGCGTTGTTTAGAGTATAATAACAAAACTCCAAATGTTAATAACAAAAGTTCATTAATTATTTATAAGCAAGAGTTTAGTGCTTTTCAGTCGGTCAACACGAATGTACCCAAAAGAGATGGGTTATGCCCTAATCCTGAAATAAATTACATGAGATTAATAAAACACTAGGATGACCAGTTTCGATCGTCAAGCGATCATCATCAGATCCAATACACTTAGGCTATAAAATCTATGTTTGAAATACAGGTGAAAATATTTACAATATGTACAATTATTTAGTTGCAGTATTGGTACTGCAACTGTCAGTGTATGCTAAATGCAGTATATATGTTAGGTGAAATGCTAAATGGTGATGGCTATCCGGCGATTGAACTTTAGAGAGATTATATGGTTGTAAACTATGGTTAAACTATAAAATTTTAGGCTAACTACTTATCTGATTGTCTTCCGTACTACAGCTATTCGCAGTTTCCGTGCTCACTTGAACTCGCTGTGCGGTCGACTGCGGTGGTTATCTTAACGACTGGTTTTTCCCTGCCTTCCCCCCCTGTCCCTACGTGCTGTGGGGAGTGATCGCGATGTGTTTATGTGAGGTGTTGCCAACCTAGATAAGATGTATGTTATTGAATGAGGTGGATCTACAACTATTAAAGACCGTGGATTAGTCCTCGCCACGCGTGGAGCATAACCCATTCGAACTAAGCGTTGACGGTCTTATGAGGACGTCCCGGCACCTTTAATACTGCCTCTAATATGGGCCTTGGTTTATTGCAGAAGAAAATTACATCGTACACCTGATCCAGATAACATTTACCTATTAAAAAACCCCTAATTTCCCCCCTTTTTTTTATCTAGCTTGGCTGTGCCGCTAAATTGTGTTTTTCCGACAGGGTGTGTTTTTTAGTAGCGTGAAGAGGGGTGAGCTCTCCATGAACGTGTGTTCATTTAGATTGTTGGGATTGTTTCGTTTTGGCTAGGTGTATCTCGATTGCTTCCTTTATGTCAAGAGCTCTGCCTTTCGATTCGTGATGGATTATTTTAAGGTCCGACTCTATGTTGGTAAAGCTATGCCCTGCGTCACACATATGTTCGGCACACGGCTGAATGTGTTCCGTATCTTATCGCATTTCTATGTTCATTATAACGTGTGTCTACTCGCCTTCCACTCTGCCCGATGTAATTAGCTTGACAATCTGTGTCTTGGCACGTTATAGAATATACCCCTGACCTTGAATACGGGTCACGTTTATTTAGATTACTATTTAGGAGGTGCCTAGCGGTTGTGTTTTTCGTCGTGAAAGCTATCTTTATGCCTTGCTTTTTGAATAGGTTAGTGATTTTATATGTATTCGCATTCACATAGTTGAAACGCGCAAATTTTTTTCTCATTACTGTCCGGTTTGGGAATCGTTTTATCTTTATTTTTATGTTTGGCTATAATTTGATTTATTTTGCTTGGCGAGAAGTTGTTTTCCTTTGCTATTTGCATAATAGTTCTTATTTCCTTATTATAGTTGTCTTTTGACATGGGTATGTTTAAAGCCCTGTGCACCATTGAATTGAAACCCGCTAGTTTGTGCGATCACTCCCCACAGCACGTAGGGACAGGGGGGGAAGGCAGGGAAAAACCAGTCGTTAAGATAACCACCGCAGTCGACCGCACAGCGAGTTCAAGTGAGCACGGAAACTGCGAATAGCTGTAGTACGGAAGACAATCAGATAAGTAGTTAGCCTAAAATTTTATAGTTTAACCATAGTTTACAACCATATAATCTCTCTAAAGTACAATCGCCGGATAGCCATCACCATTTAGCATTTCACCTAACATATATACTGCATTTAGCATACACTGACAGTTGCAGTACCAATACTGCAACTAAATAATTGTACATATTGTAAATATTTTCACCTGTATTTCAAACATAGATTTTATAGCCTAAGTGTATTGGATCTGATGATGATCGCTTGACGATCGAAACTGGTCATCCTAGTGTTTTATTAATCTCATGTAATTTATTTCAGGATTAGGGCATAACCCATCTCTTTTGGGTACATTCGTGTTGACCGACTGAAAAGCACTAAACTCTTGTTTACTAAGGCAACACTGAAAATATGGCTTCAAACACCACAATGTTCACGGCTAGTCAGGCAAATCGTGAAGCCAAGAAATTCAAATCACTCAGGCTTAAACTCATGAATTTAGACAAGTCAATTTGGTTCAACAAAAAATGTATAGAACTAAACCTCACCCCTAAATACGTACCAATTAAAACCGTACCGAACACACCAGCCTCGATCATTTCAACTAAACAAGCCAAAGCGCTTTGGATAAAAAACGAATTAAGATTTGCATACATAAGAAAGCAAAAAATTAACCAACAATTATACGACATTCAATTGCAACTAAGTAATTTCTGGCACGCAGCCCAATGGGACAGCTTCTCCGAACACCTACATGACACCATCAAAATCAGAGCAACGAGGAAGCATGAAACGCTAGAAAATAAATTAAGAAAACTAGGAGAAACACAGAACCATCAATCTAACGAACAACACACGAATAACAATGAATTCAATTTCCACAGCAGAGTAAACAACAGAACGAACGTAACCTTTTCTCAAGGTGAAATGAATATGTTAGACAAAGGTTTGAAATACAACTGCACAGACGCACACACGAACCACAATATAAAACAGTTAATCACAGATATTGAGATAGCCAGTCACAAGCTCCCAGCAGAAGACAGGGAATTAACCAAAAATCTCGCCACCAACGAAGCCAAAAAAAATCCTCAAACGAGAGGGCGATAGCAATAACATTCAAAACAACAAACAAATCAAAGAAATAAAGTCGTTGAAACAAAAAATAAAAGAACATGACTTAATCATCACAAAAGCAGATAAGGGAAACACTACAGTAATTTTGAACAAAACAGAATACATTGAAAAAACAGTCGAATTCCTAAACAACAACGAAATCAAGGAATTAACAAAAGACCCCACCAACAAATTCCAAAAACAAATAAAAAGTGCGCTAAAAGAAACAGAATACATACTGACCAAAGCTGAAAAATCGAAACTAATAAACATGAACCCGAAAATACCGTCATTAAGGGGACAACCAAAAATACACAAAAAGGAATGCCCAATGAGACCAATAGTCAATTGTAGGAATGCCCCTAATTAAAAAATCAGCAAAGAGTTACTAAAAATCTTAAAATGCCGTCTTTCCAACGACAAAAACAACTCTGTAAAGAACACAACAGAACTAGTAACAGCATTGAACACCCTACAAATGAAACCTAGCTTCAGGCTAGTATCCTTCGACGTAACTAACATGTACACCAATATTCCGATTATTGAAGCAATCAACACTATCGAAAACAACTTAAAATCCAACAATTCGGTAAAAGAAATTGAAGAGATTGTGAGATTACTGAGGGTCGTTCTCACCCAAAACGTGTTTCAATTCGACAATAAAATATACACACAGAGAGAAGGCCTAGCAATGGGATCGCCACTAAGTGGGTTAATCGCTGACATCTTCATCAATGCACTAGAAAATGCGTTCTTAGAAAAGACTTCAACAAAGTGTATAGTAATATGGAAAAGATACGTAGATGATGTAATTTGCATCTACGATACTGAACTAACAAGCGAAGAAACAATTCTCCAATCCATTAATAGCCTTCACCATTCTATCAAATTCACTAAGGAATCCGAAATAGACCGGAAAATAAATTATCTCGATATAACTATTGAACGTAAAGACAACGACCTTTCATATTCCATATTCCGGAAAGCAACACAAACCTCGCATGCAATCGACAATCAGTCTAATCACCCCAGTACGCACAAACTAGCGGGTTTCAATTCAATGGTGCACAGGGCTTTAAACATACCCATGTCAAAAGACAACTATAATAAGGAAATAAGAACTATTATGCAAATAGCAAAGGAAAACAACTTCTCGCCAAGCAAAATAAATCAAATTATAGCCAAACATAAAAATAAAGATAAAACGATTCCCAAACCGGACAGTAATGAGAAAAAATTTGCGCGTTTCAACTATGTGAATGCGAATACATATAAAATCACTAACCTATTCAAAAAGCAAGGCATAAAGATAGCTTTCACGACGAAAAACACAACCGCTAGGCACCTCCTAAATAGTAATCTAAATAAACGTGACCCGTATTCAAGGTCAGGGGTATATTCTATAACGTGCCAAGACACAGATTGTCAAGCTAATTACATCGGGCAGAGTGGAAGGCGAGTAGACACACGTTATAATGAACATAGAAATGCGATAAGATACGGAACACATTCAGCCGTGTGCGAACATATGTGTGACGCAGGGCATAGCTTTACCAACATAGAGTCGGACCTTAAAATAATCCATCACGAATCGAAAGGCAGAGCTCTTGACATAAAGGAAGCAATCGAGATACACCTAGCCAAACGAAACAATCCCAACAATCTAAATGAACACACGTTCATGGAGAGCTCACCCCTCTTCACGCTACTAAAAAACACACCCTGTCGGAAACAAAACACAATTTAGCGGCACAGCCAAGCTAGATAAAAAAAGGGGGGAAATTAGGGGGTTTTTAATAGGTAAATGTTATCTGGATCAGGTGTACGATGTACTTTTCTTCTGCAATAAACCAAGGCCCATATTAGAGGCAGTATTAAAGGTGCCGGGACGTACTCATAAGACCGTCAACGCTTAGTTCGAATGAGTTATGCTCCACGCGTGGCGAGGACTAATCCACGGTCTTTAATAGTTGTAGATCCACCTCATTCAATAACATACATCTTATCTAGGTTGGCAACACCTCACATAAACACATCGCGATCACTCCCCACAGCACGTAGGGACAGGGGGGGAAGGCAGGGAAAAACCAGTCGTTAAGATAACCACCGCAGTCGACCGCACAGCGAGTTCAAGTGAGCACGGAAACTGCGAATAGCTGTAGTACGGAAGACAATCAGATAAGTAGTTAGCCTAAAATTTTATAGTTTAACCATAGTTTACAACCATATAATCTCTCTATAGTACAATCGCCGGATAGCCATCACCATTTAGCATTTCACCTAACATATATACTGCATTTAGCATACACTGACAGTTGCAGTACCAATACTGCAACTAAATAATTGTACATATTGTAAATATTTTCACCTGTATTTCAAACATAGATTTTATAGCCTAAGTGTATTGGATCTGATGATGATCGCTTGACGATCGAAACTGGTCATCCTAGTGTTTTATTAATCTCATGTAATTTATTTCAGGATTAGGGCATAACCCATCTCTTTTGGGTACATTCGTGTTGACCGACTGAAAAGCACTAAACTCTTGTTTACTAAGGCAACACTGAAAATATGGCTTCAAACACCACAATGTTCACGGCTAGTCAGGCAAATCGTGAAGCCAAGAAATTCAAATCACTCAGGCTTAAACTCATGAATTTAGACAAGTCAATTTGGTTCAACAAAAAATGTATAGAACTAAACCTCACCCCTAAATACGTACCAATTAAAACCGTACCGAACACACCAGCCTCGATCATTTCAACTAAACAAGCCAAAGCGCTTTGGATAAAAAACGAATTAAGATTTGCATACATAAGAAAGCAAAAAATTAACCAACAATTATACGACATTCAATTGCAACTAAGTAATTTCTGGCACGCAGCCCAATGGGACAGCTTCTCCGAACACCTACATGACACCATCAAAATCAGAGCAACGAGGAAGCATGAAACGCTAGAAAATAAATTAAGAAAACTACGAGAAACACAGAACCATCAATCTAACGAACAACACACGAATAACAATGAATTCAATTTCCACAGCAGAGTAAACAACAGAACGAACGTAACCTTTTCTCAAGGTGAAATGAATATGTTAGACAAAGGTTTGAAATACAACTGCACAGACGCACACACGAACCACAATATAAAACAGTTAATCACAGATATTGAGATAGCCAGTCACAAGCTCCCAGCAGAAGACAGGGAATTAACCAAAAATCTCGCCACCAACGAAGCCAAAAAAATCCTCAAACGAGAGGGCGATTGCAATAACATTCAAAACAACAAACAAATCAAAGAAATAAAGTCGTTGAAACAAAAAATAAAAGAACATGACTTAATCATCACAAAAGCGGATAAGGGAAACACTACAGTAATTTTGAACAAAACAGAATACATTGAAAAAACAGTCGAATTCCTAAACAACAACGAAATCAAGGAATTAACAAAAGACCCCACCAACAAATTCCAAAAACAAATAAAAAGTGCGCTAAAAGAAACAGAATACATACTGACCAAAGCTGAAAAATCAAAACTAATAAACATGAACCCGAAAATACCGTCATTGAGGGGACAACCAAAAATACACAAAAAGGAATGCCCAATGAGACCAATAGTCAATTGTAGGAATGCCCCTAATTAAAAAATCAGCAAAGAGTTACTAAAAATCTTAAAATGCCGTCTTTCCAACGACAAAAACAACTCTGTAAAGAACACAACAGAACTAGTAACAGCATTGAACACCCTACAAATGAAACCTAGCTTCAGGCTAGTATCCTTCGACGTAACTAACATGTACACCAATATTCCGATTATTGAAGCAATCAACACTATCGAAAACAACTTAAAATCCAACAATTCGGTAAAAGAAATTGAAGAGATTGTGAGATTACTGAGGGTCGTTCTCACCCAAAACGTGTTTCAATTCGACAATAAAATATACACACAGAGAGAAGGCCTAGCAATGGGATCGCCACTAAGTGGGTTAATCGCTGACATCTTCATCAATGCACTAGAAAATGCGTTCTTAGAAAAGACTTCAACAAAGGGTATAGTAATATGGAAAAGATACGTAGATGATGTAATTTGCATCTACGATACTGAACTAACAAGCGAAGAAACAATTCTCCAATCCATTAATAGCCTTCACCATTCTATCAAATTCACTAAGGAATCCGAAATAGACCGGAAAATAAATTATCTCGATATAACTATTGAACGTAAAGACAACGACCTTTCATATTCCATATTCCGGAAAGCAACACAAACCTCGCATGCAATCGACAATCAGTCTAATCACCCCAGTACGCACAAACTAGCGGGTTTCAATTCAATGGTGCACAGGGCTTTAAACATACCCATGTCAAAAGACAACTATAATAAGGAAATAAGAACTATTATGCAAATAGCAAAGGAAAACAACTTCTCGCCAAGCAAAATAAATCAAATTATAGCCAAACATAAAAATAAAGATAAAACGATTCCCAAACCGGACAGTAATGAGAAAAAATTTGCGCGTTTCAACTATGTGAATGCGAATACATATAAAATCACTAACCTATTCAAAAAGCAAGGCATAAAGATAGCTTTCACGACGAAAAACACAACCGCTAGGCACCTCCTAAATAGTAATCTAAATAAACGTGACCCGTATTCAAGGTCAGGGGTATATTCTATAACGTGCCAAGACACAGATTGTCAAGCTAATTACATCGGGCAGAGTGGAAGGCGAGTAGACACACGTTATAATGAACATAGAAATGCGATAAGATACGGAACACATTCAGCCGTGTGCGAACATATGTGTGACGCAGGGCATAGCTTTACCAACATAGAGTCGGACCTTAAAATAATCCATCACGAATCGAAAGGCAGAGCTCTTGACATAAAGGAAGCAATCGAGATACACCTAGCCAAACGAAACAATCCCAACAATCTAAATGAACACACGTTCATGGAGAGCTCACCCCTCTTCACGCTACTAAAAAACACACCCTGTCGGAAACAAAACACAATTTAGCGGCACAGCCAAGCTAGATAAAAAAAGGGGGGAAATTAGGGGGTTTTTAATAGGTAAATGTTATCTGGATCAGGTGTACGATGTACTTTTCTTCTGCAATAAACCAAGGCCCATATTAGAGGCAGTATTAAAGGTGCCGGGACGTCCTCATAAGACCGTCAACGCTTAGTTCGAATGAGTTATGCTCCACGCGTGGCGAGGACTAATCCACGGTCTTTAATAGTTGTAGATCCACCTCATTCAATAACATACATCTTATCTAGGTTGGCAACACCTCACATAAACACATCGCGATCACTCCCCACAGCACGTAGGGACAGGGGGGGAAGGCAGGGAAAAACCAGTCGTTAAGATAACCACCGCAGTCGACCGCACAGCGAGTTCAAGTGAGCACGGAAACTGCGAATAGCTGTAGTACGGAAGACAATCAGATAAGTAGTTAGCCTAAAATTTTATAGTTTAACCATAGTTTACAACCATATAATCTCTCTAAAGTACAATCGCCGGATAGCCATCACCATTTAGCATTTCACCTAACATATATACTGCATTTAGCATACACTGACAGTTGCAGTACCAATACTGCAACTAAATAATTGTACATATTGTAAATATTTTCACCTGTATTTCAAACATAGATTTTATAGCCTAAGTGTATTGGATCTGATGATGATCGCTTGACGATCGAAACTGGTCATCCTAGTGTTTTATTAATCTCATGTAATTTATTTCAGGATTAGGGCATAACCCATCTCTTTTGGGTACATTCGTGTTGACCGACTGAAAAGCACTAAACTCTTGTTTACTAAGGCAACACTGAAAATATGGCTTCAAACACCACAATTATTTATAACAATAATAAATTGTTTATAACAATGTCAAACGACAATTGAAAATTTTATACACGCCTCTATAAATCCCTTTCATTTCATATTATTTAACAAAGATATTTACAAAATTATTTTACAATATTTATATTGTTTATATTATTTATACAAGACATACATGAAACCACACGTTTATCCGGTTGATAATTACTCAAATTGTGTTGATATAATCGACCAATGAAGGTTAGTTATATTTAAATGTCAAATTCAGGTTTAATAAGGTTTAATAATTATTATTAATATTTGTGACGGTAACCTCCATTCAAAATCTTCATCTCAAATTATTTAACACTCTTGTTAACTTTAACAGTATCTTCACATGAATAACTTTCAAAGAACCAGGACAATACATTCAGCGGAAAAATACTTCGCTCAAAACGCACAAAATTGCTCAACAATAGGCCCAGAATTCATCATGTATCTTCATATATATGGCATCAAAATCTTCCAAATTACATACAAAAACCTCCACTCATAAATTCAACAACTTCATTTATTACTGTGGGAACCTCCTTCATTATTCAAAGGCATTACTCATCAGCGACTTTTACAGGTCCACTGAACTAACGATTATACATCCATTGTTCTTCTTCAAAAATTCTTATATTCATCAATTGTATTAATGACTGTTATTATTTAACCTTCGTGGGTTTCATTCATGAATCGATATGAAGTAAAAATTTGCCAATCACAAATAAATTTAATAGCAAATACGATTAGACACTCCTCCCTGGTCTATCAAAATTGAGATTAATATCTTCAAGGTAACGCAGTATAAAAATACTATCTTCAATCAAAGTTCATCTAAACTGCATAAATAGTCGAATAGAATACAATTAGATTGTGGAATGCAAACATTATTGTTCCAATCTAGAATTGAGAAAATTCCTATCAAATGTTCATTACTATAGTGTATTCAATAAATCGTAATCAAAGTTCATATTTCACAAAATTGTCTATAATGCAATGATAAATGTCTATGTTGCAATCATGTTCATAAGACGACTAGTATTTCAAAGATCGTCGATAACGTATTAGATTTTAACGCTCTAAAATCATTTAATTATTCTTCTTTTTTGAGGATGACAGAAAATTGGTCAAAGTAATTTACTGAATAGAATTACTTTAATAAAATGACACGCTGTCTGAATTCAAATCTGCCATAGCAAATCATTAACTTTACAGTCAAATCGTGACTACAAAAATATGCAAATTACTGAAAGAATCCAAATTATCAGTCTCAACTGATCCAAAATTATTTAAGTATGCCAATGGCATAACAATGTCTCAACAAATCGTAGAAAAAGGCATAAATCATAGAAGTGTACTGAGTACAGAAATATCAATCAAGAAAATGGGGCAAAAGATAGGACAAAAAAAAATATGGGAAAATGGTTGCTCAGATATCGCTACATGACTCAAATAATACAAGAAACGTTCACGACTACCTTATCTGTTGATTGAAGTTCTAGAGGAAAGTTTTCAAAGAAAACTGCTGTTGGTTCCATTTCACCAGCGTGAAGATGTGCTCCGACCTCGAACCTGGAATCAGCGTCCTCGGAGAATCGAACTGCTTCCTCCTCCGGAAATTGCACTGCTCCATGTATACGAAAGACATCCTTCTGGCAAAATTCTTCTTTGCGAGCCGGGTCCTCCCTGGCCTCTCTTGAAAGTTCCCTGAAGTTCCAGTCGTAATTCGCCATGAAGTTTATTGCAGTTATTTCCGCAGAAATATTCATAATCGTGGAGTATGAAAATATTTCCACTGTCATTTGATATAATTCAGCGATGGATTCACGATGCATGAGTGTAGTTGGATGTTCACTACATGCTCGCTTTTGTGGAATGACGATTAACGAAGTTCCATGCTGTTACTTCACTCCATCGATATATGTCCCAATTGCATTAAAGCCTTAGCTTTCCATCTCAACTTCTGTTATAATCATTGAAAGCACTGCAAGATTATAATGTTCCATAGTAGAATGTATCGTTGTATTACCAAACGTATTCTCCAATATCACGGTTGTAACACGTGTCAGCCGTAGTGTATACTGTGGAAATTTTATAAGTGCTTCTCAGGTGGCGAGAAAATCACTTTTGTCTGCAGCCTTAAAGTGTCAATATCTTTCAAAGTATAACTGTGAAATTGTTCAAATCTTCTACACACCTCAATGTTGTACTGCCCAATTGAATTATAATAAAGGCAGAAGATAACTCTTTATATCTTATCTGGTAGAAACGTTAATGTGAGCGTTTCAACTTCACCTACTTTCGAACAGCGTAAAATGGAACTGCTCCGTGTTCGTTCGATGCGCCGGGCTTTAACCACACGCTAAAGACAACTTGCTTCACTTATCCACTCGAAAATGACTCTATGACATCTGAAATATATATGCGTTATCAGCGGTATGAGTGATATAAGAGATATGAGGCCTCTTCTATCCTGTGCACGACCTTTTATCAACTTCTTAAGGGGCGTATCCATCCCTTCCATAGTTCGTTCCTCCGTCATTGCTAGAAGTTTTAACTTTGGCTATACTTGACGGATTTTCAAATTTCAAAAACTCAAAATTAATTTCTTCAAAATTCCAAATCAATGCCATAACTGAAAATAGTTTTCCACAAATCTGCATGCCAAAAGCAATTAAATATCGTAGTTTCAGCAATCTCCGTCTTCCTTACAAACTATCGTTCATTGGTTCGAGTCTCTCCTCCAATAGCGTAACTTCTTCCTTAGCACAATACCTTGTTTCCTGCGACTGCGTCGTAAATCTCAGATCTTTCTCGAACAAAATCATGACGTCACCAAGAATCTCAGCTCAACCAGCCTACTTGCATGAAATCTGCGTCATCCGTGCCTACGTCATGAATATCCACGTCACAACTATGACATCCATAACTTTATTCATTTTTGCCAATACAGCCATCGTGGTCTCAATATAATTCAATTTACGGGGGCATTCTCCCTTCCCCACGTTTTAAAAACAGTTGCAAATTGTTTTTAAACTCTGTGTTATAAATATCTCAATTCACTTGAACACGAAATTGAATTATTGTTGGCTTACTCTTGTATGATATTTCTTCTATGTTCCTTAATCATAAGTCTCTTCTTCTCTGGTTTGTGTGTGGCTAATGCATTCTCTCCTCTCTACTTTCTCTTCTGTCTTGTATTTCTGTTTTCTAAATTCTGCTGACTTGTAGAAGGACCAGGATCGATCACTACATCCTGTCTTTTCTTTTGATTTTCAGCTTCCTTTTCTCGTAATTCCTTCAGATACTGTTGACTTTCTTTCTCTCTTTCTTGATACTTGTCGGGTGTCATAACCTGACCTTGAGAATTCTGATTCTGATTCTGGTACTGGTTATTTCGATTGTAGTTTCTATTAAAACCATTGTTATAGTATCTACCTCTTCCGTTGTTGTAATTCCCTCTATTATTATTCCAGCCTCGTCTTTGCTGATATGGACGGTAACCTTGGGATCTGTTGTTGCGGAAATAATTATTCCTGTGAGGACCTACATTTTCAGTTTTTTCTTCCTCAGGCTTATCAGTTTGCTGCACTTGATCCATGTAGACCGTATTAACGTCTTTGAATTCGTGCCTCTGACCTTTTTGTACCAAATTTGGCATTGGACTCGTGTAGTCAAGCCTTCTCAATAATTCGTCCATACTGGTCAAATCTCTGATATTTGACGATATGATCAGTCTTCTTACCTCCACAGGCAGCATACGTGAAATCGCATCTATCAACTGCTCTGTTGACAATGGGGGTTGCAAAAATCTCAAGCGTGATAACTGACTCGTGAAGAAATCAGCGTACCGTGTTGGAAGAGTACCTGAATACTTCCTCGAGTATACCTCAGCTCTTAATGAATTCTGAGCTTCTATTGACCAGAATCGTTTTATCAGTGCCTCTGCAAATTCGTCAAAATTGCTGAAAGTGTACCGAAATGCTCTAAACCACTCAAGGGGTCCTCCAGCTAGAAATCTTTCTACGATTCTCATCTCTCTCTCTCTAGGAATGTGGGCTTCTATGAAATAGTCTTTAAGATTCCTGATATATTCAATCGGTGTGAGACTATCAGTGTTGCTAAATTTTTGAGGTTTGTCTTCAAAATTCCGGATGACTGTCACATTTCTCGGATATGAATCCATATAATGTTTCCCACTATCACGATACTTCCATTCAGGTTCAATATTTCTATCCTCTTCTTCTTCCCTGAATCTGGATATACGTTCTTCAGGACTAATATCTCTCTCTTCTGTAGCGAGGTTACATCTTCTCACGTAATTTCTATCCTCTTCACCAGTCAATCCTTCAATATCCTTGTCTGTGATTTCCGTGATGACTTTCCTAATCAACTCTTCCTTATAGGTTTCCATCATGCTAGCTTCTCCTAGTTTCAAATTCTGCAGTTTGCTCGTAGTTTCATTAACATCAGAGACAACCTTATGAATCTGTTCCTCTAACGCAGTTTTTAATGCTTGCACGTCCTGACCTATTTGAGTTCTATCCTCTACCTGCTTCTCGGATAGCGAATCCATCCTTACATTCAAGTCTTTCCTGATCTGAACTACTTCATTATTAATGTCTACTTGTGTACTGGCAAGTTTTCTTTCAATTCGCTCCTGAATCTGATCGACATGTTCCCCACTTGACCTGTTCCATTCATCTTTCCAAACCGTTACATTTGCAGTTAACATTTCCGCGATATCTACCTCAATGTCTTCCTTAAGTAAACGATTGTGATCTAATACTTGGGTTCTCATGACCTCTACATCGTATTTTAAACCAGCTAAAGAAGCTGTTGTCCTAACAGACTCGTCAACTAACCGAGTTGTTAATGCACTAATGTTACGAGTACAAAGCGTTTTTGAAGTTTCAATTTCTTCCCTAACTTTGTTAACATCAGTCTGAACTTTAGCAATGTCTACAAAAACAGTATTGACTTCTACTTGTATTTTATTGATATCGCTTTGCATATCATTAACATCTGAATGAATATTATTGATGTCAACTTGGACATTTGACACATCAGTTCGAGCATTTCTAAACTCTCTTTGAACTTCCTCTACTTTGTCTTGTACAGTAGCAACATCATTCCTAACAACAATTACTTCAGCTCTAGCACATGAAATATCACCCCGGACATTGGCAACATCAAGATTCAACATAGTAAGATCTTTCTGTACCTTTGAAACATCAATTTTAACATGAGAAACATCTTTATGCACATTGGACACGTCTGTGCGCATGTCAGTTACAGCATTCTCGATTCCCTGGGTATTGATCTGTAAACGCGACACATTATTTTCTAAGTTTGCAGAACTGGTCTGAATAACTTTCAAATTTTCATCCATCCTAGTAGACAAATTACTAGCATTCTCCTTCATCATCTCCTGCATTCGACTAGTATTTCTAGCTTCCATCTCCTTCACACTTTCATCCAGCCTAATAGACAAATTACTAGAATTCTCCTCCATCATCTGCTTCATACTGCTATTCATGCTAGCTTTCATCTCCTCCAACAACATTCTCAGACTCTCATCTGCCATTTCAATAATATTTCAATAATAAACTGCTTTAGGGACATACATCAAACAGAGCAAAATAACAACATCTGAGCAACATTTTTCACCATATATAAGTTTTGAGCAATTTTCTGTCTTAAATCTAACTTATAATTACCTTATAATTAACCTTCGTAGACACTTCATGTTGAAATAAACTCAAGCACATGTTCAAGTTTCTTTGGTTCATTTTAAAATATCCTAACACAAATAATTTACATTTACAATCCAAATAGTTTAATTTTATCTTTAATATGACTACACATGTCATAAGCCGGTCAAATAAAATAAGATTCCAGATCATAGGCGATTTTTCTAAGTTTCCAGCCTATTTAACCTCTCTCAAGTTGTATAAGATCTGATCTTTTCTGAGTGTAATTTTCCTAATACAATACAACATTTTATTCCTATATAATCACACTCTCAAATTCTACAATTGGCTAAGACATCTAACAAAGAATCAACCTCTTTATTTGAGTCTTCACAATCCCTTTGACATCGATAACTTGGTAATCCAACGTTATTCGAACACTCCACAAAAATTGCGGTGTCAATTCTACTGCAATAACTTGGTAATCCAATGTTATTCAAGCACTCCGAACTTCGATTGTGCCAATACTACTGGCGTTCAACCTGGTAATCCAGTGTTGTCAATCGAGCCCCACCGAATTGCGGCGCCAATCCTACTGTCCCCGTTATCCGGATAGTAGGCTGTCAGATATCCGCCCCCTCAATCGGATTGCCAATAATCAAACGCACCGGCACAGCTACATCAATGAAAATGGCACTGACAGATACTATCGAGATTAGAGCACAATAGTTTACAAGAAAATTATTGTGGAACACACCAAAATATACGGGGGTTCATACTTACCTTTACTTACCTCTTAAATTTATATCGGGGATGGGTTGTCAACTGGATCACTTAAAGTATGCCCTCACAATAACCTCCACCATGATATTTAAAATGAACCATAACGAAGACGAGAAACTTTAAACTGCACAATAATTTATTTCACATAAAGAATGAATTTAACAAAAATAAAACAACAAAATCCACGTGGCAATCAGAAGCCATCGACCACATAGCCATGTCCTCCTGTCGGACTTGTATACTCTACATACAATGTTTCAGCTTTCTCAAGCTCAAAATAACGTAATTATAATAATGCACTTGGAATGGAAACGGGATTTGGGACGAGACACATATATCAATTGGTTTGCGTGTTTATATACTTCATATTTTATTTATAGCCACAAGGCTATTATGGAGACTTCCTTGGCCTCTATCATACAGTTGTCCGGGCCAGCTGCAATGCACCTGCATCGTCAAAGTGGACTCACCTGTCCGTCCAACCCTAGCATAAGTGAGTTCCATCAGAGCTTAGCTCTCCTTTCAAAACACGTTAAATGTCCACATCTCAACTGAAATATTATCACGCAAATCTTTTAAATGCTCCTTTCAAACACCAGTGGAATACTCCAATAATCCTAAATCATGTTTAATTGTTCAATCCACTTGTTTAATTAGCGTTGTTTAGAGTATAATAACAAAACTCCAAATGTTAATAACAAAAGTTCATTAATTATTTATAACAATAATAAATTGTTTATAACAATGTCAAACGACAATTGAAAATTTTATACACGCCTCTATAAATCCCTTTCATTTCATATTATTTAACAAAGATATTTACAAAATTATTTTACAATATTTATATTGTTTATATTATTTATACAAGACATACATTAAACCACACGTTTATCCGGTTGATAATTACTCAAATTGTGTTGATATAATCGACCAATGAAGGTTAGTTATATTTAAATGTCAAATTCAGGTTTAATAAGGTTTAATAATTATTATTAATATTTGTGACGGTAACCTCCATTCAAAATCTTCATCTCAAATTATTTATCACATTTGCCTGAAGACGAAGTGGGAAACCACGGAAAACGACTTCGAGGATGGCTGAGGTTAGAATCGAACCCCCTCTACTCATTTGGACCACCCGATGTAAGTAGACAACGTTCCAGTCCTCATACTGTGCCCAACTCTAGGAATGGGTATTCCAAGATTCAGACACCTAGATATCAAGGGAAAGGCTACAGCCGCTTTTGAAAGTTGAGATATTTGAATATCGCGCTCCATTGCTTCTAGAAGCAATTGGACATTTTATACCGCTAAGAGCATGTCAAGTGACGTAGCGAGTAATAGCAGAGGTCGAGACTATTTATTGATTAAATAGTTAGCCATGGAGTAGAGACTTGAGACTTGGATCAGATTACTGGCACGGCCAAATGAAAGAGAATGCACTTAGTATCAAGTAAATCGGACCAGGGATACCAGAGATATGAGGATTACCAGATTTCAGCTGATTCAGCGTGACCCTGACCGTTTTGAATAAAAGCCGGCCGGCTCAGGCATCATTAGCTCACTTCGAAACCAGCACTTGCCTAGCAAGGTGCCGCTACGCTGAGCCAAGGCACATGGTTGCCGGATCTACGCAGAAGTTATCTTCAAATTGTGATAGTCACAAAAGTGCTGCGCTACGAGTGGAAATTAGTAAGTTTTCGGCAGAGAGAATCACGAAGGTGATTGATATTGTTCTACAGACACTGGTGAAATATTTTTATTTCTACATGGACATATGCTAGACTTTGTCTAGAATAGTACTTTGTCACAGTCCAGTAATAACCTAATACTTGGATATTTTAGTCCAATTCAGTCAGTTTCATATTTGTAACTTAATAACCACTCCGATCTATCAGTATATTGAAGGCCAGTCTATCACGGTGTTGTTCATTAGCCAACGCAGGGAAACTACATGTTGCTTCGTGCATGGTAGATGGTGTGAAGCCATGCCCAGGGAACGATCTTCAGAACAGCCGTTGATTGGTTTAGACTGTCAGTGTTTTCTTGTACTGAAAAGATTACCGTGAGTTATGTTACAACTGACATATTTGAGAATAGATCACTTAGATCTGACCCCATTTAAGCGAACGGCTATGGTTTTAACAGAAGCCGATATTAAAATGGATCAACAGTTACTTCAAACGTCAAGAGATATTACCACTATGTCTTGTTAGACGGATTGTGGGTATATAATGGCGGCCGATACAAGGATTATACGTGCTTGTCCGATAGGGCATGTCTATGGATAAATCTGGTACAGACCAGGTTCGCTACGCTTCAAGACCATCAAGAAATGTAAGCCACATTTTGACTTTATATTATGCCTAGCTAATTGGAACAAACTATTTTTCTGCAGATGACCAACACATTTATTTTTCTTCGTATTTAAATCTTGCAATTATTTACGCAAGACATATTAGAGTTATTCTGAGTATTTTCAGCACTCAGAACAGTTTAGGATCGATGACCGAGCATATCGAGCATTTATTTGAATATTTCATATTTTTGGGAAGTCACGGAAAACCGTCGATGTAACTGTAAAAGTTAAATTATTTTTTGTTGAGGAATGGATATTTTTTTTCCATATTCGAAGATTCGAACATGTGGATTCTCACATAATGGAATAATAGTTAAATATATTTAAAATAATATAACTAATAATAATAATAATAATCCAATAATAATAATAATAATAATGATTTTCATAACTTTTCTAAATAATTTTTGGATCTTATATTTTCTAATAATCACATGTATTGAGAGAGAGCCTATGAAGTAGTTTAATCATTTCTAGTTTGGAACAGGAGATTTTCCGAAGGAGAGTGGTTAGCGCAAGCCCGCATTCAACCAACATTTCAGTTCTGGTTGAACAGTTAATATTTGCAATGAGCAAAGTATATTTTTCAGATAACACGGAGAGGCATGAAACGGGAAGCAAATGATATTTGTATCAATTAGGATATTTTTGTATTTATATAAAGTCATGACGTAAATACACTCGAAAGTGAAATAAAGATTTTCATAAGTATGGTAGATTCACGGGTTGAACTGAATGGTAAAATAAAATAAACTTGTAAGTTTATTAATCTTCCAGTGTTGATAACAAGCAGAGGCTTGATTTATTGTATAAATTTTGGGAAGAAAATTTATGTGTGGAGTAGTTGAAATGCCATTCCCAGGTGCGCATGTTTAAGTCGCAGGAATGAGGAGGTTGTTTGGAGCATCAATCAAATAGCAGGTTCGATGGCTCAGGTTTATAGAAGGAGTATTGGAACTACACATTTCGTCGTATGAATGACCCGAAGGTTATTTCTTAAAAACCATCAGTTCTTATTTCAGTCTTGTTTACGGATTCCATTAAGACTTTGATTTTGCTAGAACCCGGATTTGCCATGATAGTATTTTATTCTTCTTCAGAGGAAGACCTTTGCCGTTGTTGTTGGAATATTGTGTTCTTACACAAATAATAGAATGGGCCACTGCCAATTAAAAATAATTCTATAACCACGAATAATTTGAAGGATGTTTTCAATCCTAGTGCCATGAATTAAATGAATTTATTATGAAGCTACAATTCTTATTTCCGCATTCTGTCGAAGAATTGCAAGTTGTGTAAGTTACTAAAATGGCCACAAATATAAATATTTTTCTTAATGATGATTCCAAGTGGAAAATTGAATAGTTGAATGGTCCAACAATTTCTTGATCAAGTTGATGATTCAGAAATCATATATTTTGTTAGGAACTTGAAGTTCATAATCGAGTCACTTCTCGAAACGATTAATGTCAGAAGAACAATTAATTTTGTTGTGCTTCGCACAGTTCTTCGATGCTATGCTCAAAGGTCAGATACTTTTCAGATGTTGTTATTAATATGTATACATAACTTGTGTTGATTCAGAAATAATAATATTTTTTGACAATATTTTTTGAAACTGGAAAAATAAGTGAAAGTTAAAATTCTATGAACATTTATTCTACGAGTGTTAATATTATGTAAAAATTCAAACAGTGAACTACGATATTTCCAGTAAAGACAATTAAATTTGAACTGGATTTAATCATGAATGAATATAATTTTGGAACACAGTCTACAGGACTAATAATCAGACTTGTGTTTCCAAAGATAATTGTCCAATGTGTTGGAAAACTTCTGTACATTTGTGTAAATAGTAATGTGGGTCGTCACACGTGAATGATGCTGCTTTGAGCATTTTTGCAGTCAATTTTAAATTCAAAATAAAATGAGATAATTTTACATGATGTGTTATGCCCAGTTGAATCTCCTTCTATCCTTATTGTTGCATTGAGCCAAAAATCAGTAAAGCATTTTTTTTATTTGATGTCGTTTTTGCGATTAGCTTTAACCCATCTGGCGCTCCGGGATATTTTGACTCTCGTGCTGACTGATTATTGGTAAAATGCATATGTGGTCGTGCGGACTCCGGTCTAAACGGGCACAATACCACTTTTCAAATTTCGTGGCAGAGCAGGGAATCGAACCGCGGAACATCGGGGAGGCAGCTATTCACGCTGACGACTACGCAAGGTAGGTGACTTTGTTAGTAATAAACAGCAATAATTAAATAAGCATTCTCTTTGCAGGAAAACTATTTTAATTATATTTTCCAACACAATAAAAATATGAAAAATATAAAAAAATGGAAAACAATAACTAAATATTAAAACTGAAAATACCCAGTGCTATCATCACGTCCATACGTGACCGCTTAAAAAAATGATACCGTGAGAAAAGCAAGATGTTCAGTAAAGAACATATAGCCTACTTTCTCCTAAATGCATGGGTATTGTAATAACTCTTTGTCCTTTTTAAGGAGTATAATTGAATGATGGTTGTAGTAGTTTGTTGAAATACAACGTGCTATACGGATATTAAACATGAATATGAAGTGCCCTTTGCTAGTGCTACCTCTGTAAAAACTTTCATTCAATTCGGTTTCGCCGTATTTGAATTGATATGGGGAATCGATTTGTACACATACATGGCCGCTATCTGCAAACAATTGGGCTGATGACCTTGTAGTTCAGTCAAACGATGCTTCCCACAAAAAGGTATGTTATTGCAAAATTTGGTGGAGATCAAATGAAAAGGTTGGTCGTAATTTGATTTAAGCTTTGAACATTTGGGTGGCCGCCATTCCGTTTCCGTCAAGATGGCGGCGGTATAAAACATGACACTGAGGTTCCCTTTGCTAGTGGTACCTCTGTACCAAATTTCGTTCAATTCGGTTTTACCGTGTTTCAGTTGATAGGGGGAATCGATTTGCACACACACATGGCTGCCATATGCAAACTATTAGACTGATGACCTTGTAGCTTGGTCAAAGATTGCTTCTCGCATAAAGGTATGTTGTTGCAAGATTTGATCTAAGCTTTTTACATTTGGGTGGCCACCATTACGTTTCCGTCAGGATGGCGGCGATATATAACATGTCACTGAGGTGCCCTTTGCTAGTGCTACCGCTGTACCAAATTTCGTTCAATTCGGTTTATCGTGTTTGAAAAGATAGGGGGAATCGATTTTCACACATACATGGTTGCCATCTGCAAACTATTGGGCTGATGACCTTGTAGTTTTATCAAAAGACGCTGGCCATATGAATATGTGTTGTTGCAAAATTTGGTAGAGATCGGATGATTAGGTAAGTCGTAATTTGATTTAAGCTTTGAACATTTGGGTGGCCGCCATTACGTTTCCGTCAAGATGGCGGCGATATAAAACATGACACTGGGTGCCCTTTGCTAGTGCTACCTCTGTACCAAATATCGTTCAATATGTTTTGCCGTGTTCGAATTGATAGGGCAATAGATTTGCACACATACATGGCCGCCATCCGCAAACTTTTAGGCTGATGACCTTGTAGTTTGGTCAAAATATTTTTTCATACATAAAGGTATAAGGTTGCAAAATTTGGTAGAGATCGGATGATTCGGTTAGTCGTAATTTGATTGAAGCTTTGAACATTTGGGTGGCCGCCATTACGCTTCCATCAAGAAGGCGGCGATATAAAACATGACACTGAGGTGCTCTTTCGTAGTGCTACCTCTGTACTAAATTTCATTCAAATCGGTTTCACCGTGTTTGAATTGATAGGGGGAATCGATTTGCAGACATACATGGCCACCATCTGTAAACTATTGGGCGGATGAACTTGTAGGTTAGTCAAAAGACGCTCGCCATATAAATATATGTTGAAGCAAAATTTGGTAGAGATCGGATTATTAACTCAATCGTAATTTGATTTAAGCTTTGAACATTTGGGTGGCCACCATTACGTTTCCGTCAAGATGGCGGCAATATAAAACATGACACTGAGGTGCCCCCTTTGCTAGTTCTACCTCAGTACCAAATTTCGTTCAATTTGGTTTCACCGTGTTTGAATTGATAGGGAGGGGGCAGACATTCAGAGTACACACACACTCACACACACAGACACATAGACAGACACACAATTTTTGGCCCTGTGTAGATCTCATGTCTACTTTCATGTTTTGCAAAAATCGAAATTAGGCTAATAATGTTTCCCTCCCTATGTTCTCACTGCCATTACTATGGACTCTCTAAATCTACCTATCTTGATGGCTCCCGTGTGTCTGCTTCATTGGTAGGAGTAACTTGCAACGGTAGTTGAGTGGTTATCGTGTCGGACTACCAACCCCCCCCCCATGCTCACAGGTTCGCTCCTGGCCGTGGTAAGTAATTTTCGAAAGGTGACAAAAATCTCGGCACGCATGCCATACGTTGTTGGCATGTTAAAGAACCCATTTGAATTCAGTGCGCGGTCTTCATAATGGCAAAATTAATCTCGGGATTTTCCGCCAACTCCAAGTTCCTTCTTTCTCTACTAGAGAGCGCTAAAATGTCAAGAAGCTTAGATATCTAACCTCCTTGACCTAAATAGCGCTCCAAGGAATGACAAAAAAATCGGCATGGAAGCTGCACTCTGGGTGTCAAATAACAAAGCTTGCACCTGGCACCCGAGGCCATACGTTATTATTATTATTATTATTATTATTATTATTATTGATAGGAGTAAGTTGTAGAAACTCCTCATGTACCAAATTATGTTTAATGGAACAGACACATAGTAACACAGATATAAACATTTAAATCAGACCAAAGCGACGTGAAATAAGTTACCGATCGCACACTTTGACAGCAAAACTGATGCATGGCTAGCTTCAAAACTGAAGGTTGATTCTCGTTGCGAGTAGAGTGTGGAGCCGGCGTTCTCAACCCTTTTGAAACTGTGGGCACCACCGTCATGACCTCCTAGTACTCGAGCACCATTAAATAGAATATAATATACTACTACTACTAATAATAATAATTACATAACAAGCCTACGCCTCTATTTCCTTTCTCTCTCTCTCTCTCTCCCTCAGATGTGCTGAAACAGCTAGGGATTCACCGCTCCCCAGGCATGCTGCAGCTTCATGCATTACTTATACAGATTTTTTTTTAGCGTATGGCTGTTTTTTAAGTGTCGGGAGTGTCCGAGGACATGTTCGGCTCGCCAGTTTGTAGCTGCTTCTATGCTGACACCCATTGGGGGAGCTACAAGTAACGCCGCGTTTGGAGTGTTGTCTGGGGAGGAAAGTTTGAATGTAAGGATGAGGAGTTGGAAGGAAGCGGCTGTGGCCTATAGTTAGGAACCAACCCCATGCCATAAATCTATGACATGGGACCGCCCGCTTTTCTTCCTCTTATTTAGAGAGCGCCTGGTGCAGGACATTTAAACTATATACAGGAGTAAAGCGGTAGTGTGAAACAGGTGATAGATGGGACAGTATAAGGGTTGAAGTAAACAAATGTATTTAGCAGGGAGAGGGGTTAGGGTTTAAAACCTAAACCACCCCCCTCCACCACTGCCGATGTCCAAGCCCTTCAAATAAAACAACAACAATCATCTTTCTTTTCTTTGGTGATGGGGATATGAACCAGAACTCTTGAAAATGAAAATCCACAGCCTGCTTCCAGTCGACCGACCGGGTCAGGGAATGGAATGAATGCAGCCCCCATCTTGCGGTGAGGATATGAACTGTGCCGGCTGCCGAAGCCTGTCGCACTCCCCTGGGACAATGATTAAATGAATGACTGATGAATGAAATGAGAGTGGAGAGTGTTGCTGAAATGAAATGTTGGACAGGGAAAACCGGAGTACCCGGAGAAAAACCTGCCGGCCTCCTCTTTGTCCAACACAGATCTCACATGGAGTGATTTGAACCACGGACCTAACGGTGAGAGGCCGGCGTGCTTCCGCCTAAGCCACGGAGGCTACTTCTCCTTTACTCTTATGAACCCTAATTAAACTGGCGAGCCCCGGAGTTGTTTTTCCCAAAATGTCGCAACAAATACGATTGTGGCTGACCCTGCTAGTCTAGCTTTATTTCTGATTTCAAAGTACTTGTAAATTTATTTAAACTTACGCAGCTTATATGCAAATTAGTGTTCACTTTTCTATGTGTTTTATACAAAGAATTGTGCCAATGATAACCTTGTAACAGTAGGCTACTGTTAACTTTAAACCCCCAGAGTGGTCAATTTTGTTCAGCCATGTGCGTGTTCACGGCTCATTGAGTCTTGTGACGTGCGCTGCATTTCCTTGTTTATCCAAACAGTTTTAATATTTTGACCTCCTGCCATCGTTACCAGGTATGATCGACCAGCAATAAAACTGTTTTGTTTGAACCTCGGCGGATATAACAGTTTGCCTCTTGTAGACTCGTGTGTTCTATGTGGATTGTGACAGAGATATAAACCATATGATATCATAAAATCATAATCAACTAATAATAATAATAGTAATAGTAATAGTAATAATAATAATAATAATAATAATAATAATAATAATAATAATAATAATAATAATAATAACAAGAAGTTCCGTGAAGAACTATACAGCCTACTTTTCATGCCAATGATTATTCTACAGAATATGAACCTATCAAGAATAATGACGAAATTAAGTTGGTAATATCGAAATATATAATAAGTTCAAAATATACCTGGTATAATGTAGTCTAATAGAGCACTACAGTTGGCAGCCCTGGTGACAGAATATATTCTTAGTTCCATCTCTTAAGGTACAGAATACAAAATTTGGTTGAAGTCCAATGGTCGTTACATGCAGTTAGACACTGGATCTATCAGCACGCGTAAAAGCATGTTGCCAACAATGTCATGCGTGTGCTGGTCAGAAATAATCTGAAATATTATGATATCTTGTTGTGCCAATTTTGGATGAAATCCATTTGTTTGTATAGAAGTTACATGTATTTTAAAATTGGACATATCAGCAGGCATAGAATTATGTTGGCAGCACTGCCTTGTATTCATTACTCCAAATTAATCTAGAATGTCAGGTGCTATACGTGTGCAAAGTGTAGAGCTGTTGGCTTGCATACTTTCTGATATATTGATATTAGGGTAAAAAAATATAGACAGCATTTATTAACAGTTGGCAGCCCTGATTGGTCTTAACAATACTTATAGTCATATCTGTTATGGTACACATAGCACATACAACTGATAGTATAGAAGTTACATGTATTTAAAAATTGGTACTATCAGCAGGCTTATAATCATGTTGGTAGAACTGACGTACAGTATATAAGTTACTCCAAATTAATCTAAAATGTCAGAATATACGTGTGCATAGTTTAAAGCTGTTGGCTTGCATACTTTCTGATATATTGGTATTTGGATAAAAAAATAGAGAGAGCAATTATTAACAGTTGGCAGCCCTGGTGGCTCTTAAGAATACGCTCAGTCATATCTGTTTATGAACGGACATTACATACAAAATTCGGTTGAAATCCAATTGATAGTGTAAAAGTTATATGCATTTAAACATTGGACCTATCAGAAGGTTTAAAATTATTTTGGCAACTCTGTCATGGTTGGCCTCCTGGAAATTAAACTGAAATAGTCTTATCTACATGTGTGCCAATTTTGTAATAGCTCCCATGCATACCTTGCAAGATATCCAACATGGAGCTCAAATTTCTGGTGCGTTTTTTCAGCAGTTGGTAGCACTGACATCATTTTCAAATATGGACGTGAGATATTCCGGTGCACATCTTCACTCATACTAAATTTGGTTTTGATTGCTGCAGCCGTTTAGGAGTTGATAGGGGGGGGGGTGACACACACACAGCCTGCCAGCCAGACAGACAGACAGACAGACAGACAGAAAGACACACATTTTCCCGGATTGATCTCATAAGTCTACTTTTTCCTCATTTTTGCAAAATGTGAAAAGTTGGCTAAAAATAATACTAGTGATAATAATAATAATTCTCAATGAAAGCTAAAGATAACTGGCAGTTTGAAGTTGAAAAATACTTTCAGGAAATCGATATCTCAAGTGATATGGTAGTCGACAATACTAAATTCAGTGAACTAATTTACATACATCAATTTTCAGAGTACTCAATAATTACATCCAACAGATCCTGGACGGAGGAGCGCAGAGGAGCTATAGCGAGAAGATGCAGCTTTTGGGAGAACAAGAAAGCAAGTAGCCAATATTTCCCCGGAAATATTGCTTCAGAATATTGACATTGCTACCATCATTCGTTGTATGTGCTAGTGTTATTGACCACCGATTAGTGTTGTCATAAATTTACAATTGGCCAGAATTCTTTGATCTGATGTAATCAAAAATTATATGATTTAAATAACATATGGTATTATTCAGCCTCTGTGGCTTAGGCGGCAGCAAGCCGGCTTCTCACCGCTGAATCCGTGGTTCAAATCCCTGTCACTCCATGTAAGATTTGTGCTGGACAAAGCAGAGGCAGACAGGCTTCTCTCCGGGTACTCCGGTTTTCCCTGTCGCAATTTCATTCCAGCAACACTCTCCACTATTATTTCATTTCATCTATCATTCATTTAATCATTGCCCCAGGGGAGTGCGACAGGCTTTGGCAGCTGGCACAGTTCATATCCTCGCCGCTAGATGGGGCTTCATTCATTACATTCTAGAGCCGGGCAAATTTGCTCTAGTTCCGATCGGGATCGTAAGTTTCCGCATGGCTAGTATCGCCCCCCACCAAGCGCACTCAAGGCCAGGTCTCTCCGCTGAACGAGAATCTTCAGTTTCGATAATACCGGTACTGAGTGGGAGTCTTGATAATACCGGAACTCCTTCTTTCTCGGCGTTATCGACAGTATCTATTTAAAGGAAAAAGCAGACCCACTCACGCCGCTGCACGTGTCACTCAAGCCGCTGCACGTGTAAAGTCAAAGCCTTCTGTAATAACTCCGGAATGTAAACCATTCCTCGTTCTTACATTTTACAAATATAAAGCAGTATGAAATGATACACCCCAGGAAGATCACATTGAATTGAGTTCGCATCTGCCACCTCCTTTCCACTCCTACAAATATACACACACTACTACAGACACCGTAATAACACAGGTTATTAGACAAAATTGACACACAAGAACACAAAAATGATCACGATGTTGTAGCCCCTAAAGTAAAATAAACTCAAATAATTGGCGTAGCAGAGAAGAGCTACAAGAAAGTCTCTCGCGTATGACTCATGAATTTTTAGCCCTACTGACTAGCAATTTGCTTTAAAGAATACTTTCAATCTTCTTCTCCACCTTGTAACTGGTTGTTATTAGAGGCAACTATAGTGCAAAAATTGGCTGCGATGGTGAAAATACACTTGGAAAATATTACGCTGAAAAGTTTCAACTAATTTCATCTACTAAAAACTCTGATTTTTTGCTTGAAAACAATACCAGTTTGTGGCATGCGATGTATTAATTATGTCAGTGCAAACACTTCACTGATTTGTCCATAAATGCCAATGATATGACAGTTTGAGTGAGAATAGTGCGACGGGAGTTGCACTGAGAACAACTCATTACCGCGGGAATGTCACTTCGTCCGATACTCCAAAGTCTCGTTCGATCACAAGGTAATATCGTTGCTCCCTCTACCCATGATGCAACGTGTGAGCACGTGCGTAGGAACGCGATTGTAATGGCGGTGATTTAAGCATATGGCAAAGCCATTATGACGAAAGATACAATCAATCTTGATATTATTCTTGAAAGTGAACATTATTTTTTCGTATGCCCGACGACTAGAGAATATTATTCAAACTGGTAGGAGCATTTGAGAAGAGAGTCAGGTATCCAACGCAAAAGTTTTCACTGTGTATGTTTGTAACATTTTCCCTTAGTGTATAAGAGTCTCAGTGGCTGAATTGGTTGCGAGCTGGACTCATGAATGGAAGGGCCGGGGCTCGATACTCGGTAGGGGAAGTAATTTTAATTTTTGTTTCGTTTCGTTTTATTGTTTATGACGACCACTTTACCAGTATCTTACTACAAAAATCATACGACAGAACACAGTTGCATCACAGGTGCTTTAGTAATATAGCGAGTGCATGAACATTCAGGTTTTATTACGAGAAAGTTTCATACGGTAGTGCTTGAATGTGGCACTACACCAAAAGATCTTAATATATAGCCTACACGTCAAATAGAATTTTCTTTTGCTGAAATTTAATGACCAAAAAATACCGAGTGACGATCAAAATCTCCTTCCATATGTTATTAGGGTGATATACTCAATATACCTTGGGTAGTCTGTTAAAGTGATATCGTAGAAGTTGATTGGATTCTTCCAATTCGCAGACTCCAGTCAACGGAATGAACAATTTCCATTGAATCTTTACACAAACAAGCCTCAGTGCCTTCAGGCAGCGCCATTTTGCCCAAGCGAGAACGAGCGATAATGTCGAGAATAATCGTTATCGAGCCCACGTTATCGGTAATACCAGTTCCGGAACCATCATTTCCGTTTTTTATTCTCGTCCAACGAGACCGATCGGAACTCAAGAGCTTTTTGCCCGGCTCTATTACATTCCCTGACCCGGTCGATTGACTGGAAGCAGGCTGTGGATTTTCATTTTCATGGTATTATTAATTGCAAGTGTGCACTACGAGCTTCTTATTTGTTTATTTTATTTTAATCATTTGAATAATTCTTCCTGTAAAGACAACCTTCAAAATCTGCTTGAGGGCACGTTCCGCCCACCTTCGTATTTAATCTGATTTTATATACTTAATCTTATGTAACAATGAAGAGGATGATTGTCTTGATTGCCATCAGTTTAGCCTGTTTTCACAATATGAATATAGGCTGATGCGATCACCTTTTGTCCGAGTATATGCATGTGTACGCGTGTGTGTTTATGTCCCCTAATTACATATAAATGGCAGGAACTATTTAAAATAAAAAGCAAGATAGCAAATAAGGAAACAATATATCGTAATATTCTTTATGGGAACATTCTACATTATAATCTGGTGACAATGCTCAAAAATCCGACAAAACTTAGTATGGAAACATAGCGAAAGACATTAAAGCCTTTAGGAATTAAATTACATTTTAATGAGCTTTAGACGGTAGTAGTAAGTCAGGGTTTGTATATTCTGAGACGTGTGTATCTTCTTTCAACTTCTGAGAATTCCTGTACGATGAATTATATATTCATTAATTAAACAGTTTCTTCGCAATATCTCGAGTCGTTCATGTTTGTATATTCCGAGACGAGTGTATCTTTTTTGAAATTCTGAGAATACCGGTACGATGAATTATCTATTCAATATTTAAACAGTTTCTTTGCAATATCTCGAGTCCTTCATGTATAAGGTGCGTTCAAAAAGTAACGAGCCGGAGGCTGTAATACGCAAACCCGTGACGACTTCTGTTGATCGTGGCGTGTGTAACGAGGTGTGTTTCCGACCAGAGCGTTGAAGGCCACAGCCCGTCGCTAGAGGACTCGGGTGCACGTCACGTGACCATACAAAGCGAGCAGCAGCATTCATCAATCATCCAACGCTGCCAGTCGCATTGCAAACAGTGACATGGAGGCGTCAAACGAAGAGCAAAGGGGTGTTGTTCGGTTTCTGACAGCGAAAGGATTAGGGGGAACGGACATTCATCGCCGAATGTCACAAGTGTACGGCGAACACTGCATATCCCTTGCAAGAGTCAAGGCGTCACACAAGCGCTTCAAGGAAGGACGGGTGTCGTTAGCCGATGATGCCCGGTCTGGGGCACCCCCCTGCATTACCGATGACAACGTCCAGCTGGTTGATGCACTCATTACCCAGGACCGCCGAGTGACAGTGAACGCCATAGCCGCCGTGGTCGGATTGAGCGTCGGAAGTGTGCACACCATCATGAAGAAACGACTGCACTTGCGGAAAGTGTGAGCCCAATGGGTACCCCAAGGTCTTCAACCACACCAGGAAGCATGTCGAATGGCCTACTGTCTTGGTCTTGGTTGGACGATTGATGCATGCTGCTGCTCGCTTTGTATCGTCACGTGACGTGCACGCGTGCCCGCTAGCGACGGGCTGTGACCTTCCACGCTCTGGTCGGAACCACACCTCGTTACACACGCCACGATTAGCCGATGTCGTCACCGGTTTGCGCATTACAGCCTCCAGCTCGTTACTTTTTGAACGCACCTTATATATGCAGAAATTTCTGAAGTGGCGTTAAGCAAAGTGAACTACGTAACCTATAACTTCTATCCTTGTGTTCAGTATTGCCAGCTTGACGGAATACTGCTATTGCTAGACCCTACTCTTAATCCGTTACGAGCGCATTTCATCTAGTTCTTCGTGTGTGCATTTGCAATTCGTTTCAATGTGCCCTTTCTTTCTACTTGTTTCACGTTGGTTCAACATCCATATCGTTACCTAAACAAACTTAATTAGGGTGGGTTTGCGTTTTTCTATATCGTTTGTAACTAGGGGATTTTCTGATATGATAGTATGTGGTATTTTCTCTGTAGGTATGTTACTTTATGACCCTTCTCTATGATATTAAACTTCGTACTTTTTTAATAGCGTACTTTATGAATTTTATGAACTCTGAACTACGCTGTCAATGTTGTTAGCCTACGTTTATTTGTAATTGTATGGCATGCATCCTTTGGTCTATAGCTATTGTCAGTGGGTAGTCGAATGCTTAGTCTTGTGGGTTGCAATTTTTAAAATTTTTGGAATCGACATGGTTATGATTTGCAGAGCGCGCGATGAGTAAAGCGCGCCTCACCTTGCATTATTAAGGCTAAATGTCCCGACACTTTGGTAAGGATATTTTTCAACAGATGGCAGCACAAGCGAAGCTGAATTTATTTATTTATTTATTTATTTATTTATTTTTGTCTCGAAGGGAAGCTCCGATCTGCGATCTGAAAACTGCTATGCACTCTCTCTGGTAGCAGAATTGATATTAATTCATTGCTTGCTTTCTAATTATAAAAACAGGAAAGTAGCTGTTTGTTTTTCAAATATCTGATTAAAATTCGAAAGAAAACGGTTAATACGAAAGTTGAGTTTTACTCACTGATTCCAAAGCCACATCGAAAACCAAAATCGGTTGAATAGAACCGTCGGGATCACTTTGGAAAGTTTGTGAATAAAAGTGTTACTGTATTTGCAACAAGGCGCGGCAGTAGAACAAGGTCATGGAGAGCGGGTTGGCGGAGGTTTGGGGGGTGGGGAGGGGAGCGGAGCTCGAGTAATTTGAGAGAGCGACAACCTTGCCAGACGGTATGGAATTCCCGAACATCTACTCCAATGTTGCGATTGACTGTGCTGGTTAGTTCTGAATTATTGTCAAGGTCTGGATATTTTTGAATGATCCTTTGATATTTTACCAGTTCATAGTTACGACTTCTTGTTTTTAGTTCTCGATCTCATTAATTACTTATTATTTACTTTATTTTACCTGCAACAGTATTATTTTTAATGCCCGTTAGGTGTTCTATTTTCGGCACTTTATTTTTTGGACAGTATTTCAGGTAGAATAGATTTTTTCTTTTAGTCAATTTTATCCTCCAGGTGGTGGTTCCCACGGACTCAGCGAGGGAACTCACCACTACCGCCTTTCCAGGCAGTGTCCTAGAGCTGGGAAACCTTGGTCGGATTGGATACAACTGGGGAGATGTTATCAGCACTTCTACCAGGCGGTCTCACCTGCAAAGCCTCATGAGGGATGGGGTGGGAAAGGAAGATTGGGATGGATATGCAAGGAAGAGGGAAGGAGGCGGCCGTGGCCTTACAATAGGTACCATCCCGGCATTTGCCCGAAGACGAAGTGGGAAGCCACGGAAAATCATTTCGAGGATGGCCGAGGTGGGAATCAACCCCCTCTACTCATGTGGACTACCCAAGGCTGAGTAGACCCCGTTCCAGTCCTCATACCACTTTTCAAATTTCGTGGCAGAGCCAGGAATCGAACCCAGGACATCCGGGGCGGCAGCGAACCATGCTGACCGCTACGCTACGGCGGTTGAATAGATACATGTAGACTACATAAAAAAACACCTCTTCACACCCGTAAGTTGTTTTCCTAGTTTATATTTGAAATTATGTAATTCTTTACGCTTGCATTAGAGACTCTGTAATGCTCTGAGCAGTTATGATTTCACTTGTATTTTACCTGTAGCCTACAAGTTGGATGACTAAACGTCAACCCGAAATCTACAGGCTACATGGCTGAACAGCGTAGCGGTTGCTTGGTAGGCCTATGCCCTTCATGGGCTGTCGCGCCACGGGCGTAGTTTGTTTTTTACTTCTAATACATAAGTGTAGGAGTACAAAATCACGAACTATTCAGTGTCAACTTTTTTTCAGAGAAGCAAGTTCGACTTCAAATGAAAACAATGCGTTGTGTGGAAAAATAAAGGCGTAGCGAATGTGAAAATGGGAAATTGGTTTCCGGAAATACTGGATTGGATTGGGATCCATAAATACTGCAAACATTACTTTTGAACAACCAGTGGGCAAGCTGAAGACAAACAGCTAACTACAACCAAACGTATGCGTTTTTGCTTGCAGCCCCTAATTGCAAAAAGTTCGCAGCTAGTATCAAACACCACCTGCAATGCTGCCTAAAATTATATGTCCCTAGTTGCAAAATTCACGGGAGGTAAGCAGATCAATCGAGGGAAACGAGGTTCCTTCACTCATAGAACTAAAGCAGCCGGACTGGTCTTTCAGTTTGGGCCATCCTGGCACTATGAAATCCGTTTAGAAAAAAAAAAACTGCCACAATAGTGAAGGACTTTGCACTCAGCAGAAAGAGAAGAAGAGCAGTTTTCCGAAAAAGTTTATTTGCGCCCCGAGAAGGGAAAAGAATGTCCTGACAACAGTCTAAAGAAATTATACGTACTGTTGTGCCCGTTTAGACCGGAGTCCGCACGACCACATATGCATTTTACCAATAATCAGTCAGCACGAGAGTCAAAATATCCCGGGGCGCCAGATGGGTTAAAGCTAATCGCAAAAACGACATCAAATGAAAAAAAATGCTTTACTGATTTTTGGCTTAATTCAACAATAAGGATAGAAGGAGATTCAACTGGGCATAACACATCATGTAAAATTATCTCATTTTATTTTGAATTTAAAATTGACTGCAAAAATGCTCAAAGCAGCATCATTCACGTGTGGCGACCCACACTCCTATTTACACAATGTACAGAAATTTTCCAAACACATTTGACAATTATCTTTGGAAACACAAGTCTGATTATTAGTCCTGTAGACTGTGTTCCAAAATTATATTCATTTATGATTAAGTCCAGTTCAAATTTAATTGTCTTTACTGGAAATATCGTAGTTCACTGTTTGAATTTTTACATAATATTAACACTCGTAGAATAAATGTTCATAGAATTTTTAACTTTCACTTATTTTTCCAGTTTCAAAAAATATATTGTCACAAAATACTATTATTTCTGAATCAACACAATTATGTACACATATTAATAACATCATCTGAAAAGTATTTGACCATTGAGCATAGCATCGAAGAACTGTGCGAAGCACAACAAAAATTAATTGTTCTTCTGACATTAAACATTTCGAGACGTGACTCGATTATGAACTTCAAGTTCCTAACAAAATACATGATTTCTGAATCATCAACTTGATCAATAAGTTGTTGGACCATTCAACTATTTGATTTTCCACTTGGGAACATTATTAAGAAAAATATTTATATTCATGGCCATTTTAGTAATTTTCACAACTTGCAATTCTTCGACAGAATGCGGAAATAAGAATTGTAGCTTCATAATAAATTCATTTAGTTCATGGCACTAGGATTGAAAACATCCTTCAAATTATTCGTGGTTAAAGAATTATTTTTTAATTGTCAGTGGCCCATTCTATTATTTGTGTAAGAACACAATATTACAACAACAACGGCAAAGGTCTTCCTCTAAAGAAGAATAAACTACTATCATGACAAATCCGGGTTCTAGCAAAATCAAAGTCTAAATGGAATTCGTAAACAAGGTTGAAATAAGAACTGATGGCTTTTAAGAAATAACCTTCGGGTCATTCATACGACGAAATGTGTAGTTCCAATACTCCTTCTATAAACCTGAGCCATCGAACCTGCTATTTGATTGATGCTCGAAAAAACCTCCTCATTCCTGCGACTTAAACATGCGCACCTGGGAATGGCATTTCAACTACTCCACACACATAAATTTTCTTCCCAAAATTTATACAATAAATCAAGCCTCTGCTTGTTATCAACACTGGAAGATTAATAAACTTACAAGTTTATTTTATTTTACCATTCAGTTCAACCCGTGAATTTACCATACTTATGAAAATCTTTATTTCACTTTCGAGTGTATTTACGTCATGATTTTATATAAATACAAAAATATCCTATTTGATACAATTATCAATTGTTTCCCGTTTCATGCCTCTCCGTGTTATCTGAAAAATATACTTTGCTCATTGCAAATATTAACTGTTCAACCAGAACTGTAATGTTGGTTGAATGCGGGCTTGCGCTAACCACTCTCCTTCGGAAAATCTCCTGTTCCAAACTAGAAATGATTAAACTACTTCATAGGCTCTCTCTCAATACATATGATTATTAGAAAATATAATATCCAAGAATTATTTTGAAAAGTTATGAAAATCATTATTATTATTATTGGATTATTAATATTATTATTAGTTATATTATTTTAAATATATTTAACTATTATTCCATTATGTGAGAATCCACATGTTCGAATCTTCGAATATGGAAAAAAAAATATCCATTCCTCAACAAAAAATAATTTAACTTTTACAGTTACATCGACGGTTTTCCGTGACTTCCCAAAAATATGAAATATTCAAATAAATGCTCGATATGCTCGGTCATCGATCCTAAACTGTTCTGAGTGCTGAAAATACTCAGAATAACTCTAATATGTCTTGCGTAAATCATTGCAAGATTTAAATACGAAGAAAAATAAATGTGTTGGTCATCTGCAGAAAAATAGTTTGTTCCAATTAGCTAGGCATAATATAAAGTCAAAATGTGGCTTACATTTCTTGATGGTCTTGAAGCGTAGTGAACCTGGTTTGTACCAGATTTATCCATAGACATGCCCTGTCGGACAAGCACGTATAATCCTTGTATCGGCCGCCATTATATACCCACAATCTGTCTAGCAAGACATAGTGGTAATATCTCTTGACGTTTGAAGTAACTGTTGATCCATTTTAATATTGGCTTCTGTTAACTCCATAACAGTTTGCTTAAATGGGGTCAGATCTAAGTGATCTATTCTCAGATATGTCAGTTGTAACATAACTCACGGTAATCGTTTCAGTACAAGAAAACACTGACAGTCTATACCAATCAACGGCTGTTCTGAAGATCGTTCCCTGGGCATGGCTTATCACCATCTACCATGCGCGAAGCAACATGTAGTTTCTCTGCGTTGGCTAATGAACAACACCGTGATAGACTGGCCTTCAATATACTGATAGATCGGAGTGGTTATCAAGTTACAAATATGAAATGACTGAATTGGACTAAAATATCAAGTATTAGGTTATTACTGGACTGTGACAAAGTACTATTCTAGACAAAGTCTAGCATATGTCCATGTAGAAATAAAATATTTCACCATTGTCTGTAGAAAAATATCAATCACCTTAGTGATTCTCCCTGCCGGAAACTTACTAAGTTCCACTCGTAGCGCAGCACTTTTGTGACTATCACAATTTTGAAAATAACTTCTGCGTAGATCCGGCAACCATGTGCCTTGGCTCAGCGTAGCGGCACCTTGCTAGGCAAGTGCTTGTTTCGAAGTGAGCTAAAGTTGCTTGAGCCGGCCGGCTTTTATTCAAAACGGTCAGGGTCACGCCGCATGAGCTGAAATCTGGAAATCCTCATATCTCTGGTATCCCTGGTCCGATTTACTTGATACTAAGTGCATTCTCTTTCATTTGGCCGTGCCAGTAATCTGATCCAAGTCTCAAGTCTCTACTCCATGGTTAACTATTTAATCAATAAATAGCCTCGACCTCTGCTATTACTCGCTACGTCACTTGACATGCTCTTAGCGGTATATTCTTTCCAATTGCTTCTAGAAGCAATGGAGCGCGATATTCAAATATCTCAACTTTCAAAAGCGGCTGTAGCCTTTCCCTTGATATCTAGGTGTCTGAATCTAGGAATACCCATTCCTAGAGTTGGGCACATCCACCCCACACCTATCAAAAAATAAAAATTGAAAAATTTTTATTTTTCCTATCTACACATTAAATCATCTGGTTCTTGAATAGTAAATCTACAAATTCGATGCATTATAAGTTCCCACGATGTTACCAGTTCGTGTATTGGCGATCTCATAGCTTCCATTGTTGTTTACTTCCACAATACGATAGGGTCCAGCGTAAAGGCTTGCAAACTTCGAGTACACTCGATTTTGCACGTCGGAGGGTGTAGGTCTTTTCTCTAAAACAAGAGTTCCTACGCGCAAGAGTCTGCGAAAACGCTTTCCTCTCACTCTGCGCTCTCATTTCTCAGCTTGGCTCCTCAACTTGTCTAAAGCTAGAGTTTCCCTCATCTGACGACTTGGTTCAATCTCAGGTGGAATAGAGATGATTCGATCCCATAATCTTGTTGGTTTAATTCCATGATGAAGCAACATGGGAATCTGTCCAGTACTCTCATGAATTGTAGAGTTGATGGATTCGGATGCTAAAGAGAGAACATCCATCCATTTCCAATGCTCATTTGGACAATAGAGGCGGCAAAATTTTGCTATTTCAGCCATCACGCGTTCTGCTGGATTGCTTTCAGGATGTCTGATAGAACAAAACAATTGTCAAATCCCAAGATCATTCATGACGGTTCTAAATTCTAAAGATGTAAATTGGGGTCCTCGATCTGATAAAAGGAATTCCGGTTTGCCTGCTTCCGGAATTACGTTGTCTCTAATTCTCTTCGCACGATATTTTGCGTTTGCCTTCTGAATTGGGTGTAACATAGTGTATTTGCTGAATACATCCATGGTCACCAGAATATATCGGTTACCTCTTTTAGACTTTGGGAGAGGACCATATAAATCAGTCGCGAAGATTTCACAAGGCTTAGAAGGAATAATAGGCCTTGGTAATTCTCTCAATAATCTAGAACTATGTTTACTCCTTTGGCATAAGTCGCATTCTCGAATAGTGTTCCTTACAGTTTGTCGCATTCGCTCCCACGAAAATTTCTCTTGAATCATGTTGACCGTCTTATCTACTCCAGCATCACCTGCAATTCGATGTGCCATCCAGATAATGGGTTTTTGCATTCGTGGAGGTATCACTACTCTCAGCTTCGTATGGTCGGGATCTGCAAACTTGTAGATTAAACCATCTAACATCATAAAATCTCTTGAAATTCTTTCAGTTTCCACAAAATCATCATCATTTGGATCCATGTCTCCCTGTAGAAAACGAAAAATGTTTCTGAAACGTCGGTCTCTCCTCTGGGATAAATGCAACAATCTTAACCTTCTCAAGGTATCCTCATCCTCCTGCGTCAGGTTAACTTGAAAAACCTTAGATGTAGACTCCACTGCTCTACTCAAAAAATCAGCTCCAACGTTCAACTTTCCAGGAGTGTGTTCAATAACTAGGTTGAATTGTTGAATAAAAAGCGACCATCTAGTTATCCTATCACTGGCAAAGTTTGTTCTCAAGATAAACTCCAATGCGTGGTGATCAGTCCTCACAATTACTGAATGTCCAATTAACATTTTCTTCCACGACTCCAACGCGAAGATTACAGCAAGTGCTTCTAACTCTGTGGTGTAATAATTCCTTTCTGATGGACGAAGTTTCCTGCTAATGAACGCCAGGTAACGTCTCTTGTGATCTTCATCTTCTTGAAGAAGAATAGCTCCAATCCCTACGGTGGATGCATCAGATTCTATGATGAAATTCTTGGTAAAGTCAGGATACTCCAATTTCACGCTGTTTACCAATAACCTCTTGGCATCTTGAAATGATTGTTCACAATCTTCATCCCATTTCCATTTGTTTCCTTTCTTTAATAATTCCTGCAATGGAGCTACCGTCTTGCTGAAGTTTGGACAATGCCCTGCAAAGAATTGGCATGTCCCGAGAAAACTGCGGACATTCTTCACTCTAGTAGGTCTAGGGAAATTTGCAATCACCTGTATCTTCGTCTCATTGGGACGGTATCCTTCTCCATCCAAAATGTGACCCAAAAATTTTATTTCCTTCCGAAAGAACTGACATTTTCGAAGGTTTACTTTGAAGTTCGCTTTTCTCAAATCTGCGAATAACATCTGAAGATGTAACAAATGTTCCTCCTTAGTCTCGGATGCAATTAAGATATCATCTATGTAACGAATTGCTATCTCTTTTACTTCGGGACTCAAATTTTGTTCCAGTGCTCTGACCAAAACAGATCCAGATGTTTTGACTCCAAATGGTAGACGGCGGAATACATATGTCTGCTGGTCAAACATAAATCCTGTAAACTTCTTGGAATCTTCACTAAGCCTAATGTGATGGTAGGACGAAGTGAGATCAATATTAGAGAACCAGACTTTGCCTTGGAATTTCCTTAACAGTTCCCTAATGATTGGTGGTCTGTCATACTCTGGCAGTAATCTTGAATTCAAATTTCGCGCGTCTAAACATAGTCTCAGACTTCCATCTTGCTTAGACACTACTGCTAATGGATTGACATAAGATGTAGTGTACTTTTCAATCACATTGTTGCTTTCCATCTCTCTGATAAGCACTTTTACCCTTTCTCGATGCTTTTCCGCCAACAGATACAATTTAGCATGGAAAGGTGCATCATCATTTACACGAATACGATATTCAAAATCTTTAATTTCACCAGGTTTAATATCAAAAATATCGTGATACTCTTCCAAAATCTTCCCTAGCTCTGGGGACTCCTTCTCAGTGTAGACTTCTCTTCCTTCAGCTTCATGAAAAATCAGAGACCATTGAGCATCTCCCTCGATGTCTTCCTCTTCTTTTCCCTCGAAGTTAATCTCTTCGGTATTCTTGAATCTGATCGTCTCTGTCTTCATGTCTATCACTGCTTGGTATTTCTGAATGAAATCCGCTCCCAATATCATGTCAAAAGCCATGTCCTTCATTACTACAAACACATGTCGGAAATCATGTCCTCCAATAGTAATACATAAGTATAATTGTGTTTTACACAGAGATATTTTGTTGGGTATTATTCCTTGGATTTTAATTCCTGATACTGGAATCTCCTCTAAATTCTCTTTGAGCTTCCACAGAATATAAAGCTTCTCGCTCACCAGACAAAGCATAGCCCCAGTATCAATTAAAGTATCGACAGGCATACCGAATACTTCGCATGATATGATTGGCATTCTAATTCTTGTACCCATTTCTTTCCGTTCATCATTCTGTTGGATTAAGTCATCATCCTCTGCTTGCCATTTAATAATTCTGGAAGTGAAAGTGTTTAAAATTCTATCTTCTACTGTGAATTCGAAGTTTTTTTTTTCGTTTCCATTCCCCCGGGATTGTTGTGTTCCCGATGGACCTGGTTCATTGGGCCTCTGCTCTAAGAACTGCAAGTTATCTTGGTGTCTTTCTTCTAAGTTCTTCCTCGTCTCCTTGTTGAACTCTTCAATGGACTGACGAGTATTCATATTCCCTCTGTTATTGTAGTTGTTTCTACCGTAGTACCTTCTTTCCTGGTACCTTCCTTGATTATCCCTTGGCCTTCTCCATCGAGTATTATATCGATTTCCACCATCCGGTCTCGCATAAGGCTTGTAACTGTATCTGTTACTGTACTGATTCCATCCTCTTTTATTGGGATCTTCCCTCGGCGTTTTCTCTTCTCGCCCCTCTCGAATCTCTCGAGGTGTTTGGGAATAACTGTCGGCCATAACAGCATACACAGCGTTGTTATTCTTTCCTCCCTTCTGATGGAAGAATTGAGCGTTCGTATGATCCAGCTTCTGCAATACCTCGTCAAATTGCTCCATATTATAGATGTCAGCAGCGATCAAAGTTCTCTGGACGTCTGCCGGAAACTGACGTATTAATGCAGTAATTAATTCGTTATCTGGCATCGGCGGATCTAAATGTTGCAGTTTAGAAAGCTGTCCAGAAAAGTACGTAGAGTATCGAGTAGGCTGTGACGTCGAGAATCTCTTCGAATATAATTCTGCTCTGACTTGCTGTTGGGTTTCCGGGGACCAAAACTTTTTTAATAACCCACGGGAAAACTCCTCAAAAGTGGTTAGAGTGGATCTAAATGCTCTGAACCAAAGAAGTGCAGGACCTTCCAAAAACTTCGCTATCACTCGGATCTGTCTTTCCTTAGGGATATTGGAATCTTTCAGGTAATCACCTGCTTCTCTCAAAAATTCTACGGGTGTCACAGAATCTCGCCCTGAAAATTTAGAAGGCTTATCCTCTATGTTCTTGAATACAGTTATGGGGTTGGATTGAAATACTGTCCTGACCTCATCCTGTCTTTGACTATCAGTTTCTCTATCTGCTCCTAGATTTATCTGTATCGGTTCTTTTCCCCTTACACTTGGCATTTTCAACAGATGGTCAGACTGTTTCTCGTCCTTGATTTGGGTTTTCATAGCCTCAAGTTCCTTATGGTTTTCTTCTGCCATTTTCTTAATTGCTTCGGTTTCCCTACAATTCTCCTTGACCTCAGTGGATATCTGGTTCATAACAGCCTCGTGACTTTTCAACGACCCTGTCATATCTGATATGTCATTCTGAGTTGCTTGGATATCTTTGGAAATTACTTGAATATGGGATGACAAAGATTCCCTAATTTCCTTGATTCCTTCTTGGTTCTCCAGCTTGAGTGTGTCTTTAATTTCATTGACAACTGTGGTTTTAATTTCAGTTTGTAATTCATTAATCACACCTTCTCTTATTTCTCCCATTACAAGTTCTTTGAATTGTTCTGTCAAACGTTGAACAACTAGAATTCCCATCTCATTACTCTCTTTCTTCACTCTGACTTCTAGGTTGATCATGTCTTCACCAACTTTCCTAAGACCATGTTCTATCCTATCAGCTAAGCTTTGGGATCTTAGATCGGCATCGCGAAATTTATCGTCCATTAAACTTGCGTTAGTAGCTAATGAAGTTTCGAGCTCATGTGTTTTTTCGCATAATTTATTCATTTTACTCTCAAGTGACATTTTCAAAATTTCAGAATTCTCTTTAAATTTATTCTCCATAGAATTCAATTTACTATTTAAATTTTCTTTCAAGTTACCTTTTAACCTGCTTTCTAAAGAATCAGAATTTTCTTTAAGTTTATTTTTTAAAGAATCAGAATTTTCCTTAAGTTTTTCATCTAAACTTTCTTTCAAGTTATTTTTTAACCTGCTTTCTAACAAATCGGAATTTTCCTTAAGTTTATTTTCTAAAGAATCAGAATTTTCTTTAAGTTTCTTTTCTAAAGCCTCTGTATTTTCTTTCATAATGGTGGCTACACGCCGTCCAGCTTCTTTTGAACTCTCCTCCAAACTCCTCATCATTCTCATCATCTCTTCCATAATTTTCAATTATTATTCAAAACTTAGGGGTATACAATATTGGCAAACACAAGCTTATAACTAGGACAAGAAATATGAATAGCTAATTGGAACACTCTAATAAAATGAGATTTGTCCTAATGTCGACGTGGTGGAAAAACAAAATTCTCTACTTTTACGAATTACACTTACCACAATATCACAAGAAAAATATGCAAGTTCTCAAATATCCTCCACCTGGATTCTAATAATGCGTATGTACAGTCATCGAACGTTTACTACTGAATTTACTTGACGCCCTAATGGTTAAGCCATTATCAAAAATAATCAAACCCATTCTAATTATTAACCAAGTTAAATTTTTAATTTTCCCCACTAATTGGGTTTCCTACTAATTTACTCATCAAAACCAGACATCTCTCAACTCCCAAAATATTTATAATAAAAATTATCACAATTTAATTCGGCATGCGATTGACCGTGTCTAACTCGAGCCCCACGTTCGAAGCCATTTCTCTCTCTATCTTATTTTTTGTGCCCGTTTAGACCGGAGTCCGCACGACCACATATGCATTTTACCAATAATCAGTCAGCACGAGAGTCAAAATATCCCGGGGCGCCAGATGGGTTAAAGCTAATCGCAAAAACGACATCAAATGAAAAAAAATGCTTTACTGATTTTTGGCTTAATGCAACAATAAGGATAGAAGGAGATTCAACTGGGCATAACACATCATGTAAAATTATCTCATTTTATTTTGAATTTAAAATTGACTGCAAAAATGCTCAAAGCAGCATCATTCACGTGTGGCGACCCACACTCCTATTTACACAATGTACAGAAATTTTCCAAACACATTTGTCAATTATCTTTGGAAACACAAGTCTGATTATTAGTCCTGTAGACTGTGTTCCAAAATTATATTCATTTATGATTAAGTCCAGTTCAAATTTAATTGTTTTTACTGGAAATATCGTAGTTCACTGTTTGAATTTTTACATAATATTAACACTCGTAGAATAAATGTTCATAGAATTTTTAACTTTCACTTATTTTTCCAGTTTCAAAAAATATATTGTCACAAAATATTATTATTTCTGAATCAACACAAATTATGTACACATATTAATAACATCATCTGAAAAGTATTTGACCATTGAGCATAGCATCGAAGAACTGTGCGAAGCACAACAAAAATTAATTGTTCTTCTGACATTAAACATTGCGAGACGTGACTCGATTATGAACTTCAAGTTCCTAACAAAATACATGATTTCTGAATCATCAACTTGATCAATAAATTGTTGGACCATTCAACTATTTGATTTTCCACTTGGGAACATTATTAAGAAAAATATTTATATTCATGGCCATTTTAGTAATTTTCACAACTTGCAATTCTTCGACAGAATGCGGAAATAAGAATTGTAGCTTCATAATAAATTCATTTAGTTCATGGCACTAGGATTGAAAACATCCTTCAAATTATTCGTGGTTAAAGAATTATTTTTTAATTGTCAGTGGCCCATTCTATTATTTGTGTAAGAACACAATATTACAACAACAACGGCAAAGGTCTTCCTCTAAAGAAGAATAAACTACTATCATGACAAATCCGGGTTCTAGCAAAATCAAAGTCTAAATGGAATTCGTAAACAAGGTTGAAATAAGAACTGATGGTTTTTAAGAAATAACCTTCGGGTCATTCATACGACGAAATGTGTAGTTCCAATACTCCTTCTATAAACCTGAGCCATCGAACCTGCTATTTCATTGATGCTCGAAAAAACCTCCTCATTCCTGCGATTTAAACATGCGCACCAGGGAATGGCATTTCAACTACTCCACACACATAAATTTTCTTCCCAAAATTTATACAATAAATCAAGCCTCTGCTTGTTATCAACACTGGAAGATTAATAAACTTACAAGTTTATTTTATTTTACCATTCAGTTCAACCCGTGAATTTACCATACTTATGAAAATCTTTATTTCACTTTCGAGTGTATTTACGTCATGATTTTATATAAATACAAAAATATCCTATTTGATACAATTATCACTTGCTTCCCGTTTCATGCCTCTCCGTGTTATCTGAAAAATATACTTTGCTCATTGCAAATATTAACTGTTCAACCAGAACTGTAATGTTGGTTGAATGCGGGCTTGCGCTAACCACTCTCCTTCGGAAAATCTCCTGTTCCAAACTAGAAATGATTAAACTACTTCATAGGCTCTCTCTCAATACATATGATTATTAGAAAATATAATATCCAAGAATTATTTAGAAAAGTTATAAAAATCATTATTATTATTATTAGTGGATTATTATTATTATTATTAGTTATATTATTTTAAATATATTTAATTATCATCTCATTATGTGAGAATCCACATGTTCGAACCTTCAAATATGGAAAAAATATCCATTCCTCAACAAAAAATAATTTAACTTTTACAGTTACATCGACGGTTTTCCTTGACTTCCCAAAAATATGAAATATTCAAATAAATGCTCGATATGCTCGGTCATCGATCCTAAACTGTTCTGAGTGCTGAAAATACTCAGAATAACTCTAATATGTCTTGCGTAAATCATTGCAAGATTTAAATACGAAGAAAAATAAATGTGTTGGTCATCTGCAGAAAAATAGTTTGTTCCAATTAGCTAGGCATAATGTAAAGTCAAAATGTGGCTTACATTTCTTGATGGTCTTGAAGCGTAGTGAACCTGGTTTGTACCAGATTTATCCATAGACATGCCCTATCGGACAAGCACGTATAATCCTTGTATCGGCCGCCATTATATACCCACAATCTGTCTAGCAAGACATAGTGGTAATATCTCTTGACGTTTGAAGTAACTGTTGATCCATTTTAATATTGGCTTCTGTTAACTCCATAACAGTTTGCTTAAATGGGGTCAGATCTAAGTGATCTAAGTAGTGTGTTGTGCCGGTTCAGATACCACTTCCACCTCCCCACCTCACAAGATGGCGGCAGCCCGATATCTCTCGAACGCATGGTCGGATTTTGACGAATGAGATGTCATTGAACTCGGGCTAACACCCCCTTTCCAATGGACAACATATTTCCACCCCAAAAATAAAATCTACCCTACTAGGGGGTGTAAATGTAATTTTTTAGAGAATCTCTCTTTCCAAATGCAACATGTGAGAGTTTGAATGCCGATATGGATTTAAACGTTGTTCCACATAAAGTGCATGTGTACGGTGGATAGCCACTATGAATTAACATGCTTGTTTTTTGTTTTTTACGCATGCCCACTCATGGCTTTTGAAGAGGGTGGGGGAGCGGTTCCCTGTGGACGGGTTCTTGTTGACAGGTCCCTGTGGACGGGTCATTGTTGCCGGGTCCTTGTGGACAAGTCCTTGTGGACAGGTCCTTGTGGACAAGTCCTTGTGGAAGAGTCCTTGTAGATGATCCCCTTTGGACTGATCCCTTTTGGACCGGTTCCTACGGACTGGCTCATGAATTTATTTAAATTATGTCAAAGGGCCTAACTACATTTCGCGTGTGTTGAACTGACGTTGTTCACTAATCCCCTGTGAGAGTTTGAATGCCGATATGGAATGAAACGTTGTTCCACACAAGAGACATGTTTTCGGTGGATAGCCACTATGAATTAACATGCTTGTTTTTTTGTTTTTTTGTTTTTTACGCATGCCCACTCATAGCTTTTGTAATAGGACGGACTTTTTAAAAGATGGCGGCTGTAGTGTAACCTAACCTAACCCAACCCACGAGTGGTGATCAAAAAGTATTTTAAGTGACGCTTGTCGATTGGCAAACCAATAATCAAAGAGGGATATGTCAGGCCTTGTGGTGATAGCCCCTTTTGATTGATCCCTGTTGATTGATCTCTGTTGATTTGTCCCTTTGGACTGGTCTCTATTGACTAGCCCCTTTTGGACGGGTCCTTTTTGACAGGGGGTCATTTTTGATGGATTCTTTTTGGCAGGTCCTTTTCGACGGGTCCCTGTTGACGAGTCATTGCTGACGGGTCCTTGTTGATGAGTCCCTGTGGACGGGTCATTGTTGACGGGTCCCTATTGACAGGCCATTGTTGACAGGTCATTGATGACAGGTCATTGTTGACGGATCATTGTTGACGGGTCATTGTTGATGGGTCCTTGTTGACAAGTCCCTGTTGATGGGTCCCTGTGGAAGGGTCCCTTTAGACCGACCCCTTTAGACTGGTCCCTATGGACCGGCCCATGAAATTTATCCAAATTATGTCAAAGGGCCGAACTACATTTGTGTGTAAAGCAGTGTGTTGAACTGACGTTGTTCACCAGTCCTTACTACTACAATTGGATAACGATATGAAAGGAATTGATTAACCAGACATGAGTTAACTACCAACGAAACACTTTGGCGACTCTGCTTGTTATTGACCAATGAGTAGGGTTTTAGAAAAACTGTTTGCTATTTTGGGTTATATACAAAAAATGCTTAGACCTTTTGAGTGACTATGTTTGCTAAACAAGACATTATACCAGACACGATTAGGATTCTTATGTAGCTCAGACAAGGAAAGCATTTCTACAGAATCAGTTGACATTGAATGTAGATTTAGGTATTAGGAAGTCATTTTGAAGGCCTTTGTCTGGAGCGTGGCACTCTATGAAAGTAAAACTTAGACAATTGGTGTAGCAGAAAAGTGGTGAATTGAAGTGTTTGAAATGTGGTGTTACAGGAGAATGATGAAGATTAGATGGGTAAATAGGGTTACTAACAAAGAGGTATTAAGACGAGTGGGGGAGAAGAGATGTATCTGGCGACTGTTAATGAAGTAAAGAGATAGGTTGGTAGGACACGTACTAAGACACCCAAGAATAGCAAACTTAGTTAAGGAAGAAAGGTTCGAGGACGAGAACTGTAGGGGTAGACCAAGTTTAGAATATGTTAAACAGATAGCCTTGAATGTAGGGTGTGGTAGCTATATAGAGATGAAACGATTAGCTCGGGACAGATAGGCGCTGAGATCTGCATCAAACCAGTCAAAGGACTAAAGACTCAAACAACAACATGTAAGTTCACTAAAATAATGTTGTGTAACGGTAAATGTTAGTCAACGAACAGTAATGCATTACTAAAACCCATGACACGATACCTAGGAGCTTTTCTAAAATGATTTTAAAATGCCTTTAACCCTATATTGAACACCCAGTTCACAAGACTCATAACTGCAATGTTATGGTAAAACAAAACAAAATCTATATTTCAAAACAAGCAAGTGGTTTAGTCAATGTATACTGGAAAAAGTTTTGTAAACACTCAAGTCCTCAAGACTAATAAATTAGTAACTGTCAGGTTGACCGAGTGGTTAAGGTGTTTGACTTAAGATCAAATTTTCTGTATAAGGAAGCAAGGGTTCGAATCCCTTACCTGACATAACTATTGCCTTGACATGGCTTGGCCACACTGCATTATTATGATACTCGGTACACAAACCATAGATATAGTGTATTGTTTAAGGCCACTCTCTTTCTGAACATAGTCAGAGACTGTTGATGGTTAACAATTGTATTAATAGTGGGACATGGGGATAGTAATTAAGAAAAACAGACAATACCCATACAATATATTTATTAAATTCATTTTATCATAGTTACACACTGAATTCAACTCTATCTCTTTACCATTGTTCTATATAGATTTTTAAACACAACGCTTGTTGTAGATCCTTTTACAACTTTCTCCAGGTACTCTTGCTCTTAAAAACTGGGGAAACCGCAATGGTTTTATAAACATAAACCTCTCATCCTCTTCTTTTTCATAATTATCATCATCATCATCATTATGAATATTATCATCAAAATGATTATAGTCATTGTCACCATCATTATCATCATCATCATCATTCTCAACATCACTAGAACTATCCAATTCCTCTTGTTTGTTTTCCACATGGACCTCTTGTAGAGTCTGCGTTGCTTTTGATAGTGTTAAGGGTTTTTTGAACGATGGTATTTGTCCTAACATGTCTTTTTGAGGTGATGATGAATGCTTTTTAACAAACAATGCACTATCTTGAGCAGCAATATATTTTTCTTGGACTTGCTTTTTTACCTGGGTTAGAGTATTTTGCGTATTTAAATGTGTATTAATTTGAGATTCACAATGATGTTCTTTTGAAGTAAGTACGTTGGAGTCTTTTGTTTTAATCATTCCTCGACACTTTTTGGATCGTTGTTTTGAACATCGCCAAATAACAGTTCCATTTTTATTGGTTGTTTTTACAATATATGTATATCCTTTATAGAAGACACATGGCTTGCCATGACTGGTTGTTGAGACTTCCATATCAACTAATACATATGAATTAAATTTTTAGTAAAGTCACATGAACAATCTTTAGATTACAAGTGATTTACACACACACACACACACACACACACTTTCCTAAATGTCAAGATTTATGGATGTTGTTTTCCGCCAACAGCTGCTTACTGCGTATGACAAGGCTGGAGACTGGTAGGTGAGACGGTCTTTCACGATGTGAACACAGTAACAGGCAGTAGTCAACTGACAATATTCTTATACCCTAGTCAAGGTTAACAGGTACTTACTGCGTATGACAAGACCGTACACTAGTAGGTTAGACCGTATTTTTTGTTTATTGCTAAGGATCCCATATATACCCTAGACATGTTAGTTCTGAAAACTTAGTGGTTAATTGTATATATTGAATTTAAATGCACAGCTCATACAAGCACGTTTTGCGGATGGGAGGGGTGAGAGGCTGGCAAAAAAGGAAATGTTTTAGTTTAATGAAACGTCATGTCCTAGTAGGCGTGATTTATAGTAGACGCAATTGATAGTAGACGTAATTGATAGTAGATGTAATCAATACTAGACGTGATTAATAGTAGACGCAATTGGTACTAGGCGTGATTAATAGTAGGCGTGATTTGACATGAGCGCGATTTATAGTAGACGCAAATGATAGTAGGCGCGATTGATAGTAGGCGTGATTGATAGTAGACGCGATTGATAGTAGGCGCAATTTGACATGGGCGCGACCCAGATCATTTTTGATATAATAAAGTTACAGTGTCAATGTTTATACAAAGTACAAGGTAGAGAGGGGGTATTTTAAGACATAACCTCAGCTCACTTAACATAACCTAACTTTACCTAACCTAACTTTTTCACGTGACATGTTCTACAAGTTTAGACTTGCTTTAAGACTGATTATGTCGTCATAGATTGATGGGAGGGGTGAGAGGCTGACAAAAAGGAAATGTTTTAGTTTAATGAAACGTCATGTCCTAGTAGGCGCGATTTATAGTAGACGCAATTGATAGTAGGCGCGATTAATAGTAGACGCAAATGATAGTAGGCGTGATTGATAGTAGACGCAATTGATACTAGGCGTGATTGATAGTAGGCGTGATTTGTAGTAAGCGCAGTTCATAGTAGGCTCAATTGATAGTAGATGCAATTGATAGTAGACGTGATTGATAGTAGGCACGATTGATAGTAGACGTGATTGATATGGGCGCGACTTAGATCATTTTTGATATTACAAAGTTACAGTGTCAATGTTTATACAAAGTACAAGGCAGAGAGGGGGTATTTTAAGACTTAACCTCAGCTCACCTAACATAACCTAACTTTACCTAACCTAACTTTGTCACATGACATGTTCTACAAGTTTAGACTTGCTTTAAGGCTGACTATGACTATGACGTCATAGATTGATGAGAGGGGTGGGAGGCTGACAAAAAAGGAAATGTATGGTTTAATGAAAAGTCATGTCCTAGCAGGCGCGATTGGTAGTAGACGCAATTGATAGTAGACGCGATTAATGGTAGGCGCAATTGATAGTAGGTGTAATCAGGTACTTACTGCATATCAAAAGGCTGTACACTCGTGTGTTAGACACTCTATCTTGTTAAGGACCCCTATATATTCCCTATACAAGGCTATACATGTTAGTTCTAAACACTTAGTGGTTATTTGTATATTAAATTTATATACACAGGTTATACAAGCACGTTTTTTTCACACAGTAAAACTTTGTCAAATAGCCACATGCGACACGCAAAGTATGTTTCCACTATCTAGCGGTGACTATGGAAACTACCTGAACATATCCTAATCTAATCCTAGCTAACTTCACCTGACGGGACCATACCGGTTTGTAAGCAACAACAACAACACACTAAGATTCCATGAATTCCAGAGTACTTTTAGATTAATTATCGACTCTCAACTCTTATAACTATGTCTATCCCACTCTGTCAAAAACACGATATATTTTTTTTAAATTTTTGCTTGATGTCAATACTAAAGTGATAATGGGTTTTCCGATCCTATCACTATAAATTCATTACCCCCCACTCTTATCTCGGTCTCGACAACAACCATGCCTATTTTTATTATGTCAGATGATGTAATGTTCGAGTGCAAAGTGGATGTAAAAGTGAGTGCAAAGTGAGTGCAAAAGTGAGTGCAAAGTAAGTGTAAAAGTAGTTGTAAAAGTGAGTGCAAAGTGAGTGCAAAAGTGAGTGCAAAAGTGGGGTGTAAAAGTGTTACCCTATTTGTAATGGCTTATTTGACAAGTTATTTTGTGGTACCCTATTCGTAATGGCTTATTTCACAAGTTGTTTTTGTCAATGTTTTTAGAGGATATTTCTCTTGTTCATGGAAAGTATCTCAGCCCTTTTTATGATAGCATAATGCTTACCGTCATGTTTGTAAGCAACAACACACTAAAATTCCAAGAATCCAAACTACTCTAAGGTTAATGATGGTCTCTCAACTCCATTCCACGCCTAGTCAAAAACATTATACATTTCAAATTTTTCAAAATAGGTAAACTGAGAATTTGGCTATATATTTAAACTAAAAATCATATGCTAACTCCAACACCTACGTCTATCCCATTCTCAGTCAAAAAAAATGAGAATGTTTATTGTAGTAGCCTATAAAGGAACAAAAAAAAATGTCTATTACAGTTTAGCTATAAGTGACCAGAATCACTATATATATATCATTTTATTCTAAGAGCTTTCCATGATGATAAGAAAAAAAGAGCTTACCATAATGATGGATTGAGTGTAAGAAAACGTCTTTTGCTGCTTGATGTCACTACTAAAGTGATACTCTTACAACAGACAAGTGAGTTCTTGTTTCGCTGACGTAATCGTATGTTTCCACGCACTTCCTGTGTTGAGCGCGTCATAGTGGCTAAATTCAAAACTCTAGATGAGATGTTTTGCTGACGTAATCATATGTTCCCCGCACGCACACTTTGGACGGGTCCTTTTTGAAGGAAGTCATTTTTTTACGGGTCCCGGGGGGACGGGTCCTTGTTGACGGGTCCCTGTGGCGGGCCCCCTTTGTCATAATTAGGATAAAATGCAAGGGCCAGTCCATAGGGATCAGTCCAAAGGACCCGCCCACAGGGACCCGTCAACAAAGACCCGTCCCCCCGGGACCCGTAAAAAATGACTCCCTTCAAAAAGGACCCGTCCAAAGTGTGCGTGCGGGGAACATATGATTACGTCAGCAAAACATCTCATCTAGAGTTTTGAATTTAGCCACTATGACGCGCTCAACACAGGAAGTGCGTGGAAACATACGATTACGTCAGCGAAACAAGAACTCACTTGTCTGTTGTAAGAGTATCACTTTAGTAGTGACATCAAGCAGCAAAAGACGTTTTCTTACACTCAATCCATCATTATGGTAAGCTCTTTTTTTCTTATCATCATGGAAAGCTCTTAGAATAAAATGATATATATATAGTGATTCTGGTCACTTATAGCTAAACTGTAATAGACATTTTTTTGTTTCTTTATAGGGTACTACAATAAACATTCTCATTTTTTTGGACTGAGAATGGGATAGACGTAGGTGTTGGAGTTAGCATATGATTTTTAGTTTAAATATATAGCCTACTTTCTCAATTTACCTTTTTTGAAAAATTTGAAATGTATAATGTTTTTGACTAGGCGTGGAATGGAGTTGAGAGACCATCATTAACCTTAGAGTAGTTTGGATTCTTGGAATTTTAGTGTGTTGTTGCTTACAAACATGACGGTAAGCATTATGCTATCATAAAAAGGGCTGAGATACTTTCCATGAACAAGAGAAATATCCTCTAAATACATTGACAAAAACAACTTGTGAAATAAGCCATTACGAATAGGGTACCACAAAATAACTTGTCAAATAAGCCATTACAAATAGGGTACCACTTTTACACCCCACTTTTGCACTCACTTTTGCACTCACTTTGCACTCACTTTTACAACTACTTTTACACTTATTTTGCACTCACTTTTGCACTCACTTTGCACTCACTTTTACATCCACTTTGCACTCGAACATTACATCATCTGACATAATAAAAATAGGCATGGTTGTTGTCGAGACCGAGATAAGAGTGGGGGGTAATGAATTTATAGTGATAGGATCGGAAAACCCATTATCACTTTAGTATTGACATCAAGCAAAAATTTTAAAAAAATATATCGTGTTTTTGACAGAGTGGGATAGACATAGTTATAAGAGTTGAGAGTCGATAATTAATCTAAAAGTACTCTGGAATTCATGGAATCTTAGTGTGTTGTTGTTGTTGCTTACAAACCGGTATGGTCCCGTCAGGTGAAGTTAGCTAGGATTAGATTAGGATATGTTCAGGTAGTTTCCATAGTCACCGCTAGATAGTGGAAACATACTTTGCGTGTCGCATGTGGCTATTTTACAAAGTTTTACTGTGTGAAAAAAACGTGCTTGTATAACCTGTGTATATAAATTTAATATACAAATAACCACTAAGTGTTTAGAACTAACATGTATAGCCTTGTATAGGGAATATATAGGGGTCCTTAACAAGATAGAGTGTCTAACACACGAGTGTACAGCCTTTTGATATGCAGTAAGTACCTGATTACACCTACTATCAATTGCGCCTACCATTAATCGCGTCTACTATCAATTGCGTCTACTACCAATCGCGCCTGCTAGGACATGACTTTTCATTAAACCAAAACATTTCCTTTTTTGTCAGCCTCCCACCCCTCTCATCAATCTATGACGTCATAGTCATAGTCAGCCTTAAAGCAAGTCTAAACTTGTAGAACATGTCACGTGACAAAGTTAGGTTAGGTAAAGTTAGGTTATGTTAGGTGAGCCTTGTACTTTGTATAAACATTGACACTGTAACTTTGTAATATCAAAAATGATCTAAGTCGCGCCCATATCAATCACGTCTACTATCAATCGCGCCTACTATCAATCACGTCTACTATCAATTGCATCTACTATCAATTGAGCCTACTATGAACTGCGCTTACTACAAATCACGCCTACTATCAATCACGCCTAGTATCAATTGCGTCTACTATCAATCACGCCTACTATCATTTGCGTCTACTATCAATTGCGTCTACTATTAATCGCGCCTACTATCAATTGCGTCTACTATAAATCGCGCCTAATAGGACATGACGTTTCATTAAACTAAAACATTTCCTTTTTGTCAGCCTCTCACCCCTCCCATCAATCTATGACGACATAATCAGTCTTAAAGCAAGTCTAAACTTGTAGAACATGTCACGTGAAAAAGTTAGGTTAGGTAAAGTTAGGTTATGTTAAGTGAGCTGAGGTTATGTCTTAAAATACACCCTCTCTACCTTGTACTTTGTATAAACATTGACACTGTAACTTTATGATATCAAAAATGATCTGGGTCGCGCCCATGTCAAATTGCGCCTACTATCAATCGCGTCTACTATCAATCACGCCTACTATCAATCGCGCCTACTATCATTTGCGTCTACTATAAATCGCGCTCATGTCAAATCACGCCTACTATCAATCACGCCTACTATCTATTGCGTCTACTATTAATCGCGCCTACTATCAATTGCGTCTACTGTAAATCGCGCCTACTAGGACATGACGTTTCATTAAACTAAAACATTTCCTTTTTGTCAGCCTCTCACCCCTCCCATCAATCTATGACGACATAATCAGTCTTAAAGCAAGTCTAAACTTGTAGAACATGTCACGTGACAAAGTTAGGTTAGGTAAAGTTAGGTTATGTTAAGTGAGCTGAGGTTGTGTCTTAAAATACCCTCTACCTTGTACTTTGTATAAACATTGACACTGTAACTTTATGATATCAAAAATGATCTGAGTCGCGCCCATGTCAAATTGCGCCTACTATCAATCGCGTCTAGTATCAATCACACCTACTATCAATCGCGCCTACTATCATTTGCGTCTACTATAAATCGCGCTTACTACAAATCACGCCTACTATCAATCACGCCTAGTATCAATTGCGTCTACTATTAATCACGTCTAGTATTGATTACATCTACTATCAATTACGTCTACTATCAATTGCGTCTACTATAAATCACGCCTACTAGGACATGACGTTTCATTAAACTAAAACATTTCCTTTTTTGCCAGCCTCTCACCCCTCCCATCCGCAAAACGTGCTTGTATGAGCTGTGCATTTAAATTCAATATATACAATTAACCACTAAGTGTTCAGAACTAACATGTCTAGGGTATATATGGGATCCTTAGCAATAAACAAAAAATACGGTCTAACCTACGAGTGTACGGTCTTGTCATACGCAGTAAGTACCTGTTAACCTTGACTAGGGTATAAGAATATTGTCAGTTGACTACTGCCTGTTACAGTGTTCACATCGTGAAAGACCGTCTCACCTACCAGTCTCCAGCCTTGTCATACGCAGTAAGCAGCTGTTGGTGGAAAACAACATCCATAAATCTTGACATTTAGGAAAGTGTGTGTGTGTGTGTGTGTGTGTAAATCACTTGTAATCTAAAGATTGTTCATGTGACTTTACTAAAAATTTAATTCATATGTATTAGTTGATATGGAAGTCTCAACAACCAGTCATGGCAAGCCATGTGTCTTCTATAAAGGATATACATATATTGTAAAAACAACCAATAAAGATGGAACTGTTATTTGGCGATGTTCAAAACAACGATCCAAAAAGTGTCGAGGAATGATTAAAACAAAAGACTCCAACGTACTTACTTCAAAAGAACATCATTGTGAATCTCAAATTAATACACTTTTAAATACGCAAAATACTCTGACCCAGGTAAAAAAGCAAGTCCAAGAAAAATATATTGCTGCTCAAGATAGTGAATTGTTTGTTAAAAAGCATTCATCATCACCTCAAAAAGACATGTTAGGACAAATACCATCGTTCAAAAAACCCTTAACACTATCAAAAGCAACGCAGACTCTACAAGAGGTCCCTGTGGAAAACAAACAAGAGGAATTGGATAGTTCTAGTGATGTTGAGAATGATGATGATGATGATAATGATGGTGACAATGACTATAATAATTTTGATGATAATATTCATAATGATGATGATGATGATAATTATGAAAAAGAAGAGGATGAGAGTTTTATGTTTATAAAACCATTGCGGTTTCCCCAGTTTTTAAGAGCAAGAGTACCTGGAGAAAGTTGTAAAAGGATCTACAACAAGCGTTGTGTTTAAAAATCTATATAGAACAATGGTAAAGAGATAGAGTTGAATTCAGTGTGTAACTATTATAAAATGAATTTAATAAAAATATTGTATGGGTATTGTCTGTTTTTCTTAATTACTATCCCCATGTCCCACTATTAATACAATTGTTAACCATCAACAGTCTCTGACTATGTTCAGAAAGAGAGTGGCCTTAAACAATACACTATATCTATGGTTTGTGTACCGAGTATCATACTAATGCAGTGTGGCCAAGCCATGTCAAGGCAATAGTTATGTCAGGTAAGGGATTCGAACCCTTGCTTCCTTATACAGAAAATTTGATCTTAAGTCAAACACCTTAACCACTCGGTCAACCTGACAGTTACTAATTTAATTAGTCTTGAGGACTTGAGTGTTTACAAAACTTTTTCCAGTATACATTGACTAAACCAGTTGCTGGTTTTGAAATATAGATTTTGTTTTGTTTTACCATAACATTGCAGTTATGAGTCTTGTGAACTGGGTGTTCAATATAGGGTTAAAGGCATTTTAAAATCATTTTAGAAAAGCTCCTAGGTATCGTGTCATGGGTTTTAGTAATGCATTACTGTTCGTTGACTAACATTTACCGGTACACAACATTATTTTAGTGAACTTACATGTTGTTGTTTGAGTCTTTAGTCCTTTGACTGGTTTGATGCAGATCTCAGCGCCTATCTGTCCCGAGCTAATCGTTTCATCTCTATATAGCTACCACACCCTACATTCAAGGCTATCTGTTTAACATATTCTAAACTTGGTCTACCCCTACAGTTCTCGTCCTCGAACCTTTCTTCCTTAACTAAGTTTGCTATTCTTGGGTGTCTTAGTACGTGTCCTACCGACCTATCTCTTTACTTCATTAACAGTCGCCAGATACATCTCTTCTCCCCCACTCGTCTTAATACCTCTTTGTTAGTAACCCTATTTACCCATCTAATCTTCATCATTCTCCTGTAACACCACATTTCAAACACTTCAATTCACCACTTTTCTGCTACACCAATTGTCTAAGTTTTACTTTCATAGAGTGCCACGCTCCAGACAAAGGCCTTCAAAATGACTTCCTAATACCTAAATCTATATTCAATGTCAACTGATTCTGTAGAAATGATTTCCTTGTCTGAGCTACATAAGAATCCTAATCGTGTCTGGTATAATGTCTTGTTTAGCAAACATAGTCACTCAAAAGGTCTAAGCATTTTTTGTATATAACCCAAAATAGCAAACAGTTTTTCTAAAACCCTACTCATTGGTCAATAACAAGCAGAGTCGCCAAAGTGTTTCGTTGGTAGTTAACTCATGTCTGGTTAATCAATTCCTTTCATATCGTTATCCAATTGTAGTAGTAAGGACTGGTGAACAACGTCAGTTCAACACACTGCTTTACACACAAATGTAGTTAGGCCCTTTGACATAATTTGGATATATTTCATGGGCCGGTCCATAGGGACCAGTCTAAAGGGGTCGGTCTAAAGGGACCCTTCCACAGGGACCCATCAACAGGGACTTGTCAACAAGGACCCATCAACAATGACCCGTCAACAATGACCTGTCATCAATGACCTGTCAACAATGGCCTGTCAATAGGGACCCGTCAACAATGACCCGTCCACAGGGACTCATCAACAAGGACCCGTCAGCAATGACTCGTCAACAGGGACCCGTCGAAAAGGACCTGCCAAAAAGGATCCATCAAAAATGACCCCATGTCAAAAAGGACCCGTCCAAAAGGGGCTAGTCAATAGAGACCAGTCCAAAGGGACAAATCAACAGAGATCAATCAACAGAGATCAATCAAAAGGGGCTATCACCACAAGGCCTGACATATCCCTCTTTGATTATTGGTTTGCCAATCGACAAGCGTCACTTAAAATACTTTTTGATCACCACTCGAGGGTTGGGTTAGGTTAGGTTACACTACAGCCGCCATCTTTTAAAAAGTCCGCCCTCAAAAAAACAAAAACAAAAAAAACAAAAAAACAAGCATGTTAATTCATAGTGGCTATCCACCGAAAACATGTCTCTTGTGTGGAACAACGTTTCATTCCATATCGGCATTCAAACTCTCACAGGGGATTAGTGAACAACGTCAGTTCAACACACGCGAAATGTAGTTAGGCCCTTTGACATAATTTAAATAAATTCATGAGCCAGTCCGTAGGAACCGGTCCAAAAGGGATCAGTCCAAAGGGGCTCATCCACAAGGACTCATCCACAAGGACTTGTCCACAAGGACTTGTCCACAAGGACCCGGCAACAATGACCCGTCCACAGGGACCTGTCAACAAGGACCCGTCCACAGGGATCCGCTCCCCCACCCTCTTCAAAAGCCATGAGTGGGCATGCGTAAAAAACAAAAAACAAGCATGTTAATTCATAGTGGCTATCCACCGTACACATGAACTTTATGTGGAACAACGTTTAAATCCATATCGGCATTCAAACTCTCACATGTTGCAATTGGAAAGAGAGATTCTCTAAGAAATTACATTTACACCCCCTAGTAGGATATATTTTATTTTTGGGGTGGAAATATGTTGTTCGTTGGAAAGGGGGTGTTAGCCCGAGTTTAATGACACCTCATTCGTCAAAATCCGACCATGCGTTCGAGAGATATCGGGCTGCCGCCATCTTGTGAGGTGGGGAGGTGGAGGTGGCATCTGAACCGGCACAAACACACTACTGATCTATTCTCAGATATGTCAGTTGTAACATAACTCACGGTAATCGTTTCAGTACAAGAAAACACTGACAGTCTAAACCAATCAACGGCTGTTCTGAAGATCGTTCCCTGGGCATGGCTTATCAACATCTACCATGCGCGAAGCAACATGTAGTTTCCCTGCGTTGGCTAATGAACAACACCGTGATAGACTGGCCTTCAATATACTGATAGATCGGAGTGGTTATCAAGTTACAAATATGAAACTGACTGAATTGGACTAAAATATCCAAGTATTAGGTTATTACTGGACTGTGACAAAGTACTATTCTAGACAAAGTCTAGCATATGTCCATGTAGAAATAAAATATTTCACCATTGTCTGTAGAAAAATATCAATCACCTTAGTGATTCTCCCTGCCGGAAACTTACTAAGTTCCACTCGTAGCGCAGCACTTTTGTGACTATCACAATTTTGAAAATAACTTCTGCGTAGATCCGGCAACCATGTGCCTTGGCTCAGCGTAGCGGCACCTTGCTAGGCAAGTGCTTGTTTCGAAGTGAGCTAAAGTTGCTTGAGCCGGCCGGCTTTTATTCAAAACGGTCAGGGTCACGCCGCATGAGCTGAAATCTGGAAATCCTCATATCTCTGGTATCCCTGGTCCGATTTACTTGATACTAAGTGCATTCTCTTTCATTTGGCCGTGCCAGTAATCTGATCCAAGTCTCAAGTCTCTACTCCATGGTTAACTATTTAATCAATAAATAGCCTCGGCCTCTGCTATTACTCGCTACGTCACTTGACATGCTCTTAGCGGTATATTCTTTCCAATTGCTTCTAGAAGCAATGGAGCGCGATATTCAAATATCTCAACTTTCAAAAGCGGCTGTAGCCTTTCCCTTGATATCTAGGTGTCTGAATCTTGGAATACCCATTCCTAGAGTTGGGCACACTGTCTCACGTGATTATAGAAACCGATCAATGCAGTTGGATTTCGATGAGGTACTGTTGAGAGAGTTTAGTTATGAGAAGATCAAGCAACTAACGCTTAGTGAAGGCCATATACAAAAACTGGAAATGTAAACAAGGGGCCAAAGGGAAAATGAAACGTGGAACACAGCTAGAAAGGACAGACTTACGGCATCCAATTTTGGATATGTATGCAAGAGGAAACCTACTTCGAAATGGGCTCCATTAGCAAAAAACATTCAGTACGGCGAATTTCACTCAAAAGCAATGCAGTATGACTGTGATAATGAGCGAATTGCAAAACGAAATTTAGAGAAGAAATCGGTAGAAATGTCGAAGAATGTGGCATTTTCGTACATAAAACTTATGGGTTTTTAGGTGCCTCCCCAGACGTCGCTGTAGTCGAAGTCAAGTGCCCTTATTCTGCACGGAATATGACTATACTGGAAACCTGCAAAAAGCTAAAGGGATTTTGTTAGGAAGAAAATAAGCGAAAAAGAAAGCTAGAGAATGTCAAGAACAGTGCCTTTCAGAAGAGAACAGATTGATAACTCTCTAACACTCATATGGTTTTTATTTCCACAACCAGGGCCAGTTGGAAATATCATAGCGGGAAATATGTAATTTTGTGGTATGGACGTCTAAGAACATTCACATAGAAACAATAAAGAGGGACAAAAGTTCTGGAGACAAGAAATGCTTATGTAACTTCAAACTTTCACTTCGATCGCATGATTACGACACAAGAAATAAAAACTTAATTTTAAAATTCGCAAAGCCGCCATCTTGAGGTTATGTAAACAATTGAACTAAATTAGATACCTGTGCACTACGATGTGTATAAACATTTCCTGTACCAGATTTCATTGCGTTTGGAACATTAAATCGCGAGAAAGTTCTATTTAAAATTTTCAAATTCGCTTGGCCGCCATGTTCGTTTTGGAGTTAACTGGTTTTTGCAAGTCTTATAGATGAACTTCTAGTAGTGTCCTTTATCTCCGTACAAAATGTCAGGGTGATACCGCTAATAGTTTCAGAGATATGGAATGCCGGTGAAATATTTCGCACATCCGCCATCTTGTGGTTATATAAACAATTGAACGAAGTTAGATGTCGGTGCATTACAATGTGTATATACATATACTGTACCAAGTTTTATTGCGTTTGGTTAGTTAACTGGCGAGAAACGTCTATTTAAAAGTCGCAAATTCACGTGGCCGCCACGTTGGTTTTATAGTTACCAGTTTTTTAAAAGTCACATAGGTGAACTTCTAGTAGTTCCCTTTATCACCGTACAAAATTCCAGGATGATATCTGGAATAGTTTAGGAGATATTGAATGCTGGTAAAATATTTCGCACAGCCGCCATGTTGGATTGGTAAGACGTAACAAAATTTGAAGGGTGCGGTTCGGGTCGTCCGGTATAGTGCTATGAACTTACTGAGTTTCATTGAAATCGCTCCAGCCGTTTAGATTTTATTAGGGGTGGGGGACACACACCTCACACACACACACACACACACACATACACGCACACACACATGGGAAAAAGGTGATCTCATAAGCCTATTTTTTCAAAATTGAAAATCGGCTAACAACGGGACATTTAGCCTTAACATGTTACTCTTTTTATGCCTTTGAAATAAAATGTGGTGTTACCTATTCAACGTGCACTTACAAGATGCTCACCACTGGGTGTATCCCTTGGGTTCCTTACCTTTTCTTCTTTGGGTCTTTTGTTTTCATATAAGTAGCTGTGCTTTGCTTATGTGTAATTGGGCGTTTAGTTTCTGTTTGGTTTTGGGTAATCCTGTTTCCCATTAATAATATTTTGATGACAGCGGTGTTTAACATTACAGCGAATTATTAGAAACTGGTACACTATTCTGCCCCATATGGTGTAGCAATCATCAACTAATCAGGATCTTGCCACCTATAATTAGCTAAGGGATACCGTTGTTTTGTAAATTGAATATTTAATCAATACTTCACTTCGTAATGATCGGTATTTCTAATAGTCTATAATGGCAGAGAAATATCAATGGATAGCAGTAGATATAATTTTAGATAATGTTAGGAAGCAATTGGAACAAATTTCAAGTAAATTCCAATTCCATGGTTTCTAGGGGACATATTTGAATATTGTTTGTGGGGAAGATTATATCTATTAGTATCTAATAATGAAACAAGGATATTTATCACTTACATTTGCAGTTAGCGCCCGGTCCTAGCAAACGAGGACATTATCCGTAGCCCAACGATGTCTGGAAAGGAATACAACATAAAATTATATAAGCAGTTGCTATTGCAGCATGACACAACACATGAGATGACTAATAACGTATATTTATAACCTCAAAAATGTATTCGAGGTCGATATCACTCAGACTTGAGCCCACCGAGCTTCATTTCTAAACTGACAATGAGACGAACTTTTGGTCCAGGAATGCTGGGTTTCTACTCCAACCCACAGCTAAATAAGGACAGAGATTTCAAATTTAACATCGCTAATGTAGAGGTGGCAAGGTATGCTGTACTATAGCTACTCAGCGAACATGTTGTGAAATCCAATCAAGTTGAGGCAGAAGAGGAATTACTATGTATGATTCCCACTACATTAAAATTTGATTTCTTTATTAAGTGTCTTTGATGTTCTTGGATGTCACTGGTAATTTAAAATGAAAACAAGGAACAAATTGGCTTCAATATTATACTCTGAAATTATTTTGGGGCAAGGGGTGCCTGGAGCTAATGTTCAAAATTGTACACCCTCTGTCAGAAAAGTTCGGTGAATGGGTCTATATTACGAAAGGATTGTTGGCTTACCTGAAACAGCCGTTACTGTCCTTCGAAGTAATCCCCGTGGATGGTTATGCACCTCTTAGAACGGCTGTACAAGTCCTGGCATAGTGTTCCTGAGGGATAGCCTTCAGTTGGGTCGTCACATTTCGTTGGATGTCCGAAATGTCCGAAAACCTCTGGCCCTTCAGGGCTTTTCGGTGACCCTGGACCCCGATACTCCATACTTTGACGCTTGCCTTCGGGTCGTACCTCAGGCACCAGGTCTCGTCACCCGTGACGATGGTTTTCAGGACCATTCAATTCCACGGAATATTCGCCCTTCTCACTGCCACCCGTCGAACGGCTGTGGACGTTAGGAAGCATAAATTCATCCTTCTCACTGCCGCCCGTCTATCAGGTGTGCAAGGCAGGTTGCAAAAATTCACGCTTCTCTCTTGCTTTCGATTTCGAATTTTGACGACCCAAACTGAAGGCTATTCCTAAAGAAGATTATGCCAAGAGTTTCCAGGACTTGTTCAGTCGTTCTCAGAAGTGAATAACCATCCACGGGGATTACTTTGAAGGACAGTAACGGCTGATTCATGTAAGCCAACAATCCGTTCGTATTTAGCCCATTCACCGAACTTTTCAGACAGAGGGTGTACAATGTTAATAAATCATATTGCATATTTCTTAAGAAGGCTTGACCACTGCACCAGCACGGCCCCCATAAAGTGTTTTTCTAAGGCATTTTTTTTTTGTGGAGAACATCACACTTCTTTAACATAATCTCAAATTATTGTTAGTCAGATAGCACTCAAATCCCACTGTCCAGTAATAATACAACACATCAAATATTCCTCATATTAAGAAATGACGTGCAACACGACTGTATCTAAATTCAGTTGAACTTATATATCTCGAAGTGCTTTCGGAAATTTAAATTACTTCGAGATATCGAAAATTTGAGTTATAGAAGTTCGACTTATAGACCTTCGACTGTAACATGATCAATGCAAAGCAGTTATTGTTGTTGTTGCTGTTTGTGTCTTTGGTCTTTCGACTGGTTTGATGCAGCGCTCCATGCGTCCCTGTCCTGAGATCATCGTTTCATCTCTACATGGCTACCAAACCCTACATCAGAGGCAATCTGTTTAACATATTCTAACCGTGGTCTACTCCTACAGATCGTAACCTCGACCCTTCCTTCTATAACTAAGTTTGCTATTCCAGGGTGTCTTAGTTTGTGTCCTACCAACCTATTTCTCTTCATTTGCAGACGCCAGAAACATCTCTCCTCTCCCACTTGTCTTAATTCCTCTTCATTCGTAAACCTATCTACCCATCAGGCAAATAGAATATAAAAAGTAGGTTGGCTCAGGCAAGGAAAACATTTTTACAGGAAAGGAATCTGTTGACATCGAATATAGATTGAGATATTAGAAAGTCATTTTGAAAGCCTTTGTCTGCAGCGTGACGTTCTATGGAAGTGAAAGTTGTACTGTTGGCGCGGCTGAAAAGAGGAAAATAAAGGCATTTGAAATGTGGTGTTACAGGAGAATGATGAAGATCAGATGAGTAGATGGAGTAACACATGAAGAGGTATTGATACAAATGGGTGAGGAGAGATGATTCTGGCGACTGCTAATGAAGAGAACGTATAGTTTGGTAGGACACTTACTGAGACACCCAGGAATAGCAAGCTTAGTTATGGAAGGAAGGGTCAAGGTCAAGAACTGTAGTGGTTGACCAAGGTTAAACAGATTGTTTCGGATGAAAGGTGTTGTAGCTATTAACTCAGGACAGGGTGGCATGGAGTGCTGCATCAAACCAGTCAAACACTGAAGATTCAAACACACACAGTACACTAACTTACGCGATACAATGCTTAATACACTATTATTAATACAGTTAGATAACATTGTGGGGTTTGAAGCCATTTTTCAATGTTGCCTTAGTAAACAAAAGTTTGGTGCTTTTCAGTCGGTCAACACGAATGTACCCAAAAGAGCTGGGTTATGCCCTAATCCTGAAAAACAAAAATACGTGTGATTAATAAATACACCAGGATGACCAGTTTCGATCGTCAAGCGATCATCACATCCATTACACTTTGGCTGTAAAATCAATGTTTGAAAATACAGGTGAAAATATATACAAATGTACAAAATATTTAGTTGCAGTATTGGTAATGCAACTTTATTAATCTCATGTAATTTTTTTCAGGATTAGGGCATAACCCAGCTCTTTTGGGTACATTCGTGTTGACCGACTGAAAAGCACCAAACTTTTGTTACAGTTAGATAATTAAATTTCCAAGGAGTAAAATACAAAAGATAGTATAGGAAACACCGGTTTAAAATGTTGTTATTTCTTGTTACTAGAAGGTTACTAGATAGTTACAGTGTGCTCGAAGACTCTCTTTTGAGTAACCATTCCCAGCAATTTCGTTTTAAGATTTCTAAGGCTTCGTTTATAAGATTCGACACCCATTAGATAGATATTCGGACAATTTTACAGCTTGAATCAAAGAAAGACGTGTAAAGTATATAGGCATTCTGTATATTTGGACTGTGTTTTATAACATAAGCAGATATTCTATCCTGTTTGTTCCTCGCTTCGCAATCCCTTTGGCAAGAGCTCTCTCATATCTGTCTGGTTCAACTTCAAGGAGATTTATTTCAGCGGTACGCCCACATGAGCGACACCACGTGCCGGACTGCCTCTGGCATTAATTCCCCCAATACACGATATATGGCGCTTCCTGCCACAATTCAACTTTCAGATAGGATGTGTTGTCCTTGCTTCCGAAATTTCAAAGAGCCGTTAGTGGCGCTCACAATATTGATAGATGTCCACTTCCGCAATTATTCTCTACGATATTGAATTTTAATCGAATTCCACTTCGGGTTTGATCGTTGATGATCCAGTCCCCAGGATGGATTGGAAAGATAATTCAGGTAGTGTGAGTCATAAAACTCTGTTTTGAAAATTCATACGTGGCCAAGTGACCCTCAGTAGATGAAACCCACTCGGTTAGTGCCAGATAGATATAGTGATAATAATAATAACTTTTAAGAAGGATTAAAATTGCATTTACGCACGTAGTGTCGAACACCTGAGTGGCAGACTACCGACCAAAAATTACCCCGTTACTACAGAACACTAGCCTGGAACCTTTATCTTATTACTTCAGGCTTGGGCGATTTCATCCTTGCCCATAGGGCACATTTCCGCAGATAATTATGTTCATTGGTGATGCAGATCTTTGTTCGGAGAATATTCTCAAAATTTGCTACCAGCTTCCAATTTTCTTAACTTTTTTAACATCACCGCAGGAAGGTTATCTGTCCCAATGTGCTCTTGAAGAGACTGCCTATTTTGGCCCCATTCGCATTGGTATCTTCTAGACTTCTTGTCCATTATCCGGGACGTTGGAGTCTATTAGACAGTTCCGCCTCAATTCTGCACTTTCATGTGTCCACCAATATGCAATTGGATGGCTTTTAATATTTACGAACCGACAGCAGTGGCTACGCTCGCTAAAGCGCAGCGTTAGGTCATTGGGCCAAGCTCTCTGCTGACTCGGTAGACGCGTGGATTTGAGCCCTACTGTCGGCCGTCCTTGATATGGTTTTCCGTGGTTTCCCCATTTTCAACACCAGGCAAATGCTGGGACGGTGCCTTCTGACAGGCTCTGGCCACTTCCTTCCACATCCTAACGCAGTTTCATTCATCTTCATCCATTCCATCTCTCATCCCGACGCACAGGTCGTCCAAGGGCGTCGACTTGAAATACCTGCACTGGCCTCTCAGGAGGCCACACGTCACAAAGAAAATGATTTGCGAATAGAAATCTACAGAACTTAGTACCTTTAGATATTGATTATTATACTGTAATAGCCCATCATAAGAATCTTCTCTTCAATCGCTTAAAAGGAATATGAGAAATTTAAAAAAATGTTTTAAAATTTTAAACAGATGCCATCTACAAATTTAGAACACAATTCCACATGAGACATCTCTATACTAAGTTCTGAATAAAGATTCACTGTGCTAAGATTCATTGCTCTCGGGTGATTTGATTTTCCGAAAAGTAATTTGAAATATTTGAAAATCACTTGGCCGCCATGTTGTTGTTTTATTTCCCAGGATTTTGAAAGTCACATCCATATAGTAACTTAATAGTCCTCAATCACCATACAAAAATTCAGTTTCATTGCTTATATTGTGTTGGAGATATTGTGAACTGGTATTTATATCGCACGGACGCCATGTTGGGTTGTTTTACAGGACGCCAGGGAATGTTCTCCGCAGCGACTACGTGCTGCTGCCAGGGGTAGCATCAGCAGTTTAGTTGGCAGCACTGTGTCCTTGGCAGGCCACACGTGTGGGTTGTGGGGTGTCGAAATCGTCAGTGTGTATTGCAGTAAGCGAGCGTTCAGATAGATTATTGGAAGAGTGTATCAGTATACAGGCGGTATATTTACTACTAAAGAGAGAGCTTTTTGGTAGATTACGTTTTTCGCGAAGGCGATCGGTTTACAGAAAACGTAAAACTAAAACTTCGGGTGGGGCTTCCTAATTCAAAGTGTCCAAACCGGGATACCGTTCAGGATTTGATAAGTTAACTATGTATCGGGAACAGACTGGCCTACGCTTTTAACAGACGAAAAACCTGATGAAATCTCCGATATAATGCTGCGTAGTACAAGAAAATTAACACGCAAATTAGCTCAAGAAAATCTTCGACAATATTGTGTGGATATGTTGAAGTCTGTCATCGATCACTTCCAGCATCAGTTTTGAATGGCTGTGATGAGTACAACGTGTAATGGTATATTGGCTTTCACGGCCAGTGAATTAAGACTTAACAATTCTTCTAGGTTTGTGCCGTGTCTTGTATGGGGTTTCGCCTAGGATACCAAGCTGGCTCATCAGCGGACTCTTGGTGTCTCCGCCCGGACCCCCACAGGAGTAACAAATTGCGCGCTACCTCCGTTCTTATGAAGCGCACCTACGCCTCCCTACTGCGAGAACTAGCAGCTCAAGCAGCCATAAACTCCCTATGAAGGCCTCCAAAAATATGGTATATTGGCTTTGGTAGCAAAAGCAGAAGCTACTTGAAATTGATCGTTTGCAGTCCAGCTGAATCACAGATAACACACACTAATACAGCCATGACAATTAACACCGGTTATCAGACAGATTCTACACACTTCCCAAGTACACGGGGCTACATGACCGCGTTGTCGCAGCCCCTAAACTGAGGAACCAACCGATACATTTGGCAGCCAGTCTATCATTGTGACCTACTGGCAATTACGTTACATACAATTGTATATCAAACACGAACAGAGTATTTATCAACCGCACGATTTTTATAGAGTTGCTTGTTGTTGATTTTATTGGGGGCATTTCGACATCGTGGTCATGTAGCCCCGCGTACTTGGGTGTGTGTAATTTGTCTGATAACCTGTATTATTTAGATGGCTGTATTAGTGTGTGTATTAGTAATGCAGATGAGAATTGGGAAGTAGATGGCCGTGGCCATAAATTAGTGGCATTCCCGGCATTCACCTGCATTGGAAATGGGAAACCACGGAAAACCACTCCCAGGATGGCTGAGTTGGTAATTGCACCCACTTCATCTCAGTTGTGCTTCACGAGGCTGAGTGTACCCCGTTCCAGCCCTCAGACCAGAATTACATTTCTTGACAGGGCCGGGAATCAAAGGCCTTCGTGGTGACAGCCAACAGTGCTAGCCACTCTGCAAGATTTATAGAATTTTTGGTGATACTATTATTGTCAAACGTAATAAATACTGTATGTGAGCCGCCCGGCACAATTATTTGACTACATCTATATCAACGTCTTGATTGCTCTCATGAATACTTCCCATGAATACATACACTCGTACGAACAGACCACATCACAGAAATAATAACTTATGAGGCTCAGATGTTGGGGTCATGTGACGTGAATGAGGAACAAGAGACAATCTCGTTAGCCCACATAGGCATGCAGACTACACTGCATGTTCGCATTTGCGAAGGCTACAAAGCCCGTACATATTAATTTATTGATGTGTAACATCTTTCCGCTCGGTTGCTGGATAGTTTTGTGGGAGTGATTTTGAAAATTGGGGACGGAAGTGGATCGGAACGATCGAGCTGGCAGTGCTGGATCCAACGGAAGTATGCAATGCCCGCTCGATCGATCAAACGAAAGTGTACTAGCTGGCAGTGGTGGACAACGGAAGTATGCACTGCCCGCTCGATCGATCAAATGGAAGTGTACTAGCTGGCAGTGGTGGACAACGGAAGTATGCACTGCCCGCTCGATCAATCGGACGGAAGTGTACTAGCTGGCAGTGGTGGAAAACGGAAGTATGCACTGCCCGCTCGATCGATCGAACGGAAGTGTACTAGCTGGCAGTGGTGGAACGAACGTAAGTATAAGATGCACTGCCAACTCGATCGATCGATCCAGCGGGCAGTAGTAAGACCCAGCTGGCAGTGGTACGAGAAACAATGAGCGCGTGGTGTCGCAAATTGATACCATGACGTACTCTCGGCCATGTGGAATGTATATGACATATTGAACGGAAAAAGCTCATGCGAACTCTGGTGTCAAGTGATTGAAACAAATGACATGTTACATGTTCGAAGTCTTCGTATCAGTATTTAAATGGTAAAATGCCTTAATATCAAACATTGTAAGTAGTCAGCATTGCCGGTATTAACTTATGTTTCTGCACAATGGCTATTCAAATATTAACCCACATAACGGTAATGCAGTCATCAATATAATATAATCGTTGTCGTTATACGAGAATTGAGCAAGCCTTTATGAACTATTGCTGAATACATCCCATTTACTCACAAGAGGGCCTATTCATAAGCCATTTTAAACTCAATTTCGCGCAGGAACATTATCGAAACAAGCAAAATATAAATGAAATTTAATTCCGTAATGCAGTATTATTGGAACGTGGAAATAAGTCACCATCTTGTGCACGAAATTTGCGTAGTCGAAATAGCCGTGGGGTTAGTGCTTATGACTGTGAATCTAGAGGTCTTGGGTTCGAATCCCGAACGGGGTAGATATTTTTGCTAGCCTACCAGATTATCATTTTAAACGATATTTATCATATCAATATGAGTCACTTTGGACTCCTGTGTGGAGGTCCCTCAACCTCTTAAGAGTGGGTGGCCCTCAATGCAAGACCAACCTGCAAAAATGGGAGATCCTTCCAGCAGATGCAGACACCTCTTGTGAATGTAGAGCTGAACAAGACCCAACTCACCTACTTACTTGCCCCCTCCAGGAGAACCCATGCACAACGGAAGATGTTTTTAGAGGAAGTAACAAGGCCATCGCAGCTGCAATTTTTTGGAAATGTTGACCGGACACGGAAATGAATGAATGAATGAATGACTCACTTTAACAGAATCCATATAAAATTACGTGTTGGTCTGTGAATGAAGAGGACCTGTTTATAAGGAATTTAAGGTTATGAGCGGTGTCGCTTCTATTACTCTAGTTGATCCATATCGTATTCTTTATTTAGGCTAGTGATGGTGGAAGCTACAAATCATGTAATAAAATGAGTTCCGTATTATAAACTACAATATCTGTAAAACACTCCCTTTTACAATAGATTAATATTTGTGCCAATAATAGTATAAAATACCGGTGTATCAACAATTTCACGCGAGGTTTCTTCTATGTCAGATGTTACACATCATATGCGACTACTGTAAGGCTCGTAATTTTTTCTAATGTAACGGGAGAGAAAACGAGAATTCAGGACGTCATTTGTTTTTTCATAACCTAAAAATTGTGAATGTGTTCCACGCGTTTACATTGTCTTTAATTATATATCCTTTTTTTCTTCTAAAATACTTAGTATAGTCTACTTATAACTTACCTGTTATGTATCCACATATGCATGATTGTAAGACACTTTCTTTAAGTGTTGTTTCAGTGACATTTCACATGCTATCCGCTGAGCCGAAATATCTCAAATGACAGCCTTTATTTCATCACTCTAATTGGTCGCCATTCTCACTGGTCAATCACAGCGCTTCTTTTCATCTAACGTACTGGAACCTTTCTCTGCTGCTATATAAGCAGCTGATTCTCCGTCATCTTTACGAATTCGTCGGAATACTTCAAGCACTTCGTCTACCGACTTCGTCAAGGCTGCCTCCGAGGCGACATTTTCGTCGCTGACATCTTGACTCATGTTTTCTAGTCAAGTGTTCATCTCTTCAATTCAGCTCTGGGAGCTGTGAAACTTCAACTTTATTCTACAGAATGAAACTTCAACACGAGTAACTGCAATGCTGTAAACTTGCTCAAAGTGTTTGGGTCTGGTACCTACTACTATCTATAAGAGTCTTCTTCTATGGAACTGTGCAGTTTTTTTAAATATTAATCATCTTTTGTTCAGTGCAGCATGTATCCCTACAAGTGTTCAACTAAGTGAAAAGTGCTTCGAAATGGCGATAGTTCATACTGATTGCATTTTATTTCTGCTACCTAACATCCTGGTGAGACATATAATGTAACAACGGTCATCTTGTTTAAAACTTTCGCTACGGAAGTTCCAGCTATGGTTAACGTAACCAACAAATGTTCTACTCAGGATCTGGATAAGTAGCCTAATATGTGTCATTTAACCTGTATTCTTATCTTCAAATTGTAAAACTAATTTACAACTTTTCTTCTGGACTCTGTTTACAGGTCGTACAAACTTTAAATGTTGAGCTCCTCAGCTCTAGTAGTGCTGCATAAACTTTGCTCACTTATATTTTCAAAGGCTGTAAACTTGCCTTTCTCTAAAACAAAGGTGTTTTCAAGTGTTCTATTTCCCTTTCAACTCATATACTTGTTTTCCACTTACTTCATTTACTTTATGAATCTCCGATTGGATTTCACATAACGACTTGTTTTTGGCATGTTCTGTCAAAGATGTATTAGTGCCCTTCTGGCCTCTCTCTTGACACTGCTGCTTCAGGATTCGGTCCCTGAGCGCAATTAACTTTGCATGTTACCCTCTTCCAGTGTGTGAATGAGACTTGTGTGTTCAGTCTTCACGCACCCTTCTGTCCTTTCCTCCTGTGTCAATATTTTCTGCCCTGTTTTAGGGATTCAATCTTTCACAGTTTCTTTCAAACATCTTGGGCTGAGCCCCCAGATGTTTGAAAGTAGTTCATTTCCTTTTCTAGCCTCTCGTGCTGGAACTTTCACTTCTTCTCTTCAAGTATCTTGGGATAGATCCCCAAGACCTTGAAGTTGTTTTTTGCTTTTCTTGAGAATCTTGGACTGAGCCCCCAAGTACTAACCCAATCCGTGACAGAGCCATCGGAAACTTGGTGTCATGTGAAACTCAAATCAGTTGTTCGCTACCTTCTACCAAACATTCAAATTAGTTTCATCATTAATATTTATGAGATTGTTCTCTAATTTGATACACACAGTTTACCTTGTTGTTATTACAAAATATATAAATTGCTGTTACATATTTATAGATAAGTTTATTCTATTGTTATGCCTGCATATGTTAATTGGCAATGAAAGTTCAACCTGTTTAAGCAAATTGTTCTCTTTCTTTATTGCTTTGTTTATTTTAGATGCTGAAACCTATTTTTCAAAAAGTTCAACTTAATCTTAACTCCAACCATCTCCGTATCTCCGATACGGGAGGTCTTAAATCGACCGATCCTTACCATTGCACACTGTATTACATAAACGTTTATAACGATAATGTGTGTGGAAAATGGCTGATAACCTGTAGGTGTGTATTTGTAATTCAGGTGAGGATTGGGAAGGAGGCAGCCATGGCCTTAATTTAAGAACCATCCCGGCATTCGCCTGGAGTAGAAGCGGGAAACCAAAGAAAAACACATCCAGGATGAATGAATGAGTGAATGATTTACAGAGATAGGATTGTATCCAAAATTAACTTAAACGAATTTGAAACGTCACTTATCTTCAGAGTACAATCTATTTAGAACATAGGTCGGTTGGTGTTCAAACACGTGAATACACATCACGCTAGAAACATGTTTATGGAAATATTTGAGTGGAATGAGTAACCTTGAGATGGTCACTGATAACCCTGGAATTCGTACCATTGATCTTTCAGTTATCCAATCCTCAGCGTGAAGTGTAACAACATGTTTACGGATCTATTTACGGGATACTATTTGAATCAATAAATTGTATGATTTTCGAGACCGTCTTAAAACGGCAGCATGTTTGAGACGCCAGTATGATTGACCTGAAGGGGATATGGGTCTCCCACTTTTGAGTCGTCAAGAGCCCGAGTGATGGAACACCTGTCGGAATCACAGGGAAGTCTAACTCTGAAGGCAAGCAGGCGTAGATCAGGACCCGTTTCTGTGAAGCATTGGAAGTGAACATTACGTCTGTCGGCCACAAAGGTAGACTAGCCTATTATTCCGACCAGAGGTACACCACTTGGGATCTCAACGGCTCATTTAACTTGGCTCAAATGCCAACAGTCTGTAGGGGGTTCATTCATGTAAGCTTGAGCACTGATGGCGAAAGCCTGACTGTCAGTTTATATTGCTTTCTTAAGATGCCTTTCTTGCTTCCTACTACCTTCATACGCCTGTTTACCAGCTCTTGATGGATGCAGTGTTTTTGAATTTGTCCGTTGGCACCGGTTAGAATAAAATGAGGCTTTTCACCCATATCTTAATCTCACTCATGGCTGTGATTATATGGAATCTACTGAGGTATGAGTGGTGCTGAGTAATGACCTTCAGGGCACAACTAGTGTCAGTGGATGCTGTGAAAGGTTCTACTCGTAGGGTTGGTACTGCTGCACCGAGTCAGTGAGGAAAGCAATGGCAAACTACTTCACTCCTCACCTTGCTTAGTACGCCTCATTATAGTGTTCCCTCTGGGTTTTGTGGGTTTCAGCCCACATAACCGATAGTGGCACTTTTATGAGGATCCAACCAGCCTCCGGAATGACTAACAGACAGACTACCTTCATACAGAGTCTTCCTCTTCCAGCCTACGCGCTTAACTCGTTCAGAGTTACGGCAAATATATACTGGGTATTCCTCCTAGGTATTAATGACTGTGTGGTTACTGAGCGGTATATTGCATGTTGAACTTAATGGTTCTATTATTTAAATCACTCATAATGGTTCCGTATTGATGTGCTTAAATAGTTTTTAAAAAGATTTATATAACCACCTGAATCAATACTTTAATGAAAATAATCATCATACTAATCATACTAATATATAAAAATGAAATGGTGTGTGTGTGTCTGTCTCCTGCCTGTTGCTCAATCACGCAAAAACCACTGGTGCGATTAAAATGAAATTTTGCATGGACGTAGCTGATTTACCAGATTTACACATAGGCAACTTTTGATTTCGATATTTTGCACTATTTAAAAATGGCGAACATTTTAGTGACGTCACTACACCTTTTAGTTTCATACTTTCATATTTCCATTTCAAATAAAAAGAGAATGCTAAGAAATACTATAGCAAACTTTTGATGGCACATACGAGCTTTAGAATTTAATTTTCTATCCGAAAGGCCCTTATCACTTTTCGTGTATCTCCAACGGTTAGCTAGTAAAACCTAGAAAACACTGTCAACGCCGAGCGGTGCAGTATATCACTATACAATTAAAATAAAAGTTTGTCTGTTTCTTCTGAATTTCTACGGAAATTTGAGTTATTTACGCGTTTCAGACCGTTTTATGATGGATGCGCTCGAAAATATTTTTTTTGTCTGTCTGTTTCTTTTTTGTTTGTCTGTGGACAACTTTGTTCCCTTATAACTCGAGAACGGCTGGGTGTATCAACGTAAAATTTGGTACACATATCCATCAGAGGCACGACACTATAGTGCCGCCATCGTTACTTCAAACTTGACAGTTCTCCGGCTGGCGATACGGTGTTGCCAGTCCACTAACGCGAGTCAGCTGACGTACATGATTTTAGCCGTAAAGTTAACAAAACTCGCGTAATGTGAGCAGACATGTTTACACACAACATCATACTCGTGAATAAGTATATAGTAGCAGAAATTACACATATACTGCGGTTAATAGAATATTTCTGATAATGAAGCAGAAGAAAATTGTAACAAATAAATTACTCATCAATACCGCCTCACGTCTGGGGTCGAAGATAATCCGAGTTCGAGAAAATGTATTATAAAACCTATAAAGGGAAAACACCACTCAATTCGGAGTCATGTCGTCACCTAAATAAATGTTGTGGCTAATCAGCCACTCAATGAGCTCATTCTTTCTTGCTGCCATTGTTGGAGCTTTGTCGTGAATGACACTATGATACGGGGCATTGTCCATAACAATATTGTGCTCTTCTCAGGCAAGTTGTTCAGCAATATTTCTTCAAACCATTTCCTCTCTTGGCTCTTGTCTTCCTCGTGCTACACCCCGGCATGACACTATCACACACATGCACGGCAGAAATAACACGAACACTCACTGACCTAAAGCTAACCTACAACTAAACGTAATTTTACTACACTATGTCAAACGACAAGCAAATACTAAGCTATTAAATAACAACAGACTAGAATAATATAATATATATATACGAGAAATAGGAGGATACACAAAGACCGCCAATGAAACTAACCGAGCACAATGCAAACAGCTGACAACAACATGTGTGACCGCAAGATGTTAGCTGGCAACATCGTCAGCGAAACTCGATTTATCTCGATATATCAATTTGAATGGCCGCCTGTAATTGGCTGGTTAGAGTGTAGCTGTGACGTAGCACTGAAACTTCAAGTCGGAAGTAAGGATGGCTCTAGTATAATCATTGATGTAACTCTTCTACGTACCTCTCTTAAAAGGGCCCTCAAAATTGATGCTGAAATAGGCATAGAAGGACGAGACAGAGCACATTTTCAGCCCCTCAATGTGAGAGACAAAACTCGGGGGGCACCACATTTTAAGGCCCTAAAACCAACCGTTTTTTAGATATTCCCAGAAAACTAATTTCATTTAATAAATTAATGAAAGAATGCAAGCCGGTAACCATGGCAACAGAATCTCAGAGTTCCATCTATTGCTGTAAGACGCAATGCAATTCCATTACCTAGAATTAGCCTACTTTCGATTTTTGCAAAAAATGAAAGTAGACTTATGAGATCACTACAGGGCGAAAAAAGTGTGTCTGCCTGTGTGTGTGTATGTGCGTGTGTGAGTCTGTGTGTGTGTGTGAGTGTTTGTACTCTGAATGTCTGTCCCACCATATCAATTCGAACACGGTGAGCGCAAATTGAACGAAATTTGGTACAAAGGTAGCACTAGCAAAGGACACCTCAGTGTCATGTTTTATATCGCCGCCATCTTGGCGGAAACGTAATGGCGGCCACACAAATGTTCAAAGCTTAAATCAAATTACGACTAACCTAATCATCCGATCTCTACCAAATTTTGCAACAACATACCTTTATGAAGGGAGCATCCTTTGACAAATCTAATAGGTCATTAGCCTAATAGTTTGCGGATGGCGGCCATCTTTGTGTGAAAATCGATTGCCCCTATTAATTCGAACACGGTGAAACCGAATGGAACGAAATTTGGTACAGAGGTAGTACTAGAAAAGGGAACCCCAGTGTCATGTTTTATATCGCCGCCATCTTGACGGAAACGTAATGGCGGCCACACAAATGTTCAAAGCTTAAATCAAATTACGACTAACCTAATCATCCGATCTCTACCAAATTTTGCAACAACATACCTTTATGAAGGGAGCATCCTTTGACAAATCTAATAGGTCATTAGCCTAATAGTTTGCGGATGGCGGCCATCTTTGTGTCAAAATCGATTACCCCTATTAATTCGAACACGGTGAAACCGAATGGAATGAAATTGGGTACAGAGTTAGCACTAGTAAAGAGCACCTCAGTGTCATGTTTTATATCACCGCCATCTTGACGGAAACGTAATGGCGGCCACACAAATGTTCAAAGCTTAAATCAAATTACGACTAACCTAATCATCCGATCTCTACCAAATTTTGCAACAACATACCTTTATGGAGGAAGCATCCTTTGACAAATATAATAGGTCATTAGCCTAATAGTTTGCGGATGGCGGCCATCTTTGTGTGAAAATCGATTACACCTATTAATTCGTACACGGTGAAACCGAATGGAATGAAATTTGGTACAGAGGTAGCACTAGCAAAGGGCACCTCTGTGTCATGTTTTATATCGCCGCCATCTTGACGGAAACGTAATGGCGGCCACACAAATATTCAAAGCTTAAATCAAATTACGATTAACCTAATCATCCGATCTCTACCAAATTTTGCATCAACATACCATTATGGAGGGAGCATCCTTTGACCAAACTAGTAGGTCATTAGCCTAATATTTTGCGGATGGCGGCCATCTTTGTGTGAAAATTGATTCCCCCTATCAATTCAAACACGGTGAAACCGAATTGAACGAAATTTGGTACAGAGGTAGCACTAGCAAAAGGCACCTCAGTGTCATGTTTTATATCGCCGCCATCTTGACGGAAACGGAATGACGGCCAGCCAAATATTAAAAGCTTAAATCAAATTTCGACCATCCTAAAAATTTGATCTCTACCGGATTTTGCAACAACATGCCTTTTTGTGGAAAGCATCTTATGACTGACTACAAGGTCATCAGCCCAATAGTTTGCAAATAGCTGCCATGTATGTGTGCAAATCCATTCCCCAGATCAATTCAAACACGGTGAAACCGAATTGAATGAATTTTTTTACAGAGGTAGCACTAGCAAAGGGCACCTCATATTCATGTTTAATATTCCTATAGCACGTTGTATTTCAACAAGCTACTACAACCAACATTCAATTATACTCCTTGAAAAGTACAAAGAGTTATAACAATACCCATGCATTTAGGAGAAAGTAGGCTATACGTTCTTTACTGAACATCTTGTTTTTTTCACGCAATTTTCAAGTGCAACATATAGTACAAAAGGTCTATTATATCTACAAACAGCAACATTATTTTCAAAAATTCCTGAATTGAATCAGCGTTTTTGTGGCGTTTAGGAATTTGGGCCATTTGAGGCTAAAAAACCTGAATTTTCATGCACCACAAGCCTTTATAATTTATGAAAGGGGTATTTCTGTGTATGGGGACCTAACACAACGTAGAAGGTCAGTTTTTATGTGACGAGTATTGCGTTTCGTCTGCAAGGCTTTCAATTCTGTTTCACGTCTGGAAGTACACGTTAGGTGAATTTAGTTTGAGAGCACATTTTAACTAATCTTTTTTTTTGTCAACATACGGGTCCATCGTAAGGATGTTTTTGTTTGATACTGTGTGGTAGATATACCCATATTTGGGTATGTGGGTGATATGTTGTAGACAATAGTCTGTCTTTCTGTGTATCTTTATGTACGCCTATAACTCGAGTTCGGATGATTGGTGCATCGTAAAATTAAGTATTGTATCCATGAGAGTCAATACACCAATCATTTATAAAACTCTTCACAGTACTTTGCATACAGTAGAAAGGTGGATATAGGGAAATACTTCTCAAAATACATGCTAAAATAGGCGAAATATGAAAATTATCCTAGAAGGACGACCAAAGCATATGTTGCGGTTCTCAATGTGAGACACGACATTCGGGAGTCTATAAAGGGTCTCCGAAAACCACATTTTAAGGCCCTTAAATTAACAGTGTGTGTGATATTCCCATAAATCTAACTTCGTTCTGATAAACTTATGAAGGAATGACAAGCCGCTAACCATTGCAACAGTAGATCAATTGATAATGTCTGGTGTTAACACCGATCACCGTTTGAAGAAAGGGTACTTCTGCTAGTTATTAATAAAGTGGTTCTTGATACATATTTCAGGGAATAATTAACAATTTTTGACCCCTCCATCAGCCAATTGTAAAGCATTAACATAATGAAATTATGATAAAGCGTAGCACTGAAATATGAATGGTTATTTAACCTAATATGGTGCACCATATATATTTGTAGAAAAACTAAGGTATAGATCAAAATGAAGTAGTTGGTGACGGTGATAGTATTTGGCCTGCAAATGTTAATGAAGATGTATGAAGACACCAGTAGTCAGTGCATTCACAGTCCCGCTTGAAACAATGGTCAATAGCCTGAGATTACAAACGTGGAATTAAAATACTTCACCATTCTGTGTATAATAAATGAAGATGTCTTTTTATGCTTAAAAGATCCAAAAGCCAATCTAAATGGCAGCATGCAAATTAACACGACGTGGAAGGAAAGGGCTTCTCTTGGCAATGAGGTTAGCTCAATGTATAGGCCTAAAGAGAAGCGTGAAAAAACCAAATATAATTAATTATAAAAGTGACTGAAGGGGGAATTTATTTATTTATCTGAAACATGTACCCAGAACAACTTTATCAATAATTGTTTTCATTAAAGTATTGATTCAGGCGGTTATATAAATCTTTTTAAGAACTTAATAGTTGCACGTAATTCTTTCTTTTTGTCTTTGACAACGACATACGATAATGTGTACCACTCAGAGGCGTAACAAGGGTTGCTTCTGGTGGGGGACGAGCTGAGTCAACATTAACATTCCGATGAGGGTGGGGGCTCTTTCAAAACATCCTATAATATTCTTTGTGTTAAGTTTACTTAGCCTTTTATAGGTTTTATTCTGATTTAGCAAATGCTCGAAAATTAACTATTGTGTTCATATTAAATTATAAAGTTCAGTTTTCTTCGCAAAATCATCTGGCTGCTTGTATCCCCAGACATTGTATAAAAATAAAAAAAACTACAGTTTACAACTAAAGTTTAACTTAAAACTGCAAAAATAAATAAAATATTCCCTTTTCAAAATAGCACTTTCAGTCGGATACCTACAGAATGGCAACTATCAACTGGTGTATTTTGGAAAGGGATGAGGAAAGATACTGCTACATTTTGCTCAGTAAGTGTTAATTTAGAGCAACACTAAAATGTTGAGCGAGTGAAAAGAAATACTTTCGAACACAATCCAATTGTTTGTCATCAATCCGAAGACGGGTTTTCATTACAATGTAAAAACTTTATCAAATTTCATATATTCATTACTAGCTTCGCCCGGGAACAGTTATGAATGCATTACGTGATAAACTTTTTTTCGACGTCAATGAACTACGACCTATATCCGCTTTACGTCTCGGAATGATGGGTTAAAATCACTGACTGGACAATTAATTATATTATCATGGAGATGCATGTGCAACGAATTCTTGTCAGACGTGATTTAAGAATGGTGAGGTGCATGAAACACAAATCCCCCTTCCGTCCAATCTTAACTTGACTGTGTATTTTGCGGAACGAAAAGTTCATATGCAAAATGAAGAAAGGCTGAGTTGCACTTCCGGGAAACTCCAAACACAACCACTCATCTCTGAAGTCTTAACTCAACACGACTTGACAGTTTGCTGCTGGCTGAATCTCGGGTAATAGGCTCGTCCGCTAGCTAGGCTGTAACTGGGGTGATAGGCTCGCCCATAGCTAGCACGTAAACTGTCACCTCATTAATTGAATGGAGATTGCTGAAAGAAATAAAAACGTAAAAACACCTATAGTGGGCGATGTATTGAAGGTAGAGATATGCTCTCGCAGACTTTTTTTTTGTAGAAATATTCATGCTGAACAATTCTTACACTCATAATATATTGATATTTTTAACGGTTTGCTCAGCGTAAGCTTAAAAAGCGCACGGACGCCAGGTTTCTTTTCCGACTTTTTCACTGAAATTGTTACTGCTTGGCTTCCTAGGGTCATAAATAAACTATTTTCTACAGAAACCTTCGTCGAGATATCCTTTACAGAATGGTGGAAACCGTATCAAAATACATCCATCGGTTCTAGAGATAACCCGTTATATCCTAGAATCGGGGACATTGTTTTATACTAAGTAGAGATTTCGTTCCGAGTTACATCTCTGGTACCACTTCCGTCATCTAGCGGGTGTATTACTGACGCTTGGACTTGTGCGTATTCCAGTGGGTAACATCATAACATTCTAGGTTTTGTGAGTGAATGCGTAAATTGTTTTCGAGTTAACTGTCAGCTGTTGAACATGGCCACTCATAGACGCGGTGGATTTCTTACAAGCAATGAAAGAGTTTTCGATATTTTAACGAATGAGGAAAGTTGGGATCAAAGTTTTCAGGTATGGATAATGAGTAAGATGAAAAATCCGTGTTTGAAAGTGCCATATAAGGGCATGACGAAGTAAATTGACCGTGATGAAGAGGAAATTGGTTCTTCACAATCAATAAGCCAAAGGGTCGCGAGTTCATCCACTCCGAAAGGGATTAGACAAAACAGTTAATAATCTGTTTCCACCTAGTTTCACCCAGGATGGTGACAATTCTGGAATTCATGATTGCCCGTTTTCTGAAAACTCTGTAGGAATCGAGACTTTTAATAAACTGTTCTGAATGATTTCGTGGAGAAAAGTGTGGGAAACAAACCTGGATCTTCTTCTTCTTCTTCTTCTTCCTCGCCTTTTCCCGTTACGCGGGGTCGGCTTTCTTAATCCTGAGGCGCCACTCATTTCTTTGGAAAGCATCATCAGCAGATAGGCCCAATACTCTCATGTCCCTGTGGGCATTCGTCATCCATGTTGTTTGACGTCTGCCGCTCCCTCTCTTTTGCGTAGTCATGAAAAGGCACTTCTTCACTACATGATTCTCCGGTCTTCGCATAACATGTCCATACCACTTTAGCCTGGTTTCTAAAAGTTTCTCTGTTAAAGGCGCTACTTTGAAACTGCCCCGCACATGTTCATTACGGATTTTATCTTTGAGAGTAACTCCACCTGCCCAACGTAGCATACGCATTTCAGTGGTATGTAGCTTTTGCTCATGTGCCTTTGTAGTAGCCCATGTTTCACTACCATAGAGTAGGATTGGTCTTACGGCAGTTTTATAAACTTTCCCCTTCGTTCTTATGGGTATTTTCGGATCACATAAAACTCCTGTTAGTTCGCGCCATTTGTTCCACCCAGACGTGGCCCAATGGATTATATCGGCAGTTATCGTGCCATCTTCAGCAATGACAGAACCTAGATATTTGAATTTTGTTACCCTTGGTAAGGTTTCACCATCTAGTTTAAGTTCAATATTTGCCATACTGGGTTTATTGTTGTAGAAGTCGCATACCATATATTCAGTCTTGGTTCTACTAATGCGCAGTCCATTAGACTCTAGAGCTCTCCTCCATTTGTCTAAACTCTCCTGTAGGTCATAAATACTGTCAGATATTAGTGCCACATCGTCAGCGTACAGAAGATTCCACGGTAAGGGTTTCTGAAATTGTTTCGTTAGGTTGTTTATAGTAATATTGAATAACAGTGGACTTAGAGCACTTACCTGATGAACCCCCACTTTGATATCAAATATTTCGGACAAACCAGCTGGGCTTCTGACACATGTCTTTACATTGTTATACATACTCATTATAAGTTTTATGTATAGTTCAGGAACGTTTTGCGACCTTAATGCTTGCCATATTAACGGTCTTGGCACACGGTCGAAGGCTTTCTAAAGATCTATAAAAACCATAGACAAACTCTGCTTGTTTTCACGAGCTTTTTCAATTACCAGCCTTATTGCATGGATTGCGTCAATGGTTCCTTTCCCAGCAGTGAAGCCAAACTGATTATCTGTTAACTTCAAATTTTGAAGGCGCTCACAAACAAACCTGGATCATGGCTAATAAATCGAAAACTATCCCGGAATTTCCCTCCACAAGACAAATGTTCTGCAGGCGAGCGTATTGCAGGCCCATATAATGTTCTCCCACAATTGGTAAGTCATCAGTGCACAGGATAATGTCAATTTTTCTATCCATTTTAACATTAAATCAGTTTCACCCTGTATCAGCACAAGGACTATATAAATAACTTAACATTAGCTTGCCACGGTGGGTGAGTGGTTAACGTGTCGGTCTACTAACACCAAGCTTGCAGGTTCGCTCCTGGCCGTGGTAAGTGATTTTTTGAAAGGCGGCAAAAATTACGACACCATTTCATACGATGTTGGCATGTCAAGGAACCCATTTGAATTCAGTAGGCTGTGTTCAGAATGGCAAAATTAATCTCGGGAGTTTCCGCCAACACAAAGTTCCTAATTTCTCTACTAGAAAGTGCTATAGTGTTCAAGAAGCTTAGATATCTAACTTCCTTGACTTTCATAGTGCTTCAAGGAACAACGAAATTCGACATGCAAGCTAACCTTAGGGTGTCAAATAACAAAGCTTGCACCCGGCACCCGAGGTCATCCGATATTATATTATTACTACTTAACATTAAGAGAACTGGGATTTGATTTCAGGTTTGTACAAATATATTCGGTTCATTACTTGAATGTAACTTCCAAAGAACTATTTAAGCGAGCCTTACATTGGGAAAACCAGGAGCAACTCAGTGGAATAATTGTGCATTGCACACATCACTGAAAGTGTACCTTGACTTCCTTAAAAAGGCTGGATTTAGTATTTTCGATTCTATTCTCTAGTGCCGCTAGTTTTGTCTGAACCTGATGCCTAGTTAACGAACCATTACACAAGCAATTTAACATAACAGCTGTGACATTAAATTCAATGCTGCGAACTTCAATGTATCGTATGTAACAAGTCGACTCGTGAATGTAGAGCACTATATTTCCCAAGCAGGACAACTAGGCGTCTTGTATCCAAGAAGTCTCTGGACATAGTATCGAAAAACAATGTTATCGTATTAATAGCAATAGTAATATTATTATTATTATTAATAATAATAATAATAATAATAATAATAATAATGATTCCATAGATCGGCATACCCTGTTCAACATATTAGAGGAATTCCAAGTCGACCGAAAAACGAGGGAACTGATTAAACAAACTCTGACCAACACAACATCAAAAGTTAAGTTCTTGGGATAAATTTTTGAACCGTTCGATATCAGAACTGGTGTCTGACAGGGAGATGGGCTATCCCCATTACTGTTCAATTTAGTTTTGGAAAAAGTGATTCGTGAATGGAGAAAAGAAACTAAAGGTATAACCATTGGCAGACGTCTGAAAGACAGAATTCACCTTGATTGCTTAGCTTTTGCAGATGACCTTGCAATCCTTTCAAACAATAGACAATAAGCAATCCACTCCATAGAAAAATTGCATGCAATAGCCGCAAGAACCGGACTCCAAATATCATTTGAAAAGACCCAGTTTATGGAAGGCACTAAATCAAGATTTGACGATCATCCACTAATCACCAAACACGGAGTAATTTCCCAAGTAGACAAATTCAAGTATCTAGGCGAAATTATTCATCCAGCAGGGTTAAATCAGGAAGCTAACAAAGAAAGAACTGCTAAATTGCAAAGGGCTTACAAAATCACATGGAACAAATACAACAAAAGATGTATCTCAAAGAATGCAAAATTACGACACTACAACACAGTCATCAAAACAGAGGCACTGTATGCATCCGAAACACTGATAATTGGTGGCAGGTCACATATGAAAAGCATCGAGAAACAAGAGAGGAAAATTCTCAGAAAAAACCCTAGGACCAAAGTTTGAAAATGGAATTGGGATGAAAAAGAAACCACATGAAATTTTTCAATCCACAGAAAAATTTCACAATTACAGTACTATCAGAAAACGACGATTAAAATTCTACGGACACCTTCACAGAATGGATCAAGACAGGCTGACAAAGAGAATTCTAACTCTAGCGCTAACCCAGAAAATCCGCAACAATTGGTTAACAGAAATACATGAAGATCTACAAGAAATGGGTATTGCTGAGAAAACCATTCCAGATAGAGTAAAATTTAGAAGCCTAGTAAACAAACATTAATTTGCAGAGAAACCTAAAAGGAAAAACACAGGCTGGACAGCAGCACGCAGAAAAGAACACAGTGAACGAATGAAGATATATTGGAAAGAAAAGAAGAAGGAACATTGTGCAAAATAAGTTCAAGCGCACTCCGTAGTTGGGCATAACGATTTAAAAATAATAATAATAATGTTATTGGTTTTACGTAGCTTTTAATTATTGCGTTGTTTATAGACGACGGGGAGTTGGATTTTTGCCCCTCAGGGGATCTTTAACATGCTAGTAAATCTACTGACACGGGTCCCTGCCACTTGTGCACCTCAACCGAATGCGCCAGCATACGATCCTTCATCCTTGGGTACAGCAGGCGAGAACGTTACCGCTGCACCACGCAGTCAGCCTTATATCACTAATAAATACGGTATTCAAACTGCTATATTTCCCTTAATTTACTGACGGATCGTGATGATTCCTGCGCTGTGTTGTACCACATAATTGCTATGTCAATGGTGACTAACTCCTGGCGTATCGGCTTGTATTCTTGGATGTCACCCCAGAGGTCCGGGTTTGATTCCCGGCTGAGCCAAACAATTTATTGATGTCTTTGATAAGTAACATAATGCAATAAATCTGATTGACATTGCAGTTCCCCTCAATCGAAATATATTCAAATACTGTAAATTTAGCTAAAGAAATTAAGCTGTTGTGGAAAGTTAGGCATCAAGCCTATCCTCTCTGACAAGACCATAAACGCGAACGTACATATCATCATGTGGTGCTCATATTCCACAACGGAGGCAGGGGTGTACTTGTCACCAGCTTAGGATTGCATCTCTTGTGCCGGGATTTGTACGCGAGAACTCTTCTAATGCTTTGTTATTTGATGTTCTATATCCGCTTCTAGCTTCAGATCCCGCTTTCTTAATCTAAAGGTGGCGAAATCTTAGGAGGTGAGGTGTCTTGTGTTTGGGAGCATTCTGCCTGTATTCAGCATTCCTTTAGTCCGCAGGTCTACTTGTTGTATTTCACGAATCTCTCACAAATTCCTACTCACATGGGTCTCTGTGATCCACAATGTTCTGCTTGCTTACTCTCTCAGTGAGTTCAGGGTACATATCGATAAACAGTTTGTGAATTTTTGTCCTGTAGGAAGTCATGTCACGATCTCCATTTGTGCTCGTAATATAACAACGCATAACATCTTTGTTCGTATTGGTTGTCCATTTAATGCTCTGGCGTACTAACCCAGCTTTCGTGGTTGTCTGACAGTTAATAGACAAAACACTAGTGGCAGGTACACCCAATTATTATTATTATTATTATCTTTAATTTCTCATAATTGGTACAACAGAGTCTACAACATACCAATTTGATAATCAAGTATCCTGTAAACCTATTACTGAGATAAAACTTGCCTAACAATAGGGCACCTATCCAGCAGCACTGTCTTCTGTATTCTGGCAATCATGTGTTTCATTTGCAGTTTCTCCAAAGCAAATTCCAACGTCTTTGGGACAACTCCCGTGGAAGAGATTGGCGAAATTCTCACGCATTTTATTCCCCATAGTTTTCGTACATCTTCAGCCAACGGTGCGTAATTGTTTTTTTTACTTGGGTAGATTGCATACTTTGGCTAAGTGGGACAGCAACGTCTATCAAGTAGGCGTTTTGATTTCTTTTATTGAGATAGACAATATCAGGTCGATTGGCCAAGACTTTCTGGTTGGTTAAAATATGTATATCCCAATACATCTTACAATGCTCATTTTCAAGCACGTTAGCAGTCTTGTAATTGTTGCACACCATGCTCGTATCCAGAAGTCTACAGTTTATAGCGAGCTCTTGATGTAAGATCTTAGCAACATCATTGTGCCTCTTGGAATACTCTATACCAGCCAGCGTAGAGCAGCCACCGATGATATGATCGGTGGATTCCAGCGCTGAGGTGCATCTACGACAGCGTTATGCTTTGGTCTACAGTTATGCGTTACGGTTACGGAGAGGAAATATAGTAAGGTTGCACTTGAGCGTATGACGTCATCATGTTGTTCAGTGCATATGCGCAGAGTCTGAGTTTACTCCTGGGCTATGGCGTTATGCGATACCGAGACGGAGAGCACGTGACGTCATGCAGCAGATTGCACCTCCCGCTCTCCGTTCCCCGCGCGGCAAGCCTAAGTTAATGGGTAATCGAGTCTGTTGAAAGAGTCCTGGGGCTTCGAGCGAAACGAGAAGCTCTTCTGCCTTTCTAACACGTGTAGCATTTGTAGCATGCGTCATTTTAAATTATATAAAGTCTAGACTTTCAGACTGACTGTAACTTATTTTACTTGATTTATTTTGGTATTTATTGATTTATAACTACTCTTACCGTGCCCAACTCTAGGAATGGGTATTCCAAGTTTCAGACACCTAGATATCAAGGGAAAGGCTGTAGCCGCTTTTGAAAGTTGAGATATTTGAATATCGCGCTACATTGCTTCTCGAAGCATTTGGAAATAATTTACCGATAGTTGGATGTCAAGTGACGTAGCGAGTAATAGCAGAGGTGGAGGCTATTTATTGATTAAATAGTTAATTATGGAGTAGAGACTTGAGACTGGGATCAGATTACTGGCACGGCCAAATGAAAGAGAATGCAATTAGTATCAAGTAAATCGGACCAGGGATTCAAGAGATATGAGGATTTCTAGATATCAGGTGATGACGCGTGACCCTGACAGTTTTGAATAAAAGCCAGCTGGCCGAAGCAACTTCAGCTCATTCTAACACAAGCACTTGGCGAGCAAGTTGCATCTACGCTGAGCCAAGGCACATGGTTGCCGGATCTACGCAGAAGTTCTTTTCAAGTCGTGATAGTCACGAAAAGTGCTGCGCTACGAGTTGGAACTTAGTAAGTTTCTGGTGAGGAGAATCACTGAGGTGATTGATATTTCTACAGACATTGGTGGAAATATTTATATTTCTACAAGGACATATGCTAGACTTTGTCTAGAAATAATATTTTGTCACAGTCCAGTAATAACTTAATACTTGGATGTTTAAATCCATTCAGTCAGTTTTCATTATTTGTAACTAGTTAACCACTTCGATCTGTCAGTACACTGAAGACTAGTCTATAACGGTGGCGTTCATTAGTCTACGCAAGGGAAACTACAAGTTGCCTAGCGCATGGTAGATGGTGATATAACAAACCATGCCCAGGGAACGATCTTCAGAACAGCCGTTAATTGCTTAGACTGTCAGTGTTTTTCTTGTACTGATAAGATTACAGTGAGTTATGTTACAACTGACATATTTAAGAAGAGATCACTTAGATCTGACCCTATTTATACAAACTGTTATGGCTTTGATAGAAGCCCATATTAAAATGGAACCACAGTTTATTCAAACGTCAAAAGATACTACCACTATGTCTGACTAGACGAATTGTGGGTATATGATGGCGGCGGATACAAGGATTATACGTGCTTGTCCGATAGGGCATGTCTATGGATAAATCTGGTACAGACCAGGTTTACTACGCTTCAAGACCATCAAGAAATGTAAGCCACATTTGAATTATATTATGCCTAGCTAATTGGAACAAACTATTTTTTCTGCAGATGACCAACACATATTTTTCTTCGTATTTAAAGCTTGCAATGATTTACGCAAGACTTGTTAGAGTTATTCTGAGTATTTTCAGCACTCAGAACAGTTTAGGATCGATGACCGAGCATTTCGAGCATTTATTTGAATATTTCATATTTTTGGGAAACCACGGAAAACAACCGACGTAACTGTAAAAGTTAATAATTTATTTTTGTTGAGGACTGGATGCTTTTTCCATATTCGAAGGTTCGAACATGTGGATTCTCACATAATGAGATGATAATTAAACATATTTAAAATGATATAAATAATAATAATAATAATAATCCACTAATAATAATAATAATAATTTTTATAATTTTTCTAAATAATTCTTGGATATTATATTTTCTAATAATCATATGTATTGAGAAAGAGCCTGTGAAGTAGTTTAATCATTTCTAGTTTGGAACAGGAGATTTTCCGAAGGAGAGTGGTTAGCGCAAGCCCGCATTTAACCAACATTTCAGTTCTGGTTGAACAGTTGATATTTGCAATGAGCAAAGTACATTTTTCAGATAACACGGAGAGGCATGAAACGGGAAGCAAATGATATTTGTATCAAATAGGATATTTTTGTGTTTATATAAAATCATGACGTAAATACACTCGAAAGTGAAATAAAGATTTTCATAAGTATGGTAAATTCACGGGTTGAACTGAATGGTAAAATAAAATAAACTTGTAAGTTTATTAATCTTCCAGTGTTGATAACAAGCAGAGGCTTGATTTATTGTATAAATTTTGGGAAGAAAATTTATATGTGTGGAGTAGTTGAAATGCCATTCCCAGGTGCGCATGTTTAAGTCACAGGAATGAAGGTTTTTTCGAGCATCAATCAAATAGCAGGTTCGATGGCTCAGGTTTATAGTAGGAGTATTGGAGCCACACATTTCGTCGTATGAATAACCCGAAGGTTATTTCTTTGAAACCATCAGTTCTTATTTCAACCTTGTTTACGAATTCCATTTAGACTTTGATTTTGCTAGAACCCGGATTTGTCATGATAGTAGTTTATTCTTCTTCAGAGGAAGACCTTTGCCGTTGTTGTTGTAATATTGTGTTCTTACACAAATAATAGAATGGGCCACTGCCAATTAAAATAATTCTTTAACCACGAGTAATTTGAAGGATATTTTCAATCCTAGTGCCATGAACTAAATGAATTCATTATGAAACTACAATTCTAATTTCCGCATTCTGTCGAAGAATTGCAAGTTGTGAAAATTGCTAAAAATGGCCATGAATATAAATATTTTTATAATAATGATTCCAAGTGGAAAATTGAATAATTGAATGGTTCAACCATTTATTGATCAAGTTGATGATTCAGAAATCATATATTTTGTTAGGAACTTGAAGTTCATAATCGAGTCACTTCTCGAATGTTAAATGTCAGAAGAACAATAAATTGTTGTTGTGCTTCGCACAGTTCTTCGATGCTATGCTCAAGGTCAAATACTTTTCAGATGTTATTAATATGTGTAAATAATTTGTGTTGCTTAAATGATGATAATATTTTCGACGATATATTTTTGAAACTGGAAAAAAGAAAGTGAAAGTTTAAAAATTCTACGAACATTTATTCTACGAGTGTTAATATCATGTAAATATTCAAACAGTGATCTATGATATTTCCAGTATAGACAATTAACTTTGAACTGGATTTAAATATTAATAATTTTGGAACACAGTCCACAGGACTATTAATCGGACTTGTGTTTCCAAAAAGATTGTCAAATGTGTTTGCAAAATTTCTGTATATTGTGTGTAAATAAGAGTGTGGATCGCCACACGTGGATGATGCTGCTTTGAGCATCCTTGCAGTCAGATTTTAACTTCAAAATAAACTGAGATAATTTTACCAGATGTGTCATACCCAATTAAATCTCCTTCTATCCTTATTGTTGCATTGAGCCAAAAATCAGTAAAGCATTTTTTCTATTTGATGTCGTTTTTGCGATTTGCTTTAACCCATCTGGCGCTCCGGGATATTTTGACTCTCGTGCTGACTGATTATTGGTAAAATGCATATGTGGTCGTGCGGACTCCGGTCTAAACGGGCACATTACGTTATAATGTTGAGCATATTTTATGGTGTGTATTTGCAATCTAAAATGTATACATAATAATATATTTATTGCAGCTAAATAGCCATACAAAAAAAAAAAAAAAGCAAAGGCAAGCAGCGGAGCAGCAGATGTGTTGTGGTTCCATAAAATAAGCATATTACAGTATATCACGGTATATCAGTCTGGTGAGAAATGCCTAGAATATATAAATTGGAATGCTGACAGAGAGCGGTACAGAAAAGACTGATGCAATGGATCAAGCTGATGACTCGGAGGAACCTCTGTTCTATACCCAAGCCGTTGAATACTGGTCTGGAATACCCCCCACTGTAGATGGCATGCTTGGTGGGTTTGGGTTCATCTCCAACACAGACATCCAGGGATCAAAAACCTTCCTGAAGAACTTGTTCAAGATGAAGGACAGCCCGGGGAAGGGGCGGGCAATAGACTGTGAAGCTGGCATCGGCCGGATCACCAAGCACCTCCTCCTCCAGTTCTTCGATAAAGTAGACTTGGTGGAGCAGAATCCTACATTCTTGGAAGAAGCCAAAACTTTCATTGGACCAAATAAAAAGGTGGACAACTTATTCAATATTGGCCTTCAACATTTCCGTCCCCCTGCAAACACGTATGATGTAATCTGGTGCCAGTGGGTGTTAGGGCATCTCACAGACTGTGAATTTGTGGAGTTCTTCAGAGCCTGTAGTGAAGGTCTGAAATCCAAGGGGGTTATTGTCGTCAAGGAGAACATGACATCAGGAGATAAAGTGGAGGTTGACGAACAGGATTCTTCTGTGACTCGGCCACTCAGCGTACTGAAGACCCTGTTTCAACAAGCAGGGCTGATGTGTGTGAGAGAAACAAAGCAGAGCAACTTTCCTTCTGGACTCTACAAAATGTATATATACGGTACATATAACACCACATCTTTCAACACTGGACTACGGCGATTAAAATTCGTTGTCCTAGATCCGTGGTAGAGTCTATTGCTGTTGTTGTATTTGGTGTTGATTCTTTAGGGGATTTGCGGCATTATTGTCTTGTAGCACCGTGTAATTGGGTGTGTGTAGAAGTTGTCTGATAGCCTGTGTCACTGTGATGTCTGTAGGCTTACTAGTGTGTGTACGTTTATACGAGGAAGGATTTGGGTAGGAAGCTGTTGTTGTTTCATTTGAGATGCTTGGACATCAATGTCATTTAGCCCTGTGTACTTAGGTGAGTATTGAATTTTAACTGATAACCAGTGTTATTGTATAGTCTGTATTAGTGTGTGGATATATAATTCAGGTGAGGATTCAATCAATCAACGTATAATATCCCTATAGCACGTTGTATTTCGTTAAGTTACTACAACCAACATTCAATTATACTCCTTGAAAGAAAACAAAGAGTTATAATTATACCCATGCATTGAATTGTATACCTTATATAACATTATGATGGTTTTTAATAAGATCTTCTAATATGGCGTTTTTTATGAGAAAGTAGGCTATATGTTCCTTACTGAACATCTTGTTCATGCAGTGGTGGCTCTCATCCAGGAGTTAGCGTCAAAGTAGTGATTGTTCAACAACGTTCTGAAGCCTGTCCAATAAATTTCGTCTATTGCGTTGATTTCTTGAATATCATTTACAATTTCGATTATCCACTCGTTCTTGACTTGAGGAGGCCTGAATAACTATCCTTTGGTAAGTCTTTCATTGTTCATATTCTCAATATGTCCATTATTATTACTATTCATTATTTGTTTCACCCTATTTGGGGTACATGAAATCAATCACTTTTTATTGTTTTGAGCTTTCCTTTTGGCCCAGTATTGCCTCATCCTTTGAGATCTTGCTTCCCTTTCTTCGGCAGAGATGTGGATCGTACGCTTTTGTTTGAAGTTCACTTGGAACCGTTGTTTCTTATCCTTGGTGACGGTTTTGCCTGTTTTGTCCATGAGCATGGTGTCTATAATTTGGAGTTCCACAAGGTCTTTCTCGGTTTCCTTAAACCAAAGAGGTTTTTTTTTAAATTACGGAAGTGGTCGAAGATCTTTTTGGTTAATCTATTTGAATTCATTCGGAGGATGTGCTCATAAAAATCAATTCTCCGTTTTCTTATTGTGTCCGAGAGTTTTTCAGTTTTTTGGTAAAGAGTTTCGTTCCTGACCTGGATTAATTTGTTGTTATGAAATTTGGGGACTAAGATTTTGCGTATTATCTTTCTTTCCTTGACCTCCAGCCTTTCAAGCGGTCCCTGGGTGGTGAGAGACAATGTTTCGGCTACATATAAGGCTTCTGGTTTAATTACCGTGTTATAATGTCTTATCTTAGTATTCCAGGGGATAGACTTCTTGTTATAAGTGTCCTTTGTAAATTGGAAGGCCAATTCAACTTTATTTCTCCTAGATTCCATTGCATTTTTCTCTATTGCATTCCAGCCGATCCATTACCCAAGATATTTAATTTCTTTGACGTTGTCTATGTATTGTTTGCCCACTTGAAGCTCTTTTGATGTTTTTTTATGTTCGTCATTATTTTGGTCTTTTCAACTGAGATTTTGAGACCCATTTTTAACGCTTGCCTCTGGAGTTCGAGGATCTGTTCCTTGGCTTCTTCCCATGTCTCAGCTAATAAGGCCATGTCATCAGCAAACGCTAAACAGGTGACCTTAATGCCTTTATTTTTAGTTCCTATTCTGATTCCATTGTGGGTCTTCACATTCCACTCTCTGACTACTTTTTCGAGGGCACAGTTAAATAGGAGTGGAGAAAGTCCATCTCCTTGCCGTACACCTGTTTTGATCTCAAAAGGGGTGAAAAGTTCCCCCATGAATTTAACTTTGGAGAATGTATTAGTTGGTGCATTATTATTATTATTATTATTATTAAGATTATTATTATTATTATTGCTATCGTTTCGGCCATCTACGGACCACGCTAGTTCAACTGCCCTTTTCCATGTCTTTGCGCCTGGGCCTTAACGTTCACCCAGTATTTCCGCAGTCGTTTCCTATGTTGTTCCTTCCTCGCTTCATCCAAGTCTTGCCAGTTTTTAGTTTTAGCTTTTCTTGGAATCCATGATGTTCTTGGAGTTTCGACTTGAGTGGAACACAAATCGATGCTCAAGTATAACCATAAATAAACAGCAACTCATGAAATGGGACCGTCGTAGAAAGAGTCTAACATCACAGATCTTCCAATTACGTTCTTTACTCTGAGAGAGATCAACTGCTTCAAATATCTTTTGAGGGTGACTCCGTCTGCAGAGTGCACTAAAGGACATGTCTTCATTTTCCTCATTTCGTTAATTTCCCAGGAGATCTCGATGTAATTGCTCACCTCCTTTACCTCATATCTGGACAGTTTTCCTGAATATGGTTGTCTGTTCGTGACCAATATGTGTTACAGGTCCCTGAACCAATTACATTTTGTCGTTGATGAACTGAATAATAATAATTATAATTATTAATAATAATTATTATTCTTTACGATGAAGCCTGCTATGGACCACGCGCCAATTTCAATTCTTCACTCTTTGTTGTTTTCTCTTGCGTTCCTCCCAATATTTCTTCATTATCAGACTATACTGCTTCTTTCAGTCCTCTAACTACTTTGCCTCAGATTTTCTTTCCACTCTTCCCTGGAATCCTTCCATACTTAACACATTTTTTTCGAAAAATCTCTCTGTCCACAGTGTCTCCTATATTATCTCTTCCTAAATCTTTCTTCACCTCGTGAATACAGCTAGTCGTTGACCTTTTATCCCAAAGGTATTTGCATATCACTATAGTTAACATGGAATCATCCATCTTGTAAATATGTCCAAGGAATATCAATCTTCTGTTTCTTATCTTCCCCGTTATGCTTTCTATAGTCCTGTATATTTCATCATTTGATCTTAATTTCCATACTTCATTTGTTTTGAATTATTTTTGCATATTTATTATTATTTCTTATAAAAAGAATTATGTATTTAACTACAGAAACAAATGATTCAAACAGAACTTATGAACCTCCTTCCATCCACAGTGGAGATAATTTTTGATGTGCAACGTCTTTTAGTTTGGTCATTAGGTGTTCACTATCTTGGTGTCCTTGATGGTTGTTTACGGATGTTAGTTTCTGAAAAGGAACATCTTTTTCTGATGTTCCAATATACTAGTCTATTGGATATTTGATTATTTATTTATTAAATCGTATGGTGAGTACAACAAGGAATTCATAAGTCCAGGTCCAAGTTCTTCAGCCACACATCAGCTCTTTCTGATAGATGAAACAGGTCGCTGGGACTTCCGGAGTAGGCATGAAGAGGGCAACGCAGGATGACATGGTCCATGGTCTGCTCATCTTCACGGCATTCACACATTGGAGAATCCATCCAGTCCCACTTATGGCGCAAGAAATTACAGCGCCCATGCCCAGTTCTCAGTCTGTTGAGGCGACACCATAGTTTTCTTGGGAGGTCAAATCCATTCATTTTCCGAGTTGGATTTATCTCATGAGCATTAGTACCAGATGTTGAATTAGACCACTCTTCCTGCCAGCTTAGGTTTAGGTTAAAATTGTCCCTCAAGAGTCGGCCGGCCAATACACTTGCTGGTCTCCTAGATCGAAGTCGTTCTGGCGATGGGTAACAAAATTCCTGGTGAACTGGTAATGAGGGAGATGACCGGATCTTCTTCGCTTCTCTCAGCAGAGCTTCCTTTCTCCTCAGGTGGGGTGGTGGGATATGGTTAAGAACGGGTAACCAGTGGCGAGGTGTAGGCTTGACAGTACCAGTTATGCAGCGCATGGTTTCATTCAACTAAGTATCTACTTTATGCACAAGTGCACATTCCAGCCAAACAGGGGCACAGTATTCCGCTGCAGAGTAGACCTGACTAATACCCGTTAATCGTAAGCAGTCGGCCGAGGCTCCCCATGAACTACCACAAAGCTTGTGTCGGAGGTTATTCCTTGTAGTGATTTTGTGAGAGAGCTTGGTGAGATGTTCTTTTTAGCTTAAAGTTCTGTCCAGGGTGACTCCTAGATATTTCGGGAAAGGGTTGTACTTTAGTTTATCACCAAGGAATAAAACAGATGGCTCGTAGTTTGCTAGTCGGTTGCTAAGATGGAAACATGAAACCTCAGTCTTAGAAGGGCTTGGGATCAATCGCTAATACTTGAAGAATGTGGCCATTTTGTCCAAGTCTGCTGAAAGAATGCCTTCTCCATCCTCAAAATTTCTGGTTTGAGCTACCAGTGCAATGTCATCTGCATTGATAAACTTAGTAGCTGAGGTTGATGACAAGTCATGAATATAGAGGTTGAAGAGAACTGGGGCCAATACTGATCCCTGTGGCAAACCGTTATTTGATAAACCAGTGCCATGAACTAAGTACCATGGTTAATATAGTGTCGTATTCATGTAATGTAGATAAAGCCTCATTTTGTGACTTTGCACAATGCTATAGGTGTATTAATGTGAGCTATCTTGAGGCATGACAACAGCTTTGGTTTAAGACTGATGATGATAATTGTTGTTTTAAGGGGCCTAACATCTAGGTTATCGGCCCATAAAGGTTTAAGGCTATACACTAGGGAAAACATTTTGCTATCATAAAATACTATCTCATGCTTATTATATAAAATGACTACAATGTTTGTGTTATAAGTTCGCATTTGTTACTCTAAACTTGTAATATTTTGGCTTTCAGCCGGCCAAAACAAAATTAATTCTAATTGCTGGAATATGTGAAATATTTACTCGAAATAAATTACATGTGAATAAGATTTGTGTATATTGTTACGAACTATTGTAGAAGAACAAGAAGAAGAAGCTATAGGATGACATGTTTTGTTCATCAAGCTAGCATCACCAGATCCAAAAATGCAACACAAATAGCTTTATGCTCGACCATGGCGAAATGTAAATATTATATGTCGGAGGCTCATTATTAGGGCTCAGATGTTGATGACATGTCATCTTATTACTGAACTGTCTAAAACAATGCTGAAGTACTTAGAAACTCCGGACAGGTTACCCCGTCTACGTCGGTTTTATTTTGCATCTTTTTGCATTTTTTTTGCTATTTTCCATTTTAAGAGCATTTTTTAAGTTTGGTAGATTATTTTGGTCATATTTTACAGAAATCGGCCTTTTAAGGTCAATCCCCCCCCAAATTTAGTCATGTCACAACTTTATATGAGGGAGTTACGTCTCTCAGAGTTAAGAAGAGACTAGTAGCTACATTTGACAACATTTGAATGACATTCGTAGTGCAGTGAACTCAGACTAAAGCAAACATAAACCTTTTGTTAAGTGCTAGAAATCTATTTTGATTGACTTTTCAGTTTGAGCTTAAGATGTCGTTTTTGAAATATTGGTGAGTTTATTATTATAAGATAATTTTCTCCATTTTATAGAGCATTTTTTTTCGAATTTTTAGGTCATTTTAGCCTACTTTTCACATTTTGCAAAAATGAGGAAAAAGTAGATTTATGAGATCGATCCGGGAAAATGTGTGTCTGTCTGTCTGGCTGTGTGTGTGTGTGTGTCCCCCTATCAACTCCTAAACGGCTGCAGCAATCAAAACCAAATTTAGTATGAGTAAAGATGTGCACCGGAATATCTCACGTCCATATTTGAAAATGATGTCAGTGCTACCAACTGCTGAAAAAACGCACTAGAAATTTGAGCTCCATGTTGGATATCTTGCAAGGTATGCATGGGAGCTATTCCAGAATTGGCACACATGTAGATAAGACTATTTCAGTTTAATTTCCAGGAGTCCAACCATGACAGTGTTGCCAAAATAATTTTAAGCCTTCTGATAGGTACAATGTTTAAATGCATATAACTTCTACACTATCAATTGGATTTCAACCAAATTTTGTATGTAATATCTGTACATAAACAGATATGACTGAGCGTATTCTTAAGAGCCACCAGGGCTGCCAACTGTTAATAATTGCTCTCTATATTTATTTATTTATTTTATCCTGCTTTTAGGTCATCAGCCCGAAGGCTGGTTGGATCCTCAAAAAGTACCGCCGTTAGGTTATGTGGGTAGGGATGCCCTACCAACAAAAACCTGAGGCAGCGCTATATTGAGGCGTACTAGGCAAGAAGAGGAGTGAGGTAGTTTGCCATTGCTTTCCTCATTTTATCCAAATACCAATATATCAGAAAGTATGCAAGCCAACAGCTTTAAACTATGCACACGTATATTCTGACATTTTAGATTAATTTGGAGTAACTTATATACGTCAGTTCTACCAACATGATTATAAGCCTGCAGATAGTACCAATTTTTAAATACATGTAACTTCTATACTATCAGTTGGATTTCAACCAAATTTCGTATGTGCTATGTGTACCATAACAGATATGACGATAAGTATTGTTAAGAGCAGTCAGGGCTGCCAACTGTTAATAAATGCTGTCTATATTTTTTTACCCTAATATCAATATATCAGAAAGTATGCAACCCAACAGCTCTATACTTTGCACACGTATAGCACCTGACATTCTAGATTAATTTGGAGTAAATAATACAAGGCAGTGCTGCCAACATGATTCTATGCCTGCTGATATGTCCAATTTTAAAATACATGTAACTTCTATACTAACAAATGGATTTCATCCAAAATTGGCACAACAAGATATCATAATATTTCAGATTATTTCTGACCAGCACACGTATGGTATTGTTGGCAACATGCTTTTACGCGTGCTGATAGATCCAGTGTCTAACTGCTTGTAACGTCCATTGGACTTCAACCAAATTTTGTATTCTGTACCTTAAGAAATGGAACTAAGAGTATATTCAGTCACCAGAGCTGCCAACTGTAGTGCTCTATTAGGCTACATTATACCAGGTATATTTTGAACTAATTAGATATTTCGATATTACCAACTTAATTTCGTCATTATTCTAGATAGGTTCATATTCTGTAGAATAATCATTGGCATGAAAAGTAGGCTGTATAGTTCTTCACGGAACTTCTAGTTTACAGTTATTTTTGAAAATTTTAAATGCATTTCTTAAACTCTTTTGCGGCATTAACATCCGGGCCCTACTCATTATAGGACAAGTTTTTATTATGATACAGTTTCTCCCACCAATCAGAGCTCAAGAAACAGTTGTATGACCAATTAGGTAAGGATAGCTTTGCGCATGCGTTCAAAATCCAACATGCCGAACATGAATTATAAAAGTTCAAATTGGATATCGGATCAATCATTGTAGTTACAATCCCAAATACAAAGACAAAATCAGCACGAACCTTTACGGTAACAAGAAAATACTATGACATATGCAAGAAATATATGAATCTACGTCCAGAAGTTAGCAAACCAGTATCCTTCTATATAAATTACCGACATGGAAAGTGTACCGTCCATATGTTCGCGTAAATAAACTGGCGAATATGAGACAAGAAATAGCACTGTACCTTAATATCCCCAGCTCCAATTTCTACACAGCGCATTGCTTTCAAACGACTTCGGTGACAATATTAATGAATGCTAGTTCTGATCGGCACTAGACATCATGCACGCTGTAAACAATAGCATTGCCAAGCAAAGTAAATCGTCTCTGCTTTCGAAATTATTTGACCCACGCATGCGCTCTGTTCAGTCAGCAAACCACCCAGCGAGCTCTTTTCACGAACCGAAGTTACTGAATCCCACAGATATTTATGAATATTTATGTTAAAACATATAATAAAGGTATAATTAGCGGCGAACATAATCAGTCGTACGCAACTCGCCTATAATGGTAATTAAGACACTCGTATGGAAATTTTAAATCTCGCTACGCTCGTTTTATAAACATACTTGTGTATTAATTATTGCCATTATAGGCTCGTTGCATCATGTACTATTACAAAACACTACCCAACCTACAGTGACACCCACAGACAGTCTCTGCCCTCTAAAAGCAAAATACAAAAAAATCCGTCAGAAAACTTGGTTGGTTCCTCAGTTTAGGGGCTGCGATAACGCGGTCATGTAGCTCCGCGTACTTTGGGTGTGTGTAGAATCTGTCTGATAACCGGTGTTAATTGCGATGGCTGTATTAGTGTGTGTTTCTGTTTCTTAATTCAAGTAAGGACTGCAGACTTTGAATTTTTCAAGTAGGCCCTACTTTTGCCGCCAAACGCCACCATCAACAACTACTAGTTCAGAACTTGACTACTAGTCGCCACCGCAGTCGGCTCCTGGTGACAAACGTAGGAACCTGAGCGTTGTTTAAATTTTTAACCTAATTTAGCTTTACACAGGTGTAATTAGTGGAAGGTTCTTTAACATGCCATAAATCTATGACATGAGACCGCCGGCTTTACTTCCCCTGCGGAGGAAGGCATACTGAGGGATTATTAACGACTTCGGCTGGGTTTGAGTCCGCGATATTGGGCATAGAAGCTCAGCATGCTACCAACTACGCCACCGAAGCCGCTTTCAGAAAACTTAGTAAGTGATGTAATTATTGCTGATAAATATGAAGGCATTAATCACCCGAAAATATAACTATTTTTGTTAATGTTGCAACACAGAAATGACTATCCCATCAACGAAACAGTCTTCCTCCCCCAAAACTAATCTATGAAGGTGTAGCTTCTATTGCTGTGATACACTTAAGCAGTAAGCTCTAAAGCTACAGTAGAATTGCAAACTAATATGAGGAAAGGAACTACAAGTACTATGTTGTGATGATTAAAAGTATAACTACAACATAAAATATCCATTGTCTAATACTAATATGTTGAAAGATCTGATGTTGATACTTACCTGAAGTTTTGGAAAGTCTACAGACTGCTTGTTGGTTCCTCAGTTTAGGGGCTGCGACCACGCGGTCATGTAGCCCCGTGTAGTTAGGGTGTGTGTAGAATCTGTCTGATAACCGGTGTTAATTGTGATGGCTGACTTAGTGTGTATATCTGTTTTAGGTAGATTTCTTTAGAAAGCTAACTATTGCAATGGGTCCCATGTTTCGACTTCCGGAAAATGTCGACATATCTTCGCGTTTCACATCCCCCAGACCCCAAAACCACCGTCAGTTCAAAAGTTTATATATAATTTATGTATGTATTGTACCCGTTCGTCCTGGGGATGCGATGACCCATCTGCTATAACATCGCATTCCTGGAGTTCCAGGACAGAGCGGAGTTAAATGAACCTCTAGTCAAATAAGGAATGTGTCGGAAATTCAGCTGAGTTATCGAAAAAGCAGTGGGTATCACGAGACAAAGTATCTCTAGGGTCGTTACGGGCTTAAGTTTAATAGAAATAATGCAAATATAAATGGGCGCCATCAACTGAATTCCTAGCAAACCACTTCCTTTCCGGATAAGCCTTACTCAAGACAAGGAAAGAAAAAGGAACATCACACCATCATCAGATCACAACTAAGATAAAAACAAATTTATTTTACTTTGATAGTCAGACAGACATTTTAAATATAACTCCTACCTGAGAGTATGGTCGAATGCCAACGTTAAATTGTCATTGTCCAAAAATCGAACCATCTCTTTTCTAATCCAAAAATATTTTTATCCACATAACAGAAAAATCTCTAAAGTTCTCTTGGGTTCTCAGGATCACTGTAGCACTATGTCTTTCGTCACTGACATTTGTGAAACCTGAGACCTAATTTCTCTTTAATTTAACATCATCAATGTGGATTTAAAAAAGTTATTAATCTGTCTAAACATACACACATTATAATCACATATATTAAATATCAAGTATTTTATGGTTTGCATGGCATAATTTGAATGTTGAACATGTTAGTCAAATGCTCCTAAACATCGAATAATTAATTTACACTATTTACATTGTCATTCATAATCACTTATCTGTGAATTACAGAAAATTCATGGCTCATTGGTCATCGTTATCGTCATCATCAAAATTAAACATTCCTCACATTAATTCTCACTTCAAAATTCTACATATTCCTGTCAGAATCATTAATTCATCACCATTAACATCATTTAAATTCTCAACTCAAGTTGCAATTCCTCAAATTATATCTCAATTAAATTGATTTAATTCCACATAAATTCATTAATCATCAGCTTCTTTAGTTAATTATCACCTTCTAATTCAGTTATTCATCATCATTACAATCGTATATTAATTTATTTAAATCAGTTTAATTTATCCAATCTTTAATTCATCCATTTATTTAATTCATCGATTTATTCCAAAATTTAATTTATCAACTTATTTAAATTTCAATCTTCTGGTTATTTAGATTTTCATTATTTCATCTAGTCATTCTGATTTTTATTTCATTAGATCAGATCGTTAATATGCTTAATTTTCAGATTATTATTTCATTAATTATTATTTCAGAAAATCTTGTATTATCAACTTCATTTATTTGTTTAATTTCCTAACAAATTGTTTAATATGGTTTATAGAACGTTGTCTTACAGTTTTATCACTTCCAAGTTATATCTCGTATTTAATTTATCATGCCAAAAACTATTATTGCCTCCACGACATCACGTTGGATCAAACTATCCACAACGACATTACATTTCCTCAATACTTCAAATATCACATTTGAATACAACAATTACTCCACAAAACTCCATAAATATTCAGCACATACAGCATGAATCTCAACAATTACGCTAGACTGGGTACGACGACCTCATGTCTGCTTCAAAATACATTAGCAACATTGCTACTATCACTTGGCAACTTCCACAAAATGCCTATCACAAACTCCACTTAACCATGTTGCATGATATACAAAAATATATCACTGGCTTTAAATTATCAACGCACACAATCTCCAATAACTGTAATTACTCTGATCACATCTAGACAACTTCTTAAACAATTGGAAAAAATATATTACCTCAGTAATTTAAGATCTGCTTTCAAATAGCATAAATTCTCTTACAATTTTCATAACTCACATCACAGAAAAACACCAATGTGCTATAATCTCATATCAAAATCTGCAATACTGATCTGCCTTAAAATAAATCTGACCATTAATGATTAATCTTACAAGATTCAATTACTTTAAATCCTTCTCAAAGGTATCAAACACAATTATAAAACTCATCAAAAGCATCAGCTATAACAGCTGTTAAACTGAAATTACTCTCAAAAGAGTATAGCAACAAAATATTGGATTGGCAAACAAGAATTACTAAATGCAATCCTGTTGACATTTATCGTTACTTTATTTAACAAAATTTCGACTGATATGTGACTAGTAGTTCCTTGTTTGATTCACTTACAATCTCGTGTACATTCGGATGATAAAAATGAGTCCCTCAATGGCAAGTAAGATGTGTAACCACCGTACAGTCGTATAAATACGAAAGACCTCGCCCCGTCGACTTGGATGATATTGCCCTGAACGATGGGTAAGATGAGTACCACCATACAATCGTATAAATACGAAAGACCCCATCTCGTAGATTATATGAGTGAATGTACCAGATAGGAATCAACAAGTTTCTAGTTGTCATATAAAAGCGATGTTCATTCACTAAAGTGAATAACTTCTTAATATCTCCAAACAATCCAATGGAAAAAATCCCTACTGATGAATAATACACACTCGCTAGTATGCAATGAACTGACGAAGTAATTTTAGATAATCAATTGCAGATCACGAGTTCGAAATACTCGTTACACAAAAAACTATTCATGAAAAATATCCTTGCTGGAAAAATGTCTAAAAGACCAAACATCTGCTTAATAAAGCCAACCAATGGTGAGAATTTCGTATAATGATGCCTGCCATATCATATGGTCACTCCATATTCTAGCAAATTCGAAGTATATAAAGTCAAACCATGTCTTAATAATCGTATCACTCCTATTAGAAAAATATACATGTGTACCCAGTATTCATGAAAATAATCGTATCAGGTAGTTATGACTCTTACAGTACCTTTCAAAATCAGCTGTTATTAAATTTCCAAGATCGTCGATTTTCCCTACATAATGAATTTCTCGAAAGATCGGCGTGAATATCATTCCATCCATGAAATGACGATTGCATTCGAAATCCCAAGTGAATCAGCTGGTGGACCTCCTCTCGTCAGGAATCGAATCGATCGCTCTGCGGTGCCATCTTTTCTCTATCTGCGTCTACTCTGACATGTTGAACTTCGGATTACCCATAGCGGATATTGTCCAACTCCTCTCGAAAAAGTTCATGGAAACAGCGGACCCCCTATTCCTCTTGTAAGTTACGCCACTGTTCCATTAAATGTTCAGTTTGAGTATTGAAAGACCAATCTCTAACAACTGCTAAGTCTCACTTTCGTAAAATAAAATTTTACTTGAGAGTGTTCAAGTTTACGAAACACCCTGTAGTTGTCTGTATTTGGTAATTCATGAAACTGCATAAGAAATAAATTTCATTAATGCACGATCTAATGTTCATCAGTGCCTATGCTAACAACATTCCGTTGCTTGAAATTGTTAAAGTAACTTTGAATGCGTTATAGAAAAGCATAGTCGTAATATTATTCATAAAAGCTGTGTTCAAACTGCGTTGAAATGTAGCTTGTAATAAAGTCTCCAACTACTTGCAGTGCTGTTCTAACATATCCCGGCCGTCTGTGATTGCTTCCTCGGCAAGTCCGCCTGGATCAATGACCTGCTTGGCGTTCGCTGCTCGGCGATGCTGAAACTGTCGCCTACACTCTGCCGTGACAGTTTCGGTATGCTACGCGACCTTCACCGTGCGTCTCGCTTGCGCTATAGAGCTCGACCCTACTTGCTCGACTGACAGAGCTCCACTGAATGTGCTGGCACTGTCTTCACTCTTATCTGCCTGGCGCAGACACGTGGTGTAGTCCCCCACCACTGTGCTCTCGCGTCACGATCATAGTCTCGAACCCACATCATCTCGGCTATTCCGTTATAAAATAACTTAAGGGTTATCTGACTTCCTTACAATTATTTCCACATATAATGCATGTTATATTTCCTCTTCTAAGATGTTTAATTACCATATTCCACGCATATCTCAATAAAGCTTCACATCTCTGTCCATAATTCCATCTTCTTACAGATGTCAGTGCCTCCTTGATCCTAGACTTCCTACGTCATCTTGACATTCTTCTGGACTCGATCGGTGCGCTATCTTTTCCTAACTCTTCCCAAAACCTCAACTACGGCTTAATGTCTGCTGGCGTAGCCGATAGCCTAAACTAGGTATCGGGTACAGTATATATATATGTATATATGTATATCAGTTTCTTGTGGACACGATAACTGCCGTAATTTTGCACCAATCACTTTGAATTTTTTACATAATATGTATCCCTATAAAATCTCAGTCGTGATTGTTAATGGGCAAAATCGGTCGAAGGGGGGTGAAAATGGGGGGCTTTTTTCGAAAACTTGAAATTTCGCTATACCTCTCTTAATACGCGAAATATCGAATCCATTCAAAGTTCATAATATGTGTCGGATAAGTGCCAACAATTTATGTCAAATAAGTTTTTTGATAGCACCAACCATTGACCAAAGGGGTGGAAAAAAGTGGGTTTTTCGGGAAACATTAATCATATCTCTCTTAATAGGCACAATATCAAAACCGTACAAATTGGACAATATTCCCCTAATAATTACCTAAAACTTTTGTCTGAAAGAATTTTTGATATGACCCACCATTACGCCAAGGGATGAGAAAAATGATTTCGGAATTATAAGAAAATGCCAAGAGCTATCAGAGGTTGCCATGGCAACGACTACCAGGCCTAGTTCAGAACTTAGCTACTAGACGCCACCGCAGTCGGCTCTTGGCAACGAACGTAGGAACCTAAGAGCGTTGTTTACATTCCTAACCTATAAAATTTAGCTTCACACAGGTGTAATTAGTGGAAGGTTCTTGAACATGCCATAAATCTATGACATGAGACCGCCGACTTTACCTCCCCTCCGAAGGAAGGCATACTGAGGGATTTTAACGCTCTTAAAAAATCTGGCGGCTTCGGCCGTGTTTGAACCCGCTATCTTGGGCATAGAAGCTCAGCATGCTACAGACTGCTTGGTGTGGGCTTGAGTAAAAAGTTTAAATAACAAACTGAATTCTTTAAAAATCAGCAATTCTTCTAGGTTTGTGCCGTGTGTTGTGTGGGGTTTCACCTAGGACACCAAGCTGGCTCATCGGCGGGCTCTTGGTATCCCCGCCCGGACCCCACAGGAGTAACGAACTGCGCACTACCTCCCTTTGTATAGAGTGCAACTGCACTCCTTGACTGCGAGAACTAAAATCTCAAGCAGCCTGAACCTCCCTATGAATACGAACTTTTTGAATTCTTTGAATTTGAGTAGCTTTTGATTTTCGAGGGCAGAGACTGTCTGTGGGTGTCTCTGTAGGTTTGGTAGTGTTTTGAAGAGCGATTTGTCTTGCATTATTGGATCTGATGATACTAGCTTGACGAGCGTAACATGTCATCTCTTAGTTTTCTTCTTCTCCTCCTCCTCCTTCTTCTTCTTCTTCTTCTTCTTCTTCTTCTTCTTCTTCTTCTTCAATAGTCCATAACAATATACATCGTATTAACTTGTAATTTATTTCAGATTATTTTTCACATATTGCAGTAATTGGAATGATCTTGTGTTCACCGACTGAAAGCTATAATATCAATTCTTAATAATTCAACACTGAAAAATGAGGAAAAAGGAAGATTGTAGTTTCACGTGACCGTGAATCTTGCGATTATGAGCCACGGGACCTCCTTTTTACGTGGAATCCGAATCACAGGACATATTTTTTCACTTCGAAAATCTCACATGCATTGACCAGGAATTGAACCCAGTCTATATTGCTGAGAGGCCAACAGCTTGACCGCTGCGCCACCACGCCCTCTCCCCCCCACCCCTGGTAAATGACTTCAAAGCTAACTTTATTCTAAACTTATCACAATATAGGTCATGCACCAAAATCTATTGCGAAGAAAATGGAAATCAAAAGAACCTGTAGGATGTATGGCAATATAATATCTAGTTTTTCACGAAACTACTTGTATTTTTCGAAATTTAGTGTCCTTAGGATTATTGTGTCCAATATACGACAGCCTATTTTTTTGTAATAGCATTGCTTCAACATTATTATTATTATCTTTACTTTTTTGGCAGCCAATAACATTTCTGTTGCTCACTTGAGGGTTTGGTCCATCTTGTTTATCAGCTCAGTGATGTCATTGTGTGCAAGGAGTTTGAATGATAAACTGCGCGTTGTGTTGGCCATGATGACCGCGGGCCTTCTATACATAATGAACATTCTTTGCCATTAGCTATCATAGTTGTGTGCTCTTCATACGACTATGTAATTTATCGGGGTTTGGTGACACTGTGAAATTAAATATTTGGGTAGCAAACATTGTTCGCTTCTCATGAAGGTTTATAAATTATGTATGTTCCCTGCAACGTTATTAACCTCTATAATTAGGGACAGATGACCTCGTAGTTCCACCCCTTAAAACAACAATAACTGTTAATACTAATCTCCATAATTTGCGAGCTTGCTGTAGTAATGTGTGTAATTGCAATTATTTGGGTCACAAACAGCGATATTTTAGGGACTCGAGGAAGTTCTATCTTATCACTATTAAATCACATATTTATCTCAGAATCTATTTGGACTATGTGGCTGAAATTTATATCCCGTATTTATGAGGTCATTCTAGTGGCGTACCTACGGGGAGTGATCTGGGGGATCAATTCCCCCCCTACTCCCCCGAAACAAACAATGAAAATAAGAAAATTGATGAAGCTTTTGATTTTGAATAAAATCAATCTTCGGATTGATGATTGGATTAATTTGAAAGCAATCCTTTTCACTCGTGAAATATTTTTAGCCTACTTTTCACATTTTGCAAAAATGAGGAAAAAGTAGACTTATGAGATCGATCCGGGAAAATGTGTGTCTGTCTGTCTCTCCTTCTGTCTGTCTGTCTGTCTGTCTGTGTGTGAGTCCCCCCTATCAACTCCTGAACGGCTGCAGCAATCAAAACCAAATTTGGAGTGAGTTAATATCTATACCCGAATATCTCAAGGCCATATATGCAAATTATGTCAGTGCTACCAACTCCTGAAAAACCGCACTTGAAATTCAAGCTTCATGATGGATATCTTGGAAGGTGGTGTATTCTTTGAATACACAGTACCTGAGATATAATTTTTATTGCTCCTTGCATGTTCATTTCTTCCTTTCTCTTTGTCAAACACCAACAGTGATCATCTGTTTTCTCCTTGTTGGGCATATCTCTTATGTCTTCATAAGTCTGTTCTAGATATATAACTTCTGTGACCCACCTAGCGTCACCTCGCAGCGAATCTCTGAAGCTCCTCAACTCTTCCTGGTGCTAGAGGACTTACTTATCCATTTGGCCACCAGATCCTGTCACCATCGCCAGCTATTTTCTCCTTGAGCAAGAGGACTACGTCTACTTCTTTACTCACCATGCTGCGCTAGTATCATCTGTTATCAACTCTTAGAAGATCAGCTCAGCAAGAGATTAATTTTTTGTTTTAAAGTTGGCAATGTTTATATGTTCTCCTTTTGTCTCCTACCCCCCACTCTTTTCCCCTTCCTCGGTCCCTCCGTGCTCCGTTGAGCAGCTCTCACTTCTCAGTCTGCAGTTGACTCGGTCAGTCAAAGCTCCGCTCGAGCTAGCCTCCTCAAACCAAGAGGCACACACTCTTCTACGCCATGTTGGCTAGGTAGTCATCAACGGAAACTTCGACTTCAACATGAAATCAAGATAAGTACCATTTTAAAAGTTTTAACCTCATCTTCATGGTTTTAACTTCCACGTGCTTTTAATTATAACTTATAGACAGTGTGAAATTATTTACTTTGGGGCAAAAATCATTCTTCGTGGGATTTGCCATGTTGAGCTTTTGCTTGTATAAGCCAACCTTACTAAAAAAGAGCTTTTCTTAAGCTATTCAAATGAGAAATCCTCTCGCTACGTGGGATATTATCTAATACCCGCTGTCTATAATTATAAAGCTAGTTCCTCCGTTGGATTTTCTCAACCCCATTTTCTGCTAAGGTCGTTCTGGAACCTTCGAGATCTTGTACTCTATCTGCGAGTCTTGCCTTCAAGTATTGTTCACGCACTTGTGAAAATGCTAGTTAAAATGAGGAATCTTCCTTAAATTACTGCAATAGCGAACTTTCTTCCCCCGTTGGAACATTCTATGGCGCATTTAATTGTAAATCACAACTTTTTCAAGAAATAGACTCTCACCTATATAGTGCAATCAGTTATTTCCATAATTGCATTAACTTTCTTTCTCATAAACTTCAGTGTTTCTATAGTGAACTTTGCATCCATCTTTATAGACTACAGTGATAACCAGTGCTTGCTCCACGTTTCTACCGCGTCGCGCTCGTCCGTTTACATTAAATACGGCCATGAACATTGATCCTATATCCCAATGATCTTTCCTCAACCTTCTACTAACAACCATTATTAATAAAATTGTAACTTTCTATAAGGCGTCACTCACGAAGTGCCCTTCCAACTTTGCTAGTTTAACATTAATTAAATTCTGCATAATTGCTTGTGTGATACAAGTTTTAAATCACATTTTTCCTTTCCTATAATCAGGGAAAACATTTCTTTAAACTCTTGAGCGAGTCATGTTCAGGTTTCACGAAATGGAAACTGTCCCATTTGGCTAGTGATTCCTGCTCAAACTTGGGAAGTCTAGAACTTTCCTTTTCACTTTCTTCAGGTTTCACAGTAAGTGACCTGCCCTCTTTGTATAATTCTCATATATTAATTCTGTATAAATATAAGAAGTTGTAGGAACTTCTATCTTATTTTTCATGTTGTTATTATTGTTATTTTCAAAGTTGTCACTTTCTCTAGATCATTCTCTCAAGAATTTCTTAAGGTGCACTCTTTGTTCTCCAATTCACGTTCAAGCTTTAATTATTTCATTGCTCATTTGTTTAAATCTTATAAAGATTTTAGAAACATGTAAGGTTTGAAACCTTGTAAATTGTCAATTGCCTGGAGCAACCGTTTAATGTTGAGAGGTCTGCGACCCTATTTGTTAAAAAGTTCAAATGAACTATGTTTGTCAAAATTATTTTGCATAATTGTTAATTTCCTCAAACTTCTTCTAATTGTAAAATAAATTAATCGTTTCCCTTCGCTTTTTCATTTGCGAATACAAAGTTTAGGCAAAATCCTGTCTTCCTTGACTCTCCTCACTCAATGACATTAAAATCATTAATAGGGCTTTCACCATTTGTTGCATTTGAGCAAGAACTCTTAATTTTCACCTCACTAAAGTTCTTTTTAGCTTTAATAGCTAATTCTAATTGGCCAGTAAGGCAAGTAAAGCTCGCTAAGCCAGCTACCTGCTTGTGGAGACCCTCTCCGAAAACTTATGGTCAGTTTTCTAAAAGATAAGTGTTTCTTTTTGTCTAAACTTTTAGCCGGCTCCTCGCTGAGTAAAAGCTTAGCCATTTTCCAATGCAACCATTGGTTCATTTACCAAGATTACTCCATAAGGCATAATCCTTTATCATTTTCCTTCTTAGGGACACTTGGTCGCCCTTACAGGAACTCCATAATTTTGGAAATTGAAAATACCAAAACTGAGTTAAATCATTGGCATTCTTCGAATTACTCTGTAAAACCTAATTTCTTTGAGAAGACATACAGTAAATTTGTTCCTCTCAGTCTTGCCAGACCATCACTCTTCCCCATAGTAGTTTTATATATGCTTGAGAGGGATTATACGAAAGCCACTCTCTTGCAAACCGCCCAAGTTCTATCTGTGTTTCTCGTCAGCTTAGACCAAGTCCTTACTCATTTTAGGTATCCGAAAGCGGATTTTCGGTGGCAACCACCTTTAAGTGTGTTTAAAACTAAACTTATTAATTTTGTGGGACTCTCCTCCTATTTTTCTATCCTTCTTTTCCAATCCCAAATCTACTTCCTTCTCTTAATCATCTTCCCTTGGTGGGTGGGTTATTCCTCAGCCAATAAACTACCCAGAAGGTATGCATGGGAGCTATTCCAAAATTGGCACACATATCGATAATAATATTTCAGTTTAATTTCCAGGAGGCTATACATGGCAGTCTTCCCAAAATAATTCTAAATCTGCTGATAGGTCCAATTTTTAAATGCATATAAAGTCTACACTATCAATTGGATTTCAACCAAATTTCGTATGTACTATGTGTACATAAACAAATAGAACTAAGCGTATTCTTCAGAGCCACCAGAGTTGCCAACTGATAATAAATTTTATCTCTATTTCGTTTATCCAAATACCAATATATCAGAAAGTATGCAAGCCGACAGTTTAAACTATGCACACGTATAGTACGGATATTCTAGATTAATTTGGAGTAAGTTATGTACGTCAGTGCTACCAATATGATTCTAAGCCTGCTAATTGGATCAATTATTAAATACATGTAACTTCTATACTATCAATTGGATTTAAACCAAATTTCGAATGTGCTATGTGTACCATAACAGATATGACTATGCGTATTCTTAAGAGCAGCCAGGGCTGCCAACTGTTAATAAATGCTGTCTCTATTTTTTACCCTTATATCAATTTATCAGAAAGTATGAAAGCCAACAGCTCTAAACTTTGCACACGTATATTACCTGACGTTCTAGATTAATTTGGAGAAACTAATATACGTCAGTGCTGCCAACGTGATTCTAAGCTTGCTGATAGGTCCAATTTTAAAATACATGTAACATTTATACTAACAAATTGATTTCATCCGAAATTGGCAGAACAAGAGGTCATAATATTTCAGATTATTTCTGACCAACACATGCATGACATTGTTGCCAGTACTCTTTTACGTACGCTGATAGATCCAATGTCTAACTGTATGTATCGTTCATGCTATCCATTAGACTTCAACCAAATTTTGTATTCTGTACCTTAAGAAATGGAACTAAGAATATATTCAGTCACCAGGGTTGGCAACTGTAGTGGTCTATTAGGCTACATTATATCAAGTATACTTCGAACTAATTAGAAATTTCGATATTACAAAATTAATTTCGTCATTTTTCTAGATAGATCCAAATAGATTAATCATTGGCATGAATCTTAAAATTGAAGAAAAGTCGGCTCTTTAGTATGTCATGGAACTTCTTGTTAACATTGCCTTAACTTAACACTTATGTTACTGAATGAGCAAAAGGGGTGGCAGTGAGATGGGTGTTTCTTCTTTTCTTCCCGAAAATTCACCATTTGCTAGTTAGTATCCGAGTGTAAGTGTCATATTGTAAAGTGAATAATATTGTGTTAGGCTGTTTTAAATTAAAATTTTATTGGAAACTGTAGTTTATGAATATTTAGTCAATATCGAGGAATAGAAAGGGCCAGAAAACTGGATTTGAATATTTAATATCAACCAAATTTTTAATGCTTGAGCATTTGCACATTAATAAGTGAAAACACAACACATCAAATCATGAAATTAAATACGAAAAAAATATAGTTAGAAGGTTTTTAAACTTCAGGACCATTTAGTATATTAGCTTTCGTTGATTATGTCCAAGTCCTCATCACCCCCGGTACGCAACTGGATCTTTGGCATTAGTTAAAGGTTTCTTTAGTTCATGGACTCATGATATATCTATGATTTGTTTACTTGACTCTAAATATTTACTTCATTGTGATATCAATTGTGCATATAAATTATCCACTAAAGAATTTCTTTTAAATATAAACCTGCGTTAATGAGCGTTGAAGTACGGATTTTGTTACTACATTCCAGCTGTATTACATTATTATCTCAGTTGTCCACACTATTATTAATAATAATTTTACTGCGCACAATGTGCAAGGAATAAAACATAAAATTGACTATCCACAACCCTGATCCACAGTTCTTGGTCACTGCTCTAAATCTTTAGTGATAAACGTCGTTCTCAACATAGTGCATGATTTCTTGCACAATGCTTCCCACACATCTTACAAATACACTCATCATCTGGAGTGTGATAAGTTGGTCTCACGCACACTCTGAAGTGGAATCCGTGCCCTATTATTATTTACGCGTTGTAGTTTCATTTTACGATATTTCTCTGCGTTTTGAACATCATCTTAAAATTTCTGGTATTCTTACCCAAGACAAAACCGTAACATAAGCAAGCTTAACATAGCATTTCTACAATTTATCTTAAAAAATAAAACTGAAAAGTGGGATAGCTACGGTATTATCAGTGAACATACTTAAATTTTGGCCAAAACACATAACTACAAAAAATATTCCCCATAAGTAGTAAGTTTGAAAATCAGGATAGTCAGCAACAGTTTGACAGCTCGAAACCAAGACACGCATACACAGGGTATATTTTAATAAAAGCGTAAATATTCAGCAGAAAGAAAACTACAGTAGTTAAACATAATTTGAAAGAGAAGATTTCATCGATTAATCGTGTTGACCGATTGAAAAACTTTCATTGTTAGAATTAGGTAACACTGAAAAATGGCTTCTATCACCACAATTCATAGATTAATGAAATATAATAGTAAAAATATTGAAATGTTAAAATATGTGTCTGTCTGGAGTATTCTAATTACCCTACTATCATAAGATTTGTATCAGGAAGGGCATCCGGGGGTAAAACCCATCAGTCACATAGAAACTAATCCCAACTTTGGAACGGTGTTAATAAGGAGTGGTGCAGTGGCTAGAATTCTTGGCAGATACCCCTGACGCCCGGGTTTAATTCTCGGCTCTAACAAGAAATGTAATTCTAGTCTGAGGTTGGGAACAGGACACTCAGCCTTTTGAGATAAAAGTTAGAAGAGATGAGTTCATTTCCAACCTCAAGTGGTTTTTGGGGTTTCCCCCACTTCTACTCCGTGCACATGCTGGGATGTTACCTAATTTAAGACTATAGACACCTCCTTGCAAATCCTAGCTCCTAATACAAATACACACACTGATACAACCATCACAACTACACAGGTTATCAGACAAAGTACATGGTGCGTCAAGACCACGATGTCGCAAAGCCCCGGTAACGTTCTCGCCTGCTGTTCCAAAGGTTGCAAAATCGAATCATGATGCAGCCCGTTGGCATTTGTGTGAGCGCAAACGCGAGGCAGCCGTGTCAGTAAATTTAATTTTATTAATGCAACCAATGGGCATTCATATTTTTTCAGAATGGGTTCAGGAAGGGATATTGGTCATGGACCTATTGAAATGAACCATCCCGGCATTTGCCTGGTGGTGAAAATGGGAAACCATGAAAACCATTTTCAGGACGGCCAAGGTGGGATTCGAACCCACGCTCTCCCAATTGCTAGCGAGGCGCGAGGTAGTGCGTTAGCCCTCTCGGTCACCACGGCCAGTCGGTAGATTTACTAGCACGTTAAGGAACCCCTTTGGGACAAAATTGCGGTACCCCGGCGCCTCTAAATGCCACAGTTGTTAAATGAGATGTAAAAGAAATAACATTATTATTATTCACAAAGCCCCCAGATTAATCAACAACAACAATAATAAAAATCAAGGGTAGAAGTACATATTATATATTCATTTAAGGGTTAGTTTGAATAAAATCACGCATTCACACACACGCAGACCAACTATAGTGTAGTGGCTAACATTCTTAGCTGTCATGCTTGAGTTCAGCAATTCATAACTGTCTCGATTAAGAAATGTAAATCTGTTGTAAAGGTTTGAGGTGGGGGTTCGATTTTCACCTAAGCTATTCTGGAAATGGGTTACTATGGTTCCCGACTTCCATTCCATGAAAATAGCTCCTAACGTGAAGCCACGCAACTGGATCTTTGGCATTAGTTAAAGGTTTCTTTAGTTCATGGACTCATGATATATCTATGATTTGTTTACTTGACTCTAAATATTTACTTCATTGTGATATCAATTGTGCATATAAATTATCCACTAAAGAATTTCTTTTAAAGATAAACCTGCGTTAATGAGCGTTGAAGTACGGATTTTGTTACTACATTCCAGCTGTATTACATTATTATCTCAGTTGTCCACACTATTATTAATAATAATTTTACTGCGCACAATGTGCAAGGAATAAAACATAAAATTGACTATCCACAACCCTGATCCACAGTTCTTGGTCACTGCTCTAAATCTTTAGTGATAAACGTCGTTCTCAACATAGTGCATGATTTCTTGCACAATGCTTCCCACACATCTTACAAATACACTCATCATCTGGAGTGTGGTAAGTTGGTCTCACGCACACTCTGAAGTGGAATCCGTGCCCTATTATTATTTACGCGTTGTAGTTTCATTTTACGATATTTCTCTGCGTTTTGAACATCATCTTCCCAATTCTAGCCTCAATGCACTCCCTGAAACATACACCACATCAGCACAGATCGCACGTACACGGGAATAATGAAATATCACCGCATACTCTACTCATACAGTCGTCACTGAGAATACCAAGACCTAGGTCGCAAGTTTCATGTTCTACAGGTAGAGCCCTGCACGGATAAACAAAATGTTATCCGCATCCGGCCCATATCCGCACGATTGTTATCCGCATCCGGCCCACATTCGCACGATTGTTATCCGTATCCGCCCCGCAACCGCACGTTTTGTTGGTTGGTTGGTTCTTAAGTTTAGGGGCTGCGACAACGCGGTATTGTAGCCCCGTGTACTTTGGGTGTGTGTAGAATCTGTCTGATAACCGGTGTTAATTGTGATGACTGTATTAGTTTGTGTTATCTGTTTTTTTTAAATTTAAGTACATACTGCAACTTAGAATTTTCCAAATAGTTCCTACTTTTGCCGCCAAGCGCCACCGTCAACGACTACTAGGCCACGTTCAGAACTTAGCTACTAGACGACACCGCAGTCGGCTCTTGGCAACGAACGTAGAAACCTAAGAGCGTTGTTTACATTCGTAACCTATCCAATTTAGCTTCACGCAGGTGTAATTAGTGGAAGGTTCTTTAACAGGCAATAAATCTATGACATGGGACCACCGTCTTTACTTCCCCTCCGAAGGAAGGCATACTGAGGGATTTGAACCCGCTATCTTGGGCATAGAAGCTCAGCATGCTACCGACTACGCCACCGAAGCCGCTTGCACGTTTTGTTACCTGGATCCGCTGACATTGAGAATCCACAGCCTGCTTCCATTCTACCAACCGGGTCAGGGAATGGAATGAATGAATCCCCCTTCCAGTGGCCTGGATATGAACTGTGCCGGCTGCTGAAGCCTGCCGCACTCCCCTGGGGCATTGATTAAATGAATGACAGATGAAATGAAATGATAGTGGAGAGTGTTGCTGGAATTAAATTTGTGACCGGGAGAACCGGAGTACCCGGAGAAAAACCTGCCTGCCCCCGCTTTGTCCAGCACAAATCTCACATGGAGTGACCAGGATTTGAACCACGAACCCAGCGGTGAGAGGCCAGCGTGTTGCCGCCTAAGCCACGGAGGCTCAGTTGGAATTACAATACTATTTTAAATTTATTAGATAAAACATAAAGTATTAAAGCTACACATTTATACATTTGAGGAGAAATTCGTTTCCCGAGGCAATATGTGAATGACAAGACAATGTTGACTGAGCTTTGTCCCTTTGAGCAACGGCAAGAGGAACAGTGGGTGGATGATTAAAGAACTTACTTAGTTGTCGGATTTAGCCACGCAGGCAAGCGCAGATACAATATAAAGGACTTCTTTTTGGCATAAGTCAACGCTAATTGAAAGGATTACCCTGCCAGACTTTCCTCACTTCTCTATTATTTTAATACAACCCAAGCGAAAGTAAATAGGGAAATAACAGGAAATGTGAAAGACCTTAGCAAGAACTAAAATGATAAAAAAAACGAGTTCAACATTGTATTCTAAAAACTAACTACAAATTTACACTAAACATTATCCGCAGCTTATCTGCTACCCGTAAAGCCATGCAAAGTATAGCCCTATGACGAAATATTTTTCGGAAATCCGTGGGATTATCCAAGGATATCTGTATCCGCGCAGGCACACACATACATACTCACATTCACAAACTCATATACACTAGACGAAGTCATAAGCAAGTACTCACTGAGAAGACTTGAGTTACGCCTCAAATTTCAAGCTCTGCAGTATTCTTGGTAATATCTGGTGCACGAGAAACTTTGAACATATCTGTGCTATTGAAACTTTTCCTTTGCTCTCCATACTTGTATTCTCCACACATCCTATCAAGAGGGTGCCGTATGCAGGAGATCTCGGCGCTTATTGTTCAATGCAATGAACTCTGCCAAGTATTATTGTCAACCTGGAATCATGTTGCCAATTAGTTGCTTGATGATACACTGGAAATCCTCCATTTCTGTAATCAAAACTTCCGGTAGTTTCAAGAGTCAATGGTAATAATAATAATATTATATGAAAAAATCCACAGCCTGCTTCCAGTCTCCGACCGGGTCAGGGATGGAATGAATGAAGCCCCCATCTAGCGGCGAGGATATGAACTGTGCCGGCTGCCGAGGCCTGGCGCACTCCTCTGGGGCAATGATTAAATGAATGACAGATGAAATGAAATGATAGTGGAGAGTGTTGCTGGAATGAAATTTTGACAGGAAAAACCGGAGTACCCGGAGAAAAACCTGTCTGCCTCCGTTTTGTCCAGCACAGATCTCACATGGAGTGATCGGGATTTGAACCACGGACCCAGTGGTGAGAGGCCGGCGTGCTGCTGCCTAAGCCACGGAGGCTTTAAAAATAATAATATTATAATTATTAATATTAATAATAATAATTATTATTACTATTATGTCAAAAGGCAATGGCATGTAGAACGGGTATCATTGTCTCGAGTACAGGCGTGATCCCAAATGCCTTGCTCACAGGCCTTAAAGAACTGTACAAACTAATGCAGAAGGCAGTAGTTCTCCCAAGAACCCAACTTGTCCGGACGTTCATGGGTAGTGATTTCGACTTTCCTGCTTAGATGTGGCTATTTCAGTAACTATACTTGGGTTCTCTGAACCCCGCATAGTTATGTTGTGATGTACCAGCAAGGTGTTATAATGTATGTATTTATATATTAATAATAATAACAATAATAAAAAAGTGATGATACTAACTAGCATTACCCGTCGCGGCTTCGCCCGCGAATATTCTAGTTGTAAAGAGTACACTTAGCAAAATCTCAATCATGAATGCTATGACTGATTTATCCTTGGTATGAATCAGACTTTATCAATTCAGCTACTGGTGCAGTGGTTAGGGGTTTGTTATTCCTTCATAGGTATATCAGAGGGAAGTTAGTTTTCTGGGAATATCACAGACACTGTTAATTTAAGGGCCTTTAAATGTGGTTTTCGGAGACCCTTTATAGTCGGGTGAAAAAGACCTTTCTTACCACACTCACACGTGAAATTGCGTGAAAAATTCTAGAGCGCTCCTTGACCCCCTTAAGCCCATTATACTTTATGTATTGATGCATTTTATAGCTTAATTTGGTTCAGTGATAACCTTATAACCGTCTGGAAACTTTCACAGTAATGTAATAATTGGAATTGCATTGCGTCTTACAGAAACAGATGGACCTGTGAGATTCTGTTACCATGGTTACCGTGTTGCATTCTTTCATTATTGCATTGTAAATATACATGTTTTAAGGTATTTATTTAATTGTGAGGCATTTAATTTATGTATTTATTATTTATTTATTGGTGCCTTTATTGTGGCGTGTGTGAGCGTTTCGCTTACGCATAAGGTTATGCTGAACCTGTTGGTACCCGATATGTGTAGGTTGGTGTTAATGGGACCTTATTTTCGGTACAAAACTGGAATGGGATCTTAGCAGAATAATATAGGGAGGGATAAGAAAAATCGGGAGCAATATTTACGGCCCAATTTGTGCTGAGAGAATCTGGATGAATAGGAAATCCCAGGAGATTTATAAGCATTCAGAAGGAATCTCGGACACATTCAGGAAAATAAGTTTGTAATTTCATGGGCATATTCTCACATTGAGTCATCACAGGATGACTAAAATAATACTTAATCTTACACGCTCAATGAAAACTAAGAGCAACTGGCTGCTTTAAGTTGAAAACAGATTTTCAGGAAGGAGGCATCTCAAATGCAATGGTACTGGATAGATTGAAATTCAGGAAACTAGTTGACAATCATCAATTTCCAGACCGCCCTAACGCTACAGCTAATAGAACCTGGACGGGGGAGCTTAGAAAGAGCCATAATGAGAAGATGAAGAGATTTTAGGAGGACAAGGAAGCAATATCAGCTAGATACAGTAGATTCAATCGCTCTCCTTCGACGGGCTAACCAATGAAATAATGTTAATAATAAATATAATAATAAAAAGTATAATAACAAAAATAATAATAATGATAATGATAATAATTATGGAAGGATTTACATACTACAAACCACTCATTCATTGGTTCCGCTGCACTGACGGCACAAAGGCCAACTGTGACATCCTGATGCAGTTCTTCGAGGAGCTCCACGACTATGAACCACCCGCAGAGAATCTCCAATTCCATATAACTGCCCCAAACTAGGACACAGTACCACTTACACATGATGAGATGCAAAACATACATGTAATAACACATCTCAAGAACTACAAAGCGGCAGGAAAAGACGGTGTAATCGCCGAAATCCCCAGGATTTGAGGCATAGTTTTGACTGGCAGACTAGAAACCATAATTGCAAATATATGGGAGAGTGGCATCATACCAGTCCATTGGAAAACTGCTTTAATTTACCCATTACACAAAAAGAGCGACAAGGCAAATCCGAATAATTAACTAGGTATTTCATTCCCGCCAATTGCCTACAAAGTGTTGTCACGTGCACTCCTCTCCTGATTGGAGCAACAGACTGAACACATGATCGGTGAATATCGATCGAGCTTTCCACCGTGTCGATCGTACACAGAAAAGATCTGAAACCTCACGTTGGTTCTCCAACATCGCCAGACAAATCACACGGTTGTCACCTACGTTGACTTTTAAAAAAGCATACGATTCAATCGATCGCACCACCCTATTTAACATACTTCGTGAACACGGTGTGGACAACAAAACAAGTGCCTTACTCCAAAAGACCTTGACAGACACAACCTCTAAAGTAAAATTTATGGGTGTAGTATCCGAAAATTTTCTCATTAAAACAGGCGTAATACAGGGTGATGGGTTGTCCCCACTCGTGTTCAACCTGGTACTAAATAAGATTATCACAACATGTGAGAAAATAAATGCATGGAATAAGTATGGGAACAAAAGATCAACGAATCAACATAAAGTGATTCGCCTTTAATGACGACCTAGCAATACTTATCCGGACTATCGAAGAATCTAGACATGAAATCAAGAAGCTTCATGAGATACCTATGAGAACCAGCCTTCAGATCTCTCACGAAAAAAAAAACACAGTATATGCATTCCAAGAACCCAATCCTGGCATCACTTGAACCGAAATATGGCTACATCACACAAACTCACTTCAAGCACTTAGGAGAGAATATCGGGAACACTGGCAGCGTAAGAATTGCTAACAAAACACGCGCAGAAAAATTACGTAAAACCTACACAACCACTTCTACTGTTTACAAAAATAAATCACTTCTCACTGAAGCCAAACTCTGTCACTCTATGCTATTGAGACGTCATCGTTAATCATCGACATAAAATATATTGATAAGATAAAACTGAGGAAAATATTTGGACTAATGTTTCAAGACAGTATCTAGATGAGGAAACGTTCAGAAGAACTGTATTCGCTGATTGAATCATTCACCTCACTTGAATGTAAGAGACGCATGCAATTATACGGACACATATCGCGAATGGTCAAGGAAATCTTCCTCATCATCAACGGAACCGACAAACCAAAGTACGTTGGTTACCAGACACCAAAAAGAACTTCACAGAAATAGCTAATAACGACGCGGATTGCTTACAGACAGATAATTAACTCCCGTAAGTTTCCATCCAAGTACCCGACGGCAAGGAGTTTTTTGAAACACAAAGATGCATAGACACGAGAATTTCTTGTGAAATGATGAGAAAGTTTTGGTAAGATATAAATAACAAGTAGTTCCGTGACCTAAATAGCCTATTTTCATATATCCTACTAATATCAATTGTCACTATCAACATACAAATTGCCAGTTTGATTGCTGTAATAGATTCGTAGATATTGAGAACCGTCTAAATATTTTGGATGGTCACCATGTTGGATTTTTATATTACAGGCCTTAGATGTATGTACTATTACATGAAGATTATTGTGTAGGTGTTTTATTCAAACGTCAATCGCATGATTAGGACACAAGACATAAAAGCGGGATTTTAAAATTTCGCTCAGCTGCCATCTTGTGGTTATGAAAATAATTTAAATGAATTAGATGCCAGTCGAGTCGATTAAAATTTGTATAAGTATATACCGTATCAAGTTTCACTGCACTCGGATGGTTAAAACGCAAGGAACGTCCATTTGAATATTTAAATTTCGCGTCGCCGCCATGTTGGATTTGTGCTCGTCAGGTTATTGAACGTCCCATAGGTGAACTTATGCTTATAGCCTCTATACACTTACAAAATTTCAGTTTGATTGCTGTAGTAGATTAATAGATATTGAGAACCGTCCAATTATTTCAGATGGTCGCCATGTTGGATTTTAATATATGTAGGCCATAGAGTTATGTACTATTAGATGATGATTATTGTGTATGTTCATTATGCAAATGTTGATTTCGATCGCCAGATTAGAACACAAGAAATAAAAACTTAATTTTCGAAATTCACACAGCCGCCATGTTGAGTTTATATAAACAATTGACCTAAATTATACCAGTACATTACAATGAGTATATACATTTGCTGTTCCATGTTTCATTACGTTTGGATCACTAAATCGCGAGAAAAGTATATTTAAAACTTTCAATTTCGCTTGGCCGCCATGTTCGTTTTGTAGTTAACCGGTTTTTGAAAGTCTCTTAGATGAACTTCCAGTAGTGCCCTTTATTTCCGTACAAAATTTCATGGTGATACCGGTAATAGTTTTAGAGATATAGAATGCCAGTGAAAGATTTCGCGTAGCCGCCATCTTGAGGTTATGTAAGTAATTGAACGAAGTTAGATGTCGGTGCATTACAATGTGCATAAACATATACTGTACCAAGTTTCATTGCGTTTGGTTGGTTAAATCGCAAGAAGCGTCTATTTAAAAGACGCAACTTCGCTTGGCCGCCATGTTGGCTTTGTAGTTACCAGTTTTTCAAAAGTCACATACACACACGCACAAACAGACACACGGACAAAAGGTGATCTCATAAGGCTATTTTTTCATGAAATGAAAATAGTCAAAACAATAGGCTTATGAGATCACCTTTTGTCCGTGTGTCTGTCTGTGTGTGCGTGTGTGATGGATTTTGTGTGTTCCCCCCTAATAACTTCTAAACGGCTGGAGTGATTTCAATGAAACTCGGTAAGTTCATAGCAATATTCCGGGCGACCCCGACCTTGCCCTTCAAATTTTGTTACTTCTCACCAATCCAACATGGCGGCTATGCGAAAAATTTCACCAGCATTCAATATCTCCGAAACTATTACCGATATCAACCTGGAATTTTGTACGGTGATAACGGGAACTACTAGAAATGTACGTATGAGACGTTCAAAAACTTGGTAACAACTAAATTTGAGACTTTTAAATAGACTTTTCTCGCGATTTAACCATCCAACTTGGTACAGCAAGTGTTTATACACATTGTAATGCACTGACGTCTAACTTAGTTCAATTATTTATTTCACCTCAAAATGGCGGCTGGGCGAAATATTTCACTAGCATTTTATATCTCCGAAACTCTTACAGATATCACCCTGACATTTTGTACGGTGATAAAGGGCACTGCTACAAGTTTATCTGTGTAACATTCAAAAATCTGTAAAGTACGAAACTAACATGGCGGCCAAGCGAATTTGAAACATTTTAATAGACTTTTCTCATGATTTAACCATCTGAGCGCAGTGAAATGTTGTACAGTAAATGATTATACATATTGTAATGCACTGGCATCTAATTTAATTCAATTGTTTACTTAACCTCAAGATGGCGGCTGTGAAAATTTTTAAAATTATTCTTTAATTTCTTGTGCGGTAATCATGCGATCGAAGTGAAACTTTGAATAATGAAGCTATGCAACATTTTTCCTTTAATGGTACATAACCCTATGGCCTATACATATACTGTAATAATCCAAAATGCGGAGCATCCGAAATATATAGACGGTTCTCAATATTTACGAATCTTTTACAGCAATCAAACTGATTTTTTAATGTTCATAGAGGCTACGGACCTAAGTTCACCTATAGGACTTTCAGTAACCTGGTGAGCACAAATCGAACATGGCCGGGACGCGAATTATAAATAATTAAATGGACGTTTCTCGCGATTTAACTATCCGAGTGCAGTTAAACATTGCACGTAAAATGCATATACAAATGTTAATCCACTGCCATATAATTTATTTCAATTGTTTTCATAACCACAAGATGGCAGGTGTGCGAAATTTTAAAATATCGTTTTTATTTCCTGTGCCCTAATCATGTGATTGAAGTTTGAATACCACACGTACACAATAATCTTCATGTAATAGTACGTAAATAAAAATCCAACCAGGTGACCATCTGAAATATTTAGACGGTTCTCATTATCTACGAATCAATCACAACAATAAAATTGAATTTTTGTATGTTGATAGAGGCAATTAACATGAATAGGATATATGAAAATAGGCTGTATAGTTCTTCGCGAACCTACTTGTTCATAAATGAGAATAGGCAAATAATAATATCAATGCTAACTATTGGCTCTACGAAACCCTTAAGAGGGCCAACAACATTGTAATATAATAACTAGGTGGCAGCACGCCGGCCTTTCACCGCTGGGTCCGTGGTTCAAATCCCGGTCAGTCCATGTGAGATTTGTGCTGGATAAAGCGGAGGCAGACAGGTTTTTCTCCGGGTAATTCGGATTTTCCTGTCACAAATGTCATTCCAGCAACACTCTTCCCTATCATTTCATTTTGTCTGTCATTCATTTAATCATTGACCCAGGGGAGTGCGACAGGCTTCGACAGCCGGCACAGTTCATATCCTCGCCGCTAGATGGGGGCCTTATTTATTCCATTCCCTGACCCGGTTGGTCGACTGGAAATAGGCTGTGGATTTTCAATAATAATAATATATAGACTACACACTTTTTATTACAACCCAGTCGAAGTCGTTGGATTTTTTAAGAGCTTTAAAAATCCCTTAGTATGCCTTCCTTCGGAGGGGAAGTAAAGCCGGCGTTCCCATGTCATAGATTTATGGCATGTTAAAGATCTTCCAATAATTACACCTGTGTGAAACTAAATTAGGTTAGGTTAAGCATTTGATAAACGCTCTTAGGTTCCGACGTTCGTCACCGGGAGCGACTGCAGTGGCGTCTGGTAACCAGCTTCTGAACTAGTAGTCGCTGACGGTGGCGTTTGGCGTTAGGAACTACTTGAAATTCAATGTCTGCAGTCCTTACTTGAATTGAAAAAAAAAGTCCTCTCGGCACGCCGGAAGGCGGAGGTAGATTTCAACGGACAAACTTGGAGATAGGCGAAAATAGGCAGAATATGCAGGTTTTCGTAGAAGGATCAGACCTCATTTATCGCGTGAAAGTATTTTATAATTGGAGATTAATTAACTTTGTTTTTCTTCATTTTAAACATATTTTAAACATTTTATTGTCTTACGGGGACGGTAACCTTCTTGTCATTTGGAGTCCATTTTTAGCCCATTTTCAATTTTGAAAAAATAGGCTTATGAGATCACCTTTTGTCCGTGTGTGTGTGCGTGTGTGTGTGTGCGTGTGTGTGTGTGTGTGTGAGGTGTGTGTGTGTCCCCCCTAATAAAATCTAAACGGCTGGAGCGATTTCAGTGAAACTCGGTAAGTTCATAGCACTATTCCCGGCGACGTCGACCGTGCCCATCGAATTTTGTTACGTCTCACCAATCCAACATGGCGGCTGTGCGAAATATTTCACTAGCATTCAGTATCTCCGAAACTATAACGGATATCGCCCTGACATTGTGTATGGTGATAAAGGGCACTACTAGAAGTTCACCTATGAGACATTCAAAAACCTGGTGACTACAAAACCAACATGGCGGCCAAGCGAATTTGAGATATTTAAGTAGACTTTTCTCGCGATTTAACTATCTAAATGTAATGAAACTTGGTACAGCAAATGTTTATACACATTGTAATGCACTGGAGTCTAATTTAGTTCAATTGTTTACATAACCTCAAAATGGCGGCTGTGCGAAATATTTCACTGACATTCTATATCCCCGAAACTATTACAGATCACCCTGCAATTTTGTACGGTGATAAAGGGTACTGATACAAGTTTACCTATGCATAATTCATAAACCTGTAAAGTACAAAACGAACATGGCGACCAAGCGAATTTGAAATATTTTAATAGACTTTTCTCGTGAGTTAACTCTCTGAGCGCAGTGAAATGTGGTACAGTAAATGATTTTGCAGATTGTAATGTACTGCCATCTAATTTAATTCAATTGTTTACATAACCTCAAGATGGCGGCTGTGCGAAATTTTAAAATTAAGTTTGTATTTCTTGTGTCGTAATCATGCGATCGAAGTGAAAGTTTGAATAATGAACCTAGGCAATAAGTGACCTTGAATGGTACATAACTCTATGGCCTATACATATAACAATCCTAAATGGCAAGCTTCCGTAATATTTAGACGGTTCTCAATATATATGAATCTTTTACAGCAACCAAACTGAAATTTTTATGTTCATAGAGACTATGAACATATGTTCACCTATAGGACTTTCAGTAACCTGGTGAGCACGAATCCAACATGGCGGCGACGCGAAGTATAAATATTTAAATGGACGGTTCTCGCGAATTAACTATCCGAGTGCCGTGAAACTTTGCACGTTTTAAATGCTTACACAAATGTTGATCCACTGGCATCTAATTTATTTCAATTGTTTGCATAATCACAAGATGGCTGCTGTGCGTAATTTTAAAATCTCGTTTTTACTTCTTGTGTTCTAATCATGCGATTGAAGTTTGAATACCACACTTACACAATAATCTTAATATAATAGTACAAAAATAAAAATCCAACCTGGCGACCATCTGAAATATTTAGACGGTTCTCAATATCTACGAATCTGTTACAGCAATTAAACTGAAATTTTGTATGTTGATAGAGGCAATTAACATGAGCAGGATATATGAAAATAGGCTGTACAGTTCTTCACGGAACTACTTGTTATACTTGTGGTCACACTGTCCTTATGCAAGGTTTCGACACTGATGTGTAACTATGTAACGGTCTGTTACTTCTTCACGCAAAATTATATCTCCCGCAGAGATGTTGGTTGGTTCCTCAGTTTAGGGGCTGCGACAACGCGGTCATATAACCCCGTGTACTTTGGGTGAGTGTAGAATCTGTCTGATAAACGGTGTGAATTGTGATGGCTGTATTAGTCTGTAATTCAGGTAAGGAATGCAGACGCTAAATTTCAAGCAGTAGTTCCTAATGTTGCTACCAGATACTAACGTCAACGCCACCCAGCTGTGAACTTGGCTACTAGATGCCACCTCAATCAGCAACTCGCAACGAACGTTGGAACTTCCCCTCGAAAGGAAAGCTTATTGAGGGATTTTTAGCGCTCTTAGAAAATCCGACGACTTTGGCCGGCTTTGAACCCGCGACCTTGGGCATAGAAATTCAGCATGCTACCAGTTACGTCACCGAAGCCGCTTCTCACTTAGTCAGATGGAAATCTGAATCTGATCTCGCGCAAGTGCGTTGTCATGGCAACGTCTGATGGCTCATCCCTCATCAATTTAGTAGTGTTGCCATGTCAACCACTGATAGCTCTTGGCATTTTCTTATAATTCCGAAATCATTTTTCTCATCCCTTGGCGCAATGGTGGCTCATATCAAAAATTCTTTCAGACAAACGTTTTAGGTAATTATTAGGGGAATATTGTCCATTTTGTACGGTTTTGATATTGTGCCTATTAACAGAGATATGATTAATGTTTCCCGAAAAAAACACTTTTTCCCACCCCTTTGGTCAATGGTTGGTGCTATCAAAAAACGTTTCAAACATAAATTTCTGAGCTTTATCCGACACATAGTTTGAACTTTGAACGGATTCGATATTTCTCATATTAAGAGAGTTATAGCAATATTTCATTTTTTCGAGAAAAAAAAGTCCCCCATTTTCATCCCCTTCGACCGATTTAGCCCAGTAACGAACTCGTCCGAGATTTTATGGGTATACATATTCGGTAAAAAATTCAAAGTGATTGGTCCAAAATTACGGCAGTTATCGTGTCCACAAGAAACTGATATACATATATACATATATTACATAAATTATATATAAACTTTTGAACTGACGGTGGTTTTGGGGTCTGGGGGATGTGAAACGCGAAGATATGTCGAAATTTTCCGGAAATCGAAACATGGTACCCATTGCAATAGTTAGCTTTCTAATGAAATATACCTGAAATACTGCCGTCAACGACACCTAGCTGTGAACTTGGCTACTAGATGCCACCTCAATCAGAAACTCGCAACGAACGTTGGAACTTCCCCTCCGAAGGAAAGCAAACTCAGGTTTTTTAGCGCTCTTAGTAAATCCGACGACTTCAGCCGGGTTTGAACCCGCGACCTTGGAGATAGAAGTTCAGCATGCTACCAGTTCCGATACCGAAGTCGCTTCCCACTGACATATGAAAACTGAATGTGATCTCGTGCAGTGGCGTTGTCATAGCAACTGCTGATGGTCATCCCTTATCAATTAAAAGTAAAGTTGTCATGGCAACCTCTCTTGGCACTTGGCATTTTCTTATAATTTAAATCATTTTGTTCACCCCGTGCCGTAATGGTGGGTCATATCAAAAATTCTTTCAGACAAAGGTTTTAGGTAATTATTGGAGGAATATTGTCCATTTTGTACGGTTTTGATATTGTGCCTATTAACAGAGATATGATTAATGTTTCCCGAAAAACCCACTTTTTCCCACCCCTTTGGTCAATGGTTGGTGCTATCAAAAAACTTATTTGACATAAGTTTTTGGCACTTATCCGACACATATTATGAACTTTTAAGGGATTCGATATTTCATGTATTAAGAGAGTTATAGCGATATTTCACTTTTTCGAAAAAAGCCCCCCATTTTTACCCCCTTTGACCGATTTTGCCCATTAACGAACTCGACCGAGATTTTATAGGGATACATATTATGTAAAAAATTCAAAGTGATTGGTGCAAAATTACGGCAGTTATCGTGTCCACAAGAATCTGATATATATATATATATATATATATATATATATATATAGATAGATACATATATACATAAATTATATATACACTTTTGAACTGACGGTGGTTTTGGGGTCTGGGGGATGTGAAACGCGAAGATATGTCGAAATTTTCCGGAAGTCGAAACATGGGACCCATTGCAATAGTTAGCTTTCTAAAGAAATCTACCTAACAGATACACACACTTATACAGCCATCACAGTTAACACCGGCTATCAGACAGATTCTACACACACCCACAGTACTCGGGGATACATGACCGCGTTGTAGCAGCCCCTAAACTGAGGAACCAACCAACCATACTTTTTTACGAGGGAAGTGGAAAATCTTACATAAGACTTTGAGAAGGGCCCGCACTCCTCAAGTGTGTGGGATTCTTACGCACTAAAAGTCACACCCTATCCTCTTGACAAAATCCATCCCGGGACCACTTTCGTATTAATTCAGGATGGAGGTATTTTCTTTGCTTCACAAGCACCTTATTACTTCTCAATAATTCATACTTAATCCTCGGATCGCAGACATAATCAACTAAATCGTGCAAGTCCCCACCCGACGTCTTCTGACGATGGACCACCTCAACGAAGAAAGCAACCGTATCCCAGCTGAGCTGGTTCCTCAGCATAATTCCAACTATATTGTCCGGCGTTATTGGACTAAGCTCAGCTTCAAGTCGTTGTTTTTCCACTGCCCAACGAGCGCAGACGAAGAACGTATGATATACATCATCTCGTTCTTTCTCGCAGTAAATACATACTGGACTCCTTACTTTGGCCATACGATGAAGGTAACATCGAAAGTAGTCATGACCAGTCAACATCGGAGTCATAAAGTAATAATAATTGCCATAATAATAACAATAATAATAATAATAATTGCATATGCTGCGGAATGCCTTGCAATGCATTATGGAGAAACTGGAAGTAAAAGAAAGATCCTAAGAAAAATCTTGGGCCCAGTCAAGGAAAATGGTGAATACAAGAGACGACACAATCACGATCTCTACACACGTGTGGAAAAAATAACTAATGCGACGAGGAAAAGAAGAATTTCATTTTATGGCCACATGACACGAATGAGCTCTGAGAGATTGACAAACAGGATCTTCACCTTCTTTCTAGAGAAGAAAACTAATTTACAAGAAATTGGAATTTCATGTGACGATATTCAGGAGCGTGTGTCACTTAAGATGAAACTGACAGCTCACCGAGGTTTCCTGGAAAACCTAGGCTTAAAACAGGCATAGAGAGGACGGAAGAAAGGAAGCAACAACATCAAGAATTCATACGACGGTAGTGGGTGAATATTAAAGCTTGACTCAGAAACCAGTTGAAATGACGTGGTCCTTCGTTAGCCGAAACGCAACAACAACAACAAGAAGAAGTATAGGCTAACCGTCCAGATATCATTTTGGTGGGCATGAATAAACAGCTTTTATGGGTATTACTGTCCTTTTAAACCACAGTGTAACAAAGGCCTATGGCCAGAAGGTGAACAAGTACACGAATATATCTTGGCAAATACAGTTTAAGAATTGTAGAAGCTAGACCAGGTATAATTTGCCACATCGTCATGACTGTAACAGGAATCATCCCCTAAAGGTTCATGCATGAAATGGCCTCACTGGGACTCACTGAAGGAATTGGAAGCATATCACATATTCAATATTGGATTCATGCCACATCGTGCGTCGCTTCATGAATATCTAAGCAACCATGGCTGATCTCCATTATTGATCCGTACCTCCATTCAAAAAAACTGAGGATTTTATTTTAATTTTAAAGGTACGCCCAGCCACCATATTGAAAGCTTTGTGTGTCTATTTTTTTTTTGTATATTCGTCATACAAAACCACATATGTTGTGCTGGTTTATTACTAAGTTTAGATCTTGTTGCATTAGAATACAGAGAGATGATTCATTTTTAATTCTTTAAATTCATGAGAGACCCTGCGCACTATATTTTAAAATCTCGTTTTATTTCTTGTTTCCTAATTATGCAATTTAAGTTTGAATAATACACCTACGCAATAATATTCATGTAATAGTTCATAACTCTATGAGCTACATATATAAAACTCCAACACGGTGACCATCAGAAATTTTAGGACGGTTCTCAGTATCTACGAATCTATCACAGCAATCAAACTGAAATTTTGTGTTTTGATAGAGGCAATCAACATAATATGAAGGCTATATGAAAATAGGTTAATTAATTCTTCACGGAACTACTAGTTGTAATTCAAGCTACAAAAGATTGAGAGTTGTTATTATATCGGTTGGTTGGTTCCTCAGTTTAGGGGCTGCCACAACGCGGTCATGTAGCCCCGTGTACTTTAGGTGTGTGTAGAATCTGACTGATAACCGGTGTTAATTGTGATGACAGTATTTGTGTGTGTTATCTGTTTTTTAATTCAAGTAAGGTCTGCAGACTTTGAATATAGTTCCTACTTTTGCCGCCAAACGTCACTGTCAACGACTACTAGTTCAGAACTTAGCTACTAGACGCCACCGCAGTCGGCTCGTGGCAACGAACGTAGGAACCAAAGAGCGTTGTTTACATTCTTAACCTACTGTATATAATTTAGCTTCACACAGGTGTAATTAGTGGAAGGTTTTTTAACATGCCATAAATGTATGACATGGGACCGCCGGCTTTACTTCCCCTCCGAAGGAAGGCATACTGAGGGATTTTTAACGCTCTTAAAAAATCCGATGACTTGGGCGTTATTATATCATCTCATACGATAAGATGGCCACTGCGTGCTATGTTGTTGTTTGAGTCTTCAGTCTTTTGACTGGTTTGATGCAGCTCTCCATGCCTCCCTGTCCTGAGATAATCGTTTCATCTCTACATAGCTCCGACACCCTACATCCGAAGCAATCTGTTTAACATATTCTAACCTTGGTCTACCCCTACAGTTTTTGTCCTCGACCCTTCCTTCCATAACTAAGCTTGCTATTCCTGGGTGTCTTAGTATGTGTCCTACCAACCTATCTCTTCTCTTCATTAGCAGTCGCCAGAAACATCTCTCCTCTCCCACTCGTCTTAATACCTCTTTGTTTGTAACCCTATCTACCCATCTGATCTTCAGCATTCTCCTGTAACACCACATTTCAAATGCTTCAATTCTCCTCTTTTCTGCTGCACCAATAGTCCAAGTTTCACTTCCATAGAGCGCCACGCTCCAGACAAAGGCTTTCAAAAATGACTTCCTAATACCTAAATCTATATTCGATGTCAGCAGATTCCTTTTTTGTAGAAATGCTTTCTTTGCCTGAGCCAACCTACTTTTAATATCCTCTTTGCTTCGTCCATCACTGGTTATTCTGCTTCCTAAGTAACAGAAGTCTCCTACTTCCTTCAGCTTTTCACCTGCCAATTTGATCTCCATAGAGGTTTCTGATTTATTTCGGCTGCATTCCAGTATTTTTGTTTTACATTTATTTATTTTCATCATGAATTCTTTCCGTAAGACGGAGTCCATACCATTCAAAAACTCATTCAAATACTCAGGCTTGTCGGCCAAGATGACGATGTCATCAGCAAATCTCAGAGTTGAAATTATTTCTCCTTGAATCTTCACTCCCACTTTAAATTTTTCTCTAATTTCCTTCATTGCTTGTTCAATGTAAAGATTGAAAAGTATGGGTGATAAGTTGCAGCCTTGCCTTACACCTTTCTGAATACCAGCTTCACTCTCATGTCCTTCAACTCGAATGACTGCTGTCTGGTTTCTGTACAGATTGTATATCACCCTCCTATCCCTGTACTTTATTCCAATCGATTTCAAAATGTCAAACAATTTAGTCCAATCAACGTTATCAAAAGCCTTTTCTAAGTCTACAAAAGCCATGAACGTTCTCTTATCTTTCCTTATTCTACCTTCCAAAATCAGCCTAAGACTTAGTACAGCTTCCCTTGTTCCTACATTTCTCCTGAAACCAAACTGGTCTTCACCCAACTCCGTTTCTATCTGGCTTTCAATCCTCTTATGATTCTCAATCTCCTTTCCCTTATACAAACTCTCTATGTAAGCGTTCCATCTCTCAACCTTTTCTTCCCTATCTGTTAGAGGCTTTCCATTTGTGTCCTTAATATTACAGCACTTAGACTTCTTTTCCCCAAAAGTATTCTTAATCCTTCGATAAGCTGCGTCTACTTTTCCTAATTTCAGACAATTTTCTATACCTGCACATTTCTCTTTCAACCATTCTTCTTTCGCTTCCTTGCACTTCTTGTTAACCTCATTTCTCAGACGTCTGTATTCTGCTTTCCCCTTTTCATCTCTTAGATTCTTGTGTTTCCGCCTTTCATCCATCAATTCTAGTATATCCTGAGTGATCCACGGTTTTCTACCTATTCTTTCTTTCCTACCAATGTTTTCTTCTGCGGATTTTGTTATTTCATTCTTCAGAAGTGCCCATTCGTCTGTAATTGAAGTTTGTTTAGGGTTTTTCATTAGTCCTTCCTTTATACTCTTCTTGAATCTTTCGTTTACATCCTTCTCTTTCAGTCTGTCTATTGCCCACCTTTTTGGCTTTTGACTTTTCTTCAGTTTCTTCAACTTTAATCTGCATTTCATTACAACCAGATTGTGATCAGAGTTTATGTCAACACCAGGATATGTTTTACAATCCAAAATCTGGTTTCGAAACCTCTGCTTGACCATAATGAAGTCGATTTGGTAACGCCCTGTATCTCCTGGTCTCATCCATGTGTATATTCTTCTATTGTGGTTATTGAATAAGGTGTTAGCTATGACCAATTCATGCTCGGTGCAGAATTCTACCAGCCTGCTTCCTCGATCATTCCTTTCACCTAATCCTGCGTGCTATAGTCGATGTGAATGTATAGGGCATGATCAAAAAGTTTCCGTTTGACAGCCACACAGTCCAGAATCAGTAGTCTATGCCAATCAGGCAAAATTGCCGTGAGCATTGAGGTACACATCTCATCGACGCACCAGGTTGACGATCCCCGTGTGGTAAAACACTGTGCTGCTGCGTGAAGAAATCCGTAACCGCCTTCTTTACATCCTCGTCCGAAAGGAATAGTCGACACTTCAAGGTCTTTCTTGAAGGGACCAAAGGCGTGATAATCGAATGGGGAGAAATCTGATCTATAAAGCGGATGCTTGTGTGTCTCCCGCTTGAGTAGGCATACTTTTTGCGTTACGACCTTTGCGGTATGGAGACGTGCGTTATCAAGAAGCAGTATCATCCCATGTCACGGTTTTTCTGGACGTTTTGCCTTAATTGCACGCCGTAATTTCTCCAGTGTTGCACATTACCGATCCACCGTTGTTGTTTGAATCTTCAGTATTTTGACTGGTTAGATGCAGCCCTCCACACCTCCCTGTCCTGAGCTAATCTTTTCATTTCTACATAGCTACCACACCCTATGTCCGGTGCTTCGATCTGGACTAAGGGTAGTTCACCCAGCACCCACAAGACGGCAGCACCCCGCAGGAGAGTCGGGCAGCCTTCAGGTGAGGTCCCCTTTCCTCAGTCACGTGTGGTCTCACGCAAGGATCATGTAAGTATAAGAGATTCGTCACTTTTGGTTATAGAATTTCCGAGAGAGAACACCGCCTGAGGCTATGGATTGTACTGGCAAGTCTGGCAACATAAAAAGTAAAAAGCCATATGAATGTAGCCTTTATTACACGTAAATGAACAGTATGTTCTGCGATGAGTTATTGATTATTGATGAAAATAACAAACATAACTGCGCCTTTCGCTAGGCGCTGAAATATACGTCCAGATAGGAAAATAATACATTCTGATATATATCAATGTTGGCAATAGATTTGTCACGAAGGACACAGTTATGCCGTTCTAGAGCTTAATTCACCTCTAGGCTAATTAAAAATGCTCACATACTCTACAGAATTGTTGGGATATTCGATGAATATAAAGAAAACTGTCCAAATGCACACTACATTGCCATAACCTAACTTTTGGCCTAGCATGCCCTCTGCCACCCACCCCACCCCGTAGCCATAAACCACAAATTTTATTGCAATGCAAAGGAGAATGGGTAAGAAAACAAACTAGAGATGAAATGCACACATTTATTCTCTCTATATTTTTATTCGAGAGTAGTCCATATTGCCCACTAGTTTTACACATGGTCAACACCAGGAAGATGAAAATTGCCGTATTGTTCTTACTATCATTATAATTCTTACATCCCGGTGCTTGGCAATTTTTCCTCCCTTGCAGTGGCATGATTGACTCTCAATTCAATTCAAATAAACAATCAAAATACTGAACAAATCAAAACAACCAACAACACCACGAGGAAAATCAATCAAAACAGACTATTCCCGCTTCCGCCAGTCGATTTGATGTGAACGTTCATGAGTGCCAACTACGGAACCTTAGTGCTAAAATTAATTCTTCATTGGTTGGCAAAACATCCAGTACAGGGCCTTACTCCGACCCACGCGCTCCCTATTAACTGTCATCCCCCTGGTCTCACGGAGAGCAATGGCGTAGGTCTTAAGATGTTATCCTTAGTTGTAGAATCTAGTTAATAAATTATTATAAGTGAGTACTCGAGCTGTTTCATTTCAACTGCTACCAGAGAGATGTTTAAGCAACAACATTTTGGTCCTCCTAATGTCGGATTATATAAAAAAGTGAACTTCGAACTTATTCGTGTGCCTACATGTGGGATTTTTGTAAAACAAGTGTACCTGTTTAGTGATGAAATGTGCATGACTTATGTTACAAATCAAACTGTGACTAATAATACAAAGTGCGGTATAAGAATACAAAAATATATAAATATATAACGGTAGAAATAAATTCGTATTCTGTAAATAGCCACCTTGGATAGCACAACCACGCCATGACCGTAGGACGCCATCTTGTGAGGTGCTAGTCCGCTTACGTCAGCTACCATACATGCCCACCAGGAGTGCTAGAGAACGGAACTTGCAAGAACATCCACCAGAGACCGCTGTCGAGAGATAAACAAGCTTACCAACATTGGAGACAGCATCGGTGAGTACAATCTGGTTCAACATTTACTTCTGTCCTTTCTTACCGGGTTATTATGGATGCCAATCAAAAACATGTATTAACAAAGAACAGAGCAGTCATCAAATCTCGCGTGACTCGCTTAAGTACATTCGTGAATGCATTTGCAGCAGGTGGGAATCTTAACGACATTAAAGTTAGGAAGCAATCGTTGGCGAGTTTAATGGATGATTATAATGACACTCAGATACAATTGGAAATCAATGATCCTGAAAACGAATCACATGATCTATATAGAGCAGCCATTGATGATTTATGCTTGGACATTAAGTCCAAAATGGAAACGCTATTGGGCCCCGAACATACACACACACCTCCGCTTGTAAATAGTGATAACTTGAGCAATAGTTGCGCACTAAAACTTCCAACTATTTCACTACCCAAGTTCAGTGGTGCTCTACAAGATTTCATGCATTTCTATGACACCTTTGTAGCGCTGATCATCAATAATGATAAAATCACAGACATTCAAAGATACTATTATCTTCTATCATGTTTGTCTGGTGAACCTCACCACCTCATTGAGAATTTATCAATTTCACAGGATAACTTCAAGGTCTCCTGGGAATTGATTGGTAGTCGGTATCACAATCCCAGACTTATATCAGACCTTCACATCAAGGAATTTTTGTCACTCCCTAACGCAAAGCATAATTCTCCTAAAGAGCTGCGTTTGCTAATACATCAACGTTGCAGCAACTTAAATGCCATAGAAATTCTAAAAATTGAAACACCCTTACATGACCTTATGCTCTCGCACTTAGTTTTGGAAAGAATCAGTCGCAATCTCAGGAAACAATGGGAGAACGGTACGTCAAATGAAGTGCATGCCAGCTTGAAGGACTTAATTCAATTCTTGGAAAGTAATTGCCAAACTTTAGAAATAGTCACGTCAAACAAGACAGCTGCTGTAACCCAAGATGAGGTCAAGCGTAGTACAAGTTCAAGGGGACAACACCGAGCCTTCGTCACCACATCACCTTATTGTGTGCTATGTAAGACATCTCACAGTCTGCATAAATGCCCAAAATTCAAGTACATGGACGTAAATAGTCGTATAGGTGTTGCGAGGGAACATAATCTCTGTTTCAATTGTTTGAGAAATGACCACATAGCCAACAATTGCAACGCAGGTAACTGCCGAAGATGCAATAAAAGTCACCACACAATGGTACATATAGACCAGAATATGGACCATACTGCTACCTTGTCACACACTGCATCCCGACATTAAGAATATATTATTTTGTCAGAGGCGCTTGCCCTCACAATGAAGTATTGCTATCAACTGCCATTGTTAACATTAGGGACAGCGAAGGTCGAATGCATCTATGACGAGCACTATTAGACAGTGCATCACAGATGAACTTCGTGTCTCGAGACTTAGTGGATCGTTTGGGTATCAAGCTGAATCGGCGTTCAATACCCACCAATGGCATTAGCAACACGCGAGCGACTGAATCCTCTCACTTCTGTCAACTTCAGAGAGTGTCGAGAGTTAGTACTTATAGTCGGCATATAGTAGGTTCTGTTCTGCGTCAGATTACTGGCCCGCTACCTTCATCAAGAATAGAGTACGAGGACTGGCAACTGCCCGCCAACATTCCACAAGCCGACCCTAATTTCAACCAGCCTAAGGAGATAGATCTGCGGTTAGGTGCTACTGTGTTCTTTTAAGTCTAGGGATGGTTACCCTACTCTTCAAAATACACAACTTGGTTGGGTGCTATCTGGATGTCTACCCTATCACTCAGTTCAACAGCGTAGGAATGGAACAACATCATTGTTATCCACGGCTGAAGCCTTGCACACACAGGTGGAACGCTTTTGGAAACAGGAGGAGCTTACGACTCGTAGCCATTCCAAGGAAGAAAGTCAATGCGAGGAGCATTTTAGGAAATCATTCACGCGTGATGAGTCGGGCAGGTTCACAGTGAGACTTCCACTACGAGAAGCAGTAGGAGAACTTGGTAACTCGTTTGCCAATGCCAGGAGGAGCTTTGGCTATATCGAGAGGAAATTGCATCGACAACCTGACCTGAAGAATGAGTATATCAAATTCATGGATGAATACCTACAACTAGGACACATGGATCTTGTCGATCCTAGTGACCAGCAGAAACCTGTTTTTTTTCATGCCTCATCACGCGGTAATCAAGGACACGAGCAACACTACCAATGCCAGAGTTGTCTACAATGCGTCGGCTAAAACTACTTCGTCGATCTCCCTGAATGACGTGATGTTGGTTGGGCCAACTGTTCAGCAGGATCTGTTCTCGATCGTTCTTCGCTTCCGTACACACAAGTATGAGCTAACAGCAGATATCGAGAAGATGTACCGACAGATCCAGATTCATGAAGCATACCGAGACTTCCAGAGAATCTTGTGGCGCAGTTCTCCAAATCAACAACTGGATATGTACCGATTGACTACGGTAACCCACGGTACTGCAGCGGCTTCGTATCTAGCTACCCGTTGCTTACTGCAGGTGGCACTCGACGGTAAAGACATACACCCTACACAGCCGAAGCTGCCAAGAGAGACTTCTACGTTGATGATCTTTTGACAGGGACAGTCACCATTGAAGAAGCCATCCATTTGTACAAAGACCTCACATCGATCCTGCAAACCGGAGGATTCCCCATACGTAAATGGCGGTCCAATAATCCCGATGTTTTGGAGGCCATCCCACCTACACTTTGCGAGAGCCAGGTGTCTTTCAGTCTTCCTCTTGAAGATGGCGCCGTGAAAACTCTTGGTCTGTTATGGCATTCGAGTAGTTACTCATTTCAATTCACCGTGGGAGCCCTCAACCACAATAATTTGACTTGGACAAAGTGATCAGTGTTGGCCAATGTAGAGTCCATTTATGATCCATTGGGACTCATAGGGCCTGTAATTGTCAAGTGCAAGTTGTTCATACAAGTACTTTGGCAACGACACTTCGATTGGGATGGTAAAATTCCCTCAGAACTTGAGACACAATGGAAGGAGATACATCAGCAGCTCCCCAAACTAAATGAGATTCGTGTACCACGGAGGGTGACCGCAGACGGCATGAATGCCAATGTTGAAGTTCACGGATTTGCTGATGCCTCAGAAAGAGCCTACGGTGCCTGCGCTTACCTACGTTGCACCAACTCCAATGGAACAATCTCCGTTCACTTACTTTGCTCTAAATCTAGGGTAGCCCCTTTGAAGCAAGTGTCGCTCCCAAGACTGGAGTTGAATGGCGCACTCCTTCTGAGCAGGCTAATGGAAAGGGTGATTGAAGCCCTTAATCTACATTCATGTCGACGTTATTACTGGACTGACTCCACTGTCGTTCTGGCCTGGATTGCAGGTAGCTCCTCAGCCTGGAAAACATATGTTGCCAACAGGGTGTCGGAAATTCACCAACTGACTTCTCAGCAAGATTGGAACCATGTCTCATCACAGGAAAATCCAGCGGACGTTATCTTCAGGGGAACGGAGCCACATCGACTTCAAGGCAATCGATTATGGCCTGGCTATCGACGGATCCTTCAACCTGGCCTGATCTTACCACTGCTGAACCAACCGAAATTTCTGAGCAGCGAGGAGTGAAGTTGTGTTTCGTGGCGAGTAATCATGACGCAGATAACCTCTTCACCCGCTTTTCCAGCTGGACTAAACTCAGATTTCTTCACAATCTAAAGCAAGAGGCAGCAACAAAACGGCATGGACCTTTGACTACTGACGAACTTCGCGATAGTCTGACAGCAGTCATCCGCATCGTTCAGCGCTGCTCGTACAGTCAGGAGATACATAATTTACATCAAGGAAACGCAGTGCCACTTCAGAGCAAACTTCTCACTCTGCACCTTTTTCTGGATAGCGACAACCTATTGAGGGTGGGCGGCAGGCTGGAGAATGCTGAAGCATCATTTTAACAAAAACATTCTTTGATACTGCCCCCTAAGCATCCTGTCACAAAATTGCTTATTTGGAATGAGCACATACGACTTTTGCACGCAGGAAGCCAACTTCTCTTAGCCTCGTTGCGGCAACGGTGGTGGATAACCAATGGCCGATCTGTTATCAGGCAAGTGATCCGCAGCTGTGTAACATGCTTCCGAGTGAAGACCAATGACACCAGTCAGCTCCTGGGACAGTTGCCTAAGTCTAGAGTGACGCCAAGCAAGCCGTTCTCTCATTGTGGTGTGGACTATCGAGGGCCGCTGCATGTGAAATATGGAAGCCCACGAAGTAAAATACAGAAGAAATGCTACATAGCATTGTTTGTGTGCATGGCGACCAAGGCACTACACATTGAGGCAGTCAGCGAACTATCTACGGAGGCTTTTATTACCGCATTAAGAAGGTTCATTTCAAGACGTGGGCGCTGCAGTCACATGTAAAGTGACAATGGCACCGGAGCAAGAAGGAAACTAGATGAATTGTCGCGCTTCATCCGAACAGAAGACCATCAAACTACCGTATCGAACTTCACAGCTGAAGAAGGAATTCATTGGCATCACATACCTCCTTACTCCCCTCACTTCGGCGGGCTGTGGGAAGCAGGAATAAAATCAGTGAAGACCCACCTGAAGAAAGTTGCTGGTAACACTGTGCTAACTTTTAAAGAGATAACAACACTGCTCACACAAATTGAGGCATGTTTAAATTCGAGACCCATCATCCCGATACCCAACAGTCCTGATGAGTATGCGTTCCTCACCCCTAGTCACTTCTTGACTGGCGAACCCTTAGTGTCGTTCCCTGAACCAGATTGTCTCTTAGTGCCATCATCACGGCTGGCAAGATGGCAACTGGTCCAGCGGTGCCGACGACTCATCTGGAAGCGCTGGTCAACTGACTACTTGGGCCAGCTCCAGCAGCGTTCCAAGTGGCTCCACAACCAACCCAACCTCAAAGCAGGAAGGCTGGTGCTCCTCAAAGAAGAAAATCCCCCCCTCACATGGCCAACCGGGATAATTGAAGAGCTCCATCCTGGGACTGAAGGGCTGGTGCGTGTGGTAACTGTGCGAACGAGCAAGGGGTCGTACAAACGGCCAGTAACCAGGATCAGCCTTTTCCCTGAAGAACTCATCTAAAAGGACTACCAGTGTAGTGTGTTTATCTTGTGTTTACCTTGTGTTTATGTAGTGTTTATCTTGTGTTTATCTTGTGTTTTTTTTTTGTCTACATTGTGTGGTTTGATTTATTGCTAGAGACTTGTGTTGGAGCAGTATGTCCTCGTACTGCTATCATTCTTTATAATTTGTGTAACAAATTAGATGGGCGGCATGTCCGGTGCTTCGATCTGGACTAAGGGTAGTTCACCCAGCACCCACAAGACGGCAGCACCCCGCAGACCAGTCGGGCAGCCTTGAGGTGAGGTCCCCTTTCCTCAGTCACGTGTGGTCTCACGGATAGCAATGGCGTAGGTCATAAGATGTTATCCTTAGTTGTAGAATCTAGTTAATAAATTATTATAAGTGAGTACTCGAGCTGTTTCATTTTAACTGCTACCAGAGAGATGTTTAAGCAACAACACCCTACATCCGAGGCAATCTGTTTAACATACTCTAACCTTGGTCTAGCCTATCCCTACAGTTCTTGTCCTCGACCCTTCCTTCCATAACTAAGCTTGCAATTCCTGGGTGTCTTAGTATGTGTCCTACCAACCTATCTCTTCTCTTCATTAGCAGTCGCCAGAAACATCTCTCCTCTCCCACTCGTATTAATACCGTTTCGTTTGTAAACTTATCTACCCATCTGTTCTTCATTATTCGATGGAGACACCAGGTTCCTTGAAATCAATAAGCAATGGGCCCTGGTAATCAAAAATCAGGGTGAGCATCACCCTTCCAGTGGATGGTTGACTCTTGAACTTCTTGGGACGAGGGGACGATGGGTGACACCACTGCATCGTCAACGCTTTCGATTCCGGTTCCCAGTGGTGGCGCGAGCATTCGTCCCCTGCAACAATGCACTCCAGAAACGTGTTGCCTTCAACATTGAAACGCATTAGGTGCTGCAGGTAAAGAGGCATCAGGTGTGCTTTTAGTTCGGCATTTGACGCCTAGGGTATCCATATACATTGCATATAAGCTTCAGCAACGCCCTCAAACTGAAATGTTTTGATCACGCCTTATATTATGGCTTATGTCAATGAAGCCCATGATATGGTTTTTCTTTCTTCCCAAGTTTAGAGTTAGGCCTACTTGCCAAATATTATCCGATCCGGATGGAAAGCGAACCTCCAAAAACAAACTTGTCATAAGCTCTCTTAGTAGAGCTATAATAATAATAATAATAATAATAATAATAATAATAATAATAATAATAATAATAATAATAATAATAATAATAATAACAATAATAATAAGTCACCTACAAGATTCTCTCCGCGTGTCTTCTTCAAAGAGTACAAGAACAGCTTGAACACAAAATTGGTGAATATCAAGCTGGTTTCCGACCTGAGCGTTCTTGTGTTGAACAAATTTTTAACTTGAAGACGATATTGAAATATAGAGCGAACCGAAGCTCTCCGATCATTTGTAGTTTCGTCGACTTTAAGAAGGCGTACGATTCGGCCGATCGACAGTCTCTCTTTAACATCTTAGAAGAACTAGGACTTGATCCAAAGATATTAAGACTCATCAAGGAAACACTCACGGACACGAAGTCAAAAGTAAAATTTCTGGGTGAATTATCAGAGCCCTTTGCGATTAAGACCGGCGTGCGACAGGGTGACGGATTGTCACCACTGCTCTTCAACCTTGTTCTAGATAAAGTCATTCGAGAATGGGAGAAGGACTTGAATGCCCAGAAGCTCTGGAAACCCATTCAACTTGGACGAAAGAATGATGACATCAAGGTCAGTTGTTTAGATTTCGCAGACGACCTAGCGATACTAGCAGACAGCGATATTTTAGCGATCAAACAGATTGAAGTCCTCAAGGAATGCGCTGAGAAAACTGGGTTGCAAATCGCATTCAAGAAGACCAAGTTTATTTGCACTAGGTTCGACATCCAGGAACTACAAACAAAATACGGACACATCAAACGGGTTCCACACTTTAAATATCTCGGAGAGATCCTAGAACCAACAGGATTGGAAAAGGAAGCTCAGAAAGTTCGATTACAAAAACTCAAAAGAGCGTATTGGAGAACCCGTGACATCTATAACAAGAAATGCATGTCCATACATACGAAAATCAAACACTATAATACGGTGATTTAACCTGAAGTGCTGTATGCAAGTGAAACCTTGGTACTTAATAAGAAAGGTGATCTGGAAAATATCTTGAAGGAGGAAAGAAAGATCTTGAGGAAAATTCTGGGCCCAGAGAAAAGTGAAGAAGGGTATAGACTCAAATCACGCAAAGCCACGGAAAAACTATCCAACCTCGCCGCAGACATCAGGAAACGAAGACTGAAATTCTATGGACACGTTCACAGACTCTCATCTTCAAGGTTAACTCACAAGATTTTGACATACTCTGGAAAACTGAAGAACGTATCTTGGTTACAAGATGTTAAAAATGACCTGGAAAAGGCCCGGATAGAAACGTCAGAAATACTAGACAGAAATGTCTACCGTCAGAAGATAAATAAATGGGTGGTACAGCCAGAGAATGAAGTCCCCAGAAGATCGGGGACTAAGTGGTCAGAAGAAAGGAAACAAGTGCACAGTGAAAGAATGAAAGCAATATGGTCTGTTAGAAAGGCGAATCATAAATGTAATGCGTGATCCAATTGGGTCCATATGCACATAATAATATACTGCTCAAAACAATTAAAGCACCACTTTTTTCAAAGGCCACCAAATTTGGAAAGTTCACTGCACAAGGTCGAAATCTCAGTATGACGTTTGCCCCGACGCCTACCAAGCACATGCTTCAGCGCAACTCCCCAACTTGTGTAGTTTCGGGATAGCGCCCCCAAAACCAGCCCATTTTTGAAAACCGTAAATTGAAGTTTGCGAAAGACCCTGTAGGACTTGTCGCAGGTTGCCAAAGCAGTCTATAATGAACGAGTCTTGCTCTTAAGGTTCCACCAACACGTTGAAATCGTTACATTTGACGTTTGGGCATTTTCAACCCCCTTCATCATCCCCTAAACATGGACTACCATTGGGGGCGTCTGAGAAGGTACCGGATGTGTTTAACCACCTGAAAACCTGCACACCGTCCTCAGTTGCTGATTGCAGTAAGTTTTTAAGGCCTCCGGCAATGTTCACCCCTCCTAACACCCTCAACTGGCAAGGGACCAAACCACCCCGTCTTGATTCACCCCTAAGGAAGGTTTAAATCGAGATTTTTATCAGTGCTGCTAATGGGGGGTCTTCCCCTAACGTTTCAAAAAAGGACCTGTGCCTGTGTCGCCACCCCTTCCCTTGCTACCCCCTGTTGTATGATTTTTCGAATCAGGCCCTTTTAAGGGCTGAAATGAGGTCTTAATCGCTGAAAGGGCTGTAAAGGTCCTTAGAAGTAGTGGTGACACGAAATCAACCCCTTCCGATGTTTGATTGATATTCCATCCCCCCAAGTTGACATTTTTGCACCCTCAACACTCCCTGTCCGGGCGCGTAACGCGTCATGGCAGAGTTTTCAGAGTTGGATCAAAATGAAGCTTAGGGCCTGCAATCTAGCCAAAAAAAAGCAGGTTGGATGGAAATGTATCAGTAAGATGGGAAACGAGACCAAAACGTTTTCAAAGAATTAACACCCTCTAGTAAGTACGCCCATGCCTAGGCAACCCACATCACGTCCTTGCGTGCGGGTTGCCTATGATGAAAAGATGGAAATGGAAAAAAAATGACTCTTTGTAATGATTTTTACCCTTTAATAGCGCGTAACGCCTCCATTTGCATCAATTACAGCCTCACACCTTCGCTTCATGCTCTCAACCAGCGTTCTGATTAGGTCTTGGGGAATGTTGGCCCACTCTTCGTGTAGCGCCTGGCGCAGTTCTGCCAGAGTCTGGGGTTGTCGTTGTCGCTGCTGCACTCGCCGGATCAGCTCGTCCCAGAGATGTTCAATGACGTTTAAGTCGGGGCTGTATGCTGGCCAATCGAGTGTATGGATGCCCATTGCGTGTATGTAGTCGAGCGTAACCCTTGCGACGTGCGGTCGTGCATTATCATGCTGGAGGATAATGTCTCGGCCAGCCACTTCGATGAAAGGGACGATGTGACGATCAACAACTTCGGCGACGTACCGTTCTGCTGTCATGCTGGGTGGGGGTATGTGAACTAAAGGTGTACGCCCGTCGCTCGTTATACCCGCCCACATCATGACGGACCCTCCACCAAACGCTTCTTTTGGCTGGTAGCAGTCTAGTCGGTACCTCTCGTTTTTTCTTCTGTAGACCCGCACCCTCCCGTCACAGCGCCGCAACTTAAACCGACACTCGTCCGTAAATAAGACGCCTTGCCAACGTCGCCTGTTCCAACCTTGGTGTTCTTGAGCAAAAGCTACCCGATTGCGCCGTTGTTGCCGTGTAAAAGCTGGACCTCGCACAGGTCTTCTGGAGCGAAGGCGTGCGCACTTCAGAATATTGCGGACAGTTTGGTCGCTGATTCTCCGATTAGTGGCGTTCTGGTGCACGGACGCCAGCTTCGAGGCCGTCGCCGTACGGTCCTGAAGAGCACCGTGGACTATGGCACGATCTTCTCGAGGCGTCGTGCAGCGAGATCGCCCCTGACCAGGTCGCCGTCGGTATGAATTTGTTTCCTGAAAGTGGCGGTAAGCATTGGAGACAACCGTGTGATTCCTCCCCAAACGGTGGCCGATCTCTCTGAAGGACAAGCCTGCTTCCCTTAGTGCAATGATTTTAATGCACTCCTCCTCACTCACCGCTCGTCGGACCATTGCGGCTACCTGCCAAGGGAGACACGAAGAATCAGCACGACGTTTCCTTAAGACTTTCAGGGCCGTCTTTATGACATCCCTTTCCTTTTAAGATGAGACACTACTCACCTTCGATGCCTGAGTTGACGTTCTTGGAAATAACTTCCACAGTAGACAGCACTCCGACCGTTGATTGAAGAATTGCTGAGATACTGTGTCTTCTAGACAGGCTGAAGAACTGATAACCCAGGATGTGGACACCGTGCTTTTAAAGAGCTATGGATGCTTCTCGAAGCTTTGAGTAACCGGAAACAAAGTACTGTGTATCCGGTAACACAGAACCTTCGAGAACCTTCGAGAACCTGTAGGACGAATGGCTAAAATTCTACGCCGGTACTGAGCCTTGAACCCACGATCTCCCGCATGGTAGGAATCGGCTCTAACCATTAAGCCACAATTAACGTTGCCAAAAGATACGGCAGAATGGTACGTGAACGGAATCGACTAATCAAATGGCGTTCCCGACGCTTGTTGAGAGCATGAGGCGAATGTGTGAGGCTGTAATTGATGCAAATGGAGGCGTTACGCGCTATTAAAGGGTAAAAATCATTACAAAGAGTCATTTTTCTCCCATTTCCATCCTTTCCATCATAGGCAACCCGTACGCATGGACGTGATGTGGGTTACCTAGGCATGGGCGTACTTACTAGAGGGTGTTTAATTCTTTGAAAACGTTTTGGTCTCGTTTCCCATCTTACCGATAAATTTCCATACAACCTGCTGTTTTGGGCTCGATTTCAGTCCATAAGCTTCATTTTGATCCAACTCTGAAAACTCTGCCATGACGCGTTACGCGTCCAGACAGGGAGGGTTGAGGGTGCAAAAAAGTCAACTTTGGGGGATGGAATGTCAATCAAACATCGGAAGGGGTTGATTTCGTGTCACCACTACTTCTAAGGACCTTTACAGCCCTTTCAGCGATTAAGACCTCATTTCAGCCCTTAAAAAGGGCCTGATTCGAAAAATCATACAAAAGGGGTAGCAAGGGAAGGGGTGGCGACACAGGCACAGGTCCTTTTTTGAACCGTTAGGGGAAGACCCCCCATTAGCAGCACTGATAAAAATCTCGATTTAAACCTTCCTTAGGGGTGAATCAAGACGGGGTGGTTTGGTCCCTTGCCAGTTGAGGGTGTTAGGAGGGGTGAACATTTCCGGAGGCCTTAAGAACTTACTGCAATCAGCAACTGAGGACGGTGTGCAGGTTTTCAGGTGGTTAAACACATCCGGTACCTTCTCAGGCGCCCCCAATGGTAGTCCATGTTTAGGGGATGATGAAGGGGGTTGAAAATGCCCAAACGTCAAATGTAACGATTTCAACGTGTTCGTGGAACCTTAAGAGCAAGACTCATTCATTTTCGACTGCTTTGGCAACCTGCGACAAGTCATACAGCGTTTTTCGCCAACTTCAATTTACTGTTTTCAAAAATGGGCTGGTTTTGGGGGCGCTATCCCGAAACTACACAAGTTGGGGAGTTGTGCTGAAGCATGTGCTTGGTAGGCGTCGGGGCAAACGTCATACTGAGATTTCGACCATGTGCAGTCAACTTTCCAAATTTGGTGGCCTTTGAAAAAAGTGGTGCTTTAATTTTTTTGAGCAGTATAATATTAATAATAATAATAATAATAATTATAATAATATCGTATGGCCTCGGGTGCCGGGTGCAAGCTTTGTTAATTAACAGCCAGAGGGCAGCTTGCATGTCGAATTTCACGTTCCTTTGAACACCATGAAAGTCAAGGAGGTTAGATACCCTAACCTCCTTGACACTATAGCGCTTTCTAGTAGAGAATGGAAGAACTTAGTGTTGGCGGAAAATCCCGAGATTATATTTGCCATTATGAACACGGCCTACGAAATTCAAATGGGTTCTTTAACGTGCCAACAACGTATGACATCCATGTCGTGATTTTTGTCGCCTTACAAAAATCACTTACCACGGCCAGAGGAGAACCTGCAAGCTTGGGGTTGGTAGTCCGACACGTTAACCACTCACCCACCGTGGCAAGCATAATAATAATAATAATAAAAATAATAATAATCATAATAATAATAATAACAGGACTCCAGATCTCATACCAGAAAACACACTACAGCATGGAGGGATCTCTTCGGCACCTAGATGGACTTCCAATGACAACCAAATTCGGCAAAATATCTCAAGTGTCTAAATTCAAATACCCGAGAGAAGTCATCCAACCATCCGGACTGAATCGTGAAGCAAACAAAGAAAGGATCTCTAAACTGCAAAAAGCTTACAGACTCATTTGGAACTTATAAAAAAATCAATATCCAGAAATGCAAAATTACGGCATGACAACACTGTAATCAAGCCTGAAACGCTGATTATTGGGGGAAGATCATTAATTAGATATGTGGAAAATCAATATAGGAATATCCTAAGAAAACGTTTTGGACCAGTCTGTACAGGGGGAATCTGGATGAAAAGAAAATCCCAAGACTTATGCCAGCACTCGGAGAAAATCTCATACACATATAGGAAAAGACGATTGACATTTTACGGGCATATCCTCAGGATGGGCAATCAGAGGCTGACCAAAAGGATTCTTAACCTTGCCCTGTCAATGAAAGTTAAAACCATATGGCTGCTTGAAGTTGGAAAAGATCTTCAGGAAATAGGCATCACAGATGGCATTGCACTAGACAGAGCTAAGTTCAGATAATTAGTCGATAATCACCGCTTTGCAGACCATCCAAGCACTATTACCAACAAAACCTGGTCAGAAGATCGCAAGAGAAGCCACAGCGAGAAGATGAAGAGATTTTGGGAGACGAGAAAGAGAATGCCATTTGCTAAATAAGTTCAATATCGCTACTTAGTCGGGCATGACGAAGAAATAATAATAATAATAATAATAATAATAATCATAAAACCAATAAATATATCGTGTCTCCATTGAGGGACGCGTTAAGTAATACTGTACTGTAACTTAACAACTTTCAGAATCTTAAGTACTCTCGGTTGTCCATGATTCGAATCCCGGTATTGGTGGTGGGTATACTGTCATCATTGGTAGTTCATCAGTTTGAAACCTCATGTAAAAATAATAGATACGGTGATGGTCATTTCAATTAGAACAGAACTTTATCAATCACTTATAAAGCCTACTGTCATTTTTCAAACCATTGTTCCCTTTTCTGGTTGCCCTATTTGCTGTATGACCACTGTCATTTGATAATATTTGTATTTATCCTCTTCGGTATTTACACCAGACTATCCAGTGGTTCGTATTTTGTTTCAATTTACAAAATAAATAAATAAATAAATAAATAAATAAATAAATAAATAAATAAAAACATAATATTTTGTTATATTTTCCAAGTTAATAAAGGTTGAGACAAGGATGGCAATATCTTTGGCAAATACTTGTGATGACTGAAATTCGTTTCAAATTTCATTATAACTGGAAACGGTACAAGAGATGAACAGGCCTCTGTTGCAAAAGCATTAAGCGTCAAATTTAATGAACGCATCTGAATGTGAGAAATGCGACAGTTCCGCCACTCAACGGGATATTAATGAATGACATGTATTATCCGTGTGGGCTCCATATGGATTCAGATTTCACCCATCTGTCAGCGGTACTGATCGCTCTATCAGCAGGGTTCCAGTACAATCTGCATGATTACACCTCATGCCGAGAGAGTATGAGACCAAAGGTCACCAGCATTCGTTCATTTTAATTTCCAATTTCCCGACGAATAACCTCTGGATTCAACTAATTATGTTGGCTATCTGTGAAAGGTTCGAACAAGTTGTTCATTGACGTACTTATAATACTGTAATAGTACATTATGCAACGAGACTATAATGGCAATAATTAAGACACGAGTATATTTATAAAGCAAGCGAGGCGAGTGTCTTAATTACCATTATAGGCGATTTGCATACGACCGTTTATGTTCGACGATAATTATAATTTTATTCTATGTTCAAACATAAATATTCATAAATACCTGTCGAGATTCTGTCACTTGACTTCAGTGAAGAGCGCATGTGATGGATTCCCACTAAGAAAGTCCTTCCAAAGCTTTGTTCTTCTTTTCTTGGGAATTGTGTGGGCTCAGTATATGCTCTCTACCCAAATAACAAATTCGAAAGCTTTGATGTGTTTGAGTCTTCAGTCTTTTGACTGGTTTGATGCAGCGCTCCATGTCTCCCGGTCCTGAGCTAATCGTTTCATCTCTACATAGCTACATCCGAGGCAATCTGCTTAACATATTCTAACCTTGGTCTACCCCTACAGTTCTTGTCAAGACCCTTCCTTCCATAACTAAGCTTGCTATTCCTGAGTGTCTTAGTATGTGTCCTACCAACCTATCTCTTCTCTTCATTAGCAGTCGCCAGAAACGTCCCTCCACTCCCATTCGTCTGAATACCTCTTCGTTTGTAACCCTATCTACCCATCTGATCTTCCTTATTCTCCTGTAACACCACATTTCAAATGCTTCAATTCTCCTCTTTTCTGCTGCACTAATAGTCCAAGTTTCATTTCCATAGAGTGCCACGCTCCACACAAAGGCTTTCAAAAATGACTTCCTAATACCTAAATCTATATTCGATGTCAACAGATTCCTTTTTTGTACAAATGTTTTCCTTGCCTGAGCCAACCTACTGTTTATATCCTCTTTGCTTCGTCCATCACTGGTTACTTTGCTTCCTAAGTAACAGAAGTCTCCTACTTCCTTCAGCTTTTCACCTGCCAATTTGATGTCCATAGAGGTTTCTGATTTATTTCGCCTGCTTTGAAACATTGTTTATCCAGAGCTAGCACCAACAGAGAGCCCACAAGTACTATGTGGGATCATTTTGTTATTTTGGTCAAATAACACACAATAAGCTGTTATAAACGCTTTAAAATTAAAATATATCGTAGTTTTCACTAGTTATTCTTCAAATTTGATGCGTATAGCATGTCAACGGAAGGCAAATCAATGGAGTCCCAAATAAATAAAACAGTCATGACATCTGGCGGATACGTTTCGCAAAGAAATCCCTTTACTGAATAGAGCTAGGTTATTGACTTCCGTGGATCTAGTGTCATATGCGTGCTTCCTCCATGACGTTCTGTTGTGTATATATCAACAGCAGCATTCACTTAAAATTGTCGGCGAAATCGTACGAATGCAATGCCACGTGTAGAAATTGAAGTTGCGGATATTAAGGTACAGTGCTATTTCTTTTGCAATATTGCCCAGTTCGTTTATGCAAACATTAGGGAAGGTGCCCACATTCCATGTCGGCAATTTATATAGGCTAGAAGGATGGTGTTGCAAACTTCTGGACGTAGATTCCTAAATTTCTTGCATATTTCATAGTATTTTCCTGTTACCGTTAGGGTTCGTGCTGATTTTGTCTTTGTGTTTGGCATTGTAACTACAAAGGTTTGGGGCTGCGTGGCGCAGTCGGTAGAGGCACTGAACTTCTAACTGAAAGGGGGTGGGTTCGATCCCCACCCAGGTAGTGGATTTTAGAAACAAAACTACCACTTTCAGAAACGCAAATAGCCCAGGGGTTCACTCAGCCTACATCAGAAATGAGTACCAGGGTAATTCCTGGGAGCAAAGACGGCCGGGCATGGAGCTGACAACTCCATCCCATCTAGTGCCGATGTCACAAAAAGTGGAAGCCTCTACCTTCCACTACTCTCAGGGCCTCCATGGCCTGTACGGAGTTGGAAAAAAAACTACAACGGTTGATCGGATATCCTTTACATGGTTAACTTTCAAATCGTGTAATTCATGTCCGACATGTTGGATTTTGTGTTCATTTGAGGAGCTGTCAAGTACCTAATTGGTCACACAACTTTTTCATAATGAAAATCTTGAGTTATGATTGGTTGGAGAAAGGAAACTGGTACTTTAATGCCCCCCATTAAAGTACAGTTTTATGACATATAATATTTATATTTTGACATCGTGGAACAAAAACTCCATTTTTCATATCCTTGTGGTCCTTCAGATCACAAAACTACCCACTCAATAGATCAGATTGTATATGTTTATGGTTTATGATGATAGAAAAACTAGGATGGGAAAGATAGAAGGACGAAATCCAGACTATACGCTATGTTTAACACTTACACTAATCGGCCAGCATGGGGAGAACTAAGCAAACGTCTGGGAAATCCCACCTACCTGAGCAGGGCAGATCATCCGCATAAAGTTAAGGGTCAACCGCAGAGTACAAATTATGGGAAATATTCATTCATTAACCGTGGTATTGATAATTGGAACTCATTATCTGCCTCAGTCTTAAAAGCCTTTCCCCAAACATATTGATGTGTTTAAGAGAAGACTAAAATTTTGTGTAAATACTACAATGTAATTAATATAATTTCCAATATTGTGTTTTATATTATTGTTGGTAATTTTATGTACCAGTAATTGTACAATTTGCCTCCGGGGAATTACCCCCATTTGCAAATAAAATAAATACATTATGAATTAATAAATGAATGAATGAAAGAACGAATGGATGTTCCACATTGTGTAAAATGTACGGCTCAGCTGAAGATCTACCTATTCCAACTTAAAGTCGATTTTATTTCAGTGTGGAATAAGTATCCTGGCGCCTCCTAATAGCAAATGTCGGTAGCTTTAGTTGTATGTGTCAGCGAGTTTCTGTGATAGAAAAATGTCCAATGTTATTGCGCCCGAGTTGAAGAATTACTCATCCCAACCTGCTGTCACGAGGTTGTCCACAGCCTACGTGAACGCAGCATTAGTTTAGTAGATGCATAACGACAAACGCGAATGGATCCTGCGACAAATGAATCTGTATTAGAGTGTGTAATATTGGATCAGTGATGGCTTTACAAGTATATATTTTTGTAATTGGGGGTGGGATTTAGGTCGGAGGTGGCCGTGGCCCTAATCCTAGGAATACCAACCTATAGTTTGTAATTATTCAACGGTGGGGGGAACATTTTGATCACCACTTTGAGTCAAGTGTCTGAAGTTTTTAATGGGTATATTTATACAATACATTCAACAACTTATATTTCATCCCTTACAAGCAGCAACAAAGCTATTTCAACAATTACAGAGCTTATTTCAACTTCGTCGCATTGTCAATTGTCAACCTTTCAATGACTTGCCAACAAATTAACATCTGACTGATTTGTTGATTTAAAATACAAATATTTTCAATGTTCAACCTTCAGTCTGATGAATCGTCACTTTTACTGAGAATTCGACAAGTTTGGCTCGGAGAATATACTGTACTAGCAGTAGTACCCGGCTTCGCCCGGTGGAATGATGATAATATTTCAGTCTCCTTAACACTCAACGTCATAAATTATATTTATTTATGCATTCATTTCTTACAATATCACACCCAGTGACAATGTGTATACTTAAGTCACTATGGGAAGGCTCTGTAAAATAATGATCATTCTCGTGATATTTGTCTTCAGTCCGAGTCGAGATATGTCGTTAGCGGTCCCAGAATTCGTGACATCTCAGTCGTAGAAGACTATATGTGGTGGTGTTTAGAAATGTAATGGACTTAAAATCTATGTCAATTGCCCCCAATGACGTTGAGGGCGTAACATCTAGGTAATTTGCCCTACTGATCAGGATGATATTGAAAAATACTACATAACTGACATGAAACTTAGAAAATAATAGAAAAAGTTATTTTTAGGACTCACATTTCGGGAAAGACTTGATTATTTTTTGCCAAAGAGCTCCCACTTAGATCGCTATCTGGTTAAAAGTTTCGTCTTGTTAAGGTTTAAACTGTACGATAAATGTCTGAAGCAATTCCTCCAAGTGAAGCTTCCAGATTTCTCAGTCGATATATCGTTAACGTTCCTGAGCATCCAGTTGTCTTTTCTTCTGACGCAAAACATCTTCTACATAGTGATGATGAACATAGAAGCGACTACTGGCACATATAACTTATCAACGAATGGGAAAAATTGATACTTTAAAGGAATGAAAGGAATAAAATAGAAAAGAGATGTACGATATACCATAACACTCGCTGTGAATTTTCTACGTGACCGGCTTACATGTTTCGGTACAGGTTCTCAAGAAGAGGAACCAGATCATTGGCATAAATGAATACAGTAACAGTAGATTAAATAGTATCCTAGACAGATGACTCGCAAAGTAACACGGCCTAATATACGATGTAATGGTTGAACTTCAGAGAAATGTTTCATCTCACTTCGCAGTTGTTATTTAATAAATACTAACATGTTTGTAGCTAACATTGAAATTAATGGAGTGCGTTAGGATAAACGATATTCCTTGTTTTTCCCTCTGGTGTATAAATAAATAAATGTTTAGGTGTGCCCACTCTTGAGCAAGCTACGTATAACTGATCATGAGAGGGGATCATGCAGGGAATTGCATTAGCTTGAAATCATAAGGCATATCAGTAGGGATCAAAGGAATTCGGGGAATGAAGATATCTTCTCCTTTGGCATAGCCTGTCAATACGACTACTACTGAACGGGTATATCAAACTTACAAACTAATGGAAATACACATTTTAAAAATCGCAGGCGATGAAGACTGTGGTGTTACTTAGTAGTATAATGGACGTAACATCTAGGTCATTTGCCCGTTTGATGAGGATGGTAATGAAAACTACTGTTGAATTGACACGAGAAACTTGCACACTACCGTGGTAGAAAGAAATATTTCAAAATTCACAGGCGATGAAGAGTTATTGTGTGTGGTGATTAGTGGTATAATGGGCGTAACATCTAGGTCATTTGTCCTTATGATAATAATAAGGTAATGAAAAATGACTACTAAACGAACATGGTGTAATTTTAAATCTGATATAGGTAATTCAGATTTCTACCTTCGATGTCTTCCAATGTCTGAACGTTATATTCTGGCTTAGGCCTATACTGGATGCGTGTACTGAAAGAGCTTATCGAGTACTGCTCGGGTCCAAGCTGCACTAACCTGAGAATATCGCAGATGATAACGATATATTATGATGACAGACGTTCAGGTGGGGGTTCCCGGTCCTATTCACATTGACCGGTGAATCACTCATTCTTTCGTAACACTACAGGGGTTTGAGCAAAGACGCAATATGAACATCAGCATAGTCAGCAATACCAGGTAACACGGCTGGGTCTGGACATTTCCATCATGTCACCTCGCGATGAATCAGCAAGCTATTCTCACACCTGCCACCCCCCCCCTCCCCCCCACCCACCAATGTCTCACAACTTGTGGGACGTGGGTTTGCGACCACGGGACCCCAGCTGAGTCCGGCATTGCTTCTACTTACTGGTGCCGGGCTCCTTTCAGTTCTCTTTCCTGTCAGCCTCCCTTGGTCAAATTCTTGTTCTCTACCGACCCCGTTGGTATCAGGGTATCCGAGGCCTAGCAACTCTTTCACTTTCCCGCCTTAATTAGCCCTTTTCTAATCATTCCTGATAGCCTCATTCTTCGAGGTGTCAGCCTTCTTTTTCTTTTCTTAATATCTCATGTCTTCTGCTCAAGACCCTCAAGGAGGCAGGGTGTGTGTAGCCCCACCACTTCGGGTGCACCCTGGATAGTGCTACATCCTCAAGGGCTCATGGCTGGTGAGTTCGGGAGCTGGCAACCCTGAGGGTTTCCTGAGCGGGTCCGGTTTTACCCCTTTTTTCCATTGCCTTTGGGACGGACCCTGTCCTCTTTCCGGGAATGGAGTGGTCTGTCCGCAATTTCAAGCAGACAGTGTTACTCGCAGGGTACCAAAGGGTAAGTATACACATTTTGGTTCTGATCGGTAAAACGGTGTAGATTTGTGCCAAAGGGCCTAAATGCAGGGAAAGGGGTGATCTGTACGCAATTTCAAGTGGACAGGGTTACCCGCAGGGTTCGAAAGGGTAAGTATAAAAATTTTGGTTCAGATCGGTGAAACGGTGTAGATTTGTGCCAAAGGGCCTAAATGCAGAGAATGGAGTGGTCTGTTCGAAATTTCAAGCAGACAGTGTTACTCGCAGGGTACCAAAGGGTAAGTATACACATTTTGGTTCTGATCGGTAAAACGGTGTAGATTTGTGCCAAAGGGCCTAAATGCAGGGAAAGGGGTGATCTGTACGCAATTTCAAGTGGACAGGGTTACCCGCAGGGTTCGAAAGGGTAAGTATAAAAATTTTGGTCCGGATCGGTGAAACGATATAGATTTTTGGCAAAAGGCCTAAATGCAGGAAAAGGGGTGGTCTGTACGAAATTTTAGGTGGACAGTGATATTCACAGGGTTACAAAGGGTAAGTATACACATTTTGGTTCAGATCGGTGAAACGGTGTAGATTTGAGCCAAGGGGCCTAAATGCAGGGAATGGAGTGGTCTGTCCGCAATTTCAAGCAAACAGAGTTACTCGCAGGGTACCAAAGGGTAAGTATACAGATTTTGGTTCTGATCGGTGAAACGGTGTAGATTTGTGCCAAAGGGCCTAAATGCAGAGAATGGAGTGGTCTGTTCGAAATTTCAAGCAGACAGTGTTACTCGCAGGGTTCCAGATGGTAAATAACAACTTTTGGTTGAGATCTGTGAAACGGTGTAGATTTGGGCCAAAGGGCCTAAATGCAGGGAATGGAGTGGTCTGTCCGCAATTTCAAGCAGACAGTGTTACTCGCAGGGTACCAAAGGGTAAGTATACAAATTTTGGTTCTGATCGGTGAAACGGTGTAGATTTGGGCCAAAGGGCCTAAATCCAGAGAATGGGGTGGTCTGTCAGAAATTTCAAGTGGACAGGGTTACCCGCAGGGTTGCAAAGGGTAGGTATACAAATTTTGGTTCGGATCGGTGAAACGGTGTAGAAGTTTGCCAAAGGGCCTAAATGCAGGAAATGGGGAGGTCTGTCCAAAATTTTAAGTGGACAGTGTTATTCACAGGGTTACATAGGGTAAGTATACAAATTTTGGTTGAGATCGGTGAAACGGTGTAGATTTGGGACAAAGGGCCTAAATGCAGGGAATGGGGTGGTCTGTCGGAAATTTCAAGTGGACAGGGTTACCCGCAGGGTTCCGAAGGGTATGTATACAAATTTTGGTTCAGATCGGTGAAACGGTGTGGATTTGTATACATAACAGACAGACAGACAGACATACAGACAGACAAACATTGAGCTTTATATATATAGACAAGCTGACCCGGCAGACGTTGTCCTGCCAATCAAAGAACGTGTTGTAACTTTGTTTCTTGAAGTGCTTTTGGATACACAATATTTTTTTCAATTTCTGTTAACTGCCTCTAAACTATCGTGAATTGAATTAACTAATTTAGAAACATTCGTTGGAGCGTGCAAAACAACTCTCCAAAGTTTCATCGCAAACGGATAAATGGCATTTAACGCATACGGGATTTGGTTTAAATGATTCGTGCGCTGTCACTCATTTGTTGAAACTACTCGTGCTCTACCAACTGTGAAATGGATTTACTAAGTTAGAAAGCTTCACGTAAGTGTACACAACAACTCATCGAAGTTTCATCGCAATCGATGAATAGTATATGAACGCATACAGGATTTTGTTGGAACGCTTCGCCGTTCGTCACTCATTTGTTACATCTACTCGTGCGCTACCAATATTGTAAAATGGATTTACCAAGTTGAACACCTTCCCTGGCGTGTACACAACAACTCATCAAAATTTCATCGGAATCGGATGAATGAAATATGAACACATAAGTGATTTTCTTCAAACGATTTGCGTGCCGTCACTCATTTGTTGAATCTACTCATGCGCTACCTATTGTAAAATAGATTTACTAAGCCTGAAACCTTCTCTAACGTGTACTCAATGATTCGCCAAGGTTTGATCGCAATCGGATGAAAGATATATGACCCCATACGGGACATTGTGGAAACGATTCGCGCGCCGTCGCTCATTTGTTGAATCTACTCGTGCGCTACTTATTAAAAACTGGATTTAGTAAGACAGAAATATTTCCTGGAGTGTACACAACAGTTCACCAAAGTTTCATCGCAATCGGATAAATGGTATATGGACGGATACGGTACTTTGTTGAAATGATTCACGTGCCGTCACACATTTGTTGAATCTAGTCGTGCGCTACCAATTGTAAAATGGATTTATTAAGCCAGAAACATTCCGTAGGGTGTACACAACATCTCACCCAAGTTTCATCGTAATCGGACGAATGGTATTTGAACGCATACGGGACCTTATTGAAACGCTTCGCGCGTCGTCGCTCATTTGTTGAATCTACTCGTGCGAAACCTCCTGTGAATTGGATTTACTAAGTTAGAAACCCTCACGTAAGTGTACACAACATCTCACCCATGTTTCATCGCTATCGGACGAATGGTATTTGAACGCATACGGGACTTTGTTGAAAGGCTTCGCACGTCGCCGCTCATTTGTTGAATCTACTCGTGCGCAACCTCCTGTGAAATGGATTACTAAGTTAGAAGCCTTCACTTAAGTGTACACAACAACTCATCAAAGTTTCATCTCAATCTATGAATGGAATATAAACTTATACGGGATTTTGTTGAAACGCTTCACGCGTCGTCACTCATTTGTTGAATCTAGTCGTGCGCTACCTAATGTGAAATTGATTTACTAAGCCAGAAGCCTTCCCTGGAGTGTACACAACATCTCACCCAAGTTTCATCGCTATCGGACGAATGGTATTTGAACGCATACGGGACCTTTTTGAAACGCTTCGCGCGTCGTCGCTCATTTGTTGAATCTACTCGTGCGCTACTTATTAAAAACTGGATTTACTAAGACAGAAATATTTCCTGGAGTGTACACAACAATTCACCACAGTTTCATCGCAATCGGATAAATGGTATATGGACGGATACGGATACTTTGTTGAAATGATTCACGTGCCGTCACACATTTGTTGAATCTAGTCGTGCGCTACCTATTGTAAAATGGATTTATTAAGCCAGAAACATTCCGTAGGGTGTACACAACATCTCACCCAAGTTTCATCGTAATCGGACGAATGGTATTTGAACGCATACGGGACCTTATTGAAACGCTTCGCGCGTCGTCGCTCATTTGTTGAATCTACTCGTGCGAAACCTCCTGTGAATTGGATTTACTAAGTTAGAAACCCTCACGTAAGTGTACACAACATCTCACCCATGTTTCATCGCTATCGGACGAATGGTATTTGAACGCATACGGGACTTTGTTGAAAGGCTTCGCACGTCGCCGCTCATTTGTTGAATCTACTCGTGCGCAACCTCCTGTGAAATGGATTACTAAGTTAGAAGCCTTCACTTAAGTGCACACAACAACTCATCAAAGTTTCATCTCAATCTATGAATGGAATATAAACTTATACGGGATTTTGTTGAAACGCTTCACGCGTCGTCACTCATTTGTTGAATCTAGTCGTGCGCTACCAAATGTGAAATTGATTTACTAAGCCAGAAGCCTTCCCTGGAGTGTACACAACATCTCACCCAAGTTTCATCGCTATCGGACGAATGGTATTTGAACGCATACGGGACCTTTTTGAAACGCTTCGCGCGTCGTCGCTCATTTGTTGAATCTATTCGTGCGCTATCTATTGTAAAATGGATTTACTAAACCAAACTCCTTCCCTGGAGCTCACTCAACATATCACCCAAGTTTCATGGCAATCGGATAAATGGTATATGAACGCTTACGGGACTTTGAAACGCTCTAACGTGCAGAGACAAACAGTAGAATTCGACATCACTGCCACCTTTGGTATAAAACACAACTTTCCTCCACGGGCGGTGTGTATGCAATGGCGGTAGTTGCACAGGTTGCGACCAGGTGGCTCTAACGTGCAGAGACAAACCGTCCAAAGACATCAGCTTTCACGAAGGCCAAGGCTAGTGGTTTCCATGACGACTGTTTTTGACTGTATATTGTGGTTCTAAAATTGTGTGTAAATTGTGGTTCTAAAATTGTGTTCATTCCACCTACCGGGTCAGATTGTGAATCTAAACCATACATGGACCCACCCTATTATACATACCAAATTCCATCAAAATCGGTTCAGTCGTTTAGGAGGAGTTCAGTCACATACACACGTGTCGAAGAATTATATATATAAAGATTAGCATCTTTCAAGTGCAAATTACTCTTTTTGAATGCTCTTGCAGTAAACACAAATATATATCCTTAGTAGAAACAGTCATGCGATTCTTTGAGGCAAATGTATCACTATGTATTAAAAATGGACTGATATTCATTTGGGAGCACTTACTGTAACTGCAAAACAGTTAGTAGACATAGAACGTGTTAAAGAGAGATATTTAAAGAAAGTTCTCTGTTTTTCAAAATACACTCTCAATAAACTCGTATATGAAACAAGCTAAGAGACATTTTTCAAAGAGGATGCAAACTTTTGTTGCCAATCACAGTGTTAATAAGTATTGGAGGATAGGGCTAGGAAAAGAATGGAGATAGATCCGGATTTTGACGCCACTGCCCCAATGACTGATAGAAGCTGGACAAAGCAAACTGCGATCTTCGCCACGCAGTAGCAGGACTGGCTGTCCACAGTTTCCATTGTAAGCTATGCACAGAGGAAAGATGGCATCACCCCAACGAAGATTATGTATGTGAACTATGTGGTTACATATGAAACTTATCATTTTGAAGGTTGTGTAAAGTAGGCAGGTTCACTGAAAAGTTATGTGGAAAGCTGTATCACTAACGTCCCATTAAAATTATATCCAGGTAATAATACCTAGCAACAGTTAGCTATGAGTTCCACAAAATGTGCTGCAGTAATAAAAAGGACTGTGAATCCAATATAACACATCCGTTATGCCAATTTCATATCCACTCGTGTATGAATGCCTCTGTACCAGGCAGTAAAAACTGCAAACCAAGTACATCATTCACTGTTTGCTAAGTGGCAGAGTGATGAAAGAGCATATGAACGTTTTCTTGCTACAGTCCTTCGTAAACATGTACGTGACAATGAAAAGAGCCCATTGCTGTATAATGCTTGGTCAGGTCATGTAACACTTCATTGAAATGCCCCCACACCTGCACTTTGAAGACTGTGCAACGCTATCATGACAATAGAAACAGATTGTTATTCGTAATTATTGTAAGAAGAGGAAAATATAGCAATACGGTCTCAACATTGAAATATGTGTGTTTCTGGTCCTATTAAGGGGGCACATACAGCTTAAGGAGCCACGACAATATCGATTTTAATATTATAACTGTTAGTATTAATATTTTGCAAAAGTTCCGCCTAATCAATACCTTTATTGTACTAAATATAAATGATCACTTAGTGCTCATTGGTACATGTTTCGGGGCCTAATTGTTTTGGCCCCTTCAACAGCCTGTGTAGATAAAAAGTCAAGGCAAACAGGTGGTCGGATAGCTTAACACTCATAAAATATTCCCTTCAAAAAACCCTATTATGGTGCACCATAATAAAAGGGGAAAGATGTTTATCCATAGAAACATAAGGAAATAAAATACATAAATAAAAATAAATAAATAAATAAAAGAAAGAAGGAAAGAAAGGAAGAAAGGAATAGTTGAAATTTGGAGAAAAAGAAATGGTGTGAACACACTCTAAAATTTGGCCCTTTCTTGTTGATCACAGAAATTGTGCATTCTTCAAGTGGTCCCAAATCTTCTGAAATACAGTATGTGGACGACAATAACACATTTGAAATAAGCCATACGCTATACCGTGGCTTGCAGATGTCAACGAAAATGCAATGGCTCAGCTTTGTGGCAGTTCAACTTACTGCGGTCTGTAGATGCTAAATGAGACATAATCTGCTCCGTGGCAGCATTCCAGATTATATTAATATTCCAAATACAATTCACCAGTGATAAATGTCATGGATCACAATACTTCACCATAGATGAGCCCCAAAAACCATGAAGCTGCAATTTTGTGCCGAAACATCATCTTGCCAGCGCATAAAATTTCGGACCCTAAAATCCTCAATGAGATAATTTTTGACTCAAACGTTTTGTTTGATACCCTCACAGACAACATAATGTTAAACATCAACAACAAAAATAAACCCCCTTAAGCATTTTATCTATTTTAAGCATGAAGCCATAAGTATTTTAAATTCTTTTTCTCTAAATCATGCACATATTGCAGTAACAAATTCTAATTTCATAAGAGCCACCTAATTTTCAATCTTATTCCTACATTATTTCAAATTTTGCCAATATTTTACTATTAGAGAATTTTCTTATTAATAACATAACACTACACCCAGTTTAATACCATAATTGGTTTTCCAATGATTAAATAATCTATATAGCTGAGTAATGAGTTTATGCTGTACCCATAAAATTGACAATAACGTGTAACAAAATACAAGCCTTAGCCGACATAAACTTATCGTTTAACCTAAAGTAAGTTGACATATTGCTAAATATCATCACAGATATAGACTTATATGTGACATATTCCATTCTTAAAGGTTTAATCTCAAACTGGAGACCTGTTCCTTCATTAATTATTCCAAAGCATTCTGGCAAGATGATGTTTCGGCACAAAATTGCAGCTTCATGGTTTTTTGGGGCTCATCTATGGTGAAGTATTGTGATCCATGACATTTATCACTGGTGAATTGTATTTGGAATATTAATATAATCTGGAATGCTGCCACGGAGCAGATTATGTCTCATTTAGCATCTACAGACCGCAGTAAGTTGAACTGCCACAAAGCTGAGCCATTGCATTTTCGTTGACATCTGCAAGCCACGGTATAGCGTATGGTTTATTTCAAATGTGTTATTGTCGTCCACATACTGTATTTCAGAAGATTTGGGACCACTTGAAGAATGCACAATTTCTGTGATCAACAAGAAAGGGTCAAATTTTAGAGTGTGTTCACACTATTTTTCTTCTCCAAATTTCAACTATTTCTTTCTTCCTTTCTTTCCTTCTTTCTTTCTTTCTTTCTTTATTATTTTTATTTATGTATTTTATTTCCTTATGTTTCTATGGATAAACATCTTTCCCCTTTCATTATGGTGCACCATAATAGGGTTTTTTGAAGGGAATATTTTATGAGTGTTAAGCTATCCGACCACCTGTTTGCCTTGACTTTTTATCTACACAGGCTGATGAAGGGGCCAAAACAATTAGGCCCCGAAACATGTACCAATGAGCACTAAGTGATCATTTATATTTAGTACAATAAAGGTATTGATTAGGCGGAACTTTTGCAAAATATTAATACTAATTGTTGCATCAATACGGAACCATAATGAACCATTCAAATACTAAAATTATAACTGTGCCTGTTAAAGATCTTGTACAACAATGATTTATATTTCCAAGGAAATACACACACCTTGCTTCTTCTTCTGCGCGAATGGGTCTCCTAGGACCACGCGGAATCAACACTTCTTGGCCTTGATATTTGCCCAATAACTCTTCATGCGCAACGATTGAGCTAGTCTTCGTTTTGCGACCATACGTGTCTGGTAGGTCTTCTCTCTTCTGCCTCAAAACCCCGTGTATTAGTAATTTTCACATGATTAATTAATTAATTAATTAATTAAGCGTCATTATTTCCATTTTATTCTGTGCAAACTCCAAAAAAAAAAAAATGTTAACGTTTCATAGAAAGACTAATTAAAGCCACAACGGATTTGAGTGAGATTCATTTTGTAGCAGATGGTTTAACACCCACATTAAAAAAACTCCAAAAAATCCTATAAATATGGAAGATATCAGGGAAACGGTGAAGGTCAGCACAAAACAAGAACCAATTTTGAAAACATTGATAAAATAATTACCATTTGAATTTTGAAAACTTTTAACTTTCCTTCTAATAGCAAGGTGTGTGTGTTTCCTTGGAAATGTAAATCATTGTTGTACAAGATCTTTAACAGGCACAGTTATAATATTAAAATCGTTATTTTTGTGGCTCCTTAAGCTGTATGTGCCCCTTAAATCGGTATTTTGTTTCTTCAAGTTATCCAAGTTCCTCTCGTATACCTTAATAGGTGGTCATTCAAATATGACATGGGATGGGTGATTTGCGTTCTAGGCTCATTTTCATGCGGTGCACACCCCTTGTTAGTGGCGAAGTAAATATACTCTGCGTAATATATCAGCTCGTATCTTTCTATAATATACACTGCTCAACAAACGTTTGGACTACCGCCATCAATTGTATGACGCTCTTACCCCAAGATAAACGTGATGGTCTTATTCCGAGCATACCTCCTCCATGTGCGGGGACGACTACTAAAGACTGATTGATACTGATCATTATGGCACGGATGTTTAGGGGCTAAAAATCGGGAAAATATTTATTTTTTATGTATTAAAAATACCTGAAATATGTGACAAAAGTAAAAATATTTAATTAAAATTTAGTTTGTTAATGACAATATAAACAATATGCAGTACTCACGAATGCAATTTATGCTATGCCTCACTGACTGCTGAAGAATTACAATACACAACGAGATATCATCTTCAGGTTATCCATTACAAATGACCGACGATTATCGCGAAACACTTCTTCTGAAGGCGCGAAACGCGGGGCTACATGACCAAGATGTCACAGATCCCCTAAAGAGAATTAACAATTAATTATTATACCTATGGAACCTAACTCAACAGACTTGGCTACACTGTTCTCTTATGGCGAAAAGAAAAAAAAACGAATTTTATAGTGCATTTTTTATTCTAAATATTCCAGTTATATTTGAAAAGTGATGAACTATTGTAATTGACGAAATGAAAGATCCCTAGATAGAACAAAATTGCTACGTTATCCCCTCCTATAAGCATTATTTTGTACCCCTGGCACTACAGCCGGTAAAGGGCCTAGGCCTACCAAGCGACCGCTGTCCAGCCATTTGGCTTGCAGTTAAGCGCATCGGGTTGGTCCCCTCAACCATCAAACAGCTACTAAATTGTCCTCATTAGGCTGAGTGCACCCCGTTCCAGCTCTCACGTCAGTTTCCAAAATTCTTGATGGAGCCGGGAATCGAACCCGGGGCCTCCAGATAGGAGGCAGGCACGCTACCTGAAAACCAGGGGGCGGCCATAAGCATTAATTACATCGTTATTTCATGTGACATGGCTCACCTAACTGCATGTCACCCCTAACCCTTGCTCATAATACTTCCCCATATCAGTCATTGTGATGAATGCCTCTCCACTTGGATCCGGTTTTATAATGCGTATCTACGTTATCATAGACATGGAAGGGTTCAGATAACGTCATGTCACACCTGCTGATCATTATGGTAGGTAATCACTGACAACGCTTCCGACGTGCGCAGCATCTGTTGTGTACGCGGAAATTGAACTGTGCCATGGTCTGATACAGGAGTATACATATTTATTGATATTAAAGATAAAAACATTGAAACATTAAAAGCTATTTTTCAGTGTTGCCTAGTATCAAATTATAGAATAATTTTCAGTCCGTCAACACAAATTATGCCCAATTATAATAGGTGGGCAGTAAAAAGATTTTAACCCCCTAATCTGGAAGAAATATTACATGCACTTCAGCCGAACTTCTATATCACGAATGTCAGATATCTCTAAGTAATTTTAATTCTCCGGCGAAGTTATACACAATTTATATGTCATATTTATACTAGAACTAGCTGTACCCAGCTTGCGTTGCAGTGCCAATCACAGAAAGTGTTGGCGCTGTAATTTTGTTTTTATATACAATATTCTTTTTTCTTTTCCGTTAACTGCCTCTGAACTATTGTAAAATGGATTTTGTAATACAGAAATACTCTTGGGAGCGTGCGCAACAACTCAAAAAAGTTTCATCGCAATATGATGAGTGGCAAGCCCTATATGAACGCATACGGGATTTTGTAGAAATGATTCGCGTACCGTCACTCATTTGTTGAACCTACTCGTGCGCTACCGATTGTAAAATGAATTTAATAAGTCAAAACCCTTCCTTGGAGTATATACAACAACTCACTAAAGTTTCATCGCAATCGGATGAATGGTTTATGAACGCATCCGGGATTTTGTTGAAACGATTCGCGCACCGTCACTCATTTGTTGATTCTACTCGTACACTACCGATTTTAAAATGAATTTACTAAGTAAAATCCCTCCTAGGAGTGTACACAATAACACACCAAAGTTTCATCGCAATCAGTTGAATGATTTATGAACGCATAAAGGACACATAGCCTGTATAAAATGTCATGTAACATTCATTTTATAGCCTATTTTCATTTTACGAGAAAATGGGCTTATGAGATCACCTTTTGTCTGTGTGTGATGTGTGTCTGTGTGTGTTACCCTAATAACTTCTAAACGGCTGAAGCGATTTCAATGAAACTCAGCAAGGTCATAACACCATTTTGGCCGACCCCGACCGTGCCCTTCATTCTTTTACGTCTCTCCAATCCAACATGGCGGCTGTGCGAAATATTTCACCAGCATTCATTATCTCCTAAACTGTTACCGATATCACCCTGACGATTTGTACGGTGATAAAGGCAACTACTAGAAGTTCACCTATGTGACTTTCGAAAACACGGTAACTACAAAACTAACATGGTGGCCAAGTGAATTTGCGACATTTAAATAGACGTTTCTCGAGATTTAACCAATCAAACGCAATGAAGCATGGTACAGTATATGTTCATACACATCGCAATGCACAGACATCTAACTTCGTTCAATTGTTTACATAACCTCAAGATGGCGGCTGTGCGAAATATTTTTCTGGCATTCTATATCTCCGAAACTATTACTGATACCACAGTGAAATTTTGTACGGAGATAAGAGCACTACTGGAAGTTCATCTATGAGCCTTTAAAAAAGCTGCTAAGTACAAAACAAACATGGCGGCCAAGCAAAGTTGAAAGTTTCAAATAGACTTTTCTAGCGATTTAATGATCCAAACGCAATGACACTTGGTACAGCAAATGTTTATACACATTGTAATGCACTGGTATGTAATTTAGTGCAATTGTTTACATAACCTCAGGATGGCGTCCGTTCGAATTTTAAAATTAAGTTTCTATTTCTTGTGTCGTAATCATGCGATCGAAGTGAAAGTTTGAATAATGAACCTACGCAATAATTTTCCTTTAATGGTACATTATGGCCTATGCATATAACAATCCAACATGGCAACCATCCGAAATACTTAGACGTTTCTCAATATCTACGAATCTATTACAGCAATGAAACTGAATTTTGTTTATGTTCATAGGGGCGATGAACATAAGTTCACCTATATGACTTTCAATAACCTGGTGATCACAAATCCAACATGGCGGTGACACGAATTATAAATATTTAAATGGACGTTTCTCGCAATTTAACCATCCGTGTGCAGCGAAACTTGGTACATTAAATCCTTACTAGTTGAAACCCGTCAAAAATGACGGTCAATAGAAAAATATTTACTGAAGAATTTTCTTATGTAGGCCTACTGTATATTCTTTGTACGATGATTTTTTGGCTCTATTGAAACTATAAGGGCGTCAAAAGATTGCACTCTCAACATTGCAAAATACTGCTGGCCATGACTGAAAAATTGATGAGGCATATTGAGACCTATACGTTCCAGAGTTTTCCCTTGAGCTTCATTGATTGTGACAGAGTATGCCAAATAAATTGGAAAATATTGCCTCTTAAAACAAAATGATAGTGTTTTATCGGATGCTGTTAAATCAAGTAGAAGGATTAGACCTCTCTGCCTAATTTTAACTGCACTTATTATTTCCAAATCCAAGCAATATGGTTGCATTTAGGAGCCCTTGGGAAACGTTCAGATTTCTAAGCAGCATAACGGTTCAAGCGTTTGGAATATGTGGAGGCAAGTCATTTAGTTCCAAGGAATTCAAGAACTCTGAGGAGTCTAATAAAACTGGCCGCAAACCGTCACATATAATTTTGGAATATAACGAAGAAATGCGATGATGTGCACCTCCATACATCTTAAAACAATGTGGACCGTATGGGTGTGGCACAGTAACATTGGCACCAAATGAAACGAAGGACATAGCATTGTACTGCCGATTAGTCTCTCTGAAATTCCTTGAGATATCATCTCCAGTGAAAAATAATTGTTGCAGCATGTCAAATGTTTTATATTTAGTCAGATTAATTTTACATTACAACTGCAAAGGTCAAAGTAACCAAGTGAAGATTTCTCTCAAGAGAAATACAGTGCAGAACAATGTTTAAATTTGTTCGTCAAGGACCCTACACTGTAACGGTATAGTATCTGGAATTGTATCTGAAATGCCGTATTCATATTGGAGTTTAAAAGTGGCTTCGTATTTTTCTCCGATTTCCCACTTGTTTGCGGCTAATGTTCTATTTCGTAAAATGGGTTTATTTATAGCAGCATTTCTCCCCAAATTAACGTCATAGCTTATTAAATAACACTATAGTGGCCTGCATCAACGCAGCTGCCAAATATTAAATAGCAAATAATAACTTACTTCCATTGCCAAAATCAACTGCGTGGTTAGACTCATTGTTATGTACTCTAAAAAAATAATCAATAAACAACAATATTCACTTATACAACTAAGTTCAGAGACTTCCATTCTCAAGTTGGTTGCTGATGAGAATGCGATGAGACTGATCGCCAATAATAAAATCCTTGCAATTTTTGCAATTTGCTTGCAAACGCAACTCAGGATGACGAACTTCATTTTGAAATAAACAGAATGAAACTGCTCTAAATAATCAATTTCCATCACCTGTTGAAGGTACAATACTTTGCATTTCCATGACAGTAAATTATGCAAGGGAGCATAGAATCACTTCGCCACTACTGGAATGAGCATGGACTCACTTCGCCAGCCACCGTAATGGAGGGAGTTTTAGAATTATATGTTCAGTGTTTTTCAAAGATCGTATTAACACAGGGAAGCCCAGTCTTAAGGCTACATTCTGAGCTATCGCCCCAGATTCCAGGTTCGATCCCTGCTCTGCCAATAAATTTAATTCTGGTCTGAGGGCTGGAAAGGGGCGCACTCTTGAGGCAAACCTAAGAAGAGCAAAATTTGATTCCCATCTCAACAACCTTGGATGTGGTTTTCCGTGGTTTCCCACTTCCACTCCAGGCAAATACCGGGATAGTTCCTAACTTAAAGCCTCAGTCGTCAACTCTCCATTCCCCATACTAATTACAAATGCACACATCAATACAGCCATCACATTAACACAGGTTATCAGAGAAAGGTTTACACTCACACACCAAAGTAGACGGGGCTGAGTGACCACGATGTCTGAGTCCATCAAATGAATTATGTTCGACAATTTTCTCTCAAGGCGAAGCGATTGTGCCGATATTTATTTAATAATTTAAAAGTATCTGGGAACGTAAATAATGGAGAATTCCTTACCTTACGGGAATAATAAACGTAGCCTAACATATGTTTAGACAATGTAATACCAATTGCAAGAAAGAATAATTGGGAAATAGAATTACATGTCTGAGGTGGGAATCAAACTCCTTCGACGATGCATAATCAATTTCGTTGTCCACAATGTTAGCCGCTGAGCCACCCAGACAACGAAATTAGAGTGCAATATTAAGAGACGTAAACAACAAACGCACTTAACTGCCAGTTACAGTTCATCAATATTTCCCTTATTTCATGATTCTCAACTCCCTATTCCCCATACTAATTACAAATGCACACATCAATACAGCCATCACATTAACACAGGTTATCAGAGAAAGGTTTACACTCACACATGAAAGTAGACAGGGCTGAGTGACCACGATGTCTGAGTCCATCAAATGAATTATGTTCGACAATTTTCTCTCAAGGCGAAGCGATTGTGCCGATTTTCATTTTCAATTTAAAAGTATCTGGCAACGTAAATCATATAGAATTTCTTACCTTACGGGAATAATAAACGTAACATATGTTTAGACAATGTAATACCAAATGCAAGATAGAATAATTGGGAAATAAAATTACATGTCTGAGGTGGGAATCAAACTCCTTCGACGATGCATAATCAATTTCGTTGTCCACAATGTTAGCCGCTGAGCCACCCAGACAACGAAATTAGAGTGCAATATTAAGTGACGTAAACAACAAACGCACTCAACTGCCAGTTACAGTTCATCAATATTTCCCTTATTTCATGATTCTATTCAAGTATATATCGGGATACAACATAAGCGATATTTCCCTTTTCAATTCTCATAAACAAAGATCACACTACGATACGCCATTTCTCTCATGAAGAAACGCAATTGTGGCAACACGCAATTGCCACATATATTACCTTTTTCTTTAAACATATAAAAATATACCGTAACATATATTTTCCTTTTAAAGACACACTGCAAATCTGCATGCCAAGAGCTTTCGTTAGAATGCCATACGAAGCCAATCGGTTAAGTCGTTTTCAAAATCTCGTGTGTACAAAAAATACCTTAGTGTTTTAAATATATATGGCAACAGAGAATTCTTTACTTTACAGGAATGATAAAAGTGAAATATGTTTCTACACTGTAATACCAATCGTAGGAAGGAAGAAAACAAAAAAAAAACATATCCGAGGTGGGAATCGAACCCTCTCGACCATGCAAAGGATGGCAACAGAGAATTCGTTACTTTACGGGAATGAAAAAGTGAAATATATCTCTACAATGTAATACCAATCGTAGGAAGGAAGAAAATGAAAATTAAAAAAACGTATCCGAGGTGGGAATCGAACCCTCTCGACCATGCAAAGGATGGCAACAGAGAATTCGTTACTTTACGGGAATGATAAAAGTGAAATATGTTTCTACAATGTAATACCAATCGTAGGAAGGAAGAAAACGAAAATAAAATAAAACATAACCGAGGTGGGAATCGAACCCTCTCGATGGAAACAGAGAATTCGTTACTTGACGGGAATGATAAAAGTGAAATATGTTTCTACAATGCAATACCAATCGTAGGAAGGAAGAAAACGAAAATAAAAAACTTATCCGAAGTGGGATCGAACCCTCTCGATCATGCATAATACAAATTTCTGGCCAGTAACCTTATCCCCTTGGCCAACCAGACAACTATATGACACTGCAGTATTAAGCTATCTAACCAGTATACACACTCAACCTGCACTTTATGTCCTTCAATTCGTGGTTTATTTAATATAATTCTATTTCAATGCATATTGTAAAAACATAACTAACATTATTGGAGACCCTTTTTAATTCTCATAAACAAAGATCTCAGTTAGACGCGACCGGAATCGCCATTTTCCTTGTTGAGAAAAGCCATTGTGCGCATGCGCGGCAAATATTACATATTTCTTTAACCATTTAAAAATATACCGTAACATATATTTTCCTTTTAAAGAAACTCTGCAAATCTGCATGCCAAGAGCTTTCTACAATGCAATACCAATCGTAGGAAGGAAGAAAATGAAAATAAAAAAACATATCCGAGGTGGGAATCGAACCCTCTCGATTATGCATAATACAAATTTCAGGCCAGTAACCTTATCCCCTTGGCCAACCAGACAACTATGTGACACTGCAGTATTAAGCTATATAACCAGTATACACACTCAACCTGCAGTTTATGTCTTTCAATTCGTGGTTTATTTAATATAATTCTATTTCAATGCACATTGTAAAAACATAACTAACATTATTGGAGATCCTTTTTAGTTCTCATGAACAAAGATCTCAGTTAGACGCGACCGGAATCGCCATTTTGCTTGTTGAGAAAGGCCATTGTGCGCATGCGCGGGAGTGACAACTATTACATATTTCTTTAATCATTTAAAAATATACCGTAACATATATTTTCCTTTTAAAGAAACTCTGCAAATCTGCATGCCAAGAGCTTTCGTTAGAATGTCTTACGAAGCCAATCGGTTAAGTCGTTTTCACAATCTCGTGTGTACAAAAAACAGCTTAGTGTTTTAAATATATAGATATAAATGGCATCTAATTTATTTGGATTGCTTCCATAACCACAAGATGGCAGCTGTGCGAAATTTTAAAATCTCCTTTTTACTTGTGTCCTAATCATGTGATTGAAGTTTGAATACTACACGTACACAATAATCTTCATGTAACAGTACATAGCTCTAAGACCTACATATTATATATAAAATCCAACATGGTGACCATCCGCAATATTTAGTCGGTTCTCAATATCTACGAATCTATTACAGCAATCAAACTGAAATTTTGTGTGTTGATAGTTGGCAATTATCATAAGTAGGATAAATGAAAATAGGCTTTAGTTCTTCACGGAACTACTTGTTATATATAGAGATTCAAAGTTCTATTACTCGAATATTTCGATGACTCGAATGTTTTGTTATCCAGAGATAAATAATTTGTCTTTAACTCGAAGTAGGAGTGAAAATTTAGTTGAATCAAGTTCTTTAGGTGTGATATCATCATCATCATCATTTATTGTATATATCAGGCCATTAAGGCCCATGACAGAAAACAAAGAAACATATCAAACACATCAAATACTTATATCTACTATATAAAGCTCAAATACCACTCACTCACTGACTGACTCACTCACTCATTCATCACGAAATCTCAGAAACCACCGAACGGATTGGAATGAAATTTGGTATGCAGCTTACTCAAGGGCCGTAAACGCCCAATAAGAAAGGATTTTTGGATATTCAGGTTCTAAAGGGGTGTTAAGGGGGTAGACCTGCATTTCATTGAATAGCAATATCTCCCGATTGGTTTCATTGGGGAATGCGATACTCGGCATATAAACTCATCATTAAATATAAGAAGACATGTTTCTGAGGGTTTTTCGATGTGGTGTATATTATGAGGTGAAAGGGGTGAAAAGTGGGGGTTGAAGGATTCCTGACGGAGTGTGTATCTCTTAAAGGACATAGGCGAGGAGTTTGGAACTCAGCCGAACAAAATCAGCGTAAAAATAACTAAACATGTGTTTGACCATTTTTCATAAATCCAATTTTAGGGGCCCATGGGGAGGGGTGAAATTATGCCGGAGGGGGGAAACGTAATATGTCTGAGTGTACAATTATACATGGCCTATGTTGTAGACAATAACACATTACATCTTTTTTGTCTCTTGCTATTTCATCATACGACGAATACTTGGGGAGTTACTAATGATTTTGTACTTTTTGGCCGGAATTTTCTAAGTCCCAGGAATGACATAAAAATTGATTCGAATGAAATTTCAAAAAATAGTTTTTTTAATACTTTTATTATATTTTTGACGTCTTTTAGGGTCCGAAACCAACATGATATTTTGATGTTTTTTTCGTCCCATGCATTTTTGGTTTCAGGAGATAGAATTATTTTCCACTAGGACCCATGCTTATCTATCTATTTAACTAATGTTATAACGGGATTCCAAATGTTATTGCAGGCGATGCCGCGGGTAACAGCTAGTATATTATAATTGTGAAAATCTCTGTGTGTGTGTGAGTCTGTGTGTTAGTTTGTTACCTCTTGACACTAAAACGGCTGGACGGATTTCGATGAAATTTGAAATGGAGACAGCTTATACCCCAGGATAACATATAGACTACCTTTTATCCGGAAATAAATCATTGTTCCCGTGGAACGGGTAACATAACTGAAAAGTCACAAAAAATACTCAACCGGGTCAAAATATCGAAGTTGTCGGATCAAGACCGGACAAAGCTCATTTTACGCCCCTCGATGCAAGAAACAATACTCGTTAGGTCCCTACGGGACACCGAAAACCGCATTTTAAGGCCCTAAAACCTACAGTTTCAAAGATATTCCCAGAAAACTATCTTCACTCTGATAAACTGATGAATTAATGGCAAGTCCGTTTCCATGGCAACAGAGCCTCAAGGAATGACATCCGATTTTCTATATATCCCTGTAGGAGGCAATGCCAATCCATTTATTATCCTTTCCAAGATATATATAAACACAATAAGAACAGCGTAGCGCGCCTGCCTCTCATCCGGAGGCCCCAGGTTCGATTCCCGGCTCCGTCAGAGATTTTAGACTCTGACGTGAGGGCTGAACTCAGATTCGTGAGGACAATTGAGTAGCTGTCTGATAGTGAGGCAGCGAACCGGACACGAACAAGATTAACGGCCAAGGGGACACGATGCACTGACCACGCGTCACCACAATATCTACAGGCCAAATGGCTGGGAAGCGGTCGCATGATAGGCCTAGGCCCTTCATGGTCTGTAGTGCCAGGAGTACAAAAATTAGGGAAAGCGCCTTCCAATACCACTTTTAATTTTTAAACACTACAGTAGCGGCTACTAAATAAAGGTAAAGAAATAGCTACGTTCAATTTCATAAACACTGGGTTCACAAATCCCGTATAGCTAAGTACAAATATCAGTCTGGTCGTTATTTCAGTAGCAACGAAGCTCTGTGGCGGCTATTGCCATTTCCGTGATACTTAAGGCATCCCGCCGTCACATACCTCAATGTGCACTTACAAAATTGTGAAACAGTCTATTTTACTGAAAAGATATTCTACGAGCGAGTATCCACTCCGGAAAAAACCACGCTCACTACCTTTACCAAATTGTATACAAGACATGATTTTTAAAGCACTCTTCTGTATGTTGAGGTACAGAGATATACCACATGGAGAGATGCCATAAAATGTTCGCAAATCTGAGTTCAAGGAACTGCTGTTCATAATAGGCTTTCGGTATAGGTTATGCGCCCCATGTTCGTAACATGGAATGTTTTCCTTTGACAATGCATCTACACCATGTGCGAGGGCAACGCATTCCAAAGATCTCTAAAAACACAATAATCAGGAAATTGGAGAAACATTTAAAGTGGGAGCGAAGATTCAAGGAGAAATAATTTCATCTTTGAGATTTGCTGATGACATCGTCATCTTGGCCGATACGCCAGAGGAATTGAACGAGTTTTTGAATGGTATGGACTCCGTCTTGAGGAAATAATTCATGATGAAAATCAATAAATGTAAAACAAAATTATTGGAATGCAGCCGAAATAAATCAGAAACCTCTGTGGACATCAAATTGGCAGGTAAAACGCTACGGGAAGTAGGAGACTTCTGTTACTTAGGAAGCAAAATAACCTGCGATGGACGAAGCAAAGAGGTTGGCTGGTTGGATCAGGCAAGGACAGCATTTCTACAGAGAAGCAATCTGTTGACATGGAATATACATTCAGGTATTAGGAAGTCATTTTTGAAAGCTTTTGTCTGGAGCGTGACACTATATGGAAGTGAAACTTGGACTAATGGTGCAGCAGAAAAATGTGAAATGTAGCGTTTGAAACGTGGTGTTACAGGAGAATGATGACAATCAGATGGGTAGATAGGGTAACAAATGAAGAGCTATTAAGACGAGTGGGAGAGAAGAGATGTTTCTTGCGACTGCTAATGAAGAGAAGAGATAGGTTGGTAGGACACATATTAAGACACCCAGGAATAACAAGCATAGTTATGGATGGGAGGGTCGAGGACAAGAACTGTAGGGGTAGACCAGGGTTAAGCAGATTGCCTCGGATGTAGGGTGTGGTAGCTATGTAGAGATGACACGATTAGCTCATGAGAGGGGAAAGGATGGCTGCATCAAACCAGTCAAAAAACTGAAGACTAAAACAACAACAATCGGGAATTTTAATTACTTAGTGAGGCATGTGAGGCAAAAGGGTTGTTGGAGAAATTCAATTCCTGGGATGTAACACTGGAAGAGACTGCATAATGTACATCAGCGGCCAAGGTGAGAGATATTTTACTATAGGTCTATTAATAGCGACATATTGACGTTCAAATCATCAATAAGTGAAGCAAAATTACACCCAGAATAGCTTAAGGAAAAATAATTTTAATTCCCCATATTTTGATAGATTTGCCATTCCAGTGTGCAAGAGTGCAGTTCCCTCTTCAAACAATATTCGCAATTTCTATTAACAAAGCGGAATGACACACACTTAACAGCAGCAGGTGTACATTTAGACAAAACCATTTTTTCGCATGGGCAACTGTATGTGGCGTGCTTGCGAGCATCCGGATAACAAAATCGTTATGTCTCAGCAGAAGATGGCAAATTGAAACAAGATGTTCAGTAAAGAACATATAGCCTACTTTCTCCTAAATGTATGAGTATAGTTATAACTCGTTGTTATTATCAAAGAGTATAATAGAATCATTTCTTGGTTGAAGACCTTAGAAATTATTTACCTCTACCAAACGCCACAACCTAGATAAAAACTGCTATCATCATTGAAGAAAGAAAGATAAGAAGTATCTCAAGAATGTTATGGATCTGGAGTCATAATCGACCGGACTGGCTGCGTTAACGTTCTCGCTTGCTGGGCCCTAGGTTGCAGGTTCGTATCCTGGCCCAGTCAGCTGGCATTTGAGGGTGCACAAATGCGAGGGAGCCGTGTCAATACATTTACTGGCACGTTAAAGATCCCCTTCGGGCCAAAATTCAGGCACCCCGACGTCTCTAAAAGCAGCAGTAGTTAAAAGGGATGTAAAACCAATAACATTATTATTATTATTATTACATAATCGACCTGCCGTGGGCAACATCCAACTTCGAGTTGAGGCATGTCTTTACACGTCTGGCTGTGCATGGCTTTCACAACCCTAATTGAATTAACAAATCTTTCCATGACCCTACAGAGACGTGTGTATACAAACTATGTGGATATTTTCGATTGCTATTTGCCTGAAATAAAAGTATTAATTAATAACCTGAACTAGCACCAACGGCTAGAATTCTTTTTTTTAAGTCGTTTACCCTCCAGGTTGATGGAACCCACGGACTCAGCGAGGGAACTCACCACTACCGCCTCTAAGGGCAGTGTCCTAGAGCTGGAAACATCGAATCGGAAGGGATACAACTGGTGAGGTGGGATTGGCACCTAGCCCAGGCGGCCTCACCTGCAAAGCGAACAGGGGCCTCATGAGGGAAGGTAAGTGATGGTTAGGATGGATAAACAAGGAAGAGGGAAGGAGGCGGCCGTGGCCTTGAAGAAGGTACCATCCCGGCATTTGACCGAAGACGAAGTGGGAAACCACGGAAAACCACTTCGAGGATGGCTGAGGGGGAATCGAACCCCCTCTACTCATTTGGGCCACCCGAGGCTGAGTAGGCCCCGTTCCAGTCTTCGTACTGTACCATTAATCCTAAAGGTCTCAAGTACAGATATGGATACAGTATTTTGGAACGCCCTGTAACTTTCAAGGTAGCCACTGAAGTCTATCATAACAGCTGGTCTACAGAAAGCAAAAGTTCTGCTATCAAAAATGGATCGGTAGAGCTCGTATTTCCGATGAGAAGCCCGAAGGTCATCGATAATAATCATATTGACATTGTCTAACATTATATCGATCGATTCACCTGAGAATGATTAATACGAATTAAAGTATATTTAGCGCTATATCTAAGCAGTTATTTATGTTGTATGCATACTTCCATAGCAGAAAACTATTACAAAGTATGTAAAACAGAAGAAGATCTGTTAAGTCACTAGTGATTATACTACGACTGCGATATATATCGACTCGTGGCGTTAGAGGAGTGGGGGTAGTGGATGCCTTCCTCAGGTGACCACGTGTGGAGAGCAGGGACTCGTGAAACTGACAGCGTGCAGTGATAACCCTGGCAATAGTGAAAGTTAAATCGCAAGTTAACGGGATATTCAAATGAGTGCGCGTGCCGAAGTGTATAAGCGAGTTCGTTCGGCATTCTACGTGGAGTAGAGACTTAATGGGAATCAGACATGGTTTAAAACATGTAATATGTTTATCTTTGCGACCGTGTTTCCACCGCCACTAACGGACTATGCGGAAGAATACATTCATAATCCCGGCCGCCAGATTGTGTACATTATGTCGTAACACTGTACTTGTAAACTTCAAGGAAACGCAGCCTAGAGTTGATCCAAACTTTTCACAGTGGCACTACTTCGTTAAAAAAGCACATACTTAAGCAAGGTGTCAGAGGGAAGGAATACAATGAAGCCTATATCCATTACGATGATAGGCTAGATTACAATAGGAATACTGCATTAGCAGAGCGATAGCGGGAGCAGTTTGCAGCAACGTTCATTTACTATGAGGTGTACAAGCGAGTTTCGTAATGCAATGGATCGCGCGGACTCGTGTGAACTTGGTCACATTCGCATCTTTATAGTGGAACTATTTAGCGGCTGTTCGAATTCACTCTCGCTTCATGACGAGTTGATAAACTGTTTGCGGTTCAGCCATCGGTATTCTAATGCGTGTGGAAAGATATCGCCAGGATATATTGGGACATTTCGACCGGTCTGGAGTTGTTCGAGCCTAGGAGGACTATGGTTCGTTCTCTGGGGACCCAGTTGGAGTCCGGCATGTTTTGTGTTGGTCTGGAGCCTAGTATGGCCAACGATATCCTTTTTTTCCCACATCCAGATTCGCCAAAGTTACAGATCACTTCAACTTGTTACTGTAGTGTAGCGGGGCATTTGAACAATCACAAATTGCCATATTTTGATTTTTGTAGATTAAATGGTTGAGTAGAAAGTGCAGGTTCGATGCCTATCTCGAAGCTGACCTTCTATGATGCCAGGATTTTGACTCATAAAAATGAGTGCATCCTTTTTGTATTTTGATTGATAAATTTAAAATTTCAATAGTATTTTACAGTATTTAAACTGATATGCTCATTCTTATTGTCAAGAAGTCCCTGTAGGAGGAAGATCTCCAGATTTTTGTGCAAGAATATTTTAGTAACGCAATTTTTTTTAGCGGCGTTGAGAACTCTGACTGAGTTTTACATATCCTAGTGCATATGTTCTTTAAGCACTTTCGCTTGGATTATCTTATTCTTTGAGGAGAATTTGTATTTCCTAATTATTATAACGATATTAGGAAGTTTTCGGATCCAGTTATTCTGAATGTTACTTCGAGTCTTTAGACTATTTTTCTTCAGTTTATTAACAGATTTAACTTGTATTTTCTGAGCGTGATTTTCGAAGTGGATTGTTTTAATGGGTCATTAGTCGCTTAGCCTCTGTAGGTAACCTAGATTCATGCTGTAGGATTAATCCACCGACATTTTCGCGTTCGGGAAATTCAGGGAAGATCTTATTTTGAGATTGGTTTTATTTTTTTAATCGTTTTTACAACCTCAGTTTTGAGTGGTTGTGAGTGTTATACTTTTCTTCTCTTATGACGTTAACACTGGATTATATTGATATCATTGCCTCTGGTGCAATAGTTTTTCTCTATTAAGAGGGTATTTGAACGACATCCAAATTTGCGAGGATAATCCCAGGGATGAATTACTATAAGTCATACGTTTAAGAACTATGAATATTGTAACACATCAATGTAAGGCAAGTTTTCTAAAAATTGGTAGAGTATTTCTGGAATCCACTAGGCTTTATTAATAACCTGTTACAGAATCAAATTATTTTTCTGAGCACGAGTTCAGGCTTTTATTATAAACAGCTGATTTTCATAATTGTGAATTTAAAACAGTAAGGCTCCAATTATAGGTGCATGTTAGAATTTAAGAGGCATGTATTAGGAATAATGCTCTTGTGTTTAAGTATTTTGATAAAGTGCTTTGCGAAGCAAATTTTCTTGTAGAAGATTGAGCAACGTGTGCCAATCAAGAATAGATTGAATGAGGTTTCAACCCAGAGGGGCGTTGTATTTAACCTAGTATGGTTAATATTTTGTCATAGGTGACTTTATCGCTGTTATTATCTTGAAGTAATGCCTGTGTGAAGATTAGTATTTTTCTGAGTATTAGTATTAAGACTCTTGAGTGGATATCCAGTTCAATATTTCCAGTAAAATTATAACGACATTGCCATAGCATGTATGTTTAACAAGGATTACCGATAACTATTTCATGCTGAATCTATGATTAATTTTTGCTTCACTTAACTGTTTGGCAGAAATACCCTGAAATGAGAAATGAAACAATTAAACAAATTTTAGCAGAAGTGAATGTCGTGACATTAAGTCAGTGGGAGGAGAATAATCGAAATTATTCTAGAATCTTGTATAAATTTGTATATTCTGTAAATATGCCATATTAATTTCATCGTTAAATAACAAGACCATATAATGCTATTGAAAATGTCGTGTAAGATTATTGGTTATAATCAGGGTATTTTTGTGTAAGATGTTCATTAAGTTAATGAACCGAAATGAATCCAATTTATTCAATTCATATAATTTTTTTTGGTGTGTGCTTATCCTATGGGATCGAAAATCATTATTATTATACCTTATTTTTGAAAGAACTAAAAGTTAGTTGAGATAATGGGTGATTCATTTTGGAAGCCTTTCCCATATTCCATAGCTGAAAGACAATCCAGTATAATTAATGATATTTTTGATTGGTCGTGGTATCGACAAAATTTATATTTCTTGTCATGTTTATTCTTGCAATAAACTAATTTATTATTTGGTTTTAATTATTGCGTGATGCTTTATAGAGGTGATGGAAGGGTGTATTAAGGGGGCCATCGCTAGGTATTTTAGGGTTTACCACACCTTTGAGATTCTTTCTTCCATTTGAAGAATTCTTTTGTTTTGAGCTAGTTTTTTCTTTCTCTGGGCCTTGGTCAGTCTTAATACATCCTGTTAGGTATTCGAGTGGCCCTATTATCCCTTTGCCTGTTGGTAGAACTTGTTTTTTTTCTAGCTGGGGATTTTCAGGTTCTACGATCCAGCTGTCATCGAGGGTTTCAACAGGTATTGGTACAGTATTGGTACGGGTACAGTACCACTTTTCAAATTTCGTGGCAGAGCCGGGGATCGAACCCAGGACCTCCGGGGCGGCAGCTAACCATGCTAACTGCTACGCTACGGAGGCGACTAGAATTCAGTTACTATGTGAAGTCGTTTTGTCCTTTACTTAAAATAACATTTTCAAATAACGCACATTAGGCTGTTACAAACCCTTTAAAATAAAAAGTAAAAATGTATCGTAGTATCATCTTGTCATTCTCAAAATCGATGCGCATAGAATGCCAATGGTATAGTAATCAATGGATTCCCACGTAGACCAGTCGTGACATCTAGTGGAAAAGTATCGAACAATATAATCCTAACAGGGCGAGTGCATTCTAGCAGCCATAAGAAGAAACTTTTCAATAAAATCTGGAAGTTAATAAGTAGGTCGGCGTGCAGTTACCGTTTTGGCTGCTAGATGTCTCGAGCAAATCTGCTGGCGAATTATGTTTTAATTAAATATATATTATCCACCATAATATGCACAACATAACGCTTAATTTTAAAACGTCTGAGCCATTACAAAACAATAAATATATAAAATTTCAAGCAAGAAAACTTAACTCTGATGGGGTTTGAACCACAGGCATATGAGCGATAGGCCAACGCTTTACCACTGAGCCAATTGTGCCAACGAACATCGTTCTATATAAAATGACTTACATAGAACTTGTGAGAAAATAATGATTTATACTAAACGATTTCATCAGTGGAGTATATTATTTATATATAAAACATTTCATACAAAGTTTATTTATTTTTTATCAGTACGCTATATTGCATGCAATACTCAAATTAGTGAAATATAAGTCAGGCACAAGATATCCGCTGCCACCTTGTCAAATAACCGAGACGACTCAGCTTTTTAAAATCACGTCTGCACTATAGTATTACAAAATAAACTTTTAATTTCGAACGTGCCTCTTCCTTTAGAACAGTTAAAACGATTCTCGGCTCGATAATCGGAACTGGTGGGTCCCATGATATGGATTATAAAGTTTGCATAATTCGCAAGGCCACCATCCTGAAATGGTATGGCAGATGACCTTGTAGTTTGGTCACAAGACGCGTCCTATATAAAGGTATGTTGTTACCAAATTTGGTAAAGATCGGATAATTTGGTTAGTCGTTATTTGATTTTACGTTTTGACCGTTTGAGTGGCCGCCATTCAGTTTTGGTAAAGATGGCGGCGATATAAAACATGACACTGAGGTGTCTTTTGCTTGTTCTACCTCTGTACCAAATTTCGTTCAATTCGGTTTCACCGTGTTCGAATTGATAGGGGGGACAGACATTCAGAGTACACACACACACACACAGACTCACATTTTTTGGACCTGTAGTGATCTCATAAGTCTACTTTCATTTTTTGCAAAAATCGAAAGTAGGCTAAAACGTAATTCTAAAATGTGTTCACATAATGTAACATCGTACCCTGCGGACTTTCACAACTCTATAAAATTCCCACTTTGCTGCTCATATGTATCAGAATTTTCATAATTAGAATGGACCCACCTGTAGCCGCGATTGCTGTAATAGAATAGACCAATTATCAGCAATAAGGCATCGTCCCCATTGTCTTGATCGCGAGCGAAGCCGCGGGTACCTGCTAGTATACAATATTACAAAACAGTATCCTAATCTATCTCACAGGTATTTAGGTGTGATATAGGAATTAAAACAAGATGTTCAGTGAAGAACATATAGCCTACTTTCTCCTAAATGCATGGGTATTGTTATAACTCTTTGTCCTTTTCAAGGAGTATAATTGAATGTTGGTTGTAGTAGCTTGTTGAAATACAACGTGCTATAGGGATATAAACATGAATATGAGGTGCCCTTTGCTAGTGCTACCTCTGTAAAACAATTCATTCAATTCGGTTTAACCGTGTTTGAATTGATCTGGGGAATGGATTTGCACACATACATGGCCGCTATTTGCAAACTATTGGGCTGATGACCTTGTAGTCAGTCATAAGATGCTTTCCACAAAAAGGCATGTTGTTGCAAAATCCGGTAGAGATCAAATTATTAGGATGGTCGAAATTTGATTTAAGCTTTTAACATTTGGGTGGCCGTCATTCCGTTTCCGTCAAGATGGCGGCGATATAAAACATGACACTGAGGTGCCTTTTGCTAGTGCTACCTCTGTACCAAATTTCGTTCAATTCGGTTTCACCGTGTTCGAATTGATAGGGGGGACAGACATTCAGAGTACACACACACACACACACACACACAGACTCACATTTTTTGGACCTGTAGTGATCTCATAAGTCTACTTTCATTTTTTGCAAAAATCGAAAGTAGGCTAAAACGTAATTCTAAAATGTGTTCACATAATGTAACATCGTACCCTGCGGACTTTCACAACTCTATAAAATTCCCACTTTGCTGCTCATATGTATCAGAATTTTCATAATTAGAATGGACCCACCTGTAGCCGCGATTGCTGTAATAGAATAGACCAATTATCAGCAATAAGGCATCGTCCCCATTGTCTTGATCGCGAGCGAAGCCGCGGGTACCTGCTAGTATACAATATCACAAAACAGTATCCTAATCTATCTCACAGGTATTTAGGTGTGATATAGGAATTAAAACAAGATGTTCAGTGAAGAACATATAGCCTACTTTCTCCTAAATGCATGGGTATTGTTATAACTCTTTGTCCTTTTCAAGGAGTATAATTGAATGTTGGTTGTAGTAGCTTGTTGAAATACAACGTGCTATAGGGATATAAACATGAATATGAGGTGCCCTTTGCTAGTGCTACCTCTGTAAAACAATTCATTCAATTCGGTTTAACCGTGTTTGAATTGATCTGGGGAATGGATTTGCACACATACATGGCCGCTATTTGCAAACTATTGGGCTGATGACCTTGTAGTCAGTCATAAGATGCTTTCCACAAAAAGGCATGTTGTTGCAAAATCCGGTAGAGATCAAATTATTAGGATGGTCGAAATTTGATTTAAGCTTTTAACATTTGGGTGGCCGTCATTCCGTTTCCGTCAAGATGGCGGCGATATAAAACATGACACTGAGGTGCCTTTTGCTAGTGCTACCTCTGTACCAAATTTCGTTCAATTCGGTTTCACCGTGTTCGAATTGATAGGGGGGACAGACATTCAGAGTACACACACACACACACACACACACAGACTCACATTTTTTGGACCTGTAGTGATCTCATAAGTCTACTTTCATTTTTTGCAAAAATCGAAAGTAGGCTAAAACGTAATTCTAAAATTGTGTTCACATAATGTAACATCGTACCCTGCGGACTTTCACAACTCTATAAAATTCCCACTTTGCTGCTCATATGTATCAGAATTTTCATAATTAGAATGGACCCACCTGTAGCCGCGATTGCTGTAATAGAATAGACCAATTATCAGCAATAAGGCATCGTCCCCATTGTCTTGATCGCGAGCGAAGCCGCGGGTACCTGCTAGTATACAATATCACAAAACAGTATCCTAATCTATCTCACAGGTATTTAGGTGTGATATAGGAATTAAAACAAGATGTTCAGTGAAGAACATATAGCCTACTTTCTCCTAAATGCATGGGTATTGTTATAACTCTTTGTCCTTTTCAAGGAGTATAATTGAATGTTGGTTGTAGTAGCTTGTTGAAATACAACGTGCTATAGGGATATAAACATGAATATGAGGTGCCCTTTGCTAGTGCTACCTCTGTAAAACAATTCATTCAATTCGGTTTAACCGTGTTTGAATTGATCTGGGGAATGGATTTGCACACATACATGGCCGCTATTTGCAAACTATTGGGCTGATGACCTTGTAGTCAGTCATAAGATGCTTTCCACAAAAAGGCATGTTGTTGCAAAATCCGGTAGAGATCAAATTATTAGGATGGTCGAAATTTGATTTAAGCTTTTAACATTTGGGTGGCCGTCATTCCGTTTCCGTCAAGATGGCGGCGATATAAAACATGACACTGAGGTGCCTTTTGCTAGTGCTACCTCTGTACCAAATTTCGTTCAATTCAGTTTCACCGTGTTTGAATTGATAGGGGGATCGATTTGCACACATACTTGGCCACCATCTGCAAACTATTGGTCTGATGATCTAGCAGTTTGGTCAGAATATGCTTCCCACATAAAGATTTGTTGTTGCAAAATTTGGTAGAGACTAGATTATTAGGTTGGTCGTAATTACATTTTAGCCTTTAACATTTGGGTGGCCGCGATTACGTTTCCGTCAAGATGGCGGTGATGTAAAACATGACACTGAGGTGGCCATTTCTAGTGCTACCTCTGTACCCAATTTCGTTCCATTCAGTTTCACCGTGTTTGAATTAATATGGGGAATCGATTTTCACACAAAGATGGCCGCCATCTGCAAAATATTAGGCTAATGACCTATTAGTTTGGTCAAAGGATGCTCCCTCCATAATGGTATGTTGATGCAAAATTTGGTAGAGATCGGATGATTAGGTTAATCGTAATTTGATTTAAGCTTTGAATATTTGTGTGGCCGCCATTACGTTTCCGTCAAGATAGCGGTGATATAAAACATGACACTGAGGTGCCCTTTGCTAGTGCTACCTCTGTACCAAATTTCATTCCATTCGGTTTCACCGTGTTCGAATTAATAGGGGTATTCGATTTTGACACAAAGATGGCCGCCATCCGCAAACTATTAGGCTAATGACCTATTAGATTTGTCAAAGGATGCTCCCTTCATAAAGGTATGTTGTTGCAAAATTTGGTAGAGATCGGATGATTAGGTTAGTCGTAATTTGATTTAAGCTTTGAACATTTGTGTGGCCGCCATTACGTTTCCGTCAAGATGGCGGCAATATAAAACATGACACTGAGGTGTCCTTTGCTAGTGCTACCTTTTTTCCAAATTTCGTTCAATTTGCGCTCACCGTGTTCGAATTGATACGGGGGGGGGGGGACAGACATTCAGAGTACACACACTCACACACACACACACACACACACACACAGAGACTCACACACACACATACACACACAGACAGACACACTTTTTTTCGCCCTGTAGTGATCTCGTAAGTCTACTTTCATTTTTTGCAAAAATCGAAAGTAGGCTAATATCGATTCAATTGTGTAGGGTCCCTGGGCTGTGTATTCTGTCAGTAGCCTATTACGGTCGGAATTCCAGGTAATACGCAGTCAACCATTATGAAAAATAAACACAAGATTTATAGCGCTATGGAGAAGTCACGTTTTGGGAGGCACGTCCAATACATACAGTAACATTAATTAAAATTTATCTGCAGTATTTGCACAGCGACATTTAACCCCAGTTAGTATACCTTTATAAGTAGACCTAGTGACATAGTAACAGTTGACTATTAATGTAGCCTATAATGTATATGATATTATGGTACAGTATATGAATCGCAGCCAATAGTCATAAGATTGGCATTTTTGATTGAACGCCAGAGGGCTCCCATCATGTTGTCCGGGTTAAAGGTATAATAATATAAAATTTAATAACTTGAGAAGTAGTGGAGATATTCATTGGCGATTTGTTTCTACGAATAGGGTACTCAAATTTAGTATAGTTTACAACACAGACATGGGCGGGGGATAGGGTTGGGGGAAGGGGGGGGGGGGTGATTAATCTGAATATTACACAGCATGGGCATCTTTGCCTTATGTGAAATAGACGCACTTAGAACCCAAATTGAACAACAGTGCAGGGGCAGATTTCGAAGTCAGGTGTGTAATATTTTCCTTAACTTAGCATGGACTCAAGTTGCGTAGCAGTGGAACACAGCAAAATAGATTACATCTGCTCACCTGAAGCCTTCCTTTACAATAAATGCAGACCAACAGTGGCAACGAAGAATACTTATCCGTAAAGAGGTTTCGAGATATTAATTTAGACTGCGTTTATTGAGTACAAGCCCTAAACGTTTGGAAAGAGATAGTTATTACGCCATGGGACAACAAGGGATATAGGTAACACGACCTAATAGCTGTGTTTGTGATGTCTTCCTAGATGTGCCGTGTTTCTCGATCTTCTGATATCCTAAACCCTTCCCATTTCCTAATATTTCCTTGATATATCTCACTATACCGAGATATAATGTGTTAGCCCATCCAGAGGCTTATTTCTCTGTAAAGGATTGCTTTTAGAAAATTGCACAAAGCAAACACCCTTTTCCAATTGTAATCATTCCTTCATTTCTCCGCCACAATGGAGATCATACTGAATGCCGAAGAATGTTGGAACATTATAAAGAAAAAAAAAATACAAGTACTTCCGTGAATAACTAAATGGCCTATTTTCATATATCCAGTTAACGTTAATTGCCCCTATCAACATACAAAATTTCAGTTTGATTGCTGTGATAGATTCGTAGATATTGACAACCGTCTAAATACGGTATTTCGGATGGTTGCCATATTGGATTCTTATAAGCCATAGAGTTATATGCTATTACCTGAATATTATTGCGTAGGTTTATTATTCAAACTCCAATCGCAAGATTAGGACACGAGAAATAACAGGATATTCAGCAAAGAACATATAGCCTACTTTCTCCTAAATGCATGGGTATAGTTATAAATCTTTGTCCTTTTCAAGGAGTATAATTGAATGCTGATTGTATTAGCTCGTTGAAATACAACGTCCTATACGGATATTAAACGTTCATTGATTGAATCCTCACCTGAATTATATATACACACACTATTACAGCCATCCCAATAACACAGGTTATCAGACAAAATTCGACACTCACCCAAGTACACGGGGCTATATGACCATGATGTACATGCACCTCAAATGAAACAACAACAACAACAACAGCTTCCTACCCAAATCCTTCCTCGTATAAAAGTACACACACTAGTAAGCCTACAGACATCAAAGTGACACAGGTTATCAGACAACTTCTACACACAGCCAAGTAAACTGGACTACAAGACACTGATGCCACAAAACCACTAAAGAATCAACAACAACAACAACAACAATAGACCCTACCGCAGATCAAGGTCAACGAATATTAATCGCTGTATTCGAGTGTATTCCGTATGTCGTGCTATAAGTACTGTATACAACCGGGTGAGTTAACCGTGGTCGTTACGGAATGACTGATGTCAGTCGCACACATCCGGGAGGCGAGGAGGTTCGAATCCCCTCTCCGGCATCCCTGGTGATGGTCTTCTGTGGTTTCCCATCTTCCTTCCAGGCAAATGCCGGGGTTGGTCCCAACTATAGGCCACAGCCGCTACCTTTCAACTCCTTGTCCTTACATTCCAACTTTCCTCCCCAACGGTACTTGTAGCTCACCCAATGGGTGTCCGTCTCGAAGCAGCTACAAAACTGGCGAGCCGAACATGTCCTCGGACACTCCCGGCACTAAAAGCCATACTCTAAAAAAATTAGGCCCTTTATCACAAATCTACAACGTTTCTCCTAATTAAACCAAATTATACATACATTTTGAAACCCTGCTGGTAACACAGTCCACTTGATATTTTGGACAACGCTCTCCATTCCCTACATTTAGAATAACAAACAAACTTGAAAACCATGTATTAAGGCCCTAGAATCTTTCATGTCCGTAGTAGTGTAACTGTAATAATATTTTAATAGGTCTATTGTTGACTGGCAATTCGGGGTGCAGCACGTCGCCCCTACCATTGTTCTGTTGCATAATTGCGAAAATAGTTAAATCTTGCGCTGCTTATGAATTGCAGTCACGGGGAGTAATTAGTAAAAAAAAATATTTTGCCCCTTAAAACAGTTATCATCATGAAAATGTTATGCATCTGTATAAGTGCAATGGTGTTGGTGCAATACATTGAGGTTATCATCTGCAATAAGCATTGGTGCCTTCAAATTTACCTTAATTTATTCCGAAACTTATCGTTGAACGCTATGTGGCCATAAATTATACTATTGCTACCTCAGTAGCTCGGGACAGCCAAAGTTTTCCAAAGTGTTCCGATTATTTTCCTACGGCGCTATGCGACAAAAGACGACGCTATTGGTCTCTACATTTCTAACAGACAATGAGATATTGGCCCTAGGCAGTGTCTTTTATCTTACTTACTCCTCTTTCTAATTTTTGTAGAAATGTGTTTGTAAATTACACGTGTCAGTGCTGTAGTTAGTAAATAGCCGTTTCCCTATTCATTATTATCATTATTATCATTAGGGGAAAATGACATAAATGTTACGTCCATTATACTGTACTGCTTATCACCCTCACTACAACCACCACCACCATCACCACAAAAAGTTATATTTAATTTTTTTTTTCTGGTAGTTTAAGTATCATGTTCCAGTTCTGTAGTAGTATTCATTATCATCAATAAAATAAATAAATCCACCGGGCGAAGCCGGGCACTACTGCTAGTAAATCAATAAATACAAAAATAAACGAAGTAAAAAAAAAATGAACCTGCAGGGATTTGAGCCACGAACCCCGAGATAATGAGCCCAGGTCGGTAACAGTACACCTCGGATGAGTTAGGATAAACTTGTTATACAACTGGTTTAGTATAACTGTATTATATTTTGTGTTGAAATCAACGTTTTCATTAGCATTATCTTCCGATTCTATAAACCATTTGATACTAAATAGGTATTATTTGGTTCAGTACATTCCTAAAAGGATATACACTTACGAAGTTATGGAGATATATGGATTTACTAGCAAATACAGCGGCCATTTTGACAACGGGACGTCACGGCTCCACAACGATATGGCACGGTAAGTCTGTCCTGTTAGTCACTTCTACGGTTACATATACTATTATAATATGCTAATATCCTACCGGTCACCTCCTTCAAGACAGTTTAAACCTCCCTATGTACGATAAACTGAATTGTTGATGCCAGGCCTTGCTGAATCGTACAGTAAGTTACGGCTAGTTTTTAATACTTGCATGATTCTTTCATCCGCCTTCTTGAAACTGTTTGGCTGATGACCTTGTAGTTTGGGCAACAGACACGTCCCACATTATGGTATATTGTTGCAAAATTCAGTAAAGATCGGATGATTAGGTTAGTCGTAGTTTGATTAAAGCACAGAATATTTGGTGGGGCCATTTCTTTTTTGTTATGATGGCGGCGATATACAACATGACGCTGTGTTGTCCCTTGCTAGTGGTACCTCTGTACCAAAGGTGGTTCGATTTGGTTTCGTTGTGTTTGAATTGATAGGGGGGGGGGGATCAATTTGCACACTTACACGGCCGTCATCTTCCTCAACTGGTAGCATTATCGGAGTCCCTTATGAGGCAACTGAGATTCTCACTGCGGCTAAACTGATTTGACGGCCGTAGGAATCTGTATGGCCACCATCGTCAAACTATTGGGCTGATGACCTTGTGGTTTGGTCAAAAGATGCTCCCCACATGAAGGTATGATGTTACAACATTTGGTAGAGATCAGATGATTAGGTTAGTTGTAATTTGATGTAAGCTTTGTACATTTGGATGGCCGCCATTGCGTTTCTGTCAAGATGGAGGCGATATAAAACATGACAATGAGGTGCCCTTTTGCTTGTGCTACCCCTGTACCAAATTTCGTTCAATTCGGTTTGACCGTGTTTGAATTGATAGGGAGGGGGGAGGGTGAGAGACACGCATAGTATACACACATACACACACACTCGCATACACACAGACAGACTCACAATTTGTTTTGGCACTGTGTTGATCTCATAAGTCAACTTCCATTCTTGGAAAAAAATTGAAAGTAGGCTAAAACGAGATTTTAAAATTTCGCACAGCCGCCGTCTTGTGGTTACGAAGACAATTGAAATAAATATGGATGTCAGTGGATTACAATTTGCATAAGCATTTACCGTACCTGTACCAAGTTTCACTCCGCACGGATGGTTAAATCACGAGAAACGTCCATTTCATTACTTAAATTTCACGTCGCCACCATGTTCGATTTGTGCTCACCAGGTTATTGAAAGTCCCATTGGTCAACTTATATGTATTGCCTTTATCAATATACAGTACACAATTTCAGTTTGATTGCTGTCATAGATTAGTAGATGTTGAGAACAATCTAAATATTTCGGATTGTCACCATGTTGGACTTGCATACAAATAGGCCGTAGAGCTATGTACTAATAGAAAACGGTTATTGCATAGGTTCATTATTCAAACGTTGACTTCGATTGAACGATTAGGGCACAAGAAATAAAAACTTACAGAGGTGTGCAAATTATTAGAATCAAATAAAGAATTTAAAGCAGTCATCATTTTGTATTCAAAATCATTTTATTGGCCATCTGCTGGCATCTTTTTCAACCCTACTAAGCAATATTTTCTCCCTTGTCGACTTACACCTTTTCTTATAAGGCAGGGTCATCCAGCCATTGCGCTCTGAGAGCGCGGCCGCGCTCGGGGAGCACTGGGCAGTCAGGCTAGCGCACCTTCCCCTACAGTGTGGCAGCGAGGAGACCTGAGACAGACGGACGAGGTTCGGACCGCGCTGCCTAGGTACGTACGCACAGTCGTGCGGTTGACGGCTTTTGAGGGATTGTTGGCATCATATTGATAGGGCTGTTGTGCCATTAAATAATATACCGCATATACAAATAGAATGGCACTCCGATGTATAGAATGTGCAGGAAAGGAACGCAAGTGCTAAGTAAAGAATATTGTGATTTATTTCAAACTGAAATGTGAACAAAGCCTATTAGACTGGAAAATTCAACAACACTTTACCAATTTGAACAGATAGTGCAGACCTTTGCTCCGTCTTTTTACGAGCTTTTAGTTTTGGAGGAAACAATCTTCTCCAAATTGGGGACAATATTTCTGGACACTGCTATTCGTAGACAATTGTGCAAGTTTCTATCGCTCATCGTTGCACGATGTTTACTTTTGGTAAACTTAAGAGCCGAAAAGAAACGCTCACAGATGTATGTTGGCCAAACATTGCTCACTTCGGCACAGCGGGCAGACCGCGTGCTCAACCAGCCAAGCTCCTCCCACCACTACCGAAACTACAGTACCTTCCACCAAGGCGCTCCGAGCACTGGCCTGGTGTGTGGCTGGAGCGCTAGCACTCGGGGAGCGCTGTGTGGATGGCCCTGCTATAAGAAATTGTGTCTGAAACATTTCAGATTCAGGTATTCTGAGGGATACCTGAGCTTGGTCGGTTTTCTACTTTTTCATTGACATTGGAATATACCCTCTAAGTCAGGTGATTTCAATCCATAGTTCATGAATCTTTGAATAGTTCAAGAGCGAATCATCAGTAAAATGACTCCGAAACCCTCAGCTCTAATTTCCCACGAAAGGTAGAGTGAAGTAATCAAAACAAAACGTGTGGCATTTTGCTCCTCTGTTAGTGGAAATTCTATGAAATCATTTTACTTTGAAACTGAGCAATTCTTCTAGGTTTGTGCAGTGTCTTGTGTGGGGTTTCGCCTAGGACACCAAGCTGGCTCATCGGCGGCCTCTTGGTGTCCCCGCCCGGACCCCCACTGGAGTAACGAACTGTGCGTTACCTCCCTTTATATAGAGTGCAACTGCACTCCTTGACTGCGAGAACTAAAAGCTCAAGCAGCAAATTGCTCAGGTTTAATTCACCGGCCGTGAAAGTTAACATACCATATTTTTGGAAGCCTTCATAGAGAGGTTATGGCTGCTTGAGCTTTTAGTTCTCGCAGTCAAGGAGTGCAGTTGCACTCTTTATAAAGGGAGGTAACGCGCAGTTCGTTACTCTTGTGGGGTCTGGGCGGGGACACCAAGAGCCTGCCGATGAGCCAGCTTGGTGTCCTAGGTGAAACCCCACACAAGAAACGGCACAAACCTAGAAGAATTGCTCAGTTTTAATTCACCGGCCGTGAAAGCCAATATACCATCATTTTACTTTGAGTTTCTTAAAAGAAAATATAATTAAGACTCTTGGTTAAACATTTGAAATAATTTCACCGCCTTGAAAACATATTTAGTGCATTAAGTCGTGAAAGGTATAATTGTTATTTTGGGTAACTGGCGTCGAGTCTAAAATTTGCACACCTCTGTAATTTTAAAATTTCGCACAGCCACCATATTTTGGTGATGAAAACCATTTAACTAAATTAAATGTCAGTGCATTACAATGTGTATACAAATTTGCTTTACCATGTTTCATTTCGCTCGGATGGTAACATCGCGAGAAAAGTCTATTTAAATGTTTCAACTTCGCTTGACCACCATGTTCGTTTTGTACTTAACAGGTTTTTAAAGGTCGCATAGATGAACGTAGCGCCATTTATCACCGTACAAAATTTCAGGGTGATGTCAGTAGTAGTTTCGGAGATTGAGAATGCCGGTGAAATATTTCTCACAGCCGCCATGTTGAATTGGTGAGACGTATTAAATTTAGAAGGGCACGGTCGGAGTTGGACAAAATAGCGCTATGTCGTTACCGAGTTTCATTGAAATCGCTCCATCCGTTTAGATTTTATTAGGGAGGACACACACTTAGACATACACACACATATATACATACACACACACACACACACACATACCCACACACGGACCAAAGGTGATCTCATAACCCCATTTTTTCATAAATGAAAATAGGCTAAATTGGAACTAGGAACAACCACAAATTCACTATTATCCGTGTTACATCTCTACCAAAAATCTACAAAATCAACACAAAAGAAACCTCACTAAATCCCTTAGACGTCTTTACAATCGCTGATCAAAATCACCTCAGTCAGTCCAAGGCAAAATGCCAACAAAAATAGAACAAACATAGAACAAGGTTAAGAACTTTCTCCGACGGAAATTTCGTATAACTTACAGAGCAAACAACGCCAGTAGTTGATCAGTACAAGAAATCGAAGATAGATCATAATAATCTGGCCAAGTACTGAAGTAGATTTGCGAGTTTTTTTTCTCTCAACAAGTTCATTTACCCCAAAATGTATACTTACTCTAGACTCTCTGTCACAAGATTCGTACATTCCATTCATATTGAATTTTATCCTTGATTTTTCTCATTCGCAGGCCTACTTGTTTGCATGCTGTGACAGTTTTTCAAGCTGGCTCATCAGTGGGCTCTTGGTGCCCGGACCCCCACATGCATACTGTGCGCTAACTCCCTTTTTATGAAGCACACCTGTGCCTCTTTACTGCGAGAGCTAAAAGCTCAAGCAGCCTTAACCTCCCTATGAAGGCTTTCAAAAAGATGGTATATTGGCTTTCACGGCCAGTGAATTAAAACTCAGCAATTTTTCTAGGTTTATGCCGTGTCTTGTGTGGGGTTTCACCTAGGATCACCAAGCTGGCTCATCAGCGGGCTCTTCGTGTCCCCTCCCGGATCCCCACAGGAGAAGCGAACTGCGTGCTACCTCCCATCTTGTGAAGCACACCTCCGCCTCTATACTGAACCCTTATGATATCATTTGATATAATAATGATTCATATTTTTATTTTATTATGTTTGAAAGAGGGTATTCATACAAGCAGCAGTGGATTCGAGTTGAGGAAATATGTTGCAACTATTGGGAGTTGGGCGATGAGGCAGGTATATTTAAACCAAGCCTTTGAGACAAGGAAAAGTGTGCCATAATTCCGGGAACTGAAGAGGTCAACGTCCAATATGCGTGGCTTCAGTTAGCAGGCCATGAGACGGTTGCTACCGATTTACGCAAGCAGGAGTAGGGGGACCAGGATCTGACAGGAAGAAGATGCTTGTACGTCATAAATTGGGGAGGAGTCTCTAGGTCAAACTCCCCGAGATGAATTTGAATCAACGAATGAAGCAAGGCACGCTTCAGGCCCGCGAAAAACTGGCGTACCTTTGATATGGCGCAAAAATGAATATTAATAAAACCCACGATCATTTGTGTCTCCGCCGATCAGATTCTTAACCTGTGCAATAAGAGAAGCTCAATGAAATTAGTCGCAAGTCCGTAACTTAAAAACTCCGAATTATTTTTAAAATTCGTCCCCACTACTGTAAATTTGCTGTGTTCTGTATAAATGTAGCCGAGCGGGTGGTTGAACTGACTTTATTTCGATGTGTCGTGGGCGACACTTGTGTGGACTTTATTTTGAGGTGTCGTGAGGGACACTTGACTTTATTCTGAGGTGTCGAGGTGACACTTGTGTAGTCGAAATATTAACTTATAAACTCTGACGAGTTCTTCAAGTATTTAAATGTGTATAATTTGCGTGTGAATGGTAGAAGCTTCAGGCTTATAAATATTTAGGGAAAGTTTTTCTTCGAATAAATTGCTCAGGACTTTGAGTGGATATTATCAGCTCATTTAGCAATTTTAGTAGTAATTGTAGTACTGTGAAATAACTGAACATTTTCTATCCTAAGAAAACCAAGATGTCTGGAACGAGGCCAAAAGTTGGAAGGATGACCATGGACACACCAGCGACTATGTCCAAGTCCGGCTAAATAACTGCTGGGTTATGTGTGGCGACGTGAGCTGAGGTGTTTTGGCGAAGGGGTAAGTACAACATATTGATTATTCAATTTAAGTCGTAGTTAGATTAGTTGGGGAAATGTAAATAATTTTCTTGTATATTTTTTATTGTAGTTTGATTTTTATTCTGTGTACCGACACTCGATTGTAATGTCGTGCGTGGCCATTTTATTGTTCTGATTTAATTGATTGTAATGTAACTTGTAAATGTACAATGCGTGTACAGTGTTTTGTTCGCTTGAGCGGAATTTGTGGTCTGAGCGATAAATGGTGCTTTGTAAGAATAAACTTAACGATAAACTTAGAATTTGGGGGTAACATTTTAACCTTGTTTATAAAACAATGTGATTTACCTAGAGCAATTTTATTTGCAGGGAACCGTAGTTCTCTTTGTAAAATGTAAAACTAATGAAGTAATGATTTTATTTGATCTTTGGGAAAGCAATTTAAGTCTTTCCGTGGAATCCTAAATCTGGACGTATTTCAGGTGGAGAGATGTGAGGTGAAGTCATTACCCAGGTGTACGTTATTTGGTTATTTGAGATGATGTGTGTCTACATGCGCGGGGAACATCGTGGTAATCAGCCCACGATTCCTGTCTGCAGCAATATAATTAACGGCAGTATGAACTCCAAGGAAGATACCAGCTGAGTCGTCGTGCCTTATAATTCCTGCGAGAATTATTGGGACAATATAGGTATTTTATACACACATGTTTTCAGGAAATACAAGGTACTTCTAGGATCGAGAGCTGCTGTGAGCAAGCTTCCGATATTTTTATGCGACGCACTGGGTGAATGACATAAAGGCGCCATAACGGACGGACAGATTTAAGATAACACTAATTAGGTTTGAGGCCGGGGTACCGTGTCCTTTTCTCTTAAGGTGAGATGAGCCTGTATTCTATATCTTGATTTAAAGGGTAGCTCGCCATACTCAGACCATAATTTTCATGCATTAAGTTGAATTGATATTTATTTGTGTGTTATAATTAAATGCCATTGGGCGTAGTGTTGTTCTTGTTTTTTTTTATATAATCCATTTGGATTGTTGTGGTCATTGTAATTATTAGAATGACGTTCGGTCATGTCCTCGTGTATTTTGTTGTAGTGATTTTACCAAGACCCGGTTGGGCAATTAGACGTGTTTTGGCACGTTGTCAAGATCTCGTTCGGAGATCTATTTTGTATTATATAAGGGTAGCGGGTGTCGGATATTCTTAAGTGCCTTGTTGTGTGTTCCCTGAGCTAATCTAATTTACGCAGGATTACGGATTCGTTGCTTGACGGGAAACCAGATGGTAACGGATCACGTAACCGTACTTATTTCCTTCATATAGTCAAAACATCGTCACGCGTACACAAGTATAGATTTGAAGTAGACGTAGTGTTTCAAACGTCTTTTTATTAAGAATCTCTCCTGAGATATTTACTGTATTTTAAATGGTAATCTGTGGATATTTAAATGCCACTTGATTGATGCAGACACAACTTTGGGTTTGCAGTTGTGATCTATTTAGAAGTGTGGGAGTAAATTCGAGATTTTGTTTTTGTTGATTGTTATTTGCTTTGGTTATTAAACTTGTTATTTAGTATACTGGGTTACCTCCTTTCTTTAATTATTGTATTTGCCCTATGTATCCTTGTAATCTTGAGAAGCAAAATTTAACTGCACGGCTATCATGGACCGAAACATTACCCGAAATTGAGTCTCGATACGCTTCTTTTACAAGGGTTCAATACTGAGAGAACTAAAAGCTCAAGCAGCCTTAACCTCCCTATAAAGGCTTCCTAAAAGATGGCATATTCGCTTTTACCGCCAATGAATTAAAACTCAGCAATTTTACTATGTTTATGCCGTGTCTTGTGTGGGGTTTCACCTAGGATCACCAAGCTGGCTCATCAGCGGGCTCCTTGTGTCCGTGCCCGGATCTCGACAGGAGTCGCGAATTGCGTGATACCTCCATTCGTTTGAAGCACACCCTCGCCTCTTTACTGAGAGAGCTAGACGCTCAAGCAGCCTTAACCTCCCTATGAAGGCTTCCTAAAAGATGGCATATTGGCTTTTACCGCCAGTGAATTAAAACTCAGCAATTTTTCTATGTGCGCTTCATGAACAGGGAGGTAGTGCGCAGTTCACTACTCCTGTGGGGGACTGGGCACGGACACCAAGAGTGCCCGCTGATGAGCCATTTTGGTGATCCTAGGCGAAACCCCACACAAGACAAGGCATAAACCCTGAAAAATTCCCTAGTTTTAATTCACTGGCCGTGAAAGTCAATATAGCAAGTACTCTTCTGTTTGTTGTCACAAGGAGGCCTGCGCCTTCACTATTCGATAAAATCTATATACTCGTATTTAAAACAGTAAGCTGATTTTTGTTACCGCGAGATTGGCAGAACGGCTGAACCGATTGACTTCGTAATGCACTCTGACGAAAACCCTTGGCCTGTATATTTGCAGAGTGCCTTTAAAATTAACAAATATGTTACCATATATTTTAAATTTATAAACAACAAGTAGTTCCGTGAAGAACTATACAGCCTATTTTCATATATCCTACTTATGTTAATTGCCCCTAGCAATATGCAAAATTTCAGTTTAATTGCTGTAATAGATCCGTAGATATTGAGAACCGACTAAATATTGCGAATGGTTGCCATGTTGGATTTATATATATGTAGGTCTTAGAGTTATGTACTGTTAACCGACAGTAGTGGCTGCGCTCGCTAAAGCGGTGCGTTAGGTCATGGGACTAAGCTCTCTGCTAACTCGGTAGACGCGTGGGTTCGAGCCCCAACGTCGGCCGTCCTTGAAATGGTTTTCCGTGGTTTCCCATTTTCAACTCCAGGCAAATGCTGGGACGGTACCTTCTGACAGGCCACGGCTGCTTCCTTCCATATCCTTGACCAGTTTCATTCACCATCATTCATTTCATCTCTCATTAACTCCTCTCATGAGGTTGGTGTCAGGAAGGGCATCCGGCCGTAAAAATCATCCGCCACAAAGACTTCCATCGCATCTCATCCCCGACCCCGTAGGAAAAACGGGAATAATAAGGGGTAGCCATACAGAGTTATGTACTGTTACATGATGATTATTGTGTACGTGTAGTATTCAAACTTCAATCGCATGATTTGGACGCAAGAAGAAAAAACGAGATTTTAAAATTTTGCACAGCTGCCATCTTGTGTTTATGGGAACAAATGAAAAAAATAGATGCCCGTGGATTAACATTTCTATAAAGATTTACTGTACCAAGTGTCACTGCACTCGGATGGTATAATTGCGAGAAACGGCCATGTGAATATTTATACTTCACGTCGCCGCCATGTTGGATTTGTGATCACCAGGTTATTGAAAGTCCTATAGGTGAACTTATGTTCATAACCTCTATGAACATACAAAAATTCAGTTTGATTGCTCTAATAGATTCGTAGATATAGAGAACCGTCTAAATATTTCGGATGGTCGCCATGTTGGAGTGTTATATGTATAGGCCACAGAGTCGTGTACCATTAAAGGAAAATTATTGCGTAGGTTCATTTAACTTCGATCGCATGATTACGACACAAGAAATAAAAACTTAATTTTAAAATTCGCACAGCCGCCATCTTGAGGTTATGTAACCAATTGAACTAAATTAAATACCAGTGCATTACGAAGTGTAAAGACATTTCCTGTACCAAGTTTCATTGCGTTTGGATCATTAAATCGTGGGAAAGGTCTATTTAAAATGTTCAAATTCGCTTCGCCGCCATATTCTTTTTGTAGTTATCAAGGTTCTTGAAAATCTTATAGATGAACTTCCTGTAGTGCCCTTTATCTCCGTACAAAATTTCAGGGTGATACCGCTAACAGTTTCAGAGATACAGAATACCGGTGAAATATTTCGCACGGCCGCCATCTTGAGGTTATGTAAACAATTGAACGAAGTTAGTTGTCGGTGCATTACAATGTGTATAAACATATACTGTACCAAGTTTTATTGCGTTTGGTTGGTAATATCGCGAGAAACGTCTATTTAAAAGTCGCAAATTCGCTTGGCTGCCATGTTGGTTTTGTAGTTACCAGATTTTCCATAGTCATATAGGTGAACTTCTAGTAGTTTCCTTTATCACGGTAAAATATTCCAGGGTGATATATTTTCGGAGATATTAGTAGTGGAGTGATGATGGTTCTGCCCCACTTGACACTCCTGTGCCCAACAACCCAACATGGCCGCCGTGCGAAATTGAAATAATTAATATCTCTCAAACGCATGGCCGGATGTTGACAAATGAGGTGTTGTTGAACTCGAGCAGTCGTCCTCTTTCTTATCGACCATGTATTATATTTTTCAAAAATTCTTTGAATTTTTTTGTTTTGCAACGTTGGTGATAGTTTGAAAACCAAACATGGTAGAACGTTGTGCCATGGCTCAAACGAACGGCCTTTATGACCTTTATTTTTTGTAATAAAACTTTTTTATTTTTTATGTTTTTTTGAAAACACTCGAATTTTGAAAATCCTATATTTTGGAAACTAGGAACTCTACAAAAAAGTTTGTTTGACGTAAATGAAAGGTCCCTACCCCCTCTACCCCCAAAATAAATTTCAAGTCTCTAGGATGAAAACCTGTGTAGTAGTGTGGTAAGGGGGAGCTGCTTCCAAAAGCAAGTTGTGAGACCCTGCGACCTTGGAATGGAAGGAGCCATGCTAGGAGGGCGTGCTTGGATTCGTTTTTTTCGTCTCGTTGTGCTCTTTACGGGAATGTAGGTGTCGAAAAGGTGAAAATTTGGAAACACGGTCTTTTTGGGGTAAAACCGTGATTTTGAACTTTTTGCTATATCTCGCGAACCAATCATGCTAGAGGCATGAACGAGGGGTCCAAGGACTCGGGCTGACGTCCTCTTTGCTATGGACCACACGTTATATTTAAAAAAAAAATTGGAAACGCGATTTTGGGGTAAACACGTGTTTTTTGTGATTTTTGCCGATATCTCACGAATCAATAACGCTAGAGACGTGTACGAGGTGTCCTAGGACTCGGGATAACGCCCCCCTTTCGAGTGTGGTAGATATTGTTTTCCAAAAAAAAATTCGCAAAGGGACTAACGCCATACACATTGAAAAAAAAACTGTTTTTTTTTCTTTACCTGTTTATAATGTCCATGAAGCGTGGTGGTTGAGAGAGACGATACGGCTGAGTGTGTGTTTCAACGAACCTGTCGCTGACCATGGTGGCTGTGTTCAATAGAACAATCGCTATTTCGGCTGGTCGGTGTATGACAGAACGAGCATGCGTTTTCTGATATTTTACCTTTAACGTGTAAACGGTGATGAGAACTTGATTCTATGTTGGTCGAAGCGAGTACAGAAAACAAACTTACAGGAGGTGAAGGTCATTTGAGCTTATTGGAAGGCATTGATCTGACTTGACAACAAGTGCAATGGAAAAAATGACCAAGACGCTTGAAGGTGAAATAATCTGACCATCGTGGTGGCAGGGGAGTGTGAAAGGCGTGCACACATGTGTGAAACCACAGGCACGCTAAACCAGTGACATCCTGTTTTGCTTCGTACGTGACAAAATGCAAGTTCATGTGAAATTTGATCTTTCACAGGTGTTCGCTTGGGTGTTATCTGTCCACGTGCGCGATAACTGTTAACAAGTTACAGCCTGTCTTGCTTCGTACGTGACAAAATGCAAGTTCATGTGAAATTTGATCCGGCACAGGTGTTCGCCTGGGACGTTAGCTGTCCACGTGCACGATAAGAGAATCTTCAAAGCGTGGGAATCGCTGAATCAGTAAAAAAGTATGATGCAACTTGTGGGAATGATGTCACAACCAATAGACAGGCAAGAGCTGCAAACAGCAATGGTGGGAGGTGAAGGGAGGGAGAGGGGAGGGGGTGATGTATGAGAGAACACAAGAGGAAAGGGAAAGACAAACATGTATGAACATGCATGAAGCGCGGAGCGCTGTATACATAGAGCTATAGGTGGTGTACAACATGGGTGAATAAATAAAAAGTACACAGGTTCACACAACATGTAGTTTATTGATCCAAGAATTAAACGTAGAGTTAAACCCTAACCATTTGACGTAGAGTTTATTTCCTTTTTGTTTCAACACTTTTTCCACAAGATAATGCTGAGGAAATGCTGTTTTCTGAAGTTCATGGAGATAAAATCTACCTTTTATGGGTTGATGGTTGAGGTCCTCGAGTAAATAGGTGACTGGAGTGTCCAAGTAGACTCGACGAATTCGAAATAGTTCAGTCCCCCACTGAGGCGTGTAACCCTTATTGAAGGCAGACTTAAATTTGCTCACACGAACAAAATCCCCAATGTTCAGTCGGTGACGTTTAGGATCGGCTGTTTTTATGGGGTTAAACAGTTTATCCAATCGCTGAATATTTTTAGTCACGAGGCGTGGCTTGGTCCCAATCGTTCTATGTTTGGTGTCATTGTAACGTAACACTAGCTCAGGTAACATGTCCAACCAGCGATAACTGCCCTGAGCGGTAAACGCTTTCCACATATGGGTTTTCAATGTTCGGTTGAACCGCTCGACCACACTGGCTTTGAGATTGCTGTACGTGGTGTAATGGTGAATATCCTTAGATTTGAGAAAACTGGAGAAATCCTTGTTGAAAAATTCTTTCCCCTGGTCAGTTTGTAGCAGCTGAGGTTGACGTTTGGAGTGTTGAATAATATGTTGAAAGGCCTTGGTAACTAGTGGGCCAGACTTGCGACGCACAGGTTCAACAAAGGCCATTTTGGAATAGACATCAATGACGGTCAACATATAGGGTACACCATCGTTAACGCCAGCATAGGGTATCATTTCAACCAAGTCAGCCTGCCAAAGTTCATCCACACCTCGTGAAATCACCTTGAGTCGCGGATAGTGACGCCTAGCTGGGCGATGCAACTCGTGAGCAATACCCATTTTAATGGGTGAGGGCTTAAACAATAATTTTGGCATTTCGAAGTTCTTGTTCAATTTCTTGAATTTCCCAATCGTGACCGGTATGGCCAGCTTGACGTGAGGCATGCAACAACTGTAGCCGCTGGACGAGCTTATTGGGATTGTGCCAGTAGGTAACATCCACAAGGGGTTTTAATGGTTTAAATGTCACTCCCGAAGCGGACACTTTACGACGAGTACTTTGACTAGTGGGAAACATTTTTGCAATGATGGTTTTATATTTTTGAGATATATTGGCATTCACTTGTTGCGTGGGATCATACTGTCTCTTATGGGCATGGGTATTCAATAAAATGGATTTATATTTGTCAAGATCCTCTGACGTATAATCATGGGAAGAGGGGGTCCGAGAAAAGAGCAGCTTTAACAGTCCTGGCGTTAATTTATAGTTGATGTTTTTAATGACAGCTTTAGTACGAGCAAATTTAATGGATGAATCGCCAATTTTAAAACTATCATCCTCATAGCGAACACCATACGTGGTATCTGTGTTTCCAATAAATAGATCGGTGAAATAGGGTTCCAATGTTGATCCATAATATTTTATTAAAATGGTTTTCAGTTGAGCTTTATGTTGAGGGGTGGCCAAGAGTTGTGAAAACGGAGACGCCCTGGAAGGGCAAGGTGTTTCGACCATGGCCAAGGATTTCTTTTTTCTCAAAAACTCTGCAAGGGGTGCGGCCTTTTTTTGAGGCGTAAACACGTGTTCCTCCTCATCCTCAACTTCACTAACACTTGTCAAATCTTCCTGTTCCTCTTCCTCTTCCTCAGGGTCCTCGTGCAGCGTCTGCGTGGCTTGTGAAACGGTGGGTAGCGTTTCAGATGGCTTGAAAGAGGGTTTCAACATGGCTTTTAGCGGAGGTGCTAAATGTTGTTGAATAAACAAAGCATGATTGGCACGTGATTGTTTCAATTGACGAAACTTTTGGCGGACAGTATTTTTTGCTCTAATAATATGCTTTTTTAATTGACTCTCTGCTAACGCCATGGTGTCTTGGCAAATGACTTGCCGGGGAATGAGACAAGGCCTTAAATAGCAATAAAATGATCAAACCCTAAGCGATACCGTCCTTGGTTGAGTTCACTTTGTTTGTCAATCACTAAAAAGGCATGACGTTGAGTGTTCCAGCACTTGGCACACAATTCTGTAAACATTTGAAAGGTCATGTCAGGATTCACATGTTCATTATAAATGTGACGACTGTTCCTCTCGTCCTGACGAAATAAAACAATGACATTGGCATTGTCACGAATCAACTGTTTGGACATTTTTGAATACGTTTGCCCAAGATAGAAGCAATCGATATGTTTGTGTCGACCCATGCTGAAATAGCTTTGAATGATGCCTTGACGTTCAGTGGATACATCATCGAAAATCATGAGTGAATCAGGCTTTACCTCATCCGGTGAAATCACATTTTCTTGCATGGAAAATGTAAAATAACCCATATTCTCTTTTTGTAATCCAGACATGACTTGATCCAGAAACACGTAGAGGGGTTGGTAGAGAGATTTTGCAAAAATATAAATATTTTGAAAACGCAGACCATTGGGCGCTGTAATGAGCGTTAGCAAAAGATTAGTCTTTCCACAGCCGGAAGGCCCCACAATGATGCAGCGAATGGAAGATGGAAACAGTGAACCATGGCGTTGTTCACGTGATGTGGGACAGAGATGGGAAACCATGTCCCCCACGGGGAATGACTCTTGCTGCTTAATAATCTTCATGTCAACTAAGGCTTAGACAGGCTAGCCGGCTGTCTATATACAGGACACCGAACCTTGTCATAGAAACAGTAGACTGGTACTACAGGTTGACAATGGATGTCTTTGGACGTGCGTTGATGGTCAAAGCTAGGCCTGTCCCCATACATGATCCTAAACAGGAAACAGATCCTGCTAATAAACACTATGTGGATAGGTCAGTAGTGCCACGCACAAAACAGGGCGATTATGACTTTAAGGGAAAGCGGTTAACCCATGTAAAACATCCTCAAGTGTCTACAGACGTTACTACGAAAAAGTATGTGGATAACAAAGTGTATGAGTTTTATGACAAAGTGCCACAGCTTATGGTGAATGGCTATAGCGCTAATCACCATCGGATTATTCACGTGGAAGACCCACAAGACGAAGACGATGTTTGTACCAAGCGTTACGTGACCCATGAAATGAAAAGGCTTTATAAATTTATCCCATCTGTGTTTTTAGTGTATCTGACAAATGAAAAACCTGTGAATGACAGAAACCATTTACCGCTAGTCCATGATCAACACTTGACCTATGTGCTTGCTTCAGGATTAAGCCACTATCGATTACACTATGATGGAACCATTCACATCAAATATGCCATACCTGATGAGAACCATTTACAAATAAAGATAAATGGTCATAGGATGTTGATCCATAACCATGAAATGGTCAATGCAGGGGACGAATTATCCTTTCACCTCATGTTGACATGGGATGAAAAGCAAGCGGGAAAAACCATAAACGATTTCCCACTTTATGTGGAATTGGAATATACAGCCATGAAATAACCATCTGACGTTAGTTGTGATTTAAACTTTCTTGTGAAAGGTTGTTGGTCATTATCATCATGGTGAAACAAAGATATGCAGTGAGAAAGACTAAAAAAAGGACTTTGTCCTTGGCAAAGCCTGGGCTTACAACATTCGTGGACAAGCCCTTGCGAAAGAAAAAAAGAAAAAATAATGTATTGACCATAAGGAAAGCCCTTCGAGCAGCACAGAGACAGGTTATTCCAAAACGTTGGCGACAGGTTTCAAACCAAGGGCGAGTGATTCCCGTCCCCAAACGAGCGGGATTTTTACCTGCATTATTTGCCGGGTTGGCTGCTCTGGGCTCACTTTTGGGCGGTGCCAGTGCAGTGGCGAAAACCATTAAAGCCGCGCAGCAGGGCAAGCAACAACTCAAAGAAAGTCAGCGACACAATGAAACGATGGAAGCGATTGCCATGGGGGCTAGAAATGCCAATTTAAAGCCAGCCTTTTATCAACAAGGATTTGGGATTTCACCATTTCGAAATATTAAAAAAAAAAAAATTTAACCTCAGCCATAGCGAGACATGCCCTGACGCATCAACAAGTGGAAAGCTATGCTAAACAACTAAAGCTTTCTCATTTTCGAGGTGTGTTTATGCGAAACCAATTACCCCCACGACCCTGGAAACAGGAATGTGCTGTTGTCAATTTGGATGATCACCGAGGACCAGGAACGCATTATGTAGCTTATGTCAAAGAGGGATCCACGGTATGGTACTTTGACAGTTTTGGGAATTTGCCCCCGCCCATGGAACTAGTGACCTATTTTGGAAACAGGATCAAGATATATTATAATGTGAAACGAGAGCAAACGTTTAACAGCCAACAGTGTGGACGTTTGTGTTTAATTTTTTTATATAAGACGCAGCATAAGCAAAAACGCCACCAGTATGTCGGCAGAAAGTAAAACGTTTACAGTGCATGGACGTGGACCTGAAGTCAGCCTAGACTTTTACCCGCCTATCGAATTGAGTGAAAAACCCTATGGTTTAGGACTTGTTTCTCTTGAAACGTACAATCGAATATACAACATACGTGAAAATGTGAACAACAAGTTTTACTATGATGATTCTGTGCTCACCCTGAACTCTGGTGGATACACGATCGATGATATTTATGAACACATTTATGTGGTGTTGATCAATCAATATGGTTTAAAGTCATTTCTCGACGGAACGCACAAGTTTGAACTTGTAGGCAATACTAACACTCATCGCTGCAGTATTTTCTCCTCATTCAACATTGACTTTAAAACACACCCCGATTCCATTGGCCCATTACTAGGATTTAAACCACGTGTGTTGGAGCACAACAAAAAACATGAATCAGACCATGAAGTGAAATTCATTGAGGACCATCATGTGTCGGTGACGTGTAATATTATTAGCCAAGTGTACACCAATCAAGAACCATCGCATTCACTTTATGACTTTATTGTGACATCGCCCAATGGCTATATTATTCGTGAAAACCCTCCAGTGGTGCTTTTTCATTCTGTGGCTGTTGATAGTATTAGTAATATAACATTAAGACTGATCAATAGAGATCAACAACTCATTGATCTAGATTCTACCACACCAGTGACTTACAAGTTGGTGCTAAAGCCACTATGAAATTTGTGTATAAAGCAACAACACCGTCTAGGAATGGTGTTAGTTGTTTGCCACGTGAATACACGTTAACATCTCAGAACAAGCAGATTTTACAGCATTTGGGTTACCACGTCAACCCTCATAATGAATTCTATCCTAGAGATAGCGAACCACATCGAGGAGCAACCAGGAGTGGTAAGAATTGATCTCCATTCCTATCAAGCTCAAACACCTGGACTCAATAACAATGATGAAATTCAATTTGTTATCAACAACCAAGATATTTACACCCTACCGCATGAAAGTGTCATTCAGATTGAAGGTCGGCTCACCAAAGCCGATGGCTCTACACCCACCACATCCAAGTTGGCCAACCATGGTTTGGCCTTTCTGTTTTCTGAAGTGCGGTATGTCATTAACGATATCGTGGTGGATAGCACTCGAAATGTGGGCATTTCCAGTGTCATGAAACTATACCCCTCTTATAGTGAGGAAGAAGGTAAAACACTTTGCATGGCAGGTTGGTGTCCTGACTCGACCAATGACTGGATGGTACACACTGATGGAACCTTTACTGGATATTTACCTCTTAAACTGATTCTAGGCTTTGCTGAAGATCACCAACGCATTGTGGTCAACGCAAGGCAAGTGCTTTATCTGGTGAGAGACAGGAGTGATAACAATGCACTCAAGGGAGCCGACAATGCCCCCATCGATTCAAAAGTTCAACTACAACGCTTGCTATGGAAAGTGCCTCATGTGACCCTTAACGATAGCAAAAAACTGGACATACTCAAGATGGTCAAGAGAGATATGCCTCTACCCATGGAATTTAGAAGCTGGGCCCTCCATGAGTATCCGCTATTGCCCACTACCAACACACACAGTTGGTCTGTAAAAACAGCTCGCTATACAGAGAGACCTCTCTACCTGATCGTGGGTTTTCAAACGAATCGCAAGTATCAACAAACCAAAGATACCTCGCAATTTGATCACCTGCAATTGAGAAATGCACGTCTTTTCCTCAACGGAGCTGTGTTTCCCTATGAAGGACTGAATTTGGATTTTTCAAAAAATAAGTTTGGTCCTCTGTACGACTTGTTTTCTAAATTTCGATGGTCGTATTATCAAAAAGAGAACGGCCCCATGCTACTACCCCAAGCGTTTAAGACAAGAGCACCACTGATTGTCTTTGACTGTTCTTACCTGGAAGAGTCTGTCAAGCCATCCAATATCGACATTCGACTAGATTTTGAAACGCATGACAATGTACCAGCCAATACGACGGCCTACTGTCTGATTATTCATCACAAACAAGTCAACTATTATCCACTGTCCAACCAAGTGACGAGTGTATAAATAACAGCTCAACCCACGTCAAGCCGCTCAGTCATGTCTTGCTTTAAAGCCTCAAGAGACGTTACATCCATGAATTTAAACTCTGAGGAACAACGTTTCAAGACTTTTGCCACATGGCCAGTGTCTTTCATAAACCCTCAAGCCTTGGCAGCTGCTGGATTCTACTATTTAAAAACAAGAGATGAAGTGAAATGTGCCTTTTGTCCCATCATTATAGACCAATGGCAGGAGGGCGATGAACCCATGCAGGAACATCAGCGCTGGTCACCCACCTGCCCCTACCTGTGCAGAATGAAAGTGGGAAATATACCCTGCCATTCAAGCTATCCCTCACTTGTGTCTCTGGGTGATGAAAAAAAAACAAGTTACGATACATGTGGGCCGTATGGTATCCATGGTGCTTCGGTGAGCAGCTCACCATCAAAAACGCCTAGTTTAGAGACATTGGGACATCATCGGTGTTATGGACGTTACAAACACAAGAGACTATATTGTTGTATCAGTTGCTATCGTCCTTATCCTAAAATGAGAAAAGCCTGTAAGACGTGTTATGATAATAAAATGATGATGTAATTCTTAAATTCTTATTTTGCATGCCCCCACTGTCCTACCCTAACCTCAATTTTGAAACTAGCATGGAAGGTAAGTCTATGTCATGATCACACCTGATCGTCAGTCAGTCGTCAGTTGACCTTGGTCCAGGCAAGCGTCAACATGTTGCGCACACTCATTGTGGATTGCCAAGGGTTTAAAATTGGTGACAACAAATTTATATTTAAACAAGTGGCCATGATCGATTGTACCACGTTTTGGATATCAAAAGCTACGCATTTGCTATTTAAACCACCCCATGCTTTTGATTTATTGTGTGAAAAAGACCGTAAACAAACCCAGTGGATTGAAAATCATAGGCAACTAGACTGGAATCAGGGAACCATTTCCTATAAATATTTGGACGTGGTCATGAAAGCACACTTGTCCTCGGCCAATGTGGTATTTGTGAAAGGTAATGAAAAACGTCAATGGTTGCAACCATTTTTGGCGTCTTACTGCCAATGTATCGACCTCATGGAGTTGGGCTGCCCCTCCCTGCAAACGCTCATGGATACTTGTTCCTGTGGCAACATTACCCATACAGCCCTATCACATGCGTGGCATCTCTTTCATTGGTTAACCACCCATGCCTGCTGGGAGTTGTTGAACAAAATTATAACTCAAGATTTACCTGTGAATGACGTCAGTGAGATTTCTACAAGCGACGTGTAAACATCTACAGCACGTGATACCATGGAGAAAGGCAATGCTACGGACAAAGCCATCGGCAAGTTCTTTGTGTGCAAAAAGAAACTAGACAGTTTTACCAAAGAGGAACTCTTGGCGCTGCCCAAGTCGTTCATTTATTATGTGGCCGCCAACGCGGTCAAAGAAATCTGGCAACATGTACCAAAATCATGGACTCAAGATCCTGTGTTGAGTGAATTGCAACCCTGTACGGATTACGATCACCATAAGCAAGTGGCCATGGCAAAAATACCGTCTATGCGTCAGTGTGCGACTTGCCAGCTAGTGAAACTGTATCACGGTCATAAAAGTCCATGTAAAGACTTTGTTGAATCATTCCACGGGTGTCATGGCGAGAAAAAGCAACAACAACAACAACAAACACAAACATCGTCCACAGAGGAGGAGGAAGACCAAACCTTTTTACCATCGATGGAAAAGGATATGCCAGACCTGTACTGGCAATGGCGTCATTGACAAAGTGATTCAATACTTACCTTTCGAAATCCATCTTCCAGGTTATCGTTTTTGCGGCCCTGGAACTCGTCTCGAAAAACGTTTACCACGTAGTGATGTACCCATTAATCTTTTGGATCAAGCATGCAAGGAACATGACCTTTCTTATCGCCATAGTCATTCTGGTTTAAAACATGTGGCAGATAAATTGTTATTAAAGAAAGCTAAACAACGTTTCACATCCAGTGATGCCTCAGTAGGTGAAAGGATGGCAGCCCTAATTGTCATGAGTGCTATGAAAGGAAAGTTGATGATGCATGGACATAAACATTGAGGAGTGAGGAATTGGAATGTGTTTGTATTCTATATTTCTTTTGTCAATTCACTATGACTACGAAATAAATACAAAGGTTTACCAGAGCACAATGTTTTGTTATTTTTATTTTTAAGAAATTGTGATGTTGATGGCTGATTTTTTCATTTTACACATTTCGCACATGATGAATTCCACACACTGTCATTTATCATTTTGCAATTTACAGTTTTTTGAAAACGTTCGTTTCAAGTTTAACGTTTTTGATGATATGGATTTTTCCATTTTGCTGATGACACATTTTAAACAATGTCCGTTTGAAGTTTTTGAATTTTCAAATTTCATACATGGCCATTTCCAGTTTTTAAAAATGGCCGTTTTAAGTTTTGCTGTTTTGGTGATATGGAAACATGGAATTTCCATTTTGCTGTTTTCATTTTTTTTCCATTTGGTGTATGTCGAAAGTTGAGATTTGACAATGATGTTGATGCAAGTGCTTGACCTTGATAATACTGCAATGTGTTGATGTGTGTTTGGAGAAACGTCGAGGTCTACGACTACTGCAGGTAAGACTGTTTTTACAAAAATAATGTCTATTGTCTGCCACATTTCAATGAAAAAAACGAAACTATTTAAAACAAAATGAGTATATAAGTGAGCATTTACCCCCCTCCCCACCCCCCCCACCCTACCTCACCGTGTTCGCTCTGGTCAATCATACACACCAGTTTTCTCTCTCCACTCATACATTCACACCTGTCTTTGGAAACAAACACAACCACTTTATTTATTCCCAAAAGCACATTCTCGACATGCACACTCATCCCAAAAGAACATTTTAGTTTATCATTTACATTACGAAAAATAATTAAATACTAGTTATTAAAGTTACTAAAAATCTTACTTATTTCATATTTACAAAAAAAACTCAACTTTGTACAGCGTTAAAAGAATCACACTATTTACCAATCAAAAAATTAAAAAAAATAAGATTGCCTAGAACTTTTTAAAGAGCAAAAGGTCCAAGTGGGTTGTCACTATTTACAAAATCTACTATTTACAATGACAGAAACCAATATTTACAAAATTCTAAATCTACAAGTTACAAAAAGCCATGTCCCATAAACGATTAAACAGTGAAATCACACCTCCTCCTCGTTGCGATTATAACCCCAGGGCAGGCTAGTGAGCAGGTCATCAGCCCACACATGCTTGTTATCCATGGAGGCGAGGGTGCGTTTTCTCTGTTCCACAAGATACAGATGATGGTTGCTGGATTGTATCCTGCACTGTGTATGAGACATAGCTTTGCCAGTGCGTAAAACCGCTAGGTAATCGTCTACACGTAGCGATTTTACCACTGCTCTACCTACACCTTTTGCTCTTTTGGCTTCCTTACAGTCGAGTGTGCGGTAAGCATACATTTTCGAAGCCAAACCTACGAATTCCGTCATAATGGAATCACCGCATTCATCTTTTAAAACGCCCATTTTCTTTTTGTTCTTTATGGGCAGCTGAAATACGTTGTCAGCGCTATAGCAAGAGGTGTCGAACCAGTCACTATGTTGCCTCATGACGTCATAGGGGTTGCAGTGGCGAATGTGGTAAATGAATGAGTCCGTGTCCATATACAAAAGAGAGACGTCCTCAAAATGGCGTTTCGCAAACTCATAGTGGAATCGATACATGACCGATTTAGAAAAGTCTAAAATGACTTGACCCAAGTAAATGGGTTTATCCATGGTCACGCTGGTCTTACTCATTTCAATAGTAGCCAAATCCTCATCGATAATTTTGATCGATTTGAAATTTGGCTTGGCAATGTACCGCCGGGCACCCCACTGCCCCTCCCAGACATTGACCAATTTAATGTCACGGTATTTGCGGACATTCTCCATGGACTTGCCATAGATGCAGTTGTTCATTAATTTAAAAAAGTTAATTTCAAACTGCTGTGTTGCCATTTGTCGGTGCTCCGTGTTGAGTCGCATGTATGGCTCAAGCCATGCTTTTTGAGCAAAAGAAATACCCCTGTGGATTTTCTTCAACACCAAGCCTTGGGCGAGGCATTGCACCAACATTTGGATATGTAGTACATACCGATTTTTGTTGTAAAGTGTGCCCATGAGTTTTTCAATTTTCACTTTACTGTCAGGGGGAACCATTTGCTCAAGGCAGAATGGGAAATCGGCATGTTCATCATACAAGGATGAGGGATATTCAATATCCACTTCTAGCACATATCCACGGCCTTTTTCTTGGCTAGCCTTCATTACATCAAATTCTGACACTTGTTTGTCTGTCAGCCAAGCAAACTTCCCATAGGGCAAAGGCTGACTCATGGCGTAACCGTACAAATTATTCACGTCATAGTACATTAAGTACGATTCTGGTTTGTCTAGTGAATAATCAGGCATGTAGACATTGTTCGCTTCAGCATGGCGTTGGTTAAGTGACACAAAGCCGCCACGAATGCCCTTTTCAAAAAATAGAACCATGTCTACGTCAGTGAGTAAATCCAATTCCACTTGAGTGTATTTCAAAGCGGCATCAAACGAGAGTCCAGGACTCGTATAATAGTGAGCCGGGTCAAGACCGTAAATGTGTTGACACAAGTTACGGAATTTTTCAAACACATCAGTGAGCAGCAATACATCCAGTTTTAGGTAATGCAAAGCATATTCACTTAGCGTGTTCATGCCAAACACTCGCCAAACTTGACATGCATGTGCATAGTCTTCATCGGAAACGGTACTGCGTGTTAGTTTCGAGTAAAATTTCTCTTGTGGTGGGAGTTTTCTTTGCTTTAACACGTCCCAGCTATTGCAGAAATCATACGGGAATATACCTTTCCGAATGCACAATTGAAATTGCTCAGGATCATTAAAATGAATTCTAGTATTTTTTAATTCCTCCTCATTCAAGCCATTCACAAGGCTGTCTAGCGAGGATGCCATAAACTTAAAGGAATCCAAAAATCGAATGCTAAAGTCGCCCAACCACCATGTCAGGGCCGTAAAACGCTCATGGTTTTGGGGAATAATGGTAAACGAGCCCTTATTGACATGGCCCAATTCACGAATCAAAAACTGAATGTCATAATTCGCCAGATTGTGGAAAAAGACACTAATGAAACGAGGAGCTGGAAAGTTCAAGTTGCATTTACTATGCGCAGCTCCACGAAACTCCCCTGTAAAGTGTGAGTGGTCTCTGACTTTTTCCTCTCCACTTAAAATAGGTTTTTCGCAAATATGGCATGTCGTGGCATGCTCATACTGCTGCTGCTGTTCTGGAGATAGGCTCATGGGTACTGGGTGGTTTAGTAATTCCTGTACATGATCGACCAACTTGACAAGTTCATCCAAGAACCATTTGGCACAATCTGGCCCCTCACGGTATTTGTAAACGGATTGTGTTGGGTCATAGGCACACACCACATTAAATCCTATGGCAAAGGGTTCATGTTTTTGAATGGGTGTGGTTGAGCTGATGGTGGGATCTGGTTCACATCCCGCCATGGGTGTGGTGAGTGCTTCGAAATCTGCATATACCACATAGGGAACAGTGTCACGCTTATGAATGTCTTTAAAGTTTAACACAGCCTTGTCCCCTTGTGGCAATATCAATCTCACCGCTTCCTGAGAAACGCAATCCACCCTATGACGTTCCAAAAGCGTAAGAGTGGTAAAATATTGCAGACAACGATCACAAATATGTTTTGCACGCACATGTTTGGACATTTGTCTGCTTAGCAATCTACTTAGGCTTTTAATGAGGCAATAGTGATTCACTTCTCCGTAAGACAGATATAAAAGATGAATGTGGTGTCGTTTCGGTTCTTTTGTGGCATAAAGAGGACCCACAATCTCGTCACCATTAAGGCCATACACCATGAACGAAAAGTCCTGGTTATCTTGTTCAAACCTATGGATCTCGGTTAAGTCCATAGGGAACGACACTCGAGTTAAATTTAAAGTTTGTTTCAATTCATCAAACTTGGCCTTGTACTTTGCTGATCTGTTAACATGACGGTCTTGTGCTGGCTGCAAATACGCAGCCACAGCCCACAGAAAGCAATCATTGTCACGATTCTTAATATTCACCACAGCCTTTTTCGAAGCTATTGCTGGTGGTGTTTTAATATAGCTAGACCCAGCATTCAACGGGCTGAATTGACAAATGTTGATTTGTAAATGATGAATTTTGTCTAAGGCAAGGCCACTCGGTCCTTGTTGCAGTTTATCAAATTTTGATAGCAAGGCATTCACCACGTGGGTTTCATACCACTGTTCCAAATTATGGGCTATGAATAACTCTTGCATTTTACTGCAAATATAAAATGTCTCTTTATGCTCTACGTCCTTCTTTTTATATATGAAATCGCACACCAGTTCTGTATTCACCTTTAAAGCTGTATGCAACCTTTGCGCTGTGCAAATTTCAATTTTGAAAATTTCAAAACAAGATTGTAAAAATTCTTTGGGAATCAAACTTTTTCTAACATTGACCACACGACCAAAGCACACACGTGATTTGAAACAACTGTTTAGGGGTTCCCAAGTTAGGCTATCGGTAGCAGTAGCAAATGACATTATTCTGAAAGAACACTCTCACCTGAGTTTTCAGCTGTAGACTGCTTGACAATGGTTCCACTCTAAAGCCACTTGGTTTTCAACTGTATTTGCTGTAGCAGTGAACCCTTCTTTTTCCAAATATCTAAAAAGAAATAAAATAAACCACCATAAGTATATCCATTCCATATAGTTTATGTATTTCATAAACAAAACAAAATCAAACAGGTTATATTATATAATAAAACAAATCTCACCTTGACGTGTAATGCTTTTCTATATTCCCGTCTCGTGGGCTAGTATGGAAATGGTTTTCTTTTCTGTCTTTCTCTCTTTCTTTAATATATATTTCCCACAGACACACGACAGGTAGGCTATACACGTTATCTGCAAACAAATAAATAAATAAAAATCATTAATTACCTAATCAATAAATAATTGCATGTATTTATATAAAAATCAATAAATATATAAATAAATATATACCTACCCCACAACAAGGTTAAGTATTTTCCACCAACACCAAAACTGATAAACAAGACCAGGGGTTTCTTGCAACGCAGTGTGTTCAAAGGTAGTCACTTAAGTGAGCGTGGAAATGATAACGACATGTCTTTATATATGCTATGTTGCATGTATAATCTTTTTTTTCCCACGCTTTGAAGATTCTCTTATCGTGCACGTGGACAGCTAACGTCCCAGGCGAACACCTGTGCCGGATCAAATTTCACATGAACTTGCATTTTGTCACGTACGAAGCAAGACAGGCTGTAACTTGTTAACAGTTATCGCGCACGTGGACAGATAACACCCAAGCGAACACCTGTGAAAGATCAAATTTCACATGAACTTGCATTTTGTCACGTACGAAGCAAAACAGGATGTCACTGGTTTAGCGTGCCTGTGGTTTCACACATGTGTGCACGCCTTTCACACTCCCCTGCCACCACGATGGTCAGATTATTTCACCTTCAAGCGTCTTGGTCATTTTTTCCATTGCACTTGTTGTCAAGTCAGATCAATGCCTTCCAATAAGCTCAAATGACCTTCACCTCCTGTAAGTTTGTTTTCTGTACTCGCTTCGACCAACATAGAATCAAGTTCTCATCACCGTTTACACGTTAAAGGTAAAATATCAGAAAACGCATGCTCGTTCTGTCATACACCGACCAGCCGAAATAGCGATTGTTCTATTGAACACAGCCACCATGGTCAGCGACAGGTTCGTTGAAACACACACTCAGCCGTATCGTCTCTCTCAACCACCACGCTTCATGGACATTATAAACAGGTAAAGAAAAAAAAACAGTTTTTTTTTTCAATGTGTATGGCGTTAGTCCCTTTGCGAATTTTTTTTTGGAAAACAATATCTACCACACTCGAAAGGGGGGCGTTATCCCGAGTCCTAGGACACCTCGTACACGTCTCTAGCGTTATTGATTCGTGAGATATCGGCAAAAATCACAAAAAACACGTGTTTACCCCAAAATCGCGTTTCCAATTTTTTTTTAAATATAACGTGTGGTCCATAGCAAAGAGGACGTCAGCCCGAGTCCTTGGACTCCTCGTTCATGCCTCTAGCATGATTGGTTCGCGAGATATAGCAAAAAGTTCAAAATCACGGTTTTACCCCAAAAAGACCGTGTTTCCAAATTTTCACCTTTTCGACACCTACATTCCCGTAAAGAGCACAACGAGACGAAAAAAACGAATCCAAGCACGCCCTCCTAGCATGGCTCCTTCCATTCCAAGGTCGCAGGGTCTCACAACTTGCTTTTGGAAGCAGCTCCCCCCTTACCACACTACTACCTACAGGTTTTCATCCTAGAGACTTGAAATTTATTTTGGGGGTAGAGGGGGTAGGGACCATTGATTTACGTTAAACAATTTTTTTTGTAGAGTTCCTAGTTTCCAAAATATAGGATTTTCAAAATTCGAGTGTTTTCAAAAAAACATAAAAAGTAAAAAAGTTTTATTATAGAAAATAAAGGTCATAAAGACCATTCGTTTGAGCCATGGCACAACGTTCTATCCTGTTTGGTTTTCAAACTATCGCCTATTTTCGAAAACAAAAAAAACAAAGAATTTTTGAAAAATATAATACATGGTCAATAGGAAAGAGGACGTCAGCTCGAGTTCAACGACACCTCATATGTCAACATCCGACCATGGGTTCGCGAGATATTGGCTTGGACTAACGCGGCGGCCATGACACTATTTGGAATCGGCATCACTCCCCTACTGATATTGAATGCTGGTTAAATATTTAGCACAGCCGCCATGTTGGATTGGTGAGACGTAACAAAATTTGAAGATCACGGTCGGGGTTGACCGGAATAGTGCTATGAACTTAGCGAGTTTCATTGAAATCGCTCCAGCCGTTTAGAAGTTATTAGGGGGGCACACACACCATCTCACACACACACCATCACACAAACATGCACACACAGACAGACACACGGACAAAAGGTGATCTAATAAGCCTATTTTTAGCCTACTTTTCACATTTTGCAAAAAATGAGGAAAAAGTAGACTTATGAGATCGGGCAAATGTGTGTCTGTCTGTCTGTCCTTCTGTCTGTCTGTCTGTCCTTCTGTCTGTCTGTCTGGCTGTGTGTGTGTCTCCCCCTATCAACTCCTAAACGGCTGGAGCAATCGAAACAAAATTTGGTGGGAGTAAAGATCTATACCTGAATATCTCAAGGCCATATTTGAAAATGATGCCAGTTGTACCAACTGCTAAAAAATCGCAATTGAAATTTGAGCTCCATGTTGGATATTTAGGAAGGTATGAATGAGAGCTATTTCAAATTGGCACACGTATAGATAATAATATTGCAATTTAATTTCCAGGAGGCCATACATGGCAGTGTTACCAAAATGATTATAAGCCTGCTGGTAGGTCCAATTTTTAAATGCATATAACTTCTACAGTATCAATTGGAATTCAACCAAATTTCGTATGTTGTATGTGTACATAACCAGATATGACTGAGCGTATTCTTAAGACCCACCAGGGCTGCCAACTATTAATAAATGCTCTTAATTTCTTTTATCCAAATACCAATATATCAGAAAGTATGCAAGCCGACAGCTTTAAACTATGCACACGTATAGTACCTGCCATTCTATATTAATTTGGAGTAACTTATATACGTCAGTGCTACCAACATGATTCTAAGCCTGCTGACAGGTCCAATTTTAAATACATGTATATTCCATACTATCATTTGGATTTCAACCAAATTTCGTATGTGCTATGTGTACCATAACAGATATGACTATGCGTATTCTTAAGAGCAACCGGTGCTGCCAACTGTTAATATGTGCTGTCTCTATTTTTGTTACCCTAATATCAATAGCTTTAAACTTTGCACAGGTATAGTACCTGGCATTCTAGATTAATTTGGAGTAACTAATATTCGTCAGTGCTGCCAACATGATTCTAAGCCTGCTGATAGGTCCAATTTTAAAATGCATACAATTTCTATACTAACTAATGGATTTCATTCAAAATTGGCATAACAATGGATGATATTATTTCAGATTATTTCTGACCAATACATGCATGAGATTGTTGCCAACATGATTTTACGCGTGCTGTTAGATGCAATGTTTAACTGCATGTAACGTCCATTCTAATCATTGGACTTCAACCAAATTTTGTATTCTGTACCTTAAGAGATGGAACTAAGAATATATTCAGTCACCAGGGCTGCCAACTGTAGTGCTCTATTAGTCTACATTATGCCAGGTATACAGTATTTCGAACTAATTAGAAATTTCGATATTAGCAACTTAATTTCGTCATTATTCTAGATCGATCCATATAGATTAATCATTGGCATGAATCTTAAATTTTAAGAAAAGTAGGCTCTTTAGTTCGTAACGGAACTTCTTGTTTCATAAATGAAAATAGGCTAAAAATGCACAATTATTGGCCCTAGTGCATGCGAATGTCCTCCGCGTTTTAATGAAATGGTTATTTATAAGAATTAAAGGAGGGGAAGATTTATTAATTGTTGAGAGTAGGTACTCCTCCCTTTTCTTAACATTCACAAGGCAGATTATTGAAAATACATTATTTATGATTCACATACCTTTCTGGGAGTCATTAGAAGTTCATTTCAATTTGAATTGTCACTTCTAAACCGTAAATATTTCTTTTATTACGACTATATATAATTTTCATACCTAATTTTATCTCTTGGGGAAGCTTCCGTGGAATAGGTGGCAGCACGCCCCTCTCTCACCGCTGGGTCCGTGGTTGAATTCCCGGTCACTCGATGTGAGATTTGTGCCAGCAGTATGTTGCAATGTCGAGAGTGCAATCTTTTGACGCCCTTAAAGTTGCAATAGTGCCAAAAAGTAATCGTACAAAGTATGCAACTTATATATGAAACTTCTTAAGTAAATATTTTGTTCATTGTCCGTCATGTTTTGACGGTTTTCAAGTAGTAAGCTATAAATACACATATTAATACGAATGTCCATTGTGTTCAGTGCTGAACAGCATATAGGGCCAAGAGGTTCTTATAGCGATCAGATAGGCTATGTGCTTCACATTCAGCATTCAGGTAAATGTGCCAAAGTATGTTTGCACGTCTGAACGACATAACTAACGCTATTTGCAAAACCCATTACGTAGACACGGACTCTCGAGAAGCATTGGCGTGTTGCAGGCGCAAACAAAGTAACAAAGTTACCAGACAGGAGGATCACATCAGTACCTGATAAAGGTATTAAGGTCTGCGAGTCCTAACAACATAACTAGTACGCAAAAGTACAGTAATATCTAGGGGATTACTATAAACTAATGGAACATAAGTGAGAATTTGACACGATACTCATTTTTTTTTGATTTAATAATTGTATATATTGTTAAAGGGGCCTGGACAATATATACAATTATTAAATCAAAAAAATGTGTATCGTGTCAAATTCTCACTTATGTTGTTAAAGGGGCCTGGAATCAGCCTCCGTGGCTTAGGCGGCAGCACGCCGGCTTCTCACCGCTGGGTCCGAAGTTCAAATCCCGGTCACTCCATGTGAGATCTGTGCTGGACAAAACGGAGGCAGACAGGTTTTTCTCCGGGTACTCCGGTTTTCCCTGTCAATAATTTCATTCCAGCAACACTCTCCACTATCATTTCATTTCATCTGTCATTCATTGAATCATGGCCCCGGAGGAGTGCGACAGGCTTCGGCAGCCGGCACAGTTCATATCCTCGCGGCTAGATGGGGGCTTCATTCATTCTATTCCTGACCCGGTCGGAGACTGGAAGCAGGCTGTGGATTTTCATTTTTTGTTAAAGGGGCCTGGAGTGAACAAACTCTGAGGATGTTTGCCTGTCGAAAGAAATATATTATCCAATCCCCCCACCGTTTCTAGAAGTGGACGAGAGTATAAAATTAAACCATCTATTTTTATTACTTTTTTCAGTTGATCAACACGCGTTTGTCTAATTAGATTAGGTGGAGCAACTATAATTACAGCACAGTATTCCTGAAAGAAAATTACATATATTAATATTATTCACTGTTAAATGGGAATAATATTATTTATTTATTGAAGCGAAAATTCCCCTACAGGAGAGCGATTAAACTTGATAACATAATGTCATTTGGAGGTGAGTCTCCTCCGCTCCTCCCAAAATCTCGCTGAATGCTCCCTATTCCTCTCATCCGTCCAGTTTTTCCCAGGTTGTCGTAATGATCTTGGTTCAAACTTAACATTCGCGATTTTCGTCTGGCACTCAGTTCGGTCTTCTGAATACTGATAACTTGTAAGTCTCTCTGTACCTCTTTAAGCCATTCTGTGCCGCATTTACTCTGTGTTATGATACCGAGTAGTTTCTTTGGCAATCTGGTGGTGGCCATCCTGTGGATGTGAGTGTACAATTTGGCTCTGCGTTTTCTAATTTCGTCTGTTATCGTATTGGTCTTTTGATGGAGTTCTGTTCTAGGTCTCTTCATCCAAATGCCGTTTCTGTTGATTGCTCCGTAGATCTTCTGGAGAAGATTTCGTTCCTGTTTTTCCAGTTTCCTAATCTTGGAATGACCATCGATTACTATTGTATTAGCGGCATATGTTGCTTCTGGAAGAATAACTGTTTTATAATGTCGTAATTTGGCGTTCGTCGAAATGAATTTATTGTTGTAATGGGTCCACGTTAGCCTGTAGGCCTTCTGGATCTTAGTGATTCGGTCTTCATTGGCGATTCGATTAAGTCCTGAGGGAATAATATTAATAATATAAATACATATTTTTCGAAAGAAGGAGTTAAGTATGGAAGGATTCCAGGGAAGAGTGGAAAGGAAACCTGGGGCGAAAGGACAGAGGACAGAAAGATGCAGCATAGTCTAAAAATGAAGAAATATTGGGAAGAACGGAAGAGAAAACAACAAAGATTGAAGAATTAAACTGGCGCATGGTCCATAGCAGATCTCATCGGAAAGAATAATAATAATAATAAACACATATAATTTTTTCAGGTAAATAAGTAGTATATTGGCCCCATTCAAGCATGGAGACAAGGTGTAATCCCAAGACTTTAATTAAAGGAACCAGGACCTTAGATTGCTGGGCAAGGTGTAATTAAAAAAGCTCGTGTTAATTGAGCACACCTCAAAATTTTAGGTCAGTTATATCAAGTATATGAAGCAAATAATGAACGAATATACCGTACTGCATATTCAGGACATTTTATACCAGTTTAAGGCTGAAACCAAGTCAGGCGTAGTTGACAGAAAACTAATTGGCCCAGAATTGTGGGAGGAGTAGTCTGTCGCCATTCAAGCACTAAAGGCCAGACAAGCGTACTATTTTCAAGAAAGGGAATCCCATCTGTGACGTCTGGACACAGGGAACAAAGAACTAGAATCAGTGGAAGGGAATACGACACACCTACCTTCGGCTTAATTAGAGAACCAATCAATGAAAATTGAAATTGTACACATCATTTGAAAGTGAAAATTAAGTTGTGAATTTAAAAATCTTAATTATGTTTTAATTAAGGGAAATTCAGGACGGCTGCGGATCCCTACGGGGAGTCGTTCGGTCCTGGAGAATTTGGAGATGATCTTAGCAATTTGCCGCAGGTTAGCGTGGGCTTAGCCAAGGTACGCTATGCATATATTAATTAACCCAGTGATCGAATCTGGTTCCGTCTTATACACAAGTGGATTCTCCACAAAATTCTCTATAATAATCAGGGGGAGTTGGATTACTAGGTGGCGAGATTCACGAAAACACGCTCTGACCTCGAAGCATCACGAACTATTTGACAGTTTTTTTTATATGGCTGGAAGACCAGAAGCCATCATCACAAGATGTCGGTCCGTGGCGAAGGGAGGCTGTGCCACTTTGGCCATCGAAAGTTAACAAAACATTTTAAGTGAAAGTATCTGATAGTGAGTTTAATAAGTAAATCGTCTGGACATTACAACCTCGAGTATACAGTAAATAAACATTATAACATAAGTTGTTTTTCAAACGAACGTATAGTTCAACATAACAAGATAATTACTGAAAACAGCGCACCCGTTGAGGTAAGGTCAGGTAAAGACAATCGAAGTAGAGCCAGTAAATTCGTAATTAAAGAGAGAAAGTAACATAGACTGAGCTCACGGCTTAAAAATAAGTACAGTCACAGAGCATCAAACTCAGAGCCGATTTATTAGAGTAGGCTTACGCGTACAGAAGGTTGGAAAACCTCGGGAAATGTCCAAGGATTCCCATCCCAATGACTTTTACATGTTAGAGACACTGTCAGTTTGAGAGAATTTGCCAAGAACGTATCTTACGGATTTCCTTTGCACCATCTCCAATTTTTTCGTTAGAGTTAATAGGTAGGGCTCCTCCACACTCGTGGCGTATTCCAAAATTGGTCTCACAAGACATTTGTAAGACAATTCTTTAGTCTGAATACTGCTACCCCTCATTTTTCTCATAACGAAGTATAATTGCTCACAAATGGTATGTTATTGGATTATACATATTTATAAAATGTATAAAATTGTTTTATTCAGTTCATCCAACGCATGTTGTCAGGAACGTCGATTTTTCTCTGTTTTCATCCCGTATGGTAGGCTACTAATATACTGCAAGCATATCCCGTAAACGATACTGAGCGCTATTAATTTTCTCTCGTATTAATCTGCAGTCACATCGAGGGAAAAATAATAGTGTTCAGCATCGTTTGCAGGATATGTTTGCATTGCTTAGTAGGCCTACCATTCTGGATGCAAGCAGAGAAATGTCGACCTTCCTGATAACAAAGCTAGTTGGGTTGCATAAAATAATATTATTGGGGTAGCTGATTCCCCTGGTATACAGTCAGTGTTGCATATAATTGCGCAGTTATTGAAATATCCTATACAATTCCTCCTTTCTGGACAGCGACATGAAAGAGTGTTTTTGAAAAGAAACATGTTTTGATTTTGGGGGAGGAGGTGTGCTAATGTGGTAAAAAAATATTGGGTAGAATGAACCACCTTTGGCTTAATATCTTTATATATATAATTCTTCGACACGTGTGTATGTGACTGAACTCCTCCTAAATGGCTGGGCCAATTTCGATGAAATTTTGTATGTATGTTAGGGTGGGTCCATGTATGGTTTAGATTCACAATTTGACCAGATAGGTGGAATTTTAGATTTTTAGAACCACAATTTACACACAATTTTAGAACCACAATATACAGTCATAAACAGTCGTCATGGAAACCGCTAGCCTTAGTAAACAGTGATGCTTTTGGACTGTTAGTCTCCGCACGTTAGAGCCACCTGGTCGCATCCTGTGCAACTACCGCCATAACATACACTCCGCCCGTGGCGGAAAGTTGTGTTTTATACCAAAGGTGGCAGTGATGTCGAATTCTACTGTTCGTCTCTGCACGTTAGAGCGTTTCAAAGTCCCGTATGCGTACATATACCATTCATCCGATTGTTATGAATCTCGGGTGAGATGTTGAGTGCACTCCAGGGAAGGTGTTTGGCTTAGTAAATCCATTTTACAATAGATAGCGCACGACTAGATTCAACAAATGAGTGACGACGCGCGAAGCGTTTCAAAAAGGTCCCGTATGCGTTCAAATACCATTCGTCCGATAGCGATGAAACTTGAGTGAGATGTTGTGTACACTCCAGGGAAGGCTTCTGGATTAGTAAATTCATTTTACAATTGGTAGCGCACGAGAAGATTCAACAAATGAGCGACGACGCGCGAAACGTTTCAACAAAATCCCGTATAAGTTTATATACCATTCATCGATTGCGATGAAACTTTGATGAGCTGTTATGTACACTTACGTGAAGGTTTCTAACTTAGTAAATCCATTTCACAGGAGGTTAAGCACGAGTAGATTCAACAAATGAGCGACGACGTGCGAAGCGTTTCAACAAGGTCCCGTATGCGTTCAAATACCATTCGTCCGATAGCGATGAAACTTGGGTGAGATGTTGCGTACACTCCAGGGGAGGCTTCTGGATTTGTAAATCCATTTTACAATACGTAGAGCACGAGTAGATTCAACAAATGAGCAACGACGCACGAACGTTTAAACAAAGTCCCGTATGCGTTCATATACCATTCATCCGATTGCAATGGAACTTGGGTGAGATGTTGTGTACACTCACGTGAGGGTTTCTAAGTTAGTAAATCCATTTCACAGGAGGTTGTGCACGAGTAGTTTCAACATATGAGCGACGGCGCGCGAAGCGTTTCAGTAAGGTCCCGTATGCGTTCAAATACCATTCGTCCGATGACGATGAAATTTGGGTGAGATGATAAGTATACCCTACGGAAGGTTTCTGGCTTAATAAATCCATTTTACAATAGGTAGCGCACGAGTAGATTCAACATATTAGTGACGGCACGCGAATCATTTGAACAAAGTACCGTATGCGTCCATATACCATTTATCCGATTGCAATGAAACTTTGGTGAATTGTTGTGTACACTCCAGTAAAGGTTTCTGGCTTAGAAAATTTATTTTACAATAGGTAGCGCACGAGTAGATTCAACAAATGTGCGAAGAAGCGCGAATCGTTTCAACAAAGTCCTGTATGCATTCATATTCCATTTATGCGATTGCGATGAAACTTTGGTGAATTGTTGTGTACACTCCAGGAAAGGTTTCTGGCTTAGTAAATCCAGTTTTTAATAAGTAGCGCACGAGTAGATTCAACAAATGAGCGATGGCGCGCGAATCGTTTCCACAATGTCCCGTATGCGGTCATATATCATTCATCCGATTGCGATGAAACCTTGGTGAATCATTGAGTACACTCCAGAGAAGGTTTCAGGCTTAGTAAATCTATTTTAAAATAGGTAACGCCTGAGTAGATTCAACAAATGAGTGACGGCACGCGAATCGTTTAAAGAAAATCCCGTATGCGTTCATATGTCATTCATCCGATTCCGATGAAACTTTGATGAGTTGTTGTGTACACGCCAGGGAAGGTGTTCAACTTGGTAAATCCATTTTACAATATTGGTAGCGCAGGAGTAGATGTAACAAATGAGTGACGACGCGCGAAGCGTTCCAATAAAATCCCGTATGCGTTCATATACTACCCATCGATTGCGATGAAACTTTGAAGGGTTGTTGTGTACACTTACATGAAGCTTTCTAACTTAGTAAATCCATTTCACAGTTGGTGGAGCACGAGTAGGTTCAACAAATGAGCGACAGCGCACGAATCATTTGAACAAAATCCCGTATGCGTTATATGTCATTTATCCGATTGCGATGAAACTTTGGAGAGTTGATGTGCACGCTCCCACGAATGTTTCTAGATTAGTTAATTCATTTCACGATAGTACAGAGGCAGTTAACAGAAATTGAAAAAAATATTGTGTATCCAAAAGCACTTCAAGAAACAAAGTTACAACACTTTCTTTGGTTGGCAGGACAACGTCTGCCGGGTCAGCTAGTAATTCCATAAAATATTAAACAGTGTGTGATATAGGATTTCCACAATCATCAGTCACTAAAATCTAATTTATCAAAACACAGGTTACATTCTTAATTAGGGTTCGTAAATACTATAGTTATCAAATTGAATATATTGTTTAAATTCCATGTTAGTAGTGATAATTCGTAATACGTGCAGGCTAGTGTGGTAGCATCCACGATCAGTTACCAAATTAAGGAATGGAGCAGCTTGTTACAATATGAGAAACAATACGTTGTGTATTTTATTGCAACCTCCCGCTATGAGCGAGCGGATGATAAGTGGTCGCTTAACTTTCGCAAGAGGAGAGACGACGGGCTTTGGTCACGGCAAGTTTGCTATTTATTAAGCATGATAAAACTGCTCCCGAGCATGACATTGTGCGCAACTTTTGCTTATAAAAACTCAAATTTATAGTCGTCCTATTCTTGTCTTTTGTTTGCTTGTTGAGAATCATGGCGGTAATGGAAGTGTCGTGGTCTTACTTTCTTTGTTTATTTTGAGTTGTGGAAAATATTAACCCCCTTAGTGCCAAGCAGTTTCCTGAAATACTTGCCAAGAATGCTAAACCATTGTCAATGGTCATGCAGGCTGAAGAACATAAATAGCACATTTTGAAAGATTATTTCTGCTTTGTTTTATGAACAATACTGCTTTCTTTCTTACATTAAGTTCACCAAAGTACATCTAAATATTTTAATTGGTGTTATTTTGCTTATTGTTCTTTATAGAAAACATTGTATTTTTACGTTTAAACCTATTTTAAAGATAAGTATGAGTCTTATTGCAAAAAAGCAAGACCATTGTTGATAACTTCATTTATTTCTTATATAACCGAAATTAAGTTAGATTTGATAATATTTATTACAACCACCCCAGTTAAGTTTAGAAAAAAATCACACTTACCACTTACTTCGCAGAATTTCATGTTCTTTCATTCCTATTATAAAAACTATTAAAACTGTTCGTAATTTCCGTAGTACAGTAGTACTAACAAGAGTTTGAATTTGGTAATGTGACAGTGGCATACACGATGTCCAATATCCACTTGCCTCTATAATAGAACAGCAAATAAATGTTCAATATGGAGTTTTAAGCAATATCGAGGATATAGCAATTCCTTAAGGACACCTTGTGGAGTTTAGGGATCAAAACATCGTGTGAGGGAAGGTCTATTCTATAAGCTGGCATAGGATTTTTGCACCTTCCGAACTTCTAAATGCCTCTATTTGGGCATTTAATTATGGTTCTCAACTGTCAGGCTTGTATGTGTCAGAGACTCATGTCTTTGGTTTTATGTCATTTACCGTAACTTAAATTTTCTTGATATTCAGGTACACTTTTCTCAGAAACTACTAAACTTATTTTCATGAATTTTATGGGTATGCATGGGGTCATTATAAACACAATAGATGAAATATAACTGGATATAAATTGATATCAATCACTACAAAATATTAAATAATACGAAACAATTACCAAAATTTGGTACATCAAATATTTAAAAAATGGAAGATTGTAGTTTTACGTGACCGTGAATCTTGTGATTATGAGCCACGGGACCTCCTTTTTACGTGGAATTATAACCACAGGACATGGCATTTCACTTCGAAAATCTCACATGCATTGACCGGGAATCGAACCCCAACCGCCTTGAATAAATAATAATAATAATATAATGAATAAAATATTTCACCTAACGTGTACATCTAAGCCTATACAACATATGTGGGCAGGTTAGTTGCTCTTTGTCTGATACTTTGTGAGAAAAGTGTACCTAAAAAGATTAAAACATTCTCAAAAATATTTTTTAGGTTAAATTTAAAATTCATTTAAAATAAACTGGACATTTGTATCAAACCAATATTCTTTCTCTGGGTTGAGAAGTTCTCCCTAAATGCATGTATGAAGTTTCAATGCTTTGAAATCAATGTTATAGGAGAAGATAGCATCAAAGATCATTGTAATATTGTGCTGAGTTCCAAGATAAATTCTACAAGGTGTCCATAAACACACATGGAATGCATACATTCTTCAAGCAAATAAGATGAGAATTCAGTAAAGTGTAAAATAAATGACACATACGTTTTTAAAACTCCTGGTTTTTGTTTGTTTGTTATATGGCTTTTAGTGCCGCGAGTGTCCGAAGACATGTTCGGCTCGCCAGTCTGTAGCTGTTTCTATGCGGACACCCAATTGGTGAGCTACAAGTACCGTCGCGTGTGGAGTGTTGTGTGGGGAGGAAGGTTTGAATGTAAGGACGAGGAATTGGAAGGTAGCGGCTGTGGCCTATAGTTATGGACCAACCCCGGCATTTGCCTGGAAGAAAGATGGGAAATCACAGAAGACCATCTTAAGGTTGCTGGCCGGGGGAATCGAACCTCCTCGCCTCCCGGATGTGAGCGACTGCCAGCAGCCACGCCGTAACGACCACGGCTTACTCACCCGGTAAAACTCCTGTAATATTGCTTTATAAAGGATTGCAAATGCTGCCGTTGTATGTGTACTCTGTGTGGATGAAATACTTTTAAAGACTAACAGGACGTAAATTTCTTCAAGAAATAGAAAACAGACTATGCAAAGGACATGCTTGAGAAGTGCTGAGTTTTAAACAGATACGTGGTTGTCAACGTATTACGACACTTCTTATGTAGGTGGTGAGTATGCCTTTGTGGCATTCCGCCTCGTGGTGCAATGGCTAACATTCATGGCTGTCACCGCCGACGATCGGGTACGAATCCCGGCTCTGTCAAGACATCTAACTCTAGAGTAAGGGATGGAACGGGGTACACTCAGCCTCGTGAGGGAAAACAGAGAAGAGGTGGGGATAATTCCCGTTTCAGCCAACTAGGAAGTGGTTTCCCACTTCTTCTCTAGACAAATCCTGTGAGGGTTCCTAACTTAATGCTACGGATTCCTCCTCCCCAATCGTCACATAAATTACAATTACACACACTACTGCAGATACCACAACAACACAGGTTATCAGACTTATGCTACAAATACCCAAATACACTGGGTTAAATGACCACGATGTCCAAGTCCTTCAAATGAAGCAGTAGCAGCTGACTTTGTGTCATCACGTGAGCAAGCGTTTTATGCTGCTGGCGGGATGCTTGCCATGACTGAGACAAAACGGGCGTATGCGGCAGATGATCATTGTTATCACAACACGTAACGATTGATTCTCAGGAGGAATAATTCAAGTCGAAGGGCACACATATTCCTTACCTCAGACTACGGTTGCATTGGTTTGCTTACCTCTGACTCATTCCTCTAATACAGTCGATTTGCAGAAAACCTATCAAATCCCTTGCTACCAGAATATGATCCTTTCAATGGTTCCTAACTTAAGGCCACGACTATATACTGTATATACTGTACATATATATATAATATATACATATATATGCACACACCCCCAAGTACACTAGGAAAAATAAACACGATGTCATAGCCCCGCAAACAAAGCTATTGATAATGTAATGTAGAGTTACAAGTTGCGAACTGACAAAGCAATCGTGTTAACTGAGAATCTGCAATACAGTATCCTGGCTTCAATTCATTCTGCAATTTCAAAGTATGCTATAAATGAATGGATCTACCTCGTGGTGTAGTGACACGCATTCTTGGCCGGCTCCATAGAGATCTGGATTCAATTCCCGACTTAGACAAATAGTTTTCATCTGATTAGAGATCTGAAACAGAGAAGAGGTCGGTTTGATTCTGACCTCAGCCATTCTATAAATGGTTTCAAATTCCTAGATGATACATAAATCACGGTCTCGGCTTATTCCACCCAAATCCAAGTCACAATTACAATTATCAACACAAGTACAGCCATCACAATGACCCAGGTTATCAAACAGATTTCACACACCCTCGTTCATGGAGCTGCATGGCCACGAAGATCGAAAGCTCTTAAATAAATCATGGGCAACTTCTACTGGAGGTTTTGTTTTCTCCCCAATGAGACTCCTCCTGGAACTTTTACGAAAATCATATAGTAGGCCTAGGTAACCTTAGCCTGCACTTCAGATTTAGATGGTGAGTACTTGTTGCCTAGGTAACAATATAGGAGGCCAAGGTGGCCTTAGCCTACACTTCAGATTTAGATGGTGAGTACTTGTTGCCTAGGTAACCATATAGGAGGCCTAGGTGGCCTTAGCCTACACTTCAGATTTAGATGGTGAGTACTTGTTGCGTTGGTAACCATATAGGAGGCCTAGAGGGCCTTAGCCTACACTTCAGATTTAGATGGTGAGTATTGTTGCCTTGGTAACCATATAGGAGTCCTAGCAGGCCTTAGCCTACACTTCAGATTTAGATGGTGAGTACTTGTTGTCTTGGTAACCATGTAGGAGGCCTAGAGGACCTTAGCCTACGCTTCAGATTTAGATGGTGAGTACTTGTTGCCTAGGTAACCATATATGTGGCCTAGAGGGCCTTAGCCTACACTTCAGATTTTGATGGTGAGTACTTGTTGCCTAGGTAACCATATAGGAGGCCTAGAGGGCCTTAGCCTACACTTCAGATTTAGATGGTGAGTACTTGTTGCCATGGGCGCCCATAGGGGGGGGGGGCAGGGGGGGGGGGCATGCCCCCCCCCTGGATCCTTGAAAAATAAAACGATATGAAAATCAGACTGAGAACAAACGCTTTTTTTTTTCAAAAGTGCTTACAGTATTCTAATTAATTTGTACTAAACATAAATACTTCAGATATTTAACATTCCGACAGGCCAAACATTAAATACTGTATAGTGGCAATGGGCGCATTAAGCCTGTCTGGCACACCTCAGAAATCTGAATTTTTAAAAATTACAATATTTGTTGAAGAATAGTTTTGCTTCAATTAGTGAATACACTCATTCGTTCTCTACATAGTCTATTATGTAATGGTGCTCGATCGGGCGCAATCTGCCTCGCACATCACTTTTGCAACAACAGCAAATGTGTAGAAGGGTTATTGACAAACTGGCCGAAATGGACTTGAATGTCATGTGGAAAGACGCAACTACTGAAAGGTAGTTGACGAATATGTTGCCGAATATGAGATAAGAATTAACTCGTGCGCCCGTCAGATCAGTAGCACCCACCGGAAGGTTAAAATCATCCTACATATTATGTCAGTTATGCAATAGTGCTGGTGTGCTTTCAATTTAAATTAGACACTTGAGTAATATTACAAAGGAATGTTGTATTTTTTATGCGCGTAGCCTACATTCCATTCGTGTGTATTGTGTTCACTATGAACGGCCGCCTAGACTGTGTCAGTGTGCTTACAGTATTACTTATTAATTTTGTGTGCATCGTCTACGAATGGATTTGTATTTCATTTAAAGGTAAGTAATGCAATCTTTTCTAATTATATGCAATTCAAAAAGGAGGTACTCGTTAATCATCGTATCTTTGTAACCACAAGGTCTTTGAAAATGAAATTTTGCAAGTTGATTACTCCCAGAGGCATCAAGAACCCTAAATATGGGCCTGACTGTATTATACTCTCGCCATATTACGCCGGCTCGCCTTTCCGCGTTTGTTATTCGTGTCACGAAATGCTGTACATTTTTATTTAGAAGGTGTGCAATAGTACGGTGGCTCATTTCTTGAGAACAAAGCGATTATTGCTACGAATGAACAGCAATCTAACATTGCAGTTGTAGATTCTTAACCTGCAGTGTTACATTTTCTACAATCGAAGCAATGTATAATACAGTAGTTAAATTATCCTGCAATGTTTGTGCTATAATCAAAGTGACTAAGATTCGCACTCAATGTAGACAAAATGGTGAATTCAATAGTGATATACTTCGTAATGTTGTGTATGATTTCAATGGCACCCTCTTGCAAGGCAGGCAATTTTGGATGCGTAACATATGAGACATAAATACATAAATTTTAAACGACTAAACATTATTTGATTTAGATTGGTTAGACAGTATATTATTCACAGAATAAAGATTAAGCTCGACTTAATGCTTAATCGTAACAACCAGCAATTTGAAATGGGTACGGTACTTCAACAAATTCAAAAAGATATCTGATCATCAGTAAACATAAAGATCATAACTTTCATATTTAGGCCTAATATGTGCCTTAATTAGCCTGACAATTCTGGGAAATAGTGTAAAAAAAACGTATAAATGAAGGGTGTAAAATTGTGCGTTCCAAGTTAAACGGCTGCGTGAGTAGCGCTTTTCTTTTCCAGGCTACTATCAAAAATCTGAAAGACATGAACACCATAGATCTGCTATTTTCCAAAATGTCACAAATTCGACGTAAATCCATACGTGTAAGAAAGGACAGAATGTAGTAATTTGATCTTTAAGCCCATCTGTGTAGTTGAGTACCGTACCTCAATTTAAGCTCCACGATGACGACTGGTTACCTAAATATCAGACATTTGATTGGCGACGCTGACAGCAGCCATCCCTAGTAGGCCTACGATATTTTCAACACTACCTTCAGGGAAATACCACGTATGTATCATGTTTCATGTTCCGGGGCACTCATCTCAAAACCACGGTATCGGTACTCTGAAATAACATTACTTATACACACTCGCCTAATGACACGTTATTACATGAACCGGAATTTCACTCAGTCAAGTACAAGTGGTGAGGTTTAAACCTGTTTACAAATAATGCAACAACATTTACAACAATGCCAGTTATTGAATATAAAATAGGTTAATTTTCCCCTCTTTAAGGGTAGCCAACACACATAAATTTAAAAAACTCAAAAAGTATTTGTATTAAGATTGGTTAGACATTATATTATTTACGTCACAGGTACAATAATACGGCGAAATATATCACTTGTTAATTTTATAAAACTCTACGGAATTGTACAATATCTGTTAGTTTCATTTTATCGTCTATTATTTTCATAAACAGAGAAAAGCTTGAGCACAAGGCTCAATTACACATTGAAAGAAGTGGTTTGGTTACGTTCGTATCACCTTTCCTCTTGTTTCAGACGAGAATACGAATAATGGTAGTAAGAAGTACGTGAAATAGTGGTTTTTATCCATTTTACTTAGTGGTTAGTAATAATCAGGCGAAATAGTTTTATTGACAAAACTAATTTTTACTAAAACCATAGGCTCGAGTGTATCAGTTCGTAGGCTACAAGTGTTTCATGATTCTAATAAGAGCAATGCGAAGATTTTCCGATTGGTTGTTTAGAAGAGGAAAGACGTGACGATCTGCTGTAATGGCCAGTACAAACTAGATACCGCAGCCTACCGTATTTGGAAACAGTGCTATTTAAATAATTGGGCTGATTCAGATGTTGGGATATTTCCACAGTTAAACTTAGTGATTTGGGTCATGTGAAAATATGTCCAGTTATTTAGAAAGTTGGCGAACTGGATTAACGATACAATTTTAATGAACTACGGTACTTGATTTTTATTTTTGTCGATACCACTAGTTTTTTCCTGTTTTTAAGAACTGAACATTACGACGTTGAATCACGAAGAAAAGCGAACGTTAACGGACAAAAACTCAAAGAAACCATTCCTCCCATACTTGCCACAAAGTAGCCAATGGTTTCAGAGCAGTAAAATAATGTTTTTCACGAAGTAAGTAAGAAATGAAACCTTCTCTTTGTGTGTGTGAGTGTGTGTGTGGGGGGGGGGGGGGAGGGGGGGGAGGGGGGGGACAGGTAGGTAATGAAACGAAAATATTTACTTGCCCCCCCCCCCTGGAAACAATCCTATGGGCGCCCATGCTTGTTGCCTAGGTAACCATATAGGAGGCCTAGAGGGCCTTAGCCTACACTTCAGATTTAGATGGTGAGTACTTGTTGCCTAGGTAACCATATAGGAGGCCTAGAGGGCCTTAGCCTACACTTTAGATTAAGATGGTGAGTACTTGTTGCCTAGGTTACCATATAGGAGGCCTAGTGGGCCTTAGCCTACACTTCAGATTTAGATGGTGAGTACTTGTTGCCTAGGTAACCATATAGGAGGCCTAGGTGGCCTTAGCCTTCACTTCAGATTTAGATGGTGAGTATTTGTTGCCTTGGTAAAAATATAGGAGGCCTAGATGGCCTTAGCCTACACTTCAGACTTAGATGGTGAGTACTTGTTGCCTAGGTAACCATATAGGAGGCCTAGATGGCCTTAGCCTAAACTTCAGATTTAGGTGGTGAGTACTTGTTGCCTAGGTTCTAATATAGGAGGCCTAGATGACCTTAGCCTACACTTCAGATTTTGATGGTGAGTACTTGTTGCCTTGGTAACCATATCGGAGGCCTAGATGGCCTTAGCCTACACCAGATTTAGATGGTGAGTACTTGTTTCCTAGGTAACCATATAGGAGGCCTAGCGGGCCTTAGCCTATACTTCAGATTTAGATGGTGAGTACTTGTTTCCTAGGTAACCATATAGGAGGCCTAGGTGGCCTTAGCCTGCACTTCAGATTTAGATGGTGAATACTTGTTGCCTAGGTAACCACATAGGAGGCCTAGAGGGTCTTAGTCTACTCTTCAGATTTAGATGGTTAATACTTGTTGCCTAGGTAACCATATAGGAGGCCTAGAGGGCCTTAGCCTACACTTCAGATTTAGATGGTGGATACTTGTTGCCTAGGTAACCACATAGGAGGCCTAGAGGGCCTTAGCCTACACTTCAGATTTAGATGGTGAATACTTTTGCCTAGGTAACCATATAGGGGGCCAAGAGGGCTTTAGCCTACACTTCAGATTTAGATGGTGAATACTTGTTGCTTAGGTGACCATATAGGAGGCCTAGGTGGCCTTAGCCTGCACTTCAGATTTAGATGGTGAGTACTTGTTGCCTAGGTAACCATATAGGAGGCCTACAGGGCCTTAGCCTACACTTCAGATTTAGATGGTGAATACTTGTTGCCTAGGTAACCATATAGGAGGCCTAGATGACCTTAGCCTACACTTCAGATTTAGATGGTGAGTACTTGTTGCCTAGGTAACCATATAGGAGGCCTAGATGACCTTAGATTACACTTCAGATTTAGATGGTGAGTACTTGATGCCTAGGTACAAAATATAGGAGGCCTAGGTGACCTTAGCCTACACTTCAGATTTAGATGGTGAATACTTGTTGCCTAGGTAACTATATAGGAGGTCTGTCAAATTAATTACTGTTTTTGGTTCAACTGACGTAATTAATGCACTTAGTAATCCTGGTTTGATATTCGCCTCAGTACCGACTGAGATTTCAATTAGCGCTTTGTCTTTGATCTCAAACTGGGTTGTCGTTTAGCCCTGTCAAAGCCATGTATTAAGTAGTTTAGGGACGTTTTATAATATTTCTATCAGCGTACAGTGTGCTGTACTCGATGTGACTTGGAAAAAGGTTACTCATTTGACTCAAGTAACCAATGTTCCAAGGGGAAGATGATCACGTAGTTCCGCCCCTTAAACCAATATTTATTTATCTATCGTATGGCATTTAGTGCTGGGATTGTCCGAGGACATGTTTTGCTCGCCAGAGGCCGTAGCTACTTCCAGCGGACATCCAGAGGGTGAGCTGCACGTTCCGTTCAATTTCAAGTAGTTCCAAATTTCGCTACCAGATGTCAATGATAGCTAGTGGTGAACGTTGGAACTTTGATAGAGCGTTCCAACGAAATCTAGAAATTTAGCTCCACACAAGTTTAGTCTGTGGAAGGATCTTTTACAAGCCATAAATCTATGACATGGGACCTCCGGCCTTACTTCCCCTCCGAAGGAAGGCACACTGAAGGATTTAACGCTCTTAAATATATCCGACGGCTTCGGCCGGGTTTGAACCCACTATCTTGGCCACAGCAGTTCAGTATGCTACCAACTACGCTACCGAAGCCGCTCTTTAAACAATAATAACTAACATAACTAACCATTAGTCCAGTGATAGCCAAGAAAAAATGTGTCATGCAGATGTTAAATCATCATTATAATTACAACCACGCAATTATAAGAACCCACACGCTTGTTTAGTAAATGAAAATTCACGGCATAAATTAACAATAGTACATTATGCAACGAGCCTATAATGGCTATAATTAAGACACGAGTATGTTTATAAAACGAGCGTATGCGAGTTTTATAATTTCCATACGAGTGTCTTAATTACCATTAGGCTATAGGCGAGTTGCATACGACTGTTTATGTTCGACGATAATTATAACTTTATTATATGTTTTAACATAAATATTCATAAATATCTGTTCATCACGAGAATTTTGTGATCGGGTGCTGCGCTGGGTAGTATATCTCTGTTTTCCAAACTCTCTGGCCGACCGACGCATGCGCTCTGTGTGCTTCAATGCCATATATTCAGATTGTGCACCAGTATTCAGTAAAACTGTCACCGAAGTCGTTTGAAAATCACGCGCTGTGTAGAAATTGGGTTTGGGGATATTAAGGTACAGTGCTATTTCTTGTCTCATATTCACCAGTTTATGTACGCGAATATATGGACGGTGCACTTTCGGTAATTTATATAGACATGTTGGATTTTGAGCGCATGCGTGAGGGTATCCTTATCTAATTGGTCACACAACTGTTTCTTGAGCTCTGATTGGTGGGAGAAACTGTTTCATAATGAAAAATAGTATTATAATGAGCCTCATTATGATACAGTTTTCTGACACATAATAGTCGGGGTCGAACATAAACCATGATATGAAATATTTATACGCCTGGATTTATAGCGCATATATATTTTATCACCAGTCGAAGAGGGAGTAAGTCACGTGTGAAGTTCAACCCCCACCCCCTCACCCTGCCAAGAGTTTAGTCTGCAGGTGAAGCCGCGCTGACAAGAATGACTTTCACCCTGTCTTCTAAAACCGAGTGCGTGTCATTGTGCGGTGAACACAATAGAGACTTCTTATCGAGTACGCGTGAATGAAATGCAGTATAATTCGTATTTTTCGGTCCGCGAGACTACCACCTCTTATGGTAAGCGAGCAGCGTCTAATAGGCTGTGTAACAAATTCAACCCTAGTTGGAAAACCGAGCGAACATTATAACTGTGCTGTGGAAACTGGTTTTAAAGCGAAAGTGTTTTTTTTTAGCGTATGGCTTTTAGTGCCGGGAGTGTTCGAGGACATATTCGGCTCGCCAGGTTTTGTAGCTGCTTCTACGCGGACACCCATAGGGGTGAGCTACATATACCGCCGCGTTTGGAGTGTTGTCTGGGGTGGAAAGTTTGAATGTAAGGACTAGGAGTTGGAAGGTAGCGGCTGTGGCCTATAGTGAGGGACCAATCCCGGCATTTGCCTGGAAGGAAGATGGGAACCACAGAAGACCATCTTCAGGGTTACCGGCGGGTGGATTTGAACCTCCTCGCCTCCCGGAGGTGAGCGACTGCCTGCAGCCACGCCATAACGACCACGGCTAACTTACCCGGTCTATAAAGTGATAACATGAGACTGTGTTATATCGAACAGCAAAGCAGCTCATTCTTTTCAACATTCATAAGCAAGCAAACATCATTTAAGGACGGTGAATTGTATAAAATATTATATTACAGTGCAACAACTAACACAGTAAAGGATATCGAGTTACTTGCGCTTCATTAAGGCCGTGCAGGTTGAACATTGCTCCTACAGTGTGGTCTAGCAGTATAGTGAATGATTTTCATACTTCAAAAATAGCACCAGTAAATACTTCGCATACTATTTTCTAACATTATTGAACAACATTGGCGAGCCTAACACTGCAGTGGCGTACGATAATTCACGTCTACAATGGCATTCACTCATTTTGAACCTAGTATTATGTTTTCTGAGAGTAAGGAGAGAGATGAACAGCTGATCCCAAATTTCAACATTACCATAGAGCACTAAACTCTACGTGAGACGAGATAGAGAAATGGAACCTTGATTCTCGAGGAACCTGTGTGACGTGAAGGGTCATTGAGAACTTTGAGAACATAAGGGGCAACGGTAACAATCTTCAGAAGTGGATGCCGGATTACCATCGACATCATGGGAGACCATGGGATGTTATGGGGAGATGGAGGAAGTTTACGAAGATATATATCGTATAAGTCAGAAGCCAAATTTAAGGTAAATGAAAGACCGATTTGCCAATTTCATTTAATTCCCATATTGAGTAAAATATCTAACGAGCATATGAGCGTGTAGTTTTGCGCACATTCTACGTGAAATCTTGAACTGCAGTAGTCTCATGAAGAGCTGTTAGAACTTTTCGATATTATTTAATCTCTTATATAATATTTTGCACACATAGACTAATAATAATAATATACCGGTATTTTATACTATTATTGGCACAACCGACAGTAGTGGCTACGCTGGCTAAAGCGCAGCATTAGGCCATGGGGCCAAGCTCTCTGCTGACTCGGTAGACGCGTGGGATCGAGCCCCACCGTCGGCCGTCCTTGAAATGGTTTTCCGTGGTTTCCCATTTTCAACACCAGGCAAATGCTGGAACGGTACCTTCTGACAGGCCACGGCCGCTTTCTTCCACATCCTTGCCCAGTTTCATTCACCATCATTCATTTCATCTCTCATTAACTCCTCTCCTGAGGTTGGCGTCTGGAAGGGAATCTGGCCGTAAAAACCATCACCACAAGGACTTTCATCGCATCTCATCCCCGACCCCGTTGGAAAACGGGAATAATAAGGGGTAGATACACATTGGCACAAATTTTAAACTATTGTAAAAGGGAGTGTTTTACAGATATTGTAGTTTATAATACGGAACTCATTTTATTAGATGATTTGTAGCTTCCACCAGCACTAGCCTAAATAAAGAATACGATATGGATCAACTAGATTAATAGACGCGACACCGCTCATAACCTTAAATTCCTTATAAACAGGTCCTCTTCATTCACAAACCAACACGTAATTTCATATGGACTCTGTTAAAATGAGTCATATTGATATGATAAATATCGTTTAAAATGATAATCTGGTAGCAAAAATATCCCCCCCGTCCGGGATTCGAACCCAAGATCTCTAGAATCACAGTCATAAGCATTAACCCAACGGCTATTTCGACTACGCAAATTTCGTGCACAAGATGGTGACTTATTTCCACATTCCAATAATACTGCATTATGGAATTAAGTCTCATTTATATTTTGCTTGTTTCGATAATGTTCCTGCGTGAAATTGAGTTTAAAATGCCTTATGAATAGGCCCTCTTGTGAGTGAAGAGAATGTATTCAGTAATAGTTCATAAAGGCTTGCTCAATTCTCGTATAACCACAACGATTATATTATATTGATGACTGCATTTCCGTTATGTGGTTAATATTTGAATAGTCATTGTACAGAAACATTATACCGGCAATGCCGACTACTTACAATGTTTGATATTAAGGCATTTTACCATTTAAATACTGATACGAAGACCTCGAACATGTACCATGTCATTTGTTTCAATCACTTGACACCAGAGTTCGCATGAGCGTTTACCGTTCGGTATGTCATATACATTCCACATGGCCGAGAGTACGTCATGGTATCAATTTCAGACACCGCGAGCTCATTGTTTCTCGTACCACTGCCAGCCGGGTCTTACCACTGCCCGCTGTATCGATCGATCGAGCGGGCAGTGCATACTTCCGTTTTCCACCACTGCCAGCTAGTACACTTCCGTTCGGTCGATCGAGCTGGCAGTGCATACTTCCGTTTTCCACCACTGCCAGCTAGCACACTTCCGTTTGATTGATCGAGCGGGCAGAGCATACTTCCGTTTTCTACCACTGCCAGCTAGTACACTTCCGTTCGATCGATCGAGCGGGCAGCGCATACTTCCGTTCGATCCACCACTGTCAGCTGGATCGTTCCGATCCACTTCCGTCCCCAATTTTCAAAATCACTCCCACAAAACTAGCCAGCAACCGAGTGGAAAGATGTTACACATCAATAATAATTTAATTTAAATAATTTTGATGGGTATTTGAGCCTCATTTAATAAACATTCCAACGATTTAAGGAATAGAATAGGCTGTTTTCTAAAACGTTTGTTTTATGATGAATATCATAAATACAAGGCAACGAATACTCACAATCTGTGTGACACTTCAGTGTTCAATACACCAATAATTAAGGAACAAGTAAGTAACCCAATATTGTTAGAAGATTGAGAAAGAAAGTTATATGATTTTTCTTGCCCATAAGATGAATAATTTTTGCATGGTAACTGAACTATGGATATGTGTTTGAGGTTTTAACTGACGATTTTTTATGAGGTATCAATACATATTTATGAGTATTTTATGCATTCATTATGGAACAAATTTAGATTAATTGAAGGTATTGCCACATAACAGTGAGGTTATAGTGAAGTCCAATTGAGGAATTATGAGAATATTTTCAGGTGTGAATGTACAGATGGTGATCTACATTCTTATGCTATAGTGTTAATTCTTGGTTGGTTCCTCAGTTTAGGAGCTGCGTCTACGCGGTCATGAAGCCCCGTGTACATTGGGTGTGTGTAGAATCTGTCTGATAACCGGATAATTGTGATGGCTGTATTAGTGTGCTTTATCTGTAATTCAGGTAAGGACTGCAAACGATAAATTTCAAGTAGTTCCTACTCTTGCTACCAAATGCTATCGTCAACGACATGGTGTTAATAGAATCATAGTCAAATGAAGACATGATTTATAGTAGTTAAAATTTGTGCTTTTTTTTTTTTAGAAGAATGTGGTGTGAGGAATTTTTTGCGTATTGTAGCTAAAGCAATTACGAATTATGAATGCATTAGATTGATTGAAAAAGTATAGGAAAATTCAGATCCAGATGAGGTTACGAGAAATTTGGAAATAAAAGTCGGATAATGGCTTACTCATTCAACAGAATAGGGGATCATAAGATTGTGTTATATTTGGCAGTAACACCTAATTAACGTTATTGTGGGAGTTATTCAATTCAATTATTAGCTTATGTAAATTTGGAAGATACTATTGGAAATGAAAAACACTATGAGACCACTATACCATGAATTCTATAGTTTTGAGATGATTATTTGATTTAGTGTACATGAATGAGTTCTGAAAGGGCCATTGAACAATTATTAGTCTTCGTGAATTGTGGATATTCCACAATGTTGTATATACCGTAAATGTGCGCTCATTTGATGGGTTATTTAATGTGTGAATTCATAACACGTTTAGAAGATTTAATTAGTTCACAGGACATATTGTATAGTGAAGTTTAAGAAAATTAACAAACTAAGTGAAAGTGCTTCAACGAATTCCTGAGGTGGCAAACGAACTTTTAGTTTTTAAAATTCTTTTCTGTCCTGTGAATTAAAGAGAGCCACGAATTGACTGGTTACTTTGAACATGGACAATTGCACCGTAGCTTAATTTTGGCAATATCGTCAGTGTCGAAGGCAGGATTTCTTTTTTGCCTTGACTTTTCTTTTGCAAACCAGGTGCAAGAAATTTTCATGGTTTCTTTTATCTTATTCGATCTATGGACATGCCAGAAGGAAAAACAAACAATATTGTGTATCCAAAAGACTTCAATAAATAAAATAACAACACAAACAATTTATTTCTTTGATTGGCATTGCAACGCATGCTGGGCACATCTAGTATATAATAATGATTATCATAATAATAAATATAATCATCATAATAATATAAATGAAAGCTTAGTTTGTGTTGTTGTTGTTGTTGTTATAAAGGTTTTCGCATTATTAACGAATGCAGTAGGTGATGATATGAGAGATTGAGCAGGGAGGTAAGTATTTTAAAAGAACACGGACGCTTCCTTCCAACCCCATGCCCAGTTTCATTTCTCCCTTATTAGGACCTCTGATGAGGGACACACATACATACATATACATACATACATACATACATGCATACATACATCGACCTAGATTGGTCCTATAAGTTCACTTTTTCATAATTAAAATCATCATCTTTTTTGTCCGTGTTGTGTGTGTCACCATAAAAAAATTGATTGGCTGGAGAGATTTCAATAAATCTTGGTAAAGACGTAGTCTTACTTCTTGTGTCCTAATCATGCGATTGAAGTTTGAATACCACACGTACACAATAATATTCATGTAATAGTACATAAATAAAAATCCAACCTGGCGACCATCTGAAATATTTAGACGGTGTTCAATATCTACGAATATATCATAACAATCAAACTGAAATTTTGTATGTTGATAGAGGCAATTAACATGAGTAGGGTATATGAAAATAGGCTGTATAGTTCTTCACGGAACTACTTGTTTTCTTTGGCATTTATTGATTTATAACTGCTCACTCGTTATAATGTTAAGCTTATATAATGTGTATTTGTAATCGAAAATATTATATACACACTTATAACACCACATATTTCAACACTCGAATACAGCGATTAATAGGAATCTCCGTTTCGCGGGCTTATAGGTCGTGTTCCAAGGACATTTTGTCGTCCTGACGTTTCGCTGAATACTGCGTTCAGCATGTTCACAGGTTACATAAAGCGAGGTAAAACAAGTAAACAGAAGATATATAAATAGTCAACAACCCACACATAGAGGCTACCATAGCAACGGCGTACCACATAAAAGTAATGCATCAAGGACAGGGCTGCTCGTCTGTTGCATCTTCTCGTCTACAACGGTCAATAAGGGCAGGCTTGAGGGGATTAAGGACTGGAAGCCAAGCTCTGTTCACACGTTCTGCTTCCTCCTTAAGATTGAAGCTGTTAGTATGCTTCAGGATTTCAATGGCCTCCCTTTGTAGCCTGGCATGATAAGACACCGTGGTGGACAGAACTTCGGTGTCTCCATATCTTATATCGTGACCTGCAAGTAGCGAGTGTGCTGCTACAGTGGATTTATCTGTTTGGCCCAGCCGGCTGTGTCGTTCGTGCTCCTTGAGGCGAGTGGCAATACTTCTTTTCGTTGTTCCAATATATACTTGGCCACAATCACACGGGATTTTATAAACCCCTGCCGCGGTATGAGGATGTCGCTTATCTTTAGCGGACCTAAACATGTCCTTAATTTTTCGTGTAGGCCTGTATATGGTCTTTATATCATGGGACTCGAGTAGCCTCCCTATTCTGTCCGTGACCTTTTTTATATATGGAAGAAAAGCTCTAGCCAGGGGCTGCTTGTCTCCAATTACCCTTGTAGTTGGACGTCTCGGATGGAGTGCTCGCTGGATATCTTTCTGGCTGTACCCATTCGCGCATAAGGCCTCGTTGAGGTGTTCAATTTCTTGTTTTAGGCACTGCTTATCACAAATTCTTTTAGCGCGGTCAGCCAGTGTTTTTATAACTCCGTATTTCTGTCGTGGGTGGTGGTTGGACGTCTTATGTAGATATCGGTCAGTATGGGTCGGCTTACGGTAAACTGTATGTCCCAAAGTTAGATCAGCGGTCTTCGTTACCATAACGTCGAGAAACGCGATTTTCTGTTCATTTTCTAACTCCATGGTAAACTGAATGTTCGAGTTCTGGCTGTTAAGATGTTGTAAAAACAGATTTAATTGATCTTTACCATGGCCCCATATTACAAAGGTATCGTCCACGTATCGTAGCCACACTTTAGGTTTCAAAGGTGCGGTCTCTAGTGCTATTTGTTCAAATTGTTCCATGAAGAAATTCGCGATCACCGGACTAAGGGGACTGCCCATGGCGACGCCATCAATTTGTTCATAGAAATCACCCTTCCACAGGAAATAGCTAGCGGTGAGGCAGTGGCGGAATAAGGCGGTGATATCATCAGGAAAAATCCGTGCGATGTACTCCAGGGCTACCTTTATAGGTACTTTCGTGAAAAGAGAGACCACGTCAAAACTTACTAGTAAGTCACCAGCTTCTAGTTGAATAGTTTTCAATTTTTCAATGAAATGGCCGGAATCTTTGACGAACGACTGTGTACCGCCGATATGTGGTTGAAGTAAGGTAGCTAAATGTTTGGCAATGCTATAAGTTGGTGATCCAATAGCACTCACGATAGGACGAAGAGGAACATTATCTTTGTGTATTTTAGGTAAACCATAAAGTCTTGGTGGTAAAGCTTCACTTCTGGTGGTTACCTTCTTTACGTTTTCAGGTAGCGAAGATACCTTGATCAGGCCGTTTGTTTCACGAAGAATCCGGTTGGTAGGATCTCTCAGTAGTTTGCGGTAGGTACCCGGGTCTAAAAGTTCCAAAACCTTGGCAGTGTAGTCTTGGACATGGACGACTACACTGCCAAGGTTTTGGAACTTTTAGACCCGGGTACCTACCGCAAACTACTGAGAGATCCTACCAACCGGATTCTTCGTGAAACAAACGGCCTGATCAAGGTATCTTCGCTACCTGAAAACGTAAAGAAGGTAACCACCAGAAGTGAAGCTTTACCACCAAGACTTTATGGTTTACCTAAAATACACAAAGATAATGTTCCTCTTCGTCCTATCGTGAGTGCTATTGGATCACCAACTTATAGCATTGCCAAACATTTAGCTACCTTACTTCAACCACATATCGGCGGTACACAGTCGTTCGTCAAAGATTCCGGCCATTTCATTGAAAAATTGAAAACTATTCAACTAGAAGCTGGTGACTTACTAGTAAGTTTTGACGTGGTCTCTCTTTTCACGAAAGTACCTATAAAGGTAGCCCTGGAGTACATCGCACGGATTTTTCCTGATGATATCACCGCCTTATTCCGCCACTGCCTCACCGCTAGCTATTTCCTGTGGAAGGGTGATTTCTATGAACAAATTGATGGCGTCGCCATGGGCAGTCCCCTTAGTCCGGTGATCGCGAATTTCTTCATGGAACAATTTGAACAAATAGCACTAGAGACCGCACCTTTGAAACCTAAAGTGTGGCTACGATACGTGGACGATACCTTTGTAATATGGGGCCATGGTAAAGATCAATTAAATCTGTTTTTACAACATCTTAACAGCCAGAACTCGAACATTCAGTTTACCATGGAGTTAGAAAATGAACAGAAAATCGCGTTTCTCGACGTTATGGTAACGAAGACCGCTGATCTAACTTTGGGACATACAGTTTACCGTAAGCCGACCCATACTGACCGATATCTACATAAGACGTCCAACCACCACCCACGACAGAAATACGGAGTTATAAAAACACTGGCTGACCGCGCTAAAAGAATTTGTGATAAGCAGTGCCTAAAACAAGAAATTGAACACCTCAACGAGGCCTTATGCGCGAATGGGTACAGCCAGAAAGATATCCAGCGAGCACTCCATCCGAGACGTCCAACTACAAGGGTAATTGGAGACAAGCAGCCCCTGGCTAGAGCTTTTCTTCCATATATAAAAAAGGTCACGGACAGAATAGGGAGGCTACTCGAGTCCCATGATATAAAGACCATATACAGGCCTACACGAAAAATTAAGGACATGTTTAGGTCCGCTAAAGATAAGCGACATCCTCATACCGCGGCAGGGGTTTATAAAATCCCGTGTGATTGTGGCCAAGTATATATTGGAACAACGAAAAGAAGTATTGCCACTCGCCTCAAGGAGCACGAACGACACAGCCGGCTGGGCCAAACAGATAAATCCACTGTAGCAGCACACTCGCTACTTGCAGGTCACGATATAAGATATGGAGACACCGAAGTTCTGTCCACCACGGTGTCTTATCATGCCAGGCTACAAAGGGAGGCCATTGAAATCCTGAAGCATACTAACAGCTTCAATCTTAAGGAGGAAGCAGAACGTGTGAACAGAGCTTGGCTTCCAGTCCTTAATCCCCTCAAGCCTGCCCTTATTGACCGTTGTAGACGAGAAGATGCAACAGACGAGCAGCCCTGTCCTTGATGCATTACTTTTATGTGGTACGCCGTTGCTATGGTAGCCTCTATGTGTGGGTTGTTGACTATTTATATATCTTCTGTTTACTTGTTTTACCTCGCTTTATGTAACCTGTGAACATGCTGAACGCAGTATTCAGCGAAACGTCAGGACGACAAAATGTCCTTGGAACACGACCTATAAGCCCGCGAAACGGAGATTCCTATTTCAACGCCGGTCGTGAAAGTCTACATTTTTACTTACAGCGATTAATATTCGTTGAACTTGATCCGCGGTAGAGACTATTGTTGTTGTTTTTTGTTGTTGATTCTTTAGGGGCTTTTCGGGATCATTGTCTTGTAGTCCCATTTACTTGGGTGTGTGTAAAAGTTGTCTGATAACCTATGTCACTTTGATGTCTGTAGGCTTACTAGTGCGTGTACTTTTATACGAGGAAGGATTTGTGTAGTACGCTGTTGTTGTTGTTGTTGTTGTTTCATTAGTGATGCATGGACATCATGGTCATTTAGCCCCATGTACTTGGTGAGTGTTGAATTTTGTCTGATAACCTGCGTTATTGTGATGGCTGTATTAGTGTATATATAATTAAGGTGAGGATTCAATCAATCAACGTTTAATATCCGTACAGCACGTTGTATTTCAGCAATCTACTACAAGCAGCATTCAATTATACTCCATGAAAAGGACAAAGAGTTATAACTATATCCATCACTCTATTTGTTTCACGTCCTTCGGTGCTTCTCGACCTGGCGTCCTAACTGTCTGGCCATACCCCCAAACATTCCATACAATTATAAGTTAGAAGGGAGTTATACTATTTAGTATGATCACAGAGTACAGGGTGTATTTGTTCCACATACAATTCCGATATGACACTCTTAATTATCAGAGTACTATACAAAAAGTAGCTTCTTTTTTGTGCAATAATTCCAGGGATGGGACCATTACATATTCATAACCACGATTTGATGTACAGTTTTTAGAAGATGGTTACTGGAGACATTTTATTTTCCAGATGAATGCTTGAAATTGATAATCCACACATCCCAGTTTTTATTCATGGGAACTCATGGGGAAGAAGCGGTTGAAGATTTATCAATGCTTCATTATCGTACAACATATAATTTACAAGGTATCTTAGTGCAAAATTCACTTTCTTATAATTTATTGAGTGAAACAAGGTGCGATTATCAGTTTAATTCGGAAACAAAAAGAGTTCAAACGATTAACAACAGTGATTCTGGAATAAATTTTACAGCCAAAGTGGGGAATTATGGCCAAACATTACCCTTTTGTGCGTTACTAATGTGCAAAAAACACTCAAAAACTAAACCTCAAAGGTGGAGGGTGTGGGGGTATTAATATCAATGCAAATATTTATCACTCTGTTGCTAGTTTATAGGGACAAAGTATATAACCAATATTATACAAGGCAATATTCAGTATGTATCATCCTTATGGAAATTATTAAAAGCTAATTATTTGGAGAAATGATTCACAGTTAAGTGAAAGATAACTAAGTTAAGTGAGAACTCTATTTCATGCCAGAATCGATTATTATACTGTTGAGAGAATGACACCATAAATAATGAGATAAAATGTTCGGTACAACGAGGAACAATAGTATCGCTATTTTTAATTATTGCAGTTTATAGTATGAAAAGAGGAAATACAGCAATTCTGGCCCACTATAGTACATTATGCAACAAGCGTATAATGGCAATAATTAAGACACGAGTATGTTTATAAAACGAGCGAAGCAAGTTCTATAATTTCCATATGAGTGTCTTAATTACCATTATAGACGAGGTGCATACGACTGTTTATGTTCACCGATAATTATAACTATTTTATGTTCGAATATGAATATTCATAAATATCTGTCGAGATTTCGCCAGTTTTATATACTTATGTACTTATGTATGGGACACAGAGAATACCTTTTATTCGACCATGGCTTCCTCGAATACCCCACTATGACACTAGCAACGCAGTGAAATTTAAAATAGGAGGCCGTGGAAGTCAGCGTAGGTGCGATGCTATCCTTACCTAATTGGTCACACTGCTGTTTCTTGAGCTCTGATTGGTGGGAGAAACTGTATCATAATGAAAACTTGTACTATAAAGAGCCTCATTATTGTACAGTTTTCTGACACAGTTTTCTACACTTCGCCATGGTCGAACATAAAAATAGAATTAGGTAGATTTCATTAGAAAGCTAACTATTGCAGTGGGTCCCATGTTTCGACTTCCGGAAAATTTCGACATATCTTCGCGTTTCACATCCCCCAGACCCCAAAACCACCGTCAGTTCAAAAGTTTATATATAATTTATGTATATATGTATATATATATGTATATATATATATGTATATCAGTTTCTTGTGGACACGATAACTGCCGTAATTTTGCACCAATCACTTTGAATATTTTACCGAATATGTATACCTATAAAATCTCGGTCGAGTTCGTTACTGGGCTAAATCGGTCGAAGGGGGTGATAATGGGGGGCTTTTTTCGAAAAAGTGAAATATTGCTATAACTCTCTTAATATGTGACATATCGAATCCATTCAACGTTCATACTATGTGTTGGATAAAGCCCAAAAATTTATGTTTAAAGAGCTTTTTATAGCACCAACCATTGACCAAAGGGGTGGGAAAAAGTGGGTTTTCCGGGAAACATTAATCATATCTCTCTTAATAGGCACAATATCAAAACCGTACAAAATGGACAATATTCCCCTAATAATTACCTAAAACTTTTGTCTGAAAGAATTTTTGATATGACCCACCATTACGCCAAGGGATGAGAAAAATGATTTCGGAATTATAAGAAAATGCCAAGAGCTATCAGAGGTTGCCATGGCAACACTACTAAATTGATTAGGGATGAGCCATCATTGTTGCCATGACAACGCACTTGCACAAGATCAGATTCAGTATTTCCATCTGACTAAGTGGGAAGCGGCTTCGGTGACGTAACTGGTAGCATGCTGAATGTCTATGTCCAAGGTCGCGGTTTCAAAGCCGGCCGAAGTCGTCGGATTTCCTAAGAGCGCTAAAATCCCTCAGTATGCTTTCCTTTGGTGGGAAAGTTCCATCGTTCGTTGCGAGTTGCTGGTTGGGGTGGCATCTAGTAGCCAAGTTCACAGCTAGGTGTCGTTGACGGTAGTACCTGGTAGCAACATTAGGAACTACTGCTTGAAATTGACCGTCTGCAGTCCTTACCTGAATTAAGACAAATACATCCATTACAATTCACACCGTTTATCAGACAGATTCTACACTCACCCAAAGTACACGGGGTTAGGTGACCGCGTTGTCGCAGCCCCTAAACTGAGGAACCAACCAGAGGTAGATTTCATTAGAAAGCTAACTATTGCAATGGGTACCATGTTTCGACTTCCGGAAAATTTCGACATATCTTCGCGTTTCATATCCCCCAGACCCCAAAACCACCGTCAATTCAAAAGTTTATATATAATTTATGTATGTATATATATATATATATATATATATATATATATATATATATATATATATATATATATATATCAGTTTCTTGTGGACACGATAACTGCCGTAATTTAGCACCAATCACTTTGAATTTTTTACCGAATATGTATAACTATAAAATTTCGGTCGAGTTCGTTACTGGGCTAAATCGGTCGAAGGGGGTGAAAATGGGGGGCTTTTTTTTTCGAAAAAGTGAAATATTGCTATAACTCTCTTAATATGTTACATATCGAATCCGTTCATCGTTCATACTATGTGTCGGATAACGCCCAAAAATTTATGTTTGAAGTGTTTTTTATAGCACCAACCATTGACCAAAGGGGTGGGAAAATTTGGGTTTTTCGGGACACATTAATCATATCTCTCTTAATAGGCACAATATCAAAACCGTACAAAGTGGACAATATTCCCCTAATAATTACCTAAAACTTTCGTCTGAAAGAATTTTTGATATGACCCACCATTATGCCAAGGGATGAGAAAAATAATTTCGGAATTATAAGAAAATGCCAAGAGCTATCAGTGGTTGCCATGGCAACACTACTAAATTGATGAGGGATGAGCCATCAGACGTTGCCAAGATAACGAACTTGCACGAGATCAGATTCAGATTTTCATCTGACTAAGTGTGAAGCGGCTTCGGTGACGTAACTGGTAGCATGCTGAATGTCTATGCCCAAGGTCGCGAGTTCAAAGCCGGCCGAAGTCGTCGGATTTTCTAAGAGCGCTAAAAATCCCTCAGTATGCTTTCCTTTCGAGGGGAAGTTCCAACGTTCGTTGCTGGTTGCGTTGGCATCTAGTAGCCAAGTTCACAGCTAGGTGTCGTTGACGGTAGTACCTGGTACCAACATTAGGAACTACTTCTTGAAATTGACCGTCTGCAGTCCTTACCTGAATTACAGACTAATACAGCCATCCCTTAATACACGGGGTCACATGACCGCGTTGTCGCAGCCCCTAAACTGAGCAACCAACCAAAATCTCTGTGGGAGATATAATTTTGCGTGAAGAAGTAACAGACCGTTACATAGTCACACATCAGTGTCGAAACCTTGCATAAGGACAGTGTGACCACAAGTATAAAAATTGACCCCAAATGACAAGAAGGTTACCGTTCCCATAAGACAATAAAATGTTTAAAATAAGCATAAAATGACGAAAAACAAAGTTAATTAAGCTCCAATTATAAAATATCTTCTCGCAATAAATGAGGTCTGATCCTTCTACGAAAACCTGCATATTCTGCCTATTTTCGCCTATCCCCAAGTTTGTCCGGTGAAATCTACCTCCGCCTTCCGGCGTGCCGAGAGGACTTTTGTTAATTTCATATCAGTGGATTGGTCAATGAGCAGATAAGTTGTAAAGATAGCTTTGAAGCCATTTTAGCCTACTTTCGATTTTTGCAAAAAATGAAAGTAGACTTATGAGATCTACACAAGGCCAAAAATTGTGTGTGTGTGTCTGTGTATGTCTGTGTGTGTGTGTGTGTGTGTGAGAGTGTCTGTACTCTGAATGTGTGTGTCCCCTATTAATACACTGTGAAACCGAATTGAACGAAAATTGGTACAGAGGTAGAACTAGCAAAGGGCACCTCAGTGTCATGTTTTATATCTCCGCCATCTTGACGGAAATGTAATGACGGCTACCCAAATGTTCAAAGCTTAAATCAAATTAAGACTAACCTAATCATCCGATCTCTACCAAGTTTGGCAACAACATATAGTTATATGGCAAGCGTCTTTTGAATAAATTACAAGGTCATAAACCCAATAGGTTGCAGATGGCGGCCATGTATGTGTGCAAATCGATTTCCCCTATCAATTCAAACACAGTGAAACCGAATTGAACTAAATTTGGTACAGATATAGCACTAGCAAAGGACACCAAAATGTCATGTTTTATAGTGCCACCATCTTGACGGAAACGGAATGGCGGCCTCAAAAAAGTTAAAAGTTTAAATCAAATTACGACCAACCCAATCATGTGATCTCTACCAAATTTTGCAACAACATACCTTTTTGTGGGAAGCATCTTTTGACTGAACTACAAGGTCATAAGCCCGGTAGTTAGCAGATAGCGGTCATGTATGTGTGCAAATCGATTCCCCATATCAATTCAAACACGATGAAACCGAATTGAATGAAATTTTTTACAGAGGTAGCACTAGCAAAGGGCACCTCATATTCATGTTTAATATCCGTATAGCACGTTAAATTTCAACAAGCAACTACAACCAACATTCAATTATACTCCTTGAAAAGGACAAAGAGTTATAACAATACCCATGCATTTTGGTGAAAGTAGGCTATATGTTCTTTACTGAACATCTTGTTTCACAATAGAACAGTTAATTAAAATGCACCGCCAATCAATAAAAATTCTATTATAATTAGTACATGTTACGATCCAACAAACTAAGAAATTTACAACAATAAATATATACGATCTCAATTCCAACTGTCAGCTTTTGAACTTGACAACCACCCATCCCGGGATTTCTTGAAAATTATATTTAATGATTTAGAATCTTTATTTAATCAAATTATTTGTAAGGATATCCATTTTATTTTATTTCAAATTGATTCTATTATTTTATTTATAGTATTTGAAGCCATTTTCAGTGTTGCCTTAGTAAACGAAAGTTTGATGCTCCTCAGTCGGTCAACACGATTATGCCCAAATGAGATGGGCTATTCCCTGATCATGAAAAAAATTACATGAGATTAATAAATACACTAGGATGAGCAGTTTCGATCGTTGAGCGATCATCATCAGATCTATAACACATAGGCTCTAAAATTTATGTCTGAAAGTTTGGGCAAAATATTTACAATACGTACTCTTATTTAGTAGCAGTATTCTGTTGTCTGTTAGGTAGTCAGCCCAAAGGCTGGTTGGATCCTCAAAAAGTACGGCCTTAGCTTGGGTTAGATGCCCACAAAACTCCAAAGTAAGACTATAATGAGGCATACTAGGCAAGATGAGGAGTGAGGTAGTCAGAACAATAGCCCTGACCCTTTGAGTGGCACCTTTCACAGTACACACAGACCCTATTTGTGGCCTGAAATCCATTACTCAGCACCACCCATACCTTAGTAGCTTCCGTATAATTACAGCCATGAATGAGACTGAGACATTGGTGCAAAGCCACATTACACTCTAGCCTGTACCAATAGACAAATACAAAAGTACTGCATTAATCAAGAAATGGTCAACAGACCTAAGCTGCAGTATTAGTTGAGGTAATTCAACTCGTCGGTATTTGTTAGTTATAGTCTATGTGATATTTTGTTAAAGTACTGAAAGTGGTGATTGACCTCCAAACTTGCTTGTTTAGAGTGAATGATTGTAGTTAAATGGTTAATTCAGGTTGTATTGTACAGGCTACTTAAATGATCGAGTCTTGCATGTCCTGGCGAGAGCAGTTGTCTCCGTCACTATCTACACTCAACTGGGGGAGCTTCCTGTGTGCCAGGGTCTCTTATATACCTGGGTATTTTCCCTCTCGCATTCCTAAGTTTCTTCAGTCGTCGTACTCGTGTTGATCGACTGAAACGTATCAAACTTTCGTCTATTATTTTACATTACGAATGCATTTTTGATAAGTTTAGACATACATGTTTGGCACAGACATTATTTTATCTGCTTAGAATCATTTGACCAATTTTTGTTACACTATTAAAGAACTGTTTGGAACATGATCTCGGGGTAATACAGTGAGTCCGGGAATGTTCTCCGCAGCGCCTACATGCGTCTGCGAGAGCAAGCTACAGCAGTTACGTTGGTAGCACGGCCGCCGCTTGCATCATCTCTACTTAGTATAAAACGAAGTCCCCGATTCTTGGATGTTACGGGTCAACTTGAGAACCACTGGATGCGTATGTTTGATGCGGTTTTCACCATTCTGTAAAGGATATATCGAGGATGATTTCTGTAGAAAATAATTTATTTATAATCAAAGGAAGCCGAGCAGTAACGATTTTAGTGGAAAAGTCTATATAAAACCTGGCGTCCGAGCGCTTTTTAAGCTTACGTTGGGGAAACCGTTAAAATACCTAAGTACTATGAGTGTAAGAATTGTTCAGCATGAATAGTTCTACAAAAAAGTCCGCGAGAGCATATGTCTCTCTTCAATACATCGCCCACTTAAAGTGTTTTTACGTTTTAATTTCTTCCAACCATGTCCATTCAACTACTGAGGCGACAGTTTACAAGCTAACTAAGGGCGAGTCTATCATCCTTGTAACAAATAAACAGTAAACTTTGTACTCACCACAGCCATTCATATCAGATGCTGGAACCATTCACAGTACAACACTCTTTTTCCGTAATTCATGAACCACGGTAACTTTAAAAGGGAACAACTGAAGCTTGTCTCTTACAGCTTTATGTGCTGTCGGCTTAGAAGTTCCTGTTTGTTGAAATAATTTTCGTGTTGATTTACTTGGACTACGCAGCATTATATCGGAGATTTCATCAAGTTTTTCGTCTGTTAAAAGCGTAGGCCTGCCTGTTCCCGGTACATCGTGAACTGAGCCACTCACAGGAAATTTACTTACAAAATCCCGAACGGTATCACGGTTTGGACACTTTGAATTAGGAAACCGTGCCTGAAATCTTAATTTTAAATTTTCTGTAAACCAATCGCCTTCGTGAAAAACTTATTAAAAAAACAACTCTCTCTTCAGTAGTAAACATTACCGCCTATATACTGTTGCACTCTTCCAATAATAATCTATCTGAACGCTCGCTGACTTTAATACACGCTGCAGACATGCAGGCTCGCGCGCTTATCGCGATACACACCGACAACTCATACGGGGAAGTCCCGCTTTGAAGGACACAGTGCAGTATAGCCAACTAAAACTCATGACTCAACCACTCACAGCTGCACGTGCCCACTGCGGAGAACATTCTCGGGCGCCCTGTATGTGGACAAGAAGATTGTTCTGCTTTAGTATTGATAAAGTGTGGGCACTGTGAAAAATGTCTTTCTCTTAAGCATTGTTTGATCGTGGAGTTTCATATTTTTTTGCAAGTAGATCGCATTGATATAAACTTTATTTAAGAGTTGTTGCTTATTTAGGGGCATTGATACATTGTGGTCATGTATCGCCGTGTACTTTGGTGTGTGTAGAAGGTGTCTGATAACCTGTGTATAGGGGTATACTTAAAATCGTAGGATTTGGGTAGGAAGCGGCCGTGGCCTTAAGTTAGGAACCATCCCAGCATATGCCTGGAGTAGGAGTGGGAATGTAAGGGAAACCACATTTAGTATTTCTGAGGTTGCCTCGCACCAGGAGGTCCTGGGTTCGATTCCCGGCTCCGTCAGGGATTTTAGAAACTGACGTGAGGGCTGGAACGGGGTGCAGTCAGCCTCGTGCGGACCTGAGTAGCTGTGAGACAGTACCCCGGTCACGGAGACCAAGATTAACGGCCGAGAGGACCCAACGGGCTGACAATGCTTCACCCTATAATCTGCAGGCCAAATTGCTGGGCAGCGGTCGCTTGGAAGGCCTAGGCCCTTCATGGGCTGTAGCGTCATGGGGTTTGGTTTGGTTTTCAATATGTCTGAGGTAGTAATCAAACCCATCTCTTCTGATTTTTGCCTCACGAGGCTGAGTGTACCCCGTAATAGCCCTCAGTTCAGAAATAAATTCATGGGCAGAGCTGGTAATCGAATCCGAACCTCCAGGGCGACATTAGGCTAGTCACTATACCTCGCGGTGGTGAACCCTGTAGTAATCTTCAGTATAATGACTCCAGTAGGCGGGTAACGCTCTAGCACGAGTAAGCAATGAAGAGCAGGGAAGGGAAGTAATCTTATTTGCGGTCGTAAAGTGCAGGCAGCCACATGCTATTTACGTTCCGCAGACAAATCACAGCACTCAAGCTCACCTGAATTTCTTATGCTTGGCCATCAATGTACTTGAAGTACGGTACATATATAATGCATATCTGTTATGACTTCCTGCTATTCTAGTGCAAATATCTGCATAGCAAGAGAAGTCTATATGGTCTATTGTCCGTAGTTGGTGTTATACTGCTATTAAATTAGGGTTAGGCCACAATCCGTCAGAAGAAAGGAGGGAAGGAAGGAAGGAAGGAAGTAAAGAAGGAAATAAATTTGTTGTTAGACGTGACCGTTGATCTCGCTATCATTAGCTACGGGACCACTTTTTGCGAGGAATCCAAAACACCTGGCGTGACATTACATGTCGAAAATTCCATACCTTAAGCGGGATTTGAACCCTGATGGCCTTTGTGGGAGGTAAGTGAATTGTCCAATGCGCCTTCATACCCCGAAAATCAGCTCTGCCAAGAACAACGATAAATTACAGGCTATTCATGTTTACTCATGGTCCTTTCCGTCTTTTTTTTGTCGGTTTTTGTTTGTTTTTGTTTCGAGACATGTGTTTTCCTATTCCGTTTTATGTTCACTACATATTTCAGTTTTTTTTTTCATGAAGATGTCACAAACACCCTGTCCTCGAGTCAGAGGATTTAACCACAGGATATTAAAATTCCCCAACCTTGGCCGCAATTCGTGAAAATTATTTAGGCCTGTACTAAAATAAAAATGGAATGCTGCACGCTTAACTTTCCTCAAAATCTCTAACAGATTAAGACGAATATACCTAGGTATTATCAACAGGTATAATACACAGCTAAGTTCAGTTCAAATTGTGCATTTTACCTTAAATCTTGGCTATGAAACTTACGATTATTTCATTCGTTTATTGCCCATGGACTATATACGGGAATTCAGTGATTATTTATTTATAAAGCGCAAGCTATCGCTGCTGTAGAGTTTTGATATAGTATAGTGTTATAGGCATATACTGTATAATATTTTCCATTTTATTACACACAATATACGCTTAATAGTGTAACGTCTGAGTAATTATAAAATTACTTAGTAAAGTAGAAAAATCAATCTTATCCAGCTTTGAACCCCAGCCGAACGTATGGGTCCATAACCTTAACCATGAAGCTAACTTGGTCATTTCTACAAAAATGTTATCAACAGTGTTAGATGCAACTCCGTAGCAAGTACTGATTTTGGTAGAAACGATTTCTTAGACGTAGTATGCCTTCATGATAAACTATTTCACACTAAATTTATATTATTGAAATCAGTTTATTATATGCAGCACCCTGAACTTACTGAAATATGAGTCAGGCTGCAAGCGTCATCCGCCATCTTGTTGCGTGACCAAGCATTGTTAAGCCTGAGCGCTCCTAAAAGTCACTGCCACAGTATAATATTATAAAATGAAATTATAATATCCAATGGGTCACGTCCTTGAGGACAATTTTTAACCTGTAGTTATGGATTATAATGCTTACATTATTCACACCACCGCCATCTTGGAATTATTTGGGTGATGACCTTGTAGATGGGCACAAGACGTGTCCCATATAAAAGTATAGTTTAACAAAATTTGGTAGAGATCCGATAATTAGTGTAGTCGTACTTTGATTTAAACATTGAACATTTGGTTGGCCTCCATTTTGTTTTGGTTTATATGACGGTGATATGAAACATGACACTGAGGTGCCTTTGGCTAGTGCTACCTTTGTGCTGCATTTGGTTCAATTCGGTTTGGTCGTGTTTGAATTGATAGGGGGACACACAGACAGACACACGAACTTTTGTGCCGTGTAGATCTCATTTTATTCAAAAATCGAAAGTGGGCTAAGATAACATTTAGATATGTCGATATAATATAATATTGTATTAATGCAGCCAACGACCATTTATTTTATTTTCTCGACGGGTCAGAGAAAGGATTTTGGAAGGAAATCGGCCGTGAAACTATTGAAAGAAACCGTGACGGCATATTCATGAAAAAAAAAAAAAAACGTGGCACTAGAGCCCGGCCTACCAAGCGCCCGCTGCCCAGCTATTTGGTCTGAAGATTATGGGGTGACGTGTGGTAGCGCGTTGGTTCCCCTAGGCCGTTGGTTCTCGTGACTGGGATGTGCTGCCTCACTGTCAGAAAGCTACTCAATGTCCTAACGAGGCTGAGTGTAGCCCGTTCCTGGCCTCACGTCAGTAACTAAAATCCCCGACGGAGCCGGGAATCGAACCCAGGACCTCTGTCCGAGAGGCAGGCGCGCTACCCAACACCACGGGGCCAGCATTTGCATGGTGGTGAAAATGGGAATCCACGAAAACCGTTTTCAGGAAGGTCAAGATGGGATTCAAACCCACGCTCTCCCGATGCCAGCGAGGCACGAGGTAGCGCGTTAGCGCTCTCGGCCACCACAGCCTGTTCGATGTAGTATCGATTATCAAATAATTGGATGTGGGTATAATCTGACAGATTAGTTGCACCCGACGTTAATAGTATTTAGGTTGCGCTTGGTGGTTCGATAAATAAACCCTTTCTGAGTTAAAACTCCAATTATAACACTCCAAATTGACAGTGGCTACATCCTTGAGGAATAGCTATAGTCAGCCAACATGACCTGTGGCCACGCGTGCATTCTTACAACTACTGTGTTGTGCATGACTTTCTCCTTTTAGTGATAACTTCAGCTCCAGGCACACACCAACAAAGAACTTTCTATTCGTATGCATTTAATATACAGGGTTATTATACATGATTGAAGAGATTTCATAAATTCACTGTAGCTACATTAATTGACATATTGTCACAAAACTCAACAGCCATTTTGAAAAATTCTAAAAGGTTTTGTATTGTTGAAGCCTCACTTCAGATTTCTGCCACGAGAGCGCAGCAGTGAGCAGTTAAACAAGATGTTGGCAGACGCCGAGGGAGCATATGTTGTGCTTGAAATGTATTCACATCAGTCCGCCGTAACTTCTATCATGATGTTCGTGAAAGTTTAAACAGGAAATTGAAAAACCGATGGATCGGTCGTGGTGGGGTTGGTGATCAGCAATTCATGTCATGGCCTCCACGCTCTTCTGACCTAACCCCATGGGAGTTTCTTTGTGTGTGTCTATGTGAAAGATTCAGTGTTTACACTACCTCTACCAACAAACCTACCAGAACTGCGAGTTTGTATCAACAGTGGATTTGAACAGATTGACAGGGACATGCTGCACTTGATTATCGACATGATATCTGCAGAATCACTAGGATGCAATTATAGAGCACTTATAATATGTAAAACAAACTTTTTGAGTCTTTCTAGGTGTGTGCCAAGTCCTGTGACAATATGTCAATGCATGCTCATTTCTCCTTGTACATGCGACTGCTTGTGAGGATGTACACATACATACATACATACATACAACACAGTTCGTTGGGCTGCCTACAGTAGTAGGAGCATCGGACAAAAAGTACTACATTCTACACCCATGATGTGTCGACAGTTCTCTGCTTTAGGCGTGTAGCGAGACGGTATACTCCACAGTTTATTTTTGTCGTGTAGCCTCCTGGGAGGCCGAGCGCAGTACTTTCTAGTGAGCGCCCGTGGGCGATCTGCGTGTCCGAATGACGATGAAGTGATGATGAAGACGCCACATACACCCAGTCTCCGGACCAGAGGAGTCAACTCCAGGAGATGAAAATCCACGATGGCCCGGCCAGGAATCGAACCCGGGATCCTTTGGGCCAAAGCCTAGCGCACTAACCAATTCGCCATGGGGCCGGACACTCCACAGGTGAAAGCTGTATATTCAGACACTCAACGTTTAGCCTTTAGATTCGATTGTAGCACTCCATACTGACAGGAAAAAAAAAGTTGCCGATAAGTCATTGTTGCTACAGAATTACTACCGTATACATCTATATACACCTCTTTATGTTCGACGATGTCGAAATATAAATATTATATGGCAGAAAACTGTATCATAATAAGGGTCATTATAGTACTATTCTTCATTATGAAACAGTTTCTCCAGCCAATCAGAGCTCATTCATTGTCCAATTAGGCAAGGATAACTTCGCGCATGCGCTCAAAATCCTATATGTCGGACATGAATTACATGATTTGAAAGTTCAAATTGGATTTCGGATCAACCATGTAGTTACAATCCCAAACACAAAGACAAAATCAGCACGAATCTTTACGGTAACAAGAAAATACTATGACCTATGCAAGAAATTTATGAATCTACGTCCAGAAGTTAGCAACGCAGCATCATTCTATATAAATTACCGACATGGAAAGTGCACCGTCCCATATGTTCGCGTAAATAAACTGGCAAATATGAGGCAAGAACTAGCACTGTACCTTAATATCCCCAACTCCAATTTCCACACAGCACATTGCTTTCAAACGACATCGATGACAATATTAGTGAATGGTAGTTCTGATCGGCACTAGACATCATGCAGGCTGTAAACAATAGCATTGCCAAGCAAAGTAAATGGTCTCTGGTTTCGAAATTTTTTGACCCACGCATGCGCTCTGTTCAGCCTGCAAACCACCCACCGCGCTCTGTTCACTAACTGAAGTTACTGAATCCCACAGCTATTTATGAATATTTATGTTGAAACATATAATAAAGTTATAATTATCGCCGAACATAAACAGTCGTATGCAACTCGCCTATAATGGTAATTAAGACACTCGTATGGAAATTATAAAACTCGCTACGCTCGTGTTATAAACATACTCATGTCTTAATTATTGCCTTTATAGGCGAGTTGCATGATGTACTATTCTAACCGCTGCTTCTGCCATTATTACTATTATTATTATTATTATACTGATGATTGTTTTACGTCGTTATTCCCAACGAAGGAGCGTGATTGAACCTGTTTCACAGATGAATATGAATTAGCTTTCTTCTCTTCCCAAAATCTCTTCATTCTCTCACTATGATAGTTTTCCTATTTGCTGTCCATGCAGTGGTGGCTATCATTCGGGAGTTTGCAGCAAAATGGTGTTTGTATTATACTGATTACTATCTATATATTTAAAACACTAAGCTGTTTTTTGTACACACGAGATTGTGAAAACGACTTAACCGATTGGCTTCGTAAGCCATTCTAACGAAAGCTCTTGACATGCAGATTTGCAGAGTTTCTTTAAAAGGAAAATATATGTTATGGTATATTTTTAAATAATTAAAGAAATATGTAATATTTGACAGTCCCGCGCATGCGCACAATGGCCTTTCTCAACAAGGAAAATGGCGATTCCGGTCGCGTCTAACTGAAATCTTTGTTTATGAGAATTAAAAAGGGTCTCCAATAATGATAATTATGTTTTTACAATATGCATTGAAGTAGAATTATATTAAATAAACCACGAATTGAAGGACTTAAACTGCAGGTTGAGTGTGTATACTGGTTAGATAGCTTAATACTGCGGAGTGCCATAGTTGTCTGGATGGCCAAGGGGATAAGGTTACTCCCTAGAAATATGTATTATGCATGATCGAGAGGGTTCGATTCCCTCCTCGGATATGTTTTTTATTTTCGTTTTCTGCCTTCCTACGATTGGTATTGCATTGTAGAAACATATGTCACTTTTATCATTCCCGTCAAGTAACGAATTCTCTGTTGCCATCCTTTGCATGGTCGAGAGTGTTCGATTCCCACCTCGGATACGTTCTTTTATTTTCATTTTCTTCCTTCCTACGATTGGTATTACATTGTAGAGATATATTTCACTTTTATCATTCCCGTAAAGTAACGAATTCTCTGTTGCCATCTATATATTTAAAACAGTAAGCTGATTTTTGTTTCGGCGAGATTGACAGAACGGTTGAACCGATTGACTTCGTAATGCACTCTGACGAAAGCCCTTGGCCTGTATTTTTGCAGAGTGTCTTTAAAATAAACAAATATGTAACCATATATTTTTAAATTTATAAACAAAACTGCAAAATTATTGGCTCAAGCGCATGCGCAGAATCACCTTGGTTAATGACAGACATGGCGGATGTCCACCGCGTTTTAATGTAATAGTTATTATTATAAGAAATATAAGGGAGGGGAATATTAATTATGATGTTTCCACGATATATAGTACAAAGGAATTATAATAGACGGGAAATGTAGAAGAACTTACACTGACTGTTGAGTGTGTATAATTGTTTACATGACATAATATTGCGTACCATATTTAGTGTTTCGGTGGCTCAGTGAAGTTCCGGAGTTGAAATTTATGCATCGTGAAATGGAGACGGTTCGATTCCCATCTCCGACAGTTTTTTTAATTTCCGTAATCTTATTTCTTGCAATTGGTATTACGTAGCCAAATCATACTTAACTTTTAAAATTCCCCTAATGTAACGAATTCTCCTTCATAAAGAAAAATTTGTAGTTCCCGCGCTTGCGCACAATGGCTCTATTTATACGAGCGAAATGGTGCATCCCACCGCTTCTTACTGAGATCTTTGTTTATGAGAATTAACAAGGGTCCCGAATATTGTTTATGATGTTTCCACATTATACATTGAAATAGAATTATAAAATAAGGGAGGTATTGAAGAACTTAAACAGTCAGTTGAGTGTGTACGTTTGTTTAAGTAATGTAATATTGCTCGCAATTCTCATCGTCCAAGTAGCTCAGGGCCAGCGTTCTGAGTCTGAGAATTTCATTATGCATTATCTTGAGAGTTCGAATCCCGCCTTCGACATGAATTTTTATTTCCCAATTATTCTTTCTTGCTGTTGGTGTCGCATTGTCTAAACATATTCTACTTTTATTATTCCCATTAAGTAAGGAATTCCCAACGATTTACGTTGCCATATACTTTTAAATTATTAAATTAAAATGGCCGTAATCGCTTCCGCCATGAGAGAATTGGCGAACATAATTCATTTGATGGACTCGGACATCGTGGTTACTCAGCCCCGTCTACTTTGGTGTGTGTGTAAAATGTTCTCTGATAACCTGTGTTATTGTGATGGCTATATTGATGTGTGCATTTGTAATTGAGGTGGGGAATGGGGAGTTGACGACCGAGACTTTAAGTTAGGAACTATCCCGGTATTTGCCTGGAGTGGAAATGGGAAACCACGGAAAACCACATCCAAGATTACTGAGATGGGAATCGAACCTTGCTATTCTTAATTTTGCCACAAGAGTGCGCTCCGTTCCAGCCCTCAGACCAGAATTAAATTTCTTGGCAAAGCAGTGATTGAGCCCGTAATCCTGGGCTCAGGGCCAGCGTTAAGAGTCTGCGAATTTCATTATGCATTATCTAGAGAGTTCGAATCCCACCTCCGACATGAATTGTTATTTCCCAATTATTCTTTCTTGCTGTTGGTGTCGCATTGTCTAAACATATTTTACTTTTATTATTCCCATTAAGTAAGGAATTCCCCACGATTTACGTTGCCATATACTTTTAAATTATTAAATTTAAATGGCCGCTATCGCTTCCGCCATGAGAGATGTGGCGAACATAATTCATTTGATGGACTCGGACATCATGGTTACTCAGCCCCGTCTACTTTGGTGTGTGTGTGTAAAATGTTCTCTGATAACCTGTGTTATTGTGATGGATATATTGAAGTGTGCATTTGTAATTAAGGTGGGGAATGGGGAGTTGACGACCGAGACTTTAAGTTAGGAACTATCCCGGTATTTGTCTGGAGTGGAAATGGGAAACCACGTAAAACCACATCCAAGATTACTGAGATGGGAATCGAACCTTGCTATTCTTAATTTTGCCACAAGAGTGCGCCCCGTTCCAGCCCTCAGACCAGAATTAAATTTCTTGGCAGAGCAGGGATTTAACCCGTAATTCGGGGTGATAGCTCAGAATGTGGGCTTCCTTGCGTTAATATGATTTTTGACATGCACTGAACGTATAATTCTGAAATTCCCTCCATTACGGTGGCTGGCGAAGTGAGTCTATGCTCATTCCCGTAGTCGACGAAATGATTCTATGCTCCCTTAGATAATTTACTGACATGGAAATGCAAAGGATTGTACCTACAACAGGTGATGGAAATTGTTTATTTAGAGCAGTTTCGTGCTGTTTATTTCAAAACGAAGAACTTCATCCTGAGCTGCGTTTGCAAGCAAATTGCAAAAATTGTTGCAAGCAGGGATAATTATAAGGATTTTATTTTTGGCGATCAGTCTCATCGTATTCTCATCAGCAACCAACTTGAGAATGAAAGTCCCTGAACTTCATTGTATCAGTGAATATTTTTGTTTATTCATTATTTGTTTAGAGTACATAACAATGAATCTAACCATGCTGTGGATTTTTTTTCAATAGAAGTATTATTTGCCATTTAATATTTGGCGGCTGCGTTGATGCAGGCAACTATAGTGTTATTGAATATGACGTTAATTTGGGGAGAAATGCTGCTATAAATAAACCCATTTGATGAAAAAGAACATTAGCCGCAATAAAATGGGAAATCAGAGAAAATACGAAGCCACTTTTAAAATCCAATATAAATATGCCATTTCAGAAGCAATTCCAGAGTATATGCTATACAGTGTAGGGTCCTTAACGAACAAATGTAAACATTGTTCTGCACTGTATTTCTCTTGCGAGAAATCTACGCTTGGTTACTTTGATCTTTGCTGTTGAAATGGTAAAATTGATCTGACTAAATATAAAATATTCGACATGCTGCAACAATTTTTCACTGGAGATGATATCTCAAGGAATTTCGGAGATAATAATCGGCAGTACAACAATGCCATGAGCTTCGTTTCCTTTGGTACCGGTACCAATGTTACTATGCCACATGCATACGGTTCATATTGTTTTAAAATGCATGGATTTGCACATCATCGCATTTCTTCGTTATATTCCAAAATTATAAGCGACGGTTCTTGCGACCAGTTGTATATATTAGATTCTCCAGAAGCTAATCGAGTCAGATCTGCAAATCAAGTGAATTCCTGCAAAACCCCTACATTTAACATTCAAAATCCAGCTGACGATATTCGATTAGCTCGGCCCATAGTTTGGAATGGAGCCCCAATGGCAAACATTCATTCATTAATGTGTGTGAATCTACTTCTAAGGGATACGTAATGACATTATTCCTTTTTGTGGGAAAGTTATTCTTCATGGAGACTTCAGGTCTGTCGCACACTTCTCGCCAAACAGTTATTTATATTAAATACTCTTCTCTCTGTCCCTTCTCCAAAATACGCCACTTACATAAAAACACGCGATTGAAACAAGGTGAAATGGAATTTTCTGATTATATGCTACATGTTAACGGCGACAACTTCTCTATGGTTGGTGATAATCAAGTGTTACTGAATTACCAGCCAAACTTTCAACGCATGAGGATACCGTGCCTGAAACATTTACTTCTGCGAAGGATATAATAAATTTCTCGAAAGTTCGCATTCTTACACGAATGGTTGGTACCTTAGTTTAGGGGCTGCGAAAATGCGGTCATGTAGCCCCGTGTACTTTGGGTGTATGCGTAGAATCTGTCTGATAACCGGTGTTAATAATGTGATGGCTGTATTAGTGTGTGTTATCTGCGATTCAGGTAAGGACTGAAGACGATCTAATTTTCCAGTAGAGTAGTTCCTACTTTTGCTACCAAATGCTACCGTCCACGACACCTAGCTGCGGACTTGGCGACTAGATGCCATCGCAGCCAGCACCTGGCGACGAACTTTGGAACTAATATAGCGTTATCAAATAATCTAACCTACAAATTTTGGCTTCACACAAATGTACTGTAGTTAGTGGAAGATTCTTTTTCATGTCATAAATCTAAGGCATAGGACCGCCGGATTTACTTCCCCTCCTGAGGAAGGCATACTGAGGGATTCTTACACCAAAACAAGTAGTTCCGTGAAGAACTATACAGCCTATTTTCATATATCCTACTTATGTTAATTACCACTATCAACATACACAATTTCTGTTTGATTGCTGTAATAGATTCGTAGATATTAAGAACCGACTAAATATTTCGGATGGTCGCCATGTTGGATTTTATATATGTAGGTCCTACAGTTGTGTACTGTTACAAGCAGATTATTGTGAATGTGTAGTATTCAAACTTCAATTGCATAATTAGGACACAAGAAAAAACAAGGAGATTTTAAAATTTTTCACAGCTGCCATCTTGAGGTTATGGAAACAATTGAAATAAATTAGATGCCAGTGGATTAACATTCGTATAAGGATTCACTGTACCAAGTTTCACTGCACTCGGATGGTTAAATTGCGAGAAACGTCCATGTGAATATTTATAATTCGCGTCACCGCCATGTTGGATTTGTGATCACCAGGTTATTTAAAGTCCTATAGGTGAACTTAAGTTCATAGCCCCTATGAACATTAAAAAATGCAGTTTGATTGCTAAAATAGTTTCGTAGATATTCAGTATCGTCTAAATATTTCGGATGGTCGCCATGTTGGATTGTTAAATGTATAGGCCATAGATTCATGTACCATTAAAGGAAAATTATTGCGTAGGTTCATTATTCAAACTTTCACTTCGATCGCATGACTACATCACAAGAAATAAAAACTTAATTTTAAAATTCGCACTGCCGCCATCTTGAGGTTATGTAAGCAATTGAAATAAATTAGATACCAGTGGATTACAATGTGTATAAATATTTCCTGTACCAGGTTTCAGTGCGCTTGGAACATTAAATCGTGAGAAAGGTCTATTTAAAATTTTCAAATTCGCTTGGCCGCCATGTTCGTTTTGTAGTTAACCGGTTTTTGAAAGTCTTATAGATGGACTTCCAGTAGTGCCCTTTATCTCCGTACAAAATTTTAGCGAGATACCGCTAATAGTTTCAGAGATATAGAATGCCGGTGAAATATTTCGCACATCCGCCATCTTGTGATTATGTAAACAATTGAACGAAGTTAGATGTCGGTGCATTACAATGTATACAAACATATACTGTACCAAGTTTCATTGCGTTTGGTTGGTCAAATCACGATAAACGTCTATTTAAATGTCGCAAATTCGCTTGCCCGCCATGTTGGTTTTGTAGTTACCAGGTTTCCAAAAGTCACATAAGTGAACTTATAGTAGTTCCCTCTATCACCATAGAATATGTCAGGGTAATATCTGTAATTGTTTCGGAGATATTGAATGCTGGTGAAATATTTCGCACAGCCGCCATGTTGGATTGGTGAGTCGTAACAAAATTTGAAGGGCACGGTCGAGGTCGCCGGGAATAGTGCTATGAACTTTCCGAGTTTCATTGAAATCGCTCCTGCCGTTTAGATTTTATTATGGGGACACACACACACGAATCACACACACACACACACACGCACACACACACGGACAAAAGGTGATCTCATAAGCCTATTTTTTCAAAATTGGAAATAGGCTAAAAATGAACAATGAAATGAAATCAACTTATATGCCATTGACCTTCTATCCAGTAGCTTAGTTCAAAAAAATACACGAGCATTAACAGATTACATACTGAAGATGAAAGATTGCACTCTCGACATTGCAACATACTGCTGGCCATGACTGAAAACGTGATGAGGAAAATTGAGACCTATACGTTTATTTCAGTTTCCTGCGTAGTTCTTTAATTTCTTGGAATTAAATTATATGCCTCCACATAGTCCAAACGCTTGACTCATAGTTATGCTCCTTAAGAAATCTGAACATTTCCCAAGGGCTTCTAAATGCAACCGTATTGCTTGGATTTGGAAATAATAAGTGCACTTAAAATTAGGCAGAGAGGCCTAATCCTTCGACTTGATTTAACACCATCCGAAAAAACACTACCATTTTCTTTTAAGAAGCAACATTTTCCAATTCGCTTGGCATACTTTATCACAATCAATACTCAAGGCGAAACTCTGGAACGTATAGGTCTCAATATTTACCTCATCACGTTTTTAGTCATGGCCAGCAGTATGTTGCAACGTCGAGAGTGCAATCTTTTGACGCCTTTAAAGTTTCAACAGTGCCTAAAAGTAATCGTACAAAGAATTCCTCAGTAAATATTTTCCCATTGGCCGTCATGTTTTGACGGGTTTCAACTAGTTATTATTTAAGTCTTTATTATGGCAAAGTTAGGTACATGGCTCTGTCTTACACTTAACGACATACAATGCAACTTTTTACAAATAAAATGTACACAATGTTTCCTAACATGTTAAGTCTAAACAAACCTAACTCCTAAAATAGAGGTAAGGGGCAGATGACATCGCTGTTACGCTCCTTAAAACAAAAATAAGTATCTAAATTTGATATGACAACAGTTGCCATAGTTATTTTACATACGAACTAACCCTTTAAAGGGCAAATAACTGGGGGTATAAAATATAGTTTTTTTTTGCACTTTTTGTAATTGGGGGTGATAGATGAGTAGGAATATGCAACAATTTTATGGGTATGGATTCTATTTTATGAAATGCTAGCAGGTACCCGCGGCGTCGCTCGAGTCATAGTCGTGTCATATTGTTATTCAATGAAATGCCGGTTTAACCCCGTTAACACCCCTTTAGAACCTGAATATTCAAAAATCCCTCCTTAGTAGACGTTTTCGACACACAACAAACATATCCCCAAAATAGCATTCTTCTAACATTAATAGTTTTGGTTGGTCGATGAGAGTGAATATCCAAAACACCTTCCTTAGTAGACGTTTTTCTTCCAGAATTTCACCCCTCCCGATGGGCCCCTTAAATTGGATTTATGAAAAAAAAAAACGGTTGAACACCTATTTATTTAATTATTTTTTATATTTTATTAAGCTGATTGTTTTCCTCTGAGTTTCAAACTCCTCGCCTATGTCGTTTAAGAGATGCACACTCCGTTAGGAATCCTTCAACCCCACTTTTCACCCCTTTCACCCATAATATACACCACATCGAAAAACCATTAGACATGTGTCAGCTTATTTTTAATGATTAGTTTATGTGTCACATCCCCAAATGAAACCTCTCTTGAGATATTGATATTTAATAAAATGCACGTTTATCCCCTTAACACCCCTTTAGAACCTGAATATCAAAAAATCCTTCCTTAGTGGACGTTTTCGACATACAACAAACATATCCCCAAAATTTCATGTTTCTAACTTCAATAATTTTGGCTGGGCGATGGTGAGTGAGTGAGTCAGTCAGGACATTTTCTTTCATTTATTTTTGAGAATTTCACCCCTCCCCATGAAACCCTTAAATGGGATTTATGAAAAAAAAAACCGGTCGAACACCTATTTACTTATTTTTGAAGCGGATTTTTTTCCGCTGAATTTCAAACTTCTCGTTTATGTCGTTTATGAGATACACGCTCCGTTAAGAAATTCTCAACCCCCAATTTTCACCCCTTTCACCTCATAATATACATCATATCGATAAGCCCTTAGACATATGTCTGCTTATCTTTACTGATTAATTTATATGCCGAATATCACATCCCCAAATGAAACAACCCGTGAGATATTGTTAATCAATGAAATGCAAGTTTAAGCCCCTTAACACCCCTTCAGAACAAGAATATCCAAAAATCCATCCTTTATGGACGTTTTTGACATACAACGAACATATCCCCAAAATTTCAAGTTTCTAACTGCAATATGTTTGGCTGGGGGTTGATAAGTGAATATCCAAAAATCCTTCCTTAGTGGACTTCTTTCCCCAGAATTTCACCTCTCCCGATGGGCCCCTTAAATTGGATTTATGAAAAAAACGGTCGACCACCAATTTACTTATTTTTCAAGCTGAATTTCCCCGTGAGTTTCATATTTTATGCCTCTGTCTTTCAAGAGATACTTGCTCCGTTAGGAATCCTTCAACCCCCACAATTCACACATACACCTCATAATATACACTACATCGAAAAACCCTCAGACATGTGTCTTCTTAATCTTAATGATGAGTTAACATGCCGAGTATCGCATCCCCCCAAGGAAATCAATCGCGAGATATTGTTATTCAATTAAATGCAGGTCTACAACCTTAACAACCCTTTAGAACCTGAATATCCAACAATCCTTCCTTAGTGGACGTTTTCGACATACAACGAACATAACCCCAAAATTTCGAGGTTCTAACTCAATAATTTCGGCTGGGCGATGATGAGTGAGTGAGTAAGTCAGGACATTTTCTTTCATTTATTTTTCAGAATTTCACCACTCTCATGAACCTCATAGATTGGATTTATGGAAAAGAAAACGATCGAACACCTATTTACTTATTTTTAAGCTCCCCCCCCCCCCCGAGTTTGATGAGTGAGTGAGTTAATCAGTTAGAACACTTTCTTTCCTGTTTTCCCCCAGAATTTCATCCCTCTCCAAGGGCCCATTAAATTGGATTTATGAAAAAACGGTCGAACACCTATTTACTTATATTTTAAGCAGTTTTATACGCTGAATTTCAAACTTCTCGCCTATGTAGTTTAAGAGATACTGTACCCATGTGAGTAATCTCGTTGAATAATATGCATCTGCCTCCAACTAGCATCAGCTCTCAGGCGTGTACGGTAACCCCAATTTTGCAGTGCATATTTTGGATTTGAGGCTAACAGGTATCAACTCTACAATGATAAGGCACAACTCTATTCTAAAACTTTAATTCATTTATAAATCATGGCTTCAAACACAAAACAATACCCAAAAAGCATAAAATAAAAGCAAACAAAATTTTTACTTCCACAATCCATAAGTAAACAAATATAAAATCACAACAAAGTCATATCTAGCCATAATGCTTTACCCTTCTGTGAACTTCACAAGGATATACTAGTGCGCTGATGCACCTACGACTTCAAAACAAATGTACATTAACATAACAGTCATACAATGTGACTTCTTTAATATTACAACAAGGATTATTCCTTAAATCTCTTTATGTTAAACAATTATGTGTGCCGTGCGTGTTTTAATATTTTTCTTCTCACCAATGAAATGCTTTGCATGCATTTACCTATTTGGACGTTGCACCAAAATCAACGTGCAACTCCATAATTATGTAAGCTACCCCCTACATCCTCCAATTATATGGTTTCACCGCATGCTGTCTGTGATTCCTAGATAAAACGTTACGTTATAGCTTATGTCGGATTGTACGATAGACTACCTCGCGCTCATGGCGATTGGCATCTAGTAACCAACTACATGACTTGGCTCCAGTGACAGTACAAATATATCATGTAACTATTCGTCAGATAGCTAAATTAATGAACCATCAGGATTAACTATAATTATCCATGTGTTCACAAACCACATGGCTATAATACTCAACATAACAATCTTGCATTATATGTCATTTTAACAAGGTCTAGAATCTCTTCCCTCTTTTACTTGCCTGAGCGGTCCGGGTGGTTGGCACCGACCCTCGGCTAAAGGAAATCGCTACACAATAGAAAGTGGGATGGGTCGTTCCACCAATTATCTCGACCTTTCTAAAAGTTTGAAAGCTTCCCTCTCTCTAAGCAGTGGAGATTTACAAGACAAATACTGTGTCCTAACCGACACACATGTTCCCAAAGGATCTTAATTGACTATTCTGCCAACAGGTATTGAATGAGCTCTTGTAATTATTCCTACGTCGAGGATAATGATTAATTAATGGCCTCACATGGGTCCATTCAACATGAAGGTTCGGGGTTCGTAATGCATGAGCCTGGCGGTGACCGATGTCTCAAGTATAATATAGGCGCACAAAACCACTGTCGCCCTGAGTTTTCGCTGCCCACGAGCGTAAATAACTCATCATAAGTTCTCGGGAAATCATAGAGCTGCGAGGTGTCCTTGTTATCCTCGACTCTATCATAGGATTCCAATCCGGAACACATTCCAATCCTTTCTTCAGAGTTAGGGTCCATTCACTAAAACTCTGGCATAAATAATATCTCCAACAATGTCCACGACATAGGAGAATTCATACGTAGAATAGACTATCTGGCCCCTAATGCTCCATGCTACGACATTCCGACCTCTAATATTAAGAGAAATCTAACATTTACTCTATAAGCTTCTCAATTAAGCTGCAAATTCAATTCATTAAAAGCTCTTTCATTACTGGTATCATTACTGAATATATGCAATATTCTGATATAAAGCTTCTTTCCATAATTACTGAAATGTAATCTCACTGTAACATCTTCCTGCTTAGATTGATAAGCCTTGCACTTAGCGTTAATAATTCTCGCTTACACCATTTATTTGTTTCCTGATGTGTTCATTCATACACTTAATAACCATTATTATTATTATCATCATTTCTCACTGACATAAATGACCAAAATCATCCTTGATTATTATTATGAATCTCATTGACATAAATGACCAAAATCATTATTTATTATTATTCTCATATAAATTACCAAAATTTCCGACATAGCTAGACGTTTTAAACTCGAACAATCGCGTTCGTTACATTTACATAACTGATTGCCATTCTTAATTCATAGTGGGAATAACTACTCCACTTAATGATGCAAATCAACATCTCAACTCTATAAAAATCAACTCAATACTGATTAAACATGGAGGATCAGCCTCCTAACTGATTTTTACTGGCATCTATAAGGAATTCACAATACCTTTACGGAATCACAGACATGCATCGGTCCATACTTCTACATAATTATAACCATAATTTGTGGGGTACTTACATCTCTATAGGCATCTAAGGTGGCTCCAACCAATCATATTCTTCCATGTCGCCCGCCATAATGGGTTTAACGCGACATATTTCTCTTGTTTACACACATTTGATTACACATTCCTATCACCAACACGACACGTTGCATACCTTTCAGGAAGTTATCACTCCTCAAACATGTGAAACACTTCATCAAACACTACTTTAAATGATATTTTTACATATACATTACACTGAACACTCGTCACTTTATACACATTTCAATGCTGAAATTCCCTAGCAGAGATCGAAATTGCAGGTGTCGACGGCATCTTACGTTATCAACTCCTGATTGAAAGTCTGGTTATCTGCTCTCGGAACTCTCCAACAGTTTTTGTGACGCTCATTACTCCTACAGTAAGCGTTAACATCTGGTACTCTCATGGCAATACCAAACACTTAGTAGAGTTTCTTTAGCGCATTCTATCGTAGTTACACATATACGATTAGTTAATACTATACACAGTGCGCTTAATAAAGTTCAACACTTTCACAAATAATTATATACAATATTGCTACCGTTAGTCTATACGGTGCTTCATACTGAACACGTCATAGTTCGTGCGGCTGATTATGCCTGTATCACGACTATTATTCATACAAGCGTATTTACTGTTTCTTTTACACATACCAGTCTTTGTTCGGCGTCTCGATGAATAGAATCGTCATGCGTTTTGCCTTGACGAACTGGCTTCCACCTGGCTGTAGCTGACTGAAGTTTCACTCGAAGACTGCACGTAACTTATTTGAAGACTTCTGTCTGCGGCTTACACGCTGTCTCGTACTGCTGCATATTTGCTGCATACTGATTGCAACTTATTGCCATTGTGCTACAATTGACAATTGAGTAAAACTATAACTGACTGTAACTGCGCTTGGCGGCATGTAGACTGAACTTGGCTGCGTCTCGACTGGCTTACAACTGGGCTTCAACTGACTTCAAGTGAGCTAGAACAGAGTAACACTGAGAACAGAGTAGGACTGAGATTCAAGTGAGGGCTCCTCCTGGGGTCTACTCCCTTATATCGGATTTCCACAGAAAGTAGAGCAACATCTTCCCGCGTAATCTTCGCTCCTCTCACAGCATGATTCAGGTCTTCAAACCATGATCATTGTGTTCCTCTCTCTTCACAGGTCCCAAAACTATCTGTGTGCAAAGGAATCGCTCGTTCAATTAATTAATATTAATTCCTTTCTCCATGGCGTGGGACGCTACCTAGTCGGGAAGTCCCCGTCAACATCTTCACATCCCTCCGCGAACAATGGTCGTTTTACAGTCCTTACGCACATCACTAAATATGCACCAATTTCGCAGGTAAAAGACTCTAAAATTATCTTCTTGCCAAGATATTCACCTGTGTGCAACTCTCATCTCGATTCGTTACTCCAATCACGAGTAATCAATGATTTTTCTGGGCATTTCTCCGCCCCTACTTCAAATCTATTCTCCGTCGGGGAATAACTGTGTCATTATTCAGGCCTCTCCCCTGCTCCAGACGACATAATGGGGTGACAGAGATGGACGTGGCTCCACTGGGACCAACCCACAATTCTGGGCCGATTAGTAAATGTCAGCTCTGCCCTCCTCTGTGCTTCAAACCTCCAATAGCTTACACCAAATCGTCTTATAATGATATAATCTGCTCATTATTTCCTACATTATTTTAATAAATAATGCCATTTCATCAAAAATCACACCAGTGATTAAATATACATTTTCTTTCGAGGGGTTTTTACCAAGAAACTCCCTGTATAGATCTCTGGTTCGCTTCCTGGTGGAACCTTTTTACTGAGATCACAGTCTCTGAGAACCATGTTCGATTCCAGTCAGCATAACCCCATCGGGTTCAATACACGCTCCGTTAAGAACCCTTCAACTCAATTTTCACCCCTTTCACCTCATAATATACACCACACCGATAAACCCTTAGACATATGTTTGCTTATTTTTAATATTTAGTTTATATGCCGAATATGACATCCCCAAAGAAACAACTCACGATATATTGCTAAACAATGAATTGCACGTTTACCCCCCTTAACACCTCTTAAGGACCCGAATAAACTAAAATCCTTCATTAGTTGACGTTTGCGACATAGAACGAAAATACTCTCAAAATGTAATGTTTCCTACTTCAATAGTTTTTGCTGGGCGATGATTAGTGAGTGAGTCAGTCAGGTCATTTTCTTTCAATTATTTTTACCAGAATTTTACGCCCTCCCCATGCGCCCCTTAAATTGGATTTATAAAGAAACGCTCGAACACCTATTAACTTATATTTTAAGCTGTCTTTTTCCCCTGAGTTTGATGAGTGAGTGAGTTAGTCAGTCAGTCAGGACTCTTTCTCTCCTTTTTTTTCTAGAATTTCACCCCAACCCATTGGCCCCTTAAATTGAATTATGAAAAAAGAAACAGTCGAATACCGATTTACTTATTTTAAGCTGTTTTTTACGCTGAGTTTCAAACTTCTCGTGTATGTCGTTTAAGAGATACACGCTCTGTTAGGAATCCTTCAACCCCCACTTTTCACCCCTTTCACCTTATAATTTACATCACATCGAAAAACCCTTAGACACATGTCTGCTTATTTTTAATGATTAGTTTATATGCCGAGTATCACATCCACAAATGAAACCATTCGTGAGATATTGTTATTCAATAAAATGCAGCTTTAACCCCCTTAAGACACCTTTAGAACCTAAATATCCGAAAATCCTCCCTTAGTGTACGGTTTTGACATACAACGAACATATCCCAAAAATGTCATGTTTCTAACTTCAATAATTTTGGCTGGACGATGATAAGTGAGTGAGTGAGTCAGGACATTTTCTTTCATTTTTTCCCCTCCAGAATTTGACCCCTCACCATGAACCCCTTAAATTTGATTTTTGAAAAATAAACTGTCGAACAATTATTTACGTATTTTTAAGCAGTTTTCTCTCCCTGAGTTTGAAGGGTGAGTGAGTCAGTCAATCAGTTAGGACACTTTCTTTCCGCCCCCCCCCCCTGAGTTTCACCCCTTTCCACGGGCCCCTTTAATTGAATTTATGAAAAAATGATCGAACATCTGTTTACTTATCTTTTAAGCTGATTTTTTTCCGCTGAGTTTCAAACTCCTCGCCCATGTCGTTTAAGAGATACACGCTCCGTTAGGAATCCTTCAACCCCCACTTTTCACCCCTTTCACCTCATAATATACACCACATCGAAAAACCCTCTGACACATGTCTGTGTTTATATGCCGAGTATCACATCCCCAATGAAACCAATCGGGAGTTATTGTTATTCGATGAAATGCAGGTTTAACCCCCTTAAGACCCCCTCAATATCCGAAAATCCTCCCTTAGTGGACGGTTTTGACATACAATGATCATATTCCCCAAAATGTCATGTGTCTAACTTCAATAATTTTGGCTGGGCGATGTTGAGTGAGTCAGGACTTTTTCTCTCAATTTCCTTTTCTCAGAATTTCACCCCTCCCCATGAACCCCTTAAATTGGGTTTATGAAAAAAGAACTGTCGAACGCCTATTTACTTATTTTTAAGCAGATTTGTTCCCCTGAGTTTGATGAGTGAGTCAGTCAGTCAATCAGTTAGGACACTTTCTTTCCTGTTTTTCCCCCCCATAATTTCACCGCTCCCTAAGGGCCCCTTAAATTGGATTTATAAAAACGGTCAAAAAATATTTACTTATTTTTTAAGCTGATTTTTTTCCCCGCTGAGTTTCAAACTCCTCGCTTATGTCGTTTAAGAGATACACACTCCGTTAAGAATCATTCAACCCCCCCCCCCCACTTTTCACCCCTTTCACCTTATAATATACACCACATCGAAAACCCCTCAGACACGTGTCTTCTTATTTTTTATTGATGAGGGTATATGCCGAGTATCACATCTCCCAATGAAACCAAGCGGGAGATATTGTTATTCAATAAAATGCAGGTCTACCCCCTTAACACCCCTTTAGAACCTGAATATCCAAAAATCCTTCCTTAGTGCGCGTTTTTGACTTACCACGAACATATCCCCAAAATTTCATGTTTCTAACTTTAATTGTTTTGGTTGGGCGATGATGAGTCAGTGAGTCAGTGAATCAGGCAGTCAGTCAGGACACTTGTTTTTATATAAGAGATGGGGTGGGAAATTATTATCCCACTGCCCACACCCGACAGTATGTTTTCTTAAATGAGTGATGGGGTAATAACCTCCCACCTACAAATTATGATGATACTGTGTTTATCACTCAATAATGAGGTTTATTTGACAGGATATAATATATAAAAACACCAATCACGCTCTATAATTTAAAAAGAAAGTGTATCTCCCACGCAACACAAGGTCAGTGACCTATATCATCTTTGCCGAAAACTGTACAAAAAATATAAAAGTGATTTTGGAATGTTAAAATTTGGTATATTCGAATATAATTCAATAATTTCAAAATAGTATTTACTAAAAACACAGAAAATTAATTTTCAAAATCTTCTTTTCAATGGCAAACACCCTGATCAGGATAATTATTTTCATTCTAGCTGATATATATTTACTGAAGTGACCAAAACCATTATTAACGTTGTATTTCAATTATATACCAACGTTTACAAATCTCTTAGCTTCTAGAAAGACATCTTCTTATGTAAAGTAATGCATTGCATTCACTCAACACAACCGAACGGGCGAGGAGTGCACTGTGGAGACCACTGGGATATATGCTTCCCACCTTTGGTTTCTGATGACAGTATACATCAAATTAATGGGTTTTCAATATTTCTCTGCATCTAGTTTGTGGTAGCATGTGGAACTGCTTGAAATGAAAGGGGTGGGAAGATTCTCTCCCTAACACCGTTCTATAAATACATGGTGGGAAGATAGTATCCCAAGGACCTATAAGGGGTTCTTATATAAAATTTACATAATAATTTATGGAATATTAACAAACTTTTACTTTAGATACAGGTCTACACTCGCACATTCACTCACAACTGCATTCAAAAGGTTTTGTTGTCTAGAACATTTCGTATAACTTGGTGACGGATGAGTTCTCTAATTAACCTTTTCCCCACATAGCATTCCCTTTAATGCTCCACAATCCTCCCAATTCACCTCGTTTAACGAGCGTCGGTGGTAATCAGTTGAGGATCACTAACCTTTAATGAAATTCTTCTACGTTAAGCTTTTTCTTGCTGCCATTCCATGGCTATCGTAGCTGTGTGGACATTGACCTACACAGTTGCCGTGGTTTAACAAGTAGTCTAAATATAGGTACATGTGTGCAGTGAAAAGCATGTAGAAATTCATTATCGAGCTTCAATTTCTGGAGTATAATTTATTAGTAATTGAACGGTATTTATACAACCATTGTTCGTGGACTTTTTGCATTACCTCTCTTGTATTATAGCAACCATTAGTATGGAAAATGGCTAAATATTCTGTCATTGCGGTCGTGAAAATCCAATTCTTGGAAACTATTTATAGCCCACAGTCGGAAACAATGAGTACGACAGGATGTCAGAGGCAGAGGTCGAGTAAAAATTTCAATGTACCCTCTTAGTTCAGTGCTGAGAGAAGCGACGCACAAAATTCCATCTACATGGCTTGCATTATTTGCACACGATCTACAGTACCAGGCCAGATCATTATAATCATTCTTCGATTTCTTGTATTTATCTGCTATTGCTTGGTCTGCTAAAAATTTAATCTTTTTACTCTCACACTTCCCTTAAAAGTAAACTTAAACATTCATATCTCCCTTCCCCCCTCCCCTCCTTATTCACAAAGGAAATAACAATGGATGTAATGAGAATTTTTTGGGAACCTTACTTCGGTAACGTACCTGATGATTGGAATCGAGCTCTCTTCTGCTTAAGTGAGTCCAGCGACTATCCAGAGCTCCCCGGGTGTACTTTACTGAAATGTTCCTGGTGTTTGGAAGGCCTCATATTACCATTGCAAAGTATATTGGCACATAATAAACACTGCGGTTTTTCAATTCCACCACGACCAAGATTGCATGTGAACTCATATTTAACATATTCACCACTGTACTTCCTTTCCATTGATATTTCTTTCTTAAGACACAGCTCAGTAATTTATACTTTTGATAGCAGTGGAGATAATAATGAAACAACTTCCTACTCTAAGTAGTAAAGACAAACTGTTGTTGAGTAAATTTAAAGAAATAAATAAAGAAATAAAGAAATAAAAAAATGTTAATTACCTAATTTATACATTATTAATTTATTTGTGAATGAGGAGGGGGAAGGAGGGGGAAGGAGGGGGGGGGGGGTCGAAATAATTCATTGTTACTATCATGAAGATTGTGCATTTCAATAAAGAGAAATACTGAGCATTTTTACTTGAAGAAATCCATTGTTGTAGCTATTCAAACTAAGTACGGTACCTATCTCATTACATCTATTGTTGTGATCAGAATAATTTGCATAAGGAAGAGACTCTTATAATTTTATATTTAACGTTCGGAGTGGTGTAAATTCTGAAAAGCAATATTACAAAATTGTAGAGGACAGTCACACCTCCCCTCTAACCTCCTTGCAGCTCCCCAGGTTAAGATGATGATGGTATTGGCTTTTTACGTCCCTTTTAACTACTACGGCTTTTAGAGACGCCGGGGTGCTGGAATTTGGTCCCGAAGAGGATCCTTAACGTGCCAGTAAATCTACTCACACGGACGGCTCCCTCGCAATTGCGCACCCTAAAATGCCAGCTGACTGTGCCACGATTCGGTTATGCAACCTTGGGCACAGCAAGCGAGAACGTAACCGCTGAGCCACGCAGCCAGCCAACAGGTTAAGAGCCCCCGGTCTAGTACATAGGGTACTTTTGTACTTTTTGATGCAACGGAACTTTGCAATCTGTATACTTCTTACTGAGTAAACATCTAAATTATTTCAGGGTATGGAATTGTTATAATGAAAATATCGTGGAATTACTCTCCTCAGTACATAAAATATTAAGCTCAATAACTCACCGTCTTATAAAACTACAGCGAAACATCTTGGCAAGTGAGTTGATTGCTATCAAGAACTAATTATTCTTTATTCTAAACATATTGGCTTTAAACGTGCGGTGAGCCCGTAAGGTAAGCTTTCTGACTGAAAATTAAGAATTTTGGCTACAATTTTGCATTTTTAGCCTATTTACATGTTATGAAGAAATAGGCTTATGTAATCACCTTTTGTCCGTGTGTGTGTGTGTGCGTGCGTATGTGCGTGTGATGTGTGTGAGTGTGTGTCCCTAAAAATTTCTAAACGGCTAGAGCGATTTCAGTGAAACTCGGTAAGGTCATAGCACCATTTTGGCCTACCCGAACGTGCCCTTCAAATTTTACTACATCTCACCAATCCAACATGGCGGCTGTGCGATATATTTAACCAGCATTCAATATCTCCGAAACTATTACCGATATCACCCTGAAATTTTGTACGGTGATACAGAGCACCACTAGAAGTTCATCTATGAAACTTTCAGAAACCTGGTAACTACTAAACCAACATGGCGGCCAAACGAAGTTGCAACTTTTAAATAGACTTTTTTTCGCGATTTGACCATTCAAACGCAATAAAACTTGGTACAGCAAATTTTTATATACATTGTAATGCACTGGTATTTAATTTATTTCAATTGTTTTCATAACCACAAGATGGCAGCTGTGCGAAATTTTAAAATCTCGTTTTTACGTCTTGTGTCTTTATCATGCGATTGATGTTTGAATACTACACGTACACAATAATCTTCATGTAATAACACATAACTGCAGCCATTATTCTCCCCACCAGCCTCCCACGTGAAAATCTCGCAGCACTTTACTGATATCATAGCGAGTATAAGTCTGAGTGACGGTGATCTACTGGCAAGCTTCGATGTGGAGTCCCTATTTACCAGGGTGCCAGTACCTGACGCCATACAGTTAATCAGGGAAAAACCTACAGCCACAGGAGGTCCAACGGACTTAGTGGCGTTAGCTGAACACTGCGTTAACTCCACAGTCTTCGTATTCAATGGGCAGATGTTTCAGCAAACGGAGGGAGCAGCCATGGGTTCCTCCCTCTCTCCACTACTGGCTAACGTGTTTATGGCTAACTTCGAAGAAGAAGCGATCAAGGAGAGCCCATTGATGCCTAAATGTTGGTTCAGAAACGTAAACGACGTCTTTTTGATATGGGAACATGAACGCACCACACTTCAGGACTTTCTACACTTCATGCGCTCCAGACATCCGAGCATCAACTTCACAATGGAAGTAGAAGAAAATAATCAGCTGGCCTTATTAGACGTTCTGCTCTATAAACGAACAGATAACACACTCGGACACAGGGTCTATAGGAAAGATACCCACACAGATCGGTACCTACATGCTAACTCAAGCCATCCTCCATCGCAGAAAGAAATGGTAGCTAGAACACTCCTCACCAGAGCCAACCACTTTTGCGATAAGGATAGCGTGAATGAAGAAAAGAAACATGTTTTGAACACGCTCCTAGCTAATGGCTACAGCAAAGGACAAATAAATAGGTCCACACGGAAGGTAGAACAAAGCCGAAGAACTGGCAAAAAGAACAAAGATAGGCCCCACCATAAAGCCTTTCTGCCGTACGTATAGGGGTTGACAGATAGAATCGCCAGGCTGCTCAAGAAACATGATGTGACTACTGTGATGCATCCTATAAACAAGCTGACGCAAGTGGTGCGTAAATCAAACGAGATAAAGCTGCCAAACCAGGACGCAGGAGTTTACAAAGTGTCTTGCTCCTGTGGACAGGTTTACATAGGGCAAACAAAAAGACGCGTTTCCATTAGGATTTCAGAGCACATTCGGAACACGAAACAGATAAACTACAGAACTGCAATAGCTGAACATGCTGACGTCACGAGACACGCCATCGAATTTGATAAGGCCGAAACTGTTGCTAAAATTCTTGGATACCAAAACAGGTTAATTAGAGAGGCAATAGAGGTCGTGAAGCATCCCAATAATTTCAATCGCGAAGATGGGTTCAAACTCAGCAACATCTGGAAAGTTCTACTAGCGTGCGACTGCCAGGGGCGGGGACCAATCAGCGAGCAGCGTGACGTCAATGCAGGGCAAGCAAGCACATCTGACTGGCAATAACCGTTAGTTTGGGTACGGACACCAACTCGTACCTAGCCATGATTAAGGCTGCTGCAATGTCAGCCGAAACGTCGGTAAATAATAACCGATGTGCGACGCGGCTCAATCCTGTAAGCCAAGATGTTAAACATAACTCTAAGACCTACATATATAAAAATCCAACATGGCGACCATCCGTAATATAGACGGTTCTCAATATCTACGAATCTATTACGGTAATCAAACTGATTTTTTTATGTTGATAGTGGCAATTAATATGAGTAGGATCTATGAAAATAGGCTTTAGTTTTTCACGGAACTACTTGTTATTTATTAATTCATTTACTTATTTATAATCCATTTATTTACTTATTAATTTATTAATTTATTCATTTTATTTATTTATTGATCAATCTATTGTTGCGGCCCTTCAATTGTTGCACCTCCACCAAGTCTTGTGTCCCCACCTAATAGCATGGACTTAAGTCATACGCCGATCAGGTGTTCTGCAAGATCAAGTACCAGGATCGTTATCGTTTCCCACCGATAGCTTCTAATAGCGATCATTAACGCACCCCTATACATAAGGAAATGGGATTGGGCGGCGATACTTAAATTGGGGGATTCTCCCCAATAAAAGAGATCTATGCTTAACTGCCAGTTTATTCCTTCAAGGTCGTAAGGGAATCCACCATACAGATACAAGGATTGAATGGATAATTCAAGCCTGAAAGGAAATAGAAATGCCGGTTCTCACCTGATCTCCCAGCTGGTGCTCTCAAGTTCCGGCTCAGCTCTGTACCCCTTGGTCAACGAGAGTTCGACACAACTTGCCCGATCTCCCGATTGGCAGGCAAACGACCTCCCGCTTCCAGGCATCCGTCTCTGCCGGACCCCTCACACCTGAGTTTGCAGCTTTTATAATCATGCAGCGCGGTAGTTGCTGACTATGATGAACTGGATTGAACCTGCGTTGAATGTCCGGTACGGTTTCACCTTGAACCGACACTGGGACATAGCACTATTCTGTCTGTCTATCTGTCTGTTTGTCTGTCTGTCTGTCTCCAGTTCAAATATTTGAATTATTCAATAATAAGTAACCGAAAATTACAACAATTTGTATTAAACAAGAAGTTCCGTGACGAACTAAAGAGCCTACTTTTCTTAAAATTTAAGATTCATGCCAATGATTAATCTATGTGGATCTATCTAGAATACTGACGAAATTAAGTTGTTAATATCGAAATTACTAATTAGTTCGAAATACTGTATATGCTACATGGCATAATGTAGCCTAATAGTGAACTACAGTTGGCAGCCCTGGTGACTGAATATATTCTTAGTTCCATCTCTTAAGGTACAGAATACAAAATTTGGTTGAAGTCCAATGGATAGCACGGACGTTACATGCAGTTAAACATTGGATCTAACAGCGCGTGTAAAATCATGTAGGCAACAATGACATGTATTGGTCAGAAATAATCTGAAATAATATGATCTATTGTTGTGTCAATTATGAATGAAATCCATTAGTTAGTATAGAAGTTACATGCATTTTAAAATTGGACCTATCAGCAGGCTTGGAATCATGTTGGCAACACTGGCGTAGGCCTATATTAGTTACTCCAAATTAATCTAGAATGCCAGGTACTATACGTGTGCAAAGTTTAGAGATATTGGCTTGCATACTTTCTGATATATTGATATTAGGGTAACAAAAATAAAGACAGTATTTATTAACAGTTGGCAGCCCTGGTTACTCTTAAGAATCGGCATAGTCATATCTGTTATGGTACACATAGCACACACGAAATTTGGTTGAAATTCAAATGATAGTATAGAAGTTACATGTATTTAAATTTGGACCTCCCAGCAGGCGTAGAATCATGCCGGTAGCACTGACGTATATAAGTTACTCCAAATTAATATAGAATGTCAGGTACTATACGTGTGCATAGTTTAAGGCTGTCGGCTTGCATACTTTCTGATATATGGGTATTTGGATTTAAAAAAAATGACAGCATTTATTAACAGTTGGCAGCCCTGGTAGCTCTTAAGAATAAACTCAGTTATATCTGTTTATGTACACATAGCACATACGAAATTTGGTTGAAATTGAATTGATAGTGTAGAAGTTATATGCATTTAAAAAGTGGACCTATCAGCAGGCGTATAATCATTTTGGCAACACTGCCATGTATGGCCTCATGGAAATTAAACTGCAATATTATCTATACGTGTGCCAATTTTGAAATAGCTCCCATTCATACCTTCCAAGATAACCAACATGGAGCTAAAATTTCAATTGCGATTTTTCATCAGTTGGTAGCACTGACATCATTTTGAAATATGGCCGTGAGATATTCAGGTATAGATCTTTACTCCTACCAAATTTTGTTTCGATTGCTGCAGCCGTTTAGGAGTTGATAGGGGGGGGGGGGGGACACACATACAGCCAGACAGACAGACAGAAGGACAGACAGACAGACACACATTTGCCCGATCTCATAAGTCTACTTTTTACTCATTTTTGCAAAATGTGAAAAGTAGGCTAAAAAAATGTCAGGTGGACGAGTTGATCAAAGCAGGGGCAAATTCAAGGGGTGGGATGAGCGTTAATCCCTTCCCCATTAAGCCTGATAGATGCTTATAAATAAATATCACTCAACACAAGTATCAAATGTAATCTACAGTATTTCTTCCTTTCTTTCTTTCTTTCTTTCTTTCTTTCTTTATTTATTTATTTATTTATTTATGTTTCGCTATTGGCTTCCTTTTCTAATATAATTATGTATTTCGTGTTACGTCCCTTTAAACTACTGAGACTTTTAGAGGCGCCGGGGTGCCGGAATGTTTCCCTGAATGGGATCTTTAACGTGACAGTTAATCTACTGGCATGGCTCCCTCGCATTTTTGCATCCTCAAATTCCAACTGGCTGCGCCAGGATTCAATCCTGCAACTTTGGAAACAACAGGCAAGAACGTTACCGCTGAGCCACGCAGCCAGACGCTTCCAATTCTCTTTGTTTAATGTGTAATATAATTATTCGAACATATGAATGGTTCGACTTGTTTTTCGAATCATTCGATTATTGACTTAATTGTCGGGGTATTTCATTGATGTGAATATTTCTACATTAGAATGTATCTATAGTTTAGAAATTGATGGTTGATTGGTTGGTTGGTTGGTTGCTCGGTTTTGGGGCTGCGACAACGCGGTCATGTAGCCCCGTGTACTTTGGGTGTGTGTTGAATCTGTCTGATAACCGGTGTTAATTGTGATGACTGTATTAGTGTGTGTATCTGTTTTTTATTTCAAGTAAGGACTGCAACTTTGAATTTTTAAATAGTTCCTACTTTTGCCGCCAAACGCCACCATCAACGACTACTACGCCTAGTTCAGAACTTAGCTACTAGACGCCACCGCAGTCGGCTCTTGGCAACGAACGTAGGAACCTAAGACCGTTGTTTACATTCTTAACCTATACAATTTAGCTTCACACACGTGTAATTAGTGGAAGGTTCTTTAACATGCCATAAATCTATGACATAGGACCGCCAGCTTTACTTACCCTCCGAAGGAAGGCATACTGAGGGATTTTTAACGCTCTTAAAAAAATCCAACGGCTTCGGCCGGGATTGAACCCGCGACCTTGGCAATAGAAGCTCAGCATGCTACCAACTACGCCACCGAAGCCGCCTTGGAAATTGAAATGTGCGAATAATTCGAATAGTCGAACGTTTCATTTGTTTGAGTCAAATATTCGTATTCAAAATAATTTGAACACAGAATAATTCGATGTTTGACTGTGTATAGCCCTAGGTTGTGGAATATAACAATACGAAGAAAATGTGGACCAGGGTGGATCTGCGTTCGCCGAATGGTTCTCCCAAATATCCATGTTACTGCAATCACTTAGGATACGTTCAACCGTCTCCACCCTGTTGCTTTGGGAGCTCGTTTAGCTCTATAGCCAAAAACAGCCCGAGTCGACCCGTGTGAATTCCATGCTAAACCTCGGTCTGTTCTCCACTACGTAGTACTCCACCTCTCCAGATGAGCTATGCTTGGTCTGATTGGTGCCCGGCTGATAGCCCGTGTCACAGCCTCTGCGCCTTTCACACTGGGCGCTCATTCAGCTTACTTACAACAGATCAGCTCCGAGTTGGCAATTATGCACTTGAGCTGGAGAGTCATGTACTAAACTAACCCACAATTAGGCTCAGAGGATCATACCCGTTGTAGGACGACACCCTCAGCCACATTACCTTGATTATAGGCCATAGGGTGCTATTTCTCACGTCAAACAAGTGATTAGTTGTCTGTACTAGGCTAAGAGCATCGGGTGTGATTCCTCAATTCATATTTAAAACTTTGAGCCCTGGCCATTCTAGGTAAGAAGCGAGCTTGCCATTCCTATACCACGGTTCCATCGGAAGAGCCATGCACTAAGAAACATCATTTTAATAACACCCAGTGACCACTATTTTGGCTTGTTTGAAAGTTAATAGCGTGGTTAAGTTAACTAGCATGAGGTATCAAATTGAGTAGCTTGTTCTCTTAGACATTGCTTGTTACATTTGGAGCAAATATGTCACATTCAAACCATGAAATGTTGAAGGCGTTGAGTGGTTGGCTTTATAGCTAGTAACTACATTATAATTCACTAACATATAACCACTCAGTACGACATGAAACGTCTGTTATGTTGTGACTCTTTTCCATATTATTAGAGAGAGAGAATTTATTACAAGTCAATTATACCTCTTTACGGATATACCTGCATTTCCTAATTTCTTTATTAACATTCAATAGCGGTGTCGCACAAGCTTGCCTTGTAATTAGCCCGATAAAAAAACATCGCAAAAGTGAACCTCCCTATTGTCCTCGGATCGTGCAAACGTCCGTGACATAATGACGAGCTGATGGTTACGAACGAACGCTAGTCCAGAGAGACAACACCACCGATGATATTTGAATAACGCGCTCGGAGGATAGAGTGTCGAGGGAAGCATATAGACACAGGAGTGAGTGACGCGGAGGCGTGACGTGGAAGCTTGCCTACGTCATGAGTTGAAACTTTTATATTTTTTTCTCAAGGAGATGGATGAGCGACTTAAAAAGTAGCACATTTTTCTGGCACAGAAAAGAGAAGAATTTTAAGCTATTGAGCAAAAGAATCCGTACACCAGGAGCCGAGATCTGGAAATGGAACTTTCGAGAAGGATTGCTGTTTGACCTATATAAATAGCCAGGTTTTCAAGACAGTCAAGTCATTCCTAGCAAGCAACTGCTTGGGAGGAACTCGCCGCAACGCTTCATAACAGTGAATACTACGTCATACTACACGCCGAAGGAACTTTGCCACCAAGTAAGCCATGTGGGCTGGGGCTATGTTCAAAGTGATAGAAATTTTCAACAACGGACTTGGAATATTAGAGGACTTTATAGTAAAATATTCTTACAAGTACTCTACAAGTGATGGTTATTTGATAAACCATTCACTGAAGTCGCCTACAATAATTTGTTGTTTCTATTTGTAAAACTGTACAAGGCACTTCAAACTTTAGACAAGACAGACTGTGAACTTGAGGTTCAGTCTCAACTGGTAATAGGTGTTCCTATGCGAACAGACGATCAGAACAGTATTTTCAAACGTGGGACTTGTTCCGAGAAACGAAATTGCAAGAGTAACTCATTCATTTGGAACTATTGCTACAGTTCAAAATGTTACCTTGTGTTGAAGAATACGGGAGTGTTTGTTTTAAACGAGCGATCATTATATCGACATGCGCCGTTAAACGAATTAAGGATAGGTGTGACGTGAAATGGATTGCAGATGACCATGGGAGACGCTATGGGTATAGCGTTTACTGAAGGACACGCATCGCCAGCACAGCAAGAATGAAGTAAGAGCTATTTCATGTACTATCAACTAGCTTAGTAGAGCATTTTGAGAATCCTTTTTACTCAGTCATTTTAAGAAATCAACACCACCGTTTATTTTGATTATCATATTTGTCCAGGATGGCAAATGGAGCGACATGAAAGCCTGACAATTTATTTTGCCGTATTTTCTATTTCGTTCAGACTACAGTCATGTTCATGTTTTCTGCAACATGAAAAATATAATTTTTTTCCAAAGGTTAGGAAGAATCTTAGTAAATTCTTATGAGAGATTTAAGTTACATCTTGGATTATTTAAATAATTTAATTTTATAAAAATAAATAAACATAAAATAAAACAAAGATAATAATAATATCAAATGTGAATAAAATAATTTCATAATGTTATTGATTGAAACACTATTTAACGTTGTAAAAGATAATTTGGTAATAGCACCACTTAATAAAACTAAATAAAGTTAAATGATTACCGCATTAAATAATACTACATTAATAATAATAATAATAATAATAATGAAGTGTTATAGATAATACGCGACAAGGAGTTAGATAATTGTTTAGGAGTGAAACAGGGCATTACTAATCCTTATGAAGTGATAGGAAAGCATTATTAAAAACTTTTTTTTGCCATTTTCCCATTGATAATAATAACTTGTGAAGGAATTTATTTAAATTGAAGGTTTTAAATGCGATAACTTTTGTTTATTGTGAAATAGAAGTTGAAATTTATAAACAGGTAGAATGAGTTGGTAAATTAAGGTGAAATATAATCAATTTTGAGCTCAGTAAAATTTTCCAAGAAAGAAAACCAATAAACGAAAATCAAAAGAAAACAATAAGGCAGGTACTTATATGTATAAATCTAGGGCAGAATTTATGTAAAAGGGAAGGCCAGGAAATGTTGACCATAATAAATACATCTTTTCTTATAGAAATAAAATTTGGGAAAACGCACAGTGGTAAGACAGCATATTACAAACAAAAATATATAAAAGTGTTTGGTGGATGAAAAAAAAAATATAATAGATGAAGTCAAATATAATTGTTTAGAGTGTGAATATAATTGTCAACACTTAAGTTTGGTGAAGAGGCCAGATGGGTCGTCCATGAGGGCTTTGAGTCCCATTGTCTTGCGCACACAGGGATATGCGTGTGTGTCATGTGAATGTTTATGGAGAGCATATGGGCTCTGATTTGTAAAAGAAGGGTAAGGCATTATTAGACCGCCCCATATTTCTAGTCTAATTCCACTAAATCTGTCAGTTTTAAAAATATTTTTTTTTTGTCTGGATCAACTTCAATTTTCCAAACCTGATGCCTAAATATTTGAACAGTATGAGTTTAGATTTTGAGGAACCTGACCTAAGAAAAAAAATAGTTGGAAGATGCAAAGATTAACAAGATAAATAACTAAATATATATATTTTGTGCTTTGAGTATTGATAAAAATAATTTTTCTTTTGATATGAGCAGTTAATATTCACCCGATAAAAAGTGAAACCTTGTTATAAATAAAATTCTAAGAGAATTATTGAAATAATTAAAATAATAATAATAATAATAAATTCGGAGAATTTTGTAATTTAAATGTTTGTGAAACATTGCACAGATTTTCTAAGTGAGAAGATGTTGTGGCAAGAAACTCAGTCAACTGAGAATAAATTGCAACAATTGTGTTGTTAATAACAAATAAATGTCAATTATGAATAATAAATTTCAAATGATGAAATTCCTATTTTTGAACATTGCTCATTTGGAACAAAGAGACTTATAGATAAATGAGATATAATTTAATTTTCAATATGATGACAATTTCATAAATTTTGTTTATTGTTGAAACAAAGTTTTTGAAAATAATGACCGTATTAACAACCGACTTCGTTAAGCCGAATCTTAATATGGGGTTCATAAGACAGAGTTAGCAATGAATCAATAGAATAATATTTCAAAATATATATATATATATTTTTTTTTGAAAAGAGGAAAAAATGAAAAGTGTATAAATATTTTTTGAATGTCTTCAACGGACGACGAATCTTCGTAACGTGCAACGAGATATGTAAATAGGATGATGAATCACTCGGACTCTTTAATGAAAGTGATTATCTAGTGTAAATATGTAAAAAAAAAAATTTTTAAAATTTTGTTATCAGATGGACTTTGATTTCTGATTATCAATTTTTGCGAAGTGGTGAATGATAGGAAGGTTGATTTTTTAAATGATTGTGTTGTTTGTTTGTGTTTTTTTTTTGCCAGTCAAAGTCAATTTTAATTATCAATAATTTGAGATATTTTAAGAAAGTGTGTTTCCAAAAATAATTTCACTCCTTACCTACTTGAGAATTACCGAAATCAGGGATGCCAGATAGACCTAATTATTAGCCTAGATAGACCCTGAGATAGATTTTCTCGTGCTTATCTGATTTCGGTATTTTTCAAAATGTGGTCATTTGGATCCTGATCCAAACGGGCACACTATCTCGTAGGAGTAAAGCAATATGTCGATCATACCGTAAAAAAAAACATCTGACATATCATTTGTTCTCCAAATCAACTTGGTTCGTTGGGCTCCAGATTCACTTCAGCGAAGGAATAGTTCCTACCTCGACCACTGGTAGCAGTACGGTATCTTTAAAAGTTATTAGCACACCAGTTCGGGATTTTGGGCATTAGTTCTAGTACTGTTATTCTCATTTTCAACTCTCTCGAACAGTTCGTATATTAATAATGCTTGTTAAGATGCTACATTTAAAGTCTTGTTGAAGTTACTTGGTCGTTGTTGGCCTGTGTGAAGGTTAAAAGAGACTATACCTGAACTATTTACTTGTCTCATACTCCAACTAGAAGGTGCCATTTGATAAGAAGATATTTTTGGCAAGTAATTTGATAATCATCTCACATAGAAGGCGACTACCATCAAGTAAGAAACATCTTCAGTTCATTTTGAAGGTTAGAAGAGGCTATATCAATGCACTTAACTTGTCTCATATTCCACCTTGAAAGTAACTTTTCATAAGAAGATATCTTTGGCAAGTCAATTGATAATCATTTCGTATTACGTACTTATATGTTTTTCCACACATTATGTTCCCATGCGAATCAGATAATATACAGAGTGAAGTATCATCTTGATGTTTTTGACTGATTTTTGACAGTATTTGATTACGTTTTCTTTCTCGATAAAAAAATCAAATTGAAACGACGATTTACGTACCATTTTACATATGTACATTTTACGAAAAGAGAAGTCTATAGTATTCGAGATATTAATAGAATATCAAAATACCACTTTTATGGTATTTTTCCATTTGCATTTCAATTGTTATATTTGAATGTTTTCCTTATTTTAAATTTAAATCTGTTTTGTAAGGAGATCCATTTTCTTTATACTGTTAATTAGGTTTTTAGGTCTACTCTTTTTTCACTCTGATGATAGAATCATTGATATTCCGAAACATGTACGTTTAATACTGTAATTAAACCACATTCTTTAGTGTTTGACAATGCGGTTTTGATAAGATAATACTATCAGTCTACGCGGATATTAATTATTATCATTGTCATAATGGAAAATATTGACGCATTTTATGAATCTGTGAAGTCAGTGATAGAGAGGAAGAGGAGAAGGCGGATAGTAACTTTGTGAGATTTATAACAATTCTAATGAGGGATGTTATTAAATATTAACAATTTGCTGTAGTTATCCCGTATTTAAAATACTAATGCGGTCTCATTAAAGTGAATGGAGCAATGTACGTCTGCATGGCAAAGATTTTAATGAGTTTGTCAGTGAGGATACTTCGTGTGATAGCTCAGTCTTCGTTATATTTCTCCAAGGTGTTATATCTCTCGGAAATTTGTTTTACCGTGTAATATATTTAGGACGATTTCACCTACCTTAGATATAACATTTTAAATATAAAAGGATTGGAAAGGAGAAATTAGCAACAAATGCACATATAAAAAGGATAACATTTAGGATATTTCCATATTGAAATTATTAATTCCTCTTCAAAATACCACGCCTATCAGTACAATTCATTTAACATTGAAGTATATGTTTCGACCATTAGATGGAGTCTTCTTCAGCTTATATCTAATGTAAAATCTGTTCTAATTAAAACTTAGAATAAAATTTACTAAAGTGCAAATAAAAAAAAATATAAATAAATACATGTATATCCTTACACAAAATTGACATTAAATTTAAGAAAAATGAATTGAAACAATATAATTAGCCTATTTTCATTTTATGAAAAAAGTAGTTCCGTGAAGCACTGAAGCCTATTTTCATATATCCTCGTTATGTTAATAGCCACTATCAACATACAAAATTTCAGTTTGATTGCTGTCATAGATTCGTAGATATTGAGAATCGCCTAAACATTTCGGATGATCGCCAAGTTGGATTGTTATATGTATAGGCCATAGAGGCATGTACAATTAAAGGAAAATTATTGCGAATTTTATTATTCAAACTTTCACTCCGATCGCATGATTACGACACAAGAAATAAAAACTTAATTTTAAAATTCACACAGCCGCCATCTTGAGTAGGCCTATATGTAAACAATTGAAATAAATTAGATACCAGTGCATTACAATTTGTATAAACATTTGCTCTACCAAGTGTCATTACGTTTGGATCATTAAATCGCGAGAAAATTCTATTAAAAACTTTCAACTTCGCTTGGCCGCCATGTTCGTTTTGTAGTTAACAGGATTTTGAAGGTCTTATAGATGAACTTCCAATATTGTCCTTTATCTCCGTACAAATTTTCAGGGTGATACCGGTAATAAGTTTAGAGATATAAAATGGTGGTGAAATATTTCGCACAGCCGCCATCTTGAGGTTATGTAAACAATTGAACGAAGTTAGATGTCGGTGCATTAGAATGTATATGCACATATACTGTACCAAATTTCATTGCGTTTGGTTGGTTAAATCGCGAGAAACGTCTATTTAAATGTCGCAAATTCGCTTGGCCGCCATGTTGGTTTTGCAGAAACCAGGTTTTCAAAAGTCACATAGGTGAACTTCTGGTAGTTCCCTTTATCACCATACAAAATTCCAGGGTGATATCGGTAATAGATTCGGAGATATTGAATGCTGGTGAAATATTTCGCACAGCCGCCATGTTGGATTGGTGAGACGTAACAAAATTTGAAGGGAACGGTCGGGGTCGTCCAGATAAGTGCTATGAACTTACCGAGTTTCATTGAAATCGCTCCTGCCGTTTAAATTTTATTAGGGACACACACACACGCACACACACACACACACACACACACACACACAGCCACACGGACAAAAGGTGATCTCATAAGCCTATTTTTTTATTAATAAATGAAATTAGGCTAACAATTGCATTCCTCTTGCCAATTGATAGTTCTGTCGTCTTTAACTAGCCTACTACAGAAACACACGTAACTCGTTGATACTAATAATCAAAAGGCAATTAATTGACAGAATCAACGATAGTTTAAAACAAGTAATTCCGTGAAGAACTATACAGCCTATTTTCATATATCCTACTTATTTTAATTTCCACTATCAACATACACAATTTCAGTTTGATTGCTGTAATAGATTCGTAGATATTGAGAACCGACTAAATATTTTGGATGGTCGCCATGATGGATTTTATATATGTAGGTCCTAGAGTTATGTACTGTTACATGCAGATTATTGTGAACGTGTAGTATTCAAACTTCAATCGCATAATTAGGACACAAGAAGTAACAAGGAGATTTAATTTTTTTTTCTCAGCTGCCATCTTGAGGTTATGGAAACAATTGAAATAAATTAGATGCCAGTGGATTAACATTCGTATAAGGATTTACTGTACCAAGTTTCACTACACGCGGATGGTTAAATTGCGAGAAACGTCCATGTGAATATTTATAATTCGCGTCGCCGCCATGTTGGATTTGTGATCACTAGGTTATTTAAAGTCCTATAGGTGAACTTAAGTTCATAGCCCCTATGAACATTAAAAAATGCAGTTTGATTGCTAAAATAGATTCGTAGATATTCAGTATCGTCTAAGTATTTCGGATGGTCGCCATGTTGGATTGTTAAATGTATAGGCCATAGAGTCATGTACCATTAAAGAAAATTATTGCGTAGGTTCATTATTCAAACTTTCACTTCGATCGCATGACTACATCACAATAAATAAAAACTTAATTTTAAAATTCGCACTGCCGCCATCTTGAGGTTATGTAAACAATTGAACTAAATTAGATACCAGTGGATTACAATGTGCATAAATATTTCCTGTACCAGGTTTCAGTGCGCTTGGAACATTAAATCGCGAGAAAGGTCTATTTAAAATTTTCAAATTCGCGTGGCCTCCATGTTCGTTTTGTAGTTAACCGGTTTTTGAAAGTCTTATAGATGGACTTCCAGTAGTGCCCTTTATCTCCGTACAAAATTTTAGGGAGATACCGCTGATAGTTTCAGAGATAGAGAATGCCTGTGAAATATTTCGCACATCCGCCATCTTGTGATTATGTAAACAATTGAACGAAGTTAGATGTCGGTGCATTACAATGTATATAAACATATACTGAACCAAGTTTCATTGCGTTTGGTTGGTCAAATCGCGAGAAACGTCTATTTAAAAGTCGTAAATTCGCTTGGCCGCCATGTTGGTTTTGTAGTTACCAGGTTTTCAAAAGTCACATAAGTGAACTTATAGTAGTTCTCTCTATCACCATAGAAAATTTCAGGGTAATATCGGCAATAGTTTCGGAGATATTGAATGCTGGTGAAATATTTCGCACAGCCGCCATGTTGGATTGGTGTGTCGTAACAAAATTTGAAGGGCACGGTCGAGGTCGCCCGGAATAGTGCTATGAACTTTCCGAGTTTCATTGAAATCGCTCCTGCCGTTTAGATTTTATTAGGGGTGGGGGGGACACACACACACGAATCACACACACACGCACACACACACGGACAAAAGGTGATCTCATAAGCCTAATTTTTCAAAATTGAAAATAGGCTAAAAATCAGCACAGAATAAACACGCACTGTGACTACGCCCGCTCCTTCCCCTCTAAAAAATAAAGAAAAAATAAAGGCATGGCACCCCTGGAGAAACGAACCCAGGACCACCGTGGTACCGCACCTCACCACTATCCTCTCGTCTAACGCAGCGTTGAGCGGTGGTCGCGCGAAGACCGTTGGCAGCGAAAGAGTGCCTGACCTCAGAGTAGCACTTGGCGCGCTTCCCTACTTTACAAGGGCGGAGGGCCTGAAACAACCCTGTTTTCTGGGGTTAGGAGGCCATTGCGACCCGAGGTTCGATATCTCAAATTGATCCTATACCCATCCTCTACACGCCCCTTTAGGGTACTCAAGTACATAAATAACGTTGCTGTTGTATTCTATTCCCCTGTCACCTTGGGGGATCACCATATCATTCATACGTCAATAAAACTCGTATCATCGTCATAATCGTCATCATCACCCTTTTGTTGCTTATTTACCACCACATCACCACCCTGCGTACCTTAAATTAGAACAGTTTATATAAAAAATAATACTCAGATAAATGCAAATAATGATGATGATGATGATGATGACAATTGTTGTTTTAAGGGGCCTAACATCTAGGTTATCAGCCCCTAATGGTTTGGGTGATAGTGAAAGATGAGATGAGAATGAAGACTATAACTACCGCGCAATACTAACTAAACACTTACATACTAGAAGAAGAAATGGTAAAATAAATAAAAGACAAGGCAAATGAAGGACAGGAAGAAAAGAAATGCCCTCAACCCTCGAAGAATGAGGATTGAGGGACTTGGAAGGAAGGAGAGACATCAAGGCACATAGGAAAGTGAAAGAGGAGAGGGTCGGCCCCAGAGGTAATGGATAAAAGGGGATAAAATGGATCCAGCTCAGGAATCCCTCGGGGTCGCCAACTCCCAAACACACCAGCCGAGAACCCCTGAGGCTCCAGAGGCTGTGTGAGGTGAAAGAAGAAGAGATAGAAGAAGAGTTCTACAGCACGGGTGCCATATGTGACAGAAACTGGACTAAAAAGTGCCAAGAACAAAGGCTTTTTGTTACCAGGCTAGCCATACACGGCCTTCGCCACACTATCTGCAGGAATACCACCTTTCACAAACCGAACAATGAGTGCGTTTGTACTATCTGTGATCAAAATTGTAGCCTATACCTATACCACTGTGTGTTCGAAAAGAGAGAAGTCAATCAGTGAATACAGTAGGCAACAGTCACACGTTAGAAACTGAGAACAAAATATTACACAGAGGGGAAAATTCACTAGGATAAGTAATGCTCTATGTGAGCACCTTAGTACATTTTTGTATTGCATCCACCTCACCTGTAAATGTGATGCGATTACGGACGGCATCATTCTTCATCCTGTGTGCCATTACAGGTAGTACATACGTGAGAAAAGGAAGTGATAGCAAATTGCACAATATTATTGTCTTACATTCCTAAACAGTTGCCTTGCTGTTCCGCACTTAACAAAACAATATCTACTGTAACATAACTACTGAAGTTATTTGCATTTCCCCCCAGGGGCTCCCATCTTGTGGGATTTGGGTTGGCGACCACGGGACCCCAGCTGAGTCCGCCTTTGCTTTCAGTTACTTGTGCCGGGCTCCTCTCCGTCTTCTTTGCAGTTGACCTCTCTCGGTCAACTCTTGTTCTCTTCCGACTCCGACGGTATTAGGGTATCCGAAGCCTAGGGAGCCTTTCACTTTCCTGCCTTAATTGGCCCTTGTCTCATCTTTCCTGATACTCTGGTTCTTCGAGGGGTCAGCCTTCTTTTTCTTTTTATGTTATCTCCTGTTTTCTGCACAAGGCCCTCAAGGAGGCAGAGTGTATGTAGCCCCACCACTTCTGGTGCGGTTGAGCTTTTAGTTCTCACAGTGAAGAGGCGCAGATGCGCTTCATAAAAAAGGAAAGTAGCGCGCAGTGCGCTACTCCTGTGGGAGTCCGGGCGGGGACACTAAGAGACCGCTGATGAGCCAGCTTGGTGTCCTAGGCGAAACCCCACACAAGACACAGCACAAACCTAGAAAAATTGCTGAGTTTTACTGAATATAAAAATGATGTAACGGTTTCTTTAAATTTTAATAAAAATATCTAGGAATCATAGTCAACAAAATAATATTCTTGCTACACGGTTAGATAGTTCTTTAATCTACAATAACACAGGTACGCCGAAAGCCATCAACGTAGGACAAGCATACAGCTCAGTAAGTTGGTCTGCCTATAGCATCAGCAGTTTCGCAAAAATGAGTCTGCAGTCTAAACGCCTGTTCATTCGTCAGCATTTCTGTGCTTTAGTTGTGTATACAGATGATTTACTCAACAAGCGTAGGCTGAAAATTGAGCCGATCAAAGCTTTGGCCTTTACACAATCGTCTTGTTACACAAGTAAATCAGAGAAGTTGCCGATACATCAGGGGTTTAGACTGAAGGAAAGCTTTACCCTAGTTGCTGTTGGTATAGACTGGCCAACTTATTGAGCTGCAAATTCATGTTAAAGCCACATAGTTCAGAGTGGCAGCGAGTGGGCAGGTGCAGGAGAAGAGCCATTCTCACGAACGTGCAAAGTGCATTGCATGGCACAGAAGACGTAGTAAAGTCGTGATGTATAACAACACTTTCCACTCAGAGCAAACTACCTTGCACCATCAGTATTCGTGAGAGTATTCTACTGTAATAACAGTATCACTGATGGTGAAATGGCTGAAGTAGGATACTCATAAAACGTCCTATAGTGTTTTAGTGAAGCCCCGTATCTCCAATACTCTCAATATTATTGGTTCAGTAATAGTGATCGGTCATTTCTTACTATGGTTGCTGCTTACCTGGTTTCATAAAGAGTCTAGAGGGATGTGTCGATATTTGGCTCAGAATTTAACGCCTCTTGGGAGGACCTTCATCATTAATTAATTAATTAATTTATTTATATGTATTTATTTATTTATTTATTTGGCGTTGTGAACATTTCAGAAAACCACAATTACAGTGCTCACTATTCGAATAAGATATCTGGGCGTGGTGGCGCAGCGGTTAAGCTGTTGGCCTCTCACCACGGTGGACCGGGTTCAATTTCCGGTCAATGCATGTGAGATTTTCGATGTGAAATGACATGTCCTGTGGTTCGAATTCAACGTTAAAAGGAGGTCCCGTGGCTCATGATCTCAAGATTAACGGTACGTTAAACTACAAGCTTCCTTCCTTCCCTTCGAATAAGATAATATACAGCAACATATAAATAGAGATACATAAAAATAATAATAATAAGAAGAAGAAGGGTTGGGTGTGAGAAAAGAATAATGGGCTGAATTAAAATACAGTGCAATATATTAAAATACATTTTGCACTTGCTCACAGGATGCTGTAAACAGGATTTCTGACATCCTAAACATATCTAAATCAAGATGATGAACTTTATTATCTGGGATAATATTCTATTGATCGGTGAGTTTTTATGTCTGTCTATGTGAAATCTCGGAATGTTGCCCAGTCTGACGGCAACAATGCTCAATGTTGAATATTTAATACCAATTTTCGCTGAGATAACAAAGTTGATGCAATACAAGTATTTAGGTGCCTTCCTAACTATAGAATAAAGCGCAATTTTAATTTTTGGTTTTCTTTTGTTAATGATGAATGTTGTAATATTTTCATTCCTTCTTAAAATATTCCCCATTCCCGGAGTTCCACCAGCTCATACAGTAGATACTGTGGGTATTCCACCTTATTTCGAGTTCAGTCTTTCTCTCCGAGGCTTACTGTACTTGACGCGGCTCCTGTAAGCCTTGTCAGCCCAGTGCTGCCACGACGGACCACCACAAGTGGTTGTCTAATTGGAACGGTCTGGTGGCAGACCAGTGCCACAGACACTATACTCTGATAGCGGCTTCGCTGGCGTAGTCGGTAGCATGCTGAACTGCTGTGCCCAAGATAGCGGGGTTCAAACTCGGCTGAAGTCGTCGGATTTTTATGAGCGTTAAAAATCCTTCAGTATGCCTTCCTTCGGAGGGGAAGTAAAGCCGGCGGTCCCATGTCATAAATTTATGGCATGTAAAAGATCCTTTCACAGACTAAACTTGTGTAAAGCAAAATTGTTAGGTTAGATTTCGTCAGAACGCTCTTTCGAAGTTCCAACGTTCACCTCTAGGTATCATTGATATCTGGTGGCGAAAGTTGGAACTACTTGAAATTGAACGGAACTTGTAGCTCACCCTTTAGGGTGTCCGCTGGAAGCAGCTACAGACTCAGGCGAGCCGACCATGTCCTCGGACACTCCCGGTACTAAAATCCATACGATAAATAAATAAATAAATAAATAAATATACTCTGATTTACAAAAGATGAACGGTGAAAGCTGTCATCCGCTTAAAGGGTGAGGTGAGGAGTGGAGACGAGAGGGGTAGCGGTCTCTATAGCAACATCCGTGAGCACATGGTTTGACGCAGTATTCTACTGTGCCTTGACTCGTCACTGTCATTAGACCGCCAGGCAGGGGGGCTAAATTCCCCAGTATTTGTGTCTTCCTGCAAGCCTCTTGGAATGTTATGAGTCATGATCTGCCTCAGTGGCAACGCAGCATTTCCCCACGTGCTAGCTTTGACAGCTGTCAGCGTTCATTATTGGTAATATAGAGTATAGTATTGTATGCTGTCAATAGTAGAGCCTATTATGTCTGTCACACAATGTCTGTTTCCAAATGAGAATTCCCCAAATATTATCTCGCTTCACACGGGTATAAATTCTCCAACCCGTTTGTGTGAAATGTATCTTCGTAACAAAATAACTTAGGTGTTAAAGTTACAAAAAATGTTTTTATTGCCTTCAATTGAAACATAACAATATTGATTGAGTACCGCAATGACCAACTTTACAACACTCAGTGATAACAACACTGTCAGCTTTTTCAGGTAGAGTAAAGTTTCTGTTTTATTTTCGTGCGCCATTCGTAAAGACATTCATATTTGTAGTGATTTTGTTGAAGCTCTCGCCATATTACAGGAACTCAAATTTGAACCAGTATTATACTACAGTATAGAGTAAATCGCTACCAAGGAAATTGGAAGAATCATATACGTGAATGGGCATAGGAAGACTATCAAATAAATTCAAAAGTACTGCCCTACAGGAACAAGCCATATAGGGCATCCAATGCAACGTGACAGCAGCATTTGCTAAAAATGTATTTTCACCGCGTATTCCTATATTATAATATGTTCAGTTACGGTAACAATATCAACACCAGTAATAGTGTTCAAATGTGTATCGTGCACGGCCTTCTAAATGCATCAATAGGATAGAGAAGTAAATTAGCCGGCCTTAAAAGTTTAACATTTCAATAATATTAAATACTGTATCACCTAAATTATTTTGTGGATTTACCAAAGAAATCAAAAATCCCCATTGCCGTCAAATTGGCCGATGAAAAGCTAAAGAAATTAGGAGACTCATGCTGCTTAGGAAGCAAAATAACGAGTGATGGACGAAGCAAATAGTATATAAAAAGTGGGTTGGCTCAAGCATTTCTACAGGTAGAGGTAGAAAGCAATTTTTGAATGTCTTTGTATGGAGCATGGAACTCTTTGGAAGTGAAACATAGACTGTTGGTGCAGCAGAGAGGGGAAAATAGAATCATTTGAAATGTGGTGTTACAGGAGAATGATGAAAATCAGGTTGGTAGATAGTGTAACAAATGAAGAGGTATTAAGACTAGTGGACGAGGAGAGATGTTTCTGGCGATTGCTAATGAAGAGAAGATGTATATTGGTAGAACACATACTAAGACACGCAGGAATAGAAAACTTAGTATTGGAAGGAAGGGTCGAGGATAAGAATTGTAGGGGTAGCCTAATGTTAGAATATGTTACGCAGATTGCCTTGGATGTGGTGTGTGGTAGCTATAATAATTTTATTAATGCAGCAAATGGCCATGTACTTTTCTTTTCAGGACGGGTCAGAGAAGTGATATTGGAAGGAAATCGGCCGTGGACCTATTGAAAGGAACCGTCCCGGTATCTGCCTGGTTGTGAAAATGGGAAACCACGAAAACCATTTTCAGGACGGCCAAGGTGGGATTCGAACTCATGCTCTCCCGATGCCAGTAATGCACGAGGTAGCGCGTTAGCGTTTAGAGAGGAAATGAACAGATCAGGGTAGGGAGGCAAAGGGCTGCATCAAACCCGTCAAAAGACCGCAGCGCAGACTCAAACAACAACAACAGCAAAGTTAATAAAAAGTTTAACGATATACCTATCGTTAACATCATATTATAATACTCGACTGCTTATCAACAACTTTCCAATCTCGTAATGATGCGTTACGGTGTCAGTGTCGTTATTATTTTATTTAGCGTATGATGCCATACAGACAATCAAATACATATCATATATATAGTACAAATGATGCTAAATTTCAATATGAAAGTTATCGAACCACACAACTCCTTCGGGGATGGCTTCATTCAGCTTTTCCAGAGATCCAGAGAAAGCACGAAGTGAGTGGTCTTGCAGAACTTGCTGGATTGTTTTAGCTGCTTCGCTGCATTCGCAGTGAGGTGAACTTCCTGTCCCACATCGTATACGGCTAAGTTTGCACCAAGTGGCGCGAGATAGGTTGAAACCCGCCGGTGTTAGAGTTGGGTCGTCAATTAGTAGGAAGCTTCGTTGGGGTGAAGATGTCCATTCTGCTTTTCACGTAGCCATAGGATCGAATACACCGGATGTCAGGTTTAAAGCGGTTCTCTATGCAGGTTGACGACACTTAAGTTGGGGTGTGGCATAGTTCTGGATGACATTGTGAATAGCGAGAGCTTCATTATTCAGCATTCTAGACCATAATCGAGCAAGAGCTTTCTGTCTTTATAGATGAAGTGGTGTGATGTTGAGTGGATCTGGACGTGAACATGTGTCAAACAATCAATATTTGTTTTCTCGTTTTATACGAAAGACGAAAACTTTCTGAATCAGAATATACCATGGTTTGTATTGGTTTTATTTGTTTTAATCTATTTAAATGATGTTTAAAGTCACCTATGCGATTGGCACGCCCCTTTTAGAAATACATGAATACTGATATAAATTGCATGTTACATATTTCCATTTCTAGATGGTCTATCCTTGTGCAGTAAAGTTCATTTTATGAGTTGGCTAAGCTGCTTCGTGGTAACGTTTGTTTCAGGAGTTGGCTAACCTACTATTACACTCTTTGGCGTCAATTCGTATGTTGATTGTCATAAACAGCTGGTTTTGTTTTCAAGTAGGAATGTTATTTTTGTGTTCAGTTGTGGTCGTGATTTATGGTAAATACGGGGACATTAAGGAATTTTAACTCCATAGTTGGACTATGCACTACAAGTGCTTGTGACACTTCTCCACCAACTCCATTTGAGAGTGAGGTTATAAAGGGCTAGTACTATCAGTGCATTCAGAAACAAACTTAAGTATGTATATGATGCTGAGAATGATGATATGTGACGGTTTGATAATAATGTTATTGGTTTTACGCCCCTTTTAACTACTGCGGCGTATAGAGACGCCGCGGTGCAGGAATTTTGCCCCGAAGGAGATCATTAACGTGCCAGTAAATCTATTGACACGGCTCCCTCGCATTTGCACATCCGTAAATGCCAACTGGCTGTGCCAGGACTCGATCCTGAAACCTTGGGCTTAGCAAGCGAGAACGTTACCGCCGAGCCACGCAGCCAGCCACGCGACAGATTGAGGGTGAGAATGGTTATATTATTGTATACTCATGTGTTCTATCTGATTTGATAAAGAGAAGTGTAAAATGTAATAATTTACTGTGACAATGAAAATTGTGTTGACATTTCTGAAGACTTTTGCCAAAAACTGCCTTTGTTGGCCTCAAAACAATACACTTTGGTGTGATGGATGCTGTAATTTGTTCTAATGTTGTTTCCATTAGTAGATTGAAAGTCATGGATTCACTGGTGATCATGATTGGACCTAACATAAAACGGGAACTTCGGACCATGGACCATCAGTGACACCCGACAGCCAGAGAAATATGCCCTGCAAATGACTAAGGTGGCAAGAACTAGTAGAAAACTTGCAAAGAACAAGGGAAATTTATGAGAACTTTAAAATGGCAGCTGTGCAAATTTTTAAAATCTTGTTTTCATTTCTCTTGTACTAAGTAAGACCAGTAGTATATATGAAAATGGGCTGTTTAGTTCCTCACGAACGTACTTGTACACAAAAGCTTGTTATTTTGTAATAATATCTTGTTTATTCAAATAATTCATGGTTTTTGGGCTAATGCCATGTAAAATAAAATTAAATACCGCCAGACGTTACGGAGGAACCTTGCCTCTTTTTTCAATTGAATTAAACAATGCAGCCAAAGATAGTATATCAATGAGATTACAAAAAAAAAACTGGATAAATTCCTCTGTTCGTCACCAGAGAGCAGCTGCCAGAAATTACAGTATGGAATTTATCTTTTTTTTTGTGGTAATCTCATTGATATACTTTCTTTGTCCACATTGTTTAATTCCATTGAAAAAGGAGGCAAGGTTCCTTCGAAACGTCTGGTGGTATTTAATTTTATTTCCACACGGCATTAGCCCAAAAACCATGAATTATTTGAATAGTAATCCGGACCGTGAAAGCCTTAATCTAAATATCTTGTTCCTTTCAGGTTAGGGTAGCCTATATAAATACTTGTTTTCCCGCCTAATGTAATTGGGCACAATTTGTGTTGACTAACTGGAAAGCTTTCTTTAATACAACATCGACTGTAAAAAGAACTGAAATTCCGGAGATAGAAGGTTAGAATCCAAACTCAGACGCGTTCCTTAATAAGAGGCTCTTCCCACGTTTTCCGCACTTCCTCAAGCAAATGGCGGGATTTTATCATTTTAAATGATCTTGTCGACTTCGTCGTTACGCAGGGGTCTGGCGTTACGTTACGGTGACGGGACGAAATGTACCCAGATGCACTGAGGTGTGTGACGTCATAGTACCGCTTGGTGCATGTGTTCCCCGATAATCTCTACTTCGTTAGTATAAAACAAAAATCCCCGATTCTTGGATGTCACGGGTAATCTCGAGAACCACTGGATGGATTTTGATGCGGTTTTCACCATTCTGTAAAGGATATCTCGAGGAAAGATTCTGTAGAAAATAATTTATGTATGATCAAAGGAAGTCAATCACTAACGATTTCAGTGAAAAAGTCGAAAACAAACTTGGCGTCCTTGCGCTACTTTAGCTTACGCTGGGTAAACCGTTAAAAATGTCAATATACTATGAGCGTAGGAATTGGTCAGCATGAAAAGTTCTACAAAGAAGTCCGCGAGAGCATATCTCTATCTTCAATACATCGCTAACTATAGGCTAAGTGTTTTAAGACTGTATGGAAGGGGCACGTCCCCGCGCGCTCTGGTGAGCGTGACGGCATCCCGCGCTCTTGACCTTGCTTTGCCCTTGGTAATTCGCGAGTAATTTGAAACAAGATAAAGTATTATTAAGCAAGATAAGTATTATGCAGATAATTTTCTAACATGTGAAGAGTCTTTGGCTTCGAGAGAAGCGAGAAGCCTTCAGCATTTCTAGCATTTTTCAGCATTTGTAGCGTTTAAAATGATACAAAGTCTAGTCTTTCAGACTGACTGTCACTTTTTACGTTACTAAGTCCCTGAGCACCTACCCATTTGGAGACCCTGATTATCAGAGTTAGATGCACTAATACAGTCTCGATACAAACATGGATTATTATCAATCACCACATACCCAAATAAACTGGACTTATGATCAAGATGGGCCGATTCCCTTAAGTGGGTTAAGAAGAACAACCCCACAATAATTAACGGATTAACTGTAGAGTTTTCTCCAGTAACAGATCATCTTCTCTCCCTAAAACCTGCTTATGAATCTAGTTTCATGAAGGATTAAATTGCATGTGTTAACAATGCGTCGAGAATTGTGCTTCACCACAGAGGATAATAGAAGAGCGCTCTTATCTACACCCGGCATTACATACATGTCCGGGATTCGTGATATGAACATAACTTGCGTGTTGCGCTATCAGATGGGTCATGCTGTGGTCATTAGCTCAGACGAAGCTAGAACATGTAAACCTTGGTACACTTTCCAGACCTCGTCATTATACGGCTCTCTAAAATAAACGTTTACTCTGGCGATAAGAACAGTCTGTCCTCAATTTATCCTTGATCACTTGCATCTGAGTGGTGGTGCAGCGGTCAGGCTGTTGGCCTCTCACTAAGGCGAACTGAGTTTGATTCTCGATCAATGCATGTGAGATTTTCGAAGTAAATTGCCATGTCCTGTGGTTCGGATTCCACGTAAAATGGAGGTCCCGTGGCACATAATCTCAGGATTCACGGTCACGTAAAACTACAATCTTCCTTCCTTCTTCTTCTTCTCCTTCACTTGCATGTACGTGGCAGTATATCATTTCCTAAAGTACATAACATCATAAAGATGGTATATTGGCTTTCACGGACAGTTCAATAAAACTCATCAATTTTTCTAGGTTTGTGCCGTGTCTTGTGTGGGGTTTCGCCTATCATCAATACCAGCCTTGTGGTCGTACTATGGCACTATTCAGTAATTCTCTCTCTCTCTTATGCAGGTATTCAAGGTAATGGATGCAAGCCCTACAGTCGGTTGTTCATGAAATCAATGCTCGTAGTTTCCAATAATATGAATAATAATAGCGTGAGGTGTCCAGAGTGGTGCACATTGTTGTATTTTACACCCGTAGGCGAGCTGCGCTGCTTGAAAAGGATGAAATGAATGATGAAGTCATTACTTACACCCATTCCTCGAGCCAGGAGAATTGACAGTGCAAAGTTAATAACTACACGACTAACACTGTGAATCGAGCCCAGGTCCCAACATTCATGCTTCCTCAGAGCCTTTACTGTATATTTACTTACCGTGTGTTTGGGCAGTTCTGTTACTTATGCTTTTCACCACGATACTCAGAGTAAGAAACATCGTTACTATGACAAATTCGCTTGTGAAAAATGAGCACTCGTTCCACGCACGTTGTGTATTTTTGACATTAATACGGTCATCACTCACTGTGACGCACAACATGCGGAAAATGGTGCTCATTTTCATTTAAATGTGACGCATTGTGACGGATAGGCTGTTGTAGTTCCGGCTTCCATTGCATCACCCCTCTCATTAATAATATTTTTTAAATTTATTTCTTAATTTTTATTATTTACTTACTTATTAATTGATTTATTATTTATTTATGCATTCATTAATTCATTTATATATTTATCCATTTATTCATTTATTTAATTATTCATTTATTAATAATATATTCATTCTATTCATTCATTTATTCAGGTTTCCATTTATTAATTAATTCATTTATCCATTTAAATATTCATTTAATTATGTATTCATTTATTGACCTATTTGTTTGTGTCTGTATTATTTATTTGTTTGTGTCTGTATTATTTATGCATTCATTCATTCATTCATTCATTCATTCATTCATTCATTCATTTAACCGTTTATTCATTTATTTATGTATTTATTTATTTATGATTTATTCTGTTATTGACTTATTTGTTTATGTATTTATTGTTTATTAATTTATTTGATTATTTATTTTTAAATTTATTTATTTATTCATTTATTTATATATTTACGTATATCTTTACTTATTAATTTATTCAATTATTCATGTCTTCATTTATTAATAATTAATTAATTAGTTAATTAATTTATTTATTTACTTGACTATCTTAGTATTACTCTGAATCATGCACGCTTGTGCTTTACAATAGTGTAAGAAATAATAATGCTTATTAACTGATCGGTTCTTCTCGCTTCCGTGGCTCAGGAGGGCCGTGTTTAGGTTGATGAAGATAGGAATAAATGCTCCCAAATCATTTCAAGACCAGAAAACTCTGCCAACCAAGTAGGGCTAATATTTTGGTTCCCGGCTGATACGACAATATCATAGCACAATGAACATAAATTTTAATGTACAATGGGGAAAAGAAATCCCTTTCATTCTTTCCTTATCTAGTGATTCATTTGGTAGCTTTGCAACATCGCAGTCATGAAGTCCCGTGTACTTAGGAAGGAAGGAAGGAAGGAAGGAAGGAAGGAAGCTTTTAGTTTTACGTGACCGTTAATCATGCGATCATGAGCCACGGGATCTCCTTTTTACGTGGAATCTGAACCACAGGACATGGCATTTCACTTCGAAAATCTCACATGCATTGACCGGGAATCGAACCCGGTTCACCTTGGTGAGAGGCCAACAGCTTGACCGCTGCGTCTACCCCCCCCCCCCCCATGTACTTGCGTATGTGTAGGGTATGTCTGATAACCTGTGCTATTGTGATATTTGTACTTGTAATCGTGTTCGGAATGTGTTGGAGGTGACTGTTCCAGTATCTGTACATGCTTTTCATAGTAATTATTATTATGTTGTTCTGTTCTCACGTTTAATGGAGGTTGATGCAATATGATGAAATAATTATGATTCATCAACACTTACTTTATTCACCAGGTTAACTGGCTAAGGAACAACGGGAACATGTATCTCTATGAAACTTTACATACATGATCATGTGCGATGGAATTACATTATTACCGTATTCCGGTATCCCTGTAGACGAAGCTTATGCACACGCGAGAATTGGAGCAGTTATGAGGAGGGACCCTGATTTATGATAATGTAAAGGGGCTTCAAATAAAATACTCATAGTGGTGAAATAAAAAGTGAGGTTTGAATGTGCTTAATAACTATGTGTACGGTGGACGGATTGGTTAAATAATGAGCCTAATAGAAACATAGTCAACCCCCCTGGCACTATACAGCCCATGACGGGCTAAGGCTGACCAAGCGACCGCTGCCCAGCCATTCGGCCTGCAGATATTGGAGTGACGCTTTATCAGCGCGTCGGGTCCCCTCGACCGTTAATCTTGGTTTTCGTGATCGGGGCGCTGTCTCACTGTCAGACAGCTACTCAATTGTCCTCACGAGGCAGAGTGCACCCTCGTTCCAACCCTCACGTCAGTTTTAAAATCCCTTACGGAGCCGGGGATCGAACCCGGGGCCTCCGGGTGAGAGGCAGGCGCGCTACCCCAACACCACGGGGCCGGCTAATAGATAGAAACATATGGAGGAATATCGAACAATGTATCCTATTTTTTTTGAAACGACTAAAGCTCAAATGAATTATATTTTCTGTATTTAATACATAACCTAACAATAATTATTATTCTCCCTGACTACCATAATTCTTTTCTCACTAACTCGTGAAACTTATGTTGTCCCCAAAGTATGAGCAGGGCATTGTTTCCATCATTTCAAGACTTCAACCAATTAAGCTCAAGACGGGAATTCGTTCTCCCGTATCTTATGATTCATTTGCATTGAAGCTTTCGTAGTTTCTTTCAAAGGACAGATAATCGAACTATTTCAATTGTTGTTTTTTTAAATATTTCTTAAAAGAATCTTATTGCCAACATTTCGTTGGTATGTAGCATTTTAGGGTGAAAATAACACATTTCACAAAATAAATCTCTTTCGCGATATTTCACGGCCTCAATATAGAAAACAATGCCACATTTGGAGAAAATATATCGTTGTGATAACATTATATGTTTGCTGAATTATTTCGCGCCTATCGTAAAAAAAAGATCAGAGACTCTAGTTATGAGATTTGATAATATTCTTACATCCTCTCTAGGAAATCACTCTATTTCATACATTCTCTCAGTAGGTTATATACGGTGAGAGGACCTACTAAACATGCTCTCTGTAGGGATCGCTCTAGTAAATTTGGGGACTAAATTCCATCACAGATTTTATTGCGATCTGAGCAACAGTTATGCTAAGATTACGTTCTTAACATTAAAATGTCAGGAATGCTGATAAATATGGTTCGGATGTTTAAGCCCTAAGAAAGTTCATAGTATGCACGCAAATATGCCTTAAAATGCTGAATATAGGGATGTGTAGCAAGTATACGATAGTACAGCAAACTGATGGAGCTACAATACCTATCGGACCCATCAAGGCCGAACTGGGCGTGTGAATACTCGGGGTTTCCTTGTTTACTTATGGCTCCGAGATAGATTTGCCTTCTGAGGTGGCATCTTAATCAAAGAGACATCCGCACAGAAGTTTTTTTTTCTCGGAATCAGGCCTGTTCCGGAAATGCAGAGAATTATATTCTACTGCACCATTTGCAAATCTCGTGTTTGAAACTCCACCCCCGATAACATGTATCTAGTCAAAATTTTAACAAAAGAGCTCTAAATATAACCAAATATTACTTTAGATCACTAAAGTGAGCAAAGCATTACAAAAACATAAATATGGCAAAAATATGCATTTATATTGCGCCCGATAGCGCATGTTCACTTTGGTAATTGTAATCCGCAAACATCTGGAAAAGGTGCTGTAACATTGAAACAACACTGAATGCACCCTACTGAAAATGTAGGCTCCTTGGACTCAGCGGTAAATAATTATTGAGCTAAATTCTGTAATAGAAAACTTATAAATGTTTTGGACATCCTGGAAATTTGAATAAATTAATTGAGAAATTTTGGTGATACGTATTTAAAATATCTTGTACATCGCAGAAAGCCGAAATATGGATTTTGCTCGGCACACGAGGCTCGCTGCAAGTCCCGCCGACTGGACACATACACTCTTAGTCCTGCGTCTCGAGGAGACAGACGCGTACACTCCTAGTCTTGCGTCTCGTGGAGACAGACGCGTGATTCATACAAGTGAAATTATTCGAAGTGCTACAACAAAATCCGACTGTAGTCGATGAAATAATAAGCATCCCTGCACTAAATGCAGTGGGAATCATTCGAGTTGAACTTATAATCGCTGTGAAAACAATATTGAACTTATTTTCATCCGTACAGTGAAATCGGGAAAACGTGGCAGTCAACCGCATGGTGAAGGGCTCACGCACGTTGGTAAAATTAATTTAAAGTGTGATTGAACAGGGCTGTGATTACCAATAACTGTGTGATATTATTCACATGTGCGACAAATATTCAATTAATCAAAAACTTAAGCCGTAACAATTTTTGTACTCTAAAACTGTGACCACGTGTTCTGTATTCGTGTGTGCATATCACACAAGTGATATTTAGCATAAGTTTCGGTAAAGTGCATGGGCAATTTATCTAGCCGCACCCTTAAATTCAGTGTAATTTGAAGAAAAACAGTTTAAAATTAGAAGCAGTGAATATCCCTTGTCCCACTATTGGATATAACATGGAGTACACTACATACTGGAGCACAATGGATGCATACGACCACGTTATGGAAAGGATGAATATGTGTTAAACCGCAATGCTGTGGGGAACGTAATGATGGATGACTAGCAGGAACCATGTCGAGATGATATAAGCTGAAGTCGGAGACCGTTAACCATCACAAAGCGCGTCTCGAACCACGACATGCAGTGTCCGTAAGTGAGACAACGTGTCCATAACACTTATGTAAAGGGTTGGAACCGTAGAGTAATTTTAAGTTGGTTTCGTTAATGCACAATGTGGGCAGGTTATTATTAACAAATAAAAGTGTGGATTTATGTAGTATTTTACGAAGTTTCTCACATGCCATGCAGGCAGTAGTGTTGAATCATAACCTATCATTTTATGACAGGCGAGCAGACTGTCGCTTGTCAGATCCAAGTAACAAATAAAACGAGTTTCCAGCTGCTAGAGAAGGTCAAAGTTATAAAGCTTGTAGGGAGTTATCATACTACACGGCCATATGAATCTCATGTAGCAATTAATGAATATAGAGGGCTGTGACATTCCTCGATTATATAATAGATACACCGGGTCCAGTTATTCACGTGTATAAACAAATGAACTTCTGAAGTACAGTTTTCTTTCGTTATCACGACAGCAGAGTGGACTAATAGTAAATGAACTGTATTAGAATGGAATGCGATGTATCGCTGGTTCGACGTTTTGTAATAAATGAGGTCTCACATAAATCTTACAATACATTGCTAATATTTGGATGAGGTTATTGCGTGCCTTTAGAAGAGCACCATTTACGAAGTTTAAACATGATTATTTGCCTTGGAACAGCTGATAGCTGAAAATAATGATCTTAGTTACTTGTGTTTGTCACAAAGTGTATAATTCAGGGATCTACACTAATTGTTGTCTTGTATAGTTGTAGTAATGAGGTGATTGTTCTGGAATTGATAGAACCCCCATTTATTTCCCGGCAACAATGAACTTATATGTCGTGTTGACCGATGGCTATTGGATTGACGAATCCGTGTTATTGTTGAAGACACAATGTGTCTAATAAAAGGTTATTGTTGATGACACAAGGTGTCTGATAAAAGTTGAGGAGAAAGTGAAGTTATGAGAAATTTTAGATGGGTTCACTGATCACACCTGAGTACACTAAACGAAGTTAAAGGTCCGTAAACATAACAAGAACACTTTGAGGTATAAATAATTATGGAATACAAATTAATAATCAAGTGGTCGGATTTTTATGGAAATAAACCAAGCATAAATTATCCTCTGATTCTAAATAATGATCAAACGCTAAACCTAGCATATTTTGATGGTCCAATTTTAGATATTGTTGAACGTCGTTTTCTTTTGATACATTTTGACATTTTCTGACATTTTAGACGACGGCTAATTGGTGACGTGACCTGGTCAAGATGACATTCCAGTGGAATTATTGAAGATCTTGGATGATGATACATTATATAACAAGATATACAACACGGGCATATTACCCAAAGACTTGCTCTTGTCTACATTCATTGCTCTTCCGAAAAATCCGATGACTAAGTCATGTAGTGACTTTAGGACTATCAGTCTTATGAGTCATGTGCTCAAGATATTTCTCAAAGTTATCCATAATAGCATATACAGGAAATGCTAGATGAATATCAGTGACACGCAGTTTGGGTTCTGCTGGTAAATTAGGATGTATATGCATGTTTTTCTGGACTATGTAAAAGCCTTTGCCCGTTGTCAGCATGATAAGTTGTATAATGCACTCAAGAACTCAGGAATAGATGATAAATACATTCGGATCATCATTAATTTATACTGGGGTCAAAAGGCTAGTATCAGAATTGATGGACCGAGATCAGTGGAAATAATGCGTGGTGTGAGACAGGGATGCATTCTTTCACCACTAATTTTTAATATATATGCAGAACAGATTTTCTCCGAGGCACTTGATGGCATTCAACAAGATATTAAGGTCAATGGTAATTATATTAATAATATATGGTATGCAGATTATACTGTATTGATTGCAAATTGTTTCGAAGGACTTAAAGAGATTGTTAATATGGTGTATCAAAAGAGTATACAATATGGCCTTGACCTCAACATAAGAAAACAGAATATATGATAATATCGCGAAAACCAGCATTGCCACAAGTCCTTTTAGTCGATGGACATCAGATTGAGCGAGTCAAGAGTTTGGTTTATTTAGGACAGAATATTAATGAGAATTGGGATCCTTCGGTTGAAATAAGATGCCGTATAGAGAAGGCTAGATCCATCAATGAAACAACTACTATGCTGTCGAGATCTCAGTTTGACGCTTAAGAAAAGAATGGTGAAGTTTTATGTTGTCTCCACCCTTCTTTATGGCGTTGAAGCTTGGACCTTGTCCGTAGCTACAGAAAACAAGATTCGAGGTTTTGAAATGTGGATATACCGGCGGATTCTTAAAATCTCGTGGACAGAACATGGAAGTAATGCCGAGGTTCTTCAGCGTGTGAGCAGCCAACCTGAGCTGTTGAATACAATTAAGAAGAGGAAATTGGAATACTTGGGACACATGATGAGGAATCCAAAATACCTTCTGCTCCAAGTTATACTTCGGGGTAAAATTGAAGATCAGCGTGGACCGGGTAGGAGACGAATAACTTGGATGGATAATTTAAGACCGTGGTTTGGGCTGTCTTCCACGGAACTTTTCGGGATTGTACAGGATAAGAAGGTGTTAGCCATGGTGGTAGCCAACGTCCGTATCGGATAAGGCAGAATAATAATAATAAGAAGGCATTTTTATGTTCTCATAAAATTCCAATAAATAAGACCAGTATATTAAGGCTTGTATGAAGACATACCGTGAGTTTAACAGCGCTCGGATGGAACGTCGCGGGAAAAATCCATTTAAATATTTAAATTTTGCGTCTAAGCCATGCTGGTTTTGTGCTCACTAGGTTATTGAATGATTCATGGGCGAACTTATTTAATAGCCTCTATTAGCATACAAACTTTCAGTTTGATTGCTGTAATAGATTCGTAGATATTGAGAGCCGTGTAAATATTTCGGTTGGTCGCTATATATATTTAGGCCATAGAGCTAAGCACCATTAGATGAAGATTATTGTGTAGGTTCATTTTTAAAACGTTGACCCCACAAAATTTCGTGGTGATATCTGTTACTGCTGCGGAGATATAGAATGCCAGTGAAGTATTTCGTGCGGCTGCCATGTTAGATTGGTGAAACGTATGAAGATTTGAATGGCATAGTCGAGGTCGGACCAGGTAGTAGTATGCCCTTCATGAGTTTCATTGAAATCGCTTAGCCCGTTTAGATTTTATTAGGGGACACATACACCGACACACACATAGGCCTACGCACACACACACACACACACACACACACGGACAAAAGTGATCTCATAATGAGCCTATATTTTTCATAAATAAAAATAAACTAGAAAAAAGATGTTCAGCAAAGAACATATAGCTTACTTTCTCCTAAATATATGGGTTACTTATAACTCTTAGCCCTCGCCCCTAAAACAATCACCTCCACCACTATGTATTTTATTTATTTTATATTGATAATTAGCCAGTAATTATGTGTCTAAATCAATATTATATACTGTATGATGATTGAATAACAAAACTACAAAATTTTTGTAATGCATTCACGTCCATTAATCTCAATATTAAGCCTCCAAACTTAACAGTCCTTCGTTTCCACTTTGAGATTCCGCTGCGATCACAGTAGGTTGGTGCTGCAATCTAACAGTGAATTAATATGCATCTTGTACGCCTCTGAGTGTTGAATGGGCAGGCAGTTCGAAACATCCAGGAGGGTTGCAATCCAGCTGTCAGTGCTAAAAGGTAATCGGAGTGCGGTCTTGGCGAAAAGTTGAACTATTAAAAAATCGCAATACTTCAGGAGACCAGGGATTTACAAAGTGGAATGTTTGGAACAAGATAGGACAGCATCATACAGAGGTATTGAGAAGTCTGTAATTGATGATAGCATGTACCTTGTTCTTCAATTCTCCTTTTTCGTTTGTCTTTTGTTTATGCGCGATGCTGGGGGCTGTGATTATTAATAAACGAGTGTATACATTAGGCTCTCATTTGAGCTAAATAGCATTTTATTTATTATCTGTGGAAAGAGCTCGTCCATATCCTTTGTAAAGAAATTAAAGTGAAATGACTAATAGGTAACTCTAGTAGGTGTAGAACCACAGACGTCCGTGTGAGAGACTAACGCGCTAGCACAGAGCCAAATATATCTATAACATATCATTGTTATTAACCGACTTAGATATTATTTCTATCAGTAGGCTACATTACATGCAACATACTCAAACTACTGAAATGTAGGACAGGCACAAGAAGTCAGCTGCCATCTTGTCATGTAACAGAGACGGCTCCGCTCTTTTAAATCACTTATAAACTGTAATATTATAATATAAAATTATAATAAACTAGCTCTTAAGCCCGGCGTTGCTCGGGGTCACAATTGGATATTGGGATATCGTAGCTTTGCTCACTGTGACGTATTGTGTGCAACCCGTGGGAAGATTATAATGTGCAATATTTTGCCACTCAAAGTCGTTGTGTGTGGTTTTTTTTTCTGATAATCAATTGTGTTAAATATGTTAAGCAGGTGGGTACGACGGCTATATACCGCTTGTTGCTTATAATAGATTAATCCTGAAACTTCGCATATATAACTGAATATTTAAGGAGCTTATTTTAATCTCATTAACCTAGGCCTAACTATTACATATTAAGGGCCAATGAAACTACTTTTCTTCATTGTATTTACCTCGCGTTTATTGTCGAACAGCATCATTTCAAGACGATAATGGCAGTCCGCAGATAAACTCTTGGAATCCCAGCTTCATAATAATACATGCATTTGATTAGTGGAATAACGAATACTAAAAGAAAATACATAATAAATATCATTTAAGAATCTACTGTATATGTCCACGCACACTTAAAAAGAGAACCACTCATAGGAGTGCAGAGACACCTTGGGGCCACGATAAAAACTAACCCTATCAAGACTTGGTAGCAATCAATTGTCTTATCCGCAGTAAGTAATATTGTGCACACTACGTATCATGTCATGCTTTAGAGTAAAAGTAACAAACCATAGGCTATTTTAATCATATCAATTAATAATAACAAATACATTTTACAGATATCAATACTTATATTTCTAAGTTTATTCCGTGTCTTGTGATGGGGTTGACCAGTAAGATTTATAAGGCAAACTGAATTAACTAATTGGAGAGTCGGTAGAATACGCCACAGTAGTCTGTGAATTTAGGTGCACATAATGGCAGAACACGACCAAAAAGCAGTTAAATATTTGCAAATAGAAGCATTCAAGTAACAAAAATAAATCTATAAAGAGTAAGAAAGCATCCCGTGCAAAATGGAGGCAATTATACCCTAGAAACCGTCGTAAAGGTCCAAACAGTCACATACAATAAGCCACGCTGAGACTATAAATTTAGACTCAAAATCACGCTCGATTCCAACCCCACAATCCACCTTTATAAATAATACAGTTCTTATAGGGATATAAAATTTGTACATTCCTCAACTCTTACTGTAAAATAACGAATCCTCGCCAATGCTGTAAGTCCCCATCCTCGTGACGACGCCCTTAAATAAAAGTATAAAGCTTGTGGGGCATGGAAATTCAGTATTTGTGCCAAAGGGCCTAAATGAAGGGAATGGAGAGGGCTGTCCGAATGTTCAAGTAGATATTGTTACTCGTCTTGTTCCAAATGGTAAGTATGGAAAATTCAGTTCAGCTCGGTGAAACAGTGTAGATTTGAGCCCAGTAAAACGGTGTGGATTTGCGCCAAAGGGCCTAAATGAAAGGAATGGAGAGGCCAATCTAAAATTATTGTTTCCAAAAACCTTCCTTGGGGTGTGCACTACAACTCTACAAAATTTCAATGCAATGGGTTAAACGGTGTAGGAGTCCATTAGCTTCGGACAGATATACATTTCCATTTTTATATATAAGACTAGCTGTTATGCCCGGCGTTGCTCGGGATGACACTCGAAATTTAAGAAATGGTACACGGAAAACAACACACGTAGAATATTAAAATACCCTAAAACAAAACAAAAGAATCAAATAAAGTATGATTATAGTCATGAACCACATACCCAGCGGTGAGAGACCGGCGTGCTGCCGCCTAAGCCACGGAGGCTTCTATGTAGTAAAATTTAAATAATCTTTCTTAAATATAGAACACCCATCGTTTAACGTCCTCATACTACTGTACATTTGGAAGTGAATAATAGTATGCTAAAAATACATCAAACTTTGTCGCAATTGTCACCTCCGCTGTAAGTAATATAGTGCAAACTATTTATCATGCGATGATTCTTAAACACATCAATATTTCTAAGTTTATGCCGTGTCTTGTGAGTGGTTTCGCCTAGCAACACCGAGATGGGTAACCAGCGAGCTCTTGTTGTCAATTTGGGAACCCAAAAAGGCCTAGCGAATGGTGCTCTACCTAAATCCTTATCTAGTGCACCTGCGGTACTTAACTATGGGGGGTAAACGCTCAACACCTTTCACCTCCCTATAAAGGCATCCAAAAAGATTGTATATTGGCAATCATGGCCTAGATATTAAAATTCAGGTACATTTATAGGTTAACGCTGTGTCTTGTGCGGGGTTTCCTTGGTCGAGAAAGAAGAATTACCAATTTTATTCAAATATGTTAGCGCGATTGACCAGTGAGATTTATAAGGCAAACTTAATAAACTAATGGGAGAGTCGGTAGAATATGTCACAGTAGTCAGTGAATTTAGGTTGCACATAATGGTAGAACATGACAAAAAGCAGTTAATAATTTGCAAAAAGAAGAATTCAGTCTCTGTAAGAGATAATATTTGCATGAAGGAATAACAGACTGTTAAACAGATAGACGTCAGTGTCGAGACTTTCGTACGAACAGTGCCACCATCTGTATATAAGAAAAGACCCTAATAATATGGTATTGATTCTGACCGCAAAAGAGAAAAATCGTGGAAAATAAATACTTCCTCGTTACTGGAAGTAATGAGATTAATCTTGCTGTACAGAGCTATAAAAGTCCTTTGGTACTGCCCCCGTAAAATGAATTATTTGGGATGAAAATGGGAATAATTTTCGGAATCCTATGATAAAATTTAACCAAGCAATATCGAGGCTGAAACTTAGCACAAACCAGTCCAGTGGCTACGTTAAACAGGAGGGAATTTCCGTCACGTGATTATATTGCACAATCGAAGCTTCCAGAAGCTTAGAATCGGCCTAGCAACAGCGATTCATCCCAGGAATTATTTAAACATTGTTATAAATTATACGATTGGATGTGAGCCTACAGCCAATCAGGAGTAGTCTTAGAGGAGACGGGAGTTCCAGTAAATAAATTTTATGGATTATTATCACATTTAAGCCCCAAGAAAGTGAATTTATGGATTGGTAAAGTGAAGAAAATTATAATAAAATATTGGAGATATTTTATAAGCCGACAGCAGGTCGCAATACGTCGGAATAAGCAATTTTCTAGAGCCCGCTAAAATTTTCGAGGGAACGAAAAAGGCGGCTAGATTTGGTGACTTGGACGGGAGATGCCAAGCATCCAGGCTCTTGTTCATCTGAAGTTGGAACCGATCAGACGTGTTATGCTGGGAGAGTTATAGTCCCGACTGCATCACCAAGTCCGTGAAAGGTCGACTCGTGGAGACACGGTATAGCGAGGCTAGGTGATGGAGATTGCCGCGCTAGCAAAATGAGTGAAGTTGCGAGGAGTGCAAATGCCGCAATAACTTCAAACTGACCGACTTTAGGAACATTATTTCTACTACAGATTATAGTATATAATCTAGTAAAGTGTATTACGAACTTTTATTGAATTCGAAAGAATATTTTGGGAAATATAAGCATTTTTGTGATGCGTTATAAAAGCATCTGAATCTAGCGCTGTAAAGCACTTTTGTTCGAGACAGACTACAGCGAATGCACAGATTCACGTGAGTGACAGTGATAGTTAGCATTGCTAATGAGGAACTTTATTGTAACACCAGTATGATGACGATGTATTTTCAACGGATGAACATTATTAAACATTGTAATATGATTGCAATTATGGACTTAATAAGTATGTGCGCAAGGAATATACGCAGACTAGAGTAATATACTCAACGACGGAGCTTCGTTAAGGAGTTTGTTCATGACTGTCTACTTTACGAGCAAACATGAGACGATATGTACAACCACATTCTAGTGCATTATCGTCAGACATGAGCTCACATTTAACACCAGCGACTACAAAACGATCTTCATACTCCATTTCTATGAATATTCTGTACACGAGTGAGGTCCATGACTTCCATTTCGAATTTATTTCGGAATATGAAGCTGAGCTTCCTACACTTCTCGTTATTACGATGAATCGACACCAGGACGGAGAAAGAAGAGACAAGAAGATTTTCAAGATATCCAGGGTATTCCCGGTAACAATGAAGATGACGGATGGCAGTCCACAGTTCGATCCCGGTTGGAGCTTGATGGTTTTCGGAAGAGGGATTCGTTCCTCGCCTGAGGTTGTGAGTTCTTGGAGACGAACTAGGACCCAGCCTAGGTCCTTGAAGGTTGTAACATCTAGTACTATCCAATACTCATCTTGAACTTCCAACGCTCCAGACAAGGTAGCTGTGTTCATTAAAATTGTAGTTAGAGCATTATTAGTGACATTCTAGAGCAATTCCTTTATCCATATTTCGACACAACATTCATGTATTCCATGTATGGACATTTTATTCTTCGAGATCATTTGTAGTGATCGTCTTTCGACGTTTTTAGTTTGTTTGTTTGTTTGTTTGTTTGTTTGTTTGCAATCCAGTTTCTGAACTGAGATAATTAACTTGTGTATGGGATTAGTAATCTTGTCATTTCCCTTAAGGAACAGTAATTTATTTTCGACGTTTATGAAGTCATTTTGAATTCAGGAGATAGACATTTTCGTCTATGTTACCAATTAAATTAATTTATTAGTTTAATTTGGGCTTCTTATCCGTCGAGAAGTAACATCAAGAAAGAAGAAAGAAATAGTGATATATTGTGAAATATCACCGCATTATTACGAACTTACCATCGTATTGGAAAGAAACCTTTGACGTGGAAACGATGAAAGTCGTTAGAACTCATTGACATTCGTTCAGAATGGAGATAATACAAATATGCCTAACTGTATATTTTATTGAAGAAAGCTATGATCTTTCAGTCAGTTAAAATAATTTGAGAATAGAATCTTCTTGGAAGATTATTATCATCCGACGTTAGGGAAGTTCTAGTTTGATTACCTCGTCGACATTGATTCTTATCGGACCTACACAAATAACTTTTGTGGTTATTTATTCAAGATGGGTAATATAATGTCATATTGTAGACACGATATTCCTTTATCTGTACAAGTGAAACCAGAAGCATGGAGAGAGAGTATAGTATTTTTTTTATTAAATGTATACGCAACAGTTTAGAGATATCCTAGTAATGATTTTAAAGTAATTACAACGAGGTCTTTCACGCTTAGTCCAAAAGTCGTTAGGATGTATAAATTAGTGGATTAACAACTGATGTTATTGTTTGTTATACCAGCGGTTGATTTGGCAATGCTGAGAATTATGCCCTTTTAAGGAATGCCAGTTTTAAGGAAGGGAAGATGATAACCTTTTGATATTTGTTAATATGTTTGTAATTCCGTGTGCAGTTGGCATACGAGAGGTCTTTTAGCGAAGGAGTTTTCGCATTATGACAAAGTTATTGCATGGGCAAGAATATTTGGCATGGCATAGATGTGAGTTGGTAGAACTCCTTTTATTTCATACACGACTTTGGATAAGTGAAGATGGTTGGGTTGCAGCCGAAATTTAAACGGGAAGTCGGATATTGAAATATGTCATGTATTACTCTTATTAACCTTTATTAAACCCAAGTATGTAACTGCCTATGTTTTGAATTAGCTGGTTGAACATATCCGACTTACTTTGACTACGGACCAGAATTGAGAATTTGTAGTAGTATTTCTGAAGTGATGGAAGATTGTGAGGATCCCATTAATTTGCGATAGGCATTAATGTGAGATCAGAGCAGACGCTCTTTGTAAATAGACATTACATTTTTATTCAGATAATAACTCTTGCTAGTAAGTGTAATGTAAATTCATTTGTTATAAACTTGTATTATTATTCAATCAAGGGAATAACGTGTTAGTTTTAGGAAGTTGTTTAATGTTTTCGCAAAGTGTATAGAATATGAAAGTCAATATGTTTTGAATGCGGTTTACTTATTGTTCAGTGTGAATGGTAACAATTCCGTTGGGATATCACGACGCGAGGGAGTGAAAGGAATAATGTGTAGAAGTTTTAATTAGTTCACATGAAGGATGTTTGAATGATTTGCGTTTTTATCTAGCATAAATGAGATTTATGTAACGTTGCCTGATGGGTGACAGAAGTGTGTATTTTAATGGCAAGTGCTGTCGAGCGCAGTTCTAGTGGAGAACTCGTTTCGTTCAAGGCCGAGGTCTGGCCAAAAATGTGAAGACTTGTTGACACCAGCATAGTTTGAATGAATGAATCAGCCGGTAGGGTGGAGATATAACGGGTCTGTTATATAACCAACCACGTGATTCATGCACGCGCTGCGAGGATGCAGTGCACTTCGTAAGCGTGGCCCAGGGAATGTGAAGCACGCCAGGCTCTTTTAATTGTTTTAGCTTGTTGTAAAGGCTTAGGCCGCCCCAAATTTTTGTTACCGTGTTCGTGGAACACAGGATTGTCAGTGGCGTAGATGTGAAGAGGTGAGAATGAGTGTGTGTTTTATTAATTGTATGAATGTTTAGTTATAGTTTACTCTTGTTATTAAATTGTTTAGTTTTGTTAGACGCCGCGTCGTTTCGATTTATTTTAGATATAGTGAGATGCAACTGTGAAAACCATTTTAGGTCTAGGAGCTGACCACGAGATCCCCGAGAACAAGGTAGGTGCTCTACTTTGAGCCAGTGCATATATGTAATTCACAGTTTCATCGTATCTTCCGCTACGTATATCTTGAGGGTCATGTTGGAGTGGATTCTTGACTAGTATTTAAGCCGGCGCAGTCAGTGTCTACAAATCCAGCTTTGCTTTGACAGACCGCCTCTCAAATATACGGGTACAGTACGACATATCACACGAGTTAATCGAAGGTAAATATAATAGAGCACCCACTGGTTCCCTTAAGCCCATTGGTTGTTGTGTTGAAATTTACATCCTAAAGTAATTCCGGGATATTCTTATAGCCATTTGCAAATTTTGAACGAAATCTGTTGATCCGTTTTCAATTGATGGAGGAACAGACAGACACACAGACAGACAGACAGAAGGACAAAAGTACAATTTTATATATATAGGAATAACGGGTCACGTCCTTTAGGATAGCTTAAACCACCCTGGGCTCGATAATCTGAATTGGTTGCATAATTCACGCGGCCGCCATCTTTAAATGGTACGGCTGATGATCTTGTAGTGTAGGCACAGGACGTGCTTAATACAAAGGTATGGTTTTACTAAATTTCGTAAAGATCCGATTATTAGTTTGGTCGTAATTTAATGTTAAGTTTTGACCATTTGAGTAGTCGTGATTAAGTTTTGGTAAAGATGGCAGCAATATAAAACATGACACTGAGGTGCACTTTGCTAGTGCTACCTCTGAACCAGATTTCGTTCAATTCGGTTTTATTTTGTTTCAATTGGGGGGGGGGGGGAGAGACACACATACATTCACACACATTTGCACAATGCTTTGGCCCTGTGTAGATCTCATAATTCTACTTTCATTTTTTGCAAAAATCGAAAGTAGGCTAATAAGTAGTATACAAGCATAAATGTACAAATTCTTGTTCCTCCACCCCATTTTGACTTTGACCCGTAGGGTCCTGGGTTTGATTTTCGGTTGGACCTAGTGAATATTAATCTCCTCGGGTTAATTATCCAGGCATTGGTACTAGAGGTAGGTGTGTGTGATATCTTCATAATTAATTTCATGTTTAGTACGGCGCGAAGGTCTCACAAATTGATATCATGGTCGAGGACCACTGCCATCCAATAGATCATGCTGGTCTGAGAAACGTGAATCCTCTTTTTAAGGCCATTCACTCATTACTTAAAATAGAACATCGCGAATGTGATGGCAATTCGTCCCTAAATTCACTCCAACCAACTGAATAGAGAGTGCTCGAATATAAATGCTTGTAAAGCTCCGTTGTTATCTCTAGTCTGACATCCCCACTTTACCCAACCCCCTCGCGGTGTAGTGGTTAACATTTATGATAGTCACCTAGGATCGGGGCTGGTCTCTGCCAAAAAATTCAGTTCTGTCCTGATGGCTGGAACGCGGAACACTCAGGTTGGTGAGGTTAAACTGTGAAGAAGTAGCTTCCACTCCCACCTCAGCCATGCTAGAGATTATTTTCCGTGGTTTCCCAATTCTACACCAGCTTAATGCAAGGATTTTGCTTAACTTGAATTCACGACCGCCTCTTTTCCAATCACTATAGGCTAATTGAAAATACACACAATACTACTACACACACCACTAGACAGTAATACAGGTTATTAGATTAATTCTACTAATGCATACAGTATATACACAGACTTATCCCAGTAAACATGCCTGAAATAAGCACGATGTCCAAGCCAAAAAAAAACAACTATTTTTAAAAGAAAGAAACTTTGTAGTTTTCCATGACCATTAATCTCACGATCATAAACCTCAGAGGTTCCTCTTTTACACGGAATCCGAACATGGAATTTCAACACAAAAATTCTGCATGCATTAATTAGAAATCGACCCTCGACCGCCTTAGTGGGAGGCAAGCACCTAGACAGTTGCGCCATAACGCCCCCTAACAACCACTTTCCTCTACTGCCTACCTGCTGTGAGTAGGCAGTTTAAATTACTGGCTCTTTCCTATGGCCCACTACCGCATAGTGACTTACGAGGTTTGGCTTCTTCACCGACAATTTGTTCGAGGGCCTCATGCAGGAACTAAATTGCTACTAGCGTCTAGAACAGGGATTCACAAACAGTCCAACTTGCACAACTGAAAAGCACTACGCGACGGTGCAATGTATAATGCAACCAGGACTCCACGGTGCATGTAATGTTCATCCACGTAGATCTAGGCGTTTATAACAAGTTACAAGGAGGAGAATGGAAAGACATTGTAGCTTACGAGGTCTTGCATGCCTGCCTTGAATATAGAGAATACACATTATAAAAAATCGAAAGGGAAAAAATACTAGATCAAAACTACTGGGACATCTAATAAATTTATCTTAAGTAAAAACATAACCTATTTGAAAGTCCTATTGCAGACATAAACCGTTATTTTAACTACAATAACATCATAAGCTGCGATGATTCCTAAGTAAGTGAGTTAATTTACCGACTACCACCGAGTTGTTCAAATGATTTGCATGTTTCTGACCCCAATTTTCATGATTTTTGGTTTCTCCGCTCACCAGAGTGTCGTCTGCAAGCAATACAGTTAGTTTAATAATATAACCACATCGTGATAATTTTCTATGAAAGTTACCTCAGTGTTTCTTGTATCCACGAACAGCAATCGAGGAGTATGTTGATTTGAATTTATTTTTCTAGTTGTTCGAAGAGATGTTTTGGCCCACTACGTGAAATTGATAAGATGTCCATCTTGACAAATATTCTCGATGTACCATACAAGACAGTGCAAGACATATATTTGCTAGGCTGTGAAACAACACAGATCCAGGAAGTACAAGAAAGAGGAACAAATGAATCATAATTCAAGTTTTCGTAATTAGGGAGGATTGCAGAAAATAATGGTGTGTCTAAAAGCTTTTTCGTAGTTGCATGCTTTAAGCAAGAAAAGAGACGACAATCTACGGGTAACTAGAATACTGCTTTGCGATGAAACACCGAAAGATAAGCTCGGAAGAAAATCTCCTGCAAACAAGGTGCCTCTTGACATAGGTAATCCCATCAAATCCTTCCTCCTAATCTGCTCATTATGGCATGCTGGAATGGAATAGCAATGTTCAGACCCTCGTCTTACTGTAAAATCCATGTATGAATTGGGCATACTACATTGTAACATTGAATCAACAGTTAATATGATTACCATAGAGAACATTTTCGTGACAATTATAAATATCGGTTTGGAAGACCTCAGATAGATTCGTACATTATCTGTGAAGAGTTAAATGCTAAATTGAGGAGCTCGCATCATAACGATAAAATTAGGGACAGATGACCTCGCTATTCCGCCCCTTAATACTCCAATAACTAACTAACTAACTAACTAACTAAGGATAATATTGTAAACTTGCAGCAAGGGGTGAGTTGGAGATTAATTTCCGAACCACGAAGTTCATCGATACCTAAAAGTCACTTCGCAAGATGCCATACTGCATTTTCCAGCTCAACAATGGGTTAATATAATAAATATTCTACCTAAAGTATATAATAAAGGCGAAAGAAAAAAAGGGCCATGAAGTGTGTTCTTTTCTGTGCCATTGAGTGCAACGTTATGTTTCGGACAACGTGACGGATTTGAATTTATTTCAAATAGCAGTCCAGAGCTGAACAAGAACCATACTACTGTATGATCAGGATGTGTATAGGATTAGTTGGCACAGAACGATTCCGTACAGTCACACATAGGTTTCCTGAACGTAAACATCCTTTTCTGATGTGTGACAGAGATATTCACTTTTCTTTCTCAGGAAGGAAATCTGCAAAGTTGACAGACTTCACACAACTCGAGAATATGGACAACATATAGCAAAGAAGAAAAAGGTTTTTTGAAGTCCATGTTGTAAACCATTCTGAAATATTGAATTTTGAAGGCCAGTGTCCCAAGCTCTTCTAGAAAACTACAATTTCCAGTGTATCTGTACATCTTTATGAAATAAAATCAAGAGTTGTCTTCTGTATCCTTTAGACAGTTTTGATATTTTAAAGAAAAGCCAAGATGAAGACTCAATTTTCATAGACTCTCCAGTGAATCATACATTCTTTCTGGGGTAACCTGAGTTAACAGTTTTTCCAACACTGCCCCTAGACGAATCATATGACAGAAACGTGCCAATAGATTCTATAAGATACAGGATATTAATAAGTTAGTTAAATACGTGGAACCAGAAACATCGAACTTTTACGATGAGTGCTTAAATTACACAACAATTTCACAACTGAGAATGAGTGGGGAAACATAAGGCAAACCCACCGAGGTCTTTAGTTTGAAATGAATTAATACTTGACCACGAAGCTTACATTGATTTCAATTAAAAACCTTGCTACATTTTACCTAATCTCTTTTAGTTGTTTGTTGTGTTGAGTGTAATTGTTTTCGCCCTCTCGTTTGAGGATTTTTTTTGGCTTCGTTGGTGGCAAGATTTTTGGTTAATTCCCTGTCTTCTGCTGGGAGCTTGTGACTGGCTATCTAGATATCTGTGATTAACTGTTTTATATTATGGTTCGTGTGCGTCTGTGCAGTTGTATTTCAAACCTTTGTCTAGCATATCCATTTCATTTTGAGAGAAGGTTACGTTCGTTCTGTTGTTTACCCTGCTGTGGAAATTGAATTCATTGTTATTCGTGTGTTGTTCACTAGGTTGATTATTCTGTGTTTCTCCTAGATTTCTTAGTTTATATTCTAGCGTTTCGTGTTTCCTCGTTGCTCTGATTTTGATGGTGTCATGTAGGTGCTCGGTAAAACTGTCCCATTGGGATGCGTGCCAGAAGTTACTTAGTTGCAATTGAATATCGTATAGTTGTTGGTTGATTTTTTGCTTTCTTATGTATGCAAACCTTAGTTCGTTTTTTTTATCCAAAGCGCTTTGGCTTGTTTAGTTGAAATGATTGAGGCTGGTGTAATCGGTACGGTTTTAATTGGTACATATTTAGGGGTGAGATTTAGTTCTATACATTTTTTGTTGAACCAAATTGACTTGTCTATGTTCATGAGTTTAAGCCTGAGTGTTTTGAATCTCTTGGCTTCACGATTTGCCTGACTAGCCGTGAACATTGTGAGGTTTTAAGCCATTTTTCAGTGTTGCCTAAGTAAACAAAAGTTTACTTAAAATCCAACCATTCGGAAAAAGAAACTGAAGAGATCGTGCGACTACTGAGGGTCGTCCTCGGCCAAAACGCGTTTCAATTCGACAATAAAATGTACACACAAACAGAAGGATTAGCGATGGGATCACCACTAAGCGGATTAATCGCTGACATCTTCATTAATGCACTAGAAAATGAGTTTTTAGAAAAGACTTCAACAAAGGGAATAGTAATATGGAAAAGATACGTAGATTATGTAATTTGCATCTACGATACTGAATTAACAAGCGAAGAAACAATTCTTAAAACCATTAATAGCCTACACCACTCAATCAAATTCACCAAGGAATCCGAAACAGATCGAAAAATAAATTATCTCGACATAACTATTGAACGTAAGGACAACGAGCTTTCATACTCCATATTGCGAAAAGCCACACAAACCTCGCATGCAATCGACAATCAGTCTAATCACCCCAGTACGCATAAATTAGCGGGGTTCAATTCAATGGTGCTCAGAACTTTAAACATACCCATGTCAACAAACAATTATAATAAGGAAATAAGAACCATTAAACAAATAGCAAAGGAAAACAATTTCCCGCCAAGCAAAATAGACCAAATTGTAGCCAAACATAAAAATAAAGATAAAATGATTCCAAAACCGGACATTAATGAGAAAAAATTCGCGCGCTTCAACTATGTGAATGAGAACACATATAAAATCACTAATCTATTCAAAAAGCAAGGCATAAAAATAGCATTCACAACGAATAATACGACCGGGAGGCACTTGCAAAATAGTAATCTAAATAAACAAGACCCGTATTCAAAGTCAGGGGTATATTCTATTACATGCCAAGACATTGGTTGTCAAGCTAATTACATTGGACAGAGCGGAAGACGAGTAGATACACGTTATAATGAACATAGGAATGCGAAAAGATACGGAACACATTCAGCCGTATGCGAACATATGTGTGACACGGGGCACAGCTTCACTAAAATCGAGACTGATCTAAAAATAATTCATCACGAATCGAAAGGCAGACTTCTCGACATAAAAGAAGCAATCGAGATTCACCTAGCCAAACAAAACAATCCCAACAATCTAAATGAACACACTTTTATGGAGAGTTCACCCCTTTTCGCTCTACTAAAAAACACACCCTGTCGAATACAAGACACAACTTAGCGATACAGCCAAGCCAGATAAAAATGGGGGGAAAATAGTGGTGTTTATAGGAAAATGTTATTTTGATCAGGTGTACTATGTACATTTTTCTGCAATAAACCTAGGCCGATATGCGCGGCAGTATTAATGGTGCCGGGACGTCTTCAATAGACCGTGTACCGCTTAGTATAAATGGCTTTTTAGCCCATGCGTGGCGAAGATAGTTCCACGGTCTTTAGCAGTTGCAGACTCCTGCATTCAATAGCATACACTTTTATCTAGATTTGGCAAAGTCACACAAATATACATGGCACTGACCTCTGGAAGAGCATAGCAACTAAAGGGGGAGGAAGGGGAAAACCAGTTCCACCCAGCGAACACTCGGGGTTAGTCGACTACAACTGGTGTCTATGGAAACACGCAACTGCTTCAAGTTCCAGTTAAAGAGACAACTCGATAAGTATAAGCTTGCATTATTTCAGTATAACCATAGTTGATTTTGTAAAACCGTATAATCACCCCTAACAGACAAATTCCGGATTTTCATCACTACTTTAGAAGTTTACCTAACATTAGATATAACACATTTAACATACACCGACTGTTGCATTACCAACACTGCAACTAAATAATTGTACATATTGTATATATTTTCACCTGTATTCTCAAACATAGATGTTATAGCCTAAGTGTAATGGATCTGATGATGATCGCTTGACGATCGAAACTGGTCATCCTAGTGTATTTATTAATCTTATGTAATTTATTTCAGGAACAGGGCATAACCCAGCTCTATTAGGGTACATTCGTGTTGACCGACTGAAAAGCACCAAACTTTTGTTTACTTAGGCAACACTGAAAAATGGCTTCAAACCTCACATTGTTAATAATTCATAATAACAAAGTGACACACAACGTCGACTGTACTCTCAAATACTGTGAGCACATTCCTCAGTAACTATAACATTCATTATTCTCAAGGCTCTCATACAGTTCGTCGTAAACAATCAAAACGTGGCTTCCTACAATCATGAAATGACCTAGTCTCACATATTATGAAAATGCGGCTTTTATTCCTCGCATATAACAACATTCTGTTATGCATTTAATATTTGACTAGCCTACTCACCCACAGCTTGACAATAATACCGCTTACTAAAATGTCATTAGTCATCTTTGTCCTACCCCATGTGATATTCAACCTTGAACGTGAAGCTTCATAAACTGCTCAATGACAAATGAAAGTCGGTGAAACATTTGCCACTGTGATCGTCAAACCAGTGCCTGCGAAATGCACTGCCTACTGTATTGCCATAACATTCTCGCGCTACAGAGCACACACTGCCTTGTTTCCAATACACACATTTTCAATTGTACATACAGCTGGCAGTGCGTCTTCACTTCCGTCCGATCCACTTCTGTTCGATCCCCTTCCGCCCGATTCACTTCCGTCCCATTTTTCTGGCAGTGCGTCCCCAATTTTCAAAATCACTCCCACAAAAGTATCCAGCAACCGAGCGGAAATATGTTACACATCAAAAAGCTATTTAGTATACATCACATGGAAAATCCTTTTAATAACCGGGGAGTTTTTAATAGAAGAGACCAGTAGGATATATCAAAATAGGCTATTTAGTTATTCACGAAACTACCCGTTTATGTTATTTTTCAAAGGTCGGGGCTAATAGGAACTATATCATCATATCAATAATTTAAGGATAATAATGAAGTTGCAGAAAATTCTCCACTGCCAGAAACAGAGCATCCGAATACTGTGTAACACAACATACGCATCCCACACGTGCACCAATCATTTTGAAAATATCAAAGTTTCTTCCGATTCCTCGTAAAAGGAGGTCTCACAGTTTAAGACCGCGAGAATAACAATCACGTAAGTCTGGCTGCGTGGCTCAGGGGTAACGTTCTCGCTTGCTGAGCCCAAGGTTGCAGGCTCGAAACCTGGCGCAGTCAGCTGGCATTTGAGGGTGCGCAAATGCGTGAGAGCCGTGTCAGTACATTTACTGGCACGTTAAAGATCCCCTTCGGGGCAAAATTCCGGCACCCCGGCGTCTCTAAAAGCCAGGGTAGTTAAAAGGGACATAAAACCAATAACATTATTAACAATCACGTAAAACTACAAGCGTCCTTCCTTCCTTTCTTCCTTGCTTCCCTTTCCTCCTTCCTTCCCTTTCATCCTTCCTCTCCTTCCGTCCCTCCCTTTCATCACTCCCTTCCATCCATTTCTTCTTTCTTTCCCTTTCTTCCTTCATTCCTTTCCTTCTTTCCCTTCCTTCCCCTTTTTTCTCCATTCCCTCCCTTCACCCATTTTTTCCCCTCCTTTCCTTCCGTCCCCTCCTTCCATCACTTCCTTTCCTTCCCTTCCTTATTTCCCTTCCTTCCTTCCTTCTTTTCCTTCCTTCCTTCCTTACCTTCCTTCTTTCCCTTCCTTCCCTTCTTTCCCCTTTTTTCTTCCTTCCTTGCCTTCCCTTCCTTCACTTCCTTCCCTTCCTTCCCTTTCTTCCCTTCCATCCCTTCCTTTTTTCTCCTTCAATTCTTCCCTTTATTCCTTCACGTCCTTCTTTCCCTTTCTTCCCTCTCTTTCTTCCTTCCTTCCTTCCCTCCCCTCCATTCCTTCCTTTCCCTTCTTCCCTTCCTTCCTTCCCTATCTTCCTTCACTTCCTTCTTTCCGTTTATTCCTTCCCTTCCATTCCTTCTCTTCCTTCCCTTCTTTCCCTTCCCTTCCTTCCCTTCCATTCCTTCCCTCCCTTCCATCCCTCCCTTTCTTCACTTCCTTCCTTCGTTCCTTCCCCTCGTTCCTTCCTTCCCTTCCTTCCCTTCCTTCCCTTCCCCCCCTTCCTTCCCTTCCTTCCCTTCCTTCCTTCCTTCCCCTCGTTCCTTCCCTTCCTTCCTTCCCTTATTTCCTTCTTTCCCTTCCTTCCCTTCCCTTCCTTCCTTCCCCTCGTTCCTTTCCTTCCTTCCTTCCCTTATTTCCTTCCGTCCCTTCCTTCTTTCCTCCATTCTCTTCCTTCCTTCCCTTCCTTCCTTCCCTCCCTCCCTTCCTTCCCTTCCTTCCTTCCCTTCCTTCCTTCCCCTCGTTCCTTCCCTCCCTTATTTCCTTCTTTCCCTTCCTTCACTTCCTCCCTTACCTTCCTTCCCTTCCTTCCTTCCTTCCCCTCGTTCCTTCCCTTCCTTCCTTCCCTTATTTCCTTCCCTCCCTTCCATCCTTTCCTCCCTTCTCTTCCTTCCTTCCCTTCCTTCCCTTCCTTACTCCCTTACTTCCTTCCCTTCCTTCCCTTCCTTATTCCCTTACTTCATTCCCTTCCTTCCCTTCCTTCCTACCCCTCGTTCCTTCCCTTCCTTCCTTCCTTCCTTCCTTCCTTCCCTTATTTCCTTCTTTCCCATCCTTCCCTTCCTCCCTTACCTTCCTTCCCTTCCTTCCTTCCCCTCGTTCCTTCCCTTCCTTCCTACCTTCCCTTATTTCCTTCCCTCCCTTCCTTCCTATCCTCCCTTCTCTTCCTTCCTTCCCTTCCTTCCCTTCCTTATTCCCTTACTTCCTTCCCTTCCTTCCCTTCCTTATTCCCTTACTTCCTTCCCTTCGTTCCCTTCCTTCCCTTCCTGCATAGCCCGTCAGGAGCCATGTACCTTGGTAGGATCGGGGAAGGTTACCTCACTGTACATGATAGATTACTTTTATAACGGTGCAATTCACTTTGAAATGAGATGAATTATCACGCTTGGCTTACCTCCAATAGAGAAGACTAAGTTAATGTCGTCATCTCAAGAAACGCTCTCGTCTCGTATTACCCTGGTTCTTCACTTATATCAGGTTTCTCCTAGTTATTCTTTATAAGACAATTTTTATCATGAAAGTACATTATGTTGTTATACTAGCAGTAGTGCCCGGCTTCGCCCGGTGGATTTGTTTGTTTTATGGATGATAACGAATACTACTATAGAACTGGCACATGATACTTAAACTAACAGAAATAAATATTTTAAAAATATAACTTTTTGTGGTGGTGTTGGGGGTGATAAGTAGTACAGTATAATAGACGTAACTTTCAGGTCAATTTCCCTTAATGATAATGACAATAATGAGTAGGGAAACGGCTATTTACTAACTAGAGTACTGACACATGTAATTTACAAACGAATTGAAAAATATGATTAGAAAGAGGAGTATGTGAAATAAAAGACACTGCCTAGGGCCTATATCTCATTGGCTGTTAGAGAAGTAGAGATCAATAATGTCGACTTTTGTCACATAGTGCCATAGGAAAATAATCAGAGCAATTTGGAAAACTTCGGCTGTCCCGAGCTCCTGAAGTAGCAATAGTGTCATTTATCGCCACATACCGCACAAGGATAAGGATAAGAATAAATCAAAGTAAATTTGAAAGCACCAACGCTTATTGCATCTGATTACCTCTATGTACTGCACCAAAACCATGGCACTTATACAGAGGCATAATATTTTCATGATGATAACTGTTTTAAGGGGCCTAAGAAATCTTCTTGAAATAATTAATCCCAGTGACTCCAATTTATAAGCAGCGCAAATTGTATTTATTTTCGCAATTCTGGTATGGATGACATGATGCAGCTCGCTTTGCCAGCCAACAATTGACTTATTAAAATATTCTTACAGTTACACTATACGGATATGAATGATTCAAGGACCTTAAAACGTAGTTTTCAAGTTCATTTTGTCTGTTGTTCTAAATGTATGGAATGGAGAGAGTTGTCCAAAATATCAAGTGGACAGTGTTACCCGCAGGATTCCAAAGGTTAGGTACATTAAGTTTGGTTAAGATCGGTGAAACGATGTAGACTTGTGCCAAAGGGCCTAAATTCAGGGAATGGAGTGGTCCGTCCGAAATTTCACGTAGACAGTGTTACTCGTTGGGTTCCAAAGGGTAAGTATGTAAACTTTGGATCAGATCGGTGAAACGGTGTAGATTTGTGCCAAAGGGCCTAAATGTAGGGAATGGAGTGGTCTGTCTGAAATTTCATGTAGATAGTGTTACTCCCAGATTTCCAAAGGGTAAGAATACACATACTGTATTTGTTCAGATCGGTGAAACGGTGTGGATTTGTGAAAAAGGGCCTAAATGCAGGGAATGGAATGGTCTGTCCGAAATTTAAAGTCAACAGTGTTACTCGCCGTGTTCCAAAGAGTATATTTACAAATTTTGGACCCGATCGGTGAAATGGTGTAGATTTGTATAAATAACAGACAGACAAACCAACATTGAGCTTTATACCGTACAAGCAGGTACCCGCTACTCCGCTATCGATCAAGGCAATGGGGACGATGTATTATTGCTGATAGTTGGTCTATTCTATTACAGCAATCACGGCTACAGGTGGGTCCATTCTAATTCTGAAAATTCTGATACATACAGTATATTGATATGAGCAGCAAAGTGGGAATTTTATAGACTTGTGAAAGTCTGCAGGGTACGATGTTACATTATGTGAACACTTTTGAAAATTACGTTTTCGGTTTTGCCAGCTTCTGCTGAGACATAACGATTTTGTTATCCGGATAAACGCGAGCACGCCACATACAGTAGCGCGTGGGAAAAAATGCTTTTGTCTAAATGTACACTTGCTGCTGGTAAGTGTGAGTCATTGCGCTTTGTAAATGGAAATTGTGAATATTGATTGATGAGGGAACTGCACTCTTACACACTGGAATGGCAAATCTCTCGGAATATGGGGAATTAAAAGTATTTTTCCTTAAGCTATTGCCACGCTTATTGATGATTTGAACGTCAACATGTTGCTATTAATAGACCTATAGTAAAAAATTAGTCAGTCTGAAAGACTAGACGTTATATCATTTCAAATGACGCATGCTACAAATGCTACACATGTTAGAAAGGCTCAGGAGGGCTCCCAGAACTCTTTCAACAGACTCCATTACCCATTAACTTAGGCTTCCCGCGCGGGCACCTCGTTAAGTGTCACCATGTAATTTGCTCTGACATCCTGCACACCTCTTTAGGAGGCACTCTGTATTCTTATCTGGCATTTTGTATATCTCTTTAGAAGTCACCCTGTATTCTTGTGTGACATCTAGTACACCTCTTTAGGAGTCACCCTGTATTCTTCTCTGCTATCTTGCGCACCAGTTTAAGAGCCACCATGAATTCTTATCTGGTATCTTGTATATCTCTTTAGGAGCCACCCTGTATTCTTGTGTGACATCTTGTACACCTCTTTAGTAGTCACTCTGTAAACTTGTCTGACATCTTGTGCACCTCTTTAGGGGTCAACCTGTATTCTTGTCTGCCATCTTGTACACCTCTTTAAGAGTCACCTTGTATTCTTATCTGGCATCTTGTATATCTCTTTATGAGGCACCTTGTATTCTTATCTGGCATCTTGTACTGTATTTTGCTCTGACATCCTGCACACCTCTTTAGGAGGCACCCTGTACACCTGACATCTGACATCTTGTGCACCTCTTAAGAGTCACCCTGTATTCTTCTCTGCCATTTTGTGCACCTCTTTATGTGTCACCTTGTATTCTTATCTGGCATCTTGTATATCTCTTTATGAGTCGCCTTGTATTGTTATCTGGCATCTTGTACTGTATTTTGCTCTGACATCCTGCACACCTCTTTAGGAGGCACCCTGTATTCTTATATGCCATCTTGTATATCTCTTTAGAAGTCATCCTGTATTCTTGTGTTCGCTTCGCTCAAAGCCCCAGATCGCTCGACGCCGCTGGACTCTTTCAACAGACTCCAATAACCATTAGCTTCTGCTTCCCGCGTGGCTGCATGACGTCACGCACTCAGTTCCCGCGCGGCTGCATGACGTCACTTCCCGCGCGGCTGCATGACGTCACTTCCGTCTCCGTCTCCGTAACGCATAACGTTAGACACAAGCATAACGACGAAGTCGACAAGATCATTTGAAATGATAAAATAACTCTCACCTTGGCCACTGATGTACATTATGAAGTCTCTTCCAGTGTTACATAACTGGGATTGAAATCTCCAACAACCCTTTTGCCTCACATGCCTCTCTAAGTAATTAAAATTCCTGATTGTTGATGTTTGAGTCTTCAGTTTTTTGACTGGTTTGATGCAGCCCTCCATACCTCAGTCTCCTGAGATAATGGTTTCATATCTACATAGCTACCACACCCAACATCCGAGGCAATCTGTTTAACCCTGGTCCACCCCTACAGTTCTTGTCCTCGACCCTCCCATCCATAACCAAGCTTGCTATTCCAGGGTGTCTTAATTGTGTCCTACCAACCTATCACTTCTCTTCATTAGCAGTCGCAAGAAACATCTCTCCTCTCCCACTCGTCTTAATACCTCTTCATTTGTAACCCTATCTACCCATCTGATCATCATTCTCCTGTAACACCACATTTCAAACTCTTAAATTCTCCTCTTTTCTGCTGCACCATTAGCCCAAATTTTACTTCCTTATAGTGTCACGCTCCAGACAAAAGCTTTCAAAAACGACTTCCTATTACCTAAATGTATATTCGATATCAACAGATTCCTTTTCAGTAGAAAAGATTTCCTTGCCTGAGCCAACCTACTTTTTATATCCAGAAGTCTCGTACTTCCCGTAGCGTTTCACCTGCCAATTTGATGTCAATAGAGGTTTCTGATTTATTTCGGCAGCATTCCAATAATTTTGTTTTACATTTATTGATTTTCATCATGAATTCTTTCCTCAAGATGGGGTTCATCCATTCAAAAACTCATTCAAATCCTCTAGCCGTATCGGCCAAGATGATGTCATCAGCAAATCTCAGAGATGAAATTATTTCTCCTTGAATCTTCGCCCCCACTTTAAATTTTCTCCAATTTCCTGATTAGTGTGTTTTTAGAGATCTTTGAAATGCGTTGCCCTCGCACATGGTGTAGATGCATTGCCAAAGGAAATCATTTCATGTTACGAACATGGGCCACATAACCTGTACCGAAAGCTTCTGCAGATTTAACAGAAGGCCTATTCTGAATAGCAGTTCCTTGAACTCAGATTTGCCAACATTTTATTGTATCTTTCCATGCGGTATATCTCTGTACCTCAACATACAGAAGAGTGCTTTAAAAATCATGCCTTGTGTAAATTTTGGAAAAGGTTGTGAGTGTGGTTTTTGCCGGAGTGGATACTCGCTCGTAGAAATTCTTTTTAGTAAAATAGACTGGTTCACATTGAGGTATGTGACGGCGGGATGCCTTAAGTGTTACGGAAACGGCAATAGCCGCCATAGAGCTTCGTTTCTACTGAAATAACCACCAGACTGATATTTGTACTTAACTATACGGGATTTGTGAGCCCAGTGTTTATGAAATTGAACTTAGCTCTATCGCTACCTTTATTTAGTAGCCGCTAATGTAATGTTTAAAAATTAAAGGTGGTATTAGAAGGCGCTTTCCCTATTTTTTTTTACCCCTGGCACTACAGGCCATGAATGGCTTAGGTCTATCATGCGACCGCTTCCCAGCCATGGCCTGCAGATATTGTGGTGACGCGTGGTCAGTGCATCGTGTCCCCTTGGTCGTTCTTCATGACCGGAGTTGCCTCACTATCAGGCAGCTACTCAATTGTCCTCACGAAGCTGAGTGCACCCCGTTGCAGCCCTCACGTCAGTGTCTAAAATCTCTGACTGAGCCGGGAATCGAACCCGGGGCCTCCGGATGAGAGGCAGGCGTGCCACCCTGTTCTTATTGTGTTTATATGTATCTTGAAAAAGATAATAAATGAATTGGCGCTGCCTCCTACAGGAATATATAGAAAATCGGATGTCATACCTTGAGGTAGTGTTGCCATGGAAACGTACTTGCCATTAGTTCATCAGTTTATCAGAGCGAAGATAGTTTTCTGCGAATATCTTTAAAACTGTTGGTTTTAGGGTATTAAAATGTGGTTTTCGATGTCCCGTAGGGACACACCGATTATTGTTTTTCGCATCGAGGGGCGTAAAATGAGCTATGTCCGGTCCTTATGCGACAACTTTGATATTTTGTCCCAGTTGAGTTTTTTTGGTGACTTTTCAGTTATGTTGCCAAGGAGTCTGAATGGAGTGGTCTGTCCGAAATTTAAAGTAGACAGTGCTACCCGCTGGGTTCCAAAGGGTAAGTATGCAAATTTTGGTTCAGATCGGTGAAACTGTGTCGATTTGTATAAATAACAGACACACAAACAGACAAACCAACATTGTATATAGATTTACACATGCTAGTTCAACAATCACAATAACGCAGGATATCACAAAAATTCTACACGCACACCCATGTACACGGGGCAACATGACCACGATGTCTAAGCCCCACAAATGAAATAACAACTGTCTACACATGAAAACTGCATAACGGTGATAGGAGAATGTAGGAATATTTGCCACTTTTCTTTCTCTAACATGATAGCATTACATTACAATTTGCTAATATGCTGTTTTACTGTGCATACGATAGCATAGAGAATACTACAGTCCAATAAATCCTTGAGTTACACTGAAAAATAGCTTCTAATACCATATTTTATCGCCAATTTACACATGCTAATGCAACAATCACAATAACGCAGGTTATCACAAAAATTCAACACACACACCCGTGTACAAGGGGCAACATGACCACGATGTCTAAGCCCCGCAAATGAAATAACACTGTCTACACATGGAAACTGCAAAATGGTGATAGAAGAATGTAGGAATGTTTGCCACCATGTTTCGCTGACAGGATAGCATTCCATTACAATTTGCTAATATGCTGATTAACTGTTCATACGATAGCATCCATAGAGAATACTACAGTCCAATACAATCCTTGATTGTCAATCGGTCAGTTTTCCCACGTGACCTTTAGCAAATTTTTAGCCTACTTTTCACATTTTGCAAAAATGAGGAAAAAGTAGACTTATGAGATCGGGCAAATGTGTGTCTGTCTTTCTGTCTGACTGTCCTTCTGTCTGTCTGTCTGTCTGTCTGTCTGTCCTTTTGTCTGCCTGTCTGGCTGTGTGTGTGTCCCCCCATATCAACTCCTAAACCGCTGGAGCAATCGAAACAAAAGTTGGTAGGAGTAAATGTCTACACCCGAATATCTCACGGCCATATTTGAAAATGATGTTGGTGCTACCAACTGCTAAAAAATCGCAATTGAAATTTGAGCTCCATGTTGGATATCCTGGAAGGTATGAATGGGAGCTATTTCAAAATTGGCACACGTATAGATAATAATATTGCAGTTTATTTTCCAGGAGGCCATACATGGCAGTGTTGCCAAAATGATTATAAGCCTGCTGATTGGTCCAATTTTTAAATGCATATAACTTCTACACTATCAATTGGAATTCAACCAAATTTCGTATGTTGTATGTGTACATAACCACATACGACTGAGCGTATTCTTGAGACCCATCAGGGCTGCCAACTGTTAATAAATGCTCCTAATTTATTTTATCCAAATACCAATATATCAGAAAGTATGCAAGCCGACAGCTTTAAACTATGCACACGTATAATACCTGACATTCTATATTAATTTGGAGTAACTTATATACGTCAGTGCTACCAACATGATTCTAAGCCTGCTGACAGGTCCAACTTTAAATACATGTAACTTCCATACTATCATTTGGATTTTAACCAAATTTCGTATGTGTTATGTGTACCATAACAGATATGACTATGCGTATTCTTAAGAGCAACTAGGGCTGCCAACTGTGTGCTGTCCCTATTTTTGTTACCCTAATATCAATATACAGTATCAGAAAGTATGCAAGCCAATAGCTCTAAACTTTGCACACGTATAGTATCTGGCATTCTAGATGAATTTGGAGTAACTAATATACGTCTGTGCTGCCAACATGATTCTAAGCCTTCTGATAGGTTCAATTTTAAAATGCATGTAACTTCTATACTATCTAATGGATTTCATTCAAAATTGACACAACAATAGATCATATTATTTCAGATTATTTCTGACCAATACATGCATGACATTGTTGCCAACATGATTTTACGTGCGCTGTTAGATCCAATGTTTAACTGCATGTAACGTCCATGCTATTCATTGGACTTCAACCAAATTTTGTATTCTGTACCTTAACAGATGAAACTAAGAATATATTCAGTCATCAGGTCTGCCAACTGTAGTGCTCTATTAGGCAACATTATGCAAGTTATACAGTATTTCGAACCAATTAGAAATTTTGATATTAGCAACATAATTTCGTCATTATTCTAGATAGGTTCATATACTGTAGAATAATCATTGGCATGAAAAGTAGGCTCTTTAGTTCGTCACGGAACTTCTTGTTTCGGACTGTCATGATACAGAGTAAATCGTTGTTGCCTAGTGACAACGTGTCCATCAATGGTGCGGCGTTGACTATCATGATACAGTGTTAGTCGTTGTCGCCTAATGACAATATGTCCGTCAAGATATTAGATCGTTGAAACAGTGTAGATTTGTGCAAAAGGGCCTAAATGCAGAGAATGTGGTCTGTCCGAAATTTAACACAGCCTACTATTCCTCTTGAATCTGGCTATCATATACAAAAATAATTTTTCGAATCCGACTGGTAGTTCCAGAGATTAGCGCGTTTAAAGGCACAAACACACACACTCTTCAGCTTTATTATATTAGTATAAATTACAAGGAAATGTCAGGTATCTGCCACAGGAAGCTCCATGGTCGATAATAAGTGGCAGAGGTGTAGTAAATTTTCGAATAATTAATGCTATAGTAATTATCACTAACAGTTACCATACTTTTGAAGTTTCTGGCAAGCTTTTAGCTCTTGGAAGGCAGAGACCGTTTGTGGGTGTAATTGTAGATTTGGTAGTATTTCTACAGATATTTTGTCCTGTATATTAACACCTGATGATGCTCGCTTAGCGAGCGAAACAAGCCATTCCTTAGTTTTCTCCCTTTTTTGTAGTCCATACCAAATATATATATATTAATAACATGTATCTTTTTAGGTTAATTTTACGCACGTCCCAGTAGTCTAATGGGAAAAATATTGTGTTGACCGATTGAAAAGTTGCAATATCAAATCTTTAATAGCAGTGTTACCAATATAATTACATTGATAGCAATCTTCATAATAAGAGTATCTTTGCTGTGGAATCTCAATGTTAAGAAAAGTATGCCTGTGAGTTAATATCAGAACTACTTGTCTATTTCCCATTTATTATATTTGAAGCTGAATGTAGAAGTATTTCCTTTTCGAGATGGTAATCTGTAACAACGCAATTGGCAGTAAATGTACTATTTACAAACTATAGCCTAATGGATAATTATAAACATATCGTTATCTTATGATGAGCTAGCCCATTAACTACCGACACGCAATTCAGTCAGATTTTCTAATTTTAATTTACATGGTGAAAGCATAAGCATTATATATTTTCTCAAAATACATCTGTAATATTTTTGCTCAACAGATATTAGTTCCATGCACACATTCTGATATATTTTGTCCAATGTTCTAAAACTTTGAGAGCGTTAACTAACAGTTGACAGCACTGGTGACCCTGAAAATATGCATTATTAATCTGAGACCTATATTTTACCTGGCAAATTTCGTAGAAATTCATTTAATCGAATGGAAGTAAAATTGTTGTTGTTGTTGATGATGATTGATTAAATGGCTTTGCGACATCGAGGTCAAGTAGCCTCGCGTACTTGGTTGAGTGTGGAATATGTATGATAACCTGTATTCTTCTGATGACTGAATTAGTGTGTATATTTGAAATTCAGATGAGGATTGGGAAGGAGGTGATCATGGCTTTAAGTCAGGAGCCATCTCGGCATTTGCCTGGAGGGGAAGTGGGAAACGACAGAGAACCAGTTCCAAGATGGCTGAGATGGGAATCGAACCCTCCTGTTCTAAGTTTTAACTCACGAGGGTAAGTGTACCCCAATCCAGTCCAGTGGGTCTGGAGATGCGTTTTACGTCATAAGAGTTTAAGGGGGAACATACAGACAGCTTAAGGAGCCAAAATAATAACGATATTATCATTATAACCAGGGCATTCTTCAGGTGGAACTCGGAGGTTCGCGTACTCCTTAAACATTTGAAAATTGTTTTGGTACATTTGTATCTAGTCCGACAAATATAACTTCCAACTTGAAAGTTCATCGATCAGCTGGCGTCAACGCGCTCTTCACAACAGCTGGAGGAGATTTCGAGTAATCCTCGATTTAAATTGATCTATTGAATCAGATTGGTTTGGTTGGCAACTCGGCACTCAGCAGCGTAATAAAATCAATAGGCCATATCATTTTCTGTTCGACAAAAGCTTTGTGTAATTGCTGCCTCATTCAGAGAAATTTACTTGTTTAGACAATAATAAGTAACCTACTCTAACAAGAGTGAAAAGGAAGTTCTGTTCTTATAAGCACGCAGGGTAATGTTTGGAGGCGGGTTAGGTTGTTAGTTTGTGTGTGTGGTTAGTTTTGAAGGATGGCGAAAATAATGAATTATTTTACATCCACCCAGGCATCGAAAAGGCTGAAAGTTAGTGAATTAATGAGTTAATATATTAACCCAATTCAACCTTTCATTTAACATGTCAGCCCATAAAGTAATGACCGGTCTCTGCTACCAGTCGCATTGTAAACAGTGACATGGAGGCGTCCAACGAAGAGCAAAGTGGTGTTGTTCGGTTTTTGACAGCGAAAGGAGGAAGGGGAACGGACATTCCTCGCCGAATGTCACAAGTGTACGGCGAACCCTTCGTGTCCCTTGCATGGGTCAAGTCGTGGCACAAGCGCTGCAGGGAAGGACGGGTGTCATTAGCCGATGATGCCTGGTCCGGGGCACCCCCCTGCATTACCGATGACAACGTCCAGCAGGTTGATGCACTCATTACTCAGGACCGCCGAGTGACAGTGAACGCCATAGCCGCCGTGGTAGGATTGAGCGTCGGAAGTGTGCACACCATCATGAAGGAACGACTGCACTTGCGGAAAGTGTGTGCCCAATGGATGCCCCACAGTCTTCACCCACACCAGGAAGCACGACGATTGATGCATGCTGCTTCTCGCTTTGTATCGTCACGTGACGTGCACGCGTGCCCACTAGCGACGGGCTGTGACCTTCCACGCTCTGGTCGGAACCACATCTCGTTACACACGCCACGATTAGCCGATGTCTTCACCGGTTTGCGCATTACAGCTTCCGGCTCGTTACTTTTTGAACGCACCTTATACTATGAGAGTAAGAATTGTTCAACATGGAATATTCTACAAAAAAAATCCCAGGAAAGCAATCTCTATCTTCAATACATCGCCTACTATAAGTGTTTTTACGTTTTCATTTCTTCCAACAATCTCCATTCAGTTACTGAGGCGACAGTTTACGAGCTAGCTAGGGGCGAGTCTATCACCCCAGTTACAGCTTAGCTAGCGGAAGAATTATTGCCCCAGATACAGCCAGCGGCAAACTGCCGAGTCGTGTTGGTTAAACACTTTAGAGAAGAGTGGTTGAGTTTGGTGTTTCCCTGGAAGTGCAACTCGGCTTATCTTCATTTCGCCTGTGAACTCATCTTTCCGAAAAATTCACCTTTAAGTTAAGATTGGACGAAAGGGGGATTTGTGTTTCATGCACCTCGCCATTCTTAAATTATATCTGACAAGAATTTGTTGCACATGCATCTCCATGATAATATAATTAATAGTCCAGTCAGATATTTTAACCCATCATGCCGAGACGTAAAACAGATATTGGTCTTTGTTTATTGACATTGGAATAAAAGCGCTTATCACTTAATGCATTCATAACTGTTCCCGGGCGAAGCCGGTTCGGGTTGCTAGTTACATCATACAATTAGTTATCAAGGCAAATATAAATGGATATCCTTACAAAAAATGTTTTAATTTAAAATATGGAAAGCTTGCAAATATATTAAATGGCATGTACCGTATTTTGAAAAAAGAAGATAAAAAGATGATGTTACTAAAATAAGAACTCTACTTTAAAAACTGCCATCAAGTTGGGAAGAAGATTATATTCTATAATATTTGTTACGTTTCTCACAAATTTGTTCCACGATTTAAACTTCACTTTTAACACATCTTCATTCATCTGGCAGCGGCGTCTTCTGTCACTATAGTATCGAGCAAAATTCATGGAGTTTTGACGTAGGCAGTTCTTAAGGTAGATGTATTATTTTAATAACGTCATTTTTACAATCATCTGTTTTCTAATATATGACATTTAATATATTTGCAAGCTTTCCCTATTTTAAATTAAAACAATTTTTGTAAGAACATCCATTTCTTTTTGGCCTTGTTAACTTGTTTGAAGATTTAATATCGTTCACGCTGAATAAGGTATCTATGATATACCGGGACATGTACGTTTAATCGTTAATTAAACAATATTTTCCAGTATTGCTAAGGCGGATTTAAATTTTTCGTTATCTGCTTTATATAAAACCTAGTTTACTCAAAATCTGTCAATAACACGTTGGCCTAAAAGTGTGAGATGAACTTATTGAAGTTAGTCATTGAAGGAATTAGTTCCAGGGTGTTGGGAATGATTGAAGTAGCTCCTTCCCCAGGCCAGAACATATGTCCCGTGTAACAATTTAGATTTCCGTGGCTTGAAGGAGACTCCAGGAAATTATGTAATTAACCAACTTCATTATATACACATTATTTATCGTTTAACGCAGGAAGGGGACAACTTACGAAACACGCTGTTAGATAAAGGTAAGTTATATCTTATCCACGACCTTAATTAAGTTACTTCATGAACAAGGCTGAATTTAATACAAGGCCTGCTAGCACAATGTTTACCACCCCTGTTTGAGATCCTCTGCCCCACATGGACTGCACAGAATTATATTCGAAACAACAATTGACTAACGATTCCTTAGTGTTGTACTACAATCAGTGATCGGAAGTAATTGAGTGAAAGTAATCGGATTACAAAGACAATAACATATTTGGGCTATTGACATTTAATTGTTATTGTTTGGAAAATGTAATTATTACTCGTAACTTACTTCTGGAAATAAAATTGTAATCGTTATATTGTAGTAATCGTTGTATTATAATGATCGTTACATTGTAGTAATCGTTACATTGTAGTAATCGTTATATTGTAGTAATCGTTACATTGTAGTAATTGATATATTGTAGTAATTGTTACATTGTAGTAATCGATATATTGTGGTAATTGTTACATTGTATATTGTTACATTGTAGTAATCATTGTATTATAATGATCGATACATTGCAGTAATCGTTACATTTAGTATTAGTTATATTGTACTAATCGTTACATTGTAGTAATCGTTTCATTTAGTAATAGTTATATTGTAGTAATCGTTACATTGTAGTAATCGTTATATTGTAGTAATCGTTACATTGTAGTAATCGTTATATTGTAGTAATCGTTATAGTGTAGCAATCGCTTCACGTGCGCCTTTGGAGCGTCATTAAAGTAAGTGTAAGGAATGTACTATCATCCAAAAGATCGAGGCTAAGGGAAGGCAATTTTTGACACCAGTTATTATGCAAAACAAAACAAATGGTAAATTAATTATTTGCGTAGTACCCAGCAATAACTCGATGAATTCATCTCTTCTTAAAAGTATGTTCTTTCTGAATTAGTTTTAATTGGCAACCTTCATTGTAAAACCCAAAGAAAAGAAAGTAATTTTTAAGTACTGTACTGCTATTTTTTTGAAGTAATCAAGGAAAAGCGATGGCAACTTTAACACGAATTATTTTGCAAAACAAATGGTAAATTATTTGCATATTATCCAGCAATAAATCTTTGGTAACTACTCTTATTAACATTATGTTGTATTCTGTAGTTTTACTTGACATCCTTGATTGTAATAACGTTAAGTGCCCGAAACTCCCCTGCTCTAAAATTATTTTTAGTGCTACCATTTTGTGAAATAATTGTAATTGTAGTTTGTATTTACAAAAAAAAAAAAAACAAGTAAAATATTTCTGCAGTAATTTTAATAAATTCATCCCAAACTAATTCTAGTTCAAAACAATTGCGCTGTTATTATTGTTGACGTTGTTCGACTGGGCACATTAATAGAAATCTGAAAGGCACGGTCGGAGTTGGACGGGCTAGTATTAAGTCCTAACCAAAATCATTGATGCCTGTCCAGAAATAATAAAGTTATAACTAAGTGTTGACACTCGTACACATACACGCGCGGTCAAGAGTTGATCTCATACACCCATATTGCATTTGATGAAAATAGGGTGCACAATTCTATTCATAAGTGATTTTTGATCTGGAAATATTTCGCACAAATAAAGATAGTTACAGCACGAATTCCATTCCTACATATAACCATTTATTCACAAGTATTGGAAGATTTTTTGTTGTTGTTGTTGCTGATTCTTTCAGGGCCTTTTCAACATCGTGGTCATGTAGTCTCATGTACTTGGGTGTGTGTAGAATTAGCCTGATAACCTGTGTCACTGTGGTATCTATACTAGTGTGTGTATTTGCAATTGAGGTAGGATTTGGATAGGAAGTGGCCGTGGCCTTAAGTTAGGTACCATCCCGGCATTTGCATGGAGTAGAAATAGGAAACCACTGAAAACCGCTTCCAAGATGGTTTACGTAGGAATCGATCCCAACTTACCAGGCTCAAAGTATCCCTTTCCAGCCCTCAGAACAGAATTGAATTTCCTGGCATCACTGCTTTACAAGAGGGGCTGAGAACAAAAAGCAGGTAAGTGACATTTTATGAAAAACTAAGTTAAGTGCTGGTTGTGGCACCCCAAGAGGTTATATCTTAGGGCAAAAATCAGGTAAGTTATCGCACAGCTCAGTGCTACCACCCAGGCACCATTCACTTGTACTCTTTGTAAAACGTATTTCATGTTTAGAGCAAAACCCAGGCAAGAGATCTCATGGGAAGTGATTGATTTGTTACATCATAATGTTGTGATTCTTCTTACAGCCCTGTCTAGGGGGCGTAAGCGACAGAGGGAACTGAGGTAGTCAATGGAGAAAAACCTTTTACGGAATTCGGGCACAGGGGTATTGTAAAAATGGCCAATGTCTTGCAGGATGTTGGCAATCACAGGTCATGTCGCTTTAAATGCACAGAAAATATTAATAAGGAATGTGGGGAAAGCATTTTCGCAGAGGTTTTGGGATTTTCATGCTGGAATCTTCAATCGGCTTTTATAAGCTCCTGTGTAACATTGAAGGTACCGAAAAGAAGAATTAAGACTGCAACAAAGCACAAACATTCCACTAAAATTATAAATCTGAAAGGGCACTGTGTGTGCAAAGAATTTTTATAACAATCTTTGGAATCTCCCATAACAGATTTGACAGGGCTACGGATAAAATGAGTGGAAATGGTGTTTCACCAAGGGACATGCCTGGAACGGGTGCAGCCAAGAATAAAATAAGTGACACTTTAGTGAACCAAGTAAATGAACACGTTAACGCCTTCCCCAAGTATTCAGTCATTACAGCAGATGTTATAACCCTGACGAGAAATACTTGTCTCAGGATCTAAGTTTGGACACAATGTACAAGATGTATTGCGAATGGTGTAATGAAAAGGGGTATGACTCAGTAAAAGAATGGCGTTATCGTAAAATATTGTTGTACCCCTAGGGTACGCCACCATCATCCCCTAACAATAACACCCCCGGAAAACCAAATGCCACATACTGTACCCGTTCGTCCTGGGGATGCGATGACCCATCTGCTATAACATCACATCCCTGGAGTTCCAGGACAGAGCGGAGTTAAATGAACCTCTAGTCAAATAAGGAATGTGTCGGAAATTCAGCTGAGTTCTCGAAAAAGCAGTGGGTTTCACGAGACAAAGTATCTCTAGGGTCGTTACGGGCTTAAGTTAATAAAAATAATTCAAATATAAATGGGCGCCATCAACTGAATTCCTAGCAAACCACTTCCTTTCCGGATAAGCCTTACTCAAGACAAGGAAAGAAAAAAGGAACATCACACCATCATCAGATCATAACTAAGATAAAAACAAATTTATTTTACTTTGATAGTCAGACAGACATTTTAAATATAATTCCTACCTAAGAGTATGGTCGAATGCCAAGTTAAATTGTCATTGTCCAAAAATCGAACCATCTCCTTTCTAATGCAAAATTAATTTTATCCACATAACAAGAAAAATGTATAAAGTTCTCTTGGGTTCTCAGGATCACTGTAGCACTATGTCTTTCGTCACTGACATTTGTGAAACCTGAGACCTAATTCTCTTTAATTTAACATCAATGTGGATTTAATTAAGTAATTAATCTGCCTAAACATACACATATAATAATCACTCATATTAAATATCACATAAATTATGGTTTGCATGGTATAATTTGAACATAGAACATGTTAATCAAATGTTCCTAAACATTGAATAATTAATTTACATTATTTACATCGTCATTCAATCACTTATCTGTGAATTACTGAAAATTCAAATTCTCATTGGTCATCATCATCATTATTATCAAAATCAAATATTTCTCACATTAATTCTCACTTCAAAATTCTAAATATTCCTGTCAGAATCGTTAATTCATCACCATTACATCATTTAAATTCACATTTCAAGTTGCAATTCCTTCGAATTATCTCTCAAGTAAATTTATTTAATTGCATATAAATTCATTAATCATCAGCTTCTTTAATTAATTATCACCTTCTAATTTAGTTATTCATCATCATTACAATCGTCTATTAATTCATTTCAATCAGTTTATTTTATCAATCTTTAATTCATCCACTTTATTTAATTCATCGATTTATTTCAAAATTTAATTTATCAACTTATTTAAATTTCAATCATCTGGTTATTTAGATTTTATTATTTCATCTAGTCATTCTGATTTTTATTTCATTAGGTCAGATCGTTAATATGCTTAAATCTCAGATTATTATTTCGTTAATTATTAATTTCAGAAAATCTTGTATTATCAACTTCATTTATTTGTTTAATTTCCTAACAAATTGTTTAATATGGTTTATAGAACGTTGTCTTACAGTTTTATTACTTCCAAGTTATATCTCGTATTTAATTTATCATGCCAAAAAATATTATTGTCTCCACGACATCACGTTGGATCTAACTATCCACAACGACATATTTCTTCAATATTCCAAATATCACATTTGAATATAAGAATTACTCCAAAAACTCCATAAATATTCAGCACATACAGCATGAATCTCAACAAATACGCTAGACTGGGTACGACGACCTCATGTCTGCTTCAAAATACATTAGCAACATTGCAACTATCAAATGGCAAATTCCACAAAATGCCTATCACAAACTCCACTTAACCATGTTGCATGATCTACAAAAAATATATAAATGGCTTCAAATTATTCACGCACATAATCTCCAATGACTGTAATTACTCTGATCACATCTAGACAACTTCTTAAACAATTAGAAAAATATTACTTCAATAATTTAAGATTTGCTTTCAAATAGCATAAATTCTCTTACAAGTTTCATAAATTCACATCGTAGAAAAACACCAATGTGCTATAATCTCGCATATCAAAATCTGCAATACTGATCTGCCTTAAAATAATTATGACCATTAATGATTAATCTTATTAGATTCAATTACTTTAAATCCTTCTCAAAGGTATCAACCACAATTATAAAAATCATCAAAGCATCAGCTGTAACAGCTGTTAAACTGAAATTACTCTCAAAAGAGTATAGCAACAAAATATTGGATTGGCAAACAAGAATTACTAAATGCAATCCTGTTGACATTTATCGTTACTTTATTTAACAAAATTTCGACTGATATGTGACTAGTAGTTCCTTGTTTAATTCACTTACATCTCGTGTACATTCGGATGATAAAAATGAGTCCCTCAATGGCGAGTAAGATGTGTAACCACCGTACAATCGTATAAATACGAAGGACCTCGCCCCGTCGACTTGGATGATAGTTCCCTAAACGATGGGTAAGGTGAGTAACCACCATACAATCGTATAAATACGAAAGACCCCACCTCGTTGTCTATATGAGTGAATGTACCAGAAAGGAATCAACAAGTTTCTAGTTGTCATATAAAAGCGATGTTCATTCACTAAAGTGAATAACTTCTTAATATCTCCAAACAATCCAATGGAAAAAATCCCTACTGATGAATAATACACACTCGCTAGTATGCAATGAACTGATGAAGTAGTTTCTGATAATCAATTGCAGATCACGAGTTCGAAATACTCGTTACACAAAAAAAAATTATTCATGAAAAATATCCTAGCTGGAAAAATGTCTATAAGACCAAACATCTTCTTTATAAAGTCAATCAATGGTGAGAATTTCGTATAATGATGCCTGCCATATCATATGGTCACTCCATATTCTAGCAAATTCGAAGTATATAAATTCAAACCATGTCTTAATAATCAAATCACTCCTATTAGAAAAATATACATGTGTGCCCAGTATTCATGAAAATAATCGTATCAGGTAGTTAGAACTCTTACAATACCTTTCATTATCAGTTGCAATATAATTTCCAAGATCGTCGATTTTCCCTACCTAAAGATTTCTCGTAAGATCGGCGTGAATATCATTTCATCCATGAAATGACGATTTCCTTCGAAATCCCAAGCGAATCAGCTGTTGGACTCCTCTCGTCAGGAACCGAATCCATCGCTCTGTGGTGCCATCTTGTCTCTATTCACGTTTACTCGGTCATGTTGAACCTCGAATTACCCATAGCGGATATTGTCCAACTCCTTCTCGAAAAGTTCATGAAAACAGCGGACCCCCTTACTCTTCTTCTAATATACGCCACTGTTCTTTTAAATGTTGAGTTTGAGAATTGTACGTCCAATCTCAACTTACTGCAAAGTTCCACTTGAGTAAAATAAAATTTTACTAGATAGTGTTCAAGATTGCGATACACCCTGTATCTGTTCGTAATAGGTAAATCATGAAAATTGTATAAGATATAAATCTTATAAATGCACGCTATAATGTTCATCAGAGCCTATGCTAAACATTCAGTTTACTTGGAATAGTAAAAGTCGCTTTGAATGTATTATATAACAGCATGGTTATAAGGTTATTCGTAAAAGCCTGTGTTTGAACAGCGTCGAAATGAAGCTTGAAATAAAGTCTTCAAATACGATCAGTGTGGTTTTGAAATACCCCGGCTGCCTACAATTGTTTCCTCGGCCAGGTCGCCTGGATCAACGACCCCCTCGGCCTTAGCTGCTCGGCGATACGAGAAATGTCACCTAGACTTCTGCTGTGACGGTTTACGTGTGCTGCGTGACCTTCAATGCGCCCCGCTTGTGCTATAGAGCTGCTCTGAACTGCCCCTCTTCCTGGGCTCAACTAACTTGCTAGTGCTGTGTCTCGGCTTTTTGAGCTCCGCGCGGCACGTGGCTCATTCTCCCCACCACTGCGCTCCCACGTCACGAACATAGTCTCGAACCCGAATCCTCTCGGCTGTTCTGTTATAAAATAACTTACTTCCATAAAATCATTTCCACATATAATGCATGTTATATATCCTCTTCTAAGATGTTTTAATTGCTATAATTCCATATATGTTTCAATAAAGCTTCACTTCTCCATTCATAATTCTATCTTCTCACAGATTTCAATGCCTCCTTGATTCTTGACCTCCTACGTCATCTTGGCTTTCTTCTTGACGCGATCGGTGCGCTATCTTTTTCTATTGCTTCTCAAAACCTCAACTACAGCTTAATGTCTGCTGGCGTAGCCGATAGCCTAAAATAGGTATCGGGTACATCTCTCCCGTACATCTCCTTTTTTTATCAGGATTGAGAAAAAAAATACACTCTTAGGCATTCACTATATATTACATGTACACGATAGCTCTACAATTCCTTTACTCAGCATGATGGTATTTCCTGATGCTAGCTGCATTAAAAGTTCCTACAACTTCATCAGTATCCATTTTAACAATCTTATAGCTATTATTCTGGTATGTTTGTTCAATACGGAACGGTCCAGCGTACAATGGAGCGAATTTATGGTAGATCTTCAGCTGTAGGTTCGAAGTGACTGGCTTCCTAATCAGCACCTCATCATTTTCTTGAAATGGCTCGTGGAACCTCCTTCCTGCCTGTCTCCTGGCTCTCTTCTCCGCCTGTCTTCTGAGCCTCTCTCCTGCCATCTCGACTCTTCTTTCTTGTGTGGGTTGAGGATCTACTGGTGCCCTCACGACTCTATCCCATGGTCTATCCGGTTTCAATCCATGATGAAGCATGGACGGAATCTGTCCTGTGCTTTCATGTACTGTGGAATTCAAGCATTGGCTAATGATGGGTATCACTTCCATCCATCTATGGTGTTGCCTTGACACATATTAGCGACACAGCTTACTTATCTCCGGCATAATTCTTTCGGCGGGATTTCCCTCTGGATACCGTACAGAATTAAACACATGCCTGATTCCTAAACGTTCCATAGCATTAGAAAATTCCATGCTAGTAAATTGCGATCCATGGTCACTCAACAAAACTTCAGGTTTCCCCATGCTCGGAATAACTGTTTTCTCAAGTCTGATTATTACGTACTTGGACGTAGCTTTCTGTATAGGGCATAGAGATACGTATTTTGAAAATACATCAACTGTTACCAAAACAAATTGATTGCCTTTCGTCGAACGAGGAATCGGACCGAAAATGTCCGTCGCGAAAAGTTCTCTTGGCTTGCTGGGTAATATTGATCTAGGAACTTCTTTCATTAACTTAGATGAGTATTTACTTCGTTGACAACTGTCACATGTCTTTATGACGTCGCGAATCGTTTGTCCCATTTGTCTCCAAACAAAAGTTTCTTGAGCGAGAGCCAAAGTCTTGTCTACACCTACATGAGCTGCAGTTCGGTGTATCATCCAAATAACTGGTTTGACAAGCTTGGGTGGGATCACTACTCTAAGTTTAGTATGATCCTGGTCGATATATTGGCATATAACACCTCCCATAATATGATGTTTTCTAGCCTCTATCTCAGTTCTCTGAAAATCCGGATCAGTGTTATCCATCCTGCGTGTCAGAAAACGGTAAATTCTTCGCAAAGGTGCATATCTCTTCTGAGTTTGCGCTAACAACTTCAACTTTTCTAGAGTACCATTATCCTCTTGAATCAAATTTATATGGTTGACAATTACTTCCTCACAAGGGTTTCTGCTCAGCACATCTGCTAACAGATTTAACTTCCCAGGTCTATGTACAACAGTTGGGTTAAATTGCTGTAAGAACAGAGCCCATCTGGTGATGCGGTCACTCGCTAAGTCTGTCTTCATAATAAATTGGAGGGCTTTATGATCTGTGATCACTGTTATGTCATGTCCAAACAACACCTTCTTCCATGTTTTGAGAGCATGAACCACTGCTAATGCCTCTAACTCAGTTGCATAGTAATTCTTCTCACAATTTCTAAGCTTGCGACTGGTGAAAGCTAAATATCTATGTTTCTTGTCATCATCCAGCTGATATAGGATTCCACTAATACCTATTTTGGATGCGTCTGTCTCTACAAAAAATCGTCTTGTAAAATCAGGATACTCAAGTTTGATATTTTGGATCAGCATTTGCTTGGCCGCTAAAAACGCTTGATTGCATCTATCGTCCCATTTCCATCGATTTCCCTTCCTCAATAAATCCTGCAGAGGTGCCATCGTCTCAGTATATTCAGGACAATGTGTTGAAAAGAACTGACACATGCCTAAAAACTGCCGTACCTCTTTAATCTTTCGTGGTGTTGGAAACTCTGAAATTGCCATGATCTTTTTTGGATTGGGCCTATAACCATCTCCATCGATTCTATGTCCAAGAAACTCAATTTCTTCATGAAAGAACTGACATTTATTGAAGTTCACCTTGAAGTTCGTTCTCCTAAGATCTTCAAAAAGCATTTGAAGGTGCCTGATATGTTCTTCCGCTGTCTCAGACGCTATAATCAGGTCATCAATATAGCTTACAACATGCTCTTTAACTGCATCTGACAAATTTTCATCTAGTGCTCGGATCATCACCGGACCACTATTTTTCACACCAAAAGGTAACCTATTGAATACATATGTTTTATGGTCAAACAAGAACCCTGTGTATTGTTTACAGTCTTCTGCTAGCTCAACATGATAATATGAACTAGTCAGATCGATTGTCGAGAAGAAACTCTTTCCTCTAAATCGGCGTAACAATTCACGAATAACAGGTGGTCTATCGTGTTCAGGAAGAACTCTTTCGTTAAGGGCTCTGGCATCTAAACATATCCTCAGCTTACCGTTAGGTTTCTTGACAACAGCTAAAGGATTCAAATAAGCAGTTGGCATTTTCTTAATTATTCCATCTGTTTCCATGTCGCTTATCATTATGCTGACTTCCTCCTTCCATTTATCCGGAATGGGATATAAATTTTTATGGTATGGTTTGTCATCCATCAACTTGATGCTGTATGTAAAATTTTCTATGAGACCTGGTTTGTCATTGAATATATCCTCATATTCTGAAATTACTTGATCAAACTGCCCCTTAATTTCTGGATTTATTTTACTTGTCATACCCATTTTATCTTCTATAGACCTTTCAACGCTGCATACAATTTCATCCAATATATCCTCTCTAAAGAATGTCATCTCCGATTCTTGATTTTCCATGACCCCTTCTTGAAAATACATGCGCCTACTCTGCATATCTATGATCAGGCCACTCTCACTTAGGAAATCCACTCCTAGGATCATGTCAAAATGTAGTTGACCCACTACTAGGAACATCTGTTCAAAACTTCTGGTTCCAATCCCAACATCTAAAAGTACCTGACTTTTACATTTCATACTCCTGTCTGGGATCACCCCTTGAATTTTGCTAACAACAGTTGGCAACATTGTAATTCCTCCTAATAATTTCAATTCATCCAGGCAACCTATGGATATCAAGCTCACCATAGCTCCTGTGTCTACAAGTGTCTTTATCTCTTTTCCCATGACTTCCACACTAATAACTGGCAATTCATGTCTATTTTCCCGTTGTACTATGTCTTCCTCCTCGATTAAATCCTCGTCCTTGACCTGATATGTTTCCACGATGACGATTGATTCCCAATGATTTTCATTTTCCTCTGGAGTTAATTTGACGTTTTTTTTTTCCTTCGCCACTCGTGCTGGCTCGATTGACATCTCTCACTGTCTCCTCGAGTGGTGCACTAGGCTGTCTATCCTCTTGTCTCGACCTCTCATGTCCACGATTATCCCTTCTGTCGTTAGGATCATTTCTTCGGCCATCCTGTCGGTCGTTTCCATTATATTGTTGACCTTGGTTCCAGTTATTCCTTCCCCGATATCTGTTATTATACCGATTCCTGTCCTGATACCTGGAATTTTGGTTATAATTCCTATACCGGCTATCTCTCGCTTCTTGATCGTATGGCCTTTCATATGGTCCTCTATATCGATCATTTCCTCTTGCGTTACGGATGTTTCCTCGATTCCCTTCGTTCCGTCGGTTTTCCCAGGAATCCCTTCTGTCCGTTTGAGCTGCATTGTCCACGACTACCGCATTTACTTCTTGCGTGTTCCTGTTGTCGTTTCTATTACTTCTAGGCGTGACCTGTGCGCTTGTATAATCCAATCGCCGCAAAATATCGTCATAATGTTCCAGCGTATTGGCTCCCGATGCTATCAGAGATCGCTGTACCTCTATCGGTAACTGTCGCGCTATAGCTTGCAAAAGCTCTTCTTCTGGCAATGGAGGAATAAGGAACTGTAATTTAGCCAGCTGTGACGTGAAATAGTTGGCGTAATGCGTCGGATGTGACGTAGAATAGCGTTTGGAGTACATCTCCGCTCTTACGTTGAGTTGATCCTCGGCACTCCAGAATCTCCTCAAGAAAGCCATGGCAAATTGCTCCATGTTCGCAAAATTGCTTCTGAACGCTCTAAACCACGTAAGTGCAGATCCATCTAAGGCGCGTTCTACTATCCTTAGCTCTCTTTCTTTGGCTACCCTGCGTTCCGCCATGTAGTCTCGAATATCTCGCAGAAATTCTACTGGTGTAACACCTGTATTTCCCGAAAACTTTCTCGGTTTGTCATCTAGGTTCCTTATAATAGTGACTGGACCTGAGTATCGTTCGCTTGGACCCAACGTACTCCTACTCGAACTTGGATTCTCCTGAGGGGTTGAACTGACCCTTTCGAATGTCACATTCGGTTGCATTTGACGGTCTTCTACCATGCTCGGTTCTTGATTCGTCATACTGCGGTCTATCGCTGTTTGATTTATCAATGTTTCCCCTGATGTTACATTCTGACTGGTGAAACTGTTAACTATGGATTCTAGTTTAGTCATCCTGTCTTCTGCTAATTTCTTAACGGTCTTGACTTGAGTCTTCAACTCATCTAACGATGTAACATCCTGCGTCTTGTTACTTTCGTCTAAATCGTTCCTTAACTTGTCAATTTTTCCCTCGCACGTGTTCTTCACTAACGCGACTTGTTCTTTCAACAGATCAACATCTGTTCTAGATAGAGTTGAATCTATCTTCATCGCTTCTTTGCTTTCCGTAAACCTAGCTTCTAAGTTTGCCATACCTGCGATTAATTTTTCATCTAACCCTTCGCGTTTCTCTTTTGCTTCGGCATCGACCTCATTATACCGTTCTTCCACAATTGCTCCGACTCTATTTTTAAATAAAGCTAAGTTTTCGTTAACCTTTTGCTCTATATCGTCGTCTATCTTTCTAATATCCTTCTGCAATTGATTTTCTAACGACTTTAAATTAGAATTGACCTCTCCCAAGACTTCCTTTTTAATGGTCCCAATTACTGTCTTTAAATCTTTTATTTCGTTACCTAGATTCGTTTCTAGACCCTTAATCTTAGTCTCGAAAGATACTTCGGTAGACCAATCTTGAATTTTTCCTACATCTGCCACTAAACCATCGATGTCGAATCTCAACTTCGATACATCTGACTTAATGTCTTTCTGTACGGTCATAACGTCTGTTCTTAAAGTAAAAATATTTTCTTCCCCTCTACTTTCTAATTCAATAATATTTTTCCTTAATATTTGAACATTTTCCTCTCCTTTCATGTTTACTGCAATTATGTCTAATTGTAAAGTTTTCAGCATCTCATTATTCTTTAAAGTTAAACTATTCTCTAATCTAGTTAACTTATTTTCTAATTCAGTGTTAGTTTCTTCACTACGAGACTGTAATTTCTCTTCCAATGATTTGAAGTTATCTTTCAAGTTAGATTCACTATTTGACTGTAGCCTAGTCTCTAATAATTTTAAATTATCTTCATTAGTTGACTGCAATAATTTCAAATTTTCTTCAGTACTAGATTGTAGCCTAGTCTCTAATGACTTTAAATTATCGTTCAGATTGCCTTCGTTACTAGCTTGCAATAATTTTAAATTTTCTTCAGTACTAGTTTGCAATAATTTTAAATTCTCTTCATTACTAGCCTGTAATGATTTTACATTCTCTTTACATTTAGCTTCTAATCTAGCTTCTGAATTATTAATTTGTTCTCTAACTTCCGTTTCCATCTTAGAAATAGTTTCTGCAATTCCAGACATACCCGTCTGTAACTCTCCTAACACCTTCGCTAAATCCTCTGGCAACATAATTATATTTCAATATAGAATTATATAGAGACGTTAGACAACAACACATCACAAAGTCTCAATTCCTGCATTCACTTGGATATAGGGAAAAATATCTTATAACTAACATGATATTACTAATACGATTAACTTGAACACTGGATTGGGCACACAAGTACATTGTCTGACTAAGTATAATAAATTTTGTAACACACTTAAATGAACTTGAGATCAATCTCTCAGTAATCTAAATCTGATGTGATTCCATATAATTAACAAAATCGAAAAGCCCCACTAGTTGGATAAAGCCAATTCTCCCTCTCTCTCTGTACCCGTTCGTCCTGGGGATGCGATGACCCATCTGCTATAACATCACATCCCTGGAGTTCCAGGACAGAGCGGAGTTAAATGAACCTCTAGTCAAATAAGGAATGTGTCGGAAATTCAGCTGAGTTCTCGAAAAAGCAGTGGGTTTCACGAGACAAAGTATCTCTAGGGTCGTTACGGGCTTAAGTTAATAAAAATAATTCAAATATAAATGGGCGCCATCAACTGAATTCCTAGCAAACCACTTCCTTTCCGGATAAGCCTTACTCAAGACAAGGAAAGAAAAAAGGAACATCACACCATCATCAGATCATAACTAAGATAAAAACAAATTTATTTTACTTTGATAGTCAGACAGACATTTTAAATATAATTCCTACCTAAGAGTATGGTCGAATGCCAAGTTAAATTGTCATTGTCCTAAAATCGAACCATCTCCTTTCTAATGCAAAATTAATTTTATCCACATAACAAGAAAAATGTATAAAGTTCTCTTGGGTTCTCAGGATCACTGTAGCACTATGTCTTTCGTCACTGACATTTGTGAAACCTGAGACCTAATTCTCTTTAATTTAACATCAATGTGGATTTAATTAAGTAATTAATCTGCCTAAACATACACATATAATAATCACTCATATTAAATATCACATAAATTATGGTTTGCATGGTATAATTTGAACATAGAACATGTTAATCAAATGTTCCTAAACATTGAATAATTAATTTACATTATTTACATCGTCATTCAATCACTTATCTGTGAATTACTGAAAATTCAAATTCTCATTGGTCATCATCATCATCATTATTATCAAAATCAAATATTTCTCACATTAATTCTCACTTCAAAATTCTAAATATTCCTGTCAGAATCGTTAATTCATCACCATTACATCATTTAAATTCACATTTCAAGTTGCAATTCCTTCGAATTATCTCTCAAGTAAATTTATTTAATTGCATATAAATTCATTAATCATCAGCTTCTTTAATTAATTATCACCTTCTAATTTAGTTATTCATCATCATTACAATCGTCTATTAATTCATTTCAATCAGTTTATTTTATCAATCTTTAATTCATCCACTTTATTTAATTCATCGATTTATTTCAAAATTTAATTTATCAACTTATTTAAATTTCAATCATCTGGTTATTTAGATTTTATTATTTCATCTAGTCATTCTGATTTTTATTTCATTAGGTCAGATCGTTAATATGCTTAAATCTCAGATTATTATTTCGTTAATTATTAATTTCAGAAAATCTTGTATTATCAACTTCATTTATTTGTTTAATTTCCTAACAAATTGTTTAATATGGTTTATAGAACGTTGTCTTACAGTTTTATTACTTCCAAGTTATATCTCGTATTTAATTTATCATGCCAAAAAATATTATTGTCTCCACGACATCACGTTGGATCTAACTATCCACAACGACATTATATTTCTTCAATATTCCAAATATCACATTTGAATATAAGAATTACTCCAAAAACTCCATAAATATTCAGCACATACAGCATGAATCTCAACAAATACGCTAGACTGGGCACGACGACCTCATGTCTGCTTCAAAATACATTAGCAACATTGCAACTATCAAATGGCAAATTCCACAAAATGCCTATCACAAACTCCACTTAACCATGTTGCATGATCTACAAAAAATATATAAATGGCTTCAAATTATTAACGCACATAATCTCCAATGACTGTAATTACTCTGATCACATCTAGACAACTTCTTAAACAATTAGAAAAATATTACTTCAATAATTTAAGATTTGCTTTCAAATAGCATAAATTCTCTTACAAGTTTCATAAATTCACATCGTAGAAAAACACCAATGTGCTATAATCTCGCATATCAAAATCTGCAATACTGATCTGCCTTAAAATAATTATGACCATTAATGATTAATCTTATTAGATTCAATTACTTTAAATCCTTCTCAAAGGTATCAACCACAATTATAAAAATCATCAAAGCATCAGCTGTAACAGCTGTTAAACTGAAATTACTCTCAAAAGAGTATAGCAACAAAATATTGGATTGGCAAACAAGAATTACTAAATGCAATCCTGTTGACATTTATCGTTACTTTATTTAACAAAATTTCGACTGATATGTGACTAGTAGTTCCTTGTTTAATTCACTTACATCTCGTGTACATTCGGATGATAAAAATGAGTCCCTCAATGGCGAGTAAGATGTGTAACCACCGTACAATCGTATAAATACGAAGGACCTCGCCCCGTCGACTTGGATGATAGTTCCCTAAACGATGGGTAAGGTGAGTAACCACCATACAATCGTATAAATACGAAAGACCCCACCTCGTTGTCTATATGAGTGAATGTACCAGAAAGGAATCAACAAGTTTCTAGTTGTCATATAAAAGCGATGTTCATTCACTAAAGTGAATAACTTCTTAATATCTCCAAACAATCCAATGGAAAAAATCCCTACTGATGAATAATACACACTCGCTAGTATGCAATGAACTGACGAAGTAGTTTCTGATAATCAATTGCAGATCACGAGTTCGAAATACTCGTTACACAAAAAAAAAAACTATTCATGAAAAATATCCTAGCTGGAAAAATGTCTATAAGACCAAACATCTTCTTAATAAAGTCAATCAATGGTGAGAATTTCGTATAATGATGCCTGCCATATCATATGGTCACTCCATATTCTAGCAAATTCGAAGTATATAAATTCAAACCATGTCTTAATAATCAAATCACTCCTATTAGAAAAATATACATGTGTGCCCAGTATTCATGAAAATAATCGTATCAGGTAGTTAGAACTCTTACAATACCTTTCATTATCAGTTGCAATATAATTTCCAAGATCGTCGATTTTCCCTACCTAAAGATTTCTCGTAAGATCGGCGTGAATATCATTTCATCCATGAAATGACGATTTCCTTCGAAATCCCAAGCGAATCAGCTGTTGGACTCCTCTCGTCAGGAACCGAATCCATCGCTCTGTGGTGCCATCTTGTCTCTATTCACGTTTACTCGGTCATGTTGAACCTCGAATTACCCATAGCGGATATTGTCCAACTCCTTCTCGAAAAGTTCATGAAAACAGCGGACCCCCTTACTCTTCTTCTAATATACGCCACTGTTCTTTTAAATGTTGAGTTTGAGAATTGTACGTCCAATCTCAACTTACTGCAAAGTTCCACTTGAGTAAAATAAAATTTTACTAGATAGTGTTCAAGATTGCGATACACCCTGTATCTGTTCGTAATAGGTAAATCATGAAAATTGTATAAGATATAAATCTTATAAATGCACGCTATAATGTTCATCAGAGCCTATGCTAAACATTCAGTTTACTTGGAATAGTAAAAGTCGCTTTGAATGTATTATACACACATCAAAAAAAGTTTTGCATCACCTCGGTTCCAAGAGTTCCGGAACCGTTAAATACAAAGGGAATAGAGATCAACACAAACAACATTTCAGCTCGTTTTATTGCTCATGAGACCCACACATTGCATGTTGTACCATCATACAGCTAGACTTTCAGCATTTGTGGTCCAGATTGCAGTACACACCACTACCTCTAATACCCAGTAGCACGTCCTCTTGCATTGATGCATGCCTGTATTCGCCGTGGCATACTATCCACAAGTTCATCAAGACACTGTTGGTCCAAATTGTCCCACTCCTCAACGACAAATCGGCGTAAATCTCTCAGAGTGGTTGGTGGGTCAAGACGTCCATAAACAGCCCTTTTCAACATATCCCAGGCATGTTCGATAGGGTTCATGTCTGGCGAACATGCTGGCCACTGTAGTCGAGCGATGTCGTTATCTTGAAGGAACGCATTCACAAGATGTGCACGATGAGGTCGAGAATTGTCGTCCATGAAGACAAATGCCTCTCCAATATTCTGCCGATATGGTTGCACTATGGGTCGGAGGATGTCATTCAGGTATCGTAAAGCCGTTTCGGAGCCTTCCATGACCACCAGTGGCGTACGTCGGCCCCACATAATGCCACCCCAAAACATCAGGGAACCACCACCTTGCTGCACTCGCTGGACAGTGTGTCTAAGACGTTCAGCCTGACCAGGGTGCCTCCAAACACGTCTCCGACGATTGTCTGGTTGAAGGCATATGCGACACTCATCGGTGAAGAGAACGTGATGCCAATTCCGTGGGGTCCATTCAGCATGTTGTTGGGCCCATCTGTACCGCGCTGCATGGTGTCGGGGTTGCAAAGCTGGACCTCGCCATGGACGTCGGGAGTGAAGTTGCGCATCATGCAGCCTATTGCGCACAGTTTGAGTTGAAACACGACGTCCTGTGGCTGAACGAAACGCATTATTCAACATGGTGGCATTGCTGTCAGGGTTCCTCCGAGCGGCAATCCGTAAGTAGCGGTCATCCACTACAGTAGTAGCCCTTGGGCGGCCTGAGCGAGGCCTGTCATCGACAGTTCCTGTATCTCTGTACCTCCTCCATGTCCGAACAACATCGCTTTGGTTCACTCTGAGACGCCTGGAAACTTCCCTTGTTGAGAGCCCTTCTTGACACAAAGTAACAATGCGGACGCGATCGAACTGCGGTATTGACCTTCTAGGCATGGTAGAACTACAGACAACATGAGCAGCGTACCTTCGTCCTGGTGGAATGACTGGAACTGATCGGCTGTCGTACCCCCTCCGTCTAATAGGCCCTGCTCATGCATGGTTGTTTACATCTTTGAGCAGTTTTAGTGACATCTATGAACAGTCAAAGGGACTGTATCTTGGATACAATATACACAGTCAACGTCTATATGCCGGAGATCTGGGAACCGAGGTGATGCAAAACTTTTTTTGATGTGTGTATAACAGCATGGTTATAAGGTTATTCGTAAAAGCCTGTGTTTGAACAGCGTCGAAATGAAGCTTGAAATAAAGTCTTCAAATACGATCAGTGTGGTTTTGAAATACCCCGGCTGCCTACAATTGTTTCCTCGGCCAGGTCGCCTGGATCAACGACCCCCTCGGCGTTAGCTGCTCGGCGATACGAGAAATGTCACCTAGACTTCTGCTGTGACGGTTTACGTGTGCTGCGTGACCTTCAATGCGCCCCGCTTGTGCTATAGAGCTGCTCTGAACTGCCCCTCTTCCTGGGCTCAACTAACTTGATAGTGCTGTGTCTCGGCTTTTTGAGCTCCGCGCGGCACGTGGCTCATTCTCCCCACCACTGCGCTCCCACGTCACGAACATAGTCTCGAACCCGAATCCTCTCGGCTGTTCTGTTATAAAATAACTTACTTCCATAAAATCATTTCCACATATAATGCATGTTATATATCCTCTTCTAAGATGTTTTAATTGCTATAATTCCATATATGTTTCAATAAAGCTTCACTTCTCCATTCATAATTCTATCTTCTCACAGATTTCAATGCCTCCTTGATTCTTGACCTCCTACGTCATCTTGGCTTTCTTCTTGACGCGATCGGTGCGCTATCTTTTTCTATTGCTTCTCAAAACCTCAACTACAGCTTAATGTCTGCTGGCGTAGCCGATAGCCTAAAATAGGTATCGGGTACAATACATACTTCAAGAATCAACGACTACATCTAAATAATTACACATCTACACAAATTATTACCTCAATGAACTCAGGTAGCCTCGTGTCCAAGCCCAACGACCCCAGGGAGGCCTATGACATGAGAGAAATGTGCAAATTCCGCAAACACAGCGCGACGCTCCTATAAAAACTCCGGGACAAGAGTTTAGTGCTTTTCAGTCGGTCAACACGAATGTACCCAAAAGAGATGGGTTATGCCCTAATCCTGAAATAAATTACATGAGATTAATAAAACACTAGGATGACCAGTTTCGATCTTCAAGCGATCATCATCAGATCCATTACACTTAGACTACAAAATCTATGTTTGAAATACAGGTGAAAATATTTACAATATGTACAATTATTTAGTTGCAGTATTGGTACTGCAACTGTCAGTGTATGCTAAATGCAGTATATATGTTAGGTGAAACGCTAAATGGTGATAGCTATCCGGAGATTGTACTTTAGAGAGATTATATGGTTGTAAACTATGGTTAAACTATAAAATTTTAGGCTAACTACTTATCTGATTGTCTTCCGTACTACAGCTACTCGCAGTTTTCGTGCTCACTGGAACTCACTGTGCGGTCGACTGCGGTGGTTATCTTAACGACTGGTTTTTCCCTGCCTTCTCCCCCCTGTCCCTACGTGCTGTGGGGAATGATAGCGATGTGTTTATGTGAGGTGTTGCCAACCTAGATAAGATGTATGTTATTGAATGAGGTGGGTCTACAACTATTAAAGACCGTGGATTAGCCCTCGCCACGCGTGGAGCATAACCCATTCGAACTAAGCGTTGACGGTCTTATGAGGACGTCCCGGCACCTTTAATACTGCCGCGAATATGGGCCTTGGTTTATTGCAGAAGAAAAGTACATCGTACACCTGATCCAGATAACATTTACCTATTAAAAAACCCCTAATTTCTCCCCTTTTTTATCTAGTTTGGCTGTGTCGCTAAATTGTGTTTTGTTTCCGACAGGGTGTGTTTTTTAGTAGCGTGAAGAGGGGTGAGCTCTCCATGAACGTGTGTTCATTTAGATTGTTGGGATTGTTTCGTTTGGCTAGGTGTATCTCGATTGCTTCCATTATGTCAAGAGCTCTGCCTTTCGATTCGTGATGGATTATTTTAAGGTCCGACTCTATGTTGGTAAAGCTGTGCCCTGCGTCACACATATGTTCGCACACGGCTGAATGTGTTCCGTATCTTATCGCATTCCTATGTTCATTATAACCTGTGTCTACTCGCCTTCCACTCTGCCCGATGTAATTAGCTTGACAATCGGTGTCTTGGCACGTTATAGAATATACCCCTGACCTTGAATACGGGTCACGTTTAGTTAGATTACTATTTAGAAGGTGCCTAGCGGTTGTGTTTTTCGTCGTGAAAGCTATCTTTATGCCTTGTTAGCCTACTTTCGATTTTTGCAAAAAATGAAAGTAGACTTATGAGATCAACACAGGGCGAAAAAAGTGTGTCTGTCTGTGTGTGTGTATGTGTGTGTGTGAGTCTGTGTGTGTGTGTGTGTATGTGTGTGTGTGAGTCTGTCTGTGTGTGTGTGTGTGTGTGTCTGTGTGTGTGTGAGTGTGTGTACTCTGAATGTCTGTCCCCCCTATCAATTCGAACACGGTGAAACCGAATTGAACGAAATTTGGTACAGAGGTAGCACTAGTAAAGGACACCTCAGTGTCATACTTTGTATCGCCGCCATCTTTACCATAACAGAATGGCGGCCACTCAAATGTTCAAAACGTAAAATCAAATTACGGCTAAACTAATTATTCGATCTCTACCAAATTTGGTGACAACATACCTTTATATAGGACGCGTCTTTGACCCAAAATTCAAGGTCATCGGCCATGCCATTTCAGGATGGCGGCCGTGTGAATTATGCAACCATTTTAATCAATAGCTTAAGACCCACCAATTCCGATTATCAAGCCTAGGGGGGTTTAAGCTATCCTGAAGGTCGTGATCCGTTATTTATTATAATTTAATATTATAATATTATACAGTACGAGTGGCTTAAAAGAGCTGAGCCGTTTGTGTCACACGACAAGATGGCAGCTGTCCTCATGTGCCTGTCTTATATTTCAGTAGTAGTAGTATGTTGTATGTGATATACCGTACTGATACAATAATATAAACTTTGTATGAAATGATCTTTAATGAAGATGTACTGCAGTGAAGAAATCGTTTATTTAAAGTCATTATTTGCCAACAGTTTGTATCTAATATGTCAGTTAAGAATACCTGACGTCATGGATAGAGTTAGCTCTGGGCTAGCATGTTAGTCTGACACGCAGTTGACTGGGGATCGAGTACTGCTACAGTTAGGTTGTTTTTTTTCTTGAATTCTTTTACAAATGATGTGCACGAGCTTTTTCCACAGATACTGAATAAAATGTCATTTAGCTCAAAGGAGAGAATAAAGTATACACTCGTATATTAATAAAATCACAGTCCCAGCATCGCACATAAACAGAAGATATTAGGAAAAGGAGAATAGAAGAACTAGATACACGTTGTCATTAACCACAGCCTTCTTAATGCCTCTGTACGGTGCTGCCCTCTTGTGGGTTATGTGGGTAATATTGTTCCAAACATAACTCTGTGTAAATGCCTGAGCTGGCCTCCTTAAGTATGGTAATTTTGTAATACTGGTAGTTCAACTATTAGCCACGATCACGCTCCGAATACTTTTAAACACTGCCAGCTGGATCGCCTCCCTCCTGGCTACTTTAAACTGCCTACTCATTCAAGACCCTTAGAACACTGCCATCGTAGTACATTACGATGGCAGTGCATAGGCGTACAAGATAAAGATTAATTCACCGATAGGTCGCAGCACCAACCTACTGTGATTGGGGCGGAAGATTCTTAATTTTGCAGGCTGGCTTAATATAGAGATTAACGGACGTGAATGCATTACAATAAGTTAGTAGTTTTGTTATTCAATCATCATAAAGTATATAATATTGATTTTGACACTTACTGGCTTATTATCAATATAAAAGAAAACAAACAATACATTGTGGTAGAGGTGATTGTGTTAGGGATGAGGACAAAGAGTCATAAAGATACCCATACATTTAGGAGAAAGTAGGCTATATGTTCTTTGCTGAACATCTTGTTTTTTGAATAGGTTAGTGATTTTATATGTATTCGCATTCACATAGTTGAAACGCGCAATTTTTTTCTCATTACTGTCCGGTTTGGTAATCGTTTTATCTTTATTTTTATGTTTGGCTATAATTTGATTTATTTTGCTTGGCGAGAAGTTGTTTTCCTTTGCTATTTGCAAAATAGTTCTTATTTCCTTATTATAGTTGTCTTTTGACATGGGTATGTTTAAAGCTCTGTGCACCATTGAATTGAAACCCGCTAGTTTGTGCGTACTGGGGTGATTAGACTGATTGTCGATTGCATGCGAGGTGTGTTGCTTTCCGGAATATGGAATATGAAAGGTCGTTGTCTTTACGTTCAATAGTTATATCGATATAATTTATTTTCCGGTCTATTTCGGATTCCTTAGTGAATTTGATAGAGTGGTGAAGGCTATTAATGGATTGGAGAATTGTTTCTTCGCTTGTTAGTTCAGTATCGTAGATGCAAATTACATCATCTACGTATCTTTTCCATATTACTATTCCCTTTGTTGAAGTCTTTTCTAAGAACGCATTTTCTAGTGCATTGTTGAAGATGTCAGCGATTAACCCACTTAGTGGCCATCCCATTGCTAGGCCTTCTCTCTGTGTGTATATTTTATTGTCGAATTGAAACACGTTTTGGGTGAGAACGACCCTCAGTAATCTCACAATCTCTTCAATTTCTTTTACCGAATTGTTGGATTCTAAGTTGTTTTCGATAGTGTTGATTGCTTCAATAATCGGAATATTGGTGTACATGTTAGTTACGTCGAAGGATACTAGCCTGAAGCTAGGTTTCATTTGTAGGGTGTTCAATGCTGTTACTAGTTCTGTTGTGTTCTTTACAGAGTTGTTTTTGTCGTTGGAAAGACGGCATTTTAAGATTTTTAGTAACTCTTTGCTGATTTTGTAATTGGGGGCATTCCTACAATTGACTATTGGTCTCATTGGGCATTCCTTTTTGTGTATTTGTGGTTGTCCCCTCAAAACACAAACACAATTTAGCGACACAGCCAAGCTAGATAAAAAAGGGGGGAAATTAGGGGTTTTTTAATAGGTAAATGTTATCTGGATCAGGTGTACAATGTACTTTGCTTCTGCAATAACCCAAGGCCCATATTCGCGGCAGTATTAAAGGTGCCGGGACGTCCTCATAAGACCGTCAACGCTTAGTTCGAATGGGTTATGCTCCACGCGTGGCGAGGGCCAATCCACGGTCTTTAATACACACATCAAAAAAAGTTTTGCATCACTTCGGTTCCAAGAGTTCCGGAACCGTTAAATACAAAGGGAATAGAGATCAACACAAACAACATTTCAGCTCGTTTTATTGCTCATGAGACCCACACATTGCATGTTGTACCATCATACAGCTAGACTTTCAGCATTTGTGGTCCAGATTGCAGTACACACCACTACCTCTAATACCCAGTAGCACGTCCTCTTGCATTGATGCATGCCTGTATTCGCCGTGGCATACTATCCACAAGTTCATCAAGACACTGTTGGTCCAAATTGTCCCACTCCTCAACGACAATTCGGCGTAAATCTCTCAGAGTGGTTGGTGGGTCAAGACGTCCATAAACAGCCCTTTTCAACATATCCCAGGCATGTTCGATAGGGTTCATGTCTGGCGAACATGCTGGCCACTGTAGTCGAGCGATGTCGTTATCTTGAAGGAACGCATTCACAAGATGTGCACGATGAGGTCGAGAATTGTCGTCCATGAAGACAAATGCCTCTCCAATATTCTGCCGATATGGTTGCACTATGGGTCGGAGGATGTCATTCAGGTATCGTAAAGCCGTTTTGGAGCCTTCCATGACCACCAGTGGCGTACGTCGGCCCCACATAATGCCACCCCAAAACATCAGGGAACCACCACCTTGCTGCACTCGCTGGACAGTGTGTCTAAGACGTTCAGCCTGACCAGGGTGCCTCCAAACACGTCTCCGACGATTGTCTGGTTGAAGGCATATGCGACACTCATCGGTGAAGAGAACGTGATGCCAATTCCGTGGGGTCCATTCAGCATGTTGTTGGGCCCATCTGTACCGCGCTGCATGGTATCGGGGTTGCAAAGCTGGACCTCGCCATGGACGTCGGGAGTGAAGTTGCGCATCATGCAGCCTATTGCGCACAGTTTGAGTTGAAACACGACGTCCTGTGGCTGAACGAAACGCATTATTCAACATGGTGGCATTGCTGTCAGGGTTCCTCCGAGCGGCAATCCGTAAGTAGCGGTCATCCACTACAGTAGTAGCCCTTGGGCGGCCTGAGCGAGGCCTGTCATCGACAGTTCCTGTATCTCTGTACCTCCTCCATGTCCGAACAACATCGCTTTGGTTCACTCTGAGACGCCTGGAAACTTCCCTTGTTGAGAGCCCTTCTTGACACAAAGTAACAATGCGGACGCGATCGAACTGCGGTATTGACCTTCTAGGCATGGTAGAACTACAGACAACATGAGCAGCGTACCTTCGTCCTGGTGGAATGACTGGAACTGATCGGCTGTCGTACCCCCTCCGTCTAATAGGCCCTGCTCATGCATGGTTGTTTACATCTTTGAGCAGTTTTAGTGACATCTATGAACAGTCAAAGGGACTGTATCTTGGATACAATATACACAGTCAACGTCTATATGCCGGAGATCTGGGAACCGAGGTGATGCAAAACTTTTTTTGATGTGTGTGGTTGTGGATCCACCTCATTCAATAACATATATCTTATCTAGGTTGGCAACACCTCACATAAACACATCGCTATCACTCCCCACAGCACGTAGGGACAGGGGGGAGAAGGCAGGGAAAAACCAGTCGTTAAGATAACCACCGCAGTCGACCGCACAGCGAGTTCCAGTGAGCACGAAAACTGCGAGTAGCTGTAATACGGAAGACAATCAGATAAGTAGTTAGCCAAAAATTTTGTAGTTTAACCATAGTTTACAACCATATAATCTCTCTAAAGTACAATCTCCGGATAGCTATCACCATTTAGCATTTCACCTAACATATATACTGCATTTAGCATACACTGACAGTTGCAGTACCAATACTGCAACTAAATAATTGTACATATTGTAAATATTTTCACCTGTATTTCAAACATAGATTTTGTAGCCTAAGTGTAATGGATCTGATGATGATCGCTTGACGATCGAAACTGGTCATCCTAGTGTTTTATTAATCTCATGTAATTTATTTCAGGATTAGGGCATAACCCATCTCTTTTGGGTACATTCGTGTTGACCGACTGAAAAGCACTAAACTCTTGTTTACTAAGGCAACACTGAAAATAAGGCTTCAAACACCACAAAAACTCCAGGAAGTCATGCCACCAAATCAGTCTGTCTCAGTGTTACCTGCGTGCCGAATCGCTGCTGGAAGCTGAAGGGTAAGTGTCCTAAGCGATGACTACACACACATTCAATTACACTCCCGTCCCCCTGTGCTTGGAGTGTGATAATTACTTATTTTTATTAACTGCACTGCTAATTACAGGAGTACTTCAAATCCGAAGTACTCATTAAGCTCAAACATAGTAGAATCCACTGGTCTTTTCATTTATTTAATTAGTTGAAAAGATCCTACCCTCTTAGCTTCCCCGCTAGCTAGGATCTAGTATTAGCACTGTTATTTAATTGTTTCGAGTCGTCAGCAGAGTGTCACAGCCACAGCGCTGACGCCAGCAGGCTCGCTCCCAGCTCGCCTGCTTACGATTCACATCAGACCGCTTTGCGCCGATATCGCGCACAGAGCACAAAGTAAACCACCCTTCATTCCACGCTCACACCCTGAACTACCCCGCCAAGCAGTACATTGTGGAGTTCTCCTTTCAGATCGTACTGACGATCCCAAGCCACTAGCTAATCACCACCTCTTACACGTAATTGCCAAGCTTTCCCCCTAAACATATTTATTTCAACCCTTAGATTAATACTTTGTAGAGGCTACCCTCTCAGGTACCCTACAAATGGTGGAGGCACTAGGTACCGCGACGTTGTCATAAGACAACGCCTAAAGGAGTACATACAACGTATTTCTGCGGAAAAGGTCCCTAAACTTAACCTCTTACTAGCCAAGCGAACCGCTCCCAAAATTGGGAACATTTTTTGAAGTAAGGATCCAATAATATTTTATACCCACCCAGACCCGCCCTAATAGGGATTACATTACTAACGCCACCCTTAACTAGCAATAAGCCATTCACGACCCCCAAATTCGCTACGCCCACACCATATAATTAATAGGAGTCACATTATTTAGTTGCCCACCCTGTTCTGTCCCCGGTACCTTATATAGCTTTGCAATAATAATATTTCATTCACTACCCCCATAGAACAGAGAGGAGGTTACACTCATTTAGGTATAATACTACCCCACCAGCTTAATTAGCCCGTAGGAATCCCTATCTTAGCAAAAATAGGAACAATTAATTTCCACTAGCCTTTTACGATCCCCTTGAGAGTTTACAACCAGTTGATAGATACTTTCACACCATGGCACCTCATACCGAAGCACCCAATACACAAGGGAGGGTGTACCATAGGCTCACAAATAGGGACTCCGAACTGTTCTTTTTTATATTACGAAGCCGCCAGTGCCGAATGCGCAATGTGCAATGGCGTATCCAGGCGATACAGGCGAGGATTAGCGCCGCGCAGGTTAGATATTTCCGCACCCCCAATGCAGCGCGGAAAGCGTTACTTATTAAAGCCCATAGACACTTACACACTATTCATGGCGCTTTATATCTTAAACACATTAAAACATACTAGATCCACCACCGCATCAGTGTGATTCACGATCCACTCACTTTAAACCCAACCCTTCATTGCGTACGAAAGCAGTATGCGCTACTGCGTAGCCATCATACGCAGCTCGTTGCCGAATATAGGTGACTGAGCGCCCAATTCACAGACGCGTACCCAGCTCAATCCTCTTAGCACTTACAGACAGCATGGATATTTCCTTTTTGCCACATACGGGAGCGCGGTGCACATAAACCCATCGCTACATACACTTGCGCCCCCATAACCAAATAATTCACTCCACGCAGTTCCATGGCCCCCTATCACATATGAGGGTGAACACTGCCCACCCTAGAAAGGCGGAACAGGCCAGGGCAATTACCCTGCAACACGCCGAATTATGGCGACATATCCGTCAGCTCCAAGCACACTTTCTTTCGTTTGCAATGTTAACACATAAACCTACCCCAGTGGAAGCGGTTAGTACAGACATTTTACCAAGAATGGCCAACAGGACCATTCCCCTACGGATCACTCCTATTAGGAAGGGGACTGCCGTGGCCATGCCACATAAGCAGCCCGCCATTGGAAACGATGCACCCGTAAATACATGTCACCCGCCACGTGCATCCATACAGCCCCATACACTTCTATGGCACCCTAGGACGTTACCGCCTACGATGGCGACCAACGGCCCTACTCCACGGCGAAAAGCCATATTAATTTACCGGCCCATTCCAGTAACACTCCCGAAAGTAGAAGGTGGGCAACACAAGCCTAAAATCACCCTTCTCCAAACGCCCCGCACGAAAAATGCATCCCTTGAGAGGATACCGGGTGCTAAAGCCACCTTGGCAATCCGAGGGAGACGGTGCGATTATTTGCATTAGACATGATCCGAAATTGCCAATATAGAACCCACACATCATTCATTTAAATTTTTAAATGATTAGAGGCACACTAAATTCTAATACCGTTAAACGAGACCACGAGATAGCTTTACAGATCATATAACTCGCCTCCAAAGCCAATTTTCCTTTTACACACAACATTTAGGTGTAAGTAGAGAGTAAGAAATGTCCAGGCTAGATACACATTTAGCAGTTACATGTGCCTCATATTCCCCTTAACTCCCCATGGACACGAAACGCCAGACAATCATTGGCAACAGCGCCAGTTGCACTATGGAATCTGGTAGCCACAGTCAGAACTAGGTGTCAACACCAATCCCGGTTAGGCCCCACACCATAGGTAATCTCAAGTTGCATGGTACCAAATAGGAAATGCCGATTTAACGTCATTTATAATAGTTCCTTACTTATAATATGTACAGTGCATATATGCCTTTTCAAGTAATATATTGTACACACGGCCTAACATGTGTTACACGCATACATCAGCACTCGAGGTCAATCCTCTGTTCGACAAGCGGATGTAACTAGAGCCGTCTCGCTCACTCAGCAATATATGCTTTCTCCCTGTTAACAAATCTTTGCGGCAAGTCATGCCGACAGGCACGCGCCTACATAGCCATGCGTCAGCCAGATCATTCACTCAACTGGAATACAAATAACGAACCACGGAAAGGTTCCTTTACCATATGAGGCTATCTACATATTTAATATTCATACACTCTCATATAGGACGCACATTTTTAACCAACTTAATCGCACGCAGATTTCAATACACGGTCACGACCATTGGGTGACCGACTAAAGATCCAATCACCTTTCACAAGGGACGATACATTAACGCACCCTTCCCATACAACTGTATTCACAGCACACAGTTGATAGGAATCGACACATAACTTAATTATTTATATACATACCTTCGGTAGCGGCCGATGGCAAATTCAAACACAATAACCAGATGTAATCAGTAATAGGCGAATACATACATCTCCCATGACAGTAGAGGGATTGACATTCACATGGTTAATGCCCACATTTAGGAAATCGGTACACAAAATTTTTACTTGCACGAATTTATAAAGTGCACGGATTCCAGCATTCACCCCATATTAAGGCGGGATGACAGCCCGGTCCTATACATTATCACCGAGTAGGCCACTAAGTTTACACATATGGCCAAGCATAATACATTACTGGACGTACAATACAATTAATACAGCGAACGCCATTACTCCAGCAGTAGCGGAAGCAAATACAGGGTTACGGACACCACAATAACACAGGTCTTTGGACCTCAGCACGTCCTTTAAACTGCCTAACACGAATGCACTCTTCTGTTATTACTTTCATCGTCCATAAACGATTCACACTATACTCTAGGCCACTGATAGTAGCCTAGTACAATCACTAATACAATAGAGTTATTACAAGAGAGGGTAGGACGCGCAGACATTCTATCCGCACAAGCCCACGGGTTCACAACTCGCGAAAGCACATCCGTCTCAGAAGTGATCGTGCCTTTCTTTAAAAGCACTTTCGCTTATTACCATAATATTTTGATTAGATTTATACCGTACTCCGGCCACACATAAGTTACCATACGCGGTTTAAAATTCATTGCGTGGACACCACAATGGCACAGGTTAGCAGCATTACATACATACACTGGCCTAGCATCTACAATAACACAGGTTAGCGGCCTTTCGATAATGCAACGAAATATTCGTACAATAACACACATTAGCGGCCTTTCGCAACTGCAAAGATGTATTCGAACAATAACACAGGTTAGCGGCCTTCACCACAGGCCAAAGCGTATTAACACTAATGACATAGTGTAGCGACATTCGATATAATTACGCACACAATCTCACTATTACACAGGTTGGTTACTACCACTACGGCCAGCAGAATTTGATACAATTACACAGGTTATCATACCGTCCGAGCATTAGACTCTATAGGTCATCTGAACAAACAATTAGGAGACACTTGGAATAAGGATAACTTATACTTACGTAGATTACATTTCCCATACACTATAATCCAGGCTACCTTCTTTATTACATCTCAATCACTTCTCACACGCAGTACTGCAAACTGCTCACAGACAATGATGCGCACTCCATACACAATGCCGGAAGCGAGGATTGCGCACACAGCATCTCGACTTACGAGACGCAGGGACTCCAAAACTCACACGTCACGTACGGCGCTCATGCCGTTATCACACACTCCTTTTTGTATATTTTTTCTCCTGACAGGGGATCTTTAACTTTTATTTCTATTTAACAGTGGCATTGACCACACAATACCGTCATAGAGACAGACAGGATGAACAGTTTTCCCACGGGGCGACTTCATCATTAGTCGGCGGAGTAGGGACTCCATTCAACTTATAATTATAATTATACTCATGTCATTCAAGCCGACGACCGACTGGACTCCTAGGTAATCTAGGGGATTGGGGCCACACCTCTAACAGTCAACGTAGGAAACCATTTATCATCCTTCCGCTAAGTATAAACTGTTCGTCATGATCTGCTATATGCCGACATGATATTCGATAATGAATTCACGAAGTCACTTCATAAGTGCCACAAGACTCCAATGGGACCACAAGTCCTTATATAGATCCCCTTTAATTAATATCTATCCAATAGATACACACTTATCGTCAAAATCATAAGTTGGCCACATGCAAATTTCGTATTTTCGTTTGGAGGCAGCGTAACACAACGTGGTACATATCACTATATGTCCATCAGCGTCACATTGACGCCATGGCCCATAAATATCCTAAAGTAAACCTAGACGAATTATGCCAAGGGTAAATTAACTTCTACCCTCCTAGGTCAACACTCTAGGATGCGTATCAGCCATGAGCGCATAGATAATTCAGGCAGCCTCTACGTCAATGGTCCATAGTTGTCCTAAAGTAAACCTAGGCGAGTTATGCCAAGGGTAAATTAACTTCTACCCTCCTAGGTCCACGATACAGAATAAGTATCGACCATGGGCATAGAGCTGCCAAATTTTATAGGACGCGGTTAACAAAGGCCCAATGATTTTATTTTATATATACATTAAATATCCACTTGAGTCCGCAAACATGTGATACGCAATAGGAATACATCATCTCCACACCAACACATTGCGTTATGGGACTACAATATATAGCTCTCACTTCCATACCACAGGATGCCCGGTAAATGTAGCCCATTATGCTACTCCACGCACATTCCGACAGGTGCGGAATACAATACCCACTCCGGGGGTACATATTACTGCGCCCCACATTATTTTTGCATTTTACCGAAGTAAGTGGGATCAAACCACGGAAACACCTTTCCTACAGGGTGACACCCAACATTGTTACATCCACATGGAATCGCCACAGGCTTCCATACATTCACAGTACACTCTAGTACACTCTGTACATTAGGTACAAGAAACCAAGTTTTTTTTCATATATCATTTTGCATTTTCCCGAGGTGAGTGGGAGTAAAGCACGGAAACACTTTTTTCTACAGAGTGACACCCAACATTTTTACATCCGCATGGAATCGCCACAGGCTTCCATACGTTCACAGTACACTACAGTACACTCCATAAATTGGGTACAAGAAGCCCAGTATTTTTAGCCTATTTTCAATTTTGAAAAAATAGGCTTATGAGATCACCTTTTGTCCGTGTGTGTGTGTGTGTGTGTGTGTGAGGTGTGTGTGTGTGTCCCCCTAATAAAATCTAAACGGCTGGAGCGATTTCATGAAACTCGGTAAGTTCATAGCATTATTCCCGGCGATCTCGACCATGCCCTTCAAATTTTGTTACGTCTCACCAATCCAACATGGCGGCTGTGCGAAATATTTCACCAGCATTCAATATCTCCGAAACTATAAACGATATCGCCCTGAAATTGTGTACGGTGATAAAGGGCACTACTAGAAGTTCACCTATGAGACTTTCAAAAACCTGGTGACTACAAAACCAACATGGCGGTCAAGCGAAATTGAGACATTTAAATAGACTTTTTTCGTGATTTAACTCTCTGAGCGCAGTTAAATGGGGTACAGTAAATGATTTTGCAGATTGTAATGCACTGCCATCTAATTTAATTCAATTTTTTACATAACCTCAAGATGGATCCTGTGCGAAATTTTAAAATTAAGTTTTTATTCTCGTGTCTTAATCATGCGATCGAAGTGAAAGTTTGAAAATAAATCTATGCAATAATTGTCCTTGAATGGTACATAACTCCTAAATGGCGAGCTTCCGAAATATTTAGACGGTTCTCAATATCTATGAATCTTTTACAGCAACCAAAGTGATTTTTTTTATGTTCATAGAGACTATGAACATATGTTCACCTATAGGACTTTCAGTAACCTGGTGAGCACAAATCCAACATGGCGGCTACGCGAAGTATAAATATTTAAATGGACGTTTCTCGTGAATTAACTATCTGAGTGCCGTGAAACGTTGTACGTAAAATGCTTATACAAATGTTGATCCACTGGCATGTAATTTACTTCAATTATTTGCATAATCACAAGATGGCTGGCGTGCGTACTTTTAAAATCTCGTTTTTACTTCTTGTGTTCTAATCATGCGATTGAAGTTTGAATACCACACGTACACAATAATCTTAATGTAATAGTACAAAAATAAAAATCCATCCTGGCGACCATATGAAATATTTAGATGGTTCTCAATATCTACGAATCTGTTACAGCAATTAAACTGAAATTTTGTATGTTGATAGAGACAATTAAAATGAGCAGGATATATGAAAATAGGCTGTATAGTTCTTCACGGAACTACTTGTTTTATATATCATTTGCCCCATTTGAGTACGCTATGATGACAGCGTAATCCCACCATTGTTCCCCACCGGAGGAACATTCTTTATTTCCCGATACGCAGACGACAAATCACTGACTTACCCCCAGATTATATCAAACACAGGCTGTCTAGCGTGCGAAAATGCGTACATGACAAACACTCCAGTCGATGCCCAACACGTGCGTTTGACAATTCATTCACTGTATGGCAACAAACCGCCATGATCTAAACTCAATACTAGCGCTCAGGTCCAATCAGCGTAGCGCGCCGATAAACATGATCCACAGCAGTACGCTAGCCAATAAGCACCGTAGGTTCCGCCTCGCGGTAGCCGATATCTGTTACCTTACGTACACACACATTATCTCAAGCCACACCTCCCACGTGACAAGTCAACCGCAAGTAGCCATTATTTGTACTCACCAATCGCTCACTCGCGCGCTGAATTCAAATGACAGTGCAGTCGAAACATACTATTCTCAGAGTATACCATACATACCAGGGTAGCCAAACATTTTTATTTACACTCAGCCCTTTCATCCCTCACTACTTAACACCGGGCCAGCATATTTCATGGCAAGGAACCATTGTTATTGGTGCTATACACGCAGCGCCTCATTACACAGATACACCTTATTTTATCTTTCATCGGGCTTCAGTAAACACTTGCCCTGGAAGACACCCTTATATAGACACCGCCCTCCGACATACGCAGACACGGGCACTTCCCCGTGACACTACAGATAAATAGATATACTTCCCACTTAGGAGGTTGTATTTTATTTTATTCGCGGCACAGCGATCTTGGGCAAGATATTCTCTTCCAGGCTCGGACGAGCAATCTCGTCTACAGCGGTGGCGCATTAATTTTCCCGCCACGCGCATTTTACCCCTCTTGAATTCCCCAATTAAAACACCCCATCTATTGGAATTTATAGCCCCATTTAACACTTAGCTGGCATTCATATATACCGGTCCCCCAAATACTAGAATGGCAATACACACTTATGGACCCCCACATTTCCGCTGGGCGGATAAGATATTTTTAAAGCAATAAGCCCCCACTATAGGACGGACTTAGGCCACACATCTCGTGCACAGAGGTGCAACCTGCTTTAGAATATATCTATAGATATAAGACAGAATCTCTAGGTTAAGGGATTAGATTATTTCATGATAGTAGATGACCAGTTTTAGGATATAGGCTTCCTAGTATATAAGTCTAAAGTGTATGTTATACGAGTGAAGTTAGCAGTATATTATTAGTATGGCCACAGATGCCATACATCACGACTAATGCATCCGAGCTTAATAGCACGTCTCCCTCCCACCACACATTGATAACACTCTACAGTTACACATTTTTACACTTGTTCCCTATTAATGCAAGGCTCTGGTAATCATGCAATTACCAGGGTGCACGACATGCTTTATCGCTCATGGCTTAATGTTAATAAACATTCGGAATTATAAACCTAACAGCTTAGCGTCCCAGGCATCACCTGCTAACACCAGTGCATGAAATGTTTTACTTTTACCCTGCATTTTTACCTTGCATGCGACTTTAGAGAATATATGTCACCCTACCTCCTTCAGTACGGTATCTAACAACCACACTGGACACCCAGTTCCTAACCCAATAAGTTCCTCACCCGTACCGGTCGAGCGATCCTTCCATTTAACGTTTCCCGACATCCCCATAGGACCACGATTTCTTGGCCCTATCTCACCATCCATTTACCCGTTACTTACGAAATCTAACATGCTTACAGCTTCCCAATATCACGGAAACACCCTTCCAAGTCCTTGACTTACCCACTAACATGTGAGAGGGGGAAATACGCAGCTGAAATTAGCTAGATATCTGAAAGCCAGGCGCAATGAAAGTGCACTGTGCCAACACAGTCCCCCCCCCGTATAACTATAACACCCCACATAAACACAGTACCACTTCACACTATCTTTTTTAGCCCTTGACCTGACATGATATGACTTAGACGTTGACGAACGACGGAAGATCATAGCGGTGACGTGTTAGGGTGGGCAAGCGCTCGCGCTCGAGGATGTACCTAGCCTGTCTCCCGCTGCGCGGGGCCCGTTATACCCATTTTATGCCCTAACGTCGTCTAAGCTATACCTACGGATGGAGGCTTGATAGTTCGGTGAGGAGATTGACTACCCCCGCACCGGGCAGGATAGATCCTCCTTCCCAAGACGAACCCCTTTACTTGACGTTAGTTCGTATATAAGCACACGTAACAGCTTCATAGCGGAAGCAAGTCCTGAACACAAACGCAGGTGAAAAACGCATCAAGAATATAGAAACACGAAGAAAGAAGAATAAACATACACGAAGAAATAATGAATATATGATCTCCCGGGACGAGTTATGTGGCACCGATGATCTCCTCTGTCCATGCCCCCGGAGAGTATCACCTACGATTTCCAATTTACGACACAACTTAGTATGTAATAACAGGTAATAGCTTCATAGCGGAAGCAAGTCCTGTACACACACACAGGTGGATAACGAATGTAGAATGAAGAAACACGAAGACATATGAAATTAGTATGTAAAAGCACGTAATAGCTTCATAGCGGCAGCAAGTCCTGTACACACACACACACAGGTGAATAACGAATAAAGAAGAAAGAAGAAAGAAATTTATCAAGAAAGAAGAAAGAAGTCTATTAAGAAAGAAGACATAATAAGGATTATTTTCCGGGCCGAGGTATGTAACACCGGAGTTCCCCTCTGTTCATGCCCCCGTAGAACGAATAACGAATAAAGAAGAAAGAAGACAGAAATTTATCAAGAAAGAAGAAAGAAATTGATCAAGAAAGAAGAAAGAAATGTATCAAGACAGAAGAAAGAAGTTTACCAAGTAAGAAGACATAATGGAGGAATATCTTTGTATTGCCTTGACGAGGCGATATGTTGTGCGATGCGCCCATATGCATAATAGCATATTGTTACTATGGTCCAGAGTAACTTGCTCTATGATGTATATGTAAATCATCCGTTCTATATCTATAAGCGATTTTTCGAGATACGATGCGGTATGCGTTTTTTTGAATATATATCTAATCGGCGATATATGATTCTCCGATATAGATCCGATATACGATCTGCGATAGGTAATCGGCCTCATTGGTCCGATCAATTCGGCAGTATAAGCCCGAACAACACGATCTTTACCGTTAGAACGCTTCCGGATGACCGCTCAGCGAGCGACATAGTCATTCAGTTCGAAGACAAGTGCACATTTTTAGGATGCTAGACAGGAGTATACATGAGAATGGCCAGAATTAATTTTAAGCATATCTTATAGATATATATTTGTGTCTTGATTTTGCAGCACAGGTTACAAACCTGAGACGCCAACTCCCAACACAGCGCACACAGTGGTGCATAAGTTTCACATATGCATCGGGGTTAGCTCCATTTTGGGGCTTTCGCCGAGTTACCCAAATACAGTGTATGCGCATGATATATTTTCATAATTAATATATTTTTGTGTACATCCACAGGTTCACCCCGCAGATGCCGAGGGTGGACACCCTCCATTTTGATATTATTTGTATTTTTGTCCCAACAGGGTGCGACATGATATAACCACTCATGTATGTGTCTTTTTATACACAAGTTTCCCTCCCCAAATTTCACACTCACACGGCCCATACACGATCCCCCCACACATGTTGTATTTTTCCAGGTGTAAATCCGAACCACGGTGGAGATATACCTGTGGGATATCCCCCCACTGGAGATCGGATCAACGAAGAATATTTGCCACCTACAATGAGAGGTGCACTACGGCCACACAACTCGCGCCTATTTTTGTGAAGGACGAGTTGTGCTGCCAAGATCACTTCGCTTTCCCACAGGGAGCGAGTCATATCATAGATATATAGATACGCGACCTGCAGGTATCAAAGGATAATTCAGGTACATATTAATTAAGGGTGCACTCAGAATATTGTTGTAGTTAAGAGGATATGGTTTTATTATGATATTGTTGTAAGTTGAGAGAGTTTGATGATGTTATAGATCAGAGGATATGGTTTTATTATGATATTGTTGTAAGTTGAGAGAGTTTGATGATGTTATAGTTCAGAGGATATGGTTTAATTATGATATTTTTGTAAGTTGAGAGAGTTTGATGATGTTGTAATTCAGAGGACATGGTTTTGTTATGATATTGTTGCAGTTGACAGAGTTTGATATTATTGTAAATGAAAGAGTACACATTGATTTTCCTTTCTCTTCTTTTAAAAATCCCAGTTGTACAAATGTTGCATTTCTTCCCCACAAATAAACCACATATACATATTTTCCCTTAAATTACACCCTGCGACATTTCTTTGTTTCTTTCTCTCCACCCTATCTCTTTTTTACACGTGCAGGGCACACGAGGGCAGTTTTTCATCCGCACCAGAGGTATGTTAACTGTATATCCTCCCCCCACCCCTAGGATGTTTTTTTCCTCTCATTGTGTTCATGTACCCCTTCAGATGCATTGGCGATGTTGAATGTTTTGATTATGTATGTATCTTATATTTTTGTTTTACATTGCAATATGGATGCATTTTGTATCATGGGATTATCCTTGCGTTATCGTCAGGATGACAATTGACATTTGTATATGTTTAAGCTTCACACCCCACTGTTTGCATTTTTTTGATACCACGTTGTAATTAATTATTGTTCCCCTCACCATATACACATACACATGATCGCTGGACACTACCCGGAGGCACATATATTCTACAATGCACTTCTACGACTCCCCAACCTTCAACGCTCACTTCTCTAATGCACATTCTCTATCTGCCCCATAACTCACCCTTCTACACTTTATCTACCACGAGGCTACACACACCCCCGACGACGCCACCAACACATTTCCGGACGGAAATACCAGAAGAGAAGAACAAAAGAAAGAAGATATACAAGTAAGAAGAAGCCCCTTTTTCCAAAAACCACCCCCACGTCTTCGTCTAGTTATCGAGGACGATAACTAACTCCACAAAGGGGGTTGTTGTACCCCTAGGGTACGCCACCATCATCCCCTAACAATAACACCCCCGGAAAACCGAATGCCACATACATACTTCAAGAATCAACGACTACATCTAAATAACTACACATCTACACACATTATTACCTCAATGAACTCAGATAGCCTCGTGTGCAAGCCCAACGACCCCAGGGAGGGCTATGACATGAGAGAAATGTGCAACCAGCAGATGTATCCATAAAGGCTGCAAAATACAAGAACCTCCTGGAACTTAAACCGCTGATATCTCCTGTCCATCATACTTCCTTTGACAGTCTGCCTCATCTTAATGTTCCATAAACTCGACAAAGGGGACGTCCCCTCACCGAAATTCAGACCGTGGTCCCTGAAGAAGTTCCAAACAATGAAGAAAACAGTGAACTTTCCAATGACTCTGATTAGCAGATGAAAGTAGTAGTCGGTAGCATGCTGAGCTTCTATGCCGAAGATCGCGGGTTCAAATCCGGCCGAAGTCATCGGATTTTTAAGAGAGTTAAAATCCTACAGTATGCCTTCCTTCGGAAGGGAAGTAAAGCCGGCAGTCCCATGTCATGAATTTATTACATGTAAAAAACCTTCCACTAATTAAACTAGTGTGAAGCTAAATTTGCAGGTTAGTTCCAACGTTCGCCACTAGGTGTCATTGACATCTGGCACCGGCCGCGGTGGCCGAGAGCGCTTACGCGCTACCTCGTGTCTCTCTGGCATTGGGAGAGCGTGTGTTCGAATCCCACCTTGGCCGTCCTGAAAATGGTTTTCGTGGTCTCCCATTTTCACCACCAGGCAAATGCCGGGACGGTTCCTTTCAATAGGTCCACGGCCGATTTCCTTCCAATATCCTTTCCCTGAGCCGTCCTGAAAAGAAAAGTATATGGCCATGGGCTGCATTAATAAAATTATTATTATTGACATCTGGTAGCGAAAGTTGGAACTACTAAAATTGAACGGAACTTTTAGCTCACTCCATGGGTGTCCGCATTGAAGTAGCTACACGTCCTCGGACACTCCAGGCACTAAAAGCCACACGTTAAATAAATAAGAACTCGTGTTGAAATCACTTACCTTGTTTTCGCATTAAATAAATAATTAATCAATATCAGTTAAGTATTTTGGGATAATTATTGCTATTTCTATAATAAAAGCTACAACTTAATTTCACCTCAGTATTAATGCTTAAGATATATTTAATTGATACATAAATCGGGGAACTCAACCAAACTATTGTGTAATATTGTATGCCATGTATAACTGCCGTCACTTACCTGCCATTTGTTCTCAGCCCTCCACACTACTACAGACACCACAATATCATAGGTTATCAGATAAATTCTATACACACTAAAGCACACGGGGTTAAATGACCACGATGTCACAAAACCCTTTAATGAATTAACTACAACAACTATATCGCAAAGAATTATTCGCCAGTCATCACTGATATTTGGTGAGAGACAAACCTAGATTCTGTTACTCATCTAAATGGTCAATCAGTGAACAGAAAACTGATATGTTGCGAAAGAGTTTAGAAAGTCAAAGAGTTAACAGATCGAAAATAAAACAACTTACCGCATTGGAAGTCCTTCGTAAGTAGAAGCGCCAGGAGGCAGCTTGTCTCCTAAGAAAATAATGCATACATAAATTAACGAAAATCAACTTAATTTGACACTTAATTATTAAAAAGTTAAGGTTAGAAAAGTTGAAAATAATATATTTGAGAATAGATTATGGTGGTAACCGTTTAATTACAACACACTTATTTACGGCATTAGCCAGGTTGTGGCGTAGTTAGTTTCCTATGTTCTTCAAAGCCTAATATTGCAGGGTTGAACCAGGCTCAAACCGATGGAATTTAAGGGTGTTTAGTGCAACACCCTTGTGCCTGTACTTATCTACACGTTAAGGAAATCTCTCCCCAGGGAAACATTTTGAAACCCCTGCAATTCCAAATGCATAACAATGAAATGGGACGTTCAATCTATAACTTGTTCATTGATTTCAAGGCGTGTGGGGCATCTTGGTCATCATCTCCATGTACATGCGCCCGTGTGTTGAATTTGTCTGATAACCTGCTCACTCATTTCACGGTGACCAGGCCCAATGTTGCTTAAATGTGAGATAAAATTTAACTGAATGGTTTAGCAGAAACATAGTAATTGAAGTGAAATGTGAAATAGAGAGACCTCTACTGTAGGAGTTGAAATTGTAGTATTAGGAGAAAGTCGTATAGTATAAAAGTTTTGGCGTTGGTCAGCATTTTAAATCTTCTATATATATAAAAATGAATTGCTGTTCGTTAGTCTCGCTAAAACTCGAGAACGGCTGGACCGATTTGGGTAATTTTGGTCTTGAATTATTTGTGGAAGTCCAGAGAAGATTTAAAAGGTGAATAAATATGAAAGTTGTAGCGCACGAGTAGATTCAACAAATGAGTGACGGCACGCGAAACGCTTAAACAAAGTCCCGTATGCGTTCATATACCGTTCATCTGATTGCTATGAAACTTTGGTTGTATTGTTGTGCACACTCCAGGAAAGGTTTCTGACTTTGTAAATCCTTTTTACAATACGTAGCGCACGAGTAGATTCAACAAATGAGCGACGACGGCCGAAGCGTTTCAAAAAGTCCTATATGCGTTCACATACCATTCGTCCGATAGCGATGAAACTTGGATGAGAGGTTGTGTACACTACAGGCAAGGTTTCTGGCTTAGTAAATCCATGTTATAATAGGTAGCGCACGAGTAGATTCAACAAATGAGCGATGACGAGCGAAGCGTTTCAACTAAGACCCGTATGCGTTCATATACTATTCGTCTGATAGTGATGAAACTTGGGTGAGATGATGTGTATACATCATGGAAGGTTTCTGGCTTAGTAAATCCACTTAACAATAGTTAGCGCACGAGTAATTTCAACAAATGTGCGTCGATGGGCGAAGCGTTTCAACAAAGTCCTGAATGCGTTCACATACCATTCGTCCGATAGCGATGAATCTTGGGTGAGAGGTTGTGTACACTACGAGCAAGATTTCTCTCTTAGTAAATCCGTATTATAATTGGTAGCGCACGAGTAGATTCAACAAATGAGCGACGACGAGCGAAGCGTTTAAAAAAAGTCCCGTAGGCGTTCATATACTATTCGTCTGATAGTGATGAAACTTGGGTGAGATGTTGTGTGCACTTCACGGAAGGGGTCTGGCTTAGTAAATCCACTTAACAATAGGTAGCGCACGAGTAGATTCAACAAATGAGCGACGTCGGGCGAAGCGTTTCAACAAAGTCCTGATTGCGTTCATATACCATTCATGCGATTGCAATGAAATGTGGAGAAATGTTGTTTCCTCTCCCGAAAATATTTCTGATTTAGTAAATCGATTTTACAATAGTTTAGAGGTGGTTAACGGAAAAAGAAAAACAATATTGGGAATCCAAAAGCACTTCAACATACAAAGTTACAATGCCAACACTTTCTTTGATTGGCACTGCAACGCATGCCGGGTACAGCTAGTTGGAAAATAAAACGACTCTCGTCAGTATAAAATTAGTCGAGTTTTTCGGGGAATTGAGTGTGGAACATTATGAATGAGTGTCTTGTTCTCTGTATCATTCTGCCCCTGTAAAGCACCACCGTATGATAAGTAGAGCCCTGCGCGGATAAACAAAACGTCATCCGTATCCGCACGACTTTTTTCAGCATTCCCACGTTTGTTATCCGAATCTACTGGCATTGCAATAATATTTTAATGAGATAAAGCATTAATTACTAAAGCAACATATTTACACATTTGAAGAAAAAAGTCGTTCCCTTAGGCTTTATATGTCATGTGCTATGTTTAAAATGAATGTTATACAACCAGAATTGCAACCCTTTCCTGTTCGGAGTGTTAATTGTGCTTAATGACATAATTTGAATAAAACTAGCTTAAATCATCATCCTACATTTGTCATGAAAAAGAAAAACCTAACGGAAAAAATATGTCATAAACATCCGGGTCCTAATAACGGAACAAGTTCAGATTCTTTTCTAAAAACTATCCGCAAATTTTCTCCAAATATTATCTGCAGCTTATCCGCTATCCGCACAGTACTGCTAACTACATCCACACGGCGAAAAATATTGCGGATATCCGCGAGTTTATTCACGGATATCCGCATCCGCGCAGCGCTTTAATGATAAGCCTGGCCTGTCACACGGAAGCCCTGTGTTAAGAGCGCACTCTGCATTAAAACCAATGGTACTGCTTTGTACACAGCTCTGTGACTGTCACGCGAGAGCCAGTCGTTGAATTTGAGAGGTAATAACTATTCTACTTGTAAATTATTGTTTTAGTAAGTAACTATTCTCAGTTTATTTTAATGCCCGTGGGGAGTGACATATCACCGTGTCACTACCCCTAAAGCCACCTCTGGATCAGGATGTAGGCAGGAAGCTGCCGTGGCTATAATTTGGGTACCATCCCGACATTCGCCTGGAGTAGAAGTGGGTACTCACGGGAAACCACATCTGGGATGGCTGAGGTGGGAATGGAACCCAGATCATCTAATTTCCCATAAATCTAGGTGGACACCTTTCCAGCCCTGAAACCATAATTACATTTTTTACAGAGTCCGGGATCGAACCCGGACCTCCATGTTGACAGTCTAAAATACTAGTCCAAAGCCCCTCAAAGAAATTAGATCAAACCTAAGTTTTTATATAAGGCAAATTTCATTTCTGCCCTATTGAAGTAGTCAATTGTGAGAATATGGGGCAAGTTTCAGTAATCGAGTGATTTCTCCAGTCCGATACAATTTGCAGTCTCCCTATCGATCAAAAATGGAATGGGTTAATTCAACTGACGTATTTAGAATAGCAGCAGAGGGGTGGGAACGCAGCTGCTGCTCAACAAAGTAACGTTTTAATAAAATTTCCACTTCAAGCTCGCTTGCTTGTAAATCCACTGTTGGGTGAATTAAAATTCTGCAAGCGTATTATTAAGCCGAGGCGTACTCGTGATTCATTGGGCGCGCAATCGGATGTACAATTCACAGTGATTGGCGTATATTATGAGTTGAAATACTCCATTCGACAGCAGATATTTCGTTAGAGTCCATACATAGAAGTTATAAAATGTAAGCTGAAAAATTGTGGCACGAAAACGTGTTGTTACGACGTGCATTAATTTATTTTTTATTTATTTATATATTTATTTGTTTGTTAAATTATTATTTTCTATTTATTTATTGGTTTATTTATTTGTCGGTTATATACGGTATTTATTATTTTATTTATTAAATATTCATTTATTTATTTAGTTAGGCTACCCTATTTCATTTATGAAACAAGCAGTTCCGTGAAGAATTATACAGCTTATTTTCATATATCCTACTCATGTTAATTGCCTCCATCAACACACAAAATTTCAGTTTGGTTGTTGTGATAGATTCGTAGATATTGAGAACCGTCTAAATATTTCAGATGGTCGCCAGGTTGGATTCTTATTTATGTACTATTACATAAAGATTATTATGTGCGTGTAGTATTCAAACTTCAATCGCATGATTAGGATACAAGAAGTAAAAACGAGATTTTAAAATTTCGCACAGCTGCCATCTTGTGGTTATGAAAACAATTGAAATAAATTAGACGCCAGTGGATTAACATTTGTATAAGCATTTAACGCGCAAAGTTTCACTGCAATCGGATGGCTAAATCGCGAGAAACGTCCATTTAAATATTTATACTTCGCGTCGCAGCCATGTTGGATTTGTGCTCACCAGGTTACTGAAAGTCCTATAGGTGAACTTATGTTCATAGCCTCAATGAACATAAAAAATATCAGTTTGATTGCTGTAAATGATTCGTAGATATCGAGAACCATCAAAATATTTCGGATGCTCGCCATTTTGGATTGTTATATATATAGGCCATAGAGTGATGTACCATTAAAGAAAATTATTGCGTAGGTTCATTATTCAAACTTTCACTTCGATCGCATGATTACGACACAAGAAATAAAAACTCAATTTTAAAATTTCGCACAGGATCCATCTTGAGGTTACGTAAGCAATTGAAATAAATTAGATGCAGTGCATTACAATATGAATAATCATTTACTGTACCACATTTCACTGCGTTAAATCACGAGAAAAGTCTATTAAAATGTTTCAACTTCGCTTGGTCGCCATGTCCGTTTTGTACTTTGCAGGTGTTTGGAAGTTACATGCCCTTTATCACCGTGCAAAATTTAACGTTGATATCTTTAATAGTTTCGGAGATATAGAATGCCAGTGAAATATTTCGCACAGCCGCCATTTTGAGGTTATGTAAACAATTGAACTAAATTAGACGCCAGTGCATTACAATGACTATAAATATTTGCTGTACCAAGTTTCATTACCTTTGGATGGTTAAATCGCGAATAAAGTCTATTTAAAATTCTCAACTTCGCTTGGCAGCCATGTTGGTTTTGTAGTTACCAGGTTTTTGAAAGTCTCATAGGTGAACTTCTAGTAGTGTCCTTTATCACCGTACAAATTTCAGGGTGATTCTGCAATAGTTTCGGAGATACTGAATGCTGGTTGAATATTTCGCACAGCCGCCATGTGGGTTGGTGAGACACAATAAAATTTGAAGGGCACGGTCGGGGTCGGCCAGAATGGTGCTATGATCTTCCGAGTTTCATTGAAATAGCTCCAGCCGTTTGGAAGTTATTAGGGGGGACATACACACGAATCACACACACACGCACACACACACGGGCAAAAGGTGATCTCATAAGCCTATTTTTTTCCATAAAATGAAAATAAAATAGGCTAAAAATAGGCTTATGAGATCACCTTTTGTCCGTTTGTGTGTGCGTATGTATGTGTGTGTATGTACAGTATGTGTGTCACCCACGGGCGCCCATACGGGGGGCAGGGGGGGGGCATGCCCCCCCCCTGGATCCTTGAAAAATAAAACGATATGAAAACAGACTGAGAACAAACGCTTCTTTTTTCTTCAAAATTGCTTACAGTATTCTAATTAATTTGTTATAAACATAAATACTTCAGATATTTAACAATCCGACAGGTCAAACATTAAATACTGTATAGTGGCAGTGGGCGCATTAAGCCTGTCTGGCACACCTCAGAAATCTGAATTTTTTAAAATTACAATATTTGCTGAAGAATAGTTTTGCTTCTATTAGTGAATACACTCATTCGTTCTCTACATAGTCTATTACGTAATGGGACTCGATCAGGTGCAATCTGCCTCGCATATCACTTTTGCAACAACAGCAAATGTGTAGAAGGGTCATAGACAAACTGGTCGATATGGACTTGAATGTCATGTGGAAAGACGTAACTACTGAAAGATAGTTGACGAATATGTTGACGTATATGAGATAAGAATTAACTCGTGCGCCCGTCAGATCAGTAGCACCCACCGGAAAGTTAAAATCATCCTACATATTATGTCAGTTATGCAATAGTGCTGGTGTGCTTTCGCTTTAAATTAGACACTTGAGTAATATTACAAAGGAATGTTGTAATTTATATGCGCGTAGCCTACATTCCATTCGTGTGTATTGTGTTCACTCTGAACGGCCGCCTAGACTGTGTCAGTGTGCTTACAGTATTATTTATTAATTTTGTGTGCATCTTCTACGAATGGATTTGTATTTCATTTAAAGGTAAGTAATGCAATCTTTTCTTATTATATATAATCCAAAAAGGAGGTACTCACTCGTTAATCATCGTATCTTTGTAACTACAAGGGCTATGAAAATGAAATTTTGCATGTTGATTACTCCCAGAGGCGTCAAGAACCCTAAATATGGGCCTGACTGTATTATACTCTCGCTATATTACGCCGGCTCGCCTTTCCGCGTTTGTTATATTCGTGTCGCGAAATGCCGTACATTTTTATTTTAAAGGTGTGCAATAGTACGGTGGCTCATTTCTTGACAGCAAAGCGATTATTGCTACGAATGAACAGCAATCTAACATTACAGTTGTAGATTCTTAACCTGTAGTGTTACATTTTCTCCAATCGAAGCAATTTCTTCTTCTTCCTTCGATTTTGGCCTACTGTGGACCACGGAAAACAACTGATTTGTTGGTTAGTCTTTTTTTCTTCTCCCAAAATTTCTTCATCCTTTCGCTGTGGTTCCTCCTCCTCTCATCTGACCAGGTGTTTCTGGCCCTTTTACATTGCTTTTTCTGGAACCCCTTGAATGTATCAATCTTAGCTCGAAACACATCTCTATTCCAAATGTCTTCTGGATTTATCCCCACTTCCTCCATGTCTTTTCTCGTTTCCTCTATCCATAATGTAGTTGCCTTGATCTTGGTGATGTAGTTAAAGATTCTCTTCGTTAGTCGACTCTCGCTCATTCTCATGAGGTGTCCATAAAACTTCTATCTCCTCTTACGGATGGTGTCTGTGATTTTCTCTGCCTGTCTGTAGAGATCTTCATTTCTCCTCTACCTCCATGTACCATCTTTTTGTTTTTCAGGTCCTAGGATCTTTCTCAAGATTTTCCTTTCCTTCTTCTCTAAATCCTTGATTTCCCCTTTCTTATTCAATATCAAGCATTCTGAGCTATAGAGTCCCTCTGGCTTGACAACCGTGGTATAGTGTCTTATCTTTGCCCTGTAGGATATAGTTCTCTTGTTGTATCTATTTTGTACTAATTTATAGGCTAGCTCCATCTTTCTAGCTCTTCCTCTATTTGCTTCTTTATCAAGTCCATTCGGCTGGATCCATTCTCCAAGATATTTAAATTTATCAGTTCTCTTGATTTTCCCATATCTTGTTTCCAGATGCTTTTCTTTATTGTGTTTGTACTCCATGTACTCTGTTTTTTCGTATGAGATCCTGAGTCCAGTCTTCTCAGCTATTTCATGTAATTTTTCAAGCATTATTCGAGCTTCGTCTTTTCCTTTGGCTAGCAATGCCATGTCATCAGCAAACGCTAAGCAATCCACCTTTACACCTTGCTTTTTTGTTCCTAAACAGATTCCTTCTATACCTTCTTCTTTTATTGCTTTCCTCCATACTCTCATTATTTTTTCCAGGACGATGTTAAACAAAATTGGTGATAGACCGTCTCCTTGTCTGACTCCTGTCTTAATCTCAAAAGCCTCTGAGATTTCTCCTTGAAATTTTACTTTGGAGACGGTTTCTGTTAGTGTCTGTTTTATAATTGCCCGCGTTTTGCCATCTATTCCAAATTCCTTCAAAACATTGAAGAGTGTCTGCCGGTCGATGGAATCATATGCTTTTCTGAAATCAATGAACACAACTACGGTGTTTTTGCTTCGTAGAGCTCTTACTCTCAGAATCGAAGCAATTTATAATACAGTAGTTAAATTATCCTGCAATGTTTGTGCCATAATCAATGTGACTAAGATTCGCACTCTTAATCGAATATAGACAAAATGGTGAATTCAATAGTGATAGACTTCGTAATGTTGTGTATGATTTCAATGGAACCCTCTTGCAAAGCAGGCAATTTTGGATGCGTAACACATGAGATATAAATAGGCCTACATAAATTTTAAAAAACTAATTTTTTTTTGATTTAGATTGTTTAGACAGTATATTATTCACTGAATAAAGATTAAGCTCGACTTGATGCTTAATCGTAACAACCAGCAATTTGAAATGGGTACGGTACTTCAACAAATTCAAAAAGATATCTGATTATCAGTAAACATAAAGATCATAACTTTCATATTTAGGCCTAATATGTGCCTTAATTTGCCTGACAATTCTGGGAAATAGTGTAAAAAAAATTATAAATTAAGGGTGTAAAAATGTACGTTCCAAGTTAAACGGCTGCGTGAGTAGCGCTTTTCTTTTCCAGGCTACTATCAAAAACTTGGAAGACATGAACACCATAGATCTGCTATTTTGCCAAAATGTCACCAATTCGACGTAAATCCATACGTGGCATGCATTGTAAGATAGGACAGAATGTAGTAATTTGATCTTTAAGCCCATCTGTGTAGTTGAGTGCCTCAATTTAAGCTGCACGATGACGACTGGTTACCTAAATATTCGAAATTTGATTGGCGACGCTGACAGCAGCCATCCCTAGTAGGCCTACGATATTTTCAACACTACCTTCAGGGGAATACCACGGATGCATCATGTTTCATGTTCCGGGGCACTCATCTCAAAACTACAGTATCGGTACTCTGAAATAACATTACTTATACACACTCGCCTAATGACACGTTATTACATAAACCGGAATTTCACTCAGAGTCAAGTACAAGGGGTGAGGTTTAACCCTGTTTACAAATAATGCAACTACATTTACAACAATGCCAGTTATTGAATGATCATCATCATGTTTTTCAGTCAAGTGACTGGTCTGCCCCTACAGTGAGTCTTTTCCACGTTGTTCGGTCTTGTGCTGTCCTTTTGACCACTTCGTAACTTCGTAGGCCAGAGCTATGTAGGAAAGATCTCATGAAAGTGTTCCGTGGCCTCCCGCGAGGGTGTTTTCCAGGTATTTTGCCTTCTAGTATGTCGATCATCAGGCCACCATGTCGTAACCTGTGGCCAAGCCAGGTGGATCACCTTCTATATATCTGGCGAATCATTTGCCGTTTTTCCTTTATTCGTTCCAGCACCGTTATGTTGGTCATTTTCTCTACCCAGCTGATCTTTTCCATTCGGGCCAATACCACATCTCAAACGCTTCTAGTCGTTTAATGTCACCTCTATTCATTGCCCAGGTCTCACTGCAGTACATTGCTACTGGCCATATGTAGGTCTTAACCAGTTGTTATCTAAGGCTGAGGGACATCGAGCGTTGACAGATTAGAGAATGCTTTTCACGGAATGCCTGCTTGGCCATGGCTATACGGCTCCTGATTTCAACTTCACATCGTAGGTCTTCTGTGAAAATCTAACCAAGGTATTTAAATCGACTGACCTGTTGTACTGGTTCTTTATTTATGGTTATATTTAGTTGGTGTTGATGCTTACTTATCACCAGAATCTTGGTCTTCTTAAAATTGATTTTCATTCCGAATTATGTAGCTGTATCATTTAAACATTGCAACATGTTTGTTAATATATGCGGATTTACTGCAAGTAATGCCAGATCATCAGCAAATTTAATATTCTGGATAAGTCTTCCACCAACTTTCTCTCCCATATTAGAACCTTTAAAAGACCACTTTGTTATAGCTTCAGCGAAGGCATTGACCAGTCCAGGGTACAGCAAACAACCTTGTCGCAAACCATTGCGGATCTTAGCGGGTTCTTATACGTCATTTCCAAGCCGAACAACGGCAGTTTGATTTATATACAGATCGAATATTAATCTGATTAATCGATGGGGACATCCTATTTGATTCAGAAGAGGAAACAGCTTGTGCCGGCTGACTTTATCAAATGCTTTTTCGAAGTCCACAAAGCACACGTAAAGGTTTCTGTTTACACTTAACATCTTTTCTCCAAGACATCGCAAGGACCCGATAGCATCACGTGTAGACATATTCTTTCGAAAACCAAATTGAGCATTGTCTAGATACTGTTCGATGTATATTTCCATCCTTTTCCCCAAAATCTGCAGAAGTATCTTTGATGCATGAGGGATGAGACTAATGGCCCGGTAGTCACTACATTCAACTGGTACAGTCTTCTTTGGAATTGGAATGATGACGCAGGTATAAAACTCCTGAGGCCATTTACCTTCTTCGAAAATTCTTACTACCAATTTGAATATCCATTCAAGTGTACTATTCCCTCTATTCTTGATTAGTTCGGCAGGAACATTGTCAATACCTGGCGTTTTACCCATAGATATTGATTTTAGAGCTTCATCGAATATAAAAAGGTTAATTTTCCCCTCTTTAAGCGTAGCCTTAACACACATAAATTAAAAAAAACTCAATAGTATTTGTATTAGATTGGTTAGACAGTATATTATATACGTCACAGGTACAATAATACGGCGAAATATATCACTTGTTAATTTTATAAAATTCTACGGAATTATACAATATCTGTTAGTTTCATTTTATCGTCTATTATTTTCATAAACAGAGAAAAGCTTGAGCATAAGGCTCTATTACACATTGAAAGAAGTGGGTTGTTTACGTTCGTATCACCTTTCCTCTTGTTTCAGGTCGAGAATGCGAATAATGCTAGTAAGAAGTACGTGATATAGTGGTTTTTATCCGTTTTTCTTAGTGGTTATTAATAATCAGGCGAAATATTTTTATTGACAAAACTAATTTTTACTAAAACCATAGGCTCGATTTTATCAGTTCGAAGGCTACAAGTGTTTCATGATTCTAATAAGAGCAATGCGAAGTATTTCCGATTGGTTGTTTAGAAGAGGAAAGACGTGACGATCTGCTGTAATGGCCAGTACAAACTAGATACCGCAGCCTACCGTATTTGAAACAGCGCTATTTAAATAATTGGGCTGATTCAGATGTTGGGATATTTCCACAGTTTAACTTAGTGATTTGGGATCATGTGAAAATATGTCCAGTTATTTAGAAAGTTGGCGAACTGGATTAACAATTCCATTTTAATGAACTACGGTACTTGATTTTTATTTTTGTCGATACCCCTAGTTTTTCCTGTTTTTAAGAACTGAACATTACGACGTTGAATCACGAAGAAAAGCGAACGTTAACGGACAAAAACTCAAAGAAAACATTCCTCCCATACTTGCCACAAATTAGCCAATGGTTTCAGAGCAGTAAAATAATGAATTTCACGAAGTAAATAAGAAATGAAACCTTCTATTTGTGTGTGTGGGAAGGGGGGGGAGAGGGGGGGGGACAGGTAGGTAATGAAACGAAAATATTTACTTGCCCCCCCCCCCTGGAAACAATCCTATGGGCGCCCATGGTGTCACCTCCCCTCCCCATAATTAAATCTAAATGGCTGGAGCAATTTCATTGAAACTTGGTAAGGTCATAGTACTATTTTGTCCGACCACGACCGTGCTCTCCACAGGGCAAGACAAACAAAAACGCACGAAGACTAAAGGGGGTACTTCAACACCAAGAGAGCCTACAATCAAACCCTGGAAGAGCACAAAGAGAGATACCAGGCGGAAGAGGTGAAAATACTCATCGAACAAGCAGAGGAAAAATGGTACGAAGTGGCCTCAGTAAAACAGCCCTATTTTCCAAGAGACCTTCCAATCGACACATGGGAAGAACATTTCAAAGAAATACTCCAGGCCAAAGGAACACGCCCTGAAATCTCTAACCCCGAGGAAGAAGAAGAAGAGTCCCGCCCTTTCTCCGGAGAAGAAGTACGGAGGAAAATCGTAAACTCAAAGAACAATAAAGCCTGCGGCCAAGACGGTATTATTTTCGTACATCTGAAGGTCATAGCATAATTTTGGCAGACCCGACATTTTTTGACTCTCACCAATCCAGCATGGCGGCTGTGCGAAATATTTCACCAGCATTCAATATCTCCGAAACTATTACCGATATCACCCTGAAATTTTGTACAGTGATAAAAGGGAACGATTAGAAGTTCACCTATGAGACTTTCAAAAACCTGGTAACTACAAAACCAACATGGCGGCCAAGCGAAGTTGCGACTTTTAAATAGATTTAAAATAGATTTTTCTCGCGATTTAACCAACCAGACGCAATGAAACTTGGTACAGTATATTATGTTTATACACATTGTTATGCACTGACACCTACTTTCGTTCAATTGTTTACATAACCTCAAGATGGCAACTGTGCGAAATACTTCACCGGCATTCTATATGCCCGAAACTATTACTGATGTCACTTTGAAATTTTGTACGGAGATGAAGGGCATTACTGGAAGTTTCATCTGTGAGACTTTCAAAAACCCGTTAACTACAAAACGAACATGGCGGCCAAGCGAATTTGAAACATTTTAATAGACTTTTCTCGCGATTTAACCATCCAAACGCAATGAAACTTGGTACAGCAAAGGTTTATACACATTGTAATGCACTGGCATATAATTTAGTTCAATTGTTTACATAACCTCAAGATAGCGGTTGTGCGAATTTCAAATTTAAGTTTTTATTTCTTGTTTCGTAATCATGCGATCGAATTGAAAGTTTGAATAATAAACCTACGCAATAATTTGCCTTTATTTGTACATAACTCTATGGCCTATACATATAACCAGGGAGGGAAGTGAGGTGGTATGCGCCGGTATGCAATACCGGCACTGCTTTCAAAGGCCCAATGGCATACCGTCACTGCTTTCAATGTCAAATAGCATACCGTCACTGAAAACCAGTGGATCTTAAACTTGTTTGCGCCATAGGAATTAATATAATTACTTTTCATCATTCATCCACTGATATCAAGCTACCTTCACCGATAAACATTCCCCTGTAGACATCGCCAATATAGAACCGTGCGTTCCTTTTTAAAGCCAACCCGTAAAACGCTTTAGCAGCGCTGCAGCAAACTACAGTGGAAAAAAAGAACGGCCATGGCCGTCCATGCAGCAAAACTCATAAAGCGAGATCTCTTCACCTCCGCTGCAGCAGAGCGCTATAAAAAACATGACTTTGATCGGTAACTTGTGATGAGTGATGACCATAGTTGCCACCTTAAGAATATACCGCTACATCTGATGTTTTAAAACATATTTCTCAGTAAGATAATATCATAACTTTTACATTGTTTACTTTACTTTTAAAATATCTACTGCCAATCTACAAGACATAATATTCTTGACTTTTGGGCTCCTGCTTGGCGAAAATCTATAAAGCAAGGTTGGATATTCGTGGAGGAACTTAATTAAAAAGACGATAGTCTCCCGCCTCGTTGTCGGGTTAAAAACTAGTGTTGTGGTGTATGGTCAGTACGATTGTGTATCAAGTAGCATCATTGCAACAAAAGTATTCTTATCAGTATCGGCTGCAGAGCTGATATCATGGATAAATTTGCCATAAGAGGACAAAAGAGAAATTTCAGCGAAACTGGTGATTGTGTTGAAGATAATCGATCTGGGAAAAAATTAACGAAATCGGCTTTGTCTCTCACCTCTCACAGACAACAAAGCACAAGTGAAATAGAAACCAATAATGTAGGCCTAGATAATGCAGATTTTGAATGTTTGCCAACATTTCTAAGTCCTGCTCAGTGGAAAACTAAATTCAAAGAACACGAATGGTTATCCTACAAAACCGAAACAAAACGATTCGTTTGCAAAGTATGCGTCAGAGCACGTGGAACTTTGGGTGATTTTAAATCAGAACGAACTCGCTTATCAAATGAGTGGTGTTCTTATTCTGCAAAGGCTTTTGGTGATAGTGATGAGAAAATGCGTCAGGCAATAAGAAAAAGAAATCTTTGATCACATGAATTCCCATGCCCATGGTCAGTGAATTAAAATTCTTGAGGAGGCCAAGAAACAAGTTATTCAAAACACAACTGCAAAACTGTTGTTAAACAAATTGTTGAAAACGACCTCAAGATTGGTGTGATGGTGGACGAGTCAACTTCAGTGGGTCAAAAATCTTTTCTTTGTATTTGTCTTCGGGTGAATTTTAATAATTCTGAAGAAACCAGTAGTATATTTTTCGATCTAGTTGAACTTTCAAACACCTCGTATATATGATTCCTTAAAGTCTAATCTTCTTCAGCATTTTTCACAAGAGTTTCTAGCCAGCAATTTTATATCATTTGCTTGTGATGGTGCATCTAATATGCTAGGGAGTGTATCAGAATTGGCAGTAAGACTCCAGCAAGAATTCCCTCAGCTTTTTATATGGCACTGTGCTAACCACCGTCTCGAGTTAACAGTTGGTGATGTTGTTTCCAAGCTGACAGTTATCAACCACATGAGGAACTTTTTTGATAAATTGTATTCCCTATACCATGCATCACCAAAGAACAAAAACAATTGCAGCATTGTGCATCAAATCTGAGTACTAAAATTCAGGTTATAGGAAGAATTTTAGGAGTTAGATGGGTTTCGTCAAGTGCTAGATCAGTTAGGGCCATTTGGAAAGATTTTCCAGCACTCTCCCTCCATTTTAAAAGCGCCATGGAGGATCAAACAAGAGACTCTAAAGAAAGGGCCCAGTACAAAGGACTGCTGGATCGTCTAACTGATATAAACTTTATCCTGAATATGTGTTTGAAGATAGATGCTCTGAATGAATTAGAGGATCTGTCGCTTCAATTCCAGAAGAGGGAGATATCTGTTATTCAGGCTCATAAGCTTGTACTCCAAAAGCTTCAAGTTTTCCACTCTTTACAAACCCGACCTGGGGAGTATACAGAATTAGCAAGAAGTGCGGCCGAGTGTGAGGAACTAAATGGCGTGAACTTGCATGGACCTGGAAGAGTGCACAGAATTGATGAACAAGACTTCTACAGTCTACTTGTGGAAGAAATTGAAAAACGAATGCTAAACAGCCAGTCTTCGAGATCTTCTGCTTCTACTGCACAATCTCTTGCAGCAAAGTACCAAGAACTTTTAAGTAATTTAGAAGTATTTGATGAAACAAAATGGCCAGAAGATGTGGCCAGTGATATTTGTTTTGGAGACAGTAAAATGAAATATCTGTGTGAGAAATTTTGTATAGGTTCCATCAGGGAAAGTGTAACTGGTTTCAGGCTGTATGCATCAGAAAAAAACAGTATTGATGATCTGAAACCACTTCTTAGGGCTGTGAAAACCATAATCATATCCACAGCAGAATGTGAACGATCTTTTAGTGCCATGAACGTAATATATTCACCAGAAAGGAATCAGCTTCAGGTGAAAACTGCTGGAAACTTAGTCTTTTTGAAGTTGGTTGGGACCCCAATTCACGAGTTCAAGCCTGAGAAATATGTTAAGGCATGGCTAGGTAAGGGACGTCGCAGTGCTGATGACAACAACTCCATGAAGCGAAACATGTCAGATGTCTCTCCTCCAGGGTTAAAAGTAGTCTGGGAGTTTCTAAAGGAATGAAATGGTAGGCTACAAGTAAAATGAACCTTTCTGCAAAAGCACAAATTTCGAAACACTATTTTTCGTTAAGTTAATGATAAGTGCATTTAATAATTTTTTCCTATTTAAGTTAGGCCTATCAGTCTTAATTTTATGTATTTTTTACAATATAGACTTTACTGTTTATATTGCTGTACTATATTTTCAGATGCTATCTTTGTGTGATTTTCAGACCAATCTATTGTGACTTATGACACATTTACTGTTAATGGCGACGCGAAGTATAAATATTTAAATGGTTGTTTCTCGCTGTTTAACCATCCGCGTGCAGTGAAACTTGGTACAGTAAATGCTTATACAAAAGTTAATCCACTGGCATCTAATGTATTTCAATTGTTTCCATACCCACAAGATGGCAGATGTGCAAAATTTAAAAATCTTGTTTTTACTTCTTGTGTCCTAATCATGCGATTGAAGTTTGAATACTACACGTACACAATAATATTCATGTAGAAGTACATAACTCTAAGAGCTACATATATAAAAATCCAACATGGCGACCATCCAAAATATTAGACGGTCTCAATATCTACGAATCTATTACAGCAATCAAACTGAGATTTTGTATGTTTATAGAGGCAATTATCATAAGTATGTTATATGAAAATAGGCTTTAGTTCTTCACGGAACTACTTGTCTGTTTATTTATTCGCCTGTTGACCCGACGTCGCCCAGGTAGCATTATAAATGCCAAACGTTATTACATAGGGTGAAGAGTTTATACTGAATGTGCGTTTATTGAGCGATAAAGATCATAATTATTTTGACTGTATGATCAAGAATTTTCTTAAAGCGAAGAGCTCATTAAATAAATATTACATATGAATAATGCCAGTTACTAACAAAACAGTGTAGAACGCAATCATTTCAAAAACTCGTTACGGTAGAAGTTGACGATTCAGAATGGATTTCATACTAAAACACATAAAAATACTAACAACAAAAACGCAACATTTATAGAAGTGTAATATATTAACGTAATAATAATAATGACTCTGTACAAGTTTAATAAAAACGTCTCTAGATTAATCATTGTAAATACTGTTGTAAGGGTTATATGGATATCCGCTGGACTTAAATTAAGCCTAAATGAGCAAGATCTGATGATGTTTGCTTGGCGAACGAAACAAGTCATCCAATTAAGCCCCCATTCATGTGAGAAGTGTTTTATTAAGTGTATAAGTAATTCATGTGCATTGATCCAGCCACTGCGAAATTAATATTGTAATTGCCCGCCAAATGCAATTGGGTACACCAACTAATATGCTTCTACCAGTAAATTATTTCAGTGTTATATGTTTGTCAATATCCACTTTAAGTGGAGAATGTATATCAATGAAGTGTTGTTTGTAGGCCTTAAACGAATGGCCATAATTAAATTGTCACCCACTGTGGATCATTTGCAAGAGCACTTTCTCACACTGGCAGCCTATGTTATGCGTCTATTAGCCCTTAGGTAGTCGCGCCTCCCTATCTAGCGTAAGTAGTCGTGTCAACATCCTACTCAATATTTCATTAAGGCCCGGTCATACCAACTGCTGTTAAGTGACAGTAAACTCTAACTGACAGTTGACTTTACGGTCGGAGTAAAGTCCCGGTAAACATTCGATCCTTCTTACCATGTTCCGGTTAATGTTTACGGTAGGTTAGCAGATCTGCACATAATTTTCCACAGTTGGTACATATTTCTGGTTCGATTTACAGATTTCTTGATACCTGTCAATAGTTGGCATGGGTGGATCTGCGTCAGGGAGTAAATAATAAATATATATTTATATTCCTTGATCTAGATCAGTGTTCTTGGCGCAATCTGTTTGTTACGTTACGATTATAAAGAGAAATATTAGATATGGAAAGACAATTATCTCCAAATGAGACAAATAAAGGCCTCAAAAGGAAAAGCTTCGTCAAATGGAATCGTCTAAATAAGTCTTGATAATCTAACTCCTCGTAATAATCACTTCGATTCTTATATACTTTTCGTCTTCTTCTTTGAACAGCATCAGCATTTACGAAACCCATGAAATTACGGATAATTCTAGGCATATTCACGATATATATAATCAGCCGGCGTTGAGATTATGATAAACAAGTCGTTCCGTGAAGAACTATACAGCCTATTTTCATATATCCTACTTATGTTGTGATGGTCCCAATTTGTGACCAGAATGAAATAATTTTATATATTTTATTATTATTATTATTATTATTATTATTATTATTATTACTATCAATATTTTTTTAAAATTTTACAGTTTACCTTTTATTAGTTATTATGTTAACTAATATGTTTATATCTATTATTATGCGGTAATGTAGAATATTATGGCAATTGAAAGGACTTGGAGCGATACACATTATATTTGAAATAAGTTAGACGCTTGACTGAATATTATTTCTGAAGAAAATACGAACAAGAGAAGAAGAGGGTTGTTCACAGAAGGCCGGCTTATATACCGCTTCTTGGAAATGACATAAATAGACACTTATGTCTGTCACATCAAATATTCTACCAGTATACAAATCATACTAAGAAGAGATTCTATGAAGACTTGCCTCTAACAATGCTGGGCCGATGAATGAGTCCTTTGCAACTTGATACAAAAGGTGGGCTGGACCTCCCGAGAATTGCTACAAAGAAGTATTGCCATTGTTGATATGTGAAAGGCGGGCTTATTTCGCCTCGACCTCAGAAGAGAGGAATGACACGTGCCTTACCTGGGAACGTTATATATATGACGGCCGCCCAACTGAAAGGTGATTAATATTATTGAATTGCTGAGAGAAGACGGACTGGTGCTGTGTGGAGGAGAAGAATGGAACTTGTAGCGAGATGGAGTCTATAACGCAGTTCTAAACTAGACAGTTGACTATTAAGTATGTGAATTTGATAAGACATTCTGTCTCATCAAACTGTGACATGGTTGTGTACGAGGCTATTGTCACAGGGATGATTTTTGGAATTTATTCCGTCATCCACATATAAATTAATTACTTCGAGGAACATCAGGAACTCTCTACGCAAAAATCCAACTACAAAGATCTTCAATGCGGTGAGCGATGTAAACAGTTATACTCCAGTCAAATCAGAAGGCTCTCATCCATATAAAATTCAATCTATATTTTATTCAATTAACTCAGTATACTCCAATTTCCAATCAAGACCCATAATACAAGTAAATTCAGTAGATTCTTTCATTTAAATTTATTATTATTATTATTATCTTTAGTATTTTATTCTGATTGCACTTGTTGTTTTTATATATTAAATTCATTTTAAATTCAAATGTTTGACTGGTTTCCTTTAGTAGCTAGAAATTACTATAAGGCAACACCATACTCCTGAACTAATTATCGTAAGGTTAGATTACGTAAGTTTCCCTACGGCTGGAGATAGGAATTTCGATGCTCTACCTATGATTAACCGAGGATTAATATATTATTTTGATCATTATATACAAATGGTCTGGCGCCCTGGCAACACATAATATTACACATTATGTACTTTTTTTTAGTGAAGCTGACAACAATACAGATACACTATTAGATTAATACACAATTAAATGTTTCATTTTGATCACCCAAAAGTGGGCGACTATTTAAATAATCAGTTTCTTATTAACATTTTTCTTATTAAGTTCTTTAACCCATTACAATAACGCCCAACTAGCGGAGCGCTTTTCTTATTATTAATAGAACCTTAAACTTCTCTATAACCCATTACAAATGGCCCCCAACTATGTGGCACGAAAACCTAACGATATTTACGGAAGGAGTGAGTGTTAATTCAGTGCAAATTGTCAGTGATTTTGGGGGAAAGTGAAGTGAATTAGTGTATTATTAGTGATTGATTTTGGGGGAAAGTGAGGTGAATTTTGGAACGGTAAACTTTATACGGTGTACTTCGAGATGGCGGATGAGGAACAAAGGAAATTGAGGAGTAGGGGTAAAGGCGAGAAAGCTAATTATACGAAAGTTGATAGTGGTACTGAGGCTGAGAGCGTAGAGGATTATACCAAGATGTCGGAGGTAAATCTTGAGAGTAATCCTGAGAATAATCCCGAGGTTAACCCTGAGACGAATATAGAGGTACATCCTGAAATAAATCCTGAGACTAGTGGAGGGAAGGAGAAACAAAAGCCTTTGGATATTTCGGAAAATAAATTAGATGAGATCATGGGAATGTTTCTGGAGATGAATAGGCAAAATCAGGAGATGAATAGGCAAAATCAGGAGATAAGCAAGGCAATAGACAAGAAGCTAGAAGATAGCAATAAAAATAATCAGGAGATGAGTAGGCAAAATCAGGAGATGAGTGGGGAGATGAGAGAGGAAATAAGTAGGCAAAATCAGGAGAAGAGTAGGGAGATAAGAGAAGCGATTTGTAAAGATAATAAAGAAATTAATCAGAAGCTAGATAATATGGTCAAGGAGAATGAGGAATTAAAAAGAAAGTATGGGACGCTGCAGGAGAGTATTCAGGGGGCAAAACAGGAGATCAGATGTGAAATTAAGGATGTGTTAGAAGAAAAGGCTAAAAATATTATAGAGGAAGTAGATCTGAAATTAGTAGAAGTGGAAGGGAAAATTCAGGAAAAGTTAGTCAATCAAAGAGAGAATCTTCAGAAAATAGTACAGATGGAAACTAGACAAGTAAGAACAGAATTGGGAGGAGAGATAAAGAAAGTGCAGTCAGAATTTCATAAGAAAGTAGAGGATAGTCACCTGACAAATGAAGAAAATTATCAGGAGATTCAGGAAAAACAGAAGATATTAAGAAATGAATTGATAGAAAAAGAGAATAATTTGAAAGAAAGAGTGGAAATGGTAGAAAAAGTGGCGGATAAAAAGATAGCAGAAATTGAGACTAAGTTAAGAAAGCAATTAAGGCAGGAGGGAATACAGGGTAGAGTTATTGTATCAGGAGGTGGAATGAAGGAAACTGAACTAGTTAAGTTCTCTAACGAGCAGGGATGTCCTATGGAATTCATAACTATAGTTGAAAATAAATTCAAGGAAAGGCTACTAGAAGGACAGATAGAGTGGAATATGGTAGTGGAGATATTAGATCAGGCTTTTGTGGGGGAAACAAAAAGCTGGTTTTCTGTCTATAAAAACACTTTAGTGGACTTTAATGATTTTAAAAATAAATTTTGTGAAAAATATTGGAATGATGAAATACAGGCCCAGAAAAGGGAAAGTATTATTTGTGGGATATATCCGCCTGAAAGTACTTGCAGTATGACTGAATATTTTCTGATTAAGGTTATCATCTGCAAATATCTAGATGGCATGACACAAGACAGCGATATAGTCAGGCAAATGATAAAGCATTTCCCATTCCGAATAAGAGAGGCTGCATGCATGCAACGCACTTCGACTATCACAGAGTTAGAAAGATTATTAGGGAGATTTGATGCTCTAGAGAATAGTGTTGGTGAAACACCGGCAGGACAGCAGAATAGTCGATATATGAATGAGAATAGGAATCAAAATAATAATGGCAGGCAACAACACCAGAATTTTCAAGGCAACAATAGGGGGCGTAATTTTGAAAATTCATATGCTCAAAATAACAGGGGGCAATTTCAAGGTAGAGATGGTTATCAGAATAACCGTGGCCAGTATCATGGCAATAGGAGAAACCATGATAATAACCACAATGGTAATCAAGATAATAATGCAAGTCCTAACAATGGCCAGTGTTATTACAATCAAAGAAATAATGCAGGAAATTCAGGGAGGCAGAGAGAAGAAAATCAAGGTAATGGCAGCAACCCTCGTCAGAACCACAACAAAAATAACGGGGAGACACAAAACCAAGATAATGGTACCGATACTTTAAATGTGAACCAGACTGTGACGTAAGGTCAAGTTGTCAGTCTGAGTCTTTTCCAGCTTACACCATTTTGAGCGAACCGTATGACCTAAATATCCGTAATGATTTATTAAGTGAATTTATGGAGGTATCTAAAGAACCTACCGTTATTAATTTTAACTCAGTGTTAAAATTACAAGTGTTAGGGGCGTGTATCGATACACTTTTGGACAGTGGATGTCAGGTTTCTTGCATCAGTGCAGCATTTTATAATAATAGGAAGGAAAATGGTATTAAAATTGAGGAAATTCCAATTAGAACTACTTTCGTGTTAACTGCGGTGGGCAAGAAATCTCACATAATTTCTAAACAAGTGGTTGTAGAAATTTTAATAGGAGGTAAGATTGTAACTCATGTTTGTTTAGTGATTCCAAATCTTGTTTACTCACTGATTATGGGTTCGGACTGGATGTCGCAACATTCTGCACAGCTATGCTATAAAGAGGGTAATGTTAAATTCAGATGGATGAATGAAAATATGATCATATCATTTAATAATTCGAGTAAGTTTTATGGTGGTTCTAAGAATATATGTACGCTTGAGGAGATATTAACGACTAAAGGAGTCGATATTTGCAGTAAGGTTAGTGGTGAGATTGTCGGGGTATCTATTGAAAAGGAACCTCATTTTTTACATTTTTTAGGCAGTATGATGACGAAGGATTCTCTAGAGGAGACCTTGCGTAAAGCTGCATTACAGAGTGAGTTAGAGAGTAATCGAGTGGATGAACTATTGGAGGTGTTGATAGAGAATAAGTATATATTTGAGGACCGTATTGGATTAGCTAATTGCTACGAACATTTATTAAATGTACTTGATCGCAGTATTTTTGTAGGTCATCGCTACCCCGTGCCTTACAAATTCCAGGAAGCTGTGAGAAGGCAGATTGAAAGCATGTTGCAGGATAAAATTATAGAACCCTCGATTAGCCCATATATTAATTCATTAATAGTTGTTCCCAAGTCTGACGGAAAAGTAAGACTTTGTTTAGATGCACGAAATTTGAACAACCATATATCTGTGGATCAGCTTAGATCTCAATCAATTGAGGAATTAGTTCAGGGATTTCCAGGTAAACAATGGTTTACATGTGTTGACTTAAGTTCAAGTTTTTGGCAAGTTTCGCTAAAAAAGGAAGATAGGCCTTTAACCGCTTTTTCCTTTCAAAATCATCTGTATCAATTCTGTCGAGTAGCTTTTGGCCTGAAGAGTAGTTCTACAGCACTGATTAGAGCTCTAGGGATCGCTTTAGGAAGCGACATGGACAAATTTGTAACTATATATATAGACGATTTGGTGATTAGTTCAGAGACGTTCAGTGAGCACTTAATGCCCCTGGACCGGGTTTTTAAGAAATTAGCGAGAGCTGGTTTCACTCTCAAACTCAGTAAGTCATTTTTTGTCGTAAGGAAATTACTTTTCTTGGTCATACGGTGTCAGCGGAAGGTGTGAAGCCTGAGGAAAGCAGGGTAGGTAAGATTTTAGATGCTAAATCACCTAGGAATGTGAAAGAACTGAAAACATATCTGGGCATGTGCAATTATTTTCGTCGATGTATTATGAGGTATGCCTGTATGGTGGAACCATTCCGTGAGTTATTAAAATCAGGTAATAAATGGTGTTGGACAGAAATGCACGAGGGAGCATTTAAGGCTCTCAAAATTGGATTTGAGAAGTCCGTAGTGTTAAAGTACCCTTTAAAGGACAGACCATATGTGCTGATGACTGATGCATCCCACATTGGCATTTCCGGTGTACTATGCCAGAAAGATGAAGAGGGCAATTTGAGGATTGTGTCCCTGGCCTTACGTGGTCTTTCTGCCGCTGAAAAGCGCTACACCATAACGGAGTTGGAATTACTAGGCATTGTGTACAGCCTAAGTAAATTCAGAATGTATGTCCTTGGCGGGAAATTTGAAATCTTCACAGATCACCACGCCCTAGCATTTATTAACACATGTAAACTGAGTAGTAACCGCGTTAGCAGATGGATTCTTGCACTGCAGGAATATGATTTCGACATACATCATATTAAAGGTAAGGATAACATTTTGGCAGACATGTTATCTAGAGACGTCAATTTAAATCACAGTGAGTCAGTTGTTAAGGCGGACCAAGGGGTGTTGATATGCGCATGCTTGGATCCTACCAATAAAGAATCTTTAAAGGTGTTTAGAAATCTGTTGGTAAGTCAGAGAGAAGATAAGGTATTAAAAGAACCTTTGTCATTGTTAGAAGGAAGTGATTTAGAGTGTGTGGAATCTGGGAGATTCATATACAAAATGTTGGACGGATTTCTAGCACGGAAATGTGGGGAAGAAAAATGGGCTATTTGTGTGCCTAAATCTTTAACGGAGGAACTTACTTGGTTTATCCATAAGGAATTAGGGCATTTTGAAGCTAATAAAGTGCTCTATGAACTCCAACAAAACTTCATTTGGTGTAGAATGGGGAGAGAAATTAGGGCTATTCTTGCAAAGTGTGACCTCTGTCAGAAATCTAAATTTCCAAATAGATATTTAACGGGCGAAATGCAGGCCGTTCTCACAAGTAAACCCGGAGAGTTACTATGTGCGGACCTATTTGGGCCTATAGTGAAAGGTCAATTTGGCTATGAATACATTTTTGTAATAGTTGACTCATTCAGTAAATATGTCAAACTATATGCTTTAAGGAAGGCCACCGGGAAAGCTTGTAGCAAATTGATCATAGAGAAATATATACCTGAGTTCGGTCTTCCACTCAAAATATTAACTGATAGCGGCCCGCAATTCACATCAAAATACTGGAAAACCAAGATGCGTGAAGCCGGGATATCACATGTCCATTCATCAGTTCGCTATCCACAAGGGAATATTTGTGAACGAAATATGAAGGAACTTGGTCGCTTGTTACGAGCTCTCGTGTATGACAAACACTCTTCTTGGGTATCGCAACTTAGCAGAGTTGAAACTTGGTTGAATGCTGTCCAACACGAAAGCACGAAAATGACGCCGCATGAAGTGCATTTTGGCAGTAAGCCACAAAATGAGTTAGCAAGAATATTGGGATTAACAGTGGGAAAAGAACCAGGATTGGATGTCATTATCCAGATGGCAAAAAAGAATTTAGGTAAAGCAGCTGAACGCAGAATTCGCCAACAAAAAGGTAAAAAGCTGGATCAATTTGAGGTCGGTGACAAAGTCTTGTTGCGAATTCCAAGGCAATCCAGTATTCTTCAGAAAGTTATAACGAAGTTTTTCCTTATTTTTGAAGGCCCCTATACTGTGCAGAAGAGGATAGGTAATTCCGCATATGTCTTAGAAGACGCAGGAAAACGATTATACGGTACTTACAATGTGAGATCCTTAAGGAAATATATGTCATGAGTAATAGAAGTATAACTGATGGTAAGTAAGGAAAGTCCCTTAATATTAAGTGAATGATTGTGGTCTGAACGAGCAGGTAATGGCGAGGGTTTGCATCAACCTATGATATTGTGTGTCTTGAAGAGCACAGAGGAAATATAAAGCGTATTTTGTCGGCTATAAGCTTGTGTATTTGAGTGTGATATATATACATATGTGGGGTAAATTAGCGCATTACATATGCACTGAACGATGTTGCCTTAGGTAATATAAGCTAATAAAGTTTCATCTTTTCTATAATATGCCTGTGTTACTAGATACATATAATTCCTGAGAGACTGGAGTAGATCTGGTGATTCGCATCACATACCAAGTGTTGTGAAGTGATAAAGTGAATTAATCAGTTGGCAGTCCCACCAACTAGCCATAGTGTATTCAGTTCGACACCAGGCTGAAAATTGAATTCTACGTCCTCAAGATATAAAGCAAAGGTGTATGCCACCCAAATATACATAAGTGCAACGATGACTTATGTGCAAAACAAGAATATAAAAGTGAAGGGTATTTTGATGTACATTGTTTACAGGTCGCTTTAATTATGTAAAGAAGAAAGAAAAAGACATTATGAACAGTGAAAGACTGAAATGATGAAATTTAAAAAATATATATATATTAAACTTGAAGGGTATATTTTTTGTATGTTGGTAATTGCTTTGAAGAGTATAATATTGTCGATGTTGGTAATTTCTTTGTAGGGTATAATATTTCATATTTGTACAAGTGTTGAAGAGAAGTATGGTGATATGATTGTTGACATATACCATAATTCTCTGGGGCGAATATGTGATGGTCCCAATTTGTGACCAGAATGAAATAATTTTATATATTTTATTATTATTATTATTATTATTATTATTATTACTATCAATATTTTTTTTAAATTTTACATTTTACCTTTTATTAGTTATTATGTTAACTAATATGTTTATATCTATTATTATGCGGTAATGTAGAATATTATGGCAATTGAAAGGACTTGGAGCGATACACATTATATTTGAAATAAGTTAGACGCTTGACTGAATATTATTTCTGAAGAAAATACGAACAAGAGAAGAAGAGGGTTGTTCACAGAAGGCCGGCTTATATACCGCTTCTTGGAAATGACATAAATAGACACTTATGTCTGTCACATCAAATATTCTACCAGTATACAAATCATACTAAGAAGAGATTCAATGAAGACTTGCATCTAACAATGCTGGGCCGATGAATGAGTCCTTTGCAACTTGATACAAAAGGTGGGCTGGACCTCCCGAGAATTGCTACAAAGAAGTATTGTCATTGTTGATATGTGAAAGGCGGGCTTATTTCGCCTCGACCTCAGAAGAGAGGAATGACACGTGCCTTACCTGGGAACGTTATATATATGACGGCCGCCCAACTGAAAGGTGATTAATATTATTGAATTGCTGAGAGAAGACGGACTGGTGCTGTGTGGAGGAGAAGAATGGAACTTGTAGCGAGATGGAGTCTATAACGCAGTTCTAAACTAGACAGTTGACTATTAAGTATGTGAATTTGATAAGACATTCTGTCTCATCAAACTGTGACATGGTTGTGTACGAGGCTATTGTCACAGGGATGATTTTTGGAATTTATTCCGTCATCCACATATAAATTAATTACTTCGAGGAACATCAGGAACTCTCTACGCAACAATCCAACTACAAAGATCTTCAAAGCGGTGAGCGATGTAAACAGTTATACTCCAGTCAAATCAGAAAGCTCTCATCCATATAAAATTCAATCTATATTTTATTCAATTAACTCAGTATACTCCAATTTCCAATCAAGACCCATAATACAAGTAAATTCAGTAGATTCTTTCATTTAAATTTATTATTATTATTATTATCTTTAGTATTTTATTCTTTTTGCACTTGTTGTTTTTATATATTAAATTCATTTTAAATTCAAATGTTGGCTGGTTTCCTTTAGTAGCTAGAAATTACTATAAGGCAACACCATACTCCTGAATTAATTATCGTAAGGTTAGATTACGTAAGTTTCACTACGGCTGGAGATAGGAATTTCGATGCTCTACCTATGATTAACCGAGGATTAATTTATTATTTTGATCATTATATACAAATGGTCTGGCGCCCTGGCAACACATAATATTACACATTATGTACTTTTTTTAGTGAAGCTGACAACAATACAGATACACTATTAGATTAATACACAATTAAATGTTTCATTTTGATCACCCAAAAGTGGGCGACTATTTAAATAATCAGTTTCTTATTAACATTTTTCTTATTAAGATCTTTAACCCATTACAATAACGCCCAACTAGCGGAGCGCTTTTCTTATTATTAATAGTCAAAGTATCACTAACCCATTACAATGTTAATTTCCTCTATCAACCTACAAAATTTCAGTTTCATTCCTGTGATAGATTCGTAGATATTGAGAACCGACTAAATATTGCGGATGGTCGCCATGTTGGATTTTTATATATGTAGGTCTTAGAGTTATGTACTGTTACATGAAGAGTATTGTTTACGTGTAGAATTCAAACCTAAATGCCAGCCTCCGTGGCTTAGGCGGCAGCACGCCGGCCTCTCACCGCTGAGTCCGTGGTTCAAATCCCGGTCACTCCATGTGAGATCTGTGCTGGACAAAACGGAGGCAGACAGGTTTTTCTCCGGGTACTCCGGTTTTCCCTGTCAAAATTTCATTCCAGCAACACTCTCCACTATCATTTCATTTCATCTGTCATTCATTTAATCATTGCCCCAGAGGAGTGCGTCAGGCCTCGGTAGCCGGCGCAGTTCATATCCTCGCCGCTAGATGGGGGCTTCATTCATTCCATTCCTGACCCGGTCGGAGACTGGAAGCAGGCTGTGGATTTTCTTTCAAACCTAAATCGCATGATTATAACACAAGAAATAAAAACGAGGTTTTAAAATTTCGCACAACTGCCATCTTTTGGTTATGGAAACAATTGAAAAAATAGATGCCAGTGGAATAACATTTCTATAAATATTTACTGTATCAAGTGTCACTGCACTCGGATGGTTAAATTGCGAGAAACGACCATGTGGATATTTATATTTCGCGTCGCCGCCATGTTGGATTTTTGATCACCAGGTTATTGAAAGTCCGATAGGTGAACTTATGTGCATAGCCCCTATGAACATTAAAAAATTCAGTTTGACTGCTGTAATAGATTCGTAGATATTGAGATCCGTCTAAATATTTCGGATCGTCGCCGTGTTTGATTGTTATATGTATAGGCCATCGAGTCATGTACCATTAAAGGAAAATTTTTGCGTAGGTTCATTATTCAAACTTTCACTTCGATCGCATGATTACGACACAAGAAATAAAAACGTAATTTTAAAATTCGCACAGCCGCCATCTTGAGGTTATGTAAACAATTGAACTAAATTAGATACCAGTGCATTACAATGTGTATAAACATTTTCTGTACCAAGTTTCATTGCATTTGGATCATTAAATCGCGAGAAAGGTCTATTTAAAATTTTCAACTTCGCTTGGCCGCCATATTCGTTTTGTAGTTAACCGGTTTCTAAATGTCTTATAGATGACCTTCCAGTAGTGCCCTTTATCTCCGTACAAAATTTAAGGGTGATGCCGCTATTAGTTTCAGAGATATAGAATGACATTGAAATATTTCGCACGTCCGCCATCTTGAGATTATGTAAACAATTGAACGAAGTTTGATGTCGGTGAATTACAATGTGTATAAATATATACTGTACCAAGTTTTATTACGTTTGGTTGGTTAAATCGCGAGAAAAGTCTATTTAAAGTCGCAAATTCGTTTGGCCGCCATGTTGGTTTTGTAGTTACCAGGTTTTCAAAAGGCATAGGTGAACTTCTAGTAGTTTTCTTTATCACCGTAAAATATTCCAGGGTGATATCGGTAATAGTTTCGGAGATATTGAATGCTGGTGAAATATTTCTCACAGCCGCCATGTTGGATTGATGAGACGTAACAAAATTTGAAGGGCACGGTCAGAGTCACCCGAAATAGTGCTATGAACTTACCGAGTTTCATTGAAATCGCTGCAGCCATTTAGAAGTTATTAGGGGGGACACACACCATCTCACACACACACACGCACACACAGACAGACACACGGACAAAAGGTGATCTCATAAGCCTTTTTTTTTTTCATAATTGAAAATAGGCTAAAAACATCTAGCAGTAAAGCAGTTTACGGGAGGAGAATCCTCTGGTTATTTTACTGTCAGTTTTTCGCTAACCGGGTATTGTACGAATCAAATTTCAGTATTCTTGCCGTAAAAGTGCCAGTAAAGATTTCAACGGAGATTGTAAGAACGGGCCCTTAGATGGAATACATTATGATAAATCTCCAAAAATTGTTTTAATTAAGTAAATATTTGGATTTCCAAAACGACAACCACTTTTCTATACCAAAATACCGGTCATAGATCTTATTTCACATGCATCACTAGGTTTTACAACTTGGTCTCTCGTATAATTCAGTGCAATGCTGAATACAGTGCATATTGTACACCCGGTTCGTCCTCTTAGATTAGTTTACACGTTCTTCTCTACTGCAAAGTGTAACTACATATCTTCGCAATAAGTAAGTGCTAGCATGTAGAATAATGGAGGAAACGACGTGAAGCTGAACATTAAGTTAGTGTTATTACTCTTCTAGTTATATTGCGTTCGCAGAATCGTGAGGATGTGACGACATCACGTGTTAAGAAAGCTCGCTGTCAGCTACCAAATTCATGCTATTTAATCGCTCACACTACTGGCCCAAGGTTGCTATGAAAGGTAGCCTACTTAGGATCATAACTAGAGCCCTGCGCGTTATCCGCATCCGCCCGGCATCCGCACGGCTGTTATCCGCATTCAACCCGCATCCGCCCTGCATCCGCACGTTTGTTATCCGAAGTACCGGCATTACAATACTATTTTAAGTAGATAAAGCATTAAAGAAACACATTTAGACATTTGAGGAAAAAGTTGTTCCCCTAGGCCAGCGGTTCCCAACCTGAGGTACGCGTACCCCTTGGTGGTACGCAACGAACCAGTTAGGGGTACGCCAAAAATAAGTGATAATGGCGGACGCCATGTTCCCATCGCACCTGTCAGTCATGATGTACCGGCGCGCAGTGCTGCCTCATTCACGCACGTCAAGGTCAATGCCCCCACCCTACCCCAACCCCAGACACTTTCACCGCTGCACTGCTATTGTCTTGATTTGTCTATTTTTGCCAAACAAATCGCTAGAATTAATTGGTTTTCAGTAAAATCAAAATTAAGGAAATCTTATGTATTGTAATTGTTTATTATCCCCAGATAAATGTTTATACATCTTCATTTGCACCAGTAAATTAAAATAAAATTGAGAATTATATTTAGCATTTTATTGAAATGAAATGCATACTATCAGCAAACAAATATGAAATTAACAAAAAGTTCCGTGAAGAACTATACAGCCTACTTTTCATGCCAAAGATTATTCTACAGAAAATGAACCTATCTAGAATAATGACGAAATTAAGTTGGTAATATCGAAATATCTAATTAGTTCAAAATATACCTGGTATAATGTAGCCTAATAGAGCACTACAGTTGGCAGCCCTGGTGACTGAATATATTCTTAGTTCCATCTCTTTAGTTACAGAATACAAAATTTGGTTGAAGTCCAATGGACGTTACATGCGGTTAGACACTGGATCTATCAGCACGCCTAAAAGCATGTTGCCAACAATGTCATGCGTGTGCTGGTCAGAAATAATCTGAAATATTATGATATCTTGTTGTGCCAATTTTGGATGAAATCCATTTGTTAGTATAGAAGTTACATGTATTTTAAAATTGGACATATCAGCAGGCATAGAATCATGTTGGCAGCACTGCCCTGTATTAATTACTCCAAATTAATCTACAATGTTAGTTGCTATACGTGTGCAAAGTATAGAGCTGTTGGCTTGCATACTTTCTGATATATTGATATTAGGGTAAAAAAAATATATATATACAGCATTTATTAACAGTTGGCAGCCTTGATTGCTCTTAACAATTCTTATAGTCATATCTGTTATGGTACACATAGCACATACGAAATTTGGTTGAAAACCAACTGATAGTATAGAAGTTACATGTATTTAAAAATTGGTACTATCATCATGCTTATAATCATGTTGGTAGAACTGACGTATATAAGTTGCTCCAAATTAATCTAAAGTTTCAGAATATACGTGTGCATAGTTTAAAGCTGTTGGCTTGCATACTTTCTGATATATTGGTACTTGGATAAAAAAATAGAGAGAGCAATTATTAACAGTTGGCAGCCCTGGTGGCTCTTAAGATTACGCTCAGTCATATCTGTTTATGTACAGATATTACATACAAAATTTGGTTGAAATCCAATTGATAGTGTAGAAGTTATATGCATTTAAACATTGGACCTATCAGAAGGCTTAAAATTATTTTGGAAACACTGTCATGGTTGGCCTTCTGGAAATTAAACTGAAATAGTCTTATCTACATGTGTGCCAATTTTGGATTAGCTCCCATGCATATCTTGCAAGTTATCCAACATGGAGCTCACATTTCTAGTGCGTTTTTTCAGCAGTTGGTAGCACTGACATCATTTTCAAGTATGGACGTTAGATATTCCGGTGCACATCTTTACTCATACTAAATTTGGTTTTGATTGCTGCAGCCGTTTATGAGTTGATAGGGGGACACACACACACAGCCAGACAGACAGACAGACAGACAGAAGGACAGACAGACAGACAGACACACATTTTCCCGGATCGATCTCATAAGTCTACTTTTTCCTAATTTTTGCAAAATGTGAAAAGTAGGCTAAAAATATTAGTTATTGGCTATTGTATTAAAAAGTTATAAATAGTTGCAAGTTATTTTTTATTATTAATGTTATTATTAAGTTATGTACACACAGTATTGTCCATAAAATATTAAACCTTTTAAAAGTTTTCCATTTAGGGGTACAATTTTCGATTAATATGTATATATAAAGGGGTTCGGGAGGAAAGAATGGTTGGGAACCAATGCCCTAGGCTATGCATGGCATGTGCTATGTTTGAAATGAATGTTGTACAGCCAGAATCGCAACCCTTTACAGTTCGGAGTGTTAATTATGCTTAATGACATAATATGAATGAGAGCTTAAATCGTCATCATACATTTATGATGAGAAAAAAAACATAACGGAAATCATCCGCGTCCTAGTAATGATTTTCAACAAGTTCGGATTGTATTCTAAAAACTATCCGCAAATTTACTCCAAACATAATACGCAGCTTATCCACTAACTGCTCAGCCATGCAAACTATATCCGCGTGGCGAAATGTTTTGTGGATATCCGCATCCGCACAGGGCTTTAAACATAACAACCTAATCAAGCTGGATCATTAGATACAGCCAAGTAAAAACGTGCGACTGCTTAACAGTTAAATAAGTGGAGAAGATTTATTTCTGACAATAGCTGTCCTCTCCCTTGCTGATCAAGACGAAACCTATATCCTCTCTCATCTGTATTCAAGCAGAATACGTTTTTTGAAAGCCAATGAATGCCATACTAATGATAAGATGAAAACATTGGTTATTACTAAACTTTGAAATTAAATTAATCCAGCATTACTTGCAAGGTCTTTTAGTGCACGGTTACTCGCTAGTGAGCGCAGAGCTCACTTTGACATTAATGGCAATTAATATGCTCCTTTGAAGATCGATAGGGTTTTAAGAAGTCAATTTGAGATGGTCATTTATTTAGGGGCACGATTATTTAAAATTAAACAAATAACAGTATGAAATTTTACATTTGAAAACTAACATACATTTGTTGATGTTTCATTATCGCGCCATGGATATCGTGGTCATTTAGCCCTATGCACTTGGGTGTGTGTGTGTGTGTATAGGTAGAATTTGTCTGATATACTGTGTTGTTGTGGTGTCTGTTGTAGTGTAAGTTTTTTAAAATTCAGGTGAGTATTGACAAGGAGGTGGTCGTGGCCTTAAGTTAGGAAACATTCTGATTTTTCCTGGAGAAAAAGTGGGAAACCATGGAAAACCAGTTTCATAATGGCTGAGGTAGAAACTAACTCACCTCTTCACAGTTTTGCCTCTAGGAGCAGATGACCTTGCTGTTACGCCCCTTAAAACAACAGTAACTAATACTAATTCAGTTTTGCCCACGAGACTGGATGTAACCTGCTACAGCCCTCAGAGCAAAATTACATTTTATTGCAGAACTGGCAGACGAACTCGGGCCTCCGGGATGACAGCTGCACCTCGAGGTGGTCTGTTTCAGAGTTACGGTCAGACACTTACGGAAACCGGGTGAGTTAGCCGTGGTGGTTACGACATGACTGATGGCAGTCGCTCACATCCGGGAGGCGAGGAGGTTCGAATCCCCCCGCCGGCAACCTTCCCATCTTCCTTCCAGGCAAATGCCGGGGTTGGTCCCTAACTATAGGCCACAGCCGCTACCTTCCAACTTCTCGTCCTTACATTCCAACTTCCCTCCTTCCCTCCCCAACGGTACTTGTAGCTCACCCATTGGGTGTCCGTCTCGAAGCAGCTACAAAACTGGCGAGCCGAACATGTCCTCGGACACTACCGGCACTTAAAAAAAAGCCATACGCTAAAAAAAAAAAAAAAACTTACGGAAATCTCACCTGTATCATTGCGATCACCTTCGTTGTTCAAGTCCAGTTCCTCAACTGTTTCATCCAAGCACGAATGCACCTGCTTGTTTGATGCCCTTATAACTTGTATAAATTCACCAGCAACAGTCGCATATTATTATTTATCTTCGAACCTGACTATTATATGTCAGAAAACTGTACTATAATGATGCTCATTATAACACTATTTTTCATTATGAAACAGTTGTTTGACCAATTAGATAATTAGATGCGCTGATTTCCACGGCCTTCTAATGTAAATCACACTGCCTGGCCTAGTGTCATAGTAGAGTAATCGAGGTGGCCATGGTCAAATACAAGGCATTGCCTGCGTCTCATGCGCTCTGTTCAGTACATGAAACTGGCGAAATCTCGACAGATATTTATGAATATTTTTGTTCGAACATAAAATAGTTATAATGATTATCGTCGAACATCAGTCGTATGCAACTCGCCTATAATGGTAATTAAGACACTCGTATGGAAATTAGAAAACTCGCGTACGCTCGTTTTATAAACATACTTGTGTCTTAATTATTGCCATTATAGGCTCGTTGCATAATGTACTATTAATATTTCACAATAACCATAAGCATAAAACAAATCTTTTATTATGGTGCACGAAATGTGAGTAGCACTGTTACTCGCCAGAGAGCGCTCCAGTCACTGCAGGGCTCACTGTAGTGTCTAATAATGGACTGGGAGTCTCTGTTTACAAACAGTAGGAAAGGACAGACACTTCCCCTTCCTAATAGACTTTGAAATGTATAGGAAGTTTCCAAAGTAGAGGTCTCATAACATTGCAACAATTGTATGTTTGAGTCTTCATTCCTTTGATTGGTTTGATGCTGCTCTCCATACTTTCCTATCTTGAGCTAATTGTTCCATCTCTACATAATAATAATAATAATAATAAGAAATCAATATCAACAAATGCCAAGTTAAGACACTACCAAACAGTCATCCGTCCAGAGGCTTTGTATGATGCAGAGGGCCTTGCAATGCATCGCAAGGGACTAACAGAGAATCTGGAAATGAAAGAAAGATACATTCTAAGAAAAATCTTGAGTCCGGCAAAAAAAAATGGGGAATATAGGAGACGGCACAATCACGAACTTTACACCCATGTGGAAAAAATAACTGATACCATGAGGAAACGGAGAATTGCCTTTTACTGTCATATAACAAGAATGAAAAATAAAGGAAGGAAGCTTGTAGTTTAATGTGACCGTTAATTTTGAGATCATGAGCCACGGGACCTCCTTTTAACGTGGAATCTGAACCTCAGGACATGGCATTTCACATCGAAAATCTCACATGCATTGACTGGGAATCGAACCCGGTCCACCTTGGTGAGAGACCAACAGCCTGACCGCTGTAACAAGAATGAACCCAGCACGATTGACAAATAGAATTTTCACCTACTTTCTCAAGAAGAAAACCAAGGGAGCTTGGTTCACTGAGATGGACAAAGATTTACAAGAAGTGGGAATAACAGGCAACGATATTTGGGAACGTGCCACCCTTAAACAAAAACTAACAGCGCACCGATGTTTTCAAGAAAAGCCAAAGCTTCCAACTGGTAAGAAGTGGACTGCAGAAAGGAAACAACAGCATCGAGAACTAATGCGAAAGTACTGGGAGGATGTTAAAGCTCGATGCAACAAGAAACAGTTGAAATGACGTGGTCCTTAGATGGCCGAATCGAAAGAAGAAGAATATCGTATGGCCTCGGTGCCGGGTGAAAGCTTTATTAATTGACACCGAGAGAGCAGCTTGCATGCCGAATTTCATCGTTCCTTGGAACGCTATGAAAGTCAAAGAGGTTAGATATCTAAGCTCCTTGACATTATAGCGCTTTCTAGTCGATAATGGAGAAACTTTGTGTTGGCAGAAAATCCCGAGATTAATTTTGCCATAATGAACATGGCCTACTGAATTCAAATGGGTTCTTATCCCTACATAGCTACCACACCTTACATCCAAGGTAGACATATTCTAACCTTGGTCTACCCCTACAGTTTTTATCCTGGACGCTTCCTTCCAAAAGTAAGCTTGCTATTCCTGGGTGTTTTAGTGTGTGTCCTACCATCTTATAATTTCTCTTCATTAGCTCTCGCCAGAAACATCCCTCCTCTCCCATTCGTCTTAATACCTCTTCATTTGTAACTCTACCCATCTGATCTTCATCATTCTTCTGTAACACCACGTTTCAAACGCTTTTATCTCCTTCTTTCTGCTGCACCAATAGTCCAAGTTTTGCTTCCATAGGGTGCCAAGCTCCAGACCAAGGCTTTCAAAAATTACTTCCTAATACCTAAATCTATATTTGAAGTCAACAAATAGAATAATACTATATAAGTGATGATGGTGCTTACCTAGTGAGTAACTGCCGGTTGAAGATGAACGCAAATTGTTCAGATTGCTGCCTCCTGACACCTCTTGAACATCGTATTAATGACACGCAGTACACTTCGGTCTCGGATTTGAGTAGGTGTCCAGTGATTTCCAACCAGACACAATCCTAGTACGTTGTTATTACTTTGAGTGTGAGAGAAAGCAGACTACCTCGTTACGATATTCAATTCTCAGTATGGATCAGTTGAACCTTCATGATGTCGGAGTTGTTATTGTTGTTGTTACTCGTCTGACGAATCATTTAGGACGGTAGATGTATGAACTACAAGCTGGCAACTGTGTGCTCCAAACTGTTTTCCCGGAGATGTCGGTACATTTTGCACAGTATGTCGATGGATCATTGTATCACGAGCATTGCGATTGGTCAGTTGGATATTTGTGCTATGGGAATAGCTTAAGGGATTCATACACTTAATGGATGAGAAGTGTATTATTATAGTAGTATTACTATTATATCATACACTCAGTGACCAAAAGTCATGGGAAGGCACGGGATATGATGTTAATAACCAGTTGCACCTCCACGAGCACTCAAACTGGCAGCAATACCGCGACGCATCGACTCGAGAAACGGTTTCCTGATTCCCAACATTCAACTGGGCTGTGATCTGACTCACAGTAGCCCTTCGATCGCCCCGTATGTTTCTACTGAGGTGACGTGATATCTGTTCGTTAAACACCTATGGTCGTCCCGTGTGGCAATTGACGCGGATTGTAAAATTATCTCTGCGATATTGAAGATCCACCCTCTACACCTCGGAAACCCGAATTCACATGTAATCTCCGTAATCATATAACCCATGTGCCGTGAACCGATGATCGTCACACGTTCAAATTAGGTTAACTCGCGATGTGTTGCCGGCTTTGGTACACTCGTGTCTGTGACAGTCCTCTCTGCTCCGCCGCAGCTAGCCGCAACGCTCAGGAGTCATACACGGTATATTTTCTCATGCGACTAACCTTCCCGTGATTTTTGGCCTCTCAGGGTATATTAGCACCAGCAACAGAATAGCACACAATCTACTAGAGTCAATAGTGCTTGATGCGGAGTGTACATGTCTTCCCTCTTGCCCTACACTCACCCTAAAGTGCCGATGGACAAATGTAAACAGTTGACAGTGCACTCACTTCAGAACGGCAAACACCACTCGTGAGACGTGCATTACCACTAGAGGATTGTGGGCACCATTTTATCAGATTGGGGATGTACTGGACATTTAAAGCCCATATTGTTACAGATATGTTTTTTGAATAATTTTTATGAAAAAAAATGCCTGTTCGTAGAAAATACTGCAATTGATAAATATTGTATGGAAAGCTCTTCCTTCTTAACCATTAATATTTAACTTTCAGTCGGTCAACACAACTGTACAAAAGACAACTGCTAAAACTTACTGAAGCAATAGGAGTATCGGTTGAAATTAACAGCTATCAGAGAATTCGGCTGACAGTTCAGTACATCGAAAATAAAATATCATTAGTGTTAATTAAAATTAATACGCCTTAGTCAATAAATAAAGAAAATAGAATATATTATACCGGTTTCGGTCCTATTGTGGCCCTTTCAGTAATTATTTAAAAAAATCAAAACTATTTGAATTAGGAGCAAAGTTATTGAATCAATATTAAACTTGGGTTTTCCTTTTTTTTTAAATTTAATTATAATTTTATAATGCAGCCAATGATCATTTATTTGATTTTCTAGCATGCTGAGCTTCTATGCCCGGCTACATGGCCACGTTGTCGCAGCCCCTAAACTGAGGAACCAACCATTTGATTTTCAGGAAAGATCAGGGAAGGGATTTTGTTAGAAAGTCGGCCGTGGACCTGTTGTAAGGAACCGTCCCGGCATTTGCCTGATGGTGCAAATGGCAAACCACGAAAACCCTTTTCAAAACGGCCGAGGTGGGTTTTTGATTCTACGCTCTCCCGATGCCAACGAAGCAAACTAAACTAGGTTGTGAAACGTGACCCACGTCAATCTACATGTGATTTTTTACTAAATGCACCATTTTAGACTTTGCCGTGCTTTGGTGGGTTGGAGTTTGTGGGCCGTGACCGTTCGTGTTTGACATTGTGGGTTTTGTGTTGAGCAATTGTGTGTAGTATCCTAGGACCTGATGATGCTTGCTTGATGAGAGAAACATGTCATCCTTCCTCTACCATTGTAATCGGTGTAAATTAAAATGAAAATCCACAGCCTGTTTCCAGTCGACCAACTGGGTCAGGGAATGGAATGAATGAAGCCCCCATCTAGCAGCGAGGATATGAACTGTGCCGGCTGCCGAAGCCTGTCGCACTTCCCTGGTGCAATGATTAAATGAATGGCAGATGAAATGAAATGATAGTGGAGAGTGTTGCTGGAATGAAATTTTGACAGAGAAAACTGGAGTACCCGGAGAAAAACCTGTCTGCCTCCGCTTTGTCCAGCACAAATTTCACATGGAGTGACCGGAATTTGAACCACGAACCCAGCGGTGAGAGGCCAGCGTGCTGCCGCATAAGCCACGGAGGCTTTCAATCGGTACAAATAATAATTATTAATTGTAATTATTAATTCATTATATTATTTACATTTAATCATCTAAAAAATAATAAAGCTCCTGGTAATGACAACATCCAAGCTGAACTAATTAAATCTGGAGGAGAAGTATTACACAAATATATATTCCAACTTATCCTGAGAATTTGGCAGAACGAATCGATGACTGGAGGGTGGAAAGAATCTCCCATAGTGCCCCTGCATAAAAAGGGAGACAAGGAAGATATTCAAAATTACCATAGAATATCCCGTGTTAATACATCCTATAAAATGTTATCCTTTGTTATACTAAATCGCCTGAAACCATATGCAGAGAACATCATTGGTGATTATCAAAATGGCTTTCGCAGTAATAGATCCACTACTAATAACATAATTTGCAATCAAAATAATAAGTGAGAACGTGTGGGACACTGGACAACAGTGATTTTGGTGCCGGGGCTTTTTAAACTAATTTTATATAAATTTGATGCCCTGAATTCAAATATGCCATTAGTTTTTGCCTAGCAGCTCTAGTGGCTGACATATGACTTTTTTGTGAAATATACATTACACTATCGCTTGGTAATAAAAAACTAAACACGGAATGTTCATTATTATATTATACAAATATCATTATATACAAACATAGAGGAAAACATGATGACTGAAACTAACCAGTCACTGAACACTTCGGAAGTTTCTTTTCCGTTACAATTTTGGAACAGTAGTAATCTGACATAATGTGCATGTCCCATCTTTCTTGGTAGCGGTCCCTCACAGTTTTATTATCCTGGTGGAATCGTTCACCTTGTTCCTCACTGGTGTCTGCTAAATTTTCAGGAAAAAGATCTAATTGGCTGTGTAAATAGTGCACCTTAATATTCATGTTGCACCCAAGGAATTTGAAACTGTTAAGCATCTCGTTTACCAGTTCAACATAGTTTTCGGCTTTGCGTTTGCCTAGAAAATGTTTTACAACTGACACAAATTAAGTCCAGGCTTTTAGCTCCGATTCATTCATCAAATTCACAAAGTCAGGATCCTTAATGAGTTGTCTTGTTTGTGGGCTATCAAATATCCCTGCTTTCAGTTTTCCCGCATACAAGTGAGGCATGTTATCATACTAATATATAAAAAAGAGGTGGTGTATGTCTGTCTGTCGTCCTGTCTGTTACTCAATCACGCAAGAACCACTGGTCCGATTTAAATGAAATTTTGCATGGATGTAGCTGATTTACCAAGGTTTACAAATAGGCGACTTTTGAGTCCGATATTTGCACTATTTAAAAATGGTGACCATTTTAGTGACGTGACTACACGCATTGGTTTCAAAATTTCATATTTCCATTTCAAATAAAAATAGAACGCTAAGAAATAGCAAACTTTTGATGGCACATACGAGCTTTAAAATATAATTTTCTATCCGAGAGGTCCGTATCACTTTTCGTTATCTCCAACGGTTAGCGAGTAAAACCTATAAAACACGATCAACGCCGAGCGGTGCAGTATATCTCTATATATTGTACCCATAAATGAGTACGGAGAATGCATGGTCATAATCCAGCGTAGCTCAACGATTTCGGGGGTGTTACGTTCATCCCACCGTATGACCGTACATTCGGATGTTCAGCAACCTCAGGTTAGACAAGACTACACAAATAATCACATGTTACCTTAAAATTGATTTATTTGGCTAAGGGAAGCACCCAAAAATAAAATCATACATTAAAACAAATACAAGAGCCTTAAATAAGGCATCAAAACATCTTTACAAAATATTAAAATCAACTCAAAATCATCTTGCTTAACTCCCTGCTTTAAAATCATCCAACTAGTAAATTATCATTCATTTAATCACAAAAAGTGAGCATATTATACGCTGAGAATTATTGTCTAAAACTTGTGACATATTTTATTATATTTCCCTTCCGGGCATTAAATTCAATTATCTTTCATTCATCAGCATTATTCATTTCAGCTTATTTTGAGTTCAGTTACTTTCACTTCCATCAAGCTTTAGATCTCCATTACTTTGTAATACAATACAATTTTTATATACACCACATGTCTGGAATCGAATCCCAAATTTCCACATCAATTTCTCTTCTTCTCATGCCTCTAATTTTATGATATATCATGCATCCAGTTGTATCAATTATTACAATGGGCTAATTCCCATCTGTATTCAAGATAATAATTCACTTACCCGTCTGTTATGGAACGGTAGGGACCGATTATACTCATTATAATTACTCTGACAATATGCGTCAAAATTCAAAGATTTTAATAAAATTTTAGCACGGGATATTAATCTCAATCCCAGCAATTCAAATATATAACTTTTAACATTATAGCTCCGTCGTTAATTATTTTTATTTCTGCACTGTTTAATTGCTAGTCTGCGCCCGACCCCTCTTGAGTGTCTGGCCTCGTTTACAAAAGATCCCTTTACTGCTCCCTCGAGACGTCGTTAATAGGACAAGGTCGTTGGCTCCCTTCTCCAACCGGCCTGTCAAAACATAATTTACTATCACAACAAACTCCCTCTAATTCTTTAGGCTTTTACCCATTCCATTTAAATATCGTGTTTTACTTGTTCATATGGTAATCCAAGACTTATGATCCCAATCATTATTCATTTACAATTACTTTGCTTCTCATTTATTTATAACATCAAGTTATGCATTGATGGCCAGAGACAACTGATTACTATTTGGTCATTTTTAAGCCATTAGCTTACAACAGTAATGCTGGCGTGAGAAATAAATATACCGACAATACGGTGGGAGTCGCCATGCTCCAGAGCGTCTGACAATGCTGGACATAGCGCACGCCTGGAATCAATTTCACCATAACCGGCTACCCGCATTCAAAGTGTTCTCCACCCGGACTTACATCAATACAACATTTCCTCTGGCTACGTGGGAATGATCAACAATTTCAGGATTGGGAGTTTCCTGCGTTTACCCTTATACCAATACAACATTCGACGATTTGACTCTTTGTAACACATCACTCGATCAATGCATGATAATGAATTACATATTAACTCCTAACCTGAGTGTCGAATACATAGAATACGATGTGGTGGACTGTATAAAGAAATTTATTTTACATTGTATGTACATGATTAAACACTGAACAAGTACAATAGATATTACATGCGTGCGATGGATGACACCGTGTCCGATAGGCACTGCTACCTGCTTGCTAGTGAGTCCTGCTTGACGCCGGTAAGAAAACGACCCTTCCTCTTAATGGGTCAACAACCCTCCAGCAGGGGGACCAACTGCCATTAGAGTATGTACAGTGCCAGAGTTGCCAACATACTCCCCCCCCCTTGAAATAGCAAATATTTCAAACAACTAAATATAGTCACTTTGTTCTATTAACTGGAATAAGACTTCAAATAAACACTATGTGCACAAAACATGTAAACACTTCACTTCTCTTCACTCAACAATGGGCAAAGTCTTGACACTGCTCTTTTCAAAGGAGCTCCGCTGGGTGTTTTGATGGTAACAACCCTCGTAACTCCGTCGGTTCCTGGATGCACTGCAGCGACACGGCCCAATTTCCAATGAAGTGGAGGCACGCCCTCTTCCTTCAGAACAACCAGAGTGTCGATTTGTGGGGATTGTCCAGGCAACCGCCATTTAGAACGCTGTTGGAGTTGTCCGAGGTATTCCTTGGACCATCGGCGCCAAAATTGCTGGAACGTAGCCTGAAGCAGTTGCCAGCGCTTCAGTCTATTCAAGGGAGTCTGAGACACATCTTCTTCCACAGGAAGATGAAATGAGCCACCGATCAGGAAGTGGGATGGGATTAATACTTCCGGATCAATGGGATCAGAGGATAGTAGGCAGAGGGGGCGCGAATTCAAAACTGCCTCTACCTGTACAAGCACTGTAGTCATTTCTTCAAACGACAATGCAGCGTTTCCTACTATTCTCTTAAGGTGATACTTAGCTGATTTAACTGCAACCTCCCACAACCCTCTAAAGTGAGGTGAACCAGGAGGACTTAAATGCCACTGAATCCCCTTATCTGTAGCAAAGCTTATGACTCATGAGTGACTGCTTAGTATTCCTATCATTAAAGAATTTCTTTAGCTCACGTGATGCACCTACGAAATTAGTTGCGTTGTCAGTGAATATGTGGGTGCAAGTTCCTCGTCTAGTCATGAATCTTTTCAGTGATGCTAAAAAGGCAGCTGTAGACAGATCGCTTACAAGTTCAATATGTACAGCCTTTGTGGCAAAACAAACAAACATAGCTATATATGCCTTAATCCGAGCGCCCTTCCTGGACGAAGGCCGTAAATATACTGGGCCACAGAAATCTATTCTTGAAGATGCAAATGGTCGACTGGGAACTACCCTCCTTTCAGGTAGCGATCCCATTAACGGTTGATACGGCCGAGACGAGAATTGAAAGTACGTCTTACATCGATACACTGCCTTTCGAGCACCGTTCCTCCCACATAGAGGCCAGTATTGCTGTCGCATCATTGTCAATAAAGTCTGAGCTCCAGCATGAATAAAAACAAAATGAAAATGATCAAATAACATTATTGTAATGCGATGATTGCCAAGTAATAAAATAGGATGTCTTCTGTTGACCGATAGTTTAGTATTTTGCAGACGGCTTCCTACCCGTAACAGACCCTGCTCATCCAAATACGGTGCTAATCCATGTAATTTGCTTCCCTTGGGCAGTGAAAAATTTTGTTTGAGAGCCTTTATGTCTTGTGAAAATTCAGAACCTTGAGCAATTTTACACCATAAATACTTAGCCTGCTCTAGTTCTGCAGGATTAAGAGCACCTGTTTGACTGTCTGTTTTAGTTTTAAGATTTTTGATAAATCTGAACACGAGAGCTGTTATTCTAATCAGCTTGCTGTAGGAAGAGTATCTGTTAATCAGATTCGATCCAAGGGATTCTGTAGATGACACTAGAGCAATTTTAGTTTTCCTAACTTCAGGTAATTCTTGAGAGCTATGCCTCTGCTGTGAAGGCCATTCGTCTTTATTATCTGAAAGCCAAGATGGTCCCGATAACCAAAATGATGAATTTAACAGCTTCTCCGCGGTAACTCCTCTCGAGATCATATCTGCTGGGTTATGATGAGTAGAGACGTGCTGCCAACAATCAATATTTGTCAACTGTTGAATCTGCGACACTCGATTAGCGACGTATATTTTCCACTGGTGTGGATGGCCCGAAATCCATGCTAATGCTATTGTGGAGTCAGTCCAACAAAAACACTTGTCTTTAGTTACGTTTATGGATCTCATGGCTCTTTCGACCAACTGAGCAAGTAATACAGCACTGCATAGTTCTAATCTTGGCAAAGTTACTGAGCCTAATGACGCAACGCGAGACTTAGAACACAATAAGTTAACTGTTATTTTACCATCTCCTGTCTGAGATCTCACATAAACACATGCGCCGTAAGCAATCTGAGACGCGTCACAAAATCCATGAATCTCATACTCCACAAATTACACTGCCCTAACATGACGAGGCACATTGAATTCCTTCAATTTAGCAATATCCTGCATATAACGAATCCATTTATTTTGAAGTTCTATTGTGAGAACGTCGTCCCAATTTAAGTTCATTTGCCACAGTTGCTGGACGAAAATCTTACCCTTAATCAATACTGGGATCAAAAGCCCTAAGGGGTCAAATATTTTAGCCAGGTCTGATAGAATTATTCTTTTGTTTATCTGTGTCGAACTGAAATCACTTCTCAACTCAAACTGAAAAGTGTCTGTGATGGGTTTCCAAGATAGCCCCAACAACTTCAAGTCTTCACCTTCATCTACCTTAATAATGTACTTGGGATCTGTTTCGTGGTTAGAAATGCTCGATAGCTCATTGGTCTCATTCGAACACCATTTTCTTAAGGTAAAACCCGCACTGGATAAAATATCTGAAACACACTTGTGAGTGGTTCTTAAGCCGTCAGTTGATTCACAACCTGTCATTAAATCATCAACATAAAAATCCCGCCGTATTACATTCGAAGCTTCAGGAAATTCCTCCTTAGTGTCATTCGCCAATTGAGAGAGGCATCCTGTGGCCAGGAAGGGTGCACATGACATGCCATATGTGACTGTTTTGAGACGATAATGTTTAAGCTCGTCCTTAGGGGACTCCCTCCACACGATACGCTGAAAGTCAGTATGTGCAGGTTCTATGAGGACCTGCCGATTCATTTTTTCTATGTCAGCGGTCAATACATAGCGATGCATGCGAAATCTAGCCAATATTGAAAATAAATCATCTTGAACGATCGGTCCTTCTAATAACAAATCATTGGGGGATAATACAGAATCGCCCTTCGAGCTGCCATCAAATACCACGCGAGTGCGCGTTGTCAATGAATTACCCTTAAATACACAATGATGCGGAAGGTAGTACTGTAATAGTTTGTTTATCTCATTACTGGGAATTTCCTCCATATGATCCAGGTCAGTGTACTCTCTCATAAACTGTACGTACTCCGACTTGACTTGGGGCTGCCTTTCAAAACGCTTCTCTAGGCTGTGAAACCGTCTAATTGCCTCATTAACATTGCTACCTAGCTGACTCGGGTCCTCTTTAAGGAGTAGTGGGACTATGAACCTACCCTGTGGATTCCTTCTGTGACCGTCAGTAAATAGCCTCTCACTAATCTCTTGCTCAGAATGTCCTTGGCCAAGCAGTGCTTTCCCCGGCTCATTGAATATCTTACCTGACACAAAGAGGCAGGAAGAACTGTTATCTGCGTGCTTTTCAGACAAACCAACACTACCAGCTGCTACCCAGCCAAGAGCCGTGTTGCGAAACAACGGTAGTTTGTTTGAGAAACTGTCGAGCTGAAATTGTTCTGCGCCGATAAGATCGTAAAAGAATTCTGCTCCAATGAGATTGTCTATGGATGATGACACATTAAATTGAGGATCCGCAAGGTTTTCTAATAGCCTATAAACTCAGGAACACTCCAATCCGTGATGTTGATATTTTTAGTGGGCAAGCACTGACCAGTAATTGACGGTATTACGTGAAATGTCATGATTCGTTCAAAGGAACCGAACCGCGAAGAAATCTTTGTTCTTACCACCGACCCCACCTTGGTGGTAGTGTTATGCAACCCGGGTATCGGAATATTAGTCTTTGTCTTTAACTATCGTAATTGATGAGCTAATTCCCTGGTTATGAAGTTGAGTTGCGAGCCGCTGTCTAACACAACCCGAGCATGACGAGTTTTTCCCTCTGAATTGTTGACATTCCCTACTGCTGTCGACAACAATACATGAGAGGAAACATCATTGTTGTGATTGTGCAATGAAACAGCATTACTACTATGTTGCTCATTAAGGGGGGACAATGAAGTATTATTGGACACAATACTCTTGTTTGAAGTCTGACTATTAATGTGGTTCGGTGACCCTTGGTCCCTGTGAAGCAAGGTGTTATGTTTATCCTTGCACAGCTTACAACATGAACGAGTGCACTCGTTAGCGAAGTGATTTCCAGACAGGCAATTAACACAGAGCTTATGCTTCTTGATCTCCCGCCATCTGTCATAAACACCCATAGAAGTGAATGTTCTGCATCTAAATATGGGATGTTCTTCCGTGCAAAGCGGGCATTTCTGATTTTTCTGTGAAAGGGAACAATTTTTTCCTGTGTTCGTGAATGGCCTCGGTTTGAAACCAGACGCATTCGGTTTAGATGAAACGCCTACCTGCTTCAGCTGTTTTGTGCGATCACAATTCTTAGTTTCAATCGATTCCAATGCATTACATGTTTCGAGTAGAAATTTGTCCAGTGTCTGATACGATGGAAGATCAAAGGTTGGTAACGAGGTCTCCCATTTTTTAAATGTTTCAGCGTAAAATCTGCTTGTTATTAAATGTATCAAAATGTCATCTAATTGTTCTTCACAAGACAGACCAAGCGCTGATAGCGACTGTATGTGCCTTCTGAAGCCGTCATACAAGTCTCTTAATGCCTTGGTAGATTCTACTTCTATTTTGTTTATCTGAAGGACCAAATTAATGTGGGCGGAAACAATTGCTCGCCGGTTATTGAACCTTTCATTTAACAGGTTCCACGCTATGTCGTAATTCGCTGCAGATATTTCTAGAGACTGTAACACTTCTGCCACCCTGCCTGATAGCACGGATTTTAGGTAATGAAATTTCTGTATTTTTGACAAATTTGCATCTTCATGAATGAGATTCTTAAAGGTATCGGCAAAATTGGGCCATTCTAAATAATCACCTGCGAATGTAGGTAAACTTATTTGAGGCAGTTTAACTGAACGTGTTTGCGAACTGGAAGTTGATTCACCAATAGAATCACTTAGCGAAGTTGCTGACTTGGAAATTGCATTGTTGATGGATCTTATAAGACCAGATGTTTTGAAGTATTGCTCCTCAAAGTCGGAGCGATAAGATTCTTGTTCTGCTTGAAATGATTCATCCTCTTTCAAATCCTCTAATTGTGATTGAACTGTTTAATATTCTTCCCAGATTTTTGATATGTGAGCCCGTCGATCTTCCAACTGATCTACGTCCTTAGATTGAGAATCTAATTTCTCTACGAAGCCTTGTATGCGAGATAAGCTAGCTTTTAATCTACCCCTTTTGCTATTAAGTGATTTTATTTTTTGTTCCATTTTGCACTAGCAATTCCCAATAAACTTCTGAATGATATAAGATCACAATAGACCGAATGCATATACGTAAAAGAATGACAAAACGAAAAGACAAATACCTAACATAGTTACATAACACAAATATGAACTCCTGGTTTTGTTTCAAAGAGTTGCGGGAAAACTGATCACAAATAACATACAGTTTTACGGGCGAAATCATGTATGATCACTAGCAATACCAATTCATTGAAAGTACAAACGAACAGTTTTGAATGGAGAAACAAAGTAATGCATATGAGTCACAAGGAATAATTAAGGATGATCGGTGACTTACCAATACGATGAATTCTGTTGTCCAGTAGTCGCCATGCTGGTAACCACCCACGCCATTTGTGAGAAGCCATGCTGTCTTTGGATCACACGAGTTCAATTTTCACTGTTTTCCTTGCCATATAATCGTGCCCTGAGGACCAAAACTTATGTCGAATTTATTTTACATTGTATGTACATGATTAAACACTGTACAGTAAATATTACATGCGTTCGATGGATGACACCTTGTCCGGTAGCCACTGCTACCTGCTTGCTAGTGAGTCCTGTTTGACGCAGGTAAGAAAACGACCCTTTCTTTTAATGGGTCAACAACCCTCCAGCAGGGGGACCAACTGCCATTAGAGTATGTACAGTGCCAGAGTTGCCAACACTGAGTTTAACCATTTACTTAGCCGTTTATGGCACAATATCTGCTTGGATGCCCATCATTCCTATATTTGGCATATTTAACCACCATTTATTTATTCACTAATTTGTTATTATTATCAAGGCGTACCGACCCGTCATAAGGTTCATTCATATATTATTATTAAAGCCCACAATCTCATTACTGGTCTCATTACTTTACTTCGGAGCATTAAAACTCATTGCTTGTATAATTTCTTTGACTTTGGGGCATAAAACTCTTTACTTGCATCATTACTTATACATTGGAGCATAAAAACTCATTACTTTCATTTTTGAGTATAAAAACTCTTTACTTTTGTTTTTGAGTATAAAACTCTCTACTTTCATTTTTTAGTATAACAATTCTTTACGTTTACTTTGAAGTATAATTATTCATAGCTTATTTAATTAATTTACATGGCGCACTGACCCTCCACCGGTCCCATATTATATTCGGTCCCTCCTCCAAAATCTATTTTAACTATTGATCATTCGTTATACGGATTTCACCTACTTCATATATTTACAAGATTATTTAAATAACATATTTAACGGACCATTTGTTCATGGCACAAAACCACAAATTATATTGATGCATGATATAACATAAGGCAATGAAGACTTTCATTACTTACCCGTCCGGTTTGGGCGTTAGTCTGCATTTAAGGATAATTTCACCCATCTTGCATACGTCTAGCGATTCATTACACAATATTTGTATGCACACATCATATTCTTTACAACACTTATCTTATAATTACACATTTCGATTGAAATTCACACTTTATCTATAGAAAAACACATATAAATCACATATCACACTTGGGATACAAAAACACTTATGAATTGACACAAATCACTGTACACACGTTCCATTTACACTAGCGTGCATTTTACGCTGGTTTGTGTAATGTCCTATATCTTATTTTACACTTGTTATTATACTGGCACGTATAATTGTCTCTTTTATCGCATCTCAGTGGATGGAGAAAGTTCCCTAGTCCGCTGGCGATTTTCCCCCATTTTTAAGTTACATATTCGAATGTCTCTCCTCTACGGCTCTTCCCTGGTCTCGACCTCGTTTCGTGTTTCCTATTTATCCTTACTGTCTCTACTACTTTGAAACTTCTCAGTTTCCAGTCTTTATTCTGAGTTAACTTAATTCACGGAGCTTTAACCCTCTACTCAATTCAAGGCGTTGCTTGCCTATTTTTATTACTGCCGAGGTTGCAACTACTTGTCCTTTTCGGTCGAACTTTATCGCGAACTATTCATCTCCTACAATCTCGGCCTCCCTTCAAGGTCCATATACTTCCGAACGTCGCTTGGATTTGACGCTTTTAATACTCGATTGAGTATTTTACTTAGTTAATCACTGGCGTGAACCTACGTTCTTTTACATGATTAGCCACCTGCTTCTGGTCTCGAACTACTGTTCTGCGGCGTTGTGATTTGGTCAAACTCTTCATCAGAGTTTACGCAATAACTGATTTATAATGTTCCCCTCTGGGATCAGTGTTCGATAGTTAACTTATCGTGAAGATCCTTCGGGATCTTCAAAGTTCAGTGAATCTTCTGCGTACCCATGTGTCTCTCCATCAGAGTCCACGAGGTATCTGTAATATAACGTGTAGTAGAGTTCCTTCGAACCCACAATATGATTGATGTGGCGACCCCTCACTCTGGTCTCAAATGACTGTAACGTAACGTGGCGTAACCTCACTCATGCCCTGTAGATGACTGTTATGAACCAACGTGACTCTGCCTCAGAGCGCACCAGATGACTGACCTGCCCGCAGGCTCTTATATCTAATTCAGTAAAGAATATAGTCCTTTAATTACTTTCAGAAGCTAACTTCTGAGTTTCTGTTCTGATCCCCCTTTAAAATTTGCCAATGGGTAGCTAATGCTTTAAATGTCGGTAAGACAGTGTGCGGATTTTAATTCGTTCATTACATTACTTTTAATTAATTAAATTAATTATCATGCCTCTTACGGGGCTTACTTATTCACTCGTTTTCCTCCGCTGATCACTACGCGTAGGTCTGACTACGTCATCTGCCGTCAGCAGTTTTTATCTATTCATAGATTACGATGTTTAATGCCTTTAAAATCGCACTTCATTTTAGATTAGTCAATATGGTTTTATATTTTTACTTCAATGGCTTTTTTTTAAGTTATTCGCTATATTCTGAATATAAGACGATGTACTTTCCCTCGCCCTCACAGAATTATATGTTGAGTTGCATCTTTGACGTCCTCACTCCCCTGGGTCATAATCGTAAATTGATATAGAGTTCCACTCTTACTTTAGACATTAGTATCTCCATAAACACTTCCAATCTTGCTAGGTTGAGTGCTTGACTACATTCTTTTAATGGTCAACAAATACCATCGCTGAGCACATATTAATGGGTTTTAGCTCTGGTTAGCCCATATCACTTGACGTTAATTATATTTATTCATTTCGGTATTTTAAATTAAACATCTGCTCCTTGCATGTGTCTCGTTTTTAAGACCAAGTCTACAGAGTTCTTTTCCATAATGTTGTGAATTTACCCAACTTTTTCCATGGGGTTGCGTGTTCGAGTCTTGTACCGATCCTCGATTGGGTACAATATATACAAATGAAAGTTTGTCTGTTTCTTCGTAATTTCTACGGAAATTCGACTTATTTACGCGTTTCAGACTGTTTTATGATGGATGCGCGCGAAAATAAATTTGTTGTCTGTTTGTTTGTTTGTTTGTTTGTTTGTCTGTGGACAAGTTTGTTCCCTTATAACTTGAGAATCTCTGGGTGTATCAACGCAAAATTTAGTACACATATCCATCAGAGGCACGACACTAATCATTTATGTAACTTTCTCCGTACCTCTCATAAAAGGGAGCCTACCCCCTTAAAATACATGCTGAAATAGGCGTAGAAGGACGAGACAGAACTCATTTTCGGCCCCTCAATGTGAGAGACAAGACTCAAACCACATTTCAAGGCCCTAAAACCAACCGTTTTTGAGGTATTCCCAGAAAACTAATTTCATTTAATAAACTAATGAAAGAATGCAAGCCGGTAATCATGGCAACAGAAACTCAGAGGTCCATCTATTGCTGTAAGAAGGAATTCAATTCCATTAATTACATTAGTGTGAAAGTTTGCAAACGGCAGAAGGTTATCACGGAACCAAATTAAGCTGTAAATTTCCTCAATACGTACAATAGGCTTAAGGGGGTCAAGGAGTCCTATATAATTTTTCACGCGATTTACACCTGCGGGTGTGTTACGGCAGGTCTACTATATTCCTATCCCTATATTATATTATTATTAATATTATTATTATTATTATTAGTAGTAGTAGTAGTAGTAGTAGTATTATAGTATGGCGTACAACGACGAGACAAAGCCCCTCGGTGCCAGAAACAAAACTTGGGGGCCCTAAAGGGTCCTCGAAAACTACATTATAAGGCTCTAAAACCAACAGTTTCTAAGACATTCCCAGAAAACTAATCTAATATATAAACGTGAAAGTCTGTATGTATGTGGGATTGTTCCGTATACAAATCTACACCGTTCCACCAATTTCAACCAAATTTTGCATTCACATAGTCTAGGACCCAGAAGGAACGGCTGCCTACATGCATTTTCGATAGTATTTCTCATTCTTCTGATATCGGCCTACTTGCACTCGAGCAAAGGCTAATAAATTCAGAAAATTAACTTAAGAAGGAACTACTAGGCCGGCCATCTCTATGGCAACAGTAGCACAAGACGGGTCCACCAAGTTTCATTCAATCTCGGTAAGAGGACATGCCACTCATTCTTCTCAACGGCAACACTACCTCAAGAAGTGATCACCAGATTTCCACCTGTCTCTGTAAGGGCCATGCTACTCCATTTTCTCCATGACTACAGTCAAGACGTAAACACCAGGTCATGGGCCTCCATTTTCTATCCAAACCACGAAAAGAACATTAGGAATCTGAACGCCGTAAACATCTGAATACGTAGTTTTTTTTAAACAGAGGTCGATATAGGGATTTAAAATAATAATAATAAAATCAAATACATCGGCTAACCCTGCACGCGACCTAACGTAACAACGGCTATATATATCACCACGAAACTTAGTATTAAGGTTAAATGAGCTTAAATGATTCTGTTATTGTTGATTGATTTAGAGGTTTGGCGACAGCATGGCCATGTAGCCCCATCAACTGAAGTGTGCATATTTTTTTCTGATAACCAGTGTTACTGTGATGGCTGTAGTAGTGTGTGTATTTGTAATTCAGGTGAGGATTAAAAATGAGGTTGATGTTGCCTTCAGCTAGAAACTATCCCTGTATTTGCTTCGAGTAGAAGTGGGAAACCACGGAAAACATCTTCCAAATTTTGCCACGGGAGGCGCAGTGTACCCCTTTCCAGCTCTCAGACCAGAATTAAAATTTCTTGGCAGAGCCGGAGTCGAAGTCGGACTTCCAAGGCGACAGCCGAGAATGTTAGCTGCTAATCCACGTGGTCGTCTAAATGTGACATTTTGGGTCTAATTCCTAAAAGTCGCAAAAAATGCTGATTCGTTTCAGGAATTTTTGGAAATAATGTTGCTGTTTGGAGATATAATAGACCTTCTGTGCTATATGTCGCACGTGAAAATTGCGTGAAAAAATTCTAGGATACCCCTTGACCCCCTTAATTGCATTGATTAATTATACAGTCTAAGTTGGTTCCGTGATAACCTTTTAGCCATTTGCACACTTTCACAGAGATGTAATAAATGGAGTGACATTGCTTCTTACAGAAGTAGATGGAATGTTGGATGACAACCCTTGAGATAATGTAGTCATGTTTACCGACTTGCATTCCTTCATTAGTTTGTTAAATTATATTCAACTAGCTGAAGTACCCGTGCTTCGCTACTGGTCATAAATAAATTGAAATGTGAAGGTGACAGTAAAAACAGGGGATGGGCGAGGTGCTGCGCGGAGGGAGAGTTAGGATGGAACATTTTGTTCAGCTACACCGCTTGGCATTGACCTTGTTTTATAGCACACAATTAGGTTTTACTCTTGATGCCGCTGCTGTTACGGGAGATTTTGAATCTTTACCTTATGAAGGAAGGTATCACGCGCAATATATTGTATTGTTGTGTTATACTCTCCGTTAAGGTGTGTTCTACTACTAATATGTTTATTAATCCTAATGTTTTTATGCTGCATTGTTTTAATTTTTGACATTGTTAACCTGTACTTGCTATCTTTTGTATTACAAATCAGGAATACAGTAAGTGTGATAACACTTGACTAAGACTAACAGGACCAGAATAATTTGTAGCAACCAAAATGAAACAGTAACCTAAAATGATTAACCTCGCAGTGAACACTCCCTCTTTTCTACTTAAGACATGACTATAAGAGCAAATAATTTGTACAGAACATTACCTCCTTCGCTGCCCTCAACAGATACAGTACCGTAGCAAACCTACAGGTAACTGACGTCACCAATAATTCTCATAGTAATCATTAGAAGCCACGACCAGGCTCCTTTTGTACTTAAACACGGGTGCTTTCAAATTACGTTTTTCGTACATCAAAAAACAACATCCATACTAATATATAAAAGTGAGATGGTATGCTCTGTGTGTCTGTGTATTACTCGATCACCAAAGAACCACTGGTCCGATTTACATGAAATTTTACATGGAAGTAGCTGATTTACCTGGTTAATACGAGGCACGTCCAGAAAGTAAGTTCCGTTTGGTAATAAAATTAAATTGTGTACAGATACAGAAAAATTATTTATTGCACAACATTCTACACTTCTTAAACTACTTTTACACATAACTGCCGAACTTTTGCAGGCATTTGTCATAGTGTGGCACAAGTTTTTGGATACCTTCTTCATAGAAGTTTGCCGCCGACCCGTAAACGAGAGTGAAGACTCCCCTGTAAGATATCCTACCGTTTGGCCACCACTGTTAGGCAAATTGCGTGCCTACCTGGAGAACTGCGTATGTTTAGGAGTTCTCTTGACCACATACGCAATTTGCTTAACAGTTGCGGCCAAACGGTAGGATATCTTACAGGGGAGTTTCACTCTCGTTTACGGGTCGGCGGCAAACTTCTATGATCAAGGTATCCAAAAACTTGTGCCACGCTATGACAAATGCCTGCAAAAGTTCGGCAGTTATGTGGAAAAGTAGTTTAAGAGGTGTAGAAAGTTGTGCAATAAATAATTTTTCTGTATCTGTACACAATTTAATTTTATTACCAAACGGAACTTACTTTCTGGACGTGCCTCGTATATAGGCTCTTTTTGATTTCAATACTTTGCACTATTTAAAGATGGCGACCACATAAGTGACGTCAGTACACCCTTTGGTTTCAAACATTAATATTTCAATTTCAAATAAAAAGAGAACGCTAAGAAATAGAAAACTTTTGATGGTATATACTAGGTTTAAAATTTAAATTTCTATCACAATGGTCCTTATCACTTTCGTGTATCTCCAACTGTTAGCGAGTAAAACCTAATTGAGTGCTATAAAACAAGGTCAATGCCAAGCGGTGTAGCTGGTCAAAATGTTCCATCCTAACTCTCCCTCCGAGCAGCACTTCGCCTATCCCCTGTTTTAACTGTCACCTTCACATTTCAATTTATTTATGACCAGTAGCGAAGCACGGGTACTTCGGCTAGTTGAATATAATTTATCAAACTAATGAAGGAATGCAAGCCGGTAACCATGACAACATTATCTCAAGGGGTGATATCCAACTTTCCATCTATTTCTGTAAGAAGCAATGTCACTCCATTTATTACAGTTCTGTGAAAATTTGCAAATGGCTATAAGGTTATCACGGAACCAACTTAGACTGTATAATTCATCAATTCAATTAATGGGGTCAAGGGGTATCCAAGATTTTTTCACGGAATTTTCACGTACGACATATAGTACAGAAGGTCTATTATATCTCCAAACAGCAACATTATTTCCAAAAATTCCTGAAATGAATCAGCATTTTTTTCGACTTTTAGGAATTTGGGCCATTTGAGGCTAAAGAACCTGAATTTCCATGCACCACAGCCTTTATAATTTATGAAAGGGGTCTTCCCGTGCATGGGGACCTAACACAACGTAGAGGGTCAGCTGATATGTGACGTGTACTGCGTTTCGTCTACAAGGCTTTCAATTCTATTTCACGTCAGGAATTACACGTTAGGTGTATTTAGTTTGTGAGCACATTTTAACTATCATTTTCTTTTTTTTTTTTTCGACATGCGACATGCGGGTTCATCGTAAGGATGATTTTGTTTGATACTGTGTGGTAGATATACCCATATTTGGATATCTGGGTGATATGTTGTAGACAATTGAATTGTCTGTCTTTCTGTGTATCTTTATGTACGCCTATAACTCGTGTTCGGATACTTTGAGCATCGTAAAATTAGGTGTGGTGTCCATGAGAGCCAATACACCAATCATTTATAAAACTCTTCACCGAACTTATCATACAGTAGAAAGGTGGATACACGGAAAAACTTGTCAAAATACATGCTAAAATAGGCGAAAAATTATCCTAGAAGGACGACCAAAGCATATGTTGCGCTTCTCAATGTTAGACACAATATTCAGGAGTCTATAAAGGTTCTCCGAAAACCACATTTAAAGGCTCTTTAATTTACAGTGTGTGTGATATTCCCAGAAAACAAACTTCGGTCTGATCAACTTATGAAGGAATGACAAACCGCTAACCATTGCAACAGTAGCTCAATTGATAATGTCTGGTGTTAACACCGAACACTTCTGCTAGTTTGCTATAAATGCAAAGCATGATCCAATCTTATCAAGAGCCTTCACAAACTGCTTCATAAGGCCCAGCTTGATATGCAGTGGAGGAAAGATGATTTTCTCTCGTTCAACTAAGGGGTCGTTAATAACATTTTGTTCCCCAACATCCACGTTCTCCCTCTTAGACCACTCTTTTCTAACCCAGTGGCGTGTTTTGTCTCTGCTATCCCATAGGAACAAGAAGCAAGGATATTTGGTGTGGCCACTTTGCTGGCCAAGGAGAAAGTTCACCATTTTTATGTCTTCACAAATCACCCATTGATGTTCAGAATACTTTATCTTCTCCTAGACGAAAGCTAATGGTGTTATATTGTTCTTTCAGTTTCATTGAGTGAGCAATTGGTATTGAACCATATTTGTTCCCATTGTGTAGACGAACACATTTCTAACTTCGCTTTGAGATATCAATAAATAGGCGCCAATCATCTGGAAAACACTCAGGAAGAGCCATTTCCTCCAAGAGTACTTTTACGTCGTTACAAAATACAAGATTGTCTTCATGAGAGAAGAAGGGTAGCAGATCCTTTTCTCTTGTACGGTAAAAGGTAATTTTAGTTCCTTGTTCCAATAAGTTTTTCTCCTTCAACCTGGAAGCCAGTAATTCAGAAGCTTCTTTTGACAAGTTGAGATCTCTGGTGAGGTCATTTAACTCATCCTGGTTGAAACGTTGAGGCAGTGATGACATCACCTCATAATGACTGTCACCTTCGTTAATATCAGACAGGTGATAGAGGAAAACTTATATCTAGAAAAATAGAGCTGTTAGAGAAGAAATGATTTCATATTTAGATTCATTGACCCAAGTATACCTATAATCAGTTACAAAATCCCCGGAACCAAAAAGACTTGTTTTTTGCAGGCCTGTGAATCAATGTATTTACTATTTATTTATTGATTTTCTCGAAGCATATGATTCAATTCATAGAGAGAGCCTGTGGAATGTCATTACAGAGTTTGGCTTCCCCCTTAAACTCATTAACCTGTGTAGATAGTGTAAGGATGACAATATACTGTAAGTAGATTTTTGTGGGGTTTGAAGACATTTTTCAGTGTTGTCTTAGTCAACAAAAGTTTGGTGCTTTTCAGTCGGTCCACACGAAGGTTCCCAAAAGATTTGACCGACTGAAAAGCACCATACTTTTGTTATAAGTAGAATTCTCATGAATGGGAAAAGATCTGACCCTTTCACATACAGAACCGGTTTAAGACAGGGCGATGCTCTGTCCCCTTTTCTCTTCAACAATGCTCTCGAAAAAGTTATCAGATCACTAAAATTAGTCCCGGCTAGCATGCATCTCGGACAGTATCATAAAGTGCTTGCATACGCAGATGATATTGTACTCATAGGAATAAATGAAATTGAGATAGGAAATTGCTTGTTGAACTTGAGGGGATAGCTTCAAAATTAGGCCTTAGAATTAATGGACCAAAAAATTCCGTACATGGTAATGAAGAGAAGTATTGACGTGTATGGGAATCGTTCACCTCTTCTTATCGGCAAGCATAGTTTTGAGCGGGTTGAACATTTCAAATTATTGATTGATGAACAGAATCATAGAGAAGTGGAAATTAAAGTTAGAATACAGAATGCTAACAAGGTGTAACTTACTACTGTCTGCAGTTTTTGTTGGGATCCAAAGTTTTGACGAGAAATACAAAATAGAAAATATACAATACCACCATTAGGCCAGTTCTGACTTTTGGTGCAGATTCATGGAGTTTAACAAAACAGGAAGAACACCAGTTGCAGGGTTTCGAAAATAAAGTGTATAGGAAAATTTTGGACCATTTTTGGACCCCGCATGTCAAAGCTGGAATATAAAACAAACTTTTCGAGCCTTACAGTAGTCGCATATGATGCGTAACATCTGACATAGATGAAACCTCACGTGAAGTTGTTGATACACCGGTATTTTATAGTATTATTGGTACGAATATTAATCTATTGTAAAAGGGAGTGTTATACAGATATTGTAGTTTATTATACGGAACTCATTTTATTAGATGATTTGTAGCTTCCACTAGCACTATCTAATATATAAAAGTGAAAGTCTGTATGTATGTATGTATGTATGTATGTATGTATGTATATATGTTGGTTCCGTATACAAATCTACACCGTTCCACCAATCTCAACCATATTTTGCATACACATAGTTTAGGACCCAGAAGGAACCGCTGGCTACATGAATTTTCGATAGTCTTTCTCATTCTTCTGATTTCGGCCCTTTTTCACTCAAAAACAGGCTAATCAAATCATAAAATATACTCATGAAGGAATGGCAAGGCAGAGAGTTTCCATGGCAACATAGCTCAAGTCGAGACACGGCCGTCTGGATGCCAATTGCGCTCTGCACTACCGGAATAGAAAATGAGGATCTTTACTTGAAATCCCGTTAGTTACTCAACTGCTCACACAGCACTGTCAACCGAGTTTAGCATAACCAAGACTTGACACTATCTACTAGATATTTGTCAAATACCACTCACTCACTCACTCACTCACACATCCATCACGAAATCTCAGAACCCGCCCAACGGATTGGAATAAGATTTGGTATGCAGCTTACTCAAGGGCCGCAAACGCCCACTAAGAAAGGATTTTTGGATATTCAGGTTCTAAAGGGGTGTTAAGGGGGTAGACCTGCATTTCATCGAATAGCAATATCTCCCGATTGGTTTCACTGGGGGATGTGATACTCGGCATATAAACTCATCATTAAAAATAAGAAGACATGTGTCTGAGGGTTTTTCGATGTGGTGTATATTATGAGGTGAAAGGGGTGAAAAGTGGGGGTTGAAAGATTCTTAACGGAGCCTGTATCTCATAAACGACATAGGCGAGGAGTTTGAAACTCAGCGGAAAAAAATCAGCATAAAAAATAAGTAAATAGGTGTTTGACCGTTTTTTTTCATAAATCCAATTTAAGGGGCCTATGGCGAGGGGTGAAATTCTGTGTAAAAGAAAAACAGGAAAGAAAGTGTCCTAACCGATTGACTCACTCGCTCTTCAAACTCAGGGGGAAAACTGCTTAAAAATAAGTATAACTTATATGTGTTCGACAGTTTTTTTGATAAACCAAATTAAGGGGTTCATCGGGAGGGGTGAAATTCTGAAGAAAAAAATTGAAAGAAAATGTCCTGACTCACTCACCCACTCATCATCGCCCAGCCAAAAATATTGAAGTTGGAAACATGTCATTTTCGGGATATGTTCGTTGTATGTCAAAACCATACACTAAGGGAGGATTTTAGAATATTCAGGCTCTAAAGGGGTCTTAAGGGGGTTAAACCTGCATTTTATTTAAATAACAATATCTCACGAGTGGTTTCATTTGTGGATGTGATACTCGGCATATAAACTAATCATTAAAAATAAGCAGACATGTGTCTAAGGGTTTTTCGATGTGGTGTATTATTATGAGGTGAAAGGGGTGAAAATTGGGGGTTGAAGGATTCCTAACGAAGAGTGTAGACCTATCTCCTAAACGACATAGGCGAGAAATTTGAAACTCGGCGAAAAAAAAACAGCTTAAAAAATAAGTAAGTCGGTGTTCCACCGTTTTTTCATAAATTAATTTAAGGAGCCAATGGGGTGGGGTGAAATTCTGGGGGGAAAAAGGAGAGAAAGTGTCCTAACTGACTGACTTACTCACTCAATCATCAAACTCAGGGGAAAAAGACAGCTTAAAAAATAAGTTAATAGGTGTTCAAGCGTTTTTTCATCAATCCAATTTAAGGGGCCCATGGGGAGGGGTGATATTCTGGTAAAAATAATTGAAAGAAAATGTCCTGTCTGACTCACTCACTCGTCACGCCCAGCGAAAACTATTAAAGTTAGAAACATGAAATTTTGGGAATATGTTCGCTGTATATCGAAAACGTCAACTAATGAATGATTTTTGTTATTCGGGTTTTAAAGAGGTGTTAAGGGGGTAACGTGCATTTCATTGAATAACGATATCTCATGAGTTGTTTCTTTGGGGATGTGATATTCGGTATATAAGCTAATCATTAATAGAATCAGACATATGTCTAAGGGTTTATCGATGAGGTGTATATTACGAGGTGAAAGGGGTGAAAATTGGGGGTTGAGGGATTCTTAACGGAGCGTGTATCACTTAAACGACATAGGCGAGAGGTTTGAAATTCGGCGAAAAAAAAACAGCTTAAAATATAAGTAAATAGGTGTTCGACCGTTTTTTCATAACTCCAATTTATGGCGCCCTTGGAGAGAGGTGAAATTCTGGGGGGAAAACAGGAAAGAAAGTGTCCTAACTCACTCACTCATCAAACTCAGGGGGGAAGAACAGCTCAAAATAAGTAAATAGGTGTTCGACCGGTTTTTTTTTCATAAATCCAATTTAAGGGGTTCATGAGAGGGGTGAAATTCTGAAAAATAATTGAAAGAAAATGTCCTGACTTACTCACTCATCATCCCCCAGCCAAAATTATTGAAGTTAGAAACATGACATTTTGGGGCTATGTTCGTTGTATATTGAAAACGTCCACTAAGGAAGGAATTTTGGATATTCAGGTTCTAAAGGGGTGTTAAGGGGGTAGACTTGCATTTAATTGAATAACAATATCTCCCGAATGATTTCCTTTGGTATGGGATACTAGGCATATAAACTCATCATTAAGAATAAGAAGACACATGTCTGAGGGTTTTTCGATGTGGTGTATATTATGAGGTGTATGTGTGAAAAGTGAGTGTTGAAGGATTCTTAACGGAGCAAGTATCTCTTAAAAGACAGAGGCAAAAAGTAAGAATCTCAGGGAGAAAAATCAGATTGAAAAAGTAGGAGATAAGTGTTCGATCGTTTTTTCATAATCCAATTTAAGGGGCTCATGGAGAGGGATGAAATTCTGGGGAAAGAAGTCCACTAAGGAAGGATTTTTGGATATTCACTCATCATCCCCCAGCAAACCTATTGCAGTTAGAAACTTGAAATTTTGGGGATATGTTCGTTGTTTGTCGAAAAAGTCCACTAAGGATGGATTTTTGGATATTCATGTTCTGAAGGGGTGTTAAGGGGGTTAAACTTGCATTTCATTGAATAACAATATCTCACGAGTTATTTCATTTGGGGATGTGATATTCGGCATACAAACTAATCATTTAAAATAAGCAGACATGTGTCTAAGGGTTTATCGATATGGTGTATATTATGAGGTGAAAGGGGAGAAAATTGGGGGTTGAAGGATTCTTAACGGAGCGTGTACTGTATCTCTTATTCAACATAGGCGATACGTTTGAAATTCAGCGGAAAAAGCAGCTTAAAAATAAGTAAATAGGTGTTGGACCATTTCTTCATAAATCCAATTTAAGGGGCCCATGGGGAGGAGTGAAATTCGGGGGGGGGGGGAACAGGAAAGAAGGTGTCCTAACTGATTGACTTACTTACTCACTTATCAAACTCAGGGGGAAAACAGCTTTAAATAAGTAAATAGGTGTTCGACCGTTTTTTTTTCATAAATCCAATTTAAGGGGTTCTTGGGGAGGGGTGAAATTCTCAAATATTAATGAAAGAAAATGTCCTGACTGACTCACTCACTCATCATCGCCCAGCAAAAATTATTGAAGTTAGAAACATGAAATTTTGGGGATAAGTTCGTGGTATGTCGAAAACGTCGACTAAGGAAAGAGTTTTGGATATTCAGGTTCTAATGAGGTGTTAAGGGGGTAAACGTGCATTTCATTGAATAACAATATCTCACGAGTGGTTTCATTTGGGGATGTGATACTTGGCATATATACTAATCATTTAAAATAAGCTGTCACATGTCTAATGGTTTTTCGATGTGGTGTATATTATGAGGTGAAAGGGATGAAAAGTGGGGGTTGAAAGATTCCGAACGGAGCGCGTATCTCTTAAACGACATAGATGAGGAGTTTGATTTTCTCCGAGTTCCAATCACCTTAAAAATTAATAAATGAATAAATAATTAAAATAAGTAGATGTTCGACCGTTTTTTTTTCATAAATCCAATTTAAGGGGCATATGGGGAGGGGTGAAATTCTGGAATAAAAACGTCCACTAAGGAAGGATTTTTGGATGTTCACTCTCATCGACCAATCAAAACTATTGAAGTTAGAAGAAGGGGATATGTTTGTTGTGTGTCGAAAATGTCTACTAAGGAGGGATTTTTGGATATTCAGGTTCTAAAGGGGTGTTAACGGGGTTAAACCTGCATGTCATTGAATAACAATATGACACGACTATGACGCGAGCGAAGCGAGGCTAAAAATGAGATGGTGTGTGTCTGTGTATTACTCAATCACGCAAGAACCACTGGTCCGACTTACATGAATTTTACATGAAAGTAGCTGATTTAACTGGTTAACATATAGGCTACTTTTGATTTCAATACTTTGCACTATGGCGACCATTTTAGTGACGTCACTACACCCTTTGGTTCCAAACTTTCATATTTCCATTTCAAATAAAAAGTGAACGCTAAGAAATAGCAAACTTTTGATGGCATATACGAGGTTTAAAATTACATTTTCTATCCGAAAGGTATCTCCAACGGTTAGCGAGTAAAACCTAAATTTGTGCTATAAAACACGGTCAACGCCGAACGGTGTAGTTGGACAAAATGTTCCATCCTTAATCTCCCTCTGCGCAGCACCTCGCCTATCCCCTGTTTTAACTGTCACTTTCACATTTTAATTTATTTATGACGCGTAGCGAAGCACGGGTACTTCAGCTAGTATATTATATTGATGACTTCATTACCGTTATTGTGGTTAATATTTGAATAGCCATTGTGCAGAAACATAATACCGGCATTGCCGACTACTTAAAATGTTTCATATTAAAGCATATCATCATTTAAATACTGATACGAAGACTTCGACCATGTGCCATGTGATTTGTGTTTCAATCAGTTGACGCCAGAGTTGGCATGAGCGTTTACCGTCAGTGTTGAGCAAAGTTACTCGGGGAGTGGATACCGATCACTTTTATCCAGAGATTGAAAAACAGACTTTTAATAAATCATAATTGTTTTCAGCAAATATAATAAAATCAATATTTTACACCAAAGAACGACAACTTGAAGATGATTTATTGTAGGAATATTTGTAATGGCGCCTCCAAACCTTAAAGTAATTCGTATGAGATATACATTCCACAGCAGCCAGGAGGGATACGATCCAGCTGGCAGTGCGTCTTATACACTTCCGTCCGATCCACTTCCGTCCCATTTTTCAAAATCACTCCCACAAAAATATCCAGCAACCGAGAGGAAAGATGTTGCACATCAAAAAGATCAGATAAAGATACACACTCACTACCACAGCAAGCACCAATACTCAACAACATTAACTCCAGAAGGCTTCAATGGGCTGGTCATGTACTAACGATGGGAGATGATTGGATGGTCATACAAATCTTTAAAGAAGAACCAAGAGGAAAAAGGCCAGCAGGAATACCACGAAATTCCGGGAGAAATGAAATCTCCCAACTTCGTAGTCATCTGAATGTGGACAACTGTCAAGAACTCACCCAAAACAGAGTTCAGTGGAGGCATTTTGTGAGATTGGTGCGGGGTCTTCGCGTCCCTTAGAAGCCTTCAGAGTGAGTGAGTGTATTTACAATTAAACACAAGTGGAATTTTTCAGGTGGAATCACGTTTTGCCATCTTCTTCTGAGACATAAAGATTTTGTTGTCCGGATACTGGTGATCACGCCACATAGAGTTGTCCATGGGAAAAAATTGTTTTGTCTAAATGTACACCTGCTGCTGTTAAGTGAGTGGCATTCCGCTTTGTTAATAGAAATTGCGAATATTGTTTCAAGAGGGAACTGCACTCTTGCACACTGGAATGGCAAATCTATCAAAATATGGGGAATTAATATTATTTTTCCTTAAGCTATTCTGTGTGTAATTTTGCCACACTTATTGATGATTTGAACGTCAGCATGTCGCTATTAATAGACTTATAGTAAATTATCTCTCACCTTGGCCGCTGATGTACATTATGCAGTCTTTTCCAACAACACTTTTGCCTCACATGGCTCTCTAATTACCTAAAATTCCCGATTGTTGTTGTTTGAGTCTTCAGTTTTTTGACTGTTGAGGCAATCTCTTTAACCCTGGTCTACCCCTACAGTTCTTGTCCTCGACCCTCCCATGCATAACTAACCTTGCTATTCCTGGGTGTCTTAATGTGTGACGTGCCAACCTATCTCTTCTCTTCATTAGCAATCGCCAGAAACATCTCTCCTCTCCCACTCGTCTTAATAGTTCTTCATTTATTACCCTATCTACCCATCTGATCTTCATCATTCTCCTGTAACACCACATTTCAAACGCTTGAATTGTCCTCTTTTCTGCTGCACCATTAGTCTTGGTTTCACTTCCTTATAGTGTCACGCTCCAGACAAAAGCTTCCAAAAATGACTTCCTAATACCTGAATGTATATTCCATGTCAACAAATTCCTTTTCTGTAGAAATGCTTTCTTTGTCTGAGCCAACCTGCTTTTTATATCCTCTTTGCTTCGTCCATCACAGGATATTTTGCTTTCTAAGCAACAGAATACTCCTACTTCCAGTAGCGTTTCACCTGCCAATTTGATGCCCATAGAGGTTTCGTATTTATTTCGGCAGCATTCCAATAATTTTGTTTTACATTTATTTTATTGATTTTCATCATGAATTCTTTCCTCAAGACGGAGTCCATACCATTAAAAAAATCTCGTTCAAATCCTCTGGCGTATCGGCCAAGATGACGATGTCATCAGCAAATCTCAAAGATTAAATTATTTCTCCTTGAATCTTCGCTCCCACTTAAAATTTTTCTCCAATTTCCTGGATATTGTGCTTTTAGAGATCTTTGAAATTCGTTGCCCTCACACATGGTGTAGATGCATTGTCAAAGGAAAACATTTCATGTTACGAACATGGGCCACATAACCTGTACCGAAAGCTTCTGCAGATTTAACAGAAGGCCTATTCTGAATAGCAGTTCCTTGAACTCAGATTTGCCAACATTTTATTGTATCTTTCCATGTGGTATATCTCCGTACCTCAACATACAAAAAAGTGCTTTAAAAATCATGTCTTTTGTAAATTTTGGAAAAGGTGGTGAGTGTGGTTTTTGCCGAAGTGGATACTCGCTCGTAGAAATTCTTTTCAGTAAAATAGTCTGGTTCACAATTTTGTTAGTGCACATTGAGGTATGTGACAGCGGGATTCCTTAAGTGTTATGGAAACGGCAATAGCCGCCACAGAGCTTCGTTGCTACTGAAATTACTACCAGACTGATATTTGTACTTAACTATACGGGATTTGTGAGCCCAGTGTTTATGAAATTGAACGTAGCTATATCGCTACCTTTATTTAGTAGCCGCTACTGTAGTGTTTAAAAATTAAAGGTGGTATTGGAAGGCGCATTCCCCAATTTTTTTACCCCTGGCACTATGGTCCATGAAGGACCTAAGCCTATAATGCGACCGCTTCCCAGCCATTTGGCCTGCAGATATTCTGGTGACGCGTGGTCAGTACATCGTGTCCCCTCGGCCATTAATCGCTTTAAAATGTGGTTTTCGGTGTCCCGTAGGGACATACCGAGTATTGTTTCTCGCATCGAGGGGCGTTAAATGAGCTTTGTTCGGTCTTTATGCGACATCTTCGATATTTTGTTCCAGTTGAGTATTTATGGTGACTTTTCAGTTAAGATGCCCGTTCCACGGGAACAATGATTTATTTCCGGATGAAAGGCAGCCTATATGTTATACCAGGGTATAAGCTGTCTCCATATCAAATTTCATCCAAATCCGGCCAGCCGTTTTAGTGTCAAGAGGTAACAAACTAACACACTGACACACACACACAGACTTTCACAATTATAATATATATAGTGATATAGGGATATAGGGATTTACTAGTTAGTTATTGATACTGTCCCCGTTCAAAATAGTATTAATTTGTATTTCTAAGTCACGGCGTCTGACAGTCGATGAAGCACATGGAGATTTCAGGGAAACTTGATCTCACGGATGTACAACACAGTACCAGGAGGACTGCGTATGTTTAGGGGTTCTCCTGACCACATACGCAATTTGCCTAACAGTGGTCGCCAAACGGTAGGATATCTTACAGGGGAGCCTTCACTCTAATTTACGGTCGGCGGCAAACTTCAATGAAGAAGGCATCCAAAAACTTGTGCCACGCTATGACAAATGCCTGCAAAAGTTCGGCAGTCATGTGGAAAAGTATTTTAAGAGGTGTAGAATGTTGTGCAATAAATATTTTTTCTGTATCTGTACACAATTCAATTTTATTACTTTCTGGACGTGCCTCGTATTTTATGTATCTCTTGTACTTCTGGCACATGTAGGGCCACAATTATAAAGTATTGTTAATATGTATGTATTGAATACATTATCGGAAAAAAAACTCTTTAACAAACGGGGCACAGAAGCCCTCTTTCAGCGCTCACAAACAACAACGAACACACGTAGAGAGCAGCTCTGTTGGCAACTGTGTGTTCTTTGTTCAGTCAGTTGTTTATCGACAGTTCAAAGTGCGTACGTTCGTAAATTCTTGTTTTGTGCGCAACCGTTGTACAGCACATTATTTTATTAAAAGATTGCGGAATGGGTTATAAATGAAAAAAGAGTTGTAGTGACTATAGATGAGAAACTACGTGCTATAAAGCGACTAGATTCTGGGGTAACGACCAAAACTATTGCCTTCGAGTTAAGGTTAGGAGAACGTACAGTTGGAGACTGGAAGAAAAAACAAGCAGAAATTGAAAAGTGGTGTGCTGCCCAAAGTAGTGGAAGTGGTTTGAAAGTAAGGAAAACGATTGTATTATTATTTATTTACCATAAATCAAACAGAAGTATGGAAGACCTAGTGAAAATGGGCAAGCCCCACATACATATTATGTGTTCCACTGGCACAGTTTGCATCTACATTTGGTTTTGTAATATTTACATGATTTACAAAGATATTTGCATTATTTACAATAGAATATTAACATAGTTCACTCACTCTCTCACGCACGCACATTCATCATCTCAATCACTCCATAGACTACATTCATTCATTCGACGAGACAATCAATCACTCATACAGAAGTTTATTTATAGGCCTACAATGTACCTATTTTTGTACGGCTTGAATTTCCGAAGAGGTAAGATCTTGGCATCCCCTGGCAGCGTGTTCCATAACCACGCAGAGCGGCCGTAGAAACCTGTCGGGTAGGCACTGCTACGAGCTAAGGGTGAATTTGAATTTATTGTTTCTCTTATACAGGCCACTGAGGCTACGAAGCCTCTTTATGCAGCTTTCCTCATTCAGAGGGCGGTTAAATACAATAGAATAAATGAGGAAAGGAAAAAGAACTTAACCTTTACATACAGTTGACAATAGAAGTTCTTGTTATTACATCCGTTCACCTTGAACATGATAATTGTATAGCTGATAGATTACAACGAAGGGAGTGTTTTATCGCTCTGATTGGAAGTCCTGAATACTGGTGCAATTTATATTTATTCCAGAGAATGCTAGCTGAAATACTGAATGAACCTTTGCATTTTTCGGTTCTGTGATGAGGTATCTGGAGCGTTTGAGCAGTGTGTCTATTCGCACGGTTATGCACTGATTGCATGGGAGTTAGTGTGCAGTAAATATAAGACGAATTTTGAATTTTAGAATTTTTATCACAGTCAGAGCCATGGCATACCGTCTTCGTTCCTTTAACTTGAGCCATCCAATCTGGACGTAAAATGGAGTTATATGAGACTCTCTTGGTACATTGAGATGGTGACGATGATAATTGTTGTTTTAAGGGGCCTAACATCGAGGTTATCGGCCCCTAATGTTCATTGAGAACAAACCGCAAGCAAGCATTTTGCATTCTTTGCAATTTTGTATTGAGGACCTCTCCCATATCATGGTAAATTATAGATCCATAGTCAAATATTGGTAATATCAAACTCTGTATTAGTATCTTTCGTACATTTTGAGGCAAATAGAAGCAAGTTCGCCTAATGTGATATAATGAAGATGCAACCCTCTTCAGAATCATGTTTGTGTGATCCTGCCACGATAATCGAGAGTCAAAAATAACTCCCAGATTTCTTACTGCCGACTGGTACGGAACTGTTTGGGATGCAAGCTGTAAAGGTGGTACAGGGTCAGGTAGGGAACTGAGTAATTTGGTATAGCCGATGATGGTCGGTTGCGTTTTTTTTTCGAAGTTTAGTATTAGATTATGATCGAATGCGTACTGAGATGGGCTTTGTCACTATTAATTAGGGCTACGTTCAAATGACTGGATTTCAGATCCGTATGTAGATATAGCTGTAGGTCGTCTGCGTACATATGATGTTGATAGAATTTAAGGACAGATGGAAGGTCATTTATATACACGGAGAACAGGAGTGGACCAAGGACCGAACCCTGCGGCACACCTGTTGTTACTTCACACCATTCTGAAACATTGTCATCTGCTAGGATTACTCTCTGATATCTGCCTGTTAGGTAAGACTTAAACCAGTTCGTTACTGACTTTGAAAGGCCTAGATTTCTTAATTTAACTAGTAGGATCTCATGGTGAACTCTGTCAGAAGCTTTGCTGAAATCGAATAGAGATAATATAGTTATTTACTTCCGGTCCATTGCTAGACGAATGTCGTCTGTGACTTTGATAAGGGCTGTCAGAGTACTATGTTTTGATTTAAATCCAGATTGGTTCGGGTATAGGATATTGTTGGAATTTATATATTCATAAAACTGATCAAAACAATCCGTTCTAACGCATTCCCAATTGCACACAATATACTTATTGGTCAAAAGTCACTACAGTTTAAGGCGTTCGTGAATTTTGGAATTTCATTGATGTTGGCTTTTTTCATTGTGTCGGATAAATACCCATTTGCAGGCTATAGTTAAATATATCCAATAAAACTGGCATGAGGAGGTCCATATTCCTTTTTAATAGCGTAATAGATATGATCTGGTCCTATGGCTTTTGAAGTTATCCTAAATATGGCTAAATGAATGTCCTCTGGATATATATATCCAAAATGAAATTCTTCCCGTCGGTCAGTAGATTTTTCCCTGTAGTTAGCAACAGTTGACAAAACTATATTGCTGTCTACAACAGTTAATACGTTTAAATAATGCTTATTAAGCTCATCAGCGCTCATTGTTGGTTTATTGTTTTGTGTCTGGATTTTCCAACACCGAGAGTTCTTGCAGCTCTCCACTAAGCCGAAGAGTTTTTAGCTGAATTAATTAGCGAATAAGTGTAACGTATCTTTGTATTACGAATAACTTGCTGGGTTCTGTTGCGTAAGCTTTTGTATTCTACAATGTCCTGGGATTTCTGTGTTCTGTTGCATTTCTTTCTGGCTCTATTTCGAGATTTTATTAGATATTTTATTTCTGTGTTGATCCAGGCAGCTGGTGCGTGCCTCACGTTAGCTGGGCGCACTGGGGCATGGCGATCATATAAATCAATTAAAAATGTGTTGAAAGTTTCGACCTTCTCATCTATAGTTTGCTGCTCGAGAACAGTGTGCCATGGATCCGAGATGGCATCAGCCTTAAACCTTTCATAATTAAACCTGCTGAAGTCTCGAAATTTCGAATACTGGGCTTATATTTTGGAGTTGACAGGGTAGCCTATATACTGCGTATAAGAGATCATGTGCTGAGAAGCCAGAAGCAGCTGTTTGGCCAAACTCAATTACGTGCTCATTGCAATTGGATGCTATTAGATCCAGAGTAGAGGAGGAGGTTGCAGTGTGATGTGTATCTTGATACGGGAGCCACGACAGATTGCAAGTATTTAGAGTTTCTACTATGTTTTTCGTTTCATATGTAGTCGACCCAAAATGGGCATTGAAATCACCGGCTAATATCGGTGGAACGAGACTTACACCTCGTCCTCTCCCAACTGAGCGATATGCCAATGACAGCCGGCAAAAGGGGTCAATATATGTTGAAAGGAAAGCATAATGGTACTGCTTGGTTCGGAAGAGAAAATATAGAACTCCAGCCTATCCAGCTTTTTGTTATCCGGCTTGACCTTCCTCCACATTAAGCCGAGAGTCAACTATATTTCAAGACATCATAACTCCATTTGTGGTTGGTTGGCACCTAGTTTAGGGTCTGCGACAACACGGTCATGTAGCCCCGTGTACTTAGTGTGTGTGTAGAACTTGTCTGCTAACCGGTTTTGATTGTGATGACTGTATTAGTGTGTGTATCTGTTTTAATTCAAGTAAGAACTGCAGACATTCAATTTTTCCAAGTAGTTCCTACTTTTGCCGCCAAACGCCACCGTCAACGACCAACTAGTTCAGAACTTAGTTGCCAGATGCCACCTATATATAATTTAACTCCACACAGGTGTAATTAGTGGATGGTTCTTTAACATGCCATACATCTATGACATTGGACCGCAGGATTTACTTCCCCTCCGAAGGAAGGCATACTGAGAGATTTTTAACGTTCTTAAAAAATCCGACGACTTCGGCTGGGTTTGAAACCGCGATCTTGGGCATAGAAGCTATGCCTACTACCAACTACGCCACCGAAGCCGCTTTCCATTTGTATTTCCTAAATTGTATTACTGAATCCTATTTCAAGTAATGGAACAATATTCTGGCATTTCCATAATCTTTCCAGAACATTCTGGTACCCTAGAGGCCTACTCCAAAGCCTGACAGGCTACAAAGGACAGGAGAGGAGAAACAAGACTTCAAACTCGTGAAGGGATTACACTTGGCGTTTGTATTCTAAATACACATAGAAAATTGCTTAAGGGTTCGCAGTTGGATAATTGTGGAAAAGTATACTCAAAACTGTGGGAAACTCGTATACCAAGTTGGTTATGCAAATCGTAGATTTAGTCAATGTGCGCGGGTACAAGTAGCCGCAAGTTCGAATGAATTCTGTGTTCCACGAGGTTATAGATAAAGCCTTGCATGGATGCGGTTATCTGCAACATTTTTCGCCATGCGTATATACAGTAGTTTTCATGGCTGGGTGGATAGCGGGTAAGCTGCGGATAATAATAAATAATAATAATAATCCCTGGCACTACAGCCCATGAAGGGCCTAGGCATGCCAAGCGACCGCTGCCCAGCCATTTGACCTGCAGATTTTGGGGTGACGCGTGGTCAGTGCATATACTCCCCTCTGCAGTTAATCTTGATTTTCTTGACAGGGCGCTGCCTCACTGTCAGACAGCTACTCAATTGTCCTCACGGGGCTGAGTGCACCCCGTTCCAGGCCACACGTATGATTCTAAAATCCCTGACGGTGCTGGGAATCGAATGCGGGGCCTCCGGACGAGAGGCAAGCGTGCTACCCCGCGGATAATGTTTAGAATTAATTTGGGGATAGTTTTAGAATATAATATTGAACTGTTTTTCTTTTTGTAAATAATTTAAGGTTTTGCTAAGATCTGCGTCCTCCACATTTATTGCAATTTCGCTATTTGCTTTCGCTTGGATTGTATGAGAATAACAGAGAGGTGAGGAAATAATCTCAATTAATGTTGACTTCTGAGAGCCTCCGTGGCTTAGGCGGCAGCACGCCGGCCTCTCACCGCTGGATCCGTGGTTCAAATCCCGGTCACTCCATGTGAGATCTGTGCTGGACAAAACGGAGGCAGACAGGTTTTTCTCCGGGTACTCCGGTTTTCCCTGTCAAAAATTTCATTCCAGCAACACTCTCCACTATCATTTCATTTCATCTGTCATTCATTTAATCATTGCCCCAGAGGAGTGCGTCAGGCCTCGGCAGCCGGCACAGTTCATATCCTCGCCGCTCGATGGGGGCTTCATTCATTCCATTCCTGACCCGGTCGGAGACTGGAAGCAGGCTGTGGATTTTCATTTTTCAGTGTTGACTTCTATCAAAATAAGTCCTTATACCTGCGCTTGCCTGCGTGGCTATATCCGTCGACTATGGAATAGCTATAATTAGCCGAGCGCTGTTTCACTTGCTGTTACTCAGAGGGACGAAACTCAGTCAACATTGTCTTGTGATTCACTCATAGCCTAAATAAAGAAAACAAATATCCTAATATGTTGCTTTAATACGTTATGCTTTATTTAATAATTGAAAAATAATATTGTAATGTCAACGGATTCAGTTAAAAACGTGAGGATGCGGATAACAGTCATGCGGATGCGGGAAGGATGCGGATAACAGTCGTGAGGATGCGGGGAGGAGGCGGATAACAGTCATGCGGATGCGGGGTGGAGGCGGATAACAGTCATGCGGATGTGGGGAGGATGCGGATAACAGTCATGCGGATGCGGGGAGGATGCGGATAACAGTCGTGCGGATGCGAGGAGGATGCGGATAACAGTCGTGCGGATGCGGGGAGGAGGCGGATAACAGTCATGCGGATGTGGGGAGAATGCGGATAACAGTCATTCGGATGCGGGGAGGATGCGGATAACAGTCATTCGGATGCGGGGAGGAGGCGGATAACAGTCGTGCGGATGCGGGGAGGATGCGGATAACAGTCATGCGGATGCGGGGAGGAGGCGGATAACAGTCGTGCGGATGTGGGAAGGAGGCGGATAACAGACATGCGGATGTGGGGAGGAGGCGGATAACAGTCGTGCGAATGCGGGAAGGAGGTGGATAACAGTCGTGCGGATGTGGGGAGGAGGCGGATAACAGTCGTGCGGATGCGGGGAGGATGCGGATAACAGTCGTGCGGATGTGGGGAGGAGGCGGATAACAGTCGTGCGGATGTGGGGAGGAGGCGGATAACAGACATGCGGATGTGGGGAGGAGGCGGATAACAGTCATGCGAATGCGGGGAGGAGGTGGATAACAGTCGTGCGGATGTGGGGAGGATGCGGATAACAGACATGAGGATGTGGGGAGGAGGCGGATAACAGTCATGCGAATGCGGGGAGGAGGCGGATAACAGTCATGCGGATGTGGGGAGGATGCAGATAAGTCATTCGGATGCGGGGAGGATGCGGATAACAGTCATGCGGATGTGGGGAGGAGGTGGATAACAGTCATGCGGATGTGGGGAGGAGGCGGATAACAGTCTTGCGGATGTGGGGAGGATGCGGATAACAGTCATTCGGATGCGGGGAGGATCCGGATAACAGTCATGCGGATGTGGGGAGGAGGCGGATAACAGTCATTCGGATGCGGGGAGGAGGCGGATAACAGACATGCGGATGTGGGGAGGAGGCGGATAACAGTCATTCGGATGCGGGGAGGATGCGGATAACAGTCATGCGGATGCGGGGAGGATGCGGATAACAGTCATGCGGATGTGGGGAGGAGGCGGATAACAGTCATTCGGTTGCGGGGAGGAGGCGGATAACAGACATGCGGATGTGGGGAGGAGGCGGATAACAGTCGTGCGGATGCGGGGAGGATGCGGATAACAGTCGTGCGGATGTGGGGAGGAGGCGGATAACAGTCGTGCGGATGGGGGGAGGAGGCGGATAACAGTCATGCGGGTGTGGGGAGGAGGCGGATAACAGTCATGCGGATGTGGGGAGGAGGCGGATAACAGTAATGCGAATGCGGGGAGGAGGCGGATAACAGTCGTGCGAATGCGGGGAGGAGGCGGATAACAGTCGTGCGGATGTGGGGAGGAGGCGGATAACAGTCGTGCGGATGTGGGGAGGAGGCGGATAACAGTCGTGCGGATGTGGGGACGAGGCGGATAACAGTCGTGCGAATGCGGGGAGGAGGCGGATAACAGTCGTGCGGATGTGGGGAGGAGGCGGATAACAGTAATGCGGATGTGGGGAGGATGCGGATAACAGTCGTGCGAATGCGGGGAGGAGGCGGATAACAGTCGTGCGGATGTGGGAGGAGGCGGATAACAGTCGTGCGACTGCGGGGAGGAGGCGGATAACAGTCGTGCGGATGTGGGGAGGAGGCGGATAACAGGCGTGCGGATGTGGGGAGGAGGCGGATGACAGTCGTGCGGATGTGGGGAGGAGGCGGATAACAGTCGTGCGGATGTGGGGAGGAGGCGGATAACAGTCGTGCGGATGTGGGGAGGAGGCGGATAACAGTAATGCGGATGCGGGGAGGAGGCGGATAAAAGTCGTGCGGATGTGGGGAGGAGGCGGATAATAGTCATGCGGATGTGGGGAGGAGGCGGATAACAGTCATGCGGATGCGGGGAGGATGCGGATAACAGTCATGCGGATGTGGGGAGGAGGCGGATAACAGTCATTCGGTTGCGGGGAGGAGGCGGATAACAGACATGCGGATGTGGGGAGGAGGCGGATAACAGTCGTGCGGATGCGGGGAGGATGCGGATAAAAGTCGTGCGGATGTGGGGAGGAGGCGGATAACAGTCGTGCGGATGGGGGGAGGAGGCGGATAACAGTCATGCGGGTGTGGGGAGGAGGCGGATAACAGTCATGCGGATGTCGGGAGAAGGCGGATAACAGTAATGCGAATGCGGGGAGGAGGCGGATAACAGTCGTGCGAATGCGGGGAGGAGGCGGATAACAGTCGTGCGGATGTGGGGAGGAGGCGGATAACAGTCGTGCGGATGTGGGGAGGAGGCGGATAACAGTCGTGCGGATGTGGGGACGAGGCGGATAACAGTCGTGCGAATGCTGGGAGGAGGCGGATAACAGTCGTGCGGATGTGGGGAGGAGGCGGATAACAGTAATGCGGATGTGGGGAGGATGCGGATAACAGTCGTGCGAATGCGGGGAGGAGGCGGATAACAGTCGTGCGGATGTGGGAGGAGGCGGATAACAGTCGTGCGAATGCGGGGAGGAGGCGGATAACAGTCGTGCGGATGTGGGAGGAGGCGGATAACAGTCGTGCGAATGCGGGGAGGAGGCGGATAACAGTCGTGCGGATGTGGGGAGGAGGCGGATAACAGTCGTGCGGATGTGGGGAGGAGGCGGATAACAGTCGTGCGGATGTGGGGAGGAGACGGATAACAGTCGTGCGGATGTGGGGAGGAGGCGGATAACAGTCGTGCGGATGTGGGGAGGAGGCGGATAACAGTAATGCGGATGCGGGGAGGAGGCGGATAACAGTCGTGCGGATGTGGGGAGGAGGAGGATAATAGTCATGCGGATGTGGGGAGGAGGCGGATAACAGTCATGCGGATGTGGGGAGGATGCGGATAACAGTCGTGCGAATGCGGGGAGGAGGCGGATAACAGTCGTGCGGATGTGGGGAGGAGGCGGATAACAGTCGTGCGGATGTGGGGAGGAGGCGGATAACAGTCGTGCGGATGTGGGGTGGAGGCGGATAACAGTCGTGCGAATGGGGGGAGGAGGCGGATAACAGTCGTGCGAATGCGGGGAGGAGGCGGATAACAGTCGTGCGGATGTGAGGAGGAGGCGGATAACAGTCGTGCGAATGGGGGGAGGAGGCGGATAACAGTCGTGCGGATGCGGGGAGGAGGCGGATAACAGTCGTGCGAATGTGGGGAGGAGGCGGATAACAGGCGTGCGGATGTGGGGAGGAGGCGGATAACAGTCGTGCGGATTTGGGGAGGAGGCGGATAACAGTCGTGCGAATGCTGGGAGAAGGCGGATAACAGTCGTGCGGATGCGGGCGGAGGCAGATAACAGTCTTGGGAATCCGGGGAGGATGCGGATAACAGACATGCGGATGCGGGATGGAAGCGGATAACGTTTTGTTTATCCGCGCAGTACTCTAGTTATAGAGTGAACCATGAGGTGATCAATATTGAACGAGGTGGAAACGTGGTCAGCCATACGTGATAATTTGTGCTAACGCTATTCAAAACTTGAATTGCAGCAGTGATTCTTTTAATTAAAAACCTTCATCATATAGGCTATAGACAGTAGCTCACGTTTAAAATTCTATTCAGTCATTTGACACTGATAAAAGTTATTGGAGCGTCAGGCGTCTGTCTTGTCCTATTCATTAACTGTCGTCAGACAGACAGTGTTTCATTTGATTGTTTAGATTTAAATGCTAAGCATTCTTTCGTCACAATGGCTTGACTTGGCTGCTCATAATGAGATAGATTTTTGAAGGAGTACATTGTATTATCTCCACAGAGTAAAAAACAAAATCCCCAATTCTTGGAAGTAACGGATAGTCTCGAATTACTGGATGGATTTTGATGCGGTTTTCACCATTCTATAAAGGATTTCTCGAGGAAGGTTTCTGTAGAAAAACATACATTTATGACCAAAGTATGCCGAGTAGTAACGATTTCAGTGAATTGAGTCGAAGAAAAACTTGTCGTTCGTGCGTCTTTTAAGCGTACGCTGGGTAAACCGTTAAAAATATCTATATACAATGAGTGTAAGATTTCTTCAGGTCTACAAAATAATCCGGGACAGCATATCTCTATATTTAATACATCGCCCACTATAACTGTTCTATAGTTTTCATTTTTTCCAAAAATCTCCAGTGGAAATATAAATTAGTAACTACGGAGGGAGTTAACGATCGAGTGAGCCTAACACGCCAGCTTCGGCCACCATCAATCTGCCGAGTCGTGTCGAGTTAAGAATTTCTTTGTTCTCTTCGGCTTTTCTGAATTGAGTCCTGCCGTTCGTGTGCCTTTCAAGCTTACGCTGGGTAAACCGTTCAAGATACCGGGCGAAGCCGGGGTGGGTTGCTTGGACCGGAATTAATTCATATCTGAAAGAAGATCATGACGTGGAAATCTATGACAGTGAATGAATAATCATTATTAAGCATTTCGTAGACAAGGAAAAAGCACAAAGTTAAAAAATGCAAATAATAAATTCGACATACAGAATTTAAACACGAAATATGGCAAGATCAATAGAGTCGCCCACTTTAAATACCTAGGTGAAGTGCTTGAACCGACGGGAAAAGAGAAAATCGCGCAGAACACTAGGTTAATGAAAATGAAGAGAGCCTTATACAAGACACAGAGTGTCTACAACAAAAAATGTCTGTCCACATTCACTAAACTTCGTCATTACAACACGGTTATTAAACCTGAGGTGCTTTATGCTAGTGAGACGTTGACGTTACACACTAAGGGCGACTTGGAAAAAATCCTCACAGAGGAAAGAAAAATAATAAGGAAAATAATTGGACCAAAGCACACAGATGAAGGATACAGGCTTCACTCCAGAGACACCACAGAGAAATTGTCCAACCTCGCAGCAGACATCAGAAAGAGGCGACTAAAATTTTATGGCCACATCAGCAGACTCCCACAAACTAGACTCACCAACAAAATTCTTAGATACATACAGCGGCTCAAGATTACTACACCCTGGATGATGCAAGTCAAAATTGATCTAGTAAAAGCACAAGTCGACCCAGAAGACGTCATAGACAAAAGCGTATTTAGACACAAAGTATACAAGTGGGAAATGTTGTCAGAGAGAGCTGCACCTACAGCCCAAAGACCAAAGTGGACCGAAGAAAGGAAGAGGGCCTTTAGTGCACGAATGAAAGAGTACTGGAAAGACAGGAAGAACAAAAAGTCATGATTGCTTCGCGTGGTCTAATAGGCCTGTAACGTGTAAAATAAAAATAAATAAATAATAATAATAATAATAATAATAATAATAATAAACATGCCAGCGAACGCATGAAGGAGTATTGGGTGCAGAGAAAACTTCGTACCAAGAAAAAGAAATGAAGTAGCGAGATCCTAAGTGGTCCATTCGCGTGTAAAAAAAAATCATATTTAATGAAGCCAATGGCCATACATGATACAATCACACAACTACGCTGTAAATAGAATATACAAATCGACAGTTTAGATATAGTATTTGACTTTCACAGAATATCGTTAGCGAGGTTTGTCTGTGTTTGCATTTCATCACGTGGTATATATCACAGTGTTCGCCACAGAGTTTACATTGGCACAGTTCACCTCAGTTTGCTTCTGAAGGGTGATGAGCTGAGTCGAAATTACATTGGGAGGAGGGGGAGGTAGTTGGGAGGTGAGACAAGCTGAAACATAATCAATGAAAGGTAGTGTACGATCCCGAAATTTCAAATCCTCCCTAATATATGTTTTTCCTGTTTAATATAGCCTTTTATTCGTAGAATTTGCACTTATTAATGTGCAACTGCTGAAAGTTAACAACAATTTTGTTGACATTAAATTAAGAAGTCCAGTTTTCATCGAAAATATATATGTCCTTATGTATTCCCCGTCATTGTACGCATATTAATAAAGTACAGTTTCCAACTTAAAGCACCAACACGACTTACCACAATATTATACACTTTCCACAATGACACTCACACTCAGATACTAACAGAATGACGACTGACAAGTGGTGTACATTTGGAAAGGGATGAGGGGATATAGCGCCACACACATCTCACTGCCATCGCTCCCGATAACTGAACAGCTGCTTATTTTGCACATTCAGTAATTGTTAAGTTAGGCTAATAAATTAATGTACACCAGTGAAAAGAAATGCTTTCAAATCACTAAGTATAAGCTTACATAATTCAATCATTTTTCATCGATCTGACTATTGGTATGATTAAAAACTCGCAGTAGTGCCCGGCTACGCCCGATGGATTTATTTGTTTCATGGATGATAATGAATGCTACTACAGAACTTGCACATTATACTTAAACTATCAGAAAACACAGATATAAAAATAATTATTTTTGTGGTAGTGGGGGTGATAAGTAGTACAGTATAATGGACGTATCATTCAGGTCATTGTTCAGTAATGATAATGATAATAATGAATAGGGAAACGGTTATTTACTAACTACAGTACTGACACATGTAATTTACAAACGAATTGAAAAATATTGTTAGAGAGAGGAGTAAGTGAAATAAAAGAAACTGCTTAGGGCCTATATCTCATTGGCTGTTAGAAAAGTAGAGACCAATAGTGTCGTCTTTTGTTGCATAGCACCGTAGGAAAATAATCAGAGCACTTTGGAAAACTTGGGCTGTCCCGAGCTCCTTAGGTAGCAATAGTGTCATTTATCGCTACATAGCGCTGAAGGATAATGATCGGAATAAATGAAAGTAAAGTTGAAAGCACCAAGGCTTATTGCCGCTGATAACCTCAATGCACAGCACCAAAACCATCGCACTTATACGGTGGCAAATTTTTTTCATGATGATAACTGTTTTCTGGGCCCTAAGAGAACCTTTTGCATTAATTACTCCCCGTGACTGCAATTTATAAGCAGCGAAATATGTACTATTCTCATTTTTCAATTCTGCTCCAGAACACACGTAGGGGCGGCGTGATGCCACCTGCATTGTCAGACGAACTTATTAAAATATTCTTACAGTTACACTACTGCGGACATGATCGGTTCTAGGGCCTTAAACGTGGTTTTCAAGTTCCTTTTGTCTGTTATTCTAAGTGTAGGGAATGGAGAGAGTTGTCCAAAATATCAAGTGGACAGTGTTACCAGCAGGGTTTCAAACGGTATGTCGAATTCGTTGCAATTAGGTGAAACGGTGTAGATTTGTGCTAAGGAGCCTAAATGCAAAGAATGGAGTGGTCTGTCTGAAATTTCAAGTAGACAGTTTTACTCGTCGGATTCCAAAGGGTAAGTATGTAAAATTTGGTTCAGATCCTTGAAACAGTGTAGATTTCTGCCAAAGGGCCTACATGCGGGGAATGGAGTGGTCTGTCCAAAATGTCAAGTAGACAATGTTACTTGTCGGGTTCCAAAGGGTAAATATATATAAAGTTTGGCTTAGATCGGTGAAACGATGTAGATTTGAGCCAGAGGGCCTAAATGCAGGGAATAGAGTGGTCTGTCTGAAATTTCAAGTAGACTAATTACCCGCAGTGTTCCAAAGGGTAAGTAAACAAAATTTAGTTCAGATCGGTGAAACGGTGTAGACTTGTGCCAAAGGGCCTAAATGCAGGGAATAGAGTGGTCGGTCTGAAATTTAAAGTAGACTTTACCGCAGGGTTCCAAAGGGTAAGTAAACAAAATTTAGTTCAGATCGGTGAAACGGTGTAGACTTGTGCCTAAGGGCCTAAATGCAGGGAATAGAGTGCTCTATCTGAAATTTAAAGTAGCCAGTGTTACCCGCAGGGTTCCAAAGGGTAAGCATACCAAACTTGGTTGAGATCGGTGTAGATTTGTGCCAAAGGGCCTAAATGCAGGGAATGGAGAGGTCTGTCCGAAATTTCAAGTGGACAGTGTTACCCGCAGGGTTCTAAAGGATAAGTTTACACATCATGGTTCAGGTCGGTGAAACGGAGTAGATTTGTGCCAAAGGGCATAAATGCAGGGAATGGAGAGGTCTATCCGAAATTTAAAGTAGACAGTGTTACTCGCAGGGTTCCAAAGGTTTAGTATACAACATTTGGTTCAGATCGGCGAAACGGTGTAGATTTGTGCCAAAGGGCATAATGGCAGGGAATGGAGAGGTCTATCCGAAATTTAAAGTGGACAGTGTTACTCGCAGGGTTCCAAAGGGTTAGTATACAACATTTGGTTCAGATCGGCGAAACGGTGTATATTTGTATAAATAACAGACAGACAAACAGACAGACAAACAGACAAACATTGAACTTTTTATATAGATAGACAGATTAGAAATTTCATCAAATTTAATATTTTTGTTATTCGGTTCTGGCGGAGATAGACCACCGTGATCAACCCCCCCCCCCCCCCCCATCCGTAGTTATGCCACCAGTTCACATGATTGATGGTAGGTGTCTCTTTGCAGATTGTATAATGGAACCCATGAACTGCCAGGCGAGTCATGATGTGCCTCAGTTCTTGGTTAGCCGGTAACCATTCTCTGTTGATCATCGCTTGTGTATAGAAGAAGTCTAGCCACATTTCCTCCCTTTTGTCCTGAAGTTTCTGTAATAATCTTTAAATAAAAGAGAACAAGTAGTTCCGTGAAGAACTATACAGCCTATTTTCATATATCCTACTCATATTAATTGCCTCTATCAACATACAAAATTTCAGTTTGATTGCTATGTTAGATTCGTAGATACTGAGAACCGACTAAATATTGCAGATGGTAGCCAGGTTGGATTTTTATGTATGTACTATTAAATGAAGTGGCCTGTTTGCCATCTCTTGACGAATGCAGTACATTTGCATTTGTCAGTTGGCACAGGCTAGAGTAAAAGGTGGCTGTTCACCGATGTCTCAGTCTCACTCATGGCTGTGATTATATGGAAGCTACTGAGGTATGGGTGGTGCTTAGTAATGGCATTCAGGGCACAGTCAGTGCCTGTGGATGCTGAGAAAGGTTCTACTGATAGGGTTAGGACTACAGTTCTGACTCAGTGAGGAAAGCAATGGCAAACTACCTCACTCCTCTTCTTGCCTAGAATGCCTCAATATAGCGCTGCCTTGGGTTTTTGTGGGTATCTACTCACATAACGTAACGGCGGCGCTTTTTGAGGATCCAACCAGCCTTCGGGCTGACTACCTAACAGACATTACATGAAGATTATTGTGTACGTGTGGTTTTCAGACTTCAATCGCATGATTTGGACACAAGAAGTTAAAACGAGATTTTAAAATTTCGCACAGCTGCCATCTTGTGGTTATAAAAACAATTGAAATAAATTAGATACCAGTGGATTAACATTTATATAAGCATTAACGTGCAAAGTTTCACTGCACTCAGATGGTTAAATCGCGAGAAACGTCCATTTAAATGTTGGATTTGTGCTCACCAGGTTACTGAAAGTCATATAGCTGAACTTATGTTCATAGCCTCTATGAATATAAAAAAGTCAGTTTGATTGCTGGAAAAGATTCTTAGATTTTGAGAACCGTCAAAATATTTCGGATGCTCGCCAATTTGGATTGTTATATGTATAGGCCATAGAGTTATGTACCATTAAAGAAAAAGTATTGAGTAGCTTCATTATTCAAACTTTCACTTCGATCGCATGATTACGACACAAGAATAAAATTTTAATTTTAAAATTTCGCACAGCCGTCATCTTCAGTTTATGTAAACAATTGAACTAAATTAGATGCCATTGAATGACAATATGTATAATCATTTACTGTACCACATTTCAATGCGCTCATATGATTAAATCACGAGAAAAATGTATTAGAATGTTTCAACTTCGCTTGGCCGCCATGTTCGTTTCATAGTTTACAGGTTTTTCAAAGTTACATAGATAAACTTGTTGCAGTGCTCTTTATCACCTTACTAAATTTCAGGTTGATATCATAAATAGTTTCGTAGATATTGAATGCCTGTGAAATATTTCGCACAGCCGCCATTTTGAGGTTATGTAAACAATGGAACGAAATTAGATGTCGGTGAATTACAATGTATATAAAGATATACTGTGCCAAGTTTCATTGCATTTGGTTGGTTAAATTGCGAGAAACGTCCATTTAAATGTCTCAACTTCGCTTGGCCGCCATGTTGGTTTTGTAGTTACCAGGTTTTCAAAGGTCACATAAATTAATTTCTACTAGTTCCCTTTATCTTCATACAAAATTCCAGGGTGATATCGGTAATAGTTTCGGAGATATTGAATGCTGGTGAAATATTTCGCACAGCCGCCATGTTGGATTGGTGAGACGTAACAAAATTTGAAGGGTACGGTCAGGGTCGCCCGAAATAGCTATGAACTTACCGAGTTTCGTTGAAATCTCTCCAGCCGTTTAGATTTTATTAGGTGGGGACACACACACGAATCACACACACACATACGCACACACACACGGACAAAAGGTGATCTCATAAGCCTATTTTTTCAAAATTGAATATAGGCTAAAAATGAGTTAACAATAAAACCCAAATTATGTGTTCATTCAAAAGGGCCATATTTCTGGCGTACATGTGTCACAAGCAATCTCCTTAGAACACATCATAACGTTACAAGGTCATGGATGCTAGGAGTTCTGATAACCCAGCCAAAGCGTCTTGCCTCAATTGCGTTAAGATCAGATGAGTTATTTTTTTAAATATTTGTTATCCTAAACTATGGACCCTTCGAAGACAATTTGTAATCAAGCTAGGTATACATAAAATCTATAAATAATGTCAATAAACGAAGCCAAGGTAGTATACCCCTCTCAAAATTGGGATGATTTCCCACCTCGATACGAAAACTGGAGAAGTGGGAATTAAAACAAGCGTTTATTCCATGAGTCCATCATCAATGCTCCGCCTCCATACTACTGATTGTGGCGATGATTATCGTTGTGAGTGACGTGACATTTAGGTCATCAACCTCCAGTTGAACATTCCACTCTGTCATAAGATATTAGCCTTTCAAGATACGATTGCCGGTGGCCGAGGTGAGAACTTCGTAGGTGACGAAATTATTTCCCTACCCTATTAGTGCGTATCAATTATTTTGGTGTATGTTGTAGCCGTGAATGTTACCAACCGCGCAAAATAACATTCATGTAAATATTTCAAATTGTCGGTTACTTATCATTTAATCGCTGTCCAGCTGTACAAAAGAACAGCTTAAAAATTTGTTGTTATAGTAATGCATTACTCCAAGCATATTATTAAATGTGTTTTGTGCATAATAATGAGTGAACTGTGTTTTATAATCCTCCAAAGATTTATTTCTTTGCAACATACGAAGGATGTTTTTAAGTAAGGGCCGTTTTTTTAAGCCCGTAGTTAGTGCGCACGCCGCAACAAGCGTGCGCGCTACCTCCCGGCATCCTTTGCGAACAAGCAGGCGTCAGTTGCAGCTGTGGAGCTAACCTGTTGGTTGGTTGGTTCTTAAGTTTAGGGGCTGCGACAACGCGGTCATGTAGCCCCGTGTACTTTGGGTGTGTGTAGAATCTGTCTGATAACCGGTGTTAATTGTGATGACTGTATTAGTGTGTGTTATCTGTTTTTAATGTAAGTACTGCAAATTAGAATTTTTCAAATAGTTCCTACTTTTGCCGTCAAGCGCCACAGTCAATGACTACTAGGCCAAGTTCAGAACTTAGCTACTAGACGCCACCGCAGTCGGCCCTTTAGCTAACCTGTACGCTGAACTGTGCATCTTTACAATGTTCAAGATTATTGATTCGCCCGCCGCGTGTGAGGTATGATCTGTGATACGTTTCTTGAGTGCATGAAACATGTCGGCTGCAGACATTCATCGTCAGCTTTGTGAGGTGTATGGTGATAATGCAATGACGGAAGGTACAGTGCGAAAATGGGTACGCGAGTTCAAAAGTGGCCGTGAAAATGTTCAGGACGATTAACGCTCTGGTCAACCATCTGTGATCACACATTTCCACCCCTTTTCGCAGCTTATTTATTTATTTATTTAGCGTATGATGCTTACAAGACAGAAAACAATTACAGTATGTACACTATTTACAATTAACACTATTCACAGCATTAGGACCATCACATCAAATTTGGACAGGAAGGTCTGTAATCCACGCAATTGCATCAGGAGTTGCTGAGTGGAGATCATCCAAGGCGCCGGGATATGAATGCAGAGGGCACTCCTGCACAATATGCTCGATAGTCTGCATTTCAAAACCACAGTCACATCGGGGGGAATCTATCCAAACCCACTGGTGTAGGGCTGCACCTGTTCGACCGGTACCACATCGGATTCTGTTGAGCCTTGACCAAACTGCCCGAGGAAGATTAAAACCAGCAAGTCTTGTGGTGGGGTCACTGATTTGAAGTAAGCCGCGAGGTGAGGAGTTTCGCCATTCATCTCTCCAGGCATTTCGGAGGTTGAACTCAGTGGACGAAAGATCAATAGCCGTTTTGCATGCTGGCTTTCGGGACTTCAATCTCTTTGTAGAGAGCCGTATGACATCCTGATGAATAGGAAGCTCAGCATTTTCTTTGATCCTGTACCACAAGAGAACAAGAGGTTGCTGTCTCCTTATATGGGGTGGAGCGATATTACAAAGTACAGGTAGCCACTGGGTAGGGGTGCAACGTCGAGTACCAGAGATGATGCGCATTGCCTGGCGGAGCTGTATATCTACGAGTTGGCAGTGAGAGCTGTTCAACCACACGCCTGCACAATATTCAGCTGGAGAATACACGACAGCCAGAGCGGTAGTCCTCTGAGTGTGCTGGCGTCAGCGCCCCATGATGTTCCAGCTAAACTACTAAGTAGGTTATTGCACCTTTTTAGTTTTGCAGCAGTTTTTTCGCAACTGAAACGTCATCTTGGTGGGAAGCGCTACGCCGACGATGAAGAAGTGAAAACAGCCGTGAATTCTTGGTTGTCAGAGCTGAGGGCAAACTTTTATACAGAGGGATTTCAGAACCTAGTTTTGAGGTACGACAAGTGCCTAAATAAACAAGGGAACTATGTAGATAAATAGAGGAAGGTACGTAAAACCTAAAAACAAGATGTTCAGTAAAGAACATATAGCCTACTTTCTCCTAAATGCATGGGTATTGTTATAACTCTTTGTCCTTTTCAAGGAGTATAATTGAATGTTGGTTGTAGTAGCTTGTTGAAATACAACGTGCTATAGGGATATTAAACATGAATATGAGGTGCCCTTTGCTAGTGCTACCTCTGTAAAAAAATTCATTCAATTCGGTTTCACCGTGTTTGAATTGATCTGGGGAATGGATTTGCACACATACATGGCCGCTAAAGTCAAACTATTGGGCTGATGACCTTGTAGTCAGTCATAAGATGCTTTCCACAAAAAGGCATGTTGTTGCAAAATCCGGTAGAGATCAAATTATTAGGATGGTCGAAATTTGATTTAAGCTTTTAACATTTGGGTGGCCGTCATTCCGTTTCCGTCAACATGGCGGCGATATAAAACATGACACTGAGGTGCCTTTTGCTAGTGCTACCTCTGTACCAAATTTCGTTCAATTCGGTTTCACCGTGTTTGAATTGATAGGGGGAATCGATTTGCACACATACTTGGCCACCATCTGCAAACTATTGGGCTGATGATCTAGCAGTTTGGTCAGAATATGCTTCCCACATAGAGATTTGTTGTTGCAAAATTTCGTAGAGACTAGATTATTAGGTTGGTCGTAATTACATTTTAGCCTTTAACATTTGGGTGGCCGCGATTACGTTTCCGTCAAGATGGCGGTGATATAAAACATTACACTGAGGTGGCCTTTTCTAGTGTTACCTCTGTACCAAATTTCGTTCCATTCGGTTTCACCGTGTTCAAATTAATAGGGGGAATCGATTTTCACACAAAGATGGCCGCCATCCGCAAAATATTAGGCTAATGACCTATTAGTTTGGTCAAAGGATGCTCCCTCCATAATGGTATGTTGATGCAAAATTTGGTAGAGATCGGATGATTAGGTTAATCGTAATTTGATTTAAGCTTTGAATATTTGTGAGGCCGCCATTACGTTTCCGTCAAGATGGCGGCGATATAAAACATGACGCTGAGGTGCCCTTTGCCCTGTACCAAATTTCATTCCATTCGGTTTCACCGTGTTCGAATTAATAGGGGTAATCGATTTTGACACAAAGATGGCCGCCATCCGCAAACTATTAGGCTAATGACCTACTAGATTTGTCAAAGGATGCTTCCTCCATAAAGGTATGTTGTTGCAAAATTTGGTGGAGATCGGATGATTAGGTTAGTCGTAATTTGATTTAAGCTTTTAACATTTGGGTGGCCGTCATTCCGTTTCCGTCAACATGGCGGCGATATAAAACATGACACTGAGGTGCCTTTTGCTAGTGCTACCTCGGTACCAAATTTCGTTCAATTCGGTTTCACCGTGTTTGAATTGATAGGGGGAATCGATTTACACACATACTTGGCCACCATCAGCAAATTATTGGGCTGATGATCTAGCAGTTTGGTCAGAATATGCTTCCCAAATAGAGATTTGTTGTTGCAAAATTTGGTAGAGACTAGATTATTAGGTTGGTCGTAATTACATTTTAGCCTTTAACATTTGGGTGGCCACGATTACGTTTCCGTCAAGATGGCGGTGATATAAAACATTACACTGAGGTGGCCTTTTCTAGTGCTACCTCTGTACCAAATTTCGTTCCATTCGGTTTCACCGTGTTCAAATTAATAGGGGGAATCGATTTTCACACAAAGATGGCCGCCATCTGCAAAATATTAGGCTAATGACCTATTAGTTTGGTCAAAGGATGCTCCCTCCATAATGGTATGTTGATGCAAAATTTGGTAGAGATGTGATGATTAGGTTAATCGTAATTTGATTTAAGCTTTGAATATTTGTGTGGCCGCCATTACGTTTACGTCAAGATGGCGGCGATATAAAACATGACACTGAGGTGCCCTTTGCTAGTGCTACCTCTGTACCAAATTTCATTCCATTCGGTTTCACCGTGTTTGAATTGATCTGGGGAATGGATTTGCACACATACATGGCCGCTATTTGCAAACTATTGGGCTGATGACCTTGTAGTCAGTCATAAGATGCTTTCCACAAAAAGGCATGTTGTTGCAAAATCCGGTAGAGATCAAATTATTAGGATGGTCGAAATTTGATTTAAGCTTTTAACATTTGGGTGGCCGTCATTCCGTTTCCGTCAACATGGCGGCGATATAAAACATGACACTGAGGTGCCCTTTGCTAGTGCTACCTCTGTACCAAATTTCGTTCAATTCGGTTTCACCGTGTTTGAATTGATAGGGGGAATCGATTTGCACACATACTTGGCCACCATCTGCAAACTATTGGGCTGATGATCTAGCAGTTTGGTCAGAATATGCTTCCCACATAGAGATTTGTTGTTGCAAAATTTCGTAGAGACTAGATTATTAGGTTGGTCGTAATTACATTTTAGCCTTTAACATTTGGGTGGCCGCGATTTCGTTTCCGTCAAGATGGCGGTGATATAAAACATTACACTGAGGTGGCCTTTTCTAGTGTTACCTCTGTACCAAATTTCGTTCCATTCGGTTTCACCGTGTTCAAATTAATAGGGGGAATCGATTTTCACACAAAGATGGCCGCCATCCGCAAAATATTAGGCTAATGACCTATTAGTTTGGTCAAAGGATGCTCCCTCCATAATGGTATGTTGATGCAAAATTTGGTAGAGATCGGATGATTAGGTTAATCGTAATTTGATTTAAGCTTTGAGTATTTGTGAGGCCGCCATTACGTTTCCGTCAAGATGGCGGCGATATAAAACATGACGCTGAGGTGCCCTTTGCCCTGTACCAAATTTCATTCCATTCGGTTTCACCGTGTTCGAATTAATAGGGGTAATCGATTTTGACACAAAGATGGCCGCCATCCGCAAACTATTAGGCTAATGACCTACTAGATTTGTCAAAGGATGCTTCCTCCATAAAGGTATGTTGTTGCAAAATTTGGTGGAGATCGGATGATTAGGTTAGTCGTAATTTGATTTAAGCTTTTAACATTTGGGTGGCCGTCATTCCGTTTCCGTCAACATGGCGGCGATATAAAACATGACACTGAGGTGCCTTTTGCTAGTGCTACCTCGGTACCAAATTTCGTTCAATTCGGTTTCACCGTGTTTGAATTGATAGGGGGAATCGATTTGCACACATACTTGGCCACCATCTGCAAATTATTGGGCTGATGATCTAGCAGTTTGGTCAGAATATGCTTCCCACATAGAGATTTGTTGTTGCAAAATTTGGTAGAGACTAGATTATTAGGTTGGTCGTAATTACATTTTAGCCTTTAACATTTGGGTGGCCGCGATTACGTTTCCGTCAAGATGGCGGTGATATAAAACATTACACTGAGGTGGCCTTTTCTAGTGCTACCTCTGTACCAAATTTCGTTCCATTCGGTTTCACCGTGTTCAAATTAATAGGGGGAATCGATTTTCACACAAAGATGGCCGCCATCTGCAAAATATTAGGCTAATGACCTATTAGTTTGGTCAAAGGATGCTCCCTCCATAATGGTATGTTGATGCAAAATTTGGTAGAGATCGGATGATTAGGTTAATCGTAATTTGATTTAAGCTTTGAATATTTGTGTGGCCGCCATTACGTTTACGTCAAGATGGCGGCGATATAAAACATGACTGAGGTGCCCTTTGCTAGTGCTACCTCTGTACCAAATTTCTCGAGGTAGTTTGAAATACGAGTAATATTTTTTATATTTATTAATGTAAGGGCGTCCATTTCGTATTGTTTATTTATCAACGGCCACGATGAAAGAGAAGGTTTACGCGCTACATCGTGCCTCGCTGGCATCGGGAGAGCGTGGGTTCGAATCCCACCTCGACCGTCCTGAAAATGGTTTTCATGGTTTCCCATTTTCACCACCAGGCAAATGCCAGGACAGTTCCTTTCAATAAGTCCACGGCCGATTTCCTTCCAATATCCCTTCCCTGACCCGTCCTGAAAAGAAAAGTACATGGCCATTACCTGCATTCAAAAAAATTATTATTTATATTGCCATTTATGTCATTGTTTCATAAAAAATACACGTGAAGTTGATAGACTAAGAAAACAAACTGAAGAAGATTCCAATGAAGGAGCGAAGACATGTTCCGATAAAGAATAGAGCATATTCAGTATTAGCAGGTGTCAACAATTTAATCAGATACATCTGAGGTGTCCATACAACATGCTGGGAGCGCTGGCACTGGCGCGGACGGCCTTGCAGCGACGGTGGTGGGAGATTACATGGTGTCCCTCTCGCTCACTTTCCCGTCACACTCCCTCCCGTACTACCGTCGCTGTGTTGTGGTTGATCGATCAAGCGTCAAACGGGATTCAGTATACTGTTAATATGAAAACAAATTAAATCAAAACGAAAACAAGGGGAAAGATAATGTGACCGAAATTGCAATAATTTACCATAAAAGTGGTCCATGATATAGTAGCCTCACTTTCATCGTTAACGACCGGCTTGTCTTTGAAATCTAGCTGGACGGATGTATACATTCCATAGCTGCGGGGTGCCGAGGCATTCACGGCTTAAGGCCGGTGAGCCGGTAGACAGGACTGGCGGCAACACCTTGTCTGCACCCTCGTGGACAGATGATGGAAGCAGCTTATTGGTCAAGAACCATCATGTACTTGTCAGCCATAAATAATGGCTATTGTCGGCTCGTGCTAATGCTTAACGTTTGAGTCGCCGGTCGTTAACCAGGATAGTGAGGATACTATACCTCATCAGTATTTCAGACATTTTAATGCTTAGCACGTAATCTTTAAGTACCGGTACGAGGAGAAACGCGCGAAACGCAATGTATTGGACGAACAGTTTGTTTGTTTGTTTGTTTGTTTGTTTGTTTGTTTACATTATGATTGGAGCGCTAGCGATTCCAACTTGATTCGGTCAGACGCGGCGAAGAGCTGTCGCCGCGCCATCACTCAGGGCAAGTAGCCCAGCCAAGAGGCAAGAGATAGCCTACCAGCGTACGGTGCAGCATAGCTTACATGCCTACATCAATAATAAATAGGAGCGAACCGATGTTGTTGTTGATTTATAATAATCATAATAATATCGTATGGCCTCGGGAGCCGGGTGCAAGCTTTGTTATTTGACACCCAGAGGGCAGCTTGCATGTCGAATTTTGTTGTTCCTTCAAGCACTATGAAAGTCAAGGAGGTTAGATATTTAAGCTCCTTGACACTGTAGCGCTTTCTAGTAGAGAAATGAGGAACTTTGTGTTGGCGGAAAATACTGAGATTAATTTTGCCATTATGAACACGGCCTACTGAATTCAAATGGGTTCTTTAACATGCCAACATCGTATGATATGCGAGTCGTAATTTTTTCCGCCTTTCAAAAATCACTTAGGCCCTACCACGGCCATGAGCGAACCTACAAGCTTAGAGTTAGTAATCTGATACGATAACCACTCACTATTTACGGGGATTGGGACACCTTGGCATCAGCTCCGTGTACTTGGTGTGCGTTGAATTAGTCCGAACATTTCTGTGATGACTTTAGCTGTAATTATTAGGGTTTAGGATGTGGTAAGTGGTTTGGGAATTTAAATAAGATACATCCACCTCGTTGCTTAGTTTCGAGCATTCTTGGCTGTCACCGCGGAGGCCCAGTTTCGATATCTGGCTCTGCTAAGATATTCAATTCTGGTCTTAGAGTTGGAACGAGGTACACTTATGTCTCGTGAGGCAAATCTGAGAAGAGGCAGATTTGATTCCTACCTCAGCCATCCTGGAAGTGGTTTTCCGTGGTTTCCCACTTCTACTCCAGGTAAATGCCGGGATGGTAACTAACTGAAGGACACGGTCACTTCCTACCCAAATCCTACCTCAAATAAGTTATACACACTAGTACAGACATCACAGTGACACAGATTATCAGACACATTGTACACACACCCCAGTACACGAGGCTACATGGCCACGATGTCGGTAATCCCCTAAAGTATCAACAACAACAACAACAACAACAAAAGCAACGAAATAAGGTACTATCCCCAATGTCCCTGGAGGGAGCGTTGGAAGAATAATGGAAAAACCTCACTTTGGACAGCCACTAACAGTATCGGGATTTGAACCTCCAGTCTGCAGATTTACTACAGCTTCCAGTTGCGGTCGTGGAGACTGATTTAATGCACATGGCTACGCTGTTATATTGTAAACACAGAGAGCCCCATTACTCGTTTGGATGTAATATTGGATCGTACTATTCGAGTCAGAATCTAGTCTACGTTATGGCTGTGTGCACCCAACTAAGAATCAAGTTTTATGATTGGAAACGTCTTTCAATTAACGCTCGTCTTTCAGCTCCCACATTCTTTATCCGTTCTTTCATAGATCTATAATGAAATGATGGCTACAAGAAAGCTATGTGCTGCTTGAGAAGAGCTAACACAGGAACGTGAAAAGATAGAGCACATAACCCGGGCTCCTCGGGCGTACAAAGCACCGCCGCGTCTCAGCTACTGGCGGGATTTAATAAGAATGCAGAGCAGCCATTATTTTCTTAGCGGAAAAGGCACACTGATTGACAATAGGAATTTTGCATTTTATGTATTTTTCACTGTGTGTGGGTTGTAATTGATTGGTTTTTCGTCTCTACATAGTATAAGACAAAGTTCGATGTAACAGGTAATCTCGAGAGAAAATGGATGGATTTTGATGCGGTTTTCACTATTCTGTAAAGGATTTCTCTAGGAAGGTTTCTGTAGAAAAACATTCATTTACGAACAAAAGAAGCCGAGCAGTAACGATTTCGGTGAATGGAGTGGAAGAAAAACTTGCCGTTCATGCCCCTTTTAAGCTTACGCTGGGAATACTATGAGTGTAAGAATTGTTCAGCATGAAAAGTTCTACAAAAAGTCCACGACAGCATAACTCTATCTTTAATTCATCGCCCACTATAAGTGATTTTAGCCTATTTTCATTTTAAAAAATAGGCTTATGAGTTCACCTTTTGTCCGTGTGTGTGTGTGTGTGCGTATGTGTGTCTGGCTGTGTGTGTGCCCCCCTGTCCCGCAATTACTTTTAAACGGCTGGATCGATTTCAAAGAAACTCGGGAAGGTCATAGTACTATTTAGGCCTACCCAGACCGTGCCCTTAAAATTTTGTTACGTCTCACTAATCCAACATGGCGGCTGTGCGAAATATTTAACCGGCATTCTATATCTCCAAAACTATTACAGAAATTTTGTACGGTGATAAAGGGTACTACTAGATGTTCACTTATGGGACTTTCAAAAACCTCTAAACTACAAAACGAACATGGTGGCCAAGCGGAGCTGAAACATTTAAATTGACTTTTTTCGCAATTTAACCATCCAAATGCAATGAAACTTGGTACAGCTAATGTGTATGCACATTGCAATGCACTGGCAGCTAACTTAGTTCAATTGTTTACATAACCTCAAGATGGCGGCTGTGCAAAATATTTCACCGGCATTCTATATCTCCGAAACAATTACTGATATTACCCTAACATTTCGTACGGTGATAAAGAGTAGCCTACTACTCGAAGTTTATTCATGAGACTTTCGAAAACTGTTTCACTGCAGAACGAACATGGCGTCCAAGCGAAGTTGAAATTTTTAAATAGACTTCTCTCGCGATTTAAACATCCAAACGAATTGAAACTTGGTACAGCCAATGTTAAACACATTGCAATGCGCTGGCATGTAATTTAGTTAAATTGTCTACATAACTTCAAGATGGCGGCAGTGCGAAATATTTCACTGGCATTCTATATCTCCGAAACAATTACTAATATCACCCTGACATTTTTTACTGTGATAAAGGGTAGCCTAGTACTTAAGTTCAGCTATGAGACTTCCATAAACCTGTAAAATACAAAACGAACATGGCGGCCAATCGAAGTTGAATCATTTCAATAGAACTTTCTTGCGATTTAACCAACTGATCGCAGTGAAATTTGTTACAGTAAATGATTATACATATTGTAATGCACTGGCATAATTTAGTTCAATTGTTTACTTAACCTCCAGATGGTGGTTGTGCACACTTTTGAAATTAAGTTTGTATTTCTTCTGTATTATTCATGCGATCGAAGTGAACGTTTGAATAATGAACCTACGCAAAAATCGTCATCTAATTGTACATAACTCTATGGCCTAAATGTATAAAAATCTAACATGGCAACTAACCAAAATATTTAGACGGTTCGCAATATCTACGAATCTATAACAGCAATCAAACTGAAATTTTGTATGTTGATAGAGGCAATTAACATAAGTGGGATATATGAAAATAGGCTGTATAGTTCTTCAAGGAACTACTTGTTATGTTTTAATTTTTTCCAACATTCCCAATTCAGTGGAAAGTTATTTTACTAGCTTCGGAGCGAGTTTACGACCTAGGGAACAAGCCTATCACCCCAGCTTCGGCCAGCATCAAACTGTCGAGTCGTGTCGAGTTAAGACTTCAGAGGAGAGTAAATGTGTTTGGAGTTTCGCTTTTCACCTCGGCTTTTCTGAATTGCGTCTGGGACCTGCCGTCCTTGTGCCTTTTACGGACCAACACATTATAGGAGCACTCTCCAAGTGATCGTTGTACTACTCAAGCACCGATGAGATTTCTACTGTGACTGGTATGGCACAGATGCTTGTCTCTCAGCAGTAACTCCGCTGGTCGTTGGACAACGGACGCAACAAGGTTCGGGGTGCTTAGTACCACAATATCCGACCTGCCGATCCTCCACTGCCACGCAATATTAATAGACTGCGATATTTCCAGTTCCTCCTCACCCTGCTTTTGTCGTTTTACGTTTACTTGACATTAATATTCTTATATTCATTGTTATATGTGGCAAATTGCAAGAAATTGTATTCGAATTTCGAACTAATACATCTTATAACAAGCATCCGTGGCTTAGGCGGCAGCCCGCCGGTCTCTCACCACTGGTTCAACTCCCGGTCACTCCATGTGAGATTTGTGCTGGACAAAGTGGAGGCAGACAGGTTTTTCTCTGGGTACTCCGGTTTTTTCTGTCGCAATTTCATTCCAGCAACACTGTCCACTATCATTTCATTTCATCTGCCATTCATTTAATCCTTGCTCCAGGGAAGTGCGACAGGCTTTGGCAGCCGGCACAGTTCATATCCTCGCCGCCAGATGGGGGCTTCGTTCAATCCATTCCCTGACCCGGTCGGTCGACTGGATGCAGGCTGCGGATTTTCACATCTTATAACAATCGACGTTAAACATTTCAAAACAATAAAAACGTTATTATTGTTAAATCTCAACAAATCTTCGAGAGTTATTCCGTGTCTTTTGCGGAGTTTCACGTAGGTTCACCAAGCCACGTTCATTAGTGGGCTCTTGGTGATCGTGCCCGGGAGGCCACAGGGGTAGTGAACCTTTCACAACTGTACGTCTCTTTATATGGATCACATTTCCACTTCTCTACTGCGAGAGCTGAGAGCTCTTACAGTTCTTCTCCTCTCTACAGAGGTTTTCAAAATGATGATATATTGGCTTTAACAGTCCGTGAACAGAGTTTTAATTACTTGACCGTGAAGGCCAATCTTCTCTCCATCCTGTATTGTCCCCGTGTATGTTTGGCGCATAGGCTTGAGGACGTGACAAGAGAACTACTGCATCACTCATTTCAAGCTCGGACATCAGATATCATTGAGATTATAAAGATAGGACACCGAGAATTGAGTCATGATGGCACGACCATGGATCGAGTGAGCAGTGTACTCGCATCACAGAAGCACAGCAGGTTGATATTGAAGGAGATTTTGATTTATTATACAAATTCTATAATATTATTCCAGACAGCGATTGAGTACTTTATACATGATTTCTTATAAACATCTAGAATGTTATCCGACATCGAATGATCTGATTGGTTGGAGACACTAGGAGGAAAAGCAGGAAGTCCAGCATTATGAGTTTGCTTCCACTAATCATGATGGACACATCACATGGAAAGGTCTGCGTGGGAAAAGTGTTCGCAAATAATTATAAAATTGCTTGTAAATCCGCGAAGGGTACATTTCTCAATAGTAAAACCTTAATAGAACGTGCAGAAGTGATTGCAAAGAGATTCCTGAAATATTGAGGAAGTTATAGCGAATTTATGGTAACTGAGTGACCATACGGTCGTGTAAATAATGGTTTCAAAAATTGAAGAAAACCTGAAAAGTGTTCTAACGTCGTTGATATGGAATATCAAGTTAAATTCGAGTGTAGAAAAATGTTACAGGGAAGTTTAAGACGAATTGAAATTGAAACTAGTTATTGTGAATTTGCACAATCCATTGCTGGAACTGGGAGCACAAGTCACCACGAAAAGACAGAGAATTTTCATAGTAAATTGATTATTCATTGAACAGCAAGTAACTTATCAGTGGTATTAGTGAAGGCAGTAGTGGATGGCCATATTTGAATGAACAACATGGCAGGGATGGACACACAATATATCAGTTTGTCCCTTGTTAAACGAGCGATGGAGATGTTCAACTAAACAACCATGGCAGGTAATCAATGGAGTGGATTGCCGTGATGAAGGAAGAGTTGAATCTTGGAGGATTGAGCGAGGTTCGAACTGGCTATAAATAAGAGGACGAGCAGCCAACACAAGGTACCGAACACGTGACATTTTCTAATTTACGACCAGAAATTTATTTACTATCGTACGCTGAACTTTTTAGCGACTGTACATGAATTATTATTAGGCAAGTGTGATTTATTGAATTCTTTTTACATTTATAAATCTCTTAAAGAAACATTAGACTGAATGTTACAAGTTAACTTATAGCATTGGAGTGCAGATTAAAGCAAGCACAGCCTTGTGAGCGATCGTGAGACATTTTATATCAGGCATGCTCAAACCGGGTATTTCACCAAGTGGGCGCCCGCTCCGTGCACGGGCGGCGAGCGGGCAACGTAGCTGCCTTCAGCTTTGGCAGCGCAAACCAACCGATTTCGTCACTGCAGTGACAGCTGGTGCTACGAATGTGGAGTCAGCTGAGAAGAGACCAAGTTCTAGTGCAAATAGCGTGCAACCAGAATCCCAATGAGAATGGCAGTGGCCTTTTGTGCCGATTGGAGAACGTGCTAATTGTTTAGTGTGTGGACATTCTGTGATAGCTAAAAAAATATAACGTTGAGCGGCAGTGCTAATTGTTTAGTGTGTGGACATTCTGTGATAGCTAAAAAATATAACGTTAAGCGGCAGCTATAACGTGCATGTTTGGTTCTACATATTTATGTGAATAACTTTTCTCTTCTTTTAAGCTTTGCAAATCGAGACATCGATCACAAATGACAGATAGCCATTTGTGGGCCGTTCTTCGACTGAACACCAGTAGTAGTATTGTCCAGACATGCCCTCACTTACAGACAAACTAGCAGGAGTACCCATTCTTCGAACGGTCTTCGGTATTAATAAACAGACGCAATCAATTGATCTACTGTTGCAATGGTTAGGGGCTTGGAACCTGTTTGTTGACAAAGATAAATGATTAGTTGAAATATGCTCTGAAACTAATTTACCTAACGTGTACTTCCTGACGTGAAAATAAAATTGAAAACCTCGTAGACGAAACGCAATACACGTCACATAAAAACTGACCCTCACTGTTGTGTCAAGTCCGCATCCAGAGGAACACCCCTTTAATAAATTATACAGGCTTGTGGTGCATGAAAATTCAGGGTTTTTAGCCTCCAATGGCCCAAATTCCTAAGAGCAAAAAAAAAACTATTTCAATTCAGGAATTTTTGAATAGGGATAGGGATATAATAGACCTTCCGTACCACACCAGCACGTGTAAATCGCGTGAAAAAATTCTAGAGTACCCCTTGACCCCCTTAAGCGCATTATATGTATTGATGAATTTTACAGCTTAATTTAGTTCCGTTATAACCTTATAGCCGTTTGCAAACTATCTCAATAATATAATAAATGGAGTTGTATTGCGTCTTACAGCAACAGATGGACCTGTGAGTTTCTGTTACCATGGTTACCGGCTTGCTTTCTTTCATTATTGTATTAAATGAAATTAATTTTCTGGGAATATCTCAAAAACTGTTGGTTTTAGGGCCTTAAAATGTGGGTTTCGCGGTCCGTTTAGGGCCCCCGAGTTTCGTTTCTCACATTGAGGGGCTGAAAATGAGCTTTGTCGCGCCGTTCTACGCCTATTTCAGCAAGTATTTTAAGAGGGTAGGCCCCCTTTTATGAGAGGTACAGAGAAGAGTTACATCAATGATTAGTGTTGTGCCTCTGAAGGATATCTGTACCAAATTTGACGTTGATCCACCCAGCCGTTCTTGAGTTATAAGGGAACAAAATTGTCCACAGACAAACAGACAGACATACAGACAGATAAAACATTTATTTTCGTGCGCATCCGTCGTAAAACAGTCTGAAACGCGTAGATAACGCAAATTTCTGTAGTCATTCAGGAAAAACAGACAATCTTTCATTCTTATACATATAGAGATATGGATTATATACATCATAATGTACACATATGAATGCCTGCATTTTTTTAATGTAATGTAAATACATTGTCAATAATGAAACAGTATTAGATTGAACCTGTCACCCCTGAATCTCTATCGCATCCCAGTATGATACACTACTCGCAATGCCTGCCCGGTGAGACTGGGCACGCTCCTTCGCTACACTGGGACGTATGCATACTGGTAAGTCGCTCGCTTTTACGTAACGCCTGCCCAGCTGCACTGGGCCACGGTAAACGGGCGCCCAGCTGACCAATTCTGTTTTATACAGTCAGATGATGACCTGACCAAATAACAGGTTTGGGAGTTAGAGTGACTAGTTTGATATTTAGGTGTGATGCAGTTTAAAATGTAGCCCAGGTATTAAAGATTTCTATGCTAGTGTAGTAGCCACGGTAGTGTGCCCATGTGGGAGTGGCACAAGATTGAACCCCTGATCGTTTATAGAGAAATACTCGAAGACTTTATAAAGATTACAGAGAATACAAGAGCAAGCCAAATAGTAGGCGACCGTAGGGCAGCTCAAATGGAGACAGCGGGTCAAGTCAGACACATAAACACCATTAAAAGTGACAGTTTAAAAGCAAAGAAACATTAAGGAAACTATTAAAACATTAGCGAGAGTCAAAGTCGAGAGGCTATAAATATCACTCGAAATTCCGATGTGCCAGCGACTTCACCAGAATTATGACTTTTCAAATGGACAGCTGAAGGGGAACTTTTTCTCAAGAGGCTCGTAAAAACTTAAACCAGGAATATGTTAAACCAGCAGTTTTTCTTAAATATACAGAAGGGGGAGTTACCTCGTTAAACTTAACAAAATAAACCCACCAGAAGTGTTAAATCTAAAGGGAGACGATAAATGGGAACGAGAAAAATCAGTAAGTTGGCAGACCTGAAAAAGGCACTTGAAGACTGCAAGCTAAGAGAAAATGTCATCATAAATCGAGCGGACGACTATTTGCGGACGAAAAGAGTAGTTAGGCTGGCCCTGCAAAGGGGATAATAACTAATTAAATTAATTAAAAATAAACCAGCGAAGGATTTTTATTCCGCTAGCCGGCAATCAAAATATATTTATAAAACACACTTTAGATTAAATTATGAAGAGAATCAGATCAGGGAATCAGAATTTCATCTCCCAGATTTGTAGAGAACTAATTTCTAGACAGAAACGAATAAATAGACCTAAGGCCCGAGCAGAAGTTTGAAGTCCGTCAGTTGAACGAGGGCCTTGGTAGAGGCACGTCATATGAAGTTCATCAGTCAGATCCAAGCCTCGGCAGAGGAGGTACATTAAGAAGACCGTCAGTTGAACGACGGCCGTGGTAGAGGCACTCATAAGAAGTTTATCAGTCGATAGAGAAACTTTGTTAGAGGCAGATTATACGAGAATTGTCGAATATCAGAGTTCGAGTGCGCTACGCAAATATACATTTTTTAACATCCTCGGTATAGGCATGTTATTTAAAATGTAATCAGTACGAACACGTTAGGTCTAGCCTCGGGAACGAAGCGCGTAAGTCCGCAAGAAAATCATAAGCACTGAAATCAGAAATACTAGAGTTCGAGTCTCATAAGAGACAAGACAAGTATAAAGTGCGATAGACTGCGAAATAATATTGGTTCGAAACCAAACCGCGTATTAACATTGGAAAGGCAGAAGATGCGGAAGCATCTTAAGAAATTTTACGGACGAAGTGCGGAAAAGTAAGGACAATATAATGGTCAGGAATTCCGAACACTGACAGTTGAAAGAGAAACTATAACGTGCAGAAAGGACAGTTAAAGTAAATAACAATTATCCAAGTAAAACGTCGGAGGACGTAGGCTCGAGAGTTAGAACTTATATAACACGATCTTCAGGGAAGATCACGATAGAAGGAAACAGAACTATACAATTGCGATAGGCAATTATGAAGAAAATGTAAAGAGCGATTGCAGAAGGACAGATAGGACATTAACAGGTAAAGAGAAAGCTATCATAGAAGGAGGTCCGTAGAGAGACAATTACGAGATCGGGAATACTAGGAAGAGACTTACCAAGGGGGAAGAAGATAGGATCACACGTTCGAAGCAGTACAGGGAGAAACTATTCATGCTGTTTTCCACCAGATTGTACGCTGAGAATTGGTCCGTGTTCGATTGTAAATATTAATTAAGTAAATTTTTATTGTGTTTTTACTAGTGTTAAAAAGTGAAATTGAAAAATGTAACAAGATATTGTCGTGTGTAAATATAACGACCAAGTGTTTAAAAAGGTCTATTATAATAGAAAAATGAAGTGCTGAAGAATTTATGTGGGTGAAATCATCTAGAAATCACGTCACGAGCGGAAATATGGGTGCGTCAAAAAGCTATCTCAGTGAATTTATGTATGAAATGTGTGCACAATGAGTAATCAAAGAATAATAAGGTGTCAGAAGGCAACCGCTAAGACGGTTTGCAAAAATGTTAAATATAATGATAAAATTGCAAAAATGATAATAATAATAATGTTGAAAGCCCGTAAAAATTATTAATAACAATGAATTAATGATCTAAAAGTAGGAATCGAATGTAATAAAGTAAATGGCAAATAAAATGCATGCCAAAGAAATGAAGTAACGTAAATAAAACATGCACCGTTAAAGTAATAATAATATTAATAATAAATATTGAGTTTTTACGCTCCAAAAAAAAGAAATATTGAGTTTTATACTCCGAAATGTTAATATTAAATTAGATAATTGCATTCCGCCAAGTAATAATGAATTAATGAATGTTGATGAAAAAATAATAATAATAAACTCGAGTTGAACGAAGTAAATAAATAAAATAATTAAAATAATTGAAGGATCATTGAGATACCTTAATATGATGATATAATAACGCTATCCAGCAATAATAAGGATAATGCGCTAAGATAATCGGTGTTATCGAGCACCAAAAATGAATTGTGAAGTTACGATATGAGTTACGGTAAAGTAAAATGCTAATGCGAGCAAAGTTATGAAAGACGCTATGACGATCCAAGGTATTTAAAAGTTGTATTGCTTTAAGGGGCCTATAAAGAATAAATAAGTTAAATGCTAGCAAGTGAAATTAATATATCCTGTGACGTGCGTAGGTTTGGAGATAAAAGGTATATAATTGTCGGAAGGTCGTCGATTTTGTTGTGCGAGGGTTCGACCCCTTTTTTGAACAGGGATTCAAATCAAGAGCATTATAGTTGAGATGTGTGGTATTGTTGAGCGAGGGTTCGACTCACTTAATCGGACAAGGGTTCGAGTTAAGGGTATTGTTGTTGCAATCTAAGTCCCGCCGGGCAATTGCTAAATATATATATGGAAGTACGAGAGCTCCTACGATATGTGTTTCGACTGGAGGTCCGCAGAGGCGTACCTGAGCCCAGATTCACATGGCCTGTACTATTCCAACGACGCTATGTAAACCGACCAAAGAAAGTATGTGGAATGAAAGGTAATGAGTTATATTCTCAAACTACGGCACGTGTCACAAGGAAAGTGGAATGAAAATTAATAAATAAGTGATAGTTAATGAAGTAAGGTGATAGCTTGGATCCCCATAAGCTTTTGTTTTAAAGGGAACAAAACTGTTGAAAGTTAAAATGAGGCGCGAAGGAGGTCATAAATCACGTTACGCGAGGGGTTCGAGCAGTGGCCGACCGCTCCTAAACGAGAAGGGAGAACATAATAGAGCTTTGTGTACGAAGGTTAGAGTGTTGAATGGATACTAGGCGTTATCGAGGAACATACAATTTTTTTAAAATATGAGGGGCTATGTAATTGTGAATGAAATAATTAAACTATTGGGTTTTTGAAAATCATCCCCATATAAAAATTGTAAAAATCAGATAATATTTGATCATAGTAGTCAAAGATAAGTTGATCATTAAATATTCGATTCCTATCTTAAGATACATGTGAAATATGAAACGGGTTAACTCAAATTTGAGTTTATAAGGTAACTGAAAAGTATAAATAATAGCATATGATACAGCATTAAATAAACCACCCTACTGCATGAAAAATGAATTGTGACGGGACGTGAATTCAAGGATGGGCATGTATTTTTATTTTCAAAGTGTTAAATTGTTGTGAAAAGTATGGCTTATTGATTAAAGTTACAGTAGTTAAATGGTTGATTATAAAGAGATAGGAAGTAAATAAAGTATGAATAAAGCCCAGAAGGGATATGAATAATACAGTAAATTATCTGAAAAGCCGTAGATATAAATATAGAAAGTGATAGGCATACTCTATGTCTCAATAAACAAAATGTTGTGGAGAGAAATATAAATGAATACTCAATGATAAAGAGATACCTAAGCAAGGTAACGCGATAAGATACATTTATATGAATGTACTATGTATTTGATAATTTGATAATTGGAATTTTCCAAAAATGTAAATGTTTTATAAAGTAATTGTAATATTCCTGGGATTTTTTATAAAATAAACTCATGTCTTTTGAAACATGTTTGTTTTCAATGTAGTCTTGCAGATCCTAAAACAAGTGCTATCATATCCAATGTGAAATCACGTTGTGGGTGGACGTAACATGCCCCGAACCGCACAGCTAGCCAGCACGTGATTGAGCATTTCCATATGAGATGGGTACAGTAGTACCTGCAAAAATGGAATATATTTGAGTAACCGATACACGATACTGCTGCCAATATGATTATACACGTACTAATAGATTCAATGTTTAACAATATGTAGCTTCCATACTAACAAATGGATTTTATCGGAAAGTGGCTCACATATAGACCAAAATATTTCAGATTGATTTTGTGCAATCCATACATGACACTTTTGCCAAGATGATTGTACGCGTCCTGATAAGTTTAACGCTTAACTGCATGTAACGTCCGTATTATCTAGTGCACTTCAACCTTATTTTGTACGTGCATAGTATACCTTAAGAGATGAATCTATGCATAAATTCAGAGCCTCCAGGGCTGCCAACTGTTGATAATGGTCTCTATATTTTAGCCATGTCATAATATATCAGAAACAGATATAAAATTTGCACACGTATACAACATAAAATGGCAGACTAATTTTGAGTAACCCTTGCGTGAGAGTATTGTCAACACGATTCAACGCGTGTTGATACTTTCAGTGTTTAATCGCTTGTAACGTTCATGCTATGGAATTCATCCAAAATTTATGCAATATATGCAAAATATGCAATGTATGCAATGTATGATTTCGAATGTATAATGGTGTTTATTATATGAGTCATCAGGGCTAATAACTGGGAACTAATGATCTCAAGACATTTAAATCTTAGAGTCACTATCTCGGAAGAGATGTACGGAAAGAACTTCAAACTTAACTCAGTGTAAGCCAGTACGATTTAGACAAATTCAGAGTAAATCTTCAAATATGGTACTACCAACATAATTATATGCCCGCGTAGGATGTTTAATGTTCAATTGCATGGATCTGCCATACTAATTTATGGAATTACACCTAACTTTGCACGTTCAATTTATGTCTTAGCAGACATAAGAATGCCTATTTAAAGAGTTCACAGGACAACCACAGGCCTAGTAATATTCTGAAAACAATTGAGCCCTGTACACAATTTCGTCGAAGCTGTCATTGTAAACAGTTTGGTGCTCTATACTCTATAATGCCTTAATATTGGAGATGAATTTAGAGCAACACGTATACATACGGTATATCGGTGTTATTAAAATATGTCTACGTACGTGTTCCATGTTGAACTGCATGTAACTTCCATAACATTCAGTGGATTTCTACGGAATTTTGTATGTACAGTGTATGCCATAAGAGATACTTGTGCACATTTTTAGACCTACCAACTATGTAATTACTCTCTCAGAGAATTTGAGTCGTAGACTCTCAATATCTAATAATCCTTCTAAGGAAACAAATTTCGAATACGATGCACTGCCCTAATTGGCAAACCTTGCAATATAATCAGTGCTATCAGCATTCTAAACAGGTATAATTATAAGATTAAGGATTGAATCTTAAATTTTAGAAATAATAAGCTCTTTTGTATGTCACAAAACTGCTAGTTTCTGTTCGTATTTGTCATTGAGAAGTACACACATTTGAAACAGTATCAGTTTATGTTAACCGTCTCATGAATGAGTACCTTATGTTCTCTATTTTTCTTCTAATTTGTAATTGAGAGCAACAAAAATTTGCAATAGTATTAGCATATATAATGCATCTCATGAACGATTACCGTACCTTAAGTTCTCTATTTCTCATTGAGAGCTACAAATATTTCGCAATAGTATCAGCTTATGTTATGTATCTCATGAATGAATATCGTACGGTACCTTATATTCTCTATTCTTGTTCTTTCTCATTAAGAGCTACAAGCCTTTGCAATAATATCAGCTTATGTTATGCATCTCATGAATGAATATCGCACCTTATGTTCTCTATTCTTGTTCTTTTTCATTGAGAGCTACAAGCATTTGCAATAATATCAGCTTATGTTATGCATCTCATGAATGAATATCGTACGGTACCTTATGTTCTCTATTCTTGTTCTTTTTCATTGAGAGCTACAAGCATTTGCAATAATATCAGCTTATGTTATGCATCTCATGAATGAATATCGTACGGTACCTTATGTTCTCTATTCTTGTTCTTTTTCATTAAGAGCTACAAGCATTTGCAATAATATCAGCTTATGTTATGCATCTCATGAATGAATATCGTACGGTACCTTATGTTCTCTATTCTTGTTCTTTTTCATTAAGAGCTACAAGCATTTGCAATAATATCAGCTTATGTTATGCATCTCATGAATGAATATCGCACCTTATGTTCTCTATTCTTGTTCTTTTTCATTGAGAGCTACAAGCATTTGCAATAATATCAGCTTATGTTATGCATCTCATGAATGAATATCGCACCTTATATTCTCTATTCTTGTTCTTTTTCATTAAGAGCTACAAGCATTTGCAATAATATCAGCTTATGTTATGCATCTCATGAATGAATATCGCACCTTATGTTCTCTATTCTTGTTCTTTTTCATTGAGAGCTACAAGCATTTGCAATAATATCAGCTTATGTTATGCATCTCATGAATGAATATCGCACCTTATGTTCTCTATTCTTGTTCTTTTTTCATTGAGAGCTACAAGCATTTGCAATAATATCAGCTTATGTTATGTATCTCATGAATGAATATCGCACCTTATGTTCTCTATTCTTGTTCTTTTTCGTTAAGAGCTACAAGCATTTGCAATAATATCAGCTTATGTTTTGTATCTCATGAATGAATGTCGTACCATATGCTCTCTTTTCTTATTCCTCTTCATTGAGTGATGCACATATTTGGAAAAATATCAGCTTGTGATATCCATCTCATGAATGAATCCCTTACCTTATGCTCTATCTATCTCATAGAGAGCTACACACATTTGCAATATTATTAGCTTATGTTATCCATCACAAGTAAGAATAACTTGTGTTCTCTATCTGTCATTGATAGTTATAAACATTTGATTTTTTCCGTGATATCCATTAATCACTTAGGTTGAATAATCGCCGCTTTAGTTTCAGGTGAAAACTTATGAGAGCTATATTTTCTCATTTATTCTTTCCTAAGATCTTCTTTCATTTTCTTATTTAATAATTTTCAAATCTTTCATATTAATCAAAATTTCTTTATAATAAATAATGACCCAAAAATTAAATATTGTTTATTTTCTTTACTCTTATCCTTAGGGGGTTTACCTCCATTCCTAGGTTTTATACCAAAATGATTAATTATCCAAGCAATAGCCGAATTAAATAGATTACTAATTATTACTTTAATAGTAATTACAACACTGATTACTTTATTTTATTATCTTCGTATTTCTTTTACAGCATTTCTTTTCTCGTATAGAGAAATTAAATGAAATTATACACAATTCTATAGTAATCAATTTTATATTCTAACTAGCCGAAGTACGCGCTCTACGAACGGTCTTCGGTATTAATAACCAGACGTTATCAATTGAGCTACTGTTGCAATGGTTAGGGGCTTGTTATTCCTTCATGTGTTTATCAGAGCGAAGTTAGTATTCTGGGAATATCACACACACTGTTAATTTAAGGGCCTTAAAATGTGGTTTATGGAGACTCATTATAGACTCCCTAATTTTGTGTCCCATATTGAGAAGCGCAACATATGCTTTGGTCGTCCTTCCAGGATATTTTTTTTATTTCGCCTATTTTAGCATGTATTTTGAAAAGTTTCTTCCTATACCAATCCTTCAATGAGAAGTACGGTGAAGAGTTTTATAAATAATTGGTGTATTGACTCTCATGGATACCTAATTTTACGATGCTCCAAACATTCGAACACGAGTTATAGTCGTACATAAAGATACACAGAACGCCCGAAAATCCCTAAGTATGCCTTTCTTCGGAGGGGAAGTAAAGCCAGCGGTCCCATGTCATAGATTTATGGCATGTAATAGAACCTTCCACTAACTACAATTGTGTGAAGCTAAATTTGTAGGTGAGATTTGATTAACGTCTATTAGTTCCAAAGTTTGCCGGTTGCGGTGGCATCTAGTAGCCAAGTCACAGCTAGGTGTCTTTGACGGTAGCATTTGGTAGCAAAAGTAGGAACTACTGGAAATTGATCGTCTGCAGTCCTTACCTGAAATATAGATAACACACACTAATACAGCCATCACAATTAACACCGGTTAGCAGACAGATTCTACACACACGAGGCTACGTGAACGCGTTGTTGCAGCTTCTAAACTGAGGAACCAACCAACCAACCTACAACATATTACCCAGAAGTCCGAATATGGATATATCAACCACACGGTTTTAAACAAAATCATCCTTACGATGAACCCGTTTGTCGAAAATGTGCTCAATCTAAATTCACCTAACGTGTACTTCCTGACGTGAAAATAAAATTGAAAACCTCGTAGACGAAACGCAATACACCTCACATAAAGACTGACCCTCACCGTTGTGTTAAGTCCCCATCCACAGGAAGACACCTTTAACAAATTATAAAGGCTTGTGGTTCATGGATTCAGGTTTTTTAGCCACCAATGGTCCAAATTCCTAATAGCCGCAAAAATACTATTTCAATTGAGTATTTTTTGAAAATAATGTTGCTGTTTGGATATATAATTCTGTACGACATATCACACGTGTAAATCACGTGAAAAAATTCTAGGGTACCCCTTGACCCCCTTATGCGCATTGATGAATTTGACAGTCTAAGTTGGTTCCGTGATAACCTTATAGCCATTTGCAAACTTTCACAGAAATGTAATAAGTGGAGTGGCATTGATTTTTACAGAAATAGATGTAACGTTGGATGTCTTCTCTTGAGAACCTGATGTCATGGTTGCCGGATTGCATTCCTTCATTAGTTTATTAAATTAAATTAGTTTTCTGGGAATATCTCAGAAACTGTTAATTTTAGAGCCTTAAAATGTAGTTTCAGGAACCCTCGAGTTTTGTTTCTGCCACCGAGGGGCTAATAATGAGCTTTGTCTCGTCCTTGTATGCCAAAATATAATAATAATAATAATAATAATAATAATAATAATAATTATAATAATAATAATAATAATATAATAAATACAATATAGGGATAGGGATATGAAAGACCTTCCGTACCACACCCGCACGTGAAAATCGCGTAACAAAATTCTAGTGTACCCTTTGACCCCCTTAAGCTCATTATACGAATTGATGAATTTTACAGCATAATTTGGTTCTGTGATAACCTTATAGCCGTTTGCAAACTTCAGAGTAATGTAATAAATGGAATTGCATTGCGTCTTACAGAAATAGATGGTCCTAAGCGATTCCGTTGCCATGGTCACCAGATTGCATTCTTTCATTAGATTATTAAATGAAATTAGTTTTCTGAGAATATCTCAAAAACTGTTGGTTTTAGGGCCTTATAATGTGGTTTTCGGGGACCCTTTAGAGCCCCCGAGTTTTATTTTTCACAACGAAGGGTTGAAAATAAGATTTGTCTCGTCCTTTTACGCCTATTTCAGCATGAATATTAAGGGGGTAGGCCCCCTTTTATGATAGGTAGGGAGAAGAGTTACATCAATGATTAGTGTGGTGCTTCTGATGGATATCTGTATCAAATTTTACGTTGATCCACCCAGCCGTTCTCAAGTTATAAGGAATCGAAGTTGTTCACAGACAAACAGACAAACAAACCGACAGACAGACAAAAAATTATTTTTGCGCGCATCCGTCATAAAACAGTCTGAAACGCGCAAATAACGCAAATTTCCGTGGAAATTCAGAAAAAACAGACAAACTTTCATTTTAGCCTACTTTCGATTTTTGCAAAAAATGAAAGTAGACTTATGAGATCACTACAGGGCGAAAAAAAGTGTGTCTGTCAGTGTGTGTGTACGTGTGTGAGTCTGTGTATGTGTGTGTGTGTGTGAGTGTGTGTACTCTGAATGTCTGTCCCCCCCTATCAATTCGAACACGGTGAGCGCAAATTGAACGAAATTTGGTACAAAGGTAGCACTTGCATAGGACACCTCAGTGTCATGTTTTATATCGCCGCCATCTTGACGGAAACGTAATGGCGGCCACACAAATGTTCAAAGCTTAAATCAAATTACGACTAACCTAATCATCCGATCTCTACCAAATTTTGCAACAACATACCATAACGGGGGCAGCATCCTTTGACCAAACTAATAGGTCATCAGCCTAATAGTTTGCGGATGGCGGCCATCTTTGTGTGAAAATCGATTCCCCCTATTAATTCGAACACGGTGACACCGAATGGAACGAAATTTGGTACAGAGGTAGTACTAGCAAAGGGCACCCCAATGTCATGTCTTATTTCGCCGCCATCTTGACGGAAACGTAATGGCGGCCACACAAATGTTCAAAGCTTAAATCAAATTACGACTAACCTAATCATCCGATCTCTACCAAATTTTGCAACAACATACCTTTATGGAGGGAGCATCCTTTGACAAGTCTAATAGGTCATTAGCCTTATAGTTTGCGGATGGCGGCCATCTTTGTGTCAAAATCGATTACCCCTATTAATTCGAACACGGTGAAACCGAATGGAATGAAATTTGGTACAGAGGTAGCACTAGCAAATGGCACCTCAGTGTCATGTTTTATATCGCCGCCATCTTGACGGAAACGTAATGGCGGCCACACAAATATTCAAAGCTTAAATCAAATTACGATTAACCTAATCATCCGATCTCTACCAAATTTTGCATCAACATACCATTATGGAGGGAGCATTCTTTGACCAAACTAATAGGTCATTAGCCTAATATTTTGCGGATGGCGGCCATCTTTGTGCGAAAATCGATTCCCCCTATTAATTCGAACACGGTGAAACCGAATGGAACGAAATTTGGTACAGAGGTAGCACTAGAAAAGGCCACCTCAGTGTCATGTATTATATCACCGCCATCTTGACGGAAACGTAATCACGGCCACCCAAATGTTAAAGGCTAAAATTTAATTACGACCAACCTAATAATCTAGTCTCTACCAAATTTTGCAACAACAAATCTTTATGTAGGAAGCATATTCTGACCAAAGTGCTAGATCATCAGCCCAATAGTTTGCAGATGGTGGCCAAGTATGTGTGCAAATAGATTCCCCCTATCAATTCAAACACGGTGATACCGAATTGAACGAAATTTGGTACAGAGGTAGCACTAGCAAAAGGCACCTCAGTGTCATGTTTTATATCGCCGCTATCTTGACGGAAACGGAATGACGGCCTGCCAAATGTTAAAAGCTTAAATCAAATTTCGACCATCTTAATAATTTGATCTCTACCGGATTTTGCAACAACATGCCTTTTTGTGGAAAGCATTTTATGACTGACTACAAGGTCATCAGCCCAATAGTTTGACTTTAGCGGCCATGTATGTGTGCAAATCCATTCCCCGGATCAATTCAAACACGGTGAAACCGAATTGAATGATTTTTTTTTACAGAGGTAGCACTAGCAAAGGGCACCTCATACTCATGTTTAATATCCCTATAGCACGTTGTATTTCAACAAGCTACTACAACCAACATTCAATTATACTCCTTTAAAAGGACAAAGAGTTATAACAATACCCATGCATTTAGGAGAAAGTAGGCTATATGTTGTTTACTGAACATCTTGTTTATATATATAGAGACTAGCAGAAGTACACGCTCTTCGAACGGTCTTCGGTATTAATAACCAGTGGTTATCAATTGAGCTACTGTTGCAATGGTTAGGGGCTTGTTATTCCTTCATATGTTTATCAGAGCGAAGTTAGTATCTGGGAATATCACACACGCTGTTAATGTAAGGGCCTTAAAATGTGCTTTTCGGAGACTCATTATAGACTCCCGAATTTTGTGTCCCACATTGAGAAGCGCAACCAGGATAATTTTTATATTTCGCCTATTTTAGCATGTATTTCGAAAAGTTTCTTCCTATACCAATCCTCCAATGAGAAGTACGGTGAAGAGTTTTATAAATAATTGGTGTATTGACTCTCATGGATACCTAATTTTACGATGCTCCCAACATTCGAACACGAGTTATAGCCGTACATAAAGATACACAGAAAGCCCGAAAATCCCTAAGTATGCCTTTCTTCGGAGGGGAAGTAAAGCCGGCGGTCCCATGTCATAGATTTATGGCATGTAATAGAACCTTCCACTAACTACAATTGTGTGAAGCTAAATTTGTAGGTTAGATTTGATTAACGCTCTATTAGTTCCAAAGTTTGCCGGTTGTGGTGGCATCTAGTAGCCAAGTCACAGCTAGGTGTCGTTGACGGTAGCATTTGGTAGCAAAAGTAGGAACTACTGGAAATTGATCGTCTGCAGTCCTTACCTGAAATACAGATAACACGCACTAATACAGCCATCACAATTAACACCGGTTAGCAGACAGATTCTACACACACGAGGCTACGTGAACGCGTTGTTGCAGCTTCTAAACTGAGGAACCAACCAACCAACCTACAACATATTACCCAGAAGTCCGAATATGGATATATCAACCACACAGTTTCAAACAAAATCATCCTTACGATGAACCCGTTTGTCGAAAAAAAAAGTTAGAATGTGCTCAATCTAAATTCACCTAACGTGCTACTTCCTCACGTGAAAATAAAATTGAAAACCTCGTAGACGAAACTCAATGCACCTCACATAAAGACTGACCCTCACCGTTGTGTAATGTCCCCATCCACAGGAAGACTCCTTTAACAAATTATAAAAGCTTGTTGTGCATGGATATTCAGGGTTTTTAGCCTCCAATGGCCCAAATTCCTCATAGCCGCAAAAAATACTATTTCAATTGAGTATTTTTTTTGAAAATAATGTTGCTGTTTGGAGATATAATTCTGTACGACATATCACACGTGTAAATCACGTGAAAAATTCTAGGGTACCCCTTGACCCCCTTATGCGCATTGATGAATTTGACAGTCTAAGTTGGTTCCGTGATAACCTTATAGCCATTTGCAAACTTTCACAGAAATGTAATAAGTGGAGTGGCATTGATTTTTACAGAAATAGATGTAACTTTGGATGTCTTCTCTTGAGAAACTGTTGTCATGGTTGCCGGCTTGCATTCCTTCATTAGTTTATTGAATTAAATTAGTTTTCTGGGAATATCTCAGAAACTGTTGGTTTTAGAGCCTTAAAATATAGTTTTCGGGAACCCTCGAGTTTTGTTTCTGCCACTGAGGGGCTAATAATGTGCTTTGTCTCGCCGTTGTATGCCGAAATATAATAATAATAATAATAATAATAATAATAATAATAATAATAATAATAATAATAATAATAATAATAATAATAAAAATTTAATTTAATTTTAATTTAATTTAATTTTATTTTATTTATTTATTAAATACTATTTATGTTACATTATTGTGATATGTCTCACGAATCTGATGACAGTACAGATTATCTGTGAGACATATTAATTATTATTTACAACATATATATATATATAGATTATATTTCAATACAAGAGTGCATGCAATTTTTGTTGTTGTTATGATAATGATAAAGTAATAATGTAAATAATTAAAGACACAAAAAGTTACACTATGGTAGTTATATTAATAAATTTATGTTATGAGTTAATGTTTGGTTAAGTAATATTTTTTAATGCGACTTATAGCTAGTTGTTTGCTGTTAATGTTCGTCAATCCAGGTGGTAGTTCATTAAGTAGTGATGGTATAATATAATTTAGTCTCTTGAAACCATAGCTATTTATACATAAGGGTTTTACATATTTAGTACTTGTTATGGCTCTTGTTTGTATGTTGTGAGAGACCATATGCCTGAATCTTGGATCATGGTAGTAGAGATTCGGTATAGTAATTTGGAACAACTATTTAATATTAAAATAAGGGATATCAGTGAAATATTTAAAGAGCCTGTTTTGGCTATCTTGAAGATTATTAATTAAAGTTGTGTTTTGATTTCCCCAAGCTGCTATAGCATATCTTAATTTGCTTTCAATCAGAGCACTATAAATTGTTTTGTAAGTTTTCCTATCTACATAAAATCGGAGATTGTAGAAGGTGTAGAGGTTTGCTCTTAGGTTTTTTATTATGTTTACTGTGTGTGTGTTCAATTTAAAGTGTTCATCATGGGTAATTCCTAGGTATTTTTGTGTCGAAGTACTATTTATGATGGTGTTACATTTGCAACCTGCCAGGATGTTTTGGTGTATGCATGATATGCTGTGGTGCGTTAGTTTGTATTTTTCTTGTGTGAAGTGATCAACTCTGATGTGCATTATTTTAGATTTGGTTGTATTTATATACAAATTATTGTCATGACACCATCTTGTGATGTTATTGAAGTCTTCTTGAAGTCTATCAAAAGCTGTTTTAGAGTCTTTATATATTGTATATATAGTGGTGTCATCAGCATAAATAAATATTTTACTGTGTTTAATGGTTTCATTCATGTCGTTTACGAACAGGTTATATAGTGTAGGTGAAATAATACTGCCTTGAGGGATACCCCGTGTTCCTTCTACTGCGTCACTGATAGTGTTATTGACCATAACTGCCATTTCCCTGTTTTTCAGATAGCTTTCAAATAGTTTGTAAGTCGTGCCTCTTATTCCGATATCGTGTAATTTAGCAAATAGTTTATTGTGGTTTATATTGTCAAATGCTTTAGAAAAGTCAAGAAAAAGTACCATTATGTGATTGTTCTTATTTAAGGCATTATTTATTACATTGGCCAATTCAGCCAGGGGTAGTTCAGTAATTTTTCCCTTCCTAAAACCGTATAGGTGTCCCTTTAAAATATCATATTTATTTAGGAAATTCTTCAATCTCTTATCCAAGCATTTTTCCATTATTTTGTGTAGGATTGATAAAATGCATATTGGTCTGTAGTTGCCAAAGTCTAAGTGATCGTCATTCTTATATATTGGTTTAATAATTGTGTATTTCAGATATTTTGGTATTATGCCTGATACGAATATCTTGTGTATGAGATGTGTTATGATTGGTATAGTTTTTTTGGATGTTGCCTTTATGTCTTTCAAGCGTATATTGTCCGCCCCAGGCGATTTGTCTGTTTTTAATTCCTTAATTATGTTTTCTATTTCATGTTCATCAGTTTCAAGTAATGTAAAGGAATTCATTAATGTGTTTCTATTTGATTGCCGTTGATATTACAGTTATGAGCTAGGCTGTTTATTTCTTCACTAAAGGTATTGTTGAATTTATTGACTATCACTTCGTTAGTATAATATAATCTTAAGTGTTTGTTTATGACTTCATTGACAGTTTGTGTTTTCCGACCTGTAATGACTTTCCACATTCCTTTATTATCGTTTTTGGAACTATTTATCTTATTTTTAAAATATTGATGTTTTGTTTATTAGCTTATTTAAATTGTTTCTGAAAGCTTTGTATTCATTATTAGCCTACTTTCGATTTTTGAAAAAAATGAAAGTAGACTTATGAGATCAACACAGGGCGAAAAAAAGTGTGTCTGTCTGTGTGTATGTGTGTGAGAGTGTGAGTCTGTGTGTTTGTGTGTGTGTGTGTGAGTGTGTGTACTCTGAATGTCTGTCCCCCCTATCAATTCGAACACGGTGAACGCGAATTGAACGAAATTTGGTACAAAGGTAGCACTAGCAAAGGACACCTCAGTGTCATGTTTTATATCGCCGCCATCTTGACAGAAACGTAATGGCGGCCACACAAATGTTCAAAGCTTAAATCAAATTACGGCTAACCTAATCATCCGATCTCTAGCAAATTTTGCAACAACATACCTTTATGGGGGGGGGAGCATCCTTTGACTAAACTAATAGGTCATCAGCCTAACAGTTTGCGGATGGCGGCCATCATTGTGTGAAAATCGATTCCCCCTATTAATTCGAACACGGTAAAACCGAATGGAACGAAATTTGGTACAGAGGTAGTACTAGCAAAGGGCATCCCAGTGTCATGTTTTATATCGCCGCCATCTTGACGGGAACGTAATGGCGGTCACACAAATGTTCAAAGATTAAATCAAATTACGACTAACCTAATCATCAGATCTCTACCAAATTTTGCAACAACATACCTGTATGGAGGAAGCATCCTTTGACCAAATTAATAGGTCATTAGCCCAATAGTTTGTGGATGGCGGCCATCTTTGAGTCAAAATCGATTCCCCCTATTAATTCAAACACGGTGGAACCGAATGGAACAAAATTTGGTACAGAGGTAACACTAGCAAAAAGCACCTCAGTGTCATGTTTTATATCGCCGCCATCTTGACAGAAACGTAATGGCAGCCACACAAATGTTCAAAGCTTAAATCAAATTACGACTAACATAATCATCCGATGTGTACTAAATTTTGCAACAACATACCTTTGTGGAGGGAGCATCCTGTGACCAATCTAATAGGTCATTTGCCTAATAATTTGCGGATGGCGGCCATCTTTTTGTCAAAATCGATTCCCCCTATTAATTCGAACACGGTGAAACCGAATGGTACTAAATTTGGTACAGAGGTAGCACTAGCAAAGGGCACCTCAGTGTCATGTTTTATATCGCCGCCATCTTGACGGAAACGTAATGTCGGTCACACAAATGTTCAAAGCTTAAATCAAATTACGATTTACCTAATCGTCCGATCTCTACCAAATTTTGCAACAACATACCTTTATGGAGGGAACATCCTTTGAACAAACTAATAGGTCATTAGCCTAATATTTTGCGGATGGCGGCCATCTTTGTGTGAAAATCGATTCCCCCTATCAATTCGAACACGGTGAAACCGAATGGAACGAAATTTGGTATAGAGGTAGCACTAGCAAAGGGCACCTCAGTGACATGTTTTATATCACCGCCATCTTGACGGAAACGTATTCGCGGCCACCCAAATGTTAAAAGCTAAAATGTAATTACGACCAACCTAATAATCTAGTCTCTACCAAATTTCGCAACAACATATCTTTATGTGGGAAGCATATTCTGACCAAACTGCAAGATCATCAGCCCAATAGTTTGCAGATGGTGGCCAAGTATGTGTGCAAATCGATTCCCCCTATCAATTCAAACACGGTGAAACCGAATTGAACGAAATTTGGTACAGAGGTAGCACTAGCAAAGGGCACCTCAATGTCATGTTTTATATCGCCGCCATCTTGACGGAAACGGAATGAAGGCCACCCAAATGTCAAAAGCTTAAATCAAATTACGACCATCCTAATAATTTGATCTCTATCAGATTTTGCAACAACATGCCTTTTTGTGGAATGCATCTTATGACTGACTACAAGGTCATCAGCCCAATAGTTTGCAAATAGCGGCCATGTATGTGTGCAAATCCATTCCCCATATCAATTCAAACACGGTGAAACCGAATTGAATGATTTTTTTACAGAGGTAGCACTAGCAAAAGGCACCTCATATTCATGTTTAATATCCCTATAGCACGTTGTATTTCAACAAGCTACTACAACCAACATTCAATTATACTCCTTGAAAAGGACAAAGAGTTATAACAATACCCATGCATTTAGGATCAAGTAGGCTATATGTTCTTTACTGAACATCTTGTTTATTGTAATATTATCCTTGTTTCTGAGCATTGTTTTTTAAAGTCTGTCTCTTTCCTTACATTGTATTTTTAGGTCATAAGTGAACCATTGTTTGTTTTTTCTGTGTTTACGTGTGGTTATGTAAGATGCTTTTTGGTAGATTTCCGTAAATTTGGTTGTTATATTGTTATATATGTCATTAGGATTTTTTAATTCAAGGCAATCTGTCCAGTCTGTGTTGTTAAGGCTTGCGTGTATTATAGTATCGTTCATTAGCGTAATGTGCGATTTATTATCTTGTAATTGTGTCTTATCATTTTTTGGCCAAATATCTGCATATGTTATGTAGTGGTCAGAGATGTCTGCTTGTATGACTGCAGAAGTATATTGATCTAGTCTGCTACGATAGTATATGTGATCAATACATTTTCTCGAGTCTAAATTTGGATCATAACGAGTACATTGAATGATAAGTGTAGGAAACCATGAGTTGCCATAATATTTGTATATTTTATAGCTGATAGACTGCTGTCATTAGATAAAGTATCAATGTTGATATCTCCTAAAATGGCGTATTCGCTGTACTTACTAGTGTGTTGTGTTATATGTGTCTCCAGTTCATCAAGAAAGTCATTTACGTTAGTGCTAGATGGTCAGTAAATGCATGTTAATCCTATCTTTTTGTTCATGTGAAGTATTTCTATTACCATTGATTCATGAGTATTGGAAATGTATGAATTGTGTGTTCTAATAGCCATGTTGTTCTTTACATATATGGCTATGCCTCCTCCTTTACGATTTGTTCTATTACAAAATACAACATTAAAATTATCCAAAGTAAATAGGTAATTATTAGATTCAAGTATGTTAATTTCTGTTAAGCAAATAATATCCAGATCATTAATTTTCTTGCCTAAGGTTATGGTTAAATAATCCCAGTTTTTTGATATAGATTGAATATTTAGGGAGAGGATATTGATTTCAGCATTATTTCTAGTATTATTACCATTTTCGATAAAATCGGGTATATTGAGAAATGTGAGTTCCTTTTGTATTCCAGAAATATTTATATTGCTATCCTAACTGTTCATAATATCAATTAATATAATAATTCAAAAACTAGTGGCAGGACTGGAACCAAGTTGACAGAAGAACGGAAGAAGCAGCACAGTGACTTCATGAAGAGATTTTGGGAAGATAGGAAGGCGAATATCATCAAGCCGAAAATCAAGTTCAAGCGCGCTCTATAATGGGCAAAACGCAAAAAGAAAGAAGAAGAAGAAGAAGAAGAAGAAGTATTCAATAATAATTCTTTCTTTTTGGCGGGGGTGCTTACCTAATTTTGTTAATGTCTTCCTCACGGGAGATTCTCAATATACCAGATTCGTCGTTTTTTCGCGCTAGAATTTTGCCGTTTTTAACCCAAATGAATTTCCAGTTATTTTCTCTTGCCTGATTTTTAGGTTTCCATAGTAGCTCTCTTGAAAATTACGTTAGACTTTCGTTAATGAAAAACCTAGATTTAGTGTTCCCATGAGTGAGGACATTTTGTCCTTTTCTTTTCTGTAAAAATTCATTCTTTTTGGATATAGAGTTGAATTTTACCACTTTTGGGGGGATATTGTTCTTTCTTTGCAGTGGGGGCCTGTAAACTTACTCTACATCAAACATGTTTAGATCTACTTCTAGAGTCTCAGCAATTTTGTGGACGATTTCATCCAGGCATTCATCTTTCGCGCATGGCACTTCACATATTTCAATGTATTGTTGCCTACCGTTCTGTTCTATTGTGGCACTTTCTCGTTTAGATCTGATATTATATTGTCTTGTAGATTCTTTTCGTCTTTTAGGGTTTTTATTTCTGCTGTAAGTGATTTCAGAAGAGTTGCATTTGACTTAGATTTCTTAATCAACTCATCATATTTCTGCGCAATAATGTCGGCACTTTTTACACTTTCACTCACTTGGTTTTTCAGTTCACTAATCTGTTTCTTTAATTCTAAGAACATACCTTTGATATCCGATGCGTGTATTGTCTCCGTGTCCGGTGTTGAAGGTGGAGTCTCTGTGTCATCAGTATTAGCAGCTGGTTGGGTCATTGTTCCACCACTTGCGACAGCAGGTGCTGACGTCGCCTTCTTGAAACTACGGCATTGTGGACACCGCCATGATTCCTTCGCTTGTTTGGCCATACCCTTCCATGTACGTGCAGTTACGGTTGTACATTCATAGTGATATTTCCTTTTGCATCCCGTGCAGAATACATAGTCACCATCACTTGGGAGTCCTTCTTGACAACGGTCGCAAACCATTTCCTTGCTATACTTAACTATTTTGCAGAGCACTCAGGTACACGTCTACTTCCTCCGGTGTCTCACTTAATAATAATAATAATAATAATAATAATGATAATAATATAATAAATACAATATTGGGATAGGGATATGAAAGACCTTCCGTACCACACCCGCACGTGAAAATCGCGTGACAAAATTCTAGTGTATCCCTTGACCCCCTTAAGCTCATTATACGTATTGATGAATTTTACAGCTTAATTTGGATCCGTGATAACCTTATAGTCGTTTGCAAACTTCGCAGTAATGTAATAAATGGAATTGCATTGCGTCTTACAGAAATAGATGGTCCTCTGAGATTTTGTTGCCATGGTTACTAGATTGCATTCTTTCAATAGATTATTAAATGAAATTGGTTTCCTGGGAATATCTCAAAAACTGTTGGTTTTAGGGCCTTAAAATGTGGGTTTCGGGGACCCTTTGTCTCGTCTTTTTATGCCTATTTCAGCATGAATTTTAAGGGGGTGGGCCCCCTTTTATGAGAGGTACGGAGAAGAGTTACATCAATGATTAGTGTGGTGCTTCTGATGGATATCTGTATCAAATTTTACGTTGATCCACCCAGCCGTTCTCAAGTTATAAGGACTCGAAGTTGTCCACAGACAAACAGACAAACAAAGACAGACAGGCAGACAGACATTCAGACAAAATTTTTATTTTTGCGCGCATCCGTCATAAAACAGTCTGAAACGCGCAAATAACGCACATTTCCGTGGAAATTCAGAAAAAAACAGACAAACTTTCATTTATATATATATATATATATATATATATATATATAGAGAGAGAGAGAGAGATAACAACCCTTACAATAATTTCAATTTTAGAATTACTATTTAGATCTTTAATTTTTAATATAATTTAAGGTTTTAATTTAAATAAACTAATAGCCTTCAAAGCTATAAATAAAATATATCTTTTTGAACCCTTAGTAGTATCTACTCCTATAGAATTGCAGTCTAATATCATTCATGGATAGCCTATAAAGGTTTGATAAAAGAGATAAATCTCCTAAATAAATTTAAAATTTATCGACTGTGACCCTGTGACAATTGCATTCGCAGGGATAAATTAGCAGTCGTATCACGCACGTTGAGTAGTCTTGACACTGATGCAGCGGTCATCTCTCACTGTGATGTAAAACGAACGAACATTTTTCCTATTTCAAAAAAAAAGTGCTATATAAACGCGAGTGATATGCTGCATACTAGCTTTCATTACACCAACTCTGATCTCTCTGATGTATGCATTTATGTCTCTACATCAGGCAGTCCAATAACGTTCTCACGGGACCTACATCAATTGACTGCACGAGTAAAATATGTATGGCAAACTCAGTCTACTATGACTTCTTGTTCACTGCGCTATAAGCCTATGCTAATATACATTTCATTTCCACAGTGCCACCCCGCGCATTAACTGTGCATGATAAATCACACACCACAACTGCGATGAGAAGCTGTAGGAAGTTCGAATCCCATTGCTAATAGGGATGTGGTTTTACACACTCCCTTCAGACAAATGTCAGGATATCACCTTTCTCTTAAAATCCCTACAATTACAGTTACACTATTACAGTCTGGATATAAACACAAGTCGAAAGACAAATCGAACGTACATCCCAGTAAAAGGGGCTGATGACGCCGATGTCCCATGACCCAGAATCAAATTGACCAAAACAAGCAACTATAGGAGTATGCTGTGAAGATTTTATTAGATTTATGAAGGTAAAGTCCCTAAATCAAACTCTCCGAGTCTGATGAAATGTGGTGAGCCGCTTCTTTTCAGACCGGCTTCAGTGGCGTAGTTGCTACCATGCTGAGTTTCCATGCCCAAAACAGGCCGAAGTCATCAGATTTTTGAAGTGCGTTCAAAATCCCTCAGTATACTTATGCCTTCCATCGGAAGGGAAGTAAAGCCGGCGGGCTCATGTAATAAATGTATGGCATGTAAAAGAACCTTCCATTAAGCTAAAATTTGTAGCTTGGATTTGATTAACGCTCTATGTTCCAACGTTCATCACCAGGTGCCAGTTGAAGTGGCATCTAGTAGCCGAGTACACAGATAGGTGTCGTTGACGGTAGCATTTGGTGGCAAAAGTAGAAACTACTAGAAATTGGTCATCTGCAGTCCTTAGCTGAATTAGCTTACACATAGCACACACTAATACAGCCATCACAATTAACACCGGTTATCAGACAGATTCTACACACACCCAAAGTTCACGGGGCTACATGACCATGTTGTCGCAGCCCCTAAATTGAGGAACCAACCAGCTTCATTTCAGGTCCCGGAGCTGAAAAAATCTTAAATTTGAGGCTCACATTCGCATTCGTCGTTGTTGTTGTTTAATTTAGGAGCATGGAACCTACCCTGTTGAACCACAGCGAAAAAAAGGGTCCTGGTTACCAAGCCATTCCTGCCTACAGATTGCGTGAAGTGACTAGGGGCTCCCCCCCCCCCCCCCACCCCCCCGCTAAAGTCTTGATTTCCATGACTAGGGCTTTGCTTCACCGTCCGACAACTACTCAAATGTCCTCACGAGGCTGACTGCACCCTGTTCCAGCCCACACATCAGTTTTGAAAATCTCTGACGGAGTAGGGAATCGAATTTCGGGTCTTCGGTTCAGAGGAAGGCGCGCTGCCCCAACATCACATGGCATGGGCATCGTGGTCATTTGAACCCTGTGTAATTGGGTGGAAGTAGGATATATAGGATATATAGGCCGAAGCTGGGACAGGGGCTAATGCGCAACATGGCCGCCGCGCGCAACCACTCTATGTTATTCTTATGGAGGGGACAGTCATAGCTGGGTCAGGGGCTAATGCGCAAGATGGCCGCCATACTCTGAGACCGTGAATAATGCCACAGGGGGAGTTCGACCGTGTAGTCGCTAAATGGAATATTTATTATTATTATTATCATTATTATTATTATGTAATTATTGATTAATCATGTACAATCAAGACCAGCCTTATATAATCCACTTTATGATTAAGTGGCAGAATTCTTGAATGTCACTGTGGAGTCTCCTGGTCTGAGTCCTGGCTTTGCCAATAAATTTAATTTCTGGTCTGACAGTTGGAATGGGGTACACTCAGCCTTTTGAGGCAAAACTAAAAAGAGTGAGGTTAATTCATACCTCAACCATTTTGCCTAACCCAGCTTTACCTAACCTCACCTAACCTAACCTAATCTAACCTTACCTAACCTAACATAACCTTAGTTCACCGAACCAAGCATTTCCTCACTTAACTTCACCTAACTTAACCTAACCTAACTTTACCTAACCTAACCTTTAAAGCTAAGGCAAAGGCTAATCAACACACTCAAAGTATATAAGGGCACATGCAACTATCATTTTGCTAGTCTTACAGAGAGTAAGGTAAAGCTAACAATTGCACTGTGGCTACTGTGCAAAATGATCGCTACACACAACCAGCTTAGGATTACAAAGTCAGTTAAGTTTTAAAAAGTAAAAGCTTTTATTCATTTTTTTCTTTTCATTTTCATATTTCACACAATGCAATTTGTCAAATTTTAATTTACAGTTTTTAAAATTTTAGTTTTAAGTTTTTTTGAATTTTGTCAGTATGGAAACATGGATTTTTCAATTTTGTTGTTTACATGTTTTTGATTTAGTCCATGTCTAGAGTTCATATTTGCCAAGCACGATTTTTTCATTACATATAACAAGGTTGTATACCTTATCCCAAAGCATACTATACTTGTGAGTACCTAGGTTAGCTAACTAAAGCAATTTCTCAAAATTACTGGAGGTTAACAGTTTGGATTAGGAGTGGGAGGTGGGTAGTAATAAAAAATTTCCAAGCAGAGTTCATACAATATTTTTTTAAATCCATTTTAAATATATTTACACTAGTTACACATAATACATTTGTTATAGTTGTTTTTATTTTTGTTTTCTATTTTTATTTATGTTTGCGTATGAATACCATTTTTTTCTTTTTGTGTTTTCTATGTTTAGTGCTATTGTTTTATTTCCTAAATTGTTTTTTGTTTTATGTATTTGGTATATGCAGGCAGAGGCTTTTGATATTCCTAACTTAACTCTTTAAGCATGGTCAATGATTGAGTAATGACCATAGGCATGAGTACCTATACCATTAGTATCAATTACTCTTTTATCATCACCAGGGCACAAAGCAATTTTGTTTAGTCTTATAGATGATATGTCATGATGTTTAGAAGCGATAATGTTCATTGGTATTCTTTTTACATTGTTTTTCATGACACAATCCTTATAATCTTGAAAGCTTATACAATTTTTGACAACACCTCTACTAATACCTTTAATCTTTTTGATTTCTTTACCATTTATGTCTAAAGCATACATTTTAGCTCTAAGTCCAACAAATGCTTTAATAATTTGTCCACAAGCCTCGTCTTTAAATTTTTCCAACGTTTTCTTGTTTGATATAGAGTAACATATATGATTAGTAGGATAATCAGATGTGTCCAGGTGTTCTAGAAAATCCAACTTGTCTTGATATACATCTTGGGTGTTAACCAAATAAATGAACGAGTCTGTATCCATATACATGAGTTAAAGATTGTCCATGCCATAATAGGGTAGCAGGACATTATTGTGGAGTGAATACATGAGAGTTTTTGAAATATCCAATATACACATTCCAATATATATAGGCTTATTGAATACAATGTTACGTTTAGCCATGTGGAAAACAGCTAGGTTAGGACCATAAATTGTTCTGTCAATAAATGTCGGCTTTGCTATTAGCTTTTCAGCCTTTTTTGCTGTCAGTCACAAGACGTATGTCTATTCTTTTACGAATATTTTCCATTGTTTTTCCAAAAATGGCATTGTTGAATAATTTGTATAGATTTTTCTCAAAATCATTTTTGACTTGTTTTCGAAGGTTGTTATTAAAACCAACGTATGCCTTTAGCCAAGGTCTTTGTTTAAACTTTAACACACGATGAATTTTTACCAATTTTAGTCCATGATCTAAGGCCTGTTTAAGTGCCATGTAATGAACAACGTACCGCTTTCGATTTCCAAGGCGAGGAATTAGTTTTTTGAGAGACGAATCCTTAGGTTGTGTACACTCTGGTAGGAAAGGTAAATCGTTGTGTAGATCATGAAGGTCGCATGGGTAATCAACATCAACGTCTAGAATGTACCCCACAGGATCGTCTTCCTTTAGTGTTTCTATATCAACAGTATCTGGAGAAACCCACTGAAATCCACCATAAGGAAGAGAGTGGCACATAGCCCACCCGTATTGGTTGTTGGCATCATCATTTGTAATAAACTGCGATGGTTTCTCAGAATCATAGGTTTCCATGTATTTATTGTTAGCTTCAGCATACCGATGAAACACCTGGCATATGCCTCCACGTATTCCAGACTCGATTAGAAGAATCTGATCGTAATCCTGTAGCAATTCCAGTTCAATTCCAGTGTAAAGGAGCATTGCCTCGAAACTTAAACCAGGCGATGTAAAAAGTGTGCAGTATCCACTCGTCGTGTTTCTAGTGTTTTGTTTCTAAACGTTTCAAAGCTGTCTGCAAGAAGGAGTACATCTGAAGTTAGGTAGAGATCACTATATTCCCCTAGAGTTTTAATGTTGAACTGATTCCAGACATTTTTGGCATGTCATAGTCTTCTTGACTAACATTTTTTGACTTAATTTGTTAATGAATGCCTCATTTGGAGGTAAACACTTTCACTTAATTTTTCCCATGAATCGATGTAATCATAACAAAATACCCCTTTACGAGTCATGAGCATTGCATTTTCTTTTCCAAAGTACTTGTCTGTTTCAGGGTATGATGTTAAATTGGAAACTAAGTTTTCCAAACTACTTGGCATTATCCGAAACGTGTCCACAAATCGAAGCTTAACATTTCCTACATATTTGGTGAAGGAAATATACTTTACTTTGGAGTTAGCGATAACATCCACTCTGTCAGTAGTACACCCCAATTGCTTTACAATGAAATTTGCGTCGTAGCCACTCATATTATGTAGAAATACAGGAACGGGGTTACGTGTTTTACACCTCAAATTACAGTTATTGTGAGCACTTCCACGGTATTCCCATGTAATATGGCAATGGTCTCGAACTTTCCAGTCCTCTTTGGTAAATGGTTTATGACACAAATAACAGGTTTCAGAACATTGGAACTCTGCTTCTTGATCCTGAGGTAAGGCCTTTGGAACATTTAAGCTGTAAAGGCGATCAATTTCATTAGCTATTGAGATCAAACAGTCCATAAACTTTTCTGCAGCGTCAGGTCCACCATAAATAACAGGCTGGCTTGGAAGGTTTGTCTTTATGTGTTCCACAGCAGGTAAGGTTTTAACGTATATACCAAAGCTCAGAGGAACATGACTCTGGTATGGCACTGTATAACTTGCCTCAGGATTGGGTAGACATGTTTGATATGGTAGAAGTATACTTTCAAAATCTGCATAGATAACGTAAGGTATTCTCAACATTTTTTCCACATTTAAGAATTTCACAATTGGGTTTTTAATAGGCATTTCAACCCTAGCAATGTCATGTTGGACACACAAAGCCCTATGTTCTTTTAAATTTTCCATTCCTTGTTGTCCATATCGATTATCGAAGTGAGTAAAACACCGTTTACATGTATATATCTTATTTCCATGGCGGGTAATCTGATGTCCTACTAGTTTATCAAAATCTTTGATAAAGACATAGTGGTCCTGGCCCGATGAAGAACTTTGCAGAAGGAGGTCACGATGATGTTGTAACTCTTGATCCACAACCTTTAGAGGAAACAGTTTGTTGTCTTCTTTCAGTCCAAATACATTGATGGATATGTCGTTGGCTTTCTCAAATTTGGGAATGTCAGCTAGCGATGTAGGAAACGATATTACTGAAAAATCATACTTGTTTTCAAGGTCCTTGTATTTACTAATGCGTTCAGCTTTCGTTTTAACCAGTTTTGCTAAAATGGCGTACATAAAACACCTCTCATCCTTAAAGTTTTGAGGATTAATGCAGGCTTTTCTTGCTTTTATAGCTGCTGGTAATGGAATATGTGTGCTACCACGCAAGGGATTGTACTTATTTATTTTCAATCGTACTCCTTTACTGCCTTTTAGCTCAGATTCTTCCATTTCAGTAGTTAACTTTGTAAATTGTGTTTCCAAGAAACTACTTAAGTCTGTTTCCAAAAATAGGGCCTGATTTCGTGTTTTAAAAGCATGATCTGTAATTTCGTTAGTGGACGTATGAATGAATCTACATTCAGCCACAAGATTAACTTTGATTGACTTGTGTTTTGCTAGTTCTTTCTGCATAGAATGTATTATTTGCTGTTTGGACTCTTTAAGGTATGAATTTAAATCCTTACACGTATCACAACGTATTAAATAGGATTTAAGACGACCTTGAAATTACGTTTCATATACAGTAAGTCCATTATTATCAGGAACCATTGAGAGCAGGTAATGTTTTGTAAGCTCAGTTTTTTGTCTTTTAGCTGCTGACACAACATTTCAACATTCTTCATAGCGACGTCCATTGTAGGCATTGTTAAATTTACTGCCACAAGATTTGCACTCATAAAATTTACCACACGATACTTCGTGACGCTTTCTATCATAGTCCCGAAGAAAAGTCTTCCCACACTCTTTACACATATAGCTAGGCATGGTTTCTTCCATCATGGATGTTGATTTCTGCAAACAGCTGCTTACTGCGTATCACAAGGCTGTAGGCTGGTCAGTGAGACGGTCTTTCACGATGTGAATACTGCAAAAGGTAGTAATCAACTGATTGTATTCCTGCTAAGAGACCTCTTATATAACCTAATCAAGACCAACAGCTACTTACCACGTAGTAAACGGCTAGAGCCTAGTGGGTGAGACGATCTTTCACAATGTGATCACTGTTAAATGTAGTAGTCAACTGAAAACATTCTTACACCATACTGAAGGTTATCAGGTACTTACTGCATATCAAAAGGCTGTACACTCATGTGTTAGACACTCTCTCTTGCTAAGGACCCCTATATTCCCTATACAAGGATATACATGTTAGTTCTAAACACTTAATGGTTATTTGTATATTAAATTTATATACAGCTTATACGAGCACGTTTTTCACGCAATAAAACTTTGTCAAATAGCCACATGCGACACGCAAAGTATGTTTCCGCTATCTAGCGGTGACTATGAGAACTACCTGAACGACAGCATGGTACCTAGCGCTCCGTATCATTACTGAACGATCAGCATGCTATCTAGCGGTCGATATAAAAAATTACTCAACTACCAGCATTCTACCTACCGGTCGATATGACAACCCACTCAACTAAAAAGAACAACACACTAAGATTCCATGAATTCCAGAGTACTTTTAGATTAATTATCGACTCTCAACTCTTATAACTATGTCCATCCCACTCTGTCAGAAACACGATATTTAAATTTTTGCTCCATGTCACTACTGAAGTGATAATGGGTTTTCCGATCCTATCACTATAAATTCATTTCCCCTCTCTTATCTCGGTCTCGACAACAACCATGCCTATTTTTATTATGTCAAATGATGTAATAATGTTCGGGGTGAAAAGTGGGTGCAAAGAGGGTGCAAAGTGGGTGCAAAGTGGGTGCAAAAGTGGGTGCAAAAAGTGGGGTGTAAAAGTGGTACTCTATTTGTAATGGCTTATTTGACAAGTTATTTTGTGGTACCCTATTTGTAAAGGCTTATTTGACAAGTTATCTTTGTCTATGTATTTAGAGGATATTTCTCTTGTAATTGAAAAGTATCTCAACCCTTTTTTATGATAGCATAATGCTTACCGCCATGTTTGTAAGCAACAACAACACACTAAAATTCCAAGAATCCAAACTACTTACTCTAAGGTTAATGATTACCTCTCAACTCCATTCCATGCCTAGTCAAAAACATTATACATTTCAAATTTTTCAAAAAAAGGTAAATTGGGGCAGTAGGCTATATGTTTAATCTAAAAATCATATAAAATCATATGCTAACTACAACACCTAAGTCAATCCCACTCTCAGTCCAAAAATATTATATTCTTTAAATTGTTCAAAAAAATATTTGGAAAGTAGGCTATATTTTGAAAACAAATCATCCTAAAAAGTCATTTATAGACTCAAACCAATGGCTTTTATGTCCTTAATCGTTAGAACAAAATATGGAATTTTTGACATTTTTCCAAAAAAATGTTCATTTTTAAAAATGGGCTATATTTTGTGAACTATGAAATTTACAAAAAAAAAAGTGTTTGCCATAAATGACAGGTATTTACCCCCTCTACCCAAAAAAACAAGTCCCAGGTTTCTGGGACAAAATCCAAAAAGGTTCAATTTTGAAAGTAGACGATATTTTGAAAACTAATCATTCTAAAAAGTTATATATAGACTCAAACACATTTTCTCTAAGTCCTTTAACTTTGGAACAAAACTTAGCACATTTTCAATTTTTCAAAAAAAAGGTCAATTTTCAAAATTGCCTATATTTTGGAAACTAAGAATTTTACAAAAAAGTTTGTTTAACGTAAATAAAAGACCTTTACCCTCTCTACCTCAAAAATAAATTGTAGGTGCCTACGACAAAAACTGTGCAGTAGTAGTTTTGTAGGGGTTCAGATGCCCCCGCCACCGCTCCACCGCCAAGATGGCGGCCGTAGCTTAACTTATCCTAGCCTAACCTTAAAAGATGTCGGCCGTAGCTTAACTTAACCTAGCCTAACCTAACAAAATGGCGGCCGTAGATTAACTTAATCTTGCCTAACCTAACAAAATGGCGGCCATAGCTTATGTTAACCTAGCCTAACCTAACAAGATGGCGGACGTAGCTTAACTTAACCTAGCCTAACCTAACGAAATGGCGGCCGTAGATTAACTTAACCTAGCCTAACCTAACAAAATGGCGGCCGTAGCATAACCTAACCTAACCTAACCTACGAGGTGTGATCAAAAAGTTCCAAAAATGTGGCTGCGACTTAACCAAACCTAGCCTAACCTAACCTAACCTAACCTACAAGGTGTGATCAAAAAGTTCCAAAATGGCGGCCGTAGCTTCACTTAACCTAACCTAACCTAACTTAACCTAAACCTACGAAGTGCGATCAAAAAATTTTCAAGATAGTGGTCATAGCTTAACTAAACCTAGCCTAACCTAACCTAAACCTACGAGGTGTGATCATAAAGTTCCAAGATGGCGGTCGTAGTTTAACTCAACCTAACCTAAACCTACGAGGTGTGATCAAAAAGTTCCAAAATGTGTGGAGGAATGTAGAGGAGGGTGTTTGTAGAACTCTTAAAAACTACTGGGGGGGGGGGGTAGTAAGAAATAAAAACAGCATTAATTATTATTCAGCATGAGGGTTTTTTAATTCGTTAAAACGTGCAATACATCTATTGTTTTTTATACCCTCATAAATTAAATATAGAGAATGTCCACCATGATTTTGATCCTCGAGCACACTTTCTGACATATCATTAAAACGTGTAGGAAGGAATGTCTGAAAATTTTCACTAACACATAGTACACGTTCACCATACATTGTGTCCACTTTTTGAATGTTGATGATACGGAATGGAGTATGCATTGGTAATTCAGTGAGCTTTTTTCTCTCTAATCCGCAGTACTGCCCCATAGCATTGAGAATGTTTATTGTAGTAGCCTATAAAGAAACAAAAAATGTCTATTACAGTTTAGCTATAAGTGACCAGAACCACTATATATATACCATTTTATTCTAAGAGCTTTCCATAATGATAAGAAAAAAGAGCTTACCATTATGATGGATTCTGTGTAAGTAAACGTCTTTTGCTGCTTGATGCCACTACTGAAGTGATACTCATACAACAGACAAATGAGTACATGTTTCGCTGACGTAATCGTATGTTTCCACGCACTTCCTGTGTTGAGCGCGTCATAGTGGCTAAATTTAAAACTCTTGATGAGATGTTTTTGCTGACAGGACGGGTCCTTGTTGACGGGTCCTTGTTGACGGGTCCCAGTGGGGAGGGTCCCTTTGACATAATTTGGATAATATGCATGGGCCAGTCCATCGGGATCAGTCCAAAGGACCCGCCCCACTGGGACCCGTCAACATGGACCCGTCAACAAGGACCCGTCCTGTCAGCAAAAACATCTCATCTAGAGTATTAAATATAGCCACTATGACGCGCTCAACACAGGAATTGCGTGGAAACATACGATTACGTCAGCGAAACATGTACTCACTTGTCTGTTGTATGAGTATCACTTTAGTAGTGGCATCAAGCAGCAAAAGACGTTTACTTACACACAATCCATCATTATGGTAAGCTCTTTTTTCTTATCATTATGGAAAGCTCTTAGAATAAAATGATGTATATATATAGTGGTTCTGGTCACTTATAGCTAAACTGTAATAGACATTTTTTGTTTCTTTATAGGCTACTACAATAAACATTCTCAATACTATGGGGCAGAACTGCGGATTAGAGAGAAAAAAGCTCACTGAATTACCAATGCATACTCCATTCCGTACCATCAACATTCAAAAAGTGGACACAATGTATGGTGAACGTGTACTATGTGTTAGTGAAAATTTTCAAACATTCCTTCCTACACGTTTTAATGATAAGTCAGAAAGTGTGCTCGAGGATCTAAATCATGGTGGACATTCTCTATGTCTAATTTATGAGGGTATAAAAAACAATAGATGTATTGCACGTTTTAACGAATTAAAAAACCCTCATGCTGAATAATAATTAATGCTGTTTTTATTTCTTACTACCCCCCCCCCCAGTAGTTTTAAGAGTTCTACAAACACCCTCCTCTACATTCCTCCACACATTTTGGAACTTTTTGATCACACCTCGTAGGTTTAGGTTAGGTTGAGTTAAACTACGACCGCCATCTTGGAACTTTATGATCACACCTCGTAGGTTTAGGTTAGGTTAGGCTAGGTTTAGTTAAGCTATGACCACTATCTTGAAAATTTTTTGATCGCACTTCGTAGGTTTAGGTTAAGTTAGGTTAGGTTAGGTTAAGTGAAGCTACGGCCGCCATTTTGGAACTTTTTGATCACACCTTGTAGGTTAGGTTAGGTTAGGCTAGGTTTGGTTAAGTCGCAGCCACATTTTTGGAATTTTTTGATCACACCTCGTAGGTTAGGTTAGTTTAGGTTATGCTACGGCCGCCATTTTGTTAGGTTAGGCTAGGTTAAGTTAAGCTACGGCCACCATTTCGTTAGGTTAGGCTAGGCTAAGTTAAGCTATGGCCGCCATTTTGTTAGGTTAGGCAAGATTAAGTTAAGCTACGGCCGCCATTTTGTTAGGTTAGGCTAGGTTAAGTTAAGCTACGGCCGACATCTTGTTAGGTTAGGCTAGGTTAAGTTAAGCTACGGCCGCCATCTTGGCGGTGGAGCGGTGGCGGTGGCATCTGAACCCCTACAAAACTACTACTGCACAGTTTTTGTCCTAGGCACCTACAATTTATTTTTAGGGTAGAGGGGGTAAAGGTCTTTTATTTACGTTAAACAAACTTTTTTGTAAAATTCTTAGTTTCCAAAATATAGGCAATTTTGAAAATTGACCTTTTTTTGAAAATTTGAAAATGTGCTAAGTATTGTTCTAACGTTAAAGGACTTAGAGAAAATGTGTTTGAGTCTATATGACTTTTTAGAATGATTAGTTTTCAAAATATCGTCTACTTCCAAAATTGAACCTTTTTGGATTTTGTCCCAGAGACCTGGGACTTGATTTTGTTTTGGGTAGAGGGGGTAAATACCTGTCATTTATGTCAAAAACTTTTTTTTTTGTAAATTTCATAGTTTACAAAATATAGCCCATTTTTAAAAATGAACATTTTTTTGGAAAAATGTCAAAAATTCCATATTTTGTTCTAACGATTAAGGACATAAAAGCCATTGGTTTGGGTCTATATATGACTTTTTAGGATGATAAGTTTTCAAAATATAGCCGACTTTCCAAATATTTTTTTGAACAATTTAAAGAATATAATATTTTTGGACTGAGAGTGGGATTGACTTAGGTGTTGTAGTTAGCATATGATTTTATATGATTTTTAGATTAAACATATAGCCTACTGCCCCAATTTACCTTTTTTTGAAAAAATTGAAATGTATAATGTTTTTGACTAGGCGTGGAATGGAGTTGAGAGGTAATCATTAACCTTAGAGTAAGTAGTTTGGATTCTTGGAATTTTAGTGTGTTGTTGTTGCTTACAAACATGGCGGTAAGCATTATGCTATCATAAAAAAGGGTTGAGATACTTTTCAAGAACAAGAGAAATGTCCTCTAAATACATTGTCAAAGATAACTTGTCAAGTAAGCCTTTACAAATAGGGTACCACAAAATAACTTGTCAAATAAGCCATTATAAATAGGGTACCACTTTTACACCCCACTTTTTGCACCCACTTTTGCACCCACTTTGCACCCATTTTGCACCCTCTTTGCACCCACTTTTCACCCCGAACATTATTACATCATTTGACATAATAAAAATAGGCATGGTTGTTGTCGAGACCGAGATAAGAGAGGGGGAATGAATTTATAGCGATAGGATCGGAAAACCCATTATCACTTCAGTAGTGACATGGAGCAAAAATTTAAATATCGTGTTTCTGACAGAGTGGGATGGACATAGTTATAAGAGTTGAGAGTCGATAATTAATCTAAAAGTACTCTGGAATTCATGGAATCTTAGTGTGTTGTTCTTTTTAGTTGAGTGGGTTGTCATATCGACCGGTAGGTAGAATGCTGGTAGTTGAGTAATTTTTTATATCGACCGCTAGATAGCATGCTGATCGTTCAGTAATGATACGGAGCGCTAGGTACCATGCTGTCGTTCAGGTAGTTCTCATAGTCACCGCTAGATAGCGGAAACATACTTTGCGTGTCGCATGTGGTTATTTGACAAAGTTTTATTGCGTGAAAAACGTGCTCGTATAAGCTGTATATAAATTTAATATACCATTAACCATTAAGTGTTTAGAACTAACATGTATATCCTTGTATAGGGAATATAGGGGTCCTTAGCAAGAGAGAGTGTCTAACACATGAGTGTACAGCCTTTTGATATGCAGTAAGTACCTGATAACCTTCAGTATGGTGTAAGAATATTTCAGTTGACTACTACATTTAACAGTGATCACATTATGAAAGATCGTCTCACCCACTAGGCTCTAGCCGTTTACTACGTGGTAAGTAGCTGTTGGTCTTGATTAGGTTATATAAGAGGTCTCTTAGCAGAAATACAATCAGTTGATTACTACCTTTTGCAGTGTTAACATCGTGAAAGACCGTCTCACTGACCAGCCTACAGCCTTGTGATACGCAGTAAGCAGCTGTTTGCAGAAATCAACATCCATGATGGAAGAAACCATGCCCAGCTATATGTGTAAAGAGTGTGGAAAGACTTTTCTTCGGGACTATGATAGAAAGCGTCACGAAGTATCGTGTGGTAAATTTTATGAGTGCAAAACTTGTGGCAGTAAATTTAACAATGCCTACAATGGACGTCGCCATGAAGAATGTTGTAATGTTGTGTCGGCAGGTAAAAGACAAAAAACTGAGCCTACAAAACATTACCTGCTCTCAATGGTTCCTGATAATAATGGACTTACTGAATATGAAACGTCTTTTCAAGGTCGTCTTAAATCCTATTTTATACGTTGTGATACGTGTAAGGATTTAAATTCATACCTTAAAGAGTCCAAACAGCAACTAATACAAGCTATGCGGAAAGATCTAGCAAAACACAAGTCAATCAAAGTTAATCTTGTGGCTGAATGTAGATTCATTCATACGTCCACTGAAGAAATTACAGATCGTGCTTTTAAAACACGAAATCAGGCCCTATTTTTGGAAACAGACTTAAGTAGTTTCTTGGAAACACAATTTACAAAGTTAACTACTGAAATGGAAGAATCTGAGCTAAAAGGCGGTAATTGGGCATTGTTAGCAGTGGAAGGAGTACGATTGAAAATAAATAAGTACAATCCCTTGCGTGGTAGCACATATATTCCATTACCAGCAGCTATAAAAGCAAGAAAAGCCTGCATTAATCCTCAAAACTTTAAGGATGAGAGGTGTTTTATGTACGCCATTTTAGCAAAACTGGTTAAAACGAAAGCTGAACGCATTAGTAAATACAAGGACCTTGAAAACAAGTATGATTTTTCAGTAATATCGTTTCCTACATCGCTAGCTGACATTCCCAAATTTGAGAAAGCCAACGACATATCCATCAATGTATTTGGACTGAAAGAAGACAACAAACTGTTTCCTCTAAAGGTTGTGGTTCAAGAGTTACGACATCATCGTGACCTCCTTCTGCTAAGTTCTTCATCCGGCCAGGACCACTATGTCTTTATCAAAGATTTTGATAAACTAGTAGGACATCAGATTACCCGCCATAGACATAAGATATATACAGGTAAACGGTGTTTTACTCACTTCGATAATCGATATGGAATCAAGGAATGGAAAAATTAAAAGAACATAGGGCTTTGTGTGTCCAACATGACATTGCTAGGGTTGAAATGCCTATTAAAAACCCAATTGTGAAATTCTTAAATGTGGAAAAAATGTTGAGAATACCTTACGTTATCTATGCAGATTTTGAAAGTATACTTCTACCATATTAAACGTGTCTACCAAATCCTGAGGCAAGTTATACAGTGCCATACCAGAGTCATGTTCCTCTGAGCTTTGGTATATACGTTAAACCCTCACCTGCTGTGGAACACATAAAGACAAACCTTCCAAGCCAACCTGTTATTTATCGTGGACCTGACGCTGCAGAAAAGTTTATGGACTGTTTTGATCTCAATAGCTAATGAAATTGATCGCCTTTACAGCTTAAATGTTCCAAAGGCCTTAACTCAGGATCAAGAAGCAGAGTTCCAATGTTCTGAAACCTGTTATTTGTGTCATAAACCATTTACCAAAGAGGACTGGAAATTTCGAGACCATTGCCATATTACGGGGGAATACCGTGGAAGTGCTCACAATAACTGTAATTTGAGGTGTAAAACACGTAACCCCGATCCTGTATTTCTACATAATATGGGTGGCTACGACGCAAATTTCATTGTAAAGCAATTGGGGTGTAATACTGACAGAGTGGATGTTATCGCTAACTCCAAAGAAAAGTACATTTCCTTCACCAAATATGTAGGAAATGTTAAGCTTCGATTTGTGGACACGTTTCGGATAATGCCAATTAGTTTGGAAAACTTAGTTTCCAATTTAACATCATACCCTGAAACAGACAAGTACTTTGGAAAAGAAAATGCAATGCTCATTACTCGTAAAGGGGTATTTTGTTATGATTACATCGATTCATGGGAAAAGTTAAGTGAAACGTGTTTACCTCCAAAAGAGGCATTCTTTAACAAATTAAGTCAAGAAGATGTTAGTCAATAAGTCTATGAACATGCCAAAAATGTCTGGAAACAGTTCGACATTAAAACTCTAAGGGAATATAGTGACCTCTACCTAACTTCAGAAGTACTCCTTCTTGCAGACAGCTTTGAAACGTTTAGAAACAAAACACTAGAAACACACCAAGTGGATGCTGCACACTTTTTTACATCGCTTGGTTTAAGTTTCGAGGCAATGCTCCTTTACACTGGAATTGAACTGGAATTGCTACAGGATTACGATCAGATTCTTCTAAGCGAGTCTGGAATACGTGGAGGCATATGCCAGGTGTCTCATCGGTATGCTGAAGCTAACAATAAATACATGGAAACCTATGATTCTGAGAAACCATCGCAGTTTATTACCTATGATGATGCCAACAACCAATACGGGTGGGCTATGTGCCAGTCTCTTCCTTATGGTGGATTTCAGTGGGTTTCTCCAGATACTGTTGATCTAGAAACACTAAAGGAAGACCATCCTGTGGGGTACATTCTAGACGTTGATGTTGATTACCCATGCAACCTTCATGATCTACACAACGATTTACCTTTCCTACCAGAGTGCACACAACCTAAGGATTCGTCTCTCAAAAAACTAATTCCTCGTCTTGGAAATCGAAAGCAGTACGGTGTTCATTACATGGCACTTAAACAGGCTTTAGATCATGGACTAAATTTGGTAAAAATTCATCGTGTGTTAAAGTTTAAACAATGACCTTGGCTAAAGGCATACGTTGATTTTAATAACAACCTTCGAAAACAAGTCAAAAATGATTTTGAGAAAAATCTATACAAATTATTCAACAATGCCATTTTTGGAAAAACAAAGGAAAATATTCGTAAAGAAATAGACATACGTCTTGTGACTGACAGCAAAAAGGCTGAAAAGCTGATATTAAAGCCGACATTTATTGACAGAACAATTTATGGTCCTAACCTAGCTGCTTTCCACATGGCTAAACGTAACATTGTATTCAATAAGCCTATATATATTGGAATGTGTATATTGGATATTTCAAAAACTCTCATGTATTCCCACCACTATAATGTCCTGCTACCCTATTATAGCATGAACAATCTTAAACTCATGTATATGGATACAGACTCGTTCATTTATTTGGTTAACACCCAAGATGTATATCAAGACAAGTTGGATTTTCTAGAACACCTGGACACATCTGATTATCCTACTAATCATATATGTTACTCTATATCAAACAAGAAAACGTTGGGAAAATTTAAAGACGAGGCTTGTGGACAAATTATTAAAGCATTTGTTGGACTTAGAGCTAAAATGTATGCTTTAGACATAAATGGTAAAGAAATCAAAAAGATAAAAGGTATTAGTAGAGGTGTTGTCAAAAATTGTATAAGCTTTCAAGATTATAAGGATTGTGTCATGAAAAACAATGTAAAAAGAATACCAATGAACATTATCGCTTCTAAACAACATGACATATCATCTATAAGACTAAGCAAAATTGCTTTGTGCCCTGGTGATGATAAAAGAGTAATTGATACTAATGGTATAGGTACTCATGCCTATGGTCATTACTCAATCGTTGACCATGCTTAAAGAGTTAAGTTAAGAATATCAAAATCCTCTGCCTGCATATACCAAATACATAAAACAGAAAAAAAAAATTAGGAAATAAAACAATAGCACTAAACATAGAAAACACAGAAAGAAAAAAAATGGTATTCATACGCAAACATAAATAAAAATAGAAAACAAAAATAAAAACAACTATAACAAATGTATTATGTGTAACTAGTGTAAATATATTTAGAATGGATTAAAAACAAGATGTTCAGTAAAGAACATATAGTCTACTTTCTCCTAAATGCATGGGTATTGTTATAACTCTTTGTCCTTTTCAAGGAGTATAATTGAATGTTGGTTGCACTAGCTTGTTGAAATACAACGTGCTATAGGGATATTAAACATGAATATGAGGTGCCCTTTGCTAGTGCTACCTCTGTACCAAATTTCGTTCAATTCGGTTTCACCGTGTTTGAATTGATAGGGGGAATCGATTTGCACACATACTTGGCCACCATCTGCAAACTATTGGGCTGATGTTCTTGCAGTTTGGTCTGAATATGTTTCCCACATAAAGATATGGTGTTGCAAAATTTGGTAGAGACTAGATTATTAGGTTGGTCGTAATTACATTTTAGCTTTTAACATTTGGGTGGCCGCGATTACGTTCCGTCAAGATAGCGGTGATATAAACCATGACACTGAGGTGCCCTTTGCTAGTGCTACCTGTGTACCAAATTTCGTTCCATTCGATTTCACCGTGTTCGAATTGATAAGGGGAATCTATTTTCACACAAAGATGGCCGCCATCCGCAAAATATTAGGCTGATGACCTATTAGTTTGGTCAAAGGATGCTCCCTCCATAAAGGCATGTTGTTGCTAAATTTGCTAGAGATCGGATGATTAGGCTAATCGTAATTTGATTTAATCTGTGAACATTTGTGTAGCTGGCATTACGTTTCCGTCAAGATGGCGGCGATATAAAACATGACACTGAGGTGCCCTTTGCTAGTGCTACCTCAGTACCAAATTTCGTTCATTCGGTTCCACCGTGTTCGAATTAATAGGGGGAATAATTTTGACATAAAGATGGCCGCCATCCGCAAACTATTAGGCTAATGGCCTATTAGATTGGTCAAGGATGCTCCCTCCATAAAGGTATGTTGTTGCAAAGTTTGGTAGAGATCGGATGGTTATGTTAGTCGTAATTTGATTTAAGCTTTAAACATTTGTGTGGCCACCATTACGTTTCTGTCAATATGGAAGCGATATAAATCATGACACTGAGATGCCCTTTGCTAGTGCTATCTCTGTACCAAATTTCGTTCCATTCGGTTTCACCGTGTTTGAATTAATAGGGGGAATCGATTTTGACACAAAGATGGCCGCCATCCGCAAACAATTAGGCGAATGACCTATTAGATTGGTCAAAGGATGCTCCCTCCATAAAGGTATGCAGTTGCAAAATTTGGTAGAGATCGGATGATTAGGTTAATCGTAATTTGATTTAATCTTTGAACATTCGTGTGGCCGCCATTACGTTTCAGTCAAGATGGCGGCGATATAAAACATGACACTGAGGTGCCCTTTGCTAGTGCTACCTCTGTACCAAATTTCGTTCCATTCGGTTCCACCGTGTTCGAATTAATAGGGGGAATCAATTTTGACATAAAGATGGCCGCCACCCGTAAACTATTAGGCTAATAACCTATTAGATTGGTCAAAGAATGCTCCCTCCATAAACGAATGTTGTTGCAAAGTTTGGTAGAGATCGGATGGTTATGTTAGTCGTAATTTAACTTAAGCTTTGAACATTTGTGTGGCCGCCATTACGTTTCAGTCAAGATGGCGGTGATATAAAACATGACACTGAGGTGCCCTTTGCTAGTGCTACCTCTGTACCAAATTTCGTTCATTCGGTTCCACCGTGTTCGAATTAATAGGGGGAATCAATTTTTACATAAAGATGGCCGCCATCCGCAAACTATTAGGCTAATAACCGATTAGATTGGTCAAAGGATGCTCCCTCCATAAAGGAATGTTGTTGCAAAGTTTGGTAGAGATCGGATGGATATGTTAGTCGTAATTTAACTTAAGCTTTGAACATTTGTGTGGCCGCCATTACGTTTCTGTCAATATGGCGGCGATATAAAACATGGTACTGAGATGCCCTTTGCTAGTGCTACCTCTGTACCAAATTTCGTTCCATTCGGTTTCACAGTGTTTGAATTAATAGGGGGAATTGATTTTCACACAAAGATGGCCGCCATCCGCAAACTATTAGGCTAATTACCTAGTCATTTGGGCAAAGGATGCTTCCTCTATAAGGGTATGTTGTTGCAAAATTTGGTAGAGATCGGATGATTAGGTTAATCGTAATTTGATTTAAGCTTTGAACATTTGTGTCGCCGCCATTACGTTTCCGTCAAGATGGCGGCGATATAAAACATGACACTGAGGTGCCTTTTGTTAGTATTACCTCTGTACCAAATTTCGTTCCATTCGGTTGCACCGTGTTCGAATTAATAGGGGGAATCGATTTTCACACAAAGATGGCCGCCATCCGCAAACTATTACGCTGATGGCCTATTGGTTTGGTCAAAGGATGCTCCCTCGATGAAGGTATGTTGTTGCAAAATTTGGTAGAGATCGGATGATTAGGTTAATCGTAATTTGATTTAAGCTTTGAACATTTGTGTGGCCGCCATTACGTTTCCGTCAAGATGGCGGCGATATAAAACATGACACTGAGGTGTCCTTTGCTAGTGCTACGTTTGTACCAATTTTCGTTCAATTCGCATTCACCGTGTTCGAATTGATAGGGGGGGACAGACATTCAGAGTACACACACTCACACACACACAGACACACACACACACACAGACTCACACACACACATACACACACACACACAGACTCACACACACACATACACACACACAGACAGACACACTTTTTTCGCCCTGTGTTGATCTCATAAGTCTACTTTCATTTTTTGCAAAAATCGAAAGTAGGCTAATAAAAAAATATTGTATGAACACTGCTTGGAATTTTTTATTACTACCCACCTCCCACTCCTAATCCAAACTGTTAACCTCCAGTAATTTTGAGAAATTGCTTTAGTTAGCTAAACTAGGTACTCAAAAGTATAGTATGCTTTGGGATAAAGTATACAACCTTGTTATATGTAATGAAAAAATCGTGTTTGGCTAATATGAACTTTAGACATGGACTAAATCAAAATATGTAAACAACAAAATTGAAAAATCCATGTTTCCATACTGACAAAATTCAAAAAAAAAACTTAAAACTAAAATTTTTAAAACTGTAAATTGGAATTTGACAAATTGCAATGTGTGAAATATGAAAATGAAAAGAAAAAAAATGAATAAAAGCTTTTACTTTTTAAAACTTAACTGACTTTGTAATCCTAAGCTGGTTGTGTGTAGCGATCATTTTGCACAGTAGCCACAGTTCAATTGTTAGCTTTACCTTACTCTCTATAAGACTAGCAAAAAGATAGTTGCATGTGCCCTTATATACTTTGAGTGTGTTGATTAGCCTTTGGCTTAACTTTAAAGGTTAGGTTAGGTAAAGTTAGTTTAGGTTAAGTTAGGTGAAGTTAAGTGAGGAAATGCTTGGTTCGGTGAACTAAGGTTATGTTAGGTTAGGTAAGGTTAGATTAGGTTAGGTTAGGTGAGGTTAGGTAAAGTTGGGTTAGGCAAAATCGTTGAGGTATGAATTAACCTCACTCTTTTTAGTTTTGCCTCAAAAGGCTGAGTGTACCCCATTCCAACTATCAGACCAGAAATTAAATTTATTGGCAAAGCCAGGACTCAGACCGGGAGACTCCACAGTGACATTCAAGAATTCTGCCACTTAATCATAAAGTGGATTATATAAGGCTGGTCTTGATTGTACATGATTAATCAATAATTACATAATAATAATAATGATAATAATAATAATAAATATTCCATTTAGCGACTACACGGCCGAACTACCCCTGTGACATTATTCACGGTCTCAGAGTATGGCGGCCATCTTGCGCATTAGCCCCTGACCCAGCTATGACTGTCCCCTCCATAAGAATAACATAGAGTGGTTGCGCGCGTCAGCCATGTTGCGCATTAGCCCCTGTCCCAGCTTCGGCCTATATATCCTACTTATGTGTGTACAGAATTTGTATGATACCTGTGTTATTGTGTGTCTGCATTAGTGTGTGCATTTGTTGATTGGATGATTCCTTAGTTTAGGGGCTGCGACAAAGCGGTCATTTAGCCCGTGTACTTTGGATGTGTGTAGAATCTATCTGATAACCGGTGTTAATTGTGATGGGTGTAGTAGTGTGTGTTATCTGTTTTTTAATTCAAGTAACGACTGCAGACTTCTGAAATTTTCAAATAGTTCCTACTTTTGCCGCCAAACGCCACTGTCATCGACTACTAGTTCAGAACTTAGCTACCAGACGCCACCGCAGTCGTCTCTGGACAACGAACCTAGGATCCTAAGAGCGTTGTTTACATTCTTAACCTATACAATTTAGCTTCACACAGGTGTAATTAGTGGAAGGTTCTTTAACATGCCATAAATCTATGACATGGTAAAGCCGGCTTTACTTCCCCTCTGAAGGTAGGCATACTGAGGGATTTTAACGCTCTTAAAAAATCCAACGACTTCCGCCGAATTTGAACCCGCGATCTTGGGCATAGAACTCAGCCTGCTACCAACTACGCCACCGAAGCCGCGTAGTCCACGCTACTATACCTTTAATCAACTCAAGTCCTTAGTGGTCCCTTTGATTTTTTGGTCTGTGAAGAGGATGACGTGCCAGGAAATAGTTCCCGCTCATTCTGTTTGCTTTGGCGCACAAGATTTTTCCAGTCCGTGTTACTATGTTTCCATAAGATAGCTACTTTTCAGAAATTCCTTCGTAAAAATCTCTGAATATTTTTTTTCATTTTCACGTCAATTTGGAGCGTTACCAACATTGCTTTTCATGTGATGAATTGTGAGTGTGAACATAGTTCTTAGTGGTATTTGGAACTATAAGCAGGGTAATTCAGTACGAATTTGATATTATATTACATTTTGTTATGCACGAGCCTTGTTTGAGTGGCAAAAGAGCACCCGATTAATTCGATTTTATAGCGAATCGTGCTCCAAGGTAGGCAACACTGTTACGAATGCACAAAGTTCAACATGGTTTCCTCAAGTAGACAACGTGTTTAAACTGGATATGTAAGCATAATCACCAATAAAATACTTAACAGGTGATAAACATGGAGATAATTTGAGTTGTTTTTGTTTGAGTCTTCAGTATTTTGACTGGTTTGATGCAGCTCTCCATGCCTCCCTGTCCTGAGCTAATCGTTTCAACTCTACATAGCTACCACATCCTACATCTGAGGCAATCTGTTTAACATATTCTAACCTTGGTCTACCCCTACAGTTCTTGCCCTCGACCCTTACTTCCATAATTAAGCTTGCTATTCCTGGGTGTCTTAGTATGTGTCCTGCCAACTTATCTCTTCTCTTCATTAGCAGTTGCCAGAAATATCTCTCCTATCCCACTAGTCTTAATACCTCTTCGTTTGTAACCCTATCTACCTATCTGATCTTCATCATTCTCCTGTAACACCACATTTCAAATGCTTCAATTCTCCTGTTTTCTGCTGCACCAATAGTCCAAATTTCACTTCCATAGAGAGCCACGCTCCAGAGAAAGGCCTTCAAAAATGACTTCCTTATGCCTAAATCTATATTCGATGTCAACAGATTCCTTTTCTGTAGAAATGCTTTCCTTCCCTGAGCTAATCTATTTTTTATATCAGCTTTGCTTCGTCCATCAGTGGTTATTTTGCTTCCTAAGTAACAGAAGTCTCCTACTTCCTTATAAGTTTTTCACCTGCCAATTTGATGTCCATAGAGGTTTCTGATTTATTTCGGCTGCATTCCAATATTTTTGAGTAAAATTTGCAAACAAATGATTTTATATGTACTGTATATAGTAGGTTGAGGGATAACCCATGCCGCGAACACAAGAGAGGAGTGAGAGAGGAGATGCGCGGAGGGTTATTTTGCTCAGGACTTGACGTGACGTTTGGTATAGTAGCTGTTCAAAACAGTGGTGGATCCAGAGGGGGGCACCAGGGGCAAGTGCCCCCTCCGAAAAACCAGTTGTCTGCTACATTGATATTGCTGATAAAAATGATTGTTTCTCCAAACTGCACTGCAAGTAAAATCTTTGCTCTATTGCTTGCATTCATGAATGTGGTCAATGTTTGTTATCATATAGTATGTAATGGCAACACTGTTAATATAATCGCTACATCGACAGTGTTGCAAGTGCAGAAAGATCTTTCAGCAGCATGCAACTCGTTAAATCATGGCTACGAACGCGAATGACAGAGGAAAGGTTGATTGGTTTGTGTCTTATTTGTTCACCGTGATATAAATGTTGACGTTGAAAAAGTTCTAGAACGTTTCTCTAAAGGGGTGAACGAAGAATCGCCCTGGATCTTATTTTGTAATAGGCATGTATTTTGCCTAGGATAGTCACCAAATAGAATCCCAATCAGTATTCAATACAATTGTTTTTTGTATTTAAATTTATGTGACTAGTAGTGACTCAGTGACTGACAATGTTGGTACTATATACAGTACATATCTTGTAACATTTGTGTAGTAGACTTGTATATTGTCTTCAGATAGTCATTATGATTGCACATTTTTTAATACATATTAGACTGTGTAATGTGCATTAAAATGTGGAAATGTACATATTCTGTAGAGTTGGAAAGTTTTTTTTTACATAATAACAATGACTTGAAACTGAAACCAATAAACCATTTTAATATAATGAATTTCTTGTAGAATTATAAAATCTGGTGGTTGGATGTTATGTGTAGTGTGTGTAGATTAAATAAAAATTTAGTAATTTTATTACATATTTTCTGTTGCTACTCTGAAATCCTAGAGTGCCTCCTCCGAGGTGAACCTCTGGATCCGCCACTGGTTCAAAATGATGTTTTTGATCACTGCCGTGCCATCTCTCCTTGTTTTCCACACTGCCTGCATGTTCGGAGTGGAAGAGTGAAAGGAAATACAAACCAAGAGAGCGAGCTAAAGGTACGCCATCATGTATGTCTCAAGGTATACTGTGCCCAACTCTAGGAATGGGTATTCCAAGTTTCAGACACCTAGATATCAAGGGAAAGGCTGTAGCCGCTTTTGAAAGTTCAGATATTTGAATATCGCGCTACATTTCTTCGAGAAGCATTTAGAAGAAAATTACCGATAGTTGGATGTCAAGTGACGTAGCGAGTAATAGCAGAGGTGGAGGCTATTTATTGATTAAATAGTTAACTATGGAGTAGAGACTTGAGACTGGGATCCGATTACTGGCACGGCCAAATGAAAGAGAACGCAATTAGTATCAAGTAAATCGGACCAGGGATTCAAGAGATATGAGGATTTCTAGATATCAGGTGATGACGCGTGACCCTGACCGTTTTGAATAAAAGCCAGCTGGAGCAGGCATGGTTAGCTCATTCTAACACAAGCACTTGGCAAGCAAGTTGCGTCTACGCTGAGCCAAGGCACATGGTTGCCGTATCTACGCAGAAGTTCTTTTCAAATCGTGATAGTCACGAGAAGTGCTGCGCAAACGAGTTGGAACTTAGTAAGTTTCTGGTGAGGAGAATCACTGAGGTGATTGTATTTCTACAGACATTGGTGGAAATATTTATATTTCTAAAAGGACATATGCTAGACTCTGTCTAGAAAATAGTATTTTGTCACAGTCCAGTAGTAACTTAATACTTGGATGTTTAAATCCATTTTCAAGTCAGTTTTCATTTTTGTAACTAGTTAACCACTTCGATCTGTCAGTACACTGAAGACTAGTCTATAACGGTGGCGTTCATTAGTCTACGAAAGGGAAACTGCAAGTTGTCTAGCGCATGGCAGATGGTGATATACAAACCATGCCCAGGGAACGATCTTCAGAACAGCCGTTAATTGCTTAGACTGTCAATGTTTTTCTTGTACTGATGAGATTACAGTGAGTTATGTTACAACTGACATATCTAAGAAGAGATCACTTAGATCTTACCCTATTTCAACAAACTGTTATGGCTTTGATAGAAGCCCATATTAAAATGGAACCACAGTTTATTCAAACGTCGAAATATACTACCACTATGTCTGACTAGACGAATTGTGGGTCTACAATGGCGGCCGATACAAGGATTATACGTGCTTGTCCGATAGGGCATGTCTATGGATAAATCTGGTATAGACCAGGTTTACTACACTTCAAGACCATCAAGAAATGTAAGCCACATTTGAATTATATTATGCCTAGCTAATTGGAACAAACTATTTTTCTGCAGATGACCAACACATTTTTTTCGTCGTATTTAAAGCTTGCAATGATTTACGCAAGACTTGTTAGAGTTATTCTGAGCATTTTCAGCACTCAGAACAGTTTAGGATCGATGACCGAGCATTTCGAGCATTTATTTGAATTTTTCATATTTTAAGGAAACCACGGAAAACCCCGATGTAACTGTAAAAGTTAAATTTATTTTTGTTGAGGAATGGATATTTTTTCCATATTCGAAGATTCGAACATGTGGATTCTCACATAATGAGATGATAATTAAACACATTTAAAATGATATAACTAATAATAATAATAATAATCCACTAATAATAATAATAATAATTTTTATAATTTTTCTAAATAATTCTTGGATATTATATTTTATAATAATCATATGTATTGAGAAAGAGCCTATGAAGTAGTTTAATCATTTCTAGTTTGGAACAGGAGATTTTCCGAAGGAGAGTGGTTAGCGCAAGCCCGCATTCAACCAACATGTCAGTTCAGGTTGAACAGTTGATATTTGCTATGAGCAAAGTATATGTTTCAGATAACACGGAGAGGCATGAAACGGGAAGCAAATGATATTTGTATCAAATAGGATATTTTTGTATTTATATAAAATCATGACGTAAATACACTCGAAAGTGAAATGAAGATTTTCATAAGTATGGTAAATTCACGGGTTGAACTGAATGGTAAAATAAAATAAACTTGTAAGTTTATTAATCTTCCAGTGTTGATAACAAGCAGAGGCTTGATTTATTGTATAAATTTTGGGAAGAAAATTTATATGTGTGGAGTAGTTGAAATGCCATTCCCAGGTGCGCATGTTAAGTCGCAGGAATGAAGGTTTTTTCGAGCATCAATCAAATAGCAGGTTCGATGGCTCAGGTTTATAGTAGGAGTATTGGAGCCACACATTTCGTCGTATGAATGACCCGAAGGTTATTTCTTTGAAACCATCAGTTCTTATTTCAACCTTGTTTACGAATTCCATTTAGACTTTGATTTTGCTAGAACCCGGATTTGTCATGATAGTAGTTTATTCTTCTACAGAGGAAGACCTTTGCCGTTGTTGTTGTAATATTGTGTTCTTACACAAATAGTAGAATGGGCCACTGCCAATTAAAAATAATTCTTTAACCACGAATAATTTGAAGGATATTTTCAATCCTAGTGCCATGAACTATGAATTCATTATAAAACTAAAATTCTAATTTCCGCATTCTGTCGAAGAATTGCAAGTTGTGAAAGTTGCTAAAATGGCCATAAATATAAATATTTTTATAATAATGATTCCAAGTGGGAAATCTAATAGTTGAATGGTTCAACCATTTATTGATCAAGTTGATGATTCAGAAATCATATGTTTTGTTTGGAACTTGAAGTTCATAATCGAGTCACTTCTCGAATGTTTAATGTCAAAAGAACAATTAATTGTTGTTGTGCTTCGCACAGTTCTTCGATGCTATGCTCAAGGTCAAATACTTTTCAGATGTTATTAATATGTATTAATAATTTGTGTTGCTTCGATGATAATATTTTCGACGATATATTTTTGAAACTGGAAAAACAAGTGAAAGTTTAAGAATTCTATAAACATTTATTCTACGAGTGTTAATATCATGTAAATATCCAAACAGTGATCTACGTTATTTCCAGTAGAGACAATTAATTTTGAACTGGAATTAAATATTAATAATTTTGGAACACAGTCCACAGGTCTATTAATCGGACTTGTGTTTCCAAAAAGATTGTCAAATGTGTTTGGAAGATTTCTGTATATTGTGTGTAAATAAGAGTGTGGATCGCCACACGTGGATGATGCTGCTTTGAGCATTTTTGCAGTCAGATTTTAACTTTAAAATAAACTGAGATAATTTTACCAGATGTGTTACTCCCAATTAAATCTCTTTCTATCCTTATTGTTGCATTGAGCCAAAAATCAGCAAAGCATTTTTTTAATTTGATGTCGTTTTTGCGATTTGCTTTAACCCATCTGGCGCTCCGGGATATTTTGACTCTCGTGCTGACTGATTATTGGTAAAATGCATATGTGGTCGTGCGGACTCCGGTCTAAACGGGCACAATACAGGGTGTCTCAAAAATGTACTAACACTATGAATGACTATAAAATGATTATTTATGAACATAGAGACAAGTTTAAGGGCTTCAATTGTAGAAGAGACATGTAATTAAAGACTCATGTTCGCAAATGTTCAAAATGATCACCGTCAGTGTCCAGGAGTTCGACAAACCGCCACCAACTTACCGGACCATTGCTCGCATCAGAGATAAATTTGAAGCAGATGGAACCGTTCACAACGTCAACAAGAAACGTTCTGGACGACCACGGACATCCACCAGTCCTAGAAAATGAGAACAGGTGCAGGAAGCCCTCACTCGATTCCCACCGAAATCACTGCGACAAACGGCTCGAGAGACACACATCTCAAAAGATAGCGTCCATCGCATCATGAAGCGTCCAACACGAAATTGGAAATTGACAGACAATGTCACGAAATTCCAAATGAAGTTTGTCGTAACGTTTGCGAATCGATTGGTTCGCGTTATCAGCTTTGTCTGGACACTGACGGTCATCAACTTTAACATTTGCGAACATGAGTTTTAATTACATGTCTCCTCTATAATTGAAGCCCTTAACCTTGTCTCTATGTTCATAAATAAGCATTTTATAGTCATTCAAAGTATTAGTACATTTTTGAGACACCCTGTATAACTTGCCATATTTCTTGGAGTCATCAAGGCTACCAACCGTTCAAACATTATCTCCATAATTTTGAAGCGTATCCAAAGCAGAAGACAAAATAAAGGGCAGAGAAACAAATTCAGATTATATTGAGACTAGCAGTAGTGCCCGGCTTCGCACGGTGGATTTATTTGTTTATGGATGATAATGAATAATACTATAGAACTGGAACGCTCAGGATAAGGATCGGAAAGCACCAACGCTTATTGCAGCTGATAACCTCAGTATACTGCACCAACACAATTGCCCTTATATAGAGGCATACTATTGTCATGATGATAACTGTTTTAAGGGGCCTAAGAAATCTTTTTGCACTAATTACTCCCCGTTACTGCAATTTATAAGCAGCTCGCAATTCTTCACCAGAACACTGGTAAGGGCGACGTGAATCTGTCCGCATTACCGGGCAACAATAGACTTATCTGGCTATCAGATACAAAAAGAATTTTTCGAATCCAACTGGTAGTTCCAGAGTTTAGCGTGCTTAAACACACAAACAAACAAACTCTTCACCTTGATTATATTAGTATGGATCACACTGCCACCAGCAAAGCCATATTGGCTTTACGACTGGAACGGGTAGGTGCTCATTGAAACATCAAACGTTTGAATGTTCGTGCTGCCAGAGGCTATCCCGAGTGTGCTTTTACCCTGTCGTGTTCCACAATTATTCAGTCAAATGAGAGAATGGTAATTCATATCAACTCACTGGCATCTACCTCATTCCCAGAGCCCCAAAATTACACACATAAAAAACTTATATAAATATATACTGTGCCCGTTTAGACCGGAGTCTGCACGAACACATATGCATTTTACCAAGAATCAGTCAGCACGAGAGTCAAAATATACCGGGGCGCCAGATGGGTTAAAGCTAATCGCAAAAACGACATCAAATGAAAAAAATGCTTTACTGATTTTTGGCTCAATGCAACAATAAGGATAGAAGGAGATTCAACTGGGCATAACACATCATGTAAAATTATCTCATTTTATTCTGAATTTAAAATTGACTGCAAAATAAAATGCTCAAAGCAGCATCATTCATGTGTGGCGACCCACATTACTATTTACACAATGTACAGAAATTTTCCAACACATTGGACAATTATCTTTGGAGACACAAGTCTGATTATCAATCCTGTAGACTGTGTTCCAAAATTATATCCATTATTTATGATTAAATCCAGTTCAAATTTAATTGTCTTTACTGGAAATATTGTAGTTCACTGGTTGAATTTTTACATAATATTAACATTCGTAGAATAATTGCTCATAGAACTTTTAACTTTCACTTATTTTTCCAGTTTCAAAAAATATTATCAAAAAATATTATTATCTCTGAATCAACACAAATTATGTACACATGTTAATAACAACATCTGAAAAGTATCTGACCTTTGAGCATAGCATCGAAGAACTGTGCGAAGCACAACAAAATTAATTGTTCTTCTGACATTAAACGTTTCGAGAAGTGACTCGATTATGAACTTCAAGTTCCTAACAAAATATATGATTTCTGAATCATCAACTTGATCAATAAATTGTTGGACCATTCAACTATTCGATTTTCCACTTGGAATCATTATTAAGAAAAATATTTATATTTGTGGCCATTTTAGTAACTTTCACAACTTGCAATTCTTGAACAGAATGCGGAAATAAGAATTGTAGCTTCATAATAAATTCATTTAATTCATGACACTAGGATTGAAAACATCCTTCAAATTATTCGTGGTTATAGAATTATTTTTAATTGGCAGTGGCCCATTCTATTATTTTTATAAGAACACAATATTCCAACAACAACGGCAAAGGTCTTCCCCTGAAGAAGAATAAAATACTATCATGACAAATCCGGGTTCTAGCAAAATCAAAGTCTTAATGGAATCCGTAAACAAGGTTAAAATAAGAACTGATGGTTTTTAAGAAATAACCTTTGGGTCATTCATACGACGCAATGTGCAGTTCCAATAATCCTTCTTTAATACTGAGTCATCGAACCTGCTATTTGATTGATGCTCAAATAAAAACCTCCTCATTCCTGCGACTTAAACATGCGCACCTGGGAATGGCATTTCAACTACTCCACACACATAAATTTTCTTCCCAAAATTTATACAATAAATCAAGCCTCTGTTTATTATCAACATTGGAAGATTTATAAACTTACAAGTTTATTTTATTTTACCATTCAGTTAAAATTGTGAATTTACCACACTTATGATACTCTCTATTTCACTTTCGAATGTGTATCTACGTCATGATTTTATATAAATACAAAAATATCCTAATTGATACAAATATCATTTGCTTCCCGTTTCATGCCTCTCCGTGTTATCTGAAAAATATACTTTGCTCATTGCAAATTTTAACTGTTCAACCAGAACTGTAATGTTGGTTGAATGCGGGCTTGCGCTAACCACTATCCTTCGGAAAATCACCTGTTCCAAACTAGAAATGATTAAACTACTTCATAAGCTCTCTCTCAATGAATGTGATTATTATAAAATATAAAATCCAAGAATTATTTAGAAAAGTTATGAAAATCATTATTATTATTATTAGTGGATTATTATTATTATTATTAGTTATATTATTGTAAATGTGTTTAATTATTATTTCATTATGTGAGAATCCACATGTTCGATTCTTCGAATATGGATAAAATATCCATTTCTCAACAAAAATAATTATTAACTTTTACAGTTACCTCGGCTGAATACCGTGATTATCAAAAAATATGAAACATTCAAATAAATGCTCGTTATGCTCGGTCATCGATCCTAAACTGTTCTGAGTGCTGAAAATACTCAGAATAACTCTAATATGTCTTGCGTAAATCATTGCAAGATTTAAATACGAAGAAAAACAAATGTGTTGGTCATCTGCAGAAAATGAGTTTGTTCCAATTAGCTAGGCATAAAATAAAAGTCAAATTTTGCTTACATTTCTCGTTGGTCTTGAAGCGTAGTGAACCTGGTCTATACCAGATTTATCCAGATACATGCCCTATTGGACACGCACGTCTAATCCTTGTATCGGCCGCCATTATATACCCACAATCTGTCTAACACGACATAGTGGAAATATTTCTTGAAGTTTGAAGTAACTGCTGATCCATTTTAATATTGACTTCTGTTAAATCCATAGGAGTTCGCTTAAATGGGGTCAGATCCAAATGATCTATTCTCAAATACGTCAGTTGTAACATAACTCACGGTAATCTTTTCAATACAAGAAAACACTGACAGTCTAAATCAATCAACGGCTGTTATGAAGATCGTTCCCTGGGCATGGTTTATCACCATCTATCATGCGCGAAGCAACTTATAGTTTCCCATTGTCGGCTAATGAACAACACCGTGATAGACTGGCCTTCAATACACTGAAAGATCGGAGTGGTTATCAAGTTACAATTTATGAAACTGACTAATTGGATTAAAATATCCAAGTATTGAATTATTATTACTGGACAGTGATAAAGTACTTTCTAGACAAAGTCTAGCATATGTCCATATAGAAATAAAGTATTTCACCAGTGTCCGTAGAAAACTATGTTCCACACATATCGTAACACTTTTGTGACTATCACAATTTAAAGATATCTTCTGCGTAGATCCGGCAACCATGTGCCTTGGCTCAACGTAGCAGCAGCACCTTGTCATGCAAGAGCTTGGTTCGAAGTGAGCTGATGATGCTTGGGCCGGTCGGCTTTTATTCAAAACTGTCGGGTCCACGCTGTATGACTCTGAAATTTGGAAATCCTCATATCTCCGGTGTCTCTGGTCTCTGTTACTACTTGCTACGTCACTTAACATGCTCTTGGCTGCACAAAGTTTCCATTCCATTCTAGAAATAATGGAGCGGCTGTAGCCTTTCCCTTGATATCTAGGTGTCTGAATCTTGGAATACCCATTCCTAGAGTTGGGCACATCCACCCCACACCTAGCAAAAAATAAAAATTGGAAAATTTTTATTTTTCCTATCTACACATTAAATCATCTGGTTCTTGAATAATAAATTTCAAATTCACTGCATTATAAGTTCCCACGATGTTACCAGTTCGTGTATTGGCGATTTCATAGCTTCCATTGTTGTTTACTTCTCACAATACGATAGGGTCCAGCGTAAAGGCTTGCAAACTTCGAGTACACTCGATTTTGCACGTCAGAGGGTTCCTACGCGCAAGGGTCTGCGAAAACGCTTTCCTCTCACTCTGCGCTCTCTTTTCTCAGCTTGGCTCCTCAACTTGTCTAAAGCTAGAATTTCCCTCATCTGACGACTTGGTTCAATCTCAGGTGGAATAGAGATGATTCGATCCCATAATCTTGTTGGTTTAATTCCATGATGAAGCAACATGGGAATCTGTCCAGTACTCTCATGAATTGTAGAGTTGATGGATTCGGATGCTAATGAGAGAACATCCATCCATTTCCAATGCTCATTTGGACAATAGAGGCGGCAAAATGTTGCTATTTCAGCCATCACGCGTTCTGCTGGATTGCTTTCAGGATGTCTGATAGAACAAAACAATTGTCTAATTCCAAGATTATTCATGACGGTTCTAAATTCTAAAGATGTAAATTGGGGTCCACGATCTGATAAAAGGAATTCCGGTTCGCCTGCTTCCGGAATTACGTTGTCTCTAATTCTCTTCGCACAATATTTTGGGTTTGCCTTCTGAATTGGGTGTAACATAGTGTATTTGCTGAAAACATCCATGGTCACCAGAATATATCGGTTACCTCTTTTAGACTTTGGGAGAGGACCATAAAGATCAGTCGCGAAGATTTCACAAGGCTTAGAAAGAATAATAGGCCTTGGTAATTCTCTCAATAATCTAGAATTATGTTTACTCCTTTGGCATAAGTCGCATTCTCGAATAGTGTTCCTGACAGTTTGTCGCATTCGCTCCCACGAAAATTTTTCTTGTATCAAGTTGACCGTCTTATCTACTCCAGCATGACCTGCAATTCGATGTGCCATCCAGATAATGGGTTTTGGCATTCGTGGAGGTATCACTACTCTCAGCTTCGTATGGTCGGGATCTGCAAAACTTGTAGATTAAACCATCTAACATCATAAAATCTCTTGAAATTCTTTCAGTTTCCACAAAATCATCATCATTTGGATCCATGTCTCCCTGTAGAAAGCGAAAAATGTTTCTAAAACATCGGTCTCTCCTCTGGGATAAATGCAACAATCTTAACCTTCTCAAGGTATCCTCATCCTCCTGCGTCAGGTTAACTTGAAAAACCTTTGATGTAGACTCCACTGCTCTACTCAATAAATCGGCCCCAATGTTCAATTTTCCAGGAGTGTGTTCAATAACTAGGTTGAATTGTTGAATAAAAAGTGACCATCTAGTTATCCTATCACTGGCAAAGTTTGTCCTCAAGATAAACTCCAATGCATGGTGATCAGTCCTCACAATTACTGAATGTCCAATTAACATTTTCTTCCACGACTCCAACGCGAAGATTACAGCAAGGGCTTCTAACTCTGTGGTGTAATAATTCCTTTCTGATGGACGAAGTTTCCTGCTTATGAACGCCAGGTAACGTCTCTTGTGATCGTCATCTTCTTGAAGAAGAATAGCTCCAATCCCTACGGTGGTTGCATCGGATTCTATGATGAAATTCTTGGTAAAGTCAGGATATTCTAATTTCACGCTGTTTACCAATAACCTCTTGGCATCTTGAAATGATTGTTCACAATCTTTATTCCATTTCCATTTGTTTCCTTTTTTTAATAATTCCTTCAATGGAGCAACAGTCTTGGTGAAGCTTGGACAATGCCCTGCAAAGAATTGGCATGTCCCGAGAAAACTGCGGTCATTCTTCACTCTAGTAGGTCTAGGGAAATTTGCAATCACCTGTATCTTTGTCTCATTGGGACGGTATCCTTCACCATCCAAAATGTGGCCCAAAAATTTTATTTCCTTCCGAAAGAACTGACATTTTCGAAGGTTTACTTTAAAGTTCGCTTATCTCAAATTGCGAATAACATCTGAAGATGTAACAAATGTTCCTCCTTAGTCTCAGATGCAATTAGGATATCATCTATGTAACGAATTGCTATCTCTTTTACTTCAGGACTCAAGTTTTGTTCCAGTGCTCTGATCAAAACAGATCCAGATGTTTTGACCCCAAATGGTAGACGGCGGAATACATATGTCTGCTGGTCAAACATAAACCCTGTAAACTTTTTGGACTCTTCACTAAGCCTAATGTGGTGGTAGGACGAAGTGAGATCAATGTTAGAGAACCAGACCTTGCCTTGGAATTTCCTTAACAGTTCCCTAATGATTGGTGGTCTGTCATACTCTGGCAGCAACCTTGAATTCAAATTTCGCGCGTCTAAACATAGTCTCAGACTTCCATCTGGGTTAGACACTACTGCTAATGGATTGACATAAGAGGTAGTGTAATTTTCAATCACATTGTTACTTTCCATCTCTTTGATAAGCACTTTTACCATTTCTCGATGCTTTTCCGCTACCGGATACAATTTAGCATGGAAAGGTGCATCATCATTTACCCGAATATGATATTCAAAATCTTTAATTTCACTAGGTTTAATATCAAAAATATCGTGGTACTCTTCCAAAATTTTTCCTAGCTCTGGGGACTCCTTCTCAGTGTAGACTTCTCTTCCTTCAGCTTCATGAAAAATCAGAGACCATTGAGCATCTCCCTCGATGTCTTCCTCTTATTTTCCCTCGAAGTTTATCTCTTCGGTATTCTTGAATCTGATCGTCTCTGTCTTCATATCTATCACTGCTTGATATTTCTGAATGAAATCCGCTCCCAATATCATGTCAAAAGCCATGTCCTTCATTACTACAAACTCATATCGGAAATCATGTCCTCCAATAGTAACACATAAGTATAATTGTGTTTTACACAGAGATATTTTGTTGGGTATTATTCCTTGGATTTTAATTCCTGATACTGGAATCTCCTCTAAATTCTCTTTGAGCTTCCACAGAATATAAAGCTTCTCGCTCACAAGACAAAGCATAGCCCCAGTATCAATTAAAGTATCGACAGGCATACCGAATACTTCGCATGATATGATTGGCATTTTAATTCTTGTACCCATTTCTTTCCGTTCGTCATTATGTTGAATTAAGTCATCATCCTCTGCTTGCCATTTAATAATCCTGGAAGTGAAAGTGTTTAAAATTCTATCTTCTACTGTGAATTCGAAATTTTTCTTTCTTTTCCATTCCCCCGGGATTGTTGTGTTCCCGATGGACCTGGTTCATTGTGCTTCTGTTCCAAGAACTGCAAGTTTTCTTGGTGTCTTTCTTCCAAGTTCTTCCTCGTCTCCTTATTGAATTCTTCATTGGACTGACGAGTGTTCACATTCCCTCTGTTATTGTAGTTATTGTTTCTACCATAGTACCTTCCTTCCTGGTACCTTCCTTGATTATCCCTTGGCCTTCTCCATCGAGTATTATATCGATATCCACCATCCGGTCTCGCATAAGGCTAGTAACTGTATCTGTTATTGTTCTGATTCCATCCTCTTTTATCGGGCTCTTTCCTCGGCGTTTTCTCTTCTCGCCCCTCTCGAATCTCTCGAGGTGTTTGGGAATAACTGTCGGCCATAACAGCGTAGACAGCGTTGTTATTCTTTCCTTCCTTCTGATGGAAGAATTGAGCGTTCGTGTGATCAAGTTTCTGCAATACCTCGTCAAATTGCTCCGTATTATAAATGTCAGCAGCGATCAAAGTTCTTTGGACGTCTGCTGGAAACTGACGTATTAATGCGGTAATTAATTCATTATCTGGCATCGGCGGATCAAAATGTTGTAGTTTAGAAAGCTGTCCAGAAAAGTACGTAGAGTATCGAGTAGGTTGTGACGTCGAGAATCTCTTTGAATATAATTCTGCTCTGACTTGCTGTTGGGTTTCCGGGGACCAAAACATTTTGATAACCCACGGGAAAACACCTCAAAATTGGTGAGAGTGGACCTAAAAGCTCTAAACCAAAGAAGTGCAGGACCTTCCAAAAATTTCCCTATCACTCGGATCTGTCTTTCCTTAGGGATTTTGGAATCTTTTAGGTAATCACCTGCTTCTCTCAAGAATTCTACGGGTGTCACAGAATCTCGCCCTGAAAATTTAGAAGGCTTATCCTCTACATTCTTGAATACAGTTATGGGGTTGTATTGAAATACTGTCCTGACCTCATCCTGTCTTTGACTATCAGTTTCTCTAGCTGCTCCTAGGTTTATCTGTATCTGTTCTTCTCCCCTTATACTTGGCATTTTCAACAGATGGTCAGACTGTTTCTCGTCCTTGATTTGGGTTTTCATAGCCTCAATTTCCTTATGGTTTTCTTCTGCCATTTTTCTAATTTCTTCGGTTTCCTTACAGTTCTCCTTGACATCAGAGGATATCTGGTTCATAACAGCCTCATGACTTTTCAACGACCCTGTCACATCTGATATGTCCTGAGTTGCTTGAATATCTTTGGAAATTACTTGAATATGGGATGACAAAGATTCCCTAATTTCCTTGACTCCCTCTTGGTTCTCTAGCTTGAGTGTGTCTTTAATCTCATCGATAACAGTGGTTTTAATTTCAGTTTGTAATTCATTAATCACACCTTCTCTTATTTCTCCCACTATGAGTTCTTTGAATTGTTCTGTCAAACGTTGAACAACTAGAGTTGCCATCTCATTGCTCTCTTTCTTCACTCTGATTTCTAGGTTGATCATGTCTTCACCAACTTTCCTAAGACCATGTTCTATCCTATCAGCTAAGCTTTGGGATCTTAGATCGGCATCGCGAAATTTATCGTCCATTAAACTTGCGTTAGTGGCTAATGAAGTTTCGAGCTCATGTGTTTTTTCGCATAATTTAGTCATTTTACTCTCAAGTGACATTTTCATGATTTCGGAATTCTCTTTAAATTTATTTTCCATAGAATTAAATTTACTATTTAAATTTTCTTTCAAGTTATCTTTTAACCTGCTTTCTAACAAATCGGAACTTTCTTTCAAGTTATCTTTTAAAGAATCAGAAGTTTCTTTAAGTTTATCATTTAAAGAATCAGAATTTTCTTTAAGTTTATCATTTAAACTTTCTTTAAGTTTATTTTCTAAAGAATCAGAATTTTATTTAAGTTTATCATTTAAACTTTCTTTAAGTTTATTTTCTAAAGAATCAGAATTTTCTTTAAGTTTCTTTTCCAAAGCCTCTGTATTTTCTTTCATAATGGCTGCTACACGCAGTCCAGCTTCTTTGGAACTCTCTTTCAAACTCCTCATCATGCTCATCATCTCTTCCATAATTTTCAATTATTATCCAAAACTTAGGGGTATACATGTTGGCAGACACAAGATTATAATGAGAACAAGAAATATGAATAGCTAATTGGAACACTCTAATAAAATGAGATTTGTCCTAATGTCGACGTGATGGAAAAACAAAATTCTCTACTTTTACGAATTACATTTACCATAATATCACAAGAAAAATATGCAAGTTCTCAAATATCCTCCACCTGGATTCTAATAATGCGTATGTCCAGTCATCGAACGTTCACTACTGAATTTACTTGACGCCCTAATGGTTAAGCCATTATCAAAAATAATCAAACCCATTCTAATTATTAACCCAGTTAAATTTTTAATTTTCCCCACTAATTGGGTTTCCTACTAATTTATTCATCCAAACCAGACATCTCTCAACTCCCAAAATATCTATATAAAAATTATCACAATTTAAATCGGCATGCGATTGACCGTGTCTAACTCGAGCCCCACGTTCGAAGCCATTTCTCTCTCTTTCTTATTTTATGTGCCCGTTTAGACCGGAGTCTGCACGACCACATATGCATTTTACCAAGAATCATTCAGCACGAGAGTCAAAATATCCCGGAGCGCCAGATGGGTTAAAGCTAATCGCAAAAACGACATCAAATGAAAAAAATGCTTTACTGATTTTTGGCTCAATGCAACAATAAGGATAGAAGGAGATTCAACAGGCCATAACACATCATGTAAAATTATCTCATTTTATTCTGAATTTAAAATTGACTGCAAAATAAAATGCTCAAAGCAGCATCATTCATGTGTGGCGACCCACATTACTATTTACACAATGTACAGAAATTTTCCAACACATTGGACAATTATCTTTGGAGACACAAGTCTGATTATCAGTCTTGTAGACTGTGTTCCAAAATTATATCCATTATTTATGATTAAATCCAGTTCAAATTTAATTGTCTTTACTGGAAATATTGTAGTTCACTGGTTGAATTTTTACATAATATTAACACTCGTAGAATAATTGCTCATAGAACTTTTAACTTTCACTTATTTTTCCAGTTTCAAAAAATATTATCAAAAAATATTATTATCTCTGAATCAACACAAATTATGTACACATATTAATAACAACATCTGAAAAGTATCTGACCTTTGAGCATAGCATCGAAGAACTGTGCGAAGCACAACAAAATTAATTGTTCTTCTGACATTAAACGTTTCGAGAAGTGACTCGATTATGAACTTCAAGTTCCTAACAAAATATATGATTTCTGAATCATCAACTTGATCAATAAATTGTTGGACCATTCAACTATTCGATTCTCCACTTGGAATCATTATTTAGAAAAATATTTATATTTGTGGCCATTTTAGTAACTTTCACAACTTGCAATTCTTGAACAGAATGCGGAAATAAGAATTGTAGCTTCATAAGAAAATTCATTTAATTCATGACACTAGGATTGAAAACATCCTTCAAATTATTCGTGGTTATAGAATTATTTTTAATTGGCAGTGGCCCATTCTATTATTTTTATAAGAACACAATATTCCAACAACATCGGCAAAGGTCTTCCCCTGAAGAAGAATAAAATACTATCATGACAAATCCGGGTTCTAGCAAAATCAAAGTCTTAATGGAATCCGTAAACAAGGTTAAAATAAGAACTGATGGTTTTTAAGAAATAACCTTTGGGTCATTCATACGACGCAATGTGTAGTTCCAATACTCCTTCTTTAACACTGAGTCATCGAACCTGCTATTTGATTGATGCTCAAATAAAAACCTCCTCATTCCTGCGACTTAAACATGCGCACCTGGGAATGGCATTTCAACTACTCCACACACATAAATTTTCTTCCCAAAATTTATACAATAAATCAAGCCTCTGCTTATTATCAACACTAGAAGATTTATAAACTTACAAGTTTATTTTATTTTACCATTCAGTTCAAATCGTGAATTTACCACACTTATGATACTCTCTATTTCACTTTCGAATGTGTATCTACGTCATGATTTTATACACACATCAAAAAAAGTTTTGCATCACCTCGGTTCCCAGATCTCCGGCATATAGACGTTGACTGTGTATATTGTATCCAAGATACAGTCCCTTTGACTGTTCATAGATGTCACTAAAACTGCTCAAAGATGTAAACAACCATGCATGAGCAGGGCCTATTAGACGGGGGGGGGGTACGACAGCCGATCAGTTCCAGTCATTCCACCAGGACGAAGGTACGCTGCTCATGTTGTCTGTAGTTCTACCATGCCTAGAAGGTCAATACCGCAGTTCGATCGCGTCCGCATTGTTACTTTGTGTCAAGAAGGGCTCTCAACAAGGGAAGTTTCCAGGCGTCTCAGAGTGAACCAAAGCGATGTTGTTCGGACATGGAGGAGGTACAGAGATACAGGAACTGTCGATGACAGGCCTCGCTCAGGCCGCCCAAGGGCCACTACTGTAGTGGATGACCGCTACTTACGGATTGCCTCTCGGAGGAACCCTGACAGCAATGCCACCATGTTGAATAATGCGTTTCGTTCAGCCACAGGACGTCGTGTTTCAACTCAAACTGTGCGCAATAGGCTGCATGATGCGCAACTTCACTCCCGACGTCCATCGCGAGGTCCAGCTTTGCAACCCCGACACCATGCAGCGCGGTACAGATGGGCCCAACAACATGCTGAATGGACCCCACGGAATTGGCATCACGTTCTCTTCACCGATGAGTGTCGCATATGCCTTCAACCAGACAATCGTCGGAGACGTGTTTGGAGGCACCCTGGTCAGGCTGAACGTCTTAGACACACTGTCCAGCGAGTGCAGCAAGGTGGTGGTTCCCTGATGTTTTGGGGTGGCATTATGTGGGGCCGACGTACGCCACTGGTGGTCATGGAAGGCTCCAAAACGGCTTTACGATACCTGAATGACATCCTCCGACCCATAGTGCAACCATATCGGCAGAATATTGGAGAGGCATTTGTCTTCATGGACGACAATTCTCGACCTCATCGTGCACATCTTGTGAATGCGTTCCTTCAAGATAACGACATCGCTCGACTACAGTGGCCAGCATGTTCGCCAGACATGAACCCTATCGAACATGCCTGGGATATGTTGAAAAGGGCTGTTTATGGACGTCTTGACCCACCAACCACTCTGAGAGATTTACGCCGAATTGTCGTTGAGGAGTGGGACAATTTGGACCAACAGTGTCTTGATGAACTTGTGGATAGTATGCCACGGCGAATACAGGCATGCATCAATGCAAGAGGACGTGCTACTGGGTATTAGAGGTAGTGGTGTGTACTGCAATCTGGACCACAAATGCTGAAAGTCTAGCTGTATGATGGTACAACATGCAATGTGTGGGTCTCATGAGCAATAAAACGAGCTGAAATGTTGTTTGTGTTGATCTCTATTCCCTTTGTATTTAACGGTTCCGGAACTCTTGGAACCGAGGTGATGCAAAACTTTTTTTGATGTGTGTATAAATACAAAAATATCCTAATTGATACAAATATCATTTGCTTCCCGTTTCATGCCTCTCCGTGTTATCTGCAAAAATATACTTTGCTCATTGCAAATATTAACTGTTCAACCAGAACTGTAATGTTGGTTGAATGCGGGCTTGCGCTAACCACTATCCTTCGGAAAATCACCTGTTCCAAACTAGAAATGATTAAACTACTTCATAAGCTCTCTCTCAATGAATGTGATTATTATAAAATATAAGATCCAAGAATTATTTAGAAAAGTTATGAAAATCATTATTATTATTATTAGTGGATTATTATTATTATTATTAGTTATATTATTGTAAATGTGTTTAATTATTATTTCATTATGTGAGAATCCACATGTTCGATTCTTCGAATATGGATAAAATATCCATTTCTCAACAAAAATAATTATTAACTTTTGCAGTTACCTCGGCTGATTACCGTGATTATCAAAAAAATATGAAACATTCAAATAAATGTTCGTTATGCTCGATCATCGATCCTAAACTGTTCGGAGCGCTGAAAATACTCAGAATAACTCTAATATGTCTTGCGTAAATCATTGCAAGATTTAAATACGAAGAAAAACAAATGTGTTGGTCATCTGCAGAAAATGAGTTTGTTCCAATTAGCTAGGCATAAAATAAAAGTCAAATTTTGCTTACATTTCTCGTTGGTCTTGAAGCGTAGTGAACCTGGTCTATACCAGATTTATCCAGATACATGCCCTATTGGACATGCACGTCTAATCCTTGTATCGGCCGCCATTATATACCCACAATCTGTCTAACACGACATAGTGGAAATATTTCTTGAAGTTTGAAGTAACTGCTGATCCATTTTAATATTGACTTCTGTTAAATCCATAGGAGTTCGCTTAAATGGGGTCAGATCCAAATGATCTATTCTCAAATACGTCAGTTGTAACATAACTCACGGTAATCTTTTCAGTACAAGAAAACACTGACAGTCTAAATCAATCAACGGCTGTTCTGAAGATCGTTCCCTGGGCATGGTTTATCACCATCTATCATGCGCGAAGCAACTTATAGTTTTCCTTTGTCGGCTAATGAACAACACCGTGATAGACTGGCCTTCAATACACTGAAAGATCGGAGTGGTTATCAAGTTACAATTTATGAAACTGACTAATTGGATTAAAATATCCAAGTATTGAATTATTATTACTGGACAGTGACAAAGTACTTTCTAGACAAAGTCTAGAATATGTCCATATAGAAATAAAGTATTTCACCAGTGTCCGTAGAAAACTATGTTCCACACATATCGTAACACTTTTGTGACTATCACAATTTAAAGATATCTTCTGCGTAGATCCGGCAACCATGTGCCTTGGCTCAACGTAGCAGCAGCACCTTGTCATGCAAGAGCTTGGTTCGAAGTGAGCTGATGATGCTTGGGCCGGTCGGCTTTTATTCAAAACGGTCGGGTCCACGCTGTATCACGCTGAAATTTGGAAATCCTCATATCTCCGGTGTCTCTGGTCCGATTCACTTGAGACTAAGTGCATTCTCTTTCATTTGGCCGTGCCAGTAATCTGATCCAAGTCTCAAGTCTCTACTCCATGGCTAACTATTTAATCAACAAATAGTCTCGATCTCTGCTACTACTTGCTACGTCACTTAACATGCTCTTGGCTGCACAAAGTTTCCATTCCATTCTAGAAGTAATGGAGCGGCTGTAGCCTTTCCCTTGATATCTAGGTGTCTGAATCTTGGAATACCCATTCCTAGAGTTGGGCACAATACAGTTGATGACCCAACTATCCCCATCTCTTAAATGAGGCAACAATAATATCGAATTTTGTTTCCTTACAAAATATTGGAACATATTTCAACTTATATCAAAGTGTATATCGCGCTTGCAATATTATAAAGTAGGAATTTCCCTTAGAGACCTGAGCAAGATCACTAAACCGGACTTATGGCCGGAGGGCGCAGTTATCAGTCGATATCGATTTCGTTCGCATGTCCAAGGAGCAAGACCCAAGAAAACCTCAGCACACAATTGTCACGCAACTAACATCAGCTACCACCACACAAACATAATGCTTTGGAACGTAGAAGGACTGAAATCCGTCCTTGACATGAACTCCACTTTTAACTTACAGGATTACGATGTACTTCTCTTCTCAGAAACGTTCAGCACAAGTGACATAACCATTAACAATTTCTACGGAGCCCACTCTCTAGCTCGGAAAGGGGACAGAGGAAGACCTTCAGGCGGAATAAGTTGTTACATAAAGGCCCACTTACAACCAATCTAGGTAATAGACAGCACTGAGAACACCCTATCCATATCCACACGAATAATAATTATAACAGGAGTATACTTCAAGCCTACGACACAACCGGAAACAATTATCGATGAACTAGGGAAAAGCTAGAAACACAGACGATGACAAACCTATCTTATTAATGGGAGACCGAAATTGTTGTGTAGACAAACAGACAAACAGGATGCAAAAACTCGAGAGGTTAAAGATTTCCTCATGGAGTACCAACTCGAATTACTAAATAAGGAAGAAAAATACACTTACATAGCACCAAATGGAAAAAGTACGATTGATTTAATCTTCACTAAAAATCAAGGCCATGGGTAGCTAGAAACTGGAAAAACCACACTCAGGAAACATCTACCCGTGATAGGCAAAATCCAAGTAAAGGGAAACAATGCAGGTCCTCACGGACAAAAATGTCAAATCGAAAGTATGAAGATACATACATGAAGAGAAATGGCAAGCATTAAGAATCCAAATGCCATTAATAATGAGTAAGCAGGAAACCATAGACGAGACTACTGAGGCCCTAAACAAAATAATTCTGCAGGCTGCTACAAAAACGCCAAAGAACAATCGGATAGCGAAACAATGGTTTGATTCTGAGTGCTATGCTATGAGGAAAAGAACCCTACTGTGCCTTAATGCTGCTAGAGAACACGGAAATTGTGCACTAGCAGAGTACGCTTCAGAACGTCGAATATACAAGCAGCTACTAAAAGAAAAGGAACTATCATATAATCTCCACGTCGAACAGAAACTAATCGCAGAAGCAGAAAGGAGCCCACATAAAATCTTAAGGACTTCGAAGAAGCAAAAATCGTGTTATCCAATAAACATTGAACAATGGGAACTACACTTCAGCAGCCTTCAAGGAGAAAAAGATAAAATATCAAATGAATTTTCATCGACACCAGATCACTCGCAAGACATTGACACGATCACATGTGATGAAGTCCTCCATTTTATAAGAAACGGCAAAAATAACAAAGCGGCTGGGCCAGACGGAATTTACTTGGGGAATCTAAAAGACACCTTACACGACTTAGCCGAACCTTTAATTGCTCTATTCAACAAATGTCTTATAATGAATTCAATTCCCCATCAATGAAGAAGATCAACTATCATAGTATTGTTGCGTGCCACCCCCTAGTGGCACTTTTGTTAACTGGATTACGGTGGGGGTACAAAGCACAATACCAATTACTGCTTAAAGAAATAATTGACTTTATTGTGGCCAGAAAATTACACTAATCAGCAAATACAAGCAATTAGGAGCCTTCTCCAGTTTCCCCAAGTCTCTTCCTTATGCGCCCTTGGCCCCTTTCACTTGCAACAGACCACAGAAGTTAATCCGTCCTAATGAGTCCGGTGGCCTTGGCAGAAGCTACCTGCCCTTCTTCCTCAGTACAACAAACACAGTTACTTACGAGCACTTGATGTTCGCTGTTCACAAGCTGGGAGAAACAATGTCACGGGATTTCGTAACTCGCACAGCACTTCGTCACCACACTTCTGTCGCACAAGATAATCGCTCGCACTAGCTCGTAAAACACAACAACCACAACTGCTTCACGGGTCACTCTTATATAGCAGGCCGGTGACTCAATAAATGGTTCTAGATCCATCCAGGGTCCACGGCTTCTCGAGGATTCCATCGCTGGTCCAGTCACGAATCTTCTGGACTATCCCTTTGTCTGTAGTAGCCCTGTTGCATAAGGCGCGCGCAATACAGGAGGCAAGCCACAGCCCAGCCCCTGGGGCAGTTGTGACTCAAGCGGCGAGCGACGACACAAACTCACAGCCGTAACACCACCCCCTTCCTAAAAAGGCTGATCGTCCCGATCAATCATTGGTCCGTCTGTGTCCCTCCGTAGGCTGCCAGGCGATCTCGATGCACGATCTTCATCTTCGCCCTCGGGCTCCGCTGGATCCTGTAGACGACATCGTTGATCCGTTTCACGACTCGGTACGGGCCCTCCCAGGACTTCTGCAGTTTGGGTGACAGGCCTTTCTTCCGTAATGGGTTGAAGAGCCAGACCAGGTCGTCCTCGTGGAATCCGCCGGCATCCGTCTGCTGGTCGTATCGGGTCTTCATTCTGTCGGTCTCGATCCGCAGTTTCCTCCTCGCGAATGCGTGCACGTCCTCCAGTTGGTCGACCAGTTCTTGACAATACTGGCTTACCGGGATCGGATCATTCCCAGGTCGGCCAAAGGCAAGATCGACAGGTAGACGGAGCTCCCTCCCAAACATGGCCCGGGCTGGTGTGCACCCGGTGGCTTCATGCACGGCGGCGCGGTAGGCCAGGAGAAATAGTGGAAGATGTTTGTCCCAATCCCTCTGGTGCTCGCTGACGACTATTCGAAGATGGTTCTCGATGGTGCGATTGAATCGCTCTACCATCCCGTCGGACTGAGGGTGTAGTGGCGTTGTCCTTGTCTTCCGGATTCCCAGCAGCTGGCATAGGTTCTGGAACACCTGCGACTCGAAGTTCCTCCCTTGGTCGGAGTGCAGCTCCAGGGGTACTCCGTACCGGCTGACGAATTCCTTCACCAGGGTCTCTGCAATCGTCGCGGCTTCTTGGTTAGGGAGCGCATACGCCTCCGGCCATTTGGTAAAGTAGTCGCTGACGACTAATATGTAGCGGTTCCCTGCCTCGCTTAACGGGAATGGCCCAGCAACATCGATGGCCACTCTCTCCATGGGGCCGCCCACGTTGTAGGTCTTCAGTGGACCCCGTCGTCTTCGTCCTGGGCCCTTGCTGGCTGCGCAATCGTGGCACCTCGCGCAGTGGTTCTCCACGTCTGTTCGGCATCCGATCCAGTAGAACCGCTCTCTCAGCTTCTCCAGGGTCTTCTTTATCCCTAGGTGTCCACCAGATGATCCTCCATGAACTTCCTTCAGGACTTCCTCCGTCATAGCCTTTGGAACGACGACTTGTTCCCGAGATGTCTTCCCGTCTGTGCTCTCCCAGGTACGGCAGATGAGGCCATCCCTTACAATCAGCGAGTCCCACTGTGCCCAGTAGGACTTAAACTTTGGGCTGCAGTCACTCACAATGTTCCACCCGGGTCTGGGGACACAGGCCCTCTTCCATTCGGCTATCAGTCCCAGGTCATCATCTTCCGCTTGCGCCCGCGTGAAAGATTCGCGGCTCCAGCTCCCTTGAAGTTCCACGGTAGTCCTTCGGCACTGTATCCCGGTGTTCTCCTCCCTTCGGGCACAGAAGGTGCAGTTTTCTGGGCACGGTCTTCGTGACAGGGCGTCGGCGTTAGAATGCAGTTGGCCTTTCCTGTGCTGAATCTCAAAGTTATACTGTTGAAGCCTCTCTAACCACCGCGCGAGTTGACCTTCGGGCTGCTTGAAGTTCAGGAGCCACCGCAGGGATGCATGGTCGGTCCTGATGAGAAATTCTTGCCCGTACAGGTACTTGTGGAAGTGTTCAATGGTCTTCACGATGGCGAGCAGCTCCTTCCTGGTGACGCAGTAGTTCCTTTCTGGCTTTGACAAGGCCTTGCTGAAGTAGGCCACTACTCTCTCCTCGCCGTCCACTACCTGCGACAGGATTCCCCCTACGCCAAAGTCGCTGGCATCGGTATCGACGATGAACCTTGTTCCAGGTCTGGGGTAGGCCAGAATAGGCGCGGTGCACAGAGCCTGCTTGAGTTGCTCGAAGGCATTGTGGCATTCTGCTGTCCACGTGAAGAGTTGGTCCTTCTCAGTCAGTCGATGTAAAGGTTTGGCGATGTCGGCGAATCCTCTCACGAAGCGACGATAATAAGTGCAGAGTCCCAGGAAGCTTCGTAGTTGCGACTTGTCCTTCGGAACTGGCCACTCCCTCACAGCTGCGGTCTTCTCTGGGTCGGTGCGCACCCCTTCCTCGGAGACGATATGCCCAAGGTACTGGACCCGCTTCTGGAAGAGCTGACACTTCTTGGGGCTCAACTTCAGCTGGGCAGCCCGTAGCTTCAACAAGATCTCCTTCAGGTTGCTGTAGTGCTCCTCGAAGCTCCTCCCCAGAACGATGACGTCGTCTAGGTATACCAGGCAGGTCTTCCAGTGTAGTCCCCTCAGAATGGGCTCCATTAGCCTTTCGAAGGTTGCAGGGGCGTTGCACAGACCGAATGGCATGACGGTGAACTGCCAGAGCCCGCTGCCCACAGAGAACGCCGTTTTCTCGCGGTCCTTAGGGTGGACCTCCACCTGCCAGTAGCCACTCTTCAAATCCAAGGTGGAGAACCATCTTGATCCTGATATGGTGTCCAGCGTGTCGTCGATCCGGGGTAGAGGGTAGCTGTCCTTCTTCGTGACGTCGTTCACCCGCCTGTAGTCCACGCAGAACCTGGTGGAACCGTCCTTCTTCTTCACAAGCACGACCGGAGAACTCCAAGGACTACGTGATGGCTCGATCACCCCTTGCTCCTTCATCTCTTCTACCATCCGGTCGACTTCGGCTTGCTTGGCGAGCGGGACACGTCGGAATGGGGCCCTAATCGGTGCGCTGTCCCCAACGTCGATTCTGTGCTGGACCAAGCTTGTCCTGCCGAAGTCTTTGCTCCCCACGGAGAAGACATCCTGGAATTCGCGTAGCAGGTCCTGAAGTTGGCGTGATTGCTCTTCGTCTAGATGGTCCTGGGATCCTTGGTACAGCTTCTGTAGTTCTTCTGGCAGGGCGCGTTTTCTTCGGTTGTCCGTCTGCAGGTGTCCGTCCGTCGTATCTGTGATGCGGGCAATCCAGGTAACGGGCTCGCAGACTCCTAGGTTGGTGTCCCGGTGAACCGTAATGTCGTAGTCGTTCAGGTTGGACAGGCGGACGTACTGCCGAGACGTCGTGTTGATGAGGGTCTTGGCAACTAGCAATCCTTTTGTCTGGATGTCCTCATATTTTGGCTCGATGACAGCCGCCACTCCCTCAGCAGCTCCGTCGACAATTACGGCAGCGCTGACCTCCGTCCTGGCGGGAACGATGACGTCTTCTCTCAGCCTTACTCGCCGTGCGGTGATGGACTCGTGTGCTGGTTGCAAAGCAAGTTCCTCACCTCCGAAGTGCAGAGTGTTGGTACTCAGGTCCAAGATGATGTTGTTCTGGTCCAGGAAGTCCAGTCCGATGATCACTTCATTTGATACGTCAGCCACAAGCACTGGATGCTTTATCGCCCGTCGACCAATGACGAACTCCAGTGATGCTTCGCCATGTACTGGTGCGGTCTCTCCGGTCGCGGTTATTAGCTGGAGGTTCCTTTGTGTGGGTTGCACTCTCCACTTCGGGATCACGGTGGGATTGACGATGGTCCTCGACGCTCCCGTGTCGATCAGCAGGGGCCAGCTCACTCCGTTGACGACTCCGTCGACCATCAGGCTGCTATTGTCCCTCCGTAACTTCGTCACACGAACTTGGACTGCCGGGGCTTGACGACTGTCACAAGCCAACCTTTGCCCCCGTAGGCTGGCTGATACTTGCTTTCCTGGGCCGCGCGGTTTCTCTACGACTGACTGTCCCGACGGAAACCCTTGGCGGCGGCGATCACCGCAATCCTTGCTCAGGTGGCCTCTCTTACGGCAGGTCCAGCAGGTCGGTAGTCCTCTTCCAGGCCGCCTCTCCGGATGTCCTTCGGCTAAGTTTTTGTTGGTGGTACTGCGACTCTTGAAGAACCGGCCTAGCACCTCCATCAGTTCATCGGCCAGGGGCTTGGTCTTGTTGGCTTTGGCTGGTTCGTCGACGTCCACCTGACGCACCCGCGCGCACATTCTAGATACCTGCTTTGCCGTCTCGAATTCAAGTGCGTGGCTCAGCGCATCTGCCAGGGTCTTACTGCGCGCGAGTCGCAGCGCCTGTTGAGTGTCCGAGTCCCGTAGCCCGTCGGTGAAGGTCTGCGTCGCTATCTGCTCCAGAAAGTCGGCCGGCGCTGTTGGGTAGGCAAGCCTTACGAGGCGTGCGATGTCCATCTCGAACTCCTGCAGGGTTTCCGCGTTCTTCTGTACCCGGGTCCGGAGCTGCATCTGGTAGGCCTGCTGAAGATGGCTATCTCCATATCTGGACTCCATATGGGCGATTAGTGAAGCGTAGTCCTGGGATCCAGTCGGGATGGCCTGAAGGACGTTAAGGGCGTCGCCTCTCAGCGCTACAATGAGAGCTGTAGCCTTTTCTGTGTTGTTCCAGTTATTTATGGAACAGGCTGCCTCGAACTGACGTAAGTAGGTGCTCCACGGGACCTTTCCGTCGAAGGTTGGGGGCGTCACTCTGCTATGTCCCGTTCCTGATATTCCCGGTGTAACGGTGGGTGGGCGTTGGCGCAGCTCGGAAACTTCCTCTCGTAGAGCGTTGAATTTCTCTTTCACCCCCGTCAGTGGGCGTTGGCGCAGCTCGGCAACTTCCACTTGCAAGGCGTTGAACTTCTCCTCCACCCCCATCAGCGGGCGTTGGCGCAGCTCAGCAACTTCCACTTGCAAGGCGTTGAATTTCTCCTCCACCCCCATCAGCGGGCGTTGGCGCAGCTCGGCAACTTCCACTTGTAAGGCGTCGAACTTCTTTTCCACTGCTGCGACTTCCTCACGTAGGCCCTGTTCTAATTTCCTTTGGCTCTCCTCTAATTTCGTCAGCAGACACTCTTCCAGATTTTTCTGGCCATCCAGAAATTTGGCGGTTAGGTCCTCTGCTAACTTATTCTGGCCGTCTTCCATTTTGGCAGTTAGGTCATCCTTCAGGTCCTTGGCTAATTTCTTCTGGCCGTCTTCCATGCCAGTTAACTTTTCTAGCAATGCTGCCAATTTCTCCTCCATTTTAGTTGTTTGTCTTGTAAAGGGCATGCACTCACAGGAAAATTAGAGAAAATGACCTGCTCGGGTTTTGAAACCAGGACCGTCAGGTGTTGTGCTTGAGTTCGTAATCCCGCTTCTGACACCAGTTGTTGCGTGCCACCCCCTAGTGGCACTTTTGTTAACTGGATTACGGTGGGGGTACAAAGCACAATACCAATTACTGCTTAAAGAAATAATTGACTTTATTGTGGCCAGAAAATTACACTAATCAGCAAATACAAGCAATTAGGAGCCTTCTCCAGTTTCCCCAAGTCTCTTCCTTATGCGCCCTTGGCCCCTTTCACTTGCAACAGACCACAGAAGTTAATCCGTCCTAATGAGTCCGGTGGCCTTGGCAGAAGCTACCTGCCCCTCTTCCTCAGTACAACAAACACAGTTACTTACGAGCACTTGATGTTCGCTGTTCACAAGCTGGGAGAAACAATGTCACAGGATTTCGTAACTCGCACAGCACTTCGTCACCACACTTCTGTCGCACAAGATAATCGCTCGCACTAGCTCGTAAAACACAACAACCACAACTGCTTCACGGGTCACTCTTATATAGCAGGCCGGTGACTCAATAAATGGTTCTAGATCCATCCAGGGTCCACGGCTTCTCGAGGATTCCATCGCTGGTCCAGTCACGAATCTTCTGGACTATCCCTTTGTCTGTAGTAGCCCTGTTGCATAAGGCGCGCGCAATACAGGAGGCAAGCCACAGCCCAGCCCCTGGGGCAGTTGTGACTCAAGCGGCGAGCGACGACACAAACTCACAGCCGTAACAGTATTTTACAAAGGCAAAGGAAGGAAAGATGACCCGAACTCCTATAGAGGAATTGCTCTAGAGAGTGTAATGTTTAAACTGTTCTCCCTAGTCCTATTAGGACGCATCGCGCAAAACCTTTATGCAAATATACCTCCATTTCAATATTGATTCACTCCAGGCTGATCAACACTGCACGCGGTGCAAGAAATTATTCAGGAAATAACTCTATTACTCGCTCATCGCAACTCCCCGATATATGTAATCTTCATAGACTACTCCAAAGCTTTTGATAGCATGAGCAGATCAGCATTGGTAAACAAATTGAACAGCATATTATGCAAAAGTCACGAGCTCCAAACCATCAAGTCTATCCTTGATGCAAATCATATAGCGGTGTATGATGGCATAACTACGTCAAATGACATCATACAAACACGAGGGGTCTTGCAAGGAGACCCGGTGAGTCCGGTCTTATTCAGCGTCATGACAGCGGATATCGGCAACGCTATAAACGTCAATGTAAAACTACTGATGTACGCGGATGACATGGCCATTCTCACCAAACACCCTGAACATTAACTAACGGCATTAGATGACATCAGGAACTGGGCAACATACAACTCAATGGCAACAAGATGTTCAGGAAAGAACATATAGCCCACTTTCTCCTAAATGTAGGGGTAGAGTTATAACTCTTTGGCCTTATCACCTCCTTCTTCTTCTTCCTATTCGAAAAGCAAATTGGCACGCTGGATTTGTAGCAGCGGCGTTCAAACCGTAGTTTATAATTTACCCCAGTAGTTTTCAATTTCATCAGCAAACACTCCAAACAACGTATGAATTCAGTATATTAACACCAACTACTAACAATAATTGAAACTTCGTTGGTCTAAACGTATCACTGGGAGAAACACATTTAGCCTAATATACCTACTGCACACCTAATTTTTAATTGCGCCTATACATGGCAGTGCGCTCTATTGGCATAAGGAGGCCATTTGCAATAACACCGCTGACATGGGTTCACTTACTGGCCGTTATAGAGCGCAGCTCGCATCTAGTAGGCAGTGGATAGCTCCCGCATACCATAGTTCAACTAGTTGCTGGTAGATGTCACTCATGCTGATCCATTGGAGAACTTTGTTTTATTTAAATATAATATTTTCCTTTGCAAAATGCACAATATAATGCCTCAATACTCAAAAAACAATAAATATAAAAAAATCAAGCAAAAAATTACATCTCTGTTAGGATTAGAACCCCAGCCGGCCGGTTGAGAGACCAACGCGGCAACCAAAGACCTAATTATGTCCTCCCAAGTTTAATGTAATCGATCTATTATGATACGTCTTAGCAAATAATGACTTTGACTAAACGATTTCTTCACTGGAGTATATTTCAAACAAAGTTCAGTTCATACAAAGTTCCTATTATTCATATCTGTAGGCTATATTGCATGCAACATACTCAAATTAGTGAAATCTAGGTCAGAACGAGAGATCATCTGCCATCTTGTCTGTAACCGAGACGGCTCAGCTTTTTAAAGCCACTTCTGCACTATAATATTACATTATAAACTTTTAATTTCGAACGGGCACGTCCTCTAAAACAGTTTAAACGATTCTCGGTTCGATAATCAGAACTGGTGGGTCCCATGTTATGGATTATAAAGTTTGCATAATTCAGACGGTCGCCATCTTGAAATGGTAGGGCTGATGACCTTGTCGTGTGGCCACAAGACGCGCCCCATATGAAGGCATCTTGTTATCAAATTTAGTAAAGATCCGATAATTAGTTTGGTCATAATGTATTTTTAAGTTTTGACCATTTGAGTGGCCGCCATTACGTTTGGGTTAAGATGGCGGCAATATAAAACATGACAATGAGGTGCCCTTTGCTAGTGCTACCTCTGAACCAAATTTCGTTCAATTCGGATTCACCGTGTTTGAATTGATAGGTGAGACAGACATGCAGAGTACACACACTCACTCACACACAGACACACAGACACACACACATACACACACAGAGACAGATACACAATTTTTGGCCCTGTGTGGACCTCATAAGTCTACTTTCATATTTTGCAATAATTGAAAGTAGGCTAATAAATGGATCGAAAACCAAAGCAATGACATTCAGGAGAGGAGGCAAACTTGCGAAGGAGGATCATTTCACTTTGGCAACTCTCCCTTAGAATTTGTAACAAATTTCAAATACTTGGGGGTCACCCTCCAAACTACGGGAATTACGTTTTCGCTACACATACAAGAACGAGCAGCAGCTGCAGCAAAATCTCTATATGGCATACCTAAATATTACCACTACTGTCAGTTTAAACAGCAATGGCACTATTCAAAATCAAATTCCTGCCGACGGCCACCTATGGAATACAACTAATCTGGAACTACCTGACGGTCGGAAATCTAAGAAAGCTGGAAAGCGTTAAATCTAGCTTCCTCAAAAGAGTGTTATCCATCTCAAAATTCACAAGAAATAGTTTTGCTTATATCCTTGCGCAGGAAACTCTCTTTGTAGATGACATAAAACACTGCTTCAGTTTATCAGATACACAAGCAAATGCACCTTCATCGAAGAGAGGAGCAGCAAAGCAAGACAGATCCTGGAGGGGACAACAGAAACAGGCGCAATGACAACAGACTGCGAAGGACCAAACTTCCAACTCCGACATCTGTACACACGATTTGCAGTACACGGCTTTCATGGAAAGATTTGTACAGAAAGCACCTATCACGATCCTAAGGACAGCTGCATAATGAATACTACTACAGAACTGGGACATGATACTTTAACTAACAGAAAAAAATACTTTAAAAATATAACTTTTTGTGGTGGTGGTGGTGGTGGTGGTGGTGATGGTTGTAGTGGGGGTGATAAGTAGTACAGTATAATGGACGTAACATTCAGGTAATTTTCCCTTAATGATAATAATAATAATAATAATAATGAATAGAGAAATGGCTATTTACTAACTACAGCACCGACACATGTAATTTACAAACGAATAAAAAATAAATATTAGAAAGAGGAGTAAATGAACTTTTGCAAATTGTGAAAAGTAGGCTAAATTTAAAACCTACACCAGAACAAAAGAGAAAACGTTCAGCATTTTCTGATTTTGTGCTTACGTGGTGAGTGAGCGTTTGATTGTTGGAGAGCTGATGACCTGCCATGTAACTGGTTGAGGATTGGCAGTAGCAGAGCTTCATTGGTAGCTCAGTATTATAACCTTTCATTTTTCTTTCAATGATATATGTTTTACATTCGGCGCAATCTCGAACTTCCCCAAAACAATCGGCAGCGTATACTTACCAAGTTAATATATAACATTTGGCATCGTGCGCCGAGACTTAACTCGTTTGTGTCGTCTGGCTCTGACGTTCTCCTCGCCTCTCCGACACAAACACTCCGTTTAGGCAGGCAGCGGCAGAAAAGAAGTGGGACTAAGGCTAAGTAAAGTCAACTTCGTACAGGCTATGAAGTCCTTGTAGCAGTGGAAGGTATAGGCTTCCACCTTTCGTGACATCGGCACTTAATGGAATTGGAGTTGTTAGCTCCATGTCCAGCCATATTTGCTCCCCGGAATTAACCTGGTTATCATTTCTGTTATAGACTGAGTGGACCCCAGGGCCATTTAAGCTTATGAAAGTGGTAGTTTTGTGTCTAAACTCCACTACCTGGGGAGGAAATGGAATTCACTCCCTTCCAGTTAAACGAACAGCACCGCTACCGACGGGGATACGCAGTAGGGTTGGCCGAAAACATTCGGAATTATTTTTTCAAGTCGTAATACCACCAAACATCGGGCAATCAAATACCCGGATTGTGATGATTTTCTTAGGTACAGTCATAGCACAGTGTGCCCGCAAAGTATCTCCGCAGCAGGGGTCTTGCCTTGCAGGACATGTTGGGTTGGCAATACATTCCTGTTATGTTGTTACAAGGAAAATGCACAGGCACTCCCTGTCAGCAATAATGAACCGATATTCCCCACCCTACCACTCCAGTTGAAGGTCAACACGGAAGAAGAGCATATTGTACCAACCACTGCGGTGAGACATTGTGTATACAGCGATATGAATGTGTTGCCAACCTAACACGTCCCGCAAGGCGAGACCCGCGTAGCTCATCACTGCGGAGAGACTTTGCGAACGCTCTGTATATCACTGTTGAGTCTCAAAAGTGAACAAAAGTGTCGCAACACAAAATCAACATCGAAATTAATGCCACGGTGGCCGAGAGCGATAATGCGCTACCTCGTGCCTCGCTGGCATCCCACCACGGCTATCATGAAAATGGATTTAGTGGTTTACCATGTTCACTACCGGGCAAATGCTGGGACGGTTCCTTTCATTTGGTCAACGGCCAATTGTCTTCCAATACCTTTTCCTTCAGCCGTCCTGAAAAGAAAAAATACATGGCTGTTGGCTGCATTAATAAAATTAAATAAATGTAAATATCAAAATAATTACTGGAAGAGCGAATGAATGTGCTGACTGACAGAAATATGACGTGGCGTGGTGTTGATAGTGGTTGGGGTCTTTGACCCGAGCGAGTTACGACGAGCGCGAAAAGTTGTTCGATTTGACAGCTGTTGCTCGAGAGGGAAACCTTAACCGATTTGAACTACTGTATTCTTTATTCTGCATCATTATCGGTTCGAGTAAGAGTTGAGTAGATCTATTATGTTAAAATATTGATAAGTGAAGCAAGATAAGAAATTATTGTAAAAGTATACATTTTTCCAAATTTGGGCAAAATTTAGAGCACATGGGCGACCAGATGATATGAACCAATTGTATATCATTCTTAATCCCTTTTTATTATGCCCAATTTGCAACTATTCTGCCATATTACGACTTAAAAACAAATTCGAACTTGTTCGGACCACCCTACTTCGCAACCACTCACACTATGACGCACCAACATTCTAAAAATTAATTTTGAAAGACTCGTAATTAGAGTTAACGTGAATACGAGCTCCCTGTTTAAAAGTTAGTCAGTTCTTGAACTGGAATCGATTCTGCTCGCCAAGTTTCATAAAAATCGGAGAGGTTGATTAGGTGAGAACTCCTTGCTAGTACAGTGTATATTGTCTTAGAAGGCTACCCAGCAGCCCAGTAGTGTCCATTATAAGACTGCAGTGGGTAGCTGCAGTAAATCTGGAGATTGAAGATTGAAATCCCGGCGCTGTCGGTGGCGAACCTGAGTTTCGTTTTTCCCCAAGATTTTCGCAACACCTCCTGAAGAAAGATACCTGGATGGTTACTAATTCCAAGCGCCGGAGTCCCTATCTTAAATCTAAACGCAAACCGCTGAGAGACTTAACGCTCTAGCACGTGCCCCTCTTGAATCGGGAGAGCGTGGGTTAAAATTCCACCTTGGCAATCCTGAAAATGATTTTCGTGGTTTCCCATTTTCACCTACAGGCAAATGCCGTGACCGTTCCTTTCAATAGATCCACGGCCGATTTATTTTCCTGATCCGTTCTGAAAATAAAATAAATAGCCTTTGGTTGGATTAATAAAATTATAAAACAAGTAGTTCCGTGAAGAACTAAAGCCTATTTTCATATATTCGTCTTATGTTAATAGCCGCTATCATCATACAAAATTTCAGTTTGATAGATGTAATAGATTCGTAGATATTGAGAACCGTCTAAATATTTCGGATGGTCGCCATGTTGGATTGTTATACTGTATTTATAGGCCATAGAGTCATGTACCATTAAAGGAAAATTATTGCGTAGGTTCATTACTCAAACATTCACTTCGATCGCATGATTACGACACAAGAAATAAAAACTTAATTCACACAGCCGCCATCTTGAGGTTATGTAAACAAATGAACTAAATTAGATACCGGTACCAATGCATTAAAATGTGTATAAACATTTCCTGTACCAAGTTTCATTGCATTTGGATCAAAAAATCGCGAAAAAAGTATATTTATAACTTTCAAATTCGCGTGGCCGCCATATTCGTTTTGTAGTTAACAGGTTTTGAAAGACTCATAGATGAACTTCCAGTAGTGCCCTTTATCTCCGTACAAAATTTCATGGTGATAGCGGTGATATAGAGATATAGAATGCCGGTGAAATATTTCGTACAGCCGCCATCTTGAGGTTATTTAAACAATTGAACGAAGTAAGATGTCGGTGCAGTACAATGTTTATAAACATATACTGTGCCAAGTTCCATTGCGTTTGGATCATTAAATCGCGAGAAACGTCTATTTAAAAGTCGCAAATTCGCTTGGTCGCCATATTGGTTTTGTAGTTACCAAGTTTTCAAAAGTTACATAGGTAAACTTCTATTAGTTCCCTTTATCACCGTACAAAATTTCTGGGTGATATCTGTAATAGTTTCGGAGATATTGAATGCTGGTGAAATATTTCGCACAGCCGCCATGTTTGGTTTGGTGAGATGTACAAAAATTTGAAGGGCACGGTCGGAGTCGCCTGGAATAATGCAATGAACTTACCGAGTTTCATTGAAATCGCTCCAGCCGTTTAGAAGGTATTAGGGGGACACACACTCGGATCACACACGCACACATAGGTGGCACACCCACGGACAAAAGGTGATCTCATAAGCCTATTTTCATAAATGAAAATAGGCTAATAAAATAATTCAATAATTTACAGTCAAATACAGGACATTACTAACCACCACACTAACATAAACCAAAGACGTCCTAAGCACCTAAGCGAACCAACAACAACATCATCTTAGCCAGCTTTGCAGCCACCTGTGTTATAGTAGCTGCACAACACGTATACAAATCAACCAGTATGGGGTATGCTTAGAAAACGTATGGGAAAGCCCACTTACATGAGTAGGAGTAATCATTCTTTCAAAGTTAAGGCCCGACCACAGCGTACAAATTATGGTAAATATTCTTTCGTAAACCGTGCCATTGATAACTGGAATTCTCTACCTGCTGCAGACTTTGAGCCTTTTCCCAAACATATTGGTCTGTTTAAGAAAAGACTGACGATTTGTGTAAATACTCCAGTTTAATTGTTATTGAATTGTTATGTATAATTATTTTTTTGTTATGTATATCCAATTTGCCACTGGGGGACACACCCCCAATTGCAAATAAATGAAGGAATGATTGAATGAAAATTCTTATCTGCCACCCTCAAGGTCCGGGTTCAATTTCTCATTCTGCAAGCTGCAAGTTCACTGGGATACATGAGCATCAATACACTGAAATCTTGCCATACAGCTCTACGAGAGGTTCAAAGTGTGGCAGTCAACATTTTAAACAGCAAAACTACCTGGGAACAAAGTTGAGAACAGCAGTTACATGGCATCTCCTGCCATGGTGAGGGCTTCATCCTGCTTCGTCGAACATGGGCAACGTAGAATTGGCTGTGGACAAAACATGGTCAATACATGGACTAACTCTTCAAGTGGAAAAAAAAAGTCCTCTCGGCACGCCGGAAGGCGGAGGTAGATTTCATTGGGCAAACTTGGGGATAGGCAAAAATAGGCAGAATATGCACGTTTCCGTAGAAGGATCAGAGCTCATTTATTGCGAGAAAGTATTTTATAATTGGAGCTTAATTAACTTTGTTTTTCGTCATTTTAAGCATATTTATACATTTTATTAGCCTACTTTCGATTTTTGCAAAAGTGAAAGTAGACTTATGAGATCAACACAGGGCGAAAAAAGTGTGTCTGTCTGTGTGTGTGTATGTGTGTGTGTGAGTCTGTGTGTGTGTGTGTCTGTGTGTGTGTGTGTGTGTGTGAGTGTGTGTACTCTGAATGTCTGTCCCCCCTATCAATTCGAACACGGTGAATGCGAATTGAACGAAATTTAGTACAAAGGTAGCACTAGCAAAGGACACCTCAGTGTCATGTTTTATATCACCGCCATCTTGACGGAAACGTAATGGCGGCCACACAAATGTTCAAAGCTTAAATCAAATTACGACTAACCTAATCATCCGATCTCTACCAAATTTTGCAACGACATACCTTTATGGGGGGAGCATCCTTTGACCAAACCAATAGGTCATCAGCGTAATAGTTTGCGGATGGCGGCCATCTTTGTGTGAAAATCGATTCCCCCTATTAATTCGAACACGGTGCAACCGAATGGAACGAAATTTGGTACAGAGGTAGTACTAACAAAAGGCACCTCAGTGTCATGTTTTATATCGCCGCCATCTTGACTGAAACGTAATGGCGGCCACACAAATGTTCAAAGCTTAAATCAAATTACGATTTACCTAATCATCCGATCTCTACCAAAATTTGCAACTACATACCTTTATGGAGGGAGCATCCTTTGACCAATCTACTAGGTCATTCACCTGATAGTTTGCGGATGGCGGCCATCTTTATGTCAAAATTGATTCCTCCTATTAATTCGAACACGGTGGAACCGAATGGAACGAAATTTGGTACAGAGGTAGCACTATCAAAGGGCACCTCAGTGTCATGTTTTATATCGCCGCCATCTTGACTGAAACGTAATGGCGGCCACACGAATGTTCAAAGCTTAAATCAAATTACGATTAACCTAATCATCCGATCTCTACCAAATTTTGCAACTACATACCTTTATGGAGGGAGCATCCTTTGACCAATCTAATAGGTCATTCACCTAATAGTTTGCGGATGGAGGCCATCTTTATGTCAAAATTGATTCCCCCCATTAATTCGAACACGGTGGAACCGACTGGAACGAAATTTGGTACAGAGGTAGTACTAGCAAAGGGCACCTCAGTGCCATGTTTTATATCGCCGCCATCTTGACTGAAACGTAATGGCGGCCACACGAATGTTCAAAGCTTAAATCAAATTACGATTAACCTAATCATCCGATCTCTACCAAATTTTGGAACTACATACCTTTATGGAGGGAGCATCCTTTGATCAATCTAATAGGTCATTCGCCTAATAGTTTGCGGATGGCGGCCATCTTTGTGTCAGAATCGGTTCCCCCTATTAATTCAAACACGCTGAAACCGAATGGAACGAAATTAGGTCCAGAGATAGCACTAGCAAAGGGCATCTCAGTGTCATGATTAATATCGCCACCATATTGACAGAAACGTAATGGCGGCCACACGAATGTTTAAAGCTTAAATCAAATTACGACTAACATAACCATCCGAACTCTACCAAACTTTGCAACAACATACCTTTATGGAGGGAGCATCCTTTGACCAATCTAATAGGTCATTAGCCAAATAGTTTGCGGATGGTGGCCATCTTTATGTCAAAATTGATTCCCCCTATTATTTCGAACACGGTGGAACCGAATGAACGAAATTTGGTACAGAGGTAGCACTAGCAAAGGGCACCTCAGTGTCATGTTTTATATCACCGCTATCTTGATGGAAACGTAATCACGGCCACCCAAATGTTAAAAGCTAAAATGTAATTACGACCAACCTAATAATCTAGTCTCTACCTAATTTTGCAACACCATATCTTTATGTGGGAAACATATTCTGACCAAACTGCAAGAACATCAGCACAATAGTTTGCAGATGGTGGCCAAGTATGTGTGCAAATCGATTCCCCCTATCAATTCAAACACGGTGAAACCGAATTGAACGAAATTTGGTACAGAGGTAGCACTAGCAAAGGGCACCTCATATTCATGTTTAATATCCCTATAGCACGTTGTATTTCAACAAGCTCCTACAACCAACATTCAATCATACTCCTTGAAAAGGACAAAGAGTTATAACAATACTCATACATTTAGGAGAAAGTAGGCTATATGTTCTTTACTGAACATCTTGTTGTCTTATGGGGACGGTAACCTCTTGTCATTTGGGGTACATTTTTAGCCTACTTTCGATTTTTGCAAAAAATGAAAGTAGACTTATGAGATCAACACAGGGCGAAAAAAGTGTGTCTGTCTGTGTGTGTGTATGTGTGTGTGTGAGTCTGTGTGTGTGTCTGTGTGTGTGTGTGTGTGTGTGTGTGTGTGAGTGTGTGTACTCTGAATGTCTGTCCCCCCCTATCAATTCGAACACGGTGAATGCGAATTGAACGAAATTTGGTACAAAGGTAGCACTAGCAAAGGACACCTCAGTGTCATGTTTTATATCGCCGCCATCTTGACGGAAACGTAATGGCGGCCTCACAATTGTTCAAAGCTTAAATCAAATTACGACTAACCTAATCATCCGATCTCTACCAAATTTTGCAACAACATACCTATATGGTGGAAGCATCCTTTGACCAAACCATTAGGTCATCAGCGTAATAGTTTGCGGATGGCGGCCATCTTTGTGTGAAAATCGATTCCCCCTATTAATTCGAACACGGTACAACCGAATGGAACGAAATTTGGTACAGAGGTAGTACTAATAAAAGGCACCTCAGTGTCATGTTTTATATCGCCGCCATCTTGACGGAAACGTAATGGCGGCCACAGAAATGTTCAAAGCTTAAATCAAATTACGACTAACTTAATCATCCGATCTCTACCAAATTTTTCAACAACTTACCATTATGGAGGGAGCATCCTTTGACCAAACTAATAGGTCATCAGCGTAATAGTTTGCGGATGGCGGCCATCTTTGTGTGAAAATCGATTCCCCCTATTAATTCGAACACGGTGCAACCGAATGGAACGAAATTTGGTACAGAGGTAGTATTAAAAAAAGGCACCTCAGTGTCATGTTTTATATCGCCGCCATCTTGACGGAAACGTAATGGCGGCCACACAAATGTTCAAAGCTTAAATTAAATTACGATTAACCTAATCATCCCATCTTTACCAAATTTTGCAACAACATACCCTTATAGAGGAACCATCCTTCGACCAAATGTATAGGTCATTAGCCTAATAGTTTGCGGATGGCGGCCATCTTTGTGTGAAAATCTATTCCCCTATTAATTCAAACACGGTAAAACCGAATGGAACGAAATTTGGTACAAAGGTAGCACTAGCAAAGGGCATCTCAGTGTCATGTTTTATATCGCCGCCATATTGACAGAAACGTAATGGCGGCCACACAAATGGTCAAAGCTTAAGTTAAATTACGACTAACATAACCATCCGATCTCTACCAAACTTTGCAACAACATACCTTTATGGAGGGAGCATCCTTTGACCAATCTAATAGGTTATTAGCCTAATAGTTTGCGGATGGCGGCCATCTTTATGTCAAAATTGATTCTCCCTATTAATTCAAACACGGTGGAACCGAATGGAACGAAATTTGGTACAGAGGTAGCACTAGCAAAGGGCACCTCAGTGTCATGTTTTATATCGCCGCCATCTTGACTGAAACGTAATGGCGGCCACACGAATGTTCAAAGCTTAAATCAAATTACGATTAACCTAATCATCCGATCTCTACCAAATTTTGCAACAACATACCTTTATGGAGGGAGCATCCTTTGACCAATCTAATAGGTCATTCGCCTAATAGTTTGCGGATAGCGGCCATCTTTATGTCAAAATTGATTCCCCTATTAATTCGAACACGGTGGAACCGAATGGAACGAAATTTGGTACAGAGGTAGCACTAGCAAAGGGTACCTCAGTGTCATGTTTTATATCGCCGCCATCTTGATGGAAACGTAATGGCGGCCAAACAAATGTTTAAAGCTTAAATCAAATTACGACTAACATAACCATCCGATCTCTACCAAACTTTGCAACAACATACCTTTATGGAGGGAGCATCCTTTGACCAATCGAATAGGTCATTAGCCTAATAGTTTGCGGATGGCGGCCATCTTTGTGTCAAAATTGATTCCCCCTATTAATTCGAACACGGTGGAACCGAATGAACGAAATTTGGTACAGAGGTAGCACTAGCAAAGGGCACCTCAGTGTCATGTTTTATATCACCGCTATCTTGACGGAAACGTAATCGCGGCCACCCAAATGTTAAAAGCTAAAATGAAATTACGACTAACCTAATAATCTAGTCTCTACCAAATTTTGCAACACCATATCTTTATGTGGGAAACATATTCTGACCAAACTGCAAGAACATCAGCCCAATAGTTTGCAGATGGTGGCCAAGTATGTGTGCAAATCGATTCCCCCTATCAATTCAAACACGGTGAAACCGAATTGAACGAAATTTGGTACAGAGGAAGCACTAGCAAAGGGCACCTCATATTCATGTTTAATATCCCTATAGCACGTTGTATTTCAACAAGCGACTACAACCAACATTCAATCATACTCCTTGAAAAGGACAAAGAGTTATAACAATACCCATGCATTTAGGAGAAAGTAGGCTATATGTTCTTTACTGAACATCTTGTTATACTTGTGGTCACACTGTCCTTATGTAAGGTTTCGACACTGATGTGTAACTATGTAACGGTCTGTTACCTCTTCACGCAAAATTGTATCTCCCGCAGAGATTTTGGTTGGTTCCTCAGTTTAGGGACTGCGACAACGCAGTCATGTAACCCCGTGTACTTTGGGTGAGTGTAGAATCTGTCTGATAAACAGAGTGAATTGTGATGGCTGTATTAGTCTGTAATTCAGGTAAAGACTGCAGACGGTCAATTTCAAGCAGTAGTTCCTAATGTTGCTACCTGATACTACAGTCAACGACACTTAGCCCTGAACTTGACTACGAGATACCACCGCAACCAGCAACTCGCAACGAACGTTGGATCTTCCCCTCCAAAGGAAAGCATACTGAAGGATTTTTAGCGATCTTAGAAAATCCGACGACTTTGGACGGGTTTGAACCCGCGAACTTGGGCATAGACATTCAGCATGCTACCAGTTACGTCACCGAAGCCGCTTCTCACTTAGTCAGATGGAAAACTAAATGTCATCGCGTGCAAGTGCGTTGTCATGGCAACGTCTGATGACTCATCCCTCATCAATTTAGTAGTGTTGTCATGGCAACCTCTGATAGCTCTTGGCATTTTCTTATAATTCCAAAATCATTTTCCTCATCCCTTGGCGTCATGGTGGGTCATATCAAAAATTCTTTCAGACAAAAAATTAGGTAATTATTAGGGGAATATTGTCCATTTTGTAGGGTTCTGATATTGTGCCTATTAAGAGAGATACGATTAATGTTTCCCGAAAAACCCACTTTTTCCCACCCCTTCGGTCAATGGTTGGTGCTATCAAAAAACTCTTCAAACATAAATTTTTGGGCCTTATTCGACACATAGTATGAACTTTGAATGGATTCGATATTTCAAATATTAAGGGAGTTATAGCGATATTTCACTTTTTTGAAAGAAAAAAAAAGCCCCTCATTTTCATCCCCGTCGACCGATTATGCCCATTAACGAACTCGACCGAGATTTTATAGGGGTACATATTATGTAAAATATTCAAATTGATTGGTGCAAAATTGCGGTAGTTATCGTGTCCACAAGAAAGTGATATATGTATATATATATATACATTATTATATATTATAAATTATATGTAAACATTTTAACTGACGGTGGTTTTGGGGTCTAGGGGATGTGAAACGTGAAGATATGTCGAAATTTTCCGGAAGTCGAAACATGGTACCCATTGCAATAGTTAGCTTTCTAATGAAATCTACCTAAAACATTACCTAGTTCGATGTGTGACTGTGAAGCGCCTCGCTTATTGCTAGTGTTATGAGTACTGCACTGGACTGGTGACCGGAATGATGTCATCATGGCTACTCCCGAGGCAATCAAATAAAATATCCAACTTGTCCAAGCGGCTTCGGTGTCGTAGTCGGTAGCATGCTCAACTCCTATATCCAAGATCTTGAAATTGAAATGAAATGTATTCGAAGTCATCTGATATGTTATCGTACTCGAATACTACACAGATTGGACATTCTTAAAATGTTAATTTACGCTCCGTTTTCATACTGGTACTGTACTATGATGAATGTATAGATTGAATTGGATATATGCTACCTGTCACACTTGTTTGAACAAACATCACATACTGTAAATATTGTAAATTAGCTTGCCACGGTGGGTGAGTGGACAGCGTGTCGGTCTACTAACTCCAAGATTGCAGGATCCTCGTGGCCGTGATAAATGATTTTTGAAAGGCGGCAAAAATACGAAACGCATGTCATACGACGTTGGCATGTCAAAAAATCCATTTGAATTCAGTAGCCCGTGCTCATAATGGCAAAATTAAGCTCGGGAGTTTCCGCCAACACAAAGTTCCTCTTTTATCTAATAGAAAGTGCTATAGTGTTCAAGGAGATTAGATATCTAACCTCATTGACTTTCATAGTGATTCAAGGAACAACGAAATTCGACATGCAAGCTACCCTCTGGGTGTCAAATTACAAAGCTTTCACCCGGCACCGAGGCCATACGATATTATTATTATTATTTATTTATATTGTAAATTAAGAGGAGGAATGAAACCATAGTCTATAGCCTATCAATAGACTACTAGATCAATGCAATTAAATTTACCAACTCCTGCTTGGTGCAAACTATTGTAATTAATCTAATATATACAAGTGAAAGTCTGTATGTATGTATGTATGTATGTATATATGTTGGTTCCTTATACAAATCTACACCGTTCCACCAATCTCAACCATATTTTGCATACACATAGTTTAGGACCCAGAAGGAACCGCTGGCTACATGAATTTTCGATAGTCTTTCTCATTCTTCTGATTTCGGCCCTTTTTCACTCAAAAACAGGCTAATCAAATCATAAAATATACTCATGAAGGAATGGCAAGGCAGATAGTTTCCATGGCAACATAGCTCAAGTCGAGACACGGCCGTCTGGATGCCAATTGCGCTCTGCACTACCGGTATAGAAAATGAGGATCTTTACTTGAAATCCCGTTAGTTACTCAACTGCTCACACAGCACTGTCAACCGAGTATAGCATAACAAAGACTTGACACTATCTACTAGATATTTGTCAAATACCACTCACTCACTCACTCACTCACTCACACATTCATCACGAAATCTCAGAACCCACCCAACGGATTGGAATGAAATTTGGTATGCAGCTTACTCAAGTGCCGCAAACGCCCACTAAGAAAGGATTTTTGGATATTCAGGTTCTAAAGGGGTGTTAAGGGGGTAGACCTACATTTCATCGAATAGCAATATCTCCCGATTGGTTTCACTGGGGGATGTGATACTCGGCATATAAACTCATCATTAAAAATAAGAAGACATGTGTCTGAGGGTTTTTCGATGTGGTGTATATTATGAGGTGAAAGGGGTGAAAAGTGGGGGTTGAAAGATTCCTAACGGAGCCTGTATCTCATAAACGACATAGGCGAGGAGTTTGAAACTCAGCGGGAAGAAATCAGCATAAAAAATAAGTAAATAGGTGTTTGACCGTTTTTTTTCTTTCATAAATCCAATTTAAGGGGCCTATGGCGAGGGGTGAAATTCTGTGTAAAAAAAAAAAACAGGAAAGAAAGTGTCCTAACCGATTGACTCACTCGCTCTTCAAACTCAGGGGGAAAAACTGCTTAAAAATAAGTATAACTTATATGTGTTCGACAGTTTTTTGATAAACCAAATTAAGGGGTTCATCGGGAGGGGTGAAATTCTGAAGAAAAAAATTGAAAGAAAATGTCCTGACTCACTCACCCACTCATCATCGCCCAGCCAAAAATATTGAAGTTGGAAACATGTCATTTTCGGGATATGTTCGTTGTATGTCAAAACCATACACTAAGGGAGGATTTTTGAATATTCAGGCTCTAAAGGGGTCTTAAGGGGGTTAAACCTGCATTTTATTGAATAACAATATCTCACGAGTGGTTTCATTTGTGGATGTGATACTCGGCATATAAACTAATCATTAAAAATAAGCAGACATGTGTCTAAGGGTTTTTCGATGTGGTGTATTATTATGAGGTGAAAGGGGTGAAAATTGGGGGTTGAAGGATTCCTAACGAAGCGTGTAGGCCTATCTCCTAAACGACATAGGCGAGAAATTTGAAACTCGGCGAAAAAAAATCAGCTTAAAAAATAAGTAAGTCGGTGTTCCACATTTTTTTCATAAATTAATTTAAGGAGCCAATGGGGTGGGGTGAAATTCTGGGGGGAAAAAGGAGAGAAAGTGTCCTAACTGACTGACTAACTCACTCAATCATCAAACTCAGGGGAAAAAGACAGCTTAAAAAATAAGTTAATAGGTGTTCAAGCGTTTTTTCATCAATCCAATTTAAGGGGCCCATGGGGAGGGGTGATATTCTGGTAAAAATAATTGAAAGAAAATGTCCTGTCTGACTCACTCACTCGTCACGCCCAGCGAAAACTATTAAAGTTAGAAACATGAAATTTTGGGAATATGTTCGCTGTATATCGAAAACGTCAACTAATGAATGATTTTTGTTATTCGGGTTTTAAAGAGGTGTTAAGGGGGTAACGTGCATTTCATTGAATAACGATATCTCATGAGTTGTTTCTTTGGGGATGTGATATTCGGTATATAAGCTAATCATTAATAGAATCAGACATATGTCTAAGGGTTTATCGATGAGGTGTATATTACGAGGTGAAAGGGGTGAAAATTGGGGGTTGAGGGATTCTTAACGGAGCGTGTATCACTTAAACGACATAGGCGAGAAGTTTGAAATTCGGCGGAAAAAAACAGCTTAAAATATAAGTAAATAGGTGTTCGACCGTTTTTTCATAAATCCAATTTATGGCGCCCTTGGAGAGAGGTGAAATTCTGGGGGGAAAACAGGAAAGAAAGTGTCCTAACTCACTCACTCATCAAACTCAGGGGGGAAGAACAGCTCAAAAATAAGTAAATAGGTGTTCGACCGTTTTTTTTTCATAAATCCAATTTAAGGGGTTCATGAGAGGGGTGAAATTCTGAAAAATAATTGAAAGAAAATGTCCTGACTTACTCACTCATCATCCCCCAGCGACAATTATTGAAGTTAGAAACATGACATTAAGGGGCTATGTTCGTTGTATGTTGATAAACGTCCACTAAGGAAGGAATTTTGGATATTTAGGTTCTAAAGGGGTGTTAAGGGGGTAGACTTGCATTAAATTGAATAACAATATCTCCCGAATGATTTCCTTTGGGATGGGATACTAGGCATATAAACTCATCATTAAGAATAAGAAGACACATGTCTGAGGGTTTTTCGATGTGGTGTATATTATGAGGTGTATGTGTGAAAAGTGAGTGTTGAAGGATTCTTAACGGAGCAAGTATCTCTTAAAAGACAGAGGCAAAAAGTAAGAATCTCAGGGAGAAAAATCAGATTGAAAAAGTAGTAGATAGGTGTTCGATCGTTTTTTCATAATCCAATTTAAGGGGCTCATGGAGAGGGATGAAATTCTGGGGAAAGAAGTCCACTAAGGAAGGATTTTTGGATATTCACTCATCATCCCCCAGCAAACCTATTGCAGTTAGAAACTTGAAATTTTGGGGATATGTTCGTTGTTTGTCGAAAAAGTCCACTAAGGATGGATTTTTGGATATTCATGTTCTGAAGGGGTGTTAAGGGGGTTAAACTTGCATTTCATTGAATAACAATATCTCACGAGTTGTTTCATTTGGGGATGTGATATTCGGCATACAAACTAATCATTTAAAATAAGCAGACATATGTCTAAGGGTTTATCGATATGGAGTATATTATGAGGTGAAAGGGGAGAAAATTGGGGGTTGAAGGATTCTTAACGGAGCGTGTACTGTATCTCTTATTCAACATAGGCGATAAGTTTGAAATTCAGCGGAAAAAGCAGCTTAAAAATAAGTAAATAGGTGTTCGACCATTTCTTCATAAATCCAATTTAAGGGGCCCATGGGGAGGAGTGAAATTCGGGGGGGGGGAACAGGAAAGAAGGTGTCCTAACTGATTGACTTACTTACTCACTTATCAAACTCAGGGGGAAAACAGCTTTAAATAAGTAAATAGGTGTTCGACCGTTTTTTTTTCATAAATCCAATTTAAGGGGTTCTTGGGGAGGGGTGAAATTCTCAAATATTAATGAAAGAAAATGTCCTGACTGACTCACTCACTCATCATCGCCCAGCAAAAATTATTGAAGTTAGAAACATGAAATTTTGGGGATAAGTTCGTGGTATGTCGAAAACGTCCACTAAGGAAAGAGTTTTGGATATTCAGGTTCTAATGAGGTGGTAAGGGGGTAAACGTGCATTTCATTGAATAACAATATCTCATGAGTGGTTTTATTTGGGGATGTGATACTTGGCATATATACTAATCATTTAAAATAAGCTGACACATGTCTAATGGTTTTTCGATGTGGTGTATATTATGAGGTGAAAGGGATGAAAAGTGGGGGTTGAAAGATTCCGAACGGAGCGTGTATCTCTTAAACGACATAGACGAGGAGTTTGATTTTCTCCGAGTTCCAATCACCTTAAAAATTAATAAATGAATAAATAATTAAAATAAGTAGATGTTCGACCGTTTTTTTTTCATAAATCCAATTTTAGGGGGATATGGGGAGGGGTGAAATTCTGGAATAAAAACGTCCACTAAGGAAGGATTTTTGGATGTTCACTCTCATCGACCAATCAAAACTATTGTAGTTAGAAGAAGGGGATATGTTTGTTGTGTGTCGAAAATGTCTACTAAGGAGGGATTTTTGGATATTCAGGTTCTAAAGGGGTGTTAACGGGGTTAAACCTGCATGTCATTGAATAACAATATGACACGACTATGACGCGAGCGAAGCGAGGCTAAAAATGAGATGGTGTGTGTCTGTGTATTACTCAATCACGCAAGAACCACTGGTCCGACTTACATGAATTTTACATGAAAGTAGCTGATTCAACTGGTTAACATATAGGCTACTTTTGATTTCAATACTTTGCACTATGGCGACCATTTTAGTGACGTCACTACACCCTTTGATTTCAAACTTTCATATTTCCATTTCAAATAAAAAGTGAACGCTAAGAAATAGCAAATTTTTGATGGCATATACGAGGTTTAAAATTACATTTTCTATCCGAAAGGTATCTCCAACGGTTAGCGAGTAAAACCTAAATTTTTGCTATAAAACACGGTCAACGCCGAACGGTGTAGTTGGACAAAATGTTCCATCCTTAATCTCCCTCTGCGCAGCGCCTAGCCTATCCCCTGTTTTAACTGTCACTTTCACATTTTAATTTATTTATGACGCGTAGCGAAGCACGGGTACTTCAGCTAGTATTGGATAAATCGTAATTTCATGTAGATTCTGTTAATTATTTTAATTTACTCAATTTACCCTCTAGGTTGGTGGTACCCTCGGACTCAGCGAGTGAACTCACCTCTACCGCCTCTATGGGCAGTGTCCTGGAGCTTGGAACATCTGGTCGGGATGGATACAACTGGGGAGGTGTGATCAGCACTTCGCCCAGGCGGCCTCACCTCATGAGGGATGGGAAGGAAGATTGGGATGGATAGGCTAGGACGAGGGAAGGAGGCGGCCGTGGCCTTACAGTAGGTACTGTCCCCGTTATCAGGATAGTAGGCTGTCAGATATCCGCCCCCTCAATCGGATTGCCAATAATCAATCGCACCGGCACAGCTACATCAATGAAAATGGCACTGACAGATACTATCGAGATTAGAGCACAATAGTTAACAAGAAAATTATTGTGGAACACACCAAAATATACGGGGGTTCATACTTACCTTTACTTACCTCTTAAATGTATCTCGGGGACTGGGTTGTCAACTGGATCACTTAAAGCGTGCCCACACAATAACCTCCACCATGATATTTAAAATGAACCAAAACGAAGACGAGAAACTTTAAACTGCACAATAATTTATTTCACATAAAGAATGAATTAACAAAAATAAAACAACAAAATCCACGTGGCAATCAGAAGCCATCGACCACATAATCATGTCCTCCTGTCGGACTTGTATACTCTACATACAATGTTTCAGCTTTCTCAAGCTCAAAATAACGTAATTATAATAATGCACTTGGAATGGAAACGGGATTTGGGACGAGACACATATATCAATTGTTTTGCGTGTTTATATACTTCACATTTTATTTATAGCCACAAGGCTATTATGGAGACGTCCTTGGCCTCTATCATACAGTTGTCTGGCCAGCTGCAATGCACCTGCATCGTCAAGTGGACTCACCTGTCCGTTCAACCCTAGCATAAGCGAGTTACATCAGAGCTTAGCTCTCCTTCAAAACACGTTAAATGTCCACATCTCAACTGAAATATTATCACGCAAATCTTTTAAATGCTCCATTCAAACACCAGTGGATTACTCCAATAATCCTAAATCATATTTAATTGTTCAATCCACTTGCTTAATTAGCGTTGTTTAGAGTATAAAAACAAAACTCTAAATGTTAATAACAAAAGTTCATTAATTATTTATAACAATAATAAATTGTTTATAACAATGTCAAACGACAATTGGAAATTTTATACACGCCTCTATTAATCCCTTTCATTTCATATTATTCAACAAAGATATTTACAAAATTATTTTACAATATTTATATTGTTTATATTATTTATATAAGAAATACATTAAACCACACGTTTATCCGGTTGATAATTACTCAAATTGTGTTGATATAATCGACCAATGAAGGTTAGTTATATTTAAATGTCAAATTCAGGTTTAATAAGGTTTAATAATTATTATTAATATTTGTGACGGTAACCTCCATTCAAAATCTTCATCTCAAATTATTTAACACTCTTGTTAACTTTAACAGTATCTTCACATGAATAACTTTCAAAGAACCAGGACAATACATTCAGCGGAAAAATACTTCGCTCAAAACGCACAAAATTGCTCAACAATAGGCCCAGAATTCATCATATATCTTCATATATATGGCATCAAAATCTTCCAAATTACATACAAAAACCTCCACTCATAAATTCAACAACTTCATTTATTACTGTGGGAACCTCCTTCATTATTCAAGGGCATTACTCATCAGCGACTTTTACAGGTCCACTGAACTAACGATTATACATCCATTGTTCCTCTTCAAAAATTCTTATATTCATCAATTGTATTAATGTCTGTTATTATTTAACCTTCGTGGGTTTCATTCATGAATAGATATGAAGTAAAAATTTGCCAATCACAAATAAATTTAATAGCAAATACGATTAGACACTCCTCCCTGGTCTATCAAAATTGAGATTAATATCTTCAAACTAACGCAGTATAAAAATACTATCTTCAATCAAAGTTCATCTAAACTGCATAAATATTCGAATAGAATACAATTAGACTGTGGAATGCAAACATTATTGTTCCAATCTAGAATTGGGAAAAACTCCTATCAAATGTTCATTACTATAGTGTATTCAATAAATCGTATTCAAAGTTCATATTTCATAAAATTGTCTATAATGCAATGATAAATGTCTATGTTGCAATACTGTTCATAAGACGACTAGTATTTCTAAGATTGTCGATAACGTATTAGATTTTAACGCTCTAAAATCATTTAATTATTCTTCTTTCTTGAGGATGACAGAAAATTGGTCAAAGTAATTTACTGAATAGAATTACTTTAATAAAATGACACGCTGTCTGAATTCAAATCTGCCATAGCAAATCATTAACTTTACAGTCAAATCGTGACTACAAAAATATGCAATTATTGAAAGAATCTAAATTATCAGTCTCAACTGATCCAAAATTATTTAAGTATGCCAATGACATAACAATGTCTCAACAAATCGTAGAAAAAGGCATAAATCATCGAAGTGTACTGAGTACAGAAATGTTAATCAAGAAAATGGGGCAAAAATAAATGGGACAGAAAATATGGGAAAATGGTTGCTCAGATATCGCTACATGACTCAAATAATACAAGAAACGTTCACGACTACCTTATCTGTTGATTGAAGTTCTAGCGGAAAGTTTTCAAAGAAAACTGCTGTTGGTTCCATTTCACCAGCGTAAAGATGTGCTCCGTCCTCGAACCTGGAATCAGCGTCCTCGGAGAATCGTACTGCTTCCTCCTCCGGAAATTGCACTGCTCCATGTATACGAAAGACATCCTTCTGGCAAAATTCTTCTTTGTGAGCCGGGTCCTCCCTGGCCTCTCTTGAAAGTTCCCTGAAGTTCCAGTCGTAATTCGCCATGAAGTTTATTGAAGTTATTTCCGCAGAAATATTCATAATCGTGGAGTATGATGATATTTCCACTGTCATTTGATATAATTCAGCGATGGATTCACGATGCATGAGTGTAGTTGGATGTTCACTACATGCTCGCTTTTGTAGAAAGACGATTAACGAAGTTCCATGCTGTTACTTCACTCCATCGATATATGTCCCAATTGCATTAAAGCCTTAGCCTTCCATCTTCACTTCTGTTATAATCATTGAAAGTACTGCAAGATTATAATGTTCCATAATAGAATGTATCGTTGTATTACCAAACGTATGCTCCAATATCACGGTTGTGATGCACGTGTCAGCCGTAGTGTATAATGTAGAATTTTAAAAGTGCTTCTCAGGTGGCGAGAAAATCACTTTTGTTGGCAGCCTTAAAATGCCAATATCCTTCAAAGTATAACTGTGAAATTGTTCAAATCTTCTACACACCTCAATGTTGTACTGCCCAATTGAATTATAATGAAGGCAGAAGTTAACTCTTTATATCTTATCTCGTAGAAACGTTAATGTGAGCGTTACAACTTCGCCTAGTTTCGAACAGCGTAAAATGGAACTGCTCCGTGTTCGTTCGATGCGCCGGGCTTTAACCACACGCTAAAGACAACTTGCTTCACTTATTCACTCGAAAATGACTATATGACATCTGAAATATATATGCGTTATCAGCGGTATGAGAGATATGAGAGCTCCTCTCTCCTGTGCACGACCTTTTATCAACTTCTTAAGGGGCGTATCCATCCCTTCCATAGTTCGTTGCTCCGTCATTGCTAGAAGTTTTAACTTTGGCTATACTTGACGGATTTTCAAATTTCAAAAACTCAAAATTAATTTCTTCAAAATTCCAAATCAATGCCATAACTGAAAATAGTTTTCCACAAATCTGCATGCCAAAAGTAATTAAATAACGTAGTTTCATCAATCTCCGTCTTCCTTCCAAACTATCGTTCATTGGTTCGAGTCTCTCCTCCAATAGCGTAACTTCTTCCTTAGCACAATACCTTGTTTCCTGCGACTGCGTCGTAAATCTCAGATCTTTCTCGAACAAAATCATGACGTCACCAAGAATCTCAGCTCAACCAGCCTACTTGCATGAATTCTGCGTCATCCGTGCCTACGTCATGAATATACACGTCACAACTATGACATCCATAACATTATTCATATTTGCCAATACAGCCATCGTGGTCTCAATATAATTCAATTTACGGGGGCATTCTCCCTTCACCACGTTTTAAAAACAGTTGCAAATTGTTTTTATACTCTGTGTTATAAATATCTCAATTCACTTGAACACGAAATTGAATTATTATTGGCTTACTCTTGTATGATATTTCTTCTATGTTCCTTAATCATAAGTCTCTTCTTCTCTGGGTTGTGTGTGGCTAATGCATTCTCTCCTTTCTACTTTCTCTTCTGTCCTGAATTCCTGTTTTCCAAGTTCTGCTGACTTGTAGAAGGACCAGGATCGATCACTTCATCCTGTCTTTTCTTTTGATTTTCAGCTTCCTTCTCTCGTAATTCCTTCAGATACTGCTGACTTTCTTTCTCTCTTTCTTGATACTTGTCGGGTGTCATAACCTGACCTTGAGAATTCTGATTCTGATACTGGTTATTTCTATTGTAGTTTCCATTATAACCATTGTTATAATATCTACCTCTTCCGTTGTTGTAATTCCCTCTATTATTATTCCAGCCTCGTCTTTGCTGATATGGACGGTAACCTTGGGATCTGTTGTTGCGGAAATAATTATTCCTGTGAGGACCTACATTTTCAGTTTTTTCTTCATCAGGTTTATCAGTTTGCTGCACTTGATCCATGTAGACCGTATTAACGTCTTTGAATTCGTGCCTCTGACCTTTTTGTACCAAATTTGGCATTGGACTCGTGTAGTCAAGCCTTCTCAATAATTCGTCCATACTGGTCAAATCTCTGATATTTGACGATATGATCAGTCTTCTTACTTCCACAGGCAGCATACGTGAAATCGCATCTATCAACTGCTCTGTTGACAATGGGGGTTGCAAAAATCTCAAGCGTGATAACTGACTCGTGAAGAAATCAGCGTACCGTGTTGGAAGAGTACCTGAATACTTCCTCGAGTATACCTCAGCTCTTAATGAATTCTGAGCTTCTATTGACCAGAATCGTTTTATCAGTGCGTCTGCAAATTCGTCAAAATTGCTGAAAGTGTACCGAAATGCTCTAAACCATTCAAGGGGTCCTCCAGCTAGAAATCTTTCTACGATTCCCATCTCTCTCTAGGAATGTGGGCTTCTATGAAATAGTCTTTAAGATTCCTGATATATTCGATCGGTGTGAGACTATCAGTGTTGCTAAATTTTTGAGGTTTGTCTTCAAAATTCCGGATGACTGTCACATTTCTCGGATATGAATCCATATAATGTTTCCCACTATCACGATACTTCCATTCAGGTTCAATATTTCTATCCTCTTCTTCTTCCCTGAATCTGGATATACGTTCCTCAGGACTAATATCTTTGTCTTCTGTAGCGAGGTTACATCTTCTCACGTAATTTCTATCCTCTTCACCAATCAATCCTTCAGTATCCTTGTCTGTGATTTCCGTAATGACTTTCCTAATCAACTCTTCCTTATAGGTTTCCATCATGCTAGCTTCTCCTAGTTTCAAATTCTGCAGTTTGCTCGTAGTTTCATTAACATCAGAGACAACCTTATGAATCTGTTCCTCTAACGCAGTTTTTAATGCTTGCACGTCCTGACCTATTTGAGTTCTATCCTCTACCTGCTTTTCGGATAGCGAATCCATCCTTACATTCAAGTCTTTCCTAATCTGAACTACTTCATTATTTATGTCTACTTGTGTACTGGCAAGTTTTCTTTCAATTCGCTCCTGAATCTGATCTACATGTTCCCCACTTGACCTGTTCCATTCATCTTTCCACACCGTTACATTTGCAGTTAACATTTCCGCGATATCTACCTCAATGTCTTCCTTAAGTAAACGATTGTGATCTAATACTTGGGTTCTCATGACCTCTACATCGTATTTTAAACCAGCTAAAGAAGCTGTTGTCCTAACAGACTCGTCAACTAATCGAGTTGTTAATGCACTAATGTTACGAGTACAAAGTGTTTTTGAAGTTTCAATTTATTCCCTAACTTTGTTAACATCAGTCTGAACTTTAGCAATGTCTACAAAAACAGTATTGACTTCTACTTGTATTTTATTGATATCGCTTTGCATATCATTAACATCTGAATGAATATTATTGATGTCAACTTGGACATTTGACACATCAGTTCGAGCATTTCTAACCTCTCTTTGAACTTCCTCTACTTTGTCTTGTACAGTAGCAACATCATTCCTAACAACAATTACTTCAGCTCTAGCACATGAAATATCACCCCGGACATTGGCAACATCAAGATTCAACATAGTAAGATCTTTCTGTACCTTAGAAACATCTATTTTAACATCAGACACATCTTTATGCACATTGGATAAATCTTTATGGACATTGGACACGTCTGTGCGCATGTCAGTTACAGCATTCTCGATTCCCTGGGTATTGATCTGTAAACGCGACACATTATTTTCTAAGTTTGCAGAACTGGTCTGAAGAACTTTCAAACTTTCATCCATTCTACTAGCATTCTCCTCCATCATCTGCTTCATACTGCTATTCATGCTAGCTTTCATCTCCCTCGCACTTTCATTCATGCTAGCTTTCAACTCCTCTAACATCATCCTCATACTCTCATCTGCCATTTCAATAATATTTCAATAATAAACTGCTTTAGGGACATACATCAAACAGAGCAAAATAACAACATCTGAGCAACATTTTTCACCATATATAAATTTGAGCAATTTTCTGTCTTAAATCTAACTTATAATTACCTTATAATTAACCTTCGTAGACACTTCATGTTGAAATAAACTCAAGCACATGTTCAAGTTTCTTTGGTTCATTTTAAAATATCCTAACACAAATAATTTACATTTATAATCCAAATAGTTTAATTTTATCTTTAATATGACTACACATGTCATAAGCCGGTCAAATAAAATAAGATTCCAGATCATAGGCGATTTTTCTAAGTTTCCAGCCTATTTAACCTCTCTCAAGTTGTATAAGATCTGATCTTTTCTGAGTGTAATTTTCCTAATACAACACAACATTTAATCCCTATATAATCACACTCTCAAATACTACAATTGGCTAAGACATCTAACAAAGAATCAACCTCTTTATTTGAGTCTTCACAATCCCTTTGACATACAATGTTTCAGCTTGGTAATCCAATGGTATTCGAACACTCCACAAAAATTGCGGTGCCAATTCTACTGCAATAACTTGGTAATCCAATGTTATTCAGTCGATCGAGCCCCACACGTTGATTGCGCCAATCCTACTGTCCCCGTTATCAGGATAGTAGGCTGTCAGATATCCGCCCTCTCAATCGGATTGCCAATAATCAATCGCACCGGCACAGCTACATCAATGAAAATGGCACTGACAGATACTATCGAGATTAGAGCACAATAATTAACAAGAAAATTATTGTGGAACACACCAAAATATACGGGGGTTCATACTTACCTTTACTTACCTCTTAAATTAATCTCGGGGACTGGGTTGTCAACTGGATCACTTAAAGCGTGCCCACACAATAACCTCCACCATGATATTTAAAATGAACCAAAACGAAGACGAGAAACTTTAAACTGCACAATAATTTATTTCACATAAAGAATGTATTAACAAAAATAAAACAACAAAATCCACGTGGCAATCAGAAGCCATCGACCACATAACCATGTTCTCCTGTCGGACTTGTATACTCTACATACAATGTTTCAGCTTTCTCAAGCTCAAAATAACGTAATTATAATAATGCACTTGGAATGGAAACGGGATTTGGGACGAGACACATATATCAATTGTTTTGCGTGTTTATATACTTCACATTTTATTTATAGCCACAAGGCTATTATGGAGACGTCCTTGGCCTCTATCATACAGTTGTCTGGCCAGCTGCAATGCACCTGCATCGTCAAGTGGACTCACCTGTCCGTTCAACCCTAGCATAAGCGAGTTACATCAGAGCTTAGCTCTCCTTCAAAACACGTTAAATGTCCACATCTCAACTGAAATATTATCACGCAAATCTTTTAAATGCTCCATTCAAACACCAGTGGATTACTCCAATAATCCTAAATCATATTTAATTGTTCAATCCACTTGCTTAATTAGCGTTGTTTAGAGTATAAAAACAAAACTCTAAATGTTAATAACAAAAGTTCATTAATTATTTATAACAATAATAAATTGTTTATAACAATGTCAAACGACAATTGGAAATTTTATACACGCCTCTATTAATCCCTTTCATTTCATATTATTCAACAAAGATATTTACAAAATTATTTTACAATATTTATATTGTTTATATTATTTATATAAGAAATACATTAAACCACACGTTTATCCGGTTGATAATTACTCAAATTGTGTTGATATAATCGACCAATGAAGGTTAGTTATATTTAAATGTCAAATTCAGGTTTAATAAGGTTTAATAATTATTATTAATATTTGTGACGGTAACCTCCATTCAAAATCTTCATCTCAAATTATTTAACACTCTTGTTAACTTTAACAGTATCTCCACATGAATAACTTTCAAAGAACCAGGACAATACATTCAGTGGAAAAATACTTCGCTCAAAACGCACAAAATTGCTCAACAATAGGCCCAGAATTCATCATATATCTTCATATATATGACATCAAAATCTTCCAAATTACATACAAAAACCTCCACTCATAAATTCAACAACTTCATTTATTACTGTGGGAACCTCCTTCATTATTCAAGGGCATTACTAATCAGCGACTTGTACAGGTCCACTGAACTAACGATTATACATCCATTGTTCCTCTTCAAAAATTCTTATATTCATCAATTGTATTAATGTCTGTTATTATTTAACCTTCGTGGGTTTCATTCATGAATCGATATGAAGTAAAAATTTGCCAATCACAAATAAATTTAATAGCAAATACGATTAGACACTCCTCCCTGGTCTATCAAAATTGAGATTAATATCTTCAAAGTAACGCAGTATAAAAATACTATCTTCAATCAAAGTTCATCTAAACTGCATAAATATTCGAATAGAATACAATTAGACTGTGGAATGCAAACATTATTGTTCCAATCTAGAATTGGGAAAAACTCCTATCAAATGTTCATTACTATAGTGTATTCAATAAATCGTATTCAAAGTTCATATTTCATAAAATTGTCTATAATGCAATGATAAATGTCTATGTTGCAATCATGTTCATAAGACGACTAGTATTTCAAAGATCGTCGATAACGTATTAGATTTTAACGCTCTAAAATCATTTAATTATTCTTCTTTCTTGAGGATGACAGAAAATTGGTCAAAGTAATTTACTGAATAGAATTACTTTAATAAAATGACACGCTGTCTGAATTCAAATCTGCCATAGCAAATCATTAACTTTACAGTCAAATCGTGACTACAAAAATATGCAATTATTGAAAGAATCTAAATTATCAGTCTCAACTGATCCAAAATTATTTAAGTATGCCAATGACATAACAATGTCTCAACAAATCGTAGAAAAAGGCATAAATCATCGAAGTGTACTGAGTACAGAAATGTTAATCAAGAAAATGGGGCAAAAATAAATGGGACAGAAAATATGGGAAAATGGTAGCTCAGATATCGCTACATGACTCAAATAATACAAGAAACGTTCACGACTACCTTATCTGTTGATTGAAGTTCTAGCGGAAAGTTTTCAAAGAAAACTGCTGTTGGTTCCATTTCACCAGCGTAAAGATGTGCTCCGTCCTCGAACCTGGAATCAGCGTCGTCGGAGAATCGAACTGCTTCCTCCTCCGGAAATTGCACTGCTCCATGTATACGAAAGACATCCTTCTGGCAAAATTCTTCTTTGTGAGCCGGGTCCTCCCTGGCCTCTCTTGAAAGTTCCCTGAAGTTCCAGTCGTAATTCGCCATGAAGTTTATTGCAGTTATTTCCGCAGAAATATTCATAATCGTGGAGTATGATGATATTTCCACTGTCATTTGATATAATTCAGCGATGGATTCACGATGCATGAGTGTAGTTGGATGTTCACTACATGCTCGCTTTTGTAGAAAGACGATTAACGAAGTTCCATGCTGTTACTTCACTCCATCGATATATGTCCCAATTGCATTAAAGCCTTAGCCCTCCATCTTCACTTCTGTTATAATCATTGAAAGTACTGCAAGATTATAATGTTCCATAATAGAATGTATCGTTGTATTACCAAACGTATGCTCCAATATCACGGTTGTGATGCACGTGTCAGCCGTAGTGTATAATGTAGAATTTTAAAAGTGCTTCTCAGGTGGCGAGAAAATCACTTTTGTTGGCAGCCTTAAAATGCCAATATCCTTCAAAGTATAACTGTGAAATTGTTCAAATCTTCTACACACCTCAATGTTGTACTGCCCAATTGAATTATAATGAAGGCAGAAGTTAACTCTTTATATCTTATCTCGTAGAAACGTTAATGTGAGCGTTACAACTTCGCCTAGTTTCGAACAGCGTAAAATGGAACTGCTCCGTGTTCGTTCGATGCGCCGGGCTTTAACCACACGCTAAAGACAACTTGCTTCACTTATTCACTCGAAAATGACTATATGACATCTGAAATATATATGCGTTATCAGCGGTATGAGAGATATGAGAGCTCCTCTCTCCTGTGCACGACCTTTTATCAACTTCTTAAGGGGCGTATCCATCCCTTCCATAGTTCGTTGCTCCGTCATTGCTAGAAGTTTTAACTTTGGCTATACTTGACGGATTTTCAAATTTCAAAAACTCAAAATTAATTTCTTCAAAATTCCAAATCAATGCCATAACTGAAAATAGTTTTCCACAAATCTGCATGCCAAAAGTAATTAAATAACGTAGTTTCATCAATCTCCGTCTTCCTTCCAAACTATCGTTCATTGGTTCGAGTCTCTCCTCCAATAGCGTAACTTCTTCCTTAGCACAATACCTTGTTTCCTGCGACTGCGTCGTAAATCTCAGATCTTTCTCGAACAAAATCATGACGTCACCAAGAATCTCAGCTCAACCAGCCTACTTGCATGAATTCTGCGTCATCCGTGCCTACGTCATGAATATACACGTCACAACTATGACATCCATAACTTTATTCATATTTGCCAATACAGCCATCGTGGTCTCAATATAATTCAATTTACGGGGGCAGTACCATCCCGGCATTTGCCCGAAGGCGAAGTGGGGAACCACGGAAAACCACTTCGAGGATGGCTGAGGTGGGAATCGAACCCCCTCAACTCATTTGGACCACCCGAGGCTGAGTAAACACCGTTCCAGACCTCATACCACTTTTCAAATTTTCGTGGCAGAGCCGGGAATCGAACCCAGGACCTCCGGGGCGGCAGCTAACCATGCTGACCGCTACGCTACGGAGGCGACCAGATTCTGTTAAAATGACGTATAATGTTTTGATAGATATCGTTTAAATCGATACTCTGGTAGCAAAAACGTTTGGCATGACTGGGGTTCGAACCCGACACCTCATGATTCGCAGACCAACGGGCTATCCACGCCGACATTACAACCACGGATATTTGGAGTACAAGACAGGTACTTATTTTCACGTGCCGATAATAATATGGAAGTAATTTTTTATGCTCCATTATTTTTTTTACTTTTTTTCGATAATGTTCCTGCGTGGAATTGAGTTTTAAATTAGTTATGAATACGCCTATTTGACAGTAAAGGGAATTCCTATGAAAGGCTAGCTCAGTTCCAGTATAAAAAATCGATATACATTATATTGATCACTGCATTACCGCAACGTGGGTTAATATCTGAATCGCCATTCTGCAGAAACATAATACCGACTAGTTACAATGGTTTTTTTTTAGTAGTTGACCCTCCAGGTTGGTGGAACCCGCGGACTCAGCGAGGGAACGCACCACTACCGTCTCTATGGGCAGTGTCCTAGAGCTGGGAACATCTAATCGGAGGGGATACAATTGGTACTATGATGAATGTATATATTGAAATGGAGATATGCTTCTGTCACACTTGTTTCAACAAACATCACATAGGCTATTATACCGTAAATTAAGAGGAGGAATGAAACCACAGTCTCTAGTCTATCTATATCTTTTCTTAGTCGTTAACCCTCCAAGTTGGTGGAACCCACGGACTCAGCGAGGGAACTCACCACTACCGCCTCTACGGGCAGTGTCCTAGAGCTGGGGACATCTAATCGGAGTGGATACAACTGGTGAGGTGTAATTGGCACCTCGCCCAGGCGGCCTCACCTGCAAAGCGAACAGGGGCCTCATGAGGGAAGGTAATGGATGGTCAGGATGAATAGGCAAGGAAGAGGGAAGGAGGCAGCCGTGGCCTTGAAGAAGGTACCATCCCGGCATTTGCCCGAAGACGAAGTGGGAAACCACGGTAAACCACTTCGAGGATGGCTGAGGTGGGAATCGAACCCCCTCTACTCATTTGAAACACCCGAGGCTGAGTAGATCCCGTTCCAGTCCTCATACCACTTTTCAAATTTCATGGCAGAGCCGGAAATCGAACCCAGGATCTCCGGGGCGGCAGCTAACCATGCTGACCACTACGCTACGAAAGCGACATATCTATCTATATACTACTCGAAATATTGTAAAAAAATAGATAAATCGTAATTTCATGTAGATTCTGTTAAAATTACGCATAATTTAATGATAATTATAGTTTAAATCGATAATCTGGAAGCAAAAATAATTGTCGGGGCTGGGGTCCGAACCTGCGACCTCATTATTCGCAGACGAACACGGTATCCTTGCAGCTATTACAACAACTGATAGTTCGTGTACAAGAGGGTTACTTATTTTCACCTACCGCCATGAAAGGCTAGCCCAGTTCCCCTATAAACACATCGATATATATTATATTCATTACTGCATTACCACAATGTGGGTTAATATCTGAATAGCCATTGTGCAGAAACATAATACCGGCATTGCCGACTAGTTACAATGTTTCACATTAAAGCATATCAACATTTAAATACTGATACGAAGACTTTCACCATGTGGTTTGTGTTTCAATCAGTTGACACTAGAGTTCGCATAACTTTGCATTGAAAAATACGTTACTCGGGGAGTGGATGCCCATCACTTTTACACATAAAAAATTGAAAAACAGACCCTCAATAAATCATAATTGTTGTCAGCAAATATGATATAATGAATATTTTCACACCATAGAACGACAGTTTAAAGATGATTTATTGTAGGATTAGCTGTAATGGGGCCTCCAAACATTGTGATAGGTCGTCGTGGTACCAAATTCCACCACCGCACGCGCTCATTGGTTCCTGTTATACTTTTCCGTCAATCCCAATTCCGTCCCTTTCTTTAAAATCCCTCCCACAAAAATTTCCACTCCCGGCATAAAAGCCATACGCTAAATAAATAAATAAATCCAGCAACCGAGCGGGAAGATGTTTCACATAAAAACACACTTATGTTATATATTCGCCAAATCAACACTAAAATAACACTTAAATGTCTATATTTTATAGACTATGTGAACATATTTCGAAACACGATGGTTTCTTCATCAGCACATTAATCGAAATTATCCTAAGTATACTTAAACTAAGTAAACAGATATCCTTACTTTGAGTTTTAATAAATAATTAAGAAAATACATTCATAATCCTTTGAAAAAATCTACTGTACGAAAATTTGTATTATTGCATAATAATCCTTTGTAAATATCTATGAAAACTTGAATATGCCTCATTTGGAAACTTCCTCTTCAAAGTAACTAGTAAATTTAGTAGCTTTGCTTTGATGTGATATTCGACTTTTCACCTGTTGGGTGATGTTTTCTAAATACAGAATAGAATGAGCTGACACCTTTTGGAACTTCGATTGCAATTTATGGAGCGAATCCTTGGAAGTGTTTTTAGTATTGATTTGGCGAATATATAACACTAGCAGAAGTACCCTCTCTTCGAACGGTCTTCGGTATTATTAACCAAACGTTATCAATTGAGATACTGTTCCAATGGTTAGGGACTTGTCATTCCTTCATAAGTTTATCAGAACGAAGTTAGTTTTCTAGGTATATCGCAGACACTGTTAATTTAAGGGCCGTAAAATGTGGTTTTCGGAGACCCTTTATAGACTCCCTAGTTTTGTATCACACATTGAGAAGCGCAACATATGCTTTGGTCGTCCTTCAATGATAATTTTTATTTTTCGCCTATTTCAGCATGTATTTTGAAAAGTTGTTCCTTATACCCACCCTTCTATGAGAAGTACGTTGAAGCATTTTCTAAATGATTGGTGTATTGACTCATGGTTGCAATACCTAATTTTACGATGCTCCAAGCACCCGAACATGAATTATAGGCGTACATAAACATAAAGATATATCAACCACACAGTATCAAACAAAATCATCTTTACGATGAACCCGTTTGTCGACAAAATTATGATTAGTTAAAATGTGCTCTCAAACTAAATTCACCTAACGTGTACTTCCTGTCGTGAAAATAATATTGATAACCTCGTAGACGAAAAGCAATATATGTCAAATAAAAACTGATCCTCACCGTTTTGGAAAGTCCTCATCCCCAGGAAGACTACTTAAATGATTTATAAAGGCTTGTTGTGCATGAAAATTCGGGATTTTTAGTCTCCAATGGCCCAAATTCCCAAAAACTGCAAAAAACACTATTCCAAATCAGGAAATTTTTGAAAATAATGTTGCTGTTTGGAGATATAATAGACCTTCTGTACAACATATCGCATATTGCACGTGTAAGTCCCGTGTAAAAATTCTAGGGTACCCCTTGACCCCCTTAATCGCGTTGTTGAATTTTACAGTCTATGTTTGATTCCACGATAACCTTATAGCCATTTGCAAACTAACAGAAATTTAATAAATTGAGTGGCATTGCTTCTTACAGAAATAGATGGAAAGTTGGATGTCACCTCTTGTGACACTGTTGTCAAGGTTACCAGCTAGCATTACTTTATTAGTTTCTTCTTGTTCTTCTTCTTCTTTCGGATGGGCCAGCTAAAGACCACGACGCTCAACTTTTCAGCTTGGCGATTGACTTGATGTTTGCCCAATATTCGCGCATTTTCTGGCTATGTTTCTCCTTCCTCTCTTTTGTCCAGTAGATGCCAGTTTTCTTACAGGGTGGTCTGTCCTGAAAACTCTTCTGTTTAAGTATCTTTCTGAGATGCAATCGGCTTCTAATATCACTTTTCATTTTCTTCAGTTCTTGGATATCCTTGTTAACTACTGTTAGCGACGGTGTCACGCTCTTTCTCTTCCCCCAGTAGTTGAGAAGCCGGTTGGTTAGTCTTGTTGGGTTCATCCATGAGACATGTCCATAGAAAGACAGACATGTCTTCCTGGCCACATCTGTGAATTTCTCAGTATATCTACATAGCTACTGATTTGGTCTTCTTCTGTACTCGTTATCTATTTATTAGTTTATAAAATAAGAGAGTGTCATATCCCCTCCAGGGACGTAGGCGACCTGAATAAGAGCCCTTGACTAAGTCAAGGGATCACTAACCAGGCATCCCGAGCCGGAGTTTGCGTGTGGTAGGCTGGCCAGTTCCTTTCCACTCCTCCTCCTACCATAGCATCCGGCAGGTTCCCATTTTGCATCACGAGGCTGGGTGACCCCGTACCAGACCATACCAAGACTTTTAGATTCTTGGCAGAGCCGGGGATCGAACCAGATACCTCGGGGGTGACAGTCAACAATGCTAGCCATTGTGCCACGAGGTGGTCTTTATTAGTTTATTAAATTAAATTAGTTTTCTGGGAATATCTCAGAATCGTGGTTTTAGCGCCTTGAAACGTAGTAGCCTCCGAGCCAATGAGGGGCTGAAAATGCGGTTTTCTCGTCCTTGTACGCCATAATATAATAATAATCATAATAATAATTTAATAATATAGGGATAGGGGTATAATAGACCTTTAGTACCACGCCCGTCCGTGTAAATCACGTGAAAAAATCAAGAGTACCCCTTGACCCCCTTAAGCGCATTATATACATATTGATGTTTTTTTACAGCTTAAGTTGGTTCCGTTATAACATTACAGCCGTTTGCGAACGTTCACAGTAATGCAATAAATGGAATGGCATTGCGTCTTACAGAAATAGATGGACTTATGAGATTGTGTTGCCATGGTAATCGGCTTGCATTCCTTCAATCATACTAATATATAACAAGTAGTTCCGTGAAGAACTATACAGCATATTTTCATATATCCTGCTCATGTTAATTGCCTCTATCAACATACAAAATTTCAGTTCAATTGCTGTAACAGATTCGTAGATATTGAGAACCGTCTAAATATTTCAGATGGTCGCCAGGTTGGATTTTTATTTTTGTACTATTATATTAAGATTATTGTGTACGTGTGGTATTCAAACTTCAATCGCATGATTAGAACACAAGAAGTAAAAACGAGATTTTAAAATTACGCACAGCAGCCATCTTGTGATTATGCAAACAATTGAAATAAATTAGATGCCAGTGGATCAACATTTGTGTAAGCATTTTACGTGCAACGTTTCACGGCACTCGGATAGTTAATTCGCGAGAAACGTCCATTTAAATATTTATACTTCGGTTCGCCGCCATGTTGGATTCGTGCTCACCAGGTTACGGAAAGTCCTATATGTGAACATATGTTCATAGTCTCTATGAACATAAAAATTTCAGTTTGGTTGCTGTAAAACATTCATAGATATTGAAAACCGTCTAAATATTTCGGAAGCTCGCCATTTAGGATTGTTATATGTATAGGCCATAGAGTTATGTACCATTCAAGGACACTTATTGCCTAGGTTCATTATTCAAACTTTCACTTCGATCGCATGATTACGACACAAGAAATAAAAACTTAATTTTAAAATCTCGCACAGCCGCCATCTTGAGGTTATGTAAACAATTGAATTAAATTAGATGGCAGTACATTACAATCTGCAAAATCATTTACTGTACCACATTTCACTGCGCTCAAAGAGTTAACTCACGAGAAAAGTCTATTAAAATATTTCAAATTCGCTTGGTCGCCATGTTCGTTTTGTACTTTACAGGTTCATGAATTATACACAGGTAAACTTGTATCAGTACCCTTTATCACCGAACAAAATTGCAGGGTGATATCTGTAATAGTTTCGGAGATATAGAATGTCAGTGAAATATTTCGCACAGCCGCCATTTTGAGGTTATACAAACAATTGAACTAAATTAGACTCCATTGCATTGCAATGGGTATAAACATTTGCTGTACCAAGTTTCATTACGTTTGGATAGTTAAATCGCGAGGAAAGTCTATTTAAAAGTCTCAACTTCGCTTGGCCGCCATGGTGGTTTTGTAGTCACCAGGTTTTTGAAAGTCTCATATGTGAACTTCTAGTAGTGCCCTTTATTACCGTACACAATTTCAGGGCGATATCGGTAATAGTTTCGGAGATATTGAATGCTAGTGAAATATTTCGCACAGCCGCCATGTTGGATTGGTGAAACGTAACAAAATTTGAAGGGCACGGTCGAGGTCGCCGGGAATAGTGCTATGAACTTACCGAGTTTCACTGACATCGCTTCAGCCGTTTAGATTTTATTAGGGGGGGGGGGCACACAAACACCACACACACACACACACACGCACACACACACACGGACAAAAGGTGATCTCATAAGCCTATTTTTTCAAAATTGAAAATAGGCTAAAAATGAGATGGTGTGTGTCTCTGTCTGTCTGTTACTCAATAACGCAAGAACCACTGGTCCGATTTAAATGAAATTTTGCATGGATGTAGCTGATTTACCTGGTTTATATATAGGCTACTTTTGATTTCGAAATTTTGCACTATTAAAAATGGCGACCATTTTAGTGACGTCACTAGACCCTTTGGTTTCAAAATTTCATATTTCCATATCAAATAAAAAGAGAACGGTAGGAAATAGCAAACTTTTGATGGTATACATGAGCTTTAACATTTAATTTTCTATCCGAAAGGTCCTTATCACTTTTCGTATATCTCCAACGGTTAGCGAGTAAAACCAAAATCTGTGCAATAAAACACGGTCAACACCGAGCGGTGCAGTAGATCTCTCTCTATATAACAAGTAGTTCCGTGAAGAACTATACAGCCTATTTTCATATATCCTACTTATTTTAATTGCCACTATCAACATACACAATTTCAGTTTGATTGCTGTAATAGATTCGTAGATATTGAGAACCGACTAAATATTTCGGATGTTTGCCATGTTGCATTTTATATATGTAGGTCCTAGAGTTATGTACTGTTACATGCAGATTATTGTGAACGTGTAGTATTCAAACTTCAATCGCATAATTAGGACACAAGAAAAAACAAGGAGATTTTAAAATTTTTCACAGCTGCCATCTTGAGGTTATGGAAACAATTGAAATAAATTAGATGCCAGTGGATTAACATTCATATAAGGATTTACTGTACCAAGTTTCACTGCACGCGGATGGTTATATTGCGAGAAACGTCCATGTGAATATTTATAATTCGCGTCACCGCCATGTTGGATTTGTGATCACCAGGTTATTTAAAGTCCTATAGGTGAACTTAAGTTCATAGCCCCTATGAACATTAAAAAATGCAGTTTGAGTGCTTAAATAGATTCGTAGATATTCAGTATCGTCTAAATATTTCGGATGGTCGCCATGTTGGATTGTTAAATCTATAGGCCATAGAGTCATGTACCATTAAAGGAAAATTATTGCGTAGGTTCATTATTCAAACTTTCACTTCGATCGCATGACTACATCACAATTAATAAAATCTTAATTTTAAAATTCGCACTGCCGTCATCTTGAGGTTATGTAAACAATTGAACTAAATTAGATACCAGTGGATTACAATGTGTATTAATATTTCCTGTGCCAGGTTTCAGTGCGCTTGGAACATTAAATCTCGAGAAAGGTCTATTTAAAATTTTCAAATTCGCTTTGCCGCCATGTTCGTTTTGTAGTTAACCGGTTTTTGAAAGTCTTATAGATGGACTTCCAGTAGTGCCCTTTATCTCCGTACAAAATTTCAGCGTTTTACCGCTAATAGTTTCAGAGATATAGAATGCCGGTGAAATATTTCGCACTTCCGCCATCTTGTGATTATGTAAACAATTGAACGAAGTTAGATGTCGGTGCATTACAATGTATATAAACATATACTGTACCAAGTTTCATTGCGTTTGGTTAGTCAAATCGCGAGAAACGTCTATTTAAATGTCGCAAATTCGCTTGGCCGCCATGTTGGTTTTGTAGTTACCAGATTTTCAAAAGTCACATAAGTGAACTTATAGTAGTTCCCTCTATCACCATAGAAAATGTCAGGGTAATATCGGTAATAGTTTCGGAGATATTGAATGCTGGTGAAATATTTCGCACAGCCGCCATGTTGGATTGGTGAGTCGTAACAAAATTTGAAGGGCACGGTGGAGGTCGCCGGGAATAGTGCTATGAACTTTCCGAGTTTCATTGAAATCGCTCCAGCCGTTTAGATTTTATTAGGAGGGGACACACACACGAATCACACACACGCACACACACACGGACAAAAGGTGATCTCATAAGCCCATTTTTTTCAAAATTGAAAATAGGCTAAAAATGAAAGTTTGTCTGTTTTTTCTGAATTTCTAGGAAATTTGAGTAGTTGACGCGTTTCAGACTGTTTTATGATGGATGCGCGCGAAATTTATTTTGTATGTCTGTTTGTTTGTTTGTTTGTTTGTCTGTGGACAAATTTGTTCCCTTATAACTCGAGAACGGCTGGGTGTATCAACGTAAAATTTGGTACAGATATCCATCAGAGGCACGACACTAATCATTGATGTAACTCTTCTCCGTACCTCTCATAAAAGGGGGCATACTCCCTTAAAATACATGCTGAAATAGGCGTAGAAGGACGAGAAAAAGCTCATTTTTAGCACCTTGTGTGAGAGACAAAACTCGTGGAAAAAACACATTTTAGAGCCCTAAAACCAACCATGTTTTGAGATATTCCCAGAAAACTAATTTCATTTAATAAACTAATGAACGAATGCAAGCCGGTAACCAACACAACAGATTCTCAGAGGTCCATCTATTGCTGTAAGACGCAATGCAATTCCATTAATTATATTAGTGTGAAAGTTTGCAAACGGCTAGAAGGTTATCACAGAACCAAATAAGCTGTAAAATTCATCAATACGTATAATACGCTTAAGGGGGTCAAGGGGTACTCTAGATTTTTTTCACGCGATTTACACCTGCGGGTGTGGTATGGCAGGTCTATTATATTCCTATCCCTATATTATATTATTATTATTATTATTAGTATTATATTATGGCGTACAACGACGAGACAAAGCCCCTCGGTGCCAGAAACAAAACTCGGGGGCCCTAAAGGGTCCTCGAAAACTAAATTATAAGGCTCTAAATCCAACAGTTTCTGAAATATTCCCGGAAAACTAATTGAATTTAACATACTAATGAAGGAATACAAATCGGTAACCATGACAACATTATCCAACTTTACATCTATTTCTGTAAGAAGCAATGTCACTCCATTTGTTAACATTTCTGTGAAAGTTTGCAAATGGCTATAAGGTTATCATGGAACCAACGGAGACTGTATAATTCATCAATGCAATTAAGGGGGTCAAGTGGTAACCTAGAATTTTTTCATGCAATTTTCACGTGCGACATATAGTACAGAAGGTCTATTATATCTCCAAACAGCAACATTATTTCCCAAAATTCCTGAATTGAATCAGCATTTTTTGCGGCTTTTAGGAATTAGGGCCATTTGAGGCTAAAGAACCTGAATTTTCATGCACCATAAGCCTTTATAATTTATGAAAGGGGTCTTCCTGTGTATGGGGACCTAACCCAACGTAGAGGGTAAGTTCTTATGTGACATGTATTGCGTTTCGTCTACGAGGCTTTCAATTCTATTTGACGTCAGGAAGTACACGTTAGGTGAATTTAGTTTGAGAGCACATTTTAACTAATCTTTTTTTTTTTTGGTCGACATACGGGTTCATCGTAAGGATGGTTTTGTTTGATACGTATGGTAGATATACCCACATTTGGATATCTGGGTGATACGTTGTAGACAATAGAATTGTCTGTCTGTCTTTCTGTGTAATTTTATTTACGCCTATAACTCGTGTTCGGATGCTTGGTGCATCGTAAAGTTAGGTATGGTAACCATGAGTCAATACACCAATCATTTATAATATTCTTCACCGTACTTTTCACACAGTAGAAGGGTGGATATAGGGAAAACTTCTCAAAATACATGCTTAAATAGGCGAAATACAAAATTATCCTCGAAGGACGACCAAAGCATATGTTGCGCTTCTCAATATGAGACACAAAATTCGGGGGTCTATAAAGGGTCTCCGAAAACCACATTTTAAGGCCCTTAATTAACAGTGTGTGTGATATTCCCAGAAAACTAACTTCGTTCTGATAAACTTATGAAGGAATGACAAACCCCTAACCATTGCAACAGTAGCTCAATAGATGTCTGGTGTTAACACCCAACACCGTTCGAAGAACGGGTACTTCTGCTAGTAGCTTAATAAATGAAATTAGTTTTTGGGTATATCTCAAAAACTGTTGGTTTTAGGACCTTAAATGTGGTTTTTGGGGCCCGTAGGGCTCCCGAGTTTTGTTTCTCACATTGAGACGCTGAAAATGAGCTTTGTCTCGTCTTTCTATGCCCATTTCAGCATGCATTCTAAGGGGGTAGGCCCTCTTTTATAATAGGTATGGACAAGAGTTACATCAATGATTACTTTCGTGCCTCCGATCGACTTCTGTACCAAATTTTACGTTGATCCACTCAGCCATTCTCAAGTGATGCGCGTGCAAAGTTGTACACAGACAGACAGACAGACAAAAATTTTGTTTTAGCGCGCAACCGTCATAAACCAGCCTGAAACGCGTTAATAACTTAAACTTCCGTGGAAATTCAGAAAAAACAGACAAACTTTCATTTATATATAGAGAGATATAAGTGTTTTTTAATTATTCAATCAATAGGCTACGGATTTATAGAATTTGCTATTATGGCAAATATTTTTTCTTATTGCATCAAAACAAGTAGTTCCGTGAAGAACTATACAGCCTATTTTCATATATCCTACTTATGTTAATTGCCTCTATCTACATACAAAATTTCAGTTTGATTACTGTAATAGATTCGTAGATATTGAGAACCGACTAAATATTTCGGATGGTCACCATGTTGGATTTTATATATGTAGGTCCTAGAGTTATGTACTGTTACATGAAGATTATTGGGTACGTGTAGCATTGAGACTTCAATCGCATTATTAGGACACAAGAAGTAACAAAGAGATTTTAAAATTCGCACAGCTGCCATCTTGCGGTTATGGAAACAATTGAAATAAATTAGATGCCAGTGGATAAACATTCGTATAAGGATTTACTGTACCAATTTTCACTGCACTCCAATGGTTAAATTGCGAGAAACCTCCATGTGAATATGTATACTTCGCGTCGTCGCCATGTTGGATTTGTGATCACCAGGTTATTTAAAGTCCTACAGGTGAACTTAAGTTTATAGCCCCTATGAACATAAAAGAAAATCAGTTTGATTGCTATAATAGATTCGTAGGTATTCAGAGCCGTCTAAATATTTCGGATGGTCGCCATGTTGGATCGTTAAATGTATAGGCCATAGATTCATGAACCATTAAAGGGAAATTATTGCGTAGGTTCATTATTCAAACTTTCACTTCGATCGCATGATTCCGACACAAGAAATAAAAACTTAATTTGAAAATTTGCACAGCCGCCATCTTGAGGTTATGTTAACAATTGATCTGAATTAGATACCAGAGCATTACAATATGTATAAACCTTTCCAGTACCAGATTTCATTGCGTTTGGAACATTAAATCGTAGAAAGGTCTGTTAAAATTTTTAATTCGCTTGGCCTCCATGTTCGTTTTGTAGTTAACCGGTTTTTGAAAGTCTTATAGATGAACTTTGAGTAGTGCCCTTTATATCCGTACAAAATTTCAGTGTGATACCGCTAATAGTTTCAGAGATATAGAATGCCGGTGAAATATTTCGCACATCCGCCATCTTGTGGTTATGTAAACAATTGAACGGAGTTAGATGTCGGTGCATTACAATGTCTATAAACATATACTGTACCAAGTTTTATGACGTTTGGTTGGTTAAATCGTGAGAAACGTCTATTTAAAAGTCGTAAATTCGCGTGGCCGCCATGTTGGTTTTGTAGTTACCAGTTTTTCAAAAGTCACATAGGTGAACTTCTAGTTGTTCCCTTTATCCCCGTAAAATATTCCAGGGAGATATCGGGAAGAGTTTCGAAGATATTGAATGCTGGTGAAATACTTCGCACAGCTACCATGTTGGATTGGTGAGACGTAACAAAATTTGAAGGGCACGGTCGGAGTCGCCCGGAATAGAGCTATGAACTTACCGGGTTTCATTGAAATCGCTCCAGCCGTTTAGAATTTATCAGGGGGACACACACACCCACACCTCACACATACACACACACACATACACACACACACACGCACACACACACGGACAAAAGGTGATCTCATAAGCCTATTTTTTTTTTTTCAAAATTGAAAATAGGCTGAAAAACTTATAGGATGGGAATCAAACCTACTCCTTGTCAGTTCTACGTCGTTTCAGTCCTCAGATCAGAATATAATTTTTGGCAGAGCCGAGAATCAATCCCGGATCTCCGCGGTGACAGCCGTGAAAGCTTGCGACTACGCCACATTATACTTTGTTGGTACAGTATATTCCCTTTAACGTTAGCCCCAGAAACTATATAATATTGATATATAGTATGTAGCAATAGACGTCATTCAATATTAATTCCATGAAATTAATTGACACAAACTGCATTGCAACAGAACCACCAGCAAATGTTCAGTGCATTCAGAGTTACAGCTTCAATATGTAACCAATAAAAACTATTGCTAGTATTACTCGTATTTACGCACGTTTAGAAACAGTCCCCACAATGGAAATTATAGACATAATTGTTTCACCCACTCAGACTGTGCGCAGAGGGATATAACGGCCTATAAAGGACATAAAGGAAGGAAGGCGGGAAGGAAGGAAGTACAGAAGGTGGGAAGGATGAAAGGAAGGAGGGAAGAAGGGATGGAGGGAAGAAAGGAAGGAAGGAATAAAGGAGGGAAGGAAGGAGGGAGCGAAGGTAGGAAGGAAGGACGGAAGGAAGGAAGAAAGGAGGGAGGGAAGGACGGAAGGAAGTAAGGTGTGAAGGAAGGAAAGAAGGTGGGAAGGAAGGAAGAAAGGAGGGAAAGGAGAGAGGGAAGGTAGGAAGGAAGGAGGAAAGGAAGGAAGGAGGGAGGGAAAGAAGGAAGGAAGGAAGGAAGGTGGGAAGGAAGGAAGGAAGGAAGAAGGGGAGGAAGGAAAGAAGGTGGGAAGGATGAAAGGTTGGAAGGAAGGAGGGAAGGAAGGAAGGAAGTAGGGCACGAGGGAAGGAGGGAAGGAAGGAGGGAAGGAGGGAAGGAAGGAAGGAGGAAAGGAAGGAGGGAAGGAGGGAAGGAAGGAGGGAAGGAAGGAAAGAAGGTGGGATGGATGGAAGAAAGGAAGGAGGGAAGGAAAGAAGGAAGGAGGGTGGGAAGGAAGGAGGGAAGGAAGGAGGGGAGGAAGGAAGGACGGGAGGAAGGAAGGAAGGATGGTGGGAAGGAAGGAAGGAGGGCAGGAGGGAAGGAGGGAAGGAAGGAGGGAAGGCAGGAGAGAGGGAAGGAAAGAGGGAAGGAAGGAGGGAAGGAGGGAAGGAAGGAAGGAGGGAAGGAAGGAAGGAAGGAGGGCAGGAGGGAAGGAAGGAAGGAGGGCAGGAGGGAAGGAGGGAAGGAAGGAGGGAAGGAAGGAAGGAAGGAGGGAAGGCAGGAGGGAAGGAGGGAGGAAAGGAAGGAAGGAGGGAATTAAGGAAGGAGGGAAGGAAGGAAGGAAGGTGGGAAGAAATGAGGGAGGGAAGGAACGAGGGAGCGAAAGAAGGAAGGAAGGAGGGAAGGAAGGAAGGAGGGCAGGAGGGAAGGAGGGAAGGAAGGAGGGAAGGAAGGAAGGAAAGAAGGTGAGAAGGATGGAAGGAGGAAAGAAAAGAAGGAGGGAAGGAAGGAAGGAAGGATGGAAAGGAGTTGGGAAGGATGGAAGGAGGGAAGGATGGAAGGAGGGAAAGATGGAAGGAGGGAAGGAAGGAAGGAGGGGAGGAAGGAAGGAAGGAGGGAAGGAAGGAAGGTGGGAAGGAAGGAGGGAAGGAAGGAAGGAAAGATGGTGGGAAGGATTTAAGGAGGGAAGGAAGGAAGGAAAGAAAGAAAGTGGGAAGGATGGAAGGAGGGAAGGAAGGAAGAAGGGGAGGAAGGAAAGAAGGTGGGAAGGATGAAAGGAAGGAAGGAGGGAAGGAAGGTGGGATGGAAGGAAGGAGGGAAGGAAGGAAGGTAGGACGGAAGGAAGGAAGGAGGGGAGGAAGGAAGGAAGGAAGGAAAGTAGGGGGGAAGGATGGAAGGAGGGAAGGAAGGAAGGAAGGAGGGAAGGAAGGAAGGAAGTAAGGAAGGAAAGAATGATGGAATGATGGTACTAGGGAAGGAAGGAAGGAAGGTGGGAAGGAAGGAGGGAAGGTGGGAAGGATGGAAGGAGGGAAGGAAGGAAGGAAGGAAGACGGGAAGGAAGCGAGGAGGGAAGCTTGTAGTTTTACGTGACCGTTAATCTTGTGATCATGAGCCACGGGACCTCCGTTTTACGTGGAATTCAAACCACAGAATATGGCATTTCACTTCGAAAATATCACATGCATTGACCGGGAATTAAACTTGGTCTACCTTGGTAAGAGGCAAACAGCTCATCCGCTGTGCCATGCCCCATCCCAGGAAATGAAGAAGTAAGTAAATTTGGTGATATAGATATTCTGGTCATCTCATGTGAATGTCACATAGAGCAAGCTATGAATTAGCCACAGAGCACTATTTCCATTTTATGGAAACGTGTATACTCCGTTGGCCAATGGGCATCACTCCTCCGATGATGTCAAGAACGACACCGTTCGTCAGCAAATGGGCATTGCACTGAAAGGGCAAGGGAAAGGTGCCTCCAATTATATGCCCATGTCCTGCGTGCTGCACCTGGAACAGTCACGAATTGTACCCACTATCTTAAAATTAATGGGCAGTGTCCAAACGACGCTGGCAAGATACAGTATATGCTGATTTAAGGACTTATTTATTTATTTATTTATTTATTTATCGTATGGCTTTTAGAGCCGGGAGTGTCCGAGGACATGTTCGGATCGCCTGAGTCTGTACCTGCTTCCAGCGGAGACGCTTAGGGTGAGCTACAAGTTCCGTACAATTTCAAGTAGTTCCAACTTTCGCTACCAGATGTCAATGATACCTAGTGGTGAACGTTGGAACTTTGATAGAGCGTTCTGACGAAATCTAACCTAACAATTAAGCTTCACACAAGTTCAGGATCTTTTACATGCCATACATCTATGACATGGGACCGTCGGCTTTACTTCCCCTCCGATGGAAGGCATACTGAAGGACTTTTAACGCTCTTAAAAATCCGACGACTTCGGCCGGGTTTGAAACCGCTATCTTGGGCACAGGCGTTCATACGCAGACTACTATACACAGTATCACGCAAAATGGTGAGCTCAGATTATGACAGTGGACTCTGTCTCTGCGGGAAAACGATAGGAAGGAGGAGGAAAAGAAGAAAAGGAAGATGAGTTGAGAAATCTGGCAATTTAATTTTCATCGTATGTTGAATTGGTGCAGATCTGCTCATTAGGAGAATAACATTTTTGGAGTAGAAGTGGATAAATCCCAGCATCTCAGCCGTTGAAACCACGAAGAACCCCTTCTAAGATGGGAATCAAACCCACATTTTATCAATTCTACATCATTTCAGTCCTCAGATCAGAATTAAACTTTTGGCAGAGCCAAGAATTAATCCCGGATCTCCACGGTGTCTGCCAAGAACCCACGCAACGTAGACCATTCAATTGACGATGTAGTATATATAAAAAAATGTTTAAAAACTTGGAGAAACGTGAGTAGAATCGCTTCAATCGGCCTTGATATTTAAAGTAACAGTTACTACACACGCTTTCACACTTTCCCTTTTCCTATCTCCTAAGGGGCAGATACTAGATTTCCTCCCCTAGATCTGACTCCTAGCTGGGTTGATTGACAGTCTCGTTCGCAGCCTTCCCTCGACTGGTACGGATAATTTTATCCTATTCCGGTTTCCTTCAGTAGTCGGCACTTGATCAGTCTATTGCGCGATCTACACTCGTTCAATTTGCAAGTAAATATCTTGCAGAAAGTCTCTACTTGCTTCGGTCCTAGAGTCGCTGTTTATACTGTTATTATGCGCTCTTAACAATGCTTTTACTTTCGTCCACGTTTGGACCTTATTTGTGAATACCATTGTACAATTGGTTTTATATTCCGTATACAGTGCATCTCAAGTGAGTGTCACATGAATTATGTATTTTTACTACCAATACACAATGGCATCTGTTCTTTTTTCTCTACGAATTTAAGGTTAGAGGCGTATTTAATAGTTGAATCAGAGGAAGCCGTGATGTAAAATGGGAATTTTAGACACAGCTGTTTTCTTCATTTAGATCGTAGGCCTTCGCGTCCACTTTTATGATGGAACCACGTCGTGTGTAAGTGATCGCATTTTTAGCCTACTTTTCACATTTTGCAAAAATGCGGAAAAAGTAGACTTATGAGATCGGGCAAATGTGTGTCTGTCTGTCTGTCTGTCTGTCTGTCTGGATGTGTGTGTCCCCCTCCCCCCCTATCAACTCCTAAATGGCTGCAACAATCGAAACAAAATTTGGTAGGAATAAAGATCAATACCTGAATATCTCACAGCCATATTTGAAAATGATGTCCGTGCTACCAACTGCTGATAAATCGCAATTGAAATTTGAGCTCCATGTTGGATATCATGGAAGGTATGAGTAGGAGCTATTCCAAAATTGGCACACATATAGATAATATTATTGCAGTTTAATTTACAGGAAGCCATACATGGCAGTGTTGCCAAAATGATTGTAAACCTGCTGATAGGTCCAAATTTTAAATGCAGATAACTTCTGCACTATCAATTGGAATTCAACCGAATTTCGAAACCTACTATGAGTACATAAACAGATATAACTGAGCGTATTCTTAAGAACCACCAGGGCTGCCAACTGTTAATAAACGCTCTCATTTTTTTAAATCCAAAAACCCATATATCAGAAAGTATACAAGTCGACAGCTTTAAACTATGCACACGTATAGTACCTGACATTCTATATTAATTTGGAGTAACGTATATACGTCAGTGCTACCAACATGATTCTAAGCCTGCTGAGAGGTCCTACTTTAAATACATGTAACTTCTATACTATCATTTGGATTTCAACCAAATTTCGTCTGTGCTATGTGTACCATAACAGATATGACTATACCGATTCTTAAGAGTAACCAGGGCTGCCAACTGTTAATAAATATTGGCTCTATTTTTCTTACCCTAATATCAATATATCAGAAAGTATGCAAGCCAATAGCTCTAAACTTTGCACACGTATAGTACCTGGCATTCTAGATTAATTTGGAGTAACTAATATAGGCCTACTGCTGCCAACGTGATTCTAATATAGGCCTACTGCTGCCAACGTGATTCTAAGCCTGCTGATAGGTTCAATTTTAAAATGCATGTGACTTCTATACTAACCAATGGATTGCATTCAAAATTGACACAACAATAGATCATATTAATTCAGATTATTTCTGACCAATACATGTAGGTCATTGTTGCCAACATGATTTTACACGCGCTGTTAGATCCAATGTTTAACTGTATGTAACGTTCATGCTATCCATTGGACTTCAACCAAATTTTGTATTCTGTACCTTAAGAGATGGAACTAAGAATATAATCAGTCACCAGGGCTGCCAACTGTAGTTCTCTATTAGGCTACATTATGCCAGGTATACAGTATTTCGAACTAATTAGTAATTTCGATATTACCAGCTTAATTTCGTCATTATTCTAGATAGATCTATATAGATTATTCACGGGCATGAATCTTCAATTTTAAGAAAAGTAGGCTCTTTAGTTCATCACGAAACTTCTTGTTAGCCTACTTTTCACATTTTGCAAAAATGGGAAAAAGTAGACTTATGAGATCGGGCAAATGTGTGTCTGTCTGTCTGTCTGTCCTTCTGTCTGTCTGTCTGTCTGTCTGTCTGTCCATCTGTCTGGCTGGCTGTGTGTGTGTGTCCCCTATAAACTCCTAAACGGCTGGAGCAATCGAAACAAAATTTGGTAGTAGTAAAGATCTATACCTGGATATCTCACAGCCATATTTGAAAATGATGTCAGTGCTACCAACTGCTGAAAATTCGCAATTGAAATTGGAGCTCCATGTTGATATCTTGGAAGGTATGAATGGGAGCTATTTCAAAATTGGGACACGTATATATAAAAATATTGCAGTTTAATTTCCAGGAGGCCATACATGTCAGTGTTGCCAGAATGATTATAAGCCTGCTGATAGGTCCAAATTTTAAATGCATATAACTTCTACACTATCAATTGGAATTCTACCAAATTTCGTATGTGCTATGTGTACATAAGCAGATATGACTGACCGTATTCTTAAGAATCTCCAGGGCTACCAACTGTTAATAAATGCTATCAATGTTTTTTATCCAAATACTCATATATCAGAAATTATGCAAGCCGACAGCTTTACACTATGCATACGTATAGTACCTGACATTCTATATTAATTAGGAGTAAGTTATGTACGTCAGTGCTACCAACATGATTCTAAGACTGCTGAGAGGTCCAAATTTAAATACATGTAACTTTTATACTATCATTTGGATTTCAACCAAATTTCGTGTGAGCTGTATGTACCATAACAGATATGACTATGCCGATTCTCAAGAGTAACCAGGGCAGCCAGCTGTTAATAAATGCTGTCTCTATTTTTGTTACCCTAATATCAATATATCAGAAAGTATGCAAGCCAATAGCTCTAAACTTTGCACAGGTATAGTACCTGGCATTCTAGAATAGTTTGGAGTAACTAGTACGCGTCAGTGCTCCCAACATGATACTAAGCCTGCTGATAGGTCCAATTTTAAAATACATGTAATTTCTATACAACTAATGGGTTTCATTCAAAATTGGCACAACAATAGATCACATTATTTCAGATTTTTTGCTGACCAATATATGCATGACATTGTTGCCAACATGATTTTACGCACGCTGTTAGATCCAACGTTTAACTGCATGTAACGTCCATGCTATCCATTGGACTTCAACCAAATTTTGTGTTCTGTACCTTAAGAGATGGAACTAAGAATATATTCAGTCACCAGGGCTGCCAACTCTAGATCTCTATTAGGTTACATCATGCCAGGTATACAGTATTTCGAACTAATTAGAAATTTGGTTACTACCAACTTAATTTCGTCATTATTCTAGATAGATCCATATAGTTTAATCATTGGCATGCATCTCAAATTTTAAGAAAATTAGGCTCTTTAGTTCGTCACGGAACTCTTGTTTTTTTTTTTTTTTGGTAATTTAGGCTGTCATTGGATCAGCCTTAATCAAGGATGCGTGTTCGTGTCTGTACTCAAATTGGACTGGGTTGTCAGTCGGACTTGCTTGCTCGCCATTGACGTCACGCTGCTCCTAGATTGGCCCAAGCCACAGTAAGTCACGTGTTAATGGTGAGTAAACAGGCAAGTTTGACTGACAAATAACGGTCAGCTTTAGTACAGACACCATCACGTACCCATGATTAAGTCTGTTGTAATGAAAGCCGAAACATCGGGAAACAATCACTGACACATGACGCCGCTGCATCCTGAAAGCCTAGATAATACTTCTTTTTTTTTCACCTCAAAGGCTTCCAGATTGTGCGCTGATTGACAAAACAGAAGTAAATCCATTAGATGATATAAATATTCTGGACGGATTTTCGGGTGTCAGGCCGTGAGTCTCTGTCTCCAGCAAGTGAGTCTGACATTTATAACGAATTGTTCTCGTCTGAAATTTTTATAAGCCAGTGGAATATTCTCATACGGGAATGGGCTCTATACATTTTTAGCCTATTTTCATTTTATGAAAAAACAAGATGTTCAGTAAAGAACATATAGCCTACTTTCTCCTAAATGTATGAGTATAGTTATAACTCGTTATTATCAAAGAGTATAATAGAACTATTCTTTGTTGAAGACCGTAGAAACGATTTACCTCTACCAAACGCCACAACCTAGATAAAAACTGCTACCATCATTGAAGAAAGAAAGAAAGAAAGAAAGAAAGAAAGAAAGAAAGAAAGAAACAAAGATAAGAAGTATATCAAGAATGTTATGGATCTGGAGACATAATCGACCGGACTGGCTGCGTGGCTCAGCGGTAACGTTCTCGCTTGCTGGGCCCTAGGTTGCAGGTTCGTATCCTGGCGCAGTCAGCTGGCATTTGAGGGTGCACAAATGCGAGGGAGCCGTGTCAGTACATTTACTGGCACGTTAAAGATCCCCTTCGGGCCATAATTCCGGCACCCCGGTGTCTCTAAAAGCAGCAGTAGTTAAAAGGGATGTAAAACCAATAACATTATTATTATTATTATTATTATTATTATTATTACATATACGAACTGCCGTGGGCAACATCCAACTTTGAGTTGAGGCATGTCCTTACACGTCTGGTTGTGCATGGCTTTCACAACCCTAATTGAAAAAAAAGGAAGGAAGATTGTAGTTTTACGTGACCGTGAATCTTGTGATTATGAGCCACGGGACCTCCTTTTTACGTGGAATCCGAACCACAGGACATGGCATTACACTTCGAAAATCTCACATGCTTTGACCGGGAATCGAAAACCCTAATTGAATTAACAAATCTCTCCATGACCCTACAGAGGCGTGTGTATACAAACTACTATGTGAAATCGTTTTGTTCTTTACTTCAAATAACATTTTCAAGTAACGCAAAATAGGCTGTTACAAACCCTTTAAAATAAAAAGTAAAAATGTATCGTAGTATCATCTTGTCATTCTTCAACTCTAGGAATGGGTATTCCAAGATTCAGACACCTAGATATCAAGGGAAAGGCTGTAGCCGCTTTTGAAAGTTGAGATATTTGAATATCGCGCTACATTGCTTCTCGAAGCATTTGGAAATAATTTACCGATAGTTGGATGTCAAGTGACGTAGCGAGTAATAGCAGAGGTCGAGGCTATTTATCGATTAAATAGTTAACCATGGAGCAGAGACTTGAGACTGGGATCAGATTACTGGCACGGCTAAATGAAAGAGAATGCAATTAGTATCAAGTAAATCGGACCAGGGATTCAAGAGATATGAGGATTTCTAGATATCAGGTGATGACGCGTGACCCTGACAGTTTTGAATAAAAGCCAGCTGGCCGAAGCAACTTCAGCTCACTCCAACACAAGCACTTGCAGAGCAAGGTGCCTCTACGCTGAGCCAAGGCACATGGTTGCCGGATCTACGCAGAAGTTCTTTTGAAAGTCGTGATAGTCACGAAAAGTGCTGCGCTACGAGTTGGAACTTAGTAAGTTTACGGCGAGGAGAATCACTGAGGTGATTGATTTTTCTACAGACATTGGTGGAAATATTTATATTTCTACAAGGACATATGCTAGACTTTGTCTAGAATTTAGTATTTTGTCACAGTCCAGTAATAACTTAATACTTGGATGTTTAAATCCATTTCAAGTCAGTTTTCATTTTTGTAACTAGTTAACCACTTCGATCTGTCAGTACACTGAAGACTAGTCTATAACGGTGGCGTTCATTAGTCTACGCAAGGGAAACTACAAGTTGCCTAGCGCATGGTAGATGGTGATATAATAAACCATGCCCAGGGAACGATCTTCAGAACAGCCGTTAATTGCTTAGACTGTCAGTGCTTTTCTTGTACTGATGAGATTACAGTGAGTTATGTTACAACTGACATATTTAAGAAGAGATCACTTAGATCTGACCCTATTTAAACAAACTGTTATGGCTTTGATAGAAGCCCATATTAAAATGGAACAACAGTTAATTCAAACGTCAAGAGATACTACCACTAGCCTATGTCTGACTAGACGAATTGTGGGTATATGATGGCGGCGGATACAAGGATTATACGTGCTTGTCCGATAGGGCATGTCTATGGATAAATCTGGTACAGACCGGGTTTAATACACTTCAAGACCATCAAGAAATGTAAGCCACATTTGAATTATATTATGCCTAGCTAATTGGAACAAACTATTTTTTTTCTGCAGATGACCAACACATTTTTTTCGTCGTATTTAAATCTTGCAATGATTTACGCAAGACTTGTTAGAGTTATTCTGAGTATTTTCAGCACTCAGAACAGTTTAGGATCGATGACCGAGCATTTCGAGCATTTATTTGAATATTTCATATTTTTGGGAAATCACGGTAATCAGCCGATGTAACTGTAAAAGTTAAATTTATTTTTGTTGAGGAATGGATATTTTTTCCATATTCGAAGGTTCGAACATGTGGATTCTCACATAATGAGATGATAATTAAATATATTTAAAATGATATAAATAATAATAATAATAATAATAATAATAATAATAATAATCCACTAATAATAATAATAATAATAATAATAATTTTTATAATTTTTCTAAATAATTCTTGGATATTATATTTTCTAATAATCATATGTATTGAGAAAGAGCCTATGAAGTAGTTTAATCATTTCTAGTCTGGAACAGGAGATTTTCCGAAGGAGAGTGGTTAGCGCAAGCCCGCATTCAACCAACATGTCAGTTCTGGTTGAACAGTTGATATTTGCAATGAGTAAAGTATATTTTTCAGATAACACGGAGAGGCATGAAACGGGAAGCAATTGATATTTGTATCAAATAGGATATTTTTGTATTTATATAAAATCATGACGTAAATACACTCGAAAGTGAAATGAAGATTTTCATAAGTATGGTAAATTCACGGGTTGAACTGAATGGTAAAATAAAATAAACTTGTAAGTTTATTAATCTTCCAGTGTTGATAACAAGCAGAGGCTTGATTTATTGTATAAATTTTGGGAAGAAAATTTATATGTGTGGAGTAGTTGAAATGCCATTCCCAGGTGCGCATGTTAAGTCGCAGGAATGAGGAGATTTTTTCGAGCATCAATCAAATAGCAGGTTCGATGGCTCAGGTTTATAGTAGGAGTATTGGAACTACACATTTCGTCGGATGAATAACCCGAAGGTTATTTCTTTGAAACCATCAGTTCTTATTTCAACCTTGTTTACGAATTCCATTTAGACTTTGATTTTGCTAGAACCCGGATTTGTCATGATAGTAGTTTATTCTTCTTCAGAGGAAGACCTTTGCCGTTGTTGTTGTAATATTGTGTTCTTACACAAATAATAGAATGGGCCACTGCCAATTAAAAATAATTCTTTAACCACGAATAATTTGAAGGATATTTTCAATCCTAGTGCCATGAACTAAATGAATTTATTATAAAGCTACAATTCTAATTTCCGCATTCTGTCGAAGAATTGCAAGTTGTGAAAATTGCTAAAAAATGGCCATGAATATAAATATTTTTTATAATAATGTTCCCAAGTGGAAAATTGAATAGTTGAATGGTTCAACCATTTATTGATCAAGTTGATGATTCAGAAATCATATTTTGTTAGGAACTTGAAGTTCATAATCGAGTCACTTCTCGAATATTTAATGTTAGAAGAACAATTAATTGTTGTTGTGCTTCGCACAGTTCTTCGATGCTATGCTCATGGTCAAATACTTTTCAGATGTTATTAATATGTGTAAATAATGTGTGTTGCTTCTATGATAATAATATTTTTCGACGATATATTTTTGAAACTGGAAAAAAGGAAGTGAAAGTTTAAAAATTCTATGAACATTTATTCTACGAGTGTTAATATCATGTAAATATTCAAACAGTGATCTACGATATTTCCAGTATAGACAATTAACTTGGAACTGGAATTAAATATTAATAATTTTGGAACACAGTCCACAGGACTATTAATCGGACTTGTGTTTCCAAAAAGATTGTCAAATGTGTTTGGAAAATTTCTGTATATTGTGTGTAAATAAGAGTGTGGATCGCCACACGTGGATTATGCTGCTTTGAGCATCTTTGCAGTCAGATTTTAACTTCAAAATAAACTGAGATAATTTTACCAGATGTGTTACACCCAATTAAATCTCCTTCTATCCTTATTGTTGAATTGAGCCAAAAATCAGTAAAGCATTTTTTTTATTTGATGTCGTTTTTGCGATTTGCTTTAACCCATCTGGCGCCCCGGGATATTTTGATTCTCGTGCTGACTGATTATTGGTAAAATGCATATGTGGTCGTGTGGACTCCGGTCTAAACGGGCACAGTATCATTTTGTCATTCTTCAAATTCGATGCGCATAGAATGCCAATGGTATATAGTTGGGCCATCATTACTTCCGACTTGACGTTTCAGTGATTGGCTACAGTTTCGTTCGCTAAATCGCGACATCGCCAACGATACTCAATTTGCCGTGATATATCGATTTAAATGGGTGCCTGTAATTGGCTACTTAAAGTGATTTTCCTTCTGACCACTATATAACTCTAGGGTAACACTGAAATGTCAAGTCGGAAGTTATGATGGCTTTACTATAGTAATCAATGGAGCCCCACGTAGACTAGTCGTGACATCTAGTGGTGAAATATCGAACAATATAATCCTAACAGAGCGAGTGCATTCTAGCGGCCAGAAGAAGAAACTTTTCAATAAAATCTGGAAGTTAATAAGTAGGTCGACGTGCAGTTACCTTTTTGGCAGCTAGATGTCTCGAGTAAATCTGCTGGCGAATTATGTTTTAATTAAATATATATTTTACACCATAATATGCGCAATATAACGCTTAATTTTAAAACATCTGAGTCATTACAAAACAATAAACATATAACATTTCAAGCAAAAAACCTAGCTCTGATCGGGTTTGAACCATAGGCATTTGAGCGATAGGCTAACGCTCTACCACTGAGCTAATTGTGTCAACGAATATCGTTCTATATAAAATGACTTACATAGAACTTGTTAGCAAATAATGATTTATACTAAACGATTTCATCACTGGAGTATATTATTTATATATAAAGCATTTCATACAAAGTTTATTTATTTTGTATCAGTACGCTATATTGCATGCAATACTCAAATTAGTGAAATATAAGTCAGGCACAAGATATCCGCTGCCATCTTGTCTTATTACTGAATCAGCTCAGCTTTTTAAAATCACGTCTGCACTATAGTATTACAAAATAAACTTTTAATTTCGAACGTGCCTCTTCCTTTAGAACAGTTAAAATGATTCTCGGCTCGATAATCGGAACTGGTGGGTCCCATGATATGGATTATAAAGTTTGCATAATTCGCACGGCCGCCATCCTGAAATGCTTTGGCGGACGACCTTGTAGTTTGGTCACAAGACGCATCCTATACGAAGGTATGTTGTTACCAAATTTGGTAGAGATCGGATGATTTGGTTAGTCGTTATTTGATTTTACGTTTTGAACGTTTGAGTGGCCGCCATTCAGTTTTAATAAAGATGGCGGCGATATAAAACATGACACTGAGGTGTCCTTTGCTAGTGCTACCTTTGTACCAAATTTCGTTCAATTCGCATTCACCGTGTTCGAATTGATAGGGGGGGACAGACATTCAGAGTACACACACTCACACACACACACACACACACACACACAAACACACACACACACACAGACTCACACACACACATACACACACACAGACTCACACACACACATACACACACACAGACAGACACACTTTTTTCGCCCTGTGTTGATCTCATAAGTCTACTTTCATTTTTTGCAAAAATCGAAAGTAGGCTAAAAATAGGCTTATGAGTTCACCTTTTGGTCGTGTGTGTGTGCGTGTGTGTGTGATGGTGCGTGTGGGTGTCCCTCTAATAACTTCTAAACGGCTGGAGCGATTACAATGAAACTCGCTAAAATCATAGCACAATTCTGGCCGACCCCGACCGTGCCCTTCTAATTTTATTGTGTCTAACCAATCCAACATAGCGGCTGTGCGAAATATTTCACCAGCATTCAGTGTCTCCGAGACTATTACCGATATCGCCCTGAAATTGTGTACGGTAATAAAAGGCACTACTAGAAATTCACCTATGAGACTTTCAAAAACCTGGTGACTACAAAACCAACATGGCGGCCAAGCGGAGTTGAGATTTTAAATAGACTTTTCTTGCGATTTAACTATCCAAACGTAATGAAACTTGGTACAGAAAATGTTTATACACATTGTAATGTACGAAGTCTAATTTAGCTCAATTGTTTACATAACTGCAAAATGGCGGCAGTGCGAAATATTTCACTGACATTCTATATCTCCGAAACTATCACAGATATCACCCTGAAATTTTGTACGGTGATACACGGTAATGATACAAGTGTATCTATGTAACTTTCATAAACCTGTAAAGTACAAAACGAACATGGCGGCCAAGCGAGTTAGAAACATTTTAATAGACTTTTCTCGTGATTTAACTCTGTGAGCACAGTTAACTGTGATACAGTAAATGATTTTACATATTGTAATGCACTGGCATCTAATTTAGTTCAATTGTTTACATAACCTCAAGATGGCGGCTGTGCGAAATTTTAAAATTAAGTTTTTATTTATTGTGTCGTAATAATGCGATCGAAGTGAAAGTTTGAATAATGAACCTAGGCAATAATTGTCCTTGAATGGTACATAACTCTACACATATAACAATCCAAAATGGCGAGCATCCGAAATATTTAGACGGTTCTCAATATCTATGAATCTTTTACAGCAATCAAACTGATATTTTTTATGTTCTTAGAGGCTATGAACTTACGTTCACCTATAGGACTTTCAGAAACCTGGTGAGCACAAATCCAACATGGCGGCAACGCGAAGTATAAATATTTAAAAGGAAGTTTCTCGTGAATTAACTATCTGAATGCAGTGAAACGTTGCTCGTTTAATGCTTATACAAATGTTAATCCACTGGCATCTAATTTATTTCAATTGTTTGCATAATCACAAGATGGCAGCTGTGCGAAATTTTAAAATCTCGTTTTTACTTCTTTTGTTCTAATCATGCGATTGGAGTTTGAATACCACACGTACACAATAATCTTAATGTAATCGTACATAAATCAAAATCCAACCTGGCGACCATCTGAAATATTTAGACTGTTCTCAATATCTACGAATCTATCACAACCTTCAAACTGAAATTTTGTAAGTTGACAGAGGCAATTAACATGAGTAGGATATATGAAAATAGGCTGTATAATTCTTCACGGAACTACTTCTTTGTTTGAGTGTTCTTTAGCCCCCATTTGCACCAGGTGAGCTCCCTATAACATTGAGGGAAGCCTAGCCAGTTAGGCGCCACTTTTAGGAAATGTGTCCTGTGATGAGCTGACTGCTCGTTTTTCTATTCAAATTTTGTGGCTGCTTATAAATGTTGATTCATTCTCTGTGTAGTCTGGTGTGGTTGGTTGATGTTCGAGGGAAAATTTCTGTCTTCCAATCGGATAACGTGATCTTATTGCCAAGCATATTCCACTAGAGCCGGAGGTCCTATGACATGGTTTTATGGCATATAAAAGATCCTTCCACAAACAAAACTTGTGTGAATCTAAATTTCTAGGTTAGATTTCGTTGGAACGCTCTATCAAAGTTCCAATGTTCACCACTAGGTATCATTGACATTTGGTAGCTAAAGTTGGAACTACTTGAAATTGAACGGAACTTGTAGCTCACCCTATGAGAGTCCGCCGAATATGTCCTCGGACACTCCCGGCATCAAAAGCCATACGATAAATAAATAGATATATTTATTGGTGTCTGCAGTTTTCCAAATGTTCTTTAAATCTTGTTTTGTGTTTCGTTTTGTAGTGTCATTAAATACTTAGCCACATGAACATAGAATAGCGTGTACATCTGGAGAGGCCTGTGGACCAGTGAGAACTTTTGGGCTCCTGAGAAATCGCTTGTCCATTCAGAATAAATAAATAAATAAATAAATCTTCTATATAAAGGAAGATGTCCTGACTGACTGATAATCAACGCTCAACAAAAACTACTGGCGATAATAGTATGAATCGTTGAAGATATGTTCCTAATGTAGTGCAGACGCGCACTAAGAAATGATTTTAACAAGAAGTTCCGTGACGAACTAAAGAGCCTACTTTTCTTAAAATTTAAGATTCATGCCAATAATTAATCTATATGGATCTATCTAGAATAATGACGAAATTAAGTTGGTAATATCGAAATTTCTAATTAGTTCGAAATACTGTATACCTGGCGTAATGTAGCCTAATCGATCACTAAAGTTGGCAACCCTGGTGACTGAATATATTCTTAGTTCCATCTCTTAAGGTACAGAATACAAAATTTGGTTAAGTCCAATGGATAGCTTGGACGTTGCATGCAGTTAAACATTGGATCTAACAGCGCGCGTAAAATCATGTTGGCATCAATGGCGTACATGTATTGGTCAGAAATAATATGAAATAATATGATCTATTGTTGTGTCAATTTTGAATTAAATCCATTAGTTAGTATAGAAGTTACATGCATTTTAAAATTGGACCTATCAGCAGGCTTACAATCATGTTGGCAGCACTGGCGTAGGCCTATATTAATTACTCCATATTAATCTAGAATGCCAGGTACTATACGTGTGCAAAGTTTAGAGCTATTGGCTTGCATACTTTCTGATATATTGATATTAGGGTAACAAAAATGGAGACCGTATTTATTAACAGTTGGCAGCCCTGGTTACTATTAAGAATCGGCATAGTCATATCTGTTATGGTACACATAGCACACACGAAATTTGCTTGAAATCCAAATGATAGTACAGAAGTTACATGTATTTAAAGTTGGACCTCTCAGCAGGCTTAGAATCATGTTGGTAGCACTGACGTATGTAAGTTACTCCAAATTAATATAGAATGTCAGGTAATATACGTGTGCATAGTTTAAAGCTGTTGGCTTGCATACTTTCTGATATATTGGTATTTGGATTTTAAAAAATAGAGAGAGTAATTATTAACAGTTGGCAGCCCTGGTGGCTCCTAAGAATACGCGCAGTCATATCTGTTTATGTACAGATATTACATACAAAATTTGGTTGAAATCCAATTGATAGTGTAGAAGTTATATGCATTTAAAATTTGGACCTATCATCAGGCTTATAATGATTTTGGCAACACTGCCATGTATGGCCTCCTGGAAATTAAACTGCAGTGTTATTATCTATACGTGTGCCAGTTTTGAAATAGCTCCCATTCATACCTTCCAAGATATTCAACATGGAGCTCAAATTTCAATTGCGATTTTTCAGCAGTTGGTAGCACTGACATCATTTTCAAATATGGCCTTCAGATATTCAGGTATAGGTCTTTACTCCTACCAAATTTTGTTTCGATTGGTGCAGCCATTTAGGAGTTGATAGGTGGACACACACACAGACAGACAGACAGACAGACAGACACACATTTAGCCGATCTCATGTCTACTTTTTCCTCATTTTTGCAAAATGTGAAAAGTAGGCTAAAAATTCCGATTTTAAAGGGGCGAAAGGGCTATAAATGTGTTTTTAAATTTTTGTTATACTTAACTTGGACAAAATATCGAAGTTGTTGCATGAAGACCGGACATAGCTCATTTTACGCCCCTCGATGCGAGAAACAATACTCGGCATACTGGATACCGAAAACCACATTTGTAGGCCCTAAAACCAACAGTTTCAATGCTATTCCCAGAAATCTATCTTCGCTCTGAAAAACTAATGAACTAATGGCAAGTCCGTATCCATGGCAAGAGTAGCTCAAGACATGACATCCAATTGTCCATCTATCCCTGTAGGAAGCAATGCCAATCCACTTATTATCTAAAACACGATAGACTTGCTGCGAGGCTCAGCGGTAACGTTCTAGCTTGCTGGGCCCAAGGTTGCAGGTTCATATCCTTGCGCAATCAGCTGGCATTTGAGGGTGGGCAAATGCAAGGGAACCATGTCAGTAGATTTACTGTCACGTTAAAGATCCCCATACGGGCAAAATTCTAGCACCCCGGCGTTTCTAAAAGCCAGAGTAGTTAAAAGGAACGTGAATCCAATAACATTATTATTAAAATACGATATGAACATTAGAAATAATATCGGTCATCCCTTTTTCAAGGTATATCTAAACACGATAAGAGCATTACAAATCTAAACGAGCATCCCTCTTTCAAGATATATCTATTGTCCCCTTGATTCACTATATCACAATTTAAAAATAAATAACTTTCTAAGTTTTAGAACTACAATAACGAAAATTAGTGTGAGATAGCGCCTTCCAATACCACCTTTAATTTTTAAAGACTACAGTAGTGGCTACTAAAAAAAGGTAGCGATATAGCTACGTTCAATTTCATAAATACTGGGCTCACATATCCCTTATAGTAAGTACAAATATCAGTCTGGTCGTTATGTCAGTAGCAACGAAGCTCTCTGGCGGCTATTACCGTTTCCGTAACACTAAAGGCATCCCGCCGTCACATACCTCAATGTGAGGTTTCATTACGTTTGGATGGTTAAATCGCGAGAAAAGTCTATTTAAAAGTCTCAACTGCGCATGGCCACCATGTGGTGTTGTAGTTACCAGGTTTTTGAAGGTCTCATAGGTGAACTTCTAGTAGTCCCCTTTAACACCGTACAAAATTTCAGGGTGATATCGGTAATAGTTTCGGAGATACTGAATGCTGGTGAAATATTTCACACAGCCGCCATGTTGGGTTGGTTAGACACAATAAAATTTAAAGGGCACGGTCGGGGTCGGTCAGAATGTTGCAATGATCTTACCGAGTTTCATGGAAATCGCTCCAGCCATTTAGTATTTATTAGGGGGGGGGGGGACACACACCATCACACACGCACATACACACACACACACACACACACACACACACACGCACACACACACAGACAGACACACGGACAAAAGGCGATCTCATAAGCCTATTTCTTTTTCATAAAATGAAAATAGGCAAAAAATATCTTTTTGATTGCTGTAAAAGATTCGTAGATATTGAGAACCGTCTAAATATTTCGGATGCTCGCCATGTTGGATTGTTATATGTATAGGCCATGGAGTTATGTACCATTAAAGGAAAATTATTGCATAGGTTCAATATTCAAACTTTCACCTCGATTGCATGATTACCACCCAAGAAATAAAAACTTATTTTTAAAATTTCGCACAGCCGCCATCTTGAGATTATGTAAACAATTGAACTAAATTAGATGCCAGTGCATTACAATATATATATAATCATTTAAGTACCATATTTCACTGCGCACATGGAGTTAAACCACGAGAAAAGTCAATTAAAATGTTTCAACTTCGCTTGGCCGCCATGTTCGGTTAGTACTTTACATGTGTTTGAAAGTTACATAGATAAACTTATAGCAGTGCCCTTTCTCACCGTACAAGATTTCAGGGTGATGTCTGTAATAGTTTCAGAGATATAGAATGCCAGTGAAATATTTCGCACAGTCGCCATTTTGAGGTTATGTAAACAATTGAACCAAATTAGACGCCAGTGCATTACAATGTGTATAAACATTTACTGTATCAAGTTCCATTACGTTTCGATGGTTAAATCGCGAGAAAAGTCTATTTAAAATTCTCAAATTCGCTTGGCCGCCAAGTTGGTTTTGTAGTTACCAGGTTTTTCTAAGTCTCATAGATGAACTTCTAGTACTGCCTGTTTCACTGTACACAATTTCAGGGCGATATCGGTAATAGTTTCGGAGATACTGATTGCTGGTGAAATATTTCGCACAGCCGCCATGTTGGATTGGTGAGAGACAATGACATTTGAAGGACACGGTCAGGGCCGGCCAGAACGGTGCTATGATCTTACTAAGTTTCATTGAAATCGCTCCAGCCGTTTAGAAGTTATTAGGGACACACACACACACACTCACACACACACACGGACAAAATGTGATCTCATCAGCCTATTATTTTTCATAAATGAAAATAGGCTAAAAATGGGCTAAAATCAATGTTACGTGATAGTTTGTCTGTCTGTCTGTCTGTCTGTGGGTATGTCTCCTATGCGTTCATATACCATTCATCCGATTGCAATGAAACTTGGGTGAGATGTTGAGTACACTCCACGGAAGGTTTATGGCTTAGTAAATCCATTTTAAAATAGGTAGCGCACGAGTAGATTCAACAAATGAGCGACGATGCGCGAAGCGCTTCAACAAAGTCCCGTAAGCGTTCATATACCATTCATCCGATTTCGATGAAACTTGTGTGAGATGTTGAGTACACTCCAGGGAAGGTTTCTGGCTTAGTAAATCCATTTGACAATAGGTAGCACACGAATAGAATCACAAAATGTGCAACGACGAACGAAGCGTTTCAACAAAGTTCAGAATGCGTTCGCATAACATTCGCCCGATAGCAATGAAACTTCGGTGAGATATTGTGTACACTCCGGGGAAGGTTTCTGGCTTAATAAATGCATTTTACAATAGGCAGCACAAGAGTAGATTCAACAAATAAGCGATGACGCGGAAAGCGTTTCAAAGAAGTCCCGTATGCGTTCATATACCATTAGTCCGATAGCGATGAAACTTGGGTGAGATGTTGTGTACATTCCAAGGAAGTTTTCTGGCTTAGAAAATACATTTTACAATTGGTAGCTCAGGTGTAGATTCGACAAATAAGCAACGGCACGCGAATCGTTTGAACGAAATTCCGTATGCATTCATATACCATTCGTCCGATTGCGATGAAACTTTGGTGAGCCGTTGAGTTCACTCCGGTGAAGGTTTCAGGCTTAGTAAATCTATGTTACAATATGTAGCGCACGAGTAGATTCAACAAATGAGTGACGGCACCGAATCGCTAAAGAAAATCCATTATGCGTTCATATGCCATTCATCCGATAGCGATGAATTTTTGACGATTTGTTGTGGACACGCCAGGAAAGGCTTTCTTAGTAAATCCATTTCACAATAGATAGCACACGAGTAGATGCAACAAATGAGTGACGACGCGCGAAGCGTTTCAACAAAATCTCGTATGCATTCATATACTGTACGATTCATCGATTGCGATCAAATTTTGATGAGTTGTTGTGTATATGTACGTGAAGGTTTCTAACTTAGTAAATCCATTTTACAGTAGGTAGCGCATGAGTAGATTCAACAAATGTGTTACAGCGCACGAATCGTTTTAACGAAATCCCGTATGCGTTCGTATGCCATTCATCCGATTAGGATCAAATTTTGGTGAGTTGTTGTGCACACTCTCGGGACGGTTATAGGCATAGTTAATCCAATTTAAAATAGATAGCGCGCGAGTACTTTAAATAAATGAGTGTTGGCGATGCGTTCATATACCATTCATCCGATTGCGATCAAAGTTTGGTGAGTTGTTGTGCACACTCCCAGAAAAGTTATAGGCATAGTAAATCCTATTTACAATAGATAGCGCGCCGGTAGCCTCAACAAAATGGCGAGCGATTCGTTTCAACAAAGTACAACATGCGTTCATATATCATTTATCCCATTGCGATGAAACTTGGGCGAGATGATGTGTACACTTCAAGGAAGGTTTCTGGCTTAGTAAATCCACTTTACAATAGGTAGCGCACGAGTAGGTTCAACAAATGAGCGACGACGCGCGAAGCGATTCAACAAAGTCTGGTATGCGTTCATATAACATTCGTCGGATAGCGATGAAACTTGGCTGAGATTTTGTGTACACGCCAGGAAAGGTTTCTGGCTTAGTAAATCCATTTTATAATAGGTAGTGCACGAGTAGATTCAACAAATAAGCGACGACGTGCAAAGCGTTTAAACAAAGTCCCATATGCGTTCATATACCATTCGTCCGATAGCAATTAAACTTAGGTGAAATTTTGTGTACACTCCAGGGAAGATTTCTGGCATGGTACATGGATTTTGCGATAGGTAGCGCACGAGTAGATTTAACAAATGAGTGACGGCACGCGATTCGATTTAAATAATCTCGTATGCGTTCATATACCATTCATCCGATTGCAATGAAATTTTGATGAGTTGTTGTGTACACGCCAGGGAAGTTTTTTGACTTAGTAAATGCATTTTACAATAGGTAGCGCACGAGTAGATGCAACAAATAAGTGACGACGTGCGAAGCGTTTCAACAAAATCCCGAATGCGTTCATATTCCATTCCTCGATTGCGATGATACTTTGACGAGTTATTGTGTATACTTACGTGAATGTCTCTAACTTTGTAAATCCATTTCATAGTAGTTAGCGCAAGAGTAGATTCAACTAATGAGTGACAGTGCACGAATAGTTTAAACAAAATTCCGTATGCGTTCATATGCCATTTATTCGATTGCGATGAAACTTTGGTCAGTTGTTGTGCATGCTCCCACGGATGTTTCTAAATTAGTTAATCCATTTTTTGATAGTTTAGAGGCAGTTAACGGACATTGAAAAAATATTGTGTATCCAAAAGCCCTTCAAGAAACAAAATTACAACGCCAACAGTTTCTTTGATTGGCATTGCAACGCTTGCCGGGTACAGCTTGTAAACAATAAATAAATACAATGCATTAATTCATTTTCCCTTGAGACTGTTTCAGCGTGAAATCTAGTGTACAATTATCTGTTAGCAAACAAATAGCCACCACGTTCCCCATTAGCAGTTTTATAATAATAATTATTATAATAATAATCATAATAATAAAAATAATAATATCGCATGACCTCGGGTGCTGGGTGCAAGCGTTGTTATTTGACACCCAGAGGGTAGCTTGCATGTCGAATTCCGATGTTCCTTGATGTATTATGAAAGTCAACGAGGTTGGATATCTAAGCTCCTTGAACATTATATCACTTTCTAGTAGAGAAATGGGGAAGTTTGTCTTGGCGGAAACTCCTGAGATAACCTTTGCCACTATGAACACGGCCGACTGAATTCAAATGGGTTTCTTTTATATGGCAACATCGTATGACATGCGTGTCGTAATTTTTGCTGCCTTTCAAAAAGCACTTACCACGGCCAGTAGCAAACCTGCAAGCTTGGGGTTAGTAGACCGACACGTTAACCACTCACCCACCGTGGCAAGCTATTAGCAGCTTTTAATGAATATAATATAGTCTATACTCGTGGGTGATGGTTTCCTAGAAATAGGTTAATTAATTCAAGGAAACAGCGGAGAGAACGCAAGGAGTTTCATAACGCAACGTATTATCCCAGGTAACTAGGTAAGCAACATGGGGCTCCTTATGGTTCTCTTTCATCCACTTAGAAACTTTTTTCAGCTTAACTGCCGCTATCACCTTCAGGCCACTCCGCCTGACGTTTGACTGCGGGTAGGGTCAACCTAAGAGGCCCTGGGAGCCCTTCAGACTGTGCGCTAATTTGGAACTAATGGGGCTGCAAACCATCGAGGGCATCTCAAGTGGATGTATCACGACTCTAAGCCATGCTTGATGCACATTCGACCAGCTGGATAAGCTTGGGGTTCACCTAGGAAGTTTTACTGTTGCTAATGATATTACCAATTATGCATCAATTTTTATTATGTATAAGCTGTACCCGGCATGCGTTGCAATGCCAATCAAAGAAAGTTTTGACGTTGTAATTTTGTTTCTTGTAGTGCTTTTGGTTACACTATTTTATTTAATTTCCGTTAACAGTCTCTAAACTATCATAAAATGGATTTGCTAATTTAGAAACATTCGTGGGAGCGTGCACAACCACTCACCAAAGTTTATTGCAATCGGATGAATGGCATATGAACGCATACCAAACTCTCCTGAAACAATTCTTGCGCCAAAGCTCATTTCTGAAATCTAGTCGTGCGCTGCCTATTGTAAAATGGATTTACTAAACCAGAAAGCTTTCCTGGAGTGTACAGAACAATTCACCAAAGTTTCATCGCAATTGGATGAATGGTATATGAGCGCATACGGGACTTTGTTGAAACGATTTGCGTGCAATCACTCATTTGTTGAATCTACTCGTGCGCTGCGTATTGTAAAATTAATTTTTTTTAAAGCCAGAAACCTTTCCTGAAGTGTACACAACAATTCAACAAAGTTTTATCACTATCGGATGAATGGTATATGAACGCATACGGGTCTTTGTTGAAAAGGTACGCGCACCATCACTAATATATTAAAACTGCGTAAGCCACGTATTGTGAAATGCATTTACAAATTCAGAAACCTTAACTGGAGTGTGCAAAATAACTTACCAAACTTTCATCGCAATGGGATAAAAAGTATATGAACGCATTCCGGACTCTCCTGAAACAATTCGTGCGCCAAAGCTCATTTCTTAAATCTACTCGTGCGCTGCCAATTGTAAAATGGATTTACTAAGCCAGAAAGCTTTCCTGGACTGTACAGAACAATTCACCAAAGTTTCATCGTAATTCGATGAATGGTATATGAACGCATACGGGACTTTGTTGAAACGATTCGCGTGCAATCGCTCATTTTTTGAATCTACTCGTGCGTTTCCTATTGTATCAATAAGTTGTTAAGCCAGAAACCTTTCCTGAAGTGTACACAACAATTCAACAAAGTTTTATCACTATCGGACGAATGGTATATGAACGCATACGGGACTTTGCTGAAACACTTCGCTCGTCGTCGCTTATTTGTTGAATCTACTCGTGCGGTACCTATTTTAAAATGGATTTACTACGCCAGAAACCTTCCCTGGAGTGTACACATTATCTCACCCAAGTTTCATCGCTATCGGACGAATGGTATATGATTGCATACGTGACTTTGCTGAAACGCTTCTTGCGTCGTCACTCATTTGTTGAATCTACTCGTGCGCTACCTATTATAAAATGGATTTACTAAGCCAGAAACCTTCCTTGGAGTGTACTCAACATCTCACCCAAGTTTCTTCGCAATCGGATGAATGGTATATGAACGCATAGGAGACATACACACCCACAGACCCACAGACAGACAAACTATCACGTAACATTGATTGTTATATATATAGATTATTTATCGTATAACTTTTAGTGCCGGGAGTGTCCGAGGACATGTTCGGCTCGCCTGAGTTTGTAGCTACTTTCAGCGGACACCCTTTGGGTGAGCTACAAGTTCCGTTCAATTTCAAGTAGTTCCAACTTTCGCTACCAGATATCAATGATACCTAGTGGTGAACGTTGGAACTTTGATAGAGCGTTCCGACAAAATCTAACTTAACAATTTAGCTTCACACATGTTTAGTCTGTGGAAGGATCTTTTACATGCCATAAATCCATGACATGGGACCGCCGGCTTTACTTCCCCTCTGAAGGAAGGCATACTGAAGGATTTTTAACGCTTTTAAAAAATCCGGCGACTTCGGCCGGGTTTGAACCCGCTATCTTGTGCACAGCAGTTCAGCATGCTACCACCTACGTCACCGAAGCCGTTATTATGCATCAATGTTTATTATTAATAAACAATCACCTCTCGCCGGTACCGTCACCTTGAAGAAGGCAATCAGGTATTGTGGGGTGTTTGGATGGTCCTGAGCTCAAATGATCCTTGGGGATATGCTAGCGGGAACTCCGGCTCCTGTTAGGGGCACCCAAGCTGGACAGGCCTAAGGTGATGAGCCAGACTAAGAGCGGTACCCTGGTCCTCCATGTTGGGGGTTTTGCATGAGGCTAACAACCCTACCCCGGACAAAATACTTGTTTCGAAACCAAAGGACAAAGGAAACTGGACGGATGAAATGGAGAAACGACATTGGCCACGGAAATGGTACATGAATTGGTATTTTTGGACATGGAATGGAAGAACACTGAGTAAACCTAGAGGGTGGTGATGCACAATATGGTTTTGAGACTTGGACCAAGACACAAGATGATGAGTAATGGTTATGGAGATGAGAAAGGAAGATATTTAGGAAAGTATATGGACTAGCAAAAGATGGTGAAATCTGGCGAATCATAAATAATATGTAGATAAGAGAGTTCACTGGTAAACCAAATATAGTAGTGGAAATATAGAGTAGCAGACTGCGTCGGTAATGACATGTAGAAAGAATGACAGAGAACAGGTCGTCAATGGGAAGCCTGGAGGACGTCGTGTGAGGGGAAGACCTAGGATAAGATGGCTGGATAACGTGGAAGAGGATCTGAGAAAGATGGGAGTCAGATGACGGAGAGCCGAGGCAGTCAACAATGAATAATGGGTGAAGATTGTCCGGGAGACCAAGACCCTACAACGGCTGTAGCACCAAGAAGGAAGTATGTTAGTAAGTAATCAGCAAATAAGCAATTTGTGGTGTATTACGACTCTTTGTCCTTCCAGTGAGTACCGTCTGATCCTCAAACATCGGAAATGTCCGTTCTCAGCCACAATCTCTGGAACCTACTATTAGTACTGAACCTTGTTACTAAATCTGAAATTTTTCATCTAGCTCTTTACAGAAACTTTTTACCATGTGCATCGTGTCTGCGCTTCTACCCTGTTCCTGACAACTGCGTTAATCCGGAGGTGAGACGCTGATCTGATATGAGTCTTGACACCCATCTTCGTTAACTGGCTGCTGTCTGATTGTGTCTTGCAAGGATGACTTGGTATTCAATTGCCAACATTATTCCTTCTGTTTTCGGGAAGATCCGCCCCGCAGAGCATTCAATTCCTGGCAAATGCTGGTACTATAGGCCTATTTATTAATCACAATTAAATTCATAAATAATATACACCCTCTGTATGAAAAGTTCGGTGAATGGGTCTATATTACGAACGGATTGTTGGCTTACCTGAAACAGCCGTTACTATCCTTCGAAGTAATCCCCGTGGATGGTTATGCACCTCTTAGAACGGCTGTACAAGTCCTGGCATAGTGTTCCTGAGGGATAGCCTTCAATTGGGTCGTCACATTACGTTAAATTTCCGAAATGTCTGGCCCTTCAGGGCTTTTCGGCGACCCTGGAACCCGAAACTCCATACTTTGACGCTTGCCTTCAAGGTCGTACCTCAGGCACCAGGTCTCGTCACCCGTGATGATGGTTTTCAGGACCATTCTATTCAACGGAACATTCATCCATCTCATTGCCACCCGTCTAACAGGTGAGCTGGTTAGGTAGCATAAATTCACCCTTCTCACTGCCGGACGTCTGTCAGGTGTGCAAGGCAGGTTGCATGGATTCACGCTTCTCTCTTGCCTTCAATTTAGTGTTTTGACGACCCAAACTAAAGGCTATCAGACTATGCCAGGAGTTTCCAGGACTTGTTCAACTGTTCTAATTCCACGGGGAATACTTCGAAGGACAGTAACGGCTGTTTCAGGTAAGCCAACAATCCGTTGGTAATAAAGACAGTAGGGGAGTGACAGGGGTTCTAACCCCCCACCACTAATCCGAATGCGAGCCGATAACTCCCGAACCCGTGGTCTGAGATTTACGAATGAGGTGTCGTTGGACTCGAGCTGACGGGGGCTTTGCTATGGACCACTCGTTATTTTTTTGAAAAAATTGTTTGAAAATGTTTGTTTTTGAAAGTAGGCGATAGTTTGAAAACCAAACATGATAGAACGTTGTGCCAAGGGTCAAACCAATGGTCCTTATGTCCTTAATATTTTATAATAAAACTTTTTTATTTTTGATGTTTTTTTGAAAACAGTCCAATTTTGAATTTCCAATATTTTGGAAACTAGTAATTTTACAAATAAGTTTGTTTGACGTAAATGAATGTTACCTATCCCCTTTACCCCCAAAATAAATTTCAAGTCTCTAGGATAAAAATGCAAAAAGAGTAGTGGGATGGGGAGAGTTCTAGGACTCCCCCTACTTTCATATAAACTTTGACGATATCTCCCGAACGCATTATCGGATTTTAACGAACGAGGTGTTGTTGGCGTTGGGGTGACGTCCTCTTTGCTAAGAATGTATGCTGGTATTTTTAGCCTATTTTCAATTATGAAAAAATAGGCTTATGAGATCACCTTTTGTCCGTGTGTGTGTGTGTGTGTGTGTGTGTGTGTGAGGTGTGTGTGTGTCCCCCCTAATAAAATCTAAACGGCTGGAGCGATTTCAGTGAAACTCGGTAAGTTCATAGCACTATTCCCGGCGACCTCGACCGTGCCCTTCAAATTTTGTTACGTCTCACCAATCCAACATGGCGACTGTGCGAAATATTTCACTAGCATTCAATATCTCCGAAACTATTACCGATATCGCCCTAAAATTGTGTACGGTATTAAAGGGCACTACTAAAAGTTCACCTATGAGACTTTTAAAAACCTGGTGACTACAAAACGAACATGGCGGCCAAGCAAAATTGAGACATTTAAATAAACTTTTCTCGCGATTTAACTATCCAAACGTAATGAAACTTGGTACAGCAAATGTTTATACACATTGCAATGCACTGGAGTCTAATTTAGTTCAATTGTTTACATAACCTCATAATGGCGGCTGTGCGAAATATTTCACTGACATTCTATATCTCCGAAACTATTACAGATATCACCCTGCAATTTTGTACGGTGATAAAGGGTACTAATACAAGTTTACCTATGTATAATTCATAAACCTGTAAAGTACAACACGAACATGGCGACCAAGCGAATTTGAAATATTTTAATAGACTTTTCTCCTGAGTTAACTCTCTGAGCGCAGTCAAATGTGGTACAGTAAATGATTTTGCAGATTGTAATGTACTGCCATCTAATTTAATTCAATTGTTTACATAACCTCAAGATGGCGGCTGTGCGAAATTTTAAAATTAAGTTTTTATTTCTTGTGTCGTAATCATGCCATCGAAGTGAAAGTTTGAATAATGAACGTGGGCAATAAGTGTCCTTGAATGGTACATAACTCTATGGCCTATACATATAACAATCCTAAATGGCGAGCTTCCATAATATTTAGACGGTTCTCAATATCTATGAATCTTTTACAGCAACCAAACTGAAATTTTTATGTTCATAGAGACTATGAACATAATTATGTTCACCTATAGGACTCTCAGTAACCTGGTGAGCACGAATCCAACATGGCGGCGACGCAAAGTATAAATATTTAAATGGGCGCTTCTCGCGAATTAACTATCCGAGTGCCGTGAAACGTTGCACGTTAAATGCTTACACAAATGTTGATCCACTGGCATCTAATTTATGTCAATTGTTTGCATAATCACAAGATGGCTGCTGTGCGTAATTTTAAAATCTCGTTTTTACTTCTTGTGTTCTAATCATGCGATTGAAGTTTGAATACCACACATACACAATAATCTTAATATAATAGTACGAAAATAAAAATCCAACCTGGCGAACATCTGAAATATTTAGATGGTTCTCAATATCTACGAATCTGTTACAGCAATTAAAATGAAATTTTGTATGTTGATAGAGGCAATTAACATGAGCAGGATATATGAAAATAGGCATTATAGTTCTTCACGGAACTACTTGTTTTTTTTTTTGAAAAAGTTTGTTTTTTGGATTGGCGCTATTTTGGAGACGGTGAATTTTGGAAAAACGTTTGTTTGACGATAATGTAAAGTGGCTATGCCCTCTAGGTGGGTAGCAAGTTTCAAGGGTGTAGGAGGATAAAACGATAGCCTACTTTCTCGGGAACATTGGCGATAATTGGCGAACGGATGGTCAGATTTTAACAAATGAGGTGTCGTTGGACTCGAGATGACGTCTTCTTTCCTATAGACCCCTCATTATATTTAAAAAATGTTTTGTTTTTGTTTTTGAAAGTATGCGATAGTGTGAAAAACAAACATGATAGAACGTTTGCCATAGTTGAAACGAATGGTCTCTATGATCTTTATTTTCTATAATAAAACGTTTTTATTTTTTGAGATTTTTTGAAAACACTTAAATTTTTAATTTTTAGTATTTTGGAAACTAATAAGTTTACAAATAAGTTTGTTTGACATAAATGAAAGGTCTCTACCCCCTCTACCCTGAAAATAAATATCAAGTCTCTAGGACAAGAACTATGCATTTTAATTATTTTTTGATTATTTTTTCAAATAAAAGAGTGTTTGTAGACAGAGAGCCGGTAGCGCATGACGTATGTTACAACGAGGCTATGATTGGCCATGGTGAATACAGGAAATGGCTATTTCGACGGGGCAACAGGGCGAGGGAGCGCTGTTTGATATTTTCCTACATGACGAACGAATGAAGGTGAATATTTTCAAAAAATAAAAAATCCCTGATCGTGATCTTTAAAACATGTTAGTAAACACTGACCAGTAACCGGACAAATTCATAATGGTATTAGACGAATAAAAGCAAGGCTTTTATAGTCGACGACAACAACAGAACTTGCTTTGTGTATGTATATCTGACTGGCGGCCAGAACGGAAAGAATATCTTCTTGAGGCATGGCTAGTCGGGTAACAGAATGGAATGTCAGTCAAGCTGACAACACTGCTGTCTTATGATAACAGGTGGAACCATGTGGCAACTCTGTAAAAAGGTGATAACGGCTAGCCAGGCGAGACGAGCAGCAGCAGGCAGGGGCCCCGCAGAGAGGAAAGGGGGAGAGAGGGAAAAGGGTGAACACAAAGAGAGAACAGGAAATCACGTGACCAATGCAGAGCCTGCCAAGTGCGGTGAGGGACGAGGCCAGAGGACCGCGGGGAGGTGAGGGGTTGGGTAAGAGAGTATTGAGCATGTCACTGCACATTGCGAGTCATTCCTATGGCAAACGTTACTGTGTTAACATAGGCTGTGTCTTATCTGTATAAAATAATTGCATTCGTGTGCTTAACCCCAGTTGGTTACTATATTGAATACATTATATATTTACAGGTAAGTGTAACATTAACATTGTTTAGTTTATTTTATATGCTAATCAATGCTTAAATTATTATTGGTTTACCATTTGATTGATGAATTGTTTTTATTTTGTTTGTTTTTAGATAATCTGCATACCTGTTGTGGGAGAGAGAAACCCCATTCCACCGAAGCCTAGGAGAAGGGAAAAGCAGGGCTTTTTACAAAGCAAGGTAAGATTTTTTGAAAATGATATATATAAAACCTGTTTTTATTTTATTTTATTTATTTTTGTTTATGAAAGATGCTATTTGGAATGGATATACTCATGGTGGTTTATTTTATTTCTTTTTTAGAGTGTGAGCCTGACAACTGATGTTGAGAACGTGTGTGTTTGCGACCATAGCTAGAAAATCTACGGCCGAAAACTTGGGTAAGATTTTTAAAATAAAAATCATGTCTTTTGCCACTGCTACCGATACATTAACTTGGGAGCCCCTTGAGTCATGTTTCAAGTCACGTGTCTGCCCTGGCCGCGTGGTGAATGTTAGGGAAAGTTTAATCCCAAATGACTTTGTGGAATCATTTTTGAAATTTTTAAAAGAACAAATTTGTGCAGTGCAAAGGTTGCATACGGCTTTAAAGGTCAATACACAACTCTTGTGCGATTTCATATACAAAAACAAGGACGGTGAACATAAAAATCCATTTTATATTGGCAGTAAAATGCAAGAGCTTTTGATAGCTAATAATCTGAACGAGTGGTATCAAAGCCATGTGGTGAATGCCTTGCTATCAAAATTTGATAAACTGCAACAAGGACCCAGTGGTTTAGCGTTAGACAAAATTCATCATATACAAATCAACATTTGTCATTTCAATCCGTTGAATGCTGGGTCTAGCTATATTAAAACACCACCAGCAATAGCTTCGAAAAAGGCTGTGGTGAATATCGAAAATTTTGATGATGAATCTGTTCTGTGTGCTGTGGCTGCGTATTTGCTGCCAGCTCAACGTCATGTTAACAGACCAGCAAAGTACTAGGCCAAGTTTGATGAATTAAAACAAACTTTAAATTTAACTCGTGTGTCGTTCCCTATGGACTTAACCGAGATCCATAGGCTTGTACAAGATAACTAGAACTTTTCGTTCATGGCGTATGGCCTTGATGGTGATGAGATTGTGGGTCCTCTTTATGCCACAAATGAACCGAAACGACACCATATTCATCTTTTATATCTGTCTTACGGAGAGGTGAATCACTATTGCCTTATTAAAAGCCTAAGTAGATTGCTAAGCAGTCAAATGTCTAAATATAAATGTAAAAAAGACATTTGTGACATTTGCTTGCAATATTTTGGAAACCCTACGCTTTTGGAACGTCTTAGGGTAGATTGCGTTTCTCAGGAAGCGGTGAGACTGATATTGCCACAAGGGGATAATGCTGTGTTAAGGTTTAAGGACATTCATAAGCGTGACACTGTTCCCTATGTGGTATATGCAGATATTGAAGCACTTACCACACCCATGGCGGGATGTGAACCAGATCCCACCATGAGCTCAACCACACCCATTCAAAAACATGAACCCTTTGCCATAGGATTTAATGTGGTGTGTGCCTATGACCCCACGCAATCCGCTTACAAATCCCGTGAGGGCTAGATTGTACCAGATGGTTTTTGATGAACTTGTTAAGTTAGCCGACCATGTACAGGGATTACTGGACCACCCAGTACCCATGAACGTATCTCCAGAACAGAAGCAGCAGTATGAGCATGCCACGACATGTCATATTTGCGGAAAGCCACTGATCAGTGCTGAAGACACCGTTCGTGATCACTCGCAATTTACAGGAGAGTTTCGTGGAGCTGCGCACAGCAAATGCAATTTGAACTTTTCTGCTCCTCGTTTCATCAGTGTCTTTTTCCACAATCTGGCAAATTATGACATTCAGTTTTTGATTCGTGAATTGGGTCATGTCAACAAGGGCTCGTTTACCATTATCCCCCAAAATCAGGAGCGTTTTACAGCCCTGACATGGCGGTTGAGCAACTTTAACATTCGATTTTTGGATTCCTTTAAGTATATGGCATCCTCGCTAGACAGCCTTGTGAATGGCTTGGATGAAGAGGGATTTGAAAATACCAGAATGCATTTTAATGATCCTAAGCAATTTCAATTGTGTATTCGGAAAGGTATATTCCCGTATGATTTCTGCAACAGCTGGGACGTGTTAAAGCAAAGAAAACTCCCCACCACAAGATAAATTTTACTCGGAACTAACACGCAGTACTGTTTCCGATGAAGACTATGCACATGCATGTAAAGTTTGGCGAGTGTTTGATACCAAGACGCTAGATGAATATGCTATGCATTACCTAAAACAGAATGTAATGCTGCTCACTGATGTGTTTGAAAAATTTCGTGAGTTGAGTCAGCACATTTATGGTCTTGACCCGGCTCACTATTATACGAGTCCTGGGCTCTCGTTTGATGCCGCTTTAAAATACACTCAAGTGAAATTGGATTTACTCACTGATGTAGACAAGGTTCTCTTCTTTAAAAAGGGCATTCGCAGTGGCTTTGTGTCGCTTAACCAGTGTCATTACGAAGCGAACAGTGTCTGCATGCCTGATTATTCACCAGACAAACCAGAATCGTACTTAATGTGCTATGAAGAGAATAATTTGTACGGCTACGCCATGAGTCAGCCTTTGCCCTATGGGATGTTTGCTTGGCTGACAGAGAAACAAGTGTCAGAATTCGATGTATACATGGCTAGCCAAGAAACAGGCCATGGATATGCACTAGAAGTGGATATTGAATATCCCTCATCCTTGTATGATGAACATGCCGATTTCCCTTTCTGCCTTGAGCAAATGGTTCCCTCTGAGAGTAAAGTAAAAATTGAATAACGAATGGGCACACTTTACAACAAAAATCGGTATGAGCTGCATATCCAAATGTTGGTGCAATGCCTAGACCATGGCTTGGTGTTGAAGAAAATCCAAAGGGGTATTTTATTTGCCCAAAAACCATGCCTCAAGCCATACATGCAACTCAACACAGAGCACCGACAAATGGCAACACAGCAGTTTGCAATTATTTTTAAAAAATTAATGAACAACTGCATCTATGGCAAGTCCATGGAGAATGTCCGCAAATACCGCGACATTAAATTGGTGAATGTCTGGGAGGGGTAGTGGGGTGCCCGGCGGTACATTGCCAAGCCAAATTTCAAATCGATCAAAATTATCGATGAGGATTTGGCCACTATTGAAATGAGTAGGACCAGCGTGACCATGGATAAGCCCATTTACTTGGACCAAGTCATTTAAGACTTTTCTAAATCCCTCATGTATCGATTCCACTATGAGTTTGCCAAACGCCATTTTGAGGACGCATCTCTTTTGTATATGGATACGGACTCATTCATTTACCACATTCGCCACTGCAACCCCTATGACGTCATGAGGCAGCTTAGTGACTGGTTCGACACCTCTTCCTATAGCGTTGACAACGTGTTTCAGCTGCCTATAAAAACAAGAAGGAAATGGGCGTTTTAAAAGATGAAAGCGGTGATTCCATTATGACGGAATTCGTAGGTTAGGCCTCGACAATATATGCTTATCGCACACTAGACTGTAAGGAAGCCAAAAGAGCAAAAGGTGTAGGTAGGGCAGTGGTAAAATCGCTACGTGTAGACGATTACTTAGCGGTTTTACGCATTGGCAAAGCTATGTCCCATACACAGTGCAGGATACAATCCAGCAACCATCATTTGTATCTTGTGGAACAGAGAAAACGCACCCTCGCCTCCATGGATAACAAACGTGTGTGGGCTGATGACTTGCTCACCAGCCTGCCCTTGGGTTATGACAGCACGGAGGAGGAGGTGTGATTTTTCTGTTTGTTCGTTTAGGGTCATAGCTTTTTTGTAACTTGTAGATATAGTATTTTGTAACTATTTTTTGTCACTGTAAATAGTAGATTTTGTAATTCGTGACAACCCACTTGGACCTTTTGCTCTTTTAAAAGGTCTATGCAACCTTATTTTAATTTTTTATTTTAAATTTAACAGAGTTGGAAATTGGAAAATGGTATATAGTTTGATTCTGTACAAAGTTGTGGTTTTTGTAAATATAAAATAAGTAATATATTTTTAGTAACTTTTCTTGGTAATGTAAATCGTAAATGGTAAACTAATAAAAAGTTATTTTGGGATGAGTGTGCATGTCGAGATAAATAAAGTGGTTGTGTTTTTTCCCAAAGACAGGTGTGAATGTATGAGTAGAGAGAAAGCTAGTGCGTATGTATGACCAGAGCAAACACGGTGAGGTAGGGTGAGTGGGGAGGGTGTAATTTCCACTTATATAGTCATTTTGTTATGTCAATAGTTTTGTTTTTTCTTTAAAATATAGCGGTCAATAGACATCAATAGACACTTACCTGCACTAGTCGTAGACCTGTACGTTTCTCCAAACACACATAAACTCACTGCATCATCATCATCATGGTCAAGCACTCGCATCAACATCATTGACAAATCTCAACTTTCGACATACACCAAATGGAAAAATGTGAAAACAGCAAAGTGGAAAATCCATGTTTCGATAACACCAAAATTCAAGAAACGTAAAACAGTCATTTTAAAAACTGGAAATGCTCATGTGTGAAATATAAAAATTCAGAAACATAAAACGGACATTTTTAAAAAGTGTCATCAACATAACATAGAATCCATATCATCAAAACGCAGAACTTGAAACAGACATTTTTAAAAACTGTAAATTGCAAATTGGCAAATGGCAATGTGTGAAAATGTGAAAATGAAAAATCAGCTCATCAACATCATGAGTTTTAAAAATAAAAATAAAAACATCGTGTTCTGGTAAATCTTTGTTTTTTTTATTTCATAACCATAGGGATTGACAAATGACAATAGAATACAAACACATCCCAATTCCTTAATCCTCAATTCCTTAATGTTCGTGTCCACGCATCATCAACTTTCCTATCATAGCACTCATGACAATCAGGGCTGCCATCCTCTCTCCCACTGAGGCATCACAGGATGTGAAACGTTGTTTAGTTTTCTTCAATAACAATTTATCTGCCACATGTCTTAAACCAGGATGACTATGGAGATAAGATAGGTCATGTTCTTTGCTTGCTTGATCCAAAAGATTAATGGGTATATCACCATGCTGCAACCGTTTTTCTAGATGAGTTCCAGGGCCACAAAAACGATAACCTGGAAGATGGATTTCGAAAGGTAAGTATTGAATCACTTTGTCAATGACGCCATTGCCAGTACAGGTCTGGCATATCCTTTTCCATCGATGGTGAAAAGGTTTGGTCTTCCTCCTCCTATGTGGACGATGTTTGTGTTTGTTGTTGTTGTTGCTTTTTCTCGCCATGACACTCGTGGAATGATTCAACAAAGTCTTTACACGGACTTTTATGACCGTGATACAGTTTCACTAGTTGACAAGTCGCGCACTGACGCATAGAGGGTATTTTTGCCAGGTTTACTTGCTTATGGTGATCGTAATCCGTATAAGGTTGCTATTCACTCAACACAGGGTCTTGAGTCCATGATTTTGGTACATGTTGCCAGATTTCTTTCACCACGTTGGCGGCCACAAAATAAATGAACGACTTGGGCAGCGCTGAGAGTTCCTGTTTGGTAAAACTGTCTAGTTTCTTTTTTCACACAAAGAACTTTCCGATGGCTTTGTCCGTAGCATTGCCTTTCTTCATGGTATCACGTTTTGTAGATGTTTACACGTCGCTTGTAGAAATCTCACTGGCGTCATTCAGAGGTAAATCTTGATTTATAATTTTATTTAACAACTCCCAGCAGGCATGGGTGGTTAACCAATGAAAGAGATGCCAAGCATGTGCTAGAGCTGTATGGGTAATGTTGCCACAGGAACAAGTCATCATCAGCGTTTGCAGGGAGCGGCAACCCAAGTCCATGAGGTCGATACATTGACAGTAAGACGCTAAAAATGGTTGCAACCATTCACGTTTTTTCATTACCTTTCACAAATAACACATTGGCCGAGGACAAGTGTGCTTTCATGACCACTTCCAAATATTTATAGGAAATGGTTCCTTGATTCCAGTCTAGTTGCCTATGATTTTCAATCCACTCGGTTTGTTTACGGTCTTTTTCACACAACAAATCAAAATCATGGGGTGGTTTAAATAGCAAATGCGTAGCTTGCGATATCCAAAATGTGGTACAATCGATAATGGCCACTTGTTTAAATATAAATTTGTTGTCACCAATTTTAAACCCTCGGCAATCCACAATGAGAGTGCGCAACATGTTGACGTTTGCCTGGACCGAGTTCAACTGACAACTGACTGACCATTGTCCACTAAAGTCTACCCATGACATGGACTTACCAGCCATGCTAGTTTGAAAAAAGAAATTGAGGTTAGGGTGGGACAGGGGGACATGAAAAAATAAGAATTTCAGAATTACATCATTTTATTATCATAACACGTCTTACAGGCTTTTGTCATTTTGGGATAAGGATGATACCAACTGATATAACAATATAGTCTCTTGTGTTTGTAACTTCCATAACACCGATGATGTCCCAATGTCTCTAAACTAGGCTTTTTGATGGTGAGCTGCTCACCGAAGCACCATGGACACAATAAAGTCCACACGTATCGTAAATTGGTTTTTTTTTTCATCACTCAGTGGCACGAATGAGGGATAGCTTGAATGACAGGGTATATTTACCACCTCCATTCTGCACAGGTAGGAGAAGGCAGGTTACCAGCGCTGATGTTCCTGCTTGGGTTCATCGCTCTCTTGCCATTGGTCTATGATGATGGGAAAAAACGCACATTTCACTTCATCTCTTGTTTTTAAATGCTAGAATCCAGCGGCTGCAAAGGCTTGAGGGTTTATGAAAGGCACTGGCCATGTTGCAAAAGTCTTGAAACGTAGTTCCTCAGAGTTTAAATTCATGGATGTGACTTCTCTTGATGCTTTAAAGCAAGACATTTTTTTTTAGCGTATGACTTTTAGTGCCGGGAGTGTCCGAGGACATGTTCGGCTCGCCAGTTTTTGTAGCTACTTCGAGACGGACACCCAATGGGTGAGCTACAAGTACCGTTGGGGAGGGAAGGAGGGAAGTTGGATTGTAAGGACGAGGAGTTGGAAGGTAGCGGCTGTGGCCTATAGTTAGGGACCAACCCCGGCATTTGCCTGGAAGGAAGATGGGAAACCACAGAAGACCATCTTCAAGGTTGCCGGTGGGGGGATTCGAACCTCCTCGCCTCCCGGATGTGAGCGACTGCCATCAGTCATGCCGTAACCACCACGGCTAACTCACCCGGTTAAGCAAGACATGACTGAGCGGCTTAACGTGGGTTGACCTGTTATTTATACACTCGTCACTTGGTTGGACAGTGGATAATAGTTGACTTGTTTGTGATGAATAATCAAACAGTAGGCCGTCTTATTAGGTGGTACATTGTCATGCGTTTCAAAATCTAGTCGAATGTCAATATTGGATGGCTTGACAGACTCTTTTTGACTTTTAAAGTCGCACATTTTTCCGTATTGACAGAATGTAATAATAAAAGTTTTTATGGTTCCGCCTAGTCAATACTTGTTTTATTAGAGATTTTATCGTGACATAATCACTTGTCTTTACGTATGTTGGGACATGTTTCGGTGTCTAGTAACATTGACACCATCATCAGCCTATGGTTATTGGCAACACTCAATGACATTAAGATACTTATTAAAACAACACACAGATGACTAAAATACCACTTTAAAAAAATTAAAGTGTTATTTTAGTCATCTGTGTGTTGTTTTAATAATTATTTTAATGTCATTGAGTGTTGCCAATAACCGTAGGCTGATGAAGGTGTCAATGTTACTAGACACCGAAACATGTCCCAACATACGTAAAGACAAGTGATTATGTCACGATAAAATCTCTAATAAAACAAGTATTGACTAGGCGGAACCATAAAAACTTTGTTTATTATTAACAGACTCTTCCAGGTAAGAACAGTCAAAGACAATCTGTGGTGCCCTTGCCTTAAACGCTTGAGGTAGCAGCATGGGGCCATTCTCTTTTTGATAATACGACCATCGAAATTTAGAAAACAAGTCGTACAGAGGGCCAAACTTATATTTTGAAAAATCCAAATCCAGTCTTTCATAGAGAAACACAGCTCCGTTGATGAAAATACATGCATTTCTCAATTGCAGGTGATCAAATTGCGTGGCATCTTTGGTTTGTTGATACTTGCGATTTGTTTATAAACCCACTATCATGTAGAGAGGTCTCTCTGTATAGCGAGCTGTTTTTACAGACCAACTGTGTGTGTTGGTAGTGGGCAATAGCGGGTACTCATAGAGTGCCCAGCTTCTAAATTCCATGGGTAGAGGCATATCTCTCTGTACCATCTTGAGTATGTCCAGCTTTTGCTATCGTCAAGGGTCACATGGGGCACTTTCCATAGCAAGCGTTGTAGTTGAATTTTTGAATCTATGGGGGCATTTTCGGCTATCTTGAGTGCATTATTATCACTCCTGTCTCTCACCAGTTAAAGCACTTGCCTTGCGTTGACCACAATGCGCTGGTGATCTTCGGCAAAGCCTAAAATCAGTTTAAGAGGTAAATATCCAGTAAAGGTGGCGTCGGTGTGTACCATCCAGTCATTGGTTGAGTCAGGGCACCAACCCGCCTTGCAAAGTGTTTTACCTTCTTCCTCACTGTAAGAGGGATATAGTTTCATGACACTGGAAATACCCAAATTTCTAGTGCTATCCACCACGCTATCGTTAATGACAAACCGCACCTCAAAAAAGAGAAAGGCCAAACCATGGTTGTCCAACTGTCATATGGTGGGTGTATAGCCGTCGGCTTTGGTGAGCCGACCTTCAATCTGAATGACACTTTCATGCGGTAGGGTGTAAATATCTTGGCTGTTGATAACATTTCGAATTTCATCATTGTTATTGAGTCCAGGTGTTTGAGCTTGATAGGAATGGAGATCAATTCTTACCACTCCTGGTTGCTCCTCGATGCGGTTCGCTACCTCTAGGATAGAATTCATTCTGGGGGTTGACGTGGTTACCCAAATGCTGTAAAATCTGCCTGTCCTGAAATGTTAACGTGTATTCACGTGGCAAACAACTAACACCATCCCTAGAAGGTGTTGTTGCTTTATATACAAACTTCATAGTGGCTTTAGCACCAACTTGTAAGTCACTGGTGTGGTAGAATCTAGATCAATGAGTTGTTGATCTCTATTGATCAGTCTTAATGTTATATTACTTATATCATTGACAGCCACAGAATGAAAAGGCACCACTGGAGGGTTTTCACGAATAATATAGCCATTGGACGATGTCACAATAAAGTCATAAAGCGAATGTGATGGTTTTTGATTGGTGTACACTTGGCTAATAATATTACACGTCAACGACACATGATGGTCCTCAATGAATTTCACTTCATGGTCTGATTCATGTTTTTAGTTGGGCTCCAACACGCGTGGTTTAAATCCTAGTAATGGACCAATGGAATCGGGGCGTGTTTTAAAGTCAATGTTGAATGTAGAGAAAATACTGAAGCGATGAGTGTTGGTATTTCCTACAAGTTCAAACTTGCACGTGCCATCGAGAAATGACTTTAAACCATATTCATTGATCAACACCACATAAAAGTGTTCATAAATGTCATCGATCGTGTATCCACCAGAGTTCAGGGTGAGCACAGAATCATCATAGTAAAACTTGTTGTTCTCATTTTCACGTATGTTGTATATTCGATTGTACGTTACAAGTGAAACAAGTCCCAAACCATAGAGTTTTTCACTCAATTCGATGGACGGTTAATAGTCTAGGCTGACTTCGGGTCCACGGCCATGCAGTGTAAACGTTTTACTTTCTGCCGACGTACTGTTGACGTTTTTCATATGCTGCGTCTTATATTAAAGAAATAAACTTAAACGTCCACACTGTTGGCTGTTAAACGTTTGCTCACGTTTCACATTATAATATATCTTGATCCTGTTTCCAAAATAGGTAACTAGTTCCATGGGCGGGGGCAAATCCCCAAAACTGTCAAAGTACCATACGAAGGATCCCTCTTTGACATAAGCTACATAATGCGTTCCTGGTCCTCAGTGATCATCCAAATTGAAAACAGCACATTCCTGTTTCCAGGGTCGTGGGGGTAATTGGTTTCGCATAAACACACCTCGAAAATGAGAAAGCTTTAGTTGTTTAGCATAGCTTTCCACTTGTTGATGCGTCAGGGCATGTCCTGATATGGCTGAGGTTATACTTTTTTTTTTAAATATTTCGAAGTGGTGAAATCCCAAATCCTTGTTTATAAAAGGCTGGCTTTAAATTGGCATTTCTAGCTCCCATAGCAATCGCTTCCATCGTTTCATTATGTCGCTGACTTTCTTTGAGTTGTTGCTTGCCCTGCTGAGCGGCTTTAATGGTTTTCACCACTGCACTGGCACTGCCCAAAAGTGAACCCAGAGCAGCCAGACCGGCAAATAAAGCAGGTATAAATCCCGCTCGTTTGGGGACAGGAATTACTCGCCCTTGGTTTGAACCCTGTCGCTGAGGTTTTGGAATAACACGTCTCTGTGCTGCTCGAAGGGCTTTCCTTATGGTCAACACATTATTTTTATTTTTTTTCTTTCGCAAGGGTTTGTCCACGAATGTCTTAAGCCCAAGCTTTGCCAAGAACAAAGTCCTTTCTTTAGTCTTTCTCACTACATACCTTTGTTTCACCATGATGATAGTCACCAAAAACCTTTCGCAAGAAAGTTTGAGTCACAACTAACGTCAGATTGTTAATTCATGGCTGTATATTCCAATTCCACATAAAGTGGGAAATCGTTTAAGGGTTTTCCAGTTTGCTTTTCATCCCATGTCAACATGAGATGAAAGGATAATTCGTCACCTGCATTGACCAATTCATGGTTATGGACCAACATCCTTTGACCATTTATCTTTATTTGTAAATGGTTCTCATCAGGTATGGCATATTTGAAGTGAATGGTTCCATCATAGTGTAATCGATAGTGGTTTAAACCCGAAGCAAGCACATAGGTCAGGTGCTGGTCATGGACTATCGGTAAATGGTTTCTGTCATTCACAGGTTTTTCATATGTCAGATACACTGAAAATACAGATGGGATAAAATTATAAAGCCTTTTCATTTCATAGGTCACGTAACGCTTGGTATAGACACCGACTTCGTCTTGTGGGTCTTCCACGTGAATAATACGATGGTGATTAGCGCTATAGCCATTCATCGTAAGCTGAGGCACTTTGTCATAAAACTCATACACTTTGTTATCCACATACTTTTTCGTAGCAACGTCTGTAGACAGTTGATGATGTTTTACATGGGTTAACCGCTTTCCCTTAAAGTCATAATCTCCCTGTTTTGTGCGTGGCACTACAGACCTATTCAAATAGTGTTTATTAGCAGGATCTGTTTCTTGTTTAGGATCATGTATGGGGACAGACCTAGCTTTGGCCATCAACGCACGTCCAAAGACATCCATCGTGAACCTGTAGTACGAGTCTACTGTTTCCATGACAAGGCTCGGTGTCCTGTATATAGACAGCCTGCTAGCCTGTCTAAGCCTTAGTTGATATGAAGATTATTAAGCAGCAAGAGTCATTCCCCGTGGGGGACATGGTTTCCCATCTCTGTCCCACATCACGTGAACAACGCCATGGTTCACTGTTTCCATCTTCCATTCGCTGCATCATTGTGGGACCTTCCGGCTGTGGAAAGACCAATCTTTTGCTAACACTTATCAGAGCGCCCAATGGTCTGCGTTTGCAATATATATATATATTTGCAAAATCTCTCTACCAACCCCCTACGTGTTTCTGGATCAAGTCATGTCTGGATTACAAAAAGAGAATATGGGTTATTTCACATTTTCCACGCAAGAAAATGTTATTTCACCGGATGAGGTAAAGCCTGATTCACTCATGATTTTCGATGATGTATCCACTGAACGGGAAGGCATTATTTAAAGCTATTTCAGCATGGGTCGCCACAAACATATCGATTGCTTTTATCTTGGACAAACATATTCTAAAATGTCCAAACAGTTGATTCGTGACAATGCCAATGTCATTGTTTATTTCGCCAGGACGAGAGGACATGTCGTCACATTTATAATGAACATGTGAATCCGGATATGACCTTTCAAATGTTTACTGAATTGTGTGGCAAGTGCTGGAACACTCAACGTCATGCCTGTTTAGTGATTGACAAACAAGTGAACTCAACCAAGGACGATATCACTTAGGGTTTGATCATTTTATTGCTATTTAAGGCACTGTCCCATTCCCTCTCAAGTCATTTGTCAAGACACCATGGCGTTAGCACAGAGTCAATTGACAGAGCATATTATTAGAGAAAAAATACTATTCGCCAAAAGTTTCGTCAATTGAAACGATCACGTGCAGATCATGCTTTGTTTATTCAACAACATTTAGCACCTCCGCTAAAAGCCATGTTAAAACCCTCTTTCAAGCCATCTGAAACGCTACCCACCTTTTCACAAGCCACTCAGACGCTGCACGAAGACCCTGAGGAAGAGGAAGAGGAACAGGAACAGGAAGATTTGATTAGTGTTAGTGAAGTTGAAGATGACGAGGAACAAGTGTTTACGTCTCAAAATAAGGCCGCACCTCTTGCAGAGTATTTAAGAAAAAAGAAATCCTTGGTCATGGTTGAAACACCTTGCCCTTCCAGATCGTCTCCGTTTTCACAACCCTTGGCCACCCCTCAACATAAAGCTCAACAGAAAAAAACTTTAATAAAATATTATGGATCAACACTAGAACCCTATTTCACCGATCTATTTATTGGAAACACAGATACGATGTATGGTGTTCGCTATGAGGATGATAGTTTTAAAATTGGTGATTCATCGATTAAATTTGCTCGTACTGAAGCTGTCATTAAGAACATCAACTATAAATTAACACCAGGTCTGTTAAAGCTGCTCTTCTCTCGAACATCCTCTTCCCAAGATTATACACTAGAGGATCTTGGCAAATATAAATCCAATTTATTGGACACCCATGCCCACAAAAGACAGTATGATCCCACTCAACAAGTGAATGCCAATATATCTCAAACATATAAAACCATCATTGCAGAAATGTTTCCCACCAGTCAAAGTGGTCGTCGTAAAGTGTTCGCTTCGGGAGTGACGTTTAAACCATTAAAACCCCTTGTGGATGTTACCTACTGGCACAATCCCAATAAGCTCGTCCAGCGGCTACAGTTGTTGCATGCTTCACGTCAAGCCGGCCATACCGGTCTCGATTGGGAAATTCAAGAAATTGAACAAGAACTTCGAAATGCCAAAATTATTGTTTAAGCCCTCACCCATTAAAATGGGTATTACTCACGAGTTGCATCGCCCAGCTAGGCGTCACTATCCGCGACTCAGGTGATTTCACGAGGTGCGGATGAACTTTGGCAGGCTGACTTGGTTGAAATGATACCCTATGCTGGCGTTAACGACGGTGTAAGCTATATGTTGACCGTCATTGATGTGTATTCCAAAATGGCCTTTGTTGAACCTGTGCGTCGCAAGTCTGGTCCACTAGTTACCAAGGCCTTTCAACATATTATTCAACACTCCAAACGTCAACCTCAGTTGCTACAAAACCGACCAGGGGAAAGAATTTTTCAACAAGGATTTCTCCAGTTTTCTTAAATCTAAGGATATTCACCATTACACCACGTACAGCAATCTCAAAGCCAGCGTGGTCGAGCGGTTTAACCGAACATTGAAAACCCATATGTGGAAAGCGTTTACCGCTCAGGGAAGTTATCGCTGGTTGGACATGTTACCTGAGCTAGTGCCACGTTACAATGACAGCAAACATAGAACCATTGGGACCAAGCCACGCCTCGTGGCCAAAAATATTCAGCGACTGGATAAACTGTTTAACCCCATAAAAACAGCAGATCCTAAACGTCACCGACTAAAAATTGGGGATTTTGTTCGTGTGAGCAAATTTAAGTCTGCCTTCAATAAGGGCTACAGACCTCAGTGGGGGACTGAACTATTTCGAATTTGTCAAGTCAACTTGGACAGTCCAGTCACCTATTTACTCCAAGACCTCAACCATCAACCCATAAAAGGTAGATTTTATCTCAATGAAATTCAAAAAACAGCATTTCCTAATCATTATATTGTGGAAAAAGTGTTGAACACAAAAAGGATATAAACTATATGTAAAATGGTTAGGATTTAACTCTACGTTTAATTCTTGGATCAATAAATTAAATGTTGTGTGAACCTGTGCACTTTTTTTAATTAATTAATTAATTTATTTATTGAATCATGTTGTACGAGAGCTCTGTGTATGGCGCTCCGCGCTTCGTGCATGTACATACATGTTTGTCTTTCTCTCTCCACACCTGTGTCTAACTCCTTCACTTCATGTTGACATACAACTCGTTCAGCTATTGGCTGTCATAGGTTCTCCACTCCATCCCTCAACTCCCCAGCCCTCTGGCCCCGCCCCCCATATCCCTCACCGCTTTGCAGTGGTCACGTGATTTCCTGTTGTGTAGAGGTTTCCCTCCTTTCCCCTCACCCACTCTGCGGGGCCCTGCCCACCGTTGTCTGCTAGCCTGGCTGGCCATTATCACTTTTTACAGAGTTGTCAAATGGTTGCAAATTGTTAATACTTTACATCAATGTTGTCAGCTTTCACCCACACTCCATTCTCTTAGCTGGCTAGCCAGGCACCAAGCAGGTCTCCCGAGCAGATATTCTGTTTTTCTTTCTTGGCTGCCAGTCAGACATAGAAAAACAAGTTATGTTGTTAACAACCATAAAAAGCCTTGCTTTATATTCGTCTCATAGCATTATGAATTTCGTCTGGTTACTGGTCAGTGTTAACCTACATGTTTAAAGATCACCATGAGGGATTTTCGAATTATTCGCCTTTATTCATGTGTCATAGGAAAATATCAAAAAGCGACCCCTCGTTTTGCCATACATCGTCCCGTCGAAATATCCATTTCCTGTATTCACCATGGCCAGTCATAACCTCGTTGGAACACACGCCCAGCGCTACCAGCTCCTGTCTACAAACACTCTTTTATTTAAAAAAAAAATGCATAGTTCTTGTCCTAGAGACTTGACATTTATTTTCTTGGTAGAGGGGGTAGAGAACTTTTATTTATTTCAAACAAACTTATTTGTAAACGTATTAGTTTCCAAAATACTATAAATTCAAAATTTAAGTGTTTTCAAAAATTCTCAAAAAATAAAAAAGTTTTATTATAAACAAGATGTTCAGTAAAGAACATATAGCCTACTTTCTCCTAAATGTATGAGTATAGTTATAACTCGTGGTTATTATCAAAGAGTATAATAGAACTATTCTTTGTTGAAGACCTTAGAAACGATTTACCTCTACCAAACGCCACAACCTAGATAAAAACTGCTACCATCATTGAAGAAAGAAAGAAAGAAAGAAAGAAAGAAAGATAAGAAGTATATCAAGAATGTTATGGATCTGGAGACATAATCGACCGGACTGGCGGCGTGGCTCAGCGGTAACGTTCTCGCTTGCTGGGCCCTAGGTTGCAGGTTCGTATCCTGGCGCAGTCAGCTGGCATTTGAGGGTGCACAAATGCGAGGGAGCCATGTCAGTACATTTACTGGCACGTTAAAGATCCCCTTCGGGCCAAAATTCCGGCACCCCGGTGTCTCTAAAATCAGCAGTACTTAAAAGGGATGTAAAACCAATAACATTATTATTATTATTATTATTACGACCTGCCGTGGGCAATATCCAACTTTGAGTTGAGGCATGTCTTTACACGTCTGGTTGTGCATGGCTTTCACAACCCTAATTGAATTAACAAATCTTTCCATGAACCTACAGAGACGTGTGTATACAAACTATGTGGATATTTTCGATAATATAATCCTAACAGAGCGAGTGCATTCTAGCGGCCAGAAGAAGAAACTTTTCAATAAAATCTGGAAGTTATTTTTTTGGTAGCTAGATGTCTCGAGTAAATCTGCTGGCGAATTATGTTTTAATTAAATATATATTTTACACCATAATGTGCACAATATAACGCTTAATAACATTTTCAAGTAACGCAAAATAGGCTGTTACAAACCCTTTAAAATAAAAAGTTAAAATGTATCGTAGTATCATCTTGTCATTCTTCAAATTCGATGCGCATAGAATGATAATGGTATAGTAATCAATGGATCCCCACGTAGACTAGTCGTGACATCTATTGGTGAAATATCGAACAATATAATCCTAACAGAGCGAGTGCATTCTAGCGGCCAGAAGAAGAAACTTTTCAATAAAATCTGGAAGTTACCTTTTTGGCAGCTAGATGTCCCGAGTAAATCTGCTGGCGAATTATGTTTTAATTAAATATATATTTTACACCATAATGTGCACAATATAACGCTTAATTTTAAAACATCTGAGTAATTACAAAACAATAAACATATAACATTTCAAGCAAAAAACCTAGCTCTGATCGGGTTTGAACCATAGGCATTTGAGCGATAGGCTAACGCTCTACCACTGAGCTAATTGTGTCAACGAATATCGTTCTATTTAAAATGACTTACATATAACTTGTTAGCAAATAATGATTTATACTAAACGATTTCATCACTGGAGTATATTATTTATATATAAAGCATTTCATACAAAGTTTATTTATTTTTTATCAGTACGCTATATTGCATGCAATACTCAAATTAGTGAAATATAAGTCCGGCACAAGATATCCGCTGCCATCTTGTCTTATTACTGAATCAGTTCAGCTTTTTAAAATCACGTCTGAACTATAGTATTACAAAATAAACTTTTAATTTCGAGCGTGCCTCTTCATTTAGAACAGTTAAAACGATTCTCGGCTCGATAATCGGAACTGGTGGTCCCATGATATGGATTATAAAGTTTGCATAATTCGCACGGCCGCCATCCTGAAATGGTATGGCGGACGACCTTGTAATTTGGTCACAAGACGCATCCTATACGAAGGTATGTTGTTACCAAATTTGGTAGAGATCGGATGATTTGGTTAGTCGTTATTTGATTTTACGTTTTGAACGTTTGAGTGGCCGCCATTCAGTTTTAGTAAAGATGGCGGCGATATAAAACATGACACTGAGGTGTCCTTTGCTAGTGCTACCTTTGTACCAAATTTCGTTCAATTTGCATTCACCGTGTTCGAATTGTTAGGCGGGGACAGACATTCAGAGTACACACACTCACACACACACAGACACACACACACACACAGACTCACACACACACATACACACACACACACAGACTCACACACACACATTCACACACACAGACAGACACACTTTTTTCGCCCTGTGTTGATCTCATAAGTCTACTTTCATTTTTTGCAAAAATCGAAAGTAGGCTAAAAATAAAGGTCATAGAGACCATTCGTTTCAACTATGGCACAACGTTCTACCATGTTTGGTTTTCAAACTATCGCGTACTTTCAAAAACAAAAATTTTCAATATTTTTTTTAATATAACGAGTGATCTATAGGAAAGAGGGCGTCAGCTCGAGTCCAACGACACCTCATTTGTTAAAACCCGACCATCCGTTCGCCAATTATCGCCAATGTTCGCGAGAAAGTAGGCTAACATTTTTTTCCCTCCTACACCCTTGAAACTTCCTGCCCTCCTAGAGGGCATAGCCACCTTACATTAACGTCAAACAAACGTTTTTCCAAAATTCACCATTTCCAAAATAGCGCCAATCCAAAAACAAACATTTTCCAATTTTTAAAAAAATACCGACACACATTCTTAGCAAAGAGGACGTCACCCCAACGCCAACAACACCTCGTTCGTTAAAATCCGATCTTGCGTTCGGGAGATATCGCCAAAGTTTATATGAAAGTAGGGGGAGTTTTAGAACTCGCCCCATCCCACTACTCTTTTTGCATTTTTATCCTAGAGACTTTAAATTTATTGTGGGGGTAAAGGGGGTAGGGATCATTCATTTACGTCAAACAAACTTATTTGTAAAATTCCTAGTTTCCAAAATATAGGAATTTCAAAATTGGACTGTTTTCATAAATACATCAAAAATAAAAAAGTTTTATTATAAAATATTAAGGACATAAGGGCCATTGGTTTGAACCTTGGCACAACGTTCTATCATGTTTGGTTTTCAAACTATCGCCTACTTTCTAAAACAAAAATTTTCAAACAATTTTTCAAAAATATAACGAGTGATCCATAGCAAAGACCCAGTCAGCTCGAGTCCAACGACTCCTCATTCGTAAATCTCCGACCACGGGTTTGGGAATTATCGGCTCGCATTTGGAGTAGTGGTGGGGGTTAGAACCCCTGTCACTCACTATAGACCCATTCACCGAACTTTTCATACAGAGGGTGTACCATGAGTATTTATTAAATGTATAGGCTACACCTTAGTCAATAAATAGTTTTCAAAATATTTATTGACTAAGGTGTATAAACTAAATAAATACTTATGGTATTTTACTTATAACGCCAATAAGAAAACCTTTTTAACATGATTAATTTCATATCGTTACGTCACAATTAAATGCTATTTTACAAAATGTCACAGTGGCTGAAATAAGTTAAATACATCTAATGAAAGGTGTGGATTTCAAATATCCGGGGACTTCTTGGTGAACATTTCACTTTCTGCTACTTCCACATCGCAGGTGATGGAGAAATATATTATATTGTATTGTATTGTTGCTAGACCGCACAGCACTCAGCAGTAATTCCATTAAGACTGAGTTATTACCCCCTGGAGTAGGCTACTTTGATCCACTTCCAGAGCAAAAGCCTCTCGCTGTTTTAATCAGTTATTAATCTCGCGTTCATACCCAATTTTGTGTTGACCTCCTCAGGGATGTGAACTACCAATTGAGAACAAAGTGGGTGGTCGTGGGTGAATCGATGGTGTGTGATTAACACCGAGAGACTTTTGGTTCTGCCCAAGATCACGGGTTCAAACCCAGGCGAAGTCGTCGGAATTTTTAAGTGCGTTAAAATTCCTCAGTATGCCTTCCTTCTGAGGGGGAGTAAGCCGGCGGGCCCATGTCATATGTTCATGGCATGTTAATGAACATTTCACTAACTACAATTGTGTGAAGGTAAATTTGTAGATTGGATTGGATTAACGATCTGTTGGTTCCAACGTTCGCTGCCAGGTGAATGTTACAGTGGCATCTAGTAGCCAAGTTAATAGCTAGGTGTCGTTGACGGTAGCATTAGGTTGCAGAAGTAGGAACTACTTGAAATTGGTTGTCTGCAGTCTGAATTACAGATAACACACACTAATCTAGCCATCACAATTAACACCGGTTATCAGACAGATTCCACACACACCTTCTAAGTACACGGGGCTACATGACCACGTTGTCGCAGCTCCTAAACTGAGGAACCAACCAATCAGACTTTTGGGTATTGCGAGGGTGGTCAGGAACCAACCAAGTCACTGTCAGATATCCCCACTCCCAGTGTATTATCCGTAAGCACACGTGCCGAACCCTGCTCGCCGCTGTTATGCTACTTATTTTGTATTTGGCCTCTGTTTGATGTCATGGCTGATATATTTAATGCCAAGTATAATAGCATGTTGACTTCCCGTGTTCGACCCTGTGCTGACACCATCTGGCCCCCGTCTTCTTGCGTTCTCTGACTGAATGTTCCTTTTATTGTAAAGCGTGTCGTGCTTGGATATACCGGACGAATCAGCCGGCCCCAATAATATTGTTTTATGCAGCCCAACTAACGCGTGTTATCATGAAGGTCGATATTTCTCTGCTTGCATCCCGTACGGTACTAATGCACTGCAAGCATATCCCGCAAACGATACTAAACACTATTGCATTTCCATTCTGTAGTCACCTGGTATAATAAAACAAAAATTAATATCTTGAAAACTAATGAAGATAATTATCGGCGGTTTGTTTTAACAAGTAGAGAAACTCAAAATGCAATTTAATAGGTCTAATAAGTTATTCCTAACAAAGAGATGGTTTATTGGCTTTCATGGCCAAAGAAATAAAAGTCTGCAATTTTTCTAGGTTTATGCCGTACCAGCACAAGACATGGCATAAACCTAAAAAAAATGCTAAGTATTTTTATTCCTAACAACTTCGTCATAAACCGAAACCGACAAGCCGCGACGGAAGTCATTTGCGGAAGCGGACGAAAATTGACGAAAACGAGGATCTGTTGTTCTGACGAGGCTACATTCCACATTTCCGGGAATATGAACAGACACAACTGCTACATATGGGGACAGGAGAACCTCCACGCCGCAGTAGAGCACGAAGATGACTCACCGAAAGTGTGGTGTGCATTGTTGTGGGACAGAGTCATAGGACTATGGAGAGTAATGTTACCGGCAGTTATCTCTGCACTTTCCCATCCCACTCCCCCGGTATACTACTGCAGCGTGAAGCACATACCACGCTGAGTGTGTATGTGTCTGATTGTGAGAACCTACTGTCACCTACGTCAATGTTCTCAGATAGGGAAGTATTCGGAATGTTCCCCGCACCTTTCTATACCCCTCTCCTACCGCTGAGCTCTCTAGGTCAAGTGCATAGCTAAACGCCGGGATCTGTTCCGTTAATTCACAAAAGTATCTTGACATGTTGGATTTGTATGCTTTATACCACTTCCTCCTCAAACAAGATGGAGCTCCATGTCAATATGCGGATATTGCGAGAAATTCCTTGGACCGTATATTTACTGGGCACTGGATTGGACGATATCTTGCCTCCTCTGAAAGCCCAAACTAACGCCACTTGATTTTTCCTGAGGGGGGGGGGGGGGGCTATCAAGATTCAAGTGTACCATCCAAGTGTTACATCTGCGAGTACGAAGCTACAAAACACACGGAGAGAAGAAGGGAACTTGTAGTTTTTCGTGACTGTTATTCTTGCAATCATGAGCCACTGGACCTCCTTTTTACGTGCAATCCGAACCACAGGGGATGGCATTTCACTTTGAACATCTCACATGCATTGACTGGCAAACAGCTTGACCACTGCGCTTCCACGCCTCCACACGGAGAGACGTGGACGTAGAGATGTAGAGATTCGCTACTAATGGTGTGCATATCGAGATGTATGGGGTATGTAAAGAACATTTTCCGGTTTTTAGTCTATTTTCATTTCTAAAAAAATAGGCTTTTGTCCCATGTGTGTGTATGTGTGTATGTATGTGCGTCCATGTGTGTGACCCCCTCCCCCTAATAACGTCTAAACGACTGGAGCGATTTCCACGAAACACGGTAAGGTCATAGTACATTTCGGCTGAGCCCGACTGTGCCCTTCATATTTTATTACATCTCACCAATGTGAGACCACCCCTTTGGTCAAACTTACGAAGATAAGCACTTGGCCCTTATTCCAAAAATAGTACGAACTTTGAATGGATTCTGTCTTTAACATACTATGAAAGTTATAGCAATATTTCACTTTCCCCCCATTTCCAACCCCTTGGTCCGATTTTGCCCGTTAGCGAACTCGACCGAGATTTTGAATGGTTATATTTTATGTAGGCCGGCAGTGCGAAATATTTCACCGGCATTCCATATCTCCGAAACACTTACTCATATCATCCTGAAACTTTGTACGGTGATCAAGGGCACTACTAGACGTTCACCTATGTGACTTTCAAAAACCTGTACAAAACGAACATGGCAGCCAAGGAAAGTTGAAACATTTATATACTATCCTTTTCTCGCGATTTAACCATCCGAACGAAGTGAAACTTGCAATACACTGACATCTAATTTAGTTCAATTGGTTACATAACCTCAAGATGGCAGCTGTGCGAAATTCTAAAATTATTTATTATTTCTTGTGTTCTAATCATGCGATCGAAATCAACGCTTGAATAATGAACGTACACAATAATACTCACATAACAGTACATAACTCTACGGCCTACATATATTAAAATCCAACATGGCGATTATCCGAAATATTTAGATGGTTCTCAATATCTATTACTCTATGACAGGAATCAAACTGAAATTTTGTATATGTATTGACGCCATAAACACGAGTTCACCGAAAGGACGTTCAATAACCTGGTGAGCACAATCCAACATGGTGGCGACGTGAAATTCAAATACACAAATGGACTTTTATCGCGATTTAACCATCCGAACGCAGTGACACTTGGTACGGTATTGGATTTACTTCTACTCCACCAATAACTAATAACGTCGCTATTACTAGAGCGATGAACAACGAGTTACTCGGACCCGATGTTGCACACATGCACTGGGAAGCCCGGTTCCACTTAAGCATCCTGACATTCCACGACCCGATCCTCGACCGATAAGACTCCACGGAGCAGCCCATTATTATCAGCAACAGGAAAACACGTCCGCTCACTTCAACACTTCACTGGACTGGCAACAGTATTTCAGTTATATTTTTTGGTAAATTTCATAATGCCAGATCAGCAAAATTTCCTAGATAAAGTGAAAATTCTTATTAGAGGAATGGGGAATGAATCTATCACGGAACTACTGAACCCATGTACCATTGGTTCAAGGGGTCGAATCCATGTATTATGGTAAAAAGAAGGAAGGAAATATACAGTCTTCAGTGGAACATAGAAAGATTTTATACGAGAGGGCGAGCATAACGTTGTGCAAGAAATAAGGGTCCAGGTGGCCAGGAAATGATATCACGCATGACGCACCAATAGGAGACGATCATGGCTATAATTAGAACGAGTGGAACTTTCCGTCGGAGTGACTGCGAGCATGTTTCGGAAATTGATCTTACGTTGCAGTAAATTGGCATCGTCGCAGTTGTGCAAGAAGAAGAAGAATTAGTTTTAAAGCACTTGCGAGCATATAATTAACTAAAGAAATACATCATTGTGAATCATTTCGGAATAGAGATTTTTGTGTGGAGAAAAAGGTTTTAATAATTACCTAGAAAAGAAGTGCAAACGTGGCCATACGTCATAAAAAGTTCCCCGAGACCCGAGATGGAGGGGATTAAAAATCAACCTCGACACCCACGTACCTCAAGAGTAAATTTCATTTAATATCTCGGAATTGTACGATCGATTTTCACGTACAAAGAGGTCAGTTTACATTTAGAAAACAAGCTTTCCAGAGATATAATTTCCAAATGTGTGCGACCATTACTTCAAAAGTTGGTTCTGAAAAAGACAAGGATTTTATCGTTTTGTCGCCGATTTGTATAAAAGCCCTGGCAGAGCCAAGCCAATTATTCAGTTTACCATAGGTGCCTGAGGGCACGGTGCTGTTTCGATCATTCAGTTTACCAAAGACGCCGGAGAGCGTGGTACTGTTTCAAAGTACATGCAGTTACTAGTCAGCCCGGGGGGCGTGACGTTGGAGCATCATCACCGCAAAGTATTATTCCGTCCAGGGGACGTGAAGCTATATCACCGTACATGCAGTTTCAAACAGCCCGAGGGCGTCGTTGTATCGACATCACATCCAGTTCCGTGAGCGCCGAGGCGCTGCACTATGAAGCATCAGAGTACGAGAAGTATCATCTTAGTATCGCCGTGTGAAGACTTAGGAAAATCCTAATACAGGATTTAGTTCCACCAGTATCAGTCTTATAGTGAAAGTTCCGTATTACAGTCCTAATAGGCTGCGAACTTAAAAGAACAGGCGTTAGGTCTTCAAATAACAGGTTAGTAAAACGACTGAAAGTGTCGTAACGTTTGAAGTACCAACGATAGAGAAACGAACAGTTCTATGAAAAGTTAAGGGACCCGATCAGGGTCAGACGAAATAAGTGCCGCCTAGTATTCTGAATAAATTAGGGACTAGAGCGAAGAATATTAATAAGGGAAAATTTAATCCAAGACATTGTCTCACTGGAGACAAACGAACAGTGATTAAAAGCAGTAAGGAAGAGCAGTAAATGCTAGAGAATCATAGGTCACCGATAAATATTCGAGAGGCCGTAAATAGGACAAACTGTATCTAGGCCAACTAAATAGTGTCTAGAGAGAAACGACTTCAAGCTAGTTAAAAATATAAAAGTCGAATAGTCAGGAAACCGGATCTGAAGAATTACCGTTCCAGGGAGGGGTAGATTGATCGAGGCTTTCAACTTCTTACCAGATAAGGAGCCGACATCAAAGAGTTTCACCCTTGGAAACGGGAAGCAAGAAATCACGTGTGCAAGGCCTAATCAAAGCCTCAGTGATTAGAAGCAGTGTAATGTAAATATAGAAATTTTGTGTTAGTATAGTAATTTTCAGTGAATTTTATTTGTGTATAATAGAAGAATACAGAATTGTATTCAAAATGTTACCAGTGTTTAAGGTATATAAGTTATATATGTGTCAAGAAATGTCAGTGTGTGACATGGAATTAATCAAGATGGTTTAAACACATTAAGTGGGCGAGATGAAACATCGTTGGAAAATACGGTCGGGGACCGTCCTATCATGTGAGTAACCATTTCATTATGTTATGTGTTGGGGAATATTTGTGTACAATCCACCTGAGAATGAGAAATAGGGATGTTTTTGAATAACAAATAACAGAATAATAGCGCGATCTGAACAATTACAAATTAAGAAAGTATAAAAATAATTATGTGAAATGAATAAATCCCTGAGGGAAAATGTATGAATTAAAATATCAGTGTATTTGATAAATGATTTAATGATATGAAAGCAAGCGTAATAATAATAATAATAATAACAATTATATAAAGGAAGATTAAGTTGAATTATATGAAAGTAGTAGCTTTTGAGCTCCTGTAAAAGAATAAATACATGTTGTGAATGCATGGTCTTAAAGTATAGCCATTATTGCCACGGGAGAGGATTAATATAAAAATTGAGATGTAGATCAAAGGTTGATTTTGAATTTATCAGTTCTTTGAAAAACTTTGGCCGTAAAGTAATGTATAGCGCAGGTAGCGCATTAAAGTAATTTGTCACGCTAGGAAGGCGTTGAACCTAAATATACTTGGTAAATTAATTATGAGGGGCAGTTGATTGCGGTAATTGAGCTATGATAAGTCCTCCATATAGTGATATGATCATGAGGCCGTTGTGTGTATTTTATAAAAGGGTGCTATTTATTCTATTATGAGCGCAGGTTAGACAATGGTCGCCCTAAGTCGCTATTGTTGTATAAGTCCTCCAGTATGGGATGTGGTTCCCAAGGCAGTGAAAGAATCGAACCCAGGTTCGTCTGTGTGAAGCCCCTAAATATTGTTGTTGTATTGAATTATTCTTACCCATCAATGAGGACACTTCATAATTAATAAATGCCAAGGTTACGAGAGTGGTCTATGAACCTAAATAATGTTAAAATAAATTAATGAAAAGCCAGGTCTGTTCAAAGAACTGCGTATAAGAAATAGCTGTTTAAAGCATAGTGTAGCCCGTCTCTGTGGGCAAGACTTGGGGTTCCTGCTCCCGGCCAATAAATCACTCTGAGTGGTACGGTCCGACCCTTACTATTAACGGAAGTGCGGTAGGTCGGGTGACCGTCTGCTTGAAGTTATAATACACCATGAGTGTTTAGAGTTTGTTAATGTCCCGGGATTCGAACCGAGGTTCTTGTAGATGAAAGATACCGCTTGCAAGTTCAGATCGTTGCTTTCTTATGAGATAATGGTCTTTTAAGACAAATAATAATAAATCCCTAATGCAATGTTATATGATGTAAGAATTCACGAGTTCAATGAAGACAATTAGATTTCGGGAGTGATCTTAATTTTTGACATGTTCAAGTAGTCTTCTATAACTCGGGAGTACATAAGTGTTTTCCCAATCACTGTAGTGAATTTGTTAACTTGAGAGAGATGGTAACATAAGAACATTGTGAAAAGCCCAAAATTTTAAGTGAAGGAGTAACAGTACTTTAATAAGAATTACATATTGTTTTGATTATAAGATACTCATATAATATGAAGTGAGGTGTTGTATAAGAATAACACAGCGTATATAAACAGTATCGAGCCGTTGGGAGCTCTTGATTATTTGAATTTTAAAAGGGATACTTTATGGAAGTGAAAAGAATTATAAGTTTGTTGGTTTGTAGGAAACCATTGATTTTGATTTAACATTTGTTTTATTTTAGGTATTCTTTGCTCACTCTGAACAAGTTAGAAGTATGGGTCAGTATTTTATTTGTTTATTTTGTTGTAGCGCCATATATTTGGTTAATTAAATGTTTTATAGTAGGAGTTGATTTGGTTTATTTATTTTGGAAGTGTATCCTCTATTTAATCCAAAATGTGTAAGTCACAGAGTGGGAGAACATACCATAACCCCGAAAATCCCGATTTGAGTATTGCTGGCATACAGTGATTTGCATATTCCATGCTGGAAGGGCACACTACGTGTGAGGATTTATTTTATTCGTTTGGCACCTTTCTCTACAGTGGTGCTGCTCCTCCTCTGATTATGTTTTTAGCATCCCCCCCTTCCCACTCCTACTCAATAGACACTTGTAGCAACTTCTCCCGCTAAAATACTTTGAAAGTGAACAATCGGGGATAGCGCTTCAGGCAATGTGTATCGTTCCCGTCGTAATCCGTATTATCAACGTTACAGGGGCCCCTCTCTATCTCAAGCTGACAACATAAACACATTCACAGACGTCACTTGATATAATATGTCTGTACGGAATCATCAGTGCGGATCTTCGTCTCCTACAGTACTACCTTTGTCCATATTGTCGTAACTACTCAGTAAAGTTAACTGAGATGTTCTGAGAGTTCCATAATCAATTTGACTAAGCTGCCTGCCGGATGGTGTGACGCAAGACGCTCTCTCTGGCAGTCTTCCCAGATAATCTGTTGCCAATTATAACTGGCTTCTTAGTCATCAGAATCTTAAAAGCCTTTTAGCCTATTTTCATTTATGAAGATATAGGCTTATGAGATCACCTTTTGTCCGTGAGTGTGTGGTGCGTATGTGTTTGTTTGTGTGTGTGTCTAATAACTTCTAAACGGCTTGGCCGATTTCAATGAAACTCTGTAAGGATATAGCACCATTTTGAGCGATCCCGATCGTGCCCTTCAAATTTTATTACGTCTCACCAATCCAAAATGGCGGCTGTGCGAAATATTTCACCGGCATTCTATATCTCCGAAACTATTACCAATATCACGATGAAATTTTGTACGGTGATAATGGGCACTACTAGGAGTTCACCTATGAGACTTTCATAAACCTGTCAACCACAAAGCCAACATGGCGGCCAAGGAATTTGAAACTTTTAAATAGACTTTTCTCGCGATTTAACTCCCCAAACGCAATGAAACTTGGTACAGTAAATGTATCAAACATATTGTAATGCACTGGCATCTAATTTAGATCAATTGTTTACATAACCTCAAGATGACGGCTGAGCGAAATATTTCACCGGCATTCTATTTCTCAGAAACTGTTACTGATATCACCTTGAGATGTTGTACGGTGATTAAGGGCACTACTAAAATTAATGTTTATCTATGTAACCTTCAAAACCCTGTGAAGTACAAAACGAACATGTCGGCCAAGCGAAGTTGACATATTTTAATAAACTTTTCTCGCGATTTAACCATCTGAGCGCAGTGTAATATGGTTCAGTAAATTTTTATACACATTTAAATGCACTGGCATTTAATTTTGTTCAATTGTTTACCTAACCTCAAGGTGGCGGCTGTGCGAAATTTCAAAAATAAGTTTTATTTCTTGTGTCGTAATCATGCGATCGAAATGAAAGTTTGAGTAATAAACCTACGCAACAATTCTCATTTAATTGTACATAACTCTATGGCCTATACATATAACAATCCAACATGGCGACCAACCGATGTATTTAGACGGATCTCAGTATCTACGAATCTATTACAGCAATCAAACTGAAATGTTTTATGTTCATAGAGGTAATGAAGATAAGTTCACCTATGGGAATTTCAATAACCTGGTGAGCAAAAATCCAACATGGCGGCGACGCGAAATATAAATATTTAAATGGAAATTTCTCACGATTTAACCATCCGAGTGCAGTGAAACTTGGTACGGTAAATGCTGATACAAGTTTTAATCCACTGGCATCTAATTTATTTCATTTGTTTTCATAACCACAAGCTGGCAGCTGTGCGATATTTTAAAATTTGTATGATGATAGAGGCAATTAATATAAGTGGGATATTAGAAAATAGGCCTCAGTTCTTCACAGAACTACTTGTTTCAGTATTGCCTTCGTATTCTAATTGTTTCTCATTTATCGGTGATGCGAGGGTGAACTGCAGTAAGTCCGGAGATCAGAGGTTCAAATCCGTCTATGACAACGACTATCCTGAAAATGTGTAATTAATCTATGATTTTCTTTGTGATTGCATAGCCTAATTTATGTTACAATGCACTCTCCTAATAAGTGATCACTATAATGTCATGACCGACTGAGAGGAAATCTGAATTAGATTTGATCAGGATTTTGCCACACTCCCTCCAGCTAAATGCCAGGATATTGCCGTATTTCATGTCGCGGGCCAAAAAAACCTATTCCTGATTCTAATAAATGCTGTTATACACACTACTACCATCACCACAGAAACATACAGTAGGTTATTCAACACTCATCTAAGTACACAGAGCTGATGATCAGGAGTCCCAAGCCCGTGAAATAAATTAACAACTTAATACCAACAGCATATCAGTTGGTTAACACGTTAATGTGCCCAATGAAAATAACCGGGGGATAAATAGTACATTATGCAACGAGCCCATAATGGCAATAATTAAGACACGAATATGATTATAAAAATTCCTGTCGACACGCCGGAAGGCGGTGGTAGATTTCACCGGGCAAAGTTTCGGGATAGGCAGAATATGCAGGTTTTCGTAGAAGGATCCGACCTCATTTATTGCGAAAAAGTATTTTACAATTGGAGCTTAATTAATATTATTATTCGTCTTTCTAAGCATATTTTAAACATTTTATTGTCTTATGGGGACGGTAACCTTCTCGTCATTTGGGGTCCATTTTTAGCCTATTTTCAATTTTGAAAAAAAAAATAGGCTTATGAGATCACCTTTTGTCCGTGTGCGCGTGTGTGTGTATGTGTGTGTGTGTATGTGTGAGGTGTGTGTGTGTGTGTGTGTGTGTGTGTCCCTAATAAAATCTAAATGGCTGGAGCGATTTCAGTGAAACTCGGTAAGTTCATAGCACTATTCCCGGGGACCTTGACCGTGCCCTTCAAATCTTGTTACGTCTCACCAATCCAACATGGCGGCTGTGCGAAATATTTCACTAGCATTCTATATCTCCGAAACTATTACCGATATCGCCCTGAAATTGTGTACGGTGATAAAGGGCACTACTAGAAGTTCACCTATGAGACTTTCAAAAATCTGGTGACTACAAAACCAACATGGCGGCAAAGCGAAGTTGAGAATTTTAAATAGACTCTTCTAGCGATTTAAATATCCAAACGTAATGAAACTTGGTACAGCATATATACCCCATATATACATTGCAATGCACTGGAGTCTAATTTAGTTCAATTGTTTACATAACCTCAAAATGGCGGCTGTGCGAAATATTTCACTGAGATTCTAGGCTATATCTCCGAAACTATTACAGATATCACCCTGCAATTTTGTACGGTGATAAAGGGTACTGATACAAGTTTACCTATGCATATTTCATAAACCTGTCAAGTACAAAACGAACATGGCGACCAAGCGAATTTGAAATATTTTAATAGACTTTTCTCGTGAGTTAACTCTCTGAGCGCAGTGAGATGTGGCACAGTAAATGATTTTGCAGATTGTAATGCACTGCCATCTAATTTAATTCAATTGTTTACATAACCTCAAGATGGCGGCTGTGCGAAATTTTAAAATTAAGTTTTTATTTCTTGTGTCGTAATCATGCGATCGAAGTGAAAGTTTGAATAATGAACCTATGCAATAATTGTCCTTGAATGGTACATAACTCTATGACCTTTACATATAACAATCCTAATTGGCGAGGTTCCGAAATATTTAGACGGTTCTCAATATCTATGAATCTTTTACAGAAACCAAACTGATTTTTTTAATGTTCATAGAGACTATGAACATATGTTCACCTATAGGACTTTCAGTAACCTGGTGAGCACAAATCCAACATGGCGGCGACGCGAAGTATAAATATTTAAATGGACGTTTCTCGCGAATTAACTATCCGTGTGCCATGAATCGTTGCACGTTAAATGCTTATACAAATGTTGATCCACTGGCATCAAATTTATTTCGATTGTTTGCATAATCATAAGATGGCTGCTGTGCGTAATTTTAAAATCTCGTTTTGACTTCTTGTGTTATATTCATGCGATTGAAGTTTGAATACCACACGTACACAATAATCTTAATGTAATAGTCCAAAAATAAAAATCCAACCTGTCGACCATCTGAAATATTTAGACGGTTCTCAATATCTACGAATCTGTTACAGCAATTAAACTGAAATTTTGTATGTTGATAGAGGCAATTAGCATGAGCAGGATATATGAAAATAGGCTGTATAGTTCTTCACGGAACTACTTGTTATACTAGTGGTCACACGGTCCATATGCAAGGTTTCGACACTGATGTGTAACTATCTAATGGTCTGCTACGTCTTTACGCAAAATGTTATATCCCGCATAGATTTTGGTTGGTTCCTCAGTTTAGGGGCTGTGACAACGGGACGGTCAATTTCAAGTTGTAATGAATAATTTTGCTAGCAAATACTAGTCAATGACACCTAGCTGTGAACTTGGCTACTAGATGCCACCGCAACCAGATACTCGGAACGAACGTTGGAACTTCCCCTCCGATGGAAAGCATTCCGAGGGATTTTTGGCGCTCATAGCTTATCCGACGAAATCAGCCGGCTTTTAACCCGCGACCTTGGGCATAGAAGTTCAGCATGCTACCAGTTACGCCACCGAAGCCGCTTCCCAAAGAGTCAGATAGAAAACTGAATGTGATATCGTGCAATAGCGTTGTCATGGCAACGTCTGATGGCTCATCCCTCATTAATTTAGTAGAGTTGTCATGGCAACCTCTGTTAGCTCTTGGCATTTTCTTATAATTCCGAAATCATTTTTCTCATCGCTTGGCGTAATGGTGGGTCATATCAAAAATTCATTCAGACAAAAGTTTTAGTTAATTATTAGGGGAACATTGTTCACTTTGTACGGTTTTGATATTGTGCCTATTAAGAGAGATATGATTAGTGTTTTCCGAAAAACCCACTTTTTTCCACGCCTTTGGTCAATGGTTGGTGCTATCCAAAAACGTTTCAAACATAATTTTTTGGCACTTATTCGACACATATTAACTTTGAATGGATTCGATATTTCACGTATTAAGAGAGTTATAGCGTTATTTCACTTTTTCGAAAAAAAGCTTCCCATTTTCACCCCCTTCGACCAATTTTTCCCATTAACGAACTCGACCGAGATTTTAAGGAGATACATATTATGTTAATAATTCAAAGTGATCGGTGCAAAATTACGGCAGTTATCGTGTCCACAAAAATTGATATATACGGTATACATAAATTATTTATATAAACCTTTGAACTGACGGTGGTTTTGGGGTCTGGGGGATGTGAAACGCGAAGATGTGTCGAAATTTTCCGGAAGTCGAAACATGGTAGACCTACTGCAATAGTTAGCTTTCTAATGAAATCTACCTAAAATAGGCTACATAATTAAACAGGAAGTTCCGTGACGAACTAAAGTGCCTACTTTTCTTAATATTTAAGATGCATGCCAATGATTAATCGATATGGATCTATCTAGAATAATGACGAAATTAAGTTGGTAATATCGAAATTTCTAATTAGTTCGAAATACTGTATACCGGGCATAATGTAGCCTAATAGGGCACTACAGTTGGCAGCCCTGGTGACTGAATATATTCTTAGTTCCATCTCTTCAGGTACAGAATACAAAATTTGGTTGGAGTCCAATGAATAGCATGGACGTTACATGCAGTTAAACATTGGATCTAACAGCGCGCGTAAAATCATGTTAGCAACAGTGTCATGCATGTATTGGTCAGAAATAATCTGAAATAATACGATCTACTGTTGTGCCAATTTTGAATGAAATCCATTAGTTAGTATAGAAGTTACATGCATTTTAAAATTGGACCTATCAGCAGGCTTAGAATCATGTTGGCAGCACTGACGTATATTAGTTACTCCAAAGTAATCTAGAATGCCAGGTACTATACGTGTGCAAAGTTTAGAGCTATTGGCTTGCATTCTTTCTGACATATTGATATTAGGGTATCTAAAATAGAGACAGCATTTATTAACAGTTGGCAGCCCTAGTTGCTCTTAAGAATACGCATAGTCATAGCTGTTAAGGTACACGTAGCACATACGATATTTGGTTGAAATCCAAATGATAGTATGGAAGTTACATGTATTTAATTTGGACCTCTCAGCAGGCTTAGAATCATGTTGGTAGCACTGACGTATATAAGTTACTCTAAATTAATATAGAATGTCATGTACTATACGTGTGCATAGTTTAAAGCTGTCGGCTTGCATACTTTCTCATATATATTGGTATTTGGATAAAAACAATTAAGAGCATTTTTAACAGTTGGCAGCACTGGTGGTTCATAAGAATACGTTCAGTCATATCTAGTTATGTTCACATACAACATACGAAATTTGGTTGAATTCCAATTGATAGTGTAGAAGTTATATGCATTTAAATATTGGACCTATCAGTAGGCTTATAATCATTTTGGCAACACTGCCATATATGGCCTTCTGGAAATTAAACTGAAATATTATTCTCTATATGTGTGCCGATTTTGAAATAGCTCCCATTCATACCTTCCAAGATATCCAACATGGAGCTCAAATTTCAATTCCGATTTTTCAACAGTTGGTAGCACTGACATCATTTTCAGATATGGCCGTGAGATATTCAAGTATAGATCTTTACTCCTACCAAATTTTATTTCGATTGCTCCAGCTGTTTAGGAGTTGGTAGGGGGGGGGGACACACACACACACACAGCCAGACAGACAGACAGACAGAAGGACAGACAGACAGACAGACAGACAGACACACATTTTCCCGGATCGATCTCATAAGACTACTTTTTCCTCATTTTTGCAAAATGTGAAAAGTAGGCTAAACAAGAAGTTCCGTGACGAACTAAAGAGCCTACTTTTCTTAAAATTTAAAATTCATGCCATTGATTAATCTATATGGATCTATCTAGAATAATGGCAAAATTAAATTGGTAATATAGAAATTTCTAATTAGTTCGAAATACTGTATACCTGGAATAATGTAGCCTAATAGAGAACTACAGTTGGCAGCCCTGGTGACTGAATATATTCTTGTTTCCATCTCTTAAGGTACAGAATACAAAATTTGGTTGAAGTCCAATGGATAGCATGGACGTTACATGCAGTTAAACATTGGATCTAACGGCGCGCTTAAAATCATGTTGGCAACAATGACATACATGTATTGGTCAGAAATAATCTGCAATAATATGATCTCTTGTTGTGTTAATTTTGAATGAAATCCATGTTAGTATAGAAGTTACAGGCATTTTAAAATTGAACCTATCAGCAGGCTTAGAATCATGTTGGCAGCACTGACGTATATTAATTACTCCAAATTAATCTAGAATGCCAGGTACTATACGTGTGCAAATTTTAGAGCTATTGGCTTCCATATTTTATGATATATTGATATTAGGGAAACAAAAATAGAGACACCATTTTTTAACAGTTGGCAACACTGGTTGCTCTTAAGAATACGCATAGTCGTATCTGTTCTGGTGCACATAGCACATACAAATTTTGGTTGAAATCCAAATGATAGTATAGAAGCTACATGTATTTAAAGTTGGACCTCTCAGCAGGCTTAGAATCATGTTGGTAGCACTGACGTATATAAGTTACTCCAAAGTATTACAGAATGTCAGGTACTATACGTGTGCATAGTTTAAAGTTGTCGGCTTGCATACTTTCTGATATATTGGTATTTGGAAAAAATAAATTGAGTGCATTTATTAACAGTTGGCAGCTCTGGTGGATCTTAGGAATACGCTCAGTTATATCTGTTTATGAACACATAGCACATACGAAATTTGGTTGAATTCCAATTAATAGTGTAGAAGTTATATGCATTTAAATATTGGACATATCAGCAGGCTTATAATCATTTCGGAAACACTGCCATGTATGGCCTCCTGGAAATTAAACTGCAATATTATTATCTATACGTGTGCCAAGTTTCAAATAGCTCCCATTCAAACCTTCCGAGATATCCAACATAGAGCTCAAATTTCAATTGCGATTTTTCAGCAGTTGGTAGCACTGACATCATTTTCAAATATGGCCGTGAGATATTCAGGTATAGATCTTTACTCCTACCAAATTTTGTTTCGATTGCTGCAGCCGTTTAGGAGTTGATAGGGGGACACACACACACAGCCAGCCAGACAGACAGAAGGACAGACAGACAGACAGACAGACAGACAGACAGACAGACAGACAGTCACACATTTGCCCGATCTCATAAGTCTACTTTTTCCTCATTTTTGCAAAATGTGAAAAGTAGGCAAAAAATAGTCCTCTCGGCACGCCGGAAGGCGGAGGGAGGTATATTTCATCGGGCAAACTTGGGGATTGGCGAAAATAGGCAGAATATGCAGATTTTCGTAGAAGGATCAGACCTCATTGATTGCGAGATTTTTTTTTTTTTATAATTGGAGCTTAATTACCTTTGTCTTTCGTCATTTTATGCATATTTTAAACATTTTATTGTCTTAAGGGGACGGTAACCTTCTTGTCATTTGGGGTCCATTTTTAGCCTACTTTTCACATTTTGCAAAAATGAGGAAAAAGTAGACTTATGAGATCGGGCAAATGTGTGTCTGTCTGTCTGTCTGTCCTTCTGTCTGTCTGTCTGTCCTTCTGTCTGTCTGTCTGTCTGTGTGTCTGTCTGGCTGTGTGTGTGTGTCCCCCTATCAACTCCTAAACGGCTGGATCAATCGAAATAAAATTTGGTAGGAGTAAAGATCTATACCCGAATATCTCACGCTATATTTGAAAATTATGTCAGTGCTACCAACTGCTAAAAAATCGCAATTGAAATTTGAGCTCCATGTTGGATATTTTCGAAGGTATGAATTGGAGCTATTTCAAAATTGGCACACGTATAGATAATAATATTGCAGTTTAATTTCCAGGAGGCCATACATGGCAGTGTTGCCAAAATGATTATAAGCCTGCTGATATGTCCAATTTTTAAATGCATGTAACTTCTACACTATCCATTGGAATTCAACCAAATTTCGTATGTTGTATGTATACATAACCAGATATGACTGAGCGTATTCTTAAGACACACCAGGGCTGCCAACTGTTAATAAATGCACCTAATTTATTTTATCCAAATACCAATATATCAGAAAGTATGCAAGCCGACAGCTTTAAACTATGCACACCTACTGTATAGTACCTGGCATTATATATTAATTTGGAGTAACTTATATACGTCAGTCCTACCAACATGATTCTAAGACTGCTGACAGGTCCAACTTTAAATACATGTAACTTCCATACTATCATTTGGATTTCTAGCAAATTTTGTATGTGGTATGTGTACCATAACAGATATGACTATGCGTATTCTTAAGAGCAACCAGGGCTCTTAACTGTTAATATGTGCTGTCCCTATTTTTGTTACCCTAATATCAATATACAGTATCCGAAATTATGCAAGCCAATAGCTCTAAACTTGACACACGTATAGTACCTGGCATTCTAGATTACTTTGGAGTAACTAATATACGTCAGTGCTGCCAACATGATTCTAAGCCTGTTGATAGGTCCAATTTTAAAATGCATGTAACTTCTATACTAACTAATGGATTTCATTCAAAATTGGCACAACAATAGATCATATTATTTCAGATTATTTGTGACCAATACATGCATGACATTGTTGCCAACATGATTTTACGCGCGCTGTTAGATCCAATGTTTAACTGCATGTAACGTCCATGCTATTCATTGGACTTCAACCAAATTTTGTATTCTGCACCTTACGAGATGGAACTAAGAATATATTCAGTCATCAGGGCTGCCAACTGTAGTGCTCTATTAGGCTACATTATGCCATGTATACAGTATTTCGAACTAATTAGAAATTTCGATATTAGCAACTTAATTTCGTCATTATTCTAGATAGGTTCATATACTGTAGAATAATCATTGGCATGAAAAGTAGGCTCTTTAGTTCGTCACGGAACGTCTTGTTATACTTGTGGTCACACTGTCCTTATGCAAGGTTTCGACACTGATGTGTAACTATCTAACGATCTGTTACGTCTTCACGCAAAATTTTATCTCCCGCAGAGAGTTTGGCTGGTTCCTCAGTTTAGGGGCTGCGACAACGCGGTCATGTAACCCCGTGTACTTTGGGTGAGTGTAGAATCTGTCTGATAAACGGTGTGAAATGTGATGGCTGTATTAGTCTGTAATTCAGGTAAGGACTGCAGACGGTCAATTTCAAGCAGTAATTCCTAATGTTGCTACCAGATACTACCGTCAACGACTCCTAGCTGTGAACTTGGCTACTAGATGCCACCGCAACCAGCAACTCGCAACGAACGTTGGAACTTCCCCTCCAAAGGAAAGCATACTGAGGGATTTTTAGCGCTCTTAGAAAATCCGATGTCTTCGGTCGGCTTTGAACCCGCGACATTGGGCATAGAAGTTCAGCATGCTACCAGTTACGTCAGATGGAAATCTGAATCTGATCTTCTGCAAGTGCGTTGTCATGGCAACGTCTGATGGCTCATCCCTCATCAATTTAGTAGAGTTCCCATGGCAACCTCTGATAGCTCTTGGCATTTTCTTATAATTCCGAAATCATTTTTCTCATCCCTTGGCGTAATGGTGGGTCATATCAAAAATTCTTTCAGACAAAAGTTTTAGGTAATTATTAGGGGAATATTTTCCAATTTGTACGGTTTTGATATTGTGCCTATTAAGAGAGATATGATTAATGTTTCCCGAAAAACCCACTTTTCCCCACCCCTTTGGTCAATGGTTGTTGCTATAAAAGAACACTTCAAACATAAATTTTTGGCTTTATCCGACACATAGTATGAACTTTAAACGGATTCGATATTTCACATATTACGAGAGTTATAGCAATATTTCACTTTTTCGAAGAAATCCCCCCATTTTCACCCCTTCGACCGATTTAGCCCAGTAACAAACTCGACCGAGATTTTATAGATATACATATTCGGTAGAAAATTCAAAGTGATTGGTGCAAAATTACGGCAGTTATCGTGTCCACAAGGAACTGATATATATATACATAAATTATATATAAACTTTTGAACTGACGGTGGTTTAGGGGTCTGGGGGATGTGAAAGTCGAAGATATGTCGAAATTTTCCGGATGTCGAAACATGGTACCCATTGCAATAGTTAGCTTTCTAATGAAATCTGCCTAATACTACCATCAACGACACCTAGCTGTGAACTTGGCTACTAGATTCCAACTCGCAACGAACGTTGGAACTTCCCCTCCGAAGGAAAGCATACTCAGGGATTTTTAGCGCTCTTAGAAAATCCATCGACTTCAGCCGGGTTTGGACCCACGACTTTGGGCATAGAAGTTCGGCATGCTACCAGTTCCGATACCGAAGTCGCTTTCCGCAGACAGATGGAAAACTGAATGTGATCTCGTGTAGTGGCGTTGTCATAGCAACTGCTGATGGCTCATCCCTCATCAATTTAGATGCGTTGTCATGGTAACCTCTATTGGCACTTGGCACTTTCTTTAATTCCGAAATCATTTTGCTCATCCCTTGGCGTAATGGTGGGTCATATCAAAAATTCTTTCAGACAAAAGTTTTAGGTAATTATTAGGGTAATATTTTCCCTTTTGTACGGTTTTGATATTTTGCCTATTAAGAGAGATATGATAAATGTTTCCCGAAACACCCACTTTTTTCCACCCCTTTGGTCAATGGTTGGTGCTATCAAAAAACTTTTCAAACATAAATTAAACAAAACAATTTAAAACAAAATCAAACGAAATCAAATAAAACAAAATTAAATTAAATTAAACAAAACAAAATAAAACAAAATAAAACAAAACAAAATAAATAAAATAAAATAAAATAAATAAAATAAAATAAAATAAAATAGAATAAAATAATTGAATAATTAATTTTACGACATGATTTTTATTCACAAGTGGATTAATCATCACAATTGACACCGGTTATCAGACAGATTCTACACACACCCAAAGTACACGGGGCTACATGACCGCGTTGTCGCAGCCCCTAAACTTAAGAATCAACCAACCAAGTGGATTAAACGAATTTTGCAAATGGACGACTCAAGTGGAGACAAAGAAAACACTGAATGTGTTGTCACTTAGGAATCTGCTGGATTGCTCTAGCCCACAATCGTAATGAGTGCTCTGCTATTCTAGAGCAGCACGTCCCTTCCTGCTCACTAGACTCCTTATCCAGGACATCCGGCGGAAAACGGTGGGGAAAATTCTGAACCCACACCTGTCCTCTTCTTAATCCCAACCTCAATTACAAGTGGTTTTTGGTTGTTTCTTTCCTCAGTTTAGGGGCTGCGACAACGCGGTCATGTAGCCCCGTGTATTTTGGGTGTGTGTAGAATTTTCCTGATAACCGGTGTTATTGTGATGGCTGTATCTGCAATTCAGGTAAGAACTGCAGACGATCAATTTCAAGTAGTTCCTACTTCCGCTACCGAATGCTACGGCCAGTGATACCTAACTGTGAACTTGGCCACTAGATGCCACCGCAACTGACATCTGGGGGCGAACGTTGGAACTTATTAGAGCGTTAATCTAATTTACCCTACACATTTTGGCTTCAAACAATTGTAGTTAGTGGAAGGTTCTTTTACTCTTCATGCCAAAATTCTATGATATGGGCCCGCCGACTTTACTTTCCCTCCAAAGGAAGGCATACTGAGGGATTTTAACGCTCTTAAAAATCCGACGACTTTGGCCGGGTTTGAACCCGCAATCTTGTGCATAGAATGTCAGCATGCTACCAACTACGCCACCGAAGCCGCCTTAAATTGCAAGTGTAATTAATACCATAGAAACTATACAATAACATAGATTATCAGACAAATTCCATACACATTTTAGTAAAGTGAGCTAGCAAATAACGTATCAAACCCTTAAAAAAACAACGGACCTGTAAATATTCAGCTTGTATGAACGTACAGTAAAAAGCATATTACTGAGATGTTCCATCTCCTAAATAAATACTCCTCAACATGGTGCAATTGTGCTGTCACAGTAAGCATACTTGGAGTCATACGTAGTACAGTCATTAAATTCATAGAATGGCGCCTAGAGTACAGGCCACCGGCGGAAGCAGTGAGTCTTACATGTTGCCATAGAACACGGCGTACACTTACAGATAACCACTTCCTCCCCCAAATTAGCCGCCGTTGGCCGCTATGCACGTCTGCGAACGTTCGTATATCTGCTGGGAATACCGCTGTAGGATAATGACAGGAATGTCCCGTAGGACTTCTCTTGTGGCAGTAATGATCTCTTCGACCGAATTATATCCACGCCCACGCAGCTTTGCATTATATCTGGGAAAGACAGAGAAATCGCATGGTGCGAGATCAGATGAGTACGGAGCGTGTGACAAAACGGTGACCTGTTGCCTTGTGAGTTCCTTTTGATTAGATGCAGTTCAGGACCTTGTCATGCAGTAACAACCAGTTGTTCTTACGGCAAAACTGAGGACGATTTCGACGAATGAATCACGTAGATGGCGAAGGATCTCCTTGTAGCTGGTCTTGTGGACAAATGCTCCTGGTGGCGTGAATTACATGTGAACAACACCCAGTGAGTCGAAGAACAGTTCAAGGATCACTTTGACCTGTCTTGTCGGATATTTATTTTTCCATCACGGCGTCTCTAAAAGCCGCAGTAGTTAAAAGGGACGAAATAGTTTAGTTAGTTATTGTTCTAAGGGGCGGAACTACGTGGTTATCTGCCCCTGAATGAGACATAAACATGAAAACATTTTCTTTCCATCGTGGCAAGGATCTGAAACATTTCACTAACGGAGTTGCTTAGTTTTTGGCAGAACTTTACGTTTGCTCGTTGCTCAGACAGCAACATTCTCAAGTCCTTCCTTGCGTATTCTACGTTACTTCACAACAGAGCATGTACTTCTACTGACATTATATGCACACAGCTGCCTCTCGCCGGGGCGAGAGAATCACTGCACCATCCTGCGGTGCAACCTCTCTGTTGTATTTCATCACAACGACAGCATGCACCTAGTCCACGAACTATTTATTTATAAATAAATAAATAAATAAATAACGTATACTGTACGTATTATAAATATGGCGCCATCATTCCGGGGTGTGTCTACTTGGGGGATTTATACGTACAAATCTGAAATCTCTAAATTGATTGTCTTGATGTTGCTTAGATATATAATACGTATATAAGATCACCGGGCAAGAAATTAGTTACCCCCTAGAGACATCGTTCTAAAGTATTACCGATTAACAGCACCTGCAGTCTTGAAAACTGCCTTAATTTGGTGGCAAAGGGAGTACATGAGTTTCTGCATCTATGCTCTACCTAGTTGAAGACACTCACTAATGACTACTGTAGATCCCATAGAGCTACCACATTGCGGGGATGCCGATTTATGCCTTTCACGCCCTGTCTCAAATAATCCCGAACATTTTCTGTTTGATAAAGGTCGGATGACCTAGTGAGCCACTCGAGTAGTAACAGAGTCCCTGTGTGCTTGTCAGAACAGGTAGGGGCCGTCCATATATTACGTAATCACAAAGGAGGGGGAGGAGTTTTGAAGTTTATTATTACGTTGATGTCGTGTGGGGAGGAGGTAAACAAAATGACTACGTAATCGCTTAACAAATAACAAAATTCAACTCATTACGTTAGTTAAATCTAAAGGCAAATTTTGTTTCACTTGTAAAATTAGCAGAAGCCGTATATTTACCAAGGAACTTTTCTATTCATATATTAAAGAGGTTGAGGTTATATTTCTGATGAAAAATAAAGTAGGAATATCGTTAATTGTTCGAACATTTATTGTGCTTTTTGTGTCCCCCAAAGCACCTCAGGAAATTGCAGCATTATAATTTTACAGTGATTGATGTTACTGAGTCTGTGACATTGGGCTTATTGTTTAATTTATTTATACGGATAAACGGTAAATATTTGAAACCATTCTTGCAGTGTTGTCTGTCAACACAAATTTGCCCAAAGACTGGGTGGGGTACAAATAATAAAATATAAAATATATAAATACATTCCTGGAAACATTTTACATGTATTCGTTGACACTATTATAATGGGGCAATTTAGGATTCCGCATTTCGACCTTAAAGTGACCATCATCAGATCTTGATCACTGTGCTGAGGTTTAAATTTATCACTTTTGTATTTACATTACTATTGTAGCTCGTCTTCGGTGTTTACAATATGATTCGCAATTTGAATCTCGTTATATGTTAGGTTTGTTTTGTCTTAATTTTTTTATGAATTACGTGAGTAATGGTGTGTTTGCACGTGAATACAATTTAGAACAACACAATATAATAAAGAAAAAATAACCAAACACAGCATGCACAAAAATTCTATTTTTAACGTTTACTTATCTTAGTAGAGTTATAGCCTCTCTGCAGAGTTGTCTTGCCGCCCAGTAGTTCAACAAAAAGGATCCATTGGTTACCGAAGTCATGGTATGAGAAACATCCCGAAAACTTCAAAGGATCACCTAGGGTCTAAACTACAACTCTCCATACTGCGGATTAAATACCACAATGGGATTTTGTTGCGCTTGGTGCCGTGCTCCATATCAAAACAGTAAACTTGCAAGTTTATGGAGCACAGTACGCACCTCTATCCACTGTCGGTGATGTTTGGTCCATTAAGACGTGCATATTGAAGACTGACTCACACACATCTGCTTCACGTCCATTGTCATATGACATCGGAGAAGAACTTCTCGAAACTATTTTCACAGGATATTTCATGTTATCGAAATAAACAATTTACGACAATTTTTAAAAGGAAGTGACAGTTCAATATTTTCATTCCTATTGATCTCGACACATTTTGGCTAACTACAAACGCCTTTGTTCACTCCTATTATCCGCTGTATTCTCCACATTTTGGCAACCTACAAACGCCTTTGTTCAGCTGTATTCTCCAGGCGATCGATCAGCTGCATTGAGCGCGAAGTGTTACACAGAAATGCACTCCAATATGAAAGGATTCCAGAGGAATAATCAAAGAGAAGAGATGATAAGCCATGATTCTCTTTGATGAGAATGGAGAATACCGACGTCCATCCAATATCTTCTGATTGGTTGGTTACGTATCAGCTTTCGCTCTTGAAACGCTACCGTGGTACACGCAGTGAAGCGATGTTGATTTGTGTGAATTTGAGTGTGTGTGGAATCTGATAGCTAGTGTCATTGTGGTGACAGTACTAATATGTTTATTTGTTACCAAGGCTAGGAATCAGAAGGAGATCGCCGTGGCTATGGTGGTTATTAACCAACTCTCTTTACCTGGGGTAGAGGTGGGAACCCTCGAAAGACCACGTCTATGACCAAGGTTAGTAGAAGAGAGGTTGGCTCCACTGGCAGTAGGGTGGGGGTAACGCGTCATCGGGCCTGCGAGAGTCACCCCAGTCTCCATTTACACAGTGGACGGAGGAAACTATGTGTGTTATTTACTTGTTTGTTAATAGGCCTACAGTATTTCTTTTGTTCAAGATATGAATTGTGTTACGTGGTGTATTACACATTAATAAACAGGTGAATATAATGTAAATTAATTACATCAGATTACTATGGAATCTATCTTTGCATATTCTAGCCCATGGGTAAGTTGTTTCTTTACGTTGGGTTTTCTTTTCTTTCAGTTGTTTAAAATGCCGGGAAAAATTTGCAGTGTTGCAGTCTGCAAAAGTAATTCAGAAATTGTTAAGAAAACGGGAGAAAAAATATATTTCTTCAGATTTCCAAAGGATGCTAATCGTAGGAAAACGTGGGTGCAGAAATGCCATAGGAAAGATAAATTCGATCCGAATAACAAACGGATTTGCAGCAAACATTTCAAACCAAGTGATTTTGAAGACGAAATTCGAGCTCGACTGACAAATACTCACCCTAGAATATGAAAAAATACGTCAATACCTTCTTTAAATTTACTGCCTCAAACACAGTGCCAAGACACAACTTCACGTACAGAACGCTCCCAGAAAAAAGAAAACAAACAATTACTAAACGAAATATTGGATTCAACATTTTCCAGTGACAATAATTCCGTCGTCAATGACGTCAATGTCAATGATTCTGACACAAAATATAACGATCTTCTCATTAAATACAACGCATTACTTGAAGGAACCAAAAAACTGAAGGAAAACATGCAACACTTAGAGACTCGAGCAAACTGTTGGCAATCAAGAAACGGGGAATTAGAGAATTCAATTCAGCAGTATGAATGTGATTTTGACAAGAAAATTAAAGATACGTTTAAAGATTTGTTGACACCAAATCAAGTCGACATTGTTAGGAAACGGAAAACAAAGGCAAGATGGACAAACGAGGAAATAGCGAAGGCATTTACCTTAAGATATTTAAGCATCCGAGCATACAAGTATACCAGAGACACACTGAAATATCCATTACCTGGATTATCAACTTTGAAGCGCTGGGCAGGCAATGTTGAATTACGAAACGGTTTATTGAAAAACGTAATAGAAGTAATGAAAATTATTGGACGAAAGAAGAATGGTCAAGAGAGAGTCACTGTTCTTTCTTTCGACGAAATGAAAGTGTCATCACTCTATGAATATGATGCTAAAGCAGACGAAGTCGTGGGCCCACATACATGCATGCAAGTTGTAATGGCAAGAGGGTTATTTCAGAACTGGAAGCAACCCGTGTACATTAATTTTGACAAGAAAATGTCGAAAGACATTATAAATGAAGTGGTTACGTCACTACATAATATTGAATATGATGTAGTTGCTTGTGTTTCGGACTGCGGCGGGGGAAATATGGCACTGTGGAAAAAACTCGGTATTACCATTGAAACTACACACTACGTGCATCCAATGATAGAGGAAAAAAATCTACTTTTTCGCAGACGCACCTCACCTGCTTAAATTAATTCGTAACTGGTTCATTGACACTGGATTCTGTCTTCAAGATGGTACTGTTATCAAGAAACAACCGGTAGTTAAATTAATAGAAAGCACATCTTCAGAAATTAACTCATGCCATAAAATTACACCACTACATATAAACTGTGAAAGAACTCAGAGACAGAATGTGTCGTTAGCTGCTCAGCTTTCTTCCCATACTGTAGCAACAGCATTGGATCGGTATTTACCAGGAAGTAACCCACAACAAGCCAGAGATGTTGCAAGTTTCATTCGTCTAGTGCATAGTTGGTTCCAGTTAATGAATTCTTACACACTGTCTTCATTAGCTCCACCCTACGGAAAGAATTTGGAAGCCCAACAAGAAATGTTAGTAACTATGATAGCCACAATGTTTGGGATGAGATGTACATCCAAGAAATCATTGCAGTTGTTTCAGAAAGGCGTCATAATTTCTTCATGCTCACTGCGCGATCTGTACGTGAGAATGAAAGAGAAATACTCGATTGACTTTATTTTGACACATCGATTAAATCAAGATTGCTTAGAGAATCTCTTTTCTCATATAAGAACAAGAGGAGGACTCCATGACCACCCTTCAACTTAAAATGCGCTCTATAGGTTGCGGATGATACTGCTAGGGAAAAACCCCGGTATTGTACACAACAATACCAATACCTTGAATGTGAACGAAGAAAATAATGAATTCTTGTTAGCAAGTGTCGTGAAAGAGGCGGGAATAAAGGAGCCTAAAATAAGTGAATACCTTCCGGATGAAGAAAAGGAAAGTGCAGATATCCTCTCAACTTCTTTAAATGACGTAATGCCTTCTCAAAAATTCTGTTCAGAGAAAGATGGCCTAGAATACATCGCTGGCTTCCTCGCAAAGATGCATCAGGAAGAATTTCCCGATCTAGGCAAGCACACGCATGAGATCGAGAAAGATGACTTCCATTGGGAGAGTGCACCGTCTTGGGTTAGAAGTTTATCTTTCGGCGGTCTCATACAACCTTCACAAAATTGGCTCAAAAAAGTGGAGGAAATGGAGGAAATGTATCAGAAGTTTCATGGAGATACGTTCAGATTTCGAAAACGTATCATTGCAGTTACAGCTGATATTGTTTCAAAGGAGATCGCTAGCATTCCGCGAAAACTAGTTGCAAGCTTCTGCCGCCAAAGAGTATTTATAAGAATAAAATATCTTAATACGAAAAAAAGAGAAGCATCGACATTGAAAAGACAAAACTCGGGTGATCAAGAGAGAAAAGTGAACAAGAAGATCAAGAAACTTGTTTCATGAAGTATTGGTGCACAAAGTGGACATTCTAGTGAATTGTTTCTGGTTGTAGGAGACAAAAACATTTGGATCTTGCAAGCACCAGAAACCAAATTTTACAGAAAATGAAAAAAAAAGAAACTTTGATTTTTTAAATTTACTTTTTTTGGAACGTACTAATTTAGTTAATTGTAAATTTGCAATGTCGTTTGTGCTGTATCTGACCGAAAATTATAGGCTACTCTCTCTCATCATAGGAACAAGTTCAACGCCTTCCACAATCTTATGTACTAAACTTTGTGAAGATTCATAAATGTAGATTAGCGGCTATTAGTTGAAATATTATTTAGAAACTTTCCTCCCTATAAACATTGGAAACTGTACTATTTCCCTGGCCGCCGCAAAGATATGAAGATAATGGTTATTCACATGTTCTTATTATAGTATTTTGTAGCATATTCAATTTATTCAGTTACATTGAATATAATAAATTGTCAAATTTGTTGGCAAATACGTAGAATTGGGTAAATTTGTTTACTCTGGGGTTTTCCACTTAATAGTGTTGATGTGGTTGGACAAAGTGAGAATTAAATTCCGCGGGGTCACCAACATTGTGGTGCGTGCTGTTATCAGTGACAGTTTTGCTGACTCCGAGAGTGGCGGAAATGAAGACGAACGTGCAGGCAGCAATGAACAGCAATGACAGCATTATAATAATAATGCAGTGCTTAGTGAAGCAGTGGGGAGCCTGTTGGAGATATAGTCGGCTGTGAGTATGTTTGTATATACCAGTTTTATTATGTTGAAGAAGATGTATAATTAAATTAGTCATGTAATTTAGCGTTCAGCGTCATCTATTATTCACAACAATTCATTAGTTGATACTCTGAAATGGCTGCTACCCTTAAAAAATATTATTTACTGAGCACGTAATGCGCTACGGACTAATGACTGATTCAAACGCAGCAGGCCCGTGACGTATTCCCGCGCGCTCTCCCATTGGCCGAGAGTTATGGGCCAACCTGTAATCTACTAACCTTGGTCTATGACAGCTGAGGTGGAAATTGAGCACATCTCTTCTTTGTTCTGCCTCAGACTACCCCGTTCCAACCCTCAGACCAGAATTTAATTTCTTGACAGAGCCTGGAATTATATCCAGGACCTCGGAATCCCAGCTCAATACGTACCCCGAGGTGAATTAAGACGACTTGGTGAAACGTTAATCAGTGAATCGTGATAAGATACGGAGATATGATTCCAGTTTTATCCTGGTTTAACACTATTGTTAATTTATATTAGAATAACATTTATATTTGGCAGAAGAGTATTTTTTTTATTGAATTACCTAATTATCAAATTTTATAAATGAGACAGTGACGTTCTTCTGTTACATTTCGGGTCAGCGCAAGGGGGAACATACAGCTTAAGGAGCCAAAACAATAACGATGCCTGTCATAAATCCTGAACGCCTGCCTCTCACCCGGAGGCCCCGGGTTCGATTCCCGGCTTCGTCAGAGATTTTAGAAACTGACGTGAGGGCTGGAATGGGGAGCACTCAGCCTCGTGAAGACAATTGAGCAGCTGTCTGACAGTGAGACAGCGCCCCGATCACGAACACCAAGATTAACTTTAACGTCCGAGGGGATCGGATGCGCTGATCACGCGTCACCCAAATATCTGCAGGCCGAATGGCTGGGCAGCGGTCGCTTGGTAGACCTAGACCCTTCACGGGCTGTAATGCCAGGGGTTATTTGTCGTAAATCTGGTACAACAATTATATACATAATGTTGAATTTTGGGCTTATGCCGTGTTTTATTATACTAATATTCGACGCGTTTCGAAAGAAGCCATGTCTTTCATCGTCAGGAATAATCTGGAATACGACAATGTTGCTAAGAGAAAGCAACGAAGAACATATAGAAGGTGCCCAAAGATGGACGCCATTATAGCCCCATGTTAGGGACAACGGAAAGCAGCAGTGAATTACTTTCTCAGGGTTCTGATAATAGGTAGCCAGGATTCACTGAGATTGTAGCCGGTGTCGCGGTTGAAATTATCTGGGTGTTTACGTATTTCAACCGCCTCCCTGATGATTCTGGGACGATATTGCTTTATACGGGCAAGAACATCCACTCCTTGGAACATGACATCATGGCCAGGTGTTAACGCATGATCGGCAACAGCTGATTTATCAGGTTGAATGAGCCTGATACATCTATTATGTTCCTTAATGCGAGTGCATATTGTTCTCGAAGTCTGCCCGATGTAAACCTTGCCACAAGTACAGGGAACTCTGTAGATACCCGGTTGTTGCAATTTAGGCAAACTGTCCTTAGTTGGTCGCAGGAGTTGCCTAATCTTAACAGAAGTTCCAAATACAGTCCGTATGTTGTACCGACGTAGGATTTTAGCAATACGATCCGTTGTGTTATGTATGTACGGAAGGTAAGCAGTTCCTCTTACATCTCTTTTCTCAACTGACGTCCTATTATTATTTGTTGGTTTCAGAACCGTAGAAATCAAAGCCTTGCTATAACCGTTGCTCTCAAAGGTGGTTCGCAGGGTGTCAATTTCTTCTTGTAAAGAAGACACTTCACAAATCCTCCTAGCCCTGGTAGTTACAGTTGTAAGGATACCATGTTTCTGGGCAGGGTGATGGTGAGAACTTGCGTGGAGATATCTATTGGTATGTGTTGGCTTACGAAAAACGCTGTGTCCTAAAGATCCATCCTCTTTCTTGGTGACGAGAACATCTAAAAAAGGTATTTTGCCGTCAGATTCCTTTTCCATGGTGAAACAAATAGAAGGGTGCTGGAGATTAAGGTGATCCAGGAAATGGCTAAGATTTTCCTCACCTTCCGTCCAAACAACGAACGTGTCATCCACATAACGCCACCAGATCTTCGGTTTGAAAGGAGCCGACGACAAAGCTTTCTCTTCAAAGTTCTCCATGAAGAAATTAGCCACAACAGGGGAGAGAGGACTACCCATGGCCACACCATCAGTCTGCTCATAAAAATTCCCATTCCATAGAAAGTAGGAGGAGGTCATGCAGTGATAAAAAAGTCTTGTGATGTCTTCACGAAAAAAGCCATTAATGAGAGACATAACACCATCAATAGGTACTCTCGTAAACAGAGACACCACGCCTTCGTACATTAAGGATTCCACACACTTCGTGGAAAAGTTAAAAGCTATAACACTTCAGCCGGGTGATATTCTAGTGAGTCTCGACGTGGTGTCTCTGTTTACGAGAGTACCAATTGATGGTGTTATGTCTCTCATTAATGGTTTTTTTCCTGAAGACATCACAAGACTTTTATATCACTGCATGACCTCCTCCTACTTTCTATGGAATGGGAATTTTTATGAGCAGACTGATGGTGTGGCCATGGGTAGTCCTCTCTCTCCTGTTGTGGCTAATTTCTTCATGGAGAACTTTGAAGAGAAAGCTTTGTCGTCGGCTCCTTTCAAACCGAAGATCTGGTGGCGTTATGTGGATGACACGTTCGTTGTTTGGACGGAAGGTGAGGAAAATCTTAGCCATTTCCTGGATCACCTTAATCTCCAGCACCCTTCTATTTGTTTCACCATGGAAAAGGAATCTGACGGCAAAATACCTTTTTTAGATGTTCTCGTCACCAAGAAAGAGGATGGATCTTTAGGACACAGCTTTTTTCGTAAGCCAACACATACCAATAGATATCTCCACGCAAGTTCTCACCATCACCCTGCCCAGAAACATGGTATCCTTACAACTCTAACTACCAGGGCTAGGAGGATTTGTGAAGTGTCTTCTTTACAAGAAGAAATTAACACCCTGCGAACCACCTTTGAGAGCAACGGTTATAGCAAGGCTTTGATTTCTACGGTTCTGAAACCAACAAATAATAATAGGACGTCAGTTGAGAAAAGAGATGTAAGAGGAACTGCTTACCTTCCGTACATACATAACACAACGGATCGTATTGCTAAAATCCTACGTCGGTACAACATACGGACTGTATTTGGAACTTCTGTTAAGATTAGGCAACTCCTGCGACCAACTAAGGACAGTTTGCCTAAATTGCAACAACCGGGTATCTACAGAGTTCCCTGTACTTGTGGCAAGATTTACATCGGGCAGACTTCGAGAACAATATGCACTCGCATTAAGGAACATAATAGATGTATCAGGCTCATTCAACCTGATAAATCAGCTGTTGCCGATCATGCTTTAACACCTGGCCATGATGTCATGTTCCAAGGAGTGGATGTTCTTGCCCGTATAAAGCAATATCGTCCCAGAATCATCAGGGAGGCGGTTGAAATACGTAAACACCCAGATAATTTCAACCGCGACACCGGCTACAATCTCAGTGAATCCTGGCTACCTATTATTAGAACCCTGAGAAAGTAATTCACTGCTGCTTTCCGTTGTCCCTAACATGGGGCTATAATGGCGTCCATCTTTGGGCACCTTCTATATGTTCTTCGTTGCTTTCTCTTAGCAACATTGTCGTATTCCAGATTATTCCTGACGATGAAAGACATGGTTTCTTTCGAAACGCGTCGAATATTAGTATAATAAAACACGGCATAAGCCCAAAATTCAACATTATGAATAATAACACGGGCCGTGAAAGTCTAAATGACAACAATTATATACATTTACAAGGAAACACACACATCTTGCTATTAAAAGCAAAGTTAAGAATTTTTGAAGTCAAATCGTAACTGTTTCTATTCATATTTCAAAATTTAGTTCTTGCTTTTAGGACTTTTCTTTTAATGGGTGTTAATCCTTCAGCTACAATATGAAACTCGTTCAAACCTTTGTGGCGTTAATTAGTCCTTTTGTGAAACGTTGAAAATATTTCAGTTTGCTCAGAATAAATATGAAATAATAACGCTTAATTAATTAATGATATGTAAAGGAGCTGATGGTCGCTGTTCCACCCCTTAACAACTCAATAGCTAACTAATCAACTATCATGTGGAAATGTGTGAGATTCATTTTCTAGCTGATGGTTCAATACTCGCGTTAGAAAACGAAGAGTCCAAAACTTCCTTCTAACATTGGAGATACAGTATGAGGGAAGCGGTGAACATCAGCGCAAAGCGAGGATCAAATTTTGAAAAATTGATAAAAATAGTTACGATTTGAATTTTTAACATTTAGAACTTTTCTGGTTGGTTGGATGGTTGGTTCCTCAGTTTGGGGGCTGCGTTAACGTGGTCATGTAGCCTCGTGTAGTTTGTGTGGGAGTAGAATCTGTCTGATAACGGTGTTAATTGTGATGGCTGTATTAGTGTGTGTTATCTGTAGTTCAGGTAAGGACTGCAGACGATCAATTTCAAGTTCTTCCTACATTTGCTACCAAATGCTACCGTCAATGACACCTAGCTGTGAACTTGGCTACTGAATGCCACCGCAACCGGCACCTTGCGGTGATCGTTGGACCTTAATAGAGCGTTAATCAAATTGAACCTACAAATTTAGCTTCACGCAATTGTAGTAAGTGGAAGGTTCTTTTACATACCATAAATCTATGACATGGACCGGCCGGCCTTACTTCCCCTCCGAAGAAAGGCATACTGTGGGGATTTTAATAACACTATTAAAAACTCCGACGACTTCGGCCGGGTTTGAACCCACGGTCTTGGGCATAGAAGCTCAGCATGCTACCAACTACGCCACCGAAGCCTCCAAAAAGAAGTTTTCCTCTCTTCTAATAGCAAGAAGTGTGTGTTTACTTGGAAATGTATGTAATTATTGTTCAAGATCTCTGACAGGCACCATTATAATATTATTGTTTAGGCTCCTTAAGCTCTATGTTCCCCCTTAGAGATATGTGGGCAAACAAAATATGTCAAGGACAATCACCAGTGCAATCATCAGCTTGCCACCGTGGGTGAGTGGATAGCGTGTCGGTCTACTAACCCCAAGATTGCAGGTTCGCTCCTGGCCGTGGTAAGTGATTTTTTTGAAAGGCGGCAAAAATACCACACGCATGTCATACGATGTTGGCATGTCAAAGAACCCATTTGAATTCAGTAGGCCGAGTTCATAACGGCAAAATTAATCTCGGGAGTTTCCGCCAACACTAAGTTCCTCATTTCTCTACTAGAAAGCGCTATAGTGTTCAAGGAGATTAGATATCTAACATCTAACCTCTTTGACCTTCATAGTCAAGGAACAACGAAATTTGACATGCAAGCTACCCTCTGGGTGTCATATAACAAAGCTTGCACCCGGCACCCGAGGCTATACGATATTATTATTACCAGTGAGTGGCTTCGAGTCAGCTAAGGTATTTTACTGACTCACTCTACCCCGACGTGTATACTGATAACTGATTAACCAAAGCAAAAGGAAGCACTTAGTGTTACGTGTCCGTTAATCATGCGATCATGTGCCTCGGGACGGATTCCATCCTGGAATCTGAAACACAGGACATGGCATTTCACGTCGTAAATCTCACATGCATTGACCGAGAATCAAACCCAGTCTACCTAGGTGAGAAACTGATTAACCACCAGAGGCGTTATGCCACTGAGGGCATCCCTCTGCCCCAACTTTTATCCTGACATCTGGTTAGCCGCAAGTGGCTACATGGAAACCAAGTAGTAGGATACATCATACTGTATTTTTGTCAGTTTTGAATAAGGGTCTCTTTTAAACTACAATGGAAAATGGTAGAACCAATAATTGAATTACTATCATAGCGTTCTACTTATAGCTATGCTAGTCTGGTTGGTTGATTGGTTCCTTAGTTTAGGGGCTGCGACAACGCGGTCATGTAGACCCGTGTACTTTGGGTGTGTGTACCGTAGAATCTGTCTGATAACCGCTGTTAATTGTGATGGCTGTATTAGTGTGTGTTACCTGTTTTTAATTCAAGTAAGGACTGCAGACAGTAATTGCAAGTAGTTCCTACTTTTGCTACCAAATGCAACCGTCCACGACACCTAGTTTGCGGACTTGTGTACCAGATGGCATTGCAGTCAGCACCTGGTGGTTCTGTTACATGCCATAAATCTATGACATGGGAACACCGGCTTTACTTCCCCTCCGAAGGAAGGCATACTGACGGATTTTTAACGCTCCTTAAAATCTGATGACTTCGGACGGGTTCGAACCCGCTATCTTGGACATAGAAGCTCAGCATGCTACCAACTACGCCGCTCCTATGCTAGTCTCCTAATTAAAGTTGTAATACTTCATTTTGCCATTTTTGTTTCATCGTTGGAATTTTGTTCCGTACTTTGCACACTGAAAACAAATTAATACAAAAGTAAATTATGATTTAACCATAAGTATCAAATACGTGAAGCAAAATCACATAATCTAACGGTTTCTGTTGGTCAGGGAAGGTAGCAGTGGCGGAGTTTCTACTTCACACTGGGGGTGGTACAACCGAAATATATCTTCTGATTCGAATTTTGTCACCAAAATGAGGACTGTGCTAATGTTATGTGTGGAGCAAATCCTGTGAGCTAGACATATACAAATTGAAATAACAAATTTATAGGATGCACCAAGCATTTCTACAGAAAAGGAACCTGTTGACATCGAATATAGATTTTGATATTAGGAGTCAGTTTTGAAAGCCTTTGTCTGGAGCGTGGTGCTCTATGGAAGTGAAACTTTGACTGTTGGTGCAGCAGAAAAGAGGAGAATCGAAGCGTTTGAAATGTGGTATTACAGGAGAATGATGGAGAGCAAATGGGTAGATAGAGTAACAAATTACGAGGTATTAAGGCAAGTGGGAGAGTAGAGACGTTTCTGGTGACAGGTAATGAAGAGAACAGATAGGTTGGTAGGACAAATACTAAGACACCCAGGAAAAGCAAACATAGTAATGGAAGGAAGGGTCGAGGACAAGAACTGTAGGAGTAGACCAAGGTTAGAATATATTAAACAGATTGCCTCAGATGTAGGGTGTGTTAGCTTGGTAGAGATGAAACGATTAACTCAGGAAACGGGGAATTTGTAGCGCTAGATCAAACCAGTCAAAATACTGAAGACTCAAAGGCACCCTCCAAATTGTCGGCCATCGTTTGTGAAGCCTATAAGGAAGAAATTATAGAACTTAATATTATTTTCCGTCCTGCCCATTTTAACGATCATTGCCTAATTAAAGTTATAAAGTCTTAATTTGTCATTTCCACATCCCCATTGCATTTTTGTGTAATAATTTACACATTTATTTTACTGAAGAATAAACCAGTATCAAAATAATTTACAATTTCATCAAATTTTTGAAATAAGCAAAGTGAAATCATACACAGACTAATCATATGAAGTGGTCCTGCTAAGTTTCTAGTAGCGTAGTTTCAACTCTAGGTTGTGGGTGTTGTAATTGAGTAATATCAAGATACCTTCTGATAAGGCAATGAGTTACCGTTTTGAGGAGTGTATTGATTTTGGATGTGGAGAAAACTTTGGAAACATATCAAAATGACATTACATATTAAACTATAGTTAAACTATAATGTAAGCTGCCTTGTAGTGTGCTGGCTAGCTTGGTTTGACGCCTTCTTTGTGGTACCAAGATCAATTCCAGTCCCTTCCAAGAAATTAAATTCTGATATGATGACTAGGACAGAATACATCCAGGCTCTTGTTGAAAATTTAGAAAAATTCGCTTCGATTTACACCTCAGACACCCTGAAAGAGAATACCCTAAACACTTTTCGTTTAGTGACGTTGTAAATTTCCAGTCGGTCCACACAAAGAAATCCAATTGCTGGAATATGCGAAATAATAATAACCTAAACCACATGACTACAGCTGTATGCTTATAATTCCTTTCTACAAATTCAAATACACAACGTATGTAGACACCACAATAGCTCAGGTTATTAATCAAATTCTATTACCCCAGTACACTGGGCTGATGTTTATGATGTCCAATAAAAGCCCCTGTACCTAGTATAATACATCAGTAAGTTGTGATAAAAAGGCTCTAATGTACGAATTTAAAAGCTATTATTCAGTGTTGATATCATAATATAGCAAAAGTATCGGTTTTCAATCGGTCAACACATCAATGTGTCCAGGCGTGAGTAGTACAGTTCGTCTCCCCGCCCAATGTATATGGGGACATTAATTTGTTGACCGATTGAAACATATTTACTTTACTAGAATGCTCCAACGATTTCATTCCACCAATCATTTACGCCTGATCTTGAAATCATTTCACGTGAACGCTCATCCAAACAAGGAGGGCCATCGTCATATCACTTACCCTATAGTACACTCAGTTCCTCGATCTCAATACTTTTATCTCAGTCTTCTGAAAACTACTTGTCGTCAGATTTAATCTTATCTGCTTCTGTAGGAGTAATAAACTGATAAGCTGTGTGTTCTGCAGGACGCAGGCCCATACGGAAACCCTAAACACTTTCCGTTTATTGATATTGTAAATTTCCAGTCGGTCCACACACAGAAATCCAGTTACTGGAATATGCGAAATGATCATAATAACCTGAACAAAAATACATGTGATTAAGATGATGTTGTTTGAGTCTTCAGTCTTTTGACTGATTTGATGCAGCCCTGCATGCTTCCCTGTCCTGAGCTAATCGTTTCATCTCTGCATAGCTACCACACCCTACATCTGAGGTAATCTGTTTAACATATTCCCGTCGGAAAGAAGGCATACTGAGGGAATTTTAACGCTCTTAAAAAATCCGAGGACTTCGGTCGGGTTTGAACCCGCGATCTTGGGCATAGAAGCTCAGCAAAATTCCAATGTAATTTTTATTATTGGTATGTTTATAGGGTTGGGGTCTATCAGGAATAAGCATCATGAATTTCCCAACACCATGATAACATGTTAGCCAGTGGATTGTTTCAAATACAATTTTGATTTTATTTGGGCAGAAATGAACCGATGATTTTAACTGTCAGTTGTTATGCTTGACCCTTCCTTCTTGAATAAATTTGCTGTTCCGGGGTACCTTAGTTCGTTTCCTACCAACCTAACTCTTCTCCTCATTAGCAGTCGCCACAAACATCTCTCCTATCCCAATCTACTTAACACCTATTCATTTGTAACCCTACCTACCCATGTGATCTTCATCATTCTCCCGCAACAACACATTTCAAACGCTTGAATTCTCCTTTTTTTGCTGCTTCAACAGTCCAATGTTTCACTTCCCCGCGCCACGCTCCAGACAAAGGCTTTCAAAAAGGACTTCTTAATACCTAAATCTATATTCGATGTCAACAGATTCCTTTTCTTGCCTGTGGTAACCTACTTTTTATATCCTTTTGACTTCGCCCGTCCCTGGTTATTTTGCTTCCTAAGTAACAGAAGTCTCCTACTCTTTGAGATTTTCACCTGACAATGTGACGTTCATAGGGCTTTCTGCTTTATTTTGGCTACATTTCAATATTTTTTGTATTACTTTTATTAATTTTCATCATGAATTCTTTCCTCAAGACAAAATCCATACCATTTAAAAACTCATTCAACTCCTCTGGTGTGTCGGCTAAGATGACGATGTCATCAGCAAATCTCAGAGTTGATTAAGATATACTGTATATAATACTTGCTATGGACTATAGAAGAGGGAGAAAAATAAAGGATGACATGTTTCACTCGTCAAGTGAACATCATCAGATCCAAATATTAGGTGCGTTCAAAAAGTAACGATTCGGAGGCATAATTACAGAAACCAGTACCTGTATGTTAGAAGTATTGGCCCTGATTGTTGACGCACTTGTCCCACTGAGACACGAGGTGGTGAATGGCTGTCTCATAAAATTCTCTGTGCTGCGATGTGTACCAGTTCCGCACGTACAGCTGGACGACGACGTCCGAGGTGAATCGTTGGCCCCACAGAGCCCTTTTCAGGGGACCAAACATGGCGTAATCACAGGGAGAGCGGTCTGAACTGTATGGAGGGTGGCCGAGAACCTCCCATTTGAATTTATGCAGGAGTGCCGTGACTGTGTTGGCCGTATGAGGTCGTGCATTGTCGTGGAGCAGAATGACCCCACGGGTGAGATTGCCTGGTAGTTTTGTTTTGATCGCTTGGCGAAGGGTGGTCAAGGTTTGCGAGTAACGCTGGGCATTCACTGTTGCCCCGTGCGGCAAGAAGTGTATCAGAAGGGGGCCATCTTGGTCAATGAAGATCGTCAGCATAACCTTTCCTGCACTCGTGTGGATGGCCTTGCCTTTTTTGGGTGGTGGTGACCCAGGATGCTTCCACTGGAGGCTTTGTCGTTTGGATTCTGGTTCGAAGTGATGACACCATGACTCATCTCCAGCCACCACTCGTGCCAGGAACCCACTCCCTTCCCTCGCATAGCGCTGCAGATGACCAGACAGTGGGCCATTCGACATGCTTCCTGGTGTGGTTGAAGACTTTGGGGCACCCATTGGGCACACACTTTGCGCAAGTGCAGTCGTTCTTTCATGATGGTGTGCACACTTCCGACGCTCAATCCGATCACGGCGGCTATGGCGTTCACTGTCACTCGGCGGTCCTGGGTAATGAGTGCATCAACCAGCTGGACGTTGTCATCGGTAATGCAGGGGGGTGCCCCAGACCGGGCATCATCGGCTAACGACACCCGTCCTTCCCTGAAGCGCTTGTGCCACACCTTGACCCTTGCAAGGGACATGCAGTGTTCGCCGTACACTTTTGACATTCGGCGATGTATGTCCGTTCCCCCTACTCCTTCCGCTGTCAGAAACCGAACAACACCTCTTTGCTCATCGTTTGACTCCTCCATGTCACTGTTTGCAATGCGACTGGCAGCGTTGGACGATTGATGCATTCTGCTGCTCGCTTTGTATCGTCACGTGACGTGCACGCGTGCCCTCTAGCGACGGGCTGTGACCTTCCACACTCTGGTCAGAACCACAGCTCGTTACACACGCAACGATTAGCCAATGTCGTCACCAGTTTGCGCATTCCAGCCTCCGGCTCGTTACTTTTTGAACGCACCATATACAGTATATACAAGACAATATAGCTGTACAAATCACTACCACGTGTTGTAATATTGGCATCCTGTGACGTTTCAATAAGGAACATGGCCACCACGGACGTCCAACATGGCTGTTACTCTTTGTCGCATACCACATATCAAGTTATTCAGGTCCTCTTGAGGCAGGCGATCCCACTCATTGACGATGGCCTCCATGATCTCCTGGCGGGTAATTGGAGGGCGTGGACGCTGAGCAATAGCACGCTTCAGCATATCCTAGGCATATCCGAAACAGTTCATGTCCAGGGACATCGCAGGCCATTCCATTCGTGCAATGGCGGACACGTGGATGAAGTTTTGTGCCACCGCCGTTCGATGAGGTAAGAAATGCGAAACCTATTTGGTGTGTAGTTGTTTTGGAGAGTCCCAGTGTTTTATTAAGAAACGTTGATTTCACCTTTTCTAGTGTCTCATGGCTGTTGTCCGTGCGATGGTTCCATATAACATCTATCCCGTAGCAAAGTTGCAATAGTTAATCCCTTCTCAGCTCCAACATGAAAGTTTTTCTTGAATGAAATTATGGCAATGTTATGTTGGAATATTCTTCAAAATCTTGGTCGACAATGTGAGTTCCCAGTCTCATGCAACACGGACCTTAGACTATCTAGAGAAACGAAGTTGTCGGAAATTTTAAGAGCGTTAAAATCCCTCAATATGCCTTCCTTCGGAGGGGAAGTAAAGCCGGCGGTCCCATGTCAAAGATTTATGGCATGTTAAAGAACCGTCCACTAATTTCACCTGTGTGAAGCTAAATTATAGGTTAAAAATTTGACTAACGCTCTTAGATTCCAACTATCGTCGCCAGGAGCCGACTGCGGTAGCATCTGGTAACCTAGTTCTGAACTAGTAGTCGTTGACGGAGGTGTTTGGAGGCAAAAGTAGGAACTACTTGAAAAATTTCAATGTCTGCAGTCCTTACTTGAATTGAAAACAGATATCACGCATTAATACAGTCATCACAATTAACACCGGTTATCAGACTGATTCTACACACATCCAAAGTACACGGGGCTACATGGCCGCGTTATCAAAGACCCTAAACTAAGGAACCAACCAACCAACCTATCTAGGGAAAATGTTTCCTAAATCTATGGACGTTCATCTGGCAGCGTCCCTACTTCCATTTCTGGATCGAAGTTTTCAATAAAGACTGAATCGTGCCACTGCTCTTGAAATGCGACAGGTCAATAAGGAGCGCCCTGATTGCAAGGGAGCTGCTGACTTCCTAAGAAATACGATGGCTTTTGTAGAAATTCTTGGGTAGTGAATGCCTTCTTAATCCATGTATTTTATTGATTTCTTTGAGAGTTTCTAGAACTCTCCGTTCAGATATCTTTAATCCTCTCTGTTCCGAGTCCCAGATGCCACAACATAAAATGAATTATATTCCCTGGTTTATCCAGTAGACACAAATGTGTCCTGCGGGGCCTATCGACAGGCTGTGAACTGTCTTGTTCGGGGACCGCAGGCTTTTTATTTTTTTATTTTAAGTGGATAAGTTTTCTTCTTCATTTTATGGTTGGTTCCTTAGTTTAGGGGCTGCGACAATGCGGTCATGTAGCCCCGTGTATTTTGGGTTGTGTGTACCGTAGAATCTGCCTGATAACCAGTTTTAATTGTGATGGCTGTATTAGTATGTAGGCCTATTATCTGTAATCCAGGTAAGGACTGCAGACGATCAATTTCAAGTAGTTCCTACTTTTACTACCAAATGCTACCTTCAATGACACCTAGCTGTGAACTTGGCTACTAGATGCAACCGCAACCGCACCTTGTGGCGAATGTTGAAACTTAATAGAGCGTTAATCAAATCTAACCTACAAATTTAGCTTCATACAATTGTAGTTAGTGGAAGGTTCTTTTACATGCCATAAACATATATGACATGGGCTGGCCGTTTTTACTTCCCATCGGAAAGCAGACATACTGAGGGATTTTTAACGCTCTTAAAAATCCGAGGACTTAGGTCGGGTTTGAACCCGCGATCTTGGGCATAGAAGCTCAGCAAAATTCCAATTTCATTTTTATTATTGGTATGTTTATGGGGTTGGGGTCTATCAGGAATAAGCGTCATGAATTTCCCGACACCATGGTAACATAGTAGCCAGTGGATTGTTTCAAATAAAATTTTGATTTATTTGGGCAGAAATGAATCGATGATTTTAACAGTCACTGTAGTGTATATGTCTGACTTAGAAAAGATTCCTGTATGCCCCAGAAATAACATAAGATAACCAGGAATCGTAGAATCACCACAAAATACAACCATTCAAACTTCCTCTCGCATCTCTAACAGTTTTAAAGGAGGGGGACGTGGTGGCACAGCGGTCAAGCTATTCGTCTGTCACCAAGGTGGGCCGGGTTCGATTCCCGGTCAATGCATGTGAGATTTTCGGAATGAAATGCCATGTCCTGTGATTCAGATTCAACGTACAAAAGAGGATTTTCATTGTTTTCTACTTCTACTCCAGGCAATTGCCGGGATGGTACATAACATAAGGCCATGGCCGCTTTCTACCCAAATCTTACCTCAATTACAAATGCATACACTAGGGTAGACATCACAGTGACGTAGGTTATCATAAAACTTCTACAGCCACCCAAGTAAATGGGGTTACATGACCACGATATCAAAAGGTCCCTAAAACGAATCAACAATTTTATCAGAAACTTTTAAAAGTTTCGCTTATCTCTACTTGAAAATAACAGAGTTGAGCACTGCCTTCTATGTGTGGTACAGGCATGAATATTTTACAAAATACATCCTTTATCTAACAGGAAAAAATTAGAAGGCGCATTGGTTCATTTATTAAATTTCAATGTATGTATGTATGTATGTATGTATGTGTGTATGTATGTATACCCCTTATTATTCCCATTTTCAATGCGCTTGGGGATGAGATGCGATGTAGGTTTATGTGGCGGATGGTTTTTAAGGCCTGATGCCAAATCAGATGCCAACCTCATCAGAGATGAAATGAATGAAGACAACTGGGCAAGGATGTGGAAGGTAGCGGCCGTGGTCTATCAGAAGGTACCGTCTCATCATTTGCCTGGAATTGAAAATGGGAAATCACGGAACACCATTTCAAGGACGGCTGACGGAGGGGCTCAAACCCACGTCTACCGAGTCCTCAGTGAGCTTGGCTCCAAGGCCTAGAGCTGCGCGTTAGCGAGCGTAGATAACGCTGTCAATCTTTATTGAACTTCAATATTTACCATTATTAAGTAGACCACCCTCATGCACAAGTTTTTCTTTTTCGATTTTCTTCTTGTAACTCAAGATTAAATATCTTACAATAAAATAATATCCCGTCACACCTTTCAACATGAAGTGTTTTTTCGATCACTGTTTTTTATACCGGTTCACACTTTGAATAATATTGAAAATTAGAAGAGTATAAAACACACAATTACTGTTTAGAATAGTTCTTCAATTTGATTCATTTACCTTCGAATATATTTCTTCTTCTTGGGAAAAGAAAGGGCTTTCCATACACTGACATATGATGAAAATTAATAAATGTAGAAGATAAATATTGGAATGCAGGCGAAAGAAATCAGTAACCCCTATGGACGTCTAAAGGTTACAAGCTAAAGGATGTAGGTGGCTTCTGTTACTTAGGAAGCAAAGTTACCAGTGATGGACGAAGCAAAGAGGATATAAAACGTAGGTTAGCACAGGCAAGGAAAGCATTTCAACAGAAAATGTATCTGTTGATATCGAATATAGATTTAGGTATTAGGAAGTAATTTTTGAAAGCCCTTTTCTGGAGCCTGGCGCTCTATGGAAGTGAAATTTGGACTATTGGAACAGCAGAAAAGAAATGTGGTGTTACAGGAGAATGATGAAGATCATATGGATAGGGTTATAAATGAAGAGGTATCAAGACTAGTGGGAGAAGAGAGATGTTTCTGGTGACTGCTAATGAAGAGAAGATATAGGTTGGAAGGACACTTACTAAGACACCCAGGAAGAGCAAAGTGAGTTAAGGAGGGAAGGGTCGAGGACAAGAACTGTAGGGGTAGACCAAGAATATGTTAAATAGATTGCCTCAAACAACTCATACAACAACAACAACAACATATTAAAAGATGTCTTGCATAGTAAAAGGTATTTTGCCTTAGAGCATACAGTGCACATAGCTTCCTAAAAGAAGAACGACAGTGTTATTTAACGGAGATGGTCGCAATCTAAATGTAGGCCGAATTCTCCATCCGGGTTCAATATAGATCTGGGATTGATCAATGGTTGGTTGGTTGGTTCCTCTGTTTAGGGGCTGCGACAATGCGGTCATGCAGTCCCGTGTACTTTAGGTGTGTGTAGAATCTGTCTGATTGTGATGGCTGTATTAGTGTGTGTTATCTGTAATTCAGATAAGGACTGCAGGCGATCAATTTCAAGTAGTTCCTACTTTTACTACCAAATTATACTGTCAACGTCACCTAGCTGTGAACTTGCCTTCTAGATGTCACCGCAACCGGCACCTTCTAATGGACGTTGGAACTTAAAGAGCGTAAATCAAATCCAACCTACAAATGTACCTTCACACAATTGTAGTTAGTGGAAGGTTTTTTTACATGCCATAAATCTATGACATGGGCCCGCCGGCTTTACTTCCCCTCCGAAGGAAGGCCTACTTAGGGGGATTGATAACATGCTGAAATTGCACTCTAAATTCACTCCACACAAGCATGTAGTGTGACGTCACAATGTGCCAATATATTCGTACGTTGCATTGTATCCCTTGGTATCCTATAGAAATTACATACGACACTATCTTGCATATGAATGTAATGGAGTTTTTGCATGTTGGAATGATATTGTGGATTACCTTGTACCGTGTCATTTGAAATGTTTCTCCAGACTCAGGACCAGTTGCCTTAACAATTTTCGGGCCTTGTTACTGCTGGATGAGCACATGATTATAGAGTTGTTTGTTGAACAGAACTTCTCTTCGATTGCTTGAATAGGATACGAGAAATAAATGAAATAAAATTTCAAAATCTTGAACTGATGCCACCTTGATTTTTTTAAACAAATAAATATAAGATGTCTCTATAAACACACTCTGAATAAAGAATCGTTGTGGCAAGTTTCATTTCATTTTCTTCGTTTGATTAGATCGAATTATACACAAGCAGTTGAATAATATGATGGTGGTTCATTATACCAACTTCAATTTCGGTTTATTTTTTATGGCACGATAACTTTAAAATTTTCAATATTTTTCACAGCCACCATTTAGAATTTCTAATGATAATCCAATTACATTATACGCCATTATATTAAGCCTTGTTCTAAGACCTACCGTGCCAAATTTAGCGTTGCTCGAATGATTAAGACGCGAGAAAAATATATTTAAATGTTCAATTTTCGCGTCGCCACCATGCTGCATTTGTGCTGCTCAGGTTATTAAAAGTCATATAGGTGAACGTATTTCAATGGCTTCTATGAACATACAAAATTCCAGTTTGATTGCTGTAATGGATATTGATATTGAGATATTGAGAGCTGGTGAATTATTTCGGATGATCGCCTTGTTAGATTGTTCTACATGTAGGTCATAGAGTTATGTACCAGTATATATGAAGATTATACTGTGTTTCATTGTACAGACAATCACTTTGATCGGGACAAAATATATAAAAACACATTTTAATATTCTTCATAGCCGATGTGTTGAATTTCTCAATAAAATTATTATGCACATTTACCACGCCACGTATGATTGCGTTCGGATGATTAAATTGCAGAAAACAACGTTTTAATGTATGAACTTCGCGTGGCAGCCTTGTTGGTTTTGTACATATTAGGTTTTCAAAATTAGGTGAATATATCTCAGTATTCTCTAAGCATACGAATTTTGAAGTTGATATCAGGAACAGTTTCGCAGATATAGAATGCCGGTAAATTATTTCGCGTGCCCTCCATACAATAGTCAATCCCTGGTACTATCCAGCCCATGACGGGCTAAGGCCGACCAAGCGACCGCTGCCCAGCCATTTGGCCTGCAGATATTGGGGTGACGCGTGATCAGCGCGTCGGGTCCCCTCGGCCGTTAATCTTGGTATTCGTGATCGGGGCGATGTCTCACTGTCAGACAGCTACTCAATTGTCCTCACGAGGCTGAGTGCACACCGTTCCAACCCTCACGTCAGTTTTAAAATCCCTGACGGAGCCGGGGATCGTACCCGGGACCTCCGGGTGAGAGGCAGGCGCGCTACCCCAACACCACGGGGCCGGTGCCCTCCATACGGATAAGTGAAACGTATTAAAATTTAAAAGAAACGATCGAGGTCGGACGAGGTAGTAGTAAATCCTTGCTTAGCTTCACAGGAATCGCTCCGGCTGTTTACGTGTTACTAGTGGGGACACAAACACATACAAACCAACCCAGTAACACATGCGCTCTACCAAGCACACATATAAGCCTCAATTTCATAATGATAATAGATATATAACAGCATAATTTTAAAATTTCGTACTGCCGCATCTTGATTTTATTAAAACAAATTGAATTACATGCCAGTACAACATACATATTGTATCAACATTTACCGTACCAAGTTTCGATGGGCCCGGATGAATCAATTGCGAGATAATTCCATTAAAATATCTTAAATTCGCTTGGCCGAAATGTGGGTTTAATACTCAACAGGCCCTTAAATGTCACATAGATGAACTTATCTTAGTATTTTCTATGAAAATCCACAACCTGCTTCCAGTCTCCGACCGGGTCAGGAATGGAATGAATGAAGCCCCCATCTAGCGGCGAGGATATGAACTGTGCCGGCTGCCGAGGCCTGACGCACTCCTCTGGGGCAATGATTAAATGAATGACAGATGAAATGAAATGATAGTGGAGAGTGTTGCTGGAATGAAATGTTTACAGGGAAAACCGGAGTACCCGGAGAAAAACCTGTCGGCCTCCGTTTTGTCCAGCACAGATCTCACATGGAGTGACCGGGATTTGAACCACGGACCCAGCGGTGAGAGGCCGGCGTGCTGCCGCCTAAGCCACGGAGGCTTAACTAGTATTTTCTATAACCATACAAAATGTCAGGTTGACATCAGTAACGGTAGAATATGTTTTACCGAGTTTCATTGAAATCACTCCGTTTGGATTTCATTATGGACACACACACGGACAACAGGTGATGTCATATGCCAGTAGGGGGGCAGTAAGAGTTCTGACACAAGTCGCATGTGCCTTAATACTCATGACTATCTAGCAAACGGCTATCTCGCGAACACATGGATCGATTTTGGACATAGGAGGTATCAAATTACTCGGGTTGACGCCCTCTTTCCAATGGACAACCGATTTCCACCCTAAAATAAAACCTACTCCTACTAGGGGGGGGGGGGAAGAATTGTAATTTTTTAGGTAAATGTCGCTTTTCAAGTGTAACATGTATGTGGTCCGATACCAGTATGATATTAAACGTTGTTTCACATAAACGACATGCCAACGAGTCGATGCCACTATCATTTAACATTTGTGTTTTTTTGTTTTACGCATGCGCACTTGCTTTTTTTTTGTAAGAGGGTGGACTTCTTGAATAATGATTTACAGATAAGTTATTTTTGTAAATAACCAAAAGATCCAAAACTAATAGGTCATCGGCATGTTAATATCGCATGAACCAATAAGGCTGATGGTTGATTAAATTATGTTTCTGGGCTTTGGTTATCTATCTCACGCGTTAGAGGGAGTATGAAACCATTGTTGTTGTTTCATTTGAGAGGCTTGGACATCGTGGTCATTTAACCATGTGTTGGAGATGAAGTACCATCACAGATGTTTTCGTCGACTTCTTTCCAGCATGAGTGCAAAGTTTCTGGGAGATCGGAAGATTCATGTTTGCTATATTAACTTGTTAGTCATTCTCCTCATGAGATTGATCGCTAGACGTTTCATCTCTCGGGCAATAATTTAATTTCTGGCAAAGCTTATGTATTTGTTGACTAAATATAATACACGTGCTTTATCCGATAACTGTTTTATTTATTTATGTAGCGTATGGCATTACAGTACACATGAATGACAATAATAGTAATAATAATAATTATTATTATAATATAATAATAACAATTACATACGGGGCGATTTTTTTTTAGTAAAATCCGTTGTGATATTACGCCATTGCAGCGCTGTGGTCCGCATTCCGTGCAGGCGCGCTGTGGTCCTGCATCTATTGGCAAGGCTGAGACGCCATTACGGCAACAGTCGCCCATGTGTACAGTAGGTGTGTTGACAAGCTTTTGAAATGGCATCGCCGATCGAGAGTCCCGCCGACTCGTCGACAAGAGAGGAAACTCCCCTGTAAGATATAATGCCATTTGGCCACCTCTGTCAAGCCACGAGTATTTCCGCTCCGTGGGAACGGCTTGAGGTCGGAATACGACAAAGGACGACAGGCCACAACAGACTTCATGTCTGTGGGTACGCTCACCAAGCCACAGGCTGTGGGAACAAGATAAATTTGTTCAGATGTTCATACATTTACACACAAGTTACCCATCCAGACAAATATAACGACAACCTCGGAAAACCAATTTCAGGATGACTGAGGGGGGGAATAGAACACACCTCCATTGCCTCACGAGGCTGAGTGTACGCAATTCCAGCCCCCACACCAGAATTAAGTTTGAGAAACGCAAAGGGGACGGATTTAGGTGTCCAGTTATAACAAAGGTGGCGACGGCTCCTGACAAGGCGACTACAGGTTAGTATTAGGAAATTTTCAGGTAATAATAATAATAATAATATTAATAATAATAATAATAATAATATCGTTTGGCCTCGGGTGCCGGGTGCAAGCTTTATTTGACACCCAGAGGGTAGCTTGCATGTCGAATTTCGTTGTTCCTTGAAGCACTATGAAAGTCAAGGAGCTTAGATATGTAAGCTCCTCGAACACTATAGCGCTTTCTAGTAGAGAAATGAGGAACTTTGTGTTGGCGGAAACTCCCGATATTAATTTGCCATTATGTACACGGCCTACTGAATTCAAATCGGTTTTTAGCCTACTTTCGATTTTTGCAAAAAATGAAAGTAGACTTATGAGATCAACACAGGGCGAAAAAAGTGTGTCTGTCTGTGTGTGTATGTGTGTGTGTGAGTCTGTGTGTGTGTGTGTGTGTGTATGTATGTGTGTGTGTGTGTGTGTGTATGTGTGTGTGTGAGTGAGTGTGTGTACTCTGAATGTCTGTCCCCCCCCCTATCAATTCGAACACGGTGAATGCGAATTGAACGAAATTTGGTACAAAGGTAGCACTAGCAAAGGACACCTCAGTGTCATGTTTTATATCGCCGCCATCTTAACGGAAACGTAATGGCGGCCACACAAATATTCAAAGCTTAAATCAAATTACGACTAACCTAATCATCCGATCTCTACCAAATTTTGCAACAACATACCTTTATGGGTGGAACATCCTTTGACCAAACTGATAGTTCATCAGCGTAATAGTTTGCGGCTGGCGGCCATCTTTGTGTGAAAATCGATTCCCCCTATTAATTCGAACACGGTGCAACCGAATGGAACGAAATTTGGTACAGAGGTAGCACTAGCAAAGGGCACCTCAGTGTCATGTTTTATATCGCCGCCATCTTGACAGGAACGTAATGGCGGCCGCACAAATGTTCAAAGCTTAAGTTAAATTACGACTATCATAACCATCCGATCTCTACCAAACTTTGCAACAACATTTCTTTATGGAGGGAGCATCCTTTGACCAATCTAATATGTAATTAGCCTAATAGTTTGCGGGTGGCGGCCATCTTTATGTCAAAATTGATTCCCCCTATTAATTCGAACACGGTGGAATCGAATGGAACGAAATTTGGTACAGAGATAGCACTAGCAAAGGGCACCTCAGTGTCAAGTTTTATATTGCCGCCATCTTGACTGAAACGTAATGGCCGCCACACGAATGTTCAAAGCTTAAATCAAATTACGATTAACCTAATCATACGATCTCTACCAAATTTTGCAACTTCATACCTTTATGGAGGGAGCATCCTTTGACCAATCTAATAGGTCATTCGCCTAATAGTTTGCGGATGGCGGCCATCTTTGTGTCAAAATCGATTCCCCCTATTAATTCAAACACAGTGAAACCGAATTGAACGAAATTTGGTACAGAGATAGCACTAGCAAAGGGCATCTCAGTGTCATGATTTATATCGCCGCCATATTGACAGAAACGTAATGGCGGCCACACAAATATTTAAAGCTTAAATCAAATTACGACTAACATAACCATCCGATCTCTACCAAACTTTGCAACAACATACCTTTATGGAGGGAGCATCCTTTGACCAATCTAATAGGCCATTAGCCTAATAGTTTGCGGATGGCGGCCATCTTTATGTCAAAATTGATTCCCCCTAATAATTCGAACACGGTGGAACCGAATGAACGAAATTTGGTACAGAGGTAGCACTAGCAAAGGGCACCTCAGTGTCATGTTTTATATCGCCACCATCTTGACGGAAACGTAATGGCGGCCACACAAATGTTAAAAGCTAAAATGTAATTACGACCAACCTAATAATCTAGTCTCTACCTAATTTTGCAACACCATATCTTTATGTGGGAAACATATTCAGACCAAACTGCAAGAACATCAGCCCAATAGTTTGCAGATGGTGGCCAAGTATGTGTGCAAATCGATTCCCCCTATCAATTCAAACACGGTGAAACCGAATTGAACGAAATTTGGTACAGAGGTAGCACTAGCAAAGGGCACCTCATATTCATGTTTAATATCCCTAAAGCACGTTGTATTTCAACAAGCTACTACAACCAACATTCAATCATACTCCTTGAAAAGGACAAAGAGTTATAACAATACCCATGCATTTAGGAGAAAGTAGGCTATATGTTCTTTACTGAACATCTTGTTTGACATGCCAACTTCGTATGACCTACGTGTCGTAATTTTTACCGCCTTTCAAAAATCACTTACCATGGCCAGGAGCGAACCTGCATGCTTGAGGTTAGTAATCCGACACGATAACCACTCACCCACCGTGGCAAGCAATGTTTAGGTAGTATTGTATAATATAATTATCAATCGCTAAATTATGAAAAAATTACCGTGAGGCGTTAATATAACGATTTAAAGTTGATTTGACACTCTTGCAACCTCTCACAATAACTACTGTTTATTGAAAAAATACGGCATATACGAACAGAACAAAGCAGATGTGTCACTGCCTGTAGTCAAATGAATGGTTTTTAATAGAATCCTGATTCTCTCGGAAGATACTGGCACTGTCCACGAAAGTTGAAGTGGGGGACGAATTAACGTGAGGGGACGGACTTTGGGCCCTTTACCTTACTATTTTCTGGTGATACATGGGTTGTTTTTTTTTAGTTTTGACACCTTAGTTTTAACTGGATTAGTAACTCACGTTGATGGTTCCAAGTTTCACAGGCCCTCGATGTAGTCCCCACCGTTGCGTACAACGTGTTCCCAGCGATGCGGAAGTCGTTGGATCCCGTTGGCACTGCCCAATCTATTGATGGTACGAATAGAGTGCTCGGCAGCCTGCTTAACGTCTTTAATGGTACGGAAGCGCTCCCCACGCATTGTCATCTTCATCTTCGGGATGAGATCATAGTCGCAGGGACTGATGTCGGGAGAATATGGGGTGGGGGTGGGGGTGATAGTGGACCTCCCAGCCCCAGCGATCCAACAATGCCGATACACCGCCTGCTGTGTGTGCCCTAGCATTGTCATGCAGAACGATGGGCGGTGTAACCATGTGGTGTCGCCGTTTCCTTCTCAGAGATCCTCGGAGATGGTCTTGCAGAAACGAACAACAGTACGCCGCATTAACGGTTTGCCCTCGGGGAACACTGTGGTGAATGATCACACCATCCCAATCATAGGCAAGAATCAACATTACCTTCACATTGGTGGGGGTTGGTCGAACTGTTTGTTTCCGTGGTGATCCGTGGTGCCGCCACTCGTTCGATTGGCGTTTTAACTGCGGCTCATAAGATCTGGCCCACGTCTCGTCAATGGTTATGATACGCCGTAAGAAGGCCTGCCCTTCGCGCTCATAACGCTGCAAGTGCATACGACAAGCGTCATATCGCAGCCATTTGTGCATGTCGGTTAAGTCATGCGGAACCCATTTGGACGCAATCTTCCTAATTTTCAGTAAGTCCTTCAGGATGTGGAGGACAGTTGAATGCGCCAGTCCGGTATCTTGCTCTAATAGACGAATCGTTACGTTCCGATCCACCTCTACTAACGCGGACACCATCTGTACATTGTCATCACTTGCTGGTGGGTGATCAGATCGAGGCATGTGCTCCACACGTTCGCGCCCATCTCGAAAGGCTGCAACCCATCTTGCTACCGTTCTGAACGGTAACACAGCTGCACCGCACGCTTCCTGCAATCCTCGGTGACACTGTTTAGCACTGCGACCCCTAGCACACTGAATTTTTATCCACGTTCTCTGCTCCTGCTTGGAAAACATTGCGACTCTCTTCTGGTCTCACACTACTCATCTAACAGACGCGACTGCGCACGAGCGGTGGTGAGGATGGGCGAGGTCATGTGCTCTGAGGGAGGGGATGCAGGGCAGCAACCGTCGGTAAAAGTAGCAGCGCCCAACATTGTTGCAACTTGGCACTGAAGCATTGGAGCCAAAACTAAAAAAAACATGTTATGTTATGTAACTAATTCCTCTTGACTAAATTCATTTCAGTCTGAAATGTTTGGGTTTATGTGTGCTACAGTGTCCTCCATTTGTCATTTCCTTGCGCTTTAGCCTACTTTCTAATTTTGCAAAGAATGGAAGTAGACTAATGAGATCTACACGGGCCAAAAGTTGTCAGTCTGTCTGACGAAGAAACCGAATTGAGCAAAATTTGATACAGATTGATAAAGAGCACCTCAGTGTCATGTTTTATATTGCCGCCATCTTTACCAAAACTTAATGGCGGCCATTCAAATGGTCAAAACTCAAAATTAAATTACGACCAAACTAATAAACGGATCTTAACCAAATTTGGTTAAAACATACCTTCGTACGCGACGCGTCTTGCACCCGAACTACAAGGCAATCAGCCGTACCAGTTCAGGATGGCGGCCGTGTAAATTATGCAAGCTTTATAATCCATGACTTGGGAACCACCAGTTCCGATTATCGAACCGAGAATGGTTTAAACTGTTCTAAAGAACTTGGCCCGTTCGAAATTAAAAGTTTATATTATAATATTATAGTGCAGAAGTGACTTTAAAAAGCCGAGCCGTCTCGGTTACAAGACAAGATTGCAGCTGATCTCTCGTTCTGGCCTATATTTCACTAATTTTAGTATGTTGCATGCAATATAGCTTACTGATAGAAATACTATAAACTTTATGAAATGAATTTTAATGAATACATACTCCAGTGAAGAAATCGTTTGGTCCAAGTCATTGTTTGCTAAGGCGTTGTATGTAAATCGATTGATTACGTTTGGCCTGGGTGGGCACGTTTGGCTCTGTGGTTGAAGCTTTGGTCTTTCAAACCGTATCAGAGTTGTATTTTTTCTTGTTTTCTTATATTTTTTGTTTCTTAAGTACTGATACGTTATAAAATTGAGTGTTATGTTGTGCGTTTTGCAATGGAAAATATATATATAATTGAAACGTAGTTCTCCGACGGATCTCCACGAGTGACATCTACTAGCAACCAGTTGAACTATGCGTTTGCTAACCACGGCTTACTACATGCGGGCTGCGCTCTATACTGGCCTTTACATTCCCATTTAGTGAGCCCATGCATACGGTGTAATTGAAAAATTTCCTCTTGTTGCCGATAGAGTGCACTCGTCCCCAAGGATAGCCACAATTAAAAACAAGATGTTCAGGAATGAACATATAGCCTACTTTCTCCTAAATGCATGGGTATTGTTATAATTCTATGTCCTTTTCAAGGAGTATGATTGAATGTTGGTTGTAGTAGCTTGTTGAAATACAACGTGCTTTAGGGATATTAAACACGAATATGAGGTGCCCTTTGCTAGTGCTACCTCTGTACCAAATTTCGTTCAATTCGGTTTCACCGTGTTTGAATTGTTAGGGGGAATCGATTTGCACACATACTTGGCCACCATCTGCAAACTATTGGGCTGATGTTCTTGCAGTTTGGTCAGAATATGTTTCCCACATAAAGATATGGTGTTGAAAAATTTGGTAGAGACTAGATTATTAGGTTGGTCGTAATTACATTTTAGCTTTTAACATTTGTGTGGCCGCGATTACGTTTCCGTCAAGATAGCGGTGATATAAAACATGACACTGAGGTGCCCTTTGCTAGTGCTACCTCTGTACCAAATTTCGTACCATTCGGTTTCACCGTGTTCGAATTGATAAGGGGAATCGATTTTCACACAAAGATGGCCACCATCCGCAAAATATTAGGCTAATGACCTATTAGTTTGGTCAAAGGATGCTCCCTCCATAAAGGTATGTTGTTGCTGAATTTGCTAGAGATCGGATGATTAGGCTAATCGTAATTTGATTTAAGCTCTGAACATTTGTGTGGCCACCATTACGTTTCCGTCAAGATGGCGGCGATATAAAACATGACCCTGAGGTGCCCTTTGCTAGTGCTACCTCTGTACCAAATTTCGTTCATTCGGTTCCACCGTGTTCGAATTAATAGGGGGAATCAATTTTGACATAAAGATGGCCGCCATCCGCAAACTATTAGGCTAATAACCTATTAGATTGGTCCAAGGATGCTCCCTCCATAAAGGTATGTTGTTGCAAAGTTTGGTAGAGATCGGATGGTTATGTTAGTCGTAATTTAACTTAAGCTTTGAACATTTGTGTGGCCGCCATTACGTTTCCGTCAAGATGGCGGCGATATAAAATATGACACTGAGATGCCCTTTGCTAGTGCAACCTCTGTACCAAATTTCGTTCCATTCGGTTTCACCGTGTTTGAATTAATAGGGGGAATCAATTTTCACACAAAGATGGCCGCCATCCGGAAACTACTAGGCTAATGATCTATTCATTTGGTCAAAGGATGCTTCCTCTACAAAGGTATGTTGTTGCAAAATTTGGTAGAGATCGGATGATTAGGTTAATCGTAATTTGATTTAAGCTTTGAACATTTGTGTGGCCGCCATTACGTTTCCGTCAAGATGGCGGCGATATAAAACATGACACTGAGGTGCCTTTTGTTAGTACTACCTCTGTACCAAATTTCGTTCTAATCGGTTGCACCGTGTTCGAATTAATAGGGGGAATCGATTTTCACACAAAGATGGCCGCCATCCGCAAACTATTACGCTAATGACCTATTAGTTTGGTCAAAGGATGCTCCCCCCATAAAGGTATGTTGTTGCAAAATTTGGTAGAGATCGGAGGATTAGGTTAGTCGTAATTTGATTTAAGCTTTGAACATTTGTGTGGCCGCCATTACGTTTCCGTCAAGATGGCGGCGATATAAAACATGACACTGAGGTGTCCTTTGCTAGTGCTACCTTTGTACCAAATTTCGTTCAATTCGCATTCACCGTGTTCGAATTGATTGGGGGGGGGGACAGACATTCAGAGTACACACACTCACACACACACACACACACACACACAGACTCACACACACACATACACACACACAGACAGACACACTTTTTTCGCCCTGTGTTGATCTCATAAGTCTACTTTCATTTTTTGCAAAAATCGAAAGTAGGCTAATTAGCAGTGCAGTAGGTATATTAAATATGTTTCTCCCAGTGATACCTTAAACCAACGAAGTTTTGTTTCCGTTTCAATTATTGTAAGTAGCCGGTGTTAATATACTGAATTCCTACGTTGTTTTGAGTGTTTGCTGTTGAAATTGTAAAATGCTGGGGTAAATTATAAAATCTAGTTTGAATGCCACTGCTCAAATCCAGAATGTTATACTGTCGTGTGCCATTTTGCACTTCGAATAAGAAGAAAATAGGAGGTGATAAGGACAAAGAGTTATAACTATACCCATGCATTTAGGAGAAAGTGGGCTATATGTTCTTTCCTGGACATCTTGTTTCTCTCTGTTTAGCTGACACCCACATTCTTTATGTGGTCACAACTCTTTCTGCTTCCTGTGTTTGCTAGCGCCAATATATCATTTCCCGTGCACGGAGGAAGACATGCTAGTCGCAATCCACTCCGACCGTATTCGGGGAAATGGTTTCATCTTGATACTGTAGGCAATGCCTTGCATTATTCCTTGTTGTTGTTGTTTCTATTGAGGTGCTTGGACAGCGTGGTCATTTAGCCACGTGTACTTGGGTGTGTGTAGAATATGTCGGATAAATAAAGGGAAGGAAGATTGTAGTTTTATGTGACCGTTAATCTTGCGATCATGAGCCACGGGACCATCTATTTTACATTGAATCAACCACAGGACATGGCATTTCACTTCGGAAGTCTCACATGCATTGACCGGGAATTGAACCCGTTCCACATTGGTGAGAGTCAAATAGCTTGCCCGCTGCGCCACCATGCCAAATTTGTCAGATTACCTGCTTTATTGGGATGTATTGTACTGTTCCGAATTCGTCTCCTTAATTGAACAGATCTATTTATTTCTAATTCTCATTGATTTAAATGTATAAGGAGCAATATCTTATTATAATTAATTATTTCCATTTTTATGGACATACTTTTTGGATTTATTCTATGGAATTATTATTACGCATATTATTATTAGTAGTAGTAGTATTCTAATATATTACTCTATTTATAGTTATTTAAGAAATATACAAAATGGAAATTACAATAGTCTGTATTATAAGCTAGGTGAACAGAGCACTTGTTTGTGAAACTTTTCGTCTGGGCTGGCGACAGCTTCACCACAGGAGATCCGCTGAGTTTAGACCAAGATTCCCAGAATTGTTGACCAAGTCTCCTCATGAGACAGCACAGTATTACAAAGGAACTAGGGCAGTTGATTCTGACGTCACGGAATTCTCAGAAAATCGAGACAACGGTTGATGAATTCAAAGTTGATCGTGACGTTACACCACGCGGAGGATGGATTGAATGAAGAGGCTGTATTTGAATCTTACGGACTGATAGTAGGGTAGTTGTCATGACAACGCTTTTATGATTGGACGGAGAAGAGGTTGGATGTGTGGGAACTGGACGCACATATATACGTCTGCAGAACGATTCTCGTGGACTATAATTGGTACTCTAACTACTACTAGAACTACGACTTCGAGTACTTCTTTCTACAATCTCAATTGAAAATTACATCAAGTTTATACAAGTCTAACTGACGTTAATTTGATTGTGCATTTGGTCATTTTCACAAAAGTGAACTTTGGAGAATATCCGTTAACTAGAGTCATCCGGCAGTGGAACAAATTAACTCCTTGCCACATTTAAGATAACGATCTACGCGAGAGCGGAACAAGGGACAAGCGACATTCCCAGCGCTTATCTGATGGAAAAACATACGGCGATCTACAAGACAACACCGGTGAGATCACAGACAAAAACCAATCAAGTCTCTGTATTTTATTTAATAGTAAAGTAACTTCAAGCTCTATTCTTAGCGTAAATCTTTTAAATTAATTTCCACTTTGTATTTTTCGCCAACGTAAATTAACTCCAAGCCTTCTTCTTCTTCTGATTATCATTATTATTATTATTCAACGCAACTTCTTTTTTGCTGTATTCTTGTCTCTTAAATTAATAAATGTTGATCTATCTTCTCTTGTAGTGAACCCTACGGTATTAGGCTGACTGGTGTCGAACCTGGATCTCTGGGAAAATGAGAACAGACTAGAGATGCATGCAAGAAACGAACCCAAGGTCTTTGAGGGAGTTTAAGCCATAAAACCCTAGAGAAAGGACACAGTAAATCACTGTTGGGATATAAACAAATTCTGACATTATTTGATAACATAATGTAGAAAATATTAGCAGAATACGGCAGTATTGGGTTGTAAAATGCATACAATTCTGGACTTAGCGCAGAAAGTTGGAACTCTTGACAGGTTGCAAATGAGGCTGGAATATAGGCGTGTTTTCGTGGCGCCACGCCAGTCACTGGGATCTATTTACACTGTCTGTGAGAAGGGAGGACAGTAATATATGGACAAGTGAATCCCCTTCACATAAGAGGAAGCCCAGTGGAGTGGGAATCGGCCAGAATAATTTAATGATTACACGTGATTGGAGTAACTCAGAGACATGAAGATTGCACCTACGTGAATGAATTGCAAGGAGGCTAATTATCAAGCCGTCAAACATCGAAATCGAGGCAGATTTAACGTAACGCGCAAGAACACTGGAGGAATGGGCACAGCGCAATACTGTGACCATGTCATTGGGGAAGAACCACTGACGCGGCTTGGGGACGCGCTGGCAAAGGCAATTAATATTAATTAATTGACCGATCGATCCTCGTGCACACAGGCAGATATGTAATCAGGGAGGCAAGAAGGACTAGGAAATCGTCAATTCAAGCCCAGAGAAGCACGGAGAGAGGAGATGAAGCTTCAAAGAAATTTTAGACCTACTTTTCGGCTCCAAACAGATATAAGGTCAGTGGAGCAGCCAGTCGAGGTCAGTTGAACCATATTCTAGTGCGGAGCGCACGTCGCCCGAATCCAGGAGGGGACGCTGACGGACTTGAACATTTTGAGTGTTCATCAATATATTAACCATGCAGTATAACACATAAGTGAGAACAATTAATAAGGACAGTCGTGCCATACTTTTATAGTCGGCATTACAAGTGATTAATATTGAGTACGCAGTAAATGTACAGTGTGGTGTACAAGTCAAGACAATGTCATATTAGGTCAATCGGACCTCATGACGAGGAGATATTATGTGGTATTTTAAAGATGTACGTGGAACTGTCCAAGGCTTTGTTATAAGCAGATCATTCAAGGAGACTGTAAGTTCAGTCGAAGGACAATTGAAAGTGGTAATTGTACAAGTACAATGTACAATGGACGAGCGCAATATATAAGCTATTTGTTAGACATAATAATAGGATGTCGAATTGCGCAGGTATCAACTTTGTTATACGGGTGATGCATTTTCGCAGGGATACCACTTTAATTAATGTTCAGGACGATATGGAAGCATATCTATGCTATATCGGGAAATTATCAAAGGATGGGAACTGACAGACATTGGGGGACCGCAGGAATCGTCAGGCAGTGTATCGAGACTTTCGAACGAGATACGAGGATATTCGTGGAGGAAAGATCTTCAACGCCTGCATTTCTGAAATTCTGCAAAGAAGGGTCAACCAGTAAGAAATGTATATAGTGGTCGTGTGATTTTTAGTGATGGTTATTTAAATATGTGTAAATTACCAGTGTAATAATTAATGTAACGTGTTTTTGTGGAAAAGGAAGCGATAGCTTCGACATGAAGAAGCAAAGTGCAGTGTGTTTTGTAATGGAAAATTATGTAAAATGTGTGTGCAAAGTGTAATAATACCTTGCTAATTTGCAAATGATGGCGGGCATTAACGGAGAGAATGTGTGGTCGGAGCCGCCGGATTAGCCAATGTAAGTACCCAAAACCATGATTTTGTAGTGAATGTGTAGTCCACTGTATGTTGAGTAATTTCAAAAATTGTAGAATATGCAAATGAGAGTCAAATTTGGGAGGTAGAACCTTCAGATATTAATGTTGTGTTGATTTTAGTCAAGTTGAGATGTCTTTGTACATCATTGTGTGGATAAATCGTTACCACTAATGTAGAAAAGGCAATTGAGTTAAATAGAAAGTTAACGTAACGAACACGGATGTTCGGTTATTGATTATATAAATTCGGTTACGTTGTGTCGGAGTAGGGAAAATTTATGTCAGTAATAAGAATAAGAATAAATACATCAGGGAAAAATGTTTGTGAGCAAAATATATGCTAATTTGAATAACTGTGTATCCAAGCAGTAGTATTACAAGTGATGGGCCAAGCAAAGGAATTTAATATCAGAGTATCTTATGATAATGGATAGAAATATGCAAGGAGATAGGATATTGAAGTGTTTAATAGTGAATTAAATCTCAGCTTGATGAATAAGCTTATAAGAGTAATTGGTAGAGATTATCTTATTAATTAAAGGACGGGAAATTCTCACAATGGTCAAGGAAGCCAGGCAGTCTAATCGACGTGTGAAATCTCGTATAGCTAAGGGCATACGGAGAGGTATTATTGCAATCGAGCGTATTTAGTGAGGAAACCCTAGCTCTGAGTATTGCTGTGAAACGTTCCGGGTTCGAATCCAGTGGTGTATGGGAGGATAACATGGACACCTCAGAATGACACCTGATATCGACCGAGAACTAGCTATTGTGTGAATAAATTCAGCTCCTGGGAGTGAATTTGGACGGCAGGAAGTTGTGCCCTGACCGTGCTTTGACAAAAAGATGCCGGCTATTCCAAATCGACGTGTGTTTGATGAATCTCGTTTCCTTCATATAAATGTAAATGGACCTGTTGAGGCCAGCTATTAATATCCTAATGATAGGAATAAATGTTTAAACAATTCCATATTCCGTCTTGCGTTCAGTATGAATTAGGTCACATGTGTTGTGTGGGTCACTAAGACGGCACTATTGTGTTTGAAGCCACGGGCTAATGCTTGGAAAGGAAAGGGACGTGAGGGGAGTAACGAGCATCTTGTTACCGCCCGTCGCAGGAGCCTATTGTACTAAGGAAGGGTCGGGGGGAAGAGACCTTACCCTACCCAGGCTTGGAGGATAATGTTTAAAGTGGAGAAACGATGAAATCCTGTTTGTTATAAAAGAATCATTGTAGTAGTGTATAATGAATTTGTGTGGTTTGAGACACATTGATAATTAAGAATCATCCTGATAACTTAATATTTGGCAAGGTTATGAGATGTTAAAAGTTGCATTTTCATACTCACATTGTCACCTATTTCCGCAGGTGGATACCAGATGTCACACGCTACGCCCACGCAAGGGTAGCATAAAATCCCACCCGACACAGCGGTAACGGACGCATTATGAAAGTACACTCATTACGGCATACAGTGGATCTACAAAAAGGGTAGAATTACAAGTAACAGTGGAGTTGAAAGTAAATCTGATGTGCAACTCATAAATTGGTTAATGCATGGTAGAGCATTTTGGTGGGAATAGAAATACAGAACATAATAGTACGCATAGTGTAAAGTAAAAATGTGTTGATAATAAATAACTAGATTGTGAAATGAAATTGGTCACAATAAGTGACGTAAGATTGTAAGAACAGTTGTGTGTGTATTTTACCAGTGCATCAGCGCACTTGAGAGTGAATTTCATGTTAATCTCATGGTAAATAATTCAGTAATAATTTGGATTTGCGAGGATAAAATGCGAATAATAGTGGATTGAAGGAATAAGTTTGGCATTGTTTTTGTGTTATATTGTTGGGATTGTGTTTTTGTTTGTGTGAAGCCATGATTTAGAGCTCAATTAAAGTATTTAGAATAGAGTTGTGTCTTATTATTGTACAGTTGATACCTCTTAGTCTCAGATCAAAAATATGCAACTGCTCAGTGGGTTAACGGTACACGCCTGAGGACTGATGCTAGCTGGAGGCAGAAGCATGTTTTCCATTGAAATTATTCACATGGGTACAGTAGGTAGTTTTAATCATAAGGCACCACTATTCCTGATCGCAAAAAACAATTGGTTGCTGGCTGAGCTTTTCCATGAGTTGAGAAAGAGAGATCTCGAGTGCTCTACTTTAAGTTTATTTAATTATTTGTTTAATCAAGATCATCTGATTACCTGGCGCCCAAACGAGCATGTTATTATTCTTATTAATAAGCAGGGAAGAGGTAAGTATTTTATTTCTATTGGCCGTAACGAGTTCCTTAGCTGCGACAGGGACTTGTTGTGGATCTTCCTCACTCACTTCAGGGAAACGTTTGCCACCATAACGTGAATCAGCTGCCAGAAACGTTACATTTGGTCGCCCAAGAGGGGACAAAATGTTCCAGTTGGTCGCCCAAGTGGGCCAAAAACGTTACAACGTGGGTCTCACTCCCCAGAAACATTACAGTACGTAGCAGTGTTGTAACGTGTTTTTCGAGGGGATTTTATGCCACTGACAAAAGTCATTAAGAAGCTATTCTATATTTATTTACGCGGCAAATTGTTCAGCCAAGAGAAGTTTTCATGTTAACTTATTATTATTAACTTATTATTATTATTATTATTAAGGTATTTTTTGGAGCATTTTTATAAAATTATAAGCATACAGATAGGTTTTCTATGTCATAGAAAACACTATCAAGCAAATTATTACGAACAACATTATCATAGAAAATTATATGATTACGGAATTTTACGGAGTTTTGTCAGTTAGGGTATTATGAGAGAGATGAGTCACGGGGAATTCGGCTACAGGCTTAATCTCGTCGAGAAGCATGACGCAAGCCTGGGTTGCTGCTTGAAGAAAAGGCGAAATGGCCTGGACCGGTAATCGACATAATCGCCGCGCCGAGTGTAATGACCCAGAGGTGGGGAAGTAGCGCGTGGTGGCCCAGCCAATCAGAGGAGAGCGGGCGACTTGAAGCCGGGTCCAGAGAGGGGAAGCGACGAGTGCATATATGGTTTGCGCGCCGTGGAGGCAAGGCGACTATATTTTGTAAAACTTAACCAGTGTGGTTGTACGTGTGGTTGGTTCCGATGTTCGGACCATAAAGTTATCATATCTACAAGTATCTCATCAACCAACGAAGAAGATGACGACGTCCAGGAGGCTGTGGGAAGCTCTCTTCAACATCCAGTACGAGGGAAATGCTTTGACATTTTCCAGTGGTAAGCGCGAATGACTCAGAACTACGCAATCTCTCGTCTCTTTGTTTTATATTCAGTATTTCAGTAACTTCATAGCTTGGAAATAAGAGTAAAACCAGTAATTTATCCGACTCCGTTTTCACGTAATTTTCTAGCGGTAATATTCAAATCGCAACGCTACAATTAAAATTCAAAACTTATTATTATTATTGTTAATTTTGCAATACTTGTTTTATATAATAAATTCATTTCTTTTAACCATGAGATCTTTGGTTTTAGTAGGTAGCATTAGATATAGACCAATTCCTTCTCCTGAAACAATTGTTTGTTGGGTTAATGATCAAATCATACCACGATCTGAGTGAACAGATTCTTGAAGGTGTTCTACCAGAGCTAGGTGTTGTTAAATATAAATTTAGATTTCAACATAGTGTTGAGGTCTTGGCGCCCATTAAAACAACATTTCTTGGGCAGAGTAAATATTTCAAAGTGCAAGGCAGGGCCAGTAGAAGCATTACATTTGTCACGCAAAAGTGAGGGCAATAGAAACCGTTTCACTTGTACGCTCAACGTGGAGCAAAGGAAATCGTTTCACTTGTCATCCCAACGTAAAGAAACCGTTACGGTGTGTGTATTTGTAATTTTGATGAGAATTGGGAAAGAGCGGGTATGGCCTTAAGTGGAACCATCCCGACATTTGCCTGGAGTTGAAGTGGGAAACCATGGTAAACTACTTCCAGGACGGATGAGGTGGGAATCGAGCCCACCTCTTCTCAGTTTTGCCTCACGAGGCTGAGTGCATCACGTTATTGGCAGAGCTGTGTACGAACCTGGGTGTCCGGGGTGATAGCCAAAAATTCTGGCCGCTGCACTAGAAAGTGGACCTTTCATTGTTCGTGGATACCTCTATCTCAATTCCATTTCTAAGATATCCACGCAGAGAAAACATCACACAAGTGCCATCTTGCTCTGAATATGTACATGCAGACATACACGCGCGATTTCAAATATTTAGATTCTTAAGCCGGAAGAACAAATTTGGTCGCCCCGGAGTGCCGGGTTTGATTCCAGGTTCAGCCAAGAACTATTAATTCTGGTGTGAGGGCTGAAACGGGGAACACTTAGCCTCCTGAAGCAAAACTGAGAGGAGGAAGGTTCGATTCCCACCTCAGCCATCCTGGAAGTAGTTTTCTATGGATTTCCCCCCTTCTACTCCATGGAAGATGCTGGGATGGTTCCATAATTAAGGCCACGGCCATCTGCTTTCCAATTCTATCAGCCAATTTACAAATATACACACTATTACAGCCATCACAATAACACAGGTTATCATACAAATTATACATATACACACAGCTCCTAAAATGAGCAACAACAAAAAATTGGGCACGTATTCATGCTATGTCATTGTTAGGAATACTACGCATTTTTAGGTAGATTTCATTAGAAAGCTAACTATTGCAATGGGTACCATGTTTCGACTTCCGGAAAATTTCGACATATCTTCGCGTTTCTCATCCCCCAGACCCCATAACCACCGTCAGTTCAAAAGTTTATACATAATTTATGTATATATACAGTATATATATATACATACATATGTATATATATCAGTTTCTTGTGGACACGATGAAAATGAAAATCCACAGCCTGCTTCCAGTCTCCGACCAGGTCAGGAATGGAATGAACGAAGCACCCATCTAGCGGCGAGGATATGAACTGTGCCGGCTGCCGAGGCCTGACGCACTCCTCTGGGGCAATGATTAAATGAATGACAGATGAAATGAAATGATAGTGGAGAGTGTTGCTGGAATAAAATTTTGACAGGAAAAACCGGAGTACCCGGAGAAAAACCTGTCTGCCTCCGTTTTGTCCAGCACAGATCTCACATGGAGTGACCGGGATTTGAACCACGGACCCAGCGGTGAGAGGCTGGCGTGCTGCCGCCTAAGCCACGGAGGCTCGCTTGTGGACACGATAACTGCCGTAATTTTCCATCAATCACTTTGAAATTTTTACATAGTATGTATCTCTTTAAAATGTCGGTCGAGTTAGTAAATGGGCAAAATCGGTCGAAGGGGGTGAAAATGGGGGTTATGTTTAGAAAAAGTAAAATATCGCTATAACTCTCTTAATACGTGAAATATCGAATCCATTCAAAGTTCATAATATGTGTCGGATAAGTGTCAAAAATGTATGTTTGAAACGCTTTTTGATAGCACCAACCATTGACCAAAGAGGTGGAAAAAAGTGGGTTTTTCGGGAAACATTAATCATATCTATCTTAATAGGCACAATATCAAAACCGTGCACAATGGAAACTATTCCCCTAATAATTACCTAAAACTTTTGTCTGAAATAATTTTTATATGACCCACCATTACGCCAAGGGAAGAGAAAAATGATTTCAGAATTAAAGAAAATGCCAAGTGACACTTGGTTACCATGACAACGCTTGTAAGTTGATGAGGGATGAGCTATCAGAGGTTGCCAAGACAACGCCATTGCACGAGATCACATTCATTTCTCCATCTGACTGTGGGTTGGTTCTTAAGGTTAGGGGCTGCGACAACGCGGTCATGTAGCCCCGTGTACTTTGGGTGTGTGTAGAATCTGTCTGATAACTGGTGTTAATTGTGATGACTGTATTAGTGTGTGTTATCTGTTTTTTTTATTTAAGTACAGACTAAAACTCATAATTTTTCAAATAGTACCTACTTTTGCCGCCAAGCGCCACCGTCAACGACTACTAGGCCAAGTTCAGAACTTAGCTACTAGACGCCACCGCAGTCGGCTCTTGGCAACGAACGTAGAAACCTAAGAGCGTTGTTTACATTCTTAACCTATGCAACTTAGCTTCACACAGGTTTAATTAGTGAAAGGTTCTTTAACATGCCATAAATCTATGACATGGGACCGCCGGCTTTACATCCCCTCTGAAGGAAGGCATACTGAGGGATTCTTAACGCTCTTAAAAATCCGACGGCTTCGGCCGGGTTTGAACCCGCTATCTTGGGCTTAGAAGCTCAGCATGCTACCAACTACGCCACCGAAGTCAGATACAGTATTTCACACATGTTCCAGTAATTGATGTTTGTAAATAATAATATCGTATGGCCTAGGGTGCCGGGTGCAAGCTTTGTGGGAAGCGGCTAACTGGTAGCATGGTGAACTTCTATGCCCAAAGTCGCTGGTTCAAAGCCGGCCAATGTGGTCGGATTTTCTAAGAGCGCTAATAATCTCTCAGCATGATTTCCTTCGGAGGGGAAATTCCAACGTTCGTTGCATGTTGCTGGTTGTGGTGGCATCTAGTCGCCAAGTTCACTGCTAGGTGTCGTTGACGGCAGTATTTGGTACAAAATTAGGAACTACTACTTAAAATTGACCTTTGCAGACCTTACCTGAATTACATAATAAAACAGTCATCACAATTAACACCGTTTATCAGACAGGTTCTACACACACACAAAGTACACGGGGTTACATGACCACGTTGTCGCAGCCCCTAAACTGAGGAACCAACCAACATCTCTGCGGGAGTTAAAATTTTGCGTGAAGAAGTAACAGACTGTTAGATAGTTACACATCACTTCCAAACCTTGGATATGGACAGAGTGATCACAAGTATAAAAATGAACCCCGAATGACAAGAAGGTTACCATCCCCATAAGAAAATAAAATGTTAAAAATATGCATAGAAAGACGAAAAAACAAGTTAATTAACCTCCAATTGTAAAATACTTTATCGCAATAAATGAGGTCTGGTCCTCCTACGAAAACCTGCATATTTTGTCTATATTCACCTATCCCCTAGTTTGCCCGGTGAAATCTACCTCCGCCTTCCGGCGTGCCGAGAGGAATTTTTAAATACAGTTTTGGATTTGAACGACAGTGTGGCACATTAACCTCCTGTATTTTACTTGTTTTATTCTATTTGTTTCCGAAGTTTTTCTTTTTTTGTACATGAAGACGTCACAAACACCCAGTCCCCGAGCCAGAGAAATCACCACAGGAGATTAAATTCCCCATGGCCCAGCCGTAATTGAACCCGGGCCACTTCGGGATAAAGCCCAGCACGCTAACCAATTAGCCACGAAGACGGATTCCCAATCGGTCCAGAAGATGAGTATCTAACTGAAAGGAACTGGGTTTGATTTCCACACAGTTAGGGGATTTTAAAAACAATACCTCCACTGTTAGAAATGCAAATTGCCCTAGTGTTCATTCATCCCACAACACAAATGAGTTTCAGAGTAATTACTCGGAGCAAAAAAGGAAATGTATTTGGATACCAATGGACACGTGTAAACTAATACTGAATGTAATCAAAGCAGCCGGACGACCCTGCTGGCAATGGGCGAGATAATAGCAAAGACCACAAACTGCGAGAGCGTCGCTGGTGTCATATTGTTTCTGATACACTAGTTAATCGAAATTTAAAACAAATTACACACACCTAAAATAGATTTGCATTTTGATGGCCAAGAGTCGTAGTCGTCTCAAACCAATCAGTCGTTCTTGCGTGTGTATATATCTGCTATATACACTCGCCTCTGATAATGAGGATAGATATGTGCGAGTGTGGAGTCGATCCGGTGAACGTATGCACGACCAATACATGCAAGACCGATACCAACAGGGAGGAGGTGGTGCAATGTTTTGGGGTGGCATCATGTATGGTCCCTGAACCCATCTATCCTGGCACCTGTAGTGAAAGGCTATGCTGACAATTTCGGCCAACATTTCACTTTCGTGAACGCTCGCCCGCACATTGTCAATGCCTTTCCTCAGGAGAATGGTATTCACAGAATGGAACGGCCTGCCTATGCTCCCGACCTCAATTGCGTAGAGCAGGCGTGAATACTGCTTAATAAGTAAGGCCGTCCTCACTTTCATCCCCACTGTGCTCCATGGCAATTTGCAAAACTTTTTTGGATGTGTGTATATACTGTATTTTAATTGTCGCCTCCGATGTGTGGTGTAGTGCTTAACTGCCACCCCGGAGGTCCGAGATTCTATTCCCGGCTCTGCTACGAAATTTGAAAACTGGTATCAGGACTGGAGTGAAGCCTCCGTGGCTTAGGTGGCAGCACGCCGGCCTCTCACCGCTGGGTCCGTGGTTCAAATCCCGGTCACTCCATGTGAGATCTGTGCTGGACAAAACGGAAGCAGACAGGTTTTTCTCCGGTTACTCCGGTTTTCCCTGTCAAAATTTCATTCCAGCAACACTCTCCACTATCATTTCATTTCATCTGTCATTCATTTAATCATTGCCCCAGAGGAGTGCGTCAGGCCTCGGCAGCCGGCACAGTTCATATCCTCGCCGCTAGATAGGGGCTTCATTCATTCCATTCCTGACCCGGTCGGAGACTGGAAGCAGGCTGTGCATTTTTCATTCATCAGGACTGGAATGGGGTCTACTCAGCCTCGGGTGGTTCAAATGAGTGGAAGGGGTGCCATTCCCACCTCAGCCATCCTTGAAGTGTTTTCCCGTGGTTTCCCACTTCGTCTCCGGGCAAATGCCGGGATGGTTTCTACCGTAAGGCCACAGCCGCCTCCTTCCTTCTTCCTTGCATATCCCTCCCAATCTTCTCCTCCCTTCCCATCCCTCATGAGGCCCCTGTTCGCTTTGCAGGTGAGGCCGCCTGGGAGAGGTGCTTGTCTCTCCTCACCAGTTGTATCCCCCGATCAGGTGTTTCAAGCCCCAGGACACTGCCCGATAATGGTGGGATCCCTCGCTGAGTCCAAGGGAAAAGCCAGCCTGGAGGGTAAGCCGACTAAAAGATATATACATATATTTTAATGTGACGTAAGTGTTTTACGTCATGAGCTGGTGAAAATATATATCTAGTAACATTTATTGAGGTACGCTTGCAATAGTTGAGGAAACATTATGTAAAAATATAAAATATACCGGGTGAATCAGCTGCTCCTAATAATATACTTTTATGCAGCCCAATTAACACTTCGAGGGGGAAATAATGGAGCTCAGTATCATTGGCAGTACCATACGGTTTCCAAGCACAGAAATATCGACCTTCCTGATAACAACGCTAGTTGGGCTGCGTAAAACAAACACTGGCTGTGTGGCTCAGCGGTAACGTTCTCAGCTGAACCAAAGGTAACGGGATCGAAACTTAGCGCAGTCAGTTGGCATTTAAAGGTGCGCAAATGCGAGGGAGCCGTATCAGTACTGGCACATTAAAGATCCCCTTTGGGGCAATATTCTACGTATCTACGTCTCTAACTGTCGTAGTAGTTAAAAGGGACGTTAAACCAATAACATAACTATTATTAAGACGAACAATAAGGTACGGAAACCAATGTTGTCAGTACTTCCAAACTTCTTTAGGGAAATCTACTACCACCAACATCCTGTAAATTGTAAACTATCTATGGTGCATTTCAAGGAAAAAATCTCTATGAAATCCATGAAAGGTAGGCTACTAAAACTACAACACATTACAAGTATTTCACTCTTGAGCTGGATATTAATTTATTATTATTATATTATTATTATTATTATTATTATTATTATTATTATTATTATTATTATTATTATTATTATTATTATTATTGAGTATCCGTCACCTCCGTGGAGTATTGGTCAGCATGCTTAGCTGCCACCCCGTAGATACGAGGTCCAACCTCCCCAGTTGTATCCCCCGTCCTGATATTTCAAGCTCCAGGACATTGCCCTGGAGGCGGTAGTGGTGGGATCCCTCTCTGAGTTCGAGGGAAAAAGCCAACCTGGAGGGTAAACCGACTAAATACATATGTATGTATATATTGGATGTCGGCAAGTTGAATATATGTTTTTGGTGAGGTTAACTTTATTTTTGATGTGTAACATCTTTCCGCTCGGTTGCTGGATAGTTTTGTGGGAGTGAAAATTGGGGTCGGAAGTGGATCGGAACGATCGAGCTGGCAGTGGTGGATCAAACGGAAGTATGCACTGCCCACTCGATCGATCAAACGGAAGTGTACTAGCTGGCAGTGGTGGACAACGGAAGTATGCACTGCCCGCTCGAACGATCAAACGGAAGTGTACTAGCTGGCAGTGGGGGACAACGGAAGTATGCACTGCCCGCTCGATCGATCAAACGGAAGTGTACAAGCAGGCAGAGGTGGACAACGGAAGTATACACTGCCCGCTGGATCGATCGAATGGAAGTGTGCCCTAGCTGGCAGTGGTGGATCGAACGGAAGTATAAGACGCACTGCCAACTCGATCGACCGATCCAGCTGGCACTGGTAAGAGAAACAATCAGCGCGCGGTGTCAAAAATTGATACCATGACGCACTCTCGGCCATGTGGAATGTATATGACATACTGAACGGAAAACGCTCATGCGAACTCTGGTGTCAAGTGATTTAAACAAATGACATGGTACATGTTCGAAGTGTTCCTATCAGTATTTAAATGGTAAAATGCCTTTGTAAGTAGTCAGCATTGCATTGGCATAAGGCATTTTAAACTCAATGTCACTCAGGAACATTATCGAAACAAGTAAAATATAAATGAAACTTAATTCCGTAATGCAGTATTATTGGAACGTGGAAATAAGTCACCATCTTGTGCACAATATTTGCGTAGTCGAAATATCCGTGGGGTTATTGCGTAAGACTGTAAATCTAGAGATCTTGGGTTCGAATCCTGGGCGGGGTAGATACTTTTGCTACCAGATTATCATTTTAAACGATATTTATCATATCAATATGACTCATTTTAACAGAATCCATATGAAATCACGTGTTTGTCTGTGAATCAAGAGGACCTGTTTATAAGGAATTTAAGGTTAGGAGCGGTGTCGCGTCTATTAATCTAGTTGATCCATATCGTATTCTTTATTTAGGCTAGTGCTGGTGGAAGCTACAAATCATCTAATAAAATGAGTTCCGTATTATAAACTACAATATCTGTAAAACACTCCCTTTTACAATAGATTAATATCTGTGCCAATAATAGTATAAAATACCGGTGTATCAACAATTTCACGTGAGGTTTCTTCTATGTCAGATGTGACTACTGTAAGGCTCGTAATTTTTTTGGTTCAAATATTAGTATTTTTGGATTGAAAATTGGTGGGGGGAATTTAGAATATCAGAGTATGTTGTACTTTATTGTTCGGTGGTTCTGTGGCTAATGGTCTAGCCAGGGCTAATGACCCCCACTTCCTCACCAATGCTGTTGGATGGTATTGCGCACGCTCTCTTGCCATGGCCGTTATTTGCTATGTATTTTCTGTGTTTAGTTTTGTTGTATGCGTGAAGTTGGTGTTGCTGCTCTGTGATTGGTGGAATTTATGTCGGTCTTGTTTGGACATTTCCGGCTATAAATTTTGTAAATTGTTTTGTTGAATAAATCTAACCTACTACAACAATCTCAACTAAATTCGACACGGTAACAATGGTCGTTAGCCATAGCGGCTGGAATAAATATTGTTAAATTGGCGAATGTTTCACACAACTCTGAAAACGAACGGTCTGCTAACCTTAAACCTCAACTAGCATAATAATTAATTATCCCCAATTCAAATATCACCTTCTAAGAACGAGTATCACCTCCAACAAGAACTTTTGCTCCAATTCTATTAAATTCAGGACTTGTGGTGAAACACCTCCCATTTAAACTCCAACGTCACAAAACTCTATGACTATGAAAAGGGGGTAAAAAGAACACGTTAGAAGACCAGTCCCTTTTCTTATAAGACCACCTCGTGGTGTGGCGGCTAGCATTCTTGGCTGTTGATTTGGAGGTCCGGGTTCAATTCCCGATTACCAAGAAATGTACTTCTGGTCTGAGGACTAAGACGGAGCACACTCAGACTCATGAGGCAAAATTGAGAGAAGGTGGATTCCCTTGGCTTCCCACTTCTGTTCCAGGCAAATGAAGGGATGGTTCCTAACTTATGGCCACGGCCGCCTCCTTACCAATCCATACCTGAATTGCAAATACACATACTAATACAGCCATAAAATAACACAGTTTATCAGAAAAGAAATTCAAAGGAAGCTTGTAGTTTAATGTGACCATTAATCTCTAGATCATGAGCCACGGGACCTCCTTTTTACGTGGAATCCGAACCACAGGACATGGCATTTCACTTCGAAAAGCTCACATGCATTGACTGGGAATCGAACCTGGTCCGCCTTGGTGAGAGGCCAACAGCTTGACCGCTGAGCCACCACGCCAGAAAGAAAAGAAATTCACACACCCAACTACACGGGGCTAAATGTCCACGATGTTCAAGTCTCGCGAAAGGAACAAAACATGCATTATATTAGACATCCATTCAGATGACCCCCAACCGTATGAGATTGTTTAATTCGTATCAGAAATACAAAATACACAAAGCACAAACATTTTATCTCACAAGAGATGATATTACACAAATCTTGCCCAATACTTAGCCACCACAAGAGCATTTTAGTGTAGCTTCAATTAAGGCATTCATTGTACAACTCCAGCCTCCGTGGCTTAGGTGTCAGCACGCCGGCCTCTCACCGCTGGGTCCGTGGTTCAAATCCCGGTCACTCCATGTGAGATCTGTGCTGGACAAAACGGAGGCACACGGGTTTTTCTCCGGGTACTCCGGTTTTTCCTGTCAAAAACTTCATTCCAGAAACACTCTCCACTATCATTTCATTTCATCTGTCATTCATTTAATAATTGCCTCAGAGGAGTGCGACAGGCTTCGGCGGCCGGCACAGTTCATATCCTCGCCGCTAGATGGGGACTTCATTCATTCCATCCCTGACCCGGTCGGTCGACTGGAAGCAGGCTGTGGATTTTCATTGCATTGTACTTATACAACAGGATCGGCACAAGGTACAGCAGATGGTGTGTTGTGTAGTCTGGACTTCACCACAGTCGTACAAAACTGTTTCCGTTGAAAATTGCCACTTACAAAAGTTGAATAGTTTATTTCAGAAAGGGGGTGACATACCGGTAATATGTTCAAATGAGTTATTTGTTGGAACATGTTCTGTAGGGGCAGACGCATATTTTAGTGCAGAAAGTAGTCACGTTCCGGCCTATAACATGTTAAAAATGTGTTTAGTGCAGAAAGGGGTCCAGGGACTCGTTTCTGTACTAATATGTCAACCCGTACTTCTTGTACATTATATCTAATTTTGGCCTTGGACCCGCAAACAGCTTCTGTGTTCTGTTTCAAGTTCCCATGGATGTGAAAGACCTCACTAACCCCAAACCTTACCTCGTTGGGTATGATGAGTTCCACAACGATATATTGCAATGGGTCACTACGGAAGCAGAATGTGCTGAGCAGTTAGAAAACGAATAAATCAGTGTACTACCAACCCGATAATGTATAGCATTGAACTTTGACACTGATCAGGTTAAAATAAATTATCAGCCATTTTTAAACTGGTTTCATTAATTACAATAATAGTTTTCTTGCATTAATAATGTTTTATTTTTATTTTTATTTAATTATTTATTTATTTATTTATTTATTTATTTATTTATCGTATGGCTTTTAGTGCCGGGAGTGTCCGAGGACATGTTCGGCTCGCCAGAGGCTGCTTCAAGCGGACACCCCTAGGATGAGCTACAAGTTCCGTTCAGTTTCAAGTAGTTCCAACTTTCGCTACCAGATGTCAATGATACCTAGTGTTGAACGTTGGAACTTTGATAGAGCGTTACTGCAAAATCTACCCTAGAAATTTAGCTCCACACAAGTTTATTCTGTGGAAGGATTTTTAAATGCCGCCGGATTTATTTCCCCTCCAAAGGAAGGCATACTGAAGAATTTTAACGCTCTTAAAAAATCCGACGACTTTGGCCGGGTTTGAACCCGCCATCTTGGGCACGGCAGTTCAGCATGCTACCAACTACGCCACCGAAGCCGCTGACTAATGTTATCAAATACACATATAAATAAACTGTCCTGCGTACAATTCGTTTTCATTACAAAACCGAAAAATATTTATCAGTTTTGCTAACAAAATATCCATGTTCAACTTCCTTATTGCAGAAAGGTGCCAAGATTTTTTTATTATTTATTTAGTCGATTTACCCTCTAGGTTGGTGGTTCCCACGGACTCAGCGAGGGAACTCACCACTACCGCCTCTACGGGCAGTGTCCTGGAGCTTGGAACATATGGTCGGTAGGGATACAACTGGGGAGGTGTGATCAGCACGTCGCCCAGGCGGCCTCACCTGCAAAGCGAACAGGGGCCTCATGAGGGAAGGAAGAGGAAGGTTAGGATGGAGAGGCAAGGAAGAGGGAAGGAGGCGGCCGTGGCCTTGCAGTAGGTACCAACCCGGCATTTTCCCGAAGACGAAGTGGGAAACCACGGAAAACCACGGAAAACCACTTCGAGGATGGCTGAGTTGGGAATCGAACCCCCTCTACTAATTTGGACCACCCGAGGCTGAGTAGACCCCGTTCCAGTCCTCATACCACTTTTCAAATTTCGTGGCAGAGCCGGGAATCGAACCCAGGACCTCCGGGGCGGCAGCTAACCATGCTGACCGCTACGCTACGGAGGCGACTAAGGTGCCAAGTACAGAGTTTTTAAGTTCTTTTCATGCACGATACAAGAAAGTAAAACAAACATATTTTTGTTATAATATTTCAAATACATGAACACATTTGTGGTAAGTTTTAAAATCCATAAAAATTCTTTGTGTGAGATTTTAAGTTTTCTTGTTTTTCTCGAAATGGCATTGATGTCACTTGACTCGTTTCTGAAATAAATGATTCAGTTATCTATGGGTCTTGTGACTTCCGCCCGCAGTCTGTTCAAGGATTTCCAGTCTATGCATTTCTCCGTGTGACCAGGAGCAAATGAGATTATGCTCCATCCAGTATAATTAATTAACGTTGAGGTTTTATGTCCCTTGTAGCTGCTGAGGCTTTTAGACACCCGACCCCGGGGCGCTGGAAGTTGCTATGAAGAGGATCCATAACGTGCCAGTAAATCTACTGACCAAGCTCCCTCGCATTTTCGCACCATCAAATGTCAACTGACTGCGCCAGGATTTGATCCTGCATCCTTGGGAACAGCAGGTGGGAATGTCACCACAGCGCCACGCAGCTAGTCCCCATCCAGTCTGACAGATCCAATGTTCCCTCCTTCCACATAGTAGCTCGTGCTGTTGCTGCTGATAGTTATCATTCATCATTCTAACTCCACTAAAATGATGGCGAAACGTCGGTAGCACAGAAATTCCTTACGCACCAAAACATCCCGAGACGCTACTCCTAACAGCATTAATTATGTTGTTAATGAACCGGAACTGTTTGAAGACGAGACACTTCGCTGTACAAAAATGATTAATTAGTATCCTGACGTGCGGCTTATCTCTGGTGCAGATAACAACTTATATAAAGTGAGTGATAAGCTAATGCCTCAGCAAACATACTAGGCTACCACACACCTCCCACTGCGCCCGGTGACCTAGTCAACACTCAACACAGCCCCATTCTCTAGCATAGGTAAACAGTGATATCTGCAAGTAGCAAGGATAATCGCTCCTACAGTACACATTAAATGTTGATCTTTCAGTCGTCAGGGGTTAGCTTCCACAGTGAATCAGAACTTTGCATTGTATTTCAGTTCATCAATCCATATCCTTCTTTGTGTCCTTGATCCATGCTGTTGTGGACTCCATTCTCCACAAGTAACCAAATATCTGTTTGGTAATAGTGCAGGAATATTAGACAGAATATGGTCAAAGTGAGGAAAATTAGTTTATCAAGCTAAAAGTTGGTGGAGAGGTTCCTTGAATAGCCTGGAACAAAATACTAAAAGTCCCAAAAAATCCCTCTTGGGGAACATGCCGCCATCTTGGAAAATGGCCGGCATCTTGGATTTCGTATCCAGCATCGCATTGAACGTTATAACTCGGTACCTAAGGGTGATAGGGACATGTGGTTTGGTCAGGATAACTTACCAGAATGCAGGCTATAATTTTGACACTACCTAACCTAGATACTAATCGAAATAGTTATTATAAATCACTTAAACAAACTCTCATAGGTTAGCGTTAAAAGCCAACTTGATGTTCAATGTCGATTTTTCACATTTTACAGTCATGGGATTGAAAACAGTACTGAAATAAATGTTGTTAAGCATATCAAAACGCACAAAAATATGTAATCAGCACTTTCATAAACCAAAAATTACAGGTGTGAGAAGTTGTCAAACATGCGCACGCAACTCACGGAGCGGCGCGCCGTGGAGGGGGGCTTCTCATAGCCGGTGCAACTGGTGAAGTAAAAACATTCTGTAGGCGCAACTAACCCCCATTTTTAGCCTATTTTCAATTTTGAAAAAAATTGGCTTATGAGATCAGCTTTTGTCCGTGTGTGTGTGCGTGTGTGTGTGTGTGAGGTGTGTGTGAGTGTGTCCCTAATAAAATCTAAACGGCTGGAGCGATTTCAATGAAACTCGGTATATTCATAGCACTATTTTCGGCGACCTCGACCGTGCCCATCAAATTTTGTTACGTCTCACCAATCCAACATGGCGGCTAGCATTCAATATCTCCAAAACTATTACCGATATCGCCCTGAAATTGTGTACGGTGATAAAGGGCACTACTAGAAGTTTACCTATGAGACTTTCAAAAACCTGGCGAGTACAAAACCAACATGGCGGTCAAGCGAAATTGAGACTTTTAAATAGACATTTCTCGCGATTTAACTATCCAAACGTAATGAAACTTGGTACAGCAAATGTTTATACACATTGTAATGCACTGGAGTCTAATTTAGTTCAATTGTTTATATAACCTCAAAATGGCGGCTGTGCGAAATATTTCACTGACATTCTATATCTCCGAAACTATTACAGATATCATCATGCAATTTTGTACAGTGATAGAGGGTACTGATAAAAGTTTACCTATGTATATTTCATAAACCTGTAAAATACAAAACGAACATGGCGACCAAGCGAATTTGAAATATTTTACTAGACTTTTCTCGTGAGTTAACTCTCTGAGCGCAGTGAAATGTGGTACAGTAAATGATTTTTCAGATTGTAATGCACTGCCACCTAATTTAATTCAATTGTTTACATAACCTCAAGATGGCGGCTGTGCGAAATTTTAAAATTAAGTTCTTATTCTTGTGTCGTAATCATGCGATCGAAGTGAAATTTTGAATAATGAAGCTAGGCAATAATTGTCCGTGAATGGTACATAACTCTAATGGCCTATACATATAACAATCCTAAATGGCGAGCTTCCGAAATATTTAGACGGTTCTCAATATCTATTAATCTTTTACAGCAACCAAACTGATTTTTTTTATGTTCATAGAGACTTCACCTATAGGACTTTCAGTAACCTGGTGAATTCAAATCCAACATGGCGGCGACGCGAAGTATAAATATTTAAATGGACGTTTCTCGCGAATTAACTATCCGAGTGCCGTGAAACGTTGCACGTTAAATGCTTATACAAATGTTGATCCACTGGCATGTAATTTATTTCAATTGTTTGCATAATCACAAGATGGCTGGTGTGCGTACTTTTAAAATCTCGTTTTTACTTCTTGTGTTCTAATCATGCGATTGAAGTTTGAATACCACACGTACACAATAATCTTAATGTAATAGTACAAAAATAAAAATCCATCCTGGCGACCATATGAAATATTTAGACGGTTCTCAATATCTACGAATCTGTTACAGCAATTAAACTGAAATTTTGTATGTTGATAGAGGCAATTAGCATGAGCAGGATATATGAAAATAGGCTGTATAGTTCTTCACGGAACTACTTGTTAATGATAAGTAAACATTTGACACTTTTATATAGAAGGATAGCATCTTATAACCTAATAAATAAAAAATAAACAATAATTAATTTGTTAATTCAGTAACTTTTCGTTCTTTCTTAGCTACTTATATTGTATGTATCAAGAGAAAGGAATATTTCCCTTTAATTTTAATAATTAAGTATTTTTTGCGCTACGCTCGTATGTAATTAAACAAGAACGGACTGTCCGTCCACGCGTTGCCGAGCGACATCCCTGCCGCTGCGCCGTCAGAGTGCTCTCGTCCCCCCACTCCACCTTCCCTGTATTGCTTAGCAGTGGCGCCGGCCGGCCAAAATGAACGTCTTTGCGGTAACGTTTATCATAAAATTTATCTTAAGCGGTACGCCACAGAAAATAATCATAAAAGCGAAAAATGTTTGTTTCAGTTTGAACTGTCCCTTTATGCTTATTTTGCCGATCTTTACCATCCGGTTTAAAAGTTAATGCCGTTTCCTCTACTTTATAAATGTCCTATATCAAAAACGATTTTACCATTAAATGCTATGCAACACGTGGAACTTGGGCAAGCTGGCCAAAGGTGAGAGTTCAAGCATCTCGAAAAATTCACAGGATGGCTACGTATACATTCTCCTTTCGACAAACCGCAGGATATTTTGGTGTCCTAATCAACCGGTGTTATAGATGACGAAACGGTGACCTGCGACTCAGCTTGGGAGATAGGAACCGCGACTTTGAAGAAACTGGAAGGGAAATCGTTCGCCGAAGTTAAACTCCAACGGAAGGACAAAGTTGTCACTCTTGCAGCTCTTGTTGTCCGAGGTGAGACCGTGCCTGTAAATCCGAACTAGCTGTTTCATCGAATTGCGTGTGTCGCTCGCAATGAAGAGGACCTTGAATCTTGCTTTGAATACGAGTTGGCTTTATTGCCACCAGCGCTGTTCGATGCTTCAAATATCAGAAAAGGTACAAAATCAACTTTACGGACAGTGATAGAGAAGTTGTGTGCACCAATGACCTGTCTTCCCGAAGACCTTACCTACGTGTTTGACGGTGGAGATCTCCTGCACCGGGTGGTATTGCCGAAATCGGGAACCTTCGATGATGTTTGTAAGAACTACATTTCGTACATCAAGGCGAACTATCAAGGGAAATCTATTGTATCTTAGTGTTCGACGAAAGACGTGGAGCATATGAGACGACGTGCCAAGACGTCATCTTCTGAAGTTTTGGTGGATTTGGAAGTGCAAGTGGTCTCGTCGCAGGATCAGTTCCTAGCCAATACTTCAATCAAATCAAGATTCGTCACCGTTTTAGGTCGTAGTTTCGAAGAAAAGGGGATTCCAGCTATTCATGCAAATTCTGATGCTGATCGTCTCATCGTGACAACAGCGATCAAGGAAGCAGAGAAGGGAGGTCATGTGGCTATTGTTGGAGAAGATACCGATTTGTTGGTATTTCTTTCCAGCCTTGCAGAACGCGATAGAAACGTCTATATGCTGGTGCCACCATCAAAAGCCCATCCGAAGAAACTCTGTGGCTCTACGGAATGGCAGAAGGCTCTTGGGACATGACCGACAATCTTCTCTTCCTCCATGCCATGTCCGGTTGCGACACAACTTTGGCACCCCACAGGAAGGGGGTACACGCGTTCATGACTTTAAACAATAACCCAGGTCTTCGCCAAAGAATTGCTGTTTTTAACAGCGCAGACGCTGCAGTGGAAGAGATCGTGAAGGCAGGGGAAGAATTCTTCGTAGCGTTATACGGAGGTAGAACTACAGATAGCCTAAACAAGACAAGGTATAGTTAGTTCCTTAAGACCATTGCCAAACAACGTCTCCATGCAGACTTCGACCTCTCAAGTCTTCCACCAACATCACCAGCATCTCGACAGCATAGCCTAAGAGTTTACCACCAAGTGCAGGAATGGCGCGGAATCTCTCTTCCACCTACAGAGTGGGGATGGAAGAAGAACAGAATCGGCAATTTTTTATCGATGCCAACAGAATCTCCTCCCGCACCAGACTTCCTCCTAAACCTCATCAGGATGACGCGATGGCTGCTGATCGCGTTATCCGCTTTATAAGTGAGAGTGGTTTAGGGCCAGCAATCTAAATTTTCCAGTATAAATTGACTCAAAGACTTGTTCGTTTTTGAATGATAATGTTTTGTTTTTCCGTAATTTTTGTTTATTATTATTATTATTATTATTATTATTATTATTATTATTATTATTATTATTATGTGCGTATGGACCCTATTGGATCACGCATTACATTTATGATTCGCCTTTCTAACAGACCATATTGCTTTCATTCTTTCACTGTGCGCTTGTTTCCTTTCTTCTGACCACTTAGTCTCCGATCTTCTGGGGACTTCATTCTCTGGCTGTACCACCCATTTATTTATCTTCTGACGGTAGACATTTCTGTCTAGTATTTCTGACGTTTCTATCCGGGCCTTTTCCAGGTCATTTTTAACATCTTGTATCCAAGATACGTTCTTCAGTTTTCCAGAGTATGTCAAAATCTTGTGAGTTAACCTTGAAGATGAGAGTCTGTGAACGTGTCCATAGAATTTCAGTCTTCGTTTCCTGATGTCTGCGGCGAGGTTGGATAGTTTTTCCGTGGCTTTGCGTGATTTGAGTCTATACCCTTCTTCACTTTTCTCTGGGCCCAGAATTTTCCTCAAGATCTTTCTTTCCTCCTTCAAGATATTTTCCAGATCACCTTTCTTATTAAGTACCAAGGTTTCACTTGCATACAGCACTTCAGGTTTAATCACCGTATTATAGTGTTTGATTTTTGTATGTATGGACATGCATTTCTTGTTATAGATGTCACGGGTTCTCCAATACGCTCTTTTGAGTTTTTGTAATCGAACTTTCTGAGCTTCCTTTTCCAATCCTGTTGGTTCTAGGATCTCACCGAGATATTTAAAGTGTGGAACCCGTTTGATGTGCCCGTATTTTGTTTGTAGTTCCTGGATGTCGAACCTAGTGCAAATAAACTTGGTCTTCTCGAATGAGATTTGCAACCCAGTTTTCTCAGCGCATTCCTTGAGGACTTCAATCTGTTTGATCGCTAAAATATCGCTGTCTGCTAGTATCGCTAGGTCGTCTGCGAAAGCTAAACAACTGACCTTGATGTCATCATTCTTTCGTCCAAGTTGAATGGGTTTCCAGAGCTTCTGGGCATTCAAGTCCTTCTCCCATTCTCGAATGACTTTATCTAGAACAAGGTTGAAGAGCAGTGGTGACAATCCGTCACCCTATCGCACGCCGGTCTTAATCGCAAAGGGCTCTGATAATTCACCCAGAAATTTTACTTTTGACTTCGTGTCCGTGAGTGTTTCCTTGATGAGTCTTAATGTCTTTGGATCAAGTCCTAGTTCTTCTAAGATGTTAAAGAGAGACTGTCGATCGACCGAATCGTATGCCTTCTTAAAGTCGACGAAACTACAAATGATCGGAGAGCTTCGGGTCGCTTTATATTTCAATATCGTCTTCAAGTTAAAAATTTGTTCAACACAAGAACGACGCTCAGGCCGGAAACCAGCTTGATATTCACCAATTTTGTGTTCAAGCTGTTCTTGTACTCTTTGAAGAAGACACGCGGAGAGAATTTTGTAGGTGACTTTAAGGAGAGAAATCCCTCTGTAGTTATTCACATCCGTTCTGTCACCTTTCTTGTATAACGGATGGATGAGTGCACATTTCCATTCTTCAGGTAGCTTTTCTGTTTTCCAGATATCCATGATGATTAGTGTGAGCTCCTCAAGTGTATTTGGGCCTATGTTCTTTAATAGTTCTGCAACTATGCCATCTTCTCCAGACGCCCTGTTACTTTTGAGTCTGAAAATGTGTCTCTGGATTTCTTCTTTAGTAGGTGGTGGAGATTCAGGGTTTACATGTACGGGAGTCTCTTTGGGCCATCGTGATGTTGGCTCCTCGCAATTGAGTAACTCAGAGAAATACCGAGCCAGTTCACTACAATTATCCCGGTTGGACAACGCGAGGTTTCCGTCTTGTTTTCGGAAACACAAGTTCTGTGGGGTGTATCCTCGGATTCTTCCTGCGAACGTCCTGTAGAAATCTCGCGTTTTGTGATCTCGGAAGTCTTGATCTATAGATTCCAAATGATCCTTCATGTGTTTCCTCTTAGTTTGTCTGACTACTTTTGACACTTCCTTCCTGGTCTGAAGATAGTGTTGTTGAGTCTCGAGTGACTTCTTACTGTTGTATTTCTGAAAAGCTCTCTTTCTCATTTCCAGTGCTTGTTTATTATTATAATTTTAATTTTTTATTATTTAATGTTTTTGTTTTTGTTTTATTAATATTTAGTCTTTTTTAAATTTAGGCAACCACCTCAAAATTTTAAATTCAATTCCAAATTTGTATTCATTAATCTGTGTTAAGAGGGGCAGATGACCTCTTAGTTCCGCCCCTTAAAACAACAATAACTAACTAACTAAACCTCATCAGCTGAGAGTGCAAGACAGGATGCGGCAGCAGATCTTGAGGTTGCAGAAGACAAGGTCTCTCCTGTTCAGCATTGTGCAGCAATTGCACTGGTGATGGTTGTTCAAACATTCCAGACGATATGGAGAGTGAGGAACAGAAGGACAACCCCGAAGAATTGGCATGCAGATCCTCGCCACCTCTTCGCCGCAGAGTAGACTCTTCTGAAAGGTCAACCTTACCAAAGAAAAAGCGTCAAGATGAAGGTAAGTGTCACTTTTTTTTTTTTTTACCAACACATGACCAATATTAAACGCGTGCGATATATTTAATAGTTGGCTTTATTCCTTTACAGGCACACCGCACTACAGCGTCCCGTGTCAGCAGAATATCCTCTTTTCCGTGTTTGTACAAAATAAATTGTAATATGCTTAAACGTTAGTGTGTTTAAGGTGTGGTATAAGATAGCAAATAAGCAAATAGCTGCTTAATTTATTTTCTAATAGTAACGTTTATCATTCCATTTCTATATACAGTAAATATAATATACGTAGCTAAGAAAGAGAGTTTTAAAGCGCTAACTTACTGTATTAACAAATTAATTATTGTCTTTTAAAATTATTTATTAGGTTATAAGATGCTATCCTTCTATATAAAAGTGTCAAAATTTATTTATCATTAAAAAGGGCATAGTTGCGCCTACAGAATATGTTTACATCACCAGTTGCACCGGCTTTGAGAAGCCCCCCTCCTCGGCGCGCCGCTCCGCGAGTTGCATGCGCATGTTTGACAACTTCTCACACCCGTAATTTTTGGTTTACGAAAGTACTGATCACATTTTTTTGTGCGTTTTGATGTGCTTAACAACATTTATTTCGGTACTTTTTTCAATCCCATGACTGTAAAAGGTGAAAAATCGACATTGAACATCAAGATGGCTTTTAGCGCTACCCTATGAGAGTTTGTTTAAGTGATTTATAATAACTATTTCGATTATTATCTAGGTTAAGTAGTGTCAATATGATAGCCTGCATTCTGGTAAGTTGTCCTGACCAAACAGCATGTCCCTATCACCCTTAGGTACCGAGTTATGACGTTCAATGCGATGCTGGATACGAAATCCAAGATGCCGGCCATTTTTCCAAGATGGCGGCATGTTCCCCAAGAGGGATTTTTTGGGACTTTTAGTATTTTGATCCAGGATATTCAAGGAACCTCTCCACCAATTTTTAGCTTGATAAACTAATTTTCCTCACTTTACCCTATTCTTCTTACACTATAAGCCTTTTGCCGTTCATTCAGTACAGATGTCCCAGGAACACCAGTCTCCTCCTCTTCATGGGTTCCGAGAATCTTTCCACTTTCAGTGTGAATAGTTCCCAGAATTGTTCTGATAAGGGAAGTATCAGGCAGGGGCGGATCTAGGGGAGGGCGAGGAGGGCGACCGTGCAGGGCCCCGCGGTCCGTGGGGCCCCGCACCATGGATTTTTTTAAATTTAATTAATTGTACTTTTCTAACTAATTTATAATTCATATTCCTTTTTCAGTGCAGCTGTGACCACCCGTGCCCGTTTAGCAAGTTTAGATTTCAGTGAAATAATAGAAGACTTCAGCCGGGAAAAATAATAATAATGTTATTGGATTTACGACCCTTTTAACTACCCTGGCTTTTAGAGACGCCGAGCTGCCGGAATTTTTCCCCGAAGGGGATCTTTAACGTGCCAGTAAATTTACGCATTTGCGCACCCTCAAATGCCACCTGACTGCGCCAGGATACGAACCTGCAACATTGGGCCCAGCAAGCGAGAACGTTACCCCTGAGCCACGCAACCAGGCTAGCCGGGAAAAAGGTCGCAAAGTAATATTTTAATATTTTATAGGTTACATAATCTTCTTCTAGGGGACTTAAAGGTTTCTTTAAAGTTATTAAAAATGTAGTGTATTCAAAATATTGTAACTATTCTTTATTTTATTATTAATACTGAACCCATGTGCCATCAGGTCCATGGATGGTCGAATCCATGCATTTGAGGAAGAAATCAAAGAAACGTATAGTTTCTAATGTACTTTAAAGAAAGATCAAGCTAGGAGGCCAGTATAAGGTTGTGCAACTAACGAGGACCAGGTGTTCGAGAGGATGATATCATCCCTCTTGACATTCTGAAGGGAGCGAGTCACGAGTATTAATAACCGAGTGGAAATTTCCCAGGATTAGACAAGGAGGCCTGAATCGGAATTCAAGCTGACGTTGCTGGAAAATGACAACACCGCTTATGCGCCAGAAGAGGAATAATTAAATTTAACCCATTTACAAGTATAATAATGAGTAAACAAGTACAGTACAGTGAATCATTTTGAATAAGAGATTTTTCAGTAAAGAGAAACCATTTAATAATTGCGCAGAAAAAAACTGCCAACGCAAGACGACGTCATTGGGGAATTACCGAAGCCTGTGTGGAGGGGAGAAAGCAAAAGAAATGCAACACCCACACAATTGAGGACGAGAAATTAATTAATATCTCCGAATTGCACGATCGATTCTTAGGTGCAATGAGACTATTTGACATTGAGAAGACGAGCTTTCGGAAGGTATAATTTTTATATTTGTGGCACCATTATTTTAGAAGTTGACCACAGAAAAGGCTAGAGTCTTATTTTTTTGTAGTAAAATAGTATAAAGCTTCGGGCTTCACCAAGCCAAGGATGCAGTTCCGGCAGCCCGTGAGGGGCATAATCACGCATCACGCAGTACAAGTCCGTCCAGGGGGACGTAACGCTGGATCATCAGCACATGCAGTTTCAAACGGCCTGAGGGCACGTGACTAGGCTACATCAAAGACAGTTACCAGTACTCCTTGAGGGGAGAAACGCTGTGATACACCGCAGAAGTAATATCCGATAGCCATAGGCGTCGCAGTATTAACGACTTGCTTGCCTCCATAAGGAGTGGTCAAGAAGAAATTTAAAGTATCGCCGTACTGAAAGAGTAGGAAAATCCTAGTTACAGGATTTAGGCCCGACTGTATACAAGTTATAGTGAAAGTTCGTAAGATATAGTCAGAGCAGGCCGCGAACGTCGGACTTAAAGGCGATAGGTCGTTAAACAGACGAACGAATAGATCATAACGTACGGAAGTACCTTACCAGAAAGATAAATTGTTATTTAAATTAAAGAACCCAAAAGGGAACAACAGAATAAGGTTCGGAACGTACATCAGAAACGTAGGAGTGCTAGAACCGATCAAATAAAGAAGAGAGGAGACTATAAACATTATCTCCAGAAAGCAGGCGAACTATTCTAAAAATACTAGACTCGAGAAGTACTAGTTGCTATAAACTAAATCTATAGGTCATTGAGGAGACCTCGATCCGAATAGACTTTCGCTAGGATCGATAGACAGATCTACAAAGAAGCCGTTCAAGCTAGATAAATAGCCGGTCATCCAGGATAGGAAGCCGACATCGAATAAATTTCACCCTTGGAAACGGGAAATTAAGAAGGTCACGTGTGATAGGCTCAGAAATACGGCCTAGTGATCAAGAATTGTGAAGTGTAAATTTGTCAAGATTGTGTGTTAAATTAATATTTTTAGTGTTTATAATGTGTTCAAAAGGGACACATCAGTGTATAAAAATGTCGTCAATGTTAAGTGTCTTAAATATATGTCAAAAGGTGTTTATACATAAGATGAATTCCTTTAATATGGAGTAAAAAGTTCAAAGTGGGCCCAAAATGAAGCACCGCACAAGAATAAAGATCATGGGACGATCTTAATAACATGTGAGTACTGAATTTCATTCTATTTTGGTGTCAGAAATTGGTTGTGTACAAATCCACCGGAGTTTTTGAGTAAAAGGGATGTGTTTTAAGAAATAAATACTGAATAAGCAAGAACGCGGTCTGAACAATAATAGAAATTTGAGAAATTATAAATGATTATGTAAAGAATAAATCCCGTAGAGGAAATAAGTGAATAAAATGTTAATGTATTTAACAAATGTCATAAGAGCAAGCGAAATATCAGTAATTATCATGAAAGATATTCAAATAAAGTAAAGTTGAAATATGAAAGAAGTAGCTTTTGAGCTTGTGTAAAGAATAAAGATAATTATAATAATTAAATATGGAAATATTAAATAAAGATCAAATAATTTGATGTGAACATAAGAGCGTTAAAGCCTTAATGTATGTGTAAGAAATGATTTTTAAGAGAATATTTTAAAAGGGAGCGATTTATCGGCAACGGAAAAGATTAATATAAGAATTAAAATAATATGAATTGTTACTAATGAGATTTATCAGTTCTTGGGAAGACATTTCGGCTTAAAATAATGCATAGCGCAAAAGAGCGCAAATAATATTAAAATGTCACGCTAGGAACGCGTAGAGGTTAAAATACTTGGTAGATTACTTATGGAGGGTAGTTGATTGCAGTGAATTGATAATTGTATAAGTCCTCTATTTGTGACGTAGTATCACGAGGCATTGTGTATGTATTTGAAAGGGAGCTAATATATGGTATTATTGAGCGTATGTCATATGGGCCACGGCCGACTTTAAATCGCATTTTGTATAAGTCCTCTGTAAGGGAATGGTTCCCGAGGCAAGTGAAGAGATTCGAACGCAGAATCTTCTAATGATAAAAGCCCCTTAATTCTTCGTCGTCGGATGTGTATTAATCTTCCCAATCAATGAGGACCCTCTCATAATTAATAAATGCCAAGGTTACGAAAGTGGTCTATGAAGCAAAGAATAGTTGTTTGAATGAGTACGGTACAGTGAAAGCCCGGTCTCTCCCCAGAACTGAATATAATGTGAAGGTTTGTTTTGAAAGCCTTGGAAATAAGCTACTAACGTGGGTTAGACAGGGAGTCGCCGTCACCCTCCGTGTCATAAATCGCGCCCGAGTGGAAGGCTCTAGCTCTCTTAGAATGAGAGGGACCAGAAACCGTCTCGTAAGATGTTGTAAAGAGAAATGAATACACCAGGAGTGTTTAAAGTTGTTAACGACCCGGGCGTTGAACCGAGGTCCTTGTAGATTGATATTTTCGTTTGCCTGTTCAGATCGTAGTTTCTTATATGATAATGGTCTTATAAAATATAAGAGATAAATTACAATCCCTATTGTAATGATGTATGGACGTAGGATTCCACGAGTTAATTGAAGGCAACTAAGTTTCGGGAGTAACTATAGTTTTTTGACTGTGTCAAGTATCTTCACGCTCTGGAGTACACAATTGATTTCCTGATTACCTTAATATATTTGTGAAAATAAAGAGAGATGATATCAACTGAATGTGTGGACATGCCCAAAATATTGATTTAGATAATTAACATAGATTTTAAATGTAATTATATATTTGTTTTTGAGAAATAATAAAATATAAAGGGTAGTATTTGAGGTGTACAAGAATGACGCCATTATTATGTAAAGCATGGAGCCAAAAGAGCTCGGAGTTATATAAAACTTACAGTGATGCTTTATGGAAGTATGACTAAGTAGGAATTGTTGGTTTATGTGGAAACCATATGTTTAAATTCAATATCTGTTTTATTATATTTGTGATTCCTTGTTCATTTGGAACAAGTAGATGATTATGGGTCAGTAATTAAATTGTTAAAGTGTTTGTAGCGCCATTAATTTTATTAATTAAATGTGTTTAAATAGGAGTTGATTTTGTTGTTATTTTTGCAAGTGTATCCTCTAATTAATCCAAAATATGTGGGTCACAGAGTGGGGGAACTTACCGCTGCCCCGAAAATTCCGAATTGAGCTACGCTGGTATACTGTGATTGGCATGTTTCTTGCTAAAAGGGCACACGGGGGTCATATAAGTAATGTGCTGGATTAATAACTAGAGGAACACTTAAGACGGTCATTTCATATAAAGTAAAGTAATGATAGGTGTAGCTACAACATAAAATATTAACTGACCGCATGGGTCCCTAGAAACTCATACCGAGCAGCCCTGTATTATATTATCAACCCCCTAGCAAACATTTCATGGCGCCCAGTATGCAGGGCTGAGTTTTCCTAGGGAAAACCCGAGTTTTCTCGAAAAATCAAAATTTTCATTTTTGAAAAAAATGGTTTTTCGAAATTTTGAATTTTAAATACTTCCATAAAGGTTTATGAAATTGAATAAAAGTAGTAAAAGGGTACGTTGTAAGTGAATACCCGTACCAAAGTAATATTTTAAAAGAAATTGGGACACACTGATTCAGAGTATCATCTCTCAAGCATGTACTAGTGTGGTGGCATTAGTGGCCCACTGTATTCTCATAAGATGGCATTTAGTGAGGAAGTGCAAAGGCTTTTGGAGGCCATGAACAATAAATTGGGAACAATAGACAATACATTGGGTCTCCAAAAGGATGAAAATAACAAAGTGTTCGAATCCATAAATGAGAGTTTAAATAAGTTGGATAGCCAACAGACTGAAAATAAAGAAGGGTTAAGAGCTATAAACAATAAGTTGGACAACCAACAGGAGGAAAATAACCAAAAGTTAGGATCCATGAATCAAAGTTTAGAGTTACTAAAAACTGATAGTGCTAACATGGGAACTAAATTAGAAGCTATCGAAACTAACTGTGTAACAATGAACAATGAAGTGAAGGCTGAGATAGATAAAATAAATAACAAATTTCAAGCTTTTGACACGGATTTTGGGGACAAGTTGACTGAGTTAAAAGGGGAAATCGCCCGTGAGATTAAAAAGGAAAATGAAGAATTTCATTTAGGATTGCAAGCCAAATTAGATACTATGAACACAAATATGGTAGATTCCCAAACTACATGTCAAGGAAATTTTAAAATTTTAGAAACTAGATTAATTGACATAGAAACAAAGGGTGATGATTGTGAAAAGAAACTTGTAACCCAGATCCAAGGTGTGCAGGAAAAATTAGAAGCTCAGATAAAATCTAACAGCGATATTTGTGAGGCTTCCCGGGAGGAAATAAAACAAAGCGTGAATAAGCTAGGAGATAGATTTGAAGGGGTTGAGAAAAAAATGGGAGAACTTGAGGGAAAAGTCAATAAAGTTCAAACCGAAGTAACTGAGTTGAAAAATCAAAATCAAAAGGATGTTCAGGAGATGAAAGATCAGATTGATCGTTTTACCGGGCAGGTAGATGAGAATCTGAAGACATACGAGACGAAAATAGATCAAAGATTAGGTATATACGAGGGGCATCTCCAGAGTGAAAGAAAACAACGAGAGGACGAAAGTAAGGAAAGTAACCATAAGATAGATGAAATAAGTCAGGGAATTAATGATGTTCAGGGAACCATCGGAACATTAAAGGTCGAAATAGGAAAAACTCATAAGGAAGTAGGCCAGATCCAAAATGACTTGATGATATTAAATAAGAGTCAAGAGAAAACGGAGAAAAAACTTGAAGGAATTAAAGGGGATATGGTCAAAGAACAAAGAGAGATGGAGAAGAAAATAGAAAAGATACGAGAAGACCTAGATACCAGAGGTGATGTGAAACCAGAGATGATAGACCAAAAGGTCATGATCTTTAAGAAAGAGGTAGAAGAACAACTAAATGAATTCAGGGATAGTTACAGGGATGAGAAATTCCAATCCAAAAAGGTAGAGGAAGATATTAAAAGGAATCAAGAAAGAATTCAGAATGAATTAAGATCCCGATTAGAGAGGACTGAACATAAGAATAGTCAAATAGAAATTCAACTTATGGCTAATGAAGAAAGTGCCCGGAGGGAAAGGAAGTTAGAATTTGAGAATCAGGAGGAGTTTCCAAAGACAGGATGGGTAGATTCTCGTGAACAAGGCACAGATACGGAGAGGGACTTAGGAGGGGAGAGCCCTTATAAGAACCCAGGATATCCGATGGCGATGTCAACCCCGTACATGAATCAGACAAATGGCCAGATAATAAACATTATTAAATCCAATGAGGACAGACCAGTAAAGTTTACGGGTAATAACATGTCTATTACTCCAAAATACTGGCTAAAAGAAGTGGCAGAGTATCTAAACGAAATGAAGGTTCCTCAGGATCGGAGACTGAGAGCTATTGAAAAGCTGTTGGCAGGTGATTGTCTCACCTGGTTCAGAAGCTTCAGATACACCTTTGATACGGTGGAAGGCTTTAGGGAAGCATTTTTAAAACGATATTGGGCAGCAGACGTCCAAGAGAATTTAAGGCTAGATCTGTACTCTAGGAAGTACAGCACCAATGCACCTACTAAATACTCGGAATTTTTTACCGCTCAGCTGTGTAAATTCCGCGAACTGGATATTGCTCCGGCAGAAAACGACCTGTGTGCTGCCATTGCAAGACAGCTTCCGTATGAGATTCAGAGGCTGCTAATCTCATCCAAAGCCAGAAGTGCTGTGGAAGTGGAAAGTGTATTACGTCAGTTAGATATGACGACTTCGCACGTAACTCCTCGGCATCAAAGACAGACTGAGCAAGTACACATGGCCAGCAGTCAGGAAACTGGAGACAAACCAGCGACCAGGAATCAGTCCACCAGTACGGATACTCAAGGACTAGATCGAGAGTATGGGCACCAGGAGCCTAGAAGGATACAGCCATATTATAGGGGAGGATATCGAGGAAGAAATCCTAGAACTACGGGTTATAGGCAACAAGAGAGCCGACCCTATAATAATAACCATCAAAGGCAAGAAAACAGAAAGAAATGGGAGAATTATTCCAGAAGAAATGTAAGGCCAGACGATAGGGATGATGAATATCGGGCCGAAATAGAAGAAAGATATCAGGAAAGTCTTCGTTATATGAACGAAAGACCAGATGAACCTGATAGGCAAAAAGTCCGTTGGAGTGAGGCAATTAAGAACCGGAAATCACCCGACCGACTAGACGGAGCTCAAAGCTTGGAATTACAAGCTCAATTAAAGAATGAGGGAAAAGGGAGCCCTCAGGATAAAAAAAACTCCAAATTTAAATTGTCAAAAGTGGAAACATACCAGGAGCTGGGAGGAGGTAGAAATTGTAAATTGGATAGCCAGACCAGATGAGCTAATTAACGAGGATGTGGAAGGAATCCCACCTGTTAAAAGAGAACTACCTATAATTATGCTTAGGATAGAAGGATTACTGGTCAGAGCATTGATTGATACTGGATCCACAATAAGTCTAATTACACAAACCCTTTTAAATGAATTGGAAACAAGGGGCCGAGTATTAAAGATTCCCACGTCAAGTGTAAAGATTAAGGGAATTATCCCTGAAAAATCTTTGACATGTAAATTTCAGGTATACATTGATCTGATCATGGGTAACGCTGAAATTTCGCAGTGCTTTTTGCTGGTAAATCAATTACCGTATAATGTCATATTAGGTATTGATTTTATCCGTGAGAACAAGGTCATCATAGACCTAGCGCAAAACTGCATTAGAATTCAAAGAGAGGATGTGGATGAACAAAACATTAACCTACAGGAACAGGAGGCGAAAATAGAAGAACAGGTATGGTATATGGAAGAAGTGAGTGAGGAAGATTATAAAGACATAGAAAAGATATTTGAAGTCCTCAACATAGAACTCGAAGATAATGTGGAAAATGAGTTCGATACCAACCTGTCAGGAAAAGTGGAGGAAGCTAAAGTCAGCCTCGAAATTAAGGAACAGTTAAAGAAATTATTATTGGATTATAGGGACGTATTTGATTCCAAGCCAGGGAAGATTGAAAATTTTAAATACGCGTTCCAAGTCAATGATTGGGCACCGTTCAAACAAAAACCATACCCGGTTGCGGAAAAACATTTCCCACAAACTAAGAAAACACTGCAGGAGATGATGAATGCAGGTGTTATAGAAAAGATGGCGACACCATATGTTAGTCCATTAGTGATTGTGAGTAAACCGGATGGCTCAGTAAGGGTGTGTTTAGATGCCAGAAATTTAAATGCAAAAATCATACCAGAAAATGATTCGGCACCACCCATAAAAGAAATACTGAGGAAGTTCAAAGGCAAGAAGATTTTTACGAATATTGACATGACTTCTTCGTATCATCATCTCCAACTGGAAGAGAAAACCAGCTTGTTGACTGGATTTCAGTTCGACCAACAAACATATTGTTTTAGAAGATGTCCGTTTGGATTGAAGACCGCAGGATCTGCATTAATAAGAGCGCTTGATCGAAACCTGTCAGAGGAAGTGAAAGATTGCACTATCCGATACGTGGACGACATCTTGCTTACCTCGGAGAACATTGAGGAACATTTAGAAAATTTGAAGAAATTATTGGAATACTTAAGAAAGGCAAATTTTAAAATAAATTTAAAGAAGTCGAATTTTTGTCAAAGGCAAGTGACATTTTTAGGGCATGTGATTGACAAGGATGGTGTTAAACCAAATCCATGCAAATTGGAATCGATAAGGGATTTTCCAAGGCCTTTGAAGGTAAAGAACGTTCGCCAGTTTTTGGGATTGATTGGGTTCTTCTCAGGACATTGTCCATCATACACCAAAACGGTTGCACCACTACAGGACCTTCTGAAGAAGGGGGGCAAGTGGAAATGGACGGAGGAAGCCGAAAAAGCATTTGTGGAGGCCAAGGAAATGCTCTTAAATTACGTGAAGCTAGGATATCCTGATTTTAATCAGAGATTTATCATTCAAACAGACGCATCCCAGATTGGAATAGGGGCAATGCTATATCAGGAGAACCCGGAAAACCCTGATAAGAAGAACTATCTAGCTTTCACAAGTAGGAGACTGAAACCACACGAGAAAAATTATACGATCAGCGAGATCGAGCTGTTAGCGATATTGCACGCGTTGCAATATTGGCGGAAGATCGTATATGGGTTTCAGGTCATTCTAAGGACGGATCATAAAGCCTTAACCTTTTTGATGAAGACTGATTTATCCAGTCAAAGGTTGATGCGTTGGGCTTTATACATTCAACAATTTGATGTCAAGATAGAGTACTGCCCAGGAAAAGAAAATATAGTTTCAGACTACTTAAGTAGACAGCCAGAGTCCATAGAAGAGGAAGTAATGGCTATAGATTTGGAAGACAGGGATCAGCGTACTCTTAATGAGTTAAGAAGCATTAGTCAAAGACAACGTGAGGATCCATGGATGAACATGCTCATATCATTCCTTGAGGGAAGCTTGATAAGAGGAACACCAGCGTACACGGAAGCTGATAAGATAGCTCAAGACTACACGTTTTATAATGGATTGTTATATAAGTTTGTAGACTCTGACCATACAAAATTAAGGATTGTTGTACCTGCAATTTTGCAGAGGAAAATAGTATGGTTAGCCCATAGATCGTTCGGACATATGGGAGTCGACAAAACAGTCTCGATGCTGAAAGAAGCATTTGTATGGCCGAGACTGAGAGAAACTGTAAGGGACACGCTAAAGACATGTGATTTATGTCAAAGGATCAAACCTAATGCATTTCTGATGAGACAGAAGCCTATACCATTGTTGCCCGAAAGGCCTGGCCAAATCATATCTATTGATAATTTTGGACCTTTGCCAAAGGCAAGAAGAGGAAATCGACACATAATGGTGGCTATAGATGTCTTCACTAAAATGGTTGTCCTTGCTCCCATACAGAAGACTAGTACCAAACAGGTGTTAAAACGACTTAAGGAAAAAGTGATACCGATTCTGGGGAAACCTGAGAATTTGTTCTCGGATCACGGCAGTTGTTTCACCAGTGTAGAGTTCAGACGAGAATTAGAAAGACTTGGAATACGTCAGATTTTGTCAAGTATTAGCCATCCTGAGGCAAATCCTGTAGAAAGAGTTATGAGAGAGACGGCCAAGTACTGTAGAATATACTGTGCCGAAGAAAATTGGAAGTGGACAGATATCTTGGATATTATCGAATTTTGTATAAATAATACAATCCATGAATCCACAGGAGAGATACCCATAACGTTACATCGGAATGAGCAACCAGAAAGACCTTGGAGTCTGGTAATTCCTAGGCCAGCAGACGCTCAGCCTGGAAGAGATGTACGCATTAGAAGAGCCTTTGAGCACCTAAAAGCTCAAGCCGACAGGAGGCAGAGAAGAAATAGGCATAAGAGGTATCATCGACCATTATTAGCAGGAGAAATGGTGTTAGTAAAAAGACCAGCCATTTCGGATCCAGGGAACCGTGTGTACAAGAAATTCCAGAAAATGTACCACGGACCATATCAAATAATCAGAGATTTGAGGAATAACGCATATAGAATTCGGCACTGTGAAACGGATCACGAAGTGACCATGAATTCAGCAAATTTGAAATTATATTACCCTCCCGAAGATTTTGATGAAGAAAATGAACAAGCCCTGGTTATGGAAACATGTAGAGATGAATCCGCTTTTGACATAAACAAGAATAAGGAAGAAATAGAAAATAGAGCTCAAGCATTCGAGTGCGAATGCGAATTGGAGAAATTATATTGGGAAATTAAAGAAATAATTGAATTTATTGAAGAAGAAAATTCCAATTTAAGAAAAGAGAATGATGAAATAAGGAAACGGGTAGGGATAGACCAAACCCGTAAGGAAGAATGAGGGTCTGGGGACTTAAAGTCCAGACAAATAAAGAAAGAAAGAAAGGGTAGGGACAGAGCATACCCGACCTACACATTTACCGGATACGACTTTAAAGAAGTAAAAACAACGGAAGGTACGGACAACGTTATGATGGCATCGACGAATAAAGAAATACAAATTTAATTGAAATAAATTTCCTCCAAAATTTTCGATAATTTATTTACCTAAGGAGGGGAGAGATGAACCTATGTGCCATCAGGTCCATGGATGGTCGAATCCATGCATTTGAGGAATAAATCAAAGAAACGTATAGTTTCTAATGTACTTTAAAGAAAGATCAAGCTAGGAGGCCAGTATAAGGTTGTGCAACTAACGAGGACCAGGTGTTCGAGAGGATGATATCATCCCTCTTGACATTCTGAAGGGAGCGAGTCACGAGTATTAATAACCGAGTGGAAATTTCCCAGGATTAGACAAGGAGGCCTGAATCGGAATTCAAGCTGACGTTGCTGGAAAATGACAACACCGCTTATGCGCCAGAAGAGGAATAATTAAATTTAACCCATTTACAAGTATAATAATGAGTAAACAAGTACAGTACAGTGAATCATTTTGAATGAGAGATTTTTCAGTAAAGAGAAACCATTTAATAATTGCGCAGAAAAAAACTGCCAACGCAAGACGACGTCATTGGGGAATTACCGAAGCCTGTGTGGAGGGGAGAAAGCAAAAGAAATGCAACACCCACACAATTGAGGACGAGAAATTAATTAATATCTCCGAATTGCACGATCGATTCTTAGGTGCAATGAGACTATTTGACATTGAGAAGACGAGCTTTCGGAAGGTATAATTTTTATATTTGTGGCACCATTATTTTAGAAGTTGACCACAGAAAAGGCTAGAGTCTTATTTTTTTGTAGTAAAATAGTATAAAGCTTCGGGCTTCACCAAGCCAAGGATGCAGTTCCGGCAGCCCGTGAGGGGCATAATCACGCATCACGCAGTACAAGTCCGTCCAGGGGGACGTAACGCTGGATCATCAGCACATGCAGTTTCAAACGGCCTGAGGGCACGTGACTAGGCTACATCAAAGACAGTTACCAGTACTCCTTGAGGGGAGAAACGCTGTGATACACCGCAGAAGTAATATCCGATAGCCATAGGCGTCGCAGTATTAACGACTTGCTTGCCTCCATAAGGAGTGGTCAAGAAGAAATTTAAAGTATCGCCGTACTGAAAGAGTAGGAAAATCCTAGTTACAGGATTTAGGCCCGACTGTATACAAGTTATAGTGAAAGTTCGTAAGATATAGTCAGAGCAGGCCGCGAACGTCGGACTTAAAGGCGATAGGTCGTTAAACAGACGAACGAATAGATCATAACGTACGGAAGTACCTTACCAGAAAGATAAACTGTTATTTAAATTAAAGAACCCAAATGGGAAGAACAGAATAAGGTTCGGAACGTACATCAGAAACGTAGGAGTGCTAGAACCGATCAAATAAAGAAGAGAGGAGACTATAAACATTATCTCCAGAAAGCAGGCGAACTATTCTAAAAATACTAGACTCGAGAAGTACTAGTTGCTATAAACTAAATCTATAGGTCATTGAGGAGACCTCGATCCGAATAGACTTTCGCTAGGATCGATAGACAGATCTACAAAGAAGCCGTTCAAGCTAGATAAATAGCCGGTCATCCAGGATAGGAAGCCGACATCGAATAAATTTCACCCTTGGAAACGGGAAATTAAGAAGGTCACGTGTGATAGGCTCAGAAATACGGCCTAGTGATCAAGAATTGTGAAGTGTAAATTTGTCAAGATTGTGTGTTAAATTAATATTTTTAGTGTTTATAATGTGTTCAAAAGGGACACATCAGTGTATAAAAATGTCGTCAATGTTAAGTGTCTTAAATATATGTCAAAAGGTGTTTATACATAAGATGAATTCCTTTAATATGGAGTAAAAAGTTCAAAGTGGGCCCAAAATGAAGCACCGCACAAGAATAAAGATCATGGGACGATCTTAATAACATGTGAGTACTGAATTTCATTCTATTTTGGTGTCAGAAATTGGTTGTGTACAAATCCACCGGAGTTTTTGAGTAAAAGGGATGTGTTTTAAGAAATAAATACTGAATAAGCAAGAACGCGGTCTGAACAATAATAGAAATTTGAGAAATTATAAATGATTATGTAAAGAATAAATCCCGTAGAGGAAATAAGTGAATAAAATGTTAATGTATTTAACAAATGTCATAAGAGCAAGCGAAATATCAGTAATTATCATGAAAGATATTCAAATAAAGTAAAGTTGAAATATGAAAGAAATAGCTTTTGAGCTTGTGTAAAGAATAAAGATAATAATAATAATTAAATATGGAAATATTAAATAAAGATCAAATAATTTGATGTGAACATAAGAGCGTTAAAGCCTTAATGTATGTGTAAGAAATGATGTTTAAGAGAATATTTTAAAAGGGAGCGATTTATCGGCAACGGAAAAGATTAATATAAGAATTAAAATAATATGAATTGTTACTAATGAGATTTATCAGTTCTTGGGAAGACATTTCGGCTTAAAATAATGCATAGCGCAAAAGAGCGCAAATAATATTAAAATGTCACGCTAGGAACGCGTAGAGGTTAAAATACTTGGTAGATTACTTATGGAGGGTAGTTGATTGCAGTGAATTGATAATTGTATAAGTCCTCTATTTGTGACGTAGTATCACGAGGCATTGTGTATGTATTTGAAAGGGAGCTAATATATGGTATTATTGAGCGTATGTCATATGGGCCACGGCCGACTTTAAATCGCATTTTGTATAAGTCCTCTGTAAGGGAATGGTTCCCGAGGCAAGTGAAGAGATTCGAACGCAGAATCTTCTAATGATAAAAGCCCCTTAATTCTTCGTCGTCGGATGTGTATTAATCTTCCCAATCAATGAGGACCCTCTCATAATTAATAAATGCCAAGGTTACGAAAGTGGTCTATGAACCAAAGAATAGTTGTTTGAATGAGTACGGTACAGTGAAAGCCCGGTCTCTCCCCAGAACTGAATATAATGTGAAGGTTTGTTTTGAAAGCCTTGGAAATAAGCTACTAACGTGGGTTAGACAGGGAGTCGCCGTCACCCTCCGTGTCATAAATCGCGCCCGAGTGGAAGGCTCTAGCTCTCTTAGAACGAGAGGGACCAGAAACCGTCTCGTAACATGTTGTAAAGAGAAATGAATACACCAGGAGTGTTTAAAGTTGTTAACGACCCGGGCGTTGAACCGAGGTCCTTGTAGATTGATATTTTCGTTTGCCTGTTCAGATCGTAGTTTCTTATATGATAATGGTCTTATAAAATATAAGAGATAAATAACAATCCCTATTGTAATGATGTATGGACGTAGGATTCCACGAGTTAATTGAAGGCAACTAAGTTTCGGGAGTAACTATAGTTTTTTGACTGTGTCAAGTATCTTCACGCTCTGGAGTACACAATTGATTTCCTGATTACCTTAATATATTTGTGAAAATAAAGAGAGATGATAACAACTGAATGTGTGGACATGCCCAAAATATTGAGTTAGATAATTAACATAGATTTTAAATGTAATTATATATTTGTTTTTGAGAAATAATAAAATATAAAGGGTAGTATTTGAGGTGTACAAGAATGACGCCATTATTATGTAAAGCAAGGAGCCAAAAGAGCTCGGAGTTATATAAAACTTACAGTGATGCTTTATGGAAGTAAGACTAAGTAGGAATTGTTGGTTTATGTGGAAACCATATGTTTAAATTCAATATCTGTTTTATTATATTTGTGATTCCTTGTTCATTTGGAACAAGTAGATGATTATGGGTCAGTAATTAAATTGTTAAAGTGTTTGTAGCGCCATTAATTTTATTAATTAAATGTGTTTAAATAGGAGTTGATTTTGTTGTTATTTTTGCAAGTGTATCCTCTAATTAATCCAAAATATGTGGGTCACAGAGTGGGGGAACTTACCGCTGCCCCGAAAATTCCGAATTGAGCTACGCTGGTATACTGTGATTGGCATGTTTCTTGCTAAAAGGGCACAATACCAAACTATTTTCAATTTGATTTGATATTTTTTAATTTTCTATTGTTGTGGGCCCCACCTTATCATATCGTCCAGGGCCCTCCAAGGCCTGGATCCGCCACTGGTATCAGGTAAGACAGGCCGATATCTATCTTGAAACTTTGTGGACGCAATCGTTCCGTGCGGAAAATAAGCCAGCAGTTTGAACTGCAAGGCTCCGAAATCATGTGGCGAATCTCTCATATAAATCAATGGAAAGTAGCAAGTACCGTACACGTTGGAAGGGACAGCCCTGACGGCCCAGGCACTCAAGGCCGGTGGGAAGCAGCCACACGCTCTAGTCAGCTGAGGCGTGTTGTACTGCGTCCAGCAATAACAAGCAACAGCAATAAGAAGTCCCTCAGGGATATCCAGCTCCGCCAGCCGTCATGCCTGCGTACCAAGATGTCAGGTACGATTTCGGAGCCTTGCAGTTCAATCTGGAGGCTGATTTTCCGCACGTTGTCCTCTTACAATACAACGATTGCGTCCACAAAGTTTCAAGATAGGTTTCCCCGGTAGGTTTCTTCCTTCCAACACCTCTAACTTCTCCTGCTTGTAGTTCATGGACAGACATTCACTGGTACACAGACATTCTGTTTTCTCCACGGTGCTGTTTTATTTTGTTATTCCAGGATAAGCACTTGTTTTGGTAGATTTTTTGGTGTGAAGCCACTTGCTTTCTCAATTTTATGAAGAGTTTCCTCCGTCCTTCAGTTCATGGTTTCCTGGTACTGAAACTGATTTTCTCCGCAAAGTGATCGTTGTTGATAACTGTTCTGAATTTGGATCTGTCTTGTATGATTTCCTCTACGATGCCAACTTCCTGAAGATCTTCCTCTATTTCCTTAAGCCAGTTGGTCTTGACTTTAATCGAGAGAGCAAGGTTGAGAATCCTCTTTGACAGTCTGTCGTCGGTCATACGAAGAATGTGGCCATAGAACTTTAATCGCATATTCATGAGTGTGTCGGCTCCTGAGACTTCCGTTTCATTCAGATTCCCTCTACGCAGACTGGACCAAAGATTTTCCTCAATATTTTCCTTTCTTGCTTCTCTATGTCTTTAATAAGAGATCTACCTCCATTGAGCAAGGATTCCGAGCCGTATAATGTTTCAGGTTTGATTACTGAATGATAATGTCTAAATTTAGCATTCCGGGATATTGATTGTTATATCTGTTCCAGGTACAGTACAACCCCTGTAATCCGTCACCTTTGGGACTAAGGGTTTGGTCGGAACGCAGAAAAGGTCGGATTATCAGAAAGTACAGAAAATACGGATTTACATTAAAATAAACAATCTGTGAACACTAGATATCGGGGTTCCTTTCCTTCATTCTTGGTAGAGCCACCATCCACAATGCGTTGTCAAGCAGTTCAAGTTTAGGCTTTTTCAATGTTTTGCGATTCATACGAGAGTTTTCCCCATCTATCGTCACTGTACATGATTCAATGCCTTTCCGATTTCGTATCCAGTATTTTACTGTCGTAACGCCTACATTGAGTTTATTGGCATTGTTTAGGAGTGTTTCCCCCTTTGTCCAGTCTTCGTTGCACTGCTAATTGAAAAATTAGAGTAACGTGAAAGAGTAACGTGTTTTCGTTTCACTCCTGACATGATTAAAAACACACACAACTGTACAGTACACAGAATGTACGGTAAACAAACCACTCTACAGTGCTGTAATGAACACAGAAGAACAATGTCGTAAAACCAACGAACAGTAAGCACTAAAAACAACACAGTGCAGTACGTACTCTACGAAATACGGACGACAGAAACGATCCGAGAGATGACGGAGCACTAAAATGGTCAAGCGATAACAACAAGTACCTGTACCTGTCGCGACGGGTAGTGAGTCACTGATAAGAGTCGGGACAAGTTCGGCCATGGTCGCATCAACCGGAGCGGCGGACCAATCGAGGGCAGACGAGAGGGGTTCTACTGTAAATCTATAGGCCTTCTGTAATTTTGGCATTCTCTCTTTATTTGCTTCACGGTTCAATCCGTATGGCTGAATTACTTCTCCTAAACACTTAAATTTATTTACTTGATACATTTTGTCGAATTTAGTCTTTAGAGGTTGCCCATCTAGATAACGAGAGGATCCTTCTAAGTATTGAATTTTTGCATATAATTATTATTATTAATATTAATGTTACTTAGGGGCTGGGTAAAAGATAATAAGTGCTTGAATTCAGTCTCTCCTAATGAAATCTATTATAGTGTGTTGGAGATTTATCCCAAGTTTGGGTTGGATATAAAATCACATTTGTGAATTTAGTTATGTTAGTTATTGTTGTTTTAAGGGGCAGAACTACGAGGTCATCTGCCCCTAACACATTTGTGAAGGCGGCTAGAATTCTAACATAGGAGGAATACCGCCACAGCATTACAAATACGTCCTCAAGTTGAAATACAGCGTTACATTGCTGTACACTGCTCAAACGAGTGTTAGGAAGCTTCTATTGTGTCCCACCCCACTGCACTCTCTCCCTCTCTCTTGCATCTCTCTCTCGCATCTCAGCCTTTGATCTAAGATGTGAGAGAGAAATGATCCATTAGTTCTCTCATGTCCGAATGTCAATCAGTTTCACAATCACACTGCTGGGCTTGTTGGAGGACTTCAGCTTACCACATGATCTTTACGCATTCTGTTATCTTCTGTTCGACAGAGTTCACTCCATTCTACGAGGGACCATTCCTCTATCGTCGCAAGGACGATGTTTGGGAGCTGAACGCACTTTGACAGCAGATACAACTGGGGATGGCGACAGGCCGATCGCCCAGGCTACCACTAAAATCTTGAGTCTAATTATGGAAGAGCCAAGGAAGGGATTTTGGAATTAAGTTGGCCGTGAACCAGTTGAAAGGAAGTGTCCTGGCATTTGCCTGGTGGTGAAAATGTGAACCCACAAAAACTATTTTCAGGGCGACTGAGGTGGGATTCCAACCCACGCTCTCCCGATGCCAGCTAGGCACAAATTAGTGCGAAGGTCTCCTGGCCATTATAGCTGTCTCATTCACTGGCCGTGAAAGCCAATATACCATCCTTTTGGAAGCCTTCATAGGGCGATTATGGCTGCTTGAGCTTTTAGTTCTCGCAGTAAAGAGGTGCACTTGCGCTTCATAAACTTGGATTAATGTTGTTGTCGTGACTAAAATGGTTTCATTATTATCTGAGTTCTAATATTCAAAGGATATAGATGTGTGGTTGTTGATTTAGTCAGGGGCCTTGCGACATCGTTGTCATGTAACCCTGTGCTCCTGGGTGTGTGAGGAATCTGATAATACGCGTTATTGTGGTGCCTATACTAGTGTGGGTGGGTTTATGTTTAATTTAGAATACAAATTATGTAAGAGCCGCCCGTGGCATTATTTTAAGTACTATTCCTGTTTTTGGTTTTTTTTAGCGTATGGCTTTTAGTGCCGGGAGTGTCCGACGACATGTTCGGCTCGCCAGTGTTTGTAGCTGCTTCTATGCGGACACCCATGGGGTGAGCTACAAGTACCGCCGCGTGTGGAGTGTTGTCTGTGGAGGAACGTGTGAATGTAAGGATGAGGAATTGGAAGGTAGCGGCTATAGTTAGGGACCAACCCCGGCATTTGCCTGGAAGGAAGATGGGAAACCACAGAAGACCATCTTTAAGGTTGCCGGCGGGGGGATTCGAACCTCCTCGCCTCCCGGATGTGAGCGGCTGCCTGCAGCCTCGCCGTAACGACCACGGCTAACTCACCCGGTTACTATTCCTGTATTCGTCTAGAATAGAAGTGGGAAACGACGCAAAATCACTTGTAGGATGACTGAGGTAGGAATCGAGCCCACCTCTTTTCAGGTCTTCCTTGTGAAGTTGAGTGAATCCCATTCTAGGAATTATATTTTTTGTCGGGGCCGGAAATCGAACCTGATTTTCCCCGGTATCGTCCAAGAATCCTAGTGGAGGACGAGGTGAACTTCAATACATAAATTACACAAATATTGCAATCCTTAAAGAGGGACATTTCCGCATACCCACCGTTTTTTTGGTGTCATGTGGCCTCCTGAGAAGCCGAGTGCAGGTCTTTCTAGTCAACGCCGGTGGGTAACCTTCGTGTCGGAATGAGAGATGAGATGAGAGTGGGCAAAGATGTGGAAGGTTGCGGTTACCCACCGGTAATCGAATATTAGGCCCCTTATGCTATAAGCGCCTATGGTGTCAAGTGTTGATGTGTGTATTAAGATGAGATAATCCGAGTTCATAATACTTTCTGATTAGTTAGCCGACTGACAGGCTGAAGAATATAATTGTGAAATATATGACCTATTAATGTCAAAAAGGTTTACTAATGATACCTGTATGAATGCAATAAATCTCGCGAGGCGAAGAGTGATTGATTAGAAATAAACAGGGTTAGTCACTTAGGTAATCTTCGAGATAATCGATATCCTGTCATCGCCCTGATTTGTGACAATAACGGCGTTATAAAATAAACTTAAAAGCATTATTCTGTGAATTAAAACTCAGCAACTTTTCTAGGTTTGTGCCGTGTCTTGTGTGGGGTTTCACCTAGGACGCCATGCTGGTTAATTCACTGGCCGGGAAAGCCAATATACCATCTTTTTGGAAGCCTTCATAGGGCGATTATGGCTGCTTGAGCTTTTAGTTCTCGCAGTAAAGAGGTGCAGGTGCGCTTCATAAAATGAGCGGTAGCACACAGTTCGCTACTCCTGTTGAGTACGGGTGGGGACACCAAGAGCCCACTGATGAGCCAGCTTGGTGCCCTAGGCGAAACCCTACACAAGACACGGCACAAACACACACAAAAAAAAATGCTGCGTTTTAATTCACTGGCCGTGAAAGCCAATATACCATCTTTTTGGAAGCCCTCATAGGGAGGTTATGGCTGCTTGAGCGTTCAGTTCTCGCAGTAAAGATGCGCAGGTGCGCTTCACAAAAAGGGAGTAGCGCGCAGTTCGCTACTCCTGTTGGGGTCCGGGCGGGGACACCAAGAGCCCACTGATGAGCCAGCTTTGTGTCATAGGCGAAAACCCCACACAAGACACGGCATAAACCTAGAAAAATTGCTGAGTTTTAATTCACTGGCCGTGAATGCCAATATACCATTATTCTGAGACACAAATATTCTCTGAGATAATGATATCAATATCATTATTAGGAATATACTATTCTCTGCACCACAATAGCAGACTATTTCAACAGTTGTTGTTTTATTTGAGGGATTTGGACATAGTTGCAATTTATACCCGTGCACTTTGTGTGCGTGTTTGTCGGGTAACCTGTGTTATTGTGTTGTTTGGAGTAGTATTTGTACTTGTAATTCGAGTCAGGATTTGTAAGAAAGTGGCCGTGGCCTTATGTTAGGAACAATGCCAGTACTTTCCTGAAGGAGAGGTTGGAAACCACGGAAAACCATATCCAGTATGGTTGAGGTAGAAATGGAAACTACCTCCTCTCAGTTTTGCCTCTCGAGCCTGTACCCCGTTACAGCACTTAAACCAGAATAACATTTCAAGGCAGAATCGGGAATCTAAACCGGGCCTTCGAGGTGACAACCAAGAATGCTAGCTGTCTTATCACGAGTTGGTCTATAAATATGTTGAAGATTAGTTTGAATACTCAGCATAATTTTAAACCAGCACCTCTTCGGTTTTGATTATTAATTTGCCGCGAGTGGTTGAATGAAATCATCAAGAAAATCTCTATATACAGTATATAAAAATGAAAGTTTGTCTGTTTTTTCTGAATTTCTACGGAAATTTGCGTTATTTACGCGTTTCAGACTGTTTTATGACGGATGCGCGCGAAAGTATGTTTTTTTGTCTGTCTGTCTGTCTGTTTGTTTGTCTGTGGACAAAGTGATTGTTCCCTTATAACTCGAGAACGGCTGGGTGAATCAACGTAAAATTTGGTACAGATATCCTTCAGAGGCACGACACTAATCATTGATGTAACTCTTCTCTGTGCTGTGCCCGATAATCTGGCTTTGGATTGGGTGACCCGACACACACGTCAATCCTCACCAAAAATTCGGTACAACTCGAAAAGAAAAAGAAAAATCTTGAATGTCCCAATCAATTTTGGCCTTAAAAAAAACTATGTCGGGAACGAGATTCAAGCAATCCCGGGGTCTTTATAATGATGGGTACAACTGGGGTAAAATCTCAAAATTGATCCAGTGGACACACAAGTATGACAACGAACAAGGATGACAAAAAACTCCGCTGTTAAAATAAAACTCATCCACCATTTATTACAGAACCACACCACTAAATACATAAAATCAAACACAGAAGCCTACCTTCACTCGGAGACTTCTCAAAATTACTCTTGATGTGCAAATAAATAAATGACGCAGAAACAAAATTCAAATTAATGAGGAAAAAATTTCCGGGCGTTCTAATCTTTGGATACAAAATAACTTACGGAGATCAGAGCTATATCCCCCTAGTATTACAACCATTACTTCAAAATGCTATGTCACCTCTCCGTTGAATAGCCCATAAATGAGCAGGTGCATAACTATGAGAAAATATTCAAAGACAAAATTTGTTGCCTCATTCGATCTCCTTCTAACTAAATGTAATCACCAAAATAATAATATATATGTGGGAAACGGTTTCCAGATCATGACACTCACAAGCATCGAATATAGAACTGAATTATTTATTATAACAATGAAACTGATTAAAATACAGTAGAGAATTAAGGGAATGTGTTTCGCGGCTCATCGGAACTCGGAATATTGCTTCTCTTCTTTTTATTCTCAGACAATGGCGCTGAGCTTACTCCTGCGCCCGCTAGATCCCATACTCGGCCTTCTTGATCCTCATCCGGTTCCCACACTCGGCCGTCCTGATCCTCATCCGACCCGGATGAAGAAAATCCGCCCAGCCAGGGCCTCATGAACTCCGCACAGGACGATGTGATTCTTGGTCCAGCATGGTCTCCTTCTCTGCTGACGTCATATGTGTCGTTGAGTTTTACTCGAGTCACTCGATAAGGTCCTAGACTTTTGGTTTTTAGTTTCAGATGTGGACCGATCTGAGTGCGTTTGATGGCAACCAGGTCGTCGACCTGATACTTCTTAGGCTCCTTACGTCGTCGGTTGAATTCAGCACGATTTTCAGATTATACTTTTTCTATCTGCTTTTTTGCATCTTCTCTCATCTGATCACGTTTTTCGTTGAACGAATCGATCAGCTCCTCTTCGATGAGTTGCACTATACGTAGATCATTTTGGTTGTGCATTCTGACTCCTGTCAGCAGCTCGAAAGGTGACATTCCGATGCTCCTCTGGAACGTAGAGTTGATAGCTCGTTGGACAGATGGTACAACCTTGTACCATTTTGTTGGATCGTCAATGCTAAGTTTAGCGATGATCTTGGTCACTGTTGAGTTGACTCTCTCGATTTGACCATTGGCTCTTGGCAGTCCAGCTGTGATCAAGACGTGCTTGATACTCTGCGATTTACAGTAGTCCTGGAACTCATGGGAGGTGAACGATGGCCCCCTGTCGGTGATCACTTGAACTGGGTTTCCAAAGTTCGTCCTCTGAAACTCCATCTTTTCAATCGTCTGGGCCGATTTGGTAGTTTTCACAGGATACAGCCAGGTGAACTTCGTGAAGGCGTCTATCACACAGAAGATGTGTTCATATCCCTTGTGTGTAGACTTAAGTGGTCCAATGTGATCCATGTGGTAGGTGTGCAATGGCACACTCTCCTTGAACATCGGATGTAACCAACCTTCTTTCTTGCCTGCCTTCCTGTTAACCACCAGACACTTCACACAGTTGGCTATGACTCGTTTCACCTTGTTGGCCAAGTCTGGAATATAATATTCCTGCTTCACGTCTTCTTCAGTCCTTTTAACAGCGTAGTGTCCCTTCTCATGTGCATCTCTGATGATTTCATGGTGCATTGCTCGCGGGACCACCAACGTCTCTCGCCCGTCAACAAATTTAAATAGCAGTCCATCTCTGACGATGAAGTTTTCGTAAGGCCCTTTCTCCAGTGTCGCTTTTATCGCTGTCAATCCTTCGTCTTTTCTCTGGGCGATTTTGATCCTCGCTGCATGGCCATCAGGGAATCCAAACATCACTGCTGCGCATCGGCTCAAGGCGTCGACATGTTTCATCCTGGTTGCAGTTCGGTGTTCGATGGTATAGTCAAACTCCTCCAAGGCCATAGCCCATCTAGCTACTCGTGGGACCAGGTCCCTTTTGTGCAATGTCTTTTGGAATGCCATACAGTCAGTCACAATCTTGAACGGAATTCCATTTTTCTTTTTGACTAACACCACTTGGCATGTATATTCTGATTGACTCGGTTCTATGATATCTTCCTCCAGCCACGCCTCGACTTGCTCATCGACAAATTCGTTCTCAAGCGGTGCCATTCGTCTGGGCCTGCTAAATATCGGTTTTTCTTCTTTCAATGTGATCTTCATCTTGACATCAGTAGATTTAGTCTTCTTTGGTACATATCTCGCTACCAAATCTTGGATCTGTTCCCTTTTTTCCTCATCAACGCAGTTCTCGATATCAAATTCCTGTTCGTCGGCTACCCTGATCACCATCATTGGGACCTCTAGTTTCTTGATGGTAACTCCTTGCTTGCTCAGGATTACCTCACCCTGATCCAATAGATCGTTACCAATAACCATGTCCCACTCCATAGTATCATCAGAAACAACATAGACGTTGGTTTGGAACTCCAGCTCGTCTACTTCAACGACTGTTGTGAAGTAACCTTGAGGAGCAAAAAAACCATTACCGAATCCTTTCAAAACAAGATCCGTGCTCTTCAATCCTGGGGAATCCATGGTCTTATGGATGTTTTGTCGCAGTAGGTTATAAGGACTGCCACAGTCGATAAGTGCCTGAAGTTTCTGCTGACCCAAACTATCCTCTTTGAACTTGAGGCAGCTTTTCTTTTCATCAATAAGATTGATACCTTGATTATTCCTCTTATCGTTCTTCCTCTCCTTTTTGCACTCGGATGAAATGTGGCCAAACTCATTGCAGTTGAAACATCTCTTGCCTTTATCCTTGTGCTCACTTTCCTTTGAACTATGACCAGATCCACCGCAATTATAACATCTATCTACACTACTCGCCTCTTTCTTCTTTGTACAGCCCCAGCACTTTCCGTCCTTCTCGTTGGCACTCTTGGCACTTCCTTGAAAATTACTGTTATTATACTTTGTGCTTTTCTTTGGCAAAGACTTCACTGCCATCTCATAACTTTTCATTTTCTCCTTGAAATCCTTGGAATTTTTTGCTCCATAGAGAAGAAGTTTTGATCCTGAATCGTCCTCGATCCCATCAATCACGTACTGACACAGAGAAACTTGCTCAACATCACCTCTACTGGCGATTTCCTTCATCACAAGAAAGTACTCCTGTAGAGATTCGTCGCGCTTTTTTCGTCGCTGGGTTAACAACTTGTGAATTTCTGCACTGCTTGCCGCCACGTCAAACTCCTCTTTCAAGGCCTTCTTCAGTGCAGTCCAGGACGTCAGTCCTTTCTCACCTTGAATATAAAGCTTAGCTAAACCATCGAGTGATCTCTTTGCGAAAATAAACTTTTGCAGCTCACTCCATCCCATCAAGATTGACGTCTCCTCAAAATCTGCGATCCATTTCTTCACTGGGTAACCATCCTTACCATTAAATGTTTTCATAGCGCCCTCTACGTCGCGGAATGACAATGAAAACTTATGTTGTTCTCTATACCTTCTGTGCTGGTCTTCCTCTTCGCTCTCTTCGTCTTCTTCGTCTTCTTCGTCTTCGTCATCATCGTCTATATTAGTTGCGAGTTCATCCAATTTTCTCAAGTAATAACAAATGGTGTTAATCATTACCTCCTTTGTCCCGATCTCGGTATTAAGAATCTCAGAAACACGCAACAGATCAGCCTTGGAAAATGTTTCTTCGATAAATTTCTTCTTAGCTTCCTCTTCAATGGAATTTTCGTCAAAATCGAATCCAGGAAACTCTCGCAGTCGCTTTCGATTCTTCCTGTCGTCTGGTATATGCTCGAAAATGAGGTTATGTAAAACTTTGATTGCTTTGACCGGAGCATCACTTATGTTCTTATTTATTTTCTCTATTGCACCGAGTGTAGTCATCTTATTTGTTTACTCACGTCTATCAAGTAGATTTCCGTCAATATCGCTTCCTCAAAACCTCGCTATCAAACCTGTTTAACCTCATTCACCAAACCGGTGATATTTGTAGGTGATATCGTTGAATACCGCTTCCCGTCGTTTCTCTCTGACGAGTCGCTATCCTCTTACCACATCCACAATCCTCTGTCGTCGTTTAGATTCCGACCCTCGTCGTCGTCGTCACGGCACCACTAATTGTCACTGAAACTGAAGAACAAATTTTGCTAGCCTATGAATCCTCGTCGTAGATTCGCACGTCGTGGGCTTACAAAACTGCACGTCGTCTCGTCGTCAGCGTCGTAGGCAACAGCAACAAATATGATTAGCCGTCCACTTCGTCGAAAATAGCGTTGTATTTTGCGTCGTACTTCGTGTCGTGGATTGCGTCGTAACTCGTTGTTTCAGTTCATCCCGGACGGGCCCCCATTTGTGGGAAACGGTTTCCAGATCATGACACTCACAAGCATCGAATATAGAACTGAATTATTTATTATAACAATGAAACTGATTAAAATACAGTAGAGAATTAAGGGAATGTGTTTCGCGGCTCATCGGAACTCGGAATATTGCTTCTCTTCTTTTTATTCTCAGACAATGGTGCTGAGCTTACTCCTGCGCCCGCTAGATCCCAGACTCGGCCTTCTTGATCCTCATCCGGTTCCCACATATATATATGGATGTCACTGGCGTTAAAGAATTCATTTTCAGACCTTTTATTCATGGATTAAATACTTTCATTATTATTTTCACTGGTTTTCGTTCAGCTGTGCCTCACTCAGAAAAATGACTGGTTGTTGGCTTTTACATTTATTACTTTACATTGTAACATTTTTATGATTCCAGATATTTATTTATTTTTTTGTTAACCACTGCATGCTCTTTGCACATTTATAAATAGACCATAAACATTTAAGTAGATGGCCTCTGCCTATCTGTATTATTTTTTTTCAACTGACAATTGCCTCAAAATTTCATATACTTGAACCAATCACGTAACATTAATTATAATCATTTATTTTATTCACCTTGCTATAGCGAGAACCTTTAGTTTCATCATAACTTCGTATTAGGCAACCCTACTATTTTATCAATGCAGTTTCATTATTTACACAACTTTGTATCAGTTACCTACCAAACGCATCTCCTCATGTTAGCATGTAAAGGGAAACCTCAGTGACGTGTGAGTGTTTAGTATAAATATCATGATGTGCGCACAAAAGTGGCCCCTTAAGTGTAAATGTTTCCCCTGTAATTTAAGCCTGTTCAAACCATAAATTGTCATCCAGGTTGCACCAATTCAAAGAACGCAGCGACGTAACACGCTGAAAGAACCCTGTATTCAGATTATATTTTAAAGCATCCATATATATTTTATTTTAAATCCTAAATATGACTAATAATCTCTCGAACGAAAACTTAAAATTTACTGCCCTAATAATCTTGTCATGATATCGCATTTTATCTTTTTGATTAACTTCTATTTCGATTTAAGCCCATCTGTCCAAATCTTAGTAACCACTACCCATTAGCCACTACTTAAGAATTAACATGGTTTTCAGTACCATTCGACCACCTCAGTCTTGGTTCCGCTGACACGTTTCCTGGGGGTTTGGGTCCACGTTCTTCACATTGAACATCCTCCCCTCTCGTCCTGGGTCCAGCTCGCAACCTTCTGGGTGTCCATGGTCCTGGCTCGCCTTCGTTTCCACGTCATCATAACAGCTTCCACATTTCTAGATTTAGCTGGTCATCTCTTCGCTCGTAAAGTTCTTGTCACAATACTCGCACTGGTCTGTACTGATAGCCTTTATGTCCGTCCAATACATCGCTGCAATCTTCATGTCGAATATGCCAAGTAATATCAACTTATGGCCGTGATAATAACTCTATAACGGCACAGGTTATATTGTACGCATATACAACGGCCTGCACTCATAAGAGATTACGGCCTCGAATGCCGCTCTATATTTGGACTACACTCAGTTTATCTCTCATAGTTCACTGACCCTGGATACTCATTTGTCTGCTCGTCAAACAAAAGCACATCGCTTCGTTCATATGTTCTGGGCGTCAATTATATCGCGCACGGCCCATGCAGTCCCGTACCTAGTAAAAGATTAAGACACCACGTGTGTCTGCTCGCACTTCGTTGTACTAATGACTAGTGTCCTACAACATAATGCATTATGATCTGCGTTATAATATCACCTCGCCACATTCGGCTTTAGTATTCGTCCACGCAAGAAATAATACTGAGTCTTTCAGCTATGTTCCAAAAACTGTCGGAATACCGCACTGGTTCCAAGTTGCCACGGTACGACTGCTACTACACACTTGTTTGTAACTTCAGCGTGCGGCGACACAAAAATAAAGTGAACTGCGGTGTATGGCGATGCAAAAGAAAGTGAACTTCGTTGTACGGTGATAGAAAGGAAAGTGACCCGCTTCTCCGACGTGACCTTCCCACCTTGACTTTTCCTGGAGCTCATCAGGGCCCTCTACGCTTCTGGAACCTTCGCCTAGTCATGCTGTCGACTATGTCCATGACGTAAAAACATCAACCTCAGGTTACTTCCGCTTGCTTTCTTCCTCCTGGTATGCGACGTTGCCAGAGCTCTCAAAACCATGCGATATCGGTTACAGTACCTCTCATAAAAGGGGGGCCTTCCCCTTAAAATACTTGCTGAAATAGACGTAGAAGGGCGAGACAAAGCTCATTTTCATTCCCTCAATGTGAGAAACGAGACTCAGGGGGCCCCCGAAAACCACATTTAAAGGCCCTAAAACCAACAGTTTTTGAGATATTTCCAGAAAACTAATTTCATTTAATACAATAACGAAATAATGCAAGCCAGTAACCATTGTAACGGAATCTCACAGGTCCATCTATTGCTGTAAGACGCAATACAATTACATTTATTACATCACTGAGATAGATTGCAAACGGCTATAACGTTATAACGGAACCAAATTAAGTTGTAAAATTCATCAATGTCATATAATGCGCTTAAGGGGGTCAAGGGCTATTCTAGATTTCTTTCAAGCGATTTACACGTGCGGGTGTGGCACGGAAGGTCTATTATATCCCTATCCCTATATAGTTATATTATTATTATCATTATTATTATACTACGGCCTACAACGACGAGACAAAGCTCATTTTCAGCCCCTTGTTGTCAGAAACAAAACTCGGTGGCCCTAAATAGCCGTAAAGGGTCCCTGAAAACTACATTTTAAGGCTCTACAACCAACAGTTTCTGAGATATTCCCAGAAAACTAATTTCATTTAATAAACTGGTGAAGAAATGCAAGCCAGTAACCATAACAACAATATCTCAAAAGGTGACATCCAACTTTCCATCTATTTTTGCAAGAAGTAAAACCACTCCATTTATTAAATTTCTGTGAATGTTTGCAAATGGCAATCAGGTTATTACGGAATCAACTAAAACTGTAAAATTCATCAATACGCTTAAGGGGGTCAAGGGGTACCCTTTTTCACACGACTTAAATGTGCGTTATGTCGTACAGAATGTATATTATATCTCTAAACAGAAACATTATTTTCAAAAATTCCTGAATTGAAATAGTTTTTTTTTTGCTTTTAGGAATTTGGGCCATTGGAGGCTAAGAAACCTGAATTTTCATGCACCAAAAGCCTTTATAATTATTTATTAAAGGGGTCTTCCTCTGGATGGGGACTTGACACAACAGTGAAGGTCAGTTTTATTTGACGTGTATTGCGTTTCGTTTACGAGGTTTTCAATTTTATTTTCACGTCAGGAAGTACACGTTAGGCAACTTTAGTTTCAGAGCATATTTTAACTAATCATTTTTCTTTGTCGACAAACAGGTTCAGAGTCTCTAACCATTGCAACAGTAGCTCAATTGATTACGTCTGGTTATTAACACCGAAGACTGTTCGAAGAATGGGTACTACTGCTACTTAGTCTATAAAGCTTCAATACTACATAACCTTTGAAATCATATTTTATTCAAGAGTACATGTCAGATGCATCCCTTTTCTCCTTCATCCAAGTGAACAGACAATATAGAAATTTTGAAGGGATTTGCGAAGAAAGACTTTGGTGAGTAATCCTGTAAATTAAGTAGAATTATTTTATAAAACATATGGAACATTATTGAGAACTACATTAATCTCTTATATATAATCCAAAACTGACTCATCACCGCAGGGCTCAAACCACTAGACCTAGGAAGGTGAAATTTTGCATGTTGGTTGATCCGAGCATGTAGAGGCTCACTAAGAAACGGTTTTTGAAAATTCAATTTGTAAGTGACTTTTTTCGGCCCTTTGGCATTGACAATCCAAAATTTAGTCATCGACGCAGGGCTCAAACCACTAGACCTAGAAAGCTGAAATTTTGCATGGTGGTTGATCCGAGAATGTAGAGGCCCAATAAGAAACGGTTTTTGAAAATTCAATTTGTAAGTGACATTTTTCGTCCCTTTGGCACTGAGCAAGGACAGTCGGTAAAATGTTCGGATTTAGCTCATTTTAAGCCGCCACATACGAGAAACAATACTCGGAGGTCTTGTAGGGACCCCTAAACACACTTTTTAAGTTCCTAAAATGAACGGTTTTGGAGATATTCCCAAATAACTGTGTTCCCTCTGAGAAACAGATCAACGTTACTATGGCAACCGCTGAAATTTCGCAGACCGGGGATAGTTTTCTGGCAATATCTCGAAAACCGTTCGTTTTAGGGCCTTAAAACGCTGGGTTCGGTTCCCACTTCTTCGAAGTGGAAACCACGAACATTGCTCCTCACATTGATACGCGCAAAAAGAGCTATAATCCATATTTCTACGATCAAATCGACTCGGAAAGTCTCATCTCTTATATATAATCCAAAACTGACTCATCACCGCAGGGCTCAAACCACTAGACCCAGGAAGCTGACATTTTGCATGTTGGTTGATCCGAGTATGTAGAGGCTCACTAAGAAACGGTTTTTGAAAATTTAATTTGTAAGTGACTTTTTTCGGCCCTTTGGCATTGACAATCCAAAATTTAGTCATCGACGCAGGGCTCAAACCACTAGACCTAGAAAGTTGAAATTTTGCATGTTGGTTGATCCGAGTATGTAGAGGCCCAATAAGAAACGGTTTTTGAAAATTCAATTTGTAAGTGACTTTTTTCGGCCCTTTGGCACTGAGCAAGGACAGTCGGTAAAATGGTCGGATTTAGCTCATTTTAAGCCGCCACATACGAGAAACAATACTCGGAGGTCCTGTAGGGACCCCGAAACACACTTTTTAAGTTCCTAAAATGAACGGTTTCGGAGATATTCCCAAATAACTGTGTTCCCTCTGAGAAACAAATCAACGTTACTATGGCAACCGCTGAAATTTCGCAGACCGGGGATAGTTTTCTGGCAATATCTCGAAAACCGTTCGTTTTAGGGCCTTAAAACGCTGGGTTCGGTTCCCACTTCTTCGAAGTGGAAACCACGAACATTGCTCCTCACATTGATACGCGCAAAAAGAGCTATAATCCATATTTCTACGATCAAATCGACTCGGAAAGTCTCGGTAAGAGGCCATGCCACTCCATTTTCTCAACGGCAACACTACCTCAAGAAGTGATCACTAGGTTTCCACCTGTCTCTGTAAGTGGCCATGCTACTCCATTTTCTCCATGACTACAGTCAAGACGTAAACACCTGGTCATGGGCCTCCATTTTCTATCCAAACCACGATAAGAACATTAGGAATCTGAACGCCTTAAAAATCTGAATACGTAGTTTTCTTTTAAATTTTATTAACAGGGATGTAGGGAATTAAAATAATAATAAAAACAAATACATCGGCTAACCCTGCACGCGACCTAACGTAACAACGGCTATAGATATCATCACGAAAGTTAGTATTAAGATAAAATGAGCTTAAATGATTCTGTTATTGTTGATTGATTCAGAGGCTTGGCCACACCATGGCCATGTAGCCCCATGAACTTAAGTGTGTATGATTTTTTTTCTGATGACCAGTTACTGTGATGGCTGTAGTAGTGTGTGTATTTGTAATTCAGGTGAGGATTAAAAGTGAGGTTGCTGTTGCCTTCAGTCTGAAACTATCCCTGTATTTGCTTCGAGTAGAAGTGGGAAACCACGGAAAACATCTTCCAAGTATTGCCACGGGAGGCGCAGTGTACCCCTTTCCAGCTCTCAGACCAGAATAAAAATTTCTTGGCAGAGCCAGATTCAAACTCGGACTTCCAAGGAGACAGCCGAGAATGTTAGCCGCTAATCCACGTGGTCGTCTAAGTGTGACATTTTGGGTCTTGAAGCCGCTGCTGTTTCGGGGGATTTTGAATCTTGAAGGTGTAAGCCTCCGTGGCTTAGGCGGCAGCACGCTGGCCTCTCACCACTGGGTCCGTGGTTCAAATCCCGGTCACTCCATGTGAGATCAGTGCTGGACAAAACGGAGGCAGACGGGGTTTTCTCCGGGTACTCCGGTTTTCCATGTCAAAATTTCATTCCAGCAACACTCTCCTCTATAATTTCATTTCATCTGTCATTCATTTAATCATTGCCCCAGAGGAGTGCGTCTGGTCTCGGCAGCCGACACAGTTCATATCCTCGCCGCTAGATGGGGGCTTCATTCATTCCATTCCTGACCCGGTCGGAGACTGGAAGCAGGCTGTGGACTTTTTCACGTTATGACGGAAAGTATCACGCTAAATATATTGTATTGCTTTGTTATAGTCTCCGTTAAGTTGTGTTCTACTACTAATTTGTTTACGTTTATGTTTTGTTAATCCTAATGTTTTTATGCTGCATTGTTTTAATTGTTGGCATTGTTAGCCTGTACGGGAAGCCTCCGTGGCTCAGGCGGCAGCACGCCGGCCTCTCACCGCTGGGCCCGTGGTTCAAATCCCGGTCACTCCATGTGAGATTTGTGCTGGACAAAACGGAGGCAGACAGGTTTTTCTCCGGGTACTCCGGTTTTCCCTGTCAAAGTTCATTCCAGCAACACTCTCCACTATCATTTCATTTCATCTGTCATTCATGTAATCATTGCCCCAGAGGAGTGCGTCAGGCTTCGGCAGCCGGCACAGTTCATATCCTCGCCGCTAGATGGGGGCTTCATTCATTCCATTCCTGACCCGGTCGGAGACTGGAAGCAGGCTGTGGATTTTCATTTGTTAGCCTGTACGGGCTATCTTTTGTATTACAAATCAGGAATACAGTAACTGTGATAAGACTAACAGAACCAGAATAATCTGTAGCAACCAAAATGAAACAGTAACCTAAAATGATTAACCACGCAGTGAAGACTCCCTCTTTTCTACTTAAGACATGACTATAAGAGTAAACAATTTCTACACAACATTACCTCCTTCACTGCCCACAACAGATACAGTACCGTAGAAAACCTACAGGTAACTGACGTCACCAATAATTCTCATAGTAATCATTAGAAGCCATGACCAGGCTCCTTTTTTACTTAAACATGGGTGCTTTCAAATTACGTTTTTCGTACATCAAAAAACTACATCCTTACTAATATATAAAAGTGAGATGGTATGTGTCTGTGTGTCTGTGTATTACTCGATCACCAAAGAACCACTGGTCCGATTTACATGGAAGTACCTGATATGCCTGGTTAATATATAGGCTAATTTTGATTTCAATACTTTGCACTATTTAAAGATGGCGACCATTTAAGTGATGTCAGTACACCCTTTGGTTTCAAACATTCATATTTCAATTTCAAATAAAAAGAGAACGCTAAGAAATAGCAAACTTTTGATGGTTTAAAATTTAAATTTCTATCGCAATGGTCCTTATCACTTTTCGTGGATCTCCAACACTTAGCGAGTAAAACCTAATTGTGTGCTATAAAACACGGTCAACGCCAAGTGGTGTAGCTGGACAAAATGTTCCTTCCTAACTCTCCCTCCGCGCAGCACCTCGCCTATCCCCTGTTTTAACTGTCACATTCACATTTCAATTTATTTATGACCAGTAGCGAAGCTCGGGTACTTCAGCTAGTTTAGTATAAAATTGACATTCTCTTTAGAGACTAAGTGAAATAAAGTAGATTGTTATGGGTTTGCGCAAAGAAATACTAGATAAAATGGCAGGAGAATTCGTGTTGAAGTAGAAGACGCCCATAATATAAAACTACTGTAGGCTACAAATTATTTAAGTAATACACAGGCGTGAGGGTTTTAATAGGTAGCTTATAACCCAGTAATTAGACAATTGCGCTCTCTGTCCATCTCTTGATATGTCATGGCCTGTGTGAGAAGGGTTTGGTGACTTACCTGGTATTGCTAATCTGAGAATATCGAGAGGAGAGAAGGAATCCTTCCCGTCATGGATATGTCACACGATGATTCGTCCCGTTGTAAAACTCGTTTAATCCACTTGTGAATAAGGATCATGTCGTAAAATTATTTTTTAAATTATTTTATTTTATTTTATTTTACTTTATCTTATTTTGTTTTGTTTTTCTTCGTTTAATTTTATTTTATTTCGTTTTATTTTTTTGATTTTGTTTTGTTTTATTTTAAATTGTTTTGTTTAATATTTTGTATTGTTTTTTGTTTTGTTTTATTTTATTTTGTTTTTGTTTTATTTAGTTTTGTTTATTTTGTTTTGTTTTGTTTTATTGTGCTTTTATTTTGATCTTGTTTTGTTTATTTTTTACTATATTTTGTTTTGTTTTATTTTAATTTCCAGAAAGCAAACACAAAACAAACAAAAATCACGAAGCAAAAAGCAAAATTCAAAAACAAAAGCAAAAGCAGAAAACAAAAAACAAGGAACACAAAGCAAAAAGCAAAATTCAAAAAAAGCAAAATCAGAAAAAAACACCTAACCAAAACCTAGAAAGAAAAGCAAAAATTAAAATTCAAAAGCAAAAGCACAAAGCAATCACAAAACCAAAAACACAAAGCAAAAAGTAGAAAACAACAAACGCAAAATATACGTGAGACAAAGTCCAGAGAAACGTTTCTTATGAAAATGATTCCTGTTCACAAGTGGATTAAACGAGATTTGCAACTCGAAGACTCAATTGATTTCTAATGCCCATAAGAAGGCGCAATGCATCTGTCATGTCGCAAGGTCCATGGAGTGAGTCCGCACGCTTGAGATACTGTATATGTTGAGCCGGTAATAATCGATGTTAGGTTAATCAATTAATAATCGATTAATCGAATAATTTGATATTAATCGTAAAAGATTAATCAATGAATAATAATAATAATAATAATAATAATAAATAATTACCCCTGGCACTACAGCCCATGAAGGGCCTAGGCCTACCAAGTGACTGCTGCCCAGCCATTTGGCCTGCAGATATTGGAGTGACGCGTAGTTAGCGCCTCGGGTCTCCTCCACCTTTAATCCCCGTGACTGGGGCGCTGCCTCACAGTCAAACAGCTACTCAATTGTCCTCACGAGGCTAAGTGCACACCGTTCCAGCCCTCACGTCAGTTTATAAAATCCCTGACAGAACTGAGAATCGAACCCGGAGCCTCCGGGTGAGTGGCAGGCGCGCTACCCCAACACCACGGGGCCGGCTGATTAATCGATTAATCGACTGAATGTTCAATCAATTAATCGACTAACCAAAAATTAGATTAATCGACTAACCGAGGAATCGATTAATTGGTTAGTAGACATGAGATAAGTTAACAAGTTTAAAGGAGTGGTCATCGCTTAAGTTGAGTTACGCTTATTTTCGGAATAATATCAAAAAATTATAATAGTACATTATGCAACGAGCCTATAATGGCTATAATTAAGACACGAGTATGTTTATAAAACGAGCTTTAGCGAGTTTTATAATTTCCATACGAGAGTCTTAATTACCATTATAGGCGAGTTGCATACGACTGTTTATGTTCGACGATAATTATAACTTTATTATATGTTTTAACATAAATATTCATATATATCTGTTCTGTAACTAGAATTTTGTGATCGGGTGGTGCGCTAGGAAGCATATCTCCGTGTCCCAAGCTCTCAGACCGACCGACGCATGCACTCTGTGTGTTTCAATGCCATATATGCAGATCGTGAACCATTCAGTAAAACTGTCACCGTAGTCGTTTGAAATCAACGCGCTGTGTAGAAATAGGATTTGGGTATATTAAGGTACAATACTATTTCTTGTCTCATATTCACCAGTTTATTTACGCGAACATATGGCCGGTGCACTTTCGGTAATTTATATAAACATGTTGGATTTTGAGCCCATGCGCGAAGGTATCCTTATCTAATTGGTCAAACAAGTGTTTCATGAGCTGTGATTGGTGGGAGAAACTGTTTCATAATGAAAAATAGTGTTATAATGACCTTCATTATGATACAGTTTTCAGACACATAATAGTCAGGGTCGAACATAAAAGTTACTTTTGCCTAAATATAATCTAGAAATTGTCCTTCCTTAATCTCTCTCTATATATAAATGAAAGTTTGTTTGTTTTTAGCCTATTTTCAATTTTGAAAAAAAAAAAAAAAGGCTTATGAGATCACCTTTTGTCCGTTTGTGTGTGCGTGTGTGTGTGTGTGTGTGAGGCGTGTGTGTCCCCCCCCCCCCTAATAAATTCTAAACGGCTGGAGCCATTTCAATGAACCTCGGTAGGTTCATAACACTATTTCGGACGACCCCGACCGTGCCCTTCAAATTTTGTTACGTCCGACCGATCCAACATGGCGGCTGTGAGAAATATTTCACCAGAATTCAATATCTCCGAAACTATTCCCGATATCACCCTGGAATTTCTTACGGTGATAAAGGGAACTACAAAGAGTTCACCTATGTGACTTTTGAAAAACTGTTAACTACAAAACCAACATGCGACCACGCGAATTCGCAACTTTAAAATAGATGTTTTTCACGATTTAACCAACCAAACACAATAAAACTTGGCACAGTATATGTTTATACACATTGTAATGCACATACATCTAACTTCGTTCAATTGTTTACATAACCGCAAGATGGCGGATGTGCGAAATATTTCACTGGAATCTATATCTCTGAAACTATTAGCGGTATCACCCTGAAACTTTGTACGGAGATAAAGGACACTCCTGGAAGTTCATCTATAAGACTTTTAAAAACCGGTTAACTACAAAACGATCATGGCGGCCAAGCGAATTTGAAAATTTTAAATAGACCTTTCCCGTGATTTAATGTTCCAAACGCAATGAAATCTGATACAGGAAATGTTCATACACATTGTAATGCACTGGTATCTAATTTAGCTCAATTCTTTACATAACTTCAAGATGGCGGCTGAGCGAATTTTAAAATTAAGTTTTTATTACTTGTGTCGTAATCATGCGATCGAAGTGAAAGTTTGAATAATGAACATACGCAATAATTTTCCTTTAATGGTACATGACTCCATGGCCCATACATTTAACAATCCAACATGGCGACCATCCGAAATATTTAGACGGCTCTGAATATCTTCGAATCTATTATAGCAATAAAAATGATTTTTTTAAATGTTCATAGGGGCTATGCAATTAAGTTCACCTATAGGACTTTAAATAACCTGGTGATCACAAATCCAACATGGCGGCGATGCGAAGTATAAATATTCACATGGACGTTTCTCGCAATTTAACCATCCGAGTGCTGTGAAACTCAGTACAGTAAATCCTTATACGAATGTTAATCCACTGGCATCTAATTTATTTCAATTGTTCCCATAACCACAAGATGGCAGCTGTGCGAAATTGTAACATGTCGTTTTTACTTCTTGTGCCCTAATCATGTGATTGAAGTTTGAATGCTATACGTACACAATAATCTTCATGTAACAGTACATAACTCTAAGGCCTACATATATAAAATCCAACATGGCGACCATCCGAAATATTTAGCCGGTTCTCAATATCTACGAATCTATAACAGCAATCAAACTGAAATTTTGTATGTTGATAGTGGCAATTAACATAAGCAGGATATATGAAAAAAGGCTGTATAGTTCTTCACGGAACTACTTGTTTTTTCTGAATTTGCACGTAAATTTGCGTTATTTGCGCGTTTCAGACTGTTTTATGACGGATGAGTACAAAACTAAAATGTTTGTCTGTTTTTCTGTCTGTCTGTTTGTTTGTTTGTTTGTTTGTTTACCTGTCTGTGGACAAGTTTTAGTCCTTATAACTTGAGAAAGGCTGGGTGGATCAACGTAAATTTTTATACAGATATCCATCAGAGGCGCCACACTAATCATTGATGTAACACTTCTCCGTACCTCTCATAAAAGGGGGCCTACCCTCTTAAAATACATGCTGAAATAGGCGTAGAAGGACGAGACAAAGCTTATTTTCAACCCCTCAATGTGAGAAACAAGACTCGCGGGCCCCAGAGGACCACATTTTAAGGCCCTAAAACCAACAGTTTTTGAGATATTCCCAGAAAACTAATTTCATTTAATAATCTATGAAAGAATGCAAGGCGGTAACCATAGCAACGGAATCTCATAGGACCATCTATTTCTGTAAGACGCAATGCCATTCCATTTATTACATTACTATGAAGTTTGCAAACGACCATAAGGTTATCACGGAACCAAACTGAGCTGTAAAATTCATCAATACGTATAATGCGCTTAAGGGGGTCAAGGGGTATACTAGAATTTATTCACGCGATTTTCACGTGCGCGTGTGGTACGGAAGGTCTTTTATATACCTATCCCTATATTGTATTTATTATATTATTATCATTATTAATATTATTATTATGGCATACAACGACGAGACAAAGCTCATTTTTAGCCCCTCGGTGGCAGAAACAAAACTCGAGGGTTCCCGAAAACTACATTTTAAGGCTCTAAAACCAACAGTTTTTGAGATATTCCCAGAAAACTAATTGAATTTAATAAACTAATGAAGGAATGCAAGCCGGCAACAATGACAACAGGTTCTCAAGAGAAGACATCCAACTTTCCATCTATTTCTGTAAAAAGCAATGCCACGCCACTTATTACATTTCTGTGAAAGTTTTCAAATGGCTATAAGGTTATCACGGAACCAACTTAGACTGTAAAATTCATCAATGCGCATAAGTGGGTCAAGGGGTAACCTAGCATTTTTATACGTGATTTACACGTGTGATATGTCGTACAGAATTATATCTCCAAACAGCAACATTATTTTCAAAACTTCCTGAATTGAAATAGTAATTTTTGCGGCTATTAGGAATTTGGGCCATTGGAGGCCAAAAACCTGGATATTCATTCACCACAAGCCTTTATAATTTGTTAAAGGTGTCTTCCTGTGGATGGGGACTTTACACAACGATGAGGGTCATTCTTTATGTGAGGTGTATTGCATTTCGTCTACGAGGTTTTCAATTTTGTTTTCACGTCAGGAAGTACACGTTAGGTGAATTTAGCTTGAGCACATTCACTTTTTTTTTCGACAAACGGGTTCATCGTATGGATGATTTTGTTAGATACTGTGTGGTTGATATATCCATATTCGAACATCTGGGTGATACGTTGTACGTTGGTTGGTTCCTCTGTTTAGAAGCTGCGACAACGCGTTCACGTAGCCTCGTGTACTTTGAGTGAACCGGGTGAGTTAGCCGCCCCCCGCCGGCAACCTTGAAGATGGTCTTCTGTGGTTTCCCATCTTCCTTCCAGGCAAATGCCGGGGTTGATCCCTAACTATAGGCCACAGCCGCTACCTTCCAACTCCTTGTCCTTACATTCAAACTTTCCTCCCCAGACAACACTCCACACGTGACGGTACGTGTAGCTCACCCGTTGGGTGTCCGCCTTGAAGCAGCTACAAAACTGGCGAGCCGAACATGTCTCGGACACTCCCGGCACTAAAAGCCATACGCTAAAAGAACTTTGAGTGTGTGTAGAATCTGTCTAATAACCGGTGCTAATTTTGATGGCTGTATTAGTGTGTGTTATTTGTATTTCAGGCAAGGACTGCAGGCGATCAATTTCCAGTAGTTCCTACTTTTGCTACCAAATGCTGCCGTCAACGACACCTAGCTTGGCTACTAGATGCCACCTCAACCGGCACCTGGTGGCAAACTTTGGAACTAATAGAGCGTTAATCAAATCTAACCAACAAATTTAGCTTTACATCATTGTAGTTAGTGGAAGGTTCTATTACATGACATAAATCTATGACATGGGACCGCCGGCTTTACTTCCCCTTCGAAGTAAGGCATACTTTCTGTGTATCTTTATGTACGCTTATAACTCGTGTTCGAATGTTTGGAGCATCGTAAAATTAGGTATCCATGAAAGTCAATACACCAATCCTTTATAAATCTCTTCACCGTACTTCTCATAGAAGGATTGGTATAGGAAAAAACTTTTCAAATTACATGCTAAAATAGGCGAAATATAAAAATTATCCTAGAAGGACGACCAAAGCATATGTTGCGCTTCTCAATGTGAGATACAAAATTCGGGAGTCTATAAAGAGTCTCCGAAAACCACATTTTAAGGCCCTTAAATTAACAGTGTCTGTGGTATTCCCAGAGAACTAACTTCACTTTGATAAACGTATGAAGGAATAACAAGCCCCTAACCATTGCAACTGTAGCTCAATATTGATAACGTCTGGTTATTAATACCGAAGACCGGTCGAAGAGCGGGTACTTCTGATAGTTATAATAAGAGTCAGTGGAAGGGAAAATATCAATCACATTGGGAAGTGATAAAAAAATAGATTTGGAATTCATGTTCAATGTTTACAATTTAGGACAGGAACATATTCGTTTTACTTTGTTTTTGCTTAGTTATTACAAACAAGATGTTCAGCAAAGAACATATAGCCTACTTTCTCCTAAATGTATGGGTATACTTATAACTCTTTGCCCTCACCCCTAAAACAATCACCTCTACCACCTTGTATTGTTTGTTTTCTTTTATATTGATAATTAGCCAGTAAGAGTCAAGATCAGTATTATATACTTTATGATGATTGAATACCGAAACTACTAACTTATTGCAATGCATTCACGTCCGTAAATATCGATATTAAGCCTCCAAACGTAAGAATCCTTCGTTTGGGTATCTTCCCCTAAGGACAGAAGGGCGTCAATAGTTCAAAAATTTCAACATTTTTTTCAGTCTTATTTTGAAAAGCGCACCTTCCTGAACAAGAATATTTATAATTTATATGTATTTCTATTTGAATTCGCAGAGATATTACGAATAATATTTAACCTTGTTTTTGCCACACACCCTTTTTAAATGTAACTACTGTCACACATAGTCAATCAATTATAATTTATTTACTAATTGTACGAGAATTGAATGCGTTAGCGCGTTTCACGGTTAGGTACCAAGAAAACGTCTCGCCTGTCTGAACAATAGACTGCACACGAGCGTATCCATGGAAATCACCTGGGTTTGTTATTGTTTGATGTAAAATAGGCTACTTGATTTGTATTGTCTGGATCGTGTTTCATAGATTGTGGTGTTTGGAAAGTGAGAATTAAGAAGTTTAATAGTAAACAATATCATCGATCTAATAGATACCGATCCAGGCCAGAGATCGCGAATTCGATTATTCCACTTAGTACTTGGGAGGGGAATCGAACTCCGACATTCAAGGGCGCTACGGATGACGTTTCGCATATCCGAAATAAGAAACGTTTTTATACGATTTATATTGACGCAATGCCATGCAGATCCGGGTTATACGTAGCAAATTCGAATTTATGACTTAGTAGTCTACCTGGGAGGGGAATCGAACTCTCGACCCTCAAGGGCGCTACGGATGACTTTTCGCATATCCGAAGTAAGAAACGTTTTCATACAATTTATATCGACGCAATGCTGTGCAGATCCGTGTTATACGTAGCAAATTCGAATTTACGACTTAGTAGGCTACCTGGGAGGGGAATCGAACTCTCGACCCTCAAAGTTTCTACGGATGGCTTTTCGCATATCCGAAGTAAGAAACGTTTTCAAAATTTATATCGACGCAATGCCGTGTAGATGCGGGTTATACGTAGCAAATTCGAATTTATGACTTAGTACCTGGGAGGGGAATCGAACTCTCGTACGGGTGACATTTCGCATATCCGATGTAAGAAACGTTTTCATACAATTTATATCAACGCAATACCGTACCATTCCGGGTCATTCATCGCAAATTTTAAATTATGACTTGTACCTGTGAGGGGAATCGAACTCTCGACCCTCAAGGGCGTTAGGTGTGGGTGCAAAAACAATAGTATATTCGTGACCAGCACCCTCGATTTACCCATAATTGATGTATAAAAATCACATTTAGAGAAAAATGATCCGTACCACCAAAACTCCATTAGTGCCGAAGAATGGAATGTTCTAATACATGGCTGAGTGATACACAAACTTTAACTGAAGTTTTCTCAAAACACATTTTTTTTCACATTTGGGTACACATAGCTCCTAAACTATTTTAGCTAGAGATATGAAATTCTGCACACTCATTTGTGACTATACTGTGGCATTGAAACTCTAGAATTGTTAATGTAGCTTTTTAATTGTGCTATTTATAAAACATTATATGTTGCTAAAAAACATATATTATGTGATCAAAATTTCAATTTAGTAGTGAATGGTTAAATATTTATCAAATGTAAAAATTCTATAGTTTAATATAGCTATGGATGTATTTAATGTGTGGAAAAAAATTGGATGCAGTGGTATGAGTACTTTAGCAGGAACATGTACCAACATAATTACATGTTTAAATAAGATCTTGAAAAATTACACAATTTTAAAAAAATCCTTATAAAAATGGGTAGTCTAATTCCAATAGAATTCAATTCATTGGAATCAACAGGGCTTGGACTCAACATGGTAAAGGTTTTGCATTTCTGCCTGTAATAATATGGCAGACACAGCGAGAAATGTTATGGTAGGTTTTTGTATTATTTCATGGTGTGCTCAGAATCTTCTATCCTTATAATCTGCGCCGATCACAGGAGGATGGTGCTGCAACCTAGCAGTTAATTAATATATAAGGTGCGTTCAAAAAGTAACGAGCCGTAGGTTGTAATGCGTAAACCGGTGACGACATCGGCTAATCGTGGCGTGTGCATCAATCGTCCAACGCTGACAGTTGCATTGCAAACAGTGACATGGAGGCGTCAAAATAAGAGCAAAGAGGTGTTGTTCTGTTTCTGACAGCAAAAGGAGTAGGGGGAACGGACATTCATCGCCGAATGTCACAAGTGTACGGCGAACACTGCATGTCCCTTGCAAGGGTCAAGGCGTGGCACAAGCGCTTCAGGGAAGGACGGGTGTCGTTAGCCGATGATGCTCGGTCTGGGGCACCCCCCTGCATTACCGATGACAACGTCCAGCACTCATTACCCAGGAGCGCCGAGTGAGAGTGAACGCCTTAGCCGCCGTGGTTGGAAGTGTGCACACCATCATCAAGGAACGACTGCACTTGCGGAAAGTGTGTGTCCAATGGGTGCCCCACAGTCTTCAACCACACCAGGAAGCATGTCGAATGGCCTACTGTCTTGGTTTTGGTTGGACGATTGATGCATGCTGCGGCTCGCTTTGTATCGTCACGTGACGTGCACGCGTGCCCTCTAGCGACGGGCTGTGACCTTCCACGCTCTGGTCGGAACCACACCTCGTTACACACGCCACGATTAGCCGATGTCGTCACCGGTTTGCACATTACAGCCTCCGGCTCGTTACTTTTTGAACGCACCTTATATAGTAACTGTTTAACTGTGTTGAAGACAGTTTTCAAAATTGCACATGTACTCTACACATTAGAGTGTTTTCATGTAAAACTTTTCATTTATTTATATATGGTAGAATCAGAGATAAAAATTGATTAAAATTGTGAACTTTTGAAGGTGCCAAGAAGTACTGGCCCCCTTAAGAAAATATCCCGGGTTTGCTAGTGGCAGAGATAGGAATCGAATCCATTATGTCTCAGTTTTATCGTCAAGCGACAGAGTGTACTAAATGCCTTTGAACCCGGACCCCCGCAGTGACAGCCAATAATACAAGTCACTACGCCACGGGGATGATTATTCCACTTATTAATGATCTATTTGATCACACTGACACATACCTCTTAAAGCTTGCCCTTCAATGATTTTACATAATTTCATGAAATGTAACGGCTACACGATTTCATTTTGAAAATTTACCTCACGAGGCTGAATTAATCCCGTTCCAGCAAATTAGTATTAAATTTCTTGGCAGAACCGATAATCGAGTTCGGATCTTTGGGGTGACAGCAAATATGATAAAGGAACTCAATACCCAGGTATGACATGAAGCTGATGGTCAACCATTAGAACAACATCACAGCGCAGATTTTCTAGCAAAACATTTTATTTCAATGTGATTGGTTGGTTCATAGGTTTAGGGGCTGCGACAACGCGGTCATGTAGCCCCGTGTACTTTGCGTATGTGTAGAATCTGTCTGATAACCTGTGTTAATTGTGATGACTGTACTAGTGTGTGATATCTGTTTTTTTTTTAAATTTAAATACTGCAACTTAGAATTTTTCAAATAGTTCCTACTTTTGCCGCCAAACGCCACCGTCAACGACTACTAGGCCAAGTTCAGAACTTAGCTACTAGACGCCACCGCAGTCGGCTCTTGGCAACGAACGTAGAAACCCAAGAGCGTTGTTTACATTCTTAACCTATCCAATTTAGCTTCACACAGGTTTAATTAGTGGAAGGTTCTTTAACATGCTATAAATCTATGACATGGGACCGCCGACTTTACTTCCCCTCCGAAGGAAGGCAAACTGAGGGATTATAACGCTCTTAAAAAATTCGACGGCTTCGGCCGGGTTTGAACCCGCTATCTTGGGCATAGAAGCTCAGCATGCTACCGACTATTTTCAATGTGATTGCATGTCAAGTTGATAGTCCTTTTTCTACGCCCAAGATCGCGGGTTCAAACCCGGCCAAAGTCAACGGATTATTAAGAGCGTTAAAATCCCTCAGTATGGCTTCCTTCGCAGGGGAAGTAAAGCCGGCAGGTCCTTGTCATAGATTTAATGCATCTAAAAGAACCTACCACTAACTACAATTGTGTGAAACTAAATTTATAGGTTAGATTTTACTCACGCTCTATCAGTTCCATTGTTCGTCGCCAGTTGCCGGTGGCATCCTCTAGCTAAGCTCACAGCTAGGTGTCGTTGACGATAGCATTTGTTAACAAACGTAGCAACTACTTGAAATTGATCGTCCGAAGTCCTTACCTGAATTACAGATAACACCACACCAATACAGCCATCACAATTAACACCGGTTATCAGACAGTTCCTACACACACTCAAAGTACACGGGGCTTCATGACCACGTTGTCGCAGCCCATAAACCGAGGAACCAACCGATAATCCCTAAGAAGTAAACTGAAAGTCAAGTTGTGCATTATATTTGATACAAACATCAGGTGAATATTTTGTGATTGTTGAAACGTTTCCCCGTGTTGAAACACTATCTGATTGTGTTTGAATAGTTCCTCCATTAATGATGATGAATTTGCTCATACATAGTTTTAGACATCAAATCAGTTACTAAATACCTCTCCATGAGAAGAAATACAAATCGGAAGTGTAGAGAGTAATAAGACACGGGCAGCACCAGTTTATTAGATAATTCTCTTCACTTGTGGGCGGACAGACTGCCGCACCGACTTACTGGGTTTGTATGGGCAATTACCTGCAAGACGGCCGCTGGCATTCATTGAAAGTTTTCTTAAAAGAGTTGAAGACAGTAGAAAGAAAGTCAGTTAATGTTGTTATGGCTGCTTTATAAAGGGGCTGAACACACCGTGATCATTAGTCCCGTGTACTTTACTGCGAAAAAGATGTCTGATAATATAGAGTATGCCTTACTGACATGACTTCGTCTTTATTATGTAGCTACAATAACATGATGTATATTTAGGAGAGGTACTCTAGAATTTGAAATTAGGTGCATTACACTAGAATTTGGAACTAGGTTATTTACACTGGAATTTGGAATTAAGTAGATTTACACTGGGTGATTTCCATTAGAAAATGGAACAAGGCGATTGCTACTAGAATTCGGAACTAGGTGAAAACTACTAGAATATAGAAGTAGGTGATTTCTACTAGAATTTCGAACTAGGTGATTTCCATTAGGATATGAGACTGGGTGATTGCCACTATTCGAAACTTGGTCAATACCAGTAGAATATGGAAATAGGCGATTCCTACTAGAATTAGGAACCCTGTGATTTCCACGAGAATTTTGAATTGGGTGACTTCCACTACAATTTGGAATTGGTTAATATGTACTAGAATTTAGAACTATGTGCTTTCTACTAGAATTTGAAACTAAGTGAATTCCAGAACTATATGAAACTAGGTGATTTCCACTAGAATTTGCAAGTAAGTGATATCCACTAGAACTAGGAATTAGTTGATTTCCACTAGAATCTGGAATTAGGAGATTCTCACTAGAATTTGGAATTAGGTGATTTTTACTAGAATTTGGAACACAGTGATTCCCACTCGAATTTGGTATTGGATAATTTCCACTAGAATTTGGAACATGGTAATTTCCACCAGAATTTGGAACTAGGTGACTTCATCTAGCATTTGGAATTAGGTGATTTCCAACCTTTGTTTTTAATGTTGCCTGTGAGGGTGGAAATACATGAAAATGTCGCACTGAGGATAGTCGTAGGAAATTGCCGAGTTCCCTTGATGAGGTGCGCTTTAGTAGATTATGTGCTCAACACAAGTTCGATACTAAGTTAGAAATATTGATGGCTAGACCTAGGGATTCATTTATTAGTCTACTTTGAACCTTGGTGAGGAATTCTGCGTAAAGTTCACGGTAATATCACAAATCACCAGCTTATTAGACGCCTTTTATGTCGCAGAACGTATGTGGCATACCATGAATGTCCTCATAAATCTGATAGAATACCTAGTGCGTAAATATGGAAGTAGGACCTTCACATTGCCGAAAATTAATGTACTGTCTGAGGATGCACTATAATCGGCAGTTGTTAGTTCCTGAGGGGTGGTTCGTCGAACATAAACACCTTCAGAATATTGAAATACAGTGGAAGGAAATGCATCATTATTCATTAAATACTGCATAAATATTTGACAGTTTGTAAAGGGTACCTTTGTAATAAATTTACACAAACCGAAAGGGTACGATTAAAAAGAGAATTTAATATTGTACAGTAAGTTTGCTTTCTCTTCTAGCGAATCTCAAATGTAATTTCTATTGACTTACCAGATGATTTGTTCACTGTGGCCTATTAGAAGTCGGTTGTATCCGGAACTGGATGACTACAACACACTACGGCGGCAAACTGTGATTCGCTTAAAAGTTAAACGAATAATTCGGCGAATTAATTCAGTTTAAGGACCACTTAATCAGTTTTCAGTCAGATTTCATGTTTTACATAACATTGAGAATAATTAACCAGCAATCTAATGAAATGAATACATTTTCAACTTTCTATTTATTTCTGGGCCTATTTATCTATAATTTAACATCACTCCTGCTTTTATGCATTGATACTGTCTAGATATCTCCGCGCTTAAATTGCATATTAATTTTCCTGCTTAGTGAACTACACGTATTTCCAAATCGACGACACTACATAGTATAGAAAAATTGTGAGCGCTTAGAACTCGAGCTTCAGCGGCGCGATGCGTACTGGCGCCGTTCCTTTATTCAGACGCCCCGGTAACCGAGAGGCGTGCAGCGCATGCGCCAAAACAACAAGTGGATAACAGCTGATGATAAGGTAGCTACTCTTATCTGCTAGAGATAATTCTGTGATGATAACTTGGTAAACCTTTATTTAAAAGCACTGTGTTAATATTGTGATCTGGCCTGAAAGCTGAACTTTATGGATATGTGATTAATTAAAGCTCATTTTAACACTCTCGAACAAGTGCACTGATATTCCTTGTCAACGGCGTTGGTTTATACTGCGGGTAGCGCACGCATGAAGGTTAGTGAATTTAGGTTATCTCTGAGTAAAATCGCAAAATACTAAATCAACAGAACCATGACCTATACAGTATTTTAAATTTACAGCACATATTGATAGTGATGCGTGTAGACAGTAAATCAAATCTTTAAAGTTGTATTGCAGCAAATAGCTAGAGACCTGCGCGGATAAATAAAACGTTATCCGTATCCGCCCCACATCCGAATGACAGTTATCCGCATCCACCCCACTTCCGCACGACTCTTATCCGCATCCACCCCACATCCACACGACTGTTATCCGCATCCACCCCACATCCGAACGACTCTTATCCGCATCCACCCCACATCCACACGACTGTTATCCGCATCCACCCCACATCCGCACGACTCTTATCCGCATCCACCCCACTTCCGCACGACTCTTATCCGCATCCACCCCACATCCACACGACTGTTATCTGCATCCACCCCACATCCGCACGACTCTTATCCGCATCCACCCTACTTCCGCACGACTCTTATCCGCATCCACCCCACATCCGAACGACTCTTATCCGCATCCACCCCACATCCACACGACTGTTATCCGCATCCACCCCACATCCACACGACTGTTATCCGCATCCACCCTGCATCCGCACGACTGTTATCCGCATCCACCCCACATCCACACGACTGTTATCCGCATCCACCCCACATCCGCATGAATGTTATCCGCATCCACCCCACATCCGCACGACTGTTATCCGCATCCACCCCACATCCACATGACTGTTATCCGCATTTACCCCACATCCACACGACTGTTATCCGTATCCACCCCACATCCTCATGACTGTTATCCGCATCGACCCCACATCCACACGACTGTTATCCGCATCCACCCTGCATCCGCACGATTGTTATCCGCATCCACCCCACATCCACACGACTGTTATCCGCATCCACCCTGCATCCGCACGACTCTTATCCGCATCCACCCCACATCCGCACGACTGTTATCCGCATCCACCCCTCATCCACACGACTGTTATCCGCATCCACCCTGCATCCGTACGACTCTTATCCGCATCCACCCCACATCCGCACGACTGTTACCCGCATCCACCCCACTTCCGCACGACTCTTATCCGCATCCACCCCACATCCGCACGACAGTTATCCGCATCCGCTTCGCTTCCACACGACAGTTATCCGCATCCACCCTGCATCCGCACGACTGTTATCCGCATCCACCCCACATCCGCACGACTGTTATCTGCATCCACCCCACATCCGCATGACTGTTATCCGCATCCACCCCACATCCACACGACTGTTATCCGCATCCACCCTGCATCCGCACGACTGTTATACGCATCCACCCCACATCCGCACGACAGTTATCCGCATCCGCTTCGCTTCCACACGACAGTTATCCGCATCCACCCTGCATCCGCACGACTGTTATCCGCATCCACCCCACATCCGCACGACTGTTATCCGCATCCACCCCACTTCCGCACGACTGTTATCCACATCCACCCCACATCCGCACGACTGTTATCCGCATCCACCCCACTTCCGCACGACTGTTATCCGCATCCGCCCCACATCGGCACGACTCTTATCCGCATCCACCCCACATCCACACGACTCTTATCCGCATCCACACCACATCCGCACGACAGTTATCCGCATCCGCTTCGCTTCCACACGACAGTTATCCGCATCCACCCTGCATCCGCACGACTGTTATCCGCATCCACCCCACATCCACACGACTGTTATCCGCATCCACCCCACATCCGCACGACTGTTATCCGCATCCACCCCACATCCGCATGACTGTTATCCGCATCCACCCCACATCCACACGACTGTTATCCGCATCCACCCCACATCCACACGACTGTTATACGCATCCACCCCACATCAGCATGACTGTTATCCGCATCCACCCCACATCCACACGACTGTTATCCGCATCCACCCCACATCCACACGACTGTTATCCGCATCCACCCCACATCCTCATGACTGTTATCCGCATCCACCCCACATCCACACGACTGTTATCCGCATCCAACCTGCATCCGCACGACTGTTATCAGCATCCACCCCACATCCACACGACTGTTATCCGCATCCACCCTGCATCCGCACGACTCTTATCCGCATCCACCCCACATCCGCACGACTGTTAACCGCATCCACCCCACATCCACACGACTGTTATCCGCATTCACCCCACATCCACACGACTGTTATCCGCATCCACCCCCACATCCGTACGACTGTTATCCGCATCCACCCCACATCCACACAAATGTAATCCGCATCCACCCCACATCCGCACGACTGTTATCCGCATCCACCCCACATCCGCACGCCTGTTATCCGCATCCACCCCACATCCGCATGACTGTTATCCGCATCCACCCCACATCCGCACGACTGTTATCCGCATCTACCCTGCATCCACACGACTGTTATCCGCATCCACCCCACATCCGCACGACTGTTATCCGCATCCATCCCCCATCCGCATGACTGTTATCCGCATCCACCCCACATCCACACGACTGTTATCCGCATCCACCCATCATCCGCACGACTGTTACCCGCATCCACTCCACATCCGCACGACTGTTACCCGCATCCACCCCACTTCCGCACGACTCTTATCCGCATCCACCCCACATCCGCACGACTGTTATCCGCATCCGCTTTGCTTCCACACGACAGTTATCCGCATCCACCCTGCATCCGCACGACTGTTATCCGCATCCACCCCACATCCGCACGACTGTTATCCGCATCCACCCCACATCCGCATGACTGTTATCCGCATCCACCCCACATCCACACGACTGTTATCCGCATCCACCCTGCATCCGCACGACTGTTATCCGCATCCACCCCACATCCACACGACTGTTATCCGCATCCACCCCACATCCGCATGAATGTTATCCGCATCCACCCCACATCCGCACGACTGTTATCCGCATCCACCCCACATCCACACGACTGTTATCCGCATCCACCCCACATCCACACGACTGTTATCCGTATCCACCCCACATCCTCATGACTGTTATCCGCATCGACCCCACATCCACACGACTGTTATCCGCATCCACCCTGCATCCGCACGATTGTTATCCGCATCCACCCCACATCCACACGACTGTTATCCGCATCCACCCTGCATCCGCACGACTCTTATCCGCATCCACCCCACATCCGCACGACTGTTATCCGCATCCACCCCTCATCCACACGACTGTTATCCGCATCCACCCTGCATCCGTACGACTGTTATCCGCATCCACCCCACATCCGCACGACTGTTATCCGCATCCACCCCACATCCGCATGACTGTAATCCGCATCCACCCCACATCCACACGACTGTTATCCGCATCCACCCCACATCCTCATGACTGTTATCCGCATCGACCCCACATCCACACGACTGTTATCCGCATCCACCCTGCATCCGTACGACTGTTATCCGCATCCACCCCACATCCGCACGACTGTTATCCGCATCCACCCCACATCCGCATGACTGTTATCCGCATCCACCCCACATCCTCACGACTGTTATCCGCATCCACCCTGCATCCGCACGACTCTTATCCGCATCCACCCCACATCCGCACGACTGTTATCCGCATCCACCCCACATCCACACGACTGTTATCCGCATCCACCCTGCATCCGTACGACTGTTATCCGCATCCACCCCACATCCGCACGACTGTTATCCGCATCCACCCCACATCCGCATGACGGTTATCCGCATCCACCCCACATCCACACGACTGTTATCCGCATCCACCCCCACATCCGCACGACTGTTATCCGCATCCACCCCACATCCGCACGACTGTTATCCGCATCCACCCCACATCCGCACGACTGTTATCCGCATCAACCCCACATCCGCATGACTGTTATCCGCATCCACCCCACATCCGCACGACTGTTATCCGCATCCACCCTGCATCCACACGACTGTTATCCGCATCCACCCCACATCCGAACGACTGTTATCAGCATCCACCCCACATCCGCATGACTGTTATCCGCATCCACCCCACATCCACACGACTGTTATCCGCTTCCACCCCACATCCGCACGACTGTTACCCGCATCCACCCCACATCCGCACGACTGTATCCCGCATCCACCCCACTTCCGCACGACTCTTATCCGCATCCACCCCACATCCGCACGACTGTTATCCGCATCCGCTTCGCTTCCACACGACAGTTATCCGCATCCACCCTGCATCCGCACGACTGTTATCCGCATCCACCCCATATCCACACGACTGTTATCCGCATCCACCCTGCATCCGTACGACTGTTATCCGCATCCACCCCACATCCGCACGACTGTTATCCGCATCCACGCCACATCCGCATGACTGTTATCCGCATCCACCCCACATCCACACGACTGTTATCCGCATCCACCCCTCATCCTCATGACTGTTATGCGCATCGACCCCACATCCACACGACTGTTGTCCGCATCCACCCTGCATCCGTACGACTGTTATCCGCATCCACCCCACATCCGCACGACTGTTATCCGCATCCACCCCACATCTGCATGACTGTTACCCGCATCCACCCCACATCCGCACGACTGTATCCCGCATCCACCCCACTTCCGCACGACTCTTATCCGCATCCACCCCACATCCGCACGACTGTTATCCGCATCCGCTTCGCTTCCACACGACAGTTATCCGCATCCACCCTGCATCCGCACGACTGTTATCCGCATCCACCCCATATCCACACGACTGTTATCCGCATCCACCCTGCATCCGTACGACTGTTATCCGCATCCACCCCACATCCGCACGACTGTTATCCGCATCCACGCCACATCCGCATGACTGTTATCCGCATCCACCCCACATCCACACGACTGTTATCCGCATCCACCCCTCATCCTCATGACTGTTATGCGCATCGACCCCACATCCACACGACTGTTGTCCGCATCCACCCTGCATCCGTACGACTGTTATCCGCATCCACCCCACATCCGCACGACTGTTATCCGCATCCACCCCACATCTGCATGACTGTTATCCGCATCCACCCCACATCCACACGACTGTTATCCGCATCCACCCTGCATCCGCACGACTCTTATCCGCATCCACCCCACATCCGCACGACTGTTATCCGCATCCACCCCACATCCACACGACTGTTATCCGCATCCACCCTGCATCCGTACGACTGTTATCCGCATCCACCCCACATCCGCACGACTGTTATCCGCATCCACCCCACATCCGCGTGACTGTTATCCGCATCCACCCCACATCCACACGACTGTTATCCGCATCCACCCCCACATCCGCACGACTGTTATCCGCATCCACCCCACATCCGCACGACTGTTATCCGCATCCACCCCACATCCGCACGACTGTTATCCGCATCCACCCCACATCCGCACGACTGTTATCCGCATCCATCCCACATCCGCATGACTGTTATCCGCATCCACCCCACATCCGCACGACTGTTATCCGCATCCGCCCTGCATCCACACGACTGTTATCCGCATCCACCCCACATCCGCACGACTGTTATCAGCATCCACCCCACATCCGCATGACTGTTATCCGCATCCACCCCACCTCCGCACGACTCTTATCCGCATCCACCCCACATCCGCACGACTGTTATCCGCATCCGCTTCGCTTCCACACGACAGTTATCCGCATCCACCCTGCATCCGCACGACTGTTATCCGCATCCACCCCACATCCGCACGACTGTTATCCGCATCCACCCCACATCCGCATGACTGTTATTCGCATCCACCCCACATCCACACGACTGTTATCCGTATCCACCCCACATCCGCATGACTGTTATCCGCATCCACCCCACATCCGCACGACTGTTATCCGCATCCACCCCACATCCACACGACTGTTATCCGCATCCACCCTGCATCCGCATGACTCTTATCCGCATCCACCCCACATCCGCACGACTGTTATCCGCATCCACCCCACATCCACACGACTGTTATCCGCATCCACCCTGCATCCGTACGACTGTTATCCGCATCCACCCCACATCCGCACGACTGTTATCCGCATCCACCCCACATCCGCATGACAGTTATCCGCATCCACCCCACATCCACACGACTGTTATCCGCATCCACCCCACATCCGCACGACTGTTATCCGCATTCACCCCACATCCGCACGACTGTTATCCGCATCCACCCCACATCCGCATGACTGTTATCCGCATCCACCCCACATCCGCACGACTGTTATCCGCATCCACCCCACATCCACAGGACTGTTATCCGCATCCACCCCACATCCGAATGACTGTTATCCGCATCCACCCCACATCCCCACGACTGTTATCCGCATCCACCCCACATCCGCATGACTGTTATCCGCATCCACCCCACATCCGCACGACTGTTATCCGCATCCACCCCACATCCGCACGACTGTTATCCGCATCCACCCCACATCCACATGACTTTTATCCGCATCCACCCCACATCCGAATGACTGTTATCCGCATCCACCCCACATCCACACGACTGTTATTCGCATCCACCCCACATCCGCATGACTGTTATCCGCATCCACCCCACATCCGCACGACTGTTATCCGCATCCACCCCACATCCGCACGACTGTTATCCTCATCCACCCCACATCCACACGACTGTTATCCGCATCCACCCCACATCCACACGACTGTTATCCGCATCCACCCCACATCCGAATGACTGTTATCCGCATCCACCCTGCATCCGCATGACTGTTATCCGCATCCACCCCACATCCACACGACTGTTATCCGCATCCACCCCACATCCGCACGACTGTTATCCGCATCCACCCCACATCCACATGACTGTTATCCGCATCCCCCCCACATCCGAATGACTGTTATCCGCATCCACCCTGCATCCACACGACTGTTATCCGCATCCACCCTGCATCCGCACGAATGTTATCCGCATCCACCCCACATCCGCACGACTGTTATCCGCATCCACCCCACATCCGCATGACTGTTATTCGCATCCACCCCACATCCACACGACTGTTATCCGTATCCACCCCACATCCGCATGACTGTTATCCGCATCCACCCCACATCCGCACGACTGTTATCCGCATCCACCCCACATCCACACGACTGTTATCCGCATCCACCCTGCATCCGCATGACTCTTATCCGCATCCACCCCACATCCGCACGACTGTTATCCGCATCCACCCCACATCCACACGACTGTTATCCGCATCCACCCTGCATCCGTACGACTGTTATCCGCATCCACCCCACATCCGCACGACTGTTATCCGCATCCACCCCACATCCGCATGACTGTTATCCGCATCCACCCCACATCCACACGACTGTTATCCGCATCCACCCCACATCCGCACGACTGTTATCCGCATTCACCCCACATCCGCACGACTGTTATCCGCATCCACCCCACATCCGCACGACTGTTATCCGCATCCACCCCACATCCGCACGACTGTTATCCGCATCCACCCCACATCCACAGGACTGTTATCCACATCCACCCCACATCCGAATGACTGTTATCCGCATCCACCCCACATCCCCACGACTGTTATCCGCATCCACCCCACATCCGCATGACTGTTATCCGCATCCACCCCACATCCGCACGACTGTTATCCGCATCCACCCCACATCCACACGACTGTTATCCGCATCCACCCCACATCCGTATGACTGTTATTCGCATCCACCCCACATCCACACGACTGTTATCCGTATCCACCCCACATCCGCATGACTGTTATCCGCATCCACCCCACATCCGCACGACTGTTATCCGCATCCACCCCACATCCCCACGACTGTTATCCGCATCCACCCTGCATCCGCATGACTGTTATCCGCATCCACCCTGCATCCGCACGACTGTTATCCGCATCCACCCTGCATCCGCATGACTGTTATCCGCATCCATCACGAATCCGTACGTTTGTTATCTGAATCTACTGGCATTACAATAATATTTCTTAAAGCCTAGATAAAGCATAATGTAAGAAAGCAACACATTTAGACGTTTGAGGAGAAAGTATTTTGCCTAGGCTACGTATGTCATGTGCTATGTTTAAAATGCATGTAATACAGCCAGAATTGCAACCCTTTTCGGTTCGGAATGTAAATTATGCTTAATGACATAATGTGAATGAGATTAGCTTAAATTATCATCATAGATTTGTCATGAAAAAAAAAAACATACTGGTAAAATATGATATGACATAAACATCCGGGTTCTAATAGTGATATTAACCAAATTCGAACTTTAACATTCTTAAAACTACCCGAAAATGTACTCCAAACGTTATCCGCAACTTATCCGCTATCCGCACAGCCATGCAAACTATATCCGCGTGGCGAAAACTCGTGAATATCCGCATCCGCGCAGGGATTTACCAATAGCCACATAAAAGAGAATAAAATCAACTTACCCGGTCGAAGTCGTCAGATTTTTAAGAACGCTAAAAATCCCTCATATGCCTTCCTTCGTAGAAGAAGTAATGCCGGCGGTCTCATGTCATACTGTAGATTTACGGCATGTTAAAGAACCTTCCACTAATTTCACCTGTGTGAAGCTAAATTCTATTTAGTTTAAACATTTGACTAACGTTCTTAGGTTCCTACGTTCATCGTCAAGAGCCGACTGTGGTGGCATCTGGTAACTAAGTTCTGAACTAGTTGGTCGTTGACGGTGGCGTTTGGCGGCAAAAGTAGGAACTACTTGGAAAAAATTATTGTGTGCAGTCCTTACTTGAATTAAAACAGATACACACACTAATACAATCATCGCACTTAACACCGGTTATCAGACAGTTTCTACACACACCCAAAGTACACGGTACTACATGACCGCGTTGTCGCAGCACCTAAACTAAGGAACCAACCAACCAAAATCAACATATATACGGTGCTGTTAATACCAAAATCTTCGAAATCGTCTCAGTAATACAGGACATATCCTGAATTTCATGAAGAGTCAACGGAAATATATACAGGTGATTCAGCTAAGAGGGTCATCTCAAATATCTATGGAACCGTTTATGATATCGTCATTCTGTTTCCAAATTCATAAATTGTATTAAGGGGCTCAAACAACACGGTCCATGTCGCCCCCAGCACATACGTATTTACCGGTAGCAACTTTGGTTTTTAAATGGGACTATAGTAATTTCACCCACTGGAACAACTAAGAATCAAGAGACAAGTTCAGTGATGTGCTTATTTTGCAAATCCGACGAGTACTTTTTGAGATATTGACGGTTTCAATGTGTGTCGGCATTAGACAGAAAGCGATGCTCCATCCGCTGGAATGTGGAGTGCATTATTCTCTTGCGTGACCCACTCCTTGTTGACAAACACACATACTGAATTTATTCCATTCATAGTATACTGTAATGTGTAGCCTACATTTTCAAAATGTTTGATGATTAACAGGACTCGTAAGAATTAACATTGTCGCCTCCGTAGCTAGCGGTCAGCATGGTTAGCTGCCGCCCCTGAGGTCCTGGGTTCGATTCCCGGCTCTGCCTGAAATTTGAAAAGTGGTACGAGGACTGGAACGGGGTCTGCTCAGCCTCGGGTTTTCCAAATGAGTAGAGGGGGTTAGATTCCCCCTCAGCCATCCTCGAAGTGGTTTTCCGTGGTTTCCCACTTCGTCTTCGGGAAAATGCTGGGATGGTACCTTTTTCAAGGCCACGGCCGCCTCCTTCACTCTTTCTAGCCTATCTATCTTGACCTCCCATTACCTTCCCTCATGAGGCCCCGGTTCGCTTTGCAGGTGAGGCCGCCTGGGCGAGGTGCCAATCTCACCTCACCCGTTGTATCTACTCCGATTAGATGTTCCCAGCTCTAGGACACTGCCCGTAGAGGCAGTAGTGGTGAGTTCCCTCGCTGAGTGCGTGGGCTCCACCAACCTGGAGGGTAAACGACTAAGAAAAGAAGAAGAAGAAGAAAAATAATTAACATTAGACGATAAGGTTCTCAATGAACGAAATGGTCGAGTTTTGATGCATTTCTGATTTTAATATGTACATTAAGTTGTTGTGGCAGGTCTGCCAGCACTATAGAATTCCGTACTTTATTTATCTTCTTCATTGGGGTGTTTTCAGATTTTTCCGCAAGGATTCATGACGAAGTATAGATTGAGAAAGGCACACATAGGGCCTACATAAGAGACTGGATTTTGATTATGTACACATCACAGTATGCATAGAATGGAATAAATTCAGTATGTGAGTTTGTCAACAAGGAGTGGGTCACGCAAGAGAATAATGCACTCCACATTCCGACGGTGTGAGCATCGCTTTCTGTCTAATGCCGACACACATGGAAACATTTAATATTAGCTTCATCACCCAAAATTTATATTTTTAGCCTACTTTTCACATTTTGCAAAAATGAGGAAAAAGTAGACTTTATGAGATCGGGCAAATGTGTGTCTGTCTGTCTGTCTGTCCTTCTGTCTGTCTGTCTGTCTGGCTGTGTGTGTGTCCCCCCCTATCAACTCCTAAACGGCTGGAGCAACCGAAACAAAATTTGGTAGGAGTAAAGATCTATACCTGAATATCTCACGGCCATATTTGAAAATGATGTCAGTGCTACCAACTGCTAAAAAGCGCAATTGAAATTTGAGCTCCATGTTGGATATCCTGGAAGGTATGAATGGGAGCTATTTCAAAATTGGCACACGTATAGATAATAATATTGCAGTTTAATTTCCAGGAGGCCATACATGGCAGTGTTGCCAAAATGATTATAAGCCTGCTGATAGGTCCAATTTTTAAATGCATATAACTTCTACACTATCGATTGAAATTCGACCAAATTTCGTATGTTGTATGTGTACATAACCGGATATGACTCAGCGTATTCTTAAGACCCACCAGGGCTTCCAACTGTTAATAAATGCTCTTAATTTCTATTATCCAAATACCAATATATCAGAAAGTATGCAAGCCGACAGCTTTAAACTATGCACACGTATAGTACCTGACATTCTATATTAATTTGGAGTAACGTATATACGTCAGTGCTACCAACATGATTCTAAGCCTGCTGAGAGGTCCTACTTTAAATACATGTAACTTCTATACTATCATTTGGATTTCAACCAAATTTCGTATGTGCTATGTGTACCATAACAGATATGACTATGCGTATTCTTAAGAGCAACCAGGGCTGCCAACTGTTAATATGTGCTGTCTCTATTTTTGTTGCCCTAATATCAATAAATCAGAAAGTATGCAATCCAATAACTCTAAACTTTGTACACGTATAGTACCTGGCATTCTAGATGAATTTGGAGTAACTAATATACTTCAGTGCTGCCAACATGATTCTAAGCCTGCTGATAGGTCCAATTTTAAAATGCATGTAACTTCTATACTAATGGATTTCATTCAAAATTGGCACAACAATAGATCATATTATTTCAGATTATTTCTGACCAATACATGCATGCCATTGTTGCCAACATGTTTTTACGCGCGCTGTTAGATGCAATGTTTAACTGCATGTAACGTCCATTCTATTCATTGGACTTCAACCAAATTTTGTATTCTGTACCTTAAGAGATGGAACTAAGAATATATTCAGTCATCAGGGCTGCCAACTGTAGTGCTCTATTAGTCTACATTATGCCAGGTATAGGCTACAGTATTTCGAACTAATTAGAAATTTCGATATTAGCAACTTAATTTCGTTATTATTCTAAATAGATCCATATAGATTAATCATTGGCATGAATCTTAAATTTTAAAAAAGTAGGTTCTTTTGTTCGTCACGGAACTTCTTGTTGTAAAGTGCGTTCAACTCTGATTTCATAAATATCAACAATTTGTTTACAAAGTGCAACTAATCAATTAAGCAAGACGATAGCTCCTGCCAGAACTGTGACGCGTCCAGCATCAACACCAATTAAACGGGCGGGTGGTTTATATACACATGCAAGACTTCTCGCATTGGGTCTACTAGTACAATATAAATCAATATCATTCTGTCGTACAAAGCACGGTCAAGAATTACTGTCAGGGGCAGATGACCTCGTATTTCCAACCCTCAAAACATCAATAACTAACTAATTAAAAGATTCCTGTCTCTGTCGGCATTTTATCTACCACAACGATGGCATACACAATCTGAATGACGGTGAATGACATAACTTATGGGGGTAGCCATGTTCCGCGAATCTACCAATTACATGCCGTTGTTCTTTGTTTTCTCCTTTCCAGTCTTGTGAGATCGTCGCAGACGTTTTACAATTGGGTACAATGGTATTGACCGACTGAAAAAAATAATTTCGTTATATCATAAAATTAATACGCCTATCAATACAAATTATGAAACATCTATTCAAATATTGTACATGTTTCAACCATTCAAATGAGTCTTCTTCAGTTTAAATCTAATTTATAATCTATTTTAATTAAATCTAAGAGCAAAACAAGATGTTCAGTAAAGAACATATAGCCTACTTTCTCCTAAATGTATGAGTATAGTTATAACTCGTTGTTATTATCAAAGAGTATAATAGAACTATTCTTTGTTGAAGACCTTAGAAACGATTTACCTCTACCAAACGCCACAACCTAGATAAAAACTGCTACCATCATTGAAGAAAGAAAGATAAGAAGTATCTAAAGAATGTTATGGATCTAGAGACATAATCGACCGGACTGGCGGCGTGGCTCAGCGGTAACGTTCTCGCTTGCTGGACCGTATGTTTCAGGTTCGTATCCTGGCGCAGTCAGCTGGCATTTGAGGGTGCACAAATGCGAGGGAGCCGTGTTAGTAGATTTACTGGCACGTTAAAGATCCCCTTCGGGACAAAATTCTGGCACCCCGGCGTCTCTAAAAGCAACAGTAGTTAAAAGGGACGTAAAACCAATAACATTATTATTATTATTATTATTATTATTATTATTATTATTATTATTATTATTATTATTATTATTATTATTATTATTACATAATCGGCCTGACGCGGGCAACATCCAACTTTGAGTTGAGGCATGTCTTTACACGTCTGGCTGCGTATGACTTTCATAACCCTAATTGAATTAACAAATCTTTCCATGACCCTACAGAGACGTGTGTATACCAACTATGTGGATATTTTCGATGGCTATTTGGCTGAAATAAAAGTATTAATTAATATCCTGAACTAGCACCAACGGTAGAGTTCAGATACTATGTGAAATCGTTTTGTTCTTTACTTCAAATAACATTTTCAAGTAACGCAAAATAGGCTGTTACAAACCCTTTAAAATAAAAAGTAAAAATGTATCGTAGTATCATCTTGTCATTCTTCAAATTCGATGCGCATAGAATGCCAATGGTATAGTAATCAATGGAGCCCCACGTAGACTAGTCGTGACATCTAGTGGTGAAATATCGAACAATATAATCCTAACCGTGTCCTAACAGAGCGAGTGCATTCTAGCGGCCAGAAGAAGAAACTTTTCAATAAAATCTGGAAGTTAATAAGTAGGTCAGCGTGCAGTTACCTTTTTGGCAGCTAGATGTCTCGAGTAAATCTGCTGGCGAATTATGTTTTAATTAAATATATATTTTACACCATAATATGCACAATATAACGCTTAATTTTAAAACATCTGAGTCATTACAAAACAATAAACATATAACATTTCAAGCAAAAAACCTAGCTCTGATCGGGTTTGAACAATAGGCATTTGAGCGATAGGCTAACGCTCTACCACTGAGCTAATTGTGTCAACGAATATCGTTCTATATAAAATGACTTACATAGAACTTGTTAGCAAATAATGATTTATACTAAACGATTTCATCACTGGAGTATATTATCTTTATATATATAATTCTTCGACACGTGTGTATGTGACTGAACTCCTCCTAAACGACTGAACCGATTTTGATGGAATTTGGTATGTATATTAGGGTGGGTCCATGTATGGTTTAGATTCACAATCTGACCCGGTAGGTGGAATGAACACAATTTTAGAACCACAATTTACACACAATTTTAGAACCACAATATACAGTCAAAAACAGTCGTCATGGAAACCACAAGTCTTGGCCTTCGTGAAAGCTGACGTCTTTGGATGGTTTGTCTCTGCACGTTAGAGCCACCTGGTCACAACCTGTGCAACTACCGCCATATCACACTCCGCCCGTGGCGGAAAGTTGTGTTTTATACCAAAGGTGGCAGTGATGTCGAATTCTACTGTTTGTCTCTGCACGTTAGAGCGTTTCAAAGTCACGTATGCCTTCATATACCGTTCATCGCATTGCGATGAAACTTGGGTGAGATGTTGAGTGTACTCCAGGGTAGGTGTTTGGCTTGGTAAATTAAATTACAATAGATAGCGCACGACTAGATTCAACAAATGAGCGACGACGCACGAAGCGTTTCAGGAAGGTCCCGTATGCGTCCAAATACCATTCGTCCGATAGCGATGAAACTTGGGTGAGATAATGCGTACACTCCATGGAAGGCTTCTGGCTTAGTAGATTATTTTACAATAGATAGCGCACGACTAGATTCAACAAATGAGCGACGACGCACGAAGCGTTTCAAGAAGGTCCCGTATGCGTTCAAATACCATTCGTCCGATCGCGATGAAACTTGGATGAGATGTTGTGTAGACTCCAGGGATAGGCTTCTGGATTATTAAATCCATTTTACCATAGGTAGCGCACGAGTAGATTCAACAAATGACCGACGACGCGCGAACGTTTAAACTAAGTCCCGTTTGCGTTCATATACCATTCATCCGATTGCAATGAAACTATGGTGAGTTATTGTGTACACATACGTGAGGGTTTCTAACTTAGTAAATCCATTTCACAGGAGGTTGCGCACGAGTACATTCAACAAATGAGCGACGACGCACGAAGCGTTTCAATAAGGTCCCGTATGCGTTCAAATACCATTCGTCCGATTACGATGAAACTTGGGTGAGATGTTGAGTACACCCTATGGAAGGTTTCTGGCTCAATAAATCCATTTTACAATAGGTAGCGCACGAGTAGATTCAACAAATGAGTGACAGCACGCGAATCATTTCAACAAAGTTCCGTATGCGTCCATATACCATTTATCCGATTGCGATGAAACTTTGGTGATTTGTTGGGTACACTCCAGGAAAGGTTTCTGGCTTAGTAAATCCAGTTTTTAATAAGTAGCGCATGAGTAGATTCAACAAATGAGTGATGGCATGCGAATAGTTAAAAGAAAATCCCGTATGCTTTCATATGCCATTCATCCGATTCCGATGAAACATTGATGAGTTGTTGTATACACGCCAGGGAAGGTGTTCTACTTGGTAAATCCATTTTACATTATTGGTAGCGCACGAATAGATGTAACAAATGAGTGACGACGCGCGAAGCGTTCCAACAAAATCCCGTATGCGTTCATATACTATTCATCCATAGCGATGAAACTTTAAAGAGTTGTTTTGTACACTTACGTGAAGCTTTCTAACTTAGTAAATCCATTTCACAGTTGGTAGAGCACGAGAAGATTCAACAAATGAGTGACTGCGCACGAATCATTTAAACAAAATCCCGTATGCGTTACATTCCCTTTATCCGATTGCGATGAAACTTTGGAGAGTTGTTCACGCTCTCAGGAATGTTTCTAGATTCGTTACTTCATTTCACGATAGTTTAGAGGCAGTTAACAGAAATTGAAAAAAAAAAAAAAGAAAAAAAAAGTGTGTATTCAAAGTCACTTCAAGGAACAAAGTTACAACACTTTCTTTGATTGGCAGAACAACGTCTGCCGGGTCAGCTAGTTTATATATAAAGCATTTCATACAACGTTTATTTATTTTGTATCAGTACGCTATATTGCATGCAATACTCAAATTAGTGAAATATAAGTCAGGCACAAGATATCCGCTGCCATCTTGTCTTATTACTGAATCGGCTCAGCTTTTTAAAATCACGTCTGCACTATAGTATTACAAAATAAACTTTTAATTTCGAACGTGCCTCTTCCTTTAGAACAGTTAAAACGATTCTCGGCTCGATAATCGGAACTGGTGGGTCCCATGATATGGATTATAAAGTTTGCATAATTCGCACGGCCGCAATCCTGAAATGGTATGGCGGACGACCTTGTAGTATGGTCACAAGACGCATCCTATACGAAGGTATGTTGTTACCAAATTTGATAGAGATCGGATGATTTGGTTAGTCGTTATTTGATTTTACGTTTTGAACGTTTGAGTGGCCGCCATTCAGTTTTAGTAAAGATGGCGGCGATATAAAACATGACTCTGAGGTGTCCTTTGCTAGTGCTACCTTTGTACCAAATTTCGTTCGATTCGCATTCACCGTGTTCGAATTGATAGGGGGGGACAGACATTCAGAGTACACACACTCACACACACACACACACACAGACACACACACACACAGACTCACACACACACATACACACACACACAGACTCACACACACACACACATACACACACACAGACAGACACACTTTTTTCGCCCTGTGTTGATCTCATTAGTCTACTTTCATTTTTTGCAAAAATCGAAAGTAGGCTAAAAACTATATAAACTGCAAGTAAATAACAAATAAATGGATATCCTTACACAAAAACAATACATTTTAAACATTAATTGAAACAATGTAATTTTGAATTGACTTTAAAAAGTCAAAATACTGGTGAATATTTCCAAAAACAGTTACATGCAAACAGATATCAAAATGATAAATTTTAGCCTATTAGCCTACTTTCGATTTTTGCAAAAAATGAAAGTAGATTATGAGATCAACACAGGGCGAAGAAGTGTGTCTGTCTGTGTGTGTGTATGTGTGTGTGTGAGTCTGTGTGTGTGTGAGTGTGTGACCTCTGAATGTCTGTCCCCCCTATCAATTCGAACACGGTGAATGCGAATTGAACGAAATTTGGTACAAAGGAAGCACTAGCAAAGGACCCCTCAGTGTCATGTTTAATATCGCCGCCATCTTGACGGAAACGTAATGGCGGCCACTCAAATGTTCAAAGCTTAAATCAAATTACGACTAACCTAATCATCCGATCTCTACCAGATTTTGCAACAACATACCTTTATGGGGGGAGCATCCTTTGACCAAACTAATAGGTCATCAGCGTAATAGTTTGCGGATGGCGGCCATCTTTGTGTGAAAATCGATTCCCCCTGTTAATTCGAACACGGTGCAACCGAATGGAACGAAATTTCGTACAGAGGTAGTAATAACCAAGGACACCTCAGTGTCATGTCTTATACCGCCGCCATCTTGACGGGAACGTAATGGCGGCCACACAAATGTTCAAAGTTTAAATCAAATTACGATTAACCTAATCATCCGATCTCTACCAAATTTTGCAACAACATACCCTTATAGAAGAAGCATCCTTTGACCAAATGAATAGGTCATTAGCCTAATAGTTTGCGGATGGCGGCCATCTTTGTGTGAAAATCAATTCCCCCTATTAAATCAAACACGGTGGAACCGAATGGAACGAAATTTGGTACAGAGGTAGCACTAGCAAAGGGCACCTCAGTGTCATGTTTTATATCGCCGCCATCTTGACTGAAACGTAATGGCGTCCACACGAATGTTCAAAGCTTAAATCAAATTACGATTAACCTAATCATCCGATCTCTACCAAATTTTGCAACTACATACCTTTATGGAGGGAGCATCCTTTGACCAATCTAATAGGTCATTCGCCTAACAGTTTGCGGATGGCGGCCATCTTTGTGTCAAAATCGATTCCCCCTATTAATTCAAACACGGTGAAACCGAATGGAACGAAATTTGGTACAGAGATAGCACTAGCAAAGGGCATCTCAGTGTCATGACTTATATCGCCGCCATATTGACAGAAACGTAATGGCGGCCACACAAATGTTTAAAGCTTAAATCAAATTACGACTAACATAACCTTCCGATCTCTACCAAACTTTGCAACAACATACCTTCATGGAGGAAGCATCCTTTGACCAATCTAATAGGTCATTAGCCTAATAGTTTGCGGATGGCGGCCATCTTTATGTCAAAATTGATTCCCCCTATTAATTCGAACACGGTGGAACCGAATGAACGAAATTTGGTACAGAGGTAGCACTAGCAAAGGGCACCTCAGTGTCATGTTTTATATCGCCGCCATCTTGACGGAAACGTAATGGCGGCCACACAAATGTTCAAAGCTTAAATCAAATTACGATTAGCCTAATCATCCAATCTCTAGCAAATTTAGCAACAACATACCTTTATGGAGGGAGCATCCTTTGACCAAACTAATAGGTCATTAGCCTAATATTTTGCGGATGGCAGCTATCTTTGTGTGAAAATCGATTCCCCTTATCAATTCGAACACGGTGAAACCGAATGGTACGAAATTTGGTACAGAGGTAGCACTAGCAAATGGCACCTCAGTGTCATGTTTGATATCACCACTATCTTGACGGAAACGTAATCGCGGCCACCCAAATGTTAAAAGCTAAAATGTAATTACGACCAACCTAATAATCTAGTCTCTACCAAATTTTGCAACACCATATCTTTATGTGGGAAACATATTCTGACCAAACTGCAAGAACATCAGCCCAATAGTTTGTAGATGGTGACCAAGTTTGTGTGCAAATCGATTTCCCCTATCAATTCAAACACGGTGAAACTGAATTGAACGAAATTTGGTACAGAGGTAGCACTAGCAAAGGGCACCTCATATTCATGTTTAATATCCCTATAGCACGTTGTATTTCAACAAGCTACTACAACCAACATTCAATCATACTCCTTGAAAAGGACAAAGAGTTATAACAATACCCATGCATTTAGGAGAAAGTAGGCTATATGTTCTTTCCTGAACATCTTGTTTTTATTTTATGAAGAAATAGACTTATGAGATCACCTTTTGTCCGTGTATGTGTGTGTGCGCGTATGTGTGTGTGTCCCTAATAACATCTAAACGACTGGAGCAATTTCAATGAAACTCGGTAAGATCATAGTACTATCCTGGCCGACCCGGATCGTGCCCTTCAAATTTAATTATGTCTCACCAATCCAACATGCTGTGCGAAATATTTCACCGGCATTCTATATCTCCAAACTATTACTGATATCACCCTGAAATTTTGGATGGTGTTAAAGGGCGCTACTAAAAATTCACATATGAGACTTTCAAAAACATGGTGACTGCAAAACCAACATGGTGGCCAAGCGAAGTTGAAACTTTTAAATAGACATTCCAACGCGATCTACCCATCCAAACGCAATGGAACTTGGTACATCAAATACTTATACACATTGTAATGCACTGATATCTAGTTTTGTTCATTTGTTTTCATAACCGCAAGATGGCAGCTGTGCGAAATATTTCACCGGTTTTTTTTTCTTCTAAACTATTACTGATATCACCCTGACATTTTGTACGGTGATAAACGACTACAAGTTTATACATGTGACTTTCAAAAACCTGAAAGGTACAAAACGAGCATGGCGGCCAAGGTAAGTTGAAACATTTTAATAGACTCGCCTCGCGATTTAACCTTCCGAGCGCAGTGAAATATGGTACAGTAAATGTCTATACATACTGTAATGCAATGGCATCTAATTTAGTTTAATTGTTTACATAACCTCAAGATGGCGGCTGTGCGAAATTTTAAAATTACGTTTTTATTTCTTGTGTCGTAATCATGCGATGGAAGTGAAAGTTTGAGTAATTAACCTACGCAATAATTTTCCTTTAATGGTACTGTCCCCGTTTACCCGGATAGTAGGCTGTCAGATATCCGCCCCCTCAATCGGATTGCCAATACTCCACCGCGCCGGCTCAGCTACACCAATGAAAATGGCACTGACAGATACTACCGAGATTTGAGCACAGAAGTTAACAAGAAATTATTGTGGAACACACCAAAATAGACGGGGGTTCATACTTACCTCTACTTACCTCTTATAAATATCTCGGGGATTGGGTTGACAACAGGTTCTCTAAAGTATGCTCCCACAATAATCTTGACCATGACATTTAAAAATGAACCAAAACGAAGGCAAGAACTTTGAACTGTACAAAAGCTTTATTTCAAATAAAGGGTATGACTTTAACAACTCAACAAAATAAATGTGGCTATCAGTAGCCCATGTCAATCTGACTATGTCCTCCTATAGGACTTGCAAAGTTATTATACAACATGTTAGCTCCCACGAGCTCAAAATAACGTAATATTTAGAACACATTTGGTCTGAATAAGGAAGTCAGGATGAGACACATTTATAGAGCATTTGTTTTCTTTTAATAAACATGACACTTGTATTTATAGGCGCAAGGCCACACTGTAGACGACCTCGTCCGCTGATAACCAGTTGTCTGGCCAGCTGCCATCTACCCTTCAACCTGACGTACACCTGTCAAATGGGCTCCCTTGTCAAGCCACGTTGCGTAAGAATCCAGCACTCTCTCAAAAGTTTTAAATGTCCGCAAGACATCACAAATATTGTTACGCAAATCTTTCAAATGCTTTACTCACATACCACTGGATTATTCTGACAATCCTTAAACTTGTTAAATTATCATTCAAATGTTTAATAAGCATTGTTTAGAGTATAAAACAAACTCTTAAATGTTTATAACAAAACTCATAAATTAATTTATAACAATTAGAAATTGTTCATAATATAGTTAAAGACAAAAAGAATTTTAAACACGCCTCTAACATTACTTCCGTTCCACATTATTGTCAAAGATATTTACATTATTTATTTACAATATTAACATTTAAATTATTCAAATTATTAATTTGAGAAATACATTAACCACATGTTCATCCGGTTGGTAATTTCATAATCGTGTCAATATAATCGACCAATGAAGGTTAGTTATACATATTAATGTCACAATCTGGTTTAATAAAGGTTTAATAATTATAATTATTTGTGACGGTAATCTTCATTCAAAATCTTATCTCAAATTCTTTCAATACTCTTGTTAATTATAACAGTAAATTCACTTGATTAATTTTCAAAGGACAAATACAATACACTCCGGCGTTAAATACGTCGCTTACAAAAAAAATGCACAAAACTGCATTAAAAATAGGCCCAGAATTCATCATATATTAATATATACGGCATCAAAATCTTCCACAGAATTTACAAAAACCTCCACTAACAAATTCTTTAATATCATTAATTACTGTGGGAATCTCCTTCATTTACTTCAAGGGCATCATTATACATCAGCGACTTTCAACACGTTCGCTGCACTAGCGATTATACATTCATAGGTCCACTTCAAAAATTCTTATAATCATTAATAGTTTCAAAACTGTTATCTTAAACTTTCGTGGATTTCATTCATGAATCGAAATGAAGTAAAAATTTGCCAATCACAAACAAATTTAATAGTGAATACGCTTATATACGCCTCTCTGGTCTATCAAAATTTAAGATTATCATCTTCAAAGTATTGTAGTATAAAAATACTATCATCAAACAAAGTGCGACTAAACTGCAAAATAGTCGAATAGAATCCAATTAGACTGTGGAATGCAAACATTATTATTCAAATCTCTAATTGAGAAAAAACTCCTAACAAAAGTTCAAGACTTTAATGCATTCAATAATTCATAATTAAAGTTCATCTTTCACAAAATTGTCTATGATGCAATGGTCGTTCATAACTGACGATAAATGTCTGTGTTGCAATCAATTTCAAATAACGACTAGTATTTCCAAGATCGTCGACAACGCAAGAGATTTTAACGCTCTAAAATCATTTAAATGTTCTTCCTTCTTGATGATGACAGAAAATTGGTCAAAGTAATTAACTGGGGTAGAAATTACTTTAATAAAGAGACACGCTGTCTGAAGTTGAATCTGCCATGAAAATCATTAACTTATAGTCAAATCGTGACTACAAAAATAAGCAAATTATTGAAATATCTAAATATCAGTCTCAACTGATCCAAAATCATTTAACTATGCCCATGGAATAACCATGTCTTAATAAATCGTCGAAAAAGGCATCACTCATCAAGGTGTACTGATAATAGGAATCTCAAACAAGAATATAGGGCAAAATACATGAGGACAAAAATATGGGAAAATGGCTGCTCAGATATTGCTACAAAACTCAAATACAATAAACGTTCACGACTACCTTATCTGCCGATTGAAGTTCCAGAGGAAAATTCCCCAAAGAAGACTGCTGATGGATCCATTTCACCAAGTTAAAGCTGAGCTCCATCCTCGAAACAGGAAACAGCACCCTCAGAGAATCGAACTGCTTCCTCCTCCGGTAATTGCACTGCTCCATGAAGACGTAAGACATCCTTCCGGCAAAATTCTTCTTTGTGAGTCGGGACAACCCTGACCTCTCTTGAAAAATCCCTGAAGATCTTGTAGAAAATCGCCATGAAGTTTTTGTAGTAATTTCCATTGAAATATTCATATTCAGTGAGTATGAAATCGTTTTCATTGCTGTTTGATAGTATTCAGCGTTGAGCCACGAAACATGGGTGTAGATGGTTGTTCACCACATGTCCGCTTGTATGGAATAGCAATTAGCGAAGTTCCATGTTGCTATCTTACTCCAACGATGTATGTCCCAATTGCATTAAAGTCCTTTAGCCTTCCATCCTCTCTTCGGTTATGGTAATAGAAGAACAAACTGCCTTATTAAACTGCTCCATAATACTGTAGCGTTGTGTCACAAAAGCAATCAGAAGTCTCCCTGTTATACTAGCAGTGTCAGCCCTAGCGTAGGATCTGACGATACAAAGTGCTTCTCAGGCGGCGAGAAAATCACTTTTGTCAGACGTCTAAAATTGCTAATATCTTCTGAAATAACTCCTTGAAATTGTTCAAATTTACTACACTGCTTAATGTAGCACTGCACAATAGGATTAGCTTGTAGGCAACCGCTAACTGTTCATAGCCACTCTTGTAGACGCGTTACAATGTGCGTTTTAACTTCGCCTAGTTTTTACTCACAGTAAACTTGCACTGCTTGTCTGCTTGAATCTCGTTTAATGCGGTGGCTTCACCACGCGTTATAAAGACGACTCTCTACTAATGTCACTCGACGTTTCACCAAAACGACTATATAATCACTGAAGATCTGACGATTTGAGATATGCGATATGAGACGATTGAGACTCCTCTCTTCTGCGCAAGGCCTTTTATAAACTTCATAAGGGGCGTATCCATCCCTTCCATAGCGAGTTACTGCGTCATCGCTAGAAGTTCCAACTTCGTCAATACGTGACGGATTTTCAAAATTCAAAAACAGGAAATAAATTTCACCAAAATTCCAGATCAATGCCTCTACTGCAAATGGATTTCCACAATTCTGCATTCCAAAAAGTATTAAAAATACCATAGTTTCAGCAATCTCCGTCTTCCTTCAAACAACCGTTCATTGGTTCAAGCCTCCCCTCCAATAGCATAATTACTTCCTCAGCACAATTCCACGTTTCCTGCGACTGCGTCGTAAATCTCGGATCTTTCTCGAATAAATGCTGACGTCATTGAAAATCTCAGCTCAAGTAGCCTGCTGGTATAACGTTCGCGTCATCCGTGCTTACGTCATGACCATCCACGTCATAACTATGACAGCCATAACTTTCTTTATATTTTCCAATATAGCCACCGTGGTCTCAACATAATTCAATTTGCGGGGGCAGTACATAATCCAACATGGTGACCATCCGAAATATTTAGAAGGTTCTCAATATCTACGAATCTTTTATAGCAATCAAACTGATTTTTATGTTCATAGAGGGTATGAACATAAGATAACCTATAAGACTTTCAATAATCTGGGGAACACAAATCCAACATGCCGGCGGACCGAACTAGAAATATTTAAATGGACGTTTCTCGCGATTTAACCATCCGAGTGCAGTGAAACTTGGTACGGTAAATGCTTAAACAAATGTTAATCCGCTGGCATGGCATCTAATTTATTTCAATTGTTTTCATAACCACAAGATGGCAGCTGTGCGAAATTTTAAAATCTCGTTTTTACTTCTTTTGTCCTAATCATGCGATCGAAGTTTGAATACTACGCCTACACAATAATCTTCATGTAACAGTACATAACTCTAAGACCTACATAAAAATCCAACATGGTGACGGTCCAAAATATTAGACGGTTCACAATTTCTCCGCATCTATTACAGCAATCAAAATGAAATTTTGTATGTTGATAGAGGCAATTAACATAGGTAGGATATATGTAAATATGCTTTAGTTCTTCACGGAACTACTTGTTAGAGTTATTATCCAAACAATGTGTATCGAATCATCTACAGCAGGACCATCCACACAGCGCTCCCCGAGCGCTAGTGCTCCGGCCGCGTTCTAAGCCATTGCTCCGAGCGCTTTGGTGGAAGGTAGTATCGTGCCAAAGTGAGCAGCCGACCCATCAGTCGCTAGTCTAGTCCAATGCACATTGTTGACAGCGTGTAAGTAAATCAGTTTCGCAGTGCTCATGACTGAACATCATACAAAGAAAAGGAGTGGTGAAGCAGCAGCCTTTAAAGCAGAATGAGAAATGTCATTTTTCTGTACAGCTTATAAAGGGCATGCTAAATGTTTAAGTGTGCCACAGAGATTTAATGTGTTAAAAAGAACACAATTTGTTGTTGAATTTTCCTCTCTAATATGTTCACATTTTAGTTTGGAATAAGATGAAATGATCGTGTGGCCTCCGGAGAGGCCGAGTGCAGGTCTTTCTAGTTGACACCCGGGGGCTACCTACGCGTCGTGATGAGGATGAAGTGATGATTAGGACGTCACATACACCCAGTCCCCGAGCCACGGGAATTACCCCCAGGAGATTAAAATCCCTGATGGCTCGCCCGGGAATCGTACCTGGGGCACTTGGGGCCAAAGCCTAGCACGCTTACCATTTAGCCACGGAGCCGGACAGTTTGGAATAAATAACGATATTCTTTACTTAACACATGCGTTCTTTTCCTGCACATTCCATACATCGGAGTACCATTCGATTTGTATATGCGGTATATTTGTTATGGCAAAACAGCCCAATCAATTTGTCAACAATCCCACAAAAGCCGTCGGCCGCACGCTGTACTGATATCGCGCCAGGAGTTGGCAGTTGGGTTTGGACTGCAGATGTCTTCCCGCTCACTGCGTATCACGCATTCCAAAAACATTAAGTTAGTCACTACATGCTTCACTCACTCAGCACATTCCTTCTTTCACTAGCTGCGTGTCGTCTGTTGCAATAATAACCATTGGCATGCGGGTAGCCGATATATTTTAGTTAGGAATAGGTGGACCGCGCATGCGTACTGTACGACCCCCCGCACCCCGTCGAGCGTGTTCAACTGCTATCTCCTGCCGCGAGGACAGTACATACGTATCTACTGTCGACCAAAGTATTATGTGCACTCGAGTTTGAAGGTTGTTTGTGAAGCAACCAATAGACCTACATAAAATCCAATAACATCCTCATTTTCGTCGTTCTATTTTGCGTTAGTTCATGTAGGTTTGGATTTTTTAATTTATATTTTAATATTTTTATCGCAGTTGGAACACAAAAGGTGCACGTTTTTAAGCGTGTTTCAACCATGCGTCATATTTAAGAATTATTATCTCAATAACTCGTCATCAGATCGAATCCAAATTTTAACACAATATACATTGGAATGTTGTATAACTGGTTTATTAATTTCAAAATTGTGTGTGCCCAAGAAACAAAGTTGTTATCATTTTTGTAAGGTAACTTTTTCTCGGCTCGGGGTGGTTGGAAAATGTAGTTCTTGGTTGCGATGTAATCGTTTTACATCAAAACGTTATGCTGTATGACTGTGAAATACGTAAATTAATTCACTTATTTTATATCGGTTTGTAATTGTACGAGGAAATAACACATGGTTCACCAGCAAGCCGCGCCGGGAACAGCTGTACAGCGTTGCCGAAAAGGTGCCCACACGCAACATGGCGCGTCTCGCTCGGCGGTGATGGGCAGCTTTTGCTGGAGTGGCTAGCTGTTGAACCATATGTTATTTCCTCGTACAATTACAAACCGATATAAAATAAGTGGATTAATTTACGTATTTCACAGTCATACGGCATAACGTTTTGATGTATAACGATTACATCGCAACCAAGAACTACATTTTCAAACCACCCCGAGCCGAGAAAAAGTTACCTTACAAAAATGATAACAACTTTGTTTCTTGGACACACACAATTTTGAAATTAATAAACCAGTTATAGAACATTCCAATGTATATTGTGTTAAAATGTGGATTCGATATGATGACGGGTTATTGAGATAATAATTCTTAAATATGACGCATGGTTGAAACACGCTTAAAAACGTGCACTTTTTGTGTTCCAACTGTGATAAAAAATATTAAAATATAAATTAAAAATCCAAACCTACATGAACTAGCGTAAAATAGAACGACGAAAATGTTGATGGTATTGGATTTTATGTAGGTCTATTGGTTACTTAACAAACAACCTTCAAACTCGAGTACACATAATACTTTGGTCGACAGTAGTCAGCGCGGTCCGAACATCGTCCGTCTGTCTCAGGTCTCCTCGCTGCCACAGCGTAGTGGTGGTAGGGGAAGGAGCGCTAGTCTGACTGCCCAGTACTTCCCGAGCGCGGCCGCGCTCCCAGAGCGCAATGACTGGATGGCCCTGATCTACAGTATATGGAACATTCCGTCGGAAAACACAAAATAATTCCTATCACTGGAATATGTGATTAAGATATACAGTAAATGTATTGTCATGTTGGCCTTCTATTGAGAAAGGCGGTTTGATAGTGTTTTGTAGAGCTATTTGTCTTGTAAATTTGGATCTGATGATAGCCGCCTGACAAGCGAAAAATCTCATGCATTAGGCTTCTCCTTCATCAATAGTCCATAACTATATACCGAGTGAATCAGCTGCCTGGTGGTGAAAATGGGAAACCACGAGAACCATCTTCACGATGTCTGAGGTGGGATTCAAATCAACGCTCTCCCAATGGCAGTCAGGCACAACGTAGAGCATTAGCGCTCTTGGCATAAGAGGCCGGTCGTATAGTAGTCTAATAATAAATATAATAATAATAATAATAATAAAATAAATAATAATAATAATAGTAATAATAATAATGCAAAGTTAAGACACTATCAAATTGTGATTAGACCGGAAACACTGTATGAAGCGGAATGCCTAACACACTGCGCAGCTGGCCTGATCGAGAGACATGAAGTTAAGGAAAGATAGATCATTAGGAAAATTCTTGGTCCTAAGTTCGAAGATCCACGCTTTGAAGTAATTCAGAAATATACACCCACACTGATAAGATCTCAAGTGTAATCCGGAAACGGGGAATAACATTCTATGCCCAGCTCCTCAGAATGCCAGTCAGTACATTCTCCAACCTTCTATTATCATACTTCCTAGGTTTAAAGGTGATGCCTCTTTGGCTGGTGGAAGTGGATTAGAACTTGTTAAAGTTTGAAATTTCTGAATCAGATATTTTGCTCAGTACCTCATTGAAACAAAAACTCCGTCAGGTTCATCAAGCGGAAGTAAAACCCAGGTAGAGATATGTTCACTCGGATGAATGGAATAAGGCGTAGTGGGCTAGCAATAAGAAAAACAGTTGAGATCTCGCGGTCCCTAGTTGCCACAACGATAAAAGTAAAGTAAGTAATACAATTACGTGATTCGATGTTTATCAGTGTAAAGGGGGAATTTAAACGTATTACGTTCTTTGATCATTTTAAATGATCTTGTCGACTTCGTCGTTACGCTAGGGTCTGGCGTTGCGTTACGGTGACGGGACGAAATGTACCCAGATGCACTGAGGTATGTGACGTCATAGTACCGCTTGGTGCATGTGCTCCCCGACAATCTCTACTTCGTTAGTATAAGACAAAAATCCCCGATTCTTGGATGTCACGGGTAATCTCAAGAACCACTGGATGGATATGATGCGGTTTTCACCATTCTGTAAAGAATATCTCGAGGAAAGATTCTGTCGAAAATAATTTATGTATGATCAAAGGAAGGTAAGCAGTAACGAATTCAGTGAAAAAGTCGAAAACAAACTTGGCGTCCGTGCGCTTCTTAAGCTTACGATGAGCAACCCGTTAAAAATATCAATATACTATCAGCGTAAGAATTGGTCAGCATGGAAAGTTCTACAAAAAAGTCCGCGAGAGCATATCTCTATCTTCAATACATCGCCCACTATAAGTGTTTATAGACTGGATGGAAGGGGCACGTCCCCGCGTGCTCTGGTGAGCGTGACGGCATCCCGCGCGCTTGACCTTGCTTTGCCCTTGGTTTGCACTTGCCGTTCGCGAGTAATTTGAGACAAGGTAAAGTATTAAAAAGCAAGATAACTATTAAGCAGATAATTTTCAAACAAGTCAAGCGTCTTTGGCTTCGAGCGAAGCGAGAAGCCTCCAGCCTTCCTAGCATTTTTCAGCATTTGTAGCATTTAAAATGATACAAAGTCTAGTCTTTCAGACTAACTGTCACTTTTTACTACCATGGGTTTCAGAGACACCGGGGTGCCGATAAGTTTTCCACAAGGGGATCCTTGTCGTGACAATACACAAGTTTCTCGCTTTTATACCCCATACAATGACTTCTAACATCAAATTATTTAGGTTAGGCACAGAAAGCTTCATCACGCAGCCAGACGGTACATCATTAAGTATGGTTGTAATAGAGAATAATGTAGATTAATTACTTGTAGATTTCAATACATGCAGTACGCGACACAGCATGGAATCTGCTATTCCTTGTATTCAGTGATGCGCTCTGCGATGTAAACCCTGCTTCACGGTCCGAGTGCGGTTTCATTTCCTACTGCCTTGCCCCTTGCCCCTTATGCACATGCACGCCCGGAACGAACCGCAGACGTGGTACATGTAGAGTTCAATAAAACCGGGCGTAGGTGGGATTCAACCTTACAAAAGCACGGGAATAGCAAGCCTTTGGTTTTCGCTTTAACCCTGTTAGTGCCAAGCCATTTCCGGAAATACTTTCTGAAAATGCCGAGAAATTTTCAATCATTTCACATTTAACATTTGTTAAAGAAACGTTATTTTATAAAAGGTTCGATGCATTATTTTATCTGTGATTCACAATATGCCCGCCCTCATTAAATGAAATATGCTTGTATTTCTTTTTTACATAATTACATTAATTTGAGAAATGTTTATCAAGAAATAATATTTTTTTACGTCAGGCCAAGTTTAGGAGAAATATGTAGGCTTACCTTATTACTTAAATACCAGCGGAATCGGTAGTGTAGTTGGTAGCATGCTGAACTGCTGTTCCCAAGATAGCGGGTTCAAACCCAGCCGAAGTCGTCGGATTTGTTAAGAGCGTTAAAATCCTTCGGTATGCCTTCCTTCGGAGGAGAAGTAAAGCCGGCGGTCCCATGTCATAGATTTATGTCATGTAAAAGATCCTTCCACCGACTGAACTTACGTGGAGCTAAATTTCTAGGTTAGATTTCGTTGTAACGCTCTATCAAAGTTCCAATGTTCACCACTAGGTATCATTGATATCTGGTAGCGATAGTTGGAACTACTTGAAATTGAACGGAACTTGTAGCTCACCCTGGTGGTGTCATCTTGAAGCAGCTACAGCCTCTGGCGAGCCGAACATGTCCTCGGGCACTCCCGGCACTAAAGCCATACGATAAATAAATAATACTTAAATATCATACGCGAAATCTTCGTTCAGTTTTGAACTCGTGTGGAGTGTGGTGTTTTATAGGTCGGGAACATGGGCAGTCAGATAAAAAGAACAAAACTATTTAGAAAGTTTTGAAATTTGGTTATGGAGAAGAATGGAGGAAGTGAAATGGTCCGATAGAATGAGAAATGAGGAGCTGCTAAGAAGGGTAGGAGAGGAGAGGAGTTTCATGAGGTTGATACAGAAGAGGAAACAATCTTGGTCGGGTCACATACTACGTAGGAATTGTCTACTACAAAGATTTATGGAAGGAAAAGTAGAAACAAAAAGAGGGAGAGGAGGAAGATGGTTTGGAATGTTAACAGATGTGACGAGAGGAAGAAGTGACAAGCAAATGAAAGAAGATGCTGAGGACAGAGAGATGGAGGACGTCCAGTTGGAACCTGTCTGCGAACAAATGTACTGAAAGAGAGAGAGAGAAACTTAAATACAACCATCCCTAGAAATATTTATAATTTTTCATGTATCACTTCCACAGTGACATGAACATCCGGTGTACTCGGTTCGAAGTAACACCTCCTCTTGAGGAAAGCTTGAAACCTCAACTTTCCAACAATATGAAACACTGAAATGAAGGACATCAAAACCATCGCGCCCTTTTTGTGCGAGGACCAAAAGCCGACCAAATCGGCGCGTGGCACTAAGAAGGCTAACCACTACTTCCATAATGATTTTACAGATTTCTCCAAATTTCAGTTCACTTACTCAGAGAGGTTGGTTGGATTAGGGGCTGTGACAACGCGGTCATGCAGCACCGTATACTTTGCGTGTGTAGAATCTGTCTGATGACCGGTGTTAATTGTGATGGCTGTATTAATGTGTATTATCTGTAATTCAGGTTAGGACTGCAGACGATCAATTTCAAGTAGTTCCTACTTGTGCTACCAAATGCTACCGTCAACGACACCTCGCCGCGGACTTGGCTACTAGATGCCACCGCAACCGGTGACGAACTTTCGAACTAATGGTGCGTTAGTCAAACCTAACGTACACATTTAGCTTCACACAATTGTAGTTAGGGAAATGTTCTTTTACATGCCATAAATCTATGACTTCCCCTCTGAAGGAAGGCATACTGAGGGACTTTTAACGGTCTTAAAATATCTGACGACTTCAGTCGGGTTTGAATCCGCGATCTTAGGCATAGAAGTTCAGCATGCTACCAACTACCCCACCGAAGCCGCACCAGAAAAGTTAAAGTGTGTATTTTGCTAATTCAATTACTGGCTTAGGATATCTTAGTCATACCCAAATCGCTCACCACGAAAGCGATGGGGAGGTGCATTAAGTTCGGAGATTGCAGGTTCAAAATCCGGCGCTGACAGTGCCTAACCTGTGTGTGGTTCACTTTCCAGAATTTTTCCACACTCCCTCCAAGCGAATGGCGTGATATTAACATTATGTCATGTCCCGAGGCATCCACCTCATTACCGATACCATTAAATACGTAACATGTATCCAAAATGGACCTTGTCATCCGTACTTTTTCCATTTTTGGGTTATCCAAGTTGCCTTGGTCCACATTACCACGGAATAATCGGAGTTTATTGTATCAAAATAAGAAATAATGGTAGGTGCTTTGAGAAATCAATAAGGTTCCATCCTGATATTTGTAAGCAGTGAGTTTGGGAAAACCCGTGAAAGAGGACATTCAGGATGGCCACTTGTCAATAATGGGATTTGAACTGCAGATCTAAGTGGAGCGAGCCACATGCCGGGATTACGATCTCCAACACTGATTGGTTGCATTTGATTGAATATACATGGCTGACGTTGGAGTATCTTTACCTAAACCGAAAGAGAGCAATATCTGGCCGGGCTGCGATAGCCTCAATCAAAATATTATCGTTCGTTACACCACTGCTTGAGGTTATCTTGTTATTCTTTATCCTCACATTTTTCCACTTCACGTAGGATCAGCGTTTCTTTGCTGGATTCTTCTCTTCCATAAATGTCTATCCCAAGCGTACTCCTTCTTCCATCCTCTTTCTCTGAGGTCCCCTGCAACATTGTCTTTCCACATCTTCTTTGGTCTTCCTCTCCTCCTTTAACCTTGAATCTCCAGAATTCCAACTCTTTTCCCCACGTAGTCCGCCTCTCTTCTTAGCACATGTCCATATCATCGAAGCCTACTCTCTTTAAACTTCTTTCCTATGGGTCTCACGTTCATTGCTCCTGAGATGTAATCTTTACGCTCTGCAAAGCATGCTTGGATCTAGAAATGTTAGTAGGAATACTAAAGTAAAAATGTACATTACAATACTAAGACCTGTGGTTATGTATAGATCGGAAGGTTGGGTTATGAATAGAAGAGAAGAAGACAGGCTGCGAAGATGGGAACGGAAGATCTTGAGGAAAATATACGGGTCAGTGAGAGAGGAGGAAGTTAGGAGAATAAGGACAAATGTGGAACTACAGGAACTCTTCGGGCACTTCCATCTTTCTCTCTAAGGCTTTTGTAATCGGCCAAGTTTCTGCACAATAGAGCATCACGGGCCCCACCACAGATTTGTAGATCTTTCCTTTCAGCCTGCTGCTGACCTTCTCATCACACAGTAGGCCTACTCCACTCAGTTTCCTCCAGTTCATCCGAGTTATATACTGGCAGCTACACTCGTTAAAGCGCAGCGTTAGTTCATGGCACCAAACTCTCTGCTGACTCGGCAGACGTAGGTTCGAGCCCCATTGTTGGCCTTCATTGAAACGGTTGTCCTTGGTTTCCCATTTTCAACTCCAGGCAAATGGTGCGACGGTACCTTCTGACAGGCCACCGCCTCTTCCTTCCACATCCATGCCCAGCTTCTTTCATTCATTCAATTCATCTCTCATTCTAGCGCCTTTGGTGGCATAGTCGGTAGCATGCTGAAATGCTATGCCCAAGATCTTGGGTTCAAACCCAGCCGAATCGACGGATTTTTAACAGCGTTAGAAACCGTCAGTGAGTTATGCCTTCCTTCGGAGAGGAAGTAAAGCCGGCGGGCCCAAGCCATAGATTTATGGCATAAACAAGAACGTACCACTACAATTGATAGTGTGAAGCTAAATTTGTAGGTTATTTGGCTGGAAACGATCTATCAAGTTCCAACGTTCGCCACTGGGTGTCAGTGACGTCTGGTAGCCAAAGTTGGAACTACTTGAAATTGAACTTGCCCAGTTTCATTCATCTTCAATCATTTCAACTCATCCACACGCGACAGTAAGCCTACTTGTAGCTCACCCCATGTTTGTCCAGACAGAAGCAGCTACAAACTTCGGCGAGCCGAACATGTCCTCGGACATTCCCGGCACTAAAACCCATACGCTAAATAAATAAATAAATCTCTCATTCAGACGATCAGGTCGCCCACGTGCGTCGACTAGAAAGACCTGCACTCAGCCTCTCAGGAGGATACGCGACAAAAAAAAGTTATATTTAAATTTGCGTCGTTCGATTATTTCTTGTTGTCCAACCTCATTCTGTAAACAGCACTGCAAACCTCTTTGGAATAGGCTAATCACGCTAGCATCAAACCAAACATGATGAGAAGGAAAAGATTAACATTGTCTAACACTTCAGGTAAATTGCATTAGTGCACGGCCATCGTAATGGGGTCCTGTAAATCGCGCCTAGTACAAAACGCACCCGATGTAAATCGCGCCAAGTATGATGTCTACCTGGAGTATTTGTGGCTGATACGGAACTGCAGCACGTCGGTGCTCGAAGAAATTTTAAATGGTCTAGACATTCCTTCTTCCACCGGATGTGCCAATGGTCGAACCACATGTACTTAAAATGTATCCAGATTTGACCTAGATTATTGATTCAAAATACCGATGAACAAAAATCGGTGTCAGGACTAAACCATTGGTCGCTACTTGGTTATATCACTGTCTGGACGAAACCATTGGTCTGGATAAAACCTTTGGTCGCTACTTGGTTAGACGACTGTCAGGATGAAACCATTGGTCTGGACGAAATCATTGGTCGCTACTTGGTTAGATGACTGTCTGAACGAAAATTAATGATTGCACTACAAGCAAGGGAGTTTTGTATGTAGAACTGTATTCACCACTGTAATGAACGATGGTCGCAAGGATTCCGTGTTTCAAACTAAGCCGAAAATCATTGTTCAGAGGTCATACGCTGGTGTAGGCTGCGATCCAAGGGACAAACATCCGCCGCAAGTACATGGAATGCAAAACTACGCCTCAGCTTGTTCAATTGTGCCTCATTGGGGTCGGTAGTCACGAGGACAATTTCTAGTCTGGGTCCGATTTACGCACATTTCTCAGTGAGCGCTATTTTCCCTGGACGCGATTTTCGCCGCCATCGTAATAGACTCCATTCAACACTATTTGTTAATCTTGTACTGTACGTCACGTTGCGTTCAGTATATGATCCCAGTTTCGTTGGGGGATGTGTCAGTGGTGTAGGCTGCTTTCAACACCGGAGCTAGTTCTAGTATTTTGCAGTAACGATATTTCTATTTATAACAATAATTTTAAGAATGCAGCATTCAACCAATAGAAACACCTTGCTTGAATTGAAATAACCGAAAGTTTACTACTTGTATTTAAGAAATAATCCAATGAAATTCACTCATTAAATATAATTCATACGAGTAAATAATCATAAAATTACTCAGGAAAATTAAAAGAAAACCATGCTATAAATATTAGCAAGACACAAAATTAAGCTTCACATGGTTACTGCTTAAACGTAATAATATCAGTATGAATACTGTAAAATATACTGTAGCGTAGATTAGCATTAGATTGCAAGAAATGGCGTGCATTGATCCAAAGAGCGGACCCCGTTCCTACGGGATGACCGAAGAAGAAGAAGAAGAAGAAGATACTGTTGCATTCAGTATTGCCTAACATAAATCCATATAATCTCCTAATCTATTGACCAACTGTCATTCAACTGATAAATATACCTGGCCTCAGAGGAGACAGGCTTGATTTTATTCCTCCACGGAGTGATCACCTGTCTCATCTTTCTACCAGTACAAACAAATCTCTCTCTGACGCCCACTCACAGTCCGCCTGGGAGTAATTGAACTAAAGAAGTCTGCTCTGGAGAGAGCTTTACTTCATCATTTGGCCAAGCTGAGTGGCTCTCAGATACTCTGCTTGCCTCTCCATTCCTTGACGTTCTGATGACATAGTAAAACTTGTCTTTCATGTCCTCTTATCTTTCATTGTTAATGACTGCCATCAACTTTGGTATTTTCAACACGTAACTTCGTAGAAAAGAAAATCCTCTACCTTGATAGAACAGAAACTACTTTTTTCAAATATGTTATTTTATGTCTTAATTCTTTGATTTTAAATTTTGTTTTTATTATTTTAATTTAGATTATTTAAAGTTACAGTTAATTTTAATTTTATAATTTAAATCTTAAGTGTTGTAATTATTCTCAATATTTTAATATGAATTTTCTATTTTCAGTACGTTTAATATTATATAATTGCCTTTAATTATCTTTAACTATATTTATATTTTAAGTTTGATTTTATCTTCAAGAGATATATTTTATTTTGTTTCCTCTTGATATTTGAATGTTTTGACGTGACAACATCAAATAAATTTTTGGAATACAGTGATGCTCGTGAAAACCTGTTACAGTGAAATGTGATGATATCGTTTTATCTCTCTTCTGCTGCATCGCTCTCTCTCTCTCTCTCTTCTGTTGCTGCGCTCGAGTGTCGCTACTGTCGTTCTGAACTACACATTGCGCTCTCCGTCACACACGCAGATGGTGGAATGATTGATGAAATATTCGTAAATTGAAACAGTGTTTCATTTTAATTGTTAATTTCATGATTTTAATAGTTAAGGTGATAGGCTACTTCGTTATCGTAATTTTATGTTGAGTCATTTTATCGTAGTTAACTTAACGTTTTAGCATGATAACTTGTAATAAATACGTAGAATACGGGAGGCATGCGCTCTGCCGCTGAGTGAGGATATGATACAGTGACAGTGTCACTATAAGATCATGGGGCTCTAGAAACTCTCATCTTTTGGGGCCTTTGTGTTAATTATTGTTAATTATTGTCAATTATTAACAATAATTAACCAAAATGTATTATTCCTATAAACTATTTATCGCATTTTATTAAAAGCATAAAATGAATGTTAATGCATTTTATTTAATTTAATATGATATATTAACAGATTACAAATAAATATTAACCAATCAAATTTCACTTTCTTAAATTTGAAATTTGCATTCAATTTTTTTTAAATTTTTGGGCGCTGAATTTTGATGAACTGGTTATATAAATTAATATGCTGAAAATTAGGTACTACATGGATAAGTTCTCAGACTGGCTAATAAGAACTCATTAAATTAGGCTTATATAATTTTTCCTTATCCACTTTTGATTAAATTTCAGTTAAGTTTGATCGTTTATTATTTATAAATAATTATTATCAACTAATAATTACTATAATTTGAAAAAGAAAAGATTTTTAAAATTGCTCTTATTATAATGATAGTGATTTTAATTACAGATTATTAATTATAAATTAATAATGATTATAATTTGAAAAATATAAAATTAATTTTAATATTATTAACATTTCGCTTATTATAATACTGTAACAGTGATTTTAATTAAAGATTATTAACTAGAACAACTATTAATTACTAATTATCGACTAATAATGATTATAATTCCAAAAAATTGAAAATAATTTTAATATTTTCAAAATTTTGCTTATTATAATAATAGTGATTTTAATTACAGATTAAAGAACGCCATGACAATGTTCGTAATGAATACAATCGTCTTCTCGGACACACTCTGCCAACAATCACTGAAGAATCACTCAAATTGTGTGATGATGTTACCAATGCTGAACAACTTGTACTGATGAACGTTAATGTGCAGAGTTTGTGTGCACATGCAGTGGATATGGAAACGGATGCAGTGGTACAGTGGCCCGATTATTTAGTTATGACTGAAACGTGGGTGCGCATCGACCACGATCCGATACAGCTGGCGAATTTCGAGTGCATATCAAGGTCAAATAATCGCACTTTTTCTCTTAACAACGCAGCCGGTGGAGTAGCAATCTACCGCAAAATATCGACACCGTTTACCGCGAGATTGATCGACATCGCCTTATCAAATCCATCGCGTCACATTACCAAAGTAAGTGACATATGCTTGGCCAAAATTGCGTTTACAACCGCTGCTGTCAGCTACAATTTTGTGCTTGGTGCTGTTTATATTCATCCTGGAAACAGCGCAAAGAATATAGGAATGTTGCTAGCCTAAGCAATCTTGCCGAATGCACAAAACGCCCAGAACTTGTCGTCGTATCTGGAAGCAGATACCAACATTCCGATTCTTCATTGTGGTGACTTCAACACCAACGTAAAGGCTGATGACACCTTTATCAAAATTATGAAATACACGTTTGGTCACTCATGCGCTTCCGATGGTCCCAAGTCTACTACTCTGAGAGGAACAACCATTGATTTGAAATTCACAAGGCACATCATAGCAGAGACATTTCCGTTCATATCTTACTTTCCTTATCATCGTCCGATACTGAACAGGATTACAGCCATTGACAGGAAATAAGTTTGACAATTTACAGATCATCTACTGACCAAGATGCAAATAAAGCTAATAATAAAATTTTAATTTCTTCCAGATGATGCTTCTACCGATGCATTGCCTGGCGCCAATCCCGCTGAGGATGAAACAAAACAAGTCAAAAATATAAAATAATCATCTTGTATATTTTGTATGAAATTATAAATAGTACTGTAGCGAATATACGATTGATATAAAATGAAAAATAGCCTAATTGTTTTCATTGTAAAATATACGAAGCTGAAATTTCACAAGAGCGACACTTTAAAGAAATCAGCCCGAGAAGACGTTGTCACGCTCAAATAACGTCGCGCATCGTAGTTTCACACACCCAAATGTTTTTTAGGTAGATTTCATTAGAAAGCTAACTATTGCAATGGATACCATATTTCGATTCCCGGAAAATTTCGACATATCTTCACGTTTCACATTCCCTAGACCCCAAAACCACCGTCAGTTCAAAAGTTTACACATAATTTATGTATATATGTATATTATGCATATCACTGTTTTGGGGACACGATAACTACCGTCATTTTTCACCAATCACTTTGAATTTTTTACATAATATATATCCCTTTAAAATGTTGGTCGAGTTCGTTAATGGACACAATCGATCGAAGGGGGTTAAAGGGGCTTTTATTTCTCGAAAAAGTGAAATATCGCCATAACTCTCTTAATATGTGAAATATCAAATCCATTCAAAGTTCATACTATGTGTCGGATAAGGCCCAAACATTATGTTTGAAAAGTTTTTGATAGCACCCACCATTGACCAAAGGGCTGGGGAAAAGTGAGTTTTTCGGGAAACATTAATGATATCTCTCTTAATAGGCACAATGTCAAAACCGTACCAAATGGACAATATTCCGCTGATAATTAACTAAAACTTTTGTCTAAAAAGAATTTTTATATGACCCACCATTACGCCAAGGGATGAGCAAATTGATTTCGGAATTGGAAGAAAATGCCAAGAGCCATCAGAGGTTTCCATGACAGCGCTACTAAATTGATGAGGGATGAGAAATCAGAGGTTGCCATGACAAAGCCATTGCACGAGATCACATTCTGTTTTCCATCTGACTCTCTGGGAAGCGGCTTCGGCGACGTAACTGGTAGCAAGCTGAACTTCTATGCCCAAGGTCGCGGGTTCAAAGCCGTCCGAAGTCGTCGGATTTTCTAAGAGCATTAAAAATCCGTCAGTATGTTTTCCTTCGGAGGGGAAGTTCCAACGTTCGTTGCGAGTTGCTGGTTGTTGTGGCATGTAGTAGCCATGTTCACAGCTAGGTGTCGTTGACAGTAGTATTTGGTAGCAAAATTATGAACTACTACTTAAAATTGACCGTCTGAAATCCTTACATGAATTACAGACTAATACTGCCATCACAATTAACACCGTTTATCAGACAGATTCTACACACACCCACAGTACATGGGGCTGAATGACCGCGTTGCCACTTCCCCTAAACTGAGGAACCAACCAACATCTCTGCGGGAGATAAAATTTTGCGTGAAGAAGTAACAGACTGTTAGATAGTTACACATCAGTGTCGAGAACTTTCCTAAGGACAGTGTGAGCACAAGTATAGAAATGGACCCCAAATGATGAGACGGTTACCGTCCCCATAAGATAATAAAATGTTAAATATATTTATAAAAAAGACCAAAAACAAAGTTAATTAAGCTCTAATTGTAAAATACTTTCTCGCAAATAAATGAGGTCTGATTCTTCTACGAAAACCTGCATATTCTGCCTATTTTCGCCTATCCCGTAGTTTTTCCGGTGAAATCTACCTCCGCCTTCCGGCCTGGCGAGAGGAATTTTTTACATATTATCTAGCACCGAAGAGCAAGCTATTTTATTTTTTCTACGAGGGAATGTGTAAAATGTTGCACACTTTGTCACGAACCTGGAAGTAAAATGGATAAGGGGCACCTGCTACATTGAAACAAACTTGATGTGACTGCTAGAACTTCAGGAAACCTCACACAACTCTATTGGAAAGCAAGGAAGCTGATGGATTGGAATCCGGGCTAGCCATAGGAAACAACAACAACAATGTGTAAAATGTTACATGAGACGCTTGTGGAGGTCCATACTCCACAAGTGTATGGTATTCTCATCCACTAAAAACACACACACCCGTCTCCCACGACGTGTGCCTCCGTCCCGGAACCATTCTCGCATTACTTCCGGGCGGGGTCATGCTTGAAGCCTCTTTAAGTCTCTTCCTCTCCTTTCAATTCTCCTTCATCGCTCAGAAGCATCTAAGTCCCTCTTCTTTTGGCGCAAAGTACCTTCGACATACACTGCTACATGATCCCAGGATTCTTGACTTTGGAGCATAACATGCACAATGTTGTATGGAGTCCCCCTGAGATCCATTCTTCAATTGAAATGTTGTTGTACGAACCGGAATAATAGTGGTTTCATTACAAGTTTTGACACTAAGGGTTGTAACGCCCTACACATCCATAAAAAACTAACAAATCCCATAATAATAATAAAGGGAATCTTATGGAATGCACAGCCAGTTATGCATGAAGCAATTATTGCATCACAAAGTAGGCCACCAGAACAGAGACTGCAACTCCGCAATATACAAGCAGAATACCACTGACAACGGGTAACCTAATTGAACCCTCAAATACGCAAGGCACCTCCGGGCCCGGAACAGTTGGACAGTTGGAGCGAGGAGACAGTGCGCCGGACGTACGGAGGCGAGCGCCTCTCGGCGAGGCGGTGCCAGCCCCACATGGACGACGCCTAAGCTACCAGACTACAAGACTACGAGACGCGACTTCCAATGATGAGTGTGTCGGATATCCCTTTTTTTCTCCCTTCTCTGCCCCTTGAACCACACTTTCGCCCCTTACTTTATTGCATTAAACCATAAGGTACAGATAAGAAATCTCTCTTTCTTTCGCCACGTTATCGTAATCCCCGCTCCTCTCTCCATAACCACGTCACGGTCTGCGACCGCTGACACAGCATGCAATTAGCTGGCGGAACGATAGCCTCACGAATGCGTGACACTGTCCCAGCAGCTGGCACGCGTGCCAACCCATGACGAGCGCCCATCGTGAACCTGCTTCAACTCCCTCTACACTCACTCTTCCCCATCTCTCCAACATTCACACACCTCCTCACCCTTACATCCCGTTGAGCGAGTCACCCTCTTGCGCAGCTACAACCCCATTGCATCGCTACCCCTTTGCCAAGCATCGCCGGCCTACCCGAGAGGGCGACGACCTAAACAATATATTTGTTTTTCAGAAATATGATCACTGCCAAAGGAAAATTAAAAATTGACGGAAAGATTCAACCATTGATAATAAAAACTGTCCTTAAGCTAGGCTAGGTTATGTTGTTAGCTTCTCGTTCTGTTAGAACAAGCGTTTTCAACCTGGTGCTCTTTGAGTGAAATTTGATGCCCTCGTCATGCGAGGCAAATAATTCCTCGCGAGAGATCCAGATCCCCTGAGATCCATTCTTCAATTCAAATTTTGTTGCATGAACCGGAATATTAGTAATTTCATTATAAGTTTTGACAGTTATCATTTTGTGAAATAGTATTTTTAATCTACAGTAAAAGTAATTGGGCATCCCTGTTGTATGATTAACATGAAAGATGCTGATTCGGCTCGACTGTCCACAGGTAAGTGTATCTTATCTGCATGAATCATGCAAGCAGTAGCAGCATGTCTGGTGAGCGGTGAATCCCTAGTTATTTCATCACTTCTGAGGAAGATATATATAGGTAGGGGCCGTATTTTTTGGTAATAGCGATACGCGAGAACTTTCTTCTATCTTCTTTCTTGCCTATATATGACCTTCTAGGTAATTAAAGTACCGTATTTTAGCAATATAAACTCGCGAAATATCACGAAATATGATTTATTGCACGAATTGCACAATTAATCACGAAATATACTGTTAGTTATTAATTTCAGCATATTCATTTAAGTTGGCAATGTTGCTCTTACGTTGGCCAACGTGTGTACAGTATGTGCCTGTCATGGCGTTCAATATATCGGTGGTGAGAAGAGTGTGTCTCGTTGTGTTCTTTCAATAGTCCCTACAATTACCAGAGGTAATACAATGCAATGTAGCACCGATTGCTACAACATAATTTTGGTCCTCCGACACGGATTGACAGTGAAGTGAGTCATATTCATGATTTCGTGTAATAAAATAAGCGCTTGGCGTAATGGCGTCTTAGCGAAGCGCGCGAGTGCTAGACGAATCAGTTCAGTACAGCATCTGGATTTCGTGCAGCATTCTAACACCGACAAGACTTGTCGACCTAGTAAGTAAAAGTGCAACGAGTATATATAGCAATATCAGATCCGAGCAGATCACCCAATATTCAAAACCACGTTTGCGTCATTTTCATATTCCGGGACGGTGAATCTGTTGAAGATTACAATAGGCAAGCAGACGCACTCTGGTAGAAAGACATTCAACCACTTACAGTCACTCGTCCAGCTCAGTGGGCAAGTGTCATAAATCAAAGTCAACCCTCAACTGACCATCAAGGAACAACAGCCGCTAGGGAGTAAGTGAAAGTGACAGCTGACTTCCAGGAAGGGTGAGACCTAATCGCCCAGGCCGTAACCAGCAGGGCACCGCACTCTGCAGCCCAACAAATCGGTGAGTGAGCGAGCTCCTTATAATTCCTTTATTACCTTCACTATTGTCCTTCAGTTACCTTCTTTACAACTTGAGTTGCTATTTACATTTCTACCATGACTGAACAACTAACCGTGTTGAAAGGCAAGCGTGCGCAGATTAAGGCCAAATTAACGCGATTTAGAACATTTTTAGACTCGTACAGTATAGAACAAGGCCTACTGCAAATTCAAATGAGGCTTTCGAAAGCTGAGGAATGTTATGCTGAATTTGAAACCGTTCAATCAGAAATTGAAATTGTAATGAAGCAAGATGTTCAAGAACAGGAAAGAGCAGATTTTGAGGATACATATTTCAGCACCGTTTCAAGAGCACAACAATTAATTCAACAATGCTCACAATCAACTACCATTTCAAATCAGTCTAGTACATCACAAACACATGTCAAAGAAGTTAAAGTACCCGCAATTGAACTGCCAAGTTTTCACGGTAATTATGAGGAATGGTTGCCATTTAAGGACACATATCTAGCCTTAATACACAACAATGAAGCGTTAACTGACAAAGGTACCATTACCTCAAGTCGTCACTCAAGGGTTCCGCTTCAGAATTAATTCATTCTCTTCGACGGCTTCTTGATGACACAATAAAACATCTTCGGTCACTCAAGGCAATGGGTTTACCGACAGAACACTGGGACGCACTTCTTGTACATATAGTGTACACTAAATTAGCTCCAGCTACTCAACGGCAGTGGGAAAATAGCAAACAATCAGACCACTTGCCAACAATCACAGACATCACAACATTCCTTCAACAGCGATGCCAAGTATTAGAAGCTGTTGAGGTGAATCGTAAGGCCACATCTAAGGAACAAATGAAGAACCCCTTCAATAAGACTACACCGCGATCAAACTCGAACGCTTGCTTCACAACTCAACTGGGAAAATGCAACATGTGTGGCAACAGTCACAGGTTGTTCCAATGTGCCCGGTTCCTGCAGTTAGGCGTTGAAGAACGGCGCAATAATGTCAAGAAGTGGCAATTGTGCTTCAATTGTTTAGGACGAGGCCATGTTTCTAAAGAATGTAAATCTGTTCACTGTAAACGATGCCCGAGTAAACACAACACTCTTCTTCATCTCTCAAACGTCACTCATGAAAGAGACATTACTGATAAGCAGCCGACAGTACAAGAACCACAACAGGGGATTAGTTTCACGGGTCATGCCATAAACAGACGTGAATCTCAAGTGCTACTGGCTACAGCATTGATCGACGTCATTAATAACAAAGGGGTATCTGTCACATGCCGAGCTATGTTGGATTCTGGGTCACAAAGCCATTACATGACAGAAACATTGTGCTCCAAACTTGGCCTTCGGAAGGATCGTGTTTCAGTTCCCGTCATAGGAATCAACAGTGCCGTAACACTCGTTAAGCAGAGCATTCGTGCCACAGTCAACTCTCGTCACACAGAGTACAATAATTCCGCAGACTTTCTACTGGTTCCCAAGATCACAGATCGCATGCCTTCAAGTCCTGTTGACCCATCTAAACTATCGATACCCAGCAATATCAGCCTGGCTGATCCCTGCTTTTATGATCCCAGTAACATTGACATTCTTCTTGGAGCAGATGTATTTTGGGATTTATTTGGTCGAGGACAGCTGAGACCAGGTACAGAACGGATATTGCTACAAGAAACGAAATTGGGATGGATTATCACGGGAAGAGTTGAAAATCGTCAACCCACTAGAAACACATCCTGTTATTTGAACGTCAACAGTGACATCAGTGTACAACTTCAACGTTTCTGGCAACTGGAGGAATGTGGAAATGAGAAGGTCTTCACGGGGGGAGGTAGATTATGTGATGATCATTTCAAGGAAAATGTCACAAGGCAGCCACCGGGGAGTACACAGTAAGATTGCCGTTAAAGGGCGACTCTCAGCTGTTGGGAGACTCAAGGAAATGTGCCGAGGAACGCCTCTTCCGGCTGGAACGACGATTTGCCCGAGACCTCAAGATCCACGCCCAGTATTCAGCGTTCATGAAGGAGTATGCTGATCTCGGACATATGGAACCTGTACCAGAAAGAGAAGAAGATGAAGAAGAATCGCATGTCTCACCAAGATATTACCTCCCACATCATCCAGTGCTGAAGGATTCCAGCACAACCACGAAGCTGAGAGTTGTATTCGATGCCTCAGCGAAGACGGGCTCTGGGGTGAGTCTGAACGATCTACTGATGGTGGGTCCCACAGTGCAAGATGACCTCTTTTCGATCCTTGTTCGCTTCAGAACGCATCGATATGCACTGACGGCAGACATTGAGAAAATGTACCGTCAGATCAAAATGAACCCGTCCAACTCGCAACTTCAAATGATTCTATGGAGAGAATCTACCGATCAACCTGTTAAGTCTAACAGGTTAACGGCAGCCACGTATGGCACTGCTTGTGCACCATGGCTGAGTAAGGAAGAAGAGTCGTGGCCACAACGCATTCAAGTAGAAACGCGAGAAGAGGCAAGAGGAAGCAACAGCAAGTTCATAACTCTTGTTACTCAAGATAGAATGGAGCAAGACATCAGGTTTTCAGAAGAACAAAGAGATCATCTCATGACAACTTTGGCGAACGAAGGAATCCAGTGGCACTTCGTACCACCTCGTGCTCCACACATGGGAGGACTTTGGGATGCCGGGATAAGGGCTTTCAAATACCATTTTCGTCGAGTAGTTGGCAGCAGCAGTTTGACTCTTCAGGAGTTGACTACCCTAACAGCTCAGATTGAAGCCTGTATGAATTCCCGACCCTTGACCCTACTTCCGAGTGACTCTAATGATCCATCTCCTCTTACACCTGCACATTTCCTAATAGGAAGCTCACTCACTGCTATTCCAGAGCCTAATTTAAAGCCTGTGCCTGAGAATAGACTGAGTAGATGGCAGCATATGCAGCAAATGTTGCAGCACTTCTGACAGAGGTGGTCAAAGGAGTATCTCAACGGTCTGCAGCAGCGATACAAATGGAGGCAGCGAGCTGCCAACTTCAGGGAAGGTGCAGTGGTGCTCATCAAGGAGGACAACTCTCCCCCATTGACATGGCGAATGGGAAAAATCGTTGCATTACATCCAGGCTCGGATGGTGTTGTTCGAGTTGTGAGCGTGAAGGTCGCTAATGGGACCATTAAGAGACATGTAAATAGACTCCGTGCTCTTCCAGTGTAATTTATTGTGTTATTTAAATTATTATTTGTGCCATTTTCAGGGAACTTTCATTGACATTTGCTGCGATTTTCACTTCGTGTGTTTGTATATATCAATTGTTTTTTTTTTAATTTGATATTGTCTTATTTGCAATGTATGTCGTATTTTATCATGTGTCTGGTTGACATTTGTCTTGTTGTTGACAGACGTTCAAGGTCTGTCAAGGTAGGCGGAATGTAAGTTATTAATTCCAGCATATTCATTTAAGTTGGCAATGTTGCTCTTACGTTGGCCAACCTGTGTACAGTATGTGCCTGTCATGGCGTTCAATATAGCAGTGGTGTGAAGAGTGTGTCTCGTTGTGTTCTTTCAATAGTCCCTACAATTGCCAGAGGTAATACAATGCAATTTAGCACCGATTGCTACTACATATACTCCACTCTATACGAAAAATGCTAAATATTATCGAAAAAGCTCTCCAATATACGTTTAAATGCTTATGAGGAATCGACGACGGTCAATTCCTTCTCATTTGATTGATAGTACTGCATAATCTCTACACAAATGCCCACAGAGCCGGAAGTAAGTGAATTCAGTTCCACGATCTCTAAAGCAATCGATGAAAATCAATATCTTCTATCGATTACATCAAATGGCGTTGTGGTCATAGATACAGCAGTGCAAGTTCGCGACTGATAACATTTTGTATATTTGGCTGTTCTATGATTAAATAACCCCATTTCACATAATTTGTGTTAGATTTACCCCATACTATAAGGAAGATTTCATAATAAACATCGATTATTATGACAATTTATTTCGCGAAATACCCACCGAAATAGTGTCAGTTTTAACAGCGAAATCATCAGTCTTTTTAACCAAAAAATAAGGCCCTTAGATATAGGCAAAGGAAAGAGAGTAGCATGTTTTGCATTATTAATAGTATAATAATTATTATTATTATTATTATTAATACGCAAGGACATGTACTGGAGGAAATCTGAGGTAGGTTTACAAAATACAAGATGAACAGCAAGAGTACAAACCTTTCATAAAATGGCTTATCAAAAGGGAGCAAGGAGACCATAGCCAGTGGACTAAGAAAATGATCGCTCAGGTTCTTGACTGGGCATGGGTACTTCTGTTTTTATCTTAAGAAGATGGGGAAGGTGGTTTCACCAGATTGCATATACTGTATTAATGAACTAGATATCACACCTTCTTCTCTTGTGGACGGTGGGTCCAAAATAGACAGTCTCCTCAAGAGCACATTGAGGTAGAAATATCTCCTGACAATATTGTTGCTGTGATGCTACAAAATGAAGAAAATTGGAAGCAGGCAGCAAGTCTTGTTGAAAATATTCTCCGAACAAAGAAGACAGTTCTGGATCACCATTGAAGATAATTCACTAAGATAAAATGGCTCTAGCTTGAAGTAATTTGATAAACGGTTCCAGGCTAGTACAGGGTCATTATGTGTGTGCGCGCCCGTAAACACAACAAGCTAAGCCGGCTATGACTAGCGCAGATCGCGGCCGCGTGCACCCGGTGCAGCCGGTGTCGGCGCGCACTAGGCTATCACACTTTTACCAAACATGTTCAATAGTGTGTACTTACAGTGCTCATAGGTGATGCTGAAAATGTCCTCCCTCTCTTGTAACACACACCTGACATGTTTTGATGAAAGAATATCTGTCAACTCTTTTATTATTTACGGAGCCTGGTTGCTTGAATCGTTTAGCGAGCCTCCTAATTGTACTGGCATTAGGCACAGGTCTTCCAGGAATCTTGATTCAAAATATTCGTCTCGTTTCAGAACAAGATGAATTACGGATATACACACGTTCGCGCAATGTGAATTTGTGTCTAGGCATGACCAGCGATCACAGTAATCCCAATACTCACCAAACGTGCAACACTAACGTCTAAGCTTTGCAGATACACGTCCAGATGAATGACAAAACAGTGTGAACTAACGATATGAGTCAGCGGAGCACGCCAACTGCCGGTTGAACCAGGTGCGATCTGCGCTAGTCACAGCCGGCTTAGCTTGTCGTGTTTACTGGCGCGCACGCACTTAATGACCTTGTATTCAGAAGTAACGGGGGGAGTTTTAGTCAGTAGTTTGCCAGTCAGGAGCCCGACACTACAGTATGTACCGAAATGCATTTCTCCTCCTTAAAAAAAGAACAAGAAAAATGTGCATCAGTTTTATTATTAGTAGTAGCCTATTATTATATACCATGTATTAGAGGGTTGGGGAGTGACGTGTTACTTGTATCACCGTTACTTTAAGAATAATGAAGTAACGAAAATGCTCGTCAGCAGTGTCATTGTTGTTTCAAATATTATCACATTTCTTTTCAATTACATTTGATTTTTAATACAAGGTTAATAGCATTTCTTCGAAGGAATCATTAATCAGTTTTTAAATACTTTGTAAAATTTCCGTTTATCTAAAATCTTGCTTTCACCTATGACTTCAAGAAGAATAGCTCATCTTACCCCTTGAACTGGCAGAATCTTGTAGCACTTGTGATTCTAGATCAGAGATATGTCCAGGCGCCTAGAAGCTTCAACTAGAAGCTGGTGACTTACTAGTCAGTTTTGACGTGGTCTCTCTTTTCACGAAAGTACCTATAAAGGCGGCCCTGGAGTATATCGCACGGATATTTCCTGGTGATATCACCGCCTTAATCCGCCACTGTCTCACCGCTAGCTACTTCCTGTGGAAGGGCGATTTATATGAACAAATTGATGGGGTCTCCATGGGCAGTCCCCTGACTCTAGTGATCGCGAATTTCTTCATGGAAAAATTTGAATACATAGCACTCGGGACCGCACCTTTGAAACCTAAGGTGTGGCTACGATACGTGGACGATACGTTTGTAATATGGAGCCATGGTAAAGATCAATTAAATCTGTTTTTACAACATCTTAACAGACTGAACTCTAACATTCAGTTTACCATGGAGTTAGAAAATGAACAGAAAATAGCTTTTCTCGACGTTATGGTAACGAAGACCGCTGATCTAACCGTGGGACATGCAGTTTACCGTAAGCCGACCCATACTGACCGATATTTACATAAGATGTCCAACCACCACCCACGACATAAATACGGAGTGATAAAACCACTGGCTGACCGCGCGAAAAGAATTTGTGAGAAGCAGTGTCTAAACCAAGAAAATGAACACCTCAAGGAGGCCCTACGCGCCAATGGGTACAGCCAGAAAGATATCCAGCGAGCACTCCATCCGAGACGTCCAATTACAAGGGTAATTGGAGACAAGCAGCTCCTGGTTAGGGCTTTCCTTCCATGTATAAAAAAGGTCACGGACAGAATAGGGAGGCTACTCGAGTTCCATGATATAAAGACCATATACAGGCCTACGCGAAAAATTAAGGACATGTTTAGGTCCGCTAAAGATAAGCGACATCCTCATACCGCTGCAGGGGTTTATAAAATCCCGTGTGATTGTGGCCAAGTATACATTGGAACAACGAAAAGAAGTATTGCCACTCGCCTCAAGGAGCACGAACGACACAGCTGGCAGGGACAAACAGATAAATCCAATGTCGCAGCATACTCGCTACTCGCAGGTCACGACATAAGTTATGCAGACACCGAAGTTATGTCCACCATGGTATCTTATCATGCCAGGCTACAAAGGGAAGCCATTGACATCCTGAAGCATACTAACAGCTTCAATCTTAAGGAGGAAGTAGAACGTGTGAACAGAGCTTGGCTTCCCGTCCTTAATCCCCTCAATCCTGCCCTCATTGACCGTCGTAGACGAGAAGATGCATCAGAAGAGCAGCCCTGTCTTTGATGCATTACTTTTATGTGGTACGCCTTTGCTATAGTAGCCTCTATGTGTGGGTTGTTGACTGTTTATATATCTTCTGTTTATTTGTTTTAACTCGCTTAATGTAACCTGTGAACATGCTGAACGCAGTCTTCAGCGAAACGTCAGGATGACAAAATACCCTTAGAACACGTCCTATAAGACCGCCAAACAGAGATTCCTATTTCAACGCCGGTCGTGAAAGTCTGAATTTTTACGGTTTACTAACTTTGCGTTCCCATATTACTGGGAACCATTATTTCGTTCAAATCAAACAAATTACAAAAGCGGGGAAAATATTATTGCGCAACTATTCTTCTTCTTCTTCTTATCCCACTTCAAGTGGGGTTGATGTTTCTGGCAAATCATTTCCATTTTATTCTGTCCCATACATCGTCGTCACCTAACTGCTTCTCCATTAGGTCTTCATGGATAGTATCAGTCCATCTCCTTCGAGGTCTACCTCTATTCCTCGTGCCATCCACAACCAGAGACATCGCTCTCCTCCCTACATAGTTGTTATTTCGACGCATAACATGCCTTACCACAGCAGTCTTCTCTCCTGGATTTTCTTGGAGACTTCTGTTACTTTAACTGTGCCCCTGATTTTCTCATTTGCGATGTGATCAATCCTAGTGACGCCACTCATCCAGCGCAGCATATTCATCTCAGTCACATCCAGCTTATGCTATTGTGACTTAGTTATTGCCTATGTCTCCGCACCATACATCATCATGGCTGGCCTCACAGCTGTCTTGTAGGCCTTTCCTTTCACACTTATATTGAGCCGTTTGTCACACATAATTCCAGAAAACCTTTTCCAGTTCATCCAGACTGACTGAACCATGTTGTTAATCTCTGTATTTATGCCGCCATCTTCAAACTTTGTTGATCCAAGATACTTGAAGCTATTAACTGGCCTTAAGCTTACTCCATCCATCTGCACTAATTCATTGCCCTCACCACCAAGGCACAAATACTCGGGTTTCTTTCGACTGATTTTCAGGCCTCTGGTCTCCAAGGCTTCTCGCCAGTTTTCCAGTCGCCTTCCCAGTTCACGCCTACTGGTGTCGCACAAAACAATGTCATCGGCAAACAGCATGCACCATGGTGCTGCACTACGTAAGCCATGAGATAGGACATCCATGAAAAGATTGAATAAGTATGGACTCAGGGCTGACCCCTGATGCAACCCAACTTGAACAGGTAACCAGTTAGTCAACCCGACGCTACTCCGGACTCTTGTTTTAGTCCCCTCGTACATGTCCTGGATAAGCCGCACATATTTTTCCGGGACTGCTTTGGTCCTCAGACATCTCCAGACTTCTAGGCGTGGAACTCTATCACAGGCTTTGTCTAAGTCTATCAAGACCATATGTAGCTCCTTATTCTTTTCTCTATGCCTTTCGATGAGTTGCCGGAGTGCAGAAATGGCATCAGTTGTACCCCTCCCTTGTATGAACGTAAACTGTTGTTCTCCAATCGTTGTGTCCTCTCGATGCATTTTCTCGATAATATTCTCCCAGATTTTCATGGTATGAAACACCAGCTTTATCCCCATGTAGTTAGAACAGTCCTGGATATCGCCCTTTTCCTTATAAATAGGGACCAGTTTTGTCTCCCCCCACTCCATGGGTATAACCTCTTCCGTATAAATTTGCTGCATAAAATCCCACAACTTACCTATTCCTGTCTGTCCAAGACACGTCCATACTTCCACTGGAATTTCATCACGACCAGCGGCTTTTCCGTTTTCCATTTTCTAGACAGCAAAGATCACTTCTTCTCTACCAATTCCAGTGGTTAAACTCGGGTAGGGCACACCATCACCAGAAGACAGCCTATCATTTTCCTCGTTCAGTAAGTGGTTGATATATTCCTCCCACATGTTCTTGAATTTCTTTTCATCATAAAGAACTACTCCCTCACCACTCTTCTTCTGCTTAATATAAGTAAAAATCTTTCGATGTCTTATCTCTTGCCCTCGCTATCCTGATAAGCTTCTTCACTCCACTGGTATTCTCCAAGTCCCCATATACTGTACATCATCCCAAGTATCTGCCCTTGCCTGTCCTACCACTCGCTTAGCTTCTTTATTTGCCTGTCTGTACAGTTCTCTGTCTTCATCTGTCGCTGATTGATCCCAGGCTTTTTTTGGGAAAACCTCTTGGCCTTTATTGCTTCTTTTACTGTATTATTCCATCACCAAGTTTCTTTGTCTCTATGAGCAACTTTAACGGAGGTTTTACCAAGAATGGCTTCTCCTGCTCGGCGTTTTATTTCACTGTTCACTTTCCACCAGTTATCAACTCCTTCTGTGTTCTGATATTGCCGTAAAACATCAGCTTTGAACTCTCTACACAGAATAGGGTCTTCTAGCCGCCACCATTTGATTTTCGACACCGTTTCCTTCTCCACATATGGCTTGAGGCAGATATACTGATAATCGGCAACTAATACTCTGTGTTGCAGAGCTACGTGTTCACCTGCTATGACTTTACAGTTCTGCACTTCCTTCAGATGTGGTCTTCTACACGAAAGGTAATCGATTTGAATTTAATTCCCTCCAATTGTATATGTTACCAGCTGCTGTCCACATTTCTTAAAGAAGGTGTAACATATACTGTAGCTAAGTCTGCTCCCAATGCAAAATTAAATCACTCTTTCACCCTCAGCATTATGGTCTCCTAATCCCCAGCCCCCATGTACTCTCCTTGCTAGTTCTCCTCCTACAGTAGTGCCCACATGCCCATTCAAGTCACCACCTAAAATAACCCTCTCTTCGGCTTGTAAGAGACTGATTTCCTCATCCAGGTCACTCCAGACATTATCCTTTTCATCCTCATCACAACCAACTTGAGGAGCATAAGCACAAATTATGCTAAATATACCCCCGAGGCATAGTTTGATACTCATTATCCGGTCATTCCTCCTGTGGACTTCCGTTAGGCAAGCCTTCATATCTTTCGAGAGAATGATGCCAACCCCGTTCCTTGCCAGATTTTTCGTTCCACTATCCAGTAATTTGTAGCCATCACCAAGCTCTTTTGCTTTATTTCCCTTCCAACTAGTTTCTTGTACACATAGCATTTTGATATTCCTTCTTCTAATCAAATCAGCAATCTCCCGTCCTGGTCCAGTCATTGATCCAACATTGAGTGTACCTATTCTATGGTGAGCTAACTTCTTGAACCTAATGCGCCCATGACTCGGTAGCCTTCGCACTCTATTCAAAAGGGACAGGCGAACTCCTTGCGCGTCGCCTGTGGGAAACGCCCCAGCTGTCTCCGAGGCCAAACTTAAAGAAATTGCCATATTTTGATTTGGACAATGTTTTACGGCCGGATGCCCTCTCTGATGCCAACCCATAACCTGTCTGGGAAACATAAATAACTGAGAGAGACACCCTCAGTCCCCCAAACACTAGTCTGTTCACCGACCCAGTTTCCCGCTGGGGTTGGTTATCCAACCTTCCACTGGGTTGCTCGGCTTAGCAGGGGACACCACGGGCAGGTCAGTGTTTGGCGTTGGAGTGGAGAGGCTATGAGGATTCTCTTTTGCTGAAACCTTGTATTCATGATGCTGTTGGACTGCATCATCGCATCACTCTCCCTTATATCCGGGTTTGAAGGTCTACTAGACCCCCCTAGGTTGCTTCCCAGGGCCCTTTATTGCGCAACTATTAATAATGAAAAAGGAACGACGTGTTACTTTCAGCAATTGTGTCTGTAATGCAGTTGTTTTTCACACAAAGTAGCCTGCCGTCTATACGCGAATAAACGCGCGTATGATATTGAAAAGCAAAATAGAAGTGGATAATAGGGGTGTGGGAATTATTTGAGTCAAGGTTGGTACCGCATTAATCCTATCCAAATTCTGATGGCATCATTTTCTGGCCGCACGCTGTATGTAAAAAGTCGATAACCGGACCTCCAAGTTTGCATGCACAAGAACATCACGAGACTGACTCCAGAGAACGCTGGTAAAGATGGCATGTGGATCGTTATTCCTACCACAAACTCACTTGGTTTGCGTTGGTAAGAATCGCAATCAGCCTGTGATTGTCTCTAACCTTATTTCCGACCGTACGTGCTTCGTAATACCTCGATATCGATTCCTGCGGCTGTCAAATATCTATTTCAATAATGCCCGGTGGAACACATATCTGACGGTGAATACCGTACGCAAAGTCAGAGGTGGTGAACATCACAATCAGATCATGAGTGGCTCTAATCATATCTCCTGCCATGCGCGCGTCAATATATCTCGATATCGACTCCCGCGGCCGTCGATAATGTGCCTTACGATGGTCAAAGGAACGCCTGTTTTGCCGTGAACTCGCAAATTCAGTAGTGGTAAAAATCACTGTTGTACGGGCATCGTGATACCTCAATATCGACACCCGCGGCCACAAAATAAATAAATAAATAAATAAATAAATAAATAAATTAGTAAATAACTAACTAAATGAGTAAATAAATGAATTAAATAATTGAATATATAATTAAAGAAAAAACTAAATGAATGAATAAAATAAAATAATACATTAATAATTAAATAAAAATCTTAATTAATAAATAAGTAAGTAATTAAATAAGAAAATAAATAAATAAATAAATAAACTAATGAATGCATGAATAAGTAAATAAACAAATAACTAAATGAATAAACGAATTAGTAAATACATAATTAAATAACTAAATAACTAAATGAATGAAAAAATAAATAATAAATAAATGAATTAATAAATAACTAACTAACTAAATAAATAACTAAATTAATAAAACGAATTATTAAATAAATAAATAAATAAATAAATGAATAAATAAATAAATGGACGGATGAGAGGAAGAGGGAGCATTCCGCGAGAATGAAGAGATTTTGGGAGGAGCGGAGGAGACACACCTCCAAATGACATCATCTTATCAAGTTTAATCGCTCTCCTGTAGGGGAATTTTCGCTTAAATAAATAAAAAGAACTAAATGGATGAATACATTTTTATTTATCGTATAGCTTTTAGTGCCGGGAGTGTCCGAGGACATGTTCGGCTCGCCAGAGGCTGAAGCTGCTTCAAGCGGACACCTCTAGGGTGAGCTACAAGTTCCGTTCAAAATCAAGTAGTTCCAACTTTCGCTACCAGATGTCAATGATACCTAGTGGTGAACGTTGGAACTTTGATAGAGCGTTACAACGACATCTAACCTAGAAATTTAGCTCCACACATGTTTAGTCTGTGGAAGGATCTTTTACATGCCATAAATCTATGACATGGGACCGCTGGCTTTACTTCCCCTCCGAAGGAAGGAATACTGAAGGATTTTAACGCTCTGAAAAAATCCGACGACTTCGGCCGGGTTTGAACCCGCTATCTTGGGCACAGCAGTTCAGCATGCTACCAACTACACCACCGAAGCCGCTTATGAATAAATAAGTAAATGAATGGGTATGAAATAAATAAGAAAGTTCATATCTATATAAAGATAATTAAATAATAAATAAATAAATTAATGTTAAAATTAGAGTGCGGGGATTATTGGAAGGCGGGATGTATTTGTGAAAGCCTATATATGGTACTGCGTTATTATTTTGGTGAGTAACGGTAACTGTAACGTAATTACTTTTAAGAAGTAACTTACGCAACCTTGTTGTTGTTTGAGTCTTCAGGCTTTTGACTGTTTGATGCAGATCTCCATGCCTCCCGGTCCTGAGCTAATCGTTTCATCTCTACATAGCTACCACACCCCACATCCGAGGCAATCTGTTTAACATATTCTAACCTTGGTCTACCCCTACAGTTCTTGTCCTCGACCCTTCCTTCCATAACTAAGCTTGCTATTCCTGGGTGTCTAAGTATGTGTCTTACCAACCTATCTCTTCTCTTCATTAGCAGTCGCCAGAAACATCTCTCCTCTCACACTAGTCTTAATACCTCTTCGTGTGTAACCCTATCTACCCATCTGATCTTCATTATTCTACTGTAACACCACATTTCAAACGCTACAATTCTCCTCTTTTCTGCTGCATCAATAGTCCAAGTTTCACTTCCATAGAGCGCCAAGCTCCAGACAAAGGCCTTCAAAAATGACTTCCTAATTCCTAAATCTATATTCGATGTCAACAGATTCCATTTCTATAGAAATGCTTTCCTTGCCCGAGCTACCCTACTTTTTATATCCTCTTTCCTTCGTCCATCACTGGTTATTATTATTAATCGTATGGCATTTACACATCACTTTTGGAATACAAGAAAAATATATACAGGATTTTCAAATTTACAGATAAATTATTTACATAGTCACTGGTTATTTTGTTTCCTAAGTAAAAGAAGTCTCCTACTTCCTTTAGTTTTTCACCTGCTAATTTGATGTCCATAGAGTTTTCTGATTTATTTCGGCTGCATTCCAATATTTTTGTTAGTGTGTATTGGTAAGTTAGGTGAGGATTGGGAAGGAGGCAGACGTGGCCATAAGTTAAGTACCATCCCGGCTGTTTCCTGGAGTACAGGCTGGAAAGCACAGAAAACCACTCCTAGGATGGCTGAGGTGGGAATCGCACCCAGCTCTTCTCAGTTTATTTTTGTCTCATGAGTTGAGTCGGGAATCGAAGACGGACCTCAGGAGTGACAGCCAAAAATGTTATGAACTGCGCAACGAGGCAGACTCCATACGGAGCACTTTAAACATACAGTACCTTGTACCGGCCGCGGTGGCTGAGAGCATTATCGCGCTACGGATCGGGAGAGTGTAGGCTCGAACCCCACATCAGCCGTCCTGAGAATGGTTTACGTGGTTTCCCATTTTCACCACCGGGCAAATACCGGTACGGTTCATTTCAATAGGTCCACGGCCGATTTCCTTCCAAAATCCCTTCCCCGACCCATCCTGAAAATAAAATACATGGTCATGGCTGCACCAAGTCCATAGATGGCAGGTTTGAATCTCGGCGCAGACAGTGTCTTTTCCCACACTCCCTCCAAGAACATGCCAGGATAGTACCGTATTCCAAGTCCCGGGGCACCTAACTCATCCCTAATGCAATCTAAGTCACTACTAGAGTCATCAAGTAAATACAGGCTATCAGACAAGTTCAACACACAGAGCTGATAACAAGGATGTCCTAAGCCCGTAAATTGATTTAACAACAAAGATGAAAGATTCCATCTTCCAGAAAGTATGTTCTGGTATTCGGATATTGAGAATCCTATCTTATTTTCATGCTCTAATGTCTTTGCAATACGTTTAAAGACTATGGGTTTATTGGCAATTTCTATAACTCGATTATTTAGTGATAAGGTCATATTTTCAGGGTGGTATACGCTAAATATCTTCAATAATGATATTTTTATTGGTTCAGCGTCCCTTTTAACTAATGTAGCTTTTAGAGACTCCAGGCTGACAAGATTTTGCCCAGAAGGGGACCTTTAACGTGCCAGAAAATCTACTGACACGGCTCTCTCACATTTTCGCACCCTTAAATGCCAACTGACTGCACCAGGAGACGATCTTACAACCTTAGGCATAGCAGGCAAGGACGTAACCGCTGCAGCACGCAGCCAGACAAAGACATATTTTGAGTTCTTGGAATATCAATGAGATGTTCATTTCGGAATAAATATATCTAAAATGCATGTAGTGGCTTCGGTGGCTGAGCTTCTATGCCCAAGATCGTGGGTTCAAATCCGGCCGAAGTCGTCAGATTTTTTAAGAGCGTTATAAAATCACTCAGTATGCCTTCCTTCGGAGGGGAAGTAAAGCCGGCGGTCCGATGTCATATATTTATGGCATGTTAAAGAAACTTCCACTAATTACACCTGTGTGAAGCTAAATTGTATATGTTAAGAATGCAAACAACGCTCTTAAGTTTCTACGTTCGTTGCCAAGAGCCGACTGTGGTGGTGTCTGCTAGCTAAGTTCTGAACTAGTAGTCGTTGACGGTGGCGTTTGGCGGCAAAAGTAAGAACTATTTGAAAAATTCAAAAGTCTGCAGTCCTTACTTGAATTATAAAACAGATAACACACACTAATACAGTCATCACAATTAACACCGGTTATCAGACAGATTCTACACACACCCAATGTACACGGGGCTACATGACCGCGTTGTCGCAGCCCCTAAACTTAAGAACCAACCAAAATGCATGTAGCCTACATTTTTCTCTATAACAATGAAAATATCTTCTTCAGCGCTAATAGTTTAATTGTTTAACAATAATAATATAAAATGAAATGGATAACTTTACACATGTGAATTAAAATGAAATGAAAAATTCACAAAAAATATTGCATATTTTTAAACACTAAAAGGATGTTATTTTTCTAGTGTTAAAAATTAAATTATTAACGCTGAAGAATATATCATTGGTATATTGAAATATGTACCCTTAAAACATTTATAAACATCATTTCATAGTGATATAACAGCTTAGGCTTTCACGGCCGGCGTTCATAATTAAGTACAAGTTTTTCGGGCCTGTACGCCGTGGTCCAGACAGGATATCTCCCGACGTTGCACCGGAAACTGCGTCCGGCATTATCAAGGAAAGGAGCGGAAGCCTTGATAATGCCGGACGCAGTTTCCGGTGAAACGTCGGAAGATATCCTGTCTGGACCACGGCCTACAAGCCAGAAAAACTTGTAATTAATTATCATTTCATAGTATTGACAAGAAAGATTACCTAATACAGATATGTTACCATTAGTCAATATGTATAAAACTGTTGCCAATCTAACATGGTAAATATACACGCCTTTTATACATATATCTTCCTATCTTGCCTCCCTTTTGTTATCTCAGTTGCCTAAAAATAAACAAAGGAGTGGGTATTTTCCCACGCTGCGCTAAGTACGTGATACAGCATTAAATACTGGAGTAATCCTGTCGATACATCGATCCGCTTGTCCACCAGCTAATGGCGTGTCTCCCGGCACTAACCCACTGCCTACCTTGCTAAGCGATTCACTTAATCACGAGTGATTTATAACTTTAACATGGCGTAAATAATTTCTGATTAATACTGTTCTTTTCGTTTCACTACAGAACACAATCCTTTTATGATAACGATTGGCTGCGTGCTGCAGCGGTAACGTTCTCGTCTTCTGTGCCTAAGGTTGCGGCTGGCGGCTGGAAGATAATTGTTTTTGGTTCTGAACGATTTTCATTAAGGAGGGTTTATGGTAAATTACTTCTTGATACCTGAGAAGGCTGTATACACGTGCGCAGTAAAACTGATGTCGCTCATTCGTCACGAATATCGCTGTCCAAAGAACAACACATTGACCGTAGGATTAAATGGATTACAAGTTATTTGAGAAATTCACGAGAACAAAACTTTACGAGCTGCGCACAAGAGCGAGAAAGAACCACAAGTGTTGCATTAATTCCATAGCGAGACAGTCGTATCGACAGCACACGGAGCATATCGGGTGCCTACGTCCGCCCCACTCCACCCTTGTTGCAATCAGCGAGCAACGACCAGGCGAATTAACAGTTGGGATAGGATTCACTTTGTTAAGCGTCTGTGCCATACCCTCCACTAAATTGGCTCTTGTTAGGGCAAAATGGTTTAAGTCAAAGAATACCATAGCTGAGATCATGCACTTGTTTGGTCTCAGTTTTGGTAATCTTTGCCTTATACCCTTTTGCCCTAACAAGATCATATTGAGATCTGGTCGGTGCTCAAAACCTGACAACGACCACACGGCGTTGGCGTGGTTCGCTTTATTAAACAGTTGCCGCAGCCTAAATCTACTAAAATTTTACCTGAATTATTAAAGAACAAAACTATGTTTTCCTATGTATGCAAGAAGAAATGCATAGCTTTTCATTGCAAGAGGATTATTATTTTATGGTCGTTGTGTAACACCGCAACCTTATTCCGGCCACCACTGAATTTCAGGGTGGGCAAATGTGAGGGAGCCGTGTCAGTAGATCCACTAGCACGTTAAAGATCACATTCTGGGCAAAATCCTGGGCACCTTTGAGTACCTAAAAGCCGAAGTAGTTGAAAGGGGTTCAAAACCAAAACACTATTATTATTATTATTATTACGAAATGACATGAACTGGACCATGTCTGCTCAAATCCTTTTTGACAGAGTTTAATTGGTATAGAAAAAGATACCTTAAGCGCTTTAAAATTTAAGTCAATAAATCCAATATTTGGGTGCACTGTACCAGTTTCGGTTATACAGGGCGCCAGGAAATGTTCTCCGCAGTGGCTACGTGCAGCTGCGAGGGGTTGCGTCATCAGTTTAGTTGGCAGCACAGTGTCCTTGATAGGGTGAAGACCACATGTGTGGGCTGTGGGTTGTCGAAATATTCAGTGCGTAGAGTTAGATTAATGGAAGAGTGCAACAGTATGTTATGAATGGCTGTGGTGAGTATAAAGCTTACTGTTTGTTTGTTATGATACAAGCGACAGCCGTGCTGCCAACGTAACTGGTGACGTAATCTCTCGCAGCAGCTTGTAGGCAATGCGGAGAACATTCCCTGGCGCCCTGTACGAGGGGAGTTCAATATTGTGTTTCACTTAATTTTTTCTACTCAAATGAAGTACATTACACATCAGTTGTTAAGCCCACCTTCTCAACATAATCTCCTTGTAACTTTATGGACTTTGGCCATCGATGTGTCAGTCTCTCCAGACCTTCTTTAAACCATTCTTTCGAAGTGCTGCGTACCCATGCCTGGACAGCTGTGGCCAGAGGTTTCTTCGTGATCCCGAACAGGTGATAATTACTTGGTGCCAAGTCAGGAGATTATGGTGGATGTGGCAGGACCGTGAATCCCTTTTTATCAATGGCAGCGGTGGTCTCTCGGCTAGTGTGGGGGTGGGCATTGTCTTGTTGTTGGCCGATTAGTTTGAATGGCATAACGTAAGCGCTTAAGGGTTGCCACATATGCTGCATTGTTTATCGTGGCCCCCAATTCCAGCCATTCAATGAGTATGATGCCCTTTGTGTCACAGAACATTGTCGCCATTCGCTTGCCAACTGATGGCACTGTTCGACATTTATTTGCCGGCGGACTGCCTCTATGCTTCCATTGCATGGTCGCCGTTTTGCGGATTTTGTAGAACTATACACAGCTGTCAAGGTATGGGTACGCAGCACTCCGAAAGGATGGTTTCAGGAAGGTCTGGAGAGACTGACACATTGATGGCAAAAGTGCATAAAACGTCAAGGAGATTATGTTGGGAAGGTGGAAGTAATAACTAATGTGTAATGAACTTCATTTGGGTAGAAAAAAATCAAGTGTGAAACAATAGAGTACGCCCTTCGTATTATAACCTTCTTCAGCTGATACGATATGAATGAAGTTGCAAGATTGATGATAGCCTATCTAGATTTTTGACAAACTCTTATGACTATAATGTACCATAGGACCTTTTAATACAACGTAAGCATAAGTTTCAGAATTACTCCCAACCCCTAAATTTCTCAATTGAACAACATAAGTTCCATATCTTTGACTTCACTATGGGTTGTCATTTTTGAAGAAGTTGTTCATTCATTATTAACTTAAAGCAAATTGTAACAGGTCCGATTTTAACCTTTTTTTAGAGTATTTTTAAGCATTTAGGTAGTTGACGTTTTTGGAAATATTTTTGTACTCCTACTTCTTATAAAATTATATATATTCCTGCAACTTCATTCATATCGTACCTGCAAGAAAGGTTATAATACACACATCAAAAAAAGTTTTGCATCACCTCGGTTCCCAGATCTCCGGCATATAGACGTTGACTGTGTATATTGTATCCAAGATACAGTCCCTTTGACTGTTCATAGATGTCACTAAAACTGCTCAAAGATGTAAACAACCATGCATGAGCAGGGCCTATTAGACGGAGGGGGTACGACAGCCGATCAGTTCCAGTCATTCCACCACTGTGCGCAATAGGCTGCATGATGCGCAACTTCACTCCCGACGTCCATGGCGAGGTCCAGCTTTGCAACCCCGACACCATGCAGCGCGGTACAGATGGGCCCAACAACATGCTGAATGGACCCCACGGAATTGGCATCACGTTCTCTTCACCGATGAGTGTCGCATATGCCTTCAACCAGACAATCGTCGGAGACGTGTTTGGAGGCACCCTGGTCAGGCTGAACGTCTTAGACACACTGTCCAGCGAGTGCAGCAAGGTGGTGGTTCCCTGATGTTTTGGGGTGGCATTATGTGGGGCCGACGTACGCCACTGGTGGTCATGGAAGGCTCCGAAACGGCTTTACGATACCTGAATGACATCCTCCGACCCATAGTGCAACCATATCGGCAGAATATTGGAGAGGCATTTGTCTTCATGGACGACAATTCTCGACCTCATCGTGCACATCTTGTGAATGCGTTCCTTCAAGATAACGACATCGCTCGACTACAGTGGCCAGCATGTTCGCCAGACATGAACCCTATCAAACATGCCTGGGATATGTTGAAAAGGGCTGTTTATGGACGTCTTGACCCACCAACCACTCTGAGAGATTTACGCCGAATTGTCGTTGAGGAGTGGGACAATTTGGACCAACAGTGTCTTGATGAACTTGTGGATAGTATGCCACGGCGAATACAGGCATGCATCAATGCAAGAGGACGTGCTACTGGGTATTAGAGGTAGTGGTGTGTACTGCAATCTGGACCACAAATGCTGAAAGTCTAGCTGTATGATGGTACAACATGCAATGTGTGGGTCTCATGAGCAATAAAACGAGCTGAAATGTTGTTTGTGTTGATCTCTATTCCCTTTGTATTTAACGGTTCCGGAACTCTTGGAACCGAGGTGATGCAAAACTTTTTTTGATGTGTGTATAACTGAAACTGGTGCAGTCTACCCAAATATCTCATTATAAAATACGCTAAGGTGTACGTTTCACAAAACTCAAGGTCCTAAACCAGAGGGAGTTAGAAGGTGTGGTTAGTACCAAAATCTTCCAAATCGTCTCAATAGTACAGGAAAAATATTGCATTTCTTAAAAGTAAATGGAAATATATTTATTTGTTTATAAAGTGCTTTTAAACAAATAAACAAGACGATAGCCTCCGGCAGAACTGTCGCGTATAGCCCGCATTGCACTAGAGCCGGGCGGGTAGTCTGTACACATGGGGCGCACACGGCCCACTATGCGAGAGTTCTCGCACGGGTCCGCTAGTTGGATTTTATTGACTTAAGGTACCGTTTGATGTCACAATTATCAATATTCCTCTGATAATTCAGCGTGCTACCTAAAAATTTGTTCATACTGTATAGTAGATCGGTGTTTTAAGGTATATTGTTAATTTCATAATTCCCCTTTATCCAGTTTAAGGCCGGGTCAAGGTGTTTATAGTACTCCTCTACCTTCTCCTATCCCTCCACTCTTTTTCGTCTTGCAGACGTCTGTTCCAGTCCGTCGACTTAACACTAGTCTTAATCAAGCCGATTCATCGTTCTCACATCTAGTGGGACGTGGTTTAGCGACCACGGGACCCCAGCTGAGTCCGGCATTGCTTCCATTTACTTGTGCCGGGCTCCTCTCCGTCTTCTTTCTCCTCGACCTCCCTTGGTCAACTCTTATTCTTTTCCGGCCCCGACGGTATTAGGGTATCCGAGGCCTAGGGAGTCTTTCAATTTCCCGCCTTAGTTGGCCCTTGTCTCATCTTTCCCGATAACCTCATTTTTCGAGGGGTCAGCCTTCTTTTTCTTTTCTTTATATTTCCTTTTCTCTTTAAGATTCCTGCACTGTTTTGGTTTATTGGCTTCCCGTGTATCTAAATTACCTTTAACACTTTTTTTGCATTTTTTGCATCTACACTCCATTTTGTAGGTATTTGCAATCTACTTAGCATTTTGTAAGTTTTTTCGATCTAAGTTGCATTTTGCGAGTGTTTTCAACCTCAATTGCATTTTGTAAGGATTGACAATTTAAATCTTTAGTAAGTCTTTCAATAATGTCGGGAGTCCGGAGATCCGACGAAGCTTTGTGACTATTTTGAATTTCAATTGCAATTTGTAAGTATTTCCAACCTAAACCGCTTTTTTCAAGTATTTTCAATCTAAATTGCATTTTATATGGTGGGCATTTTGCAAGTATTTTGATTCTCAATTCCATTTCGTAGGTATCTTGAATCTAAATTACATTTTGTAAATATTTTCAATCTAAATTACATTTTGTAAGTATTTTGAACCTCATTTGCATTTTGTAAGTGTTTTGAATATCAATTGCATTTTGTAAGTACTTCGACTCTGCATTGCATTTTGTACGTATTTTGAACTAACCTACATTTTGTGCGTATTTTTCAAACTATTCCTTTTGTGAGTATTTTCGTTCTAAATTCTCTTTTGTAAGTTTTACCGCTCTCCTTTTTGTATTCTTTAATCTGTGTAAAGAGGGGCAGATGACCTCGTAGTTCCGCCCCTTAAAACAACAATAACAACATAATCATCGTTCTTTGTCTCTTTGCTTCCCATGTATCTTCCAACATGTGTTTCGTTAATTCTTCCAACTTCCATTCGTTTGACATGTGCAAACCATTCCAAACTGCTCGTCTCGATTCCGTCATTCAACTGTTATTATTATTAATGAACAATGTGCAAATACAGAAAACTGAGTATATTACTCTAATGCTTGTTGCGTTAGTGACATTTGTCTTTCTCTGCAATGCTTTGCTGTCACGGTATTTACTGCAAAGTTCACATGGACAGTCCTCATCCGGCTGGTGGAATCTCTTGTTTTGACAGAACTTGTGGTGAAAACCATGTGTTGAGTATCATGTTATTACATGTCGGAGGTCATAGTTCGCCTGTTTCCATTCTCCCGTCACCATTGCGTCAGTTAGGTAGAAGTCGTTCCAGATAGCGTTGATTTTTCCTTTGATTATTTGGTGTGCACTGTGGTAGGCCATGATGTTTGGCAGTTGCATCTGCATTCTAATGTCTTCTATGAAGGAAGTTTCTCTCATTAAGATATAAGTCTGTCTTGACAGCGCCGTCTTCCCGAAACCCAAGATTCGTTACATGTAGCGGGCTTTTACATTTTCTGGTATTATGAGGTCATTCACTTTTAGTTTGTTCCAGATTATGTGAACCCCGTAGGTTGCGATTGGTGCTATGGCAAATTTAGATAATATCATAGCCGTTTGTACGGAGAGTTTTGGGGGCTGTTGAATGTTATAAATAGCTTTTATCGCTGTTAATGCTCTATCTTGGATATGAATGTTCAAGGATGTCAATGTTGTTTGTAGAGTAACCTCAGGATATTTGAAGTCCGATACTACTTACAGGTGTTTATTTTGCAAGGTCAGTGAGTCTTTACGGGAGAATTTACCACCTCTTCTGAAAATCATTTGTTTAGTTTTGTCGTGGTTTATTTGTAAGTCATTTTCCAAAGCCCATGCGGAGAGGCTGTTTAACACCTTTTGTAGCTCTTCTTTATCTTCTGAACCTATTACCATATCATCTGCAGGTATGAGTGTTACTGAGCTGTCCGTAATGATCTTTGTAATGTCTGCTGTCATGATATTGATTAGGATCGGGGTCATCGGATCCCCTTGTAGTACTCCGGTAGATTGCGTTAAAGTTTTTGACGAGGTTTTATCATCAGATATTTGGATGTGGTTGTACCTGAAGTGCATTCTTGTTAGTTCATGTGTGTCACCAATTAACAGGCTGAGTTTACGGAGGAGTGTTTGCCTGTTGATAGAGTCGAAAGCCATGCTGTAGTCTACAGTATAAAGACTACAACATACTTGTTTCCTCGATGACTGAGTGTATCTTGAACCAGCTCTAGTAAGCAGTTCACAACTTGAAGAGTACTTTTCTGCTCCAATGACTGTCCTGAGTTCGTTATAGCCTAAGTATGACCGGTAATTTGAAGCGGTTTCACGCAAACTTGGCAACATGGTAGGATATTTGCAGGGAAAGTACGGGTACCTAAAGCAGATATCTAAGCAGAAACAGCACATAGGATATGGCACACTGCAAAACGCATTACATATAAATTCTCAATAAGTAAAGGTTGTCCGTATTTATTATTAGACTTGCAACTAACATTTATTCTTCCATTTTACACACAATGAACGATATCATTCAGAGGAACATCGGACGTGACAACGCACTCCCATGTACTCTCTGCGTTGAATTGCTTTACCGCACTTTAATGTGATATGAAGGCCTGCTGTGAACGTGACGCATTACGTCACGCAGATCCTTCGCCCTGTTACACTTTCATCTTAACAATGCTTCAAATTTCCTGTTCTAGTCTTAAGAAACTGGAACTAATGACGCATAATTGAGTCAATTGAACTTGATGTTACAGCTTTTATAAGAAATATATTTTTAGTTTTTTGAAACAATATCCATCTGCCATTGATGATTTTCTCACAACTTCAATACCCTCATAGAAATAATTCTACATAAAATTAATTTATCGTGCAGTCCCTATGTTATTCATGCAGGAATGCTGAATCTGAATACTAATCACCACGCTAATGTTTTATAAGTGCTGGCCCTGTTTTGTTCAATTGAATTGATTTCAATTGTAAAGGTAAAGGTATGTTAAAGAGTAATTTAAAACTCGACAATTGTCAGTCTACGTTGTTGTGAATTGTAATGTGACCACTCCCAAATGCTTCAAACTGAATGTAAATGCGAGTAATATAGGTGCTGTGATTTTTTATTGTTTCACATGGAACAGCAATTCTAAAATAAAGTTGCCCTTTGCATTACTGTTTTATATTCCTATCTCCACCATCACAGTAATAGAAACAAATTCGCGTTTATAATATAAATGGTGGAATCACAAAAGTGCGTGAAATTGGTGATAATCACAGGCAAACTATGCAATAAGATTCTATAAAACAATAAAATCAGATCTTAAATGCATTGCATAGGACAAACTCGACGTGCTAATGAACTGCAATGACTATAATATAATTTTCCCTGATAGATGACAGCATAACTTAATTCCTTTTTGAAGATAGCAATTGATAAAAGACTGGTCTTTCTGAGCTGTCATTTCTCTTGCTGAAGCAGAATATTACTTATGCAGAAGACTGAGCCGTTTCTATTATATAATGTGATGCAACACCCTGTAATGTTCTTCTGTAATACTTTTAGAAAACACCAGATCAGGAGACAGTGATGTGCGGTACATGACTTGATGGATGAAGGAAAGTGTAAATTATTGCTATTCTTCTTCTTCTTACGATTCGTCCATCAAAGGACCACGTCTTTTCAACTGCTTCTTGCTGCATCGAGCTCTATCATCCTCCCAGTACTTTCACATTAGTTCTCGATGCTGTTGTTTCCTTTACTCAGTCCACTTCTTGCCTGTTGGAAGCTTAGGCTTTTCTTGGAAACATCGGTGTGCTGTTAGCATGACGAATAGAATACATAGTGTTATCACTGACCGAGTTCAACCGCGCCCCGTTTGGGTTAGAGGCGCAGATCCCCAACGTTACACAGTCATCCGCAGTCGGCTGTTAAACATCGGATACGCGCTGGGCTACGTAAACCGCTTTGCGAAGGCTGCGGTTACGCTGATTACAACAAATTGATTGTTTAGACTACCGGGTGAGTTAGCCGTGGTCGTTACGGCATGACTGCTGGCAGTCGCTCACATCCGGGAGGCGAGGAGGTTCGAATTCCCCCGCCGGCAACCTTGAAGATGGTCTTCTGTGGTTTCCCATCTTCCTTCCAGGCAAATGCCGGGGTTGGTCCCTAACTATAGGCCACAGCCGCTACCTTCCCACTCCTCGTCCCTACATTCCAACTTTCCTCCCCAACGGTATTTGTAGCTCACCCATAGGGTGTCCGTCTCGAAGTAGCTATAAAACTGGCGAGCCGAACATGTCCTCGGACACTCCCGGCACTAAAAGCCATACGCTAAAAAAAATGTTTAGACTTATGAATAACTAGCAGAAGTACCCGCTCTTCGAACGGTCTTCAGTATTAATAACCAGACGTTATCAATTGAGCTACTGTTGCAATGGTTAGGGGCTTGTCATTCCTTCATAAGTTTATCAGAACAAACTTAGTTGTCTGGGTATATTGCAGACACTGTTAATTTAAGGGGCATAAAATGTGCTTTACGGAAACTCTTTATGTACTCCCTAGTTTTGTGTCACACATTGAGAAGCGCAACATATGCTTTGACCGTCCTCCTAGGATAATTTTTATTTTTCGCCTATTTTAGCATGTATTTTGAAAAGTTTTTCCTTATACCCACCCTTCTATGTGAAGTACGTTGAAGAGTTTTCTAAACGAGTGGTGTATTGCCTCATAGTTACAATGCCTAATTTTATGATGATCCAAGCACCCGAACATGAATTATAAACGTACATAAACATAAAGATATATCAACCACACAGTATCAAACAAAATCATATTTACGATGAACCCGTTTGTCGACAAAAATATGATTAGTTAAAATGTGCTCTCAAATTAAATTCAACTAACGTGTACTTCCTGACGTGAAAATAATATTGAAAACCTCGTAGACGAAACGCAATATATGTCAAATTAAAACTGAGCCTCACCATTGTAGAAAGTCCCCATCAACAGGAAGACCCCCTTAATAAATTATAAAGGCTTGTGATGCATGAAAATTCGGGATTTTTAGCATCCAATGGCCCGAATTCCCAAAAGCTGCAAAAAACACTATTCCAAACCAGGAATTTTTGAAAATATTGTTGCTGTTTGGAGATATAATAAACCTTCTGTACAACATATCGCATATCGCACGTGTACCGGTAAGTCACGTGTAGAAATTCTAGGGTACCACTTAACCCCCTTAATCGCATTGTTGAATTTTATAGTCTATGTTCGATTCCACGATAACCTTATAGTCATTTGAAAACTTTCACTGAAATTTAATATACATGTATATAGTGGCTTTGCTTCTTTCAGAAATAGATGAAAAGTTGGATGTCAACTCTTGTGATACTGTTGTCATGGTTACCGGCTTGCATTACTTCATTAGTGCTTTCTTGTTCTTCTTCTTCCTGATGGGCCAGCTAAGGACCACGACGTTGAACTTTTCAGCTTGGCGAGGGACTTGATGTTTGCAAAATATTCGCGCATTCTCTGGCTATGTTTCTCCTTTCTCTCTTTTGTCCAGATGATGCCGATTTTCTTACAGGGAGGTCTGTCATGAAAACTCTTCTGTTAAAGTATCTTTCTGAGATGTGATCGGCTTCTAATATCACTTTTCATTATCTTCAGTTCTTGGATATCCTTGTTAACTACTGTCAGCGACGGTGTCACGCTCTTTCTATTCCCCCAGTAGTTGAGAAGCTGGTTGGTTAGTGTTTTTGGGTTCATCCATGATACATGACCGTAGTAAGCCAGACGTCTCTTCCTGGTCACATCTGTGATTTTCTGTGATTTTCTGGTCACATCTGTGATTTAGCTCCTGATTTGGTCTTCATCTGTACTCGTCATCTATTTATTAGTTTATTAAATGAAATAAGTTTTCTGAGAATATGTCAGAAACGTGGTTTTAGAGCCTTAAGACGTAGTAGCCTCCGAGCCACCGAGGGGCTGATAATGAGCTTTGTCCTGTCCTTGTACGCCATAGTATAATATTAATCATAATAATAATTTAATAATATAGGTATAGTGATATAATAGACCTTCAGTACCACACCCGCACGTGTAAATCGCGTGAAAAAATTCTAGAGTACCCCTTGACACCCTTAAGCGCATTATATACGTATTGATGAATATTACAGCTTAAGGGACACTGGGACTGAACTTTTCAAATTCTATATAAACTGAGGGACAGCTTTAAAATTTTATATGGTTATGAATAGTCATATTATAAACCACTGTGGGAAACATGAGCATTGTAAGTGGATTAGTTCTCCAGATATTAATTATTTTGTACATTTATTGTGCTAATTATTCAAGTTTTTTAAAGGTCAGCCGTGTTAAATAAAACAAGATAGTGTAACTTTTAAGTAATATTCTATTGCACTATAACAATTGGAAGAAACCTACGGATCCGATTTTGAATTGCATTAATGAGTGTCAAGGAATTAATTTTTTTCCGTATCCAAGTATTTTCTACAAAAAATCTTGAATTTTTCCAGTTTGAATTTTTTTTTGCAGCCAGACCAAAAGTCCAATCTAAAAAACGATCCGCAGGTTTATAGTCATTGCAATGAAGATAATAAATGCCCATTTTGAAAGCAATATCATAAGATTTATGACGCGAGTAACATTTTGAATGGCTGAAAAAGTGGATCAGAGAGAACAGCAATTTTCTAATATGATGCACAATTTACAAGGTTTCAGCTTACCAAGGACATTAGGACTGCCCAGCAGCATAGGTGACACCCTCCTTCTTCTGTTTTGCAGCCTCCTCCTTCATTTCTGTCAGTTTCACCTTCCGTCGACATGCCTTTCGCTTCTCCAATTATGACCGCGGGCTTACATACTTCCTGCGACTGTCACATCTTTCAAATGTTTGTGCTGTGACATGAGGTACTGAAGTTAGTCTTATTTCTGATTTCAACTCTGTTGTTGCACTACACCCTATGTTGAATTCTGCTACAGAATTACAAACAGCAATTTCAAGTATCTTCCGTGAAATAAAAATCTCTTTTGGGCACTTCCTCCAGATAACAGAATGCAGAGACAAGAGTTTAGTGCTTTTCAGTCGGTCAACACGAATGTACCCAAAAGAGATGGGTTATGCCCTAATCCTGAAATAAATTACATGAGATTAATAAAACACTAGGATGACCAGTTTCGATCGTCAAGCGATCATCATCAGATCCATTACACTTAGGCTACAAAATCTATGTTTGAAATACAGGTGAAAATATTTACAATATGTACAATTATTTAGTTGCAGTATTGGTACTGCAACTGTCAGTGTATGCTAAATGCAGTATATATGTTAGGTGAAATGCTAAATGGTGATAGCTATCCGGAGATTGTACTTTAGAGAGATTATATGGTTGTAAACTATGGTTAAACTATAAAATTTTTGGCTAACTACTTATCTGATTGTCTTCCGTATTACAGCTACTCGCAGTTTTCGTGCTCACTGGAACTCGCTGTGCGGTCGACTGCGGTGGTTATCTTAACGACTGGTTTTTCCCCTGCCTCCTCCCCCCTGTCCCTACGTGCTGTGGGGAGTGATAGCGATGTGTTTATGTGAGGTGTTGCCAACCTAGATAAGATGTATGTTATTGAATGAGGTGGGTCCACAACTATTAAAGACCGTGGATTGGCCCTCGCCACTCGTGGAGCATAACCCATTCGAACTAAGCGTTGACGGTCTTATGAGGACGTCCCGGCATCTTTAATACTGCCGCGAATATGGGCCTTGGTTTATTGCAGAAGCAAAGTACATCGTACACCTGATCCAGATAACATTTACCTATTAAAAACCCCCTAGTTTCCCCCCTTTTTTATCTAGCTTGGCTGTGTCGCTAAATTGTGTTTTGTTTCCGACAGGGTGTGTTTTTTTAGTAGCGTGAAGAGGGGTGAGCTCTCCATGAACGTGTGTTCATTTAGATTGTTGGGATTGTTTCGTTTGGCTAGGTGTATCTCGATTGCTTCCTTTATGTCAAGAGCTCTGCCTTTCGATTCGTGATGGATTATTTTAAGGTCCGACTCTACTGATATCGCGCCAGGAGTTGGCAGTTGGGTTTGAACTGCAGATGTCTTCCCGCTCACTGCGTAACGCGCATTCCAAAAACATTCTGTTTGTCACTACTTGCTTCACTCACTCAGCAAATTCCTTCTTTCACTAGTTGCGTGTCGTCTGTTGCAATAATAACCATTGGCATGCGGGTAGCCGATATATTTAAGTTAGGAATAGGTGGACCGCGCATGCGTACTGTACGACCCCCCGCACCCCGTCCCAGCGTGATCAACTGCCATCTCCTGCCGCGATGACAGTATGTTGGTAAAGCTGTGCCCTGCGTCACACATATGTTCGCACACGGCTGAATGTGTTCCGTATCTTATCGCATTCCTATGTTCATTATAACGTGTGTCTACTCGCCTTCCACTCTGCCCGATGTAATTAGCTTGACAATCGGTGTCTTGGCACGTTATAAAATATACCCCTGACCTTGAATACGGGTCACGTTTATTTAGATTACTATTTAGGAGGTGCCTAGCGGTTGTGTTTTTCGTCGTGAAAGCTATCTTTATGCCTTGTTTTTTGAATAGGTTAGTGATTTTATACGTATTCGCATTCACATAGTTGAAACGCGCAAATTTTTTCTCATTACTGTCCGGTTTGGGAATCGTTTTATCTTTATTTTTATGTTTGGCTATAATTTGATTTATTTTGCTTGGCGAGAAGTTGTTTTCCTTTGCTATTTGCATAATAGTTCTTATTTCCTTATTATAGTTGTCTTTTGACATGGGTATGTTTAAAGCTCTGTGCACCATTGAATTGAAACCCGCTAGTTTGTGCGTACTGGGGTGATTAGACTGATTGTCGATTGCATGCGAGGTTTGTGTTGCTTTCCGGAATATGGAATATGAAAGGTCGTTGTCTTTACGTTCAATAGTTATATCGAGATAATTTATTTTCCGGTCTATTTCGGATTCCTTAGTGAATTTGATAGAGTGGTGAAGGCTATTAATGGATGGGAGAATTGTTTCTTCGCTTGTTAGTTCAGTATCGTAGATGCAAATTACATCATCTACGTATATTTTCCATATTACTATTCCCTTTGTTGAAGTCATTTCTAAGAACGCATTTTCTAGTGCATTGATGAAGATGTCAGCGATTAACCCACTTAGTGGCGATCCCATTGCTAGGCCTTCTCTCTGTGTGTATATTTTATTGTCGAATTGAAACACGTTTTGGGTGAGACCGACCCTCAGTAATCTCACAATCTCTTCAATTTCTTTTACCGAATTGTTGGATTTTAAGTTGTTTTCGATAGTGTTGATTGCTTCAATAATCGGAATATTGGTGTACATGTTAGTTACGTCGAAGGATACTAGCCTGAAGCTAGGTTTCATTTGTAGGGTGTTCAATGCTGTTACTAGTTCTGTTGTGTTCTTTACAGAGTTGTTTTTGTCGTTGGAAAGACGGCATTTTAAGATTTTAGTAACTCTTTGCTGATTTTGTAATTAGGGGCATTCCTACAGTTGACTATTGGTCTCATTGGGCATTCCTTTTTGTGTATTTTTGGTTGTCCCCTCAATGACGGTATTTTCGGGTTCATGTTTATTAGTTTTGATTTTTCGGCTTTGGTCAGTATGTATTCTGTTTCTTTTAGCGCACTTTTTATTTGTTTTTGGAATTTGTTGGTGGGGTCTTTTGTTAATTCCTTGATTTCGTTGTTGTTTAGGAATTCGACTGTTTTTTCAATGTATTCTGTATTGTTCAAAATTACTGTAGTGTTTCCCTTATCTGCTTTTGTGATGATTAAGTCATGTTCTTTTATTTTTTGTTTCAACGACTTTATTTCTTTGAGCTGTTTTTTGTTTTGAATGTTATTGCTATCGCCCTCTCGTTTGAGGAATTTTTTTGGCTTCGTTGGTGGCGAGATTTTTGGTTAATTCCCTGTCTTCTGCTGGGAGCTTGTGACTGGCTATCTCAATATCTGTGATTAACTGTTTTATATTGTGGTTCGTGTGTGCGTCTGTGCTGTTGTATTTCAAACCTTTGTCTAACATATTCATTTCACCTTGAGAAAAGGTTACGTTCGTTCTGTTGTTTATTCAAGGTCAGTGGTATATTCAATAACGTGCCAAGACACCGATTGTCAAGCTAATTACATCGGGCAGAGTGGAAGGCGAGTAGACACACGTTATAATGAACATAGGAATGCGATAAGATACGGAACACATTCAGCCGTGTGCGAACATATGTGTGACGCAGGGCACAGCTTTACCAACATAGAGTCGGACCTTAAAATAATCCATCACGAATCGAAAGGCAGAGCTCTTGACATAAAGGAAGCAATCGAGATACACCTAGCCAAACGAAACAATCCCAACAATCTAAATGAACACACGTTCATGGAGAGCTCACCCCTCTTCACGCTACAAAAAAAAACACACCCGGTCGGAAACAAAACACAATTTAGCGACACAGCCAAGCTAGATAAAAAGGGGGGAAATTAGGGGTTTTTTAATAGGTAAATGTTATCTGGATCAGGTGTACGATGTACTTTGCTTCTGCAATAAACCAAGGCCCATATTCGCGGCAGTATTAAAGATGCCGGGACGTCCTCATAAGACCGTCAACGCTCAGTTCGAATGGGTTATGCTCCACGCGTGGCGAGGGCCAATCCACGGTCTTTAATAGTTGTGGACCCACCTCATTCAATAACATACATCTTATCTAGGTTGGCAACACCTCACATAAACACATCGCTATCACTCCCCACAGCACGTAGGGACAGGGGGGAGGAGGCAGGGGAAAAACCAGTCGTTAAGATAACCACCGCAGTCGACCGCACAGCGAGTTCCAGTGAGCACGAAAACTGCGAGTAGCTGTAATACGGAAGACAATCAGATAAGTAGTTAGCCAAAAATTTTATAGTTTAACCATAGTTTACAACCATATAATCTCTCTAAAGTACAATCTCCGGATAGCTATCACCATTTAGCATTTCACCTAACATATATACTGCATTTAGCATACACTGACAGTTGCAGTACCAATACTGCAACTAAATAATTGTACATATTGTAAATATTTTCACCTGTATTTCAAACATAGATTTTGTAGCCTAAGTGTAATGGATCTGATGATGATCGCTTGACGATCGAAACTGGTCATCCTAGTGTTTTATTAATCTCATGTAATTTATTTCAGGATTAGGGCATAACCCATCTCTTTTGGGTACATTCGTGTTGACCGACTGAAAAGCACTAAACTCTTGTTTACTAAGGCAACACTGAAAATATGGCTTCAAACACCACAAAGAATGCAGAGACTCATTCTGATTTTCAGTAGCACCCCGGATGCATCTGGATAATAGCTCATCGGATTCCAGCCTTTGATAAACAGGCATAATCTTGACAACTAAGGGTTCTTAAAGTTCTACAGCCATTTTGTCATGACTCTGTGGTGTTTTACCAGCTGCGATACTTCGATTGCAGAAGCACCAAGACTCAGAACCTTCAGGACACTTACTGTGCTGGGGCGTTTAAAGGACACACCATGCATTTTAAAGCTACGCTAGGGCTTTAAAAATGGCGGAATTTGGATAAAAACACTGCTATCTGATCCGCAGGGGGATAGGGGTGTAATAATATGGCAACAAACGAAAATCGAAATTTTTCACAAATTTCACTAAAATTTCAGTCCCAGTGTCCCTTAGGTACAGTGATATAATAGACCTTCAGTACAACACCCGCACGTGTAAATCGCGTGAAAAAATTCTTGAGTACCCCTTGACACCCTTAAGTGCATTATATACGTATTGATGAATTTTACAGCTTAAGTTGGTTCCGTGATAACCTGATAGCCGTTTGCAAACTTTCACAGTAATGTAATAAATGGAATTGCAGAAATAGACGGACTCCTGAGATTGCGTTGCCACGGTTACCGGCTTACATTATTTCATTAGTTTATTAAATGAAATTAGTTTTCTGGGATCTCAAGAACTGTTGGTTTTAGGACCTTAAAATGTGGTTTTCGGGGGGCCCGTAGAAAAATGAGCTTTGCCTCGTCTTTCTACGCCCATTTCAGCATGTATTTTAAGGGGGTAGGCCCCCTGTTATGAGAGGTACGGAGAAGAGTTACATCAATGATTACTTTCGTGCCACAGATGGACATCTGTACCAAATTCTATGCTGATCCACTCAGCCGTTCTCGACTGATGGATATCAGCATGGTACTCATATTTTGCATTAGTGGAAGGATGACAGATTGCCAATTAGTATAACCAGGTACTAAAGAGCATGAAAACAGTATGTTTATGTTTATCTGTTTATTCTGGTTATCTACACGCTCATTATGTTGATTTGTTTGGGATTAAATGTATATGTATTATATTTTTGTCTTGTTTTGCCATGTTATTTTAAATTAAACTCAGTATAGTAGGAGAGTGTGTTTTATCGTAGATTTGTCACCTAGTAGATCTCAAATCCTGAATATGTGTTTTTAAAGTGGGTGGACGGTACGCCACCCGAAAGACCGTGAGCTAGCGGGATGCGAACACATTATCTCCATAAAGTAAACAGGGTACAATACGTATAGACTTTCCCAAAAGTCTGTCCTAGGAATTGTGTATAAAAGGACGTAGATGTTCATCAGAAATATCTCATGTCTTCAACTATATGTTCATTATCTCTGTATTAATTATTCCTTAAAAATCCTAATCTCACGTAATACACGTGGCTTCGTATAGAAATGGAAATTGATCAAATCATTACAAGAGAATTCCCCTCATTCAAACGAACTAGATAATGTTGAACAATTTCCTTACATCATGGATCTAGGTAACATACTGTATATAGTTAAACGCCTAATTGATCCATTAGGAAACACTACTAACATATTTTGTCGTTAAGAATAAAGTGTATTCTCAGAAAAGAATACAAGACCAATGTCTTTCACAAAACTAAACTTCCGTAGCGAAATATATTCATGTGATATACAAGGGTTGGAACTTAAGTAGTGGCAATTATTTATTATCAAGAGGTACAAAATTGGTACATGTTAGCAACATTTACAGCCCTTCAAAGTACTCACCGGCGTGGTGAGGAACCTGTTGCCAGCGATGTGGAAGTCGTAGTATACTTTTGCCGAGCCCGTTCTGTCGATGGTGTGCATGGAACGGCTTACAGCCTTTCGAATCTCTGCAACAGTCCGGTAGCGAGTGCCACGAAGTGGTTCCTTCATCTTAAGGATTAAATAGAAGTCACAAGGACTTAAGTTAGGGGAGTATGGTGGATGGTACTATACTTCCCAGCCCCATCGACCGAACAAATCTGTCACAGCTCGCGCTGTATGCACCCGAACATTGTCGTGCAACATGATGGGTGGTTGCCGCAGAAAGTGTGGCCGCTTCTTTTGCAATGCTGGGCGCAGGTTGTGCTCCAAAAACGATCAGTAATACTGTGCATTGACGGTCGGCCGTGGAGGAACGTAATGCGTTAGGATCATGCCATCGCAGTCGTACTCGAGGATCACCATCACCTTCACCGCACTGGCAGTCTGACGGACTTTCGACTTTCGGGGTGATCCATGATGCCGCCATTCGTTCGATTGGCGTTTCAGTTTGCGCTCGTAGGATCTGGCCCATGTCTCATCCAGGGTGACGATACGGCGCAGGAACGTCTCTCCTTCGCACTTATAGCGCTCCAAGTGAGTCTTTTCAGCGTCGTTGCGTACCCATTTGATCATTTGAATCATCTCAAGCGGCACCCATCGTGATGCAATTTTCCTCACGCCCAGGCGTTCCTTCAGGATGTGCAGCACAGTCGTATGTTCCCATCTGGTTTCATGGACGAGCTCACGAATCGTCTGGTTTCGATCACAGTCCAGTAACGTGGCAAGAGCATGCACGTCTTCTTCACTGACGCTCGTAAGACAACCTGCCCGATGCATGTCTGCCACAGTTTGCCGACCATCGTTGAAGGCCTTGACCCAACGTGCCACTGTTCTGTACGGCAATGCAGTCTCCCCGCAAGCCTCTTGCAGACCCTGATGACACTGGCGTGCTATACGACCTCGGACACATTCAATCTTGATCCAACTCCGTTGGTCCTGTTTGGATAAAATGGCGACCACGTTCTGTTAGGCCGATCGCTCACAAGTGACGGTATTCCTCTCGAGTGTGCACACACAGGTGCTGTGGGAAGGGAGAGTCCACTTGCTCAGAGGTAAGGTAGGTATGTCACTAACGCGTACTCTCCGGGAAAATAGGTAATTCCGGTGCATAGCGTCTCCACCGCCGTGTTGCCACTACATAAGTTCCAACCTTCGTATATGAATCAAAATACTGTAATCATCATCCAGAAATCTTATTACATCAACGTATATGCAAACTTTAATGTATAGACGACACTTCAATAGTCTATGAATGTCTTCAACTTATTTGCAATAAGCACAGAACCATATTAAATCTTCCTGAAAATACGTATCTCTTCCCCTTACGATCTATCTTCTCGGCAATGAAAATATGCATATCAATTAAATGGACTTCCTAAAATACTCAAATATAATGACCAAAATACTACCAAAATGGATGCGTTTGTTAATCAAACAAAAAATCCGGCTGACCAGAAAATCAGTCTCGAAAGAGCATCGAGCCTTAAGCTCTTTTCAGCCATGCTACAATGCTAGAAATGAATGGCAATTATGGTTACTCCAAAACACCGACTAAGCCACTACTTAAAAAACTGACTTTCTTCTACCTTGCGACGATTCTTGCATCAGTGTAAAAAAGGATATAACAGCCAAGGTAGACATCTCCCAGCTATACCAAGGCATGGCATGCTCATTCCTGGACTCCGGTTCTCCAACCATGGAACCCCTCTTGTTCCGTATGCTCAAAATCTCGGTGTAGCTGCTGGCCAACGCGTCGAAAAGCCTTCTTGACACGGGTTCACAAACACGCATCTCCGGCATGAGGTATATCAGTTTATAATAGATCACATGTATTCGCAAGTAACCATTTGTTAAGTTCATCTCAACCCAAGATGTGGGATAAATTCGTTTCAAGCTCCGTAAAATATGAGCTATGCTTAGTGCAGTTTCGAAACACATGGTGAGAGGAGGTGATCGTATCCTTTCGGGACATCTTACACCATACCTTAGTAATACGATGTCCCTGCCAATGCGTGCGAGTACTGCTCACGTCCTCACTTAGCCGGATATGACTACTGCTACCATGACGAACAGAATACATAGTGCTATCACTGACCGAGATCAACAGCGACCCGCTTGGGTAGCGCTAGCGGCGCAGATCGCCAACGCTACACAGGCAGCCGCAGTCAGCTGTTCAAAAATGGGCTACGCGCTGGGTTGCGTAAGGCTCTTTGCGAAGGCTTCGGTTACGCTGATTACAACAAATTGTTAGTTTAGACTTATGAATAATACTGTGTAAGGTTATTATTAATATTCACAGTCCCCATGTAGAATTATCTTTTAAAACCTTACGTTAATCGCGCATGGGTCTGACAGCTCCATGCTTCATTTTTAGTTTTAATATCAAGCCAACAGTTCAGGTAATGATCGTATCTTCTCGGGACATCTTACACCATACCTTAGTAAGCATTTTCCTGGAGTTGTGAAATGGTCAGTCTAAAAATAACTCTACACGTGTAACATTTTGTCAGTGTGGGATTGATAGTATCAGCGCAACCAATGATGTAACATTCTGTCAGGTGTGATGTTATACGGATTGTTTGGCTTGGTACGTTGCCTTAGTGACTATTAGTAAAGAGATTGCACCTTACGAAAACCTAAGGATGCAGATGAAGCGTGTCACCTTCTGCTGAAAGATAACGAATAGCTAGTTCATGACTCAGTAATTTCAAAGGAATTTGTGACTCTGATACTGAAGACAAGTTGAAACAAGATCCGAAGACTCGAATACTCACCATGGTATTGATCAGGAGGAAGTTAAATGAAGCGAAGTATTGGATGGCCGTTTATTTTATTGGCAGGTTGGCCATTATTATTTTTATATGTCCGCCTCATTCTTGGCTATCACCGTGGAGGTCCAGGTTCGATTCCCAGCTCTGCCAAGAAATTTAATTCTGGTCTGAGGGCCGGAACGGTGTTCACTCAGCCTCGTGAGGCAAAACTGATAAGAGGCGCGTTCGATTCCTACCTCAGCTATCCTGGAAGTGGTTTTCCGTGGTTTCCCACTTCTCCAGGCAAATGCCGGGATGATACCTAACTGAAGGCCACGGCCGCTTCCTTTCCAAATCTTACCTCGATTCCAAATAGACACACTACTACAGACATCACAATGGCACAGGTTATCAGACAAATTCTAAACACACCCAAGCACATGGGGCTACGTGACTATAATGTCGTCAAGTCCCTCAAGAATCAACAACTATTATTATGTTATGCCTATTATTATTCAGACGGATTATATATTTTTTCGTTTTAGGTAAGGATGACACTAAGTAGAACAAGTAACCATGGAAGGCTGCCTTCATTCCGTATCCTTTCGTGATTTTACATAAGTTGATAGATATTTCGGTAAATTTTGAAAAATGTGAGGTACTGATCTTAGTTTTAATATCCACTTCACGTGAAGAAGTTCCATGTTCTCACAGTTCACTACGAAACAGTCCGCCTATATAATAATTAAATCTTCCGAAATACATACGTCACAGATTCTATTTTTGATCGACAAAAAATTGCTTATCTTTCCGCGGAATAACTCTCGCCCATTTCGCAAACAGATTTGTTTCTTTTGGCGGTGTGAAAAAATGTCTACCATCAGATTTTCTTCCTAAACCGATTTACATCTAGGAACGAAACAGTACGATATTTTCCCGAAAAAGCAGAAAATTTAGTTGTTTGCACACACAAAGCACTCAATGGACATTCGTAAACTATTACAAAGAAACAAATTCCCTCGCATAATATGACTTCTCGCGCACAGGATTATTACAATACCAACCTCGTGGGCTACTGTCACACGTGCTTATGGTTCGGCAGGACTTCCGCGCCACACACTGGCCGGACCATGAACTACAATGCTATAGTAGCGGAGTGATGACACTGTTTATTTCTATTCGTCATGCTGCTACTATTTTCATGTTACTAATTACCCCTGACGTCTCAATTGATAACATGACGTACAGCAAACGAATAGTTCTTGCATGTATTAAGTACATTGACAACAGCCTGTGTGAATAAAATCACAGCTGTATTATAAGCAGAATCTGTCACGAAATACACGACCGTAATGGCGTCTAACAAGCACACGTTTTTCCCGTGAAGGTATCACTCCGCGCCGTACTGTACTGGAGATAATACGAGCTCACTCGAAAAAATATTGCGAACTGTACTGAAATGTCTAAGTCCCATTTCTACTTGATAGTTGTATTGCTCTGATATGAAAAGTATTCCAAGTCCGTAAGACTTAATTATACAATATACGTCTCTTGGCACACGTATTACTATTCACCGTGCACTGCCGGAATGAAAAACTCCCGACCAGGATCACATTATGATCTGATATTGTCGTGTCAACTTCACGCTAGAGGAAGCCTCGCTTATCCCCTCGGCAGGGTGTCTTAGTTCGATGATTATCGCACATGACATGATACAAACTTCTCTTTTCATATATGGGCTTCACATTAGCAAACAAACACATGTATAATCTTACAGCCATAAGAATATATCGTTTGACATACAGGACACTGCGTAAATAGCTCTTACTTGCAGTTAAATAATACATTCATTTCTCAGGTGCATAGGTCGATTATATTGACGTCACAATTGAAGCAGTTGATACAGATGCAACTCATGCCGCTCCCTCGGGCTCACTCGTCGCAGCTCGCGAAAGATTGGCTACACCCTCCTGCACATGCGCTCGACTGATCGGGGACACAACGGTAACTGGCCGACTGCTGATCTACAAATATCAGTTCGATTCTCGGAAACATACAGCATATAGGCTATAAAATAATGGTACAGTACTGTACCCGTATTACCTCCCAACACCTTGTTGAAATCCCACGATGGCAGCTGGATCGCATAACTTGAAAATCCCCGGCTAGGGAAACCCCCAGATTCTACCAATAAGTGATGGGGATAATAGTGCACAAGTCATTCCTAACAAAGGTGGCATTAAGAAATACCATGGCGAAAGAGAAAATTGCTCAGAGAACACGAGAATCACGTAAGAACGTAATCTCAGGAGTGTGAGAAACTCTAGAAATACCCAGCAATGGCCTTCTTAACGCGACCTTCTATCACCTCTATAAAGCATCACCCAGAAAGGTTAAAATGAAATATCAAGATTTAATAACAAAACGGCATTACAACTCAGGCAATGTCCAAAAACAACGAAGAAAAATATACCCTCATAGAAATTCGCATCATAATCATTGATGCCTCAAATGCAGTAAAATGTCCCCATGGACCAGACTGCAAAATGCACCATTCAAATTTACATGATTAACCCTGGAGGGGGCGCGTCACGGTCTTTTCCACCGGGTGCAGAGATAAATGTTTATAGTTCTTAACGTAGTCGGCCGTTAGTTTCCAGCCCCTCAGTACCTTACAGTGAACTCGTCCACTGTCAGTGTGCTTAAACAGTTCATCCCTCCCGCTCCTCAGTTTCAGCCAGAGTGCGTTGTTTTAACGGACCCGGTCTAAACCTTCTGGCGCGCCCCATGACGTATGCGTTTTTATGAGTTAAGTTTTACTTTACTTTTTCAATTAATCTAATGGGAAAGTTTTATTTTCTTTTGATTTCGTGTAAATTGTACCGGTATATTGTGCCCTTCCGAGTAAGCCTCGAAAGGACACGAAGTAAGGACTCCAGGATATTATCAAAAAGAGACTATTAGAAAAAGGGAACTCGGGACTAGGAGACAGTAGCTGAGGAAAGAACTAAGACGAGAGGTATAAGATAAAATCGAACCCGTGATCTTTCAAGAAAAGAATATAAGATTATTTTATATAAGTTATTTTATATTATTTTATATAAATGAAACCACAATCCTAGGCTAGATGCTGGAGGAGGATCGAGATGTCTTCATATTGAGACACAGCTCATAATCTGATTTATGGTTCAGCTGCATGGTGAGTCAGGGATGACGGCATGGCCTACGTGATCCGCGATATCAAGCCCGTGATTCACAGAGTGCAGTGTTGCAAGGAACTATTTTCGATAGCAAGATCTGCAAGCAGAGAGGGACTTCCCCCGTCCGATTGCTGACGATATATTATTTCTTTATATTAGCAGTGGGAGGCACCAAAGCCATGGTGCAATTTCTACGTTTTCATACACTCATTCATTCATTCATTCATTTATTTGCAATGGGGGGTGTGTCCCCCGGTGGCAAATTGGATATACATAACAAATCAATAATTATACATAACAATTCAATAACAATTATACAACAATTAAACTGGAGTATTTACACAAATAGTCAGTCCTTTCTTAAACACACCTATATGATTGGGAAAAGGCTCAAAGACTGCGGCAGGTAGAGAGTTCCAGTTATCAATGGCACGGTTTACAAAATAATATTTACCATAATTTGTTCGCTGTGGTCGGCCCTTAACTTTGAAAGGATGATCGCTCCTACCCATGTAAGTGGGCTTTCCCAATCGTTTGCTAAGCTCACCCCATGCTGGTTGATTTGTATACGTGTTGTACATAGCGCAGAGTCTAGATTTCATCCTCCTAGCCTCCAGTGATTCCCACCCAAGTTTCTTTAACATACGGCTCACACTGCTCCTGGGATTCAAGTCACTGAGCACAAATCTAGCAGCCTTTCTTTGTACCATTTCCAACTCATTGATGAGCCCTACTTGATATGGATCCCAAACCGCCGAGGCATATTCCAGAATAGGTCTTACAAGTGACAAATAGCCTAATTCTTTAGCAGAGGTACTACTTCCTTTTAATACCCTCATTGCAAAGTGCAGGGATTTGTAAGCTTTTGAAACTACACATCCTACATGACTACTCCATTTCATATCATTCATACGTGAACGCCCAAATATTTGCAAGAATCTTCTTCTACAAGTATTTCCGAGCCAATGTTATATTGAAAATCCTGCCTTCGCACTTTCCCTATTTTTAAGAGACTACATTTTCTTGTGTTTATTTTCATTTTATTTACAATCGCCCACTTATAGACCAGGTTCAGGTCCTCTTGAAGCACTGCATTGTCTTGTGAGTCATGTATCTTTCGATATATTACACAATCATCCGCAAACAATCGACAGTCACTGCGAATCCCATTTGGTAAGTCATTTATAAACGCCAAAAATAACAAAGTTCCGATTACGCTGCCCTGAGGAATACCCGACGTTACGGTGATTTCATCCGTGAATATGCCTTCGACTTTGACTTTCTGGGAACGACCCGTCAAAAATTCTTGGATCCATAAAATTACTCTTCTATCAATCTTCGTCGAAGCTAATTTATGGAGTAGCATGTCATGCGGCACGACATCAAATGCCTTCGCAAAATCTATAACCACGGCGTCGACTGAAACTCCATGGTCTAACGATTCGCTAATGTCTTGGAAAAGTGATAGCATCTGACTCTCGCATGAGTGACCTTTCCGAAATCCATGTTGCCTATCATTAAACCATGATAATGTTTCCCACTGTTCCCTCAAGTAGTCGCAAATGAGATGCTCCATCTGTTTACAAACGATGGACGTAAGGCTAAACGGCCTGTAGTTGCCCAATTCAAGTCTGCTCCCTCCCTTAAATATTGGGACTACCGTAGCTCTTTTCCAGTCATCTGGGATTTGCGCATTATTTATGGACACATTAAACATCACCTCCAAGTATCGTGCCACGGCCCTACATCCTAGTTTGAGTACTTCACTAACAATATTATCAGGACCCTGTGATACATTGAAACGTAGTTTTTGTATTAGCTTTACAATTGCTGACTGGTTTATTTGGAACAGGGGAGCCCCTGATTCGTCGTTAATGTCCAACACACAGCTATTGGATTTATTGAACACACTACCGTAAAAGACATTTAATTCATTAGCAATGGCCTGTTTCTCAGTAATTAATTTACCGTCACCGGACATTATCATCGACAAATTATTTGAATTTCCCTTTCTTCTCCTAACATAACTGTAATTTTTTTTCCGCCCATCACCTCCCGAACCAAGTAAACCTTGCATATAACTGTCATGAGCAGCCCTCTTTTTTAAGACGAGCTCTCTTCATAAGGATTTAAATTTCAACATATACTTGTCACTATCATGTCTTTTATTGTATAATTTCCTAATTTTCCGTTTTAGACTCCTAATTTCTCGTGTGTAATACTCAGGATCTGGGTTTTGTTTCAGCAATTTAAATGGGACAAATTTATCAACAGCGCTATTTAAAATTTTCAAAAAGTTCGTCCACAGGATATTAATGTGATTTCCTTCCGATGCCCATCCTACAAATAGCTCATTCAAATACTCCTGAAACTTGCCCTGATCCGCCCCGCGATACTGGAATATGATCTTTTTTGCTACATCCGAGTCTAATTTTGTAATGTCACCATATCTAATATTCAATTCAACCCCAGAATGGTCACTAATTCCTGGTACTTTCAGACAGTTAATATACAGCTCTACAGGCCTTACGAGATAAACTTCTAAGGTATTATTGTCTCTAGTTGGGAAGTCAACTACTTGGGAAAATCCCCCCTCCCTTAAGAATTTATTTGCAGCGCTCTGAGCTTGACCACAGCTAGTTGACTCACCAGACCAGTCTACTTTGGGGAGGTTTAAATCTCCAGCAATTATTATGCTCTTTTTCATAGCATTACCCGTACAAGTTTTATCATACAGTGTTTCGAGGAGAGAAAAGTTATCTTTCTGTGCTCTATACGCCCCTATCACCTGAAGAGGGAATTTATTTCCTTTATCCGAAATTTGTACACATAACATTTCATGATCCATATCAGCCCACTTTATGAAACTAGCTATATTTTTGCGCACACAAATAAATAGCCCACCACCTCGCTTCCCCCGATCCCTTCTGTACATTTCGTAGGTCCCTTGAATTATTTTCAAGAGAGATGCAAAATTATAAACAGCAGAGAACGCCAGAAAGGCGTATAATTGGAATGAGAATTTTAAGGAGTACAAAATCCTATAATTATTGCACAGAACAGAACTGTCAAATCAGCATTACATCACTCTGCCCAAGCGAAGGAATACGCGGAGGTATTTGAATAATGAGTCCACGCCCACGTGAAGCCAGACCGTTTTGGAAATTATTTTCAAAGAACTGTACGATCGATTTTTGAATCTTAAGATATTTCTCGAACTTAGAGACTCCAAGGAGCATAGGGATATTTTTTTATAATCAGAGACAAGGATTATTTTAGAAGTTAGGGTCAAAAGGGACTAGTTTCGGTCCAAATGAAATATCCAGCCTACCGAAGCAATAGTACACAGTCTACATTTGACTTCCAGTGAAGAAGTGCGGCATCAAGAAGTATTCAGTCGACAGCGAACGCAAGGCGTGTCGCTCTGTCTCAACAAGTATTCAGACTACAATTGGGTCATAAAGACCACACTATGCTGATAGTCGCAAATTCAAAGCCCCGAGAGGCAAAGTGAACTTTTAGAAAGGTACTTAACAGTATAACGAAATATAAAGTGATCATCGCATCAAAATACACCGAGTTGACCCGACTAACGGCCACAGAAGAAGTCATGAAGAGTGTTAGATTAAAATCAAAGTATTTCAGTGGAAAACCACTTAGATTAGAGCGTCAGCCAAGACTGCGACTATAGGGAAAGGTGTCGAACATAGAGACACAGTGAAGGGAGTATATACCGAGAACATCGCGCCAGTACTGTGAGGTCAGGGCCGATAGGACAAATAGTAAACATGGAAGTAAGGATTATCCAAGGTGAAGAAGGGAAGTAATGGGTAAGCAGGTCATAGATTTTCAATGGCGAACCGGATAGGACCAAGAAAGACCGTAGAGACTTTCAGTTCCAAGGTAGCAGAAGAGTAGGAGTAGGGCAGTGTATGTGCATAACCCTACCTCTCTTGGATGAAGTACAAGTGAAAACGTGTGAAAGTAATTCGAAGCTTTTAACCTCTATCAGATTTATATGTACAGAGATGTTTTCACGCGTTTTATATTATTTTTTTCTTAGTGATTAGAAATGTATTATTGTAAATGAATATGTCAAGATACCCTATGAAAGGGAATGTAAGTGAATTTAAAATGTGTAAAGTGGAAATAAATTATATGTGAAAAGTGCTACCGTAGAGGAGATAGAGAATTAATTACAGATGGTGGGCAAGCACGTCCATTACCATTGGATGAAAACACCTAACGTAATGTGAGTACAATCTTTTCTCATAAAGTACTTTTGGGGTCGCAACAAAGGTTTTGGGAATGAAATGTAACACATGTACGAGAAATTGTTAATAATTAACTGAACCGATGGTGGGTGTTGTACACTATATTGTTAAAGTAATATGGATCTGAATCGATTTGCAAGAGGAAATGAAATTATGTAAAGTATAAATTGTAAATACTAGCTATTTGTGGAAGGAATAGGAATTTCTTCAAGTTAATATGCGAAGTTATTGAATAACTGATCAAATTTAAAGAATGAGTTAGGGTGCAGTTAAGTCAGCGATGGGAATTGCGGAACGGCTGGAAATAAGAAATTCTTCTCGAAAAGCTTTACAGGAAATATTGATTGATACGCCGAAAGAAGCGAATGTAACTTATATAATCCAATGATTGCTATAGACAATGCTAAGATGTATTAATGATGGGAGTAGTTGTCTGTGGGTGAGTGGAACTAATGTAAAGGTATCGTCAGAAGGGAGCACAAATGTTGTTGTAATTGCACCCAGAGGTATGAATACAATACCGCTCTGTAGGCAGCAGGAATATGGAGGGTAGAGGTTAAAAGTTCCCACTCCAAAATATGTATCGTCGAATCCCTCGAATATGGGTCAACCCTAGGAGTGGATTACACGTGAGCCGCGGGCCACGTCAAGTTGTATACCCCTTATAAATAAATTCTCGTCCCTCATATCAAGCAATGTGGATCCTCATACATTAATTACCTTACCTGCCTGATATAAGTATCGGCTGATGTCATTGCCGCGCTAATGTATTGCCCAGTGTGTAAATTTTAAATCTTTTCGGGTTAAGAAACATATGAATGTGGGACTGCGCCAGCAGGGGAATCCCAGTATCATCGAGCCAGACAGCGTGTCTCGGGTCGTAAATCTTGTTAAGAGCTCTGCACATTAAGAGAGGGCTCGCCGGCCAAGATATTGCTCGGGCCGAACCAGATGGTCATTTGTCAACACACCAGTGTTAATGAACTTGTAATACATTTTGAAGTGGCCCGGAGATTTGATCTCGTGACCTAATTACGAGAAGATTCCCTTGCAATAATATCGTTTTCAGATACCGTGAAATAGAATTATGTTATCCTAAAGAAATAATAAATTCCATGTGTTCAAAAATTAAAATGATGACTTATCTTCTAAGAGCTATTGTAAAAGAGTCTAGGGACTCATTGGCTTAAATTAGTAAACAATTTTGGGTAATATAAAAATTGTGCTACCCTCCAAACCCAAAAGGTACTTAGCATGTTGATTGAGGAGGGGAGAAAATGGATTGGACGTTAACCGCAGCTACAAGAATTAATAGGTGGTTATAAAGGTTAAAAGGGGGAGCCATAGGGCTAATTAATGAAATATTATTCATCTTTGCAAAACATTTTAAGAGGACCTAGTATTGAATCCATTGGAACTTGTGAAATAAACATTTTGTTCTATTTTAAGCCAGATGGAAGTGAAATTAGGATTATTATAGGTTCGAGTTGAACCGAAGTAACAATGAGCATTTGTGGTTAGTGAAGTTTCCTATTGAAAAGGAATGAGTATTCATGTATTATGGATTTAGAATGATTTTATTTTGAATTTGTATCCTTTATTGGATTTGTTTAGTTGTGTTGTAGCGCCATTTAAGCTATAATTAAATATTTTTTAAGTGAGGTTTTAGAGTTCATTTTTTGAAGTGCTGACCTGTTACTTATGATCCTAAATATATGTGTCATATGTGGGAATGGATGTACCACCTCCGAATGGACTGAGCTAATCGAAGTATGACCATGTATTAGTTCTTCGAAAGGGTGCGATATATACTGAAACTAAACACACGATTGATAGAAACAAGGAACGAGAAATTTAAAGACTTTTAGAAAGTGTTGAGAAAGAACTGGCAAGAGAAGGGGAGAGAACTGAAAATCCAGGAATGGTTAGGCGCCAATTGTTTAACGATGAACCTGCTGTTGAAGTAATTGATGAACTTGCATCGGATGATGACCTTGAAGACGAGCTTCAATTACAAGAAGAAGGTTCCACTTAAGAGGAATCTGCTGACGTGGAGGAGCAAGTTGAATGCCAATGACCTCAACAGATAGGAAAAGACAATGTAAAAACTTGGACTGTCCACTGCCATCCACGGCATAGAAATACGAGAACGCATGCACGAAATATAGTGAGACGCTTACCTGGGGTGACGTGGCACAATCCAAACTCGCCGATGGAATCATGGAAATTATTAGTTATTGATGAAGTGTTGGACGACATCGTAAGATTTACTAACCAACTTATTGCAAAGGTACGACCTGGGTATTCGAAGCAAAGTGATGCCCGAGACACAATTAGGAGTGAGATGGAGGCATTTTTTGGCCTTCTGTATTTGGCGGGGATCTACAATGCAGCTCATTTGAACCTAATGGATTTATGGGGAACTGATGGGTTTGGGATTGAGTTCTTCAGAACCACCATGAACATAAAACGATTTAAATTTCTAATATGAACCATAAGATTTGATGACGCCACAACACACAGGCAGCGGAGATTATTATACAAACTCGCCCCAATTCGAGACACTTTTGAAAATGTGGTCCAGAAATGCAAGACTAGTTTCTCTGTAAGTGAGTACTTGACTGTCGATGGCATTTCGGGGAAGGTGTGCCTTTAGGCAAATACGGCATCAAGGTGTACTCTTTGGCATGCGCAAATACATTTTACACGGTCAATATGGAGGTCTACGCAGGAAAGCAACCTGAGGGACCTTTCAGGACTGATAATTCAGGACTTGCAGTTGTCAAGAGGATGAGAGCACCCATCAGTGGTACAGGGCAGTCAATAACTACTGATAACTGGTATACTTCCAACCGTCTTGCGGATACCCTGTTGAAAGACCATTATCTAACATTGGTAGGAACTATCAGAAAAAACAAAAAGGAGATCCCTCCTAGTAAATTCCAGCATTTTTACCTTCAAAGAAAACCTAACAATGGTGGTTTATACTCCAAAGAAAAACAATGTTGTGATTCTAATTTCGAGCATGCACGACAATGATGACATCGACCCCGAATCCGGAGATGCTTCCAAGCCATACATCATGACATTCTATAATTCAACAAGTGTGGAGCGTTACACAGTTTCAAGCACAAGCAACCGTTGGCCAATGACTTTGTTCTTTACCATCTTGAACATAACAGGAATTAATTCGTATATTATGTACAAGCATGAAAAAGGGAACTTTGAAATTCAGAAGCGTAGCTATTTGAAAGGACTAAGCCAACAGTTATGAGTTAGATATTTGCAAGAACGTAGTGTTATTCCAACTCTCCCTACAGGTCTCAAAAGAAACATTCGACAAAGCTTGGGAATGCCTGAAGAAGACTCCTCTGCAGTTCCACATAAACTGGAAGGACCTGGAAGATGCACCTACTGCAACTGGAAGAAAAACCGAAAATCCAAGACTAGATGCCGCATTTGCCAGCGACATATGTGCAAAGAGCACTCGGTAGTGACATGTACACGGTGCCCTACGGAAGATAAAGAATATAGTGATGACGCAGAATGAACACCTACTGGAGAATTCAAGATCTAACACACAATACTTTTTATTGTTTAAATGACTTTGAGCATTATTTATAAGTTGGTTCAAAATTATTCACTTGTTTTGTAACAATAAAAATATTTTTTGCTTAATTTGTGTTATTTTTTCACGACCTGGTCGAAAACACCGTGCGCGTCTCCTCACGTGATTATTCTTTCGCGCCCTATCCAGGGTCAAATATCCACAATGATGATCCAATCAAGAACAAGTAGTCCCGTGAAGAACTATACAGCCTATTTTCATATATCCTACTCATGTTAATTGCCTCTATCATCATACAAAATTTCAGTTTGATTGTTGTGATAGAATCGTAGATATGGAGAACCATCTAAATATTTCAGATGGTCGCCAGGTTGGATTTAAATATTTATAAATCGCGTCGCCGCCATGTTGGATTTGTGCTCACCAGGTTACTTAAAATCCTATAGGTGAACTTATGTTCATAGCCTCTATGAACATAAAAATATCAGTTTGATTGCTGTAAAAGATCCGTAGATATTGAGAACCGTCAAAATATTTTGAATACTCGCCATTTTGGATTGTTATATGTATAGGCCATAGAGTTATGTACCATTAAAGGAACATTATTGCGTAGCTTCATTATTCAAACTTCCACTTCGATCGCATTATTACGACACAAGAAATGAAAACTTAATTTTAAAATTTCGCACAGAATTCATCTTGAGGTTATGTAAACAATTGAACTAAATTAGATGCCAGTGCTTTTACGATATGTATAATCGCTGAGCTCAGATGGTTAAATCACGAGAAAAGTCTATTAAAATATTTCAATTTTGCATGGTCGACATGTTCGTTTTGTACTTTACAGGTGTTTGAAAGTTACATAGATAAACTTGTAACAGCGCCCTTTATCACCGTACAAAATTTCACGCTGATATAAGTAACAGTTTCGGAGATATAGAATGCAAGTGAAATATTTCGCACAGCCACCATTTTGAGGTTATGTAAACAATTGAATTAAATTACACGCCAGTGCATTACAATGTGTATAAACATTTGCTGTACCAAGTTTCATTACGTGTGTCCCGCGTGTGGGCTGTAGACTGTCGAATCATCAATGTGTATTGCGATAAGCGAGCGAGCGAGCGTGTATGTCTTCAGTGTGTATTACAGTTAGCGAGCGTTCAGATAGAGTTTATTGGAAGAGTGCAACAGTATACAGGTGGTAATGTTTACTACTGAAGAGAGAGTGTTTTTGGGGAATAGGTTTTTCGCGAAGATGGTCGGTTTACAGAAAATGTAAAATTAAGATTTCAGGCGCGGTTTCCAAACCGTGATACCGTTCGGGATTTGATGAGTAAATTTCGTGTGACTGGCTCAGTTCATGATGTACCGGGAACAGGCAGGTCTACGCTTTCAACAGACGAAAACTTGGTGAAATCTCCGATATAATGCTGCGTAGTCCAAGTAAATCAACACGAAAATTAGCTCAACAAACAGGAATCTTTAAGTCGACAGCACATAAAGCTGTAAGAGACAAGCTTCAGTTGTTCCCATATAAAGTTACCGTGGTTCATGAATTAAAACAAACTGATTACGGAAAAAGAGTGATGTACTGTGAATGGTTCCAGCATCTGTTATGAATGGCTGTGGTGAGTACAAAGTTTACTGTTTATTTGTTACTAGTAGTAGTGCCCGGCTTCGCCCGGTAGATTTACTTGTTTTATGGGTGATAATGAATACTACTACAGAACTGGCACATGTTACTTAAACTAAAAGAAAAATACATATTTTAAAAATAAAACTCTGCGCTGGTGGTAATAGGGGTGATAAGTAGTACAGTATAATGGACGTAAGATTCAGGTCATTTTCCCGTAATGATAATGATAATAATGAATAGGGAAACGGCTATTTATTAACTACAGTACTGACACATGTAATTTACAAACGAATTGAAAAAACACTGCGTAGGGACTACGTCTCATTGCCTGTTAGAATAGTAGAGACCAATAGTGTCGTCTTTTGTCGCATAGCGCCTTAGAAAAATTCTGTATAAGACTACGAAAACATTTTCTTAGATTTGTCACTTTCAATCATTGGGAAATGGCAAAATCGCCGGGTTAGATAAGGACGAAGCTAATTGCAGGACATAGGACTGCGAGTGAGAGGCAAATTCTACATTTAATTCCATATTGTCTTTTAAGGCAGAGACACACTATAGTGAAAGAGCTTATGGCGTACTGCTCGGGTTCGGGGGGGGGGGGGGGGTCCCGGTCCTATTTACATTTACTCACTCTTTCGTAACACCACAGTGGCTTGAGCAACGGCCCTGTATGAACATCAGCACAGTCAGCAATACCAGATAAGACGGTGGGCTCTGGACAGTCTTCACATGTCACCTCGCGGTGAATCAGCAAGCTATTCTCACAACTGCCCCCCTCCCCGGGTCTCACAACTTGTGGGACGTGGGTTGGTGACACGGGACCCCAGCTGAGTCTGATATTGCTTCTACTTACAGGTGCCGGGCTTTCAGTTCTCTTTCCTGTCGGCCTCCCTTGGTCAACTCTTATTCTCTTCCGACCCCGACAGTATTAGGGTATCCGAAGTCTAGGGAGTCTTTCACTTTTCCGCCTTAATTGGCCCTTGTCTCATCTTTCCTGATACCCTCATTCTTCGAGGGGTCAGCTTTCTTTTTCTTTTCATAATATCTCCTGTCTTCTTTTCAAGGCTCTCAAGGAGGCAGGGGTGTGTAGCTCCACCAATTCTGGTGCACCCTGGATAGTGCTACACCCTCATGCGCTCATGGCTGGTGAGTCTGGAAGCTGGCAACCCCAAGGGATTCCTGAGCTGGGTCCTGTGTTACCCCTTTTTTCCATTGCCTTTGGGGCAGACCCTCTCCTCTTTCCCCTTCATATTTGCCTTTCGTAGCTCTCCTTCCTTCCAAGTCCCTCAATTCTCATTTATCCAGGGTTGAGGGCATTTCCTTTCCTCCTTTCCTTTGTTTCCCTTATAACTTTCTTTTGCCTTTATCTTCTTCTAGCCCGTAAGTTTTGTAGTTAGTTTTAGTTGTAGTATCAATTTCACGATCCGCCTAACCATTAGGGGCCGATAACCTCGATGTTAGGCCCCTTAAAACAACAATTATCATCATCATTATCACAACTGGCATTTTGCAATTGGGTTATAGTGGTATTTAAAACTTCCCGTTAAGTCTCTCCCCCTTTTGTGTTACATAATTAATTTGTAGCTAGAAACCTTCCCTGGAATCCACGGCATTGTGCAATGGGGTTACTATGGTATTTAAAACTTCCTGTTAAGTCTCTCACCCTTTTATGTTACATAAATAATTTGTTCCTAGAAACCTTCCCTGGAATCCACGGCATAGTGCAATTGGGCTACTATGGTATTTAAAACTACCTGTTAAGTCTCTCACCCTTTTGTGTTACATAAATAATTTGTAGCTAGAAACCTTCCCAGCAATCCATACAACAACTCGCCCAAGTTTCTTCGCAATCGGATTAATGGTATATGATCGCATACACGTATACACTACCAATATTGAGCAAGACTTTATGTGGTGAGATGACTACTACTACTGAACTGGTTCATCAAACTTACAAACTAATAGAAAAACATATTTTAACAAGAAGTTCCGTGACGAACTAAAGAGCCTACTTTTCTTAAAATTTAAGATTCATGCCAATGATTAATCTATATGGATCTATCTAGAATAATGACGAAATTAAGTTGGTAATATAGAAATTACAAATTAGATCGAAATACTGTATACCTGGCATAATGTAGCCTAATGTAGCCTAATTGATCACTACAGTTGTCAGCCCTGGTACCTGAATATATTCTTAGTTCCATCTCTTAAGGAACAGAATACAAAATTTGGTTGAAGTCCAATGGATAGCATGGACGTTACATAAAGTTAAACATTGGATCTAACAGCGCGCGTAAAATCACGTTGGAAACAATGTCATGCATGTATAAGTCAGAAATAATCTGAAATAATACGATCTATTGTTGTGCCAATTTTGAATGAAATCCATTAGTTAGTATAGAAGTTACATGCATTTTGAAATTGGACTTATCAGCAGGCTTAGAATCATGTTGGCAGCACTGACGTATATTAGTTACTCCAAATTAATCTAGAACGCAAGGTACTATACGTGTGCAAAGTTTAGAGCTATTGGCTTGCATACTTTCAGATATATTGATATTAGGGTAACAAAAATAGAGATAGCATTTATTAACAGTTGGCAGCCCTGGTTGCTCTTAAGAATACGCATAGTCATATCTGTCATGGAACACATAGCACATTCGAAATTTGGTTGATTTGCAAATGATAGTATAGAAGTTACATGTATTTAAAGACGGACCTCTCAGCAGGCGTAGAATCATGTTGGTAGCACTGACGTATATAAGTTACTACAAATTTATATAGACTGGCAGGTACTAAACGTGTGCATAGTTTGAAGCTGTCGGCTTGCATACTTTCTGATATATTGGTATTTGGATAAAATAAATTGAGAGCATTTATTAACAGTTGGCAGCCCTGGTGGATCATAAGAATACGCTCCGTCATGTCTGTATATGTACACATAGCGCATACAAAATTTGGTTGAATTCCAATTGATAGTGTAGAAGTTATATGCATTTAAAAATTGGACCTATCAGCAGGCTTATAATCATTTTGGCAACACTGCCATGTATGGCCTCCTGGAAATTAAACTGCAATATTTTTATCTATGCGTGTGCCAATTTTGACATAGCTCCCATTCATATCTTCCAAGATATCCAACATGGAGCTCAAATTTCAATTGCGCTTTTTCAGCAGTTGGTAGCACTGACATCATTTTCAAATATGCCCGTAAGATATTCAGGTATAGATCTTTACTCCTACCAAATTTTGTTTCGATTGCTCCAGCCGTTTAGGAGTTGATAGGGGGGGACACACACACAGCCAGACAGACAGACAGACAGACAGAAGGACAGACAGACAGACAGACAGACAGACACACATTTGCCCAATCTCATAAGTCTACTTTTTCCTCATTTTTGCAAAATGTGAAAAGTAGGCTAAAAATCACATGTGGGGAAGAGTATGGTGTTGCTTAACTTCTGACACGTTTGGTTCAAGGGCCTTAAAACGTGATTTTCTGGTTTTGCACAGTTTCACCGAAGTACTCGTTGGGTTCCAAGGGGTAAGTATACAACATTTGGTGCAGATCGGTGGAACAGTGCAGATTTGTGCCAAAGGGCCTAAATACAGGGAAGGGAGTGGTCTGTCCGAAATTTAAACAGACAGTGTTGCTCGTCGGGCTCCAAAGGGTAAGTATGTAAAATATGGTTCAGAAGGGTGAAACGGTGTAGATTTTTGCCAAAGGGCCTACATGCAGCGAATGGAGTGGTCTGTCCGAAATTTAAAGTGGACAGTGTAACCCGCAGGGTTCCAAGGGGCTTCTCAGCAATTTCAAACAGACAGTGTTAGTCGCAGTGTTCCAAAAGGTAAATATACAAATTTTGGTTGAGATCGGTGAAACGGTGTAGATTTGGGCCAAAGGGCCTAAATGCAGGGAATGGAGTGGTCTGTCCGCAATTTCAAGCAGACAGTGTTACTCGCAGGGCACCAAAGGGTAAGAATACGAATATTGGTTCTGATCGGTGAAACGGTGTAGATTTGGACCAAAGGGCCAGAATGCAGGTAATGGGGTGGTCTGTCCAAAATTTTAAGTGGACAGTGTTACTCGCAGGGTTCCATAGGGTAAGTATACACATTTTGGTTAAGATCGGCGATACGGTGTGGATATGTGCCAAAGGGACTAAATGCAGAGAATGGGGTGGTCTGTCCAAAATTTCAAGTGGCCAGGGTTACCCGCAGGGTTCCAACGGGTAAGTATACATTTTTTGGTTCAGATCTCTGAAACGGTGTAAATTTGTGCCAAAGGGCCTGAATCCAGGGAATGGGGTGGTCTGTCCGAAATTGTAAGTGGACAGTGTTACTCGCAGGGTTCCAAAGGGTAAGTATACAAATTTTGGTTCAGATCGGTGAAACGGTGTAGATTTGTGCCAAAGGGCCTAAATGCAGGGGATGGAGTTGCCTCTCCGCAATTTCAAGCAGACAGTGTTAGTCGCAGTGTTCCAAGGGGTAAATATACAAATTTTGGTTGAGATCGGTGAAACGGTGTAGATTTGTGCCAAAGGGCCTAAATGCAGGGGATGGAGTTGCCTCTCCGCAATTTCAAGCAGACAGTGTTAGTCGCAGTGTTCTAAGGGGTAAATATACAAATTTTGGTTGAGATCGGTAAAACGGTGTAGATTTGGGACAAAGGGCCTAAATACAGGAAATGGAGTGGTCTGTCCGCAATTTCAAGCAGTGTTACTCGCAGGGTTCCAAAGGGTAAGAATACGAATTTTGGTTCTGATCGGTGAAACGGTGTGGATTTGGACCAAAGGGCCTAAATGCAGGGAATGGGCTGGTCTGACCGAAATTTTAAGTGGACAGTGTTACTCGCAGGGTTCCAAAGGGTAGGTATACAAATTTTGGTTTAGATCGGTGAAACGGTGTGGATTTGTGCAAAAGGGCCTAAATGCAGGGAATGGGGTGGTCTGTCCGAAATTTAAAATTGAAAGGGTTACTCGCAGGGTTCCAAAGGGTATGTATACAAATTTTGGTTCAGATCGGTGAAACGGTGTGGATTTGTATGCATAACAGACAAACAGACAGACAAACATTGTGCTTTATATATATAGATGATGCAAGCAGCAGCCGTGCTACCAACGTAACTGCTGTAGCTAGCTCTCGCAGAAGCATGTAGGCGCTGCGGATAGCATTCCCGGACTCACTGTATTATTATTACCCTTATATGCAAATATACAAATATACAACATTATCCATGCACCCGTAAGTGCGTTCGCAAAAATACTTTTTTTTTCTGACACCTTCCAAGTGTACTTTAATCGTAGTTTTCTCGTAGTATTTATTGGTCATATCCTGGAGTATTCGACCAAGCTTTTAAGCTAAGACGAATTATTATGCCTTTTTAACATCGTAACTAGAACAGTTACTAGGCATAGCTATCAGAATTTCAATGTTGGAATCATACAAATCCTCCAAACAACTATTATAAATACGTGCTTTGAAATTCATTGTCATTAATTAACATAGCATTATTGTCGAATTTAACTGAGATACGGTTCATATTAATTAAGTCAAACATGATATCGGCGTTTCCATTTATTAATGGATTATACCAACAACATTTCATAAAATATTCCTATGAATATCTTCATAATACATTTGGCCCTCAATAGCACAACAAAATACACACGTAGGCTAATTCTATTAGCACTTGACTCATTATTACAACTTTACCTCACAGATGCATACATTCAATTATCACCCTCTTGGTGATCGATACATTCTATTACTCATATCAGATTACAGCTTATTTTTCGCACATAATTTATTTATTTATTTATGCTGGTTTACAACAGGATCTTTAACCCCAATAACAGTAAACCTACAAAATTTTAACAGTAATTCTAATTTCTTTCATAACTTAAATCTAATCTTTACCTAATATTAGCATCTAAATTAATTACATAATAATATTATTTATAGCTTAACCTTAATGCTGTTACATATTCTACCTTTTTATTAATTAATTACACTCATGGCAATGTGGTCATAAATACCTTTACAAATTTTTGGAGACTAAGATCGAAGTCTAGACTTTTATGTCGTTCAAATTATACAATGCCATTACACTTCATTTCAAATCTTTAATTTTTTTCTTTCTTCGGCTTATTCCAATTAATTGGAGTCGCCGGAGCCAACCAGGCTCATTTTGGTTTTGGCTGTGGATATAAGGCTGGATGCCCTTCCTGACGCCACGTGATTTTTCAAGTGAAAATTCCGCCCCACTGTCGCCGGGATTCGAACTCCGACCGTCCGGATGGAAGACGAGCAGCTAAGCCACTGCGCCACCACGCTCCCCATTTCAAATCATTAAGTATGGGTTCATAAATACATTCTATTGGAGTTGAATAACCTTGCCTTTCAAAAGTATAATCGTTGTCACGTATATTTAACAAAGATACGCTTCCTCTTTAAATCGTTCCTGAGAATAGCGTCAAAAAGACTGAATGTTATTTCTGAAGTATTCTCATGCCATCAAAATGCGTAATAAATTCGTGTGAATAAATCCTCCAATGATGGAGCTGAATCATGACTCTAACAAGAATATCCTACATGCACCAAGTACATGAGGTATCGAAAAAGAAGTAAAATTGATCAAGATAAACCGGATCCATCTCCCCTCAAATGATCTCAAAGATGTCAGCAATGATCCGACACCATAGATCCAGGTGACAACAGAGGTTAGCGACTGTTGATTCATTAGAAATCAAAGCTGGCATATATCCTTCATAAGAGTAAAGAATGTTCCTAATATAAGCGAGGGATCAAACTTCTCGACCATAATATACTCTCTAAACAACAAATTCATGATATCAAAATGCATTGGCAACTTCATAATACATAACTCTCGAACATAACAAAAGAGCGAAGCTCAACTTCAAACGTAGCTCGAATCGAAATTCAAAAATCCTGACAATGTAAAAAAATAACATCAGCAGATGTCTATCAAACATTCAATATACATGTGTAACGCAATTCTTCCCCTAAATGGTCCTCTTCTCTACATTTAAGAGGATTCTAATGAAATAATTTAATTTACGAAATATTAACCTTAAATTCAAACCAACAATCAAAATTGAAAAATGAATGCATTCGTTATTCGAGCCAAAATCCGATCGAGGATGGGGCCAGTCATGAAAAAACATCATGCCTATACTCCACCTCTCAATCGTGCTACTGAAAACAAAAAAATGGCAGTAATAATAATTTAATAAGTGCAGCTACTGCCAAAAGAAATACATAACGACCGTGCATATAACAACCATACTAAGATCACATATTCAGTCATTGCAGATATCTGTCAACGAGACTTTCCTTTTGGAGCACAAAAGCAGGTGATAAAGGCCACAGGTTGTCCCACACAGTTTACACATGCAGTTATCGTCCGGGTCGTGGAAATTCTCAGTGTGGCATATCCTGTGGTTGCAGTAATGGTAACATTAGAATGTCCAAGCTTTACTTCTCATGATAATACTGGCTTCTGTCTACCTTTGATGTTTCTAGCAGACGGCAAATAGAGCATTTACATGCCCTGACATCAAATCCCATCGCATACTGAGGTACAGTATGTATTTTCCTGGTCTTCAGAACTCGAACTCGGGAACACCAATCCTCGTTCCCCTTGCTCAGGACTGGCATCTGGATTACTCCACCACAGCATAAAATGGTCTCCGTCGTTCCCATGTACGCTCCATCTCGCCCATAAGAAGTCAATCATCTCACAATAGAGCGCCGACACTCGAATTAAACCGAAAAGTAAGTCCATCTTCACCGTAATTGCAATAAAGCAAAGTTTCATATCCGACACGGTATCAGCTGTTAAATACGTCAATTGAATATGTAGACGACAGTAGCGATTCCTTAAGAAATGTTTATTGCAATGCTTGGTAAGTAGTCTACATGTTTATCGTTTAACCTGCCATGGTTATCAGTTCAAAACTCATAACTTTCATTCCTCCCGACGGCCTGTCATTAAATGTGACGTTGAATAAGAGGAAGTTATAGTGTACATGTCCGTTTGACGAAATTGTGTTACAGAATGCGGTCACAGTACGAATTGTTATCTTGAAATGTATAACTAGTTTCTTGAACTGTAGCATTTACAGGAATTGCTGCTATAGATTTCACTCCGCGTGATTAATGTCTCAATGTCGATGTTCCTGCGTGTGAACATATCGTATCATTGACTTGAAATAATCAAAGTTCTACCCCGCTGTGCTGTGATAATATCCACCAGCATGTGAGATATTCTGAGTTCCTTCGTCACTTGCAACTTGTTGGACGATTATAAGTATAAGCACATAACACGGACGTACTGGCCACTCCCGGGGTTCGAAGTATATTCAACAGAGACGTAATTGGATCTGTCTTTTCCTGCCTGGAAGCGAATTGCAAGAAACCTCCGATTCCCCCACTTAGCGTTGCAGATATCGATAGTGCATGATAAATACAACTCAGGTAATCTACAGTGCTTATAACCATGTAAATACAATATCATTAACACCATGCTATATTGTGGTAACATCTTGTACACAGCATAGTGCATATAGAGTTCTCAATTCTTTACATTATATAAAAACTTGTCTCAGGTGGGTGGTTCGATAAATTGTGTCAACATTATCGATCGCTGGTGGCATCACTTCAAGTGTACCTTGCTTCCTGCATGCTCGGGAGATGATCCTGGGCGTTCGGCGAGCTTCGGCAGTACCGCTCGGCGAACTATCAGCTGTTAGTTACATAATATGAGGCTGGCTGACTTGCTCTCCCCAAGTTAGAATGTCGCGCTGAAAATGTACCGAACTCCGAACAATGGAATAACGGTACAGTACTGACCCCGAATTTTAATGCTGGATTGAACAAGATGTAATTATTTTAAATCCCATGATAAGTTTTAGCACGGAAAGTTTGAACGTTGAAAGTTGCGCAATAGCATGTATTTCGAGACAAAGGGGTGGATGTCTTTCTATTGCATCAGAAAAGAGAAAGGAAGTTTTGCTAAAGCTGACCTTGCCTCGTGCTGACTTTTACCGCGGATATCGCCGTAGCTACAGGGAGAATTAATGTGATTGGCCCTTGCGTTGGGAAGAAAGTATGAGAGAGGGAGAAAAATAACGACCATAATAGCTCCTTATTGGCATGTGATTTAGAGAAATAATTACTAATAATGAAGTTATCCGACATTATTTAACATGGAAATACGAAGAATGCAATGACGAATATTTCCATAGTTGTTAAAACGAAGGTTGAATTCGTGTTACAAAGGTAAATGTCATTTTATAATGTATTGTCGATGTTTGCCGCTCAATTATGATAGCGCTCGAATCTAGTAACTAAGAAGAAGAAATACGAGCAAGGATGGTGGTTCGTTGATTGCCAATCAGGGTTGACGTGAAAGTAGCATAAAGCCCAGGGCAAGGCTAACGCGAAGTACGCAAATTGAACATTCGGCGGGGAACGCAGTGGTGGTGCCGGTGATGTGACAGAAGACTAGGTATCGAGTGGAGTGAATAAATTAGGAGTTCTTAAAAGCGTAATGAACAGTTTTCAAAGCGAGTGAATATTAAGAATTGTCTTCAACGTCTCGATAAACAGTAGCATAACTACTTCAGCATTATAATAGTGAAATCTAAAAACAGTGAAGCTGTATTTGAGCATTACAAGACAGTATTATATTAAGGAATATTTCAGCGGTGATTGACGAACATTGTGGCCAGGATAAAAGTGTACTACGTAGCGAAGCCAAGTGAGTTTCGACATAGCAGCGATAACACGCGCTCAATAGTAACGTGATCCTACAAACATTGACTGCAGGCAGTTTTAGTGGAGTTATTCATTATTAATATAATTTCCACCATGTCAGACATTGTGAAGTTGAGAGGAATGATATACTTCAACGATAGCGAGATCATTATGGCAGCTTAAACATAATGCGCAAGGAACATGATGTGCATTGAAGAATTGCAATTTTTGAACATCTACAAAATTCTAAAATAGGGAAAAACTTAAGAACAAAGCTACATATTTCAACTTTAAAATGAAGAAGCAGAATCATCTAAGATCAGCGCTAAGAAGAACTGAAGAAGATGGAATCAGGGCCATCACCCGATTCAAAGCTTGAAAGCTGGTTCGAGCCGAATCCAGAGTCCAGGATGGTGCAGTTCGATGCCAGGCAACGGAGTTCGACTGTCGACAATGCGGTTCTTTTGGAGGAAGAAGATGGCAGGCAGCAGGATAGCAGAATGGAGAATACTGTTCAGTACTATATTTCCTATTACCTAAGACCTTTCAGTTTAGGCAAAGGTAGAAGGAGATTCATTATTTAGTTTGTTTGGTAGTTGGAGTATTTTGGAGCAACAAAGTTCACCATTGTGTTAGTAATTTAATATTTCTTTGAATTTAAAGGATAATTGTGGAATATTTTAAGAATCGTAATTCATTTGACAGTTTTAAATATTCGATAATTTTATCTACAGTGTGGATTGTATTTTTGAAGTTTAATTTTGATACTTGCGATTATGAATTTAAGAATGCTTTCTAAATTCAGTAATATTTTCGTCTGCGATAGTAACGTTGGGAATTTTAGCGTAAGAAGAGCATTCGTTAGGAGGAAGATACTACGAATATAAAATATTATATTCATGTTTTATTTTATTACGATGATCTAATCAAGAATATTTGCGATGATTGAATTTGATTTTATATTTGATATAACAAATATTAGGACTGGAAATATACTTGAATATATAATAATTTTGATTCATGGACGTCATTTAAAGAATTTGTTCTTTAATGAGACCAGTCAAGTCTTTACGATAATTCCATTATTATGAGTAGACACTATGAATATATATATCGGATTTAGGTGAATTTGCATCCCTATAAATCATGAAATGTCGAACAATGATAATTCTAGTAAACCTTCTGCAACATTAATGTTATTTTTGTTGGCTTTTAAATATTTCATTGAAGCAATAAGAGACGATCGTTGAGGTGTTGATTAATTGTATTTTTATTAAATATTAACAAGTATTGTTTTTAAACATACTAACTACGAAGTAAACCAAGGAACGTTCATGCACTGTAATATAAGGTCAAGATAATTAAAAGTATTAAGGCAACGGAGTAATTAGAATATTTTATGAAGATCATATTGAATTGAATTAATATTGAAGTAGAGAACTAGTGTGAAGGTTCTGATGTCAAGTTTTACAATGCCATGTACGTTTTGTTATTCGAGGAGAAAAGGCCGTATTATGCATTTATTGTTATATAATGAGAGATTAGCAGCGATGATATTGAGCTGTAATACGCAGTGTAGACGTATTATGGAGGATTGCATTTTTATTGAAAGAAATGGTAAGGCTTTTTAGAGCATAGTTGTTTTATGAAAGCTCTAATACGTAGTGTAGACGTATTATGGAGTATTGTGATGCACTATAAAATAGTATTGTGTAAAGGAGAATAGTGAAAGTTCAAAGTATTAATATTTAATTGACCTACAGTCGAAATGACAGGAGAGTTGGCGGAAATATGTAGTGAGATGATTTAAAACTCAAATTGGTTTGTTAATTCTATTAACATTATTAACAATATTTTGACAATGTTTACGTATGAGCTTGGCTTAATTTCCTGGCCATATCAGCTCGGAATTGGAATAAACCACGACGGTAAAATAATGCAAGCAGCATTAATAAATATTAATACATATTAATAAACATCAATTAACATTAATAAGCATTAATAAGAATTATTAAAACTTAATAATATTTATTAATAATACATAATGAAATAATTGATATTTATAACATTAATAATTATTTTGAAGTAGGAATAATTGTAAGTGTTTTATATTATTGATATTTGATAATATTGGCATATGAAGTCGCTTGACAGCGCAATACTTTATTGAAAGTATACTCGTAATTAATGTAAATTATTCTACGGATGTATATATTAATGATAAGGCGGAGAGAACGTAAATGTAGTGTTTTATAATACAATGTTGCAATAATTTCATAAATTAGTGAATTATGTAAAGCTTCTCCGGACCTTGCTCTTCAAATTTTATTGCATCTCACCAATCCAACATGGAGGCTGTGCAAAATATTTCACCAGCATTATACTGTATATCTACGAAACTATTAATGCAATTACCCTGAAATTTTGTATGGTGATGAAGGGCACATCTAGAAGTATACTTAAGTGACTTAAACAAGCTGTTGTGTACAAAACGAACATTGCGGCCATGCGAAATTGAAACTTTTAAATACTCTTTTCTCGCGATTTAACTATACGAGCGCAGTTAAACATGGTACAGCAAATTTCTATACACATTGTAATGCACTAACATCTAATTTAGTTCAATTGTTTACACAACTTCAAGATGGCGGATGTGCGAAATTTTAAAGTTAAGTTTTAATTTCTTGTGTCCTAATTATGCGATCGAAGTCAACGTTGGAATAATGAACCTGCGCAATAATCGTCATCTAGTACTACATAACACTATGGCCTACATATATAAAAATCCATCATGACGACCATCCAAAATATTTAGACGGTTCTTAATATCTACCTATCTTTTACAGAAATCAAACTGAAATTTCGTATGTTGATAGAGCCTGACAACCTAAGTAGGATATATGAAAATAGGCTGTTATTTTCTTCACGGAACTACTTGTTCATTATGTAGGCCTAACTACATAACTCTAAGAGTTCAAAATAATACTGTATTTTTTGGCTTATATGTGTATCTTTTGAGACTTTGAACTTATGTGGCATAAGCGGAGATGTCTTTGTGTGAGACATTCTTACTGTTTTGATTGGTCACAGACGAGATTTCTTTTGTGTGAACATTGTTGCTGAATTATTGGATCAACGTGTGGTTTCCCGTCCGCATTATGTTCAATGTTGTTTTTCGAATACATGCCATGAGGCTGCTGATTAATTTCGACAGTTACTTGATCAACATCACTCTGTGTTTTTCATGTGTCGTGAAAGACGACATCTTTTTAGCCTATTTTCAATTTTGAAAAATTAGGCTTATGAGATCACCTTTTGTCCGTGTGTGTGTGCGTGTGTGTGTGTGTGATTCGTGTGTGTGTCCCCCCCTAATAAAATCTAAACGGCAGGAGCGATTTCAATGAAACTCGGAAAGTTCATAGCACTATTCCCGGCGACCTCGACCGTGCCCTTCAAATTTTGATACGACTCACCAATCCAACATGGCGGCTGTGCGAAATATTTCACCAGCATTCAATATCTCCGAAACTATTACCGATATTACCCTGACATTTTCTATGGTGATAGAGGGGACTACTATAAGTTCACTTATGTGACTTTTGAAAACATGGTAACTACAAAACCAACATGGCGGCCAAGCGAATTTGCGACTTTTAAATAGACGTTTCTCGCGGTTTGACCAACCAAACGCAATGAAACTTGGTACAGTATATGTTTATATACATTGTAATGCACCGACATCTAACTTCGTTCAATTGTTTACATAATCACAAGATGGCGGATGTGCGAAATATTTCACCGGCATTCTATATCTCTGAAACTATTAGCGGTATCTCCCTAAAATTTTGTACGGAGATAAAGGGCACTACTGGAAGTCATCTGTAAGATTTTCAAAAACCAGTTAACTACAAAACGAACATGGCGGCCAAGCGAATTTGAACATTTTAAATAGACCTTTCTCGCGATTTAATGTTCCAAGCGCACTGAAACCTGGTACAGGAAATATTTATACACATTGTAATCCACTGGTATCTAATTTAGTTCAATTGTTTACATAACCTCAAGATGGCGGCAGTGCGAATTTTAAAATTAAGTTTTTATTTCTTGTGATGTAGTCATGCGATCGAAGTGAAAGTTTGAATAATGAACCTACGCAGTAATTTTCCTTTAATGGTACATGACTCTATGGCCTATACATTTAACAATCCAACATGGCCACCATCCGAAATATTTAGACGATACTGAATATCTACGAATCTATGTATTTAACAATCAAACTGCATTTTTAATGTTCATAGGGGCTATGAACTTAAGTTCACCTATAGGACTTTAAATAACCTGGTGATCACAAATCCAACATGGCGGTGACGCGAATTATAAATATTCACATGGACGTTTCTCGCAATTTAACCATCCGCGTGCAGTGAAACTTGGTACAGTAAATCTTTATCCGAATGTTAATCCACTGGCATCTAATTTATTTCAATTGTTTCCATAACCTCAAGATGGCAGCTGTGAAAATTTTTAAATCTCCTTGTTTTTTCTTGTGTCCTAATTATGCGATTGAAATCTGAATGCTACACGTACACAATAATCTGAATGTAACAGTACATAACTCTAGGACCTACATATATAAAATCCAACATGGCGACCATCCGAAATATTTAGTCGGTTCTCAATATCTACGAATCTATTATAGCAATCAAACTGAAATTGTGTATGTTGATAGAGGCAATTAACATAAGTAGGATATATGAAAATAGGATGTATAGTTCTTCACGGAACTACTTGTTTCTTCTAAGCCAATATTCAAGTACACTTTCAATTTTTATTGCACTCATTGTTCGATTTAATTTTAATATAATTTTGTGTATTTCACTTCTCTTTGTTTTTGCTTTTCAATTATGTTCCTTTCCATCTCACCAAGTTGCGTAATTTTGTTTAACCCCTCACGTCTCTCTACTTTGTATCTCACCTGCGCCCCTTCTATTCCTCCCACGCCTCTCCTACGATGTTTCATCACAACATCTAAGCACACATTTGGATTTCTCAAAAGGACTATTCTTCAGGTTTCCTTTGAAGACAGACGTGTCCTTTTACATTTCAGTAAGTTTCACTAAGATTTCATTATTGGATTGCATGAGTTAAGTTGATTAAAATACGTGTATTCTTGCTGTTGAGAGAAATTCAAGCATCTTATACGTGTTCAAAGTTTGGGAAGTTCCTTTGTCTTTAAAATAGTGTGCACTCTCTCGAGTGGATGGAATGACAAGTGCTTGTAGGAGAGCAGGATAAGTGTCTCCAAGAGTTTATCGAGGTGTAATACATAGACATTTCATACATACTCTACCTTCCAGACGTCTCGTGTCTCGTGCTCACTGCGATACTACTCCCAAGCTAGGACTAATTGAACACCAGATCTTCATTAACTGAAATCAGGGATGCAATGAATGCCGGGAATGATGTACTGCCAGGTATTCCTTCAGTCGGAATAATCTCTCTCTAAATCACAGCATCTTGATTAAATTGCGTATATAATTACTTAAGGTGACAACAGAGTGAACGTGAAAACGAGGTACGACTACAAAACGATAAACAGAGGTTAGATGAACACTGGGTGATAAGGGTCTTTGTACACTTCTTAGTGTATAAATCTCAAGAAATATATTTTTAGCCTGCTTTCGTCATACGAAATACAGGCCTGATCACCTTTTGTCAATGTTTGTGGGTGTGTGCCCATAATGAAATCTAAACGGTTGGGGGGATTTCAAAGAATCTCGGCAAGTATATGCTACTAGGTTGTCTCACCTCGCCGTGCCCTTTTATAATTTAATACGTTTCACCAATCCAACTTGGCGGCACCACCATGCTATATATCCAAAACTCCTACTTACATAAACCTGAAATTTTGTATGGTGATACGGAATACTACCCTCAAGTAAACAAACATAGCGGCCATATACATTTGAAATGAAAATCCACAGCCTGCTTCCAGTCTCCGACCGGGTCAGGAATGGAATGAATGAAGCCCCCATCTAGCGGCGAGGATATGACCTGTGCCGGCTGCCGAGGCCTGACGCACTTCTCTGGGGCAATGATTAAATGAATGACAGATGAAATGAAATGATAGTGGAGAGTGTTGCTGGAATGAAATTTTGACAGGGAAAACCGGAGTACCCGGAGAAAAACCTGTCTGCCTCCGTTTTGTCCAGTACAGATCTCACATGGAGTGACCGGGATTTGAACCACGGACCCAGTGGTGAGAGGCCGGCGTGCTGCCGCATAAGCCACGGAGGCTCAGCGGCCATACACATTTAAAATATTTAAATGAACTTTTCTCGCGATGTTCTTATCCGAGAGCAGTGAAACTTGGCACTGTAGATGTATCCACATGGTGTCATCTCCTGGTCATTAATAGAATACACTTGTTTTTTAAAACTCAAGATGGGGGTTGTGCGAACATTTAAAATTTACTAATAATATTTTGTGTCTTTATCAAGTGATCGAAATGAAGGTTTGTATAATGGTTGGTTGGTTCTTAAGTTTAGGGGCTGCGACAACGCGATCATGTAGCCCCGTGTACTTTGGGTGTGTGTAGAATCTGTCTGATAACCGGTGTTAATGGTGATGACTGTATTAGTGTGTGTTATTTGTTTTTTAATTTAAGTACTGCAACTTAGAATTTTTCAAATAGTTCCTACTTTTGCCGCCAAGCGCCACCGTCAACGACTACTAGGCCAAGTTCAGAACTTAGCTACTTGACGCCACCGCAGTCGGCTCTTGGCAACGAACGTAGAAACCTAAGAGCGTTGTTTACATTCTTAACCTATCCAATTTAGCTTCACACAGGTGCATTTAGTGGAAGGTTCTTTAACATACCATAAATCTATGACATGGGACCGCCGCACAGTGGGCCAGATTATTGAAAACGTGGCCAAAATATAAAGAGTAGTTAAATTTGCACGAAAGTTAGCATGTAAAGGTTATCGAAGTTGCTGATTAAGAATATATTAAAAATTCAAAATGGCGGGTCCAAGATGGCGGGCAAATATTGATAAGTCATTTTATTCTTATAAAAGTAATTTTTTGGGAATTATCGAAGTTCCTAATGGAGACTATAAGTTCAAAAATGTAAAAACCAAAATGGTGGATCCAAGATGGCAGACAAAAATTGATTGAAGTATTTTTATTTATATAAAAGTCAATATTTAGGGGTTGTTGTAGTTGATGGTTAAAATACAAGCTCAAAAAATGAAAAGCTCAAAAAATGGACCAAATAGTGGATAGAAGAAAATGGTGTAAAATATTACAAAAAATAATTTTAATTCAATTACAATTATTCATTTGGTAAATTGTTAGTAACTATAACTAGAAGTTGTCGTTTACTTCTTCTTTTTCATCTTCCATCATCTTCTTTTTCTTCTTCTGCTTCTACAACTGAATCTTCTTCATCATCATCATCATCTTCAAAGACTGTTTCCTCATCATCTGCATCGGAATCTTCATAATCTTCCGGCACAGGAACTAAGAGGGCAACGAATTCTGGCGACAAACTCTTCTGTTTCTTTGGTGATGATTTGCGTAGAGAAGAAATATAGGGATCTGTGGTTGCCAACGATCTTCTGAACACGTCTTCCATAGTCTTACCTCTGGAAAAAGATCGAGAGAAACACAGGCGATATTACCTTATTGGTTGATTCTTGAGCATCCTCAGACAGTTGACCGACGAGTAAAATGGCCGACGTAATATATTCTGGTACGTGGATCAACAATCTATAGACAGCTGTTGGTATGTTGTACCAAGAGTATTCTTTGACGTAGTGTCTGGCAATTGCTATTAGGTAAGCTTGAAACTTTTCAACGTTGATTTGATGTCCGCTCGAAATCGTCTGCAAAACAATGTGAACACGGGGGATTAGTTCTTCGGTAACTCCAGTTATCAACGCTGATGTTGGAGTGTTTTCAAAGAAACGTCGAGCGGTGTTTCCGTCCTTTTTCTACTTATTATATTCTTTGCAATGCTTCTAGGCATCGATTATAATTTAAATTGTACAAATGTTGATCATAATTAATTAATTTTATTGTCATTTTTCAACCTTTCTGAACAATGACATTTTGCAAGTAATTAAAATGTGGCTCTAGGCCGGAGTTGATACTAGTAGATGGATTTGAAGGTTAATTTCCAAAGATAATAATATATACTTGCGGACACAGTGCAAAGGAAAGCGGAATGTCGAGGAATTCGTAACTTACCTCTATTTTTAAGCACATTTTAAAAATTGCTCGTGCATTTTCCGGTATTAAGTTAATTAAAAGAAAACATGTATAATTAATGATTTAATAATGACATAAATGATTTCTTTAATTAGTACATACCTCATGGAACACATTCTATATTGAAAATTTTCGCTTCACTTACACAGAACACAAATATTTATCTATAACGACAAGACTATTTTGTAGCCTGGCAGGCTGCACGCACCGCTAACAATGAATTGACATGGTTGACCTGAAATATAAAGGACGAAATGAACACCGGCTCGTCCGCACAACTGGTATTCATTAGTCTCAACATTACTGTAGCCTACCCGATAGTCCAAAATTCCTATCTATAAACTTTCTTTTTTCCTTTTTGGCCACGTTTTCAAGATTCTGGACCACTGTGCGCCGGCTATAATTCCCCTCCGAAGGAAGGCATACTGAGGGAATTTTAACGCTCTTAAAAAATCCGATGGCTTCGGCTGGGTTTGAACCCGCTATCTTGGGCATCGAAGCTCAGCATGCTACTGTTAAGGGCCGAGCTCTTAGGGCTCAGGACCCTACGACCCTAAAAGGGAGAGAGGACCTACACCACTGACCTCACATGCTGGACATCTACATCTAAACCCACGACCACCAGAATGCTCCAAAAACACCTAAACACCGTCTTCTACCCAAAATCCGCCCCCAGGCTGGGAATATAACAAGCCTATATATTTTCTTTACACTGTAAGGAGACGGCCACCTGACACGAGGTGGTTAGTCAACACCTTACATCACACATACACAAAGACACTATCGCCGGTATTTGGGACATCAACAATGACGACACGCCGACTCAGCAACTGGAGAACCTTTCAGAGGAAGGCCCCGAGGAGACCGAATATCTGTTGCGGCCCACGACTCTGTGCATCTGTTTCCAGCTCCGACGCGTCGTCATCACCAGGTGAGAGAGTGTGCTCAGACTTCCTCATTAACTTGTAATCCTTCATCCACACCTAAACTTACAATTGTATTACATTTGTCCTTCACTAAAAGGGACGCCACAATTACCATAACCGATCAAATAAATACTGATCAGTAACCTACACTATGTGCATCAATTCACACTGACTTTACACCTGTACGCCCAACCTGTTCTTTCCTAATTGTCCCTGACCGTGAATACTAGGAAGTGCAACGTCAGGTATTCCATTGTGCTCGCATAGTAGTAAGTCAGCCAGCGGCCAAGCTGCCGACTCTGCAGAGAGGCTCGCTCTTACTCGCTCATATTTAATCGCTACTCTTAGTTAATAGCTCCCTCATTGTCGCACATCCCTTGGCAAGTAATCGCACCCCCGTAGATTTGTACCCCCATTACATTACATCCTTTTACCAACACGTACACTTGCAGTTCCCCCAATTACGCGGAATTTTGCACCCTTCAGGAAACCACCCCTAAATTAGACATCAACACTCACTTGTTCGTCCCATCCCCAAACACCGGGATTAAACAAATTGATGGAGGCCGGGTACCACGCAAATTAAGGGTAGGGACTCACACAATGAGCCATCGTGGTAGATCGGTAGAAGTACCTAGAGCAGCCAAGAAAAAGTAGGAATAAGTAGGGAAAAAATTACGCTATTTCTTTCTCTTTTTTGAACAGAAGGGGTAATTTTTAACCCACCCACCCACCCCAGTATAGCGAGTCATTGTAGAAGATAATTCTTTTTATTTTTAACACACATATAAATATGAACACACCCGCACGACAGGCCATGCTGAGGAACATTGATTTGTACCAGGGGATCATAGCATCCCACAGCAGAATTAGGGAACAGCAGGACCGCTTGCGAAAAGTGCAAAAGCTCGTGCAGATGCAGTATGGACCGATCATAAGGGCACTTACCAACCCGCAGAGTACCAGCGGAAAGTCCCGGAAGATCAGGGCTAGAATAGCCACAATTAGAACATAATTAAATCTTACACACTGGCGGCTACATAAAAAACACGATGAGTTGACACAACAATACTACACATTGAGGGAGGAACACCATAGGGCGCAAACACAGAACACAAAGGTAGCCGACCAAGCTAAAGAGCTCACGAGCGATTACGCCGAGCTTTGGGGCGAATTTGTAAAGCTCCAAACTACTAACATTCATTTTGAGCTGGCAACAGGAAACCTCACAAAGCACGGAGACGACATCGACATAGACACATTAATACAACAATTCACACGGATGTCTGTCTCGGACACAACCAACACAAGAAAGGAGGAGGTCGTGGCCCGGAACAGCGAGCTGGCCACTCCAAACCCCAACATAATAACACCCACACGGCCTAGACCGCCAGTGAAGAGGGCAGTTCTGCCAGAACAGAGGCAATACACCAAGCTGCCAGGCAGAAACATGCAGCTGTTGAGGGTAGTTAACCACCCTACAACCCTACGAAGGGGAGTAGAGGAACCCATAAACTGGGCGGACGACATTGAGGACCTAACACAGCGATTCACGCAATTGCCCACAGAGACGCATAACAAAACACAGGGAAAGGAGACAGCCGTGGCCATACCACAGAAACCGGCCAGGTTAGGCTCCAAAACACTGCAGGGGCATTCACTTACATATACACAATTTTAGCGCCAGTTCAGAGGGCAATTTTGCCAGAACGAAGGCCAAAGCATACACCAGCCCCATCAGGACAAATGCATAAGAGGGTGCTGCTTTCAAATCCTCAGAGTGCAAAACGCACGCCTTTGCATACTGCCCAGGCGCAAACACAAAGTGCACGGGGCATAAGGGAGGTTTTATTACCTACCCCACAAGGCCAGGCAGACAGGAGGACACACACCCCATAGACACTGCTAGGGCAGTGCGAAGGAAAGGCAGCCCTTCAGGCGCCAACATACCTAGGCCGATAAATAGGCACCAGCTCCCTTTACTGAAAACACCCCAGGAAAACGGTAGTAAAGCACCCCAATGGGAACCAAGAGCCTATGCCTTCGTCATAGGGCGAAGTCACTCAACACGATGGGCAATGGCACTCGGTCGGCAGTGAAATTCACTGACCAGGGAAAGCCAAATATTCCCAGGCCCAGATACGCAAAAAATTGTTTTTTCTTTCACAAGAAAACAGTGAAATACTCGCAAACCCTCACAATACGGGGCAATACACACAAAATGTTTCATAAGAAACACTCAAACACTAATACACCCTCACCAAATAGGGGCACATATATGGCCCAAAATTATACGGTGTATATATATAAAATGTGATTCACATGTGCACATTATTCCTTACATTGCCTACACTGAAGGTAAAACAGAGATATCCGTGTAGAATATAGCCCTTATTAAAGAGGCTGAATGTGCCAAAAAGGGTAGCGATACGGATGCGACCGAACCCAGGCTCCCAGAGAGGACCAACACACATTTACACGCACGGCAATGGAGAACACATAATTATAAAACTTTTCATAGACACTAGCCTTCGTTCACACAGAGACACACTATAAAACATGTTTCCCAGATGCCCAAGACAAGGTATCCAGTAAGGGAAAGCATACCTTATAAATGTATAAAGGTAAGAAAGACATGAACATTCTATGTTATATTACTATGTCACATTGTAAGACACTGCGCAAAATGTGCGCCACAGAACAGGAAAATATTTCTCATCCCCTTCGACAGTGGCTAAGCTAAGTGTGAACACCATAGGGGGAAATCACAGACTTAGGAAAAACCCACATATTTTTGGAAGGCATGGGTAGATTATAGGCTAGGGAATAACCCACCCACCAAGGGAAGATGATTAAGAGAAGGAAGTAGATTTGGGATTGGAAAAGAAGGATAGAAGAATAGGAGGAGAGTCCCACAAAAGTTATTAATTTGACTTTTAATCCATTTAGAAGCGGTTGCCACCGCAAATATGTGCTCGGATACCTAAAGTGGGTACGAGCTTGGTCGAAGCTGACGGGAACCGCAGCTAAGGCTTGGGCAGTTTGCCAGAGAGAAGCTTTAGTGTGTTTCCTCCCAAGCACGAATGAAAGTACTATAGGGAAGGGTGATGGTCTGGCCAGACAGATAGTAAAGGCTTTATTGAGCATTAACGAGGGCATAAACCTAGGAAGAGCTAGGAAAGCCAGGATCCTGCCTAACTGTAGTATCAGAGAAATGATGAATCCGAAAACAAATATTTAATTTATTTAACAATGCAGGAAGTTTGAGGAAATTAACAATTATGCAATATAATTTTAATAAACATAGTTCATTTGAACTTTTTAACAAATAGGGTCGCAGACCTCTTAACATCAAACAGTTGCTCCAGGCAATTGACAATTTTTAAGGTTTTTTAAACCGTGTATAAAAATCTTGGTAAGATTTCATAAATAGGCAAAATGGAATAATTAAAGTTTTAACATTTACAGGAGTACAGGCAGTGTACTATACGAAACCTCCGAAAGAACATTCTAACGAGAATAACAACTTCGAAGATAACAAAATGTAAAACATAAAGAATAAAAAGGAAGTTCCTACAACTTCTTATATTTATACAGAGTTAATATATGAGAATTATACAAAGAGGGCAGGTCACTTACTGTGAAACCTGGAGAAAGTGAAAAGGAAGTTTCTAGACTTCCTATGTTTAATTAGGAATCATGAGAAAAATGGGGCAGTTTCCATTTCGTGAAACCTGAACATGACTCGCTCAAGAGCTTAGAGAATTGTTTTCCCTGATTTTGAAGGGAGGAACAATTTAAGTTTGAAACGTGTGTTAGACACGTATCACAAAGATTATACAGAGATACTTAATGATAAACCAACAAAAATGGAAGGGCACTTCTTGGAATGACACCTTATTGGAACAGACCTAGATTAAAAATGTATTGCAGATTGTTAGTTAGAGGTTTAGGAAAGAGAAATGGGAATTGAGGAAAATGTTCATGGCCTTATTTGAATATAAGCGGACGATCGCGACGCGGTAGAAAAGTTGAGCAAGCACTAGTTTTCACTATAGTTCATTGAAACATATGAAATGTTCACTGTGGAGACACAAAGTTTGTGGAAAAGAAAGTTATTGCAATTATAGGAAGAACTGATTGCACTATATAGGTGAGAGTCTATTTCTTGAAACAGTTGTGATTTACAATTAAATGCGCCATAGAATGTTCCAGCGGTGGACGAAAATTCACTATTGTAGTAATTTAGTTTTAAACAGAATTCTCCCAAGTACGTGAGAAATACATGACGGCAGGACTCGTAGATTGAGTACCGAATCTGGAAAGTTCCAGAACAATCCCAGTAGTGAAATGGGGCTAATGTAAATCCAGCGGAGGAAATAGTTTTAAAATTATAGGCAGCGGGTATTAGATAATATCCCACGTAGCGAGAGGATTTCTCGTTTGAATCGCTTAAGAAAAGCTCTTTTATAGTAAGGTTGGCTTATACAAGTAAAAGCTCAACATGGCAAAACCCACGAAGAATGATTATTGCCCCAAAGTAAATAATTTCACACTGCCTATAATTAAAAGCACTTGGAAGTTAAAACCATGAAGATGAGGTTAAAACTTTTTTAAAAATGGTACTTATCTCGATTTCATGTTGAAGTCGGAGTTCCTTATGAAGACTATCTAGCCAACATGGCGTAGAAGAGTGTGTGCCTCTTAGTTTGAGGCTAGCTCGAGAGGAGCTTTGACTGATCGAGTCAACTGCAGACGGAGAAGTGAGAGCAGCTCAACGGAGCACGGAGAGACCACGGAAGGGGGAGAGAGTGGGGGTAGGAAACAAAAGGTATACATATCAGCATAACCAACTTAAATACAACAAAATAATCTTCTTTTGCTGAGCTGGTCTTCAAAGAGTTGACAACAGTATCTGGTAGCCAAATGGATATGGAATTCCTCTTGCGCGAGGAAGAGTTGAAGAGCTTCAGAGATTTGTTGTTATATGACGCTAGGTGGGTCACAGAATATATATCTGGAACAGACTCATACAAAATATAAGAGACCTGAACCCCTAAGAGAGAACAGAAGATCACTGTTGGTGTTTGACAAAGAGGAAGGAAGAAATGAACATGCAAAGAGCAGTAAAAGTTATATCTCAGGTACCGTGTATTCAAAGAATACACCATACTGGGGGGACAGACACCAACAGCGAGCAAGAAAAACAAGTACAGTAATGAACAATTGTCGAAAAGTAGTCTTGTGATCTGACCATTATTGATCAAGACTCTGAATACCCTGACTCTCCTATCTCTTCCAGGGTAACACTTAGTCACTTTTCCAAAAGGCCCGACTAGGGGGGGTGGAACATCCCTAACCAAGACCAAGTCTCCCACTTGAATGTCGGGACTGGAAAGAAACCACTTCTGCCTCCGTTGCAAGGAAGTTAAATATTCCAAGTTCCATCTTTTCCAAAAAGAATTACGGAGGGCTTCAAGTTTCCGCCAAACAATTAGTAAATCAAAATCCCTGAAAGAATTAGGAAGGGGAGGAGGGGGAGAGAGAGAAGTGCGTGTAAAGAAGCGACCAGGTGTAAGTGGAAGGAGGTTATCAGGGTCATTGGAAAGCGGAGTTAAAAGGCGAGAATTATCGACAATTTCAATCACGAAATAGCTGGAAGCTGAGAAAAATAAAGCACTAGTAAAGATTGCGATACGATGAGAAAGAAGAATTGGCAAGTTTAAACAAAGCGTATAGGAACAAGTACATCTATTCAGGACAAGAATATACCAAATAAACAAAGGAACTATGCGAGTAGAAAGCAAGAACGCCATAGGTAACAAACGAGTAGCCATAAACAATGACCTCAGGTTATAATGAGTATCAAAGGGGTTACTCACAAAAATACTTAAGTCAGCGAAAAACGTGACAGGACAAGTATGAATACAAAAACACATCGAATGTGACGACGAGAAAAAACAAGTTTGTTCATCAATGAACATTAAGATCGCAAAATATGCAAGCAAAGTGAAATACATGAACGCGTGAGAAATACGCAACGAAGTTTTAAAACAGGGATCGAAGCAGATATAGAATACGAACATGTGAAAGTGAGAAACGTAAACAAGTACGGCCTTGACACACATAGTACAACGAGATAAGACATATAAATAGCTGACAGAGTCCTTAAGCGGAACAAGTTTATTTTGGGAAGTAGGTAAACGGCTTCTGTACTTGTGGTAGCAACTCGACAGACAATGCTTGGCAATCAGCCAGAGTTGAGATAAGAGAAACTTGCTTTGACCTTTGGCAATCATACAGGAAATAAACAACAACTTGGCGTTATTCAGGCTTGTAAACAAACAGGTTTGAAAAACAAGCAGTTCGGAGTACACACACACTAGCTGAATCAGCTGTAACTTAAAGCAGAACGAGTAACACGACATGCAGTCAATCGTAACTTGGACGTGAAAAAGCAATTTAAAGCTATATGAAATAAAAGAGGAAATCAATTTCGCATAATTGAGAGGATCACGAAATCGGACAATTTTCAACAAAAAGAAGCTTAATTCTTCCGAGCAAAGAAGACAAGCTGGGACATTGAGACGAAGGTTATGCATAAGAATAGTTATTCTAGATGCTATAGAATTCAGAGTTTCAATCGGTTTCATGAGCGACTTCCAATTGCGAGGAAGGGGGGAGGAGCCGGCCGTGGCCATCCTTCTACATAACGAAAGAAGTGAAACATAGCGTACAGCAAAGTGATGGTGACTGATAGCCATGGTTTTACACAAGGGGAAGATAGTTTTCGAGGAATAGTTTAAGCAATTAACTGCTATAAAAAATGACATAAGAAGATAGACGAAATAACACAAAGCAAGGCGAACTTGAATTGCCATTTTGTGCGGGAAGAAAGAAAAGCCATTTAAACAACTTACAGGGTTAGCGCAGTTGTTCAGGATAAGACATCGTTTCGACAAGTGGTTTTCAAAAATATTGAAATCTGAAACATGAGCGTTCTCTTTTTCAGAAATGGGATTTATGTCAGCTGTGACGAAATGACATTGCGTTTTGGTTTGAACACTGGGATGTTTGATTTCACCAGTAATAACCCAACCAAAATCGGTGTCTCTAGCGACCACGGTTGAAGATAACTTGCGTGTTTGTTTGCGAATGCAATTCCAAAAAACATTGGCACTGAAAAGCACATCAATGGGACCTTGAGCATTAAACTGAGGATCGGCTAACCTTAAGTGCGAAGGAATCTTTAATCCGGAGGTATTGATAGAGTGACTTGGAGTGTCCTTGCCAATACTGGTAAGAAGGAGACAGTTTAAATTAAGATTGGTGTTTCTTTGGCAAACGTCTCTGATTTTCAATTTTGAAGACTGCAAAACTTGAGTTTTCAAATTGTCAATGCCGGTCACATTGATAGAAGTAGGCGATGACGAAAGACCTAGTTTTTTAATCAACGATTGCGAAACAAAGTTGTGCGTTGAAGCGGAATCGAGAAGACCACGGGTTTTGAACCAATTTCCAAATCTATCTTGGATTTCAAATTGTACAGTGGTCAACAGGGTTTGCGCACTGTGAAAAGTGTCGGAGTGGGAAATGCAGGAAGAAGCATTAGTTTGTTCGGAGCTGCTCTGCATGGAGCTTAAAGAGGCGGGTGCTGATGACCTCGATTTATCGTGAACGTGCAATAAAGAATGATGCGTTTTTTTGCAATGAAAACAGAGATTTGATGACGTACAGTTCGAAGAAGAATGCTTAGGTGATAAGCAATTGAAACAATGCTTGCTGTTTAAGACAAACTTTCTTCGATCTTCGACAGACAATTCTTTAAAGGATTTGCACAAATACAATGTGTGAAGCATTTTACAGAGCGTGCATTTTAATGATTTGTTAAGCGGCCTGATATCTTATCTTGAATGATTAAAAGAAGAACGGGTTTGTTTGTTTTCGACAAATGGGGGCTGATGTCCCTTTGAAGAAGCAAGTTTTTTTTCAAAAATTTGACACTGAGGATTCGTTTCGACTTTTTCGCACTGAAATGCGAGTGCTGTAAGGAATTGACATCGACTGTTGAGAAACGAGATAAGGTGTTCGAAGGAAAATTCTTCCTTGCGAGCGAGTTCGATCTCCCAGGCCTTCAGTGTCGAAAAATCGAATCTTGATGTAGCTAGGTGAATAAGTATGGTGTCCCATGTTTGGACAGGCTGTTTTAGTTGGTATAACGCTCTGACATTTAACTGCATAGAATCTAAGAGGTCTCTTAAAGATGTGACGTCATTAGGTTTGACGGCAGGTAAGTTGAAGAGATAACGGATATGACGAGCTACACTCAAACGTAAATTGCCATATCTCTCTTTAAGGAGATTAAAGGCGATGTGGTAGTTGTCTGCGCTTAAAGGCAGTGACTCCACCAAGGTCAAGGCCTCAGATTCCAAAGACGTACGGAGGAAATAAAATTTATGTATGTCTGGGATCTCGATATTTTCATGAATTAGGGAGCAGTAAAGTTCGTAAAAAGAATACCATTCACCTTCCTTGCCTGAGAAGTGCGGTAGGCTTATCTTGGGAAGTAACGGTTTCGGTTTGTTCTTGTGAACTGAAGCGGGTGCTAACTGGGCCGGATTGATGACCCTAGTGTCCGGTTCTGAGATATTGCGGATCAGTTGGTGGGCCTTTGCAATTCCTTCAAAGTACAAGGGTTCGACCTCGTCCCGATCCGATTGCAGGTCTGGACAAGCGGATTCGATCTCGGTTTGAATTTGGTCATAATAATCATAAGACCGTTCGTACAACTTAAGACGATGTGTTAAGATATCTAAATCACACTCGGCGGGATTTAATTTGCTGATGAAATTTCGGAATCTAGTGAGTTGCCCTTTATAAGAAGAACGTCTAGCAATGAGAGTTTCATCTTTTTCAGTAGGAGCCATGTTAAAGAATAAATTGAAATACAACTCACGAAACTGTAGAACCTTGGAGATGCTGTCAAGCTGGCAGCAGAGAATGGGTCGAAAGAACAGGACACACCATAGGAGACAGGAGCGGCCTCTTTCCCGTTCACAGGCTTTGCACGACGTAGGTATAGCTGAAAAATCCAAAGCAGACGTTAATACTTTGCCAAGTATTGTCAAATGACACTTGACAAACAATGGACATAAAAAATGGACTCTCCCGGGTTTCTGGTACCAAATTTTGGGTAGATTATAGGCTAGGGAATAACCCACCCACCAAGGGAAGATGATTAAGAGAAGGAAGTAGATTTGGGATTGGAAAAGAAGGATAGAAGAATAGGAGGAGAGTCCCACAAAAGTTATTAATTTGACTTTTAATCCATTTAGAAGCGGTTGCCACCGCAAATATGTGCTCGGATACCTAAAGTGGGTACGAGCTTGGTCGAAGCTGACGGGAACCGCAGCTAAGGCTTGGGCAGTTTGCCAGAGAGAAGCTTTAGTGTGTTTCCTCCCAAGCACGAATGAAAGTACTATAGGGAAGGGTGATGGTCTGGCCAGACAGATAGTAAAAGCTTTATTGAGCATTAACGAGGGCATAAACCTAGGAAGAGCTAGGAAAGCCAGGATCCTGCCTAACTGTAGTATCAGAGAAATGATGAATCCGAAAACAAATATTTAATTTATTTAACAATGCAGGAAGTTTGAGGAAATTAACAATTATGCAATATAATTTTAATAAACATAGTTCATTTGAACTTTTTAACAAATAGGGTCGCAGACCTCTTAACATCAAACAGTTGCTCCAGGCAATTGACAATTTTTAAGGTTTTTTAAACCGTGTATAAAAATCTTGGTAAGATTTCATAAATAGGCAAAATGGAATAATTAAAGTTTTAACATTTACAGGAGTACAGACAGTGTACTATACGAAACCTCCGAAAGAACATTCTAACGAGAATAACAACTTCGAAGATAACAAAATGTAAAACATAAAGAATAAAAAGGAAGTTCCTACAACTTCTTATATTTATACAGAGTTAATATATGAGAATTATACAAAGAGGGCAGGTCACTTACTGTGAAACCTGGAGAAAGTGAAAAGGAAGTTTCTAGACTTCCTATGTTTAATTAGGAATCATGAGAAAAATGGGGCAGTTTCCATTTCGTGAAACCTGAACATGACTCGCTCAAGAGCTTAGAGAATTGTTTTCCCTGATTTTGAAGGGAGGAACAATTTAAGTTTGAAACGTGTGTTAGACACGTATCACAAAGATTATACAGAGATACTTAATGATAAACCAACAAAAATGGAAGGGCACTTCTTGGAATGACACCTTATTGGAACAGACCTAGATTAAAAATGTATTGCAGATTGTTAGTTAGAGGTTTAGGAAAGAGAAATGGGAATTGAGGAAAATGTTCATGGCCTTATTTGAATATAAGCGGACGATCGCGACGCGGTAGAAAAGTTGAGCAAGCACTAGTTTTCACTATAGTTCATTGAAACATATGAAATGTTCACTGTGGAGACACAAAGTTTGTGGAAAAGAAAGTTATTGCAATTATAGGAAGAACTGATTGCACTATATAGGTGAGAGTCTATTTCTTGAAACAGTTGTGATTTACAATTAAATGCGCCATAGAATGTTCCAGCGGTGGACGAAAATTCACTATTGTAGTAATTTAGTTTTAAACAGAATTCTCCCAAGTACGTGAGAAATACATGACGGCAGGACTCGTAGATTGAGTACCGAATCTGGAAAGTTCCAGAACAATCCCAGTAGTGAAATGGGGCTAATGTAAATCCAGCGGAGGAAATAGTTTTAAAATTATAGGCAGCGGGTATTAGATAATATCCCACGTAGCGAGAGGATTTCTCGTTTGAATCGCTTAAGAAAAGCTCTTTTATAGTAAGGTTGGCTTATACAAGTAAAAGCTCAACATGGCAAAACCCACGAAGAATGATTATTGCCCCAAAGTAAATAATTTCACACTGCCTATAATTAAAAGCACTTGGAAGTTAAAACCATGAAGATGAGGTTAAAACTTTTTTAAAAATGGTACTTATCTCGATTTCATGTTGAAGTCGGAGTTCCTTATGAAGACTATCTAGCCAACATGGCGTAGAAGAGTGTGTGCCTCTTAGTTTGAGGCTAGCTCGAGAGGAGCTTTGACTGATCGAGTCAACTGCAGACGGAGAAGTGAGAGCAGCTCAACGGAGCACGGAGAGACCACGGAAGGGGGAGAGAGTGGGGGTAGGAAACAAAAGGTATACATATCAGCATAACCAACTTAAATACAACAAAATAATCTTCTTTTGCTGAGCTGGTCTTCAAAGAGTTGACAACAGTATCTGGTAGCCAAATGGATATGGAATTCCTCTTGCGCGAGGAAGAGTTGAAGAGCTTCAGAGATTTGTTGTTATATGACGCTAGGTGGGTCACAGAATATATATCTGGAACAGACTCATACAAAATATAAGAGACCTGAACCCCTAAGAGAGAACAGAAGATCACTGTTGGTGTTTGACAAAGAGGAAGGAAGAAATGAACATGCAAAGAGCAGTAAAAGTTATATCTCAGGTACCGTGTATTCAAAGAATACACCAAGGCACACAGTAAGCTCAATTGCCACAAAAAGTCAGTAAAACTAACAAAAGGTATCACAGAGACTCAGGCCTAAGAGGCAACAGGAATAATCATCCTGAACAAAGACGGTCTCAAACCCGTGACCTTCTGCATACCAGGAAAGCAAGGTCCGGGAGCCATCCATTTGGAGGCCACAGACATAAGAGGCAGACCATAAAACACAGCTTAATGAGCACAAAATAGCAAAGCTGCCACCTACACCTAGTTGCCAGATATGCGACTAGAGGCCATGAAGTACACATGCACAGATGCATAAATTCCACAGACAGAGACATCATAATCAAGGCGCAGACACTTATCAAACACGGTAGAATACAGGAATTGAGAACGCGGTAATTGTAAGTAGACGCAGGATCATTTACAGGGCATTCGGGAGATTGGTTGGAACGAAGCACACAACTCTCACCGTACACGTAGCCTCATCACGTAGTCACGACAAGGAATCGTACATAAACAAAAATACACAGGGTAAAAACTTATTACAATTAGTGTTGGACGAATGGTAGAGCAACTCACGCAAAGGCACAACATGAGTACTTCACATTTGAGGAGTCAGTCGGCAAGGAAGCAGTCTGCTATCCAGCATGTGTTATCGCATATGCAACACGACACTCGTGTAAGGTCAGCGCGAACGCGCGTTGTACAAGGCGGCCAGAACAAGAACGTAGCACGATCATAATAACATTACGGTCGATAGAAACTCATTCATGGCAGATTCAACACCGCAATACGCCCACAAATCAAAATCACGCATAGCCAAAACGCTCACAAACACTATACACAGGGCATATTTTTACGTACACATGCCTGTTCATAGTAATCGCTAGGATAGCCGAAAAAGGGCGTTAGCGAACGCACAAAGATCCGTACCATACATTGGCTGGTCGCGTCAAGACCACATGTCTGGGAAATACGCAGTCACACAACGCAAACATAGTAGATAATCTACAACCTCCGATAGAGTAAGCGTACCTAGCAAAAAGTTAGCCAATGACAGCTAGTTGCGAATTACGCTACCAGAGGCCACACGGTAAAACACAGTAGGTATACATAATTTAGGGTCCACATTATAGCTAAGAACAGGCAGCCCAACGGATAGCAGGGAGAGAGGTTAACCGACTGAAGATCAACCAAGGCAGGTACATAGGTCACAGGACAACACAAAACGTACATTCACACAAACAGCCGACACAAAGATGGATATGTATGGGATACATTTTAGAAACAATGTGACTATAAACGAACCAAACATGCATTACTACAGAAGGTGGGAATACCACATTTCAACACTTAGCTCCGCGAGTAATTAACGCGGGACAGTCAGAAATACCCCAGAAATCGGACGAGATAGGCTCCGAAGGACGAGACAATAGGCACATTGACACAGGTCAAACAGATTAGGAAGGACGGATTCCGAAAAACAGCACAGAAAAAGACATCATGGAGCAAAAACACACTTTATCACACAAAAATACACCTATACAGACGTATTCCACGAACACGGGGAATATTAGGGGACCAGCCATACACTAACACAAAGCGTGGTAACACCACATTTTACAGACTGAAAATTATGGATATTCAGTGAGAAGAGTGAAATTACCCCGGACACAGGCGGAGTAGGCTATCTAGAAGTAGATAATAGATAATAGCTTTAGGGCAGAGAAATTACGAAAGCAGATTCCAAAGCAGGCTTAGTAACAGAAATTCCACAGATTAACACATTGCTCTTTTAAACAAACATATGGCGACACACGGACAGCGGGTCGACAGCACGTTTTGTTGTCATTCCCGCACGAGGCTGAAGAAACCAGCAACACAAGTACTGTAAACCACAACACCGGAAATCGCGCGCGGCACACACGGCGCATTCTTGCGTGACGACACCTACGGTATGCGGAACAAAATTTGCAACAGCGAAACGGTACAACAATACATAAACATGCTGACAACAATAGCGGAAGCCACACATTGGCAACACTGGATGTTTACACAGGAAGAGAGGACAGTACTACATTATGTTTTCCCTAAAACATTACTACATTTATGAAAGAACAGACTTAAATAAGGAGGCTACACTATTTCAAGCCGACCAGTGATAAACACTGAACAAGCATACAACGGTGATAGGGAACACTGACGGCGTGTGGCAAGCAGCCCACGCGACACAGATAAGCCGAATCCGATGTCAGGACACGCGACACGCAGCGGTCCAGCCGGAAGCGAGGCGCAAGGCACGACGCGCGCTAAAGCCGCGGCCGTCCCCCGCCCGCATGCGCCCAGCACATAGGGGAGCGAGGCAATTCCACACAAACACACAGACTAATTAAGGGCGGGTGAACACAGAATCCATAAAGGATCAATCCAACCCCACTAATAATTTCTTTCGAGATTACAAGGGCAATTCCGCCACATCTGTCTATAATCACAAGACACATAAATAGTATAGCGACAAAGGGTTAGCACATATATAACACACCCCATTTTTAGAAGGCTTCAGCATATAACGCAGGGAGGTACCACAACCATTATAGAACGGGCTAAGGGCCTAGCCCACGCGTAAAGGGACAAACCAACTCCCACGATATGTTACACATTTTAATTATGAACAGAGGCATAGGGTAGTATATAATAGACACATAAAGGACACGGCTATATTTAAAAAAAAGCTTGTAGTTTAACGTGACCGTCAATCTAGAGATCATGAGCCACGGGACCTCCTTTTTACGTGGAATCCGAACCACAGGACATGGCATTTCACTTCGAAAATCTCACATGCAGTGACCGGGAATCGAACCCGGACCGCCTTGGTGAGAACGGCTTTATTTAAAGCCAGATAGACAGGCCAAAGGGCGCAAATACACCCCAGCCACATTATAAATATTTTAGAGGGAATAAACCCGTGAACGGTACAGCCGTCACATTACCCAGAGTTAACAGGCACAGCAAACGGCGTCCAATATGATATTATAGATATTTTAGAGGACGCAAGGGATAACAGGCCCACGGGCATTATACAGAATGGTATTTTGATAGACACTAGATGCGTAATGCATCTCAACGGTACGTAGACGCTCAGCGAGCGCGAATTTAAACACCATCGAAGAGCGGAGGAAATTGTGGCACAGCCAAGAGAGAATGACACACCATGAAAGGAGCACAGGCGGATAACGCACTCGGGATGGCCACAGCATAGCTTACGGGCAAACATCCTCACACCCTCCCTTCCATACATCCTAATACCTAACACAAACTTGCACAAACACACATACATATACACTAAATTTAAATTATACATAGGGGTTGATTAGACATTCCTGCTTTTCACAAGTATGGGTCTACTGCATCTTGTGCCATTCCGCCCCCACCTGAATATTAGAGGTGGATCGGACACCAATATTAAGCGCCGTATGCGCATCTCTATATAGAGATGAGACCACATTAATACACTAACAAATATTTTGTTAAATAATCCCACATGCAGAAGACATAAACTTATTATACCCTAACACACCCCTTCTCCTCAAATGAGAGCAGACATGCGCTCATATCCATCGCGATGCATGAGACAACCCACCCAATCACCAAGGTTTATATTTTTTCATACCTGCATGACACATTTTCAATTTTGGACACCTGGGGAAAACCCACCCCATCCACTCACAGTAAAAACATCCTCATAGCATTACCGACTCTCGGCCACCATACATATAGAGTCCAACGATGCTGTAACCCTTCCCCACCACGTTTCAACCCTTACTTAACAAATAATACCCTATCGGACCCTACTAGCAAAGAACCCTACATTCCATAAACGTATTAACATGTCAAGAAACATAGCAAAGCATCAGCGCTGGAGATCCGATAAGGCAATGGAAGGCCAGAAGCAGGCACTGCGATTAGAATGCTCTACAACCCCAGAATACTAAAATTTTACCAAATCACACTAGTTAATACACTATACAAAATTGCACTTCCCCCAGTAAAAGGAATCTAAGGTCACACTAGGTGGTGACAAATATGCACGTCGGTGGAATGCCACAGAAGGGCAGAGCCGGGGAAAAACGGCAATGGATCCTGACACAGACTAAAGACGGAATAACGAAAGGTCGAAGCGACGATGACTTAGTGCGGGCAAACGTCGAGATCTCGGGTGTGCCTAGCCTGCCCCCGTGTCAGAGAAGGTTATACCCATTATGCGCTACGGTCATCGAAACCAGACCTGAAGGGGAGACTTTTGACGTCTGGTAGGAGAATTAGCCAACTCAGTATTAGACTCAGGAGACGAACCTAGAGACGACCACATTAGGACTAGACTCTTAGCTAGTTTGTAGCCTAAGTAGCGTTCCTAAGGCGGGGAACAAGGCTTCCACTCGTAGGAAGTGAAGATAGTGCGCCAGGGGTTCAGTGGGACAACCCTTGGCCACGCAAGACCTCATCCGGACATGGGGCGAAGAGGATACCCGGACGCTAAATTCCCGGATGAAATTATTTTATCGGATGATTTCTCCCGAACGATTTTCCTGTGCCCAAGTAAATGGAGGGCAGCGGGCCCCCAGAGCTTAAATGGGAGAGCAGCGAGCCCCCAGAGATGTAAATGGGAGAGCAGCGAGCCCCCAGAGATGTAAATGGGGAGAGGAGTGACTCCCCAGAAGGGCATGGGCAACCCGTTAATGAATATAAATACATAATAAATATAAATGAACAATAAGGCGGCTATAAGCCAAATAGATAAATGAATTATTCCGGTACCTACAGACGATAATGGATATCCGCGCGAAAGTGTTTGCTACGTTTAGAAACGCAATTACACAGGCCTTCATACACAAACACATTAGTTATTAAGGGGGGAAGTCGACAATTAGAATAAGGGAGCGGAATGCAAAAAGGCTTTGGCCTGGTGGTTTTGGAAACAACCGGTGTTACTAAAATACACACGTGTGGTGCCCTGGGGGGGGGACTGCCCCAGGTGATCGCTCCGGTCAAAATTCTAGTACATAAGACAGTTGCATTTGGAAGGCAACTTAGACTTAAGCAAATTTAATAAGCACTGATACAACACAGTAGCTTACAACACATATTTCGGTACTAGATTAAGGACCACTTTGGGGAAAAAAATTGTAGCATTAATTAATAGAAACCTAGGTTAAGTACACTTTTACAATACATAATAATAATAATTCGGCACCATTTAGGGTAAGCCCAACGATTACAAAAATAGTATATGCGACACCAATGCGACTTATCGCGTTCAGCACTTGTAAACTGTCATGTTTACAAGGTAAGCCCGATAACAGGGACGTTCTACACGTCGACCCGACGGCGTCGACACGACGGCATCGACACACCGCCGATAAGGCGTAAGTTTAATTATTCCATGGCGAATTTTTCCGTGACGACACGACAGAAATATAGATTCCTGGCAATAAATCCAGATGAGTAATTATACAGCCTAAAATTAAATAGGGATAGCGATCCCTAGAGATGTAAATGTTCGGCAATCGACCGTCGAGAAAAGGCTCATCAAAGCATATTTCGCGAAGTAACATTCCGCGACATAACTAAGTAAATAAATTTCCTGGCACTAAGACCAGATGAACATTAACACAGCCTGTTCTAAATTGCGGGTAGCGACCCCTAGAGTTTAAACAGGCTCAACAGTACATGTATACACGAGACGTCCAAAGAGGTCTCAAGGGCGATGGCGCCGAAGCCAACCCTTAAACAGCGCTGCGCGGTAGGTGCGCACAATGATATTGGCCAAAGGTACTAATACTAATCATGTATTTTTCAGAAAAAGAGTTCCACCACTGCAGCAACGAGGGACACCAGATCTTCAGGATGACAGGTAAAAGCAAGGTGCACCGACGACGATACACACAATTACACATTTATATACACTGAAATGACACACAAATACTCAAGAGAAACACGATAGCAGTAAGCAAAATAGATTAAGTAGCTAGCCGGCATAAGTTAGCTTAGAAACAAATGGCCATGGAATGATATATGCTCAGTGCATTTATATGTGAAACTTGTATCTGTATAACAAATTTCATTACAGGGCAGCAGAAAAACCTGCAATGCCAACAATAATTACAATCTCCATTATTTGCAGATCACCAAGGACAGGCATTCACCCCTTGTAAATATAAACCCCAGACACACATATCCTACACATAATGTCACACACAAACACATTACTCATCGGTTTCAGTTGCACCCTTAAAGGTGACAACGTCAGCGGCCAACAGTAAACAGTATGCGCGGGATGCAAAACATTGATGAACGTAAACACATCTCCACACGCAAATGAAGCGTGACTTCAGGATCTAAGGGCGGCACGGTGGTTGTAAGTGCCGAACCTTCGACCCTAAGGTGGAATTCCGACCCACGACGGAAAACCACGAGATTCCATAATAAGTATAACGAAAGAATAGCGGACTAGCCACTAAACCGCACCAGGAACAGCTGAGTAGGGAATGGCATACAAGGCATGATGGTAGAGTGCGCACGAGAGTAAGAGGTATAGATAAATGGCCACAGCGAGAGATCTCTAAGTTATTGTACAAAAAAACAAAATCGTAAATTATAGTTATAAGGTAAGAGTACACAAGCAAAGGTAGGATCACCGTATCCAGAAAATAACATTACCCCAGCATTATTGGCACCACTGTTGATAACATAAATATAGCGCCAAGCGCATACTCACATTTTTCTATTGTACTAGCATGATTATTATTATTATTATTATTGCAATTACGATTCTTATTATTACTATCATCATAACCAATGTATCCTATACTTTGTCAGAAACGTTATCACAATCTTACATAATATGTCACACCATTTAACACTGCCACACTGTGAACACACCTTTGTCTCTTTCATTTCTTTCTACTAACGTCAAAATTTGTGAAGGTGTCTCATTTACCCCCAGACAATAAACCTATTTTTGATATAATCCCTTAACGTACATCCGAGGCATCTATTTTTCTGTTTTCTTCCATCTTTTATACACTGACATTTTGTCTACACGATGTACATACAGGGAGCAATTTTTTCCAGACAGCGCACGGACGGCACAACCACCCGTCCAACCCTGTTTTTTAGCCTACTTTCGATTTTTGCAAAAAATGAAAGTAGACTTATGAGATCAACACAGGGCGAAAAAAGTGTGTCTGTCTGTGTGTGTGTGTGTATGTGTGTATGTAAGTCTGTGTGTGTGTGTGTGTGTGTGTGAGTCTGTGTGTGTGTGTGTCTGAGTGTGTGTGTGAATGTGTGTACTCTGAATGTCTGTCCCCCCTATCAATTCGAACACGGTGAATGCGAATTGAACGACATTTGGTACAAAGGTAGCACTAGCAAAGAACACCACAGTGTCATGTTTTATATCGCCGCCATATTTACTAAAACTGAATGGCGGCCACTCAAACGTTCAAAACGTAAAATCAAATAACGACTAACCAAATCATCCGATCTCTACCAAATTTGGTAACAACATACCTTCGTATAGGATGCGTCTTGTGACCAAACTACATGGTCGTCCGCCATACCATTTCAGGATGGCGGCCGTGCGAATTATGCAAACTTTATAATCCATATCATGGGACCCACCAGTTCCGATTATCGAGCCGAGAATCGTTTTAACTGTTCTAAAGGAAGAGGCACGTTCGAAATTAAAAGTTTATTTTGTAATACTATAGTGCAGACGTGATTTTAAAAATCTGAGCCGATTCAGTAATAAGACAAGATGGCAGCGGATATCTTGTGCCTGACTTATATTTCACTAATTTGAGTATTGCATGCAATATAGCGTACTGATACAAAATAAATAAACTTTGTATGAAATGCTTTATATATAAATAATATACTCCAGTGATGAAATCGTTTAGTATAAATCATTATTTGCTAACAAGTTCTATGTAAGTCATTTTATATAGAACGATATTCGTTGACACAATTAGCTCAGAGGTAGAGCGTTAGCCTATCGCTCAAATGCCTATGGTTCAAACCCGATCAGAGCTAGTTTTTTTGCTTGAAATGTTATATGTTTATTGTTTTGTAATGACTCAGATGTTTTAAAATTAAGCGTTATATTGTGCATATTATGGTGTAGAACATATATTTAATTAAAACATAATTCGCCAGCAGATTTACTCGAGACATCTAGCTGCCAAAAAGGTAACTGCACGCCGACCTACTTATTAACTTCCAGATTTTATTGAAAAGTTTCTTCTTCTGGCTGCTAGAATGCACTCGCTCTGTTAGGATTATATTGTTCGATATTTCACCACTAGATGTCACGACTAGTCTACGTGGGGCTCCATTGATTACTATACCATTGGCATTTTATGCGCATCGAATTTGAAGAATGACAAGATGATACTACGATACATTTTTACTTTTTATTTTAAAGGGTTTGTAACAGCCTATTTTGCGTTACTTGAAAATGTTATTTGAAGTAAAGAACAAAACGATTTCACATAGTAACTGAATTCAAGCCGTTGGTGTTAGTTCAGGTTATTATTTACTACTTTTATTTCAGGCAAATAGCAATCGAAAATATCCACATAGTTTGTATACACACGTCTCTGTAGGGTCATGGAAAGATTTGTTAATTCAATTAGGGTTGAGAAAGCCATGTACAACCAGACGTGTAAAGACATGCCTCAACTCAAAGTTGGATGTTGCCCACGGCAGGTCGTATATGTAATAATAACAATAATAATAATAATAATAATGTTATAGGTTTTACATCCCTTTTAACTACTGCTGCTTTTAGAGAAACCGGGGTGCCGGAATTTTGGCCCGAAGGGGATCTTTAACGTGCCAGTAAATGTACTGACACGGCTCCCTCGCATTTGTGCACCCTCAAATGCCAGCTGACTGCGCCAGGATACGAACCTGCAACCTAGGGCCCAGCAAGCGAGAACGTTACCGCTGAGCCACGCAGCCAGTCCGGTCGATTATGTCTCCAGATCCATAACATTCTTGATATACTTCTTATCTTTCTTTCTTTCTTTCTTTCTTTCTTTCTTCAATGATGGTAGCAGTTTTTATCTAGGTTTTGGCGTTTGGTAGAGGTAAATCGTTTCTAAGGTCTTCAACAAAGAATAGTTCTATTATACTCTTTGATAATAACAACGAGTTATAACTATACTCATACATTTAGGAGAAAGTAGGCTATATGTTCTTTACTGAACATCTTGTTTTTCGTTCCTGTATGGAACACCAAATATATATGTCTATACCATTTTTGTTTTGTAACATTTAACATCAAGATTATAAAAAACTATGTTCCATACCCAATACCCAAACCCTATGAGCACTCTCTGCCCACACATCTACACAGCACCGAATAATAATAATAAGAAGAAGAAGAAGAAGAAGAAGGACTACGACACCGCAACACCTACACTGTTTCCCGTTCGTGAGGCCACAAACTAAAGACCGAGGAGGTCTTGTTAAGGGCCGAGCCCTTAGGGCTCAGAACCCTACGACCCTAAAAGGGAGAGAGGACCTACACCACTGACCTCACACGCTGGACATCAACATCTAAACCCACGACCACCAGAATGCTCCAAAAACACCTAAACACCGTCTTCTACCCAAAATCCGCCCTCAGGCTGGGAATATAACAAGCCTATACATTTTCTTTACACTGTAAGGAGACGGCCACCTGACACGAGGTGGTTAGTCAACCCCTTACATCACACATACACAAAGACACTATCGCCGGTATTTGGGACATCAACAATGACGACACGCCGACGCAGCAACTGGAGAACCTTTAAGAGGAAGGCCCCGAGGAGACCGAATATCTGTTGCGGCCCACGGCTCTGTGCATCTGTTTCCAGCTCCGACGCGTCGTCATCACCAGGTGAGAGAGTGTGCTCAGACTTCCTCATTAACTTGTAATCCTTCATCCACACCTACACTTACAATTGTATTACATTTGTCCCTCACTAAAAGGGACGCCACAATTACCATAACTGATCAAATAAATACTGATTAGTAACCTACACTCTGTACATCATTTCACACTGACTTTACACCTGTACGCCCAACATGTTCTTTCCTAATTGTCCCTGACCGTGAATACTAGGAAGTGCAACGTCAGGTATTCCATTGTGCTCGCATAGTAGTAAGTCAGCCAGCGGCCAAGCTGCCGACTCTGCAGAGAGGCTCGCTCTTACTCGCTCATATTTAATCGCTACTCTTAGTTAATAGCTCCCTCATAGTCGCACATCCCTTGGCAAGTAATCGCACCCCCGTAGATTTGTCCCCCCATTAAATTACATCCTTTTACCAACACGTACACTTGCAGTTTCCCCCAATTACGCGGAAATGTGCACCCTTCAGGAAACTACCCCTAAATTAGACATCAACACTCACTTGTTCGTCCCATTCCCAAACACCGGGATTGAACTCTACCGACTACGTTTGTATAACGAAACAACGCTATAATGTTCATCTACTGCTGCATAATTATATAGTCTGCATAAAAACAATCCAACATGGCGGTCATAATATGAAATATTTCACCGGTTCTCAATATCTACGAATCTATTAGTGCAATCAAACTGAAATTTGCATGATGATCGAGGCCATTAAAATAAGTTCACCAATGGACATACAATAATCTAATGAACAGAAAAACAAAGTGGCTGAGATGCGTAACTAAAATTTTAAATGGGATTTTTCTCGTGACTTAATCATCCGAGCGCAGTGAAACTGGCACTTTAAATTTTCATACAAGGCTTAGAATATTGGTATCTAATTTAATTCCCTTATTATGAAATCTCAAGAATGGTGACTGTAAATTTTCAACAAGATGTTCAGTAAAGAACATATAGCCTACTTTCTCCTAAATGCATGGGTATTGATATAACTCTTTGTCCTTTTCAAGGAGTATAATTGAATGTTGGTTGTAGTAGCTTGTTGAAATACAACGTGCTATAGGGATATTAAACATGAATATGAGGAGCCCTTTGCTAGTGCTACCTCTGTAAAAAAAATAATTCAATTCGGTTTCACCGTGTTTGAATTGATATGGGGAATGGATTTACACATACTTGGCCACCATCTGCAAACTATTGGGCAGATGATCTTGCAGTTTGGTCAGGATATGCTTTCCACATAAAGATATGTTGTTACAAAATTTGGTAGAGACTAGATTATTAGGTTGATCGTATTTACATTTTAGCTTTTAACATTTGGGTGGCCGAGATTACGTTTCCGTCAAGATGGCGGTGATATAAAACATGACACTGAGGTGCCCTCTGCTAGTGCTACCTCTGTACCAAATTTCGTTCCATTCGGTTTCACCGTGTTCGAATTGATAGGGGGAATCGATTTTCAAAACAAAGATGGCCGCCATCCGCAAAATATTAGGCTAATGACCTATTATTTTGGTCAAAGGATGCTCCCTCCATAAAGGTATGTTGTTGCAAAATTTGGTAGAGATCGGATGATTAGGTTAATCGTAATTTGATTTAAGCTTTGACATTTGTGTGGCCGCCATTACGTTTCCGTCAAGATGGCGGCGATATAAAACATGACACTGAGGTGCCCTTTGCTACTGCTACCTCTGTACCAAATTTCGTTCCATTCGGTTTCACCGTGTTCACATAAATAGGGGGAATCGATTTTCACACAAAGATGGCTGCCATCCGCTAACTATTAGTCTAATGACCTATTAGATTGGTCAAATGATGCTCCCTCTATAAAGGTATATTGTTGCAAAATTTGGTAGAGATCGGATGATTAGGTTAGTCGTAATTTGATTTAAGCTTTAAACATTTGTGTGGCCGCCATTACGTTTCTGTCAATATGGCGGCAATATAAAAATGACACTGAGGTGCCCTTTGCTAGAGCTACCTCTGTACCAAATTTCTTTCTATTAGGTTTCACCGTGTTTGAATTAATGGGGGGAATCGATTTTGACACAAAGATGGCCGCCATCCGCAAACTATTACTCTAATAGCCTATTAATATGGTCAAAGGATGCTTTCTCCATAAAGGTATGTTGTTGCAAAATTAGGTAGAGATCGGATGATTAGGTTAGTCGTAATTCGATTCAAGCTTTGAACATTTGTGTGGCCGCCATTACGTTTCCGTCAAGATGGCGGCGATATAAAATATGACACTGAGGAGCCCTCTGCTAGTACTACCTCTGTACCAAATTTCGTTCCATTCGGTTTCACCGTGTTCAAATTAATAGGGGGAATCGTTTTTCACACAAAGATGGCCGCCATCCGCGAACTATTTAGCTGATGACCTATTAGTATAGTCAAAGGATGCTCCCCCCATAAAGGTATGTTGTTGCAAAATTTGGTAGAGATCGGATGATTAGGTTAGTCGTAATTTGATTTAAGCTTTGAACATTTGTGTGGCCGCCATTACGTTTCAGTTAAGATGGCGGTGATATAAAACATGACACTGAGGTGTCCTTTGCTAGTGCTACCTTTGTACCAAATTTCGTTCAATTCGCGTTTACCGTGTTCGAATTGATAGGGGGGGGGGGGGACAGACATTCAGAGTCCACACACTAACACACACACACACAGACTCACACACATACACACACACAGACAGACACACTTTTTTTCGCCCTGTGTTGATCTCATAAGTCTACTTTCATTTTTTGCAAAAATCGAAAGTAGGCTAAACATCACGTGTTCATTATCTCGTGTTCTAAACAAGCGATAGAAATGTAGATTCGTTTAATAGACCACCATAATACTATTCGTCATCTGTCACATGATTGTATAGCCCAGGCTGTTCCTGCCGAGCAGCTCGCTCGTGAGCAGTGGAGTACTCGCCGCCTTCCGTGAGTAAACCTGCAACATGCAATACAGCTCTGCTGTGGGGGGCTGCCGTCACTGCGCGGTGGATACAACAAGACTGGCAGGAACGCATATACTTATGCTATGACCTTCGCCCAGTGCCGTATAGGCTCTCCCCCCCAGTCCCTCTCCAACCATGCTCCGAGCATTACTGCTGAGTACTCGCGTGTACTCATACTCAAACTCATGGATTTGGAACAGCCTGGTATAGCCTATTAAATCAATCACACCGTCCATGCGTTATATAGGTATATCACCGGTTCACAATATCTCTAAACTATTTAAACAACCAAACGGAAATGTTGTATGGGGATAGAGTACTATTAAGTGAGTATATAATATATATAAGTGTGACTTTCAAAATTCTGGGAAACATAAAATTAAGACTGAGGTCAAATGATTTTCAAGTACAGTATTTCAAATGACTTTTCTGGCGATCTAATCACCTGGAAGAAATGAAATTTTAGACAGCGAATCTTTATTCAGAGCTGAGTATAGTTACATCTCATGTTCCATTGTGTTCAGAAATTCAAGATGGCCACAGTACGAAATTTTAAAAACTTTCTTTAAAACTTCTCATTCATGCGAGTGAAGACATGATTTTATGAAGGGATATAATAATAATGATACAGAATTTTGTAGTTTACTTTACGTAAAAGAAACCAACCAACGATTAGGCACGATGGGAATAGAAGCGGCAGTCCACAGTGTGACGAGTAATGAAGTGAATTTACTTATCTCCTTATTTAATTGTATATGTATTAATTTCTAATAACTAAACGATCTTATTATTAATTTATCTATTTATTAGCCTACTTTCAATTTTTGCAAAAAATGAAAGTTCACTTATGAGGTCTACACGGCCCAAACGTTGGCTGTGTGTCTGTGTGTGTATCTCGAATCCCCCCTTCAATTCATACATGACGAAACCGAATTTAACCAACTTTAGTACAGAGGTAGTACCAGCAAGGTACACCTTGGTGGAATGTTTTATATTGCACCCGTCTTAGCGGAAACAAAATGGCAGCCATCCAATAGTTCAAAGCTTAAATATAATTACGACTAAACTAATCATCCGTTCTCTACCAAATTTTGCAACAACTTACCCTGAAGTGAGAAGTGTCTGTTTCACAAATTGCAAGTTCATCAGCCGAATAGTTTTAATATGACGGCCGTGTGAATCATGCAAGTATATTGGCTAATCCATAACTTATGATCCAACAAGACCTGGTAGTTCCAATTGCGGCCAAGTCCGTCAATTTTTTTTTCACGAGAGACAAAAAACGTCTGCATATATACTGGGCTCATTTACAACACCAAATGTGTCACAGTATGTTAGTTGATGTATTTTATCCATCTCTAACACATTTTTTTTAGAGAAATACAGTATTACTTTTAAAGATATATATGATTAAAGAATGGAATTGTCCACTTTTGAAACTCACTTTAGGGCTTGGCCATTTTTTCAACTCATCGATATGGACTTGGTCGGGTTTGATGCAAAACTTCCGTTAAGTGGGTAGCTTAAAAACTGTAATGTTATATTACAAAAGAAATCGACAATGCTATTAAGAAATGATTTTAAATTCAAGTTACTGATTAATTTGAATACATCACATTCACCATTATATGACAAACTGACAAATTGACAACACTGATTTCAAATAATTGGAGTGTCTTGGTGGACATTTTCACAAGTTATGTCGTCGTCTGCCTCTTCCTGAATGTTGTCATTATCATAAACCATTTTGTACCACTGTAAATCCTCCAATTTCCACCATTCACAACCGAAATGTTTTGATAGGAGATTGTTCACTTCATTTACTTTCTCTTGTTTTATAGGTATTCCAATTGAATGTTGTTTGGGATCCACATCACGAAATGTTTTATGCTTCTTAGTGATGCCTTTTCCTAATCCAATGTCGGCGCGGTAGAATTCTTCCCCTCATACAAAAATATTGCCTGTTTTAGCACTTCGTCTTAAAAGGAACCTCTTATATTGTGACAACCTGAAATGCAGTGTAGAAGTTGGCCTGGGGACGCTGAGAGTTTCTTCTTTCCAGTCGTAGGCATTCAAACTTTCTCCATGTACCTTCGCTGATCCATGCCTTTGGAAGATATTGTGATAATCTCTTGGGCCCAATATAGTTTCTGCTCTTCTTCCCTCCTTCTCAATACGCCCAAACACCCTGTCAGGAGGTAAATATGAGTGTCTAACAACTGGGAAAATGATTTGAATATTCCTGATGTGAGCTGGTGTATCGAAAAGCCATTTACAGCACATTGTCAACATTGCAATGATTTTATTTTGCCCCTGTACATCCATCTGCTACAAGGCGTACAGTGTCTATGCCAAGTAAACCACTAGATTGCAGTTCATTTTAATCTGCGGTCACTATCTGATTGAAAGCCTTACGTCCCTAATTTTCACACCAGGTGTATATTGACACGGTTTCTTTGGAAGTTTTCCTTTCACTATCGTAAAATTGTTGCAGTAGAACTGCCTGCTGTAATAGGCACTTTGATCACATAGTTTGGGAAGGACCATGTTCTTCTGGCAGTCGAATGCAATTGTCAACAGTCCTTCCTTTTCCTGCCTTAAGATATTATAAAATTCTCAATATCTCAGTTTATGTATTTTTTTCTCAATCATTAACTCGCGTCTCTTATTGTTATCAGTCTCTCGTTTCAAATTTTCAGCCAACTGTAGACAATTTGAACAAACATCAGTCTATGGAGCTTTAAAACTGATGTTGAACTGAGTGTTGAATATATGGCAAAAATATGAATCTTTCACCTTTAGATCTCCAGGTACCTCCTCATTGTACATCTTCCACATATTTTAAATGTTCAAACTTCAATCAAGGTACACACGCTCTGATTTTGCTCAGCAATAATGGGACTTACACCTTGAAATCTACGTATAAACTTTGCTACCGATGAAGACTTCCGTTTATAAGCATTGGATTTCCTGTCATCACCTCTATTCTCTACAGGAACATGAAGTCCATCCCTTTTAAACCTTTCAAAAATTCCCATTACACTGTTCTTTGTTATTCCTATTGCTGAGAGGAAAGCCTGTCGATAGACTAGAAGTCGAATCCCAACTTGATTCACAATATTTTACTCGATAGTTATTCCCTTTTCTGAACGAGCATTACTTCATCTCCGCCGTCATGTGGGCAGGGAACTCGAACAGTACCTCAAATTAAAAGCATCCTGGGTTGCTATGGTACGGCATGCATAAAATTCATGGTGAAAACTATTAATGTCATTCATTTTCAGTAATGTGTACTTTTTCTTCTCTCTATGATTGCAGGTGGGATAATCAGGTAAACACTTTGCTGCATATCTGAAAAAGAGGAAGGAGTACACTATTTAGAGGAAGGTTATGCGACAATGATAAGTTGTGCAAGTAAACACACCTTTATAAAAAACAGGATTTCAGCATAACGCATAAGCCACAGAAATATAACCTAAGTTGCTGGCCTAGTTTCAAGATGGTGAGCGTACACGGCATACCTTTTAATAACATTCAAAACTTTCTTTTATAATGCTTAAAACCTTCCCTTCAGCAACTATCGTTCCTTCAAAATAAGTTACCGAGACTTAAATAAAGGCTATCCGGACAATAGTTTGAAGTACTAACCTCATCTCTTTTTTCTGCGACCGTTTCCAAGAAGACGGGTCTCGCTGACGTTTCCTAGAACGACACTTTTCTGTTTCTTTCATAATAGAAGAGTATTAGGATCCCTGGGAACACTTCACACAGGAAGCTGTTTTTTTTTAATCGAGTTTATCCTCCAGGGTGGTGGCTCCCACGGACTCAGCGAGGGATCTCACCCCTACCGCCATTTTCCAGGCAGTGTCCTAGAGCTGGGAACATATAATCGGAGTGGATACAACTGGTGAGGTGGGATTGGCACCTCGCCCATGCGGCCTCACCTGCAAAACGAACAGGGGCCTTGTGAGGGAAGGGAAAGGAAGGGAAGATTGCGAGGGATAGGCAAGGAAGAAGTCCTGGGTTCGATTCCCGGCGATGCCATGAAATTTGAAAAGTGGTATGAGGACTGGAACGGGGTCTACGCAGCCTCGGGTGGTCCAAATGAGTAGAGGGGGTTTGATTCCCACTCAGCCATCCCCGAAGTGGTTTTCCGTGGTTTCCCACTTCGTCTTCGGGCAAATGCCGGGATGGAACCCCTATTAATGCCACGGTCGCCTCCTTCCCTCTTCCTTGCCTATCCATCCTAACCTTCCATTCCCTTCCCTCATGAGGCCCCTGTTCGCTTTGCAGGCGAGGCCACCTGGGCGAGGTGCTAATCCCATCTCACCAGTTGTATCCACTCCGATTATGTTCCCAGCTCTAGGACACTGCCTGAAAAATGGCGGTAGGGGTGAGTTCCCTCGCTGAGTCCGTGGGAGCCATCACCCTGGAGGTTAAACGCGATTTAAAAATTATATATATAGTGTGTATTTGCAATGGAAAATACTATATATACCGTACTTATAACACATATTTCAAATCGCTACCACAGTCATTTCCATTCGTTCTCCTTGATCCGTGGTAGATTCTGTTGTTTGTCGTTGTCGATGATTCTTTAGGGGCTTTGCGGCATCGTGGTCATGTATCACCATGTACTATCGCCTGCAAAAGTAACGGGCCGTCTTGCCGTGCGGGAGTTGAGTTTTCAAGGCATCAGGTTGGCATCACTAGGGGCGTTCTCGGGGGGGGGGGGGGGGGGGGCGGATACTGAGAGCCGTGATTGGGCACCTGACCTTGTTGGCAAAGGGGGCGAGGAGGGGAACAGATCGAAGAGCGCAACGCCAACTTTGATTTTCTTTAGGGTCGCGCTTGGAAGATTGTTACAGATGAGACGGTGTTAATAATCTAAATTGAAATGCCAAGTAACCCATTAATTGTTAAGTCTCGTTAGAATGGCACTGTTGAGTTTTACTGTGTGTGAATTTTTTTGAGAATCGAGTTTTCACAGTTAGGGACTAAACGCATTTTAATAAGATGAAAAAGAAGGAAATCACAAACGTCCTAAACTAGTTATATTTTTAAGCATTTTTTAGCCTACTTGTCTGTCTGTCTGTCTATCTGTCCTTCTGTCTGTCTGTCTGGCTGTGTGTGTGTCCCCCCCCCCTATCAACTCCTAAACGGCTGGAGCAATCGAAATAAAATTTGGTAGGAGTAAAGATCTATACCTGAATATCTCACGGCCATATTTGAAAATGATGTCAGTGCTACCAACTGCTGAAAAATCGCATGGATATCTTGGAAGGTATGAATGGGAGCTATTTCAAAATCGGCACACATATAGATAATACTATTGCAGTTTAATTTCCAGAAGGCCATACATGGCAGTGTTGCCAAAATGATTATAAGCCTACTGATAGGTCCAATATTTAAATGCATATAACTTCTACACTATCAATTGGAATTCAACCAAATTTCGTATGTTGTATGTGTACATAACCAGATATGACTGAACGTATTCTTATGAACCACCAGTGCTGCCAACTGTTGAAAAATGCTCTTAATTTCTTTTATCCAAATACCAATATATATGAGAAAGTATGCAAGCCGACAGCTTCAAACTATGCACACGTATAGTACATGACATTCTATATTAATTTGGAGTAACTTATATACGTTAGTCCTACCAACATGATTCTAAGCCTGCTGAGAGGTCCAACTTTAAACACATGTAACTTCCATACTATCATTTGGATTTCAACCAAATTTCGTATGTGCTATGTGTACCCTAACAGCTATGACTAGGCGTATTATTAAGAGCAAATAGGGCTGCCAACTGTTAATAAATGCTGTCTCTATTTTTGTTACCCTAATATCAATATATCAGAAAGAATGCAAGCCAATAGCTCTAAACTTTGCACCCGTATAGTACCTGGCATTCTAGATTACTTTGGAGTAACTAATATACGTCAGTGCTGCCAACATGATTCTAAGCCTGCTGATAGGTCCAATTTTAAAATGCATGTAACTTCTATACTAACTAATGGATTTCATTCAAAATTGGCGCAACAATAGATCATATTATTTCAGATTATTTCTGACCAATATATGCATGACACTGTTGCCAACATGAATTTACGCGCGCTGTTAGGTCCAATGTTTAACTGCATGTAACGTCCATGCTATTCATTGGACTCCAACCAAATTTTGTATTCTGTACCTTAAGAGATGGAACTAAGAATATATTCAGTCACCAGGGCTGCCAACTGTAGTGCTCTATTAGGCTATATTATGCCAGGTATACAGTATTTCGAACTAATTAGGAATTTCGATATTACCAACTTAATTTTGTCATTATTCTAGATAGATCCATATCGATTAATCATTGGCATGAATCTTAAATTTTAAGAAAAGTAGGCTCTTTAGTTCGTCACGGAACTTCTTGTCTTAATATGAAATAAGTTTTGGAAAGAAAAATACAAACTAACCTTATTAATTTTAAAAGCACTCTTGTTAACAGGAGGTTTGTTACATCGAATAACAGAACTTGAAGCGATGCGTATGTAGCAGAGAATCTTTAAAAATGATTCAACATATCGTAAGCATCTGATTCGTTTATCATGGATAAAATCAGAGGAAGCAATTGTTAGCAGCAAAATCTTTTTTATTATTCAATATCAATAAAATATTAACCATCAGAAAAATACATCAACAAAATATTAAGCAACAGAAAAAATCATCAATCAAACACTAAGCAACAGAAAAAAAACATCAATAAAATATTAAGCAACCAAAAAAACAGCACATTAACTTTATTCCCACATCAGTTTTTATAATTAACTAGCTGAAGTACCCGTGCTTCGCTACGCGTCATAAATAAATTAAAATATGAAGGTGACAGTTAAAACAGGGGATAGGCGAGGTGCTGCGCAGAGGGAGATTAAGGATGGAACATTTTGCCCAACTACACCGCTCGGCGTTGACCGTGTTTTATAGCACAAATTTAGGTTTTACTCGCTAACGGTTGGAGATACCTTTCGGATAGAAAATGTAATTTTTAACCTCGTATATACCATCAAAAGTTTGCTATTTCTTAGCGTTCTCTTTTTATTTGAAATAGAAATATGAAAGTTTTAAACCAAAGGGTGTAGTGAAGTCACTAAAATGGTCGCCATCTTTAAATAGTACAAAGTATTGAAATCAAAAGTAACCTGTATGTTAACCAGGTAAATCAGCTACTTCCATGTAAAATTCATGTAAATCGGACCAGTGGTACTTGCGTGATTGAGTAATACATAGACGCACATCATCTCATTTTTAGCCTCGCTTCGCTCGCGTCATAGTCGTGTCATATTGTTATTCAATGAAATGCAGGTTTAACCCCATTAACACCCCTTTAGAACCTGAATATCCAAAAATCACTCCTTGGTAGACGTTTTCGACACACAACAAACATATCCAGAAAATATCATTCTTCTAACTTTAATCGTTTGGGTTGGTCGATGAGAGTGTACATCCAAAAATCCTTCCTTAGGGGACGTTTTTATTCCAGAATTTCACCCCTCCCCATAGGCCCCTTAAATTGGATTTATGAAAAAACGGTCGAACACATATTTATTTTATTTATTTATTTATTTATTTATTTTTAAGCTGATTGATTTCCTCCGAGTTTCAAACTCCTCGCCTATGTCGTTTAAGAGATACACGGTCCGTTAGGAATCTTTCAACTCCCACTTTTCATCCCTTTCACCTCATAATATACACTACATCGAAAAACCATTAGAAATGTGTCAGCTTATTTTTAATGATTAGTATATATGCCAAGTATCACATCCCCAAATGAAACCACTCGTGAGATATTGTTATTCAATGAAATGTACGTTTACCCCCCCCCCCCCCTTAACACCTATTTAGAACCTGAATATTCAAAACTCTTTCCTTAGTGGACGTTTTCGACATACAACGAACATATCCCCAAAATTTCATGTTTCTAACTTTAATAAGTTTGGCTGGGCTATGATGAGTGAGTGAGTCAGTCAGGACATTTCCTTTCATTTATTTTTGATAATTTCACCCCTCCCCATGAACCCCTTAAATTGGATTTATGAAACAAACGGTCGAAAACCTATTTACTTATTTAAAGCTGTTTTCCCCCTGAGTTTGATGAGTGAGTAAGTGAGTCAATCAGTTAGGACACTTTCTTTCCTGTTTTTTTTTCCAGAATTTCACCTCTCTCCAAGGGCCTCTTAAATTGGATTTATGAAAAAAAAACAGTCGAACACCTATTTACTTGTATTTTAAGCTGTTCTTTTTCCGCCGAATTTCAAACTTCTCGCCTATGTCCTTTAAGAGATACACGCTCCGTCCAGAATCCCTCAACCCCCAATGTTCACCCCTATCACCTCATAATATACACCACATCGATAAACCCTTAGACAAATGTCTGATTATTTTTAATGATTAGTTCATATACCGAATATCACATCCCCTAAGAAACAACTCATGACATATCGTTATTCAATGAAAAGCACGTTTACCCCCTTAAAATCTCTTTAAAACCCGAATAAACAAAAATCATTCCTTAGTTAACGTTTCCGACATACAACGAACATATTCCCAAAATTTCATTTTTCCAACTTTAATAGTTTTCGCTGGGCGTGATGTGTGAGTGAGTCAGCCGGACATTTTCTTTCAATTATTTTTACCAGAATTTCACCCCTCCCCATGGGCCCCTTAAATTGGATTGATGAAAAAACGCTTGAACACCTATTAACTTATTTTTAAAGTTGTCTTTTCCCCCTGAGTTTGGTGAGTGAGTGAGTTAGTCAGTTAGGACACTTTCTCTCCTTTTCCCCCCCAGAATTTCACCCGACTCCATTGGCCCCTTAAATTAATTTATGAAAAAACGGTCGAACACCGATTTACTTATCTTTTTAGCTGATGTTTTTTCGCTGCGTTTCAAATTTCTCGCCTATGTCGTTTAAGAGATAGGCCTACACGCTCCGTTAGGAATCCTTCAACCCCCACTTTTCACCCCTTTCACCTCATAAAAGTCCTCTCGGCACGCCGGAAGGCGGAGGTAGATTTCACCGGACAAACTTGGGGATAGTCGAAAATAGGCAGAATATGCAGGTTTTCGTAGAAGGATCAGACCACATTTATTGCGTGAAAGTATTTTATAATTGGAGATTAATTAACTTTGTTTTTCGTCATTTTATGCATATTTTAAACATTCTATTGTGTTATGATGACGGTAACCTTCTTGTCATTTGGAGTCAATTTTTAGCCTATTTTCAATTTTGAAAAAATAGGCTTATGAGATCACCTTTTGTCCGTGTGTGTGTGTGCGTGTGTGTGTGTGTGTGTGTGTGTGTGATTCGTGTGTGTGTCCCCCCCTAATAAAATCTAAACGGCAGGAGCGATTTCAATGAAACTCGGAAAGTTCATAGCACTATTCCGGGCGACCTCGACCGTGCCCTTCAAATTTTGTTACGACTCACCAATCCAACATGGCGGCTGTGCGAAATATTTCACCAGCATTCAATATCTCCGAAACTATTACCGATATCACCCTGACATTTTCTATGGTGATAGAGGGAACTACTATAAGTTCACTTATGTGACTTTTGAAAACCTGGTAACTACAAAACCAACATGGCGGCCAAGCGAATTTGCGATTTTTAAATAGACGTTTCTCGCGATTTGACCAACCAAACGCAATGAAACTTGGTACAGTATATGTTTATATACATTGTAATGCACCGACATCTAACTTCGTTCAATTGTTTACATAATCACAAGATGGCGGATGTGCGAAATATTTCACCGGCATTCTATATCTCTGAAACTATTAGCGGTAAAACCCTGAAATTTTGTACGGAGATAAAGGGCACTACTGGAAGTCCATCTATAAGACTTTTAAAAACCGGTTAACTACAAAACGAACATGGCGGCCAAGCGAATTTGAAAATTTTAATTAGACCTTTCTCGCGATTTAATGTTCCAAGCGCACTGAAACCTGGCACAGGAAATATTTATACACATTGTAATCCACTGGTATCTAATTTAGTTCAATTGTTTACATAACCTCATGATGGCGGCAGTGCGAATTTTAAAATTAAGTTTTTATTTCTTGTGATGTAGTCATGCGATCGAAGTGAAAGTTTGAATAATGAACCTACACAATAATTTTCCTTTAATGGTACATGACTCTATGGCCTATTCATTTAACAATCCAACATGGCGACCATCCGAAATATTTAGACGATACTGAATATCTACGAATCTATTTTAGCAATCAAACTAAATTTCTTAATGTTCATAGGGGCTATGAACTTAAGTTCACCTATAGGACTTTAAATAACCTGGTGATCACAAATCCAACATGGCGGTGACGCGAATTATAAATATTCACATGGACGTTTCTCGCAATTTAACCATCCGCGTGCAGTGAAACTTGGTACAGTAAATCTTTATCCGAATGTTAATCCACTGGCATCTAATTTATTTCAATTGTTTCCATAACCTCAAGATGGCAGCTGTGAATTTTTTTAAAATCTCCTTGTTTTTTCTTGTGTCCTAATTATGCGATTGAAGTTTGAATACTACACGTTCACAATAATCTGCATGTAACAGTGCATAACTCTAGGACCTACATATATAAAATCCAACATGGCGACCATCCGAAATATTTAGTCGGTTCTCAATATCTACGAATCTATTACAGCAATCAAACTGAAATTTTGTATGTTGATAGTGGCAATTAACATAAGTAGGATATATGAAAATAGGCTGTATAGTTCTTCACGGAACTACTTGTTATACTTGTGGTCACACTGTCCTTATGCAAAGTTTCGACACTGATGTGTAACTATGTAACGGTCTGTTACTTTTTCACGCAAAATTATATCTCCTGCAGAGATGTTGGTTGGTTCCTCAGTTTAGGGGCTGCGACAACGTGGTCATGTAACCCCGTGTACTTTGGGTGAGTGTAGAATCTGTCTGATAAACGGTGTGAATTGTGATAGTTGTATTAGTCTGTAATTCAGGTAAGGAATGCAGACGCTCAATTTCAAGCAGTAGTTCCTAATGTTGCTACCAGATACTACCGTCAACGACACCTAGCTGTGAACTTGGCTACTAGATGCCACCGCAATCAGCAACTCGAAACGAACGTTGGAACTTCCCCTCCAAAGGAAAGCATACTGAGGGATTTTTAGCGCTCTTAGAAAATCTGACGACTTTGGCCGGCTTTGAACCCGCGACCTTGGGCATAGGAGTTCAGCATGCTACCAGTTAAGTCACCGAAGCCGCATCACACTTAGTCAGATGGAAATCTGAATCTGATCTCGCGCAAGTGCGTTGTCATGGCAACGTCTGATGGCTCATCCCTCATCAATTTAGTAGTGTTGCCATGTCAACCACTGATAGCTCTTGGCATTTTCTTACAATTCCGAAATCATTTTTCTCATCCCTTGGCGTAATGGTGGCTCATATCAAAAATTCTTTCAGACAAAAGTTTTAGGTAATTATTAGGGGAATATTGTCCATTTTGTACGGTTTTGATATTGTGCCTATTAACAGATATATGATTAATGTTCCCCGAAAAAAAAACACTTTTTCCCACCCCTTTGGTCAATGGTTGGTGCTATCAAAAAAACGTTTCAAACATAAATTTCTGAGCTTTGTCCGACACATAGTATGAACTTTGAACGGATTCGATATTTCACATATTAAGAGAGTTATAGCAATATTTCATTTTTTCGAAAAAAAAAGTCCCCCATTTTCATCCCCTTCGACCGATTTAGCCCAGTAACGGACTCGTCCGAGATTTTATGGGTATACATATTCGGTAAAAAATTCTAAGTGATTGGTGCAAAATTACGGCAGTTATCGTGTCCACAAGAAACTGATATACATATATATACATATATTACATAAATTATATATAAACTTTTGAACTGACGGTGGTTTTGGGGTCTGGGGGATGTGAAACGCGAAGATATGTCGAAATTTTCCGGAAATCCAAACATGGTACCCATTGCAATAGTTAGCTTTCTAATGAAATCTACCTAAAATACTGCCGTCAACGACACCTAGCTGTGAACTTGGCTACTAGATGCCACCTCAATCAGCAACTCGCAACGAACGTTGGAACTTCCCCTCCGAAGGAAAGCAAACTCAGGTTTTTTAGCGCTCTTAGTAAATCCGACGACTTCAGCCGGGTTTGAACCCGCGACCTTGGGCATAGAAGTTCAGCATGCTACCAGTTCCGATACCGAAGTCACTTCCCACTGACATATGAAAACTGAATGTGATCTCGTGCAGTGGCGTTGTCATAGCAACTGCTGATGGTCATCCCTTATCAATTAAAAGTAAAGTTGTCATGGCAACCTCTCTTGGCACTTGGCATTTTCTTATAATTTAAATCATTTTGTTCACCCCGTGGCGTAATGGTGGGTCATATCAAAAATTCTTTCAGACAAAAGTTTTAGGTAATTATTGGAGGAATATTGTCCATTTTGTGCGGTTATGATATTGTGCCTATTAACAGAGATATGATTAATGTTTCCCGAAAAACCCACTTTTTCCCACCCCTTTGGTCAATGGTTGGTGCTATCAAAAAACTTATTTGACATAAATTTTTGGCACTTATCCGACACATATTATGAACTTTGAAGGGATTCGATATTTCATGTATTAAGAGAGTTATAGCGATATTTCACTTTTTCGAAAAAAGCCCCCCATTTTTACCCCCTTTGACCGATTTTGCCCATTAACGAACTCGACCGAGATTTTATAGGGATACATATTATGTAAAAAATTCAAAGAGATTGGTGCAAAATTACGGCAGTTATCGTGTCCACAAGAAACTGATATATATATATACATATATACATAAATTATATATAAACTTTTGAACTGACGGTGGTTTTGGGGTCTGGGGGATGTGAAACGCGAAGATATGTCGAAATTTTCCGGAAGTCGAAACATGGGACCCATTGCAATAGTTAGCTTTCTAAAGAAATCTACCTAATAATACACCACATCGAAAAACCCTTAGACACATGTCTGCTTATTTTTAATGATTAGTTTATAAGCCGAGTATCACATCCACAAATGAAACCACTCGTGAGATATTGTTATTCAATGAAATTCAGGTTTAACCCCCTTAAGACCCATTTAGAGCCTGAATATCCAAAAATCCTCCCTTAGTGTACGGTTTTGGCATACAACGAACATATCCCCAAAATGCCATGTTTCCAACTTCAATATTTTTGGCTGGGCGATGATGAGTGAGTGAATGAGTCAGGACATTTTCTTTCATTTTTTTCCTTCAGAATTTCACCCCTCCCGATGAACCCCTTGAATTTGATTGATAAAAAAACTGTCGAACAGCTATTTACTTACTTTAAAGCAGTTTTTCCCCCTGAGTTTGATGAGTGAGTCAGTCAGTCAATCAGTTAGGACATTTTCTTTCCTGTCCCCCCCCCCCACAGAATTTCACCCCTCCCCATGGGCCTCTTAAATTGGATTTATGAAAAAACGGTCAAGCACATATTTACTTATTTTTAAGCTGATTTTTTTCCGCTGAGTTTCAAACTCCTCGCCTATGTCGTTTAAGACATACACGCTCCGTTAGGAATCTTTCAATCCCTACTTTTCACCCCTTTCACCTCATAATCCCCCCAGGGGCTCACATCTAGTGGGATGTGGGTTGGCGACCACGGGGCCCCTGCTGAATCCGGCATTGCTTCCACTTACTTGTGCCGGGCTCCTCTCTGTCATCTTTCTTGTCGACCTCACTTGGTCTACTCTTGTTCTCTTCCGACCCCGACGGTATTAGGGTATCCGAGGCCTAGGGAGTCTTTTCCTTTCCCGCCTTAATTGGCCCTTGTCTCATCTTTTCTGATTCCCTCCTTCTGCGAGGGGTTAGCCTTCTTTTTCTTTTCATGTTATCTCCTGCCTTCTGCTTAAGGCCCTCAAGGAGGCCGGGTGTATGTAGCCCCACCACTTTGGTGCACCCTAGATAATGCTACACCCTCAGGGGCTCACGGCTGGTGAGTTCGGGAGTTGGCGACCCCGAGGGATTCCTGAGCTGGGTCCATTTTCCCCTTTTGTCCCTTACCTTTGGGGCGGACCGTCTCCTCTTTCACTTTCCTATCTGCCTTTCATGGCTCTCCTTCCTTCAAAGTCCCTCAATCCGCACTTCGAGGGTTGAGGCCATTTCTTTTCCACCTGTCCTTTATTTGCCTTATTCTCCTTTAGTTTCCCTTTTCTTCTTCTAGAATGTAGGTTAGTAGTTAGTTTTAGTTTTAAGTTTGCATTTCATTTTCATCTTCACGATCACCCAAACCATCAGGGGCCGATAATCTAGATGTTTGTCCCCTTAAAACAACAATTATCATCATCATCATCACCTCATAATATACACCACATCGAAAAACCCTCAGACAAGTGTCTTAATTTTTAATGATGAGTTTATATGCCGTGTATCACATCCCCCAATGAAACCAATCGGGAGATTTTGTTATTCAATGAAATGCAGGTTTAACCCCATTAAGACCCCTTTAGAACCTAAATATCCGAAAATCCACCCTTAGTAGACTGTTTTGAAATACAATGAACATATCCCCAAACTGTCATGTTTCTAACTTCAATAATTTTGGCTGGGCGATGATGAGTGAGTGAGTGAGTCAGGACATTTTCTTTCAATTTCCTTTTTTCAGAATTTCACCCCTCCCCATGAACCCCTTAAATTTGATTTTAGAAAAAAAAACTGTCGAACAGCTATTTACTTACTTTAAAGCAGTTTTCCCCCTGAGTTTGATGAGTGAGTCAGTCAGTCAATCAGTTAGGACACTTTCTTTACTGTTTCTCCCCCCCCCCCCTCCAGAATTTCACCCTTTCCCATGGGCCCCTTAAATTGGATTTATGATAAAACGGTCAAACACATATTTACTTATTTTGATGCTGATTTTTTCTCGCTGAGTTTCAAACTCCTCGCCTATGTCGTTTAAGAGATACACGCTCCGTTAGGAATCTTTCAATCCCCACTTTTCACCCCTTTCACCTCATAATATACACCACATCGAAAAACCCTCCGACTCGTGTCTTCTGATTTTTAATGATGAGTTTATGTGCCGAGTATCACATCCCCCAATGAAACCAATCGGGAGATATTGCTGTTCAATGAAATGCAGGTCTACCCCCTTAACACCCCTTTAGAACCAGAATATCCAAAAATCCTCTCTTAGTGGGCATTTGCGGCCCTTGGGGAAGCTGCATACCAAATTTCATTCCAATCCGTTTGATGGTTTCTGAGATTTCGTGATGAATGAATGAGTGAGTGAGTGGTCTTTGACAAATATATAGTAGAAGATAGTGTCAAGTCTTTGTTATGCTAAACTCGGTTGACAGTGCTGTGTGAGAAGTTGAGTAACTAACGTGATTTCAAGTAAAGATCCTCATTTTCTATACCGGTAGTGCAGAGCGCAAATGGCATCTAGTCGGCCGTGTCTCGACTTGAGCTATGTTGCCATGGAAACTATCCGCCTTGCCATTCCTTCATGTGTATATTTTATGATTTGACAAGCTGTACCCGGCATGCGTTGCAATGCCAATCAAAGAAAGTGTTGGCGTTGAAATTCTGTTTCTTGAAGTGCTTTTGGATACACAACATGTTAACTGCCTATAAGCTATCGTAAAATGGATTTTCTAACTTAGAACCATTCGTGGAAGCGTGCACAACAACTTTCAAAAGTTTCATCGCTGTCACTCATTTGTTGAATCTACTCGTACGCTACCTGTTGTGAAATGGATTTACTAAGTCGAAACCCTTCCCTGGCGTGTACACAATAACTCATCAATGATTCATCGCAATCGGATGAATTGTATATGCACGTATACGGGGTTTTGTTTAAACGATTCGTGCGCTGTCACTCATTTGTTGAATCTACTCATGCGCTACCTATTGAGAAATGTATTACTAAGTCGAAGCCCTTCCCTGGCGGGTACACAATAACTCATCAAGGTTTCATCGCAATCGAAGAATGTTATATGAACGCAATAGGGGATTTTGTTGAAACGCTTCGCGCGTCGTCACCCATTTGATGCATCTACTCTTGCGCTACTTATTGTGAAATGGATTTACTAAGTCCCCTTCCCTGGCGGGTACACAATAACTGATCAATGTTTCATCGCAAACGGATGAATAGTATATGAACGCATACCTGATTTAGTTTAAACGTTTCGCGCTCCGTCACTCATTTGTTGAATCTACTCGTGCGCTACCTACTGTAAAATGTATTTACTAAGTTAGAAACCGTCACGTAAGTGTCCACAACATCTCACCCAAGTTTCATCGCTATCGGACTAATGGGATATGAAGACATAGGGGACTGTATTGAAACGCTCCGCATGTCATCGTTCATTTGTCGAATCTACTCGTGTGCTACCTACTGTGAAATGTTTTTACTAAGCCAGAAACCTTCCTTGGAGTGTCCACCATATTTCACCCTAGTTTCACCGCTAACGGCAGAATGGTATATGACCTTATACGGGACTTTGCTGAAACGCTTCGCGCGTCGTCCCTCATTTGTTGAATCAACTTGTGCGCTGCATATTGTATAGTGGATTTACTAAGCCAGAAATTTTCCATGACATGTACACAACATCTCACCCATGTTTCATAGCTACGGACGAATGGTACATGAATGCATACGGGACTTGGTTGAAACGCTTCGCGTGTCGTCGCTCATTTGTTGATTCTACTCTTGCGCTACATATTGTAATATGGATGTAATCAGCCAGAAACCTTCCCTGGAGTGTACACAACATCTCACCCAAGTTTCATCGCAATCGGATGAATGGTATGTGAACGTATACGGGACGTTGTCGAAACGCTTCGCGCGTAGTCACTCATTTGTTGAATATAAACGTGCGCTTCGTATTGTAAAATGGATTTACTTAGCCAGAAACCTTTCCTGGAGTGTACACAACAATTCACCAAACATTTATCACTATCAGACGACTGGTATTTGACTTTATACGGGACTTTGTTGAAACGCTTCGCGTGTCATCGCTCATTTGTTGAATCTACTGGTGCGATACCTATTGTAAAATGTATGTACTAAGCCAGAAACCTTCCCTGGAGTGTACACAACATCTCACCCAAGTTTCATCGCTATCGGATGAATGGTATATGAAATTATATGGCACTTTGTTGAAACGCTTCGCGCGCCGTTGCTCATTTGTTGATTCTACTCGTGCTCTACCTATTTTTAAAGGGATTTACTAAGCTAGAAACCTTCCCCGGAGTGCACACAAAATCTCAGCCTAGTTTCATCGCTATCGAACGAATGGTATATGAATGCAAACGTGACTTTGTTGAAATGCTTCGCGCGTCGTAGTTCATTTGTTGAATCTACTCATGCGCTGCCTATTGTAAAGTGGATGTACTAAGCCAGAAAATTTCCCTACAGTGTACACAACATTTTACGCAAGTTTCATAGCTATCGGACGAATGGTATATGAATGCATACGGGACTTGGTTGAAACGCATTGCGTGTCGTCGCTCATTTGTTGAATCTACTTGTGCGATATCTACTGTGAAATGTATTCACTAATTTTGAAACCTTCACGTAAGTGTACACAACATCTCACCCAAGTTTCATCGCTATCGGACGAATGGTATATGAACACATACGGGACTTTGTTGAAATGCTTCGCGCATCGTCGCTCATTTGTTGAATCTACGCGTGCGCTACCTATTGTAAAATGGATTTACTAAGTCAGAAACCTTCCTTGGAGTGTACTCAACATCTCACCCAAGTTTCATCGCAATCGGACGAATGGTATACGAACGCATAGGAGACATACATACCCACAGACAGACAAACTATCACGTTACATTGATTTTTATATATATAGATAATGACAAATCCCAACCTAAATCAACCGAAATCACAGCCTCACTCTCATTTCTTGTTGTCTTAAACTAAGACACTTTCTTTGTCGCTTCATAGGATGCTTTTTAGTTTCTCAAAATCTTAAATCTTAAATTAAATATCTCAAAAGTAAGACATAATTTCAATATGTGTCTGAAATCATTTTTTCAAGAGAATAAAAGGTATCTTGTGCGAAGCGACAAAGAAAGTGTCTTAATTTAGCCACCACGAAATGACAGTGCTTTGTAGAAAATAGACGTCTATTCGTCTTATAGGCGTCAAAGTTTTACATTTTCAGCAAAAATTAATTATTTCAACCATGTTTGAAAAAATAGATATTTAATAGCCTAGGTTATAAGGCAACCTAGCTTTTTTTATTTTTATTTTTTATTTTTATTCTATTTACCCTCTAGGTTGGTGGTTCCCACGGACTCAGCGAGGGAACTCACCACTACCGCCTCTATGGGCAGTGTCCTGGAGCTTGGAACATCTGGTCGGGAGGGATACAACTGGGGTGGTGTGATCAGCACTTCGCCCAGGCGGCCTCACCTGCAAAGCGAACAGGGGCCTCATGAGGGATGGGAAGGGATGGAAGATTGGGATGGATAGGCTAGGAAGAGGGAAGGAGGCGGCCGTGGCCTTACAGTAGCTACCATCCCGGCATTTGCCCGAATACGAAGTGGGAAACCACGGAAAACTACTTCGAGGATAGCTGAGGTGGGAATCGAACCCCCTCTACTCATTTGGGCCACCCAAGGCTGAGTAGACCCCGTTCCAGTCCTCATACCACTTTTCGAATTTCGTGGCAGAGCCGGGAATCGAACCCAGGACCTCCGGGGCGGCAGCTAACCATGCTGACCGCTACGCTACGGAGGCGACTTAGCTTATTTTAACCTTCGAAACATCTAAGCTTCAGATAACTCTACCCTGCAAAATGGCATTGGATTAGGCTTATGAAGCGGGTTATGACACGTCATTCTGCGATGTGAAGACTTTAGAGTAAGCTAAAAGTTTACGTCATGTTGTCATATAGCCCAACCGAGGCTAGGATAAGTTATTTTCTGCAATTTTGAAAAATTATTGCTACTTTGCCAGAAACGTAAAATTTAGCCGTCTCTTAGACGTTTATTTTCATAGGAAATTTAGTAACAACACTTAACACTGGTCATACCAGGCAATCACAGATTAAACTTATGTCAGTCAACAAAACATTTTTTTAATGAGTAATTACTTCAACCAAAAATGTCATTCAAATTTAAACTTCAAGCTTTTCTTCAATGAGAAAATTATTTAAACAAAAAATGTGAGTCAAATTTAAACTTGAAGCGTTATTTCAATGAGTAAATAATTTCAACCAAAAATGTCAGTCAAATTTAAACTTAAAACGTTTTTTCAATGAGTGAATTATTTCAACCGAAGATGTCAGTTAAATTTAAACTTACAGCGTTTTTTTTTCAATGAGTAAATAATTTCAACCGAAAATGTTAGTCAAATTTAAACTTAACGCGTTTTTTCAATGAGTGAATAATTTCAACCAAAAATGTCGCCATTAACAGGTGAATCCACACTCCCCCAACCTCTCTACCCTTACCAACAAGGACAGCTGCCAAATCACAGCTCCCAGCCTTCCCCTCCCGAGAACACACCAAGTGATAGCAACCTAATGGCTCGAAAACTCAACTCCCGTACGGTAAGACGGCAGGAGGTAGTACCTGGGAGTGTGTAGAAGTTGTCTGATAACCTGTATCCCTGTCATGTCTATACTAGTGTATGTACTTGTAAACAAGGAAGGATTCGGCGGATAGGAGCCTGATGGTGGTGGTGTTTCATTTGAGAGACTTTGACATCGTCGTTATTTACCCCTGTGTACTTGGGTGAGTTTAATTTTGTCTGGCAACCTGTGTTATTGTGTTAGCTGTTTTATTGTGTGTATTAGTAATTCAGGTGAAGATTGGGAAGGAAGCGACCGTATCCTTAAGTTAGGAACCATCGCGGCATTCACCTCGAGTAGTACAGTAGTGGAAAACGACGAAAAACCACTTTCAGGATGGCTGAGGTGGGAATCGACCCCACCTCTTCTCAATATTGACTCACAAGGCTAAGTGTATCCCGTTTCTTTTTGATAATCAAACCTACATATGGAATCGCATGCCATTTGGTGTGAAAACAGCAGGATCCGCACTTATCAGAGCCTTAGATCGTAACCTGACTGAGGAGGTGAAAAATATGACCGTTAGATATTTCGACGATATTCTTCTGGCTTCTGATAATGTGGATGAACATATCAGCAATTTAAACAAACTTCTGGCCAATTTAAGAACAATGAATTGCAAGATAAATTTTAAGAAATCACTTTTTTTTTTCAAGAGAGAAAGCTTATATTTGGGTCACATTTTAGATCAAGAGGGTGTGAGACCAAATCCGGCAAAAATAGAGGCGATAAAGAATTTCCCTACACCTACATGGGTAAATCATGTTAGAGCATTTCTTGGACTGGCTTCTTCAAAGAAAATTGTCCTGGACACACGGAAACTGTGGCATCTATGCAGGAGATTTTGAAAATGAGGAAAGCAACGAAGGAACTACTGGCAAATTGTATAAAATTGGGATAGCAAGATTTCGAGAGAAAATTCATATTTCAAGCTGTTGCATCATTTATAGGTAATGGAAAAATGTTATATCAGGAGTATCCAAGCAACCTGAAGGATCGCTCTTATTTAGCGTTTGTAAGTCGCAAATTCCGCAAACATGAGAAAAATTACCCTGTCAATTTTGGCAGAGCTGGGAATTGAACCCGGGTCACCGTGGTGACAGCCAAGAGTGCTAGCCACTTCGCAACGAGTATACTACAGCCGATACACATGTTGACACGTAAATAGAATAGTATTCTTTATATTACTAGTTAGTCATGTATTTTTTTGGCCAAGGGCGGGTGTAGGAATCTGTAGTCAAATAACTAGCCTCCTTGTAGTGGAAGCTTACAATAAAACGGGCTGTGTAATTTGTATTCTTTTATCATTAGAAAATTCGCACTCTACGTAATTATACGAGTAATCAAAAAACAACAAATAAAATAAAATGCATATAGAAAACATGTAGTTCAGTGAAGAATTACAGTAACTAGCCTATTTTCATATATCCTACTGGTCTTACTTGTGGCACGAGATATTAAAACGAGATTTAAGAAGTTGCACAGCCACCATTTTTAAGTTTTCATACATTTCCATTAAATTAAACGTCAATTTTAAGGCTTTTATGAAGATACCATACCAAGTTTCACAGCTTTCGGATGAAAAGTCGCAAGAAAAATCCATTTCAATATTTAAAATTCGCGTCGCCACCATGTTGGTTCTGTATTCACTAGGTTATTCAAAGCTCCATAGGTGAACTTATGTTAATAGCCTCTATCAAGAGCCATGTACCAATTGATGAAGATTATATCGAAGTTTCATTAATCATACAGCCGCCATCATGGGGTTATTATAACAATGGAGTTTAATTGGATGTCAGCAGATCAAATTTTGTATGAACATTGACCGTACCAAGTCTCACTGCGCTCGCGAGTAAATTCTATTTAAATGTTTAATCTTCGCCTGCCCGCCATGTTCGTTTTGTACCTAACTGGTACCGGGTGAGTTAGCCGTGGTCGTTACGGCATGACTGCTGGCAGTCGCTCACATCCGGGAGGCGAGGGGGTTCGAATCCCCCCGCCGGCAACCTTGAAGATGGTCTTCAGTGGTTTCCCATCTTCCTTCCAGGCTAATGCCGAGGTTGGTCCCTAACTATAGGCCACATCCGCTACCTTCCAAATCCTCGTCCTTACATTCCAACTTCCCTCCCCAACGGTATTTGTAGCTCACCCATTGGGTGTCCGTCTCGAAGCAGCTACAAAACTGGCGAGCCGATCATGTCCTCGGACACTCCCGGCACTAAAAGCCATATGCTAAAAAAAAAAAAAAATCCTCTCGGCACGCCGGAAGGCGGAGGTAGATTTCACCGGGCAAACTAGGGGATAGGCTATAATAGGCAAAATATGCAGGTTTTCGTAGGAGGATCAGACCTCATTTATCGCGAGAAAGTATTTTACAATTGGAGGTTAATTAACTTTTTTTTCCGTCTTTCTATGCATTATTTAACATTTGAATGTCTTATGGGTATGGTAACCTTCTAGTCATTTGGGGTTCATTTTTAGCCTATTTTTAATTTTGAAAAAATAGGCTTATGAGATCACCTTTTGTCCGTGTGTGTGTGTGTGTGTGTGAGGTGTGTGTGTGTGTCCCCCAATAAAATCTAAACGGCTGGAGCGATTTCAATGAAACTCGGTAAGTTCATAGCACTACTCCCGGCAACCTCGATCGTGCCCTTGAAATTTTGTTACGTCTCAACAATCCAACATGGCGGCTGTGCGAAATATTTCTCAAGCATTCAATATCTCCGAAACTATTACCGATATCGCCCTGAAATTGTGTACGGTGATAAAGGGCACTACTAGAAGTTCACCTATGAGACTTTCAAAATCCTGGTGACTACAAAACCAACATGGCGGTCAAGCGAAGTTGAGACTTTTAAATAGACTTTTCTCGCGATTTAATTATCCAAACGTAATGAAACATGGTACAGCAAATGTTTATACACATTGTAATGCACTGGAGTCTAATTTAGTTCAATTGTTTACATAACCTCAAAATGGCGGCTGTGCGAAATATTTCACTGACATTCTATATCTCCGAAACTATTACAGATATCACCCTGCAATTTTGTACGGTGATAAAGCGCACTGATACAATTTTATCTATGTATATTTCATAAACCTGTAAAGTACAAAACGAACATGGCGACCAAGCGAATTTGAAATATTTTAATAGACTTTTCTCGTGATTTAACTCTCTGAGCGCAGTGAAATGTGGTACAGTAAATGAATTTGCAGGTTGTAAAGCACTGCCATCTAATTTAATTCAATTGGTTACATAACCTCAAGATGGCGGTTGTGCGAAATTTTAAAATTAAGTTTTTATTTATTGTGTCGGAATCATGCGATCGAAGTGAAAGTTTGAATAATGAACCTAGGCAATAATTGTCGTTGAATGGTTCATAACACTATGGCCTATACATTTAACAATCCAACATGGCGACCATCCGAAATATTTAGACGGTTCTCAATATCTATGAATCTTTTACAACAACCTAACTGATTTTTTTAAATGTTCATAGAGACAATGAACATATGTTCACCTATAGGACTTCAGTAACCTGGTGAGCACAAATCCAACATGGCGGCGACGCGAAGTATAAATATTTATATGGACGTTTCTCACGAATTAACTATCCCAGTGCCGTGAAACGTTGCACATTAAATGCTTTTACAAATGTTGATCTGCTGGCATCTAATTTATTTCAATTGTTTGCATAATCACAAGATGGCTGCTGTGCGTAATTTTAAAATCTCGTTTTTACTTCTTGTGTTCTAATCATGCGATTGAAGTTTGAATACCACACGTACACAATAATATTAATGTAATAATACAAAAATAAAAATCCAACCTGGCGACAATCTGAAATATTTAGATGGTTCTCAATATCTACGAATCTGTTACAGCAATTAAACTGATATTTCGTATGTTGATAGAGACAATTAACATGAGCAGGATATATGAAAATAGGCTTTATAGTTCTTCACGGAACTACTTGTTATACTTGGGATCACACTGTCCTTATGCAAGGTTTGGAACTGATGTGTAACTATCTAACAGTCTGTTACTTCTTCACGAAAAATTTTATCTCCCGCAGAGATGTTGGTTGGTTCCTCAGTTTAGGGGCGGCGACAACGTGGTCATGTAACCCCGTGTACATTGGTGTGTGTAGAATCTGTCTGATAAACGGTGTTATTGTGATGACTGTATTAGTCTGTAATTCAGGTAAGGTCTGCAGACAGTCAATTTTAAGTAGTAGTTCCTAATTTTGTACCAAATACTACCGTCAACGACACCTAGCTGTGAAGTTGGCTGCTAGATGCCACCGCAACCAGCAACATGCAATGAACGTTGTAACTTCCCCTCCGAAGGAAAGCATGCTGAGGGATTTTTAGCGCTCTTAGAAAATCCGGCGACTTTGGCCGGCCTTGAACCAGCGACCTTGGGCATAGAAGTTCAGCATGCTAACAGTTAGCCGCTTCCCTCATAGTCAGATGGAACAAGAAGTTCCGTGACGAACTAAAGAGCCTACTTTTCTTAAAATTAAGATTCATGCCAATGATTAATCTACAGTATATGTACCTATCTAGAATAATGACGAAATTAAGTTGGTAATATCGAAATGTCTTAATTAGTTCGAAATACTAGGCATAATACTAGGCATAATGTAGCCTAATAGAGCAATACAGTTGGCAGCCCTGGTGACTGAATATATTCTTAATTCCATCTCTTAAGGTACAGAATACAAAATGTGGAAGACCAAAGGACGTTACATTGAGTTAGACATTGGATCTATTAGTACACGTAAAAGCATGTTGGCAACATTGTCATGCGAGTGCTGGTCAGAAATAATCTGAAATATTATGATATCTTTTTGTGCCAATTTTGGATGAAATCCATTTGTTGGAATAGAAGTTAAATGTATTTTAAAATTTGAGCTATCATCAGGCATAGAATCATGCTGGCAACACTGGCTTAAATTAATTACTCCAAATTAATCTAGAATGTCAGGTGCTATACGTGTGCAAAGTATAGAGCTGTTGGCCAGCATACTTTCTGATATATTGATATTAGGGTAAAAAATATAGACACCATTTATTAACAGTTGCCAGCCCTGATTGCTCTTAAGAATGTTACACATGGCACATACGAAATTTGGTTGAAATCCAAGTGACAGTATAGAAGTTACATGTATTTAGAAATTGGTCCTATCAGCAGGCTTAAAATCATGTTGGTAGAACTGACGTATATAAGTTACTCCAAATTAATGTAAAATGTCAGGTAATATACGTATGCATAGTTTAAAGCTGTCGGCTTGAATACTTTCTGATATATTGGTATTTGGATAAAAAATAGAGAGAGAAATTATTAACATTTGGCAGCCCTGGTGGCTCGTAAGAATACACCCAGTCATATCTGCTTATGTACACATATTACATACAAAATTTGGTTGAAATCCAATTGATAGTGTAGAAGCTATATGCATTTAAAATTGGACCTATCAGAAGGCTTAAAATTATTTTGGCGACACTCATGTATGGCCTCCTGGAAATTAAACTGAAATAGTATTATCTACATGTGTGCCATTTTTGGAATAGCTCCCAAGTATATCTTCCAAGATATCCAACATGGAGCTCAAATTTCTAGTGCGTTTTTTTTAGCAGTTCGTAGCACTGACAACTTTTTCAAATATGGGCCTGAGATATTCCGGTATACATCTTTACTCATACTAAATTTGGTTTCGATTGCTGCAGCCGTTTAGGAGTTGATAGGGGGTGGGGGGGCACACTCACACACTGCCAGCCAAACAGACAGAAGGACAGACAGACAAATTTTCCCCGATCGATCTCATAAGTCTACTTTTTCCACACTTTTGCAAAGTGTGAAAAGTAGGCTAACAATGAATGTGATCTCGTCAATGGCGTTGTCTTGGCAACCTCTGATAGCTCATCTCTCATCAATTTAGAAGCGTTGTCATGGTAACCTCTGATGGCACTTGGCATTTTCTTTAATTCCGAAATTAATTTTCTCATCCCTTGGCGTAATGGTGGGTCATATCAAAAATTCTTTCAGACAAAAGTTTTAGGTAATTATTAGGGGAATATTTTCCATTTTGTACGGTTTTGATATTGTGCCGATTAAGAGAGATATGATTAGTGTTTCCCGAAAAACCCACTTTCTTCCACCCCTTTGGTCAATGGTTGGTGCTATCAAAAAACTTATTTGACATAAATTTTTGGCACTTATCTGACACATATTATGAACTTTGAATGGATTCGATATTTCACGTATTAAGAGAGTTATAGCGAAATTTCAGTTTTTCGAAAAAAGCCCCCCCCCCCCCCCATTTTCACCCCCTTCGACCGATTTTGCCCATTAACGAACTCGACCGACATTTTATAGGGTTACATATTATGTAAAAATTCAAACTGATTGGGGCAAAATTACGGACGTTATCGTGTCCACAAGAAACTGATATATATATATATATATATATATATATATATACATATATACATAAATTATATATACACTTTTAAACTGACGGTGGTTTTGGGGTCTGGGGATGTGAAACGCGAAGATATGTCGAAATTTTCCGGAAGTCGAAACATGGTACCCATTGCAATAGTTCGCTTTCTAATAAAATCTACCTAAAACCTAACAGGTTTATGAAAGTCATATAGATGAACCCTTTATCACCGTACAAAGTTTCAGGGTGATATATATTACTGTTGCAGAGATATAGAATGCCAGTGAAATATTTCGCACGGTTGGCATGTTAGATTGGTGATACGTATTAAAATTTGAAAGACACGGTTGAGTTTGGAAACGGTAGTAGTATGGACTTACCGTGTTTCATTGAAATTGCTTCGGCCGATTAGATCTATTCAAAGGTGATCTCATATGTCTCCTTTTTTTTCATAAATTAAAATAGGCTAAAAAGCAAGTTTTACATGTTCGTGCCCTGTCTGCACGGGTGAAAACCAAGCATCTGGATGACTCGACCATCAGTTTACCTCACTCTTCCACCCCTTAAGACAACAATCAATCAGTCAAACAATCAACTTATAATACATCACGTTGTACTGTATTTCAACAAGCTGCAACCAATATTCATTTATACTCTTAGAAAAGGACATTGCGTTATAACATTACCATGACGAATAGAATACAGTGTTATCACTGACCGAGTTCCAGCGCGGCCCGCTGTTGGCTAGCGCTAGCGGCGCAGACCCCAACGCTACACACTACGCCGCAGTCAGCTGTTCAAAAATGGGATACGCGCTGGGCTAAGTAAACCTCTTTGCGAAGGCTGCGGTTACGTTGATTACGACAAATTGTTTGTTTAGATTTACAAATAATACTGTCAACAAGTCATTATTAATATTCCCAGTCCCCATGTCATTTAAAACCCTCCGTTAGTCGCGCATTGGCCTGACAGCTCCATGGTTCATTTTAGTTTTAATATCAAACAAACAGTTCAAGTTATGATCTGATCGTCTCGGGACATCTTACAACATACCTTAGTAAGGATCTTCCTGGAGTTGTGAAATGACGAGCCTAAAACTAACTCTACACGCGTAACATTTTGTCAGCGTGGGATTCGTGTAACATTCTGTCAGTGAGTTGCAGGTGTGCTATTACACCGATTATTGGGCTGGGTACGTTGCCTTAGTCAATATCAGTAAAGAGATTACGCCTTATGAAAACCTAAGGATGTTGATGAAGTGTGTCGCCTTCTGCTGAAAGATAACGAATCGCTGGTTCATGATTCAGTAATTTCAAAGGAATTTGTGACTCTGATATTGAAGACAAAGTTGAAACAAGATCCGAAGATCGGAAGCGAAGAATTGGATGGCCGTTTATTTTATTGGCAAGTTGGTCATTATTATTATTATTATTATATGTCCGCCTCGTTCTTGGCTATCAACACGGAGGTCCGGGTTCGATTTCCAGCTCTGATAAGAAATTTAATTCTGGTCTGAGGACTGGAACGGTGTTCACTCAGCCTCGTGAGGCAAAAGAGGCGCGTTCGATTCCTACCTCAGCTATCCTAGAAGTGGTTTTCCGTGGTTTCCCACTTCTACTCCGGGCAAATACCGGAATGTTACCTAACTGAAGGCCACGGCCGCCTCCTACCCAAATCCTACCTCAATTCCAAATACACACACTACTTCAGACATCACAATGACACAGGTTATCAGACAAATTCTACACACTCCCAAGCACACGGGGCTATCTGACCACAATGTCGCCAAGTCCCTAAAGAATCAACAACTATTATTATTTTAGGCATATTACTGTACTAGCAGGTACCCGCGGCTTCGCTCGCGATCAAGACAATGGGGACGATGCATTAATTGGTCTATTCTATTACAGCAATCGCGGCTACAGATGGGTCAATTCTAATTCTGAAAATTCTGATACATACAGTACAGTATATTGATATGAGCTGAAAAGTGGTATTTTTTTAGAGTTGTCAAAATCTGCAGGGTACGATGTTACATTATATGAACACATTTTAAAATTACGTTTTTGGTTTTGCCATCTTCTGCTGAGACATAACGATTTTGTTGTCCGGATACTCGCGAGCACGCCACATTCAGTTGCCCATGGGAAAAAAAGGTTTTGTCTAAATGTACACCTGCTGCTGTTAAGTGTGTGTCATTGCGCTTTGTTAATAGAAATTGCGAATATAGTTTGAAGAGGGAACTGCACTCTTGCACACTGGAATGGCAAATCTATCGGAATATGGGGAAATAAAAGTATTTTTCCTTAAGCTATTCTGGGTGTAATTTTGCCACACTTTTGATGATTTGAACATCAACATGTCGCTATTAATAGACCTATAGTAAAATATATCTCACCTTGGCCGCTGATGTACTCGTACATTATGCAGTCTCTTCCAGTGTTACGTCCCAGGGATTGAAATTCTCCAAAATCCTTTTGCCTCACATGCCTCTCTAAATAATTAAAATTCCTCATTGTTGTTGTTGTTGTTGCTTGATTCTTCATTTTTTTACTGGTTTGATGCAGCCCACCATGCCCCCTCTCCTGAGCTAATCGTTTCATCTCTACACAGCAACCACACCCTACATCCGAGGCAATCTGTTTAACCCTGGTCTATGCCTACAGTTCTTTTCCTCGACCCTCCCTTCCATAACTAAGCTTGCTATTCCTGGGTGTCTTATTTATGTGTCCTACCAACCTTATCTTCCCTTCATTAGCAGTCGCCAGAAACAACTCTCCTCTCCCACTCGTCTTAATACCTCTTCATTTGTTACCCTATCTACCCATCTGATCTTCATCATTCTCCTGTAACACCACATATCAAACGCTTCAATTCTCCTCTTTTCTGCTGCACCATTAGTCCAAGTTTAACTTCCTTATAATGTCACGTTCCAGACAAAAGCTTTCAAAAATGACTTCCTAATACCTAAATGTATATTCGATGTCAACAGATTCCTTTTCTGTAGAAATGCTTTCCTTGCCTGAGCCAACCTGCTTTTTATATCCTCTTTGCTTCGTCCATCACTGGATATTTTGCTTCCTAAGTAACAGAAGTATCCTACTTCCTGTAGCGTTTCACCAGCCAATTTGAGGTCCATAGAGGTTTCTGATTTATTTCGGCTGCATTCCAATAATTTTGTTTTACATTTATTGATTTTCATCATGAATTCATTCCTCAAGACTGAGTCCATACCATTCAAAAACTCGTTCAAATCCTCTGGCGTATCGGCCAAGACGACGATGTCATCAGCAAATCTCAAAGATGAAATTATTTATCCTTGAATCTTCGCTCCCCCTTTAAATTTTTCTCCAATTTCCTGATTATTGTGGTATTAGAGATCTTTGAAATGCGTTGTCCTCGCACATGGTGTAGATGCATTGTCCAAGGATAACATTCCATGTTACGAACATGGGCCGCATAACCTGCACCGAAAGCCTATTCTGGACAGCAGTTCCTTGAATTCAGATTTGCCAACATTTTATTGTATCTTTCCATGTGGTATATCTCTGTACCTCAACATACAGAAGAGTGCTTTAAAAATCATGTCTTGTGTACATTTTGGAAAAGGTGGTGAGTGTGGTTTTTGCCAGAGTGGATACACGCACGTAGAAATTCTTTTCAGTAAATAGAATGGTTCACAATTTTGTAAGTGCACATTGAGGTATGTGACGGCGAGATGCCTTAAGTGTTACGGAAACGGCAATAGCCGCCACAGAGCTTCGTTGCTACTGAAATAACGACCAGACTGATATTTGCACTTAACTATAAGCCCAGTGTTTATGAAATTGAACGCAGGTATATCGCTAACTTTATTGAATAGCCGCTAGTGTAGTGTTTAAAATTTAAAAGTGGTATTAGAAGGCGCTGTCCCTAATTTTTAGCCTATTTTCAATTTTGAAAAAATAGGCTTATGAGATCACCTTTTGTCCGTGTGTGTGTGCGTGTGTGTGTGTGTGTGTGTGCGTGTGTGTGTGATTCGTGTGTGTGTCCCCCCTTAATAAATTCTAAACGGCTGGAGCGATTTCAATGACACTCGGAAAGTTCATAGCACTATTCCCGGCGACCTCGACCGTGCCCTTCAAATTTTGTTACGACTCACCAATCCAACATGGCGGCTGTGCGAAATATTTCACCAGCATTCATTATATCCGAAACTATTACCGATATTACCCTGACATTTTCTATGGTGATAGAGGGAACTACTATAAGTTCACTTATGTGACATTTTAAAACCTGGTAACAACAAAACCAACATGGCGGCCAAGCGAATTTGCGACTTTTAAATAGACGTTTCTCGCGATTTGACCAACCAAACGCAATGAAACTTGATACAGTATATGTTTATATACATTGTAATGCACCGACATCTAACTTCGTTCAATTGTTTACATAATCACAAGATGGCGGATGTGCGAAATATTTCACCGGCATTCTATATCTCTGAAACTATTAGCGGTAAACCCCTGAAATTTTGTACGGAGATAAAGGGCACTACTGGAATTCCATCTATAAGACTTTCAAAAACCGGCTAACTACAAAACGAACATGGCGGCCATGCGAATTTGAAAATTTTAAATAGACCTTTCTCGCGATTTAATGTTCCAAGCGCATTGAAACCTGGCACAGGAAATATTTATACACATTGTAATCCACTGGTATCTAATTTAGTTCAATTGTTTACATAACCTCAAGATGGCGGCAGTGCGTATTTTAAAATAAAGATTTTATTTATTGTGATGAAGTCATGCGATCGAAGTGAAAGTTTGAATAATGAGCCTACGCAATAATTTTCCTTTAATGGTACATGACTCTATGGCCTATACATTTAACAATCCAACATGGCGACCATCCGAAATATTTAGACGATACTGAATATCTACGAATCTATTTTAGCAATCAAACTGCATTTTTTAATGTTCATAGGGGCTATGAACTTAAGTTCACCTATAGGACTTTAAATAACCTGGTGATCACAAATCCAACATGGCGGTGACGCGAATTATAAATATTCACATGGACGTTTCTCGCAATTTAACCATCCGCGTGCAGTGAAACTTGGTACAGTAAATCCTTATACGAATGTTAATCCACTGGCATCTAATTTATTTCAATTGTTTCCATAACCTCAAGATGGCAGCTGTGAAAAATTTTAAACTCTCCTTGTTTTTTCTTGTGTCCTAACTATGCGATTGAAGTTTGAGTACTACACGTTCACAATAATCTGCATGCAACAGTACATAACTCTAGGACCTACATATATAAAATCCAACATGGCGACCATCCGAAATATTTAGTCGGTTCTCAATATCTACGAATCTATTACAGCAATCAAACTGAAATTGTGTATGTTGATAGTGGCAATTAACATAAGTAGGATATATGAAAATAGGCTGTATAGTTCTTCACGGAACTATTTGTTTTATCCCTGGCACTACAGGCCACGAAGGGCCTAGGCCTGTCATGCGACCGCTTCCCAGCCATTTGACCTGCAGATATTGTGGTGACGCGTGGTCAGTGCATCGTGTTCGCTTGGCCGTTTATATTGTTCTTCGTGACCGGGGCGCTGCCTCTTTATCAGACAGCTACTCAATTGTCCTCACGAAGCTGAGTGCACTCCGTTGCAGCCCTCACGCCAGTGTCTAAAAATCTCTGACGGGGCCGGGAATCGAACCCGGGGCCTCCGGATGGGAGGCAGGCACGCTACCCTGTTCTTGTGTTTATATATCTCTTGAAAAAGATAATAAATGGATTGGCACTGCCTCCTACAGGGATATATAGAAAATCGGATGTCATGCCTTGAGGTTCAGTTGCCATGGAAACGGACTTGCCATTAGTTCATCAGTTTACCAGAGTGAAGATAGTTTTCTGCGAATATCTTTGAAACTGTTGGTTTTAGGGCCTTAAAATGTGGTTTTCGGTGTCCCGTATGGACCTACCGAGTATTGTTTCTCGCATCGAGGGGCGTAAAATGAGCTTTGTCCGGTCCATATGCGACAACTTCGATATTTTGTCCCGGCTAAGTATTTTTGGTGACTTTTCAGTTATGTTGCCCGTTCGACGAGAACAATGATTTATTTCCGGATGAAAGGCAGCCTATATGTTATCCTAGGGTATAAGCTGTCTCCATTTCAAATTTCATCCAAATACGTCCAGCCGTTTTAGTGTCAAGAGGTAACAAACTAACACACACACGGACACACAGATTTTCACATTTATAATATATATAGGGATAATTAAGGCGGATTAAATATTTACTCGTTTAAGGTAAGGATGGCATGAAGTAGAACGAAGTAGAACAAGTAACCATGGAAAGCTGCCTTCATTCCGTAGCCTATCCTACTGGGCGCCTTTCGTGATTTTACCTCAGTGGATAGATATTTCGGTAAATTTTTAAAAATGCCAGGTACTGATCCTGGTTTTCATTTTCGCTTCTCGCCAGGAGGTCCCACCTTCTCACGGTTCACTACGAAACATTCCGCCTTCATAATAATTAAATCTTCCGAAAAACGCACGTCACAGATTCTACTTTTTAGAAACAATTGCTTATATTTACGCGGAATAACACTCGCCCGTTTCGCAAACAGATTTGTTTCTTTTGACGGTGTGAAAAATTGTCTACCATCAGATTTTCTTCCGTAACTTGTTTTACATGCAGGAACGAAACAGTACGACATTTTCTCGAAACAGCGGAAAATTTAGTTGTTTGCACACACAAAGCACTGCACAGACATTCGTAAACTATAAGGTGCAATCAAAAAGTAACGAGCTGGAGGCTGGAATGCGCAAACCGGTAACGACATCGGCTAATTGTGGCGTGTGTAACGAGGTGTGGTTCCGACCAGAGCGTGGATGGTCTCAGCCCGTCACTAGAGGGCACGCGTGCACGTCACGTGACGATACAAAGCAAGCAGCAGCATGCATCAATCGTCCAACCAAGACCAAGTCAGTAGGCCATTCGACATGCTTCCCGGTGTGGTTCAAGACTGAGGGGCACCCATTGGACACACACTTTGCGCAAGTGCAGTCGTTCCTTCATGATGGTATGCACACTTCGGACGTTCAATCCGACCACGGTGGCTATGGCGTTCACTGTTACTCGGCGATCCTGGGTAATGAGTGCATCAACCAGCTGGACGTTGTCATCGGTAATGCAGGGGGTGACCCACCCGGGCATCAACGGCTAACAACACCCGTCCTTCCCTGAAGCGCTGTGCCACGCCTTGACCCTTGCAAGGGATATGCAGTGTTCGCCGTACACTTGTGACATTCGGCGATGAATGTCCGTTCCCCCTACTCATTTCGCTGTCAGAAACCGAACAACACGTCTTCTTCGTTTGACGCCTCCATGTCACTGTTTGCGACTGGCAGCTTTGGACGATTGATGCATGCTGCTGCTCGCTTTGTATCGTCACGTGACGTGCACGCGTGCCCTCTAGGGACGGGCTGTGACCTTCCACACTCTGGTCGGAACCACAACTCGTTACACACGCCACGATTGGCCGATGTCGTCACCGGTTTGCGCATTACAGCCTCCGGATCATTACTTTTTGAACGCAACTTATATTACAAAGAAACAAATTCGCTCGAATAATATGACTTCTCGCACACAGGATGTTACAGTACTACCTCGAGGGCTACTGTCACACGTGCTTATGGTTCGGTGCGACTTCCGCGCCACACACTGGCTGGACCATGAACTACAATGCATAAGGAGTGGAGTGATGCCACTGTATTTCTATTCGTCATGACATTACTATACCCATTCGTTTAGGAGAAAGTAGGTTAGATGTTTATTAATGACCATTTTGTTTTTCCATTATTTATCTATGTTTGATATATTAAGTTATTTATTTATTTATTTGTTTATTTACGTCGATATCAAGGTTTCATTTGTCCCATTGACATCAGAACATTACGAAGGGCGCAAGTTCTTACACGGCGGCCGACTCAATTATTTTTATATAATTATCTGAGAAAATTTTAATTATGGGAACAATGCCAACCTCGCATCACTTAATGAGTTTCACACAGAAACGTGGTCTGCTTAGAAATCTATACTAAGAAGACCTCAAAATGCAAATGACTTGTTTTGAAAGTTATCTCTAACTTATCAAAGTTCGTTGACTTGAACAATATCGTGGTCATTTATTTTCCCTTAATTACACTTCGTGAAAAAATGTGTTCATTTCTGTGGTAAACTCTGACAATGAGTTTTATTTTACACAAGCAGGACTAATGATTGGTAATCTGCGCAATATTGTACAACAGTAATATAATTATCGGAGGCAGATAACCTCGCTGCTCCACCCCTTAATAGAACCGGGACGTGTGAATCGATAGAGAAATGTAACTTCCGATGATTTGTTACGTATCTCAGAAACTACAATAGATATTTCCTTGAATGTTCTTTTGGTACATTCGGGGTACATCAATCATTATGTGGGTAGGATTTGAAACTTCTATGTTGAATATTGTGTGTCAGAGAGAGCATTACAAAATCAATCTTTAAAAAAATTGTTAAAATTCCCTTAACTCATGTCCCTTTTTCTGAGTAAATACTCAAACCAGACCCAACAGACTATGCATGAATAATATTGAAACTATTTTTGAGATACGGAACTAAAAGTATTGTCGTATTGTTTACAGGAGTTGAGCTATATTTTTTTACATCGTAGTGTAAAACTGAAATGTTCTGTAAAATTGTCAGTGCTTTTCAAGCTGGGCTCCATGAACTAATCAAGATACCAGAATAAATTTTCTTCCACTGGTAGATCTATATAGTGTCTTAAGGACTACCAAGTTTCAAATACATTGATCGGATAGTTTCTGAGAAAATGGTACAGTTATAAAAATATGACTTACGGAAAACACAAAAAGAGTATTTGGCTAGTAGCAACAGTATAGCCTTAAAACATTATGTTCAACCTACTTTTATTGCATCAAATATCACTTCAGCGCAATAATTGATACTCCAAATTCTTCAGGTAAGATAGGATATTTTTTAAGCTAAGGATATTTTTTAAGCTAAAAAAAAAAGACATTTGTGAGCCAATCACCCGTCCCGGTTCCCTTAAGAGAACATTAGCTAACTAATGACTAGGGTCCGGATTCTTAGGTTTTTACCTGTTTTTCCTTACTTCTAAATACAAAAGTATTTTAATACTTACCCGAATCACACTTAAAAGAGTGAATGAATTCTGTAGTAACGACAGAAACCTAAATTATATGTGAGTAGGCCTACTTAAAAATAGACCCAATTGCAGTTTTGTCCTACTTATATGTATTGTGGTATACAGTATTTTAAGCTTTAGTCCATATTAAAAAAAAGATACTTGAATATTTACTGTAATCAAGAAAATTGCAGCTAAATATATTATCATATTCTTACCGTCAGGAAGTGGGGATAAATCGCTATTTTTTCCTATATGCTAAATTTAATTTAATTAAACGGGCTATAGTGTGGAAATTACCTCTCACATCCATGGTTTTATTGAATTTGGATAATTAACATTTTACTTACATACTTACTTCGTAGGTCCCTTTGTACCTTGTGGTGTCGAGGTTTGGCAGAGAGATCTCCAGGCGTTCCTATCTTGCGTCACCTGTCTTTACATTTACAGTAACATTTTAAGGAGAACAAATATTTTATAAAGGTGTAAAGATCTCGGTGATAATTTGATAATAGACGTATCATTGTGTAAAATATTTACACTCTCGTTTCAATTAGATTTTCTTCTAACAATTCATTAATTTTACGTTTTGCGGAATTTATGTTAACTTTCACTACACTTTAAACATAAAAACCTATTGTATTATATTTCATTCTGGGCAGATGTCTTAGTTGCAACAGCAAGAGGGATATCATATATTGCCTCACATGTTATTTTGGTAGTGAAGCCAAGCTAAAGGCTTAGGAACTCGGTATTTCACGGTAAAACCTACTCCGGGTACTCGCTCGGATGATCTTCGTGGTCTGCGCGGCAAAACGTGTGGTTAATTCGGGGACTGTCGCCGAAGTTGACGGGCCTCTGGTGGAACATCGTGAACTCTCGGTCAGCCCGAAGTTCTTGACGCTTGCCAGTGTTTTGTCTATGATCACGCGACAAACTATCCCCGCCAAAGATCACTAGGGACGCGAACTGAAGATGACTGTATCTATATGTGGAGAGATGCGATGGGCAGTCACTCCAATTCGATTCCAATTCCAGTCGTCATTCTATGTAATTCTGAGAATTCTGCCAAAGTGTCATTCGTAGATAGTCAACGCTTCAGCAATCATTGACTCTGCAAATAATTCAAGTAAGTTCGCTAGGTGACATAACTCCGAGTACGGTTGCTATATGTAGATTGTTAGTGCCTGCGACATGTGAGGTCTGAGTTTTGAAGTGTCCGGCTGTGTCAACACTACGAGTGCACCCAGACTACAATACGGTGAGTTGAGCCCAAGATAAACATTGAGGTCATTACGCTCAAGGGAATATGGACAGGGGAGGGTTTCCCATAAACGAGAAGAGACAGCGAGCCGTTCAGAGCAGCGATCATTTCTATTTCCAATTTAACGTCATAATCCTCTCAGCCAATTCTCACAGGAGTGTAATTTCATGTTTTTCTAATGTTTATATTAGAATCAATGAAGAGGAATATAAATAAAAACAAGTTGTGTAGTAAAGAACATATAGCCTACTTTCTCCTAAATGTATGAGTATAGTTATAACTCGTTGTTTTTATCAAAGAGTATAATAGAATAATTTCTTGGTTGAAGACCTTAGAAACTATTTACCTCTACCTCGCATGATTACGACACAAGAAATAAAACAAGTAGTTCCGTGAAGAACTATACAGCCTATTTTCATATATCTTGCTCATGTTAATTGCCTCTATCAACATACAAAATTTCAGTTTAATTGCTGTAACAGATTCGTAGATATTGAGAACCGTCTAAATATTTCAGATGGTCGCCAGGTTGGATTTTTATTTTTGTACTATTACATTAAGATTATTGTGTACGTGTGGTATTCAAACTTCAATCGCATGATTAGAACACAAGAAGTCAAAACGAGATTTTAAAATTACGCACAGCAGCCATCTTGTGATTATGCAAACAATCGAAATAAATTAGATGCCAGTGGATCAACATTTGTATAAGCATTTAACGTGCAACGTTTCACGGCACTCGGATAGTTAATTCGCGAGAAACGTCCATTTAAATATTTATACTTCGCGTCGCCGCCATGTTGGATTTGTGGTCACCAGGTTACTGAAAGTCCTATAGGTGAACATATGTTCATAGTCTCTATGAACATAAAAAAATTCAGTTTGGTTGCTGTAAAAGATCCATAGATATTGAGAACCGTCTAAATAATTCGGAACCTCGCCAATTAGGATTGTTATATGTATAGGCCATAGAGTTATGTACCATTCAAGGACAATTATTTCCGAGGTTCATTATTCAAACTTTCATTTCGATCGCATGATTACGACACAAGAAATAAACACCTAATTTTAAAATTTCGCACAGCCGCCATCTTGAGGTTATTTAAACAATTGAATTAAATTAGATGGCTGTGCGTTACAATCTGAAAAATCATTTACTCTACCACATTTCACTGCGCTCAGAGAGTTAACTCACGAGAAAAATCTGTTAAAATATTTCAAATTCGCTTGGTCGCCATGTTCGTTTTGTACTTGACAGGTTTATGAAATATACATAGGTAAACTTGTATCAGTACCCTTTATCACCGTACAAAATTTCAGGGTGATATCTGTAATAGTTTCGGAGATATAGAATGTCAGTGAAATATTTCGCACAGCCGCCATTTTGAGGTTATGTAAACAATTGAACTAAATTAGACTCCAGTGGATTGCAATGTGTATAAATAGTTTTTGTACCAAGTTTCATTACGTTTGGATATTTAAATCGCGAGAAGAGAGTATTTAAAAGTCTCAACTTCGCTTTGCCGCCATGTTGGTTTTGTAGTCACCAGGTTTTTGAAAGTCTCATATGTGAACTTCTAGTAGTTCTCTTTATCACCGTACACAATTTCAGGGCGATATTGGTAATAGTTTCGGAGATATTGAATGCTAGTGAAATATTTCGCACAGCCGCCATTTTGGATTGGTGAGACGTAACAAGATTTGAAGGACATGGTCGAGGTCGCCGGGAATAGTGCTATGAACTTACCGAGTTTCACTGAAATCGCTCCAGCCGTTTAGATTTTATTAGGGGGGAACACACACACACCACACACACACACACACACACACACACGCACACACACGGACAAAAGGTGATCTCATAAGCCTATTTTTTTCAAAATTGAAAATAGGCTAAAAATATATGAGTCTTACAGTAGTCGCATATGATGCGTAACATGTGACATGTTATCCAACTATGTAATTGCCGGGAGTGCAAATCCCTTGTTAACAGTGAACTCTGTTGGGCATTATAATAACTACTTGTAAAACTCCAGTGACAAATCCTGACTGTAATAAATCATAGTTGTTATTTGCTAAGACGTTGTATCTTAATCGATTGATAACATATTGTGCATTTTGCAATGACAAATTACAAGTGTATATTGTAATATTATAGTGCAGAAGTGGCTTTAAAAAGCTGAGCTGTCTCGTTTACAGACAAGATGGCAGCTGATCTCTCGTTCTGACCTATATTTCACTAATTTGAGTGTGGTGCATGCAATATATTCTACAGATATAAATAATAGGAACTTTGTATGAAATGAACTTGGTTTGAAATATACTCCAGTGAAGAAATCGTTTAGTCAAAGTCATTATTGGCTAAGACGTTGTATCTTAATCGATTGATAACATTCAGTTTAGGAGGACATAATTAGGTCTGTGGTTACAGCGTTGATTTCTCAACCGGTCAGCTGGGGTTCTAATCCCAACAGAATTGTATTTTTTTGCTTGTTTTTTTATTTTATTACTTTTTTGAGTACTGAGGCGTTATACAATTGAGCGTTATATTGTGCATTTTGCAATCGAAAATATATATTTAATTAAAACAAATTTTAAATACCTAGGAATTACCTTTCAATACAAAGGATTTGTATACACTATGCACATCAGAGAGCGAACATCAGCAGCAACGAAGGCAATTAATGGCATGAGAAATTAAAGACGATTATCATTGACCACATCTTTGACTCTCTTTCGCTTAAAAATTTTGCCCATACTGACGTATGGTTTAGAGATTATATGGGATCACATTGGCAAATCGAATCTGAAAGACCTAGAGAACGTCAAAGTAAATTTTCTTAAAAAAGTATTATGCTTGTCGAAATATACTCCAAATCGACTGGTCTATATTCTACCAAGTGAACCTTTTCTAATTGAAAAACTTCGACTCGACATGCTTTTACCCTGTGCATCAGCAATACTCAGATTTACTAAAAGAGCTGGAAGGCAAAAGAAAGGACATATGGGAAGATTTGTATGCCACAGATGCCATGATAAACAAGGAATGGATGAGAGCAGAATATGACCTTCGCCATCTAGTGACAAGACTAGCAGTTCATGGCTTCCACCATCGTGTGTGAAAGACAGAGAAGTTTCATAAGGCTGACACAGAATGCCTTTGCTGATTATGTGGAAAGCAGTGTGAAAGGTACCATGCTGGTGTGTACCGAGAGAAGGACATCCCTAAATTCTTTCTGCAAAGACTAAATTGTATTCATGTATGTTAGTGTGCAATGCTTATATATGTATACTGCATTATGGCTATTTGGCTGCATTAAATATTATTATTATTAATTAAAACTAAGTTCTCCAATGGATCTGCAATAGTGTCACCTACCTTCAACTCGTTGAGTTACGGTATGCGGGAGCAATCCACTGCCTACTTGATGCGAGCTGCGCTCCATACCGGCCAGTTGGCCTCTTTTTGCCGATATAGCGCACTGCCAAGTATAGGCGCGATAAAAATTAGGTGTGCAATAGGTGTATTAAATGTGTTTCTCCCAGTGATACGTTTGGACTAACGAAGTTTCAATTATTGTTAGTAGTCGGTGTTAATATACTAAATTCCTAAGTTGTTTGGAGTGTTTGTTGATGCGATATAGCACTCGAGGTATCGAGTGCTTACATTAAATAAGAATACAGCAAAAGTATGAAGATATAATAAATCTTAATTGTTTTCAGCAAATATGATATAACGAATATTTTCACACCAAAGAACGACAACTTGATGACGATTTATTGTAGGAATTTCTTTAATGGGGCCTCCAAACCTTGAGGTAAACCGTATGCGATTTACATTCCACATAGTCACATGGCCTACAGTACGTCGTTGTACCGATCTCCACCAGTGCGCACGCTCATTGTTTCCGTCCCATGCACTTCCGTCGCATCCACTTCCGTCCCTTTTCCAAAATCACTTCCACAAAAATGTCCAGCTACCGAGTGCCACAAACATATCCAGATACCGAGTGGAACGATGTTACACATCAAAAACCTTAATTTTAAAATTCGCACAGCCGCCATCTTAAGGTTATGTAAACAATTGAACTAAATTAGATACCAGTGTATTACAATGTGTATAAACATTTGTTGTACCAAGTTTCATTGCGTTTGGGTGGTTAAATCGCGAGAAACGTCTAATTAAAAGTCGCAATTTCGTTTGGCCGCCATGTTGGCTTTGTAGTTGCCAGGTTTTCAAAAGTTACATAGGTGAAATTCGAGTAGCTCCCTTTATCATCGTAAAAATTCCAGGGTGATATCGGTAACAGTTCCGAAGATATTGAATGTTGGTGAAATATTTCGCACAGCCGCCATGTTGGATTGATGAGACGTAACAAAATTTAAAGGGCACGATCGGCGTCGTCCGGGATAGTGCTATGAACTTACCGAGTTTCATTGATATCGCTCCTGCCGTTTAGATTTTATTAGGCGGGGGGGGGGGGGGGGCACACGAATCACACACACAGACGGACACACGGACAAAAGGTGATCTCATAAGCCTATTTTTTTTCATAAATAACAAGTAGTTCCGTGAAGAACAATACAGCCTATTTTCATATATCCTACTTTTGTTAACTGCCACTATGAACATACAAAATTTCAGTTTGATTGCTGTAATAGATTCGTAGATATTGAGATCCGACTAAATATTTCGGATGGTCGCCATGCTGGATTTTATATATGTAGGTCCCAGAGTTATGTACTGTCACATGAAGTTTATTGTGTACGTGTAGCATTCAAATTTCAATCGCATGATTAGGACACAAGAAGTAACAAGGTGATTTTAAAATTTCACACAGCTGCCATCGTGTGGTTATGGAAACAATTGAAATAAATTAGATGCCAGTGGATTAACATTCGTACAAGGATTTACTGTACCAAGTTTCACTGCACTAGGATGGTTAAATTGCGAGAAACATCCATGTGAATATTTATACTTCGCGTCTCCGCCATGTTGGATTTGTGATCACCAGGTTATTTAAAGTCCTAATGGTGAACTTAAGTTTATAGCCCCTATGAACAATAAAAAATTCAGTTTGATTGCTATAATAGATTCGTAGATATTCAGAGCCGTCTAAATATTTCGGATGGTCACCATGTTGGATTGTTAAATGTAGAGGCCATAGAGTCATGTGCCATTAAAGGAAAATTATTGCGTAGGTTCATTATTCAAACTATTACTTCGATCGCATGATTACGACACAAGAAATAATAACTTAATTTTAAAATTCGCACAGCCGCCATCTTGAGGTTATGTAAACAATTCAACTAAATTAGATACCAATGCATTGCAATGTGTATAAACATTTCCTGTACCAGATTTCATTACGTTTGGAACATTAAATCGCGTGAAAGGTCTATTTAAAATTTTCAAATTCGCTTGGCCGCCATGCACGTTTTGTAGTTAACAGGTTTTTGAAAGTCTTATTGGTGAACTTCCAGTAGTGCCCTTTATCTCCGTACAAAATTTCAGGGTGATACCGCTAACAGTTTCAGTGATATAGAATGCCGGTAAATTATTTCGCACATCCGCCATCTTGTGATTATGTAAAAAATTGAACGATGCTAGATGTCGGTACATTACAATGTGTATAAACATATACTGTACCGAGTTTTATTGCGTTTGGTTGGTTAAATCGCGAGTAACGTCTATTTAAAAGTCGCAAAATCGCGTGGCCGCCATGTTAATTTTGTAATTACCAGCTTTTCAAAAGTTACATAGGTGAACTTTTAGTAGTTCTCTTTATCACCGTAAAAAAATCCAGGGTGATATCTGGAATAATTTCGGAAATATTGAATGCTGGTGAAATATTTCGCACAGCCGCCATGTTGGATTGGTGAGACGTAACAAACTTTGAAGGGCACGGTCGAGGTCGCCCGGAATAGTGCTATGAACTTACCGAATTTCATTGAAATCGCTCCAGCCGTTTAGATTTTATTAGGGAGACACACATACACACACACACACACACCTCACACACACGCACATACACACGCACACACACATGGACAAAAGGTGATCTCAAAGCCTATTTTTTCAAAATTGAAAATAGGCTAAAAATAGGCTTAAAAATTAGGCATATGAGTTCACCTTTTGTCCGTGTGTGTGCATGTGTTTACGTAAATGTGTGTGAGTCTCCTAATAACTTCTAAACGGCCGAAGTGGTTTCAATGAAACTGGGTAAGGTCATAGTACCATTCTGGCCGACCCTGACCATGCCCTTCAAATTTTATTATATCTCCCCAATCCAACATGGCGGCTGTGCTAAATATTTCACCGGCATGCTTTATCTTCGAACCTATTACTGATATCACCCTGAAGTTTTGTACGGTGATAAAAACACTACTCGACGTTCATCTATGAGACATTCGAAACATGTTTACTACAAAACGAACATGGTGGCCAAGCGAATTTGAAACTTTCAAATAGACTCTCCTCGCTATTTAACCATCCAAACGCAATGAAATTTGGTACAGCAAATGGTTATACACATTGTAATTAATTGGCATCTAATTTAGTTCAACGGCTTACACAAGCTCAAGATGGCGGCTGTGCGAATTATTTCACCGGCATTCTATATCTTCGAAACTATTACTGCTATCGCCCTAAAATTTTGTACAGTGATAAAGGTTACTACTAGAAGTTCGGCTATGAGACTTGCATAAACCTGTGAAGTAAGAAAACGAACAGGAGAAATATTTTAATAGACTTTTCTCGCTGTTTAACCATCTGAGCGCACTGAAATATGGTACTGTAAATGTTAATGCACATTGTAATCCATTGGAATCCAATTTAGTTCAATTGTTCACATATCCTCAAGATGGTGGCTGTGCACAATTTTTTAATTAAGATTTAATTTCTTGTGTATGAATCATGTGATGGAAATGAACTTTTGAAAAATAAACCTATGCAAAATTCGTCATCGAATCGTGCATAATATGGACTACATATACAGTATAAGATTCCAACATGGCGACCATCCGAAATATTTAGACGGTTCTCAATATCTATCAATCTAAGATAGCAATCAAACTGAAATGTTAGGTGTTGATAGAGGCTGTAAACATAAGTTCACCTATGGGACTTACAATAACCTGATGAGCAGAAATCCAACATGGCGGCGACGCGAAATATAAATATTTAAATTTACGTTTCTCGCGATTTAACCATCCGAGAGCAGTAAAACTTGGTGCGGTAAATACTTATATAAATATCTATACACTGGTATCTAATTTATTTCAATTGTTTTCATGGCCTCAAGATGGCAGCTGTGCGAAATTTTAAAATCTGGTTTTCATTTCTTGTGTCCTAATCATGCGATTGAAGTTTGAATACTACGCCTACACAATCATATAATAGTACATAACTCTAAGGCCTACATATATAAAAGGGCCAGATGACCTCTTAGTTCCTCCTATTAAAACAACAATAACTAACATAACTACATACATAAAAATCCAAAATGGCGACCATCCGAAATATTGAGACGGTTCTCAGTTTATACAAATCTATTACAGCAATCAAACTGAAATTTTGTATGTTGATGGAGGCAATTAACTTGAGTAGGACAAATGAAAACAGGAGGTATAGTTCTTCACGGAACTACTTGTTTCATAAATGAAAATAGGCTAACAACCTATTCAAGCGAGCAAAATGAACTTCGCATAATGAGCATTTGGATCCTGAGCGAACACACAAGCGCTCTAAAAGAGGTAACAGAAAAACAACAGCAATTATGAATTTGTGAAGAAAAAGTGACAGTCAGTCGGAAACACTAGACTTTGTATCATTTTAAATGCTACAAATGCTGAAAAATGCTAGGAAGGCTGGATGCTTCTCGCTTCGCTTGAAGCCAAAGACTCTTGACATGTTTGAAAATTATCTGCATAATACTTTTCTTGTTTATCTTGTTTGAAATTACTCGCGAACGGCAAGTGCAAACCAAGGGCAAAGCAAGGTCAAGCGCGCGGGATGCCGCACACTCACCAGAGCGCGCGGGACGTGCCCCTTCCATCCAGTCTAAAAACACTTATAGTGGGCGATGTATTGAAGATAGAGATATGCGCTCACGGACTTTTTTGTAGAACTTTTCATGCTGACCAATTCTTACGCTCATAGTAGATTGTCATGTTTAACGGTTTGCCCAGCGTAAGCTTAAGAAGCGCACGGACGCCAAGTTTGTTTTCGACTTTTTCACTGAAATCGTTACCGCTTGGTTTCCTTTGGTCATACATAAATTATTTTCTAGGGAATCGTTCCTCGCGATATCCTTTACAGAATGGTGAAAACCGCATCAAAATCCATCCCGTGGTTCTCGAGATTACCCGTGACATCCAAGAATCGGGGATTTTTGTCTTATACTAACGTAGTAGAGATTGTCGGGGAACACATTCACCAAGCGGTACTATGACGTCACACACCTCAGTGCATCTGGGTACATTTCGTCCCGTCACCGTAACCTAACGCCAGACCCCAGGGTAAAGACGAAATCGACAAGATCATTTAAAATGATAAAAAATAGGTTGGTAGGACACATACTAAGACACATAGGAATGGCAAACTTAGTTATGGAAGGATGGGCGAGGACAAGAACTATAGGTGTGGAACAGGGCTAAAAGATGTTAAACAGACTGTATGGGACGTAGGTTTTGATTAGCTTAGGAAAGGATGGCATGGATTTCTGCATCAAACCAGATAAAACGGAGGAAGTTTGGAAAGGTTTGATGAATAGTGCTACTGTATGTAGGTCACCTGTCTGAAATACTGAACTATCTCTTTAAATGCGTTTCAATTAAGTTGTCACTCGTGTGATCGTTCTCTGTCACACAAATAGAGAACTAGTAATGGTGAAACAAATGCTTGCCGATTAATTTAGTGAACGAATGTTTACAATGACTGGTCAGAGAGACAGAATGACACCTAATTATTGAGTTCGATTTTTACGAAAGCACAGGCAATTTCAATCTGGTAACAAAAATCCCTTTCAGTGGGTCGACAAGTTAATGTGTCGAATGTAATGGTTAAATTGTTAGTTAGATTTTTATTTTAAGGCGCAGAATAGTGAGGTCAATTACCCTGGAATTGAATTGGAAGTGGGGAGGGGACGGGGGTACAACTTATCTACTTACGCTTGCTAACCTGTAAGAAATTCATATAGTTAATTGTACTAATAAAGTTTTTATACACTTCTAGAAAGGAGATTATTAGGATGACATATTTCGTTCATCAGGCGAGGACCAACAACACATCTTACCCACTTAGGGTTGCCAGATTTCAAGAATGGAAAAACGGAACACACGTACCAGAACTTTTTTTTAAAACAAGGTTGTTTAATGTTGTAATAAATAATACACATATGTATTAAATAAGCATTACATAATCAAATACACAAAATTAAAACTAGATATTGCTGACATATCATAATAGGCCTATGACACCAGCAACTTACAAATGATTTTCATTTGAACGACCCTTTGAGAGGATTTTTCATTTGTAGTAACTTCTGATAAAAATCACTAAAATTTTCGTCATAATTGTAATATGTGAACAATTCTTGTTTTATCAAACTAAGGGAGCTTCTGTTTCTTTCATCCCTCCATTTGATATACATGACAGAAAATAATCTCTCAGTAAAAGCATTGGAGAGGAAAATGCTGAGTATTAACTTCACAATGTCTAAGGTATTCCTTAGTTTTGATGCCCCGAACATGTACCCATCTATCTGACACAGACATAGAAATCATTTTCTCTTTCAAACTTGCCCATGTACCACCAGAAATCAAGCTCGATATTACAATCAATTCTGAAGTGGGACATTTGAAAATTGGTGCGAAATATATTATCAAATTAACCCAAAAACGGAATATTTAACGTTTCGTTAAGGATTGAAACGGAACGCGGAACAGAGAAGAGAAAACGGAATTGTTCCGGGTAATACGGAACGTCTGGCAACCCTATAACCCACTTAAGGCGCTTAATGGGCTGGTGAAAATATACGAGGACCATCCAGAAATTATGTTTTCCAAATGTATAAATAGGAAGAAAACATACTTACGTTAAAACTTTAAAAGCACCAGATACAACATTGCATCGGCATAATCACCACTAGAATTGACACACCCGTCATATCGTGGGATGAACTTTTGTAATCCTGAGTCGTAGAATTCTGCCCCCCTGGGGAATGGAACCACATACGGCTGGGAGCTCTTTGCTCAGCCACCGTACAGTCCTGATCTTGCTTCCAGTGATTTCCATATGTTCTTGCATCTAAAGAAATATATGTCCTCCAGTCAGCATTTTCAGTCTGACGAAGAGCTGAAGACGATTGTCACAAGCTGGTTCATAGTATATATTCTATATTGTACAGTACCCCAGGGGTATGCACCCCTTAGAGACCATCCCCCCATCATCTATTTAAATCTCCTAACTGGCAATCCTTGTAAAGCCAGACCAACATCTATCAATACCACAAGGACAGCTTGTCATTCTGGAAAGCTGGCCCAATCCTTGCATAACCACTACAAACATCGACACACTATTAACTAGGGCAGCTATGCCATCACAATGCTGACAGCATAGCGCCGAAGAATATAAAAGGGAGTCCTAAGGAGGTCAGAGGATCTCTCAATTATCAGTCTTGCAGTGTGACGGCCGAAGGCTACGCCGGTATCATCAGGTGAGTGAGTCAGAACGTGTTCAGAATCCTATAACTTTGTAACCTTACACCCAATTTGTATAGACAAGTTGTACACATTGTAACATCACTACATCCCTTAAAAGGGACTCACATATCCATTATTACTGACCAATAAACACTTGGTCAGTACTTTACACCTGCATTACTGTCTACACGTTTCTTTACGCCCTAACTCCCTTCCTGAACTCTCCGTCACTATTAGACGTGACTTATAGTAGCCAGCTACTTGCTAATGCAAGCATCATTGTATTCCCGTACCGGCCTGACTGCCAGGAACGGCACGCGCCTTCTAGCTGACGCGTGCAAGTCTATTATCTAACCAGACAGCTGGACGACTACATAAGCCAGCGCGTTGACCTTACGCTAAGTCCATCCCCTAAAATACTCCTACATCATTTATAGAAGCACCCCAACACTAAAACAACACTCTACACTGGTCAGCTTGCCCGACTACGGGAAGCTACCCCCTTTTAGACATTTCCTTCTAAATCAACACAATAACTCTTCCGTTTTAGATCCTGCTACCCCCAAATAAGGGATCTAAAACAGATGGTGGAGGCCGGGTACTACGCACAGTAGAACGGGACTCAACCAACGAGCCCTCGTAGTAAAAACGGTCCGTACCGCAAATAGCCAAGCGAGACTGGGAATTTTTTTTTCTCAGACAGAAAGCAGTTTTTTTTGCTTTGCACTGTCTACATAGGGGAAATTCTTAGTAAACCAACCCCCCAGCCCCAGACAGAATTAAAGAGATACGAAAATACACTGTCAAACACGCACAGATTTTTTATTTTTATTTTATTCGCATACACTTCAGTCAGAATGGCACCTCATGCAGAGATTGCAAGCCATAGAGGCAATAGGGTTACGCCAATATTATTAACATTATTAATAAGATGCCAAAGGCATATACAAAAGTCGGGGCAATACAGGGCAAACAGCCATACACTCCGTTAGAGGGTAGGACAACGCAACTAAGATGCGCACATAAGCACTTGAGGCACATACATGAATACCTCAATAGGATCCATATCCAAAGGCACGGAATACACGGCCAGTTGATCACCACACAGGGTCCCGTAATAAATAATGCAACCCTCGAGAGGTTGAGGGTGCTCTACGCGACTTTACACGCTCGGTACAGGGAGTTAATTCGCGAGCAAGCGCTTCTCCAACTAGCGGCCACAAAACTATACAGAGCACAAGCACACTGATACAACAATTTGCCAACAGGCCATGAGCCTCCACAGGCAGTACGCCCAAATTTGGGGCGGACATAAGGAACTCCGGGCTCACTAGGCCATTTTTTGAGTTCATGGCAGGGCCACCAACCCAGCCGAGAGAGGACATAAGCGTGGATACGCTGACTCGGCAATTTGCGAGGATGTCCCTCTCGCCACGTAATGCCACACATGGGAAGGAGGTCACCATGGCTACAGTCCAGAAGACGGCCAGGTTAGACTCCAATACACTGCGGGGACAAGCTTACACCAATACACATCCTTTAGCTCCGGTTCAGAAGGCAATTTTGCCAAACCGAGCAGCAGACCCTAGGCCAATCCCCCCTGAACGGACGAACGAGAGGGAGTTGAAGCCAGGACTCTCAGAAACACATTATATGACAGGGACACAACGGGACGTAACCACGTCATGGGCTGAGGACGTAGAGCCCGCCCTACAGTACATACAGCCTACATACACCCACACAGATAGGCAAACGCAATGGCAGGAGTCTGCCGTGGCCACAAGCCAGAAAGCGGTCAGGCTACACGCCACCACATTGCCAGGCCGGAGACAGGCAATTAAGCGGCCTATACCGCCAGTTCAAAGTGCAAGTTTGCTAGAACGAAGGCGAACACCGGCATTAGTACCCCAGGTGCGAATGCATAAGAGGGTGTTGCATTCAGGCCCTCAGCATGCACGATACACGCCTGCACATTGTGACCACGCACTCACACACGGTACACGGGGTACAGGAAAGGTGTTATTACCTACCCCACAAAACCACTCAGGCAAAAACACACACAACCCCGTAAACTCTACTAGGGTAGCGCAGAGCGCATTTAGGCCCTCGAAAACAGGCACACTCAAACCTACAGACACGCGCTACGGTGGAAGCAGGCCCAGGCTTACTTTGCTACAAAAGCCCCCGAAAAGTGGCAAGGAAGCGCCTCAGTGGATTTCAGGGGCCTATAATCTCATAATAGAGCAAGGACGCTCGGACCGGAGTAACGACTTCCACCAGGGACACACATAAGTTAGTTTACACGGGGGAAATACGCCAATAAATACACACAGACTCACTAACATAAACGGTACATTTTTTTTGCTGCATCTATATGCAGTACAACATGGCTAAACCAAAGATGTATAATTCTAAATCCTTCTTGATTTTTATTGTGGGCACCTAGCATTTTTTTTCTCAGGCCATCAATGGTTACGGAACATAGGGTCCATATTATAACTTGGATGACGTAAAGTGCTAATATCCAAAGCCAAGTAGAAGCCCATCAGGTGAGCTACGCGGCTTAAAGCCGAAAGAGATATTCCGAACACAGCTTAAGCAACAAAATCACAGCATAGAGCTTAAGCGGGTCTTTCTAGGTAGAAATGACTAAGTGTTCTATGTTCCGGTCCAACAGTTTGATAGATTCCCTTGTGACGGGCGAGAGCCCTCATTGTAACAAGAATTAAGAATCTCAAACTATTTCCCAAAAGTGGTAGATTTCCCTGAGACGTAACTAGATTACTATAGTGCTAACGTCACCTACTAGGTGGATAGTACGATCAGGACCTACTTACCATTTTTAAGCATTTTTTTTCATAGTGTTTACGACACAATTTTGACAGACTATCGCCGTCGGGCAACCCGCTTTAATCAGCATAAGGCAGGGCGCAGGCGACATACAATATATCTTCTATACCCTTTCAAAGTGCTCTCTTAATACGGAGCGGGGCATAGCTCTTTTTTTTTTTCTTCTCGGCCTCAATCATTAGGCCCGATGAAGGAAAAATTGGCCAAGTTGAACTGTATGTATTTAACCCATAGGCATACGTGACACGTTACACTGCCTGTAATATGACTTTTTTTTCTCATTTTCACAACAACATGCAAGCTAAAACGCTAACACACCGTAGGATGAAAAATCCCAGACTTTGGGAAACCCTGCATATTTTTGGAAATCACACAATCGGGTTACATTGCCACATGACAGTAAAACACTACTAAAAGAAAAGGAAATGATCCCGCCTGCAGACGTGGAAAGAAGGCCAAGAAATAGCCTTCAGACCTCACTGACCGAACCGGGATGCGATCCTAACACTACCAGAACTGTCCCGGAGACACAGCCTAGAATAGTGCCAGAAACAGTTACTCTGAGAAAAGACGGTCTCCAAACTCGCAACCTTCTGAATACCAGGAACATAAGGTCGGGTAGCTATCCAGTTCTAGGATAGAAGAGTAGGAAGCTAAAATAGATTGGGACAGTTTCACTAACAGATGGTCATAAATGAAAAACAACAAAATCACCTCCGGCACATAGTCACCAAACAGGCGACTAGCGGCCCGGAGACACTCGTGTATAACGACATTTTGAACAATGGATAGGAATATACTTGACCCACGTTACAAGTAACACAAAATTTGGGGACACAAATGTAAGTAGTGAAAGGTTCTTTTACAGTGCGGCCAATACATATGAGACTTTCGAAGTGAAATGCCATGGCCTGTGGTTTGGATTCCACGTAAAACGGAAGTCCCGTGGCTCATGATCTACAGATTAACGGTCATGTTAAACTACAGGTTTCCTTCTTTTTTTACAATGCGAAAAGCGCTACTCACAGTCACAGAGAGCAAGCCGATTAGACACACACGTGACGGACACACAGCATTATCGAAACAAGTGAGCACGCATGACATTGTAATTCAATACCACCACACTCAGCGATAACGCACGTCTCATGAATAACCTGCACGCTCACAGACAGCAATATACTAGCAGCTCTCAGTGCAGAACACACGACATCATTTAAGCCAAGTCTAGAACCCCACAAATCCTCAATTTACACCACGAGGGGAAATCAAAAACATACAAACTCTGCCCAGGTATGCGTACTTTCATTTGCGCATTGCACATACACGGGGAACGTGCCATAAAATGGACGGCACAAATACCGTCGTAACAAGCCTTTACAGCACCCCGGGTCCGAACCCATGATCACACACCACACTCGTACCAAAAACTAACTAGCCAACGGTATTTTTGGTACGAGAAACACAATCAAAATACATACAAGGAGCGCACAAAACATGAACAACGCAGACATATAACACAGAGAATGACATGAGGTCGCGGGTCTGAATCCCAGAAAAAAATTGGACACCATGAAAAGCAATCATCCAGGCGTCCAATCACACTGAAATTAGCTCATACAACCATACAACCAGGGAATACCACATTTCCTCCCGCCAAAAACCGGGCATAAAATCTCAAATTACACCAGACATAGAAAATACATTTCCCAGACACAGCTAGGATAATTTCGTAAGACAAGAGTCTTATGAAATAAGGGCCACACAACACCACTAGCTAATTAGGGCGGATTACCACATTAGGCAGGCAGGAATTTAGAACAATAACAACATGGCATACGTGCAAGAAGGCACATGGCGACAGCTGACATACATAACGTCCGAGCCATTACACATACAAACTGCTGATGTGCAGATTTCGTCACATGGCAATATTGCTGGTGACAGACACTATTGTAGTATCGGCATTGACCATGACATTACAAGCATTCAGAAATCATAATGCCAACACATTTTTAACACTGCTAAAACATTTATGACATTTAGCAATAGACAAGACGTGACAGATCGGAACTTATCTTGGGCCCATAGGAGCACGTTCGCAAAGACGTTGACAGGCCACGGGCGCCTCCTGCCCATACACGCGATACATATTACAACTTAGCCTGTAACAGACCAACCGTCCGCGTGGGGTAGCGGAACATAGGCACACACACACGCGCTCACTAATTAGAAGCGAACACAGACAGGGGCTCTGAGGGAACAAGACCTCCCCCCCCCCCCCCCCAATGACTTCTTTTCGCGATTCTATTCCTAAAATAAATCATTCCAGGCGATTAGGACAAGGCCAGTCGCACTACGACCACTGGCCACATTCACACTACAAATGGCAGACCAGATTAGGTCGTGAAGCTTTACTATCCCAAGGCGCGGATAGAAAGCAAACATGGACCAAGGGAGGATGACAGGAGAACAGGCTACCAGCGTACCACCTTACTCCCTTCCAATAACCTTCTCACGTCCAACATAAACAACGCAGACACATGAACACGACCTAAACAGCTACACTACATTACAGAGTATACACAAGGGGTTGATAGACTTCATGCGTCTAAAGAGAAGGCCTACTACGCCTTGGATCACGATGCTACCACCTGAGTATTAGGGGTGGGTCGGCAAACATTAAATAAGCATAATGCGCATCTCCAAATGAGAGATGAGGCCACAATTATATATATTAACCATTCTTTGTTAACTAAATACTCCCGCATGACAGGGATATATTATTATTACGCCACAGCATACGCCTATCCTTATATGAGTGCAGATGCCTCATATCCAGATACCTGCATGAGTATCCCATCCATTTACCAGGAATATTACTATCAAACCTGCATGGAATTTTCATATTTTTGCAATCCCGGGAATTACCTGCCCCAATCCACTCACTGTAGGAGCAATCCTAGTAGCATTACCGGCTCAAGGCCACCATTTATTTGAGCCCAAAGATGCATAACCCCTTCCTACCATACTTTAAGCCCACTCTACAAATAACTACCCCCAGATCCTAATAACAGGGTACCTGACATCACAGACCCTACTAACACTTCCATAAAGGGTTAACAGAGCATTATCGCTGGAAAGCTGACGTAGCAATGGTAGACCAGAAGTAGTCTATGTATTTAGAAGCTCTACAACCCCACAACACTGGAAATATTTTACATTTTGCATTTTTAAATTATTTACAAAGGTTACGCCCATATTTTTTTAGAGGTAAAGGAATCTGTAACACTCTGATTGATGATAGCGGCACAAGCCGAAGGCCAGAGGCACCACACTGGAGCAGAGCTGGGGAAGGTGACGTGGACCCTTACCCCAGTTGGCTAAACAGCTCAGTGACCTTACATAACTCCACGACCAGACCAAACAGACGAACCACGTAAGGTTAAGGCACTCGCGGCCTGGCATGGGCAAACGTCAAGATCTAGGGGTGCATCTAGCCTATCCCCCTTGTCGGAGACAGTTACACCCACTATGTGCCACGGTCGTCGAAGCCAAGACCTGCAGGGAAGTCTTTCTGAGGATGGTGGGAGAAATAGCTCACTCCGCGCCGGACTCAGGGGATGACCCTAGAGACGACCCCATTATGACTAGACTTCTAGTTAAATTTAAGTAGGTAGGGCTTCTATAGCGGGAAGCAAGACTCCTGTGCGTTGGAGTGAAATGTTACTGCGAAAAACATAATACTGCGGCCGATAAAAGGCAAAGTGAAATATTAATGCGAAAAGCATACTACTGCGGCCGATAAAAGGCGAAGAGATTCTTATACTGCGAAAAGCAGACTACGATTGCCGACGAAGGCGAAGATAATATTATGCCATTGGACGATGTCCAATGCCCACATAAATGGCGACGCATCGGGCAACCAGAGGGCATTAAATAGACATGCAACGAGCTGTCTACAGGGGTTACAGTGGGCAGACCCAACTACGACTACATACGCAATGGCAACGGTAAAGAACTGATAGATACAGCGGGCGAAACGGTTTGCTCAGGGGCACCGTAAGCCGCCTGCGACTAGGTTAATACTAGTTCATAAGCGTCGACATCTAGAATTAAGGGAACGGAATCCAGCGATCCTAGAGACAACCGGTGTTTCTAGGACTCGTGCGGGTGATGTCCTGAGGAAGTAAATTGCCTCAGGCGATCGTTCTGGTCCAAATTTAGCTGTAAGACGGTTGCATTTGACACGCAACCTAGGATTAAGCAAATTTATTAACCGCTGTTGCCAGGTAATGGCACAGCACATTTCGGCATTAGAGTAAGGCCATCTTTTCGGCTTAGTCATAGCAGCCATATTTTTTTTTACCATAAGTAAGGTAAATAGTATTAAGCCGTTCGGCTCCTGATGACCGCCAAACCCGTCATCAGGGTAAGTCCTACAATACACTAGAATATAGGATAATATATAATATAGTAAAATAGGTATAATCAAAGTGGAATATATCGGCACCCGGTAACCACAATTCCGCTACCGGGGTAAGACCAAATACACATTCAGAAACGGCATTACGGCACCGTATAGGGTAAGCCCGGCCATGAAGCAAATTAACATTAATCATGCTATTTTTTTTTCAGAGAAAGAAGAGCTTCAGCCAGTAAAAACAATGACACAGGAAGCGACATAGAGAATATGTCATACTAATATGTTTTTTCTAAACCTCGCCATTTTTTCCCAGGCATCGTCACCAGATACAGGAAACTGGTGACAGGAATTTCACTACCATATAGCAGTGTCATATTATTTACGGCATGCCATGATTGTGTTCTATTTTTTTATTTTATATACGTCAACTTGCACTAATCCCAACACACTCTCACACACTCACCACATTTTTCTTTTCCAGCTACACACTCCAAAAAAATCTGCACAGCAGGAATGGTGCCTGTGGGGTACCAGGCTTGCTGGCAGATCAACTAAACAGAAACACATAAAGCGTCAAAATGCGACGCAACTTACGGCGATGAGAGCGCAACCGACTTGTGGCGGCGACTCTCATGGCCAAGTGTGACAGCATTCGCCCACAGGGAATGCTTCACAGAGTAAACATACATTACAAGCGGTACGACCACTAAAACCGTACCAGGTAGTGGCCGTGAAGGATTAGCCGTGAGACGGCGCGTACGAAACAAACGAGTAGCGTGCACGCGAGGTACCTCACAAAAACTAGAATTATAAGGGATTAGCGCGCTTAAGTTAGACATAAGACCACTGTAATTAATAATTTTAAAGGGTAAACTTAATTCATGCGCCCACGGGCAATTATTCCACTAGTCATAAGGTCATTGTAATTCATAATCTTCAAGGGTAAATTTCACACAAATTCATGCGCCCACGGGCAATTATTCCACTGGAAAGCGCCAGTATTCCTAAATGTCAGAATCGCAACATAGTACATTAAACACTATATATTTTTGTTTGTTTATCAAGATTCCATGTACACAATGTCTGTGATTTGTTTTCTTTCAATTTTCTTTCTTCTAACTTCCCGTGTTCCGTTTTATCCCAAACCAATAAATGTCTTTTGAATATTTCCCTTAAATTATACCCTGGAACACCCATTTTTTCTATTTTCTTCTACCTTTCTTATTGCAGGGAGCACTTTTTCCCTAAGATAGGGCGGACGACGCAATCATCCGTTCGGCCCTGGGTTTTTTTCCTCCCTGCATAACAATGTACCAGCAGCACCATGCATTTTTTTTCTCTATCAAACTTCCAAGATGCCAATGTCAATTTCTGTTGCAATATTTTTATGCCAATGTCGATTTCTGTTGCAATATTTTTTATGCCAATGTCAATTTCAGTTGCAATATTTTTATGCAAATGTCAATTTCTGTTGCAATATTTTTATGCCAATGTCAATGTTATGTATATATGTATATCCCATAACCCTCCCCTCTGAACACGAGCTGATCTCACGCACACACATCAGCACGACATCACGACGACGAGGAAGACATCTACAGAAGATACGAGGGGACTTCAAAAACAACCACATCGACTACATCTATAACATCAACATCCCAACCCCAAGTTCCGTTCCCGTTCGCGGGGACGCGAACTAAATAGGGAAAGAGGCTTGTACAGTACCCCAGGGGTATGCACCCCTTAGAGACCATCCCCCCATCATCTATTTAAATCTCCTAACTGGCAATCCTTGTAAAGCCAGACCAACATCTATCAATACCACAAGGACAGCTTGTCATTCTGGAAAGCTGGCCCAATCCTTGCATAACCACTACAAACATCGACACACTATTAACTAGGGCAGCTATGCCATCACAATGCTGACAGCATAGCGCCGAAGAATATAAAAGGGAGTCCTAAGGAGGTCAGAGGATCTCTCAATTATCAGTCTTGCAGTGTGACGGCCGAAGGCTACGCCGGTATCATCAGGTGAGTGAGTCAGAACGTGTTCAGAATCCTATAACTTTGTAACCTTACACCCAATTTGTATAGACAAGTTGTACACATTGTAACATCACTACATCCCTTAAAAGGGACTCACATATCCATTATTACTGACCAATAAACACTTGGTCAGTACTTTACACCTGCATTACTGTCTACACGTTTCTTTACGCCCTAACTCCCTTCCTGAACTCTCCGTCACTATTAGACGTGACTTATAGTAGCCAGCTACTTGCTAATGCAAGCATCATTGTATTCCCGTACCGGCCTGACTGCCAGGAACGGCACGCGCCTTCTAGCTGACGCGTGCAAGTCTATTATCTAACCAGACAGCTGGACGACTACATAAGCCAGCGCGTTGACCTTACGCTAAGTCCATCCCCTAAAATACTCCTACATCATTTATAGGAGCACCCCAACACTAAAACAACACTCTACACTGGTCAGCTTGCCCGACTACGGGAAGCTACCCCCTTTTAGACATTTCCTTCTAAATCAACACAATAACTCTTCCGTTTTAGATCCTGCTACCCCCAAATAAGGGATCTAAAACAATATAGATTACTGATATACAATTTAACTACAGTGGATTAGTAACAAAAAAGTCTCTATATGCATGCCATTTGTAATTGTGTTCCGTTAGTGTCGTAGTATTCCTGTCAGGTACTGCGTCTATGTCGTTTCTACTGCTTATGTAGCCTAGACACGCATATACTTTGACACTGTTGCATAAATACTGAAATGAGATCCTCATATGACTACTGGAAAATCTCAGTTGTCAGCATCCATGACAAACAACTGCTCGCTAATAGTATTCGATTTTGTTTTGCTGTTGCCTCATTCTTATTATACCTAGTGAGTCAGCCGCCCCTTATTTTTATAGTTTTCGGCCACACTTTCAACGTCTGATGCCAACATGATCGACGGTTCCTCGTTATATAGCCAAGCCACAATGACCCTAAACGACTTTACAAGATTTATGACGACTTGGAAGCAAGACCTTTACAAAAACATGTGTGCGACAAGTGTTAATTCAAAGCATCAAACTTTCATACGGGCATGTACAAAGAACATGGCGATTATACGGATTCAGTTGGATACGAAATTAACGCTAGGTACGGTGGCTTACTGACAAAAAACGTGAATGAACCTTCGAAGCGGAAAGCAATAGGCTATCACAAAGTACATGCTGATTATAAGGTTTCAGTTGTATACGAAATTAACGCGGGGTACTGTGGCATACAGATAAAGAACGTGAATGAACCTTCGAAGCGGAAAGAAGTATCACATCTCAAACACTTTCAGGCAAGATGAAGGGACGAGTAGTCGTGGAGCAATGGTCCAAGTGCGTAGAAGGTAACGGACCTGTTTTAGGGAGGTGGGTTCGAATCCCACTACGGCTAAATATTTGTATGCACATTTTGAGCTATGGGGATCAAATACAAGATGATGATATGGTGATAATTGTTGTTTTAAGGGACGTAACATCTAGGTTATCGGCCCCTAATGGTATGGGTGTTCATGGAAAATGAAGATGAAAATTTAAGTAAATCTCATGCGCTTTCAGGCAAGGCGAAAGGATGAGTAACCGTGGAGCAATGGCCTACGTGCGTAGAAGGTAGCTGTCCTATTTATGAGAGGTGGGTTCGATTCCCACCACCGCTGAATATTTGTGTGCTCATTTTAAATATGAAATTAATATTGAAACACTCGTACACGAAAGGCAACACACGTAGTATAAAGAAAAGATCCTAAAACAAAAATATTCAAATAAAGTACGGATTAAGGCCAGAAAATTACTATTTTATCAGCACATACTGTGAAATTATGATGCCTCACCTATGATGCAAGTCCCCATCCTCGCAATGACGCCCTTAAATAAATTTACAAACCTTTTGGGGCATGCAAATTCAGTGTTTTAGCATCCTATTTACAACTTTTATTGAGAAAGTAGAAACTTTTGAATATCTAGGAACCATATTAAGTAACGATGGAAAAATTGAACCCGAGGAACTAAATAGAACTAAGAAAGCAGTATCAGCTTATTATCAGATGAATACCACAATAGTAGGGAAGAAGGAGATAAGTCATAAAACCAAAAAGCAGATCTATAATGCAATCATGGCACCGATTACGTTGTATGATATGGAGAGTTTGGCATTAAAAGATAAACATCTAAGTAGGATTACTGCCACAGAAATGAAGTTTCTGAGGAGAGCAGTAGGAAAGGCAAGAAGAGATCGAGTTCGAAATGAGAGAATTAGAGTGGAATTAGGACCAAAAGCAAAGGGTGAAGTGGTTGAGGAACGTCAGTTGAGATGGTACGGACATGTTACGAGAATGGAAGAAGTAAGAAAACTAAAACAAATACATGAAATGCGAGTTGAGGGAGGAGCTGGAAGAGGTAGGCCCCGCATTTCATGGGAGAATAGGATTGAGAGATTGGGACAGAAAAGGGGCAAAACAGTTGTGGAAATGAAGAGAATGTGCAGAAATAGAGTGGAAGGCAGAACTGGCTCCAACGAGGCTACCCCGACGCTTGAAGGCATAAGGGAATTGAAGAAGAAGAAGAAGGAGAAGAAGAAGAAGAAGAAGAAGATGATTTACAACTTTTATAAATTGAAAAAAAAAAGTTTTTGTTATAGCAAGTAAGTAGAATAATTTTGCTGTATAGAGCTATAAAAGACCTTTCGTACGACATATCACACGAGTAAATCGAAGATAAATATAATAGGGCACCCCTTGGTCCCCTTAAGTGCATTGCATTAATTTTACATCCTAAAGTGATTCCGGGATGTTTGTATAGCCATTCGCAAATATTGAACGAAATCTGTTGAGTCGTTTTCAATTGATGGAGGATCAGACAGACAGACGGACAAAAGTACAATTATATATACAGGGTGTATCTTAATTATACCGACAAAAAAAATCAGAAGCGCTCTGCGTGTTATGTAAAAGACGATGCCGCAATCGGATTGGCGGAAAATATTTTTCCCTTCGAGAAAATGAGGTTACTTTGTTACTTCCGGGCGCGCGATTCAAATCTATGAACTCGCCGTATTTACTGAGCCATAGAGCATGCCGCTGGCCACCGCTGTGCTTCAGGTAAGGGAAGGGAGTGTGATAGAAGAAGACAGAGATATGCTGGAGGGAATGCGCAAGTTTCCTCGTTCGCCTCGGCTTGCACTCTGGCACAGCAAATACGGCGAGCCCGTCAAATTGAATCGCGCGCCCGGAAGTAACAAAGTAACCTCATTTTCTCGAAGGGAAAAATTTTCTCCGCCAATCCGATTACGGCATCGTCTTTTACATAACACGCAGAGCGTCCCTGATTTTTTTGTCGGTATAATTAAGATACACCCTGTATATAGGGATACGCTAAGGTGTATGTTTCACAAAACTCAAGCTCCTTGGTTGGTTTGTTCCTAAGTTTAGGGGCTGCGATAACGCGGTCATGTAGGCCCGTGTACTTTGGGCGTGTGTTGAATTTGTCTGATAACCGGTGTTAATTGTGACGGGTGTATTAGTGTGTGTTATCTGTGATTCAGGTAGAAGGACTTTTTCAAGTAGTCACTACCAAATGCTACCGTCCACGACAGCTAGCTCCGAACGTGGCTACTAAATGCCATCGCAGTCAGTACCTGGTGGCGAACATTGGATCTAATATAGCGTTATCAAACAAACCTACAAATTTTAGCTTCCACAAGTGTAGTTAGTGGAAGGTTCTGTTTCATGCCATAAATCTATATCTTGGGACCACCGGCTTTACTTCCCTTCCGAAGGAAGGCATACCGAGGGATTTTAACGCTCTTAAAAACTTCGACGACATCGGCCGGATTTGAATGCGCGATCTTGGGCATAGAACTCAATTTCCTACAACGGAGGGAGTTAGAATGTGTGTTTTGTACCAAAATCTTCCAAATCGTCTCAATAGCACAGGAAAAATCTTGAATATCTTGAAAAGTCATCGGAAATATATCTATTTGTATATAAAGTGCTTTTAAACAAATAAGCAAGACGATAGCCCCTGGCAGAACTGTGTCGTGTAATGCCCACATAGCACTAGCGCCGGGCGGGTAGTCTGTACACATGGGGCACACACAACCCAAAGCAAGAGTTCTCGCACGCGTCCTCTAGTAATATTAGTTCTCATATTGTTGGCACATGCAAACACCTTAACACAGTTACCTAACAACTGATGAGGAAGTGACGTAGCGATAGAATTGAGGCTGTGGAAAAGTTAATTCTATAAACAAAGGCATAAGCAAAGTAGTAATAGAGAGTCCAAAATCACGTTCATAATCAGGGTGCGGCAACCTAGGCTGTGGCAAACGACAGAGATTGTTCTATAGCTGTTAATTATTTACAAGAATCATCAGGATATACTCATTTTAATATATATGATATTTACAAAAAATAAGCCGCATCCAACAGTTGTATTAGTCATTGCGTTTTTGCCGATTATTAACAGATATCACTACAGTACCAGCTGAGGTAAAACTCTCACCCACAGTGGATCTCGAGATCGACAGAAAAATTATTTTAAATGTTAGAAAATCACTTGACCGCCATGACGTATTTGTGTTTCTTAGGCTTTGGGAAGTCACATAGGCTATTTGTCCTTACTTGACAATCTTCTAACTCCACACAAAATTTCAGTTTGATTGCTTGGATGGTTTCGGAGATATTGGGAATCGGTGAAACATATGGTATGGACGCCTTGTTGTATTGTTATATATATATACTGTATATATATTTATATATATTTATATATACAGTTTAATAATGTTGAATGATGTTGCAGATGTTTTTCTATTTCTTGTTCAAAGTCAAATTTGGTTTGTAAAATATATTTCCGTATCCATTATATATATTTGTAATTTATGATTACTGCGCAATCTTCCAAACTAGATTAATGGGACAATGGCATGGGGCCACCACCCCCAGACTAATGGAGTTATAAAATGTCACGTGCCTAACGGAGGGTTTATGATATCGACACTTGGAGTGTTTTAGTCAACATCGCAATTATTGTAATAAATTTGACCACGTGTGTACAATCCGTGGAAGTTCTCTGACAATTTACGCCTTCAGCTTTGAGGATGAATAACCAATACAACACGTTATCCGCACCCACCCCGCATCCGCACGACTGTTATCCGCATCCACCCCACATCCGCACGACTGTTATCCGCATCCACCCCACATCCGCACGACTGTTATCCGCATCCACCCCACATCCGCACGACTGTTATCCGCATCCACCCCACATCCGCACGACTGTTATCCGCATCCACCCCACATCCGCACGACTGTTATCCATATCCACCCCACATCCGCACGACTGTTATCCGCATCCACCCCACATCCGCACGACTGTTATCCACATCCACCCCACATCCGTACGACTGTTATCCGCATCCACCCCACATCCACACGACTGTTATCCGCATCCACCCCACATCCGCACGACTGTTATCCGCATCCACCCTACATCCGCATAACTGTTATCCGCATCCACCCCACATCCGCACGACTGTTATCCGCATCCACCCCACATCCGCACGACTGTTATCCGCATCCACCCCACATCCGCACGACTGTTATCCGCATCCACCCCACATCCGGACGACTGTTATCCGCATCCACCCCACATCCGCATAACTGTTATCCGCATCCACCCCACATCCGCACTACTGTTATCCGCATCCACCCCACATCCGCACGACTGTTATCCGCATCCACCCCACATCCGCACTACTGTTATCCGCATCCACCCCACATCCGCACGACTGTTATCCGCATCCACCCCACATCCGCACGACTGTTATCCGCATCCACCCCACATCCGCACGACTGTTATCCGCATCCACCCCACATCCGCACGATTGTTATCCGCATCCTCCTCACATCCGCATGACTGTTATCCGCATCCACCCCACATCCGCACGTTTGTTATCTGAATCTACTGACAATAAAATAATATTTTATTTTATTAGATAAATCATAAACAACACATTTAGGCATTTGAGGAGAAAGTAGTTCCCCTAGGCTGTGTATGTCATGTGCTAAGTTTAAAATGAATGTTATACCGCCAGAATTGCAACCCTTTTCAGTCTTAATTATGCTTAATGACATAATTTGAATGAGATTAGCTTAATCATCATCTTACCATTAGTCATGGAAAGAACATAACGGAAAAAATATATGTCATAAACATCCGGGTCCTAGTTATGATATTCAACAAGTTCGGATTGTATTATAAAAACTATTCGCAAATTTACTCCAAACATTATCGCAGCTCATCCGCTATCCGCACAGCCATTCACATTATATCCGCATCCGCGCAGGGCTTTACCTATATTTCCACCCCTAGCAGTTTACGTGGTTCAACTAGTGGTAACATCTAATTCTGGCTTTGCAGACATGTTCTAACAGATAATTAGCCAGACATGAGAGGAGAAGTCAGTTGAGCCCCTAGGGTTTCTGTTAATTAGTTTGATGTTCTCTACAAAGAGGATCATAATACTGCTTGTAAGATCCTATACATTCTGCCCATTTGGACCGAAATCCGGACGACCACATATGCATTTCACCAAAAATCAGTCAGCACGAGAATCAAAATATCCCGAGGTGCCAGGTGAGTTAAAGTCGAATGCAAAGACCCAACAAAAAAAAAAATGCTTAACTTATTTTCGGCTCGACGCAACAATAAGGATAGAAGGAGATTCATGAAAACGGTCATTGAATACCATAAAATTATCTCATTTTTTATTAAAACATTAAAGTGACATGAAGAAAATATGCCCAAAATGGCATTAAAGATGACTGGAAAAAAATAAGTTATTTATACAATAAACAATATCGCCAACACATGAACACTAACAAAGTTGAAACGAGAGGTCAGAATATCAGTCCTGTTGACTTCATTCAACATAATTATGTACAGGGGTAGGGTTTTATCAGCGCAAAGTCAATCGTCCACACTGATCCCTAAATTATTTAGCATTCACACTTTGAAAATCAATAAGAAAGTATGTCACTGGTTGGAAAATCACTTTCACTGTTCATTTCTCAAAACTATTATCGTAGCATTTCGACTAACACTTCTTAGGCAATAGTAATATCAGGATTTGTCAAATACAATGTTGTTCATAATAAGTGAAATACACTATGATTTACATTGACTTTGAGCATTTTTGTGGATAAAAAAAACAGAAAATATCTATTGAAACATAGATCTCAATCCAAAGTCTGTCAAAAATATTTTTGACTTATCAAAAATATAATTATCCCAAATATAACTTCCATTCCATATGGATTCAGTCAACAAATTAATTAATTATTCCTTGAAAACATTAATTAGGAAATTTGAAATATCATTTAACATGTTTTATAATGAAACAAATTATTATTATTATCATCAAAGTGATTTTGAAAAAATGTCAAATATGTTCAGCATCAACTTATTAAAGAAAATGTGTATTTATTTTTATAGGATCTGAAAGTCCTTTCAGCTTATAGTGGTTGTTAATAAGTAACAATTTCAAACAACAGCATTGGCCCATATGATTGACACGTGATAAAAATCACAGAATTATAAATCAGCATTTAGACAACGGTAAAGCTTTCCTGAATGAAAGGAACTAGTAGAATAATAATTTTCCGGGTAAGCAATTACTAGAAATATTTTCAAACACGTGGATCAAAAATAATTTAATAATGATCGTTCACAAAATAACCTGTGGTTATATTACGACGAAGGTGTGGTGAAAAACGACTCTCCTACTACATCAAAGACATCCAACCTACAATTTGATTGGTGCTCCATTTTACACAACCACATTCCTGCGACTTAAATTGCGCACTCTGAATGGCATATAATTGTTTGCACACACACAATGACATCTTCCCAAATTATACAAAATAATCAAGCCTTTGCTCGTTATGACAAATGGAAGATTAAAAAATCAGTAAACCTCACCAATGAGTTTACGACAATATCCAATATAATTTCACCATGAAAAATTCCACACAGTGTTAATATTAGCAAACGTTGTGAAAGACGCTGCGTCATAATGATTTTATTTTATATAAACTCTAGCAAAAACCCTGCTTTATACTTGCTTAGCTTCCCATTTCACTTCTTTCCGTGTCTTTATCAAAGCTTTAAATATGAAATGCAAACGTGAAACGTGGGCATGTGTTAACCACTAACCTTCGGAATTAACAAATATCCGATTTAGAGTATGACTTCAAATGTCAACTGTATTAATCATACAATCAGAAAATGATTATTATAAACCACAAATGTTTATTATTATTATTATTCCAGAAAAATAGAAAAAATAATTATTATTAAATCCCATTATTATTATTATTATTATTATTATTATTATTCTGTTCAAAACTAGATTTAAAGTTATCAAACTGTTCGGGGAATATCACCCTCGACTTCAAAATGATGGATAACTATCCATTCCCCATCTTAGATTAATTCTTAAATCTCAAATTATGACGGCTAATGACAGCAATAAGAAAAAAATATCGAACTAAAATAAATGCTCGTTCTGCTCGTCCATAAATATCGAATCGTATAAATCTGAGTAAAAAATCAACTCAGGTCCTACCTCAGGTTTCGAAAGAAAATATTTGCAAAAGCAAATAAACATATCGATGACTATAGAGGGAAAAAATGTGTTGGCAAGACTGTAGAAAATACGAGAAAATCCAACTAACTACGCATAGAAATAATGTAAATTGCAGCTTACATTGTTGTAGGACTTGATGGTAGGAATCTGGACTGAACCAGACTATTCATTCTTCTTGTTGTCTGTCCCATTAGGACGCGTACTTATATTCTCGTATCAGCTTCCATGTTATACCCACAAGCTGTTTACGCAGACATGGTGGCGATTATAATGTCTTGCAGAAAAATGTTGGCAACTTCAAGATCTTAAGTGTAGTTAACAGGGGTCTGATCTAAGCGATCCATGATGAAATAATTACCAAGACCCACTGTGATACAATCAGTATTCCAATACTCTTACAATCTTTACAGCACAATTACAAATTCTGTCGAATTGGCTGGGCAATGCTTCTCACTTTTCAGATCGCACAAGGCTAAACCTCTATTCCCATTCGGCTTTCGAATTGTAACATGCAAGACTGGTTTTGAAGTTACTGACTTATCTTGGCTGGTCCAACTATTGGATATAAATAATCCAGCTATAAGTGAATGTGGACTAAAGAAAAAGTTGTAGACATAGTCTACCATATGTCCAAGTTGTAGCGGTAAGAATTACCAAGTGCCACAGACTTAGTTCACTTCTGTGAAATCGAAGAAAAGTTCTAAACTCACTCGAAATAGTTTAACACTTTCAGTAACCATGTACTGTCGAAAATTCTAAGTCCACAGCTTGTGCTGTAAGTTAAAGTTTAAATGCAACCATGTGCTCGGCGATAATAACGATGTCCGTAGTTCGGTGATAGTCAAGCGGCTAGAGCGCTTACGTAGCATAGCACGACCAAGTCAAGGGAGTGCTTGTGACGAAGTGAACCTACCTCTGCCTGCGAGGCTTGCCTTATATACCCATCCGTTTGCTGGCTCGAGGTCACTGCGGCGAAAACGCTGGAACTAAAACAGCTCAAAACTCGGCTTCTGTTCGATCAATTTCTTTGAAACAAAGCTCATTCTTCTTCTCTTGTTCTTGCCAGTAATCTAATATAGGTTTCATGTTTCCATCTCAACGGGAAATATTTAGTGACATATAGCCTCGACTATGACGCTCTCCTCCTACGTCACTTACCCACTTCTTGGCTGTAAATTCCAGAAGGTTTGGAGCGCGCTATTCAAACATCCATATCCGAACTTAGAATCGTGCCCTGTTCCCTCAAATCTAGGCTCACGGCTTGTATCCTTCAATCTAGGCAACTGGATTTGGGCACAACATATCGGATAACGATTCATTTTAGCGCACTTCCTTCATAAAAATTAGTAAAAATTAGCAATTATTACGAGATCAATCATGGCGTGATGTGGGTTTGTCTGTCCCCATGATTAACTTCTTAACGACTGCAATTTTAAATGTTGGTAATATTGCTTTCGGACATCCAACTATGCCGCTATCATCAACACCACTGTTGCCAATGTTTTGTAATAGGACGTGCCAAATTATAATTTTTCCTTGAGACACTCGGAAACAAATTTTTCCTATTTTCGCCGAAATTTGTACGAACGCATTTTGCCATATCAATACATAGGCTAAGTTATAATTATCAGACGAAAAACGGATAAATAACTCAAAATGTTTCCAACAATAATATACAGACATCGGCCCTCTAAAAGATTATTTATGAACATAAGTACCCTCTTTAATGGTCAGTCACCACCATCAATGCTGCAACAACGTGTTAAGAGGTTGTTGTATATACAAGGTTGTCTAATTTGAGGAAAACTGCAATACCCTGTGATACTCTCATTTGGGGCAAGCCTCCGTGGCTTAGGCGGCAGCACTCCAGCATCTCACCGCTGGGTCCGTGGTTCAAATCCCGTTCAATCCATGTGAGATTTGTGCTGGACAAAGCGGGCGCTGACAGGTTTTCCTCCGGGTACTCCGGTTTTCCCTGACACAAATTTCATTCCAGCAACGCTCTCCACTATCATTTCATTTCATCTGTCATTCATATAATCACTGCCCCAGGGGAGTGAGACAGTCCCCGGCAGCCAGCACAGGTCATATACTCCCCGCTAGATGGGGGCTTCATTCATCCCATTCTCTGACCCGATCGGACGACTGGAAACTGGCTGTGGATTTTCGTTTTTCCATTTTCCCTCTCTTCTTGGCACAGTAGTTAGTGAGATGAGTACTTTCTTGGGCGTGCATTTTCAGAACAGACGATCAAATCACTCGAGTGCTATGAAACTCGGCACAGTGAATCTTTATTCAGAACTTAGCATAGAGAGATCTAATGATATTCAATGTTTTTCAAACAATCAAGATGCATCAGCTCGAAATTTCAGAACCTTATGTTTAGCCTACTTTTCTCATTTTGTCTGAATGTCTGTCTGTACTTCTGTCTGTCTGTCTGTCTGTGTGTATTCCTCCCTATCAACTCCTAAACGGCAGCAGCTATCGAAACCAAATTTGGTAAGAGAAAATGACTATACCTAAATATCCCACGGCCATATTTGAAATTGACATCAGTGCTACCAACTAATGAAAAATCGCAATTCAAATTTGACCTCTATGTTGGATATCTCAGAAGTTATAAATGCGAACTATTCCAAAATTGACACACATGCATATAATAATATTCCAGATTAATTTTCAGAAGTCCCAACATGCCAGTGTTGCCAACGTGATTCTAAGCCTGCCGATAAGTCCAATTTCTTAATGAATGTAACTTCTATACTATCGATTGAATTTCAACCTGATTTTGTATGTGCTATGTGTACTACAATATATATGACTGTGCGGATTCTAAAGAGCCACGAGGACTGCCAACTGTTAATAAATGCTCTTTCTATGTTTTAACCCTAATATCAATATATCAGAAAGTATGCAAGCCAACAGCTCTAAACTTTACACATGTATAGTACCTGACATTCTACCTTAGGTTGGTTTAACTTACATACATCAGTGCTGCCAACACAATTCTAAGCCTGCTGATAGGTCCAGTTTTTAAATGCCTATAACTTCTATACTAACAAATGGATTTCAACCAAATTTCGTATGTGCTTTGTGTAGAGCCCGAACCAGCGGTTTCTGCCGCGACATGACCGGACAGGCGTGGCTTCAGAACAGTGGGAGGCTGATGGCTCGCGTCACGCGTCACCGCAACGAAATATCACGCGCACCGAGGGGTCAAGTTTGACCGGATACGGTTTCTACATCAAAGCAAGATGAAAGGCAGCATTTTACTGAGTATATAGAAACTTGAATCACAATTCTACGCCCAGTAGTTTACTTTTTATGTTATTTTAAAAATAAAGAGCACACTGCTTCGATACTAGCCGCTGCTGATTTGGAGAGCCAATGCATTCTTGCCAAGTCGTTGCACAATGACGAGCGGGTAAGAGAAGTTCTCGTCTACATTGCGTAGCATTATGTTATCACGGCTAAGTCCAAGCAGAGAATGAACGATGTTGCTACATCGGGACTCGGGGAGTCAGGAAGTGTCACGTGTGCCAGAGGAGGTATGAACGAATTGAAGTGCGTAACTGCTTCGCGGCAGACATTCCTGGGTCGGGTTTTACCATAACAGTTATGACTATGCGTATTCGTAAGAACCAGCAGGGTTGCCAACTGTTAAAAATGTTCTCTCTATTTGATTATTCTTAATATCAATATATCAGATAGTATGCAAGCCATCAGCTGTAAACTTTGCACACGTATAATACCTGACATTCTAGATTAATTTTGAGTAACTCAGTAATGCCAATATGATTATAAGTTTTCTTATAGTTTCAATTTTTAATTACATGTAACTTCTATACTAACAAATGGATGTTATCCTAAAATGGCATTAAAATAGAACGTAATATTTCAGATTAATTCTGAGCATCACATACATGACATTGTTCCCAACATGATCTTACGCGCACTGATTAATCCAATATCAAACAACATGTAACGGTAACGTCCATACTATCCATTAAACTTCAAACAAATTTTGTATGTGTATTCTATACCTTAAGATATGGAACTAAGAATATATTCAGAGTCACCAAGGCTGTCAACTGCAGTAAGTTACTCTATTGGGTTACACTAATTCAGGTGTATTTCAAACTGCAGTACTTGGGAAATGTTAGTATTACCAACATGATTTCGTCATAATTCTAGATGAGTCTATATAAATTGGCATAAATCTTAAATTTTAAGAAAAGTAGGCTCCTTAGTTCGTCACGAAACTACTTGTTTAATGTCTCGCATCCTATAAACTTTGTAGCTTGCTTTACGTAAATCATAGAAGTCGTGCATTTGACGTTTCAAAAACAGTATATTCTCGTGGTTCATTACAGATAGATGCCAACTCGCGGGAGGAGTGTTAATCAACGATATTGAATGCTATATATTTTAGCACCTAATTTCTCATTGTAATGGTGTTCGTCACATGTCGTGGACCAAAAAAGTATTTAGTATATCGCACGGAAAATCCTTGCAATAAACAGGAGAATTTTAAGGAAAAAGGCCGGTGGGATGGATGAAAATAGGCTATTTAGTTCTTCACAGAACAACTAGTTTTATTTATTTGTATTGTTATGGTTTACATTTTGGGACTTGGGTATCATAGTACTTATCCTCGTATACTTAGGTGTGCATGTAGGCCTATTTTAAACCTGTGTTACTGTGGTGTATGTAGTAGTGAGTGCACTTGTAACTGAGGCTTAGATGGAAAAGGAAGTGGTCATGTCCTTTAGTGTGGATCCATTCCAGCAATTAACCAGAATAGAAGTAGAAAACCGTGAACAACCGTAGTAGTTAAAAGGGACGTAAAACCAGTAACATTATTATTACTTAATGAATAGCTGCATTATGAATTAATCCCACCTCTTTTCAGTTTTGCCTCACAAGGCTGACTAAACCCGATTCCATCTCTCAGACCAGGATGAAAAAAAGATAGAGTCGAGAATTGATCCCAGACCGCAGGGATAACTTAGAGGCAGTCATCTTCACTGTGAATACTGTGCTCCTGTGTGGGTGGACAGCGTTCACACAAAAAAGATTGATGTGCAGCTTAATGAAGCCACGAGAGTTTTCACTGGGACTGTCAGATCTACTCCCTTTCAGTGGTTACCTGTCCTAGCTAATATTGCTCCGCAAGATCTAAGGAGGAAAGCAGCTAAGGTAAAGTTGCTCAAGAAGATCACATCTCATAAGAACTCTCCCTTGTATGATGCCGTACGAGATCCACCAACAACTCGTCTGAAATCACGCAAGCCACCCTGGGTTGATTTGGAAAGTGTCAGTTCTTGCAACTTGACCTCCAAATGGCGATAGCGCTGGCAAGAGCATCCACCCAACAATGCTTATCTGGCTCATGATCCCACAAGGAAGGTTGAGGGATTCCATCTACCACGACAAACCTGGTCGAAGCTTAACCGCATTAGGGCGGGTCAAAGGAGGTGTGATCACACCTTGAAGAAGTGGGGTTACCGTTCATCTGCAGATTACGACTGTGGAGCGGAAGACCAGACGATGAACCACATTGTTAAGGATTGCCCCCTTCGAGCGTTTGACGGTGATTTTAGGACTCTACACCAAGTGACTCCGAGTGCTCTGGACTGGTTTTCAAGTTTGGACATTTCCATTTGAATGATACTTTTGTATACTTGTAAAGCCATAGACTACGATATATATATATATACTAGCTGTTACCCGCGGCTTCGCCCGCAATAACATTTGAAATCCCGTTAAAACATTAGTTATATAAATAGATAAGCATCGGTCGTAGTGGAAAATAATTCTATCACCTGAAACCAAAAATGCATGGGACGAAAAAAAAACATCAAAATATCATGTTGGTTTCGGAACCTAAAAGACGTGAAAAATATAATAAAAGTATTTAAAAAAGCAATTTTTTGAAATTTCATTCAACACCCCTTTAGAACCTGAATATCCAACAAGAAGTTCCGTGAAGAACTATACAGCCTACTTTTCATGCCAATGATTATTCTACAGAATATGAACCTATCTAGAATAATGACGAAATTAAGTTGCTAATATCGAAATTTCCAATTAGTTCGAAATACTGTATACCTGGCATAATGTATCCTAATAGAGCACTACAGTTGGCAGCCATGATGACTGAATATATTCTTAGTTCCGTCTCTTACGGTACAAAATACAAAATTTGGTTGAAGTCCAATGAATAGCATGGACGTTACATGCAGTTAAACATTGGATCTAACAGCGCGCGTAAAATCATGTTGGCAACAATGTCATGCATGTATTGGTCAGAAATAATCTGAAATAATATGATCTATTGTTGTGCCAATTTTGAATGAAATCCATTAGTTAGTATAGAAGTTACATGCACTTTAAAATTGGACCTATCAGCAGGCTTAGAATCATGTTGGCAGCACTGACGTATATTAGTTACTCCAAATTCGTCTAGAATGCCATATAATATACGTGTGCAAAGTTTAGAGCTATTGGCTTGCATACTTTCTGATATATTGATATTAGGGTAACAAAAATAGGGACAGCACATATTAACAGTTGGCAGCACTGGTTGCTCCTTAGAATACGCATAGTCATATCTGTTATGGTACACATAGCACATACGAAATTTGGTTGAAATCCAAATGATAGTATGGAAGTTACATGTATTTAAAGTTGGACCTGTCAGCAGGCTTAGAATCATGTTGGTAGCACTGACGCATATAAGTTACTCAAAATTAATATAGAATGTCAGGTACTATAAGTGTGCATAGTTTAAAGCTGTCGGCTTGCATACTTTCTGATATATTGGTATTTGGATAAAATAAATTAGGAGCATTTATTAACAGTTGGCAGCCCTGGTAGGACTTAAGAATACGCTCAGTCATATCTGGTTATATACACATACAACATACGAAATTTGGTTGAATTCCAATTGATAGTATGGAAGTTATATGCATTTAAAAATTGGACCTATCAGGAGGCATATAATCATTTTGGCAACACTACCATGTTTAGCCTCCTGGAAATTAATCTGAAATATTATGATCTGTACGTGTGCCAATTTTGAAATAGCTCCCATTCATACTTTCCAAGATATCCAACATGGAGCTCAAATTTCAATTGCGATTTTTTAGCAGTTGGTAGCACTGACATCATTTTCAAATATGGCCGTGAGATATTCAGGTATAGATCTTTACTCCTACCAAATTTTGTTTCGATTGCTGCAGCCGTTTAGGAGTTGATAGGGGGGGACACACACACAGCCAGACAGACAGACAGACAGACAGACAGACAGACAGACACACATTTGCCCGATCTCATAAGTCTACTTTTTCCTCATTTTTGCAAAATGTGAAAAGTAGGCTAAAAATCCTTTCTTAGTTGGCGTTTGCGGCCCTTGAGGAAGCTGCATACCAAATTTCATTCCAATCCGTTCGGTGGTTTCTAAGATTTCGTGATGAATGAATCAGTCAGTCAGTCAGTCAGTGAGTGAGTGGTATTTGAGCTTTATATAGTAGATAATCATGGGTCCTAGTGGAAAATAATTCTATCACCTGAAACCAAAAAATGCATGGGACGAAAAAAAACATCAAACTATCATGTTGGTTTCGGACCCTAAAAGACGTGAAATATATAATAAAAGTATTAAAAAAAATCTTTTTTGAAATTTCATTCGAATCAATTTTTATGTCATTCCTGGGACTTGGAAAATTCCGGCCAAAAAGTACAAAATCATTAATAACTCCGTAATTGTTCGTCGTATGATGAAATAGCAAGAGACCAAAAAGATGTAATGTGTTACTGTCTACAACATAGGCCATGTATAATTTTACACTCAGACATATTACGTCCCCCCCCCCCCATAATTTAACCCCTCCCCATGGGCCCCTTAAATTGGATTTATGAAAAAACGGTCAAACACCTATTTACTTATTTTTTATGCTGATTTTTTCCCGCTGAGTTCCAAACTCCTGGCCTATGTCGTTTAAGGGATACACGCTCCGTTAGGAATCCTTCAACACCCACTTTTTACCCTTTTCACCTCATAATATACACCACATCGAAAAACCATCAGACACGTGTCTTATTATTAGCCTACTTTTCACATTTTGCAAAAATGAGGAAAAAGTAGACTTATGAGATCGGGCAAATGTCTGTCTGTCTGTCTGTCTGTCCTTCTGTCTGTCTGTCTGGCTGTGTGTGTGACCCCCCTATCAACTCCTAAACGGCTGCAGCAATCGAAACAAAATTTGGTAGGAGTAAAGATCTATACCTGAATATCTCACAGCCATATTTGAAAATGATGTCAGTGCTACCAACTGCTAAAAAATCGCAATTGAAATTTGAGCTCCATGTTGGATATCTTGGAAAGTATGAATGGGAGCTATTTCAAAATTGACACACGTACAGATCATAATATTTCAGTTTAATTTCCAGGAGGCCAAACATGGCAGTGTTGCCAAAATGATTATATGCCTCCTGATAGGTCCAATTTTTAAATGCACATAACTTCTACACTATCAAGCGGAATTCAACCAAATTTCGTATGTTGTATGTGTACATAACCGGATATGATTGAGCGTATTCTTAAGACCTACCAGGGCTACCAACTGTTAATAAATGCTCCTAATTTATTTTATCCAAATACCAATATATCAGAAAGTATGCAAGCCGACAGCTTTAAACTATGCACACGTATAGTACCTGACATTCTATATTAATTTGGAGCAACTTATTTACGTCAGTGCTACCAACATGATTCTAAGCCTGTTGACAGGTCCAATTTTAAATACATGTAACTTCCATACTATCATTTGGATTTCAACCAAATTTCGTATGTGCTATGTGTACCATAACAGATATGACTATGCGTATTCTAAGGAGCAACCAGGGCTGACAACTGTTAATATGTGCTGTCCCTATTTTTGTTACCCTAATATCAATATATCAGAAAGTATGCAAGCCAATAGCTCTAAACTTTGCACACGTATAGTACCTGGCATTCAAGACGAATTTGGAGTAACTAATATACGTCAGTGCTGCCAACATGATTCTAAGCCTGCTGATAGGTCCAATTTTAAAATGCATTTAACTTCTATACTAACTAATGGATTTCATTCAAAATTGGCACAACAATAGATCATATTATTTCAGATTATTTCTAACCAATACATGCATGACATTGTTGCCAACATGATTTTACGCGCGCTGTTAGATCCAATGTTTAACTGCATGTAACGTCCATGCTATCCAGTGGACTTCAACCAAATTTTGTATTTAGTACCGTAAGAGACGGAACTAAGAATATATACAGTCATCAGGGCTGCCAACTGTAGTGCTCTATTAGGATACATTATGCCAGGTATACAGTATTTCGAACTAATTGGAAATTTCGATATTAGCAACTTAATTTCGTCATTATTCTAGATAGGTTCATATTCTGTAGAATAATCATTGGCATGAAAAGTAGGCTGTATAGTTCTTCACGGAACTTCTTGTTTTTAATGATGAGTTTATATGCCGAATATCCCATCCCCCAATGAAACCAATCGGGAGATATTGCTAGTCAATGAAATGCAGCTCTACCCCCTTAACACCCCTTTAGAACCTGAATATCCAAAAATCCTTTCTTAGTGGGCGTTTGCGGCCCTTGAGGAAGCTGCATACCAAATTTCATTCCAATCCGTTCGGTGGTTTCTGAGATTTCGTGATGAATGAATCAGTCAGTCAGTGGTATTTGAGCTTTATATAGTAGATATATGTATCTACACTGTAATACATCACCATGCTGAACTGCTATGCCCAAGATCGCAGGTTCAAACCCAGCCGACGTCGTCAGATTTTTAAGAGCGTAAAAATCCTGCCTTTGGAAGGGAAGTAAAGCCGGCGGACGCATGTCATAGATGTAAGCCTATGGCATGAAAAGAACCTACCACTAAAATTGGTAGTGTGTAGCTAAATTTGTAGGTTATCTGGCTACAAACTCTCTATCAAGTTCCAACCCGTGGGCACCGAAGCGTTTGTAGACGTGACGTAGTTTTTAGTTAGGGCCCTTTCATTCGTTGGTCATCATTACTTCTGTTTGAAAGAAACCTTCTGGTACCTGCTGGGCTTCCTCTCTTCTTTCTTCAAAAACAGCGGTCAATACGGCAATGTCTGGTATTGCAAGGGTTTGCTTGATGTCTTTCAAGAAAGTGTGTTTCATTTGTCATAATGTAGGGTAACTGTGCCTAAGGTCAGCCAGCCCCCAGTAGTCAGCCATGTCGTGATATATTTCCCTGTAATACATTTGTTTGGAACCTAACTGTCAATTAATCCTAGTCCCAGTACTCAGCCACCCTTGATTCAAATATTCAGACTAATGCTGCCCCCTACCGGGACTATTTGAAACTTCCAAGAAGAGACTTAGTTAGCTGCCTATCAGCAACACGGCAGTTGAAGACCATGTGCAGTTTTTGAACTAACTGCAGCCCATCGATTGAGAGGTCACTATTATGCTTTATTTTATCACAAATCAATCAATTATGGTTGTAATACAATAACAAAGGATGAATTTGAAGTTTTTTCATGAAGCTGTTGTGTTTCTGTAGTTCCTAACCTACAATTTTGGGAGGCTGACTATAGGGACAGTGGAAGCATCAAAATCCAGTGCTCGGCCTAGGAGGTTGAGTACTGGTGTTTGGGCTCATTCAAGATATTGTTCCATGATGTTCATTGGTTGGAAATCGGAACTGGTCCTTTTCTATAGTGTGAAGGATATGTGCATGCCACTCAATAATACCAGTAGTCAGCCGCATATTAAAATAACGGCTGACTACTGGTGTGATGTTAACCAGTAGTCAGCCATGATATTTCCTTCCGGCTAATTTCCTTTTTATTATATCATGATCTCTTTCTGCATTAAATAACTGTACTTTTGCTTACAGGATCTGTAGCACGTGCCTTTTATAAATATAAATATAAAGATTCTCTCTCACAAGCACTTCAGGAAATCCGAGAAAATGGATTGCTAATTAGAGAAGCGAGCAGGAAGTTTGGTATGCCAAGATGGACTCTACAAGTCCGTCTTCATAATAGAGTTGCATAGGGGCCACGAAAAATGGGGCCTTGCTCAATTCTGACTGAATTAGAGGAATTGAAGATAGTGAAATGGCCTGAGGGTTGGTTTTTGGGGAGGTCTGACAGTGGGTGGATGAAGAGTGAGATCTTCTTTGAATACACTATTAATTGTGTAGACAAGTGGTTAGTTGACAATCTAATCCCAAAACCCAATTTGTTAATTGTTGATGGCCACCGAACACATCTCACGATGGAATTATATAGGGAATGTTCAGAGAGAAACATCATTCTCTACTGTTTACCACCGAACTCAACGCACATCATGCAGCCATCAGATGTTAGTGTCTTTAAACAACTCAAATCGGAATGGAAAAAGACAACTCGAGAGTGGCAGAATGATCCTAAGAATGTCAATACCCTTCTGACGAAGTCAAACTTCTGCCCACTTCTATTCACGATCCTAAAACTCGAAAGTCTCCCCACTTCAATTCAAAATGGATTCAGAAAATGTGGACTGTATCCACTTAATCCTAGTGCTGTGGAATACTCTAAATGTATTCAGAATCAATTGGAAAGCTTGGCTGACACAAACTCAACCCCAGAAAATGTGCTACAACGTGAACATTTCAACATAGCTAAGAAAGTTACTCAGGAGTTGAGGAATGAATTAATTTCAAAAGGACAAGATGTTGATTCTTGAAACTGTTAACACAGTAATGGAAAAAATTACAGCTGTGAGGCCGGCCACAGTGTTAGACAGTCAAATTGAAATTGATGGAGAGTTGCTTTATTTTGATATTGAACTGGGGGTATATGAAGTCCAGGGCACTTCTCTCATCAATTCTTGTTCTGTCCCAGATCGCCCCCTGTCTACCCCTGGCCCATCAAATTCAGTAACTTTGTCAGGTAATAACTTGGCTGTCGCATCTCAAGAAACACACACTTCATTTTTCGCCCTTCCTGAGGAAGTTTCAACTTCTATTACAGCAGAAAATTCTGATTGTGGGAACCCTGGTTCATCTCCTTCCTTGCAGGTGTCACCTTTCTCGCCATCAGGTACCACACCTACCTCATTAACTGCTAAAAGATCCCTATTCGATAGTGATTTGTATTTTCCATCTCCTATTCCGAAGTCCACAAAAGCGAAGCAGAAGAAGGCATTAGAAAGTCGGGAGAATGCACCAAAGACACCTCCCAAGGCAATTTCATCAATTGCATGGAGAGAATGGTATTCAAGGAAGGAATGGCAAAAGTAAGAGAAAGAAGAAACTTTGCTCAAGAAAAGAGAGGATAGGAAGAAAATGGCAGGAGAAAGAAGATTAAATGAAACAAAAAAGAAAAGGAACAGAGTTAAGCGAGGGAAACTGTCTGAAACACAAAATAGAGACTCTAGTGATGCTGGTGTTATTAAGTGTACAGAATGTCAAGAAGAACTGGTTAGTGACGTTGAAGATGACCATCTAAAATATGTTGGTTGTGACAACTACCCAAACTAGTTCCATTTAAAATGCACTAAATTCCATGGTTTGTCATTTGACTCTGTATATGAATCACCATTCCAGTGTAAAAATTGTTAAAACATAGGCTAAGAACAATAGGCTAGGATACTTTTTTGGAACCATTCCATGCCTGAAATTTTCAGGTGTGACTGTTTTATTGTATTATTGTAGAAATGGGTTAATTGTTCTTTTAGTATTAATTTTTTCCAAGATTAAAAATATATTCAAAACACTTAAATTTTCAAATTACTAAACTTAAATCTCCAGAACAAACACTGGCTGACTACTAGGACTAGAAAGGCTGACTACTGAAAATTAATGGCTGAGTACTAGAAAAAGTGTCAAGTATATTTATAGCGGTTACGAACAGTATTCATTTTGAAATGATGCTGAAAAAAAGTACATAATAGAAAAAATAATTAATCATTCTACCACCCAGTTACACATCTACCTTAATGTGCGTAGGCAATGGCGTTCTGTAGTAGGAATAACCCACAAGTTTTGTTACCTGGCTGACTACCGGCGCATTTACCCGCTATTTTAGGGGGAGAAATCTTCGAAGATATAGAGACACAAGTTGGTGTCATTACACCAGACTATGTGGTAGATAAAATTATGATTGATAGCAGGTGGAATCTAACCAGACATATGAAACGAGCAGAGATCGACCCTGACTTTTACACAACAGATGCCATGCTAAATCAAAGTTGGACCTGTCCAAACAACGACCTGGGAAGTGCATTGAGCAGGCAGGCAACACTCGGTTTTCACGACCTGTCAGAACAGTGTGTGTGTTGTGCAACAAACAGTGCAAACTCTATTACTTCAACAAATGCGCCAAGAGACCAAAATCATTATTGGGATATTGGAAACCCTAATGCTTATTTCTATGCGGTTCATCTTTACTTATAAGCACTATATAAGGAAAATCGTAAATTCTGTACAGCTAATTTGTTATCTCATTATGGCCATTTGGCTGAAATAAATATATTATGATGTATGCTATTCAGTTTTCTGTAATTTTGAGATCTGTAGGATCCGTATCAAGTACCTGGTCTTTATATTCTCTATTCTTTTCATGTTTGCAACAGCTAGTTTATGCCATATTAGCGGTATCCCGTGTGCAGCTACCGGGGCAACTTTGAGCAGGAATAGTGCCACTCCAGTGCTCGTTCAGAAATTCTGTGGCTTGGGGATCTCATACATTGCTTTAGTTGCTGCTCTTACCTTTTCTTTAACCCGGGAGAGGTGGCGCAGGAGACTTTGTGACCCCACGCAGTTTCGTTAATCTGGGGTTTCTACATTTTACTACACACAGACCAAACCTGCCACATACCTTTCCCCACATGCCTTATCTATTGTCTGAGTGCAGTAGCCTATTAGTGTAAGGGATAAGGGCCGAGACAAATGTATTTTTATAGAGCCATGTTGCAATGTGTTCTGAAAGACCCCAGTCCCGCTGGCAGTCGTATGTGTACGCCATGAGAATGAATCTGTCTGATCGCGAAATAGAATATTGATTGCAGTTAAGTGTTAAAATAAAATATTATGAATCGTCCGAGCTACGAAGAGAAAGAATCCATGGTGTTATCTCTTCTGCAAGACGTCTAAGAGGAATACATATTAGGAGTTGAAAACAGTGATAGTGTAGATGAAGTAGAAATAGCAGAATCTTGAAGTGATACTGAGCAGAGTGCAGACGAAGAAGGAAATGAAGAAAGTGACGATGACATACCTCATTCTAAGCAGATGTGTACCCTTACTGGAAAAGAAAGTTACAAAATGGAGCACAATGCAACCACAATACAACAAGAGACTTCTCTAAAATGTGTCATTGGTCCAAAACTAGAATCCTACGTTATCTAAAACTTATCTAATCATTGATTTCGATATTTTTAACAGGCAAACTGAAGTAAGAATTGTAACGTTCTCGCTTGCTGAGCCCAAGGTTGCAGGTTCGAAACCTGGCGCAGTCAGCTGGCATTTGAGTGTGCGCAAATGCGAGGGAGCCGTGTCAGTACATTTACTGGCACGTTAGAGATCCCCTTCGGGGCAAAATTCCGGCACCCCGGCGTCTCTAAAAGCCAGTGTAGTTAAAAGAGACGTAAAACAAATAACATTATTATTATTGAAGTAAGAATTATCAGATATTTCATAAAAATAGATTATTACCTGTCAGATCCGCACCATTTCTATTATAGTGTAAATAGTTGTTTATAATATGTGCATGACTTTCATTTTAGACAAATATACTTGCTCATTACTTCAGTGAATGGTTTCATGCCATATCAATAGCTTAAATGACATAATTGTCGTTATTAGTGAGAATTAATTGCGAGGGGTCAGAAATGACCCCGCGCCTCCTCTAACGTTGCCCAAGTAAGCGCCACCTCTCCCAGGTTAACGTGCATTGTGAAGGCTGCGCATGTGTTCTGCAGTGTGATGCCTAGGTACTTAAAAGATGACACGATCTCCTGTTGTTCATTTCAATTACTGAATACGTCGATTTCATTACGTTTGTATTAGTACTGTTGATTGTTAGCGAGATTTTGTCCGCCCATGCTCGGAGGTTATTGAGTGTGGTCTGAATTTCCATGGTGTCCATGGATATTAGTGTCATGTGCGTACATTAATAACTTGACCTCTCCAGACCCCAGTGCACTTGTGATGTCAGATGGCATCAGGTTGAATAGCAGTGAACTCATTGGGTTGCCTTGCATGTCCCCAGTAGTCTGCGTTAGGGGAGGTGTGGTGGAGATTCCAATAGAATTCATTAGTATAATGCTTTATGATGGCTCACCAAGCCGCACGTTCTTTCCCTTTTTGATAATTATCAGGAATAAGCTGTGCAGTACTTTACCTCATATTGAGAGGAATCATATGGAATGAACAACTCCACAGAGTCTGAAATTATATACCATGTATTTTAATATTCAAATTCCTGTGATATATTTTGTCGGGTGGTTTAAGCAGCCTACCATTACATTAGGTACAAATAAAGTTAACAAATATTTAATATCGGGATTATACAATAGTGGTGATACAATATGCAGATTACATCTGCCATATTACACTGTCGCAGATATTGTTTATATGCCATGCTTTGTTCGTAATTCCCTTGGACCCGTATTTAAAATCTCAAAACAGTACAGTAAATGCATGTCAATTGAGTAATATTTATGTGCAATGGTAAAAAAAACTGCATCCAATGTAAATCCCTTATATAAAACAAAGTGTCCTGACTGACTGACTGATTCACTGACTCACTGACTCATCATCGCCCAGCCAAAACTATTAAAGTTAAAAACATGATATTTTGGGGATATGTTCGTTGTAATTCGAAAACGTCCACTAAGGAAGGATTTTTGGATATTCAGGTTCTAAAGGGGTGTTAACGGGGTAGATCTGCATTTCATTGAATAACAATATCTCCCGACTGGTTTCATTGGGAGATGTGGTACTCGGCATATACACTCATCATTAAAAATAAGAAGACACATGTCCGAGAGTTTTTCGATGTGGTGTATATAATGAGGTGAAAGGGGTGAAAACTGGGGGTTGAAGGATTCCTAACACAGCGTGTATCTCTTAAACGACATAAGCGAGGAGTTTGAAACTCAGCGGAAAAAGTCAGCTTAAAAAATTAGTAAACAGGTGTTCGAGCGTTTTTTCATAAATCCAATTTAAGGGGCCCATGGGGAGGAGTGAAATTCTGAAAAAAAAATGAAAGAAAATGTCCTGACTGACTCACTCACTCATCATCGACCAGCGAAAACTATTGAAGTTGAAAACATGAAATTTTGGGAATATGTACGCTGTATGTCGAAAACGTCCACTAAGGACGGATTTTTGTTTATTCGGGTTCTAAAGAGGTGTTAAGGGGTAAACATGCATGTCATTAAATAACAATATATCATGAGTTGTTTCATTTGGGGATGTGATATTGGGCATATAAACTAATCATTAAAAATAAGCAGACACATATTTAAGGGTATATCGATGTGGTGTATATTATGAGGTGAAAGGGGTGAAAATTGAGGGGTTGAAGGATTCTTAACAGATCGTGTATCTCTTAAACGACATAGGCGAGAAGTTTAAAATTCAGCGGAAAAAATCAGTGTAAAATATAACTAAATAGATGTTCGACCGTTTTTTTTCATAAATCCAATTTAAGGGTCCAATGGGGAGGGGGTGAAATTCTGGGGGAAAAAAACAGGAAAGAAAGTGTCCTAACTGATTGACTCACTTACTCATCAAACTCAGGGGAAACTAGTAGTTCCGTGAAGAACTATACAGCCTATTTTCATATATCCTACTTAGGTTAACTGCCACTATGAACATAAAAAAATTCAGTTTGATTGTTGTAATAGATTCGTAGATACTGAGACCCGACTAAATATTTCGGGTGGTCGCCATGTTGGATTTTATATACACACATCAAAAAAAGTTTTGCATCACCTCGGTTCCAAGAGTTCCGGAACCTTTAAATACAAAGGGAATAGAGATCAACACAAACAACATTTCAGCTCGTTTTATTGCTCATGAGACCCACACATTGCATGTTGTACCATCATACAGCTAGACTTTCAGCATTTGTGGTCAGGATTGCAGTACACACCACTACCTCTAATACCCAGTAGCACGTCCTCTTGCATTGATGCATGCCTGTATTCGTCGTGGCATACTATCCACAAGTTCATCAAGACACTGTTGGTCCAAATTGTCCCACTCCTCAACGACAATTCGGCGTAAATCTCTCAGAGTGGTTGGTGGGTCAAGACGTCCATAAACAGCCCTTTTCAACATATCCCAGGCATGTTCGATAGGGTTCATGTCTGGCGAACATGCTGGCCACTGTAGTCGAGCGATGTCGTTATCTTGAAGGAACGCATTCACAAGATGTGCACGATGAGGTCGAGAATTGTCGTCCATGAAGACAAATGCCTCTCCAATATTCTGCCGATATGGTTGCACTATGGGTCGGAGGATGTCATTCAGGTATCGTAAAGCCGTTTCGGAGCCTTCCATGACCACCAGTGGCGTACGTCGGCCCCACATAATGCCACCCCAAAACATCAGGGAACCACCACCTTGCTGCACTCGCTGGACAGTGTGTCTAAGACGTTCAGCCTGACCAGGGTGCCTCCAAACACGTCTCCGACGATTGTCTGGTTGAAGGCATATGCGACACTCATCGGTGAAGAGAACGTGATGCCAATTCCGTGGGGTCCATTCAGCATGTTGTTGGGCCCATCTGTACCGCGCTGCATGGTGTCGGGGTTGCAAAGCTGGACCTCGCCATGGACGTCGGGAGTGAAGTTGCGCATCATGCAGCCTATTGCGCACAGTTTGAGTTGAAACACGACGTCCTGTGGCTGAACGAAACGCATTATTCAACATGGTGGCATTGCTGTCAGGGTTCCTCCGAGCGGCAATCCGTAAGTAGCGGTCATCCACTACAGTAGTAGCCCTTGGGCGGCCTGAGCGAGGCCTGTCATCGACAGTTCCTGTATCTCTGTACCTCCTCCATGTCCGAACAACATCGCTTTGGTTCACTCTGAGACGCCTGGAAACTTCCCTTGTTGAGAGCCCTTCTTGACACAAAGTAACAATGCGGACGCGATCGAACTGCGGTATTGACCTTCTAGGCATGGTAGAACTACAGACAACATGAGCAGCGTACCTTCGTCCTGGTGGAATGACTGGAACTGATCGGCTGTCGTACCCCCTCCGTCTAATAGGCCCTGCTCATGCATGGTTGTTTACATCTTTGAGCAGTTTTAGTGGCATCTATGAACAGTCAAAGGGACTGTATCTTGGATACAATATACACAGTCAACGTCTATATGCCGGAGATCTGGGAACCGAGGTGATGCAAAACTTTTTTTTGATGTGTGTATGTAGGTCCTAGAGTTATGTACTGTTACATGAAGATTATTGTGTACGTGTAGCATTCAAATTTGAATCGCATGATTAGGACACAAGATGTAACAAGGAGATTTGAAAATTTCGCACAGCTGCCATCTTGTGGTTGTGGAAACAATTAAAATAAATTAGATGCCAGTGGATTAATATTCTTATAAGGATTTACTGTATCAATTTTCACTGCACTAGGATGGTTAAATTGTGAGAAACGTCCATGTGAATATTTATAATTCGCGTCGCCGCCATGTTGGATTTGTGATCTCCAGGTTATTGAAAGTCCTATAGGTGAACTTATGTTCATAGCCCCTATGGGCATAAAGAAATTCAGTTTGATTGCTGTAATAGATTCGTAGATATTCAGAGCCGTCTAAATATTTCGGATGGTCACCATGTAGGATTGTTAAATGTATAGGCCCTTGAGTTATGCACCATTTAAGGAAAATTATTGCGTAGGTTCATTATTCAAACTTTCACTTCGATCGCATGATTACGACACAAGAACTAATAACTTAATTTTAAAATTCGCACAGCCTCCATTTTGAGGTTATGTAAACAATTGAACTAAATTGGCTACCAGTGCACTACAATGTGTGTAAACATTTCCTGTACCAGATTTCATTGCGTTTGGAACATTAAATCGCGAGAAAGGTCTATTAACATTTTTAATTCGCTTGGCCGCCATGTTCGTTTTGTAGTTAACCGGTTTTTGAAAGTCTTATAGATGAACTTCCAGTAGTGCCCTTTATCTCCGTACAAAATTTCAGGGTGATACCACTAATAGTTTCAGAGATATAGAATGCCAGTGAAATATTTCGCACATCCGCCATCTTGTGGTTATGTGAACAATTGAACGAAGTTTGATGTCGGTGCATTACAATGTGTATAATCATATACTGTGCCAAGTTTTATTGTGTTTGGTTTGTTAAATCGCGAGAAATGTCTATTTAAAAGTCGCAAATTCGCGTGGCCGCCATATTGGTTTTGTAGTTAGCAGTTTTTCAAAAGTCACATAGGTGAACTTCTAGTAGTTCCCTTTATCACCGCAAAAAATCCAGGGTGATATCCGGAATAGTTTCGGAGATATTGAATGCTGGTGAAATATTTCGCACAGCCGCCATGTTGGATTGGTGAGATGTAACTCAATTTGAAAGGCACGGTCGGGGTCACCCGGGGTAGTGCTATAAACTTACCGAGTTTCATTGAAATCGCTCCAGCTGTATAGAAGTTATTAGGGGGACACACACACACACACACCTCACACACACGCACACACGCACACACAGACACACGGACAAAAGGTGATCTCATAAGCCTATTTTTTCAAAATTGAAAATAGGCTTAAAACACCTTAAAAAAGTAAATAGGTGTTCGACCGTTTTTTTTTCATAAATCCAATTTAAGGGGTTCATGTGAGGGGTGAAATTCTGAAAAAATAAATGAAAGAAAATGGCCTGACTGACTCACCCGCTCTTCATCGCTCAGCCAAAATTATTGAGATTAGAAACATGATATTTTGTGGTTATGTTCGTTGTATGTCGAAAACGTCCAATAAGGAAGGATTTTTGGATATTCAGATTCTAAAGGTGTGTTAAGGTGCATTTCATTGAATAACAATATCTTCCGATTGGTTTCATCCGGGGATGTGATACTCGGCAGATAAACTTATCATTAACCATAAGAAGACATGTGTCTGAGGGTTTTTCGATGTGGTGTGTATTATGAGGTGGAGGGGGTGAAAATTGGGGGTTGAAGGATTCCTAACGGAGCAAGTATCTCTTTAACGACATAGACGAAGAGTTTGAAACTCAGAGGAATTCAAACAGCTTAAAAATAAATAAATATATAGGTGTTCGACCGTTTTTTTTTCATAAATCCAATTTAAGGGGACCCTGGTGAGGGGTGAAATTCTGGGGAAAGAAGTCCACTAAGGAAGGATTTCTGGATATTCACTCATCATCGCCCAGCTAAAACTATTGAAGTTGAAAACATGAAATTTTGGGAATATGTTCGCTGTATGTTGAAAACGTCAACTAAGGAAGGATTTTTGGATATTCACTCATCATCGCCCAGCTAAAACTATTGAAGTTGAAAACATGAAATTTTGGGAATATGTTCGCTGTATGTTGAAAACGTCCACTAAGGAAGGATTTTTGTTTATTCGGGTTCTAAATAGGTGTTAAGGGGGTAAACGTGCATTTCATTGAATGGTGATGTGATATTAGGCTTATAAACTAATCATTAAAATATGCAGACATATGTCTAAGGGTTATCGATGTGGTGTATATGAGGTGAAAGACGTGAAAATTGGGTGTTGAAGGATTCTTACCGGAGCGTGTATCTCTTAAACGACATAGGCGAGAAGTTTGAAATTCAGCAAAAAAAATCAGCTCAAAAATAAGTAAATAAGTGTTCGATCGTTTTCTCATAAATCCAGTTTAATGGGCCCATGGGGAGGGGTGAAATTCTGGAGAAAAAAAAAACAGGAAAGAAAGTGTCCTAACTGATTGTCTCACTCACTCATCAAACTCAGGGGAAAAACAGCTTAAAAATAAGTAAATAGGTGTTCGACCGTTGTTTTCATAAACCCAATTTAAGGGGTTTATGGGGAGGGGTGAAATTCTGAAAAATAAATGAAAGAAAATGTCCTAACTGACTCAAACACTCATCATCGCCCAACTAAAATTATTGAAGTTAGACACATGTAATTTTGGGGATATGTTCGCTGTATGTCGAAAATGTCCACTAAGGAAAGATTTTTGGATATTCAGATTCTAAAGAGGTGTTAAGGGATTAAACGTGCATTTCATTGAATAATAATATCTCACGAGTGGTTTCATTTGATGATGTCAGTGGCTTCGGTGGCGTGGTTGGTAGCATGCTGAACTGCTGTGCCCAAGATTGCGGGTTCAAACCCAGCCAAAGTCGACGGATTTTTTAAGAGCGTTAAAATCCTTCAGTATGCCTTCCTCCGGAGGGGAAGTAAAGCCGGCGGTCCCATGTCATACATTTATGGCATATAAAAGATCTTTCAACAGACTTAACTTGTGTGGAGCTAAATTTCTAGGTTAGATTTCGTTGTAACGCTCTATCAAAGTTCGAACGTTCACCACTAGGTATCATTGATATCTGAAGCGAAAGTTGGAACTACTTGAAGTTGAACGGGACTTGTAGCTCACCCTAGTGGTGTCCACTGGAAGCAGCTACAACCTCTGGCGAGCCGAACATGTCCTCGGACACTCCCGGTACTAAAAGTTATACGATAAATAAATAAATAATTTTGTGAAGTGTTACTTCGCATATAAACTAATCATTAAAACAAGATGTTCAGGAAAGAACATATAGCCTACTTTCTCCTAAATGTATGGGTATAGTTATTACTCTTTGTCTTTATCACCTCCTAATTTCTTCCAATTCGAAGTGCAAATTGGCACACTGGATTTGAGGAGAGGCATTCAAATAATTTACCCCAGCATTTTGCAATTTCATCAGCAAACACTCCAAACAACGTAGGTATTCAGTATATTAACACCGACTACTTACAATAATTTAAACTTCGTTGCTCTAAACGTATCATTGGGAGAAACATATTTAATAAACCTATTACACAGCTAATTTTTAATCGCGCACGGCTAACGAGAAAGACAGGCCATGGCGCGTAAACCATACCCTTCTGTGACGTAGGCAATGTACCGGTACTGCTTGATGGTGCTTGTACGTTTAAGTCGAGAGCAATTCATAAGCAGCAGAAATGCAATATTTTATATCAATCTTCATAAAATGGACGCAGTTTAGATGTTCCGTGTGTTTTCAAACACGATAAATTATACTGTATAGGTTTGCAAAACTACGCTTGTTGAAGTTACTCCTTTCAAAAATCCACACGAACTAGGATTCAAGGGTTCGTTGTGTCTTTAATAGCTGCAACGAGTAGGCTACAGTAAGTTGAGTTGTAGAGTCTGTGACCTTCGTTGTGAGTTAAATTATGTGCACATGAGTATAATTAGATCAAAGAATCTTGCAGCATAGTATAGATATCATTAACTTATTGTTGTTTCAAGGGGCGGAACATAAATTAATTCGTTTATAGAAGAGATCTGAGGAATACACTCGCCCCCGACTAACGGCTTGTATCAATACCTTCTATTAAGACAAGTGATAAATGAATACCAACGTTTATACAGGTTCAATGATGTAGATAAGATGACTACACCGGCAGTAAAAAGAAGACCAGGCAGTGGTGGAACAGAACTACATTGCTGACGTCACGAAAATTCACCAGAGCCAGTCATTCTCGTAGGCCGTGATAATCGCGCTTTATCTTGGGGATGTGTAACCTCTATCAGTAATTATACTGCAGACATGGGTTCACTAACTGGCCGGTAGAGAGCGCAGCTTGCATCCAGAAGGCTGTGGTTAGCTTTAACATAGTTCAAGTAATTACTCTTAGATGTCACTCCGGTGGTGAATGTTGTTTTAATTAAATATATATTTTCCATTTCAAAATGCCCCATATAATGCTTTATTTTATAACGTCTCAGTACTCAAGAAATAATAAATATAAAAAATTCAAGCTAAAAAGTCCAATTCTGATAGGATTTGAACCACGGCCAGCCTGATGAAAAGACCAACGCCCTGACCACTCAGCCAATCGTGCACACTAATTGATCGTTAGGAACCAATATATTGTGCCCATTCAACAATGAAATATGCAAATCACAGTTTGCCAGCAATGCTCAATCGGGAGTATTGGGGTTCATGGTTTGTTCTCCCACTCTGTGACCTACACACTTTGGATTAAACAGAGGAAACCCTTCCAAAAATAAACAAAAATCAACTCCTACTAGTAAAACATTTAATTATCCACATATATGGCGCTACAAAAATTAAACAAATAAAATTACTGACGCTTCACTTCACACTTGTCCAAAGTTGAACAAGGAATACATATTAAACAATTATAAAATCATAATGACTGGTTTTACATAAACCAACAAACTTCTACTAAGTTTTACTTCCATATAGTGTCACTTCAAATTCTTTAAAATAAGAGCTCCAACGGCTCGGTAATGTTCTCTTACACTGTGTTATCAATTTAATACACATCCATAACTGTTACATGAGTATATCCTTTAATCATAAATATCAAAATTACCAAAGTATTGTTAATCATCACTTAATTTCGGGCTTTCACAATGCTCATATGCTACCATCCCTCTCTCTCAAGTCAACTACTCACTACTGTGATTGGGAAAAACTTGCGTACTCCCGCGCTACCGAAGACTACTGAACAAGTCGAACTTCAGATTACTCCCGGAATCTAATGTCTTCAATAAAACTCGTGAATCACTGAATCATATAATAATTAAGTTAGGGATTTATCATTATTTGTCTTAAAAGACCATTATATTTTAAGAAAGCAACGATCTGAACTCTGCAGGCGTTAATTATTTATATAAAGGGACCTCGGTTCCAAGACCGGGTCGTTAAAACAATCTCTAAACACTTCTGTGTATTATAACTCAAACAGGCCGTTTCCTGATCTACCGCAATACATCGAGGGTGAGGTCTAGCCTTGACTACTTAGCGTGATTTATTGCAGGGAGACAGAGAGTCCCTAGTCTCGCTGCTACAAGAGACTGGCTACCATCAGCTTTCCATATAGCTGTTTTCAAATGCAATTCTGTGAATGGCAAGGCTTTTAATACAGATTCTTAAAACAACATATTTAGGCCCAACAAACCTATTCTCTTGGCTTCGGTATATAATAATTATGAAGTGTCCTCATTGGCGGGTAAGAAAAATTCAATAATACAACACATATTTAGGGGCTTTAACACGGACGACTCTGAGTTCGATCCTTTCAAATGCCTCGGGAGCAAGTATCCCTAATTGGAGGACTTATACATTTGTGACTTAGGGCAGGCCTTGCCTTATACCAGCGCTCATAATACAACATAATAGCACCCTTTCTACCATACAACATACAATACATACAGTGATCACTGTCACAACTTTTGAGGACTTACCATAGTTCAATTACCCCGACCAACTGTCCCTCATAATTAGTCTTACCGAGCATTTCAACGCATTCCTAGCGTGACAAATTACTTTAATGCGCTACATGGCGCTTATACTTTAATTAGCCAAGTTGCCTTCAAGGAACTAAATAAATTCAAAATCAACGTTTGATCTACATCTCAAATATATATTATTATTCTCCCTCGACAATAATCCTTTTTACCATAAGAACATGTATTCATAACATGTATTAATTCATCTAAAGGAGCTCGGAAGCTACTATTTTTCATATAAAATTCATCATAATATTCATTCATTTATATAATAATAATAATAATTATTATTATTATTACGCTTGCTTTCTCATATTTATATCATTTATCAATTACACTGACATTTTACTGAATACATTCCCCAAGGGATTCATTTACATTTCACATATTTATTATATTTTTCTCCAATTAATCGTTCAGATCGCGCTATTATTCTTTGTCCTGTTATTCAACATCCCTACTCTCTCTCTCTCATGAGGATTATACGCAAATCTTCCCAAACACATATCATAATGAAATAGTTACTCACATGAATGTACGGTCAGCGACCGAATCCTCCAGCGATGGAACATGTTTGCCCACTCACTGCTTTTTAAAGCCATTTCCATGGATACACTTACACTCACTGACACTTCTTTAACAACACATAAAATATTTACCTTAATTACTTGGAATACACTGAATACTATTTTGTATTCGTTTCACTTAACACAATACAAATTCACTAACAATATTACACTCAAAAATGTTCACTATATTTACATTACATAACCATTTTATCACTTGGGCGTTGATTATTCGCCTTACACACGTGATTTCTTTCTTTCCCGTTTCCAAGGGTGGCATTTATAGAACGTCGGCTCCCTAATCTGACGAGATGATGGAAAGTCTCGATCGAACTATACCTCACTGGAACGGCTGATCTCCAAATCCGGGGTTTGACTATCGGCTTCTATATTTTAACGGCACGATGTCGTTTCTTCTTAGACGCTAACTAGTTCGGCTAGATAAAAGTCTGTCTTTAATGTATTACTATGACGGCCGCTCGAATAGTTTATAGGTGGCTTAGTATTTTCCTTGCATTAGTTGCTATTACTTTAATTCGTAGCTTATTGGAGTCCTCCCCAATGTTTACTGTTCTTTGTCTACTTAGACAAAACCTGGAACTACAATTCCTAATTTTTATCGTCCTGCGCTCTAGTCCCTACATTTCCGGAACACTAGGCGTTATTTATTTTGTTCTACCCTGATCGGGTTCCTTAACGTTGATATAACTGTCTATTTCACTTCCTTGGGTACCTCGAAACCTTATGATGCGTTGTTTCTTTTTAACTGAACTATTATTCGAGTACCTATCGCCTGTTATTTCTTCAAGTCCACAGCCTAACTTTGACTGTACTAATGAACTTTGACGATACTTGTTTCTATGTGCAGCGTCTACGCGCTCACTAAAATAACTTGTTATACTTTGCGACACAGTATTACGCTCTCGGGCGTCTTTTATAACTGAATATACTTTGATGCAGCTCTCCTGTCCTAGGAGTTTACTTGTAGCTTATCTTGTAGTCGATACTTCATCGTGCAGCGTCTCGGCGCTCACAGAACTAGATTGTTGGTGAAACAGTACCACGCTCTCCGGCGTTTCTGGTAAACTGAATATGTTGTGATACAGCGACGCCCCTCGGGCTGTCGGAAGACTGCATGTGCTGTGATGCAGCACCTCCGTACGAGGTCTGTTGTAAAATGCATGATCTTCCTGGCTCAGCCAGGGTTTTTATACAAATCGGCGACAAAAAGATAAAATCCTCATCTTCTCCAGCACTAACTTTTGAAGTAATAGTAGTATAATTTTGAAAAGTATATCTCTGGAGAGCTCTTGCTCTAAACGTCAACTGGTTTCTTTGATCATGAAAATCGATCTCACAATTCCAAGATATTAAATAATTTTGCTCTTCAGGTACGTGGGTGTTGTGGTTTATTTTTCCATCCCTACCAACTCTGGTCTCGGAGAATTTCTAACGACGTCATGCTGCGTCTGCACTTCTTTCCTGTGCAAATATTATAAACATTTTCCCCACTCAAAAATCTCTCTTCAAAAATGATTCACCATGATGTGTTTCTTTCATTAATTAAATGCTCGCAAATGGCTTATTTCTAATTATTTCTCTTCTTGCGCAATTGCGAGGTTGTCATTTTATTGCCGCGTAAGGTCTATTTCCGAAACCTCTTCTCTCTTACACGCAGCGGAAAGTCTTTTTCGTTCTATTAATAATCATGAGTCGGCTCCTTATCAATGCGTCATGCATGATATCATGTCCGCCTGACTAGTGGTCACCTATTCTTGCACCACGTTATAACAGCCCTCTTCGTAAAATCTCTCCAAGTCATTCTAAAGACTGTATTTTTCCTCTCTTCTTTTGCCAATAAATTATGGATTCGACTCTTGAACCAATAGCATATGGGTTCAATATATATACAACGTTATAGCAAATCATGACTTGGACTAAACGTTTTCTTCACTGGAGTACATTTTAAACCGAGTTATTTCATAGAAAGTTCATATATTTGTTACCAATAGGCTATATTGCATGCAACATACTGAAATTAATAAAATATAGGTCAGAACGAGAGATCAGCTGCCATCTTGTCAAATAACCGAGATGACTCAGCTTTTTAAAATCACTTCTAGACTATAATATTACAATATAAACTTTTAATTTCAAACGGGCCACTTCGTTTCGAACAGATTAAACGATTCTTGGTTCGATAGTCGGAACTGGTGGGTCCCATGTTATAGATTATAAAGTTTGCATAATTCACACGGCCGCCATCCTGAAATGGTACAGTTGATGACCTCGTAGTCTGGGCACAAGACTCGTCTCATATGAGGGAACGTTGTTACCAAATTTGGTAAAGATCCCATTATTAATTTGGTCGTAATACATTATTACGTTTTGACAATTTGAGTGGCCGCCATTAAGTTTTGGTCAAGATGGCGGCAATATAAAACATGACACTGAGGTTCCCTTTGCCAGTGCTACCTCTGTACCAAATTTCGTTCAATTCGGTTTCACCATATTCGAATTGATAGGGGGGGGGGGGGCAGACATTCAGAGTACACACACACAGACCCACCCGCCCACACACACACACACACAAACAAACACAATTTTTGGCCTTGTAGTGATCTCATAAGTCTACTTTCATTTTTTGCAAAAATCGAAAGTAGGCTAATAAGCTGACACGTGTCTAATGATTTTTCAATGTGGTGTATATTATGAGGCGAAAGGGATGAGAAGTGGGGGTTGAAAGATTATTAATGGAGCGAGTGTATCTTAAACGACATAGGTGAGGAGTTTGAAACTCAGAGGAAAACAATCAGCTTAGAAATAAATAAATAGACGTTGGACCGTTTTTTCATAAATCCAATTTAAGGGGCCCATGGGGTGGGGTGAACTTCTGGAAGAAAAACGTCCACTAAGGAAGGCTTTTTGGATATTCATTCTCATCGACCAACCAAATCTATTAAAGTTAGAAGAATGACATTTCGGGGATATGTTTGTTGTGTGTCGAAAACGTCTAGTAAGGAGGGATTTTTGGATATTCTGGTTCTAAACGGGAGTTAACGGGGTTAAACCTGCATTGAATAACAATATGACACGACTATGACGCGAGCGAAGCAGCGGGTACCTGCGTGTATTATATATATGACACACAATTAGTTCTCAACATCACGCAAAATGCTGGCATATTTTATATTAAGTCCAGATAAAGACGCTCAAAGCAAAATTATGTCTTAATTTCAGAAATTGTCAGTATTGCTTATTGTCATATTTCATCTTTCAGCTATTATAAATCATTATATTTTATGTATGATGCTTATGAACACATTTTACTTAGGAGTCTTTCTATCTTTTCTAAAATATTAACGAAACTCCAAATGCTATTTTAACTATTGAAGCAAGGTGACTCCATGAAATGCTGCAAAACAACAGACACGGTAAAAGCCACCCGACTCCTGATAGGAAAAAAGGAGGGCTGTCCATCTCTTCACATTGATATGGAAAAGGCATTTGATCGGCTCCCGCAAGCGCAAGGTGAACCAAAAGGTTATGTCCACCAGGTTCAGTTATTATACAACGGCTCCATCAGCCCGGCATGTTACCCTGCTGGCACCACTGTCACTGTTCTTCTTGTACATGGACACTGTGTTGGCAAACCTGCAAGCACGTCATCCATTGACTCTGCTTTGTGCTGATGGCGTCTTGCTGCCTAGTGATTCCGGATAAACTCGAGAGACTGGTCTGCCAATAGAAAACAAGATTTGATGACTTCGGACAGAGGCTCAATCTGAACAAGACGGAGTACCTGGAGTAGTGGCATATGATACTATTCCAGAGAATGGTACCCCTCGTGTCAAGTCATCGGACTCCCGCTATCTCTGCTCACATATAACATTTGATGGTGATAAGTCTCCTGATGTTCGATCTTGTGTCAGTGCCACATGGAGTAAGTGGTGCCAGGCCACGGGTGTCTTCTGCGGTTCCCGTGTGCCTGAAATCTATAACTATCTTATTCAAAACCGCCTTGTCATACACTAGTGATTCCGGATAAACTGGAGAGACTGGTCTGTCAATGGAAAACAAGATTTGATGACTTCGGACAGCGGCTCAATCTGAACAAGACGGAGACCTGGAGTGTGGCGTACTGGCGGATTTAATAGTACATTATGCAGCGAGCCTATAATGGAAATTATAAAACTCGCATACGCTCGTTTTATAAACATACTCATGTCATAATTACCATTATAGGCGAGTTGCATACGACTGCTTATGTTCGACGATAATTATTGTAACTATTTTATGTTCGAACATAAATATTCATAAATATCTGTCGAGATTTCGCCAGTGTTATGTACTGAACAGAGCGCACGAGACGCAAGGAATGACTTGTATTTGACCATGGCCTCCTCGATTACCCTACTATGACACTAGGCCAGGCAGTGAAATTTAAATTAGAAGTCCGTGGAACTCAGCGCATCTAATTATCTAATTGATCAAACAACTGTTTCTTGCGCTCTGATTAGTCGGAGAAACTGTTTCATAATAAAACAAGAAGTTCCGTTAAGAACTATACAGCCTACTTTTCATGCCAATGATTATTCTACAGAATATGAATCTATCTAGAATAATGACGAAATTAAGTTGGTAATATCGAAATATCTAATTAGTTCAAAATATACCTGGTATAATGTAGCCTAATAGAGCACTACAGTTGGCAGCCCTGGTGACTGAATATATTCTTAGTTCCATCTCTTAAGGTACAGAATACACAATTTGGTTGATGTCCAATGGACGTTACTTGCAGTTAGACACTGGATCTATCAGCACGCGTAAAAGCATGTTGCCAACAATACCATGCGTGTGCTGGTCAGAAATAATCTGAAATATTATGATATCTTGTTGTGCCAATTTTGGATGAAATCCATTTGTTAGTATAGACGTTACATGTATTTTAAAATTGGACATATCAGCAGGCATAGAATCATGTTGTCAGCACTGCCTTGTATTAATTACTCCGAATTAATCTAGAATGTCAGGTGCTATACGTGTGCAAAGTATAGAGCTGCTGGCTTGCATACTTTCTGATATATTGATATTAGGGTAAAAAATATAGACAGCATTTATTAACAGTTGGCAGCCCTGATTGCACTGAAGAATACTTATTGTCATATCTGATATGTTACACATAGCACATGCGAAATTTGGATGAAATCCTACTGATAGTATAGAAGTTACATGTATTAAAAAATTGGCCCTATCAGCAGGCTTAGAATCATGTTGGTAGAACTGACGTATATAAGTTACTCAAAAATTAATCAAACATGTCAGGTACTATACGTGTGCATAGTTTAAAGCTGTCGGCTTGCACACATTCTGATATATTGGTATTTGGATTAAAAAAATAGAGAGAGCAGTTATTAACAGTTGGCAGCCCTGGTGGCTCTTAAGAATACGCTCAGTCATATCTGTTTATGTACAGATATTACATACACAATTTGGTTGAAATCCAGTTGATAGTGTAGAAGTTATATGCATTTAAACATTGGACCTATCAGAAGGCTTAAAATTATTTTGGCAACACTGTCATGGTTGGCCTCCTGGAAATTAAATTGAAATAGTATTATCTACATGTGTGCCAATTTTGGAATAGCTCCTATGCATACCTTGCAGGATATCCAACATGGAGCTCAAATTTCTAGTGCGTTTTTTCAGCAGTTGGTAGCACTGACATCATTTTCAAATATGGACGTGAGCTATTCCGGTGCACATCTTTACTCATACTAAATTTGGTTTTGATTGCTGCAGCCGTTTAGGAGTTGATAGGGGGGGGACACACACACAGCCAGACAGACAGACAGACAGAAGGACAGACAGACAGACAGACAGACAGACAGACACACATTTGCCCGATCTCATAAGACTACTTTTTCCTCATTTTTGCAAAATGTGAAAAGTAGGCTAAAAAATAGTGTTATAATGAGCCTCATTATAGTACAGTTTCCTGACATATAATAGTCAGGGTCTAACATAAAATATCTAAAAATTTATGCAAAATCATTCAAAAACATCACAAGAAAAATATCATCACTGCTTAAACGTACATGTTTCGGTGTTCAATGACACCTTTGTGAGCGTATATTGAATTAAAAATAATCTTAAAACTAAGTTTACAAAGATAAAAAAAGAGAATCGATATCCTTACAAATTAGGCCAGGAAGTGTAATTTAAATTAGAAGGCCGTGGAACTCAGCGCATCTAATTATCTAATTGGTCAAACAACTGTTTCTTGCGCTCTGATTAGTGGGAGAAACTGTTTCATAATAAAAATAGTGTTATAATTAGCCTCATTATAGTACAGTTTTCTGACATGTAATAGTCAGGGTCGAACATGAAATATCTAAAAATTTATGCAAATTCATTCAAAAACATCACAAGAAAAATATGAACACTGTTTAAACGTACATGTTTCGGTGTTCAATGACACCTTTGTGAGCGTATATTGAATTACAAATAATCTTAAATCTAAGTTTACAAAGATAAAAAAAAGAGAATCGATATCCTTACAAATTAGAAAAATAAATAAAAAGAAAGCTCACATAAAGAATTAAAAGACATATGAATGGTTCGATTACAGTGAATCGGACGTCGCTGCAGACTGCCGTATCAATTAAGGTTTATTTGTAGTCATATTACGTCCGATAATATTAAACCACACTGAAGTTGATCGTGATATAACTGGAAGATACATCATATAGCTGCGACGCCCAATTCAAAGTAATCCAACCATTCATATGTCTTTTAATTCTTTTGTGAGCTTTCTTTTTTTTTAATTTCTAATAGTGTTTTGCAAATATATCCATTTTCTCTTTCATCTTTTTAAACATAGTTTCAAGATTATTTTAATTCAATATACGCTGACGAAGGTGACATTGAACACCGAAACATGTACGTTCAAGCAGGGATTCAACCACATTCTTTAGTGTTTGACAAGGCGGTTTTCAATAAGATAGTAGTATCAGTCAACACGGATATTAATTATTACTATTGTCATGATGGTTAGTGTTTGCGTATTTTTTGAAATGTATAACCAGTCAAATGACGCTCTATGGGATTAAACGCTGGCCATCTACAAGGAGACATGAGCAGATGCTTCACATAATGGAGATGCATATGTTGAGGTGGTATATGGAAAAGACACGACTTTACTATAAGATGGGTTCAAAAAGTAACGAGCTGGAGGCATAATTACAGAAACCAGTACCTGTATGTTAGAAGTATTGGCTCTGGCTGTTGAGGCACTTGTCCCACTGTGACACAAGGCGGTGAATGGCTGTCTCATAAAATTCCCTGGGCTGCGATGTGAACCAGTTCCGCACGTACAACTGGACGTCGGCATCCAAGATGAATCGTTGGCCCCACAGAGCCCTTTTCAGGGGACCAAACATGGCGTAATCACAGGGAGAGAAGTCTGGACTGTATGGAGGGTGGCCGAGAACCTCCCATTTGAATTTCTGTAGGAGTGCCGCGACTGTGTTGGCCGTATGAAGTCGTGCATGGTCGTGGAGCGACCACGGTGGCTATGGCGTTCACTGTCACTCGGCGATCTTGGGTAATGAGTGCATCAACCAGCTGGACGTTGTCATCGGTAATGCAGGGGGGTGCCCCAGACCGGGCATCATCGGCTAACGACACCCGTCCTTCCCTGAAGCGCTTGTGCCACGCCTTGACCCTTGCAAGGGACATGCAGTGTTCGCCGTACACTTGTGACATTCGGCGATGAATGTCCGTTCCCCCTACTCCTTCCGCTGTCAGAAGCCGAACATCACCTCTTTGCTCTTCGTTTGATGCCTCCATGTCACTGTTTGCAATGAGACTGGCAGCGTTGGACGATTGATGCATGCTGCTGCTCGCTTTGTACCGTCACGTGACGTCCACGCGTGCCCTCTAGCGACGGGCTGTGACGTTCCACGCTCGGGTCTGAACCACACCTCGTTACGCACACCACGATTAGCCAAAGTCGTCACTGGTTTGCGCATACCAGCCTCCAGCTCGTTACTTTTTGAACGCAACTTATATATCAAAAATGAGACGCGAAGATCACCTTCCGAATATTTTCAATTCCTGATAAGATGATGGATGCAAAGTTGTGCTGGTATGGTCATGTGGTCCGATCAAACGATGATAGTAATTTCCTTAGTATACCGAGAGAGCACTCGCAGTCCAGCTTGACTGGGGAAGAGTAGCAGCGCTGAATGAGAACAGAATGAAAATCCACAGCCTGCTTCCAGTCTCCGACCGGGTCAGGAATGGAATGAATGAAGCCCCCATCTAGCGGCAAGGATATGAACTGTGCCGGCTGCCGAGGCCTGACGCACTCCTCTGGGGCAATGATTAAATGAATGACAGATGAAATGAAATGATAGTGGAGAGTGTTGCTGGAATGAAATTTTGACAGGGAAAACCGGAGTACCCGGAGAAAAACCTGTCTGCCTCCGTTCTGTACAGCACAGATCTCACATGGAGTGACCGGGATTTGAACCACGGACCCAGCGGTGAGAGGCCGGCGTGCTGCCGCCTAAGCCACGGAGGCTTCGAATGAGAACAGAATGTACGATACAATTTTCTAAAGTATTAAATTTAGCCAAATACATTTTTTACCTTGCGGTAAATATAAACGATTGCAATAGAAGACATGTTGAACACCAAATTAGATTACGTAATGCAAACAAAGTTTACTTCTCCCTGCATAAATTACTTTCCTCCAAACTTTTGACCAGGAAAACAAAACTAAAACTATACAACACAATCATCAGGCCAGTACTGCTATACGGAGCCGAAACATGGAGTGTGACCAAAAGGGAGGAACAGCAACTTACAGTCTTCGAAAACAAGGCATATAGAAAAATTTTCGGCCCCTTTTTCGACCAGGAAACACAAATTGGGTTCTCAGATCAAATCATGAGCTGTACAAGTTAGCCAATCAACTCTGGGTAGTGAACATCATGAAAGCGAAACAGCTGCAATGGGCAGGGCATGCCATCAGAATGGACGCTGCCACGTGTACGAGAAGAAGATCGAAGGCTCGAGACCACCTGGATGACCTAGGAGTAGATGGAAAGATGAGGTGTGCTCTGACTGCAGACATGAGTATTACTGGATGGGAGCATACTGCGCAGGATAGGAGGAAATAGAGGCAGATAGTGAGAGCGGCACGGGACCGTCTCGTCCCAGAGAAGCCAACGGAGTGAGTGAGTGAGTAATAGATGTTTACTCTTCCATTGTCTATAACGCACCTACCATCCCCCTTTCAGATCACGACATGTAGGATTGACTCCAGCTCAATCCGCCATTATACACATGAATTATGGACAAATACAGCATTGCCAAACCCTCAATAATCTTTATCCAGACCAATAATTTTGCCAAGACCAATAATTGCTAAGTAGCGTAGCTCTGGGAGCCGCGTTAGCTAACACAGTTTATATACCCCTTGCCTTTGTCACGTGTAGTGGGAGTACTCACGCATCAATAACCTTCATCAAAACAAATCGGTGTGCCAATTAATGGTTTCTCACAATCTTACATGGTGTATTTTGTATTGCATATGTTGGTAACTGAACTGTGACGTCAATGTGTGCGCATCGGTAACACTTCAAGAGACCCGATGCTGCAAACTAACATGACAATTGTCGTCATTGAACGAGCAAGTAACAAAAACCCATATTTACGTAGTTTAACACATTGTAATTGTTTTTAGTTCTACTTGGTGCAAATAACCTCTTATTCGTAATAAATATAATTGGATGGACGCCAGTAGTCTTGTGCATAATAGTTCGCGGTTGGGAGCGATCAGTTTAGTTCGCAGCTCCTTAGCGAACTAGTTCGCTCTTTTAGTTCGTTAGTTCCCATCTCTAAGACAGATCGTTCGCTTGCCTTGCTACTGCCACTGCACGCGCTCCTTGTTTTTTATAGCAGTCAGTCACCACTGCACTCATTACTCGTCAGGCACTGGTGCGCATAGTAGTTCGCGGCTGGGAGCGATCAGTTTAGTTCGCACTTTCGCAGCTCCTTAGCGAACTAGGTCGCTCTTCTAGTTCGTGAGTTCCCATCACGAGTTCCCTGAAAGACAGATCGTTCGCTCGCCTTGCTACTGCTACTGCACGCGCCCTTTTGCTAGTTATAGCAGTTTCTTTATAACGATCAGTGCAGTCAATGCCTGGGTTATTACCCGTATTTTGGGTAATTAAACATCAAATGGGAAAACAAATCAGTAGCCTAATTTACACAAAACTTAAAATGGCATAATCAGCTATTCTGTTCTTATTTTTTACTTTACATAGCCTACACTGTAAGCGTACTCGTAGTATTTTAATTTTTAAATGGATTTGTTAATTTTTAAAATTCTTTATTTTGTCTTTCAATTGTTAATTGGATGAAAGCGTATTTTGTTTTCATTTGCCGGGTTAAATTTCCGTTTGAAGAAATATTACTTACTAGCTGAAGTACCCGTGCTTCGCTACGCGTCAAAAATAAAATAAAATGTGAAGGTGACAGTTAAAACAGGGGATAGGCGAGGTGCTGCGCAGAGGGAGATTAAGGATGGAATATTTTGTCCAACTACACCGCTCGGCGTTGACCGTGTTTTATAGCACAAATTTAGGTTTTACTCGCTAACGGTTGGAGATACCTTTCGGATAGAAAATGTAATTTTAAACCTCGCATATGCCATCAAAAGTTTGCTATTTCTTAGCGTTCTCTTTTTATTTGAAATGGAAATATGAAAGTTTTAAACCAAAGGGTGTAGTGGCGTCACTAAAATGGTCACCATCTTTAAATAGTGCAAAGTATTGAAAACAAAAGTAACCTATATGTTAACCAGGTGAATCAGCTACTTCCATGTAAAATTCATGTAAATCGGACCAGTGGTACTTGCGTAATTGAGTAATACACAGACACACACCATCTCATTTTTAGACTCGCTTCGCTCGCGTCATAGTCGTGTCATATTGTTATTCAATGAAATGCAGGTTTAACCCCGTTAACACCCCTTTAGAACCGGAATATCCAAAAATCCCTCCTTAGGAGACGTTTTCGACACACAACAAACATATCCCCAAAATATCATTCTGCTAACATTAATAGTTTGGGTTGGTCGATGAGAGTAAACATACAAAAATCCTTCCTTAGTGGACGTTTTTCTTCCAGATTTTCAACCCCCCTCCCATAGGCCCCTTAAATTGGATTTATGAAAAAACGGTCGAACACCTATTTATTTTATTTATTTTTAAGCTGATTGATTTCCTCCGAGTTTCAAAATCCTCGCCTATGTCGTTTAAGAGATACACGCTCCGTTAAGAATCTTTCAACCCCACTTTTCATCCCTTTCACCTCATAATATACACTACATCGAAAAACCATTAGACATGTGTCAGCTTATTTTAATTGATTAGTATATATGCCAAGTATCACATCTCCAAATGAAACCACTCTTGAGATATTGTTATTCAATGAAATGCACGTTTACCTCCTTAACACCTATTTAGAACCTGAATATTCAAAACTCTTTCCTTAGTGGACGTTTTCGACATACAACGAACATATCTCCAAAATGTCATGTTTCTAACTTCAATAATTTTGGCTTGGTGATGATGAGTGAGTGAGTGAGTCAGGACATTTTCTTTCATTGATTTTTGATAATTTCACCCCTCCCCATGAACCCTTTAAATTGGATTTATGAAACAAACGGTCGAACACCTATTTACTTATTTAAAGCTCTTTTCGCCCTGAGTTTGATGAGTGAGTAAGGGAGTCAATCAGTTAGGGCACTTTCTTTCCTCTTTCCCCCCCCCCCCCAGAATTTCACCCCTCTCCAAGGGCCCCTTAAATTGGATTTATGAAAAAACGGTCGAACACCTATTTACTTGTATTTTAAGCTGTTTTTCCCGCCGAATTTCAAACTTCTCGCCTATGTCGTTTAAGAGATACACGCTCCGTTAAGAATCCCTCAACCCCCAATTTTCATCCCTTTCACCTCATAATATACACCACATCGATAAACCCTCAGAAACGTGTCTTCTTACTTTTTAATGATGAGTTTATATGCCGTGTATCACATCCCCCAATGAAATCAATCGGGAGATATTGTTATTCAATGAAATGCAGGTTTAACCCCCTTAAGACCCCTTTAGAACCTGAATATCCGAAAATCCTCCCTTAGTAGACGGTTTTGACATACAATGAACATATCCCCAAACTGTCATGTTTCTAACTTCAATAATTTTGGCTGGGCGATGATGAGTGAGTGAGTGAGTGAGTTAGTCAGGACATTTCTTTCAATTTTTTTTTTTAGAATTTCACCCCTCCCCATGAACCCCTTGAATTTGATTTATGAAAAAAAACTCTCGAACAGCTATTTACTTACTTTAAGGCAGTTTTTTCCCCTGAGTTTGATGAGTGAGTCAGTCAGATAATCAGTTAGGACACTTTCTTTCCTGTTCCCCCCCCCCCCAGAATGTCACCCCTCCCCATGGGCCCATTAAATTGGATTTATGAATAAACGGTCAAACACATATTTACTTATTTTTTATGCTGATTTTTTTCCCGCTGAGTTTCAAACTCCTCGCCTATGTCGTTTAAGAAATACACGCTCCGTTAGGAATCTTTCAATCCCCACTTTTCACCCCCTTCACCTCATAATATACGCCACATCGAAAAGACCTCAGACTCGTGTCTTCTTATTTTTAATGATGAGTTTATGTGCCGAGTATCACATCCCCCAATGAAACCAATCCGGAGATATTGCTATTCAATGAAATGCAGGTCTACCCCCTTAACACCCCTTTAGAACCTGAATATACAAAAATCCTCTCTTAGTGGGCATTTGCGGCCCTTGGGGAAGCAGCATACCAAATTTCATTCCAATCCGTTCGGTGGTTTCTGAGATTTCGTGATGAATGAATGAGTGAGTGGTATTTGACAAATATATAGTAGAAGATAGTATCAAGTCTTTGTTATGCTAAACTCGGTTGACAGTGCTGTGTGAGTAGGTAGGTAACTAACGGGATTTCAAGTAAAGATCCTCATTTTCTATACCGGTAGTGCAGAGCGCAAATGGCATCCAGACGGCCGTGTCTCGACTTGAGCTATGTTGCCATGGAAACTATCTGCCTTGCCATTCCTTCATGAGTATATTTTATGATTTGATTAGCCTGCGCTTGAGTGCAAAAGGGCCGAAATCAGAAGAATGAGAAATACTATAGAGAATTCATGTAGCTAGCGGTTCCTTCTGGGTCCTAAACTATGTGTATGCAAAATTTGGTTGAGATTGGTGGAACGGTGTAGATTTGTATACGGAACCAACCCACCCACATACATACATACAGACTTTCACTTTTATATATAAGATAGAATATTCTAAATACGTTTATTTTAGTTAAAAAAATACCATTATATATGGTAACAAAAATACTTCTACTATTGGGTACAGGTTAAGTAGGCTATGCCGCACAAGCAATATTACCATTATTAATAACTCTTTATGGGATAGTGGTCTCTTTATTAACCACCTGTCATAAGGACAGTTTATGCTTTCAAAGATGCTGATAGTTGAATCTTTCAGCCAAATTTCTGAGAATTTTCCTGGCGAAGTGGAATATTAAATAAATTTCGTACGTATCTACTGTGCCCACGTTATATCCCTGCCGGTGAGCTACGTCATTACTTCCAGGAAAGGTATACGGTACACCGACTCTAAAAGCATCACCAAAGACATTTCTCAAATTGGCACATCAACAATTGAGTGGCAAACACTAATGAGTGTGCCGAGTGCATTATGCTAAGTCGACCGTCAGTACTCCCGAGCCCCACACTGTGAGGTAATGACTTATGAATAGGAGAAGAGGAGTTGACGGCTCGAATTCTCAGAAATATAACTGTCCTCACCGGCAGAGATATAATGCGAACACTGTACTTGACGTAATGTACGGTATTGGATAAAATTTCAAACGATTTAAAAGTAAAATCATTAACAAGTCAAGTGTAAAAATGAAATATAATATGAATGTAGAAATAAAAATTATAAAAATTATAAAAATTAAATTGCAATAATAAAAGAAATATATAAATTTAAATAAGAAACTTAACCATAAAACATTATAAAAATAATTGTAAAAATCAATTTGAAATTAGTTAATCAAATAATTCAATATAAATATCAAAATTAAATCTATCTTATAAGAAGATAAATTGAAAATTAAAAATAAATACATACATAAATAAATAAATAAATAAATAAATACATAAATACATAAAATTAGAGAAACACAAAATAACATTATTAATAATAATTATAATTAAAATAAATTAAAATGTAAAAAACACATAAAAGTAAAACAAAATAGGTTTGCCCTATAATGTGTTAAGAAAAGTAATACTAACACACACTTCTAATTTGTTAGGCACAGTGAAAATAACAATGACTCTTGAGTGAGATCGTATGCTAAAGCTTCTTGTTTGTTCTTTACCTATCATTCGTTAATATAATTAACTTACATATTGTTATGCAAAAAAGTTAATTTGGACACTTTGTTCGTCGATAATAGAGTTCTTCGATCATTGAGGATTTGTCCCGTCGCCGAAAAAACGCGTTCGCAGGGTACTGATGTCGCTACTATGCAAAATCTCTTTAACACATAGGTGTAAACATGAGGATATAACTGGCGACGCTCGTGCCACCATTTAAGGGGATCTTTATTTCGATCTAAATACTCTTCCTTGAGGTATTAATCGAATTCGCGAATACCAGCAGCAAGTTGGTTCTCTGGTCTATTATTTTTTGTAATTTCTTGGTCAAAATCAGCCCATATACTGCTGATACTAGAACTAGACACGGATGAGGTGCTATGAGTAGGAGCAGCCACTGAAATATCTTGATTCTCCCTTTGAAGTAATTGCACTCTGCCGATTTTATTTTTGAGGCCTTGTATTGCAACTTCACAAGCTCTTTGGTTTTTAAATCCTCTCTGTCTAAATCGGGGGGTCCTGAATGGTACATTCAGCGTAGAGAATATTATTCTCTATATCTTTGAAACGGTCTTCCACGCCTTTCTTTAACACTGATTGCACAGCAACAATTTTTTCATTGTTAGAAGCATGTTTTTGCAGGAAACTTTTAAGCAAGTTACAAAACACAATAACTTTTGATAAAGTCACAGATTTTTCGGCACTTATTTCTACTGTTATTTCATAGAATGGACTCAGTAAGGGCAAAACTTCTTCTATTATCTCCCAGTCCCTTTCCTTTATAGTTAGGTCAGAGCGTAGAAGTGCAACCGTAGCAATCACAGCATCCTTTATCTGCACAATTCGCTGAAGCATATCAAACGTAGAATTCCAGCGGGTCTGGACGTCCTGTTTGAGCTTTCGAACAGGCAAATTCATTTGATGTTGTGTAACAATCAATTCCTTTTTTCCTTGTGTACTACGATTGAAAAACTCGACAGTATTTTAACTTGCACTAAAACGTCCGATATTTCTTTCGTAGCTTCTTGTATGACAAGATTTAGAGTGTGAGCAAAACATGAGATTGACCGCCACCCACCAAGTCTGACAGCAGATAAGTTGTTTGCAGCATTATCGCTAATGATGGCAGCAACTTTGTGGGAAATATGCCACTCTTCCATAACATCTTTCATGAAGTTGCATAAGTTTTGGCTGGTATGCCGCTCATTATAATGTATACAACCAAGTAATGCCGACTGAAGTTTAGTCTCTTCATCTATAAAATGGGCTACAATGCCTATATAGCTTTCATTATTCCTAGAAGTCCAACCATCAGTACTGAGAGACAACTCAGATACAGCTTGCACTTTCTTTTGTACTTCGTCCTTTACGTCATTAAAAACGCTTGACATTAAATTTTCTGATAACGTTTTCCTTGACGGAAGTTTGAAACCTGGGCAATAAGAAACTAATTCAATAAGGTGTCGAAATTCTCTTTCTTCCACTATTCGTAAAGCGTGATGCCCTTTAGCAACCATCTTGACAACTTGTCTGTCTATTCGTTCAACCTTTCGGACTGACGGTGGTCTACGAATGTATTGGTTCATTGATTGTTGTGAGTCTGCTACACTTGGCGAAGCCGAAATAATATTCTCCGACTCGGATGTGGTTTCATTTGATTGAAGTGTGTTTAAATGAGATACTGTCGGTGGCTGTCTTTCAATTGTTAATGGGATGAAAGCATGTTTTGTTTTCATATGCCGGGTTAAATTTCCGTTTGAGCCTCCTGCAAAACTTATTAATGATGAGCAGTGGTTACAATTGGCTTTCTTTTTATCTGTGCCTTCCGTGAAATGTATCCAAATGTATGCTTCCTTTTTGATGACATCGTAATAAATGACCTAGAACAAAACATATTAACCCTATTATCAAATTGATATACATTACACTACTTCACATCATCGCATTGTAGAAGTCACATAATATTTTGATAGTCATATTACATCAGTGGCGGTTCTCCATTGAAGCGTTTGAATCGCCATTTCACCTGCTCTATTACAAAATAAGTAATAAATATTTTGGATTTTTTTATTAAACAAGAATTCTACTGCATTAGATGTTACCATTATAAGACACTAGCAGTAGTACCCGGCTTCACCCGGTGGAATGATGATAATATTTCAGTCTCCTTGACACTCAATCTTACATTATCAAACCCAGTGACAATGTGTATACTTAAGTCACTATGGGAAGGCTCTGTAAAATAATGATCATTCTCGTGATATTTGTCTTCAGTCCGAGTCGAGATATGTCGTTAGCGGTCCCAGAATTCGTGACATCTCAGTCGTAGAAGACTATATGTGGTGGTGATTAGAAATATAAAGGACTTAAAATCTATGTCATTTGGCCCCAATGACGTTGAGGGTGTAACATCTAGGTAATTTTCCCTACTGATCAGGATGATATTGAAAATTACTACATAACTGACATATGAAACTTAGAAAATAATAGAAAAAGTTATTTTTAGGTCTCACATTTCGGGAAGGACTTGATTATTTTTTGTCAAAGAGCTCCCACTTAGATCGCTATCTGGTTAAAAGTTTCGTCTTGTTAAGGTTTAAACTGTACGATAAATGTCTGAAGCAATTCCTCCAAGAGAAGCTTCCAGATTTCTCAGTCGATATATCGTTAACGTTCCTGAGCATCCAGTTGTCTTTTCTTCTGACGCAAAACATCTTCTACATAGTGATGATGAACATAGAAGCGACTACTGGCACATATAACTTATCAACGAATGGGAAAAATTGATACTTGAAAGGAATGAAAGGAATAAAATAGAAAAGAGATGTACGATATACCATAACACTCGCTGTGAATTTTCTACGTGACCGGCTTACATGTTTCGGTACAGGTTCTCAAGAAGAGGAACCAGATCATTGGCATAAATGAATACAATAACAGTAGATTAAATAGTATCCTTGACAGATGACACGCAAAGTAACACGGCCTAATATACGATGTAATGGTTGAACTTCAGAGAAATGTTTCATCTCACTTCGCAGTTGTTATTTAATAAATACTAACATGTTTGTAGCTAACATTGAAATAATGGAGTGCGTTAGGATAAATATTCCTTGTTTTTCCCTCTGGTGTATAAATAAATAAATGTTTAGGTGTGCCCACTCTTGAGCAAGCTACGTATAACTGATCATGAGAGAAGCATGGACTTTCCAGATTAAGGCCTGCTAGCTTGAGCGACTGTCCTTGGGCCTTGTTTATGGTCATTGCAAATGCAAGACGTGCTGGGAATTGCAGTCGCTTGAAATCAAAAGGCATATCAGTAGGGATCATAGGAATTCGGGGAATGAAGATAACTTCTCCTTTGGCATGGCCTGTCAATACGACTACTGAACGGGTATATCAAACTTACAAACTAATGAAAATACACATTTTAAAAATCGCAGGCGATGAAGACTGTGGTGTTAATTAGTAGTATAATGGACGTAACATCTAGGTCATTTGCCCTTTTGATTAGGATGGTAATGAAAACTACTGTTGAATTGACACAACAAACTTGCAAACTACAGTGGTAGAAAGAAATATTTCAAAATTCACAGGCGATGAAGAGTTATTGTGTATGGTGATTAGTGGTATAATGGGCGTAACATCTAGGTCATTTGCTCCTATGATAATAATAAGGTAATGAAAAATGACTACTAAACGAACATGGTGTAATTTTAAATCTGATATAGGTAATTCAGATTTCTACCTTCGATGTCTTCCAATGTCTGAACGTTATTTTCTGACTTAGGCCTATACTCGATGCGTGTAATGAAAGAGCTTATCGAGTACTGCTCGGGTCCAAGCTGCACGAACCTGAGAATATCGCACATGATGCCGATATATTATGATGACAGACGTTCGGGTGGGGGGGAGGGGGGGGTGGGGGGGGTTCCCAGTCCTGTTCACATTGACCGGTGATTCACTCATTCTTTCGTAACACTACAGTGGTTTGAGCAAAGACGCAATATGAACATCAGCATAGTCAGCAATACCAGGTAACACGGCGGGGTCTGGACATTTCTCTCATGTCACCTCGCGATGAATCAGCAAGCTATTCTAACACCTGCCCCCCCCCCCCTCCACCCACCAATGTCTCACAACTTGTGGGACGTGAGTTTGCGACCACGGGACCCCAGCTGAGTCCGGCATTGCTTCTACTTACTGGTGCCGGGCTCCTTTCAGTTCTCTTTCTTGTCAGCCTCCCTTGGTCAAACTCTTGTTCTCTTCCGACCCCGAAGGTATCAGGGTATCCAAGGCCTAGCGACTCTTTGTGCCAAAGGGCCTAAATGCAGGGATGGAGTGGTCTGTCCGCAATTTCAAGCAGACAGTGTTACTCGCAGGGTACCAAAGGGTAAGTATACACATTTTGGTTCTGATCGGTGAAACGGTGTAGATTAGGGCCAAAGGGCCTAAATCCAGAGAATGGGGTGGTCTATCCGAAATTTTAAGTGGACAGTGTTATTCACAGGGTTACATAGGGTAAGTATACAAATTTTGGTTGAGATCGGTGAAACGGTGTAGATTTGGGACAAAGGGCCTAAATGCAGGGAATGGGGTGGTCTGTCAGAAATTTCAAGTGGACATGGTTACCCGCAGGGTTCCGAAGGGTATGTATACAAATTTTGGTTCAGATCGGTGAAACGGTGTGGATTTGTTTACATAACAGACAAACAGACAGACAGACAAACATTGAGCTTTATATATATAGATGAACATCGACCTTCAAACGACACGGCACGGTGACGCGATGGCGAATCTACTGCCGCGTTGCTCAACTAACTTGATGCGACAGGAATGTGCTGACAAGAACGTTGTTGATTGAGTATTGGGTAAGGCTACTAATCTCTTGTAGACTACTGTAACCGTTACTGTGCTCGCTGCACGTGCAGTTCGTGTATTAGATAGCGACGTATTGCGTGTGTAATATGTTTTACATTTTGATATTCCAAGATAAAAAATACAAAAATATGAGTATTGAAACATTAGTGAAATTCCTTATTCTTTCCTTATTTCCTTTTATTCCTTGTAGGAACATAAGGCAGCTACAAACTTCTTCCATCTCACTGTGTTGTTGGCCATCCTTTTAATTTGGTTCCATGTCTTTCCTTCTGGTACGACTTCTCTTTCTATTGTTTCTAAAGCCAAAAGTCGTCATTTGTGTATCATTAGTGAAATACCGTACCTAAAAGAAAACAATATGGACGAAGTGTTTGTGGAAGCATACACTAATTATTCTCTTTATTTTTTTTCGCGTAAATTGGCGCATCACCATCCGATTCATGAACGCCCACAGGATTTTTGACATTATCTTTATTATCATTATCATTATCTAAATGGGAGGAATAGGATTTCTTAGTTCAGAGATTTTGTCCATCGCTTTTCTTTGTGAATCATCGCCATAATGTTCATTTGTTAAAAACAGGTAAAAAGTAGTTGTGTCACCATGTATCAACAAAAATAGGAAACAAGCAGTTCATTAAAATGGTAATGTTAATCCAGTTCGCCAATTTTCTAAATAATTAGAGATATTTTCAAATAATCCCATATGACTAAGTTAAATAAAACCGTGGAATTATCCTCACATCTAAATCAGTTAACTATCAGTAACTTTAATTTATGAACCGCCACTGTATTACATTGCAAATATAAGGTAGTTATTACCTGTTAGCGTGTTAGCACTAGTATTGTGTTATGCTGTTATTAATGTATTATAAACCAACATTCAACATTCGCCGCACCGCGCCAAAACTTGACAATCTTGCAACTAACAATAGATACACCCAATCAACTGCACCGAACTAACTGACTGAACGAACCAAAGCGCATGTGATTGTGATTGTGCAATGAGTGGTGATGTGACGAGCTGACGAGCTACGGCGGTCCCGCGCTCTCGCGCTGTTACAAGGATCGAACGAACTAACAAGCGAGGGATCTGGGAACTAGTTCGGTAGTTCGTCTGTGGGACCTGCTCTTCCGAACTAGTTCGTTCGCGAACTACACAAGACTAGACGCCAGCCTACGAGCAGAAGGCTTGTAAACAATAAGTATGCACAGTATATGGTGAAGGAAATCTATTAAAATTGCAAAACACTACCGATTATCCCATTGCGTTCATTTGAGAATAGTGAGTCTAATGAATGAAGTATTTGATGTTGTTTGAAAATGCCCAGGATATGAATATATATAGGCTACAGTATAACAAGTATTCGTAATAAACCTATTGCTCAGAGAAACTTGGTTAACCTATAAAATAAACCATGTTTAAGTATAAAACTTGGTAAGCATTTATTATGACTTTTCACAAGCTTACAAATTATTTTATCATCTATAAATATTCTTTATCGTGATTCAAATTTTATAAAATTCTTTTCTTTTCGATTTTCACAAGCTTACAAATTATTTTATCATCTATAAATATTCTTTATCGTGATTCAAATTGTATAAAATTCTTTTCTTTTCGATTTGCTTGCGGTACCAAAATGTTAGATTACAGTATATGATCACTTGCCTCTTATAAAATGAATCCTGGTTGGAGATACATTCACCCTACATCTCGAGTGAGAGGAGTATTCCGTGCATTACCATATACATATTTATTGTTAACAAGCCTTCAGCTTGTAAGCTGGCGCCCACCAATTATGTTTATTACGAATAAGAGGTTATGTGCACCTAGTTGAACGAAACCATTACAACATGATTCCACTGCAGTAGTGATGATGGACAGTAATTTCAATTAGTAATGACTCCCAGAATAAGAAATATAGTTTGCCAATCTTGAAAATGACCTATGGTATCCAAGTGGAAGTGTAGAATTCAGGTTCACCAATCCTGAACAATTACTATCCTAAGCTCTGCTTACACACACTAGTTACTCATATTATTATGAAACTAATACCAAGGCACATAAGTACATGGGATAGGTGAGCAAATATGTTCCAAGCCATTAATTGTCGCATTAACAGTAACATGCTCCATTTGTGTCGAACAGGGTTCTATTATCAATCTGGAGTGTGGTATATCACAAGTGGTTTACCATCAAACAGAATGTGCTTTGGTTAGCTTTCTATCGTTAATGTAATTGCGATTCCGCGATACAACCGCATGATAAAATATTAATAATTTAACACTTTTTATTTCAAATTAACTAGTAATTAAAAATATAATCCCATTAATAGCAAGTGCTAATAATTTGCAAAATTTGAACAATTGCACATATTATATTATTACTTATGAACTTATTTACAATAATTTAACTACAGGGACTATTGTTGAATTTACCCATATTAGTTACTTAATTAATGAATTGATTGATGTTGTATGTTGGTGTGTATTTGTGCGTGTGAGAGAGAAAGCTAAGCTTGGTCGTGTTACAATTTAACTCTTAGTTCGGTCATTGTTCTGTTTAAGGCTAACAAATCACACTGATATGAGTTGACAGCGAGGGTTCATGACAGTTGGAATTAACAAACGACAAGCAGGAAGCGAGGCTCTCACCTGCTGTAGATAAAAGCAGACAGATGTCAGCGTGTCGCTCAGATGATGATGATGATGATATGTGAGGTTTTAGATTATACAACAGAGAAGTCCACAGCATATTGCAGTGAGGGCCCTCCCTATAGAAAAGGGTTGCATCGTCATTATATCAAATTAGGCGAACTTGCTTCTATTTGCTGCAAAATGTACGGAAGAGACTGATATAGAGTCTGGTATTACCAATATTTGACTATGGATCTATAATTTACCATGATCTGGGAGAGGTCCTCAATTCAAAATTGCAAAGATTGCAAAATGCTTGCTTGCGGTTTGTTCTCAATGTACCAAGGGAGTCTCATATAACTCCATTTTACGTCCAGATTGGATGGCTCAAGTTAAAAGAACGAAGACAGTACGCCATGGCTCTGACTGCAGTAAAAATTCTAAAATTCAAAATTTCGTCTTATATTTACTGCACACTAACTCCCATGCAATCAGTGCATAACCGTGTGAATAGACACACTGCACAAATGCTCCAGATACCTCATCACAGAACCGAAAACTGCAAATGTTCATTCCGTATTTCAGCTAGTATTCTCTGGAATAAATATAAATTGCACCAGTATTCAGGACTTCCCATCAGGGCGATAAAACACTCCCTTCATGGTAATCTATGAGCTATACAATTATCATGATCAAGGTGAACAGATGTAATAACAAGAACTTCTATTGCCAAATGGATGTTTAGGTTAAGTATTTTTTTTTATTTCTTCATTTATTTTATTGTATTCAACCGCCCTCTGAATGAAGAGACCTGCATAAAGAGGCTTTAGTGGCCTGTATAAGAAAAACAATATAGAACGGAGCTTTCCAAAGGCCGTGACGCAAACAGGTCGCAATTGCTCGCTGTCAGATTTAGAGCAGATACCGGTACCGATTACAACAGCGGATCGTTAAGCCCTGGATGCTCTTCTAGCATTTATCACATTTACAGCTGGCAACATACCTTGTTGTTGTTTGAGTCATCAGTCTTTTGACTGGTTTGATGCAGCCCTCCATGTCTCCCAGTCCTGAGCTAATCGTTTCATCTCTACATAGTTACCACACCCTACATCCGAGGCAATCTGTTTAACATATTCTAACCTTAGTCTACCCCTACAGTTCTTGTCCTCGACCCTTCCTTCCATTACTAAGCTTGCTATTCCTGTATGTCTTAGTATGTGTCCTACCAACCTATCTCTTCTCTTCATTAGCAGTCGCCAGAAACATCTCTCCCCTCCCACTCGTCTTAATACCTCGTCGTTTGTCACCCTATCTACCCATCTGATCTTTATCATTCTCCTGTAACACCACATTTCAAACGGCTCAATTTTCTTCTTTTCTGCTGCACCAATAGTCCAAGTTTCACTTCCATAGAGTGCCATGCTCCAGGCAAAGGCTTTCAAAAATGACTTCCTAATACCTGAATCCATATTCGATGTCAACAGATTCCTTTTCTATAGAAATGCCTTCCTTGCCTGAGCCAAACTACTTTTTATATCCTCCTTGCTTCGTGCATCACTGGTTATTTTGCTTCCTAAGTAACAGAAGTCTCCTACTTCCTTCAGCTTTTCACCTGCCAATTTGATGTCCATAGATGTTTCTGATATCTTTCGGCTGCATTCCATTATTTTTGTTTTACATTTATTAATTTTCATCATGAATTCTTTCCTCAAGACGGAGTCCATACCATTCAAATACTCTTTCAAATCCTCAGGTGTGTTGGCCAAGATGACGATGTCATCGTCAAATCTCAGAGTTGAAACTATTTCTCCTTGAATCTTCACCTTAGTTGTGATCATTAAGACTTGCTGTGAAGTACTGTAGCTTTTCTCCTATCCCGTTATCATGGTTAGGTATATAACAGAGCATCGAATTTTCCTGGTGGAAACTTACCTTCTCAAGAAGAAGTTTTCAGTAAATTTGTTTCAGCGCCGTGCGATTTTTATTTGTGGGGGAACCTCAAACAAAAGCTATACAGAAACAATCAGCGTACTTTAAAGGCTCTTGAGAACGAAATAACTGCTCTGATACGAAATATCAGGGAGGCTGAATTACAGCGAGTGTACCAAAACTTCCCACTTTGGTGCAATGTGTGTTTGGAAATTGAAGAACAGCATTTCTAGCCAAGTACTCTGAAATTCATGTCAGTAACTATGATTATTAAATACTTTAGCATGTGTAAATGTGTTTAACTAGTCGGGCGCTACGCTGCTGCTAGCACCAGTATCTTGCACGACAGGCTGCTACACACAGTGGCCACCACGAGTGTCCGTTCTATAGGGGTCCTCACTGTTTAACATAGATCTCGTGCGAATGACGATATTTTAGCTGCTGGTGCCCCTAGCGGCAACTCGCTCACTGAGTCGGTATGGCGAGTGTGTGTGGTGGCTCGTACAGGAGAACTGAGTACGGTAGGACAGTAAAGGAAGTTACTTAATGGTGAAATATCGTCATCTTGGGTATAGAGATATATCTGGATTTAAGGAATAGTCGGTGGGGTGCGTCGTATTTCACAGCCTCTAAACTTATGAAAGGCGTTTGTCTGTTAGGTAGTCAGACCAGAGGCTGGTTGGATGTTCAATGAGTATCGCCATAGGTTAGGTCGGCCCCGTGGTGTTGGGGTAGCGTGCCTGCCTCTCACCCGGAGGCCCTGGGTTCGATTCCTGGCTCCGTCAGGGATTTTAGACGTGAGGGCAGGAACGGGGTGCACTCAGCATCGTGAGGACAATTGAATAGCTGTCTCACAGTGTGGCTGCGCCCCGATTACGAAATCCAAGATTAACGGCCGAGGGGACTCGATGCGCTGATCATGGGTCACCCCAATATCTGCAGGCCAAATGGCTGGGCAGCGGTCGCTTGTTAAGCCTTGGCCCTTCATGGGCTTTAGTGCCAGGGGTTATTTTATTATTTACTAGCAGAAGTACCCGATCTTCGAACGGTGTTCGGTGTTAACACCAGACATTATCAATTTAGCTACTGTTGCAATGGTTAGCGGTTTGTCATCCCTTCATAAGTTTATCAGAACGAAGTTAGTTTTTAGGGAATATCACACACACTGTTAATTTAAGGGCCTTAAAATGTGGTTTTTGGAGACCATTTATAGACTCTCGAATTTTGTGTCACACATTGAGAAGCGCAACATATGTTTTTGTAGTCCTTCTAGGATAATTTTTAGCATGTATTTTGAGAAGTTTTTCCCTATATTGAACCCTTTATCCTCAGGCTATATAAAGGATTCTAATATTTATTCATCATCTTTTGATACATTTCTACAGACAACAGATATGAGAGCCAGACGGTGTTGGGATATATTGAGAAATCAGTGGCCGAGAGGACACAATGGTTTAAGCTCCTGTGGTATTTTAGGAGGATGCGTATATATTCTTCAGACATAGAACAGGTGCAACTTTTAGCGCGAATGCTGGCTTGGGGACGCACACTATGGCTTGTTGCTATGAAGAATGGCGCCAAGGAAGAAATCGAATGCTACAAGGTAATTGGTCTATCATCATGTGAACCACTCCCTACGGCAGAAAATGTTTGTAAAAACGCGCAAAGACATACAAGAGTCTAGGCCAATAGTATCAAGACGCCTTGTCTTAGCGGGAACTCGGCTTGGGAACGCGCACGGGTAGATTAACGCGGGAGTTATCTACAGATTAATTCCACGATCGATTCACGCCGGCTACAGCAAAATCGTAACCTCCACACTGCTACGAACTCAATGATACCGATCGCATGCTAGTCTGATAGTTATTATGGAATATTTTTAATAGATCCCCTTCCACACCTACCCTAGTCTGTGTCATTTATAAGGATCCAAGATGCTTCGAGGAGGACCACTTATTTTGTACGTCTGAGGGCGTAACGTCGACCACTAATTTTTGTTCGTCTGAGGACGGAACTCTTTACTTCTTTATTATACTGTAGTATAACTTCAGTAATTTTTTTGTAGTCCCAGTACTACCAGATAGGACCAGTTCATCGAAGTAATTCACCAAATAGACTGTCAAGGAATATAGTACTTGATAGGTGAATATAGTAGGAATTATATCGTGTGTGTATCTGACAAAACTTTATTTAATTCAGCACGTGATGACGTCCAAGAACGAGGATGGATCTGGGAACCAGCAGGACATTAGCCTGAAGATGTCAATGACCAGATAAACATCTTAAAGGAGATGGCTGCAGACGTAATTCCTGGCGCTGTTTTAAAGGATTGAGTACCAAATAAATTTTATTTATTTATTAAGTCAGCTACGGTGTTATGGGATATTTTTGTAAATATTTGTTTGCTTGCTTGGTAATGTAGATTATTAGTTTTTGTTTTACTGACACATTAAATATGGGACTAGCCGAGCGTTGCGTAATTTTTATATTTTGTGATTTTATTTGGTTTAACTGTACGGGGCAAGACGCGCAGCCGATGCCCGATCTCGCTTGCGTAAATCGCGGTCAAGCATTATTATTCGGAGATTTGCCTTACAACAAAAATGGAACTGAATTAATTTTGAGATAAAAAAAATAGAATTTGGAGGGTAATAGATTATTTTTGAGTAGAATCTTATGACGGATCAGGATTGTTTTCGATAGTTGCTTTCCAGCAGATTTGAACGGGATGGCACTTTGCACCCGAGTTTCTGTTGTGTGTTCTTGTTAATGTGTCAATGGACGCAGTAGTATTGTTGATCTGTTTGACCTGACCCAGAGAGTGAGTGTGTATGAGATTTTGTCCAAGCTATGGGTGCGTATGTGATTTTATGATGTGCTAGCGAGAATATATCATAGTGATTATTCTGACTTGCTCCATGTCAACCCAGTTCATGACCCCGCGGAGCTGAACTCGTGGTATATATTTGTTTCTCGCCATTTTGGGGATGCGTGAGATATGTTGATGTTTCCAGAGGGAACTGCACTTAGCTTGCCAGACAGAGAGAGGTATTTGTCGGACAGCGTGACTCATACAAGTTGGGGGAAGCTCAATCAGATAACGTCTTGTCATTAGTAACAGATCTGCTTTCTGTACTGCATTTATGATGTTGTTTTAAATTCACAAAACTGATCGGTTATAATGAGTATTGCTTGATTAATTGGGAGCTGTCCATACTGTAAGGTAGCCACCGAAATTCGTGTTTGTCTGGCGTTTCATATAAATGTAAACATTGTTTTTTTCAGCCGTTAGGCATGTATTTTTGTTGTTGTTGGTTCAATATTTTTGGTGTGTTATTTTGATGCGTTCTTGACCCGTGTCAAGTTAGAGTGCGCGGAGCTATGTACCCAAGTTGATGAGAGCGGTTTTTGGCCTATTTCTGGCATGCTCTTTTTATTCCGTGTGCTCCTGCACCAATAAGAATCTCTGGGAGATTCTTCATTCTGTTTATATTATTAGATCTTGCATGTGTCAATAGTAGTTGTAGTGTATTAATTAAGGGTGGGTCCCATAGCCGTAGTGTGATTTAAAAGATGCACTCCGTAAGCAACATGTCTGTTTCAGTTGTAAACGGACTCGCATCAGTACTCAGTTTCTTATTAACGAACAGTAAACCACACATTATATGACTTCTTGACCAGAGAAAAATGGACTTGTATCCATATGTTGTGATGAGTGGGTTCTTACCGCTCAAATGCATATGTTTTTATTTTATCATTTATGTGAAGCTGCTTTCACATTGTCTTGTTGTGACGAGCGAGTTCCTACCGCTCAGTGTTATTATTATTATTTATTAAGGGGGTAAAATTCAGGGAGGATTAGTTTTATTATTATTATTATTATTATTATTATTATTATGCACATATTTTCAGTCATTAAATTTATTTTATTCTACTTGTTATTCATTTTATTTCTAGTATAGCCTCTGTCATGAACCTTTCTATTCATTAGAGCATGTTGTTTTAAGCGAACTTTGCTGTGTAACGCAGTCAGGACTGAACACGACACCGTAGATGACTCTCGACAAAACCATGCTTTATTGAAGGGTACATTGACAAGCTGGCGCGCCAAGTGGGGCTAGTTCGTTGCTAGTTCACTACTAGAACACGGTGGATAGACAGCATAGATAAGCTGGTGTCATACCGTGGAGCGTTTCGTTGTTTTGGGCTTTTCTAGCGAATCATAAACAAGCTGTTACCCTACATGTGGTGTTTCGCTGTTTTTGACTGTTTGAGATCACCGGAAGTGATATTTTGTTAACGTAAATACGGCGAAGAGATGTACCGCCAAGAAAATGGAATATACAGTCGAATCACGAGTTTGCAAGTTAAAATACGATTCACGTTTTGTTTATTGATGTAATTAGTAAAATAATGTACGTGAAATCGGGCGCCCATTGATTAAATATAAAATTAGATTTGTTTAGAAAGTCAAACCCATGAATATGTTAGGAGGCTGGTAGCCTTAAATGACAGTTAATACTTTGTTAATTGGTCAGTGTTAACATCAGATCTGGATAGTAATTTATGACTGAATATGTGCGGGGTTAAAAATTTATTAAGTAAAATTAGAACCATTCAGTGATGATTGATTTGCGGGAGTAAAGGGAATAAGTTTAAATGAACTGAATGTGGTCAAATGAAGTAAATGTATGTCAAGAATTATATATGTGTGTGTCAGGGAGACGTTTGCATGCCATCCTCCTGTCTTCTCAGTGATATATTTTTGTGTGTGAAAATGGCGACGGTCGCAGAGATCCAAGCGATTATTGAAAGTGCCACGGCACGAACCCAGAAACTATTAAGAGAACAAAGTGAAAGATTAGACAGTAAATTATCTGAACAGAATGCACAATTAGCGGAACAGAATGAGTCATTCCAGGCTCAAATGAATGACACTATAAAATCACAATTAGCTGAACAGAATGCACAATTATCTGAACAGAATGCAAAATTATCTGAACAGAGTGAGTAATTCCAGGCTCAAATGAATGACACTATAAAATCACAATTAGCGGAACAGAGCGAAAAATTAGACACTAAGATATCTGAACAGAATGCACAATTAGCCGAGCAGAGTGAGTCATTAGAAATTAAATTAATTGAACAGGGTAACTCATTACAAGCGCAAGTAAATGAAAATATAAACAAACAGTTAGAAGCGCAAGAAAGTCGAAATACGAGTCAGCTAGCCACATTATCTGCAGAGATGAAAGAATACACCACACAGCAGATGGTTCAATTCGCGCTTGATATAAGTAAGAATAATGACAAACAGCTAGGTCAGATACAAAAATTAGAGGATACGTTCAACCGTAAATTAAATGATTTGGACGAGATTGTATTAGCAAAACTAGCTCAGATAGAATTAGCATGCACGGTAAATAACAGTGAGGTTAAAACGGCACAGGATGGTCTTGAACAGCGGTTTGATAAAATGGAGGAGGATTCTACGTTTATCCAGGGACAATTGTCAACAGTAAATGAAAGCATTTCGGGCTTAATAAAAGACATGGATAAATTAGAAATACAATCAGCAGAGCGATGGCAAAACCTAGAATCGGACCAGGATAATATAAAGAGTACGATAGATGAGAATAATCTACGTCTAGAAGACAGGCTTGAGAAGATAGAATCGAATCAGCAGGAAACGAAACAGCAGATGGAAGAAAAATTAGGAGCGGTAAAAGATAGCATCAGAAAGGATTGGCGCAAAATGAGCTTTCACTCTAAAGAAGTACGTCTAACTATTATAAAGACCGTAGGTGAAAATCATACGCGCATTAAAGTATTTGAGGAGGAAATCAAAAATAAAATGAAAGAACAGTCAGACAGAATCATTAAAGCAGAGTTGCGCTCATTAGGACAGAACACGTTATTTCAGACAGAGCACGCAGATAAGGAAGTTGACCCAACGAGCCAGGGGTAAATTAGCGCGGAAAGTGGCCACGGACTGACAGGCAGCCCATTAACGAATAGCACAGAGGGATTTCACAACAACGTTGGAGGGACCTCTACCCCTCAACATGGCTATCAGCACCCTCAAGTCGTTCAAGTAATTCGATCAAATGAATTTAAACCTAATAAATTCACAGAAAATTCTGGTGTCACACCGAAGGCGTATCGTAAAGAGATGGATCACTATTTTAATGATAATAATATACCGCCCGCGCGTCGTTTAAGACTGATGGAACGATTTCTTTCGGGAAATGTACTTACGTGGTTCTTGAGCTTCAAGTATACTTTCGGAGGGATCGATGATTTCAAGATTGCGTTCCTTAAAAAGTACTGGTCGGCTTCTCTACAACAAAGTCTCAGAATGGAACTTTATTCGAGTAAATATCAGTCGACTCAGCAGACAAAATATTCAGATTTCTTTTCGCTACAATTGTTAAAATTTCGGGATCTGGATCACCCCTTAGAAGAGTCGGATCTGGTTATGACGATTGCACGGCAGTTGCCAGTAAATGTTCAGGAGGTTTTAGTAGCAGCAAACGTGGACACAGCGGTTCGAGCCGAACAAATCTTACGTCAGATTGACGAGACAACATCTCACTTGCAGCAAAGAGGGGGACGACAGCTGGAACTTGTAAACACAACGGAGGTGGTTAAACCCGCTCAAATACACACCAGGTCGCAGGCCACAAATACAAGTGTGACAACAACACCAAGACGAGGTCAGAAGGGTGACGAAAATAGGTCACACCAGCGTCATGAAAATAACAATGATAGACATACACAGGGCAACAATAGGTACCAGCAGCGAGGATACCAACAATGGAAAAATAATAGGAGAAATGAGGGACCCTACAGACGTTATGAAAATAACAATAATGATAATCGACAGTGGCGTGAAAGAAGATATCAGAACCAGGGGGACTATCGGAATTATAGAAATGATTGGAATGACAGGCACGCCGAATCGCAGCGCTACCTGGAAGAACTACACGCTAATGGAGGGAACGAACAAGGACATTGGGAACGTGCCATAAATAGGAGGTCGAATCCTGACACCTTTAAAGAAGAAATTGGAGAGGAAGCAAATATATCAGCCAGCCAGGAAGACGAACGAAGCTTGCCAGTACGGAGTACGAGAGAACGTAGCCCGGTAGGGAGGAGAAACACCGGTGCGATACGAAAAACGAGTCAATACTAGAAGAAGATGACAGCGTGGAGGAGAAGAAGAGGATGGTAGCAGAACGGGGGAGAAGAAGAAGATGGCAGCACGGAGAAATGGAGAGGACCCCTTCTATATTGTACGGAATCTTGGTAACAACGCATACAGAGTAAAAGAATTGAGTACAGGTACAATGTCTGTCTACAACGCGGCGAATTTAAAGTTGTATCATACTAGCGAACCTTGGGAACGCCGAAATAATGCTGCAAATTGAATATATGGACGTCCTTTTTGCACATCCAACTACACGTGGGTCAGTGAGTACGTCAGTAGAACGAGGAAGTAGAGAACAATCTGCTGTGGTCAGACACTAATGAACTCTGACGATGACAACACAGCGGGAGAGCGAGCGAGTGAGATAAGGGCACTGGAAAGGGGAGATACGAGCCTTAGGTGAACAGTCAAGCAGGCTGGTTTGCGGAATGTCTGAATGAATGAGGAAACGGGTTGTAAAAACGAGCAAGTGTTGTGACTCCAACGACAGTGGCGGCTAGACTAGACTGATGAGAGGGAGACTTTTCTAGGATTGGCAGAAATGTATTACAGATGTTTTGTATTTGTAAAAAAATCGACTATTTGTTATGTTCGATTTTTTCCATGCAGGGGCGTTGTGAACCCTTTATCCTCAGGCTATATAAAGGATTCTAATATTTATTCATCATCTTTTGATACATTTCTACAGACAACAGATATGAGAGCCAGACGGTGTTGGGATATATTGAGAAATCAGTGGCCGAGAGGACACAATGGTTTAAGCTCCTGTGGTATTTTAGGAGGATGCGTATATATTCTTGAGACATAGAACAGGTGCAACTTTTAATTCGAATGTTGGCTTGGGGACGCACACTATGGCTTGTTGCTATGAAGATTGGCGCCAAGGAAGAAATCGAATGCTACAAGGTAATTGGTCTATCATCATGTGAACCACTCCCTACGGCAGAAAATGTTTGTAAAAACGCGCAAAGACATACAAGAGTCTAGGCCAATAGTATCAAGACGCCTTGTCTTAGCGGGAACTCGGCTTGGGAACGCGCACGGGTAGATTAACGCGGGAGTTATCTACAGATTAATTCCACGATCGATTCACTCCGGCTACAGCAAATTCGTAACCTCCACACTGCTACGAACTCAATGATACCGATCGCATGCTAGTCTGATAGTTATTATGGAATATTTTTTAATAGATACCCTTCCACACCTACCCTAGTCTGTGTCATTTATAAGGATCCAAGATGCTTCGAGGAGGACCACTTATTTTGTACGTCTGAGGGCGTAACGTCGACCACTAATTTTTGTTCGTCTGAGGACGGAACTCATTACTTATTTATTATAGTATAACTTCAGTGATTTATTTGAAGTCCCAGTACTACCAGATAGGACCAGTTCATCGAAGTAATTCACCAAATAGACTGTCAAGGAATATAGTACTTGATAGGTGAATATAGTAGGAATTATATCGTGTGTGTATCTGACAAAACTTTATTTAATTCAGCACGTGATGACGTCCAAGAACGAGGATGGATCTGGGAACCAGCAGGACATTTGCCTGAAGATGTCAATGACCAGATAAACATCTTAAAGGAGATGGCTGCAGACGTAATTCCTGGCGCTGTTTTAAAGGATTGAGTACCAAATAAATTTTATTTATTTATTAAGTCAGCTAGGGTGTTATGGGATATTTTTGTAAATATTTGTTTGCTTGCTTGGTAATGTAGATTATTAGTTTTTGTTTTACTGACGCATTAAATATGGGACTAGCCGAGCGTTGCGTAATTTTACTATTTTTTGATTGTATTTGGTTTAACTGTACGGGGCGAGACGCGCAGCCGATGCCCGATCTCGCTTGCGTAAATCGCGGTCAAGCATTATTATTCGGAGATTTGCCTTACAACAAAAATGGAACTGAAATAATTTTGAGATTAAAAAAATAGAATTTGGAGGGTAAAAGATTATTTGTGAGTAGAATCTTATGACGGATCAGGATTGTTTTCGATAGTTGCTTTCCAGCAGATTTGTACGGGATGGCACTTTGCACCCGAGTTTCTGTTGTGTGTTCTTGTTAATGTGTCAATGGACGCAGTAATATTGTTGATCTGTTTGAGCCGACCCAGAGAGTGAGTGTGTATGAGATTTTGTCCAAGCTATGGGTGCGTATGTGATTTTATGATGTGCTAGCGAGAATATATCATGGTGATTATTCTGACTTGCTCCATGTCAACCCAGTTCATGACCTCGCGGGGCTGAACTCGTGGTATATATTTGTTTCTCGCCATCCAGGGGATGCGTGAGATATGTTGATGTTTCCAGAGGGAACTGCACTTAGCTTGCCAGACAGAGAGAGGTATTTGTAGGACAGCGTGACTCATACAAGTTGGGGGAAGCTCAATCAGATAACGTCTTGTCATTAGTAACAGATCTGCTTTCTGTACTGCATTTATGATGTCGTTTTAAATTCACAAAACTGATCGGTTATAATGAGTATTGCTTGATTAATTGGGAGCTGTCCATACTGTAAGGTAGCCACCGAAATTCGTGTTTGTCTGGCGTTTCATATAAATGTAAAAATTGTTTTTTTCAGCCGTTAGGCATGTATTTTTGTTGTTGTTGGTTCAATATTTTTGGTGTGTTATTTTGATGCGTTCTTGACCCGTGTCAAGTTAGAGTGCGCGGAGCTATGTACCCAAGTTGATGAGAGCGGTTTTTGGCCTATTTATGGCATGCTCTTTTTATTCCGTGTGCTCCTGCACCAGTATGAATCTCAGGGAAATTCTTCATTCTGTTTATATTATTAGATCTTGCATGTGTCAGTAGTAGTTGTGGTGTATTAATTAAGGGTGGGTCCCATACTCGTAGTGTGATTTAAAAGATGCACTCCGTAAGCAACATTGTGCCCGTTTAGACCGGAGTCCGCACGACCACATATGCATTTTACCAATAATCAGTCAGCACGAGAGTCAAAATATCCCGGAGCGCCAGATGGGTTAAAGCTAATCGCAAAAACGACATCAAATGAAAAAAATGCTTTACTGATTTTTGGCTCAATGCAACAATAAGGATAGAAGGAGATTTAATTGGGTATGACACATCTGGTAAAATTATCTCAGTTTATTTTGAAGTTAAAATTGACTGCAAAGATGCTCAAAGCAGCATCATCCACGTGTGGCGATCCACACTCTTATTTACACACAATATACAGAAATTTCCCAAACACATTTGACAATCTTTCTTTGGAAAACACAAGTCCAATTAATAGTCCTGTAGACTGTGTTCCAAAATTATTAATATTTAATTCCAGTTCAAAGTTAATTGTCTATACTGGAAATATCGTAGATCACTGTTTGAATATTTACATGATATTAACACTCGTAGAATAAATGTTCACAGAATTTTTAAACTTTCACTTATTTTCCAGTTTCAAAAATATATCGTCGAAAAATATTATCATCATTGAAGCAATACAAATTATTTACATATATTAATAACATCTGAAAAGTATTTGACCTTGAGCATAGCATCGAAGAACTGTGCGAAGCACAACAACAATTAATTGTTCTTCTGACATTAAACATTCGAGAAGTGACTCGATTATGAAATTCAAGTTCCAAACAAAATACATGATTTCTGAATCATCAACTTGATCAATAAATTGTTGAACCATTCAACTATTCAATTTTCCACTTGGAATCATTATGAAAAAAATATTTATATTTATGGCCGTTTTTAGTAACTTTTACAACTTGCAATTCTTCGACAGAATGCGGAAATAAGAATCGTAGCGTTATAATAAATTCATTTAGTTCATGGCACTAGGATTGAAAATATCCTTCAAATGATTCGTGGTTAATGAATTATTTTTAATTGGCAGTGGCCCGTTTTATTATTTGTGTAAGAACACAATATTCCAACAACAACGGCAAAGGTCTTCCTCTGAAGAAGAATAAACTACTATCATGACAAATCCGGGTTCTAGCAAAATCAAAGTCTTAAATGGAATTTGTAAACAAGGTTGAAATAAGAACTGATGGTTTCAAAGAAGTAACCTTCGGGTCATTCATCCGACGAAATGTGTAGTTCCATTACTCCTACTATAAACCTGAGCCATCGAACCTGCTATTTGATTGATGCTCGAAAAAATCTCCTCATTCCTGCGACTTAAACATGCGCACCTGGGAATGGCATTTCAACTACTCCACACATATAAATTTTCTTCCCAAAATTTATACAATAAATCAAGCCTCTGCTTGTTATCAACACTGGAAGATTAATAAACTTACAAGTTTATTTTATTTTACCATTCAGTTCAACCCGTGAATTTACCATACTTATGAAAATCGTTATTTCACTTTCGAGTGTATTTACGTCATGATTTTATATAAATACAAAAATATCCTATTTGATACAAATATCATTTGCTTCCCGTTTCATGCCTCTCCGTGTTATCTGAAAAATATACTTTACTCAATGCAAATATCAACTGTTCAACCAGAACTGAAATGTTGGTTGAATGCGGGCTTGCGTTAACCACTCTCCTTCGGAGAATCTACTGTTCCAAACTAGAAATGATTAAAATACTTCATAGGCTCTTTCTCAATACATATGATTATTATAAAATATAATATCCAAGAATTATTTAGAAAAATTATGAAAATTATTATTATTATTATTAGTGGATTTTTATTATTATTATTAATTATATCATTTTAAATATGTTTAATTATCATCTCATTATGTGAGAATCCACATGTTCGAACCTTCGAATATGGAAAAAATATCCATTCCTCAACAAAAATAAATTTAACTTTTACAGTTACATCGGTTGTTTTCCGTGGTTTCCTTAAAATATGAAAAATTCAAATAAATCTTCGAAATGCTCGGTCATCGATCCTAAACTGTTCTGAGTGCTGAAAATACTCAGAATAACTCTAATAAGTCTTGCGTAAATCATTGCAAGATTTAAATACGAAGAAAAATAATGTGTTGGTCATCTGCAGAAAAATAGTTTGTTCCAATTAGCTAGGTATAAAATAATTCAAATGTGGCTTACATTTCTTGATGGTCTTGAAGTGTAGTAAACCTGGTCTGTACCAGATTTATCCATAGACATGCCCTATCGGACAAGCACGTATAATCCTTGTATCCGCCGCCATCATATACCCACAATTCGTCTAGTCAGACATAGTGGTAGTATCTTTCGACGTTTGAATTAACTGTTGTTCCATTTTAATATGGGCTTCTATCAAAGCCATAACAGATGTTTAAAGAGGGTCAGATCTAAGTGATCTCTTCTTAGATATGTCAGTTGTAACATAACTCACTTTAATCTTATCAGTACAAGAAAAACACTGACAGTCTAAGCAATTAACGGCTGTTCTGAAGATCGTTCCCTGGGCATGGTTTATTATATCACCATCTACCATGCGCTAAGCAACTTGTAGTTTCCCTTGCGTAGACTAATGAACGCCACCGTTATAGACTAGTCTTCAGTGTACTGACAGATCGAAGTGTTTAACTAGTTACAAATAAGAAAACTGACTGAAATGGATTTAAACATCCAAGTATTAAGTTATTACTGGACTGTGACAAAATACTAATTTCTAGACAAAGTCTAGCATATGTCCTTGTAGAAATATAAATATTTCCACCAATGTCTGTAGAAAAATCAATCACCTCAGTGATTCTCCTCGCCGTAAACTTACTAAGTTCCAACTCGTAGCGCAGCACTTTTCGTGACTATCACGACTTTCAAAAGAACTTCTGCGTAGATCCGGCAACCATGTGCCTTGGCTCAGCGTCGTAGCGACTTGCTAGGCAACTGCTTGTGTTAGAATGAGCTGAAGTTGCTTCGGCCAGCTGGCTTTTATTCAAAACTGTCAGGGTCACGCGTCATCACCTGATATCTAGAAATCCTCATATCTCTTGAATCCCTGGTCCGATTTACTTGATACTAATTGCATTCTCTTTCATTTGGCCGTGCCAGTAATCTGATCCCAGTCTCAAGTCTCTACTCCATAGTTAACTATTTAATCAATATATAGCCTCCACCTCTGCTATTACTCGCTACGTCACTTGACATCCAACTATCGGTAAATTCTTTCTAAATGCTTCGAGAAGCAATGTAGCGCGATATTCAAATATCTCCACTTTCAAAAGCGGCTACAGCCTTTCCCTTGATATCTAGGTGTCTGAATCTTGGAATACCCATTCATAGAGTTGGGCGCATCCACCCCCCACCTAGCAAAAAATAAAAATTGAAAAATTTTTATTTTTCCTATCTACACATTAAATCATCTGGTTCTTGAATAATAAATCTTCAAATTCGATGCATTATAAGTTCCCACGATGTTACCAGTTCGTGTATTAGCTACTTCATAGCTTCCATTATTGTTTACTTCCACAATATTCAAAATCTTCAATTTTACCAGGTTTAATATCAAAAATATCGTGATACTCTTCCAAAATTTTCCCTAGCTCTGGGGACTCCTTCTCAGTGTAGACTTCTCTTCCTTCAGCTTCATGAAAAATCAGAGACCATTGAGCATCTCCCTCGATGTCTTCCTCTTCTTTTCCCTCGAAGTTAATCTCTTCGGTATTCTTAAATCTGATCGTCTCTGTCTTCATATCTATCACTGCTTGATATTTCTGAATGAAATCCGCTCCCAATATCATGTCAAAAGCCATGTCCTTCATTACAACAAATACATGTCGGAAATCATGTCCTCCAATCGTAATACATAAGTATAATTGTGTTTTACACAGAGATATTTTATTGGGTATTATTCCTTGGATCTTAATTCCTGATACTGGAATCTCCTCTAAATTCTCTTTGAGCTTCCACAGAATATAAAGCTTCTCACTCACTAGACAAAGCATAGCCCCAGTATCGATCAAAGTATCGACAGACATACCGAATACTTCGCATGATATGATTGGCATTCTAATTCTTGTACCCATTTCTTTTCGTTCGTCATTCTGTTGAATTAAGTCATCATCCTCTGCTTGCCATTTAATAATTCTGGAAGTGAAAGTGTTCAAAATTCTATCTTCTACTGTGAATTCGAAGTTTTTTTTTTCATTACCATTCCCCCGGGATTGTTGTGTTCCCGATGGACCTTGTTCATTGGGCCTCTGCTCCAAAAATTGCAAGTTATCTTGGTGTCTTGCTTCCAAATTTTTCCTCGTCTCCTTGTTGAACTCTTCATTGGACTGACGATCATCCACATTCCCTCTGTTATTGTAGTTGTTTCTACCATAGTATCTTCTTTCCTGGTACCTTCCTTGACTATCTCGTGGTCTTCTCCATCGAGTATTGTATCGATTACCACCATCCGGTCTCGCATATGGCTTGTAACTGTATCTGTTACTGTACTGGTTCCATCCTCCTTTATTTGGATCTTCCCTCGGCGTTTTCTCTTCTCGCCCCTCTCGAATCTCTCGAGGTGTTTGAGAATAACTATCAGCCATAACAGCATACACAGCGTTGTTATTCTTTACTCCCTTCTGATGGAAGAATTGAGCTTTCTTATGATCCAGCTTCTGTAATACTTCATCAAATTGTTCCATATTATAGATATCAGCAGCGATCAAAGTCCTCTGGACGTCTGCTGGAAACTGACGTATCAATGCAGTAATCAACTCGTTATCTGGCATCGGCGGATCTAAATGTTGAAGTTTAGACAGCTGTCCAGAAAAGTACGTAGAGTATCGAGTAGGTTGTGACGTCGAGAATCTCTTCGAATATAACTCTGCTCTGACTTGCTGTTGGGTTTCCGGGGACCAAAACTTTTTCAATAGCCCACGAGAAAACTCCTCAAAAGTGGTTAGAGTGGATCTAAATGCTCTAAACCAAAGAAGTGCAGGACCTTCCAAAAACTTCCCTATCACTCGGATCTGTCTTTCTTTAGGGATCTTAGAATCTTTCAGGTAATCACCTGCTTCTCTCAAAAATTCCACGGGTGTCACAGAATCTCGCCCTGAAAATTTAGAAGGCTTATCTTCTACATTCTTAAATACAGATATGGGGTTGGATTGAAATACTGTCCTGACCTCATCCTGTCTTTGACTATCCGTTTCTCTAGCTCCTCCTAGATGTATCTGTATCTGTTCCTTTCCCCTTACATTTGGCATTTTCAACAGATGATCTGACTGTTTCTCATCCTTGATTTGAGTTTTCATAGCCTCAAGTTCCTTCTGGTTTTCTTCTGCCATCTTCTTAATTGCTTCAGTTTCTTTACAATTGTCCTTAACATCAGTGGATATCTGGTTCATAACAGCTTCATGACTTTTCAATGACCCTGTCATATCTGATATGTCCTTCTGAGTTGCTTGGATATCTTTGGCAATTACTTCAATATGGGATGACAAAGATTCCCTAATCTGCTTGATTCCCTCTTGGTTCTCCAGCTTGAGTGTGTCTTTAATTTCATTGACAACTGTTGTTTTGATTTCAGTTTGCAACTCACTAATCACACCTTCTCTTATTTCTCCCATGACAAGTTCTTTGAATTGTTCCGTTAAACGTTGAACAACTAGAATTCCCATCTCGTTACTCTCCTTCTTCACTCTGACTTCTAGGTCGATCATGTCTTCACCAACTTTCCTAAGACCATGTTCTATCCTATCAGCTAAGCTTTGTGATCGAAGATCGGCATCGCGAAATTTTTCGTCCATTAAACTTGCGTTAGTAGCTAATGAAGTTTCGAGCTCATGTGTTTTTTCGCATAATTTATTCATTTTACTCTCAAGTGACATTTTCAAAATTTCAGAATTCTCTTTAAATTTACTTTCCATTGAATTAAATTTACTGTTTAAATTATCTTTCAAATTACTTTTTAAAGAATCAGAACTTTCTTTAAGTTTATCATTTAAACTTTCTTTAAGTTTATTTTCTAAAGAATCAGAATTTTCTTTAAGTTTATTTTCTAAATTTTCTTTAAGTTTATTTTCGAAAGAATCAGAATTTTCTTTAAGTTTTTCATCTAAATTTTCCTTCAAGTAATCTTTTAACCTGCTTTCTAAAGAATCAGAATTTTCTTTAAGTTTATCGTTTAAACTTTCTTTAAGTTTATTTTCTAAAGAATCAGAATTTTCTTTAAGTTTACTTTCTAAAGAATCAGAATTTTCTTTAAGTTTCTTTTCTAAAGCCTCTGTATTTTCTTTCATAATAGCGGCTACACGCCGTCCAGCCTCTTTTGAACTCTCCTCCAAACTCCTCATCATCCTCATCATTTCTTCCATAATTTCAATTATTATTCAAAACTTAGGGGTATACAACAGTGGCAAACACAAGCTTATAACTAGAACAAGAAATATGAATAGCTAATTGGAACACTATAATAAAATGAGATTTGTCCTAATGTCGACGTGATGGAAAAACAAAATTCTCTACTTTTACGAATTACATTTACCACAATATCACAAGAAAAATATGCAAGTTCTCAAATATCCTCCACCTGGATTCTAATAATGTGTATGTCCAGTCATCGAACGTTTACTACTGAATTTACTTGACGCCCTAATGGTTAAGCCATTATCAAAAATAATCAAACCCATTCTAATTATTAATCAAGTTAAATTTTTAATTTTCCCCACTAATTGGGTTTCCTACTAATTTATTCATCCAAACCAGACATCTCTCAACTCCCAAAATATTTCTATAAAAATTATCACAATTTCAAATCGGCATGCGATTGACCATGTCTAAATCGAGCCCCACGTTCGAAGCCATTTCTCTCTCTATCTTATTTTATGTGCCCGTTTAGACCGGAGTCCGCACGACCACATATGCATTTTACCAATAATCAGTCAGCACGAGAGTCAAAATATCCCGGAGCGCCAGATGGGTTAAAGCTAATCGCAAAAACGACATCAAAAGAAAAAAATGCTTTACTGATTTTTGGCTCAATGCAACAATAAGGATAGAAGGAGATTTAATTGGGTATGACACATCTGGTAAAATTATCTCAGTTTATTTTGAAGTTAAAATTGACTGCAAAGATGCTCAAAGCAGCATCATCCACGTGTGGCGATCCACACTCTTATTTACACACAATATACAGAAATTTCCCAAACACATTTGACAATCTTTCTTTGGAAAACACAAGTCCAATTAATAGTCCTGTAGACTGTGTTCCAAAATGATTAATATTTAATTCCAGTTCAAAGTTAATTGTCTATACTGGAAATATCGTAGATCACTGTTTGAATATTTACATGATATGAACACTCGTAGAATAAATGTTCACAGAATTTTTAAACTTTCACTTATTTTCCAGTTTCAAAAATATATCGTCGAAAAATATTATCATCATTGAAGCAATACAAATTATTTACATATATTAATAACATCTGAAAATTATTTGACCTTGAGCATAGCATCGAAGAACTGTGCGAAGCACAACAACAATTAATTGTTCTTCTGACATTAAACATTCGAGAAGTGACTCGATTATGAAATTCAAGTTCCAAACAAAATACATGATTTCTGAATCATCAACTTGATCAATAAATTGTTGAACCATTCAACTATTCAATTTTCCACTTGGAATCATTATGAAAAAAATATTTATATTTATGGCCATTTTTAGTAGCTTTTACAACTTGCAATTCTTCGACAGAATGCGGAAATAAAAATCGTAGCTTTATAATAAATTCATTTAGTTCATGGCACTAGGATTGAAAATATCCTTCAAATGATTCGTGGTTAAAGAATTATTTTTAATTGGCAGTGGCCCATTCTATTATTTGTGTAAGAACACAATATTCCAACAACAACGGCAAAGGTCTTCCTCTGAAGAAGAATAAACTACTATCATGACAAATCCGGGTTCTAGCAAAATCAAAGTCTTAAATGGAATTTGTAAACAAGGTTGAAATAAGAACTGATGGTTTCAAAGAAGTAACCTTCGGGTCATTCATCCGACGAAATGTGTAGTTCCAATACTCCTACTATAAACCTGAGCCATCGAACCTGCTATTTGATTGATGCTCGAAAAAATCTCCTCATTCCTGCGACTTAAACATGCGCACCTGGGAATGGCATTTCAACTACTCCACACATATAAATTTTCTTCCCAAAATTTATACAATAAATCAAGCCTCTGTTTGTTATCAACACTGGAAGATTAATAAACTTACAAGTTTATTTTATTTTACCATTCAGTTCAACCCGTGAATTTACCATACTTATGAAAATCTTTATTTCACTTTCGAGTGTATTTACGTCATGATTTTATATAAATACAAAAATATCCTATTTGATACAAATATCATTTGCTTCCCGTTTCATGCCTCTCCGTGTTATCTGAAAAATATACTTTACTCAATGCAAATATCAACTGTTCAACCAGAACTGAAATGTTGGTTGAATGCGGGCTTGCGTTAACCACTCTCCTTCGGAAAATCTACTGTTCCAAACTAGAAATGATTAAACTACTTCATAGGCTCTTTCTCAATACATATGATTATTATAAAATATAATATCCAAGAATTATTTAGAAAAATTATGAAAATTATTATTATTATTATTAGTGGATTTTTATTATTATTATTAATTATATCATTTTAAATATGTTTAATTATCATCTCATTATGTGAGAATCCACTTGTTCGAACCTTCGAATATGGAAAAAATATCCATTCCTCAACAAAAATAAATTTAACTTTTACAGTTACATCGGTTGTTTTCCGTGGTTTCCTTAAAATATGAAAAATTCAAATAAATCTTCGAAATGCTCGGTCATCGATCCTAAACTGTTCTGAGTGCTGAAAATACTCAGAATAACTCTAATAAGTCTTGCGTAAATCATTGCAAGATTTAAATACGAAGAAAAATAATGTGTTGGTCATCTGCAGAAAAATAGTTTGTTCCAATTAGCTAGGCACAAAATAATTCAAATGTGGCTTACATTTCTCTATGGTCTTGAAGTGTAGTAAACCTGGTCTGTACCAGATTTATCCATAGACATGCCCTATCGGACAAGCACGTATAATCCTTGTATCCGCCGCCATCATATACCCACAATTCGTCTAGTCAGACATAGTGGTAGTATCTTTCGACGTTTGAATTAACTGTTGTTCCATTTTAATATGGGCTTCTATCAAAGCCATAACAGTTTGTTTAAAGAGGGTCAGATCTAAGTGATCTCTTCTTAGAAATGTCAGTTGTAACATAATTCAAGGTAATCTTATCAGTACAAGAAAAACACTGACAGTCTAAGCAATTAACGGCTGTTCTGAAGATCGTTCCCTGGGCATGGTTTATTATATCACCATCTACCATGCGCTAAGCAACTTGTAGTTTCCCTTGCGTAGACTAATGAACACCACCGTTATAGACTAGTCTTCAGTGTACTGACAGATCGAAGTGGTTAACTAGTTACAAATAAGAAAACTGACTGAAATGGATTTAAACATCCAAGTATTAAGTTATTACTGGACTGTGACAAAATACTAATTTCTAGACAAAGTCTAGCATATGTCCTTGTAGAAATATAAATATTTCCACCAATGTCTGTAGAAAAATCAATCACCTCAGTGATTCTCCTCGCCGTAAACTTACTAAGTTCCAACTCGTAGCGCAGCACTTTTCGTGACTATCACGACTTTCAAAAGATCTTCTGCGTAGATCCGGCAACCATGTGCCTTGGCTCAGCGTCGTAGCAACTTGCTAGGCAACTGCTTGTGTTAGAATGAGCTGAAGTTGCTTCGGCCAGCTGGCTTTTATTCAAAACTGTCAGGGTCACGCGTCATCACCTGATATCTAGTAATCCTCATATCTCTTGAATCCCTGGTCCGATTTACTTGATACTAATTGCATTCTCTTTCATTTGGCCGTGCCAGTAATCTGATCCCAGTCTCAAGTCTCTACTCCATAGTTAACTATTTAATCAATAAATAGCCTCCACCTCTGCTATTACTCGCTACGTCACTTGACATCCAACTATCGGTAAATTCTTTCTAAATGCTTCGAGAAGCAATGTAGCGCGATATTCAAATATCTCAACTTTCAAAAGCGGCTACAGCCTTTCCCTTGATATCTAGGTGTCTGAATCTTGGAATACCCATTCCTAGAGTTGGGCACAACATGTCTGTTTCAGTTGTAAACGGACTCGCATCAGTACTCAGTTTCTTATTAACGAACAGTAAACCACACATTAGATGACTTCTTGACCAGAGAAAAATGGACTTGTATCCATATGTTGTGACGAGTGGGTTCTTACCGCTCAAATGCTTATGTTTTGATTTTATCATTTATGTGAAGCTGCTTTCACATTGTCTTGTGGTGACGAGCGAGTTCCTACCGCTCAGTGTTATTATTATTATTTATTAAGGGGGTAAAAGTCAGGGAGGATTTGTTTTTTATTATTATTATTATTATGCACATATTTTCAGTCATTAAATTTATTTTATTCTACTTGTTATTCATTTTATTTCTAGTATAGCCTCTGTCATGAATCTTTCTATTCATTAGAGCATGTTGTTTTAAGCGAACTTTGCTGTGTAACGCAGTCAGGACTGAACACGACCCCGTAGACGACTCTCGACAAAACCGTGCTTTATTGAAGGGTACAATATCCACCCTTCTACTGTATGAAAAGTACGGAGAAGAGTTTTATAAATGATTGGTGTATTGACTCTCATCATTACCATACCTAATTTTACGATGCACCAAGCATCCGATCACGAGTTATGGTGGTACATAAAGATACACAGAAAGACAGACAGACAATTCTATTGTCTACAGGCTACAACATATCATCCAGATATCCAATTATGGTTACATCTACCACACAGTATCAAACAAAATCATCCTTACGATGAACTCGTATGTCGAAAAAAAAAGAATTAATTAAAATGTGCTCTCAAACTAAATTCACCTAACGTGTACTTCCTGACGTGAAATAGAATTGAAAGTCTTGTAGACGAAACACAATACACATCACATAAAAACTGACCCTCAACGTTATGTTAGGTCCCCATTCACAGGAAGACCCCTTTCATAAATTATAAAGGCTTGTGGTGCATAAAAATTCAGGTTCTTTAGCCTCAAATGGCCCAAATTACTAAAAGACGCAAAAAATGCTGATTCAATTCAGGATTTTTTGAAAATAATGTTGCTGTTTGGAGATACAATAGACCTTCTATACTATATGTCCCACGTGAAAATTGCATGAAAATAATCTAGGTTACCCCTTGACCCCCTCAATTGCATTGATGAATTATACAGTCTACGTTGGTTCCGCGATAACCTTATAGCCATTTGCAAACTGCTTCTTACAGAAATAGATGGAAAGTTGGACACCACCTCTTGAGATAATGTTGTCATGGTTACCGATTTGCATTCCTTTATTAGTTTGTTAAATTACATTAAATTAGTTTTCTGGGAATATTTCAGAAACTGTTGGTTTTAGAGCCTTATAATGTAGTTTTCGAGGACCCTTTAGGGCCCCCAAGTTTTGTTTCTGGCACCAAATGGCTTTGTCTCGTCGTTGTACGCCATAATATAATAATAATAATAATAATTATAATAATAATAATAATATGATATAGGGATAGGAATATAATAAATCTGCCGTACCACACCCGCAGGTGTAAATTGCGTGAAAAATTCTAGAATACCCCTAGACCTCCTTAAGCGCATTATACGTATTGATGAATTTTACAGCTTAATTTGGTTCTGTGATAACCTTCTTGCCATTTGCAAACTTTCACACTAATGTAATTAATGGAATTGCATTGCGTCTTACAGCAGTAGATGCACCCCTGATAATCTGTTGCCATGGTTACCGTTTTGCATTCGTTCATTTGTTTATTAAATGAAATCAGTTTTCTGGGAATATATCAAAAACTGTTGGTTTTTGGGCCTTAAAATGTGGTTTTCGGGGAAACGAGTTTTGTCTCTCACATTGAGGGGCTGAAAATGAGCTTTGTCTCGTCCTTCTACGCCTATTTCAGCATGTATTTTAAGGGGATAGGCCCCCTTTTATGAGAGTTATGGAGAAGAGTTACATCAATGATTAGAGTCGTGCCTCTGATGGATATGTGTACCCAACCGTTCTCGAGTTATAAGGGAACAAAGTTGTCCACAGACAAACAAACAAACAATCAAACAGACAGACAGATCAAAAATTATTTTCGCGCGCATCCATCATAAAACAGTCTGAAACGCGTAAATAACTCAAATTTCCGTAGAAATTCAGAAAAGAAACAGACAAACTTTTATTTTTATATATGAAGAGATATACTGCACCACTCGGTGCTGACCGTGTTTTATTGCACAAATTTAGGATTTTACTCGCTAACCGTAGGAGATACACGAAAAGTGATAAGGACCTTTTGGATAGAAAATTAAATGTTAGGCCTAAAGCTCGTATATGCTATCAAAAGTTTGCTATTTCTTTGCGTTCTCTTTTTATTTGAAATGAAAATATGAAATTTTGAAACCAAACGGTGTAGTGATGTCACAAATGTGGGTTTTACTCGCTAACCGTTGGAGATACACGAAAAGTGATAAGGACCCTTCGGATAGGAAATTAAATTTTGAAGCTCGCATTTGCCATCTTAAGTTTACTATTTCTTAGCGTTCTCTTTTTATTTGAAATGGAAATATGAAATGTTGAAACCAAAGGGTGTAGTGACGTCACTAAAATGGTCGCCATTTTAATAGTGCAAAATATCAAAATCAAAAGTATCCTATATGTAAACCTGGTAAATCAGCTTCATCCATGCAACATTTCATTTAAATCGGACTAGTGGTTCTTGCGTTATTGAGTAACACACAGACAGACAGACAGACAGAAAGACAGATACAAACCATCTCATTTATATATTCGTATGATTAGGTCGGTAGATAACCACAAAACCTCAGAGCAGCACTATAATGAGGCGTACTAGGCAAGATGAGGAGTGAGGTAGTTTGCTATTGCTCTCCTCACTGAGTCAAAACAATAGCACTAATCTTATGAGTAAAACCTCTCACAGTACACACAGGCACTAGTTGTGCTCTGAGGCCATTACTCAACACCACCCATACCTCAGTAGTTCCCATATAAATACAGTATTGAATGAGGCTGAGACATCGCTGGAAAGCCACATTTTACTCTAGCCTGTGCCAACAGACAAATGCAAATGCACTAAATTCATCAATTGCTGGTAAACAGGGAACATCTCAATTATGATAGTAATCACAATCTTCATGTGAAATAAAGATTGGGAGAAGATATATCCAGTTTGTATTTGAGAAAATCTAGCACTCATCATCCACATCATGTTGTTAAATTTAAGTTACTGTACCTTACTTTTTGCACTGTAAATCATAAAAATGTAGAATATTGGCAATCATTGTAAATAAACTTTTCTTTTTACGTACCCATTGCAGATCATTATTCATTTTAATGTGTATCTAACAGATCGATTACAATAAGAATTCTCAATAACCTGAACGTGGATGTGAACCACGTCGTTCAAAATGAAATTTTTGTGTGATTCAAAATATTTTCAACACATTTCTGAGCCATGTACTTAAACCGTGAGGACTGGCTCATGTTTTTTTTTCTTGTTCGTTTTGGTCAGCCCTTATTCCTTGTCGCTTACTGTATCTTCGTTCCTAACCTTGAACTTCACCATGGAAAAGAAACATGTCCATAGTTTTTTGAACACTTAAGGGGGGTACGTACGCCCTATAACTACAGTGTTAAATTTGCAATATTGATGGCCCATTATCTCAGAACCTTTGACAGACAGAGATCTGAAATTTTAGGGAGGTATAGTATCACTCCTTTTCTGATTACTGAACCAGAATCTGAATTCACAGACAAATAATAAGTTAGTTATGATTTTGTTTAGAATTATGTTCATTGTTTTCTTTTAAAAGTCCACGTTTTCTTCTGTTAATAAAAAACCGTTAGATGCAGAAATGTTTTGGTGGTTCAATAGCTGCAGTATGCTAAGAGGTAACACTGTGTAAAATATGGTAAAAATATCTGTAATAGTTTCGTAGATAATGGGTCAAAAGTAAGAAGAAAAGTCATTTTTGCGAAATCAAGTTCAAAGTTTGACATGGTGTCAACTCACATATGGAGGCATGCCAGCTCCAAGGAACAGCCAATCCCCTCTTTATGCACCCCATTACGTAAAATAATCTAATATTACTATCAAACAAATCATTATTGCATTTTCGAAAAGTCCAAAATGACTTTGAAAGTTTGCAATCTACAACTATAGGCTATTACTCATTGTTAGCAACTCCAGTCCTTGCAGATATGTCTTCAGAGAAGCTCATTTGCCCACCACAAATATTACTTGGCACAACAACTTGTAAATCTCGTCCTAAGACACTCAAATCTAATTTTTGTTAATTTAATTAAGGGGCTTGGGGCATCTTGGTCATCAGCCCCATGTAGTTGGTTGTGTGTTGAATTTGTCTGATGACCTGTATTTATGGGATGACTGTAGTTATGTGTGTAGCTGTATTAGGGGCAGGGTGCCCTGGGACTTGAAATAAGGTACTATCTCGGTAGTTCCTTGAGGGAGTGTGGTAAAACCCGGGTAAACACCTCTCTGAAGATAACCTCTGTCAGCACCGGGATTCGAAACTACGTTCTCTGGATGTGCTGCAGGTGCTCACGTAGTCGTGGTGCTCGATTTAACGAGCACGGCTACGCCACGGGACTCAAATATAATAAAACATAGCTAAACAATTGACATGTTGTTCTTCATGAATAAATAAGTCTCCTGGTTTACTTATTGAAGCACTAGTGGGCGTGTCCGATTGTCTACATGTAAGAAAAAATCGTACTTTTTACGTTAGTTTTGGCATCAGCATTGGATTCAGATCCAGGCACATTATCATTTCGATGGAAATGTCTTCTAGATTGAAAATGTCCGGTGATACAGGTATTTAAGAAAGTTACCGCATAACAACTGAATGCATTTACAATTGCACTAATAACTTTCAAATAATAAAAAGCGCACTTTCAATTGTAATTTTTTGACAAATAATGCATCAAACTTTTTAGGAGAGATCAAATATTATTAAGAGATAATGATTGGAAAATGTCACTTTTTAACCAATTTTACCATACGTACTCCCCTTAAGTTATTTCTATATTATTTATGGTCGGGTCTGATCTACCCATGGCGCCAGTCTTCACCTGACAATATTTGGCTTACGGTAGTCGGGACAATCTGTGAAATATAAGGGGCAAAATCCACCTATTTTGATTCAGCTCAATCACATAGCTCACGTTCTTGTTGATCCATGATCAGCTCATTTGTTCAAAAAATTTGAGTTGATTGTTTTGCCGCCACTAGTTCTGAACTAGGCCTAGTAGTCGTTGACAGTGGCGTTCGGTGGCAAAAGTACGAACTATTTGAAAATTTCAAAGATGCAATCCTTACTTGAATTAAAAAACAGATACACACACTAATACAGCCATCACAATTAACACCGGTTATCAGACTAATTCTACACACACCCAAAGTTCACGGGGCTGCATGACCACGTTGACGCAGCCCTTAAACTGAGAAACCAACCAAAATCCGTGCGACTACGAGAAAAAAAAGGCAGTGACATACTATGGGTCAAAATGACTCGGCGCCAGTCCTCGTGTTATATTGTTTCACGCCACGAGAGATATTCTTCGAAGTCTTCCTTCCTGCAACAATGGGCAAACCTAAGAACGTTGCCACAGAATATTGTAAAGAAGAGGGTCTGAGGGTCAGAACAGGGTACCCTACACTAAGACTTGTGAGGAAAAACTGAGAAGAGGATGGTATGATTCCAACCACAGGTATAAGTGTGTCGTTCATTGTTGACCTATACATATTACGTGCGCAGTTGTGTCTCCACGCACAGTGAGCATTCATACCTTTGTGATGATGATGATGATGATGATGATGATAATTGTTGTTTTAAGGGGCCTAACATCTAGGTTATCGGCCCATAATGGTTTGGGAGATCGTGAAGATGATAATGAAATGTAAGTTTAAACTATAACTAAAACTAGCTACTAACTTATATACTAGAAGAAGAAATGGAAAACAAAAGGAGAACAAGGCAAATAAAGGACAGGAGGAAAATATATGCCCTCAACCCTCGAAGAATGCGTATTGAGGAACTTGGAAGGAAGTAGAGCCATGAAAGGCAGATAGGAAAGTGAAAGAGGAGAGGGTCCGCCCCACAGGTAATGGATAAAAGGGGGAAAACCAGACCCAGCTCAGAAATCCCTCGGGGTCGCCAACTCCCGAACTCACCAGCTGTGAGCCCCTGAGGGTGTAGCAATAACTAGGGTGCATCAGAAGTGGTGGGGCCACATACACCCTGCTTCCTTGAGGGCCTTGAGCAGAAGGCAGGAGAGAACATGAAAAGAAAAAGAAGGCTGACCCCTCGCAGAAGGAGGGTATGAGAAAAGACGAGACAAGGGTCAAATAAGGCGGGAAAGGAAGAGACTCCCTATGCCTCGGATACCCTAATACCGTAGGGATCAGAAGAGAACAAGAGTTGACCAAGTGAGATCGACAGAAAAGAGACGGAGAGGAGCCCGGCACAAGTAAGTGGAAGCATTGCCGGACTCAGCTGGGGCCCCTTGGTCGCCAACCCACGTCCCGCTAGATGTGAGCCCCTGGGGGGATACCTTTGTGATCAATGCAAATAAAGTGCATGTGCATATTCAGTAGTCTCAGTGTTCTATTCGGACTTCAGGAAGCATTTTCACGCGCATACGACTGGCCACGAATGACCGGTCCAACATCCTATTAAATAAGTAGTTTTTCGTGGTTTCACTTTTATCCCCAAGAAACCGTCGGGGTTATTCCTAACTTAATGCCAAGACCACCTCAATCCCAATCCTCTCCCTGAATACAATTAATAGTCTACTCACATAACTACAGACACCACAGTAACATAGGCCATTAAAACATTTCTACACGGTGCTGATGACTATGGAATCGAAGCTCCTTGAAACATTATTTAAAAAGCAATAACATTCACCATGCTAGAAAAATGTAAGATATTTACTGTATTTATTAGCAGGAGACTACTTAAAAATGCTACGCCTATCAATACAAAATTATGAAACATCTATTCAATTGTTGTACATGTTTCGATATCCATTGATATCTTTATCAGCGTAAATAGTGATAGAGGGAATTGAGATTTTTGCCTTCAATATCTGCCAAAATTAAAGCCTTATTATAGTGCGACAAGGTCATCTAAAGCCAAGGAAAATATTCGAACTACTAGCCTTCCTCTTGCCCCTGTAGTCATCATGTTGCTAGATCTACCGCTATTTGCTGCCGTGGAAAGGCGTGACTTGCACAGAAACCAACTGGCGCTGTGTAGCACGCACGTGAGTATGATTTACCAACGGTGTTACTCTCTCCCCCCGACCACCAGGTTCTTTCCCTCCCTCGTTCGCTCGCGCCGACAGCGCCCTCATTCAGGACTTCATTGCTTATTTCTATTTCTGGCTTATTCTCGTTGTAGTTGTTCGGATAGCTTCACAAAATGTTTATATACAGTACTTCATAAGGAATACCTGGAAGAATATTCATATAACAACACGTGGAATCATTATGTCATTGTGAAGTATCAACTAATGGGAGGGGTTATAGTGACTGGTTATAGTGACCGTAATTTTTTATTAAAATTAGATTAATTTACACACAACTTCCCTCCCGCTACGAAAATAGAGAAAGAAGGCTAATTTTTCCGCTAGGCGGGATTTAATTTTTTGTATGGGGCTAGGTTCAATTTGAAAGAAGAAAAGGTTCATGTTACGGGGAAAATTCCAATTTGGCAACCCTGGGAGGACGGAGCTATACCTTGTCATGAAGTCAATGGTGAGCCGGAGCGAAAGGTAACAACAATACATCACCATGCAGCAGCCGGTGCGGCCCGGTGGTGGTTCAAACACAAATTATAACCTCAGAGATCATGAGTTATAGACTCGTCCACAACTGTCATTATTGAATTTAAGAAATGTTTTTCTTACTTAATAATTACCATCAGTTCCTGTTTCAATTGTAAAATTTCCAAAGGGGGGTGGGGTGGGGGTTCTAACCCCCAGTAACACCCCGTCGCTATGCCACTGCTCACCCAAGTAAATTAGGAGAAATGACCACGGTGTCCAAACCCCTTGAAAGAAACAACAACAGAAACCACCAGAGCAATTGAAAACCTTCAGATCTCAATACTTTCACGACGAAAACCTACAATATTTTGTTCGAGTTGTAGATATTTCTAGAACAATTATTACCCTGCTGTGTTTTATGCGTTTCAAAGACAGGAGTTTGAAAAGTGTTATTAAAATATGAGCGTCAACACAGTCTCGGATATTACATTTATAATAAAGATACTTCAATGTGGAGGATGCTGGACATTTATAATGAAAGTTCCTAAGGGGTAATTTTATATATCAATTTTAATTACGGAATGAATGTTGACTGCTTGGTTTGGGAGCAAACAGAGCAGACTGATTTCCAAATGGAAGCTCAGGCTTTGGACTTGGCGTTGCTGTTGATACTTGAAGAGATTTGCGACATCGTGGTCATGCTGCCCGTGTACCTGGGTGTGTTAACCTCTGTCACGGTAATGTCTGTAGTAGTGAGTATGACTGCCTGCGTAGCTCAGCAGTAAAGTTTATGCCTGCTGTGCTCGATGTTGCAGGATCGAAGTCTGGTGCAGCCAGTTGGCATTTCAGGGTGCACTAATGTGAGGGAACCATGTTGGTAGTTTTACTGGCAGGATATAGATCCCCTTCGAAGCAAAATTATGGCACACCAGCGACTCTAAAAGACGCAGTAGTTAAATTGATGTAAAACCGAAGGAAGCTTTTAGTTTTACTTGACCGTTAACCATGCGATCATGAGCCACGGTACCTCTTTTCTACGTGGAATCTGAACCACAGGACGTGGCATTTCACTTCTGAAATCTCACATGCATTGACCGAGAATCAAACCCGGTACACCGTGGTGAGAGGCCAACAGCTTGACCGCTGCGCCACCATGCCCCCAGGATGTAAAACCAATAACATTATTAGTATTATTATTACTAGTGTGTATCGTAGTAGGATTTGGATAGGAAGCGGCCGTGGCCTTACGTTTGGAGTAGAAGTGGGAAACCACAGAAAGCCATTTCCGGGATGGCTGAATTAGGAATTAAACTCGACTCTTTTCAGTTTCATCTCACGAGGCTGAGTGTACTCCATTCCAGCACTCAGACCAGAATTAAATGTATTGGCTGAGTCGAGAATCAAACCAAGGCCCCGTGGTGACAGGCCAGAGTGCTCCCCAGGCTTATAGCAAAACGTCTACATAATTAGTTGTTGAAGTTTTTGTTTCTGTTGAGAGGCTTGGACATCGTGTTCATTTAGCCCCGTGTACCTAGGTGTGTATGAAATTGTGTTTGATAACCCGTATTATTTTATGTCTGTATTAATACGTGGGAACTACGCAAAGTTTGTACACGAAATACCCAATAGTATGTATATGTTTGAGAAGTTCTTTAAATACCAAACACGCCCTAGTATGGTCTAATTTTTCGCAACTCGTTTCGAAGGGCGTAAGTGCCTCGAAAGTAGAACGTTTGTCGGTTGATCCGGGTTCAAGCCTGTCTCGTTTTCTTTGTTTTGTTTTCTTGCTTTTAATTTTTTCGTTTGGCTTTGTCTTTCTTGTTACCGATTTTATTGCTTTATTTTGTTTTTATTCAATCTCTTTTCTTTCTTTTTCTTTGGAGGTTTTTTTTGCTTCTCAACTTTTTTGTTTGTGTTTGTTTCTTATTTGTTTCTCTTAATGAATATATAAAACATTATCGCTTAGCCTCGCAGCTCGGATTCGCCCACGAACTCTGCGAGGGATCATTCCTCTACCGTCGCAAGGACGGTGTCTGGGAGCTGAAGACACTTCGTCTTAAGATACAACTGGGGATGGTGACAGGCTGATCGCCTAGTCGAACATTAACTTGGGTTTAATTAATAACAGTCAGGGAAGGGATTTTGGAAGGAGTTGTTGAAAGAAACCATCCCGGCATTGGACTGCTGGTGAACATGGGAAACCATGAAAATCATTTTCAGACGACGGAAGTGGGATTCAAACCCACGCTCTTCTGATGCAAGCGAGGCACGAGTTAGCGCGTTAGCGTTCTCGCCTACCGTGGCTGGTTACAAAATAAATAATTTTCGTAAACGGCAGGAAGAAAATTTAAATATCTAATAACGTCTACATACTAACCACCCACGGTGCCCGAGAGCGCCGACGCGCTTTCTCGTGCCTCGCTGGCATCAGGTGAGTGTGGGTTTGATAGTGGATTTCGCAGGCGAAGCGACGATGTAGACCCAAGGTGGTCAGCTGGGCGTCCGTTTACCCTGACCCAGTGCAGCCGGGCAGGTGTGATGTAAATACGGGCGGTTTACCTGCATGCATACGTCACAGTTTAGCGAGACGAAGTGAGAGAGTGGTCTATCGCATATCTTATGGGCTATAAAATTGTCGGGTAAAATAAATTATAAAACTCTAATACCGTATTATGAATACCGGAAGTATGGAGGAGACTACGACAAAAACTTGTGCCAGAGAAGTATATACGCCTGATCCAAGACATGTACAAGGACAGCAGAACCATGGTCAGATGTATATCTGGAACTACAGAATCCTTTCCTGTGAACGTTGGAGTACATCAAGGCTCCATCCTCAGTCCATTACTTTCTGTACTCGTCATGGATGTGTTGACAGAGGGTGTCAGGAAGGAAGCTCCATGGTCTATGATGTTCGCTGATGATGTAGTCCTGTGTGCAGAGACGAAGGAACTTGCAGAGGAATGGTTGGAGGAATGGAGAGAAGCACTAGAAAACCGAGGAATGAAGATAAGCAGATGTAAGACAGAGTTCCTGAGCCTGAGGGGTGCTGAAACAGGTTTAAAATTTTCTGGAGTAGAGATCCCAACAGCAAGTACATTCAGATATCATGGTGCAGTTATCCAACAAGATGGTGGACTGGAGGAGGAATTAAAGAGCAGGATACGTTCGGGATGGTTTAACTGGAGGAAAACATCAAGTGTACTGTGCGACAAGAAGGTACCAGAAAAATTAAAAGGGAAGGTACACTAGGCCGTGGTGAGACCAGCAATGATATACGGGGCAGAAACCTGGCAGATAACAAGTAGATGGGCAGAAAAACTGGACGTGTCAGAAATGCGTATGCTGAGATGGGCAAGTGGACATACAAGGTTGAACAAAGTGAGAAATGAAGTAATTAGGAGACGACTTAGCGTGGTGCAAGTTTCTGAGAAAGTCAGAGAAGCTGGCCTCAGGTGGTATGGCCATGTTAAGAGAAGAGATCAAGATTATGTGGGCAATAGGTTGATGGATAATGCTTCCACCAGGGAAACGGAGTCGAGGACGACCAAAAAGGCGATGGATGAACAGCATTCAAGAAAGCATGAAGCAGCGGGGGCTTGTGGAGGAAATGGTCCGGGATAGAACAACGTGGAAGAGGAATATCCGCATCAGCGAGCCCACATGAGTGGGATTAATCATGCTGGATAAGAAGAAGGAGAAGAAGAAGAAGAAGAAGACTGTAATATGAATAGTTGATATCCAGTTAAGTGCAATAAAAGAGCTTATCTCATTGTCGAGAGTTTCTTTTAACTTTGGAATTAGTTGCAAACGATCGTCTCCCTGAACACTGTTATACATGTCACAATGTCAACACAAAGTAATCCCAATTACTGGGACATGCGAAAATTAACTTGCAAATATGGTTTCATAGCTCTCTACTACTAACTCCTTGAAACCTCCCGCTTTTACGATCACACTACAGTAGCGTTGCAATGCCAGTCAAAGACAGGCAGATGGAAAGAAAGGAAGATAATAATAATGTTATTGGTTTTACGTCCCTTTTAACAACTGCGGCTTTTAGAGACACCAGGGTGACGGAATTTTGGCCTGAAGGGGATCTTTAACGTGTCAGTAAATCTACTGACACGGACCCCTCGCATTCGCGCACCCTCAAATGCCAGCTGGCTGCGCCAGGATTCCATCCTTCAACCTTGGTCACAGCAGGCGAGAACGTTACCGCTGTGCCACGCAGCCAGCCAAGAAGGAATAAAAAGAAGCGTTAGATTGTAATTTCGTTTACTGAAGTAACTTTGGATAAACAATATTCTTTGTTTTTCTGTTAGGTGCGATTATAAATAAATCCAAAGGCTTTCCGACGCGTAAGCTCGCCACATACAGCTGAACATGGGAGCATTTGTTGAAAATACTCGTGCGCCATCTAATGTAAAATGGATTTACTTATTCAGAAACAATGGTGGGAGTGTGCACAACAACTCACCAAAGTTTCATCGCAATTGGCGGAATCGTATATGAACACTTACGGTACTGTCCTGAAACGATTTGCTGGCCAACACTCATTTGTTGAATCTACTTGTATGATACCTACTACCAAATGTTTTTTTCTAATTCAGAAACCTTTGCGGCAGTGTGCACAACAACTCAAATAAATTGCATCGCAGTCGGAAGAATAGCATATGGACGCGTACAGGACTAGGTTGGATCGATTCGCGCGCCGTCACTCATTTTTTGAATCTACTCGTGCGCTACCTGTTGTAAAATGGATTTATTAAGCCATAAACATTTCCTGGAATGCACACAACAACTCACCCATGTTTCATCGCAATCAGTGATGGTATCTGAATGCATAAAGGACTTGAAACGATTGCGTGTCATGACCGTATTCGAACCGGCAGCCAAGCTTGAGTTCAGTTTTAAGAACAGCACTTTACCGCTAACCGACACCAGCTGGTAAAAATGAAATTAAAACATGATCGGTGTGAAGTGTTTCATATACAATCTTACATAATTCATTGAGACACATGCTCTGCTGAGACAGCATGTCACCTCACAATGAATCAGCAAGCCATTCTCTTGCGGTGTCATAGCCTAAGTATACAGATTGTGTACTTGGGCTACTGTGGAATTTGAGGGTTCCGGTTAAGTCCTTCACCCTTTTGTGTTACATAAATAATTGGCAGCTAGAAACCTTCCCGGAGTGCACGCAACAACTCACCCAAGTTCCATCGCAATCGGATGAATAGTACATGTACGCATAAGGGTTATACATACAAACTATCACGTAACATTGATTTGTATATACAGTGATTCTCGCTTTATTTTGGGGCTTGGTAATATGTATGGTACACTCTTAATTTGTATGTGACATGCACGCATACATACTGAGCACGATTTCCCTGTGTGGAAATATGATTAGAAATATTTCAAGCTTTGCATTGTATAAATGAGATTTATGTTCAACGATGTCGATATGTAAATATTACATGGCAGAAAACCGTTTCATAATGGGGGTCATTAAAGTACCACTTTTCTTTATAACACAGTTCATTTTAACCAATCAGAGCTGAATATTTTCATTCATTGACCAACTAGGTAAGGATATCTCTCACATGCACTCAAAATCCAACATGTCGTACATGAATTACATAATTTGAACGTTGATAATATAGCCTATATTGGATCAACCATTATAGTTACAATGCAATAAACAAACTGGGCAATATTGCAAAAGAAATAGCACTGTACCTTAATATCCGCAAGTACAATTTCTACACATTTGTAAGATTAGTGAACGCAGTTGTTGACAAAAACATAGCAGAACGTCATGGAGGAAGCAGGCCTATGACATTAGTTCCACGGAAATTATAATACACCTCTCTTTTCGTTAAATTGATTTCTTAAGCGAAACTTTTCCGCTAGATATCATGACTTTTCTATGTGGGACGCCATTGATTTGCATTCCGTTGACAATCTATACGCATCGAATTTGAAGATAATACGATACATTTTAATTTTAAAGCGTTAGTAACAGCCTATTTTGTGTTATTTGAAGTAAATAACAAAATGATCCCACATAGTACCTTTGCGCTATCTTTTGGCAATAGTTCAGGATATCCCAAATGTACAATAAACAATGTTTCAAAGCCTTGGAAACATTACATTGAGAAGGTCTTTGATCCTTACTGGGAACACAGCGCATGCGCTCTGTTCACTAAACTAAACTCAGGTGATTGAATCTCGACAGATATTTATGAATATTTCTGTTCGAATATGAAATGAAGTTATAATTATCATCGAACATAAACAGTTGTATGCAACTCGCCTATAATGGTAATTAAGACACTCGTATCGAAATTATAAAACTCACTTCGCTTGTTTTATAAACATACTCGTGTCTTAATAATTGCCATTATAGGTTCGTTGCATAATGTACTATTATTGATACTGAAAATTGCTCAAGGCTTCAAAGAAGTGGTGTCATGTGACTGCTGCGCCAGCAGAAAAACTCGTCAAAGAGATTTAGACTGTGGGGAGAAGCCGACTCTCGTTGATAATGAAATGAAAATATAAAAGAAATATAGGTGACACGCGAAAGAAATAAAACAAAAGAGAAATGTGCCTTGGCACGATGCAAATTTTACCGCGGTTGATATTACATGACCCGAACCAAATATTGAAGAGTTCCGAAGCTAAACGAAGGTGGTAATTACGATAAGATAATTGTTATTGAAGTACCAGAAGAAATGTGATTACACTAAGAATAGAGGAAAATTGAAGACGACAATTGTTATATGTTTGGAATATAAATAAAGGAAGCATTGCGGAAGATACCGTAATTTTTACGGAGCTCGAGCGCCAAAATCCTTGGGTGAGGAAACGCGCCATTCGGAGAGAGGCAGTTTATTCTGATCCTTCGAGGTGATACGACGTATTATCTTTTATTTCTACAGTGAGAGGAGCGACATCTGTCAGTGGAGACGTCCGAGCAAATATGCGGAAAAAATCTAAAGTAACCAGATAACATCAACTACGAATATGGAAAATTCTAGAGTAACTTAAAATTTACTCAACAACGACAAATTGTTTAACTACTCTCACGATGAAATTCCGAATACCGATGACTTCAAGAACATCTAAAAGCAGTATGAAGAGAGAAGCAGAGGGTTTGAACAAGGGAAGTCCTAATTCACGATCCCAGTTCGTTTCCAGAACTGGGCGAACGCGAGGGCGAGGCCAGTTTGAGTCTAGGACGAGACAGCGGAGACGCAGTTCAAATGGCTGGCGGGAACGAGGCAATGTCGGGGGAAGACATCAGAACGTGAACCGGTATATCATCCGATATACTTTCATCAGCTGTTTCAATTTTGTATTCTTAGATTTTGAGTATTTTGACTTCGTGATATTTTTGAATTTATTTGTGGATTGCATTTTTCGACGTTTGGTATTTTCAAGTAGTAGATTTTATCGCAAATTTAGGATTTGTGTGCGATTAAATGTTTCGTTAATATTTTGGATTAGAAATATGCGTAACTCGGCCGTTTCTTGTAGAATTATAGGAAATAGATCGTTGGATTTTAAGGGAGAGCGCGAGATATAGATTTGCTGTTTGTTCTTATATGAATGTAAGATTATAACGTAAAATAGACATTGGAATTTATTGAGGACAACGATTGTTTGTCAGTTGAAACAGAATCGTGCACGATTAAGTGACAGATTTTACGCAAATGTTCTGTTATTGTAAAAACAAGATAAATTCACTAAATTCTTATCCAATTGAAACAAGTACCTTTTTGAAGGTAAAGTTTATGAAAGTAAAGATTGTAAATGGAACGAATTTCTGATAGTTAACAGAAATAATTAAGACTGATCAGAGAGGTGTACAGGATTATAATTATTATTATTGATACAACCTCTGGTGATTTTGTTGTAAAGGTAAAGTTCTTTGAAGTACTGAAGATACTGTAAGCATGTCTAGAAGAGCTCTGTCGTTAATTTTTTCGTGAAAACGTATTGTTAAGTACTTTGTTTGTTGTAAGACTTTTAAGGAGCAAAAGTTAAATTCCATACGGGCATGGTGACGTTTGGAATAAAGCTGTGATATATGTAAAAGTAAATTGAAGGGTTTTCATTTAAGGACGTATACGTGCAACACAGAGATCTGGTAATATTGATTTTAAACTGAAAGTGGTTCAATTAATGTGAATATGTGAAGATGTATGCCACATTGATTGGAAGGAAGGAGGTATTTATGAAGCAAATCATGCGTATTTGACAGTTATGGCATCTATAGATTTTGTGGAGAGTAGGTGCACGAATGAGGAAATTGTCCTGCAACAGCATTAATTATCTTTGGCTATTATTTTATTCTTGAATGAGACAATCCGCCTGAACTATACTTCATTTTACAGTTTCGAAGAACGTATTTAAGACTGGAATGAAAAGAAGGAGAGCGACAAAGGTCAGCAGTTTTCTAAGTCTGAAATTTTGGTGTGAGTTATGGAAGTGAAAGCAGGAACATTTCTGTGGGAATGCAAAGGTTTGAAATAAGCATATTGTTGTAAATAAGCATATTTTTTGTAAATAGATTTACAGATAATTGTTGAGTTATGGGAATAGCGACGACTGGCTAAGTCCCACTGCGTTTAAGAATGTATATATTTGAGTAAAATCGAATGGAGTTAACATGTATAGATTAAAATATACAAATGTGTTTAGAATTGGTCAACTTCGTTTACGGTTAAGAATTTAAGAAACCTAGGGTTTTGATATTGTTATTTAACTCCAAATAAAATATAAGTGGAGGTGACTGTCCAAGAAATGCGAGGAACAGCTTTTCAAAAGTTTTTAAGTTTCATAATATCGTTATATTTCATTCAGGATTATTTAATTTATTTCATTTTATTCTGCGATAATTTTTTTGGAAGGTGTTCCTTTTTTATATCGTCTTTGTTAATAAATTTGGGACACGAGGTTTTTCGTTTGTTCACCGTTCTGATAGAAACCAAGCGTTATTTATTGATAGTAATTAAGGTGAGATTATGATGTGGAATTAAAGATAGGTGCCCATTTAAATTTCATTTTTATCCCATTTGCCCCGAGAAGCACAGGTTTCCCACTCTACCTTTGTTTAATTTGGTCTTTATTCCGGATTATAATGTAATTGCAGGAAAGATGTCCACGTATCCCGTTTTATCCCATGTGTCAGGCATTTATTTGAGTGGTTTATCTAGCTGGGGCGACGAAGAAGCTGGGATCCGTCCATCAGGATACTTGCAGGTGTTTTTCTTAAGGGCACAATACATACATTTTCATTTTTGTCCATCTCGTTGGGTAGTGGCTAGCATTCTTGACTGTTACCGTGGAGTCCCGGGTTCGTTTCCTGGCTCTGCCAAAGACATTTAATTCTGATCAGTTGGCTGGAACGGGATCTACTCAGCCTCGTGAGGCAAAACTGACTAGAAGACAAATTCCACACACACCCAAGTACACGGGACTACGTCATCATGATGTCGCAAAGCCCCTAAATCAAACAGCAACAACATTTTCATTTGAGACTCTTTTGCTTTTGAGCGTCCAGTCTAGAATACAAGCCTCTGTTTGCGATCTACTGTAGTTTCCTCCACGATGCCCTATTAGCAGTTAGCACTGCGGCCTCGTCCACTTCTACAACTCTCACTTTGAAATCATTCAACACTGAATCTAACCAACGCTTCCTAGGACTACATATGATTTTCTTACACTCTACAGCCAAACTCATTAACCTCTTAGGTAATCCCTTCACCCCCAATCTCTTCACATTCTCTTCGGCTTCTATGAACAGCTTCATCTAGCGTGATCATTTCTAACGTTTTCCCATTTTCAACACCAGGCAAATACTGGAACGGTACCTTCTGACAGGCCACGGCCGCTTCCTTCCACATCCTTGCCCAGTTTCATTCATCTTCGTCCATTCCATCTCTCACCCCGACGTGCAGGTCGCCTACGGGCGTCGACTAGGAAGACCTGCACCCGGCCTCTCAGGAGGCCACACGACAAAGAAAATCTATCTTTGTCTCTTGACCAAGGTTAGATTATGTAAAACAGATTGTCTCTGATGTAAGGTGTGGTAGCTATGTAGAGGTGAAACGATTAGTTCAAGACAGGGAGGCGTGGAGAGCTTCATCAAATATGACTGAAGACTCAAACACACATAGATATCAGTACTTGCACTGGATATCTCTAAGTTGGAACAAGCAAAGAAGCAATAATAATTCTTATAATCCTGGTTGGTTGGTTCCTCAGTTTAGGGGCTGCGACAACGTGGTCATGTAGCCCCGTGTACTTTGGGTGTGAGTAGAATTTGTCTCATAACCGGTGTTAATTGTGATGGCTGTATTAGTGTGTGTTATCTGTAATTCAGGTAAGGGCTGCAGACGATCAATTTCAAGAAGTTCCTACTTTTACTACCAAATGTCACCGTCCACGACGCCTAGCTGTCGACTTGGCTACTAGATACCATCGCATCCAGCACCTGGAGGAAAACGTTGGACCTAATATAGCGTTATCAAATAATCTTACCTACAAATTTTGGCTTCACTCAGGAGCAGTTAGAGGAAGGCCATGTTTCATGCCATAAACCTATTACACGGGACCGCCGGCTTTACTTCCCCTCCGAAATAAGGCATACTGAGGGATTTTTTAACACTTTTAAGAAAATACGACGACTTCAGCCGGGTTTGAACCCGCGACCTTGGGCATGGAAGCTCAGCATGCTACTAACTACGACACCGAGTCTGCTTCCTATAAACTTCAATAGATATCTCATATGAGAAGAAATACGATGTCATTATATTAAGGCTTTGAGTGACCTTTTATGACGCCGTATTGGAGTACATTAACTAGCTTGGTGTAATTGATAGCCCACACATCAAACATATTGACAGCTTATCGACTCAATGATATTAATACCGTCGCATGATGAAACCTTTTATCGCATTACCTGGTTGAAAAATACTAACATATCAACAGAAATTGTTTATTCTGTTTGACCTGTTCATGTATTTAAAGTGCAAAAATTTATTTAACTCCATTTGTGAATCTACTACTTGTTATTCCCACTTTACAACACAAATTACTTTGTATGAGGCACTATATCCTCTTAAGGTACATGTTTCAGACTAACAGGGGTCCTTCTGAAGCCTAGTTCAGTAAGATCTCAGTAAAAAAAAAAAAATCACCATACTGGTGAAAGTCAAGCAAATTAATATACATAAAAATGAAGATGAAATAGCACTGGGATGACGGATGATAATAAATTTAAAGAAGAAAGGAGTTAAAAAGTTAAAATGTTGTCGGCCTAATTGTTCGGTGCAGCTCTCAATTTGACGATATGATGTTGTTCTCCTTTTCTGTGCATTTACCTGCTCGTTTATCCAAAAAGTTATCCATTTATGAAGATAACAATATGATGATTCCTCTATGTAAACATTATACTAATATGCTTTTGGTTGGGTTTAAACCATAAGTCAAAGTAATCTACATTGTTTACATTTTGAGTCAATACTTCAAAAGTTGGAGTTTAATCCTTCCTTTGTTTCCACCAGCTTAAACGGTTTGTTGTAGAATTTCATCATTTTGCTTTGTGATGAGGAGATTACTCTTTGTTATTCGTCATTGTAACCTCAGGTGACGAGTATATTTTTATCTTTACAGTACTGCGTAATAAAACATTTTTAGCCTACTTTTCTCATTTTGCAAAAATTAGGAAAAAGGTGGTTTATGAGATCAATCCGGACAAATGTCTGTCTGTCCTTCTGTCTGTCTATCAACTCCTAAATGGCTGCAGCTATCAAAACCAAATTTTGTATGAGTAAAGTTCTATACCTGAATATTTCACGGCCATATGTGAAAATTATATCAGTGCTACCAACTGATGAAAAATCACAATTGAAATTGGAGCTCTATGTTGGATATCTTAGAAGTTATGCATGCGAACTGTTCCAAATTGGCACACACAGAGAGAATAGCAATCCAGATTATTTATCAGGAACCCATTTATGGCAGTGTTGCCAACATGATTCAAGGTCTGCAGATAGGCCCAATATTTAAATGCATGTAACTTCTAAACTATCTATTGGATTTCAACCAATCTCCGCATGTGCTTTGTGTACCATACCAGATATGACTATGCGTATTATTGAAAGCCAGCAAGGCTGCCAACTATTAATAAATGCTTTCTCTATTTGTATATCCTAATAACAATATATCAGAAAGTGTGCAAGCCAACAGCTCTTAACTCTGCACACGTATAGTACCAGGCATTCTTCGGTAGATTTAGATGGAGTAACTGACATACGATGCTGCCAAGCCTTCTGATAGGTCCAAATTTAAATGCACGTAACTTCTATACTAACAAATGGATTTCAACCAAATTTCGTATGTTCTTTGTGTACCATACCATATATGACTATGCGCATTCATAAGAGTCATCTGGGCTGCCAACTGTCAATAAGCGCTCTCTCTATTTTTTCAATCCTAATTCCAATATACCACAAAGTATGCAACACAACAGCTCTAAACTTTGCACACATATAATACCTGACATTCTAGATTAATTTTGAATAACTGATACATATCAGTGCTGCCAACATGATTCTAAGCCAACTGATAGGTCCAATTATTTATACTTGTAACTTCTATACTAACACATGGATTGCATCCAAACTTGGGACAAAATAGATCATAATAATTCAGATTAATTCTGAGCAACACGTACATGCCATTGTTGCCAACATGATTTTACGCGCGCTGATAGATCCAATGTAACATTTCATTTATGTCATGTAGATTAAACATTGGCATGAATATTAATTTTTTAAGAAAAGTAGGCTCCTCAGTTTGTCGCGGAACCACTTGTTTCCAATGTTATTATGCTCGGCTTTTAGGTAGGTTTCTTGAGGAAGGTACCTATTGAAATGAGTACCATGTTGCAACTTCAGGTTAATATCTTCATATCTTTGCGTTTCACATCCTCCAGGCCCCAAAACCACTGTCAGGATTAAAGTTTGTATCTTATTTATATATAGGCCTACAGAGTGGTTCACCAGCCCCTAATTATTTAGTTTTATGAAACCCAATCAACCTTACAATTCTCCCGATGGTCGATATTGCTCTGCGCCCTGCCTGTGTGACAGCAATGTAAACTGAGCCATGGCCTAGCAAAGGAAAAACGACCGTAATCATTTCCGTGCCAAATACTGAGGACGATTCTACGAACATGTGATGTATTGCTCCTTGATGAATACACGTGCTGCAATACAATCGAATTAATAGGTTACGCCACGTGATTTGCAATAGTAGAAAGTTAAATGAACACGATTAACCATGATTGAAGACTTTGACACGGATATTAATGTTTGAGGTGGAACGCCCATAGTTAACTAGTACGCGTGTAGCACGCAATATGTACTTTGTCTCCGTGGCTGAGGCGGTTAAAGTCCGATTTGACGTAGTGTGGAAGACTGGGTAAAGTGATGCTTCGAATCCCACTGTAGGCGTACTTTCTTGAACGTCAGCCCGTGTTCCATTTTAGTGGGGATATAATATCAAGCCACACTTACAAAGTCACATTACCACATTTATTCACTTACAATGTATTACCGACAGTAGTGGCTGCGCTGGCTAAAGCGCTGCGTTAGGCCATGGGGCCAAGCTCTCTGCTGACTCGGTAGACGCGTGGGTTCGAGCCCCACCGTCGGCCGTCCTTGAAATGGTTTTCCGTGGTTTCCCCATTTTCAACTCCAGGCAAATGCTGGGACGGTACCTTCTGACAGGCCACGGCCGCTTCCTTCCACATCCTTGCCCAGTTTCATTCACCATCATTCATTTCATCTCTCATTAACTCATCTCATGAGGTTGGTGTCAGGAAGGGCATCCGGCCGTAAAAATCATCTGCCACAAAGACTTCCATCGCATCTCATCCCCGACCCCGTTGGCAAACGGGAATAATAAGGGGTAGACATACATACAATTCACTTACAATGTATTCCTGTACGTTGTATTTTGCTAATTTATGAAGAGAATACAATCGAATTAGTAGGTTCTGCCACGTGACCTGTAACGACAGAAAGTTAATGACTACCGTACCGGTATATCCTGATTTATACTCTGACAAGGGCTTTGACATAGCATATCGAAGGAGTCGTGGTGTAGTGGTAAGCGTGCTTAGCTGCCACCCCCGAGGTCCGAAGTTCGATTCCCAGCCCTGCCACGAAATTTGAAAAGTGGTATGAGGACTGGAACGTCTACTCAGCCTTGGGTGATCTAAATGAGTAGAAGGGGTTCGATTCCCACCTCAGCCATCCACGAATTGGTTTTCCGTGGTTTCCCACTTCGTCTCCGGGAAAATGCCTGGATGGTACTGCCCCCGTAAATTGAATTATATTGAGACCACGATGGCTGTATTGGCATAAATGAATAAAGTTATGGATGTCATAGTTGTGACGTGGATATTCATGACGTAGGCACGGATGACGTAGACTTCATGCAAGTAGGCTGATTGAGCTGAGATTCTTGGTGACGTCATGATTTTGTTCGAGAAAGATCTGAAATTTACGACGCAGTCGCAGGAAACAAGGTATTGTGCTAAGGAAGAAGTTACGCTATTGGAGGAGAGACTCGAACCAATGAACGATAGTTTGGAAGGAAGACGGAGATTGCTGAAACTACGATATTTGATTGCTTTTGGCATGCAGATTTGTGGAAAACTATTTTCAGTTATGGCATTGATTTGGAATTTTGAAGAAATTAATTTTGAGTTTTTGAAATTTGAAAATCCGTCAAGTATAGCCAAAGTTAAAACTTCTAGCAATGACGGAGGAACGAACTATGGAAGGGATGGATACGCCCCTTAAGAAGTTGATAAAAGGTCATGCACAGGATAGAGGAGCTCTCAGATCTCTCATATCTCTCATACCGCTGATACCGCATATATATTTCAGATGTTATATAGTCATTTTCGAGTGAATAAGTGAAGCAAGTTGTCTTTAGCGTGTGGTTAAAGCCCGGCGCATCGAACGAACACGGAGCAGTTCCATTTTACGCTGTTCGAAACTAGGTGAAGTTGAAACGCTCACATTAACGTTTCTACCAGATAATATATATAGAGTTAACTTCTGCCTTCATTATAATTCAATTGGGCAGTACAACATTGAGGTGTGTAGAAGATTTGAACAATTTCACAGTTATAATTTAAAAGATATTGGCATTTTAAGACTGCAGACAAAAGTGATTTTCTCACCACCTGAGAAGCACTTTTAAAATTCCACATTATACACTACGGCTGACACGTGCATCGCAACCGTGATCGTGGAGAATACGTTTGGTGTTACAACGATACATTTTACTATGGAACATTATAATCTTGCAGTGCTTTCAATGATTATAACGGAAGTTGAGATGGAAGGCTAAGGCTTTAATGCAATTGGGACATATATCGATGGAGTGAAGTAACAGCATGGAATTTCGTTAATAGTCATTCTACAAAAGCGAGCATGTAGTGAACATCCAACTACACTCATGCATCGTGAATCCATCGCTGAATTATATCAAATGACAGTGGAAATATTTTCATACTCCACGATTATGAATATTTCTGCGGAAATAACTGCAATAAACTTCATGGCGAATTACGACTGGAACTTCAGGGAACTTTCAAGAGAGGCCAGGGAGGACCCGGCTCATAAAGAAGAATTTTGCCAGAAGGATGTCTTTCGTATACGCGGAGCAGTGCAATTTCCGGAGGAGGAAGCAGTTCGATTCTCCGAGGACGCTGATTCCAGGTTCGAGGACGGAGCACATCTTTACGCTGGTGAATTGGAACCAACAGCAGTTTTCTTTGAAAACTTTCCTCTAGAACTTCAATCAACAGATAATGTAGTCGTGAACGTTTCTTGTATTATTTGAGTCATGTAGCGATATCTGAGCAACCATTTTCCCATATTTTTTTTGTCCTATCTTTTGCCCCATTTTCTTGATTAACATTTCTGTACTCAGTACACTTCGATGATTTATGCCTTTTTCTTCGATTTGTTGAGACATTGTTATGTCATTGGCATAGTTAAATAATTTTGGATCAGTTGAGACTGATAATTTAGATTCTTTCATTAATTTGCATATTTTTGTAGTCACGATTTGACTGTAAAGTTAATGATTTGCTATGGCAGATTTGAAGTCAGACAGCGTGTCATTTTATTAAAGTAATTCTATTCAGTAAATTACTTTGACCAATTTTCTGTCATCCTCAAGAAAGAAGAATGATTAAAAGATTTTAGAGCGTTAAAATCTAATACGTTATCGACGATCTTTGAAATACTAGTCGTCTTATGAACATGATTGCAACATAGACATTTATCATTGCATTATAGACAATATTATGAAATATGAACTTTGATTACGATTTATTGAATACACTATTGTAATGAACATTTGATAGGAATTTTTCTAAATTCTAGATTGGAACAATAATGTTTGCATTCCACAGTCTAATTGTATTCTATTCGACTATTTATGCAGTTTAGATGAACTTTGATTGAAGATAGTATTTTTATACTGCATTACTTTGAAGATATTAATCTCAATTTTGATAGACCAGTGAGGAGTGTCTAATCGTATTTGCTATTAAATTTATTTGTGATTGGCAAAATTTTACTTCATATCGATTCATGAATGAAACCCACGAAGGTTAAATAATAACAGACATTAATACAATTGATGAATATAAGAATTTTTGAAGAGGAACAATGGATGTATAATCGTTAGTTCAGTGGACCTGTAAAAGTCGCTGATGAGTAATGCCCTTGAATAATGAAGGAGGTTCCCACAGTAATAAATGAAGTTGTTGAATTTATGAGTGGAGGTTTTTGTATGTAATTTGGAAGATTTTGATGCCATATATATGAAGATATATGATGAATTCTGGGCCTATTGTTGAGCAATTTTGTGCGTTTTGAGCGAAGTATTTTTCCGCTGAATGTATTGTCCTGGTTCTTTGAAAGTTATTCATGTGAAGATACTGTTAAAGTTAACAAGAGTGTTAAATAATTTGAGATGAAGATTTTGAATGGAGGTTACCGTCACAAATATTAATAATAATTATTAAACCTTATTAAACCTGAATTTGACATTTAAATATAACTAACCTTCATTGGTCGATTATATCAACACAATTTGAGTAATTATCAACCGGATAAACGTGTGGTTTAATGTATTTCTTGTATAAATAATATAAACAATATTTAATATTGTAAATAATTTTGTAAATATCTTTGATAACAATTTGTAATGAAAGGGATTAATAGAGGCGTGTATAAGTTTTTCAATTGTCGTTTGACATTGTTATAAACAATTTATTATTGTTATAAATAATTAATGAACTTTTGTTATTAACATTTGGAGTTTTGTTTTTATACTCTAAACAACGCTAATTAAGCAAGTGGATTGAACAATTAAACATGATTTGGGAGTATTGGAGTAATCCACTGGTGTTTGAATGGAGCACTTAAAACATTTGCGTGATAATATTTCAGTTGAGATGTGGACATTTAACGTGTTTTGAAGGAGAGCTAAGCTCTGATGTAACTCGCTTATGCTAGGGTTGAACGGACAGGTGAGTCCACTTTGACGATGCAGGTGCATTGCAGCTGGCCCGGACAACTGTATGATAGAGGCCAAGGACGTTTACATAATAGCCTTGTGGCTATAAATAAAATATGAAGTATATAAACACGCAAACCAATTGATATATGTGTCTCGTCCCAAATCCCGTTTCCATTCCAAGTGCATTATTATAATTACGTTATTTTGAGCTTGAGAAAGCTGAAACATTGTATGTAGAGTATACCAGTCCTACAGGAGGACATAGTTATGTGGACGATGGCTTCTGATTGCCACGTGGATTTTGTTGTTTTATTTTTGTTAATTCATTCTTTTTGTGAAATAAATTATTGTGCAGTTTAAAGTTTCTCGTCTTCGTTATGGTTCATTTTAAATATCATGGTGGAGGTTATTGTGTGGGCATACTTTAAGTGATCCAGTTGACAACCCATCCCCGAGATAAATTTAAGAGGTAAGTAAAGGTAAGTATGAACCCCCGTATATTTTGGTGTGTTCCACAATAATTTCTTGTTAACTATTGTGCTCTAATCTCGATAGTATCTGTCAGTTCCATTTTCATTGATGTAGCTGTGCCGGTGCGTTTGATTATTGGCAATCCGATTGAGGGGGCGGATATCTGACAGCCTACTATCCTGATAACGGGGACAGTACTTCCCCCGTAAAATGAATTATTTGGGATGAAAATGGGAATATTTTTGGAGCCCCATGATAAAATTTAACCAAGCAATATCGAGGCTGGAACTTGGCACAAACCAGTCGTGTGGCTACGTTGAGCAGGAGGGAGACTCCGTCACGTGATTCTATTGCGCAATCGAAGGTTCTGGAAACTTAGAAGCGGCCTAGCAACAGCGAATAATCCCAGGAACTGTTTAAATCCCTATATCTTATATATAAAAGTGAAAGTCTGTATGTATGTATGTGGGTGGGTTGGTTCCGTATACAAATCTACTCCGTTCCACCAATCTCAACCAAATTTTGCATACACATAGTTTAGGACCCTGAAGCAACCGCTGGCTACATGAATTTTCGATAGTCTTTCTCATTCTTCTGATTTCGGCCCTTTTGCACTCAAGCACAGGCTAATCAAATCATAAAATATACTCATGAAGGAATGGCAAGATAGATAGTTTCCATGGCAACATAGCTCAAGTCGAGACACGGCCGTCTGGATGCCAGTTGCGTTCTGCACTACCGGTATAGAAAATGGGCATCTTTACTTGAAATCCCGTTAGTTACTCACCTACTCACACAGCACTGTCAACCGAGTTTAGCATAACAAAGACTCGACACTATCTTCTACTGTATATTTGTCAAATACCACTCACTCACTCACTCACTCATTCATTCATCACGAAACCTCAGAAACCACCGAACGGATTGGAATGAAATTTGGTATGCTGCTTCTACAAGGGCCACAAATGCCCACTAAGAGAGGATTTTTGTATATTTAGGTTCTAAAGGGGTGTTAAGGGGGTAGACCTGCATTTCATTGAATAGCAATATCTCCCGATTGGTTTCATTGGGGGATGTGATACTCGGTACATAAACTCATCATAAGAAGACACGAGTCTGAGGGTTTTTCGATGTGGTGTATATTATGAGGTGAAAGGGGGTGAAAAGTGGGGATTGAAAGATTCCTAACGGAGCGGGTATCTCTTAAACGACATAGGCAAGGAGTTTGAAACTCAGCGGAAAAAATCAGCATGAAAGTAAGTAAATTTGTGTTTGATCGTTTTTTTTTCATAAATCCAATTTAAGGGGCCCATGGGGAGGGGTGAAATTCTGGGGGGGGGGGGGGACAGAAAAGAAAGTGTCCTAACTGATTGACTGACTCACTCACTCACCAAACTCAGGGGAAAAACTGCTTTAAGGTAAGTAAATAGCTGTTCGACAGTTTTTTTTTCATAAATCAAATTTAAGGGGTTCATGGGGAGGGGTGAAATTCTGAAAAAAGAAAATTGAAAGAAAATGTCCTGACTAACTCACTCACTCACTCACTCATCATCGCCCAGCCGAAAGTATTGAAGTTAGAAACATGACAGTTTGGGGATAGGTTCATTGTATATCAAAACCGTCTACTATGGGGGGATTTTCGGATATTCAGGTTCTAAAGGGGTCTTAAGGGGGTTAAACCTGCATTTCATTGAATAACAATATCTCCCGATTGGTTTCATTGGGGGATGTAATACACGGCATATAAACTCATCATTAAAAAGTAAGACGGCACGTTTCTGAGGGTTTTTCGATGTGGTGTATATTATGAGGTGAAAGGGGTGAAAAGTGGGGATTGAAAGATTCCTAATGGAGCGTGTATCTCTTAAACAACATAGGCGAGGAATTTGAAACTCAGCGGGAAAAAATCAGCAAAGAAAATAAGTAAATATATGTTTGACCGTTTTTTTCATAAATCCAATTTAAGGGGCCCATGGGGAGGGGTGAAATTCTGGGGGGGGGGACAGGAAAGAAAGTGTCCTAACTGATTGACTGACTCACTCATCAAACTGAGGGGGAAAAACTGCTTTAAAGTAAGTAAATAGCTATTCGACAGTTTTTTGATCAATCAAATTGAAGGGGTTGATCGGGAGGGGTGAAATTCTGAAGAAAAACAAATGAATGAAAATGTCCCGACTCATTCACTCACTCATCATCGCCCAGCCAAAAATATTGAAGTTGGAAACATGGCATTTTGGGGATATGTTCGTTGTATGTCAAAACCGTGTACTTAGGGAGGATTTTTGGATATTCAGGCTCTAAAGGGGTCTTAAGGGGGTTAACCCTTCATTTCATTGAATAACAATATCTCACGAGTGGTTTTATTTGTGGATGTGATACTCGGCATATAAACTTATCATTATAAATAAGCAGACATATGTCTTAGGGTTTTTCGATGTGGTGTATTATTATGAGGTGAAAGGGGTGAATAGTGGGGGTTGAAGGATTCCTAACGGAGCGTGTAGGCCTATCTCTTAAACGACATAGGCGAGAAATTTGAAACTCCGCGAAAAAAATCAGCTAAATAAATATACGTAAATCGGTGTTCGACGTTTTTTTTTTTCATAAATTAATTTAAGGGGCCAATGGTGTGGGGTGAAATTCAGGGGGGAAAAAGGAGAGAAAGTGTCCTAACTGACTGACTAACTCACTCATCAAACTCGGAGGAAAAAGAGAGCTTAAAAATAAGGTAATAGGTGTTCAAGAGTTTTTTCATCAATCCAATTTAAGGGGCCCATGGGGAGGGGTGAAATTCTGGTAAAAATAATTGAAAGAAAATGTCCTGTCTGACTCACTCACTCATCACGCAAAGCGAAAACTATTAAATTTGGAAAAATGTAATTTTGGGAATATGTTCTCTGTATGTCGATAACGTCAACTAAGGAATGATTTTTGTTTACTCGGGTTTTAAAGAGATGTTAAGGGGATAAACGTGCATTTCATTGAATAACGATATCTCATGAGTTGTTTCTTTGGGGATGTGATATTCGGTATATAAACTAATCATTAAAAATAATCAGACATATATCTAAGGGTTTATCGATGTGGTGAATATTATGAGGTGAAATGGGTGAAAATTGGACGTTGAGGGATTCTTAACGGAGCGTGTATCTCTTAAACGACATAGGCGAGGAGTTTGAAACTCGGAGGAAATCAATCAGCTTAAAAATAAATAAATAAATAAATAAATAAATAAATAAATAAATAAATAAATAAATAAATAAATAAATAAATAAATAAATAAATAAATAAATAAATAAATAAATAAATAAATAAATAAATAAATAAATAAATAAAATAGGTGTTCGACCGTTTTTTCATAAATCCAATTTAAGGGGCCTATGGGGAGGGGTGAAATTCTCGAAGAAAACGTCCACTAAGTAAGGATTTTTGGATGTTCACTCTCATCGACCAACCCAAACTATTACATGTTAGCAGAATGATATTTTGGGGATATGTTTGTTGTGTGTCGAAAACGTCTACTAAGGAGGGATTTTTGGATATTCAGATTCTAAAGGGGTGTTAACGGGGTTAAACCTGCATTTCATTGAATAACAATATGACACGACTATGACGCGAGCGAAGCGAGGCTAAAAATGAGATGGTGTGTGTCTGTGTATTACTCAATCACGCAAGTACCACTGGTCCGATTTACATGAATTTTACATAGAAGTAGCTGATTTACCTGGTTAACATATTGGTTACTTTTGATTTCGATACTTTGCATTATTTAAAGATGGCGACCATTTCAGTGACGTCACTACACCCTTTGGTTTAAAACTTTCATATTTCCATTTCAAATAAAAAGAGAACGCTAAGAAATAGCAAAATTTTGATGGCATATACGAGGTTTAAAATTACATTTTCTATCCGTAAGGTATCTCCAACCGTTAGCGAGTAAAACCTAAATTTGTGCTATTAACACGGTCAACGCCGAGCGGTGTAGTTGTACAAAATGTTCCATCCTTAATCTCCCTCTGCGCAGCACCTCGCCTATCCCCTGTTTTAACTGTCACCTTCACATTTTAATTTATGTATGACGCGTGGCGAAGCACGGGTACTTCAGCTAGTCTTATATATAAAAGTGAAAGTCTGTACGTATGTGGGTTTGTCTGTTCCGTATACAAATCTACACCGTTCCACCAATCTCAACCAAATTTTGCATACACATAGTTTAAGACCCAGAAAGAACCGCTGGCTACATGAATGTTCGATAGTCTTTCTCATTATTCTGATTTCGGCCCTTTTGCACTCAAGCACAGGCCAATCAAAACATTAAAAATATCCTCTCGGCACGCCGGAAGGCGGAGGTAGATTTCACCGGGCAAACTAGGGGATAGGCTATAATAGGCAAAATATGCAGGTTTTCGTAGGAGGATCAGACCTCATTGATTGCAAGAAAGTATTTTACATTTAGAGGTTAATTAACTTTTTTTTCGTTTTTGTATGCATATATTTATCATTTTATTGTCTTATAGGGATGGTAACCTTCTTGTCATTTGGGGTTCATTTTTATACTTTTGATCACACTGTCCTTATGCAAGGTTTGGAACTGATGTGTAACTATCTGACAGTCTGTTACTTCTTCACGCAAAATTTTATCTCCCGCAGAGATTTTTGTTGGTTCTTCAGTTTAGGGGCTGCGACAACGTGGTCATGTAACCCCGTGTACATTTGGTGTGTGTAGAATCTGATAAACGGTGTTAATTGTGATGACTGTGTTAGTCTGTAATTCAGGTAAGGTCTGCAGACGGTCAATTTTAGGTAGTAGTTCCTAATTTTGTACCATATACTAACGTCAACGACACCTAGCTGTGAACTTGGCTACTAGATGCCACCACAACCGGCAACTTGCAACGAACGTTGGAACTTCTCCTCCAAAGGAAAGCATGCTGAGGGATTTTTAGCACTCTTAGAAAATCCGATGACTTTGGCCGGCTTTGAACCAGCGACCTTGGGCATATAAGTTCAGCATGCTACCAGTTAGCCGCTTCCCACAGTCAGATGGAAAAATGAATGTGATATCTTGCAATGGCGTTGTCTTGGCAACCTCTGATAGCTCATCCCTCATTAATTTAGAAGCGTTGTTATGGTAACCTCTGATGGCACTTGGCATGTTCTTTAATTCCGAAATCATTTTTCTCATCCCTTGGCGTAATGGTAGGTCAGATCAAAAATTCTTTCAGACAAAGTTTTAGGTAATTATTAGGGGAATATTTTCCATTTTGTACGGTTTTGATATTGTACCTATTAAGAGAGATATGATTAATGTTTCCCGACAAAAACACTTTTTTTCCACCCCTTTGGTCAATGTTTGGTGCCATCAAAAACTTTTCAAACATAAATTTTTGGCACTTATCCGACACATATTATGAACTTTGAATGGATTCGATATTTCACGTATTAAGAGAGTTATAGCGATATTTCACTTTTTCGAAAAAAAAACCGCCCCCCCCCCCCATTTTCACCCCCTTCAACCGATTTTGCCCATTAACGAACTCAACCGATATTTTAAGGGGTTACATATTATGTAAAACATTCAAAGTGATTGGTGCAAAATTACGGCAGTTAACGTGTCCACAAGAAACTGATGTATATGCATATATACACACACACATATATATATATATAAACTTTTGAACTGACGGTGGTTTGGGGATCTGGGGGATGTGAAACGCGAAGTTATGTCGATATTTTCCGCAAGTCGAAACATGGCACCCATTGCAATAGTTAGCCTAAAATAGGCCACATAATTAAGAACAAGATGTTCAGTAAAGAACATATAGCCTACTTTCTCCTAAATGCATGGGTTTTGTTATAACTCTTTGTCCTTTTCAAGGAGTATGATTGAATGTTGGTTGTAGTAGCTTGTTGAAATACAACGTGCCATAGGGATATTAAACATGAATATGAGGTGCCCTTTGCTAGTGCTACCTCTGTAGAAAATTTCGTTCAATTCGGTTTCACCGTGTTTGAATTATAGGGGGAATCGATTTGCACACATACTTGGCCACCATCTGCAAACTATTGGGCTGATGTTCTTGCAGTTTGGTCTGAATATGTTTCCCACATAAAGATATGGTGTAGCAAAATTTGGTAGAGACTAGATTATTAGGTTGGTCGTAATTACATTTTAGCTTTTAACATTTGGGTGGCCGCGATTACGTTTCCGTCAATATAGCGGTGATATAAAACATGACACTGAGGTGCCCTTTGCTAGTGCTACCTCTGTACCAAATTTCGTTCCATTCGGTTTCACTGTGTTCGAATTGATAAGGGGAATCGATTTTCACACAAAGATGGCCGCCATCCGCAAAATATTAGGCTGATGACCTATTAGTTTGGTCAAAGGATGCTCCCTCCATAAAGGTATGTTGTTGCTAAATTTGCTAGAGATCGGATGATTAGGCTAATCGTAATTTGATTTAAGCTTTGAACATTTGTGTGGCCGCCATTACGTTTCCGTCAAGATGGCGGCGATATAAAACATGACACTGAGGTGCCCTTTGCTAGTGCTACCTCTGTACCAAATTTCGTTCATTCGGTTCCACCGTGTTCGAATTAATAGGGGGAATCAATTTTGACATAAAGATGGCCGCCATCCGCAAACTATTAGGCTAATAACCTATTAGATTGGTCAAAGGATGCTCCCTCCATAAAGGAATGTTGTTGCAAAGATTGGTAGAGATCAGATGGTTATGTTAGTCGTAATTTAACTTAAGCTTTGAACATTTGTGTGGCCGCCATTACGTTTCTGTCAAGATGGCGGCGATATAAAACATGACACTAAGGTGCCCTTTGCTAGTGCTACCTCTGTACCAAATTTCGTTCATTCGGTTCCACCGTGTTCGAATTAATAGGAGGAATCAATTTTGACATAAAGATGGCCGCCATCCGCAAACTATTAGGCTAATAACCTATTAGATTGGTGAAAGGATGCTCCCTCCATAAGGGAATGATGTTGCAAAGTTTGGTAGAGATCGGATGATTATGTTAGTCGTAATTTAACTTAAGCTTTGAACATTTGTGTGGCCGCCATTACGTTTCTGTCAATATGGCGGCAATATAAAACATGACACTGAGATGCCCATTGCTAGTGCTATCTCTGTACCAAATTTCGTTCCATTCGGTTTCACCGTGTTTGAATTAATAGGGGGAATTGATTTTCACACAAATATGGCCGCCATCCGCAAACTATTAGGCGACTGACCTAGTCGTTTAGTCAAAGGATGCTTCCTATACAAAGGTATGTTGTTGCAAAATTTGGTAGAGATCGGATGATTAGGTTAATCGTAATTTGATTTAAGCTTTGAACATGTATGTGGCGGCCATTACGTTTCCGTCAAGATGGCGGCGATTTAAAACATAACACTGAGGTGCCTTTTGTTAGTACTACCTCTGTACCTAATTTTGTTCCATTCGGTTGCACCGTGTTCGAATTAATAGGGGAATCTATTTTCACACAAAGTTGGCCGCCATCCGCAAACTATTACGCTGCTGACCTATTAGTTTGGTCAAAGGATGCTCCCCCCATAAAGGTATGTTGTTGCAAAATTTGGTAGAGATCGGATGATTAGGTTAGTCGTAATTTGATTTAAGCTTTGAACATTTGTGTGGCCGCCATTGCGTTTCCGTCAAGATGGCGGTGATATAAAACATGACACTGAGGTGCCTTTTGTTATTACTACCTCTGTACCAAATTTCGTTCCATTCGGTTGTACCGTGTTCGAATTAATAGGGGGAATCGATTTTCACACAAAGATGGCCGCCATCCGCAAACTATTTCGCTGATGGCCTATTGGTTTGGTCAAAGGATGCTCCCCCCATAAAGGTATGTTGTTGCAAACATTGGTAGAGATCGGATGATTAGCTTAGTCGTAATTTGATTTATGTTCGACCCTGACTATTATGTATCTGAAAACTATATCATAATGAGACTCATTATAACATTATTTTTCATTATGATACAGTTTCTCCCACCAATCAGAGCTCAAGAAACAGTCGTTTGACCAATTAGATAATTAGATGCGCTGAGTACCACGGCCTTCTAATGTAAATCACACTGCCTTGCCTAGTGTAATAGTAGAGTAATCGAGGTGGCCATGGTCAAATACCAGGCATTCCCTGCGTCTCATGCGCTCTGTTCAGTACATAAAACTGGCGAAATCTCGACAGATATTTATGAATATTTATCTTCGAACATAAAATAGTTACAATAAAATTATAGTCGAACATAAACAGTCGTATGCAACTCGCCTATAATGGTAATTAAGACACTCGTATGGAAATTATAAAACTCGCATACGCTCGTTTTATAAAAATACTCGTGTCTTAATTATAGCCATTATAGGCTCGTTGCATAATGTACTATTAAGCTTTGAACATTTGTGTGGCCGGCATTATGTTTCCGTCAAGATGGTGGCGATATAAAACATGACACTGAGGTGTCCATTGCTAGTGCTACCTTGTACCAAATTTCGTTCAATTCGCATTCACCGTGTTCGAATTGATAGTGGGGGACAGACATTCAGAGTACACACACTCACACACACACACACAGACACACACACAGACTCACACACACACATACACACACACAGACTCACACACGCACATACACACACACAGACAGACACACTTTTTTCGCCCTGTGTTGATCTCATAAGTCTACTTTCATTTTTTGCAAAAATCGAAAGTAGGCTAATACTACCATCAACGACACCTAGCTGTGAACTTGGCTACAAGATGCCACCGGAACGATCAACTCGCAACGAACGTTGGAACTTCCCCTCCGAAGGAAAGCATACTCAGGGTTTTTAGCGCTATTAGTAAATCCGACGACTTCAGCCGGGTTTGAACCCACGACCTTGGGCACAGAATTTCAGCATGCTACCAGTTCCGATACCGAAGTCGCTTCCCACAGACATATGAAAACTGAATGTGATATCGTGCAGTGGCGTTGTCATAGCAACTGCTGATGGCTAATCCCTTATCAATTAAAAGTAAAGTTGTCATCGCAACCTCTCTTGGCACTTGGCATTTTTAGCCTATTTTCAATTTTGAAAAAATAGGCTTATGAGATCACCTTTTGTCCGTGTGTGTGTGCGTGTGTGTGTGTGTGTGTGTGTGTGTGAGGTGTGTGTGTGTCCCCCCCCCCTAATAAAATCTAAACGGCTGGAGCGATTCCAATGAAACTCGGTAAGTTCATAGCACTAATCTCGGCGACCTCGACCGTGCCCTTCAAACTTTGTTACGTCTCACCAATCAAACATGGCGGCTGTGCGAAATATTTCACTAGCATTAAATATCTCCGAAACTATTACCGATATCGCCCTGAAATTGTATACAGTGATAAAGGGCACTAATAGAAGTTCACCTATAAGACTTTAAAAAATCTGGTGACTACAAAACCAACATGGCGGCCAAGCGAAGTTGAGACTTTTAAATAGACTTTTCTCGCGATTTAACTATCCAAACGTAATGGAACTTGGTACAGCAAATGTTTATACATATTGTAATGCACTGAAGTCTAATTTAGTTCAATTGATTACATAACCTCAAAATAGCGGCTGTGCTAAATATTTCACTGACATTCTGTATCTCCGAAACTATTACAGATATCACCCTGCAATTTTGTACGGTGATAAAGGGTACTGATACAAGTTTACCTATATATATTTCATAAACCTGTAAAGTACAAAACGAACATGGCGACCAAGCGAATTTGAAATATTTTAATAGACTTTATCGTGATTTAACTCTCTGAGCGCAGTGAAATGTGGTACAGTAAATGATTTTGCAGATTGTAATGCACTGCCATCTAATTAATTCAATTGTTTACATAACCTCAAGATGGCGGCTGTGCGAAATTTTAAAATTAAGTTTTTATTTCTTGTGTCGTAATCATGCGATCGAAGTGAACGTTTGAATAATGAATCTAGGCAATAATTGTCCTTGAATGGTACATAACTCTATGGCCTATACATATAACAATCCTAAATGGCGAGTTTCCGAAATATTTAGACGGTTCTCAATATCTATGAATCTTTTACAGCAACCAAACTGAATTTTTTTATGTTCATAGAGACTATGAACATATGTTCACCTATAGGACTTTCAGTAACCAGGTGAGCACAAATCCAACATGGCGGCGACGCGAAGTATAAATATTTAAATGGACGTTTCTCGCGAATTAACTATCCGAGTGCAATGAAACGTTGCACGTCAAATGCTTATACAAATGTTGATCCACTGGCATCTAATTTATTTCAATTGTTTGCATAATCACAAGATGGCTGCTGTGCGTTATTTTAAAATCTCGTTTTTACTTCTTGTGTTCTAATCATGCGATTGCAGTTTGAATACCACACGTACACAATAATCTTAATGTAATAGTACAAAAATAAAAATCCAACCTGGCGACCATCTGAAATATTAAGACGGTTCTCAATATCTACGAATCTGTTACAGCAATTAAACTGAAATTTTGTATGTTGATAGAGGCAATTAACATGAGCAGGATATATGAAAATAGGCTGTATAGTTCTTCACGGAACTACTTGTCTTATAATTTAAATCATTTTGCTCACCCCGTGGCGTAATGGTGGGTCATATCGAAAATTCTTTCAGACAAAAGTTTTAGGTAATTATTGGAGGAATATTGTCCATTTTGTACGGTTTTGATATTGTGCCTATTAACAGAGATATGATAAATGTTTCCCGAAAAATCCACTTTTTCCCACCCCTTTGGTCAATGGTTGGTACTATACTGTAAAAGAAATTCAAACATAAATTTTAGGGCCTTATCCGACACATAGTATGAACTTGGAATGGATTCAATATTTCAGATATTAAGAGAGTTATAGCGATATTTCAATTTTTCGAAAAAAGCCTCCCATATTCACCCCCTTTGACCGATTTAGCCCATTAACGAACGCGACCGACATTTAAAGGGGATACATATTATGTAAAAAATTCAAAGTGATTGGTGCAACATTACGGCAGTTATCGTGTCCACAAGAAACTGATATCTGTACATATATATACATACATAAATTATGTATAAACTTTTGAACTGATGGTGGTTTTGGGGTCTGGGGGATGTGGGACGCGGAGAAATGTCGAATTTTTCCGGAAGTCGAAACATGGGACCCATTGCAATAGTTAGCTTTCTAATGAAATCTACCTAATATACTCATGAAGGAATGGCAAGGCAGATAGTTTCCATGGCAACATAGCTCAAGTTGAGACACGGCCGACTGGATGCCAGTTGCGCTCTGCACTACCGGTATAGAAAATTAGGATCTTTACTTGAAATCCCGTTAGCTACTCAACTGCGCACACAGCACTGTCAACCGAGTATAGCATAACAAAGATTTGACACTATCTTTATATATATAATTCTTCGACACGTGTGTATGTCACTGAACTCCTCCTCGATGATATTTTGTATGTATGTTAGGGTGGGTCCATATATGGATTAGATTCACAATTTGACCATGTAGGTGGAATTTTAGAATTTTAGAACCAAAATTTACACACAATTTTAGAACCACAATATACAGTCATAAACAGTCGTCATGGAAACCGCTAGCGTTGATGAAAAGTGATGCCTTTGGACTGTTTGGCTCTGTACTGTGCCCAACTCTAGGAATGGGTATTCCAAGATTCAGACACCTAGATGCCAAGGGAAAGGCTACAGCCGCTTTTGAATGTTGAGATATTTGAATATCGCGCTACATTGCTTCTCGAAGCAATTGGAAAGAATTTACCGATACTTGCATGTCAAGTGACGTAGCGAGTAATGGCAGAGGTCGAGGCTATTTATTGATTAAATAGTTAGCCATGGAGTAGAGACTTGAGACTGGGATCAGATTACTGGCACGGCCAAATAAAAGAGAATGCAATTAGTAGCAAGTAAATCGGACCAGGGATACCAGAGATATGAGGATTTCCAGATTTCAGCTGATGCGGCGTGACCCTGGCTGTTTTGAATAAAAGCCGGCTGGCGCAGGCATGGTTAGCTCACTTCAACACAAGCACTTGCATAGCAAGGTGCATCTACGCTGAGCCAAGGCACATGGTTGCCGGATCTACGCAGAAGTTATATTCAAAGTTGTGATAGTCACAAAAGTGCTGCGCTACGAGGTGGAACTTAGTAAGTTTCCGGCGAGGAGAATCACTGAGGTGATTGAATTTTTTTTCTACAGACATTAGTGGAAATATTTATGTTTCTACATGGACATATGCTAGACTTTGTCTAGAATTAGTACTTTGTCTCAGTCCAGTAATAACCTAATACTTGGATGTTTAAGTCCATTTCAGTCAGTTTTCATATTGGTAACTTGTTAACCACTTCGATCTATCAGTACACTGAAGACCAGTCTATCACGGTGGTGTTCATTAGTCTACGCAAGGGAAACTACAGGTTGCTTAGCGCATGGTAGATGGTGTTAAACCATGCCCAGGGAACGATCTTCAGAACAGCCGTTGATTGGTTAGACTGTCAGTGTCTTCTTGTATTGATAAGATTACCGTGAGTTATGTTACAACTGACATATCTAAGAATAGATCACTTAGATCTGACCCCATTTAAACAAACTGTTATGGCTTTGATAGAAGCCCATATTAAAATGGAACAACAGTTAATTCAAACGTCAAGATATACTACCACTATGTCTGACTAGACGGATTGTGGGTATATAATGGCGGCCGATACAAGGATTATACGTGCTTGTCCGATAGGGCATGTTTATGGATAAATCTGGTTCAGACCAGGTTTACTACGCTTCAAGACCATCAAGAAATGTAAGCCACATTTGAATTATATTATGCCTAGCTAATTGGAACAAACTATTTTTCTGCAGATGACCAACACATTTATTTTTCTTCGTATTTAAATCTTGCAATGATTTACGCAAGACATATTAGAGTTATTCTGAGTATTTTCAGCACTCAGAACAGTTTAGGATCGATGACCGAGTATTTCGAGCATTTATTTGAATATTTCATATTTTTGGGAAATCACGGTAATCAGCCGATGTAACTGTAAAAGTTAATAATTATTTTTGTTGAGGAATGGATATTTTTTCCATATTCGAAGGTTCGAACATGTGGATTCTCACATAATGAGATGATAATTAAACATATTTAAAATAATATAACTAATAATAATAATAATAATCCACTAATAATAATAATAATAATTTTTATAATTTTTCTAAATAATTCTTGGATATGATATTTTCTAATAATCATATGTATTGAGAGAGAGCCTATGAAGTACTTTAATCATTTCTAGTTTGGAACAGGAGATTTTCCGAAGGAGAGTGGTTAGCGCAAGCCCGCATTCAACCAACTTGTCAGTTCTGGTTGAACAGTTGATATTTGCATTGAGCAAAGTATATTTTTCAGATAACACGGAGAGGCATGAAACGGGAAGCAATTGATAATTGTATCAAATAGGATATTTTTGTATTTATATAAAATCATGACGTAAATACACTCGAAAGTGAAATAAAGATTTTCATAAGTATGGTAAATTCACGGGTTGAACTGAATGGTAAAATAAAATAAACTTGTAAGTTTATTAATCTTCCAGTGTTGATAACAAGCAGAGGCTTGATTTATTGTATAAATTTTGGGAAGAAAATTTATATGTGTGGAGTAGTTGAAATGCCATTCCCAAGTGCGCATGTTTAAGTTGCAGGAATGAGGAGATTTTTTTCGAGCATCAATCAAATAGCAGGTTCGATGGCTCAGGTTTATAGGAGTATTGGAACCACACATTTCGTCGTATGAATGACCCGAAGGTTATTTCTTGAAACCATCAGTTCTTATTTCAACCTTGTTTACGAATTCCATTTAGACTTTGATTTTGCTAGAACCCGGATTTGTCATGATAGTAGTTTATTCTTATTCAGAGGAAGACCTTTGCCGTTGTTGTTGTAATATTGTGTTCTTACACAAATAATAGAATGGGCCACTGCCAATTATAAATAATTCTTTAACCACGAATAATTTGAAGGATATTTTCAATCCTAGTGCCATGAACTAAATGAATTCATTATGAAACTACAATTCTTATTTCCGCATTCTGTCGAAGAATTGCAAGTTGTGAAAATTGCTAAAATGGCCATGAATATAGATATTTTTCATAATAATGATTCCAAGTGGAAAATCAAATCGTTGAATGGTTCAACCATTTATTGATCAAGTTGATGATTCAGAAATCATATATTTTGTGAGGAACTTGAAGTTCATAATCGAGTCACTTCTCGAATGTTTAATGTCAGAAGAACAATTAATTTTTGTTGTGCTTCGCACAAGTTCTTCGATGCTATGCTCAGGGTCAAATACTTTTCAGATGTTATTAATATGTGTAAATAATTTGTGTTGCTTCAATGATAACAATATTTTTCGACAATATTTTTGAAACTGGAAAAATAAGTGAAAGTTTAAAATTCTATGAACATTTTTTCTACGAGTGTTAATATTATATAAAAATTCAAACAGTGATCTACGATATTTCCAGTAGAGACAATTAAATTTGAACTGGATTTAATCATAAATAATTTTGGAACACAGTCTACAGGACTGACAATCAGACTTGTGTTTCCAAAAAATAATTGTCAAATGTGTTTGGGAAATTTCTGTATATTGTGTAAATAGGAGTGTGGGTCGCCACACGTGAGTGATGCTGCTTTGAGCATTTTTGCAGTCAATTTTAAATTCAAAATAAACTGAGATAATTTTACAGGATGTGTTATACCCAATTGAATCTCCTTCTATCCTTATTGTTGCATTGAGCCAAAAATCAGTAAAGCATTTTTTTCATTTGATGTCGTTTTTGCGATTTGCTTTAACCCATCTGGCGCTCCGGGATATTTTGACTCTCGTGCTCACTGATTATTGGTAAAATGCATATGTGGTCGTGCGGACTCCAGTCTAAACGGGCACAGTATGTTAGAGCCGACTGGTCGCAACCTGTGCAACTACCGCCATAACATACACTCCGCCCGTGGCACAATGTTGTGCTTTATACCAAAGCTGGCAGTGATGTCGAATTCTACTGTTTGTCTCTGCACGTTAGAGCGTTTCTAAGTCCCGTATGCATTCATATACCAATCATCCGATTGCGATTGCGATGAAACTTGGGTGAGATGTTGAGTGCACTCCAGGGAAGGTGATTGTCTTAGTAAATCCGTTTTGCAATGGATAGCGCACGACCAGATTCTACAAATGAGCGACGACGCGCGATGTGTTTCAAAAAGTCCCGTATGCATTCAAATACCATTCGTCCGATAGCGATGAAACTTGGATGTGATGTTGTGTACACTCCAGGGAAGGCTTCTGGCTTAGTGAATTCATTTTACAATAGGTAGCGCACGAGTAGATTCAACAAATGAGCGACGACGCGCGAAGCGTTTCAACAAAATCCCGTATAAGTTTATCTACCATTCATCGATTGCGATGACATTTTGATGAGTTGTTGAGTACTCTTAAGTGAAGGTTTCTAACTTAATAAATCCATTTCACAGGAGGTTAAGCACGAGTAGATTCAACAAATGAGCGACGACGCGCGAAGCGTTTCAAAAGGGTCCCGGCGTTCAAATACCATTCGTCCGATAGCGATGAAACTTGAGTGAGATGTTGTGTACTCTCCAGAGAAGGCTTCTGGCTTAAAAATCAATTTAACAATAGGTAGCACACGACTAGATTCAACAAATGAGTGACGACGCGCGAAGCGTTTATTCAACAGAATCCCGTATAAGATTATATACCATTCTTCAATTGAGATGAAACTTTGATGAGTTGTTGTGTACACTTACGTGAAGGTTTCTAACTTAGTAAATCAATTTCACAGAAGGTTGGGCACGAGTAGATTCAACAAATGAGCGACGACGTGCGCAGCGTTTCAAAAAGGTCCCGTATGCGCTCGAATACCATTCGTCCGATAGCGATGAAACTTGAGTGAGATGTTGTGTACACTCCTGGTGAGCTTCTGGATTAGTAAATCCATTTTACAATAGGTAGCGCACGAGTAGATTCAACAAATGAACGACGACGCGTGTACGTTTAAACAGAGTCCCGTATGCGTTCATATACCATTCATCCGATTGCAATGAAACTTGGGTGAGATGTTGTGTACACTTACGTGAGGGTTTCTAACTTAGTAAATCCATTTCACAGGAGGTTGAGCACGAGTAGATTCAACAAATGAGCGACGACGCGCGAAGCGTTTCAATAAAATCCCGTATAAGTTTATATACCATTCATAGATTGCGATGAAACTTTGATGTGTTGTTGTGTACTCTTACGTGAAGATTTCTAACTTAGTAAATCCATTTCACAGGAGGTTAAGCAGGAGTAGATTCATCAAATGAGCGACGACGCGCGAAATGTTTCAAAAAAGTACCGTATGTGTTCATATACCATTCGTCCTATAGCGATGAAACTTGAGTGAGATGTTGTGTACACTCCAGGAAAGGCTTCTGGCTTAGTAAATCAATTTTACAATAGGTAGCGCACGAGTAGATTCAACAAATGAGCGACGACGCGTGAACGTTTAAACAAAGTCCCGTATGCGTTCAAATACCATTCATCCGATTGCAATGAAACTTAGGTGAGATGTTGTGTACACTTACGTGAGGGTTTCTAACTTAGAAAATCCATTTCACGGGAGATTGCACACGAGTTGATTCAACAAATGAGCGACGACTCACGAAGCGTTTCAATAAGGTCCCGTATGCGTTCAAATACCATTCGTCCGATTACTATGAAACTTGGGTGAGATGTTTTGTACACCCTACGGAAGGTTACTGGCTAAATGAATCGATTTTACACTAGGTAGCGCACGAGTAGGTTCAACAAATGAGTGCCGGCACGCGAATCATTTCAACACAGTACCGTATGCGTCCATATACCATTTATCCGATTGCGATAAAATTTTTGGCGTATTGTTGTGTACACTTCAGTAAAGGTTTCTGGATTAGTAAATTAATTTACAATAGGTAGCGCACGAGTCGATTAAACAAATGAACGATGGCGCGCGAATCGTTTCAACAAAGTCCTGTATGCGTTCATATACCACTTACCCGATTGCGATGAAACTTTGGTGAATTGTTGTGTACACTCCCACGAATGTTTCTAGATAAATTAATTCATTTCACGATAGTTTAGAGGTAGTTAACAGAAATTGAAAAAAATATTGTGTATCCAAAAGCACTTCATGAAACAATGTTACAACACTTTCTATGATTAGCAGGACAACGTCTGCCGGGTCAGCTAGTCTACTATATATTTGTCAAATACCACTCACTCACTCATTCATTCATCACGAAATCTCAGAAACCACCGAACGGATTGGAATGAAATTTGGAATGCAGCTTCCCCACGGGCCACAAACGCCCACTAAGAAAGGATTTTTGGATATTCAGGTTTTAAAGGGGTTTTAAGGGGGTAGACCTGCATTTCATTGAATAGCAATATCTCCCGATTGGTTTCATTGGGGGATGTGATAGTTGGCATATAAACTCATCATTAAACAAGATGTTCAGGAAAGAACATTTAGCCTACTTTCTCCTAAATGTATGGGTATAGTTATAACTCTTTGTCTTTATCATCTCCTAATTTCTTCCAATTCGAAGTGCAAATTGGCACACTGGATTTGAGGGGTGGCGTTCAAATAATTTACCCCAGCATTTTGCAATTTCATCAGTAAACACTCCAAACAACGTAGGTATTCAGTTTATTAACACCGACTACTTACAATAATTTAAACTTCGTTGCTCTAAACGTATCACTGGGAGAAACATATTTAATATAACTATTACACAGCTAATTTGTAATCGCGCACGTCTAACGAGAAAGACAGGCCATGGCGCGTAAACCAAACCCTTCTGTGACGTAGGCAATGTACCGGTACTGCTTGATGATGCTTGTACGTTTAAGTCGAGAGCAATTCATAAGCAGCAGAAATGCAATATTTTATATCAATCTTCATAAAATGGACGCAGTTTAGATGTTCCGTGTGTTTTCAAACACGATAAATTATACTGTATTGGTTTGCAAAACTACGCCTATTGAAGTTACTCCTTACAAAAATCCACGCGAACTAGGATTCAAGGGTTCGTTGTGTCTTTAATAGCTGCAACGAACAGGCTACATTAAGTCGAGTTGTAGATTCTGTGACCTTCGTTGTGAGTTAAATTATGTGCACATTAGTATAATTAGATCAAAGAATCTTGCAGCACAGTATAGATATCATTAACTTATTGTTGTTTCAAGGGGCGTAACATAAATTAATTCGTTTATAGAAGAGATCTGCGGAATACACTACCCACCGACTAACGTCTTGTATCAATACCTTCTATGAAGACAAGTGATAAATGAATACCAACGTTTATACAGGTTCAATGATGTAGACAAGATGACTAGGTACCACACCGGCAGTAAAACGAAGACCAGGCAGTGGTGCAACAGAACTACATTGCTGACGTCACGAAAACTCACCAGAGCCAGTCATTCTCGTAGGCCGTGATAATCGCGCCTTATCTTGGGGATGTGTACCCTCTATCGGCAAAAATAATAACCTTCGCAATTATACTGTAGACATGGGTTCACTAACTGCCCGGTAGAGAGCACAGCTCGCATCTAGAAGGTGTAGAAGGCTGTGGTTACCAATAACATAGTTCAAGTAATTACCCTTAGATGTCACTCCGATGGTGAATGTTGTTTTAATTAAATATATATTTTCCATTTCAAAATGCACCATATAATGCTTTATTTTATAACGTCTCAGTACTCAAGAAATAATAAATATAAAAAAAAATCAAGAAAAAAAGTCTAACTCTGATAGGAATCGAACCACGGCCAGCCTGATGAAAGACTAACGCGCTGACCACTCAACCAATCGTGCACACTCTAATAGATCGTTAGGAACCAACACATATACCACGTTATAGCAAATCATGACTTGGACTAAACGTTTTCTTTACTGGAGTATACAGTATTTTAAACCGAGTTCATTTCATAGAAAGTTCATATATTTGTTACCACTAGCCTATATTGCATGCAACATACTGAAATTAATAAAATAAAGGTCAGAACGAGAGATTAGATGCCATCTTGTCAAATAACCGAGACGACTCAGCTTTTTAAAATCCCTTTTAGATTATAATATTAAAATATAAACTTTTAATTTCAAACGGGCCACATCGTTTCAAACAGATTAAACGATTCTTGGTTCGATAGTCGGAACTGGTGGGTCCCATGTTATGGATTATAAAGTTTGCATAATTCACACGGCCGCCATTCTGAAATGGTACGGTTGATGACCTCGTAGTTTGGGCACAAGACGCGCCTCATACGAAGGAACGTTGTTACCAAAATTGGTAAAGATCCGATTATTAGTTTGGTTGTAATGCATTATTACGTTTTGACCATTTGAATGGCCGCCATTAAGTTTTGGTAAAGATGGCGGCAATATAAAACATGAAACTGTGGTGCCCTTTGCCAGTGCTACCTCTGTACCAAATTTCGTTCAATTCGGTTTCACCGTGTTCGAATTGATAGGGGGGGGGACAGACATTCAGAGTACACACACTCACACACACACACACACACACAGACTCACACACACACATACACACACACAGACAGACACACAATTTTTGGCCCTGTAGTGATCTCATAAGTCTACTTTCATTTTTTGCAAAAATCGAAAGTAGGCTAAAAATAAGAAGACACGTGTCTGAGGGTTTTTCGATGTGGTTTATCTTAAGAAGTGAAAGGGGGTGAAAAGTGGGGGTTGAATGATTCCTAACGGAGCGTGTATCTTTTAAACGACATAGGCGAGGAGTTTGAAATTCAGCGGGAAAAAATCAGCATAAAAATAAGTAAATATGTGTTTGACCATTTTTTCATAAATCCAATTTAAGGGGCCCATGGGGAGGGGTGAATTTCTGGGGGGGGGAACAGGAGAGAAAGTGTCTTAACTGATTGACTGACTGACTCACTCATCAAACTCAGGGGTAAAAACTGCTTTAAAGTAGGTAAATAGCTGTTCGACTGTCTTTTTCATAAATCAAATTTAAGGGGTTCATGGGGAGGGGTGAAATTCTGAAAAAAGAAAATTTAAAGAAAATGTCCTGACTCACTCACTCACTCATCATCGCCCAGCCAAAATTATAGAAGTTAGAAACATGACAGTTTGGGGATATGTTCATTGTATGTCAAAACCTTCTACTAAGAGAGAAGTTTCGAATATTCAGGTTCTAAAGTGGTCTTAAGGGGGTTAAACCAGCATTTCATTGAATAGCAATATCTCCCGATTGGTTTCATTGGGGGATGTGATACACGGCATATAAACTCATCATTAAAATGTACGAAGTCACGTGTCTGAGGGTTTCTTCGATGTGGTGTATATTATGAGGTGAAAGGGGTGAAAAGTAGGGATTGAAAGATTCCTAATGGAGCGTGTATCTCTTAAACAACATAGTCGAGGAGTTTGAAACTCAGCGGAAAAAAAATCAGCATAAAAAATAAGTAAATATGTGTTTGACCGTTTTTTTCATAAATCCAATTTAAGGGGCCCATGGGGAGGGGTGAAATTCTGGGGGGGGGGGGGGGAGGGACAGGAAAGAAAGTGTCCTAACTAATTGACTAACCGACTCACCCATCAAACTCAGGGGGAAAAACTGCTTTAAAGTAAGTAAATAGCTTTTCGACGTGTTTTCTTGATGAATCAAATCGAAGGAGTTCATCGGGAGGGGTGAAATTCTGAAGAAAAATATTGAAAGAAAATGTCCTGACTCATTCACTCACTCATCATCGCCCAGCCAAAAATATTGAAGTTGGAAACATGGCATTTCGGGGATATGTTCGTTGTATGTCAAAACCATACACTAAGGGAGGATTTTTGGTTATTCAGGTTCTAAAGGGGTCTTAAGGGGGTTAAACCTGCTTTTCATTGAATAACAATATCTCACGAGTGGTTTCATTTGTGGATGTGATACTTGGCATATAAACTAATCATTAAAAATAAGCAGACATGTGTCTAAGGGTTTTTCGATGTGGTGTATTATTATGAGGTGAAAGGGGTGAAAATTGGGGGTTGAAGGATTCCTAACGGAGCGTGTAGGCCTATCTCTTAAACGACATAGGCGAGAAATTTGAAACTCCGCGAAAAAAAAATCAGCTTAAAAAGTAGGTAAATCGGTGTTCGACCGTTTTTATTTCATAAATTAATTTTAGGGGCCAGTGGAGTGGCGTGAAATTCTGGGGGAAAAAGGAGAGAAAGTGTCCTAACTGACTGACTAACTCACTCGCTCATCCAGCTCAGGGGAAAAAGACAGCTTAAAAGCAAGTTAATAGGTGTTCAAGCGTTTTTTCATCAATCCAATTTAAGGGGCCCATGGGGAGGGGTGAAATTCTGGTAAAAATAATTGAAAGAAAATGTCCTGTGTGACTCAATGACTCATCACGCCCAGCGAAAACTATTAAAGTTGGAAACATGAAATTTTGGGAATATGTTCGCTGTATGTCGAAAACGTCAACTAAGGAATGATTTTTGTTTATTCGGGTTTTAAAGAGGTGTTAAGGGGGGTAAACGTGCATTTCATTGAATAACGATATCTCATGAGTTGTTCCTTTAGGGATGTGATATTCGGTATATAAACTAATCATTAAAAATAATCAGACATATGTCTAAGCGTTTATCGATGTGGTGTATATTATGAGGTGAAAGGGGGTGAAAATTGGGGGTTGAGGGATTCTTAACGGAGCGTGTATCTCTGAAACGACATAGGCGAGAAGTTTGAAATTCGTCGGAAAACAACAGCTTAAACTACAAGTAAATAGGTGTTTGACCGGTTTTTTTTTTTCATAAATCCAATTGGATCCCTCGGAGAGGGGTGAAATTCTGGGCGGTGGGGGGTGGAACAAGAAAGAAAGTGTCCTAACTGATTGACTCTCTTACTCACTCAGCAAACTCAGGGGGAAAACAGCTTTAAATAAGTAAATAGGCGTTCGACCATTTGTTTCATAAATCCAATTTAAGGGGTTCATGGAGAGGGGTGAAATTATCAAAAATAAATGAAAGAACATGTCCTGACTGACTCACTCACTCAACATCGCCCAGCCAAAATTATTGAAGTTAGAAACATGAAATTTGGGTATATGTTCGTTGTATGTCGAAAACGTCCACTAAGGAAAGAGTTTTGGATATTCAGGTTGTAAAGAGGTGTTAAGGGGGTAAACGTGTATTTCATTGAATAACAATATCTCACGAGTGGTTTCATTTGGGGATGTGATAATTGGCATATATACTAATCATTAAAAATAAGCTGTCACATGTCTAATGGTTTTTCGATGTAGTGTATATTATGAGGTGAAAGGGCTGAAAAGTGGGGTTGTAAGATTCCTAACGGAGCGTGTATCTCTTAAACGACATAGGCGAGGAGTTTGAAACTCGGAGGAAATCAATCAGCTTAAAAATAAATAAATAAATAAATAAATAAATAAAATAAATTGGTGTTCGATCGTTTTTTTCATAAATCCAATTTAAGGGGCCTATGGGGAGGGGTGAAATTCTGGAAGAAAAACGTTCACTAAGGAAGGATTTTCGGATGTTCACACTCATCGAGCAACCAAAACTATTAAAGTTAGAAGAATGATATTTTGGGGATATGTGTGTTGTGTGTCGAAAACGTATACTAAGGAGGGATTTCTGGATATTCAGGTTCTAAAGGGGTGTTATCGGGGTTAAACCTGCATTTCATTCAATAACAATATGACACAACTATGACGCGAGCGAAGCGAGGCTAAAAATGAGATGGTGTGTGTCTGTGTATTACTCAATCACGCAAGTACCACTGGTCCGAGTTACATGAATTTTAAATGGAAGTAGCTGATTTACCTGGTTAACATATAGGTTACTTTTGATTTCAATACTTTGCACTATTTAAAGATGGCGACCATTTTAGTGACGTCACTACACCCTTTGGTTTCAAACTTTCATATTTCCATTTCAAATAAAAAGAGAACGCTAAGAAATAGCAAACTTTTGATGGCATATACGAGGTTTAAAATTACATTTTCTATCAGAAAGGTATCTCCCACGGTTAGCGAGTAAAAACTAAATTTGTGCAATAAAACACGATCAACACCGAGCGGTGTAGCTGGACAAAATGTTCCATCCTTAATCTTACTCTGCGCAGCACCTCGCCTATCCCCTCTTTTAACTGTCACCTTCACATTTTAATTTATTTATGACGCGTAGCGAAGCACGGGTACTTCAGCTAGTATATTATAATTGTGAAAATCTGTGTGTGTGTCTGTGTGTTAGTTTGTTACCTCTTGACACTAAAACGGCTGGACGGATTTTGATGAAATTTGAAATGGAGACAGTTTATACCCTGGGATAACATATAGGCTGTCTTTCATCCGGAAAAAAATCATTGTTCCCGTGGAACAGGCAGCATAACTGAAAAGTCACCAAAAATACTCAACCGGGACTAAATATCGAAGTTGTCGTATAAAGACCAGACATAGCTCATTTTACGCCCATCGATCCTAGTAACATATATTTTAAGGCCCTAAAACCAATAGTTTCAAAGATATTCGCAGAAAACTATCTTCACTCTGATAAACTAATGGCAAGTCCGTTCCCATGGCAACTGAACCTCAAGGTATGACATCCGATTTTCTATATATCCCTCTAGGAGGCAATGCCAATCCATTTATTATCTTTTTCAAGATATATATAAACACAATAAGAACAGGGTAGCGTGCCTGCCACTCATCCTAGGTTCGATTCCTGGCTCCGTCAGAGATTTTCGACACTGACGTGAGGGCTGCAAAGGAGTGCACTCAGCTTCGCAGCTTCGTGAGGATAAGTGAGTAGCTGTCTGATAGCAAGGCAATGCCCCGGTCACGAAGAACAAAATTAACGGCCGAGGGGACACAATGCACTGACCACAATATCTGCAAGCCAAATTGCTGGGAAGTGGTCGCATGATAGGCCTAGGCCCGTCATGGTCTGTAGTGCCAGGGGTAAAAAATTTATGGAAAGCGCCTTCTAATACCACTTTAAATTTTTAAACATGACAGTAGTGGCTACTAAATAAAGGTAGCGAAATAGCTACGTTCAATTTCATAAACACTGGGGTCACAATTTCCGTATAGTTAAGTACAGATATCAGTCAGGTCGTTATTTCAGTAGTAACGAAGCTCTGTGGCGGCTATTGCCGTTTCCGTAACACTTAAGGCATCCCACTGTCATATACTGTACCTCAATGTGCACTTACAAAATTGCGAACCAGTCTATTTTATTGAAAACATTTCTATGAGCAAGTATCCACTCCGGCAAAAACCACACTTTTTCCAATATTTACACAAGACATGATTTTTAAAGCTCTCTTCTGTATGTTGAGATACAGAAATGTACGACATGGAAAGATACAATAAAATGTTGGCAAATCTGAGTTCAAGGAATCTACACCATGTGCGAGGGCAACGCATTTCAAAGATCTCTAAAAAAACAATACTCAGGAAATTGGAGACAAATTTAAAGTGGGAGCGAAGATTCAAGGAGAAATAATTTCATTTTTGAGATTTTCTGATGACATCGTCATCTTGGCCGATACGCCAGAGGATTTGAACGAGTTTTTGAATGGTATGGACTCTGTCTTGAGGAAAAAAATCATGATGAAAATCAATAAATGTAAAACAAAGTTATTGGAATGCAGCCGAAATAAATCAGAAACCTCTATGGACATCAAATTGGCAGTTGAAACGCTACGGGAAGTAGGAGACTTCTGTTACTTAGAAAGAGAAATAACCAGTGATGGATGAAGCAAAGAGGATATAAAAAGCAGGTTGGCTCAGGCAAGGAAAGCATTTCTACAGAAGAGGAATCTGTTGACATCAAATATACATTTAGGTATTAGGAAGTCATTTTTGAAAGCTTTTGTCGGGAGCGTGACACTATAAGGACTAATGCTGCAGCAAAAAAGAGGAGAATTTAAGTGTTTGAAATGTGGTGTTACAGGAGAATGATGAAGATCAGATGGGTAGATAGGGTAACAAATGAAGAGCTATTATGACGAGTGGGAGAGGAGAGATGTTTCTGGCGACTGCTAATGAAGAGAAGAGATAGGTTAGTACGACACATATTAAGACACCCAGGAATAGCAAACTTAGTTGTGGATGGAAGGGTCGAGGACAAGAACTGTAGGGGTAGACCATGGTTAAACAGATTGCCTCGGATGTAAGGTGTGGTAGGTATGTAGAGATGAAACGATTTGCTCAGGAGAGGGAGGCGTGGACATCTGCATCAAACCAGTCAAAAAACTGAAGACTCAAACAACAACAATCAGGAATATTAATTACTTAGAGAAGCATGTGAGGCAAAAGGTTTATTGGAAAATTTCAATCCCTGGGATGTACAATGGAAGAGACTGCATAATGTACACCCAGAATAGCTTAAGGAAAAATACTTTTAAATCCCCATATTCCGATGGATTTGCCATTCCAGTGTGCAAGAGTGCAGTTCCCTCTTGAAACAATATTCGAAATTTCTGTTAACAAAGAGCAATGACAAACACTTAACAGCAGCAGGTGTATATTTAGACAAAACCATTTTTGCTCGCGAGTATCTGGACAACAAAATCGTTATGTCTCAGCAGAAGATGCCAAACCAAAAAGGTAATTCTAAAATGTGTTCACATAATGTAACTTCGTACCCTGCAGACTTTCACAACTCTATAAAATTCCCACCTTGCTGCTCATATCAATATACTCTATGTATCAGAATTTTCAGAATTAGAATGGACCCACCTGTAGCCGCGATTACTGTAATAGAATAGACCAATTATCAGCAATAATGCATAATCCCCCTTGTCTTGATCGCGAGCGAAGCCGCGGGTACCTGCTAGTATTGTTATAAATTATACGATGGCTATGAGCCCACAGCCAATAAGGAGATATCTTAGAGGAGACGAGTGTTCCAGCAACTAAATTTTATGGAAAATTATCACATTTAAGCCCCAAGAGAGTGAATTAATGGTTTGGTAAAGTGAAGAAAATTATAATAAAAATGTTGGAGATATTTTATAAGCCGACAGCAAGTCGAAATACATCAAATTAAGAAATTTTCTAGTGCCCGCTAAAATTTTCGAGGGAACGAAAAATGGCGGCTAGATCTGGTGTCTTGGAGGGGAGAAGCAAGGCATCGAGGCTCTTGTTCCTCAGAAGTTTGAAGCGATCAGACCTGTTTTGCCGGGAGAGTTATAGTCCCGAGTGTATCAGCCGAGTCCGTGAGGGTTGATTCGTGAAGACACGGTATAGTGAGTCTAGATGGTGGAGATCGCCGCGCTTGTAAAATGAGTGAAGTTGAAAGAAGTGCAAATGCCGCAATAACTTCTAAATAATCGACAATAGGAACATTATTTCAACTACAGTCTATAGTGTAGACCACGTTGATCTGTATTACAAACGTTCATCGAATTTGAGGGAAGATTTGAGGAAATACAGGCATTTTTGTAATGCGATAGGAAAGTGTCAGAATCCAGCGCTGAAAAGCATTTTTGTTCGAGACAGACTACAGTGAATGCACAGATACACGTGAGTAACAGTGAGTGATAGCATGACTATTGAGGAACTATATTGTAACACCAGTATAATGACGGTGTATTTTCAACGGATTAACATTATTAAGAATTGTAATATGATTGCAATTCATCATCATCATGTTTTTCAGTCAAGCGACTGGTCTGCCCCTACAATGAGTCTTCTCCACGTTGTTCGGTCTTGTGCTGTCCTTTTGACCATTTCATAATTTCGTAGGCCAGAGCTATGTAGGAAAGTTCTCATGAAAGTGTTCCGTGGCCTCCCGCGAGGGCGTTTTCCGGGTATTTTGCCTTCTAGAATGTCGATCATCAGGCCACCATGTCGTAACCTGTGGCCAAGCCAGGTGGATCTCCTTCTATATATCTGGCGGATCATTTGCCGTTTTTCCTTTATTCGATCCAGCACCGTTTTGTTGGTCATTTTCTCTACCCAGCTGATCTTTTCCATTCGGCGCCAACACCACATCTCAAACGCTTCTAGTCGTTTAATGTCACCTCTATTCATTGACCAGGTCTCACTGCAGTACATTGCAACTGGCCATATGTAGGTCTTAACCAGTTGTTTTCTAAGGCTGAGGGACATCGAGCGTTGACAAATTAGAGAATGATGATTGCAATTATGGACTAAATAAGTATGAGCGTCAGGAATACATGCAGAACGGAGTAGTATATTCAACGATGGAGCTTCGTTAAGGAGATTGTTCATGACTGTCTACTTTACGAGCAAACATGAGACGTTATGTACAACCACATTCTAGTGCATTATCGTCAGACATGAGCTCGAACTTAACACCAGTGACTACATGATAATATTCATAGTCCATCTCAAAGAATATTCTGTATACGAGTGAGGTCCATGACTTCCATTTCGAATTTATTTCGGAATATGAAGCTGAGATTTCTACACTTCTCCTTATTACGATGAATCGATACCATGACGGATAAATTAGAGACAAGAAGATTTTCAATATGTCCAGGGTTTTCTCGGTAACAATGAAGATGACGGATGGGAGTCCGCAGTTCGATCCCGGTTGGAGCTTGATGGTTTCCGGAAGAGGGATTCGTTCCTAGCCTGAGGTCGTGAGTTCTTGGAGACGAACTAGGACCCAGCCTAGGTCCTTGAAGGATGAAACATCTTAGTATTATCCAATACTTAACTTGAACTTCCAGAGCTCCAGACAAGGTAGCTGTGTTCATTAAATTGTAGTTAGAGCATTATTAGTGACATTCTAGAGCAATTACTTTATCCATGCTTCGACACAACCATTATATATTCCTTGTATAGACATTTTATTCTTCGAGATCATTTGTAGTGATCGTCTTTCGAAGTTTTTAGAATCGTTTGTTAGCAATCCTGTTTCTAAACTGAGATATTTAACTTGTTCAGGGAACCAGTATTCCTGTAATTTCCATTAAGGATCAGTAAATTGATTTTCGACTTTTATGAATTCATTTTGAATTCAGGTGATAGACATTTTCGGCTATGTTACCAATTAAATTATTTCATTAGTTTAATTTGGGCTTCTTATCGGTCGAGAAGCAACATCAAGAAAGAAGAAAGAAATAGTGATATATTGTGAAATATCACGGCATTGTTATGAACTTAGCACCGTATTGGAAAGAAACATTTAATTTGGAAACGATGAAAGTCATTAGAACTCATAGACATTCGTTTAGAATGGAGATAATACGAATCTGACTAACTGGATATTTTGTTGGAGAAAGCTATGATCTTTCAGTCAGTTAAAATAATTTGAGAATAGAATCTTCTTGGAAGATAATTATCATTCGACGTTAGGGAAGTCCTAGCTAGATTACCTCGTCGAGATTGATATTTAACGGACCTACAGAAATAACACTTGTAGTTATTTATTCACGATGGGTAATATAATGTCATATTGTAGACATGATATTCCTTAATCTGTGAAAGTGAAACCAGAAGCATGGAGAGACAGTACAGTGTTTTATTAAATGTATACGCAACAGTTTGGAGATATCCTTGTATCGTTTTTAAAGTAATTGCAAGGAGGTCTTTCGCGCTTAGTCCAAAGGTCGTTGGCATGTATAAATATTTTGGATTAACAACTGATGTTATTGTTTGTTATACCAGCGGTTGGTTTGGAAACGCTGAGGATTATGCCCTTTTTAATGAATGCCAGTTTTATGGAAGAGAAGATGATAACCTTTATATATTGTTAAAATGTTTGTAATTCCGTGTGCAGTTGGTATACGAGGAGTCGTTTAGCGAAGGAGTTTCCGCATTGTAATGAAGTCGTTGCATTGGCAAGACTATTTGGCATGGCATAGGATGGGAGTTGGTAGAACTCCTTTTATTTCATACACGGCTTTGGATAAGTGAGAATGGTAGGGTTGAAGCCGAAATTTAAACGAGAAGTCGGATTTTGAAGTCTGTTATATATTACTTTTATTAACCTTTATTAAACCCAAGTATGTAAATGCGGATGTTTTGCCGTAGATGGTTTAACATATCCGACATATTTTGACTAGAAACCAGAATTGAGATTTTGCAGTAGTATTTCTGAAGTGATGGTAGATTGTGAGGATCCCATTAAATTGCGATTGGCATTAATGCGAGATCAGAGCAGACGCACTTTTGTAAATAGAGATAACGTTTTATTCTGAAAATAGATCATGCTATTAAGTGTAATTTTCATTCATTTTGTTATAAAGTTTCATTATTAATATTCAATCAATGGAATAACCTGTTAGTATTAGGAAGTTATTCAATGTTTTTGCAAAGTGTGTTGAGTATGAAAGTCAATGTGTTTTTAATGCGGTTTAATTATTGTTCAGTGTGTATGGTAACAACTCCGTTGGGATATCACGACGAGAGAGAATGAAAGGAATGGTGTGTAGAAGTTTCGATTATTTTGAATGATTTGCGTGTTTGTTAAGAATAAATGAGATTTTTGTAATGTTGTCTGATAGGCGACAGAAGTGCGTATTTTATTGACGAGTGCTGTCGAGCGAAGTTCTATCTGAGAACTCGTTTCCGTTCAAGGCCGAGGCACGGCCACAAATGTAAAAACTTGTTGTCACCAGCATTGTATCAATGAATGAATCAGCCGGTAGGGCAGTGATGTAACGGGTCTGGTTTTATAACCTATCACGTGACTCAGACACGCATAACAGGGTGCAGGTGCACACCGTAAGCGTGGCTAGGGAATGTGAAGCACGCCAGTCTCTGTTAAGTGTTTTAGCTTGTTGTAAAGGCTTCGGCCAACCCCAAAATTTTACCCCGGTGTTCCCGGATGTAAAGAGGTGAGAATCAGTGTGTGTATTTTATTAATTGTATGAATGTTCAGTTATAGTTTACTCTTTTTATTAAATTGTTTAGTTATTTGTTACGCCGCGTTGGTTGGATTTATTTTAGATATAGAGAGATGACACTGTGAAACCCCCTTTATAGGTTTAGAAGCTGACTACGAGATCCCCGAGAATACAAGGTAGGTGCTCTACCTTGAGCTAAGTGCATATATGTAATTCACAGTTTCATCGTATCTGCCGCTGCGTATATTCTTGAGGGTCATGTTGGAGTGGATTATTGACTAGTATTTAAGCCGGAGCAGTCAGTTTCTAACAATCCAGCTTTGCTTCTGATATCTGACAGACTGCCTCTCGAATATACGGGTACAGTACTGTGCCCGTATTTACCTCCCATCACCTGCTAGAAAAAAAAACAAGTCCTACCAACATGTGAATGGGATAAAAGGACCCAATTATACTGTATCTAACAAGATGGCATTAAGAAAGACCATGGCCAAAATCGCACAATAGCTCAGGGAATGAGAGATTTCCACGAATGGAGCACCTCGGGAAAGTGGACTACTCCGAAATACCCAGCGATGGTCTTCTTAATACAACCTTCCATCACCTCTAAAGCATCACGCAGGAAATTTTTTAAAGAAAAATCAATTTATTCTGGACAAAAATCTTAACATACATTTTGAAAGGAATGAATTATCTTTCAAAACCGGGTAAAAATCCTAAATGCCAGTAATAAAAATGACTGGTAATGCCTACAACTGGGGTAAGAAATCAAGTGTCTATCTCGACACACACATAAAAAATCTATACAACACTGTTTAATTGAAATTAGTCGTCGACGATATAATGAATTAATCGACGTAATTATCATGGTTATCGAATTATCATGTTTCATCAATATTCTCAATCAACAATAAAATAAATATTTACATTTTGTACAGAACGTTGAGTTACACCTATTGTGTACTCTCATTAACTTTTTACAAGACTTGATTCAACCTTCCATCCCAAGATTTACTGTCATTAATCGGTTGCACTATTCCTAAATCGAGATGTAATCTAACAAACAGCTAATTTAATTAGAAGTATGAATTTGCCTATCCGTTTAAAAACATTATCAATACTAATTGAATTATGAATTTGTTGACAGTTGTTAATTACTTTCTTGGATTAATTCCAACCATTTAATCATATTTTTGACACAGTGTTTTACTCAGTTTATTCATAAGAGTGCTTAATACATAGTTGCTATACTCAAACACCTGGGCCCAAAATTCCATGTATGGATTGACCTTAATTGTGGATTATCACACAATCTCAAATATTTGCTTTCACTAGCACGATTCCATAACATTGATATCACTCAACAGTGTATCCATAAACAACTATAATAGCATTTTCCAAAATATGCTCGACGATGAGTACACCTCCCTAATGGTGACCCTATACCAAATAGATCCAACAATGATCTTAATTGCACCTCAGTGCTGCACAGAATAGTTAACATTCATCGTGAATATAAAGACTGAAGTAAATTACACTTGTGTCGAAAATAGAAAATGTAGTAGAAAATGACCCTATTAAGCTTCAACCTTTACCTCACATTATTCCTTACAATTGTTCTTAATATTAATCGAGACTTTCTTAAAGTCTGAACTAGCAATTGCTAGTAAATGAGCGATGATGCTTGTCAATAATCTCTCTCTAATATCGTAGAATTATTAATATTAACTGCATATATAGTGCCTCAAACTATCGGAAGTCACAAGAAAAATGTGATCTGGATTAAAGTGTAAATTGATCAAATTCAATTAATAATGAAGGCTCCCCCCCTCCCCCTCCCTCCCTCCCCCCCCCCCCCCAATCAGGCGAACTCGAGAATGTCATAGCAATACTTCCTCCACCATTAATCTAGCAAACAGCTGTACGTTTAAGAACTATTGATTCATTAGGCAGTATCGGTAATATCTCTCGCTCTATAAAATACTATGAAGTCTTCCAGAAAAATAACTGAACATAGTTACTCACTAATCCAACATCAGAAAACTTCTAATGTCCAGATGATATTTAAAAATATTTAACTATTTTATTCAAACAGAAAATTAATTTCAACAACATAGCTCAAATCGGAGTGCATCAAAGACACTCTCATCGTCGTATCAAAATATCAAAGTGCTCAAGAGCACCAAAATCAATGTGCAGTAGGCAAGAAATAGTTCCTATCTCTATCAAAAATATGTAGACCTTCCCCTGAGATGAGTCTTCACGACAACGAAAATACGCATTAATTAAAAAAAAATACTAGAATCAAATATAGTTACCACAACTACAAGATAGGATGCATTTGGTTAACCCAAATCAAAACCCTGGTTGGCCAGGAAGTCAGATACGACAGAGCATCGAACCTAAACTTCTGTCCAACCATACTACAATTCTAAAGAAAATATAGCAAGTATGGTTACTTTCAAATACCCACTAGCCACTACTAAATATACTGTATGTCCTCTATCTTCTGTCTGGCTTGGTGTATTTTTGGAAATACACGGAAAGAAAGAATCAGCTTATGCTGTTATTCATTACTTTATATCAGTCCATTTATTTACATTTCTTTTCAGCACACACCAACATCGAACTGTTATCTCCTGTTTGCCCCGTGTATTTGTTCATTTTTTCTGTCAGTTTTTTACAGAAACGCATATTCCGTTGAACCAGCCTGACAGCGTCCCATCGCTGCCTCCGAACTTCCATTGCTTCAAGTCATAAAGACTTCTACATTAATCCGCAGGGCGGCGTGTTCTTCACCAACCAACTACTCCGTGAAGACACCGCTCCAAGAAGAATTTTGTTTTTGTAAAGTTTTTTCATGTTTATGTATAACCTCTTTGTTTCCTCCCCTCACTCGCCCGCTTCCATCCCTCTTCTCGCCTCCTCCTACTGCTCGCTTCTCCGCGCGCGCTGCTCGCTCGCTCGTTCACTTCTTCTCGATTTGTCTCCGATCCGTGAGCAACCGCTCACCCTCTCAAGTGCACTCAACTTCTTGATGGACATGCCGTCTAGGCTAGTGTACTTTTGCTGCGTCTAGCAGCCCTCACTTGTACGTCGGAAGTCAAACCAGTCAGTTTGAGCTTAACTAAAGCACGCCTCCTCTAGTCTAGAGGCAAACTTTTAAATTCGACGCCATGTTCGAGTTTTAGAATCAACCGTCAACAGCAACATCGCCTTCTTCATGAAGCAAAGATAAGTACCGACTTCATGTTTTAACCACATTCTCATCGCTTTTAAAAGGCTCAATGCTTTTATTTGGATTTTATAGACAGTGAAAGTTGCTATGTGATAAAATAACTGCTTTCAAGAGATCTTCTTGATCAAACTCAAACTATCAAGTCTAACTTTCAAAATGAAAGATTTTCTGAGATGCTATCTCACATCGAGGGATATTTCTAAAATACCCACTGTCTATATAATCTAGTTTTTCGCCGAGGGATTCTCTACCCAATTTAAACAAGTCATCATTGCTCTGGAACCTTCCAGAACCTACACTCTATCTACCAGTTATACTGTCATGTATTTTCCACTTCATATGGGAATACTTTTTCAAACTAAGGAATCTTCCTTATGAACTGCTAATCAATATCTAATTTTTCTTCCTCCGTTGGGATTTTTCTGGTGCATTCAAATATAACCTACAAGTTTTTCAAGCAATACACTCTCGCAAATCTAGTGTAACTAGTTATTTTCCACCATTGCAATAATTTTATTTGCCATCACCTTTTTGTGCTACTACAGTGAACTTTTCAACTATATCAACAGACTACAGTGAAAACAGTGCCTGTTCAACTTTTCATCCGCGTCGCGCTCGTCCGAGTACAATAAATACGGCCATGAACACTCTTCCACAATCCCATTTGATCTTTCCCAAACCCTTTACTAACAAACTAAAATAATAAAATTGTTACTTTAGGTCTTTTTTCACTTAGGTGTCACTCTCCATAAGTGCCCTCCCTTACTTGCTGCACGTATAAAGAATTAATGTCTGTAAAACTTCGTGTCTAGTACACGCCTTAAAGTATATTGTTTCTCCCTTCTATTGAGGGAATCCAATTCTTTCTACTTAAAAGTGAGTTATCTCTAGGTTTCACGAAAGGGAAATTTTCCTCATTTTTCTCGTGATCCCTACTTATACATAGGTGTTCATGAAACTTCCTTTCAATTTTTCTCTTCAGGTTTCACAATAAGTGACCTGCCCTATTTGAATAATCTCCAAAAGTAGTTTTGTATTAATACAAGAAGTTATAGAAACTTCTATTTCATTTCTTCTTGTTTTTTGTTGTTACTGTCGAAGTTGTTATTTGTTCATATTTATAAGATAGCTATCTAGAAATCCTTAAATTACACATCTTGTACTTGATTTATTGTTTAACTTTAATTACGTCAATTATCTTTAAATTTTCTATTTATCAATCTTAGCAATATTTCAAAATCTTACGAAGATTTTAAAGCATATAAAAGGTTTAAAACCAAAAGAATTGTCAGTTGCCTGGCGCAAGCTTTAGATGTTTTCGGAGGTCTGCGACCCCAATTGTTTATATAAATCAAAATTATATATTTCTTACATAAACTACTTCCCTTTACATTGTTAAATAAATTAAGATTTGTTCTTTTGATTTATCATTTCTCAAACATAACGGTTAGGCAAGATCCTGTCTTCCTTGACTCTTCCTAGGTTTATGCCCTTTTTAATAAAAATAAATCCATTGATAGGGTTTTCACCACTTGTTGCATTTGAGCAAGAACTCTTAGTTATTAACTTAGTAAAGTCTCTCTTAGCTTTAATAGCTAATTCTAACTGGCCAGTAAGGCAAGCATAGCTCGCTACGCCAGCTTCCTGCTTGTGGAGATTCTCTCTACCACTTATGGTTGGTTTTTCAAAATTTAAGTGTTTCTCATTGTCTAAACTTTTAGTCGGCGCCTTGCTGGGTAAAAGCTTAGTCATTTCAAAATGCAACTATTGGTACACTTACCAAAATTATTCCCAAGGGTATAATTGCTTTATTCCTATCCTTCTTGGAAGCATTCGGTCGCCCTTTAGAAATTCTACAATTTCAAAAACTAAAATATCAAAGCTGATTCAAATTATTTGTATTCTTCAAAATACTTGTTTAGAAACAAACTCCTTTGAACAGATACACAATAAATCTGTTACCCTTTGTCTTGCCAGACACCACCTTTCCCCATAGTAGGTATATTTATGCTTGAGAGGGAATACGCTACAGCAACTTTCTGACGAATAGCCCAAGTTCCAGCTGCGTTTCCTGTTAGCTTCGCCCAGGTCCCTACCCACTTTAAGTATCGGAAAGCGGATTTGCAGTGGCAGCTGCCTTTGAGTATATTTAAAGTTAAAATTATAACTTCTTTTTGACTCTCGTCCTATTTCTCCATCCTTTTTCTCCAGACCGAAACCCACTTCTTTTTCTTCATCATCTTCCCTTGGGGGTTAGGTTATTCCCAAGCTAATAATCTACCAAAAATTTGTCCCAGAAACTCGGGAGAGTCCATTTATGACATTTTACTTATCAGGCTTTATTTGTCAAAGTCCATTTGTCAATATTTTGCAAATCATTAATATTTACTTTGAATTTTTCAGCTATAGCTTCACCGTGCAATGCTGGTGAAGGTGATAGAGGTCGTTCCTGTCTTCTTCAGCCTGTCTTACTTGCAACCTGTCGTCTGCTGCACACCTGACAGCATTTTCAAAATCTCGCTACAGTTTCGTAAGTTACACTTCAATTTACCCCTTTCATTATGCCAACTGAAAAGAATGAAACTTTCATTGCCAGACGTTCTTCCTACAAAGGGCAGCTTAACAGATTTAGAAATTTCATTAATAAAATAAATCCCGCCGATTGTAATCTAGACGTCTTGACACAACGCCTTAAGTTGTACGAACGGTCCTACGATTACTATGATCAAATTCAAACCGACATTGAATCAGCTTGCCCAGAACTTCAATCGGATCGGGACGAGGTTCAACCCTTGTATTTTGAAGGGATTGCCAAAGCCCACCAACTGATCCGCAGTATCTCAGAACCGGACTCTAGGGTCATCAATCCTGCCCAGTTCGCACCCGCTTCAGTTCATAAGGACAAACCGATACCGTTACTTCCTAAGATAACTCTACCTCACTTCTCAGGCCAGGAAGGTGAATGGTATTCCTTTTACGAACTTTACTGCTCCCTTATCCATGAAAACAAAGACATTCTCGATATCCACAAGTTCTATTCCTTGCGTTCGTCCTTGGAAGGCCAGGCATTGGCCTTGGTTGAGTCACTGCCTTTAAGCGCAGATAACTACCTCATCGCCTTTAATCTCCTTAAAGAGAGATATGGTAATGTACGTTTGTGTGTTGCTCGCCACATTCGCTGCCTGTTCAACTTGCCAGTCGTAAAACCTAATGACGTCACCTCTTTAAGAGACCTGTTAGGCTCCATGCAATTACATGTTAGAGCGTTATATCATCTCAAGCAGCCAGTCCAAACTTGGGACACCGTCCTTATTCATCTAGCTACATCCAGATTCGATCTTTCGACGTTAAAGGCTTTGGAAAACGAACTCACTCACAAGGAGGAATATTCTTTCGAACACCTCATCGCGTTTCTCAACAGCCTGTGCCAATTCATTACAGCACTCTCATTTCAGTGCGAAAGAGTCGAAACTAGTCTTCTGTGTGACATCCTGGATAAAAAAAACTCGTCTCTTCAAATGGACATCAGCATCCATCTGTCGAGAAAAAGCAAACCCGTTCTGCCTCTTTCAACCAACCAAGAGAACATATTAGGCCGCTCAACAAATCTTTAAAATGCACGCTCTGTAAAAAGTTTCACACTTTGTATTCCTGCAAATCCTTTAAAGAATTGTCTGTTGAAGACAGAAGGAAGTTTGTCTCCAATAATAAATATTGCCATAACTGCCTGTCCCCTAAGCATTCTGCTTCTAATTGTACGTCTTCCAACCTCTGTTTTCATTACAAAAGACCGCATCATTCTTTATAGCACTTTCATGATCAATCGAGGTCACTAGTACCTGCTTCTTCAAACTAATGCATCTTTCTGCATTTCTAACGCCGAAACTTCTCACAGTGCGCAAGTCCTTTTGTCCACTGTACAATTCGAAATCCAAGATAAATTTGGAAATTGGTTTCGAACCCGCGGTCTTCTTGACTCCGCTTCAACTCTCAACCTTGTTTCGCAATCGTTAATTAAAAAACTAGGTCTTTCTTCATCACCTACTTTCATCAATGTATCCGGCATTGACAATTTGAAAACTCAAGTCTTGCAATCTTCAAAATTGAAAATCAGAGACATTTGTCAAAGAAACACCAATCTTAACTTAAACTGTCTCATTCTTACTAGTATTGGCAAGGACACTCCTAGCTGCTCAATTAATACTTCCGGTTTAAAGATTCCTTCGCATTTAAGGTTAGCTGATCCTCAGTTTAATGCTCAAGGCCCCATTGATATACTTTTCAGTGCCAATAGTTTCTGGAATTGCCTTCGTAAACAAACCCGTAGGCTATCTTCAAACGTGGTCGCCAGAGACATCGATTTTGGTTGGGTCATTACTGGTCAAATCCAACATCCCAGTCTTCAAACCAAATCACAATGTCATTTTGTTACTGCCGATTCAAATCCCTTTTCTGAAAAAGAGAACACTTATGTTTCCGATCTCAATACATTTGATAAACACTTGCCGAAACGTTGTCTCATTGTAAACAACTACGTCACCTTTGTAAGTTGTTTAAATGGTTTAGCCTTATTTCCGCACAAAATGGCAATTCAAGTTCGCCTCGCCTTGGGTCACTTGGTTTACCTTCTCATGTCATTTTTTGTAGCAGGTAATTGTTTAAACTTTCTATCGAAAACTATCTTCCCCTTGTGTAAAACCATGGCTATCAGTCACCATCATTTCGCTGTAAGCTATGTTTCACTTCCCTCGCTATTTAGTAGGATTGCCTTGGCCGCCTCCTTCCCTCTTCCTCACACTCGGAAGCCGCTTTTGAAACCACTTGAAAATCTGAGTTCTCTAGCATCTAGGATAACTATTCTTACGCATAAACTCCTTCTCAATGTCCCAGCTTCTTTTCTTTGTTCAGAAGAATTAAGCTTTTTTCTGTTGAAAATTGTCGGATTCCGTGATCCTCAAAATTATGCGAAATTGATTACTTGCTTTATTTCATATGTTTTTAAATTGGTTTTTCACGCCCAAGCTACAGATTACTGCATAAGGTGTTACTTGAAGTTCCACTTTAAGTCTCGGCTGATTGCACTTGCTTTGTTTGTTTATTTTGAACTGCTTGTTTGTCAATCTCGTTTGTTTACAAGTTCGGGTAAGGCCAAGCTGCCGTTTACTTCCTCTATGCTTGACAAAGGTCAGAGCAAGTTTTCCTTATCTCAACTTTGGCTGACTGCCAACCATTGTCTTGCGAGTTGCTCCCGTAATTTCAGAAGCTGTTCACCTCCTTACCAAAATAAACTTGTTCTGGTCAAGGACTCTTTCAGATATTTATATTCGTTATCTCGCTGTACCATGTGGGTCAAGGTCGTGTTCACCTATCTCTCCCACTTACTCACACTCGTATCCTATAGCTGTTTCGGTCCTTGTTTCATAACATCGTTGCATATTTTTATGCACCCATGTATTGCACCCTGCTTACATATTTTGCACTTTTATTGTTCATTGTCAAACAAACTTATTAGCCTATTTTCAATTTTGAAAAAATAGGCTTATGAGATCACCTTTTGTCCGTGTGTTTGTGCGTGTGTGTGTGTGTGTGTGTGTAATTCGTGTGTGTGTGTGTCCCCTAATAAAATCTAAACGGCTGGAGCGATTTCAATGAAACTTGGTAAGTTCATAGCACTATTCCCTGCGACCCCGACCGTGCCCCTCAAATTTTCTTACGACTCACCAATCCAACATGGCAGCTGTGCGAAATATTTCACCAGGATTCAATATCTCCGAAACTATTACCGATATTACCCTGACATTTTGTATGGTGATAAAGGGAACAACTATAAGTTTACTTATGCGACCTTTGAAAATCTGGTAACTACAAAACGAATATGGCGGCCAAGCGAATTTGCGACTTTTCAATAGACGTTTCTCGCGATTTATCCAACCAAACGCAATGAAACGTGGTACAGTATATGTTTATATACATTGTAATGCACCGACATCTAACTTCGTTCAATTGTTTACATAACCACAAGATGGCGGATGTGCGAAATATTTCACCGGCATTCCATATCTGGGAAGCTATTAGCGGTATCTCCCTGAAATCTTTTACGGAGATAAAGGGCACTACGGAAGTCCATCTATAAGAGTTTCAGAAACCGGTTAACTACAAAACGAACATGGCAGCCAAGCGAATTTGAAAATTTTAAATAGACCTTTCTCGCGATTTAATGTTCCAAACGCACCGAAATCTGGTACAGGAAATATTTATACGCATTGTAATGCACTGGTATCTAATTTAGTTCAATTGCTTACATAACCTCAAGATGGCGGATGTGCGAATTTTAAAATTAAGTTTTTATTTCTTGTGATGTAGTCATGCGATCGAATTGAAAGTTTGAATATTGAACCTACGCAATAATTGTCTTTTAATGGTACATGACTCTATGGCCTATACATTTAACAATTCAACATGGCGACCATCCAAAATATTTAGTCGGCTCTGAATATCTACGAATCTATTATAGCAATCGAACTGAATTTCTTAATGTTCGTAGGGGCTATGAACTTAAGTTCACCTATAGGACTTTAAATTACTTGGTGTTCACAAATCCAACATGGAGGCGACGCGAAATATAAAAATTCACATGGACGTTTCTCGCAATTTAACCATCCGAGTGTAGTGAAACTTGGAACAGTAAATCCTTATACGAATGGTAATCCACTGGCATCTAATTTATATCAATTGTTTCCATAACCTCAAGATGGCAGCTGTGCGGAATTTTAAAATCTCCTTTTGCTTCTTGTGTCCTAATTATGCGATTGTAGTTTGAATACTACACGTACACAATAATCAGCATGTAACAGTACATAACTCTAGGACCTACATATATAAAATTCAACATGGCGACCATCCGAAATTTTTAGTCGGTTCTCAATATCTACGAATCTATTACAGCAATCACACTGAAATTGTGTAGGTTGCTAGAGGCAATTAACATAAGTAGGATATATGAATATAGGCTGTATAGTTCTTCACGGAACTACTTGTTTTTTCTCGTCGTTACACTCGATAGGTTTTTGCATCTATGCTTTTTACGTCACGTTTCTTGATGACTTAAGTATTTTTCTGATTAAACTTTTTGATGCTTATTAAAATTTATGGTCATTGTTTATGGCTACTAGATTGTTGTTACCTATGGCGTTCTTGCCTTCTACTCGCATAGTTCCTTTGTTTATTTGGTATATTCTTATCCTTAATCGATGGACTTGTTTCTATACGCTTTGTTTAAATTTGTTAACTCTCCTTTCGCATCTTGTCGCGTTCTTCACTAGAGCTTTATTTCTCGCAGCTTCTAGCTACTTTCTGATTGACAGCGTTGTTAATTCGCGCCCGTCGCCCCCGCATTCTAATAACCATGATAACATGCTTCCACTTTCACCTGGTCAGTTCCTCATAGGTGCTTCCCCTTTTTCCCTTTCTCCCTCTAGCATAGATCTTTGGCGAAATGACCGATTGTTACCTTGGAGGGAAGGGAAGAGTCAGGGAAAGAATGATCTTTACTACCAATGGTTATATTTTAAGACATCTTTCATATTGTGTTCTTGTTCTTTGCTGGTGTTTGCTGTTGTCCCCCAACTTGGTGTATTTTTGGAAATACACGGAAGGAAAGAATTAGCTTTTGCTGTTCTTCATTACTTTATAACAGTCCATTTATTTACATTTCTTTCCAGCTCACACCAACATCGAACTGTTATCTCCTGTTTGCCCCCGTGCATTTGTTCATTTTTCCTGTCAGTTTTTTACAGAAACGCATATTCCGTTGAACCAGCCTGACAGCGTCCCATCGCTGCCTTCCGAACTTCCATTGCTTCAAGCCATGAAGACTTCTACATTAATCCGCAGGTCATCGTGTTCTTCACCAACCAACTACTCCGTGAAGACACCGCTCCAAGAAGAATTTTGTTTTTGTAAAGTTTTTTCATGTTTATGTATAACCTCTTTGTTTCCTCCCCTTACTTGCCCGCTTCCCCCTCTTCTCGCCTCCTCCTACTGCTCGCTTCTCCGCGCGCGCAGCTCGCTCGCTCGTTCACTTCTTCTCGACTTGTGTCCGTGCCGTGAGCAACCGCTCACCCTCTCAAGTGCACTCAACTTCTTGTTGGACATGCCGTCTAGGCTAGTGTACTTTTGCTGCGTCTAGCAGCCCTCACTTGTACGTCGGAATTCAAACCAGTCAGTTTGAGCTTAACTAAAGCACGCCTCCTCTAGTCTAGAGGCAAACTTTTAAATTCGACGCCATGTTCGAGTTTTAGAATCAACCGTCAACAGCAACATCGCCTTCTTCATGAAGCAAAGATAAGTACCGACTTCATGTTTTAACCACATTCTCATCGCTTTTAAAAGGCTCAATGCTTTTATTTGGATTTTATAGACAGTGAAAGTTGCTATGTGATAAAATAACTGCTTTCAAGAGATCTTCTTGATCAAACTCAAACTATCAAGTCTAACTTTCAAAATGAATGATTTTCTGAGATGCTATCTCACATCGAGGGATATTTCTAAAATACCCACTGTCTATATAATCTAGTTTTCCGCCGAGGGATTCTCTACCTAATTCAAACAAGTCACCATTGCTCTGGAACCTTCCAGAACCCACACTCTATCTACCAGTTATACTGTCATGTATTTTCCACTTCAAATGGGAATACTTTTTCAAACTAAGGAATCTTCCTTATGATCTGCTAATCAATATCTAATTTTTCTTCCTCCGTTCGGATTTTTCTGGTGCATTCAAATATAACCTACAAGTTTTTCAAGCAATACACTCTCGCAAATCTAGTGTAACTAGTTATTTTCCACCATTGCAATAATTTTATTTGCCATCAACTTTTTGTGCTACTACAGTGAACTTTTCAACTATATCAACAGACTACAGTGAAAACAGTGCCTGTTCAACTTTTCATCCGCGTCGCGCTCGTCCGAGTACAATAAATACGGCCATGAACACTTTTCCACAATCCCATTTGATCTTTCCCAAAACCCTTTACTAACAAACTAAAATAATAAAATTGTTACTTTAGGTCTTTTTTCACTGAGGTGTCACTCTCCATAAGTGCCCTCCCTTACTTGCTCCACGTATAAAGAATTAATGTCTGAAAAACTTCGTGTCTAGTACACGCCTTAAAGTATATTGTTTCTCCCTTCTAATGAGGGAATCCAATTCTTTCTACTTAAAAGTGAGTTATCTCTAGGCTTCACGAAAGGGAAATTTGTCCCATTTTTCTCGTGATCGGTACTTAAACATAGGAGTTCTAGAAACTTCCTTTCAATTTTTCTCTTCAGGTTTCACAATAAGTGACCTGCCCTATTTGTATAATCTCCAAAAGTAGTTTTGTATTAATACAAGAAGTTATGGAAACTTCTATTTCATTTCTTCCTGTTTTTTGTTGTTGTTACTTTCGAAGTTGTTATCTCTTATATAAAAACAAGTGTCCTGACTGACTGACTGACTCATCATCGCCCAGCCAAAACTATTAAAGTTAGAAACATGAAATTTTGGGGATATGTTCGTGGTAAGTCGAAAATGCGCTCTAAGAAAGGATTTTTGGATATTCAGGTTCTAAAGGTGTCTTAAGGGGGTACACATGCATTTCATTGAATAGCAATATCTCCGGCTTGGTTTCATTGAGGGACGTGATACTCGGCATATAAACGTATCATTAAAAATAAGAAGACACGTGTCTGAGGGTTTTTCGATGTGGTGTATATTATGAGGTGAAAGGGGTGAAAAGTGGGGGTTGAAGGGTTCCTAACGGAGCGTGTATCTCTTAAACGACATAGGCGAGGAATTTGAAACTCAGCGGAAAAAAATCAGCTTAAAAAATAAGTAAATAGGTGTTTGACCGTTTTTTCATAAATCGAATTTAAGGGGCCCATGGGGAGGGGTGAAATTCTGAAAAAAGAAAATTGAAAGATACAAAGTCCTGACACACTCATCATCGCCCAGCCAAGACTATTAAAGTTAGAAACATGAAATTTTGGGAATATGTTCGTTGTAAGTCGAAGACGCCCACTAAGAAAGGGCTTTGGGATATTCAGGTTCTAAAGGGGTGTTAAGGGGGTAGACCTGCATTTCATTGAATAGCAATATTTCCCGATTGGTTTCATTTGTGGATGTGATACTCGGCATATAAACTGATCATTAAAAATAAGAAGACACGTGTCTGAGGGTTTTTCGATGTGGTGTATATTATGAGGTGAAAGGGGTGAAAAGTGGGGGTTGAAGAATTCCTAACGGAGCGTGTATCTCCTAAACGACATAGGCGAGGAGTTTGAACTCAGCGGAAAAACATCAGCCTAAAAGACAAGTAAATAGGTGTTGACCGTTATTTTTTTCATAAATCCAATTTAAGGGGCCCATGGGAAGGGGTGAAATTCGGGGGGGGGACAGGAAAGAAAGTGTCCTAACTGATTGACTGACTCACTCACTCTTCAATCTCAGGAAGTGAAAACTGCTTAAAAATAAGTAAATAAGTGTTCGACAGTTTCTTTTTCATAAATCAAATTTAAGGGGTTCATGGGGAGGGGTGAAATTCTGGAGAAAAAATGAAAGAAAATGTCCTGACTCACTCACTCACTCACTCACTCACTCACTCAATCATCGCCCAGCCAAAATTAATGAAGTTAGAAACATGACATTTTGGGGATATGTTCGTTGTATGTCAAAACCGTACACTAAGGGAGGATTTTCGGATATTCAGGTTCTAGAGGCGTCTTAAGGGGATGAACCTGCATGGGAAGGGGTGAAATTCTGGGGGGGGGGGGACAGGAAAGAAAGTGTCCTAACTGATTGACTGGCTAACTCACTCTTCAATCTCAGGGAGTGAAAGCTGCTTAAAAATAAGTAAATAAGTGTTCGACAGTTTCTTTTTCATAAATCAAATTTAAGGGGTTCATGGGGAGGGGTGAAACTCTGGAGAAAATGAAATGAAAGAAAATGTCCTGACTCACTCACTCACTCATCATCACCCAGCCAAAATTAATGAAGTTAAAAACATGACATTTTGGGGATATGTTCGTTGTATGTCAAAGCCGTACACTAAGGGAGGATTTTCGGATATTCAGGTTCTAGAGGGGTCTTAAGGGGGTTGAACCTGCATTTTATTGAATAACAATATATCACGAGTGGTTTCATTTGTGGATGTGATACTCGGCACATAAACTAATCATTAAAAATAAGCAGACATGTGTCTAAGGGTTTTTCGATGTGGTGTATATTATAAGGTGAAAGGGGTGAAACGTGGGGGTTGAAGGTTTCCTAACGGAGCGTGTATCTCTTAAAAGACATAGGTGAGAAGTTTTAAACTCAGCGGAAAAAATCAGCTTAAAAATTAAGTAAATCGGTGTTCGAACGTTTTTTCATAAATTCAACTTAAGGGGCCGATGGTGTGGGGTGAAATTCTGTGAAAAAAGGAGAGAAAGTGTCCTAACTGACTGACTAACTCACTCACTCATCAAACTCAGGGGAAAAAGACAGCTTAAAAAATAAGTTAATAGGTGTTCGAGCGTTTCTTCATAAATTCAATTTAAGGGGCCCATGGGGAGGGGTAAAATTCTGGTAAAAAAAAATGAAAGAAAATGACCTGATTGACTCACTCACTCATCATCGCCCAGCCAAAATTATAGAAGTTAGAAACATGAAATTTTGGGGATATGTTCATTGTATGTCGAAAACGTCCACTAAGGAAAGATTTTTGGATATTCAGCTTCTAAATGGGTGTTAAGGGGGTAAACCTGCATTTAATTGAATAACAATATCTCACGAGTGGTTTCATTTTGGGGATGTGATACTTGGCATATAAACCAATCATTAAAAATAAGCTGACACATGTCTAATGATTTTTCGATGTAATGTATATTAAGAGTAAAGGGGTGAAAAGTGGGGGTTGAAGGATTCCTAACGGAGCATGCATCTCCTAAACGACATAGGCGAGGAGTTTGAAACTCAGAGGAAAACAATCAGCTTAATAATAATAAATAAATAAATAATTTAATAAATAGGTGTTCGACCGTATTTTCATAAATCCAATTTAAGGGGCTCATGGGGAGGGGTGAAATTCTGGAAGAAAAACGTCCACTAAGGAAGGAATTTTGGATATTCACTCTCATCGACCAACCAAAACTATTTAAGTTAGAAGAATGATATTTTGGGATTATGTTTGTTGTGCGTCGAAAACGTCTACTAAGGAGGGATTTTTGGATATTCAAGTTCTAAAGGGGTGTGAACGGGGTTAAACCTGCATTTCATTGAAGAACAATATGACACGACTATGACGCGAGCGAAGCCGCGGGTACCTGCTAGTTTGTTCATATTTCTAAGATACCTATCTAGAAATCCTTAAATTACACATCTTGTACTTGATTTATTGTTTAACTTTAACTACGTCAATTATCTTTAAATTTTCTATTTATCAATCTTAGCAATATTTCAAAATCTTACGAAGATTTTAAAGCATATAAAAGGTTTAAAACCAAAAGAATTGTCAATTGCCTGGCGCAAGCTTTAGATGTTTTCGGAGGTCTGCGACCCCAATCTTATATATAAAAGTGAAAGTCTGTATGTGGGTATGTATGTATGTATGTGGGTCTGTTCCGTATACAAATCTACACCGTACCACCAATCTCAACCAAATTTTGCATACATATAGTTTAGGATCCAGAAGGAACCGCTGGCTACATGAATTTTCGATAGTCTTTCTCATTCTTCTGATTTCGGCCCTTTTGCACTCAAGCACAGGCTAATCAAATCATAAAATATACTCATGAAGGAATGGCAAGCCAGATAGTTTCCATGGCAACATATCTCAAGTCGAGACACGTCCGACTGGATGCCAGTTCTGCTCTGCACTACCGGTATAGAAAAAGAGGATCTTTACTTGAAATCCCGTTAGTTACTCACCTACTCACACAGCACTGTCAACCGAGTTTAGCATAACAAAAACTTGACACTATCATCTACTATATATATTTGTGAAATACCACTCACTCATTCATTCATCACGAAATCTCAGAAACCACCGACGGGTTGGAATGAAATTTGGTATGCAGCTTCCCAAAGGGCCGCAAATGCCCCCTAAGATAGGATTTTTGGATATTCAGGTTCTAAAGGGGTGTTAAGGGGGTTGACCTGCATTTCATTGAATTTCAATATCTCCCGATTGGTTTCATTGGGGGATGTGATACTCGGCACGTAAACTCATCATTAAAAATAAGAAGACACGAGTCTGAGGGTTTTTCGATGTGGTGTATATTATGAGGTGAAAGGGGTGAAAAGTGGGGATGGAAAGATTCCTAACGGAGCGTGTATCTCTTAAACGACATAGGTGAGGAGTTTGAAACTCAGCGGAAAACAATCAGCATACAAAATACGTAAATATGTGTTTGACCGTTTATTCATAAATAAATCCAATTTAAGGGGCCCATGGGGAGGGGTGAAATTCTGGGGGGGGGGGGGACAGGAAGAAAGTGTCCTAACTGATTGACTGACTCACTCACTCATCAAACTCAGGGGGGAAAAACTGCTTTAAAGTAAGTAAATAGCTGTTCGACAGTTTTTTTATTAAATCAAATTTAAGGGGTTCATGGGGAGGGGTGAAATTCTGAAAAAAGAAAATTGAAAGATAATGTCCTGCCTGACTCACTCACTCACTCACTCACACACTCATCATCGCCCAGCCAAAATTATTGAAGTTAGAAACATGACAGTTTGGGGATATGTTCATTGTATGTCAAAACCGTCTACTAAGGGAGGATTTTCGGATATTCAGGTTCTGAAGGGGTCTTAAGGGGGTTAAACCTGCATTCCATTGAATAACAATATCTCCCGATTGGTTTCATTGGGGGATATGATACACGACATATAAACTCATCATTAAAAAGGAAGAAGACACGTCTCTGAGGGGTTTTCGATGTGGTGTATATTATAAGGTGAAAGGGGTGAAAAGTAAGAATTGAAAGATTCCTAACGGAGCGTGTATCTCTTAAACGACATAGGCGAGGAGTTTGAAACTCAGCGGAAAAAATCAGCAAAAAAAAAATAAGTAAATATGTGTTTGACCGTTTTTTCATAAATCCAATTTAATGGGCCCATGGGGAGGGGTGAAATTCTGGGGGGAGTGGGGGGGAACAGGAAATAAAGTGTCCTAACTGATTGACTGACTGACTCACTCATCAAACTCAGGGGGGAGGGGGAACTGCTTTAAAGTAAGTTAATAGCTGTTCGACAGTTTTTTTGATCAATCATATTGAAGGGGTTCATCGGGAGGGATGAAATTCTGAAGGAAAAAATGAAAGAAAATTTCCTGACTCATTCACTCATGTTCGCCCAGTCAAAAATATTGAAGTTGGAACCATGGCATTCTGGGGATATGTTCGTTGTATCTCAAAACCGTACACTAAGGGAGGAATTTTGGATATTCAGGCTCTAAAGGGGTCTTAAGGGGGTTAAACCTGCATTTCATTGAATAACAATATCTCACGAGTGGTTTCATCTGTGGATGTGATACTCGGCATATAAACTAATCATTAAAAATAAGCAGACATGTGTCTAAGGGTTTTTCGATGTGGTGTATTATTATGAGGTGAAAGGGGTGAAAATTGGGGGTTGAAGGATTCCTAACGGAGCGTTTAGGCCTATCTCTTAAACGACATAGGCGAGAAATTTGAAACTCAGCGAAAAAAAATCAGCTAAAAAATTAAGTAAATCGGTGTTCGACCGTTTTTTCATAAATTAATTTAAAGGTCCAATGGGGTGGGGTGAAATTCTGGGGGGGAAAAGGAGAGAAAGTGTCCTGACTGACTGACTAACTCACTCATCAAACTCAGGGGAAACAGACAGCTAAAAAAATAACTTAATAGGTGTTCAAGCGTTTTTTCATCAATCCAATTTAAGGGGCCCATGGGGAGGGGTGTAATTCTGGTAAAAATAATTGAAAGAAAATGTCCTGTCTGACTCACTCACTCATCGCGCCCAGCGAAAACTATTAATGTTGGAAAAATGAAATTTTGGGAATATGTTCGCTGTATGTCAAAACGTCAACTAAAGAATGATTTTTATTTATTCGGGTTTTAAAGAGATGTTAAGGGGGTAAACGTGCATTTCATTGAATAACGATATCTCATGAGTTGTTTCTTTGGGGATGTGATATTCGGTATATAAACTAATCATTAAAAATAATCAGACATATATCTAAAGGTTTATCGATGTCGTGTATATTATGAGGTGAAAGGGGTGAAAATTGGGGATTGAGGGATTCTTAACGGAGCGTGTATCTCTTAAACGACATAGGCGAGAAGTTTGAAATTCGGCGGGATAAAACAGCTTAAAATACAAGTAAATATGTGTTCGACCGTTTTTTCATAAATCCAATTTAAGGGGCCCTTGGAGAGGGGTGAAATTCTGGGGTGATAAAACAGGAAAGAAAGTGTCCTAACTGATTGACTCACTTACTCACTCATCAAACTCAGGGGGAAATCAGCTTTAAGTAAGTAAATAGGTGTTCGACCATTTGTTTCATAAATCCAATTTAAGGGGTTCATGTGGAGGGGTGAAATTATCATATATAAATGAAATAAAATGTCCTGACTGACTCACTCACTCATCATCGCCCAGCCAAAATTATTAAAGTTGGAAACATGAAATTTTGGGGATATGTTCGTTTTATGTCGAAAACATCCACTAAGGTAAGAGTTTTGAATATTCAGGTTCTAAATAGGTGTTAAGGGGGTAAACGTGCATTTCATTGAATAACAATATCTCACGAGTGGTTTCATTTGGGGATTGATACTTGGCATATATACTAATCATTAAAAATAAGCTGACACATGTCTAATGGTTTTTCGATATAGTGTATATTATGAGGTGAAAGGGATGAAAAGTGGGGGTTGAAAGATTCTTAATGGAGCGTGTATCTCTTAAACGACATAGGCGAGGAGTTTGAAACTCGGAGGAAATCAATCAGCTTAAAAATAAATAAATAAATAAATAAATAAATAAATAAATAAATAAATAAATAAATAAATAAATAAATAAATAAAATAAATAGGTGTTCGACCGTCTTTTCAAAAATCCAATTTAAGGGGCCTATGGGGAGGGGTGAAATTCTGGAAGAAAAACGTCCACTAAGGAAGGATTTTTGGATGTTCGCTCTCATCGACCAACCAAAACTATTAATGTTAGAAGAGTGATATTTTGAGGATATGTTTGTCGTGTGTCGAAAAGATCTACTAAGGAGGGATTTTTGGATATTCAGGTTCTAAAGGGGTGTTAATGGGGTTAAACCTGCATTTCATTGAATAACAATATGACACGACTATGACGCGAGCGAAGCGAGACTAAAAATGAGATGGTGTGTGTGTGTCTGTGTATTACTCAATCACGCAAGTACCACTGGTCCGATTTACATGAATTTTACATGGAAGTAGCAGATTTACCTGGTTAACATACAGGTTACTTTTGATTTCAATACTTTGCACTTTTAAAGATGGCGACCATTTTAGTGACGTCACTCTACCCTTTGGTTTTAAACTTTCATATTTCCATTTCAAATAAAAAGAGAACGCTAAGAAATAGCAAACTTTTGATGGCATGTACGAGGTTAAAAATACCATTTTCTATCCGAAATGTATCTCCAACCGTTAGCGAGTAAAACCTAAATGTGTGCTATAAAACACGGTCAAGGCAGAGCGGTGTAGTTGGACAAAATGTTCCATCCTTAATCTCCCTCTGCGCAGCACCTCGCCTATCCCCTGTTTTAACTGTCACCTTCACATTTTGATTTATTTACGACCCGTAGCGAAGCACGGGTACTTCAGCTAGTTGTTTATAAAAATATAAATTATATATTTGTTACATAAACTACTTCCTTTTACATTGTTAAATATATTAAGATCTATTCTTTTGATTTATCATTTCTCAAACATAACGGTTAGGCAAGATCCTGTCTTCCTTGACTCTTACTAGGTTTATGCCCTTTTTAATAAAAAATAAATCCATTGATAGGGTTTTCACCACTTGTTGCATTTGAGCAAGAACTCTTAGTTATTAACTTAATAAAGTCTCTCTTAGCTTTAATAGCTAATTCTAACTGGCCAGTAAGGCAAGCATAGCTCGCTACGCCAGCTTCCTGCTTGTGGAGATTCTCTCTACCACTTATGGTTGGTTTTTCAAAATTTAATTGTTTCTCATTGTCTAAACTTTTAGTCGGCGCCTTGCTGGGTAAAAGCTTAGTCATTTCAAAATGCAACTATTGGTACACTTACCAAAATTATTCCCAAGGGTATAATTGCTTTATTCCTATCCTTCTTGGAAGCATTCGGTCGCCCTTTAGAAATTCTACAATTTCAAAAACTAAAATATCAAAGCTGATTCAAATTATTTGTATTCTTCAAAATACTTGTTTAGAAACAAACTCCTTTGAACAGATACACAATAAATCTGTTACCCTTTGCCTTTCCAGACACCACCTTTCCCCATAGTAGGTATATTTATGCTTGAGAGGGAATACGCTACAGCAACTTTCTTGCGAATAGCCTAAGTTCCAGCTGCGTTTCCTGTTAGCTTCGCCCAGGTCCCTACCCACTTTAAGTATCGGAAAGCGGATTTGCAGTGGCAGCTGCCTTTGAGTATACTTAAAGTTAAAATTATAACCTCTTTTGGACTCTCGTCCTATTTCTCCATCCTTTTTCTCCTGTCCGAAACCCACTTCTTTTTCTTCATCATCTTCCCTTGGGGGTTAGGTTATTCCCAAGCTAATAATCTCCTCATGGCTTCGTAGCTATGTTTAAAAATGGTATTATTATGCCATGGTAATCCACTGCATTCTTCACCAGGACATAATTACCATCCATGAACGGCCCGGGTCTCGAACTCAGGATCTCGTTCCTCCAACCAGGTTCCAAACTCCATCCTCGCGGTCGCTCGATGCACGAAATGGCGTCGCGATCAGTATTCACGCACTCGCGTTTCCCGAGATAAAATAACAGTATGTAGCAGCTGAGAGACATTCGATTGCAGCCATGTGTTATGCCCATCTCGATTGGAGATGTGTAACACATATTCTAAAAATTTTGCTTCGTCTGATACGAGAACAGCGTGTTGAAACACATGCTAAATCTGGTTGTCTTTGAGGGTCTCTGCTATGCTTTGAAAGTAGTGCTTATGTCATAGCTTAGGCTGTTCTTAATGGCGTCGCTCGGTCTCGTGTTCACGTATCAATACGCACTGGCATTGCAATGGCGATAGTCGTTGCTCGATAGCTTAAATGTCGAACACGACACTGACATTTCCGTAAGACATACTGGTACATGTCGTAACACACAGTAAGGTATTTTGACAAAGTCCGTCACTTCACGTATTTCACTACTTGGCTCAACTTACAACGAGTACTCCCGTGTTAAATTTCCTGTATGGAATCACATTGCGTTCTGACTATCAAGAGGTGGGTCGTTTCCGCACGACAGCTCCCTTCCCCACTCTAAGATATCCTAGTTCGAACTCTGTCGCTAGGACTGTCATATATGCATATCTTTATCATTTTTCAACTACTTATAATGCCATATACACTTGCATCAACTTTCTTGCATTCTGACAAGTTGTTTAATACCTATTTCAGTGCGTAAATCGCTCTAATTTGCTATACAACATTACAATATTTCCTCAGGTGTTGTGTCGTCATTAATACTGTAATCCAATAATATAATTTCTTCTTCATTACTTGTCACGGCCTTCGTAGATGCTCGCGGGACATCGGCTTGCCATATGATCCCTTACAAAGTACCGTATGAAAGTCATCAGCCTGACATGGAGCCCAAAACAGCAGGTTGGATGGAAATTCATCGGTAGGGTGGGAAACGGGACCAAAAAGTTTTCAAAAAAGTTAACAGCCTCTAGTAAGTACACCAATGCATAGGCAACCCATATCACGTCATTTTTCTCTCATTGCCAAACTTTGTAACCTATTGCCGATCATAGGTAACCCACACGCACGGACGTGATGTGGGTTGCCTATGCTTGGGCGTTTTTACTGTAGGCTGTACACTTTTTTTGAAAAATTTTGGTCCCGTTTCCCAACCTACCGATGAATTTCTATCCAACCTGCTGTTTTGGGCTCCATTGCAGGCCATAAGCTTCATTTCCATCCAACTCTGAAAACTCTGCCATGACGCGTTACGCGTCCAGACAGGGAGGGTTGGGGGTGCAAAAATTTCGAATTTGGGGGACGGAATGTCAATCATCGATCGGAAGGGGTTGATTTCGTGTCACCACTACTTCTAAGGACCTTTACAGCCCTTTCAGCGATTAAGACCTCGTTTCAGCCCTTAAAAAGGGCCTGATTCGAAAAATCATACAAACCGGGGTTGCAGGGGAAGGGGTGGTGACAAAGGCACAGCTCCTTTTTTGAAACGGTAGGGGAAGACCCCCGCATTCACAGCACTGATAAACATCTCGATTAAAACCTTCCTTAGGAGTGAATCGAGAGGGGGTGGTTTGGTCCCATGCCAGTTGAGGGTGTTAGGGGGTGTGGACATTGCCGGAGGCCTTAAGAACTTACTGCAATCAGCAACTGAGGATGGTGTGCAGGTTTTCAGATGGTTAAACACACCCGGTACCTTCTCAGACGCCCCCAATGGTAGTCCATGTTTAGGGGATGATGAATGGGGTTGAAAATGCCCAAACGTCAAATGTAACGATTTCTACGTGTTTGTGGAACCTTTAAGAGCAAGACTCATTCATTTTCGACTGCTTTGGCAACCTGCGACAAGTCCTGCAGTGTTTTTCGCAAACTTCAATTTGCGTTTTTCGAAAATGGGCTGGTTTTCGGGGTGCTACCCTGAAACTACTTAAGTTGGGGAGTTGTGCTTAAGCATATGCTTGGTAGGCGTCAGAACAAACGTCATACTGAGATTTCGAGCTTGTAGGTCAATTTTTCAAAATTTGGTGGCCTTTGAAAAAAGTGGTGCTTTAATTTTTTTGAGCAGTATATATGTAGCACCATCTGAATGTACTTTACTCGTCGAGTACAAAAATCAATCTGCTGTGTCTGCTCTGGTCTCAAACCTGCAACTCTCTCAGATTACCCTCATTCTTTCGGTGATATATCGATGTAAATTGCAGTCAAGCATATAACTGCATTCCAGGCAATTCCCAGATTTCTATGGAGCAAAACCTCAATAGAAATAGCTTCACATGAAAGCGTGTACCATTCAATGTAGTTTCTCCTCGCTGTATACTCTGTAATTTATATAAGATCGCCTTCTGCGTGAATATCTCGATAAAACTCGTTTACTGCTGTCAACATAATGATGACCTTGCCTGACTTAGGCATGCGCGTGACGAGTCTGTAGCCTTGGATTGAACATATGGTATCTTGCGGGTTAGTCTCAGCTCCCCTAACCTGCTGGAGTGAGATTTACGTAACACTTCTCGCGTCAATAAAACATCGCAATTCTGCGTGAATATAACTAAACCAAATCGCTATAACTTCATCAGGAAAATACTGTCAAAGTACCTAACGTAAGGACACGGACAATTCCTTCCCTTTTCCTTGCCTATCCCTCCCAATCAACCCATCCCTTCCCTTCCCTTCCCTCATAAGGCCCCTGTTCGCTTTGCAAGTGAGGCCGCCTGGGAGAGGTGCTGGTCCCACCTCCCCAGTTGTATCCCCCAACTCTATGTTTCAAGCTCCAGTAATGGTGGAATTCTCCGCTGAGTCCAAGGGAAAAGCCAACCCTGAATGGATAACCGACTAAAAAAATAAAGAATATCGAAGGAGATTCTAATTGCAAGTGCTCCCATCGAAGTATAAGTATTCCATAGAATTTCCCTCGGTATTATTTTGTTACTATATTTAACAAAAGGAAGACAACTGCATTTGACGTGTGCATATTAAGACTTTTTCAAGTCATACCATATTCGAACACTACAGTATGTAACGTTCAGGGAATCCAACCTGAAAATGCATGTGTTTGCTATATTACAGTATTAGTGCCCCCTCCCCAATAATCAACTGTGATCTCTCGTATCAATTCCGCAGTAAAACATAGGTGAAGTGGTCGACACAGACGAGATAGCTTAAGAAAAAAAATCTAGAACAAGAACTTATCAAGTATCGAAGCCCAATTCTTTCAATCGGGAGTCAAACGCGTTACCATTTCAGCCACGGAGTCTTACACATTGTAAGTAGTTCAGAATACATTACAAAGATAGTGAGAACTTTTGCGTTGTACATTAGACTTTCATTATCAAAAACGTTCTTTCCGGTTCGAATACGATTCTTTAGTCGTCGGACATTAGAAATATTAATGTTCACTTTTAAGGATAAGATTAATTTTCTTTTATTCTGTTGTGATGCCTTTGAAATGCTCAGGTGTTCGCCTAATCCATGGCCAGCTCGATCGCATCGCCTAGCCACGTGCATTTCCTCTGCATTGTGGGTAGCCTTCTATTTAATGAACTAATGAACTGAATACAATACGGTATCTCCCACTAGTGGCTCAATTAATACGTCTTCATATTTGTCAAACGTATGAATGAGAAATGGTTTACATACCGGGGTCACAGAGGATTTTGACTTGACGCAGCCTTAGAATGAGGAATGGTTTATATCCCGGTGTTACAGAGGGCATTGACTTGACACGTGCGGCAGCCTGAGTGATTCTGAATTTTCCTTTAAACCTCTTCAGGACCAAATAAAAATCACTCGTTGGAACAGGTAGACATGGGTCCATTATACATCTATTATAAACGACATTAAGAAAAAGAAAAATGTACTATCTCGGGGTTCGAACTTGCTACAAGACAGCTTGGCTGGCGTTACTTCAGCAATGCTTGATTTACCCACCTTAGCTACTGAGAGCCATGGGATATTACTGGCATATAATGAATCTATTCGTAGACACTTCCTGTCCAAACGTAAGGTTGGGTTATTCGGAGCTGTGATCGTTTAATTAAATTATGCATTATATTTGAGGCCATTGAATTAACACTGCCGTAAATGATTTCCGCGATATTCGCGAGCATGAACTCAACGGTTGAGTTGTACTAAGGCTGTAACGAGCAGCTACTCACGTTTTTAGGATGACAGTGATATACGCGTTAGTTGGGTTGCCTTAATCGAAAAAATATAAGGGACTTTTGAACCACTCGGTATAATTATATCACTTTCTTGTGGACACCATAACTATCGTCAAATTCCACCAATCACTTTGACATACATACATCATAAAACTTCAAACTCTCGTTCGAGATCGTTCATGGGATTTTTTTATATAACCCAACCTTACGCCAAGATATTAGCAAAATATTTTCGTATTCTAAACATGTGGAACTCTTGTAGGTATTGCGCCCGTTGACGCATGTTTGCACAACTACCAAATACCAAGATCCATGCTGAAAATTAACTGAACATACCCTGCGAGCGGCGGGAAGAAGGTGAAGCAATATCGCTTATAATTACATTTTTATGCACTTTAGACATCCATAAATCCTTAATTATTTAATCAACGTAATTCTGCGTATTTAAAATATGGTATACAACGCTTATGAGTGAAACCGTCAATTTACGCGGCTAACTCATGTCCAGAGTGAACGCCATATTTTGTGAAGCCATTACTTACTCATCGTTTGTTGAAGCAACATCTATGTGAATGTGAAGCACAAATAAGGACACGTTCCGTGAAGGGAATCCATGTGCTATGGATAAATCCGAGTATATTTGTCAAATGGACAGCCATCAGGGCATAAACTGATAATCAAATAATTGTGTACAATTAATAGCATTTAATCTGAGAAATATTTTGATTCACGGAGTGAAAATTATGGAAGCGTGCAACGCAAACTCTAAGACCACATGGTCGCATCCAAGTGTATTATAAACTGTGAATTGATAAACTGTGTAATCCTACAATAATACTTTTAAGTTTTGCCGGATGGGCAGTGATTATGATTTTTATTTTGTGTAAATAATTCGTGAAAGTTACGAGTGAACATCGCACAAGCAATAACTTAACGCCAGTGGCGGAGTGAAAATGGGCAATTTATTACCGCACCTTAGCATCAGTGAGTGCAAGTTTTCTTTAAACATGAGTAATATTATTACCAACGGCGACACTATAATCCTACTGAAATATGAAATCTTGGAATATAAACCCTACCACTCAATGCAAATGAATAGCAAAATCATGCGTGGGGAATTGGCAGTGGAAGGTGACCGGAAACAATGAGGAAATGATTTAAAATCGTAGAGGAGACCGCTTACAACATCTCATGGTGGGTCTCGAACCGACGGTCGCTGCATCTGTAAGTCAGATCTTGTATCAGTAGCGTTATTGTAATGAGTTGGAAACAGTAGATTTAATTTTAGTTTGGTTTCATTTTTAGGTGCACAATACAGGTAGCTATTATAAGAACACGTGTGGAAAGTTAAATTTTGTTAAAAATTTATAAACGCCAGGAAGGCTGTATTTTCAATGCCCATTTCGTATCGTTTCAAAACAGTTATTAACAACTTTTATTTTGTTAAGCTGATGACAAAGAAACTAGTTTTGGCAGGTGTTAAAACAAGGCCAAGGTTACATGTATAAGCCAAACCACTACACAGCACACTCGATTTTAGGCAGTGCATCTTTATTTATTTAGAAGGCTGCGAAATTCCTAGCATTATTATAAGCGGAATGCAGAGTTCCGTTATTCACATTTGTTGGCCAGATCAATACTTGAAAACAGGTTTATTTCTTTACGAGAAGCCAGACATGCAATGTATGCAATAGTATTTTGTAACTAGAGAACATAGGTTCTACCTCATTCAGGGAAGAGGCAATTTAATAAATGCACAATCTCACACTTTTGCTTGTATAAGAAACCTTATATTAATTCATAGCGTTGTTTGAATGTGTTCTACACACACATAATCTTTATGACCAGTATTTAAAATGTGTATAATTTAGGAATCCTCACTTATTTTAATTAACATTATTAGAGTATTATTGATATGAGTAGTGATGGTGGATCAATACCTCCGACATGTTATTGTTGTTATACCGGTGGTAACGAACTACTGCAGTCGTACCTAACCGAAGGGCGCCAGGATTGATGAATCCGTAATGGTAAGAGTGAGACACAGGGTGTCTAATAATGATGAAGTATTGGTGGAGACACAGGGTGTCTATTAAATTATTAAGTTATTATGCATTAGTTGGATACACACGTTACCTGAGTACACTGAACGCTTTTTAAAGGTCCATAAACTGAACAACTATACTGTGAGGAATAAATAATTGTGTGAAACTTTCATAATCTATGATAGGATTTTGTGAAAATAAACAAATCTCATAATTCCCTCTGAGCCTAAATAAAGATAATAAATATTAAAAATAAAATATTTTCTGGACCAAATGTTGACACTTAGTTATTGCTAAGTTATTTTAGATACATTTTGATACATTTTCACATGAATAGTCGACAACCAATAGGTGATGTGATAACTGTAGCACACACATCAGATTGGTAGAAATATGAGTCGATTTAATTGTTTAATTACCATCGCATTTGCAGGCTTTCCTATTTTCTACTTTATTAACACTTTGAAACCATGACCATTTGTTACAAACAGTAACAAATCGAGTACGCAGGCAGTGCCAATTGCACAACCATAGGAGTGCTGAATTATTGTATGCATTTGTGTTGTATTAGCATAGCTCTTTTTTTATTCAGCAACATTGTGCACATAGCTTGATTTTCTTTGTGATAAACGCGTCTCGTTTATTAATTAATAATATTTAGGACTAGCTATACACTTAAATCTAAAGATAAATGTTAGAGATGACACCATCATAGAATAAGGCAAATTTTCCCCTTGCTACTAAATGTAAATGTTTCTAGTATTTGTGAACAAGTAAATGTCTTGCTTTGCCGTAGATTCTTTTGATGTTTGATCCTCCCGTAGTCATTTCGATGTAATTGCTTAGGGCTGATCTTACGTGCCATTCCCTTAGCTTGTTCGTTCTTAGTCGAATTTTGTATTAGAACCATGAGAGTAATTTAGAACATGATTAGGACTTTTTTATATTTTATTTCAGGGCAGAATAGTATCGGACTAGCCGTTTGCAACTCTCATGCTAGGCTAGGGATCTATTCTGAATAAAATTTATTCGTGATTTTAACATAAGACTGATCTCTCTTTTCTTGTTGAGTTTTGTTATCGATGCATTCCTCTGAGCTGGTTAAAGATCGAACCTTACTAATTCGCGATACCCCCGAGTGCAGACTTTGTGCTACACCAGCCTACGAATGTGTCGTCCCCTATACCTGTGTGTTAACTGGAAGAGGGTCTCGGAAGGGTCATTTGAAACCGGTGGCTCCCCGAAACCTTCGGCCAGCGGGCACAGTATACAATAATAATTGACTAATTTAGTGTATTCAAATATGTTCCTTTGTCCGGTGAAATCTACCTCTGCCTTCCGGCGTGCCGAGAGGGATTCTTATTATGGACTAGTCGTCGCAGATGGTTTCCACAGTAAGAAAACAAGAGAAAATACAAAATATTAATTAACTAAAATAATAAAATAGAGTAGTCATCTGATTTTAAAGCTACCATGATTGGCGGGAGGAGGAAGCCTGTGGAACACTGTCGGACTTAGTAGACATTGGTCCGCCAGTGCCCGTTGTCCTGTGAAGAGAGTGATTTGCCGATACATGTACAAGGGGCTGCGTTGTGACACATAGATAGGTGACGATGGGGTGCCATTAAGATGACTGACACTGTGGGGAATACGCCACATGTGGCTCGGGCGGCGTGCTCCCAACTCCTTGCCAGCGCGTCACGTGAGTCCCATGTATTACGCCTAAAGTCATGCCGCAGATTTACATTGGTTATTATTTAGTTGTTGGTATAATAGGCTATTTTTAGCCTATTTACATTTATGAAAAATAGGCTTCTGAGATCACCTTTTGTCCGTGTGCGTGTGTATGTGTATGCATATGTGTATGTGTGTGCGTAAGTCTGTGAGTGGGCCTTTCCCTAATAAAATCTAAACAGTTGAAGCGATTTCAATGAAACTCGCGTAAGGTTATACTCCAACCCCGACCGTGCCCTTAAAATTTTAGTAAGTTTCACAAATCCAACATGGCGGCTGTGCGAAATATTTCACTGATATCACTCTCAAATGTTGTACGGTAATAAAGTGCTCTGCTAGAAGTTTAAGTATGTGAATTTCAAAAACCTGTTAAGTACAAAACTAACATGGTGCCCAAGAGAAGTTGAAACATTTAGACAGACGTTTCTCACGACTTAGCCATCTGAGCGCAGTGAAACATGGTACAGCAATTGTTAATACACATTGTAATGAACTGACATCTAATTTAGTTCATTTTTTTGTTAATCTTATTTTTTATATCTTGTGTGGTTGCTAATCATGCGATCGAACTAAACTTTTGAATCATAAACCTAGGCAATAGTCGTCATCTAATAGTAAATAACTCTATGGCCTACACATATAAAAATCTAACATGGCCACCATCCGAAATATTTAGACGGTTCTCAATATCTACGAATCTATGACAGCAATCAAACAGAAATTTTGTTTGTTGATAAAGGTTATGGACATAAGATCACCTACGGGACTTTCAATAAACTGGTGAGCAGATATCTTACATGGCGATCACGCGATATTTAAATATTTAAATGGACGTTTCTCTCGATTTAAAGATCCGAGTGCAGTTAATCTTGGTATGGTAAATGAGAAATTAAAATCCACAGCTTGCTTCCAATCGACCGCCCATCTATCGGCGAGGATATGAACTGCGCCGGCTGCCGAAGCCTGTCATACTCCTCTGAGGATATGATTAAATTTAATGAATAACAGATTAAATAAAATGGTAGTGGAGAGTGTTGCTGGAATGAATTTTTCCACTGGGAAAACCGGAGTACCCGGAGTAAAACTGTCTGCCTCAGTTGTGTCCAGCACAGATCTCACATGGAGTGACCCGGATTTAAACCACGGACCTAGCGGTGAGAGGCCGGCGTGCTGCCGCGTAAGCCACTGAGGCTTTGGTGTGGTATGGTAAATGCTTATACAAATTTTAAACCTCTGAGATATATTGTCATTTAGACATTCACGGCCCGTGTTACTATTCATAATGTTGAATTTTGGGCTTATGCCGTGTTTTATATGATTAAAATTCGACGCGTTTCGAAAGAAACCATGTCTTTCTTCGTCAGGAATAATCTGGAATACGACAATGTTGCTAAGAGAAAGCAACGAAGAACATATAGAAGGTGCCCAAAGATGGACGCCATTATAGCCCCATGTTAGGGACAACGGAAAGCAGCAGTGAATTACTTTCTCAGGGTTCTGATAATAGGTAGCCAGGATTCACTGAGATTGTAGCCGGTGTCTCGGTTGAAATTATCTGGGTGTTTACGTATTTCAACTGCCTCCCTGATGATTCTGGGACGATATTGCTTTATACGGGCAAGAACATCCACTCCTTGGAACATGACATCATGGCCAGGTGTTAAAGCATGATCGGCAACAGCTGATTTATCAGGTTGAATGAGCCTGATACACCTATTTTGTTCCTTAATGCGAGTGCATATTGTTCTCGAAGTCTGCCCGATGTAAACCTTGCCACAAGTACAGGGAACTCTGTAGATACCCGGTTGTTCGGGCAGACTTCGAGAACAATATGCACTCGCATTAAGGAACATAATAGATGTATCAGGCTTATTCAACCTGATAAATCAGCTGTTGCCGATCATGCTTTAACACCTGGCCATGATGTCATGTTCCAAGGAGTGGATGTTCTTGCCCGTATAAAGCAATATCGTCCCAGAATCATCAGGGAGGCAGTTGAAATACGTAAACACCCAGATAATTTCAACCGAGACACCGGCTACAATCTCAATGAATCCTGGCTACCTATTATCAGAACCCTGAGAAAGTAATTCACTGCTGCTTTCCGTTGTCCCTAACATGGGGCTATAATGGCGTCCATCTTTGGGCACCTTCTATATGTTCTTCGTTGCTTTCTCTTAGCAACATTGTCGTATTCCAGATTATTCCTGACGAAGAAAGACATGGTTTCTTTCGAAACGCGTCGAATTTTAATAATATAAAACACGGCATAAGCCCAAAATTCAACATTATGAACACTGAGATATAATTTGTTTAATTTGTTTTCATAACCTCAAGTTGGTGGCAGTGCAAAATTTTAAAATCTTGTTGTCTTATTTTTTGTGTCTAACATGCGATTGAAGTTTGAATAATACACCTGCGCAATAATATTCGTGTAATAGTACACTAATCTATGGCCTACATATATAAAAATCCAACAAGGCGACTATCCGAAATACAGTACTTAGACGTTCTCAATATCTACGTATCTATTACAGCAATCAAACTGAATTTTTGTATGTTGATAGAGGCAATTAGGCTAACATAAGTAGCACTGGCTTAGGACCAAAATAGCGTATCTACAATGGTAATCCTATTAAGATACGCTATTCTGGTACTAAGCCAGCGTAGGATGTTATGAAAATAGGCTACTTAGTTCTTCACGGAACTACTTGTTTAAAGCATAAAAGCAGAAAAAAATTACACAAGGTTCACGCCAAATGTCGATTATGATGCTAATATATAACAAGAAGTTCCGTGACGAACTAACGAGCCTACTTTTCTTAAAATTTAAGATTCATGCCAATGATTAATCTATATGGATCTAGCCTATCTAGAATAATGACGAAATTAAGTTGGTAATATCGAAATTTCTAATTAGTTCGAAATACTGTATACCTGGCATTATGTAGCCTAATAGAGAACTACAGTTGGCAGCCCTGGTGACTGAATATATTCTTAGTTACATCTCTTAAGGTACAGAATACAAAATTTGATTGAAGTCCAATGGATAGCATGGACGTTGCATGCAGTTAAACATTGGATCTAACAGCGCGCGTAAAATCATGTTGGCAATAATGACATACATTTATTGGTCAGAAATCATCTGAAATAATGTGATCTATTGTTGTGTCAATTTTGAATGAAATCCATTAGTTAGTATAGAAGTTACATGCATTTTAAAATTGGACCTATCAGAAGGCTTAGAATCGTGTTGGTAGTACTGACTTAGGCCTATATTAGTTACTCTAAATTAATCTAGAATGCCAGGTACTATACGTGTGCAAAGTTTAGAGATATTGGCTTGCATATTTCCTGATGTATTGATATTAGGGTAACAAAAATAGAGACAGTATTTATTAACAGTTGGCAGCCCTGGTTATTCTTAAGAATCGGCATAGTCATATCTGTTATGGTACACTTAGCACACACGAAATTTGGTTGAAATCCAAATGATAGTATAGAAGTTACATGTATTTAAAGTTGGACCTCTCAGCAGGCTTAGAATCATGCTGGTAGCACTGACGTATATAAGTTACTCCAAATTAATATAGAATGTCAGGTACTATACGTGTGCATAGTTTAAAGCTGTCGGCTTGCATACTTTCTGCTATATGGGTATTTGGATAAAAACAAATTGAGAGCATTTATTAACAGTTGGCAGCCCTGGTGGCTCGTATGTATACGCTCAGTCATATCTGTTTATGTACATATAGCACATACGAAATTTGGTTGAAATTCAATTGATAGTGTAGAAGTTATATGCATTTAAAATTTGGACTTATCAGCAGGCTTATAATCATTTTGGCAACACTGATATGTATGGCCTCCTGGAAATTAAACTGCAATATTATTATCTATACGTGTGCCAATTTTGAAATAGCTCCCATTCATACCTTCCAAGATATCCAACATGGAGCTCAAATTTGAATTGTGATTTTTCAGCAGTTGGTAGCACTGACATCATTTTCAAATATGGCCATGAGATATTCTTTACTCCTACCAAATTTTGTTTCGATTTCTGCAGCCGTTTAGGAGTTGATAGTGGGGGACACACACACAGCCAGACAGACAGACAGACAGACAGAAGGACAGACAGACAGACAGACACACATTTGCCCGATCTCATAAGTCTACTTTTTCCTCATTTTTGCAAAATGTGAAAAGTAGGCTAAAAATGAGATGGTGTGTGTGTGTCTGTCTGTCTGTCTGTCTGTTTGTTACACAATAACGCAAGAACCACTGGTCCGATTTAAATGAAATTTTGCATGGATGTAGCTGATTTACCAGGTTTACATATAGGATACTTTTGATTTCGATATTTTGCACTATTAATAAAAATGGTGACCATTTTAGTGACGTCACTGCACCCTTTGGTTTCAAAATTTCATATTTCCATCTCAAATAAAAAGAGAACGCTAAGAAATAGCAAACTTTTGATGGTACATATGATCTTTAAAATTTAATTTCCTATCCGAAAGGTACTTATCACTTTTCGTGTATCTCCAACGTTTAGCGAGTAAAACCCACATTTGTGACGTCTCTACACCCTTTGGTTTCAAACTTTCATATTTCCATTTAAAATAAAAGGAGAACGCTAAGAAATAGCAAACTTTTGATGGCATACACCAGCTTTAACATATAATTTCTATCCAAAAGGTCCTTATCACTTTTCGTGTATCTCCAACGGTTAGCGAGTAAAACCTAAAGTTGTGCAATAAAACACGATCAACACCGAGCGGTGAAGTACCTATATGAAAATGAAAGTTTTTTATTTTCTGAATTTCTACGGAAATTTGAGTTCCTACACGTTTCAGACTGTTTTATGATGGATGCGCGAGAAAATATATTTTTTGTTTGTCAGTTTGTTTGCTTGTCCGTAGACAAATTTGTTCCCTTATAACTAGAGAACGGCTGGGTTTATCAACGTAAAATTTGGTACAGATATCCATCAGAGGCACGACACTAATCATAGATGTAACTCTTCTCCGTACCTCTCATTAAAGGGGGCCTACCCCTTAAAACATGCTGAAATAGGCGTAGAAGGACGAGACAAAGCTCATTTTCATCCCCTCAATGTGAGAGACAAAACTCGGGGGCCCTAAAGGGTCTCGGAAAACCACATTTTAAGGCCCTAAAACCAACCGTTTTTGATATATTCCCAGAAAATTAATTCCATTTAGGGCCGATTGTATAAGGCATTTGATCTCAGTTCACCAGATTCAGCTGATCTTAGCGCATGCTGAACTCAGAATTTCTGTTGTATAAACGTTAATCTAAGATCACCGTGTCTTGGTCTGAGTTCATATTTAACCGGCGACAGTTCTCGGTTCAGCCATGTTGATCTTAGTTCACAGCTGTTGTCCGTGAAACATTTTAGCGGTTAGATTCCAGTTCTAGACTGCATTTAAAAGAGTAATATGTTAGAAAGCTTGTACATTAGCAGGTTATACGAAGGTTCTATTTCTTTCTGGACTAGGCCTAATTTGTGCGTGCTCGCTCTAAACGATGATGCATTTTATTCAGAGTGATTTTGGATTTTGAGGGGGAAGAATGCCGTTCTCCCAAAAATCGTGTCTTATTGAGGCAGATGAACGATATATTTCTTCCGTTTTAAATAAATTTCAAAACACGGCCGGTTTTTTACATTTTATTGTGTTAGGTCACCCATAAACTATGTTGTTCTTGCCTGTACAAGTCGAGGGTTAGCCTACTAGGCCTAAGGGCTATACGGACGTAATACGTGTTCACATTTGATAAAAATGTATGTTTGCACTCCAAACTGTGTTTTTAATCAGCGATGGTATTGTAACCTTTCTTTATATCGTTGACAAATGCACCAATACCGTACGAATGCGATGCACAATTTTGAGGTTAAAAGCATTGCGAGAGGTGCTTCATACCACCAGTAATATAGTATTAATACCGGTACCACACACATACGGTAGGCTACGGTAATAGTAGTAATAAATGACTATTTTATCCACGGTACTTTTTGTTTTTGAAAGTGGTAGGCCACTGGTACCGGTACTTAATTTTACCTTACCTAATAAGGTAGCCTATTAGATATCCTGTAGAAGAACTACCAGAGGCCTAGTATTCACGTGACACACACTTCACATTATTTAAGCCCATAGCCTATGCCAGTAAACATGCACCACAACAATTGCAAGTACATAGCTGGGTGCCATAAGCTACGGTACTTCTAAATAGTCCCTCGTGTAAATTTAGATAGGCCTTCATGCACATTTCAATGGCGTACATTTATGCAAAATGTTTGATCAAGAAATCTTTGCTAGGTATGTGAATTTATTTGTACTGAGAAAATGTTTTTTAACATTTCCATCTATCCTATTTTGCTTCCATTCATCTCCACTCCCCACCTTTTATACTCTGCTCATGTGTTAGGAAGATTTAATTAGAAAGCTAACTATTGCAATGGGTCCCATGTTTCGACTTCCGGAAAATTTCGACATATCTTCGCGTTTCACATCCCCCAGACCCCAAAACCACCGCCAGATCAAATGTTTATATATAATTATATATATATATATATATATTGTACCCGATACCTAGTTGAGGCTATCGGCTACGCCAGCTGACATTAAGCCGTAGTTGAGATTTATGGGAAGAATTGTAAAGATAGCGCTCAAATCGAGTAGAGGAGAATATTAGGAAATGACGTAGAATGCCAAGGATCAAGAAGGCACTGCCAGTCAGGTAGATGGAATTATGGGAGGAATATTAAAATTTTATTAAGATCTTTATGGAACAGTATATTTAATCATCTCAGAAGAGAAGAAATGTCAAGCATTATATATTGTAATAACTTGAAGAAAGACAGATAATCCCTTAAGTTATTGTATAACTTAATGGCCGAGATGAAGGTGGTCGAGATTATATTCGTGACGCACGACAGCAGAACGTGGGAGAGCATCACGTGACTGCGCCAGGTACGAGCTCCTTAACGCAGTCCAGACACGTCAGTCGAGTTCAGCCAGCAAGCTGAGTGGTTCACATGCGCAGAGCGTACGGTAAAGTTGAGCGGTGCACGGCACTTGTTACGTAAAGCGAAGGCGACAGTATTACTTAACCAAGCAGGGAGCAGGAAGTAGGTCAGTGAGCCAAGGCGAACAACGCAGGGCAGACGGCGAGAAGACCGGTTCCGATGCAAGCTATGTGGGCCGTGTACGGAGGAGAAAAAGCCGGGGTTCAGAACAGCATTGTAATACGAGTTTGAGAACTTTATTTCGAGCTGCATTTTATAACGCAGAACAGTATAGCAAAGCGGCATGGCGAGGCTGGCTTTAAGCATAGTTCATTCTGGAACAATGCAGTAGATCAGAGCGGGCTAGTTCCGACTTTTATACGCAGGCAACATTAACGAAGCTGAACTTCATTTCAACATTCAGTTACAACATTGAGTTGGGACTTGTATTCAGTAATAGAATTGTGCAGGCAGATAGTTACAATATACTGCAATTATGAACTTAGATATTCAAATTACATTACGACTATGCATTTCATAACGGAATATGTAGAGCGACCATGGGGTCCAAACAACATTAACGCTTTTAAGCAAACGAACTGTTACAATTGTATGCACTTATGAACATTGGCACGTGCATTAATAGAATTCTTTTTCATGAATTGTCATAAAATATCGAGTACGAACACAGCTACAGGGTGTTTCAAAAATGTATACACTCTCATAAATAAAATTTATTTTCTACAAGTGAGACTTAACCGCTGTGGAGATTGAACTTTTAACAAGCAAACCGAACATTGTATGAGACAGTGGCGTAACATAAAAGAAGAATATGGGGTACGCTGCTTTTATGAACTTTTGCGTCAGGTTTTGGACAGTATCCATTATGGATAACATGCAGTTCATCATGTCGGAGTAAACGAAGACAGAGACGCGATGGCACCACGGAGCGATGGATTCGATTCCTGAGGAAGAGGAGGTCTAACAGCTGATTCACTTGGGATATGAAGGCGATCGTTATTGCGTGGGTGAAACGATATTCACGTCGATCTTTCGAGAAATTTATTACACACAAGAATAATCGACGATCTTTGAAATATAATAACACCTGATATGAGAAGGTACTGTAAGAGTTATGACTTTCTAATATGATATTTTCATGAGCACTGGGCATACATGTATATATTTTTCTAGTAGGAGTTCTACAATTATTTAGACATGGCTTAAACATTATTTGTCCGAGTATTGCTAGAATATGGCGTTACCATATGATATGGCAGGCACCATTATACGAAATTCTCACCATTGGTTGGCTTTATTAAGCAGATGTTTGGTCTTTTAGACATTTTCCAGTAAGGATAGTTTTTCCTGGATAGTTAAATTTTTTGTGACAAGTATTTCGAACTCGTGATCTGCAATTGGATTATTTAAATGACTTCGTCAGTTCATTGCATACTAGCGAGTGTGTATTATTCATCAGTAGGGATTTTTCCATTGGATTGTTTGGAGATATTAAGATGTTATTCACTCAAGTGAATGAATATCGCTTTTATATGACAACTAGAGACTTGTTGATTCCAATCTGGTACATTCACTCATGAGACGACGAGATGGGGCCTTTCGTATTTATACGATTGCGTGGTGGTACACATCTTTACCCATCGTTCAGGGCATTATCATGTTAAACGACGGGGCAAGGCCTTTCGTATTTATACGATCGTGTGGTGGTTACGCATCTTACTTGCCATTGAGGCACTCATTTTTATCATCCGAGTGTACTTGAGATTGTAAGAGGATCAAACAAGGCACTACTAGTCACATATCAGTCGAATTTTGTTAAATAAATTAAAAATACATGTCAGAGGGTTACATTTTGTAATTCTTGTTTGCCAATCCAATATTTTGTTGCTATACTCTTTTGAGAGTACTTTCAGTTTAACAGCTGTAACAGCTGATGCTTTTGATAATTTTTATGGTTGAATTTGATACCTTTGAGAAGGATTTAAAGTAATTGAATCTTATAAGATGAATCATTAATGGTCAGATTTATTTTAAGGCAGATCAGTATTGCATATTTCGATGTGAGAGATTATAGCACATTGGTGTTTTTCTGTGAAGTGAATTATGAGAATTTTAAAGAGAATTTATGCTATTTGAAAGCAGATTTTGAATTTGATTTCGATTACTAAGGTAATATTTTTCCTAATTGTTTAAGAAGTTGTCTAGATGTGATCAGATTAATTACAGTTATTGGAGATTGTGTGCGTTGATAATTTGAAGCCAGTTATGTATTTTTGTAGATCATGCAACGTGATTAAGTGAAGTTTGTGATAGGCATTTTGTGGAAGCTGCCAAGTGGAAGTTGCAATATTGCTAATGTATTTTGAAGCAGACATGAGGTTGTCGAGCCCCGTCTAGCATAATTTTGAGATTTATGCTGTGCGCTGAATATTTATGGAGTTTGTGGAATAATTGTGGTATTCAAATGTGATATTTGATAAAGTGAAAATATATAATGTAGTTGTGGATAGTGAGATCCAACGTGAATTTGTGAAGGCAATAATATTTTTGGCATGATAATTAAATACGAGATATAACTTGGAAGTGATAAAACTGTAAGACAACGTTCTATAACCCATATTAAACAATTTGTTAGGAAATTAAACAAATAAATAATGTTGATAATACGAGATTTTCTGATAATAATAATTAAAGAAATAATGATCTGAAGATTAAGCATATTAATGATCCGACCTAATGAAATAAAAATCAGAATGACTAGATGAAATAATAAAATCTAAATAACCAGATGAATAAAATTTAAATAAGTTGATAAATTAAATTTTGGAATAGATCAATGAATTAAATAGATGGATGAATTAAAGATTGAATAAATACGCTGATTTAAAGAAATTAATAGATGATTGAATAAATGATGAATAACTGAATTGGAAGGTGATAATTAAATAAAGAAACTGATGATTAATAAATTTAAATGAATTTAAATAAATTTATTTGAGAAATGATTTGAAGAATTGCAACTTGTGTAGATGAATTAAACAATTAATTTTGATGATGATGATAATTATAACCAATGAATAGTGGATTTTCTGTGATTCACAAATAAGCAATGATTAATGACAGTGTAAATAGTGTAAATTACTTATTCGATGTTTAGGAGCATTTTACTAACATATTCAGCATTTGAATAATGCCATGCAAGCCATAAATTATGTGATATTTAAAATATGTGATTATAATATATGTGTTTAGACAGATTAGTTATATATTTTTTGCATCCACATTCATGATGTTGATTTAAAGAGAAATTAGGTCTCAGTTATCACGAATGTCAGTGACGCAAGGCATAGTGCTACGGTGATCCTGAGAACCCGAGAGAACTATAGAAATTTTTCCTATTTTATGTGGATTAAATACACTTTGAGTAGAATGGAGATGGTTCGATTTTCTGGACAATGGCAATTTAACGTTGGCATTCGACCATGCTCTTAGGTAGGATGAGTGTTTAATATGTCTGTCTGACTATCAAAGTTGAATAAATTTGTTTTTATCTTTGTTGTGATCTGATGGTGATGTGATTTTCCTTTTTCTTTCCTTCTCTTAATTAAGGCTTAACCAGGAAGGATGTGGTTTGCTAGGGATTCAGTTGATGGCGCCCATTTATATTTGTATTTTTTAATTAAATTTAAACCTGTAACGACCCTGGAGATACTTTATCTTGTGTTACCCTCTGCTTTTGAGATATTTCAACTGAATTTCCGACACATTCCTTATTTGACTAGAGGTTCATTTAACTCCGCTCTGTCCTGGAAATCCAGGAATGCGATGTAATAGCAGATGGGTCATCGCATCCCCAGGACGAACGGGTACAGAGAGAGAGGGAGAATTGGCTTTACCCGTCTGTGGGGATTCGATTTTGTTTATTCTATGGAATCACATCAGATTTGGATTACGGAGAGATTGATCTCAATTTCATTTAATGGTGTTATAAAATTTATTAAACTTAGTCATACAATATACTTGTATGCCCATTCCAGTGATCATGTTAATCATATTAGTATTATATCACGTTTAGTTATAAGTCATTTTTCTTATACCCAAGTGAATGCAGCAATTGATACATTGTGAAGTGTTGTTGTCTTACGTCTCTGAATAAAACGTTCATTGAAAAATATAATTATGTTACCGGAAGATTTAGCTAAGGTGTTAGGAGAGTTACAGAATGGCATGTCTAGTATTGCAGTAACTATTTCTAAAATGGAAACAGAAGTTAAAGAGCAGATAACTGATTCAGAAGCTAGATGTAGGGAAAACTTAAAAGCTTTACAGACTAGTAATGAAGATAATTTAAAGTCATTAGAGACTAGGTTACAGTCAAATAGTAAAGATGAGTTGATGTCATTGCAGACTAGTAACGAAAATAATTTGAGATTATTGGAAGAAAGATTACAGTCAAATAGTAGGGATGAATTAAAATCATTACAGGCTAGCAATGAAAATAATTTGAAAGCTAATGAAGCTAACTTGAAGGATAGTTTTAAATTATTAGAAACTAGATTACAAGCTCGTAGTGAAGAGAATAACACAGAGTTGAAAAACAATTTAACTAGTTTGGAGAATAGATTAACACTAAAGAATGATGAAATCTTTAAGGCTTTATAATTAGATATAAAAGCAGTAGAAATGAAAGGAGAGGAAAATGTGCAAATATTAAGGAAGAATATTATTGATTTAGAAATTAGAGAAGAAGAAAACATTCTTAATTTAAGAACAGATGTTATGTCTATTCAGAAAGATATTAAATCAGATGTATCGAAGTTGAGATTCGACATTGATGGTTTAGTGGAAGATGTAGGCAAAATACAAGAGTAGTCTACCGAAGTATCTTTCGAAACTAAAATCAAAGGTCTAGAAATGAATCTAGGTAATGAAATCAAAGGTTTAAAGTCAGTATAATAATAATATCGTATGGCCTCGGGTGCCTGGTGCAAGCTTTGTTAATTGACACCCAGAGGGTAGCTTGCATGTCGAATTTCGTCGTTCCTTTGAACGCTATGAAAGTCAAGGAGGTTAGATATCTAAACTCCTTGACACTACAGCGCTTTCAAGTAGAGAAAGGAGGAACTTTGTGTTGGCGGAAAATCCCGAGATTAATTTTGCCATTGAACACGGCTTACTGAATTCAAATGGGTTCTTTAACATGCCAACAACGTATGACATGAGTATCGTGATTTTTGTCGCCTTCAAAAATCACTTACCATGGTCAGGGGCGAACCTGCAATCTTGGGGTTGGTAGTCCGACACTATAACCACTCACCCACCGTGGCAGGCAATTGGGACCGTTAAAGAGGAAGTCTTAGGAGAGGTTAATTCTAACTTAAAATCCTTACAAAACCAATTGCAGATAGACATTAGGAAAATTGATGATGATATAGAGCAAAAAGTTAATGAAAACTTAGCTTTATTTAAAAATAGAGTCGGTGCAATGGTGGAAGAACGGTATAGTGAGGTCGATGCCGAAGTAAAAGAAAAACGTGCAGGGTTGGATGAGAAGTTAATCGCAGGTATGGCGAACTTGGAAGCGAGATTTACTGAGAATAAGGAAGCGATGAAGATAGTTTCAACTCAGTTTAGGACAGATGTTGATCAGTTAAAGGAACAAGTCGCGTCAGTAAAGACCACATGCGAAGACAAGATAGACAAATTAAAGAACGATTTAGATGAAAGTAACAGAACGCAGAATGTTACGTCGTTAGGTGATTTGAAGACTCAGGTCAAAACGGTAGAAAAAAGAACAGAAGATAGAATGACTAAACTAGAATCTATAATAAATAGTTTCACAAGTCAAAATGTTACAACGGGGGAGGTATCGATGAATCAGACACCGATAGACCGCAGTATGAACAGTCAAGATGTTAGCGTGGGAGAAGACCGTCAAACGCAACAGAATGAAACATTCGAAAGGGCTAGTTCAACCCCTCAAGATAATCCGAATTCGAATAGGAGTACGTTTGGTACGAGTGAACGATACTCAGGTCCAGTGACCATCATCAGAAATTTGGACGACAAACCAAGGAAGTTTTCAGGAAACACAGGAGTCACACCAGTCGAATTTCTGAGGGATATTCGCGATTATATGGCGGAACATAGAGTAGTCAAGGAAAGGGAACTAAGGATAGTCGATCGCACCTTAGATGGGCCTGCGTTAACTTGGTTTCGCGCATTCAGGAGCAATTTTGCGAATATGGAACAATTTGCCATAGCATTCTTAAGGAGATTTTGGAGTGCGGAGGATCAGCTGAACATAAGAGCAGAAATGTATTCGAAGCGTTACTCTACGACACATCCAACGCATTATGCTAATTACTTTACTTCGCAATTGGATAAGTTGCAGTTTTTGATTCCTCCATTGCCAGAAGAAGAGCTTTTGCAAGCTATAGCAAGACAGTTGCCAATTGAGGTACAACGATCACTCATAGCATCGGGAGCGAACACACTTGAGCACTATGACGATATCTTACGACGATTAGACTACACAAGCGCTCAAATCACACCCAGAACTGCACGGAACGAGAATCGAAACACGCAAGAGGTGAATGCGGTAGTCGTCGATAACGCAGCACAGACTGATAGAAGAGATTCCTGGGGAAACAGAAGGAACGAAGGGAATAGAGGTAATATTCACAACGTTCGCGGAAATGATCGATATCGAGGACCATACGAGAGGCCATACGATCAGGACGGAAGAAACAGTAGATACAGGAACTATGATCAGAATTCCAGATACCAGAATAGGAAAAGGTACAATAATAGATATCGAGGTCGATACAACTGGAACCAAGGTCAACAATCTAATCAGAACGATAGGCAGGATAGCAGAAGAAATGATCCAAATGAAAGACAAGACAATCGAGAATATGGAAGATCAAGGCAAGAAAGTAGACAGCCTAGTGCACCACCCGATGAGATAACTAGAGATGTTCATCGAGCAAGCACGAGTGATGAAGGAAGAAATAAACGACAAAGTAATGCAGAAGCAGAATACTAATCATTGGGAATCCATCATCATTGTTGAGAGATAGCAAGTCAAAGAAGAGGATTTAATTTAAGGAGATACAGTACATCGAGGGAATGGATACTAATGAAGTTGTGGGGACTTTTAACGCAGCTAGCATTAGAAAGTATCATTAAGCTGAATAAGAGGATTATAGAGCTATCGTGTACATATGTTGTGTATAGAATGCCTGAGAGTGTATTTTTTTCTCAAGCCTGATAAAAAAAGGAGACGTACGGGAGAGATGTACCCAATACCTAGTGGAGGCTATCGGCTACGCCAGCTGACATTAAGCCGTAGTTGAGATTTATGGGAAGAATTGTAAAGATAGCGCTCAAATCGAGTAGAGGAGAATATTAGGAAATGACGTAGAATGCCAAGGAACAAGAAGGCACTGCCAGTCAGGTAGATGGAATTATGGGAGGAATATTAAAGTTTTATTAAGATCTTTATGGAACAGTATATTTAATCATCTCAGAAGAGAAGAAATGTCAAGCATTATATATTGTAATAACTTGAAGAATGACAGATAATCCCTTAAGTTATTGTATAACTTAATAGCCGAGATGAAGGTGGTCGAGATTATATTCGTGACGCACGACAGCAGAAAGTGGGAGAGCATCACGTGACTGCGCCAGGTACGAGCTCCTTAACGCAGTCCAGACACGTCAGTCGAGTTCAGCCAGCGAGCTGAGTGGAACACATGCGCAGAGCGTACGGTAAAGTTGAGCGGTGCACGGCACTTGTTACGTAAAGCGAAGGCGACAGTATTACTTAACCAAGCAGGGAGCAGGAAGTAGGTCAGTGAGCCAAGGCGAACAACGCAGGGCAGACGGCGAGAAGACCGGTTCCGATGCAAGCTATGTGGGCCGTGTACGGAGGAGAAAAAGCCGGGGTTCAGAACAGCATTGTAATACGAGTTTGAGAACTTTATTTCGAGCTGCATTTTATAACGCAGAACAGTATAGCAAAGCGGCATGGCGAGGCCGGCTTTAAGCATAGTTCATTCTGGAACAATGCAGTAGATCAGAGTGGGCTAGTTCCGACTTTTATACGCAGGCAACATTAACGAAGCTGAACTTCATTTCAACATTCAGTTACAAAATTGAGTTGGGACTTGTATTCAGTAATAGAATTGTGCAGGCAGATAGTTACAATATACTGCAATTATGAACTTAGATATTCAAATTACATTACGACTATGCATTTCATAACGGAATATGTAGAGCGACCATGGGGTCCAAACAACATTAACGCTTTTAAGCAAACGAACTGTTACAATTGTATGCACTTATGAACATTGGCACGTGCATTAATAGAATTCTTTTTCATGAATTGTCATAAAATATCGAGTACGAACACAGCTACAGGGTGTTTCAAAAATGTATACACTCTCATAAATAAAATTTATTTTCTACAAGTGAGACTTAACCGCTGTGGAGATTGAACTTTTAACAAGCAAACCGAACATTGTATGAGACAGTGGCGTAACATAAAAGAAGAATATGGGGTACGCTGCTTTTATGAACTTTTACGTCAGGTTTTGGACAGTATCCATTATGGATAACATGCAGTTCATCATATCCGAGTAAACGAAGACAGAGACGCGATTGCACCACGGAGCGATGGATTCGATTCCTGAGGAAGAGGAGGTCTAACAGCTGATTCACTTGGGATATGAAGGCGATCGTTATTGCGTGGGTGAAACGATATTCACGTCGATCTTTCGAGAAATTTATTACACAAGAATAATCGACGATCTTTGAAATATAATAACAGTTGATATGAGAAGGTACTGTAAGAGTTATGACTTTCTAATGTGATATTTTCATGAGCACTGGGCATACATGTATATATTTTTCTAGTAGGAGTTCTACAATTATTTAGACATGGCTTAAACATTATTTGTCCGAGTATTGCTAGAATATGGCGTTACCATATGATATGGCAGGCACCATTATACGAAATTCTCACCATTGGTTGGCTTTATTAAGCAGATGTTTGGTCTTTTAGACATTTTCCAGTAAGAATAGTTTTTCCTGGATAGTTAAATTTTTTGTGACGAGTATTTCGAACTCGTGATCTACAATTGGATTATTTAAATGACTTCGTCAGTTCATTGCATACTAGCGAGTGTGTATTATTCATTAGTAGGGATTTTTCCATTGGATTGTTTGGAGATATTACGATGTTATTCACTCAAGTGAATGAATATCGCTTTTATATGACAACTAGAGACTTGTTGATTCCAATCTGGTACATTCAGCCATGAGACGACGAGATGGGGCCTTTCGTATGTATACGATTGCGTGGTGGTACACATATTTACCCATCGTTCAGGGCATTATCATGTTAAACGACGGGGCAAGGCCTTTCGTATTTATACGATCGTGTGGTGGTTACTCATCTTACTTGCCATTGAGGGACTCATTTTTATCATCCGAGTGTACTTGAGATTTTAAGGGGATCAAACAAGGAACTACTAGTCACATATCAGTCGAATTTTGTTAAATAAATTAAAAATACATGTCAGCAGGGTTACATTTCGTAATTCTTGATTGCCAATCCAATATTTTGTTGCTATACTCTTTTGAGAGTACTTTCAGTTTAACAGCTTTTAGAGCTGATGCTTTTGATAATTTTTATGGTTGAATTTGATACATTTGAGAAGGATTTAAAGTAATTGAATCTTATAAGATGAATCATTAATGGTCAGATTTATTTTAAGGCAGATCAGTATTTCATATTTCGATGTGAGAGATTATAGCACATTGGTGTTTTTCTGTGAAGTGAATTATGAGAATTTTAAAGAGAATTTATTCTATTTGAAAGCAGATTTTGAATTTGATTTCGATTACTAAGGTAATATTTTTCCTAATTGTTTAAGAAGTTGTCTATATGTGATCAGATTAATTACAGTTATTGGAGATTGTGTGCGTTGATAATTTGAAGCCAGTTATGTATTTTTGTAGATCATGCAACGTGATTAAGTGAAGTTTGTGATAGGCATTTTGTGGAAGTTGCCAAGTGGAAGTTGCAATATTGCTAATGTATTTTGAAGCAGACATGAGGTTGTCGAACCCAGTCTAGCATAATTTTGAGATTCATGCTGTGCGCTGAATATTTATGGACATTGTGGAATAATTGTGGTATTCAAATGTGGTATTTGATAAAGTGAAAATATATAATATAGTTGTGGATAGTGAGATCCAACGTGTATTTGTGAAGGCAATAATATTTTTGGCATGATAATTAAATACGAGATATAACTTGAAAGTGATAAAACTGTAAGACAACGTTCTATAACCCATATTAAACAATTTGTTAGGAAATTAAACAAATAAATAATGTTGATAATACGAGATTTTCTGATAATAATAATTAATGAAATAATAATCTGAAAATTAAGCATATTAATGATCTGGCCTAATGAAATAAAAATCAGAATGACTAGATGAAATAATAAAAATCTAAATAACCAGATGAATAAAATTTAAATAAGTTGATAAATTAAATTTTGGAATAGATCAATGAATTAAATAGATGGATGAATTAAAGATTGAATAAATACGCTGATTTAAAGAAATTAATAGATGATTGAATAAATGATGAATAACTGAATTGGAAGGTGATAATTAAATAAAGAAGCTGATGATTAATAAATTTAAATGGATTTAAATAAATTTATTTGAGAAATTATTTGAAGAATTACAACTTGTGTTGATGAATTAAACAATTAATTTTGATGATGACGATAATTATAACCAATGAATAGTGGATTTTCTGTGATTCACAAATAAGCAATGATTAATGACATTGTAAATAGTGTAAATTACTTATTCGATGTTTAGGAGCATTTTACTAACATATTCAGCATTTGAATAATGCCATGCAAGCCATAAATTATGTGATATTTAAAATATGTGATTATAATATGTGTGTTTAGACAGATTAATAATATTTTTTTTTACATCCACATTCATGATGTTGATTTAAAGAGAAAATAGGTCTCAGTTATCACGAATGTCAGTGACGCAAAGACATAGTGCTACGGTGATCCTGAGAAACCGAGAGAACTTTAGAAATTTTTCCTATTTTATGTGGATTAAATACACTTTGAGTAGAATGGAGATGGTTCGATTTTCTGGACAATGACAATTTAACGTTGGCATTCGACCATGCTCTTAGGTAGGATGAGTGTTTAATATGTCTGTCTGACTATCAATGTTGAATAAATTTGTTTTTATCTTAGTTGTGATCTGATGGTGATGTGATTTTCCTTTTTCTTTCCTTCTCTTAATTAAGGCTTAACCAGGAAGGATGTGGTTTGCTAGGGATTCAGTTGATGGCGCCCATTGATATTTGTATTTTTTTAAATTAAATTTAAACCCGTAACGACCCTGGAGATACTCTATCTTGTGTTACCCTCTGCTTTTGAGATATTTCAACTGAATTTCCGACACATTCCTTATTTGACTAGAGGTTCATTTAACTCCGCTCTGTCCTGGAAATCCAGGAATGCGATGTAATAGCAGATGGGTCATCGCATCCCCAGGATGAACGGGTACAATATATATATATATATATGTACTAGCTGACCCGGCAGACGTTGTCCTGCCAATCAAAGAAAGTGTTGTAACTTTGTTTCTTGAAGTGCTTTTGGATACACAATATTTTTTTCAGTTTCTGTTAACTGCCTCTAAACTATCGTGAAATGAATTAACTAATCTAGAAACATTCGTGAGAGCGTGCACAACAACTCTCCAAAGTTTCATCGCAATCGGATAAATGGCATATAACGCATACGGGATTTTGTTGAAATGATTCGTGCGCAGTCACTCATTTGTTGAATCTAGTCGTGCTCTACCAACTCTGAAATGGATTTACTAAGTTAGAAAGTGTCACGTAAGTGTACACAACAACTCATCAAAGTTTCATCGCAATCGATGAACAGTATATGAACGCATAAGGGATTTTGTTGGAACGCTTCGCGCGTCGTCACTCATTTGTTACATCTACTCGTGCGCTACCAATATTGTAAAATTTATTTACCAAGTTGAACACTTTCCCAGGCGTGTACACAACAACTCGTCAATGTTTCATCGGAATCGGATGAATGACATAATGAAGGCATACGGGATTTTCTTTAAACGATTCGCATGCCATCACCCATTTGTTGAATCTACTCATGCGCTACTTATTAAAACTGGATTTACTAAGCCAGAAATCTTTCCTGGAGTGTACACAACAATTCACCAAAGTTTCATCGCAATCGGATAAATGGTATATGAACACCTACAGACCTCTCTTGAAACGATTCTCGCGCCATCGCACCTCTGTTGGATCTACTCGTGCGCTACCAATTGTAAAATGAATTTACTAAGCCAGAAACCTTTCCTGAAGTGTAAACAACAATTCACCAAAGTTTTATCGCAATCGGATAAATTGTATATGGACGCATACGGTACTTTGTTGAAATGATTCGCGTGCCGTCACCCGTTTGTTGAATCTACTCGTGCGCTACCTATTGTAAAATGGATTTATTAAGCCAGAAACCTTCCGTAGGGTCTACTCAACATTTCACCCAAGTTTCATCGTAATCGGACGAATGGTATTTGAACGCATACGGGACCTTATTGAAACGCTTCGCGCGTCGTCGCTCATTTGTCAAATCTACTCGTGCGCTACCTATGGTAAAATGGATTTACTAATCCAGAAGCCTCCCCCTGGAGTGTACACAACATCTCACCCAAGTTTCATCGTGATCGGACGAATGGTATTTGAACGCATACGGAACCTTGTTGAAACGCTTCGCACTTGGTCGCTCATTTGTTGAATCTACTCGTGCGCAACCTCCTGTGAAATGGATTTACTAAGTTAGAAACCCTCAGGTAAGTGTACACAACAATTCATCAAAGTTTCATCTTAATCGATGAATGGTAAATAAACTTATACGGGATTTTGTTGAAACGCTTCGCGCGTCGTCGCTCATTTGTTGAATCTACTCGTGCGCTACCTATTGTAAAATGAATTTACTAAGCCAGAAGCCTTCCCTGGAGTGTACACAACATCTCACCCAAGTTTCATCGCTATCGGACGAATGGTATTTGAACGCATACGGGACTTTCTTGAAACGCTTCGTGCGTAGTCGCTCATTTGTTGAATCTAGTCGTGCGCTATCTATTGTAAAATAATTTACTAAGCCAAACACCTTCCCTGGAGTACACTCAACATCTCACCCAAGTTTCATCGCAATGGGATGACCGGTATATGAACGCATACGTGACTTTGAAACGCTCCAACGTGCAGAGACAAACATTAGACAAACATCACTGCCACCTTTGGTATAATATACAACTTTCCGCTACGGGCGGAGTGTATGTTATGGCGGTAGTTGCACAGATTGCGACCAGGTGGCTCTAACGTGCCGAGACATACCGTCCAAAGAAATCAGCTTTCACCAAGGCCAAGGCTAGTGGTTTCCATGGCGACTGTTTTTGACTGTATATTGTGGTTCTAAAATTGTGTGTAATTTGTGGTTCTAAAATTGTGTTCATTCCACCTACCGGGTGAGATTGTGAATGTAAACCATACATGGACCCACCCTAATGTACATACCAAATCAAAATCGGTCCAGTCGTTTAGGAGGAGTTCAGTGACATACACACGTGTCGAAGAATTATATATATAAAGATATATATGTATATCAGTTTCTTGTGGACACGATAACAGCCGTAATTTTGCACCAATCACTTTGAATATTTACCTATAAAATCTCGGTCGAGTTCGTTACTGGGCTAAATTGGTCGAAGGGGGTGAAAACGGGGGGCTTTTTTTTTTTTGAAAAAGTGAAATATTGCTATAACTCTCTTAATATGTGAAATATCGAATCCGTTCAACGTTCATGCTATGTGTCGGATAAAGCATAAAAATTTATGTTTGAAGAGTTTTTTATAGCACCAACCATCGACCAAAGGGGTGGGAAAAAGTGGGTTTTTCGGGAAACATTAATCATATCTCTCTTAATAGGCACAATATCAAAACCCTACAAAATGGACAATATTCCCCTAATAATTACCTAAAACTTTTGTCTGAAATAATTTTTGATATGACCCACCATTTCGCCAAGGGATGAGAAAAATGATTTCGGAATTATAAGAAAATGCCAAGAGCTATCAGAGGTTGCCATGGCAACACTACTAAATTGATTAGGGATGAGCCATCAGACGTTGCCATGACAACGCACTTGCACGAGATCAGATTCAGTATTTCCATCTGACTAAGTGGGAAGCGGCTTCGGTGACGTAACTGGTAGCGTCCTGAATGTCTATGCCCAAGGTCGCGGTTTCAATGCCGGCCGAAGTCGTCGGATTTTCTAAGAGCGCTAAAATCCCTCAGTATGCTTTCCTTTGGAGGGAAAGTTCCAACATTCGTTGCGATTTGCTGGTTGGGGTGGCATCTAGTAGCCAAGTACACATCTAGGTGTCGTTGACGGTAGTACCTGGTAGCAACATTAGGAACTACTGCTTGGAATTGACCGTCTGCAGTCCTTACCTGAATTAAGACTAATACAGCCATTACAATTCACACCGTTTATCAGACAGATTCTACACTCACCCAAAGTACACGGGGTTAGATGACCGCGGTGTCGCAGCCCCTAAACTGAGGAACCAACCAGAGGTAGATTTCATTGGAAAGCTAACTATTGCAATGGACACCATGTTTCGACTTCCGGAAAATTTCGACATATCTTCATGTTTCACATCCCCCAGACCCCATAACCACCGTCAGTTCAAAAGTTTATATATAATTTATGTATGTATATATATATATATATAATTATATATCATTATATATAATATTCTTCGACGCGCGTGTATGTCACTGAACTCCTCCTAAACGACTGGACCGATTTTGATGAAATTTGGTATGTACATTAGGGTGAGTCCATGTATGGTTTAGATTCACAATCTGACCCGGTAGGTGGAATGAACACAATTTTAGAACCACAAATTACACACAATTTTAGAACCACAATATACAGTCAAAAACAGTCGTCATGGAAACCACTAGCCTTGGTCTTGGTGAAAGCTGACGTCTTTGGACGGTTTGCCTCTGCACGTTAGAGCCACCTGGTCGCAACCTGTGCAACTACCGCCATAACATACACTTCGCCCGTGGCGGAAATTTGTGTTGTATACCAAAGGTGGCAGTGATGTCGAATTCTACTGTTTGTCTCTGCACGTTGGAGCGTTTCAAATTCACGTATGCGTTCATATACCGTTCATCCCATTGCGATGAAACTTGGGTGAGATGTTGAGTGTACTCCAGGGAAGGTGTTTGGCTTAGTAAATTATTTTACAATAGATAGCGCATGACTAGATTCAACAAATGAGCGACGACGCACGAAGTGTTTCAAGAAGGTCCCGTATGCGTTCAAATACCATTCGTCCGATCGCGATGAAACTTGGGTGAGATGTTGTGTACACTCCAGGGAAGGCTTCTGGCTTAGTAAATTCATTTTACAATAGGTAGCGCACGAGTAGATTCAACAAATGAGCGACGACGCGCGAAGCGTTTCAACAAAATCCCGTATAAGTTTATTTACCATTCATCGATTAAGATGAAACTTTGATGAATTGTTGTGTACACTTACCTGAGGGTTTCTAACTTAGTAAATCCATTTCACAGGAGGTTGCGCACGAGTACATTCAACAAATGAGCGACGACGCGCGAAGCGTTTCAATAAAGTCCCGTATGCGTTCAAATACCATTCGTCCGATTACGATGAAACTTGGGTGAGATGTTGAGTACACCCTGCGGAAGGTTTCTGGCTTAATAAATCCATTTTACAATAGGTAGCGCACGAGTAGATTCAACAAATGAGCGACGGCTCGCGAATCATTTCAACAAAGTACCGTATGTGTCCATATACCATTTATCCGATTGCGATGAAACTTTGGTGAATTGTTGTGTACACTTCAGTAAAGGTTTCTGGCTTAGTAAATTAATTTTACAATAGGTAGCTCATGAATAGATTCAACAAATGTGCGATGGCGCGAGAATCGTTTCAGCAAAGTCCTGTAGGTGTTCATATACCATTTATCCGATTGCGATGAAACTTTGGTGAATTGTTGTGTACACTCCAGGAAAGGTTTCTGGCTTAGTAAATCCAGTTTTAATGAGTAGCGCATTAGTAGATTCAACAAATGAGTGATGGCATGCGAATCGTTTAAAGAAAATCCCGTATGCGTTCATATGTCATTCATCCGATTCCGATGAAACATTGATGAGTTGTTGTGTACACGCCAGGGAAGGTGTTCAACTTGGTAAATCCATTTTATAATATTGGTAGCGCACGAGTAGATGTAACAAATGAGTGACAACGCGCGAAGCGTTCCAACAAAATCCCGTATGCGTTCATATACTATTCATCGATTGCGATGAAACTTTGATGAGTTGTTGTGTACACTTACGTGACACTTTCTAACTTAGTAAGTCCATTTCAGAGTTGGTAGAGCACGAGTAGATTCAACAAATGAGTGACTTCACACGAATCATTTAAACAAAATCCCGTATGCGTTATATGCCATTTATCCGATTGCGATGAAACTTTGGAGAGTTGTTGTGCACGCTCTCACGAATGTTTCTAGATTAGTTAATTCATTTCACGATAGTTTAGAGGCAGTTAACAGAAATTGAAAAAAATATTGTGTATCCAAAAGCACTTCAAGAAACAAAGTTACAACACTTTCTTTGATTGGCAGGACAACGTCTGCCGGATCAGCTAGTAGATATATATATATACATGTATATCAGTTTCTTGTGGACACGATAACAGCCGTAATTTTGCACCAATCACTTTGAATTTTTTTACCGAATATGTATACCTCTAAAATCTCGGTCGAGTTCGTTACTGGGCTGAATCGGTCGAAGGGGGTGAAAATGGGGGGCTTTTTTTTCGAAAAAGTGAAATATTGCTATAACTCTCTTAATATGTGAAATATCGAATCCGTTCAACCTTCATACTATGTGTCGGATAAATCCCAAACATTTATGTTTGAAGAGTTTTTTATAGCACCAACCATTGACCAAAGGGTTGGGAAAAAGTGGGTTTTTCGGGAAACATTAATCATATCTCTCTTAATAGGCGTGGTGTATTCTTGGAATACACGGTAAGATAGAGTATTTTTTAATGCTCTTTGCTTGTTCATTCCTTCCTTTTTCTCAAACACCAACAGTGATCTCCTATGCTCTCTTTGCTGTTTAGGGTTCTCATGTTATTCGTGAGTCTGTTCTAGATATATATCCTCCATGATTCACCTAGCGTCATCTGGCAGAGAATCTCTGAAGTTCCTCAATTCTTCCCGGTGCAAGAGGACTTCCTTATCAATCTGGCCACCAGATCTCGTCGCCATCGCCAGCTATCATCTCCGTGATCAAGAGAACTTCGTCTACTTTTTCACCCACCAGGCTGCGATAGTGTCGCCTACTATCAACTCTTTGAAGACCATCTTATCAAGAGAATTTAACTTTTCAATGTTGGTTATGCTTATATGTTTTCCTTTTGTCTCCTACCCCCACTCTTTTCCCTTTCCTGGTCCCTCTGCGCTTCGCTGAGTGGGTCTCAATTGTACGTCGGCAGTCGACTTAGTCAGTCAAGGCTCAACCCGAGCTAGCCTCCTCAATTAAAGAGGCATTCTCTTCATTCCACGCCATGTTGGAACTCTAATGTAAATCGTCAAAGGGAACTTCATTATCGCCATGAAGCAAGGATAAGTACAGACTTCAGGTTTTAACCTCATCTTCATCGGTTTTAACAACTACATGCTTTTAATAATCATGTATAGGCAGTGTGAGATTACTTAATTGTGGCAATAATCATCCTTCGCGGGATTTTCCATATTGAGCTTTGTCTGTCTAAGCCAATCTTCGTAAAAAGCAACACTTCATATGCTTATTAAATGAGAGATCTTCTCACAACGTGGGATATTAGTGAATACCCACTGTCTATAAAATATTAAGCTCGTTCCACCGCTGGAATAACTTTGGCCCTATTCTTCTATTAGGATCGTTCTGGAACCTTCCAGAATCTGCACTCTATCTACAAGTCGTGCCGTCATGTATTTTCCACTCACTTGGGGGAATACTATTTAAAAATGAGGAATCTTCCTTATAAATTACTGCTCAATAGCTAATGTTCCTTCCTCCGTTGGAATTTTCTCTGGCGTATTTAATGATAATCTACAACCTTTTCAAGCAATAGACTCTCGCCTATCCAGTGTAACTAGTTATTTTCCATAATTGCAATAACTTTCTTTGCCATAAACTTTTGCGCTACTACAGTGAACTTTTCATCCATTTCAACAGACTATAGTGAAAAACAGTGTTCTTTCAGTATTTCTTCCGCGTAGCGCTCGTCCGATTATTATAAATACGGCCATGAACATTTACCTTCCATCCCAGTTGATCTTTCCTCAACCCCTTACTAACAACCCAAAATAAAATTGTTACTTTAGGTCTTTTTCAATGAGGTGTCACACTAAAGAAGTGCCCTCCCACTTTTGCTTACATGTCATTAATTAACTTCTGCACAACTACGTGTCTTGTACACGTTTCTAATTATCTTGTTTCTCCCTTCTAATTAGGGAATACAATTCTTTCAACTCATGGTGAGTTATTTCTAGGTTTCACGAAAGGGAATCTTGCCCCATTTGGCTCGTGATCCCTACTTAAACATAGGAGGTCTAGAACCTTCCTGTCGACTTTCTCTTCAGGTTTCAAATTAAGTGACCTGTCCTATTTTTATAAACACAAAAAATAGGTAATTCCGCTTAAATATAAGAAGTTAGGAACTTCAATTTTATTCTTCCTGTTTTTGTTATTGTTATTTTCAAAGTTGTTACTCTTTCTAGAATATTTTCTCAGAAATTTCTAGAAGTACACACCTTGTACTCTATTTACTGTCTAACTTTAATCACTTTAATTGTTCTTAACTTCTGTACTTTGTCCTCTCTATTTTAAAATCTTGCGAGGATTTTAAAACATATAAAGGTTTGAAACCAATAGAATTGTTAATTGCCCGGCGCAAACTTTAGATGTTTTTTCGGAGGTTTGTGACCCCAATTGTTATAAAGTCTAAATTATATATTTGGCAAAAAACTACTACTTATTTGTTAAATTCATTACGCTCTTTTGTATTGTTAAAATAAATTCAAGTTCCTTTTTTGACTCATCATTTCTCTAATACTACAGTTAGGCAAGATCCTGTCTTTCCTGACTCTTCCTAGGTTCATGCCCTCGTTAATGCAAATAAATCTTGTGATAGGGTTTTCACCACTTGTAGCATTTGAGCAAGAACTCTTAGTTGCCAACTCGGTAAAGTCTCTCTTAGCTTTAATAGCTAATTCTAACTGGACAGTAAGACAAGCATAGCTCGCTACGCCAGCTTCCTGCTTGTGGAGATTCTCTCCAATACTTATGGTTGGTTTTTCAAAATTTAAGTGTTTCTCCTTACCTAAACTTTCAGTCGGCTCCTTGCTGGGTAAAAGCTTAGCCATTTCCAAATGGAACTATTGGTGCACTTACCAAAATTATTCCCAAAAGTATAATTGGTTTATTCCTATCCTTCTTGGAAGCATTTGGTCTCTCTTTAGAAATTCTACAATTTCGAAGACAAAAAATATCGAAACATATTCAAATTATTGGCGTTCTTCAAATTACTTTGAACATATACATAATAAGTCTGTTACTCTTTGTCTTGCCAGACCATCACCCTTCCCCATAGTAGGCATATGCATGCTTGAGAGGGAATACGCTAAAGCCATTCTCTTGCAAACCGCCCAAGTACTAGCTGCGTTTCCCATCAGCTTTGCCCAGGTCCTTACCCACTTAAGGTATCAGGGAGCGGATTTGCAGTGGCAACCGCCTTTGAGTGCATTTAAAGTTAAATTTATAACTTTTGTGGGACTCTCCTCCTATTTCTCCATCCTTTTTCTCCAGTCCGAAACCCACCTCCTTTTCTTTATCATCTTTCCTTGGTGGTTAGGTTATTCCTCAGCCAATAATCTACCCAAGGCACAATATCAATACCGTACAAAATGGACAATATTCCCCTAAAAATTACCTAAAATTTTGTCTGAAAGAATTTTTGATATGACCCACCATTATGCCAAGGGATGAGAAAAATGATTTCGGAATTATAAGAAAATGCCAAGAGCTATGAGTGATTGCCATGGCAACACTACTTAATTGATGAGGGATGAGCCATCAGACGTTGCCAAGATAACGCACTTGCACGAGATCAGATTCAGATTTCCATCTGACTAAGTGTGAAGCGGCTTCGGTGACGTAACTGGTAGCATGCTGAATGTCTATGCCCAAGGTCGCGAGTTCAAAGCCGGCCAAAGTCTTCAGATTTTCTAAGAGCGCTAAAAATCCCTCAGTATGCTTTCCTTTGTAGGGGAAGTTCCAACGTTCGTTGCGAGTTGCTGGTTCCGGTGGCATCTAGTAGCCAAGTTCACAGCTAGGTGTCGTTGACGGTAGTACCTGGTAGCAACATTAGGAACTACTGCTTGAAATTGACCGTCTGCAGTCCTTACCTGAATTACAGACTAATACAGCCATCCCTAAGTACACGGGGTTACATGACCGCGATGTCGCAGCCCCTTAACTGAGGAACCAACCAAAATCTCTGCGGGAGATATAATTTTGCGTGAAGAAGTAACAGACCGTTACATAGTTACACATCAGTGTCGAAACCTTGCATAAGGACAGTGTGACCACAAGTATTAAAATGGACCCCAAATGACAAGAAGGTTACCGTTCCCATGTGACAATAAAATGTTTAAAATAAGCATAAAATGACGAAAAACAAAGTTAATTATGCTCCGATTATAAAATACCTTCTCGCAATAAATGAGGTCTGATCCTTCTACGAAAACCTGCATATTCTGCCTATTTTCGCCTATCCCCAAGTTTGTCCGGTGAAATCTACCTCCGCCTTCCGGCGTGCCGAGAGGACTTGTTTTATTTCCAAATACCAGTAGTGTCATTGGAGCTAGGTCATCCAACCATCCCCTGAACTGTGTCCCCGAGCACTTGAGAAGAGCCCCATGTTGTACAACTGCATCACATTAACAAGAAAATGCTAAGAAAACACTGTAATAGATCACCAGCTGTAGCATGTAGGATGTATATTCACAAATTCCTTTCTTTTCTTTGTGGAAGGCATTTTTTCTTTGTTTGGGGATAGATGTTATCGGCCCATGGTCCAAGACTGTAATGAGAAAATGCAACATGCCCAGAGATTTTAATCCCACTGCTGACATTGATCATCCTGAGCGTGGCTCTTCAGGGGTACCCACACTATACCAAGGCAAAAGCTAGATTGCTACTTACGGGACCTGTAAATATCATCCATCGAAAACTTACTAAATCCACTGTTTTCATTACACAGTTACATACTGGTACACTACTACAGCCACCTCAAGTTATCAGACAAAATCAACACACACCCAAGTACACAGGGCTGTTGACCAAGATGTTCCAACGACCATTTGATAACATGTTCTAACGTTTAATTTTTTTAAGTGATAAAAACCCATATTTTAAAACTACTTTTTGAAAGAAAAGTGAACCTGGAACCTCCAATGAAACTGTGGTCTGCTTCATAGAAAGTTCTCTCCAAAACCTACCCAATTCGAATGTTATTATGTTAACCAAATTTCAAGAAATTCAATACGCAAGCAATTAACAGCTTGGCTTCGACTGTCCCATACATGACAACTGTAATTAAATGGCAAACAGTAGATTTCTGATTAAAGTTGTTAGTGCATTACAAATGATAACAGTTGTACTGGACATTAACTTTGATCAATAATGCGGAATGCCCCTCGACCAATTTTGTAGCATATCTGCAATGTTCACCAGTCTTATGTTGCACATTTAACACAAACATTTTTTTACATGCACATAACAAGATTTTATAAATGTAAATCATCCATGCTCAGTTGTAGAGAGAGCATAAATGAGTGTTAGGGACTTGGTACTCCAATCACTGTGTAACCTTGTTAAGTCAATGGAGGACAATATTGTGGCAACAATTTCAGGAATAACAGGGCCTGAAGAATTAACTAGTTCAGAATAACATTACATACATTTATTTTATTTTTATTAAATAATGCATTAGTACATTTCATTTCCTTCAGTTTCTGCCTGCTCAACATTTCATATTCTAATTATTCTTTCATTTTGCCCATCGTCTTCTCCACACAGTGGCTTCTGCTTGCTCTGTGTTCTTAAAGGCTCCTCCAAAGCTACCTGCAACATGATATAAAATAACAAGTGATGTGTGGAGTGTTCTTAACAACTGAATTCTCACCATGGTTAAGCATTCATTTAGCCTTAGGGCATAAAGTGCACTAATTAACAGTATAAATAAATAATAAGTAAAAGTCTAGGAAAAAGCCATGCTACATAATTTGTTTTATTTAATACGGTAGGGTACGTTTTAAGTTTATTTGCCTATTGTTTGGGAATTAGTACCTTCTTGCTATGTTTGATGCTGACATACTAAAAAAGATAGCATCAGAAGATTTAATTCCTCCCCCTTTCAATTAACTGCAGTCCGGTGTAACAAATTCCACAGAGACTTATTTATCTTTGAATACCAAAAAATGTTGCCATAATTTAATTTGAGACTGTCGTAAACAATGCTACTGAACCAATGTGCTATGTTGTCCATAAATAGCAATCTCAGCACAATTCCTGTAAACAGATAAGTTTGCCTCTCTACTGCGGCATGCTAAGAAGATCTAGCGTTGGACAGTACTGTACCGGTGAAGGTTTTCTTAAATTCAGAATACGGTAACATGACCTATCTAATCAATACAGTACACTATATACATTAAAGAGATTTAAATTATTGAAACTTTTCAGTTGGTATCTCAAATAAAGTCAAAACTTCCACATACAGTCCATTGCAAGGAGCTGATGACCATGTCCTAATCCCCAAAATGAAGCAGAAACAAAAAAAGACTGCTTAAACCCTATCAGAGATTGGTATTGTACCCTTATTACCTACCAATACCTGTTGAATCCCTGGATAACAGCTGGATCGTAGAACCTGAAAATCCCCGGCTCGAAAAAAAAACAAGTTCTACCAACAGACACAGGGATAATAGGGCCACTCGAATACCTAACAGGATGTATCAAGACTGACCAAGGCTCAGAGAAAGAAAAGATCAAAAGGAAGAAAGAAACTCAAAGGTGTGGTAAACCCTAAAATACCCAGCGATGTCCCCCTTAATACACCCTTCCATCACCTCTATAAAGCATCACGCAATAATTAAAACCAAATAATAAAGTAGTTTATTGCAAGAATAAACATGACAAGAAATATAAATTTTGTCGATACCACGACCAATCAAAAATATCATTAATTATACTGGATTGTCTTTCAGCTATGGACTATGGGAAAGGCTTCCAAAATGAATTACCCATTATCTCAACTAACTTTTAGTTCTTTCAAAAATAAGGTATAATAATAATAATTTTCGGTCCCATAGGATAAGCACACACAAAAAAATTATATGAATTGAATAAATTGGATTCATTTCTAATTTCATTAACTTAATGAACATCTTACACAAAAATACCCTGATTATAACCAATAATCTTACACGACATTTTCAATAGCATTATAAGGTCTTGTTATATAACGATGAAATTAATATGACATATTTACAGAATATACAAATTTATACAAGATTCTAGAATAATTTCGATTATTCTCCTCCCACTGACTTAATGTCACGACATTCACTTCTGCTTAAAATTGTTTAATTGTTTCATTTCTAATTTCAGGGTATTTCTGCCGAACAGTTAAGTTAAGCAAAAATTAATCATAGATTCAGCATTAAATAGTTATCGGTGATCCTTGTTAAACATACATGCTATGGCAAACTCGTTATAATAATTTTACTGGAAATATTGAACTGGATATCCACTCAAGAGTTTTAATAATAATGCTCAGAAAAATACTAATCTTCACACAGGAATTTCTTCACGATAATAACAGCGGTAAAGTCACCTATGACAAAATCTTAACCATACTAGGTTAAATACAACGCCTCTCTGGGTTGAAACCTCATTCAATCTATTCTTGATTGGCACACGTTGCTCAATCTTCAACAAGAAAATTTGCTTCGCAAAGCACTGTATCAAGATACTTAAGCACAAGAGCATTATTCCTAATACATGCCTCTTAAAATCTAACATGCACCTATACTTGGAGCCTTACTGTTTTAAATCCACAATTATGAAAATCAGCTGTTTATAATAAAAGCCTGAACTCGTGCTCAGAAAAATAATTTGATTCTGTAACAGGTTACTAATAAAGCCTAGTGGATTCCAGAAATACTCCACCTATTTTTAGAAAACTTGCCTTACATTGATGTATTACAATATTCATAGTTCTTAAACGTATGACTTATAGTAAGTCATCCCTGGGATTATCCTCGCAAACTTGGATGTCGTTCAAATACCCTCTTAATAGAGAAAAACTATTGCACCAAAGGCAACGATATCAATTTAATCCAGTGTTAACTTCATAAAAGAAGAAAAGTATAACATTCACAACCACTCAAAACTGAGGTTGCAAAAACGATAAAAAAATATCCAATCTCAAAATAAGATCTTCCCTGAATTTCCCGAACGCGAAAATGTCGGTGGATTAATCCTACAGCATGGATCTAGGTTAACTACAGAGGCTAAGCGACTAATGACCCATTAGTCAATCCACTCCGAAAATCACGCTCAGAAAATACAAGTTAAATCTGTTAATAAACTGAAAAAAAATAGTCTAAAGACTCGAAGTAACATTCAGAATAACAGGATCCGAAAACTTACTAATATCGTTATAATAATAAGGAAAGAAAAAATTCTCCTCAAAGAATAAGATAATCCAAGCGAAAGTGCTTAAAGAACAATGCACTAGAATATGTAAAACTCAGTCAGAGTTCTCAACGTCGCTTTAAAAAAATTGCGTTACTAAAATATTCTTGCACAAAAATCTGGAGATCTTCCTCCTACAGTGACTTCTCGACAAATAAGAATGAGCATATCAGTTTAAATACTGTAAAATACTATTAAAATTTTAAATTTATCAATCAAAATACACAAAGGATGCACTCATGTTTATGAGTCAAAATCCTGGCATCATAGAAGGTCAGCTTCGAAATAGGCATCGAACCTGCACTTTCTACTCAACCATTTAATCTAAAAAAATGAAAATATGGCAATTTGTGATTATTCAAATGTCCACGCTACACTACTGTAACAAGTTGAAGTGATCTGTACCTTTGGCGAATCTGGATGTGGAAAAAAAGGATATCGTTGGCCATACTATGCTCCAGACCAACACAAAACATGCCGGACTCCAACAGGGTCTCCAGAGAACAAACCATAGTCCTCCTAGGCTCGAACAACTCCAGACCGGTCGAAAGGTCCCAATATATCCTGGCGATATCTTTCCACACGCATTAGAATACCGATGGCTGAACCGCAAACAGTTTATCAACTGGTCACGAAGCGAGAGTGAATTCGAACAGCCGCTAAATAGTTCCAATGTAAAGATACGAATGTGACCAAGTTCACAAGAGCCCGCGCGGTCCCTTGCATTACGAAACTCGCTTGTACACTTCATAGTAAATGAACGTTGCTGCAAACTGTTCCCGCTACCACTCTGCTAATGCAATATTCCTATTGTACTCTAGCCTATCATCGTAATGGATATAGGCTTCATTGTATTCCTTCCCTCGGACACCTTGCTTAAGAATCTGCTTTTTTTTTAAGAAGTATTGCCACTGTGAAAAGTTTGAATCAACTCTAGGCTGCATTTCCATGAAGGTTTACAAGCAGAGTGTTACGACATAATACACCCGAGCTGGCGGCCGGGATTATGAATATATTCTTCCGCATAGTCCGTTAGTGGCGGTGGACACACGGTCGCAAAGATAAACATATTACATGTTTAAAACCATGTCTGATCCCCATTAAGCAAGTCTCTACTCCACGTAGAATGCTGAACGAACCAGCGTATAAACTTCGGCACGCTCACACGTTTTGAAAATCCCTTAACTTGCGATTTCAATTTCACTATTGCCAGGGTTATTACTGCACTCTGTCAGTTTCACAAGTTCCTGCTCTCCACACGAGGTCGCTTGAGCAAGACATCCGCTACCCCCACTCCTCTATACGCCACGAGTCGATATAAATATATCGCAGTCGAAGTATAATCACTAGTGACTTAACAGATCTTCTTCTGTTTTTCATACTTGCTTTGTAATAGCTTTCTGCCATGGAAATATGCATACAGACATAAATAACTGCTTACATATAGCGCTAAATATACTTTAATTCGTATTAATCATTCTCAGGTGAATCGATCGATATAATGTTAGACAATGTCAACATGATTATTATCGATGACCTTCGGGCTTCTCGTCGGAAATACGAGCTCTACCGATCCATTCTTGATAGCAGAACTTTTTCTTGCTATAGACCAGCTGTTATGATAGACTTCAGTGGCCAGCTTGAAAGTTACACGGCGTTCCAAAATACTGTATACATATCTGTACTTACGACCTTTAGGAATAATGGTGCATTTTCCCTTTGATACCTTAAATAAAAGTCTTCTCAGCTTTTATTTACACCATTCTAGGTAATCTCGGCATATGTAGCATTATTCAGTCAACACTCAGACTATCTTCTTCACATATCTTTTCAGGTTTTTTTTTGCGTTGAAACGACCTATCGTTTCTCTTCCCTTTAGGCTTACTACCTCATAACAATTATTTCATTTTATTATAATGTCTTCTCTGTCATGGTAATCACTTTCTTTTAGTCGTGAACATGTAGAATGCGTGACATCTCAGTGCTCAACCTCTTCTCGAAATCGTCCTTCTTTTATCCCGGTCAGGTGTTCTTTCTGAACTCCGACCTTCTCTGCTAGTGCTGGGTTGTGACTTATCTAGATTTTCATCCTTTCTTTTCTTCGATTTTCTTCGTCCAACCTCCGTGGACTTATCTCGCCCTCTCTTGAGCCTCTCCTGTTGCACTTTCTTATCTGACGCCTCCGTTCGATAATTGTTGTATCTTGAGTACCCTTGATTTTGTCTCTTATCTCTGTTGTCACGGGTATCTCTATCCGGTTTGTCATCAAAGTTTCTTATTATGGTTACATTCGGTGTCCTTTCCATTGATCTCGAAGTATAATCATCCACGCCTACGTTGGGGCTCGGAGAACTAAACGTCTCCCTGCTTGTTCGAATGGGACTCGGATGTTCCATTTGACTGAGTTGAACGTTGGGTTCTTTATTGGGAGATTCCTGCATCATCCTTTCCCTACTATCAGGTACTATCACTTCAGGTTGTTCAAGTACAACTCTAAAATCGGACTGTAAAAGTGATCGCAATTGATCTTTTAGCGTATCCAAATTGATATGCCCCTCTAGATTAATTTGCTCGAGACCCTTTCTAATTTCATTAATCTCGGAAGTGTTCTTCTCCCTGACCTCATTTAACTCTATCTTACTTTGGTCGACTTTAGTTTCAACAGTATTAATACGTTTCTCTAAATCGGATATATTATTAACCTGTGTATTTTGAATTCCATCCATTCTTTTGCTTAGATCTCCCCTAACATTTATTATGTCTTTGCTATTAGTTGCAAGACCAGTGGAAAGTTTGATTCTAACTTAGATTTCTCAACTTTAAAACATTCCTCATTAATTTTCATGATATCTTTACGAAATGTTACAATATTATCTCTTATGATCCCTTTCAAATCTATGTCAAAATCATCCCTGAGAAGTTTTGTATGATCTGTGACTTGAGCTCGGAGTGTCCCCATTTCACATTTCAACTGCTCCAGGCTATTCTGGGTCTGATTAGTGTCATGGGAAAACTGTAGCTGAAGTGCTTCTAAATTTTTTTTAATAAGCTTCACACTTTTTTCAAAGTCTAGTCTAATCTCAACTTGAAACTCTTTACTTGATTTTTCTAGCTCCATTAACTTAACCTCCGTCTGATTTTGACTAGATTCGATTTTTCGGACCTCTAACTCCATTTTATTTTGGCTGGATTCAATTTGATTTACATCATTCTGAATATTTTTGACTTGGGACTGAATCTCTTTTTGACTGGATTCTATTAATCCTACATCTGTTCTTAAATCATTGATTTGCGATTGCATAATCCTTACATTAGAGTTAACATCCTTTACTGTCTCCTCAATTCCCTTTTGACTAGTCTGAACATTGTTAAGATCTGTTTGCATTGAAGTTTGACTATTTTGCATTGATGTTTGACTAGTTTGCATTGATGTTTGACTAGTTTGGATATTGTTAATGTCATGTTGCATTCTTTCTTGGCAAACCTGTACCAAGCCAACATTAGCTCGGAGTGTACTGATATCTAGTTGTGTTTTTCTATTATCGTCCTGGATATCTTCGATATTAGATTCTACACTGGTAACCACTTTTCTACCCTTTTAGAACTATCTTTGATAGCCTTCAAGGAGGATTGCATAGTATCAATTTCCCCCCCGATACCTTCAGCAACTGCATCCTGATTTTGAATAACAGTTTCGGACATATGGTCTAATGCAGATTTAGTTTGGACCTTCATATTTTCTATGTCCTGATTCAAATTATCCATTTTATTTTGAATAATTTCAAACATCTTCTTAACGTCCCCAACAGTCACCATATTACCTTCAGACATGCTTCACTACACTTCACAAGAAATAAGAATACCACACCAACAAAGCTCAGCGAGAACATCTACAAACAACCACCATTTACCACACATGCTCATCCTTATTGTCTGGCATTAAATTAAAATAAGCTTATGTCTAAACACGAAGTGTCCAATTTGATTTGGGATCGCCTATATACATGTGCGTGATGGTTCATATCGGTGAAGGTCTATGATTCTACCATTACTCAAATTTAAATTTGTTACAAACACTTCTATTTTTAATGATCATCAGACGGAAACAAGTAGAACAAATTATTAACAGAGCGTGTGGCACCACTCCAATACATAAAATACAAAATTTAATAATGGTTGCAATACCACTTGTAAGTCAAGTAGCTCGAGTATCCTCGTAATTGCTTTGTTCAATAGGAATTCCAATAGTTCGTGCCAAAATATTGGTTCACCATTATTTTATTGCCTTGATTCATGGTTACACAGGAACCACGGTGTTCCAATTCGTGATCTGTGTTACATGATCATAAAACTAATTTCCACTTTGTACTTTCAGTTTCAATTTTGGCAGAATTATGGCATTCAACTCCCTGGTATTCGCTCTGGTATTCCAGTTTTTCGATGCCCCTGAGCTGGGCGCCACCTCATGTACCCTTATTACCTACCAATACCTGTTGAATCCCTGGATAACAGCTGGATCGTAGAACCTGAAAATCCCCGGCTCGAAAAAAAACCCAAGTTCTACCAACAGACACAGGGATAATTGGGCCACTCGAATACCTAACAGGATGTATTAAGTCTGACCAAGGCTCAGAGAAAGAAAAGACTAGCTCAAAACACAGGAATTCTTCAAAAGGAAGAAAGAATCTCAAAGGTGTGGTAAACCCTAAAATACCCAGCGATGGCCCCCTTAATACACCCTTCCGTCACCTCTATAAAGCATCACGCAATAATTAAAACCAAATAATAAATTAGTTTATTGCAAGAATAAGCATGACAAGAAATATAAATTTTGTCGATACAACGACCAATCAAAAATATCATTAATTATACTGGATTGTCTTTCAGCTATGGAATATGGGAAAGGCTTCCAAAATGAATTACCCATTATCTCAACCAACTTTTAGTTCTTTCAAAAATAAGGTATAATAATAATACTCATTTGACACAAAGTAACCTTCGAGAGATAGAAAGAGTTAAGTCTACTTTCCTAAAGAAAATTCTGCACTTATCAAAATACACGCCATCTCGTCTAACGTACGTACTATCAAGGGAGACTTTCTTCATAGAAGACCTGCGTTTGGAGAACTCCCTACCATCAACAGTGCAATACCAGAGACTGATCGAAGAACTAAACCTCAAGCGTAATGACATATGGCCTGATTTCTACTCCACAGAAGCTCTTATGTCGACGGGCTGGATGAATGCCAACTTTGAACTGCGGCATACGATCACCCGTTTTGCAGTCCACGGTTTTCATTTTAAGATATGCACAGCAAGAGGATTTCATGACCCAGGCCCCCAATGCACCTGCTCTCTGTGTGGTAGTGCTTGTGATAGATATCACGCCATTTCCTGCGCCCAGAGGAAAGTATCGCTAACACGCTTCTGCTGCGAATAACTATATATATAGCAAACAGAACCTGTCAGACACTTTGTATATAGACACTTTGATGAGTAAGATTTAAGTTATTAGTATTAGTTTTGTATCTCGGCATGGCTATTTGCTGAAATAAATGATTATTATTATAATAATTTTCGATCCCATAGGATAAGCACACACAAAAAAAAAATTATATGAATTGAATAAATTGGATTCATTTCTAATTTCATTAACTTAATGAACATCTTACACAAAAATACCCTGATTATAACCAATAATCTTACACGACATTTTCAATAGCATTATAAGGTCTTGTTATATAACGATGAAATTAATATGACATATTTACAGAATATACAAATTTATACAAGATTCTAGAATAATTTCGATTATTCTCCTCCCACTGACTTAATGTCACGACATTCACTTCTGCTTAAAATTGTTTAATTGTTTCATTTCTAATTTCAGGGTATTTCTGCCGAACAGTTAAGTTAAGCAAAAATTAATCATAGATTCAGCATTAAATAGTTATCGGTGATCCTTGTTAAACATACATGCTATGGCAAACTCGTTATAATAATTTTACTGGAAATATTGAACTGGATATCCACTCAAGAGTTTTAATAATAATGCTCAGAAAAATACTAATCTTCACACAGGAATTACTTCACGATAATAACAGCGGTAAAGTCACCTATGACAAAATCTTAACCATACTAGGTTAAATACAACGCCTCTCTGGGTTGAAACCTCATTCAATCTATTCTTGATTGGCACACGTTGCTCAATCTTCAACAAGAAAATTTGCTTCGCAAAGCACTGTATCAAGATACTTAAGCACAAGAGCATTATTCCTAATACATGCCTCTTAAAATCTAACATGCACCTATACTTGGAGCCTTACTGTTTTAAATCCACAATTATGAAAATCAGCTGTTTATAATAAAAGCCTGAACTCGTGCTCAGAAAAATAATTTGATTCTGTAACAGGTTACTAATAAAGCCTAGTGGATTCCAGAAATACTCCACCTATTTTTAGAAAACTTGCCTTACATTGATGTATTACAATATTCATAGTTCTTAAACGTATGACTTATAGTAAGTCATCCCTGGGATTATCCTCGCAAACTTGGATGTCGTTCAAATACCCTCTTAATAGAGAAAAACTATTGCACCAAAGGCAACGATATCAATTTAATCCAGTGTTAACTTCATAAAAGAAGAAAAGTATAACATTCACAACCACTCAAAACTGAGGTTGCAAAAACGATAAAAAATATCCAATCTCAAAATAAGATCTTCCCTGAATTTCCCGAACGCGAAAATGTCGGTGGATTAATCCTACAGCATGGATCTAGGTTAACTACAGAGGCTAAGCGACTAATGACCCATTAGTCAATCCACTCCGAAAATCACGCTCAGAAAATACAAGTTAAATCTGTTAATAAACTGAAAAAAAATAGTCTAAAGACTCGAAGTAACATTCAGAATAACAGGATCCGAAAACTTACTAATATCGTTATAATAATAAGGAAAGAAAAAATTCTCCTCAAAGAATAAGATAATCCAAGCGAAAGTGCTTAAAGAACAATGCACTAGAATATGTAAAACTCAGTCAGAGTTCTCAACGTCGCTTTAAAAAAATTGCGTTACTAAAATATTCTTGCACAAAAATCTGGAGATCTTCCTCCTACAGTGACTTCTCGACAAATAAGAATGAGCATATCAGTTTAAATACTGTAAAATACTATTAAAATTTTAAATTTATCAATCAAAATACACAAAGGATGCACTCATGTTTATGAGTCAAAATCCTGGCATCATAGAAGGTCAGCTTCGAAATAGGCATCGAACCTGCACTTTCTACTCAACCATTTAATCTAAAAAAATGAAAATATGGCAATTTGTGATTATTCAAATGTCCACGCTACACTACTGTAACAAGTTGAAGTGATCTGTACCTTTGGCGAATCTGGATGTGGAAAAAAAGGATATCGTTGGCCATACTATGCTCCAGACCAACACAAAACATGCCGGACTCCAACAGGGTCTCCAGAGAACAAACCATAGTCCTCCTAGGCTCGAACAACTCCAGACCGGTCGAAAGGTCCCAATATATCCTGGCGATATCTTTCCACACGCATTAGAATACCGATGGCTGAACCGCAAACAGTTTATCAACTGGTCACGAAGCGAGAGTGAATTCGAACAGCCGCTAAATAGTTCCAATGTAAAGATACGAATGTGACCAAGTTCACAAGAGCCCGCGCGGTCCCTTGCATTACGAAACTCGCTTGTACACTTCATAGTAAATGAACGTTGCTGCAAACTGTTCCCGCTACCACTCTGCTAATGCAATATTCCTATTGTACTCTAGCCTATCATCGTAATGGATATAGGCTTCATTGTATTCCTTCCCTCGGACACCTTGCTTAAGAATCTGCTTTTTTTTTAAGAAGTATTGCCACTGTGAAAAGTTTGAATCAACTCTAGGCTGCATTTCCATGAAGGTTTACAAGCAGAGTGTTACGACATAATACACCCGAGCTGGCGGCCGGGATTATGAATATATTCTTCCGCATAGTCCGTTAGTGGCGGTGGACACACGGTCGCAAAGATAAACATATTACATGTTTAAAACCATGTCTGATCCCCATTAAGCAAGTCTCTACTCCACGTAGAATGCTGAACGAACCAGCGTATAAACTTCGGCACGCTCACACGTTTTGAAAATCCCTTAACTTGCGATTTCAATTTCACTATTGCCAGGGTTATTACTGCACTCTGTCAGTTTCACAAGTTCCTGCTCTCCACACGAGGTCGCTTGAGCAAGACATCCGCTACCCCCACTCCTCTATACGCCACGAGTCGATATAAATATATCGCAGTCGAAGTATAATCACTAGTGACTTAACAGATCTTCTTCTGTTTTTCATACTTGCTTTGTAATAGCTTTCTGCCATGGAAATATGCATACAGACATAAATAACTGCTTACATATAGCGCTAAATATACTTTAATTCGTATTAATCATTCTCAGGTGAATCGATCGATATAATGTTAGACAATGTCAACATGATTATTATCGATGACCTTCGGGCTTCTCGTCGGAAATACGAGCTCTACCGATCCATTCTTGATAGCAGAACTTTTTCTTGCTATAGACCAGCTGTTATGATAGACTTCAGTGGCCAGCTTGAAAGTTACACGGCGTTCCAAAATACTGTATACATATCTGTACTTACGACCTTTAGGAATAATGGTGCATTTTCCCTTTGATACCTTAAATAAAAGTCTTCTCAGCTTTTATTTACACCATTCTAGGTAATCTCGGCATATGTAGCATTATTCAGTCAACACTCAGACTATCTTCTTCACATATCTTTTCAGGTTTTTTTTGCGTTGAAACGACCTATCGTTTCTCTTCCCTTTAGGCTTACTACCTCATAACAATTATTTCATTTTATTATAATGTCTTCTCTGTCATGGTAATCACTTTCTTTTAGTCGTGAACATGTAGAATGCGTGACATCTCAGTGCTCAACCTCTTCTCGAAATCGTCCTTCTTTTATCCCGGTCAGGTGTTCTTTCTGAACTCCGACCTTCTCTGCTAGTGCTGGGTTGTGACTTATCTAGATTTTCATCCTTTCTTTTCTTCGATTTTCTTCGTCCAACCTCCGTGGACTTATCTCGCCCTCTCTTGAGCCTCTCCTGTTGCACTTTCTTATCTGACGCCTCCGTTCGATAATTGTTGTATCTTGAGTACCCTTGATTTTGTCTCTTATCTCTGTTGTCACGGGTATCTCTATCCGGTTTGTCATCAAAGTTTCTTATTATGGTTACATTCGGTGTCCTTTCCATTGATCTCGAAGTATAATCATCCACGCCTACGTTGGGGCTCGGAGAACTAAACGTCTCCCTGCTTGTTCGAATGGGACTCGGATGTTCCATTTGACTGAGTTGAACGTTGGGTTCTTTATTGGGAGATTCCTGCATCATCCTTTCCCTACTATCAGGTACTATCACTTCAGGTTGTTCAAGTACAACTCTAAAATCGGACTGTAAAAGTGATCGCAATTGATCTTTTAGCGTATCCAAATTGATATGCCCCTCTAGATTAATTTGCTCGAGACCCTTTCTAATTTCATTAATCTCGGAAGTGTTCTTCTCCCTGACCTCATTTAACTCTATCTTACTTTGGTCGACTTTAGTTTCAACAGTATTAATACGTTTCTCTAAATCGGATATATTATTAACCTGTGTATTTTGAATTCCATCCATTCTTTTGCTTAGATCTCCCCTAACATTTATTATGTCTTTGCTATTAGTTGCAAGACCAGTGGAAAGTTTGATTCTAACTTAGATTTCTCAACTTTAAAACATTCCTCATTAATTTTCATGATATCTTTACGAAATGTTACAATATTATCTCTTATGATCCCTTTCAAATCTATGTCAAAATCATCCCTGAGAAGTTTTGTATGATCTGTGACTTGAGCTCGGAGTGTCCCCATTTCACATTTCAACTGCTCCAGGCTATTCTGGGTCTGATTAGTGTCATGGGAAAACTGTAGCTGAAGTGCTTCTAAATTTTTTTTAATAAGCTTCACACTTTTTTCAAAGTCTAGTCTAATCTCAACTTGAAACTCTTTACTTGATTTTTCTAGCTCCATTAACTTAACCTCCGTCTGATTTTGACTAGATTCGATTTTTCGGACCTCTAACTCCATTTTATTTTGGCTGGATTCAATTTGATTTACATCATTCTGAATATTTTTGACTTGGGACTGAATCTCTTTTTGACTGGATTCTATTAATCCTACATCTGTTCTTAAATCATTGATTTGCGATTGCATAATCCTTACATTAGAGTTAACATCCTTTACTGTCTCCTCAATTCCCTTTTGACTAGTCTGAACATTGTTAAGATCTGTTTGCATTGAAGTTTGACTATTTTGCATTGATGTTTGACTAGTTTGCATTGATGTTTGACTAGTTTGGATATTGTTAATGTCATGTTGCATTCTTTCTTGGCAAACCTGTACCAAGCCAACATTAGCTCGGAGTGTACTGATATCTAGTTGTGTTTTTCTATTATCGTCCTGGATATCTTCGATATTAGATTCTACACTGGTAACCACTTTTCTACCCTTTTAGAACTATCTTTGATAGCCTTCAAGGAGGATTGCATAGTATCAATTTCCCCCCCGATACCTTCAGCAACTGCATCCTGATTTTGAATAACAGTTTCGGACATATGGTCTAATGCAGATTTAGTTTGGACCTTCATATTTTCTATGTCCTGATTCAAATTATCCATTTTATTTTGAATAATTTCAAACATCTTCTTAACGTCCCCAACAGTCACCATATTACCTTCAGACATGCTTCACTACACTTCACAAGAAATAAGAATACCACACCAACAAAGCTCAGCGAGAACATCTACAAACAACCACCATTTACCACACATGCTCATCCTTATTGTCTGGCATTAAATTAAAATAAGCTTATGTCTAAACACGAAGTGTCCAATTTGATTTGGGATCGCCTATATACATGTGCGTGATGGTTCATATCGGTGAAGGTCTATGATTCTACCATTACTCAAATTTAAATTTGTTACAAACACTTCTATTTTTAATGATCATCAGACGGAAACAAGTAGAACAAATTATTAACAGAGCGTGTGGCACCACTCCAATACATAAAATACAAAATTTAATAATGGTTGCAATACCACTTGTAAGTCAAGTAGCTCGAGTATCCTCGTAATTGCTTTGTTCAATAGGAATTCCAATAGTTCGTGCCAAAATATTGGTTCACCATTATTTTATTGCCTTGATTCATGGTTACACAGGAACCACGGTGTTCCAATTCGTGATCTGTGTTACATGATCATAAAACTAATTTCCACTTTGTACTTTCAGTTTCAATTTTGGCAGAATTATGGCATTCAACTCCCTGGTATTCGCTCTGGTATTCCAGTTTTTCGATGCCCCTGAGCTGGGCGCCACCTCATGTACCCTTATTACCTACCAATACCTGTTGAATCCCTGGATAACAGCTGGATCGTAGAACCTGAAAATCCCCGGCTCGAAAAAAAACCCAAGTTCTACCAACAGACACAGGGATAATTGGGCCACTCGAATACCTAACAGGATGTATTAAGTCTGACCAAGGCTCAGAGAAAGAAAAGACTAGCTCAAAACACAGGAATTCTTCAAAAGGAAGAAAGAATCTCAAAGGTGTGGTAAACCCTAAAATACCCAGCGATGGCCCCCTTAATACACCCTTCCGTCACCTCTATAAAGCATCACGCAATAATTAAAACCAAATAATAAATTAGTTTATTGCAAGAATAAGCATGACAAGAAATATAAATTTTGTCGATACAACGACCAATCAAAAATATCATTAATTATACTGGATTGTCTTTCAGCTATGGAATATGGGAAAGGCTTCCAAAATGAATTACCCATTATCTCAACCAACTTTTAGTTCTTTCAAAAATAAGGTATAATAATAATACTCATTTGACACAAAGTAACCTTCGAGAGATAGAAAGAGTTAAGTCTACTTTCCTAAAGAAAATTCTGCACTTATCAAAATACACGCCATCTCGTCTAACGTACGTACTATCAAGGGAGACTTTCTTCATAGAAGACCTGCGTTTGGAGAACTCCCTACCATCAACAGTGCAATACCAGAGACTGATCGAAGAACTAAACCTCAAGCGTAATGACATATGGCCTGATTTCTACTCCACAGAAGCTCTTATGTCGACGGGCTGGATGAATGCCAACTTTGAACTGCGGCATACGATCACCCGTTTTGCAGTCCACGGTTTTCATTTTAAGATATGCACAGCAAGAGGATTTCATGACCCAGGCCCCCAATGCACCTGCTCTCTGTGTGGTAGTGCTTGTGATAGATATCACGCCATTTCCTGCGCCCAGAGGAAAGTATCGCTAACACGCTTCTGCTGCGAATAACTATATATATAGCAAACAGAACCTGTCAGACACTTTGTATATAGACACTTTGATGAGTAAGATTTAAGTTATTAGTATTAGTTTTGTATCTCGGCATGGCTATTTGCTGAAATAAATGATTATTATTATAATAATTTTCGATCCCATAGGATAAGCACACACAAAAAAAAAATTATATGAATTGAATAAATTGGATTCATTTCTAATTTCATTAACTTAATGAACATCTTACACAAAAATACCCTGATTATAACCAATAATCTTACACGACATTTTCAATAGCATTATAAGGTCTTGTTATATAACGATGAAATTAATATGACATATTTACAGAATATACAAATTTATACAAGATTCTAGAATAATTTCGATTATTCTCCTCCCACTGACTTAATGTCACGACATTCACTTCTGCTTAAAATTGTTTAATTGTTTCATTTCTAATTTCAGGGTATTTCTGCCGAACAGTTAAGTTAAGCAAAAATTAATCATAGATTCAGCATTAAATAGTTATCGGTGATCCTTGTTAAACATACATGCTATGGCAAACTCGTTATAATAATTTTACTGGAAATATTGAACTGGATATCCACTCAAGAGTTTTAATAATAATGCTCAGAAAAATACTAATCTTCACACAGGAATTACTTCACGATAATAACAGCGGTAAAGTCACCTATGACAAAATCTTAACCATACTAGGTTAAATACAACGCCTCTCTGGGTTGAAACCTCATTCAATCTATTCTTGATTGGCACACGTTGCTCAATCTTCAACAAGAAAATTTGCTTCGCAAAGCACTGTATCAAGATACTTAAGCACAAGAGCATTATTCCTAATACATGCCTCTTAAAATCTAACATGCACCTATACTTGGAGCCTTACTGTTTTAAATCCACAATTATGAAAATCAGCTGTTTATAATAAAAGCCTGAACTCGTGCTCAGAAAAATAATTTGATTCTGTAACAGGTTACTAATAAAGCCTAGTGGATTCCAGAAATACTCCACCTATTTTTAGAAAACTTGCCTTACATTGATGTATTACAATATTCATAGTTCTTAAACGTATGACTTATAGTAAGTCATCCCTGGGATTATCCTCGCAAACTTGGATGTCGTTCAAATACCCTCTTAATAGAGAAAAACTATTGCACCAAAGGCAACGATATCAATTTAATCCAGTGTTAACTTCATAAAAGAAGAAAAGTATAACATTCACAACCACTCAAAACTGAGGTTGCAAAAACGATAAAAAATATCCAATCTCAAAATAAGATCTTCCCTGAATTTCCCGAACGCGAAAATGTCGGTGGATTAATCCTACAGCATGGATCTAGGTTAACTACAGAGGCTAAGCGACTAATGACCCATTAGTCAATCCACTCCGAAAATCACGCTCAGAAAATACAAGTTAAATCTGTTAATAAACTGAAAAAAAATAGTCTAAAGACTCGAAGTAACATTCAGAATAACAGGATCCGAAAACTTACTAATATCGTTATAATAATAAGGAAAGAAAAAATTCTCCTCAAAGAATAAGATAATCCAAGCGAAAGTGCTTAAAGAACAATGCACTAGAATATGTAAAACTCAGTCAGAGTTCTCAACGTCGCTTTAAAAAAATTGCGTTACTAAAATATTCTTGCACAAAAATCTGGAGATCTTCCTCCTACAGTGACTTCTCGACAAATAAGAATGAGCATATCAGTTTAAATACTGTAAAATACTATTAAAATTTTAAATTTATCAATCAAAATACACAAAGGATGCACTCATGTTTATGAGTCAAAATCCTGGCATCATAGAAGGTCAGCTTCGAAATAGGCATCGAACCTGCACTTTCTACTCAACCATTTAATCTAAAAAAATGAAAATATGGCAATTTGTGATTATTCAAATGTCCACGCTACACTACTGTAACAAGTTGAAGTGATCTGTACCTTTGGCGAATCTGGATGTGGAAAAAAAGGATATCGTTGGCCATACTATTCTCCAGACCAACACAAAACATGCCGGACTCCAACAGGGTCTCCAGAGAACAAACCATAGTCCTCCTAGGCTCGAACAACTCCAGACCGGTCGAAAGGTCCCAATATATCCTGGCGATATCTTTCCACACGCATTAGAATACCGATGGCTGAACCGCAAACAGTTTATCAACTGGTCACGAAGCGAGAGTGAATTCGAACAGCCGCTAAATAGTTCCAATGTAAAGATACGAATGTGACCAAGTTCACAAGAGTCCGCGCGGTCCCTTGCATTACGAAACTCGCTTGTACACTTCATAGTAAATGAACGTTGCTGCAAGCTGTTCCCGCTACCACTCTGCTAATGCAATATTCCTATTGTACTCTAGCCTATCATCGTAATGGATATAGGCTTCATTGTATTCCTTCCCTCGGACACCTTGCTTAAGAATCTGCTTTTTTTTAAGAAGTATTGCCACTGTGAAAAGTTTGAATCAACTCTAGGCTGCATTTCCATGAAGGTTTACAAGCAGAGTGTTACGACATAATACACCCGAGCTGGCGGCCGGGATTATGAATATATTCTTCCGCATAGTCCGTTAGTGGCGGTGGACACACGGTCGCAAAGATAAACATATTACATGTTTAAAACCATGTCTGATCCCCATTAAGCAAGTCTCTACTCCACGTAGAATGCTGAACGAACCAGCGTATAAACTTCGGCACGCTCACACGTTTTGAAAATCCCGTTAACTTTCGATTTCAATTTCACTATTGCCAGGGTTATTACTGCACTCTGTCAGTTTCACAAGTTCCTGCTCTCCACACGAGGTCGCTTGAGCAAGACATCCGCTACCCCCACTCCTCTATACGCCACGAGTCGATATAAATATATCGCAGTCGAAGTTTAATCACTAGTGACTTAACAGATCTTCTTCTGTTTTTCATACTTGCTTTGTAATAGCTTTCTGCCATGGAAATATGCATACAGACATAAATAACTGCTTACATATAGCGCTAAATATACTTTAATTCGTATTAATCATTCTCAGGTGAATCGATCGATATAATGTTAGACAATGTCAACATGATTATTATCGATGACCTTCGGGCTTCTCGTCGGAAATACGAGCTCTACCGATCCATTCTTGATAGCAGAACTTTTTCTTGCTATAGACCAGCTGTTATGATAGACTTCAGTGGCCAGCTTGAAAGTTACACGGCGTTCCAAAATACTGTATACATATCTGTACTTACGACCTTTAGGAATAATGGTGCATTTTCCCTTTGATACCTTAAATAAAAGTCTTCTCAGCTTTTATTTACACCATTCTAGGTAATCTCGGCATATGTAGCATTATTCAGTCAACACTCAGACTATCTTCTTCACATATCTTTTCAGGTTTTTTTTTGCGTTGAAACGACCTATCGTTTCTCTTCCCTTTAGGCTTACTACCTCATAACAATTATTTCATTTTATTATAATGTCTTCTCTGTCATGGTAATCACTTTCTTTTAGTCGTGAACATGTAGAATGCGTGACATCTCAGTGCTCAACCTCTTCTCGAAATCGTCCTTCTTTTATCCCGGTCAGGTGTTCTTTCTGAACTCCGACCTTCTCTGCTAGTGCTGGGTTGTGACTTATCTAGATTTTCATCCTTTCTTTTCTTCGATTTTCTTCGTCCAACCTCCGTGGACTTATCTCGCCCTCTCTTGAGCCTCTCCTGTTGCACTTTCTTATCTGACGCCTCCGTTCGATAATTGTTGTATCTTGAGTACCCTTGATTTTGTCTCTTATCTCTGTTGTCACGGGTATCTCTATCCGGTTTGTCATCAAAGTTTCTTATTATGGTTACATTCGGTGTCCTTTCCATTGATCTCGAAGTATAATCATCCACGCCTACGTTGGGGTTCGGAGAACTAAACGTCTCCCTGCTTGTTCGAATGGGACTCGGATGTTCCATTTGACTGAGTTGAACGTTGGGTTCTTTATTGGGAGATTCCTGCATCATCCTTTCCCTACTATCAGGTACTATCACTTCAGGTTGTTCAAGTACAACTCTAAAATCGGACTGTAAAAGTGATCGCAATTGATCTTTTAGCGTATCCAAATTGATATGCCCCTCTAGATTAATTTGCTCGAGACCCTTTCTAATTTCATTAATCTCGGAAGTGTTCTTCTCCCTGACCTCATTTAACTCTATCTTACTTTGGTCGACTTTAGTTTCAACAGTATTAATACGTTTCTCTAAATCGGATATATTATTAACCTGTGTATTTTGAATTCCATCCATTCTTTTGCTTAGATCTCCCCTAACATTTATTATGTCTTTGCTATTAGTTGCAAGACCAGTGGAAAGTTTGATTCTAACTTAGATTTCTCAACTTTAAAACATTCCTCATTAATTTTCATGATATCTTTACGAAATGTTACAATATTATCTCTTATGATCCCTTTCAAATCTATGTCAAAATCATCCCTGAGAAGTTTTGTATGATCTGTGACTTGAGCTCGGAGTGTCCCCATTTCACATTTCAACTGCTCCAGGCTATTCTGGGCCTGATTAGTGTCATGGGAAAACTGTAGCTGAAGTGCTTCTAAATATTTTTTAATAAGCTTCACACTTTTTTCAAAGTCTAGTCTAATCTCAACTTGAAACTCTTTACTTGATTTTTCTAGCTCCATTAACTTAACCTCCGTCTGATTTTGACTAGATTCGATTTTTCGGACCTCTAACTCCATTTTATTTTGGCTGGATTCAATTTGATTTACATCATTCTGAATATTTTTGACTTGGGACTGAATCTCTTTTTGACTGGATTCTATTAATCCTACATCTGTTCTTAAATCATTGATTTGCGATTGCATAATCCTTACATTAGAGTTAACATCCTTTACTGTCTCCTCAATTCCCTTTTGACTAGTCTGAACATTGTTAAGATCTGTTTGCATTGAAGTTTGACTATTTTGCATTGATGTTTGACTAGTTTGCATTGATGTTTGACTAGTTTGGATATTGTTAATGTCATGTTGCATTCTTTCTTGGCAAACCTGTACCAAGCCAACATTAGCTCGGAGTGTACTGATATCTAGTTGTGTTTTTCTATTATCGTCCTGGATATCTTCGATATTAGATTCTACACTGGTAACCACTTTTCTACCCTTTTAGAACTATCTTTGATAGCCTTCAAGGAGGATTGCATAGTATCAATTTCCCCCCCGATACCTTCAGCAACTGCATCCTGATTTTGAATAACAGTTTCGGACATATGGTCTAATGCAGATTTAGTTTGGACCTTCATATTTTCTATGTCCTGATTCAAATTATCCATTTTATTTTGAATAATTTCAAACATCTTCTTAACGTCCCCAAGTCACCATATTACCTTCAGACATGCTTCACTACACTTCACAAGAAATAAGAATACCACACCAACAAAGCTCAGCGAGAACATCTACAAACAACCACCATTTACCACACATGCTCATCCTTATTGTCTGGCATTAAATTAAAATAAGCTTATGTCTAAACACGAAGTGTCCAATTTGATTTGGGATCGCCTATATACATGTGCGTGATGGTTCATATCGGTGAAGGTCTATGATTCTACCATTACTCAAATTTAAATTTGTTACAAACACTTCTATTTTTAATGATCATCAGACGGAAACAAGTAGAACAAATTATTAACAGAGCGTGTGGCACCACTCCAATACATAAAATACAAAATTTAATAATGGTTGCAATACCACTTGTAAGTCAAGTAGCTCGAGTATCCTCGTAATTGCTTTGTTCAATAGGAATTCCAATAGTTCGTGCCAAAATATTGGTTCACCATTATTTTATTGCCTTGATTCATGGTTACACAGGAACCACGGTGTTCCAATTCGTGATCTGTGTTACATGATCATAAAACTAATTTCCACTTTGTACTTTCAGTTTCAATTTTGGCAGAATTATGGCATTCAACTCCCTGGTATTCGCTCTGGTATTCCAGTTTTTCGATGCCCCTGAGCTGGGCGCCACCTCATGTACCCTTATTACCTACCAATACCTGTTGAATCCCTGGATAACAGCTGGATCGTAGAACCTGAAAATCCCCGGCTCGAAAAAAAACCCAAGTTCTACCAACAGACACAGGGATAATAGGGCCACTCGAATACCTAACAGGATGTATTAAGTCTGACCAAGGCTCAGAGAAAGAAAAGACTAGCTCAAAACACAGGAATTCTTCAAAAGGAAGAAAGAATCTCAAAGGTGTGGTAAACCCTAAAATACCCAGCGATGGCCCCCTTAATACACCCTTCCGTCACCTATATAAAGCATCACGCAATAATTAAAACCAAATAATAAATTAGTTTATTGCAAGAATAAACATGACAAGAAATATAAATTTTGTCGATACAACGACCAATCAAAAATATCATTAATTATACTGGATTGTCTTTCAGCTATGGAATATGGGAAAGGCTTCCAAAATGAATTACCCATTATCTCAACCAACTTTTAGTTCTTTCAAAAATAAGGTATAATAATAATACTCATTTGACACAAAGTAACCTTCGAGAGATAGAAAGAGTTAAGTCTACTTTCCTAAAGAAAATTCTGCACTTATCAAAATACACGCCATCTCGTCTAACGTACGTACTATCAAGGGAGACTTTCTTCATAGAAGACCTGCGTTTGGAGAACTCCCTACCATCAACAGTGCAATACCAGAGACTGATCGAAGAACTAAACCTCAAGCGTAATGACATATGGCCTGATTTCTACTCCACAGAAGCTCTTATGTCGACGGGCTGGATGAATGCCAACTTTGAACTGCGGCATACGATCACCCGTTTTGCAGTCCACGGTTTTCATTTTAAGATATGCACAGCAAGAGGATTTCATGACCCAGGCCCCCAATGCACCTGCTCTCTGTGTGGTAGTGCTTGTGATAGATATCACGCCATTTCCTGCGCCCAGAGGAAAGTATCGCTAACACGCTTCTGCTGCGAATAACTATATATATAGCAAACAGAACCTGTCAGACACTTTGTATATAGACACTTTGATGAGTAAGATTTAAGTTATTAGTATTAGTTTTGTATCTCGGCATGGCTATTTGCTGAAATAAATGATTATTATTATAATAATTTTCGATCCCATAGGATAAGCACACACAAAAAAAAAAATTATATGAATTGAATAAATTGGATTCATTTCTAATTTCATTAACTTAATGAACATCTTACACAAAAATACCCTGATTATAACCAATAATCTTACACGACATTTTCAATAGCATTATAAGGTCTTGTTATATAACGATGAAATTAATATGGCATATTTACAGAATATACAAATTTATACAAGATTCTAGAATAATTTCGATTATTCTCCTCCCACTGACTTAATGTCACGACATTCACTTCTGCTTAAAATTGTTTAATTGTTTCATTTCTAATTTCAGGGTATTTCTGCCGAACAGTTAAGTTAAGCAAAAGTTAATCATAGATTCAGCATTAAATAGTTATCGGTGATCCTTGTTAAACATACATGCTATAGCAAACTCGTTATAATAATTTTACTGGAAATATTGAACTGGATATCCACTCAAGAGTTTTAATAATAATGCTCAGAAAAATACTAATCTTCACACAGGAATTACTTCACGATAATAACAGCGGTAAAGTCACCTATGACAAAATCTTAACCATACTAGGTTAAATACAACGCCTCTCTGGGTTGAAACCTCATTCAATCTATTCTTGATTGGCACACGTTGCTCAATCTTCAACAAGAAAATTTGCTTCGCAAAGCACTGTATCAAAATACTTAAACACAAGAGCATTATTCCTAATACATGCCTCTTAAAATCTAACATGCACCTATACTTGGAGCCTTACTGTTTTAAATCCACAATTATGAAAATCAGCTGTTTATAATAAAAGCCTGAACTCGTGCTCAGAAAAATAATTTGATTCTGTAACAGGTTACTAATAAAGCCTAGTGGATTCCAGAAATACTCCACCTATTTTTAGAAAACTTGCCTTACATTGATGTATTACAATATTCATAGTTCTTAAACGTATGACTTATAGTAAGTCATCCCTGGGATTATCCTCGCAAATTTGGATGTCGTTCAAATACCCTCTTAATAGAGAAAAACTATTGCACCAAAGGCAATGATATCAATTTAATCCAGTGATAACTTCATAAAAGAAGAAAAGTATAACATTCACAACCACTCAAAACTGAGGTTGTAAAAACGATAAAAAAATATCCAATCTCAAAATAAGATCTTCCCTGAATTTCCCGAACGCGAAAATGTCGGTGGATTAATCCTACAGCATGGATCTAGGTTAATTACAGAGGCTAAGCGACTAATGACCCATTAGTCAATCAACTCCGAAAATCACGCTCAGAGAATACAAGTTAAATCTGTTAATAAACTGAAAAAAATAGTCTAAAGACTCGAAGTAACATTCAGAATAACAGGATCCGAAAACTTCCTAATATCGTTATAATAATAAGGAAAGAAAAAATTCTCCTCAAAGAATAAGATAATCCAAGCGAAAGTGCTTAAAGAACAATGCACTGGAATATGTAAAACACAGTCAGAGTTCTCAACGCCGCTTTAAAAAAAAATTGCGTTACTAAAATATTCTTACACATAAATCTGGAGATCTTTCTCCTACAGGGACTTCTCGACAAATAAGAATGAGCATATCAGTTTAAATACTGTAAAATACTATTAAAATTTTAAATTTATCAATCAAAATACACAAAGGATGCACTCATTTTTATGAGTCAAAATCCTGGCATTCTAGAAGGTCAGCTTCGAAATAGGCATCGAACCTGCACTTTCTACTCAACCATTTAATCTAAAAAAAAATGAAAATATGGCAATTTGTGATTATTTAAATGTCCACGCTACACTACTGTAACAAGTTGAAGTGATCTGTACATTTGGCGAATTTGGATGTGGAAAAAAAAGGATATCGTTGGCCATACTAGGCTCCAGACCAACACAAAACATGCCGGACTCCAACTGGGTCTCCAGAGAACAAACCATAGTCCTCCTAGGCTCGAACAACTCCAGACCGGTCGAAAGGTCCCAATATATCCTGGCGATATCTGTCCACACCCATTAGAATACCGATGGCTGAACCGCAAAGAGTTTATCAACTGGTCACGAAGCGAGAGTGAATTCGAACAGCCGCTAAATAGTTCCAATATAAAGACGTGAATGTGACCAAGTTCACACGAGTCCGCGCGGTCCCTTGCATTACGAAACTCGTTTGTACACTTCATAGTAAATGAACGTTGCTGCAAACTGTTCCCGCTACCACTCTGCTAATGCAGTATTCCTATTGTACTCTAGCCTATCATCGTAATGGATATAGGCTTCATTGTATTCCTTCCCTCGGACACCTTGCTTAAGAATCTGCTTTTTTAAAAGAAGTATTGCCACTGTGAAAAGTTTGAATCAACTCTAGGCTGCATTTCCATGAAGGTTTACAAGCAGAGTGTTACGACATAATACACCCGAGCTGGCGGCCGGGATTATGAATATATTCTTCCGCATAGTCCGTTAGTGGCGGTGGACACACGGTCGCAAAGATAAACATATTACATGTTTAAAACCATGTCTGATCCCCATTAAGCAAGTCTCTACTCCACGTAGAATGCTGAACGAACCAGCGTATAAACTTCGGCACGCTCACACGTTTTGAAAATCCCGTTAACTTGCGATTTCAATTTCACTATTGCCAGGGTTATTACTGCACTCTGTCAGTTTCACAAGTTCCTGCTCTCCACACGAGGTCGCTTGAGCAAGACATCCGCTACCCCCACTCCTCTATACGCCACGTGTCGATATAAATATATCGCAGTCGAAGTATAATCACTAGTGACTTAACAGATCTTCTTCTGTTTTTCATACTTGCTTTGTAATAGCTTTCTGCCATGGAAATATGCATACAGACATAAATAACTGCTTACATATAGCGCTAAATATACTTTAATTCGTATTAATCATTCTCAGGTGAATCGATCGATATAATGTTAGACAATGTCAACATGATTATTATCGATGACCTTCGGGCTTCTCGTCGGAAATACGAGCTCTACCGATCCATTCTTGATAGCAGAACTTTTGCTTGCTGTAGACCAGCTGATATGATAGACTTCAGTGGCTAGCTTGAAAGTTACACGGCGTTCCAAAATTCTGTATCCATATCTGTACTTACAACCTTTAGGAATAATGGTGCAGTATCAATTTGCTTTAACATGACCTGTTCATCAGTAAGCTATTGTAGCTATTGCCAGCGAAGGCTGCAAAAATGATCAGGCTCTTAGTTACTCATGAACTGGCTCCACAACACTGAAGTGGGAAGCTGGGCAGTGGCTACAGTGTAACTGAACAGAAATGCCTGGTCACACTGCTTTGTGAGCAAGAGTTCAGCCCTGGCATACATGATAAAGAATTCACTGTAATTTACTGCCCCCCATGAAGGGAGTGCGACGAGAGGAAGAATTCTACTTTTATAAAGACAGTAACATTATCATTTATTTTAACGTTAAGCTGAGTTAAAAATAGGCATAACAGATCAATGCAAAGGGTGCATAAAGAATGATAAGAGGGAGGCTACAGTATATTTCAGGAATTGGATTTTCATGGCTGCATATATGACCAAGGAGGCTTTCAGCTATTGGGTCATGTGTTGTAAAAATAGTTGGAGTGTAAGACCTTCCACATTAATTACCTGCACTACACCATGACCTAATAACTGGAAGCCTCCTTGAGTATGATACAGTATATTTATTTACATACCGTACCAGTACTTCTTTTATCTATGTAATATAGACTACTGCACTTTTTCTACCCACTTATTTTTAAGATTTTCCATACCATACCAACAATGTTGCAAACGTTACAGGAATCAATTGCAGCTTACGAGAAAGAAAAGCAATGAGTTTCCAAACATGATGTATGGTATGATGTTGCCATTGGGGTAAACCTAATAATACTAATATGGCATTAATTTGCAAAATTAAATTAAAGTTTTGATTTAAATAAACCTTTGGATACCATACTGTTCCGAACCTATGCCATTACCTAGCAATGCATGTTAGTATATTATTTCTTGGTGGGTTATGATTTAGGGGCCTTGGTTTCCAATAAAAAGGATAGCCTGTTGTCCTTTGTGATACATTGACAAGAGTCTCAAGGAAGGCTACACAAATAAACTAAGCAATCAATAGTCTACAATATCGAGGCTATTGATTCAGTGTTCACTAACAGTAGCCTACTTACCTTGAGGAATGACCTAGCCTACTTGTCTCAAGCATATATTTTATAACAGTGTAACTGATGTAAAATTATATTTAAGGAGACTTTCAGGGTCCTAATATCAGGTATCAACATGATCTTCCCCTCTATATCTTGAAATTCACTTCATTAATATATAAAACTATGGTACATGGACCAAATTCAGCTACCGGTTGTTGTTGTTTGAGTCTTCAGTCTTTTGACTGGTTTGATGCAGCTCTCCATGCCTCCCTGTCCTGAGCCAATCGTTTCATCTCTACATAGCTACCACATCCTACATCAGAGGCTATCTGTTAAACATATTCTAACCTTGGTCTACCCCTACAGTTCTTGTCCTCGACCCTTCCTTCCATAACTAAGCTTGCTATTCCTGGGTGTCTTAGTATGTGTCCTACCAACCTATCTCTTCTCTTCATTAGCAGTCGCCAGAAACATCTCTCCTCTCCCACTCGCCTTAATACCTCTTCGTTTGTAACCCTATCTACCCATCTGATCTTCATCATTCTCCTGTAACACCACATTTCAAATGCTTCAATTCTCCTCTTTTCTGCTGCACCAATAGTCCAAGTTTCATTTCCATAGAGCGCCACGCTCCAGACAAAGGCTTTCAAAAGTGACTTCCTAATACCTAAATCTATATTCGATGTCAACAGATTCCTTTTTTGTAGAAAGGCTTTCCTTGCCTGAGCCAACCTACTTTTTATATCCTCTTTGCTTCGTCCATCACTGGTTATTCTGCTTCCTAAGTAACAGAAGTTTCCTACTTCCTTCAGCTTTTCACCTGCCAATTTGATCTCCATAGAGGTTTCTGATTTATTTCGGCTGCATTCCAGTATTTTTGTTTTACATTTATTAATTTTCATCATGAATTCCTTCCGTAAGACAGAATCCATACCATTCAAAAACTCATTCAAATCCTCAGGCTTGTCGGCCAAGATGACGATGTCATCAGCAAATCTCAGAGTTGAAATTATTTCTCCTTGAATCTTCACTCCCACTTTAAATTTTTCTCCAATTTCCTTCATTGCTTGTTCAATGTAAAGATTGAAAAGTATGGGTGATAAGTTGCAGCCTTGCCTTACACCTTTCTGAATATCAGCTTCTCTCTCATGTCCTTCAGCTCGAATGACTGCTGTCTGGTTTCTGTACAGATTGTATATCACCCTCCTATCCCTGTACTTTAGTCCAATAGATTTCAAAATGTCAAACAATTTAGTCCAATCAACGTTATCAAAAGCCTTTTCTAAGTCTACAAATGCCATGAACGTTCTCTTATCTTTCCTTATTCTACCTTCCAAAATCAGCCTAAGACTTAGTACAGCTTCCCTTGTTCCTACATTTCTCCTGAAACCAAACTGGTCTTCACCCAACTCCGTTTCTATCTGGCTTTCAATCCTCTTGTAAATTATTCTAGACAGGATCTTTGAAGCATGAGTAATCAAGCTGATTGTACGGTAATCTTCACATCTGTCAGCTCCCACTTTCTTTGGTATAGGGATGATAACATTCTTCTTGAAATCAGGGGGTACCTCACCTGTCTCATAAATCCTACACACGAAGTGAAATAACCTGATCAGACCTTCATCTCCTATGCAGCGTAGCAACTCAATCGGTATATCATCTATGCCTGGTGCTTTGTTCCGGCCTAAGTCCTCTAATGCTCTGTCAAATTCTGATCTCAATATTAAATCTCCTTTTGCATCCTCATCAATTTCCTCCTCCCTTTCCATTACATGATTCTCAATCTCCTTTCCCTTATACAAGCACTCTATGTAAGCTTTCCATCTCTCGATCTTTTCTTCCCTATCTGTTAGAGGCTTTCCATTTGTGTCCTTAATATTACAGCACTTAGTCTTCTTTTCCCCAAAAGTATTCTTAATCCTTCGATAAGCTGTGTCTACTTTTCCTAATTTCAGACAATTTTCTATACCTGCACATTTCTCTTTCAACCATTCTTCTTTCGCTTCCCTGCACTTCTTGTTAACCTCATTTCTCAAACGTCTGTATTCTGCTTTCCCCTTTTCATCTCTTAGATTCTTGTGTTTCCGCCTTTCATCCATCAATTCTAGTATATCCTGAGTGATCCACGGTTTTCTACCTATTCTTTCTTTCCTACCAATGTTTTCTTCTGCGGATTTTGTTATTTCATTCTTCAAAAGTGCCCATTCGTCTGCAATTGAAGTTTGTTTAGGGGTTTTGATTAGTCCTTCCTTTATACTTTTCTTGAATCTTTCGTTTACATCCTTCACTTTCAGTCTGTCTATTGCCCACCTTTTTGGCTTTTGACTTTTTTTCAGTTTCTTCAACTTTAATCTGCATTTCATTACAACCAGATTGTGGTCAGAGTTTATGTCAGCACCAGGATATGTTTTACAATCCAAAATCTGGTTTCGAAACCTCTGCTTGACCATAATGAAGTCGATTTGGTAACGCCCTGTATCTCCTGGTCTCATCCATGTGTATATTCTTCTATTGTAGTTATTGAATAAGGTGTTAGCTATGACCAACTCATGTTCGGTGCAGAATTCCATCAGCCTGTTTCCTCGATCATTCCTTTCACCTAATCCAAAATCTCCTACTATCTTCCCTTCTCTCCCTTTTCCTACCACAGCATTCCAATCTCCCATTACTATAACATTTTCATCACCTTTGATATACCTCAGAATGTCATCTATTTCTTCGTAGACCTTTTCAACATCCTCATCATCAGCTTGACTGGTAGGCATATAGACTTGTACCACTGTGGTGCACGTAGGTTTAGTATTGATTTTTGCTACAATAATCCGTTCACTGTATTGCTCATAATATTCCACCCGCTGTCCAAGTTTCCTACTCAATATAAGACCAACCCCTGCTTGGCCATTGTTTGATTTAGTGCTAATGACCCTATAGTCTCCTGACCAAAAGTCCTGTTCTTCCTGCCAGCGCATTTCACTAATCCCAACCAAATCCAACCTCAACCTATCCATTTCCCTTTCTAAGTTTTCTAACTTTCCACTTCCTAGCAGACTTCTAACATTCCACGCTCCGATCCGTAGAATGTCAGATTTCCTTTTTGTCACTTCTGTGATGTTAACCCCCTCTCGAGTAGTCCCCACCCGGAGATCCAAACGGGGGACTAGTTTACCTCCGGATAGAAATTTTACAAGGGAGGAGGCCATCATCACATGTAATTATGCATAGAGAGGTGCATATCCTCGGGAATAGCATACGGCTGTATTTTCCCGTTGCTTTCAGCCGTGCAGCAGGACGCAGTGTAGCCATTACTTGGCTTATATTATCAATATCTTAACCGTCTATTAGACTAGTAAAGAATTGATTTATTCTGAAAGGCTGCTACTCCCTTTCAGAATAAGTAAAGAGCAATTCTACTACAAAATACTAACCTTCTACTAACAATTAAATACCAAAATTCTACTAACGAAAAAAAATACTAAAGTTTCACCAACAAACAAATACTACCACTAAAACAGTCTGTCACCAGGCCCACTCACATGCACCCTCACCAGACACACTCACACACCACAGTCTAATAGAACAATGACATATATCTAATAAACAAATCAACTTCATACTTACAATTAAAACTAACTACATACTTACTGTACTGTAATTTGAATTGACAACATTTACAAAATTTTCTAGAAGATAAATATTAAAAAATAAAAATGTTCAAAGCATATCCTTAATCCTCCAAGAATAAGGAACTTAGAAAGCGGAGAGCCAAACAGGGAGCAGCCCATGTGAAAGCTGCATTCAAAAAGTGAAAAATCTAAAAACTGCAATTAAAAATTAAAATAACGATATCAGGTTTTTAAGACGATATGACATTATTGAAGTAAATGGTATTACAGACCAATGTGTGTAGTTCGCATTTTTTCCGGGGTTTCAGTTGGAGTTGCTGCGCTCTAGCTATGCATTTGACCCTTAGAGCTCAGCGGTAGGAGAGAGGTGTAGAGCGATGTGGGGAGCATGACAAATACCTCCCTATCAGAGAAGATTGATGCGTGTGACATAGGTGCCCACAGTCGGACAGACCATTCGGCGTGGCAAATATTTTACGCTGCAGAGCTATGTGCAGGTAAGTGTATGCCATAAGACAAGGTCATCACACGAATTGACTGCGTGGGGAAACAAGGAGGAGGAAATTCAGGAGCAACTGAAGGCTTGGGAAGAAACAGTGGGAAGAGTACGGATGGAAGTTCAACATCAGTAAATGTGAGATCCTGTTAACAACCAGGAAAAAGGACAGACCAATGAGTGGGATAACACTTGGAGGTGGACAGCTGAAGGTGGATATTGAGAACCGTCTAAATATTTCCGATGCTCGCCATTTTGGATTGTTACATGTATAGGCCATAGAGCTATGTACCATTAAAGAAAATTATTGCGTAGGTTCATTACTCAAACTTTCACTTCAATCGCATGACTACGACTCAAGAAATAAAAACTCAATTTTAAAATTTCGCACAGCCGCCATCTTGAGGTAAATCAGTTGTTATCAAGTGTATAAGCGTTATTATATTATTAATGAGTAAGGACGTCGAAGAAGTATATTGTTGTTATGTATCAAACAACTCACAGCAGGTACAAGGGTTCACCAAGCTTTGAGATAAGGAATAAATAGCATATTTTTAAGGAAGTTGACGAAGCATATGATTGCAATGATAGTGATCATTTAATATTTTTATTTATGGAACAACATTATTTCTTTCATAAAATTCAAGTGCAGAATCTGCTCTAAAAGTTCATGTAAATAACACAATTTTCTGCCGGCCCTTTGGTGTTGGGGTAGAGCGTCTGCCTTTCACCCGGAGGCCCCGGGTTCGATTCCCGGCTCCGCCAGGGATTTTAAAACTGACGTGAGGGTTGGAACGGGGTGCACTCAGCCTCGTTAGGACAATTGAGTAGCTGTCCGACAGTGAGGCAGCGCCCCGATCACGAAAACCAAGATTAACGGCCAAGGGGACCCGATGCCCTGATCACGCGTCACCCCAATATCTGCTGGCCAAATGGCTGAGCAGCGGTCACTTTTTCTGATGTTACTATTTAATCCAGGAACAACATATTGCAGACTTTTATGCTGGCACTACAGAAAATAAAACTGAAACTTGTAGGATTAAATGACATTTACAAGAAGAAGTGATTTTGTTAGTACCTGTGCCACTTCATCCTGCATGGCTGAAGTGTTGTGTAGATTATTTTCAGGTTAAGTAGATAGGTGGAGTGGAGAAATGCCTTACTATACAATATAACTGAAAGATGTGCAAGGAATCTACCTTCATGGATTTCATGCAGAAGGAAGCATAGTGATTTGTATGAATATCAAAAGGTGTACGAGACCACAATTCACATGTGATCCCACTTCCAGCTCAGGCAGGACCAGATTGGATCAGCTAGCTATAATCAAATTTGAACCTGAAAGAAATTTAAAAAATGGTTTGAAACCGTGTTATATATATTTCAGCAACGTAATCGCATCTAGGGTACATTTAAAAGCTGTAAATAATTATATCAATTGACTTCACCGACCTTTATGGATTCGGTTGCAAGTCCTTTGCGAAATTTCGGCCGCGAATTTGAAGTCCATGGAACATTCTTTTTCCGGTTACCGGTACTGAAATGGTATTTTATGTTACATTTTTTGTCTTAACATTCCCCCTCAGACAAACATGGTGTGCACTTAGGTTATGTTCTAGGTTTTTATTCCCAACACATATCAATACGCTTTCTTTTGAGGTTAACATATAGCCTACAAAAATAAACAAAAAAAGTTGAAGATCGCTCGGCGAGATGAGTTTAGTGCACTCTATACGTGAATATCCTTACTATTTTGCGCTGTTGCCATATTGAAATCCTTGAACTTGAGATCAAATTGAACTAGGATCTCGGAATCCGCGAATAGTTTTATACATCATGGACGACGACTGAACTTGGTTCAGATTTTGAACTCCAGTTAATTTGATCCCCAGTCAAGCGATCTTTATACAATCGGCCCTTAATAAACTAATGAACGAATGCAAGCCGGTAACCATGGCAACAGATTATCATAGGTACATCTATTGCTGTAAGAAGCAATGCAATTCCATTAATGACATTAGTTAGGTAGATTTCTTTAGAAAGCTAACTATTGCAATGGGTCCCATGTTTCGACTTCCGGAAAATTTCGACATATCTTCGCGTTTCACATCCCCCAGATCCCAAAACCACCGTCAGTTCAAAAGTTTATATATAATTTATGTATATATGTATATATATATATATATATATATATATATATATCAGTTTCTTGTGGGCACGATAACTGCCGTAATTTTGTACCAATCAATTTGAATTTTTTACATAATATGTATCCCAATAAAATCTCGGTCGAGTTTGTTAATGGGCAAAATCGGTCAAAGGGGGTAAAAATGGGGGGCTTTTTTCGAAAAAGTGAAATATCGCTATAACTCTCTTAATACATGAAATATCGAATCCCTTCAAAGTTCATAATATGTGTCGGATAAGTGCCAAAAATTTATGTCAAATACGTTTTTTGATAGCACCAACCATTGACCAAAGGGGTGGGAAAAAGTGGGTTTTTCGGGAAACATTAATCATATCTCTGTTAATAGGCACAATATCAAAACCGCACAAAATGGACAATATTCCTCCAATAATTACCTAAAACTTTTGTCTGAAATAATTTTTGATATGACCCACCATTACGCCACGGGGTGAACAAAATGATTTAAATTATAAGAAAATGCCAAGTGCCAAGAGAGGTTGCCATGACAACTTTACTTTTAATTGATAAGGGATGACCATCAGCAGTTGCTATGACAACGCCACTGCACGAGATCACATTCAGTTTTCATATGTCAGTGGGAAGCGACTTTGGTATCGGAACTGGTAGCATGCTGAACTTCTATGCCCAAGGTCGCGGGTTCAAACCCGGCTGAAGTCGTCGGATTTACTGAGCGCTAAAAAACCTGAGTTTGCTTTCCTTCGGAGGGGAAGTTCCAACGTTCGTTGCGAGTTGCTGATTGAGGTGGCATCTAGTAGCCAAGTTCACAGCTAGGTGTCGTTGACGGCAGTATTTTAGGTAGATTTCATTAGAAAGCTAACTGTTGCAATGGGTACCATGTTTCGATTTCCGGAAAATTTCGACATATCTTCGCGTTTCACATCCCCCAGACCCCAAAACCACCGTCAGTTCAAAAGTTTATATATAATTTATGTAATATATGTATATATATGTATATCAGTTTCTTGTGGACACGATAACTGCCGTAATTTTGCACCAATCACTTTGAATTTTTTACCGAATATGTATACCCATAAAATCTCGGACGAGTTCGTTACTGGGCCAAATCGGTCGAAGGGGATGAAAATGGGGGACTTTTTTTTTTCGAAAAAATGAAATATTGCTATAACTCTCTTAATATGTGAAATATCGAATCCGTTCGAAGTTCATACTATGTGTCGGATAAAGCTCAGAAATTTATGTTTTAAACGTTTTTTTGATAGCACCAACCATTGACCAAAGGGGTGGGAAAAAGTGTTTTTTTTCGGGAAACATTAATCATATCTCTGTTAATAGGCACAATATCAAAACCGTACAAAATGGACAATATTCCCCTAATAATTACCTAAAACGTTTGTCTGAAAGACTTTTTGATATGAGCCACCATTGCGCCAAGGGATGAGAAAAATGATTTCGGAATTATAAGAAAATGCCAAGAGCTATCAGTGGTTGACATGGCAACACTACTAAATTGATGAGGGATGAGCCATCAGACGTTGCCATGACAACGCACTTGCGCGAGATCAGATTCAGATTTCCATCTGACTAAGTGTGAAGTGGCTTCGGTGACGTAACTGGTAGCATGCTGAACTTCTATGCCCAAGGTCGCGGGTTCAAAGCCGGCCAAAGTCGTCGGATTTTCTAAGAGCGCTAAAAATCCCTCAGTAAGCTTTCCTTTGGAGGGGAAGTTCCAACGTTCGTTGCGAGTTGCTGATTGAGGTGGCATCTAGTAGCCAAGTTCACAGCTGGGTGGCGTTGACGTTAGTATCTGGTAGCAACCTTAGGAACTACTGCTTGAAATTTAGCGTCTGCATTCCTTACCTGAATTACAGACTAATACCGCCATCACAATTCACACGGTTTATCAGACAGATTCTACACTCACCCAAAGTACACGGGGTTATATGACCGCGTTGTCGCAGCCCCTAAACTAAGGAACCAACCAACATCTCTGCGGGAGATATAATTTTGCGTGAAGAAGTAACAGACCGTTACATAGTTACACATCAGTGTCGAAACCTTGAATAAGGACAGTGTGACCACAAGTATAACAAGTAGTTCCGTGAAGAACTGTACAGCCTATTTTCATATATCCTGCCTCTATCAACATACAAAATTTCAGTTTAATTGCTGTATCAGATTCGTAGATATTGAGAACCGTCTAAATATTTCAGATGGTCGCCAGGTTGGATTTTTATTTTTGTACTATTATATTAAGATTATTGTGTAAGTGTGGTATTCAAACTTCAATCGCATGATTAGAACACAAGAAGTAAAAACGAGATATTAAAATTACGCACAGCAGCCATCTTGTGATTATGCAAACAATTGAAATAAATTAGATGCCAGTGGATCAACATTTGTGTAAGCATTTAAAACGTGCAACGTTTCACGGCACTCGGATAGTTAATTCGCGAGAAACGTCCATTTAAATATTTATACTTCGCGTCGCCGCCATGTTGGATTCGTGCTCACCAGGTTACTGAAAGTCCTATAGGTGAACATATGTTCATAGTCTCTATGAACATAAAAATTTCAGTTTGGTTGCTGTAAAAGATTCATATATATTGAGAACCGTCTAAATATTACGGAAGCTTGCCATTTAGGATTGTTATATGTATAGGCCATAGAGTTATGTACCATTCAAGGTCACTTATTGCCTAGGTTCATTATTCAAACTTTCACTTCGATCGCATGATTACGACACAAGAAATAAAAACTTAATTTTAAAATTTCGCACAGCCGCCATTTTGAGGTTATGTAAACAATTGAATTAAATTAGATGGCAGTACATTACAATCTGCAAAATCATTTACTGTACCACATTTCACTGCGCTCAGAGAGTTAACTCACGAGAAAAGTCTATTAAAATATTTCAAATTCGCTTGGTCGCCATGTTCGTTTTGTACTTTACAGGTTTATGAATTATACATAGGTAAACTTGTATCAGTACCCTTTATCACCGTACAAAATTGCAGGGTGATATCTGTAATAGTTTCTGGGATATAGAATGTCAGTGAAATATTTCGCACAGCCGCCAATTTGAGGTTATGTAAACAATTGAACTAAATTAGACTCCAGTGCATTGCAATGTGTATAAATATTTGCTGTACCAAGTTTCATTACGTTTGGATAGTTAAATCGCGAGAAAAGTCTATTTAAATGTCTCCACTTCGCTTGGCCGCCATGTTGGTTATGTAGTAACCTGGTTTTTGAAAGTTTCATAGGTGAACTTCTAGTAGTACCCTTTATCACCGTACACAATTTCAGGGCGATATCCGTTATAGTTTCGGAGATACTGAATGCCAGTGAAATATTTCGCACAGCCGCCATGTTGGATTGGTAAGACGTAACAAAATTCGATGGGCACGGTCGACGTCGCCGGGAATATTGCTGTGAACTTACCGAGTTTCACTGAAATCGCTCCAGCCGTTTAGATTTTATCATGGGGACACACACACACACCTCACACACACACACACACACACACACACGGACAAAAGGTGATCTCATAAGCCTATTTTTTCAAAATTGAAAATAGACTAAAAATGGACTCCAAATTACAAGAAGGTTACCGTCCCCGTAAGACAATAAAATGTTTAAAATATGTTTAAAATGAAGAAAAACAAAGTTAATTAATCTCCAATTATAAAATACTTTCACGCGATAAATGAGGTCTGATCCTTCTACGAAAACCTGCATATTCTGCCTATTTTCGCCTATCTCCAAGTTTGTCCGGTGAAATCTACCTCCGCCTTCCGGCGTGCCGAGAGGACTTTTTAAAGTTTGCAAACGGCTAGAATGTTATCGCGGAACCAAATTAAGCTGTAAAATTCATTAATACGTATAATGCGCTTAAGGCGGTCAAGGGGTATTCTAGAATGTTTTCACGCGATTTACACCTGCGGGTGTGGTACGGCAGTTCTATTATATTCCTATCCCTATATTATATTTTTATTAGTAGTATTATATTATGGCGTACAACTACGAGCCAAAGCCCCTAGGTGCCAGAAACAAAACTCGGGGGTCCTAAAGGGTCCTCGAAAAGTACATTATAAAGCTCTAAGTCAAACAGTTTCTGAAATAATCCCAGAAAACTAATTTAATTTAATTTAACAAACTAATGAAGGAATGCAAATCGGTAACCTTGACAACATTATGTCTAGGGGTGGCATCCAACTTTCCATCTATTTCTGTAAGAAGCAATGTCACTCCATTTATTACATTTCTTTGAATGTTTGCAAATGGCTATAAGGTTATCACGGAACCAACGTAGACTGTATAATTCATCAATGCAATTAAGGTGGTCAAGGGGTAACCTAGAATTTTTTCATGCAATTTTCACGTGCGACATATAGTACAGAAGGTCTATTATATCTCCAAACAGCTACATTATTTTCAAAAATTCCTGAATTGAATCAGCATTTTTTTGCGGCTTTTAGGAATTTGGGCCATTTGAGGCTAAATAACCTGAATTTTCATGCACCACAAGTCTTTATAATTTATGAAAGGGGTCTTCCTGTGTATGGGGACCTAGCACAACGTAGAGGGTCATTTTTTATGTTACATGTATTGCGTTTCGCCTACAAGGCATTCAATTCTATTTCACGTCAGGAAGTACACGTTAGGTGAATTTAGTTTGAGAGCACATTTTAACTTTTTTTTTTGTCGTCATACGGGTTCATCGTTAGGATGATTTTGTTTGATACTGTGTGGCAGATATACCCATATTTTGATATCTGGGTGATATGTTGTAGACAATAGAATTGTCTGTCTGTCTGTGTATCTTTATGTACGCCTACTCGTGTTCGGATGTTTGGTGCATCGTAAAATTAAGTATGGTAACCATGAGAGTCAATATACCAATCATTTATAAAACTCTTCACTGCACTTTTCATATAGTAGAAGGGTGGATATAGGGAAAAACTTCTCAAAATACATGCTAAAATAGGCAAAATATAAAAACTATCCTAGAAGGATGACCAAAGCATATGTTGCGCTTCTCAATGTGAGACACAAATTTGGGACTCTATAAAGTGTTTCCGAAAACCACATTTTAAGGCCCTTAAATTAACAGTGTGTGTGATATTCCCAGAAAACTAACTTCGTTCAGATAAACTTATGAAGGATTGACAAACCGCTAACCATTGCAACAGTAACTCAATTGATAATGTCTGGTGTTAACACCGAGCACCTTTCGGAGAACGGGTACTTCTGCTAGTTCAATCATAAAGTTACGCAATCCTGCCCTGTTCCTGCTATCGATAAATATACCGAGGGAGAGCATCATTTCTCAAGACCATCTGTCATCCTTCCGTGGCTCTTAGATTTCATCCACCCTGCCGCGCGCAATTTTCTGATCTTTAATTATAACACGTGCACCTGTGTCCAAGAGATACGGCGAGGTTGATATATAACGGTATACATCCACCCTGACATTATCTGTACTTGCTGCCAGTGACACAGAATGCTGATAACAGCAGCAGTATGCCTGCACTTGATGCATGACATGTTATTAACACAGCTTTTGTAAATCATTCAGTATTTATTGCGAACACAACTAAAATGTTGAAATATCAAAGAGGGTAATTGGTAATAATTAATCACTTCAGAGTCAAACAACGTTTTAAACCTTCATAACCAGGTCGCAGATTTTGATGACCTAAAATGTTTAAAAAATGACCTATAAAATCACTGCAAATATCCAATTAAATGACCCGACAACTTAAAAACAAGACCTATAAGTTTTTTGTAAGAAATTTTACAACCAATGTAATAATCGAGTTGATCTATAGGTACATATATGTTGATGGCATAATTCCAACTCATAAAGAAATGCAAACATATACTTTCACTTCACACAGCCTATTTTGGAGAAAAGAATTTCAACATAGGTAGAAAATATATCCTCGCTGAATTTGTAAATTATTTGTTTGAAATGGGCAGCCCTAGAAGGCTTTAACATGGGTATTTTAAAATACACTCGAAATAATAATCTCAGCCGACAGAACAAATTCACTCAACACATGTATGGTTGCATTGAGTTATACAACCAGACTGGCATTGCTGGCCTACTGTAGTCTGTCCTGCTATTGATGTATAACATCTTTCCACTCGGTTACTGGATATTATTGTGGGAGTGATCTTGAAAAATGGGAAGGAAGTGGATCGGACGGAAGTGTGTAAGACGCACTGCTGGATCGCCAGGTAGCAGTGATAAGAGGAAATAATTAGCGCGCGGGGTTGGAAATTGGTACCATGACGTACTGCCGGCCATGTGGAATGCATATATCGTAAGGATTACTTCAAGGTTTGGAGGCGCCTACAAGAAATCATCTTCAAATTGTCGTTCTTTGGTGTAAAAATATTCAAAACAGCAAATATGGTATAATAAATATTATATCATATTTGCTGAAAACAATTATGATTTATTAAGAGTCTCTTTTCCAATCTCTGGATAAAAAAGATGGGCATCCACTCCCCGAGTAACTTTGATCAACACTTTCATACTGAACGGTAAACGCTCATGCGAACTCTCGTGTCAACTCTTAGAAACACAAACCACATGTTCAAAATATTTGTATCAGTATTCAAATGATGTTATGCTTTAATAATGAAACCTTGTAACTAGTCGGCAAAGCCAGTATTATGTTTCTGCACAATAGCTATTCAGATATTAACCCACATTACGGTAATGCAGTCATCAATATAATATATATGGATTTTTAGCCTACTTTTCACATTTTGCAAAAATGAGAAAAAGTAGACTTATGAGATCGGGCAAATGTGTGTCTGTCTGTCTGTCTGTCCTTCTGTCTGTCTGTCTGTCTGTCTGTCCTTCTGTCTGTCTGTCTGTCTGTCTGGCTGTCTGTCTGGCTGTGTGTGTGTCCCCCCCTATCAACTCCTAAACGGCTGCAGCAATCGAAACAAAATTTGGTAGGAGTAAAGATCTATACCTGAATATCTCACGCCCATATTTAAAATGATGTCAGTGCTACCAACTGCTGAAAAATCGCAATTGAAATTTGAGCTCCGTGTTGGATATCATGGAAGATATGAATAGGAGCTATTTCAAAATTGGCACACGTATAGATAATAATATTACAATTTAATTTCCAGGAGGCCATACATCGCAGTGTTGCCAAAATGAATATACGCCTGCTGATAGGTCCAAATTTTAAATGCATATAACTTCTACACTATCAATTGGATTTCAACCAATTTTCGTATGTGCTATGTGTACATAAACAGACATGACTGGACGTATTCTTAAGATCCATCAGGGCTGTCAACTGTTAATAAAAGCTCTCAATTTATTTTATCCAAATACCAATATATCAGAAAGTATGCAAGTCGACAGCTTTAAACTATGCACACGTATAGTACCCTAGACATTCTACATTAATTTGGAGTAACTTATATACGTCAGTAATACCAACATGATTCTAAGCCTGTGAGAGGTCCAACTTTAAATACATGTAACTTCTATACTATCATTTGGATTTCAACCAAATTTCGTGTGTGCTATGTGTACCATAACAGATATGTATATGCCGATTCTTAAGAGTAACCAGGGCTGCCAACTGTTAATAAATACTGTCTCTATTTTTGTTACCCTAATATCAATATATCAGAAAGTATGCAAGCCAATAGCTCTAAACTTTGCACACGTATAGTACCTGGCATTCAAGATGAATGTGGAGTAACTAATATACGTCAGTGCTGCCAACATGATTCTAAGCCTGCTAATAGATCCAATTTTAAAATGCATGTAACTTCTATACTAACTAATGGATTTCATTCAAAATTGTCTCAACAATAGATCATATTATTTCAGATTATTTCTGACCAATACATGTATGTCATTGTTGCCAACATGATTTTACACGCGCTGTTAGATCCAATGTTAAACTGCATGTAACGTCCATGCTATCCATTGGACTTCAACCAAATTTTGTATTCTGTACCTTAAGAGATGGAACTAAGAATATATTCAGTCACCAGGGCTGCCAACTGTAGTTCTATATTAGGCTACATTATGCCAGGTATACAGTATTTCGAATTAATTAGAAATTTCGATATTACCAACTTCATTTCGGCATTATTCTAGATAGATCCATATAGATTAATCATTGGCATAGATCTTACATTTTAAGAAAAGTAGGCTCTTTAGTTCGTCACGGAACTTCTTGTTTATACGGGAATTGGGCTAGCCTTTCATAGGATTTCTCTTTACTGTCAAGTAGGCGTATTCATAACTAATTTGAAACTCTATTCCACGCAGGAACATTATCGAAAAAATATTAATGGAGCATACAAAATTACTTCCATATTATTACCGGCACGTGAAAATAAGTAACTGTCTTGTACTCTAAATATTGGCGGTTGTAATGGCTGCGTGGATAGCCCCTTGGTCTGCGAATCATCAGGTCTCGGGTTCGAACCCCAGTCCCGGCAAATGCTTTTGCTACCAGATTATCGATTTAAACAATATCTATCATTAGATTATGCGTCATTTTAGCAGAATTTACATGAAATTACGATTTATCTAATTTTAATTACACTAGTTTTCACCAAGCAGGAGTTGGGAAATTTGATAGTATTGAACATTATTTCTAGTAGTCTATAGATAGGCTAGAGACTATGGTTTCATTCCTCCCCTTAATTTACAATATAATAGGCTATTTGATGTTTGTTCAAACAAGTGTGACAAGAGTATATCTCAAATTCAATCTACACATTCATCATAGTACCAGTATAAAAATCGGAGCGAAAATTAACAATTTTAGAATATCCAAGCTGTGTAGTATACGAGTAGGATAACATGTCAGATGACTTCACATACATCTCATCTCAATTTCATAGCAGGATAACATGTTACACATCATATGCGACTGCTTTTTGATGTGTAACATCTTTCCACTTGGTTGCTGGATATTTGTGGGAGTGATTTTGAAAAATGGGACGGAAGTGGATCGGACGACCCAGCTGGCAGTGGTGGATCGAACGGAAGTGTGTAAGACGCACTACCAGCTGGATCGCATTGCTGAACACTTTCATTCTGACGGTAAACGCTCATGCGAAGTCTGGTGTCAAGTCATTGAAACAAAGCACATTGTACATGTTCGAAGACTTCGTATCAGTATTTAAATGATAAAATGCTTTAATATCAAACATTGTAAGTAGTTGGCATTGCCGGTATTATGTTTCTGCACAATGGCTATTCAAATATTAACCCACATAACGGTAATGCAGTCATCAATATAATATAATCGTTGTGGTTATACGAGAATTGAGAAAGCCTTCATGAACTATTGCTGAATACATTCTCTTTACTCACAAGAGGGCCTATTCATAAGGCATTTTAAACTCAATTTCACGCAAGATCATTATCGAAACAAGCAAAATATAAATGAAAATTAGTTCCGTGATGCACTATTATTGGTACGTGAAAATAAGTCACCATCTTGTACCTAATATTCGTGTGGTCGAAATAGCCGTGGGGTTAGCGTCATTGACTGTGAATCTATATATCTCGGGTTCGAACCCCGGTCTGGTTCGATATTTTTGCTATCAGATTATCGTTTTAAACAATATATATCATATCAATATGACTCATTTTAACAGAATCCATATGAAATTACGTGTTGGTCTGTGAATCAAGAGGTCCGGTAACTGGACAAGCCTTTCATGATCTACTGCTGTGCACATTGCATTTACTCGTAAGTTGGCCTATTTACAGGGAATTTACGGTTATGAGCGGTGTCGCGTCTATTAGTCTAGTTGAACCATATCGTATTCTTTATTTAGGCTAGTACCGGTGGAAGCTTCAAAACATCGAATAAAATGAATTCCGTATTAAGTTATATACTACAATATCTGTAAAACACTCCCTTTTACAATAGATTAATATTTGTTCCAGAAATATTGTAAAATACCGGTGTATCAACAATTTGCCGTCCTTGAAATGGTTTTCCGTAGTTTCCCATTTTCAACTCCAGGCAACTCCTTAATTTTTCCATAAATAAAAAAGGTCACGGTCAGAATAGGGAGGCTACTCGAGTCCCATGATATAAATACCATATACAGGCCTACGCGAAAAATTAAGGGCATGTTTAGGTCCGCTAAAGATAAGCGACATCCTCATACCGCGGCAAGGGTTTATAAAATCCTGTGTGATTGTGGCCAAGTATATATTGGAACAAAGAAAAGAAGTATTGCCACTCGCCTCAAGGAGCACGAACGACACAGCCGGCTGGGACAAACAGATAAATCCACTGTTGCAGCACACTCGCTACTCGCAGGTCACGACATAAGATATGGAGACACCGAAGTTCTGTCCACCACGGTGTCTTATCATGCCAGGCTACAAAGGGAGGCCATTGAAATCCTGTAGTATACTAACAGCTTCAATCTTGAGGAGGAAGCAGAACGTGTGAACAGAGCTTGGCTTCCAGTCCTTAATCCCCTCAAGCCTGCCCTTATTGACCGTCCTAGACGAGAAGATGCAACAGACGAGCAGCCCTGTCCTTGATGCATTACTTTTATGTGGTACGCCGATGCTATGGTAGCCTCTATGTGTGGGTTGTTGACTATTTATATATCTTCTGTTTACTTGTTTTACCTCGCTTAATGTAACATGTGAACATGCTGAACGCAGTCTTCAGCGAAACGTCAGGACGACAAAATGTCCTTAGAACACGGCCTAAAAGCCCTCGAAACAGAGATTCCTATTTCATTTTTCAGTGTTGCCTTATTAGAAATCAATATTAATGTATTAGTCCTTAGTCACTCAACACCAAAATCATTTCTGGAATTTGTGAAAAATAAACTAAAATAACATGTGATTAACCACATATATACATCTAGCTACTGTTCTATTATTGTTGTTGATTCATTTAGAGGCTTTGCGACATCATTGTCATGTAGCCCCAAGTACATGTGTGTATGTGTGGAATTTGTCTGATAACCTGTGTTACTGTAGTATCTGTACTAGTATGTGTAATTGCAACTCAGGTAGGATTTGGGTAGGAATCAGCCGTGGCCTATATTTAGCTACCATCCCGGCATTCACCTGGAGTAGAAGTGAAGAAACGACGGAAAACTACTTCTAGAATGGCTGAGGTGGGAATCGAAACCGCATCTTCTCTGTTTTGCCTCACGAGGCTGAGTGTACCCTGTGACAGAGTTCAGACCATAATTAAATTTCTTTGCATAGCCGGGAATCGAACCCAGGCCTCCGCGGTGACAGCCAAGAGTGCTAGCCACAACGTAATGAGACGGTTTGTTATATTAATGCAGGGGATTTTTAAACTGCAACAAAAGAAAATATTTGTGTTGGGAGGATGATATAAGCCTAAAACATAAGTTGGTGTTAGTGGTTAAATTAAGGTGACTCTGACTGTACCAAAACTTTCGGGGCCCATGTATACCTTGTTGGTGTTTGAGCCATCTGTCTTGTGACTGATTTGATGCAGTTCTCCATGCCTCCCTGTCTTGAGCTAATTGTTCCATGTCTACATAGCTACCACACCCTACATTCGAGGCAATCTGTTTAACATACTGTAAGTTCGCAAAGTCTCTCCGCTGCGAGTTTCTCGCCTTGTGGGACGTGTTGGATTGGCAGTACATTCATGTTATGTTGTTACAAGGAAAACAGTTATTTAAATTAAGTAATACAATTATATATACGGTACCCACCACTATCACACTGTGCTCCGTAAAATTTACACCAGTACGGAAGACCTCTTCCTCTATAAACACACGCTCTTCAGTAGTAAGCAATCCCACTAGACTCAGCTTACACGAGAACTTGATACAGCGTCAACACTCTCACGCTCAGGCACTCACGGTCGGCAATAATGAACTGGTATCCCCCACCCTATCACTCCAGTTGAGGACCAAGATGGAACAAGTGCATGCTTATGCCAACCACTGCGCTGAGACTTTGCGTATACAGCGACATGAATGTGCTGCCACCGTAACACGTCCTTCAAGGCGAGACCTGCGTAGCTCGCCACTGCGGACAGACTTTGCGGACGCTCTGTATTATAGCCTTGGTCGGCCCTAATAGTTTTCATCCTCGACCCATTCTTCCGTTTTTAGCCTATTTTCATTTTTGAAAAACATATGCTAATGAGCTCACTTTAAACCGTGTGTGTGTATGTGTGTGTATGTGTGTGTGTGTCGGCGTATGTGGCCCCCCTAATAAAGTCTAAATTGCTGGAGCGATTTCAATGAAACTCGGTAAGGTCATAGTACTACTTTGTCTGACTCTGACTGTGCCCTTAAATTTTATTAGGTGTCATCAATACAGCATGGCGGCTTTGCGAAATATTTCACAAGCAATCTATATCTCCCATACTATTACTGATATCACCTTGAAATTTTGTACGGTAATAAAGGTCACCCCTAGAGGTTCATCTATATGACTTTCAAAAACGTGTTAAGTACAAAACGAGCATGGCGTCCAAACATATTTGAAACATTTTAATAGACGTTTCTCGTGATTTAACCATCCGAGCGCAGTGAAAATTGGTACAGAAAATGTTTATACACATTTTAATGCACTGCAATCTATTTTAGTACAATTGTTCGCATAACCTTAAGATGGCTGCTGTGCGAATTTTGTAATTACGTTTATATTTCTTGTGCCCTAATCATGCGACTGTGCAAAACTTTGAAATTAATCTTTTAGTTATTTTGTCCTAGTCATGCGATCGAAGTCAACGTTTGAATAATGAACCTACGCAATAATCGTCATCTAACAGTATATAACTCTATGGCCTACATATGAGGGACTCCGTGCTATAGATGCCTAAACAGATTGTCGTTTAAGGTTACTTTCCTACATTGTGCACATAGGGGAAGAGTCCTCATTTAATTGTCAGTTAAAACTTAAGGCACTGAGTCACTCATATATAAAAGTCCATCAGGTCGAACATACGAAATGTTTAAACGGTTCTCAATATATCTACAAAACTATTACAGAAATCAAACTGAAGTTTTGTAATAGAACCAATTTAAATCAGTAGGATATATGAAAATAGGCTATTTAGTTTTTCAAGGAACTACTTGTTAAGTTTGCTATTTTTGGGTGTCTAAGTATGTGTGCTCTTCTCTTCATTAGCAGTCGCTAGAAACATCTCTCCTCTCCCACTGATAAAGTATTATTCTATCTACCCTTCTGATCTTGATCATTCCTCTGTAATATTTTAAACGCTTCTATTCTCCTTTTCTGCTGCGCCAACAGCCCAAGTTTCACTTCCATTGAGTGCTACGCTCCAGACAAAGGCTTTTATAAATGACTTACTAATACTTACTAAAAATCTATGATGTCAACAGATTTATATTTAGGAATGCTTTCCTTGGCTAAGCCTTCTCAAAACAATGAACTGGATATAGCGTGAGGTAGAATAAATACCAATTAGAGTTTATTTTGAAACATTGTCAAACGTTTTTACGAACAATTTTGGTTTTACGGAAATCGTATTCAAACCAAATATCAATGACGTATCCCTTTTATTGCTTTAGTGTTGGTTGGTTCTTAAGTTTAGGGGCTGCGACAACGAGGTCATTTAGCCCCGTGTACTTTGGGGTGTGTGTAGAATCTGTCTGATAACCGGTGTTAATTGTGATGACTGTATTAGTGTGTGTTATCTGTTTTTTAATTTAAGTACAGACTGTAACTTAGAATTTTTCGAATAGTTCCTACTTTTGCCACCAAGTGCCACCGTCAACGACTACTAGGCCAAGTTCAGAACTTAGCTACTAGACGCCACCGCAGTCGGCTCTTAGCAACGAACGTGGAAACCTGAGAGCGTTGTTTACATTCCTAACCTATCCAATTTAGCTTCACACAGGTGCAATTAGTGGAAGGTTCTTTAACATGCCATAAATCTATGACATGGGACCGCCGGCTTTACTTCCCCTCTGAAGGAATTGCTTTAGTGTGTAATTAATAATCTTTATTCAATTTGCAAATCATACAGAAAATTGACTCTCAACTGCTCACCCAGTTTTTTTAGCGTATGGCTCTTAGTGCCGGGAGTGTCCGAGGACATGTTCGGCTCGCCAGTTTTGTAGCTGCTTCGAGAAGGACACCCAATGGGTGAGCTACAAGTACCGTTGGGGAGGGAAGTGGGAATGTAAGGAGTTGGAAGGTAGCGGCTGTGGCCTATAGTTAGGGACCAACCCCGGCATTTGCCTGGAAGGAAGATGGAAAACCACAGAAGACCATCTTCAAAATTGCCGGCGGGGGGATTCGAACCTCCTCGCCTCCCGGATGTGAGCGACTGCCAGCAGTCATGCCGTAACGACCACTGCTAACTCACCCGGTACCCACGTATTAAAACATTTCGACGACACATTCGTGCGTCTTCTTGTTGACTACAATGTTCTAGTGCTACCCGAGTAATCCTTGGAAGGCTATAATTGCTCGTTATAACACCACAAAGGCAGAGAATAACGGTACTCTCACACCACATGTCATCCGCTCCATCTCCCGGCTAACAGTATCTTATCCACGTCTAGGAACCGGAGGCGTCGTTCAGAGTATAATCCTACTAGTCACTGGTGTAGCTGCTGTAGGGGATTATGTGTCATACAAAGGAGAGAATTACATTGCAAATGTTGCAGCATACTTGGCTCTAAATTAGATATTCTCCTGTTTACTAAACAACATAGCCGTGGGCGATAAATCGCACACCACGATTGTAGGGGGATATTGCATTTTGGAGAACAAAGTTTAGATTCCCAGCACGTACAGTCGAAATATGTCATGCTTTTAAGCACCCCATTATTTGTACATAAAAGCGTGTTAGTTTGTAATAATATCCCTTTTATGTAAATATTATACGTCAGAAAACTGTATCATAAGTATGGTGATTATACTACTGTTTTTCATTATGAGACAGTTTCTCCAGCCAATCAAAGCTCATTCATTGACCACTTAGGTAAGAATACCTTCGCGCATGCGCTCAAATTCCAACATGTCGGACATGAAATACATGATATGAAAGTTCAAATTGGATATCGGATCAACCATTGGAGGGTGTGGAGAACTGAAGGACTGATGTATATGCCTCTCTTTGCTCCTTGTTTATTCTTTTTCGATTCGCTTTTGTATAAGCTACAAATATATATATAACTTGGCGGGTTATGTCACGGTTTATTTATTGGTGTAATCCAATATTACCGCGTTGTCTCAGCCCCTAAACTTAAGAACCAACCAACCAACCGTAGTTACAATGCCAAACACAAATACAAAATCAGCACGAACCTTTACGGCAACAAGAAAATGCTGTGACATACGCAAGAAATTTTTGAATCTACGTCCAGAAGTTAGCAACACAGCATCCTTCCATATAAAATACCGACATGGAAAGTGCACCGTCCATATGTTCGCGTTAATAAACTGGTGAATGTGAGACAAGAAATAGCACTGTACCTTAATATCCCTAACACCAATTTCTACACAGCGCATTGCTTTCAAACGACTTCGGTGACAATGTTAGTGAATGCTAGAGCTGGACGGCTCTAACCATTATGCAGGCTGTAAACAATAGAATTGCCAAGCAAAGTAAATGGTATCTGCTTTCGAAGTGCTTTGACCCACGCATGCGCTCTGTTCAGTCAGCAAAGCCAGCGCGCCCTGTTCACTAACTGAAGTAACAGAATCCCACAGATATTTATGAATACTTATGTTAAAACATATGATAAAGTTATAATTACCGTCGAACATTTTGCCATTATAGGCTCGTTGCATAATGTACTATTCTTTCAGGTTAGGGCATGTAAATACTTGTTTTCCCACCCAATATACTGTAATTGGGCACGATTTGTGTTGACCGACTGGAAAGCTCTCTTTAATAGAATTAGACAACACTGAGAAATTGGCTTCTATCACTTAAATGGTTTCCCCTACCTTAATAATTACAGAACACCCTCATTACTACATTCATCCACCTTGTGGTGTAATGGCTAGTATATTTCACCGTGGAGGTCTGAGTTTTATTCCCGGCTGTAACAAAAAAAAAATCTTGTCTGAGGATTGGATCGGGGTTCACTCAGCCTCTTTAGGCAGAGCTGTGAAGAGTTACGATCAATTTCAACTTCAGCCATCTTAGAATTCGTTTACCGTGGTTTCCCACACTTAGACTATTCCAAGCGAATACCTCGGCACCCTCCTTAGTTACAAATATACATACTACTGCATGATAATGAAAATCGACAGCCTACTTCCAGTCTCCGACCGGGTCAGGAATGGAATGAATGAAGACCCCATCTAGCGGCGAGGATATGAAGTGTGCCGGCTGCCGGAGCCTGTCGTACACCTCTGGGGCAATGATTAAATGAATGACTGATGAAATGAAAAGATAGTGGAGAGTGTTGCTGGAATGAAATTGTGACAGGGAAAACCGGAGTACTAGGAGAAAAACCTGGCTGCCTCCGTTTTGTCCAGCACTTATTTCACTTGGAGTGACCGGGATTTGAACCACGGACTCAGCGGTGAGAGGACGGCGTGCTGCCGTCCACCTCCACGGTGAAATATACTAGGCCACATACTTCGGCATACAGGGTCATTATCTATGTGCGCCCCGATAAGCACGGCAAGCTAACAAGGGGAGGATACGATGCATGGGTCACCGATTCGAACCATCTATAGTACACCTGTAGGGCATGGCCAGGCGTATACCAGGTGCAAGTAGTAAGGTGCGCTGCTCAGCCGTCTCCGAGAAATTAATTATTCGCAATTGCCGTGCGGCGTCCATGGGCGTTGCACGCTAGCAAGAATCCAACGAGCCCGTGGTGCAGCGGTAAGGGCCCTGCTTGGTAAGCGCGGGATTGCTGGATCGAATCCCACCGGTGAGCCGTTGCGGTGTGTTCTGTTTTTCTTTCTTTCTTTCTATTTTGTTGCTGCCATTGGCAATTTCCAACCAATGCGCATAGCATGAGTCACTGCTTGCGGATTTCGTGGTGGTCTGATTGTTCACAGACGTGCAATGAACGGAACACCAATGCATTTGCAATGCCGACACTATACATTATGTAATGTCACAAACGTTGACCCCCATACGATGATTTCAGAATCTCTTTTCACGCTCACATGACACGTTATTGCAATTGACTGCAAAATAACCATTGTTCACGACACCTACAGTTGTACGAATTGCCAATGTTTACAACAACAACAAAAAACACAACACACTGCAATAGCTCACCGGTGGGATTAGATCCAGCGATCCCACACTTACGAAGCAGGGCTCCTACCACTACACGATGTGCTCATTGAAGTCTAGCTAGCTTACAACGCACATATACGCCGCACTGCAATTGCAATTAATTAATTTCTCGGAAACGACTGAGAAGCGCACCTTACTACTTCTACCTGATATACGCCTGGTCATGACCTACACGTATACTAAAGATGGTTCGAATCGGTGACCCATGCATCGTGTCCTCCCCTTGTAAGCCGGGATTGACTGCCGCAGAACGTGGGCGCGCGTACATAGTTCATCCGGTGGGTGGCGCGCACATTTACACTTTTACCAAATATGTTCAATAATGTGTACTTACAGTGCTCGTAATCGATGCTGAAAGTGTCCTCCTCCTCTTGTAACACACAGCTGACATATTCTGATGAACGAATAGACAACAATCTCACCTAATTTTTGTTCTCTAGGAACACAACTTTGTATGTTAACTGTTTTATTATTTACGGAGCCTGTTATCATGAACCGTTTAGCGAGCCTCCTAATTGTACTGACATCAGGCACAGGTCTTCCTGGAAACTTGATTCGAAATTTTCGTGTCGTTCAGAACAAGTCTTTCTGCTTTTCATATACGAATTAGGATACACACACGTTCGCGCAACGTGAATTGGTGTCTATGCATGACCGACAATCACAGTAATCACAATACTCACTAAACGTGCAACACTAAAGTCTAAGCTTTGCAGATACACTTACATGTGAATGACAACACGTGTGAACTAACGATATGAGTGAGTGGAGCGTGCCACCACCGGATGAACCATGTACACGCACCCGTGATTTGCTCCAGTCAGAGCCGGCTTAGCTTGCCGTGTTCATCGGGGCGCACATAGATAATGACCCTGTACATTACAATGACACAGGTTATCAGACATAGTCTACACACTTACCCCTAAATGCACTGGGTTAAATGACTACGATGTCACAAAGGCCCTAGTCACATCAACTACTGATAGGCTCCTGTTTTCATACGAGCCTCGTCTTATTTGAGAACTTCACTAAAGAAGAAATGCATAATAATATCGCATTATTCAACGTGGTGCACTCAGCTTCGTGAGACAAAACTGAGAAGAGGAGGGTTCAATTCCAACGTCAGCCAACCTCGAAGTGGTTTTCCATAGTTTCCCCCACTTCTACACCTGGCAAATTCCGGAATTGTTCCTAACTTAGGGCCACACCCACATCCTTCCCAATCCTATTCCCAACTTACAAATAAACACACTGGTACAGCCATCACACTAACACAGGTTATAGCACAAATTGCACATACATACCCAAATACACGGGGCTAAATGACCACGATGTCGCAGCCTCTAAAATAAGAAACAACTAATATCGCATTAGAGACTCTTCAATACCGCTTTGAAATATTTTATCAGCTATAACATAGGGCCTAATAAGTCTCTGTTTGCACCCCATATGGTACTAATGCACTGCAAGCATATTCCGCAAACGATATTGAACCCTATCATGTTTCCCTCGATGTGACTACAGACTAATGCGAGGGAAAAATAAAAGTGTTCAGCATCGTTTGCTGGATATGCTTGCAGTGCATTAGTACCTACCATACGGGGTGCAGGCAAAAAAAAAAAAAAAAAAAAAACGACCTTTCTTGTAGCGCCGGGTGTTAAAGAAACCACCACCTACTACGCACACATACGGTGTTGAGGCAGGGGAACGTAAAATCTCCCACATGTGCGCAGGATGGGGACTGCCACTCAGAGAGAACCGTGGACCTTCGACCAGTGTCGAGTATAATCACATTAAGAACTAGATGGAGACCAACTATAGAATGAAAACACGTTTCATAAATTACGCGTCGAAAACCAAAGATGAAATTTAATAAAAGGAACAAACATAAACAAGAATATCAAAACAGGGAACGAGGGATGCATGAAATGGAGTATGAGGATGATAACAAGGGGAAGGTATAAAATACAATATCAAACGAGGTTCAAAACAGAGTATAAACACAATAAAAATCTAGAAAGAGATGAACTAGTAGGAAGAGATGAGATACTCTAACGTGGATAAGTATAAACAAGAGATAGCTCAACGATAAAAAAAATATAAAAACGACAGATTAAAGAAACAAGAAATTACTAATCATTCGATAGTATGCTCGCCCCACCTTTGGTTTGATGCTTAGGAGTAGCTAGAAAAAAAAACTTTTTACAACTCTTGAAATCATCTCCCAATATGAATTATCTAACCCAAAAACCACCCTTAAGACAAGATATGTCACCACAAAACAAACATAACCTCGAAGAAAAATCAAACGCAAAATAAATCTAATAACATCAACATAATAAGACGTGACATATCGACCCCTTAAGATAAAATCTAGAACAGCTCAACATAACACAATTACATGCGGAAAAGATAATAGAAAGACAAACCATTATCCATACAACAAAATAAAATAATGTCAAAAATTCATAGAGTAAATCTTCTTTGCGGGCGAACGCACGAGGTTCGATCACCTAACATGGGATGAAATGCGTATGGAGTCCAGTTACCGGAATACATGAAATTCACACAACATACCATCCAATGAAAGACTGATCGATACGCCTCATTTAATAACGCAGAGAAATCACATATAGTTTCTTGTCAGGAAGCGCAAAAATACACAAAGGAACAATTACAAGAAAACCCGATTTCCAGTAAAGACCCGTTTACTGATAAAATCTACCCTCCCGCAATTAAGATCGAAAAGACTTAAAACAAGTAGTTCCGTGAAGAACTATACAGCCTATTTTCATATATCCTACTCATGTTAATTGCCTCTATCAACATACAAAATTTCAGTTTAATTGCTGTAACAGATTCGTAGATATTGAGAACCGTCTAAATATTTCTGATGGTCGCCAGGTTGGATTTTTATTTTTGTACTACTACATTAAGATTATTGTGTACGTGTGGTTTTCAAACTTCAATCGCATGATTAGAACACCAGAAGTAAAAACGAGATTTTAAAATTTCGCACAGCTGCCATCTTGTGATTATGCAAACAATTGAAATAAATTAGATGCCAGTGGATTAACGTTTGTATAAGCATTTAACGTGCAACGTTTCACTGCACTCGGATAGTTAATTCGCGAGAAACGTCCATTTAAATATTTATACTTCGCGTCGCCGCCATGTTGGATTTGTGCTCAAAAGGTTACTGAAAGTCCTATGGGTGAACATAATAATGTTCATTACCTCAATGAACATTAAAAAAATTCAGTTTGATTGCTGTAAAAGATTCATAGATATTGAGAACCGTCTAAATATTTGGGATAATCGCCATTTTGGAATGTTATATGTATAGGCCATAGAGTTATGTACCATTCAAGGAAAATTATTGCCTAGGTTCATTATTCAAACTTTCACATCGATCGCATGATTACGACACAAGAAATAAAAACTTAATTTAAAAATTTCGTACAGCCGCCATCTTGAGTTTGTGTTAACAATTAAATTAAATTAGATGCCAGTGCATTACTATATGTATAATCATTTACTGTACCTCATTTCACTGCGCTCAAAGAGTTAAATCTTGAGAAAAGTCTATTAAAATATTTCAATTTCTCTTAAACGCCGCCATGTACGTTTTGTACTTTACAGGTTTATGAAAGTTATATAGATAAACTTGTATTAGTACCCTTCATCACCGTACAACATTTCAGGGTGATATCTGTAATAGTTTCGGAGATATAGAATGTCAGTGAAATATTTCGCACAGCCGCCATTTTGAGATTATGTAAACAAATTAACTAATTAGACTCCAGTGCATTACAATGTGTATAAACATTTGCTGTACCATGTTCCATTACGTTTGGATAGTTAAATCACGAGAAAAGTCTATTTAAATGTCTCAAATTCAGTTAGCCGCCATGTTGTTTTTGCAGTCACCAGGATTTTGAAAGTCTCATAGGTGAACTTCTATTAGTAGCCTTTATCTCCGTACACAATTTCATAGCGATATCGGTAATAGATTCGGAGATACTGAATGCTGGTGAAATATTTCGCACAGCCACCATGTTGGATTGATGAGACACAATAAAATTTGAAGGGCACGGTCGGTGTCGGCCAGAATAGTGCTATGATCTTACCGAGTTTCATTGCAATCGCTCTAGCCGTTTAGATGTTATTAGGGGGACAAACACACACACCTCACACACACACACAACTCACACACACACACACACACGGACAAAAGGTGATCTCATAAGCCTATTTTTAGCCTACTTTCGATTTTTGCAAAAAATGAAAGTAGACTTATGAGATCAACACAGGGCGAAAAAAGTGTGTCTGTCTGTGTGTGTGTATGTGTGTGTGTGAGTCTGTGTGTGTGTATGTGTGTGTGTGAGTCTGTGTGTGTGTGTGTGAGTGTGTGTACTCTGAATGTCTGTCCCCCCCTATCAATTCGAACACGGTGAATGCGAATTGAACGAAATTTGGTACAAAGGTAGCACTAGCAAAGGACACCTCAGTGTCATGTTTTATATCGCCGCCATCTTTACTAAAACTGAATGGCGGCCACTCAAACGTTCAAAACGTAAAATCAAATAACGACTAACCAAATCATCCAATCTCTACCAAATTTGGTAACAACATACCTTCGTATAGGATGCGTCTTGTGACCAAACTATAAGGTCGTCCGCCATACCATTTCAGGATGGCGGCCGTGCGAATTATGCAAACTTTATAATCCATATCATGGGACCCACCAGTTCCGATTATCGAGCCGAGAATCGTTTTAACTGTTCTAAAGGAAGAGGCACGTACGAAATTAAAAGTTTATTTTGTAATACTATAGTGCAGACGTGATTTTAAAAAGCTCAGCTGATTCATTAATAAGACAAGATGGCAGCGGATATCTTGTGCCTGACTTATATTTCACTAATTTGAGTATTGAATGCAATATAGCGTACTGATAAAAAATAAATAAACTTTGTATGAAATGCTTTATATATAAATAATATACTCCAGTGATGAAATCGTTTAGTATAAATCATTATTTGCTAACAAGTTCTATGTAAGTCATTTTAAATAGAACGATATTCGTTGACACAATTAGCTCAGTGGTAGAGCGATAGCCTGTCGCTCAGATTCCTATGGTTCAAACCCGATCAGACCTAGTTTTTTTGCTTGAAATGTTATATGTTTATTGTTTTGTAATGACTCAGATGTTTTAAAATTAAGCGTTATATTGTGCAAATTATGGTGTAAAATATATATTTAATTAAAACATAATTCGCCAGCAGATTTACTCGAGACATCTAGCTGCCAAAAAGGTAACTTCCAGATTTTATTGAAAAGTTTCTTCTTCTGGCCGCTAGAATGCACTCGCTCTGTTAGGATTATATTGTTCGATATTTCACCACTAGATGTCCCGACTAGTCTACGTGGGGATCCATTGATTACTATACCATTATCATTCTATGCGCATCGAATTTGAAGAATGACAAGTTGATACTACGATACATTTTAACTTTTTATTTTAAAGGGTTTGTAACAGCCTATTTTGCGTTACTTGAAAATGTTATTAAGCGTTATATTGTCCACATTATGGTGTAAAATATATATTTAATTAAAACATAATTCGCCAGCAGATTTACTCGAGACATCTAGCTGCCAAAAAGGTAACTTCCACATTTTATTGAAAAGTTTCTTATTCTGGCCGCTAGAATGCACTCGCTCTGTTAGGATTATATTATCGAAAATATCCACATAGTTTGTATACACACGTCTCTGTAGGGTCATGGAAAGATTTGTTAATTCAATTAGGGTTGTGAAAGCCATGCACAACCAGACGTGTAAAGACATGCCTCAACTCAAAGTTGGATGTTGCCCACGGCAGGTCGTAATAATAATAATAATAATGTTATTGGTTTTACATCCCTTTTAACTACTGCTGCTTTTAGAGACACCGGGGTGCCGGAATTTTGGCCCGAAGGGGATCTTTAACGTGCCAGTAAATGTACTGACACGGCTCCCTCGCATTTGTGCACCCTCAAATGCCAGCTGACTGCGCCAGGATACGAACCTGCAACCTAGGGCCCAGCAAGCGAGAACGTTACCGCTGAGCCACGCCGCCAGTCCGGTCGATTATGTCTCCAGATCCATAACATTCTTGATATACTTCTTATCTTTCTTTCTTTCTTTCTTTCTTCAATGATGGTAGCAGTTTTTATCTAGGTCGTGGCGTTTGGTAGAGGTAAATCGTTTCTAAGGTCTTCAACAAAGAATAGTTCTATTATACTCTTTGATAATAACAACGAGTTATAACTATACTCATACATTTAGGAGAAAGTAGGCTATATGTTCTTTACTGAACATCTTGTTTTTTCATAAAATTAAAATAGGCTAAAAATATAAGCTTATAAGTGAATGGCAAGAAGGATACGCACTCCTTACAAGTTACCCCCAAAACACAACACAACACTAATCCCAAGAAACAAAACGGCTCACGGCAATTCATCCATCGTGGCCCCACAACAACAACACAAACAATACATGGCATAATATGAAGGTAATCCCCTTAGGAGCTCGGATCCTCCCTGCAATTCATTTATCTAGCTAGGCAATATCTAAACACACGCATAAAAATAATTACAATACGTTTAATATATCCACAAAACAGAAAATCAAACAACAAGGCCCCAGGACACATAACTCCAAAATACAAAACAACACGTTTCCTCTCTACGCGAAAATATCTACACGGGGGCAACACAACGCAAGTTACAAGTAAAACGTACTGTATTTTAAAAAGGTAGCGATCTCCTGTTTCAATTACAAAGCATGACGACGTGTAGGGAGAGTTAACACCGAAAGCGGGGAGGACATGCTATATAGAATAGTCATCTTCATCACACACATCAATAAGCAGAACTACAACTTCAAAACCAATAAATATAACTTAGCTGGCTCCTTGAGATGTTCTCTGAAGGCCTTGGATATCAGAAGGCCTACGTACATAGTTGATTAAATTATTTAACACATCTAAAAAGGCTTCTTGCCAAGGGACAATTACGAATGACAATGATGCGACCCAGTTTGAGTTAATTAGTACAAGTACAATTTGGAAATAATATCAAATCATGTTAGGTCAATCAATATGCACCTTTTTTAAGGCTCGTCATCTCTTCTCTCTAACAATCCATTCATCATTGGTCCGTGCCCGCGGAGTGGGTGCGTTTTGGTAGTCAAATATTTATTTTCAGTTCACGAATTGAAAGACAGATGGCAGTCTTTCAAGTATTGAGAGATCTTCGTAACATGTTAGTAATAGAAACGGGTAATTTCTGAAAACACGCGTTAGTTGGGTTGCAGCAAACTATATTAGAAGGGGCTGCTGGATCACCTGGTATAATGGCACTGTATACCCTCCGTACCTTGCTACGTTCAAGTAAAGGTAGTGTAATTAAGAATATTACAATGCCTTAAATCACGTGAAGTGATAGTGAGATCAAATAAATGGTTGTGGATCAATTAGGGAAGAGTGAAGATAGGGAAGTGGGAGGGTGAGAACTAGTTAAATTAACCCCGCGCATTTGTATACGTGAAAGCGCTAGCGTTTGGACTACGTTATCAGTCGTTCCAGCCCCTAGTATAAAGGCGAGTTTAACTCCCGGCTCTGACAAGAAATTTAATTTTTCTCTGAGGGCTGGAATAGGGTACCTCGCAAAACTGAGATCCGGTGGATTTGTTTGCAACCTTAGTCACCTCGGAAATAGTTTTCCGTGTTTTCCTATTTCTTCTCCAAGCAAATGCCGGAATTGTTCCTAACTAGGCTAATAGCCACGGCCGCCTCCTTCTCAATTCTAACTTGAATTAGAAATAACCACACCACTACAGACACCACATTAAAACATGTTACGAGAGAAATTCTCTACTCACCTAATTCCACGAGGATAAATGATCAACATGTCCAAGCCCCTGAAAAGAAACTTCAACAATATCTATCTCTCTCTCCCTCGCTCACGCCTCGAGATGTAGGAACCACCTTACAGGCCACAGTTATTGCTGGTGATTCATTTAGGGACTTTGAGACATCGTGGTCATGTACAGTAGCCCTGTGACTTAGGAGTGTGGGTATTGTACCCAATCGTCATCATATGGAACATGTGTTCGTATCCCAGCTAACTCATGGTCTTTCGAGGTATGGGACGTTCATGCCCACCATACGATCACATGCTCAGGATTTGAGTCTGTCAGGTGACTACTCTACTTGAAAGAAACAAGTTATTCCTAAGTATAACATTTAATGATAGAAAATCATGGCTATACAACATAAAACACAAACAAAAGATACTTTACATTTACTTCCCACAACGAAAATCAAAGTTATCTGTGAGTCTCTCCTTAAAATTAGTGCTTCACCGCACTCAAGTCTATTCAAAACATCCTATTATTGATACTCTCTGACATTTGCGAGTGTCCATAATGTTCTTCACGTAGCACAATTTAACACAAACTGGAATTTCACAACACAATAAACACAAATTATCTTTAAATGACATTAAATCTGCAATTATCAAACATTTATCCGTTTTACACGGGGCATTTACTTTCAGTAACATTAATTCATTATCTTATGCCTTGATTAACAAGTGCTGTGTCGTGGAAATCGTATTCTTTTTCCCATCAATTTGAAACGCTGAAGTAGTACACTTTCCCTTCCAAAATACACATGGATGGAGATGTTTTACAGCTTCGCCATACAACGATTTTCTGGGTCTGGTCAAAACATTATCGTTACAAACGTGTCATGTCATAGAAATTACGCTACCCATATGAATAAATTCGTGAAAACTGGGCAAATACACTTTACAAAGATGCCTATATTTACTTGGTCCAGTATTCCTCCTCAGAGAATAACTGGGCCAAATATTATCCGATCACAGCGTTCCAACATGGTATGTGTGTGGAAATAAAGCATTTAATTCATTTGGCATCATCACAGCAATCATATCTTAATTACTTTTCGAAATATCGAGATTCTTCAGTGTCCCACTACGCTTTTAAAATAAAAGGATCAGGTCAACAGACTTCCTTTCCAAGCGGACAATAAATTAGTTTCGGCTGCCTGCGAAAGATAGCCGCCGGTCTAGTGGCCTTCCTGCCACCCCATCTGGCTCCTTGCAAGGTCAAGTTTATTTACTGGTGCAGTTACACTGGAGGTACCCTGAGTGGGTTGTGTCCCTAGTAATTGAGTCATTCTAATTATTTAACACCTACATTTAGAGTATAATGGGCTCAACTCGGCTCCTAATTAATATTCATGGCAGGGGATGGTTCACGGATAGCTTTGCCGTTCTATGGCGACATTAGTGGCTCTGGCGCGCATCTCAAGTGAGTATCAAAGTTCTCTCACTAGTGCAGCTGCCTATAACAAGAGGAAATCGGCGTTTCCTATACGACGAACCATTAGTCTTACCTCTAAGGGCAGATCAATTAATATATGGGCTCACACAGGGTCTCTAATAGTTATCCCTGGTGGCAACAATTCTGCAAACGGTGGATACAGACAGCCTCTGTCCCACTTCGTTGCGAATAATACAAGTATGCTCCAAGGCGATACTATCTCGTAGATATCGAAGATTAGCCGACTAGATTCGCCTAACGCGCAAGCTATGTTTGGATGATCCCCGCGACTTATTTACGTAAATCTCTTGATTCTACGTTACTTGCTCGCTGTACTCGGCTCAAACAATACTTCTTATAGATGACTCAATTATTAAAGCACTACCGTCCTCTCTGCAATTACTCATAAGCCAAAGCTTTATGTAGCTCCCAAAAACAAGTATAAATTTACTGGCTTACATTAACCACCTTAATGGTTCTCAAATACAACCCTGTAGAATTTACCATAATAAACATTCATTCAACAATTCAATGACACTGAAAAACTCTCATTACCTCGATATTTTACGTTTCTTTCTTACTGTTTACAATAACACAGTACTCTTACGTTAGACATGACACACTTTGCATGTACTCTAGGCCTGACATGCCGATTATTTTATTCATTACTGTTACCGACCCCAGATTATTATTATTATTATTTAACGTTACCGTTACTTTCGTCATTGTCTTACGCCGAAATGGCCGTAAACAAATCATCCTCCAAGCCATATTTTACCAAAATACGAGGGATGTGAGCTCGTACATAAATGAATGTTAATTCTTAGTCTTAGAGTGATGCTTCGTTGTATGGTAAGCTATTTAATCATATCAACATATTACATTTGTACTCACTTTCATTTCTACTGGGTTAGTCCAGCACGCCAGCCACGAGCCTACCATGATGCTTAGCTTAAGCCATCATGATATCTATCACACGACACATGGTATACACTTCACACGTGGTAATCATATTTTCCATCACTGGCTTTTCTCACTTTGACACAATACATATTATTTTACCATACACATAAACACTTTTAAAAAACACTGTAATATAACTTTATATACGATTCCCGCACTATTTCACACATGGATCCTTGATTGCACTCCAACTATCGCCTGACCTCAGAGATGCGATGCAGCTAACTCCTGACAACCGCTGGTCTCCATGAAAGTTTATCTTGCGTGTGTGTGCGTTCGATTCCCGTCACCTATAGTTTATATCTCCTCTACTGCAATTCTGTTCAATCCTCTGTCACGACTATTTGTGACGCCTTCCAGGCTCCCGTAACTGTAGTGATCCTGACAATAATGTGTCATTTTTAACTATGACAACACCTCCTGGTATGTTCGCTGTCTATAAACATCCTAAATTATCCCTACGCTGTACTGAATTTATACTTGCGTATGTTATTGGTTAAACGTCTGCTGTAGACTAAATCTTTCACGATGCATAATTACTGTTGTGAAGCTGCATGATGCGCATCCATTGTTCTCCAAATACATTTGAGCGTCGATACTTTATAAATTCGCCCACTTTCTTGCGTGATCTGGCAGCGTGTTAGTTCACGTGTTGAGTCAAGACGAACTGAAGACGAACTAACTTCCCTGCGAAGCTTCCCCTATATAAGGCTTTCTTGTGAAACATAGTCCACTGGACATTCAGGACCGACTCCCTTCTTGAAATAATACATTTTCAGACAAAGTGAAGTATAATCCTCGTTTGTCTAAGTATGGAGGTCCCAAAATCACTCGCGTGCAAGTGATCGCTTCGGCCAATTAATTACAATTAATTGCCTTCTTCCATGGCGTCATGACGCTATCCAGGTAATTCCCCGTCTGCTGATCTACAAAATCTTCCTCCCGAGCGGAATCAGTCTGTGCAGAGGCTCGTTTATTGATGTAGGCTTTAATTTAGGCGTGAGAACAGTCCTAAATTATCTTTCCTAGAATATATTCACCTGGGTGTAAGTTTTATTTCATTTCAATGCTCCAATTGGCTGTAATCAATTAATTTCTGTGGGCGACTGCCCCCTCTCCACCTTTATGCCTTGTGAGACGGTGGATCCCAGAGTCATTAATCTTCCGCTGCTTCTTGCGGTCCAGACGAAAATTAGTTCCTTGGCGTCACCTAAAAACGCCCCTTCGCTAACTACGATTTGTCAACTGTCAAGCTGGTTTGCTTTCCTGCATTCAGGCTTATAAAACGTACATGGGCTTTGTATTTTCTTGCAAAAATCCACCTTAAAAGCTATTATATTCCCGTTCTAGCCGTGAAATCCTGCTATTATGATTATATGCAGATATAACTCATTGCTCTTCGGGTTCCCTGTAGCTGTTTCCCCTCAGAGATCAATGATTCGATTCTGGGCAGAATCATGGGCCTGGTCTTCTTTGATAAGACCCGAGTTCGATGCAAGTCTGCCGTGTCTAATTGGGCACAGTATATATATATATGCATGTATATATAGAGAGAGAATTTGTATGATAACCTCTGTTATTGTGATGACTGTATTGGTGTGTGTATATGTAACTGGGATAGGAATTATGTAGGAGGTGACCTTGGATTTATGTTAGATTTTTGGTCTGAAATTACGACACATTTACGCCTAGCGAACCGCTGCTGCAAGAAACAGGCTTTGACCTAGTTTTAAGTAAGCCAAGATCAGATGGTTGGAACATGTGTTGTCATTCGTGTTAGTTCGAGTATCAGTGACCACGTTCGGAAGTGTGTATCACATTTATACCGCGAGGATAGCGCGGGAGACCTTAATCTGTGAAGCAGTGGAAAGATTGACATTTATATTCGAATATTATATGGAAATAAGGCACATTTATGATGTCAAATGTGTATTGGAGTACGAGATATTACAGCAGAGAGAAAATGCAATCTTGCTTTTGTGTAAATAGCCTTTGGGACATTTAGAATTTATATTTATCATATAGACCTCTCACAGGTAGATTCCTACGTCACGCGCCGGAGTGGGAGAGTTCCTGCTGTCGCCTGCAACCGGACACACTGCGGGGACAGACGGATCATTTTTCAAGTCACAAAAGTGTGCAGCTAGGAAAAGACACGTATCGCAATGTATCTCCAAGGAGCATGAAAGTGCAAAGTTATCACAATATATATCACCAATATCCACTTTACAATACAAAAATGTTTTTATGCGATGTCCTTACAATTTTCGATACATGTTTCGGCTCTGTGAGCCTTCTTCATTCAAACATATTCTCAATATGACAGCCTATGGTTTTCCAGTTTGCCAGTGATCAAAGCAGACCAACAACAACACATCTGTATATCCTTCAAATAGTGAGGTGTTATCTCCAGCGTCTTCAAATCTACGGTTGTTGAACTAAAATGACAAACTTTTAAGCAAGGAACTTCCGTTCACCCGTAGCCACAAGGATTGTTCATACACGATGTTTACAAGATACTTGTACAATGGGGTCCTGTGTTTAAAATAGGGATTTCAACGACGAAGGGCCTATGACCTGAACTTCTGCACATAGTCGAATTTTTTAAGTATTTCATGTCCATTTTTTAAATAATTTTTAATAATTTTGACGATCGTAAAAAGTTTTTTTAAAACGTTTCTTAACAATATCAACCATAGACTGCCATATTGAGAATGTGTTTGACTGAAGAAGGCTTACAGAGCCGAAACATGTATAGAAAATTTTAAGGACATCGCATAAAAACATTTTTGTATTGTAAAGTGGATATTGGTGATATATATCAAATCAATACGGGAAAATTCTAGAATAATGACAAAAGTCATAGATATTCATAAGTTATCACAAGTCAACGGCGATGCAGGTTAATGATTAGACTTCATGTTGTGCTGTATTGAGGCCAAGATACACCAAGCTTAGTGACGAAGAAGAACTTGGATGTACAGCGTGCCAGGCATTGTATGCGGGTAGCGCACAGTTATAGGAACTTATTTTTCATTTCATGTTAATGAAATGTTCGTGTAAACGAGAAGCGGAACGCAGTGCTACATTATGGGACTTTTTACTGAAGCCTCTACATATTGAAACGGTGTTCTTTCTTATAGGCTCACCAAGATTATTGCAATTCAACGTTGAATACGTTCCGAGTGAAGATATTTAAACATGTACAGTATGTGGAAACCTGAGGTGTTGGGAGAGACGGTTTCGATGCATATTAATATTGTAGCCATGTGCGGCTAGATATGAGTGTGGACACCGCTCTCCAAGCAAATGTAGTGGACATTTCGAGTAACTGCAATGCTACACGATGCGGACCATTGGCATGTTCAGTATGAACTTTCGGTAGCATGCAGCCGCCAATAACTTATAATACAGTCGTGTGTTCACTCGATTATCGCAATGTTGCAAACGCGGGCGTGATGTCTTTTCGGGCCGGGTTGGAGCTGTTCGAATTCGGGCGAGGGCCATTTCCAATATGAGGAAGCAGTTCGAATACCAGTAGTGGACCTGGGTCATTGGAGTAGGAGGTCCCCAGTTCGTTCATTGAAAATGGAAGGGATCTGTGCAATCCTTCTATACCATGACGGAATCAGATGGTGGGGCATTCCTATCCTCCATATCGCCTTCGGCAGTCTACATCCAGGTAGAGAAAGATTTACATGTAGCGTTGCAAAGTAGAGATAATCCAGAGTGACCACATTGCCACCTTTTATACGTTGTTAGTAGTAAGATTGAAGTGAGGTTCACGCATGACTATTCCGTGTCATGTGTGACTTCATTCTCAGTCGAGTTTAGGCCTTGTTAAACAGGTGCGCTCATTTCATAAATTTTGATTATGAATTAATTGCTTGTTTTTCATCTTAATTAATTAATTAATTAAATTCATTAAATTTATTCCGAACTTCTTGATTGTGGATAACAGATCTTCATAGGGGAAGACATTTACGTCATTCCTGAGGGAATCTTCATTATTTAGTGGATTTGATATTTTCCACTCTTTTGATTACTTCTTGTTGTTTTTTTTATCAAGCTATGGCTTGAGGGGTTGTCGCTCTATTATTTTTGTTTTCGACAATTGCAAGCTTTAAATTTGCCTATGCATTTTGCATTATGATTATGACAATACAGTATAGAAAGTGAAGTTTGATCATTCATTTAGAATGGGGATTTTTCTCTTGAGAATGAACGCTGTCGTATTGGATTCTAATATATCAACAGAAGCTAACTTGAGTAGTTACCTGGATTCATGTTGTAGGTCCAGTCCGAATTTCGTGAACTCTCTTGAGGAAACATTTCTATTTTCCTCTGATCAACTTCGACTTCTGATTTTCTTGCCACGTGTACTTGGATATACTTTGATGATCTTTTAAATTAAATACTGTTGCTATAGCTGAATTTTGATTCCGTCTTTCGAGTTTTTCTTGTGTAGGACGTTGTTTAAGAGAACTGTTCGAATAACAAGATTTTTTTTAGATAAATCCCAGGAATTAACTTTAAGGGGGAGCGTATTCTTACGTGACTGTAAATACAACTTTGTAAGGCAAGCTTTTTGTAATCCAGTGGGCTTTATTAAGCAGCCACTCATGTTGAAAATTATGATGCATTGGAATGAGAAAACATATATTTGAGAATACTTGTTATTGAATTAAATAATCACCATGTGAGTGATAATGTGGTAAGGGACGTCAGTGGACGTACAATATATTATTCACGGTAGTACTCGATGGAGTACTTTAATATTATGATGCTAGTGAAAGCATAATTCATAATGCAGATTATAAAAGTATTGTCTTCGTCAAGTCGCTGGTAGTGCCCACCTGTATTCAGAAATCGTCGAGGTCATGTATGGCAATTATAATTACAGTATTTCAGTGCAAGGTTACACCAATTTCAGAATGTTCTTGAAAGGACATAGTGTTTGTCCTATTTTGCATTTTTTGTTACAGTTTGCTGATAAATTGGTTACTCCAATTATGGATCTAGTTTTTGTCAAGCCTCAAACATTTTTTTGTGTCACCCCCATTTAATTAGTTCTTCGGTTGTACTCAATTTATAAGATTTAAGCAAATTTAAGAGATGATACATGGTCGATTAACTACAAATTCTGGATGAATTTAAATAAGCACATTAATACTGAGAAATTATTGAATCTTTAGAGATTTTGAATTCCGAATTTCACGTCTCTTTAGCTTAAATGCTTGATTGATGAAATAGACTTTAACTAGATTGCTAAGGCAATATTTATACTTATGAGTAATGACACAGCACCAATGAAGAGGACAGAACTCCATGTTTGGGATGACATTTACACTTTAGGATGTAGAGAAGTTAATAATTTTGTTGTAAATGTGTAGACATATATGAATTAATTCGCTTGTTTGAAAATGTGGAAGAACCAGAATGGTGATCTCTGTGGTTTTTTTTCGTTTCTTATTGGATCTCCTGTTGTTCATATTGTCATTATTTGATTTGAGGGTCAAATGCATTCTTGGTCCATGGGGATAGTTGATGCATTTATTGGCATGACATTAGTGCCTATTTTCTTCGATTTTTGTGTCCATTCATGGACGTTTTGGTCTGATCTTCTGTCAGATTTTCTTTTTGGAATTAAAATTGTTGTTATTTCTTTTGATCGCGCGATGTGATGATTTATAGAAATATAAAGAGGTCGCATTAAGAGGGTCACGGCTAGATATCTTTCAGAGTTCCCCACACTCCTGAGAGGATGATTTCTTACGATTCTCGTGTTCTAAGAGCAGTTTGCTGATATGCGTTGGTTCTACTTTATTCCACCTCTGTTAGGTTTTACTGCACCCTGATACTCCCTTCTCCTGTTGGTAGGACTTGGGGAATTTTTTAGCCGGGGGTTTCAGGTTCTACGATCCAGTTACCATCGAGGGATTTCAACAGGTAAATGGTATGTATATTCGGGTACAGTACCATCTCGGCATTTGCCTGGATCAGAAGTGCGAAACCATGGAAATCCTCTCCCAGGATGGCTGAGATGGGAATCGAACACACCTCTTCAGATCTGTCTCACGGGGCTGAGTGTACTTGTTCCAGGCTTCAAATCGGAATTAAAATTCTTGTCACCCTATTCTTACTTGACTAATTTTCTTTGGTAGGAGGACAGACGTAAGAAAGTCTAACTGAACGATGATCCACCCGGTGGCGTTGTATGCAGCAGCATATTGGCTGGTTTCCAAGATCACGGAGCGTCCTTTGTCAATTCGCATGTTACGTTCGTCATTAGGGATGTCTCTCTTTGACCATGCTTGTATTAATAGGATTTGGCAGTTGATGGGAGTTGTTCATACACTAGAGAAAATGCTATAAAAGTGCCTACAATTGTTTGTCAGGTTCTGTGACCAGCACTTGACTCGGTCTCCTTTATTGTCTGCAGCTTCGCAGTTAATGACAAGCGCCTGCGTGGCAGATGGACCCAATGATAACAGGACACAGTAGCCACAATTATTCTGGTAATTTATTTACAGCCGAACATTTCGTTTGGCCGTGTGATGTGGCGTTCATCGATCGTGAACATGGGCCATGTACCAGCGGCAAAACTGAAATAGGACACAAAGAAGACTGTAGATAGAGTTGAATTCATGTTTTGAAGGGCATGAGAATATGTAGTAGTACCTATTCATGTCTGATTGTGGAAAGGCTAACAGACTGCGCTAAGAGCCATTTCCATCAACCCCAATTTCCTCTTAATTCATTACTAAAGTTTATTTAACTTTATACGAGCATTTCATCAAACAGAAACGCTCGTTAACTTACCACTAACGAGCAATTACGTTGAATGGCCAAATCTGGCAAGAATGTTAGCTGCTACATCACAAAGTAGAACTGAAATGAACTCGGAACCTTTGAATTCCAAGCAAAATGTACGGATTAATATGTCGATTATACTGAGTGGCACTGCAAGCTCGATTTTTCTGCTGCGTTAGTCACGAATGAGAGGGCGACTAATTACATCGTTGTTAACTCTTCCAAACAGAGCACTAATGGCAGTTTACACCAACTCTTTACTAACGATTAATTAGCTAATTCCCATAAAACGTAAATACGAGAGTCAATGCATGGTTATCGTCGTTTCATTTCTTGAGGTCATTCGTTTTCGTAATAAACACGACTTATGACTCTCGCACATGGGTGGACTCAGTTTGATCTTTTTTTTTTGGTCAATTTTACCCTCCAGGTTGGTGGTTCCTATGGACTCAGCGAGGGAACTCACCACTACAGCCTTTCCAGGCAGTGTCCTAGAGCTGGGAACACTTGGCCGAATTGGAGACAACTGGGGAAGCGTGATCAGCACTTCGCCCAGGCAGCCTCACCTGCAAAGCGAACAGAGGCCTCATGAGGGATGGGAAGGGAGGGTAAGAGTGGGATGGATAGGCAAGGAAGCGGGAAGGACGCGGCCGTGGTATCATCCCGGCATTTGCCCGAAGACAAAGTGAGAAACCACGGAAAACCACTTCGAGGATGGCTGAGGTGAGAATCGAACCCCCTCTACTCATTTTGGCCTCCTGAGGCTGAGTAGACCCCGTTCCAGTCCTTATACCAGTTTTCAAATTTCTTGGCAGAGCCGGGAATCGAATCCAGGACCTCCGGGGTGGCAGCTAGCCATGCTGACCGCTACGCTACGGAGGCGACATGTGGACTCGGTTTCACCCTGGAAAAGTATGGCCAACAGAACAAGAAGCGTGTAGCACTGATCGTTATTTCCGATGCTCCCTTGAAATTTTCAGGACCGTCGTTATTAGGGCTCGGATTTATAGGTGCTAAAAATCAGGAAAATATTGATTTTTTATGTATTAAAAATACCTGAAATATGTGACAAAAAAGTAAAAATATGTTATTATAATTTAGTTTATTAATGTGAATATAAACAATATGCAGTATTCACTAATGCAATTTATTCTATGTCTCATTGACGGCTGAAGCATTACAATACACAACGCGATACATCTTCAGGTTGTCCATCACAAATGACCGACGATTATCCCGAAACACTTCCTCTGAAGGCAAGAAACTGCGGCAATAAGTTCCTTACACTTGCAGTGTTGTGTAACTTGATATCACTGTTCAGTCTTGATTGCTGTACCACATGGTTGGCAGAACAGAACGCCCCTATCAGAAGTAAAATTATCTTTAAATTCTGCAACAGACGATAACTTGTAGTTGCTTTTACTTTAGGCATCGTAGAACTGCCTTACACTTCACAGCGTCAGAAATGAACTGCGTGTGAGTAACACTGGTTCCAGGTAGCAGGGAGTGGGGTCGAGCACATGGTGCAATATGGCGATGGACAAGGAAATTCCCGGCTTCCACAGTGAGTGGGACGGGGCGACAAGTTAAGAATAGCACAGTTGCAAGCTGACATACGCTCTGCATGAAGATTAGATACCTCACAGGTTCTTCCCCGTTGAAGTAACACTGAACAAAAATGCAATAAACTGAAAGATTTGGCACACTGATTTAAAAATGTAAATATTGTTGTATTTTTATGTGCTAATAAGTTGAAAACAGGAATTTATGTATTTATAGAAAAATTGCTTAATAGTACATTATGCAACGAGCCTATAATGGCTATAATTAAGACACGAGTATTTTTTATAAAACGAGCGTATGCGAGTTTTATAATTTCCATACGAGTGTCTTAATTACCATTATAGGCGAGTTGCATACGACTGTTTATGTTCGACGATAATTATAACTTTATTATATGTTTTAACATAAATATTCATAAATATCTGTTGAGAGTCAGCTACTGGAATTTTGTGATCGCAGAGCGAGCGTTGGGTGTTATATCTTTGTCTTTCAAGAGCTTTGAACGACCGACGCATGCGCTCTGTGGGCTTGCAATGCCATATGCAGCCATATGTTTACATCAGCCGTCCCTCAGTAATATTGTCACCGCAGTCATTTGAAGACAATGCGCTGTGTAGAAATTAGTGTTGGTGGTTTTAAGGTACAGTGCTATTTCTTGTCTCATATTCGCCAGTTTATTTACGCGAACATATGGACGGTGGGTATTCCATGTCGGTAATTTATTATAGTTCGATGTTGTGTTTATGTCCGACATGTTGGATTTTGAGCGCATGCGCGAAGTTATCGTTACCTAATTGGTCAATGAACGAGCTCTGATTGGCTGGAGAAACTGTATCGTAATGGAAAACAGTGTTATAATGACCATCATTATGATACAGTTATCTGACACATAATAGTGAGGGTCGAACATAAAATATGTATTTACATAAAAAAAATATCTATTTACCTAAAAATCCTAGCCCTAATCATTATAAAGGAAGAAATACCTTTATCATGGCCAAACTTTGAAATTATATGAACAAAGCTATAAGAACTGGTAGTTGTGTTTATACATTGTTTATGTTCGACCCTGACTATTATGTATCAGAAAACTGTATCATAATGAAGCTCATTATAACACTATTTTTCATTATGAAACAGTTTCTCCCACCAATCAGAGCTCAAGAAACAGTTGTGTGACCAATTAGATATGGATACCTTCGCGCATGCACTCAAAATCCAACATGTCTATATAAATTACCGAAAGTGCACCGTCTATATGTTCGCGTAAATAAACTGGTGAATATGACACAAGAAATAGCACTGTACCTTAATATCCCCAAACCCAATTTCTACACAGCGCGTTGTTTTCAATCGGTGACAGTTTTACTGAATAGTGGTGCACAATCTGAACATATGGCATTGAAGCACACAGTGCACATGCGTCGGCCAGAGAGCTTGGAAAACAGAGATATACTACCCAGCGCAGCACCCGATCACAAAATTCTAGTGACTGGACTGATATTTATGAATATTTATGTTAAAACATATAATAAAGTTATAATTATCGTCGAACATAAACAGTCGTATGCAACGAGCCTGTAATGGCTAAAATTAAGACACGAGTATGTTTATAAAACGAGCGTATGCGAGTTTTATAATTTCTATACGAGTGTCTTAATTACCATTATAGGCATGAAACTCAAAAACAAACGAATACTTCCGACATTGCAAGATGAGCGAGGTAGTTTTCAGCTGTTTTCCCTCCACTTAAACGGTGCTATGGAGAGTTGAGTAGTTAGAGCTGGGTATCGAACATGGATATCAGGAGTGGAAGGCAAGAATGCGCCACGAGATACAAAGAAGGAAGCTTGTAGTTTTACCTGACCGTTAATCTCTAGATTATGAGTCACTGGACCTCCATATTTACGAATAATCCGAACCACGGGACGTTCGTTATATTTCACTACAAAAATCTCACATGAATTGGCCGGAAATCGAACCCGCCTTGGTGACGGGTAAGCAGCTTGACCACTGCACCTCAACAAACGCCTCCCCTCAAGATAATTGTGCCAGCTTCTTTCGTATACGCCCTCTTTATTTTCATTGCCAGGATGGTTCGTGCAGTCAGTAAAATCAGCGGGGCATTGCTATCTCTTCCATCTCAGTAACATTTGCACGACTATTTGGAGCTAATAAAAACTCATTGCATTGCTCAAGGTCTTGTGTCACTGACATGGTTGTCATAGTAACGCTATTTGTCATCTTAGCGGGCGATCTGCGCAGCACGGGACGTCTCGGCAATCACACAAATTATGTAATTTACGATTGTTCCCAAGATGTCTGGGACATCAATTCGAATTGCAGAGTCCCTAACTTGATTTATTATACAACCATAAAGTTTAATTAGAGATGGAGGAGGACGAGAATTGAATATTGAGTTATCTGAATTGATGGAATTACCATTCTGTGATTTAGGACTGGCAACTTCAGAGAAGCCTGATTATAATGATAGATAGACATCTAGCACTAAGTTCTGTTCCTTACTTTTCGTAAATCTTAGAAGGCGGGCATTTAGCGTTTCTTAAATTAAATCCCCGTGACTCGTTACCGAAAGATACAGTACCATATCGCGGGAGCAGTCTTAATCACCGATACTGAAAGTTTTTATATTCTAGCACATAATTTCGCAATATAATGATATCGGTTGGAGACTTTTAACACTCATAGTGCCAGGTGTCCGATATATCCATGTGTTTAAGGGACACTAGGGCTGAGTTTTTAGGCAAAAATGACAAAATAACTGGTTTTTGTTTTTCCCATATATGTATCTTTTGGAACCCTGTGGATCATTTCAGTAAAACAATTTTCATGCACCGCCATTTTTAAACGCTCAGCGACATTTTTAAATCTTCTCTGCATAAAAAGAAGATGGAAGGCAAATCATAGAAAGTAGGCTATACTTTTAAAACTAGAAATCCTAGAAAGTCGTAGGATAACTCAAACGAAAGGTCTCCATGCTCTTTATCTCTACAAAAAACATTGTATTTTTCACATTTTTTCCACAAAAGTTTCATTGGGTGAGCCAAACTGGTTAACATAGTATGCGATTTTATAAAATTGCTTTTATCTCCAAACATCGTTTTTAGGTAATCAAAATGCTCCATGTGCATGAGGTATTCACCAATTTTACTTAAAAAATCACTGGATATGCAGAAACGCATGTGTTGCAAGATAACATTGCAATATCTCTAGCCTTTTTGTAAATAACAGACAAAAATATAAAAAACTATGAAAAATTATCAAAATTTATAAGACATGATGGCACATAAAGAAAAAAATAATCTGACACCATACATGTGCCACTTTCCTGAAATGTCTCAATGTTATAATATTTATAATAGTTTTATGTATATGTAATAAAAATATCAAGCGTTTTACACAATTGCTAATGCGCATGGAGCATTTTGATCACACGGTATATTTTAATAACATAATTAGTAAAAAATCAATTACATTTAATCCAATTGTTTCCAAATTTGGTATGCGACTTAGTGTTACTATTCTAAGTATGCAGTTTAAATTTCAACTCATTCTGATAATAAATGTGGAAGTTGAAAAACTCAGCCCTAGTGTCCCTTAAGTTCCATGAATAACCGGATTTTTTCAGCTGACTTCCCGCCTGTGTTATCTTTTGAAGTTGCTTATTTTATGTTCTTGCTCGGAGCTAATTAAGATAAATATGGGCAGAGCCCTTTGAACGAAGATGGAATAAGATTTGTGGGCTGTCAAAATTATATTAAAATTACCAAACCCAGCTGGCTTCGCCCGGTATCTTTAACGGTTTACCCAGCATAAGTTTAAAAGGCGCACGGACGGCAGGACCCAGGCTCAATTCAGAAAAGCCGAGGTGAACAGCGAAACTCTAAACACATATACTCTTCTCTGAACTCTTAACTCGACTTGACTCGACAGTTTGATGCTGGCCAAAGCTGGGGTGATAGGCTCGATCAAAAGTTGTAATTTAAATTTCCATTGAATGGAGATTGTTGGAAGCAATTAAAACGTAAAAGCACGTCTTATAGTGGGCGATTTATTAAAGATAGAGATATCCTGTCGGGGCTTTTTTGTAGAACTTTTCATGCTGAACCATTCTTAGTCTCATTGAATATAGATATGTTTAATTGTTTACCCAACATAAGCTTAAATGGTGCATGGACGACAGGCTTGTTCTTTGACTCGATTCGCTGAAATCGTTACTGCTCGGTTTGCTTTGGTCATAAATGGATATCTTCTACATAAACCTTCCTCGAGAAATCCTTTACAGAATGGTGAAAACCCCTTCAAAATCCATCCTGTGGTTCTCGGGATTACCCGTTACATCCAAGAATCGGGGAATTTGTTTTATACTGTGTAGAATTCAAACACACTTGCCTCGATAGCTAAATGTTTCTGTAGAGACTTCCAATTTACATTTAAAAATAAAAGCATTTAAATTGTTTCTAATAAAAAACAATCAATCGAAGTTTTAATTAATTAGCATCTAATACGCTTAAAATATATTTACTTGCTGAAGAAAAATTATCAATATTGTATCTCAAAAACAAGATGTTCAATAAAAAACAAGATGTTAAGTAAAGAACATATAGCCCACTTTCTCCTAAATGCATGGGTATTGTTATAACTCTTTGTCCTTTTCAAGGAGTATAATTGAATGTTGGTTGTAGTAGCTTGTTGAAATACAACGTGCTATAGGGATATTAAACATGAAAATGAGGTGCCCTTTGCTAGTGCTACCTCTGTAAAAAAAATTCATTCAATTCGGTTTCACCGTGTTTGAATTGATCCGGGGAATGGATTTGCACACATACATGGCCGCTATTTGCAAACTATTGGGCTGATGACCTTGTAGTCAGTCATAAGATGCTTTCCACAAAAAGGCATGTTATTGCAAAATCCGGTAGAGATCAAATTATTAGGATGGTCGAAATTTGATTTTAACATTTGGGTGGCCGTCATTCCGTCTCCGTCAAGATGGCGGCGATATAAAACATGACACTGAGGTACCTTTTGCTAGTGCTACCTCTGTACCAAATTTCGTTCAATTCGGTTTCACCGTGTTTGAATTGATAGGGGGAATCGATTTGCACACATACTTGGCCACCATCTGCAAACTATTGGGCTGATGATCTAGCAGTTTGGTCAGAATATGCTTCCCACATAAAGATTTGTTGATGCAAAATTTGGTAGAGACTAGATTATTAGGTTGGTCGTAATTACATTTTAGCCTTTAACATTTGGGTGGCCGCGATTATGTTTCCGTCAAGATGGCGATGATATAAAACATGACACTGAGGTGGCCTTTTCTAGTGCTACCTCTGTACCAAATTTCGTTCCATTCGGTTTCACCGTGTTCGAATTAATAGGGGGAATCGATTTTCACACAAAGATGGCCGCCAACCGCAAACTATTAGGCTAATGACCTATTAGTTTGGTCAAAGGATGCTCCCTCCATAATGGTATGTTGATGCAAAATTTGGTAGAGATCTGATGATTAGGTTAATCGTAATTTGATTTAAGCTTTGAATATTTGTGTGGCCGCCATTTCGTTTCCGTCAAGATGGCGGCGATATAAAACATGACACGGCTAGTGCTACCTCTGTATCATATTTCATTCCATTCGGTTTCACCGTGTTCGAATTAATAGGGGTAATCGATTTTGACACAAAGATGGCCGACATACGCAAACTATTAGGCTAATGACATATTAGATTTGTCAAAAGATGCTCCCTTCTTAAAAGTATGTTGTTGCAAAATTTGGTAGAGATCGGATGATTAGGTTAGTCGTAATTTGATTTAAGCTTTGAACATGTTGGTGGCCGCCATTACGTTTCCGTCAAGATGGCGGCGATATAAAACATGACACTGGGGTGCCCTTTGCTAGTGCTACCTTTGTACCAAATTTCATTCCATTCGATTTCACCGTGTTCGAATGAATAGGGGTAATCGATTTTGACACAAAGATGGCCGCCATCCGCAAACTATTAGACTAATGACCTATTAGATTTGTCAAAGGATGCTTCCTCCATAAAGGTATGTTGTTGCAAAATTTGACAGAGATCGGATGGTTAGGTTAGTCGTAATTTGATTTAAGCTTTGAACATTTGTGTGTCCGCCATTACGTTTCCGTCAAGATGGCGGTGATATTAAACATGACACTGATGTGCCCTTTACCAGTGCTACCTCAGTACCAAATTTCGTTCACTTCGGTTTTACCGTGTTTAAATTGAAAGGGGGAATCGATTTGCACACATGCATGGCCGCCGAATGCAAACTATTGGACAGATGGCCTTGAATCTTGGTCAAAGAACGCTTCTCACATAAAGGTATGTTGTTGAAAAATTTGGTAGAGATCAGATGATTAAGTTGGTCGTAATTTGATTTAAGCTTTTTACATTTGGGTGGTTACCATTACGCTTCCGTCAAGATGGCGGCGATATAAAACATGACACTGAGGTGCCCTTTGATAGTGCTACCTCTGTACCAAATTTCGTTCAATTCGGTTTCACCGTGTATGCATTGATAGGGGGAATAAATTTGAACACATACATGACCGCCATCCGCAAATTATTGGGTTGATGACCTTGTAGTTTGTTCAAAGGATTCTTTATATATAAAGGTATGATGTTGCAAACTGTGGTAGTCATCAGATGATTAGGTTGGTCGTAATTTGATTCAAGCTTTTAACATATGGGTTGCCGCCATTCCGTTTCCGTCCAGATGGCGGCGATATTAAACATGACACTGATGTGCCCTTTACCAGTGCTACCTCTGTGCCAAATTTCGTTCACTTCGGTTTTACCGTGTTTGAATACCGACAGCAGTGGCTATGCTGGCTAAAGTGCAGCATTAGGTCATGGGGCCAAGCTCTCTGCTGACTCGGTAGACGTGTGGGTTCGAGCCCCACCGTCGGCCGTCCTTGAAATGGTTTTCCGTGGTTTCCCATTTTCAACACAGGGCAAATGCTGGGACGGTACCTTCTGATAGGCCACGGCCGCTTCCTTCCACATCCTTGCCCAATTTCATTCATCTTCATCCATTCTATCTCTCATCTCGACGCGCAGGTCGCCCACGGGCGTCGACTAGTAAGACCTGCACTCGGCCTCTCAAGAGACCACACGAAAAAAAAAACGTGTTTGAATTGAAAGGGGGAATCGATTTGCACACATGCATGGCCGCCATATGCAAACTATTGGACAGATGGCCCTGAATCTTGGTCAAAGAACGCTTCTCACATAAAGGTATGTTGTTGAAAAATTTGGTAGAGATCAGATGATTAAGTTGGTCGTAATTTGATTTAAGCTTTTTACATTTGGGTGGTTACCATTACGTTTCCGTCAAGATGGCGGCGATATAAAACATGACACTGAGGTGCCCTTTGATACCCCTGTACCAAATTTCGTTCAATTTGGTTTCACCGTGTTTGAAAAGATAGGGGGAATAGATTTGAACACATACATGACCGCCATCCGCAAATTATTGTGTTGATGACCTTGTAGTTTGGTCAAACGATTCTTTATACATAAAGGTATGATGTTGCAAACTGTGGTAGAGATCAGATGATTAGGTTGGTCGTAATTTGATTCAAGCTTTTAACATTTGGGTGACCGCCATTACGTTTTCGTCAAGATGGCAGCAATATAGAACATGACATTGGAGTGCCCTTTGCTAGTGCTACATCTGTACCAAATTTCGTTCAATTTAGTTTCACCGTGTCTGATTTGAAAGGGGGAGTCGATTTGCTCACATACATGACCGCCATCTGCATACTATTGGGCTGATAACCTTGTAGTTTAGTCATGAGACGCTCGCCATATGTATATATTGAACCCGCTGACCACTGGTTCATGTGATATTTTTCACCGCAACGCATTTTTGATGCATCACTTTAGAACGTACCCACTGATCGACCATGCTGTCGCTAAATGCTAACATTCTTAGGAGCTATAAATGGTTGATCTTCTGACTACGGAAAAAACCACTATTAGATAATCTGAAGTTAAATTATGACACTTCTATTTTCTACAAAGCTCAGATATTATCACACTGTAATTCTGTAACATCGAAACATTCTTTAGAATGTGATTTCTGTTTTGGTAAAAAGTAACCTCGCAGATGCGCGAACCGGAACCAGACAGACGATGCACGACCAGGGTAGTCACAAGCTAACGCAGCGCATGGCTGAGAGTTTATCACAAGTGTTTGGATTACCATCCAAGTTGGATGCCGTTTGTGTCAAGTCCGTCTATAAGACGAGGTAACAGTCCGCCTGAAGGCGAGGAAAGCAATCCTAGTGCATCGCACTTTATTTCAATTCGAATAGTGCATGATATTATTAAATATTACAGCTGGAGAAGGCTTGTGCTACGAATACTGTGGATTTTTGGGAAAAGTGATCATAACCGTGGAACACCACATTTTCAGCCACGTGCTTGAACATCATATTTCAACATCGTCGAGTGGCGATAAATACATCACTCCCAGTGAAATAATTATTAACCGAGTGGATCATTTCAACACTCATAGTACAAATATTGCTTTAATCGCAAGTGCGATTCTTTTCAGTGAAACGCAACGCCGATGCCACGTGATTTGTGGGCAAGTGAAATCTGTATCAGTGAAGCAGATAATAGTGCATGGCCAATTTATAAACCATCTGCGCCGTGTAGCAGCAGTGAGTTTAGTGCCTCGTTAAAGCTAGCTTCTGTGCAATTGTGCTACGCGTACTCATCGTATCTTAAAGTAGTAAAGTCATATTTCAAGATGTCATATTTTGACGACCACGTGTACGACAATCCTTGTTACGCATCACCTGTGGAGATGAGCTAATAAGCTTCATCATGTGAAGGAGAGGACCGGAGAACTACAGCCGATGACGGAAGAACCATGGCTTTAGCATCCGCTAATCCAAGGAAGATGACGACTTTGAGGAGGAGTCTGGTCATATCATCACGACAACGACGAGGACGAATAAAGACCGTGGAAATGGATATAGCCGATGTGGAGGCTCAGATTGGACAACCCTTGTCCGGAGACCAAAGCCTTATTATATCCCTCGGGTCGTTGGAACGACCGAGAAGTGGACATCCTTTCTTGAGAGTCCGAAATATTCATTCCTTGTGAGGTTCTTTTGTGGTGTAGCTTAGTGTAGTTTATTGTGGTTTATTGTAGAATCAGCCGAACTCCTTGACAAGCCATAGGTAGGTTTTTAGCCTACTTTCGATTTTTGCAAAAAATGAAAGTAGACTTATGAGATCAACACAGGGCGAAAAAAGTGTGTCTGTCTGTGTGTGTGTATGTGTGTGTGTGAGTCTGTGTGTGTGTGTGTATGTGTGTGTGTGAGTCTGTGTGTGTTTGTGTGTCTGTGTGTGTGTACTCTGAATGTCTGTCCCCCCCTATCAATTCGAACACGGTTAATGCGAATTGAACGAAATTTGGTACAAAGGTAGCACTAGCAAAGGACACCTCAGTGTCATGTTTTATATCGCCGCCATCTTTACTAAAACTGAATGGCGGCCACTCAAACGTTCAAAACGTAAAATCAAATAACGACTAACCAAATCATCCGATCTCTACCAAATTTGGTAACAACATACCTTCGTATAGGATGCGTCTTGTGACCAAACTACAATGTCGTCCGCCATACCATTTCAGGATGGCGGCCGTGCGAATTATGCAAACTTTATAATCCATATCATGGGACCCACCAGTTCCGATTATCGAGCCGAGAATCGTTTTAACTGTTCTAAAGGAAGAGGCACGTTCGAAATTAAAAGTTTATTTTGTAATACTATAGTGCAGACGTGATTTTAAAAAGCTGAGCTGATTCAGTAATAAGACAAGATGGCAGCGGATATCTTGTGCCTGACTTATATTTCACTAATTTGAGTATTGAATGCAATATAGCGTACTGATACAAAATAAATAAACTTTGTATGAAATGCTTTATATATCAATAATATACTCCAGTGATGAAATCGTTTAGTATAAATCATTATTTGCTAACAAGTTTTATGTAAGTCATTTTATATAGAACGATATTCGTTGACACAATTAGCTCAGTGGTAGAGCGTTAGCCTATCGCTCAACTGCCTATGGATCAAACCCGATCAGAGCTAGATTTTTTGCTTGAAATGTTATATGTTTATTGTTTTGTAATGACTCAGATGTTTTAAAATTAAGCGTTATATTGTGCATATTATGCTGTAAAATATATATTTAATTAAAATATAATTCGCCAGCAGATTTACTCGAGACATCTAGCTGCCAAAAAGGTAACTGCAGATTTTATTGAAAAGTTTCTTCTTCTGGCCGCTAGAATGCACTCGCTCTGTTAGGATTATATTGTTCGATATTTCACCACTAGAAGTCACGACTAGTCTACGTGGGGCTCCATTGATTAATATACCATTGGCATTCTATGCGCATCGAATTTGAAGAATGACAAGATGATACTACGATACATTTTTACATTTTATTTTAAAGGGTTTGTAACAGCCTATTTTGCGTTACTTGAAAATGTTATTTGAAGTAAAGAACAAAACGATTTCACATAGTAACTGAGTTCAAGCCGTTGGTGTTAGTTCAGGTATTAATTACTACTTTTATTTCAGGCAAATAGCAATCGAAAATATCCACATAGTTTGTATACACACGTCTCTGTAGGGTCATGGAAAGATTTGTTAATTCAATTAGGGTTTTCGATTCCCGGTCAATGCATGTGAGATTTTTGAAGTGAAATGCCATGTCCTGTGGTTCGGATTCCACGTAAAAAGGAGGTCCCGTGGCTCATAATCACAAGATTCATGGCCACGTAAAACTACAATCTTCCTTCCTTTTTTTCAATTAGTGTTGTGAAAGCCCTGCACAACCAGACGTGTAAAGACATGCCTCAACTCAAAGTTGGATGTTGCCCACGGCAGGTCGTATATGTAATAATAATAATAATAATAATAATAATAATAATAATAATAATATATATATATTTTTTTTTAGGGCAAGAAATGCATTTACGCACAGAGTGTCGGGCTCCTGCTGCTGAGTAGCAGACTACCGACTAAAACTTCCCCTTTACTTCTGAACACTAGCCTGGAACCGTTTAGCACATTAAAACAATAATAATAATAATAATAATAATAATAATAATAATAATAATACTTTTATTGGTTTTACATCCCTTTTAACTACTGCTGCTTTTAGAGACACCGGGGTGCCGGAAATTTGGCCCGAAGGGGATCTTTAACGTGCCAGTAAATGTACTGACACGGCTCCCTCGCATTTGTGCACCCTCAAATGCCAGCTGACTGTGCCAGGATACGAACCTGCAACGTAGGGCCCAGCAAGCGAGAACGTTACCGCCGAGCCACGCAGCCAGTCCGGTCGATTATGTCTCCAGATCCATAACATTCTTGAGATACTTCTTATCTTTCTTTCTTTCTTCAATGATGGTAGCAGTTTTTATCTAGATTGTGGCGTTTGGTAGAGGTAAATCGTTTCTATGGCCTTCAACAAAGAATAGTTCTATTATACTCTTTGATAATAACAACGAGTTATAACTATACTCATACATTTAGGAGAAAGTAGGCTATATGTTCTTTACTGAACATCTTGTTTACTGTTAGAATTAATCCTTGTAGTTCACTTTCAGTGATTGCTAGTCACTGAGGAATATCATTCGTTTTTTGGAAAACCGAATGGACGCCCAGGATGCCAACTATGCTCAGACAGCTGCTATCGCCGATGATTATTTGATCTACCATCGTGTCTTATATAAATTTTTTCGATGAGGACCACACTCAATTGCGTGCAGTAATTCCACGAAGATACCATAAAACTGTTATTCTTTTGGTACATCTCTCTATTGGACACTGAGGGACTGATGAGACCATTGCGACGATTAAAGAGTCCTTCACTTGGAAAGTGTTAGGAACCTCTGTTAGACAATGTTAACGTGCTTGCGACGCATGCCAGCGTAACATGTACACGTCACACTTGTTGAAAGAACCACCTAGACCCATACTCCCAACTCAACCAAGGGAACTATACGCGCAGGATCTTTATGGACCGATCGTCGTAACGATTGACGTGTTTACCAAATACACGATGCTCCACCCTTTACAGAAAGCCACTGCACACCATATTATACAAAGGATAAGACGACAAGTGATACCGGAGGCAGGAAAGACACAATTCCTGTTGACTGACCACGGATCACGGTTTACCTCTGCTGAATTTGCTAACGCTATGATGGATTTGGAAATAGGACACCTACTATCAACAATTCGCCACCCTGAGAGCAATCTGGCAGATTGCATTATGTCGACAATTGCAAAATTTTGTCATTTATACTGTCAGGAGGAACACTGGCGTTGGACTGAAGTCCTGGTATTAATGACAAACTGTACAAATTCATCTGTCCATGAAAGTACTGGTCAAATACCCATGGTCTTGCATTTGAAACCAGATGCCGATAAGAATATGGAACCGAGTGATTGTAACACCACCGAAACGTTTGAGGAGAACGAGACGTCAGAGATTCAGAGAACCATTGGTCGCTGGGGACTTTGTTCTTATAAGGAGACCCGGATTATCAAATCCTATAGATCGAGTATATGGGAAATTTCTATCGTTGTATTATGGACCTAATCGTGTTCAAGGACCCCTGAACAATGGAAGTTATGTGATTGAAGATATTCAGACTGGAGAGCACATGGGAATCTTCAACGCAGCTAACCTGAAAAAAAATCACCAAGCTTGAGCTTGAGTTGGAGACAAATACAAATGCAGTCCTTCATTTTTATTTGAAACGACGGAGACGCAGATGAACCCGCTGACCACTGGTACATGTGATATTTTTCACCGCAACGCTTTTTTGATGCATCACTTTAGAACGTACCTGCTGACCGACCATGCTGTCGCTACATGCTAACATTCTTTGGAGCTATAAATGGTTGATCTTTTGACTACGGAGAAAACCACTATTAGATAATCTGAATCTAAATTAAGACACTTCTATTTTCTAAAAAGCTCAGATATTATCACACTGTAATTCTGTATCATCGAAACATTCCTTAGAATGTGATTTCTGTTTTGGTAAGGTAGTAACCTCGCAGATGCGCGAACCGGAACCAGACAGACGCTGCACGACCAGTGTAGTCACAAGCTAACGCAGCGCATGGCTGAGAGCTTATCACAAGTGTTTGGATTACCATCCAAGTTGGATGCCGTTTGTGTCAAGTCCGTCTATAAGACGAGGTACCAGTCCGCCTGAAGGCGAGGAAAGCAATCCTAGTGCATCGCACTTTATTTCAAATCGAATAGTACATAATATTGGTAAATATTACAGCCGGAGAAGGCTTGTGCTACGAATACTGTGGATTTTTGGGAAAAGTGATCATAACCGTGGAACGCCACATTTTCAGCCACGTGCTTGAACATCATATTTCGACATCGTCGAGAGGCGATAAATACATCACTCCCAAGTGGATCATTTCAACACTCACAGCTACAAACATTGCTTTAATCGCAAGTGCGATTCTTTTCAGTGAAACTCAACGCCGATGCCACGTGATTTGTGGGCAAGTGAAATCTGTATCAGTGGAACAGAAAATAGTGCATGGCCAATTTTTAAACCATCTGCGCCATGTAGCAGCAGTGAGTTTAGTGTCACGTTAATGCTAGCTTCTGTGCAATTGTGCTACGCTTATTCATCGTATCTAAAAGTGGTAAAGTCATATTTCAAGATGTCATATTTTGATGACCACGTGTACGACAATCCCTTTTACGCATCACCTGTGGAGATGAGCTGTTAAGCTTCATCATGTGAAGGAGAGGACAAGAGAACTACAGCCGGTGACGGAATAACCATGGCCTTAGCATCCGCTAATCCAAAGAAGATGACGACTTTGAGGAGGAGTCTGGTCATATCATCACGACAACGACGAGGACGAATAAAGGCCGTGGAAATGGATAGAGCCGATGTGGAGGCTCAGATTAGACAACCCTTGTCCGGAGACCAGAGCCTTATTATATCCCTCGGGTCATTGGAACGACCGAGATGTAGACATCCTTTCTTGTGAGTCCGAAATATTCATTCCTTGTGAGGTTCTTTTGTGGTGTAGCTTAGTGTAGTTTATTGTAGTTTATTGTAGAATCAGCCGAACTCCTTGACAAACCATAGGTAGGTTTTGTACTGTTAGAATTAATCCTTGTAGTTCAAAAAAAGGAAGATTGTAGTTTTACGTGACCGTGAATCTTGTGATTATGAGCCACGGGACATCCTTTTTACGTGGAATCCGAACCACAGGACATGGCATTTCACATCGAAAATCTCACATGCATTGACCGGGAATCGAACCCGGACCGCCTTGGTGAGAAGCATACAGCTAGACCGCTGAGCCACCACGCCCTTAGCCTTGTAGTTCACTTTCAGTGATTGTTAGTCACCTGTTGTGATTGAATTTCTCTTCGATCACGGTGCATTCTGAGGGACATCGTTAAGATGTTATTTCTACCCCTGCTAAGCGCGACTGTAGTCTTGTTACTACGTTTTGTTCAACCCTAGGTGGGTGATTTTGTGTACAGTTATTTGGGATGACGATCAGACGTCATGGCCAGTGTTATTTTTATAACACCCCTTCCTAGTAAATATTGTCACACCACTGATTTAGTCAGAACAGTCCGTATCGTTGGATAGCCGACTGAAGCTATCAGTTTTGTAATAATATATCATTTTTCATTTTGATGTGCTATGAAGCCATCCAGTTCAAGTTTGAACACATTCAGGGTGTTACAGTTTGTATGCAATCTAGCATCGAACCCTGCAACGAATGCCGTATCATTGGCAAACTTAGCAATTGTAAGATTTGCGCCTTTACAATGTTTATTTCGTGTCAGTGTTTCGACACAGTTATTATTTTGGTTATATTTAGACAGAGCAGTTATGAACTGACATATCTGCACATTTCAAAGAGATTCAGATGAAGTGGAATATCTATGTTTTTCTTTTCTTTGACTTTTCAAACATGCTATATCTTTGAGTATAGTTTTGAGGCGTGATTTTAAGCCTAATGCTTGTGTAAATTTCTATTATATCTGGGACATGATAACAAGGCCAGATTTCTGATAGGACGTTCTGCGTGAAAGCTGCCTGCCTTCAGTGATGTACATTTTCTAAACCGTCCGTGTAGATGATTGCGAGTAGCGAGACTAGCTCGAATCATGGACAGGTGGTAACAGTTCCCAGCCTGCAGTGTACTAGAGCACCACTCACCCAGTGAGACCATTACTTTTTCAGACTCTTTGACAATGCTTATAGCATTACTAACATTTAGATGATGTGTCTCATATGTAGGTCAATGTCCAGGCCACCATTTTGTAATAATCATATGTTTTGCTACTCAGACATGACTGGCGAGAGCCATATGCTTGCCTCGCTACTAAAGGGAATATCTTTCTTCTCCATCTGAGAATGTTTTCACGTTATGTTAAGGTTTATTTATGGTAATTAAGAGGCTAGATGAGGCACCTGTTTAGAGGCTATATTTATGTGTGTCCAGACTTCGATTCTGTTGACTGTGTTATTATAGGGAGGTAACTGATGTTCATACCAGGCCTTACCCAGAGGTAAATTAAGTGAGCCGAGAGCCACTAATAACCTGTGTTATTGTTATGCCCGAGCGGGAGAGCTCGTTGACGGTGTTATAGCAGAGATTGATCTCGCACGAGACTGCTACTGCTGAGCCCAAGGTATTCAGGATTGTCAGCCAATTCGTCATAAACCAACGATAATTTAAACCAACGATTCTAATAATCAGTAACGTCATTATTATAAACCTTATGTTAATTAACTACTTATAGTATTTAACCTTGATTTTCTTGCATTTTGGACCTGCTGGCTGGCACTTTTTTGTGCACACTTCTCTTGTGGAAGTAATCTAGGACAGATGACACTAATTTTTATCGAAGGAGTGCTTGCTCGACCTTTAGTCAGTAGCTGGTGGAGCGTGAGCCTCATGCGACGTTAGACGCAGTTTTCACTACGCAATCGCAAACGTAAATCACATGCACGTAGATGACACTGGTTTACAAAGAGTAACCCAGGGCGAAGGCAGGAATAATAATGTTTATGGTCTTGTTTTTCTTATTTCAAGTGTATGATAACCCCATGTTTACCCTTCACTTAGATTATAAGCGGGCATTTAATGGTTTTTTTGACGGCTTGTCATGTAGATTTTGTATTAAATTGTTTTTGCTTTACGGACGTCATCGCCGTAAATTTTGTATTAATTGTTAGGAATTAGCTAGATTTAAAATTAAATGTAAATGAGGAAATGGTATCATCCTAACTTAGACTTGCTATTGCTACCTGTTAAATGTAAATTCTGTTATTAGCTTATTTTGTAACTTGATTTAGAGACTATTTCCGTACCATTTTCCCAGCGTTGCTCTTGTTGCCTTATTTTGTCAGATAGATCTTTCGCGAGGGTTTACAGTAGTTTACAGTAAGGGTACTGATATTTTATTTTTATTTATTTATTAGTTTGCGGATTAGCCGATAGAAACCCTCCGAACTAGACTAGGTGTCTGAATATTTTGAATAAATATTTCTACAAGTTTTACTTAAGTCTGGAATTTTATTTCTCAGTATAGCTTAAGGAGGTGTATTTTCTTGGGCTCTCTATGACCATTTTAGCAACCATGTTACCACGGATCCCCTGGATCATGGATTCTCGTGCCGCTATGGCTTATAAGAAATTCACCCAATCCTCATGGCACATGGGTCCGGCAGGTGAGGTGTTAGGGATGTCGTTTCGACTGTTGGCAACCCTGATAGCTCCTCTGACGGGCACATAACGTTGTTGCGTAATTTGGTAGAGATGAGATGATTAGGGTACTCGTAATTTGTTTTAAGCTTTGAACATTTGGGTTGCCGCCATTACGTTTCCGTCAAGATGGCGGCGATATAAAACATGACACTGAGGTCCTCTTTGCATGTGCTACCTCTGTACCAAATGTTGTTCAATTCGGTTTCACCATGTTTGAATTGATATGGGGATCCATTTCCACATATTTATGGCCACCATCTGCAAACGATTGGACTGATAACCTTGTAGTTTAGTCAAAAGACGCTTGCCATACGAATATATGTTGTTGCGTAATTTGGTAGAGATCGGATGAATAGGTTAGTCGTAATTTGATTTAAGCTTTGAACATTTGGGTGGCCGCCATTACGTTTCCGTCAAGTTCTACTTCTGTACCAAATTTCGTTGAATTCGGTTTCACCGTGTTTGAATTGATAGGGGGCGACAGACATTCCGAGTACACACACAGACACACAATTTTTGGAACTGTGTAGATCTCGTAAGTCTACTTTCATGTTTTGCAAAAATCGATAGTAGGCTAATAGGGGTAGTTGACCTCGTGGTTCTACCCCTTAAAACAACAATAACTAACTACTGTATATTAAATTTATAAGTAGGAGATAATTGTTTATCTAATATTAGTATTTGATTCAGATTGGCTTGACATCCAAAGGGTTAAGGGGTAAAGCACGAAGGTCATCGACCCGAATTATCTATTGCAGGCATCGTAAACTATGGATTATGCACATGTTCATACACGAAAAGAAGATATTTTACTAGGTTTTATTGAACCTAACACTCAGAAAGTTGATAAACCAGTACACAATTCCTTAGTACTGTATTCGTGTATTGTAGATAGGGCTCATCATGTAACATATTTTTAAGTGCTGAAGGTGTCTTGACGTACGTTATCTTGAGGAATGATGGAAGTTTTGATTCAAGACAGTAGCATAGTAAGACCGTTTTATAATATTTTATGTTTCTTGGATTTAGAGTTTCAAATTTCGGCTGTATATTTCAATACAACGTAGGTCATGTACCAAAAGTTATTTCGTACATTACAAGGAAAATCTTTTAATATGCGCGGAAGTTAAATGGAAAAGCACAGTAGGATAAATGAAAATCGATTATTTACTACTTCACACATCTACGTGTTTTAAATCGTTTTATGTTTAGGTATTATCTATGTCTGTGAGGGATTTAGCCAAGATATACCCCGTACAGTACCTACACGACTTGCTGTAAGTTTAATTAATTACTAGTGGGCCCGTGCGAGCTTTCGCAACGTGAATGTAGGTTTATGGGGTAGTAGGGAAGAATGTGGGAGAACGAAGTTTTAGTACGCCACGCTCCCGCCAGATGGCTGCCTCCGCCGCACTGACCTGTGCTCTAGGGGCAGGCTCGCCAGGTTACGGTGCTCCCATTGTAAATGTACATTTTTAAGGTATTTATTTAATTGTGAGGCATTTAAAGAGGAAGTGAGTGCGTTTCGGGCACACGTGGGGTTATGCGGAACCTGTAGGTACCCCATAGGCCTATGTGTAGGTTGGTGTTAACAGGACCTTATTTTCGGTACAAAACCGGAATGGGACCTTAGCAGAATAATATGGGGAGGATTCTGGTCACGGAAATCAAAGCATTCCCTTTTTTCCCTTTTCAAATTTTCGAAAATATCTGTTATGGTTGACCAATAATACTGCTCACCAGCCTAAGCAGATGGATTGGCAACAGTCTTCCAATACTAAAACGTATTTTAACTTTCCATTCGCCCTTTAAGACTTCACTATAGTCCAAGTATAGCCTCTTTTATTTTTGAAGACATTGTAGAGAGCATTAAAACCATTCTTCACTGTTGCCTTATTGACAATGATATTGCAACTGATTGGCTGCTTGGCGCTGCGATATCATTCTCGCCTGCTGTGTCCAAGGTTACATGATGGAATCATGCGACGGAGCCGTGTCAATAGATTAACTGGCACGTTCAAGTTTCCCTTCGGGGAAAAAATCCAGCACCTCGGGTTGTCTACAAAAAAGTCTCAGTAGTTAAAACTTATTATTATTATTACAATATTCCAACTTTTCAATCGGTCAATTAAATATAAAACACTGGGACATGCGAAAAAATAACCTGAAAAAATATTTGTTACCGGCTACAAAAGACGGAGAACACTATAGAGTGACATGTTTCGCTTGTCAAGCGAGCATCATCAGATAGAAGTAGACAAGCTCTACATAATACTACCAGATCCACAATGACACTCACAAATGGTCTCTGCCGTCCAAAAACAGAAAGCACGGCATAAATATAGATAGTGTGGCAAATATTAGTGAAACATACTTAACCAACAAGTACAAAAAAATATTCATTTTAATAACTACAATGTTGCAATGACGATCCCATCAACAAACAGTCTCCCTCCGCCAACTAATCTATGATGGTGTAGCTAATATTACTGTGATACCATATAAATATCAATTCAAACACTAAGATCGTTTTGAAAGCCATTTTTAGCCTATTTTCCTTTATGAAAAAATAGGCTTATGAGATCACATTTTGTCCGTGTATGTGTCTGTGTGTGTGTGTGTGTCTGTGTGTGTGTCACACCCCTAATACAATCTAAACGGCTGGAGCAATTTCAGTGAAACTAGGTAAGGTCATAGTACTATTTTGTCTCATCCCTACCGCACCCTTTAAATGTTATTCTGTCTCGCAAATCCAACATAGCGGCTGTGCGAAATATTCCACCGGCATTCTATATCTCCGAAACTATTACTGATATCACCCTGAAATTCTGTACGGTGTTAAATAGTACTACTAAAAGTTCACCTATGTGGTTTTCAAAAATCTGTTAAGTACAAAACGAACATGGCGGTCAAGTGAATTTGAAACAATTAAATTGACCTTTCACGCGATTTAACCACCCGAGGACAGTGAAACATGGTAGAGAAAATGTTGATACAAATTGTAATTCACTGACATCTAATTTAGTTCAATTCTTAACATAAATTCAAGATGGTGGCTGTGAAAAACTTTGAAATTAATTTTTTGGTTCTTCTGTCCTAATCATGCGATTTAAGTCAACGTTTGAATAATGAACCTATGCAATAATCGTCATCTACGAGGGCAGATAAAAAGTAAGTTGCACTTCCCAGTTATGGCCATTTATTACGCCTCCTATACAACAGCAACACGCCTATAACGACATACAATGTAACGTCACTTTTCCACATAGGTTCCAAGAGACTCCAAACAGTTCTGCATGCGCACAACCAACTTGTCGATGTCGTATGCATTGAAAGTTCCTCCAGCGTTCTGCAACCACACGGAGATAGCGGCCTTCACCTCCTCATCGGTCTGGGAATGTCGACCACCGTTCTGTCTAATGATCGCATTCACACTGTTGACATTTACACAGGTCCTGCACGTTGCGGGCCTGCCCTCGCGATATTCGTCCGTGATATCCGTGCGTCCGGCTTCGAATTGCTGACACCACTTTACGATCCCTTGCCGGGAAATGGCGGGCTCCCCATACACAGCACTAATTTCACCATGAATGTCCGTGAAAATCTTCCTTTTGGCCCATAGGAATCGGATTGTCGCACTCACCTCATATTTGGAGTGATCGTACAGTCGACGCGCCATTGCTTTTGGCCGCTATTCACACCATACAAGACGAGACACCACAGCGACCTGCCTAACAGATGTGTGGGCAGTGTCTGTCCCTTTCTCCGCTGTGCCCACGTTTGCGACACACAGCGCGCTGCTGCAGCGCATTAGGGCAACTAACTTTTTGATCCACCTTCGTAATACTACATAACTCTATGGCCTACACATATAACAATCCAACATGGCGACCATCCAATATATTTAGGCGGTTCTCAATATCTAAGAATCTATTACAGCAACCAAACTTATATTTTGTATGTTGATAAAGGCTATTAATATAAGTTCTCCTATGGATCATTCAACAAACTGGTGAGCACAAAACCAACACAGCAGTGGCGTGAAATTTAAATATTTAAAAGGATCTTTCTCGCGGCTTTTAATCCGATTGCTGTGAAACATGGTACGGTATATCTTCATACAAGCCATAATGGAATTGTGTGAGGACTTAAAAATAGTGCCTGTGCATTTTCTTTAAAACTCGTTTTCTTTTCTCGTGTCCTAAGTAAGACCAGTAGAATATATGAAAATAGACTATTTAGTTCTTCACGGAACTACTTGTTATTTCTTGTGTCCTTATCATGCGATTGAAATTTGAATAATAAACCTACGCTACAATCTTCATCCAATTTTTCATAACTATATGGCCTACTTAATTATATAAAATCCAACACGGTGACAATCCGAAATATTTAGATGTTCTCAATATCTATGAATCTATCACTGCAATCAAACTAAAATTTTGTATGTTGATAGAGGCAATTAACATAAGTAGGATATATGAAAATAGGCTATTTAGTTATTCATGGAACTACTTGTTCAGTGTTGCCTTAGTAATCGAAATTTGATGTTTTTCAGTCGGTCCACACGATTGTACTCAATTGTAATGGGTGCTTCCTTTATCCCGGAATAAATTACATGACATTAATTTGAATGTGTGGGTTATATTAATTTCATATACCTGGTATATTAGCCGTTCCTAATAATATTGTTTTATGCAGCCCAACTAGCGTTGTTATCAGGAAGGTCGTATTTCGCTGCTTGCATCACGTATGGTAATAATGTACCGCAAGCATGTCCTGCAAACGATACTGAACACTATTGTTTTTCCCTCGATGTGACTGCATACTAATACAAAGGAAACCAATAGGGTTCAGTATCGTTTGCGGGATATGCTTCTAGTGCGTTTGTATCATACGGGATGCAAGCAGAGGAGTTACTGACGTTCCTAACAACACGTGTTAGTTGGGCTGCATATAACAATATTATTAGAGGCAGCTCATTCACCTAAGAGGTTGATATGCACGTCCCTTCCACCACTGGAATTACATTTAAAGGATCGGGGGAGTGGTGGTTCGAATCCCCATTTGTCACCATTTTTTGCAACGTTATGAGGCTTCAATGCTACATTCACTTGTCAGTGTGTGCCACAACATGCAGTATAATGTCGTTATCACGGTATTTGCGAAACTGTGCGCAACTATACATTCGGATTCAATCTCATGTAAATTCTTTTTAGTTCGTATCCTGGCATTTGAGGGTGCGCAAATGTGAGGGAGCCGTGTCATTAGATATACTGGCACGTTAAAGATCTCCTTCGGGGCAAAGTTCCGGCACCCGGCGACCCCAAAGCCAGAGTAGTTATTTGAGACGTAAAACCAATAAGATTATTGATGTGTAACATCTTTCCGCTCGCTTGCTGGATAGTTTTGTGGGAGTGATTTTGAAAATTGGGGACGGAAGAGAATCGGGCGGAAGTGGATCGAACGGAAGTGGATCGGACCGAAGTGAAGACGCACTGCCAGAAAAATGGGACGAATGTGAATCGGGCGGAAGTGGATCGAACGGAAGTAGATCGAACAGAAGTGGATCGGACGGAAGTAAAGGCGCACTGCCAGTTGGATGAACAATTGAACATGTGTGTATTGGAAACAAGGCAGTGTGTGCTCTGTAGCGCGAGAATGTTAAGGCAATACAGTAGGCAGTGCATTTAGCAGGCACTGGTTTGACGAGAACAGTGGCAAATGTTTCACCGACTTTCATTTGTCATTGAGCAGTTTATGAAGCTTCACGTTCAAGGTTGAATACCACATGGGGTAGGACAAAGACGACATATTACATTTAAGTAAGCGGCATTATTGTCAAGCTGTGGGTGAGAAGTCAAATATTAAATGCATAACAGAATGTTGTTATATGAGTGGAATAAAAGCTGTATTTTCATAATATGTGAGACTAGGTCATTTCATGATTGTAGGAAGCCATGTTTTGATTGTTTACGACGAACTGTATGAGAGCCTTGAGAATAATGAAAGTTATAGTTACTGAGGAATGTGCTCACAGTATTTGAGAGTACTGTCGACGTTGTGTGTCACTTTGTTATTATAAATTATTAATGTAATAGGAAGGAAGGAAGCTTGTAGTTTTGCGTGTCCGTTAATCTCACGATCATGATCCACGGTACCTCCCTTTTACGTGGAATGCGAACCACAGGACATGACATTTCAATTCGAAAATCTCACATGTATTGACCGGGAATCAAACCGGTCTACCTTGGTGAGAGACTAACAGCTTGACCGCTGTGCCACAAATGTGAGAGTAGCATATCTCCAATTCAATCTATACATTCATCATACAACCAGTATGAAAATGGAGTGTAAATTAACATTTTAAGAATGTCCAAGCTGTGTAGTATTCGAGTAGGATAACATGTCAGATGTTACACATCATATGCGACTACTGTAAGGCTCGTATCTTTTTAGCCTATTTTCAATTTCGAAAAAATAGGCTTATGAGATCACCTTTTGTCAGTGTGTGTGTGTGTGAGTCCCTAATAAAATCTAAACGACTGGAGCGATTTCAATGAAACTCGGTAAGTTCATAACACTATTCCGGGTGACCCCGACCGTGCCCTTCAAATTTTGTTACATCTCACCAATTCAACATGGCGGCTGTGCGAAATATTTCACCAGCATTCAATATCTCCGAAACTATTACCGATATCACCCTGGAATTTTGTATGGTGACAGAGGGAACTACTAGAAGTTCACTTATGTGACCTTTGAAAACCTGGTAACTATAAAACCAACATGGCGGCCAAGCGAATTTGCGACTTTTAAATAGACGTTTCTCGCGAGTTAACCAACCAAACGCAATTAAACTTGGTACAGTATATATTTATACACTGTAATGCACCGACATCAAACTTCGTTCAATTGTTTACATAACCTCAATATGGCGGCTGTGCGAAATATTTGACCGGCATTCTATATCTCTGAAATTATTACCGGTATCACCCTGAAATTTTGCACGGAGATAAAAGGCACTACTGGAAGTTCATTTATGAGACTTTAAAAACCGGTTAACTAAAAAACGAACATGGCGGCCGAGCGAATTTGAAAGTTTTAAATAGACTTTTCTCGCGATTTAATTATCTAAACGCAATGCAACTTGGTACCGCAAATGTTTATATACATTGTAATGCACTGGTATGTAATTTAGTTCAATTATTTACATAACCTCAAGATGGCGGCTGTGCGAATTTTTAAATTAAGTTTTTGTTTCTTGTGTCGTATTCATGCGACCGAAATGAAAGTTTGAATAATGATCCTACGCAACAATTTTCCTTTAAAGGTACATGACTCTAAGGCCTGTACATATAACAATCCAACATGGCGACCAACCGAAATATTTAGACGGTTCTCAATATCTACGAATCTATTACAGCAATCAAACTGAATTTTTTAATGTTCATAGAGGCTATGGACATAAGTTCACCTATAGGACTTTCAATAACCTGGTGATCACACATCCAACATGGCGGCGGAGCAAAGTATAAATATTCACATGGTCGTTTCTCGCAATTTAACATTCCGAATGCAGTGACACTTGGTACAGTAAATCCTTATACAAATGTTAATCCACTGGCATCTAATGTTTTTCAATTGTTTCCATAACCACAAGATGGCATTTGTGCGAAATTTTAAAATCTCGTTTTTACTTCTTGTGTACTAATCATGTGATTGAAGCTTGAATACTACACGTACACAATAATCTTCATGTAACAGTACATAACTCTAAGCCCTACATATATAAAAGTCCAACATGGCGACCACCCGAAATATTTAGACGGTTCTCAATATCTACGAATCTATTACAGCAATCAAACTGAAATTTAGTATGTTGATAGAGGCAATTAACATTAGTAGGATATAAGAAAATAGGCTGCATAGTTCTTCACGGAACTACTTGTTTATTATTAAATCCTTTTTAGTCATTACAATTGTGTACAATCGTGTTGGCCGTCTGTAAAACATCAAACTTCAAAGAATAAGGTTATGAATACTTCTCTTTCACTCCAAGACTGTTCTGTCGTCCTTTTCAAGTAATGGGAAACCCCATCGACCCTCTTAGGTTGGAAATAAATATATTATTAGTTAACCGGAAAAAACCGTGTGTAGAAATCCTGAAATAGGTGTAATCAAAGAAAATTAGGACGAATATTTTATTAAAATTTCATTGTTTACAGCCAAAGGATTCAGAGAACTGAATCACAAAAAAAATAAAAATATGTGGCCCATTTATAAATCAATCACTAAGTTGTGTTTAGGTGTGTAATTCTACCGTAGTCTCTGTGACGCGTACGCTGATACAGTTAGGCCTAGAGCAATGTGTTGACAATGAGTGATTAGCGGACTGTGTTCCTCCAGGCACAGTGGATTGTGATCTATTGGATAACCTCATGTAATTATCGCCGATATGTCGCTACAATACAATCAGCTATTCAGACTGTGTGGTAATTCATATAATGGTGTCATCAAGCGTACTACTGACCTCAAGCTATTAGCGATCAACAGGACAGTGAGTGGTATTGTATTATTGTTTTAATGGGCGGAACATTACCTCCAAACCACTGTGTATAAGGAAGTACTTGTCAAAACAGAGTGTAACAATAGTCTATATGGTTTCAAGCCATTTTTCAGTGTTGCCTTATTGATAACATTGATATACCACATTTCAGTCGGTTGACACAATATAAATAACCTGAAAAATTGTTGTTGTTTGAGTCTTCAGTCTTGTCCTCCTTGTCCGGGACAAATCGTTTCATCTCTACATAGCTACCACACCATACATCCGAGGCAATCTGTTTAACATTTTCTAACCTTGGTCTACCCCTACATTTCTTGTCCTCAACCCTTCCTTCCATAACTAAGCTTGCTATTCCTGGGTGTCCTACCGACCTATCTCTTCTCTTCATTAGCAGTCGCCAGAAACATCTCTCCTCTCCCACTCGTCATAATACCTCTTCGTTTGTAACCCTATCCACCCATCTATTCTTCATCATTCTCCTGTAACACCACATTTCAAACGCTTCAATTCTCCTCTTTTCTACTGCACCAATAGTCCAAGTTTTACGTCCATAGAGTGCCACGCTCCAGACAAAGCCCTTCAAATATGACTTCCTAATACCTAAATCTATATTCGATGTCAACAGATTCCTTTTATGTAGAAATGCTTTCCTTGCCTGAGCTAACCTACTTTTTGTGTCCTATTTGCTTCGTCCATCACTGGTTATTTTGCTTCCTAATTAACAGAACTCTCCTACTTCCTTTAGTTTTTCACCTGCTAATTTGATGTCCATAGAGGTTTCTGATTTTTTTCGGCTGCATTCCAATATTTTTGTTTTATAATTATTAATTTTCATCACGAATTCTTTCCTCAAGATTGAGTCCAAACAATTCAAAAACTCATTCAAATCCTCAGGCGTGTCGGCCAAGATGACTATGTCAACGACAAATCTCATAGTTGAAATTATTTCTCGTTGAATCTTCACTCCATCTTAAAAATTTTCTCCAATTTCCTTTATTGCATGTTCAATGTAAAGATTGAAAAGTATGGGTGATAAGTTGCAGCCTTGCCTTACAACTTTCTGAATGCCACCTTCTCTGAAAAATTACACTTGATTAAAACATCTATACCAGGTGAATCAGCTGCCCCTAATAATATTGTTTTATGCAGCCAAACTAACGTGTGTCATCAGGAAAGTCGATATTTCTCTACTTGCAGCCCATGTGATATAATGCACTGTAAGCATATTCCGCAAACTGTACTGAACACTATTATTTTCCCCTGGATGTGGCGACAGACCGTTCGAGTAAATTGATGTACCTGTAGTCAGTTATTGTAGTGCAACATATCATCTGCGTTAAGGTGTCGTGCCAGGTGGCGGAATGTCGCAAAACATGAAATTAACACTTAAAACTATGACGTACAGAGCGTTCGAAACAGCGAAATGGAGAAGTAACGTACTCTAAGAGGTTCTTAAAACACGTCCCTTCTAGCACTGGATTGACATTCAAAGGATCGGGGGAGTGGTGGTTCTAATCCCTATTTGTCAACAATTTTTGCAACGTTATGAGGCTTCAATGCTACATTCACATGTCATTGTGAGCCACAAGATGCAGTACATTGCCGTTATCTTGGTGTTTGTGCGCTACCCACTTTGCGCCCCACAATCGGATATAAGTCACTTCAGTCATTCATCATATACTCCACGGACGAATACGTTGGCATGCTTCTTGTTTACGGGGAGGCAAGTGGGAATTCCTTGCAGGCACTAGATATGTATCTGTATAGGGAAAGATATCCAGACAGGCGACATCCGACTGGAAATACTGTTCGCAGTATTGAAAGACGTTTACGAACAACAGGGGTACTTCGGACGATACCACCTGTCTGAGGACCATAACGTCTGGTGAGAATGAGGAGGCAGTTATGGATGCAGCTCGCAATAACCCTCACAATATTACAAGAGCAATTGCACAACAGGTGAATATCAGCCAGTCGTTCGTAAACCAAATATTGTCTGCGCATAAATATCACCCCTACCATATAGGCCTACAACTAAACCAGGAGCTCCACGGGAGAGATTTCGAAGCTCGGATGAATTTCTCTTAGTGGCTGTTAGGAAATGTGGAAGATGATTTAGCATTCTTATCATAAATCCTATTCTCGGACGAATCGAGATTTCACAATAAACAATCAACCGCCATAACAATGCACTATTGGAGTGCTGAAAATTCCCACTGGGTTCGACTGGAAGCCCATCAAGTGCAATGGGGAGTGAATGTATGGTGTGGAATCTTGGGTGATCGTCTTATTGGACTGTAGTTTTTAAGGCAATTTGACAGGCGCACGTTATCTACACTTTCTACGCCATGAGCTCCCACTTCTGCTGGAGAATGTGTCACTTAGGGAACGTTTAACGATGTGGTTTCAACTCGAAGGAGCTCCACCACATCGGACGTTAGCTGTCTGCAACCATCTCAATGATACGCATCCAGGAAAATGGTTAGGAAAAGGAGGACCTGTCCCTTGGCCAGCCAGGTCACCTGATTTAACTCAATTAGACTTCTTCCTGTGGGTGTATTTGAAATAAGCACTCTACACCCAGCAGTCAGAAACTGAACACAATTATTACCCCATTCGATGTGACTACACACCGTTCGAATAATATGATGTACCTGCAGTCAATTATTGCAGTTTAACATAATATCAACAGAGTTAATGTCATGCCAAGTGGCTGGGTGTCAAAAACATGGAATTAACACTTAAAAGTACGATAGTGACGTGGAGAACATTTGAATTAGCGAACTGGAGTAGTAGCGTACTCTAAGCCGCTCTTAATACAAAAGTTATTCAACGCTGAGGCGTAGCGCAAGTGGATTTCCAATTAAAGGGCTGGAGGAGTGAAGGTTCGAATCCCCCAGTAGAAAAATATTTTTTCAACGTTATGACGCTTCAATGCTACAATCACATGTCATTGTGTGCCGCAAACACGTAGTTTTGTGCAAACCGCAGTTTTATAATCGTACTGAAAACAATTGTTCTTCCGGGTATGCACAGTCAACAGAGTACAAAGATAACTTGGCATTCACGGCCTACACAATAATATCTAAGACGTTAATCAAACGCCTGTATAACTTGGAATGACATTGCAACCATTTTGAAATTCTCATCTGAGCTGTAATGTGAGAAGTTCGATTACGACCAAGGATATTCTTTTATTCCTCATTGAATTTTATTTAGTTTGTTACCATCTCATAATGTTCGTGAAATATCCGTTATATGCAAATTGTCAGTGAATGAATGTGTATGTGGCCCTAATAAGAGCCGATTTGTCATCAGGGTCAGACTATTACAAGATGGATGGGTGGGAACAGGGGGACCAAACTGCACTAACAATGGTTAGTTACGGTAGAAAATGCTCGAAGTGATGACCTTCTTGGTTTATGCACATCTGCGCACGCCACTGAACGGATATTCTAGAGTGCTGTAGCATGGCCCGAGTTATTGAATTACAGTTTCGACGATGAGTTGTCGAACGCGCTCTGGATTTTCTGGCTGCTGGGTGTAGACTGCTTGTTTCAAATACACCCACAGGAAGAAGTCTAATGGAGGTAAATCAGCTGACCTGGCGGTCGAAGGGACAGGTCCTCCTCTTCCTAACCATTTTCCTGGATGAGTGTTTCCTGTTCTCGGAGCATAAATATACTCTCTCCAAGTCATATGGTTGGATTGGAGCACGTTCAGAATTGTTACAGTACATCTCCAATGTAGTCCATCTCGATATCAACCGAAAGTAGCATTAAGGATGTGCATATCGGGCTAAATACAAATTCTACATTTGTGGATTTTCCCAAACTGGACATCACCTGCTTTTTGACTGGCCTGCTTTTGAAAGAGAATGGTATATTATAACCCGGTCACGACCACCAAGATTAACGGCCGAGGGGACTCAACGCGTTGACCAGGCATCACCCCAATATCTGCAGGCCAAATGTCTGGGCAGCGGTCGCTTGGTAGGCCAGGTCCTTCGTGGGCTGTAGTGCCAGGGGTTATTATTATTATTATTATTATTATTATTATTATTATTATTATTATTATGGTATATTATAAAATGTCACCTGAGTTACTGCAATAATGATCTGACAAAACCCTCTGCATCCTATATTTAAGAAAATCTTGTTGTTATTCTCATTTTCTTACATTCATTCATCACATCTTCCATAAGTGCTCGGCAAAATAGAGTTCCTTCTATGAATTGAAAAGTCAGTAATAACTTGCTGGGAGCCTACGGGCGTTCAATTAAAATACCCTGATCTGGCCACTGGCTGCAATTCGTATATAATTTATGATGAACCCACTAACCACAGGTTCATGAGATATTTTTCACCGCAACGCATTTTATGCATCACTTTAAAACGCACCCACTGACCGACCATGCTGTCGCTACATGCTAACATTCTTTGGAGTTTTAAATGGTTGATCTTTTGACTACGGAGAAAACCACTATTAAATAATCTGAAGCTAAATTATGACACTTCTATTTTCTACAAAGCTCAGATATTATCACACAGTAATTCTGTATCATCGAAACATTCTTTAGAATGTGATTTCTGTTTTTGGTAAGGTAGTAACCTCGCAGATCCGCAAACCGGAACCAGACAGACGCTGCACGACCAGTGTAGTTACAAGCTAATGTAGCGCATAGATGAGAGCTTACCACAAGTTGGATGCCCGTTGTATTAAGTCCGTCTATAAGACGAGGTAAGAGTCCGCCTGTAGGCGAGGGAAGCAATCAAAGCGCATCGCACTTTATTTCAATTCGAACAGTGCATGATATTGTTAAATATTACAGCCAGAGAAGGCTTGTGCTACGAATTATGTGAATTTTTGGGAAAACGGATCATAATCGTGGAACGCCACATTTTCAGCCACGTGCTTGAACGTCATTCTTCGACATCGTCGAGTGGCGCTAAATACATCACTCCCAGTGAAATAATTAATAACCGAGAGGATCATTTCTACACTCGTAACTACGAATATTGCTTTAATCGCAAGTGCGAATATTTTCAGTGAAACGCAACGCCGATGCCACGTGATTTGTGGGCAAGTGAAATCTGTATCAGTGAAGCAGATAAGAGTGCATGGCCAATTTTTAGGCCATCTGCACCGTGTAGAAGCAGTGAGTTTAGTGCCACGTTAATGCTAGCTTCTGAGAAATTGTGCTACGCTTATTCATTGTACCTTAAAGTGGTAAAGTCATATTTCAAGATGTCATATTTTGACGACCACGTGTACGACAATCCTTGCTACGCATCACCTGTGGAGATGAGCTGTTAAGACTCATAATGTGAAGGAGTGGATCAGAGAACTACAGCCGATGACGGAAGAACAATGGCTTTAACATCCGCTAATCCAAGGAAGATGACGACTTTGAGTAGGAGTCTGGTTATATCATCACGACAACGACGAGGACGAGTAAAGGCCGTGGAGATGGATAGAGCCGATGTGGAGGCTCAGATTGGACAACCCTTGTCCGGAGACCAAAGCCTTCTTATATCCCTCGGGTCGTTGGAACGACCGAGATGTAGACATCCTTTCTTGTGAGTCCGAAATATTAATTCCTTGTGAGGTTCTTTTGTGGTGTAGCTTAGTGTAGTTTATTGTAGTTTATTGTAGAATCAGCCGAACTTCTTGACAAGCCATAGGTAGGTTTTGTATTGTTAGAATTAATCCTTGTAGTTCACTTTCAGTGATTGTTAGTCACCTGTAGTGATTGAATTTCTCTTCGATCACGGTGCATCCTGAGGGACATCGCTACGATGTTATTTCTACCCCTGCTAAGCGTGACAGTAGCCTTGTTACTACGTTTTGTTCAACCCTAGGTGGGTGATTTTGTACAGTTATATGGGATGACGGTCAGACGTCATGGCCCAGTGTTATTTTAATAATACCCCTTTCTAGTAAATGTTGTCACGCCACTGATTTAGTCAGAACAGTCCGTATCGTTGGATAGCCGACTGTAGCTTTCAGTTTTGTAATACTATGTCACTTTTGATTTTTGATGTGCTATGAAGCGATCCAGTTCAAGTTTGAACACATTCAGAGTGTTACAGTTTGTATGCAATCTAGCATCGAAACAAGCAACGAATGCCGTATCATTGGCAAACTTAGCAATTGTAAGATTTGCGCCTTTATAATGTTTATTTCGTGTCAGTTTTTCGACGCAGTTGTTATTTCGGTTATATTTATACAGATCAGTTATGAAGTGACATATCTCCACATTTCAAAGGGGTTCGGTTTAAGTGCAATATCTATGTATTTCTTATCTTTGACTTTTCAAACATGCTATATCTTTGAGCATAGTTTTAAGGCGTGATTTCAAGCCTAATACTGGTGTAAATTTCTATTATATCTGGGACATGATAACAAGGCCAATTTTCTAATAGGACTTTCTGCATGAAAGCTGCCTGCCTTCAGTGATGTGTATTTTCTAAACTGTCCGTGTGGATGATTGCGAGTAGCGAGGCTAGCTCGAATCATGGACAGTTGTTTACAGTTCCCGGCATGCAGTGTACTAGAGCACACTCACTCAGTAGGACCATAACTTTTCCAGACTATTTGACAATGCTTATAGCATTACTAACATTTAGATGATGTGTCTCATATGTAGGTCAATGTCCAGGCCACCATTTTGTAATGATCATATGTTTTGCTACTTAGAGTTGACTGGCGAGGAGCCATGTGTTTGCATCGATATTAGAGCGAATATTTTTCTTCTCCATCTGAGAATGTTTTCACGTTATGTGAAGGTTTATTTATGGTAATTAAGATGATAGATGAGACACCTGTTTAGAGGCTATATTTACGTGTATCCAGATTTCGATTCTGTTGATTGTGTTATTGTAGGGAGGTAACTGATGTTTATGCCAGGCCTTACCCAGAGGTAAATTAAGTGAGGCGAGAGCCACTAATAAGCTGTGTTATTGTTATGTCCGAGCGGGAGAGCTTGTTGACGGTGTTACAGTAGAGATTGATCTCGCACGAGACTGCTACTGCTGAGCCCAAGATATTCAGGATTGTCAGCCTATTCGTCATAAACCAACGATAATTTAAACCAACGATTCTAATAATCAGTAACGTCATTATTATAAACCTTATGATAATTAACTACTTATAGTATTTAACCTTGATTTTCTTGCATTTCGGACCTGATGGCTGGCACTTGCTTTGTGCACACTTCTCTTGTGGAAGTAATCTACGACAGATGACACTAATTTTTATCGACGGAGTGCTTGCTCGACCTTTAGTCAGTAGCTGGTGGAGCGTGAGCCTCATGCGACTTTAGACGTAGTTTTCACTACGCAATCGACAACGTAAATCACATGCACGTAGATGACACTGGTTTACAAACAGTAACCCAGGACGAAGGCAGGAATAATAATGCTTTTGGTCTTGTTTTATTTATTCCAAGTGTATGTTAACCCATGTTTACCCTTTACTTAGATTATAAGAGGGCATTTAATGTTTTGTTTGACGGCTTGTCATGTGGATTTTGTATTAAATTGTTTTTGCTTTACGGACGTCATCGCCGTAAATTTTGTATTAATTGTTAGGAATTAGCTAGATTTAAAAATAAATGTAAACGAGGAAATGGTATCATCCTAACTTAGATTTGCTATTGCTACCCTGTTAAATGTAAATTCCGTTATTAGCTTATTTTGTAACTTGATTTAGAGACTATTGCCGTACCATTTACCCAGCGTTGCTGTTGTTGCTTTACTTTGTCAGATAGATCTTTCGCGAGGGTTTACAGTAGTTTACAGTTAGGGCACTGATCTTTTATTTTTATTTATTTATTAGTTTGCGGATTAGCCGATAGAAACCCTCCGAACTAGTCTAGGTGTCTGAATATTTTAAATAAATATTTCTACAAGGTTTACATAAGTCTGGAAGTTTAATTTCTCAGTCTAGCTTTAGGGGGTGTATTTCCTTGGGCTGTCTATGACCTTTCAGCAACCATATCACCACGGATCCCCTGGATCATGGATTTCTCGTGCCGCTGTGGCCTATAAGAAATTACCCCAATCCTCATGGCACATGGGTCCGGCAGGTGAGGTGTTAAGGATGTCGTTTCGGCTGTTGGCAACCCTGATAGCTCCTCTGATGGGCACATAACTACTATTCTATTATTTTCTTTGGTGCCCAACCGGTTGTGCTGATGTAGACATGGTAACCTTCTGTTCCATGCTCTTTTTATGAGGATTTTATTGTGATTAAAGGTAAATTGACTGGACTGGGACGAACTTAAGAAGTCGTACTGCAGTTCAATTAACCGCATGGCATTCGTGCGTGATTTAAGTCCATGGGGTGAGGCTTTGTAGTATAGATAATTAGAGGATAGGTTTTTCTTGATGATGCCTCATCCTGAGTAAATGTAAGACTTTGCTTTGTTTGTTGTTGTTAACGTAAATGTAGAAGAACTTAGTTCGCATACTCCAGCAGTTCTTGTAATATTTATTCAAGAAAAAGCAGGCAGTTCTACACCGCAAAAGTAACTAGTAATAGCTGTAAGTTTTCTGGAATGCTACTTCTGTTCTCTCATATATATTCTTGTGTCATGGTTGAGGAGACGATTCGTCGTGTGATGGGGGAGATGTTGGCTGTTGTTAACACCAACCTCCAACAGATTAGAACTGATTTAGGTAAAGTCAGAACTGATTTAGGTGATTTAGGAACTGTAAGTGGAAATGTTGAACAAGTCCGGGGTGACTTGGGTGTGAACACTAAGTCTATAAATATCGTTAGCACTGATATTACAGATGTTAGGACAGATGTAAATAATGTTACGGCTGATCTTGAAGCCAATACTCAGACTGTAAACAATGTTAGGGCTGATCTAACTCAGGTCAGGGCTGACATAGATGCTCATAGGGAAGAAGCTAGGAATAACCTTACAGCAGGTTTAGCCGCAGTTAGAGTTGACATCTTGCGACACCAACAGAATGCTAATGATAGAATAGATAATTTATCCGATCAAATGAACCTAGCAAGGGAAGATGTTCGGACCAAGTTAGGCGAACATACCACTCAGATTAAGGCGAACATAAATAGAGTTGAGGTCGATATGAGGGCTGACTTGGATCACAATAGAGAAGAGTTTGGTCATCGTCTCGCAAACGTCGAGGGATTCATCAACAATGTCATGAGGGACATCGCTGCAGTCAATGTAGGGTTAACCTTGATGAGAGGAGCAGCATACGCCGTAAACGCTTATGTGAAAGCTATCGCTGACGACATGATCGAATTCAGGGAAACGCTAGCGACAAATACGAAGAACGTTACTCAGTTAACGGACACCGTAGGAGATTTACGCGAAACTATACACACTCATAGAGAAGAGACGATAATTGATATCTCAATATTAAGAGGAGATCTTAACGAACACAAACACGTTGTAGAAGCTCAAGTAGCTCGTGTTCGAGACGAAGTAAGGGAACTTCGAGGGGACGTCACAGAGGTTAAGGAGGACATTTACCAGGTCAAAGAGGACGTATTTAAAGTCGAGACGGAAGTAGAATCCGTGAAGAAAAGGTTAGAAGAACTTGCACTGACAGAGCGTCTTCAACTTAGCCACAACCTTAGGACAGAGATTCGAGTGGTCGACACAAACCTCAAAGGGAAAATCGAGAGGGTAGAACTGCAATTAAACGATCTGGAAAGTAAGATTGATGCAAGGAATACTCCAGGGCTCGAAACTATTGAGAAACGTTTGGATAGGTTGGAAGCTCAACCGAGAGAGACTCGAACTTCCACACTGTGAACTGAAACGCAGAATACACCAGAACCACAGTTCGTACAATCGACATCGTCCGGTATTCAACCGAACGCACCCCCGAAACACAACCATTCAGATTCGCAGACACCATGCTCAATGAAACATCACCTTTCACGAGGTCATACTTCGGTGATACGTTAACGGAAATACCCAATCAACGCTGAATTACAATGCTAATCCATTTAGGCCAGCACAAACTCAGCATAACCAAGGCAATGTGATGATCATACGATCAAGAGAAGAGCAACCAGCTCGATTCTCAGGTACTGGTAGCAGCATTACACCAGTCGAATTTTTGGCAAATGTAGAGAGTTATCTACGTGACACTATGGCAACACCGGAAAGAGAGCTCAGGGTCATAGAGCGTCTTTTTGAAGGTCAAGCTAGCACCTGGTTCAGGACCTTTAAATACTCTTTTACTGGATACCAGGACTACAGGGAAGCTTTGTTACGCGCTTATTGGTCAAGCGATATACAGCAAAGTATCAGAGCAGAGATGTACACTCGCCAATACAGCTCAAATACGCCTACACGTTATGCAAATTACTTTGCAACCCAGCTGACGAAACTCAGATATCTTCAACCCCCACTATGAGAGCAGGATTTAGTGAACACTCTCATATGTCAATATCCAGCTGATGTTCAACGAGTGTTAATTGCTGCGGGAGCAACAACCTTCCAGCAATGGGAACAGATTCCGAGGCGATTGGACGCAAACGCTGAACAATTTGCAAGCCACCGTTCAAACAAAGGAGAGACACGCCACGTGAACTTGACTACTGTGGACAAAGTTAGTCAGACTCCACAGCAAACTCAGACTCAGAATGAGAATAGAGGAAGTCACAATCCCAATCGAAGTGACTGGAATAATAACCCATATGCAAGAGGGAGACAACAAGGTGACAATAGAGGATATTGGAACCGACGTTTTAACCAAGGGACGAGCGACAACCGTCGTCACGACAACGACCGTCGTGGGACAGGAGAAAATCAGCGAGGAACAGGAAATATTCGACGAGACTATAGTCATAGCGGAGCCTATCGACGCGATCGAGATCCTAGGTGGAGGGCCGATCGAGACTGGCGAGGACGTGCACAGGAGAGTCGAGAATACATCCGACAACTCCACAATCAACGAGAAGAGGTGGATCAGAACCGTACACCGAGGCATGCACGCGAAATTCCAGAGGAAGAGACATGGAGCATGAACAGCCCAGTACTTCCCAGGAAAAAAACGCCGAAAAGGAAATAGATTCTGACCTGATTGTTCGCAGAGTAACAGCCACTATCTTACTCTGGGAGCCAATCCAGGAAGATCTTTTGGAAGAAAGACGATCGACGAACCACGACTACGAATTGACACGTCTACCAAATATAACGGCTACTTTAAATGAATGCCCAGTAACCATTCTCATCGATACAGGGGCTATGATAAGTGTCATTTCTGCTGATTGCCATGCCCGATTTAAAGCAAACTCTGAGGTGAGAGAGCTGCCAGTTTCGGCAGTAAGAGTCAGAGGAGTTATACCTGACCGTGTTGTAACGTGCGAAATTCGGATTTTGTGCACTTTGATAATTTCGAGCCACGTGTACTTGCACCAATTTTTAGTCATGACGCCATTTTAGGAGCAGACTTCATACGCAAATATGATGGAATCATTGATATGGGACGTAACACTGTGGAATTTAAGCCAAACGAGCCTATTCAGATGGAGGATGATCCGGAAATTGAATCCGAAATCAACATAGTTGAAGAGTTGAATGGCAAGCGAAATGGTAAGACACAAAACGCCGAGGAAGACGCAGAACAATTATCAGCACCCGTACAGGAGAAATTAGAGGCACTTCTGACTGAATTTAAAGATATTTTTGATACCAAACCTGGTGAGATACTTGATTATGAGAACGACCTGATTGTACTAGACGATTCTCCATTTCAGAAGAAGGTTTACCCTATCGCAGAGAAACACCGATAGGAAGCTGCTAGGAAGATCCATGAGATGGAAGCAGCCGTCATTATCAAGAAACCACAGACTTAATATGTGAATCCTATAACGCCTCTAGTTAAGGTGGATGGCAGTCGAAGGCTTTTTTTAGATGCCAGGGCTTTGAATGAACGCCTAGCTCCAGAGAACGATAGACCATCAAAGATAAGAGATCTTCTACGAAAATTGAAGGGAAAACGAGTATTTTCATCGTTAGACTTGGTACAATCCTACTATCATATTAGATTGTCCGAGCATACTCAGAAGTATAAGGGGTTTTTGTTCGATGAGACCACGCACGTTTTCCGAAAACTGCCTTTTGGACTGATGAATGCAGGAGCTGCATTAATTAGAGCACTCGATGCGAAGTTGACTCCTGAAGTGAAGAGGAAAGTCATATGTTATGTGGATGACATCATAATAGCTTCAGAGACGGAAGAGGAACATTCAGCTACCTTACGCCTTGTATTTGATAATCTTCGACAGGCTAATTTCAAGGTGAAGTTCGACAAGTGTCGATTCTTCCAGAGTGAAGTTAAATTCGTGGGACACATAATCAACGGAGATGGATATAGGCCGAATCCGGCGAAGATCAGAACCATCGCAGCATTTCCGACACCAACCCGTGTCAAACAAGTGAGGCAATTTTTGGGGATTCTCCAATTTTTTGCTGCTCATTGTGAGAGGTACTCCGAAACCGTCGCACAACTTCAAGGTCAACTTAAGAAGAATTGCCGATGGACGTGGGACGAGAAGTGTGAGACAGCTTTTCAGAAGGCTAAACAGATGCTTGTGAACGCAATCCAGTTGGAATATCCAGACTACTCCCAGAATTTCATCTTAGAAACTGACGCATCCGCCGTGGGAATCGGAGCAATCTTATTGCAGGAAGACGAGGAGAAGAAACGTCACTACATCGCTTTTCTAAGCAGACGTTTGAGAGCCTATGAAACTCATAATTTTACCACGGAGATCGAGGCACTTGCAATTGTCTATGCATTGGAGTACTGGCAGAAACTTCTGTTAGGCCAGAAGATCATAGTGAGGACCGACCATCACGCGCTGACTTTCATTTTACGAACAAGACTGGCAAGCGACAGGATTACACGTTGGGCAATGTTTCTTCAACAGTTTGATCTAGAAATTGTTTACCGTCCTGGCAGAGAGAATGTGTTGGCCGACATTCTCAGCAGAAATCCCTAAGCCACCGTGAATGCCATTGACGTAGAGAGAGAATGCGAAGAACACCTTCGCCGACTTCGTCATTTACCTGAAGGACAACGACGCGAGGAGGAACTGAGGAATATCATTCGTTTTTTGGAAAACCGAATGGACGCCCAGGATGCCAATTATGCTCAGACAGCTGCTATCTCCGATGATTATTTGATCTACCATCGTGTCTTATATAAATTTGTCGATGAGGACCACACTCAATTGCGTGCAGTAATTCCACGAAGATACCATAAAACTGTTATTCTTTTGGTACATCTATCTATTGGACACGGAGGGACTGATAAGACCATTGCAACGATTAAAGAGTTCTTCACTTGGAAAGGGTTAGGAACCTCTGTTAGACAGTGTTTACGTGCTTGCGACGCATGCCAGCGTAACAAGTACACGTCACACTTGTTGAAAGAACCACCTAGACCCATACTCGCAACTCAACCGAGGGAACTATACACGCAGTATCTTTATGGACCGATCCCAAAGGCACGCCGAGGGAACCGCTTCATCGTCGCAACAATTGGCGTGTTTACCAAATACTCGATGCTCCACCCTGTACAGAAAGCCACTGCACACCAAATTATATAAAGGATAAGACGACAAGTGATACCGGAGGCAGGGAAGCCACACTTCCTGTTGACTGACCACGGATCACAGTTTACCTCTGCTGAATTTGCTAACGGTATGATTGATTTGGAAATAGGACACCTACTATCATCAATTCGCCACCCTGAGAGCAATCCGGCAGAATGCGTTATGTCAACTATTGCAAAATGTTGTCGTTTATACTGTCAGGAGGAACACTGGCGTTGGACTGAAGTCCTTGTATTAATGGCAAACTGTATAAATTCAACTGTTCATGAAAGTACTGGTCAAATACCCATGGTCTTGCATTTGTACCAGACGTCGATGAGAATATAGATCCGAATGATTGTAACACCACCGTGTTTACAACCCTCACGCGCAAGCAGATTTCAAGCTGCGAGGGACACTCTGGACAGACAAGCTGCGAAACTTTGAGGAGAACGAGACGCCAGAGATTCAGAGAACCATTGGTCGCTGGGGACCTTGTTCTTATAAGGAGACCCAGAATATCAAATCCTATAGATCGAGTATACGGGAAATTTCTACAATTGTATTATGGACCTAATCGTGTTCAAGAACCCCTGAATAATGGAAGTTATGTGATTGAAGATCTTCAGACTGGAGAGCGAATTGGAATCTTCAACGCAGCTAACCTGAAAAAATACCACCAAGCTTGAGCTTGAATTGGAGACAAATAAAAATGCATTCCTTCATTTTTATTTGAAACAACGGAGAGGCAGATGAACCCGCTAACCACTGGTTCATGTGATATTTTTCACCGCAACGCAATTTGATGCATCACTATTGAACGCACCCACTGATCGACCATGCTGTCGCTACATGCTAACATTCTTTGGAGTTATAAATGGTTGATCTTTTGACTACGGAGAAAACCACTATTAAATAATCTGAAGCTAAATTATGACACTTCTATTTTCTACGAAGCTCAGATATTATCACACAGTAATTCTGTGTCATCGAAACATTCTTTAGAATGTGATTTCTGTTTTTGGTAAGGTAGTAACCTCGCAGATCCTCGAACCGGAACCAGACAGACGCTGCACGACCAGTGTAGTTACAAGCTAATGCAGCGCATAGCTGAGAGCTTGCCACATGTGTTTGGATTATCATCCAAGTTGGATGCCCGTTGTATTAAGTCCGTCTATAAGACGAGGCAACAGTCCGCCTGTAGGCGAGGGAAGCAATCCTAGTGCATCGCACTTTATTTCAATTCGAACAGTGCATGATATTGTTAAATATTACAGCCGGAGAAGGCTTGTGGTACGAATTCTGTGAATTTTTGGGAAAACTGATCATAATCGAGAAACGCCACATTTTCAGCCACGTGCTTGAACGTCATACTTCGACATCGTCGAGTGGCGATAAATACATCACTCCCAGTGAAATAATTAATAACCGAGTGGATCATTTCTACACTCGTAACTACGAATATTGCTTTAATCGCAAGTGCGATTCTTTTCAGTGAAACGCAACGCCGAAGCCACGTGATTTGTGGGCAAGTGAAGTCTGTATCAGTGAAGCAGATAAGAGTGCATGGCCAATTTTTAAACCATCTGCGCCGGGTAGAAGCAGTGAGTTTAGTGCCACGTTAATGCTAGCTTCTGTGAAATTGTGCTACGCTTATTCATTGTACCTTAAAGAGGTAAAGTCATATTTCAAGATGTCATATTTTGACGACCGCGTGTACGACAATCCTTGTTACGCATCGCCTGTGGAGATGAGCTGTTAAGCCTCATAATGTGAAGGAGTGGACCAGAGAACTACAGCCGATGACGGAAGAACCATGGCTTTAGCATCCGCTAATCCAAGGAAGATGACGACTTTGAGGAGGAGTCTGGTTATATCATCACGAAAACGACGAGGACGAGTAATGGCCGTGGAGATGGATAGAGCCGATGTGGAGGCTCAGATTGGACAACCCTTGTCCGGAGACCAAAGCCTTCTTATATCCCTCGGGTCGTTGGAACGACCGAGATGTAGACATCCTTTCTTGTGAGTCCGAAATATTAATTCCTTGTGAGGTTCTTTTGTGGTGTAGCTTAGTGTAGTTTAGTGTAGTTTATTGTAGAATCTGCCGAACTTCTTGACAAGCCATAGGTAGGTTTTGTATTGTTAGAATTAATCCTTGTAGTTCACTTTCAGTGATTGTTAGTCACCTGTAGTGATTGAATGTCTCTTCGATCACTGTGCATTCTGAGGGACATCGCTACGATGTTATTTCTACCCCTGCTAAGCGTGACAGTAGTCTTGTTACTACGTTTTGTTCAACCCTAGGTGGGTGATTTTGTACAGTTATACTGTATGGGATGACGATCAGACGTCATGGCCCAGTGTTATTTTAATAACACCCCTTTCTAGTAAATGTTGTCACGCCACTGATTTAGTCAGAACAGTCCGTATCGTTGGATAGCCGACTGTAGCATTCAGTTTTGTAATACTATGTCATTTTTCATTTTTGATGTGCTATGAAGCGATCCAGTTCAAGTTTGAACACATTCAGAGTGTTACAGTTTGTATGCAATCTGGCATCGAAACAAGCAACGAATGCCGTATCATTGGCAAACTTAGCAATTGTAAGATTTGCGCCTTTATAATGTTTATTTCGTGTCAGTGTTTCGACACAGTTATTATTTTGGTTATATTTAGACAGAGCAGTGATGAACTGACATATCTGTACATTTCAAAGAGGTTCAGATTAAGTGGAATATCTATGTTTTTTTCTATGACTTTTCACACAAGCTATATCTTTGAGCATAGTTTTATGGCGTGATTTCAAGTCTAATACTGGTGTAAATTTCTATTATATCTGGGACATGATAACAAGGCCAGTTTTCTAATAGGACTTTCTGCATGAAAGCTGCCTGCCTTCAGTGATGTGCATTTCTAAACTGTCCGTGTGGATGATTGCGAGCAGCGAGGCTAGCTCGGATCATGGACAGGTGTTTACAGTTCCCGGCATGCAATGTACTAGAGCACACTCACTCAGTGAGACCATAACTTTTCCAGACTCTTTGACAATGCTTATAGCATTACTATCATTTAGATGTGTCTCATATGTAGGTCAATGTCCAGGCCACCATTTTGTAATGATCATATGTTTTGCTACTTAGAGATGACTGGCGAGGAGCCATGTGTTTGCATCGCTATTAGAGCGAATATCTTTCTTCTCCATCTGAGAATGTTTTCACGTTATGTGAAGGTTTATTTATGGTAATTAAGATGCTAGATGAGACACCTGTTTAGAGGCTATATTTATGTGTGTCCAGACTGCGATTCTGTTGACTGTGTTATTGTAGGAAGGTAACTGATGTTTATGCCAGGCCTTACCCAGAGGAAAATAAGTGAGCCGAGTGCCACTAATAATCTGTGTTATTGTTATGTCCGAGCGGGAGACCTTGTTGACGGTGTTATAGCAGAGATTGATCTCGCACGAGACTGCTACTGCTGATCCCGAGGTATTCAGGATTGTCAGCCTATTCGTCATAAACCAACGATAATTTAAACCAACGATTCTAATAATCATTAACGTCATTATTATAAACCTAATGATAATTAACTACTCATAGCATTTAACCTTGATTTTCTTGCATTTTGGACCTGATGGCTGGCACTTTTTTGTGCACACTTCTCTTGTGGAAGTAATCTACGACAGATGACACTAATTTTTATCGACGGAGTGCTTGCTCGACCTTTAGTCAGTAGCTGGTGGAGCGTGAGCCCCATGCGACTTTAGACATAGTTTTCACTACGCAATCGCCAACGTAAATCCCATGCACGTAGATGACACTGGTTTACAAAGAGTAACCCAGGGCGAAGGCAGGAATAATAATGTTTTTGGTTTTGTTTTATTTATTCCACGTGTATGTTAACCCATGTTTACCCTTTACTTAGATTATAAGAGGGCATTTAATGTTTTGTTTGACGGCTTGTCATGTAGATTTTGTATTAAATTCTTTTTGCTTTACGGACGTCATCGCCGTAAATTTTGTATTAATTGTTAGGAATTTGCTAGATTTAAAAATAAATGTAAATGAGGAAATGGTATCATCCTAACTTAGATTTGCTATTGCTACCCTGTTAAATGTAAATTCCGTTATTAGCTTATTTTGTATCTTGATTTAGAGACTATTGCCGTACCATTTACCCAGCATTGCTGTTGTTGCTTTACTTTGTCAGATAGATCTTTCGCGAGGGTTTACAGTAGTTTACAGTTAGGGTACTGATCTTTTATTTTTATTTATTTATTAGTTTGCGGATTAGCCAATGGAAACCCTCCGAACTAGGCTAGGTGTCTGAATATTTTAAATAAATATTTCTACAAGTTTTACATAAGTCTGGAAGTTTAATTTCTAAGTCTAGCTTTAGGGGGTGTATTTTCTTGGGCTGTCTATGACCTTTTAGCAACCATGTCACCACGGATCCCCTGGATCATGGATTTCTCGTGCCACTGTGGCCTATAAGAAATTCACCCAATTCTCATGGCACATGGGTCCGGCAGGTGAGGTGTTGGCAACCCTGATAGCTCCTCTGACGGGCACAGTAATAACAATAAGAAGAATAAGATAGGCGTACAAGAAGACGACATAGGAGATAGGGAGACATTTAGACGACTAATTAAGGAGTGGAGAGGTTTCCAGGAGACTGGGGAGGAGCCAGTTATAAACAAAGGAACATTCCCAGAATAACAGAAGAGGAGAAAGGATGAGATGATACTGGCAGAGAGTCAAGGCAGAGAAGGCAAAGCATAATGTAAAGACTGTCAATCGTGGCCCATAAAAGGCCAAGACGAAAATAAATAAATAAATAAATAAATAAATAAATAAATAAATAAATAAATAAATAAATAAATAAATAAATAAATAAATAAATAAATAAATAAATAAATAAATAAATAAATAAATAAATAAATAAATAAATAAATAATAAGAATAATAGAGCTCAGAAGATGGGGATTGCATTCAGATTATGCCAGGAAACTTATAAGTCCAAATCCCTCTCCTATGAAGCCAAACTCAGACACTATAATACCGTGGTGAAACCTGAATTACTTTACGCAGTGGAGACAATTACCAGAAAGGGAATCACAGAAATAGGAAAGAAAGAACGTAAATTTTTTAGGAAAATTCTGGGACTCAAGAAAGTAACAACAAATTAGTTTACCTTACGTTTGAGATCAAATCAAGAGCTATATAAAAATGCGAGAACATTTGAACATTTATGAGGGAGACGACTAACTAGCGATGGACACTTGAAAAGAATGGAACCGGAACGCCTAGCAAATAAAATCATCAACTTACAGGAAAGGAGAAAGACTCAAGTACCATGGTTGAAAGAAGTATATCAGGATCTTTAACAAGTAGTTCCGTGAACTACTATACAGCCTATTTTCATATATCCTACTCATGTTAATTGCCTCTATCAACATACAAAATTTCAGTTTGATTGTTCTGATAGATTCGTAGATATTGAGAACCGTCTAAATATTTCGGATGGGAGCCAGGTTGGATTTTTGTTTATGTACCATTACATGTTTAGGAGTTCTCCTGACCACATACGCAATTTGCCTAACAGTGATGGCCAAACAGTAGGATATCTTAAGGGGAGTCTTCACTCTCGTTTACGGGTCGGCGGCAAACTTCTATGAAGAAGGTATCCAAAAACTTGTGCCACGCTATGACAAATGCCTGCAAAAGTTCGGCAGTTATGTGGAAAAGTAGTTTAAGAGGTGTAGAATGTTGTGCAATAAATATTTTTTCTGTATCTGTACACAATTTAATTTAATTACCAAACGGAGCTTACTTTCTGGACGTGCCTCGTATATAGGTTAAACATTTGACTAACGTTCTTAGGTTCCTACGTTCGTCGTCAAGAGCCGACTGCGATGGCATCTGGTAACTAAGTTATGAACTAGTTGGTCGTTGACGGAGGTGTTTGGCGGTAAAAGTAGGAAATACTTGGAAAAAAATGAATGTCTGCAGTCCTTACTTGAATTAAAACAGATACACACACTAATACAGACATCACAATTAACCTCCGTTATCAGACAGATTCTACACACACCCAAAGTACACGGGGCTACATGACCGCGTTGTCGCAGCCCCTAAACTAAGGAACCAACCAACTAACCTCACTAAATATGCCAATTCAGTCGTCGAGTTGCAAAACTTGTTTAATCCACTCGTGAATAAGGAGCATTTTGATTCAAGTTTCTCATGAAAATGATCCTTACTCACAAGTGACTTAAACGAGTTATGAAACTGGACTTTGCTTCACGTTTCTCATGAAAATGTTCATGATGCGCAAGTGAATCACACAAGTTTTGCAACTGGACGACTCACTTGTTGCATACCAACAAAAGTTCCATATGTTAAGCATACAATTGTTAAATGTATAATATAAAACCAATGATATACATACCAGCCATGATGACCAAGGCTCTGACTCTCTAGCTTGTACCTCGCTGGCATATTGAGAGCGTGGGTTCGAATCCCATCTGAAGATGGTTTTGTGGTTTCCCATTTTCACCACCAGACAAATGCAGGGACGGTTCCCTTCCCTGATCCTCCTTTAATTAGACCCAAGTTAGTGGTCCACTGGGCGATCATCCCCTCACCATCCCCAGTTGTATCTGCTGAGAGAATGTGTTCAGCTCCAAGACACCGTCCTTGTGACGGTAGAGGAATGATCCCTCAAAGAGTCCGTGGGGGGATACGTTATTAAAGAACACTATAACTTCCTTCTCTATATTAATATTCCAATTTACTGTTCACCGTGGAGAAAGTGGCCTTTGAAATCTCTGATGTAATAAATACAAGCAGAACGATTTTAATATCCAGTTACAATGACGCCTGGACTGTCTGTGTGCAAACAGTGGAGCGTGAGATCGATCTGTCTGAATATATAAAAACTGAACCTTCCATTACAAATATTATTCAATATCACGTTTCCTGTGTGCTCAATGAGGCTCATGTTTCTAATTACCATAGGGTGGTGTGTCGGATGAGCAATCAGTGCTAGTGGGTCACATATCATGGATACTTCAGAAACACATTCATTTATTCATTCATTCATGCATTTTTAATTTGAGACTCTTTTACCTTTCAGGATCCAGTCTAGTCTGCGAATGCCACATCGAGGCGCAGTGGTCTTGGCTGCCACCCGTAAAGTCCGGGTTTGATTCCCGGCTCTGCCGGAAACTGATTTCCGTCTGAGACATCCTTGAAGTGAATTTCCGTGGTCTCCCACTTCTACTTCACACAGTTTCAGGGATGGTATCTAACGTAAGACCATGGCCACCTCCTTCCCAGTCCACTTGTACAAATACACATACTAATACAGACTTCACAATAACACACGTTAACTCCCCACTCACCCAAGTACACGGTGATAAATGCCTACGTTGTACATGCTCCTCTAATGAAACAACAACATCAACTCATTCCAGTAATTTCTGTAATTTATCACCCGACACCCTATATACAAGCAGGATGTGGATAATTTGCGCTATTGCACATTCAGTATTGCAAGTTTCTTTAACCACCTTCCCTATTGATAACTAACAGTGATTCCTATTTGATTTTGCATTCACCAATTCGTTTCTGACAGCATAATCTCACGGTTGTCACGTTACAGGTATACAGGGTGTAACAAAAATGTACGGTACAAAATGCAGGACACATTCCTCACACCTAGACGAAGAAATTATGTTATATGAACATGGGTCCGGAAACGCTTTGTTTCCATTTTACACCTCATTGTCTTCAACTCATTAATCAAGGGAAACGCACAAGTATAGACCGTACCATCATACCACTTGCAACTCTTTCTCACAGGAGATCTTCAATATATCTCCGTGCGCATTGATTCATGCAACAAACCTTCGTCGCGTCGTAGTGAATCTCGGATGCACTGATGTATCCCTGGAGTATTGCGTATGGTTTCGCAGCCTTCCATAATACGGGCACGGAGACTCTGAAGATCTTGTACTGGAGTTCGATACACAAGAGCTTTAAAATTCCCCCCCAAAAAAGTCCAGTGAGTTTAGGTCCAGAGAGCATGGAGGCCAGGCAATTGGTCCCACTCTACCTATCCATCTGTCACTGAATCTGTTATTTAGAAACCGTCGGACATTAACACTAAAATGAGGAGGTGCTCCATCGTGCATGAAGTACATATTTTGTCGCATAGCTGTAAACAAGCAATGCCGTAAGTCGCATGGCAACAGGGCCATATAAAATAAAACACTGGCGGAGCACCTACGATAATGACAACGTAACCATACGTAACCAGGAGTGCATGTTCACCAGGATTCTAACGTTGACTGCGGTGACGTCTGGCAGCTAAATTCTGAACTAGTAGTCGTTGACGGTGGCGCTTGGCGGCAAAAGTAGGTACTACTTGAAAATTGATCGTCTGCAGTCCTTAGTTGAATTGAAACAGATACACACACTAATACAGTCATCACAATTAACACCGGTTATCAGACAGATTCTACACACACCCAAAGTACACGGGGCTACATGACCGCGTTGTCGCAGCCCCTAAACTTAAGAACCAACCAACCAACTATTCTAACGTTCTGTTCGTGTGTGTTTCTCATAATTAATGAGTTGGAGAAAATGAGTTGTAACATGGAAACAAAGCGTTTCCAGACCCATGTTCATGTAACATAATGTTTTCGTTTACGTGTGAGAAATGTGTCCTGCATTTTGTGCCGTACTATTTTGTTACATCCTGTATAATAGGCTATCACTCGTTTTTTAATAAGATGGTCTTCGAAAGGTGAGTTCTTAGATGACTATATAGCCCAATCCTGGAAACACAAACTCTCCCACAGTAGCGGCAGACGTTGTTCGGAGCAGCCACTGGCTCTTGTGGGTTGATCCTCCTATAAACCTCACGCTCTTTCCTCGCATTGTACTTCTCAGTCTCACGGGTTCGCCGATGTTTCTCGAAACATAGTGGACCTTGGTGGACGATGTGATGCCATACCTGACGATTTGATGCCGTAGTCTCCCATTTATCCGTGTCGACTTGACATTTGGTTAAATTGTATTTTAGGACGTCTTTGAAGCGTTTCCGTTGCCCTCCTTGCTTTCTCTGTCCAATCTGCAATTGGCAGTACATAATTTGTTTTGTGAGACGTCGTACAGGCATGCGAACAAAATGTCCTGCCCATCGAAGCTGATGCTTTAATATTATAGCCTCAATGCTCTTAGTATTCGCTTCTTCCAGGACACTGATATTGGTGCGTCGGTCCTGCCACTTAACTCAGAGAATTATCCTGATGGAACGCTGATGGTATCTTTCCAAACTCCTTAAGTGCCTTCTGAATGTAGTCCAGGTTTCGAAACCATAGAGCAGAAATGGTATTACAACAGCTTGGTACACATGTAATTTGGTTGGAGTACTAATGTCGTGGTTGTCAAACGCATTTAAGGCGATAGTGTATTTCAGCATCAATGTTAGCATTGACGTATGAGACGTGGGTATCCCTGTTGAGTAGTTTGTCAAAATGTTCCCTCCAGCGGGAGTTTAATGAACGAGTGTCTCTGAGAAGTTCAGTATCATCTTTTGATTTTAGAGGATTTACGGCGTGGCGGGATGGTCCATAGACTGCTTTTGTTGCACCGAAGAAAGCATGTGTATTGTTGGTCTCAGCTAGATACTTCATGCTATTTAGATACCCACCAAAGGTTATTCATGGCTCGAGTTATCCTTTGGACTTCAGCCTTGGCATCTTGATAAAGTTGTTTTTGGGCGCAGATTTAGGGTTATTTTTGCATACATTGAGCGCTTTCCTCTTGTATAAGAAATTGAATTTCTTGGTCATTCTCATCAAACCAGTCTTGATGCTTTTTCTGAGCAACGCCAGCTGACTCTTAGCAGGCTGAGAATACCGCTGACTTGAACATTTGCCAGTGTTCTTCTATGTTTTCTGGATAATCCTCAGGCAACCGGGTGAGTTAGCCGTGGTCGTTACGGCGTGGCTGAAGGCAGTCTCTCACATCCGGGAGGCGAGGAGGTTCGAATCCCCCCGCCGGCAACGTTGAAGATGGTCTTCTGTGGTTTCCCATCTTCCTTCCAGGCAAATGCCGGGGTTGGTCCCTAAGTATAGGCCACAGCCGCTACCTTCCAACTCCTCCTCCTTACATTCAAACTTTCCTCCACAGACAACACTCCACACGCGGCGGTACTTGTAGCTCACCCATTGGGTGTCCGCATAGAAGCAGCTACAGCCTCTGGCGAGCCGAACATGTCCTCGGACACTCCCGGCATTAAAAGCTATACGCAAAAAAAATAAATCTTCAGGCAGATTTTCATCAAGAAGTTAATGTAACATTGAATTAACTTTATCGCCCTTAAGAAGTTCGGTGTTGACCTTACGTCTTACGAGATTTCCCTGTTTTCTATATATCTGGGGAATTCGCAGAGCCATAACGGATCGGATCAGTCGGTGATCAGTCCAACAGCCATCAGCACATGCCAGAGCTCTTGTGATGAGTACATCACGCTGATCTCGGGCACGCATTATCGCATAATCAATTAAGTGCCAGTGTTTTGATCTTCAATGTTGCCATGATGTCTCAATTTTGTCCTTTTGTCAGAAAAGTGTATTTGTAATGACAAGGTTATATTCAGAACATTTGGTTAGGAGAAGGGTCCCATTATGATTGCTGTTACCAACACCTTCTTTCCCAAGTACACCTGTCCACAGTGTTGATTCCCTACCAACATGGGCATTGAAATCCCTGAGGAGAATGATTTTATCAGATTGTGGTATATGTTTCAGAAGCTCTTCGAGTTGGAAGTAAATTCTTCTTTTTGGTCCTCTTCAGAGGTGAGGGTTGGAGCATATGCGTTTATTATAGTAGCTCCTTGATTATTACTGAGATTGAGGCGTAGGGCGTAGGCCTTTCATTTACACCAAATGGGAGCTCACCAAGATGATCAATGAGTTCATTCTTAATGACAAAACCAACCCCATGAATACGTGCTTCATTTGCCTCTTTCACCTTCCAAAAGAAGGTGTAGCCTCCTCCATGTTCCATCAACTGTCCTTCATTTGCGAGTCTCGTTTCACTGAGTGCAGCAATATCAGTGCAAAACCTCCTCAGTTCACGAACAACAATTGCTGTTCGTCTTTGTGGTCGGTTTTCTGTGTTAGTGTCCATTAGAGTGCGAATGTTCATGGTGGCAAAATTCATATTTCTCTTGTTTCGACCGCATATGGTGTACCCTCTGGACGCGACTATTCAGTCAGGTAGTATTTAGGCTGACTATGTTTAGATCACCTCTTATAGCTTCCTACCCATTCGGGGTAAGCAGAGCGGATCCAAATAGGCCTGCTTAGTCACGAATGCAGCATAGGAATTGCCCTACAGTCCATCCTCGAGCAAAGCGAAGATCACACGTCCGCCGCCTACGTGTCGCTTTGTCACTAGGAACTCCCAGATAACACAATCCTGCTCCCGTCACAACTCCCCGATCACCGTAGGGCTTGCAGTCGTGCATGAAGGTATGTTATTTCCTTCAGAAGACGCCTGTGCGTGACATCGTTTTACGTGGGAATGCTGCCGCCCATCAACAATCACACGATTCTTATCAGATGCAGATCCTTTACATAGTGGCATAGTAACTACGACGACTAGGGGTTCCGAACCTGCTGCAGCCTTCATCCGCCTTCCCAGCCGTTGGGGTTGTAGGCCTACTAGTAGCCCGTAAGCCTGGTTCGCCGCTGAGGACTTATTCTGTGCCGTTGACCATTGACCGTTTACCGTTGACCCCAAGGGCATGAGAGTGCCATAACCTCCACATGCTCATCCGCCTTCCATGCAAGCCGTTGAGATATTGGAGGGGAACTTCTTATCCCGGGAGTCACTCGATCGTCAGAGCCTCGTCAGTCTATAGCAGGGTGCACCATGAGCAGGTGAGGTCGACATTTGAGTAGGAATATTCCTACCCCTACGTAACCGCTTATTAGAGTATGTTATACAAGGATTTGATACAAACCAGTGCATTACTGAAATCCACCTGTATAATGTACTCATAAACATTGACGCTACTTAAGTGATTAGTCCGACCATTCACAAAGCTGTGGCAGAAGTCTATCTAACTAATGGGCAGAGCTCCCAATCCGTAAAACAGCTTACAGTACTTCAATTCCTCAATGATGGTGTATTCTACCGTATGAATGCACAGCTCGTAAAGAGAAATGTAATGGACTGCTGAATTAACTCGTATATATTTTCACTAGCAGTAGTGCCCGGTTCGCCCGGTGGATTTTTTAAAATGGAAGATAATGAACACTACTACAGAACTGGAGCGCTCAAGGATAACAATAGGAATAAATGATAGTAAATTGGAAAGCACCAACGCTTATTGCAACTGATAACCCCAGTATACTGCACCAACACCATATCCCTTATACAAAGGCATACTATTGCCATGATGATAACTGTTTTAAGGGGCCTAGGAAATCTTTTTGCACTAATTACTCCCCGTGACTACAATTTATAAGAAGCTCGCAATTCTGCACCAGAACACTGGTAGGAGCTACGTGATGCAGTCCGCATTGCCAGGCAACAATAGACTTAGGTATTATTGAAGCTGTTCGGGAGGGCTTGTTCTTCCGACTTACTGAACAAAAATCAATTTTTAAGATTACCTGAGAGGTGGAGCCTAATGCTACATAGCCTAAACTATTCCTCTTGAATCCGGCTATCATATACAAAAATAATGTTTCGAATCCGACTGATAGTTCCAGAGATTAGCGCGTTTAAACACACAAACAAACAAACTCTTCAGCTTTATTATATTGGTATAGATTGAAACTTGCTTGCGTGAGAGCCACGGTCACAATACAATACATAACATAATATGCGAAGTAGGCGGCTGAAGTTCAACGGTCACCATCTAAGAATAGACAACAACAGACTTACCAAGAGGATCTACTCCTAGGTTGAAATTGTAAGACTGAAGCCTGTGGTTCAATAAAGTCCAAAAGGACTTGGGTTCCACTAGGATTTCTAGCATTGGTGTCCAAGATCACTCCATATTTGCTGCCTGTCGGACACCCGTCTCACAGGAGAGAAAGGAAAATATATCAGTCAGGCTCAAGAGATTTTGGTAACGAAAGTAAGCATCGAAGAAGAAATATTCATAAGCGTTTTTAGTGGGCTTAAATCAATAATAATATAATTTGATATGATATTATATATACGAAATAGATATATGATATATAGATATTAGATATATGATATACTAGCTGAAGTACCCGTGCTTCGCTACGCGTCATAAATAAAATAAAATGTGAAGGTGACAGTTAAAACAGGGGATAGGCGAGGTGCTGCGCAGAGGGAGATTAAGGATGGAAGATTTTGTCCAATTACACCGCTCGGCGTGGACCGTGTTTTATAGCACAAATTTAGGTTTTACTCGCTAACGGTTGGAGATACCTTTCGGATAGAAAATGTAATTTTAAACCTCGTATATGCCATCAAAAGTTTGCTATTTCTTAGCGTTCTCTTTTGATTTGAAATGGAAATATGAAAGTTTGAAACCAAAGGGTGTAGTGACGACATTAAAATGGTCGCCATCTTCAAATAGTGCAAAGTATTGAAATCAAAAGTAACCTATATGTTAACCAGGTAAATCAGCTACTTCCATGTAAAATTCATGTAAATGGGACCTGTGGTACTTGCGTGATTGAGTAATTCACAGACACACACCATCTAATTTTTAGCCTCGCTTCGCTCGCGTCATAGTCGTGTCATATTGTTATTCAATGAAATGCAGGTTTAACCCCGTTAACGCCCTTTTAGAACCTGAATATCCAAAAATCCCTCCTTAGTAGACGTTTTCGACACACAACAAACATATCCCCAAAATATAATTCTGCTAACATTAATAGTTTGGGTTGGTCGATGAGAGTAAACATACAAAAATCCTTCCTTAGTGGATGTTTTTCTTCCAGAATTTCACCCCTCCCCATAGGCCCCTTAAATTGGATTTATGAAAAAACGGTCGAACACATAATTATTTTATTTATTTATTTATTTATTTATTTTTAAGCTCATTGATTTCCTCCGAGTTTCAAACACCTCGCCTATGTCGTTTAAGAGATACACGCTCCGTTAAGAATCTTTCAACCCCCACTTTTCATCCCTTTCACCTCATAATATACACTACATCGAAAAACCATTAGACATGTGTCAGCTTATTTTAATTGATTAGTATATATGCCAAGTAAGCCTCCGTGGCTTAGGCCGGCCTCTCACCGCTGGGTCCGTGGTTCAAATCCCGGTCACTCCATGTGAGATCTGTGCTGGACAAAACGGAGGCAGACAGGTTTTTCTCCGGGTACTCCGGTTTTCCCTGTCAAAATTTCATTCCAGCAACACTCTCCTCTATCATTTCATCTGTCATTCATTTAATTATTGCCCGAGAGGAGTGCGTCAGGCCTCGGCAGCCGGCACAGTTCATATCCTCGCCGCTAGATGGGGGCTTCATTCATTCCATTCCTGACCCGGTCGGAGACTGGAAGAAGGCAGTGGATTTTCATTTTCATTTTTCAGTATATATGCCAAGTATCACATCCCAAATGAAACCACTCGTGAGATATTGTTATTCAATGAAATGCACGTTTACCTCCTTAATACCTATTTAGTACCTGGATATTCTAAACTCTTTCCTTAGTGGACGTTTTCGACATACAAAGAACATATCCCCAAAATTTCATGTTTCTAACTTCAATAATTTTGGCTTGGCGATGATGAATGAGTGAGTGAGTCAGGACATTTTCTTTCATTTATTTTTGATAATTTCACCCCTCCCCATGAACCCTTTGAATTTGATTTATGAAACAAAATGTCGAACACCTATTTACTTATTTAAAGCTGTTATCGCCCTGAGTTTGATGAGTAAGTGAGTCAATCAGTTAGGACACTTTCTTTCCTGTTTTTCCCCCAGAATTTCACCCCTCTCCAAGGGCCCCTTAAATTGGATTTATGAAAAAACGGTCGAACACCTATTTACTTGTATTTTAAGCTGTTTTTCCCGCCGAATTTCAAACTTCTCGCCTATGTCGTTTAAGAGATACACGCTCCGTTAAGAATCCCTCAACCCCCAATTTTCTTCCCTTTCACCTCATAATATACACCACATCGATAAACACTTAGATATATGTCTGATTATTTTTAATGATTAGTTTTGTGCCCAATCGGTCACGGCAGTCTGGCATCGAACTCAGGTCTCATCAGAGAAGACCAGGCACATGGTTATGCCTAGAGTCGAACCATTGATCTCTGCGGGGGAGCGATTACCGGGAACCCAAAGAGCAATGAGAGGTATACTGACATATAATAAGGTAGCGTGATTTCACGATCTATAGGTGAATATCATAGCAATTTAAGGGAAGAACTGTAGCCAAATGCAAGGAAATATACATTTTCAGAGCATACGAAAATGAGAGGAGGCCAGTTTGAAGTTTTACAAATGACCCTTAGCAAGTGGGTGGAGAGCCTAGGCGCCGACCGAACTATTTACGTCTGGAGCGGAAAGACAGCTCAAAATTAATGACCCGGATATCCACCGCTTGACAACGGGGAAACTTAGAGTAGGGATGATGGCTCATGGAAATTAATTAATTACAGACAAGTGGAGCATTGAAATGCATTGAAATATACACCCAGGTGAATATATTCACGGAGAGGTAATTTAGGAGTGGTTTTTCACCTAAATTAAGGCCTATATCTCCAAATGAACGCATTACAACCTAGCCTACGCTCAAGAGCAGTGACTTTGTGACCAGTCAACGGGGAATTACCACGATGGCGTACCCACGCGCTGAACTAAGGCAATTAATTGTAATTAATTGGCCGAAGCGATCGCCGGCACGCGAATGTTTTTGAAACCTCCACACATAAATAAACAAGGTGTAGATGTCATTTCGGCTGAAGAGGTATTATTTCAAGAAAGGAGTCGCTCTCATGTGTCCAGTGGACTATTTTGTACGAGAAACCTTTATATGGAGGTCGCTCGACAGTCTTCACCAGTCTTCACCAGTTCGTTCTACAGTCTTCACCAGTCTTCACCTAGAGTTATTCTACAGTATACACGTAACTAAGACGCTGCTAGTAGCGCGCCAAATGTTAAAGTATCAACGCGTCGCCGTTGGAGAACAATAGAAGCAAGTTATAAAGCTTCATAAGTAATCATGAAGTGCGTCGAAAGTAAATTATTACAGATATTTACCTATTATCTGACGCAAATATAAATTCGCCACAGCGAAAAGGAACTTATAATGTTTTTGAACAGTTCTGATACCGGGAGGTATTGTCAGAATTATATATGACATCATCATTAGAAACACTACAATGATGGGAGCTTGGAAATCATTGCCACCTAATCTGGATAGTGAGCTGAACAAGATTGCAGGGAACGAGGATCGAACGTCCGTAAAACGCTGTTAGATTGTCACGGAGACCGGCGGTTGTCATAATTGCATCGCATCTCTGAGATCAGGCGTAGGAGAAGTCCAATTTAAGGATCAACATGTGAAGTAGTGGATAAATGTATATAAATTGTGAAATAGTGATTTAAAGTGTTCATGTGTATAGTGATTAATATGCAGTGTATAGCAGTGATAAAGGCCACTGATAAAAATATGTGTATTATGTGGAAAGTGTATGAATCTAAGTGTTGTGTAAAGGATAACATGATGGCTTATGTCAAGCGTCATGGTAGCGCTAAAGCTGAAGCGCTGGTACTATCCAGCCAAGAGGAAAAAGTGAGTACCCATTTTTATAATGTCGTTATAACTAAATAGTTCACCATGTAACGATTTATCACTTTGAGAATAAGATGTAATAGTCACTTACTGAACGAGTTTTCACCACTCGTCTTGAATAAAATATGGCTTGGAAGATGATTTGTTTAAGGCCATTCAGGCAAAAATAGTGATGGATGTAACGGTAACGTTAAATGATAATAATGATAATATTATGGGGTCGGCAACAGTAAAGTAATAGGCATTTTCGGCCTAAATAATGTTCAAATAGTGTCATGTCTAATGTAAAGATACTGTATTTGGTAAACAGTAAGAGTATAACGTGAAATATAGAGAAATACGAGAGCTTTTTCAGTGTCAGTGAAATATGAATGAATATTTGATATGGTCAATCCTTAGGATTATGTTTGAGGACCATTAAAGTAAAGAAAGCCAGAAAATTTAAACATTTGTTAGGAGCTATGTAAAGCTTTGGCTTAAGTGGTATGATAGAGAGAACGCGGGTGCCTTAATAATGGAGTCATCTATGTGAAGTATTGTTTGAGCCGCATGTAAGCGTGCAGAATTAAAGTAGAATCCAGTGATTTACGTAATAAATATTGCGGGGACAAACTAGTATAGCTTGCGCGTTAGGTGAGAAGTTGGCTAAATCTACGAGTAGTATCGCCCTTGAGCATACTGTATTATTTCGCAGCGAATTGGACAGAGCCTGTCTGTATCCAACGCTTGCTTGAATTATGCCACTAATGACGTCCGTCGAGACGCTGTGAGCATGTGTGTATTAATGACCTACCCTGTGAGGTAAGGATCATATTCGTCGTTTAGGAACGCAGATTTCCTTATATTTTATTGACAGCTGCTGGTGAAAGTCGTGGATTTTCACTACGATGCGTGTCTAAAAGCCACTAGTAGTCACCATAGAACGGCAAGGCTATCACTAGAATTCCACCCCAGCCATGAATGTTAATTAAGGAGTCAGTTGAGCCCAAGACACTATAAGGATAGGTGTTAAATATTTAAATGACTCAATTATTTAGGACCCACACTTAGGGTTACTCCAGTACTGCATTTTGTAAACAAACCTGACCTTGATCTTGACAGCAGAGAGAGGGGGGGGGGATTGTAGACCACTTCTGCGACGGCCATCTTGGTTAGGCGGCTGGAACGAATTTTATTGCCTGCTGAGGGGGAGGAAGGTCGTTCGACCGGTCCCTTGTAAGTTAGAGTCACAATAGGACACTGAGGAATCTCGATATTTCAATATGCAATTAAGATTTGAGTATTATGATGATGCCAATTGAATTGAACGGTGGGTTGCAACTCACATACGTTGTTGGATCATAGAAATCAGATAATATTTGGCCCAGTTATTCTCTGAGGAGGAAAGCTGAACCAAAATAATGTAGGTATCTGAGTGCATTTTGCCAGTTACTGCTAATTTATGCAGACGGGTATGTGTTTTCCCAGAACATGACACATTTGTAACTATAATATATTCTATCCATGTTTATTTTGGGAAGGGATAAGTACCACTTTTCTTAAAGCGTTCATATGGTTGGAAAGAAGGAAGATGATTCACACGACACAACAAATATTTGTTAATGATTGCAGAAAATAATGAATTCATGCTAATCAAGGTAAATGCCATAAGAAATGGAATAATGTTTTATTAATATCATTTTTATGTGATATGTGATTTTTGGGTTATGATACTCCCATTAACTAAAATTTTGTCAGTTGATGAACACTATGGAAACCCATGGAAGTCTGAAATTGTCATTGACAGGATGCTAGAATTAGATTTGAGTGCAGTGTAGCCTTATTTTAAGAAGAAAGCTCACAGAATAACCCTAATTTATTTGTGGGAAGTAAATATAATTTGTCCTTTATTTGTATTTGTTGTATAGCCATGATTTTAGACCAGTAAATTTGTTATCTTTAGGAAAATGTTGTGTATTTCCTGTAGAGTAGTTACCTGGTAGACTCAAATCCTGAGCATGTGGTCGTATAGTGGGCAGGAACGTCCCATACCTCGAAAGACCGTGAGTTAGTTGGGATACGAACACATGGTCCACATGATGACAATCGGGTACAGTTTATATACCGGATATCACATCCCCAAGGAAACAACTCATGATATATCGTTATTCAATGAAATGCACGTTTACCCCCTTATCATCTCTTTAAAACCCAAATAAACAAAAAAACATTCCTTAGTTGACGTTTTCGACGTACATCGAACATATTCCAAAATTTTAATTTTTCCAACTTTTATAGTTTTCGCTGGGCGTGATGAGTGAGTGAGTCAGACAGGACATTTTCTTTCAATTATTTTTACCAGAATTTCACCCCTCCCCATGGGCCCCTTAAATTAATTTATGAAAAAACGGTCGAACACCGATTTACTTATTTATTTAGCTGATTTTTTTTCGCTGAGTTTCAAATTTCTCGCCTATGTCGTTTAAGAGATAAGCCTACACGCTCCGTTAGGAATCCTTCAACCCCCACTATTCACCCCTTTCACCTCATAATAATACACCACATCGAAAAAACCTTAGACACATGTCTGCTTATATTTAATGATTAGTTTATAAGCCGAGTATCACATCCACAAATGAAACCACTCGTGAGATATTGTTATTCAATGAAATGCAGGTTTAACTCCCTTAAGACCCCTTTAGAGCATGAATATCCAAAAATCCTCCCTTAGAGTACGGTTTTGACATACAACGAACATATCCCCAAAATGCCATGTTTCCAACTTCAATATTTTTGGCTGGTCATTTTCTTTCATTTGTTTTTCTTCAGAATTTCACCCCTCCCGATGAAAACCCTCAATTTGATTGATAAAAAAAACTGTCGAATAGCTATTTACTTACATTAAAGCAGTTTTTCCCCTGAGTTTGATGAGTGAGTCAGTCAGTCAATCAGTTAGGACACTTTCTTTCCTGTCCCCCCCCCCCCCCCAGAATTGCACCCCTCCCCATGGGCCCCTTAAATTGGATTTATGAAAAAACGGTCAAACATATATTTATTTATTTTTTATGCTGATTGTTTTCCTCTGAGTTTCAAACTCCTCGCCTATGTCGTTCAGGAGATACACGCTCCGTTAGGAATCTTTCAATCCCAACTTTTCACCCCTTTCACCTCATAATATACACCACATCGAAAAACCCTCAGAAACGTGTCTTCTTACTTTTTAATGATGAGTTTATATGCCGTGTATCACATCCCCCAATGAAACCAATCGGGAAATATTGTTATTCAATGAAATGCAGGTTTAACCCCCTTAATACCCATTTAGAACCTGAATATCCCAAAATCCTCCCTTAGTAGACGGTTTTGACATACAATGAACATATCCCCAAACTGTCATGTTTCTAACTTCAATAATTTTGGCTGGGCGATGATGAGTGAGAGAGTGAGTGAGTGAGTTAGTCAGGACATTTTCTTTCAATTTTCTTTTTTCAGAATTTCACCCCTCCCCATGAACCCCTTAAATTTGATTTATGAAAAAAAAACTGTCGAACAGCTATTTACTTACTTTAAGGCAGTTTTTCCCCCTGAGTTTGATGAGTGAGTCAGTCAGATAATCAGTTAGGACACTTACTTTCCTGTCCCCCCCCCCCCAGAATGGCACCCCTCCCCCTTAAATTGGATTTATGAATAAACGGTCAAACACATATTTACTTATTTTTTATGCTGATTTTTTTCCGCTGAGTTTCAGACTCCTCGCCTATGTCGTTTAAGAGATACACGCTCCGTTAGGAATCTTTCAATCCCCACTTTTCACCCCCTTCACCTCATAATATATGTCACATCGAAAAACCCTCAGACTCATGTCTTCTTATTTTTTATGTTGAGTTTATGTGCCGAGTTTCACATCCCCCAATGAAACCAATCGGGAGATATTACTATTCAATGAAATGCAGGTCTACCCCCTTAACACCCCTTTAGAACCTGAATATACAAAAATCTTCTCTTAGTGGGCATTTGCGTCCCTTGGGGAAGCAGCATACTAAATTTTATTCCAATCCGTTCGGTGGTTTCTGAGATTTCGTCATGAATGAATGAGTGAGTGAGTGAGTGAGTGAGTGGTATTTGACAAATATATAGTAGAAGATAGTGTCAAGTCTTTGTTATGCTAAACTCGGTTGACAGAGCTGTGGGAGTAGGTGAGTAACTAACGGGATTTCAAGTAAAGATCCTCATTTTCTATACCGGTAGTGCAGAGCGCAACTGGCATCCAGACGGCCGTGTCTCGACTTGAGCTATGTTGCCATGGAAACTATCTGCCTTGCCATTCCTTCATGAGTATATTTTATGATTTGATTAGCCTGCGCTTGAGTACAAAAGGGCCGAAATCAGAAGAATGAGAAAGACTATCGAGAATTCATGTAGCCAGCGGTTCCTTCTGGGTCCTAAACTATGTGTATGCAAACTTTGGTTGAGATTGGTGGAACGGTGTAGATTTGTATACGGAACCAACCCACCCACCCACATACATACATACATACATACAGACTTTCACTTTTATATATAAGATAATATGTGTGATGTGTAATGTGATGCAATGTGATGTGTTGCGCTGTGATGCTATGTGATATGATGTGTGATGTGTATGCGAAGTGATGCAATGTCATGCAATGTAATGTGATGTGATGTGATACAATGTGATGTGATGTGCGATGTGATGTGTGGTGTAGTGTTTGTTGTGATACGTAATATGATATGGTTATTCTGTACAGTTAAACAAAGTGAACAAGTAGTTCCGTAAAGAACTATACAGCCTATTTTCGTATATACTACTCTTGTTGATTGCCTCTATATACATACAAAATTTCAGATTGAAGTTTGTGATTCTTTCGCAGATATTGAGAAACGTCTAAATATTTCAGACTATCAGAAGTACCCGCTCTTCGAACGGTCTTCGGTATTAATAACCAGACGTTATCATTTGAGCTACTGTTGCATTGGTTAGGGGCTTGTCATTCCTTCATAAGTTTATCAGAACGAAGTTAGTTTTCTGGGTATATCACAGACACTGTTAATTTAAGGGCCATAAAATGTGGTTTCGGAGACCCTTTATAGACTCCATAGTTTTGTGTCACATTGAGAAGCGCAACATATGCTTTGGTCGTCCTTCTAGGATAATTTTTATTTTTCGTCTATTTTAGCATGTATTTTGAAAATTTGTTCCTTATACCCACCCTTCTATGAGAAGTACGTTGAAGAGTATTCTAAATGATTGGTGTATTGCCTCATGGTTACAATACCAAATTTTGCGATGCTCCAAGCACCCGAACATGAATTATAGGCCTACATAAACATAAATATATATCAACCACACAATATCAAACAAAATCATCTTTACGATGAACCCGTTTGTCGACCGAAATATGATTACTTAAAATGTATTCTCAAACTAAATTCACCTAATGTGTACTTCCTGACGTGAACATAATATTGAAAACCTAGTAGACGAAACGCAATATATGACAAATTAAAACTGACCCTCACCGTTGTTGAAAGTCCCCATCCCCAGGAAGACACCCTTTATAAATTATAAAGGCTTGTGGTGCATGAAAATTTGGGATTTTTAGCCTCCAGTGAATCAAATTCCCAAAAGCTGCAAAAAACAAAATTCCAATCCAGGAATTTTTGAAAATAATATTGCTGTTTGGAGATACAGTATAATAGACCTTCTGTACAACATATGGCATATCGCACGTGTAAATCACGTGTAAAAATTCTTAAACGCATTGTTGAATTTTACAGTCAATGTTTGATTCCACGATAACCTTATAGCCATTTATATGCAAACCTTTCACAGAAACGTAATACGTTGAGTGGCATTGCTTCTTACAGAAATAGATGGAAAGTTGGATGTCACCTCTTGTGATACTGTTGTCATGGTTACCGGCTTGCATTACTTCATTAGTTTCTTCTTGTTCTTCTTCTTTCGGATGGGCCAGCTAAGGACCACAATGTTCAACTTTTCAGCTTGGCGAGGGACTTGATGTTTGCCCAATATTCGCGCATTTTCTGGCTAGGTTTCTCCTTTCTCTCTTTTGTCAGATGATACCGGTTTTCTTACAGGGTGGTCTGTCCTGAAAACTCTTCTGTTTAAGTATCTTTCTGAGATGTGATCGTCTTCTAATATCATTTTTCATTATCTTCAGTTCTTGGATATCCTTGTAACTACTGTTAGCAACGGTGTCAAGCTCTTTCTATTCCCCCAGTAGTTGAGAAGCCGGTTGGTGAGTCTTGTTGGGTTCATCAATGAGGCATGTCCGTAGAAAGCCAGACGTCTCTTCCTGGCCACATTTGTGATTTTCTCAGTATATCTATATAGCTCCTGATTTGGTGTTCTTCTGTACTCGCCATCTATTTATTAGTTTATTAAATAAAACTAGTTTTCTGGGAAAGTCTCAGAAACGTGTTTATAGAGCCTTAAAACGTATTAGCCTCCGAGCCACCGAGGCTGAAAATGAGTTTTGTCTCGTCCTTGTACGTTATAATATAACAATAATCATAATAATAATTTAGTAATATATGGATAGGGATATAATAGACCTTTATTAACCCGTGACCCCCTTAAACGCATTATATACGTATTGATGAATTTTACAGCTTAAGTTGGTTCCATGATAACCTTATAGTCGTTTGCGAACTTTCACAGTAATGTAATACACGGAGTGGCACTGCGTCTTACAGAAATAGATGGACTTCTGAGATTGTGTTGCCATGGTTACCGGCTTGCATTCATTAAATAGCTTAATAAATGAAATTAGTTTTCTGGGTATATCTCATAAACTGTTGGATTTAGGACCTTAAAATGTGGTTTTTGGGGCCCGTAGGCCTCCCGAGTTTAGTTTCTCACATTGAGACGCTGAAAATGAGCTTTGTCTCGTCTTTCTATGCCCATTTCAGCATGTATTTTAAGGGGATAGGCCCTCCTTTATAAGAGGTATGGAGAAGAGTTATATCAATTATTACTTTCGTTCCTCTGATGGTCTCCTGTACCAAATCTTTCGTTGATCCAATCAGCCGTTCTCGAGTGATGCGCGTGCAAATTTGTACACAGACAGACAAACAGACAGACAGGTAGACAGACAAAAATTTTGTTTTTGCGCGCAACCATCATAAACCAGTCTGAAACGCGTTAATAACTCAAACTTCCGTGGAAATTCAGAAGAAACAAACAAACTTTCATTTTTTTATAGAGATGGTCGCCAGGTTTGATTTTGATTTATATACTATTACATGAAGATTATTGTGTCCGTGGGGTATTCAAACTTCAATCCCATGATTAGAACACAAGAAGTAAAAACGAGATTTAAAAATTTCACACTGCTGTCATCTTGTGGTTATGAATACAATTGAAATAAATTAAATGCCGTGGATTAAAATTTGTATAAGCATATAACGTGCAATGTTTAACTGCACTCGGATGGTTAAATCGCGAGAAACGTCCATTTAAATATTTATAATTCGCGTCGCTGCCATGTTGGATTTGTGATCACCATGTTACTGAAAGTCATATCGGTGAGCTTATGTTCATAACTTCTATGAACATTAAAAAATCAGTTCGATTGCTGTAAAAGATTCGTAGATGTTGAGAACTGTCTAAATGTTTCGGATGCTCGCAATTTTGGATTGATATATGTACAGGCCATAGAATTATGTATCATTAAAGGAAAATTATTGCGTAGCTTCATTATTCAAACTTTCACTTCGATCGCATGATTACGACACAAGAAATAAAAACTTAATTTTAAAATTTCGCACAGCCACCATCTTGAGTTTATGTAAACAATTGAACTAAATTAGATGCCAGTGCATTACAATATGTATAATCAATACTGTACCACATTTCACTGCGCTCAGAAAGTTAAATCTCGAGGAAAGTCTATTAAAATGTTTCATCTTCGCTTGGCCGCAATGTTCGTTTTGTACTTTACAGGTTTATAACAATTACATAGGTTAACTTATACCACCGCCCTTTACGCCCTTTATCACCGTACACAATTTCAGGGTGATATCTGTAAACGTTTCGGGCATATAGAATGCCAGTGAAATATTACGCAGAGCCGCCATTTCGAAGTTATGTAAACAATTGAACTTACTTAGACACCAATGCATTAAAAAGTGTATAGACATTTGCTGTACCAAGTTTCATTACGTTTGGAAGGTTAAATCGCGAGAAAAGTCTACTTAAAATCTCAAATTCGCTTGACCGCCATGTTGGTTTTGTAGTTACCAGGTTTTTGAAAGTCTAATCGGTGAACTTCTAGTACTGTCATTTATCACCGTACACAATTCCATGGTGATATCGGTAATAGTTTCGGAGATAATAAATGCTGGTGTAATATTTTGCTCAGCCGCCATGTTGGATTGGTGAGACACAGTAAAATTTGAAGGGCACGGTCGGGGTCGGCCAGAATGGTGCTATGATCTTACCGAGTTTCAATGAAATTGCTCCAGCCGTTTAGAAGTTATTAGGGGCACACACACACACACACATCTCACACACACACAAGCACACACACACACGGACAAAAGGTGATCTCTTAAGCCTATTTTTCATAAAATGAAAATAGGCTAAAAATGTTATAGGAGTATCCAGGTTGGTCTCTGAAAAGCATTAAATAAAAAGGGAAGCCTTGTGAAGATGTTCACCAAACTCTTTACCTTGCAAGTTCGAATACTGTTGCGGTCAGCTGGCATTTGAGAGTGCGCAAATGCGTGGGAGCCGTTTCTGTAGATTGACTGCACGTTAAAGAGCCCGTTTGGGGCTAAATTCTGGCCCTCGGCACGGCGTCTCTAAAATTCCTTAGCATTTAGGTTGGTTGGTTGGTTCACCAATGCGGTCATGTAGCCTCGTGTACTTGGGTGTGTGTAGAATCTGTCTGATAACCGGTGTTAATTTTGATGACTGTATTACTGTGTCTATCTGTTAGGTAGATTTCATTAGAAAGCTAACTATTGCAATGGGTACCATGTTTCGACTTCCGGAAAATTTTGACATAACTATTGCAATGGGTACCATGTTTCGACTTCCGGAAAATTTCGACATATCTTCACGTTTCACATCCCCTAGACCCCAAAACCACCGTCAGTTAAAAAGTTTATATATAATTTATATATATATCACTTTCTTGTGGACACGATAACTACCGCAATATTGCACCAATCAATTTGATTTTATTACATAATATGTAACCCTATAAAATCTCGATCGAGTTCGTTAATGGGCACAATCGGTCGACGGGGGTTAAAATGGGGTCATTTTTCGAAAAAGTGAAATATCGCTATAACTCTCTTAATATTTGAAATATCGAATCCATTCAAAGTTCATACTATGTGTCGAATAAGGCCCAAAATTTATGTTTGAAGAGTTTTTTGATAGCACCAACCTTTGACCAAAAGGGTGGGAAAAAGTGGGTTTTACGGGAAACATTAATCATATCTCTCTTAATAGGCACAATATCAAAACCGTACAAAATGGACAATATTCCCCTAATAATTACCTAAAACTTTTGTCTGAAAGAATTTTTGATATGACCCACCATTACGCCAAGGGATGAGAAAAATGGTTTCGGAATTATAAGAAAATGCCAAGAGCTATCAGAGGTTGCCATGACAACACTATTAAATTGATGAGGGATGAGCCATCAGACGTTGCCATGACAACGCACTTGCACGCGATCACATAGTTTTCCATCTGACTAAGTGAGAAGTGGCCTCGGTGACGTAACTGGTAGTATGCTGAACTTCTAATCCCAAGGTCGCGGGTTCAAAGCCGGCCGAAGTCGTCGGATTTTCTATGAGCGCTAAAAATCCCTCAGTATGCTTGCCTTTGGAGGGGAAGATCCAACGTTCGTTGCGAGTTGCTGGTTGCGGTGGCATCTCGTAGCCAAGTTCACAGCTAGGTGTCGTTGACGCTAGTATCTGGTAGCAACATTAGGAACTAGTGCTTGAAATTGACCGTCTGCAGTCCTTACCTGAATTACAGACTAATACAACCATCACAATTCACACTGTTTATCAGACATATTCTACACTCACCCAAAGTACACGGGGTTACATGACCGCGTTGTCGCAGTCCCTAAACTGAGGAACCAACCAAAATCTCTGCGGGAGATATAAATTTGCGTGAAGAAGTAACAGACCGTTACATCGTTACACATCAGTGTCGAAACCTTGCATAAGGACAGTGTGACCACAATTATAAAAATGTACCCCAAATGACAAGAAGGTTACCGTCCCCATAAGACAATAAAATGTTTAAAATATGCATAAAATGACGAAAAACAAAGATAATTAAGCTCCAATTATAAACTACTTTCTCGCAATAAATGAGGTCTGATCCTTCTACGAAAACTTGCATATTCTGTCTATTTTCGCCTATCCCCAAGTTTGCCCGATGAAATCTACCTCCGCCTTCCGGCGTGCCGAGAGGACTTTTTTAAAATTCAAGTAAGGACTGCAGACATTGATTTTTTTCAAGTAGTTCCTACTTTTGCCGCCCAACGCCACCGTCAATTAGTGGAAGGTTTTTTAACATGCCATAAATCTATGACATGAAACCACCGGCTTTACTTCCGCTCCGAAGGAAGGCATAGTGAGGGATTTTTAACGTTCTTAAAAAATCCGTCGATCGGCCGGGTTTGAACCCGCGATCTTGGGCTTAGACGCTCAGCATGCTACCAACTACGCCACCGAAGCTGCCCTTAGTAGTTAAAAGGCACGTTAAACCAATAACATTATGATTATTATTATTATTAATGTTAAATATACCATTGGGGTAGAAATTTACTCCGCGCGACTAACGACGAGTTAACAATAAAATAATCCTGAAGTGTAATGGGTAGAAACATTTTTATTATCTTATAATATAAACTGCGGCACACATAATTGAGTGTGTTCATTCATCGTCCAACCACACTTAGGATTGTAAATGAAGAAAGTTAAGTTAAAAATGTTCAAGTTGATAATCAAGGAATAACTGAACGATATCAAAGGTAAATATTTGAGGAACTAGAACGTTAGAGTTTAAGTTAAAACAGAATTCGGTTATTACAGACGGTTCAATAACAAGCGAATATATACTTTAAAATGAACATCAGCAAGAGATCCTTTGTCAATACTGTACAGTGGGCCGGGAAGTCTGTTTACGTTTACAGCAGGGTTGGGGGAAAAGTACAGAAACTACGTTACACTTACCGTAACTTTTGTATAGAGTGAAACAAGATGATAGCCCCTGCCAGAACTGTGCCACGTCCAGCCCGCATAGCAATAAAGCTGGGCGGGTGGTTTAACGCAAGCGAGATTTCTTGCACAGGTCCACTAGTTTATTCATTCATTCTTCTCATTCATTCATTTATTTTCAATTGGGGGTGTGTCCCCAGGTGGCAAATCGGATATACATAACAAATAAATAATTATACATAACAATTCAATAACAGTTAAACTGGAGTATTTACACATATAGTCAGTCTTTTCTTAAACACACCTATATGTTTGGGAAAAGGCTCTAAGACTGCGGCAAGTAGAGAGTTCCAATTATCAATGGCTCGGTTTACGAAAGAATATTTACAATAATTTATTCGCTGTGGTCGGCCCTTAACTTTGAAAGGATGATCGCTCCTACCCATGTAAGTAGGCTTTTCCATACGTTTGCTAAGCTCACCCCATGCTGGTTGATTTGTATACGTGTTGTACATAGCGCAGAGTCTAGATTTCATCCTCCTAGCCTCAAGTGATTCACAAGTTTCTTTAACATACGGCTCACACTGCTCCTAGGTTTAGAGTCACTGAGCACAAATCTAGCGGCCTTTCTTTGTACCATTTCCAACTCATTTATGAGCCCTACTTGATATGGATACCAAACCACCGAGGCGTATTCCAGAATAGGTCTTACGAGTGACAAATATCCTAATTCTTTAGGATTAATTATTATATGGTAATAAATAGTAAAGTTTACACTTTCCGCGCACCAACAATTTGCTTTATTTAAACGGTTTCTGGATTCCAGTAATAATAAAGATAAAAAAGTGAGTACATTGGTAACTCGTATTCAATAATTAATGAAAGATTAGTAGATTGTCTCAACAGGGTCTAACCAACAGCGTCAGAAGATTTTAAATCAGCCGATATTTACCGAACCAATCATCGGAGATGGTCACGTGAGGTGTGTCAAATCACCTGAGATGAAGCCTGCTTTCCTATGGACTACCTATTTCCACCCCACGATGAAAACTACCCTCACCCGGGGGCGAAATAGTGATTTATCTGTACATATGCGCACTCACAGCTCTTGTAAGATGGCGGGCTTTTAGGTAGATTGTAATGGGTACCATGTTTCGACTTCCGGAAAAAATCGACATATCTTCGCGTTTCTCATCCTCCAGACCCCCAAACCACCATCAGTTCAAAAGTTTATATATAATTTATGTATGTATATATGTATATATTATACCCGGATCATTCACACGTCCGTGACATTGTTGACATTCTTATTTTGGAAAGAGGAGTTGTTAGTTGAAGAGGTTGAAGGAATGGATGATTTGAATAACGCGCGGAGGAGACTCAAGAGTGCTGAGGGAAGCATACATCGCAGGGGCGAGAGACGCGAGATAATGACTTGGAGCCTGAATACGTCATGAGAAATAATTTTTAGAATTACCTTAAAGAGAAGAGATGGACGCTTGGAAATTAGCACACTTTTCTGGCTATAACAAGAGGAGGACTTTGAGCAATCAAGCATTAAAATCGGTCCAGTAGAAGCCGAGATACGAGATGGAATGTTCTCGAACAATGTCTCGCTGAACTATAAAAGGCCACGTTGCTGAGCAGAGAGTCATCATATCTTCAAAGCATTTGCTCATGTTCGGATCTACGCTACGTGAAAGTGACAGTATACACGCTGAGATTCTGACGGTCGGAGGATTTAGTCACCGTACCAGTGGTCAACACGACTTAGTTTTTGTTCAAGTGAACGAACTTAACTTTTGGCAGCGAATTGGACTTAGAATATTCACTGACTTTCAGGTCACTTATTCTATAGTCAGGTGATGGTAGTGTCGAAACCATTCACAGAAGTTAGCCTACAGAACGATGTATTTCTTGTGGTGACTATACATCAGGCACTTCGAATTCATCAGGAGAAGTTTATTTCATTTTGTTCGTTTATGCAGCTAATAGGTGTTCCTATCTTAGCGTGCAAACGAAACCGCATTAATGGAACATGAGATTTATTCTCGAATTTACAGGAGTACTGTACCAGTCTATGACTGAGCAACTTTTTGTCATGTTACACGGTACTAGTGATAACGGGAGTTATTTCGAACGGATGACTGCGAACATCATCATGCGCCGCTAAAACTACTCGTAGGACTGGAAGGACATGGAGACGAACGAGGTATTTGGATACGGCAGATGGCAATGGGAAGACACTTTGGGAATAGTGTACACCGCAGGACACGCCCCTCATCTACATCAAGAATGAAGTAAGACAACCATTTCATGTACTATCCACTAACCAGTAGTATTAGAGAATTCCATATTATTGAACAGTCACGATCAGAAATCAACACACATTTTTCACCATAGCTAGATATTAGCTAGATCTTTGATTGTATTTGTCTGGATGACAAATGGAACTGCTGTCTGACAATTTATTTTTCGATCTAAGATTTTTGTTAGGACAGGCATTAGTTCATGTTTCGGCATGAAATATTTCGATTATTCCAAGGGATATAAATATTTTTCGTTAATTCTGATTATGAGAACAGAAGTAATTGAGGCTTGGATTATTTAAATAATTTGATTTATTTAATAACAATAATAATAGAGTGTGAAGTGAATAAGTTAATAGTAATATAGTAATAATAATCAAGTGTGAAGTGAATAAGTTAATAATATTTATAAATATTAACAACGCTATTTAAAGTTATAAATAATTAGGGAGTGATAATACCGAACATTAGGAATTAAATTAAATTTTGTTGATTGTTTATTGTGATTAAATAATTAATGCATTAAATAAAAATTAATAGGAGACGTTGATAATAATAATTCTCAGATGAGACTTAAATATTTATTTATTTAAAAGAATAGGGCGATAATGATCATTTGACATTGATGATGCTTATATTTTTTGGGGAGATCATAATAATTTGTGGATGAATTTAATTAGATGGAAGGAATTAAATTAAATAACTTTGTTTGGTAGTTTAAATAAATTTAAATGAGTTTATGGATGAAGAGAATGAAGTATTAGATTTTTGAGCTTAGATTTTTTTTTCAAAAGCACGTAAAAGAAAGAAAGAAAAGAAAATATTCAGATAAAAAAGGAAGGGAACGGCAGGTATTTAATGTATCAAATAGGGAGAATTTATGTAAATGGGAGGCAAGGAGATATTGACCAGAATTTATTTAATTGGTAAAATAATACTGAAGAACCACAGTCTAGTAATTGACAGAATATTACAAAAAAAATATATAATATGTAAAAAAAATAAAAGTATAATAGTAATAATATGATGCTGTGTGCAGAATATTCTGGTGTTGATTTTAGTGTGCGTTTGGCGACACTTAAAGTTGTGGAGGCCTAGGGGGGGGGGGGGGTCATCCAAAAGTGGGTTTTATTCCCGTAGTTGTGGGCACAGATGTGTGGATGTTTGAAGGAGCCTGTGGCCTATATTTGTAAAAGAAGGGTTAGGCGATGTGGACCGCCCGATATTCTTGTCAGATTTCACTATTCTGTTAAACCAAATATAAATTATTTTTTTTCTGGATCAATTCAAATGGAATGCCTTAATAAATAATTGAAGAACTTGAATTTAGATTTGTTGATCCTGACCGAGGAGGAAAAAAATAATAAGATGAAAAGTGCAAATGAATTAAAATAAATAATTAATGATTTTTATTTTTGAATAACAATAATAATAACATTGGAGATGAGCAAATAAAATATTCATCATGTGAGAGGTTGAGAAAACTTGTTATAAATAAAGTGAAGGGAAAGTTTGAAATTAATTAATTTATAATAATAATAATTTTTTCTATTAATTTTTTTTGTGAGATTATACGAAAAGTTTGGTGATAGAAAATGTTGTTAACATAAAAATTTGGTGAAGAGATAGATGATTTAATCCGCTGATGGAGGATAGAAATAACAACATTGTTTACAACAATTTTTGTGTAATGTTAATAGCATATGAGAATAATTTAAAATCGTTTATGGCATTTAAACAAACTAGAAGACCCGTGCTGCTCCGCAGCATTCACTTCAACAATCCTACAACACTTCTGTCCATATGACATTTGCATGTGTTCATGCTAGTGACCTGCACAGACATTTACGGTACCGTCCTTTTGGGTAAATGATGAAGTAGACTTATGAGATCAAATGTCCTCTCTGTGTGTGTGTGCCACTATTTACCCAGCGTAAGCTTAAAAGGCGCACGGACGTCAGGTTCCAGACGCAATTCTGAAAAGCCGAGGTGAACAGCTAACTCCAAACATATAATCTATACTCTTCTCTGAAGTACGTGAGTTGGCGACCACGGGACCCCAGCTGAGTCCGGCATTGCTTCCACTTACTTGTGCCGGGCTCCTCTTCGTCTTCTTTCCTGTCGACATCCCTTGGTCAACTCTTGTTCTTTTCCGACCCCAAAGGTATTAGGGTATCCGAGGCCTAGGGAGCCTTTCACATTCCTGCCTTAATTGGCCCCTGTCTCATCTTTCCTGTGGTTTCAGTCTACGTTGCATTTTGTAAGTCTTTTCGATCTACAGTAAATTGCATTTTGCTAGTGTTTTGAACCTCGATTGCATTTCTTTTCATTATATTTCCTTTTTCTTTAAGATCCCGCACTGATTTTGTCAATTGGGTCCCGTCTATCTAAATTCCATTTAGCGATTTCTTTTGCATCCACACTCCATTTTGTAGGTGTTTTCAGTCTACGTTGCATTTTGTAAGTCCTATCGATCTACAGTAAATTGCATTTTGCTACTGTTTTCAACCTCGATTGCATTTTGTAAGGATCGACAATCTAAATTGCCTTTTAGTAAGTCTTTCAATATAGGTGATGGGACTTTTGTGAGTATTTTGAATTTCAATTGCATTTAGTATTTTCAACCTAAACCGCTTTTTGCACGTATTTCGATCTAAATTGCATTTTGTATGGTGGTCATTTTGCAGGGATTTTGATTCTCAATTGCATTTTGTGGGTATTTTGAATCTAAATTACATTTTGTAAGTATTTTCAACCTAAATTGCATTCTGTAAGTATTGTCCATCCAATTGAGTAGTTTGAATCTACCATGCATTTTGTAAGCATTTTCAATTTCAATTGCATTTTGTAAGTATTTTTAATTTCACTTGCATTTTGTAAGTAAAATATTTCGACTCTACATTGCATTTTGTACGTATTTTGAACCTAACTTATATTTTGTGCGTATTTTTCAATCTATTCCTTTTGTGAGTGTTTTCGTTCTAAATTCCCTTTTGTAAGTATTACCGCTCCCCATTTAGTGAGTAGTTTCAATCTGAGTTCATTTTTGTAAGTATTTTTCTTCTCACTTAATGATGGTTTTCACTTCATTGTCATTTTCCCTATCACCCAGACCATTAGGGGCCGATAACCTAAATATTAGGCCCCTTAAATCAACAATTATCATCATCATCTCTGAAGTATTAACTCGACACGACTCGACAGTTTGATGCTGGCTGAAGGTAGGGTGATAGGTCGCTGGCAAGCTCGTAAACTCACTCTGAAGGTAGAAATTCAAATTTCCACTAAATGGAGATTGCTTGAAGAAATGAAAACGTAAAAACACTTACAGTGGTCGATGTGGGAGCTGTCTCGATCTTTCCTTCAGAACTTTTCGTGATGAACAATTCTCAGAGTATATCGATATTTTTAACGGTTTACCCAGCGTAAGCTTAAAAGAACCATAGACGTTAGGTTTTTCTTCAACTCGATTCACTGAAATCGTAACTGCTCGGCTTCTTTTGGTCATAAATATTTGTTTTCTACCTAATCCTTCATCTTAATCGAGAAATCCATCAAGTTGCTCTCGAGATTACCCGTTACATCCAAGAATTGGGAACTTCGTTTTATACTAAGTAGATAGAGATATCCACACAATTTAAGGCTAAAGCGGTACAATTTGGTGATTTGTCTACTTATGATACCAATGGTATACATTCAAAATAAAAGATGGGTCTCTTATATTTGAATTTATAGACGTACCGTAACTCTTGGGTAACATAATTATAAAGGTGTGAAAATTAATAGAATTAAATATAATAATATTAATTAGTCATAATTTATTTTATTCAAAATCATTTTATTGACCAACTTCTTTTGTTAACCTACTTAGTAGTGTTTCCTCTCCCGTGGAATTACACCTTTTCCCATAAGGAATTGCGTCTGGAAACTTTCAGATTATTGGATTTCGAGGGATATGTGAGCTGGGTCCGTTTTAAATTCTTCATTGACTTTAGAATTTAAGTCTGGTGATTTCAATGAATAGTTCATGAATCTTTGAATAGTTCAATAGCGTTCATCAGTTAAAAGACCCCAAATCCCTCTGCTCAAAATTCACACGTAAAGTAGAGTGAAGTAATAAAAACGAAACGTGTGGCATTTTGCATTTGCAAGGCTCCTATGGTAGTAGAAATTCTAAAAAATCATTTTAATTTGAGTTTCTTAAATTAAAATATAATTAGGAGTCTTGGTTAAACATTTGAAGTAATTTCATCGCCTTGTAAACATACTTAGTTCATTAAACCGTGAAAAGTAAACATGCAATTTTGGAAAACTGACATCGAATCTAATAATTTGCACACCTCTGTAAAGACAGCTATCACCCCCACCACTACGGATAGAATAGTAAGTAAAGGCGATTGATGAGAAATGAAAAGATAACTCACACAGAAGGAATTAATATGTATTAAGCTGTAAATTTGATTGAGTATAACTTAGTTATAGAACTGGGGGAATGAAAGAACAGGAAGTAAAATAGTAATCACCGATGTAGGACAATATCACTTTTTTACCATTACCACATGACAATTATCGAATTAGGGATTCGGACGTCCTTGTATAATTTTTATTTAATCTGTGCCCCGTTTGCTGAGGCCTTAGCTCCTCCGCAACATTCTTTTCAACATTCTAATAGTACTTCCTTCCATACGACATTTTCTGTTCGCTTGCCTTTTGGTTCTATTTGAACTTTGACGTCATGAAAGGATTTTGCTCGCGATAGTGCGACGTACAGTTGTCCGTGGCTAAACACCGGTTGAGGTAAATAAATGCCTACTTGATCTAGTGTTTGACCTTGAGCTTTATTGATAGTTATACAAATAGCCAAAAGTACTGGAAACTGCCTCCTTTTGAAGGAAAACGGCATGGAAGTATTTGATGGTGTAAGGTAAAGGCAAGGAAGTAGGACATTGCTTCCAACATTTACGCCAGTAATAATTTCCAGGTGTAAGCAATTGTCATGCATCTTCCGAACCAACAGTCTAGTACCGTTCGACAGAACTTGGGTAACATTAATATTTCTCAGCAAAATAACAATTGAGCCCTCTTTTAGTCAAAGGATATGAGGTAGCAATCCACTTGTGTCTATGTTGTCTAAAAATTCTGTTGGGAACTGTAGAAGTTCACTCTCATCTTCAGTAATCAAATTATTCACACTGATGTAAGTTCTTGATGATCCTGGGATTATCTCTAAAACTTTGTCATTGATTTCTTTACAGTGTTCATTTTTAGGTGCAAAAATCGCAATTTTTGAAAAGCGTGAAATATCTTTCAGTGTGGAAACTTTGTTTCCATATATTTAAGTGATGATATCAGTTTTGCAATGATAGAGGGTGGTAAGTCGACTAATTCTGAATTTTCTCCATCGACGTGAGGATATTCACCGTTACCAATTTGTATCAATAAATTTGCAAAGTCACGTTGATCTGTATTCGCTCGCATATTTTTGTTGAGTTTAAAAATTTTGAATAGGCTAATGGCCACAAAGGAGAGAACCTTACTGACATTTGAACTGAAGCTGCTCTAGATGCGTGAGGTACAACAGGCAATACCTGCCTAAAATCTCCACCTAAGATGATAATTCCTCCGAAAAGCACGTCGTTATTCATGATGTCCTTGAGCAGCCGAATTACACACATCAACGCGTGCTTATTAGCCTTAGGGGCTTCATCAATGATAATAATTGCTGAACGAATATAAAAAGCTACCTTGCTGTTAACTTTTATTCCTGATACAGAACTTACATGTAAATGTAGAGGTAACTTGAACTGGCTGTGTACAGTGCGCCCCTGACGTAGTAACATTGCTGCAATACCAGTCCATGCAACAGAAACTATATTTAACCCCAAATTTGTGCAACTGTGAATCAAGCATTGGAAAAGAAATGTTTTCCCGGTGCCCCCTGGACCGTCAATGAAACATGCATTACCGGTACTCATCCTTTCATTGCCGTTTTGTACTAACCCCAAAATTTCTGTAATTATAGCCTTTGGTTTTCATTAGCTTGGTTTATCATTAAGTTTTGGATAATTCATTGGTAAATTTGTCTGAGGGAAATTATCAATAATAGCTGGCAATTGAAATAGCTGGCTTAATTCATTCCATTCCTGACCCGGTCGGAGACTGAAAGCAGGCTGTGGATTTTCATTTTTCAGCTGGCAATTCTAGAGAAGTAATGGGAATACCCTGGAGCATTAATGTATTAGAAATATGTATAAGAGTGAACTGATATGCAATGTTAGGTTCGTGAAACTGCTGATAATCTTCTGATAATGAATTATTGAAAATTTCCCGTAACTGTCTTACATTTGAAGGGGTCTGAAAGATACATATGTAAGAAAACAGTTGTCGTAACTGAGAAGGCATCTGAAATTGTGACGTTTCTGCCAAACAACGCTGCCATTCAGAATCATTAATCAGCAAACCTCGCTCCTTAGCTGTTTCTTTAAAAGTAGAATAGACAACGGCTTTGTATGTTCGTAGATCCTGGAAGCTGGTAGCACCTATGACGTGAAGCAAAAACAGGCGTAAATAATACCTTTCTGTTTCTGTAGGCGAAACATTGTACATTCTGCCTATAGTTTTTGAAACATTTTTCCTTTTTTGCCACTGGCAGTTGCTATTATTTCAGACGTAATGTATTGGTGTTTCAGTATATATATACGGACTTCTGGCTTGCGAATCTTGATTTAACTTGAACAGCGCAACTGTGCTTGAAGTAAAATGTCAGGAGCGTTATCATTTTTAAAATAGATATTTTGCAAGTTTGGCAAGTGAACTGCTAATCGCACGATAGAATGTGACTGTTCATGCATGGGAAATGAAAATATCCTGTATGCGGCTTCTGTTGGACCAGCATTTAGGAAAGAAGTAATTTCATCGTAGTTCACCGTTTCGCCTTCAGGACACATTTTAACATGGCAGCAGTCATGACCTTTATACACATACTTGTGGACGTATTTAACACTCCGAACACTTGAGCATAATTCAACATAAATATGAGCTTGAAAGTAAAGTAAAAGAAATGGATTGTGGGGAACAATGAATCGACTATCGATTTCAATGTCAATGCCTCGAATTGTTTTTACAATAACCCGTCCACTATTTATTCTCCTATACGAAGGATAACCATTGGCGTTATCTTTGGTCTCTTCCTGAAACTGTTTAGGGAAATCTTTCTTACATACGCCATCTTTCATACGGACTGAAGAAGGATTCAAAGATCCGCAAGGGCCATGTACCATATGACGCCTTACCAACTCGTATAGCGCTTCATCCTTGAGATCTGGTATTTCGGCAGACATCACACTGTCAATGTCAGAAATTAATCAATCGTAGCAATTCCTTTTCTCTGCAATGGAAAACTCGCACTACAATATCAGGCCTATCATTAGCCGTTTCCCAAGGATGATTGCTGTTAAGTATTTCGGCCAGCCCGCATTACAAGTGAACGTTATGAATAAATATGGCTTTCCAAACTTCCTCACTATCGCCATCGCATCCTGGTAATTTTGCATCATATTCCTTGGGCTACCTGTAAAAGAAGATGGCAAATCTACAATACGACCGACTCTGAGATTTTCATTTTCGGCTCTTACATGCAAGGCGTCTGCTAAACCGGCATATGTATCAACTCACATCTTCGTTTGTTGATGACGTATATATTTTAACCGGTCACCTTCCATACGATAGTAGTAATCCACGAATAGCTGTTGATTCAATTTACCAGCGTTAATAAGGGGATTGAAATCGAACTCAGCTCCTAAACCTCGAATGGCAATTCTGTACAGAATATACTCACGCATTGTGACAGTATGACTTATTTTAATTTGACTCACTCCAGCAGTTGGCATTGAAATGTGCCAACCAGACTCTCCGCAAGGCCAAATCAAGGTATAACACATAAGATCACAGTGCATACTATCATAATCAACATTCCTCAAGCCACCTTCTCTCTCATATACTGCAATGTGTCGATGAGATGGTGGAGCTCCATCAACAGTTCCAAATACAGCAGCAATTTCTGAACATGTGGGGTCATTATAACGTCTTGGATTTGAGGAAGGTTCGTGATATAAACGCATTACCAATTCCTTTAGACGACGATTTTCTTCTAGAGCTGACTTTTTCTCTTCACTTACTTTCTGGTGCATTGTTTTATAATAGCACACGTAAGGATTGGGCTGATCTAGTAAACGATTTAAAAGACTGAGGGTATCTTCTCTCAGTTCGTGATTAGCATCATTCAGTAGCCTTACATCATTTGCCTCTGAAAATTCTAAGATGTATAATTGGCCATATTAACTGTTTTCCTGTTTTCTGGCATATAAAGGGGAAATTCTATGATGAATGACACCTTTGATTTTGAAACAGTAAGACCCATGGCTCGGTAGTAGCTCAGCAGTAGCACCAAAGGATGCAAACGACATAGCATTCGTATACTGCCGAACATTTTTTCTAAAATGTTTACTGATTTCGTGACAATTCGTAAACAACTGCTTAATTACCGGAAGTATTATGTATGGTGGAAGTTTCACCTTGCCATCGCTACAAGAAAAAGAAAAGTGACCACTTGTATTTTTCTCTTTTGAAAAGTATACAGCTGAGCAGTAGTGACAAATGTTACACATACTTCCAATTGAGGATGGTTCTATGTAGGGAATAGTATCAAAAATAGCACATCGATAAGTGGCTGAGAACGGTTTTGTGACAATCTGTTTCTGATATCGATTTGAGTCGCGTAGTGCTCGTTTCTGTTTCTTGGTATTGACGTTTTCGACCATACTTGACTCTGAGTTAGCACTGATATCTAGGACGTCATAATGACCGTTCCGGCCATCTCCAGAATACAGTAAGGAAATTATTCTATTTGGTGGCGTATTTTCGGCTTTTACAGTATGCGTTTTATTATTAGTAACTATGTTAATATTCATTTCGTAAACTTGAGCAGCGGCAACTAACTCAACATGACCTCCATGAATACCATTCATAGACATATGCATTTTGTAATCATCGCTCGTATTGATAGCAGTTTCGTATTGTTGCTAACAATAAAGGAATAATAAGTATTCCAATTGTCTGTAACATGTTGAAGAATTCGTTTTCTAACCTTTGCAAATAAACTCTGATTGTTGTACACAATATGCCAATGCCCTGAACAGACAATTTGCGTCACCTTTAATTCTTATCACATTTTGTCTCTGGCTAACTGGTTCTGAGGTTCGCTTCCGACATGTTCCTGGGGTTTTACTGCACGCAAACCCACTCTTAGTTTGAAACTGTAAATCAGCCACTGAATCGAGTGACTTGGCATCCACGTTCTCAACAGAGTTAGGACTGATACCGGTATTTAAGACGTCATAATGACCGTTCCACCCATCCCCAGAGTATAGCAGTGTTTTATTATTAGTGACTAGCAGGTACCCGCGGCTTCGCTCGCGATCAAGACAATGAGGACGATGCATTATTGCTGATAATATAATAATAATAATAATAATATCATATGGCCTCGGGTGCCGGATGCCAACTTTGTAATTTGACACCCAGAGGGTAGCTTGCGTCGAATTTCGTTGTTTCTTGAATCACTATGAAACTTCAAGGAGGTTAGTTATCTAAGCTCCTTGAACACTATAGCGCTTTCTAGTAGAGAAATGAGGAACTTTGTGTTGGCGGAAAATCCCGAGATTAATTTTGCCATTATGAACACGGCCTACTGAATTCAAATGGGTTCTTTGACATGCCAACATCGATTGACATGCGTGTCGTATTTTTGCCGCCTTTCAAAAATCACTTACCACGACCAGGAGCGAACCTGCAATCTTGGGGTTAGTACACCGACACGCTATACACTCATCTACCTGGCAAGCATTGCTGATAATTGGTCTATTCTATTACAGCAATCGCGGTTACAGGTGGGTCCATTGTAATTCTGAAAATGTTGATACATACAGTACAGTATATTGATATGAGCAGCAAAGTGGGAATTTTATAGAGTTGTGAAAGTCTGCAGGGTACGATGTTACATTATTTGAACACATTTTAGAATTACGATTTTGGTTTTGCCATCTTCTGCTGACCATTTTTTTGTCTGGATACTCGCGAGAACGCCACATACAGTTGCCTATGGGAAAAAATGGTTTTGTCTAAATGTACACCTGCTGCTGTTAAGTGTGTGTCATTGCGCTTTGTTAATATAAATTGCGAATATTGTTTGAAGAGGGAACTGCACTCTTGCACACTGGAATGGCAAATCTATCGGAATATGGAGAATTAAAAGTAGGCGTATATTTCCTTAAGTTATTCTGGGTGTAATTTTGCCAGACTTATTTGATGATTTGAACGTCAATATGTCACTATTAATAGACCTATATAGTAAAATATCTCTCACCTTGGACGCTGATGTACATTATGCAGTCTCTTCTAGTGTTACATCCCAGGGATTGAAATTCTCCAACAACCCTTTTGCCTCACATGCCTCTCTAATTAATTAAAATTCCAGATTGTTGTTGTTTGAGTCTTCAGTTTTTTGACAGGTTTGATGCAGCCCTCCATGCCTCCCTTTCCTGGTCAACCCGTACAGTTCTTGTCCTCGACCCTCCCATCCATAACTAAGCTTGCTATTCCTGGGTGTGTTAATATGTGTTGTACCATCTTATCTCTTCTCTTCATTAGCAGTCGCCAGAATCATCTCTCCTCTCCCACTCGTCTTAATAGCTCTTCATTTGTTACCCTATCTACCCATCTGATCTTCATCATTCTCCTTTAAAACCACATTTCAAATGCCTCAATTGTCCTCTTTTCTGATGCACCATTAGTCCAAGTTTCACTTCGTTATAGTGTCACGCTCCAGACAAAAGCTTTAAAAAATGACTTCCTAATACCTAAATGTATATTCGATGTCAACAGATTCCTTTTCTGTAGAAATGCTTCCTTGCCTGAGTCAACCTGCTTTTTATATCCTCTTTGCTTCGTCCATCACTGGTTATCTTGCTTCCTAAGTAACAGAAGTCTCCTACTTCCCGTAGCGTTTCACCTACCAATTTGAGGTCCATAGAGTTTTCTGATTTATTTCGGCTGAATTCCAAAAATTTTGTTTTACATTTATTGATTTTCATCATGAATTCTTTCCTCAAGACGGAGTCCTTACCATTCAAAAACTCGTTCAAATCCTCTGGCGTATCGGCCAAGATGACGATGTCATCAGCAAACCTCAGACATGAAATTATTTCTCCTTGAATCTTCACTCCCACTTTAAATTTGTCTCCAATTTCATGATTATTGTGTTTTTAGAGATCTTTGAAATGCGTTGCCCTCGCACATGGTGTAGATGCATTGTCAAAGGAAAACATTCCATGTTACGAACATGGGCCGCATAACCTGTACCGAAAGCCTATTCTGGACAGCAGTTCCTTGAACTCAGATTTGCCAACATTTTATTGTATGTTTCCATGTGGTATATGTCTGTACCTAAACATACAGAAGAGTGCTTTAAAAATCATGTCTTGTGTAAATTTTAGAAAAGGTGGTGAGTGTGGTTTTTGCCGGAGTGGATACTCGCTCGTAGAAATTCTTTTCAGTAAAATAGACTGGTTCACAATTTTGTAAGTGCACATTGAGGTACGTGACGGCGGGATGCCTTAAGTGTTACGGAAACGGCAATAGCCGCCACAGAGCTTCGTTGCTACTGAAATAACGACCAGACTGATATTTCTACTTAACTGTACGGGATTTGAAGGCCCAGTGTTTATTAAATTGAACGTAGCTATATCGCTACCTTTATTTAGTAGCCGCAACTGTAGTGATTAAAAATTAAAAGTGGTATTGGAAGGCGCTACACCTAATTTTTTTACCCCTGGCTTTACAGACCATGAGGGGCCTAGGCCTATCATGCGACCGCTTCCCAGCCATTTGGCCTGCAGATATTGTGGTGACGCGTGGTCAGTGCATCGTGTCCCCTCGGCCGTTAATCTTGTTTTTCGTGACCGGCGCGCTGCCTCTCTATCAGACAGCTACTCAATTGTCCTCAAGAAGCTGAGTGAACTCCGTTGCAGTCCTCACGTCAGTGTCTAAAATTTCTGACGGAGCCGGGAATCGAACCCGGGGCCTCCGGTTGGGAGGCAGGCGCGCCACCCTGTTCTTATTGTGTTTATACAAATCTTGAAAAAGATAATAAATGGATTGGCATTGCCTCCTACGGGGATATATAGAAAATCGGATGTCATGCCTTCAGATTCAGTTGCCATGGAAACGGACTTGCCATTAGTTCATCAGTTTATCAGAGTGAATATAGTTTTCTGCGAATATCTTTGAAACTGTTGGTTTTAGGGCCTTAACATGTGGTTTTCGGTGTCCCGTAGGGACCCACCGAGTATTATTTCTCGCATAGAGAGGCGTAAAATGAGCTTTGTCCGGTCTTTATGCGACAACTTCGATATTTTGTCCCAGTTGAGTATTTTTGGTGACTTTTCAGTTATGTTGCCCGTTCCACGGGAACAATGATTTATTTCCGGATGAAAGGCAGCCTATATGTTATCCCAGGGTATAAGCTGTCTCCATATCAATTTTCACCCAAATCCGTCCAGCCGTTTTAGTGTCAAGAGGTAACAAACTAACACACACACGCACACACAGATTTTCACAATTATAATATACTAGCAGGTACCCGCGGCTTCGCTCGCGATCAAGACAATGGGGACGATGCATTATTGCTGATAGTTGGTTTATTCTATTACAGCAATCGCGGCTACAGGTGGGTAGATTCAAATTCTGAGAATTCTGATACATACAGTATATAGATATGAGCAGCAAAGTGGGAATTTTATAGAGTTGTGAACACATTTGAAAATTTTAGTTTTGGTTTTGCCATCTTCTGCTGAGACATAACGATTTTGTTGTCCGGATACTCGCCAGCACGCCACATACAGTTGTCCATGGGAAATAATGGTTTTGTCTAAACGTACACCTGGAATGGCAAATCTATCTGAATATGGGGAATTAAAAGTATTTTTCCTTAAGCTATTCTGGGTATAATTTTGCCACACTTATTGATGATTTGAACGTCAACATGTCGCTATTAATAGACCTATAGTAAAATATCTCTCACCTTGGTCGCTGATGTACATTATGCAGTCACTTCCAGTGTTACATCCCAGGGATTGAAATTCTCCAACAACCCTTTTGTCTCACATGCCTCTCTAAGTAATTAAAATTCCCGATTGTTGTTGTTTGAGTCTTAAGTTTTTTGACTGGTTTGATGCAGCCCTCCATGCCTCGCTCTCCTGAGCTAAACGTTTCATCACTACATAGCTACCACACCCTACATCCGAGGCAATCTGTATAACCCTGGTCTACCCCTACAGTTCTTGTCCTTGACCCTCCCATCCATAACTAAGCTTGCTATTCCCGGGTGTCTTAATATGTGTCGTACCAACCTATCTCTTCTCTTCATTAGCAGTCGCCAGAAACATCTCTCCTCTCCCACTCGTCTTAATAGCTCTTCATTTGATACCCTATCTAACCATCTGATCTTCATCATTCTCCCGTAACACCACATTTCAAACGCTTCAATTCTCCTCTTTACTGCAGCACCATTAGTCCAAGTTTCACTTCCTTATAGTGACTCAAAAGCTTTCAAAAATGACATCCTAATACCTAAATGTATATTCGATATCAAGAGATTCCTTTTTGTGTAGAAATGCTTTCCTTGCCTGAGCCAACCTGCTTTTTATATCCTCTTTGCTTCGTCCATTACTGGTTATTTTGCTTCCTAAGTACCGGTAACAGAAGTCTCCTACTTCCCGTAGCGTTTCACCTGCCAATTTGATGTCCATAGAGGTTTCTGATTTATTTCGGCTGCATTCCAATAATTTTGTTTTACATTTATTGATTTTCATCATGAATTCATTCGTCAAGACGGAGTCCATACCATTCAAAAACTCGTTCAAATCTTCTGGCGTATTGGCCAAGATGACGATGTCATCAGCAAATCTCAGAGATGAAATTATTTCTCCTTGAATCTTCACTCCGACTTTAAATTGTTCTCCAATTTCCTGATTATTGTGTTTTTAGAGATCTTTGAAATGCGTTGCCCTCGCACATGGTGTAGATGCATTGTCAAAGGAAAACATTCCATGTTACGAACATGGGCCGAATAACCTGTACCGAAAGCCTATTCTGGACAGCAGTTCCATGAACTCAGATTTGCCAACATTTTATTGTATCTTTCCATGTGGTATGTCTCTGTACCTCAACATACAGAAGAGTGCTTTAAAAATCATGTCTTGTGTAAATTTTGGAAAATGTAGTGAGAGTGGTTTTTGCCGGAGTGGATACTCGCTAGTAGAAATTCTTTTCAGTAAAATAGACTGGTTCACAATTTGGTAAGTGCACATTGAGCTTCTGGCGTATTGGCCAAGATGACTATGTCATCAGCAAATCTCAGAGATGAAATTATTTCTCCTTGAATCTTCACTCCGACTTTAAATTGTTCTCCAATTTCCTGATTATTGTGTTTTTAGAGATCTTTGAAATGCGATGCCCTCGCACATGGTGTAGATGCATTGTCAAAGGAAAACATTCCATGTTACGAACATGGGCCGAATAACCTGTACCGAAAGCCTATTCTGGACAGCAGTTCCTTGAACTCAGATTTGCCAACATTTTATTGTATCTTTCCATGTGGTATGCCTCTGTACCTCAACATACAGAAGAGTGCTTTAAAAATCATGTCTTGTGTAAATTTTGGAAAATGTAGTGAGAGTGGTTTTTGCCGGAGTGGATACTCGCTAGTAGAAATTCTTTTCAGTAAAATAGACTGGTTCACAATTTGGTAAGTGCACATTGAGATATATGACGGCGGGATGCCTTAAGTGTTAAGGAAACGGCAATAGCCGCCTAAGAGCTTCGTTGCTATTGAAATTATGACCAGACCGATATTTGTACTTAACTATACGTGATTTGTGAGCCCAGCGTTTATGAAATTGAACGTAGCTATATCGCTACCTTTATTTAATAGCCGCTACTGTAGTGTTTAAAAATGAAAGGTGGTATTAGAAGGCGCTTCCCCTAATATTTTTTACCCCTGGCACTACAGCCCATGAAGGGCCTAGGCCTATCATGCGACCGCTTCCCAGCCATTTGGCCTGCAGATATTGTGGTGACGCGTGGTCAGTGCATAGTGTCCTCTCAGCCGTTAATCTTGTTCTTCGTGACGGGCACGCTGCCTCACAGCTACTCAATTGTCCTCACGAATCTGAGTTCAGCCCGTTGAAGCCCTCACGTCAGTGTCTAAAATCTCTGACGGAGCCGGGAATCGAACCCGGGGCCTCCGGACGGGAGGCAGGCGCGCTACACTGTTCTTATTGTGTTTATATATATCTTGAAAAAGATAATAAATGAATTGGCATTGCCTCCTAGAGGGATATATAGAAAATCGGCCATTTGGCCTGCAGATATTGTGGTGACGCGTGGTCAGTGCATAGTGTCCCCTCTGCCGTTAATCTTGTTCTTCGTGACCGGCGCGCTGCCTCACAGCTACACAATTGTCCTCACGAATCTGAGTTCAGCCCGTTGCAGCCCTCACGTCAGTGTCTAAAATCTCTGATGGAGCCGGGAATCGAACCCGGGGCCTCCGGACGGGAGGCAGGCGCGCTACACTGTTCTTATTGTGTTTATATATATCTTAAAAAAAGATAATAAATGAATTGGCATTGCCTCCTAGAGGGATATATAGAAAATCGGATGTCATACCTTGAGGTAGTGTTGCCATGGAAACGGCCTTGCGATTAGTTCATCAATCAGAGCGAAGATAGTTTTCTGCGAATATCTTTGAAACTGTTGGTTTTAGAGCCTTAAAATGTAGTTTTCGGTGTCCCGTAGGGACACACCGAGTATTGTTTCTTGCATCGAGGGGAGTAAAATGAGCTTTGTCCGGTCTTTATGCGACAACTTCGATATTTTGTCCTGGTTGAGTATTTTTGGTGACTTTTCAGTTATGTTGCCCATTCCACGGGAACAATGATTTATTTCCGGACAAAAGGCAGCCTATATGTTATCCCATGGTATAAGCTGTCTCCATTTCAAATTTCATCCAAATCCGTCCAGCCGTTTTAGTGTCAAGAGGTAACAAACTAACACACACACACACACACACACGGACACACAGATTTTCACAATTATAATATATATAGGGATATAGGGACTAGCAGGTACCCGCGGCTTCGCTCGCGATCAAGACAATGGGGACGATGCATTATTGCTGATAATTGGTTTATTCTATTACAGCAATCGCGGCTACAGGTGGGTAGATTCAAATTCTGAAAATTCTGATACATACAGTATATAGATATGAGCAGCAATGTGGGAATTTTATAGAGTTGTGAACACATTTGAAAACTTAATTTTGATTTTGCCATCTTCTGCTGAGACATAACGATTTTGTTGTCCGGATACTCGCCAGCACGCCACATACAGCTGATGTCCATGGGAAAAAATGGTTTTGTCTAAACGTACACCTGGAATGGCAAATCTATCTGAATATGGGGAATTAAAAGTATTTTTCCTTAAGCTATTCTGGGTATAATTTTGCCACACTTATTGATGATTTGAACGTCAACATGTCGCTATTAATAGACCTATAGTAAAATATCTCTCACCTTGGTCGCTGATGTACATTATCCAGTCACTTCCAGTGTTACATCCCAGGGATTGAAATTCTCCAACAACCCTTTTGCCTCACATGCCTCTCTAAGTAATTAGAATTCCCGATTGTTGTGATTTGAGTCTTCAGTTTTTTGACTGGTTTGATGCAGCCCTCCATGCCTCGCTCTCCTGAGCTAATCGTTTCATCACTACATAGCTACCACACCCTACATCCGAGGCAATCTGTATAACCCTGGTCTACCCCTACAGTTCTTGTCCTTGACCCTCCCATCCATAACTAAGCTTGCTATTCCTGGGTGTCTTAATAAGTGTCGTACCAACCTATCTCTTCTCTTCATTAGCAGTCGCCAGAAACATCTCTCCTCTCCCACTCGTCTTAATAGCTCTTCATTTGATAACCTATCTAACCATCTGATCTTCATTATTCTCCCGTAACACCACATTTCAAACGCTTCAATTCTCCTCTTTACTGCAGCACCATTAGTCCAAGTTTCACTTCCTTATAGTGACTCAAAAGCTTTCAAAAATGACATCCTAATACCTAAATGTATATTCGATGTCAAGAGATTCCTTTTTGTGTAGAAATGTTTTCCTTGCCTGAGCCAACCTGCTTTTTATATTCTCTTTGCTTCGTCCATTACTGGTTATTTTGCTTCCTAAGTACCGGTAACAGAAGTCTCCTACTTCCCGTAGCGTTTCACCTGCCAATTTGATGTCCATAGAGGTTTCTGATTTATTTCGGCTGCATTCCAATAATTTTGTTTTACATCTATTGATTTTCATCATGAATTCATTCGTCAAGACGGAGTCCATACCACTCAAAAACTCGTTCAAATCTTCTGGAGTATTGGCCAAGATGACGATGTCATCAGCAAATCTCAGAGATGAAATTATTTCTCCTTGAATCTTCACTCCGACTTTAAATTGTTCTCCAATTTCCTGATTATTGTGTTTTTAGAGATCTTTGAAATGCGTTGCCCTCGCACATGGTGTAGATGCATTGTCAAAGGAAAACATTCCATGTTACGAACATGGGCCGCATAACCTGTACCGAAAGCCTATTCTGGACAGCAGTTCCTTGAACTCAGATTTGCCAACATTTTATTGTATCTTTCCATGTGGTATGTCTCTGTACCTCAACATACAGAAGAGTGCTTTAAAAATCATGTCTTGTGTACATTTTGGAAAATATAGTGAGCGTGGTTTTTGCCGGAGTGGATACTCGCTAGTAGAAATTCTTTTCAGTAAAATAGACTGGTTCAAAATTTGGTAAGTGCACATTGAGGTATATGACGGCGGGATGCCAGTAGAAATTCTTTTCAGTAAAATAGACTGGTTCACAATTTGGTAAGTGCACATTGAGGTATATGACGGCGGGATGCCTTAAGTTTTAAGGAAACGGCAATAGCCGCCTCAGAGCTTCGTTGCTATTGAAATTATGACCTGACCGATATTTGAACTTAACTATACGGGATTTGTGAGCCCAGTGTTTAATAGCAGCTACTGTAGTGTTTAAAAATTAAAGGTGGTATTAGAAGGCGCTTCCCCTATTTTTTTTTACCCCTGGCACTACAGCCCATGAAGGGCCTAGGCCTACCATGCGACCGCTTCCCAGCCATTTGGCCTGCAGATATTGTGGTGACGCGTGGTCAGTGCATAGTGTCCCGTCAGCCGTTAATCTTGTTCTTCGTGACCGGCGCGCTGCCTCACAGCTACTCAATTGTTTTCACGAATCTGAGTTCAGCCCGTTGCAGCCCTCACGTCAGTGTCTAAAATCTCTGACGGAGCCGGAAATCGAACCCGGGGCCTCCAGAGGAGAGGCAGGCGCGCTACCCTGTTCTTATTGTGTTTATATATATCTTGAAAATGATAATAAATGAATTGGCATTGCCTCCTAGAGGGATATATAGAAAATCGGATGTCATACCTTGAGGTAGTGTTGCCATGGAAACGGACTTGCGATTAGTTCATCAATCAGAGCGAAGATAGTTTTCTGCGAATATCTTTGAAACTGTTGGTTTTAGAGCCTTAAAATGTAGTTTTCGGTGTCCCGTAGGGACACACCGAGTATTGTTTCTTGCATCGAGGGGAGTAAAATGAGCTTTGTCCGGTCTTTATGCGACAACTTCGATATTTTGTCCTGTTTGAGTATTTTTGGTGACTTTTAAGTTATGTTACCCATTCCACGGGAACAATGATTTATTTCCGGACGAAAGGCAGCCTATATGTTATCCCATGGTATAAGCTGTCTCCATTTCAAATTTCATCCAAATCCGTCCAGCCGTTTTAGTGTCAAGAGGTAACAAACTAACCCACACACTCACACACACACACACGGACACACAGATTTTCACAATTATAATATATACTATCTGAAGTACCCGTGCTTCGCTACGGGTCGTAAATAAATCAAAATGTGAAGGTGACAGTTAAAACAGGGGATAGGCGAGGTGCTGCGCAGAGGGAGATTAAGGATGGAACATTTTGTCCAACTACACCGCTCTGCCTTGACCGTGTTTTATAGCACACATTTAGGTTTTACTCGCTAACGGTTGGAGATACATTTCGGATAGAAAATGCAATTTTTAACCTCGTACATGCCATCAAAAGTTTGCTATTTCTTAGCGTTCTCTTTTTATTTGAAATGGAAATATGAAAGTTTAAAACCAAAGGGTAGAGTGACGTCACTAAAATGGTCGCCATCTTTAAAAGTGCAAAGTATTGAAATCAAAAGTAACCTGTATGTTAACCAGGTAAATCTGCTACTTCCATGTAAAATTCATGTAAATCGGACCAGTGGTACTTGCGTGATTGAGTAATACACAGACACACACACACCATCTCATTTTTAGTCTCGCTTCGCTCGCGTCATAGTCGTGTCATATTGTTATTCAATGAAATGCAGGTTTAACCCCATTAACACCCCTTTAGAATCTGAATATCCAAAAATCCCTCCTTAGTAGATCTTTTCGACACACGACAAACATATCCTCAAAATATCACTCTTCTAACATTAATAGTTTTGGTTGGTCGATGAGAGCGAACATCCAAAAATCCTTCCTTAGTGGACGTTTTTCTTCCAGAATTTCACCCCTCCCCATAGGCCCCTTAAATTGGATTTTTGAAAAGACGGTCGAACACCTATTTATTTTATTTATTTATTTATTTATTTATTTTTAAGCTGATTGATTTCCTCCGAGTTTCAAACTCCTCGCCTATGTCGTTTAAGAGATACACGCTCCATTAAGAATCTTTCAACCCCCACTTTTCATCCCTTTCACCTCATAATATACACTATATCGAAAAACCATTAGACATGTGTCAGCTTATTTTTAATGATTAGTATATATGCCAAGTATCAATCCCCAAATGAAACCACTCGTGAGATATTGTTATTCAATGAAATGCACGTTTACCCCCTTAACACCTATTTAGAACCTGAATATTCAAAACTCTTACCTTAGTGGATGTTTTCGACATAAAACGAACATGTCTGGCTGCGTGGCTCAGGGGTAACGTTCTCGCTTACTGAGCCCAAGGTTGCAGGTTCGAAACCTGGCGCAGTCAGCTGGCATTTGAGGGTGCGCAAATGCGAGGGAGCCGTGTCAGTACATTTACTGGCACGTTAAAGATCCCCTTCGGGGCAAAATTCCGGCACCCCGGCGTCTCTAAAAGCCAGGGTAGTTAAAAGGGACGTAAAACCAATAACATTATTATTAAAACGAACATATCCCCAAAATTTCATGTTTCCAACTTCAATAATTTTGGCTGGGCGATGATGAGTGAGTGAGTCAGTCAGGACATTTTATTTCATTTATATATGATAATTTCACCCCTCCACATGAACCCCTTAAATTGGATTTATGAAACAAATGGTCGAACACCTATTTACTTATTTAAAGCTGATTTCCCCCTGAGTTTGATGAGTGAGTAAGTGAGTCAATCAGTTAGGACACTTTCTTTCCTGTTTTATCACCCCAGAATTTCACCCCTCTCCAAGGGCCCCTTAAATTGGATTTATGAAAAAACGGTCGAACACATATTTACTTGTATTTTAAGCTGTTTTATCCCGCCGAATTTCAAACTTCTCGCCTATGTCGTTTAAGAGATACACGCTCCGTTAAGAATCCCTCAATCCCCAATTTTCACCCCTTTCACCTCATAATATACACGACATCGATAAACCTTTAGATATATGTCTGATTATTTTTAATGATTAGTTTATATACCGAATATCACATCCCCAAAGAAACAACTCATGAGATATCGTTATTCAATGAAATGCACGTTTACCCCCTTAACTTCTCTTTAAAACCCGAATAAATAAAAATCATTCTTTAGTTGACGTTTTGACATACAGCGAACATATTCCCAAAATTTCATTTTTCCAACATTAATAGTTTTCGCTGGGCGCGATGAGTGAGTGAGTCAGACAGGACATTTTCTTTCAATTATTTTTACCAGAATTACACCCCTCCCCATGGGCCCCATAAATTGGATTGATGAAAAAACGCTTGAACACCTATTAAGTTATTTTTTTAGCTGTCTGTTTCCCCTGAGTTTGATGAGTGAGTTAGTCAGTCAGTCAGGACACTTTCTCTCCTTTCCCCCCCCCCAGAATTTCACCCCACCCCATTGGACCTTTAAATTAATTTATGAAAAAACGGTCGAACACCGATTTACTTAATTTTTTAGCTGATTTTTTTTCGCTGAGTTTCAAATTTCTCGCCTATGTCGTTTAAGAGATAGGCCTACACGCTCCGTTAGGAATCCTTCAACCCCCAATTTTCACCCCTTTCACCTCATAATAATACACCACATCGAAAAACCCTTAGACACATGTCTGCTTATTTTTAATGATTAGTTTATATGCCGAGTATCACATCCACAGATGAAACCACTCGTGAGATATTGTTATTCAATGAAATGCAGGTTTAACCCCCTTAAGACCCCTTTAGAGCCTGAATATCCAAAAATCCTCCCTTAGTGTACGGTTTTGAGATACAACGAACATATCCCCAGAATGCCATGGTTCCAACTTCAATATTTTTGACTGGGCGATTATGAGTGAATGAGTCAGGACATTTTCTTTCATTTTTTCCTTCAGAATTTCATCCCTCCCGATGAACCCCTTCAATATGATTGATCAAAAAAACTGTCGAACAGCTATTAACTTACTTTAAAGCAGTTCCCCCTCCCCCCTGAGTTTGATGAGTGAGTCAGTCAGTCAATCAGTTAGGACACTTTATTTCCTGTTTCCCCCCCCCTCCCCCCAGAATTTCACCCCTCCCCATGGGCCCCTTAAATTGGATTTATGAAAAAACGGTCAAACACATATTTACTTTTTTTTTTTTGCTGATTGTTTTCCGCTGAGTTTCAAACTCCTCACCTATGTCGTTTAAGAGATACACGCTCCGTTAGGAATCTTTTCATCCCCACTTTTCACCCCTTTCACCTCATAATATACACCACATCGAAAACCCCTCAGAGACGTGTCTTCTTCCTTTTTAATGATGAGTTTATATGTCGTGTATCATATCCCCCAATGAAACCAATCGGGAGATATTGTTATTCAATGGAATGCAGGTTTAACCCCCTTAAGACCCCTTCAGAACCTGAATATCCGAAAATCCTCCCTTAGTAGACGGTTTTGACATACAATGAACATATCCCCAAACTGTCATGTTTCTAACTTCAATAATTTTGGCTGGGCGATGATGAGTGTGTGAGTGAGTGAGTGAGTGAGTCAGGCAGGACATTATCTTTCAATTTTCTTTTTTCAGAATTTCACCCCTCCCCATGAACCCCTTAAATTTGATTTAATAAAAAAACTGTCGAACAGCTATTTACTTACTTTAAAGCAGTTTTCCCCCCCCTGAGTTTGATGAGTGAGTGAGTCAGTCAATCAGTTAGGACACTTTCTTCCTGTCCCCCCCCCCCCAGAATTTCACCCCTCCCCATGGGCCCCTTAAATTGGATTTATGAATAAACAGTCAAACACATATTTACGTATTTTGTATGCTGATTGTTTTCCGCTGAGTTTCAAACTCCTCACCTATGTCGTTTAAGAGATACACGCTCCGTTAGGAATCTTTCCATCCCCACTTTTCACCCCTTTCACCTCATAATATACACCACATCGAAAAACCCTCATACTCGTGTCTTCTTATTTTTAATGATGAGTTTACGTGACGAGTATCACATCCCCCAATGAAACCAATCGGGAGATATTGAAATTCAATGAAATGCAGGTCAACCCCCTTAACACCCCTTTAGAACCTGAATATCCAAAAATCCTATCTTAGGGGGCATTTGCGGCCCTTTGGGAAGCTGCATACCAAATTTCATTCCAATCCGTCGGTGGTTTCTGAGATTTCGTGATGAATGAATGAGTGAGTGGTATTTCACAAATATATATAGTAGATGATAGTGTCAAGTCTTTGTTATGCTAAACTCGGTTGACAGTGCTGTGTGAGTAGGTGAGTAACTAACGGGATTTCAAGTAAAGATCCTCTTTTTCTATACCGGTAGTGCAGAGCAGAACTGGCATCCAGTCGGCCGTGTCTCGACTTGAGCTATGTTGCCATGGAAACTATCTGGCTTGCCATTCCTTCATGAGTATATTTTATGATTTGATTAGCCTGTGCTTGAGTGCAAAAGGGCCGAAATCAGAAGAATGAGAAAGACTATCGAAAATTCATGTAGCCAGCGGTTCCTTCTGGATCCTAAACTATATGTATGCAAAATTTGGTTGAGATTGGTGGTACGGTGTAGATTTGTATACGGAACAGACCCACATACATACATACATACCCACATACAGACTTTCACTTTTATATATAAGAAGATATAGGGATATAGGGATATAGGGATTATGTCAATATCCATTTTGTAAACTTGAGCAGCGGCAACTAACTCAACATGACCTCCATGAATACCATTCATGGACATATACATTTTGTAATCATCGCTCGTATTGATAACAGTTTCGTCGTACATATCGCTGTTGCCAACAATGAAGGAAGAATAATTATTCCAATTGTCTGTAACATGTTTTACAATTCGCTTTCTAACCTGTGTAAATAAACTCTGATTGTTGTACTCACAATATGCGAATGACCTGAACAGACAATTACCGTCTCCTTTAATATTTATAACATTTGTAATTGAGTGTCGCTTCTCATTCAGCATATTATGATTCATTGTTTTGATAGAGCACACAACCTATAAGGACGAATGATGAAACGAAAAGAAGACAGTTTGTAGCTGGTGAGACCAAAGACTATATAATTGAAAGATCGGATGCACAATACAAAATGGCGGTTCCAACATTCGACTGTAGCGGCATCTTCGTGAAATTAGTTGTCTTTCGTATACAGTATTTGTTGTCATTCAAAGAGATGTTGACATGACAGTGTCATTAGAAAAATGGCTGCTGATTGTGTATGAGCATTTCAGTCTCAAAGTAATCCATTCTTTGAGAAGTTTTAATTAAATTATGTGCACAGAATCCTGTTCTGCTTATTGTATGTATACATGCGACATTAGCGCCCGAGTGGAACAGGTAGAAGTTAACGATATCATATATGGATACATGCGACATTAGCGCCTGAGAGGAGCAGGTAGAAGTCAGATTCAAACCGCTTAGAAGATGTTTAAGTGAATGCGTTAAGTTCCCAAGGAGATTTGATCTCTGTTAATATAAAGTTAGATTTATTATTGGGGTGGCGTTGAATATCATGATACAGTGTTAGTTGTTGTCGCCTAGCGACAATATGTCCATCAAGTCATTCGATTCTATTTTCGTGTGACCTTGGAGGAAGTAATATTCACAATTATTTTAATACACGGATGATATAATCAACTAAGATGGATATCAATCGAGGGTGCGTGACAGGCATTACATTTTAAGACAACAAACGTCGTCGTAGCGCAAATACTTCCCGAGATATTTCAGTTTTAGTAAAGGTGAAATTTTTTGAAAACTATTTTAATATATGAGACGAAAGTGGTAAAAGAAGAACATTTTCAAAATATTATGAAAGTTTTTGAACAAATTTTGTTTTTTGAATTTGAAAATCTTTATGAACAATTATTAACATTCAACTTTATGTCAGTCGAGTATTGATATTGTTATGAAACAAAGAAACAGTGATATGATAATTTTCCAAATAAGTTTAATTTTGGAAAAACACCGAAAGAATCAAGTGACTATTTATTTTGAGAAATTTTTGCTACGAATATTTGATAAAATCAAATTGCAATCTTTTTAAAGTGAACTACAAACGTGTAAATATTAGGGATCACTCAGAACTCTTTAATGAACAGTGATTACCAGTGTAAATATTTTTTTGTTGAAATTTTTTATGGATATTTTTCTGATTATCACATCTACGACAATTCTAATAAAATTATAGGGACCGTTGATTTCTTATGTGTGATGTGTTTTTATCTTTGTTGAGGGTTTTTACCAGTTGAATCATATTTTTTATTTATAAATAAATTGAGAATTTTAAGGAATGTGCTAGTTCAAAAATAATTTCTCACCTTACCTTACTTGTGAATTTCCGAGATCAGGGATGCCAGATTAGACCCAAGTATTCACCTAGATAGACCCTGAGATATATTTTCTCGTGCTGATCTGATATCGGTATTTTACAAAATGTGATCGTTGGATCTCGGTCCAAACGCGCACAATATTGAACCCTTAATATGAGAACATATTAATGATTCTAATTTATTCATTCTGCATTTGAAGCTACTGGCAATCAAGATGGTAGACCAGACAGATATTTCGAAACATCACGTACAAACTGGCGTCGTGAAGGGCTGATGTGGAAATTTGTGATACAATAGGCTTTGAGCCAAATTGGTATTTATGGCCGTAATTTGACAGCAAGGTGCACCGTTAGGAGCCAGGTGGGAAACCACGGAAAACCACCTCCAGTATAACTGAGGTAGGAATCGAACCCACCTCTTGTCAGTTCTGCCTCATGAGGCTGAGTGTACCCCGTCCCAGCACTCAGACCAGAATTAAATTTCTTGTCAGAGCCGGGAAGTTAAACCGAGCCTTCGCGGCATAATTATTTGAATAATAGAGTTGTATCTGCTGACAAAGTGAGTTCAGCTCCCAGACACCATACTTGTGATAGCAAATGTATAAGCCTTCGCCGAGTCCGTGGGTGAAGCCTAGTTGGGAGGAAAAGCGATTAAAAAACAATGGTTTCCCGCTGTTTACACTTTCCGAGGGAAATGACAATTTTTAATGGGAATACACATGGAAAGAAAGAGAGTACAGTACCCAATTTGCTGTCCACTAGGCTGTACATAAAACGAGATACAATCAGCGAAGGAGGTACATGGAAACTGTATGCAGTACGATAATTGTGCCCAATGTGGGTTTTGACTGGCCTGTTGCCATCTCTTGAAGTATACAGTAGTCTTGTATAAGTCCGTTGGTACAGACTACAGTAAAATGCGACATTTTACCGACTTTTTACCCCCAACCTGGGCACATTTGCGTTGACAGACTGAAGAGTTACAAATGATAGTCAACCTCGTTGCGTACTGACTAGCATTCTTGGCTGTCGCCACAAAGTTCCTGATCTGACTTCTGGCTCTGCCTACTTTTGATCTGAGGGCTAAACGAGGCTCGCTCAGCCATGTGAAACTAATAAATAAAATATCCTCCACAGGCCATTAAACAAAGTTTTGCTCTAGCTTGTAACCAATATTTTATGAGTCCCCCATGACAGTTTGATTTAGGCTATTGACATTATTTATTTCTCTTCATATTGCATTGGCGACCAGTTTCACAGTGACGATAAAGGAATTAGCAACACTCTGCAGACGCCAGGCAACACTTCCGGTAATGTGGAACTCTGTAAATATTAGGGAATCAATCTATGCCAGGCTTAATTTTAGGGTACATTTTTATTTGTTGTATTTGTTACTAAGCTTCAGAATATAGAGTTCATTTAAATTGGGTAGTACAGTTGGTTTAGTTCGACGCCTGTAGTTAGCTTTCCTACCTTTTATACGTCTGTAGGAGGTTTTCGTAAGGCCTATGCACGAGCCAGTTCCATCCAGGATCTCTGCACTCACTCCGGGATTAAGAAGAGTCTTTGTCAAGTTGGATTTTATCATTTATTTTATTAATATTTCTCGCAACTTGTTTAATATTTCTAATGAGGCCATTTATGAGGCAGATATTTATTTTTATTTTATTTTTGTAATTTTCAAAGGTACTAATGGCTTCACTGCCTGAGGCCATATTGTGGTTTGAATGTAATATTACAAAGTTAGTTATAGAAGGAGTGGTCGAGGATAAGAACTGTAGGGATAGACCAGGGCTAGAATATGTTAATCAGATTGCCTTGGATATAGGGTGGGTGCTATCTTATATCTTACTAGCTGTTATGCCCGGCGTTGCTCGGGATCACAATTGGATATTAAGAGATCGTACCTTTGCTCGCATAGTCGTAATATGTGCAACCCGGAGGAAGGTCGTTGTTATAATGAGCAATATTATTGACACTCAAAGTCCTCTAGCGTGATTTCCATCTGATCAAAAATGTTGCTGAAGTTATTAAATAGGAGGGTACGACGGCTTTATACTGCTTGTAGCTTATAGATTAAGCCTGATGTTTCGCTAATATAACTGAATATTTAAGGAGCCTACTTCAGTCATTGTATGCATTATTATTCTAACACATTTTAAGGGCCCGTTTTTAAGCGTGTTTCAACCATGCGTCACATTTAAGAATTATTATCTCCTAAACCCGCCATCACATCGAATCCAAATTTTAACACAATATACATTGGAATGTTGGGTGAGTTAGCCGTGGTCGTTACGGCATGACTGCTGGCAGTCGCTCACATCCGGGAGGCGAGGAGGTTCGAATTCCCCCGCCGGCAACCTTGAAGATGGTCTTCTGTGGTTTCCCATCTTCCTTCCAGGCAAATGCCGGGGTTGATCCCAAACTATAGGCCACAGCCGCTACCTTCCAACTCCTCGTCCTTACATCCAAACATTCCTCCCCAATGGTACATGTAGCTCACCCCCCATTGGGTGTCCGTCTCGAAGAAGCTACAAAACTGGCGAGCCGCACATGTCCTCAGACACTCCCGGCACTAAAAGCCATACGCTAAAAAATAAAAAAATAAATTAAAAAATTGGAATGTTGTATAACTGGTTTATTAATTTCAAAATGTTGTGTGTTCAAGAACGAAAGTTGTTATCAATTTTTGTAAGGTAACTTTTTCTTGGCTCGAGGTCGTTGGAAAATGTAGTTCTTGGTTGCGTTGTAATCCTTATACATCAAAAGGTTATGCTGTATGACTGTGAAATACGTAAATTAACTCTCTTATTATATATCGGTTTGTATTTGTACGGGGAATTAAGACATGGTTCACCAGCTAGCCACTCCGGGAAATGCTGTACAGCGTTGCTGATATGGAGCCCATCACTTCCGAGCGAGGCGCGCCATGACGCGTGATGGAGCCCATCTTGGCAACGTTGTACAACTTTCACCGGAGCGGCTAACTGGTGAACCATGTCTTAATTCCCCGTACAAATACAAACCGATATAAAATAAGTGAATTAATTTACGTATTTCACAATCATACAGCATAACTTTTTGATGTATAAGGATTACAACGCAACCAAGAACTACATTTTCCAACCACCCCGAGCCGAGAAAAAGTTACCTTACAAAAATGATAACAACGTTGTTTCTTGGACACACAAAATTTTGAAATTAATAAACCAGTTATACAACATTCCAATGAATATTGTGTTAACATTTGGATTCGATCTGATGACGGGTTTGTGAGATAATAATTCTTATATGTGACGAGTGTTTGAAACATGCTTAAAAACGGACACTTTTTGTGTTCCAACTGCGATAAAAATATTAAAATAGCAATTAAAAATTCCAAACCTACATGAACTAACGTAAAATAGAACGAAGAAAATGATGATGTGATTGGATTTTATGTAGGTCTATTGGTTACTTCACAAACAACCTTCAAACTCGAGTACACATAATATTTTGGTCGACAGTAGTGCACCTGCGGTACTTAATTACGAGAGGTAAACGGTCAACACCTTTCACCTCCCTATAAAGGCATCCAAAAAATTATATATTGGCAATCATGGCCAAGCAATTAAAATTCAGGTACATTTATAGGTTAACGCTGTGTCTTGTGCGGGGTTTCCTTGGTCGTGAAAGAAGAATTACCAATTTTATTGAAATACCGGTATGTTAGCACAATTGCCCAGTGGGATTTATAAGGCAAACTTAATGAACTAATTGGAGAGTCGGTAGAATACGTCACAGTAGTCAGTGAATTTAGGTTGCACATAAAGCAGTTAATAATTTGCAAACAGAACAATTCAACTAACAAAATATTAATCTATAAACAGTAAGAAAGCATACCGTACAAAATAGAAACAATAATACCTTGGTAAACCGTCGTAAAGATCCAAATACTCACATACAATAAGCTACGCAGAGACTATACAATTAGACTCAAAATCAGACTCAAAATCACGATCGTGTTCGACCCCATAATCCACATATATAAATAAAACAGTTCATGTTCGCGTGTAGCAATGCAAGGAGCAATATTCGGTGGGAATCACGAACCCCGCGTTTTAAGGCCCTAAAACGAATGTTTTTCGAGATATTGCTAGAAAACTATACCCTCTCTGCAAAATTGATAAAAGTTGTCATGCCAACGCCATTTCACGAGGTCTCATTCTGCTTTCATTCAGTCTCTGTAAGAGATAATATTTGCATGAAGGAATAACAGGCTGTTAAACAGATAGATGTCAGTGTCGAGACTTTCGTACGAACAGTGCCACCATCCGTATAAAAGAAAAGACCCTAAAATATGGTATTGATTCTGACCCCAAAAGAGAAAAATGTGCAGCGTACTGGTCAGCATGGTTAGCTGCCGCCCCGGAGGTCCTGGGTTCGATTTCCGGCTCTGCCACGAAATTTGAAAAGTGGTATGAGGACTGGAACGGGGTCTACTCAGCCTCGGGTGTTCCAATTGAGTAGAGGGGGTTCGATTCCCACTTCAGCCATCCTCGAAGTGGTTTTCCGTGGTTTCCCACTTCGTCTTCGGGCAAATGCTGGGATGGTACTGCCCCCGTAAAATGAATTATAAGGGATGAAAATGGGAATCATACATTTTATTTCGAAGCCAATGATAAAATTTAACCAAGGAATATGATGGCTGGAACTTGGCAGGAACCAGTCGTGAGGCGACGTCGAGCAAGGAGGGAAATTCCGTCACGTGATTGTATTGCGCAATGGAAGTTTCTAGAAGCTTGGAATCGACCTAGCAACAGCGAATATCCCCAGGATTTGTTTAAATATTGTTATCATTTATCCCATTGGATATGAGCTTACAGCCAATAGGAAGAAGTTTTAGAGAAGACGGGAGTTCCATCAACTACATTTTAATGGATATTTAATTCATTTAAGCCCTTAGAGAGTGAAGTTATATATTGGAAAAGAGAAGAATATGATAATAAAATATTGGAAATATTTTATGTCAATAGCAGGTCGCTATTGGAAGAAATAAGCGATTTGCTAGAGCCCGCGCGAATTCGAGAGGGAACTCGAAAAGGCGGCTAAGATCGGTAGACTTGGAGGGGAGACGCCAAGCACCGGGGCTCTTGCGTATCTGAACGTCGAAGAGGTCAGACGTGTGCGATTGGAAGAGAAAGGAGTTCCGAGTGTTTCACCGAGCTAGTAGAAGGTGACTCGGCATAAGCAAGGGCGGAATTAGGAGACGACCGTGCCTTGAATCTAGGTGAAGTTGCGAGGAACTCATATACCGCGATCGCTTCGGTCTGATCGGCTTCAGAGAATTTATTTCAACTACATATTGTAGCTGACTAGCAGATATTGTATATTACAAACTTTCAGAAGTTTAAGAGAAGTATTTCAGCAATTATAGGCAGTTTTGTGAAGCGCGAGAAAAGTGTTTCTTTCCAGCGCGATACGACACTTTGTCCGAGCGACTGCAGCTCAGGCAACAGCCACGAGTGAGTACGAGTGCATATTAATATTGCTTGTGTGGAACTGTATTACAACTCTTAGGATGGAGATGTATTCCATAGTGAAGAACAATATTCAGTCAATCATTATGAAGATTATTATGGACTAAATTATTATGTGCGCCAGGAGTATAAGCAGATAGAAGCGATATAGTCAACGATGGAGCTTCGTTAGAGGAGACTGTTCGTGAATGTCCACTTAGCGAGCGATCATGAGACTTGATGCACAACACTATTCTAGTGCATTCTTGTCAAACATGAGCTCAACATTAACATCAGAGACTACAGAACGATGTTCAGATTCCATCTACATGAATGTTCGTTATACGAGTGAGGTCCAAGAGTTTCTCTTTAAATGCCATTTGAAGTGGAAAGCAGAACTTTCGACACTACTCACTGTTATGATGAGACTGTGCTGTGTCGGAGATAGAAGAAACATCAAGATTATCAAGAGGTACAGGGTTATCCCGGTCACAAGGAAGATGATGATTGGAGAACCGCAGTTCGATTCCAGTCGGAGCTTGCTGTTTCCAGTGGGGAATTCGTTCCTTTCCTGAGGTCACGAGTTCGTGGAGACGAGCTAGGACCCAGCCCAGATCTTTGGGAGATGTAACATCCGAGTATTTTGTTATACTCTATCTTGATCTTCTAGACTTCGAGACCAGGTAGCAGTGTTCACTAACCTTGTAGTTAGAGCTTGTAGTGACATTTTCTGAGCAAATCCTTTATCCATATTTCGATACAGTATTTATGTACTCCATGTATAGCATTTTTATTCTTCGAAATTTATTATAGTGATCGTCTTGCGACGCTATTATCTTCGTTTGTTAGGAATCCACTTTCTGAACTGAGATTATTTACTTGTTCGAGGAACAAGCTTTTGTCATTTCCTTTAAGGAAAATTAATTTATTTTCGACGTTTTTGTATTCATTCTGAATGCAGGTGATAGACATTTTCGTCTATGTTACCCATTAAATTAATTTTTATTAGTTTAATTTGGGCATTTTATCCGTCGAGAAGAAACGTCAAGGAAGAAGATCTTGGTAGTGATATATTGTGAAATATCATGTCACATTGTGGAGAAGAAACATTTAACGTGGGCACGATTATTATCGTCAGAACTCATAGGCATTCGTTCTGAATGGAGAGAATACGAATATGACTAACTGTACGTTTTTATTGAAGAAAGTTATGAACTTTCAGTCATTTTATTTATTTGAAGTTAGAATCTTCTTGGATGATTTATCATCCGACGTTAGGGTAGTTATCGTTTGATATCCTCGACGTGATAGATTCTTGTTGGACACAAACACATAGATATGATGTTGTGATTATATATTTACGAGGAGTAATATCATGTCACGTTGTAGACATAATATTCCTTCCTCGATTAAAGTCGAACCCAGATGTGTGAAGATGAGATGTAGTATTTTTATTAAATGTATGCACGACAGTTTATACTTATCAGAGTATCGTTTCAAGAGTATTAAGTGAGGAGGTCGGTATCGTAAATTCCAGAGGTCGTTAAGATGTATAAATTAATAATTTAACAATTGTTGTTATTGTTCATGAGACCAGCGATTGTGATGACAACGCTGTGAAATTATGCCCTTTGCAAGGAATGCCAGGTTGAAAGAAGTGGAGTTGATAACCCTTTGATAGTGGTTTTGTATGTATTTCCGTATGTAGATGGCATACGAGGTTATTGCGAAGGTGTGTTCCGCATTTTGAAGTACAGTCATTAATTGAGCATGACTAGTTTTGGCAAAGGCATTAAAGTGTGAGTAGAGAGTACTCCTTATTTTGTTATACATGACCTGGGATTTAGAGAGGACAGGAAGGGTCACGGTTGAAATTGGAACGGGAGATTGATGATGTCAGCTGTTATGCTATACTTTTATCGAGATTATTAAACCTAAACATGTAACAGCATATATTCCACCTTAAGTGGTCGAATGTATTTAAAACTATTTTGACACCAGATCAGAGAGGAGAGACTGGTGGTGGTTATTTCTGGTGATGTAGAAGATTTTGGATCACAGTTCACTGTATTTGACATAACTGCTAGATCAGAGCAAAGGCTCGAGTGTATTTAGACGCTATTACTTTGGAAGGACTATAGCTGGTGCTATAAGCGTCATTATAAATTCATTTAGTTTTAACCTTTATTATTTGCCAATCGAGTGTATAACATGTTAGGAATAGGAAGTTTATAGTTTGTTTAACGTAGAGGTTAGAGTATGAGTGAGTATGTGACTGTATGTGGTTTGTTTCTTGTTCAGTGCGAATGAAATGAACTCCATTGGGACGTCACAATGCGAGAGTATGAATGAGAGTGTGTATAGAAGTTTTATGTCAGTAGCATGTAGGATTTGCGTACAGTTCACGTTTTTGTCTGACGTGAATCTACTTCATTTTAACACAGCTTTTATTGTTATGGAGAACACATTTGTGGACCAGGCAGGAATAGCGAGGACTTCTTTAAAACTCGTTTCTAGCCAAGGCCATAGCTCGGCCAGGCCGCACAAATGGGGAGAGTTGTTGCGAACCGCACGGCTCGCGCTCTGTCTTTTTTAAACCAGCCAGACTGGGAATGCAGCGGTAAATGTTATGTCATCGGACACGTGGCGAGGGTCGCGTGCACCGAGCGCCCAGATGTGCTTGGGAGCGTGCCAGAAGAATGTAAATACACAGAGGTGTGTAACCATTGTACAGCTTGATGTATGGACACAACCTACACCAAATTTTGTCATTATGTTCATAGAACGCAGTTCTGTCAGTGGCGTGAGTGTAGAGATGAGCGAATGGGAGTGTGTATTTTATTTTGTTGTGTGAATGTTTAGCCTTAGTTTACATTTTGTTATTAAACCGTTTAGTTTTATTAGAAGCCGTGTTGTCGTGAATTATTTTAGATATAAGGAGATGTAACTGTGAAACCCATTTTAGGTCCAGAGAGGCTGACCACGAGATCCCCAAGGATAAGGTAGGTGTTTTACCGCGAGCTAAGTTATTTTTCTTGTAATTCACAGTTGTATTGCAATTTCCGCCACGTATATTCGCGAGGGTCTAGTTGGACGTAGATCCTTGACTAGTATTTTGCGCCGGAGCAGTCAGGGTCTACGAATCCAGCTGGTGCTTCGGATATCCAACAGACCGCCTCTAGAATATACGGGGACAGTACCTCCTTCCCTCTTCCTTGCCTATCCGTCCTAACCATCCATCACCTTCACTCATGAGGCCCCTGTTCGCTTTGCAGTTGAGGCCGCCTGGGCGAGGTGCCAATCCCACCTCACCAGTTGTATCCACTCCGATTAGATGTTCCCAGCTCTAGGACACTGCCCGTAGAGGCGGTAGTGGTGAGTTCCCTCGCTGAGTCCGTGGGTTCCACCAACCTGGAGGGTAAACGACTAAGGAAAAAGAAAAAGAAGAAAAGAGAAAAATCGTGGAAAATAAATACTTTTCGTTACTGGAAGTAATGAGATTAATGTTGCTGTATAGAGCTATAAAAGTCCTTTCGTACTGCCCCCGTAATTGAATTATATAGAGACCACGGTGGCTATATTGAAATTATAATGAGAGTTATGGCTGTCATAGTTATGACGTGGGTAGTCATGACGTAAGCACGGATGACGTAAACGTTATGCCAGCAGGTTACTTGAGCTGAGATTCTCAGTGACGTCAGCATTTAGTCGAGAATGTTCCAAGATTTACGACGCAGTCGCAGGAAACGAGGAATTCTGCTGAGGAAGAAACTATGCTATTGGAGGGGAGGCTTGAACCAATAAACGATAGTTTAAAGGAAGACGGAGGTTGCTGAAACTATGGTATTTTTAATGCTTTTTGGAATGCAGAATTGTGGAAATCCATTTGCAGTAGAGGCATTGATTTGGAATTTTGGTGAAATTTATTTTCAGTTTTTGAATTTTGAAAATCCGTCATGTATTAACGAAGTTGGAACTTTTAGCGATGACGCAGTATCACGCTATGGAAGGGATGGAAACGCCCCTCGTGAAGTTCATAAAAGGGCTTGCGCAGAAGAGAGGAGTCTCATTCTCATTCTCCAATCATTCTCAGATCTCATTCTCAGATCATCGAAGTCTAATTGTGAAAGTCCTTTCTTATATAGTCATATATAGTGAAAAGTGTGAAAAGAGTCGTCTTTATAAACGCGTGGTGAGGCCACTGCATTAACGAGATCCAAGTCAAACTAGGTGAAGTTAAAACGGACCTTAGAACGCCTCTGCAAGTTTAGCTTTGAACAGTTAGCGGTCACCGATAAGCTAATTCGATTGTGCAGTGCTACATGAAGTAATATAGAAAAGCTGAACAATTTCGAGCGATTAGTTTGAAAGATATTAGCAAGTTTCGACGACTGACAAAAGACCTGAGAAGCACTATTGTATCGCCAGAATTTACGCCACGGCTAACGCTGCTAGTGAAATAGGGAGACTCCAGATTGCTTTTGTTACACAACACTACAGTATAATGGAGCAATTTAATACGGCAGTTTGTTCTTCTAATACTACAACCGAAGAGCAGATGGAAGGCTAAAGGACTTAATGCAATTGGGACATATTTCAACGGAGTAAGATAGCAACATGGAACTTCGCTAATTGCTATTCCACACAAGCGAACATGTGGTGAATACCATCTACACCCATGTTTCGTGATTAAAGGCTGAATACTATCCAACAGCAATGAAATCTATTATATACTCATTGAATATGAAAATTTCTTCGGAAATTTCTACAAAACTTCATGGCGATTGTCTACTGGAACTTCAGGGAATTTTTCAAGAGAGGTCAGCGTTATCCCGGCGTACAAAGAAGATTATTGCCGGAAGGATGTCTATTCGTCTTCTTGGAGCAGAGCGATTTACGGAGAAGGAAGCAGTTCGATTCTCCGAGGGTGCTATTTCCTATTTCGAGGATGGAGCTCAGCTTTAACTTGGTGAAATGGATCCATCAGCAGTCTTCTTTGGGGAATTTTCCTCTGGAACGTCAATCGGCAGATAAGGTAGTCGTGAACGTTTATTGTATTTGAGTTTCTTAATGATGTTTGAGCAACCATTTTTCCCATATTTTTGTCCTCATGTATTTTGCCCTATTTTCTTGTTGAGATTCCTATTCTCAGTTCACATCTTGATGAGTTATGCTTTTTTCGACGATTTATTAAGACATTGTTATGTCATGGGCATAGTTAAACGATTTTGGATCAGTTGAGACTGATATTTGGATTTTTCAGTAATTTAATTAATATTTTTGTAGTCACGATTTGACTGTAAGTTAATGATTTTTTTTATGGCAGATTTAAATTCAGACAGCGTGTCACTTTATTAAAGTAATTCTACCCCAGTTTAATTACTTTGACCAATTTCTGTCATCATCAAGAAGGAAGAACATTTAAATGATTTTAGAGCGTTAAAATCTCTTGCGTTGTCGACGATCTTGGAAATACTAGTCGTTATTTGTATTGATTGCAACACAGACATTTATCGTCAGTTATGAACGATCATTGCATCATAGACATTTTTGTGAAAGATGAACTTTAATAATGAATTATTGAATGCATTAAAGTCAAGAACTTTTGTTAGGAATTTTTCTCAATTAGAGATTTATATAACGATGTTTGCATTCCCCAGTCTAATTGGATTCTATTCGACTACTTTGCAGTTTTAGACACACTTTATTTGATGATAGTATTTTTATACTACAATTTTTTTAAAGATGTTAATCTTAAATTTTGATAGACCAGACAGGCGTATATAAGCGTATTCACTATTAAATTTGTTTGTGATTGGCAAATTTTGACTTCAATTCGATTCATGAATGAAATCCACGAAGGTTAAATGAAAACAGTTTTGAAACAATTTATGATTATAAGAATTTTTAAGTGGAACTATGAATGTATAATCGCTAGTGCAGCGCAAGTGTTGAAAGTCGCTGATGGATAATGCCCTTGAATATGAAGGAGGTTCCCACAGGAATTAATGATAAAGAATTATTTGTGGAAGTTTCTGTAGGTTCGGTAGAAGTTTTTGATGCCATATAGATTAATATATGATGAATTTTGGGCTTAATTATAATGCAGTTGTGCATTATTGTGTTAGCGAAGTATTTTCCGCTGGAGTGAATTGTCATAGTTCGTTGAAAATTAATCAAGTGAATTTACTGTTATAATTAACAAGAGTTTTGAAAGAATTTGAGATAAGATATTGAATGAAGATTAACGTCACAAATAATTATTAAAAGCTTTATTAAACCAGATTGTGACATTAAAATGTATAACTAACCTTCATTGGTCGATTATATTAAACACGATTATGAGATTACCAACCGGATGAACCTGTGGTTAATGTATTTCTTAAATTTAATAATTTAAACAATTTAAATGTTAATATTGTAAATAATTGCTGTAAATATTTTGAAAATAATGTGGAACGAAAGTGATGTTAAAGGCGTGTTTAAAATATTTTTATTGTCTTGGACAAATATTATAAACAATTTCTAATTGTTATAAATAATTTAGGTGATTTTGTTATAAACATTTAAGAGCTAATTAAAAATTTGGATGAGAACTTAACAAGTTCAGGAATTATCATAATAGTCCAGTAGGATGTGACTAAAGTATTTGAAAGAATTGCGTAAATATATATTTGAGTTGTCCGGCGGACATTTAAAGCTTGAGAGAGAGCTGTATTCTTACGTAACGGAGCATGTGAGAAGGGAGTCCATTTGACATAGTATGCAACAGGTTGGAGGGTAGCTTGCAGCTGTCCCAACAACTGGTTATCAGCGGGTGAGGTCGTCCACACTCTGGCCTTGCGACTATAAATACAATTGTCATGTTTATTAAAAGGAAACCAAATGCTCTATATATGTCTCGTCCTCACTTCCTTTCCAATCCAATTGTGTTATGAATATTACGTTATTTGGAGCTCGTGGGAGCTAATATGTTCTATATCATGTTGTATGATAACTTTGCAAGTCCTACAGGAGGACGTAGTCAGATTGACATGGGCTACTGATAGCCACGTTTATTTTGTTGTGTTATTAAAATCATACCCTTTATTAGAAATAAAGCTTTTGTACAGTTCAAAGTTCTCGTCTTCGTCTTGGTTCATTTTTAAATGTCATGGTGGAGATTATTGTGTGAACAGACTTTAGTGATCCTGTTGTCAACTCAAACCCCGAGATAATTAAGAGGTAAGTAACGGTAAGTATGAACCCCCGTCTATTTTGGTGTGTTCCACAATGATTTCCTGTGAACTTCTGTGCTCTTATCTCGATAGTATCTGTCAGTGCCATTTTCATTGATGTAGCTGAGTCGGTGCGATTGATTATTGGCAATCCGATTGAGGGGGCGGATATCTGACAGCCTACTATCCGGGTAAACGGGGACAGTACGATATATCACACGAGTAAATCGAAGGTAAATATAATAGGGCATCCACTGGTCCCCTTAAGCGCATAGGATGTTTTGTTGAAATTTACATCCTAAGGTGATTCCGGGATATTCTTATAGCCATTTGCAAATTTTGAACGAAATCTGTTGATCCGTTTTCCATTGATGGAGGAACAGACAGACAGACAGAAGGACACAAGTACAATTATATGTACAGTGTGGTCCACCCGCCCCTTATTATTTAGTTTTATGAAACCCAACTAACGTCGCATTTCTCCCGATGGTCGATATTGCTCTGCGCTCTGACTGTGTGACAGCAATGTAATTGGGTCACGGATCTAGCAAAGAAAAACCGACCTTAAACTTTTCCCCGCCAAATACTATGTCCCATTCTACTAACATATGACTTACTGCTCCTTGAAATAACACACATACACGTAATACGATCGAATTAATAGCTTACGCCACGTGATCTTTAATAGTAGAAAGTTAAATCAACACCATAAACCGAGATTGAAGACTTTGAGATGGACTTAAATGTTTGAGGTGGGACGGCTACAGTAACTAAAGCACGTTTAGCGTGTGTTATATACCATGTGTTTCTGGCTGAGAGGGTTAAGAGTTGGTCACTAGTCGTGGCCGAGTGAGGTGCGTGTGTGCGCGCTGTGTGACCGCATTGGAAGAGTGTACGTTTCCTAATACCGGTGCTTCCGATAGTTCCACGGGTGTACTGACCTTCCGTGTGTCATTCGGACAATACTTTTTCCGGATACCAGAGGAAAAACACCGTACGCTGTCAATGGGACACGCAGAGTTCTCGCTCCACACCAGGAGAAATTCACCGCTGGATTAGCGATACCCTCCGGTTGACTGTCGACCAAGTAGAAGCCATCCAGTTAAATGCGAAAGAAAGAACCATGTACATCAAGGAAATCAGCATATCTTCTTATCAGAAATTGCTAAATACTTTTGCAGCTCCTATTAAATTTCAGTATGACTCGGCGAAATGACTAATGTTAAGCTCTCCACAGCAGATTCAAATTTTACCACAGTGCGTATATTTAATGTCCCACTCAAAGTTCCCCCTGAAATTTTCAAATCCGTCCTGTCGAAATATGACACCGTGAGTGACGTCAGGAAAGAACAATGGTCTTCTGCTTATCAGTTCCCGGTGTATGATGGAATACGTGCAGTCACTATGGAAATCAAACAAGATATCCCCTCCACTGAGACTTTTGGTGGCCATTCTGGCTATATATCGTATAATGGATAGAAACAGACCTGTTTAATTTGCAATGCTAACACACATCTACGTATCAACTGCCCAAAGAAAATGATTCCCCTCGGTATAACTCCTACACAACAACGACGTGTCCAATACTCGGAAGATGTGACACAGCAAACGTCACATGAAAAAATGCTTATTGATCAGTCAGCTGGGACAACAGCAGAAGTGGCCTCGGACACACATGACGCAGAACACGAACCTTGCACTGACCAGATCAGCGAGCCACAGAGTGCCCCTGTGCTATCGGCAACCTGTATGGCAGCCTTAGAACCAACTCTGCCGTCACTACAGGCTGCCACAGATATTTTGTCTTCACTGCCCCCACCTTCTCTGGTACCTACCGACTCACTTAAGCAGTTTGATCGGGGATCTGAGAACGTATCTAAGAAGATTAAAACAAATGCCTCGATTGCCGTACCAGCCCCGAAGAATCAAACTGGTTCTACAAACGTTCCCGCAGCTGTGAAAAAGGAACAAAATCTTCATTCTACGTCATCTAGGGACACACGAACGCTCTCAAACGCTGACAGCCGGCCTATGAATGGCAGTCATAAGGAACTATCTCAACCTAATTTGACATAGTGCACCAGTATATTTCTCACCTGTGTCTTATTTTTTCTTGAGTCCACCTTCCAGTATGTCTAGCACAGCTTTTATACTTCTCTTAATGGCGCAATTTCTCACTGTGGCCACTGTGAATATCAATGTAATAGAATGCCCTCTGAAATTTCAACTGTTGGAGAGATTCCTTCGAGATGCAGACATTGACATTGCCTTCATTCAAGAAGTTGCTATACCCTGTTTGCCCATATCTGCCTTCTACAAACAATACATCAATACCGGTTCTACGAATAGAGGGACCGGATTCCTCATAAGATATGATATCCCACTCGAAGGTGTGCTATGTCATCCATCAGGACGCATAATATCTGGACACATAAACAATACCACCCTGATAAATGTATATGCCCCATCCGGGTCCAATAAACGTGTGGAACGGAAAATGTTCTTTCAACAGAGTATACTGCCTCATCTGCACGACGTTAAGGAAAAACTTATTCTTGCAGGGGATTTCAATTGTATTCAACGCCCAGAGGAATCCACTAGTCCATAATAGGTGTCAACCCGGCTCTCAGGACCCTTCTTACCTCCCTACACCTCATTGATTCTGTGGATAGTTTAAGGGTGCCCCTGCCCCATTACACCTGTATAAGTCACAACTCCTCATCACGAATTGACCGCATCTACTTTTCCCAGGAACTTATCCAGCCTAGACGATATGAAGTGATACCTGCCAGTTTCACTAACCATCATCCAGTCGTATGTACAATCACTTACCCCCAACCCATATTTCATATAGAAAGAGGTTATTGGAAACTGAATTGCTCGCTGTTACTGGAGGAGGAATGCCAAGATATTTTCAGACAACACTGGACTCGATGGGTCCAACAAAAATGCAACTTTCGCGACTGTGCAGACTGGTGGGATATTTTAGTTAAACCAGGGATCCGCCGTGTCTTTAAGAACATATCCTACCAACGATGTCGGGAAAGACGGGATACAGTTGAATTTTACTATCGAGTTCTTCGCCAGCTCCAGCAATGATCTGATGCTGGGGAGAGTATGTATGACCAGATTCGGGAAGTTAAAACCAAGCTCCTGTCTCTACAGCAACGAACGCTCGCTCATATAAACGTGGCTTTAAAAGATCGTACAGTGCTCCAGGACGAAAGTGCAAGTGTATACCATATCGCCAAAGGACAACGTGAGCGGCAACGTAAATATATCCACCGCCTCCGCACCAGTACTGGAAGTGTCGTCACCTCCCCTGACGCTATACGTAGTGAAATATCATTATTTTATCAACGGTTCTACGCTAAGGGTCCAATTGATCCACAGCAGGTGACCCTATTGTTTTCATCTTGCAGTACCCAACTATCTCCGGACAACAAAACTCTTCTCAGCGCGGATATTACGGATGAAGAGATTCACTCTGTGGTTAAGCACCTCCCAAATAACCGCTCACCTGGCATTGATGGACTGCCATATGAACTGTATTAACACTTCTGGCCTCTCATTGGCAAAGAATTTTGTCACGTCTTGCGTACCATTCTCCAACGTCGTGCTCTTTGTCAATCACATCACGAGGGAACCATAGTCCTCATACCAAAAACATCCTCTCCCATGGCAGTTGGTGACTTCCGACCAGTTACTCTGCTCTGAGTGATTATAAAGTCCTTACCAAAGTACTTGCATGCCGATTGAAGACTGTTCCACATGATATCATTGGTGATGAACAATGTTGCAGTATTCCTGGAAGAACTCTGTTAACAAACTTAGCGATACTACGGGACCTACACCTAAAAGCCGAAATGCTCCCCACTGAGCCAATGAGTTTTCTCACCTTAGATCTTGATAAAGCTTTCGACCGCATCAGTCATGAATACATGTACATGGTCTTGCAACACTTTGAATTTCCTGCAATCCTTATTGACTACATTCGTATGATAAATTGTAATGCTACGTCTCGAGTGCTCGTCAACGGTTTTCTTTCCCCTCTGATTCCAATACAACGATCAGTTAGGCAAGGATGTCCCCGTTCCATGCTACTTTTTGTCATTGGCCTTGAACCGTTCATTCGGACTACCCAGGTGAATCTACAGGGTTACAAACTGTCCACACATGTTTTTGGCATGTGCGCCTATGCTGATGACGTATCAATATTGATCCGCAATAATGAAGACATCTCCCACATCGATAGCGTCCTTCAGCTCTACCATATCGCCTCTGGAGCACAATCGAACCCCCAGAAAACTGATTTGCTTCCCCTCAATACTATCTCAGTGATTACCCAACAGCCCTGGTTCCGGATAGTAAATGAGGTGAAAATTCTTGGCATTACCTGGAAGCAATCGCTTCTGGACACAGTGCAAGCAAACTGGACTAAGGTCATTGCCAAAGTTAGGGGAGTGCTGATCCAATTTGGTCAAAGAAACCTCAATATTGTGCAACGGGTCATGGTCCTCAACGTGTTTGCGCTCTCTAAAATATGGTATGTCGCACAACTTTTCCCACTTCACAAAATGTTTGAGAGCCAATTGGCAAAATATACAGGTTGGTTTCTATGGCAAGGATTTTTGTTCCGAGTACAACGGGAACAGTTGTATCTCCCATCCCGGCAAGGTGGGCTAGGGCTAACAGCTCATGGCATGAAATGCCGTGCACTCCTCTGCAAGAACGATATCACCATCCTTTCCCAACATGACACTTTTACGAAAGCGCTATACAAAGATATTCGAAACACAGCCCGTGGTTGTGATAGAGCTTTGCCGAAGATATTTAGGGACCATCAACAGCACCTTCTGCAAACTGTTCGCCAAATGCCTTCAGGGACTGTTCCAACGACGAAAAGTATTTATAACATGTTGCGGCAAGTGGTACACTCCAAACCGCGAATCGAGGCCACCACCCTCTACGTCCATTGGCCCACTGTTTGGAAAAATGTTGGGGCTATGACCATTTCTTCTGCTGTACACTCCCAGGTTTTTATCTTCCTCAACGATCTCATACCAACCGCTCTACGGCGATATACCATCCGTCTTGAAGCTTACCCATGGTGTACTATATGTGGTCAAACTGATACGGCGATACACCGCTTCACATCATGCACTCGAGTAGCCTCCACGTGGCTGTGGTGTAAAGGAAAAGTATGTCAACTATTAAATGTGCCCACGGATGACCTTGATGACAGGAAGTTGATTCGTTTGTCGGTGACCGCCTTCCCCCAAATTAAACAGACTGCCATTGTGTGGATAATGGGCCAATATGTACACTTCGTGATGGACAATGATCAACATTTCTCGTTCCTGGATCTCAGGTATCACCTGCAGAAAGAGCGTTGGAAGCTTAGTGAAAGTGGACAATTGTACGATAAATATGGACACTATCTGGATTTTCTTGTGATGTAATAGTATGGTATTTATCATATCTGAAAATTCTGTAATTCTGTAAAGAGCTAATAAAAAAAAGGGTTAAAGCCTGACTGTATGTGGTGGGTGCAAGCGGATAGAATGCTGCTTCGAATCCAGTAGCAGGCATACTTTTTTGAACGAAAGCCCACATTTCATTTTAGTCGGGATGCAACTACATTGCCACATTTATTCCCTCACGACTGATTTTTGTGAAGAGTACGTTGAATTTTGATGATTTATAAAGAGAATACGATCGAATTGGTACGTTATACCACGTGACCTGTAATGGCAGAAAATTAAAAAAACTGGCATGAATAATAACATAACATATTGAAGTGTCGCTCCGGAGGTCCGGGTTCGATTCCCAGCTCTGCCAAGAAATGTAATACTTGTCTGAGGGCTGAAATTGGGTACACGTAGCCTCGTAAAGCAAATATGAGAAGAGGTCGGTTTGATTCCAACCTCAGCCACCCTGGAAATGGTTTTCCGTGGTTTCCCACTTCTACTCCAGCCAAATTCCGAGACGGATTCTATCTTAAGGCCACGGCCGCCTCCTTCCCAATCCTAAATTGCAAATACACACATCATTTCAAGCCTGCAATAACTCAGGTTATCAGACAAATTCTACACGACCCCCCAAGTACACGGGGCTAAATGATCGCGAGGTTCTAGCCCATCAAATGAAACAAAATAACATATCGAAGGATATTCTGATCGCCAGTGCTTGCATCGAAGTATACGTATTCCTTAGAAATTCCCATGGTATTATTAGCATACTTTCGATTTTGGCAAAAAAATGAAAGTAGACTTATGAGATCTACACAGGGCCAAAAATTGTGTGTCTGTCTGTGTGTGTGTGACTGTGTGTCTGTGTGTGAGTGTGTATACTCTTAATGTCTGCCCCCCCCCCTATCAATTCGAACACGGTGAAACCGAATTGAACGATATTTAGTACAGAGGTAGAACTAGCAAAGGGCACCTCAGTGTCATGTTTAATATTGCCGCCAACTTCACGGAAACGTAATGGCGGCCACCCAAATGTTCAAAGCTTAAATCAAATTACGAATAACCTAATCATCCGATCTCTACCAAATTTTGCAACAACATATATTTATATGGCGAGCGTCTTTTGACTAAACTACAAGCCCAATAGTTTGCAGATGGTGGCCATGTATGTGTGCAAATCGATTCCCCCTATCATTTCAAACACGGTGAAACCTAAATGAACGATATTTGGTACAGAGGTAGCACTAGTAAAGGACAACTCAGTGTCAGGTTTTATATCGCCGCCATCTTGACGAAAACGTAATGGCGGCCTCCCAAATGTTAAAAGTTTAAATCAAATTACGACCAACCTAATAATCTGATCTCTACCAAATTTTGCAACAACATACCTTTATTTGGGAAGCATATTTTGACCAAACTACAAGATCATCAGCCCAACAGTTTGCATATGGCGGCCATGAATGTGTGCAAATCGATTCTCGTATCAATTCAAACACGGTGAAACCGAATTGAATGATTTTTTTACAGAGATAGCTCTAGCAAAGGGCGCATCATATTCATGTATAATATCCGTATAGCACGTTGTATTTCAAGAAGCTACTACAACCAACAATCAATTATAATCCTTGAAAAGGACAAATAGTTATAACAATACCCATGCATTTAGGAGAAATTAGGCTATACGTTCTTTACCGAACACTTTGTTTTGTTATTAAATTTTAACAAAAAGTCTTAGCATATCTTTAGGCCCGTATCACACGTCACTCACTAGCAAGGAAGCTGCTGTGATCGCTGGTACAAAATACTGTATGATTCAGTTCTCTTCGTCAGTACACCTGCTTGTATGACCGAAGTGTATCACACGCTAGCATTTTGTACGCTAAGTTGTATGAAATAAAACCGGAAGGCTGTCATTTGAGGGTATTATTTGCAGTTCCTTCGCCTTAATAACGCAAAGCGGTTGCTAAACTACTTTAAGTAAATTAGAAAACATGCCAGGTACTGAATTAATGCATTCCAATCAATATATAGGATCTAACTGTAATAAATGAATATTTTACCATACGTTGTGCCCAACTCTAGGAATGGGTATTCCAAGATTCAGACACCTAGATATCAAGGGAAAGGCTACAGCCGCTTTTTAAAGTTGAGATATTTGAATATCGCGCTCCACTACTTCTAGACGGAAATGGAAACTTTGTGCAGCCAAGAGCATGTTAAGTGACGTAGCGAGTAGTAGCAGAGGTCGAGACTATTTGTTGATTAAATAGTTAGCCATGGAGTAGAGACTTGAGACTTGGATCAGATTACTGGCACGGCCAAATGAAAGAGAATGCACTTAGTCTCAAGTAAATCGGACCAGAGACACCGGAGATATGAGGATTTCCAGATTTCAGCGTGATCGAGCAGCTCACTTCGAACCAAGCTCTTGCATGACATGGTGCTGCTGCTACGTTGAGCCAAGGCACATGGTCGCCGGATCTACGCCGAAGATATCTTTAAATTGTGATAGTTACAAAAGTACTACGATACGTGTGGAACATAGTAAGTTTCCGGCAGAGGGAATCACTAAGGTGATTGTTATTTTTCTGCGGACACTGGTGAAATACCTTATTTCTATATGGACATATGCTAGACTTTGTCTAGAAAGTACTTTGTCACAGTCCAGTAATAATAATTCTATACTTGGATATTGTAATCCAATTAGTCAGTTTCATATATTGTAACTTGATAACCACTCCGATCTTTCAGTATATTGAAGGCCAGTCTATCACGGTGTTGTTCATTAGCCGACAAAGGGAAACTATAAGTTGCTTCGCGCATGATAGATGGTGATAAACCATGCCCAGGGAACGATCTTCAGAACAGCCGTTGATTGATTTAGACTGTCAGTGTTTTCTTGTACTGAAAAGATTACCGTGAGTTATGTTACAACTGACGTATTTGAGAATAGATCATTTGGATCTGACCCCAGTTAAGCAAACTGTTATGGCTTTAACAGAAGTAAATATTATAATGGATCAACAGTTACTTCCAACTTCAAGAGATATTTCCACTATGTCTTGTTAGACAGATTGTGGGTATATAATGGCGGCCGATAAAAGGATTAGACGTGCGTGTCCAATAGGGCATGTATCTGGATAAATCTGGTACAGACCAGGTTCACTACGCTTCAAGACCAACGAGAAATGTAAGCCACATTTGATTTTATATTATGCCTAGCTAATTGGAACAAACTCATTTTCTGCAGATGACCAACACATTTATTTTTCTTCGTATTTAAATCTTGCAATGATTTACGCAAGACACATTAGGGTTATTCTGAGTATTTTCAGCACTCAGAACAATTTAGGATTGATGACCGAGCATAACGAGCATTTATTTGAATGTTTCATATTTTTTGATAATCACGGTAATCAGCCGAGTTAACTGAAAAGTTAATAATTATTTTTTGTTGAGAAATGGATATTTTACCCATATTCGAAGAATCGAACATGTGGATTCTCACAAAATGAAATAATAATTAAACACATCTACAATAATATAACTAATAATAATCCACTAATAATAATAATAATGATTTTCATAACTTTTCTAAATAATTCTTGGATCTTATATTTTCTAATAATCACATTCATTGAGAGAGAGATTATGAAGTAGTTGAATCATTTCTAGTTTGGAACAGGTGATTTTCCGAAGGATAGTGGTTAGCGCAAGCCCGCATTCAACCAACATGACAGTTCTGGTTGAACAGTTAATATTTGCCATGAGCAAAGTATATATTTCAGATAACACGGAGAGGCATGAAACGGGAAGCAAATGATATTTGTATCAATTAGGATAATTTGTATTTATATAAAATCATGACGTAAATACACATTCGAAAGTGAAATGGAGAGTATCATAAGTGTGATAACTTCACGATTTGAACTGAATGGTAAAATAAAATAAACTTGTAAGTTTATTAATCTTCCAGTGTGGATAACAAGCAGAGGTTTGATTTATTGTATAAATTTTGGGAAGAAAATTTGTGTGTGTGGCGTAGTTGAAATGCCATTCCCAGGTGCGCATGTTTAAGTCGCAGGAATGAGGAGGTTTTTATTTGAGCATCAATCAAATAGCAGGTTCGATGACTCAGTGTTAAAGAAGGAGTATTGGAACTACACATTGCGTCGTATGAATGACCCAAAGGTTATTTCTTAAAAACCATCAGTTCTTATTTCAATCTTGTTTACGGATTCCATTAAGATTTTGATTTTGCTAGAACCCGGATTTGTCATGATAGTATTTTATTCTTCTTCAGAGGAAGACCTTTGCCGTTGTTGTTGGAATATTGTGTTCTTATAAAAATAATAGAATGGGCCACTGCCAATTAAAAATAATTCTATAATCACGAATAATTTGAAGGATTTTTTTTTTCATTCCTAGTGTCATGAAATAAATGAATTTATTATGAAGCTACAATTCTTATTTCCGCATTCTGTTCAAGAATTGCAAGTTGTGAAAATTATTAAAATGACCACAAATATAAATATTTTTCTTAATAATGATTCCAAGTGGAAAATCGAATAGTTGAATGGTCCAACAATTTATTGATCAAGTTGATGATTCAGAAATCATATAATTTGTCAGGAACTTGAAGTTCATAATCGAGTCACTTCTCGAAACGTTTAAGGTCGGAAGAACAATTAATTTTGTTGTGCTTCGCACAGTTCTTCGATGCTATGCTCAAGGGTCAGATACTTTCCAGATGTTGTTATTAATATGTGTACATAATTTGTGTTGATTCAGAGATGATAATATTTTTTACAATATTTTTTTGGAACTGGAAAAATAAGTGAAAGTTAAAAATTCTATGAACAATTATTCTACGTGAACTGCAATATTTCCAGTAGAGACAATTAAATTTGAACTGAATTTAATCATAAATAATTATTATAATTTTGGAACACAGTCTACAGGACTGATAATCAGACTTGTGTCTCCAAAGATAATTGTCCTATGTGTTGGAAAATTTCTGTAAATTGTGTAAATAGTAATGTGGATCGCCACACATGAATGATGCTGCTTTGAGCATTTTATTTTTGCAGTCAATTTTAAATTCAGAATACAATGAGATAATTTTACATGATGTGGTATGCCAGTTGAATCTCCTTCTATCCTTATTGTTGCATTGAGCCAAAAATCAGTAAAGCATTTTTTTCATTTGATGTCGTTTTTGCGATTAGCTTTAACCCATCTGGCGCCCCGGGATATTTTTGACTCTCGTGCTGGCTGATTCTTGGTAAAATGCATATGTGGTCGTGCGGACTCCGGTCTAAACGGGCACATAAAATAAGATAGAGAGAGAAATGGCGCCCAACGTGGGGCTCGAGTTAGACATGGTCAATCGCATGCCGATTTAAATTGTGATAATTTATTTATATATAGATATTTTGGGAGTTGAGAGATGTCTGGTTTGGATGAATAAATTGGTAGGAAACCCAATTAGTGGGGAATATTAAAAATTTAACTGGGTTAATAATTACAATGGGTTTGATTATTTTTGATAATGGCTTAACCATTAGGGCGTCAAGTAAATTCAGTAGTAAACGTTTGATGACTGGACATACGCATTATTAGAATCCAGGTGGAGGATATTTGAGAACTTGCATATTTTTCTTGTGATATTGTAGTAAATGTAATTCGTAAAAGTAGAGAATTTTGTTTTTCCATCACGTCGACATTAGGACAAATCTCATTTTATTAGAGTGTTCCAATTAGCTATTCATATTTCTTGTTCTAGTTATAATCTTGTGTCTGCCAACATGTATACCCCTAAGTTTTGAATAATAATTGAAAATTATGGAAGAGATGATGAGGATGATGAGGAGTTTGGAAGAGAGTTCAAAAGAAGCTGGACTGCGCGTAGCAGCCATTAAGAAAGAAAATACAGAGGCTTTGGAAAAGAAACTTAAAGAAAATTCCGATATGTTCGAAAGCAGGTTAAATGATAAACTTAAAGAAAATTCTGATTCTTTAAATGATAAACTTAAAGAAAATTCTGATTCTTTAGATCATAAACTTAAGGAAAATTCCGATTTGTTACAAAGCAGATTAAAAGATAACTTGAAAGAAAGTTTAGATGATAAACTTAAGGAAAATTCCGATTTGTTAGAAAGCAGATTAAAAGATAACTTGAAAGAAAGTTTAGATGATAAACTTAAGGAAAATTCCGATCTGTTAGAAAGCAGGTTAAAAGATAACTTGAAAGAAAATTTAAATAGTAAATTTAATTCTATGGAAAATAAATTTAAAGAGAATTCAGAAATCTTGAAAATGTCACTTGAGAGTAAAATGACTAAATTATGCGAAAAAACACATGAACTCGAAACTTCATTAGCCACTAACGCAAGTTTAATAGACGATAAATTTCGCGATGCCGATCTAAGATCCCAAAGCTTAGCTGATAGGATAGAACGTGGTCTTAGGAAAGTTGGTGAAGACATGATCAACTTAGAAGTCAGGGTGAAAAAAGAGAACAATGAGATGGCAACTCTAGTTGTTCAACGTTTGACAGAACAATTCAAAGAACTCATAAATGGGAGAAATAAGAGAAGGCGTGATTAGTGAATTACAAACTGAAATTAAAACCACAGTTATCGGTGAGATTAAAGACACACTCAAGCTGGAGAACCAAGAGGGAGTCAAGGAGATTAGGGAATCTTTGTCATCCCATATTCAAGTAATTTCCAAGGAGATTCAAGCAACTCAGAAGGACATATCAGATGTGACAGGGTCGTTGAAAAGTCACGAGGCTGTTATGAACCAGATATCCACTGATGTCAAGGAGAACTGTAAGGAAACCGAAGAAATTAGAAAACTGGCAGAAGAAAACCATAAGGAAATTGAGGCTATGAAAACCCAAATCAAGGACGAGAAACAGTCTGACCATCTGTTGAAAATGCCAAGTATAAGGGGAGAAGAACCGATACAGATAAACCTAGGAGCAGCTAGAGAAACTGATAGTCAAAGACAGGATGAGGTCAGGACAGTATTTCAATCCAACCCCATGACTGTATTCAAGAATGTAGAGGATAAGCCTTCTAAATTTTCAGGGCGAGATTCTGTGACACCCGTAGAATTCTTGAGAGAAGCAGGTGATTACCTAAGAGATTCCAAAATCCCTATGGAAAGACAAATCCGAGTGATAGGGAAATTTCTGGAAAGTCCCGCACTTATTTGGTTTAGAGCTTTCAGGTCCACTCTCACCAATTTTGAGGAGTTGGTTATTAAAAAAGTTTTGGTCCCCGGAAACCCAACAGCAAGTCAGAGTAGAATTATATTCAAAGAGATTCTCGACGTCACAACCTACTCGATACTCTTACGTACTTTTCTGGACAGCTTTCTAAACTTCAACATTTAGATCCGCCGATGCCAGATAATGAATTAATTACTGCATTAATACGTCAGTTTCCAGCAGAAGTCCGAAGAACTTTGATCGCTGCTGACATTTATAATATGGAGCAATTTGACGAGGTATTGCAGAAACTTGATCACACGAACGCTCAATTCTTCCATCAGAAGGAAGGAAAGAATAGCAACGCTGTATACGCTGTTATGGCCGACAGTTATTCCCAAACACCTCGAGAGATTCAAGAGGGGCGAGAAGAGAAAACGCAGAGGGAAGAGCCCGATAAAAGAGGATGGAATCAGAACAATAACAGATACAGTTACAAGCCTTATGCGAGACCGGATGGTGGATATCGATATAATACTCGATGGAGAAGGCCAAGGGATAATCAAGGAAGGTACCAGGAAAGAAGGTACTATGGTAGAAACAATAACTACAATAACAGAGGGAATGTGAATACTCGTCAGTCCAATGAAGAGTTCAATAAGGAGACGAGGAAGAACTTGGAAGAAAGACACCAAGAAAACTTGCAGTTCTTGGAACAGAAGTCCAATGAACCAGGTCCATCGGAAACACAACAATCCCGGGGGAACGGGAAAGAAGAAAAACTTCGAATTCACAGTAGAAGATAGAATTTTAAACACTTTCACTTCCAGGATTATTAAATGGCAAGCAGAGGATGATGACTTAATTCAACATAATGACGAACGGAAAGAAATGGGTACAAGAATTAAAATGCCAATCATATCATGCGAAGTATTCGGTATGCCTGTCGATACTTTAATTGATACTGGGGCTATGCTTTGTCTTGTGAGCGAGAAGCTTTATATTCTGTGGAAACTCAAAGAGAATTTAGAGGAGATTCCAGTATCAGGAATTAAAATCCAAGGAATAATACCCAACAAAATATCTCTGTGTAAAACACAATTATACTTATGTGTTACTATTGGAGGACATGATTTCTGACATGTGTTTGTAGTAATGAAGGACATGGCTTTTGACATGATATTGGGAGCGGATTTCATTCAGAAATATCAAGCAGTGATAGACATGAAGACAGAGACGATCAGATTCAAGAATACCGAAGAGATAAACTTCGAGGGAAAAGAAGAGGAAGACATCGAGGGAGATGCTCAATGGTCTCTGATTTTTCATGAATCTGAAGGAAGAGAAGTCTACACTGAGAAGGAGTCCCCAGAGCTAGGAAAAATTTTGGAAGAGTACCATGATATTTTTGATATTAAACCTGGTGAAATTAAAGATTTTGAATATAGTATTCGTGTAAATGATGATGCACCTTTCCATGCTATATTGTATCCGGTAGCGGAAAAGCATCGAGAAATGGTAAAAGTGCTTATCAAAGAGATGGAAAGTAACAAGGTGATTGAAAAGTACACTACATCTTATGTCAATCCATTAGCAGTAGTGTCTAAGCCAGATGGAAGTCTGAGACTGTGTTTAGACGCGCAAAATTTGAATTCAAGATTGCTGCCAGAGTATGACAGACCACCAATCATTAGGGAACTGTTAAGGAAATTCCAAGGCAAGGTCTGGTTCTCTAACATTGATCTCACTTCGTCCTACCACCACATTAGGCTTAGTGAAGATTCCAAAAAGTTTACAGGATTTATGTTTGACCAGCAGACATATGTATTCCGCCGTCTACCATTTGGGGTCAAAACATCTGGATCTGTTTTGATCAGAGCACTGGAACAAAACTTGAGTCCTGAAGTAAAAGAGATAGCAATTCGTTACAAAGATGATATCCTAATTGCATCTGAGACTAAGGAGGAACATTTGTTACATCTTCAGATGTTATTCGCAGATTTGAGAAAAGCGAACTTTAAAGTAAACCTTCGAAAATGTCAGTTCTTTCGGAAGGAAATAATTTTTTGGGCCACATTTTGGATGGTGAAGGATACCGTCCCAATGAGACAAAGATACAGGTGATTGCAAATTTCCCTAGTCCTACTAGAGTGAAGAATGTCCGCAGTTTTCTCGGGACATGCCAATTCTTCGCAGGGCATTGTCCAAGCTTCACCAAGACGGTTGCTCCATTGCAGGAATTATTAAAAAAGGGAAACAAATGGAAATGGAATGAAGATTGTGAACAATCATTTCAAGATGCCAAGAGGTTATTGGTGAACAGCGTGAAATTGGAGTATCCTGACTTTACCAAGAATGTCATCATAGAATCCGATGCATCCACCGTAGGGATTGGAGCTATTCTTCTTCAAGAAGATGACGATCACAAGAGACGTTACCTGGCGTTCATAAGCAGGAAACTTTGTCCATCAGAAATGAATTATTACACCACAGAGTTAGAAGCCCTTGCTGTAATCTTCGCGTTGGAGTCGTGGAAGAAAATGTTAATTGGACATTCTGTAATTGTGAGGACTGATCACCATGCATTGGAGTTTATCTTGAGAACAAACTTTGCCAGTGATAGGATAATTAGATGGTCACTTTTTATCCAACAATTCAACCTAGTTATTGAACACACTCCTGGAAAATTGAACGTTGGAGCCGATTTATTGAGTAGAGCAGTGGAGTCTACATCTAAGGTTTTTCAAGTTAACCTGACGCAGGAGGATGAGGATACCTTGAGAAGGTTAAGATTGTTGCATTTATCCCTGAGATTGAACCAAGTCGTCAGATGAGGGAGACTCTAGCTTTAGACAAGTTGAGGAGCCAAGCTGAGAAAAGAGAGCGCAGAGTGAGAGGAAAGCGTTTTCGCAGACCCTTGCGCGTAGGAACTCTTGTTTTAGTGATGATGATAATGATGATAATTGTTGTTTTAAGGGGCCTAACATCTAGGTTATCGGCCCTTGTTTTAGTGAAAAGACCTACTACACCCTCAGACGTGCAAAATCGAGTGTACTCGAAGTTTGCAAGCCTTTACGCTGGACCCTATCGTATTGTGGAAGTAAACAACAATGGAAGCGATAAAATCGCCAATACACGAACTGGTAACATCGTGGGAACTTATAATGCAGCGAATTTGAAGATTTATTATTCAAGAACCAGATGATTTAATGTGTAGATAGGAAAAATGAAAATTTTTCAATTTTTATTTTTTGCTAGGTGTGGGGTGGATGTGCCCAACTCTAGGAATGGGTATTCCAAGATTCAGACACCTAGATATCAAGGGAAAGGCTACAGCCGCTTTTGTAAGTTGAGATATTTGAATATCGCGCTCCACTACTTCTAGAAGGAAATGGAAACTTTGTGCAGCCAAGAGCATGTTAAGTGACGTAGCGAGTAGTAGCAGAGGACGAGACTATTTGTTGATTAAATAGTTAGCCATGGAGTAGAGACTTGAGACTTGGATCAGATTACTGGCACGGCCAAATGAAAGAGAATGCACTTAGTCTCAAGTGAATCGGACCAGAGACACCGGAGATATGAGGATTTCCAGATTTCAGCTTGATTAAGCATGGACCCGACCGTTATGAATAAAAGCTGACCGGCCCAAGCATCATCAGCTCACTTCGAACCAAGCTCTTGCATGACAAGGTGCGGCTGCTACGTTGAGCCAAGGCACATGGTTGCCGGATCTACGCCGAAGATATCTTTAAATTGTTATATTTACAAAAGTACTACGATACGTGTGGAACATAGTAAGTTTCCGGCAGAGGGAATCACTAAGGTGATTGTTATTTTTCTACGGACACTGGTGAAATACTTTATTTCTATATGGACATATGCTAGACTTTGTCTAGAAAGTACTTTGTCACAGTCCAGTAATAATAATTCTATACTTGGATATTTCAATCCAATTAGTCAGTTTCATATATTGTAACTTGATAACCACTCCGATCTTTCAGTATATTGAAGGCCAGTCTATCACGGTGTTGTTCATTAGCCGACGAAGGGAAACTATAAGTTGCTTCGCGCATGATAGATGGTGATAAGCCATGCCCAGGGAACGATCATCAGAACAGCCGTTGATTGATTTAGACTGTCAGTGTTTTCTTGTACTGAAAAGATTACCGTGAGTTATGTTACAACTGACGTATTTGAGAATAGATCATTTGGATCTGACCCCAGTTAAGCAAACTGTTATGGCTTTAACAGAAGTAAATATTATAATGGATCAACAGTTACTTCCAACTTCAAGAGATATTTCCACTATGTCTTGTTAGACAGATTGTGGGTATATAATGGCGGCCGATACAAGGATTAGACGTGCGTGTCCAATAGGGCATGTATCTGGATAAATCTGGTACAGACCAGGTTCACTACGCTTCAAGACCAACGAGAAATGTAAGCCACATTTGATTTTATATTATGCCTAGCTAATTGGAACAAACTCATTTTCTGCAGATGACCAACACATTTATTTTTCTTCGTATTTAAATCTTGCAATGATTTACGCAAGACACATTAGGTTTATTCTGAGTATTTTCAGCACTCAGAACAGTTTAGGATCGATGACTGAGCATAACGAGCTTTTATTTGAATGTTTCATATTTTTTGATAATCACGGTAATCAGCCGAGGTAACTGTAAATGTTAATAATTATTTTTTGTTGAGAAATGGATATTTTATCCATATTCGAAGAATCGAACATGTGGATTCTCACATAATGAAATAATAATTAAACACATCTACAATAATATAACTAATAATAATCCACTAATAATAATAATAATGATTTTCATAACTTTTCTAAATAATTCTTGGATCTTATATTTTCTAATAATCACATTCATTGAGAGAGAGATTATGAAGTAGTTGAATCATTTCTAGTTTGGAACAGGTGATTTTCCGAAGGATAGTGGTTAGCGCAAGCCCGCATTCAACCAACATGACAGTTCTGGTTGAACAGTTAATATTTGCCATGAGCAAAGTATATTTTTCAGATAACACGGAGAGGCATGAAACGGGAAGCAAATGATATTTGTATCAATTAGGATAATTTGTATTTATATAAAATCATGACGTAAATACACATTCGAAAGTGAAATGGAGAGTATCATAAGTGTGATAACTTCACGATTTGAACTGAATGGTAAAATAAAATAAACTTGTAAGTTTATAAATCTTCCAGTGTGGATAGCAAGCAGAGGTTTGATTTATTGTATAAATTTTGGGAAGAAAATTTATGTGTGTGGAGTAGTTGAAATGGCATTCCCAGATGCGCATGTTTAAGTCGCAGGAATGAGGAGGTTTTTATTTGAGCATCAATCAAATAGCAGGTTCGATGACTCAGTGTTAAAGAAGGAGTATTGGAACTACACATTGCGTCGTATGAATGACCCAAAGGTTATTTCTTAAAAAAACCATCAGTTCTTATTTCAATCTTGTTTACGGATTCCATTAAGATTTTGATTTTGCTAGAACCCGGATTTGTCATGATAGTATTTTATTCTTTTCAGAGGAAGACCTTTGCCGTTGTTGTTGGAATATTGTGTTCTTATAAAAATAATAGAATGGGCCGCTGCCAATTAAAAATAATTCTATAATCACGAATAATTTGAAGGATGTTTTTTTCAATCCTAGTGTCATGAAATAAATGAATTTATTATGAAGCTACAATTCTTATTTCCGCATTCTGTTCAAGAATTGCAAGTTGTGAAAATTATTACAATGACCACAAATATAAATATTTTTTTTAATAATGATTCCAAGTGGAAAATCGAATAGTTGAATGGTCTAACAATTTATTGATCAAGTTGATGATTCAGAAATCATATAATTTGTCAGGAACTTGAAGTTCATAATCGAGTCACTTCTCGAAACGTTTAAGGTCGGAAGAACAATTAATTTTGTTGTGCTTCGCACAGTTCTTCGATGCTATGCTCAAGGGTCTGATACTTTTCAGATGTTGTTATTAATATGTGTACATAATTTGTGTTGATTCAGAGATGATAATATTTTTTACAATATTTTTTTTGGAACTGGAAAAATAAGTGAAAGTTAAAAATTCTTTGAACAATTATTCTACGTGAACTGCAATATTTCCAGTAAAGACAATTAAATTTGAACTGGATTTAATCATAAATAATTATTATAATTTTGGAACACAGTCTACAGGACTGATAGTCAGACTTGTGTCTCCAAAGATAATTGTCCAATGTGTTGGAAAATTTCTGTAAATTGTGTAAATAGTAATGTGGATCGCCACACATGAATGATGCTGCTTTGAGCATTTTATTTTTGCAGTCAATTTTAAATTCAGAATAAAATGAGATAATTTTACATGATGTGTTATGCCAGTTGAATCTCCTTCTATCCTTATTGTTGCATTGAGCCAAAAATCAGTAAAGCATTTTTTTCATTTGATGTCGTTTTTGCGATTAGCTTTAACCCATCTGGCGCCCCGGGATATTTTTGACTCTCGTGCTGGCTGATTCTTGGTAAAATGCATATGTGGTCGTGCAGACTCCGGTCTAAACGGGCACAACGTGATAATAAGAAGCGCAACAAAAACCTCGAGAGTGTGTTGGAAATGTGTGCAAGTGTTATTGCGCCCGCTCGCTCTTTCGAAGATCCCGGTTTCAAGACTATCCAACGGCAGATTTTTTTTAAACTATTTTATTATACCCTCCCTACCTTATACAGCAAGATTTCAACTTTGTTTTGTTCACATTATCTACGAAGATGATAGGGAAAGCTATTTTCTTGTCTCATTTAAATGGTTATTTTCCCTAAATACTGTTCAAAAACCATGGATGGATACTATTCGTTATAATTATTTTTCTTTTATTCGATTTTACCCTCCAGGTTAGATTTTCCCACGGACTCAGCGAGGGATCCCATCATTACCGCCTCTACGGGCAGTGTCCTGGAGCTTGAAACATCTTTTCGGCGGGATACAACTGGGGAGGTTGAATCAGCACCTCGCCCAGGCGGCCGCACCTGCAAAGCGAACAGTGTCCTCTTGAGGGACGGGAAGGGAAGGGAAGATCGGGAGGGATAGGCAAGGGAGAGGAAAGGAGGCGGCCGTGGCAGTACGGTAGGTTAAATCCCGGTTTTTGCCCGAAGGCGAAGTGGAAAACCACGGAAAACCACTTTGAGGATGGCTGAGGTGGGAATCGAACCACCTCTACTCATTTGGACCACCCGAGGCTGAGTTGACCCCGTCCAAGTCCTCATAACTCGTTTCGAATTTCGTGGCAGAGCCGGGAATCGAACCCAGGACGTCCGGGGTGGCAGCTAATCACGCTGACTACTACGCAACGGAGGCGACTCTATTCGTGATAATTAGAATTTTAATAGTTCAATGTTTATCCCAGAATCATAATATGACACGTTCTGTAATTACTGCCTTGATACGAGGCTCAGCGGTAATGTTCTCGCTTGCTGTGCCGAAGGTTGCAGGTTCGTATCCTGGCGCAGTCAGCTGGCATTTGAGGGTGCACAAATGCGAGGGAGCCGTGTCAGTAGATTTACTGGCACGTTGAAGATCCCCTTCGGAGCAAAATTCCGGCACCCCGGCGTATCTAAAAGCCAGAGCAGTTAAAAGGGACGTAAAACAAATAATGTTATAATTATCTGTATTTACTGTATGTTTGGGGCAGATGACCTCGTAGTTCCGCCCCTTAAAACTTCACTAACTAACTATTACTGTAAGTGTATAGCAAGCGCTTTTCGCACAGACGCCGTTGAAAGAAATTATAGTTTCGGTCTGATGTATTTATTCGTGAGCCTACCCACATAACAAATCTTTTTTTTGTTATGGGGGTCCTCTGAGTGAGTCGGAGTTTTCCTTTAAACAAAGGTGGTCAAAATTTCGAACACTTGCTACCTTGAATATACAGGATACCTAGCTTTCGTTCTACAGATCATTATGTCGTCGTCCAATCTGGCTGCGTACCATCGGATAAGCACGGTCCTTTTGAGGACCAAATAAAAATCACTCGTTGGAACAGATAGGTATGCGTCCATAATACATCCACAATAAACGACATTAAGAAAAGAAAATGCACTAGTTCAAGGTTCGAACCTACTACAATGCGACTTCGTTGACGCTACTCTAGCACTTCTTGATTTAGCCACCTTAGCTACCGAGAAGCAGGGTTTATTGCTGGCACGTATTGAGTCTATTCGTAGGCACTTCCTGTCCAAATATAAGAAGGTGTCATTCGGAGCTCTGATCGTTTCAATCGTGCATTATATTTGAGGTCATTGAAAGAACACTGCCACTATTGATTTCTACTATATTCGCTAGGATGTCCTCAACGGTAAAGTTGTACAATGGACGTAAAGGAGCAGGTACTAATGTTTTAAGGATGAATGTGATATACGCGTTAGTTGGGTTGCCTTCCACCAAATAAATAAGGGGCTGGTGGACCACACTGTATATACAAGCAGGTACACGCGGCTTCGCACGTTTCATAGTCGTGTCATATTGTTATTCAACGAAATGCAGGTTTAACCCCGTTAACACCCCTTTAGAACCTGAATATCCAAAAATCCTTCCTTAGTGGACGTTTTCGACATAATACGAAATAGAGCCCAAAATTTCATGTTTCTAACTTCAATAATTTTGGCTGGGCGATGATGAGTGAGTGAGTAGGTCAGGACATTTTCTTTCATTTATTTTTCTGAATTTCACCCCTCTCCAAGGGCCCCTTAAATTGGATTTATGAAAAAACGGTCGAACACCTATTTACTTATATTTTAAGCTGTTATTTTTTCCGCTGAATTTCAAACTTCTCGCCTATGTCGTTTAAGAGATATACGCTCCGTTAAGAAACCTTCAACCCCCAATTTTCACCCCTTTCACCTCATAACATACACTACATCGATAAACCCTTAGACACATGTCTGCTTATTTTTAATGATTAGTTTATATGAAGAATATCACATTCCCAAAGAAACAACTCATGAGATATCGTTATTCAATGAAATGCACGTTTACTCCCTTAAGACCTCTTCAGAACCCGAATAAACAGAAATCCTTCCTTAGTTGACGTTTTCGACATACAGCGAACATATTCCCAAAATTTAATGTTACCAACTTCAATACTGTTCGCTGGGCGATGATGAGTGTGTGAATGTTAGGTCATTTTCATTCAATTATTTTTACCAGAATTTTACTCCTCCCCATGGGCCCCTTAAATTGGATTTTTGAAGACACTCTCGAACACTTATTAACTTATTTTTAAGCTGTATTTTTCCCCTGAGTTTGATGAGTGAGTGAGTTAGTCAGACAGTTAGGACACTTTCTCTCCTTTTTTTTCAGAGTTTCACCCCACCCCATCTGGCCCTTAAATTGAATTTATGAAAAAACGGTCCAACACCAATTTACTTATTTTTTAAGCTGATTTTTTTCCGCTGAGTTTCAAACTTCTAGCCTATGTCGTTTAAGAGATACACCCACACGCTTCGATAGGAATACTTCAACCCCTATTTTCCACCCCTTTCACCTTATAATATACACCACATCGAAAAACTCTTAGACTCATGTCTGCTTATTTTTAATGATTAGTTTATATGCCGAGTATCACATCTACAAATGAAACCACTCGTGAGATATTGTTATTCAATAAAATGCTGGTTTAACCCCCTTACGACCCCTTTAGAACCTGAATATCCGAAAATCCTCCCTTAGTGTACGGTTTTGACATACAACGAACATATCCCCAAAATGTCATGTTTCTAACTCTTTTTTTTTTCAGAATTTCACCCCTCCCCATGAAACCCTTAAATTTGATTTATGAAAAAAAAGCTGTCGAACACTTACCGGTATTTACTTATTTTCAAGCAGTTTTCTTTCCCTGAGTTTGAAGAGTGAGTGAGTCAGTCAATCAGTTCAGACACTTTCTTTCCTGTCCGCCCCCCCGAGTTTCACCCCTCCCCATGGGCCCCTTAAATTGGATTTATGAAAAGAAAACCGGTCGAACACCTATTTACTTATCTTTTACGCTGATTTTTTTCCGCTGAGTTACAACTCCTCGCCTATGTCGTTTAAGAGATACACGCTCCGTTAGGATTCCTTCAACACCCACTTTTCACCCCTTTCACCTCAATATACACCACATCGAGAAACCCTCAGACACGTGTCTTCTTATTTTAATGATGAGTTTATATGCCGAGTATCACATCCCCCAATGAAACCAATTGGGAGTTATTGTTATTCAATGAAATGCAGGTTTAACCCCCTTAAGACCCCTTTAGAACCTGAATATCCGAAAATCCTCCCTTAGTGGACGGTTTTGACATACAATGATCATATCCCCAAAATGTCATGTTTCTAACTTCAATAATTTTGGCTGGGCGATGGTGAGTGAGTCAGGACTTTTTCTTTCAATTTTCTTTTTTCAGAATTTCGCCTCTCCCCATGAACCCCTTAAATTGGGTACATGAAAAAAACTGTCGAACACCTATTTACTTATTTTTAAGCAGTTTTCCCCCTGAGTTTGATGAGTGAGTCTGTCAGTCAATCAGTTAGGACACTTTCTTTCCAGTTTTTTTCCCCAAGAATTTCACCCCTCCCCATGGGCCCCTTAAATTGGATTTATGGAAAAACGGTCAAACACCTATTTACTTATTTTTTAAGCTGATTTTTTCCGCTGAGATTCAAACTCCTTGCCTATGTCGCTTAAGATATACACGCTCCGTTAAGAATCCTTCAACCCCCACTTTTCACCCCCTTTCACCTCATAATAAACACCACATCGAAAAACCCTCAGAAATGTGTATTCTTATTAGCCTACTTTCGATTTTTGCAAAAAATGAGAGTAGACTTATGAGATCACTACAGGGCGAAAAAAGTGTGTCTGTCTGTGTGTGTGTATGTGTGTGAGTCTGTGTGTGTGTGTGTGAGTGTGTGTACTCTGAATGTCGGTCCCCCCCTATCAATTCGAACACGGTTAAAGCGAATTGAACGAAATTTGGTACAGAGGTAGTACTGGCAAAGGGCACCTCAGTGTCATGTTTTATATTGCCGCCATCTTTACCAAAAGGTAATAGCGGCCAATCGAAAGGTCAAAACTTAATAATGCATTACGACCAAACTAATCATCGGATCTTTACCAAATGTGGTAACAACCTACCTTCATATGGGACGCGTCTAGTGCCCAAACTACAAGGTCATCAAACGTACCATTTCAGGATGGCGGCCGTGTGAATTATGCAAAATTTATGATCCATAACATGGGACCCACCAGTTCCGATTATCGAACCAAGAATCGTTTAATCTGTTCTAAGCGACGTGGTTCGTTCGAAATTAAAAGTTTATATTGTAATATTATAATCTAGAAGAGACTTTCAAAATCTGAATCGTCTCGGCTATTTGACAAGATGGCAGCTGATCTCTCGTTCAGACCTATATTTTACTAATTTCAGTATGTTGCATGCAATATAACCTACTGATAAAAATTATATGAACTTAATATGAAATGAACTCGGTTTGAAATATACTCCAGTGAAGAAATCTTCAGTCCAAGTGATTATTTGCTAATACAGTACGTTATATGTATTTAATCGATAACGCGTGAGTTATGAGTGTACGATTGGCAGTGTGGTTAGAGCTCCCGTCTCTCATGTGGCTGGCCGGGGTTCAAATCCTATTAGAGTAGAACTTTTTTGCTTGATTTTTTTATATTTATTGTTTCTTGAGTACTGAGACGTTATAAAATAAAGCGTTATATGGTGCGTTTTGCAATGGAAATTATATATTAAAAAAACGACATTCTCCACCGGAGTGACATCTACCAGCCTTCAGTTGTACTATGCAGAAACTATAGATTCGAGCAGCGCTCTATACCGGCCAGTTAGTGAACCCAGTCTTAACGACTGCTAGGAGTAATAATACAGTAACATTCGTTTATTCCTTGTGCACATCGAACCAAGAATCGTTTAATCTGTTCTAAGCGACGTGGTTCGTTCGAAATTAAAAGTTTATATTGTAATATTATAATCTAGAAGTGACTTTAAAAATCTGAATCGTCTCGGCTATTTGACAAGATGGCAGCTGCTCTCTCGTTCTGACCTACATTTTACTAATTTCAGTATGTTGCATGCAATATAACCTACTGATAAAAATTATATGAACTTAATATGAAATGAACTCGGTTTGAAATACACTCCAGTGAAGAAATCTTCAGTCCAAGTGATTATTTGCTAATACAGTACGTTATATGTATTTGATCGATAACGCGTGAGTTATGAGTGTACGATTGGCTGTGTGGTTAGAGCTCCCGTCTCTCATGTGGCTGGCCGGGGTTCAAATCCTATCAGAGTAGAACTTTTTTGCTTGATTTTTTTATATTCATTGTTTCTTGAGTACTGAGACGTTATAAAATAAAGCGTTATATGGTGCTCTTTGCAATGGAAATTATATATTTAAAAAACGACATTCTCCACCAGAGTGACATCTACCAGCCTTCAGTTGTACTATGCAGAAACTATAGATTCGAGCAGCGCACTATACCGGCCAGTTAGTGAACCCAGTCTTAACGACTCCTAGGAGTAATAATACAGTAACATTCGTTTATTCCTTGTGCACAGAGGCGTTGTTGATAACCTCAAAACTTGCAATATGGATGATTTGGAGATGGATTATTTTGTTATACCGTGTATTTAAGATTAGCCTATAAATTAACGGGTTGCGAAGTTACTTCACTTAGTCCTATATCTTTCGTATACGACACAGAACAACAACGTGACGTCAGTTTCTGATCTGCTCTGATTGGCTATTACATTGCTGCAGTCGGGTAGTTGGCAGTCAAGGATAAAATACGCGACTGCCAACTGCCAGCTACCAACTGCAACTTCATGTTGTGTATGGTGCCTATAGTATACACGGAGTCGATCGCGACTGCCGACCGAGGACTACCAACTACGGACTGCCGACTGCGCATTGTAGATGGGCCTTATTAGAGCAACGAAGTTTCAATTATTGTAAGTAGTCGGTGTTTGGAATGTTTGCTGATGAAATTGCAAAATGCTGGGGTAAATTATAAACTATGGTTTGAACGCCACTGTTCAAATCCTGTGTGCTAATTTGCACTTCAATTAGGAAGAAATTAGGAGATGATAAGGACAGAGAGTTATAACTATGCCCATACATTTAGGAGAAAGTAGGCTATATGTTCTTTCCCGAACATCTTGTTTTTATTGATGAGTGTATATGCCGAGTATCATATCCCTCAATGAAACCAAGCCGGAGATATTGTTATTCAATGAAATGCATGTGTACCCCCTTAACACCCCTTTAGAACCTGAATATCCAAAAAGCCTTCCTTAGTGGGCGTTTTCGACTTACAGCGAATATATCCCCAAAATTTCATGTTTCTAACTTTAATAGTTTTGGCTGGGCGATGATAGATTTGTAGATATTGAGAAACGACTAAATATTTCGGATGGTCGCCATGTTGGATTTTATATATGTAGGTCCTAGAGTTATGTACGGTTACATGAAGATTATTGAGTACGTGTAGCATTCAAACTTCAATCGCATGATTAGGACACAAGAAGTAACAGGGAGATTTTAAAATTTCGCACAGCTGCCATCTTGTGGTTATGGTAACAATTGAAATAAATTAGATGCCAGAGGATTAACATTCGTATAACGATTTACTGTACCAAGTTTCACTGCACTCGGATGGTTAAATTTGCAGGAAACGTTCATGTGAATATTTATTCTTCGCGTCGCCGCCATGTTGGATTTGTGCTGACTAGGTTATTTAAAGTCCTATACGTGAACTTAAGTTCATAGCCCATAAGAACATTAAAAAATTCAGTTTGATTGCCATAATAGATTCGTAGATATTCAGAGTCGTCTAAATATTTCGGATGGTCGCCATGTTGGATTGTTAAATGTATAGGCCATAGAGTCATGTACCATTAAAGGAAAATTATTGCGTTGGTTCATTATTCAAACTTTCACATCAATCGCATGATTACGACACAAGAAATAAAAACTTAATTTGAAAATTCGCTAAGTCGCCATCTTGACGTTATGTAAACAATTGAACTAAACTAGATACCAGTGTATTACAGTGTGTATAAACATTTCCTGTGCCGGATTTCATTGCGTTTGGAACATTAAATCGCGAGAAAGGTCTATTAAAATTTTCAAATTCGCTTCGCCACCATGTTCGTTTTGTAGTTAACCGGTTTTTGAAAGTCTTATAGATGAACGTCCAGTAGTGCCCTTTCTCTCCGTACAAAATTTCAGGGTGATACCGCTAATAGTTTCAGTGATATAGAATGCCGGTGAAATATTTCGCACATCCGCCATCTTGTGGATATGTAATCAATTGAACTAAGTTAGATGTCAGTGCATTACAATGTGTATAAACATATACTGTACCAAGTTTTATTGCGTTTGGTTAGTTAAATCGCGAGAAATGTCTATTAAAAGTCGCAAATTCGCGTGGCCGCCATGTTGGTTTTGTAGTTACCAGTTTTTCAAAAGTCACATAGATGAACTTCTAGTAGTTCCCTTTATTACCGTAAAAAGATCCAGGGTGATATCAGGAATAGTTTCGGAGATATTGAATGTTGGTGAAATATTTCGCACAGCCGCCATGCTGGGTCGGTGAGATGTAACAAAATTTGAAGGGCACGGTCGGGGTCGTCCGGAATAGTGCTATGAACTTACCGAGTTTCATTGAAATCGCTCCAGCCGTGTAGATGTTATTAGGGGGACACACACACACACGGACAAAAGGTGATCTCATAAGCCTACTTTTTCAAAATTGAAAATAGGCTAAAAAGGATGATCGTTTGTTCGTCTTTTATGCGTTCATAAACCATTCATCCGAATGTGATCAAATTTTGGTGAGTTGTTATGCATACGTCCGAAATTATTATAGGCACAGTTAATCCAATGGTCAATAGGCAGCGCCCGAGTAGTTTAAACAAATGAGTGTTGGCGATGCGTTCATATACAATTCATCCGATTGCGATCAAATTTTGGTGAGTTGTTGTGAACAGTCCCGGAAAAGTTATAGGCATAGTAAATCAAATTTACAATATATGGCGCGCGAGTAGCTTCAACAAAATGGCGTGCGTTTGTTTTAAGAACGTCCCGCATGCGTTCATATACCATTCATCCCATTTCGATGAAACTTGGGTAAGATGTTCTGTACACTTCAGGTAAGGTCCTGGCTTAGTATTCCACTTAACAATCGGTAGCGCACGAGTAGATTCATCAAATGAGCGACGACGGGCGAAGCATTTCAACAAAGTCCTGTATGCGTTCACATACAATTCGGCCGATAGCGATGAAACTTGGGTGAGAGGTTGTGTACACTACAGGCAAGGTTTCTGGCTTAGTAAATCCATGTTATAATAGGTAGCGCACGAGTAGATTCAACAAATGAGCGATGACGAGCGATGCCTTTCAACAATGTCCCGTATGCGTTCATATACTATTCGTCTGATAGCGATGAAACTTTGGTGAGATGTTGTGTACACTTCTGGGAAGGTTTCTGGCTTAGTAAATCCACTTTACAATAGGTATCGCACAAGTAGATGAAACAAATGAGCGACGACGCGCGAAGTGTTTCAATATAGTCCCGTATGCGTTCATATACCATTCATCCGATTGTGATAAAACTTTTGTGAGTTGAGTACAGTCCTGCGAAGGTGTATGAATTAGTAAATCCGTTTTCAATGGGTTGCGCACAAGTAGATTCAACAAATGAGTGACGGCGCGCGAATTGTTTAAACAAAATCCCGTATGCGTTCATATGCCATTCATCCGATTGCGATGAAACTTTGATGAGTTGTTGTGTACACGCTAGGAAAGGTTTTCGAATTAGTAAATCCATTTTACAATAGGTAGCGTACGAGTATATTCATCAAATGGGTGACGGCGCTAGAATCGTTCATATGCCATTCATTTCATTGCTATGATGATTTTTTTTTTGAGATAGTAAATTAATTTTACAATAGTTTAGAGGTGGTTAACGGAAAAAGAAAAAATATTGGGAATCCAAAAGCACTTCAACAAACGAAGTTACAACACCAACACTTTCTTTGATTGGCATTGCAACGCATGCCGGATACAGCTAGTGTAGAAATAAAATGATTATATCAGGACAGGGAAGCATGGAGGGCTGCATCAAACCAGTCAAAAGACTGAAGACTCAAACAACACCATTATTATTATATTCTATATTTTTTCTCCTTTACATCTTCATTTTCATCTGTATGCTATAGTGGTGGTGTGCATGTGGGGACATGGCATTACAAAACTGGCCGCTCTGTGCGAGGGCGAGACATTACCATCTTGTGGCAGCACCAGTCATTCCCAGTCTCCTAAAGAATCTCTTCTCTCTATATATAAGAATGAAAGTTTGTCTGTTTTTTCAGAAATTCTACGGAAATTTTCGTTATTTACGCCTTTCAGACTGTTTTATGACGGATGCGCGCTAAAGTAAATTTTTTGTCTGTCTGTCTGTCCGTCTGTCTGTAGTCTGTCTGTTTGTCTGTGGACAATTTTTTTCCCTTATAACTCGAGAACGGCTGGGTGGATCAACGTCAAATTTGGTACAGATATCCTTCAGAGGCACGCCACTAATCATTGATGTAACTCTTCTCTATACCTCTCATAAAAGGGGGCCTACCCCCTTAAATTACTTGCTGAAATAGGCGTGGAAGGGCGAGACAAATCTCATTCAGCCCCTCAATGTGAGAAACGAAACTAACCACATTTTAAGGCCCTAAAACCAATAGTTTTTGAGATATTCCCAGAAAATTAATTTCATTTAATACAAGTAGTTCCGTGAAGAACTATACAGCCTATTTTCATATATCCTTCTCATGTTAATTGCCTCTATCAACATACAAAATTTCAGTTTAATTTCTGTAACAGATTCGTAGATATTGAGAACCGTCTAAATATTTCAGATGGTCGCCAGGTTGGATTTTTATTTTTGTACTATTACATTAAGATTATTGTGTACGTGTGGTATTCAAACTTCAATCGCATGATTAAAACACAAGAAGTAAAAACGAGATTTTAAAATTACGCACAGCAGCCATCTTGTGATTATGCAAACAATTGAAATAAATTAGATGCCAGTGGATCAACATTTGTATAAGCATTTAACGTGCAACGTTTCACTGCACTCGGATAGTTCATTCGCGAGAGACGTCCATTTAAATATTTATACTTCGCGTCGCCGCCATGTTGGATTTGTGCTCACCAGGTTACTGAAAGTCCTATAGGTGAACATACGTTCATAGTCTCTATGAACATTAAAAATTCAGTTTGGTTGCTGTAAAAGATTCATAGATATTGAGAACCGTCTACATATTTCGGAAGCTTGCTATTTAGGATTGTTATATGTATAGGCCATAGAGTTATATACCATTCAAGGACAATTATTGCCTAGCTTCATTATTCAAACTTTCACTTCGATCGCATGATTACGACACAAGAAATAAAAACTTAATTTTAAAATTTCGCACAGCCGCCATCTTGAGGTTATGTAAACAATTGAATTAAATTAGATGGCAGTGCATTACAATTTGCAAAATCATTTACTGTACCACATTTCACTGCGCTTAGAGAGTTAAATCACGAGAATAGTCTATTAAAATATTTCAAATTCGCTTGGTCGCCATGTTCGTTTTGTATTTTACAGGTTTATAAAATATACATAGGTAAACTTGTATCAGTACCCTCTATCGCCGTACAAAATTTCAGGGTGATATCTGTAATAGTTTCGGAGATATAGAATGTCAGTGAAATATTTCGCACAGCCGCCATTTTGAGGTTATGTAAACAATTGAACTAGATTTGTCTCCAGTGCATTACAATGTGTATAAACATTTGCTGTACCAAGTTTCATTACGTTTGGATAGTTAAATCGCGAGAAAAGTCTATTTAAAAGTCTCAAATTCGCTTGACCACCATGTTGGTTTCGTAGTCACCAGGTTTTTGAAAGTCTCATAGGTGAACTTCTAGTAGTGCCCTTTATCACCGTACACAATTTCAGGGCGATATCGGTAATAGTTTCGGAGATATTGAATGCTAGTTAAATATTTCGCACAGCCGCCATGTTGGATTGGTGAGACGTAACAAAATTTGAAGGGCACGGTCGAGGTCACCAACAATAGTGCTATGAACTTACCGAGTTTCATTGAAATCGCTCCAGCCGTTTAGATTTTATTAGGGACACACACACACACACACCTCACACACACACACACACACACACGGACAAAAGGTGATCTCATAAGCCTACTTTTTTCAAAATTGAAAATAGGCTAACAATAATGAAGGAAAGCAAGCCGGTATCCATGGCAACAGAAACTCACAGGTCCATCTATTGCTGTAAGACGCAATGCAATTCCATTTGTTACATTACTGAGATAGTTTGCGAACGGCTATAAGGTTATAACGGAACTAAATTAAGCTGTAAAGTTCATCAATACATATAATGCGCTTAAGGGGATCAAGGGGTACTTAAGAATTTTTTCACCCGATTTACACGTGCTGGTGTGGTACGGAAGGTATATTATATCCCTGTCCCTATATTATTATGTTATTATTATAATAATTATTATTATACTACAGCCTACAACGACGAGACAAAGCTTATTTTCAGCCCCTTGGAGTCAGAAACAAAACTCAGGGCCCCTAAACAGCCGTAAAGGGTCCCCGAAATCTACATTTTAAGGCTCTAAAACCAATAGTTTCTGATATATTCCCAGAAAACTAATTTCATTCAATAATCTAATGTACGAATGCAAGCTAGTAACCATGACAACAGTGTCTCAAAAAGTCACATCCAACTTTCTATCTATTTCTGCAATCAGTAATGCCACTCCATTTATTAAATTTCTGTGAAAGTGTGCAAAGGGCTATAAGGTTATCACGGAACCAACAAAAACTGTAAAATTCATCAATGCGCTTAAGGGGGTCAAGGGGTACCCTAGATTTTTTTCCCAAGACTTAAACGTACGATATGTCTTACAGAAGGTCTAATATATCTTCAAACAGCAACATTATATCCAAAAATTCCTGAATTGAAATAATTTCTTTTTTATTTTATGTTTTGGCTTTTAGGAATTTGGGCCATTGGAGGCTGAAAAAACTGATTTTTCATGCACAACAAACCTTTATAATTTATTAAAGGGGTCTTCCTCTGGATGCGGACTTGACACATCAGTGAGGGACAGTTTTTATATGACGTGTATTGCGTTTCGTCTACGAGGTTTTCAATTTTATTTTCACGGCAGGAAGTACACGTTTGGTAAATTAGTTTCAGAGCATATTTCAACTAATCATTTATCTTTGTCGACAAACAGGTTCCAAACCCCTAACCATTGCAACAGTAGCTCAATTGATTACGTCTGGTTATTAATACCGAAGATTGTTCGAAGCATGGGTACTTCTGCTAGTGAGTGTATATTTTCGACGTAAATGCAACAATGAGGGTCTAAGAAAACAAGATGGACGAACAATATACTGGAGCAGCAAGAAGTGCGATGATGAAAAAAAATATATTTGGTAGATTGAGGCTTTCACGGCCCGGGATACTATTAAATGTATTCGTATATTTGGGATATTGCCGTGTGGAAATAAAAAGAAATTACTAGACGTTTTGAGAGGGTCTTTGCCTTCTATTTGGTTGGTTGGTTCCTTAGTTTAGGGGCTACGACAACGCGGTCATGTAGCCCCGTGTACTTTGGGTGTGTGTAGAATCTGTCTGATAACCGGTGTAAAATGTGATGGCTGTATTAGTGTGTGTATCTGTTTTTAAATTCAAGTAACGACTGAAACATTGAATTTTTCAAATAGTTCCTACTTTTGCCGCCAAACGCCACCGTCAACGACTACTAGGCCTAGTTCAGAACTAGACTACTAGACGCCACCGCAGTCGGCTCTTGGCAACGAACGTAGAAACCTAAGAGCCTTGTTTACATTCCTAACCTATACAATTTTGCTTCACACAGGTGTAATTAGTGGAAGGTTCTTTAACATGCCATAAATCTATGACATGGGACCGACGGCTTTACTTCCCCTCCGAAGGAAGGCATACTGCCTTCTATTTCAATAGATTTAAAACAATGTGGCCAATGAATGTGTGTCAATGAGCTTTTTTTTTATTTCAAGGTCCATACAATAGCTTCTGGCTGCTATCTTGTGACGAACAGACTAATCTCTCTAGTTTTCTTAACTTTTTGTAAGCTCATTGACACGCATTCTTTGGCCACATTGTTGTAATTCTTTTGAAAAAGGAGTCAAGGTCCCTATCGAAATGTCTAGGATTTTTTTATTTTTTATTTTTTCACGGCAATATCCCCAAAATATGAATAACTAGCATTACCCGCCCGCGAATATTCTAGTTGTAAAGAGTACGCTTGGCAGAATCTCAATCATGAATGCTATGACTTATTTATCCTTGGTAGGTATAATGAGACTTTATCAATTCAGCTACTGGTGCAGTGGTTAGGGGTTTGTCATTCCTTCATAGAGCGAAGTTAGTTTTCTGGGAATAGCACAGACACTGTTAATTTAAGGGCCTTTAAATGTGGCTTTTGGAGACCTTTTATAGTCCGGTGAAGAAGACCTTTCGTACCACTCTCTTACGAGAAAATTGCGTGAAAAAATTCAAGAGTGCCCCTTGACCCCCTTAAGCGCATTATACTGTATGTATTGAAGAATTTTACAGCTTAATTTGGTTCAGTGATAACCTTATAACCGTCTGGAAACATTCACAGTAATGTAATAATTGGAATTGCATTGAGTCTTACAGAAATAGATGTTCCTGTGAGATTCTGTTACCTTGGTTACCGTGTTGCATTCTTTCATTATTTCATCTATACAAAGCTGAAGAGTTTGTGTGTTTATGTGTTTAAACGCGCTAATCTCAGGAACAACCAGCCCGAATCGAAACATTCTTTTTTTTAATATGATAGCCAGATTCAAGAGGAATAGTTTAGGCTATGTAGTATTAGGCTACACCTCTCAGGTGACCTTAAAGACCGATTTTTGTTCAGTACGTCAGTAGATCAAGCGCTCCCGAACAGCTCTACCCGCATGCGCTGGCGTTATGGTTAGTGATACGTACACCGTTTCACCTATCTGAACCAAAATGTGTATACTTACCCTTTGGAACCCTGATGGTAACACTGTCTACGTGAAATTTATGACAATCCATTCCATTACCTCATTTAGGCCCTTTGGTTCAAATCTACACCTTTTCCCCGATCTGAACCAAAATTTGTATACTTACACTTAGGAACCCTGCGAATAACACTGTTTACATAAACTTTCGGAGAGACCACTCCATTCCTTGATTTAGGCCGTTTGGCAGAATTCTACACCGTTTCACCGATCAGAACCAAAATTTGTATACTTACCCTTTGGAACCCTGCGAGTAACACAGTCTGCATGAAATTTCGGGCAGACCACTCCATTCCCTGCATTTAGGCCCTTTGCCACAAATCTACACCGTTTCACCGATCTGAACCAAAATTTGTATACTTACCCTTTAGAACCCTGCGCGTAACACTGCCTACATGAAATTTATGACAGACGAGTCCATTCCCTGCATTTAGGCCCTTTGGTACAAATCTACACCCATTCACCAATCTGAACCAAAAGTTGTATACTTACCCTTTGGAACACTGTTAGTAACACTGTCTGCATGAAATTTTGGACAGACCCCTATATTCTCTATATTTAGGCCCTTTGACACAAATATACACCGTTTCACAGATCTGAACCAAATTTTAAATACTTACCGTTTGGAACCCGACGAGTAACACTGTCTGCTTGAAATTCCGGACAGACCACTCCATTCCCTGCATTTAGGTCCTTTGGCACAAATCCACACCGTTTCAGCGATCTGAACCAAATTTTGTATACTTAACCTTTGGAACCCTGCGGGTGACACTGTCTACTTTAAATTTTGGACAGACCTCTCCATTCCCTGCATTTAGGCCCTTCATCACAAATCTACACCGTTTCTCCTAATTGCACCAAATTTTACATACACTTTGAAACCCTGCTGGTAACACTGTCCATTTGATATTTTGGACAACGCTCCGCATTCCCTACATTTAGAATAACAGACAAAATGAACTTGAAAACCACGTATTAAGGTTCTAGAACCATCAGTGGCGGCCGGTGGTAAGTAAAGCTGGGTGTTGCACCAACATTTCTGATGTCGCAATTTTATATGGGAAGTTTACACATGTAACAAAAATCAATTAACGTTAGATGAACTACATTTCTATAAAAACAGAAAAACATGGGTTTTCCAAACTAACTGTACGTTCGACAAATAGACAAATTTTCATGGCTCTTTTGGGCTTCTTCCTATAAGAATTCATAAAAAATCATATGTATGTATTTACGCCCTATGCCTGAGTTAATTGGAAGAATTTAAAACACAGCAGGTTGTCTAAGGTTGGGTCTCTATCTCCAGGATAATAAACATTCTCAACATAAAAACATGGCAACCGAAAAGTTTGTACGTTACGAAAAATGATATTACTAACAAAGACGGGCACATATTCTGCATAAGGATAGGATTTTTTTACTATAGCTTGAACCCCATCAGAGGAACCAGCCATGAAGTGCGCTCTGTCATACGTCTGCGCAATTCATTTTTGCGGAGTTTCATTCAATTTCTGCTTCTTTAATTAATCCAGTAAACACGCTGCTAATGTGTGTGCATCATGTTTTGTTTGCCTCTTACTACGTAACTTATCGGTACACAACAGCCATCTGAAATATGTTTGAAATATCACTAGTTTCATCTGCTATAATGGTTAACATTTCCGATTCCTTTATTTGCTTTGATACTTCTTCTTGGCAAACCACCAACATAATCTGTAAAATTTAATTTTGAATTGTTTTGGACGTTCCTTTGAAAACAGTTGCCCTTACTAAAATGACCTTTAACACAGCATCCAACTCAACGCTAAATTTAATTAGTTCTCTCAAAACACCTGGATTTGTTGATGTTACACTTTCATCATGATCACGCAAGGCCAGTTCGAAAGAGCCACAGAAACGAATACAGTTTATTACAATATTTTACACATACCTATTGTGCCTAACTTCTTCGTTATATTCCGCAATTTACCTTCTATAGACACTGTCCAATTGTGCAGCTTCGTTAACAGTTCCAAAAAGTGTCGATTTCAAATAGCTGAAGATTGGTTGGTTCCTCAGTTTAGGAGCTGCGACAACGCGGTCATATCCTGTACTTTGGATGTGTGGAGAATCTGTCTGATAACCGGTGTTAATTGTGATGGCTGTATTACTGAGTGTCATCTGTTTTTAATTCAAGTGAGGACTGCAGACATTGAATTTCAAGCAGTTTCTACTTTTGGCGCCAAAGGCTACCGTAAACGACTACTAGTTCAGAACTTGGTTACTACACGCCACCGCAGTCGGCTCCTTGCGACGAACGTTGGAACCTAAGAGCGTTGTTCAAATTTTTAACCTATAATTTAGCTTCACACAGGTGTAATTAGTGGAAGATTCTTTAACATGCCATAAATCTATGACATGGGACCGCCGGCTTTACTTCTCCTCCGAAGGAATGCATACTGAGGGATTTTTAACGCTCTTAAAAATCCGACGACTTCGGCCGGGTTTGAACCCGCGATCTTGGACATAGAGGCTCAGCATGCTACCAACTACGGCACCAAAGCCACTCAGCTGAAGATTCATGTTTCTTTACTTTAGGGATTAATTTCCGTAACTCCTATTTTGGTCCACGCGGATTCTCCACCAACAAACATGGAAAACAGAATAAAGCGTTTTTAATGTCGCATTCACATAACCAATTATTATTGCCTTAAATATATCCTTTAAACGCCCTCGTAGCCTATACTTATATTTTGGACAATACTTATCTGGTAATGGTCAACCGAGTGTTTTTACTGTGAGTTTATCGTCATCAGGGAGCTGGGAAAGCTGTCTAACTAGTAAATTACTTGCTCTATTAATTTTCACTTACACTCCACAATACAATTAATGTTTTAAACTAAACATTCCGTTTAAATAAAATACTAACTTACAAGATGCACAGATGATACATCTGGGTGCTATATCGGAAAGTGGCGCGAAAGGCAAACTAACAAAACACTGAATTTTGCTAGCCTGAAATTTCGTAGTGAATGCATAGTAGTGAATCAACCAAATAATAATAATAATAATAATGCACGGTTGTGTATCTGCCTGGAACCAAAATACTCAATCAACTAAATACAGAACTAATCGTAACCCGAATCCCGCAAGAACAAGAGTGGTAAAAGCAAACATAAACCGCTACAGTACACCAACAATACGTCGCAAAATAGTTCAGTCACTTATCTACTGTACTTATAGCATAGTGGCGTTCTTAGGCTCGCTTCACAGAACAATTGACAAAAATATTAAATGAAGTTATGATGAGAAAACATCTAAAAATAATTGGGTGTGAACCAATGTCTCCCTATGAAATTCCGATATTTGTACTGTTGCGGGTGGTGTAGCATTCCCTAGTGGTGTGGGAAAGAAACTACCCTTCAGGGGCGGATGACCTCGTAGTTCCGCCCCTTAAAACAACAGTAACTAACTAACTAACTAAACTACCCTTCGCGGGGTAAGAGAAATCGAGGGTGTTGTCATTTCCAAAGAGTGGTGTAGTCTAACGGTGCCATTTGGAACTGAGTGTTGCCAGGGGGCTGGCAGCTCGTCTGCAACTCCCTACAACCCATGCTGGCCAGCAAGCATGTACAAGCTTGGCCTCGTCCCTGCGGGCCGCGCTGTCTACTTGGGAGTCGCAACAAGAGAGCTAACCCCCTGGAGTTTGATTTGAAGGCGGCAGCTTTTATAGGTACAGTGTGAAGCATTACGATAAATAATAACAAAATATCGATGATTTAAACACATTTTTGAGTGCATTAGATCTATAAAACTAAAACATTAAAGGAAAAAAAACGACGAATTAGTTGTAAAATTATTGGGAGTTGTGCAACGCTGCAACAATATCACCAGCCGCCCTTGAGAACCAATCATGTCCGTAGTAGTGTAACTGTAAGAGTATTTTAATAAGTCTATTCTTGACGGGCAGTTTGGGCTGCATCACGTCACCCCTACCAGTGTTCTGGTGCAGAATTGCGAAAATAGTTGCATCTTAGGCTCCTTTGAACTGTTATCATCATGAAAATATTATGCCTGTGTATAAGTGCAATGGTGTTGGTGCAGTACATTGAGGTTATCAGCCGCAATAAGCGTTGGTGCTTTCAAATTTACCGTCATTTATTCCGAAACTTATCGTTAAGCGCTTTGTGGCGATAAATGATGCCATTGCTAACTTAGTAACTCGGGACAGCCGAAGTTTTCCAAAGAGTTCTGATTATTTTCCTACGGCGCTATGCGACAAAAGACGACACTATTGGTCTCTACATTTCTAACAGCCAATGAGATATAGGCCCTAGGCAGTGTCTATTATTTCACTTACTCCTCTTTTTTTTTGTGGTAAATTACATGTGTCAGTGCTGTAGTTAGTAAATAGCTGTTTCTCTATTCATAATTATCATTACGGGAAAATGACCTGAATGTTACGTCCATTATACATTACTACTTATCACCCCCACTACAACCACCACCACAAACATATATATTTTTAGCCTACTTTTCACATTTTGCAAAAATGAGGAAAAAGTAGACTTATGAGATCGGGCAAATGTGTGTCTGTCTGTCTGTCCTTCTGTCTGTCTGTCTGGCTGTGTGTGTGTCCCCCCTATCAATTCTTAAACGGCTGCAGCAATCTAAACAAAATTTGGTAGGAGTAAAGATCTATACCTGAATAAGATGGTATATTGTCTTTCACGGCCGGTGAATCAAAACTCAGCAATTCTTCTAAGTTTTTGCCGTGTCTTGTGTGGGGTTTCGCCTAGGACACCAAGCTGGCTCATCGGCGGGCTCTTGGTGTCCCCGCCGGACCCCCACAAGAGTGACGAACTGCGCGCCACCTCCATTTATATTAGGTGCAACTGCAACACTTGACTGCGAGAACTAAAAGCTCAAGCAGCCTTAACCTCCCTATGAAGGAAGGAAAAAAGATGGTATATTGGCTTTCACGGCCGGTGAAGACACACAAGACACGGCACAAACCTAGAAGAATTGCTGAGTTTTAATTCACTGGCCGTGAAAGCCAATATACCATCTTTTTGGAAGCCTTCATAGGGAGGTTAAGGCTGCTTGTGCTTTTAGTTCTCGCAGTCAAGTGGTGCAGTTGCAGCTAATATAATGGGAGGTGGCGCGCAGTTCGTCACTCCTGTGGGGGTCCGGGCGGGGACACCAAGAGCCCGTCGATGAGCCAGCTTGGTGTCCTAGGCGAAACTCCACACAAGACACGGCACAAACCTAGAAGAATTGCTGAGTTTTAATTCACTGGCCGTGAAAGCCAATATACCATTTTTTTGGAAGCCTTCATAGGGAGGTTAAGGCTGCTTGAGCTTTTAGTTCTCGCAGTCAAGTGGTGCAGTTGCAGCTAATATAATGGGAGGTGGCGCGCCGTTCGTCACTCCTGTGGGGCTCCGGGCGGGAACACCAAGAGCCCGCCGATGAGCCAGCTTGGTGTCCTAGGCGAAACCCCACACAAGACACGGCACAAACCTAGAAGAATTGCTGAGTTTTAATTCACTGGCCGTGAAAGCCAATATACCATTTTTTGGAAGCCTTCATAAGGAGGTTAAGGCTGCTTGAGCTTTTAGTTCTCGCAGTCAAGTGGTGCAGTTGCACCTAATATAATGGGAGGTGGCGCGCAGTTCGTCACTCCTGTGGGGGTCCGGGCGGGAACACCAAGAGCCCGCCGATGAGCCAGCTTGGTGTCCTAGGCGAAACCCCACACAAGACACGGCACAAACTTAGAAGAATTGCTGAGTTTTATACCTGGATATCTCACGGCCATATTTGAAAATGATGTCAGTGCTACCAACTGCTAAAAAATCGCAATTGAAATTTGAGCTCGATGTTGGATATCTTGGAAGGTATGACTGGGAGCTATTTCAAAATTGGCACACATATAGATAATAATATTGCAGTTTAATTTCCAGGAGGCCGTACATGGCAGTGTTGCCAAACTGATTAAAAGACTGCTGATAAATACAAATTTTAAAAGCATATAACTTCTACACCATCAATTGGATTTCAACCAAATTTCGTATGTGCTATGTGTACATAAACAGATATGACTGAGCGTATACATACGAGCCACCAGGGCTGCCAACTGTTAATAAATGCTCTCATTTTTTAAAATCCAAATACCCATATATCAGAAAGTATGCAAGCCTACAGCTTTAAACTATGCACACGTATAGTACCCTAGACATTCTATATTAATTTGGAGTAACTTATATACGTCAGTGCTACCAACATGATTCTAAGCCTGCTGAGAGGTCCAACTTTAAATGCATGTAACTTCTTTACTATCATTTGGATTTCAACCAAATTTCGTGTGTGCTATGTGTACCATAACAGATATGACTATGCCGATTCTTAAGAGTAACCAGGGCTGCCAACTGTTAATAAATACTGTCTCTATTTTATTGCCCTAATATCAATATATCAGAAAGTATGCAAGCCAATAGCTCTAAACCTTGCACACGTATAGTACCTGTCATTCTAGATTAATTTGGAGTAACTAATATAGGCCTACGCTAGTGCTGCCAACATGTTTCTAAGCCTGCTGATAGGTCCAATTTTAAAATGCATGTACATTCTATACTAACTGATCGATTTCATTCAAAATTGACACAACAATAGATCATATTATTTCAGATTATTTCTGACCAATACATGTATATCATTGTTGCCAACATGATTTTACGCGCGCTGTTGGATCCAATGTTTAACTGCATGTAACGTCCATGCTATCCGTTGGACTTCAACCAAATGTTGTATTCTGTACCCTAAGAGATGGAACTAAGAATATATTCAGTCACCAGGGCTGCCAACTTTAGTGCTCTATTAGGCTACATTATGCCAAGTATACAGTATTTCGAACTAATTAGAAATGTCGATAATACCAACTTAATTTCATCATTATTCTAGATAGATCCATATAGATTAATCATTGATATGAATCTTAAATTTTAAGAAAAGTAGGCTCTTTAGTTCGTCACGGAACTTCTTGTTAAAATATTGTTTTCTGTTAGTTTAAGTATCATGTGCCAGTTCAGTAGTAGTATTCATTATCATCCATAACACAAATAAATCCACCGGGCGAAGCCGGGCACTACTGCTAGTTCTAATATAGGCCTATACATGTTTTAAGGTATTTATTTAATTGTGAGGCATTTAAATAGTAAGTGAGTGCGTTTCGCTTACGCATTGGGTTATGCTGAACCTGTAAGTACCCCATATGTGTAGGTTGGTGTTAGAGGGACCTTATTTTCGATACAAAACTGGAAAGGGGCCTTAGCAGAATAATATAGGGAGGGGTGTTAATTGTATGTTCAGTGTTGAGCAGCGTCTGGATTCCTGCACGATATATTGTAGCAAGTGAGGGTTTGTTCTGCTTATACTGTAGTACCATCACATACATTGCACCTCAATTACACTATCCACTAACATATTACGTAAATTTAAAACAAAAGAGGCGGGAGCTTAAATGTAATATATTATTGCCAATCAATGACAAACCTACTATAGGTCTTAATTTTTCCTCTCTCCTAAAGCACTGATAAATTTCAACCCACAAGAAGTCTTCTAGTTTTCACGTTAAATATGAAGCTGCTGCAAAATTTTAAATCAATACACACACTGAAAATCTCACATACAACTAATCCATGGCGAGCGTAGCGATAATAATAATAACATCTACAGCATCGGCAGGAGTGTGACTGGTCACATTGGCCAACGTTCACATCCTGACCCGAACATTAGCTGAGACGAGCTGCTACTCTCATTTTTCTCTTGCACTGCCCCTAGTTAATTAATTAATTAATTAATTAATCTATTAAACCTTGCACGACAAATACTCTGGCTGTGAGTTATTTGATTTACTACGGCCATAGATAATTACCAACCATTATTATTATTATTATTATTATTATTATTATTATTATTATTATTATCATCCCCAAGTTATCCTCACAAAACAGAGGAAAAGGAGCCCGGTTTACGGGCACCAGTCTCTGATACTTCCCGCATTCACGTTTTCTAAGGTGCTATGCTGTCACAGCATGAGAGTAGTAGCTGTCCGTAAGCTGACTTATGATTATGAATTCAGTAGCTCTTGCTGAAAATTCTACCTTCCTTCAAAGAATAATGGGTCATAGGACCTCACAATAGAGCTTAAATAAGTGACTAATGAGAATTCTGCCGTCCTCAGAAGGAGCGCAATAAAGCCTGCATATATTTACTCCAATAACCAGTAACAATCTAAGCAGTTGATAGCTAGCTTGTTTTCTTGTCCAATATTCTACCATAAAAAGAAACTAGGCAGCTTTGGTCCAGTGTACCATCTCATGTTTTCTGCAAGCACACTCGTGTAAGCAATTAATAGACTAACAATATTTGTAGTGTATTGGCTTTCATGGCCTAGGAATTATAATTCAGCAATTTCTCTACGTTTATTCCGTATCTTGTGCGGGGTTTCGCCTAGGTCCGTACATGGACACCAAGAGCCTGCTGATGAGCTTATTTTGGTGTTCCTAGGCGGAACCCCGCACAAGACACGGCAAAAACCTAGACAATTTGCTGATATTTAATGTTTTTAGTTCTTTTCTTTTTCTCAGTTGTGTGATTTATGTAGTGTGTACATCGCCCCACGATCCTAGAGTATTTGGAAATGTTAGGTTATAAGCTGTTACGCATTGCAGTAGTAGAAATTATAGGAACTTTGAAATTGAAATGTTTGTCACTTAAAAGAAACAAATTAATTGCTGGATTACACATCCGAACAGTGTATCCCACTCCACGTACGGATGAAAGATGTATGTGGTCCAGTTTAGGGATTTCGTTGATAACATGGGAGTTATAGCGCTCCCCTTGGCAACAGCAGTCTGACAGTCTAACTTCTGATCTCCGCCACAAAGCTCCCAGCTTGGCAGATGTTTACTCGTTACTCTGTATAGCATCCTAGTATTCAGCACGAGATGAAACTATCATCAGCAGTGGCGGCCAGTAACACTTCAACTGGCAGTGACAATAATAATAGGCTAATAATAATAAAATATTAATACAATATAGGAGATGCTTGGCAAGAAAGAACTAATAAAATGATAAAAGCCCAAATATTAACATGGTCTACATATAAAAGAAAATATCTATCAATCACAAAATTAAAACATTACAAGACAGTGGTTCAAACAGAGGTGACATATGGAAGCGAAACTCTTTATAAAGTTACTCAGAAAAACAGAATCGACCAAATTTTAAAAGTAGAAAGAAGTATAGCTAGAACATGCATAAAAAATATCCGAAAGATGGAAAATGGCGGATAGTACCAAATGAAGTGGTATACAGAGAACTGGAGCCCATCACTGATAATATTCGGAAGAAACGGATTTCTTTTTTTTTTTGGTCACATTATGAGGACTCCGAAAACCAGATTATCCAGAAAAATTGTAGAGAAACTTGAGAATATGAAACAACACGTAAGATGGATTCAGGAAATTAGAGAAGATATGAAATAATTAGAAATAACCTTGGATGACTTGCAAAAGAAAACAAAAATTTACACACACAAAAACTGAAAGATACAAAAATAAGATTTCAATCAAAAATAGACAAACATCATACAGTAAAAAGGGTATTTACAGATGAGGAACGCCTGAGAATTTCAGAGCGAATGAATAGCTACTAGGCGACTAGAAAAGAAAACTTACTGAAGAAGAGGACCAAGAAATGATTGACTGAAGTGGTCCAATGAGGCCGTAAGAGCAGAAGCAGAAGAAGAAGAGTAGGAGATGCTATGTGAATCAGAGACCACCCAGCATATCACAGGGGGTTGTTGAATATTTTCATTTACTTAATATTTGAAGATGCATCACCAAGTAGCCAAGATAATCCACCTGAACCTGGCAAAGAAACAATGCTTAAGTAATAAAGTTCTGCCTTACAATTGCATTTATTTTACGGTCTTATTAATAATGGAACTGAATATAAGCGCAGTCCTGTACCAAGAGCTTGCTGGGAAACTCCAACTTTTAAAACAGAACAAGGCTCCGTACTACCAGTATGTTCATGAGAACGTTGCTGAAAATTAACGTTCTGACTGTATTGGGATCGGACTGCGCTCACCGAAAGGACCTTGAAACATAATAGGCCTCACATAGTGATCTGCAACAAAGGATTGAAGGAAGTCACACTGATTGATGTTGCCATTCCAAATAAGCACAATCTGCAGGCTAAACATGCCGAAAACGTGTACAAATATTTGGAGTTGGTGGAGCCTATCAGGAGACAATGGCAGAGTTCGAAATGCACAGTACCAATAGTCATCTCAAGCACTGGTGTGTTCACAAACATTTTCTGCAAGAGCTAAAAGAGCTTGTTCTGAACACTTAACTTGTACAAATTATTATAGAGGGCAGTAATTTTGGTCACAACTAAGATTGTTCCTAAATTCATTGCCAGTGATCTAAATTTAGGTGATGAGTATGTTTTGATTCAATGAAATCCGCATAATTGATTCCTATATTATTAGACATTGATCTGAGAATGACGGTGATGATGATAATAATAATAATAATAATAATAATAATAATAATAATAAAATGTTTTATTTTATTTTATATATAAAGTCTAATTACCTACATCCCATAGGCATGGCCGTTAAGGCCCACGGCGTCCAAGAGAGCTTCTGCCTGGATTAAAGCCTTCAGAGGAAGGGAGGTCATGTGGTCAGCACAACACTTCCCTCAACCGCATTTATTGGCATTTCTCCAGAAAAGAAATCTGTTGACATCAAATATAGATTTAGGTATTAGAAACTTATTCTTGAAAGTCTTTGTCTGGGGCAATTTATTTCTACACATTCATAGAGAATTCACCCCTCTTTACACTACTAGAAAACACCCCCCGACGAAAACAAGACACGACATAACGTGGTAGCTACATGAGGAATTAATAAGGGAAACATGTTATTAGATCAGGATGTACGACGTATCTTTTATAAAATAAACCAAGGCCGGCATTAACGACAATATACAAGAATGTTTCCAGAAATTGTTTTTCACTCGCGGTTACTGATCGCTAATTGCGTGTACTCAGCATCTAAGTTGATATTTGTCATCCGAAATTATACATTAATTTTTATTGCTATTCCGGAGATTAACTGACCTCGGAATGACGTGTCAGTGATCCCAATGCCCTTATGCTATGAGTGAAAATATCTCTATATTTTTATTTGTTCCAAAGCACCATCAATTACGATTTAAAATTGACTAGATTATCATTGCTTCCCCATAAGAAGAGCTCAAGAATGGGTACGCCAACATGGCGGACCGCGCACTCAACCTGGCGTACTTTTTCGTGCCGAGGAGAGCTGCCGTCAGAGATCCATGTATAGAGATCAGTATGTACGTCCAATCTACTAGCAGGTACATCCGTAGCTAGATTTGAGCATGCGTGTTCGGTTTCCCACGTATATATTCGCCTAGATTTTTGGCATACGTTATCATTCTATTTTGGAATCTCTAAGCTGCAAGACAAATTCTACGCGAGGTAAGACGCAGCATCTTCTGTTTATTATTATTGTAGAAGAATTACGAGTAATTCCAATTTTGTAACAAAGAAATTCCATAACGAAATCTCATAAAGGGACTAAACTTGTATTGAACATTTATTCTTGCATCATTCAAGTGTAACATCAGATAACTTGTAGTAATTACTTTTGGCTGCGTCATGACCCTTATGTTATCATTTTGTTAGCCTATTTTCAATTTTGAAAAAATAGGCTTATAAGATCACCTTTTGTCCGTGTGTGTGTGTGTGTGTGTGTGAGGTGTGTGTGTGCCCCTAATAAATTCTAAACTGCTTGAGCGATTTCAATGAAACTCGGTAAGTTCAAAGCACTATTCCGGACGACCCCAACCGTGCCCTTCAAATTTTGTTACGTCTGAGCAATCCAATTTGGCGGCTGTGCGAAATATTTCACCAGCATTCAATATCTCCGAAACTATTTCCGATATCACCCTGGATTTTTTTACGGTGATAAAGGGAACTACTAGAAGTTGATCTATGTGACCTTTGAAAACCTGGTAACTACAAAACCAACATGGCGGCCACGCGAATTTGTGACTTTTAAATAGACGTTTCTCGCGATTTAACCAACCAAACGCAATAAAACTTGCTACAGTATATGTTTAAACACATTGTAATAGACCGACATCTAACTTGGTTCAATTGTCTATATAACCACAAGATGGCGGATGTGCGAAATATTTCACCGGCATTCTATATCTCTGAAACGATTAGCGGTATCACCTTGAAATTTTGTACGGAGATAAAGGGCACTACTGGATGTTCACCTATAACACTTTCAAAAACCGGTTAACTGCAAATCGAACATGGCGGCCAAGCGAATTTGAAAATTTTAAATAGACCTTTCTCGCGATTTAATATTCCAAACGCAATGAAATCTGGTACAGGAAATGTTTATACACATTGTAATGCACTGGTATATAATTTAGTTCAATTGTTTATATAACCTCAAGATGGCGGCTGTGCGAATTTTAAAATTAAGTTTTTATTTCATTTGTCCTAATCATGCGATCGAAGTGAAAGTTTCAATAATGAACCTACGCAATAATTTTCCTTTAATGGTAGACGACTCTATGGCCTATACATTTAACAATCCAACATGGCGACCATCCGAAATATTTAGTCAGCTCTGAATATCTACGAATCTATTATAGCAATCAAACTGAATTTTTTTTATGTTCATAGGTGCTATGAACTTAAGTTCACCTATAGGACTTCAAATAACCTGTTGATCACAAATCCAACATGTCTGCGACGCGAAGTATAAATATTCACATGGACGTTCCTCGCAATTTAACCATCCGAGTGCAGTGAAACTTGGTACAGTAAATCCTTATACGAATGTTAATCCACTGGCATCTAATTTATTTCAATTGTTTCCATAACCACAAGATGACAACTGTGCAAAATTTTTAAATCTCCTTGTGTCCTCATCATGCGATCGAAGTTTGAATGCTACACGTACACAATAATCTTCATGTAACAGTAGATAACTCTAGGACCTACATATATAAAATCCAACATGGCGACCATCCGAAATATTTAGTCGGTTCTCAATATCTACGAATCTATTACAGCAATCAAACTGAAATTTTGTATGTTGATAGAGGCAATTAACATAAGTAGGATATATGAAAATAGGCTGTATATTTCTTCACGGAACTACTTGTTTATATTTTGTGTTCAGATGACCGACAATGCAGGTCCACCAACATCACGGAGCCCAGTATTACCTGTCGATTTCAACCACCATGCGTGTCACGCACCATACGTACAGTATGAGTAGAATAAGCTCGGTAAAGCTCCAATTATTACGACTTATAAAGAGTTCCACGCTAATGTCTCACTTAGTTTGGTGAATAATATGTCATGCATTACTAATACGCAGTGAACATGGCTAACTATTTGTGTGAGACTACAGTTGGAACACTGCAACAGCGGGTGAGCAAAGCTGGTCTTTAATATGATTTGCGAAGTCTGTGACATCGCAGCGAATAGCGTGCACGTCAGTACTTCGTAAGCAAACCACCAGGAGGTTGTTCGTCTATAACAGATCAGATCATAAGGAACATCGTTTTAATTAAAATGTTAACTTTTCAATGTTTAGTCGGACGAGGGTTTCTTAGAAGCAACTCATAATGTACTCGCCTCAAAAAACCCATGTGTGATATTAGCTTTATTGACAAGTTATAATGTATTTCCAGGCGTTCCATGAGGCTGGAAGCTCTTGGCCAGCAACCAAATGATGATAGATGAGGTTTTCAGCGCAGCTTTCTATACACAGCGGAATATAGAATGAGCAGTAGAAATTATGAACTCGGGCCCTATTGCGAGCAGATCCTTTGTATTCGCTTGAGGCAATTTATTTGAAATGACACGCTATGGCCAGCACAAGGGCATGGAGCTCAGAACACGCTATCTTTAACACGATTCATTGGTCCGAGGATTGCTGGACCGGTTTGGATAAGAGATATGAGAACTAACAGCGAATTGAGTAGCCGGGAGTATGTCTTTCTATATGAAATATGGGAATGTCCATGAGAACATTAAGTTCAGAGAAATGATATTAAAATAAGGAAGATTATAGAAATATATTACATACATTTATATACCTGATGATGATCATCATTATAAATGTGATGCACTTAACATACCTTTACCTTCTGTGGTTCTAGTGACACCAAAGTTCTTAATGTGCCCTTAAATTACTGACACGATCCTCTCACATTTAAACTTCCTCAATTTCCAATCAACTCTGCCTGGATTTAATCCTGAAACCTTATCAATATTTCAACGTATGTACATTTATTTATTTATATATTTACAATTTTCTGTTGTCGTTTTTCTTAATAGATTTATGGGGCTTTGTGACATCCTGGTCACGTAGCTCTGTGTATTTGAGTGTGTGTGTGTAGATTCTGTGTGACATTGAGATGGCTGTAGTGGTGTGTGAGTATCAGGGTTAGGATTTTGGTCGAAAGCGGCCGTGGCCTTAATTTGAGAACCATCCCGGCATTTGTTTGCAGTAGAAGTGTGAAACCATGGACACCCCTTTTAGGATGCCTTAGGTTGGAATCGAACTCAACTCTTCTCAGATCTGCCTCCCAAGGTTGAGTGTACCTCGCTTCAGCCGTCAGAAGTCAAAACAGAATTACAATTCTTAGCAGTGCAGTGAATAGAACGCGAACCTCCACAGTGACAGCAAGTTTGCTAACCACTACACCACGAGGTGGCCTTATAACTTTCTGAACAGGTAACATAAGCCCTGTACAATTTTGCCGTATTCTTATTCGTCCTTAGCCATTACATCGCAAACACGTTGATAGTTAAGAATCTCAAATTATAATTCAACTAAGATGGTATTTTGGCTTTCACGGCCGGTGAATAAAACTCAGCAATACTTCTAGGTTTGTGCCGTGTCTTGTGTGGGGTTTCACCTAGGACACCAAGCTGGCTCATCGGCGGGCTATTGGTGACCCCGCCCGGACCTCCACAGGAGTAACGAACTGCTTGCTACCTCCCTTTATATACTGTAGAGTGCAACTGCACTACTTCACAGCGAGAACTGCACTGCGGGGACACTAAGAGCCCGCCGATGAGCCAGCTTGGTGTCCTAGGCGAAACCCCACACAAGACACGGCACAAACCTAGAAGAATTGCTGAGTTTTAATTCACCGGCCGTGAAAGCCAATAGGCCTATACCATATTTTTGGAAGCCTTCATAGGGAGGTTGAGGCTGCTTGAAATTTTAGTTCTCGCAGTCAAGTAGTGTAGTTGCACTCTATATAAAGGGAGGTTGCGCGCAGTTCGTTACTCCTGTGGGGTCCGGGTGGGGACACCAAGAGCCCGCCGATGAGCCAACTCGGGGTCCTAGGAGAAACCCCACACAAGACACGGCACAAACCTAGAAGAATTGCTGAGTTATAATTCAACTCATTAATATAAATGTATTATTCTATTTGCGGCTTCGGTGGCGTAGTTGGTACATTGCTAGCTTCTATGCCCAAGATCGCAGGTTCAAACCCAACCGAAGTCGTCGGATTTTTTAAGAGCGTTAAAAATCCCTCAATATACCTTCCATCGGAGGGGAAGTAAAGCCGGTGGTCCCATGTCATAGATTTATGGCATCCACTAATTACACCTGTGAGAAGCTAAATAATAGGTTAAACATTTGACAAACGCTCTTAGGTTCCGACGTTCGTCGCCAGGAGCCGACTGCGGGGGCATCTGGTAACCATGTTCTGAACTAGTAATCGTTGACGGAGGCGTTTGGCGGCAGAAGTAGGAACTACTTGAACAAATTCAATATCTGCAGTCCTTACTTGAATTGAAAACAGATAGCACACACTTATACAGTCCGGCTTCAGTGGCGTAGTTGGTAGCATGCTGAACTGCTGTGCCCAAGATAGCGGATTCAAACCCGGCTGAAATCGTCGGATTTTTAAGAGCTTTAAACATTATTCATATGCCTTCCTTCGGAAGGGAAATAAAGCCGGCGGTCCCATGTCATAGATTTATGGCATGTAAAAGATCCTTCCATAGACTATACTTAAGTGAAGTTAAATTGTTAGGTTGGATTTCTTCGGAACGTTCTATCAAAGTTCCAATGTTCTGGTAGTGAAGGTTGGAACTACTTGATATTGAACGTAACTTGTAGCTCACACTAAGGTTGTCCACTGGAAGCAGCTACAGACTCAGGCGAGCCAAACATGTCCTCGGACACTCCCGGCACTAAAAGCCATACTAATACAGTTATCACAATCAACACCTGTTATCTGACAGATTATACACACACCCCATGTACTCGATGATACATGACCGCGTTGCCGCAGCCCCTAAACTGAGGAATCAACCAACCATTATTTTTATTTGGTTTCAATATTCTGCGTTCGATTTGAGCAGCACAGGCTTCTAATTTATTTCAATTGTTTTCATAAACTCTAGATGGTGGCTGTGCGAAATTTTAAAATAAGGTTATTACTTCTTGTGTCCTAATCATGCCAGCAAAGTGAACGTTTGTATGATAAACCAACGCAATAATATTCATCTACTAGTACATAACTACGACCAAAATATAGAATAATCCAACGTGGCTTTCATCCGAAATAATTCACCAGTTCTCAATATCTACCAATCTATAACAGTAATCAAACTGAAATTTTGTATGTTCATAGAGGGCATTAACATAAGTTTAACTGTTGGACATTCAATAACCTGATGAGCTCGAAACCTACATTGCAGTCACGCGAAATTTAAATATTTTAATTGATTTTACTCAAGCCTCCGTGGCTTAGGCGGCAGCACGCCGGCCTCTCACCGCTGGGTCCGTGGTTCAAATCCCGGTCACTCCATGTGAGATCTGTGCTGGACAAAACGGAGGCAGACAGGTTTTTCTCCGGGTACTCCGGTTTTCCCTGTCATAATTTCATTCCAGCAACACTCTCCACTATCATTTCATTTCATCTGTCATTCATTTAAACATTGCCCCAGAGGAGTGCGTCAGGCCTCGGCAGCCGACACAGTCCATATCCTCGCCGCTAGATGGGGGCTTCATTCATTCCATTCCTGACCCGGTCGGAGACTGGAAGCAGGCTGTGGATTTTCATTTCATAATTGATTTTACTCGCGATTTAATCATCCGAACGCTGTGATACTTGGCACTGTATATCTCAATACAAACGTCTAATTCAAATAATTTTTATGAGAACTTAACAATGAGGGCTTTGCATAAGTTTATGAAATCACGTTTTTTCTTTGTCGTGTCATAAGCATGCGATATAAATGTAGGTTGGCATAATGAACCATCATTATAATATTCATCTGCTGGCATATAATTATATAGCCTATATATAAAACAATCCATGTAGGAGTTTCGCCCCTTAAAACTCTAATAACTAACTAACAGTCCAATATGGTGTCCATGCGGTATATTTCACAAGTTCACAATATAACCAAAAGTATTTATGCAATCAAACAGAAATTTAGTTTGGTGATGAAGGACTATTAAATAACTACATATTTAAAAGAAATTCAATATCATTAGAAACAAAAAGCATTATGGTGGCCAAGTGATTTCTAATTATCTCAAATTAATTTTATGGTGAGTCAATGACCCGAGAGTAATGAAAGTTTTCAAAACGACTCTTTATTCAGAGCTTAGTGCACATAGAGACATCCCATGTCCAATTGTTTCCAAAACTTCAAAATGTCATCAATTCGAAATTTTAATTCCTTATATTTCTAAATTTCTCACCGACATCGCAGTGGTAGCTACGCTCGCTAAAGTACAGTGCTAGGCCATGGGGCCAAGCTCTCTGCGGACTTGGTAGACGTGAGTTCGAGCCCAACCGTCGGCCGTCCTTGAAATGGTTTTCCGTGGTTTCCCATTCTTTACTCCAGGCAAATGCTGGAACGGTACCTTCTGCCAGGACACGGCCGCCTCCTTCAACATCCTTGCCCAGTTTCATTCATCTTCATTAATGGTATCTCTCATTAACTCCTCTCATGCGATTAGTGTCAGGAAGGGCATCCGGTCGTAAAAACCATCCGCCACATAGAATTTAATCGCGTCTTATCCCCGGCCCCGTTGGAAAACGGGAATAAGGGGTAGACATACATATTTTTAAATTTCTCGTATCCTATTGAAGCGATTGAAGAAGAGATCAGGGGTTCGAGTCACAATGGGGTCATACATTATACACTCGCTAACTTCCATCCACATGTCTTACACTATTTGTGTATTTCACGTTATATCTTAAAGCATTCACTTGTACCACTGTGGTCGTGAAAATCCAATTCTTTTAGGGGCCGATAACCTAGATGTTAGCCCCTTAAAACAATCATTACTATCATCATAATCCGATTCTTGAAATCATCTACAAGACTACTTCTTTTATACATTTGATAACGTCTATTTATTGTTAATGGATCATCTCGCTCATAAATAAGAAAAATAATCTACCATGTAATTTAGCATGCATGATATTGAAGATGAAGAGCATTTCAATTTATATAAATTAAAAGAAATTGGAAAGAAGGACAGAAGTTCTTCTTTATTAATATTAAATTGCAAGAATGAAAAATTCTCAACTTATGAAAGTAATAAAGTAAAAAAAATCGGTAATAATTCACACTGCTTCATAATAAAGCAGAGACAAAGGACGCCGTTCTCAAATACAAGACAGTGACTTAGCCTGATGATAGACGGAATAGTGTATCGATGCTATTGTTTGAGTCTTGAGCCTTTGACTGGTGTGGTGCAGCAGTCCATGCCTCCGTGTCCTGAGCTAATCGTGCCATCTTTACATAGCTACCACAACTTCCATCCGCGGCAAACTGTTTGACATATTGAACCCTATTGATCAAGGCGGGATAAATAAGTTCATATGTAACTAACATAGGATACAGTGAAAGTGAATATTTTAATATATTGGAGCTTGCAAAAAATGGACACTGGAAAGTTGCAGTCAGTCGAGGAGCGGTCACATCTATCGGCTTATATAAATATACCATCAGAGATAGCACTCAGAGTTGATAGAAAATGGGGATATACTATTCCTTAGTAAGCGTGTAGTAGGAGGAGCCACCATTTGGATAAAGCACGTGACTTCAATGACATACCGTAATAAAGCCGATTTGGATCAATTACAAAGGAATGAAAAGACGCCTATTTATGAAAGGATAAAAAGCTAAAAGTGTAAATGAAGTACATAAATTACGCATTTAGAGCCTAAAAAATATATATGCACCCGCAAGGGTGAGAGTAGTGGGAGACCAAATGGGGGAATCCCGTAATTCCTTTTTCAAGTATGTGAACTCCAAAACCCACGCGCTCCAATTTCTAGGAATTTCAATGATCGATTCTGAAATCTAATACCATAATTGAAATCAGGGATAACGGACGATAAGGAAATGGCATTCTTAAGTTTAAAGGCTCAATTTTAGCGGAGCTCAGGTGAAAATATTCATACCAACTTCAGGTCCTGCCCCGAAGTCTATACAGGGTGGCATTTATGTACCTTTGGAGAATGATAGGTCATGTAGGGGACGGGTAAAGAAGTAATTTGCGATAGGGAACTTGGGGTCGGAGCGGCGTCCTTAACCCCTAAAATAAGGGTTGATTCAGGCCCTCCACCCTGTCAGTTGGGCAACCGACCCAAGTCTCTATTACCTTTTTCAATCCTTTAACTCTTGGCAAGATTCATTTCAACATGTGGCGCTGGCGTAATGGATAGCGTTGCGATGCGAAAAGATGATAGTCCCGGGTTCGATTCCAGGCTTGGGCAAAACCTTTTTTAAATGTTATTTGTCGTATTTTACTCACATAATACAGTCTGGTGCTACGTCAGAGAAAAGAGTGCTAATACGACAAATAACATTAAAAAAAATATTTTGTCCAAGCCCGGAATCGAACCCGGGACTATCTGAAGAAGCTTAAATAGCTAACGCAGGGCCGCGCGCACTGACCTTTCGCACCGCAACGCTATCCATTACGCCAGCGCCACATGGTGAAATGATTCTTGCCAAGAGTTAAAGGATTGAAAAAGGTAATAGAGGCTAGGGTCAGTTGCCCAACTGACAGGGTGGAGGGCCTGAATCAACCCTTATTTTAGGGGTTAAGGACGCCGCTCCGATCCCAAGTTCCCTATCTCAAATTACTTCTATACCCGTCCCCTACACGACCTATAATTCTCCAAAGGTACATAAAAGACACCCTGTATGAGAATCATGCCTGAAGTCACAGTCACTCAGTATTACGACGCTAGTTTCGGCGGGAGCCTGCGCAGGGCTTCCCAGATATTGGGCGACAAAGGACTTACTCGAAAGAAGTCCGGTCCACATAAAGGCTAGTATAGTATAGTATAAAGAATAGTACATAGTAGGTACAAGACTAACCAAGCGTTCTGAACATAGTAGGGGCGAAGGTAGTTACGAATAATTTACTTTGCAAGGCAGGAGAGAAATACCAGAGTGTATTGATAAACTGATATCTAGGGAGTAGTGCTAGTACCGAATAGCAAGTAAACAGTTTAGAAACAGAGAATTTGTACGCCGAAATACACAAACAATCGAACGCAACTGGATCGTGAGGATAATCGAGTGTTGCAATTATTTTACTTTTAGTGAATATAAACTCTGTGTTGTAGATATATGTGAAATCCAAATGTGTAATCCGATGTCATAGAAAGAAGTCCAGGCGGATGCTGTCAATCAATTTCTAGAGAGCCGTAATATGGTCGGCTAAATATGTAAAGGAGATAATCTCACCAGGCATGCTACTATGGAATCGAGATACAACTGAGAATATTTTTAGCCTACTTTTCACATTTTGCAAAAATGAGGAAAATGTAGACTTATGAGATCGATCCGGGAAAATGTGTGTCTGTCTGTATGTCCTTCTGTCTGTCTGGCTGTGTGTGTGTCCCCCCCCCCCCCTATCAATTCCTAAACGGCTGCATCAATCAAAACCAAATTTAGTATGAGTAAAGATGTGCACCGGAATATCTCACGTCCATATTTGAAAATGTTGTCAGTGCTACCAACTGCTGAAAAAACGCACTAGAAATTTGAGCTCCATGTTGGATATCCAGCAAGGTATGCATGGGAGCTATTCCAAAGTTGGAACACATGTTGATAATAATATTTCAGTTTAATTTCCAGGAGGTCAACCATGACAGTGCTGCCAAAATAATTTTAAGCCTTCTGTTAGGTCCAACGTTTAAATGCATATAACTTCTACAGTATCAATTGGATTTCAACCAAATTTTGTATGTAATATCTGTACATAAACAGATATGACTGAGCGTATTCTTAAGAGCCACCAGGGCTGCCAACTATTAATAATTGCTCTCTCTATTTTTTTCCAAATACCAATATATCAGAAAGTATGCAAGCCTACAGCTTTAAACTATGCACACATATATTCTGACATTTTAGATTAATTTGGAGTAGCTTATATACGTCAGTTCTACCAACATGATTATAAGCCTGCTGATAGTACCAATTTTTAAATACATGTAACTTCTATACTATCAGTTGGATTTCGACCAAATTTCGTATGTGCTATGTGTACCATAACAGATATGACTATAAGTATTGTTAAGAGCAATCAGGGCTGCCAACTGTTAATAAATGCTGTCTATATTTTTTAACCTAATATCAATATATCAGAAAGTATGCAGGCCAACAGCTCTATACTTTGCACACGTATAGGACCTGACATTCTAGATTAATTTGGAGTAATTAATACAAGGCAGTGCTGCCAACATGATTCTATGCCTGCTGATATGTCTAATTTTAAAATACATGTAACTTCCATGCAAACAAATGGAGTTCATCCAAAATTGGCACAACAAGATATCATAATATTTCAGATTATTTCAGACCAGCACACGCATGGTATTGTTGGCAACATGCTTTTACGCGTGCTGATAGATCCAGTGTCTAACTGCATGTAACGTCCATTGGACTTCAACCAAATTTTGTATTCTGTACCTTAAGAGATGGAACTAAGAATATATTCAGTCACCAGGGCTGCCAACTGTAGTGCTCTATTAGGCTACATTATACCAGGTATATTTTGAACTAATTAGATATTTCGATATTACCAACTTAATTTCTTCATTATTCTAGATAGGTTCATATACTGTAGAATAATCATTGGCATGAAAAGTAGGCTGTATAGTTCTTCACGGAACTTCTTGTTATATTTTAATTTAAGAAATAGGGAATATAATCATACATGTACAAATACATGTACGAACTATTTTTGTGGTTAAGAGGAAAATGCGACTTAGAGAATGTATAAGAATGAACATATGTTTGTTGCCATAGATTTACGAAGTCGGGGAAAATGGTCAACTTTATATAAATATAGACGGGTATGACATGTGATGGAATTTAAGAGTCAGGTGTTGTCTTTCTGTAAGGAAACACAACCACTAAGTAATGCCCATAATATTAATTTGAAACAGTGATATTGATAATAATCTTAGTGATAATAATAATGATAAGGGACTTCTACAGAACGTTTTCAGGACACATCAGAGGGTACACATCACCAAACCTTTGCTTCAGAAAATGTTATGGAAAATTATCACTAACGAATAAGGAGAATTGCAAGGTGATGGTACAATACTTCTCTGAACTTCTCAATTGTCCAGAACCAATAGAGAGATTCTCAGAGGAAGAACCTACATTCAAGAACGCAGACTCATTACCTGACACAAGAGGAAGTTCACAGGCACATCCTCAAACTCAAGAATAACAGGACATCTGGTGAAGACGGCATAGTGGCCGAACTACTGAAAAGCCCAGGGCCACACTCACTTGGGGAACTCACACAGATTATCACTGACATCTGGACATCAGAAAAGCTACCAGATGAGTGAAAATGTGCATTGATCCACCCATTACACAAATAAGGCGACCGCTCTGACGTAAACAATTACAGGGGAATTTCACTATTACAAGCTACGTACAAGATCCTCTCAGCGTGCCTACTCCAAAGGACTCAGGACCAGCTGGAACAAAAGATTGGCGAGTACCAGGCGGGATTTCGCCCTGGTCGCTCCTGCGCGGAACAAATCTTCAACCTAAAAAGTATATTGAAAATCAAAGCCCTCAGGAATACTCCAGTTATATGTACCTTCGTTGACTTCAAGAAGGCATATGACTCCATTGACCCTCAGTCATTGTTCAACATCTTACACGAGCAAGGTTTGGATAGCAAGACCTTTCGATTGATCAAACAGACACTGACAGACACGACATCAAAAGTGAAATTCATGAGGGAAATCTCTGAACCATTTCAGATCAATACAGGTGTTTGCCAAGGTGACGGGCTCTCTCCGCTCCTCTTCAACCTAGTGCTGAACAAAGTTATCAAGGAATGGGAGAAAGAGCTGAGACTTAAGGTTACTGGAGGCCAGTGCGACTAGGACGACCAAAGGACGAACTGGAGATTGACTGTCTAGCCTTCGCGGATGATCTGGCACTACTCTCAGATAACGAAACCACATCAATCGGACAGATAGAAGTACTCCAAGAGTGCGCCGAAAAAGTAGGACTACAGATCTCGTTCCAAAAGACAGAGTTTTCTGTACGAAATTCGACATACAGAATTTAAACACGAAATATGGCAAGATCAATAGAGTCGCCCACTTTAAATACCTAGGTTAAGTGCTTGAACCGACGGGAAAAGAGAAAATCGCGCAGAACACTAGGTTAATGAAAATGAAGAGAGCCTTATACAAGACACAGGGTGTCTACAACAAAAATGTCTGTCCACATTCACTTAACTTCGTCATTACAACACGGTTATTAAACCTGAGGTGCTTTATGCTAGTGAGACGTTGACGTTGCACACTAAGGGCGACTTGGAAAAAATCCTCACAGAGGAAAGGAAAATAATAAGGAAAATAATTGGACCAAAGCACACAGATAAAGGATACAGGCTTCACTCCAGAGACACCACAGAGAAATTGTCCAACCTCGCAGCAGACATCAGAAAGAGGCGACTAAAATGTTACGGCCACATCAGCAGACTCCCACAAACCAGACTCACCAACAAAATTCTTAGATACATACAGCGGCTCAAGATTACTACACCCTGGATGATGCAAGTCAAAATTGATCTAGTAAAGGCACAGGTCGATCCAGAAGACGTCATAGACAAAAGCGTATTTAGACACAAAGTATACAATTGGGAAGTGTTTTCAGAGAGAGCTGAACCTACAGCCCAAAGACCAAAGTGGACCGAAGAAAGGAAGAGGGTCTTTAGTGCACGAATGAAAGAGTAATGGAAAGACAGGAAGAACAAAAAGTCATGATTGCTTCGCGTGGTCTAATAGGCCTTTAACGTGTAAAATAAATAAATAATGATAACGATAATGTTCATGATGCTCAGAGAATCATACAGTAATGATGTCTAACAGTTGTCTGTCAAATTAATGAGATAATTCATTTAAGATGGGATGTTTAACACAGGGTGTTCATTAAAATATAATATTTGAGACGTTTAAGTTATGATGCGTAACAGTGTATTGCTGAGACGAATTGATCGAGGAAATTAAGTACCGTACATCAAGTAGCTCATTGGGTACTAGGTAAATAAAGTGTTCTCTAGAGTGCCAGACGTCGACGATATATTTAGGGGCAATAGGTAAGACCTCAAATCTTCGTTAGGGGCAATAAGTAAGACATCAAATCTACGTTAGAGTCAATTCGGCAAGACCTCACATATAAAAATCCAGGGATTGTGTTGTCCCCTGAAATCTACGCTGGAGGCAATTGGGTAAGACCTCATATATAAAATTCAGGGGTGGAAAATTCCTCTGAAAAGATAAATGAAACGGCACTAGGAACGCAGGGAACAAAAGTGCCTAGAAGATAAATCGACGGAATTAATAGGTTAAAATGTCACAATTATCCCCTGTTGTATCAACCACAGTCAGTAATAAAATCTGGTGGAGTATTTAGCCATTGTAGAGCTATGTTAACTGCAGTCAATTGGTCTATTGAGTAATTGAAGTTTTGTGATATTATTTCGTTGTTGTAAGAGTGAAAGTTATGATTATCAATTCATGTGATAAGCACATGTTCAATCCCTGGCCAAATTAATAAGGCCACTTTATATTTTCTAACTATATGGGTTCATTTCATAGTTTTTGGTGATGGAAAATTTTTGTAAAAATTGCACGTTCTTTTATTCTTTTGATCAAGGAAACTTTTGTTTGGGAAAATAGTAAAACTATTCGATTTATTGTTTACATGTTGCTTACTTATGCAGAGAAATGCATCTGGTTCTTCTGTTAACTTGCTCTTCGCGGAAGTTGCTCTTTATAAGTAAAATTTTAATGGTAAGTTAGACCTAACCAATTACATTAATTACCACACGTATTGCATATTTTCCACGCACGTATGGAATAAGTTTAACTTCTTTCTGGAAATGTTAACACAATTTCCTTATTCAAAACTCGATTTTTTTTATTTCCAGAAATGCCTTAGAAAAAACTTGTCTTCATGCAAAAAGGGTAATAGTGTAATATCTTCTAATTGAGCAAGAAATAGCAAAGAATGTGAAATGTTTAATTAAGTCTTAAGTTGCGAGAGAAGAACACTTTGATATTGAACTATACTGGAAGAGCAAATATGATAGAAAATATAATTATCTATGTTTTTTAAGCAGTCATATTATTTCGGCCAGGGACTGTAGACTCAAGTTTAATTAAAATCTGCAAAATGGAAAGTTGAAGAAGAAAAATTCTCATAGCCTCTCCACTCCAACTCCAAACATCAACCTGCCCGGGGTGTCCCCTGCTAAGCCGAGCAATCCAGTGGAAGGTTGGGTAACCAACCCCAGCGGGAAACTGGGTCGGTGAACAGATGGGTGTTTGGGGGGCTGAGAATTTTATTTCTCAGCTGAATAGTAAGCCCGAAAAGTTGGAAACGGGTTGGCGTCAGGAAGGGCATCCGGCCATAAAACTAAATAGCCAAAACCGTACAAATATGACAAGTTCTACAAGCTTAGCCTCGGAAACTGCTAGGGCGTTCCCCGGAAGCGACGCGCAAGGATTCCGCCTGTCCCTTGTGAGAAATGAGCGAAGGCTACCGGGCCATGGGCGGGCCTGGCTAAAGAAGCAAGTCCAAATGAGAATTGGTACCCTGAATGTTGGATCTATGACTGGTAAAGGTAGAGAGGTTGTGGACCTAATGATAAGGAGAAGGATTGGAATCCTGTGTGTTCAAGAAACTAGGTGGAAGGGTAATAAAGCAAGAGAGCTTGGCTGTGGCTTTAAGTTGCTGTACAGTGGAGCAAACAGTGCAGGTAGAAATGGTGTTGGAATTATCCTTTCAAATGACTTTGCCACCTGCCTGGTCAGTGTAAACAGAAGAAATGACAGAATAATGAGTGTGAAGCTGTGCCTTGGGGAGGAGTTCACAATTGTAGCTGCTTATGCTCCACAAGTTGGTTGTGAAGAGCAAGAAAAGGATGACTTCTGGAGAGACCTGGAAGAAGAACTTTCCAGCATACCAGCAAATGAAAAAGTATTTTTGGATGGAGATCTGAATGGACACGTTGGAACCAGTATCGAAGAAGAAGGAATGAGAAGAGTACATGGAGGTTGGGGATTTGATGCGAGAAATGAAGAAGGCGAGAGAGTGATAAATTTTTCCTTGGCTTCAGATCTGGCAATTTGTAACACCTTCTTCCAGAAAAGCGAGAGGCATCTATTGACATACAAAAGTGGAGGACGGGAAAGCCGAATAGATTTCCTCTTGTGCAGAAGAATACATCTGAAGGAGGTAAAGAACTGCAAAGTCATACTAGGGGAAGACGTGTCTCCACAGCACAGAGTGCTGGTGCTGGACTATGAATGCACAGGCATGAAGAAAAGAGCAGTACGGAAAATGACTCCAAGAATCAAATGGTGGAGATTAAAAGATCCAATTTTGGGAAGTGAATTCAAGGACAAGGTGCTCCAAGAAACACATTTAGTGGAGGGAGTTCAGAAATGGTGGACAGTAAATGCTGAGGCTATCAGGAAAGTTGGTGTGGAAGTTCTGGGTAAGACGTCTGGGAAAGGCGCTCCACTTGATAAAGAAACATGGTGGTGGAGTGATGAGGTCCAGGATACGATCAAGGCGAAAAAACAAGCCAAGAAGGCCTGGGAAGAATCTGGAATGACCAAAGACAGAGAACACTGCAGACAAGCAAACAAAGCTGCGAAAAGAGCAGTTGGAAGAGCAAAGGCAATGGCATGGAATGAAGTCTACGAAAATCTAGAGACCAAAGAAGGCGAGGCAAAGCTCTTCAGAATTGCTAAGGCACGGGACAGAGCATCAAAAGATCTTACCCACATCAAGCAAATAAAGAATGAACAAGGAATGGTAATTCGAGATGAGAACCAAATTAAGAAGAGATGGGAGGAGTACTTTGAAAAGCTGCTTAATGAGGAGAATAAAAGGCTTGTGTTTGAAGATGGTATTCAAAATTATAATTTAACAACTAACATTTGCAGGGTAGAGATTGTAACTGCTATGAAGAAAATGAAAAGTGGAAAAGCAACGGGCCCCGATGAAATCCCCGTAGAGGCCTGGAAATGCCTGGGAGAAGAGGGAATAGATATGTTGCTGAGCCTATTCCAACAAATATTTCAAGAGGAAATAATGCCCAACGAATGGCGGAAGAGTACCATAATTCCCATCTATAAAGAAAAGGGGGACATTCAGGATTGTGCAAATTACAGAGGAATAAAACTCATGTCGCACACTATGAAGATCTGGGAAAAAGTCATTGAAGGTAGGCTTAGGCAAGAGACAACAATAGCAGAAGAACAGTTTGGATTTATGCCAGGGAAAGGAACCACAGATGCCATTTTTTCTCTGAGACAGCTCATGGAAAAACACAGGGAAAAGAAGAAAGAATTGCATATGGTGTTCATAGATCTAGAGAAGGCTTATGATCGTGTCCCCCGTCAAGAAGTATGGAGATGCATGAGATTCAAGGGAGTGCCAGAGAAGTATGTGCGCATTATCCAGGACATGTACCATGGGGCAAAGACGCAAGTTAGAAGCAGTGTAGGGCTAACGGGAACCATACCAGTTGAAGTTGGTCTCCATCAAGGATCTGCACTGAGTCCCTATATCTTTGATCTGATAATGGATGTTATCTCTGAAAGCCTTAGAGAACCTGCTCCTTGGTGCATGCTATTTGCAGATGACATTGTACTATGCAGCACTAATCAAGAACAACTCGAACTTAAACTAGAACACTGGAGAAAAGCATTAGAGGACAGGGGTCTTAAAATCAGCCGGAATAAGACTGAATACATGTGCCTCGGTGGAAAGGGAAATGACAGTGTGAAGATGGACGGAAATCAGCTCCAAGCAAGTAATAGTTTCAAGTACCTTGGATCAACGGTATCTGACGATGGCAATCTAGACCTGGAAATTACCCACCAAATTCAGGCTGCCTGGTTAAACTGGAAAAGGTTGTCTGGTGTCCTCTGTGACAGGAGACTAAATGTCCAAGTAAAGGGGAGAGCCTATAAAAGTGTGGTGAGACCTGCCATGCTATATGGAGCAGAAACTTGGCCAATAGTACAGTCGCAAAATAAACGGCTGGATGTAGCCGAAATGAAAATGCTGAGATGGATGTGTGGTGTTACTAGGAAAGACCACATCAAGAACAGCTTCATACGAGGAAGTGTCAAGGTAACCCAAGCATCAAGGAAAGTTCAAGAAAGGCGGTTGCTCTGGTATGGTCACATTAAGCGCAGGGATGAGACCTATGTGGGAAGAAGAGTGCTGGATCTTGAGCTGGAGGGCAGGAGGGAGAGAGGCAGACCTAGAAGAAGATGGATGGACTGCGTGCGGGAAGACTTCGCAGAAAAGCAGTTAACCGAAAACACCATTTGGGACCGAGGGAAATGGAAAAGACTTGCCAGAAACGTCGACCCCGCATAAGCGGGAAAAAATGAAGAAGAAGAAGAAGTACGGAGGCAATTGACTACGAGTAACGTAGTGCTCGGTGACCATGCGCAGACTGCCACAGCCATTTACTACGACGCCTTATGAACAATTCTTTAGTTACTTTATTTAAAAGAGTCTATCAGGCTAATTGTACGCTCTATTACTCTTTACTATGGTGTACAGTATAGCATATAATTTACATTGCTGCGAAGCTATGTTGCTAGACAGGGGGCGTGGCAGCGCAATGGTCAAGCTGTTGTCCTCTTACCAAGGTGGACCGGGTTCGATTCCCGGTCAATGCATGTGAGATTTTCGAAGTGAGATGCCATGTCCTGTGGTTCGGATTCCACGTAAAAATGAGGTCTCGTGGCTCATGATCGCAGGATTAACGGTCACGTAAAAATAAAAGCTTCCTCCCTTATGTTGCTAGACCCTGTATATTATTTCACTAGTACAGATACATTTTGTGGCGCACACAATTAACCAATCGTAACAAATGAACATTCAAAAGAAAGAGAATTACCCGCAGCAGTGACAAATTACACTCTGATTTCATAAATGACAATTTGTTTATAAGAAAATGTTTTAAGTCCCTGCGAGATCTGTGTCGCGGCGAGCCTTTCTGTTGTGCAAGAGTAATGCACAACGACAATATGTTGAAATGCGACATTTCATGCACGGTTCCCCTATTATTACTATTATTATTATTATTATTATTATTATTATTATTATTATTATTATTATTATTATTATTATTAATATTATTATTATTACTATTATTATTATTAAAACACTTACTGGAGAAGTCAAAGTCTTTGTCACGGAACCCAATAGCCGAAGTCAGAAAATGGCTATTATACATTTAGCAGAGCAAGATGCCCGTAAACTTCTGGAAGAGGGGAGAATGAAAGTGGGATGGATATATGGTAGGGTAAGGGAAAGAGCAATGGTAACTCGCTGTTTCCGTTGTCTGTCATATGGACATCTCGCAAGGAATTGTAATGGCCCTGACAGGAGCAAACTCTGTTACAAGTGTGGAGATGCCGGACATAAAACATCAGACTGCAAAGGTGAAACACAATGTGTGCTATGTACGGAGAAGAAGGTTTATGACACAAAACGGAAACATGTTCCTGCTTCAGGCGCCAGTATAGTGCTTCGGGAAGCTCTCGAGAAGGTTAAAATCGGTAAAAAAAATGAAAGTTCTTCAAGGAAATGCTCACAGAAGTTTGACTGCCAGTGATCTCTTGACGCAAATGGCATTTGAAATGGAAGTGGATATTTTTATCCTGAGGGAGCAATATCAGAACAGGGATCGTCATGGGTGGTTTGCGGACAACCTTGGAACAGCCGCAATTTTCATTCCGGATCTGGGATAATATCCAGTGACAGATCAAGAATCTAAGGACGGTTTCGTTGGGATAAATTGGCACGCTTACAGTACGTACGTGAGCTGTCACTTAACGAGTCCATTGAAGATTTCCAGAAGAAGTTGGATAGCCTTGAGGACATATTGCATGGTATGGGAAATAACCTTATTGTAGCCGGCGATTTCACTGCCAAGGCCTTGGAATGGTGTATGCCGGATGTAAATTCCAGAGGACGTCGTATACTGTAAATGGCTGCAAGGTTGGCATTGACGATCGTAAATGTTGGAAATACGCCTACCTTAGCCTCCATGTTGTTTTTTTGTTTCTCAGAATTTTGAACTGACATAGGCCTATAATATGTACTTACAAGGGAAGACAGGTCGAAACCTATCTTGAAACTCTGTGGACGTAATCGTTGTACTATAAGAGGATAACGTGCGGAAAATCAGCTTCCAGATTGAACTGCAAGGCTCCAAATTCATATGGCGAATCGCTCATATAAATCAATGGAGGTAGCGAGTACCATACATGTTGGAATGGACAGCCCTCACCGCCCAAGCACTCAAGGCTGGTGGGAAGGAGCCACACGCTCCAGTCGGCATCGCTACTACTCCGAGTGCCACAGGGATGTCCAGCTCCTCCAGCCGTCAGGTACGATTTCGGAGCCTTGCAGTTCAATCTGGAAGCTGATTTTCCGCACGTTGTCCTTTTATAGTAAAAGGATAGCGTCCACAAAGTTTCAAGATAGGTTTCGACCTGTCTTACCTGGTACTTCGCTTGTTAATAGTTAACAGTTCTCTATTACCATAAAAAGTTTCAGTTAGATTGCTTAAATACTGTTGTTTCGGAGGTATTGTGAACCGGTGAAATATGTTTTATGTGCGCCATGTTGGATTGTTTTGAATATGGCCATAGAATTATATGCCAGCAGATGAATATTCTATTGATAGTTCTTATTCTTCTTCTTTTGTTTCACCCTCTTTGGGATACGATGAATCAATCATTTCCCTGTACGTTGTTCTTTCCGTCTTTCCGATCTTCTTTTCCTCTCTTCTTCCGAGATAGGCTAATGGGTTTGCATTTTAGTGTAGCTCTGTCTTGGAACCTTATATTTTCGTCTTTAGTAATTAATTTGGCTGTTCGATCGAGTAATGACGTTTCTGTCATTTTCAATTCTACTAGGTCGTTTTCAATTTCTTTAAACCAGGTGGGTTTTGTTTTACGATTACGGGAAATGCCAAAGATTTGTTTCGTTAATCTATTAGAATCCATTCTCAGAAGATGTCAGCAAAAATTTATCCTCCTTTTTCGCATGGTATCTGAGAGTTTTTTTAATTTTCTGGTAGAGAGTTTCTTTCCTAATTTATATAATCTCGTTATCCTGAAATTTTGGTCATATAATTTTTCTTAAAATTTTCCTTTCCTTCAGCTCGAGTTTTTCAATTCGGCCCTTAAAATTTATAGTCAGTGTTTCTGCTGCGTTCAGTGCTTCTGGCTTAGTCACTGTCTTGTAATGTTTAATTTTGGCCACCATGAAAGGGATTTTTTATTGTATGTATCTTTTGTTAATTGGAAGGCCAGTTCAAGCTTATATTTTCTGGATTCCATTGCTATTGATAGCTCATTATAAAAACCTAAATTTTTTCACCAAACCCAAAGTTAACACCACCTTAACCGATTCAATAATATCCGATAAATCCCTCACAAAGAGGCGAGAGGGGGAGGGTGTTCGATAGCTACCGTACACAACCCACTCAATTCATGTGAATCTGTAGTCACAATCCACATCTTGATGACTGGTTTGCAATACGGTAACCTTCATAATTAATTTTATATCACCATACAATCTGGAAATCATTATTTCTGTGTGTCTATTTCTACCAACATTTCACCACAGAGAAACCCTTATATGCTTGCATATGATGGATGCATAGAGAACTCTATTTGTGAAAGCCTGTTCAGTAAAATGGAGCCACTCCAACAGATGAAACTCGTGAAGCGTTCTACACGAATCAGATAACAAGAGAAGCACATAGACCGTCCAGTCCCGATGAACAAATTAAACTAATAGAACCTTAGAGCACTGGTCCACGCTCTGATTCAATGAAGGTCCCGTTTATATTCGGTTTAAAATGAGTGATTTTTAAATACGGTCAATTTTGATGGAAGAGAGAACTGATATATTTCCTGACTTGAACTTCTACGCCTGGAAGGTATTACGAACTGCTAAACATTGATATATTGATCAGTTCAGCCTCTACTGTACACGTCATCGAAGACATATTCTAACGAGGGAAGTACTGTATCAGGTAAGACAGGCCGAAATCTATCTTGAAACTTTGTGGACGCAAACGTTGTACTATAAGAGGACCATGTTCGGAAAATCAGTCGTCTGATTAAACTGCAAGACTCCGAAATCATATGGCGAATCTCTCATATAAATCCATGGGAAGTCGCGAGTACCGTACATGTTGGAACGGACAGCCCTGATGGCTCAGGCACTCAAGACTGGTGGGAAGCAGCCACACGCTCCAGTCAGCATATACGCCCCGCCACGTGACTACTCCGAGTGCCAGGGATGTCCAGCTACGCCAGCCGTCATGCCTGCGTACCAGGATGTCAGGTACCATTTCGGAGATTTTCACATGACATCAGCCCAAAAAGGATAGTATTAATATAAATATATTGTTGACCATGGGAAGTGGCCTTTACTGCCTTGAAAGGGCCATTTACATTTAAGACCAGGTTTCCTTATCCCCTTTATCCTGGCGCAGTCAGTTAGCATTTGACGTGCACAAATATGAGGGAGCCGCATCGCTAGGTTTACTGACACATTAAAAATCCTCTTCAGGGCAAAATTCCGGCATCCCTCTGTTTCTAATAGCCTCTGTGGTTAAAGGGACATAAAACCAATAATTCGATTACGTATTATTCCTTATTGTCTCCATTTCTCGGCCTTGAGGGTAGCCAAAGCAACACTTAGGAATTATTGACAATTATTATGCTCTACATTGTGTCCTGTCCTGGAGGAAAGTCGTCAGATACAATTTCCTCTCCATGATGTACGGCTTTATAGAAAATTAAATAAATTACACAGAAATTTGCGGTCTACTGAAGGAAATATAAAAGCATCAACAAGTAATTTGTCTTGCAATGACGACCTAATGTTACCTGTATCCCAATATCCCTGTTCATGATCATTTTTATAACAAGCACAAGCTGTACCCGGCATGCGTTGCAATGCCAATCAAAGAAAGTGTTGGCGTTGAAATTCTGTTTCTTGAAGTGCTTTTGGATACACAACATGTTAACTGCCTCTAAGCTATCGTAAAATGGATTATCTAATTTAGAACCATTCGTGGAAGCGTGCACAACAACTTTCAAAAGTTTCATCGCTGTCACTCATTTGTTGAATCTACTCGTACGCTACCTGTTGTGAAATGGATTTACTAAGTCGAAACCCTTCCCTGGCGTGTACACAATAACTCAACAATGATTCATCGCAATCGGATGAATTGTATATGCACGTATACGGGGTTTTGTTTAAACGATTCGTGCGCTGTCACTCATTTGTTGAATCTACTCATGCGCTACCTATTGAGAAATGTATTACTAAGTCGAAGCCCTTCCCTGGCGTGTACACAATAACTCATCAAGGTTTGATCGCAATCGAAGAATGTTATATGAACGCAATAGGGGATTTTGTCGAAACGCTTCGCGCGTCGTCACCCATTTGTTGCATCTACTCTTGCGCTACTTATTGTGAAATGGATTTACTAAGTCCCCTTCCCTGGCGGGTACACAATAACTAATCAATGTTTCATCGCAATCGGATGAATAGTATATGAACGCATACCTGATTTTGTTTAAACGATTCACGCTCCGTCAATCATTTGTTGAATCTACTCGTGCGCTACCTACTGTAAAATGTATTTACTAAGTTAGAAACCGTCACGTAAGTGTCCACAACATCTCACCCAAGTTTCATCGCTATCGGACTAATGGGATATGAAAACATAGGGGACTGTATTGAAACGCTCCGCATGTCGTCGTTCATTTGTCGAATCTACTCGTGTGCTACCTACTGTGAAATGTATTTACTAAGCCAGAAACCTTCCTTGGAGTGTCCAGCATATTTCACCCAAGTTTCACCGCTAACGGCAGAATGGTATATGACCTTATACGGGACTTTGTTGAAACGCTTCGCGCGTCGTCCCTCATTTGTTGAATCAACTTGTGCGCTGCATATTGTATAGTGGATTTACTAAGCCAGAAATTTTCCATGACGTGTACACAACATCTCACCCAAGTTTCATCGCAATCGGATGAATGGTATGTGAACGTATACGGGACGTTGTCGAAACGCTTCACGCGTAGTCACTCATTTGTTGAATATAAACGTGCGCTTCGTATTGTAAAATGGATTTACTTAGCCAGAAACCTTTCCTGGAGTGTACACAACAATTCACCAAACATTTATCACTATCAGACGACTGGTATATGACTTTATACGGGACTTTGTTGAAACGCTTCGCGTGTCATCGCTCATTTGTTGAATCTACTGGTGCGATACCTATTGTAAAATGTATGTACTAAGCCAGAAACCTTCCCTGGAGTGTACACAACATCTCACCCAAGTTTCATCGTTATCGGATGAATGGTATATGAAATTATATGGGACTTTGTTGAAACGCTTCGCGCGCCGTTGCTCAATTGTTGATTCTACTCGTGCTCTACCTATTTTTAAAGGGATTTACTAAGCTAGAAACCTTCCCTGGAGTGCACACAAAATCTCAGCCTAGTTTCATCGCTATCGGACGAATGGTATATGAACGCAAACGTGACTTTGTTGAAATGCTTCGCGCGTCGTAGCTCATTTGTTGAATCTACTCGTGCGCTGCCTATTGTAAAGTGCATGTACTAAGCCAGAAAATTTCCCTGCAGTGTACACAACATTTTACGCAAGTTTCATAGCTATCGGACGAATGGTATATGAATGCATACGGGACTTTGTTGAAACGCATTGCGTGTCGTCGCTTATTTGTTGAATCTACTTGTGCGCTATCTACTGTGAAATGTATTCACTAATTTTGAAACCTTCACGTAAGTGTACACAACATCTCACCCAAGTTTCATCGCTATCGGACGAATGGTATATGAACACATACGGGACTTTGTTGAAATGCTTCGCGCATCGTCGCTCATTTGTTGAATCTACGCGTGCGCTACCTATTGTAAAATGGATTTACTAAGTAAGAAACCTTCCTTGGAGTGTACTCAACATCTCACCCAAGTTTCATCGCAATCGGACGAATGGTATATGAACGCATAGGAGACATACATACCCACAGACAAACTATCACGTTACATTGATTTTTATATATATAGATTGAAGTATATATCCTCTGCATCCCCAATATCTTAATATATTGAGCGATAAATCGTCCCCGAATACATTGTTACGTGCCACCCCTAGTGGCACTTTTGTTAACTGGATTACGGTGGGTAGAAAGCACAACACGGGGTGTTCCTTTTAAAGAAATAATTAATTTTATTTCGGCCAGAAAGTTACACTTCTCATCAGCAATTACAAGCAATAAGAACCTTACTCCAGTTTCCTCAAGTCGAGAACACTTCCCCTTTCACTTGTCAATGAGCCACAGATGTTAATCCTCCCGCTAATGAGCCTGGTGGCCTTGACAGAACTACATGCAACTTCTTCTTTTGTACACACATTACAGTTACTTACGATAACTTGCTACACGCAGCTTCGCTGTTCACGAGCTGGGAAACAATGTCACTGGATTTCGTAACCACAATATCTCAGACGCTCAGTGAAATCACACTCACTCAAAACACAGGCAGTCCCCTGTATGTATCGTCTGGCTGCGTGGCTCAGGGGTAACTTTCTCGCTTGCTGAGCCCAAGGTTGCAGGTTCGAAACCTGGCGCAGTCAGCTGGCATTTGAGGGTGCGCAAATGCGAGGGAGCCGTGTCAGTACATTTACTGGTACGTTAAAGATCCCCTTCGGGGCAAAATTCCGGAACCCCGGCGTCTCTGAAAGCCAGTGTAGTTAAAAGGGACGTAAAACCAATAACATTATTATTATTATAGTCCCCTGTATGCTTCTCACTTCCTCGCTGTCAAGAGAAACGGCTTCACTAGGGGTTTCGCAAGTCACCACACTTCTGTCGCTCAGGATAAACGCTCACACTAGCTCGTAAAACACAACAACCTCTGCTGCTTGACAGGTCGCTCTTATATAGCAGGCCGGTGACTCAATAAATGCTTCTAGACCCATCCAGGGTTCACGGCTTCTCGAGGTTTCAATCGCTGGCTCAGTCACGAATATTCTGGACCATCCCTTTGTCCTAGTAGTCCTGTTGCATAAGGCGCACGCAATACACTGAGGCCGAGCAGCCCAGCCCTGGGGCAGTTGTGACTCATGCGGCGAGCGATGAAACAAACTCACAGCCGTAACACCACCCCCTTCCTAAAAGGCTGATCGTCCCGATCAAATCATTGGTCCATCTGTGTCCCTCCGTAGGCTGCCAGGCGATCTCGATGCACGATCTTCATCTTCGCCCTCGGGCTCCACTGGATCCTGTAGACGACATCGTTGATCCGTTTCACGACTCGGTACGGGCCCTCCCAGGACTTCTGCAGTTTGGGCGACAAGCCTTTCTTCCGTAATGGGTTGAAGAGCCAGACCAGGTCGTCCTCGTGGAATCCGCCGGCATCCGTCTGCTGGTCGTATCGGGTCTTCATTCGGTCGGTCTCGATCCACAGTCTCCTCCTTGCGAACGCGTGCACGTCCTCCAGTTGGTCGACCAGTTCTTGACAATACTGGCTTACCGGGACCGGATCATTCCCAGGTTGGCCGAAGGCAAGATCGACAGGTAGACGGAGCTCCCTCCCAAATATGGCCCGGGCTGGTGTGCACCTGGTGGCTTCACGCACGGCGGCGAAGTAGGCCAGGAGAAATAGTGGAAGATGTTTGTCCCAATCCCTCTGGTGCTCGCTGACGACTATTCGGAGATGGTTCTCGATGGTGCGATTGAATCGCTCTACCATCCCCTCGGACTGAGGGTGTAGCGGCATTGTCCTTGTCTTCCGAATTCCCAGCAGCTGGCATAGGTTCTGGAACACCTGCGACTCGAAGTTCCTCCCTTGGTCGGAGTGCAGCTCCAGGGGTACTCCGTACCGGCTGACGAATTCCTTCACCAGTGTCTCTGCAATCGTCGCGGCTTCTTGGTTAGGGAGCGCATACGCCTCCGGCCATTTGGTAAAGTAGTCGCTGACGACCAATATGTAGCGGTTCCCTGCCTCGCTAACGGGAATGGCCCAGCAACATCGAAGGCCACTCTCTCCATGGGGCCGCCCACGTTGTAGGTCTTCAGCGGACCCCGTCGTCTTCGTTCTGGGCCCTTGCTGGCTGCGCAATCGTGGCACCTCGCGCAGTGGTTCTCTACGTCAGTTCGGCATCCGATCCAGTAGAACCGCTCTCTCAGCTTCTCCAGGGTCTTCTTTATCCCTAGGTGTCCACCAGATGATCCTCCATGGACTTCCTTCAGGACTTCCTCCGTCATAGCCTTTGGAACGACGACTTGTTCCCGAGATGTCTTCCCGTCGGTGCTCTCCCAGGTACGGCAGATGAGGCCATCCCTTACAATCAGCGAGTCCCACTGCGCCCGGTAGGACTTGAACTTTGGACTGCAGTCGCTCACAATGTTCCACCCGGGTCTGGGGACACAGGCCCTCTTCCATTCAGCTAGCAATCCCAGGTCATCATCTTCCGCTTGCGCCCGCGTGAGAGATTCGCGGCTCCAGCTCCCTTGAATTTCCACGGTAGTCCTTCGGAACTGTATCCCGGTGCTCTCCTCCCTTCGGGCACAGAAGGTGTAGTCTTCGGGGCACGGTCTTCGTGACAGGGCGTCGGCGTTAGAATGCAGTTGGCCTTTCCTGTGCTGGATCTCAAAGTTACGGCAGCGCTGACCTCCGTCCTGGCGGGAACGATGACGTCTTCTCTCAGCCTTACTCGTCGTGCGGTGATGGACTCGTGCGCAGGTTGCAAAGCAAGTTCCTCACCTCCGAAGTGCAGAGTGTTGGTACTCAGATCCAAGATGATGTTGTTCTGGTCCAGGAAGTCCAGTCCGATGATCACTTCATTTGCTACGTCAGCCACAAGCACTGGAAGCTTTATCGCCCGTCAACCAATGACGAACTCCAGTGATGCTTCGCCATGTACCGGTGCGGTCTCTCCGGTCGCGGTTATTAGCTGGAGTTTCCTTTGGGTGGGTTGCACTCTCCACTTCGGGATCACGGTGGGACTGACGATGGTCCTCGATGCTCCCGTGTCGATAAGCATGGGCCAGCTCTCTCCGTTAACGACTCCGTCGACCATCAGGCTGCTATTATCCCTCCGTAACTGCGTCACACGAACTTGGACTGCCGGGGCTTGACGACTGTCACAAGCCAACCTTTGCCCCCCAAGGCTGGCTGATACTTGCTTTCCTGGGCCGCGCGGTTTCCCTACGACTGACTCTCCCGACGGAAACCCTTGGCGGCGGCGATCACCGCAGTCCTTGCTTAGGTGGCCTCTCTTACGGCAGGTCCAGCAGGTCGGTAGTCCTCTTCCGAGCCGCCTCTCCGGATGTCCTTCGGCTACGTTTTTGTTGGTGGTACTGCGACACTTGAAGAACCGGCCTAGCGCCTCCATCAGTTCATCGGCCAGGGGCTTGGTCTCGTTGGTTTTTACTGGTTCGTCGACGTCCACTTGACGCACCCGCGCGTGCATTCTAGATGCCTGTTTTGCCGTCTCGAACTCAAGTGCGTGGCTCAGCGCATCTGCCAGGGTCTTATTGCGCGCGAGTCGCAGTGCCTGTTGAGTGTCCGAGTCCCGTAGCCCGTCGGTGAAGGTCTGCGTCGCAATCTGTTCCAGAAAGTCGGCTGGCGCTGTTGGGTAGGCGAGCCTTACGAGGCGTGCGATGTCCATCTCGAACTCCTGCAGGGTTTCCGCGTTCTTTTGTACCCGGGTCCGGAGCTGCATCTGGTAGGCCTGCTGAAGATGGCTATCTCCATATCGGGACTCCATATGGGCGATTAGTGAAGCGTAGTCCTGGGATCCAGTCGGGATGGCCTGAAGGACGTTAATGGCGTCCCCTCTCAGCGCTACAATGAGAGCTGTAGCCTTTTCCGTGCTGTTCCAGTTGTTTATTGAACAGGCTGTCTCGAACTGACGTAAATAAGTGCTCCACGGGACCTTTCCGTCGAAGGTTGGGGGCGTCACTCTGCTCTGTCCCGTTCCTGATATTCCCGGTGTACCTGTGGGCGGGCGTCGGCGCAGCTCGGCAACTTCCTCTTGAAGAGCGTTGAATCTCGCTTCCATCCCCGTCGACGGACGTTGGTTCAGCTCAGAAATTTCCTTTTGTAAAGCGTTGAATTTTTCTTCCAGCCCCGTCAGTGGGCGTTGGCGCAGTTCGGCAACTTCCTCTTGTAAGGCGTCGAACTTCTTTTCTACTGCTGTGACTTCCTCCCGTAGGCCCTGGCAGACGGTGTTGACTTCCTGACGCAGATCCTGTTCCAATTTCTTTTGACTTTCCTGTAATTTCGTCAGCAAACACTCTTCCAGATTTTTCTGGCCATCGAGAAATTTGGCGGTTAGGTCCTCTGCTAGCTTATTCTGACCGTCTTCAAATTTGGAAGTTAGGTCCTCGGCTAAACTTTTCTCGCTGTCTTCCATCTTCTTCAGGTCCTCCGCTAACTTATTTTGACCGTCTTCCATCTTCTTCTGGCCGTCTTCTAGCTTCTTCTGGCCGTCTTCTAATTTGGCAGATAGGACCTTGGTTAAATTCTTCTGGCCGTCCTCCATCCTCTTCTGGCTGGCCTCCATTTTGGTTTCCATGCCATTTAACTTTTCTAGCAATGCTGCCAATTGCGCCTCCATTTTAGTTGTTTGCCTTGTAAAGGGCATGCACTCACAGGAAAATTAGAGAAAATGACCTGTTCGGGTTTTGAAACCAGGACCGTCAGATGTTGTGCTTGAGTTCGTAATCCGGCTTCTGACACCAGTTGTTACGTGCCACCCCTAGTGGCACTTTTGTTTACTGGATTACGGTGGGTAGAAAGCACAACACAGGATGTTCCTTTTAAAGAAATAATTAATTTTATTTCGGCCAGAAAGTTACACTACTCATCAGCAATTACAAGCAATTAGAACCTTACTCCAGTTTCCTCAAGTCGAGAACACTTCCCCTTTCACTTGTCAATGAGCCACAGAAGTTAATCCTCCCGCTAATGAGCCTGGTGGCCTTGACAGAACTACATGCAACTTCTCCCTTTTTGTACACAAATTACAGTTACTTACGATAACTTGCTACACGCAGCTTCCCTGTTCACGAGCTGGGAAACAATGTCACTGGATTTCGTAACCACAATATCTCAGACGCTCAGTGAAATCACACTCACTCAAAACACAGGCAGTCCCCTGTATGCTTCTCACTTCCTCGCTGTCGAGAGAAACGGCTTCACTAGGGGTTTCGCAAGTCACCACACTTCTGTCGCTCAGGATAAACGCTCACACTAGCTCGTAAAACACAACAATCTCTGCTGCTTGACAGGTCGCTCTTATAAAGCAGGCCGGTGACTCAATAAATGCTTCTAGACCCATCCAGGGTTCACGGCTTCTCGAGGTTTCCATCGCTGGCTCAGTCACGAATATTCTGGACCATCCCTTTGTCCTAGTAGTCCTGTTGCATAAGGCGCACGCAATACACTGAGGCCGAGCAGCCCAGCCCTGGGGCAGTTGTGACTCATGCGGCGAGCGATGAAACAAACTCACAGCCGTAACAATATCATTAAGATTTGTTGGGCCATTTAGGTGCAAACTCAGGATAAATAGACACAGTTCACTGAAAGAATGATACCATACTGTAGAGCTACAATACAGAATGTTTAGGAATTGTGGTACCACATTTTCAGTCCGTGTACAGTGGAAACATATATCTGGTTGGTTTGTTCTTCAGTTAAGGGGCTGCGAAATCGCGGTCATGTAGCCCCGTGCACTTTGGGTGTGTCTAGAATCTGTCTGATAACCGGTGTTAAAAGTGATGACTGTATTAGTGTGTGTTATCCGTTTTCAATTCAAGTGAGGACTGCAGACATTGAATTTTGCAAGTAGTTCCTACTTTTTCCACCAAACGCCACCGTTGACGACTACTAGTTCAGAACTTGATTACCAGATGCCACCGCAGTCGGCTCCTGGCGACGAACGTCGGAACCTAAGAGTGTTTGTCGAATGTTTAACCTATATTATAATTTAGCTTCACACAGGTGTAATTAATGGAAGGTTCTTTAACATGCAATAAATCTATGACATGGGACCGCTGGCTTTACTTCCCCTCCGAAGGAAGGCATACGGAGGGATTTTAACACATAAAAAATCTGACGACTTCGGCCAGGTTTGAACCCGCGATCTTGGGCATAGAAGATAGGCATGCTAACAACTACGCCACCAAAGCCACTACTTTTTTTTCTCTAAACACGAAATCGTGAAGTACCGTGCAGCGTTGTTTATACTGCAGGTAAATGGAATGGATCTATCTTTGAGTCTTGTAGAATAACTACGTCAAATAGCAATACATTTAGAAACACTGAGAAAATTAACATGGTTTAAGAAATATTAGCACTCAAATTATTCTATTAACACTAAACTGGTGAACTGTTTCGTTGTAACGTGTTATGCACGCACTCGACTAGGTAGCGATACCGTCAAATAGCATAGTGGCTTTGCTAACGTTCAACGAGAGGAATAGCTTGCAGAATGCTTATCATAGCATAGTGGATTTGCTAATGTTCAACGACAAGAATAGCTTGCAGACCGCATGTCACATAGCATAGTGGCTTTACTAACCTTCAACGACAGAGGAGCTTGCAGACCGCATGTCAAATAGCATAGTGGCTTTACTAACGTTCAACGACAGAGGAGCTTGCAGACCGCATGTCACATAGCATAGTGGCTTTACTAACGATCAACGACAGACGAGCTTGCAGACCGCATGTCACATAGCATAGGGGCTTTACTAACGTTCAACGACAAGAATAGCTTGCAGACCGCATGTCACATAGCATAGTGGCTTTACTAACGTTCAACGACAAGAATAGCTTGCAGACCGCATGTCACATAGCATAGTGGCTTTACTAACGTTCAACGACAGGAATAGCTTGCAGACTGCATGTCACATAACCTAGTGGCTTTACTAACGTTCAACGATACAGCTTGCGTACTGTATGTAACATAACATAGTGGCTTTACTAACGTTCAACGACAAGAATAGCTTGCAGACCGCATGTCACATAGCATAGTGGCTTTACTAACGATCAACGACAGAGGAGCTTGCAGACCGCATGTCATATAACCTAGTGGCTTTACTAACGTTCAACGATACAAATAGCTTGCCTACTGTATGTCACATAGCATAGAGGCTTTACTAATGTTCAACGACAAGAATAGCTTGTAGACCACATGTCACATAACCTAGTGGCTTTACTAAAGTTCAACGATACAAATAGCTTGCAGACCGCATGTCACATAGCATAGTGGCTTTACTAACGATCAACGACAGAGGAGCTTGCAGACCGCATGTCACATAGCATAGTGGCTTTACTAACGTTCAACGACAAGAATAGCTTGCAGACCGCATGTCACATAGCATAGTGGCTTTACTAACGTTCAACGACAAGAATAGCTTGCAGACCGCATGTCACATAGCATAGTGGCTTTACTAACGTTCAACGACAGGAATAGCTTGCAGACTGCATGTCACATAACCTAGTGGCTTTACTAACGTTCAACGATACAGCTTGCCTACTGTATGTCACATAACATAGTGGCTTTACTAACGTTCAACGACAAGAATAGCTTGCAGACCGCATGTCACATAGCATAGTGGCTTTACTAACGTTCAACGACAAGAAGAGCTTGTAGACCACATTTCACAAAACCTAGTGGCTTTACTAACGTTCAACGATACAAATAGCTTGCCTACTGTAGGTCACATAGCATAGAGGCTTTACCAACGTTCAACGACAAGAATAGCTTGTAGACCACATGTCACATAACCTAGTGGCTTTACTAACGTTGAACGACAGGAATAGCTTGAAGACGACATGCAACATAACATAGTGGCTTTACTAACGTTCAACGACAAGAATAGCTTGTAGACCACATGTCACATAACCTAGTGGCTTTACTAACGTTCAACGATACAAATAGCTTGCCTATTGTATGTCACATAGCATAGTGACTTTACAAACGACCAACGACAGGAATTGCGTGCAGACCGCATGCTATATAGCATAGTGACTTTACTAACGTTCGACGACAGGAATAACTTGCAGACCGTATGTCACATAGCATTGTGGCTTTACTAACGTTCGACGACAGGAATAACTTTTAGACCACATGTCACATAACCTAGAGGCTTTACTAACGTTCAACGACAGGAATAGCTTGAAGACCACATGTCACATAACCTAGTGGCTTTACTAAAGTTCAACGACAGGAATAGCTTGAAGACCACATGCAACATAACATAGGGGCTTTACTAACGTTCAACGACAGGAATAGCTTGCAGACCGCATGCTACATAGCATAGTGGCTTTACTAACATTCAACGACAAGAATAGCTTGCTGTCCTCATGCTACATAGCATAGTGACTTTACTAACGTTCAGCGACAGGAATTGCTTGCAGACCACATGCCACATAGCATAGTGACTTCACTAACGTTCAACGACAAGAATAGCTTGCTGTCCTCATGCTACATAGCATAGGGGCTTTACTAACGTTCAACGACAGGAATAGCTTGCAGACCGCATGCTACATAGCATAGTGACTTTACTAACATTCAACGACAGGAATAGCTTGAAGACCACATGTCACATAACATAGTGACTTTACTAACGTTCAACGACAGGAATAGCTTGCAGACCGCATGCTACATAGCATAGTGACTTCACTAACGATCAACGACAGGAATAGCTTGCAGACCGCATGCTACATAGCATAGTGGCTTTACTAACGTTCAACGACAGGAATTGCTTGCAGACCGCATGCTACATAGCATAGGGGCTTTACTAACGTTCAACGACAGGAATAGCTTGCAGACCGCATGTCACATAGCATAGTTCCTTTACTAACGTTCAACGACAGGAATAGCTTGAAGAACGCATATCACATAGCATAGTGACTTCACTAACGTTCAACGACAGGAATTGCTTTCAGACCGCATGCTACATAGCATAGTGACTTCACTAACGTTCAACGACAGGAATTGCTTGCAGACCGCATGCTACATAGCATAGTGGCTTTACTAACGTTCAACGACAGGAATAGCTTGCAGACCGCATGCTGCATAGCATAGGGGCTTTACTAACGTTCAACGACAGGAATAGCTTGAAGAACGCATGTAACATAGCATAGTGGCTTTACTAACGTTCAACGACAGGAATAGGTTGCAGACCACATGTCACATAGCATAGTGGCTTTACTAACGTTCAACGACAGGAATAGCTTGCAGACCGCATGTCACATAGCAAAGTGGCTTTACTAACGTTCAACGACAGGAATAGCCTGCAGACCGCAAGTCACATAGCCTAGTGGCTTTACTAACGTTCAACGTCAGGAATAGCCTGCAGAACGCATGTCACATAGCATAGTGACTTTACTAACGTTCAACGACAGGAATAGCCTGCAGACCGCAAGTCACATAGCCTAGTGGCTTTACTAACGTTCAACGACAGGAATAGCTTGCAGACCGCATGTCACATAGCATAGTGGCTTTACTAACGTTCAACGACAGGAATTGCTTGCAGACCACATGTCACATAGCATAGTGGCTTTACTAACGTTCAACGACAGGAATTGCTTGCAGACCACATGTCACATAGCATAGTGGCTTTACTAATGTTCAGCGACAGGAATAGCTTGCAGACCACACGTCACGTGGCATAGTGGCTTTACTAACGTTCAACGACAGAAATAGCTTGCAGACCGCATGTCACATAGCATAGTGGCTTTACTAACGTTCAACGACAAGAATAGCTTGCAGACCGCATGCTACATAGCATAGTGGCTTTACTAACGTTCAACGACAGGAATAGCTTGCAGACCACATGTCACATAACATAGTGGCTTTACGAACGTTCAACGACAGGAATTGCTTGCAGACCACATGCCACATAGCATAGTGGCTTTACTAACGTTCAACGACAGGAATAGCTTGCAGACCGCATGCTAGATAACCTAGTGGCTTTACTAACGTTCAACGACAGGAATAGCTTGCAGACCACATGTCACATAACCTAGTGGCTTTACTAACGTTCAACGACAGGAATAGCTTGCAGACCACATGCTACATAGCATAGTGGCTTTACTAACGTTCAACGACAGGAATATCTTGCAGACCTCATGTCACATAGCATAGTGGCTTTACTAACGTTCAACGACAGAAATAGCTTGCAGACCGCATGTCACATAACATAGTGGCTTTACTAACGTTCAACGACAGGAATAGCTTGCAGACCGCATGTCACATAACATAGTGGCTTTACTAACGTTCAACGACAGGAATATTTTGCAGACCACATGTCACATAGCATAGTGGCTTTACTAACGTTCAACGACAGGAATTGCTTGCAGACCACATGTCACATAGCATAGTGGCTTTACTAACGTTCAACGACAGGAATTGCTTGCAGACCGCATGCTACATAGCATAGTGACTTTACTAACGTTCAACAACAGGAATTGCTTGCAGACCGCATGCTAAATATCATAGTGGCTTTACTAACGTTCAACGACAGGAATAGCTTGCAGACCGCATGCTACATAGCATAGTGGCTTTACTAACGTTCAACGACAGGAATAGCTTGCAGACCGCATGCTACATAGCATAGTGACTTTACTAACGTTCAACGACAGGAATTGCTTGCAGACAGCATACTACATAGCATAGAGGCTTTACTAACGTTCAACGACAAGAATAGCTTGCAGACCGCATGTTACATAGCATAGTGGCTTTACTAACGTTCAACGACAGGAATAGCTTGCAGACCGCATGTCACAAAACCTAGTGGCTTTACTAACGTTCAACGACAAGAATAGCTTGCAGACAGCATGTCACATAACATAGTGGCTTTACTAACGTTCAACGACAGGAATAGCTTGCAGACCGCATGCTACATAGCATAGTGGCTTTACTAACGTTCAACGACAAGAATAGCTTGCAGACAGCATGTCACATAACATAGTGGCTTTACTAACGTTCAACGATACAAATAGCTTGCAGACAGCATGTCACATAGCATAGTGGCTTTACTAACGTTCAACGACAAGAATAGCTTGCAGACCGCATGTTACATAGCATAGTGACTTAACTAACGTTCAACGACAGGAATAGCTTGCAGACCGCATGCTACATAGCATAGTGGCTTTACTAACGTTCAACGACAAGAATAGCTTGCAGACCACATGTCACATAACCTAGTGGCTTTACTAACGTTCAACGACAGGAATAGCTTGAAGACCACATGCAACATAACATAGTGGCTTTACTAACGTTCAACGACAGGAATAGCTTGCAGACCGCATGTCACATAACCTAGTGGCTTTACTAACTTTCAACGATACAAATAGCTTGCAGACAGCATGTCACATAGCATAGTGGCTTTACTAACGTTCAACGACAAGAATAGCTTGCAGACCGCATGTCACATAACCTAGTGGCTTTACTAACTTTCAACGATACAAATAGCTTGCAGACAGCATGTCACATAACATAGTGGCTTTACTAACGTTCAACGACAAGAATAGCTTGCAGACCGCATGTTACATAGCATAGTGGCTTTACTAACGTTCAACGACAGGAATTGCTTGCAGACCGCATGCTACATAGCATAGTGGCTTTAATAACGTTCAACCACAGGAATAGCTTGCAGACCGCATGCTACATAGCATAGTGACTTAACTAACGTTCAACGACAAGAATAGCTTGCAGACCGCATGTCACATAACCTAGTGGCTTTACTAACGTTCAACGACAAGAATAGCTTGCAGACCGCATGTCACATAACCTAGTGGCTTTACTAACGTTCAACGATACAAATAGCTTGCAGACCGCATGTCACAAAACCTAGTGGCTTTACTAACGTTCGACGACAAGAATAGCTTGCAGACCGCATGCTACATAGCATAGTGACTTTACTAACGTTCAACGACAGGAATAGCTTGCAGACCGCATGCTACATAGCATAGTGACATAACTAACGTTCAACGACAGGAATAGCTTGCAGACCGCATGCTACATAGCCTAGTGGCTTTACTAACGTTCAACGACAGGAATAGCTTGCAGACCGCATGCTACATAGCATAGTGACTTTACTAACGTTCAACGACAGGAATTGCTTGCAGACAGCATACTACATAGCATAGTGGCTTTACTAACGTTCAACGACAAGAATAGCTTGCAGACCGCATGTTACATAGCATAGTGGCTTTACTAACGTTCAACGACAGGAATAGCTTGCAGACCGCATGTCACATAACCTAGGGGCTTTACTAACGTTCAACGATACAAATAGCTTGCAGACAGCATGTCACATAGCATAGTGACTTTACTAACGTTCAACGACAGGAATAGCTTGCAGACCGCATGTCACATAACATAGTGGCTTTACTAACGTTCAACGACAAGAATAGCTTGCAGACAGCATGTCACATAACCTAGTGGCTTTACTAACGTTCGACGACAAGAATAGCTTGCAGACCGCATGCTACATAGCATAGTGACTTTACTAACGTTCAACGACAGGAATAGCTTGCAGACCACATGTTACATAGCATAGTGACTTTACTAACGTTCAACGACAGGAATAGCTTGCAGACAGCATGCTACATAGCATAGTGACTTTACTAACGTTCAACGACAGGAATTGCTTGCAGACCGCATGCTACATAGCATAGTGGCTTTACTAACGTTCAACGACAGGAATAGCTTGCAGACAGCATGTCACATAGCATAGTGACTTTACTAACGTTCAACGACAAGAATAGCTTGCAGACCGCATGTCACATAACATAGTGACTTTACTAACGTTCAACGACAGGAATAGCTTGCAGACAGCATGCTACATAGCATAGTGACTTTACTAACGTTCAACGACAGGAATTGCTTGCAGACCGCATGCTACATAGCATAGTGGCTTTACTAACGTTCAACGACAGGAATAGCTTGCAGACAGCATGTCACATAGCATAGTGGCTTTACTAACGTTCGACGACAAGAATAGCTTGCAGACCGCATGCTACATAGCATAGTGACTTAACTAACGTTCAACGACAAGAATAGCTTGCAGACCGCATGTCACAAAACCTAGTGGCTTTACTAACGTTCGACGACAAGAATAGCTTGCAGACCGCATGCTACATAGCATAGTGGCTTTACTAACATTCAACGACAAGAATAGCTTGCTGTCCTCATGCTACATAGCATAGTGACTTTACTAACGTTCAGCGACAGGAATTGCTTGCAGACCACATGCCACATAGCATAGTGACTTCACTAACGTTCAACGACAAGAATAGCTTGCTGTCCTCATGCTACATAGCATAGGGGCTTTACTAACGTTCAACGACAGGAATAGCTTGCAGACCGCATGCTACACAGCATAGTGACTTTACTAACATTCAACGACAGGAATAGCTTGAAGACCACATGTCACATAACATAGTGACTTTACTAACGTTCAACGACAGGAATAGCTTGCAGACCGCATGCTACATAGCATAGTGACTTCACTAACGATCAACGACAGGAATAGCTTGTAGACCGCATGTCACATAGCATAGTGGCTTTACTAACGTTCAACGACAGGAATAGCTTGAAGACTACATGCAACATAGCAGAGGTGACTTTACTAACATTCAACGACAGGAATAGCATGAAGACCACATGCAACATAGCATAGTGACTTTACTAACGTTCAACGACAGGAATTGCATGCAGACCGTATGCTACATAGCATAGTGACTTTACTAACGTTCAACGACAGGAATAGCTTGCAGACCGCATGCTACATAGCATAGTGACTTTACTAACGTTCAACGACAGGAATAGCTTGCAGACCACATGCTACATAGCATAGTGGCTTTACTAACGTTCAACGACAGGAATTGCTTGCAGACCGCATGCTACATAGCATAGGGGCTTTACTAACGTTCAACGACAGGAATAGCTTGCAGACCGCATGTCACATAGCATAGTTCCTTTACTAACGTTCAACGACAGGAATAGCTTGAAGAACGCATGTCACATAGCATAGTGACTTCACTAACGTTCAACGACAGGAATTGCTTTCAGACCGCATGCTACATAGCATAGTGACTTCACTAACGTTCAACGACAGGAATTGCTTGCAGACCGCATGTTACATAGCATAGTGGCTTTACTAACGTTCAACGACAGGAATAGCTTGCAGACCGCATGCTGCATAGCATAGGGGCTTTACTAACGTTCAACGACAGGAATAGCTTGAAGAACGCATGTAACATAGCATAGTGGCTTTACTAACGTTCAACGACAGGAATAGGTTGCAGACCACATGTCACATAGCATAGTGGCTTTACTAACGTTCAACGACAGGAATAGCTTGCAGACCGCATGTCACATAGCAAAGTGGCTTTACTAACGTTCAACGACAGGAATAGCCTGCAGACCGCAAGTCACATAGCCTAGTGGCTTTACTAACGTTCAACGACAGGAATAGCCTGCAGAACGCATGTCACATAGCATAGTGACTTTACTAACGTTCAACGACAGGAATAGCCCGCAGACCGCAAGTCACATAGCCTAGTGGCTTTACTAACGTTCAACGACAGGAATAGCTTGCAGACCGCATGTCACATAGCATAGTGGCTTTACTAACGTTCAACGACAGGAATTGCTTGCAGACCACATGTCACATAGCATAGTGGCTTTACTAACGTTCAACGACAGGAATTGCTTGCAGACCACATGTCACATAGCATAGTGGCTTTACTAATGTTCAGCGACAGGAATAGCTTGCAGACCACATGTCACATAACATAGTGGCTTTACGAACGTTCAACGACAGGAATTGCTTGCAGACCACATGCCACATAGCATAGTGGCTTTACTAAGGTTCAACGACAGGAATAGCTTGCAGACCGCATGCTAGATAACCTAGTGGCTTTACTAACGTTCAACGACAGGAATAGCTTGCAGACCACATGTCACATAACCTAGTGGCTTTACTAACGTTCAACGACAGGAATAGCTTGCAGACCACATGCTACATAGCATAGTGGCTTTACTAACGTTCAACGACAGGAATATCTTGCAGACCTCATGTCACATACCATAGTGGCTTTACTAACGTTCAACGACAGAAATAGCTTGCAGACCGCATGTCACATAACATAGTGGCTTTACTAACGTTCAACGACAGGAATAGCTTGCAGACCGCATGTCACATAACATAGTGGCTTTACTAACGTTCAACGACAGGAATATCTTGCAGACCACATGTCACATAGCATAGTGGCTTTACTAACGTTCAACGACAGGAATTGCTTGCAGACCACATGTCACATAGCATAGTGGCTTTACTAACGTTCAACGACAGGAATTGCTTGCAGACCGCATGCTACATAGCATAGTGACTTTACTAACGTTCAACAACAGGAATTGCTTGCAGACCGCATGCTAAATATCATAGTGGCTTTACTAACGTTCAACGACAGGAATAGCTTGCAGACCGCATGCTACATAGCATAGTGGCTTTACTAACGTTCAACGACAGGAATAGCTTGCAGACCGCATGCTACATAGCATAGTGACTTTACTAACGTTCAACGACAGGAATTGCTTGCAGACAGCATACTACATAGCATAGAGGCTTTACTAACGTTCAACGACAAGAATAGCTTGCAGACCGCATGTTACATAGCGTAGTGGCTTTACTAACGTTCAACGACAGGAATAGCTTGCAGACCGCATGTCACAAAACCTAGTGGCTTTACTAACGTTCAACGACAAGAATAGCTTGCAGACAGCATGTCACATAACATAGTGGCTTTACTAACGTTCAACGACAGGAATAGCTTGCAGACCGCATGCTACATAGCATAGTGGCTTTACTAACGTTCAACGACAAGAATAGCTTGCAGACAGCATGTCACATAACATAGTGGCTTTACTAACGTTCAACGATACAAATAGCTTGCAGACAGCATGTCACATAGCATAGTGGCTTTACTAACGTTCAACGACAAGAATAGCTTGCAGACCGCATGTTACATAGCATAGTGACTTAACTAACGTTCAACGACAGGAATAGCTTGCAGACCGCATGCTACATAGCATAGTGGCTTTACTAACGTTCAACGACAAGAATAGCTTGCAGACCACATGTCACATAACCTAGTGGCTTTACTAACGTTGAACGACAGGAATAGCTTGATGACCACATGCAACATAACATAGTGGCTTTACTAACGTTCAACGACAGGAATAGCTTGCAGACCGCATGTCACATAACCTAGTGGCTTTACTAACTTTCAACGATACAAATAGCTTGCAGACAGCATGTCACATAGCATAGTGGCTTTACTAACGTTCAACGACAAGAATAGCTTGCAGACCGCATGTCACATAACCTAGTGGCTTTACTAACTTTCAACGATACAAATAGCTTGCAGACAGCATGTCACATAACATAGTGGCTTTACTAACGTTCAACGACAAGAATAGCTTGCAGACCGCATGTTACATAGCATAGTGGCTTTACTAACGTTCAACGACAGGAATTGCTTGCAGACCGCATGCTACATAGCATAGTGGCTTTAATAACGTTCAACCACAGGAATAGCTTGCAGACCGCATGCTACATAGCATAGTGACTTAACTAACGTTCAACGACAAGAATAGCTTGCAGACCGCATGTCACATAACCTAGTGGCTTTACTAACGTTCAACGACAAGAATAGCTTGCAGACCGCATGTCACATAACCTAGTGGCTTTACTAACGTTCAAAGAACATCATTGAAGTTACAGGCCAGGAGCAGAGACAAGCGGTGAAGACCTCTGCCGGACAGGCGAAGAACGTGAACGGCGCAGTGAGGTTGCAGGGAATAGACATGTGCCCTAAACGACAAGTGGAGCTATCTCTTGGCAGAACACAGGACGATGTAGCGAATGAAGACGGGGACAGTCACTATGAAGAACAAACAGAGTCATCTATCGGTTCAACTATGACTCAGTTGGCAGACAGACGGTCAGCACAGGATGTAGATATGGAGGGCCATGTTACGCTCTCTATAATTCGCACTCAGGAAACAGAGGCCAATACACCAAACAAATGTGTCGATCAAATGGCGGTGCCTAACGAACAGAAACAGAACCTTTCTGAAGTTGCAGTACTTTCAAAGAAAGTTGATAACATTATGGATTTCTTATCCTGCACCTTAGAGGGATTAATAGACTCCCAGATTAAAAGAATAATGCATAAAGATGGAGAAAGAGAAGACAGGAAAGAACCGGACCACAAGGAAGAAAGAGGTAATAATCGTACAGGCGGTAGCGGGAACAGCATCGATACCGAGACAGAAATCCCAGTACGCTATGCAACCGTAGTAGATTTAGGAGGTCCTAGTTCACGGCAACAACCACTACACCATAGCGAGCGCCCCTCTGCTATAACACGGCCAGTAGACGGAGGGCCGGGAGATCAAGACCGAGATCATCTCAGACCCCGCGCACAAAAAAGAATACAGAAGGGTACATCAACGGCGTTCACCGGAAAACTACGTGCTGCAAACAAGACTGCATGGTTATACATAGGACGCGTGAATCCGGATGTAACCTCAAGCGATGTCATGGACCACTTAAAAGACAAGGGAATCAAAGACGGCATAAAATGCGAGGAACTCACCACCAGAGGTGAAAATAAAGCTTTTAAAGTCGGGATCCCCTTCGAGAGAAAGGATGATGCTTCTGACCCAAACTTCTGGCCAGCTGATGTGATTTTCCGACCTTTTCGTTTTCGTTTTTGATCAGGAACTCTCGCGAGGTGCAATCAACCAGGAAGTGAAGTTACTTTTATGGAATATTGAAGGCCTGTTAAACGCTACGAACTCAACGCCAGAAAATTTATTTGATCCCTATGACGTCGTAATACTGGTTGAAACATTCTTAACATCAGATTGGAATGCGAGAAATCACTATACAGTGAACAATTTGGCAGAGCAAGGCCTGGTGGGAAGACCGAAAGGAGGAATCACCTGCCTTTTAAAGGTTCAGTTCACACCATTCCAGGTCATGTATAAAAACAACAATGTTCTAGTAGTGAAGACTAAATTGTGTGTGTTAATATGTGTGTATTTTCAGCCAGGATTCACATCTTACCAGATTATAGATGAAATAGGCACCGCTCTGAGTATAACAGAACGGGAGGATAGCATCATTATAGCAGGAGACCTAAATTGTCGAACTGATGTTCCATCACAGAAGACAAGAGAAGTCCTAGACTATTTAGAGGAGGAAGGGATATCACTTGTAAACAACAAAGAACGGAAGACGTATGTTTGTTACAACGGCACCAGCACGATAGATCTAGTCTTCTCGAATCAAGGTAACATAAAGCCAATAAAGCAAGATATAATTCCGATTCCCTACAGGAAACACCAGCTAGTAGAAACAACATTCCAACTCGGTCATGATAGCGGACAGGTGAAGCCCAAAACATTGAAATTTTCAAGGAAGACTCTACACCAGTTCATATATGAGGCCGACAACCAGGCAATCATGGAGAAGGCCCTGAAAGGAGATCTCGACGAAGCAGCAAATATGCTCGAACACCTTTTACAGGGTGAAGTCATACCGGAGGCAGTCATAACGAGAAAATCAAAATCATGGTTTGACGAAACCTGCTACAGAGTCCGTAGGACCACATTGGATGCCCTACACACAGCTCTCGAAGATCCCACCGACGATCATCTAAGGGAATATTCCAATCATAGGAAGACGTACAAGACCCTCATAAAAGAAACAAAGGAACGGTATCAAGATCAAGAGGAACAAAGTCTGATAGCGGCAGCTGATCAGTACCCCTACAAAGCATTGAGTCCAAGGCAACCGAGATACTGCAGAAGCATCCCTATGGAGACATGGGTGACTCACCTTAGCAATGTACTGCAATATAAGGACACTCGTCCAACTGATACCCCCGAGATTGAGGAGGACATTGATACAGAGATATTTACAACTGAGGAAGTAGAGGCTGCTATTATCAGCTCGAAGAATAATAAAGCTTGTGGACCAGACAATATATGTAACGAGCACCTTAAAATTGCTCTCCCAGTGCTAAAAGAAGCAATAACATCTCTCCTGAATGAATGCCTCAGGCAAGGAAATATCCCGCATAGCTGGAGAAGGTCCACAGTAAAACTGCTGTATAAAGGAAAGGGATGCACCGAGGACCCAAACTCCTACCGAGGTATTACACTGGAATGTGCGTTATTCAAAATTCTAACAAAACTTTTATGCCAACGCCTTATTAGAGAAATCGATCCTAAGCTCCCGGAGGAACAATTTGGTTTCAGAAAAGGAAGATCTACAACACAGGCTATCCAATGCCTTCTAAATGATATTGAGACAGCTCTGACAGTCCCAAAAGGAAAGCTATATGCCATATTTATAGACTTCTCCAAAGCTTTCGACATGGTCAATAGGAAGATCATCATAGAGAAGCTAGGAAATCAAATGAGAAGTAACAGCTATACAAAACGGCTTATCACAAGCATCCTGGCCTCAAATTACATAGAGATAAGCGACGGAATCACAACATCAAACCCAATAGATCAAACAACCGGTGTATTGCAAGGGGACCCTCTAAGCCCATTACTGTTCATAATCGCGACGGCGGATATCGCACAGGTAGTCTCGGAGAGAGTAATTCTCTATATGTACGCTGACGATATTGTGCTGGCCTCGAGATCGCAAGAGGATCTACAATCTGCATTTGATCTGCTGTTGGAATGGGCGGAAGAGAATGAACTCAGCCTAAACGAAAACAAGACTATATCAATGACTTTCCGCAAAGGGGGAAAACCAGCAGTTTTTCACACACATAGAAAACCCCTGGAGAGCGTTTCTAACTTTAAATATCTAGGCGTGACACTTCAGACAACGGGCAACGTCTTTACGCTTCACGTTAACGATAGGATCTGTGCGGCTACGAGGGCCATAAATGATATCAGACAGTTGAGAAAACTCTCCGTCAAAACAGCCTTGAAACTCTTCCAGCTCAAGGTTACACCCGTTGTAACATATGGATTAGAGAATATCTGGACACATCTCAAATTGAAACACCTGGAAAAGTTGGAGAAACTAAAAGCGACTTTCTTAAAGAAGGTTCTGTGTGTTTCAAAATACACGCCTTCAAGACTAGTCTATGAATTAACACGTGAATTATATTATGTGGAAGAGCTCCGCCTCCAACTGTCGCTACCGTCTACACCAGCATACGTGCAACTCATGGAGAACCTGAAATCGAAGAAGAGAGACATATGGTGGGATTTCTACATCACTGACGCAATGACCTGCAATGATTGGAAACGGGGAGGCTACGAACTAAGACATACTGTTACACGCTTTGCCATACATGGCTTTCACCATAAGCTGTGCAAGTTAAAGAAGTTTCACCAGCCAGACGCAGACTGTGTATGTGAACGTTGCGGCAAATGTTGCGAAAGATATCATGCGATGTACTGTACATATAGACTTGAATCTCTGACGTCCTTCTGTTGTAATGAATAGTTTATTCCTATGTATGTTTCATTTTGTCTGTATCATTCCTTTGGCTATTAGCTGCAATAAATATTTTATTTACTAACGTTCAACGATACAAATAGCTTGCAGACCGCATGTCACAAAACCTAGTGGCTTTACTAACGTTCGACGACAAGAATAGCTTGCAGACCGCATGCTACATAGCATAGTGACTTTACTAACGTTCAACGACAGGAATAGCTTGCAGACCGCATGCTACATAGCATAGTGACATAACTAACGTTCAACGACAGGAATAGCTTGCAGACCGCATGCTACATAGCCTAGTGGCTTTACTAACGTTCAACGACAGGAATAGCTTGCAGACCGCATGCTACATAGCATAGTGACTTTACTAACGTTCAACGACAGGAATTGCTTGCAGACAGCATACTACATAGCATAGTGGCTTTACTAACGTTCAACGACAAGAATAGCTTGCAGACCGCATGTTACATAGCATAGTGGCTTTACTAACGTTCAACGACAGGAATAGCTTGCAGACCGCATGTCACATAACCTAGGGGCTTTACTAACGTTCAACGATACAAATAGCTTGCAGACAGCATGTCACATAGCATAGTGACTTTACTAACGTTCAACGACAGGAATAGCTTGCAGACCGCATGTCACATAACATAGTGGCTTTACTAACGTTCAACGACAAGAATAGCTTGCAGACAGCATGTCACATAACCTAGTGGCTTTACTAACGTTCGACGACAAGAATAGCTTGCAGACCGCATGCTACATAGCATAGTGACTTTACTAACGTTCAACGACAGGAATAGCTTGCAGACCACATGTTACATAGCATAGTGACTTTACTAACGTTCAACGACAGGAATAGCTTGCAGACAGCATGCTACATAGCATAGTGACTTTACTAACGTTCAACGACAGGAATTGCTTGCAGACCGCATGCTACATAGCATAGTGGCTTTACTAACGTTCAACGACAGGAATAGCTTGCAGACAGCATGTCACATAGCATAGTGACTTTACTAACGTTCAACGACAAGAATAGCTTGCAGACCGCATGTCACATAACATAGTGACTTTACTAACGTTCAACGACAGGAATAGCTTGCAGACAGCATGCTACATAGCATAGTGACTTTACTAACGTTCAACGACAGGAATTGCTTGCAGACCGCATGCTACATAACATAGTGGCTTTACTAACGTTCAACGACAGGAATAGCTTGCAGACAGCATGTCACATAGCATAGTGGCTTTACTAACGTTCGACGACAAGAATAGCTTGCAGACCGCATGCTACATAGCATAGTGACTTAACTAACGTTCAACGACAAGAATAGCTTGCAGACCGCATGTCACATAACCTAGTGACTTTACTAACGTTCAACGACAGGAATAGCTTGCAGACAGCATGCTACATAGCATAGTGACTTTACTAACGTTCAACGACAGGAATTGCTTGCAGACCGCATGCTACATAGCATAGTGGCTTTACTAACGTTCAACGACAGGAATAGCTTGCAGACAGCATGTCACATAGCATAGTGACTTTACTAACGTTCAACGACAAGAATAGCTTGCAGACCGCATGTCACATAACATAGTGGCTTTACTAACGTTCAACGACAAGAATAGCTTGCAGACAGCATGTCACATAACCTAGTGGCTTTACTAACGTTCGACGACAAGAATAGCTTGCAGACCGCATGCTACATAGCATAGTGACTTTACTATCGTTCAACGACAGGAATAGCTTGCAGACCGCATGCTACATAGCATAGTGGCTTTACTAACGTTCAACGACAGGAATAGCTTGCAGACAGCATGTCACATAACCTAGTGGCTTTAGTAACGTTCGACGACAAGAATAGCTTGCAGACAGCATGCTACATAGCGTAGTGACTTTACTAACGTTCAACGACAGGAATTGCTTGCAGACAGCATGCTATATAGCATAGTGGCTTTACTAACGATCAACGACAGGAATAGCTTGCAGACAGCATGCTAAATAGCATAGTGGCTTTACTAACGTTCAACGATACAAATAGCTTGCAGACCGCATGCTACATAACATAGTGGCTTTACTAACGTTCAACGACAGGAATAGCTTGCAGACAGCATGCTACATAACATAGTGGCTTTACTAACGTTCAACGACAGGAATAGCTTGCAGACAGCATGCTACATAGCATAGTGGCTTTACTAACATTCAACGACAGGAATTGCTTGCTGACAGCATGCTATATAGCATAGTGGCTTTACTAACGTTCAACGACAGGAATAGCTTGCACACAGCATGCTACATAGCATAGTGGCTTTACTAACGTTCAACGACAGGAATTGCTTGCAGACAGCATGCTATATAGCATAGTGGCTTTACTAACGTTCAACGACAGGAATAGCTTGCAGACAGCATGCTACATAGCATAGTGGCTTTACTAACGTTCAATGACAGGAATAGCTTGCAGACCGCATGCTACATAGCATAGTGACTTTACTAAGGTTCAACGACAGGAATAGCTTGAAGACCGCATGTCACATAGTATAGTGGCTTTACTAACGTTCAACGACAGGAATAGCTTGCAGACCGCATGTCACATAGTATAGTGGCTTTACTAACGTTCAACGACAGGAATAGCTTGCAGACCGCATGTCACATAGCATAGTGGCTTTACTAACGTTCAACGACAAGAATAGCTTGCAGACCGCATGCTACATAGCATAGTGGCTTTACTAACGTTCAACGACAGGAATAGCTTGCAGACCGCATGCTACATAGCATAGTGGCTTTACTAACGTTCAACGACAGGAATAGCTTGCAGACCGCATGTCACATAGTATAGTGGCTTTACTAACGTTCAACGACAGGAATAACTTGCAGACCGCCTGTCACATAGCATAGTGGCTTTACTAACGTTCAACGACAGGAATAGCTTGCAGAACGCATGCCACATAGCATAGTGACTTAATTAACGTTAAAGGACAGGAATAGCTTGCTGACCGCATGCTACATAGCATAGTGGCTTTACTAACGTTCAACGACAAGAATAGCTTGCAGACCGCATGCTACATAGCATAGAGGCTTTACTAACGTTCAACGACAGGAATAGCTTGCAGACCGCATGCTACATAGCATAGTGGCTTTACTAACGTTCAACGACAGGAATAGCTTGCAGACCGCATGTCACATAACATAGTGGCTTTACTAAGGTTCAACGACAGGAATAGCTTGCAGAACGCATGTCACATAGCATAGTGGCATTGATAACGTTCAACGACAGGAATAGCTTGCAGACCGCATGTCACATAGCATAGTGGCTTTACTAACGTTCAACGACAAGAATAGCTTGCAGACCGCATGCTACATAACATAGTGACTTTACTAACGTTCAACGACAGGAATAGCTTGCAGACCGCATGTCACATAGCATAGTGGCTTTACTAACGTTCAACGACAAGAATAGCTTGCAGACCGCATGCTACATAACATAGTGACTTTACTAACGTTCAACGACAGGAATAACTTGCAGACCGCATGCTACATAGCTTAGTGGCTTTACTAACGTTCAGCGACAGGAATAGCTTGCAGACCACATGTCACATAACATAGTGGCTTTACTAACGTTCAACGACAGGAATAGCTTGCAGACAGCATGTCACATAACCTAGTGGCTTTAGTAACGTTCGACGACAAGAATAGCTTGCAGACAGCATGCTACATAGCGTAGTGACTTTACTAACGTTCAACGACAGGAATTGCTTGCAGACAGCATGCTATATAGCATAGTGACTTTACTAACGTTCAACGACAGGAATAGCTTCCAGAACGCATGTCACATAGCATAGTGGCATTGATAACGTTCAACGACAGGAATAGCTTGCAGACCGCATGTCACATAGCATAGTGGCTTTACTAACGTTCAACGACAAGAATAGCTTGCAGACCGCATGCTACATAACATAGTGACTTTACTAACGTTCAACGACAGGAATAGCTTGCAGACCGCATGTCACATAGCATAGTGGCTTTACTAACGTTCAACGACAAGAATAGCTTGCAGACCGCATGCTACATAACATAGTGACTTTACTAACGTTCGACGACAAGAATAGCTTGCAGACCGCATGCTACATAGCATAGTGACTTTACTAACGTTCAACGACAGGAATAGCTTGCAGACCGCATGCTACATAGCATAGTGGCTTTACTAACGTTCAACGACAGGAATAGCTTGCAGACAGCATGTCACATAACCTAGTGGCTTTAGTAACGTTCGACGACAAGAATAGCTTGCAGACAGCATGCTACATAGCGTAGTGACTTTACTAACGTTCAACGACAGGAATTGCTTGCAGACAGCATGCTATATAGCATAGTGGCTTTACTAACGTTCAACGACAGGAATAGCTTGCAGACAGCATGCTACATAGCATAGTGGCTTTACTAACGTTCAACGACAGGAATAGCTTGCAGACGGCATGCTACATAGCATAGTGGCTTTACTAACGTTCAACGACAGGAATTGCTTGCAGACAGCATGCTATATAGCATAGTGGCTTTACTAACGTTCAACGACAAGAATAGCTTGCAGACCGCATGTCACATAGCATAGTGACTTTACTAACGGTCAACGACAGGAATAGCTTGCAGGCCGCATGCTATATAGCATAGTGGCTTTACTAATGTTCAACGACAGGAATTGCTTGCAGACAGCATGCTATATAGCATAGTGGCTTTACTAACGTTCAACGACAGGAATAGCTTGCAGACCGCATGCTACATAGCATAGTGGCTTTACTAACGTTCAACGACAGGAATATCTTGCAGACAGCATGCTACATATCATAGTGGCTTTACTAACGTTCAACGACAGGAATAGCTTGCAGACCGCATGCTACATAGCATAGTGACTTTACTAACGTTCAACGACAGGAATAGCTTGAAGACCGCATGTAACATAGTATAGTGGCTTTACTAACGTTCAACGACAGGAATAGCTTGCAGACCGCATGTCACATAGTATAGTGGCTTTACTAACGTTCGACGACAGGAATAGCTTGCAGACCGCATGTCACATAGCATAGTTGCTTTACTAACGTTCAACGACAAGAATAGCTTGCAGACCGCATGCTACATAGCATAGTGGCTTTACTAACGTTCAACGACAGGAATAGCTTGCAGACCGCATGCTACATAGAATAGTGGCTTTACTAACGTTCAACGACAGGAATAGCTTGCAGACCGCATGTCACATAGTATAGTGGCTTTACTAACGTTCAACGACAGGAATAGCTTGCAGACCGCATGTCACATAGCATAGTGGCTTTACTAACGTTCAACGACAGGAATAGCTTGCAGACCGCATGCTACATAGCATAGTGACTTAACTAACGTTCAACGACAAGAATAGCTTGCAGACCGCATGTCACATAACCTAGTGGCTTTACTAACGTTCAACGACAAGAATAGCTTGCAGACCGCATGTCACATAACCTAGTGGCTTTACTAACGTTCAACGACAAGAATAGCTTGCAGACCGCATGTCACATAACCTAGTGGCTTTACTAACGTTCAACGATACAAATAGCTTGCAGACCGCATGTCACATAACCTAGTGGCTTTACTAACGTTCGACGACAAGAATAGCTTGCAGACCGCATGTTACATAGCATAGTGGCTTTACTAACGTTCAACGACAGGAATTGCTTGCAGACCGCATGCTACATAGCATAGTGGCTTTACTAACGTTCAACGACAGGAATAGCTTGCAGACCGCATGCTACATAGCATAGTGACTTAACTAACGTTCAACGACAAGAATAGCTTGCAGACCGCATGTCACATAACCTAGTGGCTTTACTAACGTTCAACGACAAGAATAGCTTGCAGACAGCATGTCACATAACCTAGTGGCTTTACTAACGTTCAACGATACAAATAGCTTGCAGACCGCATGTCACATAACCTAGTGGCTTTACTAACGTTCGACGACAAGAATAGCTTGCAGACCGCATGCTACATAGCATAGTGACTTTACTAACGTTCAACGACAGGAATAGCTTGCAGACCGCATGCTACATAGCATAGTGACATAACTAACGTTCAACGACAGGAATAGCTTGCAGACCGCATGCTACATAGCATAGTGGCTTTACTAACGTTCAACGACAGGAATAGCTTGCAGACCGCATGCTACATAGCATAGTGACTTTACTAACGTTCAACGACAGGAATTGCTTGCAGACAGCATACTACATAGCATAGTGGCTTTACTAACGTTCAGCGACAAGAATAGCTTGCAGACCGCATGTTACATAGCATAGTGGCTTTACTAACGTTCAACGACAGGAATAGCTTGCAGACCGCATGTCACATAACCTAGTGGCTTTACTAACGTTCAACGATACAAATAGCTTGCAGACAGCATGTCACATAGCATAGTGGCTTTACTAACGTTCAACGATACAAATAGCTTGCAGACCGCATGTCACATAACCTAGTGGCTTTACTAACGTTCGACGACAAGAATAGCTTGCAGACCGCATGTTACATAGCATAGTGGCTTTACTAACGTTCAACGACAAGAATAGCTTGCAGACCGCATGTCACATAACCTAGTGGCTTTACTAACGTTCAACGATACAAATAGCTTGCAGACCGCATGTCACATAACCTAGTGGCTTTACTAACGTTCGACGACAAGAATAGCTTGCAGACCGCATGTCACATAACCTAGTGGCTTTACTAACGTTCAACGATACAAATAGCTTGCAGACCGCATGTTACATAGCATAGTGGCTTTACTAACGTTCAACGACAGGAATTGCTTGCAGACCGCATGCTACATAGCATAGTGGCTTTACTAACGTTCAACGACAAGAATAGCTTGCAGACCGCATGCTACATAGCATAGTGACTTAACTAACGTTCAACGACAAGAATAGCTTGCAGACCGCATGTCACATAACCTAGTGGCTTTACTAACGTTCAACGACAAGAATAGCTTGCAGACCGCATGTCACATAACCTAGTGGCTTTACTAACGTTCAACGATACAAATAGCTTGCAGACCGCATGTCACATAACCTAGTGGCTTTACTAACGTTCGACGACAAGAATAGCTTGCAGACCGCATGCTACATAGCATAGTGACTTTACTAACGTTCAACGACAGGAATAGCTTGCAGACCGCATGCTTCATAGCATAGTGACATAACTAACGTTCAACGACAGGAATAGCTTGCAGACCGCATGCTACATAGCATAGTGGCTTTACTAACGTTCAACGACAGGAATAGCTTGCAGACCGCATGCTACATAGCATAGTGACTTTACTAACGTTCAACGACAGGAATTGCTTGCAGACAGCATACTACATAGCATAGTGGCTTTACTAACGTTCAACGACAAGAATAGCTTGCAGACCGCATGTTACATAGCATAGTGGCTTTACTAACGTTCAACGACAGGAATAGCTTGCAGACCGCATGTCACATAACCTAGTGGCTTTACTAACGTTCAACGATACAAATAGCTTGCAGACAGAATGTCACATAGCATAGTGACTTTACTAACGTTCAACGACAGGAATAGCTTGCAGACCGCATGCTACATAGCATAGTGGCTTTACTAACGTTCAACGACAGGAATAGCTTGCAGACCGCATGTCACATAACCTAGTGGCTTTACTAACGTTCAACGACAAGAATAGCTTGCAGACCGCATGTCACATAACCTAGTGGCTTTACTAACGTTCAACGACAAGAATAGCTTGCAGACCGCATGTCACATAACCTAGTGGCTTTACTAACGTTCAACGATACAAATAGCTTGCAGACAGCATGTCACATAGCATAGTGACTTTACTAACGTTCAACGACAGGAATAGCTTGCAGACCGCATGCTACATAGCATAGTGGCTTTACTAACGTTCAATGACAGGAATAGCTTGCAGACCGCATGTCACATAACCTAGTGGCTTTACTAACGTTCGACGACAAGAATAGCTTGCAGACCGCATGCTACATAGCATAGTGACTTTACTATCGTTCAACGACAGGAATAGCTTGCAGACCGCATGCTACATAGCATAGTGGCTTTACTAACGTTCAACGACAAGAATAGCTTGCAGACAGCATGTCACATAACCTAGTGGCTTTAGTAACGTTCGACGACAAGAATAGCTTGCAGACAGCATGCTACATAGCGTAGTGACTTTACTAACGTTCAACGACAGGAATTGCTTGCAGACAGCATGCTATATAGCATAGTGGCTTTACTAACGATCAACGACAGGAATAGCTTGCAGACAGCATGCTACATAGCATAGTGGCTTTACTAACGTTCAACGATACAAATAGCTTGCAGACCGCATGCTACATAACATAGTGGCTTTACTAACGTTCAACGACAGGAATAGCTTGCAGACAGCATGCTACATAGCATAGTGGCTTTACTAACGTTCAACGACAGGAATAGCTTGCAGACCGCATGTCACATAACCTAGTGGCTTTACTAACGTTCAACGACAAGAATAGCTTGCAGACCGCATGTCACATAACCTAGTGGCTTTACTAACGTTCAACGACAAGAATAGCTTGCAGACCGCATGTCACATAACCTAGTGGCTTTACTAACGTTCAACGACAAGAATAGCTTGCAGACCGCATGTCACATAACCTAGCGGCTTTACTAACGTTCAACGACAAGAATAGCTTGCAGACAGCATGTCACATAACCTAGTGGCTTTACTAACGTTCGACGACAGGAATTGCTTGCAGACCGCATGCTACATAGCATAGTGGCTTTACTAACGTTCAACGACAGGAATAGCTTGCAGACCGCATGTCACATAACCTAGTGGCTTTACTAACGTTCAACGACAAGAATAGCTTGCAGACCGCATGTCACATAACCTAGTGGCTTTACTAACGTTCAACGACAAGAATAGCTTGCAGACCGCATGTCACATAACCTAGTGGCTTTACTAACGTTCAACGATACAAATAGCTTGCAGACCGCATGTCACATAACCTAGTGGCTTTACTAACGTTCGACGACAAGAATAGCTTGCAGACCGCATGCTACATAGCATAGTGACTTTACTAACGTTCAACGACAGGAATAGCTTGCAGACCGCATGCTACATAGCATAGTGACATAACTAACGTTCAACGACAGGAATAGCTTGCAGACCGCATGCTACATAGCATAGTGGCTTTACTAACGTTCAACGACAGGAATAGCTTGCAGACCGCATGTCACATAGCATAGTGGCTTTACTAACGTTCAACGACAGGAATAGCTTGCAGACCGCATGCTACATAGCATAGTGACTTAACTAACGTTCAACGACAAGAATAGCTTGCAGACCGCATGTCACATAACCTAGTGGCTTTACTAACGTTCAACGACAAGAATAGCTTGCAGACCGCATGTCACATAACCTAGTGGCTTTACTAACGTTCAACGATACAAATAGCTTGCAGACCGCATGTCACATAACCTAGTGGCTTTACTAACGTTCGACGACAAGAATAGCTTGCAGACCGCATGCTACATAGAATAGTGGCTTTACTAACGTTCAACGACAGGAATAGCTTGCAGACCGCATGTCACATAGTATAGTGGCTTTACTAACGTTCAACGACAGGAATAGCTTGCAGACCGCATGTCACATAGCATAGTGGCTTTACTAACGTTCAACGACAGGAATAGCTTGCAGACCGCATGCTACATAGCATAGTGACTTAACTAACGTTCAACGACAAGAATAGCTTGCAGACCGCATGTCACATAACCTAGTGGCTTTACTAACGTTCAACGACAAGAATAGCTTGCAGACCGCATGTCACATAACCTAGTGGCTTTACTAACGTTCAACGACAAGAATAGCTTGCAGACCGCATGTCACATAACCTAGTGGCTTTACTAACGTTCAACGATACAAATAGCTTGCAGACCGCATGTCACATAACCTAGTGGCTTTACTAACGTTCGACGACAAGAATAGCTTGCAGACCGCATGTTACATAGCATAGTGGCTTTACTAACGTTCAACGACAGGAATTGCTTGCAGACCGCATGCTACATAGCATAGTGGCTTTACTAACGTTCAACGACAGGAATAGCTTGCAGACCGCATGCTACATAGCATAGTGACTTAACTAACGTTCAACGACAAGAATAGCTTGCAGACCGCATGTCACATAACCTAGTGGCTTTACTAACGTTCAACGACAAGAATAGCTTGCAGACCGCATGTCACATAACCTAGTGGCTTTACTAACGTTCAACGATACAAATAGCTTGCAGACCGCATGTCACATAACCTAGTGGCTTTACTAACGTTCGACGACAAGAATAGCTTGCAGACCGCATGCTACATAGCATAGTGACTTTACTAACGTTCAACGACAGGAATAGCTTGCAGACCGCATGCTACATAGCATAGTGACATAACTAACGTTCAACGACAGGAATAGCTTGCAGACCGCATGCTACATAGCATAGTGGCTTTACTAACGTTCAACGACAGGAATAGCTTGCAGACCGCATGCTACATAGCATAGTGACTTTACTAACGTTCAACGACAGGAATTGCTTGCAGACAGCATACTACATAGCATAGTGGCTTTACTAACGTTCAGCGACAAGAATAGCTTGCAGACCGCATGTTACATAGCATAGTGGCTTTACTAACGTTCAACGACAGGAATAGCTTGCAGACCGCATGTCACATAACCTAGTGGCTTTACTAACGTTCAACGATACAAATAGCTTGCAGACAGCATGTCACATAGCATAGTGGCTTTACTAACGTTCAACGATACAAATAGCTTGCAGACCGCATGTCACATAACCTAGTGGCTTTACTAACGTTCGACGACAAGAATAGCTTGCAGACCGCATGTTACATAGCATAGTGGCTTTACTAACGTTCAACGACAAGAATAGCTTGCAGACCGCATGTCACATAACCTAGTGGCTTTACTAACGTTCAACGACAAGAATAGCTTGCAGACCGCATGTCACATAACCTAGTGGCTTTACTAACGTTCAACGATACAAATAGCTTGCAGACCGCATGTCACATAACCTAGTGGCTTTACTAACGTTCGACGACAAGAATAGCTTGCAGACCGCATGTTACATAGCATAGTGGCTTTACTAACGTTCAACGACAGGAATTGCTTGCAGACCGCATGCTACATAGCATAGTGGCTTTACTAACGTTCAACGACAAGAATAGCTTGCAGACCGCATGCTACATAGCATAGTGACTTAACTAACGTTCAACGACAAGAATAGCTTGCAGACCGCATGTCACATAACCTAGTGGCTTTACTAACGTTCAACGACAAGAATAGCTTGCAGACCGCATGTCACATAACCTAGTGGCTTTACTAACGTTCAACGATACAAATAGCTTGCAGACCGCATGTCACATAACCTAGTGGCTTTACTAACGTTCGACGACAAGAATAGCTTGCAGACCGCATGCTACATAGCATAGTGACTTTACTAACGTTCAACGACAGGAATAGCTTGCAGACCGCATGCTACATAGCATAGTGACATAACTAACGTTCAACGACAGGAATAGCTTGCAGACCGCATGCTACATAGCATAGTGGCTTTACTAACGTCAACGACAGGAATAGCTTGCAGACCGCATGCTACATAGCATAGTGACTTTACTAACGTTCAACGACAGGAATTGCTTGCAGACAGCATACTACATAGCATAGTGGCTTTAATAACGTTCAACGACAAGAATAGCTTGCAGACCGCATGTTACATAGCATAGTGGCTTTACTAACGTTCAACGACAGGAATAGCTTGCAGACCGCATGTCACATAACCTAGTGGCTTTACTAACGTTCAACGATACAAATAGCTTGCAGACAGCATGTCACATAGCATAGTGACTTTACTAACGTTCAACGACAGGAATAGCTTGCAGACCGCATGTCACATAACATAGCGGCTTTACTAACGTTCAACGACAAGAATAGCTTGCAGACAGCATGTCACATAACCTAGAGGCTTTACTAACGTTCGACGACAGGAATTGCATGCAGACCGCATGCTACATAGCATAGTGGCTTTACTAACGTTCAACGACAGGAATAGCTTGCAGACCGCATGTCACATAACCTAGTGGCTTTACTAACGTTCAACGACAAGAATAGCTTGCAGACCGCATGTCACATAACCTAGTGGCTTTACTAACGTTCAACGACAAGAATAGCTTGCAGACCGCATGTCACATAACCTAGTGGCTTTACTAACGTTCAACGATACAAATAGCTTGCAGACCGCATGTCACATAACCTAGTGGCTTTACTAACGTTCGACGACAAGAATAGCTTGCAGACCGCATGTTACATAGCATAGTGGCTTTACTAACGTTCAACGACAGGAATTGCTTGCAGACCGCATGCTACATAGCATAGTGGCTTTACTAACGTTCAACGACAGGAATAACTTGCAGACCGCATGCTACATAGCATAGTGACTTAACTAACGTTCAACGACAAGAATAGCTTGCAGACCGCATGTCACATAACCTAGTGGCTTTACTAACGTTCAACGACAAGAATAGCTTGCAGACCGCATGTCACATAACCTAGTGGCTTTACTAACGTTCAACGATACAAATAGCTTGCAGACCTCATGTCACATAACCTAGTGGCTTTACTAACGTTCGACGACAAGAATAGCTTGCAGACCGCATGCTACATAGCATAGTGACTTTACTAACGTTCAACGACAGGAATAGCTTGCAGACCGCATGCTACATAGCATAGTGACATAACTAACGTTCAACGACAGGAATAGCTTGCAGACCGCATGCTACATAGCATAGTGGCTTTACTAACGTTCAACGACAGGAATAGCTTGCAGACCGCATGCTACATAGCATAGTGACTTTACTAACGTTCAACGACAGGAATTGCTTGCAGACAGCCTACTACATAGCATAGTGGCTTTACTAACGTTCAACGACAAGAATAGCTTGCAGACCGCATGTTACATAGCATAGTGGCTTTACTAACGTTCAACGACAGGAATAGCTTGCAGACCGCATGTCACATAACCTAGTGGCTTTACTAACGTTCAACGATACAAATAGCTTGCAGACAGCATGTCACATAGCATAGTGGCTTTACTAACGTTCAACGATACAAATAGCTTGCAGACCGCATGTCACATAACCTAGTGGCTTTACTAACGTTCGACGACAAGAATAGCTTGCAGACCGCATGTTACATAGCATAGTGGCTTTACTAACGTTCAACGACAGGAATTGCTTGCAGACCACATGCTACATAGCATAGTGGCTTTACTAACGTTCAACGACAGGAATAGCTTGCAGACCGCATGCTACATAGCATAGTGACTTAACTAACGTTCAACGACAAGAATAGCTTGCAGACCGCATGTCACATAACCTAGTGGCTTTACTAACGTTCAACGATACAAATAGCTTGCAGACCGCATGTCACATAACCTAGTGGCTTTACTAACGTTCGACGACAAGAATAGCTTGCAGACCGCATGCTACATAGCATAGTGACTTTACTAACGTTCAACGACAGGAATAGCTTGCAGACCGCATGCTACATAGCATAGTGACATAACTAACGTTCAACGACAGGAATAGCTTGCAGACCGCATGCTACATAGCATAGTGGCTTTACTAACGTTCAACGACAGGAATAGCTTGCAGACCGCATGCTACATAGCATAGTGACTTTACTAACGTTCAACGACAGGAATTGCTTGCAGACAGCATACTACATAGCATAGTGGCTTTACTAACGTTCAACGACAAGAATAGCTTGCAGACCGCATGTTACATAGCATAGTGGCTTTACTAACGTTCAACGACAGGAATAGCTTGCAGACCGCATGTCACATAACCTAGTGGCTTTACTAACGTTCAACGATACAAATAGCTTGCAGACAGCATGTCACATAGCATAGTGACTTTACTAACGTTCAACGACAGGAATAGCTTGCAGACCGCATGTCACATAACATAGCGGCTTAACTAACGTTCAACGACAAGAATAGCTTGCAGACAGCATGTCACATAACCTAGTGGCTTTACTAACGTTCGACGACAAGAATAGCTTGCAGACCGCATGCTACATAGCATAGTGACTTTACTAACGTTCAACGACAGGAATAGCTTGCATACCACATGTTACATAGCATAGTGACTTTACTAACGTTCAACGACAGGAATAGCTTGCAGACAGCATGCTACATAGCATAGTGACTTTACTAACGTTCAACGACAGGAATTGCTTGCAGACCGCATGCTACATAGCATAGTGGCTTTACTAACGTTCAACGTCAGGAATAGCTTGCAGACAGCATGTCACATAGCATAGTGACTTTACTAACGTTCAACGACAAGAATAGCTTGCAGACCGCATGTCACATAACATAGTGACTTTACTAACGTTCAACGACAGGAATAGCTTGCAGACAGCATGCTACATAGCATAGTGACTTTACTAACGTTCAACGACAGGAATTGCTTGCAGACCGCATGCTACATAGCATAGTGGCTTTACTAACGTTCAACGACAGGAATAGCTTGCAGACAGCATGTCACATAGCATAGTGGCTTTCCTAACGTTCGACGACAAGAATAGCTTGCAGACCGCATGCTACATAGCATAGTGACTTAACTAACGTTCAACGACAAGAATAGCTTGCAGACCGCATGTCACATAACCTAGTGAATTTACTAACGATCAACGACAGGAATAGCTTGCAGACAGCATGCTACATAGCATAGTGACTTTACTAACGTTCAACGACAGGAATTGCTTGCAGACCGCATGCTACATAGCATAGTGGCTTTACTAACGTTCAACGACAGGAATAGCTTGCAGACAGCATGTCACATAGCATAGTGACTTTACTAACGTTCAACGACAAGAATAGCTTGCAGACCGCATGTCACATAACATAGTGGCTTTACTAACGTTCAACGACAAGAATAGCTTGCAGACAGCATGTCACATAACCTAGTGGCTTTACTAACGTTCGACGACAAGAATAGCTTGCAGACCGCATGCTACATATCATAGTGACTTTACTAACGTTCAACGACAGGAATAGCTTGCAGACCGCATGCTACATAGCATAGTGGCTTTACTAACGTTCAACGACAGGAATAGCTTGCAGACAGCATGTCACATAACCTAGTGGCTTTAGTAACGTTCGACGACAAGAATAGCTTGCAGACAGCATGCTACATAGCGTAGTGACTTTACTAACGTTCAACGACAGGAATTGCTTGCAGACAGCATGCTATATAGCATAGTGGCTTTACTAACGATCAACGACAGGAATAGCTTGCAGACAGCATGCTACATAGCATAGTGGCTTTACAAAGGTTCAACGATACAAATAGCTTGCAGACCGCATGCTACATAACATAGTGGCTTTACTAACGTTCAACGACAGGAATAGCTTGCAGACAGCATGCTACATAACATAGTGGCTTTACTAACGTTCGACGACAGGAATAGCTTGCAGACAGCATGCTACATAGCATAGTGGCTATACTAACGTTCAACGACAGGAATTGCTTGCAGACAGCATGCTATATAGCATAGTGGCTTTACTAACGTTCAACGACAGGAATAGCTTGCACACAGCATGCTACATAGCATAGTGGCTTTACTAACGTTCAACGACAGGAATTGCTTGCAGACAGCATGCTATATAGCATAGTGGCTTTACTAACGTTCAACGACAGGAATAGCTTGCAGACCGCATGTCACATAGCATAGTGACTTTACTAACGTTCAACGACAGGAATAGCTTGCAGGCCGCATGCTATATAGCATAGTGGCTTTACTAAAGTTCAACGACAGGAATTGCTTGCAGACAGCATGCTATATAGCATAGTGGCTTTACTAACGTTCAACGACAGGAATAGCTTGCAGACCGCATGCTACATAGCATAGTGGCTTTACTAACGTTCAACGACAGGAATAGCTTGCAGACAGCATGCTACATAGCATAGTGGCTTTACTAACGTTCAATGACAGGAATAGCTTGCAGACCGCATGCTACATAGCATAGTGACTTTAATAACGTTCAACGACAGGAATAGCTTGAAGACCGCATGTTCACAAGGTATAGTGGCTTTACTAACGTTCAACGACAGGAATAGCTTGCAGACCGCATGTCACATAACATAGTGACTTTACTAACGTTCAACGACAGGAATAGCTTGCAGACAGCATGCTACATAGCATAGTGGCTTAACTAACGTTCAACGACAGGAATTGCTTGCAGACCGCATGCTACATAGCATAGTGGCTTTACTAACGTTCAACGACAGGAATAGCTTGCAGACAGCATGTCACATAGCATAGTGGCTTTACTAACGTTCGACGACAAGAATAGTTTGCAGACCGCATGCTACATAGCATAGTGACTTAACTAACGTTCAACGACAAGAATAGCTTGCAGACCGCATGTCACATAACCTAGTGACTTTACTAACGTTCAACGACAGGAATAGCTTGCAGACAGCATGCTACATAGCATAGTGACTTTACTAACGTTAAACGACAGGAATAGCTTGCAGACAGCATGCTACATAGCATAGTGACTTTACTAACGTTCAACGACAGGAATTGCTTGCAGACCGCATGCTACATAGCATAGTGGCTTTACTAACGTTCAACGACAGGAATAGCTTGCAGACAGCATGTCACATAGCATAGTGACTTTACTAAAGTTCAACGACAAGAATAGCTTGCAGACCGCATGTCACATAACATAGTGACTTTACTAACGTTCAACGACATGAATAGCTTGCAGACAGAATGCTACATAGCATAGTGACTTTACTAACGTTCAACGACAGGAATTGCTTGCAGACCGCATGCTACATAGCATAGTGGCTTTACTAACGTTCAACGACAGGAATAGCTTGCAGAACGCATGTCACATAGCATAGTGGCATTGATAACGTTCAACGACAGGAATAGCTTGCAGACCGCATGTCACATAGCATAGTGGCTTTACTAACGTTCAACGACAAGAATAGCTTGCAGACCGCATGCTACATAACATAGTGACTTTACTAACGTTCAACGACAGGAATAGCTTGCAGACCGCATGTCACATAGCATAGTGGCTTTACTAACGTTCAACGACAAGAATAGCTTGCAGACCGCATGCTACATAACATAGTGACTTTACTAACGTTCGACGACAAGAATAGCTTGCAGACCGCATGCTACATAGCATAGTGACTTTACTAACGTTCAACGACAGGAATAGCTTGCAGACCGCATGCTACATAGCATAGTGGCTTTACTAACGTTCAACGACAGGAATAGCTTGCAGACAGCATGTCACATAACCTAGTGGCTTTAGTAACGTTCGACGACAAGAATAGCTTGCAGACAGCATGCTACATAGCGTAGTGACTTTACTAACGTTCAACGACAGGAATTGCTTGCAGACAGCATGCTATATAGCATAGTGGCTTTACTAACGTTCAACGACAGGAATAGCTTGCAGACAGCATGCTACATAGCATAGTGGCTTTACTAACGTTCAACGACAGGAATAGCTTGCAGACGGCATGCTACATAGCATAGTGGCTTTACTAACGTTCAACGACAGGAATTGCTTGCAGACAGCATGCTATATAGCATAGTGGCTTTACTAACGTTCAACGACAAGAATAGCTTGCAGACCGCATGTCACATAGCATAGTGACTTTACTAACGGTCAACGACAGGAATAGCTTGCAGGCCGCATGCTATATAGCATAGTGGCTTTACTAATGTTCAACGACAGGAATTGCTTGCAGACAGCATGCTATATAGCATAGTGGCTTTACTAACGTTCAACGACAGGAATAGCTTGCAGACCGCATGCTACATAGCATAGTGGCTTTACTAACGTTCAACGACAGGAATATCTTGCAGACAGCATGCTACATATCATAGTGGCTTTACTAACGTTCAACGACAGGAATAGCTTGCAGACCGCATGCTACATAGCATAGTGACTTTACTAACGTTCAACGACAGGAATAGCTTGAAGACCGCATGTAACATAGTATAGTGGCTTTACTAACGTTCAACGACAGGAATAGCTTGCAGACCGCATGTCACATAGTAAAGTGGCTTTACTAACGTGCGACGACAGGAATAGCTTGCAGACCGCATGTCACATAGCATAGTTGCTTTACTAACGTTCAACGACAAGAATAGCTTGCAGACCGCATGCTACATAGCATAGTGGCTTTACTAACGTTCAACGACAGGAATAGCTTGCAGACCGCATGCTACATAGAATAGTGGCTTTACTAACGTTCAACGACAGGAATAGCTTGCAGACCGCATGTCACATAGTATAGAGGCTTTACTAACGTTCAACGACAGGAATAGCTTGCAGACCGCATGTCACATAGCATAGTGGCTTTACTAACGTTCAACGACAGGAATAGCTTGCAGACCGCATGCTACATAGCATAGTGACTTAACTAACGTTCAACGACAAGAATAGCTTGCAGACCGCATGTCACATAACCTAGTGGCTTTACTAACGTTCAACGACAAGAATAGCTTGCAGACAGCATGTCACATAACCTAGTGGCTTTACTAACGTTCAACGATACAAATAGCTTGCAGACCGCATGTCACATAACCTAGTGGCTTTACTAACGTTCGACGACAAGAATAGCTTGCAGACCGCATGCTACACAGCATAGTGACTTTACTAACGTTCAACGACAGGAATAGCTTGCAGACCGCATGCTACATAGCATAGTGACATAACTAACGTTCAACGACAGGAATAGCTTGCAGACCGCATGCTACATAGCGTAGTGGCTTTACTAACGTTCAACGACAGGAATAGCTTGCAGACCGCATGCTACATAGCATAGTGACTTTACTAACGTTCAACGACAGGAATTGCTTGCAGACAGCATACTACATAGCATAGTGGCTTTACTAACGTTCAGCGACAAGAATAGCTTGCAGACCGCATGTTACATAGCATAGTGGCTTTACTAACGTTCAACGACAGGAATAGCTTGCAGACCGCATGTCACATAACCTAGTGGCTTTACTAACGTTCAACGATACAAATAGCTTGCAGACAGCATGTCACATAGCATAGTGGCTTTACTAACGTTCAACGATACAAATAGCTTGCAGACCGCATGTCACATAACCTAGTGGCTTTACTAACGTTCGACGACAAGAATAGCTTGCAGACCGCATGTTACATAGCATAGTGGCTTTACTAACGTTCAACGACAAGAATAGCTTGCAGACCGCATGTCACATAACCTAGTGGCTTTACTAACGTTCAACGATACAAATAGCTTGCAGACCGCATGTCACATAACCTAGTGGCTTTACTAACGTTCGACGACAAGAATAGCTTGCAGACCGCATGTTACATAGCATAGTGGCTTTACTAACGTTCAACGACAGGAATTGCTTGCAGACCGCATGCTACATAGCATAGTGGCTTTACTAACGTTCAACGACAAGAATAGCTTGCAGACCGCATGCTACATAGCATAGTGACTTAACTAACGTTCAACGACAAGAATAGCTTGCAGACCGCATGTCACATAACCTAGTGGCTTTACTAACGTTCAACGACAAGAATAGCTTGCAGACCGCATGTCACATAACCTAGTGGCTTTACTAACGTTCAACGATACAAATAGCTTGCAGACCGCATGTCACATAACCTAGTGGCTTTACTAACGTTCGACGACAAGAATAGCTTGCAGACCGCATGCTACATAGCATAGTGACTTTACTAACGTTCAACGACAGGAATAGCTTGCAGACCGCATGCTACATAGCATAGTGACATAACTAACGTTCAACGACAGGAATAGCTTGCAGACCGCATGCTACATAGCATAGTGGCTTTACTAACGTTCAACGACAGGAATAGCTTGCAGACCGCATGCTACATAGCATAGTGACTTTACTAACGTTCAACGACAGGAATTGCTTGCAGACAGCATACTACATAGCATAGTGGCTTTACTAACGTTCAACGACAAGAATAGCTTGCAGACCGCATGTTACATAGCATAGTGGCTTTACTAACGTTCAACGACAGGAATAGCTTGCAGACCGCATGTCACATAACCTAGTGGCTTTACTAACGTTCAACGATACAAATAGCTTGCAGACAGCATGTCACATAGCATAGTGACTTTACTAACGTTCAACGACAGGAATAGCTTGCAGACCGCATGCTACATAGCATAGTGGCTTTACTAACGTTCAACGACAGGAATAGCTTGCAGACCGCATGTCACATAACCTAGTGGCTTTACTAACGTTCAACGACAAGAATAGCTTGCAGACCGCATGTCACATAACCTAGTGGCTTTACTAACGTTCAACGACAAGAATAGCTTGCAGACCGCATGTCACATAACCTAGTGGCTTTACTAACGTTCAACGATACAAATAGCTTGCAGACAGCATGTCACATAGCATAGTGACTTTACTAACGTTCAACGACAGGAATAGCTTGCAGACCGCATGCTACATAGCATAGTGGCTTTACTAACGTTCAACGACAGGAATAGCTTGCAGACCGCATGTCACATAACCTAGTGGCTTTACTAACGTTCGACGACAAGAATAGCTTGCAGACCGCATGCTACATAGCATAGTGACTTTACTATCGTTCAACGACAGGAATAGCTTGCAGACCGCATGCTACATAGCATAGTGGCTTTACTAACGTTCAACGACAGGAATAGCTTGCAGACAGCATGTCACATAACCTAGTGGCTTTAGTAACGTTCGACGACAAGAATAGCTTGCAGACAGCATGCTACATAGCGTAGTGACTTTACTAACGTTCAACGACAGGAATTGCTTGCAGACAGCATGCTATATAGCATAGTGGCTTTACTAACGATCAACGACAGGAATAGCTTGCAGACAGCATGCTACATAGCATAGTGGCTTTACTAACGTTCAACGATACAAATAGCTTGCAGACCGCATGTCACATAACATAGTGGCTTTACTAACGTTCAACGACAGGAATAGCTTGCAGACAGCATGCTACATAGCATAGTGGCTTTACTAACGTTCAACGACAGGAATAGCTTGCAGACCGCATGTCACATAACCTAGTGGCTTTACTAACGTTCAACGACAAGAATAGCTTGCAGACCGCATGTCACATAACCTAGTGGCTTTACTAACGTTCAACGACAAGAATAGCTTGCAGACCGCATGTCACATAACCTAGTGGCTTTACTAACGTTCAACGACAAGAATAGCTTGCAGACCGCATGTCACATAACCTAGCGGCTTTACTAACGTTCAACGACAAGAATAGCTTGCAGACAGCATGTCACATAACCTAGTGGCTTTACTAACGTTCGACGACAGGAATTGCTTGCAGACCGCATGCTACATAGCATAGTGGCTTTACTAACGTTCAACGACAGGAATAGCTTGCAGACCGCATGTCACATAACCTAGTGGCTTTACTAACGTTCAACGACAAGAATAGCTTGCAGACCGCATGTCACATAACCTAGTGGCTTTACTAACGTTCAACGACAAGAATAGCTTGCAGACCGCATGTCACATAACCTAGTGGCTTTACTAACGTTCAACGATACAAATAGCTTGCAGACCGCATGTCACATAACCTAGTGGCTTTACTAACGTTCGACGACAAGAATAGCTTGCAGATCGCATGCTACATAGCATAGTGACTTTACTAACGTTCAACGACAGGAATAGCTTGCAGACCGCATGCTACATAGCATAGTGACATAACTAACGTTCAACGACAGGAATAGCTTGCAGACCGCATGCTACATAGCATAGTGGCTTTACTAACGTTCAACGACAGGAATAGCTTGCAGACCGCATGTCACATAGCATAGTGGCTTTACTAACGTTCAACGACAGGAATAGCTTGCAGACCGCATGCTACATAGCATAGTGACTTAACTAACGTTCAACGACAAGAATAGCTTGCAGACCGCATGTCACATAACCTAGTGGCTTTACTAACGTTCAACGACAAGAATAGCTTGCAGACCGCATGTCACATAACCTAGTGGCTTTACTAACGTTCAACGATACAAATAGCTTGCAGACCGCATGTCACATAACCTAGTGGCTTTACTAACGTTCGACGACAAGAATAGCTTGCAGACCGCATGCTACATAGAATAGTGGCTTTACTAACGTTCAACGACAGGAATAGCTTGCAGACCGCATGTCACATAGTATAGTGGCTTTACTAACGTTCAACGACAGGAATAGCTTGCAGACCGCATGTCACATAGCATAGTGGCTTTACTAACGTTCAACGACAGGAATAGCTTGCAGACCGCATGCTACATAGCATAGTGACTTAACTAACGTTCAACGACAAGAATAGCTTGCAGACCGCATGTCACATAACCTAGTGGCTTTACTAACGTTCAACGACAAGAATAGCTTGCAGACCGCATGTCACATAACCTAGTGGCTTTACTAACGTTCAACGACAAGAATAGCTTGCAGACCGCATGTCACATAACCTAGTGGCTTTACTAACGTTCAACGATACAAATAGCTTGCAGACCGCATGTCACATAACCTAGTGGCTTTACTAACGTTCGACGACAAAAATAGCTTGCAGACCGCATGTTACATAGCATAGTGGGTTTACTAACGTTCAACGACAGGAATTGCTTGCAAACCGCATGCTACATAGCATAGTGGCTTTACTAACGTTCAACGACAGGAATAGCTTGCAGACCGCATGCTACATAGCATAGTGACTTAACTAACGTTCAACGACAAGAATAGCTTGCAGACCGCATGTCACATAACCTAGTGGCTTTACTAACGTTCAACGACAAGAATAGCTTGCAGACCGCATGTCACATAACCTAGTGGCTTTACTAACGTTCAACGATACAAATAGCTTGCAGACCGCATGTCACATAACCTAGTGGCTTTACTAACGTTCGACGACAAGAATAGCTTGCAGACCGCATGCTACATAGCATAGTGACTTTACTAACGTTCAACGACAGGAATAGCTTGCAGACCGCATGCTACATAGCATAGTGACATAACTAACGTTCAACGACAGGAATAGCTTGCAGACCGCATGCTACATAGCATAGTGGCTTTACTAACGTTCAACGACAGGAATAGCTTGCAGACCGCATGCTACATAGCATAGTGACTTTACTAACGTTCAACGACAGGAATTGCTTGCAGACAGCATACTACATAGCATAGTGGCTTTACTAACGTTCAGCGACAAGAATAGCTTGCAGACCGCATGTTACATAGCATAGTGGCTTTACTAACGTTCAACGACAGGAATAGCTTGCAGACCGCATGTCACATAACCTAGTGGCTTTACTAACGTTCAACGATACAAATAGCTTGCAGACAGCATGTCACATAGCATAGTGGCTTTACTAACGTTCAACGATACAAATAGCTTGCAGACCGCATGTCACATAACCTAGTGGCTTTACTAACGTTCGACGACAAGAATAGCTTGCAGACCGCATGTTACATAGCATAGTGGCTTTACTAACGTTCAACGACAAGAATAGCTTGCAGACCGCATGTCACATAACCTAGTGGCTTTACTAACGTTCAACGACAAGAATAGATTGCAGACCGCATGTCACATAACCTAGTGGCTTTACTAACGTTCAACGATACAAATAGCTTGCAGACCGCATGTCACATAACCTAGTGGCTTTACTAACGTTCGACGACAAGAATAGCTTGCAGACCGCATGTTACATAGCATAGTGGCTTTACTAACGTTCAACGACAGCAATTGCTTGCAGACCGCATGCTACATAGCATAGTGGCTTTACTAACGTTCAACGACAAGAATAGCTTGCAGACCGCATGCTACATAGCATAGTGACTTAACTAACGTTCAACGACAAGAATAGCTTGCAGACCGCATGTCACATAACCTAGTGGCTTTACTAACGTTCAACGACAAGAATAGCTTGCAGACCGCATGTCACATAACCTAGTGGCTTTACTAACGTTCAACGATACAAATAGCTTGCAGACCGCATGTCACATAACCTAGTGGCTTTACTAACGTTCGACGACAAGAATAGCTTGCAGACCGCATGCTACATAGCATAGTGACTTTACTAACGTTCAACGACAGGAATAGCTTGCAGACCGCATGCTACATAGCATAGTGACATAACTAACGTTCAACGACAGGAATAGCTTGCAGACCGCATGCTACATAGCATAGTGGCTTTACTAACGTTCAACGACAGGAATAGCTTGCAGACCGCATGCTACATAGCATAGTGACTTTACTAACGTTCAACGACAGGAATTGCTTGCAGACAGCATACTACATAGCATAGTGGCTTTACTAACGTTCAACGACAAGAATAGCTTGCAGACCGCATGTTACATAGCATAGTGGCTTTACTAACGTTCAACGACAGGAATAGCTTGCAGACCGCATGTCACATAACCTAGTGGCTTTACTAACGTTCAACGATACAAATAGCTTGCAGACAGCATGTCACATAGCATAGTGACTTTACTAACGTTCAACGACAGGAATAGCTTGCAGACCGCATGTCACATAACATAGCGGCTTTACTAACGTTCAACGACAAGAATAGCTTGCAGACAGCATGTCACATAACCTAGTGGCTTTACTAACGTTCGACGACAGGAATTGCTTGCAGACCGCATGCTACATAGCATAGTGGCTTTACTAACGTTCAACGACAGGAATAGCTTGCAGACCGCATGTCACATAACCTAGTGGCTTTACTAACGTTCAACGACAAGAATAGCTTGCAGACCGCATGTCACATAACCTAGTGGCTTTACTAACGTTCAACGACAAGAATAGCTTGCAGACCGCATGTCACATAACCTAGTGGCTTTACTAACGTTCAACGATACAAATAGCTTGCAGACCGCATGTCACATAACCTAGTGGCTTTACTAACGTTCGACGACAAGAATAGCTTGCAGACCGCATGTTACATAGCATAGTGGCTTTACTAACGTTCAACGACAGGAATTGCTTGCAGACCGCATGCTACATAGCATAGTGGCTTTACTAACGTTCAACGACAGGAATAGCTTGCAGACCGCATGCTACATAGCATAGAGACTTAACTAACGTTCAACGACAAGAATAGCTTGCAGACCGCATGTCACATAACCTAGTGGCTTTACTAACGTTCAACGACAAGAATAGCTTGCAGACCGCATGTCACATAACCTAGTGGCTTTACTAACGTTCAACGATACAAATAGCTTGCAGACCGCATGTCACATAACCTAGTGGCTTTACTAACGTTCGACGACAAGAATAGCTTGCAGACCGCATGCTACATAGCATAGTGACTTTACTAACGTTCAACGACAGGAATAGCTTGCAGACCGCATGCTACATAGCATAGTGACATAACTAACGTTCAACGACAGGAATAGCTTGCAGACCGCATGCTACATAGCATAGTGGCTTTACTAACGTTCAACGACAGGAATAGCTTGCAGACCGCATGCTACATAGCATAGTGACTTTACTAACGTTCAACGACAGGAATTGCTTGCAGACAGCCTACTACATAGCATAGTGGCTTTACTAACGTTCAACGACAAGAATAGCTTGCAGACCGCATGTTACATAGCATAGTGGCTTTACTAACGTTCAACGACAGGAATAGCTTACAGACCGCATGTCACATAACCTAGTGGCTTTACTAACGTTCAACGATACAAATAGCTTGCAGACAGCATGTCACATAGCATATTGGCTTTACTAACGTTCAACGATACAAATAGCTTGCAGACCGCATGTCACATAGCATATTGGCTTTACTAACGTTCAACGATACAAATAGCTTGCAGACCGCATGTCACATAACCTAGTGGCTTTACTAACGTTCGACGACAAGAATAGCTTGCAGACCGCATGTTACATAGCATAGTGGCTTTACTAACGTTCAACGACAAGAATAGCTTGCAGACCGCATGTCACATAACCTAGTGGCTTTACTAACGTTCAACGACAAGAATAGCTTGCAGACCGCATGTCACATAACCTAGTGGCTTTACTAACGTTCAACGATACAAATAGCTTGCAGACCGCATGTCACATAACCTAGTGGCTTTACTAACGTTCGACGACAAGAATAGCTTGCAGACCGCATGTTACATAGCATAGTGGCTTTACTAACGTTCAACGACAGGAATTGCTTGCAGACCGCATGCTACATAGCATAGTGGCTTTACTAACGTTCAACGACAGGAATAGCTTGCAGACCGCATGCTACATAGCATAGTGACTTAACTAACGTTCAACGACAAGAATAGCTTGCAGACCGCATGTCACATAACCTAGTGGCTTTACTAACGTTCAACGACAAGAATAGCTTGCAGACCGCATGTCACATAACCTAGTGGCTTTACTAACGTTCAACGATACAAATAGCTTGCAGACCGCATGTCACATAACCTAGTGGCTTTACTAACGTTCGACGACAAGAATAGCTTGCAGACCGCATGCTACATAGCATAGTGACTTTACTAACGTTCAACGACAGGAATAGCTTGCAGACCGCATGCTACATAGCATAGTGACATAACTAACGTTCAACGACAGGAATAGCTTGCAGACCGAATGCTACATAGCATAGTGGCTTTACTAACGTTCAACGACAGGAATAGCTTGCAGACCGCATGCTACATAGCATAGTGACTTTACTAACGTTCAACGACAGGAATTGCTTGCAGACAGCATACTACATAGCATAGTGGCTTTACTAACGTTCAACGACAAGAATAGCTTGCAGACCGCATGTTACATAGCATAGTGGCTTTACTAACGTTCAACGACAGGAATAGCTTGCAGACCGCATGTCACATAACCTAGTGGCTTTACTAACGTTCAACGATACAAATAGCTTGCAGACAGCATGTCACATAGCATAGTGACTTTACTAACGTTCAACGACAGGAATAGCTTGCAGACCGCATGTCACATAACATAGCGGCTTTACTAACGTTCAACGACAAGAATAGCTTGCAGACAGCATGTCACATAACCTAGTGGCTTTACTAACGTTCGATGACAAGAATAGCTTGCAGACCGCATGCTACATAGCATAGTGACTTTACTAACGTTCAACGACAGGAATAGCTTGCAGACCACATGTTACATAGCATAGTGACTTTACTAACGTTCAACGACAGGAATAGCTTGCAGACAGCATGCTACATAGCATAGTGACTTTACTAACGTTCAACGACAGGAATTGCTTGCAGACCGCAAGCTACATAGCATAGAGGCTTTACTAACGTTCAACGACAGGAATAGCTTGCAGACAGCATGTCACATAGCATAGTGACTTTACTAACGTTCAACGACAAGAATAGCTTGCAGACCGCATGTCACATAACATAGTGACATTACTAACGTTCAACGACAGGAATAGCTTGCAGACAGCATGCTACATAGCATAGTGACTTTACTAACGTTCAACGACAGGAATTGCTTGCAGACCGCATGCTACATAGCATAGTGGCTTTACTAACGTTCAACGACAGGAATAGCTTGCAGACAGCATGTCACATAGCATAGTGGCTTTACTAACGTTCGACGACAAGAATAGCTTGCAGACCGCATGCTACATAGCATAGTGACTTAACTAACGTTCAACGACAAGAATAGCTTGCAGACCGCATGTCACATAACCTAGTGACTTTACTAACGTTCAACGACAGGAATAGCTTGCAGACAGCATGCTACATAGCATAGTCACTTTACTAACGTTCAACGACAGGAATTGCTTGCAGACCGCATGCTACATAGCATAGTGGCTTTACTAACGTTCAACGACAGGAATAGCTTGCAGACAGCATGTCACATAGCATAGTGACTTTACTAACGTTCAACGACAAGAATAGCTTGCAGACCGCATGTCACATAACATAGTGGCTTTACTAACGTTCAACGACAAGAATAGCTTGCAGACAGCATGTCACATAACCTAGTGGCTTTACTAACGTTCGACGACAAGAATAGCTTGCAGACCGCATGCTACATATCATAGTGACTTTACTAACGTTCAACGACAGGAATAGCTTGCAGACCGCATGCTACATAGCATAGTGGCTTTACTAACGTTCAACGACAGGAATAGCTTGCAGACAGCATGTCACATAACCTAGTGGCTTTAGTAACGTTCGACGACAAGAATAGATTGCAGACAGCATGCTACATAGCGTAGTGACTTTACTAACGTTCAACGACAGGAATTGCTTGCAGACAGCATGCTATATAGCATAGTGGCTTTACTAACGATCAACGACAGGAATAGCTTGCAGACAGCATGCTACATAGCATAGTGGCTTTACTAACGTTCAACGATACAAATAGCTTGCAGACCGCATGCTACATAACATAGTGGCTTTACTAACGTTCAACGACAGGAATAGCTTGCAGACAGCATGCTACATAACATAGTGGCTTTACTAACGTTCGACGACAGGAATAGCTTGCAGACAGCATGCTACATAGCATAGTGGCTTTACTAACGTTCAACGACAGGAATTGCTTGCAGACAGCATGCTATATAGCATAGTGGCTTTACTAACGTTCAACGACAGGAATAGCTTGCACACAGCATGCTACATAGCATAGTGGCTTTACTAACGTTCAACGACAGGAATTGCTTGCAGACAGCATGCTATATAGCATAGTGGCTTTACTAACGATCAACGACAGGAATAGCTTGCAGACCGCATGTCACATAGCATAGTGACTTTACTAACGTTCAACGACAGGAATAGCTTGCAGGCCGCATGCTATATAGCATAGTGGCTTTACTAAAGTTCAACGACAGGAATTGCTTGCAGACAGCATGCTATATAGCATAGTGGCTTTACTAACGTTCAACGACAGGAATAGCTTGCAGACCGCATGCTACATAGCATAGTGGCTTTACTAACGTTCAACGTCAGGAATAGCTTGCAGACAGCATGCTACATAGCATAGTGGCTTTACTAACGTTCAATGACAGGAATAGCTTGCAGACCGCATGCTACATAGCATAGTGACTTTACTAACGTTCAACGACAGGAATAGCTTGAAGACCGCATGTTCACAAGGTATAGTGGCTTTACTAACGTTCAACGACAGGAATAGCTTGCAGACCGCATGTCACATAACATAGTGACTTTACTAACGTTCAACGACAGGAATAGCTTGCAGACAGCATGCTACATAGCATAGTGGCTTTACTAACGTTCAACGACAGGAATTGCTTGCAGACCGCATGCTACATAGCATAGTGGCTTTACTAACGTTCAACGACAGGAATAGCTTGCAGACAGCATGTCACATAGCATAGTGGCTTTACTAACGTTCGACGACAAGAATAGTTTGCAGACCGCATGCTACATAGCATAGTGACTTAACTAACGTTCAACGACAAGAATAGCTTGCAGACCGCATGTCACATAACCTAGTGACTTTACTAACGTTCAACGACAGGAATAGCTTGCAGACAGCATGCTACATAGCATAGTGACTTTACTAACGTTCAACGACAGGAATAGCTTGCAGACAGCATGCTACATAGCATAGTGACTTTACTAACGTTCAACGACAGGAATTGCTTGCAGACCGCATGCTACATAGCATAGTGGCTTTACTAACGTTCAACGACAGGAATAGCTTGCAGACAGCATGTCACATAGCATAGTGACTTTACTAAAGTTCAACGACAAGAATAGCTTGCAGACCGCATGTCACATAACATAGTGACTTTACTAACGTTCAACGACAGGAATAGCTTGCAGACAGCATGCTACATAGCATAGTGACTTTACTAACGTTCAACGACAGGAATTGCTTGCAGACCGCATGCTACATAACATAGTGGCTTTACTAACGTTCAACGACAGGAATAGCTTGCAGACAGCATGTCACATAGCATAGTGGCTTTACTAACGTTCGACGACAAGAATAGCTTGCAGACCGCATGCTACATAGCATAGTGACTTAACTAACGTTCAACGACAAGAATAGCTTGCAGACCGCATGTCACATAACCTAGTGACTTTACTAACGTTCAACGACAGGAATAGCTTGCAGACAGCATGCTACATAGCATAGTGACTTTACTAACGTTCAACGACAGGAATTGCTTGCAGACCGCATGCTACATAGCATAGTGGCTTTACTAACGTTCAACGACAGGAATAGCTTGCAGACAGCATGTCACATAGCATAGTGACTTTTCTAACGTTCAACGACAAGAATAGCTTGCAGACCGCATGTCACATAACATTGTGGCTTTACTAACGTTCAACGACAAGAATAGCTTGCAGACAGCATGTCACATAACCTAGTGGCTTTACTAACGTTCGACGACAAGAATAGCTTGCAGACAGCATGCTACATAGCGTAGTGACTTTACTAACGTTCAACGACAGGAATTGCTTGCAGACAGCATGCTATATAGCATAGTGGCTTTACTAACGATCAACGACAGGAATAGCTTGCAGACAGCATGCTACATAGCATAGTGGCTTTACTAACGTTCAACGATACAAATAGCTTGCAGACTGCATGCTACATAACATAGTGGCTTTACTAACGTTCAACGACAGGAATAGCTTGCAGACAGCATGCTACATAACATAGTGGCTTTACTAACGTTCAACGACAGGAATAGCTTGCAGACAGCATGCTACATAGCATAGTGGCTTTACTAACGTTCAACGACAGGAATTGCTTGCAGACAGCATGCTATATAGCATAGTGGCTTTACTAACGTTCAACGACAGGAATAGCTTGCACACAGCATGCTACATAGCTTAGTGGCTTTACTAACGTTCAACGACAGGAATTGCTTGCAGACAGCATGCTATATAGCATAGTGGCTTTACTAACGTTCAACGACAGGAATAGCTTGCAGACCGCATGTCACATAACCTAGTGGCTTTACTAACGTTCGACGACAAGAATAGCTTGCAGACCGCATGCTACATAGCATAGTGACTTTACTAACGTTCAACGACAGGAATAGCTTGCAGACCACATGTTACATAGCATAGTGACTTTACTAACGTTCAACGACAGGAATAGCTTGCAGACAGCATGCTACATAGCATAGTGACTTTACTAACGTTCAACGACAGGAATTGCTTGCAGACCGCATGCTACATAGCATAGTGGCTTTACTAACGTTCAACGACAGGAATAGCTTGCAGACAGCATGTCACATAGCATAGTGACTTTACTAACGTTCAACGACAAGAATAGCTTGCAGACCGCATGTCACATAACATAGTGGCTTTACTAACGTTCAACGACAAGAATAGCTTGCAGACAGCATGTCATATAACCTAGTGGCTTTACTAACGTTCGACGACAAGAATAGCTTGCAGACCGCATGCTACATAGCATAGTGACTTTACTAACGTTCAACGACAGGAATAGCTTGCAGACCGCATGCTACATAGCATAGTGGCTTTACTTACGTTCAACGACAGGAATAGCTTGCAGACAGCATGTCACATAACCTAGTGGCTTTAGTAACGTTCGACGACAAGAATAGCTTGCAGACAGCATGCTACATAGCGTAGTGACTTTACTAACGTTCAACGACAGGAATTGCTTGCAGACAGCATGCTATATAGCATAGTGGCTTTACTAACGATCAACGACAGGAATAGCTTGCAGACAGCATGCTACATAGCATAGTGGCTTTACTAACGTTCAACGATACAAATAGCTTGCAGACCGCATGCTACATAACATAGTGGCTTTACTAACGTTCAACGACAGGAATAGCTTGCAGACAGCATGCTACATAACATAGTGGCTTTACTAACGTTCAACGACAGGAATAGCTTGCAGACAGCATGCTACATAGCATAGTGGCTTTACTAACGTTCAACGACAGGAATTGCTTGCAGACAGCATGCTATATAGCATAGTGGCTTTACTAACGTTCAACGACAGGAATAGCTTGCAGACAGCATGCTACATAGCATAGTGGCTTTACTAACGTTCAACGACAGGAATAGCTTGCAGACCGCATGCTACATAGCATAGTGGCTTTACTAACGTTCAACGTCAGGAATAGCTTGCAGACAGCATGCTACATAGCATAGTGGCTTTACTAACGTTCAATGACAGGAATAGCTTGCAGACCGCATGCTACATAGCATAGTGACTTTACTAACGTTCAACGACAGGAATAGCTTGCAGACCGCATGCTACATAGCATAGTGACATAACTAACGTTCAACGACAGGAATAGCTTGCAGACCGCATGCTACATAGCATAGTGGCTTTACTAACGTTCAACGACAGGAATAGCTTGCAGACCGCATGCTACATAGCATAGTGACTTTACTAACGTTCAACGACAGGAATTGCTTGCAGACAGCATACTACATAGCATAGTGGCTTTACTAACGTTCAGCGACAAGAATAGCTTGCAGACCGCATGTTACATAGCATAGTGGCTTTACTAACGTTCAACGACAGGAATAGCTTGCAGACCGCATGTCACATAACCTAGTGGCTTTACTAACGTTCAACGATACAAATAGCTTGCAGACAGCATGTCACATAGCATAGTGGCTTTACTAACGTTCAACGATACAAATAGCTTGCAGACCGCATGTCACATAACCTAGTGGCTTTACTAACGTTCGACGACAAGAATAGCTTGCAGACCGCATGTTACATAGCATAGTGGCTTTACTAACGTTCAACGACAAGAATAGCTTGCAGACCGCATGTCACATAACCTAGTGGCTTTACTAACGTTCAACGACAAGAATAGATTGCAGACCGCATGTCACATAACCTAGTGGCTTTACTAACGTTCAACGATACAAATAGCTTGCAGACCGCATGTCACATAACCTAGTGGCTTTACTAACGTTCGACGACAAGAATAGCTTGCAGACCGCATGTTACATAGCATAGTGGCTTTACTAACGTTCAACGACAGCAATTGCTTGCAGACCGCATGCTACATAGCATAGTGGCTTTACTAACGTTCAACGACAAGAATAGCTTGCAGACCGCATGCTACATAGCATAGTGACTTAACTAACGTTCAACGACAAGAATAGCTTGCAGACCGCATGTCACATAACCTAGTGGCTTTACTAACGTTCAACGACAAGAATAGCTTGCAGACCGCATGTCACATAACCTAGTGGCTTTACTAACGTTCAACGATACAAATAGCTTGCAGACCGCATGTCACATAACCTAGTGGCTTTACTAACGTTCGACGACAAGAATAGCTTGCAGACCGCATGCTACATAGCATAGTGACTTTACTAACGTTCAACGACAGGAATAGCTTGCAGACCGCATGCTACATAGCATAGTGACATAACTAACGTTCAACGACAGGAATAGCTTGCAGACCGCATGCTACATAGCATAGTGGCTTTACTAACGTTCAACGACAGGAATAGCTTGCAGACCGCATGCTACATAGCATAGTGACTTTACTAACGTTCAACGACAGGAATTGCTTGCAGACAGCATACTACATAGCATAGTGGCTTTACTAACGTTCAACGACAAGAATAGCTTGCAGACCGCATGTTACATAGCATAGTGGCTTTACTAACGTTCAACGACAGGAATAGCTTGCAGACCGCATGTCACATAACCTAGTGGCTTTACTAACGTTCAACGATACAAATAGCTTGCAGACAGCATGTCACATAGCATAGTGACTTTACTAACGTTCAACGACAGGAATAGCTTGCAGACCGCATGTCACATAACATAGCGGCTTTACTAACGTTCAACGACAAGAATAGCTTGCAGACAGCATGTCACATAACCTAGTGGCTTTACTAACGTTCGACGACAGGAATTGCTTGCAGACCGCATGCTACATAGCATAGTGGCTTTACTAACGTTCAACGACAGGAATAGCTTGCAGACCGCATGTCACATAACCTAGTGGCTTTACTAACGTTCAACGACAAGAATAGCTTGCAGACCGCATGTCACATAACCTAGTGGCTTTACTAACGTTCAACGACAAGAATAGCTTGCAGACCGCATGTCACATAACCTAGTGGCTTTACTAACGTTCAACGATACAAATAGCTTGCAGACCGCATGTCACATAACCTAGTGGCTTTACTAACGTTCGACGACAAGAATAGCTTGCAGACCGCATGTTACATAGCATAGTGGCTTTACTAACGTTCAACGACAGGAATTGCTTGCAGACCGCATGCTACATAGCATAGTGGCTTTACTAACGTTCAACGACAGGAATAGCTTGCAGACCGCATGCTACATAGCATAGAGACTTAACTAACGTTCAACGACAAGAATAGCTTGCAGACCGCATGTCACATAACCTAGTGGCTTTACTAACGTTCAACGACAAGAATAGCTTGCAGACCGCATGTCACATAACCTAGTGGCTTTACTAACGTTCAACGATACAAATAGCTTGCAGACCGCATGTCACATAACCTAGTGGCTTTACTAACGTTCGACGACAAGAATAGCTTGCAGACCGCATGCTACATAGCATAGTGACTTTACTAACGTTCAACGACAGGAATAGCTTGCAGACCGCATGCTACATAGCATAGTGACATAACTAACGTTCAACGACAGGAATAGCTTGCAGACCGCATGCTACATAGCATAGTGGCTTTACTAACGTTCAACGACAGGAATAGCTTGCAGACCGCATGCTACATAGCATAGTGACTTTACTAACGTTCAACGACAGGAATTGCTTGCAGACAGCCTACTACATAGCATAGTGGCTTTACTAACGTTCAACGACAAGAATAGCTTGCAGACCGCATGTTACATAGCATAGTGGCTTTACTAACGTTCAACGACAGGAATAGCTTACAGACCGCATGTCACATAACCTAGTGGCTTTACTAACGTTCAACGATACAAATAGCTTGCAGACAGCATGTCACATAGCATATTGGCTTTACTAACGTTCAACGATACAAATAGCTTGCAGACCGCATGTCACATAGCATATTGGCTTTACTAACGTTCAACGATACAAATAGCTTGCAGACCGCATGTCACATAACCTAGTGGCTTTACTAACGTTCGACGACAAGAATAGCTTGCAGACCGCATGTTACATAGCATAGTGGCTTTACTAACGTTCAACGACAAGAATAGCTTGCAGACCGCATGTCACATAACCTAGTGGCTTTACTAACGTTCAACGACAAGAATAGCTTGCAGACCGCATGTCACATAACCTAGTGGCTTTACTAACGTTCAACGATACAAATAGCTTGCAGACCGCATGTCACATAACCTAGTGGCTTTACTAACGTTCGACGACAAGAATAGCTTGCAGACCGCATGTTACATAGCATAGTGGCTTTACTAACGTTCAACGACAGGAATTGCTTGCAGACCGCATGCTACATAGCATAGTGGCTTTACTAACGTTCAACGACAGGAATAGCTTGCAGACCGCATGCTACATAGCATAGTGACTTAACTAACGTTCAACGACAAGAATAGCTTGCAGACCGCATGTCACATAACCTAGTGGCTTTACTAACGTTCAACGACAAGAATAGCTTGCAGACCGCATGTCACATAACCTAGTGGCTTTACTAACGTTCAACGATACAAATAGCTTGCAGACCGCATGTCACATAACCTAGTGGCTTTACTAACGTTCGACGACAAGAATAGCTTGCAGACCGCATGCTACATAGCATAGTGACTTTACTAACGTTCAACGACAGGAATAGCTTGCAGACCGCATGCTACATAGCATAGTGACATAACTAACGTTCAACGACAGGAATAGCTTGCAGACCGAATGCTACATAGCATAGTGGCTTTACTAACGTTCAACGACAGGAATAGCTTGCAGACCGCATGCTACATAGCATAGTGACTTTACTAACGTTCAACGACAGGAATTGCTTGCAGACAGCATACTACATAGCATAGTGGCTTTACTAACGTTCAACGACAAGAATAGCTTGCAGACCGCATGTTACATAGCATAGTGGCTTTACTAACGTTCAACGACAGGAATAGCTTGCAGACCGCATGTCACATAACCTAGTGGCTTTACTAACGTTCAACGATACAAATAGCTTGCAGACAGCATGTCACATAGCATAGTGACTTTACTAACGTTCAACGACAGGAATAGCTTGCAGACCGCATGTCACATAACATAGCGGCTTTACTAACGTTCAACGACAAGAATAGCTTGCAGACAGCATGTCACATAACCTAGTGGCTTTACTAACGTTCGATGACAAGAATAGCTTGCAGACCGCATGCTACATAGCATAGTGACTTTACTAACGTTCAACGACAGGAATAGCTTGCAGACCACATGTTACATAGCATAGTGACTTTACTAACGTTCAACGACAGGAATAGCTTGCAGACAGCATGCTACATAGCATAGTGACTTTACTAACGTTCAACGACAGGAATTGCTTGCAGACCGCAAGCTACATAGCATAGTGGCTTTACTAACGTTCAACGACAGGAATAGCTTGCAGACAGCATGTCACATAGCATAGTGACTTTACTAACGTTCAACGACAAGAATAGCTTGCAGACCGCATGTCACATAACATAGTGACATTACTAACGTTCAACGACAGGAATAGCTTGCAGACAGCATGCTACATAGCATAGTGACTTTACTAACGTTCAACGACAGGAATTGCTTGCAGACCGCATGCTACATAGCATAGTGGCTTTACTAACGTTCAACGACAGGAATAGCTTGCAGACAGCATGTCACATAGCATAGTGGCTTTACTAACGTTCGACGACAAGAATAGCTTGCAGACCGCATGCTACATAGCATAGTGACTTAACTAACGTTCAACGACAAGAATAGCTTGCAGACCGCATGTCACATAACCTAGTGACTTTACTAACGTTCAACGACAGGAATAGCTTGCAGACAGCATGCTACATAGCATAGTCACTTTACTAACGTTCAACGACAGGAATTGCTTGCAGACCGCATGCTACATAGCATAGTGGCTTTACTAACGTTCAACGACAGGAATAGCTTGCAGACAGCATGTCACATAGCATAGTGACTTTACTAACGTTCAACGACAAGAATAGCTTGCAGACCGCATGTCACATAACATAGTGGCTTTACTAACGTTCAACGACAAGAATAGCTTGCAGACAGCATGTCACATAACCTAGTGGCTTTACTAACGTTCGACGACAAGAATAGCTTGCAGACCGCATGCTACATATCATAGTGACTTTACTAACGTTCAACGACAGGAATAGCTTGCAGACCGCATGCTACATAGCATAGTGGCTTTACTAACGTTCAACGACAGGAATAGCTTGCAGACAGCATGTCACATAACCTAGTGGCTTTAGTAACGTTCGACGACAAGAATAGATTGCAGACAGCATGCTACATAGCGTAGTGACTTTACTAACGTTCAACGACAGGAATTGCTTGCAGACAGCATGCTATATAGCATAGTGGCTTTACTAACGATCAACGACAGGAATAGCTTGCAGACAGCATGCTACATAGCATAGTGGCTTTACTAACGTTCAACGATACAAATAGCTTGCAGACCGCATGCTACATAACATAGTGGCTTTACTAACGTTCAACGACAGGAATAGCTTGCAGACAGCATGCTACATAACATAGTGGCTTTACTAACGTTCGACGACAGGAATAGCTTGCAGACAGCATGCTACATAGCATAGTGGCTTTACTAACGTTCAACGACAGGAATTGCTTGCAGACAGCATGCTATATAGCATAGTGGCTTTACTAACGTTCAACGACAGGAATAGCTTGCACACAGCATGCTACATAGCATAGTGGCTTTACTAACGTTCAACGACAGGAATTGCTTGCAGACAGCATGCTATATAGCATAGTGGCTTTACTAACGATCAACGACAGGAATAGCTTGCAGACCGCATGTCACATAGCATAGTGACTTTACTAACGTTCAACGACAGGAATAGCTTGCAGGCCGCATGCTATATAGCATAGTGGCTTTACTAAAGTTCAACGACAGGAATTGCTTGCAGACAGCATGCTATATAGCATAGTGGCTTTACTAACGTTCAACGACAGGAATAGCTTGCAGACCGCATGCTACATAGCATAGTGGCTTTACTAACGTTCAACGTCAGGAATAGCTTGCAGACAGCATGCTACATAGCATAGTGGCTTTACTAACGTTCAATGACAGGAATAGCTTGCAGACCGCATGCTACATAGCATAGTGACTTTACTAACGTTCAACGACAGGAATAGCTTGAAGACCGCATGTTCACAAGGTATAGTGGCTTTACTAACGTTCAACGACAGGAATAGCTTGCAGACCGCATGTCACATAACATAGTAACTTTACTAACGTTCAACGACAGGAATAGCTTGCAGACAGCATGCTACATAGCATAGTGGCTTTACTAACGTTCAACGACAGGAATTGCTTGCAGACCGCATGCTACATAGCATAGTGGCTTTACTAACGTTCAACGACAGGAATAGCTTGCAGACAGCATGTCACATAGCATAGTGGCTTTACTAACGTTCGACGACAAGAATAGTTTGCAGACCGCATGCTACATAGCATAGTGACTTAACTAACGTTCAACGACAAGAATAGCTTGCAGACCGCATGTCACATAACCTAGTGACTTTACTAACGTTCAACGACAGGAATAGCTTGCAGACAGCATGCTACATAGCATAGTGACTTTACTAACGTTCAACGACAGGAATAGCTTGCAGACAGCATGCTACATAGCATAGTGACTTTACTAACGTTCAACGACAGGAATTGCTTGCAGACCGCATGCTACATAGCATAGTGGCTTTACTAACGTTCAACGACAGGAATAGCTTGCAGACAGCATGTCACATAGCATAGTGACTTTACTAAAGTTCAACGACAAGAATAGCTTGCAGACCGCATGTCACATAACATAGTGACTTTACTAACGTTCAACGACAGGAATAGCTTGCAGACAGCATGCTACATAGCATAGTGACTTTACTAACGTTCAACGACAGGAATTGCTTGCAGACCGCATGCTACATAACATAGTGGCTTTACTAACGTTCAACGACAGGAATAGCTTGCAGACAGCATGTCACATAGCATAGTGGCTTTACTAACGTTCGACGACAAGAATAGCTTGCAGACCGCATGCTACATAGCATAGTGACTTAACTAACGTTCAACGACAAGAATAGCTTGCAGACCGCATGTCACATAACCTAGTGACTTTACTAACGTTCAACGACAGGAATAGCTTGCAGACAGCATGCTACATAGCATAGTGACTTTACTAACGTTCAACGACAGGAATTGCTTGCAGACCGCATGCTACATAGCATAGTGGCTTTACTAACGTTCAACGACAGGAATAGCTTGCAGACAGCATGTCACATAGCATAGTGACTTTTCTAACGTTCAACGACAAGAATAGCTTGCAGACCGCATGTCACATAACATTGTGGCTTTACTAACGTTCAACGACAAGAATAGCTTGCAGACAGCATGTCACATAACCTAGTGGCTTTACTAACGTTCGACGACAAGAATAGCTTGCAGACAGCATGCTACATAGCGTAGTGACTTTACTAACGTTCAACGACAGGAATTGCTTGCAGACAGCATGCTATATAGCATAGTGGCTTTACTAACGATCAACGACAGGAATAGCTTGCAGACAGCATGCTACATAGCATAGTGGCTTTACTAACGTTCAACGATACAAATAGCTTGCAGACTGCATGCTACATAACATAGTGGCTTTACTAACGTTCAACGACAGGAATAGCTTGCAGACAGCATGCTACATAACATAGTGGCTTTACTAACGTTCAACGACAGGAATAGCTTGCAGACAGCATGCTACATAGCATAGTGGCTTTACTAACGTTCAACGACAGGAATTGCTTGCAGACAGCATGCTATATAGCATAGTGGCTTTACTAACGTTCAACGACAGGAATAGCTTGCACACAGCATGCTACATAGCTTAGTGGCTTTACTAACGTTCAACGACAGGAATTGCTTGCAGACAGCATGCTATATAGCATAGTGGCTTTACTAACGTTCAACGACAGGAATAGCTTGCAGACCGCATGTCACATAACCTAGTGGCTTTACTAACGTTCGACGACAAGAATAGCTTGCAGACCGCATGCTACATAGCATAGTGACTTTACTAACGTTCAACGACAGGAATAGCTTGCAGACCACATGTTACATAGCATAGTGACTTTACTAACGTTCAACGACAGGAATAGCTTGCAGACAGCATGCTACATAGCATAGTGACTTTACTAACGTTCAACGACAGGAATTGCTTGCAGACCGCATGCTACATAGCATAGTGGCTTTACTAACGTTCAACGACAGGAATAGCTTGCAGACAGCATGTCACATAGCATAGTGACTTTACTAACGTTCAACGACAAGAATAGCTTGCAGACCGCATGTCACATAACATAGTGGCTTTACTAACGTTCAACGACAAGAATAGCTTGCAGACAGCATGTCATATAACCTAGTGGCTTTACTAACGTTCGACGACAAGAATAGCTTGCAGACCGCATGCTACATAGCATAGTGACTTTACTAACGTTCAACGACAGGAATAGCTTGCAGACCGCATGCTACATAGCATAGTGGCTTTACTTACGTTCAACGACAGGAATAGCTTGCAGACAGCATGTCACATAACCTAGTGGCTTTAGTAACGTTCGACGACAAGAATAGCTTGCAGACAGCATGCTACATAGCGTAGTGACTTTACTAACGTTCAACGACAGGAATTGCTTGCAGACAGCATGCTATATAGCATAGTGGCTTTACTAACGATCAACGACAGGAATAGCTTGCAGACAGCATGCTACATAGCATAGTGGCTTTACTAACGTTCAACGATACAAATAGCTTGCAGACCGCATGCTACATAACATAGTGGCTTTACTAACGTTCAACGACAGGAATAGCTTGCAGACAGCATGCTACATAACATAGTGGCTTTACTAACGTTCAACGACAGGAATAGCTTGCAGACAGCATGCTACATAGCATAGTGGCTTTACTAACGTTCAACGACAGGAATTGCTTGCAGACAGCATGCTATATAGCATAGTGGCTTTACTAACGTTCAACGACAGGAATAGCTTGCACACAGCATGCTACATAGCATAGTGGCTTTACTAACGTTCAACGACAGGAATTGCTTGCAGACAGCATGCTATATAGCATAGTGGCTTTACTAACGTTCAACGACAGGAATAGCTTGCAGACCGCATGTCACATAGCATAGTGACTTTACTAACGTTCAACGACAGGAATAGCTTGCAGGCCGCATGCTATATAGCATAGTGGCTTTACTAAAGTTCAACGACAGGAATTGCTTGCAGACAGCATGCTATATAGCATAGTGGCTTTACTAACGTTCAACGACAGGAATAGCTTGCAGACCGCATGCTACATAGCATAGTGGCTTTACTAACGTTCAACGACAGGAATAGCTTGCAGACAGCATGCTACATAGCATAGTGGCTTTACTAACGTTCAATGACAGGAATAGCTTGCAGACCGCAAGCTACATAGCATAGTGACTTTACTAACGTTCAACGACAGGAATAGCTTGAAGACCGCATGTCACATAGTATAGTGGCTTTACTAACGTTCAACGACAGGAATAGCTTGCAGACCGCATGTCACATAGTATAGTGGCTTTACTAACGTTCAACGACAGGAATAGCTTGCAGACCGCATGTCACATAGCATAGTGGCTTTACTAACGTTCAACGACAAGAATAGCTTGCAGATCGCATGCTACATAGCATAGTGGCTTTACTAACGTTCAACGACAGGAATAGCTTGCAGACCGCATGCTACATAGCATAGTGGCTTTACTAACGTTCAACGACAGGAATAGCTTGCAGACCGCATGTCACATAGTATAGTGGCTTTACTAACGTTCAACGACAGGAATAACTTGCAGACCGCATGTCACATAGCATAGTGGCTTTACTAACGTTCAACGACAGGAATAGCTTGCAGAACGCATGCCACATAGCATAGTGACTTTATTAACGTTAAAGGACAGGAATAGCTTGCTGACCGCATGCTACATAGCATAGTGGCTTTACTAACGTTCAACGACAAGAATAGCTTGCAGACCGCATGCTACATAGCATAGTGGCTTTACTAACGTTCAACGACAGGAATAGCTTGCAGACCGCATGCTACATAGCATAGTGGCTTTACTAACGTTCAACGACAGGAATAGCTTGCAGACCGCATGTCACATAACATAGTGGCTTTACTAACGTTCAACGACAGGAATAGCTTGCAGAACGCATGTCACATAGCATAGTGGCTTTACTAACGTTCAACGACAGGAATTGCTTGCAGACCGCATGCTACATAGCATAGTGGCTTTACTAACGTTCAACGACAGGAATAGCTTGCAGACAGCATGTCACATAGCATAGTGACTTTACTAAAGTTCAACGACAAGAATAGCTTGCAGACCGCATGTCACATAACATAGTGACTTTACTAACGTTCAACGACAGGAATAGCTTGCAGACAGCATGCTACATAGCATAGTGACTTTACTAACGTTCAACGACAGGAATTGCTTGCAGACCGCATGCTACATAACATAGTGGCTTTACTAACGTTCAACGACAGGAATAGCTTGCAGACAGCATGTCACATAGCATAGTGGCTTTACTAACGTTCGACGACAAGAATAGCTTGCAGACCGCATGCTACATAGCATAGTGACTTAACTAACGTTCAACGACAAGAATAGCTTGCAGACCGCATGTCACATAACCTAGTGACTTTACTAACGTTCAACGACAGGAATAGCTTGCAGACAGCATGCTACATAGCATAGTGACTTTACTAACGTTCAACGACAGGAATTGCTTGCAGACCGCATGCTACATAGCATAGTGGCTTTACTAACGTTCAACGACAGGAATAGCTTGCAGACAGCATGTCACATAGCATAGTGACTTTTCTAACGTTCAACGACAAGAATAGCTTGCAGACCGCATGTCACATAACATTGTGGCTTTACTAACGTTCAACGACAAGAATAGCTTGCAGACAGCATGTCACATAACCTAGTGGCTTTACTAACGTTCGACGACAAGAATAGCTTGCAGACAGCATGCTACATAGCGTAGTGACTTTACTAACGTTCAACGACAGGAATTGCTTGCAGACAGCATGCTATATAGCATAGTGGCTTTACTAACGATCAACGACAGGAATAGCTTGCAGACAGCATGCTACATAGCATAGTGGCTTTACTAACGTTCAACGATACAAATAGCTTGCAGACCGCATGCTACATAACATAGTGGCTTTACTAACGTTCAACGACAGGAATAGCTTGCAGACAGCATGCTACATAACATAGTGGCTTTACTAACGTTCAACGACAGGAATAGCTTGCAGACTGCATGCTACATAGCATAGTGGCTTTACTAACGTTCAACGACAGGAATTGCTTGCAGACAGCATGCTATATAGCATAGTGGCTTTACTAACGTTCAACGACAGGAATAGCTTGCACACAGCATGCTACATAGCTTAGTGGCTTTACTAACGTTCAACGACAGGAATTGCTTGCAGACAGCATGCTATATAGCATAGTGGCTTTACTAACGTTCAACGACAGGAATAGCTTGCAGACCGCATGTCACATAACCTAGTGGCTTTACTAACGTTCGACGACAAGAATAGCTTGCAGACCGCATGCTACATAGCATAGTGACTTTACTAACGTTCAACGACAGGAATAGCTTGCAGACCACATGTTACATAGCATAGTGACTTTACTAACGTTCAACGACAGGAATAGCTTGCAGACAGCATGCTACATAGCATAGTGACTTTACTAACGTTCAACGACAGGAATTGCTTGCAGACCGCATGCTACATAGCATAGTGGCTTTACTAACGTTCAACGACAGGAATAGCTTGCAGACAGCATGTCACATAGCATAGTGACTTTACTAACGTTCAACGACAAGAATAGCTTGCAGACCGCATGTCACATAACATAGTGACTTTACTAACGTTCAACGACAAGAATAGCTTGCAGACAGCATGCTACATAGCATAGTGACTTTACTAACGTTCAACGACAGGAATTGCTTGCAGACCGCATGCTACATAGCATAGTGGCTTTACTAACGTTCAACGACAGGAATAGCTTGCAGACAGCATGTCACATAGCATAGTGGCTTTACTAACGTTCGACGACAAGAATAGCTTGCAGACCGCATGCTACATAGCATAGTGACTTAACTAACGTTCAACGACAAGAATAGCTTGCAGACCGCATGTCACATAACCTAGTGACTTTACTAACGTTCAACGACAGGAATAGCTTGCAGACAGCATGCTACATAGCATAGTGACTTTACTAACGTTCAACGACAGGAATTGCTTGCAGACCGCATGCTACATAGCATAGTGGCTTTACTAACGTTCAACGACAGGAATAGCTTGCAGACAGCATGTCACATAGCATAGTGACTTTACTAACGTTCAACGACAAGAATAGCTTGCAGACCGCATGTCACATAACATAGTGGCTTTACTAACGTTCAACGACAAGAATAGCTTGCAGACAGCATGTCATATAACCTAGTGGCTTTACTAACGTTCGACGACAATAATAGCTTGCAGACCGCATGCTACATAGCATAGTGACTTTACTAACGTTCAACGACAGGAATAGCTTGCAGACCGCATGCTACATAGCATAGTGGCTTTACTTACGTTCAACGACAGGAATAGCTTGCAGACAGCATGTCACATAACCTAGTGGCTTTAGTAACGTTCGACGACAAGAATAGCTTGCAGACAGCATGCTACATAGCGTAGTGACTTTACTAACGTTCAACGACAGGAATTGCTTGCAGACAGCATGCTATATAGCATAGTGGCTTTACTAACGATCAACGACAGGAATAGCTTGCAGACAGCATGCTACATAGCATAGTGGCTTTACTAACGTTCAACGATACAAATAGCTTGCAGACCGCATGCTACATAACATAGTGGCTTTACTAACGTTCAACGACAGGAATAGCTTGCAGACAGCATGCTACATAACATAGTGGCTTTACTAACGTTCAACGACAGGAATAGCTTGCAGACAGCATGCTACATAGCATAGTGGCTTTACTAACGTTCAACGACAGGAATTGCTTGCAGACAGCATGCTATATAGCATAGTGGCTTTACTAACGTTCAACGACAGGAATAGCTTGCACACAGCATGCTACATAGCATAGTGGCTTTACTAACGTTCAACGACAGGAATTGCTTGCAGACAGCATGCTATATAGCATAGTGGCTTTACTAACGTTCAACGACAGGAATAGCTTGCAGACCGCATGTCACATAGCATAGTGACTTTACTAACGTTCAACGACAGGAATAGCTTGCAGGCCGCATGCTATATAGCATAGTGGCTTTACTAAAGTTCAACGACAGGAATTGCTTGCAGACAGCATGCTATATAGCATAGTGGCTTTACTAACGTTCAACGACAGGAATAGCTTGCAGACCGCATGCTACATAGCATAGTGGCTTTACTAACGTTCAACGACAGGAATAGCTTGCAGACAGCATGCTACATAGCATAGTGGCTTTACTAACGTTCAATGACAGGAATAGCTTGCAGACCGCAAGCTACATAGCATAGTGACTTTACTAACGTTCAACGACAGGAATAGCTTGAAGACCGCATGTCACATAGTATAGTGGCTTTACTAACGTTCAACGACAGGAATAGCTTGCAGACCGCATGTCACATAGTATAGTGGCTTTACTAACGTTCAACGACAGGAATAGCTTGCAGACCGCATGTCACATAGCATAGTGGCTTTACTAACGTTCAACGACAAGAATAGCTTGCAGACCGCATGCTACATAGCATAGTGGCTTTACTAACGTTCAACGACAGGAATAGCTTGCAGACCGCATGCTACATAGCATAGTGGCTTTACTAACGTTCAACGACAGGAATAGCTTGCAGACCGCATGTCACATAGTATAGTGGCTTTACTAACGTTCAACGACAGGAATAACTTGCAGACCGCATGTCACATAGCATAGTGGCTTTACTAACGTTCAACGACAGGAATAGCTTGCAGAACTCATGCCACATAGCATAGTGACTTTATTAACGTTAAAGGACAGGAATAGCTTGCTGACCGCATGCTACATAGCATAGTGGCTTTACTAACGTTCAACGACAAGAATAGCTTGCAGACCGCATGCTACATAGCATAGTGGCTTTACTAACGTTCAACGACAGGAATAGCTTGCAGACCGCATGCTACATAGCATAGTGGCTTTACTAACGTTCAACGACAGGAATAGCTTGCAGACCGCATGTCACATAACATAGTGGCTTTACTAACGTTCAACGACAGGAATAGCTTGCAGAACGCATGTCACATAGCATAGTGGCATTGATAACGTTCAACGACAGGAATAGCTTGCAGACCGCATGTCACATAGCATAGTGGCTTTACTAACGTTCAACGACAAGAATAGCTTGCAGACCGCATGCTACATAACATAGTGACTTTACTAACGTTCAACGACAGGAATAGCTTGCAGACCGCATGTCATATAGCATAGTGGCTTTACTAACGTTCAACGACAAGAATAGCTTGCAGACCGCATGCTACATAACATAGTGACTTTACTAACGTTCAACGACAGGAATAACTTGCAGACCGCATGCTACATAGCTTAGTGGCTTTACTAACGTTCAACGACAGGAATAGCTTGCAGACAGCATGTCACATAGCATAGTGACTTTACTAACGTTCAACGACAAGAATAGCTTGCAGACCGCATGTCACATAACATAGTGACTTTACTAACGTTCAACGACAGGAATAGCTTGCAGACAGCATGCTACATAGCATAGTGACTTTACTAACGTTCAACGACAGGAATTGCTTGCAGACCGCATGCTACATAGCATAGTGGCTTTACCAACGTTCAACGACAGGAATAGCTTGCAGACAGCATGTCACATAGCATAGTGGCTTTACTAACGTTCGACGACAAGAATAGCTTGCAGATCGCATGCTACATAGCATAGTGACTTAACTAACGTTCAACGACAAGAATAGCTTGCAGACCGCATGTCACATAACCTAGTGACTTTACTAACGTTCAACGACAGGAATAGCTTGCAGACAGCATGCTACATAGCATAGTGACTTTACTAACGTTCAACGACAGGAATTGCATGCAGACCGCATGCTACATAGCATAGTGGCTTTACTAACGTTCAACGACAGGAATAGCTTGCAGACAGCATGTCACATAGCATAGTGACTTTACTAACGTTCAACGACAAGAATAGCTTGCAGACCGCATGTCACATAACATAGTGGCTTTACTAACGTTCAACGACAAGAATAGCTTGCAGACAGCATGTCATATAACCTAGTGGCTTTACTAACGTTCGACGACAAGAATAGCTTGCAGACCGCATGCTACATAGCATAGTGACTTTACTAACGTTCAACGACAGGAATAGCTTGCAGACCGCATGCTACATAGCATAGTGGCTTTACTAACGTTCAACGACAGGAATAGCTTGCAGACAGCATGTCACATAACCTAGTGGCTTTAGTAACGTTCGACGACAAGAATAGCTTGCAGACAGCATGCTACATAGCGTAGTGACTTTACTAACGTTCAACGACAGGAATTGCTTGCAGACAGCATGCTATATAGCATAGTGGCTTTACTAACGATCAACGACAGGAATAGCTTGCAGACAGCATGCTACATAGCATAGTGGCTTTACTAACGTTCAACGATACAAATAGCTTGCAGACCGCATGCTACATAACATAGTGGCTTTACTAACGTTCAACGACAGGAATAGCTTGCAGACAGCATGCTACATAACATAGTGGCTTTACTAACGTTCAACGACAGGAATAGCTTGCAGACAGCATGCTACATAGCATAGTGGCTTTACTAACGTTCAACGACAGGAATTGCTTGCAGACAGCATGCTATAGAGCATAGTGTCTTTACTAACGTTCAACGACAGGAATAGCTTGCACACAGCATGCTACATAGCATAGTGGCTTTCCTAACGTTCAACGACAGGAATTGCTTGCAGACAGCATGCTATATAGCATAGTGGCTTTACTAACGTTCAACGACAGGAATAGCTTGCAGACCGCATGTCACATAGCATAGTGACTTTACTAACGTTCAACGACAGGAATAGCTTGCAGGCCGCATGCTATATAGCATAGTGGCTTTACTAAAGTTCAACGACAGGAATTGCTTGCAGACAGCATGCTATATAGCATAGTGGCTTTACTAACGTTCAACGACAGGAATAGCTTGCAGACCGCATGCTACATAGCATAGTGGCTTTACTAACGTTCAACGACAGGAATAGCTTGCAGACAGCATGCTACATAGCACAGTGGCTTTACTAACGTTCAATGACAGGAATAGCTTGCAGACCGCATGCTACATAGCATAGTGACTTTACTAACGTTCAACGACAGGAATAGCTTGAAGACCGCATGTCACATAGTATAGTGGCTTTACTAACGTTCAACGACAGGAATAGCTTGCAGACCGCATGTCACATAGTATAGTGGCTTTACTAACGTTCAACGACAGGAATAGCTTGCAGACCGCATGTCACATAGCATAGTGGCTTTACTAACGTTCAACGACAAGAATAGCTTGCAGACCGCATGCTACATAGCATAGTGGCTTTACTAACGTTCAACGACAGGAATAGCTTGCAGACCGCATGCTACATAGCATAGTGGCTTTACTAACGTTCAACGACAGGAATAGCTTGCAGACCGCATGTCACATAGTATAGTGGCTTTACTAACGTTCAACGACAGGAATAACTTGCAGACCGCATGTCACATAGCATAGTGGCTTTACTAACGTTCAACGACAGGAATAGCTTGCAGAACGCATGCAACATAGCATAGTGACTTTATTAACGTTAAAGGACAGGAATAGCTTGCTGACCGCATGCTACATAGCATAGTGGCTTTACTAACGTTCAACGACAAGAATAGCTTGCAGACCGCATGCTACATAGCATAGTGGCTTTACTAACGTTCAACGACAGGAATAGCTTGCAGACCGCATGCTACATAGCATAGTGGCTTTACTAACGTTCAACGACAGGAATAGCTTGCAGACCGCATGTCACATAACATAGTGGCTTTACTAACGTTCAACGACAGGAATAGCTTGCAGAACGCATGTCACATAGCATAGTGGCATTGATAACGTTCAACGACAGGAATAGCTTGCAGACCGCATGTCACATAGCATAGTGGCTTTACTAACGTTCAACGACAAGAATAGCTTGCAGACCGCATGCTACATAACATAGTGACTTTACTAACGTTCAACGACAGGAATAGCTTGCAGACCGCATGTCACATAGCATAGTGGCTTTACTAACGTTCAACGACAAGAATAGCTTGCAGACCGCATGCTACATAACATAGTGACTTTACTAACGTTCAACGACAGGAATAACTTGCAGACCGCATGCTACATAGCTTAGTGGCTTTACTAACGTTCAGCGACAGGAATAGCTTGCAGACCACATGTCACATAACATAGTGGCTTTACTAACGTTCAACGACAGGAATAGCTTGCAGACAGCATGTCACATAACCTAGTGGCTTTAGTAACGTTCGACGACAAGAATAGCTTGCAGACAGCATGCTACATAGCGTAGTGACTTTACTAACGTTCAACGACAGGAATTGCTTGCAGACAGCATGCTATATAGCATAGTGACTTTACTAACGTTCAACGACAGGAATAGCTTGCAGAACGCATGTCACATAGCATAGTGGCATTGATAACGTTCAACGACAGGAATAGCTTGCAGACCGCATGTCACATAGAATAGTGTCTTTACTAACGTTCACCGACCAGAATAGCTTGCAGACCGCATGCTACATAACATAGTGACTTTACTAACGTTCAACGACAGGAATAGCTTGCAGACCGCATGTCACATAGCATAGTGGCTTTACTAACGTTCAACGACAAGAATAGCTTGCAGACCGCATGCTACATAACATAGTGACTTTACTAACGTTCGACGACAAGAATAGCTTGCAGACCGCATGCTACATAGCATAGTGACTTTACTAACGTTCAACGACAGGAATAGCTTGCAGACCGCATGCTACATAGCATAGTGGCTTTACTAACGTTCAACGACAGGAATAGCTTGCAGATAGCATGTCACATAACCTAGTGGCTTTAGTAACGTTCGACGACAAGAATAGCTTGCAGACAGCATGCTACATAGCGTAGTGACTTTACTAACGTTCAACGACAGGAATTGCTTGCAGACAGCATGCAATATAGCATAGTGGCTTTACTAACGTTCAACGACAGGAATAGCTTGCAGACAGCATGCTACATAGCAGAGTGGCTTTACTAACGTTCAACGACAGGAATAGCTTGCAGACGGCATGCTACATAGCATAGTGGCTTTACTAACGTTCAACGACAGGAATTGCTTGCAGACAGCATGCTATATAGCATAGTGGCTTTACTAACGTTCAACGACAAGAATAGCTTGCAGACCGCATGTCACATAGCATAGTGACTATACTAACGTTCAACGACAGGAATAGCTTGCAGGCCGCATGCTATATAGCATAGTGGCTTTACTAATGTTCAACGACAGGAATTGCTTGCAGACAGCATTCTATATAGCATAGTGGCTTTACTAACGTTCAACGACAAGAATAGCTTGCAGACCGCATGTCACATAGCATAGTGACTTTACTAACGTTCAACGACAGGAATAGCTTGCAGGCCGCATGCTATATAGCATAGTGGCTTTACTAATGTTCAACGACAGGAATTGCTTGCAGACAGCATGCTATATAGCATAGTGGCTTTACTAACGTTCAACGACAGGAATAGCTTGCAGACCGCATGCTACATAGCATAGTGGCTTTACTAACGTTCAACGACAGGAATATCTTGCAGACAGCATGCTACATAGCATAGTGGCTTTACTAACGTTCAACGACAGGAATAGCTTGCAGACCGCATGCTACATAGCATAGTGACTTTACTAACGTTCAACGACAGGAATAGCTTGAAGACCGCATGTAACATAGTATAGTGGCTTTACTAACGTTCAACGACAGGAATAGCTTGCAGACCGCATGTCACATAGTATAGTGGCTTTACTAACGTTCGACGACAGGAATAGCTTGCAGACCGCATGTCACATAGCATAGTTGCTTTACTAACGTTCAACGACAAGAATAGCTTGCAGACCGCATGCTACATAGCATAGTGGCTTTATTAACGTTCAACGACAGGAATAGCTTGCAGACCGCATGCTACATAGCATAGTGGCTTTACTAACGTTCAACTACAGGAATAGCTTGCAGACCACATGTCACATAGTATAGTGGCTTTACTAACGTTCAACGACAGGAATAGCTTGCAGACCGCATGTCACATAGCATAGTGGCTTTACTAACGTTCAACGACAGGAATAGCTTGCAGAACGCATGTCACATAGCATAGTGACTTTATTAACGTTAAACGACAGGAATAGCTTGCTGACCGCATGCTACATAGCATAGTGGCATTACTAACGTTCAACGACAGGAATAGCTTGCAGACCGCATGTCACATAACATAGTGGCTTTACTAACGTTCAACGACAGGAATAGCTTGCAGAACGCATGTCACATAGCATAGTGGCATTGATAACGTTCAACGACAGGAATAGCTTGCAGACCGCATGTCACATAGCATAGTGGCTTTACTAATGTTCAACGACAAGAATAGCTTGCAGACCGCATGCTACATAACATAGTGACTTTACTAACGTTCAACGACAGGAATAGCTTGCAGACCGCATGTCACATAGCATAGTGGCTTTACTAACGTTCAACGACAAGAATAGCTTGCAGACCGCATGCTACATAACATAGTGACTTTACTAACGTTCAACGACAGGAATAACTTGCAGACCGCATGCTACATAGCATAGTGGCTTTACTAACGTTCAGCGACAGGAATAGCTTGCAGACCACATGTCACATAACATAGTGGCTTTACTGACGTTCAACGACAGGAATTGCTTGCAGACCGCATGTCACATATCATAGTGGTTTTACTAACGTTCAACGACAAGAATAACTTGCAGACCGCATGCTACATAGCATAGTGGCTTTACTAACGTTCAACGACAGGAATAGCTTGCAGACCACATGTCACATAACATAGTGGCTTTACTAACGTTCAACGACAGGAATTGCTTGCAGACCACATGTCACATAGCATAGTGGCTTTACTAACGTTCAACGACAGGAATTGCTTGCAGACCGCATGCTACATAGCATAGTGACTTTACTAACGTTCGACGACAGGAATTGCTTGCAGACCGCATGCTAAATAGCATAGTGGCTTAACTAACGTTCAACGACAGGAATAGCTTGCAGACCGCATGCTACATAGCATAGTGGCTTTACTAACGTTCAACGACAGGAATAGCTTGCAGACCGCATGCTACATAGCATAGTGACTTTACTAACGTTCAACGACAGGAATTGCTTGCAGACAGCATACTACATAGCATAGTGGCTTTACTAATGTTCAACGACAACAATTGCTTGCAGACCACATGCTACATAGCATAGTGACTTTACTAACGTTCAACGACAGGAATTGCTTGCAGACCGCATGCTACATAGCATAGTGACTTTACTTACGTTCAACGACAAGAATAGCTTGCAGACCGCATGTCACATAACCTAGTGGCTTTAGTAACGTTCAACGATACAAATAGCTTGCAGATAGCATGTCACATAGCATAGTGACTTTACTTACGTTCAACGACAAGAATAGCTTGCACACCGCATGTCACATAACCTAGTGGCTTTAGTAACGTTCAACGATACAAATAGCTTGCAGACAGCATGTCACATAGCATAGTGGCTTTACTAACGTTCAACGACAGGAATAGCTTGCAGACCGCATGCTACATAGCATAGTGGCTTTACTAACGTTCAACGACAGGAATAGCTTGCAAACCGCATGTCACATTGCATAGTGGCTTTACTAACGTTCAACGACAGGAATTGCTTGCAGACCGCATGCTACATAGCATAGTGGCTTTACTAACGTTCAACGACCGGAATAGCTTGCAGACCGCATGTCACATTGCATAGTGGCTTTACTAACGTTCAACGACAGGAATAGCTTGCAGACCGCATGTCACATAACATAGTGGCTTTACTAACGTTCAACGACAGGAATAGCTTGCAGACAGCATACTACATAGCATAGTGACTTTACTAACGTTCAACGACAGGAATAGCTTGCAGACCGCATGCTACATAGCATAGTGGCTTTACTAACGTTCAACGACTGGAATTGCTTGCAGACAGCCTGCTATATAGCATAGTGGCTTTACTAACGTTCAACGACAGGAATAGCTTGCAGACCGCATGCTACATAGCATAGTGGCTTTACTAACGTTCAACGACAGGAATAGCTTGCAGACAGCATGCTACATATCATAGTGGCTTTACTAACGTTCAACGACAGGAATAGCTTGAAGACCGCATGCTACATAGCATAGTGACTTTACTAACGTTCAACGACAGGAATAGCTTGCAGACCGCATGTCACATAGTATAGTGGCTTTACTAACGTTCAACGACAGGAATAGCTTGCAGACGGCATGTCACATAGCATAGTGGCTTTACTAACGTTCAACGACAGGAATAGCTTGCAGAACGCATGTCACATTTCATAGTGACTTTATTAACGTTAAACGACAGGAATAGCTTGCTGACCGCATGCTACATAGCATAGTGGCATTACTAACGTTCAACGACAGGAATTGCTTGCAGACCGCATGTCACATAACATAGTGGCTTTACTAAAGTTCAACGACAGGAATAGCTTGCAGAACGCATGTCACATAACATAGTGGCTTTACTAACGTTAAACGACAGGAATAGCTTGCTGACCGCATGCTACATAGCATAGTGGCATTACTAACGTTCAACGACAGGAATAGCTTGCAGACCGCATGCTACATAGCTTAGTGACTTTACTAACGTTCAACGACAGGAATAGCTTGCTGACCGCATGCTACATAGCATAGTGACTATACTAACGTTCAACGACAGGAATAGCTTGCAGACCGCATGTCACATAGTATAGTGGCTTTACTAACGTTCAACGACAGGAATAGCTTGCAGACGGCATGTCACATAGCATAGTGGCTTTACTAACGTTCAACGACAGGAATAGCTTGCAGAACGCATGTCACATTTCATAGTGACTTTATTAACGTTAAACGACAGGAATAGCTTGCTGACCGCATGCTACATAGCATAGTGGCATTACTAACGTTCAACGACAGGAATTGCTTGCAGACCGCATGTCACATAACATAGTGGCTTTACTAACGTTCAACGACAGGAATAGCTTGCAGAACGCATGTCACATAGCATAGTGGCTTTACTAACGTTCAACGACAGGAATAGCTTGCAGACCGCATGTCACATAGCATAGTGGCTTTACTAACGTTCAACGACAAGAATAGCTTGCAGACCGCATGCTACATAACATAGTGACTTTACTAACGTTCAACGACAGGAATAGCTTGCAGACCGCATGTCACATAGCATAGTGGCTTTACTAACGTTCAACGACAAGAATAGCTTGCAGACCGCATGCTACATAACATAGTGACTTTACTAACGTTCAACGACAGGAATAACTTGCAGACCGCATGCTACATAGCATAGTGGCTTTACTAACGTTCAGCGACAGGAATAGCTTGCAGACCACATGTCACATAACATAGTGGCTTTACTAACGTTCAACGACAGGAATTGCTTTCAGACCGCATGTCACATAGCATAGTGGCTTTACTAACGTTCAACGACAAGAATAGCTTGCAGACCGCATGCTACATAGCATAGTGGCTTTACTAACGTTGAACGACAGGAATAGCTTGCAGACCACATGTCACATAACATAGTGGCTTTACTAACGTTCAACGACAGGAATTGCTTGCAGACCACATGTCACATAGCATAGTGGCTTTACTAACGTTCAACGACAGGAATTGCTTGCAGACCGCATGCTACATAGCATAGTGACTTTACTAACGTTCAACGACAGGAATTGCTTGCAGACCGCATGCTAAATAGCATAGTGGCTTTACTAACGTTCAACGACAGGAATAGCTTGCAGACCGCATGCTACATAGCATAGTGACTTTACTAACGTTCAACGACAGGAATTGCTTGCAGACAGCATACTACATAGCATAGTGGCTTTACTAATGTTCAACGACAAGAATAGCTTGTAGACCGCATGCTACATAGCATAGTGACTTTACTAACGTTCAACGACAGGAATTGCTTGCAGACCGCATGCTACATAGCATAGTGACTTTACCAACGTTCAACGACAGGAATAACTTGCAGACCGCATGCTACATAGCATAGTGGCTTTACTAACGTTCAGCGACAGGAATAGCTTGCAGACCACATGTCACATAACATAGTGGCTTTACTGACGTTCAACGACAGGAATTGCTTGCAGACCGCATGTCACATATCATAGTGGCTTTACTAACGTTCAACGACAAGAATAACTTGCAGACCGCATGCTACATAGCATAGTGGCTTTACTAACGTTCAACGACAGGAATAGCTTGCAGACCACATGTCACATAACATAGTGGCTTTACTAACGTTCAACGACAGGAATTGCTTGCAGACCACATGTCACATAGCATAGTGGCTTTACTAACGTTCAACGACAGGAATTGCTTGCAGACCGCATGCTACATAGCATAGTGACTTTACTAACGTTCGACGACTGGAATTGCTTGCAGACCGCATGCTAAATAGCATAGTGGCTTAACTAACGTTCAACGACAGGAATAGCTTGCAGACCGCATGCTACATAGCATAGTGGCTTTACTAACGTTCAACGACAGGAATAGCTTGCAGACCGCATGCTACATAGCATAGTGACTTTACTAACGTTCAACGACAGGAATTGCTTGCAGACAGCATACTACATAGCATAGTGGCTTTACTAATGTTCAACGACAACAATTGCTTGCAGACCACATGCTACATAGCATAGTGACTTTACTAACGTTCAACGACAGGAATTGCTTGCAGACCGCATGCTACATAGCATAGTGACTTTACTTACGTTCAACGACAAGAATAGCTTGCAGACCGCATGTCACATAACCTAGTGGCTTTAGTAACGTTCAACGATACAAATAGCTTGCAGACAGCATGTCACATAGCATAGTGACTTTACTTACGTTCAACGACAAGAATAGCTTGCACACCGCATGTCACATAACCTAGTGGCTTTAGTAACGTTCAACGATACAAATAGCTTGCAGACAGCATGTCACAGAGCATAGTGGCTTTACTAACGTTCAACGACAGGAATAGCTTGCAGACCGCATGCTACATAGCATAGTGGCTTTACTAACGTTCAACGACAGGAATAGCTTGCAGACCGCATGTCACATTGCATAGTGGCTTTACTAACGTTCAACGACAGGAATTGCTTGCAGACCGCATGCTACATAGCATAGTGGCTTTACTAACGTTCAACGACCGGAATAGCTTGCAGACCGCATGTCACATTGCATAGTGGCTTTACTAACGTTCAACGACAGGAATAGCTTGCAGACCGCATGTCACATAACATAGTGGCTTTACTAACGTTCAACGACAGGAATAGCTTGTAGACAGCATACTACATAGCATAGTGACTTTACTAACGTTCAACGACAGGAATAGCTTGCAGACCGCATGCTACATAGCATAGTGGCTTTACTAACGTTCAACGACAGGAATTGCTTGCAGACAGCCTGCTATATAGCATAGTGGCTTTACTAACGTTCAACGACAGGAATAGCTTGCAGACCGCATGCTACATAGCATAGTGGCTTTACTAACGTTCAACGACAGGAATAGCTTGCAGACAGCATGCTACATATCATAGTGGCTTTACTAACGTTCAACGACAGGAATAGCTTGAAGACCGCATGCTACATAGCATAGTGACTTTACTAACGTTCAACGACAGGAATAGCTTGCAGACCGCATGTCACATAGTATAGTGGCTTTACTAACGTTCAACGACAGGAATAGCTTGCAGACGGCATGTCACATAGCATAGTGGCTTTACTAACGTTCAACGACAGGAATAGCTTGCAGAACGCATGTCAAATTTCATAGTGACTTTATTAACGTTAAACGACAGGAATAGCTTGCTGACCGCATGCTACATAGCATAGTGGCATTACTAACGTTCAACGACAGGAATTGCTTGCAGACCGCATGTCACATAACATAGTGGCTTTACTAACGTTCAACGACAGGAATAGCTTGCAGAACGCATGTCACATAACATAGTGGCTTTACTAACGTTAAACGACAGGAATAGCTTGCTGACCGCATGCTACATAGCATAGTGGCATTACTAACGTTCAACGACAGGAATAGCTTGCAGACCGCATGCTACATAGCATAGTGACTTTACTAACGTTCAACGACAGGAATAGCTTGCAGACCGCATGTCACATAGTATAGTGGCTTTACTAACGTTCAACGACAGGAATAGCTTGCAGACGGCATGTCACATAGCATAGTGGCTTTGCTAACGTTCAACGTCAGGAATAGCTTGCAGAACGCATGTCACATTTCATAGTGACTTTATTAACGTTAAACGACAGGAATAGCTTGCTGACCGCATGCTACATAGCATAGTGGCATTACTAACGTTCAACGACAGGAATTGCTTGCAGACCGCATGTCACATAACATAGTGGCTTTACTAACGTTCAATGACAGGAATAGCTTGCAGAACGCATGTCACATAGCATAGTGGCTTTACTAACGTTCAACGACAGGAATAGCTTGCAGACCGCATGTCACATAGCATAGTGGCTTTACTAACGTTCAACGACAAGAATAGCTTGCAGACCGCATGCTACATAACATAGTGACTTTACTAACGTTCAACGACAGGAATAGCTTGCAGACCGCATGTCACATAGCATAGTGGCTTTACTAACGTTCAACGACAAGAATAGCTTGCAGACCGCATGCTACATAACATAGTGACTTTACTAACGTTCAACGACAGGAATAACTTGCAGACCGCATGCTACATAGCATAGTGGCTTTACTAACGTTCAGCGACAGGAATAGCTTGCAGACCACATGTCACATAACATAGTGGCTTTACTAACGTTCAACGACAGGAATTGCTTTCAGACCGCATGTCACATAGCATAGTGGCTTTACTAACGTTCAACGACAAGAATAGCTTGCAGACCGCATGCTACATAGCATAGTGGCTTTACTAACGTTGAACGACAGGAATAGCTTGCAGACCACATGTCACATAACATAGTGGCTTTACTAACGTTCAACGATAGGAATTGCTTGCAGACCACATGTCACATAGCATAGTGGCTTTACTAACGTTCAACGACAGGAATTGCTTGCAGACCGCATGCTACATAGCATAGTGACTTTACTAACGTTCAACGACAGGAATTGCTTGCAGACCGCATGCTAAATAGCATAGTGGCTTTACTAACGTTCAACGACAGGAATAGCTTGCAGACCGCATGCTACATAGCATAGTGACTTTACTAACGTTCAACGACAGGAATTGCTTGCAGACAGCATACTACATAGCATAGTGGCTTTACTAATGTTCAACGACAAGAATAGCTTGTAGACCGCATGCTACATAGCATAGTGACTTTACTAACGTTCAACGACAGGAATTGCTTGCAGACCGCATGCTACATAGCATAGTGACTTTACTTACGTTCAACGACAAGAATAGCTTGCAGACCGCATGTCACATAACCTAGTGGCTTTAGTAACGTTCAACGATACAAATAGCTTGCAGACAGCATGTCACATAGCATAGTGACTTTACTAACGTTCAACGACAAGAATAGCTTTCAGACTGCATGTCACATAACCTAGTGACTTTACTTACGTTCAACGACAAGAATAGCTTGCAGACTGCATGTCACATATCCTAGTGGCTTTAGTAACGTTCAACGATACAAATAGCTTGCAGACAGCATGTCACATAACATAGTGACTTTACTAACGTTCAACGACAAGAATAGCTTGCAGACTGCATGTCACATAACCTAGTGGCTTTAGTAACGTTCAACGATACAAATAGCTTGCAGACAGCATGTCACATAACATAGTGACTTTACTAACGTTCAACGACAGGAATTGCTTGCAGACCGCATGCTACATAGCATAGTGGCTTTACTAACGTTCAACGGCAGGAATAGCTTGCAGACCGCATGCTACATTGCATAGTGGCTTTACTAACGTTCAACGACAAGAATGGCTTGCAGACCGCATGCTACATAGCATAGTGGCTTTACTAACGTTCAACGGCAGGAATAGCTTGCAGACCGCATGTCACATAGTTTAGTGGCTTTACTAACGTTCAACGACAGGAATAGCTTGCAGACCGCATGTCACATAGCATAGTGGCTTTACTAACGTTCAACGACAAGAATAGCTTGCAGACCGCATGCTACATAACATAGTGACTTTACTAACGTTCAACGACAGGAATAACTTGCAGACCGCATGCTACATAGCATAGTGGCTTTACTAACGTTCAGCGACAGGAATAGCTTGCAGACCACATGTCACATAACATAGTGGCTTTACTAACGTTCAACGACAGGAATTGCTTGCAGTCCGCATGTCACATAGCATAGTGGCTTTATTAACGTTCAACGACAAGAATAGCTTGCAGACCGCATGCTACATAGCATAGTGGCTTTACTAACGTTCAACGACAGGAATAGCTTGCAGACCACATGTCACATAACATAGTGGCTTTACTAACGTTCAACGACAGGAATTGCTTGCAGACCACATGTCACATAGCATAGTGGCTTTACTAACGTTCAACGACAGGAATTGCTTGCAGACCGCATGCTACATAGCATACTGACTTTACTAACGTTCAACAACAGGAATGGCTTGAAGACCGCATGTCACATAGTATAGTGGCTTTACTAACGTTCAACGACAGGAATAGCTTGCAGACCGCATGTCACATAGTATAGTGGCTTTACTAACGTTCAACGACAGGAATAGCTTGCAGACCGCATGTCACATAGCATAGTGGCTTTACTAACGTTCAACGACAAGAATAGCTTGCAGACCGCATGCTACATAGCACAGTGGCTTTACTAACGTTCAACGACTGGAATAGCTTGCAGACCGCATGTCACATAGTATAGTGGCTTTACTAACGTTCAACGACAGGAATAGCTTGCAGACCGCATGTCACATAGTATAGTGGCTTTACTAACGTTCAACGACAGGAATAGCTTGCAGACCGCATGTCACATAGTATAGTGGCTTTACTAACGTTCAACGACAGGAATAGCTTGCAGACAGCATGCTACATAGCATAGTGGCTTTACCAACGTTCAACGACAGGAATAGCTTGAAGTACGCAAGTCACATAGCATAGTTAGTGTAAGAAAAATAGGGTAAAGTGAGGAAAATTAGTTTATCAAGCGAAAAATTAGTGGAGAGGTTCCTTGAATAGCCTGGATCAAAATACTAAAAGCCCCATAATATCCCTCGAATCCCCTTTTCTTCGAAACAACGACCTAATAGTACGACGAATCTTGATTTGTTTGGAGTGTTGGTAGGAACTGATGCTGCGTCGAGACCATTTGCACTTCCAAATCCACCAAAACTTCAGAAGATGACGTCTTGGCACGTCGTCTCATGTGCTCCACGTCTTTCCTGATACTTTCAGAATAGCCGTCGAACACTACAATAGCTTTTCCTTGATAGCTCGCCTTTAAGTACGAAATGTACTGTAGTTCTTACAAACATCATCGAAGGTCCCCGATTTCGGCCATACCACCCGGTGCAGGTGATCTCCACCATAAAACACGCAGATAACGTCTTCGAAAAGACAGGTCATTGGTGCACACAACTTCTCTATCACTGTCCGTAAAGTTGATTTTGTACCTGTTCTGATAGTTGAAGCATCGAACAGCGCTGGCGGCAATAAAGCCACCTCGTATTCAAAGCAAGATTCAAGGTCCTCTTCATTGCGAGGACATACGCAATCCGATGAAACAGCTGGTTCAGATTTACAGGTACGGTCTCACCTCGGACAACAACGACATTGCTCATTGCTGCAAGAGTGACAAATTTGTCCTTTCGTTGGAGCTTAACTTCGGCGAACGATTTCCCTTCCAGTTTCTTCAAAGTCACGGTTCCTATCCCCCCAAGCTGAGTCGCAGGTCACCGGTTAATAAGGACACCAAAATATCTTGAGGTTTGTTGAAAGGAGAATGTATACGTAGCCATTCTGTGAATTTTTCGAGATGCTTGAAGTCTCGCCGTTGGAAAGCTTGTCCAAGTTCCACGTGCTGCTGGAACGTCACTCGTGTTCACTCCAGCAAAGGATTCCAAATTTTCCTCCATCTTCATTGAAGCTGGCATTGCATGTATCCAGCGTGCAAGCATAGCATAAGATATACCATGCCCTCGAGTCAACCCTCCTGTTGTCTTAAAATTCTTCATCAGGACTTGTTCGATGGTCATATCAGACCAAATCCCACTCCAGAATTTTGATGAACTACGAACGGTAAAAAATCCTTTATCCACAAACTTCTCAAAATATCTGGTTGCCATGGTCATCTCCAGGTTTGCCATTTGCTGGAGATAGACGTGGGCAGACTTCGCATAGTTCATATGCCCACCAGCGTCCAGGAAAGGCAGCATCTTCTGAACACAATGCAAATGCAGTTATTGCTTTTATTTATTTACTAGGTTAAAAGCTGCTATCCTTCCATATAAAAATGTCAAAACTTTACTTATCAATAAAATAAGGGGCACAGTTGCGCCTACATAATATGATTACATCACCAGTTACACCGGCTTTGTGAAGTCGCCCTCCACCTCGGCGCACCACTCCTCGAGTTGCATGCGGTTGTTTGACAACTTCTCACACCCGTAATGTCTGGTTTACGAAAGTGATGATTACATATTTTTGTACGTTTTGATGTGCTTAACAACATTTATTTCGGTACTTTTTTAAATCCCATGACTGTAAAAGGTAAAAAATCGACATTGAACATTAACGCTACCCTATGAGAGTTTATTTAAGTGATTTATAATAACTATTTCGATTGTTATCTCGGTTAAGTAGTGTCAAAATGATAGCCTGTATTCTGGTAAGTTATCCCGACCAAACCGCATGTCCCTATCGCCCTTATGTACCGAGTTATGACGTTCAATGCGATGCACGATACGAAATCCATGATGGCGGCATTTTTCCAAGATGGCGGCATGTTCCCCATGAGGGACTTTTTGGGACTTTTAGTATTTTGATCCAGGATATTCAACGAACCTCTTCACCAATTTTTATATTGATAAACTAATTTTCCTCACTTTGCCCAAATGCTGTCTAATATTCCTGCACTAAGTGGCTTTGCTAACGTTCAACGACAGGAATAGCCTGAAGAACGCATGTCATATAGCATAGTGCCTTTAGTAAAGTTCAGCGACAGGAACACCTTGCAGAACGCATGTCACAGAATATGGTGGCGTTATCGAGACAGGTACAGGAATAGTTGTTTCTTGTTACTTATAATAATATTACGTGTCTAAATCCAGAAGTTGCGGACCTGGTTGTTATAAAAAACCCGCATGATTGCAAATTTGATTCACAAAATGTGTTTTACTAAACTGTTCTAACAAGTGTTGAAGGGTATGCTGCGTCTTGAGGCATCTTGGTAGAAACCAGCTCCAGTTATTTCATTGAAAATAATTAATTATGAAATCAAAAAAATCATACAATTTCGTTACTCTTTATCAATTAACACCTTGAATTTACCAACAGCAGTGGCTACGCTCGCTAAGGCGCAGCGTTAGGTCATGGGGTCAAGCTCTCTGCTGACTCGGTAGACGAGTCAGTGTGGCTCTAGCCACGAACGAGTAAGGTCATGCTTGTCTGGTGTATCTGAGCAGTGAGAGTGCAGCCAACACACAACAGTTAAGTGCGCCGAATAGCTTCGCCTAAGCTTAGTACAGGCTCTTTGTCAATTGTATAGAACCCCAGGAAGAAAATGCAAACCATCAGGAAAAATACGTTGAAATGCTCCTTCCAACGGAACACCACGCGTCCGTCGGCAGCGGAAATTCACACCTTTGTGGCGGAGATGCTGAAAATCACGGTTGACCAACTGGAGACCCTGCAACTTGACGCACCGTCCAACTCTATTTTTATCAAGGTAATCTCTCAATCTATTATGGACAAACTTTTGAGTAAATTTGCGGGAACACACAGGCTTACTTTGTTTAATGGGGAGTCTGTTTCGGTAGAAATTGCCGCTGCCGGCATGGAAGCCACGCGGGTAAGGCTCTTTAATATTCCGCCTGAATTATCAAATGATACAATACGCACCCATTTTGCAAAATATGGTACAGTCAAATCCATCACAAATGAAAGTTGGTCCCAGTATTACAAGTTACCAGTTGCAAATGGTATCCGACAAATACAAATAGATTTAAAAAAGCAAATTCCGTCCTTTATCATGATTGATGGGCACCGTGGACAGGTTAGCTATGAAGGGCAAGTTAAAACATGTGCCATATGTCAAGCTATAGACCATCTGCGTATCGACTGTCCGCGCCGATACTCGGCCATGACGCGCCTTGAACGCGACACACGGACAACTAGCCTTGCGGCTATGGTCACCCCTAGATCCAGCCGCCGTATAGACGACTCCCCGCTTCACAGCCCAGGCGATACTCAAGCACGCTACGATACAGATTTTCCCCCGCTAGACCGCACGCCTCCCATGGAGACGGAGCCTGTCACCCTGGCTGACAGCATAGGTGTGCCTGACATGAATCCAGAGTCTGTGGTCTTGCACCAGGAAGAGTCTTCACAGCAACCCTTGGATGCTGACCGGTCACCCCCTCCAGTTGCCAAACCTACCCATAGTTCCCCCCAAGGAGAAGGCTCGGCACAGGAAAATTCGGGGATACGCCAAACGACCACCTGGTCTGAGGACATTGAGGAAAGCATGCTCGTTAGCCGTGGGCATACTTCTGATGACTCAGATGCTTCGCTCGCAACCCCAGTCGTGAAAAATCGTAAACCTAAGCGCAAGGTTAACCCTACTTCCGATGAATCCGATGCTTCGCTCGCCACCGAACTTGTTAAAACCCGTAGAGCACAGAACAAGCCTAAGCAGCTGAAGAAAGGTGAAATACGTGTCAGTGAGATAGACCCTCGTTTCCGAGTGCCGGAAACCACCAGAAGTTGTCCAACAGAGGCCTCACCTGCTGCGAGCCTTACTACCGGCGAAGCCCTTGAGGTTCAGCAAATGATGTCGGACCTGTGTCATATGGCAACCCTTCCTAGCCCCGGACCCATTCTTTCACTTCTACGCAAGTGCGCTCAAATGGGTCAGCATGAGGGAGTCCCCGAGTTCGTTAGCAAGATGCGGGCTAAATATAGTGAGCAGTCCCGGGAGGCACTGCAGGATTTGGATCTACAGTTAGCTCCCCTCTTAGCCGATATCAACTATGGACCATAATTCACATTTGAAGACCTATGCCACAGTAAATGTTCCTGGCTTGAGGAATCCGGCCACTCAGGCGCTGTTAAGCCGTTTTCTGCGTGAATATGATGTTGACATTCTTTTTCTGCAAGAAGTCAGCGAATGCAATATTGGCTTCCTCTATGAACATGACTATATAGTTAACATGGGCACCACTGCTAGGGGTACGGCCATTATCTACCGTAAAGGCACCCTAGTAACGGATGTGGTGATGGATCCTTCCGGGCGTATAACATCTGCTACGGTACATGGTGTCAGGATCATAAATGTTTACAGTCCATCTGGCTCCAATTATAAATCTGAGAGAAACGTTTTATTTAGGCAAGACATCTTACCCCACCTGGTAACGAATCTCCCCATTCTATTGATGGGGGATTTCAACTGCACCTTACGCCCCCAGGATCAGACGGGATCCTTCAATTTCTGTCCTGGGTTACAGGGACTCACCCAGAGCATGCAACTAATAGATATATGGCCACACATACATGGCAACCAGATCCAATATACATTTTGCCGTGGCACCTCTAAATCCAGGATTGATCGGGCGTATATGTCCAGTACGCTTGCCTCACGTGTACGCGGCTGTCGGATAATCCCTGTCGCCTTTAGTGATCACAATGGCGTTTTATTTACGGCGCGAAGTACCGTCCCTGCACACACAATACAAGGGCGAGGCACGTGGAAAATGAATACCAACTGCTTTGAAAGGGAAGAGGATTCACAGCGTTTTGAGGCTGTGTATCGGCAGTGTCAACGGCTGAAACACCGTTACAACAATGTGGCTGACTGGTGGTTAGAAAAGGTGAAGCCGGCCATTCGGGCAGTCGCCAAAGCCATAACATTTGAACGTAATCAACGTTTATATCGGAAACTGGACTTCTATGACACCGTGTTACAGGACCTCCACCATCGAGAACAACTAGGGGAAAAGGTGTCGGTGGCACTACGCACTATTAAGACAACCATCTGCCATGTCCGAGAAAGCAATTTAGCCACCCTACAGCAGCATGTCAAGAAATATTCCTTGATTGACAGGGAAAAGATGTCTGTTTATCAGCTTGGCCGTCTCCGCCGCTCGCAAGGGCGTCAGTGTATTAGTCAGTGGACGGGACCAGATGGGGGCATATTAACGACCCGTGAGGAACTACTTGCAGAAGGTGAGCGCTATTTTCGGGAGATGCTGGCTGAGGAACCAGTCTCGGAATCGGCAGGTAACCAACTCTTGACGTCTACGGACCGGCTCTTGGACAACGACTGCATGCGTCAACTTGGCGCCCCAATCATGAAGGCAGAGATCGACTATGCTCTCCGAAACACAGCTAATAACAAGACTCCGGGAATAGATGCTCTGCCGTATGAATGGTACAAACACTTCTGGCACCTTGTTGGGGATGAGGTCACCCAAGTCCTCAACTACCTATTCACACATGAAGTACCCCACGGCTTTACGGAAGGCGTTATCCTTTTGATTCCCAAGATTAATGGTGTGCGTGGTATTGCTGACTACAGACCAATAACTATTCTCAACACGGATTACAAGTTGCTGGCCAAAGTCCTAGCACTTCGGCTCAAAAGTGTGCTGCACAGCCTGATAGGCCCTGGTCAAACCTGCACGATACCCCAGAAGACCATTCTGCATAGCATTCTTGCTATCCGAGACCTCATTCTTTATGCTTCAGGTAATGGAAATCACGCGGCGGCCTTGCTGAATATTGACCTGAACAAAGCCTTTGATAGGGTCGCCCACGCATATCTTTGGCAAACTTTGCGTCACTTTCACATTCCTCTGGGCGTCATACACTGCCTCCAACGACTCTACGCATCCGCTTCATCCAGAGTGTTGATAAATGGATTTTTATCCCGTCCAATTCCCGTCCATAAATCCATCAGGCAGGGCTGCCCATTGTCGATGGTGCTCTTTGTTTTGGCTATTGAACCCCTGATCCGCAGTCTGGACGAGAAACTCCAAGGTATCGATCTGCATGGTGCCCATATCACCCTGCGGGCATATGCCGATGACGTGACCGTCTTTATCACTGATGAGTCAGAACTTACGTCTACGAATAGCATCATGGACACCTACGCCCTAGCATCAGGTGCACGCATCAATGCTGCGAAGTCATCGCTCATGCCCATCTGCTTGCCTACAACAATCAGGACGCCGCACGACCTAGCCATTCCAATAGTTGACAGGTGTACAATATTGGGGATAACTTTCTTCCCCGATTTTGCAGAAACTGTCAGCTATAACTGGAACCGGAGGCTAAATACGCTGAGATTTCAATTAAAGGAAGAACTGACGAGAAGATTGAACCTGATACAGAAAGTGTGGTTTATTAATACCTTTGCCCTGTCCAAAGTATGGTTTCTGGCACAAGCAATCGCAGCTCCGCACGTTCTCTGCCAACGAATGGAAATGGCCATCGGGTATTTCCTCTGGTCTGGATACCGCTATCGGATTCGTCGAGATCAAATGAACCTGCCACTCCGAAGAGGCGGACTGCAACTTGTGGCAGTTGAACACAAATGTGCCGCCTTGCTGGCCGCACAGCTTTTTCGAGCGCAACACCATATGGGGGACCCCTTTGACACTGTCTGCATCCAGTCACTTGTCCCAGGAGCGAATCCCCAGATGCTCATCCCAGCCAATGTTTTCAAGAAGGAACTCGCAATTTTTAACCGTCTGAAATCCAGTGTCTCCACACCCTTCACCGCCCTCCCTACCAAGGTGCTTTATAGGTTTCTGCTCGCCGAAAGACTCTTCACTCCCTATATACAGATGAAATATCCTACGCGAGCCTGGTCGACTATTTGGGAGAACCTGTGGAATCCCTGGATTCCACTGGAATGGCGATCGACATTGTATGAGTACCTCAATGAAATTGTGCCGACCAGAGAAAAACTGTCTCGGCATGGGCAGAGTGATGTCGACCAGTGTGACGCCTGTGGTCGCACTGACACATTAGACCATCGAGTCACTACGTGCGGGAATGCGACAGTCGTCTGGACTTGGACCCTCCAGGCAATATCTGGAATCTGCGGACGGCCGCTGGACGTGTCCGATGGCATGAAGGTGCAACGTTTTGCAGTAACACATTCCACTGGGGAAAAGCGTAACGCCATCCTCTGGTTCACGGCGGGAGCGATTCATTACAACCTCTCCCGCCACAGGTCTCGGGACCACACACTGGTGGGGTTCTTGGACCACCTCCGCAGGGAGAGATGGAAATCCGCCAAACATGGAACACTGACTGCAGCGTTTGGACGGCTGTTATGTTTGTTTTGAATTGGACAGCCACGAGTTCTTATCGTCAGCCTGGAGTGTTTAATGCGTATAAGTGCTTGTGACTTTAAAATGGTGCAGTGACGATTACTTTCTGTGTTGACCTTTACAAAGGTGCAGTGACATTTTGCTTCTGTGTTGCTTTATAAACAATGGTGCAGTGACTTTTATTTTCTGTATTAACTATTCAAATTGTGCACTGACAATTCCTTTCTATGTGTGTAAAGTTATTACTATGTAAATAAAACCACCTAAAAAAAAAAAAAAAAAAAAAAGTGGGTTCGAGCCCCACCGTTTGCCGTCCTTGAATTGGCTTTCCGTGGTTTCCCATTTTCAATACCAGGCAAAATATGATGGGACGTTACCTACTGGCAGGCCACGGCTGCTTCCTTCCACATCCTTGCTCAGTTTCATTCATCTTCATCAATCCCATCTCTCATTCCGGTGGCAGGTCACCCACGGGCGTCAACTAGGTAGTCCTGCAATCGACCTCACAAGAGGCCACACGACCAAAAAAAAATCCTTGAGCTTGTAGGCTATTTATGGTATTACAGTATATGTACCGTAGTTTCATAGTAGTTTTGTATACCATATCTCGTGGTTAAGTGGAAGTGAAAATCGAAATCCCTAACTTTGCGACTATTATAAAATACGTCATTAAATAAAAAGTAAAAACAGAAAGAAAGAAAGAAAGAAAGAAAGAAAGAAAGAAAGAAATGTGCGTTTGGAGAATGAAAATATCAGTTCAATAGCCCTGAAAATGGCTAATTCGCCGGTTGTGGTGGTTCTATTGTTAAAGGAACATTTCATTGTTTGATTGTCGTGTTTCCCATGGAAAATGCAATCTCATTAAATTGCATCTCTTGTGTGTAGTCCAGAAGTACTGAATTATTTTAAGCCCGTTTAGCTCGTACCACTCCAGATATGGTTTAATTTGCCAGCATTGACTCATATTTCATGAAGCATGCTCCAATCTGTCCGAGAGAGGCTCTGTATATCCATTGTTTCAAATGGACTGAATGAACTACCGTATATCAAGTATTGTGTGCACAGACATACAAGTATGCCCTTCCATTAATAACAGCACGTGCATATTATCAGCTCAATCATATCGTATTGCCAATATCTTGTTCAGTACCAATTAGGGAATAGCTGATCTTTATCAAGTGCTATATGATGAATTAACATTTCCAAAACCCGTTTCCAAATCATGAACCAATATTTTTGTTTAAAGTAGATCTCCCTTTACTTTGCTGCAATTTCTGCATTTATTGGCTGGGTCCTTCATGATCATCAGACTCTTGTTTGGGAAATCTTGCTGATAAACTGTGGAATGGTGGTACTATAGATACAATTGTCAGCAGGATTGGGATCTGTCATTTAATTTGGTTGGCATTAAAAGGTCAGAGAAGAATATGCGGAAGATAATTGACATTTTCGTGTCCGAGTATCGAACTCATCTACTTCAAGCTTTCATTGCTATTAATTGGATCTCGGGACAACTTATGAGTATTTTACGAATCCCGAGTGGCTATCTACAGACTCATACATTCGACTGTCGAGTTTGCTTATTCCTATCCAAAAGTGTATTGAGAGCCTCACAAACATTTAATTTTAGCATAATTTTGAATCGATGGAATTAAATGCTCTTATCTGTTGAGTAAAATGTATGATCGCAGTCGAGTTCGAAACTGAATCTCCTGCTGTCTGGGCAAGTGTGTTTTGTCACTTGCATCCGCGCTCCGATCACGACAAATGTTCAAGTCTTGGAAAGACGAGCGCTATTGCAGAGAGTTCTGCTTACACGCATGGTGACCGACTGAAAACTAATTCTGTTAAGGGACTCCAGAATGTCCTATACTGACAAAGTCTGTTTTTAACTTTTGATTTACCTTTTCCTCAGAAACTATTTAATGGAACTACGAAGAGAGACGAAAATAATCATACCTATAAAGTGATACTTACTGACAGAGTGTAATAGACAACGAAAAAATACTTTTAGTCAATAAAATTATAATTTATGCAATACAATGTACTGGTTTCGGACACATTATGACCTACATCAGCAAATTCAATAAATGAAAAATGAAAATCCCCATCCTGCCTCCAGTCTCCGACCGGGTCAGGAATGGAATGAATGAAGCCCCCATCTAGCGGCGAGGATATGGATTGTGCCGGCTGCCGAGGCCTGACGCACTCCTCTGGGGCAATGATTAAATGAATGACAGATGAAATGAAATGATAGTGGTGTGTGTTGCTGGAATGAAATTTTGACAGGGAAAACCAGAGTACCCAGAGAAAAACCTGTTTGCCCCCGTTTTGTCCAGCACAGATCTCACATGGAGTGACCGGGATTTGAACCTCGGACCCACCGGTGAGAGGCCGGCGTGCTGCCACCTAAGCCACGGAGGCTGTATCAGCAAATGCAATAAATAAATTTTATAAATAGAAACAACAAATAAAGTTGCAAGTTTGTGTGATAATATGATAAAGGTAACACAATAGTCTTCCAAGTGTTCCAAATTTTATTCAACAAGTAATAATTAAATTTATAAAAAGGTTAAGTTCAAAACTATTTCTAAAATGTTAACTAGGCCTATCTAAATTATTTAAAAAATACTAAAAACTAATAACACCAGATCTGTTATAAATGTTTGTGGTCACGAGACATTACGGCTTTGGTTGGGAGACTTTGGTTTATGGGTTGGCAACAAGGATGATTGTTGGAATAACATGGCTACGGAATACAGTCCACTATATAAGTCAGGCTGTTCCAGCCGAGCAACTCGCCCGTGAGCAGCGGAGTACTCGCCGCCTTACGTGAGTAAACCTGCAACATGCAATACAGCTCTGCTGTGGGGTGCTGCCGTCACTTCGCGGTGGATACAACAAGACTGGCTGGAAGTGCATGGACTTGTACTATGACCTTCGTCCAGTGACGTATTGGCTATCATCCCCAGTCCCTCTCCAACCGTGCTCCGAGCATTACTGCTGAGTACACGCGTGTACGCATACTCAAACTCGTGGATTTGGAACAGCCTGATATAAGTTATGATATAAAACCCAAGAATAAATCATATGTTCTAGTGTGTATTTTTGTCTGCATACGTATGTAAATAAGTAGCTATTTTATATACGAGTGTGTATTTAAACCAACATTTAGATTAAGCCCAACATTTTGGTCCTATGGGGCCGGATCTATGGTCATCAAGCGGACATACTACAAGGTTATGAATACACGCTTAACATGTACGGTAGAGTAACGGTTACGGCAATACTATTCACAATAGGTTGAATATTTACAAAGGTGGACTAACTACACCAGTTAGCGAGTCCCTGGTCGAAACTGTGGAACGGCGGCTTTGTTATCGTTACAACTACTCAGGGCAGGTAATTACAAGTACATTATTTTACTCAGGCTTTCCTAAACATTATCCCATAAATCATGGATCCCGCAGAAAGGCTAAAGTTAGTACGGAAAAGAGCAGTAGTAAAGGGTCAGCTGACGAGAATGGCGAAATTTGTTAGTGAATTTGACGACGAAACTCAAGGTTTAAATGAAATTCAACTGCGATTTGACGATATGGTAGATATTAGAAATAATTACGACGAAATTCAGTCGAATTTAGAAGTAAAGGAACCTGAGGATCAGAGTCATGATGAAGATAGGGAACAATTTGAAGCATGCTATTATAGGTTAAAGTACGAAATGATGAAAATACTAGCTGAACAGAATCCGGAATATCAGTCAGGTGGTTCGCAAGTTGGCAGTGTACATGGCTCGTGTAACTCAACAAGGCGTCGGCAAGTAAAACTTCCACCAATTACCCTGCCTAGTGTTAATGGTGAATACGAGAAATGGTTATCATTTTCAGACTCCTTCAGAGTGATGGTGCATGAAAATGAAGATGTACCAACAATACAAAAATTTCAGTATCTAGTATCTTCTTGTAAGGTGGCACATGGCGGTCGTACACAAGGAAACTATTAGTAGACAGATATGAGAATAAGCGCCTTATTGCGTCTACTCATGTACAGGAATTAATGTCATTAAAGCCTGTACAAAGGGAATGTGCACCAGAACTTGTGAGATATTCCAATTCATTTTCCAGTAATTTAAATGCATTGAAGGCTTTGAACCTTTCAACCCCATTGCATGAGGTATTATTGATGCATGTGTATTTACAAGGTCTTGATGTGAACACTAGGAAGGAATGGGAATTAAAGCTTAATAGCCAGGAACTGCCAACATTAGATGAACTGCTTCGTTTTGTGGAACATTGACGTCAGGTATTGGAAAATATAATATCTGTCGGTCAAACGCGTAGCAAACAAGCGTTTTCTACAGAGGGGAGGGATAGTCAACATAAGGCGACTAAACCTAAACATCATTCGTATGTTGCAACCCAGAAGATTACTTGTGCATGCTGTAAGGAAAATCACTTCCTATTCAAATGTCCACAGTTCGCAAGGCTAAGCGTAGAAGAACGGAAACAGCTGCTGACGACAAACAAACACTGTTACAATTGTTTACAGGGTTCACATCTAGCTCCTAATTGTACATCAAGTTTTTGTATGAAGTGTGGAGGGAAACATCATTCACTGCTTCACAGGGAGTCGTACACGACTACCAATGAACAGCAAAAAACTACACAGGGTGGATCTGATGAAACTGTCACACTGTCATACCACACTGTTAAGGGAAGGTTAAGATCACAAGTACTCTTGTCTACAGTCATGGTTCGGATCAAGGATGTCGTCGGCAGACTGCACACCTGTCGCGCCTTACTAGACAGCGGAAGTGAAGCTAACTTTGTCACTGAACAACTGGTTCAGACGCTCAAGCTTAAAAGACATAGGCATGCGGTACCTATTCAGGGGATCAATAATGCAGCTGCTCAGGCAAGCCACAGTGTCACTGTACTTATACAAGCGGTTACCGGTAATTTTCAAGATGAAATTCAATACTTAGTTCTCCCACGCATAACAGGCACCATGCCTCATTGTTACATTGAGCATAAACATTGGAACTTGCCCCATGATATTGATTTAGCAGATCTTACATTGTATCAGCCTGGACACATAGACATGCTGGTGGGAGCAGGGTTGTTCTTCAAGCTTTTGCGGAATGGGATAATGACTCGTCCAGGAAACTACTCAATACTACAAGAAACCGAACTAGGGTGGATCTTGTCAGGACAGGTCCAACAAGCAACAGATATTGACACACTAGAAATAAATGCCTGTTTCATGAAATATGAAAATGGACTGGATAAGCAGTAACAGAAGTTCTGGGAATTGGAAGACGTGACCACTCCTCCCAGGATGCGGGAAGAAATCGAATGCGAACACCACTTCAAAGAACATACCACCAGAGATGAACAAGGAAGATACGTTGTTCGACTGCCAATGAAGGAAGATTGTGAGTCCCTGGGAAGCTCGTATAGTCAAGCTACCACACGGTTACTACAATTGGAACGCCGACTACAAGGCCAGCCACAGCTTAGATCGGAATACACCAAGTTCATGGAAGAATATGAAGGGTTAAGACATACGAAACTTGTCCATGATGAAGACGGTGATCGTCGAGGCACGTATTATCTCCCTCATCACCCGGTTATAAAGGAATCGAGTACATCTACAAGAACGCGAGTAGTTTTTGATGCTTCGGCAAAGACCACTAGCGGTATTTCACTGAATGATGGGTTGATGGTAGGCCCTACAGTACAGCAGGATCTATATTCAATCGTTTTGAGATTCAGAACACATCCTGTCGCATTCACTGCTGATATAGCAAAATTGTACAGGCAAATTAGAGTTCAGTCATGTGACACGGAACTTAAGCGGATACTCTGGCGTAGGTCAACCGATGAGGCAACAAAGATTTATGAGCTTCAAACAGTTACTTATGAGACAGCAGCTGCACCATTTCTAGCCACTAAATGTCTTCAACAGCTCGTCGAGGACGAAGGGTTTAGATATCCACTCGCAGCAACGGTCCTTCGAAGGGATTTCTATGTCGACGATGTTCTGTCTGGATGCGCTACAGTTGAGGAAGCGCTAAGGCTTCAAACAGAGTTGATCCAGTTGCTAAACCTTGGTGGATTTCCATTACAGTAATGGTGTGCAAATCACGGTGGCTTACTAGAAGCAATTCCTGTCGAACACCGTGAGACCCAGTTACCATTACAACTTGACAATGATGGGGGTGTTAAAACCTTATGGCTTCTTTGGCACCCAACTACAGATACATTTCTTGTAACAAGCAAGGTAAATATAAACGAGTCATCAACGATGAAGGACAACATATCTAAGCGCATTGTATCTTCCATTGTTGCATCAATTTTTGATCCACTGGGTCTTATCAGCCCTGTTGTGATTGTTTACAAAATATTTTTGCAGCAGATGTGGCTTCATAAGTTGTCATGGGATGAACATCTTCCAGCAGATTTAACGAAGGAATGGCAAATCATATGCAATCCCTTGCCTACAGTAAGCTCCCTAAAGATTGATAGATTGGTATTATGTCAGGGTGAGCCGGTAGACATTCAGGTGCATGGGTTCTGCGATGCTTCAGAGAAGGCATACGGCGCATGTCTGTACATCAGATCTATAAACAAACAAGGAGGACCCATGGTACGACTCCTGTGTTCAAAGACAAGAGTAGCTCCAGTGAAAAGGGTAAACTTACCTCGTTTAGAATTGTGCGGAGCGGTCCTGCTCGCACAAATTATGCATAAAACCTTGCCAATTTTAGAGGTCGGATGTTAGCAACGTCTATTTATGGACAGACTCATCGATAGTATTGTCCTGGATAGCATCACCTGCAACCAGATGGAAGATATTTGTTGCTAATAGGGTTGCAACAATTCAAGAGGCTACGCATAATGCCACATGGAACCATGTTTCATCCAGTTAGAATCCAGCGGATCTCGTATCGAGGGGAACCACTCCATTGGAACTAATGAGTTCACCAATTTGGTGGATTGGTCCAGAGTGGTTACAAAAAGACATCAACTCGTGGCCATCGACTGCCCCAACATTAGAAGTTACTGAAGAACAGAGAAGAATCCAAGTAACTTTGGCAGTGCCAAACACTACAGGAGAATTCATGGAACGCTATTCTACGCTGTCACGCTTAGTGAGAGTGACAGAATACCGCATTAGATTCATTCTCAACACAAGAAATCAAAAATTTAAAACAGCAGGGGTGTTGACAAGTGACAAATTGCATGTAGCTCTACACAGATGCATCAGGGTTGCACAACATGTGGTCTACGCCCAGGAAATACACGAACTCAAAAGAGGCAGCCAAGTCTCGAAGCAAAGCAAATTGATGGATCTACATCCATTCATGGATGGCCATGGAATGGTCCGGGTTGGTGGGAGACTCGACAACTCTAACTTAACATATGATGCCAAGCATCAACTGATTCTTCCTCCAAGGCATCACCTGACAAAACTCATAGTATTGTCAGAACATCTGCGGTTATTGCATGCTGGGCCACAACTTTTACTGGCAGCACTTCGAGAACGTTACTGGATCCCGGCAGCCAAGTCAATGATCAGGTCTGTTTTACATAAATGCCTTATATGTTTTAGACTGAAGGCTAGAGCTTCCCAACAACTAATGGGAAATTTACCATCAACTAGAGTCCAACCATCTAGACCATTCCTCAATGATGGGGTGGACTATGCAGGCCCAATCTTGATCTGGAGTGGAAATACGCGGAGCAAAACAACACAGATATGCTATATTGCAATTTTCATCTGTCTTTCTACAAGGGCAATTCATGTGAAAGTGGTTAGCAATCTCTCTTCAGAGGCATTTATAGCTGCCCTCAAAAGATTTACAGCGAGAAGAGGGAAGAGTGTCCATATATATAGCGACAATGGGACCAATTTCGTCGGAGCAAATCGGTAACTGCAGGAGCTGAGGAAAATGTTCCTGTCAGAACAATTCAATTTACGGCTTCATGAGCATGCAGCAACTGAGCAGCTAAGCTGGCATTTCATACCCCGCAATTCACCTCACTTCGGTGCTCTATGGGAAGCAGCGGTGAAATCAATGAAGTACCATTTTAAACGTGTAGTAGGCAATAATATGCTGACATATGAGGAATTAAATATATTAACTGCTCAGATAGAAGCTTGCCTTAATTCTCGTCCTTTAACGGTCCTGTCAGATGATCCCATGGGCCCAAGTTATTTATCTCCTGGTCTCTTTTTCATTGGTGCACCTCTCCCCTGCCCACCCGAGCCTGATTTAACTGATCTGCCCTAGAGTAAGTTGTCCAGATGGCAGCGAGTGCAGGCCATGCAACAGCAGCTGTGGAGGAGGTGGTCATCCGACTACATGAATTCTTTGCAGAAGAGGAGAAAGTGGGCAATTTTCAAGGACAACTTGCTACCTGGAGCAGTGGTCCTTGTTCGTGATGACAATTTACCTCCCTTGCAGTGACGAATGGGAGTCATCACTGAAGTTCACCCAGGAAAGGATGGAGCAGTGAGAATAGTAACATTGCGAACCAAGGGAGGCACACTCAAGCGGCCCATCCAGAAGTTGGTGGTACTACCTACGCAATTGGAAGTATATGCCATTTGAACCTGGAAACTTGATAGGATGGGTTAAGAAGATGTTTGTCTAGTGTTTTGTATAATTGACTTATTTTAACTGTTACTCATATAATTCATTGTTTGTATTTTTGTTGAATTTCAGTAGATTCAAGGTAGGGGAATATCTTTGTGGTCACGAGATATTACGGCTTTGGTTGGGAGACTTTGGTTTATGGGTTGGCAACAAGGATGATTGTTGGAACAACATGGCTACGGAATACAGTCCACTATATAAGTTATGATATAAAACCCAAGAATAAAGCATATGTTCTAGTGTGTCTTTTTGTCTGCATACGTATGTAAATAAGTAGCTATTTTTAAATACGAGTGTGTATTAAACCCAACATTTAGATTAAGTCCAACAATACATTTTGATTACTACAAAAAAGTATTTCTTCAATAGCAGCTCGACGTAGGAAAAGCCAATGTTGTGGACTCGACATATAGGTACAATGTAAAATTTTGACTTTTGAGGACGGAATAACGTATATTTATTGTCATAATTATGTTGCTAAAGGTAAATATTGAGCATGGAATAACGTGTAAAGACGTTACTAGTTACGAGTTACAACATGTTATTATTAGGGCTTGGATTTTAAGGTGCTAAAAATCTGGAAAATATTTATTTTTTATGTATTAAAATACCTGAAATGTGTGGGGGAAAAAATATTCAATTATAATTTAGTTTATTAATGTAAATATAAACAATATGGAGTACTCACGAATGCAATTTATGCTATGCCTTACTGACTGCTGAAGAATTATACAATTCACATCTTCAGGTTGTCCATCACAAATGACCCGATGATTATCGCGAAACTGCGCCAATATGTTTCTTGCCCTCGAGGTGTTGTGTAACTTGAGATCGCTGTTCAGCCTTGATTGCTTTCCCACATGATTGGCAGAACAGAACAGAACAGAACGCCTCCATCAGCAGTAAAATTATCTTTAAATTCTTCAAGAGACGATAACTCGTAGTTATTTTACTTTAGGTATCGTAGAACTTCCTTCACTTCACAGTGCCAGAAATGAACTGCCTGGTTCCAGGTAGCTGGGTGGGGGGGAGGGGGCGGCGGAGTGGGAGGTCTATCACGTGGTGCAATATGGCTATGGACAAGGGAATCCCCGGCTTCCACGATGAGGGGCACGGGGCATTAAGTTATGAATAACACAATTGCATTCTGTCATATCTGCATGAAGATTAGATAGCTCATAGGTTCTTCCTTGTTGAAGTAACGCAGAACAAAAATGCAATAAACAGAAAGATCTAGCATACTGATTTAAAAAGATGTAAATATTATGTATTTTTATGTGCTAATAAGTGAAGAGAGAGAATTTATGTATTTATAGAAAAAAATGCTTAAAATATGTATTTACATAAAAAAATATTTATTTACCTAAAATTCCGAGCCCTAGTTATTATTAATTATCAATTTCATAGATAAATTAAAATTGAGCGATCTCAGATCAATTGAAAAAGTCAAAGAGCGATACTTAAAGGCTGCCCTGGGAGTATCAAAATACACGCATTCCCGACTTGTTTATGAACTTGCCAGGGAAACTTTTCTTGTTGAAGATTTAAGATCTCGATTGCAGTTGCCTTCTACTGGACAGGAACAGGAATTCCTAAGGATGAGACAAAGAAAGCGAGCGGAAATCGACATAGAATTCTATGGGACTGATGCCATGTCTCAGAGAAATTGGACTGAACCGAACAATGAAATGAGGGGTGCTCTGAATAGACTTGCTGTGCACGGTTTCCATCATAAGCTGTTCGTGCGGCGTGGCTTTCATGAACCTTCTGAGCAGCGTGTGTGCATATTATGTGCTAAACAGTGTGGTCGATATCATTTTAGTAAATGCTCTAAGAGAACACTGTCCTTATTGGAGTACTCGAAAATGTAATGCACATTTTTCCGCAGTTCCTTTATTATTATGATATCGATCACAGACCAAGGATCATGTAATGTGGGGCGCGCACTGGTCGGTGGGTTGGTGGGATCCGGGTCTCGAGCGCGGTTTGTGGTGGAGGCCGGTGGAAGCCATGCACCGCTGTTCTATTTATTTAACTTCTCATCTGACAGTGTTTGTGATATTAGCCTATGATGTATTTATTCAAAATGCACTTTCGTGCGCAATTATACTATTATTAATTTCATAGAAAGGTGATTATATAGTGATATTTTCACGTTAACATATGCCAATATTATAAGTTATTCCCACCTCAATTTTACAGTCCACAATCCACAATCAGTTTCTTGTGGACACGATAACTGCCGTAAATTTGCACCAAACACTTTTATGTTTTATATAATATTTACCCCCTATAAAATCTCGGTCGAGTTCGTTAATGGGCACAATCAGCAGAAAGAGGGTGAAAATGGGGGACATTTTTCGAAAAAAGTGAAATATCGCTATTACTCTCTTAATACGTGAAATATTGAATCCATTCAAAGTTCACACTATGTATCGGATAAGTGCCAAAAATTTAAACTTTATTTGACAGCACCATCCATTGACCAAAGGGGTGGAAAATAGTGTTTTTTTTTCGGGAAACATTAATCATATCTCTCTTAATAGGCACAATATAAAAACCGAAAACAATGGACAATATTACCCTAATCATACTAATATTCACACATCAAAAAAAGTTTTGCATCACCTCGGTTCCAAGAGTTCCGGAACCTTTAAATACAAAGGGAATAGAGATCAACACAAACAACATTTCAGCTCGTTTTATTGCTCATGAGACCCACACATTGCATGTTGTACCATCATACAGCTAGACTTTCAGCATTTGTGGTCCAGATTGCAGTACACACCACTACCTCTAATACCCAGTAGCACGTCCTCTTGCATTGATGCATGCCTGTATTCGCCGTGGCATACTATCCACAAGTTCATCAAGACACTGTTGGTCCAAATTGTCCCACTCCTCAACGACAATTCGGCGTAAATCTCTCAGAGTGGTTGGTGGGTCAAGACGTCCATAAACAGCCCTTTTCAACATATCCCAGGCATGTTCGATAGGGTTCATGTCTGGCGAACATGCTGGCCACTGTAGTCGAGCGATGTCGTTATCTTGAAGGAACGCATTCACAAGATGTGCACGATGAGGTCGAGAATTGTCGTCCATGAAGACAAATGCCTCTCCAATATTCTGCCGATATGGTTGCACTATGGGTCGGAGGATGTCATTCAGGTATCGTAAAGCCGTTTCGGAGCCTTCCATGACCACCAGTGGCGTACGTCGGCCCCACATAATGCCACCCCAAAACATCAGGGAACCACCACCTTGCTGCACTCGCTGGACAGTGTGTCTAAGACGTTCAGCCTGACCAGGGTGCCTCCAAACACGTCTCCGACGATTGTCTGGTTGAAGGCATATGCGACACTCATCGGTGAAGAGAACGTGATGCCAATTCCGTGGGGTCCATTCAGCATGTTGTTGGGCCCATCTGTACCGCGCTGCATGGTGTCGGGGTTGCAAAGCTGGACCTCGCCATGGACGTCGGGAGTGAAGTTGCGCATCATGCAGCCTATTGCGCACAGTTTGAGTTGAAACACGACGTCCTGTGGCTGAACGAAACGCATTATTCAACATGGTGGCATTGCTGTCAGGGTTCCTCCGAGCGGCAATCCGTAAGTAGCGGTCATCCACTACAGTAGTAGCCCTTGGGCGGCCTGAGCGAGGCCTGTCATCGACAGTTCCTGTATCTCTGTACCTCCTCCGTGTCCGAACAACATCGCTTTGGTTCACTCTGAGACGCCTGGAAACTTCCCTTGTTGAGAGCCCTTCTTGACACAAAGTAACAATGCGGACGCGATCGAACTGCGGTATTGACCTTCTAGGCATGGTAGAACTACAGACAACATGAGCAGCGTACCTTCGTCCTGGTGGAATGACTGGAACTGATCGGCTGTCGTACCCCCTCCGTCTAATAGGCCCTGCTCATGCATGGTTGTTTACATCTTTGAGCAGTTTTAGTGACATCTATGAACAGTCAAAGGGACTGTATCTTGGATACAATATACACAGTCAACGTCTATATGCCGGAGATCTGGGAACCGAGGTGATGCAAAACTTTTTTTGATGTGTGTATAAAAATGAGATGCTGTGTGTCTGTCTTTCTATCTGTCTGTCTGTCTGTCTGTCTGCCTGTGTGTTACTCAATAACGCAAGAACCACTGGTCCGATTTAAATGAAATTTTGCATGGATGTAGCTGATTTACCATGTTTACATATAGGATACTTTAATTTCGATGTTTTGCACTATTAAAAATGGCGACCATTTTTGTGAAGTCACTACACCCTTTGGTTTCAAACTTTCATATTTCCATATCAAATAAAAAGAGAACGCTAAGAAATATCAAACTTTTGATGCAAACACAAGATTTAACATTTAATTTGCTATCCAAAGGTCCTTATCACTTTTCGTGTATCTCCAACGGTTAGCGAGTAAAACCTAAATTTGTGCAATAAAACACGGTCAACACCGAGCGGTGCAGTATATGTCTACATACATAAAAATTAATGTCTGTATGTTTTTTACGCAATTTCTACGGAAATTTGAGTTATTTACGCGTTTCAGACTGTTTTTTTTATGGATGTGCGTGAAAATAATTTTTTGGTCTGTCTGTTTGTTTGTCTGTGGACAAATTTGTTCCCTTGTAACTCGAAAACGGCTGGGTGTATCTACGTAAAATTTGGTACAGATATCCATCAGAGGCACGACACTAATCATTGATGTAACCCTTCTCCGAACCTCTCGTAAAAGAGGGCCTACCCCCTTAAAATACATGCTGAAATAGGTGTAGAAGGACGAGACAAAGATCATTTTCAGCCCCTCAATGTGAGAGACAAAACTCGAGGGCCCTAATGGGTCCCCGAAATCCACATTTTAAAGCCCTAAAACCAACCGTTTTTGAGATATTCCCAGAAAACTAATTTCATTTAATAAACTAATGAACGAATACAAGCCGGTAACCATGGCAACAGATTCTCAGAGGTCCATCTATTGCTGTAAGACGTAATGCAATTCCATTAATTACATTGGTGTGAAAGTTTGCAAACGGCTAGAAGGTTATCACGGAAATAAATTAAGCTGTAAAATTCATCAATGCGTATAATGCGCTTGAGGGGGTCAAGGGGCACACTAGAATTTTTTCACGTGATTTACACCTGAGTGGTACGGCAGGTCTATTATATTCCTATCCCTATATTATATTATTATTATTAGTATTATATTATGGCGTACAACGAGGAGACAAAGCCCCTCGGTGCCAGAAACAAAACTTGGGGGCCTCGAAAACTACATTATAAGGCTCTAAAACCAACAGTATCTGAAATATTCCCAGAAAAACTAATTTAATTTAATTTAACAAACTAATGAAGGAATGGAAATCGGTAACCATGATAACATTATCTCAAGGGTGGCATCCAACTTTCCATCTATTTCTGTAAGAAGCAATGTCACTCCATTTATTTCTTGCCACGGTGGGTGAGTGGATAGCGTTTCGGTCTACTAACCCCAAGACTGCAGGTTCACTCCTGGCCGTGGTAAGTGATTTTTGAAAGGAGGCAAAAGTACGACTCACATGTCATACGATGTTGGCATGTCAAAGAACCCATTTGAATTCGGTAGGCCGTGTTCATAATGGCAAAATAAATCTCAGCAGTTTCAGCCAACACAAAGTTCCTCATTTCTTACTAGAAAGTGCTATAGTGTTCAAGGAGCTTAGATATCTACCCTCCTTGACTTTCATAGTGATTCAAGGAACAACGAAATTTCGACATGCAAGCTACCCTCTGGGTGTCAAATTACGAAGCTTGCACCCGGCTCCCGAGGCCATGCGATATTATTATTATTATTATTAGGCTACTCCATTTATTACATTTCTGTGAAAGTTTGCAAATGGCTATAAGGTTATCACGGAACCAACGTAGACTGTATAATTCGTCAATGCAATTAAGGGGGTCAAGGGGTAACCTAGAATTTTTTCATGCAATTTCACGTGCGACATATAGTACAGAAGGTCTATTATATCACCAAACAGAAACATTATTTTCAAAAATTCCTGAATTGAATCAGCATTTTTGCGGCTTTTAGGAATTTGGGCCATTTGAGGCTAAAGAACCTGAATTTTCATGCACCACAAGCCTTTATAATTTATGAAAGAGGTCTTCCTGAGTATGGGGACCTAACACAACGTAGAGGGTAATATTTTATGTGAGGTGTATTGCGTTTCGTCTACAAGGCTTTCAAATCTATTTCACGTCAGGAAGTACACGTTAGGTGAATTTAGTTTGAGAGCACATTTTAACTAATCTTTTTTTTGTCGACATACGGGTTCATCGTAAGGATGATTTTGTTTGATACTGTATGGTAGATATACCCATATTTGGATATCTGGGTGATATGTTGTAGACAATAGAATTGTCTGTCTGTCTTTCTGTGTATCTTTATGTACGCCTATAAATCTGTTTGGATGCTTGGTGCATCGTAAAATTAGGAATGGTAAAGATGAGTCAATACACCAATCATTTATAAAACTCCTCACCGTACTTTCCATACAGTAGAAGGGTGGATATAGGGAAAAACTTCTCAAAATACATGCTAAAATAGGTGAAATATAAAAATTATCCTAGAAGGACGATCAAAGCATATGTTGCGCTTCTCATTGTGAGGCACAAAATTCGCGAGTCTATAAGGGGTCTCCGAAAATCACATTTTAAGGCCCTTAAATTAACAGTGTGTGTGATAATTAATTACTGTTTAAACAATGGCACACTGCCTTCTATCTGGAAATACGCCAACGTGATCCCTCTTCCTAAGATACCTTGCCCACTGTTACCGTCCGACTATCGCCCTGTATCTATTCTCCCTGCTCTCTCCAAAGTACTGGAACGGTTAGTACAAACTCAAATACTGGAATATTTGAACACTCACTCTCTACTTGATCCACTCCAGTCTGGTTTCAGGAAGGGCCACAGCACAGCTACTGCCTTACTTAAGGTGACTGATGACATCAGACAAGCAATGGACCAAAGACAAGTAACAATACTCACACTCCTCGATTTCAGCAGAGCATTTGACACCATAGATATACCGACCCTATTGAAGAAGCTAAAATCCCTTCTTGGCTCCGAAGCCATAAATTTTTTCTCTGCTTACCTAACGGTTCGAAATCAGCGTGTGATTGTACAGGACACCACCTCACAGTGGCGTCAGAAAAAGGCAGGAACCCCCCAAGGTTCGGTCCTTGGGCCCCTACTTTTCGTGCTCTATATCAACGATATCTCCTCCACAATTAACTATAATAAATATCATCTTTATGCAGATGATCTCCAAATATATTGCCACACTAGTATCAACAATATATCAAATGCAATAAGGGATATAAACACTGATATCCATCAACTTAGTGTATACGCCGATGACAACTCTCTCCTGCTCAATCCTAAGAAAACCCAAACTATCATCATCGGCTCTCATAAGTTACTAAACTCATTAAAAAACAACTACGTTGTGCCTCCAGTAACACTGAATTCAAATCACCACCCCGTTTAGTAAAGAAGTAAGGAACCTTGGGTTAACCTTTACTGAAACTCTTGACTGGTCACAACATATAAGAAATACACGTAAAAAGATATACGCATCCCTTCACCCACTCGTGCGCCATAAGAATATTTTACCACTAGACATTAAGATTAAACTCATCCAGACACTAATACTACCAATTCTAGACTACTGTGACATCGTTCTCGTTGACGAGACTCATGGACAAACAATGAAACTCCAACAAGCATTGAACTCTTGTCTTCGGTTCGCTTTCAATCTAAGATACGATGCCCACATAACCCCAAGCTACCGTGCTCTTTCATGGCTTAAACCTGATGAACGCCGTAAATTTCACTTGTTGACATCCATCTATCGATTTCTGCATGAAAACACCCCCACGTACATGTCATCAAAATGTATTTACTTGTCCTCATATCATAATCGAAGCACTCGATCTGGCTCTTCCCTCGCCATCCCCATCAACTACTCATCCATGTTTAACCGCTCTTTTGTTGTAGCTGGGTCTCGACTATGGAATTCAACTCCTCCCGATATCAGAAATTCCACAACAATAAATAAATTTAAGGCCGCATGCCGAGATTACCTGTTGAATACTGCTGATTGCCCCGTGTGAATGGTGATGTATGATAGGACGTATGACTGAGGTAGGATTATATCTAGGATATTATAGTAAGGTCTGTGACATTGTAATTATTATTATTATTATTATTATTACTTGTATTGTTATAATTATTACTATCATTATGCATGTGCCTTTTTTACTAATATTGGTAATGGCATAATTAATTTATTATCATCATAATGTTTTTTGTATTTTCGAAATTGTCATAAGCTATGTACTGGTACCATATTTCGTGGTTAAGTATAAGAGAGGGCCATGAGCCCTAACTTCGCCACTACCGAAGACATAAAATAAATAAATAAATAAATAAATAAATAAATAAATATTCCCAGAAAACTAACTTCGTTCTGATAAACTTATGAAGGAATGACAAACCGCTAACCATTGCAACAGTAGCTCAATTGATAATGTCTGGTGTCTGCTAGTCATCATACTAATATATAAAAATGAGATGGTGTGTGTCTGTCTGTCTGTCTGTCTGTTTGTTACTCAATAACGCAAGAACCACTGGTCCGATTTAAATGAAATTTTGCATGGATATAGCTGATTTACCAGGTTTACATATAGGATACTCTTGATTTCAAAATTTTGCACTATTAAAATATGGCGACCATTTTAGTGACGTCACTACACCCTTTGGTTTCAAAATTTCATATTTCCATATCAAATAAAAAGAGAACGGTAGGAAATAGCAAACTTTTGATGGCACATCCGAGCTTTGAAACTTAATTTCCTATCCGAAAGGTCCTTATCACTTTTCGTGTATCTCCAACAGTTATCGAGTAAATCCGACATTTTTGACGTCACTACACCCTTTGGTTTCAAAATTTCATATTTCCTTTTCAAATAAAAAGAGAACGCTAAGAAATAGCAAACTTTTGATGGCATACATGAGCTTTAACAATTTAATTTTCTATCCGAAAGGTCCTTATCACTTTTCATATATCTCCAACGGTTAGCGAGTAAAACCAAAATCTGTGCAATTAAACACGGTCAACAACGAGCGGTGGATTATATCTCTTTATATATAACAAGAAGTTCCGTGAAGAACTATACAGCCTACTTTTCATGCCAATGATTATTCTACAGAATATGAACCTATCTAGAATAATGACGAAATTAAGTTGCTAATATCGAAATTTCCAATTAGTTCGAAATACTGTATACATGGCATAATGTATCCTAATAGAGCACTACAGTTGGCAGCCCTGATGACTGAATATATTCTTAGTTCCGTCTCTTACGGTACTAAATACAACATTTGGTTGAAGTCCACTGGATAGCATGGACGTTACATGCAGTTAAACATTGGATCTAACAGCGCGCGTAAAATCATGTTGGCAACAATGTCATGCATGTATTGGTCAGAAATAATCTGAAATAATATGATCTATTGTTGTGCCAATTTTGAATGAAATCCATTAGTTAGTATAGAAGTTACATGCATTTTAAAATTGGACCTATCAGCAGGTTTAGAATCATGTTGGCAGCACTGACGTATATTAGTTACTCCAAATTCGTCTAGAATGCCTGGTACTATACGTGTGCAAAGTTTAGAGCTATTGGCTTGCATACTTTCTGATATATTGATATTAGGGTAACAAAAATAGGGACAGCACATATTAACAGTTGGCAGCCCTGGTTGCTCCTTAGAATACGCATAGTCATATCTGTTATGATACACATAGCACATACGAAATTTGGTTGAAATCCAAATGATAGTATGGAAGTTACATGTATTTAAAGTTGGACCTGTCAGCAGGCTTAGAATCATGTTGGTAGCACTGACGTATATAAGTTACTCCAAATTAATATAGAATGTCAGGTACTATACGTGTGCATAGTTTAAAGCTGTCGGCTTGCATACTTTCTGATATATTGGTATTTGGATAAAATAAATTAGGAGCATTTATTAACAGTTGGCAGCCCTGTTGGGTCTTAAGAATACGCTCAGTCATATCTGGTTATTTACACATACAACATACGAAATTTGGTTGAATTCCGCTTGATAGTGTAGAAGTTATATGCATTTAAAAATTGGACATATCAGGAGGCTTATAATCATTTTGGCAACACTGCCATGTTTGGCCTCCTGGAAATTAAACTGAAATATTATGATCTGTACGTGTGCCAATTTTGAAATAGCTCCCATTCATACTTTCCAAGATATCCAACATGGAGCTCAAATTTCAATTGCGATTTTTTAGCAGTTGGTAGCACTGACATCATTTTCAAATATGGCCGTGAGATATTCAGGTATAGATCTTTACTCCTACCAAATTTTGTTTCGATTGCTGCAGCCGTTTAGGAGTTGATAGGGGGGGGGGGCACACACACACACAGCCAGACAGAGAGACAGACAGAAGGACAGACAGACAGACAGACAGACACACATTTGCCCGATCTCATAAGTCTACTTATTCCTCATTTTTGCAAAATGTGAAAAGTAGGCTAAAAATGAAAATTCGTCTGTTTTTCTCCTGAATTTCTACGGAAATTTGAGTTGTTTACGCGTTTCAGACTGTTTTATGATGGATGCGCGCGAATATATTTTTTGTCTGTCTGTTTGTTTGTTTGTCTGTGGACAAATTTGTTCCCTTATAACTCGAGAACGGCTGGGTGTATCAACGTAAAATTTGGTACAGATATTCATCAGAAGCACGACATTAATAATTGATGAAACTCGTCTCAGTACCTCTCATAAAAGGGGGCCTACCCCCTTAAAATACATGCTGAAATAGGCGTAGAAGGACTAGACAAAGCTCATTTTCAGCCCCTCAATGTGAAAGACAAAACTCGGGTCCCCGAAAACCACATTTTAAGGACCGTAAACCAACCATTTTTGAGATATTCCCAGAAAACTAATTTAATAAACTAATGAATGAATGCAAGCCAGTAACCATGCCAACGGATTCTCTATTGCTGTAAGATGCAATGCAATTCCATTAATTACATTAGTGTGAAAGTTTGAAAACGGCTAGAAGGTTATCACGGAACCAAATTAAGCCGTAAAATTCATGAATACGTATAATGCGCTTAAGGGGATCAAGGGGAACTCTAGAATTTTTTCACGCGATTTACACCTGCGGGTGTGGTACGGCAGGTCAATTATATTCCTATCCCCATATCATTCATTCATTCATTCATTCATTCATTCATTTCGTATAGGCTATCTATGGACCGCGTCATTCCAACCGTCTCCTACTGGCTTTGATATTTGCCCAGTACGCCCGCATTCGTTCTCGGTGGACTTCCTTCCGTTCCTAGGTCCAAATCTTTCTCATGTTCAGCTTCGGTTTTTCTTGGAAATCTTTACAAGCTTGAAGTTTCCTTTTGAGTGGGGTGCGCTCCTGAACGTCTGTTGGTGTAATCCCCACTTCTTTCAGATCTTTATCCAGCTCAATGAACCAGGCCCATTTTGTTTTCCTCTCCTGAAAGTAAGTTATGTTGCGGTTGGTCAGTCTCGCTGGGCTCATTCGTTTCACATGCCCAAGAAATGGTAACCTTCTCTTCCGGGTGACGTTGCTTATCTTCTCCACATGAGTATATAGGTCATGGTTATGCCGTCTTCTGTATTCCCCATTGTCTTTGATGGAACCCAATATCTTTCTCAAAATTTTCCATTCTTTGGCCTCCAGTTTCTCGACCGAGCCTTTTTTGTTCATCGTGAGGCATTCAGAAGCATGCAAGACCTCCGGACGGATGACACTGCAGTAATGATTTAATTTTGCGTTGAAGGATATTGACCTTTTCTTATAGATGTCCTTAGTTAAATGGTAGGCCATTTCCATTTTGCTCATGCGTGATGTGAATGCTTCTTTCTCTGATAATATACCTTCCCTGACCCGTCCTGAAAAGAAAAGTACATGGCCATTGGTTGCATTAAAAAAAATTAGGTGTTATAATTTCTCCCTATATTATATTATTAGTATTATATTATGGCGTACAACGACGAGACAAATCCCCTCGGTGCCAGCAACAAAACTCGGGGGCCCTAAAGGGTCCTCGAAAACTACTTTATAAGGCTCTAAATCCAACAGTTTCTGAAATATTCCCAAAAAACTAATTTAATTTAATTTAACAAACTAATGAAGGAATGCAAATCGGTAACCATGAGAACATTATATCAAGGGGTGGCATACAACTTTCCTTCTATTTCTGTATGAAGCAATGTCACTCCATTTATTACATTTCTGTGAAAGTCTGCAAATGGCTATAAGGTTATCACGGAACTAACGTAGACCCTATAATTCATCAATGCAATTAAGGGGGTGAAGGGGTAATCTAGAATTTTTTCATGCAATTTTCACGTTCGACATATAGTACAGAAGGTCTACTATATCTCCAAACAGCAACATTATTTTCAAAAATTCCTGAATTGAACCAGCATTTTTTGCGGCTTTTAGGAATTTGGGCAATTTGAGGCTAAAGAACCTGAATTTTCATGCACCACAAGCCTTTATAATTTATGAAAGGGGTCTTCCTGTGTATGGGCACCTAGCACAACGCAGAGGGTCAGTTTTTATGTGACGTGCATTGCGTTTCGTCTACAAGGCTTTCAATTCTATTTCACGTCAGGAAGTACACGTCAGGTGAATTTAGTCTGAGAGCACATTTTAACTAATATTTTTTTTGTCGACATACGGGTTCATCGTAAGTATGATTTTGTTTGATACTTTGAGGTAGATATACCCATATTTGGATATCTGGGTAATATGTTGTAGACAATAGAATTGTCTGTCTGTCTTTCTGTGTATCTTTATGTACGCCTATACCTCGTGTTCGGATGCTTGGTGCATCGTAAAATTAGGTAGCCTATGGTAACCATGAGAGTCAATACACCAATCATTTATAAAACTCTTCACTGTACTTTTCATACACTAGAAGGGTGGATATAGAGAAAAACATCTCAATACATGCTAAAATAGGCGAAACATAAAAATTATCCTAGAAGGACGACCAAAGCATATGTTGCGCTTCTCAATGTGAGACACAAAATTCGGGAATCTATAAAGGGTCTCCGAAAACTACATTTTAAGGGCCTTGAATTAACAGTGTGTGTGATATTCCCAGAAAAGTAACTTCGTTCTGATAAACTTGAAGGAATGACAAACCGCTAACCATTGCAACAGTAGCTCAATTGATAATGTCTGGTGTTAGCAACGAACACCGTTCGAAGAACGGGTACTTCTGCTAGTACTATCATACTAATATATAAACAAGATGTTCAGTAAAGAACATATAGCCTACTTTCTCCTAAATGCATGGGTATTGTTATAACTCTTTGTCCTTTTCAAGGAGTATGATTGAATGTTGGTTGTAGTAGCTTGTTGAAATACAACGTGCTATAGGGATATTAAACATGAATATGCTAATGCTACCTCTGTACCAAATTTCGTTCAATTCGGTTTCACCGTGTTCGAATTAATAGGGGGCGTGGTGGCTCAGCGGTCTAGCTGTATGCCTCTCACCAAGGCGGTCCGGGTTCGATTCCCGGTCAATGCATGTGAGATTTTCGAAGTGAAATGCCATGTCCTGTGGTTCGGATTCCACGTAAAAAGGAGGTCCCGTGGCTCATGATCTCAAGATTAACGGTCACGTTAAACTACAAGCTTCCTTCCTTCCTTCCTTCGAATTAATAGGAGGAATCAATTTTGACATAAAGATGGCCGCCATCCGCAAACTATTGGGCTGATGTTCTTGCAGTTTGGTCAGAATATGTTTCCCACATCAAGATATGGTGTTGTAAAATTTGGTAGAGACTAGATTATTAGGTTGGTCGTAATTACATTTTAGCTTTTAACATTTGGGTGGCCGCGATTACGTTTCCGTCATGATAGCGGTGATATGAAACATGACACTGAGGTGCCCTTTGCTAGTGCTACCTCTGTACCAAATTTCGTTCCATTCGGTTTCACCGTGTTTGAATTAATAGGGGGAATCTATTCTGACACAAAGATGGCCGCCATCCGCAAACTATTAGGCGAATGACCTATTAGATTGGTCAAAGGATGCTCCCTCCATAAAGGTATGTAGTTGCAAAATTTGGTAGAGATCGGATGGTTATGTTAGTCGTAATTTGATTTAAGCTTTAAACATTTGTGTGGCCGCCATTACGTTTCTGTCAATATGGCGGCGATATTAATCATGACACTGAGATGTCCATTACTAGTGCTATCTCTGTACCAAATTTCGTTCCATTCGGTTTCATCGTGTTTGAATTAATAGGGGGAATCGATTCTGACACAAAGATGGCCGCCATCCGCCAACTATTAGGCGAATGACCTATTAGATTGGTCAAAGGATGCTCCCTCCATAAAGGTATGCAGTTGCAAAATTTGGTAGAGATCGGATGATTAGGTTAATCGTAATTTGATTTAAGCTTTGAACATTCGTGTGGCCGCCATTACGTTTCTGTCAATATGGCGGCGATATAAAACATGACACTGAGATGCCCTTTGCTAGTGCTACCTCTGTACCAAATTTCGTTCCATTCGGTTTCACCGTGTTTGAATTAATAGGCCGAATTGATTTTCACACAAAGATGTCCGCCATCCGCAAACTATTAGGCTAATGACCTATTCATTTGGTCAAAGGATGCTTCCTCTATAAGGGTATGTTGTTGCAAAATTTGGTAGAGATTGGATGATAAGGTTAGTCGTAATTTGATTTAAGCTATGAACATTTGTGTGGCCGCCATTACGTTTCCGTCAAGACGGCGGCGATATAAAACATGACACTGAGGTGCCTTTTGTTAGTACTACTTCTGTCCCAAATTTCGTTCCATTCGGTTGTACCGTGTTTGAATTAATAGGGGGAATCGATTCTGACGCAAAGATGGCTGCCATCCGCAAACTATTAGGCGAATGACCTATTAGATTGGTCAAAGGATGCTCCCTCCATAATGGTATGTTGATGCAAAATTTGGTAGAGATCGGATGATTAGGTTAATCGTAATTTGATTTAAGCTTTGAACATTCGTGTGGCCGCGATTACGTTTCAGTCAAGATGGCGGCGATATAAAACATGACACTGAGGTGCCCTTTGCTAGTGCTACCTCTGTACCAAATGTCGTTCCATTCGGTTCCACCATGTTCGAATTAATAGGGGGAATCAATTTTGACATAAAGATGGCCGCCATCCGCAAACTATTAGGCTAATAACCTATTAGATTGGTCAAAGGAGCCCTCCATAAACGTATGTTGTTGCAAAGTTTGGTAGAGATCGGATGGTTATGTTAGTCGTAATTTAACTTGAGCTTTGAACATTTGTGTGGCCGCCATTACGTTTCTGTCAATATGGCACCGATATAAAACATGACACTGAGATGCCCTTTGCTAGTGCTACCTCTGTACAAAATTTCGTTCCATTCGGTTTCACCGTGTTTGAATTAATAGGGGGAATTGATTTTCACACAAAGATGGCCGCCATCCGCAAACTATTAGGCTAATGACCTATTCATTTGGTCAAAGGATGCTTCCTCTATAAGGGTATGTTGTTGCAAAATTTGGTAGAGATCGGATGATTAGGTTAATCGTAATTTGATTTAAGCTTTGAACATTTGTGTGGCCGCCATTACGTTTCCGTCAAGATGGCGGCGATATAAAACATGACACTGAGGTGCCTTTTGTTAGTACTACCTCTGTACCAAATTTCGTTCCATTCGGTTGCACCGTGTTCGAATTAATAGGGGGAATCGATTTTCACACAAAGATGGCCGCCATCCGCAAACTATTACGTTGATGACCTATTAGTTTGGTCAAAGGATGCTCCCCCCATAAAGGTATGTTGTTGCAAAATTTGGTAGAGATCGGATGATTAGGTTAGTCGTAATTTGATTTAAGCTTTGAACATTTGTGTGGCAGCCATTACGTTTCCGTCAAGATGGCGGCGATATAAAACATGACACTGAGGTGCCTTTTGTTAGTACTACCTCTGTACCAAATTTCGTTCCATTCGGTTGCACCGTGTTCGAATTAATAGGGGGAATAAATATTCACACAAAGATGGCCGCCATCCGCAAACTATTACGCTGGTGACCTATTGGTTTGGTCAAAGGATGGTCCCCCCATAAAGGTATTTTGTTGCAAAATTTGGTAGAGATCGGATGATTAGGTTAGTCGTAATTTGATTTAAGCTTTGAACATTTGTGTGGCCGCCATTACGTTTCCGTCAAGATGGCGGCGATATAAAACAAGACACTGAGGTGTCCTTTGCTAGTGCTACTTTTGTACCAAATTTCGTTCAATTCGCATTCACCGTGTTCGAATTGATAGGGGGGGACAGACATTCAGAGTACACACACTCACACACAGACACACACACACACACTCACACACACACATACACACACACACACAGACTCACATACACACATACACACACACAGACAGACACACTTTTTTCGCCCTGTGTTGATCTCATAAGTCTACTTTCATTTTTTGCAAAAATCGAAAGTAGGCTAAAATGAGATGGTGTGTGTCTGTCTTTCTGTCTGTCTGTCTGTCTGTCTATGTGTTACTCAATAACGCAAGAACCACTGGTCCGATTTAAATGAAATTTTGCATGGATGTAGCTGATTTACCAGGTTTATATATAGGATACTTTTGATTTCGAAATTTTGCACTATTAAAAAATGGCGACCATTTTAGTGACGTCACTACACCCTTTAGTTTCAAAATTTCATATTTCCATGTCAAATAAAAAGAGAACGGTAGGAAATAGCAAACTTTTGATCGGACATTCGAGCTTTGAAATTTAATTTCCTATCCAAAAGGTCCTTATCACTTTTCGTGTATCTCCAACGGTTAGCGAGTAAAACCGACATTTGTGACGTCACTACAGCCTTTGATTTCAAAATTTCAAAATTCCATTTCAAATAAAAAGAGAACGCTAAGAAATAGCAAACTTTTGATGGCATACGTGAGCTTTAACATTTAATTTTCTATCCGAAAGGTCCTTATCACTTTTCGTATATCTCCAACAGTTAGCGAGTGAAACCTAAATTTGTGCAATAAAACACGGTCAACACCGACCGGTGCAGTATATCTCTCTATATATAAAAATGAAAGTTTGTCTGTTTTTCACTGAATTCCTACGGAAAAATGAGTTGTTTACGCGTTTCAGACTGTTTTTGATGGATACGCGCGAATTTTTTTTCGTATGCCTCTCTGTCCGTTTGTTTGTTTGTTTGTTTGTTCGTCTGTGGACAACTTTGTTCCCTTATAACTCGAGAACGGCTGGGTGTATCAACGTAAAATTTGGTACAGATATCCATCAGAGGCACGACACTTATCATTGATATAACTCTTCTCCGTACCCCTCATAAAAAGGGGCCTACCCCCTTAAAATACATGCTGAATTAGGCGTAGAAGGACGAGACAAAGCACATTTTCAGCCCCTCAATGTGAGAGACAAAACTCGGGTACCCGAAAACCACATTTTAAGGACCGTAGACCAACCGCTTTTGAGATATTCCCAGAAAACTAATTTCATTTAATAAACTAATGAACAAATGCAAGCCCGTAACCATGGCAACAGATTCTCAGAGGTCCATCTATTGCTGTAAGACGCAATGCAATTCCATTAATAACATTAGTGTGAAAGTTTGCAAACGGCTAGAAGGTTATCACGGAACCAAATTAAGCCGTAAAATTCATCAATACGTTTAACGCGCTTAAGGGGATCAAGGGGTACTCTAGAATTTTTTCACGCGATTTACACAAGCGGGTGTGGTACGGCAGGTCTATTATATCCCTATCCCCATATCATTCATTCATTCATTCATTTCGTATAGGCCATCTATGGACTGCGTCATTCCCACTGTCTCCTACTGGCTTTGATGTTTGCCCAGTACGCCCGCATTCGTTCTCGGTGGACTTCCTTCCGTTCCTGGGCCCAAATCTTTCCCGTTTTCAGCTTAGGTTTTTCTTGGATACCTTTGCATGCTTGAAGTTTCCTTTTGAGTGGGGCGCGCTCCTGAATGTCTATTGGTGTAATCCCCACTTCTTTCAGATCTTTATCCAGTTCTATGAACCAGAAACATTTTGTTTTCCTCTCCTGAAAGTAAGTTATGTTGCGGTTGGTCAGTCTCGCTGGGCTCATTCGTTTCACATGCCCAAAAAATGGTATCCTTCTCTTCCGGATGACGTTACTTATCTTCTCCACATGAGTATATAGTTCGTGGTTATGCCGTCTTCTGTATTCCCCATTGTCTTTGATGAAACCCAATATCCTTCTCAAAATTTTTCTTTCTTTGGCCTCCAGTTTCTCGACCAAGCCTTTTTTGTTCATCGTGAGGCATTCAGAAGCACGCAAGACCTCCGGACGGATGACACTGCAGTAATGTTTTAGTTTTGCGTTGAAGGATATTGACCTTTTCTTATAGATGTCCTTAGTTAAATGGTAGGCCATTTCCATTTTGCTCATGCGTGATTGAATGCTTCTTTCTCTGATAATATCCCTTTCCCGACCCGTCCTGAAAAGAAAGTATATGGTCATTGGCTGCTTTAATAATTTAAAAAAATAGGTGTTATAATTTCTCCCTATATTATATTATTATTAGTATTATATTATGGCGTACAACGACGAGACAAATCCCCTCGGTGCCAGCAACAAAACTCGGGAGCCCTAAAGGGTTCTCGAAAACTACATTATAAGGCTCTAAATCCAACAGTTTCTGAAATATTCCCAGAAAACTAATTTAATTTAATTTAACAAACTAATGAAGGAATGCAAATCGGTAACCATGAGAACATTATATCAAGGGGTGGCTTACAACTTTCCTTCTATTTCTGTAAGAAGCAATGTCACTCCATTTATTACATATCTGTGAAAGTTTGCAAAGGGCTATAAGGTTATCTCGGAACTAATGTAGACTGTACAATTCATCAATGCAATTAAGGGGGTCAAGGGGTAACCTAGAATTTTTTCATGCAATTTTCACGTTCGACATATAGTACAGAAGGTATATTATATCTCCAAACAGAAACATTATTTTCAAAAATTCTTGAATTGAACCAGCATTTTTTTGGGCAATTTGATTCTAAAGAACCTGAATTTTCATGCACCACAAGCCTTTATAATTTATGAAAGGGGTCTTCCTGTGTATGGGCACCTAGCACAACGTAGAGGGTCAGTTTTTATTTGACGTGTATTGCGTTTCGTCTACAAGGCTTTCAATTCTATTTCACGTCAGGAAGTACACGTTAGGTGAATTTAGTCTGAGAGCGCATTTAACTAATTTTTTGTTGTCGACAAACGGGTTCATTGTACGGATGACTTTGTTTGATACTGTGTGGTAGATATACCCATATTTGGATATCTCGGTAATATGTTGTAGACAATAGAATTGTCTGTCTGTCTTTCTTTGTATCTTTATGTAGCCTACGCCTATAACTCGTGTTTGGAAGCTTGGATCGTCGTAAAATTAGGTATGGTAACCATGAGAGTCAATACACCAATCATTTATAAAACTCTTCACCGCACTTTTCATACAGTAGAAGGGTGGATATAGAGAAAAACTTCTCAATACATGCTAAAATAGGCGAAATATAAAAATTATCCTAGAAGGACGACCGAAGCATATGTTGCGCTTCTCAATGTGAGACACAAAATTCGGAAATCTATAAAGGGTCTCCGAAAACTAGATTTTAAGGGCCTTAAATTAACCGTGTGTGTGATATTCCCAGAAAACTAACTTCGTTCTGATTAACTTGAAGGAATGACAAACCGGTAACCATTGCAACAGTAGCTCAATTGATAATGTCTGGTGTTAGCAATGAACACCGTTCGAAGAACGGGTACTTCTACTAGTATATACTGTATATAATTAGATGGTGTTGGTCTGTCTGTCTGTCGTCCTGTTACTCAATCACGCAAGAACCACTTGTCCGATTCAAATGAAATTTTGCATGGCTGTAGCTGATTTACCAGGTTTACACATAGGCTACTTTTGATTTCGATATTTTGCACTATTAAAAAATGGCGACCATTTTAGTGACGTCACTACACCCTTTAGTTTCAAAATTTCATATTTCCATGTCAAATAAAAAGAGAACGGTAGGAAATAGCAAACTTTTGATCGGACATGCGAGCTTTGAAATTTAATTTCCTATCCAAAAGGTCCTTATCACTTTTCGTGTATCTCCAACGGTTAGCGAGTAAAACCGACATTTGTGACGTCACTACAGCCTTTGATTTCAAAATTTCAAAATTCCATTTCAAATAAAAAGAGAACGCTAAGAAATAGCAAACTTTTGATGGCATACGTGAGCTTTAACATTTAATTTTCTATCCGAAAGGTCCTTATCACTTTTCGTATATCTCCAACAGTTAGCGAGTGAAACCTAAATTTGTGCAATAAAACACGGTCAACACCGACCGGTGCAGTATATCTCTCTATATATAAAAATGAAAGTTTGTCTGTTTTTCACTGAATTCCTACGGAAAAATGAGTTGTTTACGCGTTTCAGACTGTTTTTGATGGATACGCGCGAATTTTTTTTCGTATGCCTCTCTGTCCGTTTGTTTGTTTGTTTGTTTGTTCGTCTGTGGACAACTTTGTTCCCTTATAACTCGAGAACGGCTGGGTGTATCAACGTAAAATTTGGTACAGATATCCATCAGAGGCACGACACTTATCATTGATATAACTCTTCTCCGTACCCCTCATAAAAAGGGGCCTACCCCCTTAAAATACATGCTGAATTAGGCGTAGAAGGACGAGACAAAGCACATTTTCAGCCCCTCAATGTGAGAGACAAAACTCGGGTACCCGAAAACCACATTTTAAGGACCGTAGACCAACCGCTTTTGAGATATTCCCAGAAAACTAATTTCATTTAATAAACTAATGAACAAATGCAAGCCCGTAACCATGGCAACAGATTCTCAGAGGTCCATCTATTGCTGTAAGACGCAATGCAATTCCATTAATAACATTAGTGTGAAAGTTTGCAAACGGCTAGAAGGTTATCACGGAACCAAATTAAGCCGTAAAATTCATCAATACGTTTAACGCGCTTAAGGGGATCAAGGGGTACTCTAGAATTTTTTCACGCGATTTACACAAGCGGGTGTGGTACGGCAGGTCTATTATATCCCTATCCCCATATCATTCATTCATTCATTCATTTCGTATAGGCCATCTATGGACTGCGTCATTCCCACTGTCTCCTACTGGCTTTGATGTTTGCCCAGTACGCCCGCATTCGTTCTCGGTGGACTTCCTTCCGTTCCTGGGCCCAAATCTTTCCCGTTTTCAGCTTAGGTTTTTCTTGGATACCTTTGCATGCTTGAAGTTTCCTTTTGAGTGGGGCGCGCTCCTGAATGTCTATTGGTGTAATCCCCACTTCTTTCAGATCTTTATCCAGTTCTATGAACCAGAAACATTTTGTTTTCCTCTCCTGAAAGTAAGTTATGTTGCGGTTGGTCAGTCTCGCTGGGCTCATTCGTTTCACATGCCCAAAAAATGGTATCCTTCTCTTCCGGATGACGTTACTTATCTTCTCCACATGAGTATATAGTTCGTGGTTATGCCGTCTTCTGTATTCCCCATTGTCTTTGATGAAACCCAATATCCTTCTCAAAATTTTTCTTTCTTTGGCCTCCAGTTTCTCGACCAAGCCTTTTTTGTTCATCGTGAGGCATTCAGAAGCACGCAAGACCTCCGGACGGATGACACTGCAGTAATGTTTTAGTTTTGCGTTGAAGGATATTGACCTTTTCTTATAGATGTCCTTAGTTAAATGGTAGGCCATTTCCATTTTGCTCATGCGTGATTGAATGCTTCTTTCTCTGATAATATCCCTTTCCCGACCCGTCCTGAAAAGAAAGTATATGGTCATTGGCTGCTTTAATAATTTAAAAAAATAGGTGTTATAATTTCTCCCTATATTATATTATTATTAGTATTATATTATGGCGTACAACGACGAGACAAATCCCCTCGGTGCCAGCAACAAAACTCGGGAGCCCTAAAGGGTTCTCGAAAACTACATTATAAGGCTCTAAATCCAACAGTTTCTGAAATATTCCCAGAAAACTAATTTAATTTAATTTAACAAACTAATGAAGGAATGCAAATCGGTAACCATGAGAACATTATATCAAGGGGTGGCTTACAACTTTCCTTCTATTTCTGTAAGAAGCAATGTCACTCCATTTATTACATATCTGTGAAAGTTTGCAAAGGGCTATAAGGTTATCTCGGAACTAATGTAGACTGTACAATTCATCAATGCAATTAAGGGGGTCAAGGGGTAACCTAGAATTTTTTCATGCAATTTTCACGTTCGACATATAGTACAGAAGGTATATTATATCTCCAAACAGAAACATTATTTTCAAAAATTCTTGAATTGAACCAGCATTTTTTTGGGCAATTTGATTCTAAAGAACCTGAATTTTCATGCACCACAAGCCTTTATAATTTATGAAAGGGGTCTTCCTGTGTATGGGCACCTAGCACAACGTAGAGGGTCAGTTTTTATTTGACGTGTATTGCGTTTCGTCTACAAGGCTTTCAATTCTATTTCACGTCAGGAAGTACACGTTAGGTGAATTTAGTCTGAGAGCGCATTTAACTAATTTTTTGTTGTCGACAAACGGGTTCATTGTACGGATGACTTTGTTTGATACTGTGTGGTAGATATACCCATATTTGGATATCTCGGTAATATGTTGTAGACAATAGAATTGTCTGTCTGTCTTTCTTTGTATCTTTATGTAGCCTACGCCTATAACTCGTGTTTGGAAGCTTGGATCGTCGTAAAATTAGGTATGGTAACCATGAGAGTCAATACACCAATCATTTATAAAACTCTTCACCGCACTTTTCATACAGTAGAAGGGTGGATATAGAGAAAAACTTCTCAATACATGCTAAAATAGGCGAAATATAAAAATTATCCTAGAAGGACGACCGAAGCATATGTTGCGCTTCTCAATGTGAGACACAAAATTCGGAAATCTATAAAGGGTCTCCGAAAACTAGATTTTAAGGGCCTTAAATTAACCGTGTGTGTGATATTCCCAGAAAACTAACTTCGTTCTGATTAACTTGAAGGAATGACAAACCGGTAACCATTGCAACAGTAGCTCAATTGATAATGTCTGGTGTTAGCAATGAACACCGTTCGAAGAACGGGTACTTCTACTAGTATATACTGTATATAATTAGATGGTGTTGGTCTGTCTGTCTGTCGTCCTGTTACTCAATCACGCAAGAACCACTTGTCCGATTCAAATGAAATTTTGCATGGCTGTAGCTGATTTACCAGGTTTACACATAGGCTACTTTTGATTTCGATATTTTGCACTATTTAAAAATGGCGACCATTTTAGTGACGTCACTACACCCTTTGGTTTCAAAATTTCATATTTCCATTTCAAATAAAGAGAGAACGCTAAGAAATAGTAAACTTTTGATGGCACATATGAGCTTTAAAATTTAATTTTCTATCCGAAAGGTCCTTATCACTTTTCGTGTATCTCCAACGGTTAGCGAGTAAAACCTTCATTTGTGACGTCACTACACCCTTAGGTTCCAAAATGTCATATTTCCATTACAAATAAAAAGAGAACGCTAAGAAATAGCAAACTTTTGATGGCATATACGAGCATTAAAATTTAATTTTCTATCCGAAATGTGCTTACCACTTTTCGTGTATCTCCAACGGTTAGTGAGTAAAACCAAAATATGTCTTATAAAATACGGTCAACGCCGAGCGATGTTAGTATATGTTGGTCTCTACATGAACTGTTTTATTTATAGAGGTAGTTTGTGGGGTCCGAAAAGAGACGTGATTTTGAGTCAAATTTTATACTCTTTGTGCCGGTTATTGTATGTGAGTATGTGGATCTTTACTCTGTTTCACAATGTTATAGTGCTTTCTATTTTGCACGGTATGCTTTTTATCGATTTGTTTTTTGTTAACTGAATATTTCTGTTGGCCAATATTTATCTGCTTTTTGTCGTTTTTTACCATGGTCAGAAACCCATATTCACAGACCAATGTGTCGAAGACTACCGACTGTCTCATTAGTTTATTTAGTGTTCATATTAATCTTACTGCAGAACCCGGCAAATTTATTTCAATAAAGTTGGTATTTTGCCTTTCATGGCCAATAAAAAAAACGCACAAAACACGGCGTAAACCTAGAAAAGTTGCTGAGTTTTAATTGCTTGGCCCTGAAATTCAATATACAATCATTTTGGGAGCCTTTCTAGGGAGGTGAAAGACTGTTTTAGCGTTTAGCTCTCGCAGTAAAGTAGCGGAGGTGTTCTAAATAAGAATTGAGGTATCGCGCAGTTTGCTATTCTTTTGGTAGTCCGCAAATAGACCACAAGAGCCCGGTGATGAACCATCTCGGAGTTACTAGGCGTAATCTCGCACAAGACACGGCACAAACTTAGAAAATTTTTCTGTGATTAATTTGTTTTTGTTATTATTACTTGGGATGATTGAAGTTTGTTCCGTTACTGTTACTCTTTATCATGACATAGTACGTAGTTTCAACAATATTACTTAATGCGGATATGATAATTGCTATCAAGTTTGATGTATTTTTAGCATAATATTTATATGGTTAAATATAGTATGAATACGTTAAACGATAGGTGTTCAATATTTAAGACAGGTTATTTAACTTTTACTACACAGAGGCTGATATTTATTTCCAATATAAAAACGCACTTTCTCATCTACAAAGCGGAGGCAGACAGGCTTTTCTCCGGGTAATCCGGTTTTCCCTGTCACAATTTCATTCCAGCAACAATCTCCACTATCATTTCATTTGATCTGTCATTAATTTTATCATTGCCCCATGGGAGGGCGACAGGCTTCGGCAGCCGGCACAGTTCATATCCTCGCTGCTAGATGGGGGTTTCATTCATTCCATTCCCTGTCCCGGTCGGTCGACTGAAAGCAGGCTGAGGATGTTCACTTTCCTACCTCTGATTAATAATTAGGTGAGTGAAAATGCATGCAGTCTACATATGTAGTTGGTAATATGGAAATAACATAACTACTTTACGAATGTGTGATTGCATATATTAATGATTTAGGCCAGCAAGTACTAAAAGCCGTTCGAAGAACGGGTACTTCAGCTAGTAATTACCTAAAACTGTTGTCTGAAATACATTTTGATATGACCCAACATTACGCCAAGGGATGAACAAAATGATTTCGGAATTAGAAGAAAATGCCAAGAGCCATCAGTGGTTACCATGACAACGCTTCTAAATTGATGAGAGATGAGCTATCAGAGGTTGCCATGACAACGCCATTGCACGAGATCACATTCAGTTTTCCATCTGACTGAGGGAAGCGGCTTCGGTGACGTAACTGGTAGCATGCTGAACTCCATGCCCAAGGTCGCGGGTTCAAAGTCGTCGGAGTTTCTAAGAGCGCTAAAATTACCTCAGTATGCTTTCCTTTGGAGGGGAAGTTCCAACGTTCGTTACACGTTGCTGGTTGCGGTGGCATCTCGTTGCCATGTACACAGCTAGGTGCCGTTGACGGTAGTATTTGGTACTAAAATTAGGAACTACTACTTGAAATTGACCGTCTGCAGTCCTTACCTTAATTACAGACTAATACAGCCATCACAATTAACACCGTTTATCAGACAGATTCTACACACACACAAAGTACACGGGGTTACATGACCGCGTTGTCGCAGCCCCTAAATTGAGGAACCAACCAACATCTCTGCGGGAGATAAAATTTGGCGTGAAGAAGTAACAGACTGTTAGTTAGTTACACCTCAGTTCCAAACCTTGCATAAGGGCAGTGTGACCTCAAGAATATAAAAGTGGACCCCTAATGACAAGAAGGTTACCGTCCTCATAATACAATAAAACGTTAAAAATGTGCATAGAAAGACGGGAATAAAGGTTAAATAAGCTTCAATTGCAAAATACTTTCTCGCAATAAGTGGGGTCTGATCCTTCTACGAAAACCTGCACATTTTGACTAGTATAGCCTATCCCGTAGTTTGCCCGGTGAAATCTACCTCCGCCTTCCGGCGTGTCGAGAGGAATTTCTTACTTTAGCACAGGCTTTTGGAAAAAGAATGTAAATTTTATATTTTATATATAATAATTTTGAAATCACGTAATAACATTTTCTTGAACATTTCCATGTGTCAAAATTAAACTTAAGTAAGTGTATAAAAGCAGTTGTGTTAAAATATAACAGACTAGCAGTAGTGCCCGGCTTCGCCCGGTAGTAGGCTATTCATTATCATCCATTAAACTAATAAAGCCACCGTGGTGTTGGGGTAGCGCGCCTGCCTCCCACCCGGAGGCCCCGGGTTCGATCCCCGGCTCCGTCAGGGATTTTAAAACTGACGTGAGGGTTGGAACGGGATGCACTCAGCCTCGTGAGGACAATTGAGTAGCTGTCTGACAGTGAGACAGCCCGGTATCATGTGTTGTAGTAACAGAAAAAAATGTTTTAAAAATATAACTGTTTTTGGTGGTCGTGGTTGTAGTGGGGGTGATAAGTAGTACAGTATAACGGACGTAACATTCAGGTAATTTTCCCGTAATGATAATAATGGTATTTATGAATAGGGAAACAGCTATTTACTAACTACAGCACTGACACATGTAATTTACAAACAAATTTTTAAAAAATGATTAGAAAGAGGGTAAGCCTCCGTGGCTTAGGCGGCAGCACGCAGGCCTCTCAATGCGGGGTCCGTGGTTCAAATCCTGGTCACACCATGTGAGTTTTGTGCTTGACAAAGCGGAGGCAGACAGGTTTTTCTCCGGGTACTCTGGTTTTCCCTGTCACAATTTCATTCCAGCAGCGCTCTCCACTACCATTTCATTTCGTATGGCATTTCATCATTACCCCAGGGGAGTGCGACAGGCTTCGGCAGCCGGCACAGGTCATATCCTCGCCGCTAGATAGGGGCTTCCTTCATTCCATTTCCTGACCCGGTCGATCGATTGGAAGCAGGCTGTGGATTTTCATTTCTATAGAAAGAGGACTAAGTGAAATAAAAGACACTGCCTAGGGCCTATATCTCATTGGCTGTTAGAAATGTAGAGACCAATAATGTCGTCTTTTGTCGCATAGCGCCGTAGGAAAATAATCAGAACATTTTGGAAAACTTCGGCTGACCGAGCTGCTGAGGTAGCAATAGTATCATTTATCGCAACATAGCGCTCAACGATAGAGTTCGGAATAAATGAGGGTAAATTTGAAAGCACCAAAGCTTATTGCAGCTGGTAACCTCAATTTACTGCACCAACACCATTGCACTTATACAGAGGCATAATATTTTCATGATGATAACTGTTTTAAGGGGCCTAAGAAATATGTTTGCACTAATTACTCACCGTGACTGCAATTTATGCAACTATTTTGCAATTCTGAACCAGAACACTGGCAGCCCGAACTGCCCGTCAGCAATAGACTTATTAAAATACACTTACAGTTACACTACTTCGGACATGAATGGTTCTAAGGCCTTAATACGTGGTTTTCAAGTTAATTTTGTCTATTATTCTAAATGTAGTGAATGGAGAGCGTTGTCCAAAATATCAAGTGGACAGTATTACCAGCAGGGGTTCAAAGTGTATGTAAAATTTGGTGCAATTAGGAGAAACGGTGTGGATTTGTGATAAAGTGCCTAAATGCAGGGAATGGAGTGGTCTGTCCAAAATTTGAAGTGGACAGTGTCACCCGCAGGATTCCAAAGGGTCAAGTCAACCCCGGGCACTATCCAGCCCATGACGGGCTAAGGCCGACCAAGCGACCGCTGCCCAGCCATTTGGCCTGCAGATATTGGGGTGACGCGTAATCAGCGCGTCGGGTCCCCTCGGCCGTTAATCTTGGTATTCGTGATCGGGGCGCTGTCTCACTGTCAGACAGCTACTCAATTGTCCTCACGAGGCTGAGTGCATCCCGTTCCAACCCTCACGTCAGTTTTAAAATCCCTGACGGAGCCGGGGATCGAACCCGGGGCCTCCGGGTGGGAGGCAGGCGCGCTACACCAACACCACGGGGCCGTCGGTTCCAAAGTGTAAGTATACAAATTTTGGTTCAGATAGTTGAAACGGTATAGAATTTTGCTAAAGGGCCTAAATGCAGGGAATGGAGTGGTCTGTCCGAAATTTCATGTAAACAGTGTTACTCTCAGGGTTCCAAAGGGTAAGTATACAAATTTTGGTTCAGATCGGAGAAACGGTGTAGATTTGTGCCAAAGGGCCTAAATGCAGGGAATGGAGTGGTCTGTCCGAAATTCCATGCCGACTGTGTTACTCGCAGGGTACCAAAGGGTAAGTATACAAATTTTGGTTCAGATCGGTGAAACGGTGTAGATTTGTGCCAAAGGGCCTAAATGCAGGGAATGGTCTGTCCGAAATTTCATGCAGACTGTGTTACTCGCAGGGTTCCAAAGGATAAGTATACACATTTTGGTTCAGATCGGTGAAACGGCGTAGATTTGTGCCAAAGGGCCTAAATGCAGGGAATGGAGTGGTCTGTCCGAAATTTCATGTAAACAGTGTTAATCGCAGGGTTCCAAAGGGTAATTATTGAACCCGGTAAGCACTGGTTCATGAGATATTTTTCATTGCAACGTATTTTTGATGCATCATCTTAGAAGGCACTCACCGACCAGCCATTCTGTCGCCACATGCTAACATTCTTTGGAGTTATCTTTTGACTATGGAGAAAACCATTATAATATAATCTGAGTCTTTATTATAACATTTCTACTTTCTACGAAGCTCAGATATTTCCATGTTGTAATTCTTTATCATCGAAACATTCTTCAGAATGTTATTTCTACTTTTGGTGAGTTATTAACGTGGCAGATACGCGAACCGAAACCAATCAGTCGCTGCACGACTAGTGTATTTGTAAGCTCTAGCAGCGCAGGACTGAACTATTCGCGCATGTGTATGGTTGTCCATCCAAATTGTATGTATATTTGAAGTCAGTCTTATAGACGAGGAAATAGTCCGCCTGGAAAGCGAGGAACGTAATCTTTGTGCATCGCACACTATTTTGCTACGAACAGTATAATATGTCGCCTCCGTAGCGTAGAGGTCAGCATGGTTACCTGCCGCCCCGGAGGTCCTGGGTTCGATTCCCGGCTCTGCCACGAAAATATGAAAAGTGGTATGAGGACTGGAACGGGGTCTGCTCAGCCTCGGGTGGTCCAAATGAGTAGAGGGGGTTCGATTCCCACCTCAGCCATCCTCGATGTGGTTTTCCGTGGTTTCCCACTACGTCTTCGGGCAAATGCCGGGATGGTACTGCCCCCGTAAATTGAATTATACTGAGACCACGGTGGCTGTATTGGCATATGTGAATAAAGTTATGGCCGTCATAGTTGTGACGTGTATATTCATGACGTAGGCACGGATGACGCAGACTTCATGCAAGTAGGCTGGATGAGCTGAGATTCTTGGTGACGTCATGATTTTGTTCGAGAAGGATCTGAGATTTACGACGCAGTCGCAGGGAAACAAGGAATTGTGCTGAGGAAGAAGTTGGAGGAGAGGCTCGAACCAATGAATGATAGTTTGGAGGGAGACGGAGATTACTGAAATTACCATATTTAATTACTTTTGGCATGCAGAATTGTGGAAATCTATTTTCAGTTATGGCATTGATTTGGAATTTTGAAGAAATTAATTATGAGTTTTTGAAATTTGAAAATCCGTCAAGTATAGCCAAAGTTAGAACTTCTAGCATTGACGGAGGAACAAGCTATGGTAGGGATGAATACGCCCCTTAAGAAGTTGATAAAAGGCCTTGCCCAGCAGAGAGGAAGTTCTCATGTCTCATGTCTCAAGTCTCATGGCTCATTTTTCTGATTCTCATATTGTCAGACTTCGAGTTCTTAAGTGAAGCAAGTCGTCATTAGCAAGTGTGGCAGAGCCCACAGCATCGAACAAGCACTGAGTGTGCAGCAGTGCAATTTTACGCTTACTAAAACTAGGCGAAGTTGGAGCGCACACATAAACGAGTCTACAAGATTATCTATCAAAAGTTAGATACTGCATTTATGCTAATTCAATTGTGCATTACAATATTGAGGCCTGTACGAAAGTTGAACCTTTTCACTATTATACTTTGGAAGATATTCGCATTTTAAGACTGCAGACAAAAGTGATTTTCTCGACACCTGAGAAGCACTTTTATAATACCACATTCTACGCTACGGCTGACACATGTATTGCAACCGTGATACTGAAGATTACATTTGGTGATACAACGCTACATTCTAAAATGGAACTATATAATCTGGCAGTATTTTCGACTATTATTATAACGGAAGTGGAGATGGAAGACTAAAACTTTAATGCAATTGGGACATATATCAATGGAGTGAAATAGCAACATGGAGCTTCGTTAATCGTCATTCTACGAAAGCGAGCATGTAGTGAACATCCAACTACACTCATGCATCGTAATCCATCGCTGAATTACATCAAATGGCAGTGGAAATATCTTCATACTCCACAATTATGAACATTTCTGCGGAAATAATTGCAATAAACTTCATGGCGAATTTCTACCAGAACTTCAGGGAACTTTCAAGAGAGGCCAGGGTGGACCCGGCTCACACAGAAGAGTTTTGCCAGAAGGATGTCTATCGTCTACACGGAGCAGTGCAATTTCCGGAGGAGGAAACTATTCGATTCTCCGAGGGCGCAGGCTCCAGGTTCGAGGTCGGAGCACATCTTTACGGTGGTGAAATGGAACCAACAGCAGTCTTCTTTGGAAATTTTCCTCTAGAACTTCAATCAACAGATAAGGTAGTCGTGAACGTTTCTTGATTTATTTGAGCCATTTAGCGATATCTGAGCAACCATTTTTCCCATATTTTCTGTCCCATATATTTTGCCCCTTATTCTTGCTTGATATTTCTGTACTCTGTACACTTTGCTGATTTATGCCTTTTTCTATGATTTATTGAGACATTATTATGTCATTGGCATATTTAAATAATTTTGGATCAGTTGAGACTAATATTATATACTCTTTCAATTATTTGCATATTTTTGTAGTCACGATTTGACTGTAAAGTTAACGATTTTCTATGGCAAATTTGAATTCAGACAGCGTGTCTTTTTATTAAAGTAATTCTTTTCAGTAAATTACTTTGACCAATTTTCTGTCATCCTCAAGAAAGAAGAATGATTAAAAGATTTTAGAGCGTTAAAATCTACTACTTTATCGACGATCTTGGAAATACTAGTCGTTTTATGAACATGATTGCAACATAGACATTTATCGTCAATTCTGAAATACCATTGCATTATAGACAATTTTATGAAATATGAACTTTGAGTTAGATTTATTGAGTACACTATGGTAATGAACATTTGATAGGAGTTTTTCTCAATTGTAGATTGGAACAATAATGTTGGCAGTCCACAGTCTAATTGTATTCTATTCGACTATTTATGCAGTTTAGATGAACTTTGATTGAAGATAGTATTTTTATACTGCGATACTTTGATGATATTAATCTCAATTTTGATAGACCAGGGAGGCGTGTCTAATCGTATTTGCTATTAAATTTATTTGTGACTGGCAAATTTTTACTTCATATCGATTCATGAATGAAACCCACGAAGGTTAAATATAATAACAGTTTTTGATACAATTGATGAATATAAGAATTTTTAAAGAGGAACTATGGATGTATAATCGTTAGTTCAGTGGACGTGTAAAAGTCGCTGATGAATAATGCCCTGTAATAAGTGAAGGAGGTTCCCACAGTAATATTGATGATGATGATGAATTTATAAGTGGAGGTTTTTTGTGTGTATTGTGGAAGATTTTGATGCCATATATATTGAGATATATGATGAATTATGGGCCAATTTTTGTGCAATTTTGTGCGTTTTGAGCGAGGTATTTTTCCGCTGAGTGTATTGTTCAGGTTCATTGAAAATTATTCATGTGAAGTTACTGTTAAAATTAACAAGAGTGTTTAAATAATTTGAGATAAAGATTTTGAATGGAGGTTACCGTCACAAATAATAATAATTATTAAATCTTATTAAACCTGAATATAAAATTTAAATATAACTAACCTTCATTGGTCGATTATATCACCACGATTTAAGTAATTATCAACCGGATAAACGTGTGGTTTAATGTATTTCTAATATAAATAATATAAATAATGTAAATAACTATGTGAATATCTTTAATAATAATTTGAAACGAACGGGATTAATAGAGGCGTGTATAAATTTTTCAATTGTCGTTTGACAATGTTATAAACAATTTAAAATGTTATAAATAATTAATGAACTTTTTGTTATAACATTAAGCGTTTTCGTTATTATACTTTAAACAACGCTAGTTCAACAATTGGATTATACAATTAAACAAGATTTGGGATTATTAGAGTAATCCATTGATATTTGAACGGAGCATTTAAAAGATTTGCGTGATAATATTTGAGTTGAGATGTGAACATTTAAAGTGTTTTGAAAAGGAGCTAGGCTCTGAGGTAACTAGCATATGCTAACATTGGCTGGACAGGTGTGTCCATTTGACGAAGCAAGCATGCGACACGGTGCAGGGTGTATCGCAGGTGGCCAGATAACTGAATGCTAGAGGCCAAGGTCATCTACATAGCAGCCTTGCGGTTATAAATAAAATGTGAAGTTCATGAACAAGGAAACAAATGCTATATGTCTCGTCCCAGCTCCCCTATCCCTTCCAATGTGCAATGTTGTTATTATTACGTTCTTTTGAGCTAGAGAAAGCTGAACTTTTGTATGTGAAGTCTACAAGTCCTACAGGAGGACATGGTTGCATTGACAATGGCTTCTGATTGCCACGTATATTTTGTTGTTAAATTTTGTTAAATTATTCTCTTTATGTGAAATAAATTATTGTGCAGTTTAAAATTTCTTGTTTCCGACTTGGTTCATTTTAAATATCGTGGTGGAGGTTATTGTGAGGGCATACTATTAAGTGATCCAGTTGAAAACCCAGACCCGAGATTAAATTGAATAGGTAAGTAAAAGGTAAGTATGAACCCCCGTATATTTTGGTGTGTTCCACAATAATTTCATGTTAACTACTGTGCTCTAATCTCGGTAGTATCTGTCAGTGCCATTTTCATTGAGGTAGCTGTGCCGGTGCGATTGATTATTGGCAATCCGATTGAGGGGGGCGGATATCTGACAGCCTACTATCCGGATTATCGGGGACAGTAGGATTGGCACCGCAATTTCGTGGGGCTCGACAAAACTGGATTACCAGGTTGAACGCCAGTTGGATTGGTGCAATCAACGTGTGGAGTGTTCGAATAATATTGGATTACCAAGTTATCGATGTCTATGGGATTGTGAAGACTCAAATAAAGAAGTTGATTCTTTGTTAGATGTCTTGGCCAATTGTAGAATTTGAGAGTGTGATTATATAGGGATTAAATGTTGTATTGTATTAGGAAAATTACACTCAGAAAAGATCAGATCTTATACAACCTGAGAGAGGTTAAATAGGCTGGAAACTTAGAAAAATCGCCTATGATCTGGAGTCTTATTTTATTTGACCGGCTTATGACATGTTTAGTCATATTAAAGATAAAATTAAACTATTTGGATTGTAAATGTAAATTATTTGTGTTAGGATATTTAAAATGAACCAAAGAAATTTGAACATGTGCTTGAGTTTGTTTCAACATGAAGTGTCTACGAAAGTTAATTATAAGGTAATTATAAGTTAGATTTAAGACAGAAAATTGCTCAAACATATATATGGTGAAAGATGTTGCTCAGATGTTGTTATCTTGCTCTGTTTGATGTATGTCCCTAACGCAGTCTATTATTGAAATATTATTGAGATGGCAGATGAGAGTATGAGAAATATGTTGGAGGAGATGGAAGCTAAGAATGCTAGTCGAATGAAGCAGATGATGGAGGAGAATGCTAGTAATTTGTCTATTAGGCTGGATGAAAGTGTGAGGGAGATGGAAGCTAGGAATACTAGTCGAATGGAGGAGACTATGAAAGTTCTTCAGACCAGTTCTGCAAACTTGGAAAATAATGTGTCGCGTTTACAGACCAGTACCCAGGGAATCCAGAATGCCGTGACTGACATTCTCAAGGATGTCTCGGATGTTAAAGTAGATTTATCCAATGTCCATAAAGATGTTTCCAATGTACAGGGAAAAGTTGACTCAGTCCAGAAAGACCTTACTATGTTGAATCTTGATGTTGCTAATGTCCGGGGTGATATTTCATCTGCTAGAGCAGAAGTAATCGTTGTTAGGAATGATGTTGCTACTGTACAAGACAAGGTAGAAGAAGTTCAAAGAGAGATTAGAAATGTTCGAACCGATGTGTCAAACGTTCAAGTAGACATAAATAATATTCATTCTGATGTTAATGATATGCAAAGCGATATCAATAAGATGCAAATAGAAGTTAATACAGTTTTTGTAGACATTGCCAAAGTTCAAACTGATGTTAATAAGGTTAGAGAAGAAATTGAAACCTCAAAAACGCTTTGTACGCGTAACATTAGTGCTTTAACAACTAGATTGGTTGACGAGTCTGTTAGGACAACAGCTTCACTAGCTGGATTAAAACATGATGTAGAGGTCATGAGGACCCAAGTCTTAGATCATAATCGTTTACTTAAGGAAGACATTGAAGTAGATATTGCTGAAATGTTAACTGCAAATGTAACGGTTTGGAAAGATGAATGGAACAGGTCAAGTGGGGAACATGTCAATCAGATTCAGGAGCGAATTGAACGAAAACTTGCCAGTACACAGGTAGATATAAATAATGAAGTAGTTCAAATTAGAAAGGATTTGAGTATAAGGATGGATTCGCTATCCGAAAAGCAGGTAGAGGATAGAACTCAAATAGGCCAGGACGTGCAAGCATTAAAAACCGCGTTAGAGGAACAAATTCATAAGGTTGTCTCTGATGTCAATGAAACTACGAGCAAACTTCAGAATTGGAAATTAGGAGAAGCTAGCATGATGGAAACGTATAAAGAAGAGTTGATTAGGAAAGTCATCACGGAAATCACAGATAAGGATCCAGAAGGATTGACTTGCGAAGATAATAGGAATTACGTGAGAAGATGTAACCTCGCTACTGAAGAGAGAGATATTAGTCCTGAGGAACGTATATTCAGATTCCGGGAAGAAGAAGAGGATAGGAATATTGAACCTGAATGGAAATATCGTGATAGTGGGAAGAATTACATGGATTCATATCCAAGAAATGTGACAGTCTTCCGAAACTTTGAGGACAAGCCTCAGAAATTTAGTAATACAGATAGTCTAACACCGATAGAGTATATCAGAAACCTGAAAGACTATTTTATTGAAGCCCATATTCCTAGAGAAAGAGAAATGAGAATCGTAGAAAGATTTCTAGCTGGAGGACCCCTTGAGTGGTTCAGTGAATTTCGGTACACTTTTAGTAATTTCGATGAATTTGCAGAGGCACTGATAAAACGATTCTGGTCAATAGAAGCACAAAATTCATTAAGAGCTGAGGTATACTCGAGGAAGTATTCGGGTACTCTTCCAACACGGTACGCTGATTTCTTCACGAGCCAGTTATCGCGCTTGAGATTCTTACAACCCCCATTGTCGACAGAGCAGTTGATAGATGCTATTTCTCGTATGCTACCTGTGGAGGTGAGAAGGCTTATTATATCGTCAAATATCAGGTATTTGACCTGTATGGACGAACTATTGAGAAGGCTTGACTACACGAGTCCAATGCCAAATTTGGTTCAAAAAGGTCAGAGGCACGAATTCAAAGACATTAATACAGTCTACATGGATCAAGTTCAGCAAACTGATACGCCTGCTGAAGAGAAAACTGAAAATGTAGGTCCTCACAGGAACAATTATTTTCGCAACAACGGATCACAAGGTTACCGTCCATATCAGCAAAGACGAGGCTGGAATAACAATAGAGGGAACTATAATAACGGAAGAGGTAGATATTATAATAACAATGGGTACAATAGGAACTACAACAGAAATAACCAGTACCAGAATCGGAATCAGAATTCTCAAGGTCAGGTTATGACACCGGACAAGTATCAAGAGAGAGAGAAAGAAAGTCAGCAGTATTTGAAGGAATTAAGAGAGAAGGAAGCTGAAAACCAGAAGAAAAGACAGGATGTAGTGATCGATCCTGGTCCTTCTACAAGCCAGCAGAATTTGGAAAACAGGAATACAGGACAGAAGAGAAAGTAGAGAGGAAAGAATGCATTAGCCACACACAACCCAGAGAAGAAGAGACTTATGATTATGGAACATAGAGGAAATATCATACAAGAGTAGAATTATAATTCAATTTCGTGTTCAAGTGAATTCAGATATTTATAACAGAGTTTAAAAACAATTTGCAACTGTTTTTAAAACGTGGTGAAGGGAGAATGCCCCCGTAAATTGAATTATACTGAGACCACGGTGGCTGTATTGGCATATGTGAATAAAGTTATGGCCGTCATAGTTGTGACGTGTATATTCATGACTTAGGCACGGATGACTCAGACTTCATGCAAGTAGGCTGGATGAGCTGAGATTCTTGGTGACGTCATGATTTTGTTCGAGAAGGATCTGAGATTTACGACGCAGTCGCAGGGAAACAAGGAATTGTGCTGAGGAAGAAGTTACGCTATTGGAGGAGAGGCTCGAACCAATGAATGATAGTTTGGAGGGAGACGGAGATTACTGAAATTACCATATTTAATTACTTTTGGCATGCAGAATTGTGGAAATCTTTTTTCAGTTATGGCATTGATTTGGAATTTTGAAGAAATTAATTATGAGTTTTTGAAATTTGAAAATCCGTCAAGTATAGCCAAAGTTAGAACTTCTAGCATTGACGGAGGAACAAGCTATGGTAGGGATGAATACGCCCCTTAAGAAGTTGATAAAAGGCCTTGCCCAGCAGAGAGGAAGTTCTCATGTCTCATGTCTCAAGTCTCATGGCTCATTTTTCTGATTCTCATATTGTCAGACTTCGAGTTCTTAAGTGAAGCAAGTCGTCATTAGCAAGTGTGGCAGAGCCCACAGCATCGAACAAGCACTGAGTGTGCAGCAGTGCAATTTTACGGTTACTAAAACTAGGCGAAGTTGGAGCGCACACATAAACGAGTCTACAAGATTATCTATCAAAAGTTAGATACTGCATTTATGCTAATTCAATTGTGCATTACAATATTGAGGCCTGTACGAAAGTTGAACCTTTTCACTATTATACTTTGGAAGATATTCGCATTTTAAGACTGCAGACAAAAGTGATTTTCTCGACACCTGAGAAGCACTTTTATAATACCACATTCTACGCTACGGCTGACACATGTATTGCAACCGTGATACTGAAGATTACATTTGGTGATACAACGCTACATTCTACAATGGAACTATATAATCTGGCAGTACTTTCGACTATTATTATAACGGAAGTGGAGATGGAAGACTAAAACTTTAATGCAATTGGGACATATATCAATGGAGTCAAATAGCAACATGGAGCTTCGTTAATCGTCATTCTACGAAAGCGAGCATGTAGTGAACATCCAACTACACTCATGCATCGTAATCCATCGCTGAATTACATCAAATGGCAGTGGAAATATCTTCATACTCCACAATTATGAACATTTCTGCGGAAATAATTGCAATAAACTTCATGGCGAATTTCTACCAGAACTTCAGGGAACTTTCAAGAGAGGCCAGGGTGGACCCGGCTCACACAGAAGAGTTTTGCCAGAAGGATGTCTATCGTCTACACGGAGCAGTGCAATTTCCGGAGGAGGAAACTATTCGATTCTCCGAGGGCGCAGGCTCCAGGTTCGAGGTCGGAGCACATCTTTACGGTGGTGAAATGGAACCAACAGCAGTCTTCTTTGGAAATTTTCCTCTAGAACTTCAATCAACAGATAAGGTAGTCGTGAACGTTTCTTGATTTATTTGAGCCATTTAGCGATATCTGACCAACCATTTTTCCCATATTTTCTGTCCCATATATTTTGCCCCATATTCTTGCTTGATATTTCTGTACTCTGTACACTTTGCTGATTTATGCCTTTTTCTACGATTTATTGAGACATTATTATGTCATTGGCATATTTAAATAATTTTGGATCAGTTGAGACTGATATTATATACTCTTTCAGTAATTTGCATATTTTTGTAGTCACGATTTGACTGTAGAGTTAACGATTTTCTATGGCAAATTTGAATTCAAACAGCGTGTCTTTTTATTAAAGTAATTCTTTTCAGTAAATTACTTTGACCAATTTTCTGTCATCCTCAAGAAAGAAGAATGATTAAAAGATTTTAGAGCGTTAAAATCTACTACTTTATCGACGATCTTGGAAATACTAGTCGTTTTATGAACATGATTGCAACATAGACATTTATCGTCAATTCTGAAATACCATTGCATTATAGACAATTTTATGAAATATGAACTTTGAGTTAGATTTATTGAGTACACTATGGTAATGAACATTTGATAGGAGTTTTTCTCAATTGTAGATTGGAACAATAATGTTGGCAGTCCACAGTCTAATTGTATTCTATTCGACTATTTATGCAGTTTAGATGAACTTTGATTGAAGATAGTATTTTTATACTGCGATACTTTGATGATATTAATCTCAATTTTGATAGACCAGGGAGGCGTGTCTAATCGTATTTGCTATTAAATTTATTTGTGACTGGCAAATTTTTACTTCATATTGATTCATGAATGAAACCCACGAAGGTTAAATATAATAACAGTTTTTGATACAATTGATGAATATAAGAATTTTTAAAGAGGAACTATGGATGTATAATCGTTAGTTCAGTGGACGTGTAAAAGTCGCTGATGAATAATGCCCTGTAATAAGTGAAGGAGGTTCCCACAGTAATATTGATGATGATGATGAATTTATAAGTGGAGGTTTTTTGTGTGTATTGTGGAAGATTTTGATGCCATATATATTGAGATATATGATGAATTATGGGCCAATTTTTGTGCAATTTTGTGCGTTTTGAGCGAGGTATTTTTCCGCTGAGTGTATTGTTCAGGTTCATTGAAAATTATTCATATGAAGTTACTGTTAAAATTAACAAGAGTGTTTAAATAATTTGAGATAAAGATTTTGAATGGAGGTTACCGTCACAAATAATAATAATTATTAAATCTTATTAAACCTGAATATAAAATTTAAATATAACTAACCTTCATTGGTCGATTATATCACCACGATTTAAGTAATTATCAACCGGATAAACGTGTGGTTTAATGTATTTCTAATATAAATAATATAAATAATGTAAATAACTATGTGAATATCTTTAATAATAATTTGAAACGAACGGGATTAATAGAGGCGTGTATAAATTTTTCAATTGTCGTTTGACAATGTTATAAACAATTTAAAATGTTATAAATAATTAATGAACTTTTTGTTATAACATTAAGCGTTTTCGTTATTATACTTTAAACAACGCTAGTTCAACAATTGGATTATACAATTAAACAAGATTTGGGATTATTAGAGTAATCCATTGATATTTGAACGGAGCATTTAAAAGATTTGCGTGATAATATTTGAGTTGAGATGTGAACATTTAAAGTGTTTTGAAAAGGAGCTAGGCTCTGAGGTAACTAGCATATGCTAACATTGGCTGGACAGGTGTGTCCATTTGACGAAGCAAGCATGCGACACGGTGCAGGGTGTATCGCAGGTGGCCAGATAACTGAATGCTAGAGGCCAAGGTCATCTACATAGCAGCCTTGCGGTTATAAATAAAATGTGAAGTTCATGAACAAGGAAACAAATGCTATATGTCTCGTCCCAGCTCCCCTATCCCTTCCAATGTGCAATGTTGTTATTATTACGTTCTTTTGAGCTAGAGAAAGCTGAACTTTTGTATGTGAAGTCTACAAGTCCTACAGGAGGACATGGTTGCATTGACAATGGCTTCTGATTGCCACGTATATTTTGTTGTTAAATTTTGTTAAATTATTCTCTTTATGTGAAATAAATTATTGTGCAGTTTAAAATTTCTTGTTTCCGACTTGGTTCATTTTAAATATCGTGGTGGAGGTTATTGTGAGGGCATACTATTAAGTGATCCAGTTGAAAACCCAGACCCGAGATTAAATTGAATAGGTAAGTAAAAGGTAAGTATGAACCCCCGTATATTTTGGTGTGTTCCACAATAATTTCATGTTAACTACTGTGCTCTAATCTCGGTAGTATCTGTCAGTGCCATTTTCATTGAGGTAGCTGTGCCGGTGCGATTGATTATTGGCAATCCGATTGAGGGGGGCGGATATCTGACAGCCTACTATCCGGATTATCGGGGACAGTAGGATTGGCACCGCAATTTCGTGGGGCTCGACAAAACTGGATTACCAGGTTGAACGCCAGTTGGATTGGTGCAATCAACGTGTGGAGTGTTCGAATAATATTGGATTACCAAGTTATCGATGTCTATGGGATTGTGAAGACTCAAATAAAGAAGTTGATTCTTTGTTAGATGTCTTGGCCAATTGTAGAATTTGAGAGTGTGATTATATAGGGATTAAATGTTGTATTGTATTAGGAAAATTACACTCAGAAAAGATCAGATCTTATACAACCTGAGAGAGGTTAAATAGGCTGGAAACTTAGAAAAATCGCCTATGATCTGGAGTCTTATTTTATTTGACCGGCTTATGACATGTTTAGTCATATTAAAGATAAAATTAAACTATTTGGATTGTAAATGTAAATTATTTGTGTTAGGATATTTAAAATGAACCAAAGAAATTTGAACATGTGCTTGAGTTTGTTTCAACATGAAGTGTCTACGAAAGTTAATTATAAGGTAATTATAAGTTAGATTTAAGACAGAAAATTGCTCAAACATATATATGGTGAAAGATGTTGCTCAGATGTTGTTATCTTGCTCTGTTTGATGTATGTCCCTAACGCAGTCTATTATTGAAATATTATTGAGATGGCAGATGAGAGTATGAGAAATATGTTGGAGGAGATGGAAGCTAAGAATGCTAGTCGAATGAAGCAGATGATGGAGGAGAATGCTAGTAATTTGTCTATTAGGCTGGATGAAAGTGTGAGGGAGATGGAAGCTAGGAATACTAGTCGAATGGAGGAGACTATGAAAGTTCTTCAGACCAGTTCTGCAAACTTGGAAAATAATGTGTCGCGTTTACAGACCAGTACCCAGGGAATCCAGAATGCCGTGACTGACATTCTCAAGGATGTCTCGGATGTTAAAGTAGATTTATCCAATGTCCATAAAGATGTTTCCAATGTACAGGGAAAAGTTGACTCAGTCCAGAAAGACCTTACTATGTTGAATCTTGATGTTGCTAATGTCCGGGGTGATATTTCATCTGCTAGAGCAGAAGTAATCGTTGTTAGGAATGATGTTGCTACTGTACAAGACAAGGTAGAAGAAGTTCAAAGAGAGATTAGAAATGTTCGAACCGATGTGTCAAACGTTCAAGTAGACATAAATAATATTCATTCTGATGTTAATGATATGCAAAGCGATATCAATAAGATGCAAATAGAAGTTAATACAGTTTTTGTAGACATTGCCAAAGTTCAAACTGATGTTAATAAGGTTAGAGAAGAAATTGAAACCTCAAAAACGCTTTGTACGCGTAACATTAGTGCTTTAACAACTAGATTGGTTGACGAGTCTGTTAGGACAACAGCTTCACTAGCTGGATTAAAACATGATGTAGAGGTCATGAGGACCCAAGTCTTAGATCATAATCGTTTACTTAAGGAAGACATTGAAGTAGATATTGCTGAAATGTTAACTGCAAATGTAACGGTTTGGAAAGATGAATGGAACAGGTCAAGTGGGGAACATGTCAATCAGATTCAGGAGCGAATTGAACGAAAACTTGCCAGTACACAGGTAGATATAAATAATGAAGTAGTTCAAATTAGAAAGGATTTGAGTATAAGGATGGATTCGCTATCCGAAAAGCAGGTAGAGGATAGAACTCAAATAGGCCAGGACGTGCAAGCATTAAAAACCGCGTTAGAGGAACAAATTCATAAGGTTGTCTCTGATGTCAATGAAACTACGAGCAAACTTCAGAATTGGAAATTAGGAGAAGCTAGCATGATGGAAACGTATAAAGAAGAGTTGATTAGGAAAGTCATCACGGAAATCACAGATAAGGATCCAGAAGGATTGACTTGTGAAGATAATAGGAATTACGTGAGAAGATGTAACCTCGCTACTGAAGAGAGAGATATTAGTCCTGAGGAACGTATATTCAGATTCCGGGAAGAAGAAGAGGATAGGAATATTGAACCTGAATGGAAATATCGTGATAGTGGGAAGAATTACATGGATTCATATCCAAGAAATGTGACAGTCTTCCGAAACTTTGAGGACAAGCCTCAGAAATTTAGTAATACAGATAGTCTAACACCGATAGAGTATATCAGAAACCTGAAAGACTATTTTATTGAAGCCCATATTCCTAGAGAAAGAGAAATGAGAATCGTAGAAAGATTTCTAGCTGGAGGACCCCTTGAGTGGTTCAGTGAATTTCGGTACACTTTTAGTAATTTCGATGAATTTGCAGAGGCACTGATAAAACGATTCTGGTCAATAGAAGCACAAAATTCATTAAGAGCTGAGGTATACTCGAGGAAGTATTCGGGTACTCTTCCAACACGGTACGCTGATTTCTTCACGAGCCAGTTATCGCGCTTGAGATTCTTACAACCCCCATTGTCGACAGAGCAGTTGATAGATGCTATTTCTCTTATGCTACCTGTGGAGGTGAGAAGGCTTATTATATCGTCAAATATCAGGTATTTGACCTGTATGGACGAACTATTGAGAAGGCTTGACTACACGAGTCCAATGCCAAATTTGGTTCAAAAAGGTCAGAGGCACGAATTCAAAGACATTAATACAGTCTACATGGATCAAGTTCAGCAAACTGATACGCCTGCTGAAGAGAAAACTGAAAATGTAGGTCCTCACAGGAACAATTATTTTCGCAACAACGGATCACAAGGTTACCGTCCATATCAGCAAAGACGAGGCTGGAATAACAATAGAGGGAACTATAATAACGGAAGAGGTAGATATTATAATAACAATGGGTACAATAGGAACTACAACAGAAATAACCAGTACCAGAATCGGAATCAGAATTCTCAAGGTCAGGTTATGACACCGGACAAGTATCAAGAGAGAGAGAAAGAAAGTCAGCAGTATTTGAAGGAATTAAGAGAGAAGGAAGCTGAAAACCAGAAGAAAAGACAGGATGTAGTGATCGATCCTGGTCCTTCTACAAGCCAGCAGAATTTGGAAAACAGGAATACAGGACAGAAGAGAAAGTAGAGAGGAAAGAATGCATTAGCCACACACAACCCAGAGAAGAAGAGACTTATGATTATGGAACATAGAGGAAATATCATACAAGAGTAGAATTATAATTCAATTTCGTGTTCAAGTGAATTCAGATATTTATAACAGAGTTTAAAAACAATTTGCAACTGTTTTTAAAACGTGGTGAAGGGAGAATGCCCCCGTAAATTGAATTATACTGAGACCACGGTGGCTGTATTGGCATATGTGAATAAAGTTATGGCCGTCATAGTTGTGACGTGTATATTCATGACGTAGGCACGGATGACGCAGACTTCATGCAAGTAGGCTGGATGAGCTGAGATTCTTGGTGACGTCATGATTTTGTTCGAGAAGGATCTGAGATTTACGACGCAGTCGCAGGGAAACAAGGAATTGTGCTGAGGAAGAAGTTACGCTATTGGAGGAGAGGCTCGAACCAATGAATGATAGTTTGGAGGGAGACGGAGATTACTGAAATTACCATATTTAATTACTTTTGGCATGCAGAATTGTGGAAATCTTTTTTCAGTTATGGCATTGATTTGGAATTTTGAAGAAATTAATTATGAGTTTTTGAAATTTGAAAATCCGTCAAGTATAGCCAAAGTTAGAACTTCTAGCATTGACGGAGGAACAAGCTATGGTAGGGATGAATACGCCCCTTAAGAAGTTGATAAAAGGCCTTGCCCAGCAGAGAGGAAGTTCTCATGTCTCATGTCTCAAGTCTCATGGCTCATTTTTCTGATTCTCATATTGTCAGACTTCGAGTTCTTAAGTGAAGCAAGTCGTCATTAGCAAGTGTGGCAGAGCCCACAGCATCGAACAAGCACTGAGTGTGCAGCAGTGCAATTTTACGGTTACTAAAACTAGGCGAAGTTGGAGCGCACACATAAACGAGTCTACAAGATTATCTATCAAAAGTTAGATACTGCATTTATGCTAATTCAATTGTGCATTACAATATTGAGGCCTGTACGAAAGTTGAACCTTTTCACTATTATACTTTGGAAGATATTCGCATTTTAAGACTGCAGACAAAAGTGATTTTCTCGACACCTGAGAAGCACTTTTATAATACCACATTCTACGCTACGGCTGACACATGTATTGCAACCGTGATACTGAAGATTACATTTGGTGATACAACGCTACATTCTACAATGGAACTATATAATCTGGCAGTACTTTCGACTATTATTATAACGGAAGTGGAGATGGAAGACTAAAACTTTAATGCAATTGGGACATATATCAATGGAGTGAAATAGCAACATGGAGCTTCGTTAATCGTCATTCTACGAAAGCGAGCATGTAGTGAACATCCAACTACACTCATGCATCGTAATCCATCGCTGAATTACATCAAATGGCAGTGGAAATATCTTCATACTCCACAATTATGAACATTTCTGCGGAAATAATTGCAATAAACTTCATGGCGAATTTCTACCAGAACTTCAGGGAACTTTCAAGAGAGGCCAGGGTGGACCCGGCTCACACAGAAGAGTTTTGCCAGAAGGATGTCTATCGTCTACACGGAGCAGTGCAATTTCCGGAGGAGGAAACTATTCGATTCTCCGAGGGCGCAGGCTCCAGGTTCGAGGTCGGAGCACATCTTTACGGTGGTGAAATGGAACCAACAGCAGTCTTCTTTGGAAATTTTCCTCTAGAACTTCAATCAACAGATAAGGTAGTCGTGAACGTTTCTTGATTTATTTGAGCCATTTAGCGATATCTGAGCAACCATTTTTCCCATATTTTCTGTCCCATATATTTTGCCCCATATTCTTGCTTGATATTTCTGTACTCTGTACACTTTGCTGATTTATGCCTTTTTCTACGATTTATTGAGACATTATTATGTCATTGGCATATTTAAATAATTTTGGATCAGTTGAGACTGATATTATATACTCTTTCAGTAATTTGCATATTTTTGTTGTCACGATTTGACTGTAGAGTTAACGATTTTCTATGGCAAATTTGAATTCAAACAGCGTGTCTTTTTATTAAAGTAATTCTTTTCAGTAAATTACTTTGACCAATTTTCTGTCATCCTCAAGAAAGAAGAATGATTAAAAGATTTTAGAGCGTTAAAATCTACTACTTTATCGACGATCTTGGAAATACTAGTCGTTTTATGAACATGATTGCAACATAGACATTTATCGTCAATTCTGAAATACCATTGCATTATAGACAATTTTATGAAATATGAACTTTGAGTTAGATTTATTGAGTACACTATGGTAATGAACATTTGATAGGAGTTTTTCTCAATTGTAGATTGGAACAATAATGTTGGCAGTCCACAGTCTAATTGTATTCTATTCGACTATTTATGCAGTTTAGATGAACTTTGATTGAAGATAGTATTTTTATACTGCGATACTTTGATGATATTAATCTCAATTTTGATAGACCAGGGAGGCGTGTCTAATCGTATTTGCTATTAAATTTATTTGTGACTGGCAAATTTTTACTTCATATTGATTCATGAATGAAACCCACGAAGGTTAAATGTAATAACAGTTTTTGATACAATTGATGAATATAAGAATTTTTAAAGAGGAACTATGGATGTATATTCGTTAGTTCAGTGGACGTGTAAAAGTCGCTGATGAATAATGCCCTGTAATAAGTGAAGGAGGTTCCCACAGTAATATTGATGATGATGATGAATTTATAAGTGGAGGTTTTTTGTGTGTATTGTGGAAGATTTTGATGCCATATATATTGAGATATATGATGAATTATGGGCCAATTTTTGTGCAATTTTGTGCGTTTTGAGCGAGGTATTTTTCCGCTGAGTGTATTGTTCAGGTTCATTGAAAATTATTCATGTGAAGTTACTATTAAAATTAACAAGAGTGTTTAAATAATTTGAGATAAAGATTTTGAATGGAGGTTACCGTCACAAATAATAATAATTATTAAATCTTATTAAACCTGAATATAAAATTTAAATATAACTAACCTTCATTGGTCGATTATATCACCACGATTTAAGTAATTATCAACCGGATAAACGTGTGGTTTAATGTATTTCTAATATAAATAATATAAATAATGTAAATAACTATGTGAATATCTTTAATAATAATTTGAAACGAACGGGATTAATAGAGGCGTGTATAAATTTTTCAATTGTCGTTTGACAATGTTATAAACAATTTAAAATGTTATAAATAATTAATGAACTTTTTGTTATAACATTAAGCGTTTTCGTTATTATACTTTAAACAACGCTAGTTCAACAATTGGATTATACAATTAAACAAGATTTGGGATTATTAGAGTAATCCATTGATATTTGAACGGAGCATTTAAAAGATTTGCGTGATAATATTTGAGTTGAGATGTGAACATTTAAAGTGTTTTGAAAAGGAGCTAGGCTCTGAGGTAACTAGCATATGCTAACATTGGCTGGACAGGTGTGTCCATTTGACGAAGCAAGCATGCGACACGGTGCAGGGTGTATCGCAGGTGGCCAGATAACTGAATGCTAGAGGCCAAGGTCATCTACATAGCAGCCTTGCGGTTATAAATAAAATGTGAAGTTCATGAACAAGGAAACAAATGCTATATGTCTCGTCCCAGCTCCCCTATCCCTTCCAATGTGCAATGTTGTTATTATTACGTTCTTTTGAGCTAGAGAAAGCTGAACTTTTGTATGTGAAGTCTACAAGTCCTACAGGAGGACATGGTTGCATTGACAATGGCTTCTGATTGCCACGTATATTTTGTTGTTAAATTTTGTTAAATTATTCTCTTTATGTGAAATAAATTATTGTGCAGTTTAAAATTTCTTGTTTCCGACTTGGTTCATTTTAAATATCGTGGTGGAGGTTATTGTGAGGGCATACTATTAAGTGATCCAGTTGAAAACCCAGACCCGAGATTAAATTGAATAGGTAAGTAAAAGGTAAGTATGAACCCCCGTATATTTTGGTGTGTTCCACAATAATTTCATGTTAACTACTGTGCTCTAATCTCGGTAGTATCTGTCAGTGCCATTTTCATTGAGGTAGCTGTGCCGGTGCGATTGATTATTGGCAATCCGATTGAGGGGGGCGGATATCTGACAGCCTACTATCCGGATTATCGGGGACAGTAGGATTGGCACCGCAATTTCGTGGGGATCGACAAAACTGGATTACCAGGTTGAACGCCAGTTGGATTGGTGCAATCAACGTGTGGAGTGTTCGAATAATATTGGATTACCAAGTTATCGATGTCTATGGGATTGTGAAGACTCAAATAAAGAAGTTGATTCTTTGTTAGATGTCTTGGCCAATTGTAGAATTTGAGAGTGTGATTATATAGGGATTAAATGTTGTATTGTATTAGGAAAATTACACTCAGAAAAGATCAGATCTTATACAACCTGAGAGAGGTTAAATAGGCTGGAAACTTAGAAAAATCGCCTATGATCTGGAGTCTTATTTTATTTGACCGGCTTATGACATGTTTAGTCATATTAAAGATAAAATTAAACTATTTGGATTGTAAATGTAAATTATTTGTGTTAGGATATTTAAAATGAACCAAAGAAATTTGAACATGTGCTTGAGTTTGTTTCAACATGAAGTGTCTACGAAAGTTAATTATAAGGTAATTATAAGTTACATTTAAGACAGAAAATTGCTCAAACATATATATGGTGAAAGATGTTGCTCAGATGTTGTTATCTTGCTCTGTTTGATGTATGTCCCTAACGCAGTCTATTATTGAAATATTATTGAGATGGCAGATGAGAGTATGAGAAATATGTTGGAGGAGATGGAAGCTAAGAATGCTAGTCGAATGAAGCAGATGATGGAGGAGAATGCTAGTAATTTGTCTATTAGGCTGGATGAAAGTGTGAGGGAGATGGAAGCTAGGAATACTAGTCGAATGGAGGAGACTATGAAAGTTCTTCAGACCAGTTCTGCAAACTTGGAAATTAATGTGTCGCGTTTACAGACCAGTACCCAGGGAATCCAGAATGCCGTGACTGACATTCTCAAGGATGTCTTGGATGTTAAAGTAGATTTATCCAATGTCCATAAAGATGTTTCCAATGTACAGGGAAAAGTTGACTCAGTCCAGAAAGACCTTACTATGTTGAATCTTGATGTTGCTAATGTCCGGGGTGATATTTCATCTGCTAGAGCAGAAGTAATCGTTGTTAGGAATGATGTTGCTACTGTACAAGACAAGGTAGAAGAAGTTCAAAGAGAGATTAGAAATGTTCGAACCGATGTGTCAAACGTTCAAGTAGACATAAATAATATTCATTCTGATGTTAATGATATGCAAAGCGATATCAATAAGATGCAAATAGAAGTTAATACATTTTTTGTAGACATTGCCAAAGTTCAAACTGATGTTAATAAGGTTAGAGAAGAAATTGAAACCTCAAAAACGCTTTGTACGCGTAACATTAGTGCTTTAACAACTAGATTGGTTGACGAGTCTGTTAGGACAACAGCTTCACTAGCTGGATTAAAACATGATGTAGAGGTCATGAGGACCCAAGTCTTAGATCATAATCGTTTACTTAAGGAAGACATTGAAGTAGATATTGCTGAAATGTTAACTGCAAATGTAACGGTTTGGAAAGATGAATGGAACAGGTCAAGTGGGGAACATGTCAATCAGATTCAGGAGCGAATTGAACGAAAACTTGCCAGTACACAGGTAGATATAAATAATGAAGTAGTTCAAATTAGAAAGGATTTGAGTATAAGGATGGATTCGCTATCCGAAAAGCAGGTAGAGGATAGAACTCAAATAGGCCAGGACGTGCAAGCATTAAAAACCGCGTTAGAGGAACAAATTCATAAGGTTGTCTCTGATGTCAATGAAACTACGAGCAAACTTCAGAATTGGAAATTAGGAGAAGCTAGCATGATGGAAACGTATAAAGAAGAGTTGATTAGGAAAGTCATCACGGAAATCACAGATAAGGATCCAGAAGGATTGACTTGTGAAGATAATAGGAATTACGTGAGAAGATGTAACCTCGCTACTGAAGAGAGAGATATTAGTCCTGAGGAACGTATATTCAGATTCCGGGAAGAAGAAGAGGATAGGAATATTGAACCTGAATGGAAATATCGTGATAGTGGGAAGAATTACATGGATTCATATCCAAGAAATGTGACAGTCTTCCGAAACTTTGAGGACAAGCCTCAGAAATTTAGTAATACAGATAGTCTAACACCGATAGAGTATATCAGAAACCTGAAAGACTATTTTATTGAAGCCCATATTCCTAGAGAAAGAGAAATGAGAATCGTAGAAAGATTTCTAGCTGGAGGACCCCTTGAGTGGTTCAGTGAATTTCGGTACACTTTTAGTAATTTCGATGAATTTGCAGAGGCACTGATAAAACGATTCTGGTCAATAGAAGCACAAAATTCATTAAGAGCTGAGGTATACCCGAGGAAGTATTCGGGTACTCTTCCAACACGGTACGCTGATTTCTTCACGAGCCAGTTATCGCGCTTGAGATTCTTACAACCCCCATTGTCGACAGAGCAGTTGATAGATGCTATTTCTCGTATGCTACCTGTGGAGGTGAGAAGGCTTATTATATCGTCAAATATCAGGTATTTGACCTGTATGGACGAACTATTGAGAAGGCTTGACTACACGAGTCCAATGCCAAATTTGTTTCAAAAAGGTCAGAGGCACGAATTCAAAGACATTAATACAGTCTACATGGATCAAGTTCAGCAAACTGATACGCCTGCTGAAGAGAAAACTGAAAATGTAGGTCCTCACAGGAACAATTATTTTCGCAACAACGGATCACAAGGTTACCGTCCATATCAGCAAAGACGAGGCTGGAATAACAATAGAGGGAACTATAATAACGGAAGAGGTAGATATTATAATAACAATGGGTACAATAGGAACTACAACAGAAATAACCAGTACCAGAATCGGAATCAGAATTCTCAAGGTCAGGTTATGACACCGGACAAGTATCAAGAGAGAGAGAAAGAAAGTCAGCAGTATTTGAAGGAATTAAGAGAGAAGGAAGCTGAAAACCAGAAGAAAAGACAGGATGTAGTGATCGATCCTGGTCCTTCTACAAGCCAGCAGAATTTGGAAAACAGGAACACAGGACAGAAGAGAAAGTAGAGAGGAAAGAATGCATTAGCCACACACAACCCAGAGAAGAAGAGACTTATGATTATGGAACATAGAGGAAATATCATACAAGAGTAGAATTATAATTCAATTTCGTGTTCAAGTGAATTCAGATATTTATAACAGAGTTTAAAAACAATTTGCAACTGTTTTTAAAACGTGGTGAAGGGAGAATGCCCCCGTAAATTGAATTATACTGAGACCACGGTGGCTGTATTGGCATATGTGAATAAAGTTATGGCCGTCATAGTTGTGACGTGTATATTCATGACGTAGGCACGGATGACGCAGACTTCATGCAAGTAGGCTGGATGAGCTGAGATTCTTGGTGACGTCATGATTTTGTTCGAGAAGGATCTGAGATTTACGACGCAGTCGCAGGGAAACAAGGAATTGTGCTGAGGAAGAAGTTACGCTATTGGAGGAGAGGCTCGAACCAATGAATGATAGTTTGGAGGGAGACGGAGATTACTGAAATTACCATATTTAATTACTTTTGGCATGCAGAATTGTGGAAATCTTTTTTCAGTTATGGCATTGATTTGGAATTTTGAAGAAATTAATTATGAGTTTTTGAAATTTGAAAATCCGTCAAGTATAGCCAAAGTTAGAACTTCTAGCATTGACGGAGGAACAAGCTATGGTAGGGATGAATACGCCCCTTAAGAAGTTGATAAAAGGCCTTGCCCAGCAGAGAGGAAGTTCTCATGTCTCATGTCTCAAGTCTCATGGCTCATTTTTCTGATTCTCATATTGTCAGACTTCGAGTTCTTAAGTGAAGCAAGTCGTCATTAGCAAGTGTGGCAGAGCCCACAGCATCGAACAAGCACTGAGTGTGCAGCAGTGCAATTTTACGGTTACTAAAACTAGGCGAAGTTGGAGCGCACACATAAACGAGTCTACAAGATTATCTATCAAAAGTTAGATACTGCATTTATGCTAATTCAATTGTGCATTACAATATTGAGGCCTGTACGAAAGTTGAACCTTTTCACTATTATACTTTGGAAGATATTCGCATTTTAAGACTGCAGACAAAAGTGATTTTCTCGACACCTGAGAAGCACTTTTATAATACCACATTCTACGCTACGGCTGACACATGTATTGCAACCGTGATACTGAAGATTACATTTGGTGATACAACGCTACATTCTACAATGGAACTATATAATCTGGCAGTACTTTCGACTATTATTATAACGGAAGTGGAGATGGAAGACTAAAACTTTAATGCAATTGGGACATATATCAATGGAGTGAAATAGCAACATGGAGCTTCGTTAATCGTCATTCTACGAAAGCGAGCATGTAGTGAACATCCAACTACACTCATGCATCGTAATCCATCGCTGAATTACATCAAATGGCAGTGGAAATATCTTCATACTCCACAATTATGAACATTTCTGCGGAAATAATTGCAATAAACTTCATGGCGAATTTCTACCAGAACTTCAGGGAACTTTCAAGAGAGGCCAGGGTGGACCCGGCTCACACAGAAGAGTTTTGCCAGAAGGATGTCTATCGTCTACACGGAGCAGTGCAATTTCCGGAGGAGGAAACTATTCGATTCTCCGAGGGCGCAGGCTCCAGGTTCGAGGTCGGAGCACATCTTTACGGTGGTGAAATGGAACCAACAGCAGTCTTCTTTGGAAATTTTCCTCTAGAACTTCAATCAACAGATAAGGTAGTCGTGAACGTTTCTTGATTTATTTGAGCCATTTAGCGATATCTGAGCAACCATTTTTCCCATATTTTCTGTCCCATATATTTTGCCCCATATTCTTGCTTGATATTTCTGTACTCTGTACACTTTGCTGATTTATGCCTTTTTCTACGATTTATTGAGACATTATTATGTCATTGGCATATTTAAATAATTTTGGATCAGTTGAGACTGATATTATATACTCTTTCAGTAATTTGCATATTTTTGTAGTCACGATTTGACTGTAGAGTTAACGATTTTCTATGGCAAATTTGAATTCAAACAGCGTGTCTTTTTATTAAAGTAATTCTTTTCAGTAAATTACTTTGACCAATTTTCTGTCATCCTCAAGAAAGAAGAATGATTAAAAGATTTTAGAGCGTTAAAATCTACTACTTTATCGACGATCTTGGAAATACTAGTCGTTTTATGAACATGATTGCAACATAGACATTTATCGTCAATTCTGAAATACCATTGCATTATAGACAATTTTATGAAATATGAACTTTGAGTTAGATTTATTGAGTACACTATGGTAATGAACATTTGATAGGAGTTTTTCTCAATTGTAGATTGGAACAATAATGTTGGCAGTCCACAGTCTAATTGTATTCTATTCGACTATTTATGCAGTTTAGATGAACTTTGATTGAAGATAGTATTTTTATACTGCGATACTTTGATGATATTAATCTCAATTTTGATAGACCAGGGAGGCGTGTCTAATCGTATTTGCTATTAAATTTATTTGTGATTGGCAAATTTTTACTTCATATTGATTCATGAATGAAACCCACGAAGGTTAAATGTAATAACAGTTTTTGATACAATTGATGAATATAAGAATTTTTAAAGAGGAACTATGGATGTATAATCGTTAGTTCAGTGGACGTGTAAAAGTCGCTGATGAATAATGCCCTGTAATAAGTGAAGGAGGTTCCCACAGTAATATTGATGATGATGATGAATTTATAAGTGGAGGTTTTTTGTGTGTATTGTGGAAGATTTTGATGCCATATATATTGAGATATATGATGAATTATGGGCCAATTTTTGTGCAATTTTGTGCGTTTTGAGCGAGGTATTTTTCCGCTGAGTGTATTGTTCAGGTTCATTGAAAATTATTCATGTGAAGTTACTATTAAAATTAACAAGAGTGTTTAAATAATTTGAGATAAAGATTTTGAATGGAGGTTACCGTCACAAATAATAATAATTATTAAATCTTATTAAACCTGAATATAAAATTTAAATATAACTAACCTTCATTGGTCGATTATATCACCACGATTTAAGTAATTATCAACCGGATAAACGTGTGGTTTAATGTATTTCTAATATAAATAATATAAATAATGTAAATAACTATGTGAATATCTTTAATAATAATTTGAAACGAACGGGATTAATAGAGGCGTGTATAAATTTTTCAATTGTCGTTTGACAATGTTATAAACAATTTAAAATGTTATAAATAATTAATGAACTTTTTGTTATAACATTAAGCGTTTTCGTTATTATACTTTAAACAACGCTAGTTCAACAATTGGATTATACAATTAAACAAGATTTGGGATTATTAGAGTAATCCATTGATATTTGAACGGAGCATTTAAAAGATTTGCGTGATAATATTTGAGTTGAGATGTGAACATTTAAAGTGTTTTGAAAAGGAGCTAGGCTCTGAGGTAACTAGCATATGCTAACATTGGCTGGACAGGTGTGTCCATTTGACGAAGCAAGCATGCGACACGGTGCAGGGTGTATCGCAGGTGGCCAGATAACTGAATGCTAGAGGCCAAGGTCATCTACATAGCAGCCTTGCGGTTATAAATAAAATGTGAAGTTCATGAACAAGGAAACAAATGCTATATGTCTCGTCCCAGCTCCCCTATCCCTTCCAATGTGCAATGTTGTTATTATTACGTTCTTTTGAGCTAGAGAAAGCTGAACTTTTGTATGTGAAGTCTACAAGTCCTACAGGAGGACATGGTTGCATTGACAATGGCTTCTGATTGCCACGTATATTTTGTTGTTAAATTTTGTTAAATTATTCTCTTTATGTGAAATAAATTATTGTGCAGTTTAAAATTTCTTGTTTCCGACTTGGTTCATTTTAAATATCGTGGTGGAGGTTATTGTGAGGGCATACTATTAAGTGATCCAGTTGAAAACCCAGACCCGAGATTAAATTGAATAGGTAAGTAAAAGGTAAGTATGAACCCCCGTATATTTTGGTGTGTTCCACAATAATTTCATGTTAACTACTGTGCTCTAATCTCGGTAGTATCTGTCAGTGCCATTTTCATTGAGGTAGCTGTGCCGGTGCGATTGATTATTGGCAATCCGATTGAGGGGGGCGGATATCTGACAGCCTACTATCCGGATTATCGGGGACAGTAGGATTGGCACCGCAATTTCGTGGGGCTCGACAAAACTGGATTACCAGGTTGAACGCCAGTTGGATTGGTGCAATCAACGTGTGGAGTGTTCGAATAATATTGGATTACCAAGTTATCGATGTCTATGGGATTGTGAAGACTCAAATAAAGAAGTTGATTCTTTGTTAGATGTCTTGGCCAATTGTAGAATTTGAGAGTGTGATTATATAGGGATTAAATGTTGTATTGTATTAGGAAAATTACACTCAGAAAAGATCAGATCTTATACAACCTGAGAGAGGTTAAATAGGCTGGAAACTTAGAAAAATCGCCTATGATCTGGAGTCTTATTTTATTTGACCGGCTTATGACATGTTTAGTCATATTAAAGATAAAATTAAACTATTTGGATTGTAAATGTAAATTATTTGTGTTAGGATATTTAAAATGAACCAAGGAAATTTGAACATGTGCTTGAGTTTGTTTCAACATGAAGTGTCTACGAAAGTTAATTATAAGGTAATTATAAGTTACATTTAAGACAGAAAATTGCTCAAACATATATATGGTGAAAGATGTTGCTCAGATGTTGTTATCTTGCTCTGTTTGATGTATGTCCCTAACGCAGTCTATTATTGAAATATTATTGAGATGGCAGATGAGAGTATGAGAAATATGTTGGAGGAGATGGAAGCTAAGAATGCTAGTCGAATGAAGCAGATGATGGAGGAGAATGCTAGTAATTTGTCTATTAGGCTGGATGAAAGTGTGAGGGAGATGGAAGCTAGGAATACTAGTCGAATGGAGGAGACTATGAAAGTTCTTCAGACCAGTTCTGCAAACTTGGAAAATAATGTGTCGCGTTTACAGACCAGTACCCAGGGAATCCAGAATGCCGTGACTGACATTCTCAAGGATGTCTCGGATGTTAAAGTAGATTTATCCAATGTCCATAAAGATGTTTCCAATGTACAGGGAAAAGTTGACTCAGTCCAGAAAGACCTTACTATGTTGAATCTTGATGTTGCTAATGTCCGGGGTGATATTTCATCTGCTAGAGCAGAAGTAATCGTTGTTAGGAATGATGTTGCTACTGTACAAGACAAGGTAGAAGAAGTTCAAAGAGAGATTAGAAATGTTCGAACCGATGTGTCAAACGTTCAAGTAGACATAAATAATATTCATTCTGATGTTAATGATATGCAAAGCGATATCAATAAGATGCAAATAGAAGTTAATACATTTTTTGTAGACATTGCCAAAGTTCAAACTGATGTTAATAAGGTTAGAGAAGAAATTGAAACCTCAAAAACGCTTTGTACGCGTAACATTAGTGCTTTAACAACTAGATTGGTTGACGAGTCTGTTAGGACAACAGCTTCACTAGCTGGATTAAAACATGATGTAGAGGTCATGAGGACCCAAGTCTTAGATCATAATCGTTTACTTAAGGAAGACATTGAAGTAGATATTGCTGAAATGTTAACTGCAAATGTAACGGTTTGGAAAGATGAATGGAACAGGTCAAGTGGGGAACATGTCAATCAGATTCAGGAGCGAATTGAACGAAAACTTGCCAGTACACAGGTAGATATAAATAATGAAGTAGTTCAAATTAGAAAGGATTTGAGTATAAGGATGGATTCGCTATCCGAAAAGCAGGTAGAGGATAGAACTCAAATAGGCCAGGACGTGCAAGCATTAAAAACCGCGTTAGAGGAACAAATTCATAAGGTTGTCTCTGATGTCAATGAAACTACGAGCAAACTTCAGAATTGGAAATTAGGAGAAGCTAGCATGATGGAAACGTATAAAGAAGAGTTGATTAGGAAAGTCATCACGGAAATCACAGATAAGGATCCAGAAGGATTGACTTGTGAAGATAATAGGAATTACGTGAGAAGATGTAACCTCGCTACTGAAGAGAGAGATATTAGTCCTGAGGAACGTATATTCAGATTCCGGGAAGAAGAAGAGGATAGGAATATTGAACCTGAATGGAAATATCGTGATAGTGGGAAGAATTACATGGATTCATATCCAAGAAATGTGACAGTCTTCCGAAACTTTGAGGACAAGCCTCAGAAATTTAGTAATACAGATAGTCTAACACCGATAGAGTATATCAGAAACCTGAAAGACTATTTTATTGAAGCCCATATTCCTAGAGAAAGAGAAATGAGAATCGTAGAAAGATTTCTAGCTGGAGGACCCCTTGAGTGGTTCAGTGAATTTCGGTACACTTTTAGTAATTTCGATGAATTTGCAGAGGCACTGATAAAACGATTCTGGTCAATAGAAGCACAAAATTCATTAAGAGCTGAGGTATACTCGAGGAAGTATTCGGGTACTCTTCCAACACGGTACGCTGATTTCTTCACGAGCCAGTTATCGCGCTTGAGATTCTTACAACCCCCATTGTCGACAGAGCAGTTGATAGATGCTATTTCTCGTATGCTACCTGTGGAGGTGAGAAGGCTTATTATATCGTCAAATATCAGGTATTTGACCTGTATGGACGAACTATTGAGAAGGCTTGACTACACGAGTCCAATGCCAAATTTGGTTCAAAAAGGTCAGAGGCACGAATTCAAAGACATTAATACAGTCTACATGGATCAAGTTCAGCAAACTGATACGCCTGCTGAAGAGAAAACTGAAAATGTAGGTCCTCACAGAAACAATTATTTTCGCAACAACGGATCACAAGGTTACCGTCCATATCAGCAAAGACGAGGCTGGAATAACAATAGAGGGAACTATAATAACGGAAGAGGTAGATATTATAATAACAATGGGTACAATAGGAACTACAACAGAAATAACCAGTACCAGAATCGGAATCAGAATTCTCAAGGTCAGGTTATGACACCGGACAAGTATCAAGAGAGAGAGAAAGAAAGTCAGCAGTATTTGAAGGAATTAAGAGAGAAGGAGGCTGAAAACCAGAAGAAAAGACAGGATGTAGTGATCGATCCTGGTCCTTCTACAAGCCAGCAGAATTTGGAAAACAGGAATACAGGACAGAAGAGAAAGTAGAGAGGAAAGAATGCATTAGCCACACACAACCCAGAGAAGAAGAGACTTATGATTATGGAACATAGAGGAAATATCATACAAGAGTAGAATTATAATTCAATTTCGTGTTCAAGTGAATTCAGATATTTATAACAGAGTTTAAAAACAATTTGCAACTGTTTTTAAAACGTGGTGAAGGGAGAATGCCCCCGTAAATTGAATTATACTGAGACCACGGTGGCTGTATTGGCATATGTGAATAAAGTTATGGCCGTCATAGTTGTGACGTGTATATTCATGACGTAGGCACGGATGACGCAGACTTCATGCAAGTAGGCTGGATGAGCTGAGATTCTTGGTGATGTCATGATTTTGTTCGAGAAGGATCTGAGATTTACGACGCAGTCGCAGGGAAACAAGGAATTGTGCTGAGGAAGAAGTTACGCTATTGGAGGAGAGGCTCGAACCAATGAATGATAGTTTGGAGGGAGACGGAGATTACTGAAATTACCATATTTAATTACTTTTGGCATGCAGAATTGTGGAAATCTTTTTTCAGTTATGGCATTGATTTGGAATTTTGAAGAAATTAATTATGAGTTTTTGAAATTTGAAAATCCGTCAAGTATAGCCAAAGTTAGAACTTCTAGCATTGACGGAGGAACAAGCTATGGTAGGGATGAATACGCCCCTTAAGAAGTTGATAAAAGGCCTTGCCCAGCAGAGAGGAAGTTCTCATGTCTCATGTCTCAAGTCTCATGGCTCATTTTTCTGATTCTCATATTGTCAGACTTCGAGTTCTTAAGTGAAGCAAGTCGTCATTAGCAAGTGTGGCAGAGCCCACAGCATCGAACAAGCACTGAGTGTGCAGCAGTGCAATTTTACGGTTACTAAAACTAGGCGAAGTTGGAGCGCACACATAAACGAGTCTACAAGATTATCTATCAAAAGTTAGATACTGCATTTATGCTAATTCAATTGTGCATTACAATATTGAGGCCTGTACGAAAGTTGAACCTTTTCACTATTATACTTTGGAAGATATTCGCATTTTAAGACTGCAGACAAAAGTGATTTTCTCGACACCTGAGAAGCACTTTTATAATACCACATTCTACGCTACGGCTGACACATGTATTGCAACCGTGATACTGAAGATTACATTTGGTGATACAACGCTACATTCTACAATGGAACTATATAATCTGGCAGTACTTTCGACTATTATTATAACGGAAGTGGAGATGGAAGACTAAAACTTTAATGCAATTGGGACATATATCAATGGAGTGAAATAGCAACATGGAGCTTCGTTAATCGTCATTCTACGAAAGCGAGCATGTAGTGAACATCCAACTACACTCATGCATCGTAATCCATCGCTGAATTACATCAAATGGCAGTGGAAATATCTTCATACTCCACAATTATGAACATTTCTGCGGAAATAATTGCAATAAACTTCATGGCGAATTTCTACCAGAACTTCAGGGAACTTTCAAGAGAGGCCAGGGTGGACCCGGCTCACACAGAAGAGTTTTGCCAGAAGGATGTCTATCGTCTACACGGAGCAGTGCAATTTCCGGAGGAGGAAACTATTCGATTCTCCGAGGGCGCAGGCTCCAGGTTCGAGGTCGGAGCACATCTTTACGGTGGTGAAATGGAACCAACAGCAGTCTTCTTTGGAAATTTTCCTCTAGAACTTCAATCAACAGATAAGGTAGTCGTGAACATTTCTTGATTTATTTGAGCCATTTAGCGATATCTGAGCAACCATTTTTCCCATATTTTCTGTCCCATATATTTTGCCCCATATTCTTGCTTGATATTTCTGTACTCTGTACACTTTGCTGATTTATGCCTTTTTCTACGATTTATTGAGACATTATTATGTCATTGGCATATTTAAATAATTTTGGATCAGTTGAGACTGATATTATATACTCTTTCAGTAATTTGCATATTTTTGTAGTCACGATTTGACTGTAGAGTTAACGATTTTCTATGGCAAATTTGAATTCAAACAGCGTGTCTTTTTATTAAAGTAATTCTTTTCAGTAAATTACTTTGACCAATTTTCTGTCATCCTCAAGAAAGAAGAATGATTAAAAGATTTTAGAGCGTTAAAATCTACTACTTTATCGACGATCTTGGAAATACTAGTCGTTTTATGAACATGATTGCAACATAGACATTTATCGTCAATTCTGAAATACCATTGCATTATAGACAATTTTATGAAATATGAACTTTGAGTTAGATTTATTGAGTACACTATGGTAATGAACATTTGATAGGAGTTTTTCTCAATTGTAGATTGGAACAATAATGTTGGCAGTCCACAGTCTAATTGTATTCTATTCGACTATTTATGCAGTTTAGATGAACTTTGATTGAAGATAGTATTTTTATACTGCGATACTTTGATGATATTAATCTCAATTTTGATAGACCAGGGAGGCGTGTCTAATCGTATTTGCTATTAAATTTATTTGTGACTGGCAAATTTTTACTTCATATTGATTCATGAATGAAACCCACGAAGGTTAAATATAATAACAGTTTTTGATACAATTGATGAATATAAGAATTTTTAAAGAGGAACTATGGATGTATAATCGTTAGTTCAGTGGACGTGTAAAAGTCGCTGATGAATAATGCCCTGTAATAAGTGAAGGAGGTTCCCACAGTAATATTGATGATGATGATGAATTTATAAGTGGAGGTTTTTTGTGTGTATTGTGGAAGATTTTGATGCCATATATATTGAGATATATGATGAATTATGGGCCAATTTTTGTGCAATTTTGTGCGTTTTGAGCGAGGTATTTTTCCGCTGAGTGTATTGGTCAGGTTCATTGAAAATTATTCATGTGAAGTTACTGTTAAAATTAACAAGAGTGTTTAAATAATTTGAGATAAAGATTTTGAATGGAGGTTACCGTCACAAATAATAATAATTATTAAATCTTATTAAACCTGAATATAAAATTTAAATATAACTAACCTTCATTGGTCGATTATATCACCACGATTTAAGTAATTATCAACCGGATAAACGTGTGGTTTAATGTATTTCTAATATAAATAATATAAATAATGTAAATAACTATGTGAATATCTTTAATAATAATTTGAAACGAACGGGATTAATAGAGGCGTGTATAAATTTTTCAATTGTCGTTTGACAATGTTATAAACAATTTAAAATGTTATAAATAATTAATGAACTTTTTGTTATAACATTAAGCGTTTTCGTTGTTATACTTTAAACAACGCTAGTTCAACAATTGGATTATACAATTAAACAAGATTTGGGATTATTAGAGTAATCCATTGATATTTGAACGGAGCATTTAAAAGATTTGCGTGATAATATTTGAGTTGAGATGTGAACATTTAAAGTGTTTTGAAAAGGAGCTAGGCTCTGAGGTAACTAGCATATGCTAACATTGGCTGGACAGGTGTGTCCATTTGACGAAGCAAGCATGCGACACGGTGCAGGGTGTATCGCAGGTGGCCAGATAACTGAATGCTAGAGGCCAAGGTCATCTACATAGCAGCCTTGCGGTTATAAATAAAATGTGAAGTTCATGAACAAGGAAACAAATGCTATATGTCTCGTCCCAGCTCCCCTATCCCTTCCAATGTGCAATGTTGTTATTATTACGTTCTTTTGAGCTAGAGAAAGCTGAACTTTTGTATGTGAAGTCTACAAGTCCTACAGGAGGACATGGTTGCATTGACAATGGCTTCTGATTGCCACGTATATTTTGTTGTTAAATTTTGTTAAATTATTCTCTTTATGTGAAATAAATTATTGTGCAGTTTAAAATTTCTTGTTTCCGACTTGGTTCATTTTAAATATCGTGGTGGAGGTTATTGTGAGGGCATACTATTAAGTGATCCAGTTGAAAACCCAGACCCGAGATTAAATTGAATAGGTAAGTAAAAGGTAAGTATGAACCCCCGTATATTTTGGTGTGTTCCACAATAATTTCATGTTAACTACTGTGCTCTAATCTCGGTAGTATCTGTCAGTGCCATTTTCATTGAGGTAGCTGTGCCGGTGCGATTGATTATTGGCAATCCGATTGAGGGGGGCGGATATCTGACAGCCTACTATCCGGATTATCGGGGACAGTACCCACCGTAAGGCCACGGCCGCCTCCTTCCCTTTCCTAGCCTATCAATCCCAATCTTCCATCCCTTCCCATCCCTCATGAGGCCCCTGTTCGATTTGCAGGTGAGGCCGCCAGGGCGAAGTGCTGATCACACCTCCCCAGTTGTATCCATCCCGACCAGATGTTCCAAGCTCCAGGACACTGCCCATAGAGGCGGTAGTGGTGAGTTCCCTCGCTGAGTCCGTGGGAACCACCAACCTAGAGGGTAAATTGACTAAATAAAATAATAAAAATAAAAAACAGTATATTATACAAGTGAATATTAAAGCCGAAGAAGGCTTGTGCTACGATATTAGCGAATTTATTGAAAAGTGATTAAAATTGGGCATCGTGGAACACCACATTTTCAACTACGTGTTGTTAGGAATTCGACTTCGTCAAGTGACGATAAAATATGTTAATTACTGTGATTATATAATCAACCAAGTGAATTATTTTAACACTCACTGCAACGAATATTGCCGTAATTGCAAGAGCGATTAATTTCTGTAACGTACAACTTCGATGCCATGTGATTTGTGGATCATTAGAATCTGTGATTGTGAAGCAGATAGAGTGCATGCCCAATTTTTCAATCATCAGCGAAGTGTAGACTGAGTGAGATTCCTACCATATTAAAGCTAGCTTCCGTGAAACTGTGCTACGCTCATTTTCTGAATTTTCCAGTGGTTATTTTCTACTCAAACATGTCACACTTTTATAACCACGTGAACGACGATTTTCATTACACATCACCTGTGGAGATGAGCAGATAAATCTCATGATGTGATGGAGAGTTCCGGAGAAACTTCAGCAAATGACGGAAGAACCATGACTATATCACCAGCTAAGCCAAGGAACATGACGACCGACACAATGGAGAGGAATCTGGTCATATCACGACGACAACGCCGAGGACGAGTTAAGGACATGGTAAAGGATAGAGCCTATGTGGAGGCCCATATTGGACAACCCTTGTCCGGAGACCAAAGCCTAATTATATCCCTCAAGTCGTTGGAACGACTGAGATGTAGACATCCTTTCTTGTGAGTCCGATTAATCTATTCCTTGTGAGGTTATTTTGAGGTGTAGTTTATTGTAGTTAATAGTAGTTAATTGTAGAAGCAACCGAACTTCTTGACAAGCCATAGGTAGGGTTTTGTAATGTTAGAACTAATCTATGTAGTTCACTTTCAGTGATTAGTTAGTCAGCATTGTGATCGATTCCTTTCGATCACGGTGCATTCTGATGGACATCGCTAAGATGTTAGTTCTACCCCTGCTAAGCGTGACTGTAGTCTTTGTTGCTACATTTTGTTCAACCCTAGGTGGGTGATTGTGTGGATAGTTGTTTGGCATGACGACTAGACGTCATGGCCAGTGTTATTTCATAACACCCCTTTTTAAGTTAATGTCTGTAACGCCACTGATTTAGTTAGAACAGTTCGCATCGTTAGGTAGTCAAGTGAAACTACCAATTTTGTCAAATAATGTCATATTTCATTTTGATGTGCTATGAAGCCATCCTGTTCAAGAACAGAACACATTCAGGGAGCAATATTTGTATGCAATCTAGCATCGAACCCTGTAATTGCTACCGTATCATTGGCAAACTTATCAATTGTAAGATTTGCGCCTTTATAATGTTTATTTTGTGTCAGGTGTTTCGACACACAGATATTATTTGGTTATTGTAAGACAAATCAGTTATGAAGTGACATATCTGCATATTTCAAAGAAGTTCAGAATAAGTGGTATTTCTGTATTTTTTTGACTTAATGAACTTGCCACGTCATTGTGTATAGTTTTGATGCGTGATTTTAAGCTTATGCTTGTTCTATTTGTGTATTATATTTGGGACCAGATAACAAGGCCAGTTTTCTGATAGACTTTTTACGAGAAAGTGTTGTTTCATTTCAAAACCGTCCAAGTAGATGACTGTAGTTTGGGAGCGAGACTCCAGAGTCATGGACCGGTTATACGAGTTCCCAGTATGCCACGAGAGCAACACTCATTCAGCGAGACACATGTATCAGACTCTTTGACAATGCTTATAGCACTATTTACTGTTAGATGTTGTGTTTCATACGTAGGTCAATGTCCAGGCCACCATTTTGTAGAAATCACATGTTTTGCTACATTGATCAGATTGGCAAATGCCACATGCTTGCATCGCTATTGAAGCGACTATCTTTCAACTCTATTTGAGAGTGATACACTTTATGTCAAGGTTTATTTGTTGAGATTAAGAGGCTATAAGAGGCGCCTGTGTTAGAGGCTCTTCATATATGTCCAGACTTTGTTTCTGTGGACTAGGTATTTTAAGGGAGGTAACTGAGGTGCATTCCAGGCCTACCCAATTGTACATTAAGTGAGCCGAGAGCCACTAATAACCTGTGTTATTGTTATGTCCGAGCGTGGAGAGCTCGATGATGGTATTTTATAGCAGAGATTGATCTCGCACGAGACCACTACTGCTGATCCCAAGGTATTCAGGATCGTCAACCTATTCGCCATAAACCAACGATAATCTAAACAGAATTTCTAACAATCAAGCACATAATTATTATAAACTGACTAGCTGAAGTACCCGTGCTTCGCTACGCGTCATAAATAAATTAAAATATGAAGGTGACAGTTAAAACAGGGGATAGGCGAGGTGCTGCGCAGAGGGAGATTAAGGATGGAAAAGTTTGTCCAACTACACCGCTCGGCGTTGACCGTGTTTTATAGCACAAATTTAGGTTTTACTCGCTAACGGTTGGAGATACCTTTTGGATAGAAAATTTAATTTTTAACCTCGTACATACCATCAAAAGTTTGCTATTTCTTAGCGTTCTCCTTGTATTTGAAATGGAAATATGAAAGTTTTAAACCAAAGGGTGTAGTGAAGTCACTAAAATGGTCGCCATCTTTAAATAGTACAAAGTATTGAAATCAAAAGTAACCTATATGTTAACCAGGTAAATCAGCTACTTCCATGTAAAATTCATGTAAATCGGACCAGTGGTACTTGCGTGATTGAGTAATACATAGACGCACATCATCTCATTTTTAGCCTCGCTTCGCTCGCGTCATAGTCGTGTCATATTTTTATTAAATGCAATGCAGGTCTAACCCCATTAACACCCCTTTAGAACCTGAATATCCAAAAATCCCTCCTTGGTAGACGTTTTCGACACACAACAAACATATCCCCAAAATATCATTCTTCTAACTTTAATCGTTTGGGTTGGTCGATGAGAGTGAACATCCAAAAATCCTTCCTTAGGGGACGTTTTTCTTCCAGAATTTCACCCCTACCCATAGGCCCCTTAAATTGGATTTATGAAAAAACGGTCGACCACATATTTATTTTATTTATTTATTTATTTATTTTTAAGCTGATTGATATCCTCCGAGTTTCAAACTCCTCGCCAATGTCGTTTAAGAGATACAGGGTCCGTTAGGAATATTTTAACCCCCACTTTTCATCCATTTCACCTCATAATATACACTACATCGAAAAACCATTAGACATGTGTCAGCTTATTTTTAATGATTAGTATATATGCCAAGTATCACATCCCCAAATGAAACCACTCGTGAGAAATTGTTATTCAATGAAATGCACGTTTACCCCCCTTAACACCTATTTAGAACCTGAATATTCAAAACTCTTTCCTTAGTGGACGTTTTCGACATACAACGAACATATCCCCAAAATTTCATGTTTCTAACTTTAATAATTTTGGCTGGTCTATGATGAGTGAGTGAGTCAGTCAGGACATTTCCTTTCATTTATTTTTGATAATTTCACCCCTCCCCATGAACCCCTTAAATTGGATTTATGAAACAAACGGTCGAACACCTATTTACTAATTTAAAGCTGTTTTCCCCCTGAGTTTGATGAGTGAGTAAGTGAGTCAATCAGTTAGGACACTTTCTTTCCTGTTTTTTTTTCCCAGAATTTCACCTCCCTTCAAGGGCCCCTTAAATTGGATTTATGAAAAAAAAAACCAGTCGAACACCTATTTACTTGTATTTTAAGCTGTTCTTTTTCCGCCGAATTTCAAACTTCTCGCCTATGTCCTTTAAGAGATACACGCTCCGTCAAGAATCCCTCAACCCCCAATTTTCACCCCTATCACCTCATAATATACACCACATCGATAAACCCTTAGACATATGTCTGATTATTTTTAATGATTAGTTTATATACCAAATATCACATCCCCTAAGAAACAACTCATGACATATCGTTATTCAATGAAATGCACGTTTACCCCCTTAACATCTCTTTAAAACCCGAATAAACAAAAATTATTCCTTAGTTGACGTTTTCGACATACAGCGAACATATTCCCAAAATTTCATTTTTTCAACTTAAATAGTTTTTGTTGGGCGTGATGAGTGAGTGAGTCAGACAGGGCATTTTCTTTCAATTATTTTTACCAGAATTTCACCCCTCCCCATGGGCCCCTTAAATTGGATTGATGAAAAAACGCTTGAACACCTATTAACTTATTTTTAAAGCTGTATTTTTCCCCTGAGTTTGGTGAGTGAGTGAGTTAGTCAGTTAGGACACTTTCTCTCCTTTTTTCCCCCAGAATTTCACCCCACTCCATTGGCCCCTTAAATTAATTTATGAAAAAACGGTCGAACACCGATTTACTTATCATTTTAGCTGATGTTTTTTCGCTGCGTTTCAAATTTCTCGCCTATGTCGTTTAAGAGATAGGCCTACACGCTCCGTTAGGAATCCTTCAACCCCCACTTTTCACCCCTTTCACCTCATAATAATACACCACATCGAAAAACCCTTAGACACATGTCTGCTTATTTTTAATGATTAGTTTATATGCCGAGTATCACATCCACAAATGAAACCACTCGTGAGATATTGTTATTCAATGAAATTCATGTTTAACCCCCTTAAGACCCCTTTAGAGCCAGAATATCCAAAAATCCTCCCTTAGTGTACGGTTTTGACATACAACGAACATATCCCCAAAATGCCATGTTTCCAACTTCAATATTTTTGGCTGGGCGATGATGAGTGAGTGAATGAGTCAGGACATTTTCTTTCATTTTTTTCCCTTCAGAATTTCACCCCTCCCGATGAACCCCTTCAATTTGATTGATTAAAAAAAAATGTCGAACAGCTATTTACTTACTTTAAAGCAGTTTTTCTCCCTGAGTTTGATGAGTGAGTCAGTCAGTCAATCAGTTAGGACATTTTCTTTCCTGTCCCCCCCCCCAGAATTTCACCCCTCCCCACGGGCCTCTTAAATAGGATTTATGAAAAAACGGTCAAACACATATTTACTTATTTTTATGCTGATTTTTTTCCGCTGAGTTTCAAACTCCTCGCCTATGTCGTTTAGGACATACACGGTCCGTTAGGAATCTTTCAATCCCTACTTTTCACCCCTTTCACCTCATAATATACTCCACATCGAAAAACCCTCAGACACGTGTCTTACTTTTTAATGATGAGTTTATATGCCGTGTATCACATCCCCCCAATGAAACCGATCGGGAGATATTGTTATTCAATGAAATGCAGGTTTAACCCCATTAAGACCCCTTTAGAACCTGAATATCCGAAAATCCTCCCTTAGTAGACTGTTTTGAAATACAATGAACATATCCCCAAACTGTCATGTTTCTAACTTCAATCATTTTGGCTGGGCGATGATGAGTGAGTGAGTGAGTGAGTGAGTCAGGACATTTTCTTTCAATTTTCTTTTTTCAGAATTTAACCCCTCCCCATGAACCCCTTAAATTTGATTTATGAAAAATACTGTCGAACAGCTGTTTACTTACTTTAAAGCAGTTTTTCCCCCTGAGTTTGTTGAGTGAGTGAGTCAGTCAATCAGTTAGGACACTTTCTTTCCTGTTTCTCCCCCCCCCCCCTCCAGAATTTCACCCCACACCATGGGCCCCTTAAATTGGATTTATGATGAAACGGTCAAACACATATTTACTTATTTTTATGCTGATTTTTTCCCGCTGAGTTTCAAACTCCTCGCCTATGTCGTTTAAGAGATACACGCTCCGTTAGGAATCTTTCAATCCCCACTTTTCACCCCTTTCATCTCATAATATACACCACATCGAAAAACCCTCAGACTCGTGTCTTCTTATTTTTAATGATGAGTTTATGTGCCGAGTATCACATCCCCCAATGAAACCAATCGGGAGACATTGCTGTTCAATGAAATGCAGGTATACCCCCTTAACACCCCTTTAGAACCAGAATATCCAAAAATACTCTCTTAGTGGGCATTTGCGGCCCTTGGGGAAGCTGCATACCAAATTTCATTCCAATCCGTTTGATGGTTTCTGAGATTTCGTGATGAATGAATGAGTGAGTGAGTGGTATTTGACAAATATATAGTAGAAGATAGTGTCAAGTCTTTGTTATGCTAAACTCGGTTGACAGTGCTGTGTGAGAAGTTGAGTAACTAACGTGATTTCAAGTAAAGATCCTCATTTTCTATACCGGTAGTGCAGAGCGCAAATGGCATCCAGTCGGCCGTGTCTCGACTTGAGCTATGTTGCCATGGAAACTATCCGCCTTGCCATTCCTTCATGAGTATATTTTATGATTTGATTAGCATGTGCTGGAGTGCAAAAGGGTCGAAATCAGAAGAATGAGAAAGACTATCGTAAATTCATGTAGCCAGCGGTTCCTTCTGGGTCCTAAACTATGTGTATGCAAAATTTGGTTGAGATTGGTGGAATGGTGTAGATTTGTATACGGAACAGATCCACATACCCACATACATAGAGACTTTCACTTTTATATATTAGATGATAACTAATTGTTTGTTGCATTTAACCTTGATTTACTTGCATTTTGGACCTGCTGGCCGACACCTGCTTTTGTGCACGCTTCTTTATGGAAGTAATCTAGGAGAGATGACACTAATTTTTATCGACGGAGTGCTTGCTTAACCTATAGTTAGTAGCTGGTGGAGCTCGAGCCTCATGCGATGTTAGACGTTGTTTTCACTACGCATTCGCCACCGTAAATGACATGCACTTAGATGACACTGGTTTACAAAGAGTAACCCAAGGCGAAGGCAGGAATAATATTGATTGTGGTCTTGTTGTTATTTATTGTATTGTATAAAATCCCCATGTTTACCTTTCTTAGATTGTAAGAGGGCATTTAATGTTTTTTTTGACGGCTTGTCGTGTAGATTTGTAAGGGGGAGGTACACCATTCGCTAGTATAATTTTTTGAATTTTCAATATTTTATTTTTCTGAAGCCCTATGATTTAGAAAAATGAAAATTTACAGGTTTAGTATTTATAACTTATATACTGTTAAAACATTATAAAATTTTAAAAAAGTTATCCATTGGTCTTCAGTAGACTGTAAAACTTCCTTGCGTAATTTGTGCAGTCACGCAGCGTTTACACAATAACTACCCCAATTATGTAATTATTTGAATATTTTTCTTGCGTTGCTTGTAAGACCCAAGGCTACAACATACACTAGAATCTTAGACATCGCATAAGAAACAATATTTATTTTCGATTATTTAAATAAGTTGAGGAAAAATTTGAATATTTATTTTGAAAAATATTTTTTTTAAATGTAATGGAACATGTTATGTGACAGATCCTAGTACATGTTGTTGGCATGATTAAACTTCACACTCATGCAAAATAGTATTGCAGTAGCTAAAAAAATAAGAGAGTTATGCTGAAAACGCTGTGTAAAAAATGAAAGTTGAGAAAATGCATGATAAACATACCAAAGGGTTGTATGTCCATTAAAACTTCCCTGCTTCATACACAGGGCCCTCTTTCTGGATCAGTTTGGCCTCCTCTTCCAACCTCAGTCTCTTTTTGCATTTCCTTGCTTCTTTTGTAGTCTACAGAACCCTTTTATTTGCCGAAAGTATGCGTTTCTCATCTTCATCTCGCAGGAACTGGGAGCAGTATGTTCCCACCACAAGCCCTAACTGCTGCAACACTTTAATTCTAGCCCTCATTCCATCATTAAAAGTCATGGTAGCATCATTAACACCAATCTGAACAGTTCTTCTTCCAGAAAACATTGTTTTAGGGCATATCTTCCAGATTTTAGAGTTCAATGACTCATTATTATTTTGTGTGTGGCCACCAACACATCTTGTCAACAGTTCGGTTTCCACAAGATTCTTGAAAACAGGTTTGATTGTCTCCATAATGGCAGGGGCTAGATTATTTTTGTGCTTATACTTGTCTGCATTGCCTTGTACCACAGCCTGCTGGTAAAGACACCAAGAGTCTAGACCTTTTGGACAAAAGTAATGCTGCGGGTAATCATCTGTGGAAGCCTTGAGGTACCATATGGCCCAGATGGCTGTTCTCATATTATCTACAGATAAGCTATTAGCTCTAATGGCATTCCCATAATAGACAGTGAGGGTATTTATCACAGAATCAGTCAGTCTGTTTTTGCCACCGAGTGGCTTCCCATCGCTTAAATTTTTCCCTCTCATATTCTCCTTCACTTTTCTCAACTGAGACCCCAGCCTTTTCTGGACATGGCCAACACATTCCCTTTTCACTATATTAATATCTGTCCCATATGGCTGGTCATCAGAAACAGACTTGTAGCTCTTGGTATCTCCATCCCCAATATAATTGACATACCGTAAATTGTGACTGGCTACACTTCGGCTGAAAATCATTTTCATCCCCTCCACCTCCATGCTGCCTGCACTTCCTTTGTGGTTGATGTCACAGACCTCTTCATGTACCTCCCTCCACTCTTGATAAGCTAGGGTGCCAGTCTTGCCTTTCCACTGATCACATCCTTTGCAAGATGATGACAGAACCTCTATATCTATCACTTTTCCCAGTTTTTGCACCTATAACAGTGCACACACCATGTAGTGAACTGTGACCCCTCGTTAACCATGTGCCATCACAGCTTACAGATACATCCCTACTGCGTGTAAGACGTGCTTCCCTTTCAGCAGCCTTACTTAGAGATTCTTTAGCTACTTGGTTGCTGGCAGACAGAATCCGCTGGTATACCAGCGAGTAAGTGGACTTCTTTACAGGTGGTGGTAAATTCATTAGGCCCCAAAACATACCTAATCCTGCTAAACCTTGCCCTAAACACCTCATAGCATATATTACACGCCTGTTTATGGAGTAAACATGGTTGTTCGTTAGTAATTTATGGCTGCTGTCAAAGGAACCAATTACACCACATTTCTGGCACACTATTGTTACATCACAACATAAACCTACTATTGTATGAATACTGAGTTTCACATTTCCCCCACATACACACCATCACTACTGCTATTGCCACAGTCTTTGGGAAGCTTCTTGGCTGAGGCACTTTTTAGGTTAGGTGAATCGTGAATGATCGCATTTGCAGTTGTATGCCTATTTCCACGGAAATTCACTTTCTTATGCCTATATACTGCTTTCCGTTTACCCATTTCGAAGTTATGAACACAGCCACTTTCAAAAACTGTACTGAAACACAGGTGAACAATTTTTTTCTTTCTCACAAGTTAACATGTGTTCCATTACCGCGGAAACAAAATTATATTGGTAAACAAAAGCATCACGTGACTTCCTGTTCCAGAGATACAAAGAGAAATGTACTACGGAGCATGCCTGAGAGAGATTTAGAAGCACCAGTCTTCAATAGGAGGGAAGTAATACAATCCAAGGCGGCGCTGAGACGTGAGCGTGACAGTGCTTCAGATCAGCTGACACCTATTTATATTTTACGTTATATCTCTTAAACTATTAAAGATTTCTTAAAAATTATTTCACTATTGGAAAGAGCAAAGTCTATTAATCATTTTAGGATCTGTACCTCCCCCCTTGTTTTGTTTTACGTACGTCATCGCCGTAAATTTTTTATTAATTGTTAGGAATTACCTAGATTATTTAACACTAAGGAAATGGTATCATCCTAACTTATATTTGTTATTGCTACCCTGTTAAATGTAAATTCCGTTATTAGCTTATTTTTGTAACTTGACTTATGGTTTATTGCCGTACCATTTTCCTAGCGTTGCTGTTGTTGCTTAACTTTGTAAAATAGATCTTTCGCGAGGGTTTATCGTAGTTTACAGGTAGGGTCCTGATCTTTATTTTTGTTTATTTATTAGCTTGCGGATTAGCCGATAGAAACCCACCGAACTAGGCTAGGTGCCTGCATATTTTGAATAAATATTTCTACAAGTTTTTCTTAAGCCTGGAAGTTTATTTCTCAGTCTAGCTTTAGGAGGTGTATTTTCTTAGGCTGTCTATGACCTTTTTAGCAACCATGTTACCACGGATCCCTTGGATCATGGAATCTCGTGCCGCTATGGCCTATACGAAATTCACCTGATCATCATGGCACATGGGTCCGGCAGGTGAGGTGTTTGGGATGTCATTTCGGTTGTTGGCAACCCTGATAGCTCCTCTGACGGGCACAGTATACAAATTTTGGTTCAGATCGGTGAAAATGTGTAGAATTGTGCCAAAGGGCCTAAATGCAGGGAATGGACTGGTCTGTCATAAATTTCATGCAGACAGAGTTACTCGCAGGGTTCCAAAGGGTAAGTATACAAATTTTGGTTCAGATCGGTGAAACGGTGCACGTATCACTAACCATAACGACAGCGCATAAGGATAGAGCTGTTTGGGAGCGCTTTTTCTACCGACTTACTAAACAAAAATCAATCTTTAAGGTTACCTGAGAGGTGTAGCCTAGTGCTACATAGTCTCAACTATTCTTCTTGAATTTGGCTATCATATAAAAGAAGAATTTCTGAATCGGACACAAACTCTTCGGCTTTATTAAATTAGTATAGATATGAGCCGAGATTACTTCTAAAGTTTCAATTTTGTATTTTGAGAAATTCTAGAGGAAAGAAATTGTTAAGTAATAGATTTTAGCGAGAAACTGGAGTTTTATCCACTAGCTGAGGAAAAAGCAATAGCTTAGGTTTTAGGGCAGGGTACACTCCAATACTGCACTATCATTTTTGCTGTCTTGCTATTTTAATGTCTATTGTCTAATAGAGAGGAAAATAGAAACGAAATTACACAAGTGGGTTTATTAATCGAACGCGCGAGTACGGGAAATTACAAGGCAATTAGCTTCAAAAATGAATTTTGAAGAAAATAAATATACCGTTACAAAGCGAATGGTCGTCTGAATAATATGATGTATGAAATAACATTTCCACGTTTTTAAGAATTTCAGCTTTGAACACTGAAAATGGCTTATAAGAATCAGCCAATCATACACGCTTCACTTGTGTGATTATTTCAAGAGTGAACCCCAAACTAGTCACAATATACTCTCTAACCAATAACACTTGATCATCTGTTGCAACAGCAGCCTGTCTATTGTGAAAGGGCATTCAAATTATACTGGGAGAAGTGCTTGTACTATAGCAGTGGAATTGATAACTCAACAAGTTCATTCCTCTGAGCTGTCATACGTATCAAGATTGTATTTAAGACTAATCATCGATCCTTCATTATAGAAAATTTAAAAAAGAAGAATTCTCCCATACGATAATGTGTTATCCCTAGGTTCCATAAATATATAGTTTAAAGAGAATTTGCTGCTGTTTAACTAATTAAGACCACCTCATGGTGTCACGGCTAGTATTCTTAGCTGCCACCCCGGGTTCGATCCCGGCACTGCCAATAATTTAAAATTATGGTTTGAGAGCTTGAACGCGGTACACTTAGCCTCGTGAGGCAAAGTTGAGAAGAATTCGATTCGATTCCCAACTTAGACATCCTTGAAGTGGTATTCCGTGGTTTCCCATTTCTACTCGAGGCAAATTCCGGGATGGGTCCCAATTTAATGCCACGGCCACCTCATTCCCAATCCTCATCTGAGTTACAATTACACATACACAGGGTATTATACAAATTCTACACATATCCAAGTGGATATGATCTCGATGTCCAAGCCCTTCAAGTGAAACAACAACAACAAAAACACAACAACTGTTCAGCTAATTTATATTCATTTTAATCATCACTATGCACGATTTTCCTTTTGTCAGCTTGCGTTTCTCGTTCAATATTTCAATATATTTTTCATTCCCACCACTTAAATGCTGCAGTCTGATTCTCACCGACACATGTGTGTGGGTTGTTAGAGGAGAGACCACATAAGTCTACATTTTGGAGTTCCCTTTGATACGATATACGGCATGTTAGCTCTTTTAATGAACCGAGAATGGGACTTCGTTAATTAGTGTCTCTACTGTAAAATATCACCGTGTCCCTCTTTCTAACGTCTTTCAAATGAATCCTTTGTGCCGGCTGACGGCGCATAGCTGCAGTATAGTTAGAAGTCAGTAACGAAAAGTCTACATGTTCATGTATTAATAAACTAGCTGTACCCAGCAGGCCTTGCAATGCCATTCAAGGAAAGAAAGTGTTTGTGATGTAATAGTGTTTATTGAAATATTTTTTGGAAACAAAATATTTTCTTGTTTTTCCATCTGGTGCGTACATGAATAAATTATAAGGCTTTCCGACGCGTGAGCAGGCCACAAATAGCTATCCATGAAAGAAGAATGGATTTTCCAAATTTAGTCCATACACTCGTAGAGATTGCCCCTATGCTTTGTTGATATTCATCGCAAATGAGAGTCTCGTCGGAAACTGCAAACGTTTGGAAACACACAAGAACTGTCACTATGTATAAAATACACTCACTTTGTGTAACGTCTTATGAGCCAACTATCGTAAAATGGATTTACTAATTCAGAAACACTTGTGAGCTTGCACAACTGCTGACCAAAGTTCATTAGTTCAAACGACTCGCGCGCCATCTATTGTGAAATGGATATTGTAAATCAAACACCATGGCGGGCGTGCGCACAACTGCACATCAAAGTTCATGTATTGAAACGATTAGAGCACCAAAACTCATTTGTTATGACCCGCACGCCACCTATTTTGAAATGGATTTACTTGTTAAGAAACTTTCGCAGGCGTCGACACGACAACTAACCAAAGTTCATTTGTTGAAATGATTCGCACGCCAACATTCATTTGTTGAAACTACTCGTGTGCCTCCTATTGTAAAGTAGATTTACTGTCTCATAAACATTCTCGGGAGTGCGCATACCCACTCACCCAAGTTCCATTGCAATCGGATGAATGGTATATGATCGAAGACAGAACCTTGTTGAAACGATTCACGCACCATCACTCATTAGTTACAACTACTCGTGCGCTGCCTATTGTACTGTAAAATGAATTTACTAATTCAGACACCTTCGCGGGAGTGGTCACAACTACTCACCCAAGTGTCATCGCAATCGAATGAATGGTATGTGAACATAGACGGAACTTTTTGTAGCGATTCGCGCACCATCACTCATTTGTCACGCACAGTAGAAATAATGTAGTCACGCACCATCTTTCTGTAGACCAATGGGATTTGCCTAGTGGTGGTGTATTTTATATCTTAGATGCTGGGAACACTACAATAACGTCAATATGACGTCATGTTCCGCCCATAAAACAGTTGACGAATGCTCAGCGAGTGAGCAACATTCCTGCCGTAGTTCATTGAACAAGAAACAAACACAAATATTTACGTAATTTAGCGCATACAATACACTACACTACAGTACACTAGTCATAATGGACAGCAATTTCAATTGTTATTGACCCCTGGAGTCCCTGAAAAGGTATGACAATCATTTGTTATCCAAGGGGAAGTGTAAAAGTCAGATTCTTGTATCGCTCACAATTAATGATCAATCACTCTGCTACTGTTCAAACTTCTCTCCAACTGATCAGTTCTTAAGCACACACCAAACACAAAACATGTATTATGAAACAACGGTCACTTTTATTTTTTCGCTTTCATTTCGATAATATATTCACATACCTTATTTCATCTTCTGGGGGGGACATTATGAATTGTAATTACTAGCCTTGGTCTCTTCTGCACCGACTGTACCGGATCATCATCATCACCATCATCATCATCATGAACCGGCTCCAGTTTCCCGGATGCGATGAATGAGCTCTCTCCATTTCGTTCTCTTCAAGAATGTCTCACCCTCCCCGACCTGCTACAAATCCAGACCCCTCCCAGCAAGATCATTTCTAAACTGGTCGATCCATCTATTCCACGGTCGGCCTCTTGGTCTCTTGCCTTTCAGTTCTTTCTCAAACCACACTCTAGCGGTTCTTTGTGTGTCCATTCTTTTGAGATGAACGAACCATTTCAGCCTGGCTTCAGCACAGATCTCATTAAGAGATTGTTCCACTTGAACAAGGTGGCGTGTCTTATCATTTTGTATTTTGTCCCCCCTTGTCTTTTGAATCACAGTTTTTGAAAACTTCATCTCCACCGCCTGTAGTTTGCTGGTATATCTCTTGGATTGGGTATAGGTTTCTAAGCTATATGTAGTAACAGGTACAAAGAAGCTTTTGAGGAGTATTACTTATAGTTTTGATCATAAAGGACCTCGCTTATCCCAAAGAAGCCCTCTCACGTGATGATAAATCACGTAAATATGTGCTTTTATTTATTGCTCATTTCATAAGGGCAGCCATGCTCGACAGCGTATTTAGTACGTTTAACTGCCGCCAAAGCACTCTCAACGAAGCGCAAACATTGACGTCACTAGTTGCCAACATGTCCGATACAAAATACTCCACACGGCACACGTAACGTGCTAACGGGGCACGGTTGACAAAAACAAACCATTGATCTGGACGCGTTAAGCTGTAATCATTGTCAAACTCCATTGGATAGGACGTGTTAGACTGTAACCATTGTCAAAAACCATTGGATTGGAAGTGTTAGGCTGTAATCATTGTCAAAAACCATTGGATTGGACAAAACGAAGGATAAAATTGTCGGGTTGGGATGCGGTCTTGGCCGCGCGAAACTAGCGGGGCACCGTTGACTTCAAATGTTGAAGAGGGACAGATAAGTATTCAGCCGTTGGAGGAAGGCGCATTGTACAATTACCTTGGATTCCTCCAGTGTAGGTTACACGTCTATAGTTATACAGGGGGTTTGAAAAATAACTCCCTAATTTTATTGTGTCCTAGAATCAGTGCAAAGTGGCATACACTATTCTAGTTTGTGGTGTGTGATTCATCAACTCGCCAAGTTTGCCTCCCCTTCAATTGGCAGGTCTGCTTGATATTGACACGGCCCCAGTGTTTGTTTCCTCTGTTCCAGTGCGGTGCAGAGCAACTCAGTAGCAATGCGTACTCCGTAACTGAAAACGCAGTGTGCTATTTGGGTTGTGAAAACTGAGTCAGTTATAACAGTGCAACGTCATTTTAGACGTCAGAATGGTGGTGAACCACCTACAGCAAAAACTATCAGTCATTGGCTAAAGTCTTTCAAGGAAACCGGTAGTGTTTTAAAAGCGAGATCACCAGGTAGACCGAGAACTTCTGAAAATGATGTTGAACAGATCCGTGTTTCGTGTGTTCGGAGTCCGAAGAAGTCATTGTTTAGACGTAGTCTACAACAAGGAGTTCCTAAAGGTACTGTGTATGATGCTGTACGTAAAAGACTTAAGTTGCGCCCCTACAAATTGCAACTGTTACATGAAATAAACCCTACTGATAAAATCAAAACTTGGAGAGTTGATGAATCACACACCACAAACTAGAATAATGTATGTCACTTTGCACAGATTCTAGGACACATTAAAACTACGGAGTTCTTTTTCAAACACCATGTATAATAGAAGCACATCACTAAGCAATATACTACACAAATTAGAATTTCCCTATCTTCAAAACTGAGCGCTAAACGTCTCATTAAGGCAATTAACACGTTAGTAATACCCCTAGTCATATACTCCTTTAGTATCTTCAGATGGACGCAAACTGAGATACAAGAAACATCGATGCTTTAATCACGCTATCGTATGCACCACCCTTAATTAGCAACAGAGCGCCTTACTCTACCTTGGTCTGAAGGAGGTAGAGCCTACAACAAATATACATTCCAATCACCAAAACAATTGAGAATACTGAATACAGCAAAACTTTTAATACGAGACACTGAGAGGTGTATATTCATTGCGCAAACATTGACGTCACTAGTTGCCAACATGTCCGATACAAAATACACCACACGGCACACGTAACGTACTAACGGGGCACGGTTGACAAAAACACACCATTGATCTGGACGCGTTATGCCGTAATCATTGTCAAAATGCATTGGATAGGACGTGTTAGACTGTAACCATTGTCAAAAACCATTCCATTGGATTGGAAGTGTTAGGCTGTAATCATTGTCAAAAACCATTGGATTGGACAAAACGAAGGATAAAATTGTCGGGTTGAGATGCGGTCTTGGCCGCGCGAAACTAGCGGGGCACCGTTGACTTCAAATGTTGAAGAGGGACAGATAAGTATTCAGCCGTTGGAGGAAGGCGCATTGTACAATTACCTTGGATTCCTCCAGTGTAGGTTACACGTCTATAGTTATACAGGGGGTTTGAAAAATAACTCCCTAATTTTATTGTGTCCTAGAATCAGTGCAAAGTGGCATACACTATTCTAGTTTGTGGTGTGTGATTCATCAACTCGCCAAGTTTGCCTCCCCTTCAATTGGCAGGTCTGCTTGATCTTGACACGGCCCCAGTGTTTGTTTCCTCTGTTCCAGTGCGGTGCAGAGCAACTCAGTAGCAATGCGTACTCCGTAACTGAAAACGCAGTGTGCTATTTGGGTTGTGAAAACTGAGTCAGTTATAACAGTGCAACGTCATTTTAGACGTCAGAATGGTGGTGAACTACCTACAGCAAAAACTATCAGTCATTGGCTAAAGTCTTTCAAGGAAACCGGTAGTGTTTTAAAAGCGAGATCACCAGGTAGACCGAGAACTTCTGAAAATGATGTTGAACAGATCCGTGTTTCGTGTGTTCGGAGTCCGAAGAAGTCATTGTTTAGACGTAGTCTACAACAAGGAGTTCCTAAAGGTACTGTGTATGATGCTGTACGTAAAAGACTTAAGTTGCGCCCCTACAAATTGCAACTGTTACATGAAATAAACCCTACTGATAAAATCAAAACTTGGAGAGTTGATGAATCACACACCACAAACTAGAATAATGTATGTCACTTTGCACAGATTCTAGGACACATTAAAACTACGGAGTTCTTTTTCAAACACCATGTATAATAGAAGCACATCACTAAGCAATATACTACACAAATTAGAATTTCCCTATCTTCAAAACTGAGCGCTAAACGTCTCATTAAGGCAATTAACACGTTAGTAATACCCCTAGTCATATACTCCTTTAGTATCTTAAGATGGACGCAAACTGAGATACAAGAAACATCGATGCTTTAATCACGCTATCGTATGCACGACCCTTAATTAGCAACAGAGCGCCTTACTCTACCTTGGTCTGAAGGAGGTAGAGCCTACAACAAATATACATTCCAATCACCAAAACAATTGAGAATACTGAATACAGCAAAACTTTTAATACGAGACACTGAGAGGTGTATATTCATTGCGCAAACATTGACGTCACTAGTTGCCAACATGTCCGATACAAAATACACCACACGGCACACGTAACGTACTAACGGGGCACGGTTGACAAAAACACACCATTGATCTGGACGCGTTATGCCGTAATCATTGTCAAAATGCATTGGATAGGACGTGTTAGACTGTAACCATTGTCAAAAACCATTCCATTGGATTGGAAGTGTTAGGCTGTAATCATTGTCAAAAACCATTGGATTGGACAAAACGAAGGATAAAATTGTCGGGTTGAGATGCGGTCTTGGCCGCGCGAAACTAGCGGGGCACCGTTGACTTCAAATGTTGAAGAGGGACAGATAAGTATTCAGCCGTTGGAGGAAGGCGCATTGTACAATTACCTTGGATTCCTCCAGTGTAGGTTACACGTCTATAGTTATACAGGGGGTTTGAAAAATAACTCCCTAATTTTATTGTGTCCTAGAATCTGTGCAAAGTGGCATACACTATTCTAGTTTGTGGTGTGTGATTCATCAACTCGCCAAGTTTGCCTCCCCTGCAATTGGCAGGTCTGCTTGATCTTGAGACGGCCCCAGTGTTTGTTTCCTCTGTTCCAGTGCGGTGCAGAGCAACTCAGTAGCAATGCGTACTCCGTAACTGAAAACGCAGTGTGCTATTTGGGTTGTGAAAACTGAGTCAGTTATAACAGTGCAACGTCATTTTAGACGTCAGAATGGTGGTGAACCACCTACAGCAAAAACTATCCGTCATTGGCTAAAGTCTTTCAAGGAAACCGGTAGTGTTTTAAGAGCGAGATCACCAGGTAGACCGAGAACTTCTGAAAATGATGTTGAACAGATCCGTGTTTCGTGTGTTCGGAGTCCGAAGAAGTCATTGTTTAGACGTAGTCTACAACAAGGAGTGCCTAAAGGTACTGTGTATGATGCTGTACGTAAAAGACTTAAGTTGCGCCCCTACAAATTGCAACTGTTACATGAAATAAACCCTACTGATAAAATCAAAACTTGGAGAGTTGATGAATCACACACCACAAACTAGAATAATGTATGTCACTTTGCACAGATTCTAGGACACATTAAAACTACGGTGTTCTTTTTCAAACACCTTGTATAATAGAAGCACATCACTAAGCAATATACTACACAAATTAGAATTTCCCTATCTTCAAAACTGAGCGCTAAACGTCTCATTAAGGCAATTAACACGTTATTAATACCCCTAGTCATGTACGCCTTTAGTATCTTCAGATGGGCGCAAACTGCGATACAAGAAACATCGATGCTTTAATCACGCTATCGTATGCACCTCCCTTAATTAGCAACAGAGCGCCTTACTCTACCTTGGTCTGAAGGAGGTAGAGCCTACAACAAATATACATTCCAATCACCAAAACAATTGAGAATACTGAATACAGCAAAACTTTTAATACGAGACACTGAGAGGTGTATATTCATTGCGCAAACATTGACGGCACTAGTTGCCAACATGTCCGATACAAAATACACCACACGGCACACGTAACGTGCTAACGGGGCACGGTTGACAAAAACAAACCATTGATCTGGACGCGTTATGCTGTAATCATTGTCAAAATGCATTGGATAGGACGTGTTAGACTGTAACCATTGTCAAAAAACCATTGGATTGGAAGTGTTAGGCTCTAATCATTGTCAAAAACCATTGGATTGGACAAAACGAAGCATAAAATTGTCGGGTTGAGATGCGGTCTTGGCCGCGCGAAACTAGCGGGGCACCGTTGACTTCAAATGTTGAAGAGGGACAGATAAGTATTCAGCCGTTGGAGGAAGGCGCATTGTACAATTACCTTGGATTCCTCCAGTGTAGGTTACACGTCTATAGTTATGCAGGGGGTTTCAAAAATAACTCCCTAATTTTATTGTGTCCTAGAATCTGTGCAAAGTGGCATACACTATTCTAGTTTGTGGTGTGTGATTCATCAACTCGCCAAGTTTGCCTCCCCTGCAATTGGCAGGTCTGCTTGATCTTGACACGGCCCCAGTGTTTGTTTCCTCTGTTCCAGTGCGGTGCAGAGCAACTCAGTAGCAATGCGTACTCCGTAACTGAAAACGCAGTGTGCTATTTGGGTTGTGAAAACTGAGTCAGTTATAACAGTGCAACGTCATTTTAGACGTCAGAATGGTGGTGAACCACCTACAGCAAAAACTATCCGTCATTGGCTAAAGTCTTTCAAGGACACCGGTAGTGTTTTAAGAGCGAGATCACCAGTTAGACCGAGAACTTCTGAAAATGATGTTGAACAGATCCGTGTTTCGTGTGTTCGGAGTCCGAAGAAGTCATTGTTTAGACGTAGTCTACAACAAGGGGTGCCTAAAGGTACTGTGTGTGATGCTGTACGTAAAAGACTTAAGTTGCGCCCCTACAAATTGCAACTGTTACATGAAATATACCCTACTGATAAAATCAAAACTTGGAGAGTTGATGAATCACACACCACAAACTAGAATAATGTATGTCACTTTGCACAGATTCTAGGACACATTAAAACTACGGAGTTCTTTTTCAAACACCTTGTATAATAGAAGCACATCACTAAGCAATATACTACACAAATTAGAATTTCCCTATCTTCAAAACTGAGCGCTAAACGTCTCATTAAGGCAATTAACACGTTAGTAATACCCCTAGTCATGTACGCCTTTAGTATCTTCAGATGGACGCAAACTGAGATACAAGAAACATCGATGCTTTAATCACGCTATCGTATGCACCACCCTTAATTAGCAACAGAGCGCCTTACTCTACCTTGGTCTGAAGGAGGTAGAGCCTACAACAAATATACATTCCAATCACCAAAACAATTGAGAATACTGAATACAGCAAAACTTTTAATACGAGACACTGAGAGGTGTATATTCATTGCGCAATCGACTCACGTCCTAAAAACACGTATTGAATTGTCTCCCCTCGTTCTCTATTCTAATCTTCCCTTCTCTTTATTTTCCTTTTCTTCTCCTTCTTTTCTTGTCCTTTTCCTTTCTCCTCTGTTCTCATTGTGACCACCTCGTGGTGTGGGGGCTAGCATTCTTGGCTCTGGAACCGGAGGTCCGGGTTTGATTCGCAGCTCTGCCAAGAAATTTAGTTGTCGTCAAAATGCTGGAACAGGGTATACTCAGCCTCATGAGGAAACACCGAGGAGATGTGGGTTCGATTCCTACAACAGACAACCTGGAAGTGGATTTCCGTGGTTTCCCACTTCTACTCCAGACAAATTCGGGGATGGTTCCTAACTTAACGTCACGACCACTTCCTTCCCAATCCTCACCTGAATTACAAAGGTACACACTACTAGAGATACCACAATAACACATGTTAATAGACAAATCTTATTATATAATACGCTAAGGTGTATGCTTCGCAAAACTCAAGCTCCTAAACGAGATGGAGTTAGAAGATGTGGTTTGTACCAAAATCTTCCAAATCGTCTCAATAGTACAGGAAAAATCTTGCATTTCTTGAAAAGTCAACGGAAATATATTTATTTGGTTATAAAGTGCTTACACAAATAAATAAGACGATAGGCCCTGGCATCGTGTACAGACCGCATAGCACTGGAGCCGGCCGGGTAGTCTGTACACTTGGGGGTGCACACAGCCCATTATGCGAGAGTTCACGCACGGGTCCGCTAGTTATATATAAGTTACACACACACCAAAGTACACGGTGATAAATGACAAAGATGTACAAGTTCATCAAATGAAACAACTCATCTTCTCTTCGTTCCCTCATCTTCTTGTCCCCTTCTACTTCACTTCACTTTTCCTTGTTTTCGCATCACTCTCCTCCTGCATTTCTCTTGTTTTTCTTCTTCATCATTTCTCTTATTTCCTTCTCATCTTTCTTCTATTCTCTATCGCTTCCCTTCACTTCTTTTTCATGCCTTCTCCTTCTCTTCACTTCCTTTACCTTTTCTACTATTCTCTTTCCGTCTTCTACTTCACTTCCCTTTATTTCTCGTCTCTTGTCTTAGTTTCTTCTCCTTCACTTCCGTCTCGTTTCTTATTTTCTCCTCTTTCCTTTCCCTTTAATTCACTTCGTTTCTTCTCCTTCACTTGTCTTTCCTTCCTCTCTTATGTTACGTTCCTTTGTCTTATTTTGTTATCTTCCTCTTCTATTCTTCTTGATTCTCGGTCAATGCATGTGAGATTTTTCCAAGTGGAATATCACGTCCTGTGGATCAGATTCCACATAAAATAAAGGTCTCGTGGCTCATGATCGTGAGGTTAATGGTCACATAAAACTAAAAGCTTCCTTCCTTTCGTTTTATTTTCTTCTTCTATCCTGTTTCCTTGTATTCTCCTCGTTCATCTTCTCCTTATATTCTCCCCGTCTTCTTTCCTTTCCTAATCCCTTATCTTGTCATTCGTAAAAATAGTTACATTTCTGGGAAATATTTGCAAATTCGCGGCGTGCTTGTACAACCAAAGGAACGTCCTGCACCTGTTGGCTTGTGTAAGCTACGTAGGTTCTGCTGTGCATGAGGACAGACAAATCTGTTGAAAGGCAGTCACGTCAGTCTGTGAAACACATTTCCTTCGAAAATAATATGGTTTCAAAGTTAAAATCACTTATCTACACAAACATTTCAAGGTGGTTCGTAGGAACTAACCAGGTTTGCTTGGTGCAAAGTTCTGATATGGTATTGTTTGGATGAATGCATTGTGATTTACAGAGTTTATGATAAAAATTTCAAGTTGGCAGCATTGACGTGCATACATATTACAATGAACTGTGTAACGAAGGAAGGATAAAATATTGCACATGTTATGAAAATATATGCAGTATATCACATGCATCAAGGGCTTGCGATTAGACAGATGTACAGATGGGTGAACACACACACAGACGTCGTCTCAAATTGGTCTCACAAACCTACTTTCAAATATATTTTCAAATGTTTGAGTATGTATCCCAATTCAAGGTTCTGATAATTATATGTACACTGTGATATAGACTTCACAGAACCATGGATTGTCTGACAAATTCCAAAGACACACTAATGCATTATACTAGTTATATGGTTATGACCTACACGTCCCTAGAACTTAAATGGCGACCGCTGCCCAGTCATTTTGCCTGTAGATTGTGGAATGAAGTAGCGTGAGCGCTTCGAGTCCCCTCTTGGTTTCCCTGCCTCATTGTTAGACACCTAATCAATTGGCCTCACGAGACTGAGTGCAACCTGTTCCAGCCCTCACGTCAGTTTCTAAAATCCCTGACGCAACAAGGAATCGAACCCGGGACCTCCGGGTGAGTTTTAGGCCCGCTACCCCAACACCATGAGGCCAGCTGGCGGATTTTTCACAGTTTGTAAATATCTCGGGTGTACCTCAAGCTAATCTCCGATGGAAGGAATGTTGACACTTGAGGTCCCATTACGACACAAACTGAGATTTATGTTCGACCCTGGCGAAATGTAAATATTATATGACAGAAAACTGTGCTATAATGAGGCTCATTATAGTACACGTTTTCATTATGATACAGTTTCTTCCACCAATCAGAGCTCAAGAAACAGTTGTGTGACCAATTAGGTGAGGAGAGCACCTGCGCTCACTTCCATGGCCCCCATTTTAAATGTCACTGCGTGGCGAGCGTCATAGTGAGGTGAGGTGTTCCAGGAGACCATGGTCAAATACAAGGAATTCTCTGCGTCCCATGTGCTCTGTTCATCACATAAAACTGGTGAAATCTCGACAGATATTTGTGAATATTTATGTTCGAACATAAAATAGTTATAATTATCGTCGAACATAAACAGTCGTATGCAACTCGCCTATAATGGTAATTAAGACACTCGTATGGAAATTATAAAATTCGCTACGCTCGTTTTATAAACACACTCGTGTCTTAATTATTGTAAAATAAAGTCTCGTTGCATAATGTACTATTAGTTTAGCAAGCTTTTGTATGATTCTACAAGGTTGTATGACAATTCATGACAATCTATAAGGATTATCGGAAATCACTCTGTCTACCATTTCGCTCCTTTCCCTTTACAATCCTTGTCAAATTATATCAATCTCGGCTCCCCGCCGGCTCCAGCGTTCTTAGTTAATTAACTGAAATCCATTTGAAGTGCGAGTCCATTAAAAGTTCTCTTCTGTTATTAATATCCAAGTTGCAGCGTCCTACGCCCCTTTACCCACATCGTCTACATGTAATTAATAACCGGACGTCATGTTATTTGCGACTAGAAACAAATAGTGGAATCACCTTCTGTGGTCCAGGCCAGTAATTTCCGCGGTCCAAAATTGAATACGTATGCTTCGTGAAGCAGTGTCTGGCAGTCTTGACTGTCAGCCCTGGGTTCGGGTTTGATTCCCGCCTCTGTCAAGAAATATAATTTTGGTCTGATGGCTAGAACGTGAGGCAACTCCCAAAAAATGTTCTCATAAAGTTCGTTATTTCAACTTTTTATGACTATTTGTGCATCTTCTCTCGAAATATCTCATTTGTTTCCTCGTTATAGAATTGCATAATTAACTTTCTTTTTTACAAACCTACTGTACACTATTTTAACAACTTTCGGTAAATCTCAATAAAATGTTAATAATTTGAATTATATACATACATACATATTTACATACATACTTTGATATTAAAATAGTGATGTAAAAGGTACTGTGTCCAAATCTAGGAATGGGTATTCCAAGTTTCAGACACCTAGATATCAAGGGAAAGGCTGTAGCCGCTTTTGAAAGTTGAGATATTTGAATATCGCGCTACATTGCTTCGAGAAGCATTTAGAAGAATTTTACCGATAGTTGGATGGCAAGTGACGTAGCGAGTAATAGCAGAGGTGGAGGCTATTTATTGATTAAATAGTTAACTATGGAGTAGAGACTTGAGACTGGGATCAGATTACTGGCACGGCCAAATGAAAGAGAATGCAATTAGTATCAAGTAAATCGGACCAGGGATTCAGGAGATATGAGGATTGCTAGATATCAGGTGATGACGCGTGACCCTGACCGTTTTGAATAAAAGCCAGCTGGAGCAGGCATGGTCAGCTCATTCTAACACAAGCACTTGGCAAGCAAGTTGCGTCTACGCTGAGCCAAGGCACATGGTTGCCGTATCTACGCAGAAGTTCTTTTCAAGTCGTGATAGTCACGAGAAGTGCTGCGCAAACGAGTTGGAACTTAGTAAGTTTCTGGTGAGGAGAATCACTGAGGTGATTGTTTTTCTACAGACATTGGTGGAAATATTTATATTTCTAAAAGGACATATGCTAGACTTTGTCTAGAAAATAGTATTTTGTCACAGTCCAGTAGTAACTTAATACGTGGATGTTTAAATCCATTTCAAGTCAGTTTTCATTTTTGTAACTAGTTAACCACTTCGATCTGTCAGTACACTGAAGACTAGTCTATAACGGTGGCGTTCATTAGTCTACGCAAGGGAAACTGCAGGTTGTCTAGCGCATGGCAGATGGTGATATACAAACCATGCCCAGGGAACGATCTTCAGAACAGCCGTTAATTGCTTAGACTGTCAGTGTTTTTCTTGTACTGATGAGATTACAGTGAGTTATGTTACAACTGACATATCTAAGAAGAGATCACTTAGATCTGACCCTATTTAAACAAACTGTTATGGCTTTGATAGAAGCCCATATTAAAATGGAACCACAGTTTATTCAAACGTCGAAAGATACTACCACTATGTCTGACTAGACGATTTGTGGGTCTACAATGGCGGCCGATACAAGGATTATACGTGCTTGTCCGATAGGGCATGTCTATGGATAAATCTGGTACAGACCAGGTTTACTACGCTTCAAGACCATCAAGAAATGTAAGCCACATTTGAATTATATTATGCCTAGCTAATTGGAACAAACTATTTTTTCTGCAGATGACCAACACATTTTTTTCGTCGTATTTAAAGCTTGTAATGATTTACGCAAGACTTGTTAGAGTTATTCTGAGCATTTTCAGCACTCAGAACAGTTTAGGATCGATGACCGAGCATTTCGAGCATTTATTTGAATTTTTCATATTTTAAGGAAACCACGGAAAACCCCCGATGTAACTGTAAAAGTTAAATGTATTTTTGTTAAGGAATGGATATTTTTTCCATATTCGAAGGTTCGAACATGTGGATTCTCACATAATGAGATGATAATTAAACATATTTAAAATGATATAATAAATAATAATAATAATAATCCACTAATAATAATAATAATAATTTTCATAATTTTTCTAAATAATTCTTGGATATTATATTTCCTAATAATCATATGTATTGAGAAAGAGCCTATGAAGTAGTTTAAACATTTCTAGTCTGGAACAGGAGATTTTCCGAAGGAGAGTGGTTAGCGCAAGCCCGCATTCAACCAACATTTCAGTTCTGGTTGAACAGTTGATATTTGCTATGAGCAAAGTATATGTTTCAGATAACACGGAGATGCATGAAACGGGAAGCAAATGATATTTGTATCAAATAGGATATTTTTGTATTTATATAAAATCATGACGTAAATACACTTCGAAAGTGAAATAAAGATTTTCATGAGTATGGTAAATTCACGGGTTGAACTGAATGGTAAAATAAAATAAACTTGTAAGTTTATTAATCTTCCAGTGTTGATAACAAGCAGAGGCTTGATTTATTGTATAAATTTTGGGAAGATAATTTATATGTGTGGAGTAGTTGAAATGCCATTCCCAGGTGCGCATGTTAAGTCGCAGGAATGAAGGTTTTTTCGAGCATCAATCAAATAGCAGGTTCGATGGCTCAGGTTTAGAGTAGGAGTATTGGAGCCACACATTTCGTCGTATGAATAACCCGAAGGTTATTTCTTTAAAACCATCAGTTCTTATTTCAACCTTGTTTACGAATTCCATTTAGACTTTGATTTTGCTAGAACCCGGATTTGTCATGATAGTAGTTTATTCTTCTTCAGAGGAAGACCTTTGCCGTTGTTGTTGTAATATTGTGTTCTTACACAAATAGTAGAATGGGCCACTGCCAATTAAAAATAATTCTTTAACCACGAATAATTTGAAGGATATTTTCAAATCCTAGTGCCATGAACTAAATGAATTCATTATGAAACTACAATTCTAATTTCCGCATTCTGTCGAAGAATTGCAAGTTGTGAAAGTTGCTAAAAATGGCCATAAATATAAATATTTTTTTCATAATGATTCCAAGTGGAAAATCTAATAGTTGAATGGTTCAACCATTTATTGATCAAGTTGATGATTCAGAAATCATGTATTTTGTTTGGAACTTGAAGTTCAGAATCGAGTCACTTCTCGAATGTTTAATGTCAGAAGAACGATTAATTGTTGTTGTGCTTCGCACAGTTCTTCGATGCTATGCTCAATGGTCAAATACTTTTCAGATGTTATTAATATGTGTTAATAATTTGTGTTGCTTCGATGATAATATTTTTTCGACGATATATTTTTGAAACTGGAAAAACAAGTGAAAGTCTAAAAATTCTATAAACATTTATTCTACGAGTGTTAATATCATGTAAATAGTCAAACAGTGATCTACGTTATTTCCAGTATAGACAATTAATTTTGAACTGGAATTAAATATTAATAACTTTGGAACACAGTCCACAGGACTATTAATCGGACTTGTGTTTCCAAAAAGATTGTCAAATGTGTTTGGAAGATTTCTGTATATTGTGTGTAAATAAGAGTGTGGATCGCCACACGTGGATGATGCTGCTTTGAGCATCTTTGCAGTCAGATTTTAACTTTAAAATAAACTGAGATAATTTTACCAGATGTGTTTCTCCCAATTAAATCTCCTTCTATCCTTATTGTTGCATTGAGCCAAAAATCAGTAAAGCATTTTTTTTAATTTGATGTCGTTTTTGCGATTTGCTTTAACCCATCTGGCGCTCCGGGATATTTTGACTCTCGTGCTGACTGATTATTGGTAAAATGCATATGTGGTCGTGCGGACTCCGGTCTAAACGGGCACATAAAATAAGAGAGAGAGAGAAATGGCTTCGAACGTGGGTCCCGATTTAGACATGGTCAATCGCATGCCGATTTGAAATTGTGATAATTTTTTTTGAAATATTTTGGGAGTTGAGAGATGTCTGGTTTGGATGAATAAATTAGTAGGAAACCCAATTAGTGGGGAAAATTAAAAATTTAACTTGGTTAATAATTAGAATGGGTTTGATTATTTTTGATAATGGCTTAACCATTAGGGCGTCAAGTAAATTCAGTAGTAAACGTTCGATGACTAGACATACACATTATTAGAATCCAGGTGGAGGATATTTGAGAACTTGCATATTTTTCTTGTGATATTATGGTAAATGTAATTCGTAAAAGTAGAGACTTTTGTTTTTCCATCACGTCGATATTAGGACAAATCTCATTTTATTAGAGTGTTCCAATTAGCTATTCATATTTCTTGTTCTAGTTATAAGCTTGTGTTTGCCACTGTTGTATACCCCTAAGTTTTGAATAATAATTGAAATTATGGAAGAAATTATGAGGATGATGAGGAGTTTGGAGGAGAGTTCAAAAGAGGCTGGACTGCGTGTAGCAGCCATTATGAAAGAAAATACTGAGGCTTTGGAAAAGAAACTTAAAGAAAATTCTGATAAACTTAAAGAAAGTTTAAACGATAAACTTAAAGAAAATTCTGATTCTTTAGAAAGTAAACTTAAAGAAAATTCTGATAATTTGAAAGAAAGTTTAGATGATAAACTTAAAGAAAATTCTGATTCTTTAGAAAATAAACTTAGAGAAAATTTGAACGATAAACTTAGAGAAAGTTCTGATTCTTTAAAAGGTAACTTAAAAGAAAGTTTAGAGGATAAACTCAAAGAAAATTCCGATTTGTTAGAAAGCAGGTTAAAAGATAACTTGAAGGAAAATTTAAACAGTAAATTTAATTCAATGGAAAGTAAATTTAAAGAGAATTCTGAAATTTTGAAAATGACACTTGAGAGTAAAATGAATAAATTATGCGATAAAACACATGAGCTCGAAACTTCATTAGCGACTAACGCAAGTTTAATGGACGATAAATTTCGCGATGCCGATCTTCGATCCCAAAGCTTAGCTGATAGGATACAACATGGTCTTAGGAAAGTTGGTGAAGACATGGTCAACCTGGAAGTCAGAGTGAAGAAGGAGAGTAACGAGATGGGAATTCTAGTTGTTCAACGTTTAATGGAACAATTCAAAGAACTTGTCATGGGAGAAATAAGAGAAGGTGTGATTAGTGAATTGCAAACTGAAATCAAGACCACAGTTGTCAATGAAATTAAAGACACACTCAAGCTGGAGAATCAAGAGGGAATCAAGGAGATTAGGGAATCTTTGTCATCCCATATTGAAGTAATTGCCAAAGATATCCAAGCAACTCAGAAGGACATATCAGATATGACAGGGTCATTGAAAAGTCATGAGGCTGTTATGAACCAGTTATCCATTGATGTTAAAGACAATTGTAAAGAAACTGAAGCAATTAAGAAGATGGCAGAAGAAAACCAGAAGGAACTTGAGGCTATGAAAACTCAAATCAAGGATGAGAAACAGTCTGATCATCTGTTGAAAATGCCAAATGTAAGGGGAAAGGAACAGATACAGATAAATCTAGGAGCAGCTAGAGAGACTGATAGACAGGATGAGGTCAGGACAGTATTTCAATCCAACCCCATAACTGTATTTAAGAATATAGAGGATAAGCCTTCTAAATTTTCAGGGCGAGATTCTGTGACACCCGTGGAATTTTTGAGAGAAGCAGGTGATTACCTGAAAGATTCTAAGATCCCTAAAGAAAGACAGATCCGAGTGATAGGGAAGTTCTTGGAAGGTCCTGCACTTCTTTGGTTTAGAGCATTTAGATCCACTCTAACCACTTTTGAGGAGTTTTCTCGTGGGCTATTGAAGAAGTTTTGGTCCCCGGAAACCCAACAGCAAGTCAGAGCAGAGTTATATTCGAAGAGATTCTCGACGTGACAACCTACTCGATACTCTACGTACTTTTCTGGACAGCTGTCTAAACTTCAACATTTAGATCCGCCAATGCCAGATAACGAGTTGATTACTGCATTGATACGTCAGTTTCCATCAGACGTCCAGAGGACTTTGATCGCTGCTGATATCTATAATATGGAACAATTTGATGAAGTATTACAGAAGCTGGATCATACGAACGCTCAATTCTTCCATCAGAAGGGAGGAAAGAGTAACAACGCTGTGTATGCTGTTATGGCTGATAGTTATTCTCAGGCACCTCGAGAGATTCCAGAGGAGCGAGAAGAGAAAACGCCGAGGGAAGATCCAAATAAGAAAGGATGGAACCAGTACAGTAACAGATACAGTTACAAGCCATATGCGAGACCAGATGGTGGTAATCGATACAATACTCGATGGAGAAGACCACGAGTAGTCAAGGAAGGTACCAGGAAAGAAGATATTATGGTAGAAACAACTACAATAACAGAGGGAATGTAGATACTCGTCAGTCCAATGAGGAGTTTAACAAGGAGACGAGGAAAAATTTGGAAGCAAGACACCAAGATAACTTGCAGTTTTTGGAGCAGAGGCCCAACGAACCAGGTCCATCGGGAACACAACAATCCCGGGGGAATGGTAATGAAAAAAAAAACTTCGAATTCACAGTAGAAGATAGAATTTTGAATACTTTCACTTCCAGAATTATTAAATGGCAAGCAGAGGATGATGACTTAATTCAACAGAATGACGAACGAAAAGAAATGGGTACCAGAATTAGAATGCCAATCATATCATGCGAAGTATTCGGTATGCCTGTCGATACTTTGATCGATACTGGGGCTATGCTTTGTCTGGTGAGTGAGAAGCTTTATATTCTGTGGAAGCTCAAGGAGAATTTAGAGGAGATTCCAGTATCAGGAATTAAGATCCAAGGAATAATACCCAATAAAATATCTCTGTGCAAAACACAATTATACTTATGTATTACGATTGTAGGACATGATTTCCGACATGTGTTTGTTGTAATGAAGGACATGGCTTTTGACATGATATTGGGAGCAGATTTCATTCAGAAATATCAAGCAGTGATAGATATGAAGACAGAGACTATCAGATTCAAGAATACCGAAGAGATTAACTTCGAGGGAAAAGAAGAGGAAGACATCGAGGGAGATGCTCAATGGTCTCTGATTTTTCATGAAGCCGAAGGAAGAGAAGTCTACACTGAGAAGGAGTCCCCAGAGCTAGGGAAAATTTTGGAAGAGTATCACGATATTTTTGATATTAAACCTGGTGAAATTGAAGATTTTGAATATTGTGGAAGTAAACAATAATGGAAGCTATGAAGTAGCTAATACACGAACTGGTAACATCGTGGGAACTTACAATGCATCGAATTTGAAGATTTATTATTCAAGAACCAGATGATTTAATGTGTAGATAGGAAAAATAAAAATTTTTCAATTTTTATTTTTTGCTAGGTGTGGGGTGGATGTGCCCAAATCTAGGAATGGGTATTCCAAGTTTCAGACACCTAGATATCAAGGGAAAGGCTGTAGCCGCTTTTGAAAGTTGAGATATTTGAATATCGCGCTACATTGCTTCGAGAAGCATTTAGAAGAATTTTACCGATAGTTGGATGGCAAGTGACGTAGCGAGTAATAGCAGAGGTGGAGGCTATTTATTGATTAAATAGTTAACTATGGAGTAGAGACTTGAGACTGGGATCAGATTACTGGCACGGCCAAATGAAAGAGAATGCAATTAGTATCAAGTAAATCGGACCAGGGATTCAGGAGATATGAGGATTGCTAGATATCAGGTGATGACGCGTGACCCTGACCGTTTTGAATAAAAGCCAGCTGGAGCAGGCATGGTCAGCTCATTCTAACACAAGCACTTGGCAAGCAAGTTGCGTCTACGCTGAGCCAAGGCACATGGTTGCCGTATCTACGCAGAAGTTCTTTTCAAGTCGTGATAGTCACGAGAAGTGCTGCGCAAACGAGTTGGAACTTAGTAAGTTTCTGGTGAGGAGAATCACTGAGGTGATTGTTTTTCTACAGACATTGGTGGAAATATTTATATTTCTAAAAGGACATATGCTAGACTTTGTCTAGAAAATAGTATTTTGTCACAGTCCAGTAGTAACTTAATACGTGGATGTTTAAATCCATTTCAAGTCAGTTTTCATTTTTGTAACTAGTTAACCACTTCGATCTGTCAGTACACTGAAGACTAGTCTATAACGGTGGCGTTCATTAGTCTACGCAAGGGAAACTGCAGGTTGTCTAGCGCATGGCAGATGGTGATATACAAACCATGCCCAGGGAACGATCTTCAGAACAGCCGTTAATTGCTTAGACTGTCAGTGTTTTTCTTGTACTGATGAGATTACAGTGAGTTATGTTACAACTGACATATCTAAGAAGAGATCACTTAGATCTGACCCTATTTAAACAAACTGTTATGGCTTTGATAGAAGCCCATATTAAAATGGAACCACAGTTTATTCAAACGTCGAAAGATACTACCACTATGTCTGACTAGACGATTTGTGGGTCTACAATGGCGGCCGATACAAGGATTATACGTGCTTGTCCGATAGGGCATGTCTATGGATAAATCTGGTACAGACCAGGTTTACTACGCTTCAAGACCATCAAGAAATGTAAGCCACATTTGAATTATATTATGCCTAGCTAATTGGAACAAACTATTTTTTCTGCAGATGACCAACACATTTTTTTCGTCGTATTTAAAGCTTGTAATGATTTACGCAAGACTTGTTAGAGTTATTCTGAGCATTTTCAGCACTCAGAACAGTTTAGGATCGATGACCGAGCATTTCGAGCATTTATTTGAATTTTTCATATTTTAAGGAAACCACGGAAAACCCCCGATGTAACTGTAAAAGTTAAATGTATTTTTGTTAAGGAATGGATATTTTTTCCATATTCGAAGGTTCGAACATGTGGATTCTCACATAATGAGATGATAATTAAACATATTTAAAATGATATAATAAATAATAATAATAATAATCCACTAATAATAATAATAATAATTTTCATAATTTTTCTAAATAATTCTTGGATATTATATTTCCTAATAATCATATGTATTGAGAAAGAGCCTATGAAGTAGTTTAAACATTTCTAGTCTGGAACAGGAGATTTTCCGAAGGAGAGTGGTTAGCGCAAGCCCGCATTCAACCAACATTTCAGTTCTGGTTGAACAGTTGATATTTGCTATGAGCAAAGTATATGTTTCAGATAACACGGAGATGCATGAAACGGGAAGCAAATGATATTTGTATCAAATAGGATATTTTTGTATTTATATAAAATCATGACGTAAATACACTTCGAAAGTGAAATAAAGATTTTCATGAGTATGGTAAATTCACGGGTTGAACTGAATGGTAAAATAAAATAAACTTGTAAGTTTATTAATCTTCCAGTGTTGATAACAAGCAGAGGCTTGATTTATTGTATAAATTTTGGGAAGATAATTTATATGTGTGGAGTAGTTGAAATGCCATTCCCAGGTGCGCATGTTAAGTCGCAGGAATGAAGGTTTTTTCGAGCATCAATCAAATAGCAGGTTCGATGGCTCAGGTTTAGAGTAGGAGTATTGGAGCCACACATTTCGTCGTATGAATAACCCGAAGGTTATTTCTTTAAAACCATCAGTTCTTATTTCAACCTTGTTTACGAATTCCATTTAGACTTTGATTTTGCTAGAACCCGGATTTGTCATGATAGTAGTTTATTCTTCTTCAGAGGAAGACCTTTGCCGTTGTTGTTGTAATATTGTGTTCTTACACAAATAGTAGAATGGGCCACTGCCAATTAAAAATAATTCTTTAACCACGAATAATTTGAAGGATATTTTCAAATCCTAGTGCCATGAACTAAATGAATTCATTATGAAACTACAATTCTAATTTCCGCATTCTGTCGAAGAATTGCAAGTTGTGAAAGTTGCTAAAAATGGCCATAAATATAAATATTTTTTTCATAATGATTCCAAGTGGAAAATCTAATAGTTGAATGGTTCAACCATTTATTGATCAAGTTGATGATTCAGAAATCATGTATTTTGTTTGGAACTTGAAGTTCAGAATCGAGTCACTTCTCGAATGTTTAATGTCAGAAGAACGATTAATTGTTGTTGTGCTTCGCACAGTTCTTCGATGCTATGCTCAATGGTCAAATACTTTTCAGATGTTATTAATATGTGTTAATAATTTGTGTTGCTTCGATGATAATATTTTTTCGACGATATATTTTTGAAACTGGAAAAACAAGTGAAAGTCTAAAAATTCTATAAACATTTATTCTACGAGTGTTAATATCATGTAAATAGTCAAACAGTGATCTACGTTATTTCCAGTATAGACAATTAATTTTGAACTGGAATTAAATATTAATAACTTTGGAACACAGTCCACAGGACTATTAATCGGACTTGTGTTTCCAAAAAGATTGTCAAATGTGTTTGGAAGATTTCTGTATATTGTGTGTAAATAAGAGTGTGGATCGCCACACGTGGATGATGCTGCTTTGAGCATCTTTGCAGTCAGATTTTAACTTTAAAATAAACTGAGATAATTTTACCAGATGTGTTTCTCCCAATTAAATCTCCTTCTATCCTTATTGTTGCATTGAGCCAAAAATCAGTAAAGCATTTTTTTTAATTTGATGTCGTTTTTGCGATTTGCTTTAACCCATCTGGCGCTCCGGGATATTTTGACTCTCGTGCTGACTGATTATTGGTAAAATGCATATGTGGTCGTGCGGACTCCGGTCTAAACGGGCACATAAAATAAGAGAGAGAGAGAAATGGCTTCGAACGTGGGTCCCGATTTAGACATGGTCAATCGCATGCCGATTTGAAATTGTGATAATTTTTTTTGAAATATTTTGGGAGTTGAGAGATGTCTGGTTTGGATGAATAAATTAGTAGGAAACCCAATTAGTGGGGAAAATTAAAAATTTAACTTGGTTAATAATTAGAATGGGTTTGATTATTTTTGATAATGGCTTAACCATTAGGGCGTCAAGTAAATTCAGTAGTAAACGTTCGATGACTAGACATACACATTATTAGAATCCAGGTGGAGGATATTTGAGAACTTGCATATTTTTCTTGTGATATTATGGTAAATGTAATTCGTAAAAGTAGAGACTTTTGTTTTTCCATCACGTCGATATTAGGACAAATCTCATTTTATTAGAGTGTTCCAATTAGCTATTCATATTTCTTGTTCTAGTTATAAGCTTGTGTTTGCCACTGTTGTATACCCCTAAGTTTTGAATAATAATTGAAATTATGGAAGAAATTATGAGGATGATGAGGAGTTTGGAGGAGAGTTCAAAAGAGGCTGGACTGCGTGTAGCAGCCATTATGAAAGAAAATACTGAGGCTTTGGAAAAGAAATTTAAAGAAAATTCTGATAAACTTAAAGAAAGTTTAAACGATAAACTTAAAGAAAATTCTGATTCTTTAGAAAGTAAACTTAAAGAAAATTCTGATAATTTGAAAGAAAGTTTAGATGATAAACTTAAAGAAAATTCTTTTTCTTTAGAAAATAAACTTAGAGAAAATTTGAACGATAAACTTAGAGAAAGTTCTGATTCTTTAAAAGGTAACTTAAAAGAAAGTTTAGAGGATAAACTCAAAGAAAATTCCGATTTGTTAGAAAGCAGGTTAAAAGATAACTTGAAGGAAAATTTAAACAGTAAATTTAATTCAATGGAAAGTAAATTTAAAGAGAATTCTGAAATTTTGAAAATGACACTTGAGAGTAAAATGAATAAATTATGCGATAAAACACATGAGCTCGAAACTTCATTAGCGACTAACGCAAGTTTAATGGACGATAAATTTCGCGATGCCGATCTTCGATCCCAAAGCTTAGCTGATAGGATACAACATGGTCTTAGGAAAGTTGGTGAAGACATGGTCAACCTGGAAGTCAGAGTGAAGAAGGAGAGTAACGAGATGGGAATTCTAGTTGTTCAACGTTTAACGGAACAATTCAAAGAACTTGTCATGGGAGAAATAAGAGAAGGTGTGATTAGTGAATTGCAAACTGAAATCAAGACCACAGTTGTCAATGAAATTAAAGACACACTCAAGCTGGAGAATCAAGAGGGAATCAAGGAGATTAGGGAATCTTTGTCATCCCATATTGAAGTAATTGCCAAAGATATCCAAGCAACTCAGAAGGACATATCAGATATGACAGGGTCATAGAAAAGTCATGAGGCTGTTATGAACCAGATATCCATTGATGTTAAAGACAATTGTAAAGAAACTGAAGCAATTAAGAAGATGGCAGAAGAAAACCAGAAGGAACTTGAGGCTATGAAAACTCAAATCAAGGATGAGAAACAGTCTGATCATCTGTTGAAAATGCCAAATGTAAGGGGAAAGGAACAGATACAGATAAATCTAGGAGCAGCTAGAGAGACTGATAGACAGGATGAGGTCAGGACAGTATTTCAATCCAACCCCATAACTGTATTTAAGAATATAGAGGATAAGCCTTCTAAATTTTCAGGGCGAGATTCTGTGACACCCGTGGAATTTTTGAGAGAAGCAGGTGATTACCTGAAAGATTCTAAGATCCCTAAAGAAAGACAGATCCGAGTGATAGGGAAGTTCTTGGAAGGTCCTGCACTTCTTTGGTTTAGAACATTTAGATCCACTCTAACCACTTTTGAGGAGTTTTCTCGTGGGCTATTGAAGAAGTTTTGGTCCCCGGAAACCCAACAGCAAGTCAGAGCAGAGTTATATTCGAAGAGATTCTCGACGTCACAACCTACTCGATACTCTACGTACTTTTCTGGACAGCTGTCTAAACTTCAACATTTAGATCCGCCAATGCCAGATAACGAGTTGATTACTGCATTGATACGTCAGTTTCCAGCAGACGTCCAGAGGACTTTGATCGCTGCTGATATCTATAATATGGAACAATTTGATGAAGTATTACAGAAGCTGGATCATACGAACGCTCAATTCTTCCATCAGAAGGGAGGAAAGAGTAACAACGCTGTGTATGCTGTTATGGCTGATAGTTATTCTCAGACACCTCGAGAGATTCCAGAGGAGCGAGAAGAGAAAACGCCGAGGGAAGATCCAAATAAGAAAGGATGGAACCAGTACAGTAACAGATACAGTTACAAGCCATATGCGAGACCAGATGGTGGTAATCGATACAATACTCGATGGAGAAGACCACGAGATAGTCAAGGAAGGTACCAGGAAAGAAGATATTATGGTAGAAACAACTACAATAACAGAGGGAATGTAGATACTCGTCAGTCCAATGAGGAGTTTAACAAGGAGACGAGGAAAAATTTGGAAGCAAGACACCAAGATAACTTGCAGTTTTTGGAGCAGAGGCCCAACGAACCAGGTCCATCGGGAACACAACAATCCCGGGGGAATGGTAATGAAAAAAAAAAAACTTCGAATTCACAGTAGAAGATAGAATTTTGAATACTTTCACTTCCAGAATTATTAAATGGCAAGCAGAGGATGATGACTTAATTCAACAGAATGACGAACGAAAAGAAATGGGTACCAGAATTAGAATGCCAATCATATCATGCGAAGTATTCGGTATGCCTGTCGATACTTTGATCGATACTGGGGCTATGCTTTGTCTGGTGAGTGAGAAGCTTTATATTCTGTGGAAGCTCAAGGAGAATTTAGAGGAGATTCCAGTATCAGGAATTAAGATCCAAGGAATAATACCCAATAAAATATCTCTGTGCAAAACACAATTATACTTATGTATTACGATTGTAGGACATGATTTCCGACATGTGTTTGTTGTAATGAAGGACATGGCTTTTGACATGATATTGGGAGCAGATTTCATTCAGAAATATCAAGCAGTGATAGATATGAAGACAGAGACTATCAGATTCAAGAATACCGAAGAGATTAACTTCGAGGGAAAAGAAGAGGAAGACATCGAGGGAGATGCTCAATGGTCTCTGATTTTTCATGAAGCCGAAGGCAGAGAAGTCTACACTGAGAAGGAGTCCCCAGAGCTAGGGAAAATTTTGGAAGAGTATCACGATATTTTTGATATTAAACCTGGTGAAATTGAAGATTTTGAATATTGTGGAAGTAAACAATAATGGAAGCTATGAAGTAGCTAATACACGAACTGGTAACATCGTGGGAACTTACAATGCATCGAATTTGAAGATTTATTATTCAAGAACCAGATGATTTAATGTGTAGATAGGAAAAATAAAAATTTTTCAATTTTTATTTTTTGCTAGGTGTGGGGTGGATGTGCCCAAATCTAGGAATGGGTATTCCAAGTTTCAGACACCTAGATATCAAGGGAAAGGCTGTAGCCGCTTTTGAAAGTTGAGATATTTGAATATCGCGCTACATTGCTTCGAGAAGCATTTAGAAGAATTTTACCGATAGTTGGATGGCAAGTGACGTAGCGAGTAATAGCAGAGGTGGAGGCTATTTATTGATTAAATAGTTAACTATGGAGTAGAGACTTGAGACTGGGATCAGATTACTGGCACGGCCAAATGAAAGAGAATGCAATTAGTATCAAGTAAATCGGACCAGGGATTCAGGAGATATGAGGATTGCTAGATATCAGGTGATGACGCGTGACCCTGACCGTTTTGAATAAAAGCCAGCTGGAGCAGGCATGGTCAGCTCATTCTAACACAAGCACTTGGCAAGCAAGTTGCGTCTACGCTGAGCCAAGGCACATGGTTGCCGTATCTACGCAGAAGTTCTTTTCAAGTCGTGATAGTCACGAGAAGTGCTGCGCAAACGAGTTGGAACTTAGTAAGTTTCTGGTGAGGAGAATCACTGAGGTGATTGTTTTTCTACAGACATTGGTGGAAATATTTATATTTCTAAAAGGACATATGCTAGACTTTGTCTAGAAAATAGTATTTTGTCACAGTCCAGTAGTAACTTAATACGTGGATGTTTAAATCCATTTCAAGTCAGTTTTCATTTTTGTAACTAGTTAACCACTTCGATCTGTCAGTACACTGAAGACTAGTCTATAACGGTGGCGTTCATTAGTCTACGCAAGGGAAACTGCAGGTTGTCTAGCGCATGGCAGATGGTGATATACAAACCATGCCCAGGGAACGATCTTCAGAACAGCCGTTAATTGCTTAGACTGTCAGTGTTTTTCTTGTACTGATGAGATTACAGTGAGTTATGTTACAACTGACATATCTAAGAAGAGATCACTTAGATCTGACCCTATTTAAACAAACTGTTATGGCTTTGATAGAAGCCCATATTAAAATGGAACCACAGTTTATTCAAACGTCGAAAGATACTACCACTATGTCTGACTAGACGATTTGTGGGTCTACAATGGCGGCCGATACAAGGATTATACGTGCTTGTCCGATAGGGCATGTCTATGGATAAATCTGGTACAGACCAGGTTTACTACGCTTCAAGACCATCAAGAAATGTAAGCCACATTTGAATTATATTATGCCTAGCTAATTGGAACAAACTATTTTTTCTGCAGATGACCAACACATTTTTTTCGTCGTATTTAAAGCTTGTAATGATTTACGCAAGACTTGTTAGAGTTATTCTGAGCATTTTCAGCACTCAGAACAGTTTAGGATCGATGACCAAGCATTTCGAGCATTTATTTGAATTTTTCATATTTTAAGGAAACCACGGAAAACCCCCGATGTAACTGTAAAAGTTAAATGTATTTTTGTTAAGGAATGGATATTTTTTCCATATTCGAAGGTTCGAACATGTGGATTCTCACATAATGAGATGATAATTAAACATATTTAAAATGATATAATAAATAATAATAATAATAATCCACTAATAATAATAATAATAATTTTCATAATTTTTCTAAATAATTCTTGGATATTATATTTCCTAATAATCATATGTATTGAGAAAGAGCCTATGAAGTAGTTTAAACATTTCTAGTCTGGAACAGGAGATTTTCCGAAGGAGAGTGGTTAACGCAAGCCCGCATTCAACCAACATTTCAGTTCTGGTTGAACAGTTGATATTTGCTATGAGCAAAGTATATGTTTCAGATAACACGGAGAGGCATGAAACGGGAAGCAAATGATATTTGTATCAAATAGGATATTTTTGTATTTATATAAAATCATGACGTAAATACACTTCGAAAGTGAAATAAAGATTTTCATGAGTATGGTAAATTCACGGGTTGAACTGAATGGTAAAATAAAATAAACTTGTAAGTTTATTAATCTTCCAGTGTTGATAACAAGCAGAGGCTTGATTTATTGTATAAATTTTGGGAAGATAATTTATATGTGTGGAGTAGTTGAAATGCCATTCCCAGGTGCGCATGTTAAGTCGCAGGAATGAAGGTTTTTTCGAGCATCAATCAAATAGCAGGTTCGATGGCTCAGGTTTAGAGTAGGAGTATTGGAGCCACACATTTCGTCGTATGAATAACCCGAAGGTTATTTCTTTAAAACCATCAGTTCTTATTTCAACCTTGTTTACGAATTCCATTTAGACTTTGATTTTGCTAGAACCCGGATTTGTCATGATAGTAGTTTATTCTTCTTCAGAGGAAGACCTTTGCCGTTGTTGTTGTAATATTGTGTTCTTACACAAATAGTAGAATGGGCCACTGCCAATTAAAAATAATTCTTTAACCACGAATAATTTGAAGGATATTTTCAAATCCTAGTGCCATGAACTAAATGAATTCATTATGAAACTACAATTCTAATTTCCGCATTCTGTCGAAGAATTGCAAGTTGTGAAAGTTGCTAAAAATGGCCATAAATATAAATATTTTTTTCATAATGATTCCAAGTGGAAAATCTAATAGTTGAATGGTTCAACCATTTATTGATCAAGTTGATGATTCAGAAATCATGTATTTTGTTTGGAACTTGAAGTTCAGAATCGAGTCACTTCTCGAATGTTTAATGTCAGAAGAACGATTAATTGTTGTTGTGCTTCGCACAGTTCTTCGATGCTATGCTCAATGGTCAAATACTTTTCAGATGTTATTAATATGTGTTAATAATTTGTGTTGCTTCGATGATAATATTTTTTCGACGATATATTTTTGAAACTGGAAAAACAAGTGAAAGTCTAAAAATTCTATAAACATTTATTCTACGAGTGTTAATATCATGTAAATAGTCAAACAGTGATCTACGTTATTTCCAGTATAGACAATTAATTTTGAACTGGAATTAAATATTAATAACTTTGGAACACAGTCCACAGGACTATTAATCGGACTTGTGTTTCCAAAAAGATTGTCAAATGTGTTTGGAAGATTTCTGTATATTGTGTGTAAATAAGAGTGTGGATCGCCACACGTGGATGATGCTGCTTTGAGCATCTTTGCTGTCAGATTTTAACTTTAAAATAAACTGAGATAATTTTACCAGATGTGTTTCTCCCAATTAAATCTCCTTCTATCCTTATTGTTGCATTGAGCCAAAAATCAGTAAAGCATTTTTTTTTTAATTTGATGTCGTTTTTGCGATTTGCTTTAACCCATCTGGCGCTCCGGGATATTTTGACTCTCGTGCTGACTGATTATTGGTAAAATGCATATGTGGTCGTGCGGACTCCGGTCTAAACGGGCACAGTACGTCACTTGCGATAATAATGGAAAGAAATTAAGAGATCTGATTGTATACAAAAAGAAATATATATTTAAAAAAACAAGAGCCTTACAGTAGTCGCATATGATGTGTAACATCTGACATGTTATCCTACTATGAAATTGAGATGAAAATGTGAAGTCAATTTTTTTTGGCTGTACTCCTCCTGTTTTAAATTTTTTCTCACGTTCCTTTTGCCGATAATTCCGCATATATTCGGCTCTGGATTTACCCATCTCTGCAAATCACAAAATCATGAAAAAAGGGCCGTCATCCCGAGTCCTACAACACCTCATACAGCATTATTGGTTCGCAAAATATTGAAAAGCCGATGACCCTTTTAGTTTTTGGGTCCTTTGGTTAAATTAAGACGGAGGGGGTGGGGTAGAAAAACGGGGGGTGTCACCCCTACTCCTAGGACACCTTATACAAGTCCCGAACATTATTGGTTCGCGAGATATTAAAAAGCCGATGACCTATTAGTTTTGCGTTCTTGGTTAAATTAAGGGGACTACAGGAAAACAGGGGGCGTCACCCCAAGTCCTAGGACACCTCATACAAGTCCCTAGCATTATTGGTTCGCGAGATATTAAAAAGCCAATGGCCTATTAGTTGTGAGTCCTTTGGTTAAATTAAAGGGACTATAGGAAAAGAGGGGGCGTCACCTCACGCAAAATGGGTTGGCACCATATCACAGCCATCACTCCGCCACCGCGCGTGCTCATAGTTCAAATCAAATGGCACGCGCTTCCCCGGTTTCCTGTTACACATTTCCGTCCCTTTTCCAAAATCACTTCCACAAAAGATATCCAGCAACCGAGAGGCAACACTATGTTGGCCAACAGTAGGTCGTGGTACCAATCTCCGCAACCGCGCGCGCTCATGGTTTGCTGTATGTTGGGTAACAGTACATCGTGGTACCAATCTCCGCCACCGCGCGCGCTCATTGTATCCTGTAACACATTTCCGTCCCTTTTCCAAAATCACTCCCACAACAAAAATATCCAGCAACCGAGAGAAAAGATGTTACAAATCAGTACAGTAGATTTGATTAACTTTGATTTGATGATGTATGCTTGACGAACGAAATCACCATTCTTGTAACCGCCTTCGTAATCTGTGCTTAATAGTTAATCTCATGTAATTTATTTTCAGGCAGAATATAATGTAACATACAGTTTATGGCACAAATACGTGTTGACTGACTGAAACGTTACCAATGGCGATGAGTTTGTATATAGTATGTGGTGTTTAAGACCGAATTCCCTTCATTGGTGCTAACTTTGAATGAGCCGTTATGCATAGATTCACATTAAAATGTTAAAGTAATTGCCTTTCGAAGTCATGATGTAGTGGCGTACAGGGCGTTTGAAGATCCGAGGGGCACTAAAATACACTGTAAAGTCGTAAAGACAATTGTCCAGAAAGAAGATGATGGACGTCGTCTCAGAGAGGAATTAAGTGGCTTGAAGGAGATATAGAATGCCGGTGAATTATTTCGCACAGTCGCCAATTTGGATTGGTGAGACGTAATAAACATTGAATGGCACGGTCAGGGTCGGCCGTAATAGTGCTATGACTTATAGAGTTTCATTGAATTCGCTCCAGCCGCTTAGAAGTTATTAGGGACACACACACATACGCACACACTCACACACGCGGACAAAAGGTGATGTCATAAGCCTATTTTTTCTTAAATTGAAAATAAGCTAAAATTTGGATTCCAAAATAACTAAGGCAAATTTGGCATATTTCGAGCTTAAGCCATACTTAACTTTCAGCTGGTTGAATATGAAGACCCTCAAATTTTGTACGGTGACAAAGGGCACTACTAGAAGTTTATTTATGAGACTTTCAACAATCTGTTGACTACATAACGAACATGGCGGCCAAGCAAAGTTGAAACATTTCAATTGACTCTTCTCGCGATTTAATCATCCAAATGCGATGAAACTTGGTACCGCAATTTTTTAAATACATTGTAATGCACTGGTATCTAATTTTGTTCAATTGTTTACATAACCTCAAGATGTCGGCTTTGCGAAATATTTCACCGGCATTCTACTGTATATCTCCGAAACTATTACTGATATCACCCTGAAATTTTGTACAGTGATAAAGGGTACTACTAGATGTTCATCTATGAGACTTCTAAAAACCTGTAAAATACAAAACGAACATGGTAGCCAAGCGAAAGTGAAATATTTTAATAGACTTTCTCGTAATTTAACCATCTGAGTGCAGTGAAATTTGGTACAGTAAATGTTTATACACATTGTAATTCACTGGCATGTAATTAATTCAATTGTTCTAGTAACCTCAAGATGGCGGCTGTGCGCAATTTTAAAATTGAGTTTTCATTTCTTGTGTAGTAATCATGTGCTCAAAGTGAACGTTTGAATAATGAACCTACGCAAAAATCGTCATCTAATACGAGTATTTCATAATTCTATGGCCTACATATATAAAATTCCAACATGGCGACCAACCGAAATGTTTTGACGGTTCTCAATATCTACGAATCTATTACAGCAATCAAACTGAAATTGTGTACGTAGTGGCTATTAACATAAGTAGAATATATGAAAATAGGCTGTATAGTTATTCACGGACCTACTTGTTACTTGTGCATTTGAGCTCACCAGTGGCTATCCTGGGTGTGGATTATCCTCAGGATTTTCCACACTCCCTCAAAGTAAATGTCGGAGTGGAACTTTATTTTATTTTAAGTCCCGAAACACCTACCCTATTCCCAACCCTAATAATTATAGTTCTACACACAATGAAAGTCACCACAGAGACACAGGTTATCAGACAATTTGAATTCACATCCCCAAACACGAGGCTGATGGCCCCTAGACGAAATTAAAAAAGCAACAAAGATCTCTCAATCCCATTTGTCCTATATTAATTACTTCATCATCATCATCATCATGTTTTTCAGTCAAGCGACTGGTCTGCCCTTACAATGAGTCTTCTCCACGTTGTTCGGTCTTGTGCTGTCCTTTTGACCATTTCATAATTTCGTAGGCCAGAGCTATGTAGGAAAGTTCTCATGAAAGTGTTCCGTGGCCTCCCGCGAAGGTGTTTTCCAGGTATTTTGCCTTCTAGTATGTCGATCATTAGGCCACCATGTCGTAACCTGTGGCCAAGCTAGGTGGATCTCCTTCTATATATCTGGCGGATCATTTGCCGTTTTTCCTTTATTCGATCCAACACCGTTATGTTGGTCATTTTCTCTACCCAGCTGATCTTTTCCATTCGGCGCCAACACCACATCTCAAACGCTTCTAGTCGTTTAATGTCACCTCTATTCATTGACCAGGTCTCACTGCAGTACATTGCAACTGGCCATATGTAGGTCTTAACCAGTTGTTTTCTAAGGCTGAGGGACATCGAGCGTTGACAAATTAGAGAATGCTTTTCACGGAATGCCTGCTTGGCCATGGCTATACGGCTCCTGATTTCAACTTCACATCGTAGGTCTTCTGTGAAGATCTGACCAAGGTATTTAAAACGATTGACCTGTTGTACTGGTTCTTTATTTATGGTAATATTTAGTTCGTGTTGATGCTTACTTATCACCAGAATCTTGGTCTTCTTAAAATTGATTTTCATTCCATATTCTGTAGCTGTATTATTTAAACATTGCAACATGTTTGTTAATGTATGCGGATTTACTGCAAGTAATGCCAGATCATCAGCAAATTTAATATTCTGGATAAGTCTTCCACCAACTTTCACTACCATATTAAAACCTTTAAAAGCCCACTTAGTTATAGCTTCAGCGAAGGCATTGAACAGTCCAGGGGACATCAAAAACCTTGCCGCACACCTTTGCGGATCTTAGCGGGTTCTGATACCTCATTTCCAAACCGAACAACAGCAGTTTGATTTATATACAGATCAAATATTAATCTGATTAATTGATGGGGACAACCTATTTGATTCAGAAGAGGAAACAGCTTGTGCCAGCTGACTTTATCAAATGCTTTTTCGAAGTCCACAAAGCACACGTAAAGGTTTCTGTTTACACTTAACATCTTTTCTCCAAGACATCGCAAGGACCCGATAGCATCACGTGTAGACATATTCTTTCGAAAACCAAATTGAGAGCTGTCTAGATACTGTTCGATGTATATTTCCATCCTTTTCCTTAAAATCTGCAGAAGTACCTTTGAGGCATGAGGGATGAGACTAATGGTCCGATAGTCACTACATTCAACTGGTACAGTCTTCTTTGGAATTGGAATGATGATGCTGGTGTAATACTCCTGAGGCCATTTACCTTCTTCGAAAATTCTTGCTACTAATTTGAATATCCATTCAAGTGTACTATCCCCACTATTCTTGATTAGTTCGGCAGGAACATTGTAAATACCTGGTGTTTTACCCATGGATAATGATTTTAGAGCTTCATCGAACTCTGATCTAATAATTCTATCTTCTGCAATTGACCTGTCTTCCTCGCCACGTGTTGGCAAAAGGAATGGAATTGGTTCTGCGTATAGATCTTCAACATACATCCTCCAGTGTTCCTTCTTCTAATTCAGGTCTGATATAGGATTCCCATGTGTATCACGGAACTGTCTAGTGCGGAATCCTTTTTGTTTCTTAGTAGTTTCCCTGATCTTTTGGTAGGCTAAATCTGTACTTCCTTGTTTTTGCAGAAATTCGATCTCTTCGCATTTTGACTGCCACCACTCCATTTTCTTCTCCCGACAGAGTCGATCAATCTGGTTCTTTAGCATTCGGTAGTTATTTCTGCCTACTTCTGAAGAGTCGTTTTTAAATTTTCTTCTTTCATCCATCTTTAAGAGAATGTCCTGTGTGATCCATGGTTTGCGATTCACTCTTTCCACAAATCCCACTTAGTCTTCAGCAGCCTTTTCGATAAAGAATTTGGCTATTGACCATAAATGATCAACAGTTTGTGGGTTGTTTTTGCATATGATGATATGTTGTCATCAGTGGCTTCCTGATATTGCTTTTTAGTCCGCTCGCTTTTAAATGCTTCAAGATTCCACTTCTTTGTTGGTTTTCCCTGAATCCTGTGTTTAAATTTCAGTTCCGTACTCATTAGTAGTAGAGAATGATATACTTAAAGTATATAAATGTCAAACGTGAGCTAGCATGAAGGCAAAGTGCCTGAATGCCGGAGGGTGGGGGACACAAACTTTACTGCTACTCTGGCAACTAACTACTCGAAGTTTACGCCATGTGCAATCAATTAACTTTTGTATGCAAGTAGTGAAACTAGTTTGTTGATATGCCCTTTCAATATTGATATGTATTGAGGAACGTTAGGGTCTAGCTTGGCACAATAGTTTGCTTAGCTAATAGTTTCCACTCTCCTATGTTGCCTCGCCTTAAAGCTGCCAACCTAGGCCATTGAAATAAGTTTCTTTCTCATAAGTGCTTGTAGATTGGGAAAAATGTGTCGAGTGATGTATGGTTATTACTGTCCGCATTACCATCAATAAGTGCTTGCCACGGTGGGTGAGTGTTCTACTAACCCCAAGCTTGCAGGTTCGCTCCTTGCCGTGGTAACTGGTTTTTTAAAGGCGGCAAAAATTACGACACCATTACATATGATGTTGGCATGTCAAAGAACCCATTTGAATTCAGTAGGCCCTGTTCATAATGGCAAAATTAATCTTGGGAGTTTCTGCCAATACAAAGTTCCTCATTTCGCTAATGGAAAGCGCTATAGTGTTCAAGGAGCTTAGATATCTAACCTCCTTGACTTTAATAGTGCTTCACGGAACAACAAAATTTGACATGCAAGCTATCCTTTGGGTGTCACATAACAAAGCTTACACCTGGCACCCGAGGTCATACGATATTATTATTATTATTATTATTATTATTACCTTCAATAAGTTACTAACAATGTAACCTTAGCATTTGTCCCCATCACTACAGTCATGGTGATTTACAGTATAATTTCTTGCTGTTGGGTTGTATTCACTGCTGTCACTCATGTTTCAAAGTAACCATGTTTGCACACCACTTCCAGATATTGAAACTGCCACTTTTTGTTTTTATTTCGTATGCTTTCTCGACTTACAAGGCCGCTAATATAAGTCATAATGAGGCGAAAGAAGACAAAATGGAAGGTTAACAAAATACGAGTAATGAACTATGAAATGTATTACACAAATATAAATTAGAATAATAGACCTGAAGAGTAGGCAAACCGCAACTAAAAATAAATACTTATAATAGCTATTCGGCCTTAAAATACATATAATTTACGAATATATGTGATTTCTCAAAATTCTAATGGATCCTTTAAGGGCTGTTACTGCTATGGTATTAATGGTGGCATTTGAGATACGAAATTTTCTACACGTAGCAGCAAAAAGAGTAGGTATTGTTCCCCGGGCCCCCACTAATAACCCAATAACTTCCATTTCTTGAAGGCGGTATTTTTCCTTGTAGGAAGGGACTGTAGGCTCGTCAATATCCTTATTTTCATTTTTCACTTCATCTGGCTGCTCCGCATGGGTTTCAAAACGCACGGTTGGATCCAATATCTAACCGTTCATTTTCTCCTCCTTGTAGGCTATGATGCCAATGCGCCTGGTACTGCCTTGCGTGGCTAGCCCTGAATCTTCTTCATGCACCACGACACCAACATCCCTCAGACTCTCCACAAGGATGTATATTACTGAGTGACGTCTTGTGTTACTTAAGAGTGGACAGCATAAGATGTTCGTCGGTTAGTTTATGAATTAGAAAATCCATTACACAATAGGTGGCGCGCGAGTCATTTCAACAAATGAACGTTGAGACGTCAATCCGGGTTATCTTCACCTCGTTAGCCAGACGGTACAACCAAACATCGTCGCCTATTGAGGATCATTAATAAAATAATTTTGAATTTCTAATTATTATTGTACATAAATTTGTGCCATCTATACAGTAGGCCTACAGTTATTTTACTGCAGTTTTGCCAACTTCGTCTCGGGCAACAATTGTTTTCAAGAATATGTAACTTGCATTTTGGTGGTAAAGGTGATTCCGACTACATCAATTAGGAGTGAATATCTGGATAAAATACTGAAGCCAGTTCTTTTTTTCAACGTTTAAGACGTTCCCTAACTCCCTTTCGTAGTAGTTTAGTTATTGAAAGATCTCGAAATCAAATTGCTCATCTTGCCAAAAATCGCACCTACAGTAGTCTATATATCACCTTAGCCAACGACCTGGCCATGTTGAACCACCGGATCCCATGAGAACTCCACAGTTAAGCAGCATTGGGCGTGGTTAGACCTTGGATGGAATGAAATAGTCGGACCAAGCGCTGTTGGCAAAAGAAAGGAGGATTGGAAAGTCCCTGTCTCAGGTCAAATTTTGGCCTAATTTGACCATACCTTAGATATTTGTTACAGAAACACCGAATGACAACAGATTCCATGCACTTTCTATGTTACAGCTTGATTTCAAGTTTACAGTCCGCCTCGTGGCACAGCGGCTAGCATTCTAGGCTATAACCCCTGAAGTCCGGGGTTGATTTCCGTCTCTACCAGGAAATTTAATTCTGGTCTGAGAGCTGGGATGGGGTAAACTTAGTCCCGTGAGGCAAAACAGATAAGAGGTGTGCTCGATTACCATACCATCCATCCTAGGAATGGTTCTCCGTGGTTTCCCACTTCTAAAGCCCGTAGCACCATAGCCCAAGATGGGCCTAAGCCTACCGACTGACCGCTGCTCAGCCACTTCTACTCTAGGCATGGTATTTTAACTTCTCTCCCACCTCTCTCCCAATCCTCATCTTAATTACAAATACCCACACTGCTGCAGACACCACAGTAACACAGATTATCAAACACATTCTACACACACCCTAATGCACCGGGCTAAACAAACACTACGTTCAAGAAGATGGTATATTGGCTTTCATGGCCAGTGAATTAAAACTCAGCAATTCTTCTAGGTTTGTGCCGTGTCTGTGTGGGGTTTCGCCTAGGACACCAAGCAGGCTGATCAGGAGTATCGAACTACGCGCTACCTCCGTCTATATGAAGGTGGCGCAGTTGCACTTCATATAAAGCGAGGTAGCACTCAGTTCGCTACTCCTGTGGGGGTCCGGCTGGGGACACCAAGAGCCCGCTGATGAGCCCTATTGGTGTCCTAGGCGAAACCCCACATAAGACATGGCACAAACCTAGAAGAATTGCTGAGTTATACTACGTTCAAGCCTCCTCAAATGAAACAACAACAGCAATGATTACAGCGTAGTGCCTTGTGTACTGTACCCAATTACGGAAGCCACCGAAATTATAGTTTGCATTTCAAATGAGCAGAACACCGGCATGAAGTTTGAACCGAGCGCGAGACAGCTACTTCACCGAGCGACTCAGAGGATGCGCTAGCAGAGAGACCCGTGGCGCTGACGGACGAGTTGTTGAAACTTATTGATGAAGAATATTAATCGACTATTTGAGGTCTAACATCTAGTAAATAATATTGGCTATGGAATTCTAGGAATGCCAGAAGAAATTTGAGGTAAATCGGACCAGTCGTTCGAAAGTTATAAGTGTTTTTGTAAAAGCACATGTTCTAACAGGAAACAGGGCGTGGGCTGGAGTTTTGAAGAGCGGGGCGTGCTCACAGCTTGGAACAGCGGACACATCGAAGTTCAGCTCCGTGTCTGTATAAAAAGGGCCTGTGTTGAAGCATAATCATGGGACGAGGTTGTCTCTGAATCGTTAGAGGAAGGACACCTTGCCAGTGGCAGCAGCAGACCAGCATAGTTGTGCTAACAGCTCACCAGGATGGAGACTACGAGCAGCGGGACCATCGAGTGGAGGAAGCAGCAGAGGACCGGCGAGCCAGCCAGGGGTCAGAGCAGGCGCAACCGCGCCCGGAGAGGTAGAGGGCCACGATCGGCAGGCTCCTTGGGTGGGGAGTTAACCTCCTCAGAGCCCTCTCCCCCGGTCACGCGGGCTCGCCAGCAGGCCCTTGGTGAGAAGACGTCAGCGGCGCAGAAGCCGCCAGCCGTTGAAGAGGAAGGTGTGCCTCACATCCCGGCTGGCGCAAGCAACGCTGGAGCAGCTCCCGGCCCGGGGAGCACAGGTAGCCCGGACATAACGCAGGTGTCCCTGCGGTCCGAGTCAACCGACGCCTCCCCAGGGCCCTCTGAGCTAGAGCTAGCCGAGTCCGAGAAGAGTCGGACGCCAGGACCGGCTAGCTCCCCGCGACAGGAGAGCAGCAGCAGCCCGGACGCCAGGTTCAGCTGGGCGAGCGATGTGAGCTCGGACACCGTGCATGGGCACCCTGGGGCCACTTCCCCAGGCTCCGAGCAAGCAAGTGGCTACGACCCCAGTGACCTGGCTTTGTTTGTTTATTACAGGCCAGGCACCAACCAGGAAGAAGAATGGGAGGTCATCAGTGCCTACAGGGACAAGGTCCACGCAGTCGCGACGAGAGGAGCTGAACGTGTCCACGAGGACATCGAAGCTGTCCTCTCTACTGGTGTCCTGTTCAGGCCACGTGAGAGCGCGGCCATGGGATACGTCTACATCAGGGCATTCTCCGAGCACTGGCAGGTTGCGGTGGTACCAGGCTGTGCGCCAGGTGCCCCTCCGCACGTCCTCAGCCACGCTCGGAGGCGCCACCCAGACTTTCTCATCGAGATGGAAGATGTGGGAATCCAGGCAGGCCCCCTGACCTTCTCCAAGAGAACGCAGGCTCCACAACCAGCACCTCAGGCGGTGCCTTTAGCGGGGCAACCCGCGCCCGCCAACCAGGAGGAGGCGCGACTACCAGAGCTCCAGGTGGGGCCTTTAGCGGGGCAACCCGCGCCCGCCAACCAGGAGGAGGAGGAGCGACTACCAGAGCCCCAGGTGGGGCCTTTAGCGGGGCAACTCGCGCCCGCCACCACCGCCAGGAAGGGGACACCCGAGACGGCCGGGGCCACCAGGACGGCCCCAAATTAGCGTAAGAAGAGCAAGCGCAGCAGCCCAGAGGACCGTCGCCCGCAGCGCCCCCAGGAGGGGGAACCAGGACGCCGCGAGGCCACCAGCCGCAGCCAGGGACAGCCGCTACAGCCAGGTAATATGAAGCCCCGCTCAGGCCAGCTTTTACAGTGTTTCCGCTGTCTGAGATGGGGGCACTCCCAGGGATCCTGCGGCTCTCCAGTCCGCTGTAACCGGTGCTCAGGTGGCCACCACCACACCGGCTGCACGGTGCCGCGGGACGCGCCGGTGTGCGCCAACTGCATGGGTGACCATCCGTCATCCCATCGCTGTTGCCCAGTCTACAGGTCCATGGTAAGAGCAGAGAGGAAGGCGGCTCGTTCCCATGGACCGCCCACTAGGCCCCTGCTTCGGCAGGCGAGGCCCCCCCTCCACTCTCCGGTGACGGAGGCTCGGTACCAGGGACCCCATGGAGATCGGGTGGTGGCGCAGGTTCTCCGGATCCTTGTACCATTGCTCGGTAGCCGGAAAGGCCCACGCTGATCCCAGCAGTGCCGAGTTCTATCTGATTCCCCGGAGACAAACTGGCGAGAAGACGGACATGGATCTGGTGCATGATACCTTCTCCCAACTAACATACCTACTCATTTCCATACCCACATTATCCTTGCATGTGGCAATAACCAAGCCGCCAGGTTTTACGTGTAGGCAATCTTTCCTTTCTGCCTATGCGGTTTTCCCTGGCCCTACAATCTTACCCTTATATATGAGTACATATTTATATGTGCTCATATATAATATATACCCATGTTAATATCTATTAATTATGCCTGGTAGATCGCGACCGCGATGGGACAGGCACTAAGTCCTAAAAGACTCCTCTTATCCAATCCCCTATGCTTTCTCTTCTACTATCGTAGACTAATTGCATGTCGGAGGCACCAGTAGTAAGGTCGGGTGTCACGCGGGGGGTGCGGGTACCTTTTCGGCCCCCCCCCCCCCCCGAAAAAAAAAAAAAAGCATAATCATGTTTGTATATTACAGGCCAGGCTTCAACCAGGAAGAAGAAAGGGTAGTCATCAGGGACCAGGCCCACGAAGTCGCGACGGGAGGAGCTGAACGTGTCCACGAGGACATCGAAGCTGACCTCCCCACTGGAGTCCTGATCAGGCCACACAAGGACGCGGCCATCATCTACGTCTACATCGCAGCATTCTCCAAGCACTGGCAGGTCGCGGTGGTACCAGGCTGTGCGCCAGGTGTCTCTCCGCACATCCTCCGCCACGCGGAGGAGCGCCGCCCAGCTTTGCTCATCGAGAAGGCAGAGGTTGGGACTCAGGCAGGCCCCCTGACATTATCCAAGAGGACTCAGGCTCCTCAACCAGCACCTCAGGCGGTGCCATTAGCGGGGCAACCCGCGCCCGCCATCCCGGAGGAGCAGCGACCAGAGCTCCAGGTGGGGCCTTTAGCGGGGCAACTCGCGCCCACCACCACCGCCAGGAATGGGACACCAGAGACGGCCGGGGCCACCAGGACGGCCCCAAAGCAGCGGAAGATCAACTGCAGCAGCCCAGAGGACCGTCGCCCGCAGCGCCCCCAGGAGGGGGAGCCAGGACGCCGCGAGGCCACCAGCCGCAGCCAGGGACAGCCGCTACAGTCAGGTAATATGAGGCCCCGCTCAGCTCAGCTTTTACAGTGTTTCCGCTGTCTGAGATGGGGCCACTCCCAGGGATCCTGCGGCTCTCCAGTCCGTTGTAACCGGTGTTCAGGTGGCCACCACCACACCGGCTGCACGGTGCCGTGGGACGCGCCGGTGTGCGCCAACTGCATGGGTGACCATCCGTCATCCCATCGCAGTTGCCCTGTCTACAGGTCCATGGCAAGAGCAGAGAGGAAGGTGGCTCGTTCCCATGGACCGCCCGCTAAGCCCCTGCTTCGGCAGGCGAGCCCCCCCCCCCCCCCTCCACTCTCCGGTGACGGAGGATCGGTACCAGGGACCCCATGGAGATCGGGTAGTGGCGCAGATTCTCCGGATACTTGTACCATTGCTCGGTAGCCGGTAAGGCCCGCGCTGACCCCAGCAGTGCCGAGTTCTAACGGATTCCCCGGAGACGAACTGGCGAGAAGACGGACATGGATCTGGTGCATGATACCTTCTCCCAACTAACATACCTACTCATTTCCATACCCACATTATCCTTGCATGTGGCAATAACCAAGCCGCCAGGTTTTACGTGTAGGCAATCTTTCCTTTCTGCCTATGCGGTTTTCCCTGGCCCTACAATCTTACCCTTATATATGAGTACATATTTATATGTGCTCATATATAATATATACCAATGTTAATATATGATAATTATGCCTGGTAGATCGCGACCGCGATGGGACAGGCACTAAGTCCTAAAAGACACTCCTTTCTATCCAATCCCCTATGCTTTCTCTTCTACTATCGTAGATTAACTGCATGTCGGAGGCACCAGTAGTAAGGTCGGGTGCCACGCGGGGGGTGCGGGTACTCTTTCGCCCCCCCCCCCCCCCCTGAAAAAAAGCATAATTATGTCATTCTTACATCAGTCTTCGAGGAAATACCGTCGTAACGTCACCATACCACGTGCTACGCTGTTATAGACCGTCATTATCGCCGATCGAGTTGGACTTAGTCTCTGGAGCTAATCCAGCTGCTTGTGGACTTAGTCTTTTAAACTGAGCCAGTTGTCTCAAATGAAAAGTACTTGGAATTATCGCGTCATACCAGTCAGGAGATGGAACTTAGTTTATGACATTGGGGTCATTTGTTTCAAACAAACAGAGTTGGAAAATATTCCATCTACATTTCCATATACTCCACTGACTGTAAGAGTATGTTCGCAGATGTCGAGTAACTTTTTCATCTTTGAGTGGCATCAGACTAGACGGTATATATTTCAAAATGTTATAAATATTGAGCTGTTGAAACAAGTGTTTAAAATAATAGGACAGTCAACGATGACGTCAATAGTAATGTCGAACATTAGTGAAGATTATCTCGGAGTGGAAAAGTGCGTATTTTTGAACGCGAATATGGGTCACTAGATACCACGAGGGTAGGATGAAGATGGAGGGACCCGAAGGTTAGCTGAATGCGAGGCAGATGGCCGAGGACAGTTGCCATGCTAATGGAGTGGGGAACGTTCCATTACATTTTGACATCAACCAAGGATCTGCAACGACATGAACTTCAAGAATATGTAAGCTATATTCTTATGTACTTTTCCTAGAATAGAGTAGTTGAGAGGTTAAATTTGTATTCCCTTATAAATTACCATCACTTTAATTCAAGGCTTCATAACTTAACATAACGAAAATGGTTGTTTGGGTAGATTATGTAACAAAATGGGTCTTGGTCACATTGTGGTCGTTACGTTTCATATCCGGAAGTCATTTGTATCGCATGGTAACGTTATTGGGCCATATAAAGTTATTCTGATATTGGTTATCGAAGAAACGAAATAGTATTGTCTGACAGAAATAACGTTATTTGAATAAGTCTCTCGAAAAATATCCCCTAATACCGTTATTCGGACTAATAACGTTCTTCGGATATCAGTTATCGTAGAAACGAAATACTAGTGCCCACCTGAAATAACGTTATCGGAATACATTACTCGAAAAAATCTCCTAATATCGTTATTTGGACTGATAATGTTATTCGAATATCAGTTAACTAAGGAACGAAATGGTAGTGCCCGCCTGAAATAACGTTATCGGAATACATATCTCGAAAAACATTCCTCCAATACCGTTATTAGGATTAATAACGTTATTCGGATATTGGTTATCTCAGGAACGAAATGGTAGTGCTCACTAGAAATAACGTTATTTGAATAGTTCTCTCCAAAAAAAATCCCCCAATACCGTTATTCGGACTAATAACGTTATTCGGATATCGGTTATCGCGGGAACGAAATGGTAGTGCTCACTATAAATAACGTTATTTGAATACATCTCTCGAACATTATTCCCCCAATACCGTTATTCGGACTAATAACGTTATTTGGATACCGGTTATCGCAGGAACGAAATGGTAGTGCTCACTAGAAATAACGTTATTTGAATATATCTATCGAAAAATATTCCCTCAATACCGTTATTTGGACTAATAACGTTATTCGCATATCGTTTATATATTACAAACGGCATCATCGATTGAGAATGGCACCATTTTGATACATTTTGCGTTGGAGAACTCCATAGAGTAGAAAGAGTGGAAGTGTCACTTTGCGACCTACGTCGTGTTAGGTTCTGAGTTTAGCCGCGAGGTTAATAAATACTCGGAAGTGCTTACCGTGATAGGGTATTGTATTTTTTAGCCTACTTTTCACATTTTGCAAAAATGAAGAAAAAGTAGACTTATGAGACCGATCTGGGCAAATGTCTGTCTGTCTGTCTGTGCATGACCCCCCCCCCCCTTATCAACTCCTAAACGGCTGAAGCAATCAAAACCAAATTAGGTATGAGTAAAGATCTATATCTGAATATCTCAAGGCCATGAAAATGAAGTCAGTGCTACCAACTGCTGAAAAACCGCAATTGAAATTTGAGCTCCATGTTGGATATCTTGAAGGTATGCATGGGAGCTATTCCAAAATTGGCACATAATTACACTGACCGGCAAATAAAGTGGAACAGTAATTTAAAAAGTATAAAATTAGCCATGAAAAAGATGTAATCACATTTTAAATGCTTTTCACGCATTAGGACACACATCTGAAACATCCGTGAATAGAAATTGACATTTCTTAGGGTGGTTTATTACCACCAATTACCCCCAATCTTCGATGAGCCTAACAAGCTGTCATGGACGCTAAGGGTGGAAACACTCGTTTTTAGTGACCAGTGTTCCGGTACAGTGCAGTGCAAAAATTAACACTGCTTTGTTTGGCATAAAAAACAGCCCAAAGGAACATTAGTAAAAAATAGAAAACTGTTAGATTTGTGAAATGTAACGAAATTTGTGAGTTAAAGCGTGTTGTAAAACATGTTTCAGTATTTTCTGTAGCCAACCATCGAACATTTACATGAATAATGCAAATATTGGAAAACCGATACATTTTAGTGAAATAAATTAAGAAATTACATAAAAAATTGAAGTGTTCCACTTTTTTTGCCGGTCAGTGTATATAGACAATAATATTTCAGTTTAATTTCCAGGAGGCCATACATGACAGTGTTGGCAAAATGATTCTAAGCATGCTGATAGGTCAATTTTTTTAATTATTAGAACTTCTACACTATCAATTGGATTTCAACCAAATTTCGTATGTAGTCTACTATGTGTACATAACCAGATATCACTATGCGTATTCCTAAGAGCAACCAGCTGCTGACAACTGTTGATAATTGCTGTCTCTACTTTTTTACCCTTATATTAATATATCAGAATGCATGCAAGCCAACAACTCTAAACTTTGCACACGTATAGTACCTGACATTCTAGATTAATTTGGAGTAACTAATATTATGCCAATGCCGTTGACATGATTCTAAGCCTGATGATAAGTTTAATTCTAAAATGCATGTAACTTCTATACATACAAATGGATTTCGTCCAAAATTGGCACAACAATAGATCATAATATGTCAGATTATTTCTGACCAAGACATGCATGACATTGCTGCCAACATGATTTTACGCGCACTGATAGATCCAATATCTAACTGCATGTAACGTCCACGTTATCCATTGAACTTCAATCAAATTTTGTATTCTGTACCTTAAGAGATGGAACTAAGAATATATTAAGTCACCAGGGCTTCCAACTGTAGTGCAGGTATATTTAGAATTAATTAGAAATTTTGATATTACCAACTTAATTTCGTCATTAACTTAGATAGTTCCATATAGATTAAACATTGGCTTGAATCTTTAAGTTTAAGAAAAATAGGCTCCTTAGTTTGTCACGGAACTGCTTGTTGAACTTGCGAAAGTGGCGAATGTCCGGAAAACACTCTTAAATGCGCTTTTGAAGAAAGGAACAACAGACCGACACCACTTGAAATACATAGGCCTAGGTGGATAGCAAACGACCTGAAGCTTAATAGAGATCAAGTACTAGCGAATCAACTAGACAACGGGGAAAATTCAGTGTACATTAAATTAGTGTACACCTTACTTTATGAAAACATATTATCTCGACATGAAGGTGTGAAATCCTTCCGGCTAGCTAGCGGTAACACCACAAAGATAACTATCACTGCTTCAGACTCTTCAACAAAACGTGGGCGTGTCTGTTAATCTCCTCCCGAAGTCAACAATGAAAGGCTCTCCAGCGTGCTTCTTACGCATGGAGTTCTCAAGGACATACGGAACGAGTGCTGGAATGAAGTATACGAATTTTCTGCTGTAAGTAATGGCATACGTATTGTAACAATTGAACTTAAATACCCCATTCCATCATATTTGACGGTCAATGATTGTAAAGTTCTGTTAACATGAAGGACAAGCTAAGTATTGCTTTTATTGTAAAGAACCCTCCCCCTTACAAATAGACCGTCCGAACAGACGGAATCGCCCGGTACTTCATGTCAGACTACAAACCTACAGTACGGTGCTGGGCGAGTCAGATGGGAGTAGTAAGCTAAGCGACACTACCGACATGGAATCTGCAGTACCTTCCCCTGAATATCCAGCCATATCAGAGGCCTTTCATAACAGGCCCCATTCTACAAACACATATAGCATTGTGGAAGTAACTCAACCATCAGATAACGTAGCTGAAACATCCCTGACTACTTTACATAGCAATGAAGAGGGAACTGGGACGTCACGATCGGACAGCACGGGGAAGGGACACACCAGCAGGCAACACAGCAGTCTGTCCAGCAACCAGATACTACTAAGACTAAATGTCCCGATTTTTAGTTTGTAATTCTGACACCACGTAGCAGCACCAAAGTGAGGCAATTTCTCTTGAATGGAAGCTCGTATTTGCGATGTCAAAACCACTATGTATACTAGAGTGCAATAGAATTGATATCAATTCAATGCATTTTCCAAAATGTGAAAAACAAAGACGTTACTAGCAGTTTTTTATATTTCTGCTTAAAAAATGAAAAAAACTGGTGATACGGAAACGGAGATTTATTTCCTGATTCCAATGCATTTTTCATAAATAAAATCGGGTGAATGGAATCGTCGGCATTAGTTTGGGAATTGTTTTGAAAAGGGTGGTAGGAGTAGCGGCGCGGCTATACAAGATCTCTAGCGCAAGGAAAATGATGAACACGCCGAGTTGACGAATATTGTAGTTCGGCGAGTTACATGTACAAGTGCCTAGGCGTGGAACAATATCTGAGCAATAAAATTATAGTAATGTCACGCTTATGTAACGTTGACACAATGTGTTTATACAGATACTTTCTTACTTCCTCAAACATTCTTGTTCTTGTTCTTGTTGATAATAATACATTGTAGGGGCTTGGGACATCTTGGTCATCAGTCCCATGTAGTTGACTATGTGTGTTACTGTATTAGAGCCAGGGATGGGGCAGGTGCCCTGAGTCTTCAAGTAAGGTACTATCTCGGCATTTAACTGGAGGGAGTGTGGAAAACCCTGCGAAACACAAGACACAACTGAACTACAGGTGCAACCACAATGGTAGGATGATTGACAGATGAACTAGTCAATGAGAGATGTTGGAGTGATGACAGTTTCCTAGGAAAAAAATCATAAAATAAGAAGGCATTTCTGAATAGCAATAAACATCTGCTGTAAGAAACATTGTTTCAGTTCCTTACCTTTTATTTCGTTCAATACGCCAATACACAAGCTCTGCTGGGACTTTCCTTCGTTTTCTGTGAGCGTACAAAGGAAGTGGATATTTATGCAGGACGCTTGCACCTTGAGAACATGCGCTTGACTGTCGTCAGTATCTATGGAGACCAATTTTCCATTTTCACAATGGCTACGTCTTACTTTTCCACACAACGCATTGTTTCCGTTTGAATACGAACTCTCTTCTCTGAAAAAAGTTGTCACTGAATAGTTCGTGGTCTTGTACTCTTACAATTATGTATTAGAAGTTCAAAAAAAGACTAAACCCGTGGCGCGTCAGCCGTTGAAGGGCCTAGTTCTACCAAGCAACCGCTGTTCAGCCATGTAGCTTGCAGATTGTGGGGTGACGTTTAGTCATCCAACTTGTACAAATAAATTTAAAGTGAAATCAAAACTGCTCAGTACTTTACACATTCTCTAATGCAAGCGTATTTCAAATATAAACTAGGGAAAAAATCTTATGTAGGCCTATGTGTAGAGGTTTTTCTTAGGGCCTGGCTTCCTTTTCTTGGTACAGTACTTACTGTCGACCAAAATATTATGTGCACTCGAGTTTGAAGATTGTTTGTGAAGTAACCAATAGACCTATATAAAATCCACTAACATAATCATTTTCGTCGTTCTATTTTACGTTAGTTCATGTAGGTTTGGAATTTTTTATTTAGCCTATATTTTAATTTTTTATCGCAGTTGAAACACAAAAGGTGACCGTTTTTAAGCGTGTTTCAACCATGCGTCACATTTAATAATTATTATCTCACAAACCCGTCATCAGATCGAATCCAAATTTTAGCACAATATACATTGGAATGTTGTTTAACTGTTTTATTAATTTCAACATTTTGTGTGTTCAAGAACGAATTTTGTTATCATTTTTGTAAGGTAACTATTTCTAGGCTCGGGGTCGTTGTAAAATGTAGTTCTTGGTTGCGTTGTATTCCTTATACATCAAAAAGTTATGTTGTATGACTGTGAAATACGTAAATTAATTCACTTATTTTATATCGGTTTGTATTTATACGGGGAACTAAGACATGGTTCACCAGCTAGACGCTCCGGGATATTCTGTACAGCGTTGCTGATATGGAGTCCATTACTTCCGAGCGAAGCGTGCCTAGACGCGTGATGGAGCCCATCTTGGCAACGCTGTACAGCTTTTACAGGAGCGGCCAACTGGTGAACCATGTCTTAATTCCCCATACAAATACAAACCGATATAAAATAAGTGAATTAATTTACATATTTCACAATCATACAGCATACCTTTTTGATGTATTAGGATTACAACGCGACCAAGAACTACATTTTCAAACCAACCCGAGCCGAGAATAAGTTACCTTACCAAAATGATAACAACTTTGTTTCTTGGCCATACAAAATTTTAAAATTAATGAACCAGTTATACAACATTCCAATGTATATTGTGTTAAAATTTGGATTCGATCTGTTGACGGGTTTGTGAGATAATAATTCTTAAATGTGACGCATGGTTGAAACACGCTTAAAAACGGGCACTTTTTGTGTTCCAACTGCGATAAGAAATATTAAAATATATTTTAAAAAATCCAAACCAACATGAACTAACGTAAAAGTGAACGACGACAATGATGATGTTATTGGATTTTATGTAGGTCTATTGGTTACTTCACAAACAACCTTCAAACTCGAGTACACATAATATTTTGGTCAATGGTAGTCGCAATTCCCCCTGGGATTTAGTGGTATGCCCTTGAATCAGGGCTGGCATGCGAAACGAAATGTATGGCTGTGGGGGCGAATATATTTGAATTTCGACGTGAGCACGATACTCGGGAGCGAAATGACAATGATTGTCGGCGGGAAATTAAATCAAAGCGAAACTTAATTGGAAGCGAAATGACATAGCGAAATCAACGCGAAAGTTAATAGCAACGCGATATTACATTGTACAATTGAATAAAATTTCACTCACGGCGCGAAAAAAAATCGTTACAATCTTTTAATTTCGCTCCCGGCGCGAAATACAATTCATTACAGACTTTTAATTTCACTCGCGACGCAAAATAAAATTCGATACAGACTTTTAATTTCGCTTCCGGTGCGAAATAAAATTCGTTGCAGTCTTTTAATTTCACTCCCGGCACGAAATACAATTCATTACAGACTTTTAATTTTACTCGCGGCGCAAAATAAAATTCAATACAGACTTTTAATTTCGCTCCCGGCGCGAAATAAAACTCGGTTACAGACTTTTAATTTCGCTCCCTGCACGAAATAAAATTCGTTACAGACTTTTAATTTCGCACCCGGCGTGAAATAAAATTCCCAAACGGTTTAGTTTCGCCCTCCGATGTGAATTTAAAATGAATGGAACATTTCATTTCGTTGTTGAAATTAAAATGTATTCGTTTCGAGAGTGAAATTATGTTCGGAGCGATGTTCAAAGTCCTGACGTTGGCAGCAGTAGCAGTCTTATTACCGTTCACCGCCTGCCCAATCTGCAGGGCTGCAACAGCAACGTGAGTCATTCAATGGTCATCACTCCAGTAGAGGAGAAAGTCAGTGCTAAGGCATCAACATCACCATCGTCGTTGACTGCACCTCGGACTCGTGGCTGGCCCTCCCTGACGTTCATAACGCAATGGGGCAACAAGTACCTTTACTTGTTCTATAGCGAACAAGAAGACGAATGTGCTGTGTGGACAGACATTCAAGATAAGTGACGAACTCCAATTACAATACAAATTGTCAGTTGTAACTCTTCAGTCAGTCAACACTAATTTGCCCAATAACTGGGAGGGGTACAATGTATATACAGTAATATGTAAATAACATTATATGTATTAGTTTATGGTCACGATTATAATGCAGCAATTTTAGTGATCTTAAATCTATTTCATGTATTTCTTTTTCAGGAGTGTTACTTACATCTTATATACGTTGTACCCACCCAGTTATCGGGTAAATTAATGTTGACTGACGGAAGATTTACAAATAACAGAAAATCGTCTGTGGTAGTACCGCAGCGTATATGGAGTTCTGTTTCGGAGGCGGGTTACTCGAACAACAGGGTTGAGGGGTCATTCCTCTCATTTCTACATTCTTTATTCTTACACTTCCGGAAATTTCGAGGGGGGGGGGGGGGGCTTGGCATTCCTTACTACTTCCTTCTTACCCACAGCGCATTTATACTGACCATGGCACGAAAGTCAAACCCCTGTGCCACGTACAGGATTTAGTTTCGCACTGCAATTAATTTTGCGTCGCCTTTCACTATGTTATTGTGCTTAGAATTACATTGTGCTTCCATTTTAATTTTCGCGCTTACAATCAATATCATTTCGCACCCGAATATCACGCTCATGGCGAAATTAAAATGTTAACGCGTCCACAACCATTTTGTTTCGCATGCCAGACCAGATTTAATTTCAGACATGAAATGATATGTTCCATGCATTTTAAATTCACGCCGGGGGCGAAACTAATTGCTGTTTGGGAATTTTGTGTCATTAAAATAAACCGTGGCACTACATCCCATGAAAAGCCTAGGCCAACCAAGCGACCGCTGCCCAGGCATCTGCAGATATTGGTCAGCGCATCGGGTTCCCTCGGCCGTTAATCTTGGTTTTCGCGACTTTCAGACAGCTACTCTCGAGGCTGAGTGCACCCCGTTCCAACCCACACGTCCGTTTCTAAAATCACTAACGGAGCCGGGAATCGAACCCGGGGCCTCCAGGTGAGAAGCAGGCACGCTATCCCCAACACCATGGGGATAGCAATTTTTGTCATACCAGGAGCAAAATTAACAGTCGTTAAAAATGTTATTTCGCGCCTTGAGCAAAATTAAGAGACTGAAGCGGTTTTCATTTCGTGCCAGGAGCGAAATGAAAAGTCTTGTATCGAGTTTTATTTCAGGCCAGGAGCAAAATTAAAAGTCTGTAATGAATTTTATTTCGAGCCGGGAGCGAAATTGGAAGTCTGTAACGAATTTTATTTCGTGCCCGGAGTGAAATTGAAAGTCTGTATTTTTTTTTTATTTCGCGCCGGAAGCGAATTTAAAAGACTAACGGTTTTTATTTCACGCCAAGGGCGAAATGAAAAGTCTTTAATGATTTTTATTTCTCGTCAGGAGCAATGTTAAAAGTCTGTTAAGAATTCTGTTTGTAGCCGCGAGCGAAATTAAAAGTCTGTAACGGATTTTATTTCACGCTGGGAGCGAAATTTAAAGTCTGGTACGAATTTTATTTCGCACCGGGAGCGAAATTAAAAGTCAGTAATGCATTTTATTTCGCGCCGGAAGCGAAATTAAAAGACTAATGAATTTATTTCGCCTCTGCAGCGAAATTAAAATTCTGTTACCAATTTTATTTTGCGCCAGGAGTGAAATTTTATTCCATTGAACAATTTAATTTCGCGACGCTAATTTAAATTGATGATACATTTCGTTTTGCATGCCAGTCCTGCCTTGAATCGGTTTTGGTGGTGGCTCCATTTTTCACCTAAAATGTAAAACTAACTGCACTTGATGACCGTAATGCTCTCCATCACTCTTACCTGTATGTACATCGTTCATGTATATGATCTACCAGAGATACTGTCCAAAAATAAATTGCCGAAAATAGAACACCTAACGAACACTAAAAATAATGGTGTTGCAGGTAAAATAAACTAAGTAAAAAGTAATTAAAGGGATCGATGAACTAAAAACAGGAAAAACAACAAGAAAAATTAGAAGTCGTAAGTACAAACTGGTAAAATTTCAAAGGATCACTCAGAAATATCCAGAACTGAACAATAATTCAGAACTAGCCATCACAGTCACAGTCAATCGCAACATCGGACTAGATGCTCAGGAATCCCATACCGTCAGGTAAGGGGTAAGGTCATCACTCTCTCACTTGACTTTCGCTCCCCTTTCCTGCTGCTGCGGTGGCCTTGGTCGAGCTTGTGGCGCGCCGTGGCTGCCTGCTTTAAGCGCGTGTACAATCCTGTATGAAATATTACCTTATAAAAGATGCTGGAAGTGTCGTCCTTCCTGGGTTATACAGGCATTGTATCCGGTAACCACATTTTGGCTCACGCGAATGAGTTCTGCCACTGTAATGTTTCTGATTTTGTATTTTATGTTCTTTAATGAGCACTGAGTCAGTAGGCCTAGTGGCAAACTTATTTACAATTACGTGAATCTGTGCTAGTGAAGGTGACACTTCATCAGGAAATTGCTGAACTTACCCACCGGGCCGACTCGTACTTAAAATAAGTTTTACATACAAAAATACGATGTTGCAATGATAACTGCCTGAACATGTTACCATCTGAGGTTCCGCCTAGTGACTGACAACACCTGCACGCTTATTGCAAGGTCAAGTTTGTACTATGCGCGCGCTTTCAATACTACAGCAGGAGGCCATGGGGCGCCAGAAACTCGGCCAAGCCCGCTGCAGTAGCGAATAACAAAACCGCCGCTCGTCGTTCTTACTTAATATGAAAGACCCTATATGTAGACAATAGAGTTATGTACTATTAGATGACTATTATTGCGTAGGTTCATTATTCAAACGGTGACTTCCATCGCATGATTGGGACACAAGAAAAAAAAATGCACAGCTGCCATCTTGAGTGTATGTAAACAATTTAACAAAATTAGATATCAGTTCATTACAATGTATATAAACAATTGCTGTACCAAATTTCACTGCGTTCGGATGGTTAAATCGCCAGAAAAGTCTATTTAAATGTTCAAATTCACTTGGCCGCCATGTTCGTTTTGTAGTTAACAGGTTTATGAAAGTCACTTCAGTGACTTTTATCACCGTACAAAATTTCAGGGTGATATCGGTGACAGTTTCGGAGATATAGAATGCCAGAGATATTTCGCACAGCCACCATGTTGAATTGGTGAAACATAATAAGCTTTGAAGGGCACGATCGGGGTCGGCCAAAATAGTAGGCCTACTATGAACTTACCGAATTTCATTGAAATCGCCCCAGCCGCTTAGATTTTATTAGGTGGGGTGTGGAGGAAGAGGGGGGAGGGGTGGGGATGCACACCAAGGCCCGGCGTAGGTGCGTGACGTCATGTCATGTCATGTCAGTAGGTAATCTGTGTCCTTGACTCTCCCCGCCTGCCGCTAGCTACGTGTGCGAGTGAGCTTTGTATAGTATGTCGTGGTACCCTGCAAGCCAGGCTAGTGCTTTTAGGGCCATATGACCCAGGCACACACTGTCTACGCTGGAACTCTCAGTTCAGGGGCGCGTGGCCGGCCTGTCGCGGCTGGATTTCTCGAAGTCGTTCTTCTCCTCTCTTCATATTATTATTATTATTATTATTATTATTATTATTATTATTATTATTATTATTGGCAATAAAATGTTATTGGATACCAATAGACTACGTCTCATACTGTTCCCGAGTACATTGTAGATCAATTCTCTATTATTGAATGGATTCATTTGATAGCAAAATTATGCCATTTACACTTAAGTTAGGCATACCCAAACACGATAAGTTATTAAAAAATGTTGATGTTGTTTCTTTCCCTTATTCGAAACGTACCACAAGCTTTCGATTCTCTTTGAAGCCTATCGTTAGCTCTAAACGACCTGTCTTGTTATGCCGATGGTTACTTCACATCTGATGGTGGGGTCCATCATAAATCTTGTATCCTTCTTACGGCCAATAACAATTATTATTCTATTGTACTTTTGCTTCTAACACGAGGAAGACACGAAAACATGGATCGCGTAACATTTCTGAAATGTTACAGATGCATCTTAAATCTATGTCGGTGATTCCCTTCTTAATTTTGGTGTTTGAACGGAGCTAGGTTATCAGACACTCTAGAGTGGTTGCAGCATACAGTCTCACACAAGAGCAACCTTTGCCTCCACCTATTTGTGCTTGACTACTCCCTTTCATGTGTACTTCTGGATAAGTTGTTCTCCATAAAATATGGTGATTAGACACTTTCGCAATCAACCAGCAAGTTCATTTTGTTTTTTCCATACATCCGCTTCAGGCTCAATTCTCAAGTATTCCTTTGGTTCCTAACTAGTAAATCACCGTCTTCATCGTTACCACCATCTTCATCATCCTCACCGTAATGAAAACCTCATTCGTTGTACAAACACAAATTACACACCAAGTCACATTGCCTTCAAGCAATTCTTGCACTCTCTGTATATATGTGGCACGGTGTCCCTACATGATGATTACTATACTTTGGATGTTCATTCACTGAAAATTGCGAAATTAGCTTCGAGGTTTTCCTATGCCCAGAACATAGAATGCTATGAAAATCAAATGTTCTTAAATACGATGTGTGGATTACATATAAATATGCAATTGGATTAACTCACGACAGCTACTTGTAGCATTGGCCTTTGAGAATATTTTACGGAAGCTATTCTAACAACTCTACGAGGTGAGTTTCTCTCCGAGTTCCCATATGAATGTTCGAATTGCAGAATAAGAATGTAAAAAAAAAAAGGAAAACTTGTGCTCACTGACCTGGTGCAAGTCCTCAAAATGAACACCCCTTTGATGACTTAGGTATCATCGATACCATTTCAGTACCTCAAACCGAAATTAAATTTCTTGGCAGGCCAGGGAATCAAACCCTGACTTTGTTAGCCGCTACACCACAAGGTGATCTCTTTCATTGTCAGCGCAATCTATTGCACGATGCCATGTAATTTCAGCACGAACTATAATAGTACACCTTTCTTCGTATTTTTGGCATTACAGTGCCCCTAGTAAGTTAGAGAGATGGTTCGCATACCATAACCAAAGAGCCGAATAGTTCCAAAAACCAACAAACAACCGAAAGAATTACCGACAAGCTGGTAGAAAGACAGACAACAGATTTTGTAATTTTCAGAGCAAAATTGTTTTACAATGAATAGCACTCTTGGTCTCCATACTGTTGAAATAATGAAAATTGTCCTAAAAATTTAAAAGTTAGAAGGATTTCATGTCAACTTGCTTATTTTGCCGTATACCTTATGTGTAGGTAAATTCCATGAGTTATTGTTTCAGGCGATGTTGAAAATACGAATAAAAGACAAATTACCTCAGATTGCGACGGAATATTGTTCAGTTTAAAAACCTGATAAATTTACTAACGCACGTTTCTCGAATTCACATATCCCTGAACAGCACCAATCTAATCAGTTGGTGAATTCAGAATCTTGTTATTGAAATACTGTAGACTATAGCTTTATAGTCCTAATGTAGTTTTTTTGTTCTACCCGTAATTATTTAGGTTGCTATGAGGAAGGGGATATGGTGAGACAGTTTCCTTGTGGGAATGATATTACGGATAGATGCCCTTCATGACGTCAATCTAATGAGAGGATTTAATGACAAATGAAATTAATGAGGCAAGGTATGAAATGGTTGTGTGTGGTATTTCGAGTTCGGTGTAGTCTGACCATGCACGTTAGCGTGTGTAGCTACGTCGGCTGGTTTGTGACAGTATGTCAACAAATTTAAAAAATATATTTTAACACTCCTGATTCCATACCGGCCCTGTTACTGTCACATGCATGATTACCAATATGCTTGATTCTATATTTAGGATTATTTTATCTCGCTGCACCTGCTACATCACCCAAAAAGTAGGGGCAGATGACCTCGTAGTTCCGCTCCATAAAACAACAATAACTAACCCAACAAGTAGTTCCGCGAAGAATTATACAGCCTATTTTCATATATCCTACTTACGTTAATTGCCTCTATCAACATACAAAAGTTCAGTTTGATTGCTGTAATAGATTCGCAGATATTGAGAACCGGCTAAATATTGCGCATGGTCGCCATGATGGATTTTTTATCTGTAGGTCTTAGAGTTATGTACTGTTACGTGAAGTGTATTGTGTACGTGTAGTATTCAAACTTCAATCGCATGATTAGGACACAAGAAGTAAAAACGAGATTTTAAAATTTCGCACAGCTGCCATCTTGTGGTTATGGAAACAAATGAAAAAATTAGATGCCAGTGGATCAACATTTGTAGAAGGATTTACTGTACCAAGTGTCACTGCACTCGGATGGTCAAATTGCGAGAAACGACCATGTGAATATGTATACTTCGCGTCGCCGCCATGTTGGATTTGTGATCACCAGGTTATTGAGAGTCCTATAGGTGAACGTATGCTCACAGCCCCAATGAAGATTAAAAAATTTAGTTAGATTGCTGTAATAGATTCGTAGATATTGAGATCCATCTAAATATTTCGGATGGTCGCCATGTTGGATGTTATATGACAGGCCATAGAGTCAAGTACCATTAAAGGAAAATTATTTCAAGGGTTCATTACTCAAACTCTCACTTCGATCGCATGATTACGACACAAGAAATAAAAACGTAATTTTAAAATTCGCACATTCGCCATATTGAGGTTATGTAAACAATTGAACTAATATAGATACGAGTGCATTACAATGTGTATAAACATTTCCTGCACCAAGTTTCATTGCGTTTGGATAATTAAATCACGAGAAAGGTCTATTTAAAATTTTCAAATTCGCTTGGCTGCCATATTCGTTTTTTAGTTAACCGTTTTTTTAAAGTCTTATAGATGAAATTCCAGTAGTGCCCTTTATCTCCGTACACAATTTCAGGGTGATATCGCTAATAGTTTCAGAGATATAGAATGCCGGTGAAATATTTCGCACAGCCGCCTTCTTGAGGTTATGTAAACAATTGAATGAAGTTAGATGTCTGTACATTACAATGTGTATAAACATATACTGTACCAAGTTGCATTGCGTTTGGTTGGTTAAATCGTGAGAAACGTCTATTTAAAAGTCGCAACTTTGCTTGGCCGCCATGTTGGTTCTGTAGTTATCAGGTTTTCAAAAATCACATTGGTGAACTTTTAGTAGTTCCCTTTATCACCGTGAAATATTCCAGGATGATATCGGTAATAGTTTCGTAGATATCGAATGCTGGTGAAATATTTCGCACAGCCGCCATGTTGGATTGGTGGGATGTAACAAAATTTGAAGGGCACGGTCGGGGTGGTGTGGAATAGTGCTATGAACTTACCGAGTTTCATTGCAATCGTTCCAGCGGTTTAGAAGTTATTAGGGGGGGCACACACCATATCACACACACGCGCACACACAGACAGACACACTGACAAAAGGTGATCTCAGAAGCTTATTTTTTCATAAATGAAAATAGGCTAAAAAGTATGCAACTTGTTGTATCCTTGTTGCAGATCTGGTTCATGTACGTCCAAATATCATGTTTCATACGTCTTCGGTGTGTTTCTTTAAGGAGTGACTTTCCCACTATGGTATGTTTGTGCTCCCCAGGCACAAAAGACGTTATGAGCACGGCAGACCACAAGCATATGACAAAATGTTGGCTCCAGTGCGCCTAGTGTCCAGGCTCTGCGCTCAGTACTAAACGTACTGCAGCACCCCGTCAAATGGACAGTGCTTGTGCGACTAAGCGCTAGTGTGATGTCGTGCTGCACTGCTCAGAAATAGGCAGGATAGGGCTGCGCTTCACCTGCTAACACTGCTTCACCTTGCCCATTGCACGGCCCTGGTGCACACACACGGACAAAAGGTGATCTCATAAGCCTATTTTTTCATAAATGGAAATAGGCTAAATACGAGATTTTAAAATTTCGCACAGGCGCCATCTTGTGGTTATGAAAACAATTCAGTTTGATTGCTGTCATTGATTAGTTGACATTGAGAATCGTCTAAATATTTCTAAATATGTGTAGACCATTGAGCTATGTACTATTAGATGACGATTATTGCGTACGGTAGGTTCATTTTTCAAACGTTGGCTACGATCGCATGATTAGGACACAAGAAATTAAAACGTAATTTTTAAATTTCACACAGGCACCATCTTGCGATTATGTAAACAATTGAGTTGAATAAGATATCAGTGCATTACAAGGTGTATAACATTTGCTATACCATTTGACGGCGCTCGAATGGTTTAATCGCGAAAGAAAAAGATCTATTTTAATGTATCAACTTCGCTTGGCCCCCATGTTCGTTTGTTACTTAACAGGAATTTTGAGAGTCCCATCTAGTAGTTCATTTTATCACCGTACAAAATGTCAGGGTGATATCTGTAATAGTTTCGGAGATATGGAATGACAGTGAAATATTTCGCACAGTCGCCATGTTGGATTGGTGAGCTGTAATAAAATTTGAAGATCACGGTCGGGGTCGGACAAAATAGTACTATGAGTTTACCGAGTTTCATTGAAATCGCTCCAGCCGTTTATATTTTATTAGGGGACACACACACATACGCACACACACGGACTAAATGTGATGTCATAAGCCTATTTTTTCATAAATTAAAATAATAAAGAAAGCATTTCATTCGGTCGACGTGAATTTCGTGTTGACCGACTGAATAGCTTTCTTCATTAGAAATAACCATCACTGAAAAATGGCTCTATCACTACTAAATGAAAATAGGATACCAAGTAAACGAAAAGCAAGAACGGGAGGTTTCATTTAGGAAAGAAATACTCTTATTGGTCACAAAGGAGTGAAAGTTTGGTGTGTAGGTTACACTCTGCCTTATATGGCAACACTGCGAGAAGGTGAGTTCGATTCCCATCTTAGCTATCTTAGAGTGTTTTTCTGGGGTTTCCCACTTCCACTCCAGGAAAATGCGTGGATAGTTCCTAAGTCAAGGCCATTGCCAACTCCAAAAATAACAAAGTTTATCAGACTTCAACTGAGCATCCGTGGCTTAGGCGGCAGCACGCCGGCCTCTCACCGCTGGATCCGTGGTTCAAATCCCGGTCACTCCATGTGAGATCTGTGCTGGACAAAACGGAGGCAGACAGGTTGTTCTCCGGGTACTCCGGTTTTCCCTGTCAAAATTTCATTCCAGCAACACTCTCCACTATCATTTCATTTCATCTGTCATTCATTTAATCATTGCCCCAGAGGAGTGCGTCAGGCCTCGGCAGCCGGCACAGTTCATATCCTCGCCGCTCGATGGGGGCTTCATTCATTCCATTCCTGACCCGGTCGGAGACTGGAAGCAGGCTGTGGATTTTCATTTTCATCAGACTTCAACTACATGGGACTGATGAACAATAGGCTATGTTCCAAACCCCTATATGAAGCAACAAGAAATATTTCGAATCAATGGGATCCATCGTATTGATTTTAGGAAACATGTTTCTAACGTAGGCTACAATATGACCGCGATCGAAACGAGCCAGGTGCCTTGCCCTGTCTGATGGGGCACGCGCTCAGATTGAAATCATTATGTTGATTATTATTGATATTTCAAGAAGTAATTATCCTATGTTTGAATAAATAATTGGCCTGGAATTACATATGGCCCAGCATCGTCAGTTCACGGTCACCTTCCATGCTTGTCCGGGAAGCGGGCAAATAGACACTTCCATATCGTTATTGACGAGATTCTTTTCTGAAATAACGGAATCAATTTCTCCGCTTAGAATAATGTTACTGATAGCGCATAGCTGATAAAAATCGCATGTATAGCGTTATTAGACTTATAACGTTGTTGGTGGGTTCGCATTTCAAAATAACTGAATTAATTTTTCTGCCCTGAATAACGTTATTGATAGCGTATGGCTGGTAAAATTCGCTCGTATACCATTACTAGAGTTATAACGTTATTGGTGGGTTCGCATTTCTAAATCACGGAATTATTTTTCTGCCATGAATAACGTTATTGACAGCGCAAAGCTCGTAAATATCGCTCGTATACCGTTACAAAGCTTATAACGTTATTGGTGGGTTCACATTTCTAAATAACGGAATTAATTTTTCTGCCCTGAATAACGTTATTGATAGCGTATAACAGGTCAAAATCTCTCGTATACCGTTACTGGGCTTATAACGTTATTAGTAGGTTTGCATTTTGAAATAACCGAATCGATCACTCTGCCTGAATAACGTTGTTGATGGCGCGCAGCGGGTCAAAATCGCTGTCATACCGTTACTAGACTTATAACGTTAATAACGGGAGCGCAGTTTAAAATAACGGAATCTTTTCCTCTGCTGGTTATAACGTTAATAGCTCAAACCAGGGAAAATTATAACCCCTTATTTCGTTGCCGCACTAAAAACGTTATTCATATACCATTTGTTTTGGGTACGGAAGCAGTAACGTAACAAAAATTAATTCGTTATTTCTGACAATTCTGTTACGTTATGAAGCCTTGCTTTAATTTTTGCTCCGTTCTGACAGCTAAGTCTATCGAGACTATAGTCAGAGATACCAGTGCTAGTTGGCAGCGAGTGTACAGTCATGAGAAAATGTATTTCAGTCCAAGTAACATAAATAAGAAAGTCTTTTAGTTGATTTAAATAATTTTGTGGAAGGTAGCTTGGATCTTCAAATTATTCAACTTAAAAATGTAAACAGTATTAGAGATAAATTTCATAACGATTATGGGTAAATCCCTTTGAAAATAATAATAAAATATTTCTATAATAATTATAAACAAATTATAAAATAATTATAAATAATAAATAATCAAATTCAGGGAAGTGATAAAATATTTTTTATTTAATGCAGGAAAAATAATAACAATTGAGTTTATTTAACTTTATAAACAAGTGATGATTTCGGTATTTAACTTTATAAACATGTGAAGATTTCGGAATGTATTGTTTGATAATAATAATAAATTCGAGTAACTATTATAAACCAATGAGGAGTTGAGTGTATAGTTAACAGTAATAATAATAATAATAATAATAATAATAATAATAATAATAACAGTGATTATTTGAAAATGTTTATAGGGAATAAATATCATATCAGTCAGCAAATAAATAGAGAAGTTAATGACGTATTTGTGAAATGCACCACAGTATTAAGAAAGAGTAGAGGAACGGAAGGTGAATAAAGGATGAACATGTATAAAATAGGACGTAGAATTGTTAAATGAAGGTAGAAAAAGAAAATGTCCAGGATAAAAAAATAACAATATTTCCTTTTGGAAATTTTTTGTTTAAATCAGATCTTGGAAATGTTGAAGACGAATGCGTGTTGTTTAAAGGCAGGAATAGTGCACAGAATAAAAGAATAAATCATGTGTTGATTTAAATGTTGAAGAAATAAAATAATAATAATAATTATGCGACTTGAAGGTCGGCATTTAAAGAAAAGGTGTGAAGGCTAGAGGCCGTCCATTGGAATATGTATTTCCATGTTATTGAAGTGATGTTGGAGCATTTGCTGCTCAGTTGTGAAAAGAAGGGTTGAGTCGTGTAACCGCCCCATATTTCTGTCCAATTCCATTTTTTTTTCAGATATATTATCGCCTAAATACCTGGGTCAATCATTCCAATTTGCAATCAAGGAGCCTACTGATTATTTAGTTTTGTTAAAGCCTAGCCGGATCCTCAAATAAAATAAAATAAATACAGATATGTGAATGCATAAAATAAATTTTGAATTTCAAGTTGAATAGGAGTGATGCTTATTTAATGATAAATAATAATAACTGCTGATATTTCCGAACTTAGATATTGTTTAAAAATAAAAAGAGAAAAAAATACTGATATTATTTTTATATTACGGTAATAATAATGATAATAATAATATTTTTTTTGAAGTTTAATATTTTGTGAATCTATGGTATATAATGTTTAAAAACTAAATGAATGAGTTAATGGCATGATGTTAACAACAATTAACACATTGAGTTATGTAAAAAGGTTATTTAGAAAATAATGAAAATTCAAAAATTAATGTTTTTTTTACAATGTTAAATTGAATTATGAAAGAAAATGAATATGTGAGCATGGATTAAGACGACAGTCCATGGAAACAAATGTTTTGGAAAGAATCAATTAGGACATTGAGGTCATTTTAATAATGTTAATATTCTGACGTAATGTAGTCGATTATTGGTATTTCCTTACAACCTAATGTTCCTACACTGAAGAACTGTATTTATTTTAACACTGATACAATTCGATATCACATGAGGTGATACCTTTTACAATGTTTATAAACAATTAATTTTCAATCTGAGCCATGAAATGATCAATTATTTTCAAAACCATAAGTGATTTTGTTTTTGTGAAAACACAATGTGAAAGTGAACAGTGTACAGGTAGGGGACTATAAACAATGAGCCGCCTATCGTGTAAATACAACAATTTAGAGTAGGGACCGATACCCAGATGGACTATTAATTTCTGGTTATCAACAATCTAGAGTAGGGAGTTTCTTTTTTGTGTGTTGGTATTTTTCTAGTGAAGTTTTTGAGTGCTTTTGCATAACATCTTGGTATTTTAATTGTTAATAAAATGAGATAATTTTAAGGAATTGTGATATTTCATTTCTCCTTTCTCGTCTCCCTTGCTTGCTCATTGCCAAAATCAGTCATGCCAGCGATTAATTTAGATTTGCACGGATGGACCCGGAGATTGTAGTTCTTGTGCTAGACTGATTTTGGGAATTGGCAAATGTGTTCGTTAGACTTCCGTCTAAACGGGCACAGTACGGATATAAGCGATGTGACGTCTGCCATGACGTGGATCCTTTGCCCTGTTGCACGTTTTTCTTTGCATTGCACTGCCCCAGCCGTGATGTAAGATATACGCACATTGTAAATGTTGTCTGAAGAACATAGCGATTTATGATGCTGAAAGCATGTCTTAATTTATTCTCTTCAATATTGTAAGGCAGGATTGTGAAGCTTGATTCATTTACTCTTAAAAGCATCTCGTTAAAGCGCTTGGAGTGTGCCATTTGAATTGCTACGTGACGGTGTGTTAAGTCGGGTGCAAGAGAGAAACAGAATAAAATACGCTGAGAATATTCAATAGTCCGTCTAAAGTAAATCCCTATTCAAGCCAGAGGAATGTGATGGTTCTCTGCTCTTCATCCCTTGAAAATGCATTATTGTGGTACCACTACTAAACATACAGAAGGCCTGCTTGCTACCAACTGAATGTGTGAATCCACGAACTCTCTCAACATTGTAGAACAAGAACATGATTTCGTTGTTTCATTCAAGGACATGGATATCGAAGTCATCAGCTTGCTGTTGGGATATTTGCATTATCCAATTTTAGGGACGATTTTTTTTAGCTTATGGCTTTTAGTGCCGGGAGTGTCCGAGGACAAGTTCGGCTCGCCAGTTTTTGTAGCTGCTTCGAGACGGACACCCAATGGGTGAGCTACAAGTACCGTTGGGGAGGAATGTTGGATGGGAGGGTCGAGGAGTTGGAAGGTAGCGGCTGTGGCCTATAGTTAGGGACCAACCCCAGCATTTGCCAGGAAGGAAGATGGGAAACCACAGAAGACCATCTTCAAGGTTGCCGGCGGGGGGATTCGAACCTCCTCGCCTCCCGGATGTGAGCGACTGCCAACAGTCATGCCGCAACGACCTCGGCTAACTCACCCGGTTAGGGAAGATGAAAGGGTCCAATAGAAAATTAAGTGTATGAACACTAAAGGCAGAAGGAAGCAATGGCGGAAGAAAATGTTATTGACTTCTTAGGGGCTTTGCGATATTGTGGTCAATTAGCACCGTGCACTTGGATATGTGTAGAAGTTGTCTGATAGAGTAACCTGTGTCACTGTGATGTCAGTACTAGTAATAATAATAATAATAATAATGATATTTGTTTTGCGTCCCTTTTAACAACTGTGCCGGGGTGCCGGAATTTCGCCCTGAAGGGGATCTTTAACGTACCAGAAAATCTATTGACACGGCTCCTTCGCTTTTGCGCACCCTCAAATGCCAACTGGCTGCGCCAGGATTCAATCCTTCAACTTTGGGAGCAGCAGGTGAGAACGTTAACTCTGAGCCACGCAGCTTCTGTAATAGTGTGTGTCTTGTAATTGAGGTAGGATTTGGGTATGAAGCAGCCGTGGCCTTAGGTTAGGCACCATCCCGTCATTTGCCTAGAGTCAAAGTGGGAAGCCCGCCAGCCCCGTTGTGTTGCGGTATCGCGCCTGCCTCTCACCCGGAGGCCCCGGGTTCGATTTCCGACTCCGTCAGGGATTTTAGAAACTGACGTGAGGGCTGGAACAGGGTGCACTCAGCCTCGTGAGGACAATTGAGAAGCTGTCAGACAGTGACGCAGCGCCCCGGTCATGAAAACCAAGATTAACGGCTGAGGGAGCCCGATGAGCTGACCACGCGTCACCCCAATATCTGCAGGCCAAACGGCTGGGCAACGGTCGCTTGGTAGGCCTAAGCCCTTCATGGGCTGTAGTGCCAGGGATTAAAAGTGGGAAGCCACGGAAAAACACTTCCTGAATTGCTCAGGTAGGAATTCAACCCCTTTCTTCTCAGATGATGTAGGTTACCCTGTTTCAGCCCACTGACCAGAATCAAATTTCTTGGCAGAGCTGGAAATCCAATCTGGGCCTCCGCGGTGACAGCTAACAAGGGAAGTAACAGGTAAGACAGGTCGACACCTATCTTGAAACTTTGTGGACGCAATCTTTGTACTATAAGAGGACAACGTGCGGAAAATCAGCCTCGGCGAATCTCTCATATAAATCTATAGGAATTAGCGAGTACAGTTCATGTTGGAATAGACAGCTCTGATGGACCAAGCACTCAAGGCCGGTGGGAAGCAGCCGCACGCTCCAGTCAGCATATAAGGGGCTACTACTCCAAGTGTCACTGGGATGTCCAGCTCCGCCAGCCGTCATGCCTGCGTACCAGGATGTTAGGTACGATTTCGGAGCCTTGCAGTTCAATCTGGCAGCTGATTTTCCGCACGTTGTCCACTTATAGTACAAAGATTGCGTCCACAAAGTTTCGAGATAGGTCTCGACTTGTCTTACCTGATACATCCATTGTAAGAATGGGTATTGTTCTGACGTTAAATTGAATCTTGAGAATCAGCTATTCTTGGCGTCATTACAGTGTATGGCTTAGACTAATCATGTTAGGCCTATATGTACTTATAAATGCTTATGTTGGTTGTATCATTTAGTTGTGACTGGTAAGTTATTGAAAGCTTTAATTATTGAGATAAGTCTGATCCTCCACGGAAACCTTGGTTCTCCAAATGGAATGCTAGCCGAAGATACATTACTTTCTCATCAGAATGCGCTTTAATCATGGCAGTTTCCCTGGTCATCTCTTTCGCTTACATGTACTTAACACTCCATATGGTTCGTGTGACAACATTTCTTTTGGTGACATCAATCATTTCCCGGCTAAAGTCGTCGGAATTTTAACAGCGTTAAAAGTCCCTAAGTATGCCTTCTTTCGAAAGGGAAGTAAGACCGGCGGGCCAATGTCAAAGATTTATGGCATGTAAAAGAACTTTCCACTAACTACAATTGTGTGAAGCTAAATCTTTAGATTACATGTGATTAACGCTCTATTACTTTCCAACGTTCGTCGCCAGGAGATTGCTGTGGTGGCATCTAATAGCCAAGTTCACAGATAGGTGTCATTGACGGTAGCATTTGGTAGCAAAAGTAGGAACCACTTGAAATTGATCGTCTGCAGTCCTTACCTGAATTACAGATAACACACAATAATACTGTACAGTCATCACAATTACACCAGTTATCAGACAGATTCTACACACATCCTAAGTACACTGGGCTGCATGACCTAGTTGTCGGAGCCCCTAAACTGAGGAATCAACCAAATTCAATCATTTGTTATTTGCGTGTGCGCGATTCCGAACGCAACCGTCACGTTTCTCAAGAGGATCAAGGACATTGCATCATCACCTTCCAACTCGCATCTCTACCCTACTAACTACTCAGCACCGAGAGACCTACAGTAATCCAGTATTTGAAGGACACTGACCTCCACATTTTTGTGTGACTCTTCCTTTTTGAGGTGTAATATCTTTCCACTCGGTTGCTGGATTTTTTTGTGCGAGTGATTTTGAAAAATGGGACGGAAGTGCATCGGACGATCCAGCTGGCAGTGGTGGATCAGACGGAAGTGTGTAAGACGCACTGCCAGCTGGATCGATCGATCCTGCTGGCAGTGCTAAGAGGAAACAATGAGCGCGCAGTGTCGGAAATTGATACCATGACGTACTCTCGGCCATGTGGAATGTATATGACCTACGGATTACTTCAAGGTTTTGAGGCGCAATTACAAATATTCATACAATAAATCATCTTCAAGTTGTCGTTCTTTGGTGTAAAAATATTCATTATATCATATTTGCTGATAACAATTATGATGTATTAAGGGTCTGTTTTTCAATCTCTGGATAAAAGTGATCGGCATCCACTTCCCGAGTAACTTTGCTCACTGACATTCTGACGGTAAACGCTCATGCGAACTCTGGTGTCAACTGATTGAAGCACATGTTTATACGGGAACTAGCCAAGCCTTCAGGAAATATTGCTGAACACAGTCTCTTGACTCACAAGAGGGCCTATTCATAAGGCATTTTAAACTCAATTTCACGCAAGAACATTATCGAAACAGGCAAAATATAAATGAAACTTAATTCCGTAATGCAGTATTATTGGAACGTGGAAATAAGTCACCATCTTGTGCATGATATTTGTGTAGTCGAAGAAGGAGTGGTGTTAGCGACTCTGACTGGGAATCTAGAGATCTAGGGTTCGAATCCCGGACGTGATAGATATTTTTGCTAACAGATTACCATTTTAAACGATAAGTATCATATCAATATGACTCATTTTAACAGAATCCATATGAAATTACGTGTTGGTCTGTGAATCAAGAGGTCCGGGAACTGGGCAAGCCTTTCATGATCTAGTGCTGTGCACATTGCATTTACTCGCAAGTTGGCCTATTTATAAGGAATTTAAGGTTATGAGCGGTGTCGCGTCTATTAATCTAGTTGATCCATATCGTATTCTTTATTTAGGCTAGTGCTGGTGGAAGCTACAAATCATCTAATAAAATGAGTTCCGTATTATAAACTACAATATCTGTAAAACACTCCCTTTTACAATAGATTAATATTTGTGCCATTAATAGTATAAAATACCGGTGTATCAACAATTTCAAGTGAGGTTTTTTCTGTCAGATGTTACACATCATATGCGACTACTGTAAGGCTCGTAATGTTTTTTCTCAGTGTTATAATCTGATTTGTTATATTTGCTTCCTTCTGCGGGTACCTGCTCCTACCACACAACAACAATAATCAAAACACGGACAATATGCATAAATGCAGTGTTTTGATATTGGAACATCTCTGTATCCTTCAATCTTCATTATGTGGTTGGTTTTATGGCCCACACGCTAAATACCATTCAAAATCCACAGCATGGTTCCAGTCGACCGGCCGGGTTAGGGAATGGAAAAATGAAGCCCCCGTGTAGCGGCGAGGATATGAACAGTGCCGGCTGCCGAAGCCTGTCGCACTCCCCTGGGACAATGATTAAATGAATAACAGGTGAAATGAAATGATAGTGGAGATTTATTTTAGCGTATGGCTTATAAGACAATATCGGTAATATATATGTACATATTTACAGACGAGAAACAAAGTCATTTGTGCTTCACAATTGAATGTCTAAGTTTTCAATCCAGCGTACAGCATCTGGAGTTGCCAGCACGAAGTCCACTTCACCACCGTGATAGGCTCGAATATTACATTCTTTGACAATGTGGTGAATAGACTGGCGTGGAGCTCCGCAGTCGCAGTCTGGATTAGGTACCTTTTTCCACTTGCGGAGGGCGTCTCTGCACCGGCCATGGCCTGTTCTGATTCTGTTCAGGGCGGTCCAGGTCTTGCGTAGTAGATGGAATCCACTTGGAAGTCTGGGACCTGAGAAGATAGTATGCAGGCGCACATCTGTTGCTGCTTCCCACCGACCTTTCCACTGTTCAAGAGAATTAAAAACTTTAGCATCCATGTCAGCAGCATCACGCAGAGTTGGATGGCGTGATTTTTAGTCTTTTAAGATTCAAAAGTGGCAGGTCACTATGCACGGGTAGACTAGGATTCCTGGAGATCTTGTGAAATTCCCTCATAAGGGCATTAGATCGACGTAAATCAGATGGCATTATACCGGTTAGCAGTGGAAGCCAATGAACTGGAGTAGATATGATTGCGCCAGATATGATGCGCATTGTGGTATTAAGCTGGGTATCGACAAGCCTTGTATGATGACTGTTCAACCAAACAGGTGCACAATACTCAGCACTTGAGTACACCAAACCCAAGGCTGAAGATCGCAAGGTGATTGCTGAAGATCCCCAGGTAGTTCCACACAGCTTTTGGAGGATGTTGTTTCGAGTCCTCAGCTTTTTTGCCAAGTTCAGTAGGTGTTGCTTGAAGGATAGTGTATGATCCAAGATGACTCCAAGGTATTTTGGGTTCCGATTATGACGAAGAATTCCGCCTCTGAAACTTACATTCAATTTCACGATCGCCAAAAGATTATTTAAATGGAAGCAAGACACTTCTGTTTTGCTCACACTGGGTTGAAGTCTCCAGATTTTGAAGTAATTTTCCAGTATAGACAAGTCTTTGGTCAGAATCTCTTCAGTCGTCTCCATTACCTGATGTTGTACGGCTAGAGCCAAGTCGTCGGCATAGCAGAATTTTCTGGATGAAGTGTCGGGAAGGTCAGAGAGATATAAGTTCAACAATAATGGTGAGAGAACTGATCCTTGGGGCAATCCGTTGTTTAGCTTCCTCTCCTTGCTTATCTTGCTTCCAGTGATTACTTGGAACTTCCGATCACTTAACATATTGTTAACCATTTGATCCATTATTCTGCAGGGTATGATTCGAAGAAATTTGTAGATAAGGCCTTCCCTCCACACAGTGTCAAAGGCAGCAGTAAGATCAACAAATGCTACAGATGTTTTCAGCTTCATTTGGTATCCTGCCTCTATGAAGGATGTAAGAGACAATACTTGATCGCAGCAGCTACGCCCTGGTCTGAATCCTGCCTGTTCAATTGGAATATGCTCTAGGATTGCACTACTTATTCTATTATATATCAACCTTTCAAAAAGCTTGTAGCAGCAGCAGCTAAGAAGGACGATGGGCCGATAGCTTTCTACCTTGTTGCTGGGTTTGCCAGGTTTTAGAATAGAAATTATCTTCGCCTTCTTGAACTCCAATGGAAGTTGGCCAGTCAACAGGATGTCAGTGAAGAATTCGGCCAGCCATTTCTGAGCGTATCCTCCCATATGAATCAGGAATTCTGGATGGATGCCATCGAAACCAGGTGACTTGAAAGGTTTGAGGTCCTTAGTCCCAATTCAATGTCTAAAACTGTGAAGGGACGTGCATATTCAGATGAGGGAGATGTCGTCTTTTTCAGGTCATGAAGTGGAGAGTGTTGCTGGAATGATACTGAGACAGGGAAAACCGGAGTACCTGTAGAAAAACCTGTCTGCCTCCGCTTTGTCCAGCACAAATCCCACATGGAGTGACCGGGATTTGAACCACGGACCGAGCGGTGAGAGGCCGGCGTGTTTCCGCCTAAGCCACGGAGGCTTTGTACACGCCAAATACCATTAATTTAAAAAAAAAATATTGAGATCATTGCTTTCTGTTGATAGTATAGGGTCCATATGAGGCGTTTCGTACAAGAAGGGCGAGCCCGCCATTTGGAGATAATCAATGTGCAAATTGGATAAGGGCGATGCCACCTTTCGGTGCTCTGGACATGTTAATCCTGAGAGCAGTTTCAAATCCACACTGTATTGCATTCCTATGACTACTATTGAAACACAGTAGGAAACAAGATGCAAATATTTATTCTTACAGTTGTTACTCCTCGTAAATGAATAGAACGAAATATAGGCTCATTTATGGAGATAGGGCACTACGTACAATGAAGCATTGTGTGGTTTGAAGCCATTTTTCAGTGTTGCCTTAGTAAACAAGAGTTTAGTACTTTTCAGTCGGTCAACACGAATGTACCTGGAGTTACAGTGAACACGAAACCTGTGCGCAGCTCCAGCAAGGAAGACTACCAGATAAGTAATAGTCTGTAATATTACATAGTTGATTTTACAACCATATAATCACTCCAAATTACAAACTCCGGATATTTATCACCATTTAGCATTTCAACTAACATCATATATACTGCATTTAGCATACTCCGACAGTTGCATCACCAATACTGCAACTAAATATTTGTACATATTGTAAATATGTTCACCTGTATTTTCAAACATAGATTTTATAGCCTAAGTGTAATGGATCTCATGATGATCGCTTGACGATCGAAACTGGTCATCCTAGTGTATTTATTAATCTCATGTAATTTATTTCTGGATTAGGGCATAACCCAGCTCTTTTTGGTACATTCGTGTTGACCGACTGAAAAGCACTAAAATCTTGTACAGTGAAACTTAGTATGGTAACATAATAGACATTGCAATACACTAAACGTGACGATAAATAACGGATAGGATAACGTATCACTATTACAACGTCTATAGAAACGTACTACATCCACTCAGCGCGGCGACTGGGGCTGTGACGGGCCGTGGCGCGTTCGCCGTTATCTGCGGGAGCATTTCCCTGAATATGACACCTCGGCCGCCGCCTTGTTGCTAAAATGTTGGCCTTAATTTTGATTTTTAATAGCTCAGGCTGTAATAAAGATAATTTAATTATTATTACACCAAAAGATAGAGAAAATCATAACGTTTTATTTGCCTAATTAGTAGGTTTCGATGTGAGCCCCGCATGTGGCACGACACGCCTCCAAGCGATAGTCCACCTCCGCCCCGGTCTGCCGAATCATGTCAGGAGTCACAGTTGCTATCGCATCGGTGATTCGTTCCTTTAGATGTTGCAGGCACTGGATATTTTGAGCGTAAACAATGTTTTTTTATGTAGCCCCAAAAGAAACAAGTAGATCCGTGAAGAACTATACAGCCTATTTTCATATATCCTACTTAACATAATTGCCACTATCAACATACAAAATTGTCAGTTTGATTGCTGTAATAGATTCGTAAATATTGACAACCGTCTAAATATTTTGGATGGTCACCATGTTGGATTTTATATTATTGGCCTTAGATTTAAGTACTATTACATGAAGATAATTGTGTAGGTGTTTTATTCAAACTTCAATCGCATGATTAGGACACAAGAAATAAAAGGGGGATTTTAAAATTTAGCTCAGCCGCCATCTTGTGGTTATGAAATAAAATTTAATGAATTACATGCCAGTCGATTATAATTTGTGTAAGCATATACCGTATCAAATTTCACTGCGCTCGGATGGTTAAAACGCAAGAAACGTCCATTTGAATATTTAAATTTCGCGTAGCCGCCATGTTGGATTTTTGCTCTCCAGGTTATTGAAAGTCCTATAGGTGAACGTATGTCCATAGACCCTATGAACATTAAAAAATTCAGTTTGATTGCTGTAATAGATTCGTAGATATTGAGAACCGTCTGAATATTTCGGATGGTCACCATGTTGGATTGCTAAATGTACAGGCCTTAGAGTCATGTACCTTTAAAGGAAATTTATTGCGTAGGTTCATTATTCAAACTTTCATTTCGATCGCAAGGAACAAAAACTTAATTTAAAAATTCGCACAGCCGCCATCTTGAGGTTATGTAAATAAATGAACTAAATTACATACCAGTGCATTACAATGTATATAAACATTTTCTGTACCATGTTTCATTGCGTTTGGATTATTAAATCGCGAGAAAAGTCTATTTAAAACTTTCAAATTCGCTTGGCCGCCATATTCGTTTTGTAGTTAACCGGTTTTTAAAAGTCTCATAGATGAACTTCCAGTAGTGCCCTTTATCTCCGTGCAAAATTTCATGGTGATACCGGTAATAGTTTCAGAGATATAGAATGCTGGTTAAATATTTCGCACAGCCGCCATATTGAGGTTATGTAAACAATTGAACGAAATTAGATGTCAGTGCATTACAATGTGTATAAACATATACTGTACCAAGTTCCATTGCGTTTGGTTGGTTAACTCGCGAGAAACGTCTATTTAAAAGCCGCAAATTCGCTTGGACGACATGTTGGTTTTGTAGTAACCAGGTTTTCAAAAGTCACATGAGTGAACTTCTAGTAGTTCCTTCTGTCACCATACAAAATTCCAGGGTGATATCTGTAATAGTTTCGGAGATATTGAATGCTGGTGAAATATTTCGCACAGCCGCCATGTTGAATTGGTGAGACGTAACAAAATTTAAAGGGTACGGGCGGGATCGCCCGGAATAGTGCTATGAATTTTCCGAGTTTCATTGAAATCGCTCCAGTCGTTTAGATTTTATTAGGGACACACACACACACACACACACGCACACACTCACGGACAAAAGGTGATCACATAAGCCTATTTTTTCAAAATTGAAAATAGGCTAAAAATCTAAAGGAGTTAAGTCGCTCAGGGCGCCCTGGCAGCCACGCAAGAGGACCAGCTCTACCAATCCACTGATCAGGTAATTTTCTGTTGAGAGCTGCGCGTACAATAAGACTGTAGTGAGGCGGTGCTCCATCCTGCTGGAAAGTAACATTTATTCCCTTTTCCCTTTGAATATCGTCTATTTGTGGAAAGACAAAGAGTTCTAACAGAATTAAGGCCACCTTCTTCGATGACCCTGTATAATGTTCACTTTCCGGATGATAAGGGCGAGATCGCCAGCATGGGGCACCCTTCCATTAAAGAGCATAAAGACAGCTACCGGATGCGGAAATTTTAAAAAACGACTCACGGCGGGCTGGCCCTTCTCTTATGGAACGCCTACCGGGTGAGTTAGCCGTGGTCGTTACGGCATGACTGCTGGCAGTCCCTCATAACCGGGAGGCGAGGAGGTTCGAATCCCCCTTCCGGCAACCATGAAGATGGTCTTCTGTGGTTTATCCATCTTCCTCCCAGGCAAATGCCGGGGTTGGTCCCTAACTATAGGCCACAGCCGCTACCTTCCAAATCCTTCTTCTTACATTCAAAATTTCCTCCTCAGATAACACTCCACACGCGACGGTACGTGTAGCTCACCCATTGGGTGTCCGCCTCGAAGCAGCTACAAAACACTGGCGAGCCAAACATGTCCTCGGACACTCCCGGCATCAAAAGCCATACGCTAAAAATAAAAATTAAAAAATGGAACGCCTCATATGAGTTAGTTGTAATTTTATGACAATTACGAGTATACTTTCGACACAATTGAGGAAATTGCTTAATTTTACGTTTTTGTTAAGATGGGGACCCCTACTTTGTATGCTAGGAAATGTTTTCTATATTAAAAAATCCTCTCGGCACGCCGGAAGGCGGAGGTAGATTTCACCGGGCAAACTAGGGGATAGTCTATAATAAGCAAAATATGCAGGTTTTCGTAGGAGGATCAGACCCCATTTATTTCGAGAAAGTAGTTTACAATTGGAGGTTAATTAACTTTTTTTCGTCTTTCTATGCATATTTTTAACATTTTATTGTCGTATGGGGATGGTAACCTTCTTGTCATTTGGGGTTCATTTTTATACTTGTGATCACACTGTCCTTATGCAAGGTTTGGAACTGATGTGTAACTATCTAACAGTCTGTTACTTCTTCACGCAAAATTTTATCTCCCGCAGAGATGTTGGTTGGTTCCTCAGTTTAGGGGCTGCGACAACGTGGTCATGTAACCCCGTGTACATTGGATGTGTGTAGAATCTGTCTGATAAACTGTGTTAATTGTGATGACTGTATTAGTCTGTAATTCAGGTAAGGTCTGCAGAAGGTCAATTTTAAGTAGTAGTACCTAATTTTGTACCAAATACTACCGTCAACGACACCTAGCTGTAAACTTGGCTGCTAGATGCCACCGCAACCAGCAACTTGCAAAGAACGTTGGAACTTCCCCTCCGAAGGAAAGGATGCTGAGGGATTTTAGCACTCTTAGAAAATCCGACGACTTTGGCCGGTTTTGAACCAGCGACCTTGGGCATAGAAGTTCAGCATGCTACCAGTTAGCCGCCTCCCACATAGTCAGATGGAACAAGAAGTTCCGTGACGAACTAAAGTGCCTACTTTTCTTAAAATTAAGATTCATGCCAATGATTAATCTACAGTATATGAACCAATCTAGAATAATGACGAAATTAAGTTGGTAATATCGGAATGTCTAAATTAGTTCGAAATACATTATACTAGGCATAATGTAGCCTAATAGAGCAGTACAGTTGGCAGCCCTGGTGACTGAATATATTCTTAATTCCATCTCATAAGGTACAGAATACAAAATGTGGTTGAAGTCCAAAGGACGTCACATGAAGTTATACATTGGATCTATCAGCACACGTAAAAGCACGTTGGCAACAATGTCATGCGTGTGCTGGTCAGAAATAATCGGAAATATTATGATATCTTTTTGTGCCAATTTTGGATGAAATCCATTTGTTAGTATAGAAGTTACATGTATTTTAAAATTGGAGCTATCATCAGGCATATAATTATGTTGGCATCACTGACATATTAATTACTCCAAAATAATCTAGAATGTCAGGTGCTATACGTATGCAAAGTATAGAGCTGTTGGCTTGCAAACTTTCTGATATATTGATATAAGGGTAAAAAATATAGACACCATTTATTAACAGTTGGCAGCCCTACTTGCTCTTAAGAATACTTATAGTCATATCTGTTATGTTACACATAGCACATACGAAATTTGGTTGAAATCCAACTGACAGTATAGAAGTTACATGCATTTAAAAATTGGTCTTATCAGCAGGCTTAGAATCATGTTGGTAGAACTGACGTATATAAGTTACTCCAAATTAATGTAAAATGCTAGGTACTATACGTGTGCATAGTTTAAAGCTGTCGGCTTGCATACTTTCTGATATATTGGTATTTGGATGAAAAATAGAGAGAGCAATTATTAACAGTTGGCAGCCCTGGTGGCTCTTCAGAATACGCTCAGTCATACCTGCTTATGTGCATATAATACATACAAAATTTGGTTGAAATCCAATTGATAGTGTAGAAGTTATTTGCATTTAAAAATTGGACCTATCAGAAGGCTTAAAATTATTTTGGCAAAACTGTCATGTATATGGCCTCCTGGAAATTAAACTGAAATAGTATTATCTACATGGGTGCCAATTTTGGAATAGCTCCCATGTATACCTTCCATGATATCCAACATGGTGCTCAAATTTATAATGCGTTTTTCAGCAGTTGGTAGCACTGACATCTTTTTCAAATATCGGCTTGAGATATTCCGGTATACATCTTTCCTCATACTAAATTTGGTTTCGATTGCTGCAGCCGTTTAGGAGTTGATAGGGACACATACACACACACACACACACATCCAGCTAGACAGAAGGACAGACAGACACATTTTCCCGGATCGATCTCATAAGTCTACTTTTTCCTAATTTTTGCAAGGTGTGAAAAGTAGGCTAAAAATCAATGTGATCTCGTCAATGGCGTTGTCTTGGCAACCTCTGATAGCTCATCCCTCATCAATTTAGAAGCGTTGTCATGGTAACCTCTGATGGCACTTGGCATTTTCTTTAATTCCGAAATCATTTTTGTCATCCCTTGGCGTAATGGTGGGTCATATCAAAAATTATTTCAGACAAAAGTTTTAGGTAATTATTAGGGGAATATTTTCCATTTTGTACGGTTTTGATATTGTGCCTATTAAGAGAGATGTGATTAATGTTTCCCGAAAAACCTTCTTTTTTCCACCCCTTTGGTCAATGGTTGGTGCTATCAAGAAACTTATTTGACGTAAATTTTTGGCACTTATTCGACACATATTATGAACGTTGAATGGATTCGATATTTCACGTATTAAGAGAGTTATAGCGAAATTTCACTTTTTCGAAAAAAGCCACCCATTTTCACACCCTTCGACCGATTTTGCCCATTAACGAACTCGACCGAGATTTTAATGGGATACTTATTATGTAAAAAATTAAAAGTGATTGGGGGCAAAATTACGGCAGTTATCGTGTCCACAAGAAACTGATATATATAGCCTATATACATAAATTATACATACACTTTTGAACTGACAGTGGTTTTGGGGTCTGGGGGATGTGAAACGCGAAGATCTGTCGAAATTTTCTGGAAGTCGAAACATGGTACCCTTTGCAATAGTTAGCTTTTTAATGAAATCTACCTAAAACATGAATTTATTAATACTGGTACCAACAAGCAACTCCGATATGATTGCTTTACCGTATAACGTGAACAGTATTAGACAGTATGTTACTTGTTGTCATGCCTTGATTGCTACCTGTCATGTGTCAGATCCATTTACCCCATTATTAGCCGGATTACTGCACTCTGTCGCCGTCAAATACACGGTAGCTTAAGTTCCTTGTGCTATAATGAGCAATACTTGCTCATTATATACTCATTTCATGTTCCATACGACAAAGGGCCTTAGATTGCAAGTATCCAAATTTACTTTAGTTAGTTATTGTTGTTTTATGGGGCGGAATTACGAGGTCTGCCCCTTTTAACACAGATTAAAGTATAGAAATTTAGAATGGAATATAAAATTTACAGGTGGACACCTAAATTTGAAAAGACCGATTTAAAAAAAACTAATAATTATACCAATACGGAAGATCTTGGGCAACATATGGGTTGACGGACAGATTCGACTGATAGCAAATAATGAAGTATACAGCAAGATGGAACCGATAACAACAACAATTAGAAAACAAAGATTGCTTTTTATGGGCACATCCTCCGTATGAATAATGACCGGCTCACAAAGAAAATCTGGAATTTTCTTAAACCGAAGATCTCCAAGTTGAAATGGTTCCAAGAGTGTGAGAAATATATGAGACAGGTGGGCATTACGGAGGATAAAATCAAAGACAGGAATAGTTTCAGAAGGATGGTGAAAAGCTATCAGGGTTTTATGGTGGAGGCGGAACCCAGAAGACGAAGAGGCTCTTTATCAGAGGAGCGGAAGAACAAGCTGATATATGGGCTCAAGAGATACAAGCAAGATGTCAAAGCAAACAAACAAGACGCAGACACTGGAATGAGAGTGGTTGTTATCACGAAGTCCATAGAGACGCAAGTCGACGGTTAAAATATATATATTCTTCTTCTTCTTCTTCTTCTGCTTTTACGGCCTCATTGGCCCACTTCAGTCAATCATTTCTTGGTCCTCTTCTTCAGTAAGTTTCCTTTCCGAGTCGCCCAGTAGCTCTTCATTCGCTCTGATCTTCTCAGGCGTTCCTCATCTGTAAATACCCTTTTTACTGTATTACGTTTGTCTATTTTAGCCTGAAATCTTGATGTCACGGACGATTACTCTTTACTCCATGACTTTTGTGTCTCTTGTTGTTGAGAGCTTTGATACACAAGGCCGTGAAATGTTGTAATGGTGGTTACCAAAATATAAAGTTTTCTTATGAGAAGTCTTGAGCGTTTCATTCAATTTGTTTTATTGGTTATACCTACACCGGGTAGGCGTAGGTCCCTAACAAAATATTGGCGACCTTGCCAGGATGGCGTATTAATTCAAACAACTTGAAGATTGTGTTGATTTAAAGACCGCGTGTTCCTGTTCGTTCGTGTTCCTGTTCTGTGTTCGTATTGAAAATGGAGAAGTTAATGAAAGCGCGGAAGCCAGTAAGAGCGACTTTTACGAAGACGTACAATGCGCTTTTGCAAAACTTAAATCAAGAAATTCAAGACGTCGTGGACGACGACACCTTACAGTCCAAATTGAAGAGGTTAGGAACGGAGCTGGCACCGTTGGACCAGAAAGTTTTAAGTATGTTGCTGGAAAAGGAAGGGGACGAGTATGACCGTGAGTACGAATATGTAGACAGTTTTAGAGACAGATTGGATGATGCAAGACAGAAGTATGCTCTACGGTTGTAGGCTAATTCCTATGTTTTGGCAGTGGTGTCAGCAAGATCGGTTCTATCAGATGGGAATAAAACCAAAAGGCAGTTGAAACTACCTAAAATAGAACTCATTAAATTCGATGGGGCGATTAAAATTGGTTGGAATTTTGGGGACAATTTCGGCGCATTCATGAGGACTCTGAAATTGAGGACGAAGACAAATTCCAATACTTGATCCAATCCACGAAAGTTGATAGTCGCGCTAGAGAATTAGTTGCCAGTTTCCCCCCTACTGCTGAAAATTACCCTAAAGCAGTGGAATCTCTTCAGGGTAGATATGGAAGGGAGGATTTATTGACTGAGTTCTATGTAAGGGAACTCATAAGACTTGTAGTGAAAAATGTTTCTCAAATAAGGAAGAAGACTCAACTTGCTAGTCTATATGACAAGTTGGAAGCACAACTGAGAGCTTTGGAGTCTATAGGTGTTACCCGAGATAAGTACGGGTCAATGCTTTTCCCTCTAGTAGAATCCTGCTGGCCTGAGGAAGTGTTACGTGTCTGGATGAGGAGTTCGTCAACGGCTATGAGGGATCAAGACAATGGACATGCCGACAAACTGACTGCATTACTTGGTTTTCTGAAGGGTGAAGTAGAAAGTGAAGAGAGAATTACATTTGCTCAAGCTGGTTTTGGAGTTTCTAGTGAATCAAGGAGTGCTAAAATCAAAGAATTGAAAGAGAGTAGTTAAGCAACTGCTAGTGTTCTCTTTGCTGGTAAAGGTGAAGGAAACAGTTTAACGTGTGTCTTCTGTAAAAAACACATAACAGTAAGGGGTGTTATCTTGCTCAAGAAATGAACTTAGGGGACAAACGTAAAAGACTGTCTGAAAACAAGGCTTGTTTTTTGTGTCTGAAGGTTGGACATAGGGCTGCAAATTGTGTTACGAAACTGAAGTGTCTTGTGTGCAGTAGTAAACATGAAGCTATTATGTGCCCAAAATTAGATTATAAAGGTGAGGAGAAGCACCAGGGAAGGGGCTCAAAATTGCCTGGTGTCCCAAATACAACCCTTAATACACAAATTAGTGATGTTTCGGAAAGTCTGCTGCAAACTCTTGTAGTTAGGTTGGTTCATCAAGGGAGCGAAAAAGCTGTACGGACGTTGTTAGATACAGGCTCGCAGAGATCCTATCTGTTAGAGGAGATTGCTGTGAAAATGGGGTATATTCCATCAAAGACTGAAAAAATTGAACACAGGATTTTTGGGGGTGCTTCAATCAGTGCCAATGATCATAACCTATATGAGATAGATATAGACGACCTACATCATTCAATTTCTCGAAAATTAAAAGTGTTGGGACAAAAGGAAATTTGTGGTGTAATCCCACGGTTAAACCGGGGCCCTTGGATGGATGAGATCAGAGAAAAAAAAAGCTGGCTCTCTGATTTTGGCCCAGAGCTATCGGAGATTGGACTACTAATCGGCGCAGACACTGTGGGTAGTTTATTGACTGGGGACACTATCAAGTTGAAGTCTGGATTGGTTGCTGTTAGGACTACATTTGGTTGGACAGAGATGGGTCAGCTTTGTAAGACAACTGAAAACGATAGCACAATGTCAATGGTGAACTCTCTGTTTGTGAGAACTGCTTCTTTGGGTGAACTGTGGAACCTGGAAACCATTGGAATTGGTGATCCTGCTGAAACATTATCGAAGAAGGAAATTGAAATTGCAACATTGAAACATTTCCTAGAAAATGTTAAGATCAATGCGGAAGGAAGGTATGAAGTCGCACTTCCGTGAAAAGAAAATCAGCAGTTATTGTCAGGCAACAAGGAAGTTGCGTTAAAAAGACTGGTTTCTGTAACACACCGTTTGATCAAGGAAGACAAATTTGAGAAGTACCAGCAGGTGCTTCAGGACTGGGAACAGGAAGGGATAATCGAAGAAGTTGGTCAGGAGGGCTCTCAGGATGTTGGGTATTATTTACCACACCGAGGAGTTTTCAAGGAAGGATTGAGTACAGCGGTGAGGCCGGTGTTTGATGCTTCATGTAAATCGAAAGGAGGACTTTCACTCAATGACTGTCTGGAAAAGGGTCCTAATTTGTTGGAAGTAATTCCTTCTATTTTGAACTGGTTCCGTTTAAACAGGATAGGTGTGATCGCAGACATTAAAAAGGCGTTTCTTCAAATTTCAGTCTCTGAGAATGATCGAAACTTTCTGAAATTCCTGTGGTGGGAGAACTTCACTGAGGGGACTCTTAAAATATACCGCCACAAACGGGTCGTTTTTGGAGTGAACTGTAGTCCATTTCTACTTGGAGCCGTATTGGACAGTCATCTGAAAAACAGTACACGCTTCACTGAGACAGCAGATAAACTAAGAACCTCACTATATGTAGACAATTGCGTCACTTCTTTGAACAAAGAGGAAGAACTCAAACGATTTGTGGATGAGTCTAGAGAGTTACTGTCGCAAGGAAAATTTGACCTCCGAGGATGGGAGCACACCAGATTGAGTCTGGACGATGAGGTTCCCGAAGTGACACCCGTTTTGGGTTTGTGGTGGGACCCAGTAGCTGATACTTTGGCTTGTAAAGTAGCAAAATTAAATGAATCTGATGTTCTCACAAGGAGGACAGTTTTGTCAGTAGCTCAAAGTATCTTTGATATAATTGGATTTACTTGTCCGGTTTCCATTGTGCCAAAGGTTTTGCTTCAGGAAAGATGGAGAGAGAAAATAAGTTGGGATAGTCCACTGAGTGAAGACGCCCAAAGCAAATTCAATAAATGGTTACATGAACTGTCCTCTATTGCTGAGATTAAAGTGCCTAGAAGATTTTCTAATTGTGAGGACAGATCCTCTTGGAGTTTGCATGTATTTTGTGATGCTAGTCAAGTGGCTTATGCGGTTGTTATTTTCTTGAGATCATTCAATGGGAAAGAATTTGAAGTGCAACTGGTCGCAGCAGAATCCAGGGTAGCACCACTCAAGAAGCTGACCATACCGAGACTGGAGCTATTAGCTTGCACTATAGGCTCACGTCTTGCCTTTACAGTAAAGGAAAGCTTGAATATAACGAACGTCCCGGAGTACTACTGGAGTGACTCGTCTTCTGTTTTATGTTGGATACGAAGAGAGGAAGCTTGGGGAGTGTTCGTCACTAACAGAGTTAAAGAAATTAGAACATTAACTAACCCAAAGCGTTGGTTTCATCTACCAGGGACGGACAACCCAGCCGATCTACCTTCGAGAGGTTGCTCTACGTTGCAGCTGATTTCTTCTCGTTGGTCGGAGAGACCCGCTTGGTTAAAGTTGGAAGAAAACAGCTGGCCAACGCGCATTGTAAAAGTTAATGAAGAGAAGGTCGATGAAGAAAGAAGAAAAGGCCATGTTACCAATACTCTGCTTGTCTCCCAGGAAAAACACTGGTATTTGTGGTATTTTTCAAAGTACTCACGAATCGTTAGAATGGTGGCCTGGATGTTACGGTTCGTCAACAATGCCTGGAAGGACGTAGTGAAAAATGTTGCTTCAGAATTAGATTGTCTCGAAATTTCAATGGCAGAGAAACGACTGCTGAAATTAGTTCAGGAAGAGAAGTTTACCGAAAGGGACAACCAGAAAACATTCTGCTTTTTTAAAGACCAGATGGGTCTCTTCAGGATTAAGACAAAAATTACCAACAGGAAGGATGAATATGATTTCCGTGCGCCGGTGTTATTGCCATCAAAGCACCCTTTGACTGAGATGATAATCAGAGATCATCATTTGAAAGCCTCTCATGCTGGTGTTCAGATTTTACTTGCTATACTCAGGGAGCACTACTGGATACCAAAGGGAAGAAGAACCATTCGCAAAGTCATCAGGAAGTGTACCCAGTGCAGGAGATTCGAAATTGAAAAGACAATGCCAGAAACGCCAGCCCTTCCAGAAGATCGTGTGAGAGATGCAGGTGTATTTGAGGTAGTGGGAGTGGACCTTGCTGGACCGCTATACTTAAAATGCAAGAACAAGGCTTGGATTGTGATTTTTACATGTGCCGTAGTGAGAGCGGTCCATTTTGAATTAGTCATGACCTTGTCCATGACTTTGTTTCTGTTAGCTCTTAGGCGTTTCATTGCCCGACGAGGAAGGCCTCGTGTGATTTATAGTGACAACGGGACAAACTTTGTTGGCACCAACAATTTGTTTGGCTTCATTGACTGGAAAAAATTGTGTGCGGAAGTATCAGTTGATAGAATCAAGTGGAAATTTAGTCCTCCTTCAGCCCCTTGGTGGGGTGGATTCTGGGAACATATTGTGAAAATGGTCAAGAAATTGTTAAGGCATGTTTAAGGCAAAGCCATCTTGACATATGAAGAACTATTGACTGTGATTGCTGATAGTGAATCGGTAATCAGCTCGAGGCCCCTTACCTACATTTCAGAAGACTGTGATGAATTGGTACCTCTGACTCCATCAATGTTTCTTCAGGACATTCCCGTGGTTGGCACTCCAGATTAAGACATGCTAGATCAAGTTAATCTCACCAGAAGGTTTCAATATCTTCAACAGCTAAGGGGTGAGCTGAGGAGGAGATTCCGACTGTAGTATCTGAGTAGTCTTCTATGCAGTTCATCGGGCAAGGAGTCAGACCATCAGTGGAAGGTAGGAGATGTAGTCATCATTGGTAGTGATGGCAAGAGAAGGATAGACTGGCCCCTGGGGAGAGTGACAGCTACACTTCCAGGTAAAGTCAAAGTGACCCGAGTAGTTAGGGTAAAGACATCCTCAGGAGAACTCCTCCGACCTACGAGACACCTATATCCTTTGGAGGCTGGAGGTGGGAGTGAGGAGGTGCCCTTACTTAGTGGTGCAGTTCCGGAGGCAGTAGGTCTCAGAAGTCGCAACTTCACCAGGAGTGGAAGAAGAGTTAAAATGCCTTCTCGTCTCTGTTTATGAACATTGTGTTTGATTTGCATCAAAGGTGGGAGGATGTCACGGACGGTTACTCTTTACTCCATGACTTTTGTGTTTCTTGTTGTTGAGGGCTTCGATACACAAGGCCGTGAAATGTTGTAATGGTGGTTACCAAAATATAAAGTTTTCTTATGAGAAGTCTTGAGCGTTTCATTCAATTTGTTTTATTGGTTATACCTACACCGGGTAGGCGTAGGTCCCTAACACCCTTTTTACTGTATTACGTTTGTCTATTTTAGCCTGAAATCTTATTTTTATATCTCTCAGTTTTTTTAATTTTGTTGTTTTGTTTTGCAAGTCATCCAAGGATATTTCCAATTCTTTCATATCTTCTCTAATTTCCTTAATCCATCCTACTTGTTGTTTCATATTCCAAAGTTTCACTACATTTTTTCTAGATAACCTGGTTTCTGGTGTCCTCATGATGTGACCAAAGAAAGAAAGCCGTTTCTTCCGAATAGTATCAGTGATGGGCTCCAGTTCTCTGTATACCACTTCATTTGGTACTATCCGCCACTGTCCATCTCTCTGCTTTTTTTTATTTATGCATGTTCTAGCTATTCTTCTTTCTACTTTTAAAATTTTGTCGATTCTGTTTTTCTGAGTAACTTTAAAAAGAGTTTCACTTCCATAGGTCACCTCTGGTTGAACCACCGTCTTGTAATATTTTAATTTTGTTGCGATTGATAGACATTTTCTTTTATATGTAGACCATGTTAATTTTTGGGCTTTTATCATTTTATTAGTTCTTTCTTGCCATGCAGGTTTCTCATCCAAGTTGTAAGTTATAATTTCTCCTAAGTATTTAAATTGCTTCACTATTTTAACTTTCTTGTTATTTACTGTTATGTGATTGATTACAAGTGGATTTGCTACCATTATCTCTGTCTTTTCAAATTATATCTGAAGTCCAATTTTTTGTGCTATATTTTGTAGGCTTATTATTTGATTTCTGGCTTCTTGAATATTATTAGCCAGTAACGCTAAGTCATCTGCGAATCCCATGCAATTTAAGTCTATTTCATATTTCTTGGTTCCAATTCTTATGTTCCTAGGATTTTCCCGGTACCATTCCCTCTTTACATATTCCAAAGCACAATTGAAAAGTAGAGGCGATAAACCATCTTCTTGTCTTAATCCTGTTTTAATCGTAAACGGTTCATATATTTCTCCTCTGAATTTTACTTTAGATTTGGTGTTTGTTAGAGTTAGTTTTATAATTTTTATTAATTTGGGATGAAGTCCGAAATTCCTTAGTATTTTCAGCTATGAAGATCTATGTATACAATCATAAGCTTTTTTGAAGTCTACGAAGGTTATGACTTGCTGTTTTTGTCTACGTTTGTAGTAGCCCATTACTAATTTTAAGGTGATTATCTGTTCAGGGCAGCTTCGCCATGGCCGAAATCCACCTTGATATTCTCCTATTTCCAGTTCTAATTGAACTTTACAACGATTATATAGAATTCGTGACATGATTTTATATGTGATATCCAAAAGTGAAATTCCTCGATAGTTGTCAGGATTAGATTTTTCTCCTTTCTTGTGTAATGGATGTATTATAGCAGTAGTCCAATGGTCTGGCAGTTCTTCTTTGATCCAAATGTTCACTATGCATTGGTGTAATGAAATCTTTACTGGTTCTGCTGCATATTTCCACAATTCTGCAAATGTTTGATCTTCTCCACTCGCTTTGTAGTTTTTGAGCTCTCTCAGCGCTTTGTAGACTTCTTGGATTGTGGGTGGATTTATGTTTTCTGATGGTGTTTTAATAGTGGTGTCTGTATTTAATTGAATCAGGTCTGGTGGATCTTCGCAATTTAGCAACTTGTTGAATGTTTCTGCTAACATTTCTGTATTTCTTTTATTACTATGAGCTAACTCGCCATTTTTGTCTTTTAACATTAATGTTGGAGGTTCATATCTTTGTAGTTGTTTGCTAAAAATTTTGTAGTAATCTCTTGAGTTTGTTTTCGCGCTATTTGTTTCGATCGTCAGAAGTATATCCTTTTGGTATAGCCGTTTAATCCCTCGTATTATTTTTTGAGTTATCTTCCTTTGTTTTATGAGATCCAAGTGTGATTCATCTGTTTTTTGACTCTGATACCGTAACCAGGATTGATGTCTATCTTCCACTGTATTATCACACTCATCGTTCCACCCTTGGTGTTTCTTCCTTGGATTTATTAGGGCTACTTGTTCAGCTATTTTTTTCAATTCGGGAACTATTTCCTCTAGATCATCTGTTATTTTAAAATATCTAGTTCGTTCTTTGTATCCCTTGTTATTTATTAGTTAATGAGGGTCGTATGTTCTCTTCTTTTTTAGGTGAGTTTTTTTCTTTGTCAACGGGGTAAATTTAATTTTAATCTTTATCATGTAATGATCCGATCCAGTATCTGTTCCTCTCAGAACTTTCACATTATAGATCTCCCTGTGATAGTTCTTATCCATACAAACATGATCTAGTTGCCATTCACCTTTTTTCCAATCCGGATGTTTCCAAGTTTTGAGTTTATTTGGTCTTCTCTTGAAGTAAGTTGATTTGTAGATCATATCATGGTTCCTGCAAAATTCCACCAGACTTTTGCCATTCCTGTTTGTTCATCTCTGTGCTGGACATTTTCCTATTATGTCTCTATATCTTTTTTCCTTTCCTAACTGGGCATTAAAGTCTCCTATTAAAATTTTGGTGTGACTTTTATTTATGTTTGTTGCTGTCTGATCTAAAAGCTCCCAAAATCCCTCCACATCATCTTTGTGTTCTTTCTTATTATTTTTATCATTAGTTGGGGCATGGGCATTTAGAATGGTATATGTTCTATTTGCAGCTTTTAGATTTAGTGTCGAGAGCCTAGGGGATAATGCTTTAAATTCTATGATGGATTCAATTATTTTGAGATTGACTACAAATCCTGTCCCGAATTGTGGACATTGCTTCATCACTCTTTTTCCTGGTATTCCCTTGTAAATTCTATACCCTTGTGATTCTATTGGTTCCTGATCGGTGTTTCTCATTTCTTGAAGCCCGGTTATTAGAATCCCTTTGCGATCCATTTCGTCTGTCAAAATTTTGAGTTTTCCTGGCTGTATGATGGAATTTATATTGTGTGTTGCTATATAGTTTATCTGTCCTATCTTCAGTCTAAATTTGGGTTTCTATCTGTCGGGGGTATTTTTAGATGCTCCGACTCATCTAGGGTATCTTTCAGGTGACTTCCCACCGTATCCGAATGCAGTCTAGGTGGATTATTCCTTAAAAGATTTCCTTCCTTGTTTGACTTTCAAAGGTAGTCAACCGTGTATGGAGCAAGCTCCGAGTTACAACTGCGGTTGATAACCGTAGAGGTTGTTGTGTGTTTGGTCCGCGAGAGCTATTTTATTTTGCTCAAGTCCGCCGGCAAGCCGGTGAGGACCCCCCCTGTCCGCCACCTGGGACGCGCCACGTCGGAGTATCACCTATCCGCCTGCTATATATATATATCTACTATATAAAGCTCAAATACCACTCACTCATTCATTCATCACGAAATCTCTGAAACCACCAAACGGATTGGAATGAAATTTGGTATCCAGCTCCCTCAAGGGCCGCAAACGCCCACTAAGAAAGGATTTTTGGATATTCAGGTTCTAAAGGGGTGTTAAGGGGGTAGACCTGCATTTCATTGAATAGCAATATATGTAATATGTCTGAGTGTAAAATTATATATGGCCTATGTTGTAGACAATAACACATTACATCTTTTTTGTCTCTTGCTATTTCATCATACGACGAATACTTAGGGAGTTATTAATGATTTTGTACTTTTGGCCGTAATTTTCTAAGTCCCAGGAATGACATAAAAATTGATTCGAATGAAATTTCAAAAAATATTTCTTTTTAATACTTTTATTATATTTCTCACGTCTTTTAGGGTCCGAATCCAACATGATATTTTGATGTTTTTTTTTTTCGTCCCATACATTTTTGGTTTCAGGTGATAGAATTATTTTCCACTAGGACCCATGCTTATCTACTATATACCGGTAAAGCTCAAATACCACTCACTCATTCATTCATCACGAAATCTCTGAAACCACCAAACGGATTGGAATGAAATTTGGTATCCAGCTCCCTCAAGGGCCGCAAACGCCCACTATGAAAGGATTTTTGGATATTCAGGTTCTAAAGGGGTGTTAAGGGGGGTAGATCTGCATTTCATTGAATAGCAATATACGTAATATGTCTGAGTGTAAAATTATACATGGCCTATGTTGTAGACAATAGCACATTACATCTTTTTTGTCTCTTGCTATTTCATCATACGACGAATACTTAGGGAGTTATTAATGATTTTGTACTTTTTGGCCGGAATTTTCTAAGTCCCAGGAATGACATAAAAATTGATTCGAATGAAATTTCAAAAAATATTTCTTTTTAATACTTTTATTATATTTTTCACGTCTTTTAGGGTCCGAATCCAACATGATATTTTGATGTTTTTTTTTTTCGTCCCATGCATTTTTGTTTTCAGGTGATAGAATTATTTTCCACTAGGACCCATGCTTATCTCTTATATATAATCCAAAACTGACTCATCACCGCAGGGCTCAAACCACTAGACCTAGGAAGCTGAAATTTTGCATGTTGGTTGATCCGAGTATGTAGAGGCTCACTAAGAAACGGTTTTTGAAAATTCAATTTGTAAGTGACTTTTTTCGGCCCTTTGGCATTGACACTCCAAAATTGACTCATCGACGCAGGGCTCAAACCACTAGACCTAGAAAGCTGAAATTTTGCATGTTCGTTGATCCGAGTATGTAGAGGCCCAATAAGAAACGGTTTTTGAAAATTCAATTTGTAAGTGACTTTTTTCGGCCCTTTGGCACTGAGCAAGGACAATCGGTAAAATGTTCGGACTTAGCTCATTTTAAGCCGCCACATACGAGAAACAATACTCGGAGGTCCTGTAGGGACCCCGAAACACACTTTTTAAGTTCCTAAAATGAACGGTTTCGGAGATATTCCCAAATAACTGTGTTCCCTCTGAGAAACAGATCAACGTTACTATGGCAACCGCTGAAATTTCGCAGACCGGGGATAGTTTTCTGGCAATATCTCGAAAACCGTTCGTTTTAGGGCCTTAAAACGCTGGGTTCGGTTCCCACCTCTAACCACGAACGTTGCTCCTCGCATTGATACGCGTAAAATGAGATATATTTTATATATAGAGGTTGCTTTTGGGGCTCGGATACGATCGTGACTTTGAGTCTAATTTTATACTCTTTTGGCTGGTTGTTGTAAGCGAGCTTTCAGAAGTTTACTCGAATTTACAATGTTAAGATACTTTCTATTTTGCACGGTATGCTTTCATTTTCATTATAAATTTGTTTTTTCTTAACTGAATATTTTTGTTTGCCAATTTTGATCTGCTCTTTTTCGTTTTTAACCATGATCTGCAACGTTGATTCACAGTCGAATGTGTCGTATTCTACCGGCTGTCACGTTAATTATTATTGTTTCTTAATTACTCTTACTGAGGAATTGGACAAACATATTTCAATAAAGTTGTTGTTTTGTCTTTCACGGCCATTGAATCCCCGCACAAGGCACGGCTTAAACCTAGAAAAGTTGCTGAGTTGTACTAATGGACTAATGGTGCAGCAGAAAAGAGGACAATTGAAGCTTTTGAAATGTGGTGATAAGGGAGAATGATGATCAGATGGGTAGTTAGGGTAACAAATGAAGAGGTATTAAGACGAGTGGGAGAGGAGAGAGGTTTCTGGCGACTGCTAATGAAGAGAAGAGATAGGAGGGTAGGACACATATTATGACACCCAGGAATAGCAAGCTTACTGTCGACTAAAATATTATGTGCACTCGAGTTTGAAGGTTGTTTGTGAAGTAGCCAATAGACCTTCATAAAATCCAATGATATCATCATTTTCGACGTTCGATTTTACGTTAGTTCATGTAGGTTTGGAATTTTTAATTTATATTTTAATATTTTTTATCGCAGTTGAAACACAAAAAGTGCCCCTTTTTAAGCGTGTTTCAACCATGCGTCACATTTAAGAATTATTATCTCACAAACCCGTAATCAGATTGAATCCGAATTTTAACACAATATACATTGGAATGTTGTATAACTGGTTTATTAATTTCAAAATTTTGTGTGTTCAAGAACGAATGTTGTTATTATCTTTGTAAGGTAACTCTTTCTCGGCTCGGGGTCGTTGGAAAATGTAGTTCTTGGTTGCGTTGTAATCCTTATACATCAAAAAGTTATGCTGTATGACTGTGAAATAGGTAAATTAATTCACTTATTTTATATCGGTTTGTATTTGTACGGAGAATTAAGACATGGTTAACCAGCTAGCCGCTCCGGGAAATGCTATACAGCGTTGCTGATATGGAGCCCATCACTTCCGAGCGAGACGTGCCATGACGCGTGATGTAGCCCATCTTGGCAATGATGTACTGCTTTCACCGGAGCGGCTAACTGGTGAACCATGCCTTAATTCTCCGTACAAATACAAACCGATATACAATAAGTGAATTAATTTACGTATTTCACAATCATACAGCATACCGTTTTGATGTATAAGGATTACAACGCAACCAAGAACTACATTTTCAAACCATCCCGAGCCGAGGAAAAGTTACCATACAAAAATAATAACAACTTTGTTTCTTGGACACAAAAAAAATTTAAATTAATAAACCTGTTATACAACATTCCAGTGTATGTTGTGTTAAAATTTGGATTCGATCTTATGACGGGTTTGTGAGATAATAATTCTTAAATGTGACGCATGGTTGAAAAACGCTTAAAAACAGGCACTTCTTGTGTTCCAACTGTGATAAAAAATATTAAAATATGAATTAAAAATTCCAAACCTACATGATCTAACGTAAAATAGAACGACGAAAATGATGATGTTATTGGATTTTATATAGGTCTATCGGTTACTTCACAAACAAACTTCAAACTCGAGTACACATAATAGTTTGGTCGACAGTAGTTATGGGTGGGAGGGTCGCAGACTAGAACTGTAGGGGTAAACCAGGGTTAAACAGATTGCCTCGGATGTAGGGTGTGGTAGCTATGTAGAAATGAAACGATTAGCTCAAGAGAGGGATACATGGAAGTTAAAAAACTGAAGACACAAACAACAACAATCAGGAATTTTAATTACTTAGAGAGGCATGTGGGGCAAAAGGGTCGTTGGAGAATTTCAATCCCTGGGATGTAACACTGGAAGAGACTGCATAATGTACATCAGCGGCCAAGGTGAGCGATATTTAACTATAGGTCTATTAATAGGGATATGTTTACGTTCAAATCATAAATTAGTATGGCCAAATTACATCCAGAATAGCTTAAGTAAGAATACATTTAATTCCCCATATTCCGATAGATTTGCCATTCCAGTGTGCAAGAGTGCAGTTCACTCTTCAAACAATATTCGCAATTTCTTTAACAAAGCGCAATGACACACACTTAACAGTAGCACGTATACATTTAGACAAAACAATTTTTTCCCATGGCCAACTGTATGTGGGGTGCTCGCGAGCATCCGGACAACAAAATCGTCATGTCTCAGCAGAAGATGGCAAAACCATAAACGTAATTTTAAAATGTGTTAACATAATGTAACAACGAACTTTGCTGATTATATCAATATACTGTACGTATCAGAATATTCAGAATTAGAATGGACACACTTATAGCCGCGATTGCTGTAATAGAATAGACCAATTATCAGCAATAATGCATCGTCCCCATTGTCTTGATCGCGGGCGAAGCCGCGGGTACCTGCTAGTCTACTATATAAAGCTCCAATACCACTCACTGACTGATTCATTCATCACGAAATTTCAGAAACCACCGAACGGATTGGAATGAAATTTGGTATCCAGCTTCCTCAAGGGCCGCAAACGCCCACTAAGAAAGGATTTTTGGATATTCAGGTTCTAAAGGGGTGTTAAGGGGGCAGACCTGCATTTCATTGAATAGCAATATCTCCCGATTGGTTTCATTTTGGGATGTGATACTCGGCATATAAACTCATCACAAAAAAATGTCTGAGGGTTTTTCGATGTGGTGTATATTATGAGGTGAAAGGGGTGAAAAGTGGGGGTTGAAGGATTCCTAACGGAGCGTGTATCTCTTAAACGACATAGGCGAGGAGTTTGGAACTCAGCCGAGAAAAATCAGCATAAAAAATAACTAAACAGGTGTTTGACCGTTTTTTCATAAATCCAATTTAAGGGGCCCATGGGGAGGGGTGAAATTATGGGGGAGGGGGGGGGAACGTAATATGTCTGAGTGTAAAATTATACATGGCCTATGTTGTAGACAATACCACATTACATCTTTTTTGTCTCTTGCTATTTCATCATACGACGAATACTTACGGAGTTATTAATGATTTTGTACTTTTTGGTCGGAATTTTCTAAGTCCCTGGAATGACATAAAAATTGATTCGAATGAAATTTCAAAAAATTGTTTTTTTTAATACTTTTATTATATTTTTCACGTCTTTTAGGGTCCGAAACCAACATGATATTTTGATGTTTTTTTTCGTCCCATGCATTTTTGGTTTCAGGTGATAAAATTATTTTCCACTAGGACCCATGCTTATCTATCTATATAACTAATGTTATAACGGGATTCCAAATGTTATTGCGGGCGAAGCCGCGGGTAACAGCTAGTATATATATAAACGAAAATTACGGAAAGACTAAAATTCTGTATTTAAAAACGAAGAAGTCGTTGAGTCAATATACACTGGAAATTTAGATTCCTGGCCCTAACCCACTCTCACTTATAAAGCGGATGACGAGATCAGCAGCCATCACGTTATCGGCTAATATAAGATTCAGTGTCATCTGCAAACCAAGATTTCTTTGTAAGCAACCTCCAAACACTCGGTTAAAATGGGGGCCACGGTGCAAATTGTTCCACAGGCACAAAGTGGTGGGTCTTCCCTTCTCATTAGATACGAGTGGGTGGATCTTGTATGACCTATCCTTAGCCTACACAAAATGACGCACTCCCTCCGCGACCGGAACGAGCTCCTCCACACACGAGTAGTTCCCTTGATCGCTCTCAGTTTACTGGGCAGTTGGTCAGCTAGTCACTGACTCTCCCAAAAAGCCAGTACTTGTCGGCGTAACTGAGAACGAATATCTCTATCGGGTACCTCCATTGGTCGAGGTGGCCGTGATACCACCTCTTTTGCAGCTTGATCCGCTAACTAATTTCCGCAATTCCCATGTGGCTTGGAAGCCACAGAAAGGTGATTCGAGTGTCAGCGTGGCACAACCCGGCTAGTAGGTCGTGGATTCGCTGCACTAGTGGGTGTGGCGGAAAACATGTAGCAATTGACTGCAATGAACTCAAAGAGTCGGTACACACGAGAAAGTGGATTCGTGCATCCTGTAGTGCAAACTGCAGAGCTTTATAGATGGCAACGAGCTCCGCAGTAAACACACTATAGGCCTCAGGCAAAGAGATCTTGGTATTTGCACCATCAATAACATAAGCACAACCCACTTTCTCGTCCACCTTTGAACCATCTGTGTATAGAATACCAGCATCCGGAAATTGGTGAACTACTATGTTGTGGAACGAATTTCCGGACGCGGGACTTGCCACGGAGGCACCTCGCTAGGTGTCCGGATCATACTGGGACCTACAGCCACTCCTATTTCAGTACACAAGCTATCGAGTATAATACTAACTGGCCGAGTGGCACGAGGCTGGTTGGCGTACCTCTGGTGGTATTGGGTACTGAAGAGAGCTCGATAGCTCAGCATTGGACACACATTGGCAGCATATGCTTTGCAGCATATGTTTTATAAAAGGATATGTTGGTTTCTATAATTTAGAGGTGTAACGCCCGATTCGGCGAGTAGGCTGGGTATCGGGCGGTCCGGGAGGCACCGGTAGCCAGCCTAACGCCACTATGGTGGATATTGTCAGGCATTTTCAAGGTTGCCGGCCTTGCTGAACCGTATGCCGCAGAACAATAATCTAGCCGGGACAGGACGAGAGCTTGGTAGAACCGTAGCAGCACCACACGCCGTCAGCCCCCTACGTAATGCCACTAAGAAACTTAAGCATGTTCAGTTTCCTTGAACACGCCGTTTTTAGTTGCCGTATATGGTGCTGCCACGTTAATTTGCTGTCAAAATGGGGTCCCAGGAAGCGATAAGCGTCAACCAACGGCAACGCAGCATTCCTGAGAAGTAGTTCAGGTTGTAAATGTTGCCTCCGGAGCCGACAAAAATGGACGACGGAGGTTTTCGCTGGCAACGACGTATGGACTGCAACTGCTTCTGGCCGAGTACGCAGCAGCACCTCTTCACTAAAGAGACTTGAATGGACAAGAGTGCAGAAACCACCGGCGCGGCGGCCATATCTCCATCCACCTGGTCTTTAGAGAAGAGTTTTAAGTGACGCATTGTTGTCTCATGTCCAGGACGAAACCTGGATTCCTGAAGACAGACAATGGTTGCCGTAAACGAAGATATTAATTGACGTAACTAAGCGAGATGTCCAGAATAGCTATTATAGTTCCATTGTAATTGTGCCATAGTGTGGACTTAGGTAGAAGTTGGTCTTCTACTTACGCTTGACCGTTTGCCACCCTTCCCCATCTCTAGGTGGAGAAGATGGGGGAGGAGGGCACACCTCGATCGCCACATCTCCATCCGAAGACGAAGAAAATGGAAGGGGTGCTCTCACAGGTGGCGTGCGGCTTTCTTCGGACTTTCTTTCTCTCGCTCTTTGGGTGTAGCGAGAGCTGTGTCGGGGGACTTTCTCCCGGTCCAACACGTCCCGAACATTCTTTTTTCGTGACTGGCGTTGACGTCTGTTTGGGGAAGTATATGTTCCCTTCCCCCCTGACGTCTCCACCCTGCAAAACAATGCAGCACCTGCTGGCACCGCTCCACAGATCGTAGTGGGAGCGGGCAAGCCAGCTGACTGTAGAGCTGCCTTGTTTGCAGGAGAGGAAGAGTAACGGCGGTGAACCCTTCCTCTTCCCTCCACTGGTGCACGTTACTTTCTGTAGGGAAGTTCTTTAATGCTAACGGGCTTGGCTTCTGCCGGCGTCGCTCCCTTGGTGGTCTTGGGAGCGAGAGGGCCGTAAGATGCAGGAGCCACCCCGTCAGCAGAAAGACGAGAGATACGGTGGCGTACCGTCTCTCTCTTCTCCCCTATCTTTTTCGTATCAGGTTGGCTGGATGAAGGTCCAGCCCCGGTCGGCAAAGTCTTCTTTCCCCCTTTAGCTGGGAAAGACTTGTTCCTCGACCGTTTGGGAGAAGAAGAGATCTTCTTCTCCGATGTTGCCGGATTAGACGGATTAATCGACAATTTACTTTCAGAGGCCGAAGAAGGTTGTGACGACCGCTTCAGGCTAATAGTGCTCGCTACGACAGCAAAGTAGGATTTTAGAATACTCGTGTAACTAGAACTCGAGGATACCGCACTCGGAACATAAACGGTAGGGGTTATTAGGGGCGTCGCTGCAGCTGCGAATGATACGCGAAATTCGGGGGCATTCAAATCACGGTAACTCTTTCGAGCGTCGTGATACGGAAGCCTGTCCAGTGTTCTTATCTCCTGGATCTTTGCTTCTTTCGTGAACTCAGGGCACTGCTTCGATCGTGGAGAGTGGCTTCCTTAGCAGTTGGGCCATATCGGGGGAGGCGTACACATCTCACGTCGGTCTTGTCAGTCTTATTAGTCGCCTTCTACGACAGGCAGAGCACACCGTGGGTGTATTCCAATCCACACCCACACAGGGCAAATTTACGTTGACACGTAGCCTACTATATTCTAAGAGAGTTGTTGGTGCAACATTTAAAGATTGGACATCGTGGTCATTTAGTCACATGCACTTGAGTGTGTATGGATTCGTCTGATTAATTGTTTAATTATGGTATATCTAGAAGTGTATGTATTTGTCATTGAGACTAGGATTAGGAATGAAGATTCTTTTTGCAGTGGGGCCGATAACCTAGATGTTAGGCCCTTAAAACAACAATTATCATCATCATCATCATCTTTTTGCAGTTGCTAATTTTAGGAGCTTCGTGATATCGTGTCATGTTGCCCCGTGTACTTGCGTGTGTGTGGAATTTGTGTGATAACCTGTGTTATTGTGATGGCTGTACTACAAGTGTATGTATTTGTAAATTGGGGGTAGGATTGAAAAGGAGACGGCCGTGGCCTTGAGTTAGGAACCATCCCGGTATTTGCCTTGTGAAGAAGTGGGAAACCATGGATAACCACTGCTACAATGACTGATTTGGGAATCGAACCCATCTCTTGTCAGTTATGACTCACGAGGCTGAGTTTACCCCGTTTCACCCTACTATAAACGGTGTTGCTAAGCGTGATGTACTTTTCCTCCTGTTATCTTCTAAACCACACTCCTTTTATTATGTTGTTCAAGTTCCTAAGCGGGAATCGCAAGTTCTTGGCTGCTTGGTCAACCCCCACCCATCCTGTGCATACTCCACTCCATCTGAAAACGAGTATGGTCTGTATGACCTCAAAACGACCCACCCCCAATGGCTCACAACTGGTGGACATGGATTGACAACCACGGGACCTCAGCTGAGTCCGGTATTTCTTCCACTTACTTTTGACGGGCTCCTTTTTATCATCTTTCTTGATACCAGGTGTCAGACCTCTTCCTGATATCTCCTGACTTCCCCTCAAGGCCCTAAAGAGGCAGAATGTGTGTAACCCCACGATGCATAGTGCACTGTAAAGAGTGTTCTCATGGCAATTGAGCTCGGGAGTTGGTGAAACTGAGGTATTCCTGAGCTGGGTCCATATTCCGCTTTTAACATCAATATTTTTTTAGGATTGGAGGTCGATATATGATTAGTATGGACAAAAAAACGACACGGATATCCAGCGGTTACCATGACAACAAGTTTCTGTCATCTAGGCCTCTTATTATACTGTATAATAGCTCTTAGGCCGGCGTTGCTCGGGATCACAATTGGATATTAAGAGATCATACCTTTTATCGCTGTGTCGCATCGTGTGCATCCCGGAGGAAGGTCGTAGTTATAATGAGCAATATTACCGCCACTCAAAGTCCGTGAGCGTGCTCTTCATATGTTCAAAAATTGTGTTGAGGTTGTTAAGTGGGAGAGTATGACGGCGCTATACTGCTTGTAGCCTATAATAGATTAATCCTGAAATTTTGCTAACATAACTGATTATTTAAGGACCCTGTTTTAATCTTTGTGTCCATTATTAACCTAACTATTACATTTTAAGGCCCTATTAATTTATTTTTCTTAATTGTATTAGCCTTGCGTGTTTTGTCGAACAGCAACATTTCAAGTAGATAAACTCTTAGAATCCCTGCTTCATAATAATATATGCATTAGGTTAGGTAAATAACGAATACCAAACCAAATACATAATACATATCATCTAAGAATATACAGGGTGTATCTTAATTATACCGACAAAAATATCAGGGACGCTCTGCGTGTTATGTAAAAGACGATACCGCAATCGGATTGGCGGAGAAAATTTTTCCCTTCGAGAAAATGAGGTTACTTTGTTACTTCCGGGCGCGCGATTCAAATCTAGGAACTCGCCGTATTTGCTGACCAAGGGAGCAAGCCGCTTGCCACTGCTGTGCTTCAAGCAAGGGAAGGGAGTGTGATAGAAGGAGACAGAGATATGCTGGCGGGCATGTGCAAGTTTCCTCGATCGCCTAGGCTTGCCACATGCCCGCCAGCATATCTCTGTCTCCATCCTTCTCACTCCCTTCACTTGCTTGAAGCACAGCAGTGGCCAGCGGCTTGCTCCCTTGGTCAGCAAATACGGCGAGTTCGTAGATTTGAATCGCGCGCCCGGAAGTAACAAACTAACCTCATTTTCTCGAAGGAAAAAAATTTCTCTGCCAATCCGATTGCGGCATCGTCTTTTACATAACACGCAGAGCGTCCCTGATTTTTTTTGTCGGTATAATTAAGATACACCCTGTATATGTCCACCCGCACTTAAACAAGAACTACTCATATGAGTGCAGGTTCTATGTAATGACGAAATTTGACGACAAAAATTAGAAGATTAGTATCAAATCATCTCTCAAGCTATATTTACCAATACTCTCCTTCTTCAAATTAATTCAATATTGAAACACTCATACACAAATAAACAACAAAGTAGTATAAAAGAAGACCCTAAAACTAAAAAAAATTCCCACGGCCGAAAATCACCGTAGTTGTGATGGCGGCCAGTCCTCCTGGGAGGGCATTTTATGTACGGTATGTATGTAACTAAAAAAAGGTTCAATTAAGGTATGCATAGAAGCAAGGAAAATAACATTATCTCCGCTCATCCTGTAAAATAATGAATCTTCACCACTGTTGTAAGTCCACATCTCCGTGATGACGCCCTTAAATTAAATTATAAAGCTTGTGGGGAATGCAAATTCATTATTTGTGCCAAAGTGCCTAAATAAGAAGGGAATGGAGAGGGCTATCTGAAATTATTGTTGCCAAAAGCCTTCCTTGGGGTGTGCACTATAACACTACAAAATGTCAATGCAATCGGTTAAACGGTGTCGGAGTCCATTAACGTCGGACAGATATACAATTCCATTTTTATATACTGTATATAAGAAGAAGAGTTTAGTTATGGTTATTGTTGTTTTAAGAGACGGAACTACGAGGTCATCTGCCCCATAGGGATTGGATGAGACTTGTCGATTTGCCCGTTGAAAGATGGGACGTGGCTCGTTTTACGCATGGGAATGCGAGGAACAATGTTCGTGGAAACCATGAACCCAACGTTCTTAAGGCCCTAAAACGAACGGTTTTCGAGATATTGCCAGAAAACTATTCCCGGTGTGCGAAATTGATAAACGTCCCATTCTGCTTTCATTCTGTCTCTGTAAGAGATATTTGCACGAAGGAATAACAGACATCAGTGTCAAGACGAACAGTGCCACCATCTGTATAAAAGAAAATACCCTAAAAGATGGTAATGATTCTGTCCGCAAAGCAGAAAAAATCAGATCAAGTATCGATAAATCCAACAAAAATACTATTTTTTCATCTCATACTGTAAAATAATGATGCCTCGCCGATGATACAAGACTCCATCCCCGTGATAACGCCCTTAAATTTAATTATAAACCTTGTGGGGTACGCAAATTCAGTGTCATAGCCTCCTATTTACAACTTTCGTAATTAATTGGAAAATAAATACTTTTTCGTCACAGGAAGTAATGGGAATAATCTTGCTGTATAGAGCTATAAAAGACCTTTCGTACGACACATAACATGAGTAAATCGAAGGTAAATATAATAGGGCAACTCTTTGTCCACTTAGGCACAATACATGTATTGTTGAATTTTACATCCTAAGTTGATTCCGAGATGTTCTTATAGTCATTTGCGAATTTTGAACAAAATCTGTTGAGTCGTTTTCAATTGATGGAGGAACAGATAGACAGACAGAAGGACAAAAGTTCAATTTTATATATGTAGGGATGAATTGCAGCCAATGGTCATAGCAGGGTATTTTAATTGAACGACCGAGGACTCCCAGAAAGTTTGATTTCTAGTAGTTCCAACTTTGACTACCACATGTCCTCAACAGTAAAAACAAGTCAAAATGGAAACAGGAAACAGAAGAAGACCTCAAACAGCTAAACATCACGATGTACGGCATGAATTATAGGGTATAATTTAGAAAACTCATAATAAGACATAAATTTGATAAAGAACTGCTACCAGGAAAAAAGTGGACGGACGAACGGAAGAAAGAACATAGTGCACGAATGAAAAGGATTTGGGAAGAACGTCGCCGCAAGACTGGTTTGTCTTGAAAATTTTTCAAGTCACACGCTCTCTTAAAAGGGAATGTAAGATAGTAATAACAATAATGACTATTAGAAGATTTTCAGTCGGTCAACATGAGTGCGCAACATAATATTGGGTCGGGGATGACAATTAATTTCCTAGTGACTGAAATAAATTATTGTGTATTGGACCCGAGGAGTATGCCAAGTTTGTCAACAACAGAAATGGCTTCCCAGACATTCACATCTATCGAACACATGAACGGAGAGGATCGGAAGCACTTCTTATAGGCCAGAGCGGCACGATCGTGGTCTCAGGGATCTGGGTAAGCATGGAGGTAATGTCAAAGACAGACCAAGAAGTACACCCTCTAACACAAAACTAAGAAATAAAAACATCCAGGCTTATGTAAAATCTCGTGAATATGTTTATTAAAAATCAACAAACCCCTATCCTACTTCAGAGGGTTTGTTTCGGCTAATCCGCAAGCTAATAAATAAAAATAAATAAATGAATCAGGCCCTAACTGAAACTAAATTAAAACCCTCTCAAAAGTCCATTAATACAAGAGTGAAACAACAACAACAAAGCTTAGAATATGGTAGGTAAAATGATCCCTACGCAATTATAAATAAGTTACTCAATCAGAATTTACATTTAACATAATAGCAAAACAAGGCCTATGATACGATGGTACCATTTACGCAATTACAGTCAACGTTAATTTATTTAGCTAAGTCCTGACATGAATACAAAATACAGCGAGAAGCGACTGCATGCAAAATTACAATCAGATCTGCATGACAACCAGTGACAAAAACAACAATCAGTCTTATTACTATCAGTGTTCAACAACACTACACGTACAACAGGGATTAAATATATAAATAAAACACTTAACACAAAACAACATTCTGATTAAAGCCTTCCTGCACATTCTGGAATACTGTTTGTACCCAAAAGTCATCTAAATGCATGTTTGTTACGAAGGCGAAAGCGCAGTAATAACCACGTCTTACATCACATGAGTATCGCGCTAAGCCAGGTACGAACTTCAGGTTCGTGCGCCACTCCGTCGTCTCTAAGTAGTGTATTCTGTCTAAAGTCATTCCCACTAGAAATGATTCACATCACATGGCATCAGTAAGCGACCGGAACTGTAAGACCAAAGTTCAATAGCAATCAATTAATTAATTAGTTAACTATTTTAGAATAATTACGTTTCATGATTTATAGGCGTCGAATTAGGTTATCGTTGGTTTATGGCGAATTACTGATGATCCATGACACATAGGCTATAAGAGTCTCCCTATGAGATCTGCCACTTACAACAATGACTTGTAGTCAATACAACTCTACGATCCAACACAGGCTCGGACAATGACAATAACACGAACTAACGGCAGCGCGCAGCTCACTGAAATAACCTCGGACAAGTCTGGTATCATATCAGATTCTTCCCGGCAATACATTCCTGTTACATTCCAGGTCACTGACATTAGTCCATACGACAGTGCATCAATTGTACTAAAATACATATAACTTGCCTCTAAAAGCGTGTCTTCATGGTCAATAAATAAAGAATAAACCTATCATCAATCTGTAATATTTCTTGAAACAGTAACATACAACTTGTCGCTCTCAAATGGCGATCTAACATGTGACCTGAAAGTCCTTCATTATATAATCAAAACATATGGTAGCTCACAAGATGGCTGCTCGCTTTGACCTAGTTTATGAAAACATTTACCAGACAGTAAATGTGACGTGATCACGTCTGTAGAAATAATCCATAGTATGTCTGAAATATGTGTGGAGCGTTGCATTATGGGTAAACGCTAACTCGTTCTGCATGTGTGTAGTCACACACAAGCCTCACTGCGTCTGGCACTATTATAACATTACATTCAGGCAAGGAATTCACTTATTGACAGTCCTATGTGAATTGTGCACTAAATTGCCTCATCAAATAACTATTTACAAGATGGTACTGCGTGACTATAGGGAGTACAATGATATAAATGTTTTTGTCAATGCAAACAGTCTTAAAAGATAAATATTCCACATTGTTCCAATTGCTTTGGAATAAAGATGATTCACTTCACCTATTTACCATTTCTCTCCACAATAACGATGCAGTGTCGACTACTTGACACCAAATAAAAGTTAACACACAACCTCTACAGCTTCTGGGTTGTTTAAATTGATACGAAATGGCAGGATTCGATGCTCGACTGGCATCTTACAATTTTCCCTGTATAATGTTCTTTCTTAGAACTGTGTGGCGTCAGAGCTTCACAATGCTCAACTAAATTCATGATATGATTGGCAGACTGTCGACTGAACCAAACGATACGCCATATATATATATGGCAAAGCAGTGGCGTGACTAAAAATAACAAAAATGGGTGTCACGACTTATTATAAACTCGGGTGGCAATCCATACCTTAAACTAGAATTTAACAGACAAAAAATAGCTCATCAGCTATAGTCAAGATAAGTAGGCTGTAAGACTTGGCGTTCTCAAAACGTCCATCAAGATGCACCATTGGATCCAGTCTAACTACACGGAGACTAACTCATTTCAGCGTACTTATATTAATAACAAAATCATGAGTGCTAGACTACAAATCCCTACCTAACTGGCTGTCAAGGAGTTCGGTTGGTTAATCTACGCTACGTCTACCATAATAAGAATCCGTACAGGAAAAGAAATATATACTCACAGGACAAGTATTTCACCTCAGTCTCGCCGGAATTGAGGGGTGTGTAAAATTCAGACATCAGGAAGGGTAAATCCATACTAGGTTTTTCATCCAAGCCTTATCCTCTCCCTGACATTTTCTGCGTACACGTGGTTGATGCTGGATTACGTTCCTCTTCATGCTGGCAGTTCTTATGTTGGTATGCAACGGGCTCCGATGTCCCTCGATGTTTGCAGATTTCCAAACCATAGCGTGGCTCCTCCTTGGAATATCTCCTTCACATGGTTGGTTTACACCATATTAACCATTGCAGATGGTAGTGAAGATATACAGTCACCTACGTGGTCTAATATGTAGCACATTTTATTATCGATTTTCCACACGCGGTGTCCACAGACGTTATGGTTATATTTGTAGAAAATAATTATTCAGTGTTTCTACAAAGGATTGCAGACTATTATACAAGAATGGCCTTTCACTGTCTGCTACACAGGTTCTAGGGCACGCATGTGGTGTAACTGTACAAATCACGAAATATCACGATAATCAGTTCTTGTAGAAATATGCACTATTGGCATTATAATGTTACTGATATTTGTGTGCTTTAAGTTCATGTAGTATAATATTCGATGGCCTTTGTAGATTATTTTCTGCCCCTCGTGAACTTAGAAAATTTGTGGAAGAAATGTGGACTTCCACGATGCCAAAAATATACTGAAATAATTCACAGTTTTATTAAAAAAAACACAGTGGTCGTTACTGTTAGACCAATAACGTCGTTCTATAATCACTGCACACAACACGGTGCTAAATAATACTCGATGATCGTAGATAACGAATTTTCACATCACCTCGTGGGTGGACTATATTTCTTCGTCTCAGCGGACGGATTAGCAAACACGTCCAATTTGGACGACTCCAAACTCAGGTGTGTCAGGCACCGGATCGTGCTCTGGGTTCAAGCAAATGCTCTAGTAAGAATCTCTGTTTCGCTGGCTTATAGGCCGTGTTCTAAGGACATTATGATGTTGTCCTGACGTTTCGCTGAAAACTGCGTTCAGCATGTTCACAGGTTACATTAAGCGAGGTAAAACAAGTAAACAGAAGATATATAAATAGTCAACAGCCCACACATAGAGGCTACCATAGCAACAGCGTACCACATAAAAGTAATGCATCAAGGACAGGGCTGCTCTTCCGTTGCATCTTCTTGTCTACGGCCGTCAATGAGGGCAAGCTTGAGGGGATTAAGAACTGGAAACCAGGCTCTGTTCACACGTTCTACTTCCTCCTTAAGATTGAAGCTGTTAGTATGCTTCAGGATTTCAATGGCTTCCCTTTGTAACCTGGCATGATAAGACACCGTGGTGGACAGAACTTCGGTGTCTCCATATCTTATATCGTGACCTGCTAGTAACGAGTGTGCTGCAACAGTGGATTTATCTGTTTGTCCCAGCCGGCTGTGTCGTTCGTGCTCCTTGAGGCGAGTGGCAATACTTCTTTTCGTTGTTCCAATATATACTTGGCCACAATCACACGGGATTTCATAAACGCCTGCCGCGGTATGTGGCCAAGTATATATTGGAACAACGAAAATAAGTATTGCCACTCGCCTCAAGGAGCACGAACGACACAGCCGGCTGGGACAAACAGATAAATCCACTGTTGCAGCACACTCGTTACTAGCAGGTCACGATATAAGATATGGAGACACCGAAGTTCTGTCCACCACGGTGTCTTATCATGCCAGGCTACAAAGGGAAGCCATTGAAATCCTGAAGCATACTAACAGCTTCAACCTCAAGGAGGAAGCAGAACGTGTGAATAGAGCGTGGCTTCCAGTTCTTAATCCCCTCAAGCCTGCCATCGTTGACCGTCGTAGACGATAAGATGCATCGGAAGAGCAGCCCTGCCCTTGATGCATAACTTTTACGTGGTAAGCCGTTGCTATGGTAGCCTCTATGTGTGGGTTGTTGACTATTTATATATCTTCTGTTTACTTGTTTTACCTCGCTTAATGTAACCTGTGAATATGCTGAACGCAGTTTTCAGTGAAACGTCAGGACAACAAAATAATCTCCTTAGAACAAGGCCTATAAGCCCGCGAAACAGAGATTCTTATTTCAACGCCGGTCGTGGAAGTCTGAATTTTTACTTAAATGCTCTAGTCATTGAGCGACTATTCACATCCGTTTCGCATATCTGCGATGAAAATACCTTTGCCACAAATGAAAATTGACACTTCAAAGTGTTCAAATTATGCAGAAATACAAACTGAGATATTCTGAGTCTTGTGGTTGCAAAACATGTAGTAATATATGCCTAGAAAAATTAATACGACATTTCTCCAAAGTCAAGAGAGTGTCTGACAGCTTGTCAAGGCATGTGCTGGCCTCCGGGTGCGTTCAATGTTGAGGCCAAGTATTCACAAATACTTTTCAAAGAAAATATCACCGAGGATGAGTTCACACGGGCTCAGTATGATTTATTTGTTCACTAAATAAAACACCTCTCACACAAATGTGTTGGCTCAATTGGATGGCCAGTTTTGTTCGTCAGGCGAATATCATCAGATCTTGCTCAAGTAGGCTTAATTTAGGTTCAGTGGAGTTTAAAAGGACAGCCGGGAATATATTATTCTCTAGGTCAGGACTGCTAGAAGACGGGAAAAACGTGTAATGAAAGGTGTATGGTTTAGCGGGGGGAAATTTTTTTAGTGGCATTTTTTTATACATGTTTAACCGGCAAATCGTTGGTCCCAATGTCGGTGGTGCAAAAAATCAGTTGTGTGCTATAACCCATCCCCCGCCAAAGAATAAAAATATTTCGAAACATAATTTATGGAAACTTCACTCAGTAACACATAAGAGGCTCTTCACTGAGTTTTCCATACTGAACAAACTATAGTTCACCGATTTACAAAACGTGGCTATCGGTTAGATAAGTTGGAAATATTAAAAGACCATCTGCCAGGAACAGCTGATGGCTTCCTCTATTTTTTCCACCGTTTTCTTTGAGAGATACCCTCTAAAATGCCACCGCAGAGTTTAGAAAGTGCCACCTGCTACGTTCTCATTTCGTGTGACCAGTGCTGCCGCCGTGTGCTCGAAGAATTGCTGTGATGTCTTGGCCTGTGGTCTTGGCTGTTGTCCCAAAAATTCCATGTTTCGACAATCACTTTCCTAGTCTGTGGGAACTGGTTGGGCAAGTTACCGCCCCTCCGTGGAACTGACCTTCACTTATCAGTTGTCTGCAAGACACAATAAATATAAAAATATTCAAGCTAAACAATTCAACTCTGATAGGATTTGAACCCCGGCCAGTCAGGTGAAAGCCGAAAACCCTAACCACACATCCAATCGTACACTCACAACCTAAGCGTTATCAATCAAATACATACAACGTAATAGCAAATAATCACTTGGTCTGAACGATTTCTTCACTGTATTTCAAACCGAGTTCGTTTAATATAAAGTTCATATAATTTTTATCAGTAGGTTATATTGCATGCAACAAACTGAAATTAGTAAATTTTAGATCAGAACGAGAGATGAGCTGCCATCTTGGCAAATAACCGAGACGACTCAGCTTTTTAAAGTCACTTCTAGACTATAATATTACAATATAAACATTTAATTTCGAACGAACCACGTCGTTTAGAACAGAATAAACGATTCTTGGTTCGATAATCGGAACTGGTGGGTCCCATGTTATCATACTAATATATAAAAATGAGATGGTGTGTGTCTTTCTGTCTGTCTGTCTGTTACTCAATAACGCAAGAACAACTGGTCCGATTTAAATGAAATTTTGCATGGATGTAGCTGATTTACCAGGTTTACATATAGGATACTTTTGATTACGGTATTTTGCACTATTGAAAAATGGCGACTATTTTCATATTTCCATTTCAAATAAAAAGAGAAAGCTAAGATATAGCAACCTGTTGATGGCACTACGAGCTTTGAAATTTAATTTTCTATCCGAAATGTCCTTATCACTTTTCGTGTATATCCAACGGTTAGCGAGTTAAACCTACATTTGTGACGTCACTACACCCTTTGGTTTAAAAATTTCATATTTTCATCATCATCATACTAATATATAACAAGTAGTTCCGTGAAGAACTATACAGCCTATTTTCATATATCCTACTTATGTTAATTGCCACTATCAACATACCGGTTACACAATTTCTGTTTGATTGCTGTAATAGATTCGTCGATATTGAGAACCGACTAAATATTTCGGGTGGTCGCCATGTTGGATTTTATATATGTAGGTCCTAGAGTTATGTACTGTTACATGCAGATTATTGTGAACGTATAGTATTCAAACTTCAATCGCATAATTAGGACACAAGAAAAAACAAGGAGATTTTAAAATTTTGCACGGCTGCCATCTTGAGGTTATGGAAACAATTGAAATAAATTAGATGCCAGTGGATTAAAATTCGTATAAGGATTTACTGTACCAAGTTTCACTGCACGCGGATGGTTAAATTGCGAGAAACGTCCATGTGAATATTTATAATTCACGTCACCGCCATGTTGGATTTGTGATCACCAGGTTATTTAAAGTCCTATAGGTGAACTTAAGTTCTTAGCCCCTATGAACATTAAAAAATTCAGTTTGATTGCTAAAATAGATTCGTAGATATTCAGGATCGTCTAAATATTTCGGATGGTCGCCATGTTGGATTGTTAAATGTTTAGGCCATAGAGTCATGTACCATTAAAGGAAAATTATTGCGTAGGTTCATTATTCAAACTTTCACTTCGATCGCATGACTACATCACAAGAAATAAAAACTTAATTTTAAAATTCGCACTGCCGCCATCTTGAGGTTAAGTAAACAATTGAACTAAATTAGATACCAGTGGATTACAATGTGTATAAATATTTCCTGTACCAGGTTTCAGTGCGCTTGGAACATTAAATCGCGAGAAAGGTCTATTTAAAATTTTCAAATTCGCTTGGCCGCCATGTTCGTTTTGTAGTTAACCGGTTTTTGAAAGTCTTATAAATGGACTTCCAGTAGTGCCCTTTATCTCCGTACAAAATTTTAGGGAGATACCGCTAATAGTTTCAGAGATATAGAATGCCGGTGAAATATTTCGCACATCCGCCATCTTGTGATTATGTGAACATTTGAACGAAGTTAGATGTCGGTTCATTACAATGTGTATAAACATATACTGTACCAAGTTTCATTGCGTTTGGTTGGTCAAATCGCGAGAAACGTCTATTTAAAAGTCGCAAATTCGCTTGACATCCATGTTGGTTTTGTAGTTACCAGGTTTTCAAAAGACACATAAGTGAACTTATAGTAGTTCCCTCTATCACATTAGAAAATGTCAGGGTAATATCGGTAATAGTTTCGGAGATATTGAATGCTGGTGAAATATTTCGCACAGCCGCCATGTTGGATTGGTGAGTCGTAACAAAATTTGAAGGGCACGGTCGAGGTCGCCGGGAATAGTGCTATGAACTTTCCGAGTTTCATTGAAATCGCTCCTGCCGTTTAGATTTTATTAGGGGGGGACACACACACGAATCACACACACACACACACACACGGACAAAAGGTGATCTCATAAGCCTATTTTTTCAAAATTGAAAATAGGCTAAAAATGAGATGGTGTGTGTCTTTCTGTCTGTCTGTCTGTTACTCAATAACGCAAGAACCACTGGTCCTATTTAAATGAAATTTTGCATGGATGTAGCTGATTTACCAGGTTTACATATAGGATACTTTTGATTACGATATTTTGCACTATTGAAAAATGGCGACTATTTTCATATTTCCATTTCAAATAAAAAGAGAAAGCTAAGATATAGCAACCTTTTGATGGCACTACGAGCTTTGAAATTTAATTTTCTATCCGAAATGTCCTTATCACTTTTCGTGTATCTCCAACGGTTAGCGAGTTAAACCTACATTTGTGACGTCACTACACCCTTTGGTTTAAAAATTTCATATTTTCATCATCATCATACTAATATATAAAAAAAAGATGTTCAGCAAAGAACATATAGCCTACTTTCTCCTAAATGTATGGGTATATTTATAACTCTTTGTCCTCATCCCTAAAACCACCTCTACCACCATGTAGTGTTTGTTTTCTTTTATATTGATAATTAGCCAGTAAGTGTCAAAATCAATATTATATACTTTATGATGATTGAATAACAAAACTACTAACTTATTGTAATGCATTCACGTCCGTTAATCTCTATATTAAACCAGCCTGCAAACTTAAGGATCTATCGTTTTGGGTACCTTCCCCTTAAAAAATCCGCGCCAATCACAGTAGGTTGGTGCTGCGACCTAGCAATGAATTCATATTTATCTAGTACGCCTCTGGGTGTTCAACGAGTAGGCAGTTTAAAGTAGCCAGGAGGGAGGCGATCCAACTGGCAGTGTTTAATGATAGAGCGTACAGTCACTCGTCCTGCTAGAAGGACCTTCCGGAAGTACTTTTGTACACAGCGGTGCGTCCTTCCAGCAGGACTTTGGACCCTTATGGCAAATGTTTGAACTGGCCTTCCAGCAGGACGCGTCCTTCCGGCAGTACTTTGGGTTATCAGAGAGTAATAATATTGCAGTTCTGGTACTGGGCAAACAATAAAAGTCTGTAAATATTCTAAAATATTCAATATGACTCATATTGACTAATACAATAACTGTCTCTTAACAACATATTGACTCTAAAATATATAAACGTATAAAGTATAAACGTGTTTTCTTATAGTACAGAGACTAAATAAATGTATGAGCGACGGCGCGTCCATCACTCGAGAATAAATAAATTAAAAAAAGCCTAGTTGTGTTTTTGTCAATATCCCACTGCACAGTTGCACAACTACACGTAATTTAAACTACAGTACCATGACATTTACTGATATCATAATTACTAGCAAATAACGAGCGACTCCATGCATCTCCGCTGTTTGGAGCATCGAAATAGGTAGCAAAAACATAAACACAGTCACCATTACGTATAATCGCCGCCATTACTGAACGGTCAGAGCTACCAACTTCAGACTTGCAAGCGCTGATTCGTTACATTTCCCTCTATATAATGGAAAAAAGAACGGTCCTGCCAGCAGGACGCTTCGTCCTCATATAAGCAATTGAATTACGTACTCAAATGAGGACCTAACTTCCTGCCGGCAGTGCCTTGTACGTTCTATCATTAAAGGTAATTGGAGCGCGATCGTGGCTAATAGTCGAACTACCAGTATTACAAAATTGCCATACTTTAGGAGGCCAGGAATTGACACAGCGGTATATTTGGAACAATACTACCCACATATCCCACAAGAGGACAGCACCGTACAGAGACATTAAGAAGGCTGTGGTTGATAACAACGTGTATCTAATTCTTCTATTCTCCTTTTCGTAATGTCTTCTGTTTATGTGCAATGCTGGGACTGTGATTTTATTAATAAACGAGTGTATACATTAGCCTCCCCTTTGAGCTAAATGACATTTTATTCAGTATCTGTGAAAAGAGCTTGTGCACATCATTTGTAAAAGAATTCAAGAAAAAAGAAGTCAACTGTAGCAGTATTCGATCCCCAGTCAATCGCATGACAGGCTAACACGCTAGCCCAGAGCTAAACATATCCGTAACATCATGGCGATCTTAACTGATATATTAGATTCAACCTGTTGGCAAATAATGACTTGAAATAAACTATTTCTTCACTGCAGTACATCTTCATTATAGATCATTTCATACAAAGTTTACATTATTGTATCAGTAGGGTATATCGCATACAACATACTAAAACTACTGAAATATAAGACAGGCTCATGAGGACAGCTGCCATCTTGTCGTGTGGCAGATACAGCTCAGCTCTTTTAAGCCAGTCATACAGAATAATATTATAATATTAAATTATAATAAATAACGGATCACGACCTTCAGGATAGCTTAAACCACCCTAGGCTTGATAATCTGAATTGGTGGGTCTTAAGCTATTGATTATAATGGTTGCATAATTCACACGGCCACCATCCTGAAATGGCAAGGACGATGACCTTGACGTTTGGGTGAAAGACGCGTTCTATATAAAGGTATGTTGTCACCAAATTTGGTAGAGATCGGATGATTAGTTTAGCCGTAATTTGAGTTTACGTTTTGAACGTTTGAGTGGCCGCCATTCAGTTTTGGTAAAGATGGCGGCGATATAAAGTATGGCACTGAGGTGCCCTATGCTAGAGCTACCTCTGTACCAAATTTCGTTCAATTCGGTTTCACCGTGTTCGAATTGATAGGGGGGGACAGACATTCAGAGTACACTCACTCACTCACACACACACACATACACACAGACAGACACACAATTTTTCGCCCTGTGTTGATCTCATAAGTCTACTTTCATTTTTTGCAAAAATCGAAAGTAGGCTAATGAGATGGTGTGTGTCTTCCTGTCTGTCTGTATGTTACTCAATAACGCAAGAACCACTGGTCCGATTTAAATGAAAATGTGCATGGATGTAGCTGATTTACCAGGTTTACATATAGGATACTTTTGATTACGATATTTAGTACTATTGAAAAATGGCGACTATTTTCATATTTCCATTTCAAATAAAAAGAGAAAGCTAAGATATAGCTACCTTTTGATGGCACTACGAGCTTTGAAATTTAATTTTCTATCCGAAATGTCCTTATCACTTTTCGTGTATATCCAACGGTTAGCGAGTTAAACCTACATTTGTGACGTCACTACACCCTTTGGTTTAAAAATTTCATATTTTCATCATCATCATACTAATATATAACAAGATGTTCAGCAAAGAACATATAGCCTACTTTCTCCTAAATGTATGGGTATCTTTATGACTCTTTGTCCTCATCCCTAAAACAATCACCCCAACCACAATGTTTTGTTTGTTTTCTTTTATATTGATAATAAGCCAGTAAGTGTCAAGATCAATATTATATACTTTATGATGATTGAATAACAAAACTACTAACTTATTGTAATGCATTCACGTCCGTTAATCTCTATATTAAGCCAGCCTGCAAAATTATGAATCTTCCGCCCCAATCATCTTCCGCCCCAATCACAGTACCGGTAGGTGGTGCTGCGACCTATCAGTGAATTAATCTTTATCTTGTACGCCTATGCACTGCCATCGTAATGTACTACGATGGCAGTGTTCTATGGGTGTTGAATGAGTAGGCAGTTTAAAGTAGCCAAGAGGGAGGCGATCCAGCTGGCAGTGTTTAAAGGTATTCGGAGCGCGATCGTGGCTAATAGTTGAACTACCAGTATTACAAAATTGCCATACTTCAGGAGGCCAGGTCAGGCATTTACACAGCGTTATGTTTGGAACAATATTACCCACATAACCCACAAGAGGACAGCACCGTACAGAGGCATTAAGAAGGCTGTGGTTAATGACAACGTGTATCTAGTTCTTCTATTCTCCTTTTTCTAATGTCTTCTGTTTATGTGCGATGCTGGGACTGTGATTTTATTAATATACGAGTGTATACTTTATCCTCTCCTTTGAGCTAAATGACATTTTATTCAGTATCTGTGGGAAAAGCTCGTGCACATCATTTGTAAAAGAATTCAAGAAAAAAAAAAAAACCTAACTGTAGCAGTATTCGATCCCCAGTCAACTGCGTGTCAGACTAACATGCTAGCCCAGAGCTAACCGTATCCATGACGTCAGGTGTTCTTAACTGACATATTAGATACAAACTGTTGGCAAATAATGACTTTAAATAAACGATTTCTTCACTGCAGTACATCTTCATTAAATATCATTTCATACAAAGTTTATATTATTGTATCAGTTCGGTATATCACATACAACATACTAAAACTACTGAAATATAAGACAGGCACATGAGGACAGCTGCCATCTTGTCGTGGGACACAAACGGCTCAGCTCTTTTAAGCCACTCATACTGTATAATATTATAATATTAAATTATAATAAATAACGGATCACGACCTTCAGGATAGCTTAAACCCCCCCTAGGCTCGATAATCGGAATTGGTGGGTCTTAAGCTATTTATTAAAATGGTTGCATAATTCACACGGCCGCCATCCTGAAATGGCATGGCCGATGACCTTGAATTTTGGGTGAAAGACGCGTCCTATACAAAGGTATGTTGTCACCAAATTTGGTAGAGATCGGATGATTAGTTTAGCCGTAATTTGATTTTACGTTTTGAACATTTGAGTGGCCGCCATTCTGTTTTGGTAAAGATGGCGGCGATATAAAGTATGACACTGAGGTGTCCTTTACTAGTGCTACCTCTGTACCAAATTTCGTTCAATTCGGTTTCACCGTGTTCGAATTGATAGGGGGGGACAGACATTCAGAGTACACACACCCACACACACACAGACACACACACACACACACACACAGACTCACACACACACATACACACAGACTCACACACACACATACACACACACAGACAGACACACTTTTTTCGCCCTGTGTTGATCTCATAAGTCTACTTTCATTTTTTGCAAAAATCGAAAGTAGGCTAAAAATGAGATGGTGTGTGTCTTTCTGTCTGTCAGTCTGTTACTCAATAACGCAAGAACCACTGGTCCTATTTAAATGAAATTTTGCATGGATGTAGCTGATTTACCAGGTTTACATATAGGATACTTTTGATTACGATATTTTGTACTATTGAAAAATGGCGACTATTTTCATATTTCCATTTCAAATAAAAAGTGAACGCTATAATATAGCAACCTTTTGATGGCACTACGAGCTTTGAAATTGAATTTCCTATCCGAAATTTCCTTATCACTTTTCGTGTATCTCCAACGGTTAGCGAGTAAAACCTACTTTTGTGACGTCACTACACCCTTTGGTTTCAAAATTTCATATTTCCATTTCAAATAAAAAGAGAACGCTAAGAAATAGCAAACTTTTGATGGTATACACGAGCTTTAGCATTTAATTTTCTATCCAAAAGGTTCTTATCACTTTTCGTGTATCTCCGACGGTTAGCGAGTAAAACCTAAATTTGTGCAATAAAACACGGTCAACACCGAGCGGTGCAGTATATCTCTACATATATAAAAAAGATTTTTTTTTCTGAATTTCTACGGTTATTTGAGTTATTTACACGTTTCAGACTGTTTTATGATAGATGCGCGCGAAAATAATGTTTTGGTCAGTCTGTCTGTTTGTTTGATTGTCTGTGGACAACTTTGTTCCCTTATAACTCGAGAACGTCTGGGTGTATCAACGTAAAATTTGGTATAGATATCCATCAGAGGCACGACACTGATCATTGATGTAACCCTTATCCGTACATCATAAAAGAGGGCCTACCCCCTTAAAATACATGCTGAAATAGGAGTAGAAGGACGAGACAAAGCTAATTTTCAGCCCCTCAACGTGAGAGACAAAACTTGGGGGCCCTAAAAAAGGTCCTACGTCCAACCGTTTTTGAGATATTCCCAGAAAACTAATTTCATTTAATAAACTAATGAACGAATGCAAGCCGATAACCATGGCAACAGATTCTCAGAGGTCCATCTATTGCTGTAAGACGCAATACAATTGCATTAATTACATTAGTGTGAAAGTTTGCAAACGGTTAGATGGTTATTATGGAACCAAATTAAGCTGTAAATTTCATCAATACGTAAAATGCGCTTAAGGGGGTCAAGGGGTAGTCTAGAATTTTTTCACGCGATTTACATCTGCGGGTGTGGTATGGCAGGTCTATTATATTCCTATCCCTATATTATATTATTATTATTATTATTATTATATTATGGCGAACAACGACGAGACAAAGCCCCTCGGTGCCAGAAATAAAACTCGAGGGTCCTCGAAAACTACATTATAAGGCTCTAAAACCAACAGTTTCTAAAACATTCCCAGAAAACTAATTAAATTTAATTTAACAAACTAATGAAGGAATGCAAATCGGTAACCATGAGAACATTATCTCAAGGGGTGGCATCCAACTTTCCATCTATTTCATTAAGAAGCAATTTATTACATTTATTACATTTATTACATTTATTACATTTCTGTGAAAGTTTGCAAATATAAGGTTATCACGGAACCAACGTAGACTGTATAGTTCATCAATGCAATTAAGGGGGTCAAGGGGTAACCTAGGATTTTTACATGCAATTTTCACTGCGACATATAGTACAGAAGGTCTATTATATCTCCAAACAATAACATTATTTTCAAAAATTCCTGAATTGAATCAGCATTTTTTGCGGCTTTTATGAATTTGGGCCATTTGAGACTAAAGAACCTGAATTTTCATGCACCACAAGCTTTTATAATTTATGATAGAGGTTTTCCTGTGTATGGGGACCCAACACAACGTAGAGGGTCTGTACTTAAAAGGGACGTAACACCAATAACATTATTATTATTATTATAATGTCTGGTGTTAACACCGAACACCGTTCGAAGAACGGGTACTTCTGCTAGTGGATTATAAAGTTAGCATAATTCACACGGCCGCCATCCTGAAATGGTACATTTGATGACCTTGTAGGTTGGGCACAAGACGCGTCCCATATGAAGGTATGTTGTTACCAGATTTCTTAAAGATCCGATGATTTTTTGGTCGTAATGCATTATTAAGTTTTGACCATTTGAGTGGCCGCCATAAGTTCTGGTAAAGATGGAGGTAATATAAAACATGACACTGAGATGCCATTTGCCAGTGCTACTTCTGTGCCAAATTGCGTTCAATTCAGTTTCAGCGTGTTTGAATTGGTAGGGGAGACTGAAATTGAGAGTACACACACCCACACACACACACACACACACAGACAGACACACAATTTTTGGCCCCGTGTTGACCTCATAAGTCTACTTTCATTTTTTGCAAAAAACGAAAGTAGGCTAAAACCAGTAAATGTCTTCACTATGTTAACAATAAGCGCTTAACGTCTCTCTTACGTCAACAGAGTCTACAAGAACAAGCTTTATTTGCCCAAGGCTAAGGGACTGTAGATTAGATTCAGAATATAAAGCAGACCAACGAGATAGCCCAAGAATTTAATATCCCTATGTTGCTTTGCCTTAAGGACTGCAAAGAGGCTTCAGATTGGAATAGTCTGTGGAATGTTGTTTGAAATACGTGCAACCCACCTCATTCTGGCTGATTGAATTATTGTATAAAAAAACAGTAAGATTGAGACTTGAAGGTGACCTGTCAAATGAATTTTGTGTATTTAAAGAGGTCACACAACAATGTATTTAATGCCTCTTCGCCCAGTATTCAGCATCTATGGAACGTTCAATACAAGAAATGTCTTGTATGTACGGAATGGTGGAAAATGCAAAATAATAGTTTGGCTTGGATAATTGAGGTGATGGAAGGTGCGTTATTGTCCACTAAGTTAAGAACGCGAATTCTTGTCGTGACCTTCCTATTTCCCAGACTTTACTCCTCCCACCTTCTGTGGTTTGGGATTCATATTGAGACTCCCATCCCAAAGATCCTAGCAAAACGTAACATTCTGTATGTGTCACTAAAATTATATAACTTTCTCCCAATTAAGTACAGTAAAAAGAATGCAAAGGAAATCATTCAAACCTGAAGATACATATAAAAAAAATTCTTACGGAAAACATAATGGGAATTGAATCTATAATTTGTTGAGCCTACAAATCCATACACACGAAAGTTCTTATTTCCTTTCTTATTCATTATTTTTAGTACATAAAACATATCAATAGAACGTGTTATTCGACTAAGCCATCATTTAATTTAAAGAAATCGCAATCAATGATATAGGTCGTACATGTTATTGTTCTTCCTGCTCGGTATGCATTTGATATCCTATTTCCACAGGTCTTTATCATACTGTGATAATATAATTCAATAATTTGTCAATTTACAGGTCAAACAAATGAGTATGGATTGAAGAGAAATTCATAAAATGTGTACAGTCTTTCTGAGGTTTGTAAACTGTATATATTTTAAGGATATTTTTAATAATAATAATAATAACTAGAAGACCCGTGCTGCTCCGCAGCATTCACTTCAACAAACCTACAGCACTTCTCTCCATATGACATTTGCATGTCTTCTTGCTAGTGACCTGAACAGACATTTACGGTACCGTCGCTTTAGGGTAAATGATGAAGTAGACATGAGATCAAATATGTGGGTGTCTGCCTGTCCTCTGTGTATGTGTCCCACTATTTACCCTGCGTAAGCTTAAAAGGCGCACGGACGTCAGGTTCCAGACGCTATTCTGAAAAGCCGAGGTAAACAGCTAACTCCAAACACATAAGCTATATTCTTCTCTGAAGAATTAACTCGACACGACTCGGCAGTTTAATGCTGGCTGAAGCTAGGGTGATAGGTCGCTCGCAAGCTCGTAAACTCACTCTTAAGATAGTAATTTAAATTTCCACTGAATGGAGATTGCTGGAAGAAATGGAAACGTAAAAACTATCGATATTTTTAACGGTTTACCCAGTGTAAGCTTAAAAGACACATGGACGTTAGATTTTTCTTCAACTCAATTCACTGAAATCGTAAATGCTCGGCTTCTTTTGGTCATAATTAAATGTTTTTCTACCTAATTCTTCATCGAGAAATCCTTTACAGAATGGTGAAAACCGCATCAAAATCCATCAAGTTGCTCTCGAGATTACCCGTTACATCTATGAATTGGGAACTTCGCTTTTTACTAACAAAAGAACGGATCACGATGTAAAATTCTGATCTGGTTGAAATTTAGTACACAATAATCCTACAAAGTTGTACAATGACGTAGTGAAAACCGCACGGGCCGATTTCAATTTTGAACGCCAATATTGAACGCTGAAAATCTGCCGGACGACGGCATGAGCGAAGAGGTGAGAGGAGGTAAAGCTGACCTTCAATCCTAGCAGCACGCGATGGCTCCCGGCCACTAGGCAGCAACCTGCCGTGCTGCGATGCATTCCCCACTTTAAATAGTTCCCCTCACTCTTCTAACCTCTCGATTAGAGTATAAAATGCATGGTGATGTTTTGCACCTGGCCATGCTGTAAATAAATAAAACAATCTTTTTTTTTTCTGTTTTACTCTTTGTAATCCTTGCAATAGTGAATGTTTACAAAAAAAAAGTGATCAATGCAAAGAGATTGCTTGAACCACGCGCACCTTGGAACACTTTCATTTATACACATACCGCAAGCGTTTTGGATAGCATCATCCTTGAAACAAAATTGAACGGGTAAGCAAGCGGGCTGTGTTTCAACATAACCCGATTTGTACCAACTATACTTCCACATGTTACGAAATGATTGGGTTTTTAAAATATTGTTGCGCAAATGAATGTTAATGTCGAAATTGTATAATACAATTAGGTCATAACAATAGCGAACAAATTGTTTCCTTATCCGGAAACCAAGCACATCTAACGGCTGAATCATTCCAGTGGTTCTCTGGGGAATAGTTTTAACAATGATAGTTTTGTTGGCGGGTTTTGACGCTAATATATTTGCTTCACTTTGTGCTGTCCACGAATCCAAGAGTAACACACTGTCGTCTGGTACAGCTTGAAAATAAACATCTTGTAATCACTTTTGAAGTAACTTTTTAGCTAACTTTCCGGACGGGGACGGCAATACAAATAAATTATCTGCTGTAAACAAAGTTCTTTTAACAATAGGGCCAAATTCACCGTCCATTTCTTTTAACAAACTAGCAGTTTAGGTAACAGTTCCCCATCGGCAGATATTACAGGCTGAATTGTATGGCTGTGTGTTAATGAGTTCAATGATTGCGCTTCAGCGAAAATTCTTTTGTGTCCCTTTACATGCAACGTATGTCCTGCATGGAACTCTTCGTTAAACCCGCTTTGATCAGTGTTCAAAACACTTTGGAGAGTAAGTCTTTATTAATTCGGATACCTCTCCTACAAAAATTGTTGCGTTGGACGCAAGATCAATCTGATCGTCTGTGTAACTTTTGGTTACAAATTTCGTAACTTTTCGGGAACCAATATTGCATTTATTTTTAAACTTGTGAACCCAGAAAGTTGAGCGCGGAAGGTATCGTCATGAACACGCCGAGCATTCTTCAGGGCCCATTTCCTAATGTGTACGTCATGGACATTTTTGTTGTTATCCAGCTTCGCCGTTTAAATTCTTCAAATTCTTCAAATCCTTCAAATGTTTCTTTGGTGATAAATTTCAGTTTTTCATCCTTTGTACCGCCTGATTCTACTTGTAGCTTCCATCTAGAAAGGTCCGACTGGTGCCGTAGCTTTTTAAATTTGTGCTGAATGACTTTAAATAACCTCCTTTTTAGCCTACTTTCGATTTTTGCAAAAAAATGAAAGTAGACTTATGAGATCACTACAGGGCGAAAAAAAAGTGTGTCTGTCTGTGTGTGTGTATGTGTGTGAGTCTGTGTGTGTATGTGTGTGAGTCTGTGTGTGTGTGTACTCTGAATGTCTGTCCCCCCCCCCCCCTATCAATTCGAACACGGTGAGCGCAAATTGAACGAAATTTGGTACAAAGGTAGCACTAGCAAAGGACACCTCAGTGTCATGTTATATATCGCCGCCATCTTGACGGAAACGTAATGGCGGCCACACAAATGTTCAAAGCTTAAATCAAATTACGACTAATCTAATTATCCGATCTCTACCAAATTTTGCAACAACATACATTTATGGGGGCAGCATCCTTTGACCAAACTAATAGGTCATCAGCCTAATAGTTTGTGGATGGCGGCCATCTTTGTGTGAAAATCGATTACCCCTATTAATTCGAACACGGTGAAACCGAATGGAATGAAATTTGGTACACAGGTAGTACTAGCAAAGGGCGCCCCAGTGTCATGTTTTATATTGCCGCCATCTTGACGGAAACGTAATGGCGGCCACACAAATGTTCAAAGCTTAAATCAAATTACGACTAAACTAATCATCCGATCTCTACCAAATTTTGCAACAACATACCTTTTGGGAGGAAGCATCCTTTGACAAATCTAATAGGTCATTAGCCTAATAGTTTGCGGATGGCTGCCATCTTTGTGTCAAAATCGATTACCCCTATTAATTCGAACACGGTGAAACCGAATGGAATGAAATTTGGTACAGAGGTAGCACTAGCAAAGGGCACCCCAGTGTCATGTATTATATCGCCGCCATCTTGACGGAAACGTAATGGCGGCCACACAAATGTTCAAAGCTTAAATCAAATTACGACTAACCTAATCAACCGATCTCTACCAAATTTTGCAACAACATAACTTTATGAAGGGAGCATCCTTTGACAAATCTAATAGGTCATTAGCCTAATAGTTTGCGGATGGCGGCAATCTTTGTGTCAAAATCGACTACCCCTATTAATTCGAACACGGTGAAACCGAATGGAATGAAATTTGGTACAGAGGTAGCACTAGCAAAGGGCACCTCAGTGTCATGTTTTATATCACCGCCATCATGACGGAAACGTATTGGCGGCCACACAAATGTTCAAAGCTTAAATCAAATTACGACTAACCTAATCATCCGATCTCTTCCAAATTTTGCAACAGCATACCTTATGGAGGAAGCATCCTTTGACAAATTAATAGGTCATTAGCTTAATCCTTTGCGGATGGCGGCCATCTTTGTGTCAATATCGATTACCCCTATTAATTCGAACACTGTGAAACCGAATGGAATCAAATTTGGTACACAGGTAGTACTAGCAAAGGGCGCCCCAGTGTCATGTTTTATATTGCCGCCATCTTGACGGAAACGTAATGGCGGCCACACAAATGTTCAAAGCTTAAATCAAATTACGACTAAACTAATCATCCGATCTCTACCAAATTTTGCAACAACATACCTTTTGGGAGGAAGCATCCTTTGACAAATCTAATAGGTCATTAGCCTAATAGTTTGCGGATGGCTGCCATCTTTGTGTCAAAATCGATTACCCCTATTAATTCGAACACGGTGAAACCGAATGGAATGGAATTTGGTACAGAGGTAGCACTAGCAAAGGGCACCCCAGTGTCATGTATTATATCGCCGCCATCTTGACGGAAACGTAATGGCGGCCACCCAAATGTTCAAAGCTTAAATCAAATTACGACTAACCTAATCAACCGATCTCTACCAAATTTTGCAACAACATAACTTTATGAAGGGAGCATCCTTTGACAAATCTAATAGGTCATTAGCCTAATAGTTTGCGGATGGCGGCAATCTTTGTGTCAAAATCGACTACCCCTATTAATTCGAACACGGTGAAACCGAATGGAATGAAATTTGGTACAGAGGTAGCACTAGCAAAGGGCACCTCAGTGTCATGTTTTATATCACCGCCATCATGACGGAAACGTATTGGCGGCCACACAAATGTTCAAAGCTTAAATCAAATTACGACTAACCTAATCATCCGATCTCTTCCAAATTTTGCAACAGCATACCTTATGGAGGAAGCATCCTTTGACAAATTAATAGGTCATTAGCTTAATCCTTTGCGGATGGCGGCCATCTTTGTGTCAATATCGATTACCCCTATTAATTCGAACACTGTGAAACCGAATGGAATGAAATTTGGTACAGAGGTAGCACTGGGAGGGAGCATCCTTTGACCAAACTAATAGGTCATTAGCCTAATATTTTGTGGATGGCGGCCATCTTTGTATGAAAATCGATTTCCCCTATTAATTCGAACACGGTGAAACCGAATGGAATGAAATTTGGTACAGAGGTAGCACTAGCAAAGGGCACCTCAGTGTCATGTTTTATATCACCGCCATCTTGACGGAAACGTATTGGCGGCCACACAAATGTTCAAAGCTTAAATCAAATTACGACTAACCTAATCATCCGATCTCTACCAAATTTTGCAACAGCATACCTTTATGGAGGAAGCGTCCTTTGACAAATTAATAGGTCATTAGCTTAATCCTTTGCGGATGGCGGCCATCTTTGTGTCAATATCGATTACCCCTATTAATTCGAACACTGTGAAACCGAATGGAATGAAATTTGGTACAGAGGTAGCACTGGGAGGGAGCATCTTTTGACCAAACTAATAGGTCATTAGCCTAATATTTTGTGGATGGCGGCCATCTTTGTGTGAAAATCGATTCCCCCTATTAATTCGAACACGGTGAAACCGAGTGGAGCGAAATTTGGTACAGAGGTAGCACTAGAAAAGGCCACCTCAGTGTCATGTTTTATATCACCGCCATCTTGACGGAAACGTAATCGCGGCCACCCAAATATTAAAGGCAAAAAGGTAATTACGACCAACCTAATAATCTAGTCTCTACCAAATTTTGCAACAACAAATCTTTATGTGGGAAGCATATTCTGACCAAACTGCTAGATCATCAGCCCAATAGTTTGCAGATGGTGGCCAAGTATGTGTGCAAATCGATTCCCCCTATCAATTCAAACACGCTGAAACCGAATTGAACGAAATTTGGTACAGAGGTAGCACTAGCAAAAGGCACCTCAGTGTCATGTTTTATATCGCCGCCATCTTGACGGAAACGGAATGACGGCCACCCAAGTGTTAAAAGCTTAAATCAAATTTCGACCATCCTAATAATTTGAACTCTACCGGATTTTGCAACAACATGCCTTTTTGTGGAAAGCATCTTATGACTGACTACAAGGTCATCAGCCCAATAGTTTGCAAATAGCGGCCATGTATTGTGCCCTTTCAGCAAGAAATATGCAAATCACAGTATGCCAGCATTGCTCAATTCGGGATTTTTCGGGGTTGCGGTAAGTTCTCCCACTCTGTGACTTACATATTTTGGATCAAATAGAGGATACACTTGCAAAAAATAATAACAAAAACAACTCCCATTTTAACACATTTAATTAATCAAAATTATGGCGCTACAAACAATAAAACAAATAAACTACTGACCAATATCATTCTACTTGTTCAAAGTGAACAAGGAATAGCATAAAAATAAAACAAATATTAGAATAAAACTCATGGTTTTCTTCAAAACCAACAATTCACGATTATTTTCACTTCCATAAAGTACTTATCTTAAAGGTCCATTTAACTACGAGCTTCTTTGGCTCGATACTTTTCCATAATAATGGTGTCATACTTTTTTACACCTCAAGAACTATTTTTATCTTTCTTATCATCAAAACAAATATATAATTACATTTTAAATTACATGTTAATTATTCACTTCAATATTTGGGCATTTCACATATTCTCAGGATTTACTATCTCTCTCAAATTTTCAAATTCACTACGGTGATCGGGAAACTTATTTGTGTACTCCAGAGTTATAAAGATTACTTGACAAAGTCAAAAACTATGATCACTCCCGAAACCTAGTTATCTTCACAAAACTCGTGGATTCCTTATTTTCCATACAATATTACAATAGGGATTTTATTTAATTCATTTGTCTTATAAGACCATTATCACATAAGAAAACTACGATCTGAACTGGCAAGCGATAATATCAATCTACAAGGACCTCGGTTCAACGCCCGGGTCATTAACAACTTTAAACACTCACGGTGTATTTAACATTTCTTACAAGACGGTTTTTACCCACCCTCGCTCTATGAGGGTCAGGCCATTATACTCGAGCGTGATTTATGACAAGGAAAGCGGCTCTCTGCCTAACCTACGGTGGCAGCTCTCTTCAATGCTTTAAAACAAACCTTCACATTATTCTCAGTTCTGTGGAGAGACCTGGCTTTTACTTCACTTATTTTCATTCAAAAATATTCTTTGGCTCATAAACCACTTTCGTAACCTTGGCATTTATTAATTATGAGAGGGTCCTCATTGATTGGGAAGAATAATACTCATTCTACGACGAATACTTAGGGGCTTTAACAACAAGAGGATTCTATGTTCGAATCTCTTAACATGCCTCGGGAACCATTTCCACATTTGGAGGACTTATACAAGACGCGATTTAAAGTCGGCCGTGGCCTATATGACATACGCTCAATAATACCATACATTAGCTCCCTTTTAAATAATACACACATGGCCTCGTGATCCAACGTCACAATTTAGAGGACTTCCAACATATCTCAATTCACTGCAATCAACTACCCTCCATAAGTAACTTACCAAGTACTTTAACTTTAACGCGTTCCTAGCGTGACTTTTTATTTAATTGCGTTCCATTACGCTACACATTACTTTACGGCCGAATGCCTTCCAAAGAACTGATAAATTTCATAGTAACAATTGATACATATCCCAATTCTTACATTAATCTTTTCCGTTGACAATAAATCGCTCCATTTTTAAGAACATGCATTCACATCATGTCTTATACATTTGTTAAGGCTTCAACGTTCTATATTATTATATCATTCAATTTAATCATTATTTAGATTTCTTTACCTTGTTATAATTATTATTATTACGCTTGCTTTTATAACATTCATTAAATACACTGACCTTTTATTCCATGCATTTCCTCTACAGGATTTATTATTTCACATAATTATTTATTATTTCTTAAAACTTTATTTTCGTTCAGATCGCGTTCTTATTTAGTTATTATTTATTTAAAAACATCCCTTTTACTCAAAACTCCGGTGGAATTGTACACAAAATTTTTCCCGACACCAAAATATAATGAAAATCTTTACTCACATGTCTAAGGTCGTTTTCTGACCTTTATTCTCGTTTGATGTGACATTTTGGCCCACCTTCTTGACCTACTCCATATTGTACAAACTCATCTCATGTACAGAAATTTCTTGACACATATTCACTGCATTTAACACTGACAACATTTTTAATACACTGGTGTATCCGTTTTGAACACACAATAAAACACTAAAAAATATATTACTTTAACACACACCCTTGATATATTTACACTTCACAACTTTTGATCACTAGGCCGTCCTTTTAGCCTATCACACGTGACCTCTTAATCTCCCGTCTCCAAGGGTGAAATTTATTCAATGTCGGCTTCCTATCCTGCAGAATACGAAAGTCTCGAATAATCTACTACTTCCCTGGATTAACAATTATTCAAATCCTGATCCTGATGATCGGCTATTTCTCTAGCTTGAACGGCTCCCCTTTTAGATCTGATTTATCGATCCTAGCGAAAGTCTGTTCTGATCGAGGTCCCCTCGATAACCTATCGGTGACCTATGGATTTTTTAGCCACTAATACTTCTCGAGTCTTAGTGCTTTAGAATAGTTCGTCTGCTTTCTTGAAAACAATGTCTATAGTTCCCGTTCTTCTTTGTTTATTTGGTTCTCGCACTTCTAATTTTCTGAAATACGTTGCGAACCTTACTCTGTTTTTCCCTGTTCGGGTTCTTTAAAATTTATAAACTGTTTATCTCGCTGTTCCGGTACTTCCGTACGTTATGATACTTTTGGTCGTTTACTGAAAGACCTATCGCCTGAATCCTAAGTTCGCAGCCTGCTTTGACTGTATTTTTGGAACTTTTACGGTAACTTTTGCCCTGTCGGACCTAAATCCTGTAACTAGGATTTTCCTAATTTTTCAACACGGCGATACTTTAATACTTCTTCTTTGCAACTCCTTCCGGAGGCACGCAAGTTACTGATACTTCGATGCCCGTGGCTATCGAATATTAATTCTGCGGTGTAATACAGCGTTTCTCCCCTCAAGGAGTACTGGTTAGCTGCCTTCGATGTCTGATACAGCGTTATGTTCCCCTCACGGGCTCTTGAATACTACCTATACGAGGTGGTGCAGCACTTCCGCTCACGGAATGCTCGTAGACTGCATGTACTGATACAGCGTGACGTTCCCCTCACGGGCTATCGTAGACTGCATGATTGGCTTGGTGAGGCCAGGAGTTTTATACCTTTCAGTCACAAAAAGATAAAATCCTAGTCCTTTTCGTGACCAACCTTTGAACTAATTGTCGCACAATTATAAAAATCATATCTCCAGAAAGCTCGTCTTCCAAACGTAAAATAATCTTCCTGTGCATGGAAATCGATCGTGCATTTCCGAGATATTAATTAATTTCTCGTCCTCAACTGTGTGGGTGGTGCTGTTCATTTTTAATTCTCCCACTCCTTGGGTCCCGGTGAATTCCCAATGACGTATACTTGCGTTTGCAGTTCTCTCCTGTGCAATTTTTACAAGGTTTTTCTTTACACAAAAATCTCTAATCCAAAATGATTCACCGTACTGTATCTGTTTACTTATTTTTATACTCGTAAACGGGTTAAATTTAATTATTCCTGTTCTGACTCAGCAGCGGGGTTGCCATTTTCCTGCAACGTAAGAGCAATTTCCGAGTCAGGCATCTTCGTCTTACAGTCCAAACTTTCCACTCGTTCTAATAATATCCATGACTGGCTCCTTATAAATGTCAAGAGGCATGAGCTCATCTAAGGAACACCTGGCCCTAACGCTTGCACAATGTCAGGCTAGAATCCTGGCTTGAAATCTCTCTCCGTTCCCTTAGAGACTGTATGATTCTTTCATTCCTTTAACAAATACATGGATTCGACTCCCTTTGAAGCCTATGGTACATGGGTTCAGTATGTGTGCAAATCCATTCCCCAGATCAATTCAAACACGGTGAAACCTAATTGAATGATTTTTTTACAGAGGTAGCACTAGCAAAGGGCACCTCATATTCATGTTTAATATCCCTATAGCACGTTGTATTTCAACAAGCTACTACAACCAACATTCAATTATACTCCTTGAAAAGGACAAAGAGTTATAACAATACCCATGCATTTAGGAGAAAGTAGGCTATATGTTCTTTACTGAACATCTTGTTTTCTCCTTTGTTCTGCCAATAATCAACCACCTCTTTTTTGTATGTGACACTTATTGCAGGTGTTGTGGTAGCATCTTTTTCACTGTCAGTGTCGGATATTGCAAATTCATCGTATTGAATAACATTGTTATTGTCAGGCAAAACTAACGTATCCTCATGTTCAATGGCGACCTGCACATCACCAACCCTTTCTGCAATAAGGCCTGTAAAGAAGGATCATGATTCAGTCTTGGTGCATGTCTGCCTTTGCCATGAAAAAATGTAAACGAAGTTTTTACTTACGGTACAGTTCAAAACCCAATTCTCTTTCACCAGGTGTTATTTGGCTTCCAGAGCGATCACTTTCAGCAAAGCAGCTTTGTAGACAAACTACCACATTCAAGGATTAAAATTTGGAAGGTGTTCCAATTGAACATCGTCGTCGTCGTCCATTTCTGACATTTGTAAATATTCTGACTGTAAAGTAAAGGATTTAACATTAATTGCTCTCTGTGCCAGTAAAATTAAACACAGACACAATAAAATTCTCATATTTACATGGCTTGATGACGGAACGATTTGGGACCTGTTCATCCGAAACATAACTCTTGATTTGCATAGCCCTACTGTACCCGATACCTAGTTGAGGCTATCGGCTACGCCAGTTGTGATCGAGCCATAGTTGAGATTTGTGGGCAAGGAGAAAAGATAGCGCTCAGATCGATACAGAAGAATGGTAGGAAATGACGTAAGAGGCCGAGGGAGAAGGAGGCACTACCCCTCAAGCATATGGAATTATGGGAGAAATACTGGATAATTATAAAGATTAATATGGAATAAAACCTTATCTAACCTCAGAAGGGAAGGAAATATCAAGAAATCTTATTGGTAATAAATTGAAGAAAGGCAGACAACTCCTTAAGTTATGTTATAACTTTACAGCCGAAATAGTGTGGTCGAGGTTAGAGCTGTGACGTCAGACAGCGGAAGGAAGGGGGAAGTCACGTGGTAGAACAGGGCGAGACGGCCGATCGCAGTGACACCAGCAAAAAGAATTACTCCAGCAGTCAAGCTGAGCAGATCACATCGTGCGATAAGAGAACAGTTAAAAAGGCAGTGCAATACAGAAAGTTACGTGCAGGAGAAAGTCGCTAGGCGAGGCCTGCAACGCAGTATTCGGAGTTCGTTTTGGGAGCACACGCTGTCCATAAGGGCAGGTTATACAAGCCGTGAACTTGAGCGAGGAAGCCGGTGTTCAGACACATGTTATTGGAACATCGCAGTAGTAGTTACGTGAAACAGCAATGCTTTTCCAAGCTTACAATTTACCGAAGCAAAACGCAGTATTATACTAGAATCGGGAAACCGTTTTAAGCTATATTCTCAATGTATAACAGCACAGCGAAGCAGTATAATGAGGCCAGTATTCAATCTCATATTATACAAGGACAGTGAGGCGGAACGTGTCGTGCTGTGGGCGACATTTTATAATCAGGCGATGGTCAAGGAGTTGAACATTACTCTGACATTTTGTCAAGCTTGAGATGTTTGGACTTGGGTTTCGACAGTCCAATTGTGCAGTCCAATTACAATTATACACTTCTATTATGGACATTTAGATGGACGTGAACTTATTTCAGCGGTATTACTGCATATTTCATGATGCATTTGAACCGAAATATTTAAGGCGACCATGGGGCCGTTCCTATATTACTGCTTTTGGCAAGTGGAAATTTATAAGCGTATGCATTTTGTGAATAGTGGCACGTGCAGCATAATAGTTACATATCATGAACAGTTATGAAATATCTTAGTTACGAACACAGATACAAGGTGTCTGACAAATCAGTACACTTTTCAAGATACATTATTTTTCTACCAGTGAAATTCAGCCGCTGTGGAGACTAACATTATCATCGAATGCCAACCGAATAATTTATGGAACAGTGGTGTGACATATTCGAAGCGTATGGGGTACTCTGTATTTTTGAACTTTTGAGGAAGAGTTTCGACAATATCCATGATGGATAATCTTCAGTTCATCATGTCGGGCTAGGTGGATACAGAGGCGTGATGGCACCTCAGAGCGATGGATTCGGTTCCTGACGAAGAGGATAAATATGACATCAAATTCACTTGGATGGAGTCAAGCGTTAGTTCAGTGGGTGATACAGCGTTTTCGTCGATCCAGCGAGAAATCTGTGACAAACACTAGGATTACCGGCGATCTTTGAATTATATTAACATCTGGAATATGAAGGTATTGTAAGAGTTATGGCATTACTGATACGATTTTTCATGAACACTGGGCATACTTGTATATCTTTCTAGTAGGAGTGCTACTATTATTTTTCGACATGGCCTAAATATTGTATTGCTCCATTTGCTAAAATATGGTGTTACCATATGATATGGCAGGCACATTTATACGACGTTCTCACCATTGGTTGACTTTATTAGACAGGATTTTGGTCTTTATATTTTTCTGTGAGGATAGTATTTCTTGATTATGGATATTTTTAGCGAGTGTTTCGAACTCGTGATCTGCAATTGGATAATTTAAATTATTTCGTCAGTTCATTGCATACTAGCGAGTATGCATAATTCATCAGTAGGGATTTTTATTGGATTGTTTGGTGATATAAAAATTGTATTCACTCAAGTGAATGCATATCGCTTTTATGTGACAAATAGTCTTGTTGATTCCAATCATGTACACTCACTCATTAGTCCACGAGATGGGGCCTGTTGCTTTAAGCAATTGTGTGGTTGCACTCACCTGATCTATCGTTTTTAGAGCATTATCATCATAGTCTACGAGGCGGGGCCTGTGGCTTTAAGCAATTGTGTGGTGGCACTCACCTTACCTGCCAGTCGAGGGTCTCATTTTATCATCCGAGTGTACTTATGATCGTAAGAGGATTAAACAATAAACTACCAGTCACATATTAGTTGAATTTTGTTAAATAAATTAAAAATAAATGTCAGCAGGGTTACATTTTGTAATTCTTGTTTTGCCAATCCAATATTTTGTTGCAATACTCTTTTGAGAGTATATTCATTTAACAGCTGATACTTTTGATACTCTTTGTGAGTGATTTGATACCTTTGAGAAGGATTTCAAGTAATTGAATCTTGTAGGATAAATCATTTATGGTCAGAATTTATTTTGAGGCTGATCATTATTAGATATTTTTGATGTGAGGTAATAAAACACATTGGTGTTTTTCTTTGAAGTAAATCTTGAGGATCTTAAGAGAATTTATGCTCTAAATTTAAACCAGATCTTGAATTGGATTATGATTACTAAGGTAATAATAATATCGTATGGCCTCGGGTGCCTGGTGCAAGCTTTGCTATTTGACACCCAGAGGGTAGCTTGCATGTCGAATTTCGTAGTTCCTTGACTATGAAAGTCAAGGAGGTTAGATGTTAGATATCTAATCTCCTTGAACACAATAGCGCTTTCTAGTAGAGAAATGAGGAACCTTGTGCTGGCGGAAACTCCCGAGATTAATTTTGCCATTATGAACTCGGCCTACTGAATTCAAATGGGTTCTTTGACATGCCAACATCGTATGACATGCGTATCGTATTTTTGCCGCCTTTCAAAAATCACTTACCACGGTCAGGGGCGAACCTGCAATCTTGGGGTTAGTAGACCGACACGCTATCCACTCACCCACCGTGGCAAGCTATTACTAAGGTAATTCTCATATTGGTTAAGAAGTTGTCTAGATATGACCAGATTAATTACAGTTCTTGTAGATTGTGTGCGTTAATCATTTGAAGCCAGTTATATATTTTTGTGGATCATGCAACGTGATTATGTGAAGTATTTTTGATAGGTATTTTTGGAGGTTGCCAAGTGGAAGTTTGCAATGTTGCCAATGATAATTTTGAGGCAGACATGAGGTTGTTGAACCCAGTCTAGCATATTTTTGGAGATTAATGCTGTGGGCTGAATAATTATGGTGTTATATGGAATAATTAGGGTGTTATATGAAATAATTATGGTATTCAAATATGGTATTTGACAAAGTGAGATTAAATGGTGAAGTTTTGGATAATGAGATGCAACGTGATTTTGTGAAGGCAACGTATTATTTTGGCATGATAATTAAATACGAGGTATAATTTGGAACTGATACAACTGTAAGACAACGTTCTATAACCTATATTAAACAATTTTTTAGGAAATTAAATAAATAAATAATTTTGATAATCCACGATTTCCTGATAATAATAATTTATGAAATAATAATCTGAAGTTTAAGCATATTAATGATCTGACCCGATGAATTAAAATTTGAATAAATTGATAAATTAAAATTCGAATAAATCAATGAATTAAATAAATTGATGAATTAAAGGTTGAATAAATTAACTGAATTAAATAAATTAACAGGTGATTAAACAGCTGATGAATAACTGAATTAAAGGGTGATAATTAATTAAAGGAACTGATGATTAATAAAATTTAAATGAATTTTAAATAATAGACATGATTTAAATAAATTGATGAATTGCAACTTGAATTAATGAATTAAACAATTTAAATGGATGAATTGAGATAATTTAATCTGAATGAGAGAATGAAATGAGAGTGTGTGGACAATTGAATAATATAATGAATTGATGAATATAATATTCATTTAAATGATTTGATGGTAATAAATAAATTATTCTGACTTGAATATAACGAATATTGGGATGAGAAGTAATGTGAGAAATGTTTAATTTTGATATGATAATGATGGTGATAACCAATGAATGGTGAAGTTTTCTTTGATTCACAACCAAGCAATAATCAGTATAGTGTAAATATGGTGTATAAATTAATTGTTAGATTTTTAAGAGCAATTGTTGGGATTTTCAGCATTGATTAGTGCCATTTAAGCCATAGAAATGAGTGAATATTTGAATATATGTGTTTTTAGGATATTTTGTGTTAGATTCATATTTCTTGACATCCACATTACTGATGTTAAATTAAAGAAAGGTTAGGTCTCAGGGATCACGAAATGTCAGTGACGCAAAGACATAGTGCTACGGTGGCCCTGAGAACTCAAGCGAACTTAAGTAAATTTTTATATTTTATGTGGATGAAAAATACTTTGAAATAGCACAGAGATGGTTCGATTTTTGAGGACTATAACAACCTAACGTTTACCTTCGACCATACTCTTAGGCAGGGTTTGTGTTTCTTTTTCTGTCTGACTATTTAAGTTTAAATAAATTTGGTTTTATATTAGTGGTGATCTGATGATGGTGTTGTTTTCCCAATCCTTTCCTTTGTCTTAATTAAGGCTTAACCAGAAAGGATGTGGTTTGCTAGGGGTTCAGTTGAAGGCACCCATTTCTATTTGTTATTATGATTAAATTTAAGCCCGTAACGACCCTGGAGATACTTTATCTCGTGTTTCCCTCTGCTTTTGTGATATTTCAACTGAATTTCCGACACATTCCTTATTTGATTTCAGGTTCATTTAACTCCACTCTGGCCTGGGAAACCAGGTATGCGATGTAATGGCAGATGGGTCATCGCATACCTCGGATGAACGGTGCAGAGGAGGGAGAATTGGCTTTTCCCATACGTGGGGCTTCGATTTTGTTTATTCTATGGGAAGGTTACGAGGAGATTAATCTCTATTTCATTTAATGGTGTTATAAAATTTATTGAACTTGGTCAGACAATATACTTGTATGCCCATTCCAGTGATCATGTTTATCATATTAGTGTTATATCATGTTTAATTATATGTCATTTTTATTATACCCAAGTGTTGTTAGGAATTGATACATTGTGATGTTTTGCTATCCAACGTCTCTGAATTAAAACGTGTAGTTGAAAATTATAGTTATGTCAGCTTAAGATTTGGCTAAGGTGTTAGGAGATTTGCAGAGTAGTATGTCCGGCATTGTGGTAAATATTACTAGAATGGAATCGGAATTCAAGGAACAGATAAATGATTCAGAAGCTAGGTTACAAGCTAGATGTAAATAAAATGTGAAAGCTTTAGAGACTAGTAATGAGGAAAACTTGAAATTATTGCAGACTAGTAACGAAAATAACTTAAAGGCATTAGAGAATAGATTACAGTCCTGTAATGCAGGTAATTTGAAAGATAGTTTAAAGTCATTGGAAGAAAGATTGTAGTCCACTAGTAAAGCTATATTAAGGTCATTGCAGAATAGCACTGAAAATAATTTAAAGTCATTGGAAGAAAGATTGCAGAGTAGTACTGAAATTAATTTGAAAGCTAGTGAGGCTAATTTAAAAGATAACTTAAATTGTTCGAAACTAGATTACAAGCTCGTAGTGAAGAAAGTAACACAGAGTTGAAAAATAATTTAACGAGATTGGAAAATAGATTAACGTTAAAAAATGATGAAATATTAAAGGCTTTACAATCAGATATAAAGGCAGTAGAATTGAAAGGAGAGAGAAACTTGTACATGTTAAGATAAAACATTCTAGAGTTAGAAAACAAAGGTGAAGAAAATATTCTTAATTTGAGAACAGATGTTATGTCTATTCAGAACGATATTAAATCAGATGTATCGAAATTACGATTCGACATATATGGTTTAGTAGCAGATGTAGGCAAAATACAAGAATGGTCTACCGAAGTATCTTTCGAATCGAAGATTAAAGGTTTAGAAATGAATTTAGGTAATGAAATTAAGAGTTTGAAATCAGTAATTGGGACAGTCAAAGAGGAAGAAAATTGATGATACATAGATCATTAAGTTAATGAAAACTTAGCATTGTTTAAAAATAGAGTCGGTGCAATAGTGGAAGAACGGTGTAGTGAGGTCAATGCCGAAGCAAAAGAAAAGCGTTCAGGGCTGGAAGAAAAATTAATCGCAGGTATGGCGAATTTGGAAGCGAGATTTACTGAGAATAAGGAAACGATGAAAATAGATTCAGCTCAGTTCAGGACAGATGTAGATCAATTAAAGGAACAGGTCGCGTCAGTCAAGACAACATGCGAAGATAAGATAGACAAATAGAAGAATGATTTGGAAGAGAGTAACAGAACGCAGACTGTTATTTCATTAGACAATTTGGAAACCAAAGTCAAGATAGTGGAAAAGCGAACTGAAGATAGGATGACCAAACTGTAGTCTATACTAAATAATTTCACAAGTCAAGACGTAACAACGGGGGATGTATCGATGAATCAAACACCGATAGGTCGTAATATGAATAGTGAAGAGGTGAGCCCAGGAGAGGATAGTAAAATGCAACAAAACGTTACTTTTGAAAGGACTAGTTCAACCCCTCAAGGTAATTTGAATCGGAATATAAACACGTCTAGTACGAATGAACGATACTCAGGTCCGGTGACCATCATCAGAAATCTTGATGATAAACCAAGAAAATTTTCTGGGAATACAGGAGCCACACCAGTCGAATTTTTGCGAGATATCCGAGATTACATGGCGGAACATCGAGTAGCTAAGGAAAGAGAACTAAGGGTAGTCGAACGCGCCTTAGATGGGCCAGCTTTGACGTGGTTTCGCGCATTTAGAAGCAACTTTGCGAACCTGGAACAATTTGCCATAGCATTTTTACGACGATTCTGGAGTGCAGAAGATCAGTTAAACGTGAGAGCAGAAATGTACTCAAAACGTTACTCTACGTCACATCCAACACATTATGCAAATTATTTTACATCTCAGTTAGCTAAATTGCAATTTTTGATTCCTCCATTGCCAGAAGACGAACTGTTACAAGCAATAGCAAGGCAGTTGTCTGTAGAAGTCCAAAAATCACTCATAGCATCGGGAGCGAATACACTTGAACATTACGATGATATCCTACGCAGATTGGATTACACGAGCGCTCAGATGACACCTAGGAATTCGAGGAATGAAAATCGGAACACGCAAGAAGTGAATGCGGTAGTTGTCGATAATGCAGCACAGAGAGTAGGAAAGATTCTTGGGGGAATAGAAGAAACGAAGAGAATAGAGGAAATATGCATAACGTCCGTGGGAATGACAGATATCAAGGACCGTATGAAAGGCCGTATGAACAAGATCCAAGAGATGGTAGATACAGGAACTACAATCAAAATTCCTGATATCAGAACCGGAACGGATACAATAACCGATATCGAGGCAGATACTATTGGAATTAGAATCAGCAGTCCAATCAAACCAATAGACAAGATAATAATAATAGGAATGATCAGAATGAAAGACGACAGGATAGTCAAGAGTACGGGAGAACAAGGCAAGAGGATAGACAACCTAGTGCACCCTCCGAAGAGTTAATTCGAGATGTCAATAGGGCAAGCACGAGTGGTGCAGAAAAAAACGACAAATTAACACCGAAACAACATGCTAGTCATTGGGAACCCATCATCATAGTCGAAACATACCAGGTTAGAGATGAAGATTTAATTGAAGAAGAAGATATAGTCCACCGAGGGAATCGACATGAATTGCCAGTTATTAGTGTGGAAGTCATGGGAAAGGAAATAAAGACGTTAGTAGATACGGGGGCTATGGTGAGCTAGATATCCATAGGCTGCCTGGAAGAATTGAAATTGTCAGGAGATGTTACGATGTTGCCAACTGTTGTTAGCAAGATTCAAGGGGTGATCCCAGACAAGAGCATAAAATGTAAAAGTCAGGTACTTTTAGATATTGGAGTTGGAACCAGATATTTTGAGCAGATGTTCCTAGTTGTGGGTCAACTACATTTTGATATGATCCTAGGAGTGGATTTCTTAAGTGAGAGTGGCCTGATCATAGATATGCAGAGTAGGCGCATGTACTTTCAGGAAGAGGACATCGAAAATCAGGAATCCGAGATGACATACTTCAGAGAGAATATATTGAATGAGATTGTAAATAACATTGAAAGGTCTATCGAGTGTAAAGCTGATATGAAGAGTAAGATGAATCCGGAAATACAGGAGCAATTTGATCAAGAAATTTCAAAATACGAGGACATATTCAACGATAAACCAGGACTCATAGAGAATTTTACTTATAGCATCAAGTTGATGGATGATAAGCCATATCACAAGAATTTATATCCCATACCAAATAAATGGAAGGAAGAAGTCGGTACGATGATAAGCGACATGGAGAGAGATGGAATTATTAAGAAGACGCCAACTGCTTATTGGAATCCGTTAGCTGTTGTCAAGAAGCCTAATGGTAAGCTGAGGATATGCCTAGATGCTGGAGCCCTTAATGAGAGAGTTCTTCCTGAACACGACAGACCACCTGTTATTCGTGAACTGTTGCGCAGATTCAGAGGAGAGAATTTCTTTACTACTATTGATCTGATTACTTCCTATTATCATATAGAACTAGCAGAAGACTGCAAACAATATACGGGATTCCTATTTGACCATAAAACCTATATTTTTAATCGTTTACCTTTTGGAGTAAAGAATAGTGGTCCGGTGATGATCCGATCACTAGATGAGAATTTATCAGATGCTGTTAAAGAACATTTAGTGAGCTATTTAGATGACCTGATTATAGCATCTGAGAGAGCTGAAGAGTATATCATGCACCTTAGAATGCTCTTTGAAGATCTCCGGAGGACGAATTTTAAGGTGAATTTCGACAAATGTCAGTTCTTTTATGGGGAAATCGAATTTCTTGGTCATAAAAACGATCGAGATGGATACAGGCCGAATCCAAAGAAGATAATGGCTATTTCAGAATTTCCGACCCCAAGAAAGCTTAAAGAAGTTCGGCAGTTTCTAGGAATGTGTCAGTTCTTTTCAACACATTGTCCTGAATATACCGAAAATGTGGCACCTCTGCAGGATTTGCTAAGGAAAGGAAATCTATGGAAATGGGACGACAAATGTAATCAAGCATTTTTGGCAGCCAAGAACATGTTAATCCAGAATGTTAAACTCGAATACCCAGACTTTGTTAGAAGATTTTTTGTGGAGACAGACGCATCCAAAATAGGCATCAGTGGTATCCTATATCAGATGGATGATGCAAACAGACACAGATATTTGAAAGGAATTATTATGCAACGGAGTTAGAGGCATTAGCAGTGGTTCATGCTCTTAAGATGTGGAAGTAGGTATTATTTGGGCATGACATAACGGTGATCACAGATCATAATGCCCTCCAATTTATTATGAAGACGGACTTAGCAAGCGACCGTATCACCAGATGGGCTCTTTTCTTACAACAATTTAACCCAACCATTGTGCATAGACCTGGGAAATTAAATCTGTTGGCAGATGTGTTAAGTAGAAACCCTTGTGAAGAGGTTATTTTCAACCACATAGATCTTGTTCAAGAGGACCAAGGAACTCTGGAGAAGTTGAAAATGTTAGCACAAACTCAGAAGAGATACACGCCTTTGCGAAGGATTTATTGTTTCTTAACACGCAGGGTGGATAACGCCGATCTAGATTTTAGAAGAATGGAGACAGAAGCTAGAAAGTATCACATGATGGGAGGTATTATATGCCAATATATCGATCAGAATCACACCAAGATTAGAGTTGTGATCCCACCCAAGCTTGTCAAACCGGTTATTTGGATGATACATCGAACCGCAGCTCATGTAGGTGTAGACAAAACTCTGGCTCTTGCCCAAGAAACTTTTGTTTGGAGACAAATGGGACAAACGATCCGCGACGTCATAAAGACCTGTGACAGTTGTCAGCGAAGCAAATATTCATCTAAACTAATGAAGGAATTTCCTAGACCGATATTACCTAGCAAGCCGAGAGAACTTTTCGCTACGGACATTTTTGGTCCGATTCCTCGTTCGACGAAAGGAAACCAGTTTGTTTTGGTAACTGTAGACGTATTCTCTAAATACGTATCTCTGTGTCCAATTCAGAAAGCTACGTCCAAGTATGTGATCAACAGATTGGAGAAGACAGTAATTCCAAGTATGGGTAAACCTGAAACTTAGTTGAGTAACCATGGATCACAATTCACCAGTATGGAATTTTCAACAGCTATGGAACGTGTGGGAATAAGGCATGTATTTAATTCTGTACGTTATCCAGAGGGAAACCCGGCCGAGAGAATTATGCCAGAGATCAGTAAAATGTGTCGTTTATACGTTTCGAGACAACACCACCGATGGATGGAAGTCATACCCATCATAAGTCAATGTTTAAATTCCACCATACATGAAAGTACAGGACAGATTCCGTCCGTGCTTCATCATGGGATGAAACCTAATAGACCATGGGACCGAATAGTGAAGGCACCGGTAGATCCAGAACCTTCCCAAGAAAGAAGAGTCGAGTTGGCAGGAGAAAGACTCAGAAGACAAGCAGAGAAGTGAGCCAGGAGGCATGCAGGAAGAAGGTTTCATGAACCATTTCAGGAAAATGACGAGGTGCTGATCAGGAAGCCAGTCACATCGAATCTTCCAAAGAATATATACCACAAATTTGCGCCATTGTACGCTGGTCCATTCCGAATTGATGAAACATACAGAAATAACAGCTATAAGATTGCTAGAATCGACACGAATGAAGTTGTTGGAACTTTCAACGCAGCCAGCATTAGGAAGTATCATTATGCTTAGGAAGAGGATGGTTGCATGGCTATCGTGTACATTATATATTGTATATAGAGAATGCCTGAGAGTATTTTTTTCTCAAGACTGATGAAAAAAAGGAGATGTACGGGAGAGATGTACCCGATACCTAGTTGAGGATATCGGCTACGCCAGTTGGGATCGAGCCATAGCTGAGATTTGTGGACAAGGAGAAAAGATAGCGCTCAGATCGAGTCAGAAGAATGGTAGGAAATGACGTAGGAGGCCGAGGGAGAAGGAGGCACTACCCCTCAAGCATATGGAATTATGGGAGAAATACTGGATAGTTATAAAGATTAATATGGAATAAACCCTTATCTAACCTCGGAAGGGAAGGAAATATCAAGAAATCTTATTGGTAATAACTTGAGGAAAGGCAGACAACTCCTTAAGTTATGTTATAACTTTATAGCCGAAATAGTGTGGTCGAGGTTAGAGCTGTGACGTCAGACAGCGGAAAGAAGGGGAAGTCACGAGGTAGGGCAGGGCGAGACGGCCGAGCGCAGTGACACCAGCAAAAAGAATTACTCCAGCAGTCAAGCTGAGCGGATCACATTGTGCGATAAGAGAACAGTTAACAAGGCAATGCAATACAGAAAGTTACGTGCAGGAGAAAGTCGCTAGGCGAGGCCTGCAACGCAGTATTCGGAGTTCGTTTTGGGAGCACACGCTGTCCATAAGGGCAGGTTATACAAGCCGTGAACTTGAGCGAGGAAGCCGGTGTTCAGACACATGTTATTTGAACATCGCAGTAGTAGTTACGTGAAACAGCAATGCTTTTCCAAGCTTACAATTTACCGAAGCAAAACGCAGTATTATACTAGAATCGAGAAACATTTTTAAGCTACATTCTCAATGTATAACAGCACAGCGAAGCAGTAGAATGAGGCCTGTATTCAACCTCATATTATACAAGGACAGTGAGGCGGAACGTGTCGTGCTGTGGGCGACATTTTATAATCATGCGATGGTCGAGGAGTTGAACATTACTCTGACATTTTGTCAAGCTTGAGATGTTTCGACTTGGGTTTCGACAGTCCAATTGTGCAGTCCAATTACAATTATACACTTCTATTATGGACATTTAGATGGACTTGAACTTATTTCAGCGGTGTTACGGCATATTTCATGATGCATTTGAACCGAAATATTTAAGGCGACCATGGGGCCGTTCCAACATTACTGCTTTTGGCAAGTGAAAATTTATAAGCGTATGCACTTTTTGAATAGTGGCACATGCAGCATAATAGTTACATATCATGAACAGTTATGACATATCTTAGTTACGAACACAGATACAGGGTGTCTGACAAATCAGTACACTTTTCTGGATACTTTATTTTTCTACCAGTGAAATTCAGCCGCTGTGGAGACTAACATTATTATCGAATGCCAACCGAATAGTTTATGGAACAGTGGCGTGACATATTCGAAGAATATAGGGTACTCGGTATTTTTGAACTTTTGTGGAAGAGTTTCGACAATATCCATGATGGATAATCTTCAGTTCATCATGTCGGGCTAGGCGGATACAGAGGCGTGATGGCACCTCAGAGCGATGGATTCGGTTCCTGACGAAGAGGATAAATATGACATCAAATTCACTTGGATGGAGTCAAGCGTTAGTTCAGTGGGTGATACAGCGTTTTCGTCGATCCAGCGAGAAATCTGTGACAAACACTAGGATTACCGGCGATCTTTGAATTATATTAACATCTGGAATATGAAGGTATTGTAAGAGTTATGGCATTACTGATATGGTTTTTCATGAACACTGGGCATACTTGTATATCTTTCTAGTAGGAGTGCTACTATTATTTTTCGACATGGCTTAAATATTTTATTGCTCCATTTGCTAAAATATGGTGTTACCATATGATATGGCAGGCACATTTATACGACGTTCTCACCATTGGTTGACTTTATTAGACAGGATTTTGGTCTTTATATTTTTCTGTGAGGATAGTATTTCTTGATTATGGATATTTTTAGCGAGTGTTTCGAACTCGTGATCTGCAATTGGATAATTTAAATTATTTCGTCAGTTCATTGCATACTAGCGAGTATGTATAATTCATCAGTAGGGATTTTTTATTGGATTGTTTGGTGATATAAAAATTGTATTCACTCAAGTGAATGCATATCGCTTTTATGTGACAAATAGTCTTGTTGATTCCAATCATGTACACTCACTAATTAGTCCACGAGATGGGGCCTGTTGCTTTAAGCAATTGTGTGGTTGCACTCACCTGACCTATCGTTTTTAGGGCATTATCATCATAGTCTACGAGTCGGGGCCTGTGGCTTTAAGCAATTGTGTGGTGGCACTCACCTTACCTGCCAGTCGAGGGTCTCATTTTATCATCCGAGTGTACTTATGATCGTAAGAGGATTAAACAATAAACTACCAGTCACATATTAGTTGAATTTTGTTAAATAAATTAAAAATAAATGTCAGCAGGGTTACATTTTGTAATTCTTGTTTTGCCAATCCAATATTTTGTTGCAATACTCTTTTGAGAGTATATTCATTTAACAGCTGATACTTTTGATACTCTTTGTGAGTGATTTGATACCTTTGAGAAGGATTTCAAGTAATTGAATCTTGTAGGATAAATCATTTATGGTCAGAATTTATTTTGAGGCTGATCATTATTAGATATTTTTGATGTGAGGTAATAAAATACATTGGTGTTTTTCTTTGAAGTAAATCTTGAGGATCTTAAGAGAATTTATGCTCTAAATTTAAACCAGATCTTGAATTGGATTATGATTACTAAGGTAATTCTCATATTGGTTAAGAAGTTGTCTAGATATGACCAGATTAATTACAGTTCTTGTAGATTGTGTGCGTTAATCATTTGAAGCCAGTTATATATTTTTGTGGATCATGCAACGTGATTATGTGAAGTATTTTTGATAGGTATTTTTGGAGGTTGCCAAGTGGAAGTTTGCAATGTTGCCAATGATAATTTTGAGGTAGACATGAGGTTGTTGAACCCAGTCTAGCATATTTTTGGAGATTCATGCTGTGGGCTGAATAATTATGGTGTTATATGGAATAATTAGGGTGTTATATGAAATAATTATGGTATTCAAATATGGTATTTGACAAAGTGAGATTAAATGGTGAAGTTTTGGATAATGAGATCCAACGTGATTTTGTGAAGGCAACGTATTATTTTGGCATGATAATTAAATACGAGGTATAATTTGGAACTGATACAACTGTAAGACAACGTTCTATAACCTATATTAAACAATTTTTTAGGAAATTAAATAAATAAATAATTTTGATAATCCACGATTTTCTGATAATAATAATTCATGAAATAATAATCTGAAGTTTAAGCATATTAATGATCTGACCCCATGAATTAAAATTAGAATAAATTGATAAATTAAAATTTGAATAAATCAATGAATTAAATAAATTGATGAATTAAAGTTTGAATAAATTAACTGAATTAAATAAATTAACAGGTGATTAAACAGCTGATGAATAACTGAATTAAAGGGTGATAATTAATTAAAGGAGCTGATGACTAATAAAATTTAAATGAATTTAAATAATTTTAAATAAGATATATGATTTAATTAAATTGATGAATTGCAACTTTAATTAATGAATTAAACAATATAAATGGATGAATTGAGATAATTTAATCTGAATGGGATAATGAAATGAGAGTGTGTGGACGATTGAATAATATAATGAATTGATGAATATAATATTCATTTAAATGATTTGATGGTAATAAATTAATTATTCTGACTTGAAACTTGGAGGGGTCCTCACACCAGCAGAGGACCTGGACGAATGGGAGTGTGACGCGATGATGCAGACAATCAAGCATCAATAACACAAGAATTTCAGAAGAAGAGAAATTCTCATAGCCTCTCCACTCCAACTCCAAACTTCAACCTGCCCGGGGTGTCCCCTGCTAAGCCGAGCAATCCAGTGGAAGGTTGGGTAACCAACCCCAGCGGGAATCTGGGTCGGTGAACAGATGGGTGTTTGGGGGGCTGAGAATTTTATTTCTCAGCTGAATAGTAAGCCCGAAAAGTTGGAAACGGGTTGGCGTCAAGAAGGGCATCCGGCCATAAAACTAAATAGCCAAAACCGTACAAATATGACAAGTTCTACAAGCTTAGCCTCGGAAACTGCTAGGGCGTCCCCCGGAAGCGACGCGCAAGGATTCCGCCTGTCCCTTGTGAGAAATGTGCGAAGGCTACCGGGCCATGGGCGGGCCTGGCTAAAGAAGCAAGTCCAAATGAGAATTGGTACCCTGAATGTTGGATCTATGACTGGTAAAGGTAGAGAGGTTGTGGACCTAATGATAAGGAGAAGGATTGGAATCCTGTGTGATCAAGAAACTAGGTGGAAGGGTAATAAAGCAAGAGAGCTTGGCTGTGGCTTTAAGTTGCTATACAGTGGAGCAAACAGTGCAGGTAGAAATGGTGTTGGAATTATCCTTTCAAATGACTTTGCCACCTGCCTGGTCAGTGTAAACAGAAGAAATGACAGAATAATGAGTGTGAAGCTGTGCCTTGGGGAGGAGTTCACAATTGTAGCTGCTTATGCTCCACAAGTTGGTTGTGAAGAGCAAGAAAAGGATGACTTCTGGAGAGACCTGGAAGAAGAACTCTCCAGCATACCAGCAAATGAAAAAATATTTTTGGGTGGAGATCTGAATGGACACGTTGGAACCAGTATCGAAGAAGAAGGAATGAGAAGAGTACATGGAGGTTGGGGATTTGATGCGAGAAATGAAGAAGGCGAGAGAGTGATAAATTTTGCCTTGGCTTCAGATCTGGCAATTTGTAACACCTCCTTCCAGAAAAGCGAGAGGCAACTATTGACATACAAAAGTGGAGGACGGGAAAGCCGAATAGATTTCCTCTTGTGCAGAAGAATACATCTGAAGGAGGTAAAGAACTGCAAAGTCATACTAGGGGAAGACGTGACTCCACAGCACAGAGTGCTGGTGCTGGACTATGAATGCACAGGCATGAAGAAAAGAGCAGTACGGAAAATGACTCCAAGAATCAAATGGTGGAGATTAAAAGATCCAATTTTGGGTAGTGAATTCAAGGACAAGGTGCTCCAAGAAACACATTTAGTGGAGGGAGTTCAGAAATGGTGGACAGTAAATGCTGAGGCTATCAGGAAAGTTGGTGTGGAAGTTCTGGGTAAGACGTCTGGGAAAGGCGCTCCACTTGATAAAGAAACATGGTGGTGGAATGATGAGGTCCAGGATACGATCAAGGCGAAAAAACAAGCCAAGAAGGCCTGGGAAGAATCTGGAATGACCAAAGACAGAGAACACTACAGACAAGCAAACAAAGCTGCGAAAAGAGCAGTTGGAAGAGCAAAGGCAATGGCATGGAATGAAGTCTACGAAAATCTAGAGACCAAAGAAGGCGAGGCAAAGCTCTTCAGAATTGCTAAGGCACGGGACAGAGCATCAAAAGATCTTACCCACATCAAGCAAATAAAGAATGAACAAGGAATGGTAATTCGAGATGAGAACCAAATTAAGAAGAGATGGGAGGAGTACTTTGAAAAGCTGCTTAATGAGGAGAATAAAAGGCTTGTGTTTGAAGATGGTATTCAAAATTATAATTTAACAACTAACATTTGCAGGGTAGAGATTGTAACTGCTATGAAGAAAATGAAAAGTGGAAAAGCAACGGGCCCCGATGAAATCCCCGTAGAGGCCTGGAAATGCCTGGGAGAAGAGGGAATAGATATGTTGCTGAGCCTATTCCAACAAATATTTCAAGAGGAAATAATGCCCAACGAATGGCGGAAGAGTACCATAATTCCCATCTATAAAGCAAAGGGGGACATTCAGGATTGTGCAAATTACAGAGGAATAAAACTCATGTCGCACACTATGAAGATCTGGGAAAAAGTCATTGAAGGTAGGCTTAGGCAAGAGACAACAATAGCAGAAGGACAGTTTGGATTTATGCCAGGGAAAGGAACCACAGATGCCATTTTTTCTCTGAGACAGCTCATGGAAAAGCACAGGGAAAAAAGAAAGAATTGCATATGGTGTTCATAGATCTAGAGAAGGCTTATGATCGTGTCCCCCGTCAAGAAGTATGGAGATGCATGAGATTCAACGGAGTACCAGAGAAGTATGTGCGCATTATCCAGGACATGTACCATGGGGCAAAGATGCAAGTTAGAAGCAGTGTAGGGCTAACGGGAACCATACCAGTTGAAGTTGGTCTCCATCAAGGATCTGCACTGAGTCCCTATATCTTTGATCTGATAATGGATGTTATCTCTGAAAGCCTTAGAGAACCTGCTCCTTGGTGCATGCTATTTGCAGATGACATAGTACTATGTAGCACTAATCAAGAACAACTCGAACTTAAACTAGAACACTGGAGAAAAGCATTAGAGGACAGGGGTCTTAAAATCAGCCGGAATAAGACTGAATACATGTGCCTCGGTGGAAAGGGAAATGACAGTGTGAAGATGGACGGAAATCAGCTCCAAGCAAGTAATAGTTTCAAGTACCTTGGATCAACGGTATTTGACGATGGCAATCTAGACCTGGAAATTACCCACCGAATTCAGGCTGCCTGGTTAAACTGGAAAAGGTTGTCTGGTGTCCTCTGTGACAGGAGACTAAATGTCCAAGTAAAGGGGAGAGCCTATAAAAGTGTGGTGAGACCTGCCATGCTATATGGAGCAGAAACTTGGCCAATAGTACAGTCGCAAAATAAACGGCTGGATGTAGCCGAAATGAAAATGCTGAGATGGATGTGTGGTGTTACTAGGAAAGACCACATCAAGAACAGCTTCATACGAGGAAGTGTCAAGGTAACCCAAGCATCAAGGAAAGTTCAAGAAAGGCGGTTGCTCTGGTATGGTCACATTAAGCGCAGGGATGAGACCTATGTGGGAAGAAGAGTGCTGGATCTTGAGCTGGAGGGCAGGAGGCAGAGAGGCAGACCTAGAAGAAGATGGATGGACTGCGTGCGGGAAGACTTCGCAGAAAAGCAGTTAACCGAAAACACCATTTGGGACCGAGGGAAATGGAAAAGACTTGCCAAAAACGTCGACCCCGCATGAGCGGGAAAAGATGAAGAAGAAGAAGAAGAAGAAGAATATAACGAATATTGGGATGAGAACTAATGTGAGAAATATTTAATGTTGATATGATAATGATGGTGATAACCAATGAATAGTGAAGTTTTCTTTGATTCACAACCAAGCAATAATCAGTGATAGTGTAAATATGGTGTATAAATTAATTGTTATATTTTTAGGAGCAATTGTTGGGATTTTCAGCATTGATTAGTGCCATTTAAGCCATAGAAATGAGTGAATATATGAATATATGTGTTTTTAGGATATTTTGTGTTAGACAGATTCATATTTCTTGACATCCACATTACTGATGTTAAATTAAAGAAAGGTTAGGTCTCAGGGATCACGAAATGTCAGTGACGCAAAGACATAGTGCTACGGTGACCCTGAGAACTCAAGCGAACGTTAGTAAATTTTTATATTTTATGTGGATGAAAAATACTTTGAAATAGCACAGAGATGGTTCGATTTTTGAGGACTATAACAACCTAACGTTTACCTTCGACCATACTCTTAGGCAGGGTTTGTGTTTCATTTTCTGTCTAACTATTTAAGTTTAAATAAATTTGGTTTTATCTTAGTGGTGATCTGATGATGGTGTTGTTTTCCCAATCCTTTCCTTTGTCTTAATTAAGGCTTAACCAGAAAGGATGTGGTTTGCTAGGGGTTCAGTTGAAGGCACCCATTTCTATTTGTTATTATGATTAAATTTAAGCCCGTAACGACCCTGGAGGTACTTTATCTCGTGTTTCCCTCTGCTTTTGTGATATTTCAACTGAATTTCCGACACATTCCTTATTTGATTTCATGTTCATTTAACTCTACTCTGGCCTGGGAAGCCAGGTATGCGATGTAATGGCAGATGGGTCATCGCATACCTCGGATGAACGGGTGCACTACTGAACTGATAAGGAAGTGACGTGATGAGGGGAAGGTGGAAGGTGGGGGAATGCAACGCAGCACGGCAGGTCGCTGCCTAGTGGCCGGGAACCATCGCGTGCTGCTTGGATTGTAGATCAGCTTTACCTCTCCCCACCTCATCGCTCATGCCATCGCCCGGCAAGTTTTTGGCGTTCAAATCTGAAAGTGGCCCGTGTGGTTTTCACTTCGTCATTGTATAACTTGCACAGCATTGTACTACAAAGTAGCCGCTTGCTTCGGGAACCCCGTTCAATTTTGTTGCAAGGATGATGCTAACCAAAATGCTTGCGATATGTGTATAAAAGAAAGTGTTGCCAGGTGCGCGTGGTGCAAGTAATCTCTTTGTATTGACCACTTTTTTGTATTACGTTATTTAAATGACTCATGGTTGTTCCGTATTGATATGTTAGTATAGTTATTAACAAGAAATGAACATCCGCCTGAATCAATACTATACAGATAAAATTAATTATTTTACTTGTTTTCAGTTTCAGTACATGTTTTGAGGATTAATTATATTGTATCCCCTTCATCAGCTGTTGAAAAAACAAAAACAAAGCGTAGCACAGTAATAGGATACGTATTTAAAACCAAATATGGTGCACCATAAAATTTAGGGTATAAGAACAGAATAAAAGGAAATAAAATCGATGGTGACGGTGATCAGCTGCTCATGACAAATAGTAGGTCCTTGAAATGGTAGATATGTAACACCAATACTTCACCAGTCCGTGTAGCTCTATAACCAATGAAGAGCCTGTATGCTTAATGATCCAAATATAGCCTTTTCAAAACAAAGCGGCTTTAAGAAACCCGACGTGATGGAAAGTGATCATAGGTTAGTTAAAAGCATATGGTGTATGAGGTTAGGACAACGTTACATTTAGAAAGTGATTTGAATAGACAAACTTTTAAGGTGGGGAATGCATCGCAGCACTCAGGTTGCTGCCTAGTGGCAGGGAGCCATCGCGTGCTGCTAGGATTGAAGGTCAGCTTTACCTCCTCTCACCTCCTCGCTCATGCCGTGGTCCAGCAGATTTTTAGCGTTCAATATTGGCGTTCAAAATTGAAATCGGCCCGTGCGGTTTTCACTACGTCATAGTACAACTTTGTAGGATTATTGTGTACTAAATTTCAACCAGATCAGAATTTTACACCGCGATCCGTTCCCTTGTAAGTAGATAGAGATATCCAGACAATTTAAGGCTACAGGGGTACAGTTTGGTGATTTGTCTACTTATGAACAATGGTATAAATTTAAAATAAAAGATGGGACTCTTATATTTCAATTTAGAGATGTAACTCTTGGTTAACAAACAGAGGTGTGCAAATTAATAGAATTAAATAAATAATTTTAATTAGTCATAATTACTTTCATTCAAAATCATTTTATTGACCACGTTCTTTCGTTGTCCTACTTAGTAGTGTTTCCTCTCCCGTGGAATTACACCTTTTCCCATAAGGAATTGCGTCTGGAAACTTTCAGATTATTGGATTCCGAGAGATATCTGAGCTGGGTCCATTTTCAAATTTCATTGACTTTAGAATTCAAGTCAGGTGATTTCAATGCATAGTTCATGAATCTTTGAATAGTTAAATAGCGTTCATCAGTTAAAAGATCCCAAATCCCTCCGCTCTAAATTCACACATAAAGTAGAGTGAAGTAATACAAACAAAACGTGTGGCATTTTGCATTTGCAAGGCTCCTCTGTTAGTGGAAATTCTAAAAAATCATTTTAATTTGAGTTTCGTAAATGAAAATATAAATAGGAGTCTTGGTTAAATATCTGAAGTAATGTCATCGCCTTGTAAACATACTTAGTGCATTAAACCATGAAAAGTAAAAATGCAATTTTGGAAAACTGACATCGAATCTAATAATTTGCACATCTCTTAAACACAGCTATCGCCTCCACCCCTACAGATAGAATAGTAAGTAAAGGCGATTGATGAGAAATGAGAAGATAACTCACACAGAAGGAATTAATATTTATTAAGCTCTAAATTTGATGGAGTATATCTTTGTTATAGAACTTTTTTTTGCGTATGGCTTTTAGTGCCGGGAGTGTCCGAGGACATGTTCGGCTCGCCAGTTTTGTAGCTGCTTCGAGACGGACACCCAATGGGTGAGCTACAAGTACCGTTGGGGAGGAAAGTTGGAATGGAAGGGCGAGGAGTTGGAAGGTAGCGGCTGTGGCCTATAGTTAGGGTCCAACCCCGGCATTTGCCTGGAAGGAAGATGAAAAACCACAGAAGACCATCTTCAAAGTTGCCGGCGGGGGGATTCGAACCTCCTCGCCTCCCGGACGTGAGCGACTGCCAACAGTCATGCCTCAACGACCACGGCTAACTCACCCGGTTGTTATAGAACTGAGGGAATGAAATAACAGAATGTAGGATAGTAATCACCGATGTAGGAAAATAGGATTTCTTTTTACCATTACCACAGGACAGTTATCGTATTAGGGATGCGAACGTACTTGTACAATTGTTATTTAATCTGTGCCCCGTTGGCTGAGGTCCGTGCTCCTCCGCAACATTCGTTTCAAAATTCTAATAGTACATCCTTCCATTCGACATTTGCTGTTCGATTGCCTTTCGGTTCTATTTGAACGTTGACGTCATGAAAGGATTCTGCTCACGATAGTGCGACATACAGTAAAGTTGTCCGTGGCTAAACACCGGTTGAGGTAAATAAATGCCTACTTGATCTAGTGTTTGACCTTGAGCTTTATTGATAGTTATACCAAAAGCCAAACGTACTGGAAACTGCCTCCTTTTGAAGGAAAATGGCATAGAAGTATCTGATGGCATAAGGTCAAGGCGAGGGAGTAAGACATTGTTTCCAACATTTACGCCAGTAATAATTTCCAGGTGTAAGCAATTGTCATTCATCTTCCAAACCAACAGTCTAGTACCGTTCAACAGACCTTGGGTAACATTAATATTTCTCAACAAAATCACAATTGAGCCTTCTTTTAGTCGAATGATATGAGCTGGCAATCCACTTATGCCTATGCTGTCTACAAATACTATTCGGAATTCTATTCACTCTCATTTTCAGTAATCAAATTATTCACACTGATGTAAGTTCTCGATGATCCTGGGATTAGGTCTAAAACTTTGTCATTGATTTCTTTACAATGTTCATTTTTAGGTGCTAAAATCGCTATTTTTGAAAAGCGTGAAATATTTTTCAGCGTGGGACTAATTCTGAATTTTCTCCATCGACGTGAGGGAATTCACCGTTACCAATTTGTATGAAAAAGTTTGCAAAGTCACGTTGATCTGTATCCGCTCGCATATTTTTGTTGAGTTTAAAAATTTTGAATAATGGCCACAAAGGAGAGAACCTTACTGACATTTGGACTGATGCTGCTTTAGATGCGTGAGGCACAACAGGCAATACCTGCCTAAAATCTCCACCTAAGATGATAATTTTTCTTCCGAAAGGCACGTCGTTATTTATGATGTCCCTGAGCAACCGATTTACACACATTAACGCGTGCTTATTCATCCCAGATGATAAGTTTTGCTGAACTAATATAAAAAGCTTCCTTGCTGTTAACTTTTATTCCTGATACAGAATTTTCATGAAAATGTAAAGGTAACTTGAACTGGCTGTGTACAGTGCGCCCCTGAGGTAGTAACATTGCTGAAATACCAGTCCATTCAACAGAAACTACATTTAACCCCAAATTTGTGCAACTGTGAATCAAGCATTGGTAAAGAAATGTTTTCCCGGTGTCCCCTGGACCGTCAATGAAATATGCATTACTCATCCTTTCATTGCTGTTTTGTGCTAACCCCAACATTTCTGTAATTATAGCCGTTTGGTTTCCATTTGCTTGGTTTATCATCCGACTTAGTTGATCCTCATTAAGTTTTGGATAATTCATTGGTAAATTTGCCTGAGGGAAATTATCAATTATAGCTGGCAATTCGAGAGAAGTAATGGGAAGGCCATGGAGCTTTAACGTATAAGAAATATGTATAAGAGTGAACTGATATGCAATGTTAGATTCGTGAAACTGCAGATAATCTTCTGATAATGAATTCTTGAAAATGTCTCATAACTATCTTACATTAGAAGGGGTCTGAAAGATACATACGTAAGAAAACAGTTGTCGTAACTGAGAAGGCATCTGAAATTGTGACGCTTCTGCCAAACAACGCTGCCATTCAGAATCGTCAATCAGCTCCTTAGCTGTTTCTTTAAAAGTAGAATAGACAACGGCTTTGTATGTTCGTAGATCCTGGAAGCTGGTAGCACCTATGACGTGAAGCAATAACAGGCGTAAATTATACCTTTCTGTTCCTGTAGGCGAAACATTATACATTCTGCCTATAGTTTTTGAAACATTTTTTATTTTTTACCACTGGCAGTTGCTCTTATTCCAGACGTAATGTACTGGTGTTTCAGGATATATATACGGACTTCTGGCTTGCAAATCTTGATTTAACTTGAACCACGCTTGTAATTCCGTGTTGCGGAACTGTGCGTGAAGTAAAATATCAGGAGCGTTATCAATTTTAAAATAGATATTTTGCAAGTTTGGCAAGTGAACTGGTAATCGCACGATAGAATGTGACTGTTCATGTATGTGTAATGAAAATATCCTGAATGCGACTTCTGTTGGACCAACATATCTAGTATTTAGGAAAGAAGTAATTTCATCGTAGTTCACCGTTTCGCTTTCAGGACATATTTTAACAATGCAGCAGTCATGACCTTTATACACATACTTGTGGATTTTAATATACAAGATACTTGTGGATGTATTTAACACTCTGAACACTTGAGCATATTTCAACATTAATATGAGCTTGCAAGTAAAGTAAAAGAAAGGGACTGTATGGAAAAATGAATCGACTATCGATTTCAATGTTAATGCCTCGAATTGTTTTTATAATAATCCGTCCATTATTTCTTCTGCTATACGAAGGGTAACCATTGGCATTATGTTTGGTCTCTTCCTGAAACTGTTTAGGGAAATCTTTCTTACATACGCCATCTTTCATACAGACTGAAGAAGGATTCAAAGATCCGCGAGCACCATGTACCATATGACGCCTTACCAACTCGTATTGCGCTTCATCCTCGAGATCTGGTATTTCGGCTGACACCACTCTGTCAATGTCAGATATTTCTCGAAACTTACAATCTTCCGTTAATGTTAAGAGTAAATGGATGTGCGGGAGACCTCGTTTTTGAAATTCCACTGTATATAGATATGCTTTTACCGAAAATTTCCTTAACATTAATCAATCGTAGCAATACCTTTACTTTGCAATGGAAAACTCTCACTTCAATATCAGGCCTATTATTAGCCGTTAAGTATTTATGGTCAGCCCGCATTATAGGTGAACGTAATGAATAAATCTGGCTTTCCCAACTTCCTCACTATCGCCATCGCATCCTGATAATTTTGCAATATTTTCCTTGGGCTACCTGTAAAAGAAGATGGCCAAACTACAATACGACCGACTCTGAGATTCTCATTTTCTGCTCGTACATGCAAGGCGTCTGCTAAACCGGCATATGTATCAACTCATAACTTCGTTTGTTGATGACGTATATATTTTAACCGGTCACCTTCCACACGACAGTAGTTATCCACGAATATATATCCATTTTGCAAACTTGAGCAGCGATAACTAACTCAAGATGACCTCCATGAACACCATTCATAGACATATACATTTTGTAATCATCGCTCGTATTGATAGCAATTTCGTACATATCGCTGTTGCCAACAATAAAGGAAGAATAATTATTCCATTTGTCTGTAACATGTTCTACAATTCGCTTTCTAACCTGTGTAAATAAACTCTGATGGTTGTACTCACAATATGCCAATGACCTGAACAGACAATTACCATCACCTTTAATCTTTATAACATTTGTAATTGAGTGTCGCCTCTCATTCATCATAATATGATTCATTGTATTGATTGAGCACACAACCTATAAGGACGAATGATGAAACTAAAAGAAGACAGTTTGTAGCTGGTGAGACCAAAGACTATATAACAGAAAGATCGGATACGCAATACAAAATGGCGGTTCCAACATTCGACTGTAGCGGCATCTTCGTGAAATTATTTGTCTTTCGTATACAGTATTTGTTGTCATTCAAAGAGATGTTGACATGACGGTGTCATTAGCAAAATGACTGCTGATTGTGCATGAGCATTTCAGTCTCAAAGTAATGCAGAACAAGTAGATCACTTATCATTAATCGTTGTAGTCGATCACAAGATAATACTTTTCTGGAGTATGTTATATTTCCCTGGCGGTTGCTTGTTAATTATGTGGGACTAGCATGCGTTGCAATGCCAATCAAAGAAAGTGTTGGCGTTGTAACTTTGTTTGTTGAATTTCCTTTTGGATTCCCAATATTACTTTCTTTTTCCGTTAACCACCCCTAAACTATAGTCAAATTGATTTATTATCTCAGAAATATTCATGGGAGCATGCTCAACAACTCACCTAAGTTTCATCGCAATAAAATGAATGGTAACTTATATGAACGCATACAGGATTTTGTTTAAACGTTTCGCGTGCCGTCACTTATTTCTTGAATCTACTCATGCGCCACCCATTGAAAAACGAATTTACTAATTCATAAGCCTTCGCAGGACTGTAGTTAACTCACCAAAGTTTCATCACAATCGCATGAATGGTATATGAACGCATATGGGACTTTGTTTAAACGATTCACGCGCTGTCGCACATTAGTTGAATCTACTCGTGCGCTACCAATTGTAAAATGGATTTACTAAAACACAAACCTTCGCGGGAGTGGAAACAACATTTCACCAAATTTCATTGCAATCGCATGAATTGTATATGAAGGCATACGGGATTTTGCTTAAACGATACGTGCGCCGTTACTCATTTGTTGAATCTACTCGTGCGCTACCTATTGTAAAATGGATTTACTAAGTCAGAAACCTTCCCTGGAGTGTACACAACAATTCACCAAAGTGTCTTCGCTCGACGATTTCGCAATGCCAACCGAACCGTTTCACGGGCTGCCTCACTTTGCTCTTGTGATTGAGAAGCACGAAGTCAAGCCATACTAACGCGGCGCTCTTCACGGACAATTTCTTGTTCTTCTTCAGTCCTTTCATTCGCAATATTTCGTATCCTTCATTCATTATGGCTTTGTCGGGAAAGATTCGAACGTCTTTGTCGCGGCATTGTTAATGATGATTCAAAGAGAATACAAATTACGTTGAGTAACTAACGGGATTTCATGTTAAGAGCCTCATTTTCTATACCGGTAGTGGAGAGTGCTACTCGCATCCAGTCGGCCGTGTCTCGTCAAGAGCTACTGTTGCTTGGAAACGACTTGCCTTGCCATGCCTTCATGAGTTTATTTTAGCTGTCATTTGCGTTACGTTTTATAGTGACTTGTATTCTCTTTGACGTTTTATGTCACGTGACGGGATAAAAGTATCCTATGTCCGTCTCCTGGTTCTAAGCTACCTCCACACCAACTTTCAGCCAAATCGGTTCAGCCGTTCTTGAGTTATAAATAGTGTAACTAACACGACTTTCTTTTATATATATATAGATTACTTGACGGGTACAAAGCGTTCAGGAAGGTTATGAAAATCTATGAATAGTGGCGGACAATGTATGCATGTATAACTCTTATAGTTGAACGATATACATAAATGTATCAAACGTTTTTGTAATAGAAAGGTATTCACGAACATAATATTCTATGGTCTTCGTCTTACTGCCGGTGTGGTAGTTATCTTGCCATCATCATTGAATCTGTATAAATGCTGGTATTCTTTTACCACTTGTCTTCATAGAAGGTATTGATATGAGTCGTTAGTCGGTGACGAGTGTATTCCGCACATCTCTTCTATAAACGTATTAATTTCTGTTCCGCCCCTTAAAACAACAATAACTAAGTAATACTTTCTCTGCAAATTTCTTTGATCTAATTATACTCATATCACTGCTCATGTCCTCATAAGTTACTTACAACGAAGGTCACAGGCTCTACAACTCAACTTACTGTACTCGTTGCAGCTATTAAAGACACAACAAACTCTTGAATCCTAATTCGCGTGGATTTTTTTACGAGTAACTTCAACGTGTAAATAGGGTATCTATAGCTGGTGTAGTTTTGTAAACCCATACAGAATAATTTATCGCGCTTGAAGACACACGGAGCATGTAAATGGGCCCATTTCAAGAAGATTGATATAAAATATCGCATTTCTGCTTCTAATGAATTAATTGCTCTCGACTTTTAAACGCACAAGCACCATCAAGCACTACATTGCCTACGTCACAAAAGGATTAGGTTTACACGCCATGGCCTGTCTTTCTCGTTGGCCGTGGGAACTCTCTGTTAATATCAAGTTAGATTTATTATTGGGGCGGCGTTGAATATCATGATACAGTGTTAGTCGTTGTCACCAAGCGACAATATGTCCGTCAAGTCATTCGATTCTATTTTCGTGAGACCTTGAAGGAAGTAATATTCGCAATTATTTTAATACACGAATGATATAATCAAGTAAGGTGGGTATCAATCGACGGTGCTTGACGGGCATTACATTTTAAGACAACAAACGTCGTCGTAGCGCCAATACTTCCCGAGATATTTCAGTTTTAGAAAAGGGTGAAAAGTTTTGAAAACTATTTTAATATATAAGATAATTCCCGGCTATGCCAATAAATGTTATTCTTGTTTGAGGGTTGAACCGAAGTATACTCAGCCTCGAGCGGCTTTGGTGGCGTAGTTGGTAGCATGCTGAGCTTCTATGCCCAAGATCGCGGGTTCAAACCCGGCCGATGTCGTCGGATTTTTTAAGAGGGTTATAATCCCTCAGTATGCCTTCCTTCGGAGGGGAAGTAAAGCCGGCGGGCCCATGTCATAGATATATGGCATATAAAAGAACCTTGCACTAACTGCAATTGGGTAAAGATAAATTTGTAGGTTAGATTTGATTAACGCTCTATTAAGTTCCAATGTTCGCCGCCAGGAGCCGGTTGTAGTGGCATATAGTAGCCAAGTTCACAGCTAGGTGTCGTTGACGGTAGCATTTGGTAGGAACTACTTAATATTGATCGTATGCAGTCCTTACCTGAATTACAGATAACACACACTAATACAGTCATCACAATTAATACCGATTATCAGACAGATTCTACACACAGCCAAAGTACACGGGGCCACATGACCACGTTGTCGCAGCCACTAAACTGAGGAAACAACCAATAATAATAATAACTATAATTCCCTGCTATGTCAAGAAATTTGATTCTGGTCTGAGGATTCGAAAGAAGTATACTCAGCCTCGTGAAGCAAAGCTTAGAAGAGTCAGTCATCGTAGAAGTGGTTTTCTGTATTTCCCCACTTCTACTCCAAGCAAATGCTGGGATGGGCATTGCATTGCCACAACGTAAGACTCAATGATAAATTACACATACTATTACATCTTCTTCTTCTTCTACCTTTTCCGATACGGACGTTGGCTAACACCTTCTTATCCTGTACAATCCTGAAGAGTTCCGTGGAAGACAGCCCAAACCACATTCTTAAATTATCCATCCAAGTTATTCGTCTCCTTCCCGGTCCACGCTGACCTTCAATTTTACCCTGAAGTATAACTTGGAGCAGACGGTATTTTGGATTCCTCATCATGTGTCCCAAGTATTCCAATTTCCTTTTCTTAATTGTGTTTAACAGCTCAGGTTGTCTGCTCACACGCTGAAGAACCTCGGCATTACGCACATGTTCTGTCCACGAGATTTTAAGAATCCTCCGGTATATCCACATTTCAAAAGCTCGAAACTTCTTTTCTGTAGCTACGGACAAGGTCCACGCTTCAACACCATAAATAATAATAATAATAATATCGTATGGCCTCGGTTGCCGGGTGCAAGCTTTGTTATTTGACACCCAGAGGGTAGCTTGCATGTCGAATTTCGTTGTTCGACTATGAGAGTCAAGGAGGTTAGATGTTAGATATCTAAGCTCCTTGAACACTATAGCGCTTTCCAGTAGAGAAATGAGGAACTTAGTGTTGGCGGAAACTCCCGAGATTAATTTTGCCATTATGAACACGGCCTACTGAATTCAAATGGGTTCTTTGACATGCCAACATCGTATGGCATGCGTGTCGTATTTTAGCCGCCTTTCAAAAATCACTTACCACAGCCAGGAGCGAAGCTGCAATCTTGGGGTTAGTAGACCGACACGCTATCCACTCACCCACCGTGGCTAGCTAACACCATAAAGAAGGGTGGAGACAGCATAACACTTCACAATTCTTTTCTTAAGCGTCATACTGAAATCTCGACAGCATAGTAGTTGTTTCATTGTCATAAAGATGGATATAGCCTTCTCTATACGGCATCTTATTTCAACCGAAAGATCCCAATTCTCATTAATATTCTGTCCTAGATAAGCCAAACTCTTGACTCGCTCAATCTGATGTCCATCGACTAAAAGGACTTGTGACAATGCTGGTTTTCGCGGTATTATCTTAATGTTGAGGTCAAGGCCATTTTGTTTACTCTTTTGATACACCATAGTAACAATCTCTTTAAGTCCTTCGAAACTATTTGCAATCAATACAGTATCATCTGCGTACCGTTTATTATTAATATAATTACCATTGACCTTAATACCTTGTTGAATGCCACTATTACATACAACACAATAACACAACTTAGCAGACAAATTGTTCTCTCATCCGTGGCTGATTATCACGACATGCAGTCCATTAAATGAAGCAAAATTTCGTGAGTTAATTCCTAAATTGAAACTCAACCGCTTGAGAAACGCCCTGCCAGTCCACAAGAAATCGTAACCACATTCGATGCACGTATTAATGCATCGCTTTTGGGATGCTCCGAAACTTACAAGAGGATAAGACAGTTCACTGGTGAAGGGGATATATCGGTGCAGTAATGCGCATTAGCTGTGTACACTTGAACTCTCTTCACTAAACTTTAGGGTGAATCAATGGAATTTCATCATTACATTCTATTTTCACTCGATAAGCTTTCTAGATGTCATGCCTGAGAGATTAATATAGAACGGTAGTCGTAACTTTCCTCACAACTTGGCTACTTTGATTACCACCTTAGCCACAGATTAAACTAGATGGGTGGGTGAAGAAGATGCTCAGAGAATGTAAATTCCCACGATTCTCAGTGTACTACTATCTGGCTTATGCCAACATTTTGAGCTTTAAAGAGTAAGCTTATGTGTCCAGACTAGCCTGCGGCAAGTTCCCACCACCAGTAATTTCCAAACCGTTAGTAATATGTGCACCTAACTTTACAGTTGCCTCCCAAGAACTCTCCAACCCTGACCTAATTTTCACAGAAATTCATACAAACACAGTACTTACCACAACTCACAATTTATTACAATATATCTCAGTTAAGCATTGATATATGGCGAGTTATATTCAATTAAACACTTCAATTTCGCGTCAATAATAATATACTCAAACACCTCGGTGTCATGTTTTATAACGCCGTCAAAATAGTTTTATGTAATGTACTGAAAGCACAATTTCACGTCAATAATATCATACCCAAACACCTCGGTGTCATGTTTTATAACGCCGTCAAAATAATTTTATGTAATGTACTGAAAGCAATAATATAGATTTAGTATGAAATGGTTGATAATAAAGGCATAATACGCTGAAGAAATCGTTTGTTACACGACATTATTTGCTAGGCAGGGCTGTTTAACATTTTTTTCTAGCAATGATCAGGTTTGGCCTTGGGTTTAGCGTGACAGACTGTCATCCGCGGTCATCATCATATCCTGTTCACTGTGTTGAGCTTTAGATTTATATTTAAATATTATCTAACTAAACTAAGTGTAGTGCGTTAAGTTGGTGTTTATATTACGATTCCATTATGACGCGTTTGAAGGTCGAAACGAGTAGTCCTAAAATTGCCCATTATAGTAGTGATCATAACTAATACATGTATTTTTCCAGAAGTGTTTTACGTATTATTCATATATTAAATACATTGTACTCCGCCCAGTCTTTGAGCAAATTCGTATTGACCGACTGGAGAGATGCACATGACAGTTTGTATAGGCAACATTGAAAATTCCTTCTCTTAAAAGATAATCTTACGACGGCGGTCAACAAGCTGACATTACAAAATAAAATGTATTATAATGTGTATTATCAATTACAGGACAGATTCCTCTGGAAAGACTAAAAAAGACTTTACTCTTACCACTCAAGTATTTTATTCTATATTTAAAAACAAGTAGTTCCGTGAAGAACTATACAGCCTATTTTCATATATCCTACTTATGTTAACTGCCACTATCAACCTAAAAATGTCAGTTTGATTGCTGTAATAGATTCGTAGATATTGAGAATCGGCTACATATTTCAGATGGTCGCCATGCTGGATTTTATTATGTAGGTCCTAGAGTTATGTACTGTTACATGAAGATTATTGTGTACGTGTAGCATTCAAACTTCCATCGCATGATTAGGACACAAGAAGCAACAAGAAGATTTTAAAATTTTCGCACAGTTGCCAACTTGTGGTTATGGAAACAATTGAAATAAATTAGATGCCAGTGGATTAACATTCGTATATGGATTTACTGTACCAAGTTTCACTGCACTTGGATGGTTCAATTGCGAGAAACGTCCATGTGAATATGTATACTGCACTTCGCGTCGCCGCCATGTTGGATTTGTGATCACCAGATTATTTTAAGTCCTATAGGTGAACTTAAGTTCATAGCCCCTATGAACATAAAAATTAAGTTTGATTGCTATAATAGATTCGTAGATATTCAGAGCCGTCTAAATATTTCGGATGGTTGCCATGTTGGATTGTTAAATGTATAGCCATAGAGTCATGTACCATTAAAGGAAAATTATTGCGTAGTTTCATTATTCGAACTTTCTCTTCGATCACATGATTACGACACAAGAAATAAAAACTTAATTTTAAAATTCGCACAGCCGCCATCTTGAGGTTATGTAATCAATTGAACTAAATTAGATACCAGTGCATTACAATGCGTATAAACATTCCCTGTACCAGATTTCATTGCGTTTGGAACATTAAATCGCGAGAAAGGTCAATTTAAAATATTCAAATTTGCTTGGCCGCCATGTTCGTTTTGTAGCTAACCGGTTTTTGAAAGACTTATAGATGAACTTCCTGTAGTGCCCTTTATCTCCGTACAAAATTTCAGTATGATACCGCTAATAGTTTCAGAGATATAGAATGCCGGTGAAATATTTCGCACATCCGCCATCTTGTGGTTCTGTAAACAATTGAACGAAGTTAGATGTCGGTGCATTACAATGTGTATAAACATATACTGTACCAAGTTTTATTGCGTTTGGTTGGTTAAATCGCGAGAAACGTCTATTTAAAAGTCGCAAATTCGCGTGGCCGCCATGTTGGTTATTTAGTACCAGTATTTCAGAAATCACATAGATGAACTTCTAGTAGTTCCCTTTATCACCGTAATTGATCCCAGGGTGATATCGGGAATAGTTTCGGAGATATTGAATGCTGGTGAAATATTTCGCTCAGCCGCCATGTTGGATTGGTTCATTGAAATCACTCCAGCCGTTTAAAAGTTATTAGGGACACACACACGGACAAAAGATAATCTCATAAGCCTATTTTTTTTCAAAATTGAAAATAGGCTAATAATAGGTTATCTAATCCTAGTTTAAAATTTAATTTTCAAAGCTTCATTATTTTATAAAAATACATTTAATTTTCAAATTCTACCTTTAAAATTTTTTTTTTCTTTAACAAACTAACTTCAACACTAATAATATTCATTCAATTCCTGCGTATAACCGCGACTGCTGGCACGAATTTTGTCGACCAGAAATCAAATTACTAATTCTAAATTGCTTTAATTATTAATATTAAATACTGTGAATAAGAAAATATAATCATCTAGATGTTATTGTAACAAACAAAAATGTACATGTAAAATATTCAAACGATAAATTTTTAAGTAAGAATAAAACTTTTATAAATTCGATAAAAATTATTGGTTCAAATATAATTTTATTAAAACAATATTTTATACTATTACAATACAGGTATAAAAGAGATATAATTCAACTATATTAATAACATATTTTGTATAATTTATTTTTATTTGTATATTATTTTATTTCAATTAATAATTGACAAATAATATAAACCAATATATTACTAAAATTGTTATTATTATAAATTATATTCAAATTACATATCTCCATTCAAATTTAATAAAACAATAAATATCCCTTATATTTTCTCTTCAGAACTTGACACTGGAAAGAATTGGCCTTTGGCTATTAGAAGGTACCATCCTGGCATTTGCCTAGAGCTGAAAATGGGAAACCACGGAAAACCATTTCAAGGACAGCGAGCATTGTGGTTCTCACACAGTGGTGACTGGATCGGCCACGTGCGGTAGCGCGTAGTCAGTATGCGCTTGGAATATTAAAAGCTAGTATCAACGGCGAGAATGGTATAAGCTTTACAATACAAGTCAACTATTGTTGAATAAACCAATCTCACTTACACACTGCTTTGAAGAACCTTCACAATTACGTTGTTCAGAGAGACTCATTGTATGCTTCCTGTTTGAACTACTTCATGTCTATAGGCCATGACTGTGTACTTGGCTTCCTTTCATATGCAGCCAGGATAATGTTCCATGTTTGCAAACAGGGGCCTAGAGAAATAAACACAATATCTCACGTTACAAATTAGTTTCACTAACAATGGAAGGAAGATGCATATTTAGGTCCATTACATATTACATTACAGGTAGAATCAATACTGCAGTTTCGATATGAGATCATGCTTCAGTGGATCTGTATTTTTTAGCCCACTTTTCACATATTTTGCATTATGAGATCGATCTGGGCAAATGTCTGTCCTTCTGTCTGGCTGGCTGTGTGTGTGCCCCGCCCCCTTATCAACTCCTAAAGGCTGCCGCTATCGAAACAAAATTTGGTATGATTAAAGATCTATACCGGAATAGCTCAATGCCGTATTTGAAAATGATGACAGTGCTACCAACTGCTGAAAAACCACAACTGAAATTTGAACTCCATGTTGAATATCTTGGAAGATATGCATGGGAGCTATTTCATAATTGGCACACTTAGATATAATAATATCTCCGTTTAATTTCCAGGAGGCCATATATGACAGAGTTGCCAAAATTATTCTAAGTCTGCTGATAGGTCCAATATTTAAATGCATACAGATTCTACACTATCAATTGGAATTCAACCAAACTTCGTATGTACTATGTGTACTTAAACAAATATGACTGAGCGTATTCTTAAGAGCCACCAGGGCTGCCAACTGTTAATGAATGCTCTCAATTTATGTTATCAAAATACCAATATATCAGAAAGTATGCAAGCCGACAGCTTTAAGGTATGCACACGTATAGTGCCTGACATTCTATATTAATTTGGAGTAACTAATATACGTCAGTGCTACCAACATGATTCTGAGCATGCTGATAGGTCAAAATTTAAATACATGCAAATTCTATACTATCATTTGGATTTCAACCGAATTTCGTATGTGCTATGTGTACCATAACAGATATGACTATGCGTCTCCTTAAGAGCAACCAAGGCTGCCAACTGTTAATAAATGCTGTCTCTATTTTTGTTACCCTAATATCAATATATCAGAGAGTATGCAAGCCAATAACTCTAAACTTTGCACACGTATAGTACCTGACATTCTATATTAATTTGGAGTAACTAATATACGTCAGTGCTGCCAACATGATTCTAAACCAGCTGATAGGTACAATTTTAAAATTCATGTAACTTCTATACTAACTAATGGAGTTCATTCAAAATTGGCACAACAATAGATCATATAATTTCAGATTATTTCTGACCAAAATATGCATGACATTGTTGCCAACATGATTTTACGCGCACTGTTATATTCAATGTCTAACTGCATGTAACGTCCATGCTATCCATTGGACTTCAACCAAGATTTGTATTCTGTACCTTAAGAGATAGAACTAAGAATAGATTCAGTCACCAGAGCTGCCAACTGTAGTGCTCTATTAGGCTACATTATGCCAGGTATACAGTATTTCGAACTAATTAGAAATTTCGATATTACCAACTTAATTTCGTCATTATTCTAGATAGATCCATTTAGATTAATCATTGGCATGAATCTGAAATTTTAAGAATAGTAGGCTCTTAAGTTCGTCACGGAACTTCTTGTTCGTTGTCGTGATCTCTTGAAATATCACGAGATATCAGAAACGTGTTAGGTGTGTACGTGTACTTCTACATTTTTTTGTCTTGCTGCTTGGAACAGATGTTATGTTCTCGTCTGAATTGCCTACTGTATCCATCGTAGCAGGATCGAATTCCGATGCCATCTGTTGACTTTCGAGAATGCGAGGGAGCTGTGTCGGTAGTTTTGCAGTTTTACGTGGCTCTTAATTTCGCGATCATAAACCACGGGACCTTCATTTCATATGGAAGTTGAACCACTAGACGTGGCATTTTACCTCAAAAGTTTCACATGCATTAACCACGATTCGTACCTGGTCCGCCTTGGTGAAAGGCAAGAACCTTGACCACTTGATGAAAATGAAAATCCACAGCCTGCTTCCAGTCTCCGACCTGGTCAGGAATGGATTGAATGAAGCCCCCATCTAGCGGCGAGGATATGAACTGTGCCGGCTGCCGAGGCCTGACGCACTCCTCTAGGGCAATGATTAAATGAATGACAGATGAAATGAAATGATAGCGGAGAGTGTTGCTGGAATGAAATTTTGACAGGGAAATCCGGAGTACCCGGAGAAAAACCTGTCTGCCTCCGTTTTGTCCAGCACAGATCTCACATGGAGTGACCGGGATTTGAACCACGGACCCAGCGGTGAGAGGCCGGCGTGCTGCCGCCTAAGCCCTTGACCACTTGATATACATCACAATAATCCAGGACTAAACACACAAAAGGCCGATAACCAAAATAGGTCATAGAATTAAGGACTGACCATACAACCAAAGTCAGGTGAAGTTGTACAGTCCTATCAAAATAAAAACAAGATGTCAAGTAAATAACATATAGCCTACTTTCTCCTAAATGTGTGGGTATTAGAACTCTTTTTTCTTATCGAGATGTATAATTGAATGTTGGTTGTAGTTGCCTATTGAATTACAACGTGGTGTATTATACCGGTACGTTGATTGATTGTTAAAATGCATAGATATTAGCCATTATGAATATGGTATTAAATAATATCCGTCTTGACTGGTATTAATCTCCAATTATAGAATCCGCCTTGTCGAACACTAAGAAGTTTAATAATCAAATTAAAACGTACATGTTTCGGTCAGCGTTGATTAAAAAAAAGAATCTTAAAAGCTATGTTAACAAATACAAAGAGAAAATGGATATCCTGACAAAAGCATTAACATGTAACTAAAAGAAAGTTCGCAAAAAAAATAGAAAATACATAAAACAACAAGATTAAATGTTAATATAAATCTACCCTAATGGACTGTCTAACGGACGTCGCTGCTGAGAGCTATTGGTTGTTGCTTCCAGCCAGGTATAATGATACGGAACAGCGCATAAAATTTCTAAAAGATGAAGTCGTCCAACTCTGGAGAGAATTCTGCCGAATCTCAATTTGTCGCCTTCAATATGTCGCTTCTAAATGGTCGAACAGTGCACAAACTTCTCTAAAAATGGCAAAAATCAACTAACCTCAAACAAGACAAAGGATTCCCACCTGATGGCTAGCTCCGTAGAAATAGCCGTCCAAACGGGCAATGCATTCCCCAACTCAAGTTAGTCAAGGTACACTAATAAGCTGTGACGGGCTGGCTGCGTGACTCAGGGTACCGTTCTCGCTTGCTGGGCCCGAGGTTGCTGGTTCGTATCCTGGCGCAGTCAGCTGGCATTTGAGGGTGCGCAAATGCGAGGGAGCCGTGTCCGTAGATTTACTGGCACGTTAAAGATCCCCTTCGGGGAAAAATTCCGGCACCCCGGCGTCTCTAAAAACCGCAGTTGTTAAAAGGGACGTAAAACCAATAACATTATTATTATTATTATTAAGCTGTGACGAAATACTTGGACTTTGATAAGCAAAATGTAATGTCATTATAAGTCAAGAAATAAACTCAAACTAGCACATTCATGAAGCAGTGCGTATCAAATGGAACATGCAAATGAAATGAAATTTAATATGACAATAACTAGATGCAAAGTGAAAATGTGATGGTATTGAAAAGACATTTGCGGATTTTATATTGTATAATTGCAGATTGATTGCTTGTTGTTTTAAGAGGTGGAGCAGCAAGGTCATCAGCCCCTGTAATATGCGTCATGCTATGCTAAAGATTGTCATTATTTCCAATCATTACGGTACATTCTGAACCTATCATCAACTTCTTTTCTCAATGTGGCACATTCATCGAGTGGTCTAGATGTTTGGCTCTCACCCGTGTATCCAGGGTACAAATCATGTTAAGGTTGTTATCCTACATGGAATTTTTGCACTCAAAAAATGAAAGTAGACTTATGAGATCCACACCGGTCAAAAGTTCGTATGTATGTCTATCAATTCACACTTCACGAAACCAAATTGAACTAAATTTGGGTCAGAGGTAGCACTAGTAAAGGATACCTCAGCGTCATGTATTAAATTGCCACCATCTTTACGTAAACGGAATGGCGGCTACCACAATGTTCAAAGCTTAAATCAAATTACGACTAAAGTAACCATCCGATCTCTACCAAATTTAGGAAAAATATGCCTTAATATAGGACACGTCTGATGACCAAACTACAAGGTCATCAACCAAATAATTTTAATATGGCGGCCGTGTGATTCATGCAAGCATGATAGGCTACTCTTTAATCTATGATGGCCTGGCTTCACCAGTTTCGCTTACCATTCAGAGGGTGGATTAAACTGTCCTCAAAGAGGAGATGCGTTGGATATTATAATTATTATTTTTAGTCGATTTTACCATCCAGGTTGGTTTTTCCCACGGACTCAGCGATGGATCCCACCATTACCGCCTATACGGGCAGTGTCCTGGAGCTTGAAACACCTTGTTGGGAGATACAACTGGGGAGGTGGGATCAGCCCCTCGCCCAGGCGGCCTCATTGCAAAGCGAACAGGGACCTCATCAGGGATGGGAAGGGAGGGATAGGCAAGGAATAGGGAAGGAGGCGGCCGTGGCCTTACAGTAGGTACTCTCCCAGTATTTTCCTGTGCCTATTGGAATAACTTTTGTTTGAAGTAATTTTACGTGAAGCTACGGTATTTTAAACGCACTGAAGATCGCTAAAACCCGTCCAAAGGTGTTCAAGGAGAAATTCCCATACTATCCCGCCGCGCATGTTATGTAACCAGCCACAAGTCAGTTGCTTGGCCTCACCCCATATGTTACCCAAGGCCAACGAGAGCAGTGGGGTTAGAGATGTCTCGTAATGGACGTATAAAAACAGTAAATAACTAATTACAGAGATCACAGAGAGGAACATCGCTATGCTTAATACGATGTATTCTGACGATGATTTGAGTGAGTTTTTACTCCTAAGAAGCCTTTAAACTGTTGTCTATTGTCTGTGTATGATCTCGAGAAATATCGATTGAGTCATCTTGGAGAGTGGGGGAAGCTTGACGAGGAAGATTCATACACTCAGTGAAGCGATAATTCTGTTCTGAATTTTGAAGGAGTGCGGTTGTCTATCCTCGGCAGTGAAGCTACAGTATTTCTATACAGTGTGTTGCGGATAATCAAGCTGGCACATATGCCAACGACTACAGGCCGGATGTTTGTTTTAGACGGTAGCCCTTGATCGTGAAGCCTGCGGGTGAGCCTACACACACTCACTCTCTCACCCTATCGCTTCACACTTGTCACCACCGATCTGATGTAATGGAATTCCAGACTTGAGCAGACAGTACAGTCCACGTCGAAGTATTATGTGACGCGGAAGTACACGTTACGAAGTTACGAACAGAACTTCATTATATTTGCCAATGACTGAATTTCAGCAGTAGTGTGAAACAGCTTTGTCAATCATAGGACTGCTTGGTGCAGCTGATAACAACACAGGTACTGGAGTAACTCATCTCCAGGCTTCCATTAAGATTTTCCACTCGTCTAAAACAAACGTTCGGCCTGTAATAGTGGACTTAGAATTTTAAAGCAACGTTTTTCTACATTATACGAGCAGCTGAAATGAACTTATAAAATTTACGAAGGAATTACAAACCACTGTATAGTGTAGCAGAAATATAATTCGAGTTTGATATTACTACATTTATGCCACCACTATGTCATTCCGACTTGACTCGTGGGGAATAATTAGGCAGCTTTAAGAATCTGCTACTATGAATTGCTAAGCACATGAGTGGAACACAACAGAAAAGCAGAACTGAGCATCGAGAGTAACTTCATGATAGAAAATGTATATTTAATATACGAAAGCAAACTACAAAAGCCGACGTAAGGAATCTACATATCCATTCTGAAAAGAAATGCTATTGCATGATGAAGGCCCTTTCTTCAACCAAGTGATTTGGAGTCTACAAACTCATCGCCACGAAGCCTAATCCAGGGTTGTCCAGAGAGAAAGATGTGCGTGGTCATTGGAAAGGTGTTCGAGATGGGACGGAGAGGAGTTCGTTCACTGGTTCGAGACCGAGGCAGGTCATTTGGCAGTCTGGAATTGAGCTTCGATCCGAATGGGAATATACATTCACGTCTTGAAGCCATCTCAATGTAGCTGGAAGACCTTTTATTATGTAGATAGTAGATGTAGAAGTATATGTAGATAGTTGTTATTTCACCACATTTTTTAAATATTGTAACGTGCCACCCCTCCCTAGTGGCACTTCCGTTAACTGGATTACGGTGGGTAGTAAGCACAACACAAATTGTTCCTTTAAAGAAACGTATTAGCTTTATGGCGGGCCAGAAAGGTACACCACACAAATAGCAAATACAAGCAATTAGTATCTCACTCTAGCTTCCTCTTGTAGGGAACACTTGCCTTTCACATGTCAATAAGCCACAGAAGTTAATCCCTCCTAATGAGTCCGGTGGTCTTGACAGAACTACCTGCAACACTTCCTTGAATACGCAAGCTACCGTTATTTACGATAGCCGGTCACTCACCACTACACTCTGCTTCGCTGTCCGCTGGCTAAGGAAAAATCCCCCGTTGCTTTCACAGTTCACCACACTAACAACTGTCGCTCAGGTAAAAGCACGCACTAGCTCGAAAAACACTGTCCACCCCGCTTGCCAGGTGGCTCTTATATTGCAGGCTGGTGACTCAATAAATGCTTCTAGACCTGTCCAGGATTCACGGCTTCTCGAGATTTCCATCACTGGCTGGGTCACGAATATTCTGGACCATCCCTTTTGTCCTAGTAGCCCTGTTGCATAAGACGCACGTAATACACTCAGGCAGAGCACAGCCCGGGGGCAGTTGTGACTCATGCGGCGAGGCGACGAAACAAACTCACTGGCGTAACAATATGTTGAAGGTGAACTATGGTTGACTATGACGCTTCTGTCATTTTCAACTATTAGTTTACTAAGATTTTGGTTCGACTACGAATGCATCTTTAGTCAGTTTTTGTTAGTTTTAGATATTCATGTATTTCACATTTTTGATCGCCGTCATTTAAATTGTTGGCAGTAAGATTCGAAACTTGTCATCAGTTAAGAAGATTTGCGTTAGTGGAAGACTACATTTCTAAAGAAGATTGCGATTAAAAGAAAGGTATATTTTGATTGTATAAAGGAACATTCTACAATGTGTTTTACAAGTTGCGTGACATTTTGGCTCAGTATTATCTTCGATGATACTATATGAGGCAGAGCACTTTGAATGATTAAATACGCTGATTAACAACATGGAATGGAATCAAGTGAAAGTTTTGAATTTTGTATAAATAGTATTTTGATAATTGTGAGAGGATAGTTATTTTTAGCCTATTTTCAGTTTGAACAAAAATAGGCATATGAGATCACTTTTTGTCCGTGTGTGTGTGTGTGTGTGTGTGTGTGAGAGAGAGAGAGAGAGAGAGAGAGGTGTGTGTGTGTGTCCCTAATAACGTCTAAACGGCTGGAGCGATTTCAATGAAACTCAGTAAGTTCATAGCACTATTCTGGAAGACCCCGACCGTGCCCTTCAAATTTTGTTACGTCTCACCAATCCAACATGGCAGATATGCGAAATATTTCACCAGCATTCAATATCTCCGAAACTATTCCCGATATCACCCTGGAATGTTTTACGGTGATAAGCGGAACTACTATAAGTTCACCTATGCGACTTTTGAAAGCCTGGTAACTACAAAACCAACATGGCGGCCACGCGAATTTGCGACTTTTAAATTGACGTTTCTCCCGATTTAACCAACCAAACGCATTAAAACGTGGTACAGTATATGTTTATACACATTGTAATGCACCGACATCTAACTTCGTTCAATTATTTACATAACCACAAGATGGCGGATGTGCGAAATATTTCACCGGCATTCTATATCTCTGAAACTATTAGCGCTATCAGCCTGAAATTTTGTACGAAGATAAAGGGCACTACTGGAAGGTCATCTATAAGACTTTAAAAAACCGGTTAACTACAAAACGAATATGGCGGCCAAGCGAAGTTGGAAATTTTAAATAGACCTTTCTCGCGATTTAATGTTCCAAACGCAATGAAATCTGGCACAGGAAATGTTTATACACATTGTAATGCACTGGTATCTAATTTAGTTCAATTCTTTAAATAAACTCAAGATGGCGGTTGTGCGTATTTTAAATTAAGTTTTTATTTCTTGTGTCGTAATCATGCGATCGAAGTGAAAGTTTGAATAATGAACCTACGCAATAATTTTCCTTTAATGGTACATGACTCTATGGCCTATACATTTAACAAACCAACATGGCGACCATCCGAAATATTTAGACGGCTCTGAATATCTACGAATCTATTATAGCAATCAAACTGAATTTTTTAATGTTCATAGGGGCTATGAACATAAGTTCATCTATAGGACTTTAAATAACCTGATGATCACAAATCCAATATGGCAGCGACGCGAAATATAAATATTCACATGGACGTTTCTCGCAATTTAACCATCCGAGTGCAGTGAAACTTGGTACAGTAAATCCTTATACGAATGTTAATCCACTGGCATCTATTTTTTTTCAATTGTTTCCATAACCACAGGATGGCAGCTGTGCGAAATTTTAAAATCTCCTTGTTACTTCTTGTGCCCTAATCATGCGATTGAAGTTTGAATGCTACATGTATATAATAATCTTCATGTAACAGTACATAACTCTAGGACCTACATAAATAAAATCCAACATGGCGACCATCCGAAATATTTAGTCGGATCTCAATATCTACGAATCTATTACAGCAATCAAACTGAAATTTTGTACGTTGATAGTGGTAATTAACATAAGTAGGATATATGAAAATAGGCTGTATATTTCTTCACGGAACTACTTGTTTAAATACGTCTGCAGTGATGATTTGTTGGTTGGGAGATATTTCAGTTTCCAGTTTTCTTTCAGTCGAGACCATTGCTTAGTCTTTCTTGACATCGTTCTTTTTCTAATGGTTTTATTTAATCAAATTCATATTTGGAATAATTTCCATGGCGTAGGATTGAGCGATACTCACGAGAGGCTGACATATAACAAATTAATTATGATATCGTAATGGACCATTATATGGTAATTACATTTCTTTTATGAAATGAATAATAATGATGTAGAGACATTCTTCAAAAATCTTAAACATTAATAATAATAATGAGTATAACGACACATGATTATTCATAGTTATAAATTGGAGTTTAAGGACTTTCTGAGTGGTAAAGATATGTAAAGCACAGTTATTTGAAGCTATTGTTGTGATGAAATTTGTTAATACAAGTTAAATGTAACCTTATTGAAGTAGTAAATTATCGTTGGACATTTTAAAATATTGTGGAGTTATGCATAAAATAATCCTAAGTATAGTGAGAATAGACAGTGATGATGAATTTATAGAAATGTTGTGCGAGCTTGTTAACAGTCGCTTGGTTATTTAGGATTTGAATTTAATCGTGAAGGAACACGGTTATTGCTATGAACTGATGTTTAAAATACTACCCACAAATGAGTTTCACAAATGGATATTTAAAATAATGAAATTGATTGTTGAATATAAATCATGTTATAGTATTAATACTCGACGTAACTTGAAACTTAAATAATGTTAAAGATTGATAATTGTATATATTACCTAACCGATCAAGATTACCACTTTTGATATACTTGATTGTTCGTCAAATGAGACATGACTTGTCGTAATAATGAAGTATTTGAAATGGAGTCAATTCAACTGGAAGACGTGAATAATGGCTAAAATTACACATGAGCAAGATTGTACATAAATGTATATGATAATTTCCTTGGATATAATCTACGTGAATAAAATCGAGCAAGGTTGTGCTCAATGGGAATTATTTGTGATATGTAATGGAAGTTATTACGACAGATGCAAGTAATCATCAGTACCGATATTTAGAAGACATGAGTGATACATATTTCTTTGATGTTTGACTGTCATCATACATAATTTCTACGTTGCCTTCGTTCAATAAACTATTTATTTTATTTTAAATTTTATCCTGATCTAGTGATTTATATTAATGACAGAATGTGTTAGGAGGACCAGTGTGTAACTTTTTCCCATCGTTAGTAGATTCTCGAGCTAACTTTGAGCTGGTTCAATCTTGTTCTTTTCCTGTGATGCTTTCTTAACGCATCCTTTTAACTATGTGTGTTCCTATCCCTGTTTGATCCATGCTGGTAGAATTTTGGTTTTTTTCCTAGCCGGGTACTTCCAGATTCTGCGATCCAGCTGTGTATTCGGATTTCAACAGGTAAGACCACGAGAATACGGATACACTACCGTCCCGGCATTTGCCCGAAGACGAAGTGGGAAACCACGGAAAACCACTTCGAGGAAGGCTGAAGTGGGAATCAAACCCCCTCTACTCATTACGACCACCCGAGGCTGAGTGTACCCCGTTCCAGACCTCATACCACTTTTCAAATTTCGTGGCAGAGCCGGGAATCGAATCCAGGACTTCCGGGGTGGCAGCTAATCACGCTGACCACTACGCAACGGAGGCGACTATAATTTTTATATTAGTATATCATATTGTAGCACTATCTAGAGTGCTCAGACCGAGCGGCCGTGCAGTGCCAAGCTCACACGTCCAAATGGTTCCTTATGAGCGCTGCAAATGTGGCCTATAGTACTGAAATAATACATACTAGATGAAACCCGTCAAAACATGACGGACAATGGAAAACAAAATTACTGAAGAAGCTTCTTATATAAGTTACATTCTGTGTACGATTACTTTTTAGCACTATCACAACTTTAAGGGCGTCAAAAGATAGCACTCTCAGCATTGCAACATATTGCTGGTCATGACTGAAAACGTGATGAGGTAAATCAAGAGTTTCTCCTTGAGCTTGATTGATTGTGATAAAGTATGCCGAGCGAATAGGACATTGTTGCCTATTAAAAGAAAATGTACTGTACCTGCAAGTGTTTTATCGGGAGGTGTTAAATCAAGTCGTAGGATTTGAGCTCTCTGCCTAATATTACTGAACCTATTATTATCCGAATCCAAGCAATTTCTTGCATATTTCTTACAATTAATATATTACCATATATGAGTCCTTCGGAAACGTTCCGATTTCTAAGGAGCATAACTATGGCTCAAACGTTCGGAGTATGTGGAGGCGAATCACTTAATTCCAAGGAATTGAAAAATTCAATAATAGGGAAATGAAGTAGCTGGCTTTCATCTTTAGTATCCAATCTGTTAACGCTGATGTATGTGTTTGAACTACTGGATATAAGTTCAATGACTTTTAAATTTGTTGCAGCTTGGCAAATATTTTATATTCCAGCAGATCAATTTTACCCTGGCAACAGTAAAGACCAAAGTAACCATGCGTAGATTTTACGCAAGAGAAATACAATGTAGAATAATGTTTACATTTGATCTTCAAAGACCTTACAGTACACTGTACTGCATAATATAAGGAATTGTTTCTGAAATGGCCTATTTATATTGGATTTTAAATGTGGCTTCGTATTATTCGATAACACTACAGTGTCCTGCAATAACGGAGCCGCTAAATATTAAATGGCAAATAATACTTCAATTGCCGACATCAACTGCGTAGTTAGACTCAGTACTCTAAACAAATAATCATTAAACAATTGTCTTATACAATGAAGTTCAACATGACCGTCCAGAGACTTTCATACTCAAGTTGGTTGGTGAGGAGAATGCAATTAGACTGATCGCTTAAAATAAATTCCGTATTGTTCCTGCCAGCGAAATATTTTGCAATATCTTGAAAATGAAGCTCAGAATGACGTTCTTCATTTTGTTATAAACAGTACGAAACTGCTCTAAATAAGCAATTTCCATCACCTGTTATAGGTTATGGCAGTACATTTTGCAGGGGAACATAGAATCACTTCGCCAACTACTGGAATGACCATAGGCCTATACTCAATACTCACTTCGGCAGTCACCCTAATGGAGGCAGTTTTTGAATTCTATGTCCCGTGCATGTCAAAAATCGTATTAACACATGGAAGCCCACCCATTCTTGGCTATCGCCTCGGAGACACGGGTTACATTTCCTGCTCTGCCAAGAATTTAATTCTGGTCTGAGGGCAAAAACGGGGCACATTCAGTCTCTTGAGGTATAACTAAGAAGAGAAAGGTTTAATTCCCTCCTCGACAATCTTGGATGTGGTTTTCCGTGGTTTCCAGCTTCCACTCAAGGCAAATACCCGGATGGTTCCTAACTTAAGGCCTTGGCCGTCTCCTTGTCATTTCCCTTCTTAATTACAAATACACACAGTAATGCAGCCATCACAATAACACAGGTAATCAGAGAAAATTTTACACATACACACCAAAGTACACGGGGCTGAGTGACCACGATGTTAGAGCCCTTCAAACGAATTATGTTCTTCAAGTGTCTCTCATGGCGAAAGCAATTGTGGACACGCGCGAGTGCCTGGAAAACTACTTTTTTCTTTAATAATTTAAGAGTATATCGACGATGCATAATTATAACTTTTAGTCTAGGACGCCTCCGTGGCTTAGGCGGCAGCACGCCGGCCTCTCACCGCTGGGTCCGTGGTTCAAATCCCGGTCCTTCCATGTGAGATCTGTGCTGGACAAAACGGAGGAAGACAGGTTTTTCTCCGGGTACTCCGGTTTTCCCTGTCAACATTTCATTCCAGCAACATTCTCCACTATCATTTCATTTGTCATTCATTTAATCATTGCCCCAGAGGAGTGCGTCAGGCTTCGGCAGCCGGCACAGTTCATATCCTCGCCGCTAGATGGGGGCTTCATTCATTCCATTCCTGACCCGGTCGGAGACTGGAAGCAGGCTGTGGATTTTCATTTTCAGTCTAGGACGCTAATAACTTGTCCACCGAAGCATTGGGAAGAAATTGCAATACCAAGGTACATAAACAACATAGCCTACACATTCAACTGTCAGTTAGTTCTTCAACATTTCCCTTCTTAAATATTCCCCTCCTTTATAATTCTCCATCACGTGAAAAAGCGCCATGTCTTGTGTTTTAAATATATCGATGCAATGGTGCTGCCATCTGTTGTCAGTTACTGGAACTGATTGCAGATATTCAAACGGCGTATTGTCATGCAATGGTAAAACGGAAATGAAACGTATTGAGAGGGAATGTAGAAATATGTATCTTTAACTGACATAAAACGTTACTAATACTCCTTGATAAATCAATATTTAACTAACACGTGAAAACGAGCCATGTCTTGTGTTTTAAATATATCGATGCAATTGTGCTGCCATCTGCTGTCAGTTACTGGAACTATATGGGCAATGTACTGCCATCTGTTGTCAGTTATAGGAACTGATTGCAGATATTCAAACGGCATATTGAGGACAACAGTTTGCTCTTTTGATCACATGCTGCAATGCAATGGTAAAACGGAAATAAAACGTATTGAGAGGAAATGTAGAAATATGTATCTTTAACAGACATAAAACCTTACTAATACTCCTTGATTAAACAATATTTCAGTGGTAAAAAATAAAAATACTGGCGAGAGCTGGGATCGAGCCAGTGCTCCTTGGAACCACAGTCAGTCACCTTAATCACATAGCTACTCGCGCACACTTGTTCAATAGCAGACGCAACCGTTCACTATATTCAAAAGCCGCTGTCTGAAGGAAATAATCCATTTCATTATCCCAAAAAATCAATGTTGCACATTCGTATACGTTCATACTGTTATTAGATTTTATTGTCAGAACTTGGTTAATGTATGTTTTCAATTACATGGAAGCTTATTAAATAACTTACATTTTAATGGACTTCTCACCGCCATTTTGTCATGAGCCCAGGTGGATTGTGCGCATGCGTAAGGGACAAGAATTCTGCTATTTTGTATATTAATTTAAAAATATACCGTAATATATTTGTTTATTTTAGAGACACTCTGCAAATCTAGAGGCCAAGAGCTTTCTTCAGAGTGCTCTACGAAGTAAATCGGTTCTGTCGTTCTCTCAATCTCGTGGTAACAAAAATCACCTTACTGTTTTAAATATATAGATGCTGATTATATTTCTTTGTCTGTCTCATAAACTCGTATTTTCTTCTTCAGGCAAGGATATAAAAATAAATTATGAAGGGGAGATGCAATTCTGCCTGGCGAAATCCACCCATCCCTCTGACTATCTCAGCGTCCCTTTATTCTGCAGACAAAGGGATAGTTTCTCACAGTCGATTGAAACCTGTGACACTTAGCACCAATGGTCCGTGAAGTGGTCTTATAGCTGGGATTGGTAAATACAAGAGCAGATAGATTAGACTGGGACAACCTTCACACAAAGACCACAAGCAACTCATGCTATGATCTGTTCAAGCTGAAACCTGACGCATTACCATCACATAAAGACCCCCATGCAGAGATGGTAAAGAGAACAAAATTAAATTAAAATTGAGTCAAATAAGATGATTTAAACACACAAATCCTAGAATAATATTATGTGTGAAGAGGAATTAAAATAAAAGTATTTTAATTGGAACAGTATTGAAAGGAACGAAATTAATCGCGATTAGTAGAGCTGTATTAAAGAGAAAATGGTTTAGTCAATGGAATTCGAAGAGGAATTACATTAGGAATGGAATGTGAGGAATGAAATGCAAGTAGTCAAATGTAAGGAGCGAAGTGTGTTAACGAAACCATTTCGTGAATTAAAGCCAATGAAATTCGGAATTAAATTATATCTGGAATTAAACTTGTTCATGAAATTTAGTGCGAAATTAAAATGAGAGTGATATTAAGGAATAAAATGTGAGGAGTGAAATGTGAGTAATAAATCTTCATTCACAATAAATAAGAAAACGAAATGCACGGAGTGAAACTTTAAGTGAATTAAATCTGGAATGAAAATAATTCATGAACTCGGAATAAAATTATATGTGGAATGAAATTAAATGTTGAACAGGGAATGAAATTAAATGAGGAAAGAAATTATACCATGAGGTTGGAATTAAATTAAAATGTGGAATAAAATTAAGTCCTGAGGTCGGAGTGAAATTAAATGTGGAATTGAATAAAATTCGCAGGTTGATTGGAATTAAAGGAATGAAATTAAATTTTGGGGTTGGAATGGAATTAAATGTGGAATGAAACTAACTCCTCAGGTCGGAATGAAATTAAATGTGGAGTAAAATGACACCTTGGAGTCGGAATGAAATTAAATGTGGAATGAAAGTAAATCCTCGGGGGAGGGGGGGAATGGAATTAAAAATGCAATAGAATTAAATCTTGGTGCCGGAATGATATTGAATCTCAGAATTGGAGTAAAACTAAATGTGGAATGAAATTAAATCCTCGGGACGGAATGAAATTGAATGTGGAATAAAATTAAATCCTAATATAGCAATTAAATTAAGTCTTTGAATCGGACTGAAATTAAATGTGGAATGAAATTAAATCTTGAGGTTGGAGTGAAATTAAGTTTTGAGGTCGGAGTGAAATTAAATCTTGAGATCGGAGTGAAATTAAATGTTGTGGTTGGAATGAAATTAAATCTTGAGGTCGGAGTGAAATGAAATGTGGAACTCAATTAAATCTAGAGGTCAGAGTGAAATGAGTTGTGGAACTAAATTAAATCTTGAGGTCGGCGTGAAATTCAATTCTCACAATTTAATTCTATTCAGACCGTAGTGAAATTAAATTCAAACAATTCAATTATATTCCGGTCGGAGTGAAATTAAATTCATACAATGTAATTATATCCCTGTTGGAATGAAACTGTGAAAAAACATTTAATTTTATTCCAGCCAGAGTGAAATTAAACCCAGCGCATTAATTCTAGTCTGGCCGGAGTGAAATTGAATTCAATTTAATTCTATTCCTGCCGGAGTGAAATAAAATCCATACAATTTAATTCGAACGATTATTTATTTCTATTGCGGCCGCAGTGAAATTAAATCCATGCAATATAATTATATTCTTGGTAGAATGAAACTGTGAATGAACATTTAGTTCTATTCCGGCCGGAGTTATTAAATGCATACACAATCATACCAACGAGCATTTCATTCTATTCCGACGTGAACAAAATAAATCCATAGAATTTAATGATGTTTGAATATGAAGCGAAATTCAATCCATAGAATTACGGTTGTCGCATCCGTGGCGTAGTGGTCAGCAGGGTTAGCTGCCGGCCCGTAGATCCTGTGTTCGATTCCCGGCTCTGCCACGAAATTTGAAAAGTGGTATGAGGACTGGAACGGGGTCTACTCAGCCTCAGGTGGTCCAAATGAGTAGAGGGGGTTCGATTCCCACCTCAGCCATCCTCGAAGTGGTTTTCCGTGGTTTCCCACTTCGTCTTCGGGCAAATGCCGGGATGGTACTGAGCCAGTATTTTGCATCGAATTGGAACCTGGTCATATTAGAAAGGCCACAGATGACATTTTTATGGCAACATTTCAACTACCAGCAGCAACGGAGACTTCGTGACGCTCGCTTAGGAGCGGTACCAGCAACCCGCATTACAAATCTCGAACACTTGTTTTTGTCTGAGGTACGGTTATTGCTTGCAAAATGGATGCCGTGCAAACATGACTGCAATATAAGCTGCTATGAAGTAATACAGAGATCATAGAAGGGATCGACTAATGACAAATACATTATTTTTCATGTAGAAGCTACTAGAGAATGATTTTGACTTTATAAATGCACATTTCAGAATACCAGGTGATAATCGCAATCACTCTGCGTATATATCGACTATCATATCGTTTGAACCCACGAGCATTGTGGGTAGACCGACAGTCAGTCTGAAATATCTCGCCCGAGAGAGGTATTCATTCGTGGGCAATACTTCTCTAGAATCAGCCAAGAACGTGTACGCAGGCTTGATTGGAAGTAGGCAGATCTAGTGATATTTAAATTTGTGCGAAGTGAACATAGTCCGGTACACTTCTTGACTTGCTACAGCAAGGCGCGAGTGTCGAAACACATCGAAAGAACGAATATCTCATTGTGTTTGATATGAGTGCTATGAATGTGAACATAGTTTTTCATATAGACTGCTTATATTCTACTGCCATTATGAGACTTTTCAACATTATAGTACGGTCAATATATACTGCAGCAATGAACACTGATATTATATTGTGTGGAAATACACTTCGATACACTACAGTCATGATGAAGGAATACTAAATGGATAACGGGAATGCAGCATCTTAGCAGAATTGATCATTTGGAATGATTATCAAGCTCAACTATGGATTTCAATAACAGACTGTTGTATAAAAAGAGGTTGAAGGCAGTCTTGAGATATTGACATTACATTTGTACTTCTACAATATGAACAATCAATGGCAATTTCAACAAGGCTATCGAGCAAACCTTATACATGTCGGGGCGATGAACTTTACAACGCGGCAGCTGTTTTGTCGAGCCGGTTGGTAACGGGTTCGATTCTATGCAGTTCCAGGCGGTACGAGGAATAAGCAACGTGAAGGACAAGGGTTCAGTCCCTACCAGGAATGTGTGCTTCAAACATCCTTTTCCATTTTCATCGAGATGACTACGAACAAGGTAGCTGGAAACATTGAATATTAGTAGACAGTATGAATCAGTCATACTTTAGAATGTTCTTCTTTCACCAATTTTTATTATGTAGATAGAAAATGCATTCGAGGGCTAGACTTGATACTTTTATCACTTCTGTCCGAGCATGTATTTTATTTGTAGTTAACATTAATATTAATTGTGATGTTATTTTTAAGGCATTACTTTTTCTTTTTCTAAATTTACTTTGGCATTTAATAGAGCATTATATTCGGTTGTGAGGACACGATTTAAGAAGAGACAGGGCCAAGACTGCGGTAAATTATATGACTAGTTAATTCCGTTTACTATTAGAAGGTAGACAATGAAACAAAACTGTGGTTTCTAATTTTCCATATACTCAACATCTGTACCCGGTTCTATCCCACCGGTGGGGTAGAACTGGGTGAATTGACATTTTTTGTAATTTTTATAATAATAAACAGAATGACTCTCTCGTTTATTGATGATGGCTATATTATGAAATAAAACTATTCAACGATAATGTATGCAGGTTTTAATAGTTATCTGAAAATAAACATAGCTTCAGGAGGCTGTCGAAGTCTAGCCACCCGGCTTTACCCCACTTTCCCCTACAGACATCACAGTGACACTGGTTATGAGACAAATTCCACACACCAACACAAATACACGGGGCTACATGACCACGATGTCGCAAAGCCCCCAAAAGAATCAACAACATCAACTATAGAACACTATGCTAATCGAAAGTACAATTCTAGGCTGGGGTGTTGCTAATTGATTTCAATGTCTACGGACATCTTGATCATCAACCATGTGCAGTGGGTGTATATTGGATTTGTCTGATAACCAGTGGTTCTGTGTACTTGTTACTGGGGGCGAGGTGGCGCGGCCGTCAAGCTGTTGGCCCCTCACCACGGCTAACCGGATTTGATTCCCGTTCAAATCATGTGAGATTTTCAACGTTAAATTGCATGTCCGGTGGTTCGGATTCCACGTAAGAAAGAGGTCCCGTGGCTCATGAATGCGAGATTAACAGTCACGTAAAACTACAAACTTTCTTACTTCTTTATTTGTGACTGCAATTCTTAACATCAGAGTTCGACTAGGTGTCCTAGCACTTGAAATAAAATACTTTCTGAGGAAGAACCACCGTCAGTGCCGGTATTCGAAGCATTGATCTCCCGACTTGCTGCAGCTCCCCATCGTAGTCATCGTACGTGACACAACGCCCACTGCGACACCGCGGGGTGCGAGCAAAGTGCATGAAGAAAACAATCATCATTGGAATTTTGCGGTGGAAGGACAAATCAATATTGGTGCTGTATGGCAGATCCGATTCATTCTAGTGGGATGATGGATTTTTGTAGCAAGAATTTAAAATTCAAAGCGGGACAGTACATTGAATATATATCGTTCATTTAAAACCTGTGTGCTCATTCTGACAGAGAATTATGAACTAAAGCAAAATGAATCACCGGGGAAGGTTTGTTGTGGGATTTACTACAACAAGGGTTGAATCTGATTAACATGACTCAAACGATTAAACCAATATAGGTCTACCTGTGATGAAAACCTGAACTTTTATCATTCATAATAATAATAATAATAATATTCCTAGCATTATGCCATCAAAAAGCACAATTGGGTAGCAGAAATGAACAGGTTGGATATTAACGATATAGAACAATCCAAGCCATAGAAAAGGACGGACTGACGAATGATAAAATGATAAAAAGAAGTCAGTACAGGAAGAAGAGGCATTGGTAATGCGTATGAAATGAAGCGGACTAATTCCATACGTAACTAACATTATGCCAATTATACTACAGTAGAAACGCGCTTATCCGAGGTAATTGGGACCGAGGGTGGCTCGGATAGCAGAAAAGTCGGTTAAGAGGGAATGTGTAGGGAATCGTATTTAATTGAACGAATCATAAAACAATAGCGCACAAAACGATGCAACGTGTGTATAAACGTCGAAATACAGCTAGTCGAGAAAGCGAAGCAACACGCGGTGACGCAGAATTTCGAGTAGCCTAAAGATCAACGAACGGCTCCGATCCCAGCCGAAGTGCGTCTATATGGACTCTCCCGCACACTCAACTTGAGGGGTGTTGGGCTAGTTCGTTACTATCGCTACTAGCAGCACGTACTATGAATTATAACGCTAATTTAATTGTTACAAAATTACGTTGACAAAATGAGTGCCTCGCTTAACACGGAGCCTCGGATAAGCGGGTCTCGGTTAGGCGGGTTTCTACTGTATTAGCTTCATCCATTGTTTCGAATTCAGACTTTACCTCTTTTTCTTCACTACTTGTTCGCTAGCTGTTGCACACGTCGTGGACATAATAGCTATCGTATGAACTACATATAATATCAAGCTGCAACTCATTCTTAGAACAATATCATTACTATTATTATATTTTTATAATAATTCTTCTTCTTCTTTATGTGTCATCTCCTCTCAGGAGGTTGGCAACCATCATAGAGACTCTTGCTTTAGATGATGCAGCACGAAACCGCTCAATAATGGAACAATTGAACCAAGTTTTTAGATTATCGATCCATGAAATGCGTCTTCTTCCTGGTCTTCTTTTGCCTTGTAGCTTCCCTTGAATGACCAGCTGCAGCAGATGATATTTCTCTCCTCTCATCACATGACCCAGATACTGCAGTTTTCTAATTTTTACAGTTTTTAATATTTCCTTTCTCTTATTATTGTAATTATTATTATTATTATTATTGATACCAGTGTCAGTAGCTACGCTAGCGTAGCTCAAAGCCATGGGGTCAAGTTATCTCCGACCCCACGGCGTATCCGTGGTCGTCAAATCGTGCACACGGCCAGGATGACAGCTGTAGCAAGTCTGGAGGTCACAGTTTTAAATTCTGGCGGTGATGGCGGCTATCATGAGTGTGTTTTCGCCGGGTTTTTCTACACTTCCTGTAGGAAAATGCCGCGATAGTACCTTACTTCAAGTTCCTGGACGCCTGCCCAACTCCTGTCTCGAATACAGTTACACGCACTACTACAGTCATCACAGGAATACAGGTTATCGGACCATTTCAACACACACACAACTACACGGGGCCGATTACTAAGAAGGCCTAAGTTCCTCAAATGATTTTATCACAACAACAACAACAACAATCACAAATAATGTATCTCCGGAATCGGAATGAAGGGGTTAGAGCCACTTAGTCGGTCGTCCTTGAAATGGCTTTCTGCTGTTTCCCATATTCACTCAATTCAAATGGCGATACAATGCCTCCTAATAGGCCACGGTCACTTCCTTCCAACTCATTGCCCAGTTACATTCATCTTCATTCATTTCAACTCTGAAGAGGCTGGCGTCCGCCTCGTGGCGTAGGTGCTAGCATTCTTGGTTGTCACCGCGCTCTGCCAAGACATTCAATTCTTGTCTGAGGGCTGGAACGGGCTACAATCAGCCTCTAGAGGCAAAACTGAGAAGAGGCGTGTTCGATTCCTACCTCAGCCATCCTGAAGTCGTTTTTCGTAGTTTCTCAATTCTACTCCAGGCAAATGCCGGGATGGAACCAAACTTAAAGCCACGGCCACTTCCCACCCAAATCCTATCACAATCTATACTAATATGATAAAGCTGAAGAGTTTGTTTGTGTGTGTGTTTAAACGCGCTAAACTCTGGAACTACTTGTCGGATTCGAAAAATTCTTTTTGTATATTATAGCCAGATTCAAGAGGAATAGTTTAGCCTATGTAGCATTAGGCTACACCTCTCAGATCACCTTAAAGATTGATTTTAGGAAGATTTCATTAGAAAGCTAACTATTGCAATGGGTACCATGTTTCGACTTCCGGAAAATTTCGACATATCTTCGCGTTTCACATCCCCCAGACCCCAAAACCACCGTCAGTTCAAAAGTTTATATATAATTTATGTATATATGTATCTATCTATCTATCTATCTATATATATATCAGTTTCTTGTGGACACGATAACTGCCGTAATTTTGCACCAATCACTTTGAATTTTTTACATAATATGTATCCCTATAAAATCTCGGTCGAGTTCGTTAATGGGAAAAATCGGTTTAAGGAGGTGAAATTGGGGGGCTTTTTTTCGAAAAAGTGAAATTTCGCTATAACTCTCTTAATACGTGAAATATCGAATCCATTAAAAGTTCATAATATGTGTCGGATAAGTGCCAAAAATTTATGTCAAATAAGTTTTTTGATAGCACCAACCATTGACCAAAGGGGTGGAAAAAAGTGGGTTTTTCGGGAAACATTAATCATATCTCTCTTAATAGGCACAATATCAAAACCGTGCAAAATGGAAAATATTCCCCTAGTAATTGCCTAAAACTTTTGTCTGAAATAATTTTTGATATGACCCACCATTACGCCAAGAGATGAGAAAAATGATTTCGGAATTTTAAAAAATGCCAAGTGCCATCAGAGGTTACCATAACAAGGCTTCTAAATTGATGAGGGATGATCTATCAGAGGTTGCCAAGACAACGCCATTGACAAGATCACATTCATTTTTAGCCTACTTTTCACACTTTTCAACAAGTAGTTCCGTGAAGAACTATACAGCCTATTTTCATATATCCTACTTATGTTAATTGCCACTATCAGCATACAAAATTTCAGTTTGATTGCTGTAATACATTCGTAGATATTGAGAACCAACTAAATATTTCGGATGGTCGCCATGTTGTATTTTATATATGAAGGTCCTTGATTTATGTACCGTTACATGAAGATTATTGTGTATGTGTAGCATTCAAACTTCAATCGCATGACTAGGACACAAGAAGTAACAAGGAGATTTGAAAATTTTGCACAGCTGCCATCTTGTGGTTATGGAAACAATTGAAATAAATTAGATGCCAGTGGATTAACATTCGTATAAAGATTTACTGTACCAAGTTTCACTTCACTCGGATGGTTAAATTGCGAGAAACTTCCATGTGAATATTCATAATTCGCGTCGCTGCCATGTTGGATTTGTGATCACCAGGTTATTTCAAGTCCTATAGGTGAACTTAAGTTCATAGCCCCAATGAACATAAAAAAAATCAGTTTGATTGCTATAATAGATTCGTAGATATTCAGAGAGAGCCGTCTAAATATTTCAGATGGTCGCCATGTTGGATTTTTAAATGTATAGGCCATAGAGTCATGTACCATTAAAGGAAAATTATTGCGTAGGTTCATTATTCAAACTTTCACTTCGATCGCATGATTACGACACAAGAAATAAAAACTTAATTTTAAAATTCGCACCGCCGCCATCTTGAGGTTATGTAAACAATTGAACTAAATTAGATACCAGTGCATTGCAATGTGTATAAACATTTCCTGTACCTGATTTCATTGCGTTTGAAACATTAAATCGCGAGAAAGGTCTATTTAAAATTTTCAAATTCGCTTGGCCGCCATGTTCGCTTTGTAGTTAACCGGTTTTTGAAAGTCTTATAGGTGAACTTCCAGTAGTGCCCTTTATCTCCGTACATAATTTCAGGGTGATGCCGCTAACAGTTTCAGAGATATAGAATGCCGGTGAAATATTTCGCACACCCGCCATCTTGTGGTTATGTAAACAATTCAACGAAGTTAGATGTCGGTGCATTATAATGTGTATAAACATATACTGTACCAAGTTTCATTGCGTTTGGTTGGTTAAATCGCGAGAAACGTCTATTTAAAAGTCGCAAATTCACGTGGCCACCATGTTGGCTTCGTAGTTACCAGTTTTTCAAACGTCCCATAGGTGAACTTCTAGTGGTTCCCTTTATCACCGTAATAAAATCCAGGGTGATATAGGGAATAGTTTCGGAGATACTGAATGCTGGTGAAATAGATTCGTAGATATTCAGTATCGTCAAAATATTTCGGATGGTCGCCATGTTGGATTGTTAAATGTATTGGCCATAGAGTCATGTACCATTAAAGGAAAATTATTGCGTAGGTTCATTATTCAAACTTTCACTTCGATCGCATGACTACATCACAAGATATAAAAACTTAATTTTAAAATTCGCACAGCCGCCATCTTGATGTTATGTAAACAATTGAACTAAATTAGATACCAGTGGATTACAATGTGTATAAATATTTCCTGTACCAGGTTTCAGTGCGCTTGGAACATTAAATCGCGAGAAAGGTCTATTTAAAATGTTCAAAATTCGCACCGCCGCCATCTTGAGGTTATGTAACCAATTGAAATAAATTAGATACCAGTGCATTGCAATGTGTATAAACATTTCCTGTACCTGATTTCATTGCGTTTGAAACATTAAATCGCGAGAAAGGTCTATTTAAAATTTTCAAATTCGCTTGGCCGCCATGTTCGTTTTGTAGTTAACCGGTTTTTGAAAATCTTAGAGATGGACTTCCAGTAGTGCCCTTTATCTCCGTACAAAAGTTTAGGGAGATACCGCTAATAGTTTCAGAGATATAGAATGCCGGTGAAATATTTCGCACATCCGCCATCTTGTGATTATGAAAACAATTGAACGTAGTTAGATGTCGGTGCATTACAATGTATATAAACATATACTGTACCAAGTTTCATTGCGTTTGGTTGGTCAAATCGCGAGAAACGTCTATTTAAAAGTCGCAAATTCGCTTGGCCGCCATGTTGGTTTTGTAGTTACCATGTTTTCAAAAGTCACATAAGTGAACTTATAGTAGTTCCCTCTATCACCATAGAAAATGTCAGGGTAATATCGGTAATAATTTCGGAGATATTGAATGCTGGTGAAATATTTCGCACAGCCGCCATGTTGGATTGGTGAGTCGTAACAATATTTGAAGGGAACGGTCGAGGTCGCCGGGAATAGTGCTATGAACTTTCCGAGTTTCATTGAAATCGCTCCGGCCGTTTAGATTTTATTAGGGGGGGGGGGGACACACACACGAATCACACACACACACACACACACACGGACAAAAGGTGATCTCATAAGCCTATTTTTTCAAAATTGAAAATAGGCTAAAAATGAGGAAAAAGTAGACTTATGACATATATCCGGGAAAATGTGAATATCCTTCTGTCTATCTGTCTGTCTGTCTGTCTGTCCTTCTGTCTGTCTGGCTGGCTGTGTGTGTGTCCCCCCCCTATCAACTCCTAAACGGCTGCAGCAATCGAAACCAAATTTAGTATGAGTAAAGATGTATACCGGAATATCTCAGGCCCATATTTGAAAAAGATGTCAGTGCTACCAACTGCTAAAAAAACGCACTAGAAATTTGAGCTCCATGTTGGATATCATGGAAGGTATACATGGGAGCTATTCTAAAATTGGCACAAATGTAGATAATACTATTTCAGTTTAATTTCCAGGTGGCCATACATGACAGTGTTGCCAAAATAATTTTAAGCCTTCTGATAAGTCCAATATTTAAATGCATATAACTTCTACACTATCAATTGGATTTCAACCAAATTTTGTATGTAATATGTGTACATAAACAGATATGACTGAGTGTATCCTTAAGAGCCACCAGGGCTGCCAACTGTTAAAAATTGCTCTCTATTTTGTATCCAAATACCAATATATCAGAAAGTATGCAAGCCGACAGCTTTAAACTATGCACACGTATATTACCTGACATTTTACATTAATTTGGAGTAACGTATATACGTCAGTTCTACCAACATGATTCTAAGCCTGCTGATAGGACCAATTTTTAAATACATGTAACGTCTATACCAACAAATGGATTTCATCCAAAATTGGCACAAAAAGATATAATATTTCAGATTATTTCTGACCAGCACTCGCATGACATTGTTGCCAACATGCTTTTACGTGTACTAATAGATCGAATTTCTAACTCCATGTAACGTCCTTTGGGGTTCAACCACATTTTGTATTCTGTACCTTAGGAGATGGAAGTAAGAATATATTCAGTCACCAGAGCTGCCAACTGTATTGCTCTATTAGGCTACATTATGCCTAGTATACCTTATTTCGAACTAATTAAGACATTTCGATATTACCCACTTAATTTCGTCATTATTCTAGATAAGTTCATATACTGTAGATTAATCTTTGGCATGAATCTTAATTTTAAGAAAAGTAGATTCTTTTTCATATTCATATCCATTAATTTATTTCCAATGGGTGGGGGGTGTCCCCCGGTGGCAAATTGTATATACATAACAAATAAATAATTATACATAACAATTCAATAACAATTATACAACAATTAAACTGGAGTATTTACACAAATAGTCAGCATTTTCTTAAACACACCTATATGTTTGGGAAAAGGCTCTAAGACTGCGGCAGGTAGAGAGTTCCAGTAATCAATGGCACGGTTTACAAAAGAATATTTACCATAATTTGTTCGCTGTGGTCGGCCCTTAACTTTGAAAGGATGATCGCTCCTACCCATGTAAGTGGGCTTTCCCAATCGTTTGCTAAGCTCACCCCATGCTGGTTGATTTGTATACGTATTGTACATAGCGCAGAGTCTAGATTTCATCCTCCTAGCCTCCAGTGATTCCCACCCAAGTTTCTTTAACATACGGCTCACACTGCTCCTGGGATTAAAGTCACTGAGCACAAATCTAGCGGCCTTTCTTTGTACCATTTCCATCTCATTGATGAGCCCTACTTGATATGGATCCCAAATCGCCGAGGCATATTCCAGAATAGGTCTTACAAGTGACAAATAGCCTAATTCTTTAGCAGAGGTACTACTTCCTTTTAATACCCTCATTAAAATGATAGTATAGAAGTTACATGTATTTAAAGTAGGACTTATCAGCAGGCTTAGAATCATGTTGGTAGCACTGACGTATATAAGTTACTCCAAATTAATATAGAATGTCAGGTACTATACGTGTGCAGAGTTTAAAGCTGTAGGCTTGCATACTTTCTGATGTATGGGTATTTGGATTAAAAATGAGAGCATTTATTAACAGTTGGCAGCCCTGGTGGCTCTTAAGAATACGCTCAGTCATATCTGTTTATGTATACATTGCACATACGAAATTTGGTTGAAATCCAATTGATAGTGTAGAAGTTATATGCATTTAAAATTTGGACCTATCAGCAGGCTTATAATCATTTTGGCAACACTGCCATGTATGGCCTCCTGGAAATTAAACTTTAATATTATTATCTATACGTGTGCCAATTTTGAAATAGCTCCCATTCATACCTTCTAAGATATCGAACATGGAGCTCAAATCTCAATTGCGATTTTTCAGCAGTTGGTAGCACTGACATCATTTTCAAATATGGCCGTGAGATATTCAGGTATAGATCTTTACGCCTACCAAATTTTGTTTCGATTGCTGCAGCCGTTTAGGAGTTGATAGGGGGGGGGGGACACACACAGACAGACAGACAGAAGGACAGACAGACACACATTTGCCCGATCTCATAAGTCTACTTTTTCCTCATTTTTGCAAAATGTGAAAAGTAGGCTAAAAATGAACCCCAAATGACAAGAAGTTTACCATCCCCATAAGACAGTAAAATGTTAAAAATATGCACAGAAAGACGAAAAAATGTTAACTAACCTCCAATTGTAAAATACTTTCTCGCAATAAATGAGGTCTGATCCTCCTACGAAAACCTGCATATTTTTCCTATTATAGCCTATCCCCTTGTTTGCCCGGTGAAATCTACCTCCGCCTTCCGGCGTGCCGAGAGGAATTTTTTGTTCAGTAATTGGGAAGAACAAGCACTCCCGAACAGCTTCAATAATACTTAAGTATATTGTTGCCTGGCAATGCGGGCTGCATCACGTCGCCCCTACCAGTGCTCTGGTGCAGAATTGTGAGCTGCTTATAAATTGCAGTCACGGGAAGTAATTAGTGCAAAAATATTTCTTAGGCCCCTTAAAACAGTTATCAACATGACAATAGTATGCCTTTGTATAAGGGCGATGGTGTTGGTGCAGTACATTGAGGTTAGGCTATCAGCTGCAATAAGCGTTGGTGCTTTCAAATTTACTTTCATGTATTCCGATCCTTATCCTTGAGCGCTCCAGTTCTGTAGTAGTATTCATTATCATCCATAAAACAAATAAATCCACCGGGCGAAGCCGGGCACTACTGCTATTTACATATACACACACTAGTACAGACATCACAGTGACACAGGTTACCGAACAAATTCAACACATACACACCCAAATATACGAGACTTCATGACCAAGATGTCGCAAAGCCCCTAAAGAATCAACAACAACAGGCTGGCGTTAGAAAGGCCATTCTCTACAGGTAAATGGGGATAATATTTCCTACATTATTACAATACTTATTTTCCTTATAGTAGTACCCCTATAATTTGTATGCACCCTTTCTATATCTTCATATAACGATCACATTTTCCTTGCCTCCTGATCTTCTGTTCAATTTGTCGCAGTTTACAGTTCCCCAGCCTGAAGGAATCCCACCCCGGCAATATCTCCCTGCTGAGCGCAATATACCCTGAAATTGGTTTCAAAGCCTCGTTGCTTGCATCTATTGAACAGAGATGTGGGAGTGGGAACGTCGTGTAGTGATGGACGCCGAATGCGATTTACAGCATAAACGGGCTATCTACATGCAACAGAGAGGACGAGATCTTGAACTTAGAAATACGGGATGTACTTGGTGAGCCGAAAGCGAATGCCATCTTATGGCTAGCAGCTGGAGCCATTCACTACAATCTTAGGCCTCTGGCTACCGAACAACCCTGTTGATTACCCTACCTGGTCTTCTGGATCATCTCCAGAAATAACGATGGAAACTCGTACAGCGAAAGTGTATCAACAATGCTTTTGGCAACTTTTTATATAATACGGGTGGTCATCAATGTGCTATTATGATTCTTGGTGTTTCTTTTCGGTTTTATGCTGTTGTATTTTTCTTTTTCAACAGTGGCTTCGGTGGCGTAGTTGGTAGCATGCTGAACTCCTGTGCCCAAGATAGCGGGTTCAAATCCTGCCGAAGTCGTCGGATTTTTTAAGAGCGTTAAAATCCTACAGTATGCCTTCCTTCGGAGGGGAAGTAAAGCCGATAGTCCCATGCCATAGATTTATGGCATGTAAAAGATCCTTCCACAGACTAAACTCGTGTGAAGCTAAATTTCTAGGTTAGATTTCGTTGGAACGCTCTATCAAAGTTCCAACGTTCACCACTAGGTATCAGTGACATCTCATAGCGAAAGTTGGAACTACTTGAAATTGAACGGAACGTGTAGCTCACCCCATGGACGCTTGAAGCAGCTACAGCCTTAGGCGAGCCAAACATGTCCGCGGACACTCCCGGCAGTAAATGCCATACGCTAAATAAATAAATAAATAAATAATAAATACATATTTTACCATTTCAAATGATCTTGTCGACCTGATCGTTATGATTCGGTCTACCGTTATGCGTTACCGTTACGAAGAAGAAATGTACTAAGGTTGCACTTGAGCGTATGACGTCATCATGTTGTTCAGTGCATATGCACCGAGTCTGAGTTTACTCCTGGGCTACGGCGTTATGCGATACGGAGACGGAAAGCGTATGACGTAATCATGTTGTCCAGGGCATATGCACCGAGTCTGAGTTTACTCCTGGGCTATGGCGTTATGCGATACGGAGACGGAGAGTGCGCGACGTCATGCAGCAGAGTGCACCTCCCGCTCTCCGTTCCCCGCGCGGGAAGCCTAAGTTAATGGGCATGGGGTCTGTTGCCTTTCTAACATGTGTAGCATTTGTAGCATTTGTAGCATTTCAAGCATGCGTCATTTGAAATGATATAAAGTCTAGTCTTTCAGACTGACTGTAACTTTTTTCATTTCAAAGACTGCAGTGATCTTTGAACATAACATTGAAGAGGGAATTATATTCAGCGATCAGTGTTTGTATCTGTCTTTGTAAATTAATAAATAAAAATATCAGTAAAAGAAATCAGTTTGGTCGAGCTGTAAGCGCTTCGTGTTAGGAAGTTCACACCAATAGCTGCTGTAGTTGTTTCATTTGAGGGGCTAGGACATCGAGGTAATTTAGCGCCTTATACTTTCGTGTTTGTGTGTGTGTGTGTGTGTGTGTGTGTGCGCGCAGAATGTTTCTGATAACCAGTGATATTGTGGTGTCTGCAGTAGTGTATATATTTTGTAATTAAGGTGTTTGTCCACTTCCTAACGTAGCGGCTAGCATTCTTGGCTGTCATGCCATAGGTCCGGGATCGATTCCTGGCTCTGCCAAGAAATTTAATTCTGGTCTGAGTGTTGTAACGACATTCGCTCAGCCTCGTGAAGTGAAACTGAGAAGAGGGGGGTTTGATTCCCATCTCATCCACCCTAGAAGTGACTTTCCGAGGTTTCCCACTTTTAATCCAGGTAAATGCCGGGATGGTTCCTAACTTGAGGCCACGGCCACCTACTTCCTCATACATGTGCATGAAAAATACACACTCAGCACAAATACACACACAAATACAGCACCACAACAACACAGATTATCACAAAAATTCAACACACCCAAGTACACGGGGCTACATGACCACCATGTCGCAAAGCCCCTAAATAAATTAACAACAAATAATTCATGTGAAGATTAGGAAGGAGGAGGCAGGAGATGCTGTGGCCTTAAGTTAAGAACAAACACGAAAATCCTCCTCCAGGATGACTGAGGTAGGACTCGAACCCATCTCTTCTCAGATTTACCTCACGACGCTGAGTGTACCCCCTTCCAACCCTTAGACAATAATTAAATTTCTTGACAGAGCCGGGAATTGAGCTCGGACCCCCACGGCGACAGCTAGGAATGTTAGCCACAACGCCAGGAGTCGGACTGACAGCAATAGCAGGACATCATTACTGGGCAACAAATAAACATCCTTCCATACTAATTCAAATGCAGACAATAGTTTTGGGGTGAAAATATTCAAATTAAGAACAGACAAATACTGCTTTCAAAAAATATAATCAGTAACTACTCTTACTAGAGAAACTCTGTTATATGTAAACCTTTGGATATGAGATAGGTTGTTTGGTTCCTCTATTTTAGGGGCTGCGACAACGTGGTCATGTAGCCCTGTGTACTTTGGGTGTGTGTAGATCTATCTGATAACCGGTGTGATGGCTAATTTAGTGTGTGTTATCTGTAATTCAGGTAAGGACAGCAGACGATCAATTTCAAGTACTTCCTACTTTTGCTACCAAATGCCACCGTCAACGACGCCTAACCGCGAACTTGGCTACTAGATGCCACCAAAATCAGCACCTGGCGACGAACATAGGAACTTAGAGCGTTAATCATCTCTAACCTACAAATTTTATCTTCTTACAATTGAAATTAGTGGAAGGTTCTGTTACATGCCATAAATCTACGACATGGGACCGCCGGCTTTACTTCCCCTCCGAAGGAAGGCATATTGAGGGATATTTAACGCTCTTAAAAATCCGAGAAATTCGGCCGGGTTGAACCCACAACCTATGGCATAGAACTCAGCATGCTACCAACTACGCCACTGAAGCCGCTGGATGTCAGATATAACTTATTTATTTATCGTATGACTTTTGCATGCAGAAACAAGATTGAAAGATGACAGAAAGTACTATATACATTATATACATAAATACACATGACAAGAAACAGCAACATATCTATATTTTTAAGTCCAAACTATCCAGCCACAGTATCACAGAAGGTGTGGCCTGAATAAAGTCCAGTGGATCACCTTCATAGGCCCGCAGTCTGCACTCGAATGCAATGTGTTGTATAGACTGGGAAGGAGCACCGCAGTCACACTGGGGGGACGGAACTTTGCCCCATCTGAACAAGGACTCTGCGCTGATTCCGGTATTAGTGCGGATCCTATTTAGAGCAGTCAATGTCCTCCTTGGGAGGTGAAATCCTGGAACTGGACTGTTTTTGGAAAGTAGAGGCCAAAGCAGGTGGTCAGTATTGAGAGTCCACTCTCCTTTCCATTCGTTGAATGGATTAAACTGGTTCTCAGTTAGTTCCTGTGCAAAAACAATTGGCGGATGTCTGGACTTCAGCCTGCCTCTCTGAAGATCCGGGATGTCATCGTGAATGGGAAGGTCCAAATTAGCCATGATCTTGTTATATTCTCTGAGAAGAGCGACTTTTCTCCGCAGGTGAGGTGGCATAATGTGGCTGAGGACAGGAAGCCAATAAGAGGGAGTGGGTCTAATGACTCCGCTGATCTTCCGCATGGTATTGTTGAGCTGGGTATCAATCAGTTTCACATGAGGACTATTTATCCATACTGGAGCATAATATTCAGCCACAGAGAAGACAAGACTTATAGCAGAACTCCTTAGGGTTTCTGCAGAGGCTCCCCACGATGTGCCACAAAGTTTGTCGAGGATGTTGTTGCGACTTTTTATTTTAGCTGCTGTATTCTCAAGGTGTTTTCTGAAAGAAAGGGTGCGATCAGATATAACTAATGCTAGTTCACAGGATAATTTAGCCTTTATAAAAATAAAGTAAACTAACGGATCCATGAGAGAACCCTAGCATGTGTATAAACCATTCAGCCGGCATTATTGCTATGAGGGCTCGACGCGACACAGCACGGGCAGGAGCTATCGTCTTGTTTATTTGTTTATGTTCGACCCTCACTATTATGTGTCAGAAAACTGTATCATAATGATGGTCATTATAACACTGTTTTTCATTACGATACAGTTTCGCCAGCCAATCAGAGCTCGTTCATTGACCAATTAGGTAAGGATACTTTCGCGCATGCGCTCAAAATGCAACATGTCGGACATAAACACAACATCGAACTATAATAAATTACCGACATGGAATACTCACCGTCCATATGTTCGCGTAAATAAACTGATGAATATGAGACAAGAAATAGCACTGTACCTTAATATCACCAACTCTAATTTCTACACAGCGCATTGCCTTCAAACGACTCCGGTGACAATATAACTGAGGGACGGCAGATGTAAACATATGGCCTGCATAATATGGCATTGCAAGCACACAGAGTGCATGCGCCGGTCGTTCAGAGATCTTGAAAGACAGAGATATTATACCCAGCGCTCGCTCTCCGATCACAAAATTCAAATGGCTGACTCTCAACAGATATTTATGAATATTTATGTTAAAACATATAGTAAAGTTATAATTATCGTCGAACATAAACAGTCGTATGCAACTCGCCTAAGTAGTAGGGAACTTCAGACTTTGAATATTGCGTAATCGCGATGACGTCATAGCCCTTTGGGTGACGTCATGGGCCCTTAGAGCGAGCACGTGGTCCAGGGGGGATCAGGTGATTGGTTAATGGCTAGGATGACCACCACGCCTTGTGTTCGCATGGAGAGGTCAGCTGTGTATCATGGCTATTAATAAAATTATTGATTGATTATTGATTTGTATTTAGGTATTTGCTCAAGGGAGTGGAGAGAGTCTTGGGTGTCGTAACTTTTTAAATGGGACTGTACGGGTGAGTCAGTCAACATAGCTGGCTCGCTACCAGCCATGCGGCGCGCAGCTGTTCTGTTTTTTTTTTTTTTTTGCTCGAGCCGGGCGGGCGGGCCGTGAGAGCAGCCCGCGCTCTCCACACATGTGGTGCACAGCTGTTAATGTTTTTTCCTCGCGCTTGCTAAATAAGTAAAGTGGTGTCGTAAAGCTAGAGTGTGTTTAAGTACACCATATATCACCAGAGCGTGGGAGTGAACTTGTGTTACTCGTTGTCGTCATGTTATGTCTGTTTAATTTAAATGATGTTAACATTTTTTGTGTTCCGGTTTGCCTCATGGTCTCAATCTGGTTACGCTGTTTTATAAGTCAAGTGTGAAATGAATCTTGGTGTGTTTGTTTTTAGATTCTTATCCGTCATTAGTCAAGTCTGTAATTTTTAATGAGAGAACGAGATTGGTTGTCGGTTCCCAGAGCTCCATGTGAAATGTTTAAAATAGCTTTTTGCTGCTTTAAGTTCATAGTATATAACACCGAGTTTTATATCATGATGCACTAGTTCACCATGGCTTTGTGCAGCACTTTGCTACAGAAGTTGGAGCGGCTGAAGGAGCTGAAACTATACGCAGAGCGAGCGGGGTCGATGGGATTTCATTTGATAATATCCGCATCGAAAGTTGAACAAAATATCATCCTCCAAAGCTTAAACGCTTTGGAAAAACAACTCTTAGACCATGAGATGATGGAAATTTTTCATCACCCGCAATACTGTCAGGAATTCTTTTTCAACGGGTTCACAACCAACATTTTGGAAGTCGTCATACAGCGACTGAGAATGTTCTCGTCAGAGGATGGTGGATTTTTGGACTCCTCCTCCTCCTTTAACGGAAGAAGAAGATGAGGAAACTCTGATTCCTTTTGACAGACTGAGGGTGGAGGATTATATGACTCCTCCACCTCCTCTATCAGAAGACCAAGAAGAAGAAGAAGAGTGTGACGAGCGTGTGGGAGAGGAAGAAGAAGATGAAGAAGTTCAGATTCTAAACTGAATGGACAGTGGACAGCGGTTTTTATTTTTATTTTATTCAAAATGTGAAGTGTAAATTTTTTTAAATATATATTTATTTTCATCATTTGTGGTTTACATCTAATATATAAAAGTGAAAGTCTGTATGTATGTATATATGTTGGTTCCGTATACAAATCTACACCGTTCCACCAATCTCAACCATATTTTGCATACACATAGTTTCGGACCCAGAAGGAACCACTGGCTACATGAATTTTCGATAGTCTTTCTCATTCTTCTGATTTTGGCCCTTTTCACTCAAAAACAGGCTAATCAAATCATAAAATATACTCATGAAGGAATGGCAAGGCAGATTGTTTCCATGGCAACATAGCTCAAGTCGAGACACGGCCGACTTGATGCCAATTGCGCTCAGCACTACCGGTATAGAAAATGAGGATCTTTACTTGAAATCCCGTTAGTTACTCAACTGCTCACACAGCACTGTCAACCGAGTTTAGCATAACAAAGACTTGACACTATCTTCTTTCTACTATATATTTTTCAAATACCACTCACTCACTCACTCACTCATTAATTTATTCATCACGAAATCTCAGAAACCACCGAACGGATTGGAATGAAATCTGGTATACAGCTTCCTCAAAGGCCGCAAATGCCCACTAAGAGAGAAATTTTGGCTATTCAGGTTCTAAAGGGGTGTTAAGGGGTTAGACCTGCATTTAATTGAATAGCAATATCTCCTGATTGGTTTCATGGGGGGATGTGATACTCGGCATATAAACTCATCATTAAAAATAAGAAGACATGTGTCTGAGGGTTTTTCGATGTGGTGTATATTATGAGGTGAAAGGGGTGAAAAGTGGGGATTAAAAGATTCTTAACGGAGCGTGTGTCTCTTAAACGACATAGGCGAGGAGTTTGAAACACAGCGAAAAAAAATCAACATAAAAAAGATGTAAATGTGTGTTTGACAGTTTTTTCATAAATCAAATTTAAGGGCCCCATGGGGAGAGATGAAATTCTGGGGGGGGGGGGGAACAGGAAAGAAAGTGTCCTGACTGATTGACTGACTGACTCACTCATCAAACTCACGGGAAAAAACTGCTTTAAAGTAAGTAAATAGCTTTTCGACAGTTTGTTTTTCAATCAAATTGAAGGGGTTCAGCGGGAGGGGGGAAATTCTGAAGAAAAAAAATTGAAAGGAAATGTCCTGACTCATTCACTCACTCATCATTGCCCAGCCAAAAATATTGAAGTTGGAAACATGACATTTCGGGGATATGTTCGTTGAATGTCAAAACCGTACACTAAGGGAGGTTTTTTGGATATTCGGGTTCTAAAGGGGTCTTAAGGGGGTTAAACCTGCATTTCATTGAATATCAATATCTCACGAGTGGTTTCATTTGTGGATGTGATACTCGGCATATAAACTAATCATTAAAAATACGCAGACATGTGTCTAAGCGTTTTTCGATGTGGTGTATTATTATGAGGTGAAAGGGCTGAAAAGTGGGGGTTGAAGGATTCCTAATGGAGCGTGTAGGCCTATCTCTTAAACGACATAGGCGAGACATTTGAAACTCAGCGAAAAAAAATCAGCTTAAGAAGTAAGTAAATCGGTTTTCGACTGTTTTTTCATAAATTAATTTAAGGGGCCAATGGGGTGGGGTGAAATTCTGGGGGAAAAAGGAGAGAAAGTGTCCTAACCGACTGACTCAGGGGAAAAAGACAGCTTAAGAAATAAGTTAATAGGTGTTCAAGCGTTTTTTAATCAATCCAATTTAAGGGGCCCATGGGGAGGGGTGAAATTCTGGTAAAATAAATGAAAGAAAATGTCCTGTCTGACTCACTCACTCATCACGCCCAGCGAAAACTATTAATGTTGGAAACATGAAATTTTGGGAAGATGTTCGCTGTATGTCGAAAACGTTAACTAAGGAATGATTTTTGTTTATTCGGGTTTTAGAGACGAGTCAAGGGGGTAAACGTGCATTTCATTGAATAACGATATCTCATGAGTTGTTTGTTTGGGGTTGTGATATTCGGTATATAAACTAATCATTAAAAATAATCAGACATATGTCTAAGGGTTTATCGATGTGGTGTATATTATGAGGTGAAAGGGGTGAAAATTGGGGGTTGAGGGATTCTTGACGGAGAGTGTATCTCTGAAACGACATAGGCGTGAAGTTTGAAATTCGGTGGAAAAAAACAGCTTAAAATACAGGTAAATAGGTGTTCGAACGTTTTTTCATAAATCCAATTTAAGGGGCCCTTGGAGAGGGGTGAAATTCTGGGGAAAGAAATACAGGAAAGAAAGTGTCCTAACTGATTGACTCACTTACTCACTCATCAAACTCAGGGGGAAAACAGTTTTAAATAAGTAAATAGGTGTTTGACCGTTTGTTTCATAAATCCAATTTAAGGGGTTCATGGGGAGGGGTGAAATTATCAAAAATAAATTAAAGAAAATGTCCTGACTGACTCACTCACTCGTCATCGCCCAGCCAAAATTATTGAAGTTAGAAACATGAGATTTTGGGGATATGTTCGTTGTATGTCGAAAACGTCCACTAAGGAAAGAGTTTTGGATATTCAGGTTCTAAAGAGGTGTTAAGGGGGTAAACGTGCTTTCCATTGAATAACAATATCTCACGAGTGGTTTCATTTGGGGATGTGTTACTCGGCACATATACTGATCATTAAAAATAAGCTGACACATGTCAAATGGTTTTTTCGATGTAGTGTATATTATGAGGTGAAAGGGATGAAAAGTGGGGGTTGAAAGATTCCTAACTGAGCGTGTATCTCTTAAACGACATAGGGAGGAGTCTGAAACTCGGAGGAAATCTATCAGCTTAAAAATAAATAAACAAATGAATAAATAAATAAAATAAATAGGTGTTCGACCGTGTTTTCATAAATGCAATTTAAGGGGCATATGGGGAGGGGTGAACTTCTGGAAGAAAAACGTCCACTAAGGAAGGATTTTTGGATGTTTGCTCTCATCGACCAACCAAAACTATTAAAGTTAGAAGAATGATATTTTGGGGATATGTTTGTTTGTTGTGTGTCGAAAACGTCTACTAAGGAGGGATTTTTGGGTATTCAGGTTCTAAAGTGGTGTTAACGGGGTTAAACCTGCATTTCATTTAAAACAATATGATACGACTATGACGCGAGCGATGCGAGGCTAAAATTGAGATGGTGTCTGTCTGTGTATTACTCAATCTCGCAAGTACCACTGGTCCCATTTACGTGAATTTTACATGGAAGTAGCTGATTTACCTGGTTAACATACAGGTTACTTTTGATTTCAATACTTTGCCCTATTTAAAATGGCGACCATTTTAGTGACGTCACTACACCCTTTGGTTTCAAACTTACATATTTCCATTTTAAATAAAAAGAGAACGCTAAGAAATAGCAAACTTTTGATGGCATATGCGAGGTTTAAAATTACATTTTCTATCCGAAAGGTATCTGCAACTGTTAGCGAGTAAAACCTAAATTTGTGCTATAAAACACGGTCAACGCCGAGCGGTGTAGTTGGACAAAATGTTCCATCCTTGATCTCTCTCTGCGCAGCACCTCGCCTATCCCCTGTTTTAACTGTCACCTTCACATTTTAATTTATTTATGACGCGTAGCGAAGCACGGGTACTTCAGCTAGTTAATTATATAATATGAAATAGTGAAAAATGATATGATCTTCGTTCTTAAAGTGGTAAGTAGTTCTTTTTCCAACAACCTGCGGAGAATTGAAGATGCTGTGTTGTTTGCAGAGTTGAATATGCTGGTCTTTTGCATGGGTAAGTACAATCATTCTTTTCTTTCTTGAGTGTTTTGGTTTTAGTGAGTTGAAAAATATATAGAGACACATTAATAATAATAATAATAATATTTTTTGCGATGAATTAAAAAACAGAACTTACACTGTTGTAATTAGAATATGTTTTTGTTCGAAATCCATGAGTTGTGAGTTGAATCGAATCCTAGCCAAGATACGAAGGCTCGGGTTCCTTTTCTACGTAGTACTTTGTCAACTAAGTAAATATTAGGATGTTTTGTTCGTTGTAACTCTGCATCATAAAATGCCCCGAATATCGGGAATTTTTTATTATCTTTTATAAGATATGTTCGTAGATTAGTATTTTGAACTTTATAAATTGTAAATATTTCCGTAGTCCAATTAGCTTCGTACCCTTGCTGAAATGTTTCTTGATTTTTGATATTTGCACAATGTCGCCAATTTTATACTTTGGATTTTTTAAAGTTTCATTATATTGTGTTGGCAAGCGAGGTTGATTGTTTCTTTTTACATCAATAGGTTTCATACCAATGCTGCGATGTATTTTGTGATTATATTTTACTAATAACTCAGGCAAAATATTTACCCATCGGTATGAACCACGTGTTGTGAATTCTTTCCACGTCGATTCCTTAAGAGTTCGATTAAATCTTTCTTCCACGCTCGCTTTAATGGAGCTCCCAGTGGAATAATGCTTTAGATTTTGTCTCTGAGACCATGTTTTGAATTCACTGTTATAAACTTCCGTTCCTCGATCAGTGTGAAAATAATTGGGCAATCTTTTACTTTGAGAATAAACAAAAATTAAACTTTTTACAATCTCACTTCCTTTTTTTGGTTTTTAATAGGAATTGCCCATGCATATTTTGAGTAAACATCAATAATGGTTATTACATATTTAAATCCATTATTCCATTTTGCAAGTTTGGACATGTCCACAAGGTCTGCTTCATTGAGGTCATCGATTCCTTTGCTAATAACACGTCGTCTTTTAAACTTTTTTCTAAGCGGTGCTTGAAGTTCTTTTGCAATTTCTCGTCTGATTTCGTTCATAGTTATTTTCCAAACAATGATTTATAACATCCTGTGCATTGTTTTACAAATGTTCGAATTTGTATTCAATATATCCTGCATTTCTTAGTTCTTCTTCAATTGCAAAGATTTCGCTGTCGAGACCTGTGTGACCTGCAGCTTTCGATGCAATTAATTTTTTAAGTCTTGATACCAATTTGTTTGGTTCATTCCAGTGAACGAATTCAATATTGTTTCCGCCTTCGAATTTCCAAATGGCTTGTGGTGTTCATTCTCATCTGCTGTTTTTATAATTCTATCTAGGTCCTCAGTAAGAAGGGGTTCAATTATATTTCTATACTTATAAGATTGTGTTCCTCTCGGAGCTGCATTGCTTGTATAATTTCATTTTTGCACGTTTGAAACATTTAATAATTTCAAATATGAACTTAAATCACTCCTATCTATTAGAGTGGGGTCTGGAACTTTCCTTTGAATCAATTCAAGTAGACCTTCTGTTAAAGGAATTTTTTCACAACCAACTTTTATCCACTTTTTATCAAAGGAAACTCGTTCTCGCCCCAAGTATTGTTTATCATTTCTTATCGTTATACCAAATGTTCTATCCACGTTTTGTTTAATGAACGGATCAAAGTAGCGGTTAAGCAGTGTAATTATTTCGATGCTATCTCCATCTTCTTCGTCTGAAATAGCAGTTGATTCAGAATCATCATATTTTCCTTTTCTTTTGTGATTCTTTTTTTTTGAGTTGACGTATGCGCAATAGCTACAAGTTGATTTAATGAATTTATTACCGGTTTAAAGTTAGTCTCTATATCTAATTCTGTACATCTAACATCATTTTGAAGTGAAAGATACTTGTCTTTAACATCTTTTTTAAGCGAGAAAGTTTATCCTTTACTCGTCTTTCAGCTTTAATCTTCGAGCTCTTCTCCATGACTAAACTGAAATTGTGGTTGTTTTACTTATTTATAGTATATTCAAAATCAATTTGAAGAGGAAGATCATTGGTTTTATGATTTTTAGGGTCTCTAAGTCGAAACTGTATTTCATCTTGTTCTTCAACAACAATAACACTGCCATCCAGTTCAATCTCTTGACGTATATTTAACATTGCATACACAATTCGAGATCTTGGTGAAACACAAATTGGTTTTAATATGCCTTTGTAGGGAAGTTGGTACTGTATGTTATGATTATGAAGCGTGTATACTGGTGAATGGATTGATGGTGTGTCGGAGAAGTTCAGAATAAATTTCGATAAGTTCTTTTTCTTTACTTCATCTTGTAATATACCATATTCTTCTTTGTATGCACTAAAACTTTCGAGTGGTTCTTTGTTAACCAATTGCTCAATTTTTTCTAGTTCAGTTTTTAACTTGTTATATTCATCTTTGGATGGAGCAGCATAACTTTCAAGATCTTCTTTTTTAACAATATTGAGATTGTTCACAACACCCTCAATACGGGTTTGTAAATTGCTTAAAATTTCTTTTAGTTGATTAACTTCAGTTCGTAAAGCAGCATAGTGTTCTATAAACCGTTTATTTGTCACATCTTGGTCGCTAACAGGAAACTCAACATGTGTTTGTTTTTGATGTTGTAGATTGTTTACAGTCTGTTTCATTTGTTCAAATTCATCTCGTGAAGCGGCATATTGTTCAACAAATGTCTTATTTGCAACATCGTTATCGTATATGGGATTATTTACGTGAGTAATTCGTTTACTCATCATATTTAAAGTACCACCATCGTCTACGTTTAAAAAATTTTGTTTATTTAATTTAGTGATTACGTCTTCTAGATCTTTTCGAGAAGCAGCAAAGTTTTCTAAGGAATATTTGTTTATTACAACTAACGAATCTATTGGTTGAGATATGTTTGTTATTCTTCTATTTAACATATCTACAGTTTCATCATCTCTGTTTATATTCAAAAGAGATTTTTTAATTTCATTGAGTTCTTTTGTTACATGAGTTTTAAGAAAAGATTACGATACCGCATCTTGATTTTGAATTGGATCATTAACATTTCTTATTCTTTTGTTACCCAAGTCGAGAGTATCATCATCATACGGAAAGTGATCTTCTGAAAATTCACGCACTAAACCATGAATGAATTCTACTCGTTGTAACACTTCGGTTATTCGGGTGTCTAGATATTTTTTTATATTCGATGTATGTTGCTGCATTGCAATAAGGTGTACTGCATCATTTGCAGATGATGGTAAAGCTAAGCCCGCGAGACGTTTGTTTTGAAAATCAGTTCTTTTTTCTCTACTTTACAAATTGAAAAATTTAAACCTTTAAGGTCGTTAAAGTTTCGTTGTATGTCTTCTTTAGATTCGATTTCATTTAGCTCATTCAATAACTGCAGTACATAACCTTTGTTGCATGCATCTTCAACATGTATTGGCGTTCCAACATGTTTTAACCGTTTGCCGTTAATACTTAGATGTCCGTCGCTTGTTGTTGTTGTTAGTTGATTTCCATATTGCACTAGCTTATCATCAACATACGATTTAGTTGCAATATCATGTCGTGAAGTCGGTCGTCCGATAGACACATTATTGGTTTTGTTAAACGATGTCATAGTTAAGTTGTTAACCATACAAAATGTATGACGCGAATGAGCATTTAGCTCTTTTAGAAGTCATATTTATAACTGAAAATAAACATCAAATCCATTGCGATATCGACCATTTTGTAAATCGCTATCTTTATCGATAACCAAAAAGCCAAACTTAGAGTTTTGCCAACAATACGAACAAATATCGAAGAACTGATCATAGCTCATATCTGTATTTACATGATCGTTATATACACGACGCAAGTTTGTTCCGACTTGTTTAAAAAGAATTTAAAAAAAATTAGCGTTATCTCTAATTAGATGTTTAGGTATACAAGAATATGTTTGACAAAGGTAAAATACGTCAACATCGTGATGACGACCTCTACTGAAATAATCTTTCATGTGTTGTTGTTTATTGCTGGCTACATCATCAAAAACAAATATAGAGTTTTTTCTAGCCATTTCTGGAGGCAAAACTGCATCATTATCGGAAAAAAAACACTTTTTATTTCTTTTATGGAGTCCAAAAACTTTTTTAATTCAACACATTTACTTTGAGCAAGTGATTTAGAATAAATATAAACGTTTTCAAAACGTCCTCCAATTTTATGACATAATAAATTTAGCATTACGTTTGTTTTGCCACAGTTCGATGGACCGCAAATGATACATCGAACAGTGTTCGGCAGTAAAACACTATGCTTTCTTTTTTCACTTTTACTCTGGCTCTCACCATTAGTAAATGAAATTACTGGTAGAGTGTTTGACTGCTTAACAAACTTCAGCATGTCTTCGTTTACGTCTGAGAATGCACACTGCACAAAAAATCACATCACATCAACATATATTGTTTCCACACGTATCATAACTTGTATTATATGGAATAATAGTAGGATTTTCAGGATTTAAATCAACGTTGCCGACGTAAAACCCTCTTAAATATGGACAATATGGCGCCCATTTTTCATGATAATTTAAGGGAATATCGTTTTCTTTCCAATTTTTAATTTCAATCTTACAGAATATAAATTTCACCTTATCACCATGACCAGTATAATAAAATCCTGCTGATGCTAAACAAAATTCGTTTGGACAGGGAAGAGGCCAATTTTGAAAAGTTTTAAGTCTTTCATATTCAGATTTTAATTCCATGCTAGGAGAAATATTGTTGACGTAAGGGCAAGAAAAAGCCCATATCTTATGGTCTTCAAACGGATTATCATCTTCTTCCCAATAACTAAGTTGCAGATTACAGAAAGCACACCTGACCATATCCTTATATCCATAATAGTAAAATCCTGCAGCTGATAACCACGCAGTGTTCGTAAAACTGTCTGAAGACCAGTTCTTAAATGTTTTTAGCCGATCTCAGATTTAAAATTAATTTCTTTTTGACTCAATATCATTTGCATTAACGGTTTTTGGAATACTTTACACAATTAAAATACTTCATGATGCTGATTTACTTCACAAAAAAGATGTTCACCACACGAAGCTAAATGTGAACTGATATGAATCAACTAAGCACGCTGGCTAAAATGCATGATTTGCCTGTGTTGGGTTGGCCGAGCGGTCTAAGGCGTTAGAATTAAGATCTAATTTTCAGAAATTGAGAGCGGGGGTTCGAATCCCTCACCTGACAATATTATTTTATTTACATGTGGAGTGAGGAGGTATTAGATCATTAAAAAAACTTTAATATGAAGTGGTACAAAGACCTATTCATTTAGAATTACAATTAATACAATTTTATTTCTCTTGAAGTAATCTCATTCTTTTTAGTTGTCCAGATGAGTGTGTGTGTTGAGATGATCTTGTTATTTTAGTTGACCAGATGTTTATTTCCTTTAGACAAAAATACACCTGGTGTTAAAAAGCAAACAAGAAAACAAAATATGCATAGGTGTCAATGACAGTAGTAGATTTAATTAATTACCTTTTATGGATAGCAAATGCAGTTATCACATTTGCAGCGAAGATGAAACAGTTGAAATTTTCTCTTTAGATGATCTGGTAGATGTTCCCATTACAGACGAATTCGTTGTGGCTAATATATTGTCAGTATGTTTAAAGGAAAGTTGTTCCAATCAAACTTATTAAAACCTTGAAGTCCATTGTTTCGAAACTTGTTTATTATCGAACACACGATTTTCATGATGCCATCAGAAGAATTTAACCAATGTTGAACAGCATTGACATTAAATTTAGCACAACTATTGCTTCCCATTGCAAGAGATGGTAAATGTTTTGGACAATCTGTAGATAAACGATGGCTATGCTTCAACATTAGATCAGACATTCCATTAATCGTATTAAGATTGATTAATGAGCCGGGGGAAAGTGCTTTTAGTGCAAACAAAGAAAATTCATGTGGCAAATTATATACAGCTAAATAATAATATTTATTCTTAATAGAGTCAAAAAAAGAAGAAAGAGTTTTTCACAATACGCTGCGACCCATGTGAACACAGGACTGAATGAAGGTATATTGCTGTTATTTAACATACAGTAAGCAAGTTCCAAACTGCCGTTTGGTAGCTTGCGAATGTCCGCAACTATTGGCTGCTTCTTATTCCACGTGCCAGCATCAGTAGAAGGAGAGTTTGTTGTTGTCAATTCCATGTTTGCAACTAAAGTGAGAATACTTGTTTACTTGCTTGATTATAACTTAGCAAATAATGGTTTAGATAATTACTTCATTAGTTAATGGTCTGTAAGATATTTGACGATCATGAATAAGAACACAATAAAGAGTTGTATCTTCAGGTATATTCTCACTTGTCTCGATTTCAATTCGCACATCGACTGAAGATGTCTTCACTGCTTCCACTTGTTCAAGACAATTAATTACAATAATCGGACAAAGAGACTTAAATTCATCTCGTGAAACCAGAGTCTCTGAACGAACATCATCGATCTGATAATATACATTACGAAATTTAACAAACATGTCATACAACTCGCTGTAGTCATTTATGGCAATTTCAGAAGTTGGCATTTCATAGGGATAAAAAATTGAATTAAAAAAACTCTTATAGATTTAATGTTACAATGGTCAAAATAGGAAGAGCATGTATTTAGTAAATTTCTTTTAGTTTGAAAACCTTATAAAAATTGACGTGGTTTTTGAGTTTCAGAAGTTGTCATTACAGTCCAACTATATTTAGTTGTTCTAGGATGAGAAGGCAAGACATGAATATCCCATGATCGAAAACCAACCTGAATGGGAATATTTTTCTGCATTAGTTTTAATCTTTTAATGTGTTCTTCGTCGGATAATAATAAAACGGGAATTTTTAGATAAACTTTAAATAACTTGACCTTAGAAAGATCGTTTTTGGTTGTCGATTGCAACGCACGTGCGTCACTTGACGATCGGAGAAGTATTACCTCATGCTTGCAGTTTAAAATCGGCTTCCTATAATCCTCTGCTAAACCTAACAGGTTGCTGAAAGGAAGTATTACATGAAAACGTTTTGTGATACTATCATCAATATTTGCTTCTCTTGCTGGCGTTGTTAAAGAGGGAAAATTACCAGCATTTTGTAAAGCTGAATATTCGTTTTTTGAGTATGATGCAAAGGTTTTTATAGAACTTGTTATACCTAGATGGCGTGTATGATCAATTTCTTTACCATTTAACGTAACGCGAATTTCGCTGAAAAGATCAGCCCCAAAATTTTGGTCAGGATGTGCTGTAGTAGAAGCAGCTGGATTTATGTTAGAAGTAAAAATTTGTCCTTCTAAGTGAAGAACACCTTCTGATAATAAAACTATGTTTTCTTCATTTTGAATCGGTATTCGAATTTCATCATTATTTTCGAATTTATTAGCTGAATAAGGTTGATAAACTCTTTCTTTCGTTGTCAACCTCTCATTTATCCGTTATATTGAACATGTTAAGCATGTTAACAGCTTCAAATATAGATGGAAACTAAGTAAGATTAACGATTGCATATATATTTATATTGAAATTAAAGTACGCGATAGCCTAAAGACTGTAAGAAATTTTTGTTGTTACTCGATAACTGTTTCTTAGATTTTAAGGTGCGATGTTGTTGTTGTTGTTTTTATTTTTGAAATTTTAGCTGATTGATTTATATTACTTTTTCGAATCAGAGTTGACTTCTTTTTTTTTTCAAACTTTGAGTATTATATAATTTAGTATAACCATATTTGTGAATGTTTTCTAGTAAGCTTACTCAAGTAGAATGAAAATATAACAGTATTTCATTACTTTATAAAGCAAGATATCGTGCTGGACGAATAATTAATTCTACAGTTAAATCTTCATCTTGCAAATCAATGAGCTGTTGAAGATGATCTTCAAGATGCACAGATACATGTTGAATAACCTTGGTGTTCATAGGCAAAAAATTAATTGTTGTTGGTTGTACAACAATCGCGTAACCAGCAGGAACATGAGCTTTAAAATTATATAGAGAGTGTGTTGGTTTATGGTTCAAATAAGAACTCGTACCAAGCACAAGATTGCAACATACTCGAATACTATTAACAGTGTTAATTCTATTTCGTTCATTTTCAATTTCTCTTTTATTCTCTTTAGGGTAAACTTTCTTTTCAATACCTAAAGGCCCTGCTACACTGTTGGCTACAGTGAAATCAATATTAAACGGAGAAGACAAAACAAGACGGTTGTCTCTTTTTCCGTCTATATCCTCTTCCTCATATATATTTGTCTTTTCTAAATGTTTTGGTATAAGTTTCGACAATGAGTGATAACTAAGTAAATCGTCAAATGTTGAGGCTAGATCTTCAAATTCATAAATACCCGGTGGTACCACTAAATCAATTGATAAAAAATTAGTAAAATGAATGCGAAATTTATTATTTCTGTTGGTAACATTTCGAATAGAATTAGATGTATACAATCCTGCAAGTCCTATTTCAAAAAACTCTGCTCCTACAAGATGAATCGGGTTCTCCAATGTAACATCAATCTTCGAGCCTTTACCTTCAAGAGTTATCCGTCTTTCGAAAGCCATCTTTAAAATGTTTCCCTTAGTTATACAATACAAGAAGACTAAACATAAATGTCCACAAATCGAAGAAGTAATCGATTGATATGAATGAAAATTATATTGGAGATAGCAATTTTTAAGATATGTTAAAATTTCTAATGGTGGTCTTAAATTACCAATACTATCAACATAATGCACGTATTTACCTCGTTTACTGAAAGCCACCCAATGTGAACCAGATTTATCCATCGGTTCAAGGTTAACCATACAGTTTTCATTTTTTCGAGGATATCTTGGTAACGTATCTCGCATAAAGACTCCTCTAAAATTTGGAATCCTTAATTGAAGTGCGTATTTAGCTAAATCGAAATTACTTAATGCTTTATTTGGTATTTGGTTAATTATCTTTTGTATGCAGGAGGATTTAAATAAATGCATTGACCTCCTTTTCCTCGCATTGCTTCTATCATTCGATTGTGTTTTTCATTTCTTTTAATTCTTCTTGAGCAGCTTTCGCTTTGTTTATAGCAGACGCTACCCCGGCTGCCCCGCCTGCTAGACCCCCCAAGCCCGACAAGGCTGCAAATATCGGAAGCAGGGGTAAAATACCACCTTGCTTTTTCGATGTGTTTTTTTTATCTTTTCTTGTTTTTTTCTTTTAAGTTTCGTTTACTTAGCTTTCATTATGCCACCGACTGTTAGTGCAGCCGCTCTCTCTCCTAATGATGCGTCACGGGATTTTACACGAGACCAAGCTTTTGAAGCTAAAATTTCATCAGCCTCTCTTCTTTTGTTTGAATCTTTATGCTTTGCGTAAGCAATGTCGTGCTCTTTGCACGCTTTATCTAATATATTTATTCCTGGATCGCCACGGCTCAATCGCTTTTCTAATTTTGTTCCTGGTCCACAATATTCATATCCCGCGATGTGTAATTCCACGGGTAAATTATCAATAGTTTTATTAAGTACACGACTAATTGATGATCCACTTCCTGATCGTTTATATTGAGTGGTAGAGTTGCTCCTATTACAACGCGCCATTACTAAATGATATGTAATATAAAGTAATTATACATATATATATTTCTGGAAAATGGGAATGGGGGGAGGTGTTTTTAATAATAATACACACAAAATTTGGGTAATTATTTATTCTTTTTTTCATAAGCAAAGGAACACACAAAAATTAGTATTATTAACAGAATAAAAGTGTGTGTGTGTGTGTGTGTGTGTGAAAGAAATAAAGTAAGTGAGAAGAAGTGCTTTAATCTCAAATTTGTTTCTAATCATTTTTCAGAGGAAAATGACCAAACGGTAAAGTAACAATTCCGTTTTCAGTTATGTGCCTTTTATCATCGTTTGATGAAATTGCCAACTTATTTTGGCGAACAGTAAATACAGAATGAGATTTTGAAATTATACAAACTTGAACTTTGTTGGCTTGATCTCTGTTATAAAGACACTTTCGATACTCATCAATATTCATAGTTTCACTCACACTCTTCTTAATGCCTTTAGCCTTACACAAGCTATTCATTTCAACACACAATTTTATTGCATACAATTTGGGTCTTTACCCCACAAATTCTTCAACAATCCTTCCAGCATGTTCATCTTTCATTAAACCAATTTCACCTTTATTTTGTCTCACAATGCCAAAAGGATTGTTTGTTTCATAGTTTCCAGTATCAAACAAATTTGAATGCTGTTTCATGAACTCATAAAAATCATAATAGAATATATATTTAAAACTATCAGTGTCTGTGTATAACAACCTCACATTTGATTCAGGATTTGCTAGAATAACATTGTAATGAAAGTCATTCATTTTACATTTAGACAAATCTAATATAGATGCACCAACATATACTGGTTGATTGTAAAAAATCTTTAGTCTGCTCATCTCGATGACCATACATTGTTCATCGAATACAATTCTATGTTTAAAATTATCCTTAGCTATTAAAGACCTAGCACCATGAGGTCCATGCCATTTGGTGACCCATTTGATGTCCCTTAACTTCCTCACATTCATCAGTGAACGACCAAAAATTGCATTATTCATCAATTTATTTAAAAAAATCAAAATCATTTTTTGCATGTTTTCGTTTCTCTGTGTTCACATCAATATATGGTTTTAGCCATTGGCTCTGATTGAATTCAATTATTCTGTGAATACGATCTAATTTCATTCCTAGTTGAATACATTCTATAAAGCAAAACATAACGTTCTTTATTATCTAGGGTAGCCATTAGCTTTGTCAACTTTTCTGGACATAGAGGGTAATCTGAATGTTTGTCATGTAACTCTCGAGGATAAGTCAAATCTACTTCCAAAATATATCCAATTTCTGAAGTATCATCAATAGTTAAAACATCAAACCCTTCAACATTTGCAACCCATATAAAGCCACCCGTTGGAAGATATTCCATCATCGTATATCCATATAAATTATTAACATCAAAGTACATTATGTAGGACTCTTGCTTTTTCTCATCATAAGTTTTCATATACTTATTATTAGCAATCGCATGTCGTGTTATACACTGAACATTTCCTCCTCGAATAGATCGTTCAAAAAAGTGTAACATATCAATATCTTGAAGCAATTCAAGTTGAACGTTGGTTATCTTTTTCATTGCACACCAAGACATAGATGGAGCAGTGTAAAAATGAGCTGCATCAATGCCATAAGTTTCCATGCCTTTCGATCTAAAATTTTCAAAGACATCCGCCAAAAGAAGTGTGTCAACTTTTAAATACAAATCGGCGTATTCTCCTAATGTTTGACAGGAAAACGATTCCCACACCGATTGAGCAAACTCATACTCTTCATTCGATATTGTTTGATCATAAAGACTGCTATAAAACTTGGATATTTCAGGTAATTTAGTTTCGTTAAGTACATCCATACTTGTGACGTACTCATATGGAAACACGCCTTTTCTCGCAGTAAGTCGAAACTGTGCATCATCATTAAAATAACGTCGAGTTATTTGCTTTGAATCTTCACTTAACGAAGATGAACATTGATGTAGTGAACAGGACAAGAAATTATATGTATCGATAAATCTTAACTGAATGAATCCATTCTTAACCCCTACATACTTTGTAAACCCTTTATAACGTTCCATATTCACTGCTAACAAACTTATATGACCAGGATTATGTAACACCTCTCCATCTTGTTTCTCACAAATTTCTTTAATTATAAAATGCCCATCATAGGCCGTTAGATTATGAAGTGCTATAGGCAAGACCTATGTTACTTTGTAACTTAAATTACATCGATTATGTGTGCTTCCTCTATATTTTTCAGTTATGTAACAATGATCGCGTACTTTGAGTTCATTATCTGCAATCGGTTTCTCGCAAATGTGACAAATTTTACTTAACAAAAATAATCTTTCTTCATTTTCTGTCATCTTTAACATTGGCTTCGCCGATAAGTAATATGTTTGAAGTTTATCCACAATACTATAAAGTTCCTTTACAAACAGTTCAATGCAATTATTTCCCCTAAAGAGTTTGAAAATGCACAATTCACAATCAAAATTACAATGAAGGTATAAAGAAATGCTGTAAGGAATATGTTTATGTGTTAAAGTAGAGTAAGGAATGTCACTATTTGGAAAACAAGAGGAAATAGGAGACAAAACGCATTCAGTGTCTGCATATATTATAAATGGAACTGTATCTTTAACTTTAAATTCTGTAAAATTAACAAATCTTTGTTCATCAGATGGCATTATGCTTTTTGCAACAGGAACTGTTTACAGTCTGCAAAGTGAACATTTAACTCATCCTCAAGAAAATAATATGACAAACAACGTCTACATATATAAATCCGTCTCTGAATGCTAGTGACGCTTGAACGCACAAGGCGAGCGAGATTTCTAATTAAACAAAAGTGATAACTTTCGCTGTTTCCAATCTGCAACATCTATAAGTCCACACTCCTTTCATATACTTTATCTGATACATACAAAGGTACAATAGTAAAAGTTTTTTTTCCATTTACTTCGTTTGTTCCCATACATACCCATTTGTTTTCATTATATTGTGCTCCATACACATTTACAGAAATATTGTTTTGATTTTCAAACTTGTTTAAATATTTCATTTCCATCGGAATTGGAATATCATCTAAATTTAAAACATCTCTGTAATTAGGATACGAAGAAAGATGATTCACGTTTCGAGTGTTTGGATACAAACCAGCAACCACACTCCGCGCATAACAAGCTTCCTTTGAATCATACAAATTTAGCACTGCATGTTTATTGACTATTACGTCAGGCAATCGACTAGTATTGGACATTCCTACTTGAAATCCGACATATTTATTTATATTACTTCTCAAACTATAATTAGGGGCAGATGACCTCGTATTTCCGCCCCTTAAAACAACAATAACTAACTAACTAACTCAAACTATGATTTTTTCCTAAAGCCCACCCAGAACCGTTTGCTTCAAATTCGCTCATTTTTGACAATGTACCTTCAATGATATGATTATAATAAAATTAATTTAAATCAGTATACTCGAAAACTACTTCATTTTTGACGACAAAATATTTTGTTTCTGATATGCCGCGAAGCACATATTGTGCACACAAAACTGAATTCACCTTTAAAGCTTATACAGTTAACGCTTTCTTAACATACTTTGTAAACCAAATATTAGCATTTGCTAAAAATTCACGAGGATCCAAAAACTCATTCTTAACATTTGAAACTGCAAGTGTGTACACTCTAGAATTGAATGCTGTTTCAATTAACTCACAGCTCAAGAAAGATTCATCCTTTATTTGAATTGTAATGTCTTCGAAATTCACAGTTTCTTGCAATATGTGGTCACTAATAACTCTCCAACATTCTATCAACTCATCACTGTTCTCAATCAAGTCGGTTTGAGTGTTTTTCCTGATTTGGAATGATATTGAAATAGGCACCGTTTAGTTCATTTAGTAAATTAGGAACACTATCAAATGCATTGTCCAATTGGTTTCTTATATTTTCACTGTTATTATGTATTACAATATCAACCTTTCTACGTTTGCTAGGAGGTGAGGCCATTGTTGTCTAAGCAATTGTCCAATTTGCACGAATGTTAATACACCACCAACAGTTGGTGTAACATCACTGTTGTCTAAGCATATGTCCAATTTGCACTATTGTTAATACACCACCAGCAGTTGCTGTAACATCAGTTTACCATAAACCTATAATCTTTTAAAGTATATTCAAGCCATTGAGATAAATTACTGCCTGTAATCTCCAATGAACAATGAACGGCTTCAAAAGGAATTTCCTCTTGAAGTTTACCAAGCAATTTGTTTCTATACTCATTCAATTTTGTTACATCGTAACATGTCATGGAAAATTCGATTTTGTAAACCTCATCAAATGTATTGTATCCGAAGAAACAAATAAAATGTTCATCTTCACATAATTATTTCAACAGATATCTTAGAACTGTTTCTGTCACCTCTCGCTGACTATCATCTGATTTGCTAACATTAGTAACGTAGACTGAAAATGTTGAAATTCCACTCGAAGATGTCCATTTGTTAAAACAAGCTTCTTTATCATTACGACTCACCTCATCATCATCTTCTTCTTCCTCTCCTTCAGGCTGTTGAAAGCATACACGATGATACTCTATTAGTGGGTGCGATCGATGTTCAGTTCCACTCAGAAAATTAACAGTTTTCAACTTCATTATGCTGTTCCTTTTATTAGTTTTTAGATAATCTGAAAAATTAAACAAATTAAGAAATAATTAGCAACTATATATATATATCAATCGTTATATCAATCAATACATATATAATCCATATATACTTACCAAAAAAAATACTGTTTTAAAACATGTTGATGTGAGCGGTTCTTCAACCCCAAATACACCATCATCAGTGTGCCTCCAATTGAGTTTAGTTGATCGATCTCTGATACGCTTAGTTTTGCAAATACTGTTGGTAGAAATACACTTGTTATTTCATCTTCAATGATAATGTCCACCACTATTTTTCTTCCATATCTCGTCTCCACAGGCAGAATAATTTGGACCACATACGGTAAATCAATTACTAGTTCTGCTAGTTTCTTATTAGAATACTCAATACAAGTGGATAAGTTATTGAACTTCGTTAGAGCATCCATCACACAATTTGTTCCTCGTCGTTGAATTTCTTTATATCTTTCACACACACACACACACACTTCGCGCAAAAGTAAAAGTTAATCTTTTCCACGCACTCGTCCTTTTATATATACTTCACCCCCACCTACACTCAAGAAACCATATGCTGCAAGCTTATGACGCAAACATCTCTTTTTTTCTCACTATTGCTTTAAGAAGTCAAAGATTACATTCTTAGCCAATGAAGTTAAAGGTCAACTCTGTCTCACGCGAACACTGCAGACATATCACGTGATCGCTCGCACTGCTGCACATGCTCAAACTCGCACGGGTGTCAGATGACTGTTAGCATCCTAAGCAAAAAACAATAACAGCTGCACACCACATATGTGGATAGGAGCCGCCTCTCCGCTCAGCCCACCCGGCGCGAGCAAAAAAACATAACATCTTCGCGCCACATGTGCGTATCGCTCTCACTGGCGCACATGCTCACACGCGCACGGGTGTTAGATGACAGTTATCATCCTAAAAAACAACCCACATGACGTCAACACACATTAACTTTTTTTCACCATCGCATAAACAAGCCAAAAGGTCAACCTCTTCCCACGCTAACACGTGAAGTGCACATGCTCGCTCTAAGGCCCATGACGTCACCCAAATGGCTATGACGTCATCGCGATTACGCAATATTCAAAGTCTGAAGTTCCCTACTACTCGCCTATAATGGTAATTAAAACACTCGTATGGAAATTATAAAACTCGCTCGTTTTATAAAAAAACTCGTGTCTTAATTATAGCCATTATAGGCTCGTTGCATAATGTACTATTATGTTCGACCGTGACTGTTATATGTCAGAAAACTGTATCATAATGATGTTCATTTTAACACTATCTTTCATTATGAAACAGTTTCTCCTACCAATCACAGCTCAAGAAACAGTTGTTTGACCAATTAGATACGGATAGCATCGCACCTGCGCTGCGTTCCAAGGCTTTCTAAATAAAATTTCACTGCGTTGCCTAGTGTCATAGTGGGGTAATCGAGGAGGCCATGGTCAAATACAAGGCATTCTCTGCGTATCATGCGCTCTGTTCAGTACATAAAACTGGCGAAATCTCGACAGATATTTATTAATATTTATGTTCGAACATAAAATAGTTATAATAATTATCGACGAACATAAACAGTCGTAGGCAACTCACCTATAATGGTAATCGTATGGAAATATTATAAAACTCGCATACGCTCGTTTGATAATCATAGTCGTGTCTTAATTATTTCCATTATAGGCTCGTTGCATAATGTATGAAATAAAAGATGAGCAATCTTAATCGCACCTGTCAGACAAATTGTTGATATTCATTAAATTAGTGCAATTTGTCACTGCTGCGGTGGGTGTGTGGTTATAGTGTCGGACTATCAACCCCAAGATTGCAGGTTCGCTCCTGGCCATGGTAAGTGATTTTTGAAAGGCGACAAAAATCACGATACTCATGTCATACGGTGTTGGCATGTTAAAAAAAACATTTGAATTCAGTAGGCCGAGTTCATAATAGTAAAATTAATCTCGGGATTTTCCGCCAACACAAGGTTCCTCATTTCTCTACTTGAAAGCGGTATAGCGCCAAGGAGCTTAGATATCTAACCTCCTAGACATTCATAGCGCTCCAAGGAGCATTAAATTCGACATGCAAGCTGCCCTCTGGGTGTTAATTATCAAAGCTTGCACCCAGCACCCGAGGCCACACGATATTATTATTATTATTATTTTGAATGGTCATTTGTTACGATCGGTTACTTGTATCACTGGCAGCGGTAACGTTGCAAGATTGTATCCTGGCTCAGTCAGTTGGCATTTGAACGTGTACAAATGCGCGGGAGCCGTGTTAGTTGATTTACTGGTACGTTAAATATCCCCTTCACAGCGAAATTTCGGTACCTTGGCGTCTCCAAAAACCGGAGTAGTTAAAAGGATAGTAAAACCAATAATATTAATATTCTCTTCTTTTCTTTTCGTATCTTTTATTTTTTTTAATCGTTGGGGCCGCTAGGGACCGCGAGATCTCAACTGCTTTCCTTCTTGTTAGCCCACCACGTCTTCATCCTTTCGGAATGGGATTTCTTACATTCATCCAAGTGAACATCTCTTGCTGGGTTTTATTTCCTCTTGATGAACCTGACGGATTTTTTGCTTCAGTGGGGTTCTGAGCAGGATATCTGATTCAGAAATGTCAAACTTAAACAAGTCCTTATAAACTTCCACCAGCCAAAGAGGCATCACCTTTAAACCTCGGAAGTATGATAAAAGACGGTTGGAGAATCTACTGACTGACAGAGAATGTTATTCTCCGTTTACGGATTACACTTGAGATCTTTTCAGTGTGGGAGTATGTTTCTGAATTACTTCAGAGCTTGCAACCTCCATCTTTGAACTTAGGACCAAGAATTTTCCCAATGACCTTTCTTTCCTTAACTTCAAGTCTCTCGATCGGGCCAGCTGCGTGTTTTGTTAGGCATTCCACTACATACAGTGCGTCTGGTCTAATCACAGTTTGATAATGTCTTAACTTTGCATTCCTAGAGATGGACTGTTTGATGTGTAACATCTTTCCACTCGGTTGCTGGATATTTTTGTGGGAGTGATTTTGAAAAATGGGACGGAAGTGGATCAGACGGAAGTGTGTAAGACGCACTGCCAGCTGGATCGCATCCCTCCTGGCTACTTTAGCAGCGATGCAGCAATCCAGCTGGCAGTGGTACCATGTGGAATGTAAAGCCTATAACATACGGATTACTTCAAGGTTTTTGGGCGCCATTACAGATATTTCTACAATAAATCATCTTCAAGTTGTCATTCATTGGTGTAAAAATATTAATTATATCATATTTGCTGAAAAAAAATGATTTATTAAGTCTGTTTTTCAATCTCTGGATAAAAGTGGTAGACATCCACTCCCCGAGTAACTTGGCTCAACACTTTCATATTAAACGGTAAAAACTCATGCGAACTCTGGTGTCCACTGATTGAAACACAAACCACATGTTAAAAGTCTTCGTATCAGTATTTAAATGATGATATGATTTAATATGAAACATTGTAACTAGTCGGCAAAGCAGGTATTATGTTTCTGCACAACGGTTATTCAGATATTAACACACATTGCGGTAATGCAGTGATCAATGTAATATATATCGATATTTTTATACGGGCACTGGGCTAACCTTTCATGGAACACTATAGGAATTCCCTTTACTGTCACGTAGGCGTATTCATAACTAATTTAAAACTCAATTCCACGCAGGAACATTATCGAAAACAAGCAAAATATTAATGGAGCATAAAACAAGTAGTTACGTGAAGAACTATACAGCCTATTTTCATATATCCTACTTATGTTAACTGCCACTATCAACGTACAAAATTTCAGTTTGATTGCTGTAATAGATTCGTAGATATTGAAAACCGACTAAATATTTCGGATGGTCGCCATGTTGGATTTTATATATGTAGGTCCTAGAATTATGTACTGTTACATGAAGATTATTGTGTACGTGTAGCATTCAAACTTCAATCGCATGATTAGGACACAATAAGTAACAAGGAGATTTTAAAATTTCGCACAGCTGCCATCTTGTGGTTATGGAAACAATTGAAATAAATTAGAAGCCACTAGATTAACATTCCTATAAGGATTTACTGTACCACGGTCCACTGCATTCGGATGGTTAAATTGCGAGAAACGTTCATGTGAATATTTATAATTTGCGTCGCCGCCATATTGGATTTGTGATCACCAGGTTATTTAAAGTCCTATAGGCGAACTTAAGTTCATAGCTCTATGATCATTAAAAAAATTCCGTTTGATTGCTACAATAGATTCGTAGATATTCAGAGAAGTCTAAATATTTCGGATGGTCGCCATGTTGGATTGTTAAATGTATATGCCATAGAGTCATGTACCATTAAAAGAAAATTATTGCGTAGGTTTATTATTCAAATTTTCACTTCGATCGCATGAATACGACACAAGAAATAAAAACTTAATTTTTGAAATTCGCACAGCCGCCATCTTAAGGTTATGTAAACAATTGAACTAAATGAGATACCAGTGCATTACAATGTGTATGAACATTTTCTGTACCAGATTTCATTGCGTTTGGTACTTTAAATCGCGAGAACGGTCTATTTAATTTTTTTAAAATTCGCTTGGCCGCAATGTTCGTTTTGTAGTTAACCGGTTTTTGAATGTCTTATAGATGAACTTCCAATAGTGCCCTTTATCTCCGCACAAAATTTCAGGGTGATACCGCTAATAGTTTCAGAGATATAGAATGCCGGTGAAATATTTCGCACATCCGCCATCTTGTGGTTATGTAAACAATTGAACCAAGTTAGATGTCGGTGCATTTCAATGTGTATAAACATATACTGTACCAAGTTTTATTGCGTTTGGTTGCTTAAATCGCGAGAAACGTCTATTTAAAAGTCGCAAATTCGCGTGGCCTCCATGTTGGTTTTGTAGTTACCAGTTTTTCAAAAGTTACATAGATGAACTTGTAGTAGTTCCCTTTATCGTCCTATAAATTCCAGGGTGATATCCGGAATAGTTTCGGAGATATTGAATGGTGGTGAAATATATCGCACAGCCACCATGTTGGATTGGTGAAGGGCACGGTCGGGGTCGCCCGGAATAGGGCTAACGGATCGTATTGCTAAAATCCTACGTCGGTACAACATACGGACTGTATTTGGAACTTCTGTTAAGATTAGGCAACTCCTGCGACCAACTAAGGACAGTTTGCCTAAATTGCAACAACCGGGTATCTACAGAGTTCCCTGTACTTGTGTCAAGGTTTACATCGGGCAGACTTCGAGAACAATATGCACTCGCATTAAGGAACATAATAGATGTATCAGGCTCATTCAACCTGATAAATCAGCTGTTGCCGATCATGCATTAACACCTGGCCATGATGTCATGTTCCAAGGAGTGGATGTTCTTGCCCGTATAAAGCAATCAATATCGTCCCAGAATCATCAGGGAGGCGGTTGAAGTACGTAAACACCCAGATAATTTCAACCGCGACACCGGCTACAATCTCAGTGAATCCTGGCTACCTATTATCAGAACCTTGAGAAAGTAATTCACTGCTGCTTTCCGTTGTCCCTAACATGGGGCTATAATGGCGTCCATCTTTGGGCACCTTCTATATGTTCTTTGTTGCTTTCTCTTAGCAATCATTGTCGTATTCCAGATTATTCCTGACGAAGAAAGGCATGGTTTCTTTCGAAACGCGTCGAATTTTAATATAATAAACACGGCATAAGCCCAAAATTCAACATTATGAATAGTAACACGGGCCGTGAAAGTCTAAATGACAATATTTCTAGTAGTCTATAGATAGGCTAGATACTATGGTTTCATTCCTCCTCTTAATTTACAATATAATAGGCTATGTGATGTTTGTTCAAACAAGTGTGACAGTAGCATATATCAATTCAATCTATACATTCATCATAGTACCAGTATGGAAACAGAGCGTAAATTAACATTTCAAGAATGTCCAAACTGTGTAGTATACGAGTAGGATAACATGTCAGATGACTTTACATATATTTCTTCTCAATTTCATAGTAGGATAACATGTCAGATGTTACACGTCATATGCGACTACTGTAAGGCCCTTTTTATTGTACAGTTGGTGTGCAAGGCCGAGGGCTGTTTCGAATTTATTGACTCGTGTTGAGATGGTGAACTTTACAGTATTATTTGGGTCGATCCACTCACGACGATATTTAAACTTTTGAACTTTTAAGATCTGGCCGTGGGTGATTTGAAGATGAGCTGGAGCATCTTTTATATTTGAGATGAATTGGGTTTTAGTGTAATATATCTTGAGTCTTATTGTGGTTGCACAATCAGGTAAGAAATTTACTTGTTGAATGGCTATTTATGGAGAGAAAGCAAACAAAGCGAGGTCATCAGCAAAAGTGAGATCAATATTGATGTTCTCCCGTGGTCTGCCTATTTGTGCTTCATTAGGAAATCCTTTGGATTGAAGAACGTGTGTCCATTCTCTTATGACTCTCTCAAGGCCACAGTTGAAAAGCAGTGGCGATAATCAATCACCCCGTCGAACACCTGATTGAATGCGGAATGGTTCAGAAATCTCGGATCTGAACTCTACTTTGGAAGTTGTATCAGAAAGCGTACTCTGGATTATCATTCGAGTCTTATCGTCAAGCCCAAATTAATGGAGTACTTGGAGAAGGATTGCTCGGTCAATGGAGTCGTAAGCTTTCTGAAAGTCTACGGAGATGATGACGAACGTTCCAAAACCATCCCCATGGTATTAGGGAAGCGCGCCTGCCTCGGATTCGAATACCGGCTTCATCAGGGATTTTAGAAACAGACGTGAGGACAGGAACGAGGTGCACTCAGCCTCGTGAAGACAATTGAGTAGCTGTCTGACAGTGAGGCAGCACCCCGATAACGAAGGCCAAGATTCACGGCCGAGGGGACCCGACACGCTGGCCAGGCGTCACCCCATAAACTGCAAGCCAAATGGCTGGGCAGTGGTCGCTTAGTAGGCCTAGGCGCTTTATGGGCTGTAGCGACACGGCGTTTGGTTTGTTTTTATTATTCCAAAATATCCCTTCCCGGACCCATCCTGAAAGTAAATTAAATGGCCATTAGCCGCATTAATAAAATTATCATAAATAATTCATGTATTTATTGCAGCACTAAGAAATGTAATTTTAACTTCTCGCCCAATCTAGTGGGGTACGCCCACGTTGAGAGATTGAAAAGTGATTGTAATATTAGATTGCTTATACAAAACTGAAAATGGCAAAGTACAAAGTACTAAGTAACGTGCTCTAAACAATATTAATGTTAATCAGGCCTTTAAGTCTGCGGACATATAAGTTATAGAGTTGTTATACAATGCAATTACACAATTGAGACTATTATAAATAAGCTGTTGGAGATTAATAGAGTGTAATGTATCAGCTCATACAAATTAGAAATATCATGGAAGGTATTTATATAATGCAGCATAAATAACGTTTGTACGCAAACCTTGCATCGCTTGAATATAACTTCCCCTTAATATTAATAAAACTTGCTAGGCTTAAAATGATAATTTAAATTAATTACCTCGTATTTAAACTGGGCCATTTGATGCAACGCCACGTCATTTGCATGGCCATTTATTCGTTATAATTAACTAGTTTACCACTTGACTCTAAAGTCATTGAAGGCCCGTGGCGTGAAAAGCAAACGCTACGCAACTATTTGACCTTCAGATTATGGGGTGACGCATGATCGGTACGACGTGTCTTCTCGGCCGTTAATCTTGACTTTCTGGCCCGGAGTGATGTCCTTCCGATAATACAGCTACGGCACTCAATTGTTCTCACGGGGTTAATAGTAGACTGTTTCAGCCCTTACATCCACTTCAAAAATCATTGACAGAGACAGGAATCAAACCTGGGGCCTCGAAGAAGAGAGACATGTGTGTTAACCTTACACGACGGGGATAATTACTGCTAACGTCAAACTGCATTGAGTACCTTAAGCCATCATATGTTTACCCTATTTTCAGCATATTATGAAACAAGTAGTTCCATGAAGAAATAAACAGCCTATTTTCATACATCCTACTAATGTTAATTGCCTTTATCAACATACAAAATTTCTGTTCGATTGATGTAATAGATTCGTGGATATTGAGAACCATCTAAATATTTCGGATGATCGCCATATCGGATTTTTTAAATATACAGACCGTAGGGTAATGCACAATTAGTTGAAGATTATTGCGTAAGTTTATTCAATCACATGATTAGGAAACTAAATAAAAACGAGATTTAAAAAATTCCTCTCGGCACGCCGGAAGGCAGAGGTAGATTTCACCGGGCAAACTAGGGGATAGGCTATAATAGGCAAAATATGCAGGTTTTCGTAGAAGGATCGGACCTCATTTATTGCGAGAAAGTACTTTAGAATTGGAGCTTAATTAACTTTTTTTTTTGTCCTTCTATGCATATTTTTATAATTTTATTGTCTTAAGGGGACGGTAACCTTCTTGTCATTTGGGGTCCATGTTTATACTTGTGGTCACACTGTCCTTATGCAAGGTTTGGAACTGATGTGTAACTATCTAACAATCTGTTACTTCTTCACGCAAAATTTTATCTCCAGCAGAGATGTTGGTTGCTTCCTCAGTTTAGAGTCTGTGACAACGCGGTCATGTAACTCCGTGTAGAATCTGTCTGATAAACGGTGATAATTGTGATGACAGTATTAGTCTGCAATTCAGGTAAGGACTGCAGACGGTCAATTTCAAGTAGTAGTTCCTAATTTTGGTGCCAAATACTACCGACAACGACACCTAGCTGTGAACCTGGCAACTAGATGCCAGCGCAACCAGCAACATGCAACGAACGTTGGAACTTCCCCTCCAAAGGGAAGCATACTGAGAGATTTTAGCGCTCTTAGAAAATCCGACGACTTTGGCTGGCTTTGAACCCGCGACCTAGGGCATAGAAGCTCAGCATGCTACCAGTTACGTCACCGAAGCCGCTTCCCACAGAGTCAGATGGAAAACTGAATGTGATCTCGTGCAATGGCGTTGTCATTGCAACCTCTGATAGCTCATCCTTCATCAATTTAGAAGCGTTGTCATGGTAACTTCCGGTGGCTCTTGGCATCTCTTCTCTATATATATAAAAATGAAAGTTTGTCTGTTTTTTCTGAATTTCCACGGAAATTTGCGATATTTCCGCGTTTCAGACTGTTTTATGATGAATGCGCGCAAAAATATTTTTTTTGTCCGTCTGTCTGTCTGTTTGTTTGTCTGTCTGTCTGTTTGTGGACAATTTTTTGTGTCCTTATAACTCGAGAACGGCTGTGTGGATCAACGTAAAATTTGATACAGATATCCTTCAGAGGCACGACACCAATCATTGATGTAACTCTTCTCCGTACCTCTCATAAAAGGGGCCCTACCCCTTTATAATACATGCAGAAATAGGCGTAGAAGGGTAAAACAAAGCTCATTTTCAGCCCCTCAATGTGAGAAACGAAACTCGGCGGCCCTAAAGGGACCCCGAAAACCACATTTTAAGGCCCTAAAACCAACAGTTTCTGAGATATTCCCAGAAAACTAATTTCACTTAATAAATTAATGAAAGAATGCATGCCGATAACCATGGCAACTGAATCTCAGAGGTCCATCTATTTCTGTAAGACGCAATGCAATTCCATTTATTACATTACTGTGAAGGTTTGCAAACGGCTATAAGGTTATAACGGAACCAAATTACTCTGAAATATTCATCAATACATACAATGCGCTTAAGGGGTCAAGGGGTACTCTAGATTTTTTTCACGCGATTTACACTTGCGGGTGGGTACGGAAGGTCTATTATATCCCTTCTCTATCACATAAAAATTAATTTTTGTCTGTTTGTTCTGCATTTCCACGGAAATTTGACATATTTGCCCGTTTCAGACTGTTTTGTGACGGATGCACGCAAAATTTTTTTTTTTGTCTGTCTGTCTGTTTGTCTGTGGACAATATTTTGTGTCCTTATAACTCGAGAACGGCTGAGTGGATTAACGTAAAATATGATGCAGATATCCATCAGAGGCACGACACTAATCATTGATGTAACTCTTCTCCGTACCTCTCATAACAGGGGGCCTACCCCCTCTAAATACATGCTGAAATAAGCGTAGAAGGGTGAGACAAAGCTCATTTTCAGCCCTTCAATGTGAGAAACGAAACTCGGGGGCCCTAAAAGAACCCTGAAAACCACATTTTAAGGCCCTAAAACCAACATTTTTCGAGATACTCCCAAAAAACAAATTTAACTTAATTAATTAATGAAGGAATGCATGCCGGTAACAATAGCAACAGAATCTCAGAGGTCCATCTATTTCTGTAAGACGCAATGCAATTCCATTTATTACATTACTGTGAAGTTTTGCAAACGGCAATAAGGTTATAACGGATCCAAATTAAGCTGAAATATTCATCAATACATATAATGCGCTTAAGGGGTCAAGGGGTACTCTAGAATTTTTAACGCGATTTACAAGTGCGGGTATGGTACGGAAGGTCTATTATATCCCTATCCCTATATTGTTATATTATTATTATTACTATTCTTTTAAGTATTATCATTATTATGGCGTACAACGACGAGACAAACTCATTTTCAAACCCTTGGTGTCAGAAACAAAACTCGGGGCCCCTCAAGAGCCGTAAAGTGTCCCCGAAATCTATATTTTAAGGCTCTAAACCCAACAGTTTCTTAGGTATTCCCAGAAAACTAATTTCATTTAATAACCTAAAGAAGGAATGCAAGCCACTAACCATGACAACAGTATCTCAAGAGGTGGCATCCAACTTTCCATCTATTTCTGGAATAAGTAATGCCACTCAATTTATTACATTTCTGTGAAAGGTTGCAAATGGCTATAAGGTTATCACGGAACCAACTAAAACTGTAAAATCCATCAATGCGCTTAAGGGGTTCAAGGAGTACCCTAGATTTTTTTCCACACGACTTACACGTGCGATATGTCGTACAGATGGTCTATTATATCTACAAACAGCAACATTATTTTCAAAAATTCCTGATTTGAAACAGTAGACTGTTTTTTGATGATTTTAGGAATTTGGGCCATTGGAGGCTAAAAAAACTGAATGTTCATGCACCACAAGCCTTTATAATTTATAAAAGGGGTCTTCCTGTAGTTGGGCACTTGACACAACGGTTAGGGTCAGTTCGTATGTGACGTGTATTGCGATTCGTCTACGAGGTTTTCAATTTTATTTTCACTCCAGGAAACCACGTTAGGTAAATTTAGTTTGAGAGCACATTTTAGCTAATCATTTTTCTTTGCCAACAAAGAGGTTCCAAGCCCCTAAACATTGCAACAGTAGATCAATTGATAACATCTGGTTATTAATACCGAAGACCGTTCGAAGAATGGGTACTTCTGCTACTTTTCTTATAATTCAGAAATCATTTTTCTCATCCCTTGGCGTAATGGTGGGTCCTATCAAAAATTCTTTCAGACAAAAGTTTAGGTAGTTATTAGGGGAATATTTTCCATTGTGTACGGTTTTGATATTGTGCCTCTTGAGAGTGATATGATTAATGTTTCCCGAAAAGAAACACTTTTTCCACCCCTTTGGTCAATGGTTGGTGCTATCAAAAAAGTTTTAAACATACATTTTTGGCACTTATCCGACACATAGGCCTAGCATGAACTTTGAATGGATTCCATATTTTTCACATATTAAGTGAGTTATATCGATATTTCACTTTTTCGAAAAAAGTCCTCCATTTTCACCCCTCCAACCGATTTTGCCCATTAACGAACTCAATCTAGATTTTAAAGGGATACATATGGTGTAAAGAAATCAAATTGATTAGTGCAAAATAATGGCAGTTATCGTGTCCACAAGAAAATTGTATTTTTGTCCTTCTGTATGTCTGTCTGTTCCTCCATCAATTGAAAACGGATCAACAGCTTTCGTTCAAAATTTGCAAATGGCTATAAAAATATCCCGGAATCACTTTAGGATATAAATTTTAACAAAACATCCAATGCGCTTAAGGGGACCAGTGGGTGCTCTATTATATTTACCTTCGATTTACTCCCGTGATATGTCGTACCAAGGGTCTTTTATAGCTCTACTCAGCAAGATTAATCTCATTACTTCCAGTAACGAAGAAGCATTTATTATCCACGATTTTTCTCTTTTGCGGTCAGAATCAATACCATATTTAAGGGTCTTTTCTTTTATACGGATGGTGGCACTGTTCGTACGAAAGTCTCGACACTGACGTCTACCTGTTTAACAGTCTGTTATTCCTTCATGCAAATATTATCTCTTACAGAGACTGAATGAAAGCAGAATGAGACCTCGTGAAATGGCGTTGGCATGACAACGTTTATCAATTTCGCAGAGCGGGCATAGTTTTTCTTGCAATATCTCGAAAACCGTTCGTTTTAGGGCCTTAAAACGCGGGGTTCGTGGCTCCCACCGAATACTGTTCCTTGCATTGCTACACGCGAACATGAACTGTTTTATTTATAGGGGGCGTGGTGGCTCAGCGGTCTAGCTGTATGCCTCTCACCAAGGCGGTCCGGGTTCGATTACCGGTCAATGCATGTGAGATTTTCGAAGTGAAATGCCATGTCCTGTGGTTCGGATTCCACGTAAAAAGGAGGTCCCGTGGCTCATGATCTCGCGATTAACGGTCACGTTAAACTAGAAGCTTCCTTTGTTTTATTTATATAGGTGGATTATGGGGTCGAAAACGATCGTGATTTTGAGTCTGATTTTGAGTCTAATTTTATAGTCTCTGCGCCGCTTATTGTATGTGAGTATTTGGATCTTTACGACGGTTTACCAAAGTATTATTGTTTCTATTTTGAACGGTATGCTTTCTTACTGTTTATAGATTTAATTTTGTTAGTTGAATTCTTCTGTTTGCAAATTATTAACTACTTTATGTCGTGTTCTACCATTATGTGCAACCTAAATTCACTGACTATTGTAACGTATTCTACCGACTCTCCCATTAGTTTATTAAGTTTGCCTTATAAATCTCACTGGTCAATTGCGCTAACATATTTGAATAAAATTGGTAATTCTTCTTTCACGACCAAGGAAACCCCGCACAAGACACAGCGTTAACCTATAAATGTACCTGAATTTTAATTGCCAGGCCATGATTGGCAATATACAATCCTTTTGGATGCCTTTATAGGGAGGTGAAAGATGTTGAGCGTTTACCTCCCGTAGCTAAGTACCGCAGGTGCACTAGATAAGGATTTAGGTAGAGCACCATTCGCTAGGCCTTTTTGGGTTCCCAAATTGACAACAAGAGCTCGCTGGTTACCCATCTCGGTGTTGCTAGACGAAACCACTCACAAGACACGGCATAAACTTAGAAATATTGATGTGTTTAAGAATCATGGCATGATACATAGTTTGCACTATATTACTCACAGCGGAGATGACAATTGCTACAAAGTTTGATGTATTTTTAGCAAACTATTATTCAATTCCAAATGTACAGTAGTATGAGGACGTTAATCGATGGGTGTTCTATATTTAAGAAAGATTATTTAAATTTTACTACATAGAAGCCTCCGTGGCTTAGGCGGCAGCACGCCGGCTTCTCACCGCTGTGTCTGTGGTTCTTGACTCTAATCATACGTTATTTGTTTCTATTGTTTTGTTTTAGGGTCTTTTAATATTCTACGTGTGTTTTTTTTCGTGTACTGTGACCGATATCGCATGGTTTTGAGAGCTCTGGCAACGTCGCATAGCAGGAGGAAGGATGCAAGCGGAAGTAACCTGAGGTTGATGTTTTTACGTCATGGACATAGTCGACAGCATGACTAGGCGAAGGTTCCAGAAGTGTAGAGGGCGCTGATGAGCTCCAGGAAAAGTTGAGGTGGAAAGGTCACACCGGAGAAGCGGGTCACTTTATTCCGCATCGCCGTACAACGCGGGTCACTTTAATTTGCATCGCCGTCCAACGAAGTTCACTTTCTTTTGTGTCGCCGTACGCCGAAGTTCATCTTTATTTTTGTGTCGCCACAAGCTGAAGTTCCTAACAAGTGTGTAGTAGCAGTCGTGCCGTGGCCGCTTGGAACCAGTGTGGTATTCCGACAGTTTTTGGGACATAGCTGAAAGGCTCAGTATTATTTCTTGCGTGGACAGCTCTGTGTTAACGAATACTAAAGCTGAATGTGGTGAGGTGATATTATAACGCAGATCATAATGCATTATGTTGTGGGACACTAGTCATTTGTACAATGAAGTGCGAGCAGACACACGTGGTGTCTCAAGCTTTTACCAGGTACGGGACTGTATGGGCCGTGCGCTATATAACTGACGCCCAGAACAGATGAACGAAGCGATGTGCTTTTGTTTGACGACCAGACAAATGAGTATCCAGGGTCAGTGAACTATGAGAGATAAACTGAGTGTAGTCCAAATATAGAGCGACATTCTAGGTCAAGGACGGACGTAATATCTTATGAGTACAGGCTTGTGTAGACGCATACGATATAACCTGTGCCGTTATAGAGGTATTTTCACGGCCATGAGTTGATATTACTTGGCATATTCGACATGAAGATTGCAGCGATGTATTGGACGGACATAAAGGCTATCAGTACAGACCAGTGCGAGTTTTGTGTCAAGAACTTTACGAGCGAAGAGATGGCAAGCTAAGTTTAGTATGTGGAAGCTGTTACGATGACGTGGAAACGAAGGCGAGCCAGGACCATGGACACCCCGAGGGTCGCGAGCTGGATCCAGGACGAGAGGGGAGGATGTTCAATGGGAAGAACGTGGACCCAAACCCCCAGGAAACGTGGCAGCGGAACCAAGACTGAGGTGGCCGAAAGGTACTGAAAACCATGTTAATTCTTAAGTAGTGGTTAATGGGTAGTGGTTACTAAGATTTGGACAGTTGGGCAAAAATCGAAATTGAAGTTAATCAATAAGGATAAAATGCGATATAATGACATGATTAATAGGATAGTAAATTTTAAGTTTTCTTTGAGAGATTAATGCAGTCATATTTAGGGTTTAAAAATAAATATATGGATGCTTTAAAATATAATTTGAGGACAGGGATCTTTCAGCGTGTTACGTCGCTGTGTTCTTTGAATTGGTGCAACCTGGATGACAATTGATGGTTTGAACAGGCTTAAATTACAAGGGATTCATTTACACTTAATGGGCCACTTTTTGTGCGCACATCACATTTATGCTAAACACTCACACGTCACTGAAGTTTTCCTTTACATGCTAACATGAGGAGATGCGTTTGGTAGGTGACTGATACAAGGTTGTGTAAATAATGATACTGCATTGATAAAATAGCAGGGTTGCATAATACGAAGTTATGATGAAACTAAAGGTTCTCGCTATAGCGAGGTGAATAAAATAAATGATTATAATTAATGTTACGTGATAGGTTCAAGTATATGAAATTTTGAGGCAACTGTCAGTTGAAAAATAATACAGATAGGCAGAGGCCATCTACTTAAATGTTTATGGTGTAGTTATAAATATGTGAAGAGCATGCAGTGATTAATAAATAAAAAAAATATCTGGGATCATAAAGATGGTACAATGTAATGTGATAAATGTAAAAGCCAACAACCAGTCATTTTTTCTGAGTGAGGCACAGCTGAACGAAAACCAGTGAAAATAATAATGAAAGTATTTAATCCATGAATAAAAGGTCTGAAAATAAAGTCTTTAACGCCAGTGACATCCATACATAAATATATTCTTTTTCCTATTTTGGTGATTACATTTAGTTAGAAGGAGATCGAATGAGGCAACAATTTTTTTTCTTTGAATATCTTTTCATATTTATGCACCTGCTCATTTATGGACTATTAGCGGAGAGGTGACATAGCATTTTGAAGTAATGGTTGTAATACTAGAATGATATAGCTCTGATCTCCGTAAGTTATTTTGTATCCAAAGATTAGGACGCCCGGAGATTTTTGTCCTCATTAATTTGAATTTTGCTTCTGCGTCATTTATTTATTTGCACATCAAGAGTAATTTTGAGAAGTCACCGAGTGGAGGTAGGCTTCTGTGTGTGATTCTATGTATTTAGTGGTGTGGTTCTGTAATAAATGGTGGATGAGTTTTATCTTAACAGCGGAGTTTTTTGTCATTCTTGTTCGATGTCATACTTGTGTGTCCACCGGATCAATTTTGAGATTTTACCCCAGTTGTACCCATCATTATAAAGACCCCCGGGATTGCTTGAATCTCGTTCCCGACACAGGTTTTTTTTAAGGCCAAAATTGATTCGGACATTCAAGATTTTTTTTTCTTTCGCGTTGTACCGAATTCTGGGTGAGGGTTGAAGTGTTTGTCGGGCCACCCAATCCAAAGCCAGATTATCGGGCACAACAAGATGGCGCCCACCGTGTAATGGCCTCGAACTGGGAATATCGTACCACGCAGTGGTATAGCCGACATCTTGAACTCGAAAAAATTGGAACACCAGAGGAGAGTGACAAGATGGTGGACGGCCATGTGGCACAAATGGAATGGAGAGAAAACCAATTGAGTGCTGGTACCCCATTTTATTGTGCGATATGTCTGTCAGTCTGTTAAAGTTCACTTTGTAGGATTTTTGTGTGTGTTAGAGTGACATAGAACGAAGCGATTAATTAACGTTAGATCGCTGTGTTTAAGCGATACCATCCACATTTATTATTTCCACATTATATTAGATTTCGATTCCACTGTCAAATTGAAGTAACCACTAGTCCTTAGTCTAAGTTAGTCACTAGTTGTAACAGCTTCCATGTTTATTTGTTGTGAAATATGGGAGAATTTGATGAAATTAAGGGATTGATAGGACAGCTAGGAGAGAAGCTAAAGGAGTTAGCTAAAAGTCAAAAGAATATGGAGGAAGGTTTGAAGACTCAATGGAAAGACTATGAAGGTGGTATGAACACTAATCTAGATGGGTTGGATAGACAGTTGATTAAGATGCATGAAGGAATAAATACTAAATTTGAAGGTTTAGACACTAAATTTGAAGGTTTAGACACTCAATTCAAAGGTTTAGACACTAAATTTAAAGGTTTCGACACCAAATTCAAAGATTTAGATACTAAATTCGAAGGTTTTGAAAAAAATCTTGGAATTCAGTCAGGGGACTTACAAGGAGGATTGGAATTATTTAAGGAGCACCAATTCGATATGAAACAGTACATGGAGAAGGCTCAAGCCGAATTGACGGATTTAAAGGAACAAATTAAGAGGGATAAGGTCGAAATTGAAAGTAATATGGGGACACAGTTGAAATCATTGGAGAAAACCGTTCAAGAGAAGATGGATCGAAGCGTGGAGGCATTGACCGCCAAGATGGAAGAAAGGGATAAAGCAATCAACGCAGAGGTCTTGGTGTTAAAGGAAGAGGCGAAAGTAGTACAGCAGAGATTAGCGAAAGATACCAGGAGCATGACCGATAAAATGTCTGAATTTACCATGGAGCAGGAATGCAAGATGGAAAGTCTTAGGAGTCAGATGGGGGAAATGAAATTAGAGTTAAACGACGAAATTAAAACACAGATTGCAACAGCGGTTTCGACAGTACAAGATAAAGTGAGTATTGCTCACGGAGAACAGTTAAAGAGAATTGTTGAATTAGAAGGAAAGATGGTAGAAGCAAAATCGATAGATGTAAACAAGGAACCAAGTCCGACAGGAATAACATTCACACCATTCATTTACAGCTCAACTCAACCGATTACCATCATTAGGAATCAGGAGGACCGCCCAAAAAAATTCAAATTTGACTGGCATCACACCCATAGAATTCCTGCGGGACCTGAAGGAATACATGGATGAAAATAGGGTTCCTAAAGAGAGAGAAATGAGGGTAATAGAAAGAGCTCTTGAAGGCCAACCGCTAAACTGGATGCGAGCTTTTAGTAATCAGTTTAGAGGGTACGATGACTTTGCGAACGCTTTCCTGAAGAGATTTTGGTCCTCAGAAGATCAACAAAGTATAAGGGCTGAATTATACTCAAAGAAATACGCGACTACCAGGCCAACACAATACGCTGGGTATTTCACGAATCAGGTAGCCAGGCTACAATTTTTGGATCCACCGTTGGAGGAGCAGGATTTGGTGCATGCCATAATAGAGCAATATCCGGTAGAAGTCCAGCGTGTATTAATTGCATCGGGTGCAAATAGACTCGAGGTGTGTGACGAGATTTTGAGGAAACTAGACCACACGAGCAAGATGACGGAACCTCGTAGTCCAAGGACAGAACAGAGAGAGGCAAATATGGTGGTAATGGATCGTATGGCGCAGACGGAACCTCAGCGAAGTTATGGAAAGAACGATAGAGATGGAAGGGATGAAGGAAATGGCTTAAACAGATACAGGAATCAAGGAAAGCCATATGACCGGAGGCCATATTATCAGGATAGAAGTGGACGATTTAATCAGAGGGACTACGGAAGGTCAGGATATAGAGGGAGAGAATCGTGGTCACGTGATCGGAGACCATACAATAACTGCCCAAGATACGGGAATCAAGAAAGGCAAAATTATAGGCCATCATTAGAAGAACGTCACCAAAAAAGCCGAAGATACATTGAACAATTAAGGGAAAAGGAACAAGAAGAAGAAGAATCTCAGGCAAAACAGCATGAGGAATCGAAACCAAGCACCAGTGGAGTCAAATCAGGAAAGAGAAGCTGACAGGAAGGAAATGCTGAGTTTGAACAGGGACTCACAAGCAGTAATAACGATTTTTTGCCCATTAATAATGATTTTCGCCCAGATGTCATGACAGTCCAAATTCAAGCCATTCACAGCATTACTGATGAAGATAGGAGATATGAAGGCCAAGACGAAGAAGAAAGTAGAATGAGTGAAGAATGGATAGAGCTACCGTTTCAGGAGGAGAATACCACAGAAGAAGATGAAACTGAGAGAGTTATAGGCAAATTCAATGCAGCTAGCCTTAAAAGGTACCACACGAGACAGTAAGCATGCGATATGGAGAACTCATTGAAGAAGTAGATTGTTAACCCAACAGAATAATAATAATCGAGATGTTTCACGCTTATTATTATTCCTGATTGAGGGGGATTTGTGACCGATATCGCATGGTTTTGAGAGCTCTGGCAACGTCGCATAGCAGGAGGAAGGATGCAAGCGGAAGTAACCTGAGGTTGATGTTTTTACGTCATGGACATAGTCGACAGCATGACTAGGCGAAGGTTCCAGAAGTGTAGAGGGCGCTGATGAGCTCCAGGAAAAGTTGAGGTGGAAAGGTCACACCGGAGAAGCGGGTCACTTTATTTCGCATCGCCGTACAACGCGGGTCACTTTAATTTGCATCGCCGTCCAAAGAAGTTCACTTTCTTTTGTGTCGCCGTACGCCGAAGTTCATCTTTATTTTTGTGTCGCCACAAGCTGAAGTTCCTAACAAGTGTGTAGTAGCAGTCGTGCCGTGGCCGCTTGGAACCAGTGTGGTATTCCGACAGTTTTTGGGACATAGCTGAAAGGCTCAGTATTATTTCTTGCGTGGACAGCTCTGTGTTAACGAATACTAAAGCTGAATGTGGTGAGGTGATATTATAACGCAGATCATAATGCATTATGTTGTGGGACACTAGTCATTTGTACAATGAAGTGCGAGCAGACACACGTGGTGTCTCAAGCTTTTACCAGGTACGGGACTGTATGGGCCGTGCGCTATATAACTGACGCCCAGAACAGATGAACGAAGCGATGTGCTTTTGTTTGACGACCAGACAAATGAGTATCCAGGGTCAGTGAACTATGAGAGATAAACTGAGTGTAGTCCCAATATAGAGCGACATTCTAGGTCAAGGACGGACGTAATATCTTATAAGTACAGGCTTGTGTAGACGCATACGATATAACCTGTGCCGTTATAGAGGTATTTTCACGGCCATGAGTTGATATTACTTGGCATATTCGACATGAAGATTGCAGCGATGTATTGGACGGACATAAAGGCTATCAGTACAGACCAGTGCGAGTTTTGTGTCAAGAACTTTACGAGCGAAGAGATGGCAAGCGAAGTTTAGTATGTGGAAGCTGTTACGATCACGTGGAAACGAAGGCGAGCCAGGACCATGGACACCCCGAGGGTCGCGAGCTGGATCCTGGCGAAAGGGGAGGATGTTCAATGGGAAGAACGTGGACCCAAACCCCCAGGAAACGTGGCAGCGGAACCAAGACTGAGGTGGCCGAAAGGTACTGAAAACCATGTTAATTCTTAAGTAGTGGTTAATGGGTAGTGGTTACTAAGATTTGGACAGTTGGGCAAAAAATGAAATTGAAGTTAATCAATAAGGATAAAATGCGATATAATGACATGATTAATAGGATAGTAAATTTTAAGTTTTCTTTGAGAGGTTAATGCAGTCATATTTAGGGTTTAAAAATAAATCTATGGATGCTTTAAAATATAATTTGAGGACAGGGATCTTTCAGCGTGTTACGTCGCTGTGTTCTTTGAATTGGTGCAACCTGGATGACAATTGATGGTTTGAACAGGCTTAAATTACAAGGGATTCATTTACACTTAATGGGCCACTTTTTGTGCGCACATCACATTTATGCTAAACACTCACACGTCACTGAGGTTTTCCTTTACATGCTAACATGAGGAGATGCGTTTGGTAGGTGACTGATACAAGGTTGTGTAAATAATGATACTGCATTGATAAAATAGCAGGGTTGCATAATACGAAGTTATGATGAAACTAAAGGTTCTCGCTATAGCGAGGTGAATAAAATAAATGATTATAATTAATGTTACGTGATAGGTTCAAGTATATGAAATTTTGAGGCAATTGTCAGTTGAAAAATAATACAGATAGGCAGAGGCCATCTACTTAAATGTTTATGGTGTAGTTATAAATATGTGAAGAGCATGCAGTGATTAATAAATAAAAAAAATATCTGGGATCATAAAGATGGTACAATGTAATGTGATAAATGTAAAAGCCAACAACCAGTCATTTTTTCTGAGTGAGGCACAGCTGAACGAAAACCAGTGAAAATAATAATGAAAGTATTTAATCCATGAATAAAAGGTCTGAAAATAAAGTCTTTAACGCCAGTGACATCCATACATAAATATATTCTTTTTCCTATTTTGGTGATTACATTTAGTTAGAAGGAGATCGAATGAGGCAACAATTTTTTTTCTTTGAATATCTTTTCAGATTTATGCACCTGCTCATTTATGGACTATTAGCGGAGAGGTGACATAGCATTTTGAAGTAATGGTTGTAATACTAGAATGATATAGCTCTGATCTCCGTAAGTTATTTTGTATCCAAAGATTAGGACGCCCGGAGATTTTTGTCCTCATTAATTTGAATTTTGCTTCTGCGTCATTTATTTATTTGCACATCAAGAGTAATTTTGAGAAGTCACCGAGTGTAGGTAGGCTTCTGTGTGTGATTCTATGTATTTAGTGGTGTGGTTCTGTAATAAATGGTGGATGAGTTTTATCTTAACAGCGGAGTTTTTTGTCATTCTTGTTCGATGTCATACTTGTGTGTCCACCGGATCAATTTTGAGATTTTACCCCAGTTGTACCCATCATTATAAAGACCCCCGGGATTGTGTGAATCTCGTTCCCGACACAGTTTTTTTTAAGGCCAAAATTGATTCGGACATTCAAGATTTTTTTTTTCTTTCGCTTTGTACCGAATTCTGGGTGAGGGTTGAAGTGTGTGTCGGGCCACCCAATCCAAAGCCAGATTATCGGGCACAGTACCATATCTTAAATTCCGACTGTCATCCCGAGCAACGCCGGGCATAACACCTAGTATATATATATATACTAGCAGAAGTACCCGTTCTTCGAACGGTGTTCGTTGTTAACACCAGACATTATCAATTGAGCTACTGTTGCAATGGTTAGCGGTTTGTCATTCCTTCAAGTTTATCAGAACAAAGTTAGTTTTCTGGGAATATCACACATACGGTTAATTTAAAGCCCTTAAAATGTAGTTTTCGGAGACCCTTTATAGATTCCCGAATTTTGTGTCTCACATTGAGAAGCGCAACATATGCTTTTTATATTTCGCCTATTTTAGCATGTATTGAGAAGTTTTTCTCTATATCCACCCTTCTACTGTATGAAAAGTGCGGTGAAGAGTTTTATAAATGATTGGTGTATTGACTCTCATGGTTACCATACCTAATTTTACGATGCTCCAAGCATCTGAACACGATTTATTGGCGTAGGCTACATAAAGATACAAAGAAAGACAGACAGACAATTCTATTGTCCACAAAATATCACCGAGGTATCCAAATATGGGTATATCTACCACACAGTATCAAACAAAATCATCCTTAGGATGAACCCGTTTGTCGACAACAACAAAAAATAGTTAAAATGTGCTCTCAGACTAAATTCACCTAACGTGTACTTCCTGACGTGAAATAGAATTGAAAGCCTTGTAGACGAAACGCAATACACGTCACATAAAAACTGACCCTCTACGTTGTGCTAGGTGCCCATACACAGGAAGACCCCTTTCATAAATTATAAAGGCCTGTGGTGCATGAAAATTCAGGTTCTTTAGCCTCAAATTGCCCAAATTCCTAAAAGCCGCAAAAAAATGCTGGTTCAATTAAAGAATTTTTGAAAATAATGTTGCTGTTTGGAGATATAATAGACCTTCTGTATTATATGTCGAACGTGAAAATTGCATGAAAAAATTCTAGGTTACCCCTAGACCCCCTTAATTGCATTGATGAATTGTACAGTCTACGATAGTTCCGTGATAACCTTATAGCCATTTGCAAACTTTCACAGAAATGTAATAAATGGAGTGATATTGCTTCTTAGAGAAATAGAAGGAAAGTTGTAAGCCACCCCTTGATATAATGTTCTCATGGTTACCGATTTGCATTCCTACATTAGTTTGTTAAATTAAATTAAATTAGTTTTCTGGGAATATTTCAGAAACTGTTGGATTTAGAGCCTTATAATGTAGTTTTCGACGACCCTTTAGGGCCCCCGAGTTATGTTTCTGGCACCGAGGGGATTTGTCTCGTCGTTGTACGCCATAATATAATACTAATAATAATATAATATAGGGAGAAATTATAACGCCTATTTTTTAAAATTATTAATGCAGCCAATGGCCATGTACTTTTCTTTTCAGGACGGGTCAGGGAAGGGATATTATCAAAGAAAGAAGCATTCACTCACGCATGAGCAAAATGGAAATGGCCTACCATTTAACTAAGGACATCTATAATAAAAGGTCAATATCCTTCAACGCAAAACTAAAACATTACTGCAGTGTCATCCGTCCGGAGTTCTTGCATGCTTATGAATGCCTCACGATGAACAAAAAAGACTTGGTCGAGAAACTGGAGGCCAAAGAAACAAACATTTTGAGAAAGATATTTGGTTCCATCAAAGACAATGGGGAATACAGAAGACGTCATAACCATGAACTATATTGACGTCCGAAACGGGGGAGGAGCTTACGGTCAGCTGTTTGCAATATGGCGGCGAGATAGTGACGTGAAGTAATTGGGTGTGAGTTTGTTATGGCTTCTAATTTATGATGGCAAAATACTACATATTTTCTTTCATTGATAGAAATATTTTATAATCAATTTAAATGCAGTGCCTAGTTACTACCAGTTAAAAATATTACCCACATGTAAGTTAGATAGTTAATTTACTGTCTGCTGTTACATAGGCCTATATGAAGCCTGTACTTGGGAGCCTAGCGGTATCGATGTTTTTATTAATTTCACAATATATATAGGATATATCTCTCTCTCACATAACACAAAGGACGACTCCCTGATGATAAATTGAATCAAGCAACCCTGAATTTGCATGAATGTTTTGGGTTCAAAGAAGCGTTACTTGGGATGCTCAAATCATACTTCAATATTGCAAATATTGACCTACATACTTGCTGTTCAAAGGCAAGAATATTAATTTATTAATCTCTTGCCACAGGCAAGTTAAAATGGAGGCATCCTCTTTATCAATATATTTAATTAAATGTTTAAAATACAGATATTTAACAAAGCTGGAGTCTCCATTTGAACTTGTCATAAGGAAACGGAACAGATCAAAAACTACACTTTAAGCCAAACCAAATTCACTCCTCAGCTCGACATAAATCATAATACCAATTAAAACCTATACAAAACATACTCTCCTTACTGTTGTACAACTTTCAAACCAACTATTCGCACCCAAAACTGAAAAACCCTGAAATGGGAATTAATTAAACTTAGAATAGCCTAGGCCGATCCGGTCTCCGGCTACATTACCGCATATGCATACTTAACATCACTATAACTTCAAAATTACGGCTAAGTGACCTATCTGCCTGAGTAGTATAGGTGTTACCGGCCTGCCTGGGATGATGGGTCACCAAACCGGTACTTAAAACTAAGATTTTACATTTTAATTAACTAAATTCAACAGTAGGGAGATCATAGCCAAAAATACAATTTAGGCCAAATCATACTTCAATGACCTACATACTTGCTGTTCAAAGGCAAGAATATAAATTCTCTGGCAAATTAAGGCTAGAAACAGCATTTTTCTTAAGTTTTCTAACCATTCGGCTATTGTCAATCGGAAGAACCCCTAAAATAGGTTTACGAAGAGCGGATTACATTCTATGTACGGCACAGAAGTAATAGGCTACACGTTTATCAGTATTTTTGATGTAGCTAAATCCATGTGAATACAAATTAGAGACAAAAACTATCAATAATCAACAGTACCGGTGGAAAGAAGTCGTCTTCACAAAAATGCAGACTGCACACTGTCATGTAACATGTAACACGTTTTCCAATTGACAGCGCCGAAGCCCATCTTTCTCTCTTAACTTTTTGTATAGGAAAGTAGTGAAGATATTTCGTACCCGTTTTATACGATTTGCAACCGTATACAGAGCAGTACCTCCTCGAATTTGACAAATTTATTTCTGTTTCCATCACGACGTCAATGCTTCACCATCTAAATAAACCAAACCAGTCACAATGTTACAGGTTCAGCATTCTACCGCGTGGCTGCGCCATCCAACTTTTCTGACGTCAATACTCATGTGGAGAAGATAAGTAACGTCATTCGGAAGAGAAGGATACCATTTTTTGGGCATGTGAAACGAATGAGCCCAGCGAGACTGACCAACCGCAACATAACTTACTTTCAGGAGAGGAAAACAAAATGGGCCTGGTTCATAGAACTGGATAAAGTTCTGAAAGAAGTGGGGATTACACCAATAGACATTCAGGAGCGTGCCCCACTCAAAAGGAAACTTCAAGCTTGCAAAGGTTTCCAAGAAAAACCAAAGTTGAAAACGGGAAAGACATTGACCCAGGAACGGAAGGAAGTCCACCGAGAACGAATGCGGCGGTACTGGGCAAACATCAAAGCCAGTAGGAGACAGTGAGAATGACGCGGTCCATAGATGGCCTATATGAAATGAATGAATGAATAATATGGGGATAGGAATATAATAGACCTGCCGTACCACAACCGCAGGTGTAAATCGCGTGAAAAATTCCAGAGTACCCCTTGATCCCCTTAAGCGCGTTAAACGTATTGATGAATTTTACGGCTTAATTTGGTTCCGTGATAACCTTCTAGCCATTTTAAAACTTTCACACTAATGTAATTAATGGAATTGCATTGCATCTTACAGCAATAGATGGACCTCTGAGAATCCGTTGGCATGGTTACTGGCTTGCATTCATTCATTAGTTTATTAAATTAGTTTTCTGGGAATATCTCAAAAACGGTTGGTCTTAGGGCCTTAAAATGTGGTTTTCGGGTAGCCGAGATTTTTCTCTCACATTGAGGGGCTGAAAATGAGCTTTGTCTCGTCCTTCTACGCCTATTTCAGCATGTATTTTAAGGGGGTATGCCCCCTTTTATGAGGGGTACGGAGAAGAGTTATATCAATGATAAGTGCCGTGCCTCTGATGGATATCTGTACCAAATTTTACGTTGATACACCCAGCCGTTCTCGAGTTATAAGGGAACAAAGTTGTCCACAGACGAACAAACAAACAAACAAACAGACAGACAGACGAAAAAAAAATTCGCGCGCATCCATCAAAAACAGTCTGAAACGCGTAAACAACTCAATTTTCCGTAGAAATTCAGAGAAAAACAGACAAACTTTCATTTTTATATATAGAGAGATATACTGCACCGGTCGGTGTTGACCGTGTGTTATTGCACAAATTTAGGTTTCACTCGCTAACCGTTGGAGATATACGAAAAGTGATATGGACCTTTAGGATAGAAAATTAAATGTTAAAGATCATGTATGCCATCAAAAGTTTGCTATTTCTTAGCGTTCTCTCTTTATTTGAAATGGAATTATGAAATTTTGAAACCAAAGGGTGTAGTGACGTCACAAATGTCGGCTTTACTCGCTAACCGTTGGAGATAAACGAAAAGGGATGACATTTTGGATAGGAAATTAAATTTCAAAGCTCGTGTGTTGCATCAAAAGTTTGCTATTTCCTACCGTTCTCTTTTTATTTGACATGGAAATATGAAATTTTGAAACCAAAGGGTGTAGTGACGTCACTAAAATTGTCGCCATTTTTTTATAGTGCAAAATTTCGAAATCAAAAGTATCCTATATGTAAACCTGGTAAATCAGCTATATCCATGAAAAATTTCATTTAAATCGAACCAGTGGTTCTTGCGTTATTGAGTAACAGAGACAGCAGACAGACACACACCATCTCATTTTTATATATTAGTATGATAAGCTGAACCCGGCATGCTTTGCAATGCCAATCAAAGAAAGTGTTGGGGTTGAAATTTTGTTTCTTGAAGTGCTTTTGGATACACAATATTTTTTTCAATTTCCGTTAACTGCCTCTAACCTATCGTGAAATGGATTTACTAATTTAGAAACATCCGTGGGGGCGTGCACAACAAGTCACTAAAGTTTCATTGCAATCGGATGAATGGCAGATGACGCATACATTTTGTTTAAATGATTCCTGCGCTGTCACTAATTTGCCGAATCTATTCGGGCTCCACCAACTGTGAAATGGGTTTATTAAGTTAGAAACCTTCACGTAAGTGTACACAACAACTCATCAAAGCTTCATCACAATCGATGAATGGTACATGAACGCATACGGGATATTGTAGAAACACTTCGCGCGTCGTCACTCATTTGTTACATCTACTCGTGCACTACCAATATTGTAAAATCGATTTACTAAGTCGAAGACCTTCCCCGGCGTGTACACAACAACTCATGAATGTTGTCATTTAGACTTTCACGGCCCGTGTTACTATTCATAATGTTGAATTTTGGGCTTATGCCGTGTTTTATTATATTAATATTCGACGCGTTTCGAAAGAAACCATGTCTTTCTTCGTCAGGAATAATCTGGAATACGACAATGTTGCTAAGAGAAAGCAACGAAGAACATATAGAGGGTGCCCAAAGATGGACGCCATTATAGCCCCATGTTAGGGACAACGGAAAGCAGCAGTGAATCACTTTCTCAGGGTTCTGATAATAGGTAGCCAGGATTCACTGAGATTGTAGCCGGTGTCGCGGTTGAAATTATCTGGGTGTTAACGTATTTCAACCGCCTCCCTGATGATTCTGGGACGATATTGCTTTATACGGGCAAGAACATCCACTCCTTGGAACATGACATCATGGCCAGGTGTTAAAGCGTTCATGTACCATTCATCGATTGCGATGAAGCTTTGATGAGTTGCTTTAACACCTGGCCATGATGTCATGTTCCAAGGAGTGGATGTTCTTGCCCGTATAAAGCAATATCGTCCCAGAATCATCAGGGAGGCGGTTGAAATACGTAAACACCCAGATAATTTCAACCAAGACACCGGCTACAATCTCAGTGAATCCTGGCTACCTATTATCAGAACCCTGAGAAAGTAATTCACTGCTGCTTTCCGTTGTCCCTAACATGGGGCTATAATGGCGTCCATCTTTGGGCACCTTCTCTATGTTCTTCGTTGCTTTCTCTTAGCAACATTGTCGTATTCCAGATTATTCCTGACGAAGAAAGACATGGTTTCTTTCGAAACGCGTCGAATATTAATATAATAAAACACGGCATAAGCCCAAAATTCAACATTATGAATAGTAACACGGGCCGTGAAAGTCTAAATGGCAATATTAGAAACCTCTATGGGGAGGATATTTTCCGACTGATGTCTAGATTTAGTAGGTTACGACGCAAGAAGGTGTGTCTAATCTCTTCACTCGCTTTTCTCCTTAGATGCCGGGATCATGATATTCTACCGAATTTTGTTATGTTGAAGCATACCTTCAGAACACCTAAGGCAACGAGAATCTATCGTCGTGCAAGCAAGGCGTTATTGATAGAGAGGTTACAGCATACTCGTAAGCAATTGGATATTATTTCGAGGGAGTTACTACAGCTACATCTATGCCTCTCGAATTTCGTAAGTGAGGAATTATGGAAGATCTTTGATCGTATTTCTTCAGTGCAAGCTAACAGCGTTCTAGATCAGGTGAGGGACAGACATATTTCCAAATATGATAGGTTATGTCAGTTGCAGAATTCTCAAGCCATTAGACTTGATGCTAACAAGGTTGTCGTAAATTTGTCCAGCAAGCCCCTAAATGATACCCAACAGGCAGTTCTCGCTAAAGGTCTCAATTTTGCTGTAGCGCCTAGAAGAATTCCTATTGAAGAACTTATTACATCCGTAGAATCCTCGGTACATCACCTCACACCTGAAGAGGCCGAGGAAGCCAGGCAAGAATGTTCCCGAGTTATCAAGACCGCTAAGCCACCTAACACCAACTTAAAACAAGGCGAAAGCCGGGCACTTAAAGATCTAAGGGACAATTCTGATATTATCGTTCTCCCCGCTGACAAGGGTAACGCGACAGTGGTGTTGGATAAGGTTGATTATGATTCCAAGATCACGTCATTGTTATCAGATCCTGTATATAGGATTAATAGTCATGATCCTACTACTCGCTACTCAAATGTCACCGTCAAATTGATCAAGCAATCATCTATTCCAGCGGATGCAGCGAAGACTCTCCTTCCAGGGGATGCTTTTCCTCCGAGACTCTATGGTCTTCCTAAAATACATAAGGAAGATGTCCCTCTTAGACCTATTGTTAGTACGATTGGTTCTCCTACATATGCCCTTCCCAAATACTTAGGTAGACTACTTCAGCCGCTTCTGGGTAACACGCCTTCGTACTTTAAGGATTCCACACACTTCGTGGAAAAGTTAAAAGCTATAACACTTCAGCCGGGTGATATCCTAGTGAGTCTCGACGTGGTGTCTCTGTTTACGAGAGTACCTATTGATGATGTTATGTCTCTCATTAATGGCTTTTTTCCTGAAGACATCACAAGACTTTTTTATCACTGCATGACATCCTCCTACTTTCTATGGAATGGGAATTTTTATGAGCAGACTGATGGTGTGGCCATGGGTAGTCCTCTCTCTCCTGTTGTGGCTAATTTCTTCATGGAGAACTTTGAAGAGAAAGCTTTGTCGTCGGCTCCTTTCAAACCGAAGATCTGGTGGCGTTATGCGGATGACACGTTCGTTGTTTGGACGGAAGGTGAGGAAAATCTTAGCCATTTCCTGGATCACCTTAATCTCCAGCACCCTTCTATTTGTTTCACCATGGAAAAGGAATCTGACGGCAAAATACCTTTTTTAGATGTTCTCGTCACCAAGAAAGAGGATGGATCTTTAGGACACAGCGTTTTTCGTAAGCCAACACACACCAATAGATATCTCCACGCAAGTTCTCACCATCACCCTGCCCAGAAACATGGCATCCTTACAACTCTAACTACCAGGGCTAGGAGGATTTTTGAAGTGTCTTCTTTACAAGAAGAAATTAACACCCTGCGAACCACCTTTGAGAGCAACAGTTATAGCAAGGCTTTGATTTCTAGGGTTCTGAAACCAACAAATAATAATAGGACGTCAGTTGAGAAAAGAGATGTAAGAGGAACTGCTTACCTTCCGTACATAGATAACACGACGGATCGTATTGCTAAAATCCTACGTCGGTACAACATACGGACTGTATTTGGAACTTCTGTTAAGATTAGGCAACTCCTGCGACCAACTAAGGACAGTTTGCCTAAATTGCAACAACCGGGTATCTACAGAGTTCCCTGTACTTGTGGCAAGGTTTACATCGGGCAGACTTCGAGAACAATATGCACTCGCATTAAGGAACGTAATAGATGTATCAGGCTCATTCAACCTGATAAATCAGCTGTTGCCGATCATGCTTTAACACCTGGCCATGATGTCATGTTCCAAGGAGTGGATGTTCTTGCCCGTATAAAGCAATATCGTCCCAGAATCATCAGGGAGGCTGTTGAAATACGTAAACACCCAGATAATTTCAACCGCGACACCGGCTACAATCTCAGTGAATCCTGGCTACCTATTATCAGAACCCTGAGAAAGTAATTCACTGCTGCTTTCCGTTGTCCCTAACATGGGGCTATAATGGCGTCCATCTTTGGGCACCTTCTATATGTTCTTCGTTGCTTTCTCTTAGCAACATTGTCGTATTCCAGATTATTCCTGACGAAGAAAGACATGGTTTCTTTCGAAGCGCGTCGAATATTAATATAATAAAACACGGCATAAGCCCAAAATCCAACATTATGAATAACTCATGAATGGTTCATCGCAATCGGATGAATGGCATATGAACGAACGCATACGGGATTTTGTTTAAACGATTCGCGCGCCTTCACTGATTTGTTGAATCTACTCATGCGCTACCTATTCAAAAATTGATTTACTAAGCCTGAAACCTTCCCTGTAATGTACTCAACGATTCACCCAAGTTTCATCGCAATCGGATGAATGGTATATGAACGCATACAGGACTTGTTGAAACGATTCGCGCGTCATCTTTCATTTGTTGAATCTATTCGTGCGCTACCTATTGTAGAATGGATTTACTAAGCCAGACTCCTTTCCTAGAGTGTGCACGAGAATTCACCAAAGTTTCATCGCAATCGGATGAATGGTATATGAACACATACGGTACTTTTTTGAAACGATTCGCGTTCCGTCGCACATTTGTTGAATCTACCCACCCGCTACCTATTGTAAAATGGATTTATTAAGCCAGAAACCTTCCGTGGAGTGTGCACAATATCTCATCCAAGTTTCATCTCTATCGGACGAATGGTATATGAACGGATGCGGGAATTTTTTGAAACGCTTCACGCGTCGTCGCTCATTTGTTGAATCTACTCATGCGCTACCTGTTGTAAAATGGATTTACTAAGCCTGAAACCTTCCTTGAAGCGGACATAACATCTCACCCAAGTTTCCTTGCTATCGGACGAATGGTATATGAACGCATACGAGAATTTTTAAGAAACGATTCACGCGTCGTCGCACATTTGTCGCATCTACTCGTGTGGTGCCTATTTGGTCCAATTGGGAATCTAAACCATACAGGGACCCACTCAAACATAGGCCTACTTACATGTTGGTTATTTTCTATGAGCTGTTTTTGAAATGTCCAAACAATGCCAAGCTCTACGATGCAAGTGATTTGTGCATATTTTGAAGCCTACTTCAAATATCAAGAAATAGACATCACCGCCACAAATGGTACAAAAACATAACCATGAATTATTCTCAGAAAGTCAATTATTCATGAATGTTTTAGAAGAAACCACTGGCAAGGGGACGGGCTTGGGAGAATTAGTGGGGAAGATGACCCTGTTTAGCGGCGAGTTAAGATTCACTAAGGCTAGCTGTTTCCATGACGACAGTTTTCGTTTTGTTGACAGTATCTCGTGGTTCTAGAAGTGTTTTCATCCTACATTTTCGTCGCTACGCCACCTCAAGGGTCCAATTGTGAATCTAAACCACACATGGACCTACTCTAATATACATTAAAAAATCATCAAAATCGACCAGCCGTTTATGAGGAGTTCAGTCACATACACATGTGTCGAAGAATTATATATATAAAGATATATAAATTATATATAAACTTTTGAACTGATAGTGGTTTTGGGTTCTTGGGGATGTGAAACGCGAAGATATGTCGAAATTTTCCGGAAGTCGAAACATGGTACGGTACTGTGACCGATCCAGTCAGGGTCAATTACCGGCCCCGGATGATAGGAGATCGAGAGGAGACCGGAGGGTCAGTATGACGTCATGGCATGACGCGGCGAGGCAATCGCGAGAGTAGGGGATTGCTCCAGAAGGTTCCAACCCCTTCCACTTTTTTTTCTCGAGAGGAGGACACAGTTCCGGAATGTTCAGTTAGTCAGCGTGGCACGGACGAGTTTGTTATCCAGCGTGGCACGGACGAGTAGCCTATGCCACGTGGACTGAAATTTGCATCGGTAACTTGAACGGTTTACGTGAGTGGTCAGTGCTCGTGGCCATTTTGATACGAGGAGTGATCAGCAGGCCATGAGGCTAGCGTGCGTGTAGTGCCAGTGAGTTGTTTACAGTGAAGTGTGTCAGTTTGTTTGTCGAACGGTGTTCAGTAAGGTGTCACTAGAACGATAATCGTGAATTTCAAGACGATATCGGACTCGCTAGTATGTGAAGAAATAATCAGAACTGATAAACGAAGGTCCGTTAAATTCATGCATATGCTGCTATTGGTATGTGAAGACGCGTGGAATATTATACAGTACTTTACCATTTTGATTACGAAGATTAATGCACGTGGTCCGCTTAAGTTAACGGATAGTAAGGTGTTGAAGGCATGTACTGTGGTAATAGCAAGACAAAATTGTGCGCCTTTGAACGTCAGAGTGTAGGCCGTAATGAAAAACAGAATTATTATGCCGACAATTTATGTTAATTAAAGGTGAATACCAGGAGGTGTTTAACATTACGAGTATCGGGGAAAGAACAATAATAACGATAGTCGAGGCGAAGCATTATCGCGAGGCCCTATATTGTAACAGACATTCATTCGAAAATAGCAGTGCTGGCATTTAAGAGACACAGTGAGAATGTGACGGAAGGCAACATCTACTTTAAGCTTGTGTTGGAGGACTGCAGGCCGCAGGCAACTTGTTATGTCGGTCAAGGCCAGGTCGAAATAGCTCCTCGTGGAAGGGAGTGAGGAAAGTGAGTACATATAATTCAAGTGAACCAGGCACTAGACGCTATAGTGCGTGGGCGTGAAAGTGCTCTGATATAGTGAAATGTAATATTGCTACACGGCGGCATGAACTTTATAACCATGGACTCAAATATTCTGGGAATCAACATGCATATTAATACGCAAATTATGCTGCACTGAACCTCTAAAGGGGCCATAATGGGGTGAACGGTCGCAACGAGATGGACGAGTGGACCATGGTTGGGACGTAAGGAGACGCCGCCGCTGACGGTGACCGGAGGCAACCAGTGGGCGGACATGGGCGTCGCCAGGAGATCGAGAGGAACCGGGGGCAACCAGTGGGCGGACATGGGCGTCGCCAGTAGATCGAGAGGAGCCAGGGGCGAATACCTCTACCAGTACTCTGGGAGACCACATCGCGGAGACGCTGGAGGAACAACGCCGCCCAAATGCCGCAGACGACACTGACGCCGACGCCAGGGGTTTCCGAGGACACCGGATCTAAAGTAAGACGTTTCATTTCCATCCTTGTTCATCAGGAAGAAGAGAACTTCTACCTCAGATAGCCGTGCCATGAGATGACCTGAGATCGTGTAACTTAACGCCATTCATAATCATTTATTTCAGATTGAACAAGAGCATCATTTTCTCATAAGGGTTGTACAGATATTTTCTTTGTCCTTTCTTTTCGGGTCGTTTTGACTTGCATAAATTAATAGTATCAATGGTAGGAGTAAGACATGCATTTATTCTCTGAGACCTAATAATAATAATAATAAGTTGAAATTGGGTAACGATAATATGAGATGCCCATTTTGCTGGGAGATTCTAGCATTTCGATTTCCGAGGTCATTATATGAATTTAATTCTGAAAGGTTTGTCACGGATTGCATAGATTTTAATAGCAAAAGGATAGCAAAATGAATATGGTTGAAGATTGTCGAGTAAGGTTCCTTGGATAGGATACCATATTATCATACGACCTTGTGGTCCCGATAAAGTTGATACGCTCTGTTAAGTGTGGGTTCTTGAGACATGCTAATAATGCATGATTTTTGTAATGATGTTGTGCAAAGTTAATGTGATAATTAAATATGGTATTATTCCGTCATATGTGACGAGGTTATTCACGGGGCGACGTATGACCGTTGAATTGAATTTGTGAGGACTGGGTCCTTTACTATCGACGAACGTGTTACGTTTATCGATGAGTTGTATATTGAATAGCGCAGGGGTGTCATTGATAGTGCGCTCGACTGTCAGATTGTCCGGATCCTCACACAGAGTGTTCGACGGAAGGGTTGCGATTAAATGTTCGTTGTGAGAATGAAATACACTAGGGTGCCTTATTACGATTTTCTCAACCTCTCCTAAACGTTAGACAATGCTAGAATATAATTACAATAACAAATATGACAGTGTGGATCAAGGTTGTTGGAACGGTGAATATAAATCAGTAATAATAATAAGAATTAGTAGTGTAAATATGTGAGCACAATCTGGGTGTGTTAATAATTTATGATAAGTTATAATTAATTGTTGAAATGCCATATTATGTGAAGCTGAGTTGATGTTTGAGTGTTATTTGATGTGATATGATGCTCTTTAGTTATTAATTTGCAGTTCGATATACTGTAGGAGATCCGTCCATTGCTGTACAAGGGTAGACAGTTGTGATATACACAGATATTCGATATTTTCTTCGAGTTTTTGCCGCAGGTGAACTTTGTGATAAGTTTACATGCGTGTGCACCGATAAATTAAGGGTTAATTTAGTTTTTTTGAAAGGCGATCTCCTTGTCGGAACTTTAAGAGAGGACACCCACGAGTTTGAATAAGTATACATTTTTTTTGTTTGTTTAGGGACTATGAACTTTTTAAAAAAAAAAAATTTGGACTTTGTCCCACCCTAACTCTATACTCGTGCGTGGTAGGCAGTTTACATATTTATTTATCCTTTGGCCAATAAAGGAGCAGATGTGATTTTACGAGGGCTTTTCCTTTTTTTTTCTCTGTTTGTTAATTCAAGTTAGGGAGTTTGCTTTTGAATCCTGGTTCAGTTCATTTGCCATCCCAACCCGTAAACGACCCGAGACCCTTTGTCTCTGGCTCGCTGGAGCATTTCTTTTATTCTTGTCTGTATGAACCATGATTCACGCCCTAATTTTTTTTCACCCACTCCCTTGGCCGTTTCTTCTGATGCGGCCGGGATGTTGGCCGGGTGATCGCCTGTCTAATTGGAGAAACGGGCCCAGTACCCATTGCAATAGTTAGCTTTCTAATGAAATCTACCTGAAATTTCGCACAGCCAGCATCTTGAAGTTATGAAAACAATTGAAATAAATTAGATGTCATTGGATTAAACTTGGTATGAGCATTTATCGTACCGAGTTTCACTGCGTTGGTTAAATTGCGAAAAACGTCCATTTAAAGACCTAAATTTCGCGTCGCCGTCATGTTGGATTTGTGCTCACCAGGTAATTGAAAGTTCCATAGGTGAACTTTTGTTATTAGCCTTCATCAACATACAAAATTACAGTTTGATTGCTGTCATAGATTAATATTTATTTATTTATTTGTGCCTTTATTGTGGCGAAGTTAGGGCTCTAGGCCCTCTCTTACACTTAACCACACACAGTGCAACTTACATGAATACTCACATATGTTATTCTTAACCTACCGAACTTAAATACTAGGAAAACCTTAAATACTAGAATAAAATAAAATAAAATAAAAATTAAATTTAATTAAATTGGCGACTGCGTGATATTAGCTAAGCTATACAATTTAAATGACATACATTTTTAACAAAATTATACTATGGTCATTCACTCACACATTCATACACAAATTGTTCTAGTTGGCCTACGAATTCAAGAGGAAATCTTTACATGCACGTTTGAAAGTTGTAAGGGATGTACAATTTCTGACGTCACGAGGACAATTATTCCAAATTCTAGTTCCCGACACGAGGAAAGAGTTACTGAAGGCAGATGAATGATGTAGAGGAATTGCAATTATAGATCCAGATCGCGTGTGACGATCATGAAAGGAAGAAAGAAAACGAAAATTACAAGAGAGATAGTGAGGAGTACTTTCATTGAGAAGTCGATAGATGAGGGTACATATGTGCAGGTTCCTTTGTTGTTCTACTTTTAGCCAGGAAAGTAGATCATAAAAAGGAGACACATGTAAGGAAAATTTCAAGGAGAAAATAAACCTAATGCAGGAATTTAAAGCTCTCTGAAGTTTCTTGTTTTGTTCACCGGTAGCATCTACTAATACAACATCACAGTAGTTAAATATAGGGAGTATCAAGGTTTGGAGGAGTTTTATTTTCAAGTTACGGGGTAGAACGGACTGGTGAATCTTAAGTGGATGAAGTGACGAGTAAACTTTCCTGCATGTATTAGTAACGTGCCCATCCCAATTCAAAGTTTCATTTAGTGTGACTCCAAGACTTTTTACCGATTTAGAGAACGGGATAGCAACACCATTTAGTTGAATTAAAGAAAGTGGTCTACTGTGTAAATGGAAAAGCAATTTAGTCTGCCCTATTACGATAGCTTGTGTTTTAATTGGGTTGATGGCAAGAGAATTTTCAGTTGCATAGCGGCTGATCCTCTTTAGATTTAGATTCATATTTTCAATTGCCGCATCTATGTCGTTTACTTTTGTGTGGCAATATATCTGAAGGTCATCAGCATATAGATGGTAATTGCAGTTTTCCAGTTTCGAAGAGATGTCGTTCAGATATAGAATGAATATAAGGGGGCCGAGAATTGAACCCTGAGGTACTCCATTTATTTTGAACTTCCAATCAGTTCTGTTTTCATTAAGGAGTACACGTTGTTTTCGGTTATGAAGATAAGAGGCGAATAATTTGAGAGCAACGGGGCTAAGATGGAAGGATTGCAATTTAGCCATAAGTATGTCCGTGTTAATGGTGTCGAATGCACTGCTGAAGTCTAGAAGAATGAGTATTGTCACTTTACGCTCATCCATTGCTCGTCTTACGTCATCAGTGATCTTAATGAGTGCAGTAGATGTGCTGTGTCCTTTCTTAAATCCAGATTGTAACGGATCAAGTAGTGAGTATTGCGTCAAGTACTGAAGAAGTTGTTCATGCATAAGTTTTTCTAGTATTTTGGAAATTGAGGAAAGTATGCTTACAGGTCGATAGTCAGATGGAGAATTTGCAAGAGAATTTTTCGGAACTGGAATAACTAAAGCATCTTTCCATATTGTTGGGAAGAAACCTTCTAAAAGACATGTGTTACAAATGTGCGTAATAATTGGCAGTAATACTTCTATCAGGTTAACGATAAAGGAAATTGGGATGTCATCTATTCCGACTGCTTGTGATTTGATAGATATTATTTTTTTCTTACGACAGTATCATCTATTTTACGAAACTTGAATAACGGCCGGTGAGGTAGTGGGACACATTGCAGTGTATTTATTGTTGTTTGTATTATTTGGGGATCAGTACTAATTATTTCTCGAGCAAAGTGAGCATTTAATTCATTAGGATTAATATCCTGCTTATTTGTGTTTTTAGTGCGCCTCCCAATACCTACCGACCTGAGTTGCTGCCAGGTGCTCCTAGCATTCAAGTTGCCGGCTAGCTGTTGGAAGTAGGCATACTTTTTATTTCGAATCATTTGTTTAACTCGATTTCTAAGCACACGATATTTTTCAAAATCGTCACTTGATAAGGTCTGCTTATAACGTCTGTGAAATGCGTCAGGTTCGGCCATTGCGGATTTAATGTCACTTGATAGCCAGGGGGCAGCTTTACGAGTGACCTTTGCTGTTCGTTTAGGTGCATGTTTGTCATATAGTTCCAGCAGTATTTTGTTAAATCTGCTCACCTTTTCATCAACGTCAGTCAAGTGTAGTATATCGTTCCATGGACAGAGAATTGCGTCTTGTGTTAGTTCTTGAAGGTTCAATCTTTTCATGTCTCTATATGTTATGTATTTAGGTGCAAATTTTGGAGTTTTTAGAGAATAAGCTAAATAAATCAGGTCGTGTAAAGATATGCCAGGTACTGAAATCGGTCCGTGTTTTAGTATTTTCTGTGGGTTATTTGTGATAATTAAATCAATTAGAGTGCGTGAAGATCCTTGGGGGGTGTGTACGTGGTGAGTAGGACCGAGTGGTAATATTGTCATGTTACAAGAGGTAAACATATTCCGTAAACGATTTGCGTCAGTGGAGTCTATTAATATGTTTGTGTTAAAGTCACCAAATATAAGTACGTGTTCGTAGGTAGGTAACAGTCTTAGTAGAGTTTCTTCAAAATCCATGAAGTTCCCTTCTTTAGGTGGTTTATATACTACACCAATAAGCACTTTAGTCACGTCAACAGTGAGCTCAACAAACATATATTCGGTCAAGGGGTCAGTAGATAGGTTCGATGTTTTTATAATCTTCGCCGCCAAATTGTTTTTATAGAATAAAGCTACTCCTCCTCCTCCTCGACGCTTCAGTCGGTTGTGAAAGAGCGAATTGTATCCTACTAGACTTATCATGTTTAAAGGGACAGAGTCTCTCATCCAGCTTTCACTAATTGCTACAACGTTTACCATGCTTCCTTCAAAAATAGCTTGGAGCTCAGCGTGATGTGCTATTATGGACTGGGCATTGAAATGTGCACACAGCAGTGAACGTGGAAATGCGGAAAATTCCCTTTCCAGATGATTGCGGGTGGGGGGAGACGAAGACAGGGGTTGGGGAGGGCTGGGAGGCTCATTGTCAAGGTGAAGGTCATTATCTCTGTCGGGACTGAATGTAACGGTACCAACTACACTGGCCATAAAACAGAAGAGAGCATGCAACTTACCATTTTTTCCTCATGTATGCACAAGCCACTAGAAGCAGTTAAACAACCACTCTCACTGAATTTAAAATTAAACCACCTATCACTTATACAATCACTCACACTAAAATTAAAATAACATATTAAACACACATTGAGAGCCGTCTAAATACTTTGGATGGTCACCATGTTGGATTTCTATATATGTAAGCCATAGAGTTATGTAGTATTATTGCGTAGGTTCATTATTCAAACGTTGACTTCGATCCCATGATTAGGACACAAGAAGTGAAAACTTAATTTTTGAACTTCCGCACAGCCGCCATCTTGAGTTTATGTAAATTGAACTAAATTAGATGTCAGTGCATTACAAAGTGTATAAACATTTGCTGTACCATGTTTCATTGCGCTCGGATCGTTAAGGCTGTGCGATCACCACCGCCGCCAATAGCAAGGCAAGAGATGGCAGCACTATCACCGTTGGACAGACGCTGCATTTGTGTTAGTGATCTGTCTACCCGTCACTTACCAGCTACTTCCTCCCCTACCCCTCCTCGTCCCTCAATGTCTTCTCTCTCTCACTGATAGCGTTAGACTGGAAGTGGATGTGTTGTACGGAGAGTGATGTTTTAAAAGAAATTACAATTTTAGGATAGTTAAAACTCATTTTATTACATTTCTAGTTTCTAAACAAACCTCAACAAATAGGATAGGCCTAAGCATAAAACTGGTACAGGAAGCACCTGATTAGATAAAAGCAACAAGCTATATCAATGGAAACCTGATATAATGAGCTAACACTTGTGATTTTTCTTGGCATAAATATTATATTATGGAAAACGAAGCATGTGCTTGATGTAATTTCTTACCCAAACGCACATCATTAATAATAATAATACGCAATCACCTTTACATATTTCAACATTTCTTCGGCTATACATTTTTTCATAAACTAAACTACTAAAAGTGCTATAAGTCTACTTCCACCGATAAATATCAGCTGAATGGCCCATTTGTTCAAGAAATAACATGGTTTACAAGGTAGGCCTTTATTTTTTATTTTAAAAATCTGTTTTATGTTTAGTATTTAGAGCTTTTTATTTATGTAAAAGGCGCTTTGCGGGCCTTTGCTAGGGTAAAAGTGCTCATTAAATCGTTCATTTCGAATTTTTTGGCCGTTTCACATTCAATTGACAGAGTAGCCAAACCATTCAGACGCTCCTGTGCCATCGTTGATCGCAAATAGTTTTTAGCCTATTTTCATTTATGGAAAAATAGGTTTATGAGATCACCTTTTGTCCGTGTGTCTGTCTGTGTGTGCGTGTGTGTGTGATTCGTGTGTGTGTGTCCCCCTAATATAATCTTAACGGCTGGAGCGATTTCAATGGAACTCGGTAAGTTCATAGCACTATTTTGGACGACCCCGACCGTGCCCTTCAAATTTTGTTACGTCTCACCTATCCAACATGGCGGCTGTGCGAAATATTTCATCCGCATTCAATATCTCCGAAACTTTTACCGAAAATACCCTGGAATTTTGTACGGTGATAAAGAGAACTACTAGAAGTTCACCTATATGACTTTTGTAAACCTGGTAACTACAAAACCAACATGGCGGCCAAGCGAAATTGCGACTTTTAAATATGCGTTTCTCGCGATTAACCAACCAAACGCAATGAAACTTGGTACAGTATATGTTTATACACATTGTAATGCACTGACATCTATCTTCGTTCAATTGTTTACATAATCGCAATATGGCGGCTGTGCGAAATATTTCACCGGCATTCTATATCTCTGAAACTATTACCGTTATCACCCTGAAATTTTGTACGGAGATAAAGAGCACTACTGGAAGTTCATTTATGAGACTTTTATAAATCAGTTAACTACGAAACGAACATGGCGGCCACGCGAAATTGAAAGTTTTAAATAGACTTTTATCGTGATGTAATGATCCAAACGCAATGAAACTTGGCACAGCAAATGTTTATACACATTGTAATGTACTGGTATGTAATTCAGTTCAATTGTTTACATAACCTCAAGATGACGGCTGTGCTAATTTTAAAATTAAGTTTTTATTTCTTGTGTCGTAATCATGCGATCGAAGTGAAAGTTTGAATAATGAACCTACGCAATAATTTTCCTTTAATGGTACATGACTCTATGGCCTATACATATAACAATCCAACATGGCGACCTTCCGAAATATTTAGACGGTTCTCAATAACTACGCATATATTATAGCAATCAAACTGATTTTTTAAATGTTCATAGGGGCTATGAACTTAAGTTCACCTATAGGACTTTCAATAACCTGGCGATCCCAAATCCAACATGGCGGTGACGCGAATTAAAAATATTCACATGGACATTTCTCACAATATAACCATCCGAGTGCAGCGAAACTTGGTACAGTAAACCCTTATACAAATGTTTCCATAACCACAAGATGGCAGCTGTGTGAAATTTCAAAATCTCGTTTTAACTTCTTGTCTCCTAATCATGCGATTGATGTTTGAATGCTACAAGTACACAATAATCTTCATGTAACAGTACATAACTCTATGACCTACATATATAAAAATCCAACATGGCGACCATCCGAAATATTTAGTCGGTTCTCAATATCTACGAATCTATTACAGCAATCAAACTGAAATTTTGTATGTTGATAGTGGCAATTAACATAAGTAGGATATATGAAAATAGGCTTTAGTTCTTCAGGGAACTACTTGTTTTGATTAGTTTCAAAATGGAAATACTCCTTTCGCCCAACGCAACCGTTAGGCTATAGAAATTGTAAGTATAATTCGATATGCCGTCGTTAAATTAGGATAGGACTCCTTTATCGTGGCTAAGTACTCTAGTGCACTGCAAACACTTTTTACACATTGCGGAACAGCGTACCTAAATAATTGTTGCTCCAGAAAAAATCCTCTGCATCCAAATCTTCAAGTTCCCCGTCTTTTAGAAAATTAGAGAGTGTTTGACAATGGTCTTTCAGTTGACTTTCCTCCAAATTGGAAAGCTTGGAAGGATCGAAGAGAAATCCAAAGTATTCCGAAAAAAAATAACTTCGTTAGGCCTAAATCTATTTTCTACGCAGCTCAGTGCAGTATCTACGACAGACAAAAAGTAATTTACCCGAAATTTATTTTCAGCTTCTTTTTAAAGTTCCTCTTCAGTTTTTTCCACTTGCTGATCATTTTGCTGTTTTATTTCATCAAGGAACCTTTTGCGATTGTCTTGACGGCAAATAGAAAATTTATTTGCATAGCCCAAATTTTCCATTATTTCTCTAGCGGTGGACATTGCACTGTCAAAGCCAGTGTTGCGATAATTTTGAAAAAATGACTTTAGGCCCTGAAGTTCGGTTAAAGCCGTATCTAACGAAGTCTTCTCAAATTGGAGAGTTTTACTTGTTAAGTTTACAGAAAATTAAATATCGTAGCAGATAACGAGGCTTAAAACAAATTCATACGAACTTGTATGAAGCAACAAAGATTGGGCCTCTGACCGGGTAACAGGATCTTTGGTAATTTCTGCCAATTTTTCTAGAGCTTCGTTTACTTTGCCTAACTGGTACCTGATGGGCTTGGCACTGCCAATTCAACATTCCCATCTCGTGCTAGCTAAAGATTTTAGTGTGAGGAGGCCAGGACATAGTTCGCACAAAATATCCCACCTTTCCGTGGAAGCTACAAACAAAGTGATCAGGCGCTGAACTATACCAAAAAATGCCATAGCGTTCTTATTGCATTAACCATGTCACCCAAAAGTAAGTTAGCCGCGGTGGCCGAGAGCGCTAACGCGCTATCTCGTGTCTCACTTGCATCGGGAGGGATTGGGTTCGATTCCCACCTCGGTCGTCCTGAAAATGGTTTTCGTGGTTTCCCATTTTCACCACCAGGCAAATGCCGGGACGGTTCCTTTCAATAGGTCCACGGCCGATTTCCTTCCAATATCCCTTCCCTGACTCGTCCTCAAAAGAAAAATACATGACCATTGGCTGCATTAATAAAATTATTATTATGTGCAACACATGCCGTGAACATTGCTCGTTTATTAGTATTTTTCACTCGCATACTTAGCCTTCATATTAGCACCCTTGTCATACCCTTGTCCCCAACAGTCCATGATATCAAGATCATTATACTCCAATACTCCTTCTAAAACCTCAGCTAACCCCTTTCCCGTAGTGTCGTGTACCTCCAAAAACTCGATGAACGATTCGACGATCCTTGGAGTTTCTGCTATCATATCAACATAGCGGAGGACAAATTTTAATTTGGGCTGGACTGAATGAAACACACTATCTTTATTTATTTATTTATTTATTTATTTTCATTTATGAAAAAAATGGCCTGAAGCGCGGGGCCTTTCCGAGCGCAGGGCCTGACGTCTCGCAACGGCCCTGCGTATTACCAATTTGTGGACTAGGCACTCTCCCTCCGTCCAGCCCACTAAAAAAGATTATATTATTATGATATAGTATGATATGATTGACGGAGAGAGCTGGCCGTGCGGTTAGGGTTGTGCAGCTGTGAGCTTTCATTCCGGAAATAGTGGGTCCGAACCCCCCCACCACCCCCCCTGTCGGTATCCCTGAATATGGTTTTCCCTGCTTTCTCTTTTTCACACCTGGCAAATGGGCTCTGTACCTTAATTAAGGCCACAGCCGCTTCCTTCCCACTGCTAGTCTTTCCTATCCCATCGTCGCCATAAGACCTACAGTATCTGTGTTGGTGGGACGTAAGACAAATTGTAATATATATATAAACTAGTAGTAGTGCCCGGCTTCGCCAGGTGGATTTATTTGTTTTATGGATGATAATGAATACTACTACAGAACTGGCATATGATACTTAAGCTAAACGAAAGAAAAAAATACAACTTTTTGTGGTGGAGGTGGTGGTGTTGGTGGTGGTGGATGTAATGAGGATGATAAGCAGTACAGTATAATGGACGTAACATTTAGATCATTTTCCCCTAATGATAATAATGATAATAATGAATAGGGAAACGGCTATTTACTAACTACAGCACTGACACATGTAATTTACAAACACATTTCTAAAAATGATTAGAAAGAGGAATAAGCGAAATAAAAGACACTGCCTAGGGCCTATGTCTCGTTGTCTGTTAGAGATGTAGAGACCAACAGTGTCGTCTTTTGTCGCATAGCACCGTAGGAAAATAATCAAAGCACTTTGGCAAACTTTGGCAAACTTCGGCTGTCCCGAACTCCAGAGGTAGCAATAGTATCATTTATGGCCACATAGCTCTCAACGATAAGTTTCGGAATAAATTACGGTAAATTTGGAAGCACCAACGCTTTTTGCAGCTGATAACCTCAATGTATTGCACCAACGCCATTGCACTTATACAGATGCATAATATGTTCATGATGATAACTGTTTTAAGGGGCAAAAGAAGTCTTTTTGCACTAATTACTCCCCGTGACTGCAATTTATAAGCAGCGCAAGATTGAACTATTTTCGCAATTCTGCACCAGAACACTGGAATGGGCGACGTGATGCAGCCCGAATTGCCAGTCAACATTAGACTTATTAAAAAACTCTTACATTTGCACTACTATGGACGTGAATGATCTAGGGCCTTAATACATGGTTTTCAAGTTAAGTTTGTTTGTTATTCTAAATGTAGGGAATGGAGAGCGTTGTCCAAAATATCAAGTGGACAGTGTTACCAGCAGGGATTCAAAGTGTAGGTATAATTTGGTGCAATTAGGAGGAACGGTGTAGATATGTGATAAAGGGCCTAAATGCAGGAAATGGAGTGGTCTGTCCGAAATTTAAAGTGGACAGTGTCACCCGCATGGTTCCAAAGGGTAAGTGTACAAAATGTGATTCAGTTCGGTGAAATGGTGTAGATTTATGCCAATGGACCTAATGCAGGGAATGGAGTAGTCTGTCCGAAATTTCAAGCATACGGTGTTACTCGTCGGGTTCCAAATGTAGACTAAGTATGTGAAATTTGGTCCAGATCGGTGAAACGGTGTAGATTTGTGCCAAAGGGCCTAAATGTAGGGAATGGAGTGGTCTGTCCGAAATTTCATGCAGACAGTGTTCCTCGTAGGGTTCCAAAGGGTAAGTATACACATTTTGGTTCAGCTTGGTGAAATGGTGTAGATTTGTGCCGAAGGGCATAAATGCAGGGAATGGAGTGGTCTGTCCGGAATTTCATGTAAACAGTGTTACCCGCAGTGTTCCAAAGGGTGTGTATACAAATGTTGGTTCAGATCGGTGAAACGGTGTAGATTTGTGCCAAAGGGCATAAATGCAGGGAATGGAGTGGTCTGTCTGAAATTTCATGTAAACAGTGTTACTCGTAGGGTTCCAAAGGCTATGTATACACATTTAGGTTCAGATCGGTGAAAAGGTGTAGATTTGTGCCAAAGGGCCTAAATGCAGGGAATCGACCGGTCTGTCATAAATTTCTTGCAGACAGTGTTACTCGCAGGGTTCCAAAGGGTATGTATACCAATTTTGGTTCTGATCAGTGAAACGGTGTAGATTTGTGCCAAAGGGCCTAAATGCAGGGAACGGAGTGGTCTGTCCGCAATTTAACATAGCCTAAACTATTCCTCTTGAATCTGGCTATCATATAAAAATGAATTTTTCGAATCCGACTGGTAGTTCCAGAGATTAGCACGTTTAAACACACAAACTCTTCAGCTTTATTATATTAGTATATATATTATATATTATTTTGATTTATTTTGAAGATTGGTTGGTTGGTTCTTAAGTTTAGGGGCTGCGACAACGCGGTCATGTAGCCCCGTAATTTTGAAGATTACAACTCACATAAAGTTATATTGATCATAAACATGTTTTATTCTGCTAATATAACTTACAGAATTTTATAAAGTAACTGATAAATAATTTTTAACATTCTGTAAGGAGTAATGGGTGAGATAATAACACTTCTACGATTTCCTCTAGACTGTGGTCGTGTAGCCTGGCAGGATGAGTCAGGGAGGGAGGGTGTGAGGGGGGGGAGCTGTGATAACAAAGGTGTTGAAGGAGAGGGGTAGGCAGGTGTCCGAGCGCGCTCTTGCCCAAGACCATGTCTTGTCGTGTGTGTGTGCGCGCGTGTGTGTATGTGTGTGTGACTGATTCAGCCAGCGTTTTTTAGAGTCTGAAAGGTACTTGCACCACGGGTATATCGCTGAACCAATTTTCTACTGCTCAGAATAAGATCCGCTTCAAATTAATATAACTTTGAAGTTAATATAAACATTTTTTCTCACTAAAAATGGTATTCAAATCTGAAGAGGTTAATACAAAATTTGAATTTCGAAATAAGAATTGTTCCTATTGCAGGTACTACTACATGGGTTGTTGTAGAGAAATTTCGGTGTTTTCCGATAATTAGGTTCGTCGTGGTGATCGTACCTTGAACGCTCAAAATAGCCACTTTGAAGCCATGTCCTCAGCAAACGAGCCGTCGCTATTTTCTGCAAAGACCTACATTAGAGATTAAGAATAAAAATAAAAATAAAAATTGTAATTTTTGACCGCACAGCCTTAAATCGCGAGGAAAAACTATTAAAATGTTTCAAAATCGCCTGGCACAGCTGCCTTGTTGGAGTGGTGAGACGTAATAAACTTTGAAGGGCTTGGTCGGGGTCGGTCAAATGGTACTATGTCCTTACCACCTTTCATTGAAATCGCTCCAGCCGTTTATATTGTATTAGGGGGGACACACATACACTCACACGGACAAGAGGTGATCTCATAAGCTTATTGTTTCATAAATGAAAATAGGCTAAAGATAGGCTTATGAGATCATCCTTTGACCATGTGTATGTTTGCATAAGCGAGTGTGTATGTGTGTCCCCCCTAATTAAATCTAAACGGATGGAGCGATTTCTATGAATCTCGGTAAGAAATTAGTACTACTTAGTCCTACCCCAACAGTGTCTTTAAAATTGCAATACGTTTCACCAATCCATAATGGCGGCCACGCGAAATATTTCACCGGCATTCTATATCAACGAAACTATTAGTGATATAACCCTGAAATTTTATACGGTGATAGATAACACTTATACCGTTATGTAACACTTACGAATCTGTTAGGTACAAAACAAACAAGGCAGTCAAGTGAATGTAACAAATGTATATGCCATTTTCTCGCGACTTAATCATCCGAGCGCAGTGAAGCTTGGTACGTCAAATGCTTAAAATAGGCTTTTTAGTACATATTTTGTCCATTTATGTGTGTATATGTATGTATGTATCTCCTAATAATGATGGCAGCTGTGCAAAATTTAAAAATTACAGTTTTTATTTTGTGTGATCTAATCATGTAATCAAACGTTTGTGTAATGAACTTACGCAGTAAACTTCATCTAATGGTAAGCCCATATAACTCTATGGCCTACATATAGAACAATCCAACATGGCGACCATCCGAAATAATTAGGTGGTTTTCAATATCTACGAATCTATCATAGCTATGAAACACACATTTTGTATGTTCATAGGGGCTATTAGCTTATATTCATCTATGGACCTTTCAATAACCTGATGAGCGCAAAATCAACGTGGTGGTTAAATTTAAATATTTATATGGAATATTCTCGCAAAGTATAAGGGGTTTTCTCACCACTGTAACCGTTTTTATTGGCACCCATGCCGTAATGGATGGATTGTGCGATATTTAACTTATAAGGTGTCATATCAATGTATCCATATATGTTTATTATTATTAACACATCATATTTGGTTATTATTATTATTATTATTATTATCATATCGGCAACGCTGAAGCTCATATCTTAAGATACAATGTGAAATAAAGAGCAAGATTATTATTATTTTTATCATTGGATTTCAATATTATATCGTATTTGAATTCCAATTTTATACGTAAACTAGCAGGAGTACCCGCTCTTCGAACGGTCTTTGACATTAATAACCCGACGTTATCGATTGAGCTACTGTTGCAATGGTTAGGGGCTTGTCATTCCTTCATAAGTTTATCAGAACGAAGTTAGTTTTCTGGGTATATCCCAGACACTGTTAATTTAAGGGCCTTAAAATGTGGTTTTCGGAGACCCTTTATAGACTCCCTAGTTTTGTGTCACACATTGAGAAGCGCGACACATGCTTTGGTTTCTTTCTAGGATAATTTTTATTTTTCGCCTATTTTAGCATGTATTTTGAAAAGTTTTTCCCTATACCAACCCTTCTATGAGAAGTACGGTGATGAGTTTTATAAATGATTGGTAAATTGACTCATGGTTACAATACCTAATTTTACGATGCTCCAAGCACCGGAACACGATTTATAGGCGTACATAAACATAAAGATATATCGACCACACAGTGTCAAACAAAATCATCTTTACGATGAACCATGATTAGTTAAAATGTGCTCTCAAATTAAATTCACCTAACGTGCACTTCCTGACGTGAAATAATATTGAAAACCTTGTTGACGAAACGCAATATATGTCAAATAAAAACTGACCATCACCGTTGTGGAAAGTCCCCATCCCCAGGAAGACCCCTTTAATAAATTATAAAGGCACCTGGTTCATGAAAATTCAGGATTTTTAGCCTCCAATGGTCCAAATTCCCAAAAGCTGCAAAAAACACTACTTCAATTCAGGATTTTTGAATATAATGTTGCTGTTTGGAGATATAATAGACCTTCTGTACAACATATCGCACGTGCAAGTCGCGTTTAATCATTCTAGGGTACCCCTTGACCCCCTTAATCTCATTGATGAATTTTACAGTCTATGTTTCCATCATAACCTTATAGCCATTTGCAAACTTTCGCAGAAATTTAATAAATTGAGTGGCATTGCTTCTTACAGAAATAGATGGAAAGTTGGATGTCACCTCTTGAGATACTGTTGTCATGATTACCGGCTTGCATTACTTCATTGGTTTCTTGATGCTCTTCTTCTTTCGGATGGGCCAGCTAAGGACCACGACGATCAACTTTTCAGCTTGGCGAGGGACTTGATGTTTGCCCAATATTCGCGCATTCTCTGGCTATGTTTCTCCTTCCTCTCTTTTGTCCAGATGATGCCGGTTTTCTTACAGGGTGGTCTGTCCTGAAAACTCTTCTGTTTAAGTATCTTTCTGAGATGTGAACGGCTTCTAATATCACTTTCCATTATCACCAGTTCTTGGATGTCCTTGTTAACTTCTGTTAGCCACGGTGTAACGTTCTTTGTATTCTCCCAATAGTTGAGAAGCCGGTTGATTAGTCTTCTTGGGTTCATCCTTGAGACATGTCCGTAGAAAGCCAGACTTCTCTTCCTGGCCACATCTGTGATTTTCTAAGTATATCTATATAGCTCCTGATTTTGTGTTCTTCTGTACTCGTCATCTATTTATTTGTTTATTAAATGAAATTACTTTTCTGGGAATATCTCAGAAAGGTAGTTTTAGAGCCTTAAAACGTAGTAGCCTCCGAGTCACCGAGGGGCTGAAAATGTGTTTTGTCTCGTCCTTGTACGCCATAATATAATAATAATCATAATAATAATTTAATAATATAGGGATAGGGATATAATGTACCTTCAGTACCACACCCGCACATGTAAATCGCGTGAAAAAAAACCAAGAAGTTCCGTGACGAACAAATGAGCCTACTTTTCTCGAAATGTAAGATTCATTCCAATGATTAATCTGTTGTTGTTGTTTGAGTCTTCAGTCTTTTGACTGGTTTGATGCAGCTCTCCATGCCTCCCTGTCCTGAGCTAATCGTTTCATCTCTACATAGCTCCGACACCCTACATCCGAGGCAATCTGTTTAACATATTCTAACCTTGGTCTACCCCTACAGTTCTTGTCCTCGACCCTTCCTTCCATAACTAAGCTTGCTATTCCTGGGTGTCTTAGTATGTGTCCTACCAACCTATCTCTTCTCTTCATTAGCAGTCGCCAGAAACATCTCTCCTCTCCCACTCGTCTTAATACCTCTTCGTTTGTAACCCTATCTACCCATCTGATCTTCATCATTCTCCTGTAACACCACATTTCAAATGCTTCAATTCTCCTCTTTTCTGCTGCACCAATAGTCCAAGTTTCACTTCCATAGAGCGCCACGCTCCAGACAAAGGCTTTCAAAAATGACTTCCTAATACCTAAATCTATATTCGATGTCAGCAGATTCCTTTTTTGTAGAAATGCTTTCTTTGCCTGAGCCAACCTACTTTTATATCCTCTTTGCTTCGTCCATCACTGGTTATTCTGCTTCCTAAGTAACAGAAGTCTCCTACTTCCTTTAGCTTTTCACTTGCCAATTTGATCTCCATAGAGGTTTCTGATTTATTTCGGCTGCATTCCAGTATTTTTGTTTTACAATTATTAATTTTCATCATGAATTCTTTCCGTAAGACGGAGTCCATACCGTTCAAAAACTCATTCAAATCCTCAGGCTGGTCGGCCAAGATGACGATGTCATCAGCAAATCTCAGAGTTGAAATTATTTCTCCTTGAATCTTCACTCCCACTTTACATTTTTCTCTAATTTCCTTCATTGCTTGTTCAATGTAAAGATTGAAAAGTATGGGTGATAAGTTGCAGCCTTGCCTTACACCTTTCTGAATACCAGCTTCTCTCTCATGTCCTTCAACTTGAATGACTGCTGTCTGGTTTCTGTACAGATTGTATATCACCCTCCTATCCCTGTACTTTATTCCAATCGATTTCAAAATGTCAAACAATTTGGTCCAATCAACGTTATCAAAAGCCTTTTCTAAGTCTACAAAAGCCATGAACGTTCTCTTATATTTCCTTATTCTACCTTCCAAAATCAGCCTAAGACTTAGTACAGCTTCCCTTGTTCCTACATTTCTCCTGAAACCAAACTAGTCTTCACCCAACTCCGTTTCTATCTGGCTTTCAATCCTCTTGTAAATTATTCTAGACAGGATCTTTGAAGCATGAGTAATCAAGCTGATTGTACGGTAATCTTCACATCTGTCAGCTCCCACTTTCTTTGGTATAGGGATGATTACATTCTTCTTGAAATCAGGGGGTACCTCACCTGCCTCATAAATCCTACACACCAAGTGAAATAACCTGATCAGACCTTCATCTCCTATGCAGCGTAGCAACTCAATCGGTATATCATCTATGCCTGGTGCTTTGTTCCTGCTTAAGTCTTCCAAAGCTCTATCAAATTCTGATCTCAATATTAAATCTCCTTTCGCATCCTCATCAATTTCCTCCTCCCTTTCCATTACATGATTCTCAATCTCCTTTCCCTTATACAAACTCTCTATGTAAGCTTTCCATCTCTCAACCTTTTCTTCCCTATCTGTTAGAGGCTTTCCATTTGTGTCCTTAATATTACAGCACTTAGTCTTCTTTTCCCCAAAAGTATTCTTAATCCTTCGATAAGCTGTGTCTACTTTTCCTAATTTCAGACAATTTTCTATACCTGCACATTTCTCTTTCAACCATTCTTCTTTCGCTTCCTTGCACTTCTTGTTAACCTCATTTCTCAGACGTCTGTATTCTGCTTTCCCCTTTTCATCTCTTACATTCTTGTGTTTCCGCCTTTCATCCATCAATTCTAGTATATCCTGAGTGATCCACGGTTTTCTACCTATTCTTTCTTTCCTACCAATGTTTTCTTCTGCGGATTTTGTTATTTCATTCTTCAAAAGTGCCCATTCGTCTGCATTTGAAGTTTGTTTGGAGTTTTTCATTAGTCCTTCCTTTATACTCTTCTTGAATCTTTCGTTTACATCCTTCTCTTTCAGTCTGTCTATTGCCCACCTTTTTGGCTTTTGACTTTTCTTCAGTTTCTTCAACTTTAATCTGCATTTCATTACAACCAGATTGTGGTCAGAGTTTATGTCAGCACCAGGATATGTTTTACAATCCAAAATCTGGTTTCGAAACCTCTGCTTGACCATAATGAAGTCGATTTGGTAACGCCCTGTATCTCCTGATCTCATCCATGTGTATATTCTTCTATTGTGGTTATTGAATAAGGTGTTAGCTATGACCAATTCATGCTCGGTGCAGAATTCTACCAGCCTGCTTCCTCGATCATTCCTTTCACCTAATCCGAAATCTCCTACTATCTTCCCTTCTCTCCCTTTTCCTACCACAGCATTCCAATCTCCCATTACTATAACATTTTCATCACCCTTGATATACATCAGAATTTCGTCTATTTCTTCGTAGACCTTTTCAACATCCTCATCATCAGCTTGACTGGTAGGCATATAGACTTGTACCACTGTGGTGCAGGTAGGTTTAGTATTGATTTTTGCTACAATAATCCGTTCACTATATTGCTCATAATATTCCACCCGCTGTCCAAGTTTCCTACTCAATATGAGGCCAACCCCTGCTTGGATTAATCTATATGGACCTAATTAGAATAATGACGAAATTGAGTTAGTAATATAGAAATGTCTAATTAGATTGAAATATAAATGGCATAATGTAGCCTAATAGAGCACTACAGCTGGCAGCCCTGGTGTCAGAATAGATTCTCAGTTCCCTCTCTTAAGGTACAGAATACAAAATTTGGTTGAACTCCAATGGATAGTATGGACGTTACATGCAGTTAAACATTGGATCAAACAGCGTGCGTACCATTATGTTGGCAACAATGTTATGCATGTATTGGTCGGAAATAATCTGAAATAATATGATCTATTATTGTGTCAATTTTGAATGAAATCCATTTGTTAGTATAGAAGTTACATGCATTTTAAAATTGGACCTATCAGCAAGCTTAGAATCATGTTGGCAGCACAGACGTATATTAGTTACTCCAAATTAATCTAGAATGTCAGGTACTATACGTGTGCATAGTTTAAAGCTGTCGGCTTGCATACTTTCAGATATATTGGTATTTGGATAAAAACAATAGAGAGTGCATTTATTAATATTTGGCAGCCCTGGCGGTTCTTAATATTACGCTCAGTCATATCTGCCTATCTACACATAGTAAATACAAAATTTGGTTGAAATCCAATTGATAGTGTAGAAGTTATATTTCGCCCGTTGACGCATGTTTGCACAGCTAACAAAGACCAAGATCAATGCTGAAGAGTAACTGAACATACCCTGCGAGCGGCGGGAAGAAGCTGAAGAAAAATTGCTTATAATCATATTTTTATGCACTTTAGACAATCCATAAATCAACTATAGTTTAAACAAAGAAATTGTGCTTATTTAAAATACAGCATACTTCGCAGATCAACGAAACTGTCAATTTACGCGGCTAACTCATATCCTAAGAGCACGCCATATTTAGTAACACCTGTTCCTACTTGTCATTGGATGAAGCAACATCGATGTGCATGTTGGAGCACAAGTAAAAGTACGTTCCGTAAAGGAAACCATGTGACACGGAAAATCAGTGTGTATTTGTCTAATGGACAGCCATCAGAGCATTAATCGACAATCTAATGATTGGAGACGTTTATTAATACATAAAGTGTGAAATATTTTTTATTCACGAGGTGAAATGATAGACGTGTGTAACGCAAACTTTACGACCGCATGGGCAAACCTCAGTGCTACATAAACTGTGTAATTGATAAACTGTATAAAATCTACGAGTTTATTTTTTTGTTTGCCGGATTTATAGTAATTTTTGGTTTAATATTTTATGTAGATATTAGTGAAAAAGTCACGTGTGAGTGTCGCACAAGCGATAAGTTAACGCCAGTGGCGGAGTGAAAATGGGCAATTTATTACCGCACATTAACATCAGTGAGTGCAAGTTTTCCTTAAACATGTGTAATTTTATTACCAACGCTAACATTATGATCCTGCTAAAACATCAGATCTTCGAATATAACCCCAACCACGCTATGGCAATCGATTTCTAAATCATGCGTGGGGAATTGGCAGCGGAAGAAGACCGGATACAATGAGGAGATGATCTAATACCATATAAGAGACCGCTTATAACAGCTCATGGCGGGTCTCGAACCAAGGGTCGCTGCATCTGTAAGTCAGATCATGTATTAGTTGCGTATTTTAATGAGTTGGAAACAGTAGTTTTAATTTAATTTGGTTTCATTTCTTTAAGTGCACAACGCAGGCAGCTATTATAAGAACGCGTGTGGAAAGTCATAGTTTTGTTAAAGATTTATAAATGCCAGGAAGGCAGTATTTTGTAATGTCCATTTCGTATCATTTCAAAACAGTTATTATCAACTTTTATTTTGTCAAGCTGATGACAAAGAAACTAGTTTGGCAGATGTTAAATCAAGGCCAAGGTTACAAGCTGAGCCAGTCCACAGCACAATCAATCTTATGCAGTGAATTATTTATTTACTCAGAAGCCTGTGACATTCCTATTATTATAACATCGGAATGCAGTCCCGTTATTCAATTGTTTGGCCAGATCAATACTTGAAAACAGGTTTATTTCGTTACGTGAAGCCAGACAGGCCATGAGAGATACACTATTATGTAACCAAAAGAGCATAGGTTCGACCTCATTCAGGGAAGAGGCAATTTTATATATGCACAATCACACACTTTAGCTTGTATCAGAAGCCTTCATGTTAATTCAAAGCGTTGTCAGGATGTGTTTTCTGTACACATAACCTTCATGACCAGCATTTAAAACGTGTATAATTTAGGAATCCACACTTATTGTAATTAACATTATTAGAGTATTATATGAGTCGTGATGGTGGATTAATACCTCCGAAATTGTTATTGTGGTTATACCGGTGGTAATGAACTATTTGCAGTCGTACCTAACCGAGGGCGCCTGGATTGATGAATCCGTAATAAGAGTGAAGTAATTGGTGGAGACACAGGATGTCTAATAATGATGAAGTACTGGTGAAGACACAGGGTGTCTAGTAAACTATTAAACTATTGAGTTATTTTGCTTAAGTTGGAAACACACGGTACCTGAGTAAACAGAACGCTATTTAAAGGTCCATAAACTGAACAACTATACCGTGAGGAATAAATAATTTTGTGAAGCTTTAATAATCAAACATAGGATTTTGTAAAACGAAACAAATCTCATAATTCCCCCTGAACTTAAATAAGATGATAAGTACTAAAAATAATATATTTTCTGGACCGAATCTTAACATTTAGTTATTACTAAACCATTTTAGATACATTTTGATACACTTTCACATGAATAGTCGACAACCAATTGATGATGTGATAACTGTAGCACACGCATCAGATTGGTAGCAATAAGAGTCGATGTTATTGTTTAATTACCATCGCATTTGCAGGTTTTCCTATTTTTCTACTTTCTTAACACTTTGAAACTATGACCATTTGTTACAAACAGTAACAAATCGAGTACGCAGGCAGTGCCAAATGCACAACCGTAGGAGTGCTGAATTACTGTATGCATTTGTGTTGTATTAGCATAGCACTTTTTTTAATTCAGCAGCGTTGTGCACATAGCTTGATTTTCTTTGCAATAAACGCGTCTCGTTTATTAATTTATGTTCGACCCTGACATTTATGGGTCAGAGAACTGTATCATAATGATGGTCATTATAACACTTTTTTCATTATGAAACAGTTTCTCCCACCAATCACAGCTCAAGAAACAGTTGTTTGACCAATTAGGTAAGGTTAGTATCGCACCTGCGTGGAGTTCCAAGGCCTTCTAAACTGCGTTGCCTAGTGTCCTAGTGGGGTAATCAAGGTGGCCATGGTCAAATACAAGGCATTCTCTGCGTCTCATGCGCTCTGTTCAGTACATAAAACTGGCGAAATTTCGACAGATATTTATGAATATTTATCTTCGAACATAAAATAGTTATAATAATTATAGTCGAACATAAACAGTCGTATTCAACTCGCCTATAATGGTAATTAAGACACTCGTATGTAAATTATAAAACTCGCATACCCTCGTTTTATAAAGATACTCGTGTCTTAATTATAGCCATTATAGGCTCGTTGCATAATGTACTATAATGATATTTAGGACTAGATAAACCCGTAATTTAAAGATAAATGTTAGAGATGGCACCATCATAGCGTAGAATAAATTTTCCCCTTGCTATTGTAAATGTTCTAGTATTTGTAAACAAGTAAATGCCTTGCTTTGCAGTAGATTCTTTTGATGTTTGACCCTCCCGTAGTCATTCTCGATGTAATTGCTTAGGGCATGCCATTCTCTTAGGTTGTTCGTTCTTAGTCGAATTTTGTATTAGGACCATGAGAGTAATTTAGATCTTGTTTAGGACTTTTTTAATATTTTCTTTCAGGGCAGAATGGTATCGGACTAGCCGTTTGCAACTCTCATGCTAGGCTAGGGATCTATTCTGAATAAAATTTATTCGTGATTTTAACATAAGACTGACCTCTCTTTCTTGCTTAGTTTTGTTATTGATGCATTCCTCTGAGCTGGTTAAAGATCGAACCTCACCAATTCCCTTTACCCCCGAGTGCAGACTTTTTGCTACACCAGCTTATGAATGTGTCGTCCCCTATACTTGTGTGTTAACTGGAAGAGGGTCTCGGAAGGGTCATTTGAAACCGGTGGCTCCCCGAAACCTTCGGCCAGCGGGCACTATATGTATTTGAAAATTGGATCTATCAGTAGGCTTAAAATCATTTTGGCAACACTGTCTTGTATGGCTTCCTGGAAATTAAAATGAAATATTATTATCTATATGTGTGCCAATTTTGGTATAGCTCCCATGCATAGCTTCCAAGATATACAACACGGAGCTGACATTTCAATTGCGATTTTTCAGCAGTTGGCAGCTCTGACATCATTTTCAAATACGGCATTGAGATATTCAGATAGAGATCTTTACTCATACCAAATTTGAGTTCGATTACTACAGCCGTTTAGGAGTTGATAGGGGGTACACACACACAGCCAGACAGACAGGGGGACAGACAGGCACACACACATTTTCCCGGATCGATCTCATAAGTCTACTTTTTCCTCATTTTTACAAAATGCGAAAAGTAGGCTAACAAGAGGACCCCTCGACCCCCTTAAGCGCATTGTATACGTATTGATGAAATTTACAGCTTAAGTTGGTTCCGTGATAACCTTATAGCCGTTTGCGAACGTTCAGAGTAATGTGATAAATGGAATGGCATTGCGTCTTACAGAAATAGATGGACTTCTGAGATTTGTTGCCATGGTTACCGGCATGCATTCTTTCATTAGTGCATTAAATGAAATTAGTTTTCTGGGAATATCTCACAAACTGACGGTTTTAGGGCCTTAAAATGTAGTTTTCAGGGCCCGTGGGGCTCCCGAGTGTAGTTTCGCACATTGAGACGCTGAATATTAGCTTTATCTCGTCTTTCTACGCCCATTTCAGCATTCATTTTAAAGGGGGTAGGCCCTCTTTTATTAGAGGTACGGAGAAGAGTTACATCAATGATTACTTTCGTGCCACTCATGGACATCTGTACCAAATTTTACGTTGATCCACTCAGCCGTTATCGAGTGATGCGCGTGCAAAATTGTACACAGGCAGACACACAGACAAACAGACAAACAGACAAAAAAAAATTGCGCGCAGCAGTCATAAACCAGTCTGAAACCCGTTAATAACTCAAATTTCCGTGGAAATTCAGAAAAAACAGACAAACTTTCATTTATATGCTGCTCAAAAAAATTAAAGCACCACTTTTTTCAAAGGCCACCAAATTTTGAAAAGTTGATCGCACAAGCTCGAAATCTCAGTATGACGTTCCTCCAGACGCCTACCAAGCATATTCTTCAGCACAACTCCCCAAATTGAGTAGTTTCTGGGTAGCGCCCCAAAAACCAGCCCATTTTCGAAAACCGCAAATTGAAGTTTGCGAAAAACGCTGTAGGACTTGTCGCAGGTTGCCAAAGCAGTCGAAAATGAATGAGTCTTGCTATTAAAAGTTCCACAAACACGCTGAAATCGTTACATTTGACATTTGAGTAATTTCAACCCCCTTCATTATCCCCTTAACATGGAATACCATTTGGGGCGTCTGAGAAGGTACCGGGTGTGTTTAACCACCTGAAAACCTGCACACGGTCCAAACTTAGTAACCTACTGTCGATCATAGGCAACCCATACGCACGGACGTCATGTGGGTTGTCTATGCATGGACGTACTTACTATAGTCTGTTAACTTTTTTGAAAACCTTTTGGTCCCGTTAACCAACCTACCGATGAATGTCCATCCGACCTGCTGTTTTGGGCTCAATTGCAGGCCATAAGCTTCATTTTCATCCAACTCTGAAAACTCTGTCATGACGCGTTACGCGTCCAGACAGGGAGGGTTGAGGGTGCAACAGTTTCGAGTTTGGGGGATGGAATGTCAATCAACGAACGGAAGAGGTTGATTTTGTGTCACCACTACTTCTAAGGACCTTTACAGCCCTTTCAGCGATCAAGACCTCGTTTCAGCTCTTAAAATGGGCCTGATTCGAAATATCATACAAACGGGGTAGCAGGCGAAGAGGTGGTGACACAGGCACAGCTCCTTTTTTGAAACGTCAGGATAAGACCCCCCCCCCTATTCACAGCACTGACAAACATCTCCATTAAAACCTTCCATAGGGGTGAATTGAGTGTGGGTGGTTTGGTCCCATGCCAGTTGAGGGTGTTAGGGGGGGGGGGGTGAACATTGCCGGAGACCTTAAGAACTTACTGAAATCAGCAACTGAGGACCGTGTGCAGGTTTTCAGGTGGTTAAACACACCCGGTACCTTCTCAGACGTCCCCAATAGTAGTCCATGTTTAGGGGATGATGAAGGGGGTTGAAAATACTCAAAGGTCAAATGTAACTATTTCTACGTGTTTGTGGAACCTTTAAGAGCAAGACTCATTAATTTTCGACAGCTTTGGCAACCTGCGACAAGTCCTACAGCGTTTTTCGCAAACTTCAATTTGCGGTTTTCGAAAATGGGCTGGTTTTCGGGGCGCTACCCCGAAACTGCTCAAGTTGGGGAGTTGTGCTGAAGCATATGCTTGGTAGGCGTCAGGACAAACTACGACAGTGGACATATATCGTCCCTGTTCGAGTAATTAATCTACGCTAATCAACTTCAACGACAGCACGAGGGAGGATGCCCGACGACACAGCAAGTCAGCGCGATATCGCCACGACCATGCAGAGTATCCAGGGTTCGAGTTCGGTGAGCCAACTGATCAACTTACCCAAAGTCTCCATTTTCATTTAAATTAACTTTCGGCACGTAAATTCAAACTTTTAGTAACTTCAGTTTTAAAAATATTTATCACCTTTGTTCTTTCGCCGAACCATCGTAACGTCAGTAAATTCAGTAAATTATTATTATTATCATTTTTTCGTAATTTCTTGTTTTCTCTTAATTAATTAATTAATTTATATCTTCTATCAGATACTGTCCTGTTCATTCCTAGTAGTTAGAGATAGCTCTAAGTCATCCCTAACTCCTTAAGACAGAGCCTTACCACGTCTTGAGAGGAAGAGATCTCAGGTGCTATACCAGAAGTGTAAGTGAAATTTTGGTGATTTGATGGATGTCATGACCATGGCACCCAACAATTGATTAATTTAACCTTGTTCAATACTATATAATCATTTAATAATTTCAATCATTTAACTTACATTTCATTGGTCAGACTAGAGGGAGAGTTGCCGCGGCTTTTCCTCACTCCCGTCAAGAAAGCAGTTACATTTGTTGCCACAAATCAGTTACACCACGTTGTAGCAAAGCCCCTAAATCAATCAACAACAACAACAACAGCAAAGTAACTTATGATTCCTCTGACCTCAAATGTGACAAAAATCAATACAGGATGTGCCCATCACGGCCTGTAATGCAGTGCTGAGTTCGTTGTTGGTGTTCTTCTTCTTTTCGTTTTGGCCATCTAAGGACCACTAGGCTCGCTTTAACTCTTTGCATGGGCCTTCTGTTTCTTATTAGTCCATTTCGTATCCTGGCGCAGTCAGCTGGCATTTGAGGGTGCGCAAATGCAAGGGAGCCATGTCCGTAGATTTACTGGCACGTTAAAGATCCCTTTCGGGACAAAATTCCGGCACCCCGGCGTCTCTAAAAGCCACAGTAGTTAAACGGGACGTAAAACCAATAACATTATTATTATTATTATTATCGTAATAGTCCAGGAGGCTTCCACTTTCCGGCTATGAGCAGATTTCCTCTCCTCTGTCCACTTCGGTCTGGTAGTTCCTTTGACCTTCCTGGTGGTAACGGATACTGAGAATACCCCTTGAAGAATGAGCTAACGGAATTTGGTCCGATCATGTGCCGTTTCGGGAGAAATTTGAAGCTGCTCCAGTTCTGATTTTACTGTGGTGATCCATTGGTTCTTGGAGGCTTTGCCTCTACCTGTCGTGGTGAAGATCCTGTTCGTGAGTTCGCAGGGGCTCATGCGGCTTAGATGACCATAAAAGGTTAGTCGCGTATTCCTCAACGATATGATTATATCCTCTTGGAGATGGTACAGCTCACAATTGCGTCTGATCCTATAGGTGCCATCCATTCCTCGTATTGGCCCTAGAATTCTCTTTAGGATTTCCGTTCCTTGAGCTCAAACCTCCTTAGTTGACCCTCCCTGCTCAGCAATAGGCATTCAGAGGAATAGAGTACGGAGGGCCTTACTACTGAGTTATAATGTATGAGCTTAAGATTCTTGGAAAGGTTCTTGTAGATGTAAATGCTATTGCATGAGTGATAGGCCCTCTCCAACTTGACACACCTGGTATCTATAGTCAAGTTCTCGCTTTCGTTTGTTTAAATCCACTCTCCTAAATACTTTACTGCAGGAACCTTACGAATAGTTGTGCCTTCTAGTGGAATTGTGGATGGGGCTTCCTTAATAGTGGACATATACTCCGTTTTTTTATGCTGACCCTTAAACCTGTCTTGGCTGCTATGTTGGAGAGACTCTGTAGTTGATAAGTAGCCTCCTTTATATTGTTAGACTAGCAGTAGTGCCCGGCTTCGCCCGGTGGATTTATTTGTTTTACAGAACTGGAGCGCTCAAGGATACGGATCGGAATAAATGAAAGTAAATTTGAAAACACCAACGCTTATTGCAGCTGATAACCTCAGTATACTGCACCAACACCATCGCCCTTATACAGAGGCATACTATTGTCTTGATGATAACTGTTTTAAGGGGTCAAATAAATCATTTTGCACTAATTACTCCCCGTGACTGCAATTTATAAGCAGCTCGCAATTCTACACCAGAACACTGGTAGGAGCGACGTGATGCAGCCCGCATTATGGCAACAATATACTTCAGCATTATTGAAGCCGTTCTGGAGCGCTTGTTCTTCCGACTTACTGAACAAAAATCAATCTTTAAGGTTACCTGAGAGGTGTAGCCTAATTCTACACAGCCTAAACTATTCCTCTTGAATCTGGCTATCATATACAAACATACATTTTCGAATCCGACTGGTAGTTCCAGAGATTAGCGCGTTTAAACACTTAAACAAACACACAAACTCTTCAGCTTTATTATATTACTATAGATAACAAGTCAAGGTTATCAGGAAAAGCTAAACAGGATACATTGAGGTTATATTTCTTATAGCCAATATGTATTCCAGTTCCCGGTGGAAGTTGTTGATGTTATTGTTGTTTCTGTACATTTATTTTAGGGACTTGGGCAACTTGGTCATCAGCCCCGAGTATCTGGATGTGTGTTTAACTTGTTTGATAACCTGTATTTATGTAACGACTGTAGCAGTATCCAGTGTGTTCAACTGTATTAGGGACAGCTATGAGATATGTGTCCCGGTACTTGAAGTAAGGTACTATCCTAGGTGCCTGGCGGGAGTGAGGAATTATCCGGGGAAAAAATACACTCAGAATAACCGCTGTCGACGCCGGGGTTCAAACCAGCAATCTCCGGGCTTGCTTCAGCTGCCCTCGTGACTGTGGTGCACGGTATAATGAGCACGGCTGCGCCACGAGATAGTGCTGAATTTATCTAGGTATGGAGCCATTATGACCCTGGATCACTTCCCAATGAATTGCGGTCCATACCTCCTGCACAGTACGGGTAGGTTGATCCCGAGTTGTAGGTGGCTGAGTCAAGATGGCGAGTTGTCGAACCATCATGTCCCACACATCCTGAATAAGACGAAGGTCCGGGGATCTGGTGAGCCATTGTGAGAATGTGACGCCGTGGATATTTTCTCTGGAGATGCATGCGGTCCCATGAGTCCTGAGCTCGATCCTGCATCTGCTAAGATTTCTGGTCTGATGGTCAGGACGTGGTACAATCAGTCTCATGAGACAAAACTGAGGGTATGTGGGCTGGATTTCCATCTCAGACTTCGTAGAAGTGGTTTTCGATGGTTTCACACTTCTATTCCAGACAAATGCCGGGATGGTTTCTAAAGTAAGTTCACATCCGCCTCATTTCCTATCCCACCAATTAGATATAGTCTACACGCACTACTAGTGACGCCACAATAACACAGATTATCAGACTAACTCTGCACGCATCCGAAGTATGTGTGACTGAGTCTTCAGTCTTTTGACTGGTTTGATGCAGTTCTCCACATCTCCATGTCTGAGCTAATCGTTTCACAACTTACATCCGATGCAATCTGTTTAACATATTCTAACCTTGGTCTACCCCCACAGTTCTTGTCCTCGATCTTTCCTTCCATAACTAAGTGTGCTATTCCTGGGTGTCTCAGTGTGTCCTACTAACCTATCTTTCCTCTTCATTAGCAGTCGCCAGAAACATCTCTCTTCTCTCACTTGTTTTAATACCTCTTCATTCGTTACTCATCTACCCATCTGATCTTTATCATTCTTCTGTAACACCACCTTTCAAATCCTTCTATTCTCCTGTTTTCTGCTACGCCAACAGTCCAGGATTCACTTCCATAGTGCGCCACGCTCCAGACAAAGGCTTCCAAAAGTGATTTCTTAATATATCAATCTATATTCGATGTCAACAGATTCCTTTTCAGCACAAATGCTTTCCTATTTTTCAGCCTATTATCATTTATTTTTAAAAAAGCTTATGATATCACCTTTTGTCCGTGTGTATGTGTTTGCGTATGTGTGTGCGTGTCCCCCTCGCCTAATAAAATATAAATAACTTGAGCGATTTCACCGAAACTCAGTAAGGACGTAGTACTACATCGTCCAACCCCGACCGTGCCCTTCAAATTTTATTACCTCTCACAAATCCAACATGTCGGCTGTGCAAAATATGTCACTGGCATTCTATATCTCCGGAAACTATTACTGATAATACCCTGTCATTTTGTACGGTGATAAAGGGCACTACTAGTTGTTTACTTATGTGTCTTTCAGAAACCTGTTAAGTGCAAAACGAATATGGTGACCAAGCGAATTTGAAACACTTAAATTACCATTTCTCGCGATTTAACCATCCAAGCGCAGTGAAACATGGTACAAATGTTTATACAGTGTAATTCACTGACATCTAATTTAGATCAATTGTTTATATAACCTCAAGATGGCGGCTATGCGAAATTTTAAAATTATTTTTTATTTCTTGTGTCCTAATCTTGCGATCGAAGTCAACGTTTGAATAATGAATCTACTGCGGTTGCTGGAAATTCACGCCGAAGGGGTGGATTCAATATTACACAATACTCTTAATCACAATTAACTTTTAACATTCTAATTATATTTTATTTCTCCTCACGTCTGTTATTTATTGAACAATTCCCTTAATCTAACTCCATTTTACACAATTTATTACTCAATTATTTTAACTACATTCCACATTAATCCTTTTATACTTGGGTTACTCATTCCACATCATGCTGTGTGAGTTTAAATACCATAATTACATGCTCAAAAATGCTATTCTGTTGTGTTCTTTTATCGTCTTCATGTAGCCTTAGCTTCTAATGATATTCCTTCCTAACCAAATGTTTCTATCATCTCATGAAGTTAACTCGAGTGTTGTTCAAACTGACGTGTTTGTAATGTTATCTCCACATTTCTATAACTTTCTGCCTTAATATGGTTTATTTGCACTAATTAATCATTTAAGTTCAACATCCACGATTAAACAACTAATTACTTCGTTGAAATAAACCACCAAAGTAATCTAACGTCCCTACAAGCATCCTCGATATGGCGTTCTCAACACTGTCGCAATAGAATTTGATATAAATCTCCAACTACTAAAATCTACTCTACTAAAGGATACTACGTTCTACGTGATATCATGATGTTGCTTGTACTCTCGACTTCTTCCTGAGGATACCTGAGGTGTCTTTCTTGTGAAAATGACTCGTTTCACATCTCTGCTCCATTTCCGCCTGAATCCTACCCATCTCCAGGTCACGTGGTAGACTCGTTTCCCGTCGTAGGCCTCCATCCTCGAATCCACAATGCCTCCTGTTTTTAGCAACTCATCGCGTAATTGTAAGAGTTCATCGTGAAATATGAGTAGTTACCGTGGCTGATGGCCATATTGATCAAATTTAACTTATCTTTCTGAACATTTAGTTTTTTTCTGCACGTGGTATTAACAGACCATTCGTGAAATCCGCACTCCAATATTGTCAATTGCCTTGACCTACAGTCTAAGTCCACTTGGATTGACGCGTCGCGAATACCTGGTTTTCATTGACAAGTGACGGTCGGGTTTGCTCTCCCTGTCCTTGCATTTGTCTGTCCACGCCAGCTGTTGTTTTACCGTGTTCAGTCCTTTTATTAAAGTGTGAGCTGTGTGATACCATCTATTCAACATTTACGTGTACAATAATTGACAAGAATATCTCTAATAGTAGATAACTCTATGGCTGTTTTTTCTGAATTTCCACGGAAATTTGCGATATTTGCGCGTTTCAGACTGCTTTATGATGGATGCGCGCAAAAATAAAATTTTTGTCTGTCTGTCTGTTTGTTTGTTTGTTTGTCTGTGGACAATTTTTTGTGTCCTTATAACTCGAGAATGGCTGAGTGGATCAACGTAAAATTTGATACAGCTATCCTTCAGAGGCACGACACCAATCATTGATGTAACTCTTCTCCGTACCTCTCATAAAAGGGGCCCTACCCCCTTAAAATACATGCTGAAATAGGCGTAGAAGGGTGAAACAAAGCTCATTTTCAGCCCCTCAATGTGAGAAACGAAACTCAGGGCCCCCGAAAACCACATTTTAAGGCCCTAAAACCAACAGTTTTTGAGATATTCCCAGAAAACTAATTTCAATTAATAAATAATAAATTAATGAAAGAATGCTTGTCGGTAACCATGGCAACTGAATCTCAGGGGTCTACCTATTTCTGCAAGACACAATGCAATTCCATTTATTACATTACTGTGAAGGTTTGCAAACAAACGGCTATAAGGTTACATCGGATACAAATTAAGCTGAAATATTCATCAATACATACAATGCGCTTAAGGGGTCAAGGGGTACTTTAGAATTTTTCACGCGATTTACACGTGCGGGTGTGGTACGGAAGATCTATTATATCCCTTCTCTATTATATGAAAATGAATGTTTGTCTGCTTTTTCTGCATTTCCATGGAAATTTGACATATTTGCCCGTTTCAGACTGTTTTGTGACGGATGAACGCAAAAATATTTTTTTGTCTGTCTGTTTGTCTGTGGACAATATTTTGTGTCCTTATAACTCGAGAACGGCTGGATGAATTAACGTAAAATTTGATACAGATATCCATCAGAGGCACGACACTAATCATTGATGTAACTCTTCTCCGTACCTCTCATAACAGGGGGCCTACCCACTTAAAATACATGCTGAAATAAGCGTAGAATCTCTCTATATATAAAAATGAAAGTTTGTCTGTTTTTTCTGAATTTCCACGGAAATTTGACATATTTGCCCGTTTCAGACTGTTCTGTGACGGATAAATGCAAAAATATTTTTTTGTCTGTCTGTTTGTCTGTGGACAATATTTTGTGTCCTTATAACTCGAGAACGGCTGGGTGGATGAACGTAAAACATGATGCAGATATCCATCAGAGGCACGACACTAATCATTGATATAACTCTTCTCCGTACCTCTCATAACAGGGAGCCTATCCCCTTAAAATACAAGCTGAAATAAGCGTAGAAGGGTGAGACAAAGCTCATTTTCAGCCCCTCAATGTGAGAAACGAAACTCGGGGGCCCTAAAAGGACCCCGAAAACCACATGTTAAGGCCGTAAAACCAACAATTTTTGAGATATTCCCAAAAATCTAATTTCACTTAATAAATTAATGAAGGAATGCAAGCCGGTAACCATGGCAACAGAATCTCAGAGGTCCATCTATTTCTGTAAGACGCAATGCAATTCCATTTATTATTTTACTGTGAAGGTTTTCAAACGACAATAAGGTTATAACGGATCCAAATTAAGCTGAAATATTCATCAATACATATAATGCGCTTAAGAGGTCAAGGCGTACTTCAGAATTTTTAACGCGATTTACACGTGCGGGTATGGTACGGAAGGTCTATTATATCCCTATCCCTATATTGGTATATTATTATCACTATTATTTTAATTATTATCATTATTATGGCGTACAATGACGAGACAAACTCATTTTCAAACCCTTGGTGTCAGAAACAAAACTCGGGGCCCCTCAAGAGCCGCAAAGGGTCCCCGAAAACTATATTTTAAGGCTCTAAACCCAACAGTTTCTTAGATATTCCCAGAAAACTAATTTCATTTAATAAACTAAAGAAGGACTGCAAGCCACTAACCATGACAAAAGTATCTCAAGAGGTGGCATCCAACTTTCCATCTATTTCTGGAATAAGTAATGCCACTCCATTTATTACATTTCTGTGAAAGGTTGCAAATGGCTGTAAGGTTATCACGGAACCAACTAAAACTGTAAAATTCATCAATGCGCTTAAGGGGTTCAAGGAGTACCCTAGATTTTTTTCACACGACTTACAGGTGCGATATGTCGTACAGAAGATCTATTATATCTCCTAACAGCAACATTATTTTCAAAAATTCCTGATTTGAAATAGTAGACTGTTTTTTGATGATTTTAGGAATTTGGGCCATTGGAGGCTAAAGAAAACTGAATTTTCATGCACCACAAGCCTTTATAATTTATAAAAGGGGTCTTCCTGTAGTTGGACACTTGACACAACGGTTAGGGTCAGTTCGTATGTGACGTGTATTGCGATTCGTCTACGAGGTTTTCAATTTTATTTTCACGCCAGGAAGAACACGTTAGGTAAATTTAGTTTGAGAGCACACTTTAGCTAATCTTTTTTCTTTGCCAACAAACAGGTTCCAAGCCCCTAAACATTGCAACAGTAGATCAATTGGTAACATCTGGTTATTAATACCGAAGACCGTTCGAAGAATGGGTACTTCTGCTAGTATATAATAAATCCTACATGGCGACCATCCGAAATATGTAGACGGTTCTCAATGTCTACTAATCTATGAAATCAATATAACTGAAATTATGTATGTTGATAAAGGCTATTAACATAAGTTCACCTATGGAACGTTCAATAACCAGGTGAGCATAAATCCAACATGGCAGCGACGCGAAATTAAATATTTAAATGGGCATTTGTCGCTATGTAACCATCCGAGTGCAGTGAAACTTGGTACGGTAATTGATTATGTATATTAATCCACTGACATCCAATTTATTTCAATTGTTTTATAACCACAAGATGGTGGCTGTGGGAAATTTTAAACTCTCGTTTTTATTTCTTGGGTCCTAATCATGCGATTGAATAAACCTACGCAAAATCGTCATCTAATTGCACATAACTATGGGCTACATATAAGAAATCCAACAAGGCGACCATCCGAAATATATAGATGGTTTTCAATATCCAAGAATCTATTACAGCAAACTGAAATTTTATATGTTGATAGAGACAATTAAGGTAAGTAGGATATATGAAAATAGGGTGTTTAATTCTTTATGGAACTACTTGTTATATCTTCTTTCTTTCGTCCATCACTGTTTATCCAAAGTATACGAGGCTGAAATGACCACGATGTCCAAGCCCCTGACTGGAATAACAACAACACCGCGATCGCATTTAATTCGAACAAACAGACCCATGAATCATGAATGTTAATTGGCTGAAACTCTTGTGACTCTGTGTACCATTTTGATAAACATGTGGGCAATTATTTATACAATCATAGATCCTGCTGAATATTTATTAACCTTAATTTGGTATTTGAATGCAAGGGAATTCACGGAATTGCTTGCGTCAATGGGATAGTTGCGTGATTCACTTGAATACCCCTCACTTCTGTGGGTGTCACGGATGCAATTATGCGGCATTTCGTGTTTATCATGTTGCCGGAAATTCCCTAAGTTACAATCTGTTTCGTATATATTGCTTCCCTTTTAAATTAATATCATTTGGCACGCCACTTTCAGCAACAATAATTGTTTTACTTGCTTGATTTATATACTCAGATAAAAAAGGGCAAACGTCAATTAAATAAAATTATGCTACCCTAAGGCTCTAATTACATGAGTCCATTACTCCAAGCGCAATTGGTTCTGTTTGCCGGTTTCAGAGGTATCAAAAATAGAATGTTTGGCACGAAAAATACAGTCTCTTACAAGGTAGGAATCTTACAATAACTGGGATACGTTCCAAGCCATAATTAAGAAAAATTCCTCTCGGCACGCCGGAAGGCGGAGGTAGATTTCACCCGGAAAACTAGGGCATAGGATATAATAGGCAAAATATGCAGGTTTTCGTAGGAGGATCAGACCTCATTGATTGCAAGAAAGTATTTTACATTTGGAGGTTAATTAACTTTTTTTTTCGTTTTTGTATGCATATTTTTATAATTTTATTGTCTTATGGGGATGGTAACCTTCTTGTCATTTGGGGTTCATTTTTATACTTGTGATCACACTGTCCTTATGCAAGGTTTGGAACTGATGTGTAACTATCTGACAGTCTGTTACTTCTTCACGCAAAATTTTATCTCCCGCAGAGATTTTTGTTGGTTCCTCAGTTTAGGGGCTGCGACAACGTGGTCATGTAACCCCGTGTACACTGCGTGTGTGTAGAATCTGATAAACGGTGTTAATTGTGATGACTGTATTAGTCTGTAATTCAGGTAAGGTCTGCAGACGGTCAATTTTAAGTAGTAGTTCCTAATTTTGTACCATATACTAACGTCAACGACACCTAGCTGTGAACTTGGCTACTAGATGCCACCGCAACCAGCAACTTGCAACGAACGTTGGAACTTCCCCTCCGAAGGAAAGCATGCTGAGGGAATTTTAGCGCTCTTAGACAATCCGACGACTTTGACCGGCTTTAAACCAGCAACCTTGGGCATATAAGTTCAGCATGCTACCAGTTAGCCGCTTCCCACAGAGTCAGATGGAAAAATGAATGTGATCTCGTGCAATGGCATTATCTTGGCAACCTCTGATAGCTCATCCCTCATCAATTTAGAAGCGTTGTCATGGTAACCTCTGATGGCACTTGGCATTTCCTTTAATTCCAAAATCATTTTTCTCATCCATTGGCGAATTGGTAGGTCAGATCAAAAATTCTTTCAGACAAAGTTTTAGGTAATTATTAGGGGAATATTTTCCATTTTGTACGGTTTTGATATTGTGCCTATTAAGAGAGATATGATTAATGTTTCCGGAAAAACCCGCTTTTTTCCACCCCTTTGGTCAATGTTTGGTGGTATCAAAAACTTTTCAAACATAAATTTTTGGCACTTATCCGGCACATATTATGAACTTTGAATGGATTCGATATTTCACGTATTAAGAGAGTTATAGTGATATTTCACTTTTTCGAATGAAAACAAGATGTTCAGTAAAGAACATATAGCCTACTTTCTCCTAAATGCATGGGTATTGTTATAACTCTTTGTCCTTTTCAAGGAGTATGATTGAATGTTGGTTGTAGTAGCTTGTTGAAATACAACGTGCTATAGGGATATTAAAAATGAATATGAGGTGCCCTTTGCTTGTGCTACCTCTGTACCAAATTTCGTTCAATTCGGTTTCACCGTGTTTGAATTGATAGGGGGAATCGATTTGCACACATACTTGGCCACCATCTGCAAACTATTGGGCTGATGTTCTTGAAGTTTGGTCTGAATATGTTTCCCACATAACGATATGGTGTTGCAAAATTTGATAGGGACTAGATTATTAGGTTGGTCATAATTACATTTTAGCTTTTAACATTTGGGTGGTCGCGATTACGTTTCCGTCAAGATAGTGGTGATATAAAACATGACACTGAGGTGCCCTTTGCTAGTGCTACCTCTGTACCAATTTTCGTTCCATTCGGTTTCACCGTGTTCGAATTGATAAGGGGAATCGATTTTCACACAAAGATGGCCGCCATACGCAAAATATTAGGCTGATGACCTATTAGTTTGGTCAAAGGATGCTCCCTCCATAAAGGTATGTTGTTGCTAAATTTGCTAGAGATCGGATGATTAGGCTAATCGTAATTTGATTTAAGCTTTGAACATTTGTGTGGCCGCCATTACGTTTCCGTCAAGATGGCGGCGATATAAAACATGACACTGAAGTGACCTTTGCTAGTGCTATCTCTGTACCAAATTTCGTTCATTCGGTTCCACCGTGTTCGAATTAATAGGGGGAATCAATTTTGACATAAAGATGGCCGCCATCCGCAAACTATTAGGCTAATGGCCTATTAGATTGGTCAAAGGATGCTCCCTCCATAAAGGTATGTTGTTGCAATGTTTGGTAGAGATCGGATGGTTATGTTAGTCGTAATTTGATTTAAGCTTTCAACATTTGTGTGGCCGCCATTACGTTTCCGTCAATATGGCGGCGATATAAATCATGACACTGAGATGCCCTTTGTTAGTGCTATCTCTGTACCAAATTTCGTTCCATTCGGTTTCACCGTGTTCGAATTAATAGGGGGAATCGATTTTGACACAAAGATGGCCGCCATCCGCAAACTATTAGGCGAATGACCTATTAGATTGGTCAAAGGATGCTCCCTCCATAAAGGTATGTAGTTGCAAAACTTGGTAGAGATCGAATGATTAGGTTAATCGTAATTTGATTTAAGCTTTGAACATTCGTGTGGCCGCCATTACGTTTTAGTCAAGATGGCGGCGTTATAAAACATGACACTGAGGTGCCCTTTGCTAGTCCTACCTCTGTACCAAATTTCGTTCCATTCGGTTCCACCGTGTTCGAATTAATAGGGGGAATCAATTTTGACATAAAGATGGCCGCCATCCGCAAACTATTAGGCTAATAACCTATTAGATTAGTCAAAGGATGCTCCCTCCATAAAGGAATGTTGTTGCAAAGTTTGGTAGAGATCGGATGGTTATGTTAGTCGTAATTTAACTTAAGCTTTGAACATTTCTGTGGCCGCCATTACGTTTCTGTCAATATGGCGGCGATATAAAACATGACACTGAGATTCCCTTTGCTAGTGCTACCTCTGTACCAAATTTCGTTCCATTCGGTTTCACCGTGTTTGAATTAATAGGGGGAATTGAGTTTCACACAAATATGGCCGCCATCCGCAAACTATTAGGCTAATGACCTAGTCATTTAGTCAACGGATGCTTCCTCTATAAAGGTATGTTTTTGCAAAATTTGGTTGAGATCGGATGATTAGGTTAGTCGTAATTTGATTTAAGCTGTGAACATTTGTGTGGCCGCCATTACGTTTCCGTCAAGATGGCGGCGATATAAAACATGACACTGAGGTGTCCTTTGCTAGTGCTACCTTTGTACCAAATTTCGTTCAATTCGCATTCACCGTGTTCGAATTGATAGGGGGGGACAGACATTCAGAGTACACACACTCACACACACACAGACACACACACACACACACACAGACTCACACACACATACACACACACACACAGACTCACACACACACATACACACACACAGACAGACACTTTTTCGCCCTGTGTTGATCTCATAAGTCTACTTTCATTTTTTGCAAAAATCGAAAGTAGGCTAAAAAGCCCCCCCCCCCCCCCCCCCCATTTTCACCCCCTTCAACCGATTTTGCCCATTAACGAACTTGACCGAGATTTTAAGGGGATACATATTATGTAAAACATTCAAAGTGATTGGTGCAAATTTACGGCAGTTATCGTGTCCACAAGGAACTGATATATACTGTATGCATATATATACACACACATGTATATAAACTTTTGAACTGACGGTGGTTTGGGGGTCTGGGGGATGTGAAACGCGAAGATATGTCGAAATTTTCCGGAAGTCGAAACATGGCACCCATTGCAATAGTTAGCTTTCTGTTGAAATCTACCTAAAATAGGCTACATAATTAAAAATACTACCATCAACGACACCTAGCTGTGAACTTGGCTACTAGATGCCACCGGAACCATCAACTCGCAACGAACGTTGGAACTTCCCCTCCGAAGGAAATCATACTCAGGGTTTTTCAGCGCTCTTAGTAAATCCGACGACTTCAGCCGGGTTTGAACCCGCGACCTTGGGCATAGAAGTTCAGCATGCTACCAGTTCCGATACCGAAGTCGCTTCCCACAGACAGATGGAAAACTGAATGTGATCTCGTGCAGTGGCGTTGTCATAGCAACTGCTGATGGCTCATCCCTTATCAATTAAAAGTAAAGTTGTCATGGCAACCTCTCTTGGCACTTGGCATTTTCTTATAATTTAAATCATTTTGCTAACCCCGTGGCGTAATGGTGGGTCATATCAAAAATTCTTTCAGACAAAAGTTTTAGGTAATTATTGGAGGAATATTGCCCATTCTGTACGGTTTTGATATTGTGCCTATTAACAGAGATATGATTAATGTTTCCCGACAAAACCCACTTTTTCCACCCCTTTGGTCAATGGTTGGTGCTATCAAGAAAAAGGCTGTGGTGGCGCAGCGGTCAAGCTGTATGCCTCTCACCAAGGCGGACCGGGTTCGATTCCCGGTCAATGCATGTGACATTTTAGATGTGAAATACCATGTCTTGTGGTTCGGATTCCACGTAAAACGGAGGTCCCGTGGCTTATGATCGCGAGATTAACGGTCACGTTAAACTACAAGCTTCCTTTCCTTGCTATCAAGAAACTTTTCAAACATACATTTTAGGGCCTTATCCGACACATAGTATGAACTTTAAATGGATTCAATATTTCAGATATTAAGAGAGTTATAGCGATATTTCAATTTTTCGAAAAAAGCCTCCCATTTTGACCACTTTTGAGACCGATTTTGCCCATTAACGAACGCGACCGACATTTGAATGCGATACATATCATGTAAAAAATTCAAAGTGATTGGTGCAAAATTACGGCAGTTATCGTGTCCTCAAGAAACTGATATCTATATACAGTGTGGTCCACCAGCCCCTTATTTTTTATGGAGGAAGGCAACCCAACTAACGCGTATATCACAGTCATCCTAAAAACATTAGTACCTACTCCTTTACGTCCATTGTACAACTTCACAGTTGAGTACATCCTCGCGAATATAGTACAAATCAATAGTGGCAGTGTTCTTTCAGTGACCTCAAATACAATGCATGATTGAAACGATCAGAGCTCCGAATAACACCTTCTTAGGTTTGGACAGGAAGTGTCTACGAATAGATTCAATACGTGCCAGCAATACACCATGGTTCTCGGTAGCTACGGTGGCTAAATCAAGAATTGCTATAGTAGCGTCAACGAAGTCGCATTGTAGTAGTTTCGAACCTTGAAAAGCTAGTACATTTCTGTTTTTTTTTGCTTAATGTCGTTTATTGTGGATGTATTATGGACGCATACCTATCTGTTCCAACGAGTGATTTTTTATTTGGTCCTCAAAAGGACCATACTTATCCGATGGTACGCAGCCAGATTGGACGACGACATAATGATCTGTAGAACGAAAGCATGGTATCCTGTATATTCAAGGTAGCAAGTGTTCGAAATTTTGACCTCCTTTGTTTAAAGGAAAGTTATGTGGGTAGGCTCACGAATAAATACATCAGACCGAAACTATACTTTCTTTCAACGGCGTCTGTGCGAAAAGCGCTTGCTATACACTTACAGTAATAGTTAGTTAGTTAGTTAAGGGGTGGAACTACCAGGTCATCTGCCCCAAACATACAGTAAATACAGATAATTATAACATTATTGGTTTTACGTCCCTTTTAACTGCTCTGGCTTTTAGATACGCAGGGGTGCTGGAATTTTGCTCCGAAGGGGATCTTCAACTTGCCAGTAAATCTACTGACACGGCTCCCTCGCATTTGCGCACCCTCAAAAGCCAGCTGACTGCGCCAGGATACGAACCTGCAACCTTGGGCACAGCAAGCGAGAACGTTATCGCTGAGCCTCGCAGCAAGGCAGTTATTACAGAACGTGTCATATTATTATTCTGGGATAATATTGAACTATTAAAGTTCTAATTATCACGAATAGAGTCGCCTCCGTTGCGTAGTGGTCAGCGTGATTAGCTGATACCCCGGACGTCCTGGGTTCGATTCCCGGCTATGCCACGAAATTTTAAAAGTTGTACGAGGACTAGGACGAGGTCTACTCAGCCTCGGGTGGTCCAAATGAGTAGAGGGGGTTCGATTCCCACCTCAGCCATCCTCAAAGTGGTTTTCCGTGGATTCCCACTTCGCTTTCGGGCAAATGCCGGGATGTTACCTACCGTACGGCCACGGCCGCCTCCTTCCCTCTTCCTTGCCTATCCCTCCCGATCTTCCCCTCCCTTCCCATCCCTCAAGAGGACCCTGTTCTCTTTGCAGGTGAGGCCGCCTGGGCGAGGTGCTATCCCACCTCCCCAGTTGTATCCATCCTGACCAGATGTTACAAGCTCCACGACACTGCCCATAGAGGCGGTAGTGGTGAGTTCCCTCGCTGAGTCCGTGGGAACCACCAACCTAGAGTGTAAATTGACTAAATAAAGAAATATAAAATAAAAAATCTGCCGTTGGATACTCTTGAACCCGGATCTTCGAAAGAGCGAGCGGGCGTAGTAACACTTGCACACATTTCCAACACACACTGGAGGTTTTTGTTGCGCTTCTTATTAACGCGTATGGCAAAATATTCAATTATTACAGTTAGATCTTAAATATTGATAGGAATGCATTCATTCAGTACCTGACATGTTTTCTAATTTACTTAAAGCAAGTTTCGCGACCACTTTGCGTTAATAAGGCGAATGCACTACAAATAATGCCCTCAAACGACAGCCTTTCGCAATGATTTATTTCATACAACTTAGCGTACAAAATGCTAGCGCGTGATACACTTTAGTCATACAAGCAGGTGTACTGACGAAGAGAACAGAATCATACAGGATTTTGTACCAGCGATCACAGCAGCTTCCTTGCTAGTGAGTGTCGTGTGATACGGGCCTAGAGATATGCTAAGATATTTTGTTAAAATTTAATAACAAAACAAGATGTTCGGTAAAGAACTTGTAGCCTACTTTCTCCTAAATGCATGGGTATTGTTATAACTCTTTGTCCTTTTCATGGAGTATAATTGAATGTTGGTTGTAGTAGCTTCTTGAAATCCAACGTGCTATACGGATATTATACATGAATATGATGTGCCCTTTGCTAGTGCTACCTCTGTAAAAAATTTCATTCAATTCGGTTTCACCGTGTTTGAATTGATATGGGGAATCGATTTGCACACATACATGGCCGCTATCTGCAAACTATTCGGCTGATGACCTTCTAGTTCCGTCAAAAGATGCTTCCCACAAAAGGTTATGTTGTTGAAAAATTTGGTTGAGATCAAATGATTAGGTTTAAGCTTTTAACATTTGGGTGGCCGACATTCCGTTTCCGTCAAGATGGCGGCGATATAAAACATGACACTGAGGTGGCCTTTGCTAGTGCTACCTCTGTACCAAACTTCGTTCCATTCGGTTTCACCGTGTTTGAAAAGATAGGGGGAATCGATTTCCACACATACATGGCCGCCATCCGCAAATTATTGGCCTGATGCCCTTGTAGTGTGGTCAAAAGATTCTCTATACATAAAGGTATGTTGTTGCAAAATTTGGTAGAGATCAGATTATTAAATTGGTCGTAATTTGATTCAAGCTTTTAACATTAGGATGGCCACCATTACGTGTTCGTCAAGATGGTGGCGATATAAAACATGACACTGGAGTGCCCTTTGCTAGTGCTATCTCTGTACCAAATTTCGTTCAATTCGGTTTCACCGTGTTTGAATTGATAGGGGGAATCAATTTGCACACATACATGGCCGCCATCTGCAAACTAATGGGATCATGACCTTGTAGTTCAGTCAAACGATGCTCGCCATATAAGTATATGTTGTTGCAAAATTTGGTAGAGATCAGATTATTAGGTTGGTCGTAATTTATCTAAGCTTTTAACATTTGGGAGGCCGCCATTACGTTTTAGTCAAGATGGCGGCGATATAAAACATGACACTGAGGTGTTCTTTGCTAGTGCTACCTCTGTTCCAAATATCGTTCAATTCGGTTTCACCATGTTTGAATTGATAGGGGGAATCGATTTGCACACATACATGGCCGCCATCTGCAAACTATTGGGCTGATTACCCTTGTAGTTTAGTCAAAAGACGCTCGCCATATAAATATTTGTTGTTGCAAAATTTGGTAGAGATCGGATGATTTGGTTATTCGTAATTTGATTTAAACTTTGATCATTTGGGTGGCCGCCATTACGTTTCCGTCAAGATGGCGGCGATATAAAACATGGCACTGAGGTGCCCTTTGCTAGTTCTACCTCAGTACCAATTTTCGTTCAATTCGGTTTCACCGTGTTCGAATTGGTAGGAAGGGGGGTGGGGGCAGACTTCAGAGTACACACACTCACACACACACAAACACTCAGTCTCACACACACACAGACAGACACACAATTTTTGGCCCTGTGTAGATCTCATAAGTCTACTTTCATTTTTTGAAAAAATCGAAAGTATGCTAATACAGTAATACCATGGGAATTTCTAAGGAGTACGTATACTTCGATGCAAGCTCTGGCGATCAGAATATCCTTCGATATGTTGTTGTTTTGTTTCATTTGAGGGGCTAGAGCATCGCGGTCATTTAGCCCCGTTTAATTGGGTGTGTGTGTAGAATTTGTCTGATAACCTGAGTTATTGCGGGCTTATAATGATGTGTGTATTTGCAATTAAGGATTGGAAAGGAGGCGGCCGTGGCCTTATGATAGAATCCGTCCCGGAATTTGTCCGGAGTAGAAGTGGGAAACCACGGAAAACCATTTTCAAGGTGGCTGAGGTGGGAATCGAACCCACTTCTTCTCATATTTGCTTCACGAGGTTACGTGTACCCAATTTCAGACCTCAGACACGTATTACATTTCTTGTCAGAGCTGGGAATCGAACCCGGACCTCCGGAACGACAGTTCGATATGTTATCTTAATATTCATGCCAGTTTTTTAATTTTCTGCCATTACAGGTCACGTGGCATAACGTACCGATTCGATCGTATTCTCGTAAAGAAATCAGCAAAAGTCTACGTATTCTTCACAAAAATACGTCGTAAGGCAATAAATTTGGTAATGTAGTCACATCCCGACTAAAATGGAATGTGGGCTTTCGTTCAAAAAAGTATATCTAATACTGGATTCGAAGAAGCATTCTACCCGCTCACGCCAACCACGTACGGTCAGGCTTTAACCCTCTCAGCCACGAGAACATGGAAGTTGCCGCACGCTAAACGTGCTGTAGTTACGGTAGCCGTCCCACCTCAAACGTTTAAGTCCATCTCAAAGTCTTCAATCACGGTTTATGGTGTTGATTTAACTTTCTACTATTACAGATCACACGGCGTAAGCTATTAATTCGATCGTATTACGTGTATGTGTGTTATTTCTAGGAGCAGTAAGTCATATGTTAGTAGAATGGGCCATAGTATTTGGCGGGGAAAAGTTTAAGGACGGTTTTTCTTAGCTAGACCCATGACCCAATTATAATGCTGTCACACAGTCAGAACGCAGAGCAATATCATTAAAACTACAGGAGAGGAGACCGAGCCGTCGTAACATTCAACAAGGTATATTACTGAAAATATAGTATTTATGATTGACAAACCTTTCTCGGAGATGTTGGGAGTCGTTTTACTTTCTCAATTGCCACTGCTGCACCGGAATAATTCCTTTTAATTGATTATTTACGAAAATAATGCTTTTAGCATTGTCTTCATTTCACTATGGACGCCATCTTGGACACTACGTCATACGTCATGTGACACCCGAGAAACGAACATCTGAGTACGTTACCAACATGTCAAATACAAAATTCACCATTTGACACGTAAAGTTTGAAATTGTTACAAATTTCCACTAAGTTAAGCACTGTCTTGCGGAAAATTACTGCTAGTACCACAAGCAAGGGGGTCTGGGGCGTAAGCCCCAGGTTAGGTTTGTTTTTGTATGTAAAACATTAATATGATAGAATTTATGTCCGCTACTAGGTTAGGTACTGCCTGGTCGAAAATTACAGCTAGTACCACAAGCAAGGGGGTCTGGGGCGTAAGCCCCAGGTTAGGTCTGTTTTTGTATGTAAAACATCATAAATACATAATTTTTCATTACATTACTTTATCGATGCTCTTTTGTTTACTCGTTCTATACCCGATGTGAAATAGTACCAAATGCGTGGGGTTGGCATTCCGGAATTAGTGAGCAACATGGCGCCGAAAGACTTCATTTCTGCTATATAAGTCGTGTATCTATTTGGGACGGTTGGGTGGGTTTATGGCAGCGGACGAGTCAACATCTATTATATTAACGTCTCCGGATACCATTACTAAAGGTACTTTGGCAAATTTCAGTTCCTAAAATTTTTTATACCTTTGGTCTCCTCTCCTGTAGCGCTACCGCAATATCGACCATCGGGAAAATGCGATGTTAGTTCGGTTTCATAAAACTAAATAATAAGGGGCGGGTGGACCACACTGTACATATACATATATGAAAATGAAAATCCACAGCCTGCTTCCAGTCTCCGACCGGGTCAGGAATGGAATGAATGAAGCCCCCATCTAGCGGCGAGGATATGAACTGTGCCGGCTGCCGAGGCCTGACGCACTCCTCTGGGGCAATGATTAAATGAATGACAGATGAAATGATAGTGGAGGGTGTTGCTGGAATGTAATTGTGACAGGGAAAACCGGAGTACCCGGAGAAAAACCTGTCTGCCTCCGTTCTGTCCAGCACAGATCTCACATGGAGTGACCGGGATTTGAACCACGGACCCAGCGGTGAGAGGCCGGCGTGCTGCCGCCTAAGCCACGGAGGCTTCATGTATATATACATATATACATACATAAATTATGTATAAACTTTTGAACTGACGGTGGTTTGGGGGTCTGGGGGATGTGAAACGCGAAGATATGTCGAAATTTTCCGGAAGTCGACACATGGGACCCATTGCTATAGTTAGCTTTCTAATGAAATCTACCTAATAGAAGCTTAAGCAGTTCATTTCAAATTTACCCGCAAATTTTCAGAAGCAAATCTCTTTTATCTCACCGATTGCAATTTCTATAACAATCCTTTATCTTTAATCTTGTCTCACGTATTTATCGCAATTACATCTCGTGGTGTAACGGCTAGTATTTTTGACTACCATCCCAGAAGATTGAGTTTGATTCCCGGCTCTGAAAAGAAATTTATTTCTGGTGTCAGGGCAAGAACGACTACATTCAGCCTCGTGAGGAAAACCTGAGAGGAATTTTGATCGATTCCCACCTCAACAATCCTGAAAGTGGTTTTCCGTGGTTTCCCATTTCTACTCTAGGTAAATTCCTAGATGGTTCCCAACATAAGGTCACAGCTGTCTCCTTCCCAATCCTCATCTGAATTATTATTTATTTAGCGTATGGCAACTGAAGAGCATAGTTTACAAATTATATAAAATTAGAAATACTGAATCTTCAAGTTAATGTCTAAGCTTTCAATCCATTGAAGGGCTGAAGCCGTCACTTCAAAGAAATCTTCTGGACTTCCAGAATAAGGTCGTCTGCTGCAGCAGTTACAATATGTTTGATGGTCTGGTGTTCACTGCCACAGTCACATTGGGAAGATGTCGCCAATCCCCACCGGTGGAGGTTCTCTGCACAAATGCCATGGCCTGTACGGAGCCTGTTAGGTGTCTTCCAAACATGTCGCGGTAGTTCCATGCCAACGGGCTGTGTACCTGGTCTAACGAGAGCCTGGTAGTACTCATGTGCAGCACTAATCCACATTTCTGACCGTTTCCTGTTCAGGTTGAAATTCATTGCTTGCAACGTTATTGTCAGTATGATGGGTGGCCGTCTGGATTTTAATCGACTTTTTCTAAGTACAGGTACATCAGAGTGGATAGGAAGCTGAGGATTGATAATTATTTTTTTATATTTATTTAGGAGGGCGTTCTGTCTCCGCAGATTTGGTGGCGCTATGTGACTTAGAGGCGGTAGTCAGTGAAGAGGAGTTGACTCCATGCACCCTGTTATTTTTCTCATTGCCACATTTAGCTGGACATCGATTTTACCCACATGTGGGCTATTTAGCCATACTGGAGCACAGTATTCAGCAGCAGAGTAGACGAGTCCTAAGGAAGAACATCGTAGTGTTGTAGCTGTTGCACCCTATGAGGTTCCACACAACTTCTGTGTGATATTATTTCACGATCTCGGCTTTGCTGCGGTGCTTTCTATTTGACTTCTGTATGATAGAGTTCTATCCAGAGTCACGCCCAACTATTTCGGAAAAACTTGATGATGAAGATCCTGGCCATTATAGTTGACATTTAACTTTACATCAGCCATTCTATTATTCAGATGAAAGCAGCTAACTTCAGTCTTCGTTGGGTTTGGTCATAATCTCCACTGAATTATAAATGCACAATTACTACAGACACCAAAATAATACAGGTTATCAGACAAATTCTATACACAGCCAAGTACATGAGCTCCTCAAATCAAACAACAACGTTTGTTTAAAGCCCTAGTGATCACATTATGCTCACGAATATTTTGTCCACTATTTAGTGTTGGTAGCCCGGAAAATCCCATAAACTACAAATCTAAAATTTCAACAGTTCGAAATTTAATTACAGAAACGCTATGTCTAAAGTTGACTCATTGAGTTTGGTAACAACTTTCAAAAGTATTTCAGTTATTGAGGTGTTGCTGCGCTGCAAATTCAGAGTCATGTACGTTCAGCACTGAAATTATTGTTTTGTACAAACACCGTATGACCTTATATACTTTGATTCCATGAAATTTAATCAAAATCGGATCTGCCTTTCAAAAGTAACTTACTGACTAAAATCAAATATCAGATGTGTATTACACATTGTTGTTGATGATTATATATACTGCAACGTCGTGGTCATATAAATACCAAACAAAATCCTGTGGCGCTACATCCTATGAGGGCCTAGGCCTACCAAGTGACTGCTGCCCAGCCATTTGGTCTGTAGATTATGGGGCGACGCGTGGTCAGCGCAACGGGTCCTCTAGGCCATTAATCTTGGTCTCCGTGACTGGGGCGCTGCCTCACTGTCAGACAGCTACTCGATTGTCCTCGCGAAGCTGAGTGTACCCGGTTCCAGCCCTCACGTCAGTTCCTAAAATCACTGACGGAGCCAGGAATCCAAACCAGGGACTCCGGGTGCGACGTGCGTGTGTTACCTCAACACCAGGGGGCCGGCTCGAGGTCATATAGCTCGTGTATTGTGTGTGTGTGTATGGAATTTGTGTGATAACCTGTCTTATTGTGATGGCTGTATTAGTGTGTGCGATTGAAATTCAGAAGAAGGTGGACGTGGCCTAAAGTTAGGAATATAAGTGTATAAGTGAGGGAAACCACGGAAAATCACTTCCTGGATAACTGAGGGGGGATCGAACCCTCCTCTATTCAGATTTGCCTCACGAGGCTGAGCGTACCCCGTTCCAGCCCGCACAACAGAATTAAAATTACTTGGCAGAGCCGGGAATCGAACCTTGACCTCCGGGGCGACGGCCGTGTATTATTGATGATGGGTAGCAATAATATTATAGTAATACTGTAGCCCACTGGAATGTAAAGTATAAAAACCCCTGACACAACAGTATTTGATGGGCCTAGGCTTACCAAGCGACCGCTGCTCGGCCATTTGGCCTGCGGATATTGTGGTGACGCGTGGTCAGCATATTGGCTCCCCTAGGCCGTTAATCTTGTTTTACCTGGCCTCACTATCAGACAGCTACTCAATTGTCCTCACGAGGCTGAGTGCACCCCGTTCCAGCTCCCATGTCAGTTTCTAAAATCCCTGACGGAGCCGGGAATCGAAGCCAGGCCTCCGTGTGAGAGGCAGGCACGCTACCATAACTAAAGCCCTGCGTGGATGCGGATTTTTCACCATGTGGATGTAGTTTGCATGGCTGTGCGGATAGCGGATAAGCTGCGGATAATGTTTGGAGCAAATTAGCGGATAGTTTTTGGAATACAATCCGAACTTGTTGAATATCATTACTAGGACACAGATGTGTATGACATTATTTCCGTTATATGATTTTCATGACAAATGTAAGATTATGATTTAATCTAATCTCATCAAATTATGTCATCAAGCATCCGAACTGAAAAGGGTTGCAATTCTGGCTGTATAACATTCATTTTAAGCATAGCCTAGCACATGGCATACATAGCCGAAGGGAGCGACTTTCTCTTCAAATGTCTAAATATGTTGCTTTAATACTTTATGCTTTATTTAGAAATATTATTGTATAGCCAGTAGATTCGGATAACAATCGTGCGGATGTGGGGTGGGTGCGGATAACAGTCGTGTGGATGCGGGGCAGATGCGGATAACAGTCATGCAGATGCGGGGCGGATGCGGATAACAGTCGTGCGGATGTAGGGCGGGGGCGGGAAACAGTCGTACGGATGTGGGATGGGTGCGGATAACAGTCGTGCGGATGCGGGGCGGATGCGCATAACAGTCATGCAGATGCGGGGCGGATGCGGATAACAGTCGTGCGGATGTAGGGCGGGGGCGGGAAACAGTCGTACGGATGTGGGATGGGTGCGGATAACAGTCGTGCGGATGCGGGGCGGATGCGCATAACAGTCATGCAGATGCGGGGCAGATGCGGATAACAGTCGTGTGGATGTGGGGCGGGGGCGGTTAACAGTCGTGCGAATGTGGGGAGGGTGCGGATGCGGGGCGGTTGCTCATAACAGTCATGCAGATGCGGGGCAGATGCGGAAAACAGTCGTGTGGATGTGGGGCGGGGGCGGATAACAGTCGTGCGAATGTGGGGAGGGTGCGGATGCGGGGCGGATGCGCATAACAGTCATGCAGATGCGGGGCAGAAGCGGCTAACAGTCGTGTGGATGCGGGGCGGATGCGCATAACAGTCTTGCAGATGCGGGGCAGATGCGGCTAACAGTCGTGTGGATGCGGGGCGGATGCGCATAACAGTCTTGCAGATGCGGGGAAGATGCGGCTAACAGTCGTGTGGATGCGGGGCGGATGCGCATAACAGTCTTGCAGATGCGGGGCAGATGCGGATAACAGTCGTGTGGATGTGGGGCGGGGGCGGTTAACAGTCGTGCGAATGTGGGGAGGGTGCGGATAACAGTCTTGCAGATGCGGGGAAGATGCGGCTAACAGTCGTGTGGATGCGGGGCGGATGCGCATAACAGTCTTGCAGATGCGGGGCAGATGCGGATAACAGTCGTGTGGATGTGGGGCGGGGGCGGTTAACAGTCGTGCGAATGTGGGGAGGATGCGCATAACAGTCTTGCAGATGCGGGGAAGATGCGGCTAACAGTCGTGTGGATGCGGGGCGGATGCGCATAACAGTCTTGCAGACGCGGGGCAGATGCGGATAACAGTCGTGTGGATGTGGGGCGGGGGCGGATACAGTCGTGCGAATGTGGGGAGTGTGCGGATGCGGGGCGGATGCGCATAACAGTCATGCAGATGCGGGGCAGATGCGGCTAACAGTCGTGTGGATGCGGGGCGGATGCGCATAACAGTCATGCAGATGCGGGGCAGATGCGGCTAACAGTCGTGTGGATGCAGGGCGGATGCGCATAACAGTCTTGCAGATGCGGGGCAGATGCGGATAACAGTCGTGTGGATGTGGGGCGGATGCGGATAATAGTCGTGCAGATGCGGGCCGGATGCGGACAACTTTTTGTTTATTCGCGCAGACCTCTAACCATAACAACACCGGGCCGGTGGATTGTAAAGTGTCCATTGTAAATTTATCCGCTTCAAATCCTTTCCCAAAACATTCTGGGAAGTGAGGAGGTAAACAAAACACAAATTGTATTACTGACGTTTGACAACTATGAAACAATTGAAGTAACTTTCACTCGAATGTCCGTGATCCATTATTCTACCATACAATCATTTTTTGTAATTACATTATTCGTTTCGAAATAACATAGACACTTCAATTTCGTTATTATTTACCCTTGCTTTGCACCACTAACATGCAGTTTTTCACCACACGAAGATTGCTTGCAATTGAATCATTCATGTAAATGTTAAAACGGAGAACATATGCTACACAATTAGGAACACGAACGCAAGCACTCAACATTGGATGAAACTGATCAAACAATTAGCTCAATATAAATTATACACGCTGTGCTGGAGGCAAAACTGTAATGTAGTTAATTTCAATCGAATAAATTTAGACGTATACGTTCTTCATTAATAGTTAGTAGCTAGCAGTAGTATACCAGGTGGCCCATTTGCCCCATGCAATCTATTTCTGGGTATCCCGCATGTAATAATGATGAACGGGAGGTCTACTGTAATAACTGAATTCCTAAAGGGTATCCTTTAATGCAAGCAGGTTACGTCAGAAAGCCAAGAGAAAACAACCAGATGGCCGCTCGCTACATGTTCCTCAGTGCCCCTGTCTAATGCACCCCATTGCGTTATGAAAGCTCGAGCTTCGACGGCATACCGACCAGCTTCTCCATAGATAAGTATGATGCCCGTCTACTGGTTGTTGCTGAATACACCAGCCTTTGTCAATATGCTGGCAGCAACTGTCGTGTTGTTGTACCACATATGAGCTTATTGAGCTCGCAAATGTGAGGTTTTCAAATGCAATGGGGTGCATTAGACGGGTAGTGCTAAGGAACACGAAGCGAGCGGCCATCCGGTTGTTATCCCTTCGTATTCTGACGTAATCTGCCAGAATGCAGTGTGACCCTTGTGTAAATCAGTTATTAGAAATCCTATGCAGCAGTAGTGTATGCGTTTTTGTGTGTGTGTGTGTCTGTCCCTCTATTAAAATCTAAACGGCTGCGGAGATTTCAATGAAACTCAGTGAGGTCATAGTACCATTTTGGCTGATCCCGACTGAGCTCTTACAATTTTATTAAGTCTCACCAATCCAACATGGCGGCTGCGCGAAATATTTCGACGGCATTCTATATATCCTAAACTGTTACTGATATTATCCTGAAATTGTGTACGGTGATAAAAGGTACTACTAAAAGTTCACATATGAGACCTTCAATAACCAGTTAACTACAAAACGCACATAGCGGCCAAGCGAAGTTGAAACATTGAAATAGACTTTTCTCGCAATTTAACCAGCCATACGCAGTGAGACTTGGAACAGCAAATGTTTATACACATTGTAATGCACCGCCATCTAATTTATTTCAATTGTTTGCATAACTTCAAGATGGCGGCTGTGCGAAATATTTCACTGACCTCATATATCTCCGAAACTATTACTGATATCAACCTGAAATTTTGTACGCTACAACTACACGTTCATCTGTGTAACTTGTAAAAACCTGTTAAGTACAAGTCGAACATGGCGGCCAAGCGAAGTTGAAACATTTTAACATATTTTTCGTGATATAACCATCTGAGCGCAGTGAAAAATGCTACAGTAAATGTGTATACTCAGTGCAACTCACTGCCATCTAATTTAGTTCAATTGTTTACATAACCTCAAGATGGCGGCTGTGCGAAATTTTAAAATTAAGTTTTTATTTCTTGTGTACTAATTATGCGATCGAAGTCAACGTTCGAATAATCAACCTAAGCAACAATAGTCATCTAAAGTACATAACTTTAAAGCCTACATATATAAAAATCCAAAATGGCGACAAACCGAAATATTTTGACGGTTCTCAATACCTATTAATCTAGAACAGAAATCATACTGAAATTTTGTGTGCCGATAGAGGCTAAGAATGTAAGTTCACCTATGGGATTTGCAACAACCTGGTGAGCTCAAATCCAACATGACGTCAGCGCCAAATTTTAACATTTAAGTGGATATTTTTCGCGATTCAGCCATCCGATAACAGTGAAATTTGGTACGGTAAATGCCTATACAAATTTTAATCCACTGGCATCTAATTTATTTCAATTCTTTTCATAACCACAGGATGGCAACTGTGCGAAATTTTAAAATCTCGTTTCCATTTATTGTGTCCTAATCATGTGATTGAAGTTTGAATACTACACCTACACAATAATCTTCATGTAATAGTACATAACTCTATGACCTGCATCAAATATATAAAGTGAAAGTCTGTATGTGGGGATGTATATTTTTTCTGTATACAAATCTACACCGTTCCACCAATCTCAAGCAAATTTTGCATACACATAGTTTAGGACCCAGAAGAAACCACTGGCTACATGAATTTTCGATAGTCTTTCTCATTCTTCTGATATAGGCCTATTTGAACTCGAGCAAAGGCTAATAAAGTCAGAAAATTAACTTATGAAAGAACGGCAAGGCTGGCCATCTCCATGGCAAGAGTAGCACAAGACGGGTCCACCAAGTTTCCATCTATCTCGGTAAGAGGCCATGCCACTCAATTTTCTCAACGGCAACACTACCTCAAGAAGTGATCACCAGGTTTCCACCTGTCTCTGAAAGGGGTCATGCCACTCCATTTTCTCCATGACTACAGTAGCTCAAGACGTAAACAGCAGGCCAGGTGCCTCCATTTTCTACCCAAACCGCGATAAGAACATTAGGAATCTGAACGCCATAAAAATCTGAACACTTGGTTTAAAAAAATTATTAACAGGGGTCGATGTAGGGAATTAAAATTTAAAGTAACAAATACGTCGGCTAACGCTGCATGCGACCTAACGTAACAACGGCTATAGATATCACGGAACTTAGTATTAAGATTAAATGAGCTTAAATGATTATGTTATTGTTGATTGATTTAGAGGCTTGGCGACATCATGACCATGTAGCCCTATGAACTTAAGTGTGTATGATATTTTTCTGATAACCTGTGTTCCTATGATGGCTGTAGTAGTGTGTGTATTTGTAATTCAGGTGACGATTTAAAAGTAGGTTGCTGTTGCCTTCAGTTAGAACCTATCCCGGTATTTGCTTCGAGTAGAAGTGGGAAACATGTTCCAAGTTTTGTCACGAGAGGCGCAGTGAACCCCCTTCCGGCTCTCAGACCAGAATTAAAATTTCTCGGCAGAGCCGGGATTCAAACCCGGACCTCCAAGGCGTCAGCCGAGAATGTTAGCCGCTAATCCACGTGATCGTCTAAATGTGACATTTTGGGTCTAATTTCATACTCTTGAAGCCGCTGCTGTTACGGGATATTTTAAATCCTTACCTCCGTGGCTTAGGCGGCAGCACGCCGGCCTCTGACCGCTGGGTCCGTGGTTCAAATCCCGGTCACTCCATGTGAGATCTGTGCTGGACAAAACGGAGGCAGACAGGTTTTTCTCCGGGTTCTCCGGTTTTTCCTGTCAACATTTCATTCCAGCAACACTCTCCACTATCATTTCATTTCATCTGTCATTCATATAATCATTGCCCCAGAGGAGTGCGTCAGGCCTCGGCAGCCGGCACAATTCATATCCTCACCGCTAGATGGGGGTTTCATTCATTCCATTCCTGACCCGGTCGGAGACTGGAAGCAGGTTGTGGATTTTCATTTCACCTTATGACATAAGGTATCACGCGCAATATATTGTATTGTAGTGTTATACTCTCCGTTAAGGTGTGTTCTACTACTGATATGTTGACGTTTATGTTTTATTAATCCTAATGTTTTCATGTTGCATTGTTTTAATTGTTGACAGTGTTAACCTGTACCGGCTATCTTTTGTATTACAAATCAGGAATACAGTAGCTGTGAAAAGACTTTACTAAGACTAACAAAACCAGAATAATAAGTAGCAACCAAAATGAAACAGTAACCTAAAATGATTAACCACGCCATGAACACGTCCTGTTTTCTACTTAAGACGTTGGGTTCAGTTTAGAGGTACGAGGGCTGTTTTTTAAGTAAGGGCCGTTTTTTTGTAAAGCCCGTAGTTACCTCCCGGCATCCTTTCCGAACAAGCACGCGTCAGTTGCAGTTGTGTAGCTAACCTGTACGCTGAACTGTGCATCTTTACAATGTTCAAGATTATTGATTCGCCCGCCGCGTGTGAGGTACGATCTGTGATACGTTTTTTGAGTGCAAGAAACATGTCGGCTGCAGACATTCATCGTCAGCTTTGTGAGGTGTGTGGTGATAATGCAATGACGGAAGGTAAAGTGCGAAAATGGGTACGCGAGTTCAAAAGTGGCCGTGAAAATGTTCATGACGATGAACGCTCAGGTCTGTGATCACAGATGACTTGGTGACTGTAATTGACACGAAAATTCACGAGGACCGAAGATTCATGATAACCACTCTATCAATGGATTTTCCTCAAGTGTGAATTCTTGGTTGTCAGAGCAGGCGGCAAAATTTTATGCCGAGGGATTTCAGAACTTAGTTTTAAGGTATGACAAGTGTCTAAATAAACAAGGCAACTATGTAGAAAAATAGAGGAAGGTATATAAACCCTAAAAATATATGTGGTTTCAAAATAAAATGTTCGGTTAATTTACAAATAAACGGCCCTTACTTAAAAAACAGCCCTCGTACTACGGCAGCTCCCTTTACACTCAATACGTCAAAAAGATGACTATAAAAGTAAATGATTTGTACAGAACATTACCTCCTTCACTGCCCTCAAGAGATACAGTACCGTAGCAAACCTACAGGTAACTGACGTCACCATTAATTCTCATAGTAATAATTAGAAGCCATGACCAGGCTCCTTTTGTACTTAAACATGGGTACTTTCAAATTAATAAGTAAATAATATCGTACGTTTTTCGTACATGAAAAAACTACATCTATACTAATACATAAAAGTGAGATGGTATGTGTCTGTGAGTCTGTGTAATACTCAATCACCAAAGAACCACTGGTCCGATTTACATGAAATTTTACATGGAAGTAGCTAATTTACCTGGTTAATATATAGGCTACTATTGATTTCAATACTTTGCACTAATCAAAGATACCGACCATTTTAGTGACGTCACTACATTCCTAAGTTTCAAACTTTCATATTTCAAATTCAAATAAAAAGAGAACGCTAAGAAATAGTAAACTTTTGATGGCATATACTGGGTTTAAAATTTAAATTTATATCCGAATGGTCCTTATCACTTTTCATGTATCTCCAACTGTTAGCGAGTAAAACCTAATTTTGTGCTATAAACCACGGTCAACGCCAAGCTGTGTATCTGGACAAAATGGTCCATCCTAACTCACCCTCCGCGCAGCAACTCGCCTATCTCCTGTTTAACTGTCACCTTCACATTTCAATTTATTTATGACCAGTAGTGAAGCACGGGTACTTCAGCTAGTATTATATAAAATTCCAACCTAGCGACTATCCGAAATATTTAGATGGTTCTCAATATCTACGAATCTATTACAGCAATCAAACTGAAATTTGTATGTTGATAGAGGCAATTAACATAACTAGGATATATGAAAATAGGCTGTATATTTCTTCCCGGGACTACTTGTTTTTCCCTCAAAACTTAATTTCTACCTCCCCTTTGGTCAATCGTTGGTGCTATAAAAAGAAATTGCGATAAGGCTTTGACGTTTATCCGAAGAAAAGTACGAACTTTGAATGGATTCAATTTTTCACATAGGCTACTAAGAAAATTATAGCGATATGCGATATTTTACTTTTTCGAAAAAATCCCCCCTCCCCCATATCCAGCCCGTCATTCCAATTTCTCCTATGAAGAAAATCGACCGAGATTTGCAAAGGTTATATTTTATGTATACATTTCGAAGTGATTGGTGCAAAGTGACGGTAGTTATCGTGTCCACAAGAAAGTGATGTAGACAATTTACTGTGCATTATGGGGTTTGACGCCATTTTTAGCCTATTTTCATTTTTGAAAAATATAGGCTTATGAGATCACCTTTTGTCCGTGTGTCTGTCTGTGTGTGCGTGTGTGATTCGTGTGTGTGTGTGTGTGTATCCCCCTAATAAAATCTACACGGCCGGAGCGATTCTAATTAAAGTCGGTAAGTTCATAGCACTATTCCGAACGACCCCGACCGTGCCCTTCAAATTTTGTTACGTCCCACCAATCCAACATGGCGGCTATGCGAAATATTTCACCAGCATTCAATATCTCCGAAACTATTACCGATATCACCCTGAAATTTTGTACGGTGATGAAGGGAACTACTAGAAGTTCACCTATGTAACTTTTGAAAACCTGGTAACTACAAAACCAACATGGCGGCCAAGCGAAGTTGCGACATTTAAATAGACGTTTCTCGCGATTTAACTAACCAAACGCAATGGAACTTGGTACAGTATATGTTTATACACATTGTAATGCACCGACATCTAACTTGTTTACTTCGCCTCAAGAAGGCGGCTGTGCGAAATATTTCTCCAGCATTCCATATCTCTGAAACTTTTACCGGTATTACCTGAAAATTGGCACGCAGATAAAGGGCACAACTGGAAGTTCATCTATGAGACTTTCAAAAACTGGTTTACTACAAAACGAACATGGCGGCGAAGCGAAGTTGAAAGCATTAAATAGACTATTCTCGCGATTTAATGATCTAAACCCAATGAAACTTGCTACAGCAAATGTTAATACACATTGTAATGCACTGGTATCTAATTTAGTTCAATTGTTTCCATAACCCCAAGATGGCAGCTGTGCGAAATTTTAAAATCTCGTTTTTACTTCTAGTGTCCTAATTATGCGATTGAAGTTTGTATACTACCCGTACACAATAATCTTCATGAAACAGTACATAACTCTAACACCAACATAATACATACAAATCTAACATTGTGTGTTTTGAGTGACTATATGTTTGTTGTGAATTCAGTACTACTACAACCAAATAGACAAATTCCGGAGTTCTATCACCATTGTAGCATTTCACCAAACGTGATATACTGTAGATTACAACTAAAATATACCGACAAGATGCATTACCAATACTGCAACTAAATAAGTATACATTTTGTAAATATTTTCACCCGTATTTTCAAACATAGATTTTATAGCCTAAGTGTAATGGATCTGATGATGATCGCTTGACGATCGAAACTGGTCATCCTAGTGTATTTATTAATCTCATGTATTTTTCTTTTCAGGATTAGGGTATAACCCAACCCTTTTTGGTACATTCGTGTTGACCGACTGAAAAGCACCTAACTTTTCTCAAGTTACTGTATATGTAAACTTTTGAAGTGTCTTAGTTTTAGGGTCTGGTGGAAGTGAAACACAAAGATAGGTGGAAATGTTCCTGAAGTCGCAGCATGGTACCCGTTGAAATAGGTAGATTTCTCATGAAATCCACCTTATGAATTACTGATTGTGATAGTAGTAATATATCCAATAATTGAAACGTTCAATACATCAACTTTATTGCATTATTTCAGGCTATTTCAATATCATAACGTAAATAACTGGCTCGAATTTTCTAAGAATATAATGAAACTCGCTTATTGAAAATGAAAATCCACAGCCTGCTTTCAGTCTCCGACCGGGTCAGGAATGGAATGAATGAAGCTCCCATCTAGCGGCGAGGATATGAACTGTGCCGGCTGCCGAGGCCTGACGCACTCCTCTGGGGCAATGATTAAATGAATGACAGATGAAATGAAATGATAGTGGAGAGTGTTGATGGAATGAAATTTTGACAGGGAAAACCGGAGTACCCGGAGAAAAACCTGTCTGCCTCCGTTTTGTCCAGCACAGATCTCTCATGGAGTGACCGGGATTTGAACCACGGACCCAGCGGTGAGAGGTCGGCGTGCTGCCGCCTAAGCCACGGAGGCTAACTCGCTTATTATCTTCTTTAAAAACATGGAATAGTCAGTTAGCGTAAACTATATTACAATGGGATGTAATGACATCAAGGTCGATAAAGGGATGTTTACAGCTATTGAGCCGGATATTGAACAGATTTTTGAATTACATTTACGTGATTACGAAACACATTTCATAACAACATATTAATATTAGCTGATATTTTAACATTAATACTAACTACTACATGATAACTACACAACATATTCGGCACAGGAATACCAATTGAAATCCATTATTACATAAAGGATAATATAATCAGAAGATTTTCTACATGAATAATTTGGACCAAACTAACTTAATCAAACAGCGACCAACACCTATAATATAGCAATTTCTATACAAAATGAATTTAGAAGACAATAGAACCGGATAAAATGTTGAATTGTACCTATATGAGCTACTAACTCTATAGATGCACAAGGTAATCCCCACATAGTTCAGCTACAAGACTAGGTTATAATCAACTCCTCTAATTTGAAATAATAGACTTCATACAATAATGGATTTGAATGACAAAAATGAAGGATGTTTTACGACCTAAGAGTAGGCTACTAGTTGGCACTGGCACCTCCACCTTCACTAACATAAGAAGATCCATTTAGCAAATAATACACATTTATATCGCTGTATATTTTGATAACAGTTTTCTTTCCTTCTGATAGCCTTTATTATATCTAAAATAGCCTACTTGTTGAACGATTTTCTTAAATAATTTTGTATGGACGTCCATTTTTCATAGACTTACATGTATTATAAATTGAATAATTTAGAGTTTGATATAATAGAAAATAACCCTTTTAGTACATAAGTAAGTTTTTTACAAAATCACTCATTGTTTAAGCTAGAGCATTCATATTTTAAACATATAATAAGCATTTATGATAGCTTCTAAAATGTAAATATTACTGTGGCAACCACAGTACATTGTGTCCAAAATTTATATGTCCATACATGAATGACCTCACTATATAAGTGTGCATTTTTCTCCGCAACATGTGGTAAAAAATATGTTCATAAAACAATTACTCTAGAATTGAATTTAAGCGCGGTGGTTGCTTGGAATTAAAATTTCAAAGTTCTATCCACCCTCTTAATGCTCAATTTTTAGCCTACTTTTCACATTTTGCAAAAATGAGGAAAAAATAGACTTATGAGATCGGGCAAATGTGTGTCTGTCTGTCTGTCCTTCTGTCTGTCTGGCTGTGTGTGTGTCCCGCCCTATCAACTCCTAAACCGCTGGAGCAATCGAAACAAAATTTGGTAGGAGTAAATGTCTACACCCGAATATCTCACGGCCATATTTGAAAATTATGTCAGTGCTACCAACTGCTAAAAAATCGCTATTGAAATTTGAGCTCCATGTTGGATATCTTGGAAGGTATGAATGGGAGCTATTTCAAAATTAGCATACGTATAGATAATAATATTGCAGTTTAATTTCCAGGAGGCCATACATGGCAGTGTTGCCAAAACGATTATAAGCCTGCTGATTGGTCCAATTTTTAAATGCATATAACTTCTACACTATCAATTGGAATTCAACCAAATTTCGTGTGTTGTATGTGTACGTAACCAGATACGACTGAGCGTATTCTTGAGACCCACCAGGGCTGCCAACTGTTAATAAATGCTCCTAATTTATTTTATCCAAATACCAATATATCAGAAAGTATGCAAGCCAACAGCTTTAAACTATGCACACGTATAATACCTGACATTCTTTATTAATTTGGAGTAACTTATATACGTCAGTTCTACCAACATGATTCTAAGCCTGCTGACAGGTCCAACTTTAAATACATGTAACTTCCATACTATCATTTGGATTTCAACCAAATTTCGTATGTGCTATGTGTACCATAACAGATATGACTATGCGTATTCTTAAGAGCAACCAGGGTTGCCAACTGTTAATATGTGCTGTCCCTATTTTTGTTACCCTAATATCAATATATAGTATCAGAAAGTATGCAAGTCAATAGCTCTAAACTTTGCACACGTATAGTACCTGGCATTCTAGATGAATTTGGAGTATCTAATACACGTCAGTGCTGCCAACATGATTCTAAGCCTGCTGATAGGTCCAATTTTAAAATGCATCTAACTTCTATACTATCTAATGGATTTCATTCAAAATTGGCACAACAATAGATCATATTATTTCAGATTATTTCTGACCAATACATGCATGACATTGTTGCCATCATGATTTTACGTGCGCTGTTAGATCCAATGTTTAACTGCATATAACGTCCATGCTATTCATTGGACTTCAACCAAATTTTGTATTCTGTACCTTAAGAGATGGAACTAAGAATATATTCAGTCATCAGGTCTGCCAACTGTAGTGCTCTATTAGGCAACATTATGCAAGGTATACAGTATTTCGAACTAATTAGAAATTTTGATATTCGTCATTATTCTAGATAGGTTCATATACTGTAGAATAATCATTGGCATGAAAAGTAGGCTCTTTAGTTCGTCACGGAACTTCTTGTTTTAAGTTGATTTTGCATGAATGGTTGGTGGCTACATGTATGGCCACTTCCATTAAAGACTAATCTACGAGATAACATATATTGTACTCTCTCCTTAGTGGCATGAAAGATGCTCATAGACGATTACTGGTCAAATAGGAAGCCACATTTCATATCTGAGAAGCCCACCCCTATAATGTAAATTAAACCTATACAAAATATTTTGCAGAACAAAGAGAGAAATTAATTTTAGCGTACAGAGAAAAACGTGGTGGCTTCATATTTGGCCACTAACTTGTAAGGGGTTAACATTCTCCTTAGTTTCTGCTAAAATGTTAACATTTATTTCAAAGGGGCAGATGACCTTTCTGTTCCAACCAACTATATATTTCAAGACTGTGCTCGTCTCCATTTATTTGTATTGGTGTTGTTGTTGTTGTTGTTGTTGTTATGGATTCATTCAGGCTTTGCAAAATCGTGGTCATATAGCCCCGAGTTCTTGGTTGTATATGCAATGTGTCTATAACTTGTGGCATTGTGATTGCTGTACTAGTGTGTGTGTGTGTGTGTGTGTGTGTAGGCTATTTGTAATTGAGGGCTAGGTACTGTATTGTGTAGGAGGTGGCAGTGACCGTAATATAAGTACCATCCTGCAATCGCCTGAAGAAGAAGAAGAAGAAGTAGTCTATAGTGGGAATACAACGGAAGACAATTTTGGGATGGCTGACATTGAAATCGAACGTTCTGTTCCCAGTTGTGCTTCACGAACCCTCAGGCAAGAAATATATTGCAGAGCCGGGAAGCGAACCCAGATTTCAGTGGCACTGCTTTCAACTGAATTTTGATACGACATTAATTAGTACTCTCTCCGCACATATAGCCAGGCAATTATTAGAGTTAGTGTTTATAATGTAAATGGAGACTGCTGTCCGTAGAGCGACCATTAATACCAAAATAAGCTGCCATATTTGTAATGGGATACCGTCAGTTCGTCATTAAGCTAAATACATATTATTCATGGAAAAACAGAGCTAGAATCTACTACTGCGAAACCATACGGATGAGGGTGTTGATTGTGATGATCATGAAGGAATGAAAACTAGATCTAACAATTAACTTACGGACAATAGAAAGAGAGAAAGAAAGAAAGAAAGAAAGAAAGAAAGAAAGAAAGAAAGAAAGAAAGAAAGAAAGTAGATCGCATGATTAGGACACAAAAAACAAGAACGTATTTTTAAAATTTCCAACAGCCGCCTTTTTGAGTTTATGAAAACAATCAAATTAATTTAGATGCTAGTTGATTAAATCTTGTCTCAACAATTTACCGTGCCAAGTTACACTGCGTTCGGTTGATTAAATCTCGAGGAAATTCCATATACATATTTTAATTTTGCTAGGCTGACATGTTGGGTTTGTACTTAACAGGCATCACATAGTTGAGCTTATTCTCTATCACCGTACATAATCTCAGGGTGATGTCAACAATAGCTTCGGGGATATAGTATGCCGGAGAAATATTTTGCCCAGCCACCATGTTGGATTGATGGAACGTATTAAAATTTGAATGACACGGTCGGGGTCCGACATGATAATAATATGTCCTTACCGAATTGCATTGAAATCGCTGCAGACGCATAGACTTACTTATGAGGGGTGTATAAATCCATGCACACACACAAACGTACACACACGGGCATAAAGTGATCTCATGATCAACAGCAAACTAATCTTGTAGAAAATATTTGGAGGTGTTTGTGTTCTCCCGAATGGGAGGAATATTCGTTGAAAGGAAGAGAGAAAGTCGGTCAATCTACTTTATACAGCAAGCTTAATAATATCTTCCGCACCAGTTGGACGCCAAGCCACTACAAGCCATACCACACAAAGAAAGGCTTACATTCACTATGAAAGAGAAAGTAGGCTATAGGAACGGTCTATTCGTTCTCAAACATTAACTCTTAATACCACTATTACAGTGAGCGGAGTTAAATAAAACAGACTAAACAAACCATATCCAGCCATTTTAATACCAAATAGATACAAGATCTACAACAAAACACTTCCTTCATCTCGGCAAAGTTTTCCTGTGATCGGCTTCATTGTACAAGTAGGAGAAAGCTGCCGAGTCTGAATCCAAAACGGACTAGGGAAGCCCCAAGTTACTCCAACGTAACTCCGGATGTGCGAAAGTTATGTTTCTAGCTTAACGTACATACTTAGCTCGTATTTGGATAAGCTAAGGTCATTTCGGATTCTTTAAGTGCAGAGAAGTATCATATTCAATAGAATAAAGAAAGTCAACTTGTTGAAATGCTTGATATATTATTATTATTGATTTAAGCCCACTACAGAGCTCTTATGACTAGTTCTTCTTCGGTGCTCTTTTTCCGTTCCCAATATCTCTTGAGCCCTACTGATAATTTCTCCTTTCTCTCCTGCGAAAGGGGCTTCCGACATTTGGGGACTCTAGGTGGTTGGGTCCAAGACTGTACAAAATTTAGAACGATCTTCTACATCAAGGTCAGCAATTCCAGCCAAATCCAAATCCTTTAGTGCTTCATTAAGCCACAGGCTTCCAGTCTTGTAGCTTTTAAGCAAAGAGAAGATCTTCTTGGTAAGCCTTTTGCTGCTCATTCGTTGTAGGTGCCCGTAGAACTTTAGCCTCCTTCGTCGCATACTGGTATTGGCTGAACCTAATTGTTGATACTGGTCAGAATTGGATTACAAACGGTAGGTTCCATCTGGGAGCAATCTTGGGCCATGAATTTTCCTGATACGTGTTTCGGTTTTCTCCAGGTCATCCATGGTGCCTTATCTGTTCATCAAGAGGGTCTCTGCGCCGTACATAAACTGTGGTCTGACAGCAGTTCTGTAGTGACAGATCTTAGCATTCCTCGAAATGCATTTCTTGTTGTACAAATTGTGGAATAGTTGGTATGCTGCGTTGAGTTTGTTGATATATTTATTTAGTTAGAACATATTTACAGCAGCCACGAGGCTTGACGTTAACGTCACTCCAACATGACACAGCGACAGATTATAGAATAATGAACCCTGAACTGCCTAGAGCTAGTTCTTAAATAATATTATGCTGTGGGCCTGATTACCTCAATACAGCGAGGGAAAACGCCCGTATATTAGCCAATCATATTCTAGTATTTCTCTGGAAGGAAAAGAACGTGAAAACATTGTGGGGATTTGAAATAACATTGATGTTCCTTGAGAGGTTTACCCTTGTCGAACAAGTTACTTTACTTCCCGGTTATTCCGAGAACCTTCTAATAAGCTTTTAGAAAATTACAAGTGTCCTTACTTACGAACATGGGATTCTTTCCTCTACACCAGAAGTGAAGACACTCTACCTAAATATTCTGGGAAGACTTTGGCATGCTCTTATTGAATTAAAAGTCAGTCCACTTAAGACTGATAACCAATACATGACTCCACTATGCGAGTGTTCTTAATGCATTACAATTACAACCAGCTTGTGGTGAGTTTCCACATTGCTTTCATATTGCTTTTTTAACAGTAAGAAAAGAGTGATGATAATAAAGAGATTCACAGGCTGAATCTCTGGGGAAACTTGGTCTATGGTTTGATACCGGGCGAGGTATATAACTCGAACACCAGTATGAAGCCTGTTCAGTGACTTACAGGTAGATCACTGTTCCTCATGATAGTAAAGGCTTCCTATGTGACGTCATATGACAGACGATCTCTATCTCTTCTCTATATACAAAATATAAAAATGAAAGTTGTCTGTTTTTTCTGAATTTCTAAGGAAATTTGCGTTATTCGCGCGTTTCAGACTGTTTTTTGACGGATGCGCGCGAAAATAATTTTTTGTCTGTCTGTATGTCTGTTTGTTTCTGTCTGTTTGTCTGTCTGTCTGTCTGTGGACAATGTTGTTCCTTTATAACTCGAGAACAGCTGGGTGGATCAACGTAAAATTTGGTACAGATATCCTTCAGAGGCACGACACTAATCATTGATGTAACTATTCTCTGTATCTCTCATGAAAGGGGGCCTTCCCCCTTAAAATACCTGCTGAAATAGGCGTAGAAGGGCGAGACAAAGCTCATTTTCAGCCCCTCAATGTGAGAAACGAAACTCGGGGAGGGCCCCCGAAAACCACATGTTAAGGCCCTAAAACCAATAGTTTTTGAGATATTCCCAGAAAATTAATTTCATTTAATACAATAATGAAAGAAAGCAAGCCGGTAACCATGGCAACAGAAACTCACAGGTCCATCTATTGCTGTAAGACGTAATACAATTCCATTTATTAAATTACTGAGATAGTTTGCAAATGGCTATTAGCTTATAACGGAACCAAATTAAGCTGTAAAATTCGTCAATACATATAATGCGCTTAAGGGGGTCAAGGGGTACTCTAGAATTTTTTCACGCGATTTACACGTGCTGGTGTGGTACGGAAGGTCTATTATATCCTTATCCCTATTTTGTTATATTATTATTATAATTATTGTTATTATACTACGGCCTACAACGACGAGACAAAGCTAAGTTTCAGCCCCTTGGTGTCAGAAACAAAACTCGGGGCCCCTAAACAGCCGTAAAGGGTCCCCGAAAACTACCTCTTAAGGCTCTAAAACCAAGAGTTTCTGAGATATTCCCAGAAAACTAATTTCATTTAATAAACTAATGTAGGAATGCATGCCAGTAACCATGACAACAGTGTCTCAATAAGTTACATCCATTCTGCAAGAAGTAATGCCACTCCATTTATTAAATTTCTGTGAAAGTTTGCAAATGGCTATAAGGTTATCACGGAAGCAACAAAACCTGTAAAATTCATCAATGTGCTTAAGGGGGTCAAGGCGTACCCTAGATTTTTTCACAAGACTTAAACGTGCGATATGTCGTACAGAAGGTCTTTTATATCTTCAAACAGCAACATTATTTTCAAAAATTCCTGAATTAAAATAGTTCATTTTTTATTTTATTCTTTTGCTTTTAGGAATTTGGGCCATTGGAGCCTAAAAACCTGAATTTTCATGCACCACAAGCCTTTTTAATTTATTAAAGAGGTCTTCCTCTGGATGCGGACTTGACACAACAGTGAGGGTCAGTTTTTATGTGACGTGTATTGCGTTTCGTCTACGAGGTTTTCAATTGTATTTTCACGTCAGTAAGTACACGTTAGGTAAATTTAGTTTCCGAGCATATTTCAACTAATGATTTTTCTTTGTCGACAAACAGTTTCCAAGCCCCTAACCATTGCAACAGTAGCTCAATTGATTACGTCTGGTTATTAATACCGAAGACCGTTCGAAGAATGGGTACTTCTGCTAGTCTAATAATAACTTCAATTTTACATTGTCCTTTAAATTGAATTGCTAAAAGGAAACCAATATTTTTCCAGAACTATCTGTGTAAGGGAATTCTGTATTAGCGTCAATCATTACATACGTCCGTTTCCTCTTATCCGAACACCCCGTGGAGTATCCGTGCGCGTTAAATCGCTCACCAGACTGCGAAGGGAAGCTAAAGCGAGTCCGGAGATTGGGAGTTTGAATCCTGGCACCAACAGTGGTTATTCTGAATGTGCTTTTTCCACACTCCCGCCCTGAAAATGCCGGGATAGTACCTTGATGCCAGTGCTAGGGCACCTACCCCATTCTCAACCCGAATAACTAAAATTGCCCACATTATTACTGACATCACAGGGAGACATGTTATTAAATTGAACTCACATCCAAATTCACGGGTCTACCATTGAACCAACGAAGACGGTCTTTAACTCTCCAGATTTGGGTTCACTGTATTAAAGGATCCGGTTCCAATTCCTGGTCAAACCAAACGTATTTCATAATACCTACTTTACGTGTGTAGATAAGACAGCATTGAAGCCAATTATCTGTGCCACCTTATTGACAGTCGGTCAACACAAAATAAATTCAATTACTGGAATATGCGAAAAAATAACCTGAAAATTAAATGTATATTTATTATGGACTGTTGAAGAAAGAGAAAACTAAGGGATATCATGTTTTGTTCATCAAGCGAGCATCATCAGATCCAAATCTACAAGTGTTTTTTTTTTCTTCTTTTATGTTTTCTTTGTTTTGTTTTTGGAGGTCAGAAACTGTCTGAGAGTGTCTTTGTAGATTTGGTAGTATTTTGAAGAGCGATTTGTCCTGTACATTTGGTAAAACCAAAACGCCCTGGTAGAATGGACGATTAATATTGCACCTTTCCAGTTGGTCAACACAAAGAAATCGCAATTACTGGACATGCAAAAGAACAACCTGAAAGAATACATGTGATTGAAATGAATATATAGTTTATGTTTCTGGATTTTTAGCCTGTTTTCAATTTTGAAAAAATAGGCTTATGAGATCACCTTTTGTCCGTGTGTGTGTGTGTGTGTGTGTGTGTGTGTGTGTGTGAGGTGTGTGTGTGTCCCCCCCCCCTAATAAAATCTAAACGGCTGGAGCGATTTTAATGAACCTCGGTAAGTTCATAGCGCTATTCCCGGCGACCTCGACCGTGCCCTTCAAATTTTGTTACGTCTCACCAATCCAACATGGCGGCTGTGCGAAATATTTCACTAGCATTCAATATCTCCGAAACTATTACCGATATCGCCCTGAAATTGTGTACTGTTATAAAGGGCACTACTAGATGTTCACCTATGAGACTTTGAAAAACCTGGTGACTACAGAACCAACATGGCGGCCAACCGAAGTTGAGACTTTTAAATAGACTTTTCTCGCGATTTAACTATCCAAACGTAACGAAACTTGGTACAGCAATTGTTTATACACATTGTAATGCACTGGAGTCTAATTTAGTTCAATTGTTTACATAACCTCAAAATGGCGGCTGTGCGAAATATTTCACTGACATTCTATATCTCCGAAACTATTACAGATATCACCCTGCAATTTTGTACGGTGATAAAGGGTACTAATACAAGTTTACCTATGTATATTTCATAAACCTGTAGAATACAAAACGAACATGGCGACCATGCGAATTTGAAATATTATAATAGACTTTTCTCGTGATTTAACTCTCTGAGCGCTGTGAAATATGGTACAGTAAATGATTTTGCAGTTTATAATGCACTGCCATCTAATTTAATTCAATTGTTTACATAACCTCAAGATGGCGGCTGTGCGAAATTTTAATATTAAGTTTTTATTTCTTGTGTCGTAATCATGCGATCGAAGTGAAAGTTTGAATAATGAACCTAGGCAATAATTGTCCTTGAATGGTACATAACTCTATGGCCTATACATATAACAATCCTAAATTGCGAGCTTCCGAAATATTTAGACGGTTATCAATATCTACGAATCTTTTACAGCAACCAAACTGATTTTTTTAATGTTCATAGAGACTATGAACATATGTTCACCTAAAGGACTTTCAGTAACCTGGTGAGCACAAATCCAACATGGCGGCGACGCGAAGTATAAATATTTAAATGGACGTTTCTCGCGAATTAACTATCTGAGTGCCGTGAAACGTTGCACGTTAAATGCTTATACAAATGTTGATCCACTGGCACCTCATTTATTTGAATTGCTTGCATAATCACAAGATGGCTGCTGTGCGTAATTTTAAAATCACGTTTTTACTTCTTGTGTTCTAATCATGCGATTGAAGTTTGTATACCACACGTACACAATAATCTTAATGTAATAGTACAAAAATAATAATCCAACCTGGCGACCATCTGAAATATTTAAACGGTTCTCAATATCTACGGATCTGTTACAGCAATTAAACTGATATTTTGTATGTAGATAGAGGCAGGATGAGTAGGATATATGAAAATAGGCTGTATAGTTCTTCGCGGAACTACTTGTTGTTTGTCTGTTTGTCTCGTATGAGTTCATTGCGATTGCGATGAAACTTAGGTTGTGCACTCCCCCGGGAAGGTTTCTGAATCACATATTCTGTTTTACAATAGGTGGCGTACAAGTCTTTTCAACAAATACGTGTTGACGTGCGAACGTTTCAAGAAACGAATTTTGGGTTAGTTAAAGTATGCACGCCAGCGAACGTTCCTGAATTAGTAAATCGATTTGAAAATAGGTGGCGCGCAAGTCATTTCAGCAAATGAGTGTTAGCGAGCTAATCGTTTTAACAAGCGAAATCTGGTGAGTTGTTGTGTGGATTTTACAATAAGTCGTTTCAACAAATGAGTAGCCTATATTTCATACAGTTTAGCGGCAGTTTATGCGTTTCCTTTGTTTCAGTGCGCATGCTTGACGGAATGAATTGAAACAAATAAGGCTACAAAAAGCGCTTGACAAACGCTTTCTTTCTTTATTTTTCCCTCTCTCTTTCTTTCTTTCTTTCTTCCTTTCTTTTATTGACATTGCAACGCACGCCGAGTACAGCTAGTATAGTACAGGCCTCTATTTATACAGTATATCAGCACCTTTGCGCGTAAGGATTTTCCAATCGGCTGTTGCCCGTGCAACGGCCGACCACGGCTGATGTAATTCCCCCTGTCAGCTGCTTCAGTCGCCACACAGTCATCCCACTATCACACTCAGTGTCCATTCTCCCGCTTAATATGGTTAGACAGTTAACATAGCAGCGCATTTTTGTTTTAAAAAGTTACTATAAATACGAATCTCCTCGCTTTGTTCCCGCGGAATGTATTCTTCAGTTTCCTGGTCAAGGAGAAACATTTCAGTGTCCGAACTTAATCGTGTTAATCGAAATGTGTTTTCTCGATACAATGCCTGTTTAGCTGCGGGAGGACACCATTTTCAGCACCTCATATAAGGTAAAGTTTGATCATTATTAACAATGTATGAAAGATAAAACTTGGAAAGTTAGTTTGGCAAGGGGAGTTATAGCAGCGGCTTGGTCAGGCGATGCACGGGCGACGGCCGAGTGGAAAATCCACACGCGACGGTGCTAACTTATAAATATAACCCTGCATATAGCCTACTTGTTATGGACTAAAGAAGAGGGAGAAAACACTTCATAACAAATATATCTATATTTTTAATCGCATGTTATTATTTTCAGGTTGGCTTGGGTAGCGTAGTCCGTAGCGTGCAGAACTGCTATGGACAAGATCGCGGGTTCAAACCTGAGATATTTAAGAGCGTCAATATCCATTAGCATGCCTTCCTTCGGAGGGGAAGTGAAGCCGGCGGGCCCATGTCATAGATTTATGGGATGTCAATGAACCTACCACTACATTGGTAGTGTGTAGCTAAATTCGTAGGTTATTTGGTTAGAAACGCTCCATCAAGTTCCAACGGTCACCGCTAGGTGTCAGTGACAGTTGCATCTCTCGTAGCCAAAGTTGGAACTACCTGAAATTGAACTTGATGAGGAGCCTACGGGCGTTGAATTAAAATTCCCCGCTACGGCCATTGGCTGCATTTCAAATATATAATTTTCAGTTTTTTTGGCTTGTCCCAGTAATTGGGATTACATTGTGTTGACCGACTGAAAAGATGTAATATCAATTGTCATTAAGGCAACACTGAAGAATGGCTTCAAAGTTCTCTCAATAGAATAGTTAGGGAGGGAATCAAAACCATCTCTTCTCAGTTTGGCCGCAGGAGATTGAGTATACACCGTCCCATAACTCAGACCAGAAATAATTATTTCACGAAATAAGGGCCTCGTGGGTGGAATTCAATAACGCTAGCCACTACACCACGAAAAGGCCAAATTAATAATAATAATAATAATAATAAGACTGTGGTTGGTTCAGTCATTCGACCGTGAGAAACAATTTCTGGATATATCTTGCCAATGAGTTACAATACGAAAACTCACCACAATGGGAGAAACTATAACATCTTCTCTTTGTTACATTTCCTGGTGTCTTTATTTGCCTCTGTGAGGGCAATGTGTTCTTACAGCGCAAACTTTCCGTGTTCGAGAAAATAAAGTTGATTTATAGTACTTCCTCTTAAACAGCGCTGAGAAAGGAACAGCCACCATAATAGTTATATTAATGGCTCTACTAGCATTCTTTTCTTTGCTTTCAAGTATTAACTGAGATGTTATACAATGGGTAAGTGAGGTAAATCCACATCATTTAAATTGAGTGTTGGTCCTTCGATGAAATTGTTGATATTGAAATAGTTCTATTTAAAGGGCCTTGCCGCATACACTATTAGATCTTCAAAATATTCCTTTTTAGGTTCGTCGGATAATGCACAACTGTTTCTGTACTAACTGAGAATAGCTCAACTAGGATTTGAGAAATTTGGATGTTAGTGAAAAGTGTATCAAGTTAATGTGTAGGAATGTGTTAATGTGTAGTGAGGTAAAACCACATCATTTTTATTGAGTGTTGGTCCTTCGATGAAATTGTTGATATTGGAATAGTTCTATTTAAAGGGCCTTGCCGCCTACACTACACTAAAACTAAGTTAAACTTTAAAGAAGTCTTCCTGAAATTTGTATTTTTGATATCAAGAAGATAATATTTCATAAAGTAACTATAAAATGCATTTACAGTTGGGCAGAATTCATTAAATATGTTCTTGATGATGAACCTCAATGGCCACATTTAATTAAAACCTGAAGGGGGTACATCAATAAAAAAAAACTACCAAAGTTGTTATATTACAAAAATTCAAAATCTTGAGCATAACTAAGGTTGTATCCCTATCAATATCCCTAGTAATTTCACGGTAGTTTATCCTCTAGATCGCGAATCTTTACTAAAACAGTAATAGGCCTACTTAACGCTATTCATGAATTTTATTTGATACGATCGCGCCAAATTCTGACAATGGAAAAGGATATCTTGCATTTCAATATATTCACAGGATGTCAAAGCAATTGTTCATGCCGAATTTAACACTTTATAATTTAACAAGATGATCAGTAAAGAACATATAGCCTACTTTCTCCTAAATGCATGGGTATTGTTATAACTCTTTGTCCTTTTCAAGGAGTATAATTGAATGTTGGTTGTAGTAGCTTGTTGAAATACAACGTGCTATAGGGATATTAAACATGATTATGAGGTGCCCTTTGCTAGTGCTACCTCTGTAAAAAAAATCATTCAATTCGGTTTCACCGTGTTTGAATTGATCTGGGGAATGGATTTTCACACATACATGGCCGCTATTTGCACACTATTGGGCTGATGACCTTGTAGTCAGTCATTAGATGTTTTCCACAAAAAGGCATGTTGTTGCAAAATCCGGTAGAGATCAAATTATTAGGATGGTCGAAATTTGATTTAAGCTTTTAACATTTGGGTGGCCGTCATTCCGTTTCCGTCAAGATGGTGGCGATATAAAACATGACACTGAGGTGCCTTTTGCTAGTGCTACCTCTGTACCAAATTTCGTTCAATTCGGTTTCACCGTGTTTGAATTGATAGGGGGAATCGATTTGCACACATACTTGGCCACCATCTGCAAACTATTGGGCTGATGATCTAGCAGTTTGGTCAGAATATGCTTCCCACATAAAGATTTGTTGTTGCAAAATTTGGTAGAGACTAGATTATTAGGTTGGTTGTAATTACATTTTAGCCTTTAACATTTGGGTGGCCGCGATTACGTTTCCGTCAAGATGGCGGTGATATAAAACATGACACTGAGGTGGCCTTTTCTAGTGCTACCTCTGTACCAAATTTCGTTCCATTCGGTTTCACCGTGTTCGAATTAATAGGGGAATCGATTTTCACACAAAGATGGCCGCCATCCGCAAAATATTAGGCTAATGACCTATTAGTCTGGTCAAAGGATGCTCCCTCCATAATGGTATGTTGATACAAAATTTGGTAGAGAACGGATGATTAGGTTAATCGTAATTTGATTTAAGCTTTGAACATTTGTGTGGCCGCCATTACGTTTCCGTCAAGTTGGCGGTGATATAAAACATGACACTGAGGTGCCCTTTGCTAGTGTTACCTCTGTACCAAATTTCATTCCATTCGGTTTCACCGTGTTCGAATTAATAGGGGTAATCGATTTTGACACAAAGATGGCCGCCATCCGCAAACTATTAGGCTAATGACCTATTCGATTTGTCAAAGGATGCTCCCTTCATAAAGGTATGTTGTTGCAAAATTTGGTAGAGATCGGATGATTAGGTTAGTCGTAATTTGATTTTAGCTTTGAACATTTGTGTGGCCGCCATTACGTTTCCGTCAAGATGGCGGCGATTTAAAACATGACACTGGGGTGCCCTTTGCTAGTGCTACCTCTGTACCAAATTTCATTCCATTCGGTTTCACCGTGTTCGAATTAATAGGGGTAATCGATTTTGACACAAAGATGGCCGCCATCCGCAAACTATTACGCTAATGACCTATTAGATTTGTCAAAGGATGTTCCCTGCATAAAGGTATGTTGTTGCAAAATTTGGTGGAGATCGGATGATTAGGTTAGTCGTAATTTGATTTAAGCTTTGAACATTTGTGTGGCCGCCATTACGTTTCCGTCAAGATGGCGGCGATATAAAACATGACACTGGGGTGCCCTTTGCTAGTACTACCTCTGTACTAAATTTCGTTCCATTCGGTTTCACCGTGTTCGAACTAATAGGGGCAATCCATTTTGACACAAAGATGGCCGCCATCCGCAAACTATTAGGCTGATGACCTATTAGTTTGGTCAAAGGATGCTGCCCCCATAAAGGTATGTTGTTGCAAAATTTGGTAGAGATCGGACGATTAGGTTAGTCGTAATTTGATTTAAGCTTTGAACATTTGTGTGGCCGCCATTACGTTTCCGTCAAGATGGCGGCGATATAAAATATGACACTGAGGTGTCCTTTGCTAGTGCTAACCTTTGTACCAAATTTCGTTCAATTTGCACCCACCGTGTTCGAATTGATAGGGGGGGGACAGACATTCAGAGTACACACACTCACACACACACACACACACAGACTGACACACACACATACACACACACAGACATATTATTTTTCGCCCTGTAGTGATCTCATAAGTCTAAGTCTACTTTCATTTTTTGCAAAAATCGAAAGTAGGCTAAAAATATTAATTAGTCTTAAATGGTCAATAGGCCAATTTATAATATGAGATGGAGTTTGTCTGTCTGTCTGTCGTCCTGCTACTCAATCACACAAGAACCACTCGTCCGATTTAAATGAAATTTTGCATGGATGTAACTGATTCAACAGGCATACACATAGGCTATTTTGATTTCGATAGTTTGCACTATTTAAAAATGGCGACCATTTTAGTGACGTCACTACACCCTTTGGTTTCAAAATTTCATATTTCCACTTCAATTAAAAAGAGAACGGTAAGAAATAGCAAAATTTTGATGGCATATACGAGCTTTAAAATTTAATATCCTATCCGAGGGGTTCTTATCACTTTTCGTGTATCTCCATCGGTTAGCGAGTAAAACTTAAATTTGTGCAATAAAACACGGTCAACACCGAGCCGTGCAGTATATATCTCTCTATATAACAAGTAGTTCCGTGAAGAACTATACATCCTATTTTCATATATCCTACTAATGTTAATTGCCACTATCAACATACAAAATTTCAGTTTGATTGCTGTAATAGATTCGTAGATATTGAGAACCGACTAAATATTTCGGATGGTCGCCATGTTGGATTTTATATATGTAGGTCCTAGAGATATGTACTGTTATATGAAGATTATTGTGTACGTGTAGCATTCAAACTTCAATCGCATTATTAGGACACAAGAAGTAACAAGGAGATTTTAAAATTTCGCACAGCTGCCATCTTGTGGTTATGGAAACAATTTAAATAAATTAGATGCCAGTGGATTAACATTCGCATAAGGATTTACTGTACCAGGTTTCACTGCACTCCGATGGTTAAATTGCGAGAAACGTCCATGTGAATATTTAAACTTCGCGTCGCCGCCATGTTGGATTTGTGATCACCAGGTTATTTAATGCCATATAGGTGAACTTAAGTTCATAGCCCCTATGAACATAAAAAAATCAGTTTGATAATAATAATAATAATATCGTATGGCCTCGGTTGCCGGGTGCAAGCTTTGTTATTTGACACCCAGAGGGTAGCTTGCATGTCGAATTTCGTTGTTCCTTGACTATGAAAGTCAAGGAGGTTAGATGTTAGATGTCTAATCTCCTTGAACACTATAGCGCTTTCTAGTAGAGTAATGAGGAATTTTGTGTTGGCGGAAACTCCCGAGATTAATTTTGCCATTATGAACTCGGCCTACTGAATTCAAATGGGTTCTTTGGCATGCCAACATCGTATGACATGCGTATCGTATATTTGCCGCCTTTCAAAAATCACTTACCACGGCCAGGGGCGAACCTGCAATCTTGGAGTTAGTAGACCGACACGCTATCCACTCACCCACCGTGGCAAGGTATCAGTTTGATTGCTATAATAGATTCGTAGATATTCAGAGCCGTCTAAATATTTCGGATGGTCGCCATATTGGATTGTTAAATGTATAGGCCGTAGAGTCTTGTACCATTAAAGGAAAATTATTGTGTAGACTCATTATTCAAACTTTCACTTCGATCCCATGATTAAGACACAAGAAATAAAAACTTAATTTTAAAATTCGCACAGCCGCCATCTTGAGGTTATGTAAACAATCAAACTAAATTAGATACCAGTGCATTACAATGTTTATAAACATTTCCTGAACCAGATTTTATTGCGTTTGGAGCATTAAATCGCTAGAAAGGTCTATTTAAAATTTTCAAATTCGCTTGGCCGCCATGTTCATTTTGTAGTTAACCAATTTTTGAAAGTCTTATAGATGAACTTCCAGTAGTGCTCTTTACCTCCGTACTAAATTTCAGGGTGATACCGCCAATAGTTTCAGAGATATAGAAAGCCTGTGAAATATTTCGCACATCCGCCATCTTGTGGTTATGTAAACAATTGAACGAAGTTAGATGTCGGTGCATAACAATGTGTATAAACTTATACTGTACCAAGATTTTTGCGTTTGGTTGGTTAAATCGCGAGAAACGTCTATTTAAATGTCGCGAATTCGCATGGCCGCCATGTTGGTTTCGTAGTTAACGGGTTTTCAAAATACACATAGGTGAACTTCTAGTAGTTCCCTTTATCACCGTAAAAATTCCAGGGTGATATCGGGAACAGTTTTGGAGATATTGAATGCTGGTGATATATTTCGCACAACCGCCATGTTGGATTGGTGAGACGTAACAAAATTTAAAGGGTTCAGTCGGGGTCGCCCGGAATAGTGCTATGAACTTACTAAGTTTCATTGAAATCACTCCAGCCGTTTAGAAGTAATTAGGGGGGACACACACCATCACACACACAGACAGACACACGGACAAAAGGTGATCTCATAAGCCTATTTTTTCATAAATAAAAATAGGCTAAAAATGAAAGTTTGTCTGTTTCTTCTGAATTTCTAGGGAAATTTGAGTTATTTGCGCGTTTCAGACTGTTTTATGATGGATGCGCGCGAAAATAAATTTTTGTCTGTGTGTCGGTTTGTTTGTCTGTGGACAAATTTGTTCCCTTATAACTCGAGAACGGATGGGTGTATCAACCTAAAATTTGGCACAGATAACCATCAGAGGCACGACACTAATCATTGATGTAACTCTTCTCCGTACATCTTATGAAAGGGGGCCTACCCCCTTAAAATACATCCTGAAATAGGCGTAGAACGACGAGACAAACCCCATTTTCAGCCCCTCAATGTGAGAGATATTTTAAGGCCCTAAACCAACCGTTTTTGGGATATTCCCAGAAAACTAATGAAAGAATGCAAGCCGGTAACCATGGTAACGGAATCTCAGAAGTCCATCTATTGCTGTAAGACGCAATGCAATTCCATTAATTACATTAGTGTGAAAGTTTGCAAACGGCTAGAAGGTTATCACGGAACCAAATTTAGCTGTAAAATTCATCAATACGTATAATACGCTTAAGGGGGTCAAGGGGTCATCTAGAATTTTTTCACGCGATTTACACTTGCGGGTGTCGTACGGCAGGTCTATTATATTCCTACCCCTATATTATATTATTATTATTATTATTATTATTAGTATTAGTATTATATTATGCCGTACAAAACTACATTATAAGGCTCTAAAACAAACAGTTTCTGAGATGTTCCCAGAAAACAAATTTAATTTAATATAACAAACTAATGAAGGAATGCGAGTCGGTAACCATGACAACATTATCTCAAGGGGTGACATCCAACTTTCCATCTATTTCTGTAAGAAGCAATGTCACTCCATTTATTACATTTCTGTGAAAGTTTGCAAATGGCTATAAGGTTATCACGGAACCAACTTATAATTCATCAATGCAATTAAGGGGGTCAAAGGGTAACCTAGAATTTTTTCACGCAATTTTCACGTGGGATATATAGTAGAGAAGGTATATTATATCTCCAAACAGAATTATTATTTTCAAAAAATTCCTGAATTGAATAGGCTAAGCATTTTTTGCGGCTTTTAGGAATTTGGGCCATTTGAGGCCAAAGAACCTGAATTTTCATACACCATAAGCCTTTATAAATTTTAAAAGGGGTCTTCCTGTGTATGGGGACCTAACACAACGTAGAGTGTCAGTTTTTATGTGGCGTGTATTGCGTTTCGTCTACAAGGCATTCACGTCAGGAAGTACACGTTAGGTGAATTTAGATTGAGAGCAAATTTTAACTAATCTTTTTTTTTTGTCGACATACGGGTTCATCGTAAGGATGATTTTGTTTGATACTACGTGGTAGATATACCCATATTTGGATATCTGGGTGATATGTTGTAGACAATAGATTTGTCTGTCTGTCTTTCTGTGTATCTTTATGTATGCCTATATCTCGTGTTCGGATGCTTGGTGTATCGTAAAATTAGGTATGGTATCCATGAGAGTCAATAAACCAATCATTTATAAAACTCTTCACCGTACTTTTCATACAGAAGAAAGGTGGATATAGGGAATAACTTCTCAAAATACATGGTATAATAGGCGAAATATAAATTTTTTCCTAGAAGGACGACCAAAGCATATGTTGCGCTTCTCAATGTAAGGCACAAAATTCGAGAGTCTATAAAGTGTCTCCGAAAACCAAATTTAAAGGCCCTTACATTAACAGTGTGTGTGATATTCCCAGAAAAATAACTTTGTTCTGATAAACTTATGAAAGAATGACAAACCGCTAACCATTGCAACAGTAGTTCAATTGATAATGTCTGGTGTTAACACCGAACACCGTTCGAAGAACGGGTACTTGTGCAAGTTTATAATATTTCTAGAGATATTAATTCTAGTAGACCCACTTTAAATATTAGGCTAATTAATGCAATGTTTAAGTTTTGAAAAGGAATGAGCTGGTATTTATAATTAGTATAAAATTATAACAGTTGAAATGAGACAATCTTTCAACAGATCACCAAAGTTTCCAGGTTGCCTCTCCCTGCTCTAGAATAAAATCTCTACTCTCATGACAAGTACAAATGTTTCCTTTCCCAACCATACTTTTGGCGGTTTCGTAGTTTCTGAAAAAGAAAAGATAGCAACTTTTTTAAAAGTCAATTAAACATAATCACGTCATGCAAATCTTTGTTTTGTTCTTCCAATTCAAAACGCGCAAGAAACATGTACATATGGCCCAAACTTCAAGAAATTTCTTGAATAACTACAGAGGTGTTTTTTGAAATGTGAAACCCCTGAACGTTGTGGTGATTCGCTCAGCACTTGATACAAATCTTTGGTAATCTCTCACACACGGTACTGATTCTCATAAATTGGAGCGTATGCGAGAACAAACGTCTATGTTACATTGTGTGTAATTTGAGATATTCACGGAACAAACATCTACGATGTTTCCTGAATATGTATTTGCAAGTAGTTCGAGCATATCTCTAAAGATGACTTTAGTATTCCCGAAATTTTGAAGCGAAATGTACTTTAAAAATTACAAATGAAAGTCTATGTTACATCGCTTCCCGCTGAAACTGTTGTATGTTAGTTTAAGGAACGAAAGACACGGATAGTCTGTCTGAAAGACTGGACTTTTTATGATTTTAAATGCTAGCAGCCGAGTACCAAGAAGGCAGTGCGAGAACAGAGTTTCAAGATTCTATTTTGTTTCTTCACTGCCTACTTGATTGTTCTCGCACTGCCTTCTTGAAACTCTGTTCTCGCACTGCCTTCTTGGTACTCAGCTGCTACATCGTACTATGACGTCACACACTTCAGTGCATTCTAGGTACATTTCGTCCCGTCACCGTAACGTAACGCCAGATCTCAGCGTAACGACGAAGTCGACAAGATCATTTAAAATAATAAAATTCTATGTTACGTCCTACGGCTTGGCTCTGTCCCATGGACAACAGTCACCATATTGCTCTTTTTCTCAATAAGTAAGAAATGTAACAGACGTTTGTTCCTGCATACGCTTCAATTGTTTTTTATTATATCCCTACTGAAGGCAAATATACTTCGTGGTGTAATTGGTTCGTTTACTTGGCCGGTATGACAGGAATTCGGTACCTCGAAGCATAGTGGCTGTACAGTTGTTTCATGTAAACATATATACAGGGTATTTCACTCAATGTGGGGCCGGTCGCGCGGCGCGTGGAGGGTTGGACGAGCACATGGCAACTCGCTGAGCTTGGGGTCGAGAGAGCGCCCGTACGAATCGCATATAAATAACAAGCACACAATAATTCAAAGTAAAATCACTACTCAACTTGTCACTGATGATGTTAAAAATGTCCTCCACCTGCATCTACACGTTTCTGGCATCTTCTATGGAAATTTTTATTCACACGCATTAGTTCATCTACCGAGATAGCCTCAATTTCTCTCGAAATATTTAAATTGAGTTCATCTAGAGTGTGATGGTTTGTTGCATAAACCTTATTTTTCAATTTTCCCAATAAATAAAAATTGAGGCACTTAGCAATAAAACGTTATAAAATTTTGCAAACCAATAACATGTAAACAATAACCACGGACACACTTATGAACTTAAAATAGGCTATAAAAGAAACAACAAAGTCAACTTTACTCGTCAAATCCGGCGTCGCAATTGCCTTAGCTCCGTGTTGGCATGTGCTCGTTTGACCTTGGGCTCGATCTTCTACCTGCAACACTGCGCCGGCAGTGCGACCAGCCCCACTTTGAGTGAAATACCCTGATCTCCTTTATATCGAAACTTGCTTTAAGTCCATCCGTCATGTCTCCTTCTCACACATTTATTGCGATTGATTTATTGATTGATTGTTTATTTAAGGATTAAACATGTAAGACTGAAAAATTCCAATCGATGTACATAATCCGCTCTCTTAAATAACAAGAAGTTCCGTGACGAACTAAAGAGCCTACTTTTCTTAAAATTTAAGATTCATGCCAATGATTAATCTATATGGATCTATCTAGAATAATGACGAAATTAAGTTGGCAATATCGAAATTTCTAATTAAATCGAAATACTGAGTACCTGGCATAATGTAGCCTAATAGAGCACTACAGTTGGCAGCCCTGGTGACTGAATATATTCTTAGTTCCATCTCTTAAGGTACCGTACAGAATACAAAATTGGTTGAAGTCCAATGGATAGCATGGACGTTACATGCAGTTAACATTGGATCTAACAGCGTGTGTAAAATCATGTTGGCAACAATGTCATGCATTCATTGGTCAGAAATAATCTGAAATAATATGATCTATTGTTGTGCCAATTTTTAATGAAATCCATTAGTTAGTATAGAAGTTAGATGCATTTTAAAATTGGAAAAATCTGCAGGCTTAGAATCATATTGGCAGCACTGACGTATATTATTTTGCTCCAAATTAATCTAGAATGCCAGATACTATACGTGTGCAAAATTTAGAGCTATTGGCTTGCATACTTTCTGATATATTGATATTAGGGTAACAAAAATAGAGAGAGCATTTATTAACAGTTGGCAGCTCTGGTTGTTCTTAATAATACGCATAGTCATATCTGTTATGGTACACATAGCACATACGAAATTTGGTTGATATCCAAATGATAGTATGGAAGTTACATGTATTTAAAGTTGAACCTCTCGGCAGGCTTAGAATCATGTTGGTAGCACTGACGTATGTAAGTTACTCCGAATTAATATAGAATGTCAGGTACTATACGTGTGCATAGTTTAAAGCTGTCGGCTTGCATACTTTCTGATATACTGTATTGGTATTTGGATAAAAGACATTGAGAGCATTTATTAACAGTTGGCAGCCCTGTTGGCTCTTAAGAATACGCTCAGTCATATTGGGTTATGTGCACATAGCACATACGAAATTTGGTTGAATTCCAATTGATAGTGTAAAAGTTATATGCATTTAAAAATTGGACCTATCAGCAGGCTTATAATAATTTTGGCAACACTGCCATGTATGACCTCCTGGAAATTAAACTGAAATATTATTATCTATACGTGTGCCAATTTGAAATAGCTCCCATTCATACCTTCCAAGATATCCAACATGGAGCTCAAATTCAATTGCGATGTTTCAGCAGTTGGTAGCACTGACATCATTTTCAAATAGCCTACGGCATTGAGATATTGAGGTATAGATCTTTACTCAAACCAAATTTTGTTTCGATTGCTGCAGCCGTTTAGGAGTTGATAGGGGGGGGGGGATCCACACACACACACAGCCAGACAGACAGAAGGACAGACAGACACACATTTGCCCGGATCGATCTCATAAGTCTACTTTTTCCTCATTTTTGCAAAATGTGAAAAGTAGGCTAAAAATAAAGCATAATCAACAATAAAATAAAATAATGTAGCCTATTTTCTATACTAAAAGTACACATCGGTAGAGAAGTCTGTAGCGTGCTGAACTGCTATGACCAAGCCGGCGGGTTCAAACCCGGCCGAAGGCGACGGATTTTTTACGAGCGTTAACATTCTTCAGTATTCCTTCCTTTTGAGGGAAGGTAAAGCTGGTGGGCCCATGTCATAGATTTATGGCATGAAAAAGAATCTACCACTGCAATTGGTGGAGTGTAGAAAAATGTGTAGGTTATATTTGGCTGGTAAGGAAACGCTCTATCAAGTTCCAACTTTCGCGTGTTTGTGACAGTATCAACTTGTAGCCAAAGTTGGAACTACTTGAAATTGAACTTGTTGGGAGCCCTCGGGCGTTCAATCACAAATACCCAGCGTATGGCCATTGGCTGCACTTCATGTATCATCAAATTATCTATGAAAATCCATGATGTACTTGTCGGGATCTCGTAATCATCTTTAATTGTCACTTTTTTTTAGCGTATGGCTTTTAGTGCCGGGAGTGTCCGAGGACATGTTTGGCTCGCCAGGTTTGTAGCTGCTTCGAGACGGACACCCAATGGGTGAGCTACAAGTACCGTTGGGGAGGAAAGTGGGAATGTAAGGACGAGGAGTTGGAAGGTAGCGGCTGTGGCCTATAGTTAGGGACCAACCCCGGCATTTGCCTGGAAGGAAGATGGGAAACCACAGAAGACCATCTTCAAGGTTGCCGGCGGGGGGGGATTCGAACCTCCTCGCCTCCCGCATGTGAGTGACTGCCAACAGTCATGCCGTAACGACCACGGCTAACTCACCCGGTAATTGTCACTTATAACCTGCTATTAATGCACGGTAAGGCGTCTCTTGAGTACTGAATGGTGAGAATTCTCATAGATTTACATATTATAGCCTAAATGCGTGATGCAGTACAAATGAATGTGTAGAAATAAAAGGGCGATTCTGGCGCAGGGGTTAATGCGCAAGATGGCGGCCGCGCGCAACCAGTCCTATGTTATTCTGATGGAGGGGTCAGTCAGAGCTGGCGCAGTGGATAATGGGCAAGATGGCCGCCACGATGTCACAGGGGGAGGTGGGCCGTGTAGTTGCTAATTGGAATATTTATTATTATTATTATTAATTTAGTAGGTAATTATTGATTGATAGCTTGCCACGGTGGGTGAGTGGTTATCGTGTCGGACTACCAACCCCAAGCTTGCAGGTTCGCTCTTGGTCGTGGTAAGTGATTTTTGAAAGGCGGCAAAAATTAAGACACGCATGTCATACGATGTTGGCATGTAAAATAACCCAGGGAGAGGTCGGCTATGTAGTTGCTAAATGGAATATTTATTATTATTCTTATTATTATTTATTATTATTATTTTTATTATTATTAGGTAATTATTGATTGATCATGTACAATCAAGACCAGCCTTATATTGCCCCACTTTATGGAGTAGTGGCTAGCATTTTTAGCTGTTACTGTGGAGGCTCGGGTTCGAGTCTGGCTCTGTCAATAAATTTAATTCTAGACTGAGGGTTGGAATGGGGTACACTCAACCTTGTGAGGCAAAACTGACAGGAGCTGGCTTTTGATTCATACCGCAGCCATTCTGCCTAACCTAACCTAACCTAACCTAACCTAACCTAACCTTACCAAACCTAACCAAATCCCACCTTACCTAACCTAACCTAACCTAACTTCAAAGTCAGAATGTACAATACATCTATTGTTTTTTATACCCTCATAAATTAGATATATAGAATGTCCACCACGATTTAGATCCTCGAGCACACTTTCTGACGTATCATTAAAACGTGTAGAAAGGAATGTCTGAAAAATTTCACTAACACATAGTACACGTTCACCATACATTGTGCACTTTTTGAATGTTAATGATACGGAAAAGAGTATGCATTGGTAATTCAGTGAGCTTTTTTTCTCTCTCTAATCAACAGTTCTGCCCCCATAGCATTGCGAATATTTATTGTAGTAGCCTATAAAGAAACAAAAACAAATCATATCTATTACAGTTTAGCTATAAGTGACCAGAACCACTATAACAATTTATTCTAATAAGGAGATTTCCATAATGATAAGAAAAATAACAAGTAGTTCCGTGAAGAACTATACAGCCTATTCTCATATATCCTACTCATGTTAATTGCCTCTATCAACGTACAAAATTTCTGTTTGATTGTTGTGATATTGAGAACCGTCTAAATATTTCAGATGGCCGCCAGGTTGGATTTTTATTTATGTACTATTACATGAAGATTATTGTGTACGTGTGGTATTCAGACTTCAATCGCATGATTAGGACACAAGAAGTAAAAACGAGATTTTAAAATTTCGCACAGCTGCCATCTTGTGGTTATGAAAACAATTGAAAAAATTAGATGCCAGTGGATTAACAATTGTATAAGCATTTAACGTGCAGAGTTTCACTGCTCGCAGATGGTAAAATCACGAGAAACGTCCATTTAAATTTTTAAACTTCGCCGCCATGTTGGATTTGTGCTCACAAGAAGACTGAAAGTCACATTGGCGAACTTAAGTTCATAGCCTCTATGAACATAAAAAAATTCAGTTTGATTGCTGTAAAAGATATTAAGATATTGAGAACCGTCAAAATATTTCAGATGCTCTCCATTTTGGATTGTAATATGTATAGGCCTTAGAGTTATGTACCACTAAAGGAAAATTATTGCGTAGCTTCATTTTTCAAACTTTCACTCCGATCGCATGATTACGACACAAGAAACAAAAAAATATTTTAAAATTTGGCACAGCTGCCATATTGAGGTTATGAAAACAATTGAAGTAAATTAGATGCCAGTGCATTACAGTGTGAATAATCATTTACCGTACCACACTTCACTGCGCTCAGACACTTAAATCACGAGAAAAGTCTATCAAAGTATTTCAAGTTCGCTTGGCCACCATGTTCGATTTGTACTATACAGGGTTTTGAAAATTACATAGATAGACTTGTAGCAGTCCCATTTATCACCGTACAAAACTTCAGGGTGATATCATAAATAGTTTCGGAGATATTGAATGCCATTGAAATATTTCGCACAGCCGCCATTTTGAGGTTATGTAAGCAATTGAACTAAATTAGACCCCAGTGTATTACAATGTGTATAAACATTTGCTGTACCATGAGTCATTACGTTTGGATGGTTAAATCACGAGAAAAGTCTATTTAAAAGTCTCAAATTCGCCTGGCCGCCATGTTGCTTTTGTAGTTACCAGGTTTTCGAAAGTCACATATGTGAACTCCTAGTAGTTCCCTTTATCACCGTACAAAATTTCAGCGTGATATCGGTAATAGTTTCGGAGATACTGAATGCTGGTGAAATATTTCGCACAGCCGCCATGTTCGATTGGTGAGACACAATAAAATTTGAAGGGCACGGTCGAGGTTGGCCAGAATGTTTCTATGATCTTACCGAGTTTCATTGAAATCGCTCCAGCCGTTTGGAATTTATTAGGGGGACACCCACCTCACACACACACACACACACACGCACACACACACACACACACGGTCAAAAGGTGATCTCATAAGCCTATTTTTTCAAAATTGAAAATAGGCTAAAAAGCTTACCATAATGATGGATTGTGTAAGTAAACTTCTTTTGCTGCTTGATGCCACTACTAAACTGATACTCATACAACGGACAAATGAGTTCATGTTTCGCTGACGTAATCGTATGTTCCCAGGCACTTCCTGTGTGTTGCACGCGCCGTAGTGGCTAAATTTTAAACTAGATGAGATGATTTGCTGACGTAATCGTATGTTCCCCCGCAGTCACACGCAGGCCCCTGTGGACGGGTCCTTGTGGACGAGTCCTTGTGGACGGGTCCCTGTGGACGGGTCATTGTTGACGGGTCATTTTTGACGGGTCATTATTGGCGGGTCCTTGTTGACAAGTCCCTGTTGATGGGTTCCTCTTGACAGGTCTTTTTTGACTAATCCCTTTAGACCGGTCCCTTTGGACTGGTCCCTATGGACAGGCCCATGGTCCCTAATGCTACGATGAAATTAAACGTTGTTCCACATGAAACGCATGTGAAGGGCCGATTGCTACTATGAATTAACATGTTTGTTTTTTGTTTTTACACATGCGCACTTGTTTTTTTTTTGTAAGCGGGCGGGCTTTTTGAATAATGATTTATAGATGAGTTTTTTTAATTACCAAAAGATCCAAAACTAATAGGTCATTAGCGTTTTAATATCTCATGAACCAATAAGGCTAGGGACTTGTAAGAGAGGTCGTTGGACTTGAGGAGACATTCTGTTTTTGAATGTACTATTAATTTTTTGTCAAAAGGCCCTAACTACACTTTTGTTAATATCTCGCTAACTAATAATCAGAGAGGGTCAAGTGAGGTGTCATGGGACTCAGGATGGTCAACCCTTTTCCGTGACCAACGAATTTACCCAAAAGATCTAATACAGCATGGTCATTGACCTATGATTTTATAAACTAATCATCGGAGAGGGTCAAGTGAGGTGTCATAGGACTTAGAATGGTTAACCCTTTCCCATGACCAATGAATTTACCACCAAAAATCCAAAACAGCAAGGTCATTGACCTGAGATTTTATAATCTAATAATTGAATATCAACATGTGAGGTGTCATAGGACTTAGAATGGTCAACCCTTTCCCGTGGCCAATGAATTTACCCAAAATACCCTATACATCAAGGTCATCGACCTGAGATTTTATAAACTAATAATCGGATACGAACATGTGAGATGTTTACCATGTGTGATGAAACATAGCTAGGTAGAGAAAGAATTAGTGTAGGCTACATATATGGTAACTGACAAGTCTTTTACCATTGAAACTTGTTTTCTGATCAAACTGCAGTACAGAGAGAGTATAGGTTGCAGGTATGGGTTAAAAATGAGAAACGGTGTACGCAAACTCTGATTTATCAAGAATTAAGAGTAGACTATCTTTAATTGATTGGTTAAAGATGATAGCCAATACACAAAAATGCTCAGTGGTTACCGAGACAAAATGGTCGCCATACACAACAAGCTTTAATATATTTGGGGCTAATAATCAATACACACACACACTCGTTTGTTCTAAACTAAACTGTGTTTCTGTCAGTGCTCAGACAGTTCGCTAATGACAAAATGCATTGCAAACAGAAATATAATCATTTCCGGTTGTCTAATGTTACCAGCTATCCATTTTTAGCCTATTTTCAATTTTGAAAAAATAGGCTTATGAGATCACCTTTTGTCCGTGTGTGTGTGTGCGTGTGTGTGTGTGTGATTCGTGTGTGTGTCCCCCCCCCCCCTAATAAAATCTAAACGGCTGGAGCGATCTCAATGAAACTCGGTAAGTTCATAGCACTATTCCCTGCGACCCCGACCGTGCCCTTCAAATTTTGTTACGACTCACCAATCCAACATGGCAGCTGTGCGAAATATTTCACCAGCATTCAATATCTCCGAAACTATTACCGATATTACCCTGACATTTTGTATGGTGATAAAGGGAACAACTATAAGTTCACTTATGTGACATTTGAAAATCTGGTAACAACAAAACGAACATGGCGGCCAAGCGAAGTTGCGACTTTTAAATAGACGTTTCTCGCGATTTAACCAACCAAACGCACTGATACTTGGTACAGTATATGTTTATATACATTGTAATGCACCGATATCTAACTTCGTTCAATTGTTTACATAACCACAAGATGGTGGATGTGCGAATTATTTCACCGGCATTCCATATCTGTGAAACTATTAGCGATATCTCCCTGAAATCTTTTACGGAGATAAAGAGCACTACGGAAGTCCATCTATAAGACTTTCAGAAACCGGTTAACTGCAAAACGAACATGGCAGCCAAGTCAAGTTGAAAATTTTAAATAGACCTTTCTCGCGATTTAATGTTCCAAATGCACTGAAATCTGGTACAGGAAATATTTATACACATTGTAATGCACTGGTATCTAATTTAGTTCAATTGTTTACATAACCTCAAGATGGCGGATGTGCGAATTTTAAAATAAAGTTTTTATTTCTTGTGATGTAATCATGCGATCGAATTGAAAGTTTGAATATTGAACCTACGCAATAATTTTCCTTTAATGGTACATGACTCTATGGCATATACATTTAACAATTCAACATGGCGACCATCCAAAATATTTAGTCTGCTCTGAATATCTACGAATCTATTATAGCAATCAAACTGAATATCTTAATGTTCATAGGGGCTATGAACTTAAGTTCACCTATAGGACTTTAAATAACTTGGTGTTCACAAATCCAACATGGAGGCGACGCGAAATATAAAAATTCATTAGGACGTTTCTCGCAATTTAACCATCCGAGTGTAGTGAAACTTGGAACAGTAAATCCTTATACGAATGGTAATCCACTGGCATCTAATTTATTTCAATTGTTTCCATAACCTCAAGATGGCAGCTGTGGGAAATTTAAAAATCTCCTTGTTACTTCTTGTGTCCTAATTATGCGATTGTAGTTTGAATACTACACGTACAAAATAATCTGCATGTAACAGTACATAACTCTAGGACCTACATATATAAAATCCAACATGGCGACCATCCGAAATTTTTAGTCGGTTCTCAATATCTACGAATCTATTACAGCAATCAAACTGAAATTGTGTATGTTGCTAGAGGCAATTAAAATAAGTAGGATATATGAAAATAGGCTGTATAGTTCTTCACGGAACTACTTGTTTTGTGTGGTGTTGCAGTGGTAAGCACTCTTAGCTCTTGTACTGGTGGTCTTAACTCGATTTCCAGGTCTGAGACCTAGAACGAGTCGAACTATGAAACAAGGGCATGGTGGTGCAGTGGTTAAGCTGTTACCCTTTTCACCAGGGGTTCGATTTCAGGTTAATATGCATGTCATAAACATATTAAACAAAACAAAACAGAGATAACGTTTAAAACTGATTACATTTGTGTCTTTTTCAAATTATTACTTGGATTACAAATAGAAAGGTGAACTGGGTTTGATATACAGTTAATGTTGTCTGTCACACACTAGACTGTAAGAAAGCTAAAAGAGCAAAAGGCGTAGGTAGAGCAGTGGTAAAATTGCTATATGTAGAGAACTACCCAGCAAAGCTATATCGCATAAACAGTGCAGGATACAATCCAGCAATCAAATTTGTGTCTTGTGGAACAGAGAAATGCACTTACGTGAGAAAATGCAAGTTCATGTGTAATATGACCTAACACACAAGTGTTCACCTGTGCACGTGCATGATAAGAGCTAACAACTCACATTCTGTTTAGTTCGTACGTAACGTTAGGTTAGGGCTAATGCACACACCCTAGTACACGAGGCACATGCCAATTGAGAGCAGGTCAAGGGATCTAACTTGGTGGATGGATGTGTTCTAACGAGTCATTTGTAGTTGAAAAAGAATAATACTTGTTCTTAAGATGTTAAAACTGAGGAGATGGTACGTACAGTAAGACGTCTTGTTATTTCCTGTGTCATATTACAGACATGGCAGAGAGCGCACAGTTCTGTTTCTATGACTAACGCTGCAGTAATTTGAAACCCTAGGTGTTCGTTAAGACATTGGGTGATGATTATACAAAGTTAGCAGTCATTGGATATTACACAGGTGTTCCTTCCGGTGTCATGTTGCTGACAGGCAGAGAGCGCACAGTTCTATTGCTATGACTAACGCGCAGTAATTTGAAACCCAAGGTGTTGATCAAGACAATGGGTGATGATCATGCAAAGTCAGCAGTAATTGGATTCCACACATCAACATGGACTAAATCATAAACGTGTTGTCATAACTTGCAGAAACCTCATTTAAAGATTTTAGATTTTACATTTTAACATTTTACATTTTAACATTTTAGATTTTAGATTTGTTTAATTTTACTTTTTTTATTTTACATTTTAAATTTAAGATTTTTTGATTTTTAGATTTTACTTTTTTTTACATTTTCCTAAAAGAGTAAACAACAAGGTCACATACCTAACCTCATTAAACCCAACTTTACCAAACCTAACTTAAGCTAGTCCAAAGGCTAATGCTCATACACAAGGTACATGCAGCTATCCTTATGCTAGTCTTACAGGTTACTGTACAACATGATCACTACCCCAAACGGATCTCTTTCTTTTTTGTTGCTTACACATGTCAATTTTCCAGTTTCTCATTTTCAGTTTTTTTAATGTCAGTTATAAGTTTTTCAATTTCATAATATGGAAACATGGATTTTGCATTTTGTTGTTTACACATTTATCAATTTCACAATTTCCCATTTGCAGTTCTTAAAATGTCAGTTTAAAGTTTTTCAATTTCATGATATAGAAACATGGATTTTGCAATTTGTTGTTTTCACATTTGTCAATATACCAAATTCCCATTTACAGTTTTTAAAATTTCAGTTTAATGTTTTTTTTTCTATTTGTTCTATATGGAAACATCGATTTTTCCAATTTGTGTTTTACATGTTCATATTGCATTGGGAGTGGAGAGAGATGGGTAGTAATTAAAAATGTGCAAGCAGTGTCCATTGTTGACAGGCCATTGTTGACGAGTCCTTTTCATACAACAGACAAGTGAGTTCATGTTTCGCATGCATTACCTAAAATGCAATACCATGCAAGTGTTTAACATTTTTACAAATTAGCTTATGTATTAGTTTATGTGTGGGGTCTTATGTTGGGCATTTTGTGTTGGCTTATTTGACAAGTTATTTTGTCAATGTATTTAGTGGATTTTTCTCTTGGTCTTGGAAAGTATATCAGTCCATTTTATCACAACATAATGCTTACTGCCATGTTTGTAAGCAACAACAAAAACACACTAAATTTTCAAAAAAATCTTAAGTTCTCTAAGGTACTCTCAACTCGTACCCTTACCTCTATCCCATGCCTAGTCAAGAACATTATTTAAAAAAAAAAGGTGAAGGGGGAAAGTAGACTATATGTTTAAACTAAAAAAATCATATAAAGTCATATGTTAACTCTAACACCTACGTTTATCCCATTCTTAGTCGAAAAATATTATATTTTTTAAAATTTTTCTAAAAAATATTTGGAAAGTAGGCTATATTTTGAAAACTACACATTCTATAAAGTCATATATAGACTCAAACCAATGTTTTTATATCCTTAATCGTTAGAACAAAATATGGAATTTTAGACATTTTTTTCAAAAATGTTCATTTTAAACAAGTAGTTCCGTGAAGAACTATACAGCCTATTTTCATATATCCTACTTATGTTAATTGCCATTATCAACATACACAATTTCAGTTTGATTGCTGCAATAGATTCGTAGATATTGAGAACCGACTAAATATTTCGGATGGTCGCCATGTTGGATTTTATACATGTAGGTCCTAGAGTTATGTACTGTTACATGCAGATCATTGTGAACGTGTAGTATTCAAACTTCAATCGCATAATTAGGACACAAGAAAAAACAAGGAGATTTAAAATTTTTTCACAGCTGCCATCTTGAGGTTATGGAAACAATTGAAATAAATTAGATACCAGTGGATTAACTTTCGGATAAAGATTTACTGTACCAAGTTTCACTGCACGCGGATGGTTAAATTGCGAGAAACGTCCATGTGAATATTTATAATTCGCGTAACTGCCATGTTGGATTTGTGATCACCAGGTTATTTAAAGTCCTATAGGCGAACTTAAGTTCATAGCCCCTATGAACATTAAAAAATGCAGTTTGATTGCTAAAATAGATTCGTAGATATTCAGTATCGTCTAAATATTTCGGATGGTCGCCATGTTGGATTGTTAAATGTATAGGCCATAGAGTCATGAACCATTAAAGAAAATTATTGCATGGGTTCATTATTCAAACTTTCACTTCGATCGCATGACTACATCACAAGAAATAAAAACTTAATTTTAAAATTCGCACTGCCGCCATCTTGAGGTTATGTAAACAATTGAACTAAATTAGATACCAGTGGATTACAATGTGTATAAATATTTCCTGTACCAGGTTTCAGTGCGCTTGGAACATTAAATCGCGAGAAAGGTCTATTTAAAATGTTCAAATTCGCTTGGCCGCCATGTTCGTTTTGTAGTTAACCGGTTTTTGAAAATCTTATAGATGGACTTCCATTATGCCCTTTATCTCCGTACAAAATTTTAGGGAGATACCGCTAATAGTTTCAGAGATATAGAATGCCGGTGAAATATTTCGCACAGCCGCCATCTTGTGATTATGTAAACAATTGTACGAAGTTAGATGACGGTGCATTACAATGTATATAAACATATACTGTACCAAGTTTCATTGCGTTTGGTTGGTCAAATCTCGAGAAACGTCTATTTAAAAGTCGCAAATTCGCTTGGCCGCCATGTTGGTTTTGTAGTTACCAGGTTTTCAAATGTCACATAAGTGAACTTATAGTAGTTCCCTCTATCACCATAGAAAATGTCAGGGTAATATCTGTAATAGTTTCGGAGATATTGAATGCTGGTGAAATATTTCGCACAGCCGCCATGTTGGATTGGTGAGTCGTAACGAAATTTGAAGGGCACGGTCGAGGTCGCCGGGAATAGTGCTATGAACTTTCCGAGTTTCTTTGAAATCGCTCCTGCCGTTTAGATTTTATTACGGGGACACACACACACGAATCACACACACGCACACACACACGGACAAAAGGTGATCTCATGAGCCTATTTTTTCAAAATTGAAAATAGGCTAAAAATGGGCTATATATTGGAAACTAGGAATTTTACAAAAAAGTGTGTTTGACATAAATGACAGGTATTTACCCCCCCCCCCCTCCCCCCATCCCCCTCTACCCACAAACCATTCCCCAGATCTCTGGGACAAATTCCAGAAATGTTTTAATCTAATCCAACTAACCTCACCTGACGTGACCATCCCTGTTTGTAAGCAACAACAACAACACACTTAGATTCCATGAATTCCAGAGTACTTTTAGATTAATTATCGACTCGCAACTCTTATGACTATGTCTATCGCACTCTGTCAGAAACACGATATTTCTTTTTTTTAATTTTTTGCTCCATGTCCCTACTGAAGTGATAATGGATTTTCCGATCCTATCACTATAAATTCATTACCCCCGCTCTTATCTCGGTCTCGACAACAACCATGCCTATTTTTAGCCTACTTTTCACATTTTGCAAAAATGAGGAAAAAGTAGTCTTATGAGATCGGGCAAATGTCTGTCTGTCTGTCTGTCTGTCTGTCTGTCTGTCCTTCTGTCTGTCTGGCTGTGTGTGTGTCCCCCCTATTAACTCCTAAACGGCTGGAGCAATCAAAACAAAATTTGGTAGGAGTAAAGGACTATAATCGAATATCTCACGGCCATATTTGAGAATGATGTCAGTGCTACCAACTGCTAAAAATTCGCAATTGAAATTTGAGCTCCATGTTGGATATCTTGGAAGCTATGAATGGGAGCTATTTCGAAATTGGCATCATCATCATCATCTTGTACAGTTTCCAGCCCCAGGCTGGGTCTGTTTGGAACATAAGCCTCGCCACTTAGTTCTTTCTTCCCACCACCTCTCCGCTGTCACTCTGGTCCAGTCCTCGCCTCTCTTCTTGACACATTCCTCCACTCCTTTCAGCCATCTATCTCTTGGTCTTCCCCTTGGTCGTTTCTTCTGCATCTGCATCTCATGTATCCTCTTGGGAATCTTCTTCTCATCCATTCTCTTTAAGTGTCCATACCACCTCAGTCTTGATGTCTCAATCCTACCTTGCAAGGGCTCCTCTTTCACCATTTCCCTGACCTTTTCATTCCTCAACCTGTCTCTTCTTGTTACTCCGATCCTACTTCGTAGGAACTTCATTTCACCTGCCTGTATTCTGCTTATATCTCTTTTCTTCATTGTCCACGTTTCTGAAGCATAGGTCAGTATCGGGATATAGTAGCTTCTGTATAACACTTCCTTGCTTTTTTGTGGGACATCTTTATTCCACACTAAGCTCCTAATGCTTCTCAGAAATGCTTCTGCCTGTCTGCCACGTTCCGTAATCTCTTTGTCATTTCTCCCATTTTCCTCCACTATACTTCCCAAGTACTTGAGACTTTCCACCTTCTTCAGCTGTCCACCTCCAAGTGTTATCCCACTCATTGGTCTGTCCTTTTTCCTGGTCGTTAACAGGATCTCACATTTACTGATGTTGAACTTCCATCCGTACTCTCCCACTGTTTCTTCCCAAGCCTTCAGTTGCTCCTGAATTTCCTCCTCCTTGTTTCCCCAGACCATGAGATCATCTGCAAACACCATTGCTTTCATCTTATCTTCTCCTATCTTTCCTGCTATCCGTGTCATTACCTCGTCCATAACCACAATAAAGAGAAGGGGTGACAGCGCACTACCCTGTTTCAGGCCACTCATTTGTCTGAACCAGTCTGTTCTTTCCCCTCCAACTTTCACACAACTCACACTTCCACAATACATCTCCTTCACTCTGCCTACAGTCCCCTTTTCCACTCCCATGTTTTCCATTGCTTTCCAAACCTTCTCCCTACACACACTATCATAGGCCTTTTCGATGTCCAGGAAGGCCATCAACAGATCCTCTCCAAATTCGTAGTGGTGTTCCTGGAGCTGTCTCACTGAAAATATGAGATCCACTGTTGATCTCCCAGGTCTGAATCCATACTGTTCCTCTCTCAATTTTCTCTCCACTTTGGCTCGTATTCTACTTTCTAATATCTTTTCATATATCTTGGCACAGTGAGGTATGAGTGTGACGCCCCTGTAATTTCTGCACTCCTTTCTGCTTCCTTTCTTAAATATTGGGACAATTAATCCTTTCTTCCAATCTTCTGGGGTCTTTTTCTCCTTCCATATCACCCTCATCACACGGTACAGCCACTGTTTCCCAACCTCCCCTGCTGCCTTCACCATTTCAACACTCACTTCATCCACACCTGGTGCCCTTCCTCCTTTCATCTTGTCTATAGCCATTTCCAGTTCTCTCCAAGTCAGGTCCTTTTCCATTCCTGTGTTGTCTTCTCCATCTTCCAATACATTGTCTTCCTCCCTATGACCATTTGGATTCAGCAAATCCTCAAAGTACTCTTTCCACACTGTCTTGAGTGTCTCTTTGTTGTGTACCTCATTTCCGTTTTGGTCCATCATTACCACATCCTCTCGCAGACCTCTTCTCTTACTTTTGACCATCCCATAAAGAACTTTCTTATTTCCTCTGCTGTCTTCCTCCATCATCTCCGTCCACTTTACCATCCACTTCTTCCTCTCCTCTGCGACAATCTTGTTTGCTTCTTTCTTCTTTATCTTATAATCTTCCCTTGCCAGATCAGTTCTTTCCTGGAACCACACTCTGAAAGCCTTGTTCTTCCTTCCCACAGCTTCTTTTACTCTCTCATTCCACCATGGTGTCTCTTTACACCGCTTTCTGTTGCTTGTTCTTCCACATACTGCCACTGCAGCTTCTACCATTGTGTTTTTGAATTGCTTCCATTCCTCTTCCTCTGTTTTAGGATTGTCTGTTGGCATCCTTTCCGTTATTATCTTCTGGAATTCTTCCTCGACTTCCTTTTCCTTGAGTTTCCATACTTTGATTCTCCTTTCCTGGTACTCTGTCCTCTTGCTATCCTTAACAACTCCCAGGTTCATTACAAGTATTTTGTGGTCGCTATCTAAGGCCTCTGATGGTATTACCTTTATATCTCTGACACTTCTCTTCATTTCCCAGTCATACAGCATGTAATCTACCAAAGATTTCTTTGTTAAATCACTGCTGTACCACGTTACCTTGTGGCTTTCTTTCTTCCGGAACCAGGAGTTGCCTACCACTAAACCGTTTCTCTCGCAAAAATCCAGCAACTTTCTCCCTTCTTCATTCCTGCTACCCCATCCTTCTGCTCCCAATACATTTTCATATCCTTGCCTTTCACTTCCTACATGTGCATTCAAATCTCCCATGACAATGATGCTCTGACCATTCAACTGCTGTTGTAGCTCCTCCTCAAAGTCTTCCTTCTCTTGAGCTGTACATCCAACTTGAGGGGCATATACCTGGGCTATCTCCAGGCTTCTTCCCTTTACAGTTACTCTGATCTTCATGATCCTGTCACTTATTCCCTTTACCTCTTCCTTCATTCCATCTCTCACAACTACTCCTACTCCGCTGCTCCTTCCTTCACTGTTCCCACTCCAGTACAACCGGTACCCTTTCCTCAGTTCTCTGCGACCTTCTCCTTTCCATCTTGTTTCTGCCAAGCCCAGTACATCCAGTTTTCTTCTCTCCATCACATCTACAATCTCCTCCACTTTTCCTGTCAGTGTCTGTATGTTTAATGTCCCAACTCGTAGTCCATTAGCATATCCGGGTCGTCGTCGTTTGCATCCGTCCTTTCCGAGGCCTGTTCCTGGTTTGAAAGCAAATATGATATCCACTACTGGCTTGCTAGGCCTATCGTAGCTTCACCAGAGCCCCGTCAGCCGTCACTTTTCAGGGTTCCCATAGAGCCTTCACAGCTACCATAGCGGTCCCGGGGCACACAAAGTCCCCACTGTACTTCACCCCTACAGGCAATCCCCTACTTCATGCCGTTGCCCGTCTCCCACCACGTGGAGGAGGGGTTGGACTTGTGGGAGACGAAATTGGCATACGTATAGATAATAATATTGCAGTTTAATTTCCAGGAGGCCATATATCGCTGTGTTGCCAAAATGATTATAAGCCTGCTGATTGGTCCAATTTTTAAATGCACATAACTTCTACACTATCAATTGGAATTCAACCAAATTTCGTATGTTGTATGCATACATTACCAGATATGACTGAGCGTATTCTTAAGACCCACCAGGGCTGCCAACTGTTAATAAATGCTCCTAATTTATTTTATCCAAATACCAATATATCAGAAAGTATGCAAGCCAATAGCTCTAAACTTTGCACACGTATAGTACCTGGCATTCTAGATGCATTTGGACTAACTAATATACTTCAGTGCTGCCAACATAATTCTAAGCCTGCTGATAGTTCCAATTTTAAAATGCATGTAACTTCTATACTAACTAATGGATTTCATTCAAGATTGGCACAACAATAGATCATATTATTTCAGATTATTTCTGACCAATACATGCATGACATTGTTGCCAACATGATTTTACGCTCGCTGTTAGATCCAATGTTTAACTGCATGTAACGTCCATGCTATTCATTGGACTTCAACCAAATTTTGTATTCTGTACCGTAAGAGATGGAACTAAGAATATATTCAGTCATCAGGGCTGCCAACTGTAGTGCTCTATTAGGCTACATTATGCAAGGTATACAGTATTTCGAAATAATTAGAAATAATACGACTTTGTATTAGAGCCTCCGTGGCTTAGGCGGCAGCACGCCGGCCTCTCACCGCTGGGTCCGTGGTTCAAATCCCGGTCACTCCATGTGGGATCTGTGCTGGACAAAACGGAGGCAGACAGGTTTTTCTCCGGGTACTCCGGTTTTCCCTGTCACAATTTCATTCCAGCAACACTCTCCACTATCATCTCATTTCATCTGTCATTCATTTAATCATTGCCCCAGAGGAGTGCGACAGGCTTCGGCAGCCGGCACACTTCATATCCTCGCCGCTAGCTGGGGGCTTCATTCATTCCATTCCTGACCCGGTCGGAGACTGGAAGCAGGCTGTGGATTTTTCACGACTTTGTATTCTGTCCCTACTACTGTGGTAGATGGCGTGCCGAGTTCGCCCAGCGTAACTGATCCAGGGTTGACATCTCACGTTACACAGGGTTTGCAAGACATTGGAAATTGTATTGGATGTGCGCCAAATAATAATGCAGTGCTTTCTGTCCCTGCTGTTTCCCGGATTGGAAGTGGTATCTCTCATAATGTTATCACTGATGGAATTGCTGTGCTTCAGGGTATCGAACCATTGTCTGTTGAAAATAATTCTGGTACTAATCCAAGTTTAGGTAATAATGTCTCTCCGTGCTCTTCTAAGGGTCCTTGTCAAGCCGTACCTTTCAATAATGTACCTGTACGTGAATGTGGAAACCCAGGTCATCAGCACCGTGCACATCGACATTTATCGTCATTTGTTTTTGAGCAAAAGTTTAACGCTCCCTCCCAAATATGTAGAGGTGGTCCCTCGTGTTTGAGGCCGAATGTTGTCCCTCTTGTAGGCCATAATAAATGGAACCCAAATAATTTAGTATCCAATGTCCTAGTACCTGTGTTGAATGCACCAAGGGGTGGTGAGTTAAACCGATCTGTGTATTCAAATGTTAGTTTTGGCAACCTATGTCATCCATTAACTGAAGGAGTCAATAGGTTGAAAGGCATTAATACTGATACTGCTGAAGGAATCATTCTTTTTTTTTTTGAGAGAGAATTTGTTGAAATCCATGAGTGTGCGGTGATGTTCAGGGTCAGCGATGCACAGGTATTTCAGTTATTGTTTCCTTATACTTCCAATACCATGCGTGCCGATACTTATATGGTTAATGCTATGGGTAGTGGTGAAACTCTATAATATTTAATGTCAGAAGTATTGAGGGTTTTTGTGCCTCCGAGAGTGTTGGATACTATGAGGAATATTTTTCTTTGTCGCCTTCAAGGCATGGGCGAACCACTAAATTTATTTATTGAGGATAGCTCCAGATTTGCCAGGTTTTTGGATTGAAATGGTCTGAAATGGAAATTGTTTCTCACATTCTTGCTGGGATTACGCCAGAGTTCCGTTCTTGTTTGAGTGTTGGGCTTCACCCGTCCACTATTAGGGAGCTGCGAGAAGCAGCAATTCAGGCTGAATCCGTTCGTCGGTCGGACTATTTTCGACACATGGCAGGTGCGCCGCCTCCTGCTGTTAATCAATTTCGTCCCGTTAGACCACGGGGGTGGTTAACCGTCCAAATAACAAAAATAATAACTATAAGTCTGTAAAATGTAGTAATTGTGGGCGTAATGGTCATTCCGATCACACCTGCTGGTCTCGAAAGAAGTGAAAATGTCTTGACAGGCATCGTATTGAGCATCGCGTGAAGGAACAACTGACTGATGTGCTCGATGAAATGACGAGAGGTGTTAATAAAAATACCGGATGCAATGATGTCTGTTCCAAAGTTTCTGTTAATCGTAAATTACCTTACCCTTTGATGAAATATCTATTAACGATGCTGGTGTAATTGCCCTTTGGATTCGGGGAGTGCAGCTTCATTGATCAATGAAGAATGGAACTTGTCGATGAAGAACATTTGTAAAATTTCGAAATTAACTGAGGTCAATGTCAAGTTGGTGTCTGCCAATAGTTCTCAATTTGATGTAATGGGAGCTGTGAAAATCAAACTTCGTATTCATTCTTTCGCATGGAAATTTTCCTTCTGGATTGTCAAGAGTTTATCGTGCCCAGTTATCCTTGGGGCCAATTTTTTCGCTCACTCTGGGCTGTTGTTAGATATGCAGAAAGAGCAATTCTGGTTTAGTTTCTGTTCGGGATTAAAATTCAAATTTTCCTATTTTATGAATTCTTCTGTAAATGCAAGTGTCGTGGATGTTAATGACAGTGAACCCACCTTGTCAGCTGGGGTTGAAACTTTAGATTTGAGTCAACTGTCGGCTGATCAGAGTGATGTTATTCGTCAGCTATGTAGTGGCTATCCCGAGGTTTTCACTGATAAACTGGGAGTGACCAAACTTTTGGATTACAGAAGTGAAGTAACTGATGCTATTCCGGTTAGGCATACTCCTTACCGCATGCATCCGCCAAAAATGATTGAGTTAAAGAAAATTATTGACCAAATGTTGCTAGATGGTGTGATCAGCCCATCTACGTCTTCATATTCTTCCCCCATGTTTCTGGTACCAAAGGCCAATGGGGGTTTCGACCTGTTGTTGACTATCGCAGGCTAAATAAGAAGGTTGTGTTGGAATCTATTCCATTGCTAGACTTGCATTCGTGGTTGTCCTGGTTCAAGTATGCTCGTGGGAGACACTCTTAACCTATCCGGTTAATGTTCCCTTTTACTATCTTTTTATTAAATTACAGACACCTATAATTTCTTACCGGCTCTGCTTCAATCGCCCTTTTATTTTATTATTTTTCTCACCGTCAAGATCAACATCAGCCAAGAATACAATATATTTCACAGCCTCCTTACTCTCAAAAGGTAATGCGCAATTTTCCAGTATAGCCGACCAAAGAAAGTTATGTTTAGATAGAGTACTAACAAACAACAGGAGCAAATAATATGGAGTTCTCCACATCCTCCCCACTTTTGATGGGACATAACACATCTAATATTAACAAAGTCACACTGTCTGGAAAGTTCAATAACACATCACAAACAAAGTTTTTTGGTATTTTAATCGATCTTCCACTCCTGGTTGCCACTATCCTTGTGGACATTTCTGGACGACTGGTAGAATCGGAAGCAGCCAGTCGCGGAAATGGAGAATCAGCATTCTCCGAAGCACCCAGTTCCCCAGATAGATCGTCCTTTTCAGCAGTGTCTACAGTCTCTAATGCAGAGCACTCCAATTGAAACAACCTCTGCATTGGACGAGTTAATTCACCAGAAACAGTCTTCAGTCTTGCAACTCTTCCAACACCATCTTTTCCAGGATACACTTCCAACACCCGTGCCATGGGCCACTCGGTCCTCTTCTTCCCATCAGATCCAATGAGCACCACATCCCCTACATTCACAATTGGGGACGGAGTTTCCTTAGGTCTCTGAATCAATTGAGTCAAGTACTCATCTCTAAATCTTTTCCGTAAGTCCTGTCGCAGTTGCTGCATATAGCGGAATCTCTTTGATGAATTCACTGAATCCAATTGATCCAAATCAGGAGTTCCTATGCCAATGCCATCTTGCAGAAACATTGCAGGTGTAAGAGGAATGAGATCATCTGGTTTCTCAGGCAAATACCTGATCGGACGAGAATTGATCAAGGCCCCACAGTCACATAGCAGTGTCGACATCTCTTCGTAAATGATTGAAGTTCTCCCCAGTACCCGTCGCAGAATTCTCTTCACCACTTGAATAAGGCGCTCCCACCAGCCACCCCACCAGGCAGCCGTTGGGGGGTTAAACTTCCACTGGATTCGCTGCACTGTAGACTCTGTCTCTATCTGCTTCAAATCGATAGTTCCAAATAAATTATCGGTGCTGTAATCTTTCTGCCCCACTTGGGTGACCATTTGTAATGTGCCAGCCTCTCAATACTTTTATAGGTACGGGGTGCGTGGGTGTTAAACACCTGTACGATAATATCAACAGCAATAGACATTCACACCTAACTATACCTTAGTGACCTAATAAATAAAACCCTTCAGCTTCTGGTAAAATCGATAGTATATTGTCATACCAGACATAAAAAACACATTTTGCAGGATCCTCCTCGTACAGAATAATAACACTCCCTATCGTATTTCCACAGATACACATATGACATGATATAGATGACCCTCAGGAATAAAGTTGATCGGTACTTACAGATGTTGGCTCCAGCAGTGGTGACCTAGCTCTACTAATTCTGGGGTTATTTGCTCCCAACAGAATTAGGCCTATACTCGCAGCACAATTGATTTGATTCACACGCCATTCCTACTTTTATGATTACTTATTACGTTTGTTACTTTTGTACCCAGCATCCAGCATCCAACGATTCACTTTGCGTCGTGGATCCAGTATCAGACCAATGCTTGGAATCCGTTCGTGAATTTACCAATGCAGAACATATTTGACTCGCATTTCTGGACGAATAAATTGCCACTATAGTTGCAGTACACATGTACAGATATCAGACTACAATACTTCATGCTGTTCGAAATAAGTAACCTTGGCGGTGTACTTAAGACTAGGCTCATCATTCAATTAAGAACTTATAGCCAGCAACTCCGTTATTGTATCCAAAAACACAATTAGTGTAATACTGTAATGTCTTTCCCTCCACACACAAGACCAAAAAGACAAGTCCACTCCCGCCCGGAGTTCTAACTAGAGACCCGCTCACCACGCAGTCTGAAAAACAAGCCTACTCCACACGGAGTCCAAAATAAGAGTCTCCACTGCCCGGCGGTCTGAATAAGAGTGTACACCGCCCCGCGGTCTGAATAAGAGTGTCTCCCAATGCCTTCCACAAAATACCAAGTACCGTCATCACCCCCCCCCCTCTACAATCACAGGTAAACTGGGTTGATCCACGGATCCACCCAACCCCAACGCTTGATTCTCAACATGACCATATATGGAACACAGCCCATCGTCACCGCTCGTACATGGATGCCAAGTCTCACCTCTGACTCACGCTTACTGGCGCTCGGGTTTTACCCCGTGTCTGAACACCAACTCGTATTTCATCGCCTATGTGCACTTTTCTGTTACAAAACGTTCATTTTACTCCAATGTTAAATATTTCAACTTCCCTTGATTTGGATCCTGCTCAAATTATAATACTTATACGCTAAACAAATTACATATAAACTAAGCACGTCATAATATACACTCTAATAAATAATTATAAAACATCAAAAGACCTAAAATAAAAATATACACACGATTAATAAAATCCGTAACTGCCCGGAACCTGGGTTCAGTTCCTTTGTAACTTGGAAGGTTAAAAATTCCCCTCCATGGAGTTCCCTTGAAGATATGAATTGGGACTCCATCACAAAACACAAAAATACACAAATGACCCTAAAAATATACAGTGAACAACATACACAAATGACCCTTCAAATATAAAAAATAACCTTCAATACAATCATTTTCTTGACGTCTGAATCTACACAATCATTCTTCCAAAAGTCTTTGTATTGTCCTAAAACTAACTCACACCGATCTCTCAAGTGTCCTAAAACTAATTCACACGGAATTTCCTCACGTGTCCTTAACTTTGCCATGCCAAACATGACCGATGTGGCACAGAACCATGCTCCACACGCTGAAATACATGCTACAATGCATTTACTTAATTTGCTCTGCTTTGTTTCACTTGGCTAATGGTGGCCTCTTCGTCATTACTTGCAGTGTACCTGTGTAATACACCACAATTTCGGCTAAATCTGCCTCAGAGGATCTGCCCTACCATTACATGCTAATATACTTCTTAAGGTTATAGACATTGTATGACCCTGCAATGGTACCTTGGTGGTCTGTTAAGCTATACGCACACTCACCAATACGCTTAGTAACTACGAAGGGTCCCTTATACAATTCAAAAATCTTGGACATTTCCTTGTCAACAGCGGAAGACGGACATGACACTCTGAGCAAGACCTGGTCACCAACATTTTAAAAAATCAAATTTCACTCTCAACTCCCCCAAGATCTGAGCCATGCTCTCGTCTTTTTCTTGCTCTGCCAACATATTCCGGAGCTTATCAATCTCCTCCACACAATCTGCCGTCTTAGTGACACATAAAACAACACCCTGTTGAATGTTCACCACCCGGTGATCATCATCGCCTATGTTCCTGCTTAGGAAGTCAGCCACGATATTCTCCTTACCCTTGATTTGTGTAACCTCTAGATCGTACTCACTGATCGCCAAGATCCATCTCGACATCCTGTTTGAGGTCAACTTACACGATCCCATAAATACCAGAGCATTATGGTCCGTGAGCACCTTCAGCTTGCTCCCCAAGACATAGCTTCGAAACTTATCAAGCGAGTACACAATAGCTTACAACTCTATCTCCGTGATAGTATAACGCTTCTCAGCCGTACTCAAACCCCTACTAGCTAATGAGACTATTCCTAGATTTCCTTCTTCATCATACTGGCTCAGCACCCCTGAAATCCCTTACATACTGGCATCAGTCATAAGGACGTAAGGACAATCTAATCTAGGGTATTTCAGTATAACTGAATCCACGAAACCTCTCTTCAACTCAGCGAAAGCTGCCTCGTGCTCATGGTTCCACACCCATCTTGCACCCTGCTTCAACAGTTCCCTAATAGTTTCAACCAGATTGGAGTACCTAACGAAAAATCTCCTAAAATAGTTGAAAACCCCCAATATGCTTCTAAGTTGCTTGGCGTTACGTGGTGTAGCGGTGTTGTTTATTTTCTCTAAACGCGATTGTTCCGGAAAAATTCCTTGAGCAGTGATTGTGTGCCCCAGAAAAGTAATCTGTTGTGTTGCAAACGAAGACTTACTAAGTTTCACTGTAAAACCCCCCTCCGTTAACTTTCTCAAAACTATGTCCACGTGTCTTATGTGATCCTCTTTAGTGTGAGATGCAATAATAAGATCGTCAATGTACATTGTAACAAAATCATGTGTGTCCCTCCCTAATACTAAATTTCAAGCCCTGATCAACGCTGAACTACTAGTTTTGCAACCAAATGGCACCACACAATGCTGAAAAAGACCACTCTTATAGCTGAAAGCCGTTAACTTCCTATCTTCCATTCTTAAAGAGACTTGCCAAAAGCTGGCGCTCAAATCCATGGTTGAAAACCACTTCCTACCAGTAAATATCTGAACTAGGTCTTCAATGCACTCAGGCCTCTGGGTGTCTCCTGCCAATCTCAAATTTAATTGACGAGCGTCAATACATAATCTAACTGAACCATCACTCTTTCCAACAAGAACAAGGGGGTTAGAATGCATACTAGTGGACGGCTCTATAATACCCTGGTCTAACATACGGTTAATCTCGTCCTCCACAGCGGCAGCATACCTGAAAGGAATGGCATATCTGGGTCCTGAAAAAGGTGAACTATCCACTAGTTCGAATAGATGGGTGTACACGTGCGTTAATCCAGGGTTATCACTAAATACCTCTTTGTTGCCCCGCAACACTTCCAATAAATCTTCTTTACTCTCATCACACAACTTACTTTTGTCCACCGCTTCCCAAAGTGGATCACCTCCATGTTCCTCTACCGAAATATGGCACACAGCCTCCAGCTGCACCTCCTCATCAGATACTCCTACTGACATCCCCTCCAACCCCTTAGTGATACCCGCACCATCCATCTCCTCAACTAACTCACACCTCATCTTAATTCCCTGACCACTAATGCCTTTCTCCAGACATAAAACTCTGCTATCGAAATCCATAACAACCTTATGCTTATTTAACCAGTCATTACCAAGCACCACTTCATAAATTAAATTTGGTATGACCAAACAACACTGATGACTGACTTTACCTTCTAACTTAATAGGCAACAATACCTGCTTACTGACCTTCTGGCTCTTACATCCTACAGCAGTGATAATATGTAAGGTCTTAATAGGTATCTCTTCCAACTCATCACCATCTCTAATAATTTCTTCATAAGCCAACTTGCTTATGCATGACCTTTCACCAGAGCCCTCATTTCTCTCCCTAAAATATCTACTTCAATGACCTATGAAAATCCCTCAATCTTACCTTCTACTTTTACCTCCTCTTGGTCAGATAATAAATCCTCCTTCGTCATAGGCGTGAAACTCATCTTCTCCTCCTGAATCACACACTGCCTAACATATCTACCTTCGGGCCGTCTACCTGACCTACTTACACAACCCGCTACAAGTTAAAATTACTCGTGCCCGCTACATGAGATGGTTCCTGTCCCCTCCTAGATTCATTCACTCCCTGAACTGTCCCCTCCTGTTGGCCCCTCTGAACATTTTCCCGGCTTTGGAAATTATCTCTCCTCTGATAATTATCCCCTTGTCTATTATTTTCTGCCCTCCAGTTATTGTTCTCCTCCCTCCTTCTATTTAAATTGTCACCTCTGCCAGCCTGATTGAACCTATTCCTATTCTGATTAGGTTGATGCTCATTCTGCCTATTCTCAGTCTTCACTTCCGTCCTGTTCATTTGCTGAAGGCCTAAATTGTCGAAACTAGTTAATAGCTCTTCAAACTCCTCGATACTTTTCACCTTCTGCATGCAGCTAGCCTGCTGTATTCTAATGGGAAAATGTTTCAGCATCAACCTAACAATATCTATGTCTGAGGTGACCCCATCTAAGTTTTTCCATACCAATATATGAGCTAGAAAATACTCTGTGAGGGATACCCCGTCGCGCTCCCTAAATTTCCCAAACATGAGGTTTTCCCTTTCCCTGGCTTGAATTGCTTCTCCCCAAAATTTGGCCTTAAATTTTCCTTTAAAAACTTCTAAATTCCTCATATTTGGCCTATATATCTCGAACCAAGATTTTACATCCCCCTTTAACGAGTGTGACAGGATTTCCATTACCGTTTCCCAATCTATTAATTCATCATCTAAATCTTTTTTAAACTTCTTTTCTACGGACTTTAAATATTCCATTCGATTAAATTGCCGCGAATTAAATTGTGGCTGACCCAGATCCCTATTGGAACAACCAAGTGGCATTGCTCCTCTCTGACTCATTGGTTGGTCTCTCACCTCTCTTCTCACTTTTATTAACTCTTCCTTAAGTTTTTCATTATTTTCCGCCAATGTCACCAGTTCTCCCTTAAGTCTCCCGATCTCCCCCAATTTATTTTCTACGGCTCCTACTCTATGTAAATATTCCTTAGACTCATCCCTTACGGTATTGCAAACCTCTGCACACGCTCCGCTCACTCGCTTTTCTATAAGTTCCTCGTTAACAATATTTTCTTTCCTGACTTCCCCCAGTTCCCGCTTCTGCTTTTCCTGATGGCCTTCCATCCCTGCTAGCCTACTCTCTACGCTATCCTGTTTTCTGTCTATTTCCTTTCTAAGAACATCATCTCTCTCCCCTATTTTACTACTAAGATCCTTCTCTAAGTTCTCTAATCTACTGCTCATGACTGATTTATGCTCCTGTACTTCCTTACTTAATTCTTCTATCTTAGTATTAGTTGCCTCTGCCTGTTTCTTCACTGCCTCATCTACATATAATTTCACCGATTCCACCTGTTTTCCTACATAGTCTATTTGTTTGCTTAATTCTTGTTTCTGCTGACCCATAGACTCTTTAACCTCACCTATCTTCTGACCCATAGACTCTATCATAGACTCTTCCTGCTGTTTCATAGACTCACTCATAGATTTACTTAACGATTCTAATTTCGACTCTATTTCCCTGCTTAAAGACTCATTAGACTTACTTACACTTTCCAGTCTGCACGTTTTGTTTCATCTTTATGAATAGGCAAGTCTGGGCACATTATCACACAGTGCTTTCTGCCACATACCACACACTTCAGATTAGTTTTACAGTCGCTGGACCTGTGACCTTGCTTCAAGCATACAAAGCATGCTTTCTTCCTTTTCAACAGCTCTCTCTTCTCCAATAGGGACATTTTCTGTGCAATGAAACACTCCTTGCTATCGTGAGCCTTATTACAAAGAGACATGTTGCCTTTTTGTACGACTGTCTTTCTCCTGTCAACAGATTAAGCGCAGTGGGTACTTCTCTTACTTCTTCTATTCTGTTCCTTATATTGCCTGATGGGTTTGATTTGTTTGACAACCGAAAACCTGATTTTGCCATTGATATGCTTTCCTCCCCTTCCTCCACAGATTTAAGAAAGGCTAACAAAAGGTTCAGCTTATCACTATGCTTTCCACTCTGCAGTTGATTACTTAATGAAGAATGTCTTATCCAAATTCTTAACATCTCCTCTGGAACACAAGATTCTAGTAGAGGGAACAACATGGCAGAATATGTGTCCGATGTAATCCCTATCGATTCTAGAGCCCTCAAGTAAGACTCGAGCTTATCATAGAGCTGAGACGTACTTAAACTACCCCTTGTGGACGTACCGGTAGCATGTTTTACTACCAAAGCTAACAGCTCTCTTACATAAAATTCCACGAGCAACTCTTCCCGCCCAAACCTGCCTTTAAGACTTTCAACTGCCTTAGGGTAGTTCTCTGCTGTTGGGGGAAAACTGTCTACTATTTCCCTTGCTCTGGATCCGTTCACTGTAGCTTGAATCAGATATTGGAATTTATCCTCATCTAGCATGTCTCCAACATTGTGAATTCTACTGAACTGGCCCCAGAATCCAAGCCAATCTTTAATTTCACCCCCAAATAGCTTCAGCTCGATCTTGGGCAGTCTGAGCTTCCTACTTGAAGTTGGCGAAGAACACACTGAACTAGGGGATTGAACGGCATTTTTATTCACGAACGCGTCATATTTAACTTGTGCTTCTTCTAACTTTTCCTTGTACTCTTCTATAAACGCATATTCTTGATCAAAATTGGCTACACTAGCCGCGTCTAACTCTTCTGCAGCATTTTTGAGAGAAGTTCATACCATTCACATTCAAGAATACTCAAGTCCTTGGCAAGGCATTTTAGTGTGTTGAACTTAACCTTAACAGTTTCAGGCGACGGCTCTCTTCCATCTAGCATTTGCAGAATTGTATGGTATGTTTTCGTGAACGTCACACGAGTTGCCTTCCGCTTTCTCGCTAGAAGATCCATTTTTGTTCACGTATTCAATGATAACCACTAATCACGTCGGGGCTTGTAATCACGTCAGGGTCACCACGATGTGGGAGACACTCTTAACCAAACCGGTTAATGTTCCCTTTTACTATCTTTTTTTTTATTAAATTACAGACACCTATAATTTCTTACCAGCTCTGCTTCAATCGCCCATTTATTTTATTATTTTTCTCACCGTCAAGATCAACATCAGCCAAGAATACAATACATTTCACAGCCTCCTTACTCTCAAAAGGTAATGCGCAATTTTCCAGTATAGCCGACCAAAAAAAGTTATTTTTAGATAGAGCACTAAGAAACAAAAGGAGCAAATAATATGGAGTTCTCCTCAATGCTACTCATTATACTCTGTTGGACCTCAATCAGGCGTAGAGTCAGATCCCCCCTAGTGAAAATTCTAAACACCTCGCAGCGTTCACCACTGACTGGAATCTTTATCAGTTCAATCGCGTTCCATTTGGCCTGTGTACGGGTGGTGCTGTTCTCAGTAGGCTTCTGGATAATGTATTTTCAGGTATTAAGTTCGAGTACCTATATAACTATCTAGACGACGTGGTCATTTTCAGTGAAACTTTTGGTCGTTCGCCAAACATGAAATTTCCTTTTTAGGTCATATAGTATCTGCAGCGGGTGTTTCTGTGGTTAGTTCTCGTACTCAAGGAATACGTGACTTTAAGCCTCCTAAAAACGTCAAAGTAGTGTCTCGCTTTGTGGGAATGATCAACTTCTACTGGAAGTTCATTCCAGATTTTGCCAAACGTGACTTACCGTTGAATACCTTGCGTAGGTCGGATCTAAAGCTCGAGTGGGGTCCGTCGCAGCAGGCGGCATATGAAGATCGAAAGGAGGCTCTGTGTAACGCTCCTGTATTAGCTGTTCCTGACTTTAGCCGAAAGTTTATCATTCAAACTGATGCGTCACTCGGTGCAGTGGCGGCCGTTCTCCTTCAAGAAGGCGAGTCGGATAGGAGACCTATAGCGTTTGCTTCACGTACCTTGTCTGCAGCGGAAGCTAAGTACTCGGTGTGTGAGTTGGAAGGTCTGGCTGTAATGTTTGGACTTGATAGGTTCAGAATGCACGTAGAACATGTCATACTTGAGTTTGGAACTGACAACCAGGCTATGAGCTGGGTACTGGCTAAACCAAGGACCATTGGGCTGATCGCTAGATGGGCCACTCGCATTTCTTTCTTCCAATTTTCTGTCTGGCATATCAAGGGGTGTGACAATGTCATCGCTGACTCCATAAGTCGGATGTATGAAGAGGTCACTATTAAAGTGGATTCTCCTATTTCTGATAATCCTACTGAGCTCTGTGCTAATTCCGCCCAGCACATGTTATCTAAATCTCCATTGTTATTCGGTGACATTGTTGTCCATCAAAAGGAAGACCCTGTTTTCAAGGAACTTATTGAAAAATTATAATCTGGTGAGGTTGTCAAGCCCTATATAATGAAATCTGGTGTGTTGTGCTGTATCGCCAGGTCCGACAGGAAACCCAAGGTGGTATTACCTACCCAACTAGTGGATGGTATGTTAAAATATTGTCATGAATCTCCGATGGAAGGCCATCAAGGTATTTTTTAAACCCGTCAGAAGATCATACAGTCATTCATGTGGAAGGGTATGGACATGGACATAAGAAGATATGTACTAGGGTGTCGAGGCTGTAATGTCAGTGAGCTTGCAGTCAGTAGTAAGGTTGGCAAATTTTCATCAGAACCTGCTACTCGTCCTATAGAGCGCTTGTTCGTGGACTACGTCGGTCCTTTTACAAGGACTAAAGTAGATTACCGTTTTGCTTTAGTGTGTGTCGATGGCTTTTCACGCTTTTGTTGGATTTTCCCTACACGCATGTGTAATTCTGCTACTGTCATTAAATGCATGAAGGTGATTTTCACTTCCTTTGGTCCCTGCCAATATTTAGTCTCTGATAACTCCAAATCTTACACTTCACATCAATTCAGGAATTTCTGCTTCGACTATGCTATATCTCATGTTACCACGACCCCTTGTTACCCTAACTCTAGTCTAGCTGAGAGAGTAAATCGCAACTTGAGAGCTGCGTTAATAGCGTATCATCGTGACAATCATGCCAGGTGGGATTCCTCGCTGCATTGGTTGGCATAAATGCGTTCAATACTGCTGAACACGAGTCCCATGGTAAGACCCCCTTTTCTCTGATGCATGCCTTCGTCCCAAATTCACCATTATCTAATTTATGGTCACTTCACGATCTTCTTCCTGACCAGCCTTGTCCTGACCGTGTCAGAGAAATCTGGAAAGCTGCGATTAAAATATCCCACGATAAACTTGCTATGCGCTACAATTTGAATAGGAGGAATGGAAGCTATCAAGCGGATAATTTGGTATATGTCAAGAATTTTTGGCATAAACTCCCTGGTCGCCAAGTGTCAGGAAAGCTGCAACCTAAATGCAGAGGTCCCTATCGTATTTTGTCATTCCCTACTGACGTGACTGTCTTGTTGGTGGATTTGGAAAGAAAAAGAATTTTCAGAACTCATTTGTCATACTGTAAAGCTGCTGGAGAGAGATAAAGTGAGGAGAATGCTTGATTTGGTTGTCTGGTTGTTTAATTGTGAATTGTTTTGGTGCAATATGGTATGTGACTAACCTGGTGGCCAGTGAGGTATCTGTTCCGCTGATGTCATATCCTGTGTTACCAACCTTTGAAATCTTCATAAATAGTAGTTTCTCTGCGTGTCTGTTTGGGGTACTTGCATGTTGTGCCCTTGTGGATTCTGTTTTGGTCTATTAATTGAAATAATTGGTAAATGGTTAGTGTGAAAATTGGCTATGTTGAAACATTTTGTACTTCTGAAATTGTTATTTGGTTAGTTGGCAAGTAGTGTGGTCGTTGGTGCTAATATCTGTTGGTTATTGGTGTCAGCTTTCGTAAATGAATAAGAATTGTGTTTGGAGTTGCTGGCTTGGTTATGTCAGTCGTCTGATTAATTCTAATCTGCGGCTTGTAAGGTTTTGACTTCTGGTATGGTCATGTGTAGCCACGTGTGATAGAGTTTTAATGTATCAGTCCCGTGTAGTTGGGTGTATTTTGAAACACAGATGTGATCATTAATCTGTAGTTTTGTGTACTGATGTTCTATGTGGCTTGTAGGAAATTGTTGTAAAGGTCTTATGGTATGCCTTGTGGTGGAGAATCCATTTCCTTTGAGAAACTTAATCGTCTCGTGCATTTTTGAAACTTATCATCCGTAATTCTGTTTAATTGTAATACTGAGGTATTAGTGGAGTGGAGTAGGGTGTTTGCTAATTCGTTGTGGAAGTATCTAGGTGTTGAACATGGAAATTATCAAAATTGTGGAATTATGTTCGTTGAGCCCTGTGAACTTAGGTGTGTTTGGTAAATGTACCTTTGTTTCTGCGTTGGTACAGATTGTGTATTGTATGTCAAGGGGGTATGATTGTCGATGGAGAACCCACTTGTCAGGGATATGATAGTTGTATGTTGGAGACTACTTGGTTCGTGTCCCAGCCAGGCTTTATATAGGGTCACTTGATTCGAGCATTTCCAAGTATGCACCGATGCAGGGTGATCAGGTGTTGTAATCTTGTTGTAAATTATACTGGATTCTCTGTCCTTGGGTGCTGGCGGAGATGTATGTATCCCATCAGTGCTCGTGGTAGGTTTTGATAAGCTGCCCGCAAGCCTGTATAGAGGTATTGTGTAATTGTGGGTTAGCGGGTGTTGTTAACTTTGTGTCTCTGACCTGGGACGACGGTCTTGAGTTAGGCAGAGTGCAAATGTCCCCTGTTCAGTACTCGTGGAGGGTTGTAATAAGCTGACAGTCTAACCTGTAAATGGTAATTGGTGTGGTTCTAGTGTTCGCTTATGGTGCTTTGGCGACGAATTAGCATACTTGATGTATTAACTTTGTTGAAGAATTATGGCAACCAATGTTCGATGGCGATTCTTAGTTCTTGCCTGGTCTTGTTTCTTTTGTAAGTTTGTTGTTGTTTATTATTACTGTTCTTGCTTAAATATTCTACCTAAGGGCCGTGATTGGTTGAGGATGATCCATTTTCTTTTAAGTAATAATGTAAATGTGGTGATGAGAGTGGGGCGAACCCTGTGTGTACTTCTTCCTGTTATATTTTGTGTAATGTATTTTCCTTGTAAATTATGGATCGCTGTCACCAGTTGTCATGGTACTCCAGGTTGGTCAAGTAGGCATTCTAACTCCCAGTGAGCTGTGAGTGTAACTATTTTGGATGGGTCCCTGGGTTTGAATAGGTTAGGTCCTTGTAGTGCTGCCCTTGTTTTTTATAGTTGTAAATGTAAACTTGTAACTTATTTGGAGTGAAAATATTTGTTCCTTGAAGGCACCTTAGGGTGTTTTTTTGTTTGGGTAATACTCAAATTTCTGCATTACGTGTGATTAGTTGGAAATTGCACTGTTAGGTTATGCGTGTGATCCCCGATTGTGACAAATAAGTACTTTTAATTAAGACCAGTGCGACTACCTTGGAACTTTTAAATAAGCCCTTCGGTGCCTAGTCACTACCTATCTTGAACTCTTAGTTGAGTCACGAAGTGATCTACTATTGAAATTTAATTCTGTGTCCAACCCCATATGTTTGTTTCTTGATGATAATCGTTGTTTTAAGGGGCCTAGCATCGAGATTATCGGCCCAACCCCATATGGTGAGCTGCATTGTCAGAAGTGACATTTGCTTAGGGTTCGAGTGACCGAACCTGGAGTACCTACCTTCGACAACGAAGGTCATAAACTACATCGGTGACGGTGGTCCTAGGTGGACTGGAGGACCCTATCCTGAGATGTTGTCTGGCGTGTTGCTGCTGTCTGGTGTATGTTTCAGCTGGATATAAGGGAGTTTCTCCTGTTTATATCTCCTTCCCTGGGAATACTGACGACCTGAGGCCTGGGTCAAAGGTGTTCTAATGGATCGTTGGCTACTTCCATCGGTGGGCGTTCCTTCCGACTACTGCTGGCGGTAGAGGTTGGTGATGTTCTGCCTTGCCTTGGTGTCCAGCTGTCATACTGCAACCGGCGTCTTCTTTGGTGAGGTGGAGCTTGTAACGATTGAAAATCGTTACCCTACATCGTTTCATTGGGGAAGCCTTCTGCCTTGCAAGACCTTGGATATCCTGACACGTACTGCCTGGGTGGCGACAATCTCGCTCCATTGTTCGAACGTTGGAAGCGAGCTTCGAGAATGATCTATGATTTGAATCAGCGGTATCAACGTTAGGTTCTGTGTGAAAGCTCACTATACCAACTTTGTGGTTTTCTATCTCTCTTTTGTATGACTTGAAAAGCCTAGGGACTTCCTTGCATCGGGTTGGCTAATCTGTGGTGCTGCAGACATTGTATTTTCATGAACACTGCCGGGGTGCTAGGTTAGCTAGCGTGCCTCACCCACTCCGTTCGTGACTGGCGCAGTGGACAGACGTAATGAACAAAGGTAGCGTACAAATTCAATAACATGCAGTGCCATATTCCAAGTAGAACTAAAGACAGTGTGAGAAAAACGTTTTACATTTAATTTATTAGGTTGATTTTCATGGTGTCATTTTGAACAGTTAATTTGATTGCTTGCTCGGCTAGCCTCGTGCCCAGGGCGAGGTACTGATCTTTTCTTTTGGTTATCCATTTGGTATTTCTTTTCTTTTGGTCGAGCTAATTTTAGTAATTTTGTTTTCCCCTTGTTCTGTGTCATTGTTTGTTTTCTCGGCCTCATTTTGTAAATTTTTGGCTCCCTTGTGGCATGGCGGTTAGACTGAGTTTGCAATCCATTTTATATGACACCATTGTTCAAGATCCAAAATAGGAAAGGTTATATTTTTGTTTGTACCATGTAATTACAATATGTGATATATTTATTTTCACCTTTGGAGGGGTAAATTCATCCTTTTGCTATTTTCTAAGTGGAGTGTGGGGGGTATGTTTTGTGGCTTGTAACCGGCTTCGGCCGCCATTAAGAAATAAGTTCTACTTCAAAGGTCGAGGCGGGCGGACGTAATCGGAGCTTGCTCCATTAATTTATTTTTGTTTTTCTTGCTATTCCTCATTGCAATATTTTATTAGACTTTGAGTCAAAATGATTATTAATTTCAATTACCTGTCCGGATAGTGTTTATTTCATTTAATTCTTAATTTTGTGTATTTAACTTGTATTTTGTCAAATCGTGCACATGTGTGTGCCTTTCATGACTGACTGTGATCAGCGTTCAAATGTTTCTATTGAAATACTCCACCCCAGTGTCGAGGGGATTTCAATTGCTTGTATTCTTGTTCAATTTGAATTCATTTCAGTTATTTCATTTTGGGATTTTATTATTTTCTCCTGGGGATTAAAGTTCGGCTAAGTTTGTTGCTCTCATGTTCATTATAAATTTATTTTGTTATTGTTTTTTCATGTCTACTTTCAAAGATTATATTAATTTCTGATTTGTAATGCCAGTTTTTCTTCGCGGGACCATGGTTCTGAGTAAAGAGCTCCCTTCCCTCTACAAGCTTGGCCTTGCATTGACCCCTCTAGTTTTATTTAACAGCGAACTGAAACTATGAAAAGGGTCGCAGTTCAGTATCTTGGTTCTTGACGAACGTTGAGGCCAAATGCTGGAATACAATTAACACCGGTTATCAGACAGATTCTACCCACTGGAGTGGCAAGACAAGGCTTGACCACTGCCGGAGGGAAGATGGCGTGAGAAAAGGGAACAGGCTTGGGGATGAATTCAAGATTAGGCAACAAAGGAATGAATCCAATAAAAATGCTATTATAATCTAACAAATTGAATTTGGAATACTTAATAACACTGTTTGTAACAGGGCAAGGAAGAGAATTACTGAAGGCTAAGGAATCTAAGATGGAAAAACAAACTAGCCTGGGTAATAAAAGAATTTAAACTTTAAATTATAAATAGGATTGTTGTGCTAAAGATAGGTTCTAACTCTAGCAAGGAAATATGCTGAAAGCATGAAAAATAAAACTAACAAAGGGATCACAGTCTTGCTTGCGCTAAAAGCAACCAAGAGTGTGGATAAACAGTTTGCAAATGAAATTAGCAAAGCAAGTTGCAACTACAACTTTATGCGATAATTCAAGGAAAATTGTTGATTAATAACCAAAAGTTCAAATAAATGGCTTTAATTATTAAGGCACAACAAAACTTACGGGGAGATATTTCAAAAAGCATTCTAAGATGCTGCAAAGAATGGAACAAATAAAGAATAGCTTGGCTACCCACCGAGAATGGACCTCGAAGCAAGAGATAGATTAAACGAGAAATAGACAAAGGCAAAGGGCTTCCGTGGCCACTTAAAGTTGTCACGCCAATGAGGCGATAAATAGGTGCAGAATTTTAGCAGCAACTGCAAATTCACAACTCATTTGTTGTGGTTGAGATGCCTCGTAGGTTAGGCAAAATAGAAGGCATGAATAGCCTAGATTAAGAAAGCAATAAAAAATACAAAAAGAGTTCTTAAAAAAGCTAAACAATGATTGAAGAGAGCGTAAAATACGAGAATTTGATTGCTCTTTAAAAGGTAGGCAAAGCAGTCTTTAACAAGAAATCCTATATACAACCAATGGGAAAAAAGAAGGCCAAAAAATTTAAAGTTTAGCTTAAAGGTGGCTAAATATACCTCTGGATTATTTACGCAGACCTTAATTAATGGTAAATTCAAAAAAGGGGAGAGGTCACTTCAGTGAAATCTCAAATTTACAAGAAGATAAAAAATATACAAAGGTTATTTACTTAAATATAATTGTTAATAAATGGGAAATTGGAAAGAAGAATGGGGTTTGTTTTGAGTTTGTTTGCGCGCGTGGTTTGAGTACCCAGCACATATGGTTCACACTGAAAACCAATATATCGAAGCACACGGAAAAGTCACTATTGAGTTTTATATTGTTTGTTCAGATTTAGTAATTAGCTGTAGTTCAATGTTATTGAGTTTTTGATACGTTTGCCAATGTACCTTTGCACAATTCAGTCTCTATTGCTTGATTCGAAATGTCACGAGTTGTAAGTATCGTCAAATGGGGCTAGTAGAAAGATCACTCTGTGAAATTAGGAATAGCTTGATAGAGTTTCAAAAACCAGTGGAAAATCTCTCGAAGAGGCAAAGCCTGACTTTCAAATTGCTACAGGCTTAGTAGCATAATTCCCACGTTGGGAGAAAAAGTATCCCCTTTTTCACAGATTAGCAATGGAAAGTTTTCATTGGCTTCAATCGCTAGCTTACTTCAGCTATAGCAAAGAAATGTAAGAGTTCCCTCGTTGAAAGCCGTTAGTGATTATAACCGTCATGTTAAGTTCAATTTTTTGCGGATATGGTTATTTAAAATTTTCATATTATGAATATTCATACAGGTTTCATAAAATGGTTGACAGAAACACTGAGTATTGTACTTATTTTGTCATCGTTGGTTAATACAGATTTTCACGGTCAGCCGTTAAAAACGTTTTATGTCTTGGCGACTATTTGATAGTACAAATGAAGTCGCTGTTGGTGTTGACAAAGATGGGAAGAAAAACGTGGACAAAGAAGGATATCCAAAAAGTAGTAACAACTATTAAAAACTATCATAAGCTGTATATTCAGGAGAATATACCACACACGGGGGTACATGACCGCGTTGTCACAGCCCCAAAACTGAGGAACCATCCGTACTCAAGGCTCATGTCAGTTGCTCGTCTCTTTTCCAAAGTACAACATCGTGCAGTAATGGAATTTCTTCTCTCAACTAATAGGAAGCCTTCTCCAATTTTTGAAGGGTACAGATACCAGCAGCATCGCAAAACTGGAAATGCTATCCACAGGGTGTGTGTTCAGGAGCGGCCGGTGAAACGTATGGGTGCATTAAAAACTAGCACCAGAATGAAGTCACTGGAAATACTCCTTGTCTGTGCATTCCAAATGTGGCCGAGACAGAAAACCACCTCGAACACATCTGTACTCAGTTTTACTCCACGAGACTGAGTGTACCCCGTTCCAGCCCTCAGACCAGAATTAAATTTCTTGGCAGAGCTGGGAATCGAACCCGGACCTCCGGGCTGACAGCCAAGAGTACTACCCACTATACCACGAGGTGATATTTTGCCAACATATACGGAGTTCCACAGCGATCGTAGACTTCAGTTCATATAGCCGCAATCTGCCGGGATTGCAAAATAATAGCCTATAGGCTACGCAATAGGAAACGGGTTGTGGAATTTTCATGTTACACAGCTAAGACAATCATGGCAAGTTTCAAGGATCTATTAACAGCTTCTCATTGCCGTACTTGGTTATGTTGGTCCCTTCCTCTTTTACTCTTAATTGCCAAACGTCAGGACCGGAGACTTAGCGCAGGGAATGTAGTCCTCGCCAGAAAGAATCGCAGCTGCCTCTAGTCTCGTGCAGGCAATTCTCAAAAATAGATGCCCTTGTTTCCTTTGAGGGACTTGGTCATTTAGCCCCGTGTACTTGGCTGTGTGTAGAATTTGTCTGATAATCTGTGTCAGAGTGGTGTCTGTATAAGTGTGTGTATTAGTAACTCATTTGGGGATTAGTAACCATTTCCGCATTTACCTGGAGTGGAAGTTGGAAACCATAGAAAACCAATTCCAGGATGGCTGAGATGGGAATGGAACCCGCTTCTTCTCAGTTTTGCCTCACCGGGCTGAGTGTAACCAGCTGCAGCCCTCAGACCAGAATTAAATTTCTTGCCAGAGCTGGAGATTGAACCCGGACCTTCGGGGTGACAGCCAAGAACGCTAGCCCCTACACCTGAGATGGACTACTCACAATATAGAGCACAGGTGATTATTTATTTATGTCCGCCTCGTTCCGTAGTGGCTAGCTTTCTTGGCTGTCACCACAGAGGCCCGGATTCCATTGCTGGGTCTGTCAACAAATTTAATTCTGGTCTGAGGACTGCAGCTGGGTACACTCAGGCTCGTGAGACAACATTGAGAAGACTTCTACTTCTACTTCGACTTCGACTTCGACTTCTACCTCAGCTATCCTGGAAGTGGTTTTCCGTGGTTTCCCATTTCTACACCAGGCAAATGCCGGGATGGTACTGCCCCGAAAAATGAATTATTTGGGACTTAAATGAAAATATTTTCCAAGCCCATGACAGTTTAACATGGCAATATAAATGCTGGAACTTGACGCAAACGAGTCGTGTTAGCGAGGAGCAAGGCAGGGAGATTCCGATCACGTGATATGTTGCGCAACAGAAGCTTCTAGAAGGTTGAAATCGACCTAGCAACAGTGAATATGCTTAGGAATATTATAATTATTGTTATAATTTATGTCATTGGACATAAGCCCCCAGCCAATGAGGAGTGCTCTTCAACACGAATGTACCCAAAAGAGATGGGTTATGCCCTAATCCTGAAATAAATTACATAAGATTAATAAAACACTAGGATGACCAGTTTCGATCGTCAAGCGATCATCATCAGATCCATTACACTTAGGCTACAAAATCTATGTTTGAAATACAGGTGAAAATATTTACAATATGTACAATTATTTAGTTGCAGTAAGCCTCCGTGGCTTAGGCGGCAGCACGCCGGCCTCTCACCGCTGGGTCCGTGGTTCAAATCCCGGTCACTCCATGTGAGATCCGTGCTGGACAAAACGGAGGCAGACAGGTTTTTCTCCGGGTACTCCGGTTTTCCCTGTCATAATTTCATTCCAGCAACACTCTCCACTATCATTTCATTTCATCTGTCATTCATTTAATCATTGCTCCAGAGGAGTGCGTCAGGCCTCGGCAGCCGGCACAGTTCATATCCTCGCCGCTAGATGGGGGCTTCATTCATTCCATTCCTGACCCGGTCGGAGACTGGAAGCAGGCTGTGGATTTTCATTTTTATTTAGTTGCAGTATTGGTACTGCAACTGTCAGTGTATGCTAAATGCAGTATATATGTTAGGTGAAATGCTAAATGGTGATAGCTATCCGGAGATTGTACTTTAGAGAGATTACATGGTTGTAAACTATGGTTAAACTATAAAATTTTAGGCTAACTACTTATCTGATTGTCTTCCGTACTACAGCTATTCGCAGTTTTCGTGCTCACTGGATCTCACTGTGCGGTCGACTGCGGTGGTTATCTTAACGACTGGTTTTTCCTGCCTTCTCCCCCCTGTCCCTACGTGCTGTGGGGAGTGATAGCGATGTGTTTATGTGAGGTGTTGCCAACCTAGATAAGATGTATGTTATTGAATGAGGTGGGTCTACAACTATTAAAGACCGTGGATTAGCCCTCGCCACGCGTGGAGCATAACCCATTCGAACTAAGCGTTGACGGTCTTAAGAGGACGTCCCGGCACCTTTAATACTGCCGCGGATATGGGCCTTGGTTTATTGCAGAAGAAAAGTACATCGTACACCTGATCCAGATAACATTTACCTATTAAAACCCCCTAATTTCCCCCCTTTTTTATCTAGCTTGGCTGTGTCGCTAAATTGTGTTTTGTTTCCGACAGGGTGTGTTTTTTAGTAGCGTGAAGAGGGGTGAGCTCTCCATGAACGTGTGTTCATTTAGATTGTTGGGATTGTTTCGTTTGGCTAGGTGTATCTCGATTGCTTCCTTTATGTCAAGAGCTCTGCCTTTCGATTCGTGATGGATTATTTTAAGGTCCGACTCTATGTTGGTAAAGCTGTGCCCTGCGTCACACATATGTTCGCGCACGGCTGAATGTTTTCCGTATCTTATCGCATTCCTATGTTCATTATAACGTGTGTCTACTCGCCTTCCGCTCTGCCCGATGTAATTAGCTTGACAATCGGTGTCTTGGCACGTTATAGAATATACCCCTGACCTTGAATACGGGTCACGTTTATTTAGATTACTATTTAGGAGGTGCCTAGCGGTTGTGTTTTTCGTCGTGAAAGCTATCTTTATGCCTTGTTTTTGAATAGGTTAGTGATTTTATATGTATTCGCATTCACATAGTTGAAACGCGCAAATTTTTTCTCATTACTGTCTGGTTTGGGATTCGTTTTATCTTTATTTTTATGTTTGGCTATAATTTGATTTATTTTGCTTGGCGAGAAGTTGTTTTCCTTTGCTATTTGCATAATAGTTCTTATTTCCTTATTATAGTTGTCTTTTGACATGGGTATGTTTAAAGCCCTGTGCTCCATTGAATTGAAACCCGCTAGTTTGTGCGTACTGGGGTGATTAGACTGATTGTCGATTGCATGCGAGGTTTGTGTTGCTTTCCGGAATATGGAATATGAAAGGTCGTTGTCTTTACGTTCAATAGTTATATCGAGATAATTTATTTTCCGGTCTATTTCGGATTCCTTAGTGAATTTGATAGAGTGGTGAAGGCTATTAATGGATTGGAGAATTGTTTCTTCGCTTGTTAGTTCAGTATCGTAGATGCAAATTACATCATCTACGTATCTTTTCCATATTACTATTCCCTTTGTTGAAGTCTTTTCTAAGAACGCATTTTCTAGTGCATTGATGAAGATGTCAGCGATTAACCCACTTAGTGGCGATCCCATTGCAAAGCACTAAACTCTTGTTTACTAAGGCAACACTGAAAATATGGCTTCAAACACCACAATGTGAGGAGTGCTCTTATGGAAGACGGAAATATATTCAACTTTATTATTTGGAGAATTTATGCATTTAGGCCCCAAGAAGGATATTTTATTAATTGGTAATGAGAAGAATATTAAAGGAAAATATTACAGAGACTTTAAAAGGAGCTGAAAGGTCTCATTACGCAGTAATAAGCATTGGTAAAGTGCGAGTTAAATTTATGGAGGGAGTCAAATATGGCCGCCGAAATTACGACTTGGAGAGGGAGACCCAAGCATCGAGATTCTTTATCCTACAGACTTCGAAGAGTGTAGATGTGTTTACCGCGTTAACCGAAATCCCGAAGGTTATCCGAGTACGGTAGTGAGGCCACCCGTGCAGACAGCGCGATCGCCGGGAAAAATATAGGAGATCCCGAGCTCTGAAACTAGCCGAAGTTTGCAAGTTTTTGATATTGCATTAACTCAGTAGTAATTGACAATAGACTTCTGCCAATTGTATAAGCAGACAGTACAAACTGTATTTGAGTATTTACTGAAATTTAAGCGTCATAACTTGTATAGTTTCGCTGTCATAAACTTTTTAAAAGTGACATAGGAAAGTGTTGGACGCAGAAGCTAAAAGCATTTTAGTTGAAACGAGACAGCAGTGAACACAAACCAAGTGAGTAACAGTGTCTTTACTTACACATTGGAGCAGTATATAAACATTTTCACTATGACTGCTAATATTCATCAGGACTTGTTGCTCGATATTTATCACGATATTGCGATGAAGAGATAAGAACATTATGCGCGAGGGACATATTTGAAGCAGAGATTTAGATACAATATGGAGCTTCGTTAATCAGAATACTTCAGAATGTAGACGTTATGTACACTTACATTTTGTGCATTCACGTCATTTCACGAACTTTATATAACAATTACGAGCTCAAGAAATATTTCTTTCACCATCTATATGAATATTTCTACGATAATTATTCTACGATGACACTGAACTATATCCATGACGGAGAAAGAAGATACAACATAAGAAGATTTGTCAAGATGCCCAGGGAAAATCCCGGCAACCCAGAAGAATTATGCCAGAAGGATATCGTTCCATGCCAGACGGAGGTTGGTGATTACCGGAGAGGAAACGTCTTTCCTTATCCTAGATCGCTGGTCCGAGGAAAAGAACTGAGATCCAACTCAGTATCTTGGATTGAGGAACACCGAAGTATTTTCCCAAAATACTTAAATAGATCTTCTCGATATCGTCTGATAAAGTAGCAGTGTTATTTACTTTTATATTGAGAGCTATTGAGTGACATTCTGAGCAAACGTTTTACTCCATATTTTATGTATTCCATTTTTCGACATATTTATTCTTCATGTGTGTAACATGACTTTATTCTACAAGATCAATGGAGATGATCGTCTTTCATCATTTTTTACAATTATATTCTACGGATCAGTTTCTCAACTGACATATTTATTTGTTTAAGGAATCAGTATTCCTTATTTAAGACCAGTCATTTTAACTTTCGACGTTTTGAATTTTATTTTGAGTTAAGGCTGTAGACATGTATTCACAGATGCCAATTAAATTCTTTTAAAGTAATTTAATTTGGGCACGCCTCATTGTAAAGAAATCATCAAAAACAGAAGAAACCACGAATGATATTGTTATATCACCATAATTACTATGAACTTAACGTCACTCTGACAAGAAATATTTGTCAGGATATGATAGAAGTCATACTCATAGACATTCGGTGTAACGAATGGAGACACATTGCGGAATTTACAATCCTTACTTTATTTGTGAAAGCTAAAAGCTTTAATCATTTAATTGTATTTGGAAATAATTTTATAGAAGATAATTTTTATCTTACGACAGGGATTCGAAGCTGGTTTACCCTAGTCAAAATTGAAGTCTAACGGACATGACAAATAACATGTGATTATTTATACACTATATGTGGTAGTGGTCACGTCGTATTGTGGACCTGACGTGTAATTTAAAGCTAGATTAGAAAGGTGGACGTAATAGTATTTATAGCCTATTTTCAATTTTGAAAAATAGGCTTATGAGATCACCTTTTGTCCGTGTGTGTGTGCGAGTGTGTGTGTGTGTGTGCGTATGTGTGTGTGTGTGAGGAGTGTGTGTGTGTGTGTCCCTAATAAAATCTAAACGACTGGAGCGATTTCAATGAAACTCGGAAAGTTCATAGCACTATTCCGAGCAACCCCGACCGTGCCCTTTAAATTTTGTTACGTCTCACCAATTCAACATGGCGGTTGTGCGAAATATTTCACCAGCATTCAATATCTCCGAAAATATTACCTATATCACCCTGGAATTTTGTATGGTGACATAGGGAACTAGTAAAATTTCACTTATGTGACCTTTGAAAACCTGGTAACTACGAAACCAACATGGCGGCCAAGCGAATTTGCGACATTTAAATAGACATTTCTCACGAGTTAACCAACCAAACGCAATGGAACTTGGTACAGTATATGTTTATACACATTGTAATGCACCGAGATCTAACTTCGTTCAATTGTTTACATAATCTCAATATGGCGGCTGTGCGAAATATTTCACCGGCATTCTATATCTCTGAAACTATTACCGGTATCACCTTGAAATTTTGCACGGAGATAAAGGGCACTACTAGAAGTTCATCTATGAGACTTTCAAAAACCGGTTAACTACAAAACGAACATGGCGGCCAAGCGAATTTGAAAATTTTAAATAGACCTCTCTCGCGATTTAATGTTCCAAACGCAATGAAATCAGGTACAGGAAATGTTTATACACATTATAATGCACTGGTATCTAATTTAGGTCAATTATTTACATAACCTTAAGATGGCGGCTGTGCGAATTTTTAAAATAAGTTTTTGTTTCTTGTGTCGTAATCATGCGATCGAAATGAAAGTTTGAATAATGAACCTACGCAATAATGTTCCTTTAAAGGTACATGACTCTAAAGCCTGTACATATAACAATCCAGCATGGCGACCATCCGAAATATTTAGACGGTTCTCAATATCTACGAATCTATTACAGCAATCAAACTGAATTTTTAATGTTCATAGGGGCTATGGACATACGTTCACCTATAGGACTTTCAATAACCTGGTGGTTACAAATCCAACATGGCGGTGGAGCGAAGTATACATATTCACATGGTCGTTTCTCTCAATTTAACCATCCGAGTGCAGTGACACTTGGTACAGTAAATCCTTATACAAATGTTAATCCACTGGCATCTAATGTTTTTCAATTGTTTCCATAACCACAAGATGGCATTTGTGCGAAATTTTAAAATCTCGTTTTTACTTCTTGTGTACTAATCATGCGATTGAATTTTGAATACTACACGTAAACAATAACCTTCATGTAACAGTACATAACTCTAAGCCCTACATATATAAAAGTCCAACATGGCGACCACCCGAAATATTTAGACGGTTCTCAATATCTACGAATCTATTACAGCTATCAAACTGAAATTTAGTATGTTGATAGGGGCAATTAACATTAGTAGTTTATATGAAAATAGGATGTATAGTTCTTCACGGAACTACTTGTTATTAATTGGGTATGCAACACTACGGTGGACATTTAAGTATCTTTTTGTGAAGTAAACTTATTGAGGTCATACTCGACATTTCTAAGGTCGTTCGTTATTTACAGGAAGTTTCTTTCAATAACTGAAGGAAGAGTTCAATATGCCAGCGATTGAGTGATACAATGCTGAAGATAATGCCAGTAATTTAAATGCAATTCCTACAGAAGAGATGTTGGTAACAATGACTGTGTTAAGAATTGTCCAACATAGTGGATGTGATTTTAATACCATATATTGTGGATATATGAGGTTGTGGGGGGATGTGTGTACTCATGCGAAGTTTTTACCGCATTGGAGGGAAGTTATTGAATTATAGTACTTTTGGAAAGATCAAGGCATTAATAGAAGATGAGTCATTGTGTGAGAACTCCTATACTTGTTAGATTTACGACTTTAGCAGGAATGACAAGAGCGTTGATAAGCGGAAAACAATTAGAGAAACAATTGTCTACTTTATGTTCACTAATACCTTTATTAACTTTTATTAACACGGAGTTGAGTACTTACGTGCAATTGACCTTTGGTGGTTGAACTCATTTGACTGATATTGTCCATTAAACTAATTACGACAAAGTGTGTGCAGTATATAAGAACATTGATAAATGTTCAAGAAAGTATATGTGAAGATCACATTGTATATTGATGAAAGAGAAGTGTATTTGTTGAAAGAGAGCTACGACTCTACTTTATAACGTTCAACATAACGATTCAGTTTTTGTAAATATTTTCACAATTATTTAGTTAGGGAAATATTTTTTATAATAATTATTTGTTCGATGTTTTTGGATTTATAGTGTATTTCTGAATGAATGTTTTTAGAACGAGTGCTTTTAAATGTTGTTAAGAATGATTGAACAACCCTATGGGTCATGAACCATAGAGGAGTGTGCATGAATGTTAGCGTTAAAATCTGAAAGTGATTGTTTGAAAGGTGCGTGAGGTATTAAGAATTTTATAAAGAGAGAATGTAAATTTAACACGGAGACTGTTCGCTTCATAGCGCGGCCACAGTAAATCTTTCAAGGCCAGTCTATTATATAATGGGGACCGTTGTTGTCAGTCCACCGCCTTCTTCAGTGAGACAGCCGCACGGCTGATCGAGAATGTGTGTCATTTTCTGAATGAGAGCGGGTAGCCAGGTGTGTTACGAGAAGGGTGCCGGTTTTAGGTAGATTTCTTTAGAAAGCTAACTATTGCAATGGGTCCCATGTTTCGACTTCCGGAAAATTTCGACATATCTTCGCGTTTCACATCCCCCAGACCCCAAAACCACCGTCAGTTCAAAAGTTTATATATAATTTATGTATATATGTATCTATCTATATATATATATATATATATATATATATATATATATATATCAGTTTCTTGTGGACACGATAACTGCCGTAATTTTGCACCAATCACTTTGATTTTTTTACAAAATATGTATCCATATAAAATCTCGGTCGAGTTCGTTAATGGGCAAAATCGGTCAAAGGGGGTAAAAATGGGGGGCTTTTTTCGAAAAAGTGAAATATCGCTATAACTCTCTTAATACATGAAATATCGAATCCCTTCAAAGTTCATAATATGTGTCGGATAAGTGCCAAAAATTTATGTCAAATAAGTTTTTTGATAGCACCAACCATTGACCAAAGGGGTGGGAAAAAGTGGGTTTTTCGGGAAACATTAATCATATCTCTGTTAATAGGCACAATATCAAAACCGCACAAAATGGACAATATTCCTCCAATAATTACCTAAAACTTTTGTCTGAAAGAATTTTTGATATGACCCACCATTACGCCACGGGGTGAACAAAATGATTTAAATTATAAGAAAATGCCATGTGCCAAGAGAGGTTGCCATGACAACTTTACTTTTAATTGATAAGGATGACCATCAGCAGTTGCTATGACAACGCCACTGCACGAGATCACATTCAGTTTTCATATGTCAGTGGGAAGCGACTTCGGTATCGGAACTGGTAGCATGCTGAACTTCTATGCCCAAGGTCGCGGGTTCAAACCCGGCTGAAGTCGTCGGATTTACTAAGAGCGCTAAAAAAACTGAGTTTGCTTTCCTTCGGAGGGGAAGTTCCAACGTTCGTTGCGAGTTGCTGATTGAGGTGGCATCTAGTAGCCAAGTTCACAGCTAGGTGTCGTTGACGGAAGTATTTTAGGTAGATTTCATTAGAAAGCTAACTATTGCAATGGGTACCATGTTTCAATTTCCGGAAAATTTCGACATATCTTCGCGTTTCACATCCCCCAGACCCCAAAACCACCGTCAGTTCAAAAGTTTATATATAATTTATGTAATACAAGCTGTACCCGGCATGCGTTGCAATGCCAATCAAAGAAAGTGTTGGCGTTGAAATTCTGTTTCTTGAAGTGCTTTTGGATACACAACATGTTAACTGCCTCTAAGCTATCATAAAATGGATTTTCTAATTTAGAACCATTCGTGGGAGCGTGCACAACAACTTTCAAAAAGTTTCATCGCTGTCACTCATTTGTTGAATCTAATCGTACCCTACCTATTGTGAAATGGATTTACTAAGTCGAAACCCTTCCCTGGCGTGTACACAATGACTCATCAATGATTCATCGCAATCGGATGAATGGTATATGCACGTATAGGGGTTTTTGTTTAAACGATTCGTGCGCTGTCACTAATTTGTTGAATCTACTCGTGCGCTACCTATTGAGAAATGTATTACTAAGTCGAAGCCCTTCCCTGGCGTGTACACAATAACTCATCAAGGTTTCATCGCAATCGAAGAATGTTATATGAACGCAATAGGGAATTTTGTTGAAACGCTTCGCGCGTCGTCACCCATTTGTTGCATCTACTCTTGCGCTACTTATTGTGAAATGGATTTACTAAGTCCCCTTCCCTGGCGGGTACAAAATAACTGATCAATGTTTCATCGCAATCGGATGAATAGTATATGAACGCATACCTGATTTTGTTTAAACGATTCGCACTCCGTCACTCATTTGTTGAATCTACTCTTGCGCTACCTACTGTAAAATGTATTTACTAAGTTTGAAACCGTCACGTAAGTGTCCACAACATCTCACCCTAGTTTCATCGCTATCGTCGTTCATTTGTCGAATCTACTCGTGTGCTACCTACTGTGAAATGTATTTACTAAGCCAGAAACCTTCCTTGGAGTGTCAACCATATTTCACCCAAGTTTCACCGCTAACGGCAGAATGGTATATGACCTTATACGGGACTTTGTTGAAACGCTTCGCGCGTCGTCCCTCATTTGTTGAATCAACTTGTGCGCTGCATATTGTATAGGGGATTTACTAAGCCAGAAATTTTCCATGACGTGTACACAACATCTCACCCAAGTTTCATAGGTACGGACGAATGGTACATGTATGCATACGGGACTTGGTTGAAACGCTTCGCGTGTCGTCGCTCATTTGTTGATTCTACTCTTGCGCTACATATTGTAATATGGATGTACTCAGCCAGAAACCTTCCCTGGAGTGTACACAACATCTCACCCAAGTTTCATCGCAATCGGATGAATGGTATGTGAACGTATACGGGACGTTGTCGAAACGCTTCGCGCGGAGTCACTCATTTGTTGAACATAAACGTGCGCTTCGTATTGTAAAATGGATTTACTTAGCCAGAAACCTTTCCTGGAGTGTACACAACAATTCACCAAACATTTATCACTATCAGACGAATGGTATATGACTTTATACGGGACTTTGTTGAAACGCTTCGCGTGTCATCGCTCATTTGTTGAATCTACTGGTGCGCTACCTATTGTAAAATGTATGTACTAAGCCAGAAACCTTCCCTGGAGTGTACACAGCATCTCACCCAAGTTCCATCGCTATCGGATGAATGGTATATGAAATTAAATGGGACTTTGTTAAAACGCTTCGCGCGCCGTTGCTCATTTGTTGATTCTACTCGTGCTCTACCTATTTTTAAAGGGATTTACTAAGCTAGAAACCTTCCCTGGAGTGCACACAAAATCTCAGCCCAGTTTCATCGCTATCGGACGAATGGTATATGAACGCAAACGTGACTTTTTTGAAATGCTTCGCGCGTCGTAGCTCATTTGTTGAATCTAATCGTGCGCTGCCTATTGTAAAGTGGATGTACTAAGCCAGAAAATTTCCCTGCAGTGTACACAACATTTTACGCAAGTTTCATAGCTATCGGACGAATGGTATATGAATGCATTCGGGACTTTGTTGAAATGCTTCGCGCATCGTCGCTCATTTGTTGAATCTACGCGTGCGCTACCTATTGTAAAATGGATTTACTAAGTCAGAAACCATCCTTGGAGTGTACTCAACATCTCACCAAAGTTTCATCGCAATCGGACGAATGGTATATGAACACATACGGGACTTAGTGGAAATGCTTCGCGCATCGTCGCTCATTTGTTGAATCTACGCGTGCGCTACCTATTGTAAAATGGATTTACTAAGTCAGAAACCTTCCTTGGAGTGTACTCAACATCTCACCCAAGTTTCATCGCTATCGGACGAATGGTATATGAACACATACGGGACTTTGTTGAAATGCTTCGCGCATCGTCGCTCATTTGTTTAATCTACGCGTGCGCTACCTATTGTAAAATGGATTTACTAAGTCAGAAACCTTCCTTGGAGTGTACTCAACATCTCACCTAAGTTTCATCGCTATCGGACGAATGGTATATGAACACATACGGGACTTTGTTGAAATGCTTCGCGCATCGTCGCTCATTTGTTGAATCTACGCGTGCGCTACCTATTGTAAAATGGATTTACTAAGTCAGAAACCATCCTTGGAGTGTACTCAACATCTCACCCAAGTTTCATCGCAATCGGACGAATGGTATATGAACATATACGGGACTTTGTTGAAATGCTTCGCGCATCGTCGCTCATTTGTTGAATCTACGCGTGCGCTACCTATTGTAAAATGGATTTACTAAGTCAGAAACCTTCCTTGGAGTGTACTCAACATCTCACCCAAGTTTCATCGCTATCGGACGAATGGTATATGAACACATACGGGACTTTGTTGAAATGCTTCGCGCATCGTCGCTCATTTGTTGAATCTACGCGTGCGCTACCTATTGTAAAATGGATTCCCTAAGTCAGAAACCATCCTTGGAGTGTACTCAACATCTCACCCAAGTTTCATCGCAATCGGTTGAGTGGTATATGAATGCATAGGAGACATACACACCCACAGACAAACTATCACGTAAGATTGATTTTTATATATATAGATAGATATGTATATATGTATATCAGTTTCTTGTGGACACGATAACTGCCGTAATTTTGCACCAATCACTTTGAATTTTTTACCGAATATGTATACCCATAAAATCTCGGACGAGTTCGTTACTGGGCTAAATCGGTCGAAGGGGATGAAAATGGGGGACTTTTTTTTCGAAAAATGAAATATTGCTATAACTCTCTTAATATGTGAAATATCGAATCCGTTCAAAGTTCATACTATGTGTCGGATAAAGCTCAGAAATTTATGTTTGAAACGTTTTTTGATAGCACCAACCATTGACCAAAGGGGTGGGAAAAAGTGTTTTTTTCGGGAAACATTAATCATATCTCTGTTAATAGGCACAATATCAAAACCGTACAAAATGGACAATATTCCTCTAATAATTACCTAAAACGTTTGTCTGAAAGAATTTTTGATATGAGCCACCATTGCGCCAAGGGATGAGAAAAATGATTTCGGAATTATAAGAAAATGCCAAGAGCTATCAGTGGTTGACATGGCAACACTACTAAATTGATGAGGGATGAGCCATCAGACGTTGCCATGACATCTGACTAAGTGTGAAGCGGCTTCGGTGACGTAACTGGTAGCATGCTGAACTTCTATGCCCAAGGTCGCGGGTTCAAAGCCGGCCAAAGTCGTCGGATTTTCTAAGAGCGCTAAAAATCCCTCAGTAAGCTTTCCTTTGGAGGGAAAGTTTCAACGTTCGTTGCGAGTTGCTGATTGAGGTGGCATCTAGTAGCCAAGTTCACAGCTAGGTGGCGTTGACGTTAGTATCTGGTAGCAACATTAGGAACTACTGCTTGAAATTTAGCGTCTGCATTCCTTACCTGAATTACAGACTAATACAGCTATCACAATTCACACCGTTTATCAGACAGATTCTACACTCACCCAAAGTACACGGGGTTATATGACCGCGTTGTCGCAGCCCCTAAACTGAGGAACCAACCAACATCTCTGCGGGAGATATAATTTTGCGTGAAGAAGTAACAGACCGTTACATAGTTACACATCAGTGTCGAAACCTTGCATAAGGACAGTGTGACCACAAGTATAACAAGTAGTTCCGTGAAGAACAGTACAGCCTATTTTCATATATCCTGCTCATGTTAATTGCCTCTATCAACATACAAAATTTCAGTTTAATTGCTGTAACAGATTCGTAGATATTGAGAACCGTCTAAATATTTCAGATGGTCGCCAGGTTGGATTTTTATTTTTGTACTATTATATTAAGATTATTTTGTAAGTGTGGTATTCAAACTTAAATCGCATGATTAGAACACAAGAAGTAAAAACGAGATTTTAAAATTACGCACAGCAGCCATCTTGTGATTATGCAAACAATTGAAATAAATTAGATGCCAGTGGATCAACATTTGTGTAAGCATTTAAAACGTGCAACGTTTCACGGCACTCGGATAGTTAATTCGTGAGAAACGTCCATTTAAATATTTATACTTCGCGTCGCCGCCATGTTGGATTCGTGCTCACCAGGTTACTGAATGTCCTATAGGTGAACATATGTTCATAGTCTCTATGAACATAAAAATTTCAGTTTGGTTGCTGTAAAAGATTCATATATATTGAGGACCGTCTAAATATTACGGAAGCTTGCTATTTAGGATTGTTATATGTATAGGCCATAGAGTTATGTACCATTCAAGGTCACTTATTGCCTAGGTTCATTATTCAAACTTTCACTTCGATCGCATGATTACGACACAAGAAATAAAAACTTAATTTTAAAATTTCGCACAGCCGCCATCTTGAGGTTATGTAAACAATTGAATTAAATTAGATGGCAGTACATTACAATCTGCAAAATCATTTACTGTACCACATTTCACTGCGCTCAGAGAGTTAACTCACGAGAAAAGTCTATTAAAATATTTCAAATTCGCTTGGTCACCATGTTCGTTTTGTACTTTACAGGTTTATGAATTATACATAGGTAAACTTGTATCAGTACCCTTTATCACTGTACAAAATTGCAGGGTGATATCTGTAATAGTTTCGGGGATATAGAATGTCAGTGAAATATTTCGCACAGCCGCCATTTTGAGGTTATGTAAACAATTGAACTAAATTAGACTCCAGTGCATTGCAATGTGTATAAATATTTGCTGTACCAAGTTTCATTACGTTTGGATAGTTAAATCGCGAGAAAAGTCCATTTAAATGTTTCCACTTCGCTTGGCCGCCATGTTGGTTATGTAGTAACCAGGTTTTTGAAAGTTTCATAGGTGAACTTCTAGTAGTACCCTTTATCACCGTACACAATTTCAGGGCGATATCCGTTATAGTTTCGGAGATACTGAATGCTAGTGAAATATTTCGCACAGCCGCCATGTTGGATTGGTGAGACGTAACAAAATTCGATGGGCACGGTCGACGTCGCCGGGAATAGTGCTATGAACTTACCGAGTTTCACTGAAATCGCTCCAGCCGTTTAGATTTTATTAGGGGGGGACACACACACACCTCACACACACACACACACACACGCACACACACATGGACAAAAGGTGATCTCATAAGCCTATTTTTTCAAAATTGAAAATAGGCTAAAAATGGACTCCAAATGACGAGAAGGTTACCGTCCCCGTAAGACAATAAAATGTTAAAAATATGTTTAAAATGAAGAAAAACAAAGTTAATTAATCTCCAATTATAAAATACTTTCACGCGATAAATGAGGTCTGATCCTTCTACGAAAACCTGCATATTCTGCCTATTTTCGCCTATCTCCAAGTTTGTCCGGTGAAATCTACCTCCGCCTTCCGGCGTGCCGAGAGGACTTTTTTTTATAGCTCTTCAAGAAGGTTGGCATAAAGATATTTGTCTTAAACGTTTTAAATACTTCTAGCAGGCTAAGGCCAGCCGAAATTTGTTGCTATTTAACTGACAGCACAGTAAATTCAATAGCGTATTAGTTGTAGTAGAGGAGTGTGTATGAATGTGTGTAATTAATTTGTTAATTAATTGTTGTAATTTATTGTTTATATTAGTCTTAGTTGACCTTTGTTATAATAAATTTACTCAGTTCATTTTTCGTTGTTGTCTTCGAGTGATTTATTTTAAATATAACTAGCTGAAGTACCCGTGCTTCGCTACGCGGCATAAATAAATTAAAATGTGAAGGTGACAGTTAAAACAGGGGATAGGCGAGTGCTGCGCAGAGGGATATTAAGGATGGAACATTTTGTCCAACTACACCGCTCGGCGTTGACCGTGTTTTATAGCAAAAATTTAGGTTTTACTCGCTAACCGTTGGAGATACCTTTCGGATAGAAAATGTAATTTTAAACCTCGTATATGCCATCAAAAGTTTGCTATTTCTTAGCGTTCCCTTTTTATTTGAAATGGAAGTATGAAAGTTTGAAACCAAAGCAAGTAGTGACGTCACTAAAATGGTCACCATCTTTAAATAGTACAAAGTATTGAAATCAAAAGTAGCCTATATGTTAACCAGGTAAATCAGCTACTTCCATGTAAAATTCATTTAAATCGAACCAGTGGTACTTGCGTGATTGAGTAATACACAGACACACACCATCTCATTTTTAGCCTCGTTTCGCTCGCGTCATAGTCGTGTCATATTGTTATTCAATAAAATGCAGGTTTAACCCCGTTAACACCCCTTAAGAACCTAAATATCGAAAAATCCCTCCTTAGTAGACGTTTTCGACACACAACAAACTTATCCCCAAAATATCATTCTTCTAACTTTAATAGTTTTGGTTGGTCGATGAGAGTGAACGTCCAAAAATCCTTCCTTAGTGGACGTTTTTCTTCCAGAATTTCACCCCTCCCCATAGGCTCCTTAAATTGGATTTATGAAAAAACGGTCGAACACCTATTTATTTTATTTATTTATTTTTAAGCTGATTGATTTCCTCCGAGTTTCAAACTCCTCGCCTATGTCGATTAAGAGATACACGCTCCGTTAGGAATCTTTAAACCCCCACTTTTCATCCCTTTCACCTCATAATATACACCACATCGAAAAACCATTAGACATGTGTCAACTTATTTTTAATGATTAGTATGCCAAGTATCACATCCCCAAATGAAACCACTCGTGAGATATTGTTATTCAATGAAATGCACGTTTACCCCTTAACACCTCTTTAGAACCTGAATATCCAAAACTCTTTCCTTAGTGGACGTTTTCGACATACAACGAACATATCCCCAAAATTTCATGTTCCTAACTTCAATAATTTTGGCTGGGCGATGATGAGTGAGTGAGTCAGTCAGGACATTTTCTTTCATTTATTTTTGAGAATTTCACCCCTCCCCATGAACCCCATAAATTGGATTTATGAAAACAAAAAACGGTCGAACACCTATTAACATATTTAAAGCTGTTTTTCCACCTGAGTTTGATGAGTGAGTAAGTGATTCAATCAGTTAGGACACTTTCTTTCCTGTTTTTTTTTTCAGAATTTCACCCCTCCCCATGGGCCCCTTAAATTGGATTTATGAAGAAACGGTCGAACACCTATTTACTTATTTTTTTAAGCTGCTTTTTCCACTGAATTTCAAACTTATCGCCTATGTTGAATATGAGATACAGTACATGCTCCGTTAAGAATCCTTCAACCCCCACTTTTCACACATACACCTCATAATATACACCGCATCGAAAAACCCTCAGACATGTGTCTTCTTATTCTTAATGATGAGTTTATATGCCGAGTATCCCATCCCCAAGGGAACCAATCGGGAGATATTGTTATTCAATTAAATGCAAGTCTACCCCATTAACATCCCCTTTAGAACCTGAATATCCAAAAATCCTTCCTTAGTGGACGTTATCGATATACAACGAACATAGCCCCAAAATGTCATGTTTCTAACTTAAATAATTTGGCTGGGCGTTGATGAGTGTGTGAGTAAGTCAGGACATTTTCTTTCATTTATTTTTCAGAATTTCACCCCTCTCATGAACCCCTTAATTTGGATTTATGAATAAAAAAACGGTCGAACAAATATTTACTTATTTTTGAGCTGTTTTCTTTTGCCGAATTTCGAACTTCTCGCCTATGTCGTTTAAGAGATACACGCTCCGTTAAGAATCCCTCAACCCCCAATTTTTAACTCTTTCACCTCATAATATACACCACATCGATTAACCCTTAGACATATGTCTGATTATTTCTAATGATTAGTTTATATACCGAATATCACATCCTCAAAGAAACAACTCATTAGATATCGTTATTCAATGAAATGCACGTTTACCCCCTCTTAACACCTCTTTAAAACCCGAATAAACAAAAATCATTCCTAAGTTGGCGTTTTCGACATACAGCGAACATATTCTCAAAATTTCATGTTTCCAACTTTAATAGTTTTCGCTGGGCGTGATGAGTGTAACACCTCTTTAAAACCCGAATAAACAAAAATCATTCCTAAGTTGGCGTTTTCGACATACAGCGAACTTATTCCCAAAATTTCATGTTTCCAACTTTAATAGTTTTCGCTGGGCGTGATGAGTGAGTGAGTCACACAGGACATTTTCATTCAATTATTTTTACCAAAATTTCACCCTCCCCATGGGCCCCTTAAATTGGATTGATGAAAAAACGCTTGAACACCTATTAATTATTTTTAAGCAGTCTTTTTCCCCTGAGTTTGATGAGTGAGTGAGAGAGTCAGTCAGTTAGGACACTTTCTCTCCTTTCTTCTCACCAGAATTTCACCCCAACCCATTAGCCCCTTAAATTAATTTATGAAAAAACGGTCGAACACTAATTTACTTATTTTTTAAGCTGATTTCTTAGGCAAAGTTTCAAATTTTTCGCCTATGTCGTTAAGAGATAGGCCTACACGCTCCGTTAGTAATCCTTCAACCCCCACTTTCCACCCCTTTCACCTCATAATAATACACCACATCGAAAAACCCTTAGACATATGTCTGCTTATTTTTAATGATTAGTTTATATACCGCCCTGCAGGAGGATCTAAATAACATCAGTATCTGGTGCAAAATTAACGGCCTGGTTGTCAATTCTTCCAAAAGTAATCTAATCTCCCTAACCCGCAATCGAATTCCAGCGGCCAACCCTTATCACTTCGAAAACACTCTGATTCCCCGTGTGCAGTGCGTCAAACTTCTTGGACTCAACATCACTTCCGACCTGAAATGGAACACCCACACCGACGCAGTGAGGAACCAAGCTGCTCGCCAACTGGGTATGCTAAGTAAAAATCTACGTGTCTGCCGTACCAAAGTGAAGAGGACCGCCTACCTGAGTCTAGTACGACCGCTGATAATTCACGTGTGCCCTTCATGGAGCCCCGGCACCAAGGGAAATATCCTTAAGCTAGAACAGATACAAAATCGTGCCACTAAATTCATTCTTTCGAAAAATTCCGACGTAGACTCTAAAATCAGACGCCAAAAATGTAGCCTTCCATCTATTGAGAACCTATTTACCCAAATTGATTTGTTATACCTGCGAAAACTTTTTAATAATACAGACTCATCTGCTATTTTAGACAAAATTTCCCTTGGCTACCGATCAGCTCAGAAGGGCCGCGGTTACGCTGTACGCCCCACTACCCAGGACTGAGTCGTACAAACTGGGTTTTGTAAATAGATCGGTCTGTGCATGGAACAGCCTACCGTGTTCCCTGAAGGCCAGCAACAATAATGCCGTTCAGTTCAAGAGGAAACTGCGGCATTATTTGTTCATCAAGTAGGTTGTTCCTCATAAATTATGCCCCGATTCTTTGTTGTGCTAGTGTTTACTGTGTATCTCCATTTGCAATATTTATGTGAACTCTTCTCTTGTTTTCCTACCTTATCCTATATAAATTTACCATCCCTCTAATGTACACTGTAAATAATTTATCATTGCTCGATTCTCACTAATTGCCATCTTGTGTACATATGTAAATATAACCCAGTATATATAGTGGGGGCTCTGAAGCATCCCGAATGCGAAGTGGGGCTTTGCTCTTTTCAGAGACTCCCTTCATTGTAATGTAAATATAGTGTAAGGCACTGATGAATAAATATGAAATGAAATGAAATCCACAAATGAAACCACTCGTGAGATATTGTTATTCAATGAAATGCAAGTTTAACACCCTTAGGGCCCCTTTAGAACCTTTATATCCAAAAATCCTCCCTTAGTGCACGGTTTTGATATACAACGAACATATCCCCAAAATGCCATGTTTCCAACTTCAATATTTTTGGCTGGGTGATGATGAGTGAGTGAGTGAGTGAGTCAGGACATTTTCTTTCATTTTTTTCTTCAGAATTTCACCCCTCCCGATGAACCCCTTAAATTTGATTTATCAAAAAAAAAACTGTCGAACATATATTTACTTATTTTTAAGCAGTTTTTCCCCCTGAGTTTGAAGAGTGAGTGAGTCAATCGGTTAGGACACTTTCTTTCCTGTTTTTTTTTCTCCAGAATTTCACCCATCCCAAGGGTCCCTTAAATTGAATTAAAAAAAACACTGTCGAACACCTGTTTACTTATTTTTAAGCTGATTTTTTTCCGTTGAGTTTCAAACTCCTCGCTTATGTTGTTAAAGAGATACACGCTCCGTTAGGAATCCTTAAACCCCCACCTTTCACCCCTTTCACCTCATAATATACACCACATCGAAAAACCCTCAGACACGTGTCTTCTTATTTTTTAATGATGAGTTTATATGCCCTGTATCACATCCCCCAATGAAACCAATCGGGAGATATTGTTATTCAATCAAATGCAGGTTTAACCCCCTTAAGACCCCTTTAGAACCTGAATATCCAAAAATCCTTTCTCAGTGGGCGTTTGCGGCCCTTGAGGAAGCTGCATAACAAATTTCATTCCAATCCGTTCGGTGGTTTCTGAGATTTCGTGATGAATGAATGAGTGAGTGAGTGAGTGAGTGAGTGGTATTTGACAAATATATAGTAAATAGTGTCAAGTCTTTGTTATGCTATACTCGGTTGACAGTGCTGTGTGAGCAGTTGAGTAACTAACGGGATTTCAAGTAAAGATCCTCATTTTCTATACCGGTAGTGCAGAGCGCATCTCGAATCCAGTCGGCCGTGTCTCGACTTGAGCTATGTTGCCATGGAAATGATCTGCCTTACCATTCCTTCATGAGTATATTTTATGACTTTATATTAGCCTTTGCTCGAGTACAAAAGGGCCGAAATCAGAAGAATGAGAAAGACTATAGAAAATTCATGTAGCCAGCCGTTCCTTCTGGGTCCTAAACTATGTGTATGCAAATTGTGGTTGAGATTGGTGGAACGGTGTAGATTTGTATACGGAACCAACCCACATACATACATACATACATACATACATACTGTGCCCAATCAGTCACGGTAGACTGGCATCGAACTCGGGTCTTATCAGAGAAGACCAGGCACATGGTTATGCCTGGAGTCGAACCATTGATCTCTGAGGGGAAGCAATTACAGGGAACCCAAAGAGCAATGAGAGGTATACTGACATATAATAAGGTTAATTGTAATTAATTGGCCGAAGCGATCGCCGGCACGCGAATGTTTTTGAAACCTCCACACCTAAATAAACAAGATGTAGATGTCATTTCGGCTGAAGAGGTATTATTTCAAGAAAGGAGTCGCTCTCATGTGTCCAGTGGACTATTTTGTACGAGAAACCTTTATAAGGGAGAGCAGCTCACACCAAGCCAGTTGTTGTTCCACAGTTGTTGTTCCACAGTTGTTCTACAGTATACACGTAACTAAGACGCTGCTTGTAGCGCGCCAAATGTTAAAGTATCAACGCTCCGCCGTTGAAGAACAATAGAAGCAAGTCATAAAGCTTCATAAGTAATCATGAAGTGCGTCAAAAGTAATTTAATACAGATATATATCTATGATCTGACGCAAATATAAATTCGCCACAGCGAAAAAGGAACTTATAATGTTTTTGAACAGTTCATATACCGGGAGGTATTGTCAGAATTGTATATGACATTATCATCAGGATCACTACAATAATGGGAGATTGGGAATCATTGCCACCTAATCTGGACAGTGAGCTGAACAAGATTGCAGGTGACGAGGATCGAACGTCCGTAAAACGCTGTTAGATTTTCACGTAGACCAGCGGTTGTCATACTTGCATCGCATCTCTGAGATCAGGCGTAGGAGAAGTCCGATTTAAGGATCAACCCGTGAAGTAGTAAATAAGTGTACATAAATTATGTAATAGTGATTCAAAAGTGTTCATGTGTATAGTGATTAATATGCATAGTGTAGAAGTGAAAGAGGCCACTGATAAAAGTATGTTTATCAGGTGGAAAATGTGTGAGTCTAAGTGTTGTGTAAAGGATAACATGATGGCTTAAATCAAGCGTCATGGTAGCGCCAAAGCTGAAGCGCTATCCAGCGAAAAAGAAAAAGTGAGTACCCATTTTATAATGTTATTATAACTAAATAGTTCACCATATAACGATTTATCACTTTGAAAATAAGATGTAACAGTCACTTACTGAACGAGTTTTCACCACCCGTCTTGAATAAAATATGGCTTGGAAGGTGATTTGTTTAGGGCCATTTAGGTCGAAAATAGTGATGGATGTAACGGTAACGTTAAATGAGTAATAATAATAATAATCTGGGGTCGGCAACAGTAAAGTAATAGGCATTTTTGGCCTAAATAACGTTCAAAGAGTGTCATGTCTAATATAAAGATATTGTATTGTGGTAAACAGTAGGAAAGTAACGTGGAATATAGCGAAAAATGAGAGCTTTTTCAGTGTCAGTGATATGTGAATGAATATTTGATATGGTCAATCCTTAGGATTATGTTTGAGGACCATTAAAGTAAAGTAAGCCAGTAAATTTATTACATTTGTGTTAGGAGCTATGTAACGCTTTGGCTTAAGTGGTATGACAGAGAGAACGCGGGTGCCTTAATAATGGAGTCATCTATGTGAAGTATTGTTTGAAGCCGCATAAGCGTGCAGAATTAACGTAGAATCCAGTGATTTACGTAAATAAATATTGCGGGAACCAACTAGTATAGCTTGCGCGTTAGGTGAGAAGTTGGCTGAATCTACGAGTAGTATCGCCCTTGAGCATACTGTATTATTCGCAGCGAATTGGACAGAGCCTGTCTGTATCCAACGCTTGCGTGAATTATGGCCACGATTGACGTCCGTCGAGACGCAGTGGGCATGTGTATCAATGACCTACCCTGAGAGGTAAAGATCATATTCGTCGTTTAGGAAACGCAGATTTCCTTATATTTTATTGACAGCTGCTGGTGAAAATCGTGGATTTTCACTATGATGCGCGTCCAAAAGCCACAGTAGTCACCATAGAACGGCAAGGCTATCACTAAAATTCCACCCCAGCCATGAATGTTAATTAAGGAGCCAGTTGAGCCCAAGACACTATAAGGATAGGTGTTAAATAATTAAATGACTCAATTACTTAGGAGCCACATTTAGCGTAACTCCAGTACTGCAATTGTAAACAAACTTGACCTTGACAGCAGAGAGAGGTGGGGTTGTAGACCACTTCTGCGGCAGCCATCTTGACTAGCCAGCTGGAACGAATTGTATTGCCTGCTGAGGGGGAGGAAGGTCGGTCGACCGGTCCCTTGTAAATTAGAGTCACAATAGGACACTGAAGAATCTCGATATTTCAATATGCAATTAAGATATGAGTATTATGATGATGCCAATTGAATTGAACGGTGTGTTGCCACTCACATACGTTGTTGGATCATAGAAATCAGATAATATTTGGCTCAGTTATTCTCTGAGGAGGAAAATTGAACCAAAATAATGTAGGCATCTTCTTTTAGAATGCATTTTGCCAGTTCACGCTAATTTATGCAGACGGGTATGTGATTTCCCAGAACATGACACATTTGTAACGATGATAAGCCCGACAAGACCCAGAAAATCGTTGTATGGTGAAACTATAAAATATTCTATCCATGTTTATTTTGGAAGGGATAAGTACCACTTTTCTTAAAGCGTTCATATTGATGGAAAGAAGGAAGATGATTCGCACGACACAACAAATATTTGTTAATGAATGCAAAAAAATAATGAATTTATGCTAATCAAGGTAAATGCCATAAGAAATGGAGTAATGTTTTATTAATGTCATTTTGATGTGATATGTGATTTTTGTGTTATGATACTCCAATTAACTAAGATTGTGTCACATGATGAATACTATGGAAACCCATGGAAGTCTGAAAATATCATTGACAGGATGCTAGAATTAGATTTGAGTGCAGTGTAGCACTATTTTAAGAAGAAAACTCACATAATAACCCTATTTTATTTGTGGGAGTTAAATATAATTTGTCCTTTATTTGTATTTGTTGTTATAGCCATGATTTTAGACCAGTAAATGTTTGATTTTAGGAAAATGTTGTGTATTTCCTGTAGAGTAGTTACCTGGTAGACTCGAATCCTGAGCATGTGGTCGTATGGTGGGCAGGAACGTCCCATACCTCGAAAGACCGTGAGTTAGCTGGGATACGAACACATGGTCCACATGATGACAGTTGGGTACAATACATACATACATACAGACTTTCACTTTTATATATTAGATGGAAACAGTGGTATCGTGAAGCCGTTTTTAGGTAGAAGATAAGTCCTGCAGAGACCCCGAGATAACATAAGGTAGGTGCTTCTGAGCCAGTGTATTTTGTTGTATATTTACGATACCATTGATCAATACTGTGTAGATTCCCGAATACCTTGTTGGAGCAATTTCTGATGGATTTTTGCCGGAGCTCATTTAGAAATAAACCAATCCAGCTTGTGCTATGGATTCCCAGCAGGAATCTTCCCGAATTTATGGGTACAGTAGCTAACTTAGGGCCTCGGCCGATTCCTGCCCAAATCCTACCTCGATTACAAATACACACTAGCACAGACATCACAGTAACAGGCGTCATCAGACAAATTCTACACACACAGAAGTACTCTTGGCTACATGACCACGATGTCGCAAAGCCCCTAAGAGCATCAACAACAACTACTATTCTTTGTCTAGTAAGCTTATAAAATGTGAAAGCTCTTCATTTATCCTATGGAAAGGGGTGGCTTGTGTTTAGTATGTGTGCATAGGCCAGTTCAGTCAGGTGAGCGATGAGAGGAATATGATAATGATCTGTGAGTGTGTACAGTAGTAACTTTGCTCTTGCTATCATCATCAGCTGAGGGAAGCAGATATCTACCATTCACTGAAAGCTACGGTGGTGAATGAGGTTTAATGAAATATATGTTTGCTACAAGCATAGGCAAATTGGAGGGGAAACTAAGTTGTTAAAGATCCAGAGTAGTGCATCCTCCCTCTTCGTAACTTTTCACAAGGTAGATTATTGAAAATATATCATTTATGATTTACATACCTTTCTGGCAGTCGTTACAAGTTTATTTCAATTTCAATTGCTATTGCTGCACCGGAAATGATAGTATTTTTACGTAAATAAAGCATTTTTGTTCGTGTTCATTTCATTAGCGGCGCCATCATTTATACCCCATGTGACACATTGCCAACATGTCCGATACATAATTCACCACACGACACGTAAATCTCTCTATATATAAGAACTAGCAGAAGTACCCATTCTTCGAACGGTTTTCGGTATTAATAACCAGACGTAATTAATTGAGCTACTGTTGCAATGGTTAGAGACTTGGAACCTGTTTGTCGAAAAAAAAAATGATTAGTTAAAATATGCTCTGAAACTAAATTTACCTAACGTGTTCTTCCTGACGGGGAAATAAAATTGGAAACCTCGTAAACGAAACGCAATACACGTCAAATAAAACTGACCTTCACTGTTGTGTCAAGTCCCCATCCAGAGGAAGACCCCTTTAATAAATTATAAAGGCTTGTGGTGCATGAAAATTCAGGTTTTCTTACCCTCCAATGGCCCAAATTCCTAAAAGTAAAAAATAACTATTTCAGTTCAGGAATTTTTGAAAATAATGTTGCTGTTTGAAGATATAATAGACCTTGTGTACGACATAACGCACATTTAAGTCGTGTGAAAAAATCTAGGGTACCCCTTCACCCCCTTAAGCGCAATGATGAATTTTACAGTTTTAGTTGATTCCGTAATAACCTTATAGGCATTTGCAAACATCCACAGAAATTTAATAAATGGAGTGGCTTCACTTCTTGCAGAAATATATGGAATGTTGGATGTCACCTTTTGAGATACTATTGTCATGGGTACTGGTTTGCATTCCTTCATTAGTTTATTAAATGAAATTAGTTTTCTGGGAATATCTCAGAAACTGTTCGTTTTAGAGCCTTAAAATGTAGTTTTCGGGGACGCTTTACAGCTATATAGGGGCACCGAGTTTTGTTTCTGACACCAAGGGGCTGAAAATAAGCTTTGTCTCGTCGTTGTAGGCCGTAGTATGATAATAATAATTATAATACAGTAATAGTATAATATAATATAACAGCTACACATCTACATAGAAGGCCCAATCAGGAAGAATGACCCCCAATGCTCCTCAGGACTTGCTCACCTGATGAATTAAAACTGAGCAATTCCCTGCAAAGCAGGAGGCCATAGCCCTTATGGGATTTGTAAGGCTATTTATTATTATTATTATTATTATTATTATTATTATTAATATAACAATATAGGGATAGCGATATAATAGACCTTCCGTACCACACCCGCACGTGTAAATCGCGTGAAAAAATCTAGAGTACACCTTGACCCCCTTAAGCGCATTATATGACATTGATGAATTTTACAGCTTAATTTGGTTCCGTTATAACCTTATAGCCGTTTGCAAACTATCTCAGTAATGTAATAAATGGAATTGTATTGCGTCTTACAGCAATAGATGGACCTGTGAGATTCCGTTGCCATGGTAACCGGCTTGCATTCTTTCGTTATTGTATTAAATGAAATTTGTTTTCTGGAAATATCTCAAAAACTGTTGGTTTTAGGGCCTTAAAATGTGGTTTTCGGGGTCCCTTTTGGGCCCCCGAGTTTCGTTTCTCACATTGAGGGGCTGAAAATGAGCTTTGTCTCGCCCTTCTACGCCTATTTCAGCAAGTATTTTAAGGGGGTAGGCCCCTTTTATGAGAGGTACAGAGAAGAGTTACATCAATGATTAGTGTCGTGCCTCTGAAGGATATCTGTACCAAATTTTACGTTGATTCACCCAGCCGTTCTCGAGTTATAAGGGAACAACCACTTTGTCCACAGACAGACAGACAGACAGACAGACAAACAGACAGACATACAGACAGACAAAAATTTTATTTTCGCGCGCATCCGTCATAAAACAGTCTGAAACGCATAAATAATGCAAATTTCCGTAGAAATTCAGAAAAAACAGACAAACTTTCATTCTTATATATATAGTGATGAAAGTTTGTCTGTTTTTTCTGAATTTCCATGGAAATTTGCGTTATTTACGCGTTTTAGACTGTTTTATGACGGATGCGCGCAAAAATGAAATTTTTGTCTGTTTGTCTGTCGGTCTGTCTGTCTGTCTGTTTGTTTGTCTGTGGACAATTTTTTGTGTCCTCATAACTCGAGAACGGCTGAGTGGATCAACGTAAAATTTGGTACAGATATCCTTCAGAGGCAAGACACCAATCATTGATGTAACTCTTCTCTGTACCTCTCATAAAAGGGGGCCTACCCCCTTAAAATACATGCCGAAATAGGCGTAGAAGGGCGAGACAAAGCTCATTTTCAGCCCCTCAATGTGAGAAACGAAACTCGGGGAGGGCCCCCGAAAACCACATGTTAAGGCCCTAAAACCAATAGTTTTTGAGATATTCCCAGAAAATTAATTTCATTTAATACAATAAGAAAGGAAGCTAGCCGGTAACCATGGCAACAGAAATTCACAGGTCCATCTATTGCTGTAATATAAGACGCAATACAATTCCATTTATTACATTACTGAGATAGTTTGCAAACGGCTAGAAGGTTATAACGGAACCAAACTAAGCTGTAAAATTCATCAATACATATAATGCGCTTAAGGGGGTCAAGGGGTACTCTAGAATTTTTTCACGCGATTTACACGTGCTGGTGTGCTACGGAAGGTCTATTATATCTCTATCCCTATATTGTTATATTATTATTATAATTAATATTATTATTACACTACGGAAAGGAAGACCCCAGAGGACTGGAAAAAGGGAATAATTGTCCCGATCTTCAAGAAAGGTAGTAGAACAGAATGCAGAAACTATCGGGGAATAAAACTGATGAGTCATTGTGCAAAGATGTTTGAGAAAGTTTGGAAAGGAGAATTAGGACAAGGATAGAAGGAGGGATGAGGGAAGAACAACATGGTTTCAGAGCAGGAAGGTCCACAGTGGATTTGATTTTTGCTTTAAGGCAGTTACAAGAACAGCACTGTGAGTATGGAACAGATCTACAGATGGCCTTCCTGGACATTGAGAAAGCATATGACAGTGTATGCAGAAACAAAGTATGGAAGTCCCTGGAGGATAGAGGAGTAGAAAAATGGACTATAAAGAGGATAAAGGAGATGTACAAGGGAAGCGTGAGCAGTGTGAAAGTGGGAGGAGAGAGATCGGACTGGGTGGGACAGAGAAACGGCCTGAAACAAGGAAATGCACTGGCACAGTTACTTTTCATTGTGGTGATGGATGACATAATGACCCGAGTGGCACAAGTAATTGGGGAAGGAAAGATGAAAGCAATGGTGTTAGCGGATGATTTGATGATTTGGGGAAACAAGGAGGAGGAGGTACAGGAACAGTTAGACGTGTGGGAAGGAATAATACAAGGATATGGGATGAAATTTAGCATAAATAAGAGTGAGATAGTGATCACAACAAGGAAGAAGGAAAGAACCACAACGGGAATAACAATTGGTGGGGAACAGCTGAAGAAAGGGGAGAGTTTCAAGTATCTGGGAAGCCTGATACATGATAATGGAAGAAACTATAGAGAAAAAATGAGCGGGGGAGACAGGCAGAAGCATTCCGGAGGAGTGTGAGAAGCATGTTATGGATCAAGGATGTCCCTCAGAACAGAAAAAAGATCATATATCGGACGTACTATGCCCCTATCCTGACGTATGCTTCGGAGACCTGGGCTATGAAAGGAAGGGAGAAGAGAAAAATACTGGCCAGTGAGATGAGGTTCTTGAGAAGCAGTATTGGAGCTACAAAGATGGACAGAATAAGAAATGAGAGGACCAGAGAATTAATAAAGGAGGAACCATTACGGGATGGTATAGAGAAATGTAGACTTAGATAGCATGGGCATGTAAAACGAATGGAGGATAAGAGGATACCCAGGAGGATACACGAGACGAAGTGGGAAGGAAAGAGACCGAGAGGAAGACCGAGAGGAAGACCGAGAGACAGGTGGCTGAAAGGGATGGAAGAAAGCGTGAAGAAGAGAGGAGAAGACTAGACAGGGGTGGAAGCTGAGAGATGGTGGGAAGACAGAAGACGTTGGAGTGGCCTGTGTTCCAAACAGACCCGGCCAACGGCTGGAAACTGTGCAAGAGGATGATGATGATGATACTACGGCCTACAACGACGAGACAAAGCTCATTTTCAGCCCCTTGGTGTCAGAAAAAAACCTCGGGGCCCCTAAACAGTCGTAAAGGGTCCCCGGAAACTACATTTCAATGCTCTAAAACCAAGAGTTTCTGAGATATTCCCAGAAAACTAATTTCATTTAATAAACTAATGTAGGAATGCAAACCAGTAACCATGACAACAGTGTCTCAAAAAGGTACATCCAACTTTCCATCTGTTTCTGCAAGAAGTAATGCCTCTCCATTTATTAAATTTCTGTGAAAGTTTGCAAATGGCTATAAGGTTATCACGGAACCAACAAAAACTGTAAAATTCATCAATGCTCTTAAGGGGGTCAAGAGGTACCCTGGTTTTTTTTCACAAGACTTAAACGTGCGATGTGTCGTACAGAAGGTCTATTATATCTTCAAACAGCAACATTATTTTCAAACATTCCTGAATAGTTTATTTTTTATTTTATTTTATTGCTTTTAGGAATTTGGGCCATTGGAGGCTAAAAAACCTGAATTTTCATGCACCACAAGCCTTTATAATTTATTAAAGGGCTCTTCCTCTGGATGCGCACTTGACACAACCGTGAGGGTCAGTTTTTATGTGACGTGAATTGCATTTCGTCTACGAGGTTTTCAATTTTATTTTCACGTCAGGATGTACACGTTAGGTAAATTAGTTTCAGAGCATATTTCAACTAATCATTTATCTTTGTCGACAAACAGGTTCCAAGCCCCTAACCATTGCAACAGTAGCTCAATTGATTACGTCTGGTTATTAATACCGACGACCGTTCGAAGAATGGGTACTTCTGCTAGTAATGAAATAAAAGGCAAACCATTGGCCTGGATAAAGATTATTGATGCGTGACTACCCCCACTGTGCGTGACAAAAACCTTGGGTCTGAACGAAAATATTGGTCTACCGGATGCGATATAGTACCGAATGCGTGGGGTTGGCATTACCGACTCCTCAAGAAAGATGGATCTCAGAGCCGCAATTTCAACTATATAAGTCGTGATCCTATCTGGGATGGCTGGGTGGGTCTATCACAGCGGAGGAGTGAACATCTAATAGTACATCTTCTCTAGATATTCTCCCGACTAATTCAGGTAATTACAGTACTTACAAATTTGTATAGTAAGGTTCACTTACTCTGGAGCGCCACCACTAAGTCTTAGCAATATGCCACATTATGACACAAACGTTGAGAAATTAACGAAGCGTTAAATGTAGTTACAAATGTGCATCGTCTTACTATGGTAGCAATTACTACAATTTCATCATAGAACTGGCTTAGATGAAGACGTTAATCATGGCTGACGGTAGGTGTTCTACAGTAGTGTGCAAATTAATAATTGGGACAAGCTCATTTTGCGAAACGAGGAATTAAGAAGAAGAACTGCCATGAAAGATGCCATGACAACAGCTGACATGCTAAAATGGAAGTGGGGAGGCCCCGTGGCCTGAATGAAAGACGATCAATGGACGTACGAGCTAACGGTAAGGGACCCCAGGACATGAAGAAGGAACGTGGGTAGACAGAGGACCCGCTGGAAAGACTCAATCGTAAGAAAGACAGGCAAACACTGGACGAGCATAGCAAGGGAGAGACAAGAATGGAGACGTATGGAACTATAAGAAGGGAAGAGAAGGAGATCTTCAACAACGAAAAATACTGGTAGACAGCACACCCATAACATGAAAGATACACTTCTGCAGGTAAGTTAGCCGTGGTCGTTACGGCATGACTGCTGGCAGTCGCTCACATCCGGGAGGCGAGGAGGTTCGAATCCCCCCGCCGGCAACCTTGAAGATGGTCTTATGTGGTTTCCCATCTTCCTTCCAGGCAAATGCCGGGGTTGGTCCCTAACTATAGGCCACAGCCGCTACCTTCCAATTCCTCGTCCTTCCATTCCACCTTCCCTCCCCAATGGTACATGTAGCTCACCCATTGGATGTCCGTCTCGAAGCAGCTACAAAACTGGCGAGCCGAACATGTCCTCGGACACTCCCGGCACTAAAAGCCATACGCTAAAAAAATAAAAACACCAATTCTGCAACCTGTAACAAGGCAAACAACGCATAAGGTAAACGACAACAAATAAGCACACACAAAGACAGGATAACTGTCCCCCTCCCTTCTAGAGAAGAAGATGTAAAGCGAAGTGAAATTTAATGTAGTGAAGTGAACTACAGTGATGTGTAGCAAGTGGAGTGAAAACGTGTGCACAACTCCTTAGGACTTGCTCGCCTAACGAGTTTAAACCAGAGCACGTCCCTGCTAGCAGTAGGCCTTTGTCCTTATGTGATTATCTAGGCTATATTTACAACATATTTTACAAGGAATTGAAGTTGGTTAGCTGTAAATTGTAATTAATAACTAATGTGTTCTCTTTTTGATTTAATGAACGTCGTGGCATAGATTCGACCAGGTTAGAGCAGTGAATAAATTCCAAAATATGTATTGGGGTGGGTACTTCACTTTCTGTTCAAGATGCTCAGCTCTCACTGCCTCGTGGGTGCTTCGCCTGACAACCCTTGCTCTGTAACCTTGAACAAGAAAATGTGACTCATTACTGAAAATTGGAGGTCCAAGATTAATATATTTTGGCCCATGCCAACCGTTTTATCTTCATGGCAGGAGTTAACAACTGCTTCTTCATTGGTTTCGTGCCTTCTGCCCACACTCAAGTAGCCTACGCTGTACTATTAGAGAGTCAATTTCAACTCCAGTAGCCAATAAATCTCTCTGAAGTTCCTTACTTGTCTTGTGAGGATGAATTTTACTGTTAAAAGAGTCAATTTCAACCCCAGTAGCCAATAAATCTCTCTGAAGGTCCTTACTGTTAAAGAGTCAATTTCAACCCCAGTAGCCAATAAATCTCTCTGAAGGTCCTTACTTGTCTTGTGAGGATGAATTCTCATCATCATCATCATTTTACATCTCCAGTTTCCCGGGTGTGGCAAACAAGCGCTCTCCATCTTGCCCGATCTTGGTACACCATTTGTTCTTGGACATCGTCCCAGTTAAAACCATTCTTCTCCTTCTCTGATCGAACTGTCTCTATCCATCATCTCCTTGGTCTTCATCTTGGTCTCTTCCCCCTGACATCCAGGTTGAAGTACTTCTTAGCTGTTCTAGAGCTATTCTTTCTCATTACATGGCCATAACACCGAAGTCTGCGTTTCCCCAGAAAGTTGGTATCAGGGACCCTGATGCCAGCTGTTGATCTGTGTACCTCATTTCTGATCTTGTCTCTCCTGGTACTTTGGTTCATAGTCCTAATAAATATCATTTCTGTGGCTTGAATTCTATTGTAATCCTTACTTAGCTATGTACATGTTTTCATACCATAAGTAAAGATTGGAACAAAGTAGGTGTGATACAACGTTGCCTTTGCTGCCTAGGATATATTTTTGTCCCAAAGTAAGTGCCGAACTTGGATGAATTCTACTGTTTCTAAACAGTTTTTTTTTGTCAGTTATAGGGGTAGCTTTTCGTTTTCGTCCACATCTGCCTTTTCTTTTCGGAGACAATGAGGCAGTATCACAATATGCCCCAATAAGTCTTGAATCACTAGATTTTCCCACACCGACAACAGAGGCAATATCTCTTATAGTCATAGATGTGAGGTCATGGAGAGCAACTAATCTCTCCCGCCACGTAGGTGAAATGCCCATTTTAACACAAACAGTTTTCCTGTCGAGAACATAGAAATAACACACACGCTGTTGCTACACATACAAGCACTCCACTGAACTGGAGAGAACCTCAACATCCAAAAACTCTCACCGTCTACGTATTTCTTATTACAAGACATAACTTCTTTGTAACGGGAATGAGAGTTATTATTATTTCATTCAGAAGCTTAGTACAATCGTAGTCTTACAGCCCCATGCACTTGGGTATATGTATTTTGATAACCTGTGTTATTGTGATGGCTCTACTAGTGTGCTATTTGTAATTGGGGCTCGAATTTGGGTAAAAGACATTATTGTTGGTAATTTGAGGACTTGCAACATCGTGGGCATATAGACTCGTGTATTTGGGTGTGTGCGTGGAACTTTTCTGATAACGTGTGTTATTGTGATGGTTGTACTAGTTTGTATGCCGGCCCCGACGCGTTGGGGTAGCGTTGGGGTAGCGCACTTGCCTCACACTCGGAGGCCCTGAGTTCAATTCACTGCTCCGTCAGGAATTTTAGAAACTGACGTGAAGGTTGGAACGGGGTTCTCCCAGCCTCGCGATGACAATTGAGTAGCTGTCTGACAGTGAGGCAGCGACCCAGTCACGTAGACCAAGATTAACGGCCGAAGGAACCCAACACGCTGACCACGCGTCACCCCAATTTCTTGGTTTTCGTGACCGGGGCGCTGCCTCTTTGTCAGGCAGCTACTCAATTGTCCTTATGAGGCTGAGTGCACTCCGTTCCCACCCTCACATCAATTTCTAAGGTTCCTGACGGAGCCGGGAATCGAACCCGGCACCTCCGGGTGAGAGGCAGGTGCGCTACACCCCAAAACCACGGGGCTGGCAGCTTTCTATATCCACGTCCATAATAATTGAAACACACATAAATACGGATTTCACGACATAAATATTTATGCACGTATGTCTACGGTCAGGTGATTGCCAATTCGGTCAACAAGAACGAGAGATTTGGACGTGCTTGGCATTCTAGTTTCACGAGTAGCATTATAGCTTTTTTACTCTGATTAATCTCCATGCCCACAGTTTACGATCGGATGAAAACTAGATGGGTCTCAGGAGGAATATACGAAAGCTGCCTGACCTGAAAGGATGGATCCCAGGTTAATGGCTACGGGAAGATCTGACCTGCAAATCAGCTGCTGCGCAATTGTCGACTTGGACAGAATTACTAGTGAGGCCAGTATTGGGCGTAGGAGAACTTCTTAGAGCATCTCTAGCATGCATCCGGCAATGGGGGCAACCCAGAGCTCCATGATAGCAAATTTTTGTTGTTGTTTCATTTGAGGGGTTTGGCCATCGTGGTCATTTAGCTCCATGTTCTTGGGTCTGTGTGTATGTAGAATTTGTGTGTTAACCTGTGTAATTGTGGTGTCAGCAGTAGTATTTGTAATTCAGGTTAGGATTGGGAAGGAGGCGGCCGTGGCTTTATGTTAGGAATCATCCCGACATTTATCTGGAGTAGAAATGGGAAACCAAGGAAAACTACTTTCCACGATGGCTGAGGTGGGAATCGAACCCACGACGTTTTGCCTCACGAGCCTGAGTGCACCCCGTTCCAGCCCACAGATCAGAATCAAATTTCATGGCAGAGCCGGGAATCTAACCGGGACGAGAGCCAAGAATGCTAAGGCCACATTCTCAGAATGAACAATGACAAGCTCATTAAAAGGATTCTCAACCTTGCTCTCATTGAAAGCCAAGAACAACTGGCTTAATAAAGTAGAAAATTACCTTCAAGCTATTGACCTCACAGAGGAAATTATACAGGATCGACACCAGTTCAAAACAGTAATTATCAACAATCATTTTACTGAGAAGAGGATTGCCAGGACCAATAAATCATGAACTGAACGGAGGAAGAATAAAACATCATCAGCCGAATAAGTTTTATCACGCTCTACAGATAGGTATAACGATTTAAAATTATTATTATTATTATTATTATTATACAATGCATATTGTCGCTGAACTTTCAATACCATGTATCTGACAATGCTCTTCGTTTCCATTATTTGCATCATGATTGGTCACGCCTCCCAGCCATATGTGCTGTATGGCCTACTGGTAGCGTATAAGTTAAATGCGTTATGGATAATTCGCACAACAGGGTCTTTCATATAAAGTAAGAGCGCCAAGCTGCGGTTTTGTTATCCGCTGCTGCGGTGGCCTTGCCTGAGTTTTTGGCGCGCCACGGCCCCCTGCTTTAAGCTTGTGTACATTCCTATATGAAATCTTACCTTATAAAAGATGCTGGATGTGTCGTCCTTCCTGGGTTATACAGGCGTTGTATCTGGTAACCACATTTTGGCTGACGTTAATGAGTTCTGCCCCTGTCATGCTTCTGATTAATTATTTTGTTTTTTATTGAGCACCGAGCCAGTAGTGTCAAACTTATTTACAATTACGTGAATCTGTGATAGTGAAGGTGGCACTTCATCAGGAAATTGCTAAACAAATGCATCATGTACCCACCGAGCCGACTCGTACTTAAAATAAGTTTTACATACAAAAATACGATGTTGCCATGATAACTGTCTCACCATGTCAGACCGGCGACTGAACACCTACACGCTTAATGCAAGGTCAAGTATGTACTATGCGCTTTCAATACTACAGCAGGGGGCCGTGGCGCGCTACAAGCTCGGCCGAGCCCACTGCAACAGCGGATAACAAAACCTCCGATTGCCGTTCTTACTTTATATGAAAGACCCTGTACTGTACATGCGTAGGTAGTAATTTTGTACTTTCTTGTTACAGTTTACGCCACAGTTTGTAATGGTCGGCCCCGTTTGCGCAGTCGTACAGAGGACAATCGGCGAGCCTCCGGCATGTGCAATTGATACGAGAGTTGTTTTATGCGCTACTGCCTGACTCGCCTCTCCACGACTGCGCAACCGGGCCTGACTGGCCAAAAACTGTGGCGTACACTGTAGTTTGATATTAACTATGAAATTAATACTTTGATTTTCTATAGTTTAACATGGAGTTCCAGCGTGCTGATAATTCATGGAATGTAAATATTTCTGTAATGTTTGCCTCCAAAGAAAGTGGAATATCTTTCATTAAAGTCTATATAGGAGAGAGACATCATGTAGAGCAGGGTCATCCACACAGTGCTCCCCGTGCGCTAGCGCTCCGGCCGCGCTCCAAGCCAGTGCTCCGAGCGCTTTGTTGGAAGGTAGTTTCGTTAGGGGTGGGAGGAGCTTGGCTGGCTGAGCGCGTCTAGTCGCTAGTCTAGACCAATGCGCTTTGTTGACAGCGTGTATGTAAGTCAATTTCGCAGTGGTCATGACTGAACATCATATTAAAGAAAAGGATTGGCGAAGCAGCAGCCCTTAAAACAGAATGGGAAATTTCATTTTTCTGTACAAATGTTTAGTGTGCCATTGAGATGTAATGTGTTTCAAGAAACACAATTTGGAACGGCACTGCAGTGCCAACCACAGGGACAATTACGGTAATTTGACATACGCCAGTCGCTAATCGAAGTTGGAAGAATTGAAAGAAAATTTCAAGCAGCACTTTTCTGTATGTATTATTGTTTTAATTTTAAAATGCTTGTTTACGAACAAACAAATGACTTAATTAACTGAAGAACACTAAAATTGTTACTTGCCGTATTTCTGGCCAACAGGGGATAGAGGAGAGTTAGGTTGGTGGATCCAATTTACGAGCAAGCTATAAATGTTCGATGAGAATTGCCAAAGCTGAGAAACCCTTCGCGGAAGGGACTTTAATCAAGGAGTGCCTAATGGACGCGGCAGTATGTGTTCGTCCAATGGAGCTAGTTGAGAAATTAGAAAAATCTCACCCTGTAAGCCTATGTGAGATATATTTTTATGCCAAAACAACCCTATCCATATGTTGTCAACAATCCCATAAAAGCCGTCGACCGCACGACTGTACGTACGTATCTTGTCAGCGCGGTCGGAACATGTCCGTCTGTCTCAGGTCTCCTCGCTGCCACAGTGTAGTGGTGGTAAGGGAAGGAGCGCTGCTCTGACTGCCCAGTGCTCCCCAAGCGCGGCCGCGCTCTCAGAGCGCAATGACTGGATGGCCCTGCTGTACAGCCTTCCAACAGTGCAAGCTGTTTTTTCATTCAAGGGGCTTGAACATCGAGGATTTTTAAGGATCTTTATAATAAATGTGGGACATCCGATCACTTATCATGGACATAAGATATAACCCTATTTAAAAACAGTTCAAACATGGGGACCTGTTTATCCAAGATGGTGGCAACAAATTTTAGATATTCTACTCATTGCAAATACCGTTTGCACTACAGGCACGGGAGTCTGTGCCCACAGCGGTAAAAGGGGTTGGTTATTCACCACTTTTGCCAACCGTACTGGAATTTGAAGACAAAGCGGAGGAAGGCTAAACTTATGGGAATCGTCGACTCTCCCTGACATTTTTTTTTTTTTTGAAATATGAACATCTATTTACTCAAGCTGCCAAAAAATATTAGGTATAATATTCCATTATTTTCAGTTTTTCTTCGTCTTTAGATAATTGCATGTTGCACACACATTTATACGAACTCTCCTTACTTTGTAATCAGTTTATAGTGTAGCTCATATTACCTACACATAATGTTGGTGTCAGTATTCTGAATAACGAAGACACACCGACAACTTTCGGTAAATGTACACCCCTTAAGTTATAACCAGGGTTGGCATGCGAAACGAAAAGTATTATCAATTTAAATTAGCGTAGCGAAATAAAAATGCTAAATGGAATAACATTTCAATCTTGGCGCGAAATAAAATTCGTTACAAACCTTTATTTTCGCTACCGGCGCAAAATAAAAATTCGTTGCAGACTTTTACTTCGCTCCTGGAGCGAAATAAAATTCGTTACAGTCAGTCTTTTAATTTTGCTCCCGGCGTGAAATAAAATTCTTTACAGGCTTTCAATTTCGCTCCCGGCGTGAAATAAAATTCGTTGCAGACTTTAATTTTGCTCCTGGTTTGAAATAAAATTCGTTACAGTCTTTTCATTTCGCTCCTGGCGCGAATAGAAATCATTACAGACTTTAAATTTCGCCGTGAGCGCAATATTCGGGTGCGAAATAATATTGTTTGTCGGCGCGAAGGATTTGATTTCATGCCACGGTTAGTATAAATGCGCTGAGAGTACGAAGGAAGTAGTAAGGAATGCCAATTTTCTCCGATACTTCGAGAGAGGAGGCAGTATTTCCGAGAGTCCTGTATTGCACCGTAATAGTTCTAACCAGTGGCGTACATAGGGGTGGAGAGTTGGGGGTCAACTTCCCTCCCCACCTCCAGAAATATCCGGAAGTGTAAAGAAAAGAATTGAAAAATAGAAGGAAGAACCCCCGCCCCAGTTGATCGAGCCAACCTCCCCTCCGAAACAGAATTCACTGAACGTCACTAGTTCTGTCACAGACAAAGATAAAAATTAATTTTTTGGGCAAACCAGGTGCTCTCAAGTCCCTAGTCGGGGCCAGGTCCAGATCCAGCCTGGAAGTTGGAGGGGGGGGGGGGGAGACAATCATTAGGGTTGTCTAACTTCAGGGGCAGTCGCATTTAGACTACTGTGCGTTCGAGAAGTGAAGGTTAGGTAAGGGACAGAGCGTAATTATCGAATGATAAAATATAGCTCCTATACAGTATACCTTACATTGCTAGGAACTTCTTCTCTGACTATTATGACGCACTTAACCTCATTAGAGGTGTTGACAGTTGCTGTGCTATATATCTGTGCTGCATTGATGCCATAACTTGCAACAGTAGCGTAGCCAGGATTTTAGTTTGGAGGGGGCCCATTATGTCCTCATCTATTGGTGCAGGAATTCATATCTTTTAGCCTATTTTCATTTATGAAAAAACTAGGCTTATGAGATCTCCATGTGTGTGTGTGCGTGTGCGTGTGTGTTTGCCCCTCCCATAATAAAATATAAACGGCCGGAGAGATTTTATTGAAACTCGGTAAGCACATACTACTATCTCGTCTAACCTCGACCGTGCCTTTAAAATTTTGATACGTTTCACCAATTCAACATGCGGGTCCCGCGAAATATTTCCCCTGGCATTGTATATCTCCGCAACGGTAATAGTTATCACCCTGAAATTTTGTACAGTGATAAAGAGTACTACTAAAAGTTTACCTAAGCGACTTTATAAAGCTTGTTAAGTACAACTGAACATCGCGGCCAAGCGAATTTGAAATATTTTAATGGATATGTCACGCGATTTAACATCCGACCGCAGAGAAACTTGAAACGGTAAATGTTTATACAAATTTTAATCTACTGACTTCTAATTTAGTTCAATTGTTTTCATAATTTCGAGATGGCAGCTGTGCGAAATTATAAAATTAAACTTTTATTTCTTGTGTCCTAATCATGCGATCGAAGTGAAAGTTTGAATAATGAATCTACGCAATAATTTTCATCTAATAGTACATAACTGTATGGCCTACATATATAGCAGGGGCGTGGTGGCGCAACGGTCAAGCTGTTGGCCTATCACCATGGCTGACCGGGTTCAATTCCCGATCAATGCACGTGAGATTTTCAAAGTGAAATGCCATGCCCTGTGGTTCGGATTCCACGTAAAATGGAGGTCCCGTGGCTTATGGTCTCGAGATTAATGGTCACGTAAAACTACTATCTTCCTTTTCCTACATAAAACAATCCAACATGGCGACCATCCGAAATAATTAAACGGTTCTCAATATCTACGAATCTATTGCAGCAATCAAACTGAAATTTTGTATGCTGAGAGAGGCTATTAATATAAGTTCACCTAGGCCTATTGGACTTTCAATAACCTGGTGAGCACAATACCAATATGGCGAAGTTATAACATTTAAATGGAATTGACTCGCGATTTAATTATCCGAGCACAGTGAAACTTGGTACGGTAAATGTTCATACAAATTCTACTGGCATCTAATTAAATTCAATTGTTTCATTTTAATTTTAAAATGAGTTTTTATTTCTTGTGTTCTATTCATGCGATCGAAGTGAACGTTTGATTTTTTTTTTTTTTTTTTTGGTGTGACTTCCTGAGAGGCCGAGTGCAGGTCTTTTATTTCGACACCCGTGGGCGACCTCCGCGTCGGGATGAGAGATGGAAAGGATGAAGATGAATGAAACTGGGCAAGGATGTGGTAGGAAGCGGCCGTGGTCTGTCAGAAGGTACCGTCCCAGCATGTATCTGGTGTTGAAAATGCGAAGCCACGGAAAACCATTTCAAGGACGGCCGACGGTGGGGCTCAAACCCACGCGTCTACCGAGTCAGCAGAGAGCTTCGCCCCATGGCCTAACGTTACGCTTTAGCGAGCTTAGCTACCAGTTTTGGTTGTTTGAATATTGAACGTACGCAATAATCTTCATCTAATGGTGGGGCCGATAACCTAGATGTTAGGCCCCTTAAAACAACAATTATCATCATCATCATCATCATCATCATCATCTAATGGTGCATAAATCTATGGCCTACATACAGAACAATCTAACATGGCGTTTCTTTTCATAGGCGGGAGAATGTTTTAATAAAGAAGACCAATAGGATATATGAAAATAGGGTATATAGTTCTTGACGGAACTACTTGTTCTGATTATAAGTACTTTCGGGTTCACTTTTAGCTTAGGACAAAAATCTTCAGTCAGTTCATGTCTGTCTGAATTCCGCCCTTCGTTGCTTTGTTTTGAGGCAGCTCACAGCTGTGTCAGTGTTTATATTCGTCTCTGTCGCTCAGATTTTCAATTATCAGTTATCAGAATACGACTATCATGGCATTTTCACACGTTTCAGTTCAGAATGTTCTATACATTAATACCGCACTATGTCTTGGTGTTTCTTAAATAGTTTATTTACCAGAAAAAAAAATTGTCGATTGAATGAATATGTCCAAAAAACGATAGGAGTAGATAACAGGTAGAAGGGACACTCATAAAGGCATCAAACAAAGAAGGCACGTTGCAAAACATTTAGGTCTATTATTGTTAGTCTAATTTATACAGTGATGTTTTAAGGTATGACTAACGGTCACCGTGGACCTCATTCTTGTTTCTATTATTATTGTTATTATTATTATTATTATTATTCAGACGAAACTGTAACAGCCATTAAATAAAAATAAATAAATAAATAAATACGAACCTTAAAAAGAATCGAATAACTTAACATTCTATCAGTCTTTATCGTGCACAGAAATTTATTTGTAAAAGCCGTGCCTATATAATGAAATTGGGGCCTCAATTTTCTACACCTACAATAAAAACTTTTCATAACTTACCTAAGATGTATCCAGTTTTGCTTATTTATGTCAGTGTTTATCTTCTAAACACTCGCTTATGTGACAAAGAGAAGAAAGAAAAGAGCGACTATCAAGCAACTCGCGACTCTTCCCCAATACTACCACTTACAAACTGTATCTCTCGCCTCGCACAGACATACAACCACCGTAAATCCCGACAGTGGCGACAATCAACCACGCTGCCCCAGTATTGTAACCTGAGACATTTTAACACAGCTCTTTCCAGGAAATGGAAATTAAAAGTTGACAAGAGAGTGTAAGCTGACAAGCTTACTGGACCCCTCCAGAGAAGTCTCCTGCTAATTGGCAATCTCCTAATTTCTTGGTAGACTTTTGTCATCATCACCTGGTTGTATCCCCAGTACTGAAGCCCCTACTGTTCCTGGAAAATCTCCCCACGTCACAATCCTATTTGCTACCCTGTTATTTCAGCTCCTCCAAGCAGTGCAGACATGGAAATGATGACTGGCTGAGCAGAGATTGTTAGTACTGTGCCCGTTTAGACCGGAGTCCGCACGACCACATATGCATTTTACCAATAATCAGTCAGCACGAGAGTCAAAATATCCCGGAGCGCCAGATGGGTTAAAGCAAATCGCAAAAACGACATCAAATAAAAAAAATGCTTTACTGATTTTTGGCTCAATGCAACAATAAGGATAGAAGGAGATTCAATTGGGTATAACACATCTGGTCAAATTATCTCAGTTTATTTTGAAGTTAAAATTGACTGCAAAGATGCTCAAAGCAGCATCATCCACGTGTGGCGATCCACACTCTTATTTACACAATATACAGAAATTTTCCCAACACATTTGACAATCTTTTTTTTGGAAACACAAGTCTGATTAATAGTCCTGTAGACTGTGTTCCAAAATTATTTGTGATTAATTCCAGTTCAAATTTAATTGTCTCTACTGGAAATATCGTAGATCACTGTTTGAATATTTACATGATATTAACACTCGTAGAATAAATGTTCATAGAATTTTAAACTTTCACTTATTTTTCCAGTTTCAAAAATATATTGTCGAAAATATTATTAACATTGAATCAACACACATTATTTACACATATTAATAACATCTGAAAAGTATTTGACCTTGAGCATAGCATCGAAGAACTGTGTGAAGCACAACAACAATTAATTGTTCTTCTGACATTAAACATTCGAGAAGTGACTCGATTATGAACTTCAACTTCCTAACAAAATACATGATTTCTAAATCATCAACTTGATCAATAAATTGTTGAACCATTCAACTATTAGATTTTTCCACTTGGAATCATTATTATGAAAAAAAAAATTATATTTATGGCCATTTCTAGTAACTTTTACAACTTGCAATTCTTCGACAGAATGCGGAAATAAGAATTGTAGCTTCATAATAAATTCATTTAGTTCATGGCACTAGGATTGAAAATATCCTTCAAATTATTCGTGGTTAAATAATTATTTTTAATTGGCAGTGGCCCATTCTATTATTTGTGTAAGAACACAATATTACAACAACAACGGCAAAGGTCTTCCTCTGAAGAAAGAATAAACTACTATCATGACAAATCCGGGTTCTAGCAAAATCAAAGTCTAAATGGAATTCGTAAACAAGGTTGAAATAAGAACTGATGGTTTCAAGAAATAACCTTCGGGTCATTCATACGACGAAATGTGTAGCTCCAATACTCCTACTATAAACCTGAGCCATCGAACCTGCTATTTGATTGATGCTCGAAAAAACCTCTTCATTCCTGCGACTTAAACATGCGCACCTGGGAATGGCATTTCAACTACTCCACACATATAAATTTTCTTCCCAAAATTTATACAATAAATCAAGCCTCTGCTTGTTATCAACACTGGAAGATTAATAAACTTACAAGTTAATTTTATTTTACCATTCAGTTCAACCCGTGAATTTACCATACTTATGAAAATCTTTATTTCACTTTCGAGTGTATTTACGTCATGATTTTATATAAATACAAAAATATCCTATTTGATACAAATATCATTTGCTTCCCGTTTCATGCCTCTCCGTGTTATCTGAAAAATATACTTTGCTCAATGCAAATATCAACTGTTCAACCAGAACTGACATGTTGGTTGAATGCGGGCTTGCGTTAACCACTCTCCTTCGGAAAATCTCCTGTTCCAAACTAGAAATGACTAAACTATTTTATAGGCTCTCTCTCAATACATATGATTATTATAAAATATAATATCCAAGAATTATTTAGAAAAATTATAAAAATTATTATTATTATTATTAGTGGATTATTATTATTATTATTATTATTATTATTTATATTATTTTAAATGTGTTTAATTATCATCTCATTATGTGAGAATCCACATGTTCGAATCTTCGAATATGGAAAAAATATCCATTCCTCAACAAAAATAATTTAACTCAACCTTAACATCGACGGTTTTCCGTGGTTTCCCTAAAATATGGAAAATTCAAATAAATCTTCGAAATGCTCGGTCACCGATCCTAAACTGTTCTGAGTGTTGAAAATGCTCAGAATAACTCTAATAAGTCTTGCGTAAATCATTGCAAGATTTAAATACGAAGAAAAATAATGTGTTGGTCATCTGCAGAAAAATAGTTTGTTCCAATTAGCTAGGCATAATATAATTCAAATGTGGCTTACATTTCTTGATGGTCTTGAAGTGTAGTAAACCTGGTCTGTACCAGATTTATCCATCGACATGCCCTATCGGACAAGCACGTATAATCCTTGTATCGGCCGCCATTATATACCCACAATCCGTCTAGTCAGACATAGTGGTAGTATCTTTTGACGTTTGAATAAACTGTTGTTCCATTTTAATATGGGCTTCTATCAAAGCCATAACAGTTTGTTTAAATAGGGTCAGATCTAAGTGATCTCTTCTTAGATATGTCAGTTGTAACGTAACTCGCGGTAATCCTATCAGTACAAGAAAAACACTGACAGTCTAAGCAATCAACGGCTGTTCTGAAGATCGTTCCCTGGGCATGATTTATCACCATCTACCATGCGCTAAGCAACTTGTAGTTTCCCTTGCGTAGACTAATGAACACTACCGTTATAGACTAGTCTTCAGTGTACTGACAGATCGAAGTGGTTAACTAGTTACAAATAAGAAAACTGACTGAAATGGATTTAAATATCCAAGTATTAAGTTATTACTGGACTGTGACAAAATACTAATTCTAGACAAAGTCTAGCATATGTCCATGTAGAAATATAAATATTTCCACCAAAGTCTGTAGAAAAATCAATCACCTCAGTGATTCTCCTCGCCGTAAACTTACTAAGTTCCACCTCGTAGCGCAGCACTTTCGTGACTATCACGACTTTGAAAAGAACTTCTGCGTAGATCCGGCAACCATGTGCCTTAGCTCAGCGTCGCAGCAACTTGCTCGGCAAGTGCTTGTATTGAAATGAGCTATCGATGCTTCGGCCAGCCGGCTTTTATTCATAACTGTCAGGGTCACGCCGCATCAGCTGATATCTAGAAATCATCATATCTCCGGTATCCCTGGTCCGATTTACTTGATACTAATTGCATTCTCTTTCATTTGGCAGTGCCAGTAATCTGATCCCAGTCTCAAGTCTCTACTCCATGGTTAACTATTTAATCAATAAATAGCCTCAACCTCTGCTATTACTCGCTACGTCACTTGACATGCTTCTATCGGTAAATTCTTTCCAATTGCTTCGAGAAGCAATGTAGCGCGATATTCAAATATCTCAACTTTCAAAAGCGGCTACAGCCTTTCCCTTGATATCTAGGTGTCTGAATCTTGGAATACCCATTCCTAGAGGTGGGCACATCCACCCCACACCTAGCAAAAAATAAAAATTGAATTTTTTTTATTTTTCCTATCTACACATTAAATTCTTGAATAATAAATCTTCAAATTCGATGCATTATAAGTTCCCACGATGTTACCAGTTCGTGTATGGGCTACTTCATAGCTTCCATTATTGTTTACTTCCACAATACGATAGGGTCCAGCGTAAAGGCTTGCAAATTTCGAGTACACTCGATTTTGCACGTCAGAGGGTGTAGGTCTTTTCACTAAAACAAGAGTTCCTACGTGCAAGGGTCTGCGAAAACGCTTTCCTCTCACTCTGCGCTCTCTTTTCTCAGCTTGGCTCCTTAACTTGTCTAAAGCTAGAGTTTCCCTCATCTGACGACTTGGTTCAATCTCAGGTGGAATAGAGATGATTCGATCCCATAATCTCGTTGGTTTAATTCCATGATGAAGCAACATAGGAATCTGTCCAGTACTCTCATGAATTGTAGAGTTGATGGATTCGGATGCTAAAGAGAGAACATCCATCCATTTCCAATGCTCATTTGGACAATAGAGGCGGCAAAATTTTGCTATTTCAGCCATCACGCGTTCCGCTGGATTGCTCTCTGGATGTCTAATAGAACAAAACAATTGTCTAATCCCAAGATTATTCATGATGGTTCGAAATTCTAAAGATGTAAATTGAGGTCCACGATCTGATAAAAGGAATTCCGGTTTGCCTGCTTCCGGAATTACGCTGTCTCTAATTCTCTTCGCACAATATTTTGCGTTTGCCTTCTGAATTGGATGTAACATGGTGTATTTGCTGAAAACATCCATAGTCACCAAAATATATCGGTTACCTCTTTTAGACTTTGGGAGAGGACCATATAAATCAGTCGCGAAGATTTCGCAAGGCTTAGAAGGAATAATAGGCCTTGGTAATTCTCTCAGTAATCGGGAATTATGTTTACTCCTTTGGCATAAGTCGCATTCTCGAATAGTGTTTCTGACAGTTTGTCGCATTCGCTCCCACGAAAATTTCTCTTGAATCATGTTGACCGTCTTATCTACTCCAGCATGACCTGCGATTCGATATGCCATCCAAATAATGGGTTTTTGCAATCGTGGAGGTATCACTACTCTCAGCTTCGTATGGTCGGGATCTGCAAACTTGTAGATTAAACCATCTAACATCATAAAATCTCTTGAAATTCTTTCAGTTTCCACAAAATCATCATCATTTGGATCCATGTCTCCCTGTAGAAAACGAAAAATGTTCCTAAGACTTCGGTCTCTCCTCTGGGATAAATGCAACAACCTTAACCTTCTCAAGGTATCTTCATCCTCCTGCGTCAGGTTAACTTGAAAAACCTTAGATGTAGACTCCACTGCTATACTCAATAAATCAGCTCCCACGTTCAACTTTCCAGGAGTGTGTTCAATAACTAGGTTGAATTGCTGAATAAAAAGTGACCATCTAGTTATTCTATCACTGGCAAAGTTTGTTCTCAAAATAAACTCCAATGCATGGTGATCAGTCCTCACAATGACTGAATGTCCAATTAACATTTTCTTCCACGACTCCAACGCGAATATTACAGCAAGTGCTTCTAACTCTGTGGTGTAATAATTTCTCTCTGATGGACGAAGTTTCCTGCTAATGAACGCCAGGTAATGTCTCTTGTGGTCTTCATCTTCTTGAAGTAGAATAGCTCCAATCCCTACGGTGGATGCATCAGATTCTATGATGAAATTCTTGGTAAAGTCAGGATACTCCAATTTCACACTGTTTACCAATAACCTCTTGGCATCTTGAAATGATTGTTCACAATCTTCATCCCATTTCCATTTGTTTCCTTTCTTTAACAATTCCTGCAATGGCGCAACTGTCTTGGTGAAGTTTGGACAATGCCCTGCAAAGAATTGGCATGTCCCGAGAAAACTGCGGACATTCTTCACTCTAGTAGGTCTAGGGAAATTTGCAATTGTCTGTATCTTCGTCTCATTGGGACGGTATCCTTCTCCATCCAAAATGTGACCCAAAAATTTTATTTCCTTTCGAAAGAACTGACATTTTCGAAGGTTTACTTTAAAGTTCGCTTTTTTCAAATCTGCGAATAACATTTGAAGATGTAGCAAATGTTCCTCCTTAGTCTCAGATGCAATTAGGATATCATCTATATAACAAATTGCTATCTCTTTTACTTCAGGACTCAAGTTTTGTTCCAGTGCTCTGATCAAAACTGATCCGGATGTTTTGACTCCAAATGGTAGACGGCGCAATACATATGTCTGCTGGTCAAACATAAATCCTGTAAACTTCTTGGAATCTTCACTAAGCCTAATATGATGGTAGGACGAAGTGAGATCAATATTAGAGAACCCGACCTTGCCTTGGAATTTCCTTAACAGTTCCCTAATGATTGGTGGTCTGTCATACTCGGGCAGTAATCTTGAATTCAAATTTCGCGCGTCTAAACATAGTCTCAGACTTCCATCTTGCTTAGACACTACTGCTAATGGATTGACATAAGATGTAGTGTACTTTTCAATCACATTGTTGCTTTCCATCTCCTTGATAAGCACTTTTACTCTTTCTCGATGCTTTTCTGCTACTGGATACAATTTAGCATGAAAAGGTGCATCATCATTTACACGAATATGATATTCAAAATCTTTAATTTCACCAGGTTTAATATCAAAAATATCGTGATACTCTTCCAAAATTTTCCCTAGCTCTGGGGACTCCTCCTCAGTGTAGACTTCTCTTCCTTCAGCTTCATGAAAAATCAGAGACCATTGAGCATCTCCCTCGATGTCTTCCTCTTCTTTTCCCTCGAAGTTTATCTCTTCGGTATTCTTGAATCTGATCGTCTCTGTCTTCATGTCTATCACTGCTTGATATTTCTGAATGAAATCTGCTCCCAATATCATGTCAAAAGCCATGTCCTTCATTACAACAAACACATGTCGAAAATCATGTCCTCCAATCGTAATACATAAGTATAATTGTGTTTTACACAGAGATATTTTATTGGGTATTATTCCTTGGATCTTAATTCCTGATACTGGAATCTCCTCTAAATTCTCTTTGAGCTTCCACAGAATATAAAGTTTCTCACTCACAAGACAAAGCATAGCCCCAGTATCAATCAAAGTATCGACAGGCATACCGAATGCTTCGCATGATATGATTGGCATTCTAATTCTTGTACCCATTTCTTTCCGTTCGTCATTCTGTTGAATTAAGTCATCATCCTCTGCTTGCCATTTAATAATTCTGGAAGTGAAAGTGTTCAAAATTCTATCTTCTACTGTGAATTCGAGGTTTTTTTTTCATTACCATTCCCCCGGGATTGTTGTGTTCCCGATGGACCTGGTTCATTGGGCCTCTGCTCCAAAAATTGCAAGTAATCTTGGTGTCTTGCTTCCAAATTTTTCCTCGTCTCCTTGTTGAACTCTTCATTGGACTGACGAGTATCCACATTCCCTCTGTTATTGTAGTTATTTCTACCATAATATCTTCTTTCCTGGTACCTTCCTTGAGTATCTCGTGGCCTTCTCCATCGAGTATTGTATCGATTACCACCATCCGGTCTCGCATATGGCTTGTAACTGTATCTGTTACTGTACTGGTTCCATCCTCTCTTATTTGGATCTTCCCTTGGCGTTTTCTCTTCTCGCCCCTCTCGAATCTCTCGAGGTGTTTGAGAATAACTATCTGCCATAACAGCATACACAGCGTTGTTATTCTTTCCTCCCTTCTGATGGAAGAATTGAGCGTTCGTATGATCCAGCTTCTGTAATACTTCATCAAATTGTTCCATATTATAGATATCAGCAGCGATCAAAGTCCTCTGGACGTCTGCTGGAAACTGACGTATCAATGCAGTAATCAATTCGTTATCTGGCATCGGCGGATCTAAGTGTTGAAGTTTAGACAGCTGTCCAGAAAAGTACGTAGAGTATCGAGTAGGTTGTGACGTCGAGAATCTCTTCGAATATAACTCTGCTCTGACTTGCTGTTGGGTTTCCGGGGACCAAAACTTTTTCAATAGCCCACGAGAAAACTCCTCAAAAGTGGTTAGAGTGGATCTAAATGTTCTAAACCAAAGAAGTGCAGGACCTTCCAAAAACTTCCCTATCACTCGGATCTGTCTTTCTTTAGGGATCTTGGAATCTTTCAGGTAATCCCCTGCTTCTCTCAAAAATTCCACGGGTGTCACAGAATCTCGCCCTGAAAATTTAGAAGGCTTATCTTCTACATTCTTAAATACAGTTATGGGGTTGGATTGAAATACTGTCCTGACCTCATCCTGTCTTTGACTATCCGTTTCTCTATCTGCTCCCAGATTTATCTGTATCTGTTCCTTTCCCCTTACATTTGGCATTTTTAACAGATGATCAGACTGTTTCTCATCCTGGATTTGAGTTTTCATAGCCTCAAGTTCCTTCTGGTTTTCTTCTGCCATTTTCTTAATTGCTTCAGTTTCTTTACAATTGTCCTTGACATCAGTGGATATCTGGTTCATAACAGCCTCATGACTTTTCAATGACCCTGTCATATCTGATATGTCCTTCTGAGTTGCTTGGATATCTTTGGCAATTACTTCAATATGGGATGACAAAGATTCCCTAATCTCCTTGATTCCTTCTTGATTCTCCAGCTTGAGTGTGTCTTTAATTTCATTGACAACTCTGGTTTTGATTTCAGTTTGCAACTCACTAATCTAACCTTCTCTTATTTCTCCCATTACAAGTTCTTTGAATTGTTCCGTTAAACGTTGAACAACTAGAATCCCCATCTCATTACTCTCCTTCTTCACTCTGACTTCTAGGTCGATCATGTCTTCACCAACTTTCCTAAGACCATGTTCTATCCTATCAGCTAAGCTTTGGGATCGAAGATCGGCATCGCGAAATTTTTCGTCCATTAAACTTGCGTTAGTAGCTAATGAAGTTTCAAGCTCATGTGTTTTTTCGCATAATTTGTTCATTTTTCTCTCAAGTGACATTTTCAAAATTTCAGAATTCTCTTTAAATTTACTTTCCATAGAATTAAATTTACTATTTAAATTTTCTTTCAAATTACTTTTTAAAGAATCAGAACATTCTTTAAGTTTATCATTCAAATTTTCTCTAAGTTTATTTTCTAAAGAATCAGAATTTTCCTTAAGTTTATTTTCTAAAGAATCAGAATTTTCTTTAAGTTTATCGTTTAAACTTTCTTTAAGTTTATCAGTATTTTCTTTAAGTTTCCTTTCCAAAGCCTCAGTATTTTCGTTCATAATGGCTGCTACACGCAGTCCAGCCTCTTTTGAACTCTCCTCCAAACTCCTCATCATCCTCATCATTTCTTCCATAATTTCAATTATTATTCAAAACTTAGGGGTATACAATATTGGCAAACACAAGCTTATAACTAGAACAAGAAATATGAATAGCTAATTGGAACACTCTAATAAAATGAGATTTGTCCTAATGTCGACGTGATGGAAAAACAAAATTCTCTACTTTTACGAATTATATTTACCACAATATCACAAGAAAAATATGCAAGTTCTCAAATATCCTCCACCTGGATTCTAATAATGTGTATGTCCAGTCATCGAACGTTTACTACTGAATTTACTTGACGCCCTAATGGTTAAGCCATTATCAAAAATAATCAAACCCATTCTAATTATTAATCAAGTTAAATTTTTAATTTTCCCCACTAATTGGGTTTCCTACTAATTTATTCATCCAAACCAGACATCTCTCAACTCCCAAAATATTTCTATAAAAATTATCACAATTTCAAATCGGCATGCGATTGACCATGTCTAAATCGAGCCCCACGTTCGAAGCCATTTCTCTCTCTATCTTATTTTATGTGCCCGTTTAGACCGGAGTCCGCACGACCACATATGCATTTTACCAATAATCAGTCAGCACGAGAGTCAAAATATCCCGGGGCGCCAGATGGGTTAAAGCAAATCGCAAAAACGACATCAAATAAAAAAAATGCTTTACTGATTTTTGGCTCAATGCAACAATAAGGATAGAAGGAGATTCAATTGGGTATAACACATCTGGTCAAATTATCTCTGTTTATTTTGAAGTTAAAATTGACTGCAAAGATGCTCAAAGCAGCATCATCCACGTGTGGCGATCCACACTCTTATTTACACAATATACAGAAATTTTCCAAACACATTTGACAATCTTTTTTTTGGAAACACAAGTCTGATTAATAGTCCTGTAGACTGTGTTCCAAAATTATTTGTGATTAATTCCAGTTCAAATTTAATTGTCTCTACTGGAAATATCGTAGATCACTGTTTGAATATTTACATGATATTAACACTCGTAGAATAATTGTTCATAGAATTTTAAACTTTCACTTATTTTTCCAGTTTCAAAAATATATTGTCGAAAATATTATTATCATTGAATCAACACACATTATTTACACATATTAATAACATCTGAAAAGTATTTGACCTTGAGCATAGCATCGAAGAACTATGCGAAGCACAACAACAATTAATTGTTCTTCTGACATTAAACATTCGAGAAGTGACTCGATTATGAACTTCAACTTCCTAACAAAATACATGATTTCTAAATCATCAACTTGATCAATAAATTGTTGAACCATTCAACTATTAGATTTTTCCACTTGGAATCATTATTATGAAAAAAAAAAATTATATTTATGGCCATTTCTAGTAACTTTTAAAACTTGCAATTCTTCGACAGAATGCGGAAATAAGAATTGTAGCTTCATAATAAATTCATTTAGTTCATGGCACTAGGATTGAAAATATCCTTCAAATTATTCGTGGTTAAATAATTATTTTTAATTGGCAGTGGCCCATTCTATTATTTGTGTAAGAACACAATATTACAACAACAACGGCAAAGGTCTTCCTCTGAAGAAAGAATAAACTACTATCATGACAAATCCGGGTTCTAGCAAAATCAAAGTCTAAATGGAATTCGTAAACAAGGTTGAAATAAGAACTGATGGTTTCAAGAAATAACCTTCGGGTCATTCATACGACGAAATGTGTAGCTCCAATACTCCTACTATAAACCTGAGCCATCGAACCTGCTATTTGATTGATGCTCGAAAAAACCTCTTCATTCCTGCGACTTAAACATGCGCACCTGGGAATGGCATTTCAACTACTCCACACATATAAATTTTCTTCCCAAAATTTATACAATAAATCAAGCCTCTGCTTGTTATCAACACTGGAAGATTAATAAACTTACAAGTTTATTTTATTTTACCATTCAGTTCAACCCGTGAATTTACCATACATATGAAAATCTTTATTTCACTTTCGAGTGTATTTACGTCATGATTTTATATAAATACAAAAATATCCTATTTGATACAAATATCATTTGCTTCCCGTTTCATGCATCTCCGTGTTATCTGAAAAATATACTTTGCTCAATGCAAATATCAACTGTTCAACCAGAACTGACATGTTGGTTGAATGCGGGCTTGCGTTAACCACTCTCCTTCGGAAAATCTCCTGTTCCAAACTAGAAATGACTAAACTATTTTATAGGCTCACTCTCAATACATATGATTATTATAAAATATAATATCCAAGAATTATTTAGAAAAATTATAAAATTATTATTATTATTATTGTAGCCTCCGTGGCTTAGGCGGCAGCACGCCGGTCTCTCACCGCTGGGTCCGTGGTTCAAATCCATGTCACTCCATGTGAGATCTGTGCTGGACAAAACGGAGGCAGACAGGTTTTCTCCGGGTACTCCGGTTTTCCCTGTCAACATTTCATTCCAGCAACACTCTCCATTATCATTTCATTTCATCTGTCATTCATTTAATCATTGCCCCAGAGGAGTGCGTCAGGCCTCGGCAGCCGGCACAGTTCATATCCTCGCCGCTAGATGGGGGCTTCATTCATTCCATTCCTGACCCAGTCGGAGACTGGAAGCAGGCTGTGGATTTTCATTTCATTATTATTATTAGTGGATTATTATTATTATTATTATTTATATTATTTTAAATGTGTTCAATTATCATCTCATTGTGTGAGAATCCACATGTTCGAATCTTCGAATATGGAAAAAATATCCATTCCTCAACAAAAATAATTTAACTCAACCTTTACATCGACGGTTTTCCGTGGTTTCCCTAAAATATGAAAAATTCAAATAAATCTTCGAAATGCTCGGTCATCGATCCTAAACTGTTCTGAGTGTTGAAAATGCTCAGAATAACTCTAATAAGTCTTGCGTAAATCATTGCAAGATTTAAATACGAAGAAAAATAATGTGTTGGTCATCTGCAGAAAAATAGTTTGTTCCAATTAGCTAGGCATAATATAATTCAAACGTGGCTTACATTTCTTGATGGTCTTGAAGTGTAGTAAACCTGGTCTGTACCAGATTTATCCATCGACATGCCCTATCGGACAAGCACGTATAATCCTTGTATCGGCCGCCATTATATACCCACAATCCGTCTAGTCAGACATAGTGGTAGTATCTTTTGACGTTTGAATAAACTGTTGTTCCATTTTAATATGGGCTTCTATCAAAGCCATAACAGTTTGTTTAAATAGGGTCAGATCTAAGTGATCTCTTCTTAGATATGTCAGTTGTAACGTAACTCACGGTAATCTTATCAGTACAAGAAAAACACTGACAGTCTAAGCAATCAACGGCTGTTCTGAAGATCGTTCCCTGGGCATGATTTATCACCATCTACCATGCGCTAAGCAACTTGTAGTTTCCCTTGCGTAGACTAATGAACACTACCGTTATAGACTAGTCTTCAGTGTACTGACAGATCGAAGTGGTTAACTAGTTACAAATAAGAAAACTGACTGAAATGGATTTAAATATCCAAGTATTAAGTTATTACTGGACTGTGACAAAATACTAATTCTAGACAAAGTCTAACATATGTCCATGTAGAAATATAAATATTTCCACCAATGTCTGTAGAAAAATCAATCACCTCAGTGATTCTCCTCGCCGTAAACTTACTAAGTTCCACCTCGTAGCGCAGCACTTTCGTGACTATCACGACTTTGAAAAGAACTTCTGCGTAGATCCGGCAACCATGTGCCTTAGCTCAGCGTCGCAGCAACTTGCTCGGCAAGTGCTTGTATTGAAATGAGCTATCGATGCTTCGGCCAGCCGGCTTTTATTCAAAACTGTCAGGGTCACGCCGCATCAGCTGATATCTAGAAATCCTCATATCTCCGGTATCCCTGGTCCGATTTACTTGATACTAATTGCATTCTCTTTCATTTGGCAGTGCCAGTAATCTGATCCCAGTCTCAAGTCTCTACTCCATGGTTAACTATTTAATCAATAAATAGCCTCAACCTCTGCTATTACTCGCTACGTCACTTGACATGCTTCTATCGGTAAATTCTTTCCAATTGCTTCGAGAAGCAATGTAGCGCGATATTCAAATATCTCAACTTTCAAAAGCGGCTACAGCCTTTCCCTTGATATCTAGGTGTCTGAATCTTGGAATACCCATTCCTAGAGTTGGGCACAGTACATTCTTTTTCAAAGTATTTACTGTATTTAGCATTTCTTTGTGGGTTCTAAATTTGTGTTTCGAGCCGTCAGAAAATATGAAGGCCTATGCCCACCCCAATTTCTGGATTTATTTTCGGGTGGGCCTGGCCCCACTGGGCCCCCACTCTGGTTACGCCACTGACTTGCAAGGACGTCAAGAATGTTGGTTCAAGTTGACAGCGGTGTGACGTTCGTGAAGCTCCTTGACACACAGGCATCATAATACTATCCTGCCCTTCTGTCAGTACTAGATATTCACCCTAGAACGGACTTGTCAAGGCTGGCTCTCCCAATGACACATGTGAGCTGAGAGCGAGTGTTCTCCGGTCTTAACTCCATTATGACTGGTTTAATCTCATTAATCTCATGTAGCCTACTTTTTTACAGGTTTCGGGTTTGGGTACAATCGTGTTGACCAACTGAAAAGCATTAATTACGATTACTATGGTATCACCGAACAAGAAGTACCATGACGAACTAAGAGCCTACTTTTCTTAAAATTTACGATTCATGCCAATGATTAATCTAAATGGATCTATCTAAAATAATGACGAAATTTAGTTGGTAATATCGAAATGTTTAATTAGTTCGAAATACAGTATACCTGGCATAATGTAGCCTACTAGAGCACTACAGTTGGCAGCCCTGGTGACTGAGCATATTCTTAATTCCATCTCTTTAGGTACAGAATACAAAATTTGGTTGAAGTCCAATTGATAGCATGGACGTTACATGCCGTTAGACATTGGATCTAACAGCGCACGTAAAATCATGTTGGAAACAATGTCATGCTTGTGTTGGTCAGAAAAGATCTGAAATAATATGATCTATTGTTGTGCCAATTTTTAATGAAATCTATTAGTTAGTATAGAATTTACATGCATTTTAAAATATGGCCAATCAGCGGACTTAGAATCATGTTGGCAGCACTGACGTATATTAGTTACTCCAAATTAATCTAGTATGCCAGGGACTATACGTTTGAGGGGCATGGTGGCGCAGCGGTCAAGCTGTATGCCTCTCACCAATGCATGTGAGATTTTCGAAGTGAAATACCATGTCCTGTGGTTCGGATTCCACATAAGACGGAGGTCACGTTAAACTACACGCTTCCTTTTTTACTATGCGTGTGCAAAGTTTAGAGCCATTGGCTTGCATACTTTCTGATATATTGATATTAGGGTAACAAAAATAAAGATAGCATTTATTAACAGTTGGCAGCCCTGGTTGCTCTTTAGAAGACACATAGTCATGTCTGTTATGGTACACATAGCACATACGAAATTTGGTTGAAATCCAAATGATAGTATAGAAGTTACATGTATTTAATGTTGGATTTATCGGCAGGCTTAGAATCATGTTGGTAGCACTGAAGTACGTTAGTTACTCAAAATTAATATAGAATGGCAGATACTACACGTGTGCATAGTTTAAAGCTGTCGGCTTACATACTTTCTGATATATTGGTAATTTGATAAAAGAAATTGAGAGAATGCATTAACAGTTGGCAGCCCTGGTGGCTCTTAAGAATACGCTCAGTGATATCTGTTTATGTACACGTAGTACATATGAAATTTGGTTGAATTCCAATTGATACCTATCAGCAGACTTAGAATCAATTTGGCAACACTGGCATATATGGCCTCCTAGAAATTGAACTGAAATATTATTGTCCATATGTGTGCCAATTTTGAAATAGCTCCCATGCATACCTTCCAAGATATCCAACATGGATCTCAAATTTCAATTGCGATTTTTCAGCAGTTGGTAGCACTGACATCATTTTCAAATACGGCATTGAGATATTCAGGTATTCAGGGACACACACACAGCCAGACAGATAGACAGAAGGACTGACAGACAGACACACATTTGTCCAGATCGATCTCATAAGACTACTTTTTCCTCATTTTTGCAAAATGTGAAAAGTAGGCTAAAAATGACTTTCAACACGTTTATTACCTTGAATGTCGTCCGCGCGGCACAATAGTTATCTTGTTCGCTATGGAACAGGTGGGGGTACTTGTTGCCCCATTGTACACAAAGTACTGCGTTACGAACTTCAGGGAGGGCCAGCCCCGAACACGGGGCCCAGTCGACGACGATGATGATGTTGATAGCATAGCACAGCGCTCGCTAACCAACCGTCTCCAACCCTGATGACCATTGGATGACTCACGGAAACAGTTGCCAGCTAACATTGCAGTTGTGGCCCAGCAGATTGTGCAGTTTGTCAATGCCAAGACTGTTACCAACGTCGAGACTTTGAACATCGCACCGAACTTACTTTAACTCTCGAAACGAATATACTGTATTTTAATTTCAACAATGAAATGAAATGTTCCATGCATTTCAAATAGCATTCTATTGCATTTCAAATTCACGTCGGGACAGGGGGAGGGGTGCGAAACTAAATACCTTTCGGGACTTGTATTTCATACCAGGAGCGAAATTAAAAGTCATTATAAAGAATTTTATTTTGTGTTGTTGTTTGAGTCTTCAGTGTTTTGACTGGTTTGATGCAGCTCTCGATGCCTCCCTGTCCTGAGCTAATCGTTTCATCTCTTCTTAATCACCACACCCTACGTCCGAGGCAATCTGTTTAACATATTCTAACGTTGGTCTACCCCTACAGTTCTTGTCCTCGACCCTTCCTTCCATAACTAAGCTTGCTATTCCTGGGTGTCTTAGTAAGTGTCCTACCAACCTATCTCTTCTCTTCATTAGCAGTCGCCAGAAACATCTATCCTCTCCTACACGTCTCAATACCTCTTCGTTTGTCACCCTACCTACCCATCTGATCTTCATTTTCTCCTGTAACACCACATTTCAAACGCCTCAATTTTCTTCTCTTCTGCTGCACCAATAGTCCAAGTTTCACTTCCATAGAGTGCCACGCTCCTGACAAAGGCTCTCAAAAATGACTTCCTAATACCTAAATCTATATTCGATGCCAACAGATTCCTTTTCTGTAGAAATGCTTTCCTTGCCTGAGCCAACCTACCTTTTATATCCTCCTTGCTTCGTGCATCACTGGTTATTTTGCTTCCTAAGTAACAGAAGTCTCCCACTTCCTTCAGCTTTTCACCTCCCAATTTGATGTCCATAGAGGTTTTTGATTTCTTTCGGCTGCATTCCAGCATTTTTGTTTTACATTTATTAATTGTCATCATGAATTCTTTCCTCAAGACGGAGTCCATACCATTCCAATACTCTTTCAAATCCTCAGGCGTGTCGACCAAGATGACGATGTCATCGGCAAATCTCAGAGTTGAAATTATTTCTCCTTGAATCTTCACTCCCACTCTAAATTTTTCTCCAATTTCCTTCATTGCTTGTTCAATGTGAAGACAGAAAAAGTATGGGTGATAAGCCTATTTCGTGTCGGGAGCGAAATTAAAAGTCTGTAACTAATGTTATTTCGCGCCGTGATCGAGATTAAAAATCAGTAACGAATGTTATTTTGCACTGGGAGCGAATTTGAAAGTCTGCAACGAATTTTATTTCGCGCAGGGAGCAAAATTAAAAGTCTGTAACGAATTTCATTTTGCGCCGTAGGCGAAATTTTATTCAATTGCAATTGTAATTTCGCGACGCTATTTAGTTTTTACGTCGATTTCACTACGTTATTTCGCTTTGAATAAAGTTTCGCTTCGATTTAATTTTCGCACCAACAATCATTATCATTTCGCTCCCGAGTATCGCGCTTGCGGGGGAATTCGAATATATTCACCCCCACAGTCATGCATTTTGTGTCGAATTCCAGCCCTGGTCCTTATAACTACAGTAATAATATTATATTGGCTGTGTGGCGCAGCAGTAACGTTCTCTGCTGTTCTGACTAAGGTAACAGGAACGAATCCTAACGCAGTCAGAAGACATTTGAGGATGTTCAAATGCGAAGGTACCTTGTCAGATCCCCTTGGAGCAAAATTCTGTCACTTCGGCGTCTCTAGAAGTCACAGCAGTAGTTAATAATAATAATATCGTATAGTCTCGGGTACCGGGTGCAAGCTTTGTAATTTGACACACAGAGGGTAGCTTGCATGTCGAATTTCGTTGTTTTTTGAATCACTATGAAAGTCAAGAAAGTTAGATATCTAAGCTCCTTGAATACTATAGCGCTTTCTAGTAGAGAAATGAGGAACTTTATGTTGGCGGAAACTCCCGAGAATAATTTTGCCATTATGAACACCGCCTACTGAATTCAAATGGGTTCTTTGACATGCCAACATCGTATGACATGCGTGTCGTATTTTTGCCGCCTTTCAAAAATCACTTACCACGGCCAAGAGCGAACCTGCAATCTTGGGGTTAGTAGACCGACACGCTATCCACTCACCCACCGTAGTTAAAGGGATGTAAAACCAATATTATGATTATTGTTATTATTATATTATTATTATTATTATTATTATTATTATATTATTATTATTATTATTATTCATTCATTCAATTTCGCTAATTGGCCAACTAGGGACCACGATAAGCCCCATTTTACATTCTGGCATTTGTTCATTTTTCGCTTGATCCACATTGTCTTCATGAGCTCACTGTGTTTAGCACGACATTCTTCTGTCCATTTCGCACCAGTTGTCCGTTTTTCGTCCCGGAAAGTCCCAAACGTCTTGATGGCTGCTCTATAAAGATTTCGGTCTCGTGAATCTTCTGCTCGTATCCCCATTTCTTTCAGATCTTTCTGGACGTTAACATACCATTGCATTGTAGTTTTTGGTTTGGAGTCGATTATACTGAAGATACGTTTCGTCATCGGGAGTCGATCATTCGTCGTATATGACCGTAGAAGCAAACTCTGCGTTTTCGCATTGTGTCTGTGATCTTCTCTATCCTCTATCCTCTTTCTTTCTTTCTTTCTTTTCTCTCTAACTTCGCGAGCAAACATTTCTCGGATAGGATAACGCATTCAGATGCAAATAGAGGTACTGGTTTGATGACAGTGTTGTAGTGACGAATTTTTGTGTTCATAGAAAAGCACTTTTTGTTATATATGTTGCGGGTGGTTTGGAAAGCGACTTCCATATTCTTGATTCTTGCTTCTATGGCTTCCTTATTATTATTATTACATATTTATGCTCGTAGAAGGAGTGCGATTGAATCTATGCAACTGATCTTGCTTTCTTGCCCTCCCAAAATCTCTTCATCTTCTCGCTATTGATCTTTCTGCGCTCCACCGCCCAGGTTCTTTTGGATGTAATGTTTGGGTGGTCTGTGAAATTAATGATTGTCAACTAAGTCTCTGAATATCTGTCCAGTACTTTATCACTGAAGATGTCTATTTACTGAGGGTCAATTTCAACTTCAAACAGCCATTTGTTCTTAGCTTTCCTTGAGAGAGTAAGAGTTAGAATTCCTTAGTCAGCTTGGGACCACTCATTCTGGGAATATGCCCACAAAATTTCAAACATCTATTCCTGAATGGAGTCCGACATTTTCTCCGAATGCTGATAAAATTCCTGAGATTTCCTTTTCATCAAATTTCCCTCAGTACAAACTGGGCCGTCACTTTCGTGATGTAGTGGTGAGCGTGCTTAGCTGCCACCCCGGAGGTTCGAGGTTCGATTCCCGGGTCTGCCACGAAATTTGAAAAGTAGCATGAGGACTGGAACAGGGGTCTACTCAGCCTCGGGTGGTCCAAATGAGTAGAGGGGGTTCGAGTACCACCTCAGCCATCCTAGAAGTGGATTTTCGTGGTTTCCCACTTCGTCTCCAGGCAAATGTCGGGATGGTACTGGACCCGTATATTCATGAGGATGCACTTGTCGAAATCCGAAGATCGACTGGATCGTAGAATCTTGAAGGTCTCTGGCTAGAAAAACCTGAAAATCCTACCGACAAGCACAACATGAGGATACGGCAGTCCTGTGATTGTCTTATGGACTACACTACATAGTGTAAATTATTAAATTAATTATTATTCTAAAGTCAATTCGGTACGTGAAATCACGTCAGGATGTATGATGTTTGCGTGATAGCGTTGCTATAACTTATGATCGTTACTGATCATAACAATACGTACAACACGTATACAAATCAACCAGCATGTGATGAGCTTAGCAAACGTATGGAAAAGCCTCCTTACATGGGTAGGAGCGATCATCCTTTCAAAGTTAAGGGCCGACCACAGCGAACAAATTAAGGTAAATATTCTTTCGTAAACCGTGCCATTGATATTTGAACTCTCTACCTGCTGAAGTCTTAGAGCCTTTTCCCAAAAATATAGGTGTGTTTAAGAAAAGACTGACTATTTGTGTAAATACTCCAGTTTAATTGTTAGTGAATTGTTATGTACAATTATTTATTTGTTATGTATATCTAATTTGCCACCGGGGGACACACCCCCAATTGCAAATAAACGAATGAATGAATGAATGAATGAATGAATAAGTCTGTATTTATGCTTTTATTGAATGCGCAATGTTTGTAGAACACCCCAAATTAAAATTCTCTTCTTAGCGAATGGCGTAACATATTTATGTTTGCTGTCTCAATTGTCCGTGATTCACAATGCCGCAGTTTATTTCACTACTGTGTTATCTTTCAATTATGTCGAACTCTATACTTTAATATTTCGCTTTGAAATTCACTCATGTATTATTGCTATAAATGTATTGTTAAGTGCCACCCCCCTAGTGGCACTTTTGTTAACTGGATTACGGTGGGTAGGAAGCACAACACCAATTACTGCTTAAAGAAGTAATTAACTTTATTGCGGCCAGAAAATTACACTACTCATCAGCAATTACAGACAATAGGAACCTTACTCCAGTTTCTTCAAGTCTCTTGCTTGTGGAGAGCTCTTGCCCCTTTCACTTGTCAACAAACCACAGAAGTTAATCCTGCCGCTAATGAGCCTAGTGGCCTTGACAGAACTACATGCAACTTCTTCCTAATGTGCGCCTACTACAGTACTTACGAGCACTTGCTGCGCGCTGTTCACCAGCTGGGAGAAACAATGTCACTGGATTTCGACACCACAATATCTGACACTCAGTGAAAGCACACTCACTCAGAACACGGCAGTCCCCTGTATGTTCCTCACTTCGCCGCTACACTAGGGGTTTCGCAAGTCACCACACTTCTGTCGCTAAGAATAAACGCTCACACTAGCTCGTAAAACACAACAACAACCCCTGCTTGACAGGTCGCACTTATATAGCAGGCCGGTGACTAAATACATGCTTCCAGATCCATCCAGGGTTCACGGCTTCTCGAGGTTTCCATCGCTGGTCCAGTCACGAATATTCTGGACTATCCCTTTGTCTTAGTAGCCCTGTTGCATAAGTCACACGCAATACAGGAGGCAGGCCACAGCCCAGCCCCTGGGGCAGTTGTGACTCAAGCGGCGAGCGATGACACAAACTCACAGCCGTAACACCACCCCCTTCCTAAAAAGGCTGATCGTCCCGATCAATCATTGGTCCGTCTGTGTCCCTCCGTAGGCTGCCAGGCGATCTCGATGCACGATCTTCATCTTCGCCCTCGGGCTCCGCTGGATCCTGTAGACGACATCGTTGATCCGTTTCACGACTCGGTACGGGCCCTCCCAGGACTTCTGAAGTTTGGGTGACAGGCCTTTCTTCCGTAATGGGTTGAAGAGCCAGACCAGGTCGTCCTCGTGGAATCCGCCGGCATCCGTCTGCTGGTCGTATCGGGTCTTCATTCGGTCGGTCTCTATCCGCAGTTTCCTCCTCGCGAACGCGTGCACGTCCTCCAGTTGGTCGACCAGTTCTTGACAATACTGGCTTACCGGGATCGGATCATTCTTAGGTCGGCCGAAGGAAAGATCGACAGGTAGACGGAGCTCCCTCCCAAACATGACCCGGGCTGGTGTGCACCCGGTGGCTTCATGCACGGCGGCGCGGTAGGCCAGGAGAAATAGTGGAAGATGTTTGTCCCAATCCCTCTGGTGCTCGCTGACGACTATTCGGAGATGGTTCTCGATGGTGCGATTGAATCGCTCTACCATCCCGTCGGACTGAGGGTGTAGCGGCGTCGTCCTTGTCTTCCGGATTCCCAGCAGCTGGCATAGGTTCTGGAACACCTGCGACTCGAAGTTCCTCCCTTGGTCGGAGTGCAGCTCCAGGGGTACTCCGTACCGGCTGACGAATTCCTTCACCAGGGTCTCTGCAATCGTCGCGGCTTCTTGGTTAGGGAGCGCATACGCCTCCGGCCATTTGGTAAAGTAGTCGCTGACGACTAATATGTAGCGGTTCCCTGCCTCGCTTAACGGGAATGGCCCAGCAACATCGATGGCCACTCTCTCCATGGGGCCGCCCACGTTGTAGGTCTTCAGTGGACCCCGTCGTCTTCGTCCTGGGCCCTTGCTGGCTGCGCAATCGTGGCACCTCGCGCAGTGATTCTCCACGTCTGTTCGGCATCCGATCCAGTAGAACCGCTCTCTCAGCTTCTCCAGGGTCTTCTTTATCCCTAGGTGTCCACCAGATGATCCTCCATGAACTTCCTTCAGGACTTCCCCCGTCATAGCCTTTGGAACGACGACTTGTTCCCGAGACATCTTCCCATCGGTGCTCTCCCAGGTACGGCAGATGAGGCCATCCCTTACAATCAGCGAGTCCCACTGGGCCCAGTAGGACTTAAACTTTGGGCTGCAGTCACTCACAATGTTCCACCCGGGTCTGGGGACACAGGCCCTCTTCCATTCGGCTATCAGTCCCAGGTCATCATCTTCTGCTTGTTCCCGCGTGAAAGATTCGCGGCTCCAGCTCCCTTGAAGTTCCACGGTAGTCCTTCGGCACTGTATCCCGGTGTTCTCCTCCCTCCTAGTACAGAAGGTGCAGTCTTCGGGGCACGGACTTCGTGACAGGGCGTCGGTGTTAGAATGCAGTTGGTCTTTCCTGTGCTGAATCTCAAAGTTGTACTGTTGAAGCCTCTCTAACCACCGCGCGAGTTGACCCTCGGGCTGCTTGAAGTTCAGGAGCCACCGCAGGCATGCATGGTCGGTCCTGATGAGAAATTCTTGCCCGTACAGGTACTTGTAGAAGTGTTCAATGGTCTTCACGATGGCGAGCAGCTCCTTCCTGGTGACGCAGTAGTTCCATTCTGGCTTTGACAAGGCCTTGCTGAAGTAGGCCACTACTCTTTCCTCGCCGTCCACTACTTGCGACAGGATCCCCCCTATGCCAAAGTCGCTGGCATCGGTATCGACGATGAACCTTGTTCCAGGTCTGGGGTAGGCCAGAAAAGGCGCGGTGCACAGAGCCTGCTTGAGTTGTTCGAAGGCACTGTGGCATTCGGCTGTCCACGCGAAAAGTTGGTCCTTCTCAGTCAGTCGATGTAAAGGTTTGGCGATGTCGGCGAATCCTCTCACGAAGCGACGGTAAGAAGTGCAGAGTCCCAGGAAGCTTCGTAGTTGGGACTTGTCCTTCGGAACTGGCCACTCCCTCACAGCTGCGGTCTTCTCTGGGTCGGTGCGCACCCCTTCCTCGGAGACGATATGCCCAAGGTACTGGACCCGCTTCTGGAAGAGCTGTCACTTCTTGGGGCTCAACTTCAGCTGGGCAGCCCGTAGCTTCAACAAGATCTCCTTCAGGTTGCTGTAGTGCTCCTCGAAGCTTCTCCCCAGAACGATGACGTCGTCTAGGTAGACCAGGCAGGTCTTCCAGTGTAGTCCCCTCAGAATGGACTCCATTAGCCTTTCGAAGGTCGCAGGGGAGTTGCACAGACCGAATGGCATGACGGTGAACTGCCAGAGCCCGCTGCCCACGGAGAACGCAGTTTTCTCGCGGTCCTTAGGGTGGACCTCCACCTGCCAGTAGCCACTCTTCAAATCCAAGGTGGAGAACCATCTTGACCCTGATATGGTGTCCAGCGTGTCGTCGATCCGGGGTAGAGGGTAGCTGTCCTTCTTCGTGACGTCGTTCACCCGCCTGTAGTCCACGCAGAACCTGGTGGAACCGTCCTTCTTCTTCACTAGCACGACCGGAGAACTCCAAGGGCTATGTGATGGCTCGATCACCCCTCGCTCCTTCATGTCTTCTACCATCCGGTCGACTTCGGCTTGCTTGGCGAGCGGGACACGTCGGAATGGGGCCCTAATCGGTGCGCTGTCCCCAACGTCGATTCTGTGCTGGACCAAGCTTGTCCTGCCGAAGTCTTTGCTCCCCACGGAGAAGACATGCTGGAATTCGCGTAGCAGGTCCTGAAGTTGGCGTGATTGCTCTTCGTCTAAATGGTCCTGGGATCCTTGGTACAGCTTCTGTAGTTCTTCTGGCAGTGTGCGTCTTCTTCGGTTGTCCGTCAGGGGTGTCCGTCCGTCGTGTCGGTGATGCGGGCAATCCAGGTAACGGGCTCGCAGACTCCTAGGTTGGTGACCCGGTGAACCGTAATGTCGTAGTCGTTCAGGTTGGACAAGCGGACGTACGGCCGAGACGTCGTGTTTATGAGGGTCTTGGCAACTAGCAATCCTTTTGTCAGGATGTCCTCATATTTTGGCTCGATGACAGCCGCCACTCCTTCAGCAGTTCCGTCGACAATTACGGCAGCGCGCTGACCTCCGTCCTGGCGGGAACGATGACGTCTTCTCTCAGCCTTACTCGTCGTGCGGTGATGGACTCGTGCGCAGGTTGCAAAGCAAGTTCCTCACCTCCGAAATGCAGAGTGTTGGTACTCAGATCCAAGATGATGTTGTTCTGGTCCAGGAAGTCCAGTCCGATGATCACTTCATTTGATACGTCAGCCACAAGCACTGGATGCTTTATCGCCCGTCGACCAATGACGAACTCCAGTGATGCTTCGCCATGTACCGGTGCGGTCTCTCCGGTCGCGGTTATTAGCTGGAGGTTCCTTTGTGTGGGTTGAACACTACACTTCGGGATCACGGTGGGACTGACGATGGTCCTCGATGCTCCCGTGTCGATTAGCATGGGCCAGCTCTCTCCGTTGACGACTCCGTCGACCATCAGGCTGCTATTATCCCTCCGTAACTGCGTCACACGAACTTGGACTGCCGGGGCTTGACGACTGTCACAAGCCAACCTTTGCCCCCCTAGGCTGGCTGATACTTGCTTTCCTGGGCCGCGCGGTTTCCCTACGACTGACTGTCCCGACGGAAACCCTTGGCGGCGGCGATCACCGCCGTCCTTGCTCAGGTGGCCTCTCTTACGGCAGGTCCAGCAGGTCGGTAGTCCTCTTCCGGGCCGCCTCTCCGGATGTCTTTCGGCTACGTTTTGTTGGTGGTACTGCGATTCTTGAAGAAACGGCTTAGCGCCTCCATCAATTCGTCGGCCAGGGGCTTGGTCTCGTTGGTTTTTACTGGTTCGTCGACGTCCACTTGACGCACCCGCGCGTGCATTCTGGATGCCTGTTTTGCCGTCTCGAACTCAAGTGCGTGGCTCAGCGCATCTGCCAGGGTCTTATTGCGCGCGAGACGCAGCGCCTGTTGAGTGTCCGAGTCCCGTAGCCCGTCGGTGAAATTCTGCGTCGCTATCTGCTCCAGAAAGTCGGCTGGCGCTGTTGGGTAGGCGAGCCTTACGAGGCGTGCGATGTCCATCTCGAACTCCTGCAGGGTTTCCGCGTTCTTCTGTACCCGGGTCCGGAGCTGCATCTGATAGGCCTGCTGAAGATGGCTATCTCCATATCGGGACTCCATATGTGCGATCAGGGAAGCGTAGTCCTGGGATCCAGTCGGGATGGCCTGAAGGACGTTAAGGGCGTCACCTCTCAGCGCTACAATGATAGCTGTAGCCTTTTCTGTGTTGTTCCAGTTATTTATGGAACAGGCCGCCTCGAACTGACGTAAGTAGGTGCTCCACGGGACCTTTCCGTCGAAGGTTGGGGGCGTCACTCTGCTATGTCCCGTTCCTGATATTCCCGGTGTAACGGTGGGCGAGCGTTGGCGCAGCTCGGCAAATTCCTCTCGTAGAGCGTTGAATTTCTCCTCCACCCCCGTCAGTGGGCGTTGGCGCAGCTCGGCAACCTCCTTTTGTAAGGCGTTGAATTTCTCCTCCACCCCCATCAGTGGGCGTTGGCACAGCTCGGCAACTTCCACTTGTAAGGCGTTGAATTTCTCCTCCACCCCCATCAGCGGTCGTTGGCACAGCTCGGCAACTTCCACTTGCAAGGCGTTGAATTTCTCCTCCACCCCCGTCAGTGGGCGTTGGCGCAGTTCGGCAACTTCCTTTTGTAAGACATTGAATTTCTCCTCCACCCCCATCAGCGGGCGTTGGCGCAGCTCGGCAACTTCCACTTGTAAGGCGTCGAACTTCTTTTCCACTGCCGTGGCTTCCTCACGCAGACCCAGTTCTAATTTCTTCAGGTCCTGTGTCAACTTATTCTGACCGTCTTCCATCTTCTTATGGCCGTCCTCTATCCTCTTCAGGTCCTCCGCTAGCTTATTTTGACCATCTTCCATCTTCTTCTGGCCGTCTTCTAGTTTGGCAGTTAGGTCCTCGGCTAACTTCTTCTGGCCGTCTTCTAGTTTGGCAGTTAGGTCCTCGGCTAACTTCTTCTGGCCGTCCTCCATCTTCTTCTGGCCGTCCTCCATCTTCTTCTGGCCGTCTTCTAGCTTCTTCTGGCCGTCTTCTAATTTGGCTGTTAGCTCCTTGGTTAAATTCTTCTGGCCGTCCTCCATCTTGGTTTCCATGCCATTTAACTTTTCTAGCAATGCTGCCAATTTCTCCTCCATTTTAGTTGTTTGTCTTGTAAAGGGCATGCACTCACAGGAAAATTAGAGAAAATGACCTGCTCGGGTTTTGAAACCAGGACCGTCAGGTGTTGTGCTTGAGTTCGTAATCCGGCTTCTGACACCAGTTGTTACGTGCCACCCCCCTAGTGGCACTTTTGTTAACTGGATTACGGTGGGTAGGAAGCACAACACCAATTACTGCTTAAAGAAGTAATTAACTTTATTGCGGCCAGAAAATTACACTACTCATCAGCAATTACAGACAATAGGAACCTTACTCCAGTTTCTTCAAGTCTCTTGCTTGTGGAGAGCTCTTGCCCCTTTCACTTGTCAATAAACCACAGAAGTTAATCCTGCCGCTAATGAGCCTAGTGACCTTGACAGAACTCCATGCAACTTCTTCCTAATGTGCGCCTACTACAGTACTTACGAGCACTTGCTGCGCGCTGTTCACCAGCTGGGAGAAACAATGTCACTGGATTTCGACACCACAATATCTGACACTCAGTGAAAGCACACTCACTCAGAACACGGCAGTCCCCTGTATGTTCCTCACTTCGCCGCTACACTAGGGGTTTCGCAAGTCACCACACTTCTGTCGCTCAGAATAAACGCTCACACTAGCTCGTAAAACACAACAACAACCCCTGCTTGACAGGTCGCACTTATATAGCAGGCCGGTGACTCAATACATGCTTCCAGATCCATCCAGGGTTCACGGCTTCTCGAGGTTTCCATCGCTGGTCCAGTCACGAATATTCTGGACTATCCCTTTGTCTTAGTAGCCCTGTTGCATAAGTCACACGCAATACAGGAGGCAGGCCACAGCCCAGCCCCTGGGGGCAGTTGTGACTCAAGCGGCGAGCGATGACACAAACTCACAGCCGTAACAGTATGCTCAATGTTTGACTGCACTGTAAGCTCGGTCACGCGATAGCTTGACCTTCGCTACTGCATCGTTTGCGGTTATCTCTCCACACACACGGTAAAATGTTCCGCTCTGGGCTTGAACTAGTTTTAACAATACTTTCCTCCCCGACTTTCAATCGTAAAGAAGCCTTGATTCTTGCTTGGCATCTCCCTCCATGATTTCTGCTTCAGTGCCATTTTCTAATATCGCGGGAACTTGAGGTGGTGAACTGCAAAATGCTAGTATACATCGTACTGCGTATTTGTCTTCTGAATGAAAATGATGAAAATTTTCCACTTTCATTTCTACATATTTTCATATATATTAATATCTTATAGATGTACTAAGAGTAATTAATTTGCTAAATCAATTACTTCATGAGCAACCTTTTCTGTTCCAATAAACCTCTTCCAATTGGTCAGTCATGCTTATCCAATCACAATATTATCCCACTATATTGCTATGGATAATGGCGGAAAACTATCTCCACGTGTCAAGGTAACTTTATCTATACCACCCCTTTATTCCTCTCTTATTTCTTAATCGGAAATCCACCTTCTCTGTCTCAGCTAGACATCCCATGATGCAATTGTCACCTAATCTACCCTTCTCTTGTCGACAAAACAGGTCTAATGTCGACTTTACAAAAACAATATTTCAATGCTAAATTTTATAATTGGGTTCAAATGACGATATTCTCTCCAATAATCAATATCAAAATTCGGGGTCAGTACCTAACGTAAGGCCACGGCCCTCTCCTTCCCTCGACCTTGTCCATCCCTTCCAATCCTCCCTTCCCTTTCCATCCCTCATAAGGCCCCTGTTCACTTTGCAGGTGTGGCCACCTGGGCGAGGAGCTCATACCACCTCCCCAGGTGTATACCACAACAGAAGTTTCAAGCTCTAGGACACTACGCTGGAGGCAGTAAGGGTGGGATCCCTCGCTAAGTCCGAGGGAAGAGCCAACCCAGGAGGGTTAAATGACTAAGATAGAAAGAAAGAAAGAAAGAAAGAAAGAAAGAAAGAAAACAAACTGGGCCAAAATCAGTCCTCAATATTTTTATTTCTTGTTTTTGTATATCGTTAATTAGTGATCTTCCCCCAATGTTCAGTGATTCAGAGACGTATAGTGCCTCAGGTTTGATTACCGTGTTATAATGTCATTTTGCTTTACGGGAGCTTGATTTTTTATTATACCTGTTCCATGTGATTCTGTAGGCTCTTTGCAATTTAGAGATTCTCTCTCTGTTTGCATCACGATTCAGGCCTTAGAGGTGGCGGTCTAATGTCAAGATTTATAGCATGAAAAGGAACCTTCCACTAACTACACCTGTGTGAAGCTAAATTTGTAGGTTAGGTTTCATTATTGCTCTGAAGTTCCAACGTTCGTCACCAGGCGCTGGTTGCGACTACGTCTAGTAGTAGCGAAGATCACAGCTAGGTGTCGTGGACGGTAGCATTTGGCAGGGAAAGTAGGAACTACTTGAAATTATCGTCTGCAGTCCTTACTTGAATTAAAAACAGATAACACACATTAATACAGTCATCACAATTAACACCGGTTATCAGACAGATTCTACACAAACTCAAAGTACACGGGGCTACATGACCACGTTGTCGCAGCCCCTAAACTAAGGAATCAACCAGACCTGAGAGTTGGATAATTTCTCCTAGGTGTTTGAATTTAGACACGAGTTACTTTACCGAACCGAGTTACCAAATTTGTTTACCCATGTACAAGATCCTTGTATGAACTGGGATGTTTGGTATGAGATTTGGAGTCCGGTTTTATTATTATTATTATTATTACTTTCCATTGCTGATAACAAGCCTACTGGCCTGCATTTACACTGCACCGTTTGTTGCTGCAGCTGGAGATCAGATTTCCAGTTCTTTCTCTCCATTAGAGCTTATGAATAATGTACGAGACTCATCGGGGCAGGCAAGAGCACTTTTGGCTCAAAGCTGCTGCTGTGTCTAAGGCCATTTGCTCAACATGCTCCATATTTGAATGTTCCTCAGCTGTTGAAAGTATGGAAGGTATCTCTCGCGATAGTCGCCAAAGAAGTTTAATAACGTAGAGAGCTACCGTGCCGGAACTTTATTGACTTTAAAATGTCCCATTCAACAATGGAAACTCGTTGAATTTGAATTAAAGGAAGAAGTTGAAAAATATACCAATTCCACACACTCCCAAGTCCCTAAATGAATCAAGAAAGAAAGAGACACCTTTAAATCCAGTCATTTGTCAGTATTGTTTACAATGAAACATTGTATTATTGTTGAATCATGTAGAGGCATTGTGATATGGTGCTCATGTATCCCCATATACTTGGGTGTATGCAATTTAGAATCTGTCTGATAATTCACTAATTAACAATGGTTTTGTCGCATATGTGAAAATCGGCACATTAAGTCAAGAATTATGAGTTATTTTCAAATATGAATATGAAGGTATTAAATTACCCACCATTTTCTCACAAACAATTAAAATATGCTGAAGGGCTTTTCGTGAAGTAGAGGGCGAATTCCTGGGAAATAATAAATCAGAAAACCAACGACAGTTTGTTGAAACATTCCTGGACAGTTACTAGAAACTAGGATGTACAACGTCCTTGAACATTCACTTTTTTCATTTTCACCTGGACTTATTCCTCGAGAATTTATTAACTGTGAGTTAACATGGAGAAAGATTACATTAGGATATTCAGAAGATGGAAAATAGGTACCAGGGCAGATAGGATCCTTGCAAGATGGGCGATTACTGCTAGCTTTTAGTTAGAGAAAGTGACGGATCTTACAAAAGTAGAGGTGGTTTTTTTTTTAGACGTTTCGGCCATCAACGGACCACGATGTTCTTCACCCATATGATCACTGTAATGCTTGTTTTCTTGTCTGCCAGTAGATCTTCATTCTTGACGAATGTTCTGCTCTCCTTTCTTCCGTCTATTTGCAGTGAGGGCGAGGCATCAAAGATGTAAAAGGGTGTAGATTACTGGTTGATTTAACAGCCTTTCTGAACAGGTTCCTATCCCAAACCAGAGCTTGATTGATTCGAGCTTCTGTTAGGTCCTTTTTAACTTGCATCGACCATTTACAATAGGATTTTTTTTTAGATATTGATGAGTGGATTCGATATGAAAGTCGATGATGCTCCATCCGCTCCAAATGCCCAAAGAAAGACATTCTCCTTTTTCTCATCCCACTCACCAAAATCTTCTATATGTTCAAATAATTCATTGTTATGTCTTCTTCTGTAAGTACCATTATCATTAACAGGTCCTAATATTTTCCTTAGAATTTTCCGATCCTTCAGTTATAATTTTCTCAATGGACCTTTGTTTGTCATCTGTAAGCATTCTGCGGCATACAGTGCTGACGGCCTAATTACTTTGTTATAATGACAAAGTTTGACATTCCGGGACAAGCTTTTACTTTTGTAAATGTTTTTGCTGGTTTGAAAGGCACCTTCCAATTTGTTACATCTGCTCTCAATGGCAGCTATTTCTGAATTATTAGGGGTAATCCATTCCCCTAGGTATTTAAATTTTCGGACTCTTTTGATTTTTTTGCAGACCAATCGTGATGAATTTTGAGGCATCTTTGACATTTGTGATAAAATTAGTTTTATGGAAGGCCACTTTAAGTCCAGTTTTAGCAGCTATGGTTTGTAGTTTATTAAGTTGGTCAGTGGCCTCTTCCATTGTATTAGCGAACAAAGCAATGTCATCTGCAAAAGCGAGACAGTTCAGGTCTTCTTTTTTATAACCAATTCGAATACCTAATTATTTGGTAAGATTGTTAACCATTCTCTTATAATTTTTTCCAAGACACAGTTGAACAGCATCGGTGATCCCAGGTCACCTTGTCTACAGCCAGTCTTGATTGCAAAGGCTTCGGACAATTCACCACGAAATTTGACCTCAGAAATGGTGTTTTCTAAGCTTGCATTGAACAAATGAATTGATTTATTGTCTAGGCCAAACTCACGTAAGGTGTTAATTATTGTGTCTCTATGAATGCAATCATAAGCCTTTGGAAGTCCACAAACATCACAAGATAAGGTTTTGATCGTACCGTACAGTAGGAAATTATGGTCTTAACGTTATGAATTTGTTCAGGACAGGATCTTGATTTCCTGAAACCAGCTTGATATTCCCCTAACTGACGGTCTAATATCGGTTCTGCTCTGTTCAGAAGAGCCCTTGCAAATATTTTGTACGTTACCGATACCAGTGAAATACCTCTATAATTATTTGGGTCGGATTTATCCCCTTTCTTATGTATAGGATGAATGATGACGGAAGTCCAATCCTCCGGCAATTTTTCACTATGCCATATTTCTTCAATGGTCTTCTGGAGACAAATGATGGAGTCATTATCTGCATATTTCCTTAATTCAGCCACAATACTATCCTCCCCAGAGGCCTTACTATTTTAGCCCCTTGATGATTTGTGTTATTTCTTAGACAGAGGGTGGTGAGCTGTCATGGTATGCAACGCTAGGATAGAAAGCAAGTTGTTCAGTAGGTATGTCCGTGTTCAAAAGGGTTTCAAAATATTCTCCAAAGGCTTTAGCACAGTCTTTATTATTGAGATTAAGTTTACCATCAGATCCTCGGATGTGAAGAGTAGGGGCGACGTATTTGGACAGTTGGTGCTTAAAAGTTTGATAGAAATCCCTTGTTTTGTGTCTTTGAAAATCATCTTCAATTTGAATAATTTGTGATTTGTGGAAATTTCTTTTTGCCAATTTTAAAATTTTACAAGTTTCTTTCCTGATGCAGAGAAAGTTCTAAAGGTTCCCATCGTATTTCTTGTTATTCAACTTGATCCAAGCTTTTCTTCTTTCCTCTATTGCGTGATCACATTGATCGTTCCACCAAGGGTGCTTGCACGTTCTATCAAAAAGAATGGATCCCGAAGCCTCAGTAACAATGGCGTTCCTTAAAGTAGACCATGTTCCATCTATTGGTTTGTTGTGGAGTGTTTCCGCAAAAGTGTTATTTGACTTCAGACTACCGATCTTGTACTTTTGCGTTTTCATTCCCTTTTCAACATTCACTCTATTGTTCCTAAACGGAATACCTTTCATTTTAAAAAGGGAGAGATAATGGTCTGAATCTATATTCGCATTACGCAGGACCTTCACATTTTGGATTTCACGATCTGATTTTTTAGCCTACTTTTCACATTTTGCAAAAATGAGGAAAAAGTAGTCTTATGAGATCGGGCAAATGTGTGTCTGTCTGTCTGTCTGTCTGTCTGTCTGTCTGTCTGTCTGTCCTTCTGTCTGTCTGTCTGTCTGGCTGTGTGTGTGTCCCCCCCCTATCAACTCCTAAACGGCTGCAGCAATCAAAACCAAATTTAGTATGAGTAAAGATGTGCACCGGAATAGCTCACGTCCATATTTGAAAATGATGTCAGTGCTACCAACTGCTGAAAAAACGCACTAGAAATTTTAGCTCCATGTTGGATATCCTGCAAGGTATGCATAGGAGCTATTCCAAAATTGGCACATATGTAGATAATACTATTTCAGTTTAATTTCCAGGAGGCCAACCATGAAAGTGTTGCCAAAATAATTTTAAGCCTTCTGATAGGTCCAATGTTTAAATGCATATAACTTCTACACTAACAACTGGATTTCAACCAAATTTTGTATGTAATATCTGTACATAAACAGATATGACTGAGCGTATTCTTAAGAGCCACCAGGGCTGCCAACTGTTAATAATTGCTCTCTCTATTTTTTTTATCCAAATACCAATATATCAGAAAGTATGCAAGCCAACAGCTTTAAACTATGCACACGTATAGTACCTGACATGTTTGATTAATTTTGGAGTAACTTATATACGTCAGTTCTACCAACATGATTCCAAGCCTGCTGATAGGGCCAATTTTTAAATACATGTAACTTCTATACTATCAGTAGGATTTCATCCAAATTTCGCATGTGCTATGTGTAACATATCAGATATGACTATAAGTATTCTTCAGTGCAATCAGGGCTGCCAACTGTTAATAAATGCTGTCTATATTTTTTACCCTAATATCAACATATCAGAAAGTATGCAAGCCAACAGCTCTATACTTTGCACACCTATAGCACCTGACATTCTAGATTAATTTGGAGTAATTAATACAAGGCAGTGCTGACAACATGATTCTATGCCTGCTGATATGTCCAATTTTAAAATACATGTAACTTCTATACTAACAAATGGATTTCATCCAAAATTGGCACAACAAGATATCATAATATTTCAGATTATTTCTGACCAGCACACGCATGGTATTGTTGGCAACATGCTTTTACGCGTGCTGATAGATCCAGTGTCTAACTGCAAGTAACGTCCATTGGACTTCAACCAAATTTTGTATTCTGTACCTTAAGAGATGGAACTAAGAATATATTCAGTCACCAGGGCTGCCAACTGTAGTGCTCTATTAGGCTACATTGTACCAGGTATATTTTGAACTAATTAGATATTTCGATATTACCAACTTAATTTCGTCATTATTCTAGATAGGTTCATATTCTGTAGAATAATCATTGGCATGAAAAGTAGGCTGTATAGTTCTTAACGGAACTTCTTGTTATGATATTGCAACATGATCCAGTTGAAATTCACCCATAAGTGAATTTGGATGACTCCATGTCTTTCCTTTCCGACGAAGATGCTTAAACGCAGTAGATTTCAGAACTAGGTTGTTAATTTTGCAGGTGTCAATCAGCCGTTCGCCATTTTTAGCCTATTTTCAATTTTGAAAAAATAGGCTTATGAGATCACCTTTTGTCCGTGTGTGTATGCGTGTGTGTGTGTGTGTGTGTGAGGTGTGTGTGTGTGTGTCCCCCTAATACGATCTAAACGGCTGGAGCGATTTCAATGAAACTCGGTAAGTTCATAGCACTATTCCGGGCGACCCCGACCGTGCCCTTCAAATTTTTCTTACGTCTCACCAATCCAACATGGCGGCTGTGTGAAATATTTCACCAGCATTCAATATCTCCGAAACTATTCCCGATATCACCCTGGATTTTTTTACTGTGATAAAGAGAACTACTAGAAGTTCACCTATGTGACTTCTGAAAAACTGGTAAGTACAAAACCAGCATGGTTGCCACGCGAATTTGCGACATTTAAATAGACATTTCTCGCGATTTAACCAACCAAACGCAATAAAACTTGGTACAGTATTGTACCCGTTCGTCCTGGGGATGCGATGACCCATCTGCTATAACATCGCATTCCTGGAGTTCCAGGACAGAGCGGAGTTAAATGAACCTCTAGTCAAATAAGGAATGTGTCGGAAATTCAGCTGAGTTATCGAAAAAGCAGTTGGGTAACACGAGACAAAGTATCTCTAGGGTCGTTACGGGCTTAAGTTTAATAGAAATAATGCAAATATAAATGGGCGCCATCAACTGAACTCCTAGCAAATCACTTCCTTTCCGGTTAAGCCTTACTCAAGACAAGGAAAGAAAAAGGAAAATCACACCATCATCAGATCACAACTAAGATAAAAACAAATTTATTTCACTTTGATAGTCAGACAGACATTTTAAATATACCTCCTACCTGAGAGTATGGTCGAATGCCAACGTTAAATTGTCATTGTCCAAAAATCGAACCATCTCTTTTCTAATCAAAAAATATTTCATCCACATAGAACAGAAAAATCTCTAAAGTTCTCTTGGGTTCTCAGGATCACTGTAGCACTATGTCTTTCGTCACTGACATTTGTGAAACCTGAGACCTAATTTCTCTTTCATTTAACATCATCAATGTGGATTTGAAAAAGTTATTAATCTGTCTAAACATACACATATTATAATCACAAATTTTAAATATCAAGTATTTTATGGCTTGCATGGCATAATTTAAATGTTGAACATGTTAGTCAAATGCTCCTAAACATCGAATAATTAATTTACACTATTTACATTGTCATTACAAATCGCTTGTTCGTGAATTACAGAAAATTCACGGCTCATTGGTCATCGTTATCATCATCATCAAAATTAAACATTCCTCACATTAATTCTCATCTCAAAATTCTACATATTCCTGTCAGAATCATTAATTCATCACCATTACATCATTTAAATCCTCAATTCAAGTTGCAATTCCTCAAATTATATCTCAATTAAATTTATCTAAATCCATATAAATTCATTAATCATCAGCTTCTTTAATTAATTATCACCTTCTAATTCAGTTATTCATCATCATTACAATCGTCTATTAATTTATTTCAATCAGTTTATTTATTCAATCTTTAATTCATCCATCTATTTAATTCATCGATTTATTCCAAAATTTAATTTATCAAATTATTTAAATTTTATTCTTCTGGTTATTTAGATTTTCATTATTTCATCTAGTCATTCTGATTTGTATTTCATTAGGTCAGATCATTACTATGCTTAAATCTCAGATTATTATTTCATTAATTATTATTCTCAGAAAATCTTGTATTATCAACTTTATTAATTTGTTTAATTTCCTAACAAATTGTTTAATATGGGTTATAGAACGTTGTCTTACAGTTTTATTACTTCCAAGTTATATCTCGTATTTAATTTATCATGCCAAAAAATATTATTGCCTTCACGACATCACGTTGGATCTGACTATCCACAACGACATTATATTCCCTCATTTCTTCAAATATCACATTTGAATACAACAATTATTCCACAAAACTCAATAAATATTCAGCATATACAGCATGAATCTCAACAATTACGCTAGACTGGGTACGACGACCTCATGTCTGCTTCAAAATACATTAGCAACATTGCTACTATCACGTGGCAACTTCCACAAAATGCCTATCACAAACTTCACTTAACCATGTTGCATGATCTACAAAAAATATATAACTGGCTTCAAATTATCAACGCACACAATCTCCAATAATTGTAATTACTCTGATCACATCTAGACAACTTCTTAAACAATTGGAAAAAAATATTTTACCTTAGGAATTCAAGATCTGCTTTCAAATAGCATAAATTCTCTTACAATTCTCATAATTCACATCACAGAAAAACACCAATGTGCTATAATCTCTCATATCAAAATCTGCAATACTGATCTGCCTTAAAATAAATCTGACCATTAATGATTCATCTTACAAGATTCAATTACTTTAAATCCTTCTCAAAGGTATCAAACACAATTATAAAAATCATCAAAAGCATCAGCTGTACCAGCTGTTAAACTGAAATTACTCTCAAAAGAGTATAGCAACAAAATATTGGATTGGCAAACAAGAATTACTAAACGTAATCCTGCTGACATCTATCGTTACTTTATTTAACAAAATTTCGACTGATATGTGACTAGTAGTTCCTTGTTTGATTCACTTACAATCTCATGTACACTCGGATGATAAAAATGAGTCCCTCTATGGCAAGTAAGATGAGTAACCACCGTACAGTCGTATAAATACGAAAGACCTCGCCCCGTCGACTAAGATGATAGTGCCCTAAACGATGGGTAAGATGAGTAGCCACCATACAATCGTATAAATACGAAAGACCCCATCTCGAAGACTATATGAGTGAATGTACCAGATAGGAATCAACAAGTATCTAGTTGTCATATAAAAGCCATATTCATTCACTAAAGTGAATAACTAATTAGTAAGACAAGTGTAGTGTACTGACCAAGTATTTATTGGTCAGTGAATATGAAATTGTAAGTCCCTTTTAGGGGAATGTGATAAATGTTATAAGTTTAAGTGTACAAGTTTGTGGAGTAGGTTACAAAATATAGGATCTCTGAACACTTCACTGATACTCACCTGGTGATAGCAGCTTGCAGTAGAGCCTTCGGCGACACACGGTATGACAGATAATCGAGAGAGAGGGCCTGTCCTCATTAAGGTCCTTCTTATAGGTTTTGCTGTTGTACTGTCAGCATTCCATTGGCATAGCTGCCCCAGTTAGTTATAGTGTAGATGTTTATGAGTGTGATGCAAGTGTTTGGCAAGCCTTCCAAGCTGGTCGGCCGCCCTTGCTGTGTAAAAGATACTGTTCTGGACTTATGAGATTTGCCAGTTAGGGGTGGTTTTAATAGATGATGGAGGGTGGCTTCCAGGGGGTGCAGCCCCCTGGGGGCCTGTACAATATTGAGAACCGACTAAATATTTTGGATGGTCGCCATGTTGGATTTTATATATGTAGGTCCTAGAGTTATGTACTGTTACATGAAGATTATTGTGTACGTGTAGTATTTAAACATCAATCGCATGATTAGGACACAAGAAGTAACAAAGAGATTTTAAAATTTCGCACCCTCCGTACACAAATCATTAAGGCACACTGGCAACTACACTGCCGACACGAGTTCATGTTCCAGCAATGGGAGACACTCATCAGGGAACACCACCGGATAGGGACTAGTGGCACAAAAGTCGCCGAACAGGCCATATGCCTCAATAGGCAGTACACCCAAATTTGGGACGAGTACCGCGAGCTCCAAGCCAACAAGGCCATTTTTGAGTTCATGGTAGGGCCACAAGCCCAGCCGAGAGAGGACATAAGCGTAGATACGCTAACGCAGCAATTTGCGAGGATGTCCCTCTCGCCACGTACTGCCACACATGGGAAGGAGTTCACCGTGGCCACAGTCCAGAAGACGGCCAGGTTAGGCTCCAACACACTGCGGGACTCAAGTTACATAAATACACGTCCTTCAGATCCGGTTCGGAAGGCAATTTTGCCAAACCAAGGAGCAGAACCTACGCCAATCCCCTCGGAACGGACGAACGAGAGGGAGTTGACGCCAGGACTCTCGGGCACACATGACATAACAGGGAGAAAACGGGAGGTAACCACGTCATGGGCTGAGGACGTAGAGCCCGCCCTACAACACATTAAGCCTAAACACACCTACACAAATAGGCAAACACAAGGGCAGGAGTCTACCGTGGCCATAGGCCAGAAAGCGGCCAGACTACGCTCAAATACATTGTTAGGGCAAAAACAGGCAATTAAACGGCCTTTACCGCTAGTTCAAAGGGCAAGTTTGCCAGAACGGAAGCGGGCACTGGCATTCGTACCCCAGGTGCGAATGCATAAAGGGTGTTGCCTTCAGGCCCTCAGGGTGCACAACACACACCCGCACACTCTGACCAGGCGCTAACACACAGTACACGGGGTATAAGAAAGATCTTATCACCTACCCCACGGGACCGGTCAGTCAAAAATACACACACCCCCGTAAACTCTACTAGGGTAGCGCTAAGCGCAATTAATCCCTCAGACATACCCACATTAAGGCCAACATCCAGGCACTACGATGGAAGTTGGCCCAGGCTTACTTTGCTACAAACTCCTCCGAAAAATAGCGAAGAAGCGCCTCAATGGATTTCAGGGGCCTACACCTTAGTGACAGGGCGAAAGTATTCACCTTTCCGAGCAAGGACGCTCGGGCGGGAATAACGACTTCCACCAGGGACACAAAATAAACCAATATCACTTGCACCAATATTATAGTTACACGTAGGCTCGTCTACACTTGAGAAATACGATAATAGACACATAGAGACTCACAAACATAAGCTGCACAGTTTTTATGTATATACAGTGGAACATGGCTAAATCAAAAGTGTATCATCCAAAATTCTTCTTGTTTTTTTTTGGCCCCTAGCATTTTTTATTAGGCCACCAATGGCTTATAATCGTGACTAATTGAGGACATATTTTGGACAATGCCAAGTTTTAATATGCAAAGCCAAGCGGAAACCAATAAATGGGCCACGCAGCTTAAGTCCGCAGAGAGCTATTCCGAACACAGCTTAAGCAACAAATCACAGCATAGAGCTTAGGCGGGTCTTTCTAGGTAGAAATGACTAAATGTTCTATGTTCCGGTCCCACAGTTTGATAGATTCTCTTGTGACGGGCGAGAGCCCTAATCGTAGCAAGAATTAAGAATCTCAAACTATTTTTCAAAAATGGTAGATTCCCCTGGGACGTAACTAGATTAATGTAGTACTAGCGTCGCCAAATAGGTGAATACTACACTCAGGTCCTACTTCTCATTTTTAAACATTTTTGATATTGTTCACGACACAATTTTTACAGACTACCGCCGCCTGGCAACCCGCTCTGATAAGCATAAAGCATTTAGCAGGCGGGATACAATATATTTTCTCTACTCTTTTCAAAGTGCTCTCTTAATTCGGAGCGTTGCATAACTCATTGTTTTTGCCTCATTCATTAATCCCGAGAAAGGAAAGTTAGCCAAGTTGAACTGTATGCACTTAATCCATAAGCATACGTGACACATTACACTGCCTATAACATGACTTTTTCTGACCTCAATAACAACACGCAAGCCAAAACACAAACACCATAGGGTGAAAATCCCAGACTTTGGGAAAGCCTACATATTTTTGGACGGCACACAGCCATTTCACATTGCCACATAACAAGTTAATACGCTAACACAATTGGCCCGGAGACACAGCCTAAAATGGCACCAGAAATAATTACTCTGGTTAAAGACGGTCGCAAACCCGCAACCTTCTGAATACCAGGAATGTAAGGTCGGATAGCTATCCAGTTGCAGGATAGGAAAGTAAGGGACAGTTACACTAACAGATATTCATACGCGGAAAACAATAAAATCACCTCCGACACCTAGTCACCAAACACGCGACTAGCGGCCCGGAGACACTCGTGCATAACGACATTTAGTACCATTAATAGGGATATATTCGACCCACGCTACATTAACACAAAACTTGGGGACACGAATGTATTCAGTGAAAGGTTCTTTTACATGGCGGAAAGCCATGATCACAACAAGAGAACGGGCAATCAAATCCACACACATACACGTGCTGGAAACATGAACAGAGCCAGACAAGTAACAAGTGAGTGCACACGCCATTGTAATTCAATACTGTCGCACTCAGCGATAACACACTCCGCGTGGGCGACCTTTGCTGGCACAGACAGACTAAGAGCGCTCCAGGCTGAACTGGGACATACACATTCATTCACGCCAAGTCCAGAACCCCATAACTTCCAAAATTACAGTACGAGGAGAATTCAAAAAGACCCAAACTTTTCGCGCCAAGGCGTATATTCATCCGCGTGCCTTAAATACACGATGCGTGTGCCATAGTATATACGGTACAAAAAATCGTAACACCAGGACCTTGAACCAAGGCGGGTCCGAACTCATAACCACACAACACACTCGTGCCAAAAACTAACTAACCAATGGTATTTTTGGTACGAAAAACACAATCAAAAGACATACAAGGGGCGCTCAAAACCAGCAGACAACGCAGACATAGAACACAGAGAATTACATGAAATTGCGGGTCCAAATGCCCAATAAAAATCGGACACCGTGGAAAACAACTATACAGACTCCCAATTAGACCGAAATTGGCCCATACAAGTACATAAACAGGTAATACCACATTTCCTCCGGCCAAACACCATGCAAAAATTTCGATTACACCTGACATAGGAAATAGATTTCCCAAACACAGGTATAGCAATTTCATAAGGCAAAAAGTCTTATGGAATTTTGTCCACACAACAGTACTAGCAAAAATAGGACGAATTGACACATTGGCCCGCCCGGAATCCCAGACAGTGACAACACTCACATACTGGCAAAAAAAAATCACGTTCCGACGGCCGACATTCGCAATGTCAGAGACTTCATGTACACAAACAAATGAAAACATAACATGACGAAATACTGACTTGCAGATTCCGCCGCATTGCAACACTGCCAACGACAGACACTATTGTTATATCGGAAGTGACCATGAAATCACAAACACAAACCAATTATAATGCCATACATTTTTCAGCACTGTTGCAACAGTCGTGACATTTAGCAACGTACAGACATAATAAGCCGGTCTTATCTTAGGGCCACAGGGACATATCTAGAAAGATGTTGACAAGTTGCACGCGCCATCTGACACTCAGACACGCGATACACGATAGGACTTAGCCGATAACAGGCCTCCCGCCCGCATGATGTAGCGGAACATAGTCCCATACACACGCGCTCACTAATCAGGGGCAAATACAGACAGGGGCTCTGAGGGAACAAGACCTCCCCCTAATAACTTCTTTTCTCGACTTTATTTCTAAAAAATCATTACAGGCTATCAGGACATGGCCAGGCACACTACGATAACTTGCTACATTAACACTACAAATGGGAGACCAGATTAGGCCGTGACGTCACAGCGTCACCACACTTTACTATCCCAAGAAGCGGATAGAAAGCAGACATGGACCAAGGGAGGATGACAGGAGCATAGGTGGACAATCCCAGCGGGATTACCAATATACCACCCACAGGCTACCATTTTACTACCATACTCCCCTTCCATAACCTTCCTAATTACAACATTAACCAACACAGACATACAGACACGATAAAAACAGCTACACTACATGACAAAATATACATCGGGGTTGATAGACTTCATGCGTTTAAAGAGAGGGCTTACTACTCCCTGGATCTCAATGCTAACACCTGAATATTAGGGGTGTGTCGGAAAAACGACAACTAAGCGTAATGCGCATCTCTAAGTAAGAGATGAGGCCAAATTTATATACTAACCATTTTTTTATTAAATAATCCCGCATGAAAGGGACATAATATTATTTTACACTGACCGATACCTATCCTTACATGAGTGCGGGTACGCCTCATATCCAGACACATGCATGGAATATCCCGTCCACATACCGAGGGTTATTATTATTAAACCTGCATGACACTTTGTTAAATTTTTTTGCAATCCCGGGAAATACCCACCCCCGTCCACTCATTGTAGAAGCATCCTGGTAGCATCACCGGCTTTAGGCCACCATTTACATGAAGCCCAAAGATGCGCAACCCCCTCCTACCTTGCTTCAAGCCTATTCAACGAATAATACCCCCGGATCCTAATAACAGGGAACCTAACGCTATAAACCCTACTAACGCCTCCAGGAAAATCAACAAAGCATTACAGCTGGAAATCCGACATAGCACAGTAGACCTGAAGTAGTCTATGCACTTAGAAGTTTCTACAACCCCAAAACACTTGAAAAATTTTACATTTCATACACAGCAAATTATTTACACAGTACACTTATATTTTTTACATAAAAAGGAATCTGATAACACGCTGATTGGTGATAACGACGTAAGCAGAAGGCCAGAGGCACCACACTGGAGCAGAGCTGGGGAAGGTGATGATGACCCTTACCCCAGTTGGCTCAACAGCTCAATGACCCTAGTTAACTTAACGACTAGACCAAAAAGACGAAATACGTAAGGTTGAGGCATTCATGGCCTGGCACGGGCAAACTTCGGAATCCTAGGTGTGCCTAGCCTGCCCCTAGGACGAAGAGATGTTACACCCACTATGTGCCATGGTCGTCGAAGCCAAGACCTGCAGGGGAGACTTTCTGAGGATGGTGGGAGAAATAGCCAGCTCCACGCCGGACTCAGGAGTTGACCCTAGGGACGACCAAACTAGGAATAGACTTTTAGTTAAATATAAGTAAGTAGGGCTTCTAGAGCGAGAAGCAAGACTGCTATGCGCAGGAGTGAAGCATTATTGTTGCCAATCAGGGCGAAGAGAATATTATTACTGCCAACAAAGGCGAAGAGAATACTATTACTGCCAATAAGGGCGAAGAGCATACTATTATTGCCAATCAAGGCGAAAAGGATATTATTACTGCCAATAAGGGCGAAGAGCATACTATTACTGCCAATAAGGGCGAAAAGGATACTATTACTGCCAATAAGGGCGAAGATGATACTATGCCATTGGACGATGTCCAATGCCCACATAAATGGTGACGCAGCGGGCAGCCAAGGGCATTAAATGAGGAGCATGGCGAGCTCTCACAGGGATCAAAGTGGGCAGATCCAACAACGACAACATATGCAAAGGCAACGGCAATGAGCAGGCAAATACAGCGGGCGAAGCGGTTTGCTTAGTGGCACCGTAAGCCGCCTGCGACTATATTAATACTAGTTAATAACCATTAGCATAAGCGTCGACAACTAGTATTAAGGGAGCGGAATCCGGCGATTCTAGAGACAACCAGTGTTTCTAGGATACGTGCGGGTGGTGATCTGGGGAGGTAAAACTGCCCCGGGCGATCGCTCTGGTCAAAATTTTAGCACGTAAGACAGTTGCATTTTGGTACGCAACTTAGGATTAAGCAAATTTACTAACCGCTGTTGCTAAATAATAGCATAGCATATTTCGGCAATAAAGTAAGGCCACCCATTCGGCTTATAAATAGCAAACATTTTTACTTACCATAATTAAGGTAACGATCTCGGCACCTGATGACCGACAAACCCGTCATCAGGGTAAGCCCGATAACACATAGGTTAACAATAGACTAAGGTAGAATATCTCGGCACCTGATGACTGACAAACCCGTCATCAGGGTAAGCCCGATAATACATTAAGTTAGATTAACTAGGTTAACTAAGACTAATATAAACACTTTGAGAGTAAGAAAAAACATTACGGCACCGTGTAGGGTAAGCTCGATCATACACCAAGTAAAACAATCATGTGTAAAGAGAACATGGCATTAATAATGGCCACAGGTTAACACTAATCATGCTATTTTTTTTTTCAGGAAAAAAGAGCTTCAGCCAGTGAACACACTGACACAGCAGCCGACATAAAGAATATGCAATATTCATATGTTTTTTTTAACCTCTCCATTTTTCAGGCGTCGTCACCAGGAATATGGCACTGGTGACAATGATTTCACTGCCATACAGCAGCAGCATGTTATTTGTGCCATGATATTATTGTGTACCACCTTTACGCACTAATTTGTACTTGTAATTTGTATTCATCCTCACACAACACAACACAACACAACACATACACCTCCAGTTTTTTACAGCTACACTCCAGAAATCTGAACAGCAGGGTTGATACCTGTGAGGTATCAGGCTTGCTGACAGATCAACATAAACAAAGAACATAAAGCGTCAAAGATGCGACGCAACATACGGAAATGAGGGCGCAACCGATCTGTGGTGGCGACTCTCACTGTCAAGTGTGAAGGCATTCGCCCACAGAGAATGTTTCACAAAGTAGGGGTATATATCAGCGGCACGACCACTAAACCACACCGGGAAACGGCCGGACAGGATTAGCCGTGGGAGGGCATACAAATACAAAGGGTAGCGTGCACGCAAGTTACAATAGACACGGCCGTCCAGGTATAGCATAATTAATAATTAAGATAGATAGATATAAGTATATAATGTAATATAATGTAATACAAAATACGGTAATAATGTTCAAAGGCACTACACACAAAATTATGATGCCACACATTGTGAATACACATGTTTTTGTCACACACATGTACACGATGATTATGATTTGTTTCTTTCATTTTCTTCCTTCTAACGTCCCAATTTGTAAAGGTGTTCCGACCCCCAACTAAGGGATCTAAAACAATTTCTACGAATCTATTACAGCCATCAAACTGAAATTTTGTATGTTGATAGTGGCAATTAACATAAGTAGGATATATGAAAATAGGCTGTATAGTTCTTCACGGAACTACTTGTTGTTTGTTCGTTTATGTGCGGGATAGTTTCCAACTATATTCCTAAAGTTTTTCTCTCTTCCTACTTGAGCGTTAAAATCACCGAGTAGGATGGTGGTGTGATGCGCTGGAATATTGTCAATCACGTCTTTTAATTGTTCCCATAATATATTAGTTTGCTCTCGGTCTTTCTTGTTTGACAAGTTCGTCGGTGCATGAAAATTGATTACGGTGTAGGCTTTATTAAGTGATCTAAATGACAATGTGGATAGTCTTCCATTGAATGATGTAAAATCCAGCACTGACTCAACAGCTTTCATGTGGACTATAAAACCTGTACCAAGATGAGGGATGTTCTGTGTAACTCTTGTGCCAGGTATTCCTTTATAAATTCTGAAACCTTGAGACTCAAAAGCTTCTTCACCACAAAATCGTGTTTCTTGCAATGCAGTGATGACAATGTTATGTTTCTCAAGAACATCCAATGTTTGCTTTAGTTTCCTATCTGAAGGAGTGAGTTTATGTTAAGTGTTGCTAAGTACATAATATAATTCTTCTTACATGACATTGCAGGCTCCCCAGACTCCGCAGGCCTACTAACTCCACAATACGTGGAGGTGGATTTATTACCATCTGGGTAATTACCACCTGGGGTAGATAATCCAATACTTTGTGTTTCCATCATGAGTGAAGAAAAGAATTGAGAAAGGCTATCCCGAAGGACAGTGGGGTTATAACTGATGAGGTAGTAAGCCTCCCATTATTAAAATAAGCCGCCCAATCTGGAACAGACGCTGTTTGTAGCCGCTCAATCTGAGACAGACGCTACCCTGATATATGCGGACCATATACCTTTTACTCCTAATCTCCCGAGCAAAAGGAGGCCCCTTCCGCCATTATTACTGTACCGCAGTTCAACCGCTCCACCAACAATGCCGTTGAGGACTTCACCGCAACCCTGGCAAGGGACCCTTACAAGGTACTACCAGCCGGGTCAGCTGGACCTAACGAGGTGTTACTCCTCCGACTCCTCCTTCCCCATTTCTTGCGAATAGGGCCCCGGACTTGCCACCGGTATAGTGGAGTTACAAAAGTTGAGGTGTATGTTCCATAATTGACACACAGATAGATAATATTACATCACACTAATTTACAGGAGCCCATACATGAGAGTGTTGCCAACATGATTCTATGCCTGCTGATAAGTCCAATCTCTAAATGCATGTAACTTCCATACTATCTAATGGATTTCATCCAAATTTGGTATGTGATTTTCGCACCAGAGCAGCTATGAATATGCGTTATTTTTGTGTGTGTGTCAACAGAGCTGCCAACTGTTGAAAAATGCATTCCATACATTTTTATCATAATCTCAATATTGTGCCCGCTGGCCGAAGGTTTCGGGGAGCCATCGGTTTCAAATGACACTTCAGAGACCCTCTTCCAGTTAACACACAAGTATTGGGGACGACACATTCATAGCCTGGTTTCACACATAAGTCTGCACTCGAGGGTATCGGGAATTAGTGAGGTTCGATTCTTAACCAGCTCAGAGGAATGGATCAATATCAAAACTAAGCATGAAAGACAGGTCAGTCTTATGTTAAAATCATGGATACATTTTATTCATAACTAGCTGAAGTACCCGTGCTTCGCTACGCGTCATAAATAAATTAAAATATGAAGGTGACAGTTAAAACAGGGGGTAGGCGAGTGCTGCGCAGAGGGAGATTAAGGATGGAACATTTTGTCCTACTACACCGTTCGGAGTTGACCGTGTTTTATAGCACACATTTAGGTTTTACTCGCGAACCGTTGGAGATACCTTTCGGATAGAAAATGTAATTTTAACCCTCGTATATGCCATCAAATGTTTGCTATTTTTTAGCGTTCACTTTTTATTTGAAATGGAAATATGAAAGTTTGAAATCAAAGGCTATTATGACGTCACTAAAATGGTCGTCATCTTTAAATAGTGCAAAGTATTGAAATCAAAAGTAGCCTATATGTTAACCAGATAAATCAGCTACTTCCATGTAAAATTCATGTATATCGGACCAGTGGATCTTGCGTGATTGAGTAATACACAGACACACACCATCTCATTCTTAGCCTCGCTTCGCTCGCGTCATAGTCGTGTCATATTGTTATTCAATTAAATGCAGGTTTAACCCCGTTAACACCCCTTTAGAACCTGAATATCCAAAAATCCCTACTTAGTGGACTTTTTCGACACACGAAAAACATATCCCCTTCTTCTAACTTTAATAGTTTTGGTTGGTCGATGAGAGTGAACTTCCAAAAATCCATCCTTAGTGGACGTTTTTCTTCCAGAATTTCACCCTTCCCCATAGGCCCCTTAAATTGGATTTATGAAAAAACGTTCGAACACTTATTTATTTATTTATTTTATTTATTTATTTATTTATTTTTAAGCCGATTTATTTCCTCCGAAATTCAAACTCCTCGCCTATGTCGTTTAAGAGATACACGCTCCGTTAGGAATCTTTCAAACCCCACTTTTCATCCCTTTCACCTCATAATATCCACCACATCGAAAAACCATTAGACATGTGTCAGCTTATTTTTAATGATTAGTATATATGCCAAGTATCACATCCCCAAATGAAACCACTCGTGAGATATTGTTATTCAATGAAATGCACGTTTACCCCCTTAACACCTCTTTAGAACCTGAATATCCAAAACACCTTCCTTAGTGGACGTTTTCGACATACAACGAACATATCCCCAAAATTTCATGTTTCTAACTTCAATAATTTTGTCTGGGCGATGATGAGTGAGTGAGTGAGTCAGGCCATTTTCTTTCATTTATTTTTAAGAATTTCACCCCTCCCCATGAACCCCTTAAATTGGATTTATGAAAAAAAACGGTCGAACTCCTATTTACTTATTTAAAGCTGTTCTTCCCCCTGAGTTTGATGAGTGAGTAAGTGAGTCAATCAGTTAGGACACTTTCATTCCTGTTTTCCCCCCCGAATTTCACCCCTCCCCATGGGCCCCTTAAATTGGATTTATGAAGAAATGGTCGAACACCTATTTACTTATTTTGTAAGCTGCTTTTTTCGCTGAATTTCAAACTTATCGCCTATGTTGAATAAGCGATACAGTACATGCTCAGTTAAGAATCCCTCAACCCTCAATTTTCTCCCCTTTCACCTCATAATATACACCATATCGATAAACCCTTAGACATATATCTACTTATTTTGAATGATTATTTCATATGCCGAATATCATATCCCCAAATGAAACAACTCGTGAAATATTGTTATTCAATGAAATGCAAGTTTAACACCCATAACACCCCTTCACAACATAAATATCCAAAAATCCATCCTTAGTGGACTTCTTCGATATACAACGAACATATCCCCAAAATTTCAAGTTTCTAACTGCAATAGGTTGGCTGGGGGATGATGAGTGAATATCCAAAAATCCTTCCTTAGTGGACTTCTTTCCCCAGAATTTCGCCCCTCCCCATGAGCCCCTTAAATTGGATTTATGAAAAAACGATCGAACACCTATTTACTACTTTTTCAAGCTGATTTTTCTCCCTGAGATTCATACATTTTGCCTCTGTCTTTTAAGAGATACTTGCTCCGTTAAGAATCCTTCAACACTCACTTTTCACACATACACCTCATACCATATCGATAAACCCTCAGACATGTGTCTTCTTATTCTTAATGATAAGTTTATATGCCGAGTATCGCATCCCAAAGGAAACCAATCGGGAGATATTGCTATTCAATGAAATGCAGGTCTACCCCCTTAACACCCCTTTAGAACATGAATATCCAAAAATCCTTTCTTAGTGGGCGTTTGCGGCCCTTGAGGAAGCTGCATACCAAATTTCATTCCAATCCGTTGGGTGGTTTCTGAGATTTCGTGATGAATGTGTGAGTGAGTGAGTGAGTGGTATTTGACAAATATCTAGTCGATAGTGTCAAGTCTTTGTTATGCTATACTCGGTTGTCAGTGCTGTGTGAGCAGATGAGTAACTAACCGGATTTCAAGTAAAACTCCTCATTTTCTATACCAGTAGTGCAGAGCGCAACTGGCATCCAGTCGGCCGTGTCTCGACTTGAGCAATGCTGCCATGGAAATGATCTGCCTTGCCATTCCTTCATGAGTATATTTTATCAATTTATTAGCCTTTGCTCGAGTGCAAAAGGGCCGAAATCAGAAGAATGAGAAAGACTATCGAAAATTCATGTAGGCAGCCGTTCCTTCTGGGTCCTAAACTATGTGTATGCAAAATTTGGTTGAGATTGGTGGAACGGTGTGGATTTGTATACGGAACCAACCCACCCACCCACCCACATACATACATACATACATACAGACTTTCACTTTTATATATAAGATAGATCCCTAGCCTAGCATGAGAGTTGCAAACAGCTAGTCCGATACTATTCTGCCCTGAAAGAAAATATAAAAAAGTCCTACCCAAATTCTAAGTCACTCTCATGGTCCTAATACAAAATTTAAATGAAAACAAACAAGCTAAGAGTATGGCACGTAAGATCAGCCCTAAGCAATTACATCGAAAATGACTACGGGAGGATCAAACATCAAAAGCAAGACATTTACTTGTTTACAAATACTAGGAATATTTACATTTAATAACGAAGGAAATTTTGTTCCAAGCTAGGATGGTGCCATCTCCAACATTTATCTTTTAAATTAACATGTTTATCTAGTCCTAACTAACATTAATTAATAAAGGAGACGCGTTTATTACAAGGAAAAGATTCTAAATATGTGCACAACGTTGCTGAAAAAAGAATTAAACTAATACAATACAAATATGTAAAATAATCCAGCACTGCTCTTGTTGTGCAATTGGCACTACCTGCCTACTCGATTTTTCACTCTTTGCGACAAATGGTCATAGTGTCCAGATGTGTAAAGGAAAATTAGAAAAATAGAAAAGTCTGCAAATGCGATGGTAATTAAACAATTACATCGACTCACATTGCTGCCAATCTGATGTGTGTGCTTCAGTTTTCATATCATCAATTTGTTTTTGACTAACGGTGTCATAATGTATCGAAATGTATCCAAAATAAATCAACAATAACTAAATGTCGTATTTTGGTCCACCAAATATTTTATTTTTAGCATTTATATTTATTTAGGCTCACGGGGGAATTATAAGATGTGTTTAGTTTCACAAAAATCCTATCTTTGATTATTAAAGTTATTACACAATTATTTATATCTCACAATGTATTTGTTCAGTTTTATGGACCTTTAATTGCGTTTAGTGTAGTCAGGTATGATGTGTAAATCCAACTAATGTTCAATAACTTCATAGCATTCCACTCAGGAACAACTTCAATAATGGACACCTTGTGACTCCACATACTCTTATTATTAGGCATCCTGTGTCTCTTTTAAACCATGGATTCGCCAATCCTTACTTCATCGGTCTGGTACGACTTCAATAGCACGTTACTGCCGGCATAAAGTACCAAAAACATGTACTCTAATAGTACCATAATAACATTGGTTAACAATTAGTGTGGATCCATGAATTATACACATTATAAACATCAATTACAAAGACTAAGTGTGTAGAAAACACATTTTAAGAATACTCTCCAATAGCATAAAGGATTCTAATACAAAAATAGCGTGTGAGATTGTGTACTTATCATGTAGCCTCTTCCCTGAATAATGCCGAACCTACGACCTCTGGTTTCAAAATACTGTTCATTTCCAATGTCCTTCTAGCTCCTCGTAACAAAATAAGGCTTTACTCCTGATGCTTATTTGTCAAACATGTGGATAACGGATCCCGCATTCAGATTATATAATGTTAGGAATTTCACAGCCTTCTGGATTATTTAATCCACTGCCTGAGATTCATTGAGCCTTGCTATGAGTAGCCCTCTCGCACACAGGAGAACTTGGCCTTCATTTGCCACCTGTTAAGAACTTGTTTCTTATGTCATCAGCCTGACTAATAAAAGTAGTATCTTACTGCTCTTGAAATGATACGAAATGGACATTACAACATTGCCTTCCTGGCGTTAAAGAAATTTATAACAAAACTAAATCTTTCCACACATGAGCTTATATTATAACTACCTGTGTTGTGCACTTTAGTGTAACCATTTATGACTAATCTACTGTTCCAACCCATTAAATATAGCTACTGAAACATATTCTGACTTACAGAGTACAGCGTCAAGACTTCGAGACCCGCTGTGAGATGTTTTAGCGGTCTCCGTAATGGTCTTAAATCATCTTGCCTTTGTTTCAGCCACCTTTCATTGCTAGCTCCCCAAGCATGTGGTTTAATGATCCATCTCCAACTCCATAGCGTGGTCGTTATTATCCATTAGATGTGGATGGTTGGTTGGTTCCATGTTGTACGTAGGGGTAAGGTTTTCACTCGTGTTAAATATCATACTGATGTTACTGCGCTCACTGACTCTATTGGTGCGGTAAAACAAAATTTCCCATACACTCCGCCACTGGCGTTATCATTGCTTTTGCAACGCTCACTCGCAAACTTTGCACGTGGTCGGATATAATTATTTGCAGTTAATCAAAAATAAAAATTCAGCACTTCGACAAGACATGAAATAGTTTATGAATAACACAGTTTTTTCAAAATTGACAGTTTTTATGATTCACTCGTGCATGTAAGCATGCGGCCTGATAATGTGCTCGCCATGCTGCCACTGTTTGTTAAATCTGGTAAAAATATTACACTGGTTGGATATTAATTATCGTTCACAATAACTCCCTCTGCATATTTAGCAGTGATGGTTGCCCATGTCTATAATAATAATAATGGATTTCTCCATTTCACAAGAGTCTTTCAATACTCAGAACACTGGTATCACGTGTTCGATCCTTATGCGTCACTGACACGTCTGTCCTGCTCGGACGTACGACTAGTAGTAGTGTCTCCTCAGCGTGGCGTCAGCTCAAAGCATGACATAGCCGCGCAAATTTACGGTTTCGCGTTTCTGCGATGTGGACCGTAACTTAAATATGCTGAATGACATTAGATAAATCTTAGACGATTTACGGGGTATCCAAAATGTATAAAAGTTTAATTATAATCAATCTTGCTCAATATTCTTGCCGCTTCCTATAGGGTGTGTTCGGCTGCTCTTCAGCAAAGTAGCAATTTCTCCAAGGATCTTGTAATCGATTATACCAATACGAACATGCGTCAACGGGCGCAATATATCTGAATATATGCAGGACAAAAGTTCTAAACTTTGCATACATATAATACCTGCATATGTAGGTTAATTTTCAGTAACCGATATACGACAGTACTGCCAACTTGATTCTACGCGTGCTGATAGGTTAAATGTTGAATCACATGTTACTTCCATACAAATAAATGCAGTTCTTTCAATATTGGCGCATATGTAGATCATAATAATTCAATTTAAGTTTGAACATCCCATTTACGGCAGTGTCACCAACCTGATTTTACGCATGCTGTTAAATTCAATATTTAAATACATGTAACGTGCATACTATCTATTGGACCTCAACCAAATTGTGCATGTGCATTGTGGACTTTAAGAGATGGAACTAAGAATATATTTAGCTTCGCCAGGTCTGCCAACTGTTGATATATGTTCTCTATAATTTTAAGAAAATTAGGCTCTTTAGTTCATCAATTATTGATTTAGTTCAAAGAATGAAATAAAAATCAATAATTTGGTTAAACATTGGAAATAATGGCAAGTGACATTAGGTTATTGCACACTGTGTCGTCTCCCATGCAGAAATGAAGTAAACTTATGACCACTGTGAACAGTTCATAAAGTATATTAATGACAAAAGAGAAATTGTATGCCAACCTAGTGCAATATTTTGTCATTTTTTCTGTCACACAAACACGTCACATGTTACGAAGTTTTCAGTGACATTTTGGTTTTCAGGAGGTTCGATTCAATTTAAATGGCCTCTTATTAATCATGTAGCAGACGAACAACATTAAATTAAAATTCCTCAACTAGACTGATACATCGAATCATGGATACTTTTTTCATATCTAGATGATGAATACTTGTTGCCTTGGTAACCAGATAGGAGGCCAAGATGGCATTTTCACTTCAGATTTAGTTGATGAATACGTGTTGCCTTGGTAACCATATAGGAGGCCTAGATGGTATTTACGTTTATGATTTAGATGAATAATTGTTGCATTTGTAACCATATAGAAGCTCTAGATCAGGGGTCTTCAACTTTATTTTAATGAAGGGTCACATTTTTGTTTTGGAAGGGCTTGAGGGCCACATTAATCTTATTATGTATCTATATATATATTGTATTTCAATTTGGAAGAAAAAAACATCATTTTTAAAATAAGTGAAAGCTTTAAAACTACAGTGAAGTCACTATTAAAATATGTTACAAAACACAAAACTAAATTAAAATTACTCTCGGCACGCCGGAAGGCGGAGGTAGATTTCACCGGGCAAACTAGGGGATAGGCTATAATAGGCAAAATATGCAGGTTTTCGTAGGAGGATCAGACCTCATTTATTGCGAGAAAGTATTTTACAATTGGAGGTTAGTTAACATTTTGTCGTCTTTCTATGCATATTATTAACATTTTACTGTCTTATGGGGATGGTACCTTGTTGTCATTTGGGGTTCATTTTTAGCCTATTTTCAATTTTGAAAAAATAGGCTTATGAGATCACCGTTTGTTCGTGTGTGTGTGCGTGTGTGTGTGTGTGTGTGTGTGTGAGGCGTGTGTGTCCCCCCCCCCTAATAAAATTTAAACGGCTGGAGCGATTTCAATGAAACTCGGTAAGTTCATAGCACTATTCCCGGCGACCTCGACCGTGCCCTGAAAATTTTGTTACGTCTCACCAATCCAACATGGCGGCTGTGCGAAATATTTCACTAGCATTCAATATCTCCGAAACTATTACCGATATCGCCCTGAAATTGTGTACGGTGATAAAGGGCTCTACTAGAAGTTCATCTATGAGCCTTTCAAAAACCTGGAGACTACAAAACCAAGCGGTCAAGCAAAATTGAGAATTTTAAATAGACATTTCTCGCGATTTAACTATCAAAACGTAATGAAACTTGGTACAGCAAATGTATATACACATTGTAATGCACTGGAGTCTAATTTAGTTCAATTGTTTACATAACCTCAAAATGGCGGCTGTGCGAAATATTTCACTGACATTCTACATCTTCGAAACTATTACAGATATCATCATGCAATTTTGTACGGTGATAAAGGGTACTGATACAAGTTTACTTATGTATATTTCATAAACCTGTAAAGTACAAAACGAACATGGCGACCAAGCGAATTTGAAATATTTTAATAGACTTTTCTCGTGATTTAACTCTCTGAGCGCAGTAAAATGTGGTACAGTAAATGATTTTGCAGATTGTAATGCACTGCCATCTAATTTAATTCAATTGTTTACATAACCTCAAGATGGCGGCTGTGCGAAATTTAAAATTAAGTTTTTATTGTTGTGTCGTAATCATGCGATCGAAGTGAAAGTTTGAATAATGAAGCTAGGCAATAATTGTCCTTGAATGGTACATAACTCTATGGCCTATACATATAACAATCCTAAATGGCGAGCTTCCGAAATATTTAGACAGTTATCAATATCTATGAATCTTTTACAGCAACCAAACTGAATTTTTTTATGTTCATAGAGACTATGAACATATGTTCACCTATAGGACTTTCAGTAACCTGGTGAGCACAAATCCAACATGGCGGCGACGCGAAGTATAAATATCTAAATGGACGTTTCTCGTGAATTAACTATCCGAGTGCCGTGAAACGTTGCACGTTAAATGCTTATACAAATGTTAATCCACTGGCATGTAATTTATTTCAATTGTTTGCATAATCACAAGATGGCTGGTGTGCGTACTTTTAAAATCTCGTTTTTACTTCTTGTGTTCTAATCATGCGATTGAAGTTTGTATACCACACGTACACAATAATCTTAATGAAATAGTACAAAAATAAAAATCCAACCTGGCGACCATCTGAAATATTTAGACGGTTCTCATTATCTACGAATCTGTTACAGCAATTAAACTGAAATTTTGTATGTTGATAGAGGCAATTAACATGAGCAGGATATATGAAAATAGGCTGTATAGTTCTTCACGGAACTACTTGTTATACTTGTGATCACACTGTCCTTATGCAAGGTTTGGAACTAATGTGTAACTACTTAACAGTCTGTTAATTCTTCACGCAAAATTTTATCTCCCGCAGAGATGTTGGTTGGTTCCTCAGTTTAGGGGCTGCGACAAGGTGGTCATGTAACCCCGTGTGCATTGGGAGTGTGTAGAATCTGTCTGATAAACGTTGTTATTTGTGATGACTGTATTAGTCTGTAATTCAGGTAAGGTCTGCAGACGGTCAATTTTAAGTAGTAGTACATAATTTTGTACCAAATACTATCGTCAACGACACCTAGCTGTGAACTTGGCTGCTAGATGCCACCGCAACCAGCAACTTGCAACGAACGTTGTAACTTCCCCTCCGAAGGAAAGCATGCTGACGGATTTTTAGCGCTCTTAGAAAATCCGGCGACTTTGGCCGGCTTTGAACCAGCGACCTTAGGCATAGAAGTTCAGCATGGTACCAGTTAGCCGCTTCCCTCATAGTCAGATGGAACAAGAAGTTCCGTGACGAACTAAAGAGCCTACTTTTCTTAAAATTAGATTCATGCCATAGATTAATCTACAGTATATGAACCTATCTAGAATAATGACGAAATTAAGTGGGTAATATCGAAATGTCTTAATTAGTTCGAAATAAGGTATTCTAGGCATAATGTAGCCTAATAGAGCTATACAGTTGGCAGCTCTGGTGACTGAATATATTCTTACTTCCATCTCCTAAGATACAGAATACAAAATGTGGTTGAAGTTCAAAGGACGTTACATGGATTTAGACATTGGATTTATTAGTACACGTAAAAGCATGTTGGCAACAATGTCATGCGAGTGCTGGTCAGAAATAATCTGAAATATTATATCTTTTTGTGCCAATTTTGTATGAAATCCATTTGTTGGTATAGAAGTTACATGTATTTAAAAATTGGTCCTATCAGCAGGCCTAGAATCATGTTGGTAGAACTGACGTATATAAGTTACTCCAAATTAATGTAAAATGTCAAGTAATTTACGTGTGCATAGTTTAAAGCTGTCGGCTTGCATACTTTCTGATATATTTCTATACAAAATAGAGAGCAATTATTAACAGTTGGCAGCCCTGGTGGCTCTTAAGAATACACTCAGTCATATCTGTTTATGTACACATATTACATACAAAATTTGGTTGAAATCCAATTGATAGTGTAGAAGTTATATGCATTTAAAAATTGGACTTATCAGAAGGCTTAAAATATTTTGGCAACGCTGTCATGTATGGCCACCTGGAAATTAAACTGAAATAGTATTATCTACATGTGTGCCAATTTTAGAATAGCTCCCATGTATACCTTCCATGATATCTAACATGGAGCTCAAATTTCTAGTGCGTTTTTTCAGCAGTTGGTTGCACTGGCATCTTTTTCAAATATGGTCCTGGGATATTCCGGTATACAACTTTACTCATATTAAATTTGGTTTCGATTGCTGCAGCCGTTTAGGAGTTGATAGGGGGACACACTCACACACACCCAGCCAGACAGACAGAAGGACTGACAGACAGACAGAAGGACAGACACATTTTCCCTAATCGACCTCATAAGTCTACTTTTTCCGCATTTTTGAAAAGTGTGAAAAGTAGGCTAAAAATGAATGTGATCTCGTCAATGGCGTTGTCTTGGCAACCTCTAATAGATCATCCCTTATCAATTTAAAAGCGTTGTTATGGTAACCTCTGATGGCAATTGGCATTTTTTAAAATTCCGATATCATTTTTCTCATCCCTTGGCGTAATGGTGGGTCATATCAAAAATTCTTTCAGACAAAAGATTTAGGTAATTATTAGGGGAATATTTTCCATTTTGTAAGGTTTTGATATTGTGCCTATTAAGAGAGATATGATTAATGTTTCCCGAAAAACCCACTTTTTTCCACCCCTTTGGTCAATGGTTGGTGCTATCAAAAAACTTATTTGACATAAATTTTTGGCACTTATCCGACACATATTATGAACTTTGAATGGATTCGATATTTCACGTATTAAGAGAGTTATAGCGAAATTTCACTTTTTCGAAAAAAGCCCCCCATTTTCACCCCCTTCGACCGATTTTGCCCATTAACGAACTCGACCGAGATGTTACAGGGATACATATTATGTAAAAAATTCAAAGTGATTGGTACAAAATTACGGCAGTTATCGTGTCCACAAGAAACTGATATATATATATAGATAGATAGATACATATATACATAAATTATATATAAACTTTTGAACTGACGGTGGTTTTGGGGTCTGGGGGATGTGAAACGCGAAGATATGTCGAAATTTTCCGGAAGTCGAAACATGGTACCCATTGCAATAGTTAGCTTTCTAATGAAATCTACCTAAAATTATCAAAATGGTAATTTTGTCTAGTTCAATGAGAATTCTGATACTGTGTCTCTTTCTCTAATCTGCTAACATTTGCTTTTATGTTGGATGAAGTATTTCGAAGAGAGTTCTCTAAATGAGTGTCAGAAGCACGATTCCTCAATTACGACTTCACATTCTTCATTTAGGAAAATGGCTGCTCGCAGATGTAAATGCTGCCAAAAAGTGATGCTGTCGACAAACATGAGATCTGATTGCTCGAAATTGATCTCTTTCAGCACACAATGAGTAAAACTCCAAAAGTCCACATTTTTTAATTTCTCCTGTAATTCGCTATTACACTGAAACTCAATAAGTTCCATTTGTATGTTTCCGGTATAGTCATCCATATTTACACCAAATGGAGCACAAAATAGCTTCATCATTTCTTTATTTACCTTGAAATCTTCAAACCTGTTAATGAAATCAGATCGTGAAACAGTGAGTGCTTCGCTGTATTTTCCTTTGTTTTGAACTGCACATTGCGACAGTGTTGGAAAGTTGGCTCTCCCACAAACAAAGTTGTTTCTCAAATGCCCCAACTTGATCAAAAAAGGTTATGAATCATGATGTTCTTACCTTGCAGTCGAATATTCAAATCGTTGAGATGCATTGAAATATCCGTAAGGTACCCAAAATCAGCCATCCAGTTGGGGTCGTTGAACTGGTGAATTTAGCGGCTTCGGTGGCGTAGTTGGTAGCATGCTGAGCTTCTATGCCCAAGATAGCAGGTTCAAACCCGGCCGAAACAGTCGGATTTTTAAGAGCGTTAAAAATCCCTCAGTATGCCTTCCTTCGGAGGGGAAGTAAAGCCGGCGGTCCCATGTTATAGATTTATGGCATGTTAAAGAACTTTCCACTAATTACACCTGTGTGAAACTAAATTGTATAGGTTAAGAATGTAAACAACGCTCTTAGGTTGCTACGTTCGTTGCCAAGAGCCGACTGCGGTGGTGGCGTCAAGTAGCTAAGTTCTGAACTAGGCCTAGTAGTCGTTGACGGTGGCGCTTGGCGGCAAAAGTAGGAACTATTTGAAAAATTCTAAGTTGAAGTACTTAAATTGAAAAACAGATAACACGCACTAATACAGTCATCACAATTAACACCGGTTATCAGACAGATTCTACACACACCCAAAGTACACGGGGCTACATGACCGCGTTGTCGCAGCCCCTAAACTTAAGAACCAACCAACCAACCGAATTGGTGAACTGCCTTTCCTTTACTTTCCATGAATGTACAGATTTCTTCTTTCAGATCAATCACCATACTCGGCATTCATTTGACTAAGGAAATTCTGGAATTTCCTATGGTTCAATCCCTGTGATCTGATGAAAATCACGAATTCAGTCACATCTTTGATCACATCCTTGAAGCAGCCACTTTTTGCACACAAACTTTCATGGTGGATAATCCAATGGCATTGCATGAATTGTCTATTTTCGCACGCGTCTGTTCTGATCAGAGCCACAGCACCTTCATGTTTTTCTGTCATTGCTGGGGCACCATCAGTAACAACACCGGACAGATTGTTCAGCTTTAGTACAAGTAGAGTCTAGAGAGTCTTTACACTTCAGAACTACATAAGGTATACTTGTTGCGTAAAAATTCAGACTTTCACGACCGGCGTTGAATAGGAATCTCTGTTTCGCGGACTTATAGGTCATGTTCTAAGGACATGTTGTCGTCCTGACGTTTCGCTGAAGACTGCGTTCAGCAAGTCCACAGGTTACATTAAGCGAGGTAAGACAAGTAAACAGAAGATATATAAATAGCCAACAACCCACGCATAGAGGCTACCATAGCAACGGCGTACCACATAAAAGTAATGCATCAAGGACAGGGCTGCTCTTCTGTTGCATCTTCTCGTCTACGACGGTCAATGAGGGCAGGCTTGAGAGGATTAAGGACTGGAAGCCATGCTCTGTTCACATGTTCTGCTTCCTCCTTATGATTGAAGCTGTTAGTATGCTTCAGGATTTCAATGGCCTCCCTTTGCAGCCTGGCATGATAAGACACCATGGTGGACAGAACTTCGGTGTCTCCATATCTTATGTCGTGACCTGCGAGTAGCGAGTGTGCTGCAACTGTGTATTTTCTTTTTCTTCTGCCGGATGCTATACTGTTCAAATATTGAGCGGTTACAGAGAGACCAACCCGCGCCGGTACCTGCGCCTACGCTGGACATCTCACGGACAATTGTTAACCTGACCAATCGCCACCTATCAGAGGGGGAAATCTCTATACTAGCGAAAGGAGGAAATTACGCAGTGACCCCTCCTTCGATTCCCGTGGAAGACATTGTCGCCAATATTTAAGCGGCAATCCGTGAGCTATCATCTGAACAAGCAGATGACCTTCGTCATGAAGCTTCACGTATTATTAAGAAGGCACCGGCACCGCAGAGTAACCTCACACCTCAGGAGAGGAAGGCTATAAAGACTCTCAATATGGACGAGAGCATAATCATTCTTCCTGCAGACAAAGGGAACGCAATGGTTATCTTGGACATGGACGATTACACTGGCAAGGTTTTGGAACTTTTAGACCCGGGTACCTACCGCAAACTACTGAGAGATCCTACCAACCTGATTCTTCGTGAAACTAACGGCCTGATCAAGGTATCTTCGCTACCTGAAAACGTAAAGAAGGGAACCACCAGAAGTGAAGCTTTACCACCAAGACTATATGGCTTACCTAAGTTACACAAAGATAATGTTCCTCTTCGTCCTATCGTGAGTGCTATTGGATCACCAACTTATAGCATTGCCAAACATCTAGCTACCTTACTTCAACCACATATCGGCGGTACACAGTCGTACGTCAAAGATTCCAGCCATTTCATTGAAAAATTGAAAACTATTCAACTAGAAGATGGTGACTTACTAGTCAGTTTTGACGTGGTCTCTCTTTTCACGAAAGTACCTATAATGGCTGCCCTGGAGTACATCGCACGGATTTTTCCAGATGATATCGCCGCCTTATTACGCCACTGCGTCACCGCTAGCTACTTCCTGTGGAAAGGTGATTCCTATGAACAAATTGATGGGGTCGCCATGAGCAGTCCCCTGAGTCCGGTGATCGCAAATTTCTTCATGGAAAAATTTGAACAAATAGCACTTAAGGTGTGGCTAAGATATGTGGACGATACTTTTGTAATATGGAGCCATGGTAAAGATCAATTAAATCTGTTTTTGCTACATCTTAACAGCCTGAACTCTAACATTCAGTTCACCATGGAGTTATAGAATGAACAGAAAATCGCTTTTCTCGACGTTATGGTAATGAAGACCGCTGATCTAAACTTGGGACATTAGTTTACCGTAAGCCGACCCATACTGACCGATATTTACATAAGACGTCCAACCACCACCCACGACAGAAATACGGAGTGATAAAAACACTGGCTGACCGCGCGAAAAGAATTTGTGAAAAGCAGTGCCTAAACCAAGAAATTAATCACCTCAACGAGGCCCTACGCGCCAATGGGTACAGCCAGAAAGATATCCAGCGAGCACTCCATCCAAGACGTCCAACTACAAGGGTAATTGGAGACAAGCAGCCCCTGGCTAGAGCTTTCCTTCCATATGTAAAAAAGGTCACGGAGAGAATAGGGAGGCTACTCGAGTCCCATGATATAAAGACCATATACAGGCATACGCGAAAAATTAAGGACATGTTTAGGTCCTCTAAAGATAAGCGACATCCTCATACCACGGCAGGGGTTTATAAAATCCCGTGTGATTGTGGCCAAGTATATATTGGAACAACGAAAAGAAGTATTGCCACTCGCCTTAAGGAGCACGAACGACATAGCCGGCTGGGACAAACAGATAATATCCACTGTTGCAGCACACTCGCTACTCACAGGTCACGACATAAGATATGGGGACATCGAAGTTCTGTCCACCACGGTGTCTTATCATGCCAGGCTACAAAGGGAGGCCATTGAAATCCTGAAGCATACTAACAGTTTCAATCTTAAGGAGGAAGCAGAACGTGTGAACAGAGCTTGGCTTCCAGTCCTTAATCTTCTCAAGCCTGCCCTCATTGACCGTCCTAGACGAGAAGATGCAACAGAAGAGCAGCCCTGTCCTTGATGCATTACTTTTATTTGGTACGCCGTTGCTATGGTAGCCTCTATGTGTGGGTTGTTGACTATTTATATATCTTCTGGTTACTTGTTTTACCTCGCTTAATGTAACCTGTGAACATGCTGAACGCAGTCTTCAGCGAAACGTCAGGACGACAAAATGTCCTTAGAACACGGCCCATAAGCCCGCGAAACAGAGATTCCTATTTATATTTGTTGCCTTGGTAACCATATAGGAGGCCTAGATGGTCTTTATACTTCAGATCTAGATGATGCATACTTGTTGCCTTGATAACTATACAGGAGGCCTAGATGGCCTTTACACTTTAGATCTAGATGATGAATACTTGTTGCCTTGATAACCATACAGGAGGCCTAGATGGCCTTTACACTTCGGATCTAGATGATGAATACTTGTTGCCTTGATAACTATACAGGAGGCCTAGATGGCCTTTACACTTCAGATCTAGATGATGAATACTTGTTGCCTTGATAGCCATACAGCAGGCCTAGATGACATTTACACTTCAGATTTATATGATGAATACTTGTTGCCTTGATAACCATACAGGAGGCCTAGATGGCATTTACACATCAGATTTACGTAATGATTACTTGTTGCCTTGATAACCATACAGGAGGCCTAGAAGGCCTTTACACTTCAGATTTAGATAATGAATACTTGTTACCTTGGTAACCAGATAGGAGGCCTAGATGGTCTTTAAACTTCAGATCTAGATTATGAATACTTGTTGCCTTGATAACTATACAGGAGGCCTAGATGACCTTTACTCTTCAGATCTTGATGATGAATACTTGTTGCCATGATAACCATACAGGAGGCGTAGATGGCCTTTATACTTCAGATTTAGATAATGAATACTGCTACCTTGGTAACCAGAGAGGAGGCCTAGATGGTCTTTATACTTCAGATGTAGATGATGAATATTTGTTGCCTTGATAACCTTACAGGAGGCCTTGATGGTTTTTATACTTCAGATTTGGATGATGAATACTTGTTACCTTGGTAACCAGATAGGAGGCCTAGATGGTCTTTACACTTCAGATCTAGATGATGAATACTTGTTGCCTTGATAACCAGATATGAAGCCCAGATGACAGTCACACTTTTAGCAAGCATTAAGCAAAGTTTTTAATAACCCCCCAGCCCAAAATCATATCCATTATAAAAGTACAAATTTGTAGACTAGTGTAACCTGTATCATGGTGATGGCTGAACTAGTGAGTATATTAATTTGTAATTTTGGCTTTGATATGTGAAGGAGGCAGCCGTAGTCTTAATTAATCCCGCTATTTATCTGGAGTAGACGTGGAGAAACAATGGAAAACCACTTCTAGAGCAGTAAGTTGTAGTGGGAATCGAACACATTTCCATTCAGTTCTGCTCATGTACCAGACCTCAGACTAAAATTAAATTTCTTGATAGAGCCGAAAAGAATGGCGTTTTCTAATTATCCTGGACAAGTTTGAGAGGATAAACGATATTCTTATGCACAGAACAGCACAGCACAGACAAAATTCCCATTCTATTTATAATGATAATAATCAATTACATTAGGCATATAAATAATATGAAATAGCACCCGTCTAACAGCTATAAAATGAAAACTGACTAACTATCGACGAGAATCAATTGGCATTCTCCAGAGTTCTTCAGAGTGGTTTGAGAAATGAGATTTGTTGACTCGGTGTGTGGCTTCATATTGTTGCAAGTCCACAGAGACCTGGAGCAAATCTTTTCTCCGACTCAAGAGAAAGTAGAGCAGCTTTTGTTATATTTTCATTGAATATCTGTGCCATGGCGTCATGGAGTAGCGGGATATTGACAATCTTTAGTCTAGAGAACTCAGGGCTCCAGTGACATGTGTTGCTCGCTGAAGCTGGTGGCAAAATAAAGTCAGGATGTATTTGGTATGCACTGGTGAATGTGATTGTGTACCTAGATATACAACAATTATTAAAATTTCATCTAAGGTTGGGCTAACAAAATATTTGAACAAAACACTTCAATTTCTTAATTAGTTCTTTTTTTTACCCTCTAGTTTGGTGGAACCCACGGACTCAGCGAGGGAACTCACCACTACCGCCTCTACGGGCAGTGTCCTAGAGCTGGGAACATCGAATCGGAAGGGATACAACTGGTGAGGTGGGATTGGCACCTCGCCCATGCGGCCTCACCTGCAAAGCGAACAGGGGCCTCATGAGGGAAGGTAAGGGATGGTGAGGATGGATAGGCAAGGAAGAGGGAAGGAGGCGGCCGTGGCCTTGAAGAAGGTACCATCCCGGCATTTGCCCGAAGACGAAGTGGGAAACCACGGAAAACCACTTCGAGGATGGCTGAGGGGGAATGGAACCCCCTCTACTCATTTGGGCCACCCGAGGCTGAGTAGACCCCGATCCAGTCCTCGTACCACTTTTCAAATTTCGTGGCAGAGCCGGGAATCGAACCCAGGACCTCTGGGGCGGCAGCTAACCATGCTGACCGCTACGCTACGGAGGCCACTCTAATTAGTTCATACCAGCCAAAATCATGAATCAATTGTAATGAATGTTTTTCAACATGTCAAGTGAAACTCCTTTTATACGATGAAATACTTGTTACTGAAAAATAAATATCCTTCACTGTTACAAACATTAAAATTAGCCTAATTAAACAAAATATTAAGCAAAAGGTACACCCTCTGTCTGAATAGTTCGTTTTTTTTCGTGTAGCCTCCTGAGAGGCCGAGTGCAGGTCTTTCTAGTCGACGCCCGTGGGCGACCTGCGCGTGCGGATGAGAGATGGAAAGGATGAAGATGAATGAAACTGGGCAAGGATGTGGAAGGAAGCGGCCGTGGCCTGTCAGAAGGTACTGTCCCAGCATTTGCCTGGTGTTGAAAATGGGGAAACCACGGAAAACCATTTCAAGGACAGCCGACGGTGGGGCTCGAACCCATGCGTCTACCGAGTCGCAGAGAGCTTGACCCCTTGACCTAACGCGGAGCTTTAGCCCCTGTAGCCACTACTGTCGGTAATAGTTCGGTGAATGGACAATATTACGAACGGATTGTTGGCTTACCTGAAACAGCCTTTACTGTCCTTCGAAGTCATCCCCGTGGATGGTTATGCACTTCTGAGAACGACTGAACAAGTTATGGAAACTCCTGGCATAGTCTTCTTTAGGAATAGCCTTCAGTTTGGGTCGTTAAAACTCTAAATTGAAAGCAAGAGAGACGTGTGCATTTATGCAACCTGCCTTACACACCTGATAGACGGGTGGCAGTGAGAAGGGTGAATCTATGCAAGCTAATGTGCACACCTGTTCGACGGGGGGCAGTGAGAAAGGTGAATGTTCCGTGGAATGGAATGATCCTGAAAACAATCGTCACGGATTACGAGACCTGGGCCTGAGGTACGGCCTCGAAGGCAAGCGTCAAAGTACGGAGTATACGGGTCCAGGGTCGCCGAAAAGCCCTGAAGGGCCAGAGGTTTTCGGACATTTCGGACATCCAACGTAATGCGACGAACCAACTGAAGGCTATCCCTCACGAAGAATATGCCAGGATTTGTACAGCCGTTCTAAGAAGTGCATAACCATCCACGGGGATTACTTCGAAGGATGGTAACGGCTGTTTCTGGTAAGCCAACAATCCGTTCGTAATATTTATTTATTTAATTTATTTTATCTCTTTGGTTGTGGCGAAGTTAGGGATTATGGCTCTCTCCTACACTTAACCACGCAATATGATACCAGTACATATGAGACAATTTTGGAAATACAAAAATTATTATGATAAATAAGGAGTAAATTAATTATGCTAATACTAATATTAATGAAAAACCACAAGCATAATGATAGTAATAAGTATAACAATTATTATTATTATTTCCGATTATTCCCCTTCAGGAGAGCGTGAGAACTTGAGCCAATCACAGCTTCACTTCCTTTTCCTCTCTTCTTTTCTTCCCAAAACCTCTTCATTAGTTCACTGTGCTTTTTCTTCCTTTCCTCTGTCCATTTTTTCCCTGATGTATCCTTCCTTGAAACTTGTACACTTTTCGTGTTTCTCATTTTATTTCTAAATTGTTCTCTGTCCTTAATGTCGTCTTCAGAGATTTTAAGTAATTCCATGTCTTCATGTACTTCTTTTATCCAACTGGTCTTTAATTTACTTGCATTCACGATATTGAAAATCTTCTTAGTGAGTCTGTTCTCATCGATCCTATATATGTGTCCATAGAACTGCAGACGTTTCTTCCTAAATTATAACAATACAAATAATAATAATAATCACAGACATTTCTATAATATCCTAGATATAATCCTAGCTCAGTCATACGTCCTATCATCCATCACCATTCATACGGGGCGATCAGCAGTATTCAACAGGTAATCTCGGCATGCGGCCTTAACTTTCTTTATCGTTGTGGAATTTCTGATATCGGCAGGAGTTTAATTCCATAGTCGAGACCCAGCTAAAGCATAAGAGCGGTTGAACATGGATGAGTGGTTGATGGGGATGGCGAGGGAAGAGAGGAGGACAAGTAACTACATTTTGATGACATGTACGTGGGGTTGTTTTCATACAGAAATCGATAGATGGATGTCAGCAAATGAAATTTACGTCGTTCACCAGGTTTAAGCCAAGAATAGACCCATTCACCGAACTTTTCAAACATTGTAACTAGTCGAAAAAGCCGGTGTTATGTTTCTGCACAATGGCTATTCAGATATTAACCCACATTGTGGTAATGCAGTGATCAATGAAATATATATCGATATTTTATACGGGAAATGCGCTAGCCTTTCATAGACCTCAATTGGAATTCTTTTTACTGTCAAGTAGGCGTATTCATAACTAATTTAAAACTCAATTCCATGCGGGAACATTATCGAAAAAAAAAGCAAAATATTAATAGAGCATAAAAAATACTTCCATATTATTACTGGCACGTGAAAATGAGTACCTGTCTTGTAATCTAAATTTCTATGGTTGTAGTGGCTGCGTGGATAGCATCTTGGTCTGCGAATCATGAGGTCTCAGGTTCGAACCCTAGTCCCGGCAATTATGTTTGCTACCGAATTGTCGATTTAAACGATATCTACCATAACATTACGCGTCATTTTAACCGAATCTACATGAAATTACGACTTATCTAATTTTTATTACAATAGATTGGACCAAGCAGGAGTTAGGAAATTTGATTGTATTGAACATTATTTCTAGTAGTCTATAGATAGGCTAGATACTACAGTTTCATTCCTCCTCTTAGTTTACAATATAATATGTGATGTTTGTTCAAACAAGTGTGACAGTAGCATGTCTCCAATTCAATCTATACATTCATGATAGTACCAGTATGAAAACGGAGCGTAAATTAACATTTTAAGAATGTCCAAGCTGTGTAGTATACGAGTACCGTAGGATAACATGTCAGATGATTTCACATTCATTTCACCTCAATTTCATAGTAGGATAACATGTCAGATATTACACATCATATGCGACTACTGTAAGGCTCGTATCTTTTTTTCCCCCCTCGTATTAGTCTGTAGTCAAGACGAGGGGAAAATAATAGTGTAGAGTATTGTTTGCGGAATATGCTTGCAGTGAATTAGTACTATACGAGATGCAAGCAGAGGAATATCGACCTTCCTGACAACGCACGTTAGTAGGGCTGCCTTAAACAATATTATTAGGGGCAGCTGATTCACCTGGAATATGTATACAGTATACTGTATGTATAGAGGTGTAATGGTAATATTGTTCCTTAATGATTGGAAGTGTAAACCTGTGGCATTTACTAGGAAAAGGGAATATATAAATCAGACATATTGTATTGGATAAAAAAAGTTGTTGTTTGAGTCTTCAGTCTTTTGACTGGTTTGATGCAGCTCTCCACGCCTCCCTGTCCTGAGCTAATCGTTGCATCTCAACATAGCTACCACACCCTACATCCGAGGCAATCTGTTTAACATATTCTAACCTTGGTCTACCCCTACAGTTCTTGTCCTCGACCCTTCCTTCCATAACTAAGCTTGCTATTCCTGGGTGTCTTAGTATGTGTCCTACCAACCTATCTCTTCTCTTCATTAGCAGTCGCCAGAAACATCTCTCCTCTCCCACTCGTCTTAATACCTCTTTGTTTGTAACCCTATCTACCCATCTGATCTTCATCATTCTCCTGTAACACCACATTTCAAATGCTTCAATTCTCCTCTTTTCTGCTGCACCAATAGTCCAAGTTTCACTTCCATAGAGCGCCACGCTCCAGACAAAGGCTTTCAAAAATGACTTCCTAATACCTAAATCTATATTCGATGTCAGCAGATTCCTTTTTTGTAGAAATGCTTTTCTTGCCTGAGCCAACCTACTTTTTATATCCTCTTTGCTTCGTCCATCACTGGTTATTCTGCTTCCTAAGTAACAGAAATCTCCTACTTCCTTCAGCTTTTCACCTGCCAATTTGATCTCCATAGAGGTTTCTGATTTATTTCGGCTGCATTCCAGTATTTTTGTTTTACATTTATTAATTTTCATCATGAATTCTTTCCGTAAGACGGAGTCCATACCATTCAAAAACTCATTCAAATCCTCAGGCTTGTTGGCCAAGATGACGATGTCATCAGCAAATCTCAGAGTTGAAATTATTTCTCCTTGAATCTTCACTCCCACTTTAAATTTTTCTCTAATTTTCTTCATTGCTTGTTCAATGTAAAGATTGAAAAGTATAGGTGATAAGTTGCAGCCTTGCCTTACACCTTTCTGAATACCATCTTCTCTCTCATGTCCTTCAACTCGAATGACTGCTGTCTGGTTTCTGTATAGATTGTATATCACCCTCCTATCCCTGTACTTTATTCCAATCGATTTCAAAATGTCAAACAATTTAGTCCAATCAACGTTATCAAAAGCCTTCTCTAAGTCTTCAAAAGCCGTGAACGTTCTCTTATCTTTCCTTATTCTACCTTCCAAAATCAGCCTAAGACCTAGTACAGCTTCCCTTGTTCCTACATTTCTCCTGAAACCAAACTGGTCTTCACCCAACTCCGTTTCTATCTGTCTCTCAATCCTCTTGTAAATTATTCTAGACAGGATCTTTGAAGCATGAGTAATCAAGCTGATTGTACGGTAATCTTCACATCTGTCAGCTCCCACTTTCTTTGGTATAGGGATGATTACATTCTTCTTGAAATCAGGGGGTACCTCACCTGTCTCATAAATCCTACACACCAAGTGAAATAACCTGATCAGACCTTCCTCTCCTATGCAGCGTAGCAACTCAATCGGTATATCATCTATGCCTGGTGCTTTGTTCCTGCTTAAGTCTTCCAAAGCTCTATCAAATTCTGGTCTCAATATTAAATCTCCTTTCGCATCCTCATCAATTTCCTCCTCCCTTTCCATTACATGATTCTCAATCTCCTTTCCCTTATACAAACTTTCTATGTAAGCTTTCCATCTCTCAACCTTTTCTTCCCTATCTGTTAGAGGCTTTCCATTTGTGTCCTTAATATTACAGCACTTAGTCTTCTTTTCCCCAAAAGTATTCTTAATCCTTCGATAAGCTGTGTCTACTTTTCCTAATTTCAGACAATTTTCTATACCAGCACATTTCTCTTTCAACCATTCTTCTTTCGCTTCCTTGCACTTCTTGTTAACCTCATTTCTCAGACGTCTGTATTCTGCTTTCCCCTTTTCATCTCTTACATTCTTGTGCTTCCGCCTTTCATCCATCAATTCGAGTATATCCTGAGTGATCCACAGTTTTCTACCTATTCTCTCTTTCCTACCAATGTTTTCTTCTGCGGATTTTGTTATTTCATTCCTCAAAAGTGCCCATTCGTCTGCAATTGAAGTTTGTTTAGGGTTATTCATTAGTCCTTCCTTTATACTCTTCTTGAATCTTTCGTTTACATCATTCTCTTTCAGTCTGTCTATTGCCCACCTTTTTGGCTTTTGACTTTTCTTCAGTTTCTTCAACTTTAATCTGCATTTCATTACAACCAGATTGTGGTCAGAGTTTATGTCAGCACCAGGATATGTTTTACAATCCAAAATCTGGTTTCGAAACCTCTGCTTGACCATAATGAAGTCGATTTGGTAACGCCCTGTATCTCCTGGTCTCATCCATGTGTATATTCTTCTATTGTGGTTATTGAATAAGGTGTTAGCTATGACCAACTCATGCTCAGTGCAGAATTCTACCAGCCTGTTTCCTCGATCATTCCTTTCACCTAATACGAAATCTCCTACTATCTTCCCTTCTCTCCCTTTTCCTACCACAGCATTCCAATCTCCCATTACTATAACATTTTCATCACCCCAGAATTTCGTCTATTTCATCGTAGACCTTTTCAACATCCTCATCATCAGCTTGACTGGTAGGCATATAGACTTGTACCACTGTGGTGCAGGTAGGTTTAGTATTTATTTTTGCTACAATAATCCGTTCACTATATTGCTCATAATATTCCACCCGCTGTCCAAGTTTCCTACTCAATATGAGGCCAACCCCTGCTTGGCCATTGTTTGATTTAGTGCTAATGACCCTATAGTCTCCTGACCAAAAGTCCTGTTCTTCCTGCCAGCGCATTTCACTAATCCCAACCAAATCCAACCTCAACCTATCCATTTCCCTTTCTAAGTTTTCTAACCTTCCATTTCCTAGCAGACTTCTAACATTCCACGCTCCGATCCGTAGAATGTCAGAGTTCCTCTTTGTCACTTCTGTGATTTTAACCCCCTCTCGAGTAGTCCCCACCCGGAGATCCGAACGGGGGACTAGTTTACCTCCGGATTGAAATTTTACAAGGGAGGAGGCCATCATCACATGTATTTATGCATAGAGAGGTGCATATCCTCGGGAATAGCAAACGGCTGTAGTTTCCCCTTACTTTCAGCCGTGCAGCAGGACGCAGTGTAGCCATTATTTGGCTTATATTATCAATATCTTAACCGTCTATAAGACTAGTAAAGAATTGATTTATTCTGAAAGGCTGCTACTCCCTTTCAGAATAAGTAAAGAGCAATTCTACTAACAAAAATACTAACCTTCTACTGTACTAACAATTAAATACAAAAATTCTACTAACGAAAAAATACTAAAGTTCCACCAACAACAAATACTACCACTAAAACAGTCTGTCACCAGACACACTCACATGCAATCACACATCACAGTCTACTGAAACAATGAACTACAACTAATAAACAATGCAACTGTTACCAGACACACTCACACACCACAGTCTAATAGAACAATGACATATATCTAATAGACAAACTAACTACCTACTTACAACTAACTACATACTTACATACATATTTACTAAGCCAGAAGCCTTCCCTGGAGTGAACACAACATATCACCCAAGTTTTATCGCTGTCGGACGAATGGTATATGAACGCACATAATGTATATGCCGAATAAGAGACATGCTCGGTTTGGAATAAAAAAAACTGAAGTAGTAGACAGCAAGCATAGTTATATACTCCACACGGAACTGTACAATGGGAAAAGATTTTTGGCAGATTGGACTGATCCGATTACAGAAAAAGTTGTTGTCTATTGGTTGACAACCTCAAATCTTTTGAACAAGGGATATCATATTTTCGAAACTTTTACACAAAAATGCCCTTAGCTAAAAGACTTTTTTCGAATGACACCTTTCTTACTGGCACAGTCAATAAAACTTCTAAAGATCTCTCGAAATCAGTTCTAAATTCAAAACTTGATCCTCAGACCACAGTATATTTCAGAAAAAAAGATATACTTTTGGTAGAATATAAAGAGAAACGTACAAGAAAACTAGTTTATCTGATAACAACCAGCTGTCACGCGGAGGACAAAATCATTCGAAGCAAAAGTGGAAAGGAAAATATAAAACCAGTTCTGATCCATAAGTATAACCTAAACACGGGAGGAGTAGACTGCAAAGATAAGTCAGTATATCATGTAACATGTGACAGAGCAACAAGGAGGTACTGGAAAAAAATACTCTATAACCTGTTGGATATGGTAATGTTTGATGCCTACATACTCTATAGTTTGAACACCGACAAACCCCTTCAACGTGAGGAATTTATGGTTAGTATAGTCGAAGGTCTTGTAGATGAAGAAACTCTTCAAAACATTCCACCTGGATCTTCAGGACAACTGGGGCATCGGCTGATAAGCCTCCCAGGAAAGAAACTGCGGCTGTGCCCTGTCTGTTCGACTACAGAAGAAAAGTCACATACCCACTTCTGGTGCCCAGGATGTAATTGTGGTGTCCATCAACAGTGTTACCATAAATTAGAACATTTTTGGAGGCCTATGAAAGCAGGAAGAAAGAGGAGCCACCCCGTAGGTACCGAGGATGAATCTGACCAAGTGAACTCACGTGTTGGTGCGATGTGCTTGTTTTGTATTCAGTTCTAATTTCTATTCTTCTATTTACAATACTTCAAGATAGTGAAACTTTTATACATATCTTTATTCAGCATGAATATTGTACCTGATATTGTACCATCGCTTAAAGAATGATTTATGAAATACTAACTGTTACCCGCGGCTTCGCCCGTAATAACAATTGGAATCCCGTTATAACATTAGTTAAATAGATAGATAAGCATTGGTCCTAGTGGAAAAATATTCTATCACCTGAAACCAAAAATGCATGGGACGAAAAAAACATCCAAATATCATGTTTGTTTCGGACCCTAAAAGACGTGAAAAATATAATAAATGTATTAAAAAACTATTTTTTGAAATTTCATTCGAATCAATTTTTATGTCATTCCTGGGACTTAGAAAATTCCGGCCAAAAAGTACAAAATCATTAATAACTCCCTAAGTATTCGTCGTATGATGAAATAGCAAGAGACAAAAAAGATGTAATGTGTTATTGTCTACAACATAGGCCATGTATAATTTTACACTCAGACATATTACGTCCCCCCCCCCCTCCCCCATAATTTCACCCCTCCCCATGGGCCCCTTAAAATGGATTTAGGAAAAAAACGGTCAAACACCTGTTTAGTTATTTGTATGTTGATTTTTTTCGGCTGAGTTCCAAACTCCTCGCCTATGTCGTTTAAGAGATACACGCTCCGTTAGGAATCCTTCAACCCCCACTTTTCACCCCTTTTACCTCATAATATACACCACATCGAAAAACCCGCAGACACATGTCTTCTTATTTTTAATGATGAGTTTATATGCCGAGTATCACATCCCCCAATGAAACCAATCGGGAGATATTGCTATTCAATGAAATGCAGGTCTACCCTCTTAACACCCCTTTAGAACCTGAATATCCAAAAATCCTTTCTTAGTGGGCGTTTGCGACCCTTGAGGAAGCTGCATACCAAATTTCATTCCAATCCGTTCGGTGGTTTCTGAGATTTCGTGATGAATGAATGAGTGAGTGAGTCAGTCAGTGAGTGAGTGGTATTTGAGTTTTATATAGTAGATTTACTATAGTAAATGAAATATTAATTGCCATATTGCAAATGTAATGAAATCTGCTAACAAGACTCTTGCTTTTATAACTGTATAATACTCACTCAAACGGAAGTAATTGTTAAGTTGTAAATAAATTTAATATGAAGCAAATTACAATAGTCTCTAGGAAAAGGACCACATATTTAAGATATTTATATCAGGATTGTCCAAATGGAACATAGGTAATGTCTACTGTGGTAACAGTAACAACAATGACAGATATTCATCTGACTCTTCAGACACCTATCCTACTCCCTGCTTGCTGGTGAAGCCAGTCTTACAGCCCTGATCTCTCTCCTTGCGTCTATTATGAGTTTGGTCCAATAACAAATTCGTGAAAAGTAAGCGTTACACCTCTGCTCCAATGGTTTGAAATTCTGCGGCGAAGAGAGTCCATATGATAGGGGTTGTTGTTTTAAGGGATGGAACATTTGCCGAAGGGGTTGTGCACCTCCAAGTTCGGGCAATTTTCTTACATTCATGATGACAGTTCACCCGTATATGTGTTTGAATATTCAGCCTTTGTGGAATAGAATTGTTTGTTGTTAGGTCGTTTTAGGGGCATATTTGTCATCAGGCCTGCGCACAGATCTGTTCCAATTATTATAAGTGAGTAAGTTATTGAAGTTTTAAGGGACGGAACAGCGACGTAATCTGCCCCTCTTGGCACAAATTAAAGTATAGGCTACAATTTTTGAATGGAATTAAAAATTCAGAGGTAGACACTAAATATGAAAAGACCGAAAAACAATATAACAAAAACAAAAAACTAATAAATATAATTATAAACAAAAAATTACAGAAAACAAAAATTCAGAATTCAATAAAGAACAAAGTCTTGAATCAATGATCGTTTGAAAATTTATATTTTGATTCAACACACAAGTTCCTGCCATTTTTAGCCTATTTTCAATTTTGAAAAAATAGGCTTATGAGATCACCTTTTGTCCGTGTGTGTGCGTGTGTGTGTGTGTGTGTGTGTGTGTGTGTGATTCGTGTGTGTGTGTCCCCCTAATAAAATCGAAACGGCTAGAGCGTTTTCAATGAAACTCGGGAAGTTCATAGCACTATTCCCGGCGACCTCGACCGTACCCTTCAAATTTTGTTACGTCTCTCCAATCCAACATGGCGGCTGTGCGAAATATTTCACTAGCATTCGATATCTCTGAAACTATTACCGATATCGCCCTGAAATTGTGTACGGTGATAAAGGGCACTACTAGAAGTTCACCTATGAGACTTTTGAAAACCTGGTGACTACAAAACCAACATGGCGGCCAAGCGAAGTTGAGATATTTAAATAGACTTTTCTCGCGATTTAAATATCTAAATGTAATGAAACTTGGTACAGCAAATGTTTATACACATTGTAATGCACTGGAGTCTAATTTAGTTCAATTGTTTACATAACCTCAAAATGGCGGCTGTGCGAAATATTTCACTGACATTCTATATCTCCGAAACTATTACTGATATCACCCTGCAATTTTGTACGGTGATAAAGGGTACTGATACAGGTATACCTATGTGTATTTCATAAACCTGTAAAGTACGAAACGAACATGGCGACCAAGCGAATTTAAAATATTTTAATAGACTTTTCTCGTGATTTAACTCTCTGAGCGGAGTGAAATGTGGTACAGTAATTGATTTTGCAGATTGTAATGCACTGCCATCTAATTTAATTCAATTGCTTACATAACCTCAAGATGGCGGCTGTGCGAAATTTTAAAATTAAGTTTTAATTTCTTGTGTCGTAATCATGCGATCAAAGTGAAAGTTTGAATAATGAACCTAGGCAATAATTGTCCTTGAATGGTACATAACTCTATGGCCTATACACATAACACTCCTAAATGGTGAGCTCCCGAAATATTTAGACGGTTCTCAATATCTATGAATCTTTTACAGCAACCAAACTGAATTTTTTAATGTTCTTAGAGACTATGAACATATGTTCACCTATAGGACTTTCAGGAACCTGGTGAGCACAAATCCAACATGGCGGCGACGCGAAGTATAAATATTTAAATGGACGTTTCTCGCGAATGAACTATCCGAGTGCCGTGAAACGTTGCACGTTAAATGCTTATACAAATGTTGATCCACTGGCATCTAATTTATTTCAATGGTTTGCATTATCACAAGATGGCTGCTGTGCGTAATTTTAAAATCTCTTTTTTACTTCTTGTTGTCTAATCATGCGATTGAAGTTTGAATACCACACGTACACAATAATCTTAATGTAATAGTACAAAAATAAAAATCCAACCTGGCGACCATCTGAAATATTTAGACGGTTCTCAATATCTACGAATCTGTTACAGCAATTAAACTGAAATTTTGTATGTTGATTGTGGCAGTTAACATAAGTAGGATGTATGAAAATAGGCTGTATAGTTCTTCACGGAACTACTTGTTAAACATATATTATTTTAAGATAGCTGCTCATGAAAGGGATTTTTCTTGTCAGATTGTTAGTATAATGTACAATAACAGTTCCCACTCGATTTATGGATTCATTCAAAATGTTGGCAACTATATTCTGAGCTACAGCTGTCTTTTTAGGGACAATCACTCGCCGCTCTATGACAAAGTAACAGCTTAAGACAACAAAGAAATAGCGAGGTTATTGACGTTGTTGGTGGAATGGATTTTTTAAAGAGAATTGCTAGAGAAGTCTAGCTATCTCTCACCACTAGTTTTGAAGTGTAATTAATTAAATCTGTTGTTTCCTTCCATCTTATATATAAAAGTGAAAGTCTGTATGTATGTATATATGTGGGTATGTATGTGGATCTGTTCCGTATACTAATCTACACCGTTCCACCAATCTCAACCAAATTTTGCATACACATAGTTTAGGACCCAGAAGGAACCGCTGGCTACATGAATTTTCGATAGTCTTTCTCATTCTTCTGATTTCGGCCCTTTTGCACTCAAGCACAGGCTAATCAAATCATAAAATATACTCATGAAGGAATGGCAAGACAGATAGTTTCCATGGCAACATAGCTCAAGTCGAGACACGGCCGACTGGATGCCATTTGCGCTCTGCACTGCCGGTATAGAAAATGAGGATCTTTACTTGAAATCCCGATAGTTACTCAACTACTCACATAGCACTGTCAACAGAGTTTAGCATAACAAAGACTTGACACTATCTTCTACTATATATTTGTCAAATACCACTCACTCACTCATTCATTCATTCATTCATTCATCACGAAATCTCAGAAACCACCAAACGGATTGGAATGAAATTTGGTATGCAGCTTCCCCAAAGGCCGCAAATGCCCACTAAGAGCGGATTTTAGGATATTCAGGTTCCAAAGGGGGTGTTAAGGGGGTAGAACTGCATTTCATTGAATAGCAATATCTCCCGATTTGTTTCATTGGGGGATGTGATACTCGGCACATAAACTCATCATTAAAAATAAGAAGACACGAGTCGGAGGGTTTTTCGATGTGGTGTATATCCTGAGGTGAAAGGGGTGAAAAGTGGGGATTGAAAGATTCCTAACGGAGCGTGTATCTCTTAAACGACATAGGCGAGGAGTTTGAAACTCAGCGGGAAATAATCAGCATAAAAATAAGTAAATATGTGTTTGACCGTTTTATCATAAATCCAATTTAAGGGGTCCATGGGGAGGGGTGAAATTCTGGGGGGGGGGGGGGGCGGGAGTAACAGGAAAGAAAGTATCCTAACTGATTGACTGACTGACTGACTCGCTCATCAAACTCAAGGGGAAAACTGCTTTAAAGTAAGTAAATAGCTGTTCGACAGGACTTTTTATCAATCAAATTGAAGGGGTTCATCGGGAGGGGTGAAATTCTGAAGGGAAAAAAATGAATGAAAGTATCCTGACTCATTCACTCACTCATCATCGACAAGCCAAAAATATTGAAGTTGGAAACATGGCATTTTGGGGATATGTTCGTTGTATGTCAAAACCGTACACTAAGGGAGGATTTTTGGATATTCAGGCTCCAAAGGGGTCTTAAGGGGGTTAAACCAGCATTTCATTGAATAACAATATCTCACGAGTGGTTTCATTTGTGGATGTGATACTCGGCATATAAGCTAATCATTAAAAATAAGCAGATATGTGTCTAAGGGTTTTCGATACGGTGTATTATTATGAGGTGAAAGGGGTGAATAGTGGGGGTTGAAGGATTCCTAACGGAGCGTGTAGGCCTATCTCTTAAACGACATAGGCGAGAAATTTGAAACGCAGCGAAAAAAAATCAGCTAAAAAATAAGTAAATCGGTGTTCGACCGTTTTTTCATAAAATAATTTAAGAGGCCAATGGGGTGGGGTGAAATTCTGGGGGAAAAAGGAGAGAAAGTGTCCTAACTGACTGACTAACTCACTCACTCACCCAAGTCAGGGGAAAAAGACAGCTTAAAAAATAATTTAATAGTTGTTCAAGCGTTATTTCATCAATTCAATTTAAGGGGCCCATGGGTAGGGTGAAATTCTGGTAAAAATAATTGAAAGAAAATGTCCTGTCTGACTCACTCACTCATCACGCCCAGCGAAAACTATTAAAGTTGGAAAAATGTAATTTTTGGAATATGTTCGCTGTATGTCGAACACGTCAACTAAGGAATGATTTTTGTTTATGTGGGTTTTAAAGAGATGTTAAGGGGGTAAACGTGCATTTCATTGAATAACGATATCTCATGAGTTGTTTCTTTGGGGATGTGATATTCGGTATATAAACTAATCATTAAAAATAATCAGACATATGTCTAAGGGTTTATCGATGTGGTGTATATTATGAGGTGATAGGGGTGAAAATTGGGGGTTGAGGCATACTTAACGGAGCGTGTATCTCTTAAACGACATAGGCGAGAAGTTTGAAATTCGGCGGAAATCAATCAGCTTAAAAGTAAGGGGCCCTTGGAGAGGGGTGAAATTCTGGGGGGGGGGGGGGGAAACAGGAAAGAAAGTGTCCTGACTGATTGACTCACTTACTCACTCATCAAACTCAGGGGGGAAACAGCTTTAAATAAGTAAATAGGTGTTCGACCGTTTGTTTCATAAATCAAATTTAAGGGGTTCATGGGGAGGGGTGAAATTATCAAAAATAAATGAAAGGAAATGTCCTGACTGACTCACTCACTCATCATTGCCCAGCCAAAATTATTGAAGTTAGAAACATGAAATTTTGGGGATATGTTCGTTGTATGTCGAAAACGTCCACTAAGGAAAGAGTTTTGAATATTCAGGTTCTAAAACGGTGTTAAGGGGGTAAACGTGCATTTTATTGAATAACAATATCTCACGAGTGGTTTCATTTGGGGATGTGAAACTTGGCATATATACTAATCATTAAAAATAAGCTGACACATGTCTAATGGTTTTTCGATATAGTGTATATTATGAGATGAAAGGGATGAAAAGTGGGGTTGAAAGATTCCTAACGGAGCGTGTATCTCTTAAACGACATAGGCGAGGAGTTTGAAACTCGGAGGAAATCAATCAGCTTAAAAGTAAATAAATAAATAAAATAAATAGGTGTTCGACCGTTTTTTCATAAATCAAATTTGAGGGGCCTAAGGGGAGGGGTGAAATTCTGGAAGAAAAACGTCCCCTAAGGAAGGGTTTTTGGATGTTCACTCTCATCGACCAACCCAAACTATTAAAGTTAGAAGAATGATATTTTGGGGATATGTTTGTTGTGTGTCGAAAACGTCTACTAAGGAGGGATTTTTGGATATTCAGGTTCTAAAGGGGTGTTAATGGGGTTAAACCTGCAATTCATTGAATAACAATATGACACGACTATGACGCGAGCGAAGCGAGGCTATAAATGAGATGGTGTGTCTGTGTATTACTCAATCACGCAAGTACCACTGGTAAGATTTACATGAATTTTACATGGAAGTAGCTGATTTACCTGGTTAACAAATAGGTTACTTTTGATTTCAATACTTTGCACTATTTAAGGCTGGCGACCATCTAATAAATAGTAAACTTTTGATGGTATATACCAGGTTTAAAATTACATTTTCTATCCGAAAGGTATCTTCAACCGTTAGCGAGTAAAACCTAAATTTGTGCTATAAAACACGGTCAACGCCGAGCGGTGTAGTTGGAAAAAATGTTCCATCTTTAATCTCCCTCTGCGCAGCACCTCGCCTATCCCCTGTTTTAACTGTCACCTTCACATTTTAATTTATTTATGACGCGTAGCGAAGCACGGGTACTTCAGCTGGTCATCTATAAACTTGAACTGTAAACGAAATTTAATGATTTCAAATCAGTCAACACGATTGTACCTAATTGTAATAGGTGTTTCCCTAAACCAGAAAAGAATCACATTAGATGAGGAGATTGTCTCCCTGATTAATGCCATAACACTGAGGAGCAATTAATTGTCTGGCTGTGGAAATTGTCTCCCTGATTAATTCTATGACACTGAAGAGTTATTAATTGTCTGGATGTGGAGATTGTTTCTCTGATTAATATTACAACACTGAAAATATATTAATTGTAGGGCAGTGGAGATGGTCTCCTTGATTAATGCTACAACACTAAAGAGCAATTAATTGTCGGACTATGGAGATTGTCTCGCTGATTAATGCTATAACACTGAAGAGTTATTAATTGTCTGGATGTGGAGATTGTTTCTCTGATTAATGCTATAACACTAAAGAGCAATTAATTGTCGGTCTATGGAGATTGTCTCACTGATTAATGCTATAACACTGAAGAGCAATTAATTGTCGGACTATGGAGATTGTCTCACTGATTAATGCTATAACACTGAAGAGTTATTAATTGTCTGGATGTGGAGATTGTTTCTCTGATTAATGCTATAACACTGAAGAGTTATTAATTGTTGGGCTATGGAGATTGTCACTCTGATTAATGTTATAACACTCACGAGTTATCAATTGTCGGCCTGGAGACATGTTCTCTCTGATTAATGCTATAATACTGAAGAGTTATCAATTGTCTGGCTGTGGAGATTGTCTCTCTGATTAATGCTATAACACTGAAGAGTTATTAATTGTTGGGCTATGGAGATTGTCTCTCTGGTTAATGCTCTAACACTAAAGAGTTCTTAATTGTCGGGCTGGGGAGATAGTCTCTTCGATTAATCCTAGAACACTGAAGAGCTATTAATTGTCGCGCTTGGGAGATTTTCTCTCTGATTGATGCTCTAACACTGAAGAGTTAATGATTGTCTGGCTGTGGAGATTGTCTGATTAATCCTAGAACACTGAAGAGCTATTAATTGTCGCGCTGGGGGAGATTGTCTCTCTGATTAATGCTCTAACACTGAAGAGTTAATAGTTGTCTGGCTGTGTAGATGCTCTCACTGATTAATCCTAGAACACTGAAGAGCTATTAATTGTTTGGCTGTGGAGATTGTCTCTGTGATTCATGCCATAACACTGAAGAGCAATAATTGTCTGGCTGTAGAGATTGTCTCTCTGATTGATGCTACAACACTGAAGAGCTAATGATTGTCTGGCTGTGGAGATTGTCTGATTAATGCTATAACACTGAAGAGCAATTAATTTTCTGTCTGTGGATATTGTCTCTCTGATTAATTTATTATACATTTATTAATCTGTAATTTTTTAATGTTTAGGGAAACATCCATTATAACTGGGTGCAATCATGTTGACCGACTAAAACGTATTAAATTTCGATTACTAAGGCAACACTAGAAATGCCTTCCAGCACGATTAATTGTACAGTAAAATCAAATAGTTTTTGGATAATGGGGACAGGCAAAGATTAACCCTTGCAGTTGTTAGTGCTCTGCTAGATGAAGGAAGATTTATTATACCGATTTGAACAGGATAGCCGCTGATTCGAACCTCCGATCTCGGAAATTACTACACACCACGGTGGTGGTGAGCAATTTAACGCGCACGGCTTGTCCGCGAGGGATTACAGAGAGACAGTTATTGATAAAGTTCAATATTTACAGGTGTTTGCTTATGGTGGAGCTCATTGAATTGTCGCCATCAGGCCACCAACGAATTATGCCATTTGTCCATTAATTTCCTCTCCACCTCGATGTGACCTGATTTTAGAGTGCCTCATGACTACTAATTGTGTTGCCACGTCATGTTCAATGACTGTAAAAATTGCACCGCACAACTGGCATTCCCTACATAATCCTACGCGAGCATGATGGCGACTTTTATTTAGTTTTTGTAAAATATTTCATCTTCTAATGGTCTGTTTGCCAGCTCAGCCAAATAGTTTAATGCACGTGATTTGTGACGGCTCTTCCTGGCCGCGAACGCCTCACCATTTCTTGCATTGGTTTTGTTTTCTTGCCAATAAAGTTGGTATTCGTTTTGTAGCTACTTAACTCCTTCTACGTTGTTTCTTTCTTCCATTATATCAGCATGCTCTCCACGGCCATGCTTATAAAGCCCGAGTTCTGAATAGTCCGGGTAGATTGAGAACTAGACAAGAGAAACGGGTGGCTTACTACAGTATTTGGTAGGGTTCTGGAAGAAGACGATTTTTATCTTCTAAATCTTCTAAGAATTGTACTCTTTTTTACTTAATACAAGGGACCTCTTAAGTTAAGGTAATTTAGGGAGAGTTTTCGCACGTTTTACATTTTGTGTTATATTTCGAGAGATTTACTCAAACGTTACTGAGAATTGATAGAGCATAATTTTAAAATGTTTGCATTAGATCACGTATGTGCAAAACATTGGTAATCTATACTAATATAAAGCACGTCGTTCTGTGAGGAACTAAAGAGCCTACTTTTCTTAAAATTGAAGATTCATGCCAATCTATATAGACCTATCTAGAATAATGAAGAAATCAAGTTGGTAATACTAACATTTCTAAGTAGGCCTACTGCAGTTTGAAATACACCTGAATTAGTGTAGCCTGATAGAGTAACTTCCTACATTTGGCAGCCCTGGTGACTCTGAATACATTCTTAATTCGATCTCTTAAGGTGAATGACTGATCGTGTGGTCTCCGGAGAGGCCGAGATCAGGTCTTTCTAGTTGACGCCCGTGGGCGAACTGCACGTCGTAATGAGGATGAAGTGATGATGAAGACCTCACATACACCCAGTCCGCGAGCCCCGGGAATTAACCCCAGAAGATTAAAATCCCTGATGGCTCGGCCGGAAATCGAACCCGGGGCACTTCAGGCCAAAGCCTAGCGCGCTAACCATTTAGCCACGGAGCCGGACATCACATAAGGTATAGAATGCATATACAGAATTTGGTTGAAGTCTAATGGATAGTATGGACGTTACATGCTCTTTGAAATTGGATTTATCAGTACGCGTAAAATCACGCTGGGAGCAAAGTCATGTATGTGACGCTCTTTTTTCTTTTTTTTCTTTTTTTTAGCGTATGTATTTTAGTGCCGGGAGTGGCCGAGGACATGTTTGGCTCGCCACTTTTGTTGCTGCTTCGAGACGGACACCCAATGGGTGAACTACAAGTACCGTTGGGGAGGAAAGTTGGAATGTAAGGACGAGGAGTTGGAAGGTAGCGGCTGTGGCCTATAGTTAGGGACCAATCCTGGCATTTGCCTGGAAGGATGATGGGAAACCACAGAAGACCATCTTCAAGGTTGCCGGCGGGGGGATTCTAACCTCCTCGCCTCCCGGATGTAAGCGACTGCCAGCAGTCATGCCGTAACGACCGCGGCTAACACACCCGGTATGTATGTGATGCTCAGAATTAATCCATTATAGAGCCAATTTTGGATCAAATCCATTTGTTAGTATAGAGGTTACATGTAATTAAAAATGGATACTATCAGAAAGCTTAGAATCATGTTAGCAGCACTAAGGTATATTAGTTACTCCAAATTAATCTAGAATGTCTGGTTCTATACGTGTGCAAAGTTTAGAGTTGATAGCTTGCATACTTGCTGATATATTGATATTAGAATCGAAGAAATAGAGAGAGCATTTATTAACATTTGGCAGCCTTGATGGTTCTTACGAATACGCATAGTGATGATAACTGCTGTAGTACACAAAGCACATACGAAATTTGGTAGAAATCCTTTTGATAGTATAGAAGTTACATGCGTTTGAAAACTGTACCTATCAGCAGGATTAGACCCGTGTTGGCAGCACTGATGTATATAAGTTATACCAAACTAAAGTAGAATGTCAGGTACTATACGTGTGCAAAGTTAAAAGCTGTTGAATTGCATACTTTCTAATATAAGATATTGATATTAGGGTTAAAACATAGAGAGAGCATTAATTAACAGTTGGCATCCCTGGTGGCTCTTTAGAATACGCACAGTCATACCTGTTGTAGTACACATAGCACATACGAAATTTGGTTGAAATCCAATCAACAGTATAGAAGTTACATGCATTTAAAAATTGGACCTATCGGCAGGCTTAGAATCATGTTGGCAACACTGGTATACATGGGCTTCTTGAAATTAATCTGGAATGTTATTATCTATTTGTGTGCCAATTTTGGAATAGTTAGCATTCATAACTTCTGAGATATCCACCATAGAGCTCAAATTTCATTAGCGACTTTTCAGCAGTTGGTAGCACTGACGTATATTTCAAATTTGGCCGTGAGATATTCAGGTATCTTTACTCTTGCCAAATTTGGTTGTGATAACTACAGACGTTTTGGAGTTGATAGGGGACACACACACACAGACAGACAGACAGACAGACAGACGGAGAGACAGACATTTTCCTGGATTGATCTCATAAGTGTACTTTTTCAAAATGAGGAAAGTAGGCTAAGAATGAGATGGTGTGTGTCTGTGTGTCTCTGTATTACTCAATCACGCAAGAACCACTGGTCCGATTTAAATGAAATTTTTCATAGATGTAGCTGATTTTCCTGGTTAACATATAGACTACTTTTGATTTCGATATTTTGCACTATTTAAAAATGGCGACCATTTTAGTGACGTCACTACACCCTTTGGTTTCAAAATTTCATATTTCCATTTCGAGAAAAAGGAGAACGCTAAGAAATAGCAATCCTTTGATGGCACATACGAGGTTTAATATTTAATTTTCTATCCGAAAGGTACTTTTCACTTTTCGTGTATCTCCAACGGTTAGCGAGCAAAACCTAAATCTGTGCTATAAAACACGGTCAACGCCGAGCGATGTTAGTCTAAAGCTCAAAGTTGGTTTGTCTGTCTGTTATTTATGAAAATCAACACCGTTTCACTGATCTGAACCAAAATTTGTATAATTACCGTTTGGAACCCTGCGAGTAAAACTCTCTACGTGAAATTTCGGACAGGCCACTCCATTCCATGTATTTAGGACCTTTGGTACAAATCTACACCATTTTACCAATCTGAACGAAATTGTGTAGCCTACTTACCCTCTGTAACCCTGCGAGTAACACTGTCTACATGAAATTTCGGACAGACCACTCCATTCCCTGCATTTAGGCCCTTTGGCACAATTCTACACCGTTTCACTGATCTGAACCAAAATTTAAATAATTCCCCTTTGGAACCCGTAATTCTGTCTGCATGAAATTTCGGATAGGGCACTCCATTCCCTGCGTTTAGGCCCTTTGGCACAAATCTACACCGTTTTACCGATCAGAACGAAAGTTTGTATACTTACCCTTTGGAACCCTGTGGGTAACACTATCCACTTGAATTTTCGGACAGACCACTCCATTCTCTGCATATAGGCCTTTTAGCAAAAATCTACACCGTTTCACCTAATTGCACCAAATTTTAGATACTTACCCTCTGAAACCTTCCTGGTAACACTGTCCACTTGATAGTTTGGACAACCCTCCCCATTCCCTACATTTAGAAAACGGACAAAATGAACCTAAAAACCACGTTTGTATGCCCTAGGTCATGTCCGTAGTTGTGTACCTGTAAGAATATTGAGGTTATCAGCTGCAATAAGCGACGGTGCTTTCAAATTTACATTCATTTATTCCGATCCTTATCCTTGAGCGCCTTGTGGCGATAAATGAGTTTATTGCTGCCTTAGGAGCTTGGGACAGTCGAAGTTTCCCAAAGTGCTCTGATTATTTTCCTACGGTGCTATGCGACAAAAGACGACAATATTGGTCTCTATTTCCCGAACAGACAATGAGATATAGGCCCAAGACAGTGTCTCTTATTTGACTTACTCCTAATTCTAATCATATTTTTCAATTCGTTTGTAAATTACATGTGTCAGTAGTGTAATTAGTAAATACCCGTTTCCCTATTCATTATTATCATTATGATTACCGAAAAATGACCTGAATTTCACGTCCATTATACTGTACTATTTAATACTCCCACTACCACCACCACCACAAAAAGTTATGTATTTTTTCTGTTGGTTTAAATATAATTTGCCAGTTCTGTAGTAGTATTCATTATCATCCATAAAACAAATAAATCCACCGGGCGAAGCCGGGCACTACTGCTAGTTGTAAATAAATGTGAGAAAAGGTGGATCAAAGGAATTGTTGCATCAGCGGCGTCTCTCCCTGGAATGTGTGAGAGATGCCGCAAATAAAATACTTGATAACAAAATAGAATTTATCTCTTGAAAATACTCCACCTCATCAATACAAACTACGTTTTATTTTAATTCATATTATAAATGTTATATGTATTTATACAGGCCTCATTTAACAGACCCATTCTGCCTTATCAAGAATTCCGGAATCAATTTTTCGTTTTAACCCAAATAGAGGTGTTGGACGTAATTAATTTAACTAAAATTTTATGAGTTTCGTTAGTACAAGACAGTGGCATAAGGTGGCAGCTGACTAACAATGAAGGCAGATGACCTCGGTGTTCTGCCCCTTAAAACAACGATAACTAACAATAAATTGAGATTATGAGGATCGATCGTCAGAGGGTTAAATGTTTTAATCTTTAGGGGAACTTCTAATTTCCTAACACAATTATTTTGAGACTTTCCCTACCACTTTTATGGTGATAATGCACCCCAAATATACTATATAGTGAAACCTTTATCCACAGGCTGTATAAAGGGTTCTAATAAATTATTCATCATCTTTTGATACATTTCTACAGACAGCAGATATGAGAGCCAGACGGTGTTGGGAAATATTGAGAAATCAGAGGCCGAGAGGACATAATGGTTTAAGCTCATGTGGTATTTTAGGAGGTAGCATAAATATTCATGACACATAGGACAGGTGCAACTTTTAGCGCAGAGACGGCTTGGGCACGCACAATATGGCCTGTTGCTATGAGTGTTGGCGCCAAGAAGAAAATCGAATGCTACGACGTAATTGGTCAACCTCCATGTTAACCACTCCCTACGGCAGAAATACATGTAAAAGCGCGCAAAGATCTACAAGAGTCTGAGCCAATAATATCAAGACGCCTTGTTTTGGCGGCAACTCGGCTTGGTAACGCACCCTGGTAAATTAACGCGGGAGTTATCTACGGATTAATTCCACGATCGATTCGAGCCAGGTACAACATAATCGTAACCTCCACATCGCTACGAACTCAATGATACCGATTGCATGCTAGTCTGATAATTATTATGGAATATTTTTTCACAAATCCCCTTCCACACCAACCCTAGCCAGTTTCATTTATAAGGATCCAGAAAGCTTCGAGAGTACACACTTTTATTCGTGCGTCTAAGGACGTAACGTGGACTCTTTATTTTGTGCGTCTGAGGACGTGACGTTGATTTTTATTTGAGCATTTGAGGACGTAAGATGTCCGAGGACACGATGTATACTCTGCAATATTTTCATGTATTTGAACATGGAACAGTTTCGTCAAGTTATAAGTGTAACTTCAGTGATTTATTTGTAGTCCCAGCACTACCAGTAGGACCAGCTCATCGAAATAATTCACCAAATAGACTGTCAAGGAATTTAGTACTTGATAGGTGAATTTAATAGGAAATATATCGAGTGTGTATCTGACAAAACTTTATTTAATTCAGCACGAGATGACGTCTAGGAACGAGACCGGATCTTGGAACCAGCAGGACATTTGCCAGAAGATGTCGATGACGAGATAAAAATCTTAAAGGAGATGGCTGCAGATGTTTCCTTGACGCTGTTTTAAAGGATTGAGTACAAATGAATTTATTTATTTATTAAGTCAGCTATGGTATTATGGGACATATTTTTTGTAGATATTTGTTTGCTTGTTTGGTAATGTAGATTCTTAGTTCTTGTTTACTGACACATTAAGTACGGGACCAGCCGAGCGTTGTGTAATTTGTAAATATTGTGATTTGTGTTTGGTTCAACTTTACGGGGCGACGCGCAGCTCGTGCTCGCATTCGCTTGCGTAAATCGCGGTCAAGCATTATTATTTGGAGGTGTGCCTTATAACAAAAATGGAACTGAATTAATTTTGAGATTAAAAATAGAATTTGGAGGGTAAAGATTATTTGTGAGCAGAATTTTATGACGGATCAGGATTATTTTTATAGTTGCTTTTTCAGCAGATCTGAACGGGATGGCACTTTTCACCCGAATTCTTGTTGTGTATTTTTTAATGTGTCAATGGACGCAATATTGTTGACCTGTTTTGAGCCGACCCAGTGGTATGTTTATGAGAGTCAGTCCAAGCTATTGGTGCGTAGTGTGATTTTTATGATGTGCTAGCGAGAATATATCATTGTGATTATTCTGACTTGCTCCACATAAGCCCAGTTCATAACCTCGCGTGGGTGGACTTGTGGTATATATTTGTGTTTTCTTGCCATCCAGGTGGATGGGCGAAATATGTTGGCGTTTCCAGATGGAAGTTGCACCTAGCTTGAGGGACTGAGAGAGATAATTGAGACAGTGATGACTCATACAAGAGGGGCGCGCTCAAATCAGATAACGCGACTTGTCATTAGTAACAGGCCAGGAACCTGTACTTCAATTTAAGACGTTGTTTAAAATTCACAAAAACCTGATCGGTTATAATGAGTATTTGATTGATTAAATGGGTGTTGTCCATGTTGTAAGGTAGCTTCCGAAACTCCTGTTTGTCTGGCGTTTTATATAAATGTAAACTTAGTTTTTCAGCCGTTAGGCTTGTATTTTGTTGCTTTTGCTTTATTTCTTGTGTGTTTATTTTACGCGTTCAATGACCCCGTGTGGCATTAGGGTGCGCGAGGCTATGTTTCCAAGTTGTGATGCGAGCGTTTTGGCCTATTTCTGGCATGCTCTTTGTATTTCGTGTGCTCTGGCACCAGCTAGAATCTCAGGGAGATTCTTCATTCTTTTTGTAGTATTTAGATCTTGCATGTGTCAGTAGTAATTATAGTGTATTAATTAAGGGTGGGTCCCATAGCCGTAGTGTGATTTGAAAGATGCAAATCCGTGAGCAACATGACTGTTTCAATTGTAAACGGACTCGCATCAGTACTCATTTTCTTATTAACGAGCAGTACACCATGCATTATATAACTTCTTGACCAGAAAAAATGGACTTGTATGCATATGTTGTAACGAGTGAGTTCTTACCGCTCAAAGTTTATGTTATGATTTATTATTTTGTGTGAAGCTGTATTCACATTGTTTTGTTGGTGGAGCGAGTCGTTTCGCTCAGTGATATTATTATTTATTAAGGGGGTGAAAGTCAGGGAGGATTTCTTTTATTTATTATTATTATTATGCACATAATTTTCAGTCATTAAATTTATTTTATTCTACTTGTTATTCATTTTATTTCTAGTATAGCCTGTGTCATGGACCTTTCTATTCATTAGAGCATGTTGTTTTTAAGCGAACTTTGCTGTATAACGCAGTCAGGACTGAACACGACCCCGTAGATGACTCTTGAGAAAACCATGCTTTATTGAAGGGTGCAATACCAAGCACATTATGAAAAATGAAACTTCAACGAACATTGGACTCTTGTCTTCAGTTTGCTTTTAATCTAACAGTAAGATGCAATGCGCACATACTGTAACTCTGAGCTTGGCTTAAACCTTATGTACGCCATAAACTTCACTTACTGACATCCATCTACCGATTTCTGCATGAAAGCACCCCCACACTCATGTCATTAAAATATAATAAAAAAAAGCTTGTAGTTTAACGTGACCGTTAATCTTGAGATCATGAGCCACGGGACCTCCTTTTTACGTGGAATCCGAACCACAGGACATGGCATTTCCTCGAACCAAAACCGAAACACTCGATCTGGCTTTTCCTCGTCATCCCCATCAATCACAGACCCATGTTGTACCGTTCTTTTGCTGTAGCTAGGTCCTGGCTATGGAATTCAAATCCTGCCGATATCAGAAATTCTAAAACAATGAATACTGCAGACTGACTCGTGTGACTGGATGTTAGACTTTAGTCTGAGCAAGGATAATATTTAGGATATTGTAGAAAGGTGTGTAACATTCTAGTTATTATTATTATTATTCATACGCCTTAATCATTAATATTAATATCAACCAAATTAATTTATTCTTTATTAATCATCGTCATGAATAGACTATGTACAGGGAGATTCTTTTGTTGGAGCGGGGCCAGCGGCTAGCTACAAGGCGCGATCGCGTTCCGCCAGCCACCCGAACTTGACCGCTGTGCATAGTAATTAATGTTAAATTTACCAGCAAATCATGATTAAAGATCTTACCTTTTCGCAGAAGATACTGAAAATGTTCTCCTTCGGCTTACAGACAGGAGTTGTGCCGTGCAAATAAATTAACTTTTACGCGTTGGAATTCCCTTCTCTTGCGAGGGATACCTGCTGCCTATATTGTTCTCCAGCTCCACGGGTAATTGATTTGTACACTTTGTGTTTTGAATTTTCCCACAATTTAACATCAAACGGGCTTAGGTCCGTGGTTCGATTAATCCAGTAAACACGCAGGGTGGTACGGGAGTAGCTACATAATGTAACGATGTAACTTCCAAAGATGTAAAATTCAAGTGTTGAGGAATGGTGGCGATTATCATTCGTCAGCTGAGAATCTAGGCTTTAGTTTTATTTTCTGCATTTCGTTTGAGCCCACCCAATTAGTCCAGCTTTAGTAGGTGTGCTTGCTTGCTGCAACAGCTACGAACAGTTGGCAATAGTTAGTTTTTATCTAGCCATACACAAGTATGGCTGCGAGGTTCACCACACAACATAGAATTTTAATTTGCTGTACTTTTATTAAGAACGAATCTGTTAGTGATTCTCGCAGAGCTTTTCAACAGGAATTTCCTGGTGTTAAGGTGCCTTCGGAGACCACAGTTCGGAAGGTTGTGTTAAAGTTCAAGTCTACGGGATCAGCTTTAAATTTAAAAATATACAAAGAAGTCACATTTTGACAGAAATGAAATTAGAGGACATTACTTCTTGATTATTACGGTCACTGAGAAAATCGCAAAAAATTCGCAAAACAATCGATACTGGTCACCTGATAACCCAAGACTGATCCCCCAAAACCCCCTGCATGACCCAAAAAAAGCTGTATAATGCGCAGTAACTGCAAAAAGAATTATAGGTCCATTTATTTTCGTGAAACTAATAATTCTGCTCGATACGTTCAGGTTATTTTGAATAATTTCTTTGTCCAGTTAACAGACAGGGAAAGATTGAACGTTTTTTTTTTCAACAAGACGGTGCAACTGCACATTCGTTGCACAATTCATTGGAAGCAATAAGTGCTGTGTTTGGTGACAGGGTAATTAGTTCTGGATTGTTGCCACCTCGAGGCCCAGATCTAACACCGTGTGGTTTTTATTTGTGGGGTAGCTTAGAAGACAAAGCGTATCGGTCTAATCCCCGTAGCCTACAGGAGCTGGAGAACAATATACGGCAGCAGGTATCTCTCATTATGGAAGGAGAATTACTACGTGTAAACGCTCTTTTATTTACACGATACAACGCTTGTCTGCCAGCTGAAGTAGAACATTTTCAGAATCTTCAGTGAAAAGGTAAGTTCCTTAATCATGATTTTCTGGTAAATTTACCATTAATTAAAGTACTATGTTACGGTTTTTACCTGCGCGCAATCTGCGGTACGAGTTTGGTTAACTGGTGGAAGGCGAGCGCGCCTGGTAGCTGGCCGCTAGCCCCGCTCCAGCAAAAGAATCTCACTGTATTTATTGGTTTTTTTTATATTTACTTTAGTCAATTTACCCTCTAGGTTAGTGGTTCCCACAGACTCAGCTAGGGAACTCACCACTACCGCCTCTATGGGCAGTGTCTTGGAGCCTGGAACATCTGGACAGGAGGGATACAACTGGGGAGGTGTGATCCGCACTTCGCCCAGGCGGCCTCACCTGCAAAGCGAACAGGGGCCTCATGGGGGATGGGAAGGGATGGAAGATTGGGATGGATATGCGAGGAAGAGGGAAGGAGGCGGCCATGGCCTTACAGTAGGTACTGTACCCGTAATCCACGTGGTCTTACCTGTTGCTATCCGATGGAAGGCTGGATCGTAGATTCTAGAAGTTCCCGGCTCAAATAACCTCTGAAAAACCTACCAACTAGAATCAACCAGGGATCAGGATACGTCGATATAAAAGAATGCGGTACGAAGATGCCAGTGGTGTACAAAATTACGATGAAACAAAGCTCAAAAGAACTCGAACAAGAGACTCTAAAATAAAATAAAAATATCTCGGGCGTTAAGTTTAAGCAAACTCAAAGAAAACCACCCACTGGTCCTCCTAACGCACTCCCCTTTTCTGATATAAAACACTAGTCGTTCTAAGATTCTTTAAAATTAAATTCAATTTATTGACTGATTAACGATGAATGTCCGTCAATTCGACACAAAGTTAAAGAAAAGTTTCTTTAAATCCAATAATGAAAAAAATGTAGCTTTAAATAAATGCCTACAGTAAGGCCCCATCTTACTGTTCATATCAATGGCTGAACAAATAACAAGAAAAATATAATATTACATAATATACTGATGTTATACCCTTAAAGATTTATACAAATTTTACACTTTATATACAAGTTTCATCCTCAATTAGGATTTCGTTTTCAACGCTGCCTATCTTCATTTGATTTTACAAGTATGTTGCATGGTTATCATTTCCTTAATTCGATGAATTCAACAATCAATTAAGATAATCAAATCGTGTTACATTTGTGAGAATAGTTTATTAACTATTTATAAGCTTCAAAGAATGCAGTATATTTTTACAAAAATTTACTGAAATATCACATGTAATATGTTGCATGAATTAGTTAAGTTGTTCAAGAAGTATCTGTGTTACTTGAATATGGGTGTCATGACATAGACAATTAATCTCCGGCAAATCCTACTAGGCAAGAATAAAACGTAGCGCAACTTGCATAAAACAAGCATAAGAAAAACATTCGTGATTCCAAATCACGAGAACTACAACATCAAATCCAAAAAAAAGTGATAGCTCAAAAGCTAATTTCACTCTTACTAAAACGCAATAACTACGTTAACGTCTTCTCCAAAGACTACAAGAACAATATCCAGCATTAATATTGACCATCCAATGATGTCAAATATTAGCTGCACTAACACAATAAATCGTATGCACAAAATTGCAATACCTCATTAAAGCTTTCCAAAGCTGTCAAAAATTAAACCCAAACGTTTATTAAACTTGAAACTTTTCAGAAATTGCTCTGAAAATATCATGCCCCATCATAAACGAATATAGAAATGCCACATATTACTTCCTTTCTTACTTCATTAAACAAGAAGCAACAATTTGTTAGATAAATTGTATTATTCATTTCCACAAAAATCGTCTTTAAAGTCTACGACAAATTCTGTTATAACAATGTGAACAGTTAAATTTGATTCACAATTCCAATATATTTATATATATATATATATTTCCATAATGACTTATATGTGATAGAAAAATTGTAAATAGACACTATCAAAATAGTCGTTTCAGTTTCGCCTATCCAAATTCGAAAAATGGCTCAACTACTCAGAAGAAAACACGTGAGACTTACATCATGGAAAAGAGTCTATTATCATATCAATAGATACACGCAAACCATTAAATCAAACGATGATCTATCCAAGAGTCTTCCCCAAAACGAATTGAAATAATCACAAGCAAAAACTGAACAAAAATATTACATTTAAAGAAAAATCTTTAATCAAAAATATATATGAAAGTAGGCTGCAAATGCCTTGGCAATCAATTCACAATTGTTTTCGCCGGACGATTTCCATAAATCCATAATCATGGAAAATAACGATGAGAATGCACTATCATTTCTAAAAGAAAGAATTTCTACTAGAATGTCATAAGTCCAAACGAATAGTATCACTCAAATATTTTTGGAATAGTTCAAGTGCACGAGTGTGTTGCCATCTTCTTCCTAATTACTATTCTTATACAAAGATATCGTCGTCTTGTTCCTAATTATGCTGCATATATCTTCCCAACAAAATTGAATGCTTGGTTTTATTTCCAAAATTTTAAAAATAAAAGCAACAAAGTAATGCTCTAAATAGCATCACGTTTACAGTTAACTACACAAAAATTACATTCTCCGACAGAAACGATAAAGAAGAATCAGATCTAGCCTTTGAATGAAATTCATACTAATTAATGAAATATTGGTGAAAAGTATCAAACTAAAAGTGACAAGTTCTACTGTCTACAAAAGAAGAAAAGATTTCCAGCTACCTTGGGCGAAGTTCTAGTTGAAATTGAAGAATATGTATAGGAATATACATTCCTGTCAGGAATCGAACCATCGTCCCTGAGAATTTCCTGGCTGGATCTGCAAGTCGCCGAACCAACTTCCTCCTAACCCGAAAACTACTGTCCACGAAACGGAGTTCCTGCATGTTGCTTGCTCAAGGCTCCCTCGACGTTATCAGTAAAGTAGCTTCCTTTCTATGGAGTTGTTTCTTCATTCTTGGCTACTTTAAAGTCACTGGTTTAGAACTAATGTACTCAACATTTTCTTTCTCTTCATTGTAGAGTTCAAAAGGATGTCATTCCAAATGATCAACTCTGCTACTGCATTACATTCCTGAACGTTATGTTTAGCACATCATTACTCCAATAGTTTGTTTCTCACAAGAAAATCCAGTCATAATGTTGTCGATAATAATGCTTTCTTGCATTTCAAACCAATACGTAGCAGATTTCCTCATCGAATTCTGTATTAACAAAGTCCATGTGTTGGCTAAGCTCACTCGTTCGAACCGCGCTGCGTGTAGAAAGCACTCGTATAACGCGTGATACACGGAACTTCCTTATACGAACGATAACATGTTCACTGCATAGATTGCTTTACTCAAGTGTCTGTCGTCTCAAAGCTGCTGATCCAAGACTCAGCTGGTAGTCTACCCAAGATGCATCACACCTGTATCGAGGTGGACAATCGAACACAATCGATTATCATTTCATATTTCCTTCCACTAGTTGCAATGTCAAATCCATGAGCATGTCCTGTGCACGTGATCAGGAGTGTGGCGGGGTAGTCTATGCATCTCCTTAGTGCATATGAAACAAACTGTGGCTCAAAGTCGACAGTCAAAATAATGTCAAGCAATAACTTCCAAATACGTCTCGCTGTCATATCAGGGTTCCAATAAATAGCAAAATACTGTCTCATCCTCCTCCCAACCTAGCTAATAAAAGTGTGCGAATACTTTTATTACACCATTCTAGGTATTCGTCAATGAACAGAATTTTGCGTTTTATTCCACTTTCTTGAAGTACTTTCTGAGGTTCTTCGCATTAAATTTTCCTATTTCCTCGTTCGTGTGGATGTCTAAGACTTGGTAACTATTGTTCCCGTACACTCTGCCTACCTTGAACGGACCAATGTACAGGCTACTGAATTTTGTGTAAATCTTCCTTGCTGCATCAGTTTTAGTAGATTTACGTACAAGGACTAAGTCATTAGATTCTAGAGGCGGGTTGTAGCGCTTTCCTTCATTTCTTTTCTGCCTTTTTTCCGCCGCATCCATCAGGCTTTCTCGGGCATTATCCACCCTTTCCTGCTCTGACGGTTCAGTATCTTTGGTTAAGAATTGTGTTATTTCATCCCAAGCTCTTTCTGGCTTTCTATTATGGTGAACTAACACTGGAATATCTCTCAGACTTTCATGATATGTCGTATTTAAGCATGTCTCCATCAGGGGTACATATTTCACCCAACTAGGATGATCTTGAGGGCAGTATAAACGTGCAAATTTGGCAACCTCTGACATTAGGCGTTCCGAACTGTTGGACTCAGGATATCTGATGCTGGAAAATACGTGACGTATTCCAAATCTCTCCATAGCGACTTTGAATTCATGGGAAGTAAACTGAGATCCATGGTCTGAAAGAATTGTTTCTGGTTTTCCGGCTTTTCTGAATACACTCTTGGTTAAGCGACTAATAACTTGAGTTGCTGTTGCATTCTGCAAGGGGTCTAGGGTGACGAATTTCGAAAACACATCCACGGTAACAAGAAGAAACTGGTTACCCCTGGCGCCTTTTGGACAAGGACCAAGCAGGTCACAAGCCATCAATTCACGTGGTTTATAAGGAATAATAGCTCTCGGCTCCTCCTTAGATAATGCCGAAGGGTATTTGCTCCGCTGGCAACGGTCACATGACCTAATAACCCTCGCAACAGACTGACGCAATTTAGACCAATAGAACGTCTCCTGAAGTGTTTTCATGGTTTTATCCAAACCACCATGGCCGATACTATTGTGTGTTAACCAGATCAAAGGTACAGTCAATTTGGGAGGCACTACTATTCTAAGTTTATTCTTGTGCTTGTCCACATATTTACACACAACTTCTCCACAGAGAGCGAATCTGTCAGAACATCTCCTAGTTGCCTGATAATCATCATCCGAGTCATCCATATAGCCCTTTAAATATCTGTACATATTCCTAATTGGAGTGTGTCTCTTCTGTGACACAGCTAACTTGCGTAGCTTTTCCAGGGTTGTCTCATCTCCCTCCTCCAATTGTACCAAGTTTACTGCTAATTTATTAGAAGGGTTTCTCGAAAGAGCATCGGCAAGAAGGTTGTCCTTGCCTGGCTGATGTCTGATGGTGGCGTTGAACTGCTGTACAAACAGCGTCCATCTCGTCAAACGATCAGAAGACAAATCGGACTGAAGCATGAACTGCAGAGCTCTGTGATCTGTAATTATTACAATTTGATGACCAAGGAGTATTTTTTTCCATTTCTGCAAAGCTGACACAAATGCCAGAGCTTCAAGCTCTGTAGTGAAATAATTCTCCTCATGAGGTCTTAATTTCCTGCTGTAAAAATCAATGTAGTGTTTATTCCCCTGTTCGTCCTTCTGATACAGGACCGCGCTTAAACCTACTCTGGAGGCGTCAGATTCAATATAAAAAGTGCGGCTGAATCCCGGATACTCTAACTTGATGCATTCCTTCAGCATAGTCTTCGCATTCTCGAAGGCCTGCTCAGTTGAGTCCGTCCACTTCCACCGATTATTTTTCTTTAGCAGTTCATATAATGGTGCCATAGTCACTGAGTATCCTGGGCAGTGACTACTCAAAAATTGGCACATCCCAAGGAATTGGCGTAGGTGCTTGATTCTTTTTGGCCTAGGGAATTTTGCAATTTCCTCAATCTTCTTAAGATTGGGATGATAACCGTATTGATCTATGGTATGGCCTAGGAAATTTATACGTTCCTTCATGAAATGACATTTATTGTAGTTGACCTTGATATTTGCGTCTCGGAGCTCTAGGAATAACTTCCTAAGTTCTTTCAGATGTTCTTCAACATTTTCTGAAGCGATGATGAGATCGTCAATATAGCATGTGACGCTGCGTTTGACTTCGTCAGAAAGCTTACTGTCGAGAGCTCTAATGAGCGCTGGACCGCTATTAATTATGCCGAATGGAACGCGACAAAACACGAAGGTTGTTTGGTCAAACAGGAACCCTGTGTAATGCCTGCTGTCCTCGGTAAGTTCGACTTGATAAAAAGATGCTGTTAAATCCAGTACGCTGAAACATGCCTTGCCTTTAAATTTTCGTAATAAATCTCTGATTTTGGGAGGTCGGTCCATTTCTAAAAATATCCGGGAATTTATTTTCCTAGCGTCTAAACATAGACGAAGCTCTCCATTGCTTTTCTTTACCACTGTAATAGGATTTAAGTAGGAAGAGGCTTGTTTCTTAATTATTCCCTCTGCTTCCATTCTCTTAATGATCTCCCTGACCTCTTCATAATACTTATCCGGAATGGGATACAATTTGGCCTGGTATGGAGTATCATCGTTTAATCTAATCTGATACTTGAAGTTTTTAATTAGACCTGGCTTATCATCGAAGATATCTGTAAACTCCTCGATCAAGTCTTTGAATTCGTTTTCTTTTTCTTCAAATCCCTCGACGTAAAGTGCATAATGCTCTCTTTCTTGCTCGGCCTGATTTATAATATTTTCCAAAACTTCTTCCCTGATCAGATTTTCCACATCATCATTTGAATCAATATTTTCATGTACTATCTTCCCAATAGTTTTCTCTGGGAACCTGATAATTCTCCTGTCCATGTCAATGGTAATTCTGGCACGAGTAATAAAATCAATCCCTAAGATTATTTCAAAATTAATATTTTTGAGCACCACAAAAATATGTTCAAAACATCTTTCATTTATACAGAACTTCAGCTGGACTTGTAATTTGCATTTCATCGATTTATCTTGAAATAGTCCTCTTACTTTGATCGATGAAGCTGGCAATGTGGTAAATTGTTGTTCCTTTTCTAATTTCAAAAAGCAATCTTCGGACATGATTGAAATGACCGCTCCCGTGTCTATAAGAGACCTGCAATGTTGATTGCCCACAGAGATTTCAATTATAGGCAATTCAGCACGTTCACTCACAATTCCTTCCATTTCTTCAAATAACAAATCTTCGTCCGTGACCTCATAAACATCCTGTATAATAATATCAAATGGAGACGGCTGGCTGTTTAATCCTACTGGGATTTCAAAATTGGCGTTTTTTTTTTCTTTTGAACCCCTTTCATTATCACTAGTGTGATGGCTAGTGTTAGGTTCTGGTTCACTTTCTGTGTCCCTTCGATCCTTCCTTTCTTCACGCCTATCCCTGTCCTTTCTAGACTGTTCTCTATCTTCCTGGTTATAATAGTTTTTGTCTCTATAGTTTTTATATCTGGCAAACCCTTGCTGACCTCTATTCTGTTGCTGATACTGGCCTTGTCTATCTCTATTATCATAGTATCGGTTATTATTCTGATAACCTCGATACCTGTTATTCCTAGGTTCCTAGGTTCCTGTCGTTCCTATTTCTATTTTCATAAGGTCTATACCTTTCTTGAATACGATCGGTTTGGTTAGGTCTATTCCGATCTCGATCGTAACTCTGTTGGTAGTTTCCGTATGGTCGTTGGTTGTTTCTATCTTCAAATCTTCGACTATACGTCCTACTGTTTCTCATCGGACCTTCCCATCTAGATCCTGTCCTATTTGATCTTTCTGTCTGTTGAGTTTGGTCAACGACTACAGCGTTCACGGCCTTAGTTTCCGTCCTTCCGCTTTTAACTATAGTAGGTGACATAGAAGTGTGGTCTAGCCTACGCAGCAAGTCGTCCATTGCCGCTAAATCCTCTACGCCTGATGAAATTAAATTCCTTCTGACTTCCACCGGTAACTGGCGTGAAATTGTCTCCAGAATTTCCTCCTGTCTCAATGGGGGTTGAAGATATCTAAGGCGGGCTAACTGAGATGTGAAGAATTCAGAGTAACTGGTGGGTCCAGTACTACTGTATTTCCTCGAATAGACTTCCGCCCTCACTGCGTGTTGTATCTCTATCGACCAGAATCTTTTGATAAATGCTTCCGAAAACTGTTCGAAGTTATCGAAAGTATAACGGAAAGCTCGGAACCAATTTAAGGGTGCATCTGCCAGATGCTTCTCAACAATCCGCAGTTCTCTATCCCTTGCAACATGGTGTTCCGCAAAGTGATCTTGTAGATTTCTAATAAATTCTATAGGAGTCATACCCTCCGTATTTGAAAACTTCTTAATTTTCTCTTCGTAATTTCTCACTATCGTGACATGAGATCTGTCATTAGGCGTTGACATCCTAAAATCTCTGGGATTTATCTCTGACGTAGCCTCATTCGGGATCTCTGATCTAACATGACCCTGTTCTGTCTCATGTGCCTTATTTAACCTCGCTAAGTAGTTCCTAGCTGGCGTTGTGGTATCCATCCTGTCCCTGAAATGGTGTACCTTTCCTTCCCCATCGGAATTTATAGGTTTCCCCAACGTTTCCAATTGTGACTTAATTTCCGTTCTTAATTTATTTATGTCGATATGATCCATTAATCTGAACGTTTGAAACTCTTGTCTAATTTCATTTAATTCTGATGTTTTCATCTCACGCTCTGAGTTTAGATCTATCTTAACTTAATCTATTTTTAAAGTTACGCCTTTAATCTGCGTTTCCAAATCCTCCCTAAGAACAGTAACGCTTTCGACCTGCATAGTCTGAACTGAATTGATTCGTTTGTCAGTGTCTATTCTAGCCTGGGAAATATCTTGGTTAAGTCTTAATTCTGTTCTATTAATCTTTAATTCAAGATCTGAATTAATGCTTTTGATGACATCTGCATTTATTTTCGTGATCTCCCCCCTTAAGATGGTCACTTGATCGTTAACAATGGCCTTGAGATCGATCTCAATATCTTTTCTCAAGACCTTGTTGTGATCTTCAACCTTTTCTTTAAGTTGGGCCATATCACCCTCTAATTTGGTTAGAGTTTCTTGCGTTGCACTTGCTTCGTTTGAAAACTGCAATTGCAATGCATCTAAACTAATTTTGTTTTCTTTCTGATTACTATCTAGTTCCGATTTAATATTTCTAACATCCTCCTTTATGGTAGAAATACTAGTTCGTATACTAGTTACAATGCCTTCTGTTAAATCTATTTTAGCCTGAGTGGCATCCATTTTACTTTCTGTTGAATTTATTTTACTCTGCATTGCAGTAATATCAACTTGAGCTGAATCAATTTTACTTTGCATTGCAGTAATATCGACTTGAGCTGTATCTAATTTGCCTTCAGTGCTTATGGCTTTTACTTCTAATGATGCAACATTAGATCTTACATGGCTGACTTCTACATTAATGTTACTGATGTCAAGTTGAACAAGCCTGACATCGGCTGTCACACTATCGATGCCTGTTTCTACATCAATTATCTTTTCCTTTATATCTTTAGCGTTAGCTGCAATCTTACGATTACTGTCTTGAAGATATTTGAGAGACAAGTGCATTTGACTCTTGTCCCCCACACATTCCTGAACTAATTCAGTATTCTTGTTGACTACGGAGTTGATATTGTCAAAACTAGTTTGGCAATTACTCCTTATCTCGGCTAATTCATGGGCGTGACTACCCATCTTCTCCTGCATTGCCATCAGTATATTGGCAATGTCCTCGTTTGACACAGCTGTCATGGTAAATACAATTACAAAAAACACAGGAATGCAATACATAAATAGCAGAATTGACACATTTAGAATGACCCTTTTCACCAATACAAGCATTGAATTTTGTTTTGCTTCTAAACTTATTATATAAATAAAGTCTATAAGAAAATAGGAGGTATGCAACGACGGTGATTTATATTAGAAACGGTTTAAATTAAAATTGAAATGATGAATTATTTATATTATTATTAAAGAAAGTGATTCTATTATTGCTGATGATCTAAAAGTCATCGCCGGTAACGAACACAAAATGGCCGACAAGCATGGAGTGAAAAATGGCCCCATGTCATGTCCCATCTGACCACGCTGATCCATAAAAATTTCCTAGAAATCTCTTTTATGGTCATGTCGTAATCAATCAAATTAATTTTTACTTGGCACGCACAAAACAAATAAATTTAAGCAATGGCGATAATTCTATCTGTATGCCAGGTAGATTGAGTAAACTCATCTTCACGATTTGAAGAAACGTGAATTCCCAACGAATTCGACGTGTATAATCGTAGCAATGCCAAAGAAAATTTTGCTAACGACTACATCGTTCGAAAACTGCTAAACTCAATAATCTCATAAAAATGGATTCTCACACATGGGTTTAGCATTGGAGAAATCGAGAATGCCAATTCGATATCCCCATAGATTGGGTCGCCATAAATAGATGTACCCGTAATCCACGTGGTCTTACCTGTTGCTATCCGATGGAAGGCTGGATCGTAGATTCTAGAAGTTCCCGGCTCAAATAACCTCTGAAAAACCTACCAACTAGGATCAACCAGGGATCAGGATACGTCGATTTAAAAGAATGCGGTACGAAGATGCCAGTGGTGTACAAAATTACGATGAAACAAAGCTCAAAAGAACTCGAACAAGAGACTCTAAAATAAAATAAAAATATCTCGGGCGTTAAGTTTAAGCAAACTCAAAGAAAACCACCCACTGGTCCTCCTAACGCACTCCCCTTTTCTGATATAAAACACTAGTCGTTCTAAGATTCTTTAAAATTAAATTCAATTTATTGACTGATTAACGATGAATGTCCGTCAATTCGACACAAAGTTAAAGAAAAGTTTCTTTAAATCCAATAATGAAAAAAATGTAGCTTTAAATAAATGCCTACAGTAAGGCCCCATCTTACTGTTCATATCAATGGCTGAACAAATAACAAGAAAAATATAATATTACATAATATACTGATGTTATACCCATAAAGATTTATACAAATTTTACACTTTATATACAAGTTTCATCCTCAATTAGGATTTCGTTTTCAACGCTGCCTATCTTCATTTGATTTTACAAGTATGTTGCATGGTTATCATTTCCTTAATTCGATGAATTCAACAATCAATTAAGATAATCAAATCGTGTTACATTTGTGAGAATAGTTTATTAACTATTTATAAGCTTCAAAGAATGCAGTATATTTTTACAAAAATTTACTGAAATATCACATGTAATATGTTGCATGAATTAGTTAAGTTGTTCAAGAAGTATCTGTGTTACTTGAATATGGGTGTCATGACATAGACAATTAATCTCCGGCAAATCCTACTAGGCAAGAATAAAACGTAGGGCAACTTGCATAAAACAAGCATAAGAAAAACATTCGTGATTCCAAATCACGAGAACTACAACATCAAATCAAAAAAAAGTGATAGCTCAAAAGCTAATTTCACTCTTACTAAAACGCAATAACTACGTTAACGTCTTCTCCAAAGACTACAAGAACAATATCCAGCATTAATATTGACCATCCAATGATGTCAAATATTAGCTGCACTAACACAATAAATCGTATGCACAAAATTGCAATACCTCATTAAAGCTTTCCAAAGCTGTCAAAAATTAAACCCAAACGTTTATTAAACTTGAAACTTTTCAGAAATTGCTCTGAAAATATCATGCCCCATCATAAACGAATATAGAAATGCCACATATTACTTCCTTTCTTACTTCATTAAACAAGAAGCAACAATTTGTTAGATAAATTGTATTATTCATTTCCACAAAAATCGTCTTTAAAGTCTACGACAAATTCTGTTATAACAATGTGAACAGTTAAATTTGATTCACAATTCCAATATATTTATATATATATATATATATATATATATATATATATATATATATATTTCCATAATGACTTATATGTGATAGAAAAATTGTAAATAGACACTATCAAAATAGTCGTTTCAGTTTCGCCTATCCAAATTCGAAAAATGGCTCAACTACTCAGAAGAAAACACGTGAGACTTACATCATGGAAAGGAGTCTATTATCATATCAATAGATACACGCAAACCATTAAATCAAACGATGATCTATCCAAGAGTCTTCCCCAAAACGAATTGAAATAATCACAAGCAAAAACTGAACAAAAATATTACATTTAAAGAAAAATCTTTAATCAAAAATATATATGAAAGTAGGCTGCAAATGCCTTGGCAATCAATTCACAATTGTTTTCGCCGGACGATTTCCATAAATCCACAATCATGGAAAATAACGATGAGAATGCACTATCATTTCTAAAAGAAAGAATTTCTACTAGAATGTCATAAGTCCAAACGAATAGTATCACTCAAATATTTTTGGAATAGTTCAAGTGCACGAGTGTGTTGCCATCTTCTTCCTAATTACTATTCTTATACAAAGATATCGTCGTCTTGTTCCTAATTATGCTGCATATATCTTCCCAACAAAATTGAATGCTTGGTTTTATTTCCAAAATTTAAAAAAATAAAAGCAACAAAGTAATGCTCTAAATAGCATCACGTTTACAGTTAACTACACAAAAATTACATTCTCCGACAGAAATGATAAAGAAGAATCAGATCTAGCCTTTGAATGAAATTCATACTAATTAATGAAATATTGGTGAAAAGTATCAAACTAAAAGTGACAAGTTCTACTGTCTACAAAAGAAGAAAAGATTTCCAGCTACCTTGGGCGAAGTTCTAGTTGAAATTGAAGAATATGTATAGGAATATACATTCCTGTCAGGAATCGAACCATCGTCCCTGAGAATTTCCTGGCTGGATCTGCAAGTCGCCGAACCAACTTCCTCCTAACCCGAAAACTACTGTCCACGAAACGGAGTTCCTGCATGTTGCTTGCGCAAGGCTCCCTCGACGTTATCAGTAAAGTAGCTTCCTTTCTATGGAGTTGTTTCTTCATTCTTGGCTACTTTAAAGTCACTGGTTTAGAACTAATGTTCTCAACATTTTCTTTCTCTTCATTGTAGAGTTCAAAAGGATGTCATTCCAAATGATCAACTCTGCTACTGCATTACATTTTGAACGTTATGTTTAGCACATCATTACTCCAATAGTTTGTTTCTCACAAGAAAATCCAGTCATAATGTTGTCGATAATAATGCTTTCTTGCATTTCAAACCAATACGTAGCAGATTTCCTCATCGAATTCTGTATTAACAAAGTCCATGTGTTGGCTAAGCTCACTCGTTCGAACCGCGCTGCGTGTAGAAAGCACTCGTATAACGCGTGATACACGGAACTTCCTTATACGAACGATAACATGTTCACTGCATAGATTGCTTTACTCAAGTGTCTGTCGTCTCAAAGCTGCTGATCCAAGACTCAGCTGGTAGTCTACCCAAGATGCATCACACCTGCATCGAGGTGGACAATCGAACACAATCGATTATCATTTCATATTTCCTTCCACTAGTTGCAATGTCAAATCCATGAGCATGTCCTGTGCACGTGATCAGGAGTGTGGCGGGGTAGTCTATGCATCTCCTTAGTGCATATGAAACAAACTGTGGCTCAAAGTCGACAGTCAAAATAATGTCAAGCAATAACTTCCAAATACGTCTCGCTGTCATATCAGGGTTCCAATAAATAGCAAAATACTGTCTCATCCTCCTCCCAACCTAGCTAATAAAAGTGTGCGAATACTTTTATTACACCATTCTAGGTATTCGTCAATGAACAGAATTTTGCGTTTTATTCCACTTTCTTGAAGTACTTTCTGAGGTTCTTCGCATTAAATTTTCCTATTTCCTCGTTCGTGTGGATGTCTAAGACTTGGTAACTATTGTTCCCGTACACTCTGCCTACCTTGAACGGACCAATGTACAGGCTACTGAATTTTGTGTAAATCTTCCTTGCTGCATCAGTTTTAGTAGATTTACGTACAAGGACTAAGTCATTAGATTCTAGAGGCGGGTTGTAGCGCTTTCCTTCATTTCTTTTCTGCCTTTTTTCCGCCGCATCCATCAGGCTTTCTCGGGCATTATCCACCCTTTCCTGCTCTGACGGTTCAGTATCTTTGGTTAAGAATTGTGTTATTTCATCCCAAGCTCTTTCTGGCTTTCTATTATGGTGAACTAACACTGGAATATCTCTCAGACTTTCATGATATGTCGTATTTAAGCATGTCTCCATCAGGGGTACATATTTCACCCAACTAGGATGATCTTGAGGGCAGTATAAACGTGCAAATTTGGCAACCTCTGACATTAGGCGTTCCGAACTGTTGGACTCAGGATATCTGATGCTGGAAAATACGTGACGTATTCCAAATCTCTCCATAGCGACTTTGAATTCATGGGAAGTAAACTGAGATCCATGGTCTGAAAGAATTGTTTCTGGTTTTCCGGCTTTTCTGAATACACTCTTGGTTAAGCGACTAATAACTTGAGTTGCTGTTGCATCTTGCAAGGGGTCTAGGGTGACGAATTTCGAAAACACATCCATGGTAACAAGAAGAAACTGGTTACCCCTGGGGCCTTTTGGACAAGGACCAAGCAGGTCACAAGCCATCAATTCACGTGGTTTATAAGGAATAATAGCTCTCGGCTCCTCCTTAGATAATGCCGAAGGGTATTTGCTCCGCTGGCAACGGTCACATGACCTAATAACCCTCGCAACAGACTGACGCAATTTAGACCAATAGAACGTCTCCTGAAGTGTTTTCATGGTTTTATCCAAACCACCATGGCCGATACTATTGTGTGTTAACCAGATCAAAGGTACAGTCAATTTGGGAGGCACTACTATTCTAAGTTTATTCTTGTGCTTGTCCACATATTTACACACAACTTCTCCACAGAGAGCGAATCTGTCAGAACATCTCCTAGTTGCATGATAATCATCATCCGAGTCATCCATATAGCCCTTTAAATATCTGTACATATTCCTAATTGGAGTGTGTCTCTTCTGTGACACAGCTAACTTGCGTAGCTTTTCCAGGGTTGTCTCATCTCCCTCCTCCAATTGTACCAAGTTTACTGCTAATTTATTAGAAGGGTTTCTCGAAAGAGCATCGGCAAGAAGGTTGTCCTTGCCTGGCTGATGTCTGATGGTGGCGTTGAACTGCTGTACAAACAGCGTCCATCTCGTCAAACGATCAGAAGACAAATCGGACTGAAGCATGAACTGCAGAGCTCTGTGATCTGTAATTATTACAATTTGATGACCAAGGAGTATTTTTTTCCATTTCTGCAAAGCTGACACAAATGCCAGAGCTTCAAGCTCTGTAGTGAAATAATTCTCCTCATGAGGTCTTAATTTCCTGCAGTAAAAATCAATGTAGTGTTTATTCCCCTGTTCGTCCTTCTGATACAGGACCGCGCTTAAACCTACTCTGGAGGCGTCAGATTCAATATAAAAAGTGCGGCTGAATCCCGGATACTCTAACTTGATGCATTCCTTCAGCATAGTCTTCGCATTCTCGAAGGCCTGCTCAGTTGAGTCCGTCCACTTCCACCGATTATTTTTCTTTAGCAGTTCATATAATGGTGCCATAGTCACTGAGTATCCTGGGCAGTGACTACTCAAAAATTGGCACATCCCAAGGAATTGGCGTAGGTTCTTGATTCTTTTTGGCCTCGGGAATTTTGCAATTTCCTCAATCTTCTTAAGATTGGGATGATAACCGTATTGATCTATGGTATGGCCTAGGAAATTTATACGTTCCTTCATGAAATGACATTTATTGTAGTTGACCTTGATATTTGCGTCTCGGAGCTCTAGGAATAACTTCCTAAGTTCTTTCAGATGTTCTTCAATATTTTCTGAAGTGATGATGAGATCGTCAATATAGCATGTGACGCTGCGTTTGACTTCGTCAGAAAGCTTACTGTCGAGAGCTCTAATGAGCGCTGGACCGCTATTAATCATGCCGAATGGAACGCGACAAAACACGAAGGTTGTTTGGTCAAGCAGGAACCCTGTGTACTGCCTGCTGTCCTCGGTAAGTTCGACTTGATAAAAAGATGCTGTTAAATCCAGTACGCTGAAACATGCCTTGCCTTTAAATTTTCGTAATAAATCTCTGATTTTGGGAGGTCGGTCCATTTCTAAAAATATCCGGGAATTTATTTTCCTAGCGTCTAAACATAGACGAAGCTCTCCATTGCTTTTCTTTACTACTGTAATAGGATTTAAGTAGGAAGAGGCTTGTTTCTTAATTATTCCCTCTGCTTCCATTCTCTTAATGATCTCCCTGACCTCTTCATAATACTTATCCGGAATGGGATACAATTTGGCCTGGTATGGAGTATCATCGTTTAATCTAATCTGATACTTGAAGTTTTTAATTAGACCTGGCTTATCATCGAAGATATCTGTAAACTCCTCGATCAAGTCTTTGAATTCGTTTTCTTTTTCTTCAAATCCCTCGACGTAAAGTGCATAATGCTCTCTTTCTTGCTCGGCCTGATTTATAATATTTTCCAAAACTTCTTCCCTGATCAGATTTTCCACATCATCATTTGAATCAATATTTTCATGTACTATCTTCCCAATAGTTTTCTCTGGGAACCTGATAATTCTCCTGTCCATGTCAATGGTAATTCTGGCACGAGTAATAAAATCAATCCCTAAGATTATTTCAAAATTAATATTTTTGAGCACCACAAAAATATGTTCAAAACATCTTTCATTTATACAGAACTTCAGCTGGACTTGTAATTTGCATTTCATCGATTTATCTTGAAATAGTCCTCTTACTTTGATCGATGAAGCTGGCAATGTGGTAAATTGTTGTTCCTTTTCTAATTTCAAAAAGCAATCTTCGGACATGATTGAAATTACCGCTCCCGTGTCTATAAGAGACCTGCAATGTTGATTGCCCACAGAGATTTCAATTATAGGCAATTCAGCACGTTCACTCACAATTCCTTCCATTTCTTCAAATAACAAATCTTCGTCCGTGACCTCATAAACATCCTGTATAATAATATCAAATGGAGACGGCTGGCTGTTTAATCCTACTGGGATTTCAAAATTGGCGTTTTTTTTCTTTTGAACCCCTTTCATTATCACTAGTGTGATGGCTAGTGTTAGGTTCTGGTTCACTTTCTGTGTCCCTTCGATCCTTCCTTTCTTCACGCCTATCCCTGTCCTTTCTAGACTGTTCTCTATCTTCCTGGTTATAATAGTTTTTGTCTCTATAGTTTTTATATCTGGCAAACCCTTGTTGACCTCTATTCTGTTGCTGATACTGGCCTTGTCTATCTCTATTATCATAGTATCGGTTATTATTCTGATAACCTCGATACCTGTTATTCCTAGGTTGGTATTGTTCTCTTTCCTGATTACCATTCATGTACCTGTCGTTCCTATTTCTATTTTCATAAGGTCTATACCTTTCTTGAATACGATCGGTTTGGTTAGGTCTATTCCGATCTCGATCGTACCTCTGTTGGTAGTTTCCGTATGGTCGTTGGTTGTTTCTATCTTCAAATCTTCGACTATACGTCCTACTGTTTCTCATCGAACCTTCCTATCTAGATCCTGTCCTATTTGATCTTTCTGTCTGTTGAGTTTGGTCAACGACTACAGCGTTCACGGCCTTAGTTTCCGTCCTTCCGCTTTTAACTATAGTAGGTGACATAGAAGTGTGGTCTAGCCTACGCAGCAAGTCGTCCATTACCGCTAAATCCTCTACGCCTGATGAAATTAAATTCCTTCTGACTTCCACCGGTAACTGGCGTGAAATTGTCTCCAGAATTTCCTCCTGTCTCAATGGGGGTTGAAGATATCTAAGGCGGGCTAACTGAGATGTGAAGAATTCAGAGTAACTGGTGGGTCCAGTACTACTGTATTTCCTCGAATAGACTTCCGCCCTCACTGCGTGTTGTATCTCTATCGACCAGAATCTTTTGATAAATGCTTCCGAAAACTGTTCGAAGTTATCGAAAGTATAACGGAAAGCTCGGAACCAATTTAAGGGTGCATCTGCCAGATGCTTCTCAACAATCCGCAGTTCTCTATGCCTTGCAACATGGTGTTCCGCAAAGTGATCTTGTAGATTTCTAATAAATTCTATAGGAGTCATACCCTCCGTATTTGAAAACTTCTTAATTTTCTCTTCGTAATTTCTCACTATCGTGACATGAGATCTGTCATTAGGCGTTGACATCCTAAAATCTCTGGGATTTATCTCTGACGTAGCCTCATTCGGGATCTCTGATCTAACATGACCCTGTTCTGTCTCATGTGCCTTATTTAACCTCGCTAAGTAGTTCCTAGCTGGCGTTGTGGTATCCATCCTGTCCCTGAAATGGTGTACCTTTCCTTCCCCATCGGAATTTATAGGTTTCCCCAACGTTTCCAATTGTGACTTATTTTCCGTTCTTAATTTATTTATGTCGATATGATTCATTAATCTGAACGTTTGAAACTCTTGTCTAATTTCATTTAATTCTGATGTTTTCATCTCACGCTCTGAGTTTAGATCTATCTTAACTTAATCTATTTTTAAAGTTACGCCTTTAATCTGCGTTTCCAAATCCTCCCTAAGAACAGTAACGCTTTCGACCTGCATAGTCTGAACTGAATTGATTCGTTTGTCAGTGTCTATTCTAGCCTGGGAAATATCTTGGTTAAGTCTTAATTCTGTTCTATTAATCTTTAATTCAAGATCTGACTTAATGCTTTTAATGACATCTGCATTTATTTTCGTGATCTCCCCCCTTAAGATGGTCACTTGATCGTTAACAATGGCCTTGAGATCGATCTCAATATCTTTTCTCAAGACCTTGTTGTGATCTTCAACCTTTTCTTTAAGTTGGGCCATATCACCCTCTAATTTGGTTAGAGTTTCTTGCGTTGCACTTGCTTCGTTTGTAAACTGCAATTGCAATGCATCTAAACTAATTTTGTTTTCTTTCTGATTACTATCTAGTTCCGATTTAATATTTCTAACATCCTCCTTTATGGTAGACATACTAGTTCGTATACTAGTTACAATGCCTTCTGTTAAATCTATTTTAGCCTGAGTGGCATCCATTTTACTTTCTGTTGAATTTATTTTACTCTGCATTGCAGTAATATCAACTTGAGCTGAATCAATTTTTCTTTGCATTGCAGTAATATCGACTTGAGCTGTATCTAATTTGCCTTCAGTGCTTAAGGCTTTTACTTCTAATGATGCAACATTAGATCTTACATGGCTGACTTCTACATTAATGTTACTGATGTCAAGTTGAACAAGCCTGACATCGGCTGTCACACTATCGATGCCTGTTTCTACATCAATTATCTTTTCCTTTATATCTTTAGCGTTAGCTGCAATCTTACGATTACTGTCTTGAAGATATTTGAGAGACAAGTGCATTTGACTCTTGTCCCCCACACATTCCTGAACTAATTCAGTATTCTTGTTGACTACGGAGTTGATATTGTCAAAACTAGTTTGGCAATTACTCCTTATCTCGGCTAATTCATGGGCGTGACTACCCATCTTCTCCTGCATTGCCATCAGTATATTGGCAATGTCCTCGTTTGACACAGCTGTCATGGTAAATACAATTACAAAAAACACAGGAATGCAATACATAAATAGCAGAATTGACACATTTAGAATGACCCTTTTCACCAATACAAGCATTGAATTTTGTTTTGCTTCTAAACTTATTATATAAATAAAGTCTATAAGAAAATAGGAGGTATGCAACGACGGTGATTTATATTAGAAACGGTTTAAATTAAAATTGAAATGATGAATTATTTATATTATTATTAAAGAAAGTGATTCTATTATTGCTGATGATCTAAAAGTCATCGCCGGTAACGAACACAAAATGGCCGACAAGCATGGAGTGAAAAATGGCCCCATGTCATGTCCCATCTGACCACGCTGATCCATAAAAATTTCCTAGAAATCTCTTTTATGGTCATGTCGTAATCAATCAAATTAATTTTTACTTGGCACGCACAAAACAAATAAATTTAAGCAATGGCGATAATTCTATCTGTATGCCAGGTAGATTGAGTAAACTCATCTTCACGATTTGAAGAAACGTGAATTCCCAACGAATTCGACGTGTATAATCGTAGCAATGCCAAAGAAAATTTTGCTAACGACTACATCGTTCGAAAACTGCTAAACTCAATAATCTCATAAAAATGGATTCTCACACATGGGTTTAGCATTGGAGAAATCGAGAATGCCAATTCGATAGCCCCATAGATTGGGTCGCCATATATAGATGTACCCGTAATCCACGTGGTCTTACCTGTTGCTATCCGATGGAAGGCTGGATCGTAGATTCTAGAAGTTCCCGGCTCAAATAACCTCTGAAAAACCTACCAACTAGGATCAACCAGGGATCAGGATACGTAGATATAAAAGAATGCGGTACGAAGATGCCAGTGGTGTACAAAATTACGATGAAACAAAGCTCAAAAGAACTCGAACAAGAGACTCTAAAATAAAATAAAAATATCTCGGGCGTTAAGTTTAAGCAAACTCAAAGAAAACCACCCACTGGTCCTCCTAACGCACTCCCCTTTTCTGATATAAAACACTAGTCGTTCTAAGATTCTTTAAAATTAAATTCAATTTATTGACTGATTAACGATGAATGTCCGTCAATTCGACACAAAGTTAAAGAAAAGTTTCTTTAAATCCAATAATGAAAAAATGTAGCTTTAAATAAATGCCTACAGTAAGGCCCCATCTTACTGTTCATATCAATGGCTGAACAAATAACAAGAAAAATATAATATTACATAATATACTGATGTTATACCCTTAAAGATTTATACAAATTTTACACTTTATATACAAGTTTCATCCTCAATTAGGATTTCGTTTTCAACGCTGCCTATCTTCATTTTATTTTACAAGTATGTTGCATGGTTATCATTTCCTTAATTCGATGAATTCAACAATCAATTAAGATAATCAAATCGTGTTACATTTGTGAGAATAGTTTATTAACTATTTATAAGCTTCAAAGAATGCAGTATATTTTTACAAAAATTTACTGAAATATCACATGTAATATGTTGCATGAATTAGTTAAGTTGTTCAAGAAGAATCTGTGTTACTTGAATATGGGTGTCATGACAGAGACAATTAATCTCCGGCAAATCCTACTAGGCAAGAATAAAACGTAGGGCAACTTGCATAAAACAAGCATAAGAAAAACATTCGTGATTCCAAATCACGAGAACTACAACATCAAATCAAAAAAAAGTGATAGCTCAAAAGCTAATTTCACTCTTACTAAAACGCAATAACTACGTTAACGTCTTCTCCAAAGACTACAAGAACAATATCCAGCATTAATATTGACCATCCAATGATGTCAAATATTAGCTGCACTAACACAATAAATCGTATGCACAAAATTGCAATACCTCATTAAAGCTTTCCAAAGCTGTCAAAAATTAAACCCAAACGTTTATTAAACTTGAAACTTTTCAGAAATTGCTCTGAAAATATCATGCCCCATCATAAACGAATATAGAAATGCCACATATTACTTCCTTTCTTACTTCATTAAACAAGAAGCAACAATTTGTTAGATAAATTGTATTATTCATTTCCACAAAAATCGTCTTTAAAGTCTACGACAAATTCTGTTATAACAATGTGAACAGTTAAATTTGATTCACAATTCCAATATATTTATATATATATATATATTTCCATAATGACTTATATGTGATAGAAAAATTGTAAATAGACACTATCAAAATAGTCGTTTCAGTTTCGCCTATCCAAATTCGAAAAATGGCTCAACTACTCAGAAGAAAACACGTGAGACTTACATCATGGAAAGGAGTCTATTATCATATCAATAGATACACGCAAACCATTAAATCAAACGATGATCTATCCAAGAGTCTTCCCCAAAACGAATTGAAATAATCACAAGCAAAAACTGAACAAAAATATTACATTTAAAGAAAAATCTTTAATCAAAAATATATATGAAAGTAGGCTGCAAATGCCTTGGCAATCAATTCACAATTGTTTTCGCCGGACGATTTCCATAAATCCATAATCATGGAAAATAACGATGAGAATGCACTATCATTTCTAAAAGAAAGAATTTCTACTAGAATGTCATAAGTCCAAACGAATAGTATCACTCAAATATTTTTGGAATAGTTCAAGTGCACGAGTGTGTTGCCATCTTCTTCCTAATTACTATTCTTATACAAAGATATCGTCGTCTTGTTCCTAATTATGCTGCATATATCTTCCCAACAAAATTGAATGCTTGGTTTTATTTCCAAAATTTTAAAAAATAAAAGCAACAAAGTAATGCTCTAAATAGCATCACGTTTACAGTTAACTACACAAAAATTACATTCTCCGACAGAAATGATAAAGAAGAATCAGATCTAGCCTTTGAATGAAATTCATACTAATTAATGAAATATTGGTGAAAAGTATCAAACTAAAAGTGACAAGTTCTACTGTCTACAAAAGAAGAAAAGATTTCCAGCTACCTTGGGCGAAGTTCTAGTTGAAATTGAAGAATATGTATAGGAATATACATTCCTGTCAGGAATCGAACCATCGTCCCTGAGAATTTCCTGGCTGGATCTGCAAGTCGCCGAACCAACTTCCTCCTAACCCGAAAACTACTGTCCACGAAACGGAGTTCCTGCATGTTGCTTGCGCAAGGCTCCCTCGACGTTATCAGTAGAGTAGCTTCCTTTCTATGGAGTTGTTTCTTCATTCTTGGCTACTTTAAAGTCACTGGTTTAGAACTAATGTTCTCAACATTTTCTTTCTCTTCATTGTAGAGTTCAAAAGGATGTCATTCCAAATGATCAACTCTGCTACTGCATTACATTCCTGAACGTTATGTTTAGCACATCACTACTCCAATAGTTTGTTTCTCACAAGAAAATCCAGTCATAATGTTGTCGATAATAATGCTTTCTTGCATTTCAAACCAATACGTAGCAGATTTCCTCATCGAATTCTGTATTAACAAAGTCCATGTGTTGGCTAAGCTCACTCGTTCGAACCGCGCTGCGTGTAGAAAGCACTCGTATAACGCGTGATACACGGAACTTCCTTATACGAACGATAACATGTTCACTGCATAGATTGCTTTACTCAAGTGTCTGTCGTCTCAAAGCTGCTGATCCAAGACTCAGCTGGTAGTCTACCCAAGATGCATCACACCTGTATCGAGGTGGACAATCGAACACAATCGATTATCATTTCATATTTCCTTCCACTAGTTGCAATGTCAAATCCATGAGCATGTCCTGTGCACGTGATCAGGAGTGTGGCGGGGTAGTCTATGCATCTCCTTAGTGCATATGAAACAAACTGTGGCTCAAAGTCGACAGTCAAAATAATGTCAAGCAATAACTTCCAAATACGTCTCGCTGTCATATCAGGGTTCCAATAAATAGCAAAATACTGTCTCAGTACCATCCCGGCATTTGCCCGAAGACGAAGTGGGAAACCACGGAAAACCACTTCGAGGATGGCTGAGGTGGGAATCGAACCCCCTCTACTCATTTGGACCACCCGAGGCTGAGTAGACCCCGTTCCAGTCCTCATACCACTTTTCACATTTCGTGGCTGAGCCGGGAATCGAACCCAGGACCTGTGGGGCGACAGATAACCATGCTGACCGCTACGCTACGGAGGCGACTGTATTTATTGTATTTCATAAAATTGTTTCGTATGTACCATATTGGTTGGTTAAATATAATAGAGGGCCATGGGCCCTAACTTCCTCTACCAAAGACATAAATAAGTAATTTAAAAAAATTACTTGCCGCATATGATGTGTAACATCTGACATAGAAGAACCCTCACGTGAAATTGTTGATACACCGGTATTTTATACTATTATTGGCACAAATATTAATCTATTGTAAAAGGGAGTGTTTTACAGATATTGTAGTTTATAATACGGAACTCATTTTATTAGATGATTTGTAGCTTCCACCAGCACTAGCCTAAATAAAGAATACCATATGGATCAACTAGATTAATAGACGCGACACCGCTCATAACTTTAAATTCCTTATAAACAGGTCCTCTTGATTCACAGACCAACACGTAATTTCATATGGATTCTGTTAAAATGAGTCATATTGATATGAAAAATATCGTTTAAAATGATAATCTGGTAGCAAAAATATCTACCCCGCCCAGGATTCGAACCCCAGATCTCTAGTTTCACAGTCATACGCAATAACCCCACGGCTATTTCGACTACGCATATATTGTGCACAAGATGGTGACTTATTTCCACGTTCCAATAATACTGCATTACGGAATTAAGTTTGATTTATATTTTGCTTGTTTCAATAATGTTCCTGAGTGACATTGAGTTTAAATAGCCTTACGCCAATGCAATTCCGACTACTTACAATGTTTGATATTTAGGCATTTTACCATTTAAATACTTATACGAAGACTTCGAACATGTACCATGTCATTAGTTTAAATCACTTGACACCAGAGTTCGCATGAGCGTTTTCCGTTCAGTATGTCATATACATTCCACATGGCCGAGAGTGCGTCATAGTATCAATTTTCGACACCGCGCGCTGATTGTTTCTCTTACCAGTGCCAGCTGGATCGATCGATCGAGTTGGCAGTGCGTCTTATACTTCCGTTCGATCCACCACTGCCAGCTAGGGCACACTTCCATTCGTTCGATTGAGCGGACAGTGCATACTTCCGTTGTCCACCACTGCCAGCTAGTACACTTCCGTTTGATCGATCGAGCGGGCAGTGCATTCTTCCGTTTTCCACCACTGCCAGATATATATTTCCATTTGATCGATCGAGCGGGCAGTGCATACTTCCATTTGATCCACCACTGCCAGCTCGATCGTTCCGATCCACTTCCGTTCTCAATTTTCAAAATCACTCCCACAAAACTATCCAGCAACAGAGCCGAAAGATGTTACACATCAAAAAATAAAAAAATAAAAATGTAATAAATAGATCAATCAATCAATAAATAAGTATATATTTGGGATTAATGATGGTCGCTTGACGAGCAAAACATGTAGCCCCAATATTGAACCCATGTGGATTGGTTCAAGCGTCGAATCCATATTTTATATGTAAAAAAAAGAGAGGAAATAATGCATTCTTTAGAATGAATTTGTAATGAATTTTAAGGGTTAATAAGAAGTTGGGCTGTTACAAGATGATGCAAGCGCGGGTGACCACTAGTCACGCGGGCATGAGATCACGGCTGACTCGGCGATAAGAGGCTAGCGCATGATTATTAATAGAGCTGGTAATTTTCCACTGCGAGTGATGGGGAAGGAGTTCCGGAAATAGGTCTTACTCAGCGATAAAATGGCAACATCGAAATGACGCAAGAAGAGAAATAATTAAACTTAAGCCATTTGCAAGTATTTAATTAATGAAATGAACCCGTCACTGTTGATCATCTTGGGAAAGAGATTTATGTGTGTGGAAAAAGTTTATAATAATTGCACAGGAAAGAAGTGCATACGCGGCATTACGTCGATAGTTATTCCCCGAGCCCAAAGCTAGGAGAGAGGGAAAATAAAACCATACTACCCACGCATCTGAGGAGCCCAATTATTTAATATCTTGGAATTATGTGATCGATTTTCGTGATCAAAGGTACCCTTTTACGTTTAAAACGAGAGCTTTCAGGAGACATATTTTTCAAAATTATACGACACTTATTTTAGAAGTTAGTGTTGGAGAAGAAGCAGATCTGATCTTTTTGTGGCAGATTTGAATATAAACCCTGGACGTGTCAGGAAGAGTATGCAGTATTCAGTATTCACTAACCGTGCTAGGTCGTGTTACTCTGTATCGCAGACGAGCACCCCGTATGTGAGTCGCCGTCTAGTATCGTCAATAGTATCGCCGTGCGAAGACACATCAAAATCCTTGTTATAGGAAATATATCATCAAACTTCGGACTTAATAAATTTCACCAGTACAGTCAAAGTTTTAGACTGTGGACTTAAGAAATTACCGGCGATAGGTACTCGAATCTAAATAGTTTCAGTTAAAGAACCGACGCATCATAGGATTTCGAAGTACCCAAGAACAGTGAACTATACAATTCTATCTACGTTAAATAACCAGATCAGGGTAGAACGTGATAGTAACGCCTAGTGTTCCTGAACTGAAGGGACTAGAGCGGAGTACGATAGAATTTAGGAATCGAGATTCCAGGCTTTGTCTAGGTGTAGACTATTGAACAGTCAGACATTGGGAATTACTCCAATAAGTCAAGAATCGCAGTAACAGAAAGTAAAATCCACGTGTGGATTATTAAACAAGGAAATTACTAGGTCGCCGTTATACTAGTTCGAGCGATCATAAAAGTAAAACGTCAGTGACAGATTTTGATTAGACGAACAAGTTAGCGTCTAGCAAGATACGATATCATGCAGTAAAATTATTAAGCCGATAGTCAAACCCAGAATAAGAGGATCAACCGTTCCAGTGAGGGTAGTTCGATCGAGACTTTCAATCATCTCATCAGAGTAGGAAGCCGACGTACTTAAAGAAACGGGAAAGAATAAGGAAATCACGTGTGTAAAGGCAAATAATTAAGGCCAGAGTGATAAAATTTTATGTAATTCAAGTTTAGTGAAAATGTTGAGTGTAATATATTTTTAGTGAAATTGTATTTGTGTTTAAGTGAAAATGAATCCAAAAATGGTATTCTTTAGATTAAAAGTGATCAGTGTATATGTTTTATGTGATGTTAAAAAGTGTTATCAAGTGTAGATATGATCATGAATATGGCTTAAGAAGCAATTAGTGGGTGAAATGTTCCATCGATGGAGAACTCGGTCGCTGACCGTAAAATCATGTGAGTACTAATTTCATTATTATGTGTTTTTGGGAAGATTTGCGTATAATCCTCAGGAGCGGAAGTAGGGATGTTTGAAAACATGTGAAATATAGGTTGCGCGATATGAACGATTAATTTGATTGAAATATAAATAATGTGAAGTATTAATGAATCCCTTGTGGAAAATATTCAGTGGAATATCAGTATAATGGTAAATAATATAACTATGGTAAAGCAAGCGCGATAATAATAATAATAATAATAATTAAATAAATTAATTATGTGATGAATTTTATATTGAATAAGTGGTAGCTGCAAGAGCCCCTTAGATGAATTGTTAATATGTTGTGAATCAATATGTTCTTAATGTTATAAATAATTATTGTTGATGGTGGCTAAGGCTGAATATATTATTTTTGAGACGAAGATCAAATTTTGATTTGAATTTATTCATTTATTTATTTCTTTGAAAGGCAACTTGGCTATTTTATGTATGAGTGCATTGTCGCGCAATTGAAATAATTTGTCACGCTAGGAACGCATTGAAATGCTCGGTAATAATAATTGTGAGGGACAGTTAGTAGCGGTAATGAGTTATGTTGAATTGTGGTATTTTTGTTGTTTTATGGATTTTCTTACCCGCTAATGAGGACACTTCATAATTATACCTTACCGAAGCTAAGAGAATAGGTCGGTAGAACCTAATATGTTTTGTTGTTAATTTGTATTATAAGCCTGGTCTTTCAAAGAAACGCATTTGAAGCAGCTGGCAGTAGCGCTGTATAGCCGTCTCTTGAGGAAGCGAGACTGTGGGTCCCCCTCCCTCCATAGCCATAAATCAGCCAAGTATTTGAGACATACCCTTACAAACTCTCTTATAGAGAAAGGTCAAGAACGAGTTGTCTGATTCACGGTACACGGAAGTGTTTAAGATTGTTTTAACGACCCAGTATTTGAAATGAGGTCCTTTTACGTTCATTATTATCGCTTGCAGAGTTCAGATCGTTGCTTCCGTAAGATATAATTGTCTTTGAAGACAATATAATAAAATCCCTAACGTTATTTTTAAACGATTCAGTTGATTCACGAATTATTATGAAGATGTTAAGATTTTGGGAGTAATCTTAAGTTGACTTGGTCAGTAGTTTTCTATAACTCGGGGATGCGCAAATTTTTCCAATCACGGTAGTGAGTTGGTAGCTTGAGATGAGAGATGGTAACAGATGAACATTGTGGGAGCCCAAAATTAATTAATGAGTAGCCATACTATGATATTGTGATTAAAGCCAGATATACCCATGTAAAAATTAAATGGTGTGTGTTTAATTGTTAACACAATGCATGTAAACTTAACCGAGCCATTTGGAGCTCGTTTTTAAAGAATTAGGATTGATGCTATATGGGAGTGAAACTCAGATGGAGTGTTTGTTTGGTTTTTGGATAACCAGTAATTATTATTTTGTGAATATTTAATCTGAATTCCTTGTTCATCTTTGGACAAGTGTGAAGTGTAGTGTCAGTATTTTTATGTTTATTTTTGTAGCGCCATATTTTGAATAATTAAATGTTTTGATAGTAGGATTTTGATTTTGTTGATTTTTTTGGAAGTGTATCCTATGCTTAATCCAAAGTGTGTAAGTCACAGAGTGGGAGAACATACCATGAACCCCGATACTCCCGATTGAGCATTGCTGGCGAACTGTGATTTGCATATTTCATTGTTGAAATGGGCACAATATATATATATTCAGGGTGAGGCAAAAATGTGTTAAAACTGTATGACCATGGCGTTCCGATATTCCATTGAGGATCGAAGGAAGATAGCTGCCTGGATGGAGGTCTTTCAGTCCCCAAGCATCGTACAAGAACAATTCAAGGTCTGGGCCGGACGGGATGCAGCATCGTGCCGGACAATTGGTAAGATCCATGAGAAGTTTGTCTGGACGGGCTCCGTTTGAGACTATTGCACGGTGAACAGCGCTACAAAGAGATCTGCCCGAACTGAAGAGAATATCATCCTCGTCCGGGGAGCGATAGTAGCCAGTCCACGCAAGTCTACGCGCAGACTTTCTCTAATAACTAACATGTCGCATTGGTCACTGGTTAGAATTTTGCATCTTGATTTAGGAATGAAGCTATACCGCTTGCAGAATGTGCAGCAACTCACAAACGCGGACAAGCAAGCACGTGCGAGTGCTGCACAAATTTTCCAGCGAGGGTACATTCAGTAAGACCGCGCCCCTGCTCATTACAGTCCGATGGAGCGGGATTACCTGAACGAAACGTTCGGTAAACGCTGGATTGGTAATGCTAATCCTCTCCCATGGCCAGCATGTTCACCCTACCTGACGCCGTACGATTTTTGGCTGTGGGGCATGGCCAAGGATCGGGTCTACGCCAGCAAACCTCGCGATTTGGATGACCTGAAACACGGCATCACTCACGTCATCACTGGAATTCCTGGCTAAATAGCCCAGCGGGCCTTACAAACAGCAATGGACAGACTCCATAAATGCATTGAGAAGGATAGGTGCCAAATTGAAACCCTGTAACGAAATCCCTGTCTTGTAGCTTGATTTAAAGTGATTACAGAAAAATATACCCTTGACAGCAAAGGCAACGTTGTATCGCACCTACTTTGTTCCAATCCCTACTCATGGTATGGAAACATGTACATTGCTAAGTAAGGATTACGGTAGAATTCAAGCCACAGAAATGAAATTTATTAGGACTAGGAACCAAAGTACCATGATACATAAGATCAGTAATGACGTACACAGAGCAACAGATGGCATCAGAGTCCCTGTTACCAACTTTCTGGGGAAACGCAGTATGGTGGTGGTATGGCCATGTAATAAGGAAGGATAGCTCTAGGACAGCTAAGAAGTACTTCGACCTGGATGTCAGAGGGAAGAGACCAAGAGGAAGACCAAGGAGACGATGGATAGAGACAGTTCAATCAGAGGTGGAGAAGAATGGTTTTAACTGGGACGATGTCCTAGAACATTTGGTGTACCAAGATCGGGAAAGATGGAGAGCGCTTGTTTGTAACAACCGGGAAACTGTGGATGGAAAATTATGATGATGATGATGAAACACCCATTTAATGTTAACATCTTTTTGCCTCACCTTGCAATCACATGTATTTTTTTCAGGTTATTTTTCACATGTCCCAGTAATTGTGACTACTTTGTATTGACCAACTGAAAAGTTGTATTCATAGTCACAAAGTTTTATATTAAGGTGCTATCTAAAAGTAATACGTTCAGACGTAACATTAGGGCCGCACTCTGTTAGAAAGTGAAATCTGTGTATAATTAGATTTATAAAATCTTTACGGAAGCTCTAAAGTTTGGCAATCGATAATAGAACATAAATTATTAAATGGTTGGAATTCTATTGTTTCCCGTCATAGTGTTCAAACAGTACCGCTTGACATCCAATACAACTCGACAATGCACAGTACCTTGGCAAAAAAAATACGGTAACAATATCGCCACAGGGTGGCTTGATTGACTGTTTGATGCTAACCTTTCTTTTCTTACCTTAACACAACTTGTGTATTATCAGGAAAGCGATTGTGAAGAATCGCGTTTCAGTGAGTGTGTTTGCTTCTGTGTCAATTATCCTGTGAACGACCTCCACCCAGACTTTTCATCTTGAAATTTAATCATCTATAATACCTGCTTATTGCACGGGGAGTATTCATATATTCAGCAGTTAACTGTGTAATAGCTGTAGAATGTTTGTCCTGTTTATCGTATTTATTAAATTGAATATTACCCTTTCACGAATTGATTGCCGGCGGTCGAGATGGGAACTATTCTCTGTTTACTTGTGTCACACGTCACTCTGCTTCGTTGGCAGGTACAGTTGCGGGAGTAGGATATGACTCAGCTCCAGTAGCTGTCCGTGGTGACATGAGCTCCTGTGACGCTTATCTGCACTTCTAAGACAGTTAGCGCGCGCAATGCTGCTTGACTTATGTGCAGACTGCACTCTGTCATCACCGTGTCCTCCTCTTTACCCACGCGGGGCTCCTGCTACAATAGTCAACAAATGGTGGTGCAGTCACGCTCAGTGGCAATCAAATCTTAAATGGGTAATACTGGCCATAGAGGTAGACAGAAAAGCATGGCCTCGGTGACTAATGTATTTATTCGTTTATTTATATATTTCTCTATTCTAAAGTAGGTACTCGGTGTTGACTAAAGATCGGTTAATGAAATATTTTACGAATATTTTTTGTAAGTTACCGTTTGAATGTCCGGAGCGTAACCCTGTGTATTATTCGAATCAGCTGATTTAAAAACTCGGCAACACAGCAAGCTACCACCATGATCTTTCTTTCGAAATACAGGGTATAGAAGGAGTTTTAAGAATTTAAACTCATGTTTATCCGTATTCCTAATCCGTATACTGTAGAAACACTCAGTCGTCAAATCATTCCAACGCAATAGCTCTGGAGAAGTTACAACAGCAAATAGATTCCCTACCATCAGCTTATTTGTGAAGTGCCACAGATAGATGATCCCAATTTTGGAAAGCTAAAAATAAAGGAGCACAGTGTGAGGACGTAGCGATAACAACGATCTATCAGAATGGCAGATAAATTGTCTGAATAAATTCATAGATATTTTATCTTAGCTTTTCGAGTGACAGCTAAAGTGCCTCACGTACAAGCTTGTCTTCAGTCGTAGCAATTCATTCTGAGCCACGTTCCTTCTCTAGCGTGTGTAATGAATATGGAGATGTCGGCCTCACTTCAGACAGTAGTCACATTAGGAGTGAAGAATAAGCAATAAGTAGTGAATGGACTTTTAGGGAATACAAATGAATGGAGCGGTTTGGGACTTTACAAAATAAAATTCATGGCGTTTAATTTTTATAGCCATAAAACAAATAGCCTATTCATTTTACTAAATACCTCAACTCGCGATCACTAACGCATCGGTAAGTTACGCGATATCCCGCGTTGTTTTTCCCTTATAAAACTCTTTCAGTTGGCAAGTGTCTTTTAACTTTTGTAGCATCATCATGTATGATGATAACAATATCATTTTTTATTGAATACGATACACAGTTAAACTTACCATTTTGTACTAACCGGGGTACTGCCGCACTAAGTGCGATTCTTGCTGTTCTTCCTCACTTCTGCATTACACATAATGTTTCGTTTGTATATCATTTAGAACATTTGTAGATAAAGATATGGTCTTTTACAGCAAATTACTACACAACTAGATTTGAGAACAAATGCACCCGATAATAAGCATTTCTGGAAAACAAAAAGTTAGTAATAATAATAATAATGATAATAATAATAATAATAATAATAATAATAATAATAATGAATGAACAAAGAATCACCAAACTACAGAAAGCCTACTAGCTAACGTGGGCTCACTACAACAAGAAGGGCATCTCGCTGGACGCAAAATTAAGGCACTATACAATGGTGATTCTTCCGGAAGCAACTTACGCAGCCGAAACAATGGTGATCGACGGTCATTCCAAAACTAATAATATAGAAAAACGGAAAAGAAAAATTCTAGATTTACGGGTCAGTTAATAATAACGGTATTTGGATGAAGAGACCGCAAAAGGAACTCTACCGAAAGATCCACAAGATAACGGACGTAATCAGAAAACGCCGAGAACAGTTTTATACACACATTTACAGGATGGAAAACTTCAGAACGGCGAAGAAATTGCTCAACGTTATAACACAGAATAAGTGTGGCACGGAGTGGCTAACAGAGGTTCAGAGGGATCTACAGCAGGTCAACATACAAAATCTCCAAGACCACACCGAGTGCCGGAATAAATTCAAAAATGTTAAGTTTGAGGATGGACCATCACGACAGCCTATAAGAAAATGGACAGCTGAGGGGAGGAAGGAGCATTCTGAGAGGATGAAGAGAGTTTGGGAAGAGAAGCGGGAAAACGCCAGAAGATGAAATCATGTATTCAAGTTCAATCGCTCTCCTAAAGGGGAACAATCGATTAAATAATAGTGAGTACTTCCTGGATGATACTGCAACACCCATGACAAAATTGCACTTGCCGCTACTGACTTCAGTGGAAACTTGGAGCAGATAATGGAATTCACAGCCATCACCAGGACGGATTCTCGAGTTGTGTGTAAACAGTTGCTCGTACAAGGGCTGACTTTGTACTCAAAGGGCACTCACTGCCAACAGTTTCTTGGCTGCTACATTCTTCCATGGCAATTTTTTTGAAGAATAGAGAGCCCGTATTTGCTTGCACCAGCACACTACTGTAGATACAGAAAGGAAGCTCCGCGCTAAATGTTTTATGAAAACATGTTTGCTAACTACCAAGTGGAGGGTAACTTAAGCTATATTAAGTCTCGCTCAAACATGTTTTAATATGCTGTACGTGATCTATTTTCTCTACTTTCCACTAGGATAATCGTAACGGTCTCCTTGAATATGGATCTAAATATGGAACACAGCATGAATTTAATAAAATGTCTCGAATTAGTTTCATAAAACTATCGTACCGCGGAACAAATTTTAGCAGGGATAGTCTTAGGAAATTATGGCTTTGAGATAGTCTTGCCAATAATCAAAACCTAAATGTCGGGAAAGCTTCTGTACGAAGATTTTTCAAAAGAATTTGAGCCCTGAAAGTTTTACACAGTGCAAAATGATATGGTTTATGATGAAAATGCAAAATAAAGTGACTCTCGCACCTGCAATACTTTGAAACTTAAAGTGTATTGCAGTGCAATAAATGCGTTATAATATTAATTTAACCCTGGATGTATCACAAAACTGTATTTATACATTTCCCTAGCATTTAAACAACTTTGCCAGGGAAGCACCTTTATTTGGTATACGTAGTGTTAATAAATATTAAGCATATTGTATCCACTTCGCTTAAATACTTGTTTCCCGCCTAATTCAATTCGGAATAATTTGTGTTGGCCGACAGAAATGATTTCTATTTATGTGACATTTAAAAGGGTCTATCAGATCACATTATTAGGCTATTGTAAAAATTATTTTAGTCGCATGTCAACCCCCCCCCCCCCTCATCATGTTCAAGGAAATGCAATAACTTATAATCCACCTAATATCAGTTTAACATTAAGCTATGAACATATAATTAATTTAGTTTAATCTATTCATGTTGAAAAACTATGTCGGAAAAGATGGTTAGTCTCCAAACACTTCTTTAGCCCCTAAAATATTCCGAACTCAACTATTATTTATTATATTTTAAATGCAATAGGGGAACCTGAGGTAATTCGAACATTATCCAACGAATTTTGTCAGTCATGACTAAGAACTTGAATAATATACAGTAAATAAGTTACTTATAAAAAGGAAAAAGGAAGGAAGGAAGGAAGCTTTTAGTTTTACATGACCGTTAATCATGCGATCATGAGCCACGGGGAAAACAAGTAGTTCCGTGAAGAACTATACAGCCTATTTTCATATATCCTACTTATGTTAATTGCCACTATCAACATACACAATTTCTGTTTGATTGCTGTAATATATTCGTAGATATTAAGAACCGACTAAATATTTCGGATGGTCGCCATGTTGGATTTTATATATGTAGGTCCTAGAGTTATGTACTGTTACATGCAGATTATTGTGAACGTGTAGTATTCAAACGTTAATCGCATAATTAGGACACAAGAAAAAACAAGGAGATTTTAAAATTTTTCACAGCTGCCATCTTGAGGATATGGAAACAATTGAAATGAATTAGATGCCAGTGGATTAACATTCGTATAAGGATTTACTGTACCAAGTTTCACTGCATTCGGATGGTTAAATTGCGAGAAACGTCCATGTGAATATTTATAATTCACGTCACCGCCATGTTGGATTTGTGATCACCAGGTTATGTAAAGTCCTATAGGTGAACTTAAGTTCATAGCCCCTATGAACATTAAAAAATGCAGTTTGATTGCTAAAATAGATTCGTAGATATTCAGTATCGTCTAAATATTTCGGATGGTTGCATATGTTGGATTGTTAAATGTATAGGCCATAGAGTCATGTACCATTAAAGGAAAATTATTGCGTAGGTTCATTATTCAAACTTTCACTTCGATCGCATGACTACATCACAAGAAATAAAAACTTAATTTTAAAATTCGCACTGCCGCCATCTTGAGGTTATGTAAACAATTGAACTAAATTAGATACCAGTGGATTACAATGTGTATAAATATTTCCTGTACCAGGTTTCAGTGCGCTTGGAACATTAAATCGAGAGAAAGGTCTATTTAAAATTTTCAAATTCGCTTGGCCGCCATGTTCGTTTTATAGTTAACCGGTTTTTGAAAGTCTTATAGATGGACTTCCAGTAGTACCCTTTATCTCCGTACAAAAGTTTAGGGAGATACCGCTAATAGTTTCAGAGATAGAGAATGCCGGTGAAATATTTCGCACATCCGCCATCTTGTGATTATGTAAACAATTGGACGAAGTTAGATGTCGGTGCATTACAATGTATATAAACATATACTGTACCAAGTTTCATTACGTTTGGTTGGTCAAATCACGAGAAACGTCTATTTAAAATTCGTAAATTCGCTTGGCCTCCATGTTGGTTTTGTAGTTACCAGGTTTTCAAAAGTCACATAAGTGAACTTATAGTAGTTCCCTTTATCACCGCAATAAATTCCAGGGTGATATCGGGAATAGTTTCGGAGATATTAAATGGTGGTGAAATATTTCGCACAGCCGCCATGTTGGATTGGTGAGTCGTAACAAAATTTGAAGGGCACGGTCGAGGTCGCCGGGAATAGTGCTATGAACTTTCCGAGTTTCATTGAAATCGCTCCTGCCGTTTAGATTTTATTAGGGGGACACCCACACACGAATCACACACACACACACGCACACACACACGGACAAAAGGTGATCTCATAAGCCTATTTTTTCAAAATTGAAAATAGGCTAAAAATGCAGTTTGATTGCTAAAATAGATTCGTAGATATTCAGTATCGTCTAAATATTTCGGATGGTCGCCATGTTGGATTGTTAAATGTATAGGCCATAGAGTCATGTACCATTAAAGGAAAATTATTGCGTAGGTTCATTATTCAAACTTTCACTTCGATCGCATGACTACATCACAAGAAATAAAATTTAATTTTAAAATTCGCACTGCCGCCATCTTGAGGTTATGTAAACAATTGAACTAAATTAGATACCACTGGATAACAATGTGTATAAATATTTCCTGTACCAGGTTTCAGTGCGCTTGGAACATTAAATCGCGAGAAAGGTCAATTTAAAATTTCCAAAATTCGCATGGCCGCCATATTCGTTTTGTAGTTAATCGGTTTTTGAAAGTCTTATAGATGGACTTCCAGTAGTGCCCTATATCTCCGTACAAAATTTTAGGGAGATACCGCTAATAGTTTCAGAGATATAGAATGCCGGTGAAATATTTCGCGCACCCGCCATCTTGTGATTATGTAAACAATTGAACGAAGTTAGATGTCGGTGCATTACAATGTATATAAACATATACTGTACCAAGTTTCATTACGTTTGGTTGGTCAAATCACGAGAAACGTCTATTTGAAAGTCGCAAATTCGCTTGGCCTCCATGTTGGTTTTGTAGTTACCAGGTTTTCAAAAGTCACATAAGTGAACTTATAGTAGTTCCCTCTATCACCATAGAAAATGTCAGGGTAATATCGGTAAGAGTTTCGGAGATATTGAATGCTGGTGAAATATTTCGCACAGCCGCCATGTTGGATTGGTGAGTCGTAACAAAATTTGAAGGGCACGGTCGAGGTCGCCGGGAATAGTGCTATGAACTTTCCGAGTTTCATTGAAATAGCTCCTGCCGTTTAGATTTTATTAGGGGGGGGGGGACACACACACGAATCACACACACACACACACACACGCACACACACACGGACAAAAGGTGATCTCATAAGCCTATTTTTTCAAAATTGAAAATAGGCTAAAAATAAAAAATAAAGGAAAAATACATGTTGAACAAACCAACTCTATTTCCATAATATATGCCAGTGCAGACTCATTATTAGTTACTTTTTGGTCCGACACGAAAATAAAATGGGGTTTCATTGTGGGGTGTATTGATTTTTTCTTTTTTAACGACCGATTGAATACCAAATGCGCTTTTTCAGCTATTAGGTCGTTGTATACATGTACAAGCCATCAAGATGTTTCACAGAGAGTCACAATGCCTGACGTGACCAGGATATGAATCTGGGACCTTCGGATTTCCTGTCCGAAGCTCTTACTAACTGAGCTATCACATTTTCTCTCTGCCTGCCTGTTTGCATCAGGTGTTTTAATTCTGAGTTAAAAACCACCTCATAGCTGAAAAACCGCATTACAATTCAAATACAAATCAACTTACTTTTTGATAATGTAATATAATATAATATATTTTTAAAACTTTTTAACCTCCCAGCTCGGATTCACCCTCGGACACTGCGAGGGATCATTATTCCTCTGCCGTCACAAGGACGACGTCTGAGAGCTGAATACACTTTGCCAACAATTACAACTGGGGATGATGACTGACTGATCGCCCAGGCGACTGCTAACTTGGGTCTAATAAGGTATGGTTAGGTAAGGGATTTCGGAAGGAAGTCGGCCCTGGATCTGTTGAAAAGGAACCGTCCCAACATTTGCCTGCTGGCAACCCACGAAAACCATTTTCAGGATGGCCGAGGTGGAATTCAAACCCACGGTCTCCCGATGCCAGCGAGGCACGAGGTATCGTGTTAGAGTTTTCAGTTACCGTGGCTGGTCAAGTTGTACTTCAGTGAGTGAGTTACCTTCCTCCCCTTATTTCAATTATACTTCTTCTTCATTAATTAACTAGAAATTCTAAAGCAAATCAAGTTTACATGTTTAGAGTGCGTAAATATCCCTCGGGATTATATACTAACTAAGGAACCAACCATCCCTCGGGATTGTTTGTTGGTAGGACAATAGCGGAGGTGCTCTACTGCTTGTTCAGTGTTAGAGGGAATATATTTGTATATGAGCAAGGAGTGAGAGTTGGTGAAGAAAGAAACAGCTGCCCTGTAGAAATCTCATGTTCACATAATTCTGCTTCACAGCTGGCGTGCCCGTCCAACCGCCTTAACACGAACAAATGGTTTTTCATATTTGCAATTTGCTGCAGTACTGGATGTTTATTCATCTGAGCAGTATTAGAAAATGCCTTTTAAGTGTGGGCAATGCCACCTTCTGTTCGATTCAATACGTTATACTGTATTTTCATATTTCATGGCACAAAGTGCCGTAACTCAATTTCCTTTTCTACAGTGACATTCTGGAGAACACGGCGGCCGAGTACTCTTGTGCACTTGACATGTTCCTCACTTCCAGTATTTATTGCTATAAATTCCCTTCCTTGCCAACACTAGCGCATACACTTGTGTAATCTGTGCTGCATTTCCTCTCGTAGAGTTACTGATATTTTGTTTGGAATGGAATTCTTAGTGAAATATTTGGGGTCTTCATAACATTGCAACTCAAAATCTAGGATGGAGGATAGTAACAGACATTCGTAAAATGTAAAATTTTATTATAAGATCGTGTTCTATGCAATTCATCCCATTGCCTGGCAGAATTCATCCTTGGACTCAGTTTAATTCATGCCACGGCCTGGTAGAATTCATGCCATGGCCTCGTAGAATTCATGTCATGGTTACGTAGAATTTTTCCTACGGACATGTAGAATTCATGCCATGGTTAGGTAACATTTTTCCAATGGCTCGGTAGGATTCATGCCACGGCCCGGTAAAATTCATGCTGCGGCCTGGTTGAATTCATACTACGGCCTGATAGAATTCACGCTATGCCCGGTAAAAGAAAACATCTCACAGTCCGGTAGTATGCAAACCTCGGTTTGGTAGAATCCATTCCAATACTCGGTTGAAATCGTCCCAGGGATCGGTAGATTTCATGTCATAATCAGGTAGAATGCATGCCAAAGCCCGGTAGAATTGTTACCATGGCTTGGTAGAACACATACCATGGCCCATGGCACAGTAGAAGTCACACCCAAGGCTCGGTAGAATTCATGCTATGACCGGTAAAAACCATTCCACCTCCCGGTAGAATGTAAGCCTCGGCTTGGTAGAATTCATCCCATGATCCGGTAGAAATCATCCCAAGGATCGGTGAAATTTACGTCGTGACCTAGTAGAATTCATTCCACGGCCCGGTAGAAGTCCTCCTAGGCCTTGGTAGAATTCACCCCACGCCCTATTAAATTCATCCTAGGACTCAGTAGAATTCATCCCTTGGCTCGGCAGATGACCGATAGAAATAATCCCACGGATCGGTGAAATGTATTCCATGGCCAGGTAGAATTCATGCCATGAACCGTTAGAAGTCCTCCTGGATCTTAGTAGAATTCATCCCAGGACTCGGAAGAATTCATTCCACGGCCCGGTAGAAATCCTCCTAGGCCTCAGTAGAATTCAACCCATGCCCTAGTAAAAATCATCCCAGAACTCGACGGCTGGGTAGAATCCATCCCATGGCTTGGTAAATGACCGGTAGAATTCATCCCACGGATCGGTGACATGTATGCCATGGCCCGGTAGAATTCATGCCACGGCCCGGTAGAAGTCCTCCTGGACCTCAGTAGAAATCATCCCAGGACTCGGTAGAATTCATCCGACAACTGGGTAGAATTCTTCTTTCTGCTTGGTAGAATTCATCAGACAGCTCGGTAGAGTTCTTCCTCCTGCTCGGTAGAACTCATCCTTTGTTTCGGTATATGACAGGTAGAAGTCATCCCAGGACTTAGTAGAATTCTTCCCAGAACTAAGTGGGATTTCTCCCATAGTCTGGCGGAATTAATGTCACGGCCCATTAGAATTCTTCCCATCACTCGTTACCGATCTTCATCTCGGGGTTGAGCTAACATTGCTTTCATAACCTCTGTATTAGCACCTCGCAGCGTAGCCGTGCACGTCAAATAGCTCAGGAAGATGGCGACGGAGTGAGTACAGGTGGAAGTTGAGCTCCGTGTGAATGTGTATTTCAAGTGTGTAATACAGGAATTATCACAGTAAAAGTTGGCACAGGAACAACATATGAACGTTAGATTAATTTAAAGTAATATCTCATAGGCAGCTGTGTAAAACAACGTGAAATTCCGGTTATTTGTGTTAGGGAGCATTCACTTCACTTTGCCGTCATGAGCTCGTGCGCGGTGTGCAAGAAGGAAGTGGGAAAGGCAGCAGTGAAAGTACAGTGTGGTGCGTGTAAAAACTGGTTCCATGGAAAGTGTGTACAGTTAAATGGAAAAGCTGGTGAATGGCTATGTGAATTTTGTTCCACTAAAGACACATCTCCATCATTAGGAGATGTGATGGTGTTATTGAAAGAACTACGAGAGGAATTTCGTTCCATGAAAAGCGAGCAACTTCAGAGGGAGACGGATCTGGGTAAGTCACTGGACATGTGTCACAATAAATTAGATGATAATATGCTACTGCTAAAATCACAGCAGGCAGACATAGCTCAGTGCTTAGCACAAATAGAATCCCTGAAGCAAGAAAACTCTGATCTACGCACGAAAGTGAAAGCATTGGAAAATCGTGTGTTAGAATCTGAACAGTATTCCAGGCGCAATACAATTGAGATACAAGGTGTTCCCGAAATAAAGAATGAGAACGTTCTTAACACTGTCAAACTAGTTGGACAAGCCTTGGACGTAAATGTGACTGATGAAATGGTGGACGCTTGCCATCGTCTTCCAAAACAACCAAGCCAACAATGCAGTGGCATTGTCGTTAAATTTGTGAGGCGGTTCGACAAAGAAATCTTCATGGAACGGCGCCGTGTAAAGAGGAATTTATCTACTAGACATATGGGACTCCCTGGGGACAGAATGGTGTATGTGAACGAGAGTCTCGCCCCGGAAAAGAGAAGACTACTGGCAGCGGCTCGTCAGAAGCGGAAACAAAAGGAGTTTGCGTATCTTTGGGTAAGAAACGGAGTCATAAAAATGAAGAAAAATGAGGGTTCCCGTATCATAGTAGTTAATAGTATGGACGATCTGAACGGAATTTAAAATAGATAAATTGTCAATTTACTATCAGAATGTACGTGGTATGAAATCTAAATTGTATGTGTTTAACGAGAACCTATTGTGTAATGATATAGATATATGTATTTTAACAGAAACTTGGTTAGACTCCAGTGTTTATGACACTGAGGTCATTAACACTGGATACAGAGTATACAGGCAAGAGAGAGGTTCAAGCAGGACTGGTGGTGGGGTGCTAATAGCGGTAAAAGAGGAGATTACCGTACTCAAGGCTGAAGGAAGGTCTCAGAACTCAGAAGTCTTGCTGTTAAAGCTGGAAACAAAAGGAAGAGTCTGGTATGTCTGTTCCCTGTACATTCCTCCTAGCTCGGACCTTGAATCTTACCGTGAAATGCTAGGGTGGATAGAGAGCCATTATGAAATGTACAATAATAACATCATTATAGCGGGAGATTTTAACATTCCTACAATAACGTGTACAGAAATTAATGATGTAGATAAAAATAGCCATTCACAGTTACTGTATAACTTCATGAACCTACTTCAACTTAAGACTTACAACAACATTCAGAATTCGAATGGAAGAACTCTTGACCTAATACTCACTAACTACACAAACCTAAATCTTGTAAGACATAATACTCCTCTTTTAGCCGAAGATGCCCACCATCCCGCACTGGATTTAACTGTACCTCTCAATGGAGCCAAAACACCTTCAGAATTAAAGAGCAAACTAAATTTAATTTTAAAATAGCTAAATTTGATGAACTGTACCTCGGTTTAAGAGACACAAATTGGGACGATCTCTACAAAATTATGGAAATAAATTCAGCAGTTAATTTTTTTTTATGATAAAGTTTACGAAGTTTTCCAAAATACCGTCCCGGTATTAATGCCTTTTAAAACCAGTAAATACCCTGTTTGGTTTACAAAACAAATAATTAATGATTTGAAAGATAAAGACTTCCACAGAAAAAGAAAAGACTACTCTGAATATAGCAAATTGAGATACAAATAATTAAGAAACAAGACCAAAACAGACATCAAACTAGCTCATAAAGAATATATAACAACAGTTGAAAATAACATTAATAGTGATTGTAAAAATTTTTGGACGTACGTGAAAAGCAGGAGAAGGGCCAATGGTACATGTACTATAATGCAATACAATGAGGAAGAGCTAAAAAGCGGGGAAGCGGTTGTTCAGGGTTTTGCAAAATACTTCCAGTCGGTGTACTCACAACACCCTTCTTCCTACAGAATATCGCAAGATGAGGCAAATACGCCAGTAACCCTGCACATAAGCGAAGTAACAATGGCGTAAATTGATAGAGCGTTAAAAAAACTGAGACCAAAAACATCAGCGGGCCCGGACCAAATACCCCCTTACGTAATTAAGGGTTGCTCACAGATTTTAAAAGATCCCCTTCATTTCCTTTATAACCTAGCAATTAGTACAAATACATTCCCAGATATTTGGAAAAAAAACTCGCGTCTGTCCTATTTTAAAATCAGGTAACCAAACATTAATAAAGAACTATCGACCCGTGAGTATAGTATCAGCTGTTGCAAAGATATTTGAATTTATCTTACATGACAGAATTGTTACTCATGTAGCGCCAGCCATATCAGAACAACAACATGGATTCATGCAACGGAGATCCACAGTCACAAATCTGATGAATTTCTCCCACGATGTTTCATCTGAGTTGGATATCGGAGGACAGATGGATGCTATTTTCACGGATTTTGAAAAGGCATTCGATAGTATAGATCATGATATTCTTTTGACAAAATTAAACAATTTCGGTTTTTCACAAGCAAATTTACGATTTTTTAGCTCGTATCTGTCTGGTAGACAGCAATATGTATACTTTCTCGGAAATTCATCAATGGAATATACCGTAAATTCCGGAATTCCCCAGGGATCGAACCTTGGACCAATTATGTTTCTGATAGCAATCAATGACATTTCTGAATGTATTAAGCACTCTAAATGTCTTCTATACGCTGATGATTTTAAGATATTCCGTCCTGTATCCTCTGCTCATGACTGCTAACTTCTACAAAATGACTTGGACAACATCTTTGAATGGAGTAGGAAAAATAAACTTAATTTTAATCTAACGAAATGTGTCACAATGTCATTTACCCGAAGGAAGAATAAAGTTAGTTTCCAGTATAAGCTGGGGTTGAATACGCTGCGGGAGGTTAATGGTGTAAGTGACCTTGGTGTGGAACTGGATAAAGGTTTGACTTTCGCTTCTCACATCAACAAGGTAACAAGTGTGGCGTACCGAGCACTAGGCTTCGTCATTAGAAATGTAAGACCTTTTCGGCAGGTGAAAACGGCCATTACACTCTTTAATGCTTACGTAAGGGCGAAATTAGAATATGCAAGCGTAGTGTGGAATCCGTGGCGTAAAAAATACATAAGATTACTAGAAGGAGTACAGAAGCGATTCGCCAGATTTATACATTATAAAATGAGCGGAAATTACCCATATATGGTCCCATATAAAATCTTATCGAATAATCTAAAAATTATTGCTTTGGAAGATCGTAGGAAAATAAATGATTCCAAGATCTTACACAAGATTGTAAATTCTGCGGTAGATAACTCTTATTTTTTATCGTTGCTGAATTTCAATGTTCCACGTCTATCTTCAAGAACGTGGACAACTTTTAGGAATAAGAAAACATGCACCATGTCACACAAACATTCACCGCTTTATAGACTCTGCAGTAATTACAATAAAGCTGTAGTGTGTAATAAAAGTCTAGACTTCGATCTTAGTCTCCAAAAATTTGTAAAGGTATTTATGACCACATTGCCATGAGTGTAATTAATTAACAAAAAGGTAGAATATGTAACAACATTAAGGTTAAGCTATAAATAATATTATTATGTAATTAATTTAGATGCTAATATTAGATTTAAGATTAGATTTAAGTTATGAAAAAAATTAGAATTACTGTTAAAATTTTGTAGGTTTACTGTTATTGGGGTTAACGACCCTGTTGTAAACCAGCATAAATAAATAAATAAATAAATAAATAAATAAATAAATACGACCGCGATGTGGACCTGCAGTAATCCCAGCACTGACAGCGGCTCACCTGAATATGGATTTTTCCCCGTTATTTGTTCACACTTCCTCCAAACAAATTCCGCGATAGTACAGCACCTCATTTCTACATATCCCGGGGTATCTGCCCCGTCCCTCACCCCAATAATTACAGTTACACACACTGCTACAGTCAACACATAGACACGAGTTATCAGACAAATTGAACACACACAAAAGTACACGAAGATGATCAAGATGTCCCAAGTCCCTACAAATGAATTAACAACCAATTCTGTACTTGCAGACCAAGCGAAAATTGACTCTTTCATGCGGCTATTTAAGCTGGAGGGCTGCATCACACCAGCTTCGAACCGATGGTCATATTTACTGCTATTAGGCTACTTCCGAGCACTGAGCTCGTTATGCAGATTAAACTAGAATATGATATGGACACAAATATTGTCATGTTGAACAGCTGAGAGCCACCTCCATCAGTGCACGGATATTGTATATCACATCAGTGACGTGCTCATAGAGATTGAAATCGAGCTGTAAACTACCCTCCACATTCACTTTGTGTGTGAACAAACATACCTACATTATAACACCACTGTGCCCGGAGTATCTTGTTGTTTTGTCTTTTTCTCTTCAATTGTGTTTTGGAAAAGGTCATCCGAGAATGGCGGAAGGAAACGACAAATTCAAGGGTAGAAAATGGGGTAAGGCTAGGGTACAAGTATATGAGTCTTACAATCGACTGTCTAGCCTTTGCAGATGATCTAGTGATCTTTTCAGATTCAATTGATACAGCAGAAGAACAACTTAACCAGCTGAAAAATCAAGCACTGAAGGCTGGGCTTCAAATCTCCTTTGAGAAGACACAATTCATGAGAAACATAAAATCAGCGCCCAGGGAACTGGAGGTCGGACTAGGAAAAGTTCAGAAGGCAGAAAAGTTTAAATACCTCGGTGAATGGATAGAGCCTAACCTACCAGAGAAGGAAGCCTTCATGTCACGCATTAATAAAATGGGAATGGCATACAACCTGACTAAAGACACCTACAATAAGAGATCGATATCCTTAAACGCCAAAATTAGACATTACTGCACTGTTATTCGACCAGAGGCTCTGTATGCGGCTGAGACTCTAATAATGAACAAGAAAGGTCTAATGGAAAAACTAGAGGCTAAAGAAAGGAAGATTTTGTGGGAAATCCTGGGTCCCATCGAAGATAACAGCGAGTACAGAAGGCGTCACAACCACGAATTGTACAAGCACGTGGAGAAGATCAGTGACACGATTCGAAAAAGAAGGATTGCCTTTTATAGCCACGTGACACGAATGGGCCCAGGCAGGATATCAAAACGGATATTGACGTACTTTCAAGATAAGATAACCAAAGGGGCATGGTTTACGGAAGTTGAGAAAGATCTACATGAAATGGAAATTTCCCCTAAAGATATCCAGGAGCGTGTTCCACTTCAGGAAAAACTACGTACGCACAAAGGTTTCCAGGAAAAGCCGAAGCTGAATACAGGGAAGGCGTGGTCCCAGGAGAGAAAAGAACAACACTGGGGACGAATGCGGGAACACTGGGTGGTAGTTAGAGCTCGGAAGAAGAGACAGTTGAAGTGACGTGGTCCCTAGTTAGCCGAATCGAAGAAAGAATAATAATAATAATAATAATAATAATAATAATAATAATAATAATAAAGACAAGCTTTCCGGAAAATGTTAAAAGAAGACCCACAGATTAAACTTAAGAAAGTGCAGAAACCAAGGAGGTCAGAAGCAGCTAATCAACTACAAAGTCAGAAAATGAAGGACATATGGGCTAGGATGAAGATTCTTAAGAATGTGAAACCAATCCCAACTTATCAAGCTGAAAACCATGTTGGTTAACCTACGTAGTCCATAGCTGGCTCATTCGAAGAAAGAAAGAAAGAAAGAAAGAAAGAAAGAATACTAATACTAATAATAATAATAATAATAATAATAATAATCAGGAACAATTGTACCTCAAGTTGCACAAGATTATAAGTGCTGCTGTGGTAGTCGAGAGTCAGTAACAATACAGCATATTACATCTGCGTGTAGGCATTTGCTGGCGACGGAGCACAAACAAAGGCATGATGTATTTGCTAAAATCTTGCATCAGGACATGGCTGATATGTTTCTGCTTCTAATAGGAAAGAAAGTTCTGGATTGCCAATATCGGTCAGATAATGTTCTTGAAAGTTATATTGGGACCGAACTATTCTGACTGATCGATCGGTATCACACAATAGGTCGAATCAGGTAGTTGTCAGCAAGAATACCTAACAACAAGAATCTTCGATCAAAGTACATTGTAAATATAATCAAATACAGTGAGTTCGTCGACCCTATTGAGAGTCAATGGCATGTAGAACGGGTAAATACCATACCTGTCATTGTCTTGAGTACGGGAGTGATCCCAAGCACCTTTCTCCAAGGTCTTAACAAACTGGATTTGGATACTCAACTGTTTTTCCCGTTATTTTTTCACACTTCCTCCAAACAAATCCCGAGATAGTACAGCACCTCATTTCTACATATCCTGGGGTATTTACCCCGTCCCTCACCCCAATAATTACAGTTGCACACAATACTTCAGTCACCACAGAAACACGAGTTATCAGACAAATTGGACACACACAAAGGTACACGAAGGTGACCAAAATGTCCCAAGTCCCTACAAATGGATTAACAACCAATTCTGTACTTGAAGAGCAAGCAAAAATAGACTCTTTCATGTGGCTATTTAATCTGGAGGGCTGCATCACATCAGCTTCAAACCGATGGACGTCGAATTTTTAAGAGCGTTAAAATCCTTCCTTCGGAGATTTATGGCACGTAAACGATCCTACCACAGCCATTGGTAGTGTGTAGCAAATATGTAGGATATATTTGACTAGTTAGACTCGCTCTATCAAGTTCGGTCATGTATATTGTATTAGATAAGTTACTAGCTGTTTTGTCCGGCGATGCTGGGTGTCGTTTCAATATGTAGGAGAAAGACATTTGTTTAGCTCTATCACTAATAGATCTAGCAAATTAGGAACGTGGCTGGGAGAAAGGTATATGGTCCACTCAAACACTCGCAGACCGCACACATACGAGTGCAGGGTATTAGGACCGGCCGTACTTCCCCACATGCGTCACCTGGTGGTCTTCAGGTTATCAAACATGTGTATCCTACTTTCGATTTTTGAAAAAAATGAAAGTAGACTTATGAGATCTACACGAGCCAAAGGTTGTATGTCTGTGTGTGTGTGAGTGTGTATATCTGTCCCCCTGCTATCAATTCAAACAAGACGAAACCGAATTCAACCAAATTTGGTACAGCGGTAGCACTAGCAAAGGACACCTCAGTGTCATGTTTTATATCGCTGCCATTTTTACGGAAACGGAATAACGGCCACTCAAATGTTCAAAGCTTAAATCGAATTACGACGAACCTAATCATCTGATCTCCACCAAAGTTTGCAACAATATACCTTAATGTGGAAGGCGTTTCTTCCCAAACTACAAAGTCATCATCTAAATAGTTTGAAGATGGTGGCCGTGTATGTGTGCAAACCAACCCCCTCCCCCCCCCCCTCCTCCTCCCCTCCCCCCTATCAATTCAAACACGACGAAACCAACTCAAACCAACTTTGGTACAGCGGTAGCACTGGCAAAGTACAACTCAGTGTCATGTTGTATATCGCCGCCATCATAACGAAAATGAAATAGCGCCCAGCCAAATGTTCTAAGCTTAAATCAAATTACGACTAACCTAATCATCTTATCCCTACCAAATTTTGCAACAATATAACGTAATGTGGGAAGCGTCTTTTGCCCAAACTACAAGGTCATCAGCCAAATTGTTTTAAGATGGCTGGTGTATGTATCATGCAATTATTATAGGCTAGCCTAACTTTAACTTACTATTCAAATATCGTACAGAGGGTGGTTTAAACTGTCCTCAAGGAGGTGACCTGTAGGATATTAACATTTTATAATAGAATATTATTCCATAGTAGTGGCTTTTCACTGCTGTCTCAGTCTCACTCATGGCTATGATTATATGGAAGCTACTGAGGTATGGGTAGTGCTTTGTAATGACATTCAGGGCACAGTCGGTGCCTGTGGATGCTGTGAAAGGTTCTACTCATAGGGTTAGTACTGCTGTTCTGACTCAGTGATGAAAGCAATGGCAAACTACCACACTCCTCTTCTTGCCTAGAACGCTTCAATATAGCGCTGCCTTGAGTTTCTATGGGTATCTACCCACATAACCTAACGGCGGTGCTTTTTGAGCATCCAACCAGCCTTCGGGTTGACTACCTAACAGACAGACAGTAGTGACTAATAGTTCTGGCTGACCGAGCCGTATCATGCTGGGCCGTGCCGCCCCGTTGGGTCAAAATGGAGGCTATTGTCTTCTCGCTAGTACATATTTCAATAGATTGATATCCCTTTAGGAATGTACTAAACAAAATTACACAAATTTAGTATCAAATAGTCGATAAAAACGGCAGAAAACGCTAATGAAATCGTTTTCTCCAAAACAAAATATGCTATACAGTTATACTAAACCAGTTGTTAACGTAACATCAGCAATGGGCGCTGTGTAGCTGTGGGCTTGTGGATCAAATTCAAGCTGGTTCAAATTGTTTTACTCGATTTTTTTTGTAGTTGATGATTTATAGTTACTCACACGTTATAATATTAGATATATTATATAGTGTGTATTTGCAATCGAAAATATTATATATACTGAACCCTAGCAAAGAAGCATATGAGACTCAGTTTCGGGGGGTGTAACAGTCCATTTCGTAAAGTTGTTGTTAAGCGCTTCTTATAACATGCAGGGTAACATATAGCAAAATAACAAGCAGGAAAAAGTGAATACCAGGGTTAAAACATATGAATTTAATAACAGAGCAACAAATTTACACTATTTACAACAACAAAAAAACAAGGTCTCCCAAATGACTTCCACTTGAATTAATAAAATGCCAATCTAGGCCTGATCTCAGGAGAGGTCGTAAACATCTGGACCAAATGTCCCAAATTACTACAATGACAATGCGCGTGTGCGGCTGTTCTACTTGCGACACGATGTGTACAAATTAATGCGAGATTCGTTACAATCCAGTAAACCTTCAGGGGACGAATCTGCTTTGTCTTAGAGCTAGACAGACACGAGGAACCAACTAAACACTAATTAAACTAATCCGACACTTCCTACTCTAAATAAAACTAAAATAATTTCCGCATGAAATTGGAATCAAAGAGCTGCCGTAGCAAACAACATTAACGCCTAAAACTAGGACTTTTCTAATCAACACAAGTAAATCAACACGTGACCAATCAAGAAAAATACATATATGGCCGCTTGTCCTTTTTACAAGAAAAAAAACAAAATACACCCAACGGTGTCACACCAGACAAATCTAACAATGAAATGAGTCATAGAAATCACTAGGCCCAAAGCCAACATTTACATCATAAAACAAATATTTTATTTCATACGATATGCGGTAATTCGTAACGGACATGGCGAACTCCCAATTTAATTATGGTCCAATGACCATTAAAAGAACAGGTTTGCTACAGATAGTTTACAGGGTTCAGTCGGTCGGCTGGACTGCCTAAACGATGAATCACCAGACATAGACGGGCGCAAAGTGGAATCTGCACATCTGTCAACCCACATGTCAATAACCTCGACCTGCCGTGGCACTGGTTCGAGTCTCGAAGAAGCGTGCTCCCAAAAGCACATAATATACGCGTGTGTCAAAATAAAATATCTCAGCATTTCCCACTGAAATCCAAGAATCAGCACTGGACAAAGTACAGTAGCCTCTGAGAGCGCTCTGCCTTTCCATAAAATACAACCACAATATTTGAGGGCGGTAGGCACATTCTACCCCTTATCACGAAGAACCAATACACACACCTTGACACAAAACACACACCAGAATCACACGTATGGGTTTGACAGAAACCTGAAATAAAGGACATAAAATATTTTCCACCGACTTGCGCTCCCAATCTAGTCCGTGACTAAAGAACCTGAAAAGGACTCAAAAAACTCAAAAATATAGAACTAAGGTGTTCTACAGTGACATCTTAATTTGTTGCGCTCGGCAACCCTATTATGAATAAAAACCTGTTCGTAAAACATCTAACAACTTCCATCCCCCTTCTCCTACTAAAAATGAACTTGAATAAAGCACCACTTATCGACCGTGACGAGTTTCGCATTCGCATAAATAAAACCAAAATACACACGCCGTGCATACTAAATATGACTCATAAGAAATATACAATCAAACAAACACTTTGGCCACGTACCAACGTACATTTAAATATGACAATGTCGGCGCACAATAGAAAATCTAAATACAAGAAAAGCAAACAATGAATATTTACAACGTTCCCGCGTCTAATCTAGCTACATATAGAATAAATCAATGGTTTGTACATCACCGTGCAGCTTGTAGAACTCAACCTCCATCCCAAGGCATTTCCCCACGGGAAATCACTCGTCCATCGTCGACGTATTGGTAGAGGCGTAGCACTTCATTCCACCTATTGACCTTCCAGGAGACATCTTGGCGTTGCTTCTTGGAAAGAAATGTTCAAAGTTATTAGTTTGCCTAGCTAGAATCGCTATGAGCTACTGACTTTCACTCACAGTAAAGTCCTAGGCAATTACTCAACGTAGAACTTGCCCTATCTCAGCATTTGCTTATATCACACGCACATATACATCACATAAAATATAATACAAAATTTTACAGAAAATTACACTTTTCGTTCACCACGCAACTGGCTTTTAACGAGTCTCTCAAATTATGTCTACCGCGTAGCGCTTATCTCGACTAGAGATCTCCCTCCGCTAAGCGTGAACTCTGCTCCCTTGAGCACAAAATAAAATGTTTATCGGAACAGACGTGAAGTATGCTCACTAGAGCTTGATAAATCGTGACTCAAACTGGCGTGAACGATGCTCACCAGAGCTCGATAAAGTTGTGTCTCAAACAGCCCATCACCGATCAATTTATTAGAAACTGACAGAACGGGGTGGAGTGGGGGCAATTTGTGAAAATAATCTGTAGTTTTTACCTCACAGACATGGGACTAGTATCAATCTTCTTCTTTTCATCCAAACGTCTCAACGGACTTATGCGGAATTATATCGCATCGGCGGTTCTTCAGACACGTGCTTTAGCGCTCTTTTTAAGGTACGCGACTCATCGCGTGGCTTAGGCGTCCTCTCCCCTGATTTGCTGATTCAATCGTGTATCGGTTGGAACTTTTCTTCCGGCACGCCCATAATGACGCCGTCTCGGGTGCGCGTTCGTACTGAATTTGTCCTTGAACTCGGCTTAGCTGGTCATCGTCAGGAAAAACTACCACGCTGCTCCTGTTGCAATAATTGCGACACACTACCTGTCTCCCCTTTGTCAACCTCCAACATGTGCTGCCTGGGCATCAGTAATAATAATAATAAAAATCATGAAGACTTATTGATCGGCGAATCAATAAGGGTTCATTTATCCTCAGCAAGGTTTTGAAATTCGAAGGAAGTGATTGATTTGGATTTTAAAAACAATATCCACAGTAGTATAGATAACATCACTTAAGTACCTCACTCGTCTGCCTGAGTGTGCATTCCACAGTCCCAATTAGTGTGCGCTCTTCGCTGCAATGTGATTCACTCGTCTCGCTAGACCTTCCCCCTCTCACTCACACAATTACAACTTCTGCCAGACCGGCCGTCTTGTTTACAAACCAAGCTCACTCTCCCAGGTGCCACGTAGCCACGTACATTTGAGTGTGGGTTCTCAAATTAATTTTTGTAATATGATTCTGCATTCCTTGACCTTATTATTCATCAAATGGTTCCCTTCTTCTTCTTCTCCCATCTTCTTCTGCTACCGTCTTCTTCTTCTTCTGCTACCGTCTTCTTTACCATATTCCCAGACTCTTGCCTGAAACTTCGTCCCGTGAATTGCTTCTGCTATTTTTCCGCGTCTCCTCCTGTCTTGTCACCTTCTCTGCATCCAGGTTACTCTGATTGTCGGGATTTCTTCTCGTCCCCACTTCTCTTTCTCCGTTTCCTCTTCATTTAATTCGTCCTGATATTTTTGTGACTCAGCATAACGCTTGTTCCATTCATCACGGAAATCTCCCTGGTTTTCCTGCCGATAATTCCTCTGATTATTCCATCTGCCGTCCCCGTTCCTCTGAGACGGTCTATCCTGCCATTGGTTGCCCCTCCAGTTAGTATAATCTCGCTGGTACGTCCTCTGATTCTGATTGTTGTTCTGATTATTGTTATAATTATCACGGCGATTCTGGAAGTTCCTATTGTTATTATTATTATATTGGTTCCGACCGTCGAACTCCTGCCGTCTGGGCGTAAATTGTGTGTTAGTGGACTGTGTCTTCGTCTGATTGTTTTGATTTTGACCGTTTTGATGCCCTTGAACTACTTCTGCAGTGTTCACGCACTCCATATTCCGTCTCCCGGTCTGCGGACTGACCATATTCGTTTCATCCAAGTGGCGGAGTATCTCCTCGGCCTGAACTGCGGTTTTGATATTTCCTGCCACTAAAAATTGCTGTATGTTCATCGGAAGCTGCTTGCCGATAGTCAAAACCATGTTTTCTTCAGAAGGCGGCTCGTCAAAATCGCGGAATTTCACTAGCTGTTGACTAAAGAACTCAGAAAACCTTGTAGGGTGTGTGCTATGGTATTTCCTGGTACATAAATCCATCCTCAACCCCTGCTGCAGTTAAGGACTCCAGAACTTCCTCAAAAATGCCTCTTTAAACTGGGCCATATCATTAAACGTATACTTGAAGCTTTGAAACCAGATTAAACTTGGGCCCTCTAAAAATTTCTCCACCAGTCGAAGCTGTTTTGCGGGACTGACGTGTTGGTCATTAAAGTAATCATCCAACTGGCGCAAAAATGCTTTCGGAGTAGATCATGAATTTTCCCTGAATTTGTCGGGTTTAAAATCATTTCCCCTAATTACTTGTATGACTTGGGCAGGTGCCAGGCCAGGTTGTGGAGTTGAAGTCTCCCCTCTGTAATTTTGGAATGTGTCGCACGTTATCTTTGGACTCTGACCTCGGCTCGTATCCTTAGCTAGCTTCAAGCCCTCCGGACTTCCAATGCTTCCATTTTTCCCTACTGCATTTTCTGAAGAGAATAAATTGGCATTCTCTAAAGATCTTATCTCATTCTTAACGATGAGGTCCGCGTGTTCTTGGAGCTTGGACTTCATGCTTTCCTCCAGAGCCTGCATTCTAGAGTTATACTCGCCTAGCCGCTTTAATATAGTCAGCCTATCTCCTTTAGTCTCATTCACCTGCTGTTCCCAATCTATCCGGATCCTACTCTTCGAATTATTAATTTTTTCTTCATTGCTCTCCTGATTCTTCTCAAGCTGTTCCCCTATTTGCTCTTGTATCAGCTGCTGAGTTTTAATTAATTGTTCTCCCATTTCTTTCTGATTCTTATTTAACTGTTCTCCTATTTCTTCTCGTATTTGCTCTTGGTTTTTAGTTAACTGGTCTTCCAGGTATTCGCGCAAGTGCATCCGTTCTTTCTCCGTTTTTATCTCCAGCTGGTCAAGTTCCTTTATCAATCCTAACACATTGTTATCGACTGAATTAATCTGCTCCTGTATGTTTACATTCTTCTCCTCTATTCTGTTGAATTGCCCCTGTAATTCATCCTGCGCGCTTTTGATCCCTGCCGTGTTGTTCACGCATGCTGTCTCGATTTGTTTCAATTTGGCGGCTACCATTCCATCTAACTGTACTAGTTTGTCGTCAAATTTGGATTCTAGCTTCTTAATTTCTCCTAATTGACTCGAATTATTTTCTGCCACCTCTCCTGCCAGTTTCTCTAATTCTACTTTAGTACTCTCATTTATTTCGAGTGTGATCCTCTCTAATTGAACTGATTGTAAGGTTGCCTACTCAGATAACTTATGGTTTAGTTCAGCTAACTGTTTATTATTATTATCACTCTGTTCACTCTGTTCACGTAACTCGTGTAATTGTTTATCACTATGTTCACTCTGAATTTTTAACTGTTCCTCCGTCTTTGCAGACAATTGCAAAGTCAACTGCGTGGACATCTGCTCCATCAACGCTTTAATCTCCTCGATGCTAGCCATCGCAAAACACACAAATATATTATGAGAAAAATAGGGTCATGCAATGGGATTTCAGTCGTACACACACACATGTCTTGATATTTAAATATTACATTGATTCTAATTTAAATAAATTTTCACTAATCAAAATCTTACTGAATAATGACTCTTATTTCCAAACAACAAAATAACTCCCTTGTGATCTGCTTTTAAATTCCTAACCAACAGAATTTACAAAAGACACTTTAATTAACCGAAGTTAATTAAATGTAAAGTAAGGCAACAACTTCCTGCTTTTGACTGAGTTCACTAAATATGCAAATTTTCTAATTTTAAGCCGGGCGCCAGAACAATATCAACTTCTACCTTGTTCAACATTTCTAACTTTAAGAACTCAGTGATTTTACTAATACACATGGCGGTACAACTTCGCCTCAATTTACTGAATTTACTCTTGTCCTGCTGACCTGGCATCATTTCTCAGCGAAATAAGTATGAGGTCAACAAAGCAACAACAACAACAATCCCCACTTGGGCAGCCATTTTTGTTAAATGAACCCTTGCAAAGAAGCATATGAGACTCAGTTTCGGGGGGTGTAACAGTCCATTTCGTAAAGTTGTTGTTAAGCGCTTCTTATAACATGCACGGTAACATATAGCAAAATAACATGCAGGAAAAAGTGAATACCAGGGTTAAAACATATGAATTTAATAACAGATCAACAAATTTACACTATTTACAATAAAACAAAACAAAACAAGGTCTCCCAAATGACTCTCACTTGAATTAATAAAATGCCAATCTAGGCCTGATCTCAGGAGAGATCGTAAACATCTGGACCAAATGTCCCAAATTACTACAATGACAATGTGCGTGTGCGGCTGTTCTACTTGTGACACGATGTGTACAAATTAATGCGAGATTCGTTACCATCCAGTAAACCTTCAGGGGACGAATCTGCTTTGTCTTAGAGCTAGACAGACACGAGGAACCAACTAAACACTAATTAAACTAATCCGACACTTCCTACTCTAAATAAAACAAAAATAATTTCCGCATGAAATTGGAATCAAAGAGCTGCCGTAGCAAACAACATTAACGCCTAAAACTAGGACTTTTCAAATCAACACAAGAAAATCAACACGTGACCAATCAAGAAAAATACATATATGGCCACTTGCCATTTTTACAAGAAAAAAACAAAATACACCCAACGGTGTCACACCAGACAAATCTAACAATGAAATGAGTCATAGAAATCACTAGGCTCAAAGCCAACATTTACATCATAAAACAAATATTGTATTTCATACAATATGCGGTAATTCGTAACGGACATGGCGAACTCCCAATTTAATTATGGTCCAATGACCATTAAAAGAACAGGTTTGCTACAGATAGCTGACAGGGTTCAGTCGGTCGGCTGGACTGCCTAAACGATGAATCACCAGACATAGACGGGCGCAAAGTGGAATCTTCACATTTGTCAACCCACGTGTCAATAACCTCGACCTGCCGTGGCACTGGTTCGAGTCTCGAAGAAGCGTGCTCCCAAAAGCACATAATATACGCGTGTGTCAAAATAAAATATCTCAGCATTTCCCACGGAAATCCAAGAATCAGCACTGGACAAGGTACAGTAGCCTCTGAGAGCGCTCTGCATTTCCATAAAATACAACCACAATATTTGAGGGCGGTAGGCACATTCTACCCCTTATCACGAAGAACCAATACACACACCTTGACACAAAACACACACCAGAATCACACGTATGGGTTTGACAGAAACCTGAAATAAAGGACATAAAATATTTTCCACCGACTTGCGCTCCCAATCTAGTCCGTGACTAAAGAACCTGAAAAGGACTCGAAAAAACTCAAAAATATAGAACTAAGGTGTTCAACAGTGACATTTTAATTCGTTGCGCTCGGCAACCCTATTATGAATAAAAACCTGTTCGTAAAACATTTAACATCTTTTACCCCCCTTCTCCTACTAAAAATGAACTTGAATAAAGCACCTCTTATCGACCTGACGAGTTTCGCATTCGCATAAATAAAACCAAAATACACACGCCGTGCATACTAAATATGACTCATAAGAAATATACAATCAAACAAACACTTTGGCCACGTGCCAACGTACATTTAAATATGACAGTGTCGGCGCACAAAAGAAAATCTAAATACAAGAAATGCAAACAATGAATATTTACAACGTTCCCGCGTCTAATCTAGCTACATATAGAATAAATCAATGGTTTGTACATCACCGTGCAGCTTGTAGAACTCAACCTCCATCCCAAGGCATTTCCCCACGGGAAATCTACTCGTCCATCGTTGACGTATTGGTAGAGGCGTAGCACTTCATTCCACCTATCGACCTTCCAGGAGACATCTTGGCGTTGCTTCTTGGAAAGAAATGTTCAAAGTTATTAGTTTGCCTAGCTAGAATCGCTATGAGCTACTGACTTTCACTCACAGTAAAGTCCTAGGCGATTACTCAACGTAGAACTTGCCCTATCTCAGCATTTGCTTATATCACACGCACATATACATCACATAAAATATAATACAAAATTTTACAGAAAATTACACTTTTCGTTCACCACGCAACTGGCTTTTAACGAGTCTCTCAAATTATGTCTACCTCGTAGCGCTTATCTCGACTAGAGATCTCCCTCCGCTAAGCGTGAACTCTGCTCCCTTGAGCACAAAATAAAATGTTTGTCCGAACAGTCGTGAAGTATGCTCACTAGAGCTTGATGAATTGTGACTCAAACTGGCGTGAACGATGCTCACCAGAGCTCGATAAAGTTGTGTCTCAAACAGCCCATCACCGATCAATTTATTCGAAACTGACAGAACGGGGTGGAGTGGGGGCAATTTGTGAAAATAATCTGTAGTTTTTACCTCACAGACATGGGACTAGTATCAATTTTCTTCTTTTCATCCAAACGTCTCAACGGACTTATGCGGAATTATATCGCATCGGCGGTTCTTCAGACACGTGTTTTTGCGCCCTTTTTTAAGGTACGTGACTCATCGCGTGGCTTAGGCGTCCTCTACCCCTGATTTGCTGATTCAATCGTGTATCGGTTGGAAGTTCTCTTCTGGCACACCCATAATGACGCCGTGTCGGGTGCGCGTTCATACTGAATTTGTCCTTGAACTCGGCTTAGCTGGTCATCGTCTTGAATAACTACCACGCTGCTCCTGTTGCAATAATTGCGACACACTACCTGTCTCCCCTTTGTCAACCTCCAACATGTACTGCCTGGGCATCAGTAATAATAATAATAAAAATCGTGAAGACTTATTGATCGGCGAATCAATAAGGGTTCAATACGGTACATATAACACCACATATTTCAACACTCGACTACAGTGATTAAAATTCGTTGTCCTTGATCCGCGGTACAGACTGTTGTTGTTGATTAGGAGTTTATAGGGGACACGCACACACACAGAGAGATAGACAGAGAGACAGAAGGGCAGAGAGACGGACGGACGGACAGACACACATATTTGCCCGGATCGATAATTAATTTAGCAAACAGGAAATTATGCTCTTTATTAGAGGGCCTGACCCAACATTACAATCCTTTGAATTCAGCGACTGGGGCAATTGTGACACTACAATCCATTACTTACAGGGTATTCCTCTTTTATTTTATTAATCCAGCCAATGGCCATTTATTGATGTGCAACATCTTTCCACTCGGTTGCTATATATTTTTTATGGGGGTGATTTTGGAAAAGGGACGGAAATGGGACGGAAACAATGAGGGCGCGCGGTGGCGGAGATTGGTACAACGACGTACTGTCAGCCATGTGGCTATGTGGAATGTATATCGCATACGGTTTTCCTCAAGGTTTGGAGGCACCATTAAAGATATTCTTAAAACAAATCATCTTCAAGTTGTCGTTCTTTGGTGTGAAAATATTAATTATATCATATTTGCTGAAAGGATTTGGCACTGGAGTTATGCAAGTAGTTATTTCAATGACTAACAGAGTTCAATGTTAACAAGGGATTTGCGCTCCCGACAGACACAAAGTAGGATAACATATTGTCACATGTTACACATCATATGCAAATGCTGTAAGACTCGTCAATTTTTTTTTTTTTTTTTTTACTTTTGAGTAGTGGATAGCACTCTTGGCAGTCGCCACGAAGCCGTCTTGGAAGTGGTTATCCGTGGTTTCTCACTTCTACTCCAGGCAAATGTTGGATGGTTCGTAACTTAAGGCCATGGCGAATCCTATTCTCAAATTACAAATACACATACTACTACAGCCATCACAATAACACAGGTTATCACACAAATAACACACGACCAAGTGCACGGGGCTACATGACCACAATGTCACAAAGCCCCTAAATTAAGCAACAACAACAACAACAACAAAGAATAATACCTTATCTACGGAATCAAGTTGACAACTCTGGCTATTAAGATTTTGCTCAAAATATACATGAAATATGTGGCTAATAGAGCACTGCAATACGTATGAAATTGTTTTAATGCACGGATTCTGAGATATTTAGGATCTAAGACTAAGTTATTAGTCACTTAGTTGATTAAATACTTGCATCTGATAAAGTGCACAATAACAATGTATATCAGGCATACAAGGCACATAAAAAATTTGGTTGAAATCTAATTCTTAGTATGGAAGTTACATGCGGCTAACCATTGAACCAGTCAGCAATCGTACGTAGCATTATGTTGTCAAGCATGAGTTGCTCAAAATGAATATGGAAATTTTGGCCCATATGTGTGCCAATTTTGGAACAGTTCCCATGTATACTTTCTGAGAAATCCAATATTGGGTTCAAAGTTCAATTGTGTGTTTCCAGCAGCTGTGAGCAATGACATAATTTTCAAATATGAATTTGAGATGCCTTGGCATAGATCTTCATTAGTACCAAATTTGTTCTCGATAGCTGCAGCCATTTATGAGTTGATTGGGAGGATCATACACGAAGAGAGAAGGACAGACACTCATCCTCCCCGATTGATCTCATAAGGCTACATTTTTAGCCCACTTTTCACATTTTACAAAAATGAGGAAAAAGTAGACTTATGAGATCGGTCCGGGCAAATATGTGTGTCTGTCCGTCCGTCCGTCTCTCTGTCCTTCTGTCTGTCTGTCTGTCTGTCTGTCTCTGTGCGTGCGTGTGTGTGTGTGTGTGTGTGTGTGTCCTATAAACTCCTGAACGGCTGCAGTTATCGAAACCAAATTTGGTATGAGTAAAGACCTGAGCCTGAATATCGCAAGGCCATTTTTGAAAATGACTACAGTGCTACCAACAGCTGAAAAATCACAATTGAAAATTGAGGTCTATGTTGGATATCTCGGAAGATATGCATGGGAATTGTTCCAAAATTGACACACATATAGATACTACTAGCAGAAGTACCCGCTCTTCGAACGGTTGTCGTATTAATAACCAGACGTTATCAATTGAGATACTGTTCCAATGGTTAGGGGCTTGTCATTCCTTCATAAGTTTATCAGAACGAAGTTAGTTTTCTGGGTATATCGCAGACACTGTTAATTTAAGGGCCGTAAAATGTGGTTTTTGGAGACCCTTTATAAACTCCCTAATTTTGTGTCACACATTGAAATGCGAAACATATGCTTTGGTCGTCCTTCTAGGAGAATATTTATTTTTCGCCTATTTTAGCATGTATTTTCAAAAGTTGTTCCTTATACCCACCCTTCTAATATAAGTCCGTTGACGAGTTTTCTAAATGATTGGTGTATTGACTCATGGTTACAATACCTAATTTTACGATGCTCCAAGCAGCCGAACATGAATTATAGGCGTACATAAACATAAAGATATATCAACCACACAGTATCAAACTAAATCATCTTTACGATGAACCCGTTGGTCGACAAAAATATGATTACTTAAAATGTGCTCTCAAACTAAATTCACCTAACGTGTACTTCCTGACGTGAAAATAATATTAATAATAATAATAATATCGTATGACCTCGGGTGCCTGGTGCAAGCTTTGTTAATTGACACCCAGAGGGTAGCTTGCATGTCGAATTTCGTCGTTCCTTTGAACGCTATGAAAGTCAAGGAGGTTAGATATCTAAACTCCTTGACACTACAGCGCTTTCAAGTAGAGAATGGAGGAACTTTGTGTTGGCGGAAAATCCCGAGATTAATTTTGCCATTGAACACGGCCTACTGAATTCAAATGGGTTCTTTAACATGCCAACAACGTATGACATGAGTATCGTGTTTTTTATCGCCTTCAAAAATCACTTACCGTGGCCAGGGGCGAACCTGCAATCTTGGGGTTGGTAGTCCGACACTATAACCACTCACCCACCGTGGCAAGCAAAAAAATAATTTTGAAAACCTCGTAGACGAAACGCAATATATGTCAAATTAAAACTGACCCTCACCGTCGTGGAAAGTCCTCATCCCTGGGAAGACCCCTTTAATAAATAATAAAGGCTTGTGGTGCATGAAAATTCGAGACTTTTAACCTCCAATGGCCCAAAGTTCCAAAATCTGCAAAAAACACTATACCAATTCGGGAATTTTTGAAAATAATGTTGCTGTTTGGAGATATATTAGACCTTCTGTACAACATATTGCATATCGCACGTGTAAGTCACGTGTAAAAATTCTAGGGTACCCCTTGACCTCCTTAATCGCATTGTTGAATTTTACAGTCTATGTTTGATTCCACGATAACCTTATAGCCATTTGCAAATTTTAACAGAAATTTAATAAATTGAGTGACATTGCTTCTTACAGAAATAGATAGAAAGTTGGATGTCACCTCTTGTGACACTGTTGTCATGGCTACCGACTTGCATTACTTCATTAGTTTCTTCTTCTTCTTCTTTCGGATGGGCCAGCTAAGGACCACGACGTTCAACTTTTCAGCTTGGCGAGGGACTTGATGTTGGCCCAATATTCGCGCATCCTCTGGCTATGTTTTTCCTTCCTCTCTTTTGTCCAGATGATGCCGGTTTTCTTACAGGGTGGTCTGTACTGAAAACTCTTCTGTTTAAGTATCTTTCTGAGATGTGATCGGCTTCTAATATCACTTTTCATTATCTTCAGTTCTTGGATATCCTTGTTAACTACTGTTAGCGACGGTGTCACGCTCTTTCTCTTCCCCCAGTAGTTGAGCAGCCAGTTTGTTAGTCTTGTTGGGTTCATCCATGAGACATGTCTATAGAAAGCCAGACGTCTCCTAGCCACATGTGATTTTCTCAGTTTATCTATATAGCTCCTGATTTGGTCTTCTTCTGTACTCGTCATCTATTTATTAGTTTATACAATAAAAGAGTGCCATATCCCCTCCAGGGACGTAGGCGACCTGAATAAGAGCCCATGACTAAGTCAAAGGATCACTAACCAAGCATCCCGAGCCGGAATTCGCGTGTGGTAGGGTGGCCAGTTCCTTTCCACTCCTCCTCCTACCATATCATCCGGCAGGTTAGCATTTTACATCACGAGGCTGGGAGACCACGTACAAGACCATACGAAGACTTTTAAATTCTTGGCAGAGCCGGGGATCGAACCCGGTACCTCGGAGGTGACAACCAACAATGCTAGCCACTGCGCCACGAGGTGGTCTTTATTAGTTTATTAAATGAAATTAGTTTCCTGGGAATATCTCAGAAACGTGGTTTTAGACCCTTAGAACGGAGTAGCCTTCGAGGCACTAAGGGCTGGAAATGAGTTTTGCTCGTCCTTGTACGCCAAATATAATAATAATCATAATAATAATTTAATAATATAGGGATAGGGATATAATAGAACTTTAGTACCCCTCTTGACCCCCTTAAGCGCATTATATACGTATTGTTGAATTTTACAGCTTAAGTTGGTTCCGTGATAACCTTATAGCCGTTTGCGAACATTCACAGTAATGTAATAAATAGAATGGCATTGCAGAAATAGATAGACTTCTGAGATCGTGTTGCCATGGTTTCCGGCTTGCATTCCTTCAATCATACTAATATATAACAAGATGTTCAGTAAAGAACATATAGCCTACTTTCTCCTAAATGCATGGGTATTGTTATAACTCTTTGTCCTTTTCAAGGAGTATGATTGAATGTTGGTTGTAGGAGCTTGTTGAAATACAACGTGCTATAGGGATATTAAACATGAATATGAGGTGCCCTTTGCTAGTGCTACCTCTGTACCAAATTTCGTTCAATTCGGTTTCACCGTGTTTGAATTGATAGGGGGAATCGATTTGCACACATACTTGGCCACCGTCTGCAAACTATTGGGCTGATATTCTTGCAGTTTGGTCAGAATATGTTTCCCACATAAAGATATGGTGTTGCAAAATTAGGTAGAGACTAGATTATTAGGTTGGTCGTAATTACATTTTAACTTTTAACATTTGGGTGGCCGCGATTACGTTTCCATCAAGATAGCGGTGATATAAAACATGACACTGAGGTGCCCTTTGCTAGTGCTACCTCTATACCAAATTTCGTTCCATTTGGTTTCAGCATGTTTGAATTAATAGGGGGAATCGATTGTGACACAAAGATGGCCGCCATCCGCAAACTATTAGGCGAATGACCTATTAGATTGGTCAAAGGATGCTCCCTCCATAAAGGTATGTAGTTGCAAAATTTGGTAGAGATCGGATGATTAGGTTAATCGTAATTTGATTTAAGCTTTGAACATTCGTGTGGCCGCCATTACGTTTCAGTCAAGATGGCGGCGATATAAAACATGACACTGAGGTGCCCTTTGCTAGTACTACCTCTGTACCAAATTTCGTTCCATTCGGTTCCACCGTGTTCGAATTAATAGGGGGAATCAATTTTGACATAAAGATGGCCTCCATCCGCAAACTATTAGGTGAATGACCTATTAGATTGGTCAAAGGATGCTCCCTCCATAAAGGTATGTAGTTGCAAAATTTGGTAGAGATCGGATGATTAGGTTAATCGTAATTTGATTTAAGCTTTGAACATTCGTGTGGCCGCCATTACGTTTCAGTCAAGATGGCGACGATATAAAACATGACACTGAGGTGCCCTTTGCAAGTGCTACCCCTGTACCAAATTTCGTTCCATTCGGTTCCACCGTGTTCGAATTAATAGGGGGAATCAATTTTGACATAAAGATGGCCGCCATCCGCAAACTATCAGGTGAATGACCTATTAGATTGGTCAAAGGATGCTCCCTCCATAAAGGTATGTAGTTGCAAAATTTGGTAGAGATCGGATGATTAGGTTAATCGTAATTTGATTTAAGCTTTGAACATTTGTGTGGCCGCCATTACGTTTCCGTCAAGATGGCGGCGATATAAAACATGACACTGAGGTGCCTTTTGTTAGTACTACCTCTGTACCAAATTTCGTTCCATTCGGTTGCACCGTGTTCGAATTAATAGGGGGAATCGATTTTCACACAAAGATGGCCGCCATCCGCAAACTATTACGCTGATGACCTATTGGTTTGGTCAAAGGATGCTCCCCCCATAAAGGTATGTTGTTGCAAAATTTGGTAGAGATCGGATGATTAGGTTAATCGTAATTTGATTTAAGCTTTGAACATTTGTGTGGCCGCCATTACGTTTCCGTCAAGATGGCGGCGATATAAAACATGACACTGAGATGCCTTTTGTTAGTACTACCTCTGTACCAAATTTCGTTCCATTCGGTTGCACCGTGTTCGAATTAATAGGGGGAATCGATTTTCACACAAAGATGGCCGCCATCCGCAAACTATTACGCTGATGACCTATTGGTTTGGTCAAAGGATGCTCCCCCCAAAAAGGTATGTCGTTGCAAAATTTGGTAGAGATCGGATGATTAGGTTAGTCGTAATTTGATTTAAGCTTTGAACATTTGTGTGGCCGCCATTACGTTTCCGTCAAGATGGCGGCGATATAAAACATGATACTGAGGTGTCCTTTGCTAGTGCTATCTTTGTACCAAATTTCGTTCAATTCGCATTCACCGTGTTCGAATTGATAGGGGGGGACAGACATTCAGAGTACACACACTCACACACAGACACACAGACACACACACACACAGACTCACACACACACATACACACACACAGACAGACACACTTCTTTCCTCCCTGTGTTGATCTCATAAGTCTACTTTCATTTTTTGCAAAAATCGAAAGTAGGCTAAAAATGAGATGGTGTGTGTCTGTCTTTCTGTCTGTCTGTCTGTCTGTTACTCAATAACGCTAGAACCACTGGTCCGATTTAAATGAAATTTTGCATGGATGTAGCTGATTTACCATGTTTACATATAGGATACTTTTAATTTCGATATTTTGTACTATTAAAAAATGGCGACCATTTTAGTGACGTCACTACACCCTTTGGTTTCAAAATTTCATACTTCCATTTCAAATAAAAAGAGAACGCTAAGAAATAGCAAACTTTTGATGGCATACATGAGCTTTAACATTTAATTTTCTATCCGAAAGGTCCCTATCACTTTTCGTATATCTCCAACGGTTAGCGAGTAAAACCAATATCTGTGCAATAAAACGCGGTCAACACCGAGCGGTGCAGTATATCTCTCTATATATAAAAATGAAAATGTGTGTGTTTTTCTCTGAATTTCTACGGAAATTTGAGTTGTTTACGCGTTTCAGACTGTTTTATGATGGATGCGCGCGAAAATATTTTTTTGTCTGTCTGTTTGTTTGTTTGTGGACAAATTTGTTCCCTTATAACTCGAGAACGGCTGGGTGTATCAACGTAAAATTTGGTACAGATATCCATCAGAGGCACGACACTAATCATTGATGTAACTCTTCTCCGTACCTCTCATAAAAGGGGGTCTACCCCCTTAAAATACATGCTGAAATAGGAGTAGAAGGACGAGACAAAGATCATTTTCAGCCCCTCAATGTGAGAGACAAAACTCGAAATCCACATTTTAAGGCCCTAAAACCAACCATTTTTGAGATATTTCCAGAAAACTAATTTCATTTAATAAACTAATGAACGAATACAAGCCGGTAACCATGGCAACAGATTCTCAGAGGTCCATCTATTGCTGTAAGACGCAATGCAATTCCATTAATTACATTGGTGTGAAAGTTCGCAAACGGCTAGAAGGTTATCATGGAACCAAATTAAGCTGTAAAATTCATCAATACGTATAATGCGCATAAGGGGGTCAAGGGGTACACTAGAATTTTTTCACGCGATTTACACCTGCGGGTGTGGTACGGCAGGTCTATTATATTCCTATCCCCATATTATATTATTATCATTAGTATTATATTATGGCGTACAACGAGGAGACAAAGCCCCTCGGTGCCAGAAACAAAACTTGGGGGCCTCGAAAACTACATTATAAGGCTCTAAAACCAACAGTATCTGAAATATTCCCAGAAAACTAATTTAATTTAATTTAATTTAACAAACTAATGAAGGAATGGAAATCGGTAACCAAGACAACTTTATCTCAAGGGGTGGCATCCTACTTTCCATCTATTTCTGTAAGAAGCAATGTCACTACATTTATACCTTGCCACGGTGGGTGAGTGGATAGCGTGTCGGTCTACTAACCCCAAGATTGCAGGTTCACTCCTGGCCGTGGTACAGGCCGGACGTTTGTTTTAGACGAGTGAAAAATCTTAATGGAAGCCTGGAGGCGAATTACTACAGTACCTGTGTTGTTATCAGCTGCCCCAAGCGCTCCGATGATTGATAAAGCTGTTTCACACTATTGCTGAAGTATAGTCACTGGCAAATATAATGACGTTCTGTTCGTAACTACGTAACGTGTACTTCCGTGTCACACAATACTTCGACGTGGACTGCACTGTCTGCTCAAGTCTGGAATTCCATTACATCAGATCGGTGGTGACAAATGTGAAGTGATAGGGTGAGAGAGTGACTGTGTACAGGCTCTCCCACAGGCTTCAAGGTCAAGGGCAATCGTCTAAAACAAACGTGCGGCCAGTACGTGATTTTTGAAAGGCGGCAAAAGTACGACTCGCATGTCATACGATTTTGGCATGTCAAAGAACCCATTTGAATTCAGTAGGCCGTGTTCATAATGGCAAAATTAACCTCAGGAGTTTCCGCCAACACAAAGTTCCTCATTTCTCTACTAGAAAGCGCTATAGTGTTCAAGGAGCTTAGATATCTACCCTCCTTGACTTCCATAGTGATTCAAGGAACAACGAAATTTCGACATGCAAGCTTCCCTCTGGGTGTCAAATTACGAAGCTTGCACCCGGCACCCGAGGCCATACGATATTATTATTAGGCTACTCTATTTATTACATTTCTGTGAAAGTTTGCAAATGGCTATAAGGTTATCACGGAACCAACGTACAGTAGACTGTATAATTCGTCAATGCAATTAAGGGGGTCAAGGGGTAACCTAGAATTTTTTCATGCAATTTCACGTGCGACATATAGTACAGAAAGTCTATTATATCTACAAACAGCAACATTATTTTCAAAAATTCCTGAATTGAATCAGCATTTTTTGCGGCTTTTAGGAATTTGGGCCATTTGAGGCTAAATAACCTGAATTTTCATGCACCACAAGCCTTTATAATTTATGAAAGAGATCTGCCTGTGTATGGGGACCTAACACAACGTAGAGGGTCATTTTTTATGTGAGGTGTATTGCGTTTCGTCTACAAGGTTTTCAAATCTATTTCACGTCAGGAAGTACACGTTAGGTGAATTTAGTTTGAGAGCACATTTTAACTAATCTTTTTTTTTTTTTTTTTGTCGACATACGGGTTCATCGTAGGGATGATTTTGTTTCATACGTATGGTAGATATACCCATATTTCGATATCTGGGTGATATGTTGTAGACAATAGAATTGTCTGTCTGTCTTTCTGTGTATCTTTATGTACGCCTATAAATCGTGTTCGGATGCTTGGTGCATCGTAAAATTACGTATGGTAAACATGAGTCAATAAAGCCTCCGTGGCTTAGGCGGCAGCACGCCGGCCTCTCACCGCTGGGTCCGTGGTTTAAATCCCGGTCACTCCATGTGAGATTTGTGCTGGACAGAGCGGAGGCAGACAGGTTTTCCTCCGGGTACTCTGGTTTTACCTGTCAATATTTCATTCCAGAAACACCCTCCACTATCATTTCATTTCATCTGTCATTCATTTAATCATTGCCCTAGGGAAGTGCGACAGGCTTCGGCAGCCGGCACTGTTCATATCCTCGCCGCTAGATGGGGGCTTCATTCATTCCATTTCTGACCCGGTCGGAGACTGGAAGCAGGCTGTGGATTTTCATTTCAAACATGAGTCAATACACCAAACTCCTCACCGTACTTTTCATACAGTAGAAGGGAGGATATAGGGAAAAACGTCTCAAAATACATGCTAAAATAGGCGAAATATAAAAATTATCCTAGAAGGACGATCAAAGCATATGTTGCGCTTCTCATTGTGAGACACAAAATTCGCGAGTCTATAAGGGGTCTCCGAAAACCACATTTTAAGGCCCTTAAATTAACAGTGTGTGTGATATTCCCAGAAAACTAACTTCGTTCTGAAAAACTTAGGAAGGAATGACAAACCGCTAACCATTGCAACAGTAGCTCAATTGATAATGTCTGGTGTTAATATATAACACCGATCGAAGAACGGGTATTTCTGCTAGTAGCTTAATAAATGAAATTAGTTGTCTGTGTATATCTAAAAAACTGTTGGTTTTAGGACCTTAAAATGTGGTTTTCGGGGCCCGTAGGGCTCTCGAGTTTTGTTTCTCACATTGAGACAATGAAAATGAGCTTAGCCTAGTTTTTCTACCCCCATTTCAGCATGCATTTCAAGGGCGTATGCCCTCTAGTATGGGCCGATAACCTAGATGTTAGGCCCCTTAAAACAACACTTATCATCATTATTATTATTACCTCTATTATGAGAGGTATGGAGAAGAGTTACATCAATGATTACTTTCGTGCCTCTGGTGGACTTCTGTACCAAATTTTATGTTGATCCACTCAGCGTTCTCGAGTGATGCGCGTGCAATGTTGTACACAGACAAACAGACAAAAAAATTGTTTTTGCGCGCAACTTTCATAAACCAGTCCGAAACGCATTAATAACTCAAACTTTCGTGGAAATTCAGAAAAAACAGACAAATTTTCATTTTTATATTTAGAGAGATTACATCAGACTAATTTACAGGAGCCCATACATGAGAGTGTTGCCAACATGATTCTATGTCTGCTGATAAGTTCCATCTTTAAATGCATGTAACTTCCATACTATCTATTGGATTTCAACCAAATTTGGTATGTGATTTGCACATCGGAACAGATATGAATATGCAATTTTCTAGACTGCAACTGTTGAAAAATGCTCTCTATACTTTTTCATCCTAATCTCAATATATCAGAAAGTATACAGGCTAACATTTCTAAACTTTTCATGCATATAGTACCTGCAAATGTAGATTAATTTTCAGTAACCGATCTACGACAGTGCTGCCAACATGATTCTACGCGTGCTGATAGTTTAAATGTTGAATCACATGTCACTTCCATACTAATAAATGAAGTTTTTTTTTCAAAATTGGCACACATATAGATCATAATATTTCAATTTAAGTTTGAGCGTCCAATTTATGGCAGTGTCGCCAACCTGATATTACGCATGCTGATAAATTCAATATTTATATACATGTAACGTGCATACTATCTATTGGACCTCAACCAAATTGTGCATGAGCATTGTGGACCTTAAGAGATGGAACTAAGAATATATTTAGAGTCGCCAGGTCTGCCAACTGTTGATATATGGTCCCTATAATTTGAAGAAAAGTAGGCTCTTTAGTTCGTTATGGAACTACCTGTTTTTATCTACATGGTATGGAAACTAGGCTAAAATAATAATGTCAAGATCATCTCACTTTCACATAACGAAATATGGTATCCGTGCCTCGTTTAGAGCTCTAGGGTGATTATATGCTAGTCTGTATGTTCATTCAGTTCGTATGTTACAAAATAAACACCTCTATATATAAGGTGCGTTCAAAAAGTAACGAGCCGGAGGCATAATTACAGAATCCAGTACCTCTATGTTAGAAGTATTGGCCCTGGCTGTTGACGCACTTGTCCCACTGTGACACGAGGCGGTGAATGGCTGTCTCAAAAAATTCCCTGGGCTGCGATGTGAACCCGTTCCGCACGTACAGCTGGACGCCGGCGTCCGAGGTGAATCGTTGGTCCAGCAGAGCCCTTTTCAGGGGACAAAACATGGCGTAATCACAGGGAGAGAGGTCTGGACTGTATGGAGGGTGGCTGAGAACCTCCCATTTGAATTTCTGCAGGAGTGCCGCGACTGTGTTGGCCGTATGAGGTCGTGCATTGTCGTGGAGCGACCACGGCGGCTATGGCGTTCACTGTCATTCGGCGGTCCTGGTTAATGAGTGCATCAACCAGCTGGACGTTGTCATTGGTAATGCAGGGGGGTGCCCCAGACCGGGCATCACCGGCTAATGACACCCGTCTTTCCCTGAAGCGCTTGTGCCACGCCTTGACCCTTGCAAAGGACATGCAGTGTTCACCCTACCCCTGTGACATTCGGCGATGAATGTCCGGTCCCCCTACTCCTTCCGCTGTCAGAAACCAAACAACACCTCTTTGCTCTTCGGTTGACGCCTCTATGTCACTGTTTGCAATGTGACTGACAGCGTTGGACGATTGATGCATGCTGCTGCTCGCTTTGTATCGTCACGTGACGTACACGCGTGCCCTCTAGCGACGAGTTGTGACTTTCCACGCTCTGGTCGGAACCACACCTCGTTACACACACCACGATTAGCCGATGTCGTCACCGGTTTGCGCATTCCAGCCTCCGGCTCATTAATTTTTGAACGCACCTTATATAATTGCAAAGTACAGTGAAGACCCTCCCTAATCCTATTGAATGGAGCCACGGATGTACCGCGTGACGGACCACTGTGTGTAGCCGCTTGTCGAGCAAGGCGCTGGCGCTAGCAGGAGTGGAGCGACCAACTAGTTTAACACTTTTACACTTTTTAACGTATTTAATAATCATATGGGGTACGAAACAGGCTACAGTACCACTAGTCTAAGCTCTCTGAACTAAGGTATCTTGCCAGCAGGGAATGTAATCAAGCTATGGCCGCATGCGGGGGCTTCTCGACGCGCTGTTGTACAACGGTAGATGCCACTTATCTGGCGCTTACTCAACGTTCCTCGCGGGGCCAAGAAAGCATCGGTGCTATAGCGAAGGCTCTCACTGTATAAAGATGTTGGACTACAATTAGGCATGAAATAAGGGTGAGTATTTAACCTGTACGATATCAAACAGAAGATTTAGAGTTCTTACGGAGGCTCTTCCTCTGTGCGGTGTTAGTTACCACACAATCTTGATGGGAACAGAAGGCAGGATTAAACAGCGCTCCATGTGCTACCGTATTTTCTACACCGCATGTGGTCTCCCGCTAAAGTTTAAAGAGGACGTACTGCAACCATTACCAGCTACCAACAAGGAAACATCGCAATCTAGTTGAAACTACTGCTTGTGTCAAATCTCTGTGAATTTGCGGGGTGAAGGGCAGAGGCAGAGAAGGAGCAGGCGAGAAGTGAGAAGCTTATCAACAGCCCGCCGCTTTACCTGGTATTCCCGTCTATTCCAATACTGCTAACATAGGATCTTTGCTCAAACCACTGTTGTTTTACGAACGAGTGATTGAGTCACCGATCTATGTATTTGGTTCTGTTACTACGCAAGGACTGGACTGGGAAGCCAGCTCATCCATCATCATAAACGTCAACGCTCCACATTCCTGTCAGGTCCACGGAGGTTAGACCCGAGCAGTATACATGCGAGGGCGAACCAAAAAGTAACTTACACTTCCCAGTTATGCCCCTTTATCAAACCACATACACATAGGCAACACGGTTATTACAACATACAATGTAAGTTCACTTATCCACATAGTCCCCAAAAGACTGTAAACATTTCTCCGAACAGGCAAGCAACTTTTCGATTCCGGATGCGTAGAAATCGCCTCCAGCGCTATGTAACTACCAGGATGCAGCTGCTTTCACCGGTTCAACGTTTGGCAATACGAGGCAGAGTTGATTGTCATGCCTTTCGGCATAAATTCCACGTGCACCACACCCTCCATGTCAAAGAACACTGTCGCCATCACCTTCCCTGTTGAAGGTTGGACCTTGGCCATTGTTCGTTGTGGTGATGTGGTGTGCAACCATTCCATCGATTTTCTCTTTGTTTCGCGGGTGGACGGTGAGGAGATGAAAGCAGCTGCATCCAGGTGGTTACCTAGCTCTGCAGGTGATTTCTACGCATCCGGAATTGAAGAGTTGGTTGTGCGTTCCGAGAAATGTTTACAGTCTCTTGCGGACTATGTAGAAAAGTGAACTTACATTGTATGTTGTCATAGCCGTGTTGCCTTATGAGTACTGTACAGGGTCTTTCATATAAAGTAAGAACGGCAAGCGGCAGTTTTGTTATTCGCTGCTGCGATGGCTTTGGCCGAGCATGTGGCGCTCCACGGCCCCCTGCTATAATCGTGCGTACAATCTGTATGAAATATTACCTCATAAAATATGCTGGAAGTGTCGTCCTTCCTGGGTTATAAAGGCATTGTATCTGGTAACCACTTTCTGGCTGACGCGAGTGAGTTCTGCCAATGTAATGTTTCTGATTTTTAATTTTATGCTTTTTATTGAGCACTCAGTCAGTAGGGTCAAACATATTTACAATTACGTGAATCAGAGCTAGTGAAGGTGGCACTTCATCAGGAAATTGCTGAACAAATGCATCACCTACCCACCAAGCCGACTCGTACTTAAAATAAGTTTTACATACAAAAATACGATGTTGTAGTGATAACTGTCTCATGTTAACATCTAAGGATCAGACTGGCGACTGAACACCTGCACGTTTATTGCAAGGTAGAGTACAGTATATACTATGCGCGCGCTTTCAATACTACAGCCGAGGGCCGTGACACGCCACAAGCTCGGCAAAGGCCACTGCAGCAGCGGATAACAAGGCCGCCGCTCACCGTTCTTACTTTATAAGAAATACCCTGTATGTGGTTTAATAACGGGCCATAACTGGGAAATGTAACTTACTTTTTGATCCGCCATCGTAAATGTTGACCAGATAATAAGGAAGGCACATATGATGGCAATTTTCCTCCAAATTCGTGTTAGCCATCCCTAGAGAGAGTGGTGTGGTACAGTTACACCTAGTCTGAACACATTCTTTGTTAACCTGTAGCTTGAATGGTAAAAAACGTCACGCTGCATACACCCATGGGACCCAGTGGCTTTAGTGTAAATTAATGTTCTAACATACTAATCAGTCGTATCAGTTTTTGAAAACATTTTGTAATATCACGAGTTATAACTTATTATCTTGCATGAAAATATGAATTTCATTCTATTGCCATACTGAAGTTTCACTTTACTTTCTTTCCCATAATATCAGATTTTACAAATTTTCATATGGTAGTTGATACGCAGTAAGAATCCTAACGCACAACTTTTTGATCCCTCCTCGTATTTGTGTTTAAAGTCACTTTTTAATAACTTTATGTTTTTAATCCCATAAGCGGCTGTGTTGTTGTTGGTGTATTCTTTGAATACACGGTACGAGAGTATAAAGTCTATTGCTCTTTGCATGTTCATTTCTTCCTTCCTCTTTGTCAAACACCAACAGTGATCTTCTGTTTTCTCCTTGATAGGCAAATCTCTTATGTCTTCATAAGTCTGTTCTAGATATATAACTTCTGTGACCCACCTAGCGTCATCTCGCAGCGAATCTCTGAAGCTCCTCAATTCTTCCTGGTGCTAGAGGACTTACTTATCCATTTGGCCACCAGATCCTGTTACCATCGCCAGCTATTTTCTCCTTGAGCAAGAGGACTACGTCTACTGTTTCACTCACCATGCTGCGCTAGTATCGCCTGTTATCAACTCTTTGAAGACCAGCTCAGCAAGAGATCATTTTTTTGTTGTAACATTGGCAATGTTTATATGTTCTCCTTTTGTCTCCTACCCCCCACTCTTTTCCCCTTCCTTGGACCCTCCGTGCTCCGTTGAGCAGGTCTCACTTCTCAGTCGGCAGTTGACTCGATCAGTTAAAGCTCCTCTCGAGCTAGCCTCCTCAAACCAAGAGGCACACACTCTTCTACGCCATGTTGGCAAAGTAGTTATCGTCATCCAACGGAACTTCGCCTTCAACATGAAATCAAGATAAGTACCATTTTAAAAGTTTTAACCTCATCTTCATGGTTTTAACTTCCACGTGCTTTTAATGATATTTTATAGACAGTGTGAAATTATTTACTTTGGGGCAAAAATCATTCTTCGTGGGATTTGCCATGTTGAGCTTTTGCTTGTATAAGCCAACTTTACTAAAAAAGAGCTTTCTTAAGCTGTTCAAATGAGAAATCCTCTCACTACGTGGGATATTACCTAATACCCGCTGTCTATAATTCATTAAGCTAGTTCCTCCGTTGGCTTTTCTCAACCCCATTTTTCCATTAAGGTCGTTCTGGAACCTTCGAGATCTTGTACTCTATCTGCGAGTCTTGCCGTCAGGTATTTTTCACTCACTTGTGACAATAATATTTAAAATGAGGAATCTTCCTTACAAATTGTTGCAATAGCGAACTTTCTTCCTCCGTTGGAACATTCTATGGCGCATTTAATTGTAAATCACAACTTTTTCAAGAAATAGACTCTCACCTATATAGTGCAATCAGTGATTTCCATAATTGCAATAACTTTCTTTCTCATAAACTTTAGTGTTTCTATAGTGAACTTTGCATCCAATTTTATAGACTACAGTGATAACCAGTGCTTGCTCCACGTTTCTACCGCGTCGCGATCGTCCGTTTACATTAAATACGGCCATGAACATTGATCCTATATCCCAATGATCTTTCCTCAACCTTCTACTAACCACCAACATTAATTCTGTATAAATATAAGAAGTTGTAGGAACTTCTATCTTATTTTTCATGTTTTTATTATTGTTATTTTCGAAGTTGTCACTTTCTCTAGAACATTCTCTCAAGAATTTCTTAAGGTACACTTGTTGTACTCCAATTCACGTTCAAACTTTAATTGCTTCATTGTTTATTTGTTTAAATCTTATAAAGATTTTAGAAACATGTAAGGTTTGAAACCTTGTAAATTGTCAATTGCCTGGAGCAAACGTTTAATGTTGAGAGGTCTGCGACCCCATTTGTTAAACAATTTAAATGAACTATGTTTGTCAAAATTATATTACATGCTTGTTAATTTCCTCAAACTTCTTTGCATTGTTTAATAAATTAAATATTTGTTTTTGGATTCATCATTTCTCTGATACTACAGTTAGGCAAGATCCTGGCTTTCCTAGCTCTTCCTAGGTTTATGCCCTCGTTCATACTCAATAAAGCTTTTACTATTTGTCTTGCCAGACCATCACCCTCCCCTATAGTACTTTTATGCATGCTTGGGAGGAAACACACTAAAGCCTTTCTTTGGCAAACCGCCCAAGTCTTAGCTGCGGTCCCAGTCAGCTTCGACCAAGCTCGTACCCACTTTAGGTATCCGAGAAAGGATTTGCGGTGGCAACCGCTTCTAAATGTATTGAAAGTCAAATTCATAACTTTTGTGGGACTCTCCTCCTATTAGCCTACTTTCGATTTTTGCAAAAAATGAAAGTAGACTTATGAGATCAACACAGGGCGAAAAAAAGTGTGTCTGTCTGTGTGTGTGTATGTGTGTGTGTGAGTCTGTGTGTGTGTGTGTCTGTGTGTCTGTGTGTGTGTGAGTGTGTGTACTCTGAATGTCTGTCCCCCCCCTATCAATTCGAACACGGTGAATGCGAATTGAACGAAATTTGGTACAAAGGTAGCACTAGCAAAGGACACCTCAGTGTCATGTTTTATATCGCCGCCATCTTGACGGAAACGTAATGGCGGCCACACAAATGTTCAAAGCTTAAATCAAATTACGACTAACCTAATCATCCGATCTCTACCAAATTTTGCAACAACATACCTTTATGGGGGAAGCATCCTTTGACCAAACTAATAGGTCATCAGCGTAATAGTTTGCGGATGGCGGCCATCTTTGTGTGAAAATCGATTCCCCCTATTAATTCAAACACGGTGCAACCGAATGGAACGAAATTTGGTACAGAGGTAGTACTAACAAAAGGCACCTCAGTGTCATGTTTTATATCGCCGCCATCTTGACAGAAACGTAATGGCGGCCACACAAATGTTCAAAGCTTAAGTTAAATGACGACTAACATAACCATCCGATCTCTACCAAACGTTGCAACAACATTCCTTTATGGAGGGAGCATCCTTTGACCAATCTAATAGGTTATTAGCCTAATAGTTTGCGGGTGGCGGCCATCTTTATGTCAAAATTGATTCCCCCTATTAATTCGAACACGGTGGAACCGAATGAACGAAATTTGGTACAGAGGTAGCACTAGCAAAGGGCACCTCAGTGTCATGTTTTATATCGCCGCCATCTTGACAGAAACGTAATGGCGGCCACACAAATGTTCAAAGTTTAAGTTAAATTACGACTAACTTAACCATCCGATCTCTACCAAACTTTGCAACAACATTCCTTTATGGAGGGAGCATCCTTTGACCAATCTAATAGGTTATTAGCCTAATAGTTTGCGGGTGGCGGCCATCTTTATGTCAAAATTGATTCCCCCTATTAATTCGAACACGGTGGAACCGAATGGAACGAAATTTTGTACAGAGGTAGCACTAGCAAAGGGCACCTCAGTGTCATGTTTTATATCGCTGCCATCTTGACTGAAACGTAATGGCGGCCACACGAATGTTCAAAGCTGAAATCAAATTACGATTAACCTAATAATCCGATCTCTACCAAATTTAGCAACAACATACCTTTATGGAGGGAGCATCCTTTGACCAAACTAATAGGTCATCAGCCTAATATTTTGCGGATGGCGGCCATCTTTGTGTGAAAATCGATTCCCCTTATCAATTCGAACACGGTGAAACCGAATGGAACGAAATTTGGTACAGAGGTAGCACTAGCAAAGGGCGCCTCAGTGTCATGTTTTATATCACCGCTATCTTGACGGAAACGTAACTGCGGCCACCCAAATGTTAAAAGCTAAAATGTAATTACGACCAACCTAATAATCTAGTCTCTACCAAATTTTGCAACACCATATCTTTATGTGGGAAACATATTCAGACCAAACTGCAAGAACATCAGCCCAATAGTTTGCAGATGGTGGCCAAGTATGTGTGCAAATCGATTCCCCCTATCAATTCAAACACGGTGAAACCGAATTGAACGAAATTTGGTACAGAGGTAGCACTAGCAAAGGACACCTCAATGTCATGTTTTATATCCCTATAGCACGTTGTATTTCAACAAGCTACTACAACCAACATTCAATCAAACTCCTTGAAAAGGACAAAGAGTTATAACAATACCCATGCATTTAGGAGAAAGTAGGCTATATGTTCTTTACTGAACATCTTGTTTTTCTATCCTTTTTCTCCAATGCAAAACCTACTTCCTTTTCTTAATCATCTTCCCTTGGTGGGTGGGTTATTCCTCAGCCAATAAACTACCCAGTTGTAGTGTCGGTTGATGGCGCTTGGCAATATCTCGCGAACCAAGAATAATCGGGGGAAGTCGTTCGACGGTTTAAACGAAAGGGAATTATAAAATGACCTGTCCTAGGAAAAGGTGGCGTTACACAAATACGAGGAAGAATCAAAAAGTTGTGCGTTAGGATTCTTACTCCCTGTCTACTTATGTTCTATCTCAAAAGTGTAATATAAATATTTTACAGGGATGTGTAAGGTGGAAATAATCTCTGTAACAGTCAGATAATTGAAGCAAACAATTATGAGATCAAAACTTTGAAGAAGGAAAATATGAATATTTCTATCATCAAAAAGGAGATTTCGAATGTTAATTTGTGCAGATCGTTACAAAATTCTTTCATAATTCAGCATATTTCAAGCACATACAAAAAAGTTACTTTCCTTACACACTTGGGAAACAAACGCTGCAATTACGCACAGAAGGAAACCACGGGGTGTCCACACCTGTCAATGTCAGGTTGAGGACTGATAGAAAGGGGAGTACATAGAAGCCAAGTGCATTGCGACCAACATATGAAAAACTATTTACAAAAGCAAACACGATGTACGTATGCCTTTATCAATATAAAACTCTTGCAGGATTCTACCTCTTCACCAAGTTTCCGCAATTGCCATCATGAATGTAAAAAAAATCAACAACACAGGTTCCAATTGTGTGATAATCATGCAAAATCCTTACTCAGCTGGTAGCACAAGTCCCGTGAATTCACGTATTCAAGATGGTGACGATGCGTATTATTAAAACTTAAAAAGCGACATACTAGGATTAAATTGGACAAACAACTCAAAATGTTGTGAAACAGAAGTTGTATATAATAAACTTCACTTGCACATGTCACAAGGTTACCACATCTAATATTACCACAACTACCACCGATATTGGCCATCTAATAAATGGTTAATGTTTTTTAATTTCAAAACTTGGTGAAAGAGAGGAATCCTCCAAGAGTTTTACATTGATGATGGCATTCGTTCATAAACTTCATAGGTTCATGATGGAAGTTTTGAGCAATTTGGAAACTTTAAAATCAACTGAACTGTGCAATTATCAGGGAACTTAGTAAAAGACAAATCTGATATAAGAGACATCGGTTACACAGCACTCTCTGCCATCTTGAATGTAAATAAAATAAACAAGATGTTCATTTAAGAATATATAGCCTATTTTCTCCTTAATGCATGGGTATTGTTATAACTCTTTGTCCTTTTCAAGGAGAATAATTGAATTTTGGTTGTAGTAGCTTGTTGAAATACAACGTACTATACGGATATTAAACATGAATATGAGGTGCCCTTTGCTAGTGCTACCTCTGTACCAAATTTCGTTCAATTCGGTTTCACCGTGTTTGAATTGATAGGGGGAATCGATTTGCACACATACATGGCCACCATCTGCAAACTATTAGGCTAATGACCTTGTAGTTTAGTCAAAAGACGGTCGTCACATAAATATATATGTTGTTGAAAAATTTGGTGGAGATCGGATGATTACGTTAGTCGTAATTTGATTTAAGCTTTGAACATTTGGGTGGCCGCCATTACGTTTCCGTCAAGAAGGCGGCGATATAAAACATTACACTGAGGTGCTCTTTGCTAGTTCTATCTCTGTACCAAATTTAGTTCAATTCGGTTTCACCGTGTTCGAATTGATAGAGGGGGGGACAGACATTCAGAGCACACACACTTACACACACACTCACACAGACACACACAGACAGACACACAATTTTTGGCTCTGTGTAGATCTCATAAGTCTACTTTCAATTTTTGCAAAAATCGCAAGTAGGCTAAAAACACAAGATGCAATTGGGTGATAATGAAGAAAATATACGATAGTTTATGACAGACTCAACATTCATTGAAATTTTAATTTATGATTTAGACTCTCCTTCATTACTAAAAATTAAATACGCAACTGACGAATTCACTTGAAATTATCACAAAATTCTGATACAGGGTAATTCATATGAGACCTCAGTTGCCATTCATATGATTTCGTAGACTTTCAATTGAACCCTTGAATACAGTAATTGCAAATCTTTAAATGTATTGTTCATTCGTGTTGTGAAATGTGTTGGTAATATGGTTATGTGGGGTTATAATGACTACGGACCTTCTATCTATAATGGACACTCTGCCATTAGCAAACTTAGTTGGATACTCCTTGAGCGAATATGTAATTTGTCAGGCTTTGGTGACGCTCTGACAATATTACATTGGATGGTTCTCTCCTCTTGAAGGTTTATTAATTCATGTGTGCTCCCTACTTCACTTTTAATTAATCTCTGTAAGCCTGAACTCCATGATTCATTTTGCAAGCCGACCATCAAACTGATGACCTTAATTTTTAGTTCTCTAATACGGGATGCTTGTCTTATACTTGGAACCTGGAACAGTTCTTACAGTTGGGTCTTTGAAATACAATTCCCCACTATTGCTTTATGAATTACTATTAAGACCCAACTGTAAGACCAAGTCGTTTTTTCCTTAGGGACGCCTACGGTATTTATTATTATCGACAAAACTTTTTTTTAAAGATGTGCCATTGCCCGCTCTTGCGAATAGAGGTTGAAAAATAGAATCCCTATAAATAATATTATTCTCACGTGCTACGGACTTTCATAAATTAAATTGACCACCTCGTGGTGTAGCGGATAGCGTTCTTGGCTGTCGCCCCGGAGGTCCGGGTTCGATTCACGGCTCTGTCAAGAAATTTAGTTCTGGTCTGAGGGCTGGAACGGGCTGAGGAAAAACTGAGAAGAGGTAATTGACCAGACCATCCCTAGACCATTTTCGATTCCCATGTCAGCCATCTTGAAAGTGGTTTTCCATCGTTTCCCACTTCTACTGCAGGGAAATGCCGGGATGGTTCGTAGCTTAAAAACACGGCTATCTGCTTCCCAATCCTCACCTCAATGACAAATACACACACTAATTCAGCCACCACAATAACACAGGTTAGCAGACAAAAAATACACACCAAAGTAACCGGAGCTGAAAGACCATGATGTCCAAGCTCCTAAAATTAAAGAACAATAACAAATAACTACTCTCACCTGTGCTGTTTTAGGTTTCGCGCCCGTATTAAAAACGTACAATTATTTAGCCCTCTCTCAAGACAGCCCGAATGAATTTAGAGATGATAAATGGCGGCTTCTATGCCCAAGATTGCGGGTTCAAACCTAGCTGAAGTCGTCGGATTTTTCAAGAGCGTTAAAAATCCCTCCATATGCCTTCCTTCGGAGGGTAAGTAAAGCCGGCGGGCCCATGTCATAGAGTTATGGCATGTAAAAGAACCTTCCACTAACTACACTTGTGCGAAGCAAACATTTGTAGGTTAGATATGATTAACGCTCTAAGTTCCAACGTTCGCCGACAGGTGATGGTTGCGGTGGCATCAAGTGGCCAAGTTCACAGCTAGGTGTTGTTGACGGTAGCATTTGGTAGCAATGGTAGGAACTATTTGAAATTGATCGCCTGCAGTTCTTACCTGAATTACAGATAACACACACTAATACAGCCATCGCAATTAACACCGGTTATCAGAACAGATTCTACTCACACCCAAAGTACACGGATCTTCATGACAGCGTTGTCGCAGCCCCTAAACTGAAGAACCAACCAGAGATGATAACAATATTATCTTCCTTGCGATTTAACCAACGTGTATGCTATGTAACGTTTCAGCGCGATTGGGAGATTCACATTCGCGATGTTCTCTTGTAAGACCCGCTCAGGCAGTGGGGACAGCTAGGAATCGAGCATTAAAGTGTCACCCAAAGTCTGTGAGTTAGAGAGGGCGGCCCTAGGAAGTGAACGTTGCTGAAAGAAAATCAATTTTGTGCAAGAGTTTGCCCAAGGCGCGGTCGTTTGTGAGTCAACAGCGGTCACCGAGAGCTCTCCAATCGTGAAAAGATTTTATCCATCCATTAGTTTGTGCTTCTTTAATGGATAGCACGACAGTACATCGTGAGACAGTGCGTTAGTAAACACAGTTTAGTCTGTGCATTGAGGCAAGTCGAGACCAAATTCGCACCCGTGAAAAACAAATTTTTGGCATGTGCACTCTATTCGTTTCCCTGTTCTTCTCCCACCTCAAGCCACCCACATACGAACCCAACGCAATTTCCCATAGAAATACGTTTTGTGTTGACTATTATTTTAATGATAATAACCATCATTTATCTGTGCCAATCATTTAACGTGCAACAGTTCATAATAATCTCAAATCCCATTGTTGGCAGTGAATTCAGTATTAACGTTAATTAAATATTAAAACTACACCGCAACGTAGCAGAAGGGGTCAAGTTGCGAAGGTTCGAACCCCGGCACTGACAACTGCTATCCTAAGTGCGGTTTTCTCCCGGTTTTCCCATACTCCATCCAGGCAAATGCCGGGATAGTACCTTATTTCAAGTCGCAGACCTACCCCTTGGGGCACTTACTACGTTACATCCTTGTCCCTAACAAAGCTTCACACACTGCTTCATGCTTCATTCAAACACAGATTATATTAGACAAATTCAACCAGTACACCGGGCTGATGACCAAGGTGTTCCGAGCCTCCCAAATGAATTACTGTAACACAGCAACACCAACTAATATTGAGACTAAGCTGTATTTGTGCACTGGTACAACTTACTTTAGTTAGTTAGTTAGTTAGTTATTGTTGCTTTGAGGGGCGGAGCATCGAGGTGATTTGCCCCATGGTACACTTCATTGCTCATTTACAAAACAATGTGGTCCACCTCTTGGTGTAGCGGATGGCACTCTTGGCTATCACCCTGGAGGTTCAGGTTCGATTCCCTGCTCTGCCAAGTCATTTATTTCTGGTCTGAGGGCTGGAACGGGGCACACTCAGCCTCATGATGCAAATCTGAGATGCGGTGGGTTCAATTCCCACCTCATCCTCCTGGAAGTGGTGTTCCGTGGTTTCGCACTTCTTTTCCAGTCAAATGCCAGGATGGTTCCTAATTTAAGGCCATGCCGCCTGCTTACCAATCCTCACCTTAATTACTGATACACACACTAATACAGCCATCACAATAACACAGGTTATCAGACACATATTCACACTCACCCAAGCACACGGAGTCGAAGCCCTTCGAAACGAAACAACGAAACAATGTATATTTTACTGAGTTATCATCCCTTGAAGGCGCGGGGGAGAAAGGATATACTGTAATATCTTCATATAAGCAAAAACTAGAACTATACAAATGGCAACACTGCGGCACCACTGCTTTGGCCAATGCGGTAATGTCGAAATAATAATAATTAAGAAAACAACATCATTGTGGTACCAGCAAGTTAAACAAGATCTTAATCCGTTATACAAGACAAGCAAACTCTCCGGAAAATTTTAAAAGAAGACCCTCAGATTAAACTAAAGAAAGGGCAAAGAACAAAGAGGTCAGAAGCAGCTAAACAACTACAAAGTCAGAAAATGAAGGACATATGGGCTAGGAAGAAGACTCTTAAGAACGTGAAACCAATCCCATCTCATCAAGCTGAAAACTATTTTGGTTAAACTAAGTAGTCCATAGTTGGCTCATTCGAAGTAAGAAAGAAAGAAGGGAAAAAAGAAGAAGAAATGGTGTCAACTGCCGTGGCTTTGATCTTTAGAGTTGAATCCATTGAAGCGTTCTGCTCTCCAATATCAAAGTTCATTCAACATTGACATCTATCAGTGAGAAACAGAGCTCTACAGGATGACCTCTGGCTGAGAATTAATTAATTTTGGTTTTTAATCATCAAATGCTATACGAGACATCTTTTACGAGCTAACATCCGACGATTCGGGGTGCTCCCATTCGAAAATCCTACTTCTTCGGCCGGGAATCTAACCGGTAAACTTCGGATCATTATGCGGACAAACTTCCACTGACCCATCGTTGAAGCTAATAGAATAGTATTGGCGTATTAACCAAAGTCAATTAAGTAGAATTTTCCTGTTTCTTATTCAAAATATTTATCGCTTAATGTATCTTTTCCTTTCAAAAGAAAAACAAGATTTTCAGTAAAGAACATGTGGCCTACTCTCTCGTAAATGTTTAAATGTTTGTCCTTATCAAGGAGTATAATATTAATGAACTAGCAACCCGCCGCGGCTTCGCCCGGAAACTAGAGCATCATTTATATAATTTATGGAGGAATCATAATTCATTGCAGAATTCTCCTTATCGGACCACAAATCCATGAACATTTCTTCCCTGTGTCATAGGAACTTTAGGGATGACTCCCTTTGTCTTTGTGAATTCTTTCTCTCTTTCTCTTGAGACAATCAAGAAATCATTTGTTGCTCGGTTTCATTGTTACGTGACCGGGTGAGTTAGCCGTGGTCGTTACGGCGTGACTGCTGGCAGTCGCTCACATCCGGGAGGCGAGGACATTCGAATTCCCCCGCCGGCAACTTTGAAGATGGTCTTCTGTGGTTTCCCATCTTTCTTCCAGGCAAATGCCGGAGTTGGTCCTTAACTATAGGCCACAGCTGCTACCTCCCAACTCCTTGTCCTTACATTCCAACTTTCCTCCCCAACGGTAGTTGTAGCTCACCCCTTGGGTGTCCGTCTCGAAGCAGCTACAAAACTGACGAGCCGAACATGTCCTCGGACACTCCCGGCACTAAAAGCCATACGCTAAAAAAAATGTTACGTGATAAGCTCACTTTTTCCGATTTCAATGAACTACGACCTACATCCGTCTTCCGTCTCGGCATGATGGGTTAAAATCACTGACTGGACTATTCATTATATTATCATGGAGACAGCATGTGCAACGAATTCTTGTCAGACAATTTAAGAATGGCGAGGTGCATGAAACACAAATCCCCCCTTCGTCCAATCTAAGCTTGACTGTGAATTCTACGGAACGAAAAGTTCACAGGCGAAGTAAAGAAAAGCCGAGTTGCACTTCCAGGGAAACTCCAAACACATCCACTCTTCTCTGAAGTCTTAACTCGACACGACTTGATAGTGTCTGGGGTGATAGGCTCGCTCGCTAGCTCGTAAACTGTCTAGAGGCTAGTAATTGAATGGAGATTGTTAGAAGAAATGAAAACGTAAAATCACTTATAGTGGGCGATGTATTGATCGGACTCTTTTGTAGAACTTGTCATGCTCAACAATTCATACACTCATAGTATACAGATATTTTTAATGGTTTGCCCAGCGTAAGCTTAAATAGCGCACGGACGCCAGTTTTTTTTATTTTTCGACTTTCTCACTGAAATCGTTACTGATTGGCTTCCTTTGATCATAAATAAATTACTTTCTACAAAAACCTTCCACGAGATATCTTTTATAGAATGGTGAAAACCGCATCAAAATCCATCCAGTGGTTCTCGAGATTACCCGTAACATACAAGAACCTGGGACTTTGTTTTATATTTTGTACGTAGAGATGTTCTTGTGATGAACGTTAAGTGCTGTACCATATATAAGACTCCCTGTTTGCTAAGTTTTGTTGTAATTCCACTTTGGAATCCAGGGGAATTGATTGGAACATTAGAAAAATACGCCCGTCCAACTTCTTGAATGTATGGAATAGTTTACCTTGCATCTTCTGCAGAGAAAGCTTTTTATGTTAGACTACATATTTGCTGCGTTTTGTCATTGTAACTGTAATAAATAGTGAAATGTCGATATTAATGTCTAATATATGCAAGGTGGCGACTACGTGCTATGTGCAGTGTGATAGATTTATATAACTGGTGCGCGCGAGGTAGTTTATCTGTTTCTCTACTCTTGCAAAATTTTGTATTAATTTCGCTGTTGGATCGTGAGTTATTGATTTTGAATCTTAAACAAGTAGTTCCGTGAAGAACTATACAGCCTATTTTCATATATCCTACTTATGTTAATTGCCTCTATCATAATACAAAATTTCAGTTTGTTTGCTGTAATAGATTCGTAGATACTGAGGCTGTGTCCCAAAGCTACATTTTCAGCCGTAGTGAACTAGATTGTCGACTAATATTCCGGATGTGACGTCACAAGTCGTGATCCAAAGGTGTAGCACATAGTAATCAAGTCTGTAGTAGCTAGTAAACGAAAGTGTATGCTAGATTGGTCGACTTGTCGACTTGTACAAGGAAGTTATAGAAAATGTAGGTTATCTTTGATTTTTGACTTGATTATTAATCCTCTTTGCTTGGGACTTTGCCTATACTCTGCCATCAACCGTCTTTCAACCCACGTGCTGTGTTGCTCTGTCTTGATCTTGATCTTGATTTAATTTCTTAGGTTAATTATGGACAGTTGTTCTGCTGAGAACTCTCTTCCGGTGGAAAGCAGACGTGGTGCGGAATTTAAATGTAAGTACAATCCCATATTCTTTTGTACACTATAATTTTTACATTTTTTAATACATGCTATCAGTTCTTTAACTTTTGCCTACAGACCTAGGTGGTATGTGATGCAATTATTTTAACTTATTTAACCCGTCACTACCACAGATGAAAAATATTTAATTAAAGACACACATGGGTGCAGGGGACCCGTTATTTTGTCATCAAGGGGACAGAATCTCTGCCATTGTCTACTATAACATTCAATAGAGCCTATTCCTTGCAGCAATGTGGACACATGGGCATAGTCACTTTTACCACACAGCAATGCTTTGCACTTATGCTTAAGACACGGACGGGTTTAGAGGACCCGATGACTTATTTATGGCAGACCGGGTAGAATAATTAATAATAATGTTATTGGTTTTACGTCCCTTTTAACTACCCTGGCTTTTAGAGACGCCGGGGTGCCGGAATTTTGCCCCGAAGGGGATCTTTAACGTGCCAGTAAATGTACTGACACGGCTCCCTCGCATTTGCGCACCCTCAAATGCCAGCTGACTGCGCCAGGTTTCGAACCTGAAACCTTGGGCTCAGCAAGCGAGAACGTTACCCCTAAGCCACGCAGCCAGACTGAATAATTAACCGAACGCAATGGCATATCGAGGCTAACTAAAGGGAATGGGGATACGCAGGCTGCCGACCGCTGAGACAGAGTATGAAAAAGACATTTTGTTCGGGTTCCCTGCACCCATGTGTGGCAGTTACGAGTTAACAGTTCTTTATAAAGCTTCACGTACCGACCAAGGACGTGTATCATAGCCTTTACTAACTAGTTATACCGGCCGCAGTGGCCGAGAGCGCTAAAGCGCTACCTCGTGCCTCGCTGGCATCGGGGGAGCGTGGGTTCGATTCCCACCTCTGCCGTCCTGAAAATGGTTTTCGTGGTTTCCCATTTTCACCACCAGACAAATGCCGGGACGGTTCCTTTCAATAGGTCCACGGCCGATTTCCTTCCAATATCACTTCCCTGACCCGTCCTGAAATGAAAAGTACATGGCCATTGGCTGCATTAATAAAATTATTATTACTGACTAGTTATCAAGTCGTATTCATTTCATTTTTGTTTCTTTTCAGGGTCAGAGGAGGCAAAATTGTCCTTCATAAAATTAAGGATTGGGCACTACGAGCTCTTCACAGGGAAGAGGGGCTCTGCGTCGGTGGGGTACTCCACAATAGTACAAAAAATGAATGCCGGCGGGAATATGTCGCCACCGATATCAAAAAAGATACTTGAAAGGAAGTGGGCGAATCTCACTGCAAAGTATCGGGTGATTAAATCCCCCCCTACGGGAACAGGCACCTCTACCACTTGACCATATTACAATATACAGTAATAGATGCATTTTTTTTCTGAACGCCACACCATCAATCCCCCTTTCGTTGTAGATTCATCAAGACCCTCATGTTCCAATCCTCCTCCTCCTCCTCCTCCTCCTCCTCCTCCTCACAGTCCCGATTTCTGTTATGTCACTCCTTCCCCGTCCACTTCCATTTATTTACCCCAATCACCAGCCGATCCAAGTACACCTGGACCATCCTCGCCCACTCCTACTAGGGCGCATCATACCCCTAGGCGCCTTGAAGGAACGAAAAGGAAGAGGGAGAGGAGTGAGGCAGATGAAGATCCTCTCCTTAAATATCTGAAGGAACAGGATGCTAGGGATCAGGAAAATACTCAGCGCCTGCTCTCTTTGCTTGAGAGGATTGTTGACAGGCAGTAGGCCTAGTTGTATTATAATAAATTTATTGTTGAATAAAAGTTTTTATGTTCGACCCTAACTATTATCTGTCAGAAAACTGTATCATAATGAGGCTCATTATAACACTATTTTTCATTATGAAACAGTTTCTCCCACCAATCAGAGCTCAAGAAACAGTTGTATGACCAATTAGATAAGGATACCTTCGCGCATGCGCTCAAAATCCAACATGTCTATATAAATTACCGAAATTGCACCGTCCATATGTTCGCGTAAATAAACTGGTGAATATGAGACAAGAAACGGCACTGTACGATAATATCCCCAAAATCAATTTCTACACAGCGCGTGGTTTTGAAACGACTTCGGTGACAGTTTTACTGAATACTGGAGCACAATCTGAACATATGGCATTGAAGAACACAGAGCGCATGCGTCGGTTGTCCAGAGAGCTTGGAAAACAGAGATATACTACCCACCGCAGCACCCGATCACAACATTCTAGTGACTGAACAGATATTTATGAATATTTATGTTAAAACATATAATAAAGTTATAATTATCGTCGAACATAAACAGTCGTATGCAACTCGCCTATAATGGTAATTAAGACACTCGTATGGAAATTATAAAACTCGCATACGCTTGTTTTATAAAAAATACTCGTGTCTTAATTATAGCCATTATAGGCTCGTTGCATAATGTACTATAATGGAACACATTTTTCTATGTTTTAGTACATGTTCCCAGTGTAATGCTCTTTAATTTGAGATCTTTTCGAGGTAGGTAGGTGATTTTGAACTTTACTTCTTGTTAAAGACACCATTTCTAGTTGTTCAACAAATTAAGTTTAAAATTTGTGTGTTCAGAGTAGGCCTCTGTTGTTCCTAAACGAAAGTATTAGAAATCTCCTGTTGGATAGGTGCAACCTTCCTTTTCAAGTCTACTTCCTCTTTCATAATTAAAGATCAGCTAAAAAGAGATCTTCCACGTGCGTCCATGATGATATCCAAAGAATAGTGTCGTTATTTTAAAACAGCTGATATCTTAAATTTGAACACTCCGATCTCGTCATGAAAGCGCAAAGAGCTTACAAGGAGTAGCAGATCACCGCCATCTTGAGTGATGGTTTGATACCAGCATGTAAGCCCAGTGCGTTTCAGATCACAAGTCTATGAAGGTGGCTGTGATCAAGCACACATGTCCCAAAGCTCCGTAGTGCGTAGTACCTAGTGAGTAGTAGCTAGCAGCTAGTCAATAGCAGACAACTTGAGCTTTGGGACACAGCCTGAGAACCGTCTAAATATTTCGGATGGTCGCCATGTTGGATTTTTATATATGTAGGTCATAGAGATATGTACTATTACATGAAGATTTTTGTGTATGTGTTTTATTCAAACTTCAATCGCATGGTTAGGGCACAAGAAGTAAAAACGAGACTTTAAAATTTCGCACAGCTGCCATCTTGTGGTTATGAAAACAATTGAAATAAATTAGATGCCAGTGGATTACAGCTTGTATAAGCATTTACCATACCAAGTTTTACTGCAATCAGATGGTTAAATCGCGAGAAACGTCCAGTGAAATATTTATATATATTTCGCGTCGCCGCTATTTTGGAGTTGTGCTCACCAGGTTATTGAAAGTCGCATAGCTGAACGTATGTTCATGGCCTCTATCAACATACAAAATTTCAGTTTGATTGCTATCATAGATTAGTAGATATTGTGTACCGTCTAAATATTTAAATATACTGTATATAAATATAATTATACCTATTTAAACATATGTTGGATTGTATTTTATGTATTTTATATGGACATTTCGTCTCGTTTATAATATTTTACAGTTTATATAGTGTTAATAGGTGCCTATTCATGGTGCATATTAAGTTATTGTGATAGCGAGGACTCACTTCGCAGTTTTTAGTAACGTTATAGTACACGGTCATTGTTCACTTACATAACCTCATGTTGGTAGGATATATTCTACAGTTGGATGTATGTACACTTCTCTCTGAATGATCACACTGAATAGTGTTTGAAAATGATATGCTTGATTTTAAGGCACCAAATCATAGTGAAATAACATGAATGTTAATAACAGCAAATAAGTGTATTGTTATATACGTAAATTGCATGAGCGGAGTACAGGTTATGATCAGCTGTGACTAAACCAATGAGATGAATTCATGAAGATATCTCATTTCGCCTTCTGTGAGTATTCCTATTAATATTCTTTCTGCCAGTGAATACAATGCAGAATAGAATGAATACTGAAGCATTATCAAATTCTCGGACGAAGACATTTAAGTTTACATGATACCGATAAATTGCTGTTAAGTAGTGTAACGACCTCTGTGGGTTGGGGGACCGAGCAGCCGCCGGTATAAGTGGCTCCCCTCTTTCGCAAATTGCAGATAGGGTCAGGGCACTCTTTTGTCCTTGGAGTGAGAAATCGCTCCTAAAGGTGGATGAACCAGCATGATTTGGTCAACAGCATAAGAATGGAGAAGGCAACGGGAAACCACTCCATTTAAGACCTTTATGTGTATCCCAAGAAAACCTATGATGAGTCCAAAGACAAATGTTAGTGAAGTTGGCAACTGCGAGATCACACCTCAAAGGAATTATGTCGGGCCCGGCAGGAGAGGAAATGGGGCCTCTCAGGTCGTTATCCGGAGAAATCCCTATTTTAAAATTGGAACATGGAATGTTCGAACTATGTTACAAGCTGGGAAACTGGAGAACTCGAAAAGAGAAATAGACCGACATAAATTAGATATTTTAGAATTAGCTGAAACACGTTGGAGAGAAGAAGGAGAGTTCACAAGCGGAGACTTTAAAGTCTTGCACTCCGGAAGTGAGAATGGTCAAGGCGGTGTAGGTTTGGTACTAAATGCTAACTCTTCAAGAGCCCTACTGGATGTTGAAGCTATTGGAAACAGAATTATCATAGCACGTTTTCTGGCAACACCCGTAAATTTAGTTGTGGTGCAGGTATATATGCCTACGTCCAGCAGTGATGATGGTGATGTCGAAGAAATGTATGAGAAGCTGGAAGAATTACTGCGTAAGACAAAGGCTAGCGAGAACACTATTATAATGGGAGACTGGAATGCAGTGATTGGTGAAGGAAAAGAAGGATTTGCAGTAGGAGGGTATGGTCTTGGTAGAAGAAATTCACGTGGTCAACGTCTTCTCAAATTCTGTGAACAAGAGAGGTTCGTTATAAGTAACACTTGGCTTACCTCACCAAAGAGGCGGAGATATACTTGGAAAAAGCCAGGTGATGATCAACGTTACCAGATTGACTATATTCTTGTCAAGGAAAGATATAAAAATCAAGTGAAGAAATCCATGGCATATCCGGGTGCTGACATCTGTTCTGATCATTCTCTACTAGTAATGAGTACGGCACTGAAATGTAAACGAGGGATTCAGGGAAAACCAACAAAGAAGTGGAATCTTGAAGCATTTAAAAGCGAGCGGACTAAAAGGCAATATCAGGAAGCCACTGATGACAACATACCATCATATGCAAACAACTCACAAACTGTTGATCATTTATGGTCAATAACCAAATTCTCCATCGAAAAGGCTGCTGAAGACTATGTGGGATTTGTGGAAAGAGTGAATCGCAAACCATGGATCACACAGGACATTCTCTTAAAGATGGATATAAGAAGAAAATTTAAAAACGACTCTTCAGAAGTAGGCAGAAATAACTACCGAATGCTAAAGAACCAGATTGATCGACTCTGACGGGAGAAGAAAATGGAGTGGTGGCAGTCAAAATGCGAAGAGATCGAATGTCTTCAAAAACAAGGAAGAACAGATTTAGCCTACTAAAAGATCAGGGAAACTACTAAGAAACAAAAAGGATTCCGCACTAGACAGTTCCGTGATACACATGGGAATCCTGTATCAGACCTGAATTACAAGAAGGAACACTGGAGGATGTATGTTGAAGATCTATACGCAGAACCAATTCCATTCGTTTTGCCAACACGTGGCGAGGAAGGCAGGTCAATTGTAGAAGATAGAATTATTCGAGTTCGATGAAGCTCTAAAATCAATATCCATGGGTAAAACACCAGGTATTGACAATGTACCTGCCGAACTAATCAAGAATAGTGGGGATAGTACACTTGAATGGATATTCAATTTGGTAGCAAGAATTTTCGAAGAAGGTAAATGGCCTCAGGAGTTTTACACCAGCATCATCATTCCAATCCAAAGAAGACTGTACCAGTTGAATGTAGTGACTATCGGACCATTAGTCTCATCCCTCATGCATCAAAGATACTTCTGCAGATTTTAAGGAAAAGGATGGAAATATACATCGAACAGTATCTAGACAACTCTCAATTTGGTTTTCGAAAGAATATGTCTACACATGATGCTATCGGGTCCTTGCGATGCCTTGGAGAAAAGATGTTAAGTGTAAACAGAAACCTTTACGTGTGCTTTGTGGACTTCGAAAAAGCATTTGATAAAGTCAGCTGGCACAAGCTGTTTCCTCTTCTGAATCAAATAGGTTGTCCCCATCGATTAATCAGATTAATATTTGATCTGTATATAAATCAAACTGCTATTGTTCGGCTTGGAAATGACGTATCAGAACCCGCTAAGATCCGCAAAGGTGTGCGACAAGGTTGTTTGCTGTCCCCTGGACTGTTCAATGCCTTCGCTGAAGCTATAACTAATTGGGCTCTAATATGGGAGTGAAAGTTGGTGGAAGACATATCCAGAATATTAAATTTGCTGATGATCTGGCATTACTTGCAGTAAATCCGCATACATTAACAAACATGTTGCAATGTTTAAATGATACAGCAACAGAATATGGAATGAAAATCAATTTTAAGAAGACCAAGATTCTGGTGATAAGTAAGCATCAACACGAACTAAATATTACCATAAATAAAGAACCAGTACAACAGGTCAGTCGTTTTAAATACCTTGGTCAGATCTTCACAGAAGACCTTCGATGTGAAGTTGAAATCAGGAGCCGTATAGCCATGGCCAAGCAGGCATCCCGTGAAAAGCATTCTCGAATTTGTCAACGCTCGATGTCCCTCAGCCTTAGAAAACAACTGGTGAAGACCTACATATGGCCAGTTGCAATGTACTGCAGTGAGACCTGGTCAATTAATAGAGGTGACATTAAACGACTAGAAGCGTTTGAGATGTGGTGTTGGCGCCGAATGGAAAAGATCAGCTGGGTAGAGAAAATGACCAACATAACGGTGCTGGATCGAATAAAGGAAAAACGGCAAATGATTCGCCAGATATATAGAAGGTGATCCACCTGGCTTGGCCACAGGTTACGACATGGTGGCCTGATGATCGACATTCTAGAAGGCAAAATACCCGGAAAACGCCCTCGCGGGAGGCCACGGAACACTTTCATGAGATCTTTCCTACATAGCTCTGGCCTACGAAATTATGAAAGGGTCAAAAGGACTGCACAAGACCGAACAACGTGGAAAAGACTCATTGTAAGGGCAGACCAGTCGCTTGACTGAAAAACATGATGATGATGATGGATTGAGATATACTTAGGCCATAGAGTTATGTACTAATAGATTACGATTTTTACGTAGGTTCATTATTCAAACGTCCATTTCGATCGCATGATTAATATACATTGTAATGCACTGGCATCCAATTTAGTTCAATTGTTTACATTACCTGAAGTTGGCGGTTGTGCGAAATATTTCACCGGCATTCTACATCTCTGAAACTATTACTGATATCTCCCTGAAATTTTGTACGGTGATAAAGGGTACTCCTTACAAGTTCAGCTATGAGACTTCCAGAAACCTGTAGAATGCAAAACGAACATGGCGGCCAAGCGAAGGTGAAACATTTGAATAGACTTTTCTCGCGATTTAACCATCTGAGCGGAGTGAAATATGATACAGTAAATGTTTATACACATTGTAATGTACTGGCATCTAATTTAGTTCAATTTTTCACATAAGCTCAAGATGGCGGCTGTGCGAAATTTTAAAATTAAGTTTTTAATTCTTGTGTTCTATTCATGCTATCAAATTCAACGTTTGCATAATGAACGTAACCAATAATCCTCATCTAATAGTATATAACTCTATGGCCTACATATATTAAAATCCAACATGCCGACCATCCGAAATATTTAGATGGTTCTCAATATGTATTAATCTATGACAGCAATCAAACTGAAATTTTGTATGCGTATAGGGGCTATAAACATAAGTTCACCTATGGGTCGTTCGATAACCTGGTGAGCACAAATCCAACATAGCGGTGACGCGAAATTTAAATATTCAATGGACGTTTCTCGCGATTTAACCATTCTAGCGCATTGAAATTTGGTACGGTAGATGCTTATATACATTTTAATCCACTGGCATCTAATTCATCTATATTATTTTCATAACCACAAGATGGCGGCTGAGCGAAATTTTAAAGTCTCGTTTTTATTTCTTGAGCCTTAACCATGCGATTGAAGTTTGAATAAAACACCTACACAATAATCTTCATGTAATAGTACATAACTCTAAGGACTGTAAAAATCCAACGTGGTAACCATCCGAAATATTTAGACGGTTCTCAATATCTACGAATCTATTACAGTAATCAAATGTATGTTGATAGAGGCAATTAGGCTAATATAAGTAGGATATATGAAAATAGGCTACTTTGTTCTTCACAGAACTACTTGCTTGAGTGTTGATGTACAGTGTACACTGCGGTCGAAGCATGGTGGTAGCTGGCCATGAGAAATTGAGGGACAGTCCAACATGTTAGGTAAGTTTAGTAGACCACTAGGGACTTGAAGTTTCTCATCAATTCGGTTCTAACCCTCCAGAGAAGTTGAAGGGCCTAGTCGAGTGTCTGTAGAGTTCAGTGTTTGCCAGACATGTTTAATTGCCCATAAATTCAGAATCAAGTTGCCTATTCCCAGTTTGTTTACTGCTAACACATTCTGCCTTCTAGATATTCACCAGTAAGACACTTTGAAATTCGTGTACTAATACAGCAAAATAACCAGTGATAGACGAAGCAAAAAAGTAGGTTGGCTCGGGCAAGGAAAGCATTTCTACAGAAACGAAATTTGTTGACATCAAATATAAATTTACGTATTAGGAAGTCCTTGTTGAAAGCCTTTGTCTAGAGCGTAACGCTGTATTGAAGTGAAACTTGGACTGTTGGTGCAGCAGGAAAGAGGAGAATAGGAACATTTGAAATGTGGTGTTACAGGAGAATGATGAAGATAGATGGAGTAACAAATGAAGAGTTATTATGAAGAGTGGGAGAGGAGAGACTTTTCTGGTGACTGCTAATAAAGAGAATAGATAGGTTGGTTGGACACGTACTAGGACACCCAGGAATAGGAAACTTAGTTATGGAACGAAGGGTCGAGGACAAGAACTGTAGGGGTAGACCAAGGTTGGAATATGTTTAACAGATTGCATCGGATGTAAGGTGTGGTAGCTGTGTAGATATAAAACGATTAGCTCAGGAGAGGGAGGCATGAAGGGCTGCATCAAACCACTCAAAATACTGAAGACTCAAATAACAACAATACAGCAAGCCAATTGTGTAATAGTCAGTTGTCTACAGTCATGTACACAATTAACATAGAACTGGCATTTATTTTCTAACAAAAACAAGTCTTACATGGCTGAGTACGTACTGAGATACCTGTTCTAAAGGATTTGTTTCGATCCTTGCTCTGTCCTAGCATCAATTACAAACATCATTGACATTCGGAGTCAATACGAGCCCAGAGAAAGACTGATTTTTTCACTGACAGATTAATACTCGCGGTTCCGTGAAGAACTAACATAGCCCATTTCCACGTTTTCTACTGATCATTTCCATCTCAAAACTCGCCCTTTAATGAAATAGAGTTTCAATCTGAGGGACAAAACAACTTACCGATTATAATCTACATTATGTTGCGTAAGAATTGCAAACTCATAAATACTTTAGCACCCAATCTACAATTAACGTTTGCAACATTCAAAGAAATAGATCAGTAAATGAGGCTCTTCTCATTTCGCGCTACTCCTAATTTCGCAACAACATCCTGCATTATTGGTACGAAGTTGGGAACAGTAATTTCAAGCAGTCCAACGATCTTACAACACTTGGTAACATTTCTGCTGTTATAACGTCGCTGTTTGATGGTACTGACGAGGAATTTCAGTACCGTACCAAGAACTTTTGTCTTTGCTTGTAGAAACAAATTTTCTGCGAAATTAGGCAAGTTTCGTTCATGGTGCTAGTATACCAACTTTCATTGCGATAAGAGCTATAGACAACAAATAAGCGTTTAATTTATGATAACACGAACAGCAGCTATTCTAGGATATTATGTGCTAGGTTGTTTCACTTCTTGTATGTTTCAGCAAGGTCGGGAACTTCACACTCGCAAGGTTTCCTGATTAGACTCAGGGACGCCACACAAGCTGAGCGTTAGTGAAGTTATCAATGTTAACCAAAACCGGTTCAATTAATACTTGGCCTAAGACACCACTGACCATACTGATACAGCCATAAACATGATAGCTTGAAAATTGAATATTGCAACAACTTCATTATAGCCCCACCACTGATTACAACGTTACCACACTAACATTCACTAGCTCATTATCCGCTCAGATGGGTACAGTACATGGCGCTGGTAATTCAGTTCCGAGATAAGCTGCAAGCGTTAGTTTGTGGAAAGTTTCGCCAAGTGTGAACTGGTGCTTCAGTTTCCCTCCTAAGTAATATTATCGTCGTTGAATTTGGTACCAATCAGAAGACCCATATTACCCAAACCCGGTTCAGAGAACGTAATCAGTCTGAAAGTTTTACTTCTGCTGGTCTTGTTTCCTTAAATTGGGGATGGAGGAGAAACCAAAATGAAAAAAAAAATGTTGGTCATTTCAACACTCGAATTGCAAGTTCTCTCGCAAATACAATACGATTACATTACAGTATACATCATCTACAGCCTCCATAAATGATTCCTTCGTAGGTGGGATGCTGCAGCAAGTCTGCAGATCAGAGGTTTGAATCCCGGCGTTGACAGCGGCGTGTAGTTTCCCCCAAGTTTTCTCACACTTTCCCCAAGCAAATGCTGGGATAGTACCATGTTTCAAGTCCCGGGACACCTAATCTATTCCCGAACCTAATAACTAAAGTCGCACACACTACTACCGTCAAAACAGAAACACAAATCATTAGAAAGAATTGAACACACATCTAATTACAAAGGGCTGATGATCAAAGTTGCTTCAAGCCCCTAATACAAATTAACAACAACAAGATAGTTTGAGAAGCTTGTGTTTTAAATCTGACAGCGGGATCAATGCTGTTTCTTATTTATCCACAGTCGTCTCATAAGGGGATGTATACCCAGCCGGCAAAATAACACTAATACTTACGAAAATGTAAGTTCGTTAAAATGGTTTTCATTTAAGTCTGGAGGCAAAGGATCATGTTTTGTACATTTGGGATCAAGAATATGAAAATGTACGGTTTATAAAGTGATGTTTTCGTCTGGGGTTGGATTTGGAATTTTACCGCTAGCGCTATTGTTAGGATGTGAGAATGGCGGTTTGTTGTGGCATTGTTGGGCTCTCGTCTAATGACTTGTTATTCGGTAGCCTACTTCCTAGAGCGTCAAGAAGTGTGCTTGTAGTAAAGATGAGTGAATACTAAATGTGCAAGTATGTGTAGTGAGTAATTTTGATTTAAGCACAAAATATTGGAAATATTTATTTAGCGTATGGCATTTAAGTACATTTAAACAGTAAATTACTTAAGATGGTATATTGGTTTTCACATTATTTCTGAACACTTAATCACAAACAAATATCTAGTTCTTGTATAAATTTGATGAAATTCGGGGCTGCCAACAGGAATTCCTCATAATCTCTTCTATATGCTCTGACACTGCAGTCTTCCCTGATGTGTTGAATAGTCTGCCCTGATGCACCGCAGTCGTATGCTGGCGAGGTCAACATTCCCCATTTAGAAAGTAAACCTGCACATCTTCTGTGACCTGTTCTCAGTCGGTTTAGAGTTGACCATACCTTGCGGGACTGATCAAAGACAGGGATGATCTTAGTGATAAATGGTAATGATTGGCACGTTGTTAGGGCATTTTGGAGCCATTCTCTCTTCCCGGTATAGGAAATAAAGTAGCGACGATGGAAATTTGCTAAAAATCATAGAACTTCATGTATACTCATCTGAAAGTAAACCTTTAAGTACAAAATGATATTTCCCGTAAAATTAAGTTGCTGTTTATCTACCTTGCAATTTAAGTTTCAAATTAATGCAAGTAAAAATATATGTGTGTTCATTCTTTGAAAATATCCGAGTTTTACGCTTTTTTCTTGGCCGGCAGTGCACAGACAAACCTTAGTTATCCGCCTATTGAATGCTTTATTTCTCACTAAAAGCTTTATTTGTGTTTTGTGGACATGTTTAGAGTTATTGTGGACCCTTCTACAGCACAATATAAATATTAGCAAACTTGAATTTAAATATTTTCTTAATACTTGAACATGTTTTATAAAATGTTTGTTTTGAACAGTTCATTTTTTTCTTTCATTAAGATGTATATTATCCTTATTGACAACGTTATCAGTAAATACAGCTCTTAAATTATGGTGTATTATGCGGGCATAATCTCGAAATGACACAAAAATGACAAAAATGTAAGTAAGTTCTAAAGGAACATAATAAAACTGTTATACTTAAATGTGTTCATTCACGTAACTTTACGCAACGCACAAGGGGTAATCGCAAATCGAACCCGCTTACTAGGGACCCTGAGGCGGACATTCTACCACTGAGTTCCCTTCTTGACGTTGCGGTTAGCATTCTTTAATGCTACCACTAAGATCTGGGTTCGATTCCCGGCTCTGCCAAGAAATTTAATTCTGATTTGAGGGCTGGAACGGGGTACACTCAGCCACGAGAGGCAAAGTTGAGATGAGGGGGATTCAATTCCCACCTCAGCCTTCCTGGAAGTAGTTTTCCGTGGTGTCCCACTCTACTTCAGGCGAATACTGGGATGGCTCCTAACTTAAGACTACGGTCACCTCCTCACCAATCCTTACCTGAATTACAAATACACACACTAGTAGAGACATCACAATAACACAGGTTATCATACTAACACACACACACACACACACACACAATCATACCGAAGTACACGGGGCCAAATGACCACGATGTCCAAGTTCCTCAAATAAAACAACAACAATCAACCATTGACCTATGGAGGAAGAGTTCGGGCAGTCAAACTCCATTAACCTTTTCAATGCTGAGTTACCCAGTTAGCTATTTGTTACCTGAGTGTTTTTTTTTTCATGTCTGTCTGTTAGGTCATCAGCCCGAAGGCTGGTTGGATCCTCAAAAAGTACCGCCGTTAGGTTATGTGGGTAGATACCCACAAAAAACCAAGGCAGCGCTATATTGTGGCGTACTAGGCAAGAAGAGAAGTGAGGTAGTTTGCAATTGCTTTCCTCACCGAGTCAGAACAGCAGTACTAACCCTATGAGTAGAACCTTTCACGGCATCCACAGGCACTGACTGTGTCCTGAATGTCATTACTAAGCACCACCCATACCTCAGTAGCTCCCATATAATCACAGCCATGAGTGAGACTGAGACATCGGTGAAAAAGCCACATGTAGAAGTCGTAACTGTTAACTTATCAGGGGGGCATAAAATGTCTATACTCTATAGGTTTAGGTGTATTTATTGATCAAAATTTACATTGAATATCCTACGAATCGAAATTAATATATTTGTGCCCACACTTGCATCATTACCATACCATGAACAGGGCCTAAAAATAAAATAATTTCCTTAAATTAGCAGGCAAGTAATACTTGTTGTTCCCTACTAGTATAGAAATCGAAATCACAACGCGGTACTTGTTATTCCACCAAGCTTCGTTTCTCTTTTCTCAAATAAACTCCAGCTGTAGAGGACGTCTACAAAATGCCCAACAGATGGTGGCAGAACATGCCAAAGATCGACTCGGTACTCGAAACCGAATGGGGAATATGAAGAAAAAAGTTCGTGTGCACCGTTTATAGTCAGGCGAAGCACTAAGGCCGAAAAAATGGAAATTTTTTGTTTTTTTTAGTTATGTATAATGTAGAGATAAGGAATTTGTCAAAAAAAAGTCGAAAAAAATATGAAAAATGGTCATTTTTTTGCCTATTTTCAATTTTAAAAAAATAGGCTTATGAGATCACCTTTTGTCCGTGTGTGTGTGTGTGTGAGGAGTGAGTGTGTGTGCCCCCTAATAACTTCTAAACGGCCGGAGCGATTTCAATGAAACTCGGTAAGTTCATAGCACTGTTCCCGACGACCCCAACTGTGGCCTTCAAATATTGTTACGTCTCACCAATCCAACATGGCGGCTGTGCGAAATATTTCACCAGCATTCAATATCTCCGAAACTATTCCCGATATCACCCTGGATTATTTTACGGTGATAAAGGGAACTACTAAAAGTTTACCTATATGACTTTTGAAAAACTGGTAATTACAAAACCAACATGGCGGTCACGCGAATTTGCGACTTTTAAATAGACGTTTCTCGCGATTTAACCAACCAAACGCAATAAAACTTGGTACAGTATATGTTTATACACATTGTAATGCATCGACATCTAACTTGGTTCCATTGTTTACATAACCACAAGATGGCGGATGTGCGACATATTTCACCGGCATTCTATATCTCTGAAACTATTAGCGGTATCGCCCTGAAAGTTTGTACGGAAATAAAGGGCACTGCTGGAAGTTCATCTATAAGACTTTCAAAAACCGATTAACTTCAAAACGAACATGGCAGCCAAGCGAATTTGAAAATTTTAAATAGACCTTTCTCGCGATTTAATGTTCCAACCGCAATGAAATCTGGTACAGGAAATGTTTATGCATATTGTAATACACTGGTATCCAATTTAGTTCCATTGTTTACATAATCTCAAGATGGCGGCTTTGCGAATTTTTAAATTAATTGTTTGAATAATGAACCTACGCAATAATTTACCTTTAATGGTACATGACTCTATGGCCTATACATTTAACAATCCAACATGGCGACCATCCGAAATATATAGACGGCTCTGAATATCTACGTATCTATTGTGGCAATCAAACTGATTTTTTTATGTTCATAGGAGCTATGAACTTAAGTTCACCTATAGGACTTTACATAACCTGGTGATCACAAATCCAACATGGCGGTGACGCGAAGTATAAATATTCACATGGACGTTTCTCGCAATTTAACCATCCGAGTGCAGTGAAACTTGGTACAGAAAATCCTTATACGAATGTTAATCCACTGGCATCTAATTTATTTCAATTGTTTCCATAACCACAAGATGGCAGCAGTGCGAAATTTTAAAATCTCCTTGTTACTTCTTGTGTCCTAATCATGCGATTGAAGTTTGAATGCTACACGTACACAATAATCTTCATGTTACCGTACATAACTCTAGGACTTACATATATAAAATCCAACATGGCAACCATCCGAAATATTTAGTCGGTTCTCAATATCTACGAATCTATTACAGCAATCAAACTGAAAATTTGTATGTAGATAGAGGCAATTAACATAAGTAGGATAATTATATGAAAATAGGCTGCATAGTTCTTCACGGAACTACTTGTTAAGATATAAGTGACTGCTGCATCATGAATTACAACGCCCGCTTTTACACAGATTTATGTTTGTGCGTGTACCTTCTGAACTATTATAGATGGATTTCTGAACTCACTTTTTGTCTGCTCTGTTGAGTGCAGACTTTGCGTTGGTAACAAGGACAAATTCCTGCATTGATTATGTTGTTAGTGGTTACTGAACATCGTCATAATAAAATCACTATGATTTTGCACTGACCTATTGAAGTGATATTGTTTAAGGGGCGGAACAGCGAGGTCATCTGCCCCAATTATTATTAATAATTGAATCGTAGATTTTAAGAGGGAAACAAGTCCACTTATTTGCAAACAGATAAGTTGAAATACGCATTTATTTATTTATATTGTTTTTATTTACTTATTTATTTATTTGTTTAATTATTTATTTGGTTGATTTATTTATTTATTTATTTGCAAGCTAAAGGAAGTAGGAGAAGCAATATACCCAGTGATGGAGAAATGATGCACGTTGTGGGGCAGGAATGTTCTGATAATTGTCAGAGGTAACAAAATGTAATGAAAAACTTCAACCTCGTTTTTCCCAGTTTAACATTTTTCACTACTTTAGTACCATTTGTAAGAAATCTAATAAAGATAGGTCCATATTTTTAGCCTATTTTCGATTTTGAAAAAATAGGCTTATGAGATCACGTTTTGTCCGTGTGTGTGTGCGTGTGTGTGTGTGTGAGGTGTGTGTGTGTGCCCCTCCCCTAATAACTTTTAAACGGCTGGCGCGATTTCAATGAAACTCGGTAAGTGCATAGCAATATTCCGGGCGACCCCGACCATGCCCTTCAAATTTTGTTAAGTCTCACCAATCCAACATGGCGGCTGTGCGAAATATTACACAAGCATTCAATATCTCCGAAACTATTACCGATATCATCCTTAAATTGTGTACGGTGACAAAGGCACTACTAGAAGTTCACCTATGAGACTTTCAAAAACCTGCTTACTACGAAACCAACATGGCGGCCAAGCGAAGTTGAGACTTTTAATAGACTTTTCTCGCGATTTAACCATCCAAACGTAATGAAACTCTGCACAGCAAATGTTTATACACATTGTAATGCACTGGAGGCTAAGTTAGTTCAATTGTTTACATAACTTCAAAATGGCGGCTGTGCGAAATATTTCACTGACATTCTATATCTCCGAAACTATTACAGATATCACCCTGAAATTATGTACGATGATGAAGGGTACTGATACAAGTAAATCAATGTAACTTTCATAAACCTGTAAACTACAAAACGAACATGGCGACCAAGCGAATTTGAAATATTTTAATATACTTTTCTCGTGATTTAACTCACTGAGCGCAGTGAAATGTGGTACAGGAAATGTTTATACACATTGTAATGCACTGGTCTCTAATTTAGTTCAATTGTTTACATAACCTCAAGATGGCGGCTGTGCGAATTTTAAAATTAAGTTTTTATTTCTTGCGTCGTAATCATGCGATCGAAGTAAAAGTTTGAATAATGAACCTACGCAATACTTTTCCTTTAACGGTACATGACTCTATGGCCTATACATTTAACAATCCAAGGTGGCGACCATCCGAAATATTTAGATGGCTCTGAATATCTACGAATCTATTATAGCAATCAAACTGAATTTTTTAATGTTCTTAGGGGCTATGAACTTAAGTTCACCTATAGGACTTAAAATAACCTGCTGATCACAAATCCAACATGGCGGCGATGCGAAGTATAAATATTCACATGGAGGTTTCTCGCAATGTATCCATCCGAGTGCAGTAAAACTTGGTACAGTAAATCCTTATACGAATGTTAATCCACTGGCATCTAATTTATTTCAATTGTTTCCATAACCACAAGATGGCAGCTGTGCGAAATTTTAAAACTTCCTTGTTATTTCTTGTGTCCCAATCATGCGATTGAAATTTGAATGCTACACGTACACAATAATCTTCATGTAACAGTACATAACCTTAAGACCTACATATATAAAATCCAACATGGCGACCATCCGAATTATTTAGTCGGTTCTCAATATCTACGAATCTATTACAGCAATCAAACTGAAGTTTTGTATGTTGATAGTGGCAATTAATATAAGTAGGATATATGAAAATAGGCTGTATAGTTCTTCACAGAACTACAGTACTTGTTTGTATCAAAATCATCCTAATGAACAGTAATAAGAAGGGATATCCCTTTAAATAATATACAAAATGAAATATAAATATTTTTCGACATAATTTTGGATTAAAACAAAACATTAAAAAAATATCGGCTGTAGTATTTCGTTTTTGTCAATAATCCTTCTTATTATTGCAGATAATGATTGATCCAAACAGTAATTCCTGAACAATTTAATTGGCTAACCCAAACAGATTTTGAGTAAAGTGTACCAAACATTTGAATATTTAACATGGGCGAGATAGGCAGGTCTTTCTTACCTTAAACAAGCTGCTAATAGGCCACAATGAAGCGTTGTCTTTCATGTCTCAATTAGAGGGTTGGACATTATTGACATCAGCCCCATGCACTTAGGTGTGTACTGAATTTGTGTTGGTGTACTTCACCGCAGCGCCACGCAGTCTAAAAATTGATCCATACCAACATGACACAAACCAACAGTTACAGCAGCAGTAGGAGTTAAAGGATGTGAACGTCACCATTTCACCGTCTCCACTAATGTGAGAGCTGAGATGCCATGTTATTATCGGAGTAATGTGTCCCAATGCTGCTGGAGTCCTGGATTACCAGTTAAGCTCATGTCTGGATTACTGGCTCAATTCTCCCATTGATCATCGTAACGGTGGTTGAAAAGCCCGCTGATGTCCTCGGCATACTAGTAAGGGATTTACATGGCAACCGATATGTCCACAACGAAGTTAACTAGTTCGTTATTTCAATAAATATGCCAAACAGTCACTCTGGCGATTGTATTTTAATAGGGAGTAACATTTAGGCCATCTGCCCCCATGAACGGGATAGTAATAAAAATAAACTAGACAACCCGTGCTGATCGGCAGCATCGGTGGATATTGGGTTTCGAAGATATCAATTTCATTATGAGTAATAGGCCTACGTAACATAACTCAGTTATTACTCTGGTTTAGAGTTTTGCACTAAATTAGTAATGGTTATCTACCACGTAATGAGCTGATACTCGTATTGATAGAAAGTGACAATCTTAAGTTCGGTCATACAAATTTTATAACACGTCCTTCCAGACAATATTAGTTGTTGTTGTCTTTGTTTGCTACTTTCGCAAGTTTCTCATTGTTGCTTTTCATATAAACTCGGAGCACGTTTGGTTTTCCTGTCAAGACCCATAATTAAAAACACCCCTGCATCTTATTTTCCTTTAACTCGTCGTACCTTTCACATAAAACAATACTTTCACCCAGCCCCGTTCACGCCTTTCGTTTTACTTTTTCCTAGGAAGTCAGGGCTCTCTGTTCGTCCGTAGATATTCCAGCAACGTTGACATTACTCACTCTGTACGTTCCTCAGTCACCTGCTAACAAGGGAAGTATCAGGTAAGACGGGTCAAAACCTATCTTGAAACTTTGTGGACGCAATCGTTGTACTATTGTCCGTCCAGAGTTAAGAGTGTACTGTAGCTCTTATGGCACCAGCGTTGCCAAGCCTAGCGAGTGTAGAAGGGCAGCTATTGTACAGCACTCCGCACGAGTAGTACAGCCCGTTGCCGGACTGAGTATCAGTAAGCTCCTCATCCCGACGGAATTTCGAATCTTCGCGCCATTATAATCTGCAACCTTTTACTATAATTCCCGTAAGAATAACAGAATTTGGATGAACAGTTTTTAATAAAGATAAAGACTGAGTTATTCCCCTAAGGAGTGGGGGAGCCGAGGATAGTAATTGATTTTCATAACAATGATTAGAATGGATTATAAATACTGCGACAATTTACTATTTATTTACATTGGAATGTTAATTACGTACGGTATGGCTATGACAAAACAATTGAAATGACATTAAAGCTAACCTGAGTCATCCGTTAGATGCGGATCAAGTTTAATACGTAATATGGCAATATATTCTCCAAGGTCAGCCTAGGTCAGTGACAGGATACAAATCATCTGTCGCAGCGACACCTACACAGATTCCAGTGAGTCACTTTCATCTGTAGAGGCGAAGAGATTACCCGGAAATAACAAGTAATTTTGTTCTTATCATATGATAATTCACATATTATTACACGCGTAGATGAAATATAATTTTTACAAGTTGCTTTACGTCGCACCGACACAGATAGGTCTTATGACGACGATGGGACAGGAAAGGGCTAGGGATGGGAAGGAAGTGGCCGTGACCTTAATTAAGGTACAGTCCCAGCATTTGCCTGGTGTAAAAACGGGAAACCATGGAACACCATCTTCACGGCTGCCGACAGTGGGGTTCGAACCCACTATCTCCCGAATACTGGACACTGGCCGCACTTACGCGACTGCAGCTATCGAGCTCGGTATAGATAGATGAAAGAAAGTAAACAAAAAATTCAGTGGCACAACGTACGTTGTACAATGAAAGGCAAATACTACAGACTGATGTGGGAAATTTGCGACAATCTGTTCTTTAAAATATTTCTCAAAACAATCATTATTCATTTCAAAATGAGCCATAGCGGTTTATTTTACACATAACTACAAGCTTCTCATTCGGCACAAATCGCGTAATTTACCTGCATGAAAGTTCTGTTACGCACATTATTGCAGATGAGTAGATAATAATAATAATATCATCACGGGTTTCTCAAAAACGTACAGCAGCACTTTTCTCCTGATTCTTGGTCTTTATATTTAATTGTAGACGTTACAAACTATCTGTCGTTCTCTGCGCCTTAAAATTTCTCAGGGTTTACGTTTCGCAAACGGAACATCAGCCATATCTTTAATGCCACTTACTTATACCTAAATCACAATTATTTTTATATTACACAAAACGATCCTTCCACTCCAACACTGTTTCAAATATCTTGGAGAGATCTGGACTCGTGCGTTTAGTGAAGAGCTAAGACACATACTACAGCGTGCGCGCTGTTCCATCCAGCGTGCAGACACTGCTGTCAGATACATAACGAATTCATGTTGCATATCAAGGAAGTAAGAATTACATATCATTAAATGAATGCTGAGGATCATGTACTCTCCTCCCATGACCATTAACCTATTAAATAACATATCGAAAATCCAGTTTTAATGACTTCGAAGTCATCAATTCTGGGGGAGTCCGCAAAATGTAAAAGCTCATAAGAGCCCGTAGTACACTCTTAACGCTGGACGGACAGCCATTATGCCTGCATACCAGGCTGTCAGGTACGAATTCGGAACCTTGCAGTTCAATCTGGCGACTGATTTTCTCCACGCTGTCCTGTTATAGTACAAAGATTGCGTCCACTAAGTTATAAGATAGGTTTCGACCTGTCTTACCTGATAATTCCTTTGTAAGGTTTGTGGTGGAGCGGTAGCATTACGTGGTGGCAGCAGGCGGAGGCATAGGTACATATAGTAAGGCCATCATTACTTCCGACTTGACGTTACCCTGAAGTTATTTAGCGGTCGGAAGGAAAATAACTTTAACTAGACAGTCACAGGCAACCATTCAAGTCGATATTTCACGACAAATTTAGTTTCGTTCGCGATGTGGCGATTTAGCGAACGAAACTCGAGCCTAGCACTGAAACGTCAAGTTGGAAGTAATGATGGCTTTACTATAGTTTCAGCTGATTTGGATGTTACCTCAGAACTTTCCTCAATGGCAACTGGTTTGAGTAGACAATAGCTCGAGGAAGACATCTTGATGAAGTAAGCGTTTTAAGACTTAAACCAACGGTATACAGCAAATACAACCTGGGATATAGTCCCTTGAATGGAAGAAACTCTCGAAAAAAGCATACGCTGATGAAATAATTCGCGCGACTGCAATTTTGGATTGGTAGCCCTTATTGAAATTTGAAAGTTATGGTCGGGGATGGACAGACTGGTAGTAAGTCCTTAAAATGATAAACTGAAATCGCTCCAGTTAATTTAGAATTTATTAGGGACATAACTCATGGAAAAAGTTTATCTCGTAAACCTATATTTTATGTGATGAAAATAGGCTTAAAAAACGAAAAAAGAAGTGCTCTGGTCCCTCGAAGAACGAGAGTATCAGAAAGGAAAATGAAGGGCCAATTAAGACGGGAAAATTAAAGACACCCTGGACCTTGGGTATCCTTAGCCGACGCATCAAGAGCAAGAATTGACCAAGGAAGTCTTGGTTGGTGGCTGCGATAACGTGGTCATATAGCCCCGTGTACTTTTGGTGTGTGTAGAATCTGTCCGATAACCGGTGTTAATTGTGATGGTTGTATTAGTGTGTGTTATCTGTAATTCAGGCAAGGACTGTAAACGATCAATTTGAAGTAATTCCTACTTTTGCTACCAAATGCTACCGTCAACGACACCTAGCTGCGGACTTGGGTACTAAATGCTACAGCAACCGGCATCTGGTAACGTACGTTGGAACTTAATACTGCAGAGCATTAACCAAATCTAACCTAAAAATTTAGCTTCACACAAATATAGTTAGTGGAAGATTCGTTTCCATGCCATAAATCTATGACATGGACCTACCGGCTTTATTTCCCCTCCGAAGAAAGGCATACTGAGGGACTTTAACGCTCTCAAAAAATCCGATGACTTCAGCCGGGTTGGAACCCGAGATCTTGGGTAGCATGCTACTAACTACGCCACCGAAGCCGTAAGGAAGGTCTACATGAGGCTGCTACAAGTAATGATAATAACGTCGTTGGTTTTACGTCCCTTTTAACTACTGCGACCTTTAGAGACGCCACGGTGCTGGAATTTCGGCCCCGAAGAGGATCAAACGTGTCAGTAAATGTACTGACACGGCTCTCTCACATTTAAGCTCCCACAAATGCCAACTGACTGCGCCAGGAATCAATCCTGCAACCTTTGGTACAGCAGGCGAGAACGTTACCGCTGCAACACACAGCCAGTGAGTATAAGTAAGAGAAAGCGACACTGGACTCAGCTGAAGTCCCGTAGTCACCCACCCACGATCCACTAGGTGTCATCCTCAGTTAGGTGACAGTCATTCATTCTACAAAAAGTGAGTGTAAGGGACGTCCATTAATTAAGTGAGGCGTTTAGGGAGGGGAGGGGTAGGGGGTCGAGCCGAACCTCACCCAATCTCACGTGGGAGAGAGGGGGATCTCGGCAAATATCACTTTTTTTTTTATTCTGCAAGAAACAGTGTAAAATTGCGAGAAAACTGGGTTAAATTCAGTAAGGAATGTTTCTCCATTAAAATTTTCTGCCCCCTTCATATCTTATAATTCAGGTTGACGGGCATCCGATGATCCCGGACCCTGAAGAGCATGACGGAAAGTCAGTTGCACCCTTCTTGATTCGCCAATGCCTACCGATTTAACATTTGCACGCCTTAATCAGCATGCCCTATAACCTCTACTGCCCAAGTGTACGTGGTGATCTAGAAAAGAGATGCTGCAGTAAATGCGGTATCTACTATCACAAGAACTGCAGAGCACCGGCCACAGTGGTCCTTTTAGCGTATCTGGCCGCGCAAAATACCTTTGCACATAGAAATGGTCTATAAACCTTAAAATAACTGTTCAAAATTATGTCAAACAATTTCCTTATTCTCATTTATAAGAATTTCAGTTTGACTGTCGCCCCGGAGGTCCAGGTTCGATTCTCGGCTCTGCCAAGAAATTTTAATTCTGGTGTGAGAGCTGGTACGGGGTACACTAAGCTTCCTGAGGCAAAACTGAGAAGAGGAGGGTTCAATTCCCACCTCAACCATCCTGGAAGTGGTCCCGGATGTCCGGGTTCGATTCCTGGCTCTGCCAAGAAATTTTAATTCTGGTGTGAGGGCTGGTACGGGGTAAACTAAGCCTCCTGAGGCAAAACTGAGAAGAGGAGGGTTAGATCCCCACCTCAACCATCCTGCAAGTGGTTTTCCGTGGTTTCCCCAATTCTACTCCAGGCAAATGATGAGATGGTTCCTGACTCAAGGCCACGGCCGCCATCTTCCCAATCCTATCCCAAAAGTACAAATAGTAGTACAGGTATCACAATAACACAGGTTATTACACAAATTACACATACACACACAAAATACATGGGACTATACGACCACGATGTCGCAGCCCCTAAAATGAGCAACAACAACAAGAATTGAGGTCAAACTTGTCTTTTTAGTCTAACAATAATAATAAAATTAATAATATTTTTCAACTAGATTAGGATTTTCCTTAACGCCGCTAAACAGGGAGAAAATTCTGCATTTTTTTAAATAAGTTCAGTGGTGTCTCTCCTTCCTTCTAAGCGTATACTCACTTGACTGGCTAACGCTAGCTCCTCCCTGCTGAGATTTTGTATTAAAGATCGCAATTTCCTTCGTTTCGAAAATTCACTACACTCCACGAATGATTGAGAAGGTCGACCCACATTACCTGTATTGCCTCTCCATGTTCCCTTCCAGGCTTTTCTTAGTTTGTGACAAACTTTCTTAAGGTCCTGCGATTGGCAACCCACGTTTTTCTGAACTGCGCGGAAAAATTAATTAGATTTTTTTCTAACATTATCTTTAATAGACTGTCCAAGGGATTTCAGATCACTGTTTTCTATTAGATAGGTTCAAATATTTTCGCTTTTCCACATGCATGGTGCCAAGCATCGTAAAGATCATTGCGCAAAAATCCTTCCGACAACACTAAAAGGAGAGCAAAAGCCAAAGTTGCAAAAAGTTGCAGATCATTTCTACACAGAAAACATAATAGGGTGTATGCTATAGGCTAATGGAAAGAAATTCACCAATGGTTGACAATTGTGAATTTCCTGGTCTGAAGACCCATAAAAGAAGAATTATTTTACAACAAAAATTCACTATTTTCAAATCTTTATCACATATACACAGCGATTTTTATAAGATTGTGCAAATTTCATTAAGAAAGATCATATCATAGTCTGTCAAATCCACTGGCAAACGATGAAGATAGCTGAACTAACAAGACTTTACAAGCACAAGATTCAAACACAAATGATCAGCTTTGCTTCCAGCTGTGGATGCGATAAGAAACGTCCTACTTCAGCGGTCTTTCACATTCCAGGGGGTGAACAAATAAGACATATAAGTACAGTTCTGAGGTCCTCTGACATTGCTGATACTAAAAATGTCATACAAAATGAAAATAAAAGACATTTATTTTTTACATTTTGAGCACCCAGATCGTGCAAAAGGACCACTGTGCGGCGGCGGTCCATAGTGCAATAGCTGCCTGCACCAGCGCACAAAGTGCGACCCTCACGGATTGTCACACGTCGAGCTACTGACAAGTGAGCCTCTGAGCTCAAGCGATAAAGGTTTAGAGTGGATAAATCAGAGCAAGGTTGAAGGAGCAGGTGATTTTACTGAAACTTGCATGGACATGTTGGTTCTAGTAGTCACTCTTGAGATCATACATGTGTCTCCATGGACTAAATTAGAATGAATATTCTTTTACGAATTTTAGTAGTTCCTACTTAGGTATTTTATTGTTCAATTTTCTCACTGAGATTCTAGACTACGTTCTTAGAAGTCTTGAATACTAGTCTTAACGACTCATAAATAAAAATAATTAAGCAAATTGTTTTTTTTAATAAATCCAACGCAATCAAGCACAGATTAACTTAAACTCAGCATTTTTTCTAGGTTTATGCCGTGTCTTGTGTGAGGTTTCGCCCAGGAACACCAAGCTGGCTCATCAGCGGGCTCTTCGTGTCCGTGCCCGGACCCCCACAGGAGTAGCGAACTGCGCGCTACCTCCCTTTTTATGCAGCGCATCTGCGCCTTTTTTTTTTTTTTTTTTACCGCAAGAGCTATGAAGAGCCTATGAACGCTTCCAAAACGATGGTATATTGGCTTTCACGGCGAGTGAATTAAACTCATCAATTATTCTACGTTAGTGCCGTGTCTTGTGTGGGGTTTTGCCTTGGAACACCAAGCTGGCTCATCAGCGGGCATAAACCTAGAAAAATTGCTGAGTTTTAGTTCCCTGGCCGTGAAAGCCAATATACCAACAGATTAACTTATTTACATTAAAAATACGCGCTGTGAAAAATCTCACGTGAGATTAGGGGAGGGGGAGGGGGTCTAGCAAAATCACATGACATCCCACCTTGGGGAGAGAGAGAGGGGGGGGGGGGGGGGAGAGCAAAAAATCGCCAAAACCGCCTCACGTAATTAATGGATGTCCCATAATATGACTAATCTGATCAACAGCCAAGATAGCGGTGTAATAGTGGCAATATTGAATAGGTAGGACACGTTTGCGTAACAGTAACAGATACACAATACTACAAACACCACGATAATACACGTTAACAGAAAGGTTTTAAAACCAATGATATCCTTTCTAGTACTGCTTTCTGTGCCAAAATGTATCAGTTTACTGCCTCCTTATTTGAATGACGAGGGGGAAGAAACACCTTTTTATACTTGACCACGTTTACAAAGAGATGGCAGGAGATCTATGTTTCGTTTTGCAATGAAAAAAAAATGATAAGAAAGGCATGTGAAAATAAGGGAGTATTAGTTCTGCCTTTCTTTCACATAAGACATATATCAAGCACAAGACCATAATCTTATGAAGATAATGTTTAACCCGTATGAAGTAGCAATCCTTCAGTGGTAGGCCTATGAATTCCTTCGGAGGGGAAGTAAAGCCGACGAGCCCATGTCATAGATTTATGGCATGTAAAAGAACCTACCACTACAATGGGTAGTGTGTAGCTAACATTGTAGGTTATTTGGTTAGAAACGCTCTATCAAGTTCCAACGTTCGCCAATACTGTCGACCAAAATATTATGTGTACTCGAGTTTGAAGGTTGTTTGTGAAGTAACCAAAAGACCTACATAAAATCCAATAACATCATCATTTTCGTCGTTCTATTTTACGTTCGTTCATGTAGGTTTGAAATTTTTAGTTTATATTTTAATATTTTTTATCGCAGTTGGTACACAAAAAGTGCCCGTTTTTAAGCGTTTTTCAACCATGCGTCACATTTAATAATTATTATCTTACAAACCCGTCATCAGATCGAATCCAAATTTTAACACAATATACATTGGAATTTGTATAACTGGTTTATTAATTTCAAAATTTTGTGTGTTCAAGAACGAAAGTTGTTATCATTTTTGTAAGGTAACTTTTTCTCGGCTCGGGGTGGTTGGAAAATGTAGTTCTTGGTTGCATTGTAATCCTTATACATCAAAAAGTTATGCTGTATGACTGTGAAATACGTAAATTAATTCACTTATTTTATATCGGTTTGTATTTGTACGGGGAATTAAGACATGGTTCACCAGCTAGCCACTCCGGGAAATGCTGTACAGCGTTGCATATATGGAGCCCATCACTTCCGAGCTGTGCGCCATGGCGCGTGATGGAGCCCATCTTGGCAACGCTGTACAGCTTTCACCGGAGCGGCTAACTGGTGAATCATATCTTAATTCCCCGTACAAATACAAACCGATATAAAATAAGTGAATTAATTTACCTATTTCATAGTCACACAGCATAACTTTTTGATGTATAAGGATTACAACGCAACCAAGAAATACATTTTCCAACCACCCCGAGCCGAGAAAAAGTTACATTACAAACATGATAACAACTTTCGTTCTTGAACACACAAAATTTTGAAATTAATAAACCAGTTATACAAATTCCAATGTATATTGTGTTAAAATTTGGTTTCGATCTGATGACGGGTTTGTGAGATAATAATTCCTAAATGTGACGCATGGTTGGAACACGCTTAAAAACGGGCACTTTTCGTGTTCCAACTGCTATAAAAAATATTAAATTATAAATTAAAAATTCCAAACCTGAATGAACTAACGTAAAATAGAACGACGAAAATTATGATGTTATTGGATTTTACGTAGGTCTATTGGTTACTTCACAAACAACCTTCAAATTCGAGTACACATAATATTTTGGTCGACAGTAGTGGCAGTGGCATCTCTGGTAGCCAAAGTTGGAACTACTTGAAATTGAACTTGGAATGCCTATGGGCGTTCAATTAAAATACCCCGCTATGGCCATTGGCTGCAATTCAAATACAAATTAAGTTATTTATTTATTTAGCGTATGGCATTACACATAAACATAATAATAATAATGACATAAAAAGTACATATCGGTACAACTTATGTCCAGTCCAGGCTCGATGGTGTAGCATTGAGAAAGTCGTTATGGTCACCTAGGTACGCTCTTATTTTGCAATCTTCGGCAATGTGCCTGATGGTATGGTTCTGTGTACCGCAATCTCAGCAGGGGTCTGGCCGTTTCCCCCATTTGTGCAAGTTGTATGCACAAACTCCCTGTACTGTATGGAAGCGATTACTAGTCTTCCATAAATGTCGTAGCCCTTGGTTTTCTTTACGGCATCAATAAGGTCACGTACTTCGGGTGGGGCCTTTCTAGTCCATGTTTCACGCCATTTAGCTGCGATGTTGAAATTATTATCAGCAAGCTGTTGTGCCAGTCGCAGGGGTGGATTCCTGGACCGACGCCGGTTTATTGCCAGAGTGGGAATGTCGTCATGGATTGGAAGTGCAGGGTTGTTCATTATTTTAGAATATTCCTTCGTCAGTGCACCTTGTCTTCTTAACACTGGAAGGGACAGTGGAATGGAGTAGTTCTTATACAACCGGAGATGGTTCTCATGATTATGTTGAGCTGAGTGTCTACCTTCTCTACACGGGGGATGTTCATTCATACCGGTGCACAATATTCAGCTGTAGAATACACTAAACTGTGCGCAGACGTTCAAGGCGTATCTGCTGAGGCTCCCCAACTAGTGCTGCAAAGATTTTGGATGAGGTTATTTCGTGTGCTTACTTTTTGAGATGCAATTTACAAAAGTTTCTTGAAGGATAGAGTCGTATCCAGAGTCACTCCAAGATACTTTGGGTGAATCTGGTGGAGATGCACTGTGTTGTTCATTCGGATTTACAATTTATAGTCCGCTGTTCTGTTGTTAAAATGGTTTGGAAAAATTCGCCACAAGTCTCCAATTGGTGAAATATTCTTGAAGTTTATTGAGATCATTGGTTAGAGTGTTGTCATCAGTTTTGAACTCCTTGTGTTGAACAGTCAGAGCCAAATCGTCAGCATATCCAAACTTCCTTGCACTGGTTAAGTGCTTCTCAAGATGAAAGTCAATTGAAAATATGTGGTTCAGCTTATTTTTCTAGAGTGCCTTTTTGAAGAATAAACTGCAAGCACATTCTCACCACGCCACTTATTCTACATCCCTTTGCTCACAGTACGCGCAAACAGAATGGCTGTATCTGTTATACATCAATCAGATTTGTTCTACATGTATACAGTAAATTGCCTTTAATTATCTTTTACAAGGCTGATCCAAATATTTACTAAACTTTGTACAAATTTAATAACTGTAGTCGAGGATAATATACTGTACGTTATAGCATAAAACAACTTAATATGAGAGAAAATTTCATCCAGCGACCACAGCCAGATTAATACTGCTTTAAAAATCTCTCCGTCAGAGTCTAGCATCCAATAAGTGTCAGACGTATTTGAAATAACGTTACATTTGCAGGAATTTCAGCAGATACCAGCACAACCGACGCCTCATTATATCAATTGAAAGTGATAGCATACGAGTAGCTCTGGCATGTCATGCAACGTGATTATACAAAGCGCTATTTGTGGCATATACAGTATAGTCATGTGAGGGATATCCTATTTAAGCAAAAATAAAATACAAGCTCTTTGGTCATTGCTTGCAAACAGTATTCTATTCTGTGCTCACACACTGCTTCACATCTGCATCTCTCTAGTGCTATTGAATTCAAATTCATTTTGCTCATTGAGTGAATTTTAACCATAGAAATTTTAGAAGCCTTTCTTTCAGAGTCGCCTTCGCAATCTAATAATCTAGCTCTTCAGTTGATCAACAAAGTAATGTGCTCAATTAAACTGGGCAGGGAAGTGCTCAAAAAGGTGTATAAAATTGTATTGTTACATTTTCATTTAAGAGTGTTTGGCCTTCCACCATCTAGTCTAGTCTGTAAGCCTCAGTATGCGAACAAGTCACCTCCATGATTCTCTATTAGCAGTCAGCACTGCGGCCTCTGTTTCTACACCTCTCGCCTAAAAATCGTTCAACACTGATTCTAGTCATCGTCTTATAGGTCTACCTCTACTTCTCTTACCCTCTACAACCGAACTCATTAACCTCTTAGAAAATCTCTCTTATCCCATTCACAGCACATGACGCCACCATCTGAGTCGGCCCATACGAATAGCTTCATTTAGCGTGTTGGTTTTTAACTTAGCCTTTATCTTATCATTACGAGTATCTTTCTGCCATTGCTCCCATCTATTTGCCCCAGCAATAATTCATACTTCCCTCATATCAGTTACCTCTAGCAACCTGCTACACTTGAACTTCTTAAACCTGCTAAAAAGGTCACGAGCAAGCCTCTAACCTATGGCAGTGATGGAGTCCCACTCCCATCTGACAGATCAGGAACTCTTTGGAAACGAACAGGCAATGAACAAGCTGGCTGCGTGGCTCAGAGGTAACGTTCTTGCCAGTTGTTCCCAAGGTTGTAGGATCGAATCCTGATGCAGTCAGTTGGCATTTGAGGGTGCTAATATGCGAGGGAGCCGTGTCAGTCGATTTACTGGCACGTTAAAGAGGCCCTTTGAGGCAAAATTCCGGCACCCCGACGTCTCTAAAAGCCACAGTTGTTAGCATTATATTATTTATTTTTTCGTTAATTCCCCATAAGGAGAGCGTTACAACACAATCAATTTTCATGTTTTATTCTCGCCCTTCTTTTTTCCCAAAAATCTCTCATATAAACACTATGCTTCCTCTTTCTCTCCTGCGTCCACTTCTTTCCCGGCTGTCTGTCTTGAGGAGTTTGCTCAAATTAACATTAGGCCTATATTATATTATACCAGCAGGTACCCGCGGCTTCGCTCGCGATCAAGACAATGGGGACGATGCATTATTGCTGATAATTGGTTTATTCTATTACAGCAATCGCTGCTACAGGTGGGTCGATTCTAATTCTGAAAATTCTGATACATACAGTATATTGATATGAGCAGCAAAAGTGGGAATTTTATAGAGTTGTGAAAGTCTGCAGGGTACGATGTTACATTATGTGAACACATTTGAAAATTTTGGTTTTGGTTTTGCCATCTTCTGCTGAGACATAACGATTTTGTTGTCCGGATACTCGCCAGCACACCACAAACACTTGTCCATGAGAAAAAATGGTTTTGTCTAAGCGTACACCTGGAATGGCACATCTATCGGAATATGGGGAATTAAAAGTATTTTTCCTTAAGCTATTCTGGGGATAATTTTGCCACACTTATTGATGATTTGAACGTCAACATGTCGCTATCGATAGACCTATAATAATATATCTCTCACCTGGGCCGCTGATGTACATTATGCAGTCTCTTCCCTTGTTACATCCCAGGGATTGAAATTCTCCAACAACCCTTTTGCCGCACAAGCCTGTCTAAGTAATTAAAATTCCCGATTGTTGTTGTTTGAGTCTTCAGTTTTTTGACTGGTTTGATGCAGTCCTCCATGCCTCACTCTCCTGAGCTAATCGTTTCATCTCTACATAGCTACCGCACCCTACATCTGAGGCAATCTGTATAACCCTGGTCTACCCCTACAGATCTTGTCCTTGACCCTCCCATCCATAACTAAGCTTGCTGTTCCTGGGTGTCTTAATATGTGTCGTACCAACCTATCTCTTCTCTTCATTAGCAGTCGCCAGAAACATCACTCCTCTCCCACTCGTCTTAACAGCTCTTCATTTGTTACCCTATCTACCCATCTGATGTTCATCATTCTCCCGTAACACCACATTTCAAACGCTTCAATTCTCATCTTTTCTGCAGCACCATTAGTCCAAGATTCACTTCCTTATAGTGTCACGCTCCAGACAAAAGCTTTCAAAAATGACATCTTAGTACCTAAATGTATATTTGATGTCAACAGATTCCTTTTCTGTAGAAATGCTTTCCTTGCCTGAGCCAACCTGCTTTTTATATCCTCTTTGCTTCGTCCATTACTGGTTATATTGCTTCCTAAGTACCGGTAACAAAAGTCTCCTACTTCCCGTAGCGTTTCACCTGCCAATTTGATGTCCATAGAGGTTTCTGATTTATTTCGGCTGCATTCCAATAATTTTGTTTTATATTTATTTATTTTCATCATGAATTCATTCGTCAAGACGGAGTCCATACCATTCAAAAACTCGTTCAAATCTTCTGGCGTATTGGCCAAGATGACGATGTCATCAGCAAATCTCAGAGATGAAATTATTTCTCCTTGAATCTTCACTCCGACTTTAAATTGTTCTCCAATTTCCTGATTATTGTGTTTTTAGAGATCTTTGAAATGCGTTGCCTTCACACATGGTGTAGATGCATTGTCAAAGGAAAACATTCTATGTTACGAACATGGGCCGCATAACCTGTACCGAAAGCCTATTCTGGACAGCAGTTCCTTGAACTCAGATTTGCCAACATTTTTATTGTATCTTTCCATTTGGTATGTCTCTGTACCTCAACATACAGAAGAGTGCTTTAAAAATCATGTCTTGTGTAAATTTTGGAAAAGGTAGTGAGTGTGGTTTTTGCCGGAATGGATACTCGCTAGTAGAAATTCTTTTCAGTAAAATAGACTGGTTCACAATTTGGTAAGGGCACATTGAGGTATATGACGGCGGGATGCCTTAAGTGTTAAAGAAACGGCAATAGGCGCCTCAGAGCTTCGTTGCTACTGAAATAATGACCACACTGATATTTGTACTTACCTATACGGGTTTTGTGAGTCCAGTGTTTATGAAATTGAACGTAGCTATATCGCTACCTTTATTTAATAGCCGCTACTCTAGTGTTTAAAAATTAAAGGTGGTATTAGAAGGCGCTTCCCCTAATTTTTTTACCCCTGGCGCTGCAGCCCATGAAGGGCCTAGGCCTATCATGTGACCGCTTCCCAGCCATTTGGCCTGCAGATATTGTGGTGACGCGTGGTCATTGCATAGTGTCCCCTCAGCCGTTAATCTTGTTCTTCGTGACCGGGGCGCTGCCTCACTGCTACTCAATTGTCCTCACGAATCTGAGTGCAGCCCGTTGCAGCCCTCACGTCAGTGTCTAAAATCTCTGACGGAGCCGGGACTCGAACCCGGGGCCTCCGGACGAGAGTCAGGCACGCTACACTGTTCTTATTGTGTTTATATATATCTTGAAAAAGATAATAAATGGATTGGCATTGCCTCCTACAGGGATATATAGAAAATTGGATGTCATACCTTGAGGTAGTGTTGCCATGGAAACGGACTTGCGATTAGTTCATCAATCAGAGCGAAGATAGTTTTCTGCGAATATCTTTGAAACTGTTGGTTTTAGGGCCTTAAAATGTAGTTTTCGGTGTCCCGTAGGGATACACCGAGTATTGTTTCTTGCATCGAGGGGAGTAAAATGAGCTTTGTCCGGTCTTTATGCGACAACTTCGATATTTTGTCCTGGTTGAGTATTTTTGGTGACTTTTCAGTTATGTTGCCCGTTCCACGGGAACAATGATTTATTTCCGGACGAAAGGCACCCTATATGTTATCCCATGGTATAAGCTGTCTCCATTTCAAATTTCATCCAAATCCGTCCAGCCGTTTTAGTGTCAAGAGGTAACAAACTAACACACACACGGACACACAGATTTTCACAATATTATAATATCATATAGGGATTATATTATATTATATTATATTATATTATATTATATTATATTATATTATATTATATTATATTATATTATATTATATTATATTATATTATATTATATTATATTATATTAAAATTGTTTTCAAAAAATTTCACCCTTTACTAAAACTGAAATATCTCGGGAAGTATTTGCGCTACGACGACGTCTGTTGTCTTAAAATGTAATGCCCGTCAAGCACCTTCGATTGATACCCACCTTACTTGATTATATCATTCGAGTATTAAAATAATTTCGAATATTACTTCCATCAAGGTCTCACGAAAATAGAATCGAATGACTTGACGGACATATTGTCGCTAGGTGACAACGACTAACACTGTATCATGATATTCATCGCCACCCTAATAATAAATCTAACTTGATAGTAACAGAGAGTTCCCTAATTACGTCATGATATCGTTAATTTCTACCTGCTCCAACGGGCGTTAATGTCGCATGTATCCATACATGATATCGTTAACTTCTACCTGTTCCACTCGGGCGCTAATGTCGCATGCATCCATACAATTTTCTCTTATTAATAATACAATAAGCAGAAGGGGATTCTTTGCACATAATTTAATTAAAACTTCTCAAAGAATGGATTACTTTGAGACTGAAATGCTCATGCACAATCAGCAGTCATTTTGCTAATGACACTGTCCTGTCCTAATGACAACAAATACTTTATACGAAAGACAACTAATTTCACGAAGATGCCGCTACAGTCGAATGTTGGAACCATAATTTTGTATTGTGTGGCCGATCTTTCTGTTATATAGTCTTTGGTATCACCAGCTACAAACTGTCTTCTTTTCGTTTCATCATTCGTCCTTATAGGTTGTGTGCTCAATCAATACAATGAATCATATTATGATGAATGAGAGGCGACACTCAATTACAAATGTTATAAAGATTAAAGGTGACAGTAATTGTCTGTTCAGGTCATTGGCATATTGTGAGTACAACAATCAGAGTTTATTTACACAGGTTAGAAAACGAATTGTAAAACATATTACAGACAAGTGGAATAATTATTTTTCCTTTATTGTTGGCAACAACAATATGTACGAAACTGCTATCAATACGAGCGATGATTACAAAATGTATATGTCTATGAATGGTGTTCATGGAGGTCATGTTGAGTTAGTTGTCGCTGCTCAAGTTTGCAAAATGGATATTTATTCATGGATTACTACTGTCGTATGGAAGGTGACCGGTTAAAATATATACGTCATCAACAAACGAAGTTACGCGTTGATACATACGCTGGATTAGCAGACGCCTTGCATCTACGAGCAGAAAAATGAAAATCTCACAGTCGGTCGTATTGTAGATTTGCCATCTTCTTTTACAGGTAGCCCAAGGAAAATATTGCAAAATTATCAGGATGAGATGGCGATAGTGAGGAAGTTTGGAAAGCCAGATTTATTCATTACGTTCACCTATAATGCGGGCTGGTCAGAAATACTTAACAGCATTCATCTCTGGGAAACAGCAAATAATAGGCCTGATATTGAAGTGAGAGTTTTCCATTGCAAAGTGAAGGAATTGCTACGGTTGATTAATGTTAAGGAAATTTTCGGAAAAAGCATATCTATTGAACCCGAGGAGGTTATGCTGACTGGAATCGAACGTGGTTCTCAGAGACTGTGATCTCAGTATAAAGGTTCCACCAGGGAACGAACCAGAGATCTGTAGAGGCAGTTTCATGGTAAAAACCCCTCGAAAGAAGTGTATATTTAATCACTGGTGTGATTTTGGTGCAATTACATTATTTATTAAAATAATGCAGGAAAAAAAATGAGCAGATTACAGCATTATTAGACTACTTGGTGTAGGCTATACGAGGCTTGAAGCACGGAGAGGGCAGAGTTGACATTTTACAAATTAGCCCAGGATTGTGGGAGGGCCCCAGTGGAGCCATGTCCATCTCTGTGACCCCATTCTGTCGTCTGGAGCAGGGTGGAGGCCTGAATAATGACCCAGTTATTCCCCGACGGAGAATAGATTTGAGGAGGGGGAGGAGAGATGCCCAGGAAAATCATTGATTACTCGTGATTGGAGCAACGAATTGAGAGGAGAGTTGCTCACAGGTGAATCTTTTGGCAGGAGGCTAATTTTAGAGCCTTTTACCTGCGAAATTGATGCATATTTAAGGAAGTGCGGAAGGACTGTAAAACTGCCATTGTTCGCGGATAGATTTGAGAATGTTGCCGGGGAATACCCGTAAGATAGCGTCCCACGCTATGGAGAAAGGAATTAATATTAATTAATTGGACGAGCGATTCCTTTGCACGCAGATAGTTTTGGGATCTGTGAAGAGAGAGGAACCCAATGATCATGGTTTGGAGACCAGAATCATGCTGGGAGAGGAGCCAAGATTACGCGGGAAGATTTCGCCCTACTTTCCGTGGGAATCCGATATAAGGGAGTAGACCCTTGGAGGAGCGCTCAGTCTCTCTCAGTTCAAGCTCAGTCTACGCGCAGTTCACGCCCAGTTACAGCCAGTTACAGTCGAGCAAGTTGCAGTCTTACGCAGTCTTCACGACGTTAGAAGTTACCCAGTTGTAGCACAATTGCAGTAAGTTGCAATCAGTATGCAGCAAGTACGAGGGAAGTACGAGACAGTATGTAGGCAGTCTACAGCAGTCTTCAAGTAAGTTACGAGCAGTCTTCGAGTGAAACTTCAGTCAGTTACAGCCAGTTTGAAGCAAGTTCGTCAAGGCGGAACGCATGGCGGTTCTACTCATAATAGACGCCGAACAAAGACTGGTACATGTAAATGAAGCATTTTATAAGCTTTTATGAATAATAGTCGTGCTATAGGCATAATCAGCAGTACGAACTATGCCGTGCTCAGTTACGAAGCACCGTGTAGAATAATGGCAGAACTATTGTAAATAATTATTTGTGTAAAGTATCGGACAGTGTTAAGCGCAATGTGTAAAGTATTGACTGATCGTATATGTGTAATTACGATGGAATGCGCTAAATGAAACTCTATGACGCGGTTGGTAAGGTCATGAGAGTACCAGATGATAACACTCAGGACGGGAACTAGCATATTTATGCAACGCAGGACGCTTACCGTAGGAGTAAGAATAATAAAAACTGTTGGTGAATTCCAAGAGCTGGTAAACCAGACTTTCAATCAGGAGTTGATAGGAGCACGGGAGATGCCGTCGACACCTGCAATTTCGATCTTTGCTAGGGAATTTCAGCAATGAAAAGTGTATAAAGTGACGTGTGTTAAGTGTAACGCATATGTAAAATATCCTTTAAAGTAGTGATTAGATAAGTGTTTCACATGTATGGGAGCGATAGCTTTCTGAGAGTTATGCAACGTGTCGTGTTGTTAATGAAAATTATGTGTTATAAAATGTGTGTGTTCAAGATGAATATGTCGCGTTAAACCTGCTAATGGCGGGCGACATGGAGAATTATGATTGGTCGGAGCCACCATAAGACGCCTATAGAAATGTAAGTACCCCACAAGTTATGATTATGTAGAAATATGGGCCATTGCATGCTGTGATTTCCTTAAAGATGCCAGTAAATATCAGTTTAGGAGGGAGATCCTCCATGTTTAATCATTATTGTGTTGATTTTTATAGAGTTGAGATGTTAATTTGCATCATTAAGTGGAGTAATTATTCCCACTATGAATTAAGAATGGCAATCAGTTATGTAAATGTGACGAGCACTATTGTTCGAGTTTTTAAGACGTTTAGCTATGTCGGATTTTTGGTAAAGTTATGTGAGAATAATAATAAAGTAATGATTTTGGTCATTTATGTCAGTGAGATTAATGGTAATAATAATAATGAATATTAAAAGTATGAATGAACACATCAGGAAACAAATAAATGTTGTAAGCGAGAGATTTACGCTAATTGCAAGACTTATCAATCTAAGCAGTAAGATGATACAGTAAGATTACATTACAGTAATTAAGGAAAGAAGTTTTATATCAGAATATTGCATATATTCAGTAATGATGCCAGGCATGAAAGAGCTTTTAGTGAATTGAATTTGCAGCTTATGTGAGAAGCTTATAGCGTAATTGTTAGATTTCTCTCAATAATATAGGTCGGAGGTCGTAGCATTGAGTCAGGGGCCAGGTGGTCTATTCTACGTATGAAATCTCCTATGTCATGGGCATAAGTGGAGATATAATTTATGCCAGAGTTGTAGTGTGCACCCTAGCTCTGAGGAAGGATATGAAAGTGTTCCGGGTTGGAATCCTGTGGTAGAGACGAGGAAAACGAGGACACCTCGAAACTCTATGATTTCCCGAGAACTTATTGATGAGTTATTCCGCTCGTGGTAGCGAAACTCATGGCGACAGCTGCAGTGAGCGCCTATATTTTACTTGAGATATCGGTCACCCGTCAGACTAATGCATTACGAACCCCGAACCTTCATGTTGAATGGACCCGTGTGAGGCCAGTAATTATTATATCCTCTGTGTAGGAGTAATTATAAAAGCTCATTCAATACCTGTTTGCATAATAGTCAATTAAGATCCTTTGGGATATGTGTGTCGGTCAGACAACAGTATTTGTCTTGTAAATCTTTACTGCTTAGAAAGGAAAGCATTCAAACCTTTAAGGAGGGTCGAGGTAATTGGTGGAACATCCATCCCACTTTCTATTGTGTGCTGACTCCTCTAGCCGAGGGTCTGCAGGCGGGCACTCGAACCGTCAAGGCAAGTTGAAAGGGACAGATTTTAGACCCTGGTAAATGACATATAATGAAAGATTGTTATGTTGAGTAATGTAGCCATGTGGTTTAGGAACACATGGATAATTATAGATTATCCTGATGGTTCATAATTTTAGCTATCTGACGAATAGTTAGACGATGTATTTGTATGTCACTGAAACCAAGTTATGAAGTTGGTTACTAGATGCCAAAGGCGACGAGAGCAAGGTAATCTAATTGTACCATCCGACACAAGCTATAACGTAACGTTTTATGTAGGAATCACATACAGCATGCAGTGGAACCATATAAATAGAGGAAGTGGAGGGGTAGCTTACATAATTATGGAGTTGCACGTTGATTGCGGTGCAACGTCCGAATAGGTAATGCATGAAAGCATTTGTTTGGTGAGAAGAGAAAAATCAAAACACGCACGGCACACATAATTGTTAAAACCAAGAGGTTTAAGGAATAATTAATTTGTGATATTAAAGAAGTCACATTGTATGACTGTTATGTTAATGTACAGTTTGTTTTGAAGTTATAGGTGCATCAGCGCACTAGAATATCTTTATGAAGTTCACATAAGGGTACAGCTTTGTGGTTTAATTTGACTTTATTATGATTTCATTTTTGTTTATTTGTGGATTGTGGAAGTAAATTTTTGTTTGCTTTGTTTTTATGGTTTTGGGATTGTTTTTTTATGTTTGAAGCCATGATGTTATTTACTGAATTAAAGTTTTAGAATAGAGTTGTGCCTTATCATTGTAGAGTTGATACCTTATAGCCTCAAATCCAAAATATGCACTGCTCATTTGGGGAGACGGTACACGCCTGAGACCTGATGCTAGCTGGAGGCAGATGCATATTTACCATCGAGATTACTCACATGGGTACATGGGATTTGATGTCCTATACTGTGATTTGAGCTATAGGTACGACTAAAGTCGGTCAGATCTAGTGCACACAACTCTATTAAAGTAACAATTAACGAAGTAGGGAATGACCGCTCCTATCCCTAGATAAGTTCCGATACGTACATATAAATTTTGATAGATGTATAAGTACAAGTACTACTCCTTTGTAATTATCATATAATTTATCATGGCCCAAGCAACGTGGAGCGGTATTAATTCATTATGGAACCGTCTGCGTCAGTGCAATATGAGCGATCTTGGCATTGCACATGCATGGTATACATGAATGATAACTGCATCTAATTTATCATGGCGCCCAGGTACGTGGAGCTTATGGGATTTAGGGAAAACCCATACATTTTTTATGGTATTTCATGGGGAAAACCATAGTAATTGTTTTGCCTCAAACTGTGTTTGAGTGATTTTTGAATCCAGTAGGCTTTTTATGTAACGCAGAATCTCTCTATTGAGAAGAGAATTGCCCAAGGGTATGAGCGCTACATACCAGATCCACAATCTACCATAATATTATCAGGTTTTGTACGACTTCACAATATGTGTGCAGTGTTTGATGTTTCTCTTCGAAACGTATCCACATATTTTTCCAGGAAGCCTGCCTGCATATTTAAGTGTGTTATTGTAAAATGTCAGGTACGCAGGAGATCTTGCAAGTTATTGCAGGATTGAAACAGCATTTTGATGCTGCTAACGAGCAGAATAAACTGGAAGCCAAGGCTTTCCAGGATAGCATAAACACTCGTTTAGATGCCAATCAGGAGGCAATTAATGCAACTCAGGTTGAAATAAACAACCGTTTAGATGCAAATAAAGTTGAGATGAATAATAACCAAACTGAATTAAACAATCGTTTGGAGGCAAATAAAGCTGAATTGAGTAGTCGGTTGGATGCCAATCAGGTTGCAATAAATAATAACCAGATTGAATTAAACAATAAGTTAGGTCAAATGCAAGAGGTAATTAAGACCGAAGTAACAGATACTGTTGTAAGCATTGTATCGGAAATGCAGGTTAAAACTGATAAACGTTTCGAGGCTATAGAAGCAAAACTTGAGAGTAATTTACAAGCGTGTAAGCATGCTCAGGAGGAAACCAACAGTAGATTAGATGCGTTGTCTAACGACATTAAGGATATTCAAATCCAAAATGAGGCGAATCTCGAACGCCAAGCGAAACAATTCGCAGAGTTTACAAGAACGGTAGACCAGAGATTAGAGGAGAACGACTCCAAATGGGACCAGAAATTGAAAAGCTATGCTAGAGCAATTAACGGCGACCTCAAGAAACAGGACCAGAATATATTAGGTCAATGCCAGGAAATAGGCGAAATTAAGGCTATCGCTCATGAAAGTAAGGAGCTGGTAAGCAACGTGAAAAGTCAGATGGGCAAAGTTCATCAAGAACTGGACCAAGTTCAAAGTGACATTGTCATAGTTAACAAAAGGCAAGAGGAGAATAGAGGTGAGATCACCGAGGTCCGGAATGAATTGTCTAAAGTCAATGGACACATTCAAGATGAAATTAAAGGGTTGAGAGAAGAACTCGAAATAAGAGAAGGCCAGAAAACAGAGGCAAGCGACAAGACCCTTGCTCAAATTAAAGAAGATGTAGAGGATGAAATATCCCATATCAAACAAAGTCTGAAAGAAGACAAGGTGAAAATATTTCAAGTAGCCGAGGAAAACCGAGATAGGCTTACAAGAATAGAGAAAGAAGTCATTACTCGCCTAGAAAGAGCAGAGATGCGCCACAATCAAATGGAAAGGAAGGAAGGAAGATTGTAGTTTTACGTGACCGTGAATCTTGTGATTATGAGCCACGGGACCTCCTTTTTACGTGGAATCCGAACCACAGGACATGGCATTTCACTTCGAAAATCTCACATGCATTGACCGGGAATCGAACCCGGACCGCCTTGGTGAGAGGCATACAGCTAGACCGCTGAGCCACCATGCCCCTAGGATAATAGCACAGGAGGAAACGCTTCTGAAAGATCCTAAGTCAAGTGAAGGCAGCATGGAGGATATGAGGAAAACAAGGTGGGCAGACTTAGAAACCCAACCTATGAGCAGGAATGCTACAGGCTCAGGGGAAAGTCCTTATATGACGCCAGGTGTACCAATTGCGGCATCGACGCCACATGAAAATGCTATGCACACCCAGGTGATAAACGTCATTAGGGCAAGCGAAGAAAAACCAAGGAAATTTTCAGGTAGCCACTGTAGTATGACACCAAAATATTGGTTAAAGGAAGTGACTGAATATCTAAATGATGCACGAATACCGCAGGAGCGTAGGCTACGTGCTATAGAGAAATTAACAGAGGGGGAGTGCGCATTATGGTTTCGCAGCTTCCGTTACACTTTCGATACTGTTGAGGAGTTCCGTGAGGCATTCTTGAAGAGATATTGGGACGCCGCGACCCAACAGAATTTACGGTTGGATTTATATGCAAAGAAATACAGTACCAATAATCCAACAAAGTACGCAGAATTCTTCATATCGCAGATGTGTCGCTTTAAAGAGCTGGATCAAAAACCGAGCGAACTGGAGCTATGTATTGCTATCGCCAAACAGCTTCCATACGAGATCCAAAGGCTACTAATCTCGGCTAATGCGAAAACTGCTATGGAAATGGAGACAGTTCTAAGGCAACTGGACCTCACCACAGCAAATACAATGCGTCAGAGTCGAACCGTGGAACAAGTCCACGTGACCAACACACAGACTGACCAACAGCAAGCTCCAAGGAACAACAAAGCTACGAGCACAGAAACATTAGATTCCTATGGACGGCAATGGGAACAGGAACCCAGAAGATGGCAGTCAAAGTTCAAAGGAAATGCTAATAGAGGAGGAAGAGGTCGAAGTTCGTGGAATAAGCAGAATACCAGGGGTAAACCGTACCATAACAATGGAGGTAATAATGGCCAAGAAGGCAACAATAGAAATTGGAGACCCCAAGAAAGAAGAAGTAACTTCGATGACGAGGTAGAAGAACGATATCATGCTTCTTTGCGATACCTCGAAGAAAGGGGAGATGAGCCCCAGAAACAACAAGTCCGCTGGCAAGAAGTCATGCAGAACAGGACATCGCCAGACAGATATGGAGATGGAGCTAAGAGTTTGGAACTACAGCGCAGCGAACAGGAGAGAAGAAACTCCAAGGGGGCGGGCGCTGAAGAAAAAAAAACGCCAAAATTAGAAGAGTTTGAGACTGATGGATGGAAGTCTATTAACATCATCAATTGGATAGCCAAACCAGAAGAGCTGATTGAGGATACAGGAGGACCACAGGTCATGGTCAAGAGAGAATTGCCTATTATAATTGTAAGAGTGGCAGGATTAAAAATCAGAAGTCTGTTAGACACGGGGTCAACAGTGAGCCTTATGACACAAGCTCTATATAATGAAATAGCCCGGAGAGAGAACATTTTGAAAATACCGATCTCTAGTGTCAAAATTAAAGGGGTAATTCCAGACCGAACAATGATATGTAAATACCAGGTATTCCTAGATTTACAGATAGGAGGCTCTATTTTCTCACAGAGCTTTCTGTTAGTAAACAAATTGCCTTATAGCCTACTTATTGGGGCAGAGTTTATAAGGGAATACAGAGTGATAATCGACCTAGCACAGGACAGGGTTATGTTCCATGTGAATGAAGAAGCTGAAGGCTTAGAGGTCGCACTCAATGAGATTGAACCAGGATCAAGTGAACAAGTATGGCATACATACAGAGATGTGGCTGAGGAAGGAGTGTTAGCTATTGAGCAGTTAGAAGAGGAGCTTAAAACACTAGCCACAGACTTGGAGAAAGATCTGGAACCCAAATTGGAAGAATATATTTCGGAAAAGCTAGAAGAAGCGAAAATTGGGCTAAAAGAGAAGGAAAATTTAAAGCAGTTATTACTGGAACAGAAGGAAGTCTTTGATTCGAGACCTGGTCGGATAAAGAACTTCACTTATGCTTTTCAAGTCAGTGATTGGACACCATTTAGGCAGAAACCCTACCCTATAGCTGAAAAGCATTATGCTAAAGTGAAAGAGGCAATTCAGGAGATGTTGGAGGCCGGTGTTATTGAGAAGACACCTACGCCTTATGTAAGTCCATTGGTAATTGTACCAAAGACAGACGGATCTGTCAGAGTCTGCCTGGACCTGAGACGCTTAAATTTGAGAGTTATTCCGGAATTTGACCAAGTGCCACCTATTAAAGAGATCCTCAGGAAGTTTAAAGGAAAAACCATATTCTCAAATTTGGATATCACATCCAGTTTCCATCATCTTGAATTAGAGAAGAAAACTAGTCTGTTGACAGGATTTATGTTTGATCAACATACATTCACATTTTTAAGGCTACCTTTTGGGTTGAAAACAGCTGGTTCAGCCCTGATAAGAGCATTAGATCGCAATCTATCAGATGAGGTTAAAGAGAGTACCGTCAGATATGTAGACGACATTCTACTCACATCAGAATCTCTGGAGGAGCACATGAGAGACCTGAAGAAGTTGCTAGATGACCTTCGAGAAGCTAACTTTAAGGTTAATATCAAGAAATCGCACTTCTGTCAGAGGGAAGTTAAATTCCTAGGGCATGTTATTGATGCAAATGGAGTGAAGCCTAACCCAGATAAATTGGAAGTAATTCGAAATTTCCCTCGACCCACGAAAGTAAAGCACGTCCGACAGTATTTGGGAGTAATTGGATTCTTTTCGAACCACTGCCCAAACTATACTACGACAGTAGCACCCCTGCAGGACCTATTGAAGAAAGGCGGCAGATGGAATTGGACGGAGCAATGTCAGGAAGCATTCGTGAGGTCAAAACAAATGCTTTTGGAATATGTGAAGCTGGGATACCCGGATTATACCCAGAAGTTCATCATACAGACGGATGCATCACTTATTGGGATCGGAGCGATGCTATTCCAGGAAAATGTTGACCAGCCTGAGAAGAAAGTTTTTATCGCCTTTATAAGCAGGAGACTGAAAGCCCATGAGAAAAACTACACGATCACAGAGATAGAGTTGCTCGCAATTTTGTACGCGTTGCAATCATGGCCTAAACTCGTGTATGGCTTCCGACTAGTCCTCAGAACAGACCATAAAGCTTTAACATTTTTGTTAAAGACAGATTTGTCTAGCCAGAGATTGACAAGATGGTCCCTGTATATCCAGCAATTTAATGTGGAAATAGAATACTGTCCAGGGAAAGAGAATGTAATACCGGACATATTAAGTCGTTACCCTAGAGAAGAGGAAGCGCTAGCTGTCCAGATTGAGAATCGAGATCAGAAGACGTTGGATGACTTAAGGAATCTTACCAACCTACAACGCGAAGACCCATGGTTGAAGATGATGATCGATTACTTTGAGGGACGCTTAGCAAGGGGAACTGCGGTATACAGAGAGGCGGAGGCATTGGCAACAGATTGTGTATGGTATAATCAGATATTACACAAGTGGGACGATGTAGATCATACACGTCAAAGGATTGTAATTCCTGCATCTTTGCAGAGAAGATTGGTATGGCTAGCCCACAGAGCATTTGGACATCCCGGTATAGATAAAATTTGTGCTCTGTTGAAGGAAGCATTTACTTGGCCAAAATTGAGAGAAACGGTGAGAAATGCTATTAGGACATGTGATCTATGCCAGAGGGTAAAGTCAAATCCCTTTTTAATGAGGCAACGACCTATCCCGTTGTTACCGGAGAAGCCAAGGCAGCTATTGAGTATAGACAACTTTGGACCATTGCCTAGAGCACGTAGAGGCAATAGACACATTTTTGTAGCCATGGATGTATTTTCGAAAATGGTGGTGTTATGCCCCATACAAAAGACAAGTTCAAAGCAGGTCTTGAAGCGCCTGAAAGAGAGAGTTATTCCGATTCTTGGGAAGCCGGATAACATTCTCTCGGACCACGGAAGTTGCTTTACAAGTGCAGAATTTCGTCGAGAACTGGAAACTCTAGGAATTAGGCAGATTTTATCTACAATTCGCCATCCTGAGGCAAGTCCAGTTGAAAGAGTAATGAGAGAGATCCAGAAATACATGAAGATCTACTGCTCTGAGGAGAATTGGCGTTGGATAGAATTTCTAGAAGTGATTGAATACTGTATAAATAATACTGTACATGAGGCGACAGGTCAGGTTCCCGTGACTCTACATCTGGATCAAAGACCGGAGAGACAGTGGACTGGTGTTATTCCATTACCAGTAGATGCACAGCCAGGTAGAGAATTGAGGATCCAACGAACCTTTGAATATCTCAAAGCACAGGCGGAGAGACGTCAGAGAAGAAATCGTGCGAAGAGGTATCATAGACCGCTTCTCGTGGGAGAGAAAGTTTTAATTAAAAAACCCGCCAGTTCAGATCCAGAGGCACGCAAGTATAAAAAGTTCAATTTTTCTTATCACGGCCCGTTCGAGGTGATAAGAGACCTCCAGAACAATTCATACAGGTTAAGGCATCTAGAAAATGGAAACGAGGTCGTTATGAACGTAGCCAACTTAAAAGTTTATTACTCGCCAGAAGAATTCGACGAACAAGAAGAAGTATTGGTAACGCACACCCAACTCAACGTGGAGAGCGACGTCAGCCAAGCAGTCAGACCTGAAAGTTGGAACGGCAAGACGGGACGAGAAGCAGACAGTTTACCCAGTGTAAGCGAAGAGATAAAAGAATGCCAGTGTCTGCGAGAATTCTATGAAGAAATGGTCAGAGTAGCGAGAGAGGTTGAGGCAAAAAACGCGACCCTCCGCATGGAGAATGAACAGCTTAGGAAGAAGGCCGAGTGTGGAAGGGGGAACAGTACTAAACTACTCGCAGCCAGACGAGGTGAAGGACCCCAGATGTAAACACAGACAGTGGTAGACAGTGAGCTGGTTACTTATAGAAAGCCACTTGCAATTGACTTTTATAAGTTTCGCAAGGGGAATATGAACCCGAGGAGGTTATGCTGACTGGAATCGAACGTGGTTCTCAGAGACTGTGATCTCAGTATAAAGGTTCCACCAGGGAACGAACCAGAGATCTGTAGAGGCAGTTTCATGGTAAAAACCCCTCGAAAGAAGTGTATATTTAATCACTGGTGTGATTTTGGTGCAATGACATTATTTATTAAAATAATGCAGGAAAAAAATGAGCAGATTACAGCATTATTAGACTACTTGGTGTAGGCTATACGAGGCTTGAAGCACGGAGAGGGCAGAGTTGACATTTTACAAATTAGCCCAGGATTGTGGGAGGGCCCCAGTGGAGCCATGTCCATCTCTGTGACCCCATTCTGTCGTCTGGAGCAGGGTGGAGGCCTGAATAATGACCCAGTTATTCCCCGACGGAGAATAGATTTGAGGAGGGGGAGGAGAGATGCCCAGGAAAATCATTGATTACTCGTGATTGGAGCAACGAATTGAGAGGAGAGTTGCTCACAGGTGAATCTTTTGGCAGGAGGCTAATTTTAGAGCCTTTTACCTGCGAAATTGATGCATATTTAAGGAGGTGCGGAAGGACTGTAAAACTGCCATTGTTCGCGGATAGATTTGAGAATGTTGCCGGGGAATACCCGTAAGATAGCGTCCCACGCTATGGAGAAAGGAATTAATATTAATTAATTGGACGAGCGATTCCTTTGCACGCAGATAGTTTTGGGATCTGTGAAGAGAGAGGAACCCAATGATCATGGTTTGGAGACCAGAATCATGCTGGGAGAGGAGCCAAGATTACGCGGGAAGATTTCGCCCTACTTTCCGTGGGAATCCGATATAAGGGAGTAGACCCTTGGAGGAGCGCTCAGTCTCTCTCAGTTCAAGCTCAGTCTACGCGCAGTTCACGCCCAGTTACAGCCAGTTACAGTCGAGCAAGTTGCAGTCTTACGCAGTCTTCACGACGTTAGAAGTTACCCAGTTGTAGCACAATTGCAGTAAGTTGCAATCAGTATGCAGCAAGTACGAGGGCAGTACGAGACAGTATGTAGGCAGTCTACAGCAGTCTTCAAGTAAGTTACGAGCAGTCTTCGAGTGAAACTTCAGTCAGTTACAGCCAGTTTGAAGCAAGTTCGTCAAGGCGGAACGCATGGCAGTTCTACTCATAATAGACGCCGAACAAAGACTGGTACATGTAAATGAAGCATTTTATAAGCTTTTATGAATAATAGTCGTGCTATAGGCATAATCAGCAGTACGAACTATGCCGTGTTCAGTTACGAAGCACCGTGTAGAATAATGGCAGAACTATTGTAAATAATTATTTGTGTAAAGTATCGGACAGTGTTAAGCGCAATGTGTAAAGTATTGACTGATCGTATATGTGTAATTACGATGGAATGCGCTAAATGAAACTCTATGACGCGGTTGGTAAGGTCATGAGAGTACCAGATGATAACACTCAGGACGGGAACTAGCATATTTATGCAACGCATTAAGTGGAGTAATTATTCCCACTATGAATTAAGAATGGCAATCAGTTAGGTAAATGTGACGAGCACTATTGTTCGAGTTTTTAAGACGTTTAGCTATGTCGGATTTTTGGTAAAGTTATGTGAGAATAATAATAAAGTAATGATTTTGGTCATTTATGTCAGTGAGATTAATAGGACGATGTATTTGTACTGTCACTGAAACCAAGTTATGAAGTTGGTTACTAGATGCCAAAGGCGACGAGAGCAAGGTAATCTAATTGTACCATCCGACACAAGCTATAACGTAACGTTTTATGTAGGAATCACATACAGCATGCAGTGGAACCATATAAATAGAGGAAGTGGAGGGGTAGCTTACATAATTATGGAGTTGCACGTTGATTGCGGTGCAACGTCCGAATAGGTAATGCATGAAAGCATTTGTTTGGTGAGAAGAGAAAAATCAAAACACGCACGGCACACATAATTGTTAAAACCAAGAGGTTTAAGGAATAATTAATTTGTGATATTAAAGAAGTCACATTGTATGACTGTTATGTTAATGTACAGTTTGTTTTGAAGTTATAGGTGCATCAGCGCACTAGAATATCTTTATGAAGTTCACATAAGGGTACAGCTTTGTGGTTTAATTTGACTTTATTATGATTTCATTTTTGTTTATTTGTGGATTGTGGAAGTAAATTTTTGTTTGCTTTGTTTTTATGGTTTTGGGATTGTTTTTTTATGTTTGAAGCCATGATGTTATTTACTGAATTAAAGTTTTAGAATAGAGTTGTGCCTTATCATTGTAGAGTTGATACCTTATAGCCTCAAATCCAAAATATGCACTGCTCATTTGGGGAGACGGTACACGCCTGAGACCTGATGCTAGCTGGAGGCAGATGCATATTTACCATCGAGATTACTCACATGGGTACACTATATACCGTGGAATTTCAAAAACGAGGTCTCCAGCACATCCATTTACTCTTATTATTAACGGAATATTGTAAGTTCCGAGAATTTTCTGACATTGACAGTGTGGTGTCGGCCGAAATACCAGATCTCGAGGAGTTGGTACGAGTTGGTAAGGCGTCATATGGTACATGGTCCTCGCGGATCTTTGAATCCTTCTTCAGTCTGTGTGAAAGATGACGTATGTAAGAAAGATTTTCCTAAACAGTTTCAGGAAGAGACCAAAGATAATGCCAACGGTTATCCTTCGTATAGGAGAAGAAATAATGGACGGATTATTATAAAAACAATTCGAGGCATTGACATTGAAATCGATAGTCGATTCATTGTTCCCTACAATCTATTTCTTTTACTTTACTTGCAAGCTCATATTAATGTTGAAATATGATCAAGTGTTCGGAGTGTTAAATACATCCACAAGTATCTTATACTGTATATTAAACTCCACAAGTATGTGTATAAAGGTCTAACGATTATAAGGAACAAGACCTCATTTCTACGAGGATTCCGAACCTCTGGACGTGTCATGACTGCTGCATTGTTAAAATATGTCCTGAAGGCGAAACGGTGAACTACGATGAAATTACTTCTTTCCTAAATGCTAGATATGTTGGTCCAACAGAAGCCGCATTCAGGATATTTTCATTTCACATGCATGAACAGTCACATTCTATCGTGCGATTACCAGTTCACTTGCCAAACTTGCAAAATATCTATTTAATAATGATAATGCTCCTGATATTTTACTTCAAGCACAGTTGTGCAACACGGAATTACAAGCGGGGTTCAAGTTAAATCAAGATTCGCAAGCCAGAAGTCCGTATATATATCCTGAAACACCAGTAGTAGGGAATATAAGGCGGTTCTGGCACAGGGGCTAATGCGTAAGATGGCGGCCGCGCGCAACAAGCCCTATGTTATTCTTATGGAGGGGTCAGTCAGAGCTGGCACAAGGGCTAATGCGGAAGATGGCCGCCATACTCTGAGACCGTGAATGACGTCACAGGGGGAGGTCGGCCGTGTAGTCGTTAAATGGAATATTTATTGTTTTTATTATTATTATTGTTATTATTATTATTATTATTATTATTATTATTATTATTATTATTATTATTATTATGTAATTATTGATTAATCATGTACAATCAAGACCAGCCTTATATTGTCCACCTCTTGGTGTTGTGGCTAGCATTTTTAGCTGTTACTGTGGAGGCTCGGGTTCGAGTCCTGGCTCTGTCAAGGAATTTAATTCTAGGCTGAGGGGTTGGAATGGGGTACACTCAACCTTGTGAGGCGAAACTGACCAGAGCTGGCTTTTGATTCATACCGCAGCCATTCTGCCTAACCCAACTTTACCTAACCTAACCTAACCTTACCTAACCTAACGAAATCCCCACCTTACCTAACCTAACCTAACCTAACTTCAAAGTCAGAATGTACAATACATTTATTGTTTTATACCCTCATAAATTAGATATAGAGAATGTCCACTACGATTTAGATCCTCGAGCACACGTTTCTGACATATATCATTAAAACGTGTAGAAAGGAATGTCTGAAAATTTTCACTAACACATAATACACGTTCACTATACATTGTGTCCACTTTTTGAATGTTGATGATACGGAAAAGAGTATGCATTGATAATTCAGTGAGCTTTTTTCTCTCTAATCAACAGTTCTGCCCCCCATAGCATTGAGAATATTTATTGTAGTAGCCTATAAAGAAACAAAAAGATCATATCTATTACAGTTTAGCTATAAGTGATCAGAACCACTATAACATTTTATTCTAATAAAGAGATTTCCATAATGATAAGAAAAAATAAAAAATCTTACCATAATGAGGGATTGTGTAAGTAAACGTCTTTTGCTGCTTGATGTCACTACTAAACTGATACTCATACAACGGACAAGTGAGTTCTTGTTTCGCTGACGTAATTGTATGTTCCCACGCACTTCCTGTGTGTTGCACGCGCCGTAGTGACAAAATTTGAAACTACATGAAATGATATGCTGACGTAATCGTATGTTCCCCTGCACGCACACGCCGGTCCCTGTGGACGGGTCCTCATAAGGAGATTTCCATAATGATAAGAAAAAAATGCTTACCATAATGATGGATTGTGTGTAAGTAAACGTCTTTTGCTGCTTGACGCCACTACTAAACTGATAGTCATACAACAGACAAGTGAGTTCATGTTTAGCTGACGTAATCGTATGTTCCCACGCACTTCCTGTGTATTGCACGCGCCGTAGTGGCTAAATTTGAAACTAGATGAGATGGTTTGCTGATGTAATCGTATGTTCACCTGCACGCACACGCAGGCCCCTGTGAATGGGTCCCTGTGGACGAGTCCCTGTGTACGGGACCCTGTGGACGGGTCATTGTTGACGGGTCCTTGTTGACGAGCCCCCTGTGGACGGGTCCTTGTTGACGGGTCCTTTTTGACTAATCCCTTTAGACCGGTTCCTTTTGACTGGGTCATGACCCCTAATGCTATAATGAAATTAAAACGTTGTTCGACATGATACGCAAGCAAAGAGCCGATCGCTACTATGAATTAACATTTATGTTTTTGTTTTGTTTTTACGCATGTGCACTTGTTTTTTTTGTAAGAGAGCGGGCTTTTTGAATATAGATTAATAAATGAGTTATTTATTTTTAAATTACCAAAAGATCCAAAACTAATAGGTAATTAGCTTTTTAACATTTCATGAACCAATAAGGCTATGGGACTTGTATTAGAGGTCGTTGGACTTGAGGTGACATTTTGTTTTTGAATCTATTATTATTTTTGTTAAAAGGGTCTAACTACACTTTTGTTAATATCTCGCTAACTAATAATCAGAGAGGGTCAAGTGAGGTGTCATGGGACTCAGGATGGTCAACCCTTTTCCATGACCAACGAATTTACCCAAAAGATTCAAAACAGCAAGGTCATTGACCTAAGATTTTATAAACTAATAATTGAATATTAACATGTGAGGTGTCATAGGACTTAGAATGGTCAACCCTTTCCCATGGCCAATGCATTTACCAAAAGTACCCAATACATCAAGGTCATTGACCTGAGATTTTATAAACTAATAATCGGGTACGAACATGTGAGATGTTTACCATGTGTGATGAAACATAGCTAGGTAGAGAAAGAATTAGTGTAGGCTACATCTATTGTGACTGACAAGTCTTTTACCATTGAAACTTGTTTTCAGATCAAACTGTAGTATAGAGAGAGTATAGGTTGCAGGTATGGGTTAATAAATGAGAAACGGTGTACGCAAACTCTGATTTATCAAGAATTAAGAGTAGACTATCTTTATTTGATTGGTTAAAGAGGATAGCTAAAACACAAAAATGCTCAGTGGTTACCGAGACAAAATGGTCGCTACACACAACAAGCTTTAAATACTTCAGGCTAATAATCAATACACACACACACTCGCTTGTTCTAAACTAAACTGTGTTGCTGTCAGTGCTCAGACAGTAGGCTGATGACAAAATGCATTGCTAAAAGAAATATAACCATTTCCGGTTGTCTAATGTTACCAGCTATCCATTTATTTATTTTTGTGTTGCAGTGGTAAGCACTTTTAGCTCTTGTATTGGTAGTCTTAACTCCATTTCCAGGTCTGAGGCCTAGAACGAGTTGAACTAAGAAACAAGGGCATGGTGGTGCAGTGGTTAAGCTGTTAGCCTTTACACCAGAGGGTTCGATTTCAGGTTAATATGCATGTCATAAACATATTAAACAAAACAAAAAACAGAGATAAGGTTTAAAACTGATTACATTTGTGACTTTTCAAATTATTACTTGGATTACAAATACAAAAGGTGAACTGGGTTTGATATACAGTTAATGCTGTCTATCACACACTCGACTGTAAGAAAGCAAAAGGCTTAGGTAGAGCAGTGGTAAAATTGCTATATGTAGAGAACTACCTGGCAAAGCTATATCGCATAAACAGTGCAGGATACAATCCAGCAATCAAATTTGTATCTTGTGGAACAGAGAAATGCACTTACGTGAGAAAATGCAAGTTCATGTGTAATATGACCTAACACAAAAGTGTTCACCTGTGCACGTGCACAATAAGAGCTAACAAGTCACATTCTGTTTAGTTCGTACGTAACGTTAGGTTAGGGCTAATGCACACACCCTAGTACACGAGGCACATGCCATTTGAGAGCAGGTCAAGGGATCTAACTTGGTGGATGAATGTGTTCTAACGAGTCATTTGTAGTTGAAAGAGAATAATACTTGTTCTTAAGATGTTAAAACTGAGGAGATGGTATGTACAGTAAGACGTCTTGTTATTTCCTGTGTAATATTACAGACATGGCAGAGAGCACACAGTTCTGTTGCTATGACTACGCTGCAGTAATTTGAAACCCTACGTGTTCATTAAGACAATGGGTGATGATTATATAAAGTTAGCAGTCATTGGATATTACACAGGTGTTCCTTCCGGTGTCATGTTGCTGACATGGCAGAGAGCGCACAGTTCTATTCCTACAACTAACACTGCAGTAATTTGAAACCCAAGGTGTTGATCAAGACAATGGGTGATGATCATGCAAAGTCAGCAGTAATTGGATACCACACATCAACATTGACTAAATCATAAACGTGTTGTCATAACCAGCAGAAACCTCATTTAAAGATTTTAGATTTTACATTTTAAATTTAAGATTTTATTTTATTTTTAGATTTTACTTTTTTACATTTTCCTAAAAGAGTAAACAACAAGGTCACATACCTAACCTCATTAAACCTAACTTTACCAAACCTAACTTAAGCTAATCCAAAGGCTAATGCACATACCCAAAGCATATAAGGTACATGCAACTATCCTTATGCTAGTCTTACAGGTTACTGTACAACATGATCACTACCCAAAAGGATTTTTTTTTCATTTTGTTGTTTATACATATGTCAATTTTCCAATTTCCCATTTTCAGTTTTTTAATGTCAGTTTTTAGTTTTTTCAATTTCATAATATGGAAAACATGGATTTTTGCATTTTGTTGTTTACACATTTATTAATTTCACAATTTCCCATTTTCAGTTCTTAAAATTTTAGTTTAAAGTTTTTCAATTTCATGATATAGAAACATGGATTTTCCAATTTGTTGTTTTCACATTTGTCAATTTACCAAATTCACATTTACAGTTTTTTAAATTTCAGTTTAGTGTTTTTTGTTCTATTTGTTAATATTGAAACATGGATTTTTTACAATTTGTGTTTTACATGTCATGCAATTATTCTGATGCTAGTCTTATAGGTTACTGTTCAACATGATCACTACCCCCCAACACTGGATATTTTTTTAAATTTTTGTTGTTTACACATATACCAATTTTCCAATTTACCATTTTCAGTTTTTTTAATGTCAGTTTTTAGTTTTTTCAATTTCATAATATGGAAAACATGGATTTTGCATTTTGTTGTTTACACATTTATTAATTTCACAATTTCCCATTTTCAGTTCTTAAAATGTCAGTTTAAAGTTTTTCAATTTCATGATATAGAAACATGGATTTTCCAATTTGTTGTTTTCACATTTGTCAATTTACCAAATTCACATTTACAGTTTTTTAAATTTCAGTTTAGTGTTTTTTGTTCTATTTGTTAATATTGAAACATGGATTTTTTACAATTTGTGTTTTACATGTCATGCAATTATTCTGATGCTAGTCTTATAGGTTACTGTTCAACATGATCACTACCCCCCAACACTGGATATTTTTTTAAATTTTTGTTGTTTACACATATACCAATTTTCCAATTTACCATTTTCAGTTTTTTTAATGTCCGTTTTTAGTTTTCTCAATTTGATAATATGGAAAACATGGATTTTGCATTTTGTTGTTTACACATTTATTAATTTCACAATTTCCCATTTTAAGTTCTTAAAATGTCAGTTTAAAGTTTTTCAATTTCATGATATTGAAACATGGATTTTCCAATTTGTTGTTTTCACATTTGTCAATTTACTAAATTCACATTTACAGTTTTTTTTTTAAATTTCAGTTTAATGTTTTTGTTCTATTTGTTAATATGGAAACATGGATTTTTTTTTACAATTTGTGTTTTTTACATTTCATGCAATTATTCTTATGCTAGTCTTATAGGTTACTGTACAACATGATTACTACCCCACTGGATTTTTTTTTCATTTTGTTGTTCACACATATGCCAATTTTCCAATTCCCCATTTTCAGTTTTTTTTAAATATCAGTTTTAAGTTTTTCAATTTCATAATATGGAAATATGGATTTTGCATTTTGTTGTTTACACATTTATCAATTTCACAATTTCACATTTACAGTTCTTAAAATGTCAGTTTAAAGTTTTTCAATTTCATGATATAGAAACATGGATTTTCCAATTTGTTGTTTTCACATTTATCAATTTACTAAATTCCCATTTACAGTTTTTAAAATTTCTGTTTAATGTTGTTGTTTTTTTCTATTTGTCAATATGGAATATGGATTTTTCCAATTTGGTTTTTTAAATGTTCATTTTTCATTAGGAGTGGAGAGAGGTGGGTAGTAATTAAAAATGTGCAAGCAGTGTCCATTGTTGACAGGTCATTGTTGACGAGTCCTTTTCATACAACAGAAAAGCGAGTTCATGTTTCGCATGCATTACCTAAAATGTAATACCATGCAAGTGTTTAACATTTTACAACTAACCTGTTAGTATGATTTGCACACTACAAAGGTTATATCTGTTCTGGTAATAGAATTATTTAACGTTGGCTTTTATATTTAATATGTACAGTTTAAAGTGATAGAAAAGTGGTAGAAATGTGGTAGCAAAGTGGTAGACAAGTGGTAGACAATTGGTAACAAAGTGGTAGAAAAGTGGTAGCAAAGTGGTAGAAATGTGGGTGCAAAGTGGGTGCAAAGTGGGTGCAAAATGGGTGCAAAGTGGGTGCAAAAGTGGGTGCAAAAGTGAGTGCAAAAGTGGGTGCTAAAGTGGGGTGTAAAAGTGGTACCCTATTTGTAACGGCTTATTTAACAAGTTATTTTGTGGTACTCTATTTGTAATGGCTTATTTGACAAGATATTTTTTGTCAAATGTATTTAGAGGATATCTCTCTTGTTCTTGGAAAGTATCTCAGCCCTTTTTATGATAGCATAATGCTTACCGCCATGTTTGTAAGCAACAACAACACACTAAAGTTCCAAGAATCCAAACTACTCTAAGGTTCATGATTGTCTCTCAACTCCATTCCACGCCTAGTCAAAAATATTATACATTTCGAATTTTTCAAAAAAAAAGGTAAATTGGGACAGTGTGCTATATGTTTAAACTAAAAATCATATAAAATCATATGCTAACTCCAACACCTACGTCTATCCCACTCTCAGTCAAAAAAAAATATATTCTTTAAATTTTTCATAAAATTTTTGGAATGTAGGCTATAGTTTGAAAACTAATCATCATTAAAGTCATATATAGTCTCAAACCAATGGCTTTTATGTCCTTAATCGTTAGAACATAACATGGAATTTTTGACATTTTTCCAAAAAATGTTCATTCTAAAAAAATGGGCTATATTTTGTAAACTATGAAATTTACAAAAAAAAATGTGTTTGACATAAATGACAGGTATTTACTCCCTCTACCATAAAACCAAGTCCCAGGTCTCTGGGGCAAAATCCACAAAGTTTCAATTTTGAAAATAGGCGATATTTTGAAAACTTATCATTCTAAAAAGTCATATATAGACTCAAACAAATGTTCTTTAAGTCCTTTAACGTTATAACAAAACTTAAACATATTTTCAATTTTTCCAAAAAAGGGTCAATTTTCAAAATTGCCTATATTTTGGAAACTAAGAATTTTACAAAAAAGTTTGTTTAACATAAATGAAAGGTATTTACCCCCTATACCCCAAAAATAAATTGTACGAGCCTAGGACAAAAACTGTGCAGTAGTGTGTTTTGAGGGGTTCAGATGCCTCCTCCTCCTCCCCTCCTCCAAGATGGCGGCCGTAGCTTAACTTAACCTAGCCTAACCTAACAAGATGGCGGCCGTAGCTTAACTTAACCTAGCCTAACCTAACAAGATGGCGGCCGTAGCTTAACTTAACCTAGCCTAACCTAACCTACCCTACGAGGTGTGATCAAAAAGTTCCAACAATTTGGCTGCAACTTAACCAAACCTAGCCTAGCCTAACCTAAACTAACCTACAAGGTGTGATCAAAAAGTTCCAAAATGGCGGCCGTAGCTTCACTTAACCTAACCTAACTTAACCTAAACCTACGAGTGTGATCAAAAATTTTTCAAAATAGTGGTCATAGCTTAACTGAACCTTGCCTAACCTAACCTAACCTAAACCTACGAAGTGTGGTCATAAAGTTCCAAGATGGAGGTCGTAGCTTAACTCAACCTAACCTAACCCTACGAGGTGTGATCCAAAAGTTCCAAAAATGGCTGCCGTAGCTTAACTTAACCTTTGAGTCATTTTTTTATCGGGTCCCGGAGGACGGGTCCTTGTTGACGGGTCCCTGTGGGCGGGTCCTTTGGACTGATCCCTATGGACTGGCCCTTGTATTTTATCCAAATTATGTCAAAGGGGACCCGCCACAGGGACCCGTCCTCCGGGACCCGTTAAAAAAATGACTCAAAGGTTAAGTTAAGCTACGGCAGCCATTTTTGGAACTTTTTGATCACACCTCGTAGGGTTAGGTTAGGTTGAGTTAAGCTACGACCTCCATTTTGGAACTTTATGACCACACTTCGTAGGTTTAGGTTAGGTTAGGTTAGGCAAGGTTCAGTTAAGCTATGACCACTATTTTGAAAATTTTTGATCACACCTCGTAGGTTTAGGTTAAGTTAGGTTAGGTTAAGTGAAGCTACGGCCGCCATTTTGGAACTTTTTGATCACACCTTGTAGGTTAGTTTAGGTTAGGCTAGGCTAGGTTTGGTTAAGTTGCAGCCAAATTTTTGGAACTTTTTGATCACACCTCGTAGGTTAGGTTAGGCTAGGTTAAGTTAAGCTACGGCCGCCATCTTGTTAGGTTAGGCTAGGTTAAGTTAAGCTACGGCCGCCATCTTGTTAGTTTAGGCTAGGTTAAGTTAAGCTACGGCCGCCATCTTGGAGGAGGGGAGGAGGAGGAGGCATCTGAACCCCTCAAAACACACTACTGCACAGTTTTTGTCCTAGGCACGTACAATTTATTTTTGGGGTATAGGGGGTAAATACCTTTCATTTATGTTAAACAAACTTTTTTGTAAAATTCTTAGTTTCCAAAATATAGGCAATTTTGAAAATTGACCCTTTTTTGGAAAAATTGAAAATATGTTTAAGTTTTGTTATAACGTTAAAGGACTTAAAGAACATTTGTTTGAGTCTATATATGACTTTTTAGAATGATAAGTTTTCAAAATATCGCCTACTTTCAAAATTGAAACTTTGTGGATTTTGCCCCCAGAGACCTGGGACTTGGTTTTATGGTAGAGGGAGTAAATACCTGTCATTTATGTCAAACACATTTTTTTTGTAAATTTCATAGTTTACAAAATATAGCCCATTTTTTTTAGAATGAACATTTTTTGGAAAAATGTCAAAAATTCCATGTTATGTTCTAACGATTAAGGACATAAAAACCATTGGTTTGAGTCTATATATGACTTTTTATGATGATTAGTTTTCAAACTATAGCCTACTTTCCAAAAATTTTATGAAAAATTTAAAGAATATAATTATTTTTGACTGAGAGTGGGATAGACGTAGGTGTTGGAGTTAGCATATGATTTTATATGATTTTTAGTTTAAACATATAGCACACTGTCCCAATTTACCTTTTTTTTTGAAAAAATCGAAATGTATAATATTTTTGACTAGGCGTGGAATGGAGTTGAGAGACAATCATGAACCTTAGAGTAGTTTGGATTCTTGGAACTTTAGTGTGTTGTTGTTGCTTACAAACATGGCGGTAAGCATTATGCTATCATAAAAAGGGCTGAGATACTTTCCAAGAACAAGAGAGATATCCTCTAAATACATTTGACAAAAAATAACTTGTCAAATAAGCCATTACAAATAGAGTACCACAAAATAACTTGTTAAATAAGCCGTTACAAATAGGGTACCACTTTTACACCCCACTTTAGCACCCACTTTTAAACTCACTTTTGCACCCACTTTTGCACCCACTTTGCACCCATTTTGCACCCACTTTGCACCCACTTTGCACCCACTTTTCTACCACTTTGCTACCACTTTTCTACCACTTTGTTACCAATTGTCTACCACTTGTCTACCACTTTGCTACCACATTTCTACCACTTTTCTATCACTTTAAACTGTACATATTAAATATAAAAGCCAACGTTAAATAATTCTATTACCAGAACAGATATAACCTTTGTAGTGTGCAAATCATACTAACAGGTTAGTTGTAAAATGTTAAACACTTGCATGGTATTACATTTTAGGTAATGCATGCGAAACATGAACTCGCTTTTCTGTTGTATGAAAAGGACTCGTCAACAATGACCTGTCAACAATGGACACTGCTTGCACATTTTTAATTACTACCCACCTCTCTCCACTCCTAATGAAAAATGAACATTTAAAAAACCAAATTGGAAAAATCCATATTCCATATTGACAAATAGAAAACAAGTAGTTCCGTGAAGAACTATACAGCCTATTTTTATATATCCTACTTATGTTAATTGCCACTATCAACATACACAATTTCAGTTTGATTGCTGTAATAGATTCGTAGATATTGAGAACAGACTAAATATTTCGGATGGTCGCCATGTTGGATTTTATATATGTAGGTCCTAGAGTTATGTACTGTTGCATGCAGATTATTGTGAACGTGTAGTACCCAAACATCAATCGCATAGTTAGGACACAAGAAAAAACAAGGAGAGTTTAAAATTTTTCACAGCTGCCATCTTGAGGTTATGGAAACAATTGAAATAAATTAGATGCCTGTGGATTAACATTCGTATAAGGATTTACTGTACCAAGTTTCACTGCACGCGGATGGTTAAATTGCGAGAAACGTCCATGTGAATATTTATAATTCGCGTCACCGCCATGTTGGATTTGTGATCACCAGGTTATTTAAAGTCCTATAGGTGAACATAAGTTCATAGCCCCTATGAACATTAAAAAATGCAGTTTGATTGCTAAAATAGATTCGTAGATATTCAGTATCGTCTAAATATTTCGGATGGTCGCCATGTTGGATTGTTAAATGTATAGGGCATAGAGTCATGTACCATTAAAGGAAAATTATTGCGTAGGTTCATTATTCAAACTTTCACTTCGATCGCATGACTTCATCACAATAAATAAAATCTTTATTTTAAAATACGCACTGCCGTCATCTTGAGGTTATGTAAACAATTGAACTAAATTAGATACCAGTGGATTACAATGTGTATAAATATTTCCTGTGCCAGGTTTCAATGCGCTTGGAACATTAAATCGCGAGAAAGGTCTATTTAAAATTTTCAAATTCGCATGGCCGCCATGTTCGTTTTGTAGTTAACCGGTTTTTGAAAGTCTTATAGATGGAATTCCAGTAGTGCCCTTTATCTCCGTAAAAAATTTCAGGGGTTTACCGCTAATAGTTTCAGAGATATAGAATGCCGGTGAAATATTTCGCACATCCGCCATCTTGTGATTATGTAAACAATTGAACGAAGTTAGATGTCGGTGCATTACAATGTATATAAACATATACTGTACCAAGTTTCATTGCGTTTGGTTGGTCAAATCGCGAGAAACGTCTATTTAAAAGTCGCAAATTCGCTTGGCCGCCATGTTGGTTTTGTTGTTACCAGGTTTTAAAAAGTCACATAAGTGAACTTATAGTAGTTCCCTCTATCACCATAGAAAATGTCAGGGTAATATCGGTAATAGTTTCGGATATAATGAATGCTGGTGAAATATTTCGCACAGCCGCCATGTTGGATTGGTGAGTCGTAACAAAATTTGAAGGGCACGGTCGAGGTCGCCGGGAATAGTGCTATGAACTTTCCGAGTGTCATTGAAATCGCTCTAGCCGTTTAGAATTTATTAAGGGGGGACACACACACGAATCACACACACACGCACACACACACACACACACGCACACACACACGGACAAAAGGTGATCTCATAAGCCTATTTTTACAAAATTGAAAATAGGCTAAAAACAACAACATTAAACAGAAATTTTAAAAACTGTAAATGGGAATTTAGTAAATTGATAAATGTGAAAACAACAAATTGGAAAATCCATGTTTCTATATCATGAAATTGAAAACCTTTAAACTGACATTTTAAGAACTGTAAATGGGAAATTGTGAAATTGATAAATGTGTAAACAACAAAATGCAAAATCCATATTTCCATATTATGAAATTGAAAAACTTAAAACTGATATTAAAAAAACTGAAAATGGGGAATTGGAAAATTGGCATATGTGTAAACAACAAAATGAAAAAAGAAATAAGACTAGCATAAGAATAATTGCATGAAATGTAAAAAACACAAATTGTAAAAAAAGTCCATGTTTCCATATTAACAAATAGAACAAAAAACACTAAACTGAAATTTAAAAACCTGTAAATGTGAATTTGGTAAATTGACAAATGTGAAAACAACAAATTGGAAAATTCATGTTTCTATATCATGAAATTGAAAAACTTTAAACTGACATTTTAAGAACTGAAAATGGGAAATTGTGAAATTAATAAATGTGTAAACAACAAAATGCAAAAATCCATGTTTTCCATATTATGAAATTGAAAAAACTAAAAACTGACATTAAAAAACTGAAAATGGGAAATTGGAAAATTGACATATGTATAAACAACAAAATGAAAAAAAAATCCTTTTGGGTAGTGATCATGTTGTACAGTAACCTGTAAGACTAGCATAAGGATAGTTGCATGTACCTTATATGCTTTGGGTATGTGCATTAGCCTTTGGATTAGCTTAAGTTAGGTTTGGTAAAGTTAGGTTTAATGAGGTTAGGTATGTGACCTTGTTGTTTACTCTTTTAGGAAAATGTAAAAAAGTAAAATCTAAAAATAAAATAAAATCTTAAATTTAAAATGTAAAATCTAAAATCTTTAAATGAGGTTTCTGCTGGTTATGACAACACGTTTATGATTTAGTCAATGTTGATGTGTGGTATCCAATTACTGCTGACTTTGCATGATCATCACCCATTGTCTTGATCAACACCTTGGGTTTCAAATTACTGCAGTGTTAGTTGTAGGAATAGAACTGTGCGCTCTCTGCCATGTCAGCAACATGACACCGGAAGGAACACCTGTGTAATATCCAATGACTGCTAACTTTGTATAATCATCACCCATTGTCTTAATGAACACGTAGGGTTTCAAATTACTGCAGCGTAGTCATAGCAACAGAACTGTGTGTTCTCTGCCATGTCTGTAATATTACACAGGAAATAACAAGACGTCTTACTGTACATACCATCTCCTCAGTTTTAACATCTTAAGAACAAGTATTATTCTCTTTCAACTACAAATGACTCGTTAGAACACATTCATCCACCAAGTTAGATCCCTTGACCTGCTCTCAAATGGCATGTGCCTCGTGTACTAGGGTGTGTGCATTAGCCCTAACCTAACGTTACGTACGAACTAAACAGAATGTAACTTGTTAGCTCTTATTGTGCACGTGCACAGGTGAACACTTTTGTGTTAGGTCATATTACACATGAACTTGCATTTTCTCACGTAAGTGCATTTCTCTGTTCCACAAGATACAAATTTGATTGCTGGATTGTATCCTGCACTGTTTATGTGATATAGCTTTGCCAGGTAGTTCTCTACATATAGCAATTTTACCACTGCTCTACCTAAGCCTTTTGCTCTTTTGCTTTCTTACAGTCGAGTGTGTGATAGACAGCATTAACTGTATATCAAACCCAGTTCACCTTTTGTATTTGTAATCCAAGTAATAATTTGAAATGTCACAAATGTAATCAGTTTTAAACCTTATCTCTGTTTTTTGTTTTGTTTAATATGTTTATGACATGCATATTAACCTGAAATCGAACCCTCTGGTGTAAAGGCTAACAGCTTAACCACTGCACCACCATGCCCTTGTTTCTTAGTTCAACTCGTTCTAGGCCTCAGACCTGGAAATCGAGTTAAGACTACCAATACAAGAGCTAAAAGTGCTTACCACTGCAACACAAAAAATAAATAAATGGATAGCTGGTAACATTAGACAACCGGAAATGATTATATTTCTTTTAGCAATGCATTTTGTCATCAGCCTACTGTCTGAGCACTGACAGCAACACAGTTTAGTTTAGAACAAGCGAGTGTGTGTGTGTATTGATTATTAGCCTGAATTATTTAAAGCTTGTTGTGTGTAGCGATCATTTTGTCTCGGTAACCACTGAGCATTTTTGTGTTTTAGCTATCCTCTTTAACCAATCAAATAAAGCTAGTCTACTCTTAATTCTTGATAAATCAGAGTTTGCGTACACCGTTTCTCATTTATTAACCCATACCTGCAACCTATACTCTCTCTATACTACAGTTTGATCTGAAAACAAGTTTCAATGGTAAAAGACTTGTCAGTCACAATAGATGTAGCCTACACTAATTCTTTCTCTACCTAGCTATGTTTCATCACACATGGTAAACATCTCACATGTTCGTACCCGATTATTAGTTTATAAAATCTCAGGTCAATGACCTTGATGTACTGGGTACTTTTGGTAAATGCATTGGCCATGGGAAAGGGTTGACCATTCTAAGTCCTATGACATCTCACATGTTAATATTCAATTATTAGTTTATAAAATCTTAGGTCAATGACCTTGCTGTTTTGAATCTTTTGGGTAAATTCGTTGGTCATGGAAAAGGGTTGACCATCCTGAGTCCCATGACACCTCACTTGACCCTCTCTGATTATTAGTTAGCGAGATATTAACAAAAGTGTAGTTAGACCCTTTTAACAAAAATAATAATATATTCAAAAACAAAATGTCACCTCAAGTCCAACGACCTCTAATACAAGTCCCATAGCCTTATTGGTTCATGAAATGTTACAAAGCTAATTACCTATTAGTTTTGGATCTTTTGGTAATTTAAAAATAAATAACTCATTTATTAATCTGTATTCAAAAAGCCCGCTCTCTTACAAAAAAAAACCAAGTGCACATGCGTAAAAACAAAACAAAAACATAAATGTTAATTCATAGTAGCGATCGGCTCTTTGCTTGCGTATCATGTGGAACAACGTTTTAATTTCATTATAGCATTAGGGGTCATGACCCAGTCAAAAGGAACCGGTCTAAAGGGATTAGTCAAAAAGGACCCGTCAACAAGGACCCGTCCACAGGGGGCTCGTCAACAAGGACCCGTCAACAATGACCCGTCAACAATGACCCGTCCACAGGGTCCCGTCCACAGGGAGTCGTCCACAGGGACCCATTCACAGGGGCCTGCGTGTGCGTGCAGGTGAACATACGATTACATCAGCAAACCATCTCATCTAGTTTCAAATTTAGCCACTACGGCGCGTGCAATACACAGGAAGTGCGTGGGAACATACGATTACGTCAGCTAAACATGAACTCACTTGTCTGTTGTATGACTATCAGTTTAGTAGTGGCGTCAAGCAGCAAAAGACGTTTACTTACACACAATCCATCATTATGGTAAGCATTTTTTTCTTATCATTATGGAAATCTCCTTATGAGGACCCGTCCACAGGGACCGGCGTGTGCGTGCAGGGGAACATACGATTACGTCAGCATATCATTTCATGTAGTTTCAAATTTTGTCACTACGGCGCGTGCAACACACAGGAAGTGCGTGGGAACATACAATTACGTCAGCGAAACAAGAACTCACTTGTCCGTTGTATGAGTATCAGTTTAGTAGTGACATCAAGCAGCAAAAGACGTTTACTTACACAATCCCTCATTATGGTAAGATTTTTTATTTTTTCTTATCATTATGGAAATCTCTTTATTAGCATAAAATGTTATAGTGGTTCTGATCACTTATAGCTAAACTGTAATAGATATGATCTTTTTGTTTCTTTATAGGCTACTACAATAAATATTCTCAATGCTATGGGGGGCAGAACTGTTGATTAGAGAGAAAAAAAGCTCACTGAATTATCAATGCATACTCTTTTCCGTATCATCAACATTCAAAAAGTGGACACAATGTATAGTGAACGTGTATTATGTGTTAGTGAAAATTTTCAGACATTCCTTTCTACACGTTTTAATGATATATGTCAGAAACGTGTGCTCGAGGATCTAAATCGTAGTGGACATTCTCTATATCTAATTTATGAGGGTATAAAAACAATAAATGTATTGTACATTCTGACTTTGAAGTTAGGTTAGGTTAGGTTAGGTAAGGTGGGGATTTCGTTAGGTTAGGTAAGGTTAGGTTAGGTTAGGTAAAGTTGGGTTAGGCAGAATGGCTGCGGTATGAATCAAAAGCCAGCTCTGGTCAGTTTTGCCTCACAAGGTTGAGTGTACCCCATTCCAACCCCTCAGCCTAGAATTAAATTTCTTGACAGAGCCAGGACTCGAACCCGAGCCTCCACAGTAACAGCTAAAAATGCTAGCCACTACACCAAGAGGTGGACAATATAAGGCTGGTCTTGATTGTACATGATTAATCAATAATTACATAATAATAATAATAATAATAATAATAATAATAATAATAACAATAATAATAATAATAAAAACAATAAATATTCCATTTAACGACTACACGGCCGACCTCCCCCTGTGACGTCATTCACGGTCTCAGTGTATGGCGGCCATCTTGCGCATTAGCCCTTGTGCCAGCTCCGACTGACCCCTCCATAAGAATAACATAGGGCTTGTTGCGCGCGGCCGCCATCTTACGCATTAGCCCCTGTGCCAGAACCGCCTTATATTCCCTACTACCAGTACATTACGCCTGGAATAAGAGCAACTACCAGTGGCAAAAAAGAAAAAATGTCTCAAAAACTATAGGCAGAATGTATAATGTTTCGCCTACAGAAACAGAAAGGTATTATTTACGCCTGTTATTGCTTCACGTCATAGGTGCTACCAGCTTCCAGGATCTATAACATACAAAGCAGTTGTCTATTCTACTTTTGAAACAGATACGGAGCGAGGTTTGCTGGTTGACGATTCGGAATGGCAGCGTTGTTTGGCAGGAGCGTCACAATTTCAGATGCCTTCTCAGTTACGACAACTGTTTTCTTACATATGTATCTTTCAGACCCCTTCAAATGTAATATAGTTATGGGACATTTTCAAGAATTCATTATCAGAAGATTATCTGCAGTTTCACGAACCTAACATTGCATATCAGTTCACTCATATACATATTTCTGATACATTAAAGGTCCGTGGTCTTCCCATTACTTCTCTCGAATTGCCAGCTATTATTGATAATTTCCCTCAGACAAATATACCAATGAATTATCCAAAACTTAATGAGGATCAATTCAGTCGGATGATAAACCAAGCAAATGGAAACCAAACGGCTATAATTACAGAAATTTTGGGGTTAGTACAAAACAGCAATGAAAGGATGAGTAATGCATATTTCATTGACGGTCCAGGGGGCACCGGGAAAACATTTCTTTATCAATGCTTGATTCACAGTTGCACAAATTTGGGGTTAAATGTAGTTTCTGTTGAATGTACTGGTATTGCAGCAATGTTGATACCTCAGGGGCGCACTGTACACAGCCAGTTCAAGTTACCTCTACATTTACATGAAAGTTCTGTATCAGGAATAAAAGTTAACAGCAAGGAAGCTTTTTATATTCGTTCAGCACAACTTATCATCTGGGATGAAGCCCCTATGGCTATTAAGCACGCGTTGATGTGTGTAAATTGGTTGCTCAAGGATATCATGCATAACGACGTGCCTTTCGGAGGAAAAATTATCATCTTAGGTGGAGATCTTAGGCAGTTATTGCCTGTTGTGCCTCACGCATCTAAAGCAGCATCCGTCCAAATGTCAGTAAGGTTCTCTCCTTTTTGGCCATTATTCAAAATTTTGAAACTCAACAAAAATATGCGAGCGGATACAGATCAACGTGACTTTGCAAACTTCTTGATGCAAATTGGTAACGCTGAATACCCTCACGTCGATGGAGAAAATGCAGAATTAGTCCCACGCTGAAAAATATTCCACGCTTTTGAAAAATAGCGATTTTAGCACCTAAAAATGAACATTGTAAAGACATCAATGACGAAGTTTTAGACCTAATCCCAGGATCGTCGAGAACTTACATCAGTGTGAATAATTTGATTACTGAAGATGAGAGTGAACTTCTACAATTCCCAATAGATTTTTTAGACAGCATAGGCAAAAGTGGATTGCCACCTCATATCCTTCGACTAAAAGAAAGCTCAATTGTGATTTTGTTGAGAAATATTAATGTTACCCAAGGTCTGTTGAACGGTACTAGACTGTTGGTTTGGAAGATGTATGACAATTGCTTACACCTGGAAATTATTACTGGCGTAAATGTTGGAAACAATGTCCTACTCCCTCGCCTTGACCTTACGCCATTAGATACTTCTATGCCATTTTCCTTCAAAAGAAGGCAGTTTCCAGTACGTTTGGCTATTTGTATAACTGTCAATAAAGCTCATGGTCAAACACTAGATCAAGTAGGCATTTATTTACCTCAACCAGTGTTTAGCCACGGACAACTTTACTGTATGCAGCACTATCGCGAGCAAAATCCTTTCATGACGTCAAAGTTCGAATAGAACCAAAAGGCAAGCGAACAGCAAATGTCGAATGGAAGGAAGTACTATTAGAATTTTGAAACGAATGTTGTGGAGGAGCACAGACCTCAGCAAACGGGGCACAGATTAAATAACAATTATACAAGGACGTCCGCATCCTTAATACGATAACTGTCCTGTGGTAATGGTAAAAAAAAAAAATACTATTGTCCTACATCGGTGATTACTATCCTACATCCTGTTATTTCATTCCCTCAGTTCTACAACAAAGATATCCTCAATCAAATTTACAGCTTAATAAATATTAATTCCTTCTGTGTGAGTTATCTTTTCATTTCTCATCAATCGCCTTTACTTACTATTCTATATGTAGGGGTGGAGGCGATAGCTGTCTTTACAGAGATGTGAAAATTATTAGATTCGATGTCAGTTTTCCAAAATTGCATTTTTACTTTTCACGGTTTAATGCACTAAGTATGTTTACAGGGCGATGAAATTAACAGAGTCTCCTAATTATATTTTCATTTAAGAAACTCAAATTAAAATGATCTTTTAGAATTTCCACTAACAGAGGAGCCTTGCAAATGCAAAATGCCACACGTTTCGTTTTTATTACTTCACTCTACTTAACGTGTGAATTTAGAGCGGAGAGATTTGGGGTCTTTTAACTGATGAACGCTATTGAACGCTCTGCTTAGCTCGGACGCTGTAAGGCATAAAAAGCTCAATTATTCTAAGTCCGTGACCTTGAGTTTGAAAAAGACCGCGTGGGCGGGCTGCGCATTGCTTGTGCGCATGTGGGTTTTTTATGTGGCCTTTAAAAAGGCCTTTGTAAGAATAGGAATTCTCCTGTACATCAATATTTTATTGATACTTTGCCTGTGGCAACAAAGCTACTTTTAAATGTTACCATATCTGACTTTACCCAATACACTGCCCATATTCTATCATGTTCATCCATTTTTGCCATTCTACTGGATTTTATTTCTGGATAAGCTTGAAATCACCTGACTTGAATTCTAAAATGAATGAAAAATTGAAAATGGACCCAGCTCAGATATCCCTCGGAATCCAATAATCTGAAAGTTTCCAGACGCAATTCCTTATGGGAAAAGGTGTAATTCCACGGGAGAGGAAACACTACTAAGTAGGACAACAAAAGAAGTTGGCCAATAAAATGATTTTCAATAAAAGTAATTATGACTAATTAAAATTATTTATTTAATTATATTAATTTGCACACCTCTATATGCTAACCAAGAGTTACATCTCTAAATTCAAATATTGGAGACCCATCTTTTATTTTAAATCTATACCATTGTTCATAAGTAGACAAAACACCAAATTGTACCGCTGCAGCCATAAATTGTGTGGAAATCTCTATCTACTTAGTATAAAACAAAGTTCCCAATTCTTGGATGTAACGGGTAATCTCGAGAGCAACTTGATGGATTTTTATGCGGGTTTCACCATTCTTTAAAGGATTTCTCGATGGAGGATTAGGTAGAAAAACTTTTATTTATGACCAAAAGTAGCCGAGCATTTACGATGTCAGTGAATTGAGTTGAAGAAAAACCTAACGTCCATGTGTCTTTTAAGCTTACACTGGGTAAACCAATAAAAATATCGATATTCTCTGAGAATTATTCAGCATACAAAGTTCTGCAAGAAAGTCCGCGTCAGCTCCCACATCGACCACTGCAAGTGTTTTTACGTTTTCATTTCTTCCATCAATCTCCATTTAGTGGAAATTTAAATTACTAGCTTCAGAGTGAGTTTACGAGCTTGCGAGCGACCTACCACCCTAGCATCAGCCAGCATCAAACTGCCGAGTCGTGTCGAGTTAATTCTTCAGAGAAGAGTATAGCTTATATGTTTGGAGTTAGCTGATCACCTCGGCTTTTCAGAATTGCGTCTGGAACCTGACATCCGTGCGCCTTTTAAGCTTACGCAGGGTAAATAGTGGGACACATACACAGAGGACAGGCAGACACCCACACATTTGATCTCATAAGTCTATTCATCATTTACCCAAAAGCGGCGGTACCGTAAATGTCTGTTCAGGTCACTAGCATGAAGACATGCAAATGTCATATGGACAGAAGTGCTGTAGGATTGTTGATGTGAATGCTGCGGAGCAGCACGGGTCTTCTAGTATTATATTATATTATATTATATTATATTATATTATATTATATTATATTATATTATATTATATTATATTATATTATATTATATTATATTATATTATATTATATTATATTATATTATATTATTGTGCTAATTGTTAGACTCGAGGCTAGTATTCCAACATTTCATTATTATTTTTTATGACATAACGCAGTAAAAATATTTGCGTGGCACTTTTTTCCAAATGATTAACGAATAGTCCTAATTTTATTTTCTCCTAGGAAACTGACAGTAAAATGATTTCTAAAGAATATCCACTGATTGAGGAGCTTTACTAATTCAGAATGTCACACGTTTTGTTTGCTTTCAAATACGTTATTCTATTTTTCTTTCGAATTTAGTATGATAAAATTGGTCCGGCTAGATCAAACATAAAATGCCAGCGTTTCACCCCGGTGTGCCGTTGGGCTCGTCAGTTGGTACAGACACACCTCACCAATACGCATGGCTAGCACATACTGAGAAGGCCATCACAAGACACAAAATACAAGTAGTATTGACGTCACGAGTGATGCCAATGTGCTACGGAAGTCAAGCTCCCTTTCATAAAACAAAAACCTTACCTTTGCAATCCAAATAGGTTATGAACATTCCCGAATGGGAATATGATGTTATTTCCGTTTGATCAGATAAATTATCAATTAATATGATAAAATTGGTCCGGCTAGATCAAACATAAAATGCCAGCGTTTCACCCCGGTGTGCCGTTGGGCTCGTCAGTTGGTACAGACACACCTCACCAATACGCATGGCTAGCACATACTGAGAAGGCCATCACAAGACACAAAATACAAGTAGTATTGACGTCACGAGTGATGCCAATGTGCTACGGAAGTCAAGCTCCCTTTCATAAAACAAAAACCTTACCTTGGCAATCCAAATAGGTTATGAACATTCCCGAATGGGAATATGATGTTATTTCCGTTTGATCAGATAAATTATCAATTAATATGATAAAATTGGTCCGGCTAGATCAAACATAAAATGCCAGCGTTTCGCCCCGGTGTGCCGTTGGGCTCGTCAGTTGGTACAGACACACCTCACCAATACGCATGGCTAGCACATACTGAGAAGGCCATCACAAGACACAAAATACAAGTAGTATTGACGTCACGAGTGATGCCAATGTGCTACGGAAGTCAAGCTCCCTTTCATAAAACAAAAACCTTACCTTGGCAATCCAAATAGGTTATGAACATTCCCGAATGGGAATATGATGTTATTTCCGTTTGATCAGATAAATTATCAATTAATATGATAAAATTGGTCCGGCTAGATCAAACATAAAATGCCAGCGTTTCGCCCCGGTGTGCCGTTGCTACACTACCGTATTTCTTGCAGAATATATAATTAGAATTAATCCATGTTATTTTTCAGGTAACCCTGCTCGTTAGATCGTGCACCACGGCCGCAAGGGTAGCTGCAGGAAGTCCGGAGATCGCAGGTTCGAATCCCGGCACTAACAGTGACTATCATGAACATGATTTTTTCCGGGATTTTCCACACTACATCCAGGCAATTGCAGAGATAGTACCTTACTCAAATCCTGGGGCATCTACTTCATGCCTGTACCTAATACAGCTACACACACTACTACAGACATCATACAAATACAGGATATCAGACAAGCTCAACACACACCCAACTGCAATGGGCTGATGACCAAGATGTCCAAATCCCCTAGAATGAATTAATAAGAACAAGTTAGAGTAAATAAGCATCATAGCCGAATTTAATTGAGCACATCAACGAGTTGACAGACTGTAAAGCGATCCTCTTGCTAATTATCGTAACCAGTCTTTCAGAAGACTGAATTACATTTCAAATCATCTACAAATCTAATTGGCCAGCAACTAGAGCGTATTGAAATATCTATTTTCCATGCTTATCATTTATTAAATGTCAACTTTTTCTTAAAGACACCCACTTATCGTTTTGTCAATAGCTGCTCACGAGATAAACAAAGAAGGAAAATTATAACGTTAAATAAAACGTCAGCAGAGGAGTGATGAGACAATAGCTTTACGCAGCATGTGCAACTATTTACATAGGAGTACAAGTGGGTTGTGCGGGAAATTAAATAAATTGCGGAATCTTTGCTATCAGTTCACGGAAGTCACGTGTTTGCCACTTGAAACTTATCAATCACTGCAGGTAAACCATAGGCGAGACCGGGAGCATTTGTTTCGACCTGACGTCAAAACGCGGAATAAGTAACCCAGCTGACAGCAGAACAGAACCAGACTGCAATGTATTCCTGTGCAGTCCGCTCACGTCACTAAGCTAATTCACATTCTTTCCGGGGATACCCTCGTCTCGGTCAGGTAATAAGGATCCAAGTTCATACGAGGGAACTTCAGGAAATGTGACCCTCGCATTATATTCTAACCTTTCAGATATATCGTAAGAATTATATTAGGTGTAGCCCACTACAGTTTCTTGTTGAGGGCAGTTAGTATTCGGCGGGCGAACTATTTGTACCGCAAACTTACGTGACACGGTTAGTGTATCCGGTAAGGGGATATAACTTACTTGATATTCAGGTCTTGTTCCATCCTCAGGGCAAGTCAAACAGAAATCTTTCTATTAATTTATTGATTTATTCCTTTCTATTTTGTTGTTCTTTTTCACCAAGTGGTGTATTCTTGCGCCTTAAATCACTCACCACAATCACAACGGAGAGTCGCAGCAAGTCCGAAGGTAAGAGGTTTAAATTCCTGCGTTGACAGAGGCTATCCTGAGTGTGCGATATCCCCGGGTAGTTCCACATTTCATCCAGGCAAATGCCGGGATAGTACCTCATTTCAAGTCCAGGGATACCTACCACATCTTTGTCCTTAACACAGCTACACACACTACTACAGTCATCAAAGAAACATAGATTATCAGACAAGTTTAATACATATCCAAATTCTTGGGGCGTGAGCTGCGTGGCGCAGTCGGTAGAGGCGCTGAGCTTCTAACTGAAAGGAAAAGGGTTCGATCCCCACGCAGGTAGTGAATTTTTGATACAAAACTACCACGTTCACTCAGCCTACAACAGAAATGAGTATCAGGGTAATTCCTGGGAGAAAAGACGGCCGGGCGTGGAGCTAACTACTCCATCCCATCTAGTAACGATGTCACAAAAAGTGGAAGCCTCTACTTTCCACTACTCCCAGGGCCTCCATGGCCTGTACGGAGTTGGCTTTGAAGTACTCGGGGCTGATGACCAAAGATGCCCCAAGTCCCTAAAATGAATTAACATACATACATTTTCATTTCAGGCTGTTTTTCTTTTCAGCGTCCAGTCGAGTCTGCAATCCTCCATGATCCCCTATTAGCAGTTAGCACCACGGCTTCCTCTGCTTCTACACCTCTCACTTTGAAATCGTTCAACACTAAATCTAACCACCACCTCCTAGGTCTTCCACTGCTTCATTACCCTCTACAGCCGAATTCATTAACCTCTTATGTAATCTCTCCTTCCCCATTCTATTCACAAGACCCTACCATCTGATGAGAGTCGGCTCATACGAACAGCTTTATCTAGCGTGTTCATTTCTAACTTAGCCATTTCCTCTTCATTACGAGTACCCTCCTGCTATTGCTCCCATCTATTTGCCCCAGCAATAATTCGTGCTACACTCATATCAGTTACTTTTTGTTTATTATTTATTTATTTAATATAGTTACAACCCGTGTTTCACCTACAGGTATACCACGGGATATTTACAGTTTTAAATGCAAAATTAACATGAATAATATTATTTAAGTGAGTGGAAGATTTTTTTTTATAAATTCTGTTATTTCGACAGTATTCCAGTGGTGTTTCATAATGGTATGCAGTGGTAATGATCGTAGTACAGTTGGTCGTTCTCCCGAGTACGTGGTGCTTTCAGTCAACAGGTGACGAGCCGTCTGTTGAGATTTTTCCTGGCAGCTGCAAATTGGTGAATCAATAATGAAGATATGATTTGAAGCGACCATGATTTGTAATAAACTGGGTGGTTATGAAGTTGGGCCAGAGAGATGAGGAAAGTCTGTGTGGTATATTAGGAGGGAATAATTTTGTATGTAAGGAGTCTTCTGAATTGGTATATATGGAGTTCCATATATTTGTATAATGCTCAGTTAGTACTTTTTTGCCTGGTTTAGGGGTGGTGATCTATAATCTATAGGAGCTCTATGGCAGGCAGCAATCCTGGCGAGATAGTCAGCTCTCTAAATCCCCCAGAGTCCTGTATGTCCTTTAATCCATTGAAAAGTAATCTTGTTCAACTTGTTGAGGGCAATAATTTTGTCTCTTATTTCAGTGGCGATAGGATGGGTGTTTTTTCTGTTGGCTATAGCAAAGATTGCAGCTCTTGTGTCCACAAGAATAGCATAATTTAAAGTGCAATCATTCTGTAGTTCAATCCATAGCTGCCATGATGATGCCCATTAATTCCGCTTGGAAAACTGAGCAATTAATATCTAACCTTTTTATACCAATACAGATTTCTTTTGAGTTTTTCTCGACTACCATTCCTGCTACAACATGGTTTTGTGTTTTCTATCCGTATGTGAAGATGAGGACGTCTGCTTTTTCTACAGCTCCTGAAATAATTAAGTTTATTTGATTCTCTCTTGGATGGAATTAACTTGATCTTTTCGGGATTTCTGTTTCTTTTAGCGAGGGAACTACAGCGTTTGTAGGCCAACCTCTGGAAATGGCTTTGATGTCATTATGTAAAAGTATGGCTGCGTCTATGGGCATAGTGGGGGCTATAGCCTGAAAAGCATTGTTAGAGACTTTTCTGTATGCCTTTGTCGTAAAAATCAGAACATATCTTTGTATTTGTTGCAGTTTCACTTTGGCTCTTTTTGATAAGGAGATGCGTCATACTTCTGCGGCATACATTATGACGGGTAAAATAGCATGATTGTATATCGTCATCAAATTATGAAAAGACATGCCCCAAGATGCTTTGGAACATCTGACTAAGTTGTTCCTGATTTTCTTCACTTTAATGTCCAGGTGTTGCATGTGTGGGTACCAGTCCATTTTGTTGTCCAGCTTTACTCCCAAATACTTCATTTTTGACACAACGTTGAGATCCCTAATTGTAACTGAATGATGATTGGTATATACTTCTTTCTTTCTAATGTACATTGGTATTAGTGCTGACTTTTCCTTAGATATTTCAAGTTTGTGTTTCTTGAAACAATCACTCACAATGTCGAGGGCTTTCATAAGCGTTAAGAGGATACTAGAATGAGAATGACCCCTGAACATGAGCATTACATCATCTGCATAAACAACTATATCCAAATCGGGCACATTTGATAGCAGTACAATTAAACCGCTAATTTTGACGTTTCATAAAGTAGGATCAGCGACCGAACCTTGGGGGCATCCATTAGCAACCTGCTACACTCGAACTTCTTAAACCTACTAAAAATGTCATGAACAAGCCTATGGGATTGAGGGAGTCCCACTCCCATCTGACAGATCAGGAACTCTTTGGAAACGAACAGGTAATGAATTAACAACAACAATATGAGTCCTTTCATTATTTAAAACATGACTTAGCAGACAAAGTAGGGTTCCCATCTTATCAAAAATGTAAAATTAAGGGGGGATGTAATGAAATTTGTGTCAAAAATCGATTATTTTTTTTGGAAACATGTTATTCGTAATCTACATAGTGTAATTTACATTGTGTATAAATGTTATAGTTATCGGAGGCATGGACATTCATTAAAAAACATTAAATGTCAAACTCTGCACATATAGGCTACTTGGTGTGAATCCAGGAGTGTTCACCATAAAGGCGTTCAACACCATTGACAAGAATTGACTCATGAAAGCTGAGAAAGGGATGTCTGATTTTGAGCTGGAAGCCAGACAGAAAATAAGAGGGCAGAAAAGAATGTTGGAGGATGAAGAGTATGAATATGGAGGATTTTAAAATCAAATAAGCATTTTTCATGTTTGAATATGGTAACCAAATTTTTAAATGCATTTTTCTCTAATATACATTTTTTGTAGAATCTGAAGCCTTTTCTCAATAACTATAAATCGCAGAACTATGATTTTGTCAGGAGTTGTTCATTACACGTTGTGGAATATATGGAACTACAATTGTAAGCAATACTTATTTAAATTTTTATTTATAGGGTTTTATGTGATGAAAAAAATGTCTTATTTCTGTGACAGTAAGTTCAAGATTTTTTAAGCAAAGAACTAATATGCATATGTAATTTATTTTAGTTCAGTATTCATATTGTAGTGATAGCTTCATACAGTAAAAATTTCAAAGTGATTGTATCATTAGAATTCCTCTTATGGCTTTCATGCTAAAAGGGCATAACTGTTAATACTCTTATAACATTAATGTACTGTATATCCCTTACATCTAGGTCTATACTTATATTTTTTTCATTTATTACAGTTAGTTATCTATCTACACACAAAATAGCATGCCTTTAACTCAAAAAGTATGGCTGTAATGACTTTTTAAGGAAAAGCTTGCATTTCCGATTACATCCCCCCTTAAGCAATTTCCTCAATTGTGCCAAACGTTGAAGGGATAAAGGGCCCAGAAGAGTTTCAAAGTGAGAGTCTTGGTTGCTCTATCAAACTAAAAAACTAAATTTGTAAAATCACTTCCGGCCTAAATGCAGCTCCGGTAAAACTGCCTAAAATCTCTTATTTCTTTACTAGTTTTCTGTTTTATTCAAATCATAACCAAATTGACTTATTTACCCATGCAATACAGAATGTACTAGAGCTCGAGCCAGCTGGCAAGGCAGTGCGCAGAACACAACGCTACCATTACGTCATTCCTCACTTCCATCCCACCAATCGCAGTCAGTCTGTCTTGAGAATCTGAGCTAGGGTGTTGTCAGGAAAGCTAAGTGTAAAGCAGCGTGGAAGAGACGGGCTCGTTGAGGTAAGCGACGGTGTTGTCATACCGCAGGAAGTCATGGCAGCAGCCTGCGGTGTGGGAACTCGGACATGGTGGACCTGTTGCAACAGTGGAAATGTATCTCTTTCTCTCTCTGCCCAAATCCCACAGACCCGGCCGCCTTCCGGGTTGACGCGAGCTCTAGAATACATAGGAGACGCACTAGGAAACTCCAGAGGCAGCGCATACGCGACATTCGTCGACTACCAAAAAGCTTTCGGTGGAGTGAATAGAAATATTCTTATCCGAAAACTCAGGTCAGTGCTAGGCCTAGAGGACCACATCCTCAAACTCATTACAACAATCTTGGAAAGCAACGTAATTAGCATAAGCGACGGCAACCTGGAATCAACGGACATAATACAAACAAATGGAGTCCTATAAGGGGCCCCCCTATGTCCGATATTGTTTAACATTATCACAAATGACATTGTGCAAAAGATCACGACGGAAGAAGTCAAAATTCTACTGTACGCAGATGATATGGTGATCCTAAGCAAAAACAGGGCAATGATGCAAGAAGCGATCAACAAGTTAGCGGAATGGTCAAGAGAAAACGAACTTAACACAAATTTAAAGAAGACAAAGGTAATGAAGTTCCGCAAAGGAGGACGAATCTCATCGAAGGACGTTTTCAGATGTGGAAATCACACACTGGATATAGCAAAGTCTTACAAATACCTAGGGGAAACTCTACAGGTCACAGGATTTACCTTTACAAGGCACGTCGAGGATAGAAAAATCACCGCAATTAAGACCACAATGCAAATAAAAAGACTTAGAAGCTTATCACCGGCGACAGCAATTTCACAGTTCAAACTGAAAATTGCCCCAGTAGCATCATACGCCATCAAAGTAATATGGCCACACCTGAACTACAAGAATGTCAAAGCCCTGGATAGAGTCAAAGCCAGATACCTAAAGAAGACGCTTGGTGTATCGAAGTACGCTCCAACCTGACTGGTATATCATCTGGCGGGAACAACGATATTTATAGAAGGCATGATGTTAGCATACAGCTTGACCTCAACCGAAGCATGCGACAAGTTCTTGGAAGAACGAGTACAGAAATCGACCCGGCTTTCTACCGAACCCCAGCCATAAAAGAGGAAGAATGGAAAACAGCCGGCTACGAACTCCGCCACCTTTACACAAGAGGGGCAATACATGGATTTCACCATCGAATCTGCAGCAGGAAAGGTTTCCACAACGCCGACAATGTATGCGTCTGCGAACTCTGCCACCAAGCCTGCCCACAGTATCATCTGTTCGAATGTGCCCAAAAAACTCTGCCAATCTCACATTACGGAAAGGACTGATGTAAATGACGTTTTCTATAGAATAACTATTGTCCCGAAACTCCCCCGATGGGAAGACAGGACAGCCCCCCTTTAGTGCCCCAAGGTCTAAATGTTTAGGCTACCTGTAAGACCAAAGGAAGAGGGGGCTTGGTCAGAATGACCATGAGTAGAGGGCTGGGCAGGTTAACCTAGAGGGTGGTTTTCAGTTACTGCCCAAAAGAAAGTAGTCATGTAATCAAATTTAAAAAATCAAACAGAAATATATTTAAAATAAAGGGATTACATCAGTAGGCGGGGGCACACATAAATAGAAGCACTGGTCCTAAGAAAAGGTTGGAGGTCCCCATTAAATGAACTGGTCTTTTCAGGGCAACACGAAGCCCGAGGGTTAAATAGCTCAGGAGAGCGAAGCAAAATATCTTAAATAAAATGCCCATATGAAGGGCTGGTAAGTGGCAAAACGTGGCGTCAGAAAACCACAGAAGTTAAATAGCTATCACAACAAGTGATGCTACCAAGGGAATACATTTAAAATAAAATCATCTAGGAAGGTATGCTAAGCCAAAGGCTCGAAATTAAACATTGCAAGCAAAGCAATGAAGAGACCAAAATTAAGCCTAACAATGGCCTGCGTGAAATAACACGCCAACAATGGAAAGACCAAATCGGGTGACAATTGAAGGGAATGCCGCCGTAAAATAAACTAAATTCCCCACCAAAATTACATTTTTGATTATATTTCAATTAGGCAAATAAGGTCCTTTAAGGTTAAAGATTAAAATTTAATTAAGCGCAAAATGTTAGGTAGGCGTCCTTTGGTGATCAGATTATACATGCGGTTGCCCAAGCATTAGGGAATATGAGTAGCGAAATGCAGATGAGCGAGAAGCGATAAATATCAGAATGTTGACCATGATAACTTCTCGTATGCAGCAGAAGGAATAATTTAGAATTCGACGTATCTGATCATTTAGTGGTTTCACAAAAAGTTACAAGTCTAGGACACATGGCTTCCCCCCGCACTGAAGCTGCAATACGTTAAATAAACTCCGACGGGAGTAAAATATAGATTTAAGAAATAGCTCAAGGTTCTTGAAATAAAACAGCGCACAGTACCTGGTTATTGGCGCATTTGCCAATTAATTTCACTGTTGGCCGACCTCCGAAAAGCCGACCAGAACACTATCTTTTCGCTACATGGTTCCAAGTTTAACTGATGGCGTCAGATGCCAAGCATGCTTCACTAGCACCCTACTGGGTAACAGAGTCAGCACAGGCAGAGCCAATAGGAAGCCAACAGGATGTGTCACAGCGTTCACACGGCCACAGCAGCCATTTCCTAGCCCAAAGAAGAGTCTGGCAAGGGAAGGGGGAAGCGGGAATTTCAAAGTTCAGAAATGTTCCAAAGTTATTGAGCTCTCTCCCCGGGAATGACAGAACCAGGGGAGAGGGGGTGGGGGCGAAACAAGTGGCAGTCAAAAACTGTCACATCCTCCCCTCTGCCAACGAAAACCAAGGGGTGGAAGGGGAGGGCGCCGACATGGGGGCGTGCCCCTAGAGTACACTTCAATAGTTACACACAGCAGTACTCTAGTCACTCGCACATGTTCTCATGTAATGCACACTCCACCAATAAGCGTATGTTCTTCCAAAATTTGCATGCTTTTCCAGTGTACCAGTCCAGTACTTATCTTCAAGATGTCCAGCAGGGTCAGGACGACGAGGTAGGTATCTCCTTACGAACCGCCAGCAGCCATCACGATCACTACCAGATGAAGAAAATCGTCGGGGCCGACAGAGACCCTGGCCTCAGGACACGGCCCCCATAAGTGTGAAGTTTGCACCCTTCACACAGGACCACTGCTGAAACAAACCAAAAACCAGCAGCAGACTGCTTCCACACAGCAGGCGACTCGACAGGACAAGTCGACCCGAACTCCTCCTGTCACAAGCAGGAGCGAAGATGGTAGGGGGAGGGTCACAGTTGCACGTGACCACTCGAAGAACTCACTTGGGAACAACACTTTATTGGAAGGAGGGCATAGCAGACTTTGTGCTCACTTGAGACGAAGCCCTCTCTCATCACTATGAGGGGTCATCACTTGGCATGATTAAAGCACACGCACGCACCGCTTGAGCAACGTTAAGTTACAATTTAACTTTAAGAAACAAACACCAGTCAAAACTTCAGGATCAAACAAAAAAATGTTACCAATTAGGGGTATGGAGGACTTCCCATTTTAAACCACAAATTAAATTAAATGTCTGAAGGACCAAGCTATTTGCCCAACCAATATCCTAAGATTCACATGCTAAGTATCAGAAAAGAAATTAGCGGATGCGCCACGTAAAATACAGAAAGCTCCCAGAGTGGCAGGGTGACTCGTCTCTCATTACAGGAAGACCAACACAGGGTCACTTACCAACATTCCTGCCAAGTGGCCCAAAATAGTACAGTCATTTACATTTAATAAAAATAGTTGTCTCAAACGCAACGACAACAAGCAGGCTCTTTACTCCAAGGAACGCCCATCAAGAGGGCACAGAAACCAAAGGAGATACAACAAGACCTAAAGACAAATTCAGGAAACGCTGTTCGAAATATTATGGAAATTCCGGATCAATACCTATATTTATTTATTGGTGCCTTTATTGTGGCGAAGTTAGGGCTCTAGGCCCTCTCTTACACTTAACCACACACAGTGCAACTTACATGGATACTCACATATGTTATTCTTAACCTACCAAACTTAAATACTAGGAAAAACTTAAATACTAGAATTTAAAAAAAATGGCGACTTCGTGATATTAACTAAGCTATTTAAATGACATACATTTAAAAAAAATATGTACTATGGTCATTCACTCACACATTCATACACAAATTGTTCTAGTTGGCCTACGAATTCAAGAGGAAATCTTTACATGCACGTTTGAAAGTTGTTAGGGATGTACAATTTCTGACGTCACGAGGACAATTATTCCAAATTCTAGTTCCCGACACGAGGAAAGAGTTACTGAAGGCAGATGAATGATGTAGAGGAATTGCAATTATAGATCCAGATCGCGTGTGACGATCATGAAAGGAAGAAAGAAAACGAAAATTACAAGAGAGATAGTGAGGAGTACTTACATTGAGAAGTCGATAGATGAGGGTACATATGTGCAGGTTTCTTTGTTGTTCTACTTTTAGCCAGGAAAGTAGATCATAAAAAGGAGACACGTGTGAGGAAAATTTCAAGGAGAAAATAAACCTAATGCAGGAATTTAAAGCTCTCTGAAGTTTCTTGTTTTGTTCACCGGTAGCATCTACTAATACAACATCACAGTAGTTAAATATAGGGAGTATCAAGGTTTGGACGATTTTTATTTTCAATTTACGGGGTAGAACGGACTGGTGAATCTTAAGTGGATGAAGTGACGAGTAAACTTTCCTGCATGTATTAGTAACGTGCCCATCCCAATTCAAAGTTTCATTTAGTGTGACTCCAAGATTTTTTACCGATTTAGAGAACGGGATAGCAACACCATTAAGTTGAATTACAGAAAGCGGTCTACTGTGTAAATGGAAAAGCAATTTAGTCTGCCCTATTTCGATAGCTTGTGTTTTAATTGGGTTGATGGCAAAGGAATTTTCAGTTGCATAGCGGCTGATCCTCTTTAGATTTAGATTCATATTTTCAATTGCCGCATCTATGTCGTTTACTTTTGTGTGGCAATATATCTGAAGGTCATCTGCATATAGTTGGTAGTTGCAGTTTTCCAGTTTCGATGAGATGTCGTTCAGATATAGAATGAATATAAGGGGGCCGAGAATTGAACCCTGAGGTACTCCATTTATTTTGAACTTCCACTCAGTTCTGTTTTCATTAAGGAGTACACGTTGTCTTCGGTTATGAAGATAGGAGGCGAATAATTTGAGAGCAACGGGGCTAAGATGGAAGGATTGCAATTTAGCCATAATTATGTCCGTATTAATGGTGTCGAATGCACTGCTGAAGTCTAGAAGAATGAGTATAGTCACTTTACGCCCATCCCTTGCTCGTCTTACGTCATCAGTGATCTTAATGAGTGCAGTAGATGTGCTGTGTCCTTTCTTAAATCCAGATTGTAACGGATCAAGTAGTGAGTATTGCGTCAAGTACTGAAGAAGTTGTTCATGCGTAAGTTTTTCTAGTATTTTGGAAATTGAGGAAAGTATGCTTACAGGTCGATAATCGGATGGAGAATTTGCAAGAGAATTTTTCGGAACTGGAATAACTAAAGCATCTTTCCATATTGTTGGGAAGAAACCTTCTAAAAGACATGTGTTACAAATGTGCCTAATAATTGGCAGTAATACTTCTATCAGGTTAACGATAAAGGAAATTGGGATCTCATCTATTCCGACTGCTTGTGATTTGATAGATATTTTTTTCATACGATAGTATCATCTATTTTACGAAACTTGAATAACGGTCGATGAGGTAGTGGGACACATTGCAGTGTATTTATTGTTGTTTGTATTATTTGGGGATCAGTACTAATTATTTCTCGAGCAAAGTGAGCATTTAAGATTAATATCCTACTTATTGGTGTTTTTAGTGCGCCTCCCAATACCTACCGACCTGAGTTGCTGCCAGGTGCTCCTAGCATTCAAATTGCCGGCTAGCTGTTGGAAGTAGGCATACTTCTTAATTCGAATCATTTGTTTAACTCAATTTCTAAGCACACGATGTTTTTCAAAATCGTCACTTGATAAGGTCTGCTTATAACGTCTGTGTAATGCGTCACGTTTGGCCATTGCGGATTTAATGTCACTCGATAGCCAGGGGGCAGCTTTACGAGTGACTTTAGCTGTTCGTTTAGGTGCATGTTTGTCATATAGTTCCAGCAGTATTGTGTTAAATCTGCTCACCTTTTCATCAACGTCAGTCAAGTGTAGTATATCGTTCCATGGACAGAGAATTGCGTCTTGTGTTAGTTCTTGAAGGTTCAATCTTTTCATGTCTCTATATGTTATGTATTTAGGTGCAGTTTTTGGAGTTTTTAGAGAATAAGCTAAATAAATCAGGTCGTGCAAAGATATGCCAGGTACTGAAATCCGTCCGTGTTTTAGTATTTTCTGTGGGTTATTTGTGATAATTAAATCAATTAGAGTGCGTGAAGACCCTTGCGGGGTGTGTACGTGGTGAGTAGGACCGAGTGATAATATTGTCATGTTACAAGAGGTAAACATATTCCGTAAACGATTTGCGTCAGTGGAGTCTATTAATATGTATGTGTTAAAGTCACCAAATGTAAGTACGTGTTCGTAGGTAGGTAACAGTCTTAGTCGAGTTTCTTCAAAATCCATGAAAATCCCTTCTTTAGGTGGTTTATATACAACACCAATAAGTACTTTAGTCACGTCAACAGTGAGCTCAACAAACATATATTCGGTCAAGGGGTCAGTAGATAGGTTCGATGTTTTTATAATCTTTGCCGCCAAATTGTTTTTATAGAATAAAGCTACTCCTCCTCCTCGACGCTTCAGTCTATTGTGAAAGAGCGAATTGTACCCTACTAGACTTATCATGTTTAAAGGGACAGAGTCTTTCATCCAGCTTTCACTAATTGCTGCAATGTTTACCATGCTTCCTTCAAAAATAGCTTGGAGCTCAGCGTGATGCGCTATTATGGACTGAGCATTGACATGTGCACACAGCAGTGAACGGGGAAAGGCCGAACATTCCCTGGCCATAAAACAATAGAGAGCATGCAACTTACCATTGTTTCCTCATGTATGCACAAGCCACTAGAAGGAATTAAACAACCACTCTCACTGAATTTAAAATTAAACCACCTATCACTTATGCAATCACTTACACTAAAATTAAAATAACATATTAAACACACACTCACAATTATACACATTAACCTGTTCACTGAACTTCCGATACCTGCCCTTTCATTAAGCAGGCAAGTTCTGCTGGAGTGTTAACGTGATGTTTTTTACCGTCAGAATCCACGATCACTATCCGCCCATCCAGAGTGATCCTTGTTGAGTGGCCTTGTTGAGCATGTCCTTGCGTGATGCTGTGAGGGACTCAGTTATGAGGATCGGAGTTCCTTTGAGAAGTCTCTTGGCGCGCCAGACACGTTCCCTCTCGTGGTAGCGGGTGAACTTAACAATAATTGGTCTTCTACCGGTAACCACCACATCCGCAGACGATCTCTTTGGTTTCCCCAATCGATGACACCGATCAATGCTCAGCATTGTTAGTTCTATGTTAAGCTTGTCCTTAAGTACCTCCGTTACTCAAGCGTACACGTCTTCGTTAGGAGTTTCACTTACCCCATGTAGCAGTAGGCAGTTCCGGCGGCTGTACTGTTCTGCCTCATCAATTCGAAGTTCTTGCTTCACAATCTGGTCATTCAAGTCCTTCTTTAAGTCACTTAGCTCCGTGATGACTTCAAGGCGAAAAGTCTCGAACTCCAAAGCTAGGGTTTCCACTTTCACGGAGTTGAGGTTGGTAGAAGTGCTCTGTCTAGCTGTGGTGGCTCCCTCTAGGTGAGTTTGAAATACTTTGAGCTTCTCTTCAAACGCTGAAATTCTTTGATTGACGGCTTTTAGGGTCATGACTGTTGACTGAATATTCACTAAGTTGTATATAGTTAATAATACACACCCTAGCAGACTCTATTTGTGAGTTATGTTGCGGTTTCGGCAGGTATTCTACGGAGCACTTTTACGCACGATGCATCTCGGTCACCATGACTGAAAGAAAGAATGAAAGCAACGCTCCAGGACCACCACTCAATATCAGTACACCAAATAAAATTCAAAATTTACCCTGAAACACAAATATCAATGTACGTGAAACTCCATCCCAAACAACATCAAACGTCAGAGAGAGCATGGAATGGCACGACATATCTAACCTTAACTGAAGAGCACCAGAATTCTACGTAGACAAATACTGACCACTCCCGCTAGGTTAAAATCCACTTAGGCGTTATCAGCACCAACACTGAAACACCATCGAACTGCTCCATAGACATCTTGCGTAGCCGAGCTCACTCAGGCCACACGATCACAACACCAAATCACCACAACACTTTACTCGATACGGTTCACCACACCAACCAAGTACGACCTCAACGGTCCAACAACCTGACGAACAATACACACTTGACGTCCAAAAGAGGCAATCCTAACCTCATCAAAAGACCTCACAAGGGTACCAACTTGCGACAGGGAATTCAGCATCCTACGCACGACCAACAAAGGGCCACCAAGGTCAGGGAATAACCATCCTGAACCACAAGATAACCTCAGGGAACGGACCATCCTGGGCTACAACAAAGGACGGGGAATCAAATTTCCTGCACTGGCCAACACGACCAAATAAAAGCACAGTGAAACAACATCCTGGCTTATCCAAACACAACACAAAACTTCAAGAACAATGGCACCAACACACAAATCGACATTAGCCGATAGGAGCCAATCATAGAACACAAAACACAAGAACACAATAACCCAAAAACATAAACAACACTCCAACACTGGTACCAACGACTAATCGACGCTTATCGACAGGAACCAGAACAGAAAGATCGAACAAGGCCCTACACCTACACACTAGAGGGGAGAAACCATCATGTCGAGCATAAACGAACAAGGATGCAATAAGACAGTCGACCAAAAGGATAGACACCATGACACCGGAGGACACAGGAGGACCAAACGGAGACTGGCACCCACCCAAGGAAGCACACGGTAAGTCCAAAAACACAAAGATAAAACCCTAAATAACCAACAGCAACAACCATCCACACACACCAGATCCCAGCGCGTTCTTCCAAACAGCTCCCCAAACAAGTCCAAATTCCAAAAAATGTGGCCCGCTGAATAAAATCATTTAGACAACTCAACTCCATGTGTCACCGACTGAAAATATATTTTCTACGCCCAAGAAATTCGAAAGAACAGGAACTCACGTCCACTCTGCACCCAGCAGGAACAGTACACCAACAGTAAGTCGAACCGACTACCGATCACGTCAAGGTAGATGTCAGCACCAAAGTCCACGAGGCTCTACGAACCAAAACCGGAATTGAACGACCGAAAGCAACAACACTTCTTCGCCGGCACTGCGTCAGGCTAAATGGAAAAGTTTACAATCACTCAAGACCAAAGTAGAACAACTCTGAAGTACCAACTTGACAATATCTGCATCACTTATACCAGGCAGGAACACTCGTACTAACGGCTCACACACGTAGCATTCTTCAATCATGTCTCAAAACACACAACAACTCGGACACACAATAACACGGGTTACCAGCGGCGCTAAGCTCGCGTTCAATAACTCTGGGATAGGCCTGTACACAACAGTTACCTTCCAATAACATCTGGTCAACGGGGACAATCCCGGACAAGGCATACTCAAAATACCTTCATACAATAACATCCTGCTGTAACAGGGTAGCCTTCACCATACTATAGGAAACCTTACATAACTGTACCTGTCAGACGACAGTACACGCAACAGAGCGTTTAACTAACAAAAAACGATCCATAAACCATGTGATCAAATACAAGAGTGGAAACTAATTTCCATAAGCAAAATAGCAATGAAAGGAGAAGCGAATACAAATCGTACTCTGTCCTTGTCAATAGTAGTTTTGTCTCACAATGAAGCAGGCGTGCTTTCAGGTCACTGGGTTACATAACCAGTTTATTCAAGGCCGATGATTTAATCAATACAAAACCTGCACCTGGCCGGTTCATAAAAAACATTACCATAGGTTACGGACCTCTAAAGTGTCCGTGTATAAAGCACACGCTATAAATCTGAGTATAATAATACAATTCCGTCTTTCTTCCAGAGACGTCTAAATGAAAGTAATCTTACAATAACTGAAGCTCTTTGCTTTAAAAATACAATTCAGCAGTTGCTGGTACGTCAAATAAAAAACGTGTCTTACATGACACAAGCAAAAATGATAATATTGTGGCGCAGATTCACACACTAGATCTGCTTAATGATACGCTGGGAACTGAGTTCGATGCTAGGCAACGAAACATTCCTTCTAGTTGTTAGGTTCAAACTTGACCAAGAATAGCTATCTGAGCTTATTCAAAATGAAATATAATGCATTTACAAAACTGGTAGTTACAGTCGACTACCTAAATGATACGACCGTTCTAACGACAGTCAGGGGTGTAACAAAGGATGGCTGCGAAGAATGCAGTTAATTAATAACCATGGCATCTGATTGCCATAACTAAAGTCAGCAAAGACTTGAAAATTACCCCAAGTAGGGTTGAACAAAATAGCCTCAAAATGACTACGATGAGGTTCAGCAAAAAGTAGGCATTGACGTTCTACGACGTTCATCAGGCTGCACCAGGGCTGACCAAAATGTCTGACCCCAAGGGTGTCTCACTCTAAACTGAAATAAATGACATCTAACTAATCTAGTTACATCCCTACCTAGAAAAATGGCTGACACTGAGTGCGGTTGGTTCACAAACTACATTAAATCTACTATACCACCAGAAACTAGAACAAGGAAGGGGTGTGACAAAAAACTCACGAAATGGAGGAGCTCTCACTCAACAAGGGTTGTACAAAATCCTCTCTGGTTCTCTGGATCGGTATCCTCCTCATCAGGATTCCCATCTGGACTCCTCCAAAGACCAGGGTTCGATTTGTCCCTGTCGACATCTTCGTGGATATGCCTGGAAATGGCATTTTTGGCTCCTTCCTTCTCGTTCGTCGTCCTGGAAGTTCCACCATCATGCTGGTTCCCGTAGAAACGTCACCCTCATACCGGGATGGTATTAGCCCATGGTGACTGCTTCAACCATGGTGAAGAAAAGTCCAATCACGTGGGTAGTGAAATGAGTTACGTGATAATTCATCCTCTCACTTTCAAAATTATAATGTTTGTCGTGAATGTTATAGGCTTCAATTATAAAATACGACACAGCCTTAATCTTGCAGATGTGGATTATCATGTGAGCTAACACTGTTTTATAATTCTGCACGTGCTAGTGACGCTACTTTTGTATCACGCAGCATCCGTGAATTATACGTCGTTTTTAAAATGAAATTTCCACTTTGGCAATTTAAATATCTCATACAATTATAATCACACTTATTCAGGATAATTGTAACACTATTACCTGTATATTTCCACTAGGCATCTTCCCTCCACATACGCGTGGGTAAAATGTGGTGTTACAGCAATGTTGTGCAATACACTATACTTGCCAATAATAGTTTCCTTCTTCTTTAGTTCACTGGGCTTCAACAACAGTGAATAATAGTATTAGCGTGCTCGATGGCACCTTATAATCACTTTTAACGCTAAACAGCGGATATTCTTCTACGTCTCGTAGGACAAATGTAATTCCACGCCTACACAAGGCGGATTCTCAAGACGCAGTGCAAGGTACTGGGTGTCTCTAGAAAGTAGGTCGTCAAAACGAAGTCGTTGAGCGACTACTTACGTTCCTTTTTGCGTATCTGCAAGGGTATTACCTTACCTAAAGTAAAAATAAACATTCTCCAAAATGTTTTAATAATGCAGCATGACGAAATGGAATATTCTGAGTCTTGTGGAAAGATAAAATTAATTAATAAGACCTCAGATAAATAATTAGCAGTTTTCACCAAAGTCAAAAGTGCGATTAACCGCTACTTCAAAAAGTATCGCGTGATCTCTCGGCTTCACGTGACTTCCTGGGTGTGTTCAAAAGTACAACATCCCATCATAAATGCTCTGTCATAAAAAATATCACATGAACCATAGCTCAGCGGGTTCATCTGCCTCTCCGTCGTTTCAAATAAAATGTTGGGATAACATTTTTATTTGCTTTGAAATTCATTCAAGAGTGATATTTTTTTAGATTGGCTGCATTAAAGGTTCCAATGCGCTCTCCTGTCCTAATGTCTTCTATTACATAACTTCCATTGTTCAAAGGCTGTCGGATATGACTAGGGCCATAATACAAGGACAGAAATTTTCCATATATGCGGTCTATAGGACTAGAAATTCCGGGTCTCCTTATAAGGATAAGGTCTCCTTCTCTTAGTGGTTCTTTAAACCTCTGGCGTCTAGTTCTTCTCAAGCGCTTGGCAGCTTGTCTGTCCATAGTCTCTCTCGCAGCTAAAAGTCTGCTGGCATGTGATGGTTGTAAACCAGGTGGATTTACAATCACACGATCCCATATTCTCAGCGGCATCTGGTTCAAATGCATGACCATAGGTATTTGACCAGTGCTCTCATGGACTGTTGAATTAATACATTTTGCCATAATAACAAGGACTTCAGTCCATCGCCAGTGTTCTTCTTGACAATATAATCGACAGAATTTTGCGATAATAGACATCACGCATTCTGCTGGGTTGCTCTCTGGATGTCGAATAGATGATAAAACATGACCTATTTCAAGCTCATTCATGGCATTGGCAAATTCTGCTGAGGTGCAGTGTGATCCGTGATCAGTCAACAGGAATTGTGGCTTTCCTGCCTCCGGTATCACTTGACGTCTAATCCTCTGAATAATCTGATGTGCAGTAGCTTTTTGAATCGGACGAAGCATCGTATATTTCGTGAACACATCAATAGTTACAACGATGTATCGATTCCCACGACGAGCCTTAGGTATTGGGCCATACAGGTCCTGTGCATATAACTCTCTAGGTTGAGTTGGTAGTATTGGTCTAGGTTGTTCCTTCAGCAAGTGTGACGTGTACTTGTTCCGCTGGCATGCGTCGCAAGCACGTAAACACTGTCTAACGGTGGCTCCTAACCCTTTCCATGTAAAAGACTCCCCGATTGTTGCAATGGTTTTGTCTGTTCCACCATGTCCAATGGATAAATTACCATAAGAATAACAGATTTTTGGTATCTCCTAGGAATAACTGCACGCAGTTGAGTGTGGTCCTCGTCTACAAACTTGTATAAGACACCATGATAAATCAAATAATCATCTGCAACAGCAGAAATTCTTGCATAATGATCATCCTGTGGATCCATTCTTCGTTCTAGGAAACGGATAATATGTCTGAGTTCCTCCTCACGTCGCTGTCCTTCAGGTAGATGACGAAGTCGGCGAAGGTGTTCCTCGCATTCTCCCTCGATGTCTATGGCATTAACAGTAGCTTCAGGATTCCGGCTGAGGATTCGGCCAACACATTCTCTCTGCCTGGTCGATAAACTATTTCCAAATCGAACTGTTGGAGAAACAGCGTCCAACGTGTGATCTTGTCGCTTGCCAGTCTTGTTCTTAAGATGAAGGTTAACGCATGATGATCGGTTCTCACAATAATCCTCTGGCCTAACAGAAGTTTCTGCCAGTATTCAAGTGCGTAGACAATTGCAAGTGCTTCTATCTCGGTCGTGAAGTAGTGAGATTCATGTGCTCTTAAACGTCTGCTTAAGAAAGCGATGTAATGACGTTTCTTCTCATCATCCTCCTGCAGTAAAATGGCTCCTTTTCTAGAATAAAGTTCCGAGAATAATCTGGATATTCTAACTGAATTGAGTCCACAAGCATCTGTTTAGCTCTCCTGAAAGCTATCTCGCATTCATCATTCCAGTTCCACCTGCAGTTCTTTTTCAATAATCCTTGCAGTGGTGCAACAGTCTCGGAATACTTCTCACAATGAGCAGCAAAGAATTGGAGAATTCCTAAGAATTGTCTCACGTGTTTCACACGGGTTGGCGTTGGAAATGCAGCAACAGTTCTAATCTTTGCCGGATTCGGTCTATATCCTTCTCCATTGATTATGTGTCCTACGAATTTCACTTCTTTCTGAAAGAATCGACACTTGTCAAATTTGACCTTAAAATTCGCCTGTCGAAGATTCTCAAAAACCAGGCGCAATGTCTTTAAATGTTCTTCTTCTATTTCTGAAGCTATGATTATGTCATCCACATAACATATTACTCTCTGCTTCACTTCAGGAGTCAGCTTGGCATCAAGTGCTCTGATTAATGCGGCTCCGGCATTTTTCAATCCAAATGGTAGTTTTCGGAAGACATAAGTAGTCTGATCAAACAGGAATCCAGTATATTTCTGAGTATGCTCAGATAATCTGATATGGTAATAAGACTGAACCAAGTCCAATGATGAAATATCCTTTTTCCTTTGAACTTCCTGAGAATGTCCCTAATCTTAGGCGGTCTGTCATGCTCAGGAGCCAGGCGTTCATTCAAGGCTCTGGCATCAAGACAAAGTCTCAGGCTTTCATCTACCTTAACCACAGGCGTTATGGGATTCAAGAAAGGAGTCGGTGATTTCTTGATTGTGCCTGCTGCTTCCATCTCATGGATCTTCTTAGCAGCTTCTTCGAGATGTTTCTCGGCAATCGGATAGATCCTTTTCTGGAATGGGGAATCATCCAGTAACACAAGATCATACTCGTAGTCTAATATCTCACCAGGTGTGGTGTCGAATATATCCCTGTATTCGTTCAATATTGCCTCACGATCCTCACGTATGGGTGCTGATAACGATTCTGCCTCTTTGTCGGCATCTAGTGTCTCCTCAATTCCTTGCCATTTAATTCTTCGACTACGTCGACTTCGGATAGGAATTCCGGTTCTTCTTCAATTAGGCTCATCTGAATGGGTTCGTTCGGCTTGAACTCTACCGTATTCCGTCCCATGTCAATGATTCCATCATATTTTCTAATGAATTCTGCGCCTAAAATGGCATCATGATGCAGGCCCTTCATTACAAGAAATTCGTGCAAGTACACGTGGCTCGAAATCTTCAGAGTACACAGAATCTGGATTTTGCACGTTACAACGCGGTCAGGTATGACACCTCTGACTCTTACAGCTGAAATGGGCAGCTCTGTCACCTCAGAGTTTGCTTTCAGTCTGGCATGGCAATCGGCGGAAATTACACTAATCATCGCCCCAGTATCGATGAGTATGACTACACTGACTTCATTCAAGGTGGCTACGATCTTGGGTAGACGTGTTAATTCATAATTGTGGTTCGTCGTTCGTCGTTCGTCCAACAAATCTTCTTGGATTGGCTCCCAGAATAATATGGTGGCAGTTACTCGGTGCTCAACCGAACAAGAATCTATTGATATTTCGGCGTTTTTTTTCTGTCCTGGCGAGAAGTACTGGGCTGGTTCTGCTCCGTCTCCTGCGCCGAATTTCTATTTTCCCTCGAAGTAGGATTCCGTTCTCCCTCTTCTTGGATCTGCAATTCTCTCTGTTGTTGGAGGTACTCACGGCTCTCCCGTGCTCTTCCTTTCCAATCCCTGTCTGGCTGGTATCTAGGGTCTCGATTTCTGTCGTATCCCCTACTATATCGATAGTCTCTACGGATACTTCCGTGTTGTTGATTTCTTCCTTCATTCCTCGGCGGTTGTTTTCATGACGTCGGTTGTCGTCCGTCCTTCGGTCGAATCGCCGGTTCCAATGGCTTCGCCGGTCATCTTGTTGATTTCGAGTATAAGGAGTGTTGTTCCATTCTCTCCTGTTATAACTGTAGTTGTTATCACGTCGCCCAGCGTCCTCTGTGGTTTGCGTTTGTTGTGGCGTCTGGCTCACTTTATCAACTGTCGTCAGATTTAGATGTCTATCCTCGCGCCTATCAGCCTTCTGCTGACGGTGTGTAGGAAACTGTTCTGTATTAGCATCCAACCTTCGCAGTATCTGGTCACACTGCTGGAAAGTGGATGCCCCTGCAGCAATCAACACACGTTGTACGTCCGCAGGGTACTGCCAAACAATTGTGTTCACCAAATCTTGTTCTGACAACGGAAGCTGGAGACAACGAAGCATCGCGAGCTGTATTGCGAAGTAATTCGCATAACGAGTAGGTGTATTGGAACTGTACCTTCGAGAGTACATCTCAGCTCGGATGCTCTGCTGGATGTCGCTCGACCAATATGCTCTTAATAATGCTTCCTTAAAGTCCTGGTAGCCTGTAAATGAGTATCTGAATGCGCTGAACCAGGTACCGGCTTGTCCCTCTAGCAGTCGCTCTATAACTCTTAGTTCCCTCTCTGGAGTTACCATAGTATCACGTAAGTAGCTTTCGACATTTTCTAGGAATTCCACTGGAGTAACACCACTTCCAGTTCCTGAGAAGCGAGCTGGTTGCTCCTCTCTTGAACGAATTATGGTGACATTTCCCTGCGTGTGCGCGGGTCTGAACGTATTTTGCATGTAACTCTGCGTAGGAGTGTTAGTCTCATGACTAATTCGATTAGATGCTGGTTGAAACGGATGTGCGTCAAAGTTCAAGGTCTGACCTTGCGCTGAATTAGTGAATTGTGACGGTTGCGATTCCATAGGCGCGCTGGGTTGGAAATGGGTAGGCATCATTCCTCCTGATTGAGATATAGGCGTTTCCTGAGATTCTCCCACCTGTTGGTGTACGTGTCTCTCTCTAGGAATCGTATCGAGTCTGTCCAGACGTCTTTCTATTACTTCAAGTCCTGGGATGGTTCTGGCTGCGACTTTATTGCCTAAGTCGTTCAATTGCAGCTCGATCCTGTCGACCTTTCCCTTGAGGTTCGTGTCTACCTCGCGTATGGCCGTCCTAAGGTTATAACTGAGGTCTAGCCTCTCGGTCACCGCGACTTCCTCAAATCTTTTTTGTAAGGAATCGATCTCTCCTTCAACTCTGGACATAGTTTCTTGGATTTTACCCACATCGTCTCTAACCTCGGCTACCTTAGCCTCGACTGTGGTCTCGTGTTCGTTGAGGTCACCTCTCAATAACATGAGGTCAATTTTGTGTTCCTCATGATGAACATCAACTGTCTCACGTAGACTAGCTACGGTTTCCGTCAATTCAGAAATGTTTCTCCTGTTGGTGTTAAGTTCTTCTTTAACCTCCATCATGCCATCAACGATAGTCTTCACGTTGTTATTAACGGCATTGGCAGCTCCTCTCATCAAGATTAAACCAATGTTCATGGTTGCCATGTCCTTTTTCACATTACCGATAAATCCCTCGACGTGATCTAGTCGAGTCCCGAATTCTTCCCTAGTATGTTCCAGATCTGCTCTCATGTCTATCTGGACTTTATTCAAGGTTGTCTGAATTTGAGCTGTGTGCTCCTCCAATCGGTTTTGCACATCCTCCCTAGCTCTATTCATCTGGTCGGTTAAGCAATCTACGCGCTGGTTAGCCTCCTGATGGTGTCGTATGACATCAACCCTAACAGCTGCTAAACCTGCCGTGAGATCATTTCTCGCTTCGACCCTATATGTGTCCATGTCTGCCCTGACTTGTGTTAAATCAGCCCTAACATTGTTTACAGACTGGGTGTTAATCTCTAAGTCCTGTCTTACATTGTTGACTTCCTGTCTAACCTGGTCCACATGACCACTTACATTGTTGACTTCCTGTCTAACCTGGTCCACATGACCACTGACAGTATTTACAGCCTGAGTATTCTGACCTAAGTCAGCAGTAATCTGTTGAAGATTGGCATTCACACCTGCCAAAATCTCCCCAAACACACGACGAATAGTTTCCTCATCCATAGATAAGAAATATATGAGAAAGTGAGGGATCAATTTCTACTGGAACTTACAGCTATGATTAGTTACTTGGTGGTATAAAGCTTGCTTCATTTATATAAATATCACGAGTACAGCTGGAGTATGCAAACTAAGCGCTTCTACATTTACAAAGACAACGGTGAGCAAAGCAAAGTATTACATTTACTTAGGATGAGGCATCATCAAAGAAAATCCTATCCTTCATTTATCTAACACTAAAGCCTCACCCCATGGACTTCTATCAAACATGAATGCCATGCGGTTAATTGATCTGCAGTACGACTTTCTAAGTTCGTCCCAGTCCTGTCAATTTACCATTAATCAACATTAAGATCCTCAAAAAATAACATGGTACTGAGGGTCACCACATTAACGTCGGCACATGAGTTGGGCGCCATTTTATGAGACCGTCTAGTCGAGTCAACAACCACGATGACTTTCCTAACATCCCATAAGTCGAATAAAATTACCGAGAGAATCAGGTGACCTTCCATAAAGGCTAAAGCGGCACGAGAGTCCGTAGTCCACAGGGATCGTGGTACATGGTGACGATGGTCATAGACCGCCTAAGGAAAGGTTCACCTTAAAACTAGACTGAGAAAATAAACATCCAGACTTATGTAAAACACAGTGAAAATTTATTTATAAAATTCACAAACCCCTAGCCTAGTTCGGAGGGTTATAATCGGCTAGTCCGCAAGCTAATAAATAATCAAAAATAAAGAGCAGGTCCCTACCTGAGAAGACACGGAAAACCCTCGCGAAAGATCTAACTCACAATAATAAAGCAACAACAGCAACGCTAGGAATATGGTACAACACAAGTCCCTAGTTCAAGTTACAAGATTAAGCTAATATCAGAATTTACATTTAACAGGGTAGCAAAACAAATCTAAGTTAGGATGGTACCATTTCGACATTTACATTTAACGTTAATTCATCTAGCTAAGTCCTATCAATTAACAAAATTTACGGCGATGACGTCCGTAAAAGAAAACAATTACATCCAAAAGCTAAGTGTACAGCCATGAAAAACAAACAATTTAATTATGCTTAATAACTATGTGCTAACAGCACACAATAAGGTAACATGTAGGATTTATACACTTGACATCGTAAATAAGTAATGAAATGAACACAGTAGTTTTATTAAAAATTCCTGCCTGCACCTTGGTTTACTCTTTGTAAACCATAGTCATCTAATGTGTATAATTACGGTGACGAATGCGTGGTTGGGACCACGTCTGACATCGCATGGCCTGAGCTCCACAAGCTACGAACTCTAGGTTCGCGCATGCTTCAGGTCGCTACAAAAATGTCAACTGTCCTAGTCATTTCCTCACAAGGAAATTATCTTCAACTGCACGGCTATGTCAACAGTTCCAAAATGCAAAGAACAAAGTTAGATAGAAAGAATCGTTAGTTAGACTTGTTTTACAACAATTATGCGTCTTATTATTAAGATGTCGGTTTATAGGTTTATCGTAGGTTTATGGCGAATAACATTGACAATAGCCTGGGCACGGAGTGTCTCCACTGAGATCATTCTCCACCAAAAAGCCTCGACTCAACAGTCGGAATATAATCAACGAGTACAACAACTCGGACACACAATAACACGGGTTACCAGCGGCGCTAAGCTCGCGTTCAATAACTCTGGGATAGGCCTGTACACAACAGTTACCTTCCAATAACATCTGGTCAACGGGGACAATCCCGGACAAGGCATACTCAAAATACCTTCATACAATAACATCCTGCTATAACAGGGTAGCCTTCACCATACTATAGGAAACCTTACATAACTGTACCTGTCAGACGACAGTACACGCAACAGAGCGTTTAACTAACAAAAAACGATCCATAAACCATGTGATCAAATACAAGAGTGGAAACTAATTTCCATAAGCAAAATAGCAATGAAAGGAGAAGCGAATACAAATCGTACTCTGTCCTTGTCAATAGTAGTTTTGTCTCACAATGAAGCAGGCGTGCTTTCAGGTCACTGGGTTACATAACCAGTTTATTCAAGGCCGGCGATTTAATCAATACAAAACCTGCACCTGGCCGGTTCATAAAAAACTTTACCATAGGTTACGGACCTCTAAAGAGTCCGTGTATAAAGCACACGCTATAAATCTGAGTATAATAATACAATTCCGTCTTTCTTCCAGAGACGTCTAAATGAAAGTAATCTTACAATAACTGAAGCTCTTTGCTTTAAAAATACAATTCAGCAGTTGCTGGTACGTCAAATAAAAAACATGTCTTACATGACACAAGCAAAAATTATAATTGTGGCGCAGATTCACACACTAGATCTGCTTAATGATACGTTGGGAACCGAGTTCGATGCTAGGCAACGAAACACTCCTTCTAGTTGTTAGGTTCAAACTTGACCAAGAATAGCTATCTGAGCTTATTCAAAATGAAATATAATGCATTTACAAAACTGGTAGTTACAGTCGACTACCTAAATGATACGACCGTTCTAACGACACTCAGGGGGGTAACAAAGGATGGCTGCGAAGAATGCAGTTAATTAATAACCATGGCATCTGATTGCCATAACTAAAGTCAGCAAAGACTTGAAAATTACCCCCAAGTAGGGTTGAACAAAATAGCCTCAATATGACTACGATCAGGTTCAGCAAAAAGTAGGCATTGACGTTCTACGACGTTCATCAGGCTGCACCAGGGCTGACCAAAATGTCTGACCCCAAGGGTGTCTCACTCTAAACTGAAATAAATGACATCTAACTAATCTAGTTACATCCCTACCTAGAAAAATGGCTGACACTGAGTGCGGTTGGTTCACAAACTACATTAAATCTACTATACCACCAGAAACTAGAACAAGGAAGGGGTGTGACAAAAAACTCACGAAATGGAGGAGCTCTCACTCAACAAGGGTTGTACAAAATCCTCTCTGGTTCTCTGGATCGGTATCCTCCTCATCAGGATTCCCATCTGGACTCCTCCAAAGACCAGGGTTCGATTTGTCCCTGTCGACATCTTCGTGGATATGCCTGGAAATGGCATTTTTGGCTCCTTCCTTTTCGTTCGTCGTCCTGGAAGTTCCACCATCATGCTGGTTCCCGTAGAAACGTCACCCTCATACTGGGATGGTATTAGCCCATGGTGACTGCTTCAACCATGGTGAAGAAAAGTCCAATCACGTGGGTAGTGAAATGAGTTACGTGATAATTCATCCTCTCACTTTCAAAATTATAATGTTTGTCGTGAATGTTATAGGCTTCAATTATAAAATATGACACAGCCTTAATCTTGCAGATGTGGATTATCATGTGAGCTAACACTGTTTTATAATTCTGCACGTGCTAGTGACGCTACCTTTGTATCACGCAGCATCCGTGAATTATACGTCGTTTTTAAAATGAAATTTCCACTTTGGCAATTTAAATATCTCATACAATTATAATCACACTTATTCAGGATAATTGTAACACTATTACCTGTATATTTCCACTAGGCATCTTCCCTCCACATACGCGTGGGTAAAATGTGGTGTTACAGCAATGTTGTGCAATACACTATACTTGCCAATAATAGTTTCCCAAACTTCTTCTTTAGTTCACTGGGCTTCAACAACAGTGAATAATAGTATTAGCGTGCTCGATGGCACCTTATAATCACTTTTAACGCTAAACAGCGGATATTCTTCTACGTCTCGTAGGACAAATGTAATTCCACGCCTACACAAGGCGGATTCTCAAGACGCAGTGCAAGGTACTGGGTGTCTCTAGAAAGTAGGTCGTCAAAACGAAGTCGTTGAGCGACTACTTACGTTCCTTTTTGCGTATCTGCAAGGGTATTACCTTACCTAAAGTAAAAATAAACATTCTCCAAAATGTTTTAATAATGCAGCATGACGAAATGGAATATTCTGAGTCTTGTGGAAAGATAAAATTAATTAATACGACCTCAGATAAATAATTAGCAGTTTTCACCAAAGTCAAAAGTGCGATTCACCGCTACTTCAAAAAGTATCGCGTGATCTCTCGGCTTCACGTGGCTTCCTGGGTGTGTTCAAAAGTACAACATCCCATCATAAATGCTCTGTCATAAAAAAAATATCACATGAACCATAGCTCAGCGGGTTCAGTACACCCTGCGCCTGGAATCGAACAGAAAAGTCACACGACCCTGTCGACCCGAACCACAGTAGGTATTCCAGCGAGAGCACAATATCATACCGACGTATCAAAGACAACCAAAACCTGAAAAAAAATTAAATGAATTTCGACCAAAGATATTTCCCCAGAATTGACATAACAACGCAGATCCAATTTCTGCTTTCCCAGAAAACAAAGCAAAACTAACAAGCACGCACACGTTTCACAGCAACACAATCAGCTTCCATGTTTACAATTGGCAGACCTGGTTCACCATAACACATCAGACACTCTAGGTACTCCAGGTTCACGCAGTACATAACCTCACACGAGGTCATAAGTATGAGATTCGAAATTTTCAAAAGAAGGATTTAACACATCAGCATTAAATATTACAATTTCAAAGCAGTTAGCACTTCGTAGCTCATAACACAGCGTCGACACTGCTGGCTGGCAGGTGTACGGTATGTACACAGATAATCAAATTACACTCATGTTCCCTGTAATATAAACGTTTGACACTGCAAACAACAGCTGAAGGGTCTACTTCAAGATCTACAGGATCAAAACTACTGGCAACAGGTACGTTAATAGGACAGGAGTACCAATACAATAAAACTAATGTTGGCCTATAAAATTAGCGGAAGACACCTATAAAATATCCACCAGTAAGAAGAACTACAGCTTCTAGCATATGGCACACAGCCAGAACAATTACCACTGATAAACTTAAACAGTTGGCAACACTGCCAAAACATAGCTTTCACGTTTCAAGAGGCAACACGCCATAAAATTCAATGAAACAATTTTTACTTGCCTCACTGCCAGAAAATAATAAACGGTACGGCTTTCAACTTGAGTACCAGCCAGATAAACTTACTGTGACAACAAGGTCAACATATGAACATATCAATAAACAGCGCAATCCGCAATACATCTGGGCACAACTTCCAGATAAAATATATTGACAACACACGGTCATAACTTTGGCAACAACACAGCCACTTGACTACACAGCCAGACACTAGCATTAAATACAGCTCGATAACTGCAGAAACATTACCGCGACTTCCAAAAAATGGCAACATGGCCAGAAAAATCTTTCCACTAAATCACAATTGACATCACGGCCAGGATAATCACTTAATTTCACAGAACGTAGCACGTAGCAATTCAGGGCGTCAGCATGACCACTTCACACGCAGATTAGCCTTAAAACGATGAACACACCAAAACACAGGAGAGGAGTTGAGCGCAATACTTGTTAACCGTGTATGAACTAGGCACAACAGTCTACAGGTTACATCAAAACTACTAGTACTATATTGGACTCACCACGGCGAGGTCTTCAGTTGCAGAAACAACTCAGCAGAGAGAGAAAGAAAGAAAGAAAGAAAGAAAGAAAGAAAGAAAGAAAGAAAGAAAGAAAGAAAGCAGCAACCACCGAGCTCACCAAGCTCTAGGGAGACTTTCCTCATTTACACATCATCATAACAGATGTAATAAGCTTCACAGCTTTTGCCAAAGGCATTTGTGGCGCATCATTTTGGCACGAGACCATGAAAACAAGGAAACAGACAGAGATTAAACAATGAACAAGGCATACACATAACAACATATCAGGCATTCCTAGCCTTACTGATTCTAAATTACATAAGTTACATTTACTTGCCCCAGCAACAAAAACATGGCTACAGGAAGCGAAAACTAGTTTAGGTAACCAAAACATGCATCCAAGAGAACACGGGGTAGCATCAGCACGTTGGCACTTCGATAACTAACCCTCTGGTACTAGCACTGTAGTACTGGAGTGAAAATAAATCGATAACAACGCTCTGCTACCACTTACTGTCCCGAAACTCCCCCGAAGGGAAGACAGGACAGCCCCCCTTTAGTGCCCCAAGGTCTAAATGTTTAGGCTACCTGTAAGACCAAAGGAAGAGGGGGCTTGGTCAGGTGGTTTTCAGTTACTGGCCAAAAGAAAGTAGTCATGTAATCAAATTTAAAAAATCAAACAGAAATATATTTAAAATAAAGGGATTACATCAGTAGGCGGGGGCACACATAAATAGAAGCACTGGTCCTAAGAAAAGATTGGAGGTCCCCATTAAATGAACTGGTCTTTTCAGGGTAACACGAAGCCCAAGAGTTAAATAGCTCAGGAGAGCGAAGCAAAATATCATAAATAAAATGCCCATATGAAGGGCTGGTAAGTGGCAAAACGTGGCGTCAGAAAACCACAGAAGTTAAATAGCTATCACAACAAGTGATGCAACCAAGGGAATAAATTTAAAATAAAATCACTACGAAGGTATGCTAAGCCAAAGGCTCGAAATTAAACATTGCAAGCAAAGCAATGAAGAGACCAAAATTAAGCCTAACAATGGCCTGCGTGAAATAACACGCCAACAATGGAAAGACCAAAGCGGGCGACAATTGAAGGGAATGCCACCGTAAAATAAACTGAATTCTCCACCAAAATTACATTTTTGATTATTTTTCAATTAGGCAAATAAGGTCTTTTAAGGTTAAAGATTAAAATTCAATTAAGCGCAAAATGTTAGGTAGGCGTCCTTTGGTGATCAGATTATACATGCGGTTGCCCAAGCATTAGGGAATAAGAGTAGCGAAATGCAGACGAGCGAGAAGCAATAGATATCAGAATGTTGACCATGATAGCTTCTCGTATGCAGCAGAAGGAATAATTTAGAATTCGACGTATCTGATCATTTAGTGGTTTCACAAAAAGTTACAAGTCTAGGACACATGGCTTCCCCCCGCATTGAAGCTGCATTAAGTTAAATAAAACTCCGACGGGAGTAAAATATAGATTTAAGAAATAGCTCAAGGTTCTTGAAATAAAACAGCGCACAGTACCTGGATATTGGCACATTTGCCAATTAATTTCACTGTTGGCCGACCTCCGAAAAGCCGACCAGAACACTATCTTTTCGCTACATGGTTCCAAGTTCAACTGATGGCGTCAGATGCCAAGCATGCTTCACTAGCACCCAACTGTGTAAAAGAGTCAGCACAGGCAGAGCCAATAGGAAGCCAACAGAATGTGTCACAGCGTTCACACGGCCACAGCAGCCATTTCCTAGCCGAAAGAAGAGTCTGGCAAGGGAAGATGGAAGCGGGAATTTCAAAGTTCAGAAATGTTCCAAAGTTATTGAGCTCTCTCCCCGGGGATGACAGAACCAGGGGAGAGGGGGTGGGGGAAAACAAGTGGCAGTCAAAAACTGTCACAACTATGTACAAATTGTGTTTAGTTCAATAAATATATTATAATTATTTCTTTAATGTATTCCTTTATTCAATACCCTCAGGCGTTTCTTTTTATTTTTTGAAAAATTCTCACACTGAAAGTAATTGAATGATGATCGTGTGGCCTCCGGAGAGGCCGAGTGCAGGCCATTCTAGTTGATGACCGTGGGAGACCTGCGAGTCGTAATGAGGATGAAGTGATGATGAAGACGTCACCTACACCCAGTCCTCGAGCGCATGAATTAACCCCAAGTGATTAAAATCCCGTATGGCTCGGCCGGGAATCGAACCCGGGGCACTTCGGGCCAAACCTAGTGCGCTAACCATTTAGCCACGGAGCCGGATACCCGGAAGTAGTTATAAGGGCTTAAGTGAAACACTGCATTGATTCATACTAGTGCTCGTAGTGGTTTAAAAGGCAAACTGCTAATCTAATTGACCAGATATGGTTGAGTTTCCGGTGACCAATCATCAGTCCACCACGTGTCATCATGCCGGCAACTCGTAAGAAACATTTAGTGTGTCCATTACGTTTGGAAATGTGGAGAAAGCAACGTAAATTAATTAGAATTGAACCAAAAAAAATGGTATAATATGTGTTGGCTCCTCGGAAGACCACATCATATGACGATTAAAAAAACAATAGGGTAAAGTCAAGTTACTCCTTGATATCAAGTAACACCCTGATAAAGCGTATTTCCTTTATCACTACGTACTGTAGGATCAATTCCGAAAATTCTAAGTTTTTACCAACAGATGGCAGTAGAAACCAAGAATCCAGGAAGCCCTTGCGTTCTATTGTTGACCAACTCAATGAGGTTTAAAAAATATATTAACAGAGAGTTGACATTTCAACAAGTGATCCACATCCAGTGAAATCTGTGGTGGAGAATTTAATTTCTTATAAACAGCTGTTTCATTATATAAGTTTCATTTTAACACCAGTCAGAGGTAAGATGCAGACCATTCGCATACAAAACTTACATGCATGTAGTGTTACGCATGCAAGGTGTGTGAGCTTAGCAATAAGTACGTTTTTCTTTGGTTGGACGCTGAAATGGCGCCAGAACGGAATAAACAGGCTCGCTCCTACACAGCTGAAACACGCAAAGAAGCATTGGATTCTATGAAGGAAGAAGGATGGTCAGTATACAAGGCCAATAGACGTTTAAATAACCCGTGGAGTACACTAAAGGATTATTGCACAAAATATTCAGCCGATCCAGGAAGTGCAACCCTTGCAAAAATTGGAAAGCCATTCGTTGTGTCACCTGAATTTGAAGTGAAGATAGTGTATCAAGATAGACACAATAGATCGGTCTTGGCCTAATTCCAGACCCCAGAACAATTACGATGATGGTTGTGTTGCGTGAAGTTGCTCCCCTGGCAGATGACACCAAGAGGAAGAATGGAGCCGACTGGATTCATTATTAGTTTTGTATTTGTAACACCCCCCTCCTAACAGCAGAATACGACCGAGCCCATTTGCGATATAACCCAGATGAATGTACCGAGACTACAGTATCTAGCATAGGCCTAGAAATAATACACTGATACAACTGCGGTAACAACTTCTATTAACAATAACACTTACATACATTACATGACATTTAAAGGACATGGAAAAAAATACAAGATTCTTTGGTACTTGCCTTATATTCTAAACGACAGATCAACATTCACAGTAATCCAAATTTCCAAACAAGCAATGACAACGGCGTATAATCTTTCACGACTTTCCTTCACTTGTAGCGACTCGTCTTGTTACTAATATTGCTCAAATCGTCGGTAGTTCCAATATAAAGCTCATTCGTGTTCCAACGCATGTTAATAGGCCTGAATACATTTATCTCTTCCGATAATCCAAGAGGTTTCAAAGCAAACATTATCAATCCAACGTCCACTCACTCTCATAAAATACTCAACTTCTTCACAATATCAATATCAGCTGCTCGATACATATACATGCTTAAACCCATGTCAAGATGTCGTAATTCATATCTTTTAATATAATACTTGACTATCCTCGGCAGCAAAATTTTATAAAACGTCTAAGCCCTGTCATGGCTTCCTGAGAACTTCTCTTGTTCCCTTCCCGGCTGACGGAAGACTACTGTTACCGTTTGCCAACAGAAGATTCATAAAACAAAAACCAACAGCAACAACTCCAATACATCATCCAAGGTTAAGTCTACCAAAACAACTCACCACATATATCAAGTCCAATTTATCACTCCCGGCTAACGTGATTCTTACCCGACAAGTCATATTTAACATCTCAAAGTCAATGCAGATTGTACCACATAATACAGTACAGATATTTACTCTCGGAGACACGAACTATCACCGTATCTCAGGCCACTTTGATACATAACAGGCCTAGCAGCAAACTCAACTACTGTCTTCTTCCATGGAGATCCAAGTCTAACCAAAATATTACAAGATCTCGGCACACTTCGTACTTGACATGCAACATAATAGTTAGACAAATGACAACTAACTCGGCGTTCTCTCACAGGACCGGAAAATCAGCTGCATTCAGTAGAAAGACAAATATAAGTTGTTACATTTCGGTGTAGCTCTCTAGCGGGAAAACAGAGAACCGAAGTCATCACACCAGGCAATCAATATTAAACATATCGAAAGGCGTAGCAAACGTAAAATAGTGACGTAATACCGGCACATCCTCCCTCTCCACAAGCCTTAACTCCGTTTTTTTTCTCACAATTACTTCCAAAATTCCATAAGGTAAACTCTTCAAAGCATACAAGTTCTTTCACATTCCAAACTCTTTGTCGCTCACACTAGTCATTCCAAGATTTGACACCACGACAAAGACAATATCAGTTGACATCATGTCTATACAAAATTTTACAAAAATGCTTTACATAATTAGATCCAATATAAATACATTCAACCAAATCGTAGTAGATTTCTTGCAAATGAGGAGAAAGCTTCATTCCGATTCCATCCCACGATGCTTGTTCAATATCCGGGCCCTGGATAACTTCACATTAACATCGAAGCCACAACCATCGTCGAAGCAACTACTCCCACAATTAAGCTGAAAGCAAATATACTAGAGGCAGTACCATGTAAGGAGAAACAACCTACACGATAACATAATACTTAAAACCAACATTACTCATCTTTACAAGAAAATCAGGCTAGATACCAAACCGAATAATCACATAAGAGATAAATTTCCATGTCCTTCACAAACAAAATTAAGTTTGACAAATCATACATCACACGTTTACCATACAGAAGTTGCTACTATCCAAGCAATAATTAGATTCACAATTAAAAATTCAAAGATACAGAAAATAACAGACAGAAGTTACCACTTAAAAATGAAATCTGAGTTCCTTGCCTCAAAAAAATTAGGGAAAATTGGATGTCGGCATTAGTCCTCCATAGTCCATCTATACTCATACTTAAGAAAACATAAACCAAAAAACCACCTCCCAAAAAATTTACAAAACGAAGACAGACCCAAAGAAAATCCAACGAAAACGGAAGTATACCTCAACACCAAGAAAATATAGCACCGATAGTACATATGAACAGACCAACAACATACAACATCCATAATCATTCATCCAAATCACACAACTTCACGTCACACTGAATATAATAATAACAAGTTACTATCCACAAATCTTCCCCAAAATTGCCTGATTATAAATAGAGTCCGTTAAAACATCTTCTCACACAACATAAAAAACCCTTAAATAAAATCCGTAATTCATCATATCATACTCACCGCATAATTCCCTGGTGTAGCATGAATACCCGTCACCACATAACAAATTCGGCCAGTACTTACTTTCCAACATCAACAAGCCACCAAAAATGAACCAGTCACCACTGGGAGACACAAAGGAACGATTTGTAAATACTCACCACACAATATAAGAACACCTTATGTCACCTAGTCAAGTCCCATACCTTGACAACAAGTTAGGATCGTAAGACGAACTACGATATCCTAACGCAAACCCAATTTATATATTCGGCTTTACCCTTATTTTATTTTAACCCCATAATATGAATAAGACCTAACCTTTTTTATTAACCCAATACAACAACAACAACACCCACCCTATTACAAGAATAAAACTAAATAACAATCACTCACCCTCACACACTCAAATACATTTATACAAGTTTGACACTTTAGACCGAACACAATTTCGAAAATACATACAAGACGAACCATAACTGATTTACACGATTCAGATGAAATTGCATCACCTGTGTTGAGAAATAAAAATTTCCCGAACACAATTTAGAAAAAAAAACATCAACATTATTTCAAATTTCCATTTCCATTCTTAATAAAAGACAGATGTACCCTAAAAATCTTCTTTTTAACCGGATCACTAACTAGGCATGTGACAGGAGGTAGGAAACTAACAACCTTAAAAGGTCCACAAAACCTTTCTCTCAATTTCCCTGACTCTTTTGGACCCACTTCTTTCAAGGAAAAATTCTTCACGTATACCATATCCCCTATTTTAACAGAAGTAAGTTTTCGACCATTATTGTACTTCTCAGCCAATCTCTCATGGGCAACCTTAATATTCCCTTTTGCTGTCTTCCAAATTTTTCTGATATCGTTAAAGGTATATTGTTCCGGAAGTAATTGATTCAAGGTCCACAGGTTTGAAATAGGAGAGTTAGGACGAAAGGAGAACATAAGATTGAAAGGCGTGGTTTTATGTGATTCGTGAACAGCGGTGTTAAACGAATAAGTAAGCCAAGAAATGCACGAGTCCCACCGACTGTGGTCTTTATGATGGTAAGCTATAAGAGCGACACGCAAATTCCGGTTTACCCTTTTGGCGTAAGACCATTTAGGGTAATAAGGAGATGAAGTGGTGTGAGAAATTGCCAGCTCAAAAAGAAAATTTCTAAAGATCCTGGATTTGAAACATTGGGCATTATCCGTCACTAGAAATTGACAGGGACCAAACCATGCAAAAATGTATTCAAGACACTTAATCACGGTTTGAGTAGTCGCCGACCTAGTTGGGAAAATCCAATTGAATCTAGAAAAGCCGTCGGTGCAGACCAACGCAAATCTATTTCCATCTCGCGACCTAGGAATAAAGTCAATAAACAACGTCTCCATAGGTCTCTTGACTATATCAGAGGCTAACATTCCAAATTTCGTATTTAATGAAGGTTTTGCCAATTTACACACATTACAATTATTTACCAATCGACGAATGTCATTGTCCATACCTCGCCAAAATAAATTTTTCCCTAATTCGCTGTCTGGTTTTAAACACACCCAGATGTGCCCCAATAGGTGACTCATGAAAATACCTAAAGATTTCAGGAATTAAGACTGAAGGTAATACAATTTTCGCGAGTTGATCGGTCCTAGCAGTACAACATAATATGTTTCCTTTCATTAAATAAGGTTTTATCACTTCACCTTTCTCAATCTTGCCCAATATTTCTCCTAAAATTGTGTCTTCTTTCTGATAACGAGAAACATCACCAAAAAGCAAAGGAGAGTTTGACAAAATTACATTACACGACTCATCTGCTGTATACGCTTTATCAACTTTACCCTCTTGATTACAATACTCAGAAGCTTCACCATATATCCGGCTTAAACAGTCGGCGATAACATTGTCGCTCCCTTTAATGTGCTTTACAGTGAACTTAAAGGACAAAATTATAGTAGCCCAGCGAGCTATGCGTCCTGTCTTCCATGGTCTACCCAGAACCCAACTCAGCGCTTGGTTGTCAGTCTCAAGTTGGAACTCTACATGTTCAACATATAGCTTGAAATTTTCAAGCGCGAACATCACAGCAAGCCCTTCTAGTTCATACACCGAGTACTTCATTTCAGGATCAGTAAGTGTTCGGGAAGCATACGCAACAGGTAACCTGTCACCTTGATGTTCCTGTGAAAGTACAGCTCCGATAGCCCTATTCGACGCGTCAGTTTGCACTATAAACGGTTTACTAAAATCCGGTATCACCAATATTGGAGCATTGATCAACGCCATCTTCAAGTCCTCGAATGCTGGGACGAACCCCAAATAAACTCAGTTCCTTTTTTCCTAAGACGATTAAGGGGAGCAGCTCTATGGTCGAAGTTAGGAACAAACTTCCGAAAATAATTTAACATGCCAATAAAACGGGCAAGTTCCTTTACATTCTTTGGGGTCTTAAAATCTCTGATTGATTGAGTTCTGGAATGATCGACCGAGATAACATTAGAAGAAACAATATGCCCTAGAAATGAGATCTGAGATTTTGCGAATGATACCTTAGATGGATTTACCGTTAACCCCGCTTTTCTAAGACGAGTTAAAACTTCTCTGACGTGTTCAACATGTTCATCAAAATTCCTACTGAATATTACATCATCCAAATAATGATAGACCGTCTTGAATTTGATCCCGTCAAAGACGTTATCCAACAAACGATTAAGAACTGCCGCTCCTGTCGACAGTCCAAATGGAAGCCTCTGAAATTTATATAAAGTCTAAAAGCAGTTACTGATTTAGAAGACTCGGCCAAAGGAATTTGCAAATAGGCCTTGTTTAGATCTAACACCGTGAAAAGGTTCGCCCCCTGAAACCAGCCAAAACACGACTGTAAATCTGGTAAAGGAATTTGTTGTATAACAACCTTTTTATTTAAAGCCCGGTAATCAACAACCGGCCTAAACTCTCCATTAGTCTTGGGTACAAGAAAAATAGGCGGAGCGTACGCAGATGTCGATTTTCTAATTACACCTTCATCCAACATATCGTCAATAATTCCTTTTAATGCTTTCATTTTTGGAAGAGCTAAACGATAGGGTGACGACCTTACTGGAATGGAGTCCGACAGTTCAATTTTATATTCTATGACATTGGTCATTCCTAACCTGTCAGTTAACACATCTGCAAACTCATCACACAACTCTCGAATACAATCAGCTTGATCAGAAGTTAAATGACTAAGCTCCAAATCTTTCACTTTATCTCCATTTACACCTTTTTGTGCAGAATTCACATTTACCCAAGAAGCAAAATCCTTAAACTTAATCTTTAACTGAGGTTTAAATTTAAACCAACAAGTTTGATTTCTTAAATCAATCAACAGCCCTACGTGTGATAAAAAATCCGCCCCTAAAATTACCTTACATGAAAGATTCTTGACAACCCATAATCTGATTTTCCATGTAAAGTTTGAAATCCTAATCTTTCCTCTAATATACCCCTTTATGTCCAAAGAGGACGAATTCGCTGACGTTACATGATTCTTTTCCTCAATCAAGTCTCCAATCTTACATACTGACTTCATACGAGTAAACCATTTAAAATCCAAAAATGAACTTACACTCCCAGAATCAACAAGAGCGACAACCGGTTCATTATTTATATCTATTTCAATAAAAGGAAAAAAAACTTTATCCACGTAAGAAACCCGATTGCACATTCTTTTACTTTTAGTAAGCCCTCTATGATAATTAGGGTCACGTGAATGTCTAGATTTCTTTTCCACTTTACATGACACTAAAATATTATTATCCTTAGATGCACCATTATAATGCTTACGTTACTTATCAGAGAATTTAGCATTACACTCACGACGTAGATGATCGTAAGATCCGCAACAATGACATCTTTTACCTTTATAGTTGTTACCCCTATAATCTCTCTGAAGTTCACGCCCCTGAAACATATTCTGCTGAGAATCAGCAGGCATGATAGCACGTTTCTCCCGAACAACATCTCCCTGAAATTCATGACTACCAGATATACCAGATTATAGTTTCCAGCAGGTAGTACAGCTTCACGCCACTGAAAATTGTTAGAAGTACAAGCTTGCACAGGTGGACCATAAATAGTAGTGCAAAACTTCGACGAATCATGCATGCGTCTCAAATCAGCTTTCTTTACCTTCTCAGCCTCCAAGATGATGTCATAAAACTCTTTGTAAGACTGGGGTTTGGCATTCATAGACAGGAATGACCTATAAATGGGGTTAATGCCTTCTACCATAGAAGTAACAATTTGTTTTTCAGTTAATTGGACAGCGAAAGCCTTGGCATGCCATTTAACATCTATAAAATACTGATTGAGAGTTTCGTCCATCCTCTGTACTCTAAATAAGTGATCACGATGCAAGTCAGATAGGGTTCTAGGAGTAAAGAAAAAATCTAAAACTTCAAGATGAAAGAACGTCAAGGAACAATGGTTACTCATACTCTCCACTAATCTCTCACGAAGTAACCCACTAGTGCACGGGAACACAATCCGATAAATGTGCAGCTCAGATAATCCAAAAACAGTTCCACTTTCTTTAAGCTCAATGAATTTCCTAAGAAATTTGATTAATAAATCATTATCCGTACCATCACACACATTAAAATCCCTTAAAATTACATTCAACGGGTTGGGCACGGTAAAGAACTTAACATCATACTCAGACATGTTACGACCCAATCTGTCACCCTGAAGCAATGCACTATTATTCTCACCCAAATCAAATGCGTTCCCCCTTACCACATCATTTTCGTCAAATAAACTGTCCCCCGTCTGCACATATTTAGGCACCAGAGACAAATTAGATTTTAGATTCGCTTGAGAACACATCGTATCACTATTCTGAACCGATTTAGTGGTGAAAATACATCTTTCAGTGGAACTACTCCGATTAACAGTTTTAGACCTGACCGCACACAACACATTACGAGGTAAATCCGTAGATGACCCTATATAGCTACTCTCTTTCGAAGGATTTCTATTTTCACTAACCCTTGCACTCTCCTGACGATTATCTGCCAACGTAGTTTCCAAATTGTCAACTAAATTCACACGATCACTCAATTCACACGCAACATCACCAATCAAACTATCACAATGCGAACCTTCAATGGATTCAGCCATATCACAATTACTTACCTCAGGAAACTTCAGATCAAATAATTCGACAAGTTTGGAACGTAGGCCTAATAACTCATTCGCAAAACTCACATCACTCAAAGACCAAACACCAAACACCAATTAAATCCTGTAGCCGATGTACCCAATGAATAGACCTATACTTAATTCGTTTCCGTTGAGAAGTAGCCGTTTCCCCAGAACATTCACAACATTTAAAGAATCAATTAAATTAGAAACAGTGGACACTATGGTGGACTTACCGGCGCTCCAATAAGGTTGTTCATGGTCAGGAATAATAATAGGTTTATCCTTTACTCTCTTCAGTACAGCAATATCCAACTCACTATGATAATTAGGCTTTTCACTTCTGACCATCAATTCATGGACCACCTCATCTTTGGTCAGATAATAACAAGTAGGCAAAGGTCTCACTTTCATTTGTGACAATATTAAACATGAAACAAAACAACATACATATATTAGAAGTTATAAATATATGCATAATCGTACTTCACGTAAGTTAAGGTTAAGTGCATACCTCCACGCCCACACACAACACTGCAATCTCGATACATTAAGAAAATGTGGTAAAATATCGTAAATATCGTAAACCACTCTCTAGCTACCAATGTAACACCCCCCTCCTAACAGCAGAATACGACCGAGCCCAATTGCGATATAACCCAGATGAATGTACCGAGACTCCATTATCTAGCATAGGTCTAGAAATAATACACTGATACGACTGCGGTATCAACTTCAATTAACATTAACACTTACATACATTACATGACATTTAAAGGACATGGAAAAAATACAAGATTCTTTGGTACTTGCCTTATATTCTAAACGACAAATCAACATTCACAGTAATCCAAGTTTCCAAACAAGCAATGACAACGGCGTATAATCTTTCACGACTTTCCTTCACTTGTAGCGACTCGTCGTGTTACTAATATTGCTCAAATCGTCGGTAGTTCCAATATAAAGCTCATTCGTGTTCCAACGCATGTTAATAGGCCTGAATACATTTATCTCTTCCGATAATCCAAGAGGTTTCAAAGCAAACATTATCAATCTGTCCACTCACTCTCATAAAATACTCAACTTCTTCACAGTATCAATATCAGCTGCTCGATACATATATATGCTTAAACCCATGTCAAGATGTCGTAATTCATATCTTTTAATATAATACTTGACTATCCTCGGCAGCAAAATTTTATAAAACGTCTAAGCCCTGTCATGGCTTCCTGAGAACTTCTCTTGTTCCCTTCCCGGCTGACGGAAGACTACTGTTACCGTTTGCCAACAGAAGATTCATAAAACAAAAACCAAAAGCAACATCTCCAATACTTCATCCAAGGTTAAGTCTACCAAAACAACTCACCACATACAGGGTCTTTCATATAAAGTAAGAACGGCGAGCGGCGGTTTTGTCATTCGCTGCTGAAGCCGGCTTGGGCGACCTTGTGACGCGCCACGGCCCCCTGTTGTAGTATTGAAAGCGCGCGCATAGTACAAACTCGACCTTGCAAGAAGCGTGCAGGTGTTGTCAGTCGCCAGTCTGAACCTCAGCTGCTAAAATGTTGAGACAGTTATCATTGCAACATCGTATTTTTGTATGTAAAATTTATTTTAATTTCGATTCGGCTCGGCGGGTACGTGATGAATTTGTTCAGCAATTTCCTGATGAAGTGCCACCTTCACTAGCACAGATTCACGTAATTGTAAATAAATTTGACACTACTGGTTCAGTGCTCAATAAAAAACACAAAATAAAAAATCAGAAAAAATACAGTGGCATGACTCACTCGCGTCAGCCAAAATGTGGTTACCAGATACAATGCCTGTATAACCCAGGAAGGACGACACTTCCAGCAACTTTTATAAGGTAATATTTCATAGAGGATTATACACACGCTTAAAGCAGGGGGCCAAGGCTCGCTACAAGCTCGGTCAAGGCCACCACACTAGCGGATAACAAACCCGCCGCTTGGCGTTCTCACTTTATATGAAAGACCCTGTATATCAAGTCCAATTTATCACTCCCGGCTAACGTGATTCTTACCCGACAAGTCATATTTAACATCTCAAAGTCAATGCAGATTGTACCACATAATACAGTACAGATATTTACTCTCGGAGACACGAACTATCACCGTATCTCAGGCCACTTTGATACATAACAGGCCTAGCAGCAAACTCAACTACTGTCTTCTTCCATGGAGATCCAAGTCTAACCAAAATATTACAAGATCTCGGCACACTTCGTACTTGACATGCAACATAATAGTTAGACAAATGACAACTAACTCGGCGTTCTCTCACAGGACCGGAAAATCAGCTGCATTCAGTAGAAAGACAAATATAAGTTCTTACCTTTCGGTGTAGCTCTCTAGCGGGAAAACAGAGAACCGAAGTCATCACACCAGGCAATCAAAATTAAACATATCGAAAGGCGTTGCAAACGTAAAATAGTGACGTAATACCGGCACAGTATTGTCTGGTACCTATAATGTCTATTTTATGTGTGATAGGTGTGAGGAATCTGATAGTGACTAATAAAACTTAAAATATGTTTAAATTAATGGAATATTTTTAATAAAATGATGTTTTTTTCTATAAAAAAAACTGTGTAGTGAAATGTTTCAATATGGGCAATATGGGGTAATAGAAATGTATAGTCTGTATACGATTTGAACACTTTTATTACATTAAACATTAGTTTTCACGGTTTAAAATTACACTGAATGGTGAACACCATGCTATCACGGAGTAACTTGAACACTATCACGGAGTAACTTGAATATCACGGCGTTACCTACTTCTACTACCGGATTTTGTTAGTTAATACCTTAAAATAACTTATGAATATTTGTAAGATATATGCCAGAAATGTTCCGTAAGGTATCTCTCTTTAACATGAAATGAATCGAAATAACTGAAATCTAAAATTTCAGAAATAGTAACAAAAAAAAGCTTAGAATCACGGAGTTACTTAACTTTACCCTATATACTGTATATATTTACTCCTCACTATAATTAACACACACACACTATACAGTACAAGAAAGTAACTTGCTCCGACCTTAAAACATGTCCTAACTCCCATTCCCCAACTTCTCTTAGCCATAATTGTTGTGTATCTTCCATAGAAGTTCTTAACTTAGGGCACCACAGAATATCTAGCCCAGGCTCCAAGGGAGCCATTTTGTACCCTAAGTGTGACGTCTAGTTCAGTGGTCTGAACATATTCCCCTCGTCGAATCTCCAGATTAAAAAGGATGATACATTCAAAAGCACATGACCAGGCGAGTCTCCAAGGCTACACGAAATAAACATTGAAATAATTCAGAGAAACAGGAACAAACAGTAAAAACACTGAGTAAAGTCTAGTCATTGACTGGTAACAGGATGAGTTTAGTTACAGGTCGTTTTAGGTTGCCCGAAGTTGTCATTAAGGTAGGAACACGCACGAATCCATCATTCACTATAGCCAACTTCGAAGAGAGCGGAGGAAGGTTGTCTTCTTTGACCAGAACAATAATATTGGGGTTGAGGTTGTTCTCAGAAGAGGTCCATTTATGCCGTTGCTGAAGAGTATTAGGTTAATCGCAATACCACCGCTTCTAGAGTTGCTGCTGTAGAGATTGGACCCACTGTCACCTTGACAAACGATGTAAGGGCACGTCTGTTAGATCAGGCTAGGGTAAAAAGTCGGTAGGCCGCCAATGAGAAAATGTGCGGAGGAGAGGTAATTTGGGTCGTCTACAGTATTGGAGATGGCAATCATGGGGCGAGAGTTGAGACACGTATCAATCTGAGAAACAAGTGTTGAAAGCTCCTCGAAAGTCAGAACTGAATTCCCAGCTACTCGTCTGAGGTGATGCTTCATGGATTTCAAGGCAGCTTCCCAAAGACATCCAAAGTGCGGGGACCTGGGAGTAATGAAGTGCCAGTTTAACACTTCAGAGGTTGCGAAGTCTTGTAGACTGTTGTTGAAGTTGGAATACAAGAATAGTCTGCCAAGTTCCTGCAGTTCCTTGTTTGCACCAGTGAAGTTCGTCCCGTTGTCGCTGTAGATAGTGGAACATTTTACTCGTCGCGCCATGAACCTCCTCAATGCTGCAATAAAGGCCTGTGTGGAAAGGTTACTGACAACTTCTAGGTGAACAGCTCTGGTAGCCAGACAAATGAAGGCACTAATGTAACATTTTGTTGTCACCTCGCTTCTCACACTCCCATGTCCTACGGACATGGGTCCTACGTAACCAACACCAACGTTCAGGAATGGGCGGGTCGGTTGCAGTCTAATCTAATTAATTGCGCCGAAGCTGATGCCTTGAGTCTAAACAAGGTAAGCAATTGTGGATGATTTTTCTAACAGCTGTCTTAGCTGATGGAATCCAAAACCGTTCTCGAAGGTAAGATATGACATACTGTGAACCAGTATGCAATAAACGCAAATGTTCTGCCCTTATGTTAAGGTATGTTAGGTGGTGCTTCGAGGGAAGTATAATTTGATGTCTCGCATCAAACGGTAGCTTTGAATTGTAGAGACGTCCACCGACTCTCAACAAGTCGCCCTTGTCTATGAGTGGGTGTAAATACAATATCTTGCTCTTATTAGAAACGTTCTTATTGGCCTTCTACTCCGCTGTGCCCTGAGTGAAGCAGACCTGTTGAGCAATCCTGATGTAGACATGTAATGCTGCGTGTAGTTCTTGGGCAGACAGTGGACCTGTAGATTTAGACTTTGGATTCCTGACATTCTTGCAGAAGCGTAAACAATATGCAGTCACCCGTGTGAGACGAGATAGCGAAGATTATCAGTGAAAAACAACAGCGTAACAGGTGGATTTTCTTTTAACTCTACTACTTCTGTTGACAATTCAGGGCCAATGGGCCACGAGTATGATGGTCCTTGTAGCCAAGTCGGGCCGTGTCACCAAAGACTCTTATTGTGTAGCTCCGTCGGGGTAATATCTCTTGTTATCAGATCTGCTGGGTTACTGAAGGTTAGAACATGTCTCCAGTTAGCTGCATGTGTGTAGGCCCGAATGGTGGCAACTCGATTAGCAACAAATGTTTTCCAAGTGTTGCTGGTGCAGCTAGCCATGAGAGCACTATACTTGATTAAGTCCATAGGTACATTTTGCTAATAGGTAGGTCTAATACAGGTAATACCATGTTAACCAGTTGTGCGAGCAGCAGTGCTCCACACATCTCCAGTCTAGGAAGCGTAACTTTTTCACAGGAGCTACTCTTGACTTTGAGCACAGAAGTTTAACGAAAGTCATTCCTTGTTTGTCACGTGAGAGGACGTACAGGCATGCTCCATATGCTTGCTCTGAAGCATCTGAAAAACTGTGAATTTGAATGTCTGCAGGATATCCATGGCAAATAACAAGACGATTGAATTGAATATCCTTGATTGCTGGAAGCTGCAAATACAGCTGTTCCCACCTTCCATTCAAGTCCAATGGAAGTAGGTCATCCCAGTCTTTACCAAACAACCATAGCCTCTGCAAGAACACCTTGTACGATATCACAATTGGGCTTACTAAGCCAAGAGAATCAAATATGGATGTTATAATGGAGGATATTATCTGTTTTGTCAATGTTAAGTTCAGTTCAGGAGCAAGATTGTTGCAGATTAGGAATATGTCTGATGCAGGTTGCCAGAGTGGACCAAATGATTTGACTCCATTGTCATGATCCAGTAGTAGAGGCATCTGTGTTTCCCTGTCTTCTTCAGGAATAGTTTTGAATAATGCTGGGTGGTTAGCGCACAATTTCCTTAGAGGAAATCCCCCACCTTGCATGAGTGTGATAAGATCAGACTGTAAGCTCAAGGCACCTTCAAGGTCATGAGAACCACTCAATACATCACATCGGCTTACGCCTTCGATGTTGAGTTGTAGTATCCTTAGTGTGGGGTGAAAGTCTTCAATGGGTCTCTGAAAAGAGCTATTTCCTTGAGTCATATTGCTATATCTTCTAATTGCTGGGATATCCTGGAAGCGTAGCTTTAGGTCCAGCAGCCAACATTGTTGCTTTCTTAGCACCACGCAGGGGTCACGTGTAGGGCACTTTAAGGTTGTAGGGACATTTATAATATTAGTTAGTAAGTTGTAGTTAGTAAGTTGGCAGTTGAGAGTCAGTTGTTATTGTCATTGAGTGGGGTTATATTATTCATCTGGTATTCCAATAAAAGGTACGTAGTAGTGAAAGTGCTTAAATTAAATAGTAGATGTGAATAAATATAAAATAAGAAAACGTCCCGACAAAGTGGTGACCCTTCCGACGTGATTTGTGAAAGAAAGAGTAAGTACCATGAATGCCGATGAAGGAAATATTGCCGCCTCCAGTAAAACCGAAGATGACAAGATTAGTTTGAAATTGCCGCCGTTTTGGGTAGAAAAGCCCGACATTTGGTTTTGTCAAGCTGAAGCACAATTTCATATCGCTGGCATAAAAACTGAAAGGACAAAATTTAATTATTTATTAGCGCAGTTAGAGCAACGTTTTGTTGAAAATATCTGGGATTTAGTTACTAGTTACGAGTGTAATAAATATTCCTTGGCTAAAGAAAGGCTCTTAGCCGTGTTCAAAGAGAGTGAAGAGCGCCAGATAAAACGACTAGTCAGTGAACTTGAGTTAGGTGACCAAAAACCAAGTCAGCTGTTATTGAAAATGAAAGGTTATGCCGGAAACAATGTTTCTGATAAGATTCTTAAAACTTTATGGTTAGATGAACTCCCAGGCCATATTCAAAGTATTTTGACTATTTCTGATGAAGGTGTGGATAAAATGGCTCTCATGGCAGATCGAATGATAGAGATGCGCTCAGTAAATGAGGTTCAGACATCATCTACACAGAAGACTATCACTGCTGTAATTCCTACCTTTCAATTACATTATTAACTGCGCGCATCGAAGAATTAGAACATCAGCTGAGGGTACAAAAGAATAAAAACCTTCAACGTACTCGTAGTAAAAGTCGTAGTCGATCAAGATATAACAACAGAGGGAAGTACTGTTACTACCATTTTCGTTTCGGTGCTGACTGTAGGTCAGAAAAATGTGTTCAGCCTTGTGCATGGCAGAAACAGGGAAACGAAAAGGGGCAGAAAGACTAGCGGCTGAATGTTCTGCCACAGATATTAGCATAGGCCGCCAGTATCGCCTTTTTGTCAAGGATTATAATTCAGGGCAGATGTTATTGGTAGATAGTGAAGCAGAGATCTCTGTCCTACCAGCAACAAAACATGATAAAACAAAATTGTCTTAATATAAATTGTATGCAGCAAATGGCTCTCAGATCCCAACCTATGATTCAAAATTACTGAATGTGGATCTAGGATTACAACGTAGTTTCGAATTGCCATTTATAGTAGCAGGAACTTCAAAGGGCATATTAGGCGCTGATTTTCTTCATCATTTCCACCTTCTGATTGATCTCAAGAACAAAAGACTCATTGATAACAACACGCAGTTGAAAGTAAAGGGGAATATAGCAAGTATTGAAGCAACTGAGACAGTTAATTCTTTTCATATTACCTGCAAATTTTCTGGAATTTTAAAGAAATTTCCTGAGTTAACAAAACCCTGTTTTGCGCCAAAAGAAATCAAGCATGATGTTAAACATTACATCACAACGGCTAGCGGACCTCCTGTTTTCTGCAAACCTCGTAGGTTAGACCCCAAGAAACTGTACATCGTTAAGCAAGAATTTCAGTTCATGTTAAATCACAATATTATTCGACCATCTAAATCACAATGGGCCAGTCCTCTACACATGGTTACGAAACCAGATGGTCATTGGCGTGTTTGTGGAGATTATCGCCGTCTGAACGACTGCACCCTCCCAGACCGTTATCCAATTCCACGAATAGATTATGTCACCCTCATCCTCCATGGCAAGAAAATATTTTCTAAAGTTGATTTAATTAAGGCGTATTATCAAGTGCTACTCGCAGAAGAAGATAAGCATAAATCAGCTATTATAACCCAGTTCGGATTGTTTGAATTCAACTTCATGTCATTTGGATTACGTAATACACCCAGCACTTTTCAAAGATTCATCAACGAAGTACTGAGAGGATTAGATTTCTGTTTCGCATACTTAGATGACATCCTGATTGCATCAGATTCCGAAGAAGAACACGTGCGCCATCTAACCATCCTTTTCGAACGTTTCGATAAGTATGGTCTCAGGATTAATCTCGGAAAATTTCTGTTTTGCACCGAGGAAATTGGTTTTTTGGGATACGCCATCACACCAGAAGGCACCAAACCGGACTTAGAGAGAGTGTCAGCTATTATTAATGCACCTCGTCCGGAAAATGTACGACAAATGCGAGCATTCCTTGGCACACTCAATTTTTATCGTCGCCATCTAGAACATGCAGCACAACATCAAGCTCTTCTAAATGAATATCTGAAAGGGAGTAAGAAAAATGATAAAAGGCAAATTGATTGGACTCCAGAGGCAGCAGCACATTTTGAGAGATGTAAAGAAGATCTAGCTCAAGCTGCTCTGCTAACTTTTCCAAGTGTGGAGCATGAACTTTCATTATTTTTAGATGCATCAGACTTCGCTGCAGGAGCAGCCCTACAATAGAAACAAGATGGAACGTGGAAGCCTATTGGGTTCTTTTCAAGGAAGTTTTCCCTTGCTCAGAGGAACTACTCAACCTATGACTGGGAGCTTCTCAGTATCTATCTAGCGATAAAATATTTCAAATACCTACTTGAAGGAAGAATATTTACTGTCTACACAGACCATGCCCCATTAACCTTTGCATTCAAACAAAAAAATGAAAGAGCTTCGCCATTGCAACTCCGCTATCTCCAGTACATTTCTCAATTTACAACTGATCTGCGTCATGTATCTGGGAAGGAAAATGTGATGGCTGATCATCTATCCAGACTGGAAGAATTAACAACAATAGACTACGATGGGATGGCTTTTTCACAAGAATCGGATGAAGAACTTTCAGACCTCAAGTCAAGCAGCATCACCTCAATACAATTCAAGCAGTTTACTACCCCTGGCGGATTAAAACTCTGGTGTGACGTGTCAACTGAAAATATTCGTCCATATGTACCAAAACAATTTAGAACCCCAGTATTTGAGCATTATCACAACCTGGCTCATCCAGGTGTAAGGTCTTCAGTGAAGCTAATATCTTCCAAGTTTGTCTGGCCAAACTTAAAAAAGGATGTGCAACAATGGACTAGGGCATGTACAGCTTGCCAGAAGAATAAAATTTCTAGGCATACTAAATCACCTATTGGAAAATTCCCCGTTGTTGATGAACGTTTCCAGATGGTACATATTGATCTTATTGGTCCTCTCCCACCTTCTGATGGTTTCACTTACTGTTTGACTTGTATAGATATGTTCACCAGTTGGACGGAAGTTGTGCCCCTCTGGAATATTGAAGTCGAAACCGTAGCAACAGCATTTTTCAATTCCTGGATTACCAGATTCGGAACACCGCAACAGATAGTAACCGATCAGGGAAGACAATTCCAGTCATGTATGTCCCGAGCTTTGACAAAGATTTGCGGTTGTAAACTGACAAGAACGACTGCATACCACCCACAGGCAAATGGGAAAATCGAAAGATTTCACCGTACGCTGAAGAGTGCCATTCGAAGCCAAGGTACAGCTAAATGGAGTGATGTTCTGCCAATGATTCTGCTTGGTCTTCGTTGCTCCTTCAAGAATGAAAGCAATTCGACAATGGCGGAGATGGTCTATGGCACTACGTTAAAGTTGACTGGAGATTTTTTTTTGAGGAACCTCATACCACAGTGGACACTGACCTTCCAACATTCGTCACTGAACTGAAGAAACGGATGAATTGCTTGAAGCCAGCAGAATGCTCCCACAAGACCAAAGAAAATACTTTCGTTCACAAAGATCTCAAAAGTTCAAATTATGTGTTTGTCAGAATCGATAGGGTAAAGAGTGGACTCACACAACCATATGAAGGGCCTTATGAAGTAGTTCAACGTTCACCAAAATTTTTCAATTTGAGGAATAAGGACAAACTGATCAACGTTTCTATCGATCGACTCAAACCAGCTTACTTCATTGCTGATAGCAGTACACATGAAGACCCACAAATATCAGATCAGCTGCCAGTTAAGAATGATATGAACTCTCCCCAAGTGCCTCGCAAAACCACAAAATCAGGACGTGTTGTGAGATTTCCAGCAAAATTTGCAAACATTATTGATTAATACCCTAGGAATATTTTGTGGAAGTACGTAGGTACAGTAAAAAAGAAAAATGAATTTATTGAGGGGGGAGTGATGTAGGGACATTTATAATATTAGTTAGTAAGTTGTAGTTAGTAAGTTGGCAATTGAGAGTCAGTTGTTATTGTCATTGAGTGGGGTTATATCATTCATCTGGTATTCCAATTAAAGGTACGTAATAGTGAAAGTGCTTAAATTAAATAGTTGATGTGAATAAATATAAAATAAGAAAACGTCCCGACAAGGTTATTCCAACGGTCGTATTTGTGCTATTGCAAGGAAACATATCCCAAGAGGATACAGAAGGACCTATATTCCTGGTTGGAGTCCAAAATGCAATGAACTATATGAGAAGTATAAACTCGCCAGTGATCCTGAAGTTGCCAACGAACTAGTACAGTCTTTAGACTCAGATAGAAGAGAAAAATGGACCAACATAATGGAAAATACGAATTTTCAACACTCCAGTCGAAAAGCATGGTCTCTTTTAAGGAAACTTGGTAGCAGCACTCCAAAATTCAGTTCCAAGTTCACCAAGATAAAGCCAGATGCGATAACAAGCAGATTAGTTAGTCTGACAAGAAAACCTGCCGATACTGACAAGAAAGAGACAAAAAGAATTCAGTTAGAACTAAAATCTAAGATGTTCCATGCAGAATCAACATCCCAGTTTACAGCTGATATCACGACTGATGAAGTTTCAATTGCGCTAAAAGAAGTAAAATAAGGAAAAGCAGCTGGGTTGGATGGTCTTTATCCAGAATTCCTACAACGTTGTGGTCCTCGAACAATTGAATGGCTTGCTAAATTTTATAGCAACATCTTACGCGATGGTCAACTTCCACCAGCACTCAAAAGAACTAAAGTAGTTGCTGTACTCAAACCTGGGAAAAGTGGAGATAGTGCAGAAGATTACAGGCCTATTGCCCTCCTGAGCGTCTGTTACAAGCTGCTGGAAAGAATAATATATAATAGAATCTCAATTACAGTTCTTGAGCACATACCAAATGAGCAAGCTGGCTTCAGACCAAAGCGCAGTTGTACCGACTAGGTGTTGGCCCTAACCACTCACATAGAGAGAGGATTTCAAGATCGAAAGAAGACCGTATCTGTGTTTGCGGATCTCACGGCAGCATACGATTCAGTTTGGCGAAAAGGAATGATCCTCAAATTCCTGAAAATAATCCCTTGCAAGAAACTTGCCATCCTACTGAATAATATGCTTGTCAACAGAGTGATTGAAGTTCATCCAAATGGCAACGTAAGCAGATCTCACAAACTAAATGATGGATTACCACAAGGATCGGTCCTTGCCCCATTGCTGTTCAATATTTACACCGCAGACTTACCTCCTACTAGTGCTAGAAAGTTCGTATACGCTGACGATCTTGCATTGACAGCTCAGTCCAACGACTTTGCAACAGCAGAAACCGTACTTACGGAAGATCTCTGCAGACTCGACAAGTTCTTCAAAACCTGGAAACTAAAACCAAATATAGCAAAAACAGAGGTCAGCTGCTTTCATCTGAGCAACAAACAAGCCAACTACATTCCTAGGGTTCAATACCAGGGTCATCTACTGAAATTCAATCCTCATCCTAAATATTTAGGCGTCATCTTGGATCGATCCTTGACTTACAGTGAATATCTAGGCAAAACATCTGCTAAGATCAAAACCCGCAACAACATCCTTCACAAACTCACAGGAACGGGCTGGGGCCCAACAGCATCCACCCTCAGAACTTCAGCACTTGTCCTAGTGTATCCAGTAGCAGAATATTGCTGCCCAGTATGGCTTAACAGCGCCCATGCAAAGAAGATAGACGTACAGCTGAACGACACAATGAGGACTGTATCAGGAACCATCCAATCTACACCTTTGGAATGATTACCAGTACTCTCCCACATCCTGCCTCCTCATCTCCGAAGACAAATGACACTGAAGAGAGAATGGCTTAAATGTTGTGACAACCCTCTTCTGCCAATACATTTAGACTGCTCACCTAAAGATCTCAGGCTGAAATCCCGGAATCTTTCTTGGAGAGAAGGAAGGAAGTTGGTCCAAGAGCAGTTTCAAGTGAATGAAGCATGGCGCAATGAGTGGCTGACTTCAAATCCAGACAGAATAGGTCTTATCTCGGATCCAGTTAAGCGGCCCCCTGGTTTCAACCTTCCCAGGAAAATCTGGACGTCGCTGAACCGTATAAGAACTCAACACGGTAGGTGTCAGTTCTGGAAGCACAAATGGAAAATTGCCGAGAGTCATTTCTGCAACTGTGCAGATGTGCCTCAGACCATCAGTCACATCGCTATGGATTGCCCACTCCGAAGGTTCAATGGTCCAATGAAGGAGATACATCAAGCTAGTGATGAAGCTTTAGAATGGTTAGAGAAATTAGATATCCAGCGCTAACAAAACTGAAGCTGCTTGCAGATCAAGGTCTCAATCTGTATATATTTGTACTGTAAATACTGTAGAATGTAAATAATTGTATATTGCATCTTCATGCCATACGAAATATATATAATACATCACATACATAGAAATTCTTCCTAAGCACGTTCGCAGCTCTGGAAAATCCTAATGATTCATTTCCGCAAGCTGTTACAGACACCGGATAAGGATCTTGGAGTGAATTTCACCAAAGAATTCTTCGAAGTCGTCTGTCTTCAGGACTAACAATTATCTACTAATCTGATACATTTTTCTTATGTCAGCTGTGAAGGCATATGTGTAAGTACGAAATCTAAGAATAATAGAGAAAATATCATCTTGGACTGTGGGTCCGATCATCATCAGATCATTCAGTGAAAAATTACTTGACGTCTTTGCTGACGCATCATAAACCACTCTAATCTTATTTGTTGTACTCGAAGGCTTAAATACTGGGTGGGGAGGCAAATATGCCATCGCCATCCCCTACATCTTTGTCAGAAACCAGCTTCATGTGGCCCAACACTTCATACTCATGCGTAAATTCACTGTAAGCCTTTTTCAAAGGACGCTGTCTGTTCAGTCTTCTCTCCAGTTGAGCTAACCTTGATTTTGGTTGTCCCTATGATGAACCCGGTTTTTCAATGCCTTGTTTGAGTGGGAGACGGACTATAAATCTACCATCTTCACTTCTTGTGTTTTTCTTCAAATGCTCTTCACACATTAATTTTTCCTTCGTCCTAGGCTGAGAGACGAGATCTTCTAGTTCCCAAAATCGTCGCAGTGATGCCTCTAGATTGTCTCCTTCCCGAACGAAACATGATGATAGGGCTCGGTAATTACTATTTACTGAAGGAGATCGCCCTGCTAGGACCCAACCCAGCTTGGTCTCCTGTAGTACCGGATAGTATGATGACCTTATACGGTAGCCTGGCTCTAACAACGAAAGGAAATGCTCTGCTCCTATCAAACTGCCTATAGAACCTGGCCGGTAGAACGTAGGATCCGCAAGTGTTATGTCGGAGGGCAGGTTCCAGTTGTCATACTCTACAATGGAGCTAGGCAGATTTGCAGTTATGCGTGGTAGGACGGAACATGATCATGACAGGTCGACAGTAAATTCGTTGACAGTTGAGCACAGTTGAAGTTGTAAACTGTATTTTGCCTCCGTTAATGGATTGTTTATTCCGCTAATAGAAACTGCACATCGGCGCTTGGGTAACCGTCATCGCTGTGCTATGCTCTCAGTACACAGATTACTTTGACTGCCACTGTCTAGCAAGGCTCTGCAAATGTGGTGCTGGCCGTGAATATCAGCTACCTTTACTAGAGCAGTGGATAATATAACCCGAGTCTGGTGGACATTCTTAGTGTTACAGTGCGATTGTTGCTCTTTATCAGATTCTGTAGAATTCTGATGCGATTCATCTTATTCATGCAACAGGGTATGATGTTTTCTGTTGCATAATCTGCAACCATGTGTTTCACATTCACGAGCAGAATGATTTGTGCGCAGACGGCTGAATCACAAACCCTTCGCCTTAACGAGGTCTAGCTTCTCGTACAGACTGAGAGCAGCAAACTGATCACACCTGAACAAAGCGTGGTCACCCATGCATGCTACACATTTGGAATTACTCGCACTTACATATGAATGATGCAACGCACTGGAATGCATGTTTGAAGAGGTGGGAACGATAGAAGGGATGTTCTCAAGGGCCTGCCGCTTACGTTCACAAAATGCCTTCAGTTCATTAAAGAATGGAAACTGATCATCCTTCAATGTCAACTCCCACTCGCGTCTTGTGTTCGCATCGAGCCCTCGAAGAAACAGCTGGCACAGAAATACTTCATGAAGCGAAACGATGTTTAAAGCTTTAAGGGCATTCAAATTACTGCTAAACGAATGAGAATAACGTGTTAATTCTGTTGCTGTCTCACCTTTCATTTGTTTAAGATCCAAAATGTGTTTGGCATGTGTTGTAGAGATTAGCCTTTTAGTTTCGTACCTGTCCTCCAGTAATTTCCAAGCAATGGGATAATTTGCCTCAGTGATGGGAAACAACAATAATATAATTTGGCCCAACTTCTAATTTTAGTCAGGAGCCGTCCCTGGAAGCTAAGTTACTATGGGCCAAGAGGTCAGGGTCCGTGGCTAATTGGTTAGCGTGCTAGGCTTTGACCCGAAGGGTCCTGGGTTCGATTCTCGGCCGAGCCGTGGGGATTTTAATATTTTGTGGTAAATTATCCTAGTTCGATGACTGAATGTTTGTGACGTCTTCGTGAAAAACAAACTGAACTGTAAAATTTCTTTCTTTTTCTTAGTCGTTTACCCTCCAGAGTAGTGGAGTGATGACAGTTCTAACTCACCCCACCACTACTCCCAATGCGAGCCGATAACTCCCGAACCCGTGGTCGGAGATTCACGAATGAAGTGTCGTTGGACTCGGGATGACGGGGGCTTTGCTATGGACCACTCATTTCAACCCCTAAATAAAACCTACCCCTACTAGGGGGTGAAATTGTAATTTTTAGTGAAAGTCTCTTTTCAAATACGACATGTATAAGGTGCGCTGCTAAAATGAACTTAAATGTTGTTGCTCATATCGCGCATGCGTTTTTCTGGCTGCCGCTATGGATGAACATTTTTGTTTTTGTTTTTTACGCATGCGCACTTGGGATTTTTGTAAGAGGGCGAGCTCTTTGAAAAAAATGATTGATAAGAAGAGGTTTTGGTGGTGAGGAGAGAGCCAGATAGTCGCCTACTTTCCTACGAAGTTTGTCGATATCTCTCGAACGCAAGGTCGGATTTGGACGTGTGACGTGTCAAATCGCTTGTCTCGAAGCCCTATACATGTTATTAATAGGTTAAAGTTTTGAGAATGAGGGAAACAGGCTTTTTGGGGGTAAAACCGTGATTTTAGACTTTTTCCGATATCTCACGAATGCATGGTCGGATTTGGTCCTATGACGTGTCAAATGGCTTGTCTCGAAACCCTGTGTATTTTGGTAATAGGTTAAAGTTTTTGAGAATGATGGAAACAGAATATTTTGGGGTAAAACCGTGATTTTGAACTTTTTGCTATATCTCGCGAACCAATCATGCTAGAGGCATGTTCGACAGGTCCAAGGACTCGGGGTGACGTCCTCTCTGCTATGGACCACTCGTTATAATTTTTAATAAAATTGGAAACTCGATTTTGGGGTAAACACGTGTTTTTGTGATTTTGCCGATATCTCGTGAACTAATCATGCTAGAGGTGTGTTCGACAGGTCCAAGTACTCGGGGTGATGTCCTCTTTGCTATGGACCACTCATTGTAATTTTAAAAAATTTGGGAAACTCGATTTTGGGGTAAACACGTGTTTTTGTGATTTTGTCGATATCTCACGAAGCAATAACGCTAGAGGCATGTACGATGGGTCCAAGGATTCGGGCAGACGTCCTCTTTGCTATGGACTACTCGTTGTAATTTTAAAAAAATCGGAAACGCGATTTTGGGGTAAACACGTGTTTTTTGTGATTTTTGCCGATATCTCACGAACCAATAACGCTAGAGACGTGTACGAGGTGTCCTAGGACTCGGGCTAACGCCCCCTTTCAAATGTGGTAGATATTTTTTTTCCAAAAAGATAATTCACAAAGGGCCTAACGCCATACATGTTGAGAAAAAAAAATTCTTTACCGTTACCTGTTTATAATGTTTATGAAGCGTGGTGGTTGAGAGAGACGATACGGCTGGGTGTGTGTGTTTCAACGAACCTGTCGCTGACCACGGTGGCTATGTTCAATAGATCAATCGCTATTTCGACGGGCCGGTGTATGACAGAGCGAGCGTGCGTTTTCTGATATTTTACCTTTAACGTGTAAACGGTGATGAGAACTTGGTTCTATGTTGGTCGAAGCGAGTACAGAAAACAAACTTACAGGAGGTGAAGGTCATTTGAGCTTATTGGAAGGCTCCGGTCTGACTTGACAATAGGTGCAATGGAAAAAATGACCAAGACGCTTGAAGGTGAAATAATCTGACCATTGTGCTGGCAGGGAAGTGTGAAAGGCATGCACACACATGTGTGAAACCACAGGCACGCTAAACCAGTGACATCCTGTCTTGCTTCGTACGTGACAAAATGCAAGTCCATGTGAAATTTGATCTACCGCAGGTGTTCGCCTGGGACGTTATCTGTCCACATGCGCGATAAATGTTAACAAGTTACATCCTGTCTTGCTTCGTACGTGACAAAATGCAAGTTGACGTGAAATTTGATCTGTCACAAGTGTTCAGGTTGGACGTTAGCTGCCCACGTGCACGATAAGAGAATGTTCAAAGCGTGGGAAAAAAAAAGATTATACATGCAATGTGATATATAAAGACACGTCGCTGACATTTCCACTCGCACTTATGTGACTACTTTTGAACACGCTACAGCGTTGTGTGAAACACTTGGCCTTGTTTAACAGTTTTGGTGTTGGTGGAAAATACTTATTCTTGTTGTGAGGTAGGTATATATTTATTCATTTATACATTTATTGATTTATATATAAATACATGCAATTATTTATTGATTAGGTAATTAATGATTTTATTTATTTATTTGTTTGCAGATAACCGGCATACCTTACATGTCTGAGGGAGAAGAAACCATTGCATTTTTGAGCCCACTAGAAGGGAAAAGCAACAAGTCACTGCAAGTAAAGGTGAGATGATTTTTTTAAACTAACTTGTTTCATTTTTTTTTCTTTTATGTTTTATTTTATGAAATGTATGTATTAACCTGAATTTAGGTATTTATAGCGGTTTATTTTATTTATTTTTTAGAAACTTGGAAAGAATAGCCTTACCGCCGTAGCAGTCGCTGAAAAAAAACAGAAACGCACTAAAGCGAAACCACTGCCAAAGAGTGAACTGTTTAAAACTCAGGTAAGTCCAACTTAAAAATGCTATTCCATTTTACCACTACTGAAAACTCGTAGACAAAAAAAAAATCATTACTTGTACATGACTGGGACAATGATTGCTTTCTTGATTAATGGCTATGTTGTTGTTGTTGACTGGGAAAAGTACAAGGCCATGTTGGATTTTCTAAAAATAAAAATAATAAATTTAATTTATGGGTGGTTCCCTATGGACTCAACGAATATCCACAGGTTTGAACATGATAATGTGAACAAAAATGACATGACATTCATTTTTGTTTATATATTGGTTAAAGGGAGGGTGGGGGAATGTAAATGACTGTAGCTTTATAAGAAAGAAAATAAGTACATGGGTTACTGTTAGTGCCAACATACAGTTTATTTTTAATGGTGTTTTGATATATTAATGCCAATTAACGTTAACGTTTTATTTACAAGTATTGATTGATTGATTGATTGAGTGAGTGATGGGTTATTTTGTTTGCTTTTAGGTGTCGTCATGTGCCATTAACGTAATGAACAGACAGTGAACAAGCATGCATTATGCTTTAAAGTACTCTGTGCAATGTTAATAACTTACAATAAGAAAAAGTTTTATTATAACACATGGCGTTAGTACCAAATACAATAAGTGAGCAAGTTGGTTTACCACGTGGGTTAAATTTAAAATCAGAACATGATCGATGGTTAACATTTGAATCCTGGCCTGTAGGCTTTTTATCGACGCATGAACTTGCAAAAGCCGGTTTTTTTTACTTGAACTTAGAAGATGTGGTGCGCTGTGTGTTTTGTCGTATTGAACTTTCAAACTGGGAAGAAGGGGATGATCCCTTTAGAGACCATTTGCGATGGTCTCCTCACTGTCCTTACATGCTTGGAAAGCAAGTGGGTAACCTACCCGTGCATTCATTTTACCGAACCACAAGGCCTTTGGCCGCTACATACGTTGCTGAATCACAAATAAATAATAATAATGATGTATTATCAGCCAACGGTAGTGTCGATATATGTGGTCCATATGCCATAGACAGTGTTGAATTGGCGTGTGCTTTTGAAAAATTGGGAGTTTGCAAGACTAAAGCACTAGCACACTCAGAGTACAGCTCTGTTGAAGAACGTTTCGAATCTTATAAAAATGTTTGGCCATTAATATTAAAACACTTTACCAAACAGCTAAGTGAAGCTGGATTTTTTTATACTGGTGAAGGGGATAAAACAATATGTTTTTATTGTGGATTTGCTTTAAAGGATTGGCAAATGACTGATGACCCTTTTGTGCAACACGCTCGTTGGTTACCAAACTGTAAATACATGGTGTTGCTTAAAGGTCAGGAATTTGTGAACACTATTCGTAAAGAAAAAGTGATTGCAGCACAAGACATAACAGTGCCTTTAGAGTTAGAGCACGCGGAGCAAATACATAAGGCTGAAAGAAAAGACTTGTGTTACGAACAGATACAAAAGTGTGACCAACAATTATGTAAAATTTGTTATCAAGATGAACTAGGTGTTGTATTTTTACCCTGTGGACACATGATAGCCTGTGTCAAGTGGGCATTAGAACTTAACACTTGTGCTATATGCAGAAAAGTAGTATCTGCTACAGTTAGGGCATTTCTTGCATAACTAGTATAATTTATTCGCTATGCATAGTGCAAAATCCCTAATTGCACAATATTATTAAAGCTGTTTTAGAGTGTAATAGATATGCTTTTGTTTTGTTTATAGACTACTACAATGAATGTTTTGAATGCTGTGGGACAATCATGTGGCTTAGAGACAAAGAAGCTCAGCGAATTGCCAACGCATATTCCATTCCGCATTATCAAGATTCGGAAATTGAAAACAGCATATGGTGATCGTGTACTTTGTGTATGTGAAAACTTTGAGACATTTCTGCCTATACGGTTTAATGATATGTCGGAGAGTGTTTTTGATGAAGTCAATAATGCTGTGCAACCTGTACACTTAATTTATGAAGGTTTTAAAAACAATAGGTGCATGATTCGTTTTAATTAAATAAAAAAAAGTCAAATAATAATGGAAGATATAAGTCATGACAATGGACTGAAAGAAAAAATATGTGTATAGAATAATAATGTCTTAGTGTTTAGTATTGTCTTAAAAATATTATCATGAAACCAAAAAAAAATGTACATAAAGTTTGTAAATAAATGAAAATAATGGTACAATGTTGTTTTATTTTCTATAGAAGTCAGAATATTTAACATTGCAGAGTATACATGATTATGACAATAAAAAGCACACTTAATACAAGTCTTTGCCTTTACGATAGTGTGTTATAGTTTTAAAAACAAAGCTTGTTGTAGATCTTTTTTCTTCCACGGTAAACAATAGGCATGAAAACGTTATTGTCCTGTTTTGGATCATTATCACTATCATAATCATAAGCTGCATGATCTATATCATTATTATTATAATCACGATAATTATCCTCAACATTATCCTCAACATTACTAAAACCAGTTAAATATTCCTGGTCCTCTTCCTGTTCCTCTTCCTCTTCCTCTACAGTGTCCTCATGTAGAGTCTGCGTGGCTTTTGATAATGTTAAGGGTTTTTTGAACATTGAATTATTTTCAATAGTAGTATTGTTTTGTAGCACTTGCTTTTTAACATTTTCATGATTTTCTGTTGACAGAAACAGTGTTTCATGCAGTACACTACATTGATGATCACTGACACTTAAAACAACACTATTTTTTTTTTTAGCTCACTGCGACATTGTTTTGAACGTTGTTTTGTACAACGCCAAATAACAGTTCCATTTTTATTGGTTCGTTTCACAATATATGAATATCCTTTATAGAATGCATGAGGCTTACCATACCTAGTCACAGATACTTCCATATCAACTGTCAAGCTTAGACTAAGCTCTAGTAAAGACAACTTGGTAATAAGAACAATAGATTAATGTGCGAGCATATATGGGTGCAAATGTGGGAGCAAAAAAAAGTGGGAGCAAAAAGTGGGAGCAAGAATTGGGAGCAAAAAAGTGGGAGCAAAAAAGTGGGAGAAAAATTGGGAGCAAAAAGTGGGAGCAAAAATTGAGAGCAAAAAGTGGGAGCAAAAGTGGGAGCAAAAGTGAGTGTAAAAGTGAGTGCAAACGTGGGTTCAAAAGTGAGTGCAAAAGTGAATGTAAAAGTGGGTGCAAAAGTGGGTGCAAGAGTGGGTGCAAAAGTGGGTGCAAAAGTGGGTGCAAGAGTGGGTGAAAAAGTGGGTGCAAAAGTGGGTGCAAGAGTGGGTGCAAAAGTGGGTGAAAAAGTGGGTGCAAAAGTGGGGCAAAAGTGAGTGCACAAGTGGGCGCAAAAGTATATGCAAAAGTGGGTGCAAAAGTGGGAGCAAAAAGTGGGAGCAAAAAGTGGGATCTGAAGAAAGTAGGAGCAATTATGAGAGTAAATGTGAAAGGAAAAGTGGGAGCAAGTATGGGAGCAAATGTGAAAGCAAAAGTGGGAGCAAAAAGTGAGAAAAAAAAAGTGAGAGCAAAAAGTGGGAGCAAATATGAGAGCAAAAAAAGTAGGAGCAAGTATGGGAGCAAATGTGAAAGCAAAAGGGGGAGAAAAAAGTGAGAGAAAAAAAGTGGGACCAAAAAGTGTAAGCAAAAGTGGGAGCAAATATGAGAGCAAAAAAATGTGGGAGCAAAAAGTGGGAGCAAAACGTGTAAACAGAAGTGGGAGCAAACAAGTGTGAGCAAATATGGGAGCAGAAAGTGGGAGCAAATGTGAAAGCAAAAGTGGGAGCAAAAAGAGCGAGCAAAAGTGAGTGCACAAAGGGGGAGCAAAATGTATGAGTAAAAAGTGGGGTCAAATGTGGTGTTTTACTAAAACAATCCCCCCTAACCTAACCTAACCTAACTTTACTCAACCTAACTTCACCTAACCTAACCTTCCAACTCTCAGATCAAAAATTAAATTCTGGCCATAGTCGCGTTGGAATCCAAAACCTCTGGGATAACACCCAAGTATACTAGCCACTACACCGCGAAATGGGCAAATTATCATGCAACACAACACAAAAATAAAAAGTTTTCTGTAGTGTAACTCATTGGCTGACAATCATAGTTGAGAATTCAAACCCAAGACCTCAGGACTTTAGTTTTGAACATTATCAGAAATATTATTCCATTTACATTTTGCTGTTGCTTATAGTTATAAGAGTTGGCATTAATATGGGAGCAAAAGTGAAAGCAAAAAGTGGGTGCAAGCATGGCTGGTTGTAGAGACTTTCATATCAACTAATACACATAAATTAAATTTTAGTAAAGTGACTTGGCTAATAATAATAATAATATTAACAGTTTAAAAAAAATTCAAGGGGATTGATATTTTTCAGGGTGTAATTTCCAAAGTACTGTCAAGAATAATAATTACATGAACAGATTCCAAGAACTCTAGAGTGCTTTTAAGGTTAATGATTGGCTAGGAGTGAGATAGAGCTAGCTAACCTAAGTTAACCTCAGCTCAGTAAACCTAACCTTGTCACATGGCATGTTCTACAAGTATAGACTTGCTTTGAGACTGGCTATGACGTCACAGATGAATGGCGGTGGGAGGCTGGACACGACTTTTTATTACCCAAAAACATTGTCCTTTTTGCCAGCCTCCCACCGCCATTCATCTGTGACGTCATAGCCAGTCTCAAAGCAAGTCTATACTTGTAGAACATGCCATGTGACAAGGTTAGGTTTACTGAGCTGAGGTTAACTTAGGTTAGCTAGCTCTATCTCACTCCTAGCCAATCATTAACCTTAAAAGCACTCTAGAGTTCTTGGAATCTGTTCATGTAATTATTATTCTTGACAGTACTTTGGAAATTACACCCTGAAAAATATCAATCCCCTTGAATTTTTTTTAAACTGTTAATATTATTATTATTATTAGCCAAGTCACTTTACTAAAATTTAATTTATGTGTATTAGTTGATATGAAAGTCTCTACAACCAGCCATGCTTGCACCCACTTTTTGCTTTCACTTTTGCTCCCATATTAATGCCAACTCTTATAACTATAAGCAACAGCAAAATGTAAATGGAATAATATTTCTGATAATGTTCAAAACTAAAGTCCTGAGGTCTTGGGTTTGAATTCTCAACTATGATTGTCAGCCAATGAGTTACACTACAGAAAACTTTTTATTTTTGTGTTGTGTTGCATGATAATTTGCCCATTTCGCGGTGTAGTGGCTAGTATACTTGGGTGTTATCCCAGAGGTTTTGGATTCCAACGCGACTATGGCCAGAATTTAATTTTTGATCTGAGAGTTGGAAGGTTAGGTTAGGTGAAGTTAGGTTGAGTAAAGTTAGGTTAGGTTAGGTTAGGGGGGATTGTTTTAGTAAAACACCACATTTGACCCCACTTTTTACTCATACATTTTGCTCCCCCTTTGTGCACTCACTTTTGCTCGCTCTTTTTGCTCCCACTTTTGCTTTCACATTTGCTCCCACTTTCTGCTCCCATATTTGCTCACACTTGTTTGCTCCCACTTCTGTTTACACGTTTTGCTCCCACTTTTTGCTCCCACATTTTTTTGCTCTCATATTTGCTCCCACTTTTGCTTACACTTTTTGGTCCCACTTTTTTTCTCTCACTTTTTTCTCCCCCTTTTGCTTTCACATTTGCTCCCATACTTGCTCCTACTTTTTTTGCTCTCATATTTGCTCCCACTTTTTGCTCTCACTTTTTTTTCTCACTTTTTGCTCCCACTTTTGCTTTCACATTTGCTCCCATACTTGCTCCCACTTTTCCTTTCACATTTACTCTCATAATTGCTCCTACTTTCTTCAGATCCCACTTTTTGCTCCCACTTTTTGCTCCCACTTTTGCACCCACTTTTGCATATACTTTTGCGCCCACTTGTGCACTCACTTTTGCCCCACTTTTGCACCCACTTTTTCACCCACTTTTGCACCCACTCTTGCACCCACTTTTGCACCCACTTTTTCACCCACTCTTGCACCCACTTTTGCACCCACTTTTGCACCCACTCTTGCACCCACTTTTGCACCCACTTTTACATTCACTTTTGCACTCACTTTTGAACCCACGTTTGCACTCACTTTTACACTCACTTTTGCTCCCACTTTTGCTCCCACTTTTTGCTCTCAATTTTTGCTCCCACTTTTTGCTCCCAATTTTTCTCCCACTTTTTTGCTCCCACTTTTTTGCTCCCAATTCTTGCTCCCACTTTTTGCTCCCACTTTTTTTTGCTCCCACATTTGCACCCATATATGCTCGCACATTAATCTATTGTTCTTATTACCAAGTTGTCTTTACTAGAGCTTAGTCTAAGCTTGACAGTTGATATGGAAGTATCTGTGACTAGGTATGGTAAGCCTCATGCATTCTATAAAGGATATTCATATATTGTGAAACGAACCAATAAAAATGGAACTGTTATTTGGCGTTGTACAAAACAACGTTCAAAACAATGTCGCAGTGAGCTAAAAAGCAAAAATAGTGTTGTTTTAAGTGTCAGTGATCATCAATGTAGTGTACTGCATGAAACACTGTTTCTGTCAACAGAAAATCATGAAAATGTTAAAAAGCAAGTGCTACAAAACAATACTACTATTGAAAATAATTCAATGTTCAAAAAACCCTTAACATTATCAAAAGCCACGCAGACTCTACATGAGGACACTGTAGAGGAAGAGGAAGAGGAACAGGAAGAGGACCAGGAATATTTAACTGGTTTTAGTAATGTTGAGGATAATGTTGAGGATAATTATCGTGATTATAATAATAATGATATAGATCATGCAGCTTATGATTATGATAGTGATAATGATCCAAAACAGGACAATAACGTTTTCATGCCTATTGTTTACCGTGGAAGAAAAAAGATCTACAACAAGCTTTGTTTTTAAAACTATAACACACTATCGTAAAGGCAAAGACTTGTATTAAGTGTGCTTTTTATTGTCATAATCATGTATACTCTGCAATGTTAAATATTCTGACTTCTATAGAAAATAAAACAACATTGTACCATTATTTTCATTTATTTACAAACTTTATGTACATTTTTTTTTGGTTTCATGATAATATTTTTAAGACAATACTAAACACTAAGACATTATTATTCTATACACATATTTTTTCTTTCAGTCCATTGTCATGACTTATATCTTCCATTATTATTTGACTTTTTTTTATTTAATTAAAACGAATCATGCACCTATTGTTTTTAAAACCTTCATAAATTAAGTGTACAGGTTGCACAGCATTATTGACTTCATCAAAAACACTCTCCGACATATCATTAAACCGTATAGGCAGAAATGTCTCAAAGTTTTCACATACACAAAGTACACGATCACCATATGCTGTTTTCAATTTCCGAATCTTGATAATGCGGAATGGAATATGCGTTGGCAATTCGCTGAGCTTCTTTGTCTCTAAGCCACATGATTGTCCCACAGCATTCAAAACATTCATTGTAGTAGTCTATAAACAAAACAAAAGCATATCTATTACACTCTAAAACAGCTTTAATAATATTGTGCAATTAGGGATTTTGCACTATGCATAGCGAATAAATTATACTAGTTATGCAAGAAATGCCCTAACTGTAGCAGATACTACTTTTCTGCATATAGCACAAGTGTTAAGTTCTAATGCCCACTTGACACAGGCTATCATGTGTCCACAGGGTAAAAATACAACACCTAGTTCATCTTGATAACAAATTTTACATAATTGTTGGTCACACTTTTGTATCTGTTCGTAACACAAGTCTTTTCTTTCAGCCTTATGTATTTGCTCCGCGTGCTCTAACTCTAAAGGCACTGTTATGTCTTGTGCTGCAATCACTTTTTCTTTACGAATAGTGTTCACAAATTCCTGACCTTTAAGCAACACCATGTATTTACAGTTTGGTAACCAACGAGCGTGTTGCACAAAAGGGTCATCAGTCATTTGCCAATCCTTTAAAGCAAATCCACAATAAAAACATATTGTTTTATCCCCTTCACCAGTATAAAAAAATCCAGCTTCACTTAGCTGTTTGGTAAAGTGTTTTAATATTAATGGCCAAACATTTTTATAAGATTCGAAACGTTCTTCAACAGAGCTGTACTCTGAGTGTGCTAGTGCTTTAGTCTTGCAAACTCCCAATTTTTCAAAAGCACACGCCAATTCAACACTGTCTATGGCATATGGACCACATATATCGACACTACCGTTGGCTGATAATACATCATTATTATTATTTATTTGTGATTCAGCAACGTAAGTAGCGGCCAAAGGCCTTGTGGTTCGGTAAAATGAATGCACGGGTAGGTTACCCACTTGCTTTCCAAGCATGTAAGGACAGTGAGGAGACCATCGCAAATGGTCTCTAAAGGGATCATCCCCTTCTTCCCAGTGTGAAAGTTCAATACGACAAAACACACAGCGCACCACATCTTCTAAGTTCAAGTAAAAAAAACCGGCTTTTGCAAGTTCATGCGTCGATAAAAAGCCTACAGGCCAGGATTCAAATGTTAACCATCGATCATGTTCTGATTTTAAATTTAACCCACGTGGTAAACCAACTTGCTCACTTATTGTATTTGGTACTAACGCCATGTGTTATAATAAAACTTTTTCTTATTGTAAGTTATTAACATTGCACAGAGTACTTTAAAGCATAATGCATGCTTGTTCACTGTCTGTTCATTACGTTAATGGCACATGACGACACCTAAAAGCAAACAAAATAACCCATCACTCACTCAATCAATCAATCAATCAATACTTGTAAATAAAACGTTAACGTTAATTGGCATTAATATATCAAAACACCATTAAAAATAAACTGTATGTTGGCACTAACAGTAACCCATGTACTTATTTTCTTTCTTATAAAGCTACAGTCATTTACATTCCCCCACCCTCCCTTTAACCAATATATAAACAAAAATGAATGTCATGTCATTTTTGTTCACATTATCATGTTCAAACCTGTGGATATTCGTTGAGTCCATAGGGAACCACCCATAAATTAAATTTATTATTTTTATTTTTAGAAAATCCAACATGGCCTTGTACTTTTCCCAGTCAACAACAACAACATAGCCATTAATCAAGAAAGCAATCATTGTCCCAGTCATGTACAAGTAATGATTTTTTTTTTGTCTACGAGTTTTCAGTAGTGGTAAAATGGAATAGCATTTTTAAGTTGGACTTACCTGAGTTTTAAACAGTTCACTCTTTGGCAGTGGTTTCGCTTTAGTGCGTTTCTGTTTTTTTTCAGCGACTGCTACGGCGGTAAGGCTATTCTTTCCAAGTTTCTAAAAAATAAATAAAATAAACCGCTATAAATACCTAAATTCAGGTTAATACATACATTTCATAAAATAAAACATAAAAGAAAAAAAAATGAAACAAGTTAGTTTAAAAAAATCATCTCACCTTTACTTGCAGTGACTTGTTGCTTTTCCCTTCTAGTGGGCTCAAAAATGCAATGGTTTCTTCTCCCTCAGACATGTAAGGTATGCCGGTTATCTGCAAACAAATAAATAAATAAAATCATTAATTACCTAATCAATAAATAATTGCATGTATTTATATATAAATCAATAAATGTATAAATGAATAAATATATACCTACCTCACAACAAGAATAAGTATTTTCCACCAACACCAAAACTGTTAAACAAGGCCAAGTGTTTCACACAACGCTGTAGCGTGTTCAAAAGTAGTCACATAAGTGCGAGTGGAAATGTCAGCGACGTGTCTTTATATATCACATTGCATGTATAATCTTTTTTTTTTCCCACGCTTTGAACATTCTCTTATCGTGCACGTGGGCAGCTAACGTCCAACCTGAACACTTGTGACAGATCAAATTTCACGTCAACTTGCATTTTGTCACGTACGAAGCAAGACAGGATGTAACTTGTTAACATTTATCGCGCATGTGGACAGATAACGTCCCAGGCGAACACCTGCGGTAGATCAAATTTCACATGGACTTGCATTTTGTCACGTACGAAGCAAGACAGGATGTCACTGGTTTAGCGTGCCTGTGGTTTCACACATGTGTGTGCATGCCTTTCACACTTCCCTGCCAGCACAATGGTCAGATTATTTCACCTTCAAGCGTCTTGGTCATTTTTTCCATTGCACCTATTGTCAAGTCAGACCGGAGCCTTCCAATAAGCTCAAATGACCTTCACCTCCTGTAAGTTTGTTTTCTGTACTCGCTTCGACCAACATAGAACCAAGTTCTCATCACCGTTTACACGTTAAAGGTAAAATATCAGAAAACGCACGCTCGCTCTGTCATACACCGGCCCGTCGAAATAGCGATTGATCTATTGAACATAGCCACCGTGGTCAGCGACAGGTTCGTTGAAACACACACACCCAGCCGTATCGTCTCTCTCAACCACCACGCTTCATAAACATTATAAACAGGTAACGGTAAAGAATTTTTTTTTCTCAACATGTATGGCGTTAGGCCCTTTGTGAATTATCTTTTTGGAAAAAAATATCTACCACATTTGAAAGGGGGCGTTAGCCCGAGTCCTAGGACACCTCGTACACGTCTCTAGCGTTATTGGTTCGTGAGATATCGGCAAAAATCACAAAAAACACGTGTTTACCCCAAAATCGCGTTTCCGAATTTTTTAAAATTACAACGAGTAGTCCATAGCAAAGAGGACGTCTGCCCGAATCCTTGGACCCATCGTACATGCCTCTAGCGTTATTGCTTCGTGAGATATCGACAAAATCACAAAAACACGTGTTTACCCCAAAATCGAGTTTCCCAAATTTTTTAAAATTACAATGAGTGGTCCATAGCAAAGAGGACATCACCCCGAGTACTTGGACCTGTCGAACACACCTCTAGCATGATTAGTTCACGAGATATCGGCAAAATCACAAAAACACGTGTTTACCCCAAAATCGAGTTTCCAATTTTATTAAAAATTATAACGAGTGGTCCATAGCAGAGAGGACGTCACCCCGAGTCCTTGGACCTGTCGAACATGCCTCTAGCATGATTGGTTCGCGAGATATAGCAAAAAGTTCAAAATCACGGTTTTACCCCAAAATATTCTGTTTCCATCATTCTCAAAAACTTTAACCTATTACCAAAATACACAGGGTTTCGAGACAAGCCATTTGACACGTCATAGGACCAAATCCGACCATGCATTCGTGAGATATCGGAAAAAGTCTAAAATCACGGTTTTACCCCCAAAAAGCCTGTTTCCCTCATTCTCAAAACTTTAACCTATTAATAACATGTATAGGGCTTCGAGACAAGCGATTTGACACGTCACACGTCCAAATCCGACCTTGCGTTCGAGAGATATCGACAAACTTCGTAGGAAAGTAGGCGACTATCTGGCTCTCTCCTCACCACCAAAACCTCTTCTTATCAATCATTTTTTTCAAAGAGCTCGCCCTCTTACAAAAATCCCAAGTGCGCATGCGTAAAAAACAAAAACAAAAATGTTCATCCATAGCGGCAGCCAGAAAAACGCATGCGCGATATGAGCAACAACATTTAAGTTCATTTTAGCAGCGCACCTTATACATGTCGTATTTGAAAAGAGACTTTCACTAAAAATTACAATTTCACCCCCTAGTAGGGGTAGGTTTTATTTAGGGGTTGAAATGAGTGGTCCATAGCAAAGCCCCCGTCATCCCGAGTCCAACGACACTTCATTCGTGAATCTCCGACCACGGGTTCGGGAGTTATCGGCTCGCATTGGGAGTAGTGGTGGGGTGAGTTAGAACTGTCATCACTCCACTACTCTCCAGGTTGGTGGAACCCATGGACACAGCGAGGGAACTCACCACTACCGCCTCTAGGGGCAGTGTCCTAGAGCTGGGAACATCGAATCGGAGAGAATACAACTGGTGAGGTGTGATTGGCACCTCGCCTAGGCGGCCTCACCTGCAAAGCGAACAGGGGCCTCATGAGGGAAGGTAATGGAGGGTCAGGATGGATAGGCAAGGAAGAGGGAAGGAGGCGGCCATGGCCTTGAAGAAGGTACTGCACCCGTATCCACGTGGTCTTACCTGGTGAAATCCGAAGAAAATGCAGGATCGTAGAATCTGGAAGCCCCGGCTGAAAATAACCCCCAAGACACCACCACCAAGGATAGACCATGGATAGGAATACCACAAAAATTAAAAAGAATGTGATAAGAAGATGCCAGTGGTCTATAAAAAAATTAAAAATAGCCCAAAGAGAGCTACCAAGACGCTTAAAGATAATTAAATTAATCTAATCTCGGGCGCGTTAAAAAGCATCCTAGCTAATGACCCACTGGTTCTCGAAGCACATTCTAATTCGAATAGAAATCACTAAGTCATTCGTATGAATTTTTAACATTTAACAAAAGTTTATTAACTGAAACCGCAGTGTCGTGAAGTAGAAACTCCACTGAACAAAAGTTTACAATCTTATGCCTCTGCCGAAGCATGAAAAATATTTAAGTAACAACCGCCTTAATTAGGCCACACAAACTGCCTATCGTCTCATTATTATTAACGAAGTTCCAAAAAAAAATACACACAAACTATTCTGTTATGATCGTAAACCCTTTTGACATATTTATAAAAATATTCTATTCAATCGTAGCAATTAATATATACATATTTTACATAATTACATTTTATTTCTGATATTTAGTTGCGCCTGGAATTATTCATCTCTGTTAATTTCATGTATTCATATACATTTATGTGGTTTCAATTTTCAAGTCCATTCCGTCCTAAATGACAAACAATTAAGCTAATCGGACGTCGTATTGTTAATTATAATGATTATATTTCAATTAACTTTCTCACAGATATTAGATTTTCTATCACTCAATATTTTAGTTATAAATAGCTCAAGTTTATACAAGTATTAATATTACAGTCTTTCCAATTAAACTCTATTCTAAAAACAATTGCTACTAAATCCTAACAAATATTAACGATGCTGTTACAATACTTGGTTTCTTAAATGTTGGATTCAAAATTGTACATTAGCTTTCCACTAGCTAAAATCGTGACTCAATTTCACGTTCAAAATAATACACCGTAGTGCACTCAGCAATAGCTCTAAAGCTAATTCAGTGCTGGAAATATTGATATTGACTATCCACATATGTCAAATATCTCCTAAATTGCAATTCAAATACGCAGACAAAATTCCATTATTGCCATATCATCGCTTAACAGCTCTCAATAAAATTCTAAACATTACGAATATTACACAAGTTTTTACACAATCATGGATTAATATATTGCTTCAAATTAGCCAAGAGTTAAAGTGTCGAGAATAATCATTATCAGAACAGTGATAAAATATTGTATTCACAAGTCTAAATAACTGTGTAAGAATTCAAAGTCTGTCATCTCGATTATGACTTACATATATTTTAAATATTTCTCTCCTTACATTACATATCATTACTAATAACATTTTCTTTAATAAAGTATTTCTTTCGTATTTCTCGACCGACCACTGTGAAAAGAACGATTCAGTTTTCGCATAATTGAAAATAATTCCACTGGAGATCCTCCTCAAAGGAAAACACGTCAAAACTACAGCATGGAAAAGAGCCTATCTTGAGAAGGTACAAATTAACCATTAGATTTGAATGCTAAACCAAGTTGGAGTTTCCCATAAGAATCCACAAAAATTTAAAAACTGAACGAGCTCACAAAGGGAGTCGAAATCTAAAGAATTTCAAAAATCTGGATTACCAGAAATAAATTCGCACAACCGTAAAGTCACACTAGAAATCACTATGTTCCATGTCTATGCTCAATCTGACAAAAATATAGACCTGAATGTCTATCCAATAAACTTGCATGAGCTTTCAAAAATATTCAAAGTCAAATTCAAAAAGTCCAGAGAATTTGTTCAAAGTCGAATTCACGTATACGACGGATTATGGGACATCTGCTTGAGTTAGAATTATTCTTATATAATATTAACGTCGTCTTCTCCCTATAAGTTTTCTCATGTTGTCTTCCCAACAAACTATATTCTTCTATCTTATTCCCAAATTATATCTTAATGAAAGCAACGTAATGTTCAAAGTAACACTACAATAACTATTAAATTTAACTACAAAGTGAATTACATACTCGGACAGAAATGATTAAAGAATCACCCTAGCCCTCATCTGTAATTCTTAACTACTCTAATCAAAATAGGTGAAAAGGAACATTCAAAGCATGACAAATTCATACTGTATACTAAAAGAAAACTTACAGCTAGCTTGTTGAATGAAGTGAGAATGCTATAACACATACTCCTGCCTGGGATCGAACCCTATTCGCTCAGCTGCACCGATCACGAAACGACTGGATATCAAGAAGACCCGATTACCGTTTGCGAACGAGACGAAGCTAACAGAAGTTCGTTTGACAAAGTTCATAGTTCTTTCACTTGCTAAAGAGCACGACAACATTGATGTAGTAAGCCAAGCTGGTTTCATTATGTAGCAGTACAAATTGTCATTCCGACTTTCAAAATCTCCTCAATCTTCTCTTATAAAGCTTTATACTGTAGTTGCTCATATTGGAATCAAGTAATCATCCTGAGTATTCAACGCTGCTATGTGTTACATTTCTTGTATGTGTTTAGCCCATATTCTGCATCTTCATAACGTAGCAATATCTCTCTCTTCTCATATCATTTATGACAATCATGGCAAAAGCTGTTTATTGTGTACTGCAATGTAGAACACGTTGTTGTATCATTGGCTTAAGTAGAAGTTATCATACGTGAATGCAAGTTCACTGTGCTCAAATTGAAGGTTAACACTGTCTGAAACTATAATAAGATCAGACGAAAATCCTATCACGTTATACTATGTCGGATCAACTCCACGTTACCGAACAAACACGATTTCACGGCAACGCACGTACATGTGCTCAGACCAGAGAGCTCTGTGACCCTCCTGGCTGAAATTGTATTCACTAATCATCTGTTCGTTTGCTCCCGCAAATCATACTGTCTCCCGGTGATCCACAATGCACCTTGTTCTCTGATCGACAGTAACTATCGATACATGTATCATTGCCGAGTTTGATAATCACATGTTATAATACTGTATGCATTTATACTCATATAAAAGTTCTCAGTTATATTCCTTTATCCACAGGATGCATTTCCCATTCTTTGTTTCATACTGCATTGTGTATATTGCTCTACCACAGTGTTCAAAATAACGACAGTGGTGCTGTGTCCATCTTGTATTCATTACAGGTATTAAAATGTCAAAAAAAAGGTCGTCGGTCTGTACGGCGGGTTGCTGACAGCTCCTAACCTCGCCAAAGTCCTACCGCGCATCTGCATTTCAAAGGAATGTCGCAGTACTGCCATCAGTGTTATTGCCAACTTAACCTATATCCAACTAAATACAAAATACGATCTCAGTACCATCCCGGCATTTGCCCGAAGACGAAGTGGGTAACCACGGAAAACTACTTCGAGGATGGCTGAGGTGGGAATCGAAACCCCTCTACTCAATTGGAACACCCGAGGCGGAGTAGACCCCGTTCCAGTCCTCATACCACTTTTCAAATTTCGTGGCAGAGCCGGGAATTGAACCCAGGACCTCCGGGGCGGCAGCTAAAAGAACCTACCACAGCAATAATTGGCAGCATCTGGTGGCCAAAGTTGGAACAACTAGAAATTCAACTTGTTGGAAGCCCTCGGGCGTTCAATTAAAAATACTCGGCTATGGCTATTCGGCTGCAATTCATATACAGTGTGGTCCACCAGCCCCTTATTTTTTCGGAGAAAGGCAACCCAACTAACGCGCATATCACAGTCATCCTAAAAACATTAGTGCCTGCTCCTTTACGTCCATTGTACAACTTTACCGTTGAGTACGTGCTCGCGAATATAGTAGAAATCGGTAGTGGCAGTATTATTTCGAAGACCTCAAATATAATGCATGATTGAAACGATCAGAGCTCCGAATATCACCTTCTTACGTTTGGACAGGAAGTGTCTACGAATAGATTCAATACGTGCCAGCAATACACCATGGTTCTCGGTAGCTATGGTGGCTAAATCAAAAAATTGCTAGAGTAGCGTCAACGAAGTCGCATTTTAGTAGGTTCGAACCTTCAACTAGTACAATTTCTTTTTGCTTATTGTGATGTTTATTGTGGATGTATTATGGGCGCATATCTATCTGCTCCAACGAGTGATTTTTTATTTGGTCCTGAAAAGGAGCGTACTTATCCGATGGTACGCAGACAAATTGGACGACGACATAATGATCTGTAGAACGAAAGCAAGGTATCCTGTATATTCAAGGTAGCAAGTATTCGAAATTTTGACCACCTTGGTTTAAAGGAAAACTCCGACTCACTCGACGAACCACATAACAAATAGAATCGTTATGTGGGTAGGCTCACGAATAAATACATCAGACCGAAACTATAATTTCTTTCAACGGCGTATGTGCGAAAAGCGCTTGCTGTACACATACAGTAATAGTTAGTGAGGTTTCAAGGGGCGGAACTACGAGGTCATCTGCCCCAAACATACAGTAGATACAGATAATTATAACATTATTGGTTTTACGTCCCTTTAACTACTCTGGCTTTTAGATACGCCAGGGTGCCGGAATTTTGCTCAGAAGGGATCTTCAACGTGCCAGTAAATCTACTGACAAGGCTCCCTCGCATTTGCGCACCCTCAAATGTCAGCTGACTGCGCTAGGATACGGAACCTGCAACTTCGGGCACAGCAAGCGAGAACGTTACCGCTGAGCCTCGCAGCAAGGCAGTAAATACAGAACGTGTCATATTATTATTATTGTTCTAGGATAAATATTGAACTATTAAAATTCTAATAATCACGAAGGGAGTCGCCTCCATTGCGTAGTGGTCAGCGTGATTAGCTGCCACCCCGGACGTCCTGGGTTCGATTCCCGGCTCTGCCACGAAATTTGAAAAGTGGTATGAGGACTGGGACGGGGTCTACTCAGCCTCAGATAGTCCAAATGAGTAGACGGGGTTCGATTCCCACCTCAGCCATCCTCAAAGTGGATTTCCGTGGTTTCTCACTTCCCCTTCGGGCAAATGCCGGGATGTTACCCACCGTACGGCCACGGCCGCCTCCTTCCCTTTTCCTTGCCTATCCCTCCCGATCTTCCCCACCCTTCCCATCCCTCAAGAGGACCCTGTTCGCTTTGCAGGTGAGGCCGCCTGGGCGAGGTGCTGATCCCATCTCCCCAGTTGTATCACCCACACAAGATGTTTCAAGCTCCAGGACACTGCCCGTAGAGGCGGTAATGATGGGATCCCTCGCTGAGTCCGTGGGAAACCCCAACCTGGAGAGTAAAATCGACTAAAAAATAATAATTAAAACGAATAGTATCCATCCATGGTTTTGAACAATATTTAGGGAAAATAACCATTTAAATGAGACAAGAAAATAACTTTCCCTATCGTCTTCGTGGATATTGTGAACAAAACCAAGTTGAAATCTTGCTGTACGAGGTAGGGAGGGTATAATAAAATATGTTAAAAAAAATTAAAATCTACCGTTGGATAGTCTTGAACACGGGATCTTCGAAACAGCGAGCGGGCACAATACCACTTGCAAACATTTCCAACACCCTCCGGAGGTTTTTGTTGCGCTTCTCATTAACGCGTACGGTAATTATGCAATTATTACAGTTAGATCTTAAATATTGATTGGAATGCATTCATTCAGTACCTGGCATGTTTTCTAATTTACTTAAAGCAAGTTTCGCGACCGCTTTGCGTTAATAAGGCGAATGAACTGCAAATAATGCCCTCAAACGACAGCCCTTCGCAGTGTTTTATTTCATACAACTTAGCGTACAAAATGCTAGCGTGTGATACACTTCGGTCATACAAGCAGGTGTACTGACGAAGAGAACAGAATTATACAGGATTTTGTAACAGCGATCAAAAATCAGCCTCCTAGCCAGCGAATGTCGTGTGATACGGGCCTAAAGATATGCTAAGACTTTTTGTTAAAATGTAATAACAAAACAAGATGTTCAGTAAAGACACAGGCCTATAGCCTACTTTCTCCTAAATGCATGGGTATTGTTATAACTCTTCGTCCATTTCCAGGAGTATAATTGAATATAGGTTGTAGTAGCTTGTTGAAATACAACGTGCTATACGGATATTATACATGAATATGAGGTGCCCTTTGCTAGTGATACCTCTGTAAATAAAAAAATCATTCAATTCGGTTACACCGTGTTTGAATTGATATGGGGAATCGATTTGCACACTTACATGGCCGCTATCTGCAAACTATTGGCCTGATGACCTTGTAGTTCAGTCAAAAGATGCCTCCCACAAAAGGGTATGTTGTTGCAAAATTTGGTAGAGATCAAATGATTAGATTGGTCGTAATTCGATTTAAGCTTTTAACATTTGGGTGGCCGCCATTCCGTTTCCGTCAAGATGGCGACGATATAAAACATGACACTGAGGTGGCCTTTGCTAGTGCTGCCTCTGTACCAAACTTCGTTTAATTCGGTTTTACCGTGTTTGAAAAGATAGGGGGAATCGATTTGAACACATACATGGCCGCCATCTGTAAACTATTGGGCTAATGACCTTGTAGTTTGATCAAAAGACGCTCGCCATACGAATATATGTTGTTGAAAAATTTGGTAGAGATCGGATGATTACGTTAGTCGTAATTTGATTTAAGCTTTGAACATTTGGGTGGCTGCCATTACGTTTTCGCCAAGATGGCGGCGATATAAAAGCATGACACTAAGGTGTCCTTTGCTAGTGCTACCTCTGTTCCAAATTTTGTTCAAATTGGTTTCACTATGTTTGAATATATAGGGGGAATCGATTTGCACACATACATGGCCGCCATCTGCAAATTATTGGGCTGATGATCTTGTAGTTTGGTCAAAATATGCATCCCACAAAAAGGGATGTTGTTGCAAAATTTGGTAGAGATCAGATTATTAGGTTGGTCTTAATTTGATCTAAGCTTTTAACATTTCGGTATCCGCCATTACGTTTTCATCAAGATGGCGGCGATATAATACTTGACACTGAGGGGTCCTTTGCTAGTGCTACCTCTGTACCAAATATCGTTCAATTCGGTTTCACCGTGTTTGAATTGATAGGGGGAATCTATTTGCACACATACATGGCCACCATCTGCAAACTATTGGGCTGATTACCTTGTAGTGTAGTCAAAATACGCTCGCCATATAAATATATGTTGTTGCAAAATTTGGTACAGATCGGATTATAAGTCGTAATTTGATTTAAGCTTCGAACATTTGGGTGGCCGCCATTACGTTTCCGTCAAGATGACGGCGATATAAAACATGACACTGAGGTACCCTTTGCTTGTTCTACCTCTGTACCAAATTTCGTTCAATTCGGTTTCACCGTGTTCGAATTGATTGAGGGGACAGACATTCAGAGTACACACATTCACACACACACACACACACAGAAACACAGTCACACACAGACAGACACACAATTTTTGGCCCTGTGTAGATATCATGTCTACTTTCATTTTTTTCAAAAATCGAATGTTGTCTAATAATACCATGGGAAATTCTTAGGAATACGTATACTTCGTTGCAAACACTGGCGATCAGAATATCCTAGGATATGTTGTTGTTTTGTTTCATTTGAGGGGCTATAACATCGCGGTCATTTAGCCCCGTGTACTTGGGTGTGTGTGTAGAATTTGTCTGATAACCTGAGTTATTGCGGACTTGTAATGATGTGTGTATTTGCAATTAGGGATTGGGAAGGAGGCGGCCGTAGCCTTAAGATAGAATCCGTCCCGGAATTTGGCCGGAGTAGAAGTGGGAAACCACGGAAAACCATTTCCAGGGTGGCTGAGGTGGGAAATGAACCCACCTCTTCACATATTTGCTTCACGAGGCTAAGTGTACCCAATTTCAGCCCTCAGACAAGTATTACATTTCTTGGCAGAGCTGAGAAAAAAACCCGGACCTCTGGAGCGACACTTCGATATGTTATGTTAATATTCATGCCAGTTTCTTAATTTTCTGCCATTACAGGTCACGTGGCAAAACGTACCAATTCGATCGTATTCTCTTTATAAATCAGCAAAATTCAACGTACTATTCACAAAAATACGTAGTAAGGCAATAAATGTGGAAATGTAGTTACATCCCCACTAAAATGGAGCGTGGGGTTGCGTTCAAAAAAGTAAGCCTACCACTGGATTCGAAGCAGGATTTTACACTTTCGCGCTCACCGCGTACGGTCAGGATTTAACCCTCTCAGCCACCAACACATGGGTGATTCAGCCCGCTAAACGTGCTATAGTTACTGTAGCCGTCCCACCTCAAACATTTAAGTCCAGGTCAAAGTCTTAAATCATGGTTTATGGTGTTGATTTAACTTTCCACTATTACAGATCACGTGACGTAAGCTATTTATTCGATCGTATTACGTGTATGTGTGTTATTTCAAGAAGCAATTAGTCATTTGATAGTAGAATGGGCCGTAGTAATTGGCGGGGAAAAGTTTACCGTCGGCTTTTCTTTGCTAGACCCATGACCCAATTACATTGCTGTCACACAGTCAGAGCGCAGAGCAATATCGACCATCGGAAGAAATGCAATGTTAGTTGGGTTACATAAAACTAAATAATAAGGGGCTGGTGGACCACTCCGTATAATAAATATTGATGATGATGATAGTTGTTGTCTTGAGGGGCCTAACAATAATAAATATTATATACATATCCGCTGCGAGCCTCCGTGGCTTAGGCGGCAGCACGCCGGCCTCTCACCGCTGGGTCCGTGGTTCAAATTCCGGTCACTCCATGTGAGATCTGTGCTGGACAAAACGGAGGCAGACTGGTTTTTCTCCGGGTACTCTGGGTTTCCCTGTCACAATTTAATTCCAGCAACACTCTCCACTATCATTTCATTTCATCTGTCATTCATTTAATCATTGCCCCAGAGGAGTGCGACAGGCTTCGGCAGCCGGCACACTTCCATATCCTCGCCGCTAGATGAGGGCTTCATTCATTCCATTCCTGACCCGGTCGGAGACTGGAAGCAGGCTGTGGATTTTCATTTTATATATACATATCCACTGAACCTAAATGAGCAAGATCTGATGATGTGCGCTTGTCGAACGAAACTAGTCATCCAATTTAGCCCCCGCCCCCATTTATATGAAAAGTGTTTTATTAAAGTTTATAAATAAGTCAGGTGATTATTTCACACACTAGGAAATGTATTAACTGCTCGCCCAATTTAATTGGGCACACTCGTGTTGACCGACTTAAAAGCTTCTCGGGAGAATTACTTTAAGAGATATTGCAAACTCCTCATCTTGCAGATTTTAAAGTCCTACATGGAGAGGCACCTCGAGGCAGCTTCGGGATAGACCTGGAGATATCTTAGATCGCCTAAACGACACACTCGAAGCCTCCTGTGTGACTTGACTTGAGATTTGTGAATCATTGAAATGGATCCCGACTTCCGTAACATTATTATTATTATTATTATTATTATTATTATTATTAATAATAATAATAATGTATTTTTATTATATTCGTCAGTGGGAACTGGCAGACGAGCAGATCCCTAATGAAGCAATGTGGCTAAATGGCATGTTAATGAACTAGATCTAGCTGAACTTAACCTGTCTCCAGCTCTTAAGAGAAGATTAATTACACCACAAGAATCTTATTAAAAAGAAGAGCAATTTGACTTCATTCATCTCTGTCACTTGGAGACATGGTGGAGCCCTCCAACAAGCTGTCGTCCTAACTCCACATCCTAAGTTCCATGCCTTTTCGATATTGGCGTTCTTGAACAGATATAGTACAAGAATGAATCCAACCTACTTAGCTATCTCTCCATGATATGTTGATATTATTATTATTATGATCACCAAGAAAGAGGATGGATCTTTAGGACACAGCGTTTTTCGTAAGCCAACACACACCAATAGATATCTCCACGTAAGTTCTCACCATCACCCTGCCCAGAAACATGGTATCCTTACAACTCTAACTACCCGGGCTTGGAGGATTTGTGAAGTGTCTTCTTTACAAGAAGAAATTAATACCTTGCGAACCACCTTCGAGAGAAACGGTTATAGCAAGGCTTTGATTTCTACGGTTCTGAAACCAACAAATAATAATAGGACGTCAGTTGAGAAAAGAGTTGTAAGAGGAACTGCTTACCTACCGTACATACATAACACGACGGATCGTATTGCTAAAATCCTACGTCGGTACAACATACGGACTGTATTTGGAACTTCTGTTAAGATTAGGCAACTCCTGCGACCAACTAAGGACAGTTTGCCTAAATTGCAACAACCGGGAATCTACAGAGTTCCCTGTACTTGTGGCAAGGTTTACATCGGGCAGACTTCGAGAACAATATGCACTCGCATTAAGGAACATAATAGATGTATCAGGCTCATTCAACCTGATAAATCAGCTGTTGCCGATCATGCATTAACACCTGGCCATGATGTCATGTTCCAAGGAGTGGATGTTCTTGCCCGTATAAAGCAATATCGTCCCAGAATCATCAGGGAAGCGGTTGAAATACGTAAACACCCAGATAATTTCAACCGCGACACCGGCTACAATCTCAGTGAATCCAGGCTACCTATTATCAGAACCCTGAGAAAGTAATTCACTGCTGCTTTCCGTTGTCCCTAACATGGGGCTATAATGGCGTCCATCTTTGGGGACCTTCTATATGTTCTTTGTTGCTTTCTCTTAGCAATCATTGTCGTATTCCAGGTTATTCCTGACGAAGAAAGGCATGGTTTCTTTCGAAACGCGTCGAATTTTAATATAATAAACCCGGCATAAGCCCAAAATTCAACATTATGAATTCATAAATATTGTTTTATCTCCCAGTGTGTTTTTCTTGTTTCCAAATCCTCTCCAATACAGATAATTTCCAAAATATTGTTATCCTCTATTCGACATGACAGTGCGTTTTTATAGTTTCAAAAACTCTATACCGTAATAGTCATTTTTAAGCAAATTTTCCAAAATATATTTTGACTTCCGTACTAAACTGTGCATTTTCTATTTTCCAAGAGCTCTAATTTTTAAGAAAAATTTCCAAAATATTTTAATCTCCCATACGAAGGTGTATTTTTTTTAGTTTCCAAAAACTCTCGAAATTAGTCGTTTCTCTTGTTGTTAAGCTAATTAATGTCTGTTTAATGATTAGTGAGCACGATGTTCATCATCTCACGTTCCTTGTTCCGTGTTTCAATATTGATTCATTGAAAGTCCGAAAATTTTTGAAAGTCTTATTTCGCTCAGAAGTGGCACATTTTAGGCTCGAAACATGTACTTTCAGTAAATACAATAATTAATATTTACATTGCAGATCAAAAGAAAATTACCGTAATTTTTCTGAAATAAGTAATCCCATCCCAATTTGGTACAATCGTGTTCGCCGGCTGAAAAGCATGTACATTTTCCATCGTTTATCATTTTCCAGTACGCCTTAGACAGTTAGACGGACTTGATAATTACGTGAGAAATGCGGAATTTAGCAAGAACAAACACAATGGCAGTTGTTTAGTTTCAGGTTACACATGTGCACTTGGTTCAGATCGTAGCAGGGAAGAATTCCTGAGAGATAGATATACAGACTGCACCATAATTAATAGCGCAAATTGAAACAGTACGGTACTGGAAGTCTTAGTAAACATTGGTCCGCAAACGAGCCAACGGCGAGATAAGAACAAATCAGTGGTTACCAGCCAAAGCTGACTTGATTGTGTGTAAACGTCATCCTAATGAGGAAAAGATAACAAGATAACGATGATGAAACGTTGTTAGATACTTTGGTGGAAGTGCCGTTGATTGTAATGAACGAGAGAAAAGTCTAACTTAATATGGTACAGTTACATGTTACAATGACTTTATAGTGTACTTACTCTTAGTTGAAACAAGTGTTCAACTTGTCGACCTTGTACACCATTGCTTACGGACCCATGTTTACTAAGACATTTTTGCTTCTAATATCGTGAATTTACAGCTGTTGCACTTAGCGCTATTAATCATGATACATCCTGTATACAGGAAGAGGTTTTGCTGGAGCGGGCTTGCAGCCAGCTAACAATAAGTACGATCGCGCGTGGCTGACGATACCCAAACCATCTCGGGCTGCAGCTTCTCCCTTGGCTACTGTTGTGCAAACAGCGGCAGTCCATACACGCTCCTGGCTAGTTGGCATTGTAATACCATGAGAATATTCTCAGGCACTATATAGTCAACTCCAACTGAATGGCTTCCTGAGCTCAGTCACATTGCTCCTGCACGAATTCGCAGACATCACGCTTTGGTAAGGGAATATCATAGGCTATCAATCAACAGTTGCCTATTCATTCTGATATTGCTGATCTACATACAGCTTAGGAGGCTCAAATCGAGGAGCCCACCATTACATACATCTCAGAAACTAGTGGATGCAAACTTTGATGTCATGAATCAATGGACTACGTACTGAAACTCAACTTGTACTGCAGAGTTCCGTCATATGCCATCCGTAACTGTGAAGGACCCTGGATTTAATCTACCCAGAATGACATGAACTAGACTGAACAGAATACGGACTGGTCATAGTGTTGGTGCTGATGCGAAGTTCAAATGAAACAAATTACCATTTACAAATTTTATGTAAATACATATTTTAAGCATTTTTTTAATAAATACATAAATTCCTGCTTTTCACTTATTAGCACATAAAAATGCATACTATTTACATTCTTTAAAACAGTATGCTAGATCTTTCAGTTTATTGCATTTTTGTTCTGTGTTACTTCAACAGGGAAGAACCTGTGAGCTATCTAATCTTCATACAGAGCGTATGTCACCTTGCAGCTCTGTTATTCCTAACTTGTCGCCCCGTGTCACTCATTGTGGAAGCCAGGGATTTTCTTGTCCATAGCCATATTGCACCACGTGCTAGACCTCCCCCTTCCCCAGCTACCTGGAACCAGTGTCACTCACATGCAGTTCATTTCTGGCACTGTGAAGTGTAAGGCAGTTCTACGATGCCTGAAGTAAAAGCAACTACAAGTTATCGTCTGTTGCAGAATTTAAGGATAATTTTACTTCTGATGGGGGTGTTCTGTTCTGCCAACCAAGTGGTAAGGCAATCAAGGCTGAACAGCGATCTCGAGTTGCACAACACCTCAAGGGCAATAAACAATGCCGCAGTTTCGCGCTTTCAGAATAAGTGTTTTGCGATAATCGTCGGTCATTTGTGATGGACAACCTGAAGGTGTATCTCGTTGTGTTTTGTAATGCTTCAGCAGTCAGTGAGACATAGAATAAATTGCATTCGTGAGCACTACATATTGTTTACATTCACATTAATAAACTAAATTATAATTAAATATTTTAACTTTTTTGTTACATATTTCAGGAATTTTTAATACATAAAAAATAAATATTTTCCTGATTTTTAGCACCTAAAAATCCGAGCCCTAGTGATGAGAGACAGACTATCTCCCATATTTTACGTGATTGTTCTCTGAGGGCATATCCAAGCGCCCTGGGGGATTTTGTGCGTGTGACTCCAGATTCAGTGGATTATCTGAGGAATTTGCACATTAGTTTGTAAATATGTTGTTCTTCTGTGATATATATCTAGTATTATTGTATGCCATACATTAATAATAATAATCTCCTTGTATACCCTCGGAGGAAAGCATATCGTATGCATCATGACCGTGATGGACTGATATCAAAAACACCTCAAAACTGTGTTAATATAATATCACATGGCATACTTACGAGGGAAATAGTCATGTAAGAAGAGAAAGAGGAACCTGACTCTTGTAGTGACTATGCACTGATGAATAAGTAATCTAACGATGAGCATAAGATTTTATCTACATTTTTCCATTTATTATACCACCTTACACTGTTCGGAAAGCCATTGGAAGGTGTCCTTATCAGGTTTATATTGACAAGAAGTTGATTGGTGCCTATAACATATACAGCCTGAAAATTAAATCCTTTGAATAAAATGTGTGCCAATATAAATTCTCATCTAGAAAAATAATATTGTGTTTGGTACTGTAATATCATGCTATTTGAAATGTAATAATTCCTGAATTATGAACTTCATTCTCAGTTCACGAATTAAAGGGGAGTATTGTAATATGTGGATATTCCATATGAAATGAAAATCCACAGCCTGCTTCCAGTCGACCGACTGGGTCAAGGGATGGAAAGAATGAAGCCCCCATCTAGTGGCAAGGATATGAACTGTGCCGGCTGCCAAAGCCTGTCGCACTCCCCTGGGGCAATGATTAAATGAATTACAGATTAAATGAAATGATAGTGGAGAGTGTTTCTGGAATGAAATTGTGACATGGAAAACCGAAGAACCCGGAGAAAAACCTGTCCACATCCGCTTTGTCCAGCACAAATCTCACATAGAGTGACCGGGATTTGAACCACGGACCCAGCGGTGAGAGGCGAGTGTGCTGTCGCCTAAGCCACGGAGGCTTGGATTTTCCATATACTGTATGCACTGTATATGTCGGCGATGTCCCAGTTCCTTTTAATTTCCCCCCAGGGGCTCACATCTAGTGGGACGTGGGTTGGCGACCACGGGGCCCCAGCTGAGTCCGGCATTGCTTCCACTTATTTGTGCCGGGCTCCTCTCCGTCTTCTTTCCTGTCGACCTCACTTGGTCAACTCTTGTTCTCTTCTGACCCCGACGGTATTAGGGTATCCGAGGTCTAGGGAGTCTCTTCCTTTCCCGCCTTAATTGGCCCTTGTCTCATCTTTTCTGATACCCTCCTTCTGCGAGGGGACAGTCTTCTTTTACTTTTCCTGTTATCTGCTGCCTTCTGCTCAAGGCCCTCAAGGAGGCAGGGTGTGTGTAGCCCCACCACTTCTGGTGCACCCTAGAGATTGCTATACCCTCGGGAGCTCACGGCTGGTGAGTTCGGGAGTTGGCGACATCGAGGGATTCCTGAGCTGGGTCCGGTTTTCACCCTTTTATCCACTACCTGTGGGGCGGACCTTCTCCTCTTTCACTTTCCTATCTGCCTTTTATGGCTCTCCTTCCTTCCAACTCCCTCAATCCGCATTCTTCGAGGGTTTAGGGCATTAATTTTCCTCCTGTCCTTTATTTGCCTTATTATCCTTTTGTTTTCCATTTCTTCTTCTAGTATATAAGTTAGTAGCTAGTTTTAGTTATAGTTTACATTTCATTATCATCTTCACGATCACCCAAACCATTATGGGCCGATAACCTAGATGTTAGGCCCCTTAAAACAGCAATTATCATCATCGTCATCATACCTTTTAATTATTGTGAACTCTGTACCTTGCGCGAATTGTTTTTCTTTTATTTGAAGTCTTCTGTCATTGCTCTTAGTTCTTCTATTTTATTTGGAAACGGTATGTGTTTCCTGACGCCTGGGCTACTTACAATTTTGGTAAGTAATGGGATGGCATTTAAAATTGTACAAATTCATAAAGAAGTCACGTATAAGATGCTGCTTCATATTATGTCTCGAGTCAGGTGCTTCTCAGATTACATCCTTGATATTCCACTTCAGCTTTCCAGAAACTCTCTGAAGGTGAAGTAATAAAATATTTCTTTCTAAAGGCACACAAAAGGGTTTCAATTTACTAGAAACTCTTTGAAGGAAGTAAGAGAACACTTCTCTTTTCACAACGTTCACAAAAGGAGCAGCTCTTGCATGACGTGTGAGGTTCGTCGTTACGTGAGATGGAAATATTTCTGAGATAAGTAAAGGCATATCAATGCTTATACTAACATCTCAAAAATATCTCACGTAGATATGTTATCACTCATACAATAGTTCCTCATAGTGTTATGGGCCGATAACCTAGATGTTAGGCCCTATAAAACAACAATTATCATAATCATCATAGTGTTATTATTTCTCGCCAATTAGATTTTATGCTGTGATTATTTTAGTGTAACATGCAGATTTCAAGTTTGAACAAGCCATATGGGGGAAGATCGGCTATATCCGCAGTACGGCTAACACCGCAGTGCTTCAAATAAACCTGTACTGCGGAGTTATCCCAGCGTTTGAGACGAGTTTATCACACCAGTTGTGTTGAGTGAAGTATTCATTTCCCTTGCGTATGCATTTTGGAACGAAGGGTGCTGCCATCCGCTGATAAAATTGTAAAAACCTGTAGCTAAGTGTTGTACTTTGTTCGTGTTGACGTCGTGATAAAAGGCAATTATTTATAAATAATTTTACTGGTATTTCGGTAATGCATTTATGCAGTAGTGTTAGTAATGAATCATTTTATTGAAATCATGTAGTTTTACCTCAGAATATCCATGCAATAGATGCTAATGAGCTTAGGTATAGCGCCATGACTCTTAGCTTTTACCTCATAACTTGAGATTGAAGAGGCGCGCTGTGAGTGTGCCATTGACAAGTATCTCAATCTGCTGCCGTAATTAGGAGCTGATTGCTGGTCCAGGAAAAGTGCAGCTCAGAAAACAAAATTATTCGATGGCATTCCGAGTAATGAAGCACAAGAAATTCATCCTGAGGCTCCAAGCACGTCTGGACAAGGAGTAGAACAAATTTCCAGCACAAAATAATATTGTTATTGGTTTGACGTCTCTGTTAACAACTGAGGCTTTTAGAGACGCCAGAGTGCCGGAATTATCCCCGGCTCCCAAGCATTTGCGCATCGTCAAATGCACCGGGATCCGATCCCACTATCTTGGGCTCAACAGGAGTAGTCACTACTGTAGCATGAATGAATTAATTAATTAATTAATCAATTAATATCCAGAGGATTCATAATAAGATTCAAGGACTTTATCCCACCAACTTCCGTTGGTACCCACAGATCTCATCTGTTAGGAGGAGGAAAGGGAGGGGAAAATGAAGAGAAAGGGGGGGGGGGTGAGAGGGGTTGATTCATTGGTCTCACAGAAGTGCTTGTATTAAGTTGCTGAATTAGTTATTTCTTATTTTTTAAATAATATTTTCCTTTTCTTGAATGAATATGAACTTAAGAATTAGTGCGGAATTAGACTGATCATATTGCGGATTTAGTCCAGGTATTGCGGATTTACACTGAATGCCACTTTTTGTATTAAATTATTTATAAAACCCATGTATGACAAAATGTTAATTTTAAGACTGGAAGTTATGTCAAAAATATATAGTACTCTAAATTCTATGTTAATTTTTTGAAAGTCTTTCTCTTAAAATAATCACACTAACCATAATCCCCTTAATATTGCGGATTTAGCCGAGCTTCCCCTATAATAAGATTCATAATATGAGCTGTATTCCTTTTTATAATCTACTTGCAATATGTAATGATGAAATGTGTAACGTCATGTGCTTAGGGGAAGCCTCCGTGGCTTAGGCGGCAGCACGCCGGCCTCTCACCGCTGGGTCCGTGGTTCAAATCCCGGTCACTCCATGTGAGATCTGTGCTGGACAAAACGGAGGCAGACAGGATTTTCTCCGGGTACTCCAGTTTTCCCTGTCAAAATTTCATTCCAGCAACACTCTCCACTATCATTTCATTTCATCTGTCATTCATTTAATCATTGCCCCAGAGGAGTGCGTCAGGCCTCGGCAGCCGGCACAGTTCATATCCTCGCCGCTAGATGGGGGCTTCATTCATTCCATTCCTGACCCGGTCGGAGACTGGAAGCAGGCTGTGGATTTTCATTTCATGTGCTTAGGGAAGATTGTTCTAGAACTCGAACTAAAACGTACCAGTCACAATCAAAGAGGTACTACTCGTGGTGGCCCAGTGTTGAGGATAATAAACGTATGATACATACATTTTCATTTGATACGTTTGGGAGTAGAAATAGCCTCACTGTGAAGTAGTTTATAATATGCCCTTGTTTATCTGAGTATTTATTTCCAAGATGACTGGCCCTTGAAAGCCTCTGCTACTTTTTCAAACGTCAGATGGTACAAGCAAGTCAATCCATCTCTATTCGTCACCAAGTGTTCCTGACGTTGTCGGCTCTTAGATAAATGAGCTCAATACACCATTACCAAGACATGCGAAATAACATCTTGATTACTACTTCAGACTATGGTCATACCAACAAAGAAATTATGTACTGAACATTCGGCGCCAGAAAGTCAATAACCAACTCTGCCTTGCGTTATTTGGGAGGACGTATTGAGACACTGGTACCAAAAGCCCCGTGTTTGATTGCCGTCTTTGCAATGAAATTTAACTCTGCCACTCGTACAGTACCCATTGATTTCAGCAACAGGCAGGTATTTTATTATCTTTCTAGAAAAAGATTCCCGAGAGCAGAGCACTGTCGAGCGGAACAGTACATGGTTCCGTACACAGATGACGGACTAACTATACTTAGGCTAAATTATAATGCATTTGGCGTACAGTATACAAATATGCAATTGAAATGTATACCAAGCGATGCTTTTGACACATTATAGTTTCACAATACATGAATAAGGAAAAGTGTTACAATATAATTGGAGAAAATGAGAGTATAAGCAAACGAGCATTCTTTAAGATGCTTTGAAGATATCAAGTACTGATAAACGTAAAAACTATTCGGAAGAATATGGTATCACAAGAGCAAATTATTATACACCAGCAACCCGCCTTGGCTTCGCCCGGAAACTGAAGTATCATTTATACGAGTATAATTTATGGAGGGATCATGATTCATAGCAGAATTCCCTTTGTCGGACCACAAACCATGAACATTTCTTCCCTGTCTCTTTGTGAGCTCTTTCTTTCTCCCCCCTTTCGAAATTGCTCAGTTTCATTGTTACGTGATATGCGTATTTTTTTTTTTTTCGTGTGACCTCCTCAAAGGCCGAGTGCAGGTCATTCTAGTCGACGCCCGTAGGCGACCTGCGCGTTTGGAAGAGAGACGGAATGGATGAAGATGAATGAAACTGGGCAAGGATGTGGAAGGAAGCGACCGTGGCCTGTCAGAAGGTACCGTCCCAGCATTTGCCTGGTGTTGAAAATGGGTAAACCACGGAAAACCATTTCAAGGACGGCCGACGGTCGGGCTCGAACCCATGCGTCTACCGAGTCAGCAGAGAGCTTGGCCCCATGACCTGACGCTGCTGTTTAGCCAGCGTAGCCACTGCTGTCGGTTTCGATTACAATGAACTACAACCTAGATCCCTTTTTCCGTCTCGGCATGATGGGTTAAAATCACTGACGAACTATTCATTAAATTATCATGGAGATAGCATATGCAACGAATACTTGTCAGACGTAATTTAAGAATGGCGAGGTGCATGAATCACACATCTCTCTTTCGTCTAATCTAAACTTGACTGTGTATTCTGTGGAACGAAAAGTTCACAGACGAAGTAAAGAAAAGCCGAGTTGCACTTCCAGGGAAACTCCATACACATACACTTTTCTCTGAAGTCTTAACTCAACACGACTCTACAGTGTTGGGTGATAGACTCGCTTGTCAGCCAGCTAGCTCGTAAACTGTCTCGAAGCTAGTAATTGAATGGGGATTGTTGGAAGAAAAGAAAAAGTAAAAACACTTATAGTGGACGATGTATTGGAGATAGAGATATGCTGTCAGGAGATTTTTGCAGAACATTTCATGCTGATCATTTCTTACACTCGTAGTATATAGATAGGTTTAACGGTATGCCCAGCGTATGCTTAAAATGCGCACAGACGCCAGCTTTTCTTTTCTCGACTTTTTCACTGAAATCGTTACTGCTTGGCTTCCTTTTATTATAAATAAATTATTTTCTACAGAAACCTTCCTCGAGATATCCTTTACAGAATGGTGAAAACCGCATCAAAATCCAGCCAGTGGTTCTCGAGATTACCCATAACATCCATGAATCGGGGACTTTGTTTAATACTAAGTAGAGATTCAGAGTCAGCAAATAGTATTTTTTCAACTTTTCACCAAATGATCCAATTTTAGATATTCTTTCTAGATCAAGTGGGACATGGTTGTATACAGAGATAAGCGAGTGCTGCAGTGCATATTGACTCCAAATTTAGTCGTCGTACTGCTGAATACATGAAACTTTTTTTTTGTCTTGTGCAGTGCATGTGAATTTCATTAACTAAAGAGAATATAATGTTGGTGATCATGAGACTATGCTATATTTTATAAATAACTAGCTGAAGTACCCGTTCTTCGAACGGCTTTTAGTACTTGCTGGCCTAAATCATTATTATATATAATCACACATTCCTAATGTAGTTATGTTATTTCCATGTTACCAACTACATGAGTGGACTACATGCATTTTCACTCACCAAATTATTAATCACAGGTAGGAAAGTGAAAATCCTTAGCCTGCTTTCAGTCGACCGACCGGGTCAGGGAATGGAATGAATGAAACCCCCCATCTAGCAGCGAGGATATGAACTGTGCCGGCTGCCGAAGCCTGTCGCACTCCCCTGGGGCAATGATTAAATGAATGACGGATAAAATGAAATGATAGTGGAGATTGTTGCTGGAATGAAATTGTGACAGGGAAAACCGGAGTACCCGGAGAAAAGCCTGTCTGCCTTCGCTTTGTAGGTGAGAAAGTGCGTTTATATATTGGAAATAAATATCAGCTTCTATATAGTAAAAGTTAAATAGCCTGTCTTAAATATTGAACACCTATCGTTTAACGTCTTCATACTATATTTAAACATATAAACATTACCGGTATGCTAAAAATACATCAAACTTGATAAAAATTATCATATCCGCAATAAGTAATATTGCGGAAAGTACGTACCATGTCATGATAAAGAGTAACAGTAAAGGAACAAACTTCAATCGACCCAAGTAATAATAACAAAAACAAATTAATCACAGAAGTTTTTTCTAAGTTTATGCCGTGTCTTGCGCGAAATTACGCCTAGTAACTCCAAGATGGTTCATCAGTGGGCTCTTGTGGTCTATTTGCGGACTACCAAAGGAGTAGCAAACTGTGCGATACCTCAATTCTTATTTAGAACACCTCCGCTACTTTACTGCGAGAGCTAAACGCTAAAACAGTCTTTCACCTCCCTATAAAGGCTTCCAAAATGATTTTACAGTATATTGAATTTCAGGGCCAAGCAATTAAAACTCAGCAACTTTTCTAGGTTTACGCCGTGTTTTGTGCGGGTTTTTTTAATGGCCGTGAAAGGAAAAATACCAACTTTATTGAAATAAATTTGCCCAGTTCTGCAGTAAGATTAATATGAACACTAAATAAACTAATGTGACAGTCGTTAGTCTTCGACACATTCTTCTGTGAATTTGGGTTTCTAATCATGGTAAAGAAAACGACAAAAAGCAGATAAATATTGGCCAACTGAAATATTCATTTAACGAAAAACAAATCGATAAAAAGGATGAAAGCATACCATGCAAAGTAGAAAGCACTGTAACATTGTGAAACAGCGCAAAGATCCAAATACTCACATACAATAACCGGCACAAAGAGTATAAAATTAGACTCAAAATCACGTCTCGTTTCGGACCCCACAAACTACCACTATCAATAAAACAGTTCATGTAGAGACTAACATAGACTAACATCGCTCGGCGTTGACCGTGTTTTATAAGACATATTTAGGTTTTACTCGCTAACCGTTGGAGATACACGAAAAGTGATAAGGACCTTTCGGATAGAAAATTAAATTTTAAAGCTCTTAGTGCCATCAAAAGTTTGCTATTTCTTAGCGTTCTCTTTTTATTTGGAATGGAAATATGAAAATAGTCGCCATTTTTAAATAGTGCAAAATATCGAAATCAAAATTATCCTATATGTAAACCTGGTAAATCAGCTACATCCATGCAAAATTTCATTTAAATCGGACCAGTGGTTCTTGCGTGATTGAGTAACAGACAGACAAACACCATATCATTTTTATATATTGTGCCCGCTGGCCGAAGGTTTCAGGGAGCCACCGGTTCAAATGGCCCTTCCGAGACCCTCTTCCAGTTAACACACATGTATAGGGGACGACACATTCATAGGCTGGTGTTGCACAAAAGTCTGAACTCGGGGGTATCGGGAATTGGTGAGGTTTGATTCTTAAGCAGCTCAGAGGAATGCATCGATATCAAAACTAAGCAAGAAAAGAGAGGTCAGTCTTATGTTAAAATCACGAATACATTTAATTCAGAATAGATCCCTATCCTAGCATGAGAGTTGCAAGCGGCTAGTCCGATACTATTCTGCCCTGAAAGAAAATATAAAAGTCCTATACAAGATCTAAGTTACTCTCATGGTCCTAATACAAAATTTAAATAAGAACTAACAAGCTAAGAGTATGGCACTTAAGATCAGCTCTAAGCAATTACATCGAAAATGACTACGGGAGGATCAAACATCAAAAGAATTTACTGCAAAGCAAGACATTTACTTGTTTACAAATACTAGGAATATTTACATTTAATAGCAAAGGGAAAATTTCTCCTATGCTATGATGGTGCCATCTCCAGCATTTTTCTTTAAATTTACGTGTTTATCTAGTCCTAACTATCATTAATTAATAAACGAGACGCGTTTATTACAAAGAAAATCAAACTATGTGCACTACTATGCTGAATAAAAAAGAATTATTCTAATACAACACAAATGCATACAACAATTCAGCACTCCTATGGTTGTGCAGTTGGCACTGCCTGCGTACTCGATTTGTTACTGTTTGTAACAAACGGTCATAGTTTCAAAGTGTAAGGAAAGTTAGAAAAATATGAAAGCCTGCAAATGCGATGGTAATTAAACAATTACATCGATTCACATTGCTGCCAATCTGATGTGTGTGCTCCAGTTGTCACATCATCAATTGGTTGTCGACTAATAATGTAAAAATGTAACAAAATGTATCTAAGATAAATTAACAATAACTAAGTGTCGAACATTTGGTCCTGAAAATATTTTATTTTTAGTATTTATTAATTTTTATTTAGGCTCAAGGGGAATTATGAGATTTATTTAGTTTTACAAAATCCTGACTTTGATTGTTATGGTTTTTACAGGATTATTTATTCCTCACAGTGTAGTTGTTCAGATTATGGACACTTAAATTGCGTTTTGTGTAATCAGGTATCGTGTGTATCCAACTAATGCATAATAATTTCATCACATTCCACTTAGGAATATTTCAACAATAATAATAGACACCCTGTGTCTCCACCATTACTTTCATTATTAGACACCCTGTGTGTCTCCCTCTTAACTATGGATTCAACAATCCTTGCTCCATCGGCTTGGTACGACAGCAGTAGCTCGTTACCACCGGAATAATCACAATAACACGTCGGAGGTATTCATCCACCTTCTACGACTTACTTCGATAATACAATAAAAACGTTAGTTACAATTAGTGTGGATCCCTGAATTATACACATTTCAATTATTGATCACAAAGGTTATGTGTGTAGAAAACACATTCTAAAAATGCTCTGAATTAGCATGAAGGTTCTGATACAAACTAAAGTGTGAGATTGTGCATTCATTAAATTGCCTCTTCCCTGAATAAAGTCGAACCTACGTTCTCTGGTTAGCAAAATACTGTTTCTTTCATTGCCTGTCTGGCTTCTCGTAATACCATAAACTTGTTTTCAGATGCTCATCTGTCAAAATATGTGAATAACGGAACTCTGCATTCTTATTATATAACACTAGGAATTTCACAGCCTTCTCGATTGAATAATGCACTGCCTAATATGTAGTGTGCTGTGTAGCTGTCTGGCTCGTACACATGTAACCTTAGCCTTGATTTAACACCTGGCGAAACTAGTTTCTTTTGTCATGAGCTGGACAAAATAAAATTTGATTATAACTGTTTAGAAATGATACGAAATGGACATTGGAAACTTTGCCTTCTTGGCGTCTAGAAATGTATAACGAAACTGTAACTTTCCACACGAGAGCCTATGTTAGCTACCTGCGTTGTGCACTTTAAATGAAACCATTCTAAAACTAATCTACTGTTCCAACTCATTACATGAAGTTACTTAAACATGATCTGACTTACAGATTGCAGCGACACTGGTTCTAGACCCGCCATGATGTGTTATTAGCGGTCTCCTGAATGGTCTCAGATCATCTCATCATTGCTTCGGTCACCTTCCGTTATTAATTCCCCACGCATAGTTTAGTGATTCATTTCCACCACGTGGTCGTGGTTGTATTCCAAAAGTAGATAGTTAATTAGTTCCACGATGTTATCGTAGGTTGAATTATAACACATTTTAAAGTAAATTACATTCACTGACTCTAGTGTGCGGTAAATAAAATTGCCCATTTTTCACATCGCCACTGGCGTTAATCATCGCTTCTGCGATACTCACTCGCAACTTTGCACAAATTATTTGCACTAATTAAGCAAATAAAAATATCTGCCCTTCGGCGAAACATAAAAATACTTCTTGAATTAACACAGTTTTATCTGATTCACAGTTTATAAAGCACTTTGCATGTGACCATACTGCCTTGTGGCTTGCACATCAGGCTTCCACAGTTCATCAATTCGTAGTCCAAAAATATTACACTATCTAAATACAAATAATTGTCCACAATCACTTTGCTAGTGTATTTCCCCCTGATGGCTATCAACGCTTTTAATATGCATGGATTTCTCCATTCTACAAAGTTTCGATACACGGAACGTGTCTTCACTGGTGCGTCACTCGCGCATCGATCTTGCCTTGACATACGACATATAGACACTGTCTGATCCAAGCATGGCGTTCACTCAAGACATGAGTTAGCCGCGCAAATTCACGGTTTCGCGTTTCGGCGATGTAGACCGTACTTTGAATATGCAGAATTACATTCATAAAATCATTGATGATTTATGGAGTGTCTAAGATGTGTAAAATTATTAATATAATTGATATCGCTCCGTATTCTTCCCGCCTCTTGCAGGGTATGTTCAGTTACTCTTCAGCATGGATCTTGGTCTTTATTACCTATGCAAACATGCGTCAACGGGCGCAGTATTAGTATGATGATCATATACTGTAACATTGTGAAACAGCGTAAAGATCCAAATACTCACATACAATAACCGGCACAAAGAGTATAAAATTAGATTCGAAATCACGTCTCGTTTCAGACCCCACAAACTAACTCTATAAATAAAACAGTTCATGTAGAGACTAACATAGCTTGGCGTTGACCGTGTTTTATAAGACATATTTAGGTTTTACTCGCTAACCGTTGGAGATACACGAAAAGTGTCAAGAACCTTTCGGATAGAAAATTAAATTTTAAAGCTCGTAGTGCCTTCAAAGGTTTGCTATTTCTTAGCGTTCTCTTTTTATTAGAAATGGAAATAAGAAAATAGTCGCCATTTTTAAATAGTGCAAAATATCGAAATCAAAAGTATCCTATATGTAAACCTGGTAAATCAGCTACATCCCAGCAAAATTTCATTTAAATCGCACCAGTGGTTCTTGCGTGATTGAGTAACAGACAGACATAAACCATCTCTTGTTTAGCCTACTTTCGATTTTTGCAAAAAATGAAAGTAGACTTATGAGATCTACACAGGGCGAAAAATTGTGTGTCTGTCTGTGTGTGTGTGTGTGTGAGAGAGAGAGAGAGAGAGAGTCTGTGTGTGTATGAGTGTGTGTACTCTGAATATCTGTCCCCCCCCCCCCCATTCAATTCAAACACGGTGAAAGCGAATTGAACGAAATTTGGTGCAGAGGTAGAACTAGCAAAGGGCACCTCAGTGTCATGCTTTATAACGCCGCCATCTTTACCAAAACTGAATGGCGGCCACTCAAATGTTCAAAACGTAAAATCAAATAACGACTAACCAAATCATCCGATCTCTACCAAATTTGGTAACAACATACCTTCATGTAGGACGCATCTTGCGACCAAATTACAAGGTCATCCGCCGTACCATTTCATGATGGCGGCCGTGCGTATTATGCAAACATTATAATTCATATCATGGGATCCACCAGTTCCGATTATCGAGCAGAGAATCGTTTTAACTGTTCTAAAGGAAGAGGCACGTTCGAAATTAAAAGTTTATTTTGTAATACTACAGTGCGAAGTGATTTTAAAAAACTGAGCCGTCTCAGTACAAGGCAAGATGGCAGCGGATATCTTGTGTCGGACTTATATTTCACTAATTTGAGTATTGCATGCAATATAGCGTACTGATAAGAAATAAATAAACTTTGTATGCAATGCTGCATATACAAATAATATACTCCACTGATGAAATGGTTTAGTGTAAATCATTAATTGCTAACACGTTCTATGTAACTCATTTGATATCGGTCAATGTTCGTTCGTACGTTTGGCTCCGTGGTAAAGCGTTAGCTTATTAATCTTATGGCTATGGTTCAAACCCCATCAGAGTTTGGTTTTTTGCTTGAATTTCTTTATATTTATTGTTTTGTAATGACTCAGACGTTTTAAAATTAAGCGGTATATTGTGCATAGTACGATGGAAAATATATAATTAAAACAAAATTCGCCAGCATATTTGCACAGACATCTAGGAACAAAAAATTGAATTATCATGGCGAACTGCACGCCGGCCAACAGATCAACTTACAGATTTTATTGAAAAGTTTATGTTTATGGCCGCTAGAATGCACTCCCACTGTTAGGATTATCTTGTTCGATACTACTCCATTAGATGTCACGACTGGTCTACATGGGACTCCATTTATTAGTATACCATTGGCATTCTATGCGCATCGAATTTGAAGAATGACAAGATGATACTACGATACATTTTTACTTTTTATTTTAAAGGGTTTGTAACAGCCTATTATCGGGTGAGTTAGCCGTGGTCGTTACGGTGTGACTGTAGGCAGTTGCTCACATCCGGGAGGCGAGGAGGTTCGAATCCCCCCGCCGGCAACCTTGAAGATGGTTTTCTGTGGTTTCCCATCTTCCTTCCAGGCAAATGCCAAGGTTGGTCCCTAACTATAGGCAACAGCCGCTACCTTCCAATTCCTCGTCCTTACATTAACACTTTCCTCCCCAGACAACACTCCACACGCGACGGTTCTTGTAGCTCAACCAATGGGTGTCCGTATAGCAGCAGTTACAAAACTCTGGCGAGCCGAACATGTCCTCGGACACTCCGGCACTAAAAGCCATACGATAAAAAAAACTGCCTATTGTGCGTTATTTGAAAATGTTAATTGAAGTAAAGAACAAAACGAATTCACATAGTATCTGAACTCTAGCCGTTGGTGCTAGTTCAGGATATTAATTAATACTTTTATTGCAGCCAAATAGCAATCGAAAATATCCACATAGTTGGTATACACACGTCTCTGTAGGGTCATGGAAAGATTTGTTAATTCAATTGGGGTTGTGAAAGCCATGCACAGCCAGACGTGTAAAGACATGCCTCAACTCAAAGTTGGATGTTGCCCGCGTCAGACCGATTATGTAATAATAATACTAATAATGTTATTGGTTTTACGTCCCTTTTAACTACTGTTGCTTTTAGAGACGCCGGGGTGCCAGATTTTCGCCCCGAAGGGGATCTTTAACGTGCCAGTAAATCTACTAACACGGCTCCCTCGCATTTGTGCACCCTCAAATGCCAGCTGACTGCGCCATGATACGAACCTGCAACATAGGGCCCAGCAAGCGAGAACGTTACCGCTGAGCCACGCAGCCAGTCCGGTCGATTATGTCTCCAGATCCATAACATTCTTTAGATACTTCTTATCTTCCTTCAATGATGGTAGCAGTTGTTTTCGAGGTTGTGGTGTTTGGTAGAGGTAAATAGTTTCTAAGGTCTTCAACCAAGAAATGATTCTATTAACTTATACTCTTTGATAAAAACAACGAGTTATAACTATACTCATACAGTTAGGAGAAAGTAGGCTATATGTTCTTTACTGAACATCTTTTTGATGTGTAACATCTTTCCGCTCGGTTGCTGGATAGTTGTGTCGAGTGATTTTGAAAAATGGGGACGGAAGTGGATCGGAACGATCGAGCTGGCAGTGGTGGATCGAACGGACATATGCACTGCCCGCTCGATCGATCGAACGGAAGTGTACTAGCTGGCAGTGGTGGAAAACGGAAGTATGCACTGCCCGCTCAATCAATCGAACGGAAGTGTACTAACTGGCAGTGGTGGAAAACGGAAGTATGCACTGCCCGCTCGATCGATCGAACGGAAGTGTACTAGCTGGCAGTGGTGGAACGAACGAACGTATAAGATGCACTGCCAACTCGATCGATCGATCCAGCGGGCAGTTGTAAGACCCAGCTGGCAGTGGTACGAGAAACATTGAGCGCGCGGTGTCGGAAATTGATACCATGATGTACTCTCTGCCATGTGGAATTTATATGACATACTGAACGGAAAACGCTCATGCGAACTCTGGTGCCAAGTGATTGAAACAAATTACATGGTAAAAGTTCGAAGTCTTCGTATCAGTATTTAAATGGTAAAATGCCTTAATATCAAACATTGCAAGTAGTCGGCATTGCCGGTATTATGTTTCTGCACAATGGCTATTCAAATATTAATCCACATAACGGTAATGCAGTCATCAACATAATATAATCGTTGTGGATATACGAGAATTGAGCAAGCCTTCATGAACTACATGTATTACTGAATACATTCTCTTTACTCACAAGAGGGCATTTTAAACTCAGTTTCACGCAGGAACATTATCGAAACAAGCAAAATATAAATGAAACTTATTTCCGTAATGCAGTATTATGGGAACGTGGAAATAAGCCACCGCCTTGTGCACAAAATTAGCGTAGTCGAAATAGCCGTGCGGTTACTGCTTTTGACTGTGAATCTAGAGAACTTGGGTTCGAATCCCGGACGAGGTAGATATTTTTGCTACCAGATTATCATTTTAAACGATATTTATCATATCAATATGACTTATTTTAACAGAATCCATATGAAATTACGTGTTGGTCTGTGAATGAAGAGGACCTGTTTATAAGGAATTTAAGGTTATGAGCGGTGTCGCGTCTATTAATCTAGTTGATCCATATGAAAATGAAAATCCACAGCCTGCTTCCAGTCTCCGACCGGGTCAGGAATGGAATGAATGTAGCCCCCAGCTAGCGGCGAGGATATGGACTGTGCCGGCTGCCGAGGCCTGACGCACTCCTCTGGAGCAATGATTAAATGAATGACAGATGAAATGAAATGATAGTGGAGAGTGTTGCTGGAATGAAATTTTGACAGGGAAAACCGGAATACCCGGAGAAAAACCTGTCTGCCTCCGTTTTGTCCAGCACAGATCTCACATGGAGTGACCGGGATTTGAACCACGGACCCAGCGGTAAGAGGCCGGCGTGCTGCAGCCTAAGCCACGGAGGCTTAATCTAGTTGATCCATATCGTATTCTTTATTTAGGCTAGTGGAAGCTACAAATCATCTAATAAAATGAGTTCCGTATTATAAACTACAATATCTGTGAAACACTCCCTTTTACAATAGATTAATATTTGTGCCAATAATCGTATAAAATACCGGTGTATCAACAATTTCACGTGAGGTTGCTTCTATGTCAGATGTTACACATCATATGCGACTACTGTAAGGCTCGTATTTTTTTATTATTTTATATTAGTATGATTAAAGTGGAATTGAAAGGAACAAGCAGTTCCAAAGGTAATAATAATAATTTCAGTGTACATTCCACCGTCAGCGGTGTCCACGCTCGCTAAAGCGAAGTGTTAGGTCATGAGGTCAAGCTCTCTGCTGACTCGGTAGACGTGTGGTATCGAGCCCCACCATCGGCCGTCCTTGAAATGATTTTCCGTGTTTTCCCATTTTCAACACCAGACAAATGCTGGGACGGTACCTTCTGACAGGCCACGCTGCTTCCTTCCACATCCTTGCCCAGTTTCATACATCTGCATCCATTCCATCGCTTACCCCGGCGCACAGGTCGCCCACGGGCGTCAACTGGAAAGACCTGCACTCGGCCTCTGCGGAGGCCACACGACAAAACAAAAGTGTATATATGATCGATGTCCTCGCTTAATGAGCAGCAGGTGCAGCACAGATCCCGGCGACTAGCTTCGCACTTGACCTTGAGAGCTCAGTGGTAGGAGAGAGGCGTGGAGCGGTGCGGGGATCGTACCGAATACTGCCCTGCCTGAGAACATTGACGCGCCGACAGTAACATTACTAGTCTCAGGCAGTGCCGCTTAGCGTGGCTAATGTGTTACGCTGCAGTACTTCGCAGGAGGAGGGGGATGGGCAAGTGCAGAGCTAGCTGCCAGTATCTGTGAGCGCATTATATCTCTGCCGGTGAGGACCGTTGCATTTCTGAGAATTCAAGCCGCCAACTCACTTACTCCTATTCATAAGACATTACCCCACATAGTGGGAATCTGAAGTTCTGACGGCCAACTTAGCCCAATGCACTCCGCACACTCATTAGTGCTTGCAACACTATTGTCAGTGTACCAATTTGAGAAATGTCTTTGGTGAGACTAGTACAATCTATATACCTTTTCTGGATGTAATGACGTAGCTCACAGACACAGTTCGGGTGCGATAAAAATATTTTTTTAAATATATCTTAAGCGTCATTCAGACAGTATAAACATTGTACAAAAAAGAAAATACACAAAACAAGGAAAAATGGCATTATGTTAGGTCATAGCGTGGGCACTGTACTGTATCTTCCTGCAAGAGATAGTATTCTTCGACAATATACTATGTATTCCTGTATTGAGAGTCTTTGTGACATGTAGCCCCGTGTACTTCGGTGTGCGTGGAATCTGATAAGCTGTGTCATTGTGATGGTGTAATTGACGCTAGGATTTGGAAGAAGGCAGCCATGGCCATAAGTTAAAAACCATCCCGTTATCTGCCTGCAGTAGACGTGGAAAACTACGGAAAACCACTTTTTTGAGAGTTGATATGGGGCTCGAACCCATCTCATCTCAGTTTTGCCTCACGAGGCTGAGTATACCCCATTCCAGTGCTCAGTCTAGAATTAAATGCCTTGTTAGTACAAGAATTCGAACCTAGGACCTTCGGATCCGGAGTTTCAGCATGTACTCCGATATCACAGAAGCCAGCTGTACAATATGACTCTGAATATCGCTGAACAAATACGATTGCATACTAGCTCAATTTTCCCGTGCACGATCAAATATTCAGGAAACGGTGGATAAACTGAGATGAACCAATTAATTGGCCGTCATGATCACCGGATCTAATATCTCCCTCCATTTTCCTGTGGAACTGCAAAAGGAGACGTCTGCAGTGTCGGACTAAAATCTACTGATTTTTATTCTGATTGATGGTTGCCACGACGAGCAGCTTCTGTAGGTAGAACCCGACACACCAGTCTCTGCTGTGACATGGCCGGGGCATTGGGAGGAGTGTGGCTATCCTACCTCGACTGATCACGTGCCCCGCTGGGTCAAGTTTTGCATGATACGGTTTCTTCATATGAGTAGGTTGATGGGCAGCTTTTTCCTAAATACAGTATATAGAAACATGAATCACAATTCTACGCTCAGTAGATTTCTTATGTTATTTTAATATTACTTTAAATAGGACACTACTCATCGAACATTAATCACTCGTTCCTAGCTGCTGCAGAGTGCACTAGGCAATGCAATGTTGCCAAGACGTTACATTGCTTTAACATTATGTTCCCACGTTCAAGTCCAAGCAGAGAATGAACCACAATGAACGATGTTCAGAGGCATGACGTGCCTGCCCCGTGATGTTAGGGTAGCGCGCCTGCCTCACACCCGTTGGCCCCGGGTTCGATTCGCGGCTCCGACATGGATTTTAGAAACTGACGTGAGGGCTGGAACGGGGTACATTCAGCTTCGTGAGGACAATTGATTAGCTGACAGTGAGGCAGCGCTCTGGTCATGGAGAGCAAGATTAATGGCCGAGGGGACCCGACGCGCTGACCACGCGCCACTCCATAATTTGCAGGTTAAATGGCAGCGCAGCGGTCACTTGGTAGGCCTACGTCCTTAATGGGCTATAGCGCCACGGGGTTTTGTTTTGATGTGTCACGTGTTTCAGGCGAGGTGTGAAATAACTAAATTGTGTTACTGCGTTGCGGCAGAGACTGGTGTGTCGATTCCTACAGCGAGCGACTGAAACATGTGTGCCGCATTGGCTATTGTTGAAGCATGGAGATGGTGATGGTGCATTTCCGGTCGTATTCAGATCCGTATATGTTAGGTCCCCTCCACATCCTCTAAAGCAGTGTAGCCGAATAGGAATTTGGAATTACCCTTTTTAGAGAGTCAAACAGCAGCGGCTTCGGTGGCGTAGTTGCCCAAGATCGCGGGTTCAAACCGGGCCGAAGTCGTCGGATTTTTAAGAGCGTTAAAAATCCCTCAGTATGCCTTTCTTCGGAGGCGAAGTGAAGCCGGCGGGCCCATGTCATCGATTTATGGAATGTGAAAGAACCTTCCACTAACTACAATTATGTGAGGCTAAATTTGTAGGTTAGATTCGATTAACGCTCTGTTAGTTCCAACGTTCACCACCAGGTACGAGATGTGGTGGCATCTAGTAGCCAAGTTCACAGCTAGGTATCGTTGACGGTAGCATTTGGTAGGAAAAGAAGGAACAAGTTGAAATTGAACGTCTGCACAAATAGCACACACTAATACAGCCATCACAATTAACACTGGTTATCAGACAGATTCTACACACACCCAAAGTACACGGTACTAAATGACCGCGTTGTCACAGCCCCTAAACTGAGAAACCAACCAACCAGAGTCAAACAGCAATTAACTTTGAACTAAGCACGGCTTTGATGGACAGAATGTTGAAAGTGTTGCCTCAGCCACAGGAATGCCGGGCAAAGCTAAGTGAATGGAACGCGAATTAACCAAACCATTTCGACGGGGCTTTGAGATCACATTACCGGGCAGCTGAGTAGAAACTCGCTGATTAATTTGTCCAAATGGATCCACAACCAGACTATGTGGTTTGTCATTTGAGGGAAACTTGTACAGTATGTGGAACGACATAAACGTGTGAGTTACATTCACTCTAACTGAAAGCAACTACGTATTAGTGGCTAAATTGACTACAACGTTTGAATATTGGGTTTTGAGTTTAAAATTGTTGCACTATATTTTATCCACCCCCTCCCCCCTACCCCCCCCCCCCCCCTTCCCCCCTCCAGGAGCTCACAACTTGTTGAACCTGGGTACGCCTTCTTTTTCTTTTCATGATATCTCTTGCCTTCTGCACAAGGCCCTCAAGGAGACAGCCTGTGTAGCCCCACCACTTTGGGTGCACCCTGGATAGTGCTACACCCTCAAGGGCTCACGGCTGGTGAGTTTGGGAGATGGCGACCCCCATGGATTCCGGAGCTGGATCCGTTTTTTTTTTCCTTTTTCCACTGACGTTGGGGTGGGCTCTCAGTAGTGACACTGAGACAGTCCTAAATAGTGCCATGGCCGCCACGCGCACGTAACTAGTGGTGAGCCCCTGGCGGTGGGCAACCCGATATCTCTCGAACCAATAATCCTAGACCTAGAGTGTCAAATTACTGGGGGTGAAGTTCCCTTTTTCATGGATTGCTTATTTTTCCATATTTTTACCAAAAAATTGTAACTACTAGGTCATCGACTTCTTCCGATATTTCACGAACGAATTATCGAAGGAAGACGTGTGACGGCAAGTTTTAATGGGCTTTTTCCTCCTCTTTTCTGTGGTTTTATCAAGGTGATGTAACATGACATCTGGCTGACTGCGATAGGATAGCTTGATAGGCTTCGGTTTAGTGACCACTCGTAATATTAGCCTATGTATAATCCAACTTATAAGTACGCTTTTTGAATGCTTGGCTATACAACTGTTGAGATCACGAGGCCGCTTAAACAAGAAAAATCCTTTTGAGAGATCGTGAGATAGTGATTAACCGTATAACGTGGATAAATGAAATATCAATTAACTATTTATGTATTTATGTATTTACTAGCAGGTACCCGCAGCTTCGCTCGCGATCAAGACAATGGGGACGATGTATTATTGCTGATAATTGGTCTATTCTATTACAGCAATCGCGGCTACAGGTGGGTCCATTCTAATTCTGAAAATTCTGATACTTGCAGTATATTGATATGAGCAACAAAGTGGGAATTTTATAGAGTTGTGAAAGTCTGCAGGGTACGATGTTACATTATGTGAACACATTTGAAAATTACGTATTTGGTTTTGACATCTTCTGCTGAGACATAATGATTTTGTTGTCCGGATAATCGTGAGCACGCCACATACAGTTGGGCGTAGAAAAATGGTTTTGTCTAAATGTACAGCTGCTGCTGTTAAGTGTGTGATATTGCGCTTTGTAAATAGAAATTGCGAATATTGTTTGAAGAGGGAACTGCACTCTTACACACTGGAATGGCAAATCTATCCGAATATGGGGAATTAAAAGTATTTTTCCTTAAGCTATTCTGAGTGAAATTTTGCCACACTTATTGATGATTTGAACGTCAACATGTTGCTATTAATAGACCTATAGTAAAATATATCTAACCTTGGCCGCTGATGTACATTATGCAGTCTCTTCCAGTGTTACATAACAGGGATTGAAATCTCCTACAACCCTTTTGCCTCACATGCCTCTCTAAGTAATTAAAATTCCTGATTGTTGATGTTTGAGTCTTCAGTTTTTTGACTGGTTTAATGCAGCGCTCCATGCCTCCCTCTCCTGAGCTAATCGTTTCATATCTACATAGCTACTACAACCTACATCCGAGGCAATCTGTTTAACCCTGGTCTACTTCTACAGTTCTTGTCCTCGACCCTCCCATCCATAACCAAGCTTGCTATTCTTGGATGTCTTAATATGTGTCCTACCAACCTATCTCTTCTCTTCATTAGCAGTCGCCAGAAACATCTCTCCTCTCCCACTCGTCTTAATACCTCTTCATTTGTTACCCTATCTACCCATCTGATCTTCATCATTCTCCTGTAACACCACATTTCAAACGCTTCAATTCTCCTCTTTTCTGCTGCACCATTAGCCCATATTTCACTTCCTTATATTGTCACGCTCCAGACAAAAGCTTTCAAACATGACTTCCTAATACCTAAATGTATATTCGATGTCAACAGATTCCTTTTCTGTAGAAATGCTTTCCTTGCCTGAGCCAACCTACTTTTTATATCCTCTTTGCTTCGTCCATCACTGGATACTTTGCGTCCTAAGTAACAGAAGTCTCCTACTTCCCGTAGCGTTTCACCTGCCAATTAGCTTGCCACGGTGGGTGAGTGGTTAAAGTGTCGGACTACCAACCCCAAGATTGCAGGTTCGCTCCTGACCGTGGTAAGTGATTTTTGAAAGGCGACAAAAATCACGACACTCATGTCATACGTTTTTGGCATGTTAAAGAACCCATTTGAATTCAGTAGGCCGTGTTCAATGGCAAAATTAATCTCGGGATTTTCCGCCAACACAAAGTTCCTCCATTCTCTACTTGAAAGCGCTGTAGTGTCAAGGAGTTTAGATATCTAACCTCCTTGACTTTCATAGCGTTCAAAGGAACGACGAAATTCGACATGCAAGCTGCCCTCTGGGTGTCAATTAACAAAGCTTGCACCAGGCATCCGAGGCCATACGATATTATTATTATCACCTGCCAACTTGATGTCCATAGAGGTTTCTGATTAATTTCGGCTGCATTCCAATAATTTTGTTTTACATTTATTGATTTTCATCATGAATTCATTCCTCAAGACCGAGTCCATACCATTCAAAAACTCATTCAAATCCTCTGGCATATCGGCCAAGATGACGATGTCATCAGCAAATCACAGAGATGAAATTATTTCTCCTTGAATCTTCGCTCCCACTTTAAATTTTTCTCCAATTTCCTGACTATTGTGTCTTAGAGATCTTTGAAATGCGTTGCCCTCGCACATGGTGTAGATGCATTGTCAAAGGAAAACATTCCATGTTACGAACATAGGCCACATAACCTGTACCGAAAGCTTCTGCAGATTTAACAGAAGGCCTATTCTGAACAGCAGTTCCTTGAACTCAGATTTGCCAACATTTTATTGTATCTTTCCATGTGGTATATCTCTGTACCTCAACATACAGAAGAGTGCTTTAAAAATCAAGCCTTGTGTAAGTTTTGGAAAAGGTAGTGAGTGTGGTTTTTGCCGGAGTGGATACTCGCTCGTAGAAATTCTTTTCAGTAAAATAGACTGGTTCACATTGAGGTATGTGACGGCGGGTTGCCTTAAGTGTTACGGTAACGGTAATAGCCGCCATAGACCTTCGTTACTACTGAAATAACGACCAGTCTGATATTTGTACTTAACTATACGGGATTTGTGAGCCCAGTGTTTATGAAATTGAACGTAGCTATATCGCTACCTATATTTAGTAGCCGCTACTGTAGTGTTTAAAAATTAAAGGTGGTATTAGAAGGCGCTTTTCCTATTTTTTTTACCCCTGGCACTACAGCCCATGAATGGCTTAGGCCTATTATGTGACCGCTTCCCAGCCATTTGGCCTGCAGATATTGTGCTGACGCGTGGTCAGTGCATCGTGTCCCCTCGGCCGTTAATCTTGTTCTTTGTGACCGGGGCGCTGCCTCACTATCAGACAGCTTCTCAATTGTCCTCACGAAGCTGAGTTCACCCCGTTGCAGCCCTCACGTCAGTGTCTAAAATCTCTGACGGAGTCGGGAATCGAACCCGGGGCCTCCGGATGAGAGGCAGGCGCGCTACCCTGTTCTTATTGTGTTTATATATATCATGAAAAAGATAATAAATGGATTGGCATTGCCTCCTACAAGAATATATTGAAAATCGGATGTCATACCTTGAGGTAGTGTTGCCATGGAAACGGAATTGCCATTAGTACATCAGTTTATCTGAGCGAAGATAGTTTTCTGCGAATATCTTTGAAACTGTTGGTTTTAGGGCCTTAAAATGTGGTTTTAGGTGTCCCCCATAGGGACGTACCGAGTATTGTTTCTCGCATCGAGGAGCGTAAAATGAGCTACAGTATGTCCGGTCCTTATGCGACAACTTTGATATTTTGTCCCAGTTGAGTATTTTGGTGACTTTTCAGTTATGTTGCCAAGGGGCCTGGATAGAGTGGTCTGTACGAAATTTAAAGTAGACGGTGTTACCCGCTGGGTTCCAAAGGGTAAGTACACAAATTTTGGTTCAGATCGGTGAAACGGTGTAGATTTCTATAAATAATAGACAATCAAACAAACAAACCAACATTGTGTTTTATATATATAGACTCGCTTTGCACCCCCAGCGCGTTTGACGAACCGTGTATTTTTTGGGAAAGTAATGGGTTGAAGTGTTTAAAACTTATCGTTCTGAATTTAAGGTTCTTATGTTTGCTGTGACTTTGTAACAAAAATAAAGACGAATATGTAGCATGCTGATTTTCCTTTGATGTACATTTTTTAGTTGATTCGTGGATGTCACCTACCAAAATAAATTATTCTAATGGTCTGAATAAAATCTTAGTTTTGCTTTGTCATAATTTTTCTATAAGTTTATAGTGTCTTCAGTGTACGAAGTCCCACACATTTGTTGCGTGTCCAATTTTCGGATTTTTTTGCACTTGCCCTCAAGTCCATAAAATACAGTACTTATTATCTGATAATGTTTGGTTACGAGTCCAAATCTTAATTCTCTATAGTGTTATTGCCTCTTTTGTCATCTCTTTTCCCTCTATTCAAATTGATTTCCAATTGAAGAAGGTATGTGCGTACTGCTATGTTTTAAGTCTGTTAGGACATGGCTGGTCCTCTAGTAAACTTCTAGTTATAATAATATGGTGGGGAGTTTTGCCAAGGCTTGTCCCCTAGCCTACTGCCAGTTATATCATGACGGGAAATTTCGTTTACGCTGATCCCCTGGCCTACCAGTAATACCGTTTTCAGGAGTTTTATTATGAATGGTCTTTTAGCCTACTGCCAGTTACTGTATATCATGGCGGGATGATTTGATAAAGCTGGTCCCGTAGCAAAACAGTCTCTTTAAGATTGTGTGGTGTGGCTAACGGGTTCCTAAATGCCGATGCGCTGCTGTTCAGAACATGTAATATAATAACCCAGTAACAAATCCCAGAAAATGTAAATTTCTTGGAACTTAAGAAGCGTACACGAACGCATAATCTCCAGTAATTAGTTTACGACACTACGCATATTTGCAAAGATAGATTATTTTCCCCATTCAGTTCTATTATGTGGTTGGCAATAACATTTGACTTTCTATTCCGATTATTATTATTATTATTATTATTATTATTATTATTATTATTATTATTATTATTATTATTTATTTTACACGTTACAGGCCTATTAGACCACGCGAAGCAATCATGACTTTTTGTTCTTCCTGTCTTTCCAGTACTCTTTCATTCGTGCACTAAAGGCCCTCTTCCTTTCTTCGGTCCACTTTGGTCTTTGGGCTGTAGGTGCAGCTCTCTCTGACAACACTTCCCACTTGTATACTTTGTGTCTAAATACGCTTTTGTCTATGACGTCTTCTGGGTCGACCTGTGCTTTTACTAGATCAATTTTGACTTGCATCATCCAGGGTGTAGTAATCTTGAGCCGCTGTATGTATCTAAGAATTTTGTTGGTGAGTCTGGTTTGTGGGAGTCTGCTGATGTGACCGTAAAATTTTAGTCGCCTCTTTCTGATGTCTGCTGTGAGATTGGACAATTTCTCTGTGGTGTCTCTGGAGTGAAGCCTGTATCCTTCATCTGTGTGCTCTGGTCCAATTATTTTCCTTATTATTTTTCTTTCCTCTGTGAGGATTTTTTCCAAGTCGCCCTTAGTGTGTAACGTCAACGTCTCACTAGCATAAAGCACCTCAGGTTTAATAACCGTGTTGTAATGACGAAGTTTAGTGAATGTGGACAGACATTTTTTGTTGTAGACACTCTGTGTCTTGTATAAGGCTCTCTTCATTTTCATTAACCTAGTGTTCTGCGCGATTTTCTCTTTTCCCGTCGGTTCAAGCACTTCACCTAGGTATTTAAAGTGGGCGACTCTATTGATCTTGCCATATTTCGTGTTTAGATTCTGTATGTCGAATTTCGTACAGAAAAACTCTGTCTTTTGGAACGAGATCTGTAGTCCTACTTTTTCGGCGCACTCTTGGAGTACTTCTATCTGTCTGATTGATGTGGTTTCGTTATCTGAGAGTAGAGCCAGATCATCCGCGAAGGCTAGACATCCAACCTCCAGTTCGTCCTTTGGTCGTCCTAGTCGCACTGGCCTCCAGTAACCTTGAAGTCTCAGCTCTTTCTCCCATTCCTTGATAACTTTGTTCAGCACTAGGTTGAAGAGGAGCGGAGAGAGCCCGTCACCTTGGCGAACACCTGTATTGATCTGAAATGGTTCTGAGATTTCCCCCATGAATTTCACTTTTGATGTCGTGTCTGTCAGTGTCTGTTTGATCAATCGCAAGGTCTTGCTATCCAAACCTTGCTCGTGTAAGATGTTGAACAATGACTGACGGTCAATGGAGTCATATGCCTTCTTGAAGTCAACGAAGGCACATATAACTGGAGTATTCCTGAGGGCTTTGATTTTCAATATACTTTTTAGGTTGAAGATTTGTTCCGCGCAGGAGCGACCAGGACGAAATCCCGCCTGGTACTCGCCAATCTTGTGTTCCAGCTGGTCCCGAGCCCTTTGGAGTAGGCACGCTGAGAGGATCTTGTACGTAACTTGTAATAGTGAAATTCCCCTGTAATTGTTTACGTCAGAGCGGTCGCCTTTTTTGTGTAATGGGTAGATCAATGCACATTTCCACTCATCTGGTAGCTTTTCTGATGTCCAGATGTCAGTGATAATCTGTGTGAGTTCCCTAAGTGAGTGTGGCCCTAGGTTTTTCAGTAGTTCGGCCACTATGCCGTCTTCACCAGATGTCCTGTTGTTCTTAAGTTTGATGATGTGCCTGTGAACTTCCTCTTGTGTCGGAGGTAATGAGTCTGCGTTCTTGACTGTAGGTTCTTCATCTGAGAATCTCTCTATTGGTTCTGGACAGTTGAGAAGATCAGAGAAGTATTGTGCCATCACCTTGCAATTCTCCTTATTCGTTAGTGCTAATTTTCCATCACATTTTCTGAAGCAAAGGTTTGGTGGTGTGTACCCTCTGATGTGTCCTGCAAACGTTCTGTAGAAGTCCCTTACGTTGTAGTTACGGAAGTTGTCCTCAATGGAGTCCAACTGTTCCTTCAGGTATCTCCTCTTGGATTGTCTGATAATTTTTGCGGTTGCTTTTCGTGTTTCATGGAAAGTCTGTAAATTTTCTGGGGATTTTTACTGTTGTATTTCTGATATGCCAATTTCCTGGTAATGAGTGCATTCTCACAATCATCATCCCACCAAGGATGTTTGGAATTCTTCTTCAAAGGAATGAGAGCTTGTGCTGTTTCTATGATTTTTCGGTGGAAATTTTGCCAGTCATTGGCATGTTCTTTTTCCCAGGCTTCCTTCACTCCAGAATCTGCGATCTTTTTTGTGCCAAATTTTGGTAGGGGGGTTTTCTTACAGAAAGTTCTCTTTGGGGTGAACTTGACCTTGACGCGGGTTAGGTAATGGTCAGAGTCAATGTTGGCTCCTCTACGTACCTGTACATCATGAATCTCCTTCTGTACTGGATATGAGATTGCCACATGGTCGATTTGGAACTCACCTAACTGCTGGACTGGAGAACGCCAGGTTTTCTGTTTTCTAGGGTGTTTTCTAAGAGATGTTGACATGAGCTTGAGGTTATTCTGCTGGCAGAGTTCTATGAGTCGTGTGCCATATTTATTTGTGAATTTATGTGCAGGATATTTTCCGACTGTTTTCCTGTACATCTTTTCTCTACCGATCTGTGCATTGAAGTCGCCCATGAGGAGTTTGACATCATCCCTGGGGACTTTGGACATCACTGTGTCAAGGGTCGACCAGAATTTTTCTGCGGACTGTGGATCGCTCTTGTTACTTTGGTTAGTGGGGGCGTGTGCGTTGATCAGTGTGTATTTTTTGTTGGCGCACCGGAAGCGCATGCTCATCAATCTGTTGTTTACTGGAGTAACTTCTTCTAAGGATTCTACTATGGTCTTGTGGACCATGAAGGCCATCCCCAGAAGTGGAGTGCCTTTGGCAACGCGCCTGTCAGTCTTGCTCTTGAACAAGCGGTAATTGCCGTAGTCCATGGTGTCTTCATCTGTGATACGTGTCTCCTGCAGCGCGAGGATTAGAAGCTTCTGTCTATCGAGTTCTGTCACTAGATTGTGAAACTTTCCAGGCTGTATGAGAGTGTTGATGTTTAGAGTGCCTACGTATGTTGGTGTCTTATGTGGAAGTTTGCCAGAGAACTCCGATTTTCTCTGTGGCCGTGGTTGCCCGGGTCCCCCAGAGTCCGAACACCCGGGTGCCGTCAGTTGACGGGCGGATTGGTTACCACCTGGGGTAATACTGTTATTAATCGCACGCGCCATGGTTACTTGTAAGAAATGGGGTCTAGTGGTTATCCACTAGGTTTCTTGGAACCAGGGATTGTTAGTTCCTGGAGCATGTTTACAGCCGCACCACTTGGTGAACAGACGCAGACCATAAGCCGCCCAATCTGGGAACAAACGCTTTTGGATTTAGAGTTCTTTATTGGTGGGGAAACCACCTGGCTCTTCCATCTCCATCCATCGTTGGGAATCTTAGATTCCTCTTCCGCCATCAGGACCGTTGACCAATTTTCACCTAGTAACCCTAGGCAGGGGCCCTTACAGGGTGCTACCATCCGGAGCCAGATGGACCCAGGTTTTTTAACGAGGTGTTACTCCTCCCCCTCCTCCTTCCTCATCACTTACGATGAGGCCCCGGGCTTGGGATCGGCAGTGGCGGAGTTATTATTATTATTATTATTATTATTATTATTATTATTATTATTATTATTATTATTATTATTATTATTATTATTATTATTATGAGGGGGACGTGGTGGTGCTGAAGTCACGCCTCTTGCCTCTTACCAAGGCTGTCTGGGTTCAATTCTCATCGAATGCATGCGAGATTTACCAACTGAAATATTACGTGTTGTGGTTGGGAATCCAAACGAAAAGGGAGGTCCCGATCCACATGTTCAAGAGATTAACGGTCATGTCAAATTACAAACTTCCTTCCATTTTCACTAATATGAAGTGTAGACTATATGAGTCTTCGCTCACCCGATTATTAATCACAGGAAGAAAAATACGTACGGTATATATATTGATTATCAGTAAAATCAGTAAAATGTAAATTAACTTTCTACCTTATTGAGCCCCTCTAAATATGCCCCTCGATTAACGTCCTAATATGATAATTTTTCAAAAAAACACAGCAGTATGCTTAAAATATATGAAATGAAGTAGCAATTTGCTTATCCGCAGTGAATATTATTAAGGAAAGAACGTTAAATGTATCATGTCAAGACTTAGAGTTACAGAAACAAAACCAACTTTAATCATTCTATGTTATATTAGCAAACCATATATATTGAATACGTTTATGCATTACAACCGTGAAGTTAATGCAGAAAAATAAAATAAAATACTCTAAAAATCGGTAGGATTCGTCAAATTAATCTGTAAATTCAAGTTGCTGTTCCTTTCAAAAAACGGCTAAGAGCAGTCAAATACTGGCAAATGGAAATATTCAATTGACGAAAGATAAAACCCGACATCAGAATAAAAGCACACAGCGGGGAATATTAGGTATTATACCTTCTTAAGAAGGCCTACATTGACAGTAACTCACATTATACACACGGCACGAAAAGTATAAAATTAGACTCAAAATCACATATTTCTTCCGACCCCTATAGGCCTAAACCCCTATATAAATATTACAATACATAATCAGATCATACTGGAAAGAAACCTATAAACAATAGTATATACAAAATCATGAATAACTCCCTAATTGTTCGTCGTATGATGAAATAGTAAGAGACAAGAAAATATGTAATGTGTTATTGTCTACATTATAGGCCGGCAAACTGCATACCAAATTTTACGAAGCTTGGGGTCATAGAAGTATGGAAAAAACAAAAAATATATGCTGAAATGTGCAAAAGAGGACCCCAAAAGGTATGCTTTCATGGCCATCTGAGGCGTAATCGTTGGAGGTCCGACAAAATGTCATATAACCAAATTTGTAGAGCATTCTACGTTCGATATGCCAGCCAAGTTTGGAGCCTGTAACTGTTCATAAAGTGTGGAAAATAACTGCGAAACATGTTCAAAAAAGCACAAATTGTAAAATCTAGTTTTTTAATCGACTGAAAAAAATACAAGAAATGGAGTAAACTTGTAGTTATCACCTAATGGGGATATTACACACTGTAACTGTTTGTCAGGACTTAAAATCTACAGAACAGCAACGTTCAATTTCCGGCCGCCATTTTGAATTTTTTTTGTAAAATGAAATTTTGAACTTTTCGGAATTTTCCCACCAGTCATTTTCCTTAAGCCGTACGTGTGCCAAATTTCAAGTTCCTAGCTCATCTGTAAATGGGTAAACATTTGTGTACTTTTTTACATGCGGCTGTATATATATTAGATTAATGTAGCAACACGTTTTTTCCTACCCGCGAGAGTTACAACACTCTCCCGACCGTTTCAAGAGGCTGGCAGGTAGAATATTTTTATTGGTTAACTGAAGTTATTATTATTAAATAACATGTAGATTTGCTTTAATATTAGTTAAGTATTCCTTTCTCTCTTTTATTGACTTGTTTTCAGTTTACAGCATAGGTTTAGGTCGGAAACTCTGATGTTTCATGAAAAATATATCAAGATTTCCCTGGAATTAACAATTTCTCTAAGAAATCCCCAAATTCTAAAACAAATTCAATTTTCCTTAAATTCCATAATCCCCGGAGCACTCTCAACTTTGTTATAACAAACGGACGTTACTCTACATTTAACTATATAGATAAAATTCTTTTCCCCAAGGGAAGATGGGTGTCAAGACACCTACTGGCTCCAGCTAGTGTACGCGAGCGTTTTATTTTCAAAATCTATAGATTTCTTAAATTTTACACAGATTCCCACACAATAGTTGACTATTGTCTCTACTTACCTGAGTCAGGTGTTCCTCTTGTTGACATTACATTATCCTTTCTGGATCAACACTTGTTTTCTCACGAAGCCGACGGTATTAGGATATCTGAGACATAGGATATCAATACTGTTCTACCCTGGGGTTCCCACAGGGTAGGGCCTCCCCCTATCGGCCCCTTTCACCACCCTTCACCCCATTTCACGCCACAACCACAGAGAAACCAACAAAAGCAAACGTCTAGTCATGGCAAACACACTAACTTGACAAACCAACCACACACACATGTGGTAATCCTTACAACATCCTTACAACATAATTCCAAACAGGTAGCTGCCTACTATCTAGCACAAGAATTCGCTGACCAAATTATACAAACATTGACGATTCCCTTAAATACTCCCCACACCAGGAACTGGAATCTCTGTCGTCTTCAACATGCCGGGGTGCTACCTGACGTCCGACCGTTCTACAGTCCGGTGAGTTGTACTCCTAAAAGGTTGTCCTTAGTGAATCCTTTCCATTCCGAGCCTAATTCTTCTATTCATCACATTCATTCTTTGCACAGTTGCACACTTACATTAATTAAATCATTTACATTCTTTTAGACCGCTTTCTTGTATTTCTTGAAACCCCCCTTGTTCGAACTCCGGTTCCCAGCCAGCGAGCTCTAGTCCGCTGCACCACGATGGTCGCCTTAGCTGTCTGTCATTTAACCTTGTAAACACGCATCAGTGATAGCTTCATAAGCAAGGCTGGCTCGCCGCTGCTCGCTCCATTCATTAGAGACCACGCACCCACTTCCTTACGCTCGATTTATTGTCCTGCAGACAAGTGCATCGTCTTTTGGACGAAACCACCCCAAATCGAGCTACCTACCCCCCAGGACAATACAATACCATGACCGCATCGTGTGCTTTTTGACCGACTGTAATATAACGGTAGATGCTAGTTATCTGGCGGTGACTCAAACTCCACGCACACATGACGAGGCGTTTGTAATGTCCATAAGATCTAATTAATTTTCTAAAATCTCGTGAAATGTTTTCAAGCTCTTCTTAAACACTAAGTACAGAGAGCTGATGACCACAATATCGAACACAAAACCACATGGTACCGATGATCGATACGTTTTAGTTCTTTCATATCTAACTATAAGGGACGACTGCCTTGGATGTTTACAAATTTTATAGGCCTAACTATACGTGGCCGATGACCATGATATCCAACACACGTAACTACAGCTATCCCAAGTGCCCTATACACTTAAGCACGGCACTGATGACCGAAATGCTCTAAAACATTTACTCACTAAAATACACGCCGGTAAATAATTATAGTCCCATTAACAAGCGAACGAGACAGAACTCTCTCACACCCAGCAGCGAGGCAGAGCTAACAGCAGAAGCTGTGTCAGTTGGATTCCAATGCAGGTGCTGGACAGCTGAGCGGGAGGTGTAGTTTCATTATTTAAAGCTAAGCATTTTGTAACATATTAATTAATAGAGCATAGTCTTTTATTTAGTCTTTTCTTTTAAGTGTCCTAAGAGAGGAGGTGATGAAGGTTATTTGTGAGATGATGTCGGGCAAAGCTCCTGGACCAGACGATGTTCATGCCGAGATACTAAAGGTTCTGGGCGATAAAGACATAAATGTTCTCACATACCTCTTCAATACGATCTACCAGACAGGCCAGATCCCTGAAGACTGGCTCAAGTCTACTTTCATTCCACTACCAAAGAAGCCTAATGCAAGGCACTGCGAAGAACATCGAACGATCAGCTTGATGAGTCACGTCCTGAATTACAAGCTGTTTCTGAAAATAACTCATGAAAGAATCTTCAGAAAGTGCGAAGAATTTATGTCGAACACACATTTCGGATTCCGGGGTGGATTTGACACCAAGGATGCCTTGTTCTCGATGCAACTCCTTGTGCAGCGCTGCCAGGATTTGAACAAGGATGTATTTTTGTGTTTCATTGATTATGAGAAGGCATTCGACCGAATACAGCACACTAAAATGCTAGAACGAGTGGGAATTGACAATAGTGATGTACGAATCTTTGCCAATCTCTACTGGAATCAACGAGAGGATATTCGGGTGGATAACATGTGGTCCGATGAAGTAAAAATTCGACGTGGTGTTCGACAAGGCTGAGTGCTGTTTCCAATGCTCTTCAACTTACATTTGGAGGCAATCATGTCGGAAGCCTTGGATGGGTTTCATCAAGGCATTGTCATTAACGGAACAGTCATCAATAATTTCCGATATGCAGATGACACAGTCCTGATCGCCGGAAGCATTGAAGATCTCCAAGCATTGCTGAATCGCGTGAACGCTGTTAGCAATGATTATGGCTTAAAGATGAACATTCGCAAAACGAAATTCATGGTTTCAGCAAATAAGTAATTGATCCCACATTATCAGTTACTGATAAAGCCATCGAACGAGTTCATTCGTATAAATATCTAGGGTGCTACCTGAATGACAAATGGGACTGCAGCCATGAAATCAAAGCTCGCATTGAGCAAGCCAGGGGTGTCTTTATCAAAATGGAGAATCTGCTGTGTCACCGAGATCTTAGTCTCAGAACGATACTACTTGCCCTCAAGTGTTACATAATTCCCATGCTAATGTATGGACATGAGGCGTGGACGGTAACTAAAACCTTGGAGAAGAAGTTGGAAACATTTGAAATGTGTTTGTATCGTCGCATGCTTCGTATATCGGGGACCGACAAGGTGAGAAACACCGAGGTGCTGGATCGGATGGGCAAGGGGATGGAGATGCTCTACAACATCAAGCGACAAAAGCTACAATATTTTGGCCACGTGATTCGAAATAACAAGTACCGACTCCAGCAGCTAATCATGGAAGGCAAGTTTGAAGGACGGCGCAGACTAGGGAGGAGGAGGATCTCCTGGCTCAAGAATTTGTGGGAGTGGTTTGAACTTGACTCAGCATCTCTATTTTGAACGGCAACCTCGAGAGTAAGGATTGCAATGATGATCACCAATCTTCGACGTGGAGACGGCACATAAAGAAGAACTCTTATATTGATTTGGTAAATCAATGTAACATTTATATTCTCTGGCTCAGGCGGTAGCGAGTCCAGAGGCTGATTCACAGAGAGCTGATCTCTCAGCGATAGACGATAACGCATTATTTAACCATTCGCTCTCAGCGTGCGACCAGAAGTGACATCATTGCCGAGCTCATTGTGCGGGGCTGCAACTCGCTCGCACTTTACCGTTTCCCAGTGCCTTGCTCAACACATAGGACGCACCTCTTGTGTTGTTCGTGTGGCAAAATGCTATAGGGCCTATTAAGTGAAATCTGAAACTGCGCAGGTGTTCTTTTGTGTACACGTTCTAACTAGTACAGTCGTGGGATACTGTTTACCATGCTAATGTTAGTTTAAAATGAATGTGTGTTAAATAGTATCACACTCACTTGCTAACAAATAGACGCGAAGCAGTGTTAACTGTGCGCTCTGTTCAAGTGAACTTTTTGGTGGAAAACTGTTGAATATTTGATAAGGTGAGTACTCTTTGATATTGAAAGTCATTTATTTATTTATTTGTATTGTTATTTACCGGTATGTATTTATTGATTGATTGTCTGTGTTATATTTTCAGATAATATTAATAGTGTGTGGCCTCTTGGGAGACTTGGTGATCTTTAATCTGTTGCAACAGCAACCCGCCAGTGGAAAACTGTTTAATATTTAATAAAGTGAGTACCTTTTGGTATTGAAAGTCATTTATTTACTTATTTGTTTATTTATTTCTTCTTCTTCTGACGATTTTGGCCTACTGTGGACCACGTTGAACATTCGACTGACTTACCAATCTCTTCTTCTCCACCCAGAATTTCTTCATGCGTTCGCTGAGTCTCCCCCTCCTTTCTTCAGACCAGATGACCTTGGTTTATGAGCTAGGTTTTTCCTGAAACCCTCTAAATTTATCAACCTTCCTTCGAAACAGTGATTTGTTGAGAATATCTTCTTGAGTGATGGCAAATTCTTGGGGTGGACTTAAATTTGCTAATGTAAGTGAATATCCTTATGGTTAGGCTATTGTTGCTCATTCGTGTAAGGTGGCCATAAATAAAATCCCACTTAAATAGTCTAATAATAATATATAGCGAGTCATCATCCTGAATCCACTCAGTAAGAAAAATCTTTTCACCCTCCTTCCCGCTTAGGGAAAATATCTCTGTCGAGATAGCTATTTAAATACAAATCAATCACTAATTACCTAATAATAATTATGACCTACTAGTTTTGGGTCCTTTGGACAAATTTGTAAAAGTAAATAATCCACGGTAAAGAGGACTTCATTTCGAGTAAAATGAGCTCACATACAATTTTGTATCATTATTCATTTTCAAAATCTTGCGCTGATAACCTAGTAGTTAATTTTTGTTGCTGAAAATCTGCAAAATAAGTAGTCCACGGTAAAGGGGGGATAATCCCGAGTAATTTGACATCCTGCGCGACTTCCTCCAATAATTCGTACTGGGGAAATATCAGGTTGCCTACCGACAAGGGCTCAACGTGCGCGCGGCGGCCATGACACTATTCAGGACAGTCACAGTCTGATGATTCCTCTCTCCCCTTTTTCATTCCTGTCTGCATTTAATGGCTCTCCTTCCTTCCAAGTCCCTCAATCCTTATTCTACGAGGGTTGAGGGTATTTCTTTTCCTCCTGACCATTATTTATTTTATTTTCCTTTTCTGTTTATTCCTTTCTTCTTTTAGCACGCAAGTTAGTTGTTAAAAGTCGGCACTTAGTTCTAGTTGCAGGTTTTATACCATTATCGCTCATTATCACGACCACCCTAACCATTAGGGGCCGATAACATAGATGTTGGGCCTATAAAAACAACAATAATCATCATCATATATTTTATCCGGTGTGGAGAGTAACATGTTACGTAACGCGGTGACTTTTCCAGTAACGGGGATAACGATACTACTAATTAATCTAACTAAATATAACGCAACCACTTTTATCACTAGCGAAGTGAGGTAAATACTTATCAGGGAGTCCGCGAATGTTCTCTCCGCAGTGCCTACAAGCTGCTGCGAGAGATTACGTCACCAGTTACGTTGGCAGCACGACTGTCGCTTGTATCATAACAAACAAACAGTAAACTTTGTACTCACCACAGCCATTCATAACATACTGTTGCACTCTTTCAATAATCTAACTATACACACTGACGAATTCGACAGCCCACAGCCCACACATGTGGCCTTCACCCTATCAAGGACACTGTGCTGCCAACTAAACTGATGACGCAACCGCTCACAGCTGCACGTAAACACTGCGGAGAACATTCCCGGACTCCCTGTATTAATGTTGGTGTAAATTTCTTGACAGAGCCGGGAATCAAAACCGAACCTCCGGTGTGACAGCCAAGCATGTTAGTTGCTGCATCACGAGGTGGTCACACAATGTACTATAGATCATATACCAAAAGCTATTTCACACCACCATAAGGAAAATCTATTTATTTGACGGGAGAGTTTTATAATTACCACATCGTGGTGCAGTGGCTAGCAACCTTGGCTGTCACCCCGCAGGACCGGGTTCGATTCCCGGCTCAACCAAAAAATTTAATTATGGTTTGAGGGCTGGAACGAGACACGCTCAGCCTCATGAGGCAAAACAGAGGAGAGGTGGGTTCAAATCCTATATCAGTGGTTTTTCATGTTTTTTCCACATTTACTGGGGGTAAATGCTGGGATAGTTTCAACCTTAAGGCTAAAGCAGCCTTATTACCAATCCTCATCTCAATTAAAATATACACACACTACTACAGACACCACAACAATACGGGTTATCAGACTTTCTTTCTTTCTTTCTTTCTTTCTTTCTTTCTTTCTCTCTCTCTCTCTCTCTATATATATATATATATATATACCAGGTGGCCCGTTTCCCCCGTGCAATCTAGTTTTAGATGTCCCGCATACACTAATGCTGTATGGGATGCCTAATAACTGATTTCCACAGAGGTCACAGTGCATGCTGGCCGATTACGTCGGAATACGAAGGAATAACAACCGGACAGCCCCTAGCTGCATGTTCCTCAGCTCTACCTGTCTAATGCACCCCATTGCCTTTTCGACTGTCGCATTTGAGAGCGCAATAGACTCATAAAATGTGGTAGAACGACACGACAGTTGCTGGCAACATATTGCCAATGGCTGGTGTATTCAGCATCGATGAGTACACGGACATTATACTAATATATGGAAAAGCTGGTCGTAATGCCGTTGAAGCTCGTAGACGGTACGCACTGGTGTTTCCAGATAGACGCCTGCCGTCTCGACAAGTATTTTGCCGAACAGTGCTGCAATTACGAACGAATGGAATGTTCCAGGACTAGACCCGTCTGCGGTAATGCTCAAGTTGTACGGAATGTACATGAGTACTTCGAACGGAATCCTACACACGGTCAGTTACACTTCTCCTAACTGAGCTACTGCTGATAATAGTAATAATAATAATAATAATAATTTGAATTTTGTACTAGAATTTATTTATTTACTAATTACTATTGATAATCATTTGTGATATGTCTCAGGAATCTGACGGCAAAATCAGTAGAGATTATCTGTGAGACATTAATTATTTTTCACAGCATTATACAGTTTGTATTTCAATAAAAGAGTGCATACAATAATACGTCTATGTTATAAATTAATGTTTATTTAGGTAATAATTTGTATGCACCGTATAGCTAGTTGTTTGCTGTTCATGTTGGACAATCTAGGTAGTAGTTCATTAAATAGTGCTGGTGCAAGATAATTTAGTCTCTTGAAACCATAATAATAATAATAATAATAATAATAATAATACGAACCGTCTATGTTACAATGTGAACATATGTATTGTTGCTTAGGGCAAATACACACATCAAAAAAAGTTTTGCATCACCTCGGTTCCCAGATCTCCGGCATATAGACGTTGACTGTGTATATTGTATCCAAGATACAGTCCCTTTGACTGTTCATAGATGTCACTAAAACTGCTCAAAGATGTAAACAACCATGCATGAGAAGGGCCTATTAGACGGAGGGGGTACGACAGCCGATCAGTTCCAGTCATTCCACCAGGACGAAGGTACGCTGCTCATGTTGTCTGTAGTTCTACAATGCCTGGAAGGTCAATACCGCAGTTCGATCGCGTCCGCATTGTTACTTTGTGTCAAGAAGGGCTCTCAACAAGGGAAGTTTCCAGGCGTCTCAGAGTGAACCAAAGCGATGTTGTTCGGACATGGAGGAGGTACAGAGATACAGGAACTGTCGATGACAGGCCTCGCTCAGGCCGCCCAAGGGCTACTACTGTAGTGGATGACCGCTACTTACGGATTGCCGCTCGGAGGAACCCTGACAGCAATGCCACCATGTTGAATAATGCGTTTCGTTCAGCCACAGGACGTCGTGTTTCAACTCAAACTGTGCGCAATAGGCTGCATGATGCGCAACTTCACTCCCGACGTCCATGGCGAGGTCCAGCTTTGCAACCCCGACACCATGCAGCGCGGTACAGATGGGCCCAACAACATGCTGAATGGACCCCACGGAATTGGCATCACGTTCTCTTCACCGATGAGTGTCGCATATGCCTTCAACCAGACAATCGTCGGAGACGTGTTTGGAGGCACCCTGGTCAGGCTGAACGTCTTAGACACACTGTCCAGCGAGTGCAGCAAGGTGGTGGTTCCCTGATGTTTTGGGGTGGCATTATGTGGGGCCGACGTACGCCACTGGTGGTCATGGAAGGCTCCGAAACGGCTTTACGATACCTGAATGACATCCTCCGACCCATAGTGCAACCATATCGGCAGAATATTGGAGAGGCATTTGTCTTCATGGACGACAATTCTCGACCTCATCGTGCACATCTTGTGAATGCGTTCCTTCAAGATAACGACATCGCTCGACTACAGTGGCCAGCATGTTCGCCAGACATGAACCCTATCGAACATGCCTGGGATATGTTGAAAAGGGCTGTTTATGGACGTCTTGACCCACCAACCACTCTGAGAGATTTACGCCGAATTGTCGTTGAGGAATGGGACAATTTGGACCAACAGTGTCTTGATGAACTTGTGGATAGTATGCCACGACGAATACAGGCATGCATCAATGCAAGAGGACGTGCTACTGGGTATTAGAGGTAGTGGTGTGTACTGCAATCTGAACCACAAATGCTGAAAGTCTAGCTGTATGATGGTACAACATGCAATGTGTGGGTCTCATGAGCAATAAAACGAGCTGAAATGTTGTTTGTGTTGATCTCTATTCCCTTTGTATTTAAAGGTTCCGGAACTCTTGGAACCGAGGTGATGCAAAACTTTTTTTGATGTGTGTAGAAGCTGCAAGGAAGCTAGGAGTGCCACGAACTTCAATACAGAGGATCCTGAAGGAGCGAAAATGGCATCCGTATAAGCGGCACCTTTACCAACAACTGTATGGAAATGATTTCGATCACAGGGTAGCATACTGCCGAAGAATGGCTGCTGCATTACAACAAGATCCACGTTTCGCCAGGAATATTCTGTGGAGTGATGAATGCTATTTTGCCAATGATGCCAATGTCAATACTCACAATCTTCATTACTGGGCTCCAGTGAACCCCCACTGGGTTCGAGCACAGCATGTTCAGATCCACTGGGGAGTTAATGTGTGGTGTGGTATTCTGGGACACCACATAATTGGGCTTGTTTTATAGCCCCCAGACTCACAGATAGGAATTATCTTGAATTTCTACAAACCGACTTGACTCTGGAAAACCTTCTAGATGATATTCCACTCAAGGTTGTATTACAACATTGGTACCAGCATGAAGGTGCTCCACCTCACAACTACCGAGCCGTTACGGAATATCTAAATGCACGATACCCTGAACGGTGGAAAGGTCGTGGAGGCCCATGGAAGTGGCCAGCACGATCGACTTATCTAATCCCTCTGGACTTCTTTCTGTGGGGCTATATAAAATCAAAAGTCTACGAAACGGCGCCAGAAAATTTTGATGAATTAAAACAACGTATTGGTGAGGCCTGTGCTGCAGTGACACCTGAAATGTTACGACGTGTCCATGCAGACACTGCGAGACGTGTTCAGCATTGTATTCGGCACCAGGGACATGTCTTTGAGCATATTCATTATGAATAGCTGTCCAAGTGTGACATTTTAATTCATTTCCTTTTCTAAGCTTTGATGCAATAATATGTGAGTTTTTGTCCACATAGCAAGCAATGCTATTGTAGAGTGGAATTTCTGTAGCCTACATGCACAAATTAATGTGTTATTAAACTTTCTTTACTGCATCTTTGGCGTGTTTACAAACGAACCCTGTTTATTAGAGAAATCCTTGTTTGTAAAGGAGCGTTACAACGTGGTATACAATATGTTGCATGTTGTGCAACTATTTAGCAGTAGTTTCACTACACAAGTACTGTAACAGGATTCCTATTATTATTATTATTATTATTATTATTATTGTCACTATGATGTCTGCACTAGACTGTAATAATAAAATAACAATAGTGACACAGGTTATCAGACAAATTCTTCACACACTCAAGTACACGGGGCTACATGCCCACTATGTTGTAAAGCCCCTGAAATTCAACAACTCAACAACTCAACAGTGACATTCAACGTACCGTGTGAAGGCTTCGATCACAATTCTGATGTACAGTCTGCACGACATCAGAATTGTTGCAGACGGGTCTAGCCAGGCTGGTATGTGCTTCAATCCATTAGCACTAAAATACAGCCCTGTTCGGGGAAATTCATGTACAAAAGGCTATCGTCTATTAATGTGCGAGCTTTGGTGGGATTGTGACCAGTTTCTCCATAGATTAGAATTATGTGTGTGCGCGCTCGTTTTTGGTGAATACCTCAGCCATTGTCGATGTGTTGATAGCAACTTTAATACAGCTGTGCCACGTGCAAAGCTACTATTCTGCGCTCTCCAGCGAGACTTCATACCGCTTTCGGGCGCATTAGACGGGAGCACTGAGGAACATACAGTGTGCTGCCGTCTGGTTGTTATCTCTTGGCATTCTGACGTAACCTGCTTGTATGCAAGGTTATCCCTTAGCAATTCAGTTATTAGACCTCCCGTTCAACACTCTTGCATGCGGGACATTTATAAGTAGATTGCACGGCGCTGGTGGGCCACCTGGTATATATATTTAAGTTCACGTGGATGAAATTACCACATTGTCCAAGCTTCTAAATGGAACAACAATAACAATATTACTCATGTATCTGTATAGTTGTGTCTGGTAACCTATGAGATTGTGGTGTATGTACAAGTGTGTTTGGTTTTGTAACTGGAGGAAGAAATCGTAAGGAAGCGGACGATTTAAGTACAATCCTGTCCTGGAGTAGAAGTGGGGAAACACGGAAAGCTACTTCCAGGATGGCTCGGGGAAACCCATCAAGGTATGAGTTATCCTCATGAGGGTACATGTACCACCGGTAGTCCACAGGCGGGAATCGAACTCTGAGTCTCAGAGACAGCCAATTACGCTAGCCTCTACATCAATAGGTGGTCAATCATCAATCTTATGAGGATATTTATTATTCATTAAAGTAAATAACCTTTCCTAATGAACAGTAATGTTACAGGAAAGTAAGCGGGTTTGATGAATAAACTTGGAATAATATGTTCCTTTCTGGAACAGCATGTTCTTTTGATATTGTGTATAATTACCAGTTTCGCGTGAAACCATTCTTATAGTCTGCGGAATGAGCCTCAAATGCGCCGCCCTATGCTAATTCTTCTCTCATTATTTTCTCATCAAGCTCTGAGGCTTTATGAAAGACGTGGGTTAAACAAATCCTCGTCGTCAATATCGTGATGAGTCTAGGGAATGAAGAGGATCGTTAGTTAATGATCTGTCGATGTGCGTTTAAGCGTAAGGATACGGGGATATTAAGGGATTCAGTATCAGATTGAATTTTTGTAAAAAAAACTGGATGACTTTTTAATTTATAATTACAATTATTGCATACCTAACTCCAGCAGTTGATGGAGTTGTCTTATTTTCCACGAACCGACATTTTTAAATCCTGGAACACCACACGCATAAAGTGCATATGTAAATACCACAGTGGAATCTCACCGACCCAGTCTAGTTGTAGTGATTTATATCGTATCTGACGAATGTCATCACTTGTTATTATTCTATATGTCTACTTTATAGTTATAGGATACCAGAAAATGGTTAGTTTGATGCCTTTTGCTTACATATTTTAATTAATAAAATTATGAACACAATGAAAGCAATTACAGCCTGAATATTGCAGAGGTGCATTAATTAATATTTTTGTTACCACTGTGGACAAAATTGCTCAAGTTTTGGGGTAAATTGACAGTAAACAGTTATAATAGTTATACAACAATCACATAGAACAAATAGCACTGGCAGTTACCCTTAATGAGGGGTTACAATATCCTTCACATGAGCAATAATTGCTCTCGGTGGCTCTGACAGAATTGCGACTTGAACGCGGGACTTTGATTTCAACTTCGGTGTCGCTGTCATATTCTGCAATGAATTCACTTTCGTGTTTACTATCCTCAAAAACATTGTCAGATTCGAAATCTGATTCACCACCGATGTCCTGCTCACTGTCGCTATTTTCGGACAATAATTCCCTGATATTGCAATCTGACAGTCCTTTCTTGGAATTAGCCATTTCACACACTGTTTCTAACAATATGGAAGTTCATCTCACCTCGTCAAATTCGGTGTCGCTGTCATATTCCTTTCTTGGAATTAGCAATTTCACACACTGTTTCTAACAATATGGAAGTTCATCTCACCTCGTCAACTTCGGTGTCGCTGTCATATTCTGCAATGAATTCACTTTCGTGTTCACTATCCTCAAAAACATTATCAGATTCGAAATCAATCAAGAACTGCAGGAGAAGCAGGGTGTTATGACACATCAGGAAATGACGAGCGTGAATACCACACTGGGGTCTCTATGACCCTGACCAATATGTATTCCTGTCTCAAGAATGTTCTTGTACGCTGACAGATCTGAATGTCGCTAGCCGAGGGTAGTGACCTATTATCCTAATAAAATTAACAAACATGTCTTAGTAGCGTACTGTTTCACATACAAAATTTATTCAATAGTTTGTTTTTCGCAGGGTCGATCAGACCCTACTGTGGTGTTCCAGGGCTAAAGAGCCAAAGCTAACTTTGAATGCCTCACCTTTAAGGAATAATTCTATTAAGATTGATCATGTGTTGTTGTTGTTAGTTGTTTGAGTCTTCAGTCTGTTGACTGGTTTGATGCAGATCCCCATGCCTCCCTGTCCTGAGCTAATCGTTTCATCTCTACATAGCTACCACACCCTACATCCGAGGCAATCTGATTAACATATTTTAACCTTGGTCTACCCCTACAGTTCTTGTCCTCGACCCTTCCTTCCATAACTAAGCTTGGTATTCCTGGGTGTCTTAGTATGTGTCCTACCAACCTATCTCTTCCCTTCATTAGCATTCGCCAGAAACATCTCTCCTCTCCCACTCTTCTTAATACCTCTTCGTTTGTAACCCTATCTACCCATCTGATCTTCATCATTCTCCTGTAACACCACATTTCAAAAGCTTCAATTCTCCTCTTATCAACTGCACCAATAGTCCAAGTTTCACTTCCATAGAGTAAGACGCTCCAGACAAAGGTTTTCAAAAATGTCTTCCTAATACCTAAATCTATATTCGATGTCAACAGATTCCTTTTCTGTATAAATGCTTTCCTTGCCTGAGCCAACCTACTTTTTATATCCTCTTTGCTTCGTCCATCACTGGTTATTTTGCTTCCTAAGTAACAGAAGTCTCCTACTTCCTTTACTTTCTCCCCTACCAATTTGATGTCCATAGAGGTTTCTGATTTATTGCGACTGCATTCCAATATTTTTGTTTTACATTTATTAATTTTCATCATGAATTCTTTCCTCAAGACGGAGTCCATACCATTCAAAAACTCATTCAAATCCTGAGGCGTGTCGGCCAAGATGACAATGTCATCAGCAAATCTCAGAGTTGAAATTATTTATCCTTGAATCTTTACTCCCACTTTAAATTTCTCTCTAATTTCCTTTCATTGCTTGTATGGGTGATAAGTTGCAGCCTTGCTTCACACGTTTCTGAATACCAGATTCTCTCATGTCCATCAGCTCGAATGACTGTTGTCTGGTTTCTGTACAGATTGTAGATCACCCTCCTATCCCTGTACTTTATTCCAATCATATCTCTTAAATATTACTTGAAAATGAGACCTCGTCGGATTTCTATACCTGATTTCTTATATTCCTGGTGGTGTATTGGCTGGCTACAGAACTACGCCCTCTGTCCGTCTGCCATTCATTTCTAAATTTTAGATGAAGGCAGAAAGGGCCTACTTAAGTTTATATAAGGTTTAGTTTGAAACTTTATCTAGTTTTTAGTTTGATTAATCATGAAACATTAGCGTATCTCATGTTCTGTTTCATTTAACTTATGATTAGTTCAAGTTTATTTTATTTTTAGTTTGATTAGTTACAATATATCTCAGAATTTAAATTTTCTTTTAATGTAGCTTGAATATACAGTAGTATAACTCTATAACTAAGTTTTGTTTGAATAACTACTATTTGCCAATGATCTTTTTAATTGAACTTAAGTTTAGTTTAACTTTGCCTTGTTTTTAGTTTGATTGGTTATTATATATTTCTGAATTTGATGTTCTTTATAATTTAAGTATAGTTTAACTTAATCTCCTCTTTGTTTCATCAACCACTAAACTTCATTAATGTTCTTTTTAAGTTAACTTAATTTAGTTGAATTTTATCTTGTTTTAGTGTGATTAGTTACCATTATTTGTGAATTCAAAATTATATTCATTTAACTTATGTGTAGTTTAACTTTAATCCAATTTTTAGTTTGATTAACTACTAAACATTCGTTTATGTTCTTTTTAATTTAACTTCAGATTTAGTTTATCTAGTTTTTAGTTTGATTACTTCCAAAATATTTGTGTATTTAAAGTTATTTTTAATTTAAGTTTAACTTTATAAGGTTTAATTCTAATAATCACGAATATGCTTGGTTCTATGCTCATTTTAATTTAGCCCAAGTTTAATTCAACCATAACTGCTTTTTAGTTAGATTTTCCACCAAACATTTGTGAATTTAATTTCTTTTCTGTTTCAACCTTACCAAGTTTAGTTTTACTCTAGATATTAGCTCAAATACTGTATGTATTGAAAATAATGAAAATCCGCAGCCTGCTTCCAGTCTACCGACCGGGTCAGGGATGGAATGAATGAATCCCCCATCTAGCAGGGAGGATATGAACTATGCTGGCTGCTGAAGCCTGTCGCACTCCCCTGGGGCAATGATTAAATAAATGACCGATGAAATGAAATGATAGTGAAGGGTTTTGCTGGATTGAAATTGGGACAGGGAAAACCGGAGTACCCGGAGAAAAATCTGTCTGCCTCCGCTTCTTCCAGCACAAATCACACATGGAGTGCCGGGATTTGAATCATGGACCCAGCGGTGAGAGGCTGGCGTGCTGCCGCCTAAGCCACGGAGGCTCTACTGTATGTATTATACTGTATTATTGCATGTTTTGCGACTGACTTACGATGAATGAATGAATGTTCTGCCCACGTCACCGTAGGAAAGATTACGTCCTCCGAAATGTATCCAGAATGTAGTCAGTAAAGTCTCTCATGGATGCGTTGTCAGGCTGCAATATCATAATTTCTACAAAACATTCGTCAATGGCTTCAGCTTTCAGAAGAGGCGGGCCAAAAAATAATTCAAGATATTTTATGTCCTCTTCTTTTTGGTACACATGACTTAGTCCTAAACCTTGAATTTGCGATACCAACTCTGCCCAAGATTTCACTCAGTATTTGAATGAAAATATCGATATCAAGCAACCCATGTGAAGTGAAGTGATGCGTTGGTAGATTTCAACAAGTGGTTCCAAGACGAACTAAGAGCCTACTTTTCTTAAAATTTAAAATTCATGCCAATGATTAATCTACAGTATATAGATCTTTCTATCTAGTACGTAGACGAAATTCAGTTTGTATTACTGAAATTTTTAATTAGTTCAAAATATACCTGAAATAGTGTAGCCTAATAGAGCATTACAGTTGACACTCCTGGTGACTGAATATATCCTTAGTTCCATCTCTTACGGTACAGAATGCACATTCAAAATTTGGTTGAAGTCTAATGGATAGCATGGCTTTACATGCAGTTAAACATTGGATCTATCAGCACGCGTAAAAGCATGTTGGCAACAATGCCATGTATGTGTTGCTCAGAATTAATCTGAAACATTATGATCTATTATTGTGCCAATTTGTGATGATATACCTAGGTATATATGTTAGTACAGAAGTTACTTGCAATCAAAAATTGGACCTATCAGCAGGCTTAGAATCATGTTGACTGCACTGACATATACAAGTTGCTCCAAATTAATGTATAATGTCAGGTACTCTACGTGTGCAAAGTTTAATTCTGTTGACTTGCATACTTTTTGATATATTGATATTAGGATAAAATATAAAGAGAGCATTTATTAACAGTTGGCAGCCCTGGCTCTTAGGAACACGCATAGTCATATCTGTTATGATACACAAAGCACCTACGAAATAGTTGAAATCCAATTTATAGTATAGAAGTTACATGCATTTAAAAATTGGACCTATCAGCAGGCTTAGAATCATGCTGGCAACACTGTGATGTAAATTAAAGTAAAATATTATTATCTATATGTGTGCCAATTTTGGAATACTTCCCATGCATACCTTCCAAGATATCCAACATGGAGGTCAAATTTAAATTGCGATTATTCATCAGTTGGTAGCACTGACTTCAATTTCAAATATGACCGTGAGATATTCAGGTATAGATCGTTACTCATACCAAATTTGGTTTCGATAGCTGGAGCCGTTTAGGACTTGATAGAGTGGGGCATACACACAGACGGACAGACAGACAGAAGGACAGACAGACACACATTTGCCCGATCGATCTCATAAGTCTACTTTTGCCTCATTTTTACAAAAGGTGAAAAGTAGTCTAAAGAGTAACTAGGTATCCAAAGCAAATGGAAGCTTCTTTACCGAGAAGATGACCAAGGAGGTAACTTACGCTCTAAACAAAACTACCCTTTCTGGAGGCAATTTACAACACCCCCTTAAGGGACTCCGGATTATCCTATATTGCCCATGCTAATTTCCAACAATTAACTTACCTTTTCCTCGTGAGCTATTAACAGGAACTATTCCAATTTATTAAGGAATTTTCTTCAAGACTCTCTCTTTACTTTGACACAAGCTTTCTGAAAATAAATGTATTTATGAATTCTCTTGAGTCTCTTTAAAGTTGCATAATTCTAACAGCACTTCCATAATAGTACATTATGCAACGAGGCTATAATGGCAATAATTACGACACGAGTATGTTTATAAAACGAGCGAAGTAAGTTTTATAATTGCCATACGAGTGTCTTAATTGCCATTATAGGCGAACACCGTGGTAATCGGAAGAGTAGTCTGACAAGGATGTTGTATATCGCCAAGTCTCTTTAACCTGTATGGTGAATGGTTGGTGGTAGCGGAAATTTCAGGATAGGAGGACGCCTCATAAATACCATCAAGTATGCAGATGAACTAGTAGTGCTCGCCAAGAATCAAAGACAACTGCAATACATGATGGACCATTTGGTGGAAACTGGAGGGATATATGGAATGCAAATCAACATCGAGAAATCAAAAGTGATGCGGATATCAACACGGTAGAAACCTTTGAGGATAACTATCGACAATCAAGAATTGGAGAAAGTGAAGCAGTTCAAATACTTGGGAAGCTTGCTGACAAAAGATGCTCAATGCAAAAATGAAATTCGTGTCAGAATCGCCATGGCAAAAGCCGCATTCAACAAGAAGAGGACTCCACTCACCAGCAAGTTGAGTTTATAAATAAGGAATAAATTGGTGAAGTGTTACTTCTGGAGCATTGCACTGTACGGGGCAGAGACGTGGATAATGGGAAAAAGGGAAAGAAAATTCTTAGAAAGTTTTGAAATGTGGTGCTGGAGGAGAATAGAGAAGATCAAGTGGACAGCTCGTGTGACAAACGATGCTGTACTGAGAAGAATAGGTGAGAAGAAAACATTTCTGAATACAATTCTTCAGAGGAAGGACAACTGGATCGGAACCATCCTTAGACATGAGGGGCTAATACACGATGTCATTGAAGGGAACATCAAAGGAACGACAGGACGGGAAAGAAGGAGAATTCAACATCTGGATGACATGAAAGATAGAAGGAGTTACAGCAGACTGAAGGAAGAAGCTGAAGGCCGGAAACATTGGCATCAGAAATTCTCTGTACGAAGAGATGGACCTGCCACTAGGCAGAATTCTGTATAATAGAAATAGGCGAGTTGCGTGCGACTATTTATGTTTGACGATAATAACTTTATTATTATTATTGATTTAAGCCCACTTCGGAGCGCTTATGACTAGTTCTTCGATGCTCTTTTCCGTTCCCAATATCTCTTGAGCCCTGCTGATAATTTCTTCTTTCTCTCCTGCGAAAGGGGCTTCCGACATTTAGGGACTCTAGGTGGTGGGGTCCAAGATTCTACCATAGCACAAAATTTAGAACGATCTTCTACATCAAGGTCACCAATTTAAGCCGAATCCAAGTCCTTTTGTACTTCATTAAGCCACAGGCTTCCAGTCTTGTAGCTTTTAACCAAGGAGAAGATCTTCTTGGTAAGCCTGTTGCTGTTCATTCGTTGTGGGTGCCCGTAGAACTTTAGGCCCCTACGTCGCATACTGGTATTGGCTGGTTCTAACTGTCGATACAGGTCAGAATTAGATTTCAAACGGTAGGTTCCATCTGGGAGCAATCTCGGGCCATGGATTTTCCTGGGGATACGTCTTTCGGCTTTCTCCAGGTCATCCATGGTGCCTTTTCTGTTCATCAAGAGGGTCTCTGTGGCATACAGAAACTGTGGTCTGACAGCAGTTCTGTAGTGACAGATCTTAGCATTCCTCGAAATGCATTTCTTGTTGTACAAATTGTGTGATAGTTGGTATGCTGCGTTGAATTTGGTACGCCTTGCTAAGTTGGAGGTGCCATCTCTACCATTGGGGTGGACCCATTCACCAAGATAACGAAAGCGATTGACTCTTCCAATCGTACCATGTATGGTCGTCAAAGGGGTGTTTCCGGAGTGCCGATTCCCAAAGTACTTGGTCTTATCATAAGATATCTTTAATCCATACTTCACCGCTATCTCGTGCAGAGCTTGGACAGCTATGTCAGCATTCTTAGAGTTGTTGGCTAAGATTGCAATGTCATCTGCGAAGGCACGGCACCTGATCTCGATTCTTCGGGTTCCAGCTCCAATGGCAACTGGTTTGATTCCTAGATTCCTCAGTGTGCATTCCCAGGTCTTGATGACTTTATCAAGTACTAGATTAAACAGAATGGGCGAGAAGCCAACACCCTGTCGTACTTCGGTTTTGATCTTGAAACTCCGAGATATTTCTCCTCTGAACTTCACCTTAGAGGTTGTATCCGTGAGAGTCTGTTTGATGAGGGTGCGTGTGTTATAATCCACACCTCGTTTTTGGAGTATTGAGAAGAGTATCTGTTGGTCGATGGAATCAATAGCTTTTGCGAAGTCGACGTAAACCACAGTGATGTTCGTACTCCTTACTTGTTTTAGTTGGAGAATGGTTTTCAGATTGAAGATATTCTCGGTACAGGACCTTCCACGCCGAAATCCTCCTTGATATTCACCAATTGTTTGATCACATTGACGTTCTACATTGTCCAGTAAAATCCTGGAGAGCACTTTGTATGCTATTGACAGCAGAGATATCCCCCGGTAGTTGTTGACATAACTGTGATCGCCTTTATAATGTAAAGGGTGTATGATAACTGATTTCCAGTCATCAGGGATCCTGCCAGTCTCCCAACATTCGATTAAGAATTGGTGTAGGGCCTCTGCGATCGTATTTCCACCTGCTTTCAGGGCTTCTGCAATGATTCCATCTTCCCCGGGTGCCTTGTAGTTCTTAAGATGGTTGATGGTATTAGCAACTTGCTGCAAAGTTGGTGGGTTGGATGGCAGGTGTATCTCTGGAGGATCTTCAACAGGCAATCTGTCCGTGGGCTCTTCGCAATTAAGCAATTGTTCAAAGTAGTTTGCCAAAAGTTCCATGTTCTCACGGTTGCTGGTGACCAGCTCCCCGGCTGTATCTTTAAAGTGAAGGCATTGTGGCTTATACCCAGAGAGTTCCTCTTTGAAGACCCGATAAATGTTTCTGGTGTTATACATTTTAAATTCTTCATCCAACTTTTCCAGTCTTGACCTATTATATATACAGTGTGGTCCACCAGCCCCTTATTTTTTTTGGAGGTAGGCAACCAACTAACGCGTATATCACAGCCATCCTAAAAACATTAGCACCTGCTCCTTTACGTCCATTGTACAACTTGACCATTGAGTACAGCCTCGCGAATATAGTAGAAATCAATAGTGGCAGTGTTCTTTCAATGAACTCAAATATAATGCATGATTGAAACGATCAGAGCTCCGAATAACACCTTCTTACGTTTGGACAGGAAGTGTCTACGAATAGATGCAATACGTGCCATCATTACACCATGGTTCTCGGTAGCTTTGGTAGCTAAATCAAGAATTGCTCGAGTAGCGTCAACGAAGGCGCATTGTAGTAGGTTCGGACCTTGAACTAGTATTTTTTTTTTTGCTTAGGCCTAATGTCGTTTATTGTGGATGTATTATGGACGCATATCAAGGTAGCATATGTTCGAAATTTTGAACACCTTTGTTTAAAGGAAAACTCCGATTCGCTCAGACGACCCACATAACAAATAGATTTGTTTTGTGGGTAGGCTCACGAATAAATACATCAGACCGAAACAATAATTTCTTTCAACGGCGTCTGTGCGAAAAGCGCTTGCTATTCACTTACAGTAATAGTTAGTTAGTGAGGTTTTTAAGGAGCGGAACTACGAGGTCATCTGCCATAAACATACAGTAAATACAAATAATTATAACATTATCGGTTTTACGTCCCTTTTAACTGCTCTGGCTTTTAGATATGCCGGGGTGCCGGAATTTTGCTCCGAAGGGGATCTTCAACGTGCTAGTAAATCTACTGATACGGCTCCCTCGCATTTGCTCACCCTCAAATGCCAGCTGACTGCGCCAGGATACGAACCTGCAACCTTGGGCACAGCAAGCGTTACCGCTGAGCCTCGCAGCAAGGCAGTAGATATAGAACGTGTCATATTATTAGTATTATTATTATTATTATCTATATATTTAAAACACTAAGCTGATTTTTGTTACCGCGAGATTGAGGGAACGGTAGAACCGATTCACTTCGTAGAGCAATCTGTCGAAAGCTGTAGGCCTGTAGATTTGCAGAGTGTCTTTAAAATAAACAAATATGTTATCACATATTTTTAAATTTATAAACAAAACTGCAAAATTATTGGCTCAAGCGCATGCGCAGAATCAATCACCTTGGTTAATGACAGACATGGCGGATGTCCACCGCGTTTTAATGTAATAGTTATTTATAAGAATTATAATAAAGGAGGGGAATATTGATTATGAAGTTTCCACGATATAAACAGGAATAGAATATTATAAAAAACGGGAAATGTAGAAGAACTTATACGGACTGTTGAGAGTGAATGATGTTTAAGTAACTTATATTGCACTCTATCACCAGTGATTCGGTAGCTCAGATGGCAGCGTACAAAACTCTTAATTTATGCATCGCGCAATGGAAGCAGTTCGAATCCCACCTCCGACTCATATTTTTATTTCCTAATTATTCTTTCTGGATATTGGTAATTCATTGTCTTAACATATTTAACTTTTATTATTCCCGTACAGTAAGGAATTCTCCACGATTTACATTGCCATATACTTTTAAATTATTAAATAAAAGATGGCCACAATCGCTTTCGCCATGAGAGACAATTGACGAATATAATTCATTTGATGGACTCCGACATCGTGGTCACTCAGCCCCGTCTACTTTGGTGTGTGTGTGTGTGTGACAAATTTTTCTCTGATAACCTGTGTTATTGTGATGGCTGTACTGACGTGTGCATTCGTAATTAAAGTGGGGAATGAGAAATTGGCGACCGAAGCTTTAAGTTAGGAACTATCCCGGTATTTACCTGCAGTGGAAGTGGAAAACCACGGAAAACCACATCCCAGATTTTTGAGATGGGAATCGAACCTTGCCCTACTTAGTTTTGCCTCAAGAGTGCGCCCCGTTCCAGCCCTTGAGATGGGAATCGAACCTTGCCCTACTTAGTTTTGCCTCAATAGTGCGCCCCGTTCCAGCCCTCAGACCAGAATTACATTTCTAGAGAAATGGCGGATAAAGGATTCACCGTATCGTAGTGTGATCTTTGTTTTTGAGAATTAAAAACAGGGAATTGAAGAACTTCAACAGGCGTTTGAGTTCGTTTGTTGTTTAAGTAACTTAATATTGGTTTAGAAGTCAGTTGACTGGGTGGCTCAGGGGTAACATTGCGTACCCAGGAATGAATTTTGCATAGTCGAAGGAGTCTCACCTCAGACATGTATTTTTATTTCCTAATTATTCTTTCTGGCTATTGGTAATTCATTGTCTTAACATATTTAACTTTTATTATTCCCGTACAGTAAGGAATTCTCCACGATTTACATTCCCATATACTTTTAAATTATTAAATAAAAGATGGCCACAATCACTTTCGCCATGAGAGACAATTGACGAATATAATTCATTTGATGGACTCCGACATCGTGGTCACTCAGCCCCGTCTACTTTGGTGTGTGTGTAAAATTTTCTCTGATAACCTGTGTTATTGTGATGGCTGTTGACTACTGATGTGTGCATTTGTAATTCAAGTGGGGAATGGGGAATTGACGACCGAGGCTTTAAGTTACGAACTATCCCGGTATTTACCTGCAGTGGACGTGGCAAACCACGGAAAACCACATCCCAGATTGTTGAGATAGGAATCTAACCTTGCTCTCCAAAGTTTTGCCTCAAGAGTGCGCCCCGTTCCAGCCCTCAGACCAGAAGTAAATTTCTTGGCAAACCAGGGATCGAACCTGGAATCCGGGGCGATAGCTCAGAATGTAGCCTTCAGATTGGGCTTCCCTGTGTTAATACGATTTTTGACAAGCACTGAACATATAGTCTAACTCTTCAACTCCCTCCATTACGGTGGCTGTCGAAGTTAGTCTATGCTCATTCCAGTAGTTGGCGAAGTATGCTCCCTTGCTTAATTTACTGTCATGGAAATGCAAAGGATTGTACCTATATCAGGTGATGGAAATTGCTTATTTAGAGCAGTTTCATACTGTTTATTCCAAAATGCAGGACGTTATCCTGAGCTACGTTTGCAAGCAAATTGCAAAAATTGTTGCTGGCATGAATAATTATATGGATTTTATTATTGGCGATCAGTATCATAGCATTCTCATCAGCAACAAACTTGAGAATGAAATTATCTGAACTTCATTGTATACGTGAATATTATTGTTTATTGATTATTTGTTTAGAGTACATTACAATGAGTCTAACCACGCTGTTGATTTTGGCAATGGAAGTATTATTTGCCATTTAATATTTGGCGGCTGCGTTGATGCAGGCCACTATAGTGTTATTGAATATGACGTTCATTTGGAGAGAAATGCTGCAATAAATATACCCATTTGACGAAAAAGAACATTAGCCACAAAAAAAGTGGGAAATCGTAGAAAAATACGAAGCCACTTTTAAAATCTAATATAAAAATGCCATTTCAGAAACAATTCCAGATATTATGCCGTACAGTGTATGGTCCTTGACGAACAAATGTAAACATTGTTCTGCACTGTATTTCTGTAGCGAGAAATCTACGCTTTGTTACTTTGACCTTTGGTGTTGTAATGGCAAACCTAATCTTACTAAATATAAAATATTTGACAGACTGCAACAATTTTTCACTGTAAATGATATCTCAAGGAATTTAAGAGAGAATAATCGGCAGTAGAACAAATGCTATGTCCTTGGTTTCATTTGGTGCCAATGTCACTGTGCCACATGCATACGGTCCATATTGTTTTAAAATGTATGGAATTGCACATCATCGCATTTATTTGTTAATGTATATTCCAAAATTATAAGCGACGGTTCCTGCGGCCAGCTGTATATATTAGACTCCTCGGAATTCTTGAATTCCTTGGAATTAGGGATTTGCTTCCACATACTCCAAACGATTGACCCATAGATATGCTCCTTAGAAATCTGAAGTTTCGTAAGGGCATCTAAATGCTACCATATTAATTATAAGAAATATGTACGAAAATTGCTTGAATTTGGTTTTTTTGTTGTCGTGTGGCCTCCTCAGAGGCCGAGTGCAGGTCTTTCTATTCGACGCCCGTGGGCGACCTGCGCGTCGGGATGGAATGGATGAAGATGAAAGAAACTGGGCAGGGATGTGGAAGGAATCGGCCGTGGCCTATCAGAAGGTACCGTCCCAGCATTTGCCTGGTGTTGAAAATGGGAAACCACGGAAAACCATTTCAAGGACGGCCGACGGTGGGGCTCGAACCCACGCGTCTACCGAGTCAGCAGAGAGCTTGGTCCCATGACCTAACGCTGCGCTTTAGCCAGCTGAGCCACTGCTGTCGGTAATTTGGAAATAATACGTGCAGTTAAAATTAGGCGGAGAGATCTAACCCTTCGACTTGATTCCATATTAATTATATGAAATATGAATGAAAATGCTTGGATTTGGAAATAAGTGCAGTTAAAATTAGGCAGAGAGGTCTAATCCTTCGACTTGATTTAACACCACCGGTTAAAACAATCATTTTCTTTTAAGAGGCAACATTTTCCTATTCGCTTGGCCCTTAAAGTTTCAATAGTGCCAAAAAATAATTGTACAAAGAACGCATATAATAAAATTCTTCAGTAAATATTTTCTTATTGGCCGTCATGTATTGACGGGTTTCAACTAGTTAATATTATTATTATTATTATTATTATCATTATTATTATTATTATTATAGGATAAATATTGAACTATTAGATTTCTAATAATCACGAATAGAGTGGCCTCCATTGCGTAGTAGTCAGCGTGATTAGCAGCCACACCAGACTTCCTGGGTTCGATTCCCGGCTCTACCACGAAATTTGAAAAGTGGTATGAGGACTGGGACGGGGTCTACTCAGCCTCAGATAGTCCAAATGAGTAGAGGGAGTTTGATTCCCACCTCAGCCATCCTCAAAGTGATTTTCCGTGGTTTCCCACTTCACCTTCGGGCAAATGCCGGGATGTTACCTACCGTACGGCCACGGCCGCCTCCTTCCCTATTCCTTGCCTATCCCTCCCGATCTTCCCCTCCCTTCACATCCCTCAAGAGGACCCTGTTCGCTTTGCAGGTGAGGCCGCCTGGGCGAGGTGCTGATCCCACCTCCCCAGTTGTTTCCCCCAGATAAGATATTTCAAGCTCCAGGACACTGCCCGTAGAGGCGATAATGATGGGATCCCTCGCTGAGTCCGTGGGAAAACCTAACCAAAGGGTAAAATCGATTTAAAAAAAATTATAACGAATAGTATCCATCCATGGGTTTGAACAGTATTTAGGGAAAATAACCATTTAAATGAGACAAGAAAATAACTTTCCCTATCGTCTTCGTAGATAATGTGAACAACACCAAGTTAAAATCTTGCTGTACGAGGTAGGGAGGGTATAATAAAATAGTTAAAAGGAATTTTAAAAATCTGCCGTTGGATAGTCTTGAACCCGGGATCTTCGAAAGAGCGAGCGGGCGCAATAACACTTGCACACATTTCCAACACACTCTGTAGGTTTTTGTTGCGCTTCTTATTAACGCGTATGGTAAAATATTCAATTATTACAGTTAGATCTTAAATATTGATTGGAATGCATTCATTCAGTACCTGGCATGTTTTCTAATTTACTTAAAGCAAGTTTCGCGACCGCTTTCGTTAATAAGGCGAAAGAACTGCAAATAATGCCCTCAAACGACAGCCCTTCGGTTTTATTTCATACAACATAGCGTGCGACACACTTCGGTCATACAAGCAGGTGTACTGACGAAGAGAACAGAATCATACAGGATTTTGTACTAGCGATCACAGCAGCTTCCTTGCCAGCGAGTGTCATGTGATCCGTGCCTAAAGATATGCTAAGACTTTTTATTAAAATTTAATAATAAAACAAGATGTTCGGTAAAGAACGTATAGCCTACTTTCTCCTAAATGCATGTGTTTTGCTATAACGCTTTGTCCTTTTCATGGAGTATAATTGAATGTTGGTTGTAGTAGCTTCTTGAAATATGACGTGCTATATGGATATTACACATGAATATGATGTGCCCCTTGCTCTGTAAAAAATTTCATTCAATTCGGTTTCACCGAATATGGGGAATCGATTTGCACACATACATGGCCGCTATCTGCAAACTATTGGGGTGATGATCCTGTAGTTCAGTCAAAAGATGCTTCCTACAAAAAGGAATGTTGTTGAAAAATTTGGTAGAGTTCAGATTATTAAATTGGTCGTAATTTGAATCAAGCTTTTAACATTAGAATAGCCGCCATTACGTTTTCGTCAAGATGGCGTCGATATAAAACATGACACTGGAGTGCCCTTTGATAGTGCTACCTCTGTACCAAATTTCGTTCAATTCGGTTTCACCGTGTTTGTATTGATAGGGGGAATCGATTAGCACACATACATGGCCACCATCGTCAAACTATTACTTTGTAGTTTAGTCAAAAGACGCTCGCCATATAAATATATGTTTTTTGCAAAATTTGGTAGGGATCGGATGATTAGGTTATTCGTAATTTGATTTAAGCTTTGAACATTTGGGTGGCCGCCATTACGTTTCCGTCAAGATGGCGGCGATATAAAACATGACACTGAGGTGGCCTTTGCTAGTGCTACTTCTGTACCAAACTTCGTTCCATTCGGTTTCACCGTGTTTGAAAAGATAGAGGGAATCGATTTGCACACATACATGGCCGCTATCCGCACATTATTGGCCTGATGACCTTGTAGTGTGGTCAAAAGATTCTCTATACATAAAAGTATGCTGTTGCAAAATTTGGTAGAGATCGGATTATTAAATTGGTCGTAATTTGATTCAAGCTTTTAACATTAGGATGGCCGCCATTTCGTTTTCGTCAAGATGGCGGCGAAATAAAACATGACACTGGAGTGCCCTTTGATAGTGCTACCTCTGTACCAAATTTCGTTCAATTCGGTTTCATCATGTTCGAATTGATAGGGGGGGGGGGCAACATTCAGAGTACACACAGACACACAGTCACACACAGCCAGACACACAATTTTTGGCCCTGTGTGGATCTCATAAGTCTACTTTCATTTTTTGCAAAAATCGAAAGTATGCTAATAATACCATGGGAATTTCTACGTATACTTTGATGCAAGCACTGGCTATCAGAATATCCTTCGATATGTTGTTTTGTTTCATTTGAGGGGCTAGAACATCGCGGTCATTTAGCCCCGTTTACTTGGTTGTGTGTGTAGAATTTGTCTGATAACCTGAGTTATTGCGGGCTTGTAATGATGTGTGTATTTGCAATTAAGGATTGGGAAGGAGGCGGCCGTGGCCTTAAGATAGAATCCGTCCCGGAATTTGGCCGGAGTAGAAGTGGGAAACCACGGAAAACCATTTCCAGGTTGGCTGAGGTGGGAATCGAACCCACTTCTCATATTTGCTTCACGAGGCTACGTGTACCCATTTTCAGCCCTCAGACAAGTATTACATTTCTTGGCAGAGCTGGGAATCGAACCCGGACCTCCAGAGCAACACTTCGATATGTTATGTTAATATTCATGCCAGTTTTTTAATTTTCTGCCATTACAGGTCACGTGGCATAACGTACCAATTCGATTGTATTCTCTTTATAAATCATCAAAATTCAACGTACTCTTCACAAAAATACGTCGTAAGGAAATAAATGTGGCAATGTAGTTACATCCAGACTAAAATAGAATGAGGGCTTTCGTTCAAAAAAGTATGCCTACTGCTGGATTCGAAGCAGCATTCTTCCCCGTTCGCGCCCACCATGTACGGTCAGGCTTTAACCCTCTTTTTTTTTATTAGCTCTCTACAGAATTACAGAATTTTCAGATATGATAAATACCAAACTATTACATCACAAGAAAATCCAGATAGTGTCCATATTTATCGTACAATTGTCCACTTTCACTAAGCTTCCAACGCTCTTTCTGCAGGTGATGCATGAGATCCAGGAACGAGAAATGTTGATCATTGTCCATCACGAAGTGTACATATTGGCCCAATATCCACACAATGGCAGTCTGTTTAATTTGGGGGAAGGCGGTCACCGACAATCGAATCAACTTCCTGTCATCAAGGTCACCCGTGGGCACATTTAATAGTTGACATACTTTTCCCTTACACCACAGCCACGTGGAGGCAACTCGCGTGCATGATGTGAAGCGGTGTATCGCCGTATCAGTTTGACCACATATAGTACACCATGGGTAAGCTTCAAGACGGATGGTATATCGCCGTAGAGCCGTTGGGATGAGATCGTTGAGGAAGATAAAAACCTGGGAGTGTACAGCAGAAGAAATGGTCATAGCCCCAAAATTCTTCCAAACAGTGGGCCAATGGACGTAGAGGGTGGTGGCCTCGATTCGCGGTTTGGAGTGTACCACTTGCCGCAACATGTTATAAATACTTTTCGTCGTTGGAACAGTCCCTGAAGGCATTTGGCGAACAGTTTCCAGAAGGTGCTGTTGATGGTCCCTAAATATCTTCGGCAAAGCTCTATCACAACCACGGGCTGTGTTTCGAATATCTTTGTATAGCGCTTTCGTAAAAGTGTCAAGTTGGGAAAGGATGGTGATATCGTTCTTGCAGAGGAGTGCACGGCATTTCATGCCATGAGCTGTTAGCCCTAGCCCGCCTTGCCGGGATGGGAGATACAACTGTTCCCGTTGTACTCGAAACAGATATCCTTGCCATATAAACCAACCTGTATATTTTGACAATTGGCTCTCAAACATTTTGGGAAGTGGGAAAAGTTGTGTGACATACCATATTTTAGAGAGCGCAAACACGTTGAGGACCATGACCCGTTGCACTATATTGAGGTTTCTTTGACCAAATTGGATCAGCACTCCCCTAAATTTGGCAATGACCTAGTCCAGTTTGCTTGCACTGTGTCCAGAAGCGATTGCTTCCAGGTAATGCCAAGAATTTTCACCGCATTTACTATCCGGAACCAGGGCTGCTGGGTAATCACTGAGTTAGTATTGAGCGGAAGGAAAGCAGTTTTCTGGGGGTTCGATTGTGCTCCAGAGGCGATATGGTAGAGCTGAAGGACGCTATCGATGTGGGAGATGTCTTCATTATTGCGGATCAATATTGATACGTCATCAGCATAGACGCACATGCCAAAAACATGTGTGGACAGTTTTTAACCCTGTAGCTTCACCTGGGTAGTCCGAATGAACGGTTCAAGGCCAATGACAAAAAGTAGCATGGAAAGGGGACATCCTTGCCTAACTGATCGTTGTATTGGAATCAGAGGGGAAAGAAAACCGTTGACGAGAACTCGAGACGTAGCATTACAATTTATCATACGAATGTAGTCAATAAGGATTGCAGGAAATTCAAAGTGCTGCAAGACCATGTACAAGTATTCATGACTGATGCGGTCGAAAGCTTTATCAAGATCTATGGTGAGAAAACTCATTGGCTCAGTGGGGAGCATTTCGGCTTTTAGGTGTAGGTCCCGTAGTATCGCTAAGTTTGTTAACAGAGTTCTTCCAGGAATACTGCAACATTGTTCATCACCAATGACATCGAGTAGAACATTCTTCAATCGGCATGCAAGTACTTTGGTAAGGACTTTATAATCACTGCAGAGCAGAGTAACTGGTCGAAAGTCACCAACTGCCATGGGAGAGGATGTTTTTGGCATGAGGACTATGGTACCCTCGTGATGTGATTGACAAAGAGCACGACGTTGGAGAATGGTACGCAAGACGTGAAAAATTTATTTGCCAATGAGAGGCCAGAAGTGTTTATACAGTTCATATGGCAGTCCATCAATGCCAGGTGAGCGGTTATTTGGGAGGTGCTTAACCACAGAGTGAATCTCTTCATCCGTAATATCCGCGCTGAGCAGAGTTTTGTTGTCCGGAGATAGTTGGGTACTGCAAGATGAAAGCAATAGGGTCACCTGCTGTGGATCAATTGGAGCCTTAGCGTAGAACCGTTGATAAAATAATGATATTTCACTACGTATAGCGTCAGGGGAGGTGACGACACTTCCAGTACTGATGCGGAGGCGGTGGATATATTTACGTTGCCGCTCACGTTGTCCTTTGGCGATATGGTATGCACTTGCACTTTCATCCGGGAGCACTGTACGATCTTTTAAAGCCACGTTTATATGAGCGAGCGTTCGTTGCTGTAGAGACAGGAGCTTGGTTTTAACTTCCCGAATCTGGTCATACATACGCTCCTCAGCATCAGATCTTTGCTGGAGCTGGCTAAGAACTCGATAGTAAAATTCAACTGTATCCCGTCTTTCCCGACCTCTTTGGTAGGATATGTTCTTAAAGACGCGGCGGATCCCTGGTTTAACTAAAATATCCCACCAGTCTGCACAGTCGCGAAAGTTGCATTTTTGTTGGACCCATCGAGTCCAGTGTTGTCTGAAAATATCTTGGCATTCCTCCTCCAGTAACAGCGAGCAATTCAATTTCCAATAACCTCTTCCTATGTGAAATATGGGATGGGGGAAAGAGATTGTACATACGACTGCATGATGGTTAGTGAAACTGGCAAGTATCACTTCATATCGTCTAGGCTGGATAAGTTCCTGGGAAAAGTAGATGCGGTCAATTCGTGATGAGGAATTGTGACTTATACAGGTGTAATGGGGCAGGGGCACCCTTAAACTATCCACAGCATCAATGAGGTGTAGGGAGGTAAGGAGGGTCTTGAGAGCCGGGTTGACACCTTGGTATGGACTAGTGGAATCCTCTGGGCGTTGAATACAATTGAAATCCCCTGCAAGAATAAGTTTTTCCTTAACGTCGTGCAGATGAGGCAGTATACTCTGTTGAAAGAACATTTTCCGTTCCACACGTTTATTGGACCCGGATGGGGCATATACATTCATCAGGGTGGTATTGTTTATGTGTCCAGATATTATGCGTCCTGATGGATGACATAGCACACCATCGAGTGGGATATCATGTCTTATGAGGAATCCGGTCCCTCTATTAGGAGTACCGGTATTGATGTATTGTTTGTAGAAGGCAGATATGGGAAGACAGGGTATAGCAACTTCTTGAATGAAAGCAATGTCAATGTCTGCATCTCGAAGGAATCTCTCCAACAGTTGAAATTTCAGGGGGCATTCTATTACATTGATATTCACAGTGGCGACAGTGAGAAATTGCGCCATTAAGAGAAGTATAAAAGCTGCCCTAGACATACTGGAAGGTGGACTCGAGAAAAAAAAAGACACGGGTGAGAAATATACTGTTGCACTATGTCAAATTAGGGTGAGATAGTTCCTTATGACTGCCATTCATAGGCCGGATGTCAGCGTTTGAGATCGTTCGTGGGTCCCTAGGTGACGTAGAATGAAGATTTTGTTTCTTTTTCACAGCTGCGGGAACGTTTGTAGAACCAGTTTGATTCTTCGGGGCTGGTACAGCAATCGAGGCATTTGTTTTAATCTTCTTAGATACGTTCTCAGATCCCCTATCAACCTGCTTAAGTGAGTCGACAGGTACCAGAGAAGGTGGGGGCAGTGAAGACAAAATGTATGTGGCAGCCTGTAGTGACGGCAGAGTTGGCTCTAAGGCTGCCATACAGGTGGCTGATAGCACAGGGGCACTCTGTAGCTCGCTGATCTGGTCAGTGCAAGGTACGTGTTCTGCGTCATGTGTGTCAGAGGCCACTTCTGCTGGTGTCCCAGCTGACTGATCAATAAGCATGTTTTCATGTGACGTTTGCTGTGTCAAAACATCCGAGTATTCGACACGTCGTTGTTGTGTAGGAGTTATACCGAGAGGAATCATTTTCTTTGGGCAGTTGATACGTAGATGTGTGTTAGCATTGCAAATTAAACAGGTCTGTTTCTGTCCATTATAAGATATGTAGCCAGAATGGCCACCAAAAGTCTCAGTGGAGGGGATATCTTGTTTGATTTCCATAGTGACTGCACGTATTCCATTATACACCGGGAACAGATAAGCAGAAGACCATTGTTCTTTCCTGACGTCACTCACAGTGCCATTTTTCGACAGGATGGATTTGAAAATTTCAGGGGGAACTTCGATTGGGACATTAAATATACGCACTGTGGTAAAATTTGAATCCGCTGTGGAGAGCTTAACATTAGTTACCTCGCCTGAGTCATACTGAAATTTAATAGGAGCTTCAAAAGTATTTAGCAATTTCTGATAAGTAGATATGCTGATTACCTTGATGCACATGGTTCTTTCTTGCGCATTTAACTGGATGGCTTCTACTTGGTCGACAGTCAACCTGAGGGTATCGCTAATCCAGCGGTGAATTTCTCCTGGTGTGGGGCGAGAACTCTGCCTGTCCCTTTGACAGCGTACGGTGTTTTTCCTCTGGTATCCGGACATGATTTTCAGCGTGGTTTTCTGGGTTTCTGGATTTGTTGTCCTATCTGGAACACTACTTGAAAAAGTATTGTCCGAATGACACATGGAAGGTCAGTACACCCGTGGAACTATCGGAAGGACCGGTATTAGGAAACGTACACTCTTCCAATGCGATCACACAGCTCGCACACACGCACCTCTCTCGGCCAGGACTAGTGACCAACTGCCTCTCAGCCACCAACACATGGTAGATACCGCACGCTAAACGTGCTGTAGTTACTGTAGCCGTCCCACCTCAAACGTTTAAGTCCATCTCAAAGTCTTCAATCACGGTTTATGGTGTTGATTTAGCTTTCTACTATTACAGATCACGTGGCGTAAGCTATTAATTCAATCGTATTACGTGTATGTGTGTTATTTCAAGGAGCAGTAAGTCATATGTTAGTAGAATGGGCCATAGTATTTGGCGGGGAAAAGTTTAAGGTAGGTTTTTCTTTGATAGATCCATGACTCAATTACATTGCTGTCACACAGTCAGAGCGCAGAGCAATATCGACCATCGGGAGAAATGCGATGTTATTTGGGTTTCATAAAACTAAATAATAAGGGGCGGGTGGACCACACTGTATATTATATATTCTAAAATAAATATTCATAAGTTAAATATCTGTCGATATTCTGTCGGTTGAATTCCTCTTCTTGGGAATTGTGTGGGCTCAGCATTTGATCTCTCCCCAATAACGAATCCCAAAGCTTTGAAACATTGTTTATCCTGAACAGATAGCGCACAGGTACTATGTTGGATCATTTCGTTATTTTGGTCAAATAACCCAAAATAAGCTGTTACAAACGCTTTAAAATTAAAATGTATCGTATATCAACTAGTTATTTTTCAAATTCTATGCCTATGGAATGTCAACGGAAGGCAAATCAATTGAGTCCCAAATGGAACAGTTATGACATCTGGCGGAAAAGTTTCACGTGAGAAATCCATTTACTCAGAGAGCTGCATTAAACGTTCCGTGGAACTAACGTCATAGGCCTGCTTACTCCATGACGTTCTGGTGTGTTTCTGTCATCAACAGCATGCACTAATATTGTCGGCGAAATCTTATGAATGTGTAGAAATTAGAGTTGCGGATATTAAGGTACAGTGCTATTTCCTTTGAAATATTGCCCAGTTTGTTTATGCATTGTAACTAGAATGATAGATCCAATATAGGCTACATTGTCAACTTTCAAATCATGTAATTCATGTCCGACATGTTGGATTTTGAGTGCATGTCAGAATCTATCCTTACATAATTGGTCAGTGAATGAAAATATTGAGCTCTCATTGGTTGAAAAAACTGTGTTATAATGAAAAGTAGTACTTTAATGACCCCCAATATAATACAGTTTTCTGACATATAATATTTACATATCGACATCGTCGAACATTAACATTTCTATTTGGCACAAACTAACTCAATATTGAAAAGCGGACGTGTTAAAATATAACATATGTAAGGAGAAATTACAATCATCTAAAACTTACAACTTAGTATGTTGAAAAGTTACAAAACAAAAGGGGGATATTTCATCTAGAAAAGCATTTTAGTGAGAAGTTTGAATCAAAGATTTTCCCGGTTTTTAGAACATGTCATTACCATAGGATTCTTTTTCTTCCAATTGAAGTACTGTACTAGCATTCATTTACAGTAGCTGTTGTTCCGTGTTTCTTTGCCCTTGCTTCTAACGCAGCCTCTTTTTTTAAAGTTATTTCTTGTATTTATCGTCTAATAGAAATAAAAATAAAAATGTGCTTTGGTGAGTTTTCAAACAGGACGCACGTTTGTGGTAAAGTACAAGGAAAGTAGCCTCAGAAATGAGATATGAAATTAATGTACCGTTATAAAGCCAAAGGTCCGAACATAAATATGGCGCAAAAGTAAAATTTTGGAAGAATTATTGATTTTTGGGTATTCGGAGCCCCTTAAGTTTCTCTCTCCAAGACAATAGTTCTTCAGTCACGTACATTTACATCACTTGGACTATTGGTGCAGCAGAAAAGAGGAGAATTGAAGCGTTTGAAATGTGGTGTTACAGGAGAATGATGAAGATCAGATGGGTAGATAGGGTTACAAACGAAGAGGTATTAAGACTAGTGGGAGAGGAGAGATGTTTCTGGCGACTGCTAATGAAGAGAAGAGATAGGTTGGTAGGACACATATTAAGACGGCCAGGAATAGCAAGCTTAGTTATGGAAGGAAGGGTCGAGGACAAGAACTGTAGGGGTAGACCGAGATTAGAATATGTCAAACAGATTGTTTCGGATGTAGGGTGTTGTAGCTACTGTATGTAGAGATGAAACCATTAGCTCAGGACAGGGAGCTGTGGATTGCTGCATCAAGCCAGTCAAACGACTGAAGACTCAAACAACAACAACGGTACATCTGTAGTCAAGAGAACGGAAACCAACACAAAACCCTCGTACTAGATGGGCGGGACTAAGCGGTAGGATCATGAGGTTGAAAGATCGCCACCTAGGTAAGCTTTGACCGTCACCTTTACTTACAACTGGCTATCCAATGGATGTTTGAAAGAAGATGAAACACTAGCGCAATATATCACCGTCATAAGGCGACGGAGAGACCCCGGGCTATATCTGCTATCACTGGGAGAAAAGATCAATATAATAAGACTTCTGAGGAGTTGCCCACCAAAAGGAACTGTCTAGATGAGGGTGAAAGGCACTCACAGAGAAAAGCAAGAGTGATGAAGGAAGCCCGAGCACGTTGATTAAACTAGCAGGAAAAGTGGTAACCCCAAGAGAAATAAGGTTATTGCAATGCCGAAGGTATAATCTCTACAAAAATATGATTATTTTTATAACTATTTTTCAGAAACTTTTCTGATAATCCGTAAATATTTTGCATGATTCTTATCCAGGAGGGACTAATCACCTTGGTTAACAGTGGCTAACTTATTATCTTCTCCCTACAACTATCTGACAGGATAGTAAACTATGGAATAAACGATATCCAGGATTCTCATAGATTTTATTGTTGCTTCATTTAATTCTGTGAGGCATCTTTGTTTATTTTCCCGAGTATATTTCTGACCATTGTTATTGCAGTGCCTACAATAGAGTGTAGAACTATAACCATTTGGGTCCACTATCCTACTGTGTATCTAGAATACCAAAAAGTACACAAAGCCTTAAACAGTGATGGGATCTTAGAAATTACAGCTACCCAGTCAACGTGGAGAGTGACTTACGTACCCAGTAACAATGGTGTGTAAGGAACGGTTTGTCTATCAAATATTTTATGCGCATCAGGAGAAGTCAGCTTGACACGCCGCGACGGGGAGCGGGAGATTCGGCTGTACGCATGCGTGGTCTGTCTTTTCCTGACCTAAAGTCTGTTCGCCAAGAGTCGAGATAGTGGAAGTAAACACAGTTGTACACGTGATTTCAGGGTTGCCCGCAAGGGGTGCATAGAGCTGTGTCTGTTGAACGTACGCCAACTTCAGTTCTGTGTATAGCCTACATGTGAAGCCGGCTGACTTATCGGTTACATGCCACAGCACAGTTTATTTATTGTTCATTTATGTATAGGCTATATTGAACCCGATGTCACATTTGCCATGTGACCTCTTTGGCTCATGTAGAGTTCACCATCCATGGAGGAGGCCGATTGAGCGCTCATGTCACTTATATGAGATGCCGCGCCGAGAGTGTATTATATTTTGATGTTTTGGTAAAACACTTGATTTTTAACCGATGTTGTAAATATTTTCAATGCACAGAAGAAGAATATGATTTATTAAAAATAAGAGACATGATTATGAATGATCCCTAGTGAATGCCATAGATATTTACATAGTCGCACACTTGACTATTGACTAGAGGGTCCATCCGGCATCTTGATGAAACAGTCGTTCTCCTATCGCAAGCATGATAGCTTGACGTGTAACCTTTGACAGGCATGGTCCTGAACAACGTCAAAACGTGCTCGACATAATCGAGGAATATCAGTATCATTCAACTCAATCTGATACATAAGGATACGCGTTTGCGTGCAGTGTAACTGCTGAGTGCATTTAAAACCATCAGAAATAGTAAATTCTGAATATTTGTGAAATTTCAAGTACTATCTAATACAGGCATTGAGCAAACTGCCAAACCACGTTTTCATAAGTGCAGCGAAATTTATAGAACAGTGCAGAACAGTGAAGGACAGTTTACGTGTGAATTTAAAGTAAACCAGTTTTAGTGTGTACTGTAGCACAAGCTACAAGATTTAAATTCTGTGAGCGGAAAACCAATGGCCTTTATAACTTGCTAACCGCTTCACCAGTGCAAATTCAGTGCAATTGCTATTTGAGGCGTAATAGTAAATTCAGTGCAACCAAATCTCACGGCATTATTAACGCACATTTATTGTACAGAAGAAATGCCAATTATTCATTCAACTATAACTGTAGAGATGGAGTAACAAACCCCATAGGATGGCGGGGTTTAGCGATGGTTGGATCACACTACAAATGGTTTAGCGATGGTTGGATCGCATCACCAATGGTCTAGCGACGACCGTATCGCACTACAAATGGATTAGCGATGGCTGGATCGCACTATAAAGCAAGCACGTGGACTACAGGTATTCCATCTACATGCCTAACTTGCTACTTAAACGATGCAAGAAAATATGAAGAGCACACGTGAGTCTGGCGGATTGCCGAACATATTTTTATGTACGATCCTGTTTTTGGGGATTAAATTAGTTATGACCTTACGACGCACATTCCTAGGTAGGCTTTATTGATAACATGTACTCTTAATGGTGGAGGAACCACAAAATATCGTATCATATGCACTTGCCGAGGATAAATGCATTTGCCAACAGTTTTTGTAGATAACGTTTTTATATAACTTCGACAGAGCATCGAACCAACACACTTTAGCGTGTAGGAATTGTGACACAGTCTTGTCTCAATAGTTGTACTTTATTTGAGCAGTGAAACTCAACGACTAGCTGTTGGCCGTGAAAGAAGCCAATGTCACACTTTATTTTGTTTATTTTTGACCTTGTAAACGCGATGACAGCGCACTCTTTTCTTTATTAAATTACATAGAATGCAGTGGGCCCAGTAAATACCGAACATTACTACCTGAAAACCCGTTTATGCAGTGTGGAGAAGTGAAGCAAATAACTGTATTAATTTGACAAGCAGATGACTGCCAAATCAACTATTAATTGTAACATTATAAGATGAGCTGAGCAAGCTACCTTGGGTTCGAAAGAACTGTTCGACTGTAATCAAAAGACCCTGGTTTATAATACTACATTTCCAGACATTAGGCGTCTGATATATAAGTAAATGAAACACCTTTATGTAAATTCAGAGTATGCAGCTGTTGTGACAGCACTATTAAACCTTTTCCTCAAGCTTGGATTGTATAGATTTAAACAGAACTATGCTATGTTAAAACGCACTACAGAGGTAGGATATGATTACCCTTAGAAGCAAGTACAAGTTTTAGTACTTTATGGGCTGGTAACGTGTACGACTTTTGTTACGTCATTACAGCGGATGACCAATGGATCAGTGGTATTGATCAGCACACAGATGTGTGATTTGAGGTTGTGGAATTGATTTTTCTTCCAAATATGTGTTTGTATAGGATGTTTGGTACACCAATTGTTTACACTACATGAGTTTAACGTGGTCATTAAAAAAATACAATGGAACTGATAGGACTCCACTAATCTGATAAATATAAACGTAATAATCAAATGTCAGGATGTTCAACTAAAACTGAGTATAAACCAAAAGCTAGGAACTCTAATAAAATTTAACCAAACCTATAAACTTAAATGAACCTTGATGACCATAACTTAGATTTGGTTCTTCGATTCTTTTTAAATACAAATATAGCTTCCCCTATTGAGCGACGACAGTCAGTAGTTACGTGTCTAAATGCGGTAACTAACTGATAATGCGATGTTAGACATGTTTTACTCATGCTATCGCCGACGTAACTTTTCTCTCCCAACACAAACATGACCCAAGTTCACAAACAGTGGATTTTCGAGGTAGGAAGGTAACTGCAGTGGCGCCCATTGCGCACATAATTTAAGAGTGTTAACATGTTATACATTTGTGTTGTAATTAGGCTAGATTTTTCATACTTTCTGTTAGGATGAGAATGTGCATAGCTTTAGCTTGGAAATAAATTTTGGATGAAACGCTTCTCGTTTACATCGTTGCTATTATTATTAACGTACGATAGGCATTAGATTAAATGATTTTAAGGTTAAATGTTGGAGATGACACCATCATAGCGTAGCCTTAAACTTATTGTGCTTTAATGTAACTAATATCTTGCATTGTAAACAAGTAAATAACTTACCTTGCTGTAGAATCATTCTTGTACTAATACTATTATTGAATCTCCGAAGTAATTGGATAGGGAAAATCTACGTGCCATTCTCTTAGATTGCATTCTTTGTCATTTTCCATTTTTGCGTAGGACTTCGAGAGGCTTCGCCGTTTTTACCTCTCGGAAGTAGTTAGGGGTCTGCCACCTTTTTGTATAAACTGAGTGTGATTTAAATGTAAGCCTTGCCTTTTATTGTATTTGTTGAGTTTTTATTCCTCTGGACTGGTAGTTCTTCCTCTCATTACACCCGATACCCCCCGAGTACAGTTTCTTGAGTGCTTTCCCAGTCCAAGAATGCATTTCTTCCCGACCTATATGTCTTCCTGGGAGATGGGTGTTTCGGAAGGGTAATTTAAGGTCGATGGCTCCCTGGAATCCTCGTCAATCGGGCACAATATTTAACGAGACAAACTAACCCTACTAAACATGGTAGCAATTGTCATATCCGCAGTAAGTAATATTGTGCAAACTACGTATCATGTCATGATTTAGAGTAAAAGTAACAAAACAAACTATAATCATTTCGAGTAATAATAACAAAACAATTTTAAACATATCAATATTTCTAAGTTTATGCCGTGTCTTGTGACGGGTTTGACCAGTAAGATTTATAAGGCAAACTTAGTAAACTAAAGGGAGGGTCGGTAGAATACACCACAGTAGTCTGTGAATTTAAGTTCCACATAATGGCAGAAAACGACCTAAAAGTTGTAAAATATTTGCAAATAGAAGCAATGAAGTAACAAAAAATAAATCTATAAACAATAAGAAAGCATCACGTGCAAAATGGAAACAATCATATCCTGGTAAACCGTCGTAAGGATACAAATACTCACATGTAATAAGCGACGCGGAGACTAAAAAATTAGACTCAAAATCACGCTCGTGCTCGACCCCACAATCCACCTTAATATATAATACAGTTCATGTAGGGATATAAAATGTGTACTCACTCATACTGTAAAATAACGAATCCTCGCCAATGCTGTAAGTCCCCATCCTGGTGACGACGCCCTTAAATAAAATTATAAAGCTTGTGTGGCATGGAAATTCAGTATTTGTGCCAAAGGGCCTAAATGAAGGGAATGAAGAGGGCTGTCCGAATTTTCAAGTAGATTGTGTTACTCGTCTTGTTCCAAATGGTATGTATGTAAAATTCAGTTCAGCTCGGTGAAACGGTGTAGATTTGAGTCCAGTAAAATGGTGTAGATTTGTGCCAAGGGCCTAAATAAAATGAATTGAGAGGGCTATCTAAAATTATTGTTGCCAAAAACCTTCCTTGGGGTGTTCACTACAACCGTACAAAATTTCAATGCAATCGGTTAAACGGCGTCGGAGTCCATTAGCCTTGGACAGATAAACATTTCCATTTTGATATATAAGATTAATGAATAAATTCTTAACTGCTTATGACAGGCAACAATATACAGTGCAGCAAGTCTTGTCTTTTCTAGGGCTACGGCGCGGCGTGTCTAATGATCTCGGAGCTTCTTGGCTACCCCTGTCAGGCAGAACCGATGACGTGAACTGGCCGTGTTTCTCTGTCCGGGTAGCCAGGGGCACTGTCTCGACTTGGCGAATAGACTTTAAATATATCGACAGTCAGTTACTTGTTGTGCTTGTTGTTCATCCAGCTTTAAATATATAGTCTGTTACTGAAGGCCCCTTTCCACTTTTTCAATTTTCAGGGTACAGAGTACAAATAAAGAAAAAAAAAAAGAAGGAAGCGTGAATGAGTGAAGCTGGTAGTGATCGACTTGATGCTTTTTGAATGAGCGGTATACAGTACGCAGGAAGGCACCTGCCGTACAAACCCAGATGACTTCTCTTGGAACGCAGACAATAGATACTTTAAACATTATCGTTTAGCATAGGTGATATCAAAATATCCCGATTTTCCCTTACCGACTACATGGTTAATGTAGGCTACAGCACTGGGACAGCCTACCAAAAAAGCAGATGACTTTGATATTCCGATCCTTAAAAAGAAAATCATCGTCATCACTGCGTGCCAATCCAGCAGTGCTAGATTTAACGATCCGCCTGCACAGTGAGGATGAGGAGGGAGGATGGGCAATTTGGCGATTTAAGATGACCAGTAAATACAAAGTTGCTGTTCTTATTTATTTTATTTATTTATCTATTTATTTATTTATTTATTTTTAACTTATTGGAGCCTCCGTGGCTTAAGTGGCAGCACGCCGGCCTCTCACCACTGGGTCCGTGGTTCAAATCCCGGTCACTCCATGTGAGATTTGTGCAGGACAAAGCGGAGGCAGACAGGTTTTTCCCCGGGTACTCCAGTTTTCCCTGTCACAATTTCATTCCAGCAACACTCTCCACTATAATTTCATTTCATCTGTAATTCATTTAATCATTGTCCCAAGGGAGTGCGTCAGGCTTCGGCAGCCGGCACAGTTAATATCCTCGCCGCTAGATGGGGGCTTCATTCATTCCATTCCCTGACCCGGTCGTTCGACTGGAAGCAGGCTGTGGATTTTCATTTTTTTCTTTTTTTCATTTATGTTTACCTTGTTAATATGGCAATGTAAAGCTACGCAGCTTTTTTCACTGTAAATTACTAGCACTAGTAATGCTTGAAAAAAACATACTATAATAATAATAACCCCTGGCACTAAAGCCCATGAGGGGCCTAGGCCTACCAAGCGACCGCTGCCCAGCCAATTTGCCTGCAGATATTGGGGGAAAGAAACATACAGTACTGTGAAATAGCATTACAGTACAAACAGAAACGATTGAACCAGTAGACTAATCTTGGGATTTTAAGGTCAACATTCAATCAACTTTCTGTTTTCCCCCACAAGTAATAACTGTATCTTCCTCTGGGATTTGGAGAAAGAGGGCGACTGCAACTGAATTAACTCAGGACTGATTCTACTTTACGATCTGATATGGTCTTAATAAATAAATACGTGGATTTGATTGACACTCAAAGATCGTTTTATTTCTGCTTCATTGAGCCTTTTCGTCCTGATTAACCTGGGGTACGGTAGAGATCAGGTTTACCTAATTAGTTGACCTATTTGCATACTGACCCAAGACGTAATGGGTGGTTAACCTGATGGCGTGCAATAATGCAAAATAATATTTTGTTAAGAATGAATTAATATTTCAAGAAAATAAGCTCAGATAAAATTTAGACGAATGGCGAGTGAATAAGGCTACAAGCTATGTGTCTCAAGAGGCTCACAACTAGTGGGACGTAGGTTGGCGACCATGGGACTCCCGCTGAGTCCGGCATTGCTTCCACTTACTTGTATCGGGCTCTTCTCTAGCATCTTTCCTGCGACTTCCCTTGGACAACTCTTATTCTCGAACCGACCGCGGTGGTATTAGGGTTTCGGAGGCCTAGCGTGCCTACCATTTCCCTTTTAATCGGTCCTTGTCTCATCTTTCCTTATACCTTCATTATTCGAAGGATCGACCTCTTCATTTCATTGTATATCCGCCTTCTGCACAAGCCCCTAAAAGAGGCAGGGCTTATGCAGCCCCATCAAGCATGATGCACCCTACTCTCTCAAGGGCTCATGGCTAGGGAGTTCGGGAGTTGGCGACCTCTAGGCATTTATTATATATGAATTGCAGCCAATGGCCATAGCTGAGTATTTTTGATTGAACGCTCGAGGGCTCCCAACAAGTTCAATTTCAAGTAGTTCCAACTTTGGCTACCAGATGATACTGTCACTAACACCTAGCGGCGAACGTTGTAACTTGATAGAGCGTTTCTAAATAGCCAAATGTAATCTACAGATTTTGCTACACACTACCAATTGCAGTGGTAGGTTCTTTTACGTGCCATAAGTCTATGACATGGACCCGCCAGCTTAACTTCCCCTCCGAAGGAAGGCATACTGAAGGATGTTAACGCTCTAAAAAATCTGACGACTTTGGAGCCCGCGATTTTGGGCATAGCAGTTGATTATGCTACCGATTATGCTACCGAAGCCGCTACCTCTAGACATATATGAGCTGGCTCTTTTTGCCATTTTTCCATTGCCTTTGGGGCGGACTCTCTCCGATTTCCCTTTCATTTCCGCCTTTCATGGCTCTACTTTCTTCTTCTCATTCTTAGAGGGTTGACATCATTTCATTTCCCTGCTGTTTCTTTCCATATTCTTGTTTTTTGTTTTGTTTTTAGTTTTGTCGTCTTACTCTTCTAGTACATTAAAAGGAACGAAGTTTGTAGTTTTTAGTGTCCGTTAATCCGGCGATCTTAAGCCACGGGATCTTCATTCTTACGTGGAATCCGTACCACAGGATGTGGTATTTTACTTCGAAAATCTCACACATGTATTGCATTGGTGAGAGGCGATCAACTTTACTACTGCACCATCACGCTCCCTTCTAGTGCATAATTAGATATAAATCAGCAGTTAGTTTTTGTTCTAGTTTTCATATCATCATTTTCACTTTCACCCAAACAATTAGGGGCCAACAACCTATATTAGGCCCCTTGAATCAACAATTATCATCATCACCATCATCATCATCATCATAAGTTATGTGCAATACACTTCATGCAAATGATGTCGAGTAATAACAGATCAGAATTGCATCTTGAAGTCCTTTCCTCAACTTGTACTTTTGCCGTCACGTTATAAACCATCCTGGAATATGGAAGAGGCTGTCACAACAATGTACTTAAGATTGTAGGATTGAAGCTCAAAAGGGGTTATATATTCATATAGCCTATATTCTTGTATAGCCATATAGGCGGTTCATTGAGCATTGAGGATTTCGTGCTATAAATAAAGACTCGTTAATATAATGTGCCACTTTCGATCTAATATAAATCGAAAACTATCCTTTTCCACACGAATCGTGTTGACCGACTCAAAAGCATATATTTCGTTTATCAAGGCTAATATTGAAAATTGGCTTCCAACACGATAATCTAATTCTGTAATTAAATCACAGTATTGGTTTTAGGAATGCAAGCTGGAGACAACGTCAGAGCAGAGAAGGAAGTGACTGGGCAAACGGCCCTTTTAACATGCACGCTCGTCTGAACGCGGTCACCGCTATACGCTATCTCATGCGAGAATGTAAATTAGGATGGCGCTATGTCAAAGCTTTTGAAGTTAGATCGCGTTAAAGGCAAAATTGGAACCGGTCATCCTTGCTGATCAAGACAAAGCCACTAATGAATAGCCTACTCATCAGGCAGTGTTAATTGCCGAAGAAAGCAGCATACATAAAGGTGACTCCAGAATGATAACGATGTTCTGTGTATAATTCATTCATTCATCAACTCATCATTCATACATCCATCCATTCATCCCCATATTCATTCATTCACCCATCCTTTAATTAATTCATCCATTGGCTCATTCATTCATTCATCCATCCGTCCATGCATCCATTCGCTCATTCATGCATCCACTCATTCATTCACTCAGCCATTCATTCATTCATCCATTCGCACATTCATTCATTCATCCATTCTTTCCTCCATCCATACATCCATTCATCCATCCATTCATTCATCCATTTGCCCATTCAATCATCAACTGATCATTCATACATGCATCCATTCATCCACTCATTCATTCATTCATTCATTCATTCATTCACTCATCCATTAATTCATTCATTCATTGGCTCATCCGTCCATTCATCCATTCGCTCAATCAATCATCCACTCATTCATTCATTCATTCATTCATTCATTCATCCATGCATTCATTCATTCATTCATCCATGCATTCATTCATTCATTCATTCATTCATTCATTCATTCATTCATTCATTCATTCATTCATTCATTCATTCATTGGTCAATGGATTGAACACATAGAGAGCACGATTAAACATAAAATCCACCCTCGTAAACAAATCACAACAAATTTAGCAAATATAGGCCTAAGTTAGAAAGTAAAAAGGACAGCTCCATTGGAGTTCAAATATTTGCAAGGCTAATCTAAATATGAAATTTTATAATGCACATGTACGATCGTTGCATGACACATATGTCCATCGGTAGGATTAAATTATTTTGAATGAATGCATGTCTTCTTTCCAGATATGGTTTTGGTTTGCCTCTTCGTGTTAGTTTCTATCACCAACATTTAATCTAATATGTTTTACCACCTTTCTAACAGTGAATATAAGCTGATATTACAAATTAAACTTACTGAGATTGTGCAAGAAAGTATTTGGCATTACAGTGAGTTATCAACATTTATTACATCAACTTAGCAAAAGAAAAATGATTTTGCGTGCGTTTGTTTTCCATGGGTGGCGGTATATGACATTTTCCAGACAGTACTACAAATAAGTCAAAGTTCCAAAAATAATTTCGCTCCCTCAGGTTATTTATCAGTAAGCAATTGTGCACTACCCAAAGGCGATAACTTGAAAATAAATGACCCTAGTAGGGGATATGAGTGGCGTTAATTCTCCCGTGGTTCAAGTTGCTCTTATAAAGAACACCCTGCAAGGAAGCGATACGCACGGAGGGTGATTCATGGGCTTCCACTGCTCGATACACTTCCTGCTCGTACATTCTTTTCCACGCAATAAAGTTCCGCAGCTGTGCCCAACAGAGATGGAGCTCCACGCAAACGGTGCTTAGTGTCAGTGAGTTGCATTCTACCCAGATGGTTAATAAAAATATTTTTCACTGGCACAATAGGGTGATCAAAAAGTCGCCTCCGTAGCGTAGCGGTCAACATGATTAGCTGCCGCCCTGGAAGTCCTGGGTTCGATTCCTGGCTCTGCCACGAAATTTGAAAAGTGGTACGAGGACTGGAACGGGGTCTACTCATCATCGGGTGGCTCAAATGAGTAGAGGGGGTTAGATTCCCACCTCAGCCATCTTCGAAGTAGTTTTCCGTGGTTTCCCACTTCGTCTTCGGACAAATGCTGGGATGTTACCTACCGTAAGGCCACGGCCGCCTCCTTCCCACTTCCTTGCCACACCCTCCCACTGCTCCCATCCCTTCATCAGGCTACTGTTCGCTTTGCAGGTGAGGCCGCCTGGGCGTCGTGCTGGTCACACACCCCAGTTGTATCCTCGACCCATCGTCTCAAGCTCCAGGACACCGCCCTCAGTGGCGGTAGAGGTGGGATCCCTCGCTTCGTCCGGGGGAAAGCCGATCTTGGAGGGTAAAATGATAGCGAAGCGAAAAAATAGCGACAATAGGGTGATCAATCATCCTAATTCACCTTAATATGTTGTTGTTTGAATCTTCAGTCTTTTGACTGGTGTGATGCAGCTCTCCATGCCTTCCTGCCCTGAGCTAATCGTTTCATCTCTACATAGTTACCACACCCTACATCCCAGGCAATCTGTTTCACATATTCTAACCTTGGTATACCCCTACAGTTCTTGTCCTCGACCCTTCCTTCCATAACTAAGCTTGCTATTCCTGGGTGTCTTAGTATGTGTCCTACCAACCTATCTCTTCTCTTCATTAGCAGTCGCCAGAAACATCTCTCCTCTCCCACTCGTCTAAATACCTCTTCGTTTGTCACCCTATCTACCCATCTGGTCTTCATCATTCTCCTGTATCACCACATTTCAAACACCTCAATTTTCTACTTTTCTGCTGCACCAATAGTCCATTTTTCACTTCCATAGAGTGCCACGCTACAGACAAAGGTTTTCAAAAATGACTTCCTAATACCTAAATCTATATTCGATGTCAACAGATTCCTTTTCTGTAGAAATGCTTTCCTTGCCTGAGCCAACCTACTTTTTATATCCTCCTTGCTTCGTGCATCACTGGTTATTTTGCTTCCTAAGTAACAGAAGTATCCTACTTCCTTCAGCTCTTCACCTGCCAATTTGATGTTCACAGAGGTTTCTGATTTCTTTCAGCTGCATTCCAATATTTTTGTTTTACATTTATTAATTTTCATCATGAATTCTTTCCTCAAGACGGAGTCCATACCATTCAAATACTCTTTCAAATCCTCAGACGTGTCGGCCAAGATGACGATGTCATCGGCAAATCTCAGAGTTAAAATTATTTCTCCTTAAATCTTCACTCCCACTTTCAAATGTTCTCCAATTTCTTTCATTGCTTGTTCAATGTAGAGATTGAAAAGTAAGGGTGATAATTTGCAGCCTTGCCTTACACCTTTCTGAACACCTGCTTCTCTCTCATGTCCTTCAGCTCGAATGACTGCTGTCTGGTTTCTGTATAGATTGTAGATCACCCTCCTATCCCTGTACTTTATTCCAATCATTTTCAAAATGTCAAACAATTTATTCCAATCAACGTTATCAAAAGCCTTTTCTAAGTCTACAAATGCCATGAACGTTCTCTTGTCTTTCCTTATTCTCCCTTCCAAAATCAGCCTAAGACTTAGTACAGCTTCCCTTGTTCCTACATTTCTCCTGAAACCAAACTGGTCTTCACCCAACTCCGTTTCTACCTGGCTTTCCATCCTCTTGTAAATTGTTCTTGACAGGATCTTTGAAGCATGAGAAATCAAGCTGATTGTACGGTAATCTTCACATCTGTATGCTCCCACTTTCTTCGATATAGGGATGATAACATTCTTCTTGAAATCAGAGGGTACCTCACCTGTCTCATAAATCCTACACACCAAGTGAAATAACCTGATCAGACCTTCATCTCCTATGCAGCGTAGCAACTCAATCGGTATATCATATATGCCTGGTGCTTTGTTCCTGCTTAAGTCTTCCAATGCTCTGTCAAATTCTGATCTCAATATTAAATCTCCTTTTGCATCCTCAACAATTTCCTCCTCCATTTCCATTACATGATTCTCAATCTCCTTTCCCTTATACCAGGGGTCTCCAAACTACGGCCCGAGGGCCACATCCGGCCCGCGGACAGATTTTGTCCGGCCCGCGGAGAGCTAGCATACTTGAAAACTCCTTTTAGAGAACATATTTTTTATAGCAAATTAAATTTAGTTTACTGAAGTATTCTAATTTTATGTTGAATAATTATTAATATGACATCTATATTGATATGGTCTTGGGCTAACTACTCATAACATTGTTGTAGGCTTATTGTTATTGTTTTTGTGATAAGTTGGATAAAGAAACACAGAATTGTAATGAGTAAAGACATGTATAACATGCAGACATATGAAATACTAATGAGATTTATGTAATTGAGATTTTCCACTGACAATAGTTTGTAGTTGTGGACTAATTTTACTTGTACCAATTATTAAAAGAGATTTAAGATGCTCATCAGTTAATTTAGATCTGTAAACATTTTTGGTGTACTTCATTTTGGAGAAGGTCTTCTCACACAAATAAGTAGTACCAAAAACAGAAAACAGCCCACGAGCAAATTTATGCAAATTATCAAATTGTGTCAGTGGAAGACTCTTATAAAATTCCAACAAAGATGAGTTTTGATATTTGTTCTTAATTATATCACTGCACTGTAGTTCAATCATTTCCATTTGAAGTTCCGGGGCTAGGGTTTCAATGTCAGTATCAAAAGGATCCTGAAAAATCTTAATTTGATTCGCAAAGGCATCGAAGTCCGAGAAACGAGTATCAAAATTTATTTTCAAAGCACTCAAAGTTTCGATTGCAAAATCGATAGGAAACTCAGTCTCAGTGGTGTGGCTGAATATTTCACATGTTTTAAAATGTGAAAAACATTTACTTCGTAGTTGTGATTGAAACAGTATCAATTTCTTCCGGAATGATTTGATATTAGTGTATAAAGCAGGAAGATGCTGGTTTTCTCCTTGCAATCTCAAATTCAGTTCGTTCACATGTTTTGTCAAATCAACATAGAATGCTAACTTACACAGCCATGCGTTGTTTTGTAATTCAGTAAGAGGGCGATGCTTTTCATTCAAAAAAATTTCGATCACTGCTCGAAGTTCAAAAACGCGCTGAAGGACTTTCCCACAACTAAGCCAACGTACGGCAGTATGATAAGGTAAGTTATTTTCTCCAATCTCTTCAATAAATTGTCGGAATTGTCGGTGATTCAGCCCAAAAGATCTCATAAAATTAACAGTTGATATGACTGGTTTCAGAACTTCAGACATATCCAAACATTTTCCGCACAAAGACTGTTGATGAATGATACAATGTAAGACTAATGGTTTTGAACCACCGTCATTTTCTACAGCCTTTGACACAAGAGCGACCACTCCTTTATCTTTCCCACTCATGTTTTTGCCTCCATCAGTTGTAATACATTTCAAGTTTTTCCATCGAAGGTTCTTTTGATTAATGGCCATTTCAACTCCTTTAAAAATAACTGTACCAGTAGTTGTGCCATGAATACTATACATATCAAGAAGTTCTTCATGCACTTCATAGCTTTTATCTACTCCTCGAATATAAATCAACACCTGAGCAGTATCTGACACATCCGTTGACTCATCCAAGGCCAAAGAAAACCACTCAACATCTCCATTTTTGTCGAACAGTTGAGAGGATATATTTTCAGCGATGTTTTCTACCCTTCGAGCCACAGTGTTTGCTGACATACTGACAGTTTTTAATAAATTTACCTTTTCAGGGCACATTTCTTCGGCTGCTGCAATTATGCATTCTTTGATCGTTTCTCCATCGGTGAATGGTTTTCCACGTTTTGCAATTTCAAGAGCCACACGAAAGCTGGCAGGAGTTGCAGCCCCTTGTTCGGTTTTGAGTTTTGTATGCTGCGATTTCAATCCGCGCTTCATAGCTTCGAATTTTTCTGTCCGCAAACTTCCTGTATATTTTGAGTAATTTTGAAAATGTTTTGTTTCATAATGACGTTTAATGTTATATTCCTTGAGAACGGCTATGCTTTCATTGCAAATCAAACATAGCGCCTTGTTACTGGACTCAATTACGAAATACTGAATGTTCCACCCATCTTTGAATTTTCTGCATTCACTATCAATTTTTCGCTTCTTTTCCATACTACTAAATCACACACAAAAGCAACAATTCAAATCAAAATACTGTTACAAAGATGTTTTAAACTTAAACACGCACAAACACGTTTTAAGGAGGTACGCACTATTTTATTTCACAACAGTGTCATAGGAACTGACTTGTGGTTGCGCAACTAGCCTTCTTATATATTCCAATTACTGCCATCTAGAAGTGAGTGGAAGACACCAGAACTCTCTCGAACCAACGAGATTACTCTGTACGTGCTATTAGCGCCATCTGTTAGCGATAGAAGGTACTACCTATTTCCGCTTGTGTCCACCAGATGTCGTGTCACGTTACTCCTCATGGCTCGTACTCTACGACTAATCTAGAAATTACAGATAATGACAGGAAAATTAATAATATGCAGTGTTGCCGTTTTGCGGACTTTAGTCCGATTTGCAGCCTTTTTTCAACGTTGCGTACTTTTTCGGACTTTTTTTTTCATCAGTGGACTATTTCACTTTTTACCACCGGCAACAATGATAATATGGTTTTGGCCCTCGGAACTTACTGGAGTAATCAGTATGGCCCTAAGGCTGGAAAGTTTGGAGACCCCTGCCTTATACAAACACTCTATATAAGCTTTCCATCTCTCAACCTTTTCTTCCCTATCTGTTAGAGGCTTTCCATTTGTGTCCTTAATATTACAGCACTTAGTATTCTTTTCCCCAAAAGTATTCTTAATCCTTCGATAAGCTGTATCTACTTTTCCTGATTTCAGACAATTTGCTATACCTGAACATTTCTCTTTCAGCCATTCTTCTTTCGCTTCCTTGCACTTCTTTTTAACATCATTTCTCATACGTCTGAGTTCTGCTTTCCCCTTTTCATCTCTTACATTTTTGTGTTTCCGCCTTTCATCCATCAATTCTAGTATATCCTTGGTGATCCACGGTTTTCTACCTATTCTTTCTTTCCTACCGATGTTTTCTTCTGCGGATTTTGTTATTTCATTCTTCAAAAGTGCCCATTCGTCTGCAATTGAAGTTTGTTTAGGTTTTTCCATTAGTCCTTCCTTTATACTCTTCTTCAATCTTTCGTTTACATCCTTCTCCTTCAGTCTGTCTATTGCCCACCCTTTTGGCTTTTGACTTTTCTTCAGTTTCTTCAACTTTAATCTGCATTGCATAACAACCAGATTGTGGTCAGAGTTTATGTCAGCACCGGGATATGTTTTACAATCCAAAATCTGGTTTCGAAATCTCTGTTTGACCATAATGAAATCGATTTGGTAACGTCCTGTATATCCTGGTCTCATCCATGTGTATATTCTTCTATTGTGGTTATTGAATAAGGTGTTAGCTATGACCAACTCATGCTCGGTACAGAATTCCATCAACCTGCTTCCCCGATCATTCCTTTCACCTAATCCGAAATCTCCTACTATCTTCCCTTCTCTTCCTTTTCCTACCACAGCATTCCAATCTCCCATTACTATAACATTTTCATCACCCTTGATATACCTCAGAATTTCATCTATTTCTTCGTAGATCTTTTCATCATCTTCATCATCAGATTGACTGGTAGACATATAGACTTGTACCATTGTGGTGCACGTAGTTTTTTATAACGTTGATAAAAATAGCAATACAGCATCTACACCATAATTGACGTTACCTGTGTGTACCACCTCGATAATCTCTTCCATTTATGTTGTGGAACGTTGTAGAAATATTTAGGGCCATTTTCACCAACGTCAATTCATTCATCAATAAAGATTATTTAACTTTGCACGAACATTGCATCAAACAGAAACGCTCGTTAACTTACCACTAACAAGCAATTACGTTAAATGGCCAAATAATCTGACAACTCAACTCCCTAAGGCATCGTTAAAGTGGAGGGAAAGAGCTGAATTCTACCTCTCACATCTCTGTAATGTCGGAAGAATTTGTGTGCTTCCGAGTTTCACACGAACTTTGTTATTGTTGTTATTATTTTAAGGGGTGGAACAGCGAGGTCATATGCACCAAACACACGAACTTTCATCCATATGAATATGACATATATGTTTATAACACGAAATTATATTAGTACATTATGCAACGAGCCTATAATGGCAATACTTAAGACACGAATATACTTATAAAACGAGCGTAGCGAGTTTTATAATTTCCATACGAGTATCTTAATTACCAATATAGGCGAGTTGCATACGGCTGTTTATGTTCGACGATAATTATAACTATTTTACAGTATGTTCGAACATAAATATTCATAAATATCTGTCGAGATTTCACCAGTTTTATGTACTGAACAGAGCGCATGGGACGCAGAGAATACTTTGTATTTGACCATGGTCTTCTGGAATACCTCACTATGACACTCGCCACTCAGTGAAATTTAAAATAGGGGGCCATGGAAGTGAGCGCAGGTGCGATGCTATCCTTACCTAATTGGTCACACAAGTGTTTCTTAAGCTCTAATAGGTGGGAGAAACAGTATCATAATGAAAACTTGTACTATGATGAGCCTCATTATAGTACAGTTTTCTGACATATAATATTTACATTTCGCCAGGGTCGAACATAAAAGATCATACATGTTACTAATACCAAGAAAGAAGACCAAATATTTTTTTTAAAATCGTATCTGAAGGGGGATTCGAACTCCCTCCAGCTCTGCATAATGAACTGCGGGTCAGCAACGCAACCACTTACGCTACGCAGACAGTAATTACAGCGTGTCCCATTTACCTAAGTAAATAATGTATACACACAACAGCTAGTATTCTCCTAAATACTGTGTTCATATTGTTGCGTCCCTGCAATTATTGTCCCCACCTGATGGCGCGGACTTAAGCCATGGGCCAATCAGGGGTTCTGCAAGATCAAGTGCCACGATCGTTATCGTGTCCTACCGATGGCTTCTAATAGCGATTACATGCACACCCCTGTGCATAAGGAAATAGGATTGGGAGGCGATACATAAATTAGGGAATGCTCCCCAATAAAAAGGATCTATGCTTAACAGCCGGTTTATTCCTTCCAAGGGCGTAAAGGAATCCACCATGCTCAAGGATAACTCAATACTGAAAACAAAAGAAATGGAAATATCGGTTCTCACCTGATCTTTCAGCTGGTGCTCTCAAGTACCGGCGCAGCTCTGTACCCATTGGTCAACGAGCGTTCGACGCACTTGCCCGATCTCCCGATCGGCCGTCGAACGATCTCACCTCCAGACTTCCGTCTCTGTCGTGCCATCACTGCCCCTCTCACACCTGAGTTCGCAGCTTTAATAATCAACCAGCACAGTAGTGCTGACCATAATGAACTGGGTTGATCCGGGGTTGAATGTCCGGTACGGTTCCACCTTGAACCGACACCGGGGACATAACAATATCATTTTAAGCTTTTGCCATGAATAAGGTCTTCTGTATTTCCCTTTATTTATAATTATGGTCCGGAAAATCTCAAGGAAGCGTCGCAAACAACGTTCAGTGCTAAACGCTTCTTGCTCTGTCCGCCATGTTCTCCATGGTAAAACTGAGTCTACGCATGCGCGAGAGTCGTAAAGCGTATTTAAGTAATTACGAACCGGAATGGTCTCGTGAAATGCATCTACGATAACCATGCATTACCTCTCGTATTTAGTTTAAATAGGAATTACTTAACTAATCGTTAGTAAATAGTTGGTGAAAACAGCTCTTAATATGCCATCCAAGTCACAAAGAACTATTCCAGCGAAGTACGAGCACATTCACATGTTTAATCCCAATTGGGGTTGCAAGATACCCGGTGAAGATATGAGCTCAGGGGGGCATAGCTTGTATTAAGATAACGATCGTTATGAGCTCAAGAAGATTTCACTGTGTTATGAGAGATCACCTTGAACTCTAATACTGTAAGCTTAGCTGTGCTGTTGAAACGCACTATTCTTAATTCGCCCATTTTTCTCAATCATCGCGTTTACAATTCGCAATATAACTTCTGTCTAACACAAGTAGCGCGTGCAATGTTGCTGTACTTATGTGAAGACTGCACTCCGTCATCGCTGTGTCCCCCTGCTCGTCCGGCAAATATCCTGGAGTTATCAGCAGACGCTGGCGCAGCCAAGTTTAGCGGCAACCGTATCTTGAAAGCCTAATACTGTAGATACAGCAGCAGACGGTGACACAATCTATCAAAGCGGCAAGGCGGCATTTCCCCACGTGCTGGCTTTGACAGTTGTCAGTGTTCTTCTTTCATGAGACAGATTATAGTGTCCCACATGCGTCACATACATCAAGCACTCCAGCTCCCCAATCCTCCAACGTTCTTTGCTACCCGGAGTTTAGTACATCAAATCCGTCTCTTTTCTATGGAATTGCAAACATAGGCAGGCAGCATTATAAGATGGGTTGGCCATGGATGGGAAGATCGATTTGACGAGGCCTTATCTTGTGTGTGTCAACAGCTGCGAAGTTGAGTTATGAGCTGCATACAGACAGTGGCATGTCAACACCGTGCTAAGCCAATAAACAAACAATCCGTCAAGAAGGCGCCTTCAAACTCTTCTTAAAGGGGACGGACCTCGGTTCCAAGCTCTGTGAACTTGCGGGATGAAGGGCAGAGGCAGTGTAGGAGCAGGCGAGAATTGTGAAGCCTGTCGCAGACCGCCGCACAGTGGTCCTTTTGCACGATCTGGGCGCTCAAAATGTAAAAAATAAATGTCTTTTATTTTCATGTTGTATGACATTTTTAGTATCAGCAATGTCAGAGGACCTCAGAACTGTACTTGTATGTCTTATTTGTTCACCCCCTGGAATGTGAAAGACCGCTGAAGTAGGACGTTCTTATCGCATCCACAGCTGGAAGCAAAGCTGATTATTTGTGTTTGAATCTTGTGCTTATAAAGTCTTGTTAGTTCAGCTATCTTCATCGTTTGCCAGTGGATATGACAGACTATGATATGATCTATCTTTATGAAATTTGCAAAATCTTATAAAAATCGCTGTGTTTATGAGATAAACGGTTGAAAATAGTGATTTTTTGTTATAAAATAATTCTTCTTTCATGGGTTTTCAGACCAGGAAATTCACAATTGTCAACCATTGGTGAATTTCTTTCCATTAGCCTATAGCAAACACCCTATTATGTTTTCTGTGTACAAATTATTTGCAACTTTTTGCAACTTTGGCTTTTGCTCTCGTTTTAGTGTTGCCGTAAGGATTTTCGTGGAACAACCTTTACGATGCTTGGCGCCATGTAGGTGGAAAAGCGAAAGGATTAGAACATATCTAATAGAAAACGGCGATCTGAAATCCCTTGGACAGTCTGTTAAGGATAATGTTAGAAAAAATATCTTATTCATTTTTCCGCGCAGTTAAGAAAAACGTGGGTTGCCAATCGCAGGATCTTAAGAAAGTGTCACAAAATAAGAATAACCTGGAAGGGAACATGGAGAGGGAATACAGGTAATGTGGATCGTCCTTCTCAATCACTAGTGGAGTGGAGTGAATTTTCGAAACGAAGGAAATTGCGACCTTTAATACAAAAACTCAGCAGGGAGGAGCTAACGTTAGCGTTACTCAAGTGAGTATACGCGTAGAAGGAAGGAGAGACACCACTGAATTTATTGACCAAAAAATGCAGAATTTTCTCCCAGTTTAGCGGCGTTAAGGAAAATCCTAATCCAGTTGAAAAATATTATTATTTTTATTATTATTATTATTAGGCTAATAAGACAAGTTTAACCTCAATTCTTGTTGTTGTTGTTGCTTATTTTAGGGGCTGCGACATCGTGGTCGTATAGTCCCATGTATTTTGGGTGTGTCTGTGTAATTTGTGTGATAACCTGTGTTATTGTGATGCCTGTATTACTATTTGTACATAGGGGTTAGGATTGGGAAGACAGCGGCCGTGACTTTCAGTTAGGAATCATCTCAGCATTTGCCAGGAGTAGAAGTGGGGGAAACCACGGAAAACCACTTCCAGGATGGTTGGGATGGAAATCGAATCCTCCTCTTCTCAGTTTTGCCTCAGGAAGCTTAGTGTACCCGGTACCAGTCCTCACACCAGAAGTAAAATTTCTTGGCAGAGCCGGGAATCGAACCCGGACCTCCGGGACCACTTGCAGGATGGTTGAGGTGGGAATCGTACCCTCCTCTTCTCAGTTTTGCCTCAGGAGGCTTAGTTTACCCCGTACCAGCCCTCACACCAGAATTAAAATTTCTTGGCAGAGCCGGGAATCGAACCCGGACCTCCGGGACCACTTGCAGGATGGTTGAGGTGGGAATTGAACCCTCCTCTTCTCAGTTTTGCCTCAGGAGGCTTAGTTTACCCCGTACCAGCCCTCACACCAGAATTAAAATTTCTTGGCAGAGCCGGGGATCGAACCTGAACCTCCGGGACGACAGTCAAACTTAAATTCTTATAAATGAGAATAAGGAAATTGTTTTACATAATTTTCCACAGTTATTTTAAGGTTTATAGACCATTTCTATATGCAAAGGTATTTTGCGCGGCCAGATACCCTAAAAGGACCACTGTGCGCCGTGTTCCCTGACATTCTCGTCTATTCCAATACTGCTAACATGGGTATTTTCTGAAACCAGTGTGGCGTTGGGAATGAGTGACTAAGTCACCGACTAATGTATTTGCTTCTGTTACTACGCAAGGACCGAGAAACCGCATCACTCGTCACCACCACTACTAATAGTCTGCGTTGCAAATTCCTCTCAGGTCCACGCAACTTAGACTCGAGCAATACTGCAGACGCCTGGGACACAACACTGAGTACTGCTCGGGTCTAAACTCTGTGAACTTGCGGGATGAAGGGCAGAGGCAGGGAAGGAGCAGGCGAGAATTGAGAAGCCTGTCGACAGCCTGCCGTGTTACCTGACATTCTCGTCTATTCTAATACTGCTAACATAGGGTCTTTTCTGAAACCAGTATGGTGTTGCGAATGAGTGAGTGAGTCGCCGACCAATGTATTTGGTTCTGTACTATGCACGGACCGAGAAACCTCATCATACGTCAACACCACTTCTGATAGTCCGCGATGCACATTCCTCTCAGGTTCACGCAGCTTAGACCCGAGCAGTACTGGGTCTCCCATGTGTAGTCAGGCGGCGTTTTCACTCTCCGCTATGGCGGCTGCTCCAGCGGAGCTGTCGCGGTCTCGGCCAGGCTTGTGTCGCGCATTTACAATCTTACTTACAGTTCTTACTGAAACTGAACTACCGTAGATTATTCAAGCGTACAGTACCAAACTATACCGTGTTAGCTAATAACAATTTCAACGCCAAAACAAATGTTTGCACTGTTGTCATTAAATGCCGCCAGTTTCTCTTACAGGCTGTATTGTTGCTGTGTTCTTGCCAGTCTGAATCGTAAGCCACTTGACTTTCAACAAAACGGTGTGAAATGTCAGCACATAAGAACGTAATATAAACAACAGCTTGATGATAATTGTTGTTTTAAGGGGCCTAACATCTAGGTTATAGGCCCCTAATGGTTTGGGTGACGGTGAAAATGTATTTATTTATTCGTATTAGAGGTATACATTTTACAATTTTTTTAATGGTACTTAATAACACACATAGGCTATGTAAAACAAATGAAAGAAGAACTTCAAAAATTCAAAATTACTGAAGAAGATTGTCTAAATCGAATAGAGTACAGAAAAAAAAATTTTGGTCTCAAAATTCTTGTCGGGGAGAAGAAAAATCTCAACAGAGGAGAATGGACTGCTGAAAGAAGAGCTGCACAGTCGACCAGGATGAAAGACTTCTGGAAGAGAAAGAAGGAAACTAGACCTATAAAGAAGTGATATTTGCGTGGTCCTTGTTGGCCTGTCCGCGGTGTATATATATATATATATAACACACATATCAAATAGTGTCTGTCCAAGATTTTGCCAAGTCACGGGCATTAGGTGTGCAGCCATCAAGTCCTACATGTGCAACATAAAGGACACTGCAATTCATGAAATGGACTGTGGTTTGGACTTCGCCACAATCACATAGCCTGGATGTGCCAGGAAAGCCCCACTTTATCAAATTGATTCTTGATCTACCAACACCAGTGCGAAGCCTGTTCAATGACTTCCACGTGGACCAGTGTTCCTTAAGGTATGTTTAAACGTTGCGAAATAAAATCTACATTTTTCAACCAACTCGTTTGAGTGTTTTACCACAAAGCACACACCATTGCACTAAGATAGTCATATATTGAAATCAGTATTATCTGTTCTATCTTCACAATAAAAAATAGTTTAATGAAAAAACACATCAATTTTCAAAATGTGATAAAATTTCCAAAAAAAAATTTGCCCGGATTTTTACTTCACTAAGTTGAAGTATACTCTTCATAGAATGCTGTGAACTAGGATCGTTAAATTATCATTTATAGATAAGGAGCTAGACAATAAATTTGAAAAAGACGTTTAAAATTAATTAATTATAATAATTAAAATAATTATAAAAATAGCTTCATTCACAACATGAAAATAGTTCAAGTTTACAACATTCCCACATTCATTAGCTTTAATTTGATGTATTCAAAAATTCCCTACCTCAACTTTAAGGTTATTTATGTTTATTTGAAATATACGAAGTGTACAAAAATTTAATATCAAGAAAAACATCACTGAAGTTTTAGAACCTTGTTGTGAACATAACACACTCACTTGGGCTTCTTAGAACTCGCCTGCTCCATAGGTTGGTCCCTCTTTTTGAAGTTTCTTGTCTTCTTTGAGTTTTCTTCTGCCTCTCAGGTACCGCTCAATATTTACAGAAGATAATTTGGAGTGAGAAGTACTAGCGTTTACATTACGCCTACCTTCTGATTCGCTATTTACATTGACAGCACTATTAACACTGTCATTCATCTTATTGTGTCTGTTCCCTTGATATTTCCGCTTTTTCTTCGCACCAGATCGGCTTTTAGAACCCATTTTATACGCACTTGCAAAGAAAAGCTCACAAGTCACAATGGGAGAGATCACACGGACACAAGATAGCTGACATATTTGTTTATGTCTGTTGCTCGGCAATGGAATCCTACACCAAAGAGCTTATTCAAACACTGAAGTCTTTGGAATATTAAAGTAATGACATCTATTGTTCACAATCAAAACTAAGAACTATATACCAAGAAGGAATGCAAGGAGGGAGATTCGAAAAAGAAAATCTGACAAGATATTCACTGTAGGATGTAGGTAGGACACTGCAGCCACTCCCCATGACACGTGCGCATGAGGCTATTTAAGTCTTATTTTCAGGCACTTACAGTTGGAATATGTGTATGAATTATATCTCATTTTGAAGAAGATATATCTAGCTTTCATTTCCGATGAAAAAAAATAAAAGAATTTTTTTAGCGAAAAATGACATTTTAAACGTTGCAACACACCTTAAGTCATGGAGGGAGATGTTCAAATGGTAGCATTAGGCCATCAAGTTGAATATTTCTAGATCTCCATAATCTTAACCTTGTGAACTTAGCAGATTCATGTAGATCTTCTGTTGTATTCAGGAATCTCCTCCTAGACCTCAGTCGTCGATGGGCAGGTTCATATAGGCTACGTACAATGGATGTGCGCGTGAGGTAATTGCGTTGGTTCTCTCAGTCATGGCTGCAATTTCTCTTCTAATATCTGGTGGGGCGATTCCAGCCAACAGTAGATTATATCACGGGTGTTGGTCTCAAACAGCCAGTGATAAGTCGGCATATTTCATTTAGAGAAGTGTCAACTTGTTTAGCATAACTGGAACTGTACCAAACTGGACATGCGTACGCTGCACGGAGTAACATAGAGCCAGGGCTGTAGTTCTCATCGTCTTTGGCTGTGTACCCCAATTGGTTCCAGACAGTTTGCGAAGGATGTTGTTTCAAGCTGACACTTCCTGCTTGACTTTTATGCAATACTGTTTATAGGTGAGAGCACGATCCAATGTTACACCTAAATATTTAGGTGTTGGGCAGTGGTCTAGTTGAGTGTCTCCCCATGCTACCTGTAATTTCCTTGAAGCCTGTCTGTTCTTTGGATGGAAGGCACATACCTGAGTTTTAGATGGATTAGGATTCAATTGGCTTCCTCTGTAGTAGTAGGATAGTTCAAAGAGAGCCTCTGATAGCTTACTTTCTATAGTTTCAAAGCTGTTTGCTTGAATAGCAATAGCTCGATCATCCGCGTATATGAAGCTTTTGGTATCAACTGGAAGAGGTTGGTCATTCGTAAAGATATTGAAGAGCATTGGGGCAAGAACACTGCCTTGTGGCAAACCATTCTTTTGTTTCCTCGATCGACTATTCTGATCTTGAAATTCGACAAAGAACCTACGATTTTGAAGAAGTTTGCTAATGACTTGAGTCATCTTGTAGTCCTTTGTCATGTTATATAATTTGCGCAAGAGCATACGATGATTAACTGTAAGATATGTAGGAAGAGGGCGACCGCCCAGGGACCTGCGGTCCGGTGGCCCCGCGCCATGTTTTTTTAAATTTAATTGATTAATTAATTATACCTTTCTAACTAATTTATAATTCTTTTTTCTTCAGTGCAGCTATGACTTCCCGTGACCGTTTAGCAAGTTTAGATTTCAGTGAAATAATAGAAGACTTCAGCCGGGAAAAAAGTCACAAAGTAAACCCCATATCCCCATATATATTATAATTGTTAAAGTTTGTGTGTGTGTTAGTTTGTTACCTCTTGACACTAAAACGGCTGGACGGATTTGGATTAATTTTGAAATGGAGATAGCTTATACCCTGGGTTAACATATTGTAGGGTACCTGAGAGGGTAGCCTTTACAAAGTATTAATCTAAGGGTTGAAATAAATGTGTTTATGGGGAAAGCTTGGCAATTACGTGTAAGAGGTGGTGATTAGCTAGTGGCTGGGGATCGTCAGTACGATCTGAAAGGAGAACTCCCCAAGGTACTGCTTGGCGGGGTAGTTCAGGGTGTGAGTGTGAAAGGAAGGGTGGTTTACTTAGTGCTCTGAGCGCGATATCGGCGCTAAGCGGTCTGATGTGAATCGTAAGCAGGCGAGCTGGGAGCGAGCCTGCTGGTGTCAGCGCTGTGGCTGTGACGCTCTGCTGACGTCTCGAAGCAATTAAATAACAGTGCTAATACTAGATCCTACCTAGCGGGGAAGCTAAGACGGTAGGATCTTATCAACTAATTAAATAAATGAAAAGACCAGTGGCTTCTACTATGTTTGAGTTTAATGAGTACTTCGGATTTGAAGTACTCCTGTAATTAGCAGAGCAGTTAATAAAATAAATAATTATCACAATCCAAGCACAGGGGGATGGGAGTGTAATTGAATGTGTGTGTAGTGATCGCTTAAGACACTTACCCTTCGGCTTCCAGCAGCGATTCGGCACGCAGGTAACACTGAGACAGACTGATCCGGAGGCATGACCTCCCGGAGTTTTATAGGAGCGTCGCGCTGCGTTTGCGGAATTTGCCCATTTCTCCCATGTCATAGGCCTCCCTGGGGTCGTTGGGCTTGGACACGAGGCTACCTGAGTTCATTGAGGTATTAATTTGTTAGATGTGTAATTATGTAGATGTATTCGTTGGTTCTTGAAGTAGGTATGTGGCATTTGGTTTTCCGGGGGTGTTAGTGTTAGGGGATGATGGTGGCGTACCCTAGGGGTACAACAATATAGGCTGCCTTTCATCCAGAAATAAATCATTGCTCCCGTGGAACGGGCAACATAACTGAAAAGTCACCAAAAATACTCAACTGGGACAAAATATCGAAGTTGTCGCATAAAGACCGGACATAGCTCATTTTACGTCCCTCGATGCGAGAAAGGTAGGTCCTTACGGGACACCGTAAACCACATTTTAAGGCCCTAAAACCATCAGTTTCAAAGATATTCCCAGAAAACTATCTTCGCTCTGATTGAAGAACTAATCGCAAGTCCATATCCTTGGCAACAGTACGCTCTGATAAACTGATGAACGAATCGCAAGTCCGTATGTATGGCAACAGTAGCTCTAGACATGGTATCCCTGTAAAAGGCAATGCCAATACATTTATTATATAAAACACGATACACTGGCTGCGTGGTTCAGCGGTAATGTTCTCGCTTGTTGGGCCCAAGGTTGCAGGTTCGTATCTTGACGCACTCAGCTGGCATTCGAGGGTGCGCAAATGCAAGGGAGCCGGGTCAGTAAATTTACTGGCACGTTAAGGATCCCCTTCGGGGCACAATTCTAGCAACCCGGCGTTTCTAAAAGGCAGAGTAAGTAAAAGGAACGTAAATCCAATAACATTATTATTAAAACACGATAAGAACATTCGAAATCTAAACGGTCATCCCTTTTTCAAGATATATCTAAACACGATAAGAGCATTAAAAATATATAAACAGTCATCCCTCTTTCAAGGTACAGTATATCTACTGTATATCGTAATTTAAAAACAAGATGTTCAGTAAAGAACATATAGCCTACTTTCTCCTAAATGCATGGGTATTGTTATAACTCTTTGTCCTTTTCAAGGAGTATAATTGAATGTTGGTTGTAGTAGCTTGTTGAAATACACCGTGCTATAAGGATATTAAACATGAATATGAGGTGCCCATTGCTAGTGCTACCTCTGTAAAAAAAATCATTCAATTCGGTTTCACCGTGTTTGAATTGATCCGGGGAATGGATTTGCACACATACATGGCCGCTATTTGCAAACTATTGGGCTGATGACCTTGTTGTCAGTCATAAGATGCTTTCCACAAAAACGCATGTTGTTGCAAAATCCGGTAGAGATCAAATTATTAGGATGGTCGAAATTTGATTTAACCTTTTAACATTTGGGTGGCCGTCATTCCGTTTCCGTCAAGATGGCGGCGATATAAAACATGACACTGAGGTGCCTTTTGCTAGTGCTACCTCTGTACCAAATTTCGTTCAATTCGGTTTCACCGTGTTTGAATTGATAGGGGGAATCGATTTGCACACATACTTGGCCACCATCTGCAAACTATTGGGCTGATGATCTAGCAGTTTGGTCAGAATATGTTTCCCACATAAAGATTTGTTGTTGAAAAATTTGGTAGAGACTAGATTATTAGGTTGGTCGTAATTACATTTTAGCCTTAAACATTTGGGTGGCCGCGATTACGTTTCCGTCAAGATGGCAGTGATATAAAACATGACACTGAGGTGCCCTTTGCTAGTGCTACCTCTGTACCAAATTTCGTTCCATTCGGTTTCACCGTGTTCGAATTAATAGGGGTAATCGATTTTGACACAAAGATGGCCGCCATCCGCAAACTATTAGGCTAAAGACCTATTAGATTTGTCAAAGGATGCTTCCTCCATAAAGGTATGTTGTTGCGAAATTTGGTAGAGATCGGATGATTAGGTTAGTCGTAATTTGATTTAAGCTTTGAACATTTGTGTGGCCGCCATTACGTTTCCGTCAAGATGGCGGTGATATAAGACATGACACTGAGGTGCCCTTTGCTAGTGCTACCTCTGTACCAAATTTCATTCCATTCGGTTCCACCGTGTTCGAATTAATAGGGGTAATCGATTTTGACACAAAGATGGCCGCCATCCGCAAACTATTAGGCTAATGACCTATTAGATTTGTCAAAGGATGCTCCCTTCATAAAGGTATGTTGTTGCAAAATTTGGTAGAGATCGGATGATTAGGTTAGTCGTAATTTGATTTAAGCTTTGAACATTTGGGGTGGCCGCCATTACGTTTCCGTCAAGATGGCGGCGATATAAAACATGACACTGGGGTGCCCTTTGCTAGTGCTACCTCTGTACCAAATTTCATTCCATTCGGTTTCACCGTGTTCGAATTAATAGGGGTAATCGATTTTGACACAAAGATGGCCGCCATCCGCAAACTATTAAGCTAATGACCTATTAGATTTGTCAAAGGATGCTCCCTCCATAAAGGTATGTTGTTGCAAAATTTAGTAGTGATCGGATGATTAGGTTAGTCGTAATTTGATTTAAGCTTTGAACATTTGGGTGGCCGCCATTACGTTTCCGTCAAGATGGCGGCGATAGAAAACATGACACTGGGGTGCCCTTTGCTACTGCTACCTCTGTACCAAATTTCATTCCATTCGGTTTCACCGTGTTCTAATTAATAGGGGTAATCGATTTTGACACAAAGATGGCCGCCATCCGCAAACTATTAGGCTAATGACCTATTAGATTTGGCAAAGGATGCTCCCTTCATAAAGGTATGTTGTTGCAAAATTTGGTAGAGATCGGATGATTAGGTTAGTCGTAATTTGATTTAAGCTTTGAACATTTGGGTGGCCGCCATTACGTTTCCGTCAAGATGGCGGCGATATAAAACATGACACTGGGGTGCCCTTTGCTAGTGCTACCTCTGCACCAAATTTCATTCCATTCGGTTTCACCGTGTTCGAATTAATAGGGGTAATCGATTTTGATACAAAGATGGCCGCCATCTGCAAACTATTAGGCTAATGACCTATTAGATTGGGCAAAGGATGCTCCCTTCATAAAGGTATGTTGTTGCAAAATTTGGTAGAGATCGGATGATTAGGTTAGTCGAAATTTGATTTAAGCTTTGAACATTTGGGTGGCCGCCATTACGTTTCCGTCAAGATGGCGGCGATATAAAACATGACACTGGGGTGCCCTTTGCTAGTACTACCTCTCTACCAAATTTCGTTCTATTCGGTTTCACCGTGTTCGAATTAATAGGGGCAATCGATTTTCACACAAAGATGGCCGCCATCCGCAAACTATTAAGCTGATGACCTATTAGTTTGGTCAAAGGATGCTGCCCCCATAAAGGTATGTTTTTGCAAAATTTGGTAGAGATCGGATGATTAGGTTAGTCGTAATTTGATTTAAGCTTTGAACATTTGTGTGGCCGCCATTACGTTTCCGTCAAGGTGGCGGCGATATAAAACATGACACTGAGGTGTCCTTTGCTAGTGCTACCTTTTTACCAAATTTCGTTCAATTTGTGCTCACCGTGTTCGAATTGATAGGGGTTGACAGACATTCAGAGTGCACACACTCACACACACACACACCCAGACTCACACACACACATACACACACACAGACAGACACACTTTTTTTCGCCCTGTAGTGATCTCATAAGTCTACTTTCATTTTTCGCAAAAATCAAAAGTAGGCTAATAAATAACTTTCTATGTTTTAGAACTACAATAACGAAAATTAGTGTGAGATAGCGCATTCTAATGCCATCTTTAATTTTTAAAGACTACAGTAGCGACTACTAAATAAAGGTAGCGATATAGCTACGTCCAATTTCATAATCACAAGGCTCACAAATCCCGTATAGTTAAGTACAAACATATCAGTCTGGTCGCTATGTTGGTAGCAAAGAAGCTATGTGGCGGCTATTGCCATTTCTGTAACACTAAAGGCATCCCGCCGTCACATACCTCAATGTGCTCTTGCAAAATTGGGAACCAGTCTATTTTAGTGAAAATAATTTCTATGAGCGAGTATCTACTCCGCCAAAAACCACACTCGCTACCTTTTCCATAATGTACGCACGACGTGATTTTGAAAGCACTCTTCTGTATGTTGAGGTACAGATATATACCACATGGAAATATACAAAAAAATGTTGGCAAATCTGAGTTCAAGAAACTGCTGTTCAGAATAGGCCTTGTGTTAAAACTGCAGAAGCTTTCGGTACAGGTTATGTGGTCCATGTTCGTAACATGGAATGTTTTCCTTTGACAATGCATCTACACCATGTGCGAGGGCAACGCATTTCAAAGATGTCTAAAAACAGAATAATCAGGAAATTGGAGAAAAATTTAAAGAGGGAGTGAAGATTCAAGGAGAAATAATTTCAACTCTGAGCTTTCTGATGACGACGTCATCAGCAAAGCCGACACGCTTGAGGATTTGAATGAGTTTGTGAATGGTATAAATGTAAAACAAAAATATTGCAATGCAGCCGAAATAAATCAGAAACCTCTATGGACATCAAATTGGCAGGTGAAACGCTACGGGAAGTAGGAGACTTCTGTTACGTAGGAAGCAAAATATCCAGTGATGGACGAAGCAAAGAGGATATAAAAAGTAGGTTGGCTCAGGCAAGGAAAGCATTTCTACAGAATAGGATTCTGTTGACATCAAATATACATTTAGGTATTAGGAAGTAATTTTTGAAAGCTTTTGTCTGCAGCGTGGCACTATAAGGAAGTGAAACTTGGAGTATTGGAGCAGCAGAAAAGAGGAGAATTGAAGCGTTGGAAATGTGGTGTTACAGGAGAATGATGACGATCTGACGGGTAGATAGGGTAAGAAATGAATAGGTATTAAGACGAGTGGGAGAGGAGAGATATTTCTGGCGACTGCTAATGAAGAGAAGAGATAGGTTGGTAGGACACATATTAAGACACCCAGGAATAGCAAGCTTAGTTATGGATGGGAGGGTCGAGGACAAGAACTGTAGGGGTAGACCAAGGTTAAACATATTGCCTTGGATGTAGGGTGAGGTGGATATGTAGAGATGAAACGATTAGCTCACGAGAGGGAGGCATGGAGGGCTACATCAAACCAGTCAAAAGACTGAAGTCTCAAACAACGACAATCAGGAATTTTAATTATTTAGAGAGGCATGTGAGGCAAACGAGTTGTAGGAGAATTTCAATCCCTGGGATGTAACACTGGAAGTGACTGCATAATGTACATCAGCGGCCAACGTGAGAGATATTTTAGCCATTGGTCTATCAATAGCGACATAATCAATAATTGTGGGAAAAGTACACCCTGAACAGCTTAAGGAAAAATGCTTTTAATTCCCCATATTCCGACAGATACCTAAAGACGAACGTTCATAAGACAGTTGTACGTCCGGCAGCAATTTATGGGGCATAATCCCGCCCAATGACAAGAAAACATGAACAGGCTCTGCACACGATGGGGATGAAGATGCTCCGTTGGACACTTAGACTGACTAGATATGACCATGTCAGAAATACAGATGTTTGACAACAATCAGGAGTCAGACCTATTACGGAGAAATTGAGAGAAGCTCGTCTCCGTTGGCATGGTCATGTTATGTTATGAGACACTGTCGCCAAAGTAGCTTTCAACCTGGATCCAGGTGGAATGCGACCACGCGGACGACCTGCGAAGCCTTGGATCGACAACATTAAGACGGATATGCACGATGTTGGCTTACAACCTGCAGTTGTCAACGACAGGAAAAAGTAGTGAAATGTAGTAGAGCAGCGGACCCCGTACTGGGATAAAAGCTATGAAAAAAGAAGAAGAAGATTCCGATAGATTTGCCATTCCAGTGTGCAAGAGTGCAGTTCCCTCTTCAAACAATATTCGCAATTTCTATTAACAAAGCGCAATGACACACACTTAACAGCAGCAGGTGTACATTTAGACAAAACAATTTTTCCCATCGGCAACTGTGTGTGACATGCTCGGGAGTATCCGGACAACAAAATCGTTATGTCTCAGCAGAGGATGGCAAAACCAAATACGTAATTTTCAAATGTGTTCACATAATTTAACATCGTACCCTGCAGACTTTCTCAACTCTATGATATTCCCACTTTGCTGCCATCAATATATTGTATGTATCAGCATTTTCAGAATTAAAATGGACCCACCAGTAGCCGCGATTGCTGTAATAGAATACCAATTATCCGCAATAATGCATCGTCCCAATTGCCTTGATCGCGAGTGAAGCCGCGGGTACCTGCTAGTATTTTAATATTTCATAGTTTACATAATCTTCTTCAAGGGGACTTAAAGGTTTCATTCATATTATTAAAAAATGTATTGTAGTGTATTCAAAATTTTGTAACTATTCTATATTTTATTATTATTACCAAACTATTTTCGATTTGATTTGATTCTTTTTTCCTATTGTTGCGGGCCCCAACTTATTATATCGCCCAGTACCCCGCAAGGCCTGGAGCCGCCACTGGGGAAAGGCCCTCGCATTATTATTGCGCATGCCGGGGGAGAGGAAGGCTTTGTAAACAACGCCTTATTGATATTCAAATCAAAGCAAAAAACAGGGGACTACCATGACGACATGAACTGTACCAATTTTTCTACCTGGGTGGACAGGCAACTGCTTCCGATCTCAAGTCCAAACAGTGTGATTGTATTAGACAATGCCAGTTATCACATCGTACAAGAGAATAAGAAGCCAACACTATCGTCGCTCAAAAAGGACATAGTTGATTGGCTTACGCACAACAACGTACAATTTGAAGAAAGGATGACCAAAGCGGATTTGTTAATGTTAGTGAAAAGTGTCCCTAGTGAGGAGACTTACAAAATTGTTCAAAAATGTTTACTAATGCCGGGCACAGGGTTTTGCGTCTGCCATCCTATCACGCAGACCTCAATCCTATTGAATTAGTGTGGGCAGACATCAAGGGTAGAGTGGGTGAATCTGTGTCAGTCTCTCTAGAAGTGAAGCGTAGACTTTGCGAGCAAGAATTTTCGGAATATTCACAGTCCAAATGGAAAAAATGTTGCGAGCACGTACGCACGATAGAAGATGAATATTGGTCCAAGGATGCTTTCATCGATGACACCATTGATAGCTTCATCATTTCTGTGAGTGATGGCAGCTCATCTGAATCTGAATCTGAGTCCGAGAATGACAGCAGTAATCATGAAGACGATAGTGAGATGGCAGATGAGATACGAGAATGAAAGGTATGTTATACTGCCCCTTATGACTTAATCCTTTTCCTTAATAAGCGAGTGTTTTGCATGCATTATTTCGTGTTGTTGATATTATAGCCTCTCTGTGTGTACGCTTATTGGAACAGTATATTTCTTTAAAACATAGTTTACAACTTGGGGAACGTAAATAGTAGTGGGATGATGGGGAAGCTGTCCACTAACTTATTGAACCCTCCTCGTATTTGCCCCGAACCTGATATCTTGCTAACCAATCATGGGATTTGAACATACAGGGTGTCCTAGCACTCGTAGTGATGGCCCCTACTTTCCTATAGGCACTTTAATTAATTAAAAGACCAAAACTAAAAGGTCATCCGCTTTTAATATCTCGCGAACCAATCATGGGATTTATACATATGGGGTGTCCTAGCACTTGCAGTAATGCCCCCTCTTTTCCTATAGCTTGTGTTATTTAATTGAAGGACCAAAACTAATAGGTCATCCGCTTTTAACATTTCCTAAACCCATGGTTGGATTTGAGCATATGGGGTGTCCTAGGAATCGTGGTGAACCCCCCTTTCTTATTGACGTTTTATTTTCACTCTAAAATAGTGCTAGGTTGTAGGTTCTGCTCTACTTAGGAAGTTGTGAGCCCCTGCGACCTTGGAATGGAAGGTGTCATGCCAGTAGGGCGTGCTTGGATTCGTTTTTTTCGTCTCGTCGTGCTCTTTACGGGAATGTAGGTGTCGAAAAGGTGAACATAGGGTTTTGGGTCTAAAAATGGGTTTTTGTGATTTTCCATAATATTGCGAAAACTGAAAACGTGATGATGACGTGCGTGATAGTATATTTTCGTCTCGTTGTCCTCTTTACGGGGATGTAGGTGTGGAAAAGGTAAAAAGCTTGAAACATGGTTTTTTGATGGAAAATGGGTTTTTGTGATTTTCCCTAATATTGCGAAAACGGAAAACGTGATGATGACGTGCGTGATAGTTTTCGTCTCGTTGTCCTCTTTACGGAGATGTAGGTATGGAAAAGGTAAAAAGCTGGAAACATGGTTTTTTGATGGAAAATGGGTTTTTGTGACTTTCCCTAATATTGCGAAAACGGAAAACGTGATGATGACGTGCGTGATAGTATTTTTTGGTCTCGTTGTCCTCTTTACGGGGATGCAGGTGTGGAAAAGGTAAAAAGCTGGAAACTTGTTTTTTTTTATGGAAAATGGGTTTTTGTGATTTTCCCTAATATTTCGAAAACTGAAAACGTGATGATGACGTGCGTGATAGTATTTTTTCGTCTCGTTGTCCACTTTACGGGGATATAAGTGATGAACCCGCTGAGCTATGGTTCATGTGATATTTTTGTGACGGAATAATTATTATGGGATGTAGTACTTTTGAACATAACCAGAATACCACGTGGAGCAGAGAGCTCATGCTATACTCTTTGAAGTAGCGCTCAATTGCATTTTTGACTTTGGAGGTCTTGTTAATCACTTTTATCCTTTCATAAGACTCAGAATATTCTAATTCGTCATTCTGTATTATTGAATCATTTTGGTGAATGATTATTACGTTTTTGGTAAGGTATAACACTTGCAGATACGCAAGGAGCTATGAAAGTATTCGCTCAATGACTCCGTTTTGGCGACCTACTTCCGAGTGAAAGTCAGTGACGACACTACATCTGGAGATCTGACGCCAGACAGGCGTTTTTTGAGTATCCGTCCGTCGCGACGTGGACATTATAAATATTTTTGTGCTCAAGTGAGCATCCGACTGCATCGTGTGTTGAAAATAACTATACTAACGTTGTCACACATTGTGGACATATTATTGTTCTACGAAAGGCCATATTAGGCAATATTTTCTACAAACTGTAATTGGTGCCATACGCCAGATATTTTTCCCACGTGTAAGTGGAAGGGCAAAGTGCCACGCCGAAAATATAAGAGTTATCGTCTGATAATTGTGCCAAGACGACGTGATTATTACTGCCAACGATCACAACATTATTGCTACGGAAATTCTGAATTGAAAATATCAATTTTATCGCGGATGCCACGTGATTGATAAAACGTGATACAATTGCACGTGCTAACAAGCAAAGCATCGCATCGTGTTGAATCTTGAGGATCAACAGGCTGAAAACTACAAAATACTGTGGAGAACACTATTATTTGCATCGTCCACAATAATCACGCCAAAACGCCGAGAGGAACTAGATATTTAGACATTTTCGACATCATGCAAGACATTGAACTTTTCCACGCCATGGTGAAGAAGACGATTATGGGCTAATACCATTCCGGTATGAGGGAGACGTCGTGATGGAGACCACCAGCTTGATGGAACGTCAGGATGCCGAGGACGCAGACGAAGGAACGTGGATGCCGACTTCCAGGCACATTCCAGACCTTTTTGGGAGACCATCATCCGGAGGCGAACGAACCCTGGTTGCTTGGGAGGTCCAGATTGGTGAATCCGTGGAGGACAGGACCACGCTGGAGAGCCAAGCAGAGTTTTTCGCGACCCTGGTCGATGAATGTCTGAGCCGATGTGAGAGCTACCAAAAAATGTGAGTTTGGGCACCCTTTCTTTTGTAATAGTCCGCGGTGGTATATTTAGATATCGTATTTTTTTTTTTAATCAACCGCACTTATGTGTCAGCCATTTGCTAGGTAGGGTTGTAATTAGTATAATTGTTGTTTATTTCAGTCATTGTGAGTCACCCTGTGGGGTAGACCAGTTTTGGTTAACCCTGGTGCCGTCCTGATGGACGTCGTACCACGTTATAGCCGACCCACTGCCAAACATGACTGTAATCATTTGCAGCTATTTTGCTCAGCCATGTGTAGGATATTTATCCGTGGTTTCATACAGATGTCTTCGTCACTTTATTTAACTGCAACCTTTGCAACCAGTCTGTTGAGACTTATGACCTCGTTAGATAGGTCGTATCGTTAGGAAACCAACTGTAGTTTCCAGTTTTATAAAAATATGCTGTATTTTCATTTTTGAAAGTGCTCAGAAGCCAATTTATAGTCAAATACTGACAGATTTATTATTTTGGAGAAAGTGTAGATGTCAAGCATCGAACTAAGTGCACTATCGCATCATTATGCAGGTCTAGAGTTGCAGATCTGTGCCATATTTATCAATTTGTTACTACTTTGTTTCTGTCATGAGGACACAGGTGTTAATGTTATACTGAGAACTTAATAAGTGTTATATCTTTGATGAGCAAAGAAGCTCGTGAGACATGCTGTTATGTCTGTGATTTACTATTCTTTGAAATGAAGGACTGCGATACTTTATTGTACAGTTAAATTGTAACGTGTTTAGCACACGGATTCTATAAGGTTTTTGAACCAAGCATATGCTAAGAATGACAAGGCCAAATATTACGGTATTATATAATGTTAAAACTAGCCGGCCTTGCCTGTTGAAAAATGTGGTCAGTGAAGGACTGCAATTTGTGAAGTTGTCACCAATAAACTGGTTTGTTGACCCAGTAACCTTGAAAACAAATGCTTGAAAGCGAGACAGAACTACGATAACATAGGACAGAATGTTGATTTCATTCATCTCTTTCTTTCAATGCAGCTATTGCTCATGAAACCCAGTGTTTCTTACTGTATTTTTGTTCATTTGTTTTTCTTGGATTTTCATACTGTTAGTTAGATATTTTGCTGCGAGGAATGTCATTTCGACATGTCCAGGGTTGTCAGGATTCTTTATGCATTGTTGGCGATCCTCTTGAGAGAGGCAAATTATAATGAAGGCAATTTGGTTATTAAATGCGAGGTTTTCGCCGGAGGTAACCCATGATATTATGTGCCTTGAGTGAGTAAGACGTGCCATTGTTGTAAGTCGCGCATCTGTTGTTGTTATGAGGCATTATTATGAGAGTTGTTGAAAGCGAGGTATTTACCGCTGATAACTCGTGTTATTGTGAGTCCGAGCCGAGTTTGCTCGTTGAGTTTTTCGACTATTGAGTCGATGTTTTGCTGCGGGAGAATGATCTTTAGAAGACTACTCCTTGTCAGGCCTTTGTCAGAATACGCCATAAACCTACGGAAGGAACATAAACCGACATAATAAACATCATCCGCATAATTGTTTTAAACAAGATCTAACTAACATATTGTTTCCATTTAAACTTTGACATTCTTACATTTGAACCTGCTGACATGGCCGTGCAGATGAAGGGATTTCCTTTATTGGAAACGACGAATACTATAGACATTTTTGTTGTGACCTGGCGCTCACATGAACCCTTAGTTCATAGTGTGTGGAGCGCAGGCCATGTGATTGTCAGACGTGGTTTTAACTACGCTATCACCGACATTACTATCAAGCTAGATGACAATGGTTTACAAAGAGTTAACCATGGGGCAGGAAGGCATTATAATAAAAACTGTGTTGTACTATAATTATTGATGTCATGAAACTGTATTTTTCCCCATGTTACCTTTATTGCGTGCTATTTAGCACATGATTGTTGATTAGATTAATTGTTTTTAAATGGCTGTACACTTAGCTTTGTATTGTAACTGTTTTGCTATTACGGACGTCACCGCCGTAACTTTGAATGTTAACTGATAGGACTTAGCTAGAAAAGTTAAATGTAAATGTGGAAATGGTACCACCATAACTTAGCTTTGCTTTGCTCCTTCACTTAAATGTAACTTCATATTAGCTTGATCATGTAACTTGTATTAGGGATTTTGCGTCGTACCATTTACCCAGCGTTGTTGCTGTTGCTTACTTATTGTGTATTAGATCTTTCGCGAGGGTTAATGTAACTTCATTGTTAGGGACTTGAACTTTTATTATCATTAACTTTTAGCTTGCGGATTAGCCGAATACAACCCTCCGAACTAGGATAGGGGTTTGTGGAAATCTACAATAAATTTTCACGGTGTTTTACATAAGCCTGGATGTTTAATTTCACAGTCTAGTTTTTGAGGTGAACCTTTCCTTAGGCCGTCTTTGACCATCGCAACCATGTACCACGCTCCCCGTGGACTATAGAACCTCGTGCCGCATTGGCCTATTGTTAGGAAGTTCACCTGACCCTCACGGCAAACTTTTAAAGGTCCGACGGGGGAGATGTTAGGAGAGTCATCGCGGTTGTTGGCTATCCCGACAGCTTTACCGGAGGACTTCTGAAGGTCACTCACAAATATGTGCCGTTGCCACCCGGCTGACGGTCACAGTATGCAAAATGTAAAAAGCTGGAAACATGGTTTTTTGATGGAATATGGGTTTTTGTGATTTTCCTTAATATTGCGAAAACTGAAAACGTGATTATGACGTGCGTGATGGTATTTTTTCGTCTCGTTGTCCTCTTTACGGGGATGTAGGTGTGGAAAAGGTAAAAATCTGGAAACATGTTTTTTATGGAAAATGGGTTTTTGTGATTTTCCCTAATATTTCGAAAACTGAAAACGTGATGATGACGTGCGTGATAGTATTTTTTCGTCTCGTTGTCCTCTTTACGGGGTTACAAGTATGGAAAAGGTAAAAAGCTGGAAACGCGGTTTTTTATGGAAAATGGGTTTTGTGATTTTCCCTAATATTGGAAAAACTGAAAACGCGATGATGACGAGTGTGATAATATTTTTTTCGTCTCTTTATTCTCTTTACGGGGATATAGGTATAAAAAAGCTGGAAACATGTTTTAATGGAAAAGGTGTTTTTGTTAATTTTCGCGTTATTTGGAAAACGAATTAGGCGATTTTTATGACTGGCATGTTGATGTATTTTTATCGTTGTCCTCTTTACGGGAATGTAGGTATGGAAAAGCTGAAATCATGGTTTCCGTTTTTTTTTTCGAGATCGTTGAGGAAAACGGGGAAAAAGTAAGAAACCAGATTTGAAGTCACGTTATGTTAAGCGCTATGATGTTGGTAAAACACATATGCATTATTATTATTATTATTATTATTATTATTATTATTATTATTATTATTTGACATGGCTGACTGGGCTCACACGCAGAGGGAGGACCTGCTTGATGAAATTAGACTTGAAAGCTTTGTGACTGGCCCATGGCGAGCAAGACAAGACAAGGGGTCTTATCATCGTACGTGACTTGCAGCCAGAGAGATAACAGCCTGTTGTTCGCATGCAGGTGGCTGTTATCTGACCCAGACGTGTAACTCAATATTGCAATGAAGGACATACAGCTCTGTCGAAAAGGTGATCATTGCATTCCCACGCACACTCATGCAGAGTTTGCAAAGCTTGTGAGAATCAGTCTGACTTGTGCGTTCCACGACATCCTACGCGTAGGAACAAAAAAAAGTAAAGTGTTAACTTTGCATCTTGTTGAGGAGACATATATGTTCTGAGGGTAAGAGAGAGTCATCATTCTTGTGATCACCTTTGAAGACGACGGATGCAAGTGCCTTAAGCTCTTAGTAAAAAATTACGTGAACCGCGGCCATACTTGTAATGAGGTAGGTTCATTATTGTTAATTATGACATGATTGGTTTGATTGTTATTTTGTGAATGCGTGAAAAGTAAGTTAGTGACTTATTGTATTTTTTTGGGATTTCGTTTGTTGCAGATTTAAAAAAAGTCATTAAGTCTGGGAAAGCAGACAGATAGACAGTGACAGTGACAGTGGCGGCAAAGAGCACATTTGCTGAAAGCATTATAATTCATTAAATGGTGAGTACATGTTGTTCCATTACTTTTATTGATGTTGTTGTTAAATGTATGCCATTTACTTCATGGAAATTTATAAACTCATGACGTGTATTTATTATTGTTACCGAATGAAGACATGTATCGAGTGAACAGGTTTTAACTACCGTGACGCTTGCGAAATTAAAAAAAAAAGTGAGCTATGAATATAGATTAATTCTTTTCTTTGTAAATGACCTTGTTACTTTTCGAGTGAGTGTCTTATCTATGTGTGTACACTTGAAACCTTTTGTTTTAGCAACTCTTATGAATGAATGAATGAATGAATGAATGAATGAATGCACATGTTTAATGTATATAACCATGACTAATAACGGATTGTATTGGTTTGTTTTTCAGACATCTCGTTGGAAACAAAAACAAGAGAAACCTTGTCGGTGATACAAAACTACAGAAACCTTGTTGGTGATCATCTCCTGCTGGGGCCAATTGCTACAACCATTGTGTACCTGTGAGCGTGATTGTGTGCCAGTCAGTGAAACCGATAAGTGTGGCCGTGTGGAATTGCAGGTCTTGGATTAACCTATTCTAAGGTAAGGTTTGCACGTTTATTAGTCCATTTTATAATCATGTCTATATCAGAGAGTGAAGTGTTAGTGTGGCAGCCTTTGGCCAAATGTTTCAAAACGCGAGTTTGCTCCGGCCGAATTTACAATGCGAATCACTGTCTGTCGCCTAAAGATTTTGTGGAATTATGTTTTCCCATTTTTTGAGTGAATTTGAACAAGGCTTAAGATTGCATCAGGCATTAAAAATAAATTTCGAACTACTATGTGAATTTACGTTGATTAAAAATAATGTTGAAGAGAAACACACCTTCAACCTTTGTACAAAAATGGAGAAAGTACTGATTGCCGATAATTTGGAAACGTGGTATCAGGAGAAAGCTATTCAAGCGCTTATCACAAAATTTGATAAGTTGCAACAGGGTCCTAGTGGCTTGGCCCTCAATAGCATTGCCTATTTGCAAATCAATATTTGTAAATACAATCCATTGCATGCAGGAAGTAGCTATATTGCCACACCGAGCTTTATCGCTTCGAGAAAGGCAGTGATCAACATACGCAACAAAGACGATTATTGCTTTTTATGGAGTATAGTTAGCTGCCTGCAACCCTGTCAAGGCAGTCATTGTGATTTGCCAGGGAAGTACAAAGATGTGTTTAACCACATGAAACAAACTCTCAATCTCGAGCGTGTTTCATTTCCCATGCCTCTAGATGAAATTCATTTATTTGAGAAAGATAATTCAAATTTCTCCTTAATGGTGTATGGCATTGAGGGATCCAATATTGTGGGCCCATTGTATGCCCCCAAACAGGTAAAGCAACATCACATTCACCTGCTTTTCCTGTCTGATGGGGATAGAAGCCATTATTGTTGGATAAAGAATTTAGGAAAACTAGTAAGCAGCCAAGTGTCTAACCATAAGTGTGCAAAACAGATTTTTGAGCGCTGCCTTCAGTATTTTACAACTGCTGAACTTTTACAACGACATACGGAAGTCTGTGAAGGGCAGACGGCAGTAAAGCTAGTGCTACCCAAAGGGAAAGACGCAGTCTTAAAATTTGAGGCCACTAATTAACAAGACATGGTACCATTTACTGTTTACGCTGTTTTTGAGGCCCTTCCTGTTCCCATTCAGGGATGTGAACCAAGCCCCCATACAAGCTCAACCTATCCAGTGCAGAAATATGAGCCTTTTGCTGTAGCCTATTATGTTGTCTGTCACTATGATAATTCACAATGTGAGTAAGTAAGTCATGAAGGTCAGGATTGTGCGCGGTGGTTTGTTGATCAAATGGCGGCTTTAGCAGGCAAAGTAGAAACTATTTTGAACAACCCTGTACCAATTCAGAGGAATGATGTACAGCAAAGAGAATATGATCAAGCCACCACCTGCCACATATGTGAAAAGTCAATCTTAGGCGGAGAAAAAAACGTAAGAGACCACTGCCACAGGACAGGGCATTTTAGAGGAGCTGCCCATAACGAATGCAATATGAAGTACTCTACACCTCGCTCCCTCCCTGTCATCTTACACAATTTCACCCGGTATGACCTCACTTCATTGTAAAACAATTTGCTCATGTAGATAAGAGCAAAATCAGCATTTTGGCTAAGAACCATGAGAGCTTTACCTCACTTTCATGGAGAAAATGAAGCATGAGCATTTGCTTTCTCGACTCATTCAAGTTTATGTCTAGTTCGCTGGATAGTCTTGTGAAAGGCTTAAGCGAAGATGAGTTGAAACATACCCATTCTCACTTTACGGATACAAATCAATTTAAATTGCGTGTTCGTAAAGGCCATTTTCCTTATGATTATGTGGGAAGTTACGAAGTGCTTAAAGAAATGACTTTGCCGCCAAGAGAAAAATTCTTTTCTCAGTTAACTCAAAGCACCATTAGTGAAGAAGACTATGCCCACGCACACCGTGATTGGCGAGTGTTTGGCATAGAAACCATGGGCCAGTATGCTATGCACTACTTAAAATTAGACGTGTTGTTGTTGACAGACGTGTTTGAAACGTTTCGTCAGCTATGTCACACGATCTATGGCCTTGACCCCGCCCACTACTATACCAGTCCAGGGTTAAGATGGGACGCCGTCCTCAAATTTACCCACATTGAGCTTGATTTTCTGACTGATCCCGATATGGTACTCATGATGTAAAAAGGGATTCGTGGGGGGTTCGTATCGCTCAATCAGCGACATGCCAGGGCAAATAATCATTACATGCCTGATTATTATCACGAAGAACCTGAATCCTACCTAATGTATTTCGATGTAAACAATTTATACGGTCAGGCTATGAGTCGACCACTGCCGTACAGAAACTTTGTCTGGCTGTCAGAGGATGAAATTAAAGATTTTAATGTGCATAGCGCCAGCAAGCAACAGGACGTAGGGTATGTTCTTGACGTTGACTTAGCTTATCCCCCTGATCTCAGACAGCGACATGGTGATTTCCCCTTTTGCATAGAGAAAATGGTGCCGCCCGATAGTAAGGGCAATCATAAAAAATTTATGGGTACCTTGTATGATAAAAATCACTATGTGTTACATGTTGACATGCTGGTAGAATGTTTAGCCCAGGGCTTAACCCTAAAAAAATCCATAGAGGTATTTTCTTTTGTCAGAAACCGTGGTTGAAACCGTACATGGATTTAAATACCAGTCACAGACAAAGTGCCACTCAGCCATTTCAAATAAAAAAAAGTTAAACTAATGAATAATTGTATCTATGGCAAGAATTTGTAAAATGTACGGCAGTATAGGGACATTAAATTGGTCAACACATGGCATGGACAATGGGATGCTCAAAAATATATTGCAAAACCAAATTTCAAATCTTTAAACATTATTGATCATGCTCTACCGACTATTGAACTTGCCAAAACTAAAGTGGTCATGAATAAGCCTATCTATTTAGGCCAAGTCATTTTAGACTTTTCAAAATTGCACATGTATAAATTCCATTATGGTTTTGCAATACAGCGATTTGGTAGCATTTCCTTGTTATATACAGACACGGATAGTTTTATTTACCATATCCGTGACTGTAATCGGTATGTCGTTATCAAACAAAATCCAAAATGGTTTGACACGTCCTCGTTTAGTGAGAAGAACGTGTTCTATATACCCCGTCTGAACAAAAAAGAAATTGGTTTAATGAAAGATGAGTGTTCAGACACCATGAAGACCGAGTTTGTAGGTCTCGCTCCGGAAATGTATAGTTTTCGACAGGTGGATCGATGCGAATCTATGCGAGCCAAAGGGATTAGCCAGCATGAGGTTAAACGACTTTGTGTGGATGATTATTTACATGTCCTTCAGACCCACACAGCCATGACACATAGTCAGTTCAGGATTCTCTCGAAATATCATGATTTATTTTTAATGAAACAGCGAAAACAAACACTCGCTTTGTTGGACGACAAGAGACAGTGGTGTCAGGATATGATGACAAGCGTCCCATTTGGTTACAACCAGTAATGGTTGTTGCTATTGTTGTTGTACAACACGGCAAGTGTTTGTTTTGGTTGCTATCAAATGCGTGATGCCATCTTGAGCCTCGGAATAAAAATAAAAAATTGTAGTGTATCATATAATTTTTGTTTTTTAACCTGTGTGCATGGATGTATGCATGGATGTGTGAATGCCTGTAAATAGTTGTACATAAACTGTATGTCTTGTGCTATTTGCCTATCAACGCATAAAGAGAGCCATGCATCAACGTTTGCATGGTTCATTGTGCACAGGCTAGATTAAAAACATGTTGGCTTTTTTAGGTTAGGTTAGGGAAAAAAGTAGCCACCCTCACTATTGTTGTCGCTTAGTAGGCCTCATGGTTCAGCAAAGTGTGCACTTTCTCAGTAGGCACAGCTTAATAGGCCACACTAGGTTGTGGCTTAGTAGGCCTCATGCAAGAACAAAAAACAAATATCTGCTGCTTTTACTGTGGACAATCTCTCACTTTATGGCTAGAGTTATGAGTGGTGATATATTTTTTGAAAACAACACCAATCCAATATCTGAACAGAAATTGTTTTTTAACTTGTTGCATGTTATGCTTGAGGCCTACAGCTAAAAAAGTCATTAGAGAGATGGTTATTTATTTGTGTTTTGCTTATTTTTTATTTTATTTTTGCTATTGACTTAGAGGACAGACAGTGTATATAGTACATAGTATTTTTATTTATTCACTTAGTAAACGGCAACGACTACTTTTCAGATTCAATCATGAGCCACGATGAGGATTGTTTTATCGTCACAAAACACACCACGTTCAATGAATATGCCACGATGGTGTCTCATAATCCTCAACGTGTGGCCTATCCTTCAGAATATAGAAACATGAATGTACGCATTGATACCACGTTTTATGACAACATAATCGATCATGATGATAATGATGATGACTTGTTTCATGACCCAGGGCATCACTTTTGTAAATCCTGTATGCTAAATTTTGGTTTTCAAAATAATGTATCCACGCAAGTGATTCATAAAGCATGGTACGGTTTAACCATGAATCAAGTGATTGTTAAATTAGCTGACAAGGATTATTTTGCAGATTTTTGGGGTACATTATGTACAAAACCCCTGTTTAATGTTTATTTTCCAATAACCTCTCAAATGTTTTGTTTTCATTTTTATAAATTTCCTGCTGAGGAACGAATCACGTCGTATCGACAACAAGCATTTCGCCAACTTTGTTTTAGCTTACCTATCAATCAATATTCGCCTCATTGAATGAGATTTGTTAGAAACTAACAACATTATGTCATGATTATGGCTTTTATTGTTTACATTCGGCTTTCAAGTGCATACTTGACGTTTAGAATACATTTGGCTATTTTTGTGTGTTTTAGTTTATCGTGTATTCACGTTGATGAACACATACACACAGGTTTAAATTTGTATTTTTTTATTTTGTTTCTTTCCTGGTTTGTTGGATGTAGACATGTTTATTAAATGCATAGCGTGTTAACTTTACCTTTGTATAGGTTACCAACAGCATTCAGATGTTTGCTCCTAGTATCTGTTGATACTATTTATTTAACAGAATGCAGTGTGAATTTGCACAACAACAGGGCAAACGAATACAAGTCATTCAACAAGGGGATGATTGGCTAATTCCCATTGAAAACAGAGACATACATTTACCTCCAAGAGATCTTGAAAATGATTCACACTTAATTTTGATAAAACATTTCCTATTAAATAATTTCCAAATGTATGTTTTGACTGAAAATGATACAAACATTATTATTATATTTTTGTTAATTTATCCAATAATATCTACAACTTTAGGCCATAAACGCTCAGGCTTTAAAAAAAAAAAACACTTTGATGTACAGACAAAGTTATTGTTGTTGTTGTTGTTGTTGTTGTTGTAATATAAGGACGAGAGTGTTAGAAAGTAACACTCTTATCTTTGGTTATAGACAACCATGGACGCCTTGAACGCCATTGGTCAAGATTGCGGCTTTGCACGCAAGAAAATGAGTGAATTGCCTACGCAAACACCCTTTCGCATACATAAAATTCAAAAAATAAAACCAAATTTGGTGAACGAGCTCTTTGCATTTGTCAAGAATTTGAGACATTTCTTCCCACACGATTTAATAACCTACCTGATAATGTCATGGAAGATGTCAATTCCAGTTTTCACCCTGTCTATTTAATCTATGATGATGGAAAAATAATCGATGCATGGTTCGTTTTGTAAAAGTAGAAAACGAATAATCATTTTACGCTAGCTGTGACTTTAGTTTATTCATGCCCTGCTCTTTAATAACTATAATAAAATAAAATTATTTTTGGTGCTCAACAGTTTGACGTTTATTAATTGTTGCTCAACGTTTATGATGGAAAATAATAATAATAATAATAAATTTTCTAAACTTTTGCTTGGTGGTAGAATTTTTTGTTTGTTTTTTGAACCTTAAGTCATGTCAATACAATGATGTCTATGATGAGCATAGGTGAACACTAATTTTTGTAATTTCTCTTAATTGGAGATTTTTAGCTTTAGGCTACGTAAATAGAATCATGCCTATGATGCATGTTTATAATTAGTTTTCCTTTTTTACTTTTCATGTACATAAATAGTTTTTTTAATAAGTTGAAACGTTATGTACTTAAGGCTCGCTTGTTCATTCAGCTCTCTCTTATGCACTACAGCCACAAGTAAGAAATAAAAAGTAAGAGAGAGAGAGACATGTTTTTAACAAGAAATCTATTATACACTATTTACTAAATAAATAAATAAAGAAATAAATAAATAATTTTAAGTTAACGTCACATTGCCTTTACTGCAGACATGGTTTTGCACTAATCCTTGTTTTTTTTTTCAAATTCTAATAACATATTATTTTCTTCAATAATAAGCGTTTACCAAAACATGGTTCTAGAGTAGATAAATATTTCATACGCCAGTATCACGTACTTTTAAAACATGATTTTGGTTTACCTGTGGTTGCAGTGCGTGAGGGGGTGTAAGATTAACAACAAGCGAGCCTTAAGCACATGACGTTTCAACTTACTTTATGAATAATAATAAATATGGACTCTTGTCCTTTTTTTTATTGTTTGTGATTTAAAATAGCATTTATACAATTTTTATACAATTTTTGATTATTATTATTATTATTATTATTATTATTATTATTATGTTACTATTGATGAATAATGATGGACTTTTGTCCTTTTTTGATTGTTTGTGATTTAAAATAGGTTTAGTACAATTACCATGTATATAATTTTTTATACAATTGTTTATAATAATGATGAAACTATTAGTTAAAATGATGGACTTTTGTCCTTTTTATTGTTTGTGATTGAAAAATAGATTTACTACAATTAGTTATTTTTATTTAATTTTTTATAACGATGCACTGCTGTCCCTTTTTTATTGTTTGTCAATTATGTCATTTTACACATTTTATTTATAATTATAATGGTGAAACTATGAGTGAATAATAATAATGGAAAAACCACAACATGGACTCTTGTCTTTTTATTTATTTTTTGTCATGATAACAGTGATACTATACATTTTTAGCCTACTTTCGATTTTTGCAAAAAATTAAAGTAGACTTATGAGATCAACACAGGGCCAAAAATTGTGTGTCTGTCTGTGTGTGTGTATGTGTGTGTGTGTGTGTGTGTGAGTGTGTGTAATCTGAATGTCTGTCCCCCCCTATCAATTCGAACACGGTGAAACCGAATTGAACGAAATTTGGTACAGAGGTAGAACGAGTAAAGGGCACCTCAGTGTCATGTTTTATATCGCGGCCATCTTTACCAAACTGAATGGCGGCCATTCAAAACGTAAAATCATATAGCGACTAACCAAATTATCCGATCTCTACCAAATTTGGAAATAACATACCTTCATATAGGACGCGTCTTGTGACCAAACTACAAGGTCATCCGCCGTACCATTTCAGGATGGCGGCCGTGCGAATTATGCAAACTTCATAATCCATATCATGGGACCCTCCAGTTCCGATTATCGAGCCGATAACCGATTTAACTGTTCTAAAGGAAGAGGCACGTTCGAAATTAAAAGTTTATTTTGTAATACTATAGTGCAGAAGTGATTTTAAAAAGCTGAGCCGTCTCGGTAAGACGACAAGATGGCAGCGGATATCTTGTGCCTGACTTATATTTCACTAATTTGAGTATTGCATGCAATATAGCGTACTGATACAAAATAAATAAACTTTGTATGAAATGCTTTATAAATAAATAGTATATACTCCACTGATGAAATCGTTTAGTCTGAATCATTATTTGTTAAAAAGTTATATGTAAGTCATTTTATATGGAACGATTTTCGTTGGCACAAATGGCTCCGTGGTAAAACGTTGGCCTATCACTCATATGCCTATGGTTCAAACCCCCTCAGAGTTTTTTTTTTTTTTTGCTTGAAATTGTATATATTAATTGTTTATTAATGATTCAGACGTTTTAAAATTAAGCGTTATATTTTGCATATTACGGTGGAAAATATATATTTAATTAAAACATAATTCACCAGCAGATTTGCTCGAGAATCTAGCAGCCAAAAAGGTAACTGCACGCCGGCCTACTTATTAACTTCAAGATTTTATTGAAAAGTTTCTTCTTATGGCCACTAGAATGCACTCGCCCTGTTAGGGTTCGATACTTCTCCACTAGATGTCACGACTGGTCTACGTGGGACTCCATTGGTTAGTACCGTATACCATTGGCATTCTATGCGCATCGAACTTGAAGAATGGCAAGATGATACTACGATAAATTTTTACTTTTTATTTTAAAGGGTTTGTAACAACCTATTGTGCGTTATTTGAAAATGTTATTTGAAGTAAAGAACAAAACGATTTCACATAGTAACTGAATTCTACCCGTTGGTGCTAGTTCAGGTTATTAATTAATACTTTTATTTCAGGCAAATAGCAATCGAAAATATCCACATAGTTTGTATACACACGTCTCTGTAGGGTCATGGAAAGATTTGTTAATTCAATTAGGGTTGTGAAAGCCATGCTCAACCAGACGTGAAAAGACATGCCTCAACTCCAAGTTGGATGTTGCCCACGCCAGGTCGATTATGTAATAATAATAGTAATAATAATAATAATAATAATAATGTTATTTGTTTTACGTCCCTTTTAACTACTGCTGCTTTTAGATACGCTGGGGTGCCGGAATTTTGGCCCGAAGGGGATCTTTAACGTGCCAGTAAATCTACTGACACGGCTCCCTCGCATTTGTGCACCCTCAAATGCCAGCTGACTGCGCCAGGATACGAACCTGCAACCTAGGGCCCAGCAAGCGAGAACGTTACCGCTGAGCCACGCAGCCAGTCTGGTCGATTATGTCTCCAGATCCATAAGATTCTTGAGATACTTCTTATCTATCTTTCTTCAATGATGGTAGTAGTTTTTTTTTTCTAGGTTGTGGCGTTTGGTAGAGGTAAATAGTTTCTAAGGTCTTCAACCAAGAAATGATTCTATTATACTCTTTGATAATAACAACGAGTTATAACTATACTCATACATTTAGGAGAAAGTAGGCTATATGTTCTTTACTGAACATCTTGTTTTTAAATAAATTCATCACGTTAATGTCCATATCTAGATCAAAGTAATTTGCTCTTCATAGCACCAATCACTATAAATGCTGACATTCGTTCTGATAGACTGGCATCTGAAGCTGTTAATCGTTGCTTGGCAATGCTTAACAAGACTTTGTCGGCAATGCGTCTTAGTGTGGGATCACTGTTTTCATAGGCTTTATCGTGATTAAGATATGCATGATCCAAAGCATTGATTCCCATAACCCCTCTCCTCAAACGATCTTGAAGACGAGTACCAGGGCCGCAGAAGCTGTAAGCAGGTGAGCTTCGAATGGTTAGTTTTTAATGATGTTATCAATAATTCCACGGCCAGTACACCTGGGACATAGAGGTTTCAATCGGTGAAAAACACTTTTTTTGTTGTTCTTCTTGATCTTTTTCTTGTTGTTGTTGTTGTTGTTGTTGTTGTTGTTGTTGTTGTTGTTGTTATTGTTGTTGTTTGTCGGCGGTTGCTGACGAGCATGGTAAGTGGTGGTTGTTTTCCGCATGACAGCCATGGAATGATGAAACAATGTCTTTACACTGAGTTTTATGACCATGATATAATTTCATTAATTGGCATGTGGCACACTGTCGAATAGAAGGTATTTTTACCATGGTTAATTGCTTGTGATGGGAAAAATGACTGCATGGTTGTAGTTCACTCAATACTGGGTCGTTGGTCCACTCGGCAGGCGCCTTTTCCCAAATTTCTTTGAAAGCGTTGGCAGCAACATAAAAAAGAAATGATTTAGGTAGTGCTAATAACTCATGTTGTGTAAAGCTAATCAGTTTTTTCTTGCACACAAAGAACTTGCCAATAGCCTTGTCGATTGTAGTGGCGTCCATGTCTATAACGTTGATGTTATCACCTCACGTGTACACGTCTCACTGCTATCATTGGACTTTACACTTTCAGTTTTAATTTTATTGAACAACTCCCAACATGCACTCGTGGTGAGCCAATGAAACAATTGCCATGCATGCGCTAAGGCTTTATTCTGAATATTGTCGCAAGGACAAGTGTCCATGAGCGTTTGCAGGGATGGACAACCCAGATCTAAAAGGTCAATACATTGACAGTGAGAGGGTAAAAATGGTTGAAGCCACTGGCGTTTTTCACTCCCTTTAACAAATAAGACATTGGCCACGGACAAATGGGCTTTCATGACGATGTCAAGATACTTGTAAGAAATATCACCCTTTTTCCATGCTAATTGCAAATGATTTTCAATCCATTGGCTCTGCTTTTTAGCTTTTTCACTAAGCAACTCGAAAGCATAGGGAGGTTTAAACACCAAATGAATAGGGTTAGACACCCAAAACGTACTACAATCGATAAAAGCTACTTCCTTAAATATAAATTTGTTGTCTGCAATTTTAAAGCCCTGACAATCCACAATGAGTGTGCGCATCATGCTTTTATTTTTACTTGTTTCTTCGTTGATGTCTAATCAACAACTAACCCATGCCATGGTTTAACATGGCAAAGTCAAAGCACTTTAGGAAAAAAAAAGAAACAACTGAATTGAACAACAGCTAAATATTTTTGAGGTTTTATTCATAACATAAAAACACTTACACTTTTATTACAGAAGTTTGATGGCTTAATTTGGAACAGTATTCAAATGAATAGTTTGCACATACGGTCCACAGGTATCTCCTAGTTTTGCAGTGTCTGGTACAATAACAGGGTAGTTCAAACTCAATGAAATATTGCCCACATCATAGCGATTGAGGTAAGGGCAGGATGGACTCCATCGCTGATGATCGCTAAAGGGTCGATCCCCTATTTCCCAGTTTCCAATTTCAATGTTGCAAAAAATACAATTGACCACATCCCCACGTTTTAAGTAATAAAATCCGCTCGCAGCCAATTCTCCACAATCCATAAAGGGAACTTTCCATGTTTCAAAAGTTTTGAGACGATTAAATTCACATTTTAAATTCCATGGTTTGTCTGTCACGTTGTTGTTGTTGTTGTTGTTGTTGTTGTTGTTGTTGTTGTTGTTGTTGTTGTTGTTGTTGTTGCTACTGTTGTTGCTTATTGAGGGACACATGATGTTTGTTGTTGTTTTATATGTTTAGAGCGCAACAGATAGTGTGCATGCAGACGCTTATCATCAATCCTATGAATGATGATCTTTTTTTTTCACCCGACCACAGATGGCTTACATGCTGGTGACATAATTGGACAAAGGATGATATTTCACTTGTCTAGCATGAATAATCAAACAGTAGGCACTGGTATGGTCTGGGATATTTTCTTGTGTTTCAAAATCTACCCTTAAATCAATGGTGGTGATTTTCATAGATTCTACTAGATACGAACAGTCGAAAACAATCAGTGGTGATTTTGCTTTAAACCCTTGTGGCGACAACATAGGACAATCCTGTTTTTCATAATAAGACGATTGAAATTTAGCGAACATATCATGAAGGGGACGAAACTTATTTTTTGAAAAATTGAGTTCCAACCCCTCATAGGGAAAGCAAACATTATTTAAAAATAGTCGTATATTTCTCAAGTGAATGTGCTCAAACAGGGTGACATCTTTGCTTTGTTGGTATTTTCTATTGGTTTGAATACCAATAATAACATACAGGGGTCTCTCGGTAGAGCGAGCCGATTTGACACTCCAACTATGAGTGTCTGTGGTAGGTAGCAAGGGGTATTCATGTAGACTCCAACTTCGAAAGGCGATAAGCAAGGCTTTATCTTTTTGCACTAAATTTAACATGCTTAGCTTTTTACGATCCGATAGTGTCACATGAGGCACTTTCCATAGTAATCGAAGCAGTTGAATTTTTGAGTCTATCACTTGGTCGGAGGCTCCTTTTAGTGCATTATAATCACTGCGGTCTCTCACCAGATACAAAATTTGTCTTGCGTTTAACATAATACGCTTGTGTTCTTCGGCAAAGCCAAGGAGTAATTTTAAGGGTAGGAAGCCTGTAAAAGTGCCATCGGTATGAACTAGCCAGTCATTGCTACTGTTGGGACACCATCCTGCCATAGAAAGCGTTTTACTTTCCTCCTCGCTATAGGATGGATATAATTTCATAAGACTAGTCATGCCCACATTTCGAGTCATATCTATGACAATATCATTTATCACATAACGTATTTCAGAAAACAGAAAAGCCATACCATGATTCGCCAACGCAGACGTTGTGGGTGTGCTGCCATCTGCTTTTATCAATTTATCCTAAAGTTGAAGGACACTTTCATGAGGTAGAGTAAAAATATCTTGATTGTTAATGGTGAATTGAATCTCGTCATTGTTATTCAGTCCTGTTGCTTGAGGTTGATAGGAATGCATATCAATGCGCACGACGCCATCTTCCACTTGTATGGGATTTTACACTTGCAACAGCTCTTTGTTCATGATTGGGGTGTAGCGTATAACCAATGCGTTGTAAGCGTTGTCGGTTTACTCGTGTCAACCGTTTCATACACGGCGGGCAACTAACCGACCTCGTAGACGTTGTTGTTGCTTTATAGATAAATTTCATAGCATCTTTAAAACCAACTTGTAGGTCACAGGGGTGTTGGCGTCCAAAGCAATCAGTTGTTGGTTTCTATTCACTAAGCGTAAGGTAATATTACTAATAACACTGACACACACAGGATGATATAGAACCACTGAAGGGTTTTCACGAATAATATAGCCGCAAGTAGAGGTGACAATAAAATCATACAGGGAATGGCTTTGTTCTTGATTGGTAAATACGTTTCTAATAATATTGCAAGTCACAGAAATGTGATGGTCCTCGATGAATTTCACTGGATAATCTGAATCATGGGGTTGGTGAGCTGCCAACACTCTTGGTTTAAATCCTAGTAAAGGACCAATAGAATGAACTCGTGTTTCAGAGTCAATGTTAAACGTAGAGAAAATACGACAGCGATGAGTAATCTTATTAGCTGTAAGTTCAAATTTGTGTGTCCCATCCACAAATGGTTTGACACCTAATTGTTTTATCATCGACACGCTAATGGCTTCATGCACATCGTCTATGGTATAACCACCAGGGGGTAGTCTCAACATATAAACATCATAATAAAATTAGTCATTAATATCCAGTTGAATATTGTAAATTCTATTGTAACTTTCCAAAGAAATTAATCCTAGAACATAGGATTGTTCGGAATGCAATTCAATGGGGGGGGGGGGGGAAATCCAGGGACACTTCAGGCCCGCGACTGTGCACGGTAAAGGTCTTGGCGTTGACATTCATAATGATGAAACTGTTGGCTTAACGCGACCTCTTATATAAAAATGTAAAATCAAACGGCCACACTCTTGACTGTCAAAGGTTTGTTGACAATTCACATTATAGAATATCTTTACCCGGTTACCCAAATAACGTAGCAACTCGATCGGGGGTGGTAAATTTCCATAACTGTCAAAGTACCATACTGTGGAACCTTGTTTCACAAAGGCTACAAAATGGGTTCCTGGGCCTGCATCATCATCTAAATTCATCATGGCTCGTTCTTCTTTCCACGGTGCTTTGGGTAATTCATTTCGCATAAATACGCCTCGAAAATGAGAAATCTTTAGTTGTTTGGCATAGCTTTCCACTTCTTCATGGGTCATGGCATGACGAGGCACTTGCCTAAAGCGCTTATCGATGATGGACATTTTTTTTCTTAGACGGTAGGCCACTACCTTGTGGATAAAAGACTGGCTTTAAAGGATTGCCATTTCTAGCTCCCATCGCAATGGCTTCTAACATTTTATTGTGTCGCTCGCTTTCTTTGAGTTGTTGCTTGCCTTGCTCTACGGCTTTTATGGTTTTCGCTACAGCGCTGGCACCATCCAAAAGGGACCCCAAAGCTGCCAACCCTGCAAATAAAGCCGGCAAAAAAACACGCTTAGCAACAAGAATGACTCACCCACGTTTTTTCTTTCTTTCTTTCTTTCTTTTCCTTTTATCGATACATGATGGTGCGATTTCAGAGCTGTAGACAATCGCACCGCTTGTAAAGCTTTTTCGATAGCCAGTCTTTTTAGATTTTTTTTAGTTTTTTTAAGTTTTAACACTGGGTGTGAGGCAGATCGACTTGGTTTCCGACCTGGCTTTTTTCTCTTTTTGAGATTTGTTTTTTTTTTTTCATGTTCATGGCATATCTTTTTTCACCATGGTGCTACTTGGTGAATCTTTCACAGCAAACATTCGATAACAACTAACGTAGAGAACCTTATTTCATAGCAGTATATTCCAATCTACTATATAAAGCTCAAATACCATGTAATTTATTTCAGGATTAGGGTATAACCCATCTCTTTTGGGTACATTCGTGTTGACCGACTGAAAAGCTCTAAACTCTTGTTTACTAAGGCAACACTGAAAATATGGCTTCAAACACCACAATACCACTCACTCACTCACTGATTGACTGATTCATTCATCACGAAATCTCAGAAACCACCGAACGGATTGGAATGACATTTGGTATGCAGCTTCCTCAAGGGCCGCAAACGCCCACTAAGAAAGGATTTTTGGATATTCAGGTTTTAAACGGGTGTTAAGGGGGTAGACCTGCATTTCATTGAATAGCAATATCTCCCAATTGGTTTCATTGGGGGATGTGATACTCGGCATATAAACTCATCATTAAAAATAAGAAGACACGTGTCTGAGGGTTTTTCGATGTGGTGTATATTATGAGGTGAAAGGGGTGAAAAGTGGGGGTTGAAGGATTACTAACGGAGCGTGTATCTCTTAAACGACATAGGCGAGGAGTTTGGAACTTAGCCGAGAAAAATCAGCATTAAAAATAACTAAACATGTGTTTGACCGTTTTTTCATAAATCCAATTTAAGGGGCCCATGGGGAGGGGTGAAATTATGGGGGAGGGGGGGAAACGTAATATGTCTGAGTGTAAAATTATACATGGCCTATGTTGTAGACAATAACACATTACATCTTTTTTGTCTCTTGCTATTTCATCATACGACGAATACTTACGGAGTTATTAATGATTTTGTACTTTTTGGTCGGAATTTTCTAAGTCCCAGGAATGACATAAAAATTGATTCGAATGAAATTTCAAAAAAAAAAATTTTTATTATATTTTTCACGTCTTTTAGGGTCCGAAACCAACATGATATTTTGATGGTTTTTTTCGTCCCATGCATTTTTGGTTTCAGGTGATAGACCATGCTTATCTATCTAATATATAAAAGTGAAAGTCTGTATGTATGTATGTATGTATATATGTTGGTTCCGTATACAAATCTACACCGTTCCACCAATCTTAACCATATTTTGCATACACATAGTTTAGGACCCAGAAGGAACCGCTGGCTACATGAATTTTCGATAGTCTTTCTCATTCTTCTGATTTTGGCCCTTTTTCACTCAAAAACAGGCTAATCAAATCATAAAATATACTCATGAAGGAATGGCAAGGCAGATAGTTTCCATGGCAACATAGCTCAAGTCGAGACACGGCCCACTTGATGCCAATTGCGCTCAGCACTACCGGTATAGAAAATGAGGTCTTTACTTGAAATCGCGTTAGTTACTCAACTGCTCACACAGCACTGTCAACCGAGTTTAGCATAACAAAGACTTGACACTATCTTCTTTCTACTATATATTTTTCAAATACCACTCACTCACTCACTCACTCATTCATTTATTCATCACGAAATCTCAGAAACCACCGAACGGATTGGAATGAAATCTGGTATGCAGCTTCCTCAAGGGCCGCAAATGCCCACTAAGAGAGAAATTTTGGCTATTCAGGTTCTAAAGGGGTGTTAAGGGGGTAGACCTGCATTTAATTGAATAGCAATATCTCCCGATTGGTTTCATGGGGGGATGTGATACTCGGCATATAAACTCATCATTAAAAATAAGAAGACATGTGTCTGAGGGTTTTTCGATGTGGTGTATATTATGAGGTGAAAGGGGTGAAAAGTGGGGATTAAAAGATTCTTAACGGAGCGTGTGTCTCTTAAACGACATAGGCAAGGAGTTTGAAACACAGCGAAAAAAAATCAACATAAAAAGAAGTAAATATGTGTTTGACAGTTTTTTCATAAATCCAATTTAAGGGGCCCATGGGGAGAGATGAAATTTTGGGGGGCTGGGAACAGGAAAGAAAGTGTCCTAACTGATTGACTGACTGGCTCACTCATCAAACTCAGGGGGAAAAACTGCTTTAAAGTAAGTAAATAGCTGTTCGACAATTTTTTTTTCATAAATCAAATTTAAGGGGTTCATGGGGAGGGGTGAAATTCTGAAAAAAGAAAATTGAAAGAAAATGTCCAGACTCACTCACTTACTCACTCACTCATCATCGCCTAGCCAAAATTATTGAAGTTAGAAACACGACAGTTTGGGGATATGTTCATTGTATGTCAAAACCGTCTACTAAGGGATGATTTTCGGATATTCAGGTTCTAAAGGGGTCTTAAGGGGGTTAAACCTGCATTTCATTGAATAACTATATCTCCCGATTGGTTTCATTGGGGGATGTGATACACGACATATAAACTTATCATTAAAAAGTAACAAGACACGTGTCTGAGGGTTTTTCGATGTGTTTATGAGGTTAAAGGGGTGAAAAGTGGGGATTGAAAGATTCCTAACGGAGCGTGTATCTCTTAAACGACATAGGCGAGGAGTTTGAAACTCAGCGGAAAAAAATCAGCATAAAAATAAGTAAATATGTGTTTGACCGCTTTTCCATAAATCCAATTTAAGGGACCCATGGGGAGGGGTGAAATTCGGGGGGAGGGACAGGAAAGAAAGTGTCCTAACTGATTGACTGACTGACTCACTCATCAAACTCACGGGAAAATCTGCTTTAAAGTAAGTAAATAGCTTTTCGACAGTTTGTTTTTCAATCAAATTGAAGGGGTTCATCGGGAGGGGTGAAATTCTGAAGAAAAAAAAATTGAAAGGAAATGTCCTGACTCATTCACTCACTCAGCATCGCCCAGCCAAAAATATTGAAGTTGGAAACATGACATTTCGGGGATATGTTCGCTGTATGTCAAAACCGTACACTAAGGGAGGTTTTTTGGATATTCGGGTTCTAAAGGGGTCTTAAGGGGGTTAAACCTGCATTTCATTGAGTATCAATATCTCACGAGTGGTTTCATTTGTGGATGTGATACTCGGCATATAAACTAATCATTAAAAATACGCAGACATGTGTCTAAGCGTTTTTCGATGTGGTGTATTATTATGAGGTGAAAGGGGTGAAAAGTGGGGGTTGACGGATTCCTAATGGAGCGTGTAGGCCTATCTCTTAAACGACATAGGCGAGAAATTTGAATCTCAGCGAAAAAAAATCAGCTTAAAAAGTAAGTAAATCGGTTTTCGACTGTTTTTTCATAAATTAATTTAAGGGGCCAATGGGGTGGGGTGAAATTCTGGGGGAAAAAAGGAGAGAAAGTGTCCTAACCGACTGACTCAGGGGAAAAAGACAGCTTAAGAAATAAGTTAATAGGTGTTCAAGCGTTTTTTAATCAATCCAATTTAAGGGGCCCATGGGGAGGGGTGAAATTCTGGTAAAATAAATGAAAGAAAATGTCCTGTCTGACTCACTTACTAATCACGCCCAGCGAAAACTATTAAAGTTGGAAACATGAAATTTTGGGAAGATGTTCGCTGTATGTCGAAAACGTTAGCTAAGGAATGATTTTTGTTTATTCGGGTTTTAGAGACGGGTCAAGGGGGTAAACCTGCATTTCATTGAATAACGATATCTCATGAGTTGTTTGTTTGGGGATGTGATATTCGGTATATAAACTAATCATTAAAAATAATCAGACATATGTCTAAGGGTTTATCGATGTGGTGTATATTATGAGGTGAAAGGGGTGAAAATTGGGGGTTGAGGGATTCTTGACGGAGCGTGTATCACTGAAACGACATAGGCGTGAAGTTTGAAATTCGGTGGAAAAAAACAGCTTAAAATACAGGTAAATAGGTGTTCGAACGTTTTTTTCATAAATCGAATTTAAGGGGCCCTTAGAGAGGGGTGAAATTCTGGAAAAAAAACAGGAAAGAAAGTGTCCTAACTGATTGACTCACTTACTCACTCATCAAACTCAGGCGGAAAACAGCTTTAAATAAGTAAATATGTGTTTGACAGTTTGTTTCATAAATCCAATTTAAGGGGTTCATGGGGAGGGGTGAAATGATCAAAAATAAATGAAAGAAAATGTTCTGACTGACTCACTCACTCATCTTCGCCCAGCCAAAATTATTGAAGTTAGAAACATGAAATTTTGGGGATATGTTCGTTGTATGTCGAAAACGTCCACTAAGGAAAGAGTTTTGGATATTCAGGTTCTAAAGAGGTGTTAAGGGGGTAAACGTGCTTTCCATTGAATAACAATATCTCACGAGTGGTTTCATTTGGGGATGTGATACTTGGCACATATACTAATCATTAAAAAGAAGCTGACACATGTCTAATGGTTTTTCGATGTAGTGTATATTATGAGGTGAAAGGGATGAAAAGTGGGGGTTGAAAGATTCCTAACTGAGCGTGTATCTCTTAAACGACATAGGGAGGAGTCTGAAACTCGGAGGAAATCTATCAGCTTAAAAATAAATAAACAAATGAATAAATAAATAAAATAAATAGGTGTTCGACCGTGTTTTCATAAATGCAATTTAAGGGGCATATGGGGAGGGGTGAACTTCTGGAAGAAAAACGTCCACTAAGGAAGGATTTTTGGATGTTTGCTCTCATCGACCAACCAAAACTATTAAAGTTAGAAGAATTATATTTTGGGGATATGTTTGTTTGTTGTGTGTCGAAAACGTCTACTAAGGGGGGATTTTTGGGTATTCAGGTTCTAAAGTGGTGTTAACAGGGTTAAACCTGCATTTCATTGAAAAACAATATGATACGACTATGACGCGAGCGATGCGAGGCTAAAATTGAGATGGTGTGTGTCTGTGTATTACTCAATCTCGCAAGTACCACTGGTCCGATTTTCGTGAATTTTACATGGAAGTAGCTGATTTACCTGGTTAACATATAGGTTACTTTTGATTTCAATACTTTGCACTATTTAAAATGGCGACCATTTTAGTGACGTCACTACACCCTTTGGTTTCAAACTTTCATATTTCCATTTCAAATAAAAAGAGAACGCTAAGAAATAGCAAACTTTTGATGGCATATGCGAGGTTTAAAATTACATTTTCTATCCGAAAGGTATCTTCAACTGTTAGCGAGTAAAACCTAAATTTGTGCTATAAAACACGGTCAACGCCGAGCGGTGTAGTTGGACAAAATGTTCCATCCTTAATCTCCCTCTGCGCAGCACCTCGCCTATCCCCTGTTTTAACTGTCACCTTCACATTTTAATTTATTTATGACGCGTAGCGAAGCGCGGGTACTTCAGCTAGTATTATATAAAACTACATGGCTGACTGATTGACTCACTCACTGACATAAATGTTTACCCACTTCCAAATGAGTTACAAACTTGATATTTGGCAAAAACACTCCTTTCACCTTGCAACCAACAGAAAAATTCCGAAGAGGTACATTTTTTAATGTTCAACCCTACAAGAGACAAAAATATAGGGGGAAGCTACTTATCTCCAGTAATATCTCTGAGTGTGATATTGTGAATGGCCTATGTTGTAGACAATAACACATTACATCTTTTTTGTCTCTTGCTATTTCATCATACGACGTTTAGTTACGGAGTTATTAATGATTTTGTACTTTTTGGCCGAAATTTTTCTCTGAGTGTGATATTGTACATGGCCTATGTAGTAGACAATAACACATTACATCTTTTTTGTCTCTTGCTATTTCATCATACGACGTTTAATTAGGGAGTTATTAATGATTTTGTACTTTTTGGCCGAAATTTTTCTCTGAGTGTGATATTGTACATGGCCTATGTTGTAGACATTAACACATTACATCTTTTTTTGTCTCTTGCTATTTCATCATACGACGTTTAGTTACGGAGTTATTAATGATTTTGTACTTTTTGGCCGAAACTTTGCTCTGAGTGTGATATTGTCCATGGCCTATGTTGTAGACAATAACACATTACATCTTTTTTGTCTCTTGCTATTTCATCATACGACGTATAATTAGGGAGTTATTAATGATTTTGTACTTTTTGTCCGAAATTTTTCTATGTCCCACGAATAACTTAAAAATTGATTCGAATGAAATTTCAAAAAATAGGTTTTTTTAATACTTTTATTATATTTTTTACGTCTTGTAGGGTCGGAAACCAACATGATATTTTGATGTATTTTTTCGTCCCATGCATTTTTGGTTTCAGGTGATAGAATTATTTTCCATTAGGACCTATTTGTTTATTGGTTAATTTCCAGTATGATCTGATTATCGATTGTATTATTTATAAAGGGGTTTTGTGGGATTGGAAACAATATGTGATTTGGAGTCTGATTTTGAGTCTAATTTTATACTCTTCGTGCAGTCTGTATCATGTGAGTTACTGTCCCTGTAGGCTTTTTAAGAAGGTATGGTACCTAATATTTTCCGCTGTGTGCTTTAATTCTGATGAAGGGTTTTATTTTTCGTCAATTGAATATTTTCGTTTGCCAGTACTTGAATCTTCTTAGCCGTTTTTTGAAAGGAACGAGCAAGTTGAATTCACAGATGAATGCGGCGAATCCTACCGACTTCCAGGGTAATTTTCTTATTTTTCTGCCTTAACTTTACGGTTGTATTGCACAAATGTATTTAATATAACTGGTTTTAATCATTCTGCTGTATTTTAGCCTACTTTTCTCATTTTGCAAAAAGGAGGAAAAAGTAGAGTTATGTGATCAATCCGGGAAAATGTGTGCCTGTGTGTCCTTCTGTCTATATGGCTGTGTGTGTGTCCTCCCCTATCAACTCCTATACGGCTGCAGCTATCGAAACCAAATTTGTTATGAGTAAAGATCTACACCTTAATATCTCACGGCCATATTTGAAATTGACGTCAGTGCTACCAACTGCTGAAAAAACGCAATCGAAATTTTAGCTCTATGTTGGATATCGCAGAAGTTATGGATGCGAACTCTTCCAAAATTGGCACACAAATAGACGATAACATTTCAGATTAATTTTCAGAAGTTCATACATGCCAGTGTTGCCAACATGATTCTAATTCTGCCGATATGTCCATAATATAAATGAATGTAACTGTCAATTGAATTTGAACCAAATTCCGTATGTACTATATGTACTATAACGGATATGACTGTACGTATTCTAATGAGCCGCCAGAGCTGCCAACTGTTGATAAATGGTCTCTATATATTTTAACATTAATATATCTGAAAGTATGCAAGCCAACGGCTCTAAACTTTGCACACGTGTAGTGTCTAAAATTCTACCTTAGTTTGGCGTAACTTATATACATCAGTGCTGCCAACACGATTATATCCCTGTTGATAGGTCCAGTCTTTAAATGCACATAACTTCTATACTAACAAATGGATTTCGACCAAATTTCGTATGTGCCTTGAGTATCATAACAGTTATTACTGTACGTATTCGTAAGAGCCAGCAGGACTGCCAACTGTTAGTAAATGCTCTCTCTAATTGTTCAATCCTAATATCAATATATCAGAAAGTGTGCAAGCCATGAGCTCTAAACTTTGCACACGTATAGCACCTGACATTCTAGATTAATTTGGAGTAACTAATATACCTCAGTACTGCCAACATGATTGTAAGCTTTCAGATAGTTTAAATTTTAATTTCATGTAACTTCTATACTAACAAATGGATTTAACCAAAATTGGCACTATATTAGATCGTAATATTTTCGTTTATTTCTGAGCATCACATACTTGACTTCGTTCCCAACATGATTTTACGCGCACTGATTAATCCAATATCAAACAGCATGTAACGTCCATACTATCCATTAGACTTCAACTAAATGTTGTATGTGCATTCTATACCTTATGAGATGGAACTAAGAATATATTCAGAGTCGACATCCAAACTGTAGTACTTATAAATGTTAGTATTACCAACTTGATTTCGTCATTATTCTAGATAGGTCTATATAGATTGGCATGAATTCTAATATTTAAGAAAAGTAGGCTCTCTAGTTCGTCACGGAACTACTTGTTTTTTTTTTAATTATCATATTAGGACGATAATCGAGGTGCATATTTCGAGGGGCATATTTAGAGGTGCTCAATATTGTAGAAAATTAATTTACATTCTACCACATAGAAACTGATATTCATTATGTACGTATTATTAGCCTACTTTTCACATTTTGCAAAAATGAGGAAAAGGTAGACTTATGAGATCGATCCGGGCAAATGTGTGTCTGTCTGTCCTTCTGTCTGTCTGTCTGTCTGTCTGTCCTTCTGTCTGTCTGTCTGTCTGTCTGTCTGGATCTGTGTGTGTCTACCGCTATCAACTCCTAACCGGCTGCAGCAATCGAAACAAAATTTGGTAGGAGTAAAGATCTATACCTGAATATCTCAATGCCGTATTTGAAAATGATGTCAGTGCTACCAACTGCTGAAAAGTCGCAATTGAAATTTGAGCTCCATGTTGGATACCTTGAAAGGTATGAGTGGGACCTATTTTCAAATTGGCACACGTATACATAATAATATTTCAGTTTAATTTCTAGGAGACATACATGGCAGTGTTGCCAAAATGATTATAAGCATCCTGATAGGTCCAATTTTCATATGCATATATCTTCTACACTATCAATTAGAATTCAACCAAATTTCGTATGTCCTATGTGTACATAAACATATATGACTGAGCGTATTCTTAAGGGCCACCAGGGCTGCCAACTGTTAATAAATGCTCACAATTTATTTTATCCAAATACCAATATATCAGAAAGTATGCAAACCGACAGATTTAAACTATGCACACGTATAGTACCTGACATTCTATATTAATTTGGAGTAACTTATATACGTCAGTGCTACCAACATGATTCTAAGCCTAACTTTAAATACATGTATCTTCTATACTATCCGTTGGATTTCAACCACATTCCGTATGTCGTATGTGTACCATAACAGATATGACTATAAGTGTCCTTAAGAGCAACCAGGGCTGCCAACTGTTAATAAATGCTGTCTCTATTTTTGTTACCCTAATATCAATATATCAGAAAGTATGCAGGCCAATAACTCTAAACTTTGCATGTTCTGAACAGCAGCGCATCGGCATTTTGGAACCGGTTAGCCACACCACACAATCTAAAACTGACTATTTTGCTAGGGGACCTGCTTTATCAAATCTTCCCGCCATCATATACAGTAACTGGCAGTAGGCTAAATAACTTTTCATAATAAAACTCCTGAAAACGATATTACAGGTAGGCTAGGGGATCTGCGTTAACGAAATTTCCTGTCATTATATAACTGGCAGTAGGCTAGGGGACATGCCTTGGCAAAACTCCCCCTCCCCATATTATTATAACTAGAAGTATACTAGAGGACCAGCCATGTCCTAACAGACTTAAACATATCAGTGCGCACATTCCACCCTCAATTGGAAATATATTTTAAAAGTGAGAAAAGAGATGTCAAAAGAGGCAATAACACTATAGAGAATTAAAATTTGGACTCGTAACAAAACATTATCATATATTTAGTGCATTTTATGGACTTGAGGGCAAGTGCAAAAAAAAAACCGAAAATTTGACACGCAACAAATGTGCAGGACTTCGTACACTGAAGACACTATAAACTTATAGAAAAATTATAACAAAGCAAAAATAAGATTTTATTCAGACCATTAGCATAATTTATTTTGGTAGGTGACACCCACGAATCAACTAAAAAATGTACATCAATGGAAAATCTGCATGCAACATATTCGTCTTTATTATTATTACAAAGTCACAGCAAACATAAAAACCGTAAATTCAGAACGATATATTTTAAACACTTCAAACCATTACTTTCCCTAAAAATTGACGGATCGTCAAACGCACCGGGGGCTTGGGGGCGGAGCCCCCAACGAGCAAAGCGAGTCTACTATATAAAGCTCAAATACCACTGACTGACTGATTCATTCATCACGAAATCTCAGAAACCACCGAACGGATTGGAATGAAATTTGGTATGCAGCTTCCTCAAGGGCCGCAAAGGCCCACTAAGAAAGGATTTTTGGATATTCAGGTTCGAAAGGGGTGTTAAGGGGGTAGACCTGCATTTCATTGAATAGCAATATCTCCCGATTGGTTTCATTGGGGGATGTGATACTTGGCATATAAACTCATCATTAAAAATAAGAAGACACGTGTCTGAGGGTTTTTCGATGTGGTGTATATTATGAGGTGAAAGGGGTGAAAAGTGGGGGTTGAAGGATTCCTAACGGAGCGTGTATCCCTTAAACGACATAGGCCAGGAGTTTGGAACTCAGCGGGAAAAAATCAGCATAAAAAATAAGTAAATCGGTGTTTGACCGTTTTTTCATAAATCCAATTTAAAGGGCCCATGGGGAGGGGTGAAATTATGGGGGGAGGGACGTAATATGTCTGAGTGTAAATTTATACATGGCCCATGTTGTAGACAATAACAAATTACATCTTTTTTGTCTCTTGCTATTTCATCATACGACGAATACTTACGGAGTTATTAATGATTTTGTACTTTTTGGCCGGAATTTTCCAAGTCCCAGGAATGACATAAAAATTTATTCGAATGAAATTTCAAAAAAGATTTTTTTTAATACTTTTATTATATTTTTCACGTCTTTTAGGGTCCGAAACCAACATGATATTTTGATGTTTTTTTTCGTGCCATGCATTTTTGGTTTCAGGTGATAGAATTATTTTCCACTAGGACCGATGCTTATCTTTATATATATAATTCTTCGACACGTGTGCATGTGACTGAACTCCTCCTAAACGACTGGACCGATTTTGATGAAATTTGGTATGTACATTAGGGTGGGTCCATGTATGGTTTAGATTCACAATCTGACCCGGTAGGTGGAATGAACACAATTTTAGAACCATAACATACACTCCGCCCGTGGCGGAAAGTTGTGTTTTATACCAAAGGTGGCAGTGATGTCGAAATCTACTGTTTGTCTCTGCACGTTGGAGCGATTCAAAGTCACGTATGCGTTCATATACCGTTCATACCATTGCGATGAAACTTGGGTGAGATGTTGAGTGTACTCCAGGGAAGGTGTTTGGCTTAGTCAATTATTTTACATTAGATAGCTCACGACTAGATTCAACAAATGAGCGACGACGCACGAAGCGTTTCAAGAAGGTCCCGTATGCGTTCAAATACCATTCGTCCGATCGCGATGAAACTTGGGTGAGATGTTGTGTACACTCCAGGGGGAGGCTTCTGGAGTAGTAAATCAATTTTACCATAGGTAGCGCACGAGTAGATTCAACAAATGAGCGACGACGCGCGAACGTTTAAACTAAGTCCCATTCGTCCGATAGCAATGAAACTTGGGTGAGATGTTGTGTAAACTCCAGGGAAGGCTTCTGGCTTAGTAAATTCATTTTACAATAGGTAGCGCACGAGTAGATTCAACAAATGAGCGACGACGCGCGAAGCGTTTCAACAAAATCCCTTATAAGTTTATATACCATTCATCGATTGAGATGAAACTTTGATGAGTTGTTGTGTACACTTACCTGAAAGTTTCTAACTTAGTAAATCCATTTCACAGGAGGTTGCGCACGAGTAGATTCAACAAATGAGCGACGACGTGCGAAGTGTTTCAACAAGGTCCCGTATGCGTCCAAATACCATTCGTCCGATCGCGATGAAACTTGGGTGAGATGTTGTGTACACTCCAGGGGGAGGCTTCTGGATTAGTAAATCCATTTTACCATAGGTAGCGCACGAGTAGATTCAACAAATGAGCGACGACGCGCGAACGTTTAAACTAAGTCCCATTCGCCCGATAACAATGAAACTTGGGTGAGATGTTGTGTAAACTCCAGGGAAGGCTTCTGGCTTAGTAAATTCATTTTACAATAGGTAGCGCACGAGTAGATTCAACAAATGAGCGACGACGCGCGAAGCGTTTCAACAAAATCCCTTATAAGTTTATATACCATTCATCGATTGAGATGAAACTTTGATGAGTTGTTGTGTACACTTATCTCAAAGTTTCTAACTTAGTAAATCCATTTCACAGGAGGTTGCGCACGAGTAGATTCAACAAATGAGCGACGACGTGCGAAGCGTTTCAACAAGGTCCCGTATGCGTTCAAATACCATTCGTCCGATCGCGATGAAACTTGGGTGAGATGTTGTGTACACTCCAGGGGGAGGCTTCTGGATTAGTAAATCCATTTTACCATAGGAAGCGCACGAGTAGATTCAACAAATGAGTGACGACGCGCGAACGTTTAAACTAAGTCCCATATGCGTTCATATACCATTCATCCGATTGCAATGAAACTATGGTGAGATATTGTGTACACTTACGTGAGAGTTTCTACCTCAGTAAATCCATTTCACAGGAGGTTGCGCCCGAGTACATTCGACAAATGAGCGACGACACGCGAAGCGTTTCAATAAGGTCCCGTATGCGTTCAAATACCATTCGTCCGATTACGATGAAACTTTGGTGAGATGTTGAGTACACCCTACGGAAGGTTTCTGGATTAATGAATCCATTTTAAAATAGGTAGCGCACGAGTAGATTCACAAATGAGTTACGGCACGCGAATCATTACAACAAAGTACCGTATGCGTCCATATACCATTTATCCGATTGCGATGATACTTTGGTGAATTGTTGTGTACACTCCAGGAAAGGTTTCTGGCTTAGTAAATCCAGTTTTTAATAAGTAGCGCATGAGTAGATTCAACAAATGAGTGATGGCATGCGAATCGTTTAAAGAAAATCCCGTATGCGTTCGGATGTCATTCATCCGATTCCGATGAAACATTGATGAGTTGTTGTGTACACGCCAGGGTTCAACTTGGTAAATTCATTTTACAATATTGGTAGCGCACGAGTAGATGTAACAAATGAGTGATGACGCGCGAAGCGTTCCAACAAAATCCCGTATGCGTTCATATACTCTTCATCGATTGCGATGAAACTCTGATGAGTTGTTGTGTACACTTACGTGAAGCTTTCTAACTTAATAAATCCATTTCACAGTTGGTAGAGCACGAGTAGATTCAACAAATGAGTGACTGCGCACGAATCATTTAAACAAAATCCCGTATGCGTTATATGCCATTTATCCAATTGCGATGAAACTTTGGAGAGTTGTTGTGCACGCTCTCACGGATGTTTCTAGATTAGTTAATTCATTTCACGATAGTTTAGAGGCAGTTAACAGAAATTGAAAAAAAAAATGTGTATCCAAAAGCACTTCAAGAAACAAAGTTACAACGCTTTCTTTGATTGGCAGGACAACGTCTGCCGGGTCAGCTTGTCTACTATATAAAGCTCAAATACCACTCACTCACTGACTCATTCATTCATCACGAAATCACAGAAACCACGAAACGGATTGGAATGAAATTTGGTATTCAGCTTTCTCAAGGGCCGCAAACGCCCACTAAGAAAGGATTCTAGGATATTCAGGTTCTAAGGGGGTGTTAAGGGGGTACACCTGCATTTCATTGAATAGCAATATTTCCCGATTGGTTTCATTGGGGGATGTGAAACTCGGCATATAAACTCATCATTAAAAATAAGAAGACACGTGTCTGAGGGTTTTTCGATGTGGTGTAGGCTATATTATGAGGTGAAAGGGGTGAAAAGTGGGGGTTGAAGGATTCCTAACGGAGCGTGTATCCCTTAAACGACATAGGCCAGGAGTTTGGAACTCAGCGGGAAAAAATCAGCATAAAAAATAAGTAAATAGGTGTTTGACCGTTTTTTCATAAATCCAATTTAAGGGGCCCATGGGGAGGGGTGAAATTATGGGGGGAGGGACGTAATATGTCTGAGTGTAAAATTATACATGGCCCATGTTGTAGACAATAACAAATTACATCTTTTTTGTCTCTTGCTATTTCATCATACGACGAATACTTACGGAGTTATTAATGATTTTGTACTTTTTGGCCGGAATTTTCCAAGTCCCAGGAATGACATAAAAATTGATTCTAATGAAATTTCAAAAAAGATTTTTTTTTATTACTTTTATTATATTTTTCACGTCTTTTAGGGTCCGAAGCCAACATGATATTTTGATGTTTTTTTTCGTCCCATGCATTTTTGGTTTCAGGTGATAGAATTATTTTCCACCAGGAAACTAATGTTATAACGGGATTCCAAATGTTATTGCGGGCGAAGCCGCGGGTAACAGCTAGTCTACTATAAATAAAGCTCAAATACCACTCACTCACTCACGACTGATTCATTCATCACGAAATCTCAGAAACCACCGAACGGATTGGAATGAAATTTGGTATGCAGCTTCCTCATGGGCCGCAAACGCCCACTAAGAAAGGATTTTGGGATATTCAGGTTCTAAAGGGGTGTTAAGGGGGTAGACCTGCATTTCATTGAATAGCAATATCTCCCGATTGGTTTAATTGGGGGATGTGATACTCGGCATATAAACTCATCATTAAAAATAAGAAGACACGTGTCTGAGGGTTTTTCGATGTGGTGTAGGCTATATTATGAGGTGAAAGGGGTGAAAAGTGGGGGTTGAAGGATTCCTAACGGAGCGTGTATCCCTTAAACGACATAGGCCAGGAGTTTGGAACTCAGCGGGGAAAAATCAGCATAAAAAATAAGTAAATAGGTGTTTGACCGTTTTTTCATAAATCCAATTTAAGGGGCCCATGGGGAGGGGTGAAATTATGGGGAGGGGGACGTAATATGTCTGAGTGTAAAATTATACATGGCCTATGTTGTAGACAATAACACATTACATCTTTTTTGTCTCTTGCTATTTCATCATACGACGAATACTTACGGAGTTATTAATGATTTTGTACTTTTTGGTCGGAATTTTCTAAGTCCCAGGAATGACATAAAAATTGAATCGAATGAAATTTCAAAAAAAAAAAAAATATTTTTATTATATTTTTCACGTCTTTTAGGGTTCGAAACCAACATGATATTTTGATGGTTTTTTTCCTCCCATGCATTTTTGGTTTCAGGTGATAGACCATGCTTAGCTATCTATATAACTAATGTTATAACGGGATTCCAAATGTTATTGCGGGCGAAGCCACGGGTAACAGCTAGTTCTATATAAAGCGGAAAACCTTTCACCGTTTTCCCAGCTTCCTTTTCCTCAAACGTAAGCATAAAATGAAAGGATAATTCATCTCCAACATTTAGTCTTTGATGGTTGTGGGCCAACACTCTATCACCGTTTAGTTGTATTTTTAAATGTTTCTCATCAGGCATGGTATATTTAATATAAATTGCACCATCATAATGCAATCGATAACGACTTAAACCGGAAGCAAGCATATAGGTAAGATCATCATTCACCAGTGGTGGTGGGGAATGGTTTCTGTCATTGTCCAGTTTTTGATTTGACAGATACACTAAAAATACTGATGGGACAAATTTATAAAGCCTTTTCATTTGATGGGTCACATATCGTTTCGTGCAGACATCATTTTCGTCTCGAGGCACTTACACATCAATAATACGATGATGATTTGCTGAATAGCCCTCAACGGTTAGTCACGGGGCCATGTGATAGACACTTTGCACTTTGCGATCAACATAGCTTTTTATAGCCACATCTCGTGACTGTTTTGACAAAGAGGCGGCCGTGGCCATGGTTACACGAGCTCGCCCAAACACGTCCATGGTGATGGAGGTTAACTAACCTATCCTACTCACCGCTTGCCTATATATATATATATATAAACCTTATACACACAAGAAAAAACTCAGTCGTCGACACAATGGAATTAATGAAACAACCCCATGCTTTGCCCGTCTCTGATTTTGTTTCAGAGCTATCACTGTCCGTGAGCGAACCTAAACATCATGGCACCCTATTCCCATCTACCGTTCGATGTATTATGGTAGGGCCTTCGGGTTGTGGAAAGACGAATGTTTTGCTGAACATTATCACCGCGCCTCATGGCCTACGATTTCAAAATACTTATATATTTGCCAAATCCTTGTACCAGCCTCTGTACGTGTATCTGGAACAAATTATGTCTCCGTTAAATAAAGAAGCCATGGGCTATTTTTCATTCACCTCACCTCAAGATGTCATTCAACCAGACCGCATTCAACCAGATTCCATTATAATTTTTGATGATATTGCCACACAACGACAGGCCATTATTCAAGAGTATTTTAGTATGGGACGCCATAAACAAGTGGATTGTTTTTATCTGGCTCAGACCTATTCCAAAATCCCCAAACAGTTGATTCGTGACAATGCCAATCTCATCGTTCTCTTCCGCCAAGACTCTAGAAATCTCTATCATATTTTTCAAGATCTTGTGAATCCAGATATGTCCTTTACAGTTCTCACGCAATTGTGTGCTTCGTGTTGGAACCATCATCCCCATGCATGTTTGGTCATAAATAAACAGAGTGAACGATGTGAGGGTCGTTATCGCTTGGGTTTTGATCATTTTATTTCTGTTTAAAAAGACAACGATGCTTCTCATACTATTTTACTGAAATATAGTTTTGCATATGTATAAAAATACATTGTCTCTGCATTGTGAGGTTCTACTGACATATTGTGGTTACTTTCACTTGGCATTGTACGTTGCACTTGAGAATAATACTCACTGATTACTTTTAACGTTAAAGTCTTGGCACGCGGCGTTATTTCAGGAATCAGAATGGCGTGGTATCTGCCCTAGTTCCTTGTACAACTGTCTTAATTTATATATTGCACTTAACTGCAATCACCGTTTCGCATGTATAAAATACTTTGCATTGGCGCGCGGCGTCATTTCAGGGATCAGAGTGACGTGGTCTCTGCCCCGGTTCCTTGTACAACTGTCTCAATTTATATATTGCACTTAACTGCAATCACCATTTCGCATGCATAAAATACTTTGTCTTGGCGCGCGGCGTCATTTCAGGGATCAGAGTGGCGTGGTGTCTGCCCCGGTTCCTTGTACAACTGTCCTCGACTGACTCCACTGGCGAGCTTATATGGATTTCCAAACGAAAAGTAGATTCCTAAATTCGTTGGAGCTTCATCTCTCTTCCCAACGCCTTCCCTGGCTTGAAATAACGTTTTTCTGGTCCGTCTCGTAGCGCTGGTTTCATAATTGCTTGCGTGCTTGAGATTCGATCAGCCAATTAATTAAAAATAATTAATTCATTCATGGCGTCAAAATGCCATTTAGGTGGTTATTCCCCTTCTCAGTCCTGTGATTCGTCCGCTGACCTCAGTTCGATATGTTCTCCCGCACCTTCCTTATTCCAGCTTCAATTTTGACGTTTGATGGCTTGACAATTAGCCTCCTTGAATTTGATTCACATTGGTGTAACCCTCATATGTGTATCATGTTCCAATCGCGAGTAATCTTCAAATTATCTTTCCCGCTCCCCCTTCCAACGCGTTATTCCTTTGTGCTTAGGGGAGTTTTCGGGTCCACATCTGGTCCACTCACCCTCTCCAGACTGTAGAGAAAGATCCAAGTTACTGACGTGACGCCACGAAAACACGCCTACTTTCCAAAGTCATTAGTTGAGTGTCACAAGCTCCAAATCCTAGTGCTAGGCTCAGAAACTCATGCACTTCAGCCATATGATGCCATATTCTTCCATATTTTCTGAGTTATTTTTACTTATAACAGCAGAAATTGCTTCATATCACCTTAGTGATGTCATGTGTCCTGTCTCTAGGGGTTTTTGCTTGACTAAACTCCCTCAGAGAACCTGGGTTCGTTTCTCTTCGCCAGGTCCAGTCTGCTCTCATTTTCCCAGTTTCCCAAGTTCGACACCAGTCAGCCTAATGCCCTCGGGCACAATAGGTCTTGTCCTAAATCCCGTGTTGTCGGGGAAGATTGGACGAGCCGAAGAGAGCTGCGCGAACCGAACTAGTCGAGGGTTCTTTTGTTTGCTGTACCTTTATAATAATAATAATAATAATAATAATAATAATGATAATAATAAGAGAATGATAATAAAATAATAATAATAATAATAATTATATGATAACAAAAATAATTAATAATCGAAAGGAATATGATTTAACGAATGAATACCCTCACATGTGGTGTGAATTATGATAGACATGTCATGCTCTGTTGTAAACAGGTTAGTGAAAATCCTGATTTCGATGCCCATTGGCCTATATTTGATGGTTCCTTGTAATTACACTATTAGTCTTCATATTTTATTCCAGGAACTGAGTTGACGTTGATACACTCACCGTTGATATAAATGATATTGTTGAGATACGATAAATAAACAGACATAGATTTAAATATAGCTAAGCGGATTTCAATATCCGTGGTGCGCTATTTGGCGTTTTGTTTTATCCCCTTGTATGTTTACAAGGAGGTAATGTGTTTTTTTTTTTTTTTTGTAGGAATAATGATGTTTAGTTCATGCGTCTATATTATGTTAGGCTAACATATGCTTTTACTTCGCCCACATAGCAAATAACAGGGATATTGGGGTTCTTGACTCGAACTGTATTTAGGGTTCAGGATGTCAAATCCCATATAGTCGTGTTTCATTATAATATGGGTAACGCTTCTCATGTCCAATACTTCTCAACCACATAAGCAATTGCAGTCAAGTGTGATTGACAGACGGGTATCCAGTCAAGTGTGTATAAGAGTTTGAGGCCAGAGTATGTCAATCAGTGTCCACTAAGAGGTCAAGTTTATGTTTGAAATGTAAGGATGCGGTAATTTATGTAATTTGATAATGGCATCCTACCCTTGGTGTTGGTCATAAAACAGTGTTGTCAGACCATATCACTTACTATTGTTCTAAAAATATAGAACTAAAGAGGCTGTATTTCAGTGAATGACAATTAATAAGCATCAATTTGCTAGACACACTATATATTAGTGTGATGGTGGGAATTATGATGATAGCAAAGGACAATGGCCTTGATTAGAGATTCCTTCAGTGGCGTTGAATTAAAATGGAATCTGATTTGATTACCGGAGTAGGGGATGAATGTGTGATTGACTGAGTGATTGATTAGTGATTTGATTTTAATTAATCATTCAATCAAGGTCAATAAATTTTATTAGGATTAATTAATTGCCCGATTAATTAAATTAGGATTATTTATGATATTAAGTGGATTTTTGAGTTCTTTTTGGACATTTTCGATTAATTTACGAAATTCATGGATTCTTTTAAATAATTTTCGAAATTTCTTTAAATTTCTCAACCATTGACGAATTTGTGTTTTATTTATTCTGTGAGTAGTCTATTTTTTTTTTTTTGAAAGTTTGTTTGATTTTCAAATTTCTTTTTGATTACCTTGTTTTAAATTTGTATTTTTGATATGTGTTAATAAAATTTGTGTATTTTGGAACTCGGTGTGTGATGATTTCATAGTCAGCCCTACTAATCTTCCCAAATATTATACGAGGACAGTATTAGCTTCAAGAAATGGACGATCCACTCCGCGAGGAAAGAGTCGTTGTCTGTGTTCATAAGGGTAAAGTACTTCGTTATGAAGTAGACAAGTTGAATGAGGCGTTGATTGATGTGACAGAGAGAGTCAACAGTACTATAGTGAAGTGTAGTATTCATGGGAGAATTCAATGCTAGTATTGTAAACATAGCTCAGCGCACTATCATGGAATGAGCAGTGTAAAGTCATTGTTGAAGCATCGCCACAATTAGGTGCGTAGAGGAACCAGATGGCTAACAAGCTATTTCACCACTAACTCCTGTTTCAGGAAAATATACTACCTATTTTAAATTAAACAGATCACTAAGTTATCTGTAGTAAAGTAAGCATCGTTTTGAATAAAGAATATAAAATTAGGTTTGTTTGTAGAAACCTCCATACAAGGAAATAGAGTGGACTTGGAAATTATTCGTCATAAATTCCAAAATCAATATGGTAGTGCGCCCGAATTCTCCAATCAGCACCTATATCCGCTGAGATGTAAAGGATTACAGGAACATTGATACCCAGCTCAAAATAACTTACCGTTGCCTGCTAGGTGTAGAATTGCGATATTCGTGGTTCATACTTACTTACTCCTTGTCGCTACAGCCCATGCAGGCAGGGGCGGTTCGACCTTGTACGTTTAGGGGGGGGTGAGAATTTAAAAAATGCCGACTGGCTGTTGAACGTTGCCGACTATACGATTAAAAACTGAACAACGGGAGGGAAAGAGGAGGAGGGGGGGGGGGGTGGTGGCAAACGATACACAGGACTAATATACTTAATTAAGGGCTTTCATTTAAAATGTATTTTATTAGTTCCAGAATTTTGAATCGCAGGAAAATTTGATAAATGAACAAAATAAGTGTTTAAATATTACTAGTACAAAACTAATCTAGTTATTCTTTCTAAATCCCTACTCTACGATGTTTTAGCACGGACTACTTCTCCACTATCTCGATAATTTCAATGTCGTCGACCTTATCTTTCGTCTAAAACAACATCATGAGGGAGTCTAAGCGGTCGTCACCCATCGATGTCCTCAAATGATTGAAAATGAGCTTAAACTTGCTGAAGGACCGTTCGGAAGAAGCAGAAGACACTGGGGATGATAAAATCAGTCAAACTACTTGATAAACACACGGGATAATCCTCTTTAATTTAACAGCATTTTTTGCGATTTCTTTAAAAGATGAGCACTATTTACTGGCATCAAGCAGCATTTCAAGCTCAGCCAGCACAAGCTCTTCATCTTGTAAGATGATTTTCGGGTGTAATTGATTTATAGATCGGACACGCTCGATGGTGCAGTTTTTTTTCTATCAGCGGGTATCTTGAAAATTATGTGGAATGGCTCTAGCAAAGAAATTAGTTTTGCGAGATTGTCTTGCACGCTTGTAGTAAATACATCCACAAGTATTCGGAACTCCTTTCTGTAGAATTTAAGGAAAGAAATTTCTGCTGTTTCAGCGTGTGCGTCATACTTCTTTGCAAGTCGCCGGATCCTGTGGTGCTTTAAGAAGTCTTCCTCCGAATTTACTTGCATACTTTTCGCAAATGATGATACACTCTTTATTAAAGCATTCATCTTGCCGTCGTCGTTGATATCTTCAAAAGACTTCAAAGCGCTCTGAATCAGCTGCATCGCGTCTACTAGATTCAGCTCCTCGGCTTCTAAAAGCTCGGTTACGTTCTTAATTTTAAACATGATGTTTTAGGTAAAGTACGTGCCCGTTGCTGCAGATAAAATCAAATTCTAGAAGCTTTTTGTGCAAGCCTGACGCAAAAGTTCGGGTTTTCTGTCAAATTCAGAATCGAATGAGGTTTTCATTGTTTCCAATGCTGTGACTATCTCTTCAGAAGACGTAGAATCAGCTCTCACCGATTCGGCGCGCGCAGTCCACCTTCGTTTTGATGAATTCTTAAGTTGAAGTGAATTTTCAATTTTATCCAGCTCTTTCTGCAAGCTTAAATGTCGTTTCGTGCTACCCGAAAAAAAACGTACAATGCATCAACAGTGTCAAAAAACTCTCGGACAAGCGCGCCAGCATTAATACAAGCTGTCTCTACGAAAATGTTTAACCTGTGAGCTTGACATGGAACGTACGGAATATCTATTTTGCACTTCTCTGATAGCTTTTTTGAATGCCGTTGTATATGCCAGACATGTCACTAGCAAAGTCGTTATCGAGTGGAAGTAAAAGTTCTTCTGAATTTAAAATAAAAAAATATTTTTCAGCCAACTCCTTTCCAGTGTTTTTTGTGTGTTAAAACAGCGTCTATTTTTAAAAGACGTTCCACAGGAACGAGCTCTTCATCTTTTTCGACGACGTATCGGATATTCAACGCGAGGCGGTCTTTATGTGACATATCGGGAGTAGTATCTGCTATAACGGAGAACATACCAGCGTTCTTGATCTCTCCTGCAATTATTTCACGAGTTTTCTCTCCAAGTAGATGGATGTATTCATTTGAGAGTCCTTGCTCATATACGTAACGTTGTGCTTTCGCGTATTCACTTCTTCCAACCACCTATTCATGACCGGATTATGCCCTGAAAGTAACTTTACAATTTGCATGAAGTTTCCATTATCTTGAGTGATTCCATTCTCGCAGGGTGTCCAGCCAAAATGGGATTTTCAATTCAAGGTATTTTCAAGGTCTTCAAGATTCAAAAAACACGATTTTCAAGGTTTATTCCCTTCTTTAAAATATAAAATTAGAAGGAGAATAGACTACTGAAAGTGAATTTCAATGTGTGGTGGTTAAAAAACAACTATTATTGTAATAGTAGACAAATTAAATTTAAATTGAAGAGAATAAAAAATACATTTGCTAAGCAAAACACAATAATCAAGGGACTCTTACAACACAGCTAAAGGCATTTTTCCCAGAAAAAAAAAGGTATTCTCAGCAAGTTCTTTTTAAACTGTATCATGCACATTTCTTAATAGCTGTTGCTAATTCCATTTAGTGAAGAATCACTTCTATGCAAAGTTCGTTAAAAGTGGTTTTCAAGTGATTTCTTGCTTGGTGCTGTAAGTTATCTTGGTGAGTGAGAGATAGAAGTAAGCTGTTAGGTGAAGAATCAGTTATATTTCCAGAAATAAAATATAATCAGTCTTTCACAGTTACGCAACAATTGAAAGAAATGAAAAAATAAATCTCTTGTACATTCGGGTACGAATGCAAACTTAAAGTAAACTCAATTGAGATCAAAATTCCTTACATTCTACAAACATAACAAGAGGACAAAAAAGATGGCTACTTTAAAAGCCAAGTGGACATCATGAAGTCCGCAGCTTCCAATATCGAACAATTCAACTCCGCACGATTCTTTCACTTCGGCATCTAATTCTCGAAACACTTTATGATTAACATGAGGTCCGTCCATAGAGAGTTGGGAAACCTTTTCAGACCATCAACGGTCTTCAAATACTTTACTAACTCCTATCTTAAATCAATGGCCCGAGTACGATTAAGAAAAGCTGAATTTAAATAACGGACGGCAACTTGAGGCTTATCCGAATGCCAGAACCTCACGTACATGTCCATCTGAGTTTTTTGGGATATTGAATTTAAGCTTTCGTCAAATCCGATAACTATGTCATCGAAACGAGAGATCAGCTCATTAACGTTGATCATAAAATACGAAGCAATGCCAAATACAATCGCATAGCCAATTTTTGTCCGATGAAGTCGCATACTTTGACCGATTTCTGAGTCGGGAAACATATCCTTCATGGTCGAAACGCATTCCTCAGAGGAACAATAAACAATTCTTACAGCCAAACTAACTAATAAACAGTCTACACATTGCTAGCTGACCAAGTCACTTGTGTCAGCTAAAGATTGAAATGGCCTTTTCCAGGTTTTTCGGGGGCGATTCAAGGATTTTTCAAGGTTAGTTTTCATTCAAGGTTTTTTTCAGGGTTTCAAGGTTTTCCAGGTCGCTGGACACCCTGCATTCTCGTGACCTCGGAAAGCCAAACCTTGCCGACAAAGGGTTCTTGCTGTGTCAATAAGTATCTGGATAACTTTTTTGTGAAACTCCTTTTCTTGTTCTTCCTCAATTCTGATCATCCGTAAAAGTTTATCATGGAGAACGTCTTTGTGGCGTTTTCCATTGACAAAGTGGCACAAAGCTGCCATCGCTGCTTCTGAAGTGAAGTGTTCTTGTAATTTGCCCTTTTTCTTCTTTCCGAGACTTTTCAATTTGTGCCACTGACTTACTCCAGCGTGCGATCATTCTTCACGTTTTCCTTTTTAACACCATTAAACATAAACATGGCTGAAAATACGCATGCATTTATTGTATTATTATTACTTACGTTTGATGGGTATGCGATGCCCCGTGAAAATGTTCCGTGTCGGCAAAAACTCACGTCCCACTGTATTTGCTTCTAGTTATCACTGTAAAAGTTCTTGGTTCAGGAACGACTGCTTTCTCACATTCTCGGTGACCACTGTACTGGCCTTGAGGGACCTTGGAACCATAAACCTGTCATTTTTGACACAATAGCGCGGATATCTGAGGACGCGCCGAGACAAGCGGTAGCAGGTCATACGTTATGATTCATAACATTCCTCCGACAACATATCAATGAATTGGCTTGACCTGGAGTTATCAATGCGCTCACCAACACCTTTTGTCTAGCCACATGGCACAGATGCTGGGCTCGCTTCGCTGTGAAACTGAGTCGCTCTGCATAATGAACGCGGGATGTTACACCCATCCAGGAACGTGCCGATGAGTTCATCCCTTGTCCTTGGTCCCATATTGCTCATCTGTCATTCTTTCTTCAGTTTCCATACAAAGAAACTAAATGGCAAGTGCACCGAGGCTGGAAGTAAAACTTTTAAAAGGGTTATTTTGCCGACTCTTCCCCGTGCCGCACTGGGCTATTGCCTGGCTGTAAGAAATTATCGCAGCGTCCGTTTGTGCCGACAGTCGGTAAAAATGTCGACTGCCAGTATATATATATGTATTTTTTTAATCGGACCAAATCGTATAAGGCCATGCCCCGTTTTGCTTTTTTAAATGCTGTTTTGGGAAATGTTACGACTTTTTCAGGATTTGCCGACTGCCGACTGTTGTCGTATTTGCCGACTGAGAAAATACCTGAGGGGGGTGAGACACCCCCCCAATCCCCCCACTCGAACCGCCCCTGCATGCAGGGCCTTGGCCTCCTGGACAATCTTCACCCACTCCTCTCGGATCACGGCCTTGGTTCTCCATCGTTCTACTCCCATTATCCTCAGGTCATCCTCTACGTCATCCAACCATCTTATCCTTGGTCTACCCCTCATACGACGTCCTCCAGGTTTACCTTCAAAGACTTTCTTTGCCATCCGGTTCTCCGTCATTCTTTCAACATGCCCTAGCCATCTCAGTCTATTGCTTTTTATTTCGGCTACTTAATCTGGTTTTCCATACAGTTCTCTGATCTCTCTATTGTTTCTGTTTCACCAAAATCCACTATCATTCACTGGTCCATATATTTTCCTAAGTATCTTCCGTTCCCATCTTCGTAATAACTCCTCATCCCCTTGCGTCATAGTCCATGCCTCTGAACCATAGGTCACCACCGGACTCACTACTGTGCGATAGATAATTAATTTCAGATTCCTACTTAGGCTTCTCGTCTGGAATACCTTGATTAACGCATAGTAACTCCTGTTACCAGCTGTAATCCTGGTATATATTTCTTCTCTTATGTTGTTATTTTCTGTTACTATTGACCCAAGATATTTGAATTCCTTGCATTGTTCATATTCATTGCCATTTAAGTGCACTTTTGTCGTTTCACTGTATTTTCTCCTGGATGCCAGCATGTACTTGGTCTTTGACTGGTTTATCTTTAGCCCCATCTCAGCGCCATACTTTTCCAACTTTCCCTGTTTTCTTTCAAGATCCTGCTTCCTCCTAGCCAATATGTCAATATCATCTGCATATGTGAGATCTTGTTTCACTCGGTTCAATAATGTTCCTCCTGGGTTGCAATCTTGCGGCATTCGCATGACTTTCTCCAAGGCAATATTGAATAGGAGCGAAGAGATTACATCAGCCTGACGTAATCCCTGATTAACTTCAAAGGTCTTTGATAATATACCTTCCACCTTCACTTTACACCTGGTTTTGGTTGATGTCATTTGTACCAGTCTTATAAGTTTAGCAGGTACTCCTGCCTCTTGCATTGCCTTCCATAACTGATCTCTCCTAATGTTGTCATATGCTTGTTTAAAATCTATGAACAGCTGATGTACATCAATATTGTACTCATAGCATTTCTCCAGAATCTGCCTGATAGTAAAGATCTGGTCAGTAGTGGACCTGTTATTTCTGAAACCACACTGGTAATCCCCTAAATATGCTTCCACGTAGGTTCTCAGCCTTCCTGCAATGATCTTTGCTAATACCTTATAGACAATACTAAGCAGTGCTATTCCTCTGTAATTTCTACAATCTGCTTTGTCATGTTACTTGTGAATGGGACAGAGTATTGCCATATTCCATCCCTCTGGCATGTCTTCTTTGTTCCATATTTCCACAATAAGTTCATGTAAAATCCTTGTTAGTTTTTCGCCGCCATGCTTGATCATCTCAGCTGTGATGTTATCTTCCCCTGGAGCTTTGTTGTTTCTGAGTGTTTTAACAGAATTTTTAACTTCCTTCAGTGTGGGTTCAGCGATTGACTCTAGGTTCGCCTCTTCACCATCTTGTTCTTGTCCTGTCTCTTCTACATCTTCATCCACAGCAATATTTTCGCTTTCCCCATCTGAATTCAGTAGTTCACTAAAGTACTCCACCCATCTATCTAGGATTTGATTTCTACTACCAATGAGATTTCCTTTCTTATCTTTACAAAAGCTTGCCTTAGGTTGAAATCCTTTCTTGATGTCGTTAACCCTAATGTAGAATGGTCTTGTGTCTTGCACAGTATTCCTCTCTTCTAAGTCTTTAAGTTATTGCTTTTCATAATTCCCCTTTTTTCCCTCTGCATTCTTTGTTTGCTTCCTTTCTCTTTCAGCTATCCACTTCCAGAATATCCGATGCATGCCGTATGTCTATGAGGACATGGTAGATCTGGTTTTTGGTGACCCCATCAGGTGAGCACCAGGTAACTTTCCTTATATCTTTCCTTTTCAGCCAGGTACTTTTGATGATCATGCTATTGCTCATTGCAAATTCGATCATCCTGATACCATTATCGTTAGATACCTCATGTAGGCTCTCTCTTCCCGCTGTTCTCCTGAAAGCACTTTCTCTTCCCACTTGTGCATTGAATTCCCCCATAACCACCTTCACATCATGCTTTCCCACCTGTGTTAATTCCTGTTTCAATCGTTCATAAAAGGTATCCTTTTCTGCCTGCTCTGCCTCTTCTGTTGGTGCATATGTACATATAAGGAATATGTTGAAGAAGCGATCTCTCATTCATAGTACACACAATCTTTTATTAACAGGTTTAAAATTCAATATATCAGCCTTATGCACTCTGTCAATAATGAATCCCGTGCCTCCATGTCCTCTATCTCCCAGCTATAAAACAGGGTGTGGTTCCCAGTTGTCAATATTCCACTTCCTTTCCACTTAAGCTCTTGGATCGCAGCTACTGTTACCTTATATTTCTTCAGTTCCTGTTTCAAGTTCTGTAATGCTCCAGGCTTCCCCAGTGTTCTCACATTCCAAGTAGCTAGATACATGTACCGTTTCCGTTGCCAAGGTCGTTTTTCCATTGAATCCGTCTGGCTTTGTTTGTCCTTTGGTTCCGTAACAATTTCTTTTTTACGGGGTAGGGTTGTTAACCCCACGCCCAACCCCAACCTGGAGGACCAGGTTACTGCTCTTATTCTGGCTCATCACCTTAGACCTGTCCAGCTTGGGTGGCTCTACCAGGAGTTTAAGCTCCCGCTGGCAAAGCTCTGAAGATCATTTGAGCTCGCAAGCCCCCAAAACACCCGGCAACCCAGATTGCCTTCTTCAGGGTGGCAGTATCGGCGGGGGGATTCGTGATCCATACAGAGTATAAAATAGTACTACCAGACTAATTACATAATTTTACTATTATATACGTTAATAGCAAATCGAGAAACTCCGATCTCGAGAGGTGTTAAGGTCAAAACTATTCTGAGCGCCTGTATCTAACTAGTAGTACCATTTATGTCGATTATGAAATGAGTAAGCAGTCAGTTAAGAAAAAGTGGTTACAAGCAAACTAAAAAGTGCTTGTTGAGTTTATTCACAAAGGACAATACAACTATGTCCCTAACACACATAAATAAAAATTGTGTCCCATTTGACACTTCAAATAAATTTAAAAAAAACAATTTCGATAAACTACATGTTGTCAGGAAATAAAATTGGAAGAATTCGGTACTCCACAGAGCCCTCATCCTCTCCACGTAGAATGATGCATAAATCTTGCATGTCAAACATAAATTTAAATTTTTAATAATATTTAAACAATGTGTAGTTCCTCTGAACTATCACTCAATCAACGTTAAATTTGAAACGACGGTGGTTTCAGACATTTCCCTAATCTATACAATGCGTTTCATTAACGTGAACCGTAGTTCCAAATCTAAATTAATTATGATGAAAATATTTAAATGTTCGGTATATAAAAAAATTTACTAAGTTGTGATCACCACGAACTTTACTTCTTCTAACAATAAAATCTTAAAAGATTTTATTTTCTTCGCTATTTCTTTGAACATATATCACTCATATTAACATCACACATACCTGTTATAATTTGAAGTATTAACATACTTGTCACATCAAAAAGAACAATTGTGACGAACGATAAAGTTAAGCACTGTTCAAAAATTTTCACGCCAATCTTTGAGTAACTCCCGATAGTGGTGAATATCGTTGCAAGACTCTCAGTTACATATTACATTAACATGAATATTAATTTAGATGCATGGCATATTACTTCATTCCACACCTCTCTTCTTAAATTTTCACAAATAATTAATTTACTTGTTAAACACCCTGTACAGAATCTTCCCTCATAGCAAATAACAACTTCACACTCCCTGTGAACAAATCTAGGAAACATCTCCAATATGCCTCCTTTACTCACAATGAATATCTTCGTTTACGCCGACTTTCGGTTCTGCGATTGTTGTTGCTGTTGTCTGGAGAAATTATTATCGTTCCAGTTCTTATATCTCCTGTACCCATAGTTACTCGTCCGGTTATCTCGGTTATAGTAACCGACTCGACGATAATCGTTATTGCGTTGATGATAGCTATTTCTCCACTCTCCCTAATTCCAACGCATATTCTGGTACAGTCTTCCTTCTCTTGGCCTTCTATAGTCTGGCTGGTAACGATTCTGACCATAAAAGTTCGTTCTTGTCGGACCTACCCTGTCTTTGTTATTTTCAGTCTGTTGAGTCTGATCAACATGGACTGTATGGATTTCTCTATTTTCTTGATTACGTGACCTTGGGTAGTGATTTCCTCCTGAGGTATTGGATACATTGCTCGTATGGTCCAATCTCCTTAGAATCTCCACCATTCCTTCTACGGTTCTCACGTCTGCGGAAATAAGGCGTCTCCAGGCTTCAGTCGGCAACTGACACGATATTGCATGCACCAAATCTCCCTCTGCCAATGGGGGTTGAAGATACTGTAAGCGAGCTAACTGACTTGTAAAGAAGCTCGCGTACTTCGTTGGAACTGAGTACGCGTACTTCTTGGAGTATATCTCCGCTCGTATATCCTGCTGTAATTCCTTACTTCAGAATCGCTTCTGTAAGGTATCAGTTAACTCCTCAATGTTTTGATATGTGTATCGGAATGCACGATGCCAAATCAATGCTTCAGAATCCAGGTACTTCTCTACTACCCACATGTGGTATCCGATTGTCCTCTAAGTATGGCCGCATATCTCTCAGGAATTCTATGGCTGTGATGTTCCCTACACCACTAAACTTGATCGGCTTCTCGTCATTCCCCTTAATCACGATAATACTCGGGTTAGTTCTACTTGGGAACTGTTCGTAAGGTCCTCCGAAGTCCTCGTTTTCCCGTTGGAAAGGTTCTCTATTGAAAGTTACGTTGGGTCTAGAGTATTGCTGGCTGCACCAAGCTCTCTCTATCCTCTTCGATCCTTTCTGTCCTAGCTTCGAGATTATTCAGTTCTTCCTTTAACTTTTCATCTCGTTTCTTAAAAAATGTAGCTAGGTCCTTTCTGATATCATCCCGGACTTCCCGGACTTCTGTCCTAAGCGTAGACGAAAATTTAGGGTCTCCGATATTGAGTGTTTTTAATTGTTGCCCTAACTCAATTAACTCTTTCTGCTGCTTAGATCTTACTTTGGCTAATTCAGTGTTAATGTCATCAACCGTGCGTTTGATGATATCTAACTCGTTCGGGCTCGGTGAATCTGCTTTATTAAAAATCTCCGTGAGTGTGGTAACGCTCGATGTCTGCAACTCATCAATACGCCTTGATAAGTCTTCCCTTACACGACTGGCATTAATATTAGCACTTAATTCTATCGATTTTACATCCTTGACAATTTTGGAATGTAACTCCGACACAGACTTTTTATTTTCTGTCAAGACCTCCTCCTTCAAGTCCTTGACAGCGTTAACAATGACAGTATTTATGTCAACATTGATACCCTCTTCGATCGGTTTCTTCTGATCGGACAACTTGACCTGTAAATCACTTACAGTATCATTGAGATTATCAAGTTGCTTCTTGAGTTTCTCCTGGGAACCTCAAATGTGTTCATGGTGTTGTGTGTTTTCTGCCTTTACAGTGTTTATGCTAGCCTGCAATTTTTCCTCCAGCTCTATAATATTATTGCTGCTATCTATCTTGGCTTCTAACACCTTTCCTATCATGTCTGACCTAAGAATACCTATCTCTGTTTTGGTAAAGTTGATGTCTTCTTTCACTTTATCAAAAGCTACTTTCAACTCTTCTTGGGATTTCCTAACCTCCTATTGGGGTTTTCCTGCTACCTCCTGTAATCTTTTGGCCTCCTCCTGGTTTCACTTAACCTCTTCCTGGGCTTTTCTAGCCTCCTCCTGAGTTTTCCTAGCCTCGTCCTGATTTTTCTTAATTTCCTCTTGACTTTTCCTGGCCCCTTCTTGGGCTGCCCTAACCTCGGCTTGGATTTTCCTCTCGAGCCTTTTCCTGACTTAATCTGTCTTCTTCGCGGGCCCTTTCCTGTTCTAATCTGATCTCTGCCTGCATTCTTTTAGCTTCTTCTTGCGCCTTCCTACCTTATTCTCGTCCCTTCTTATCTTCTTCTCGTGCTAATAGGTCTTCTTCTCGGGCCTTTTCTTGTGCTAATCTAATTGCTTCTCGTTCCTTTCTGTCTTCTTCCCTAGCCTTCTCTAGTGCTCTCCTAGCTTCATCCTGAGCTCTCTTACACTCTTCTTGGACATGGCTTATGCTAGATTTAGTAAAGGCCTGAGCTACTGATAGTTCTGCCTTAACCTCTGATTTAACTGCAGCTACTGATTTCTGAAATTCTGTCTTTATTTGTTTGTGGATACTGTGTGTTAAATTGTGTAACGCTTCCATGTCCTTGGTCAACAAACTTTGAATTTCCTTCATCTGCTCAAGCATGGCCTTGATAAAGGACATGCCACTCGACGACATAATTTTCTTCTTTCTTGGGATAGGGGAAGTATCATCTACATCAACTACAAGTGGATATCCAGAGTTGAGCAACAAATATATTTTATACAAGCATGGAATGCATCAATAATCTTATTATTATTTATATAATTTAAACAAATGACTTTAAGTTTACGTCCTATCCTTACTGCATTTTACCGTACTGGCATTACCTCATTTAATAATCCTACCTAACTTATTTAAAACAACGTTAATTTACACTTTACTTTTATATTACTTTACAAAATGTCATTAGCTGGTTTTCTAAATATGCCTCACAACTATAATGTACTCCTCAATTTTGTTGATGTCTCGTTCATCTCAACAATCACCATATTTGGGATCAGCATTCTCTTATTGCAACTGAATTATGTCCAACTCGGCCGTACACGTAGGCTGCGCCAAACAAATATGCGTATTACCGTGCCCATTCTTGTCCCGCGTTTCGGGCTCGCCATAAAAACGTACACCTATATGCGCCCAAATTCTCCAATCGGCACCTATATCCGCTGAGATGTAAAGGATTGCAGGAACATAGATACACAGCTCAAAATAACTTACCGTAGTCTGCTAGGTGTAGAATTGGGATATTCGTGGTTCATACAGAGTATAAAATAGTACTACCAGACTAGTTACACACTTTTACTATTATTTACGTTAATAGCAAATCGAGAAACTCCGATCTTGAGGGGTGATAAGGTCAAACCTATTGTGGGCGCCTGTATCTAACTAGTAGTACCATTTATGTCGATTATGTCGATTGAGTTTATTCACAAAGGACAATACAACTATGTCCCTAACACACATAAATAAAAATTGTGTCCCATTTGACACATCAAATAAATTTAAAAAAAACAATTTCGACAAACTACATGTTGTCTGGAAATAACATTAGAAGAATTCGGTACTCCACTGAGCCCTCATCCTCTCCACGTAGAATGATGCATAAATCTTGCATGTCAAACATAAATTTAAATTTTTAATAATATTTTAAACAATGTGTAGTTCTTCTGAACTATCACTCAATCAACGTTAAATTTGAAACGACGGTGGTTTCAGACATTTCCCTAATCTATACAATGCGTTTCATTAACGTGAACCGTAGTTCCAAATCTAAATTAATTATGATGAAAATATCTAAATGTTCGTTAAATACAAATTTTTACAAAGTTGTGATCACCACAAACTTTACTTCTTCTAACAATAAAATCTTAAAAGATTTTATTCTCTTCGCTATTTCTTTGAACATATATCACTCATATTAACATCACACATACCTGTTATAATTTGAAGTATTAACATACTTGTCACATCAAAAATAACAATTGTGACTAACGATAAAGTTAAGCACTGTTCAAAAATTTTCACGCCAATATTCGAGTAACTCCCGATAGTGGTGAATATCGTTGCAAGACTCTCAGTTACATATTACATTAACATGAATATTAATTTAGGTGCATGGCATATTACTTCATTCCACACCTCTCTTCTTAAATTTTCACAAATAATTAATTTACTTGTTAAACACCCTGTACAGAATCTTGCCTCATAGCAATTAACAACTTCACACTGCCTGTGAACAAATCTAGGAAATATCTCCAATATGCCTCCTTTATTAACAATGCGTAACTTCGTTTACGCAAACTTTCGCACGGAATGTCAAATATTGAATCCATTTTAATGCATTCTACACTAATGCAAAGAAACTCAGTGACCGTATTTCATATTCACCTCAACTGTGAATATTTTTCAAGTCACACTACAACAAATCTTCAACTACTTTTGTGCAATACTTCCTCGTGCTTCGCATTCAAATTCATAAACTTTAAATGATCCTGTACAACATTAGCAGACACCCTGTGTCTTCATTTATTTCCCTTTAATTCAAACATTAAATTTCGTTGTAGTATTAACGTAACTTTTCGAGTATAATCTGCACGAATTCAAATTTAATATATAACAAGCTGTACCTGGCATGCGTTGCAATGCCAATCAAAGAATGTGTTGGCGTTGAAATTCTGTTTCTTGAAGTGCTTTTGGATACACAACATGTTAACTGCCTCTAAGCTATCGTAAAATGGATTTTCTAATTTAGAACCATTCGTGGAAGCGTGCACAACTTTCAAAAGTTTCATCGCTGTCACTCATTTGTTGAATCTACTCGTACGCTACCTGTTGTGAAATGGATTTACTAAGTCGAAACCCTTCCCTGGCGTGTACACAATAACTCATCAATGATTCATCGCAATCGGATGAATTGTATATGCACATATACGGGGTTTTGTTTAAACGATTCGTGCGCTGTCACTCATTTGTTGAATCTACTCGTGCGCTACCTATTGAGAAATGTATTACTAAGTCGAGGCCCTTCCCTGGCGTGTACACAATAACTCATCAAGGTTTCATCGCAATCGAAGAATGTTTTATGAACGCAATAGGGGATTTTGTTGAAACGCTTCGCGCGTCGTCACCCATTTGTTGCATCTACTCTTGCGCTACTTATTGTGAAATGGATTTACTAAGTCCCCTTCCCTGGTGGGTACACAATAACTGATCAATGTTTCATCGCAATCGGATGAATAGTATATGAACGCATACCTGATATTGTTTAAACGATTCGCGCTCCATCACTCATTTGTTGAATCTACTCGTGCGCTACCTACTGTAAAATGTATTTACTAAGTTAGAAACCGTCACGTAAGTGTCCACAACATCTCACCCAAGTTTCATCGCTATCGGACTGATGGGATATGAAAGGGGACTGTATTGAAACGCTCCGCATGTCGTCGTTCATTTGTCGAATCTACTCGTGTGCTACCTACTGTGAAATGTATTTACTAAGCCAGAAACCTTCCTTGGAGTGTCCACCATATTTCACCCAAGTTTCACCGCTAACGGCAGAATGGTATATGACCTTATACGGGACTTTGTTGAAACGCTTCGCGCGTCGTCCCTCATTTGTTGAATCAACTTGTGCGCTGCATATTGTATAGTGGATTTACTAAGCCAGAAATTTTCCATGACGTGTACACAACATCTCACCCAAGTTTCATAGCTACGGACGAATGGTACATGAATGCATACGGGACTTGGTTGAAACGCTTCGCGTGTCGTCACTCATTTGTTAGCCTATTTTCAATTTTGAAAAAATAGGCTTATGAGATCACCTTTTGTCCGTGTGTGTGTGCGTGTGTGTGTGTGTGTGTGATTCGTGTGTGTGTCCCCCCCTAATAAAATCTAAACGGCACGAGCGATTTCAATGAAACTCGGAAATTTCATAGCACTATTCCCGGCGACCTCGACCGTGCCCTTCAAATTTTGTTACGACTCACCAATCCAACATGGCGGCTGTGCGAAATATTTCACCAGCATTCAATATCTCCGAAACTATTACCGATATTACCCTGACATTTTCTATGGTGATAGAGGGAACTACTATAAGTTCACTCATGTGACCTTTGAAAAGCTGGTAACTACAAAACGAACATGGCGGCCAAGCGAATTTGCGACTTTAAAATAGACGTTTCTCGCGATTTGACCAACCAAACGCAATGAAACTTGGTACAGTATATGTTTATATACATTGTAATGCACCGACATCTAACTTCGTTCAATTGTTTATATAATCACAAGATGGCGGATGTGCGAAATATTTCACCGGCATTCTATATCTCTGAAACTATTAGCGGTATCTCCCTAAAATTTTGTACTGAGATAAAGGGCACTACTGGAAGTCCATCTATAAGATTTTCAAACACCGGTTAACTACAAAACGAACATGGCGGCCAAGCTAATTTGAACATTTTAAATAGACCTTTCTCGCGATTTAATGTTCCAAGCGCACTGAAACCTGGTACAGGAAATATTTATACACATTGTAATCCACTGGTATCTAATTTAGTTCAATTGTTTACATAACCTCAAGATGGCGGCAGTGCGAATTTTAAAATTAAGTTTTTATTTCTTGTGATGTAGTCATGCGATCGAAGTGAATGTTTGAATAATGAACCTACGCAATAATTTTCCTTTAATGGTACATTTAACATTTAACAATCCAACATGGCGACCACCCGAAATATTTAGACGATACTGAATATCTACGAATCTATTTTAGCAATCAAACTGCATTTTTTTAATGTTCATAGGGGCTATGAACTTAAGTTCACCTATAGGACTATAGGACTTTAAATAACCTGGTGATCACAAATCCAACATGGCGGTGACGCGAATTATAAATATTCAGATGGACGTTTCTCGCAATTTAACCATCCGCGTGCAGTGAAACTTGGTACAGTAAATCTTTATCCGAATGTTAATCCACTGGCATCTAATTTATTTCAATTGTTTCCATAACCTCAAGATGGCAGCTGTGAAAAAATTTTTAATCTCCTTGTTTTCTCTTGTGTCCTAATTATGCGATTGAAGTTTGAATACTACACGTTCAAAATAATCTGCATGTAACAGTACATAACCCTAGGACCTACATATATAAAATCCAACATGGCGACCATCCGAAATATTCAGTCGGTTCTCAATATCTACGAATCTATTACAGCAATCAAACTGAAATTGTGTATGTTAAATAGTGGCAATTAACATAAGTAGGATATATGAAAATAGGCTGTATAGTTCTTCACGGAACTACTTGTTGAATATAAACGTGCGCTTCGTATTGTAAAATGGATTTACTTAGCCAGAAACCTTTCCTGGAGTGTACACAACAATTCACCAAACATTTATCACTATCAGACGACTGGTATATGACTTTATACGGGACTTTGTTGAAACGCTTCGCGTGTCATCGCTCATTTGTTGATTCTACTCGTGCTCTACCTATTTTTAAAGGGATTTACTAAGCTAGAAACCTTCCCTGGAGTGCACACAAAATCTCAGCCTAGTTTCATCGCTATCGGACGAATGGTATATGAACGCAAACGTGACTTTGTTGAAATGCTTCGCGCGTCGTAGCTCATTTGTTGACTCTACTCTTGCGCTACATATTGTAATATGGATGTACTCAGCCAGAAACCTTCCCTGGGGTGTACACAACATCTCACCCAAGTTTCATCGCAATCGGATGAATGGTATGTGAACGTATACGGGACGTTGTCGAAACGCTTCGCGCGTAGTCACTCATTTGTTGAATATAAACGTGCGCTTCGTATTGTAAAATGGATTTACTTAGCCAGAAACCTTTCCTGGAGTGTACACAACAATTCACCAAACATTTATCACTATCAGACGACTGGTATATGACTTTATACGGGACTTTGTTGAAACGCTTCGCGTGTCATCGCTCATTTGTTGATTCTACTCGTGCTCTACCTATTTTTAAAGGGATTTACTAAGCTAGAAACCTTCCCTGGAGTGCACACAAAATCTCAGCCTAGTTTCATCGCTATCGGACGAATGGTATATGAACGCAAACGTGACTTTGTTGAAATGCTTCGCGCGTCGTAGCTCATTTGTTGAATCTACTCGTGCGCTGCCTATTGTAAAGTGGATGTACTAAGCCAGAAAATTTCCCTGCAATGTACACAACATTTTACGCATGTTTCATAGCTATCGGACGAATGGTATATGAATGCATACGGGACTTTGTGGAAACGCATTGCGTGTCGTCGCTCATTTGTTGAATCTACGCGTGCGCTACCTATTGTAAAATGGATTCACTAAGTCAGAAACCTTCCTTGGAGTGTACTCAACATCTCACCCAAGTTTCATCGTAATCGGACGAATGGTATATGAACGCATAGGAGACATACCCACAGACAAACTATCACGTTACATTGATTTTTATATATAGAGATAGAAGTGTATGTTTCACAACACTCAAGTTCTTAAACCAGAGGGAGTTAAAAGGTGCGGTTTGTACCGAATGGTCTCAACAGTACAGGAAAATCTTGTATTTCTTGAAAAGTCAACGGAAATATACAGTATATATTTGTTTGTGTTTATAAAGTGCGTTTAAACAAATAAACATGACAGCACCTGTCAGAAATGATTCGCTTAGAGCCCGCATAACAGTAAAGCCGGGCGGGAGGTATATAAACATGAGGTGTGCCCAAGGAACCTGTCGTAACAAATGAGCAATTACAAGAGTCACGAATTACACTCTAATTTCATTATTTGGTTAAAACAGTGCGTTTAAAGAATTAAACAAGACAATAGCCCCTGCCCGAAAAATAAAATTCTGGGAGAAATGTTGAGGTGTCAGAAAAGCCTTACCAGAAATAGAGAAGAAATGGGAATGAACATTAAATAATACTACAGTAACTTATCAGATCATCAGGGGTAGGTAAAATTCGGCCAGAAATGAAGTACAGCAGAACCTCGCTAGACCGAGGCCAGTTCGGATTAACGGGATTTCGGAATTAGCGGATGAGAGAGTCAAAGAATCGAGAATAACAACTGTAAGCTGTGCTTTCCATCACTCAACAGTGCCCAGATAGCAGGAGATTCGAGTTTGAATCCCGAGTGCATCTTTGCAAAATATTCTTCAGTGTGTCAACCAAGACAACTGGGCTTTCTCTAATAGTAACTTACCGAGAGGTAATACAATATCTGTGATCCCCTGAAAGTTGTCAGTGATTCAACAAAGATCCAAGAAGAAATGATGAGAGAGAAAAATTGAAGTGAAACAGTATAGTGTTACAGTACTTCGTTCCGAGAAAAAACAAAGACGTCAGAAGTCCATTTGGAGCAGGATGTAACACGTAATAAGATACTCGTATACAAGATTGCCTTTTTCGCAAAGATCAATATGATGAAGCTACACTCACGTTTTCTGGCAACAATAAATGCAGAGACAGCTTTCTGTCGGCCACCACGTTTATCTGTCTTCAACGAGTAACACTATACAACGTGATATGTAATAACAATAACTACAGCACGCAGATAAGTACCGTAACTCAAGTCACGGAAGTGTGCAAAGTATATGCTAGGAAGATAAAATAAATAAGACAAAGATGGGAGATACCCGGTTACCTAAAATTATTCAAGAATGGGAAGCCACAGGCAGAAGAAGAGGTCGATCGTCAACAATCTGGACGAAGGACAAAGCTCAAGAAAACAGAATATCTTGCCAGTGATCCTGACGAATTATACAAAATATAGATAGGCCTACAGGAGGAGAAATTTAAGAAAGTATAGTAGATAACGTTTGTCATTTCGGAAAAATTTTAGAAGAAAAAAAAAAGAATGGTGCATCAAACCTGGGAATTGCAAAATGAATTACCAACGGCTGAAAACCGATAGGTATGTTAAAAGTAGTGTTATAGAGCAGTCTACCCCTTATTATTCCCGTTTCAACGGGTCAGGGATAATATGCAATGAATTTCTATGAGGCTGATGAGTTAATAAGAGATGAAAATATTATGAATGAAATTGGGCAAGGACATGGAAGGAAGCGGTCAAGGCCTATTGGAAGGTACCGACCGTCCCGGCACTTGCCAAGAGTTGAATGAAACCATTTCAAGTACGGCTGACAATGAGGTTCGAACACACATCTACTGCCTTGGCCCCATGGACTAGCGCTGCACCTTAGCGAGCAGAGGAAAGTGTAGTTCTATATGGAACGGATGCCTGGGCAGGGAACAACAATCATGAAAAAGAGCATGTGAGAAGATTGGGGAACACTCGGTTATCAAAACTTAGTCATGAATGAGAAGCTTTCTCCGGCTCGTTTGGCGTGATTCTCGCTATCCTATCGGTCACATATTCGATTGATCGGCCACGGAAAAAAAATGCAACACGAATAGGTACCGTGATGTTACGCGATCGTCACCGTTCTCGGCCCGTTTCATGCTGCGGTGATGAGTCGTAAATTATTCAAGTGGACCGCCGACCGTTCTTTTAAGATGCCATTTCGGCAGGCAGAGGTAAGCGCTTGATACTTCATATTATAGGCAGAGAATTGAATTGAATTAATATTATCACGAAAGGGCACATTTTTCTTTCAAATTACGAATTACCGATACGTTTCATTTCCGTTTTACTATTGCATTACAGCATGTGATCAAAAGACAAACTGTTGTCCTCAGTACGCCGTTTAAATATCTGCATACTATAACTGACAACAGATGGCAGTACATCACCCATATAGTTCCAGTAACTGACATTAGATGGCAGCACCATTGCATCGATATATTTAAAACACAAAACATGGCACGTTTTCACGTGATGGAGAATTATAAAGGAGGGGAATATTTAAGAAGGGAAATTTTGAGGAACATTAACCGACAGTTGAATGTGTAGGCTAAGTTGTTTATGTACCTTAATATTGCAATTTCTTCCCAATGCTTCGGTGGTCAAGTTATTAGCGTCCTAGACTAAAAGTTATAATTATGCATCGTCGATATACTCTTAAATTATTAAAGAAAAAAGTAGTTTTCCAGGCACTCGCGCGTGTCCACAATTGCTTTCGCCATGAGAGACACTTGGCAAACATAATTCGTTTGAAGGGCTCCGACATCGTGGTCACTCATCCCCGTATACTTGGGTGTGTATGTGTGAAATTTTCTCTGATAACCTGTGTTATTGTGATGGCTGCATTACTGCGTGTATTATTTTGTAATTAAGGTGGTATATGGCAAGGAGACGGCCAAGGCCTTAAGTTAGGAACCACCCCGGTATTTGCCTTAAGTGGAAGTGGGAAACCACGGAAAACCACATCCAAGATTGTCGAGGTGGGAATTAAACCTTCCTCTTCTTAGTTATACCTCAAGAGACTGAATGTGCCCCGTTATTGCCCTCAGACCAGAATTAAATTTCTTGGCAGAGCAGGAAATGTAACCCGGGTCTCCGGGGCGATAGACAAGAATAGGTGGGCCTCCATGTGTTAATACGATTTCTGACATGCACGGGACATAGAATTCAGAAACTGCCTCCATTAGGGTGACTGCTGAAGTGAGTATTGAGTATAGGCCTATGGTCATTCCAGTAGTTGGCGAAGTGATTCTATGTTCCCCTGCAAAATGTACTGCCATAACCTATAACAGGTGATGGAAATTGCTTATTTAGAGCAGTTTCGTACTGTTTATAACAAAATCAAGAACGTCATTCTGAGCTGCGTTTTCAAGCTATTGCAAAAAATTTCGCTGGCAGGAACAATTATAAGGAATTTATTTTAAGCGATCAGTCTCATCGCATTCTCCTCACCAACCAACTTGAGTATGAAAGTCTCTGGACGGTCATGTTGAACTTCATTGTATAAGACAATTGTTTAATGATTATTTGTTTAGAGTACTGAGTCTAACTACGCAGTTGATTTCGGCAATGGAAGTATTATTTGCCATTTAATATTTAGCGGCTCCGTTATTGCAGGACACTATAGTGTTATCGAATAATACGAAGCCACATTTAAAATCCAATATAAATAGCCCATTTCAGAAACAATTCCAGATATTATGCAGTACAGTGTACTGTAAGGTCTTTGACGATCAAATGTAAACATTATTCTACATTGTATTTCTCTTGCGTAAAATCTATGCGTGGTTACTTTGGTCTTTACTGTTGTGAGGGTAAAATTGATCTGCTGGAATATAAAATATTTGCCAAGCTGCAACAATGTAATGATATTAATTTAAAAGTCATTGAACTCATATCCAGTAGTTCAAACACATACATCAGCGTTAACAGATTGGATACTGAAGATGAAAGCCAGCTACTTAATTTCCCTATTATTGAATTTTTCAATTCCTTGGAATTAAGTGATTCGCCTCCACATACTCCGAACGTTTGAGCCATAGTTATGCTCCTTAGAAATCTGAACGTTTCCCAAGGACTCATATATGGTAATATATTCATTGTAAGAAATATGTAAGAAATTGCTTGGATTCGGATATATTAGGTGCAGTAATATTAGGCAGAGAGCTCAAATCCTACGACTTGATTTAACACCTTCCGATAAAACACTTGCAGGTACAGTACATTTTATTTTAATAGGCAACAATGTCCTATTCGCTCGGCCAACTTTATCACAATCAATCAAGTACAAGGAGAAACTCTTGAACGTATTGGGCTATTTACCTCATCACGTTTTCAGTCATGACCAGCAGGATAGTGAAGGTACAAAAAAGGTCCTGTATGGGATGGTAAAGAATAAGTGGCGGAAGGATCCTACGGATTATGTTAGAATGGTGAACAAAAGGGGACAAGAGATAGAAAATAGGGAAGAACTGAAGAAAATGTGGAAAGAATACTTTGAAGAATCCTGAACCCAAATGGAAACCACGGCGAGGAGGAAGAAATCGGGGAAGAGGTACTGTAGATGAACTGAAAACAGAAAAGTACTTAACATGGAAAGAAGTGGAAGATGCAGTGAACAAGATGAAAGGAGGGAAGGCACCGGGTGTGGATGAGTTGAGTGTGGAGATGGTGAGAGCAGCAGGAGAGGTGGGGATACAATGGTTGTACCGAGTGATGAAGACAGCATGGAAGGAAAGAAGACCCCAGAGGACTAGAAAAAGGGAATAATTGTCCCGATCTTCAAGAAAGGTAGTAGAACAGAATGCAGAAACTATCGGGGAATAACACTGATGAGTCATTGTGCAAAGATGTTTGAGAAAGTTTTGGAAAGGAGAATTAGGACAAGGATAGAAGGAGGGATGAGGGAAGAACAACATGGCTTCAGAGCAGGAAGGTCCACAGTGGATTTGATTTTTGCTGTAAGGCAGTTACAAGAACAGCACTATGAGTATGGAACAGATCTACTGATGGCCTTCCTGGACATTGAGAAAGCATATGACAGTGTATGCAGAAACAAAGTATGGAAGTCCCTGGAGGATAGAGGAATAGAAAAATGGACTATAAGGAGGATAAAGGAGTTGTACAAGGGAAGCGTGAGCTGTGTGAAAGTGGGAGGAGAGAGATCGGACTGGTTGGAACATAGAAACGGCCTGAAACAAGGAAGTGCACTGTCACCGTTAATTTTCATTGTGGTGATGGATGACATAATGACCCGAGTGGCACAAGTAATTGGGGAAGGAAAGATGAAAGCAATGGTGCTTGCAGATGATTTAATGATATGGGGAAACAAGGAGGAGGAGGTACAGGAACAGTTGGACGTGTGGGAAGGAATAATACAAGGTTATGGGATGAAATTTAGCATAAATAAGAGTGAGATGGTGATCACAACAAGGAAGAAGGAAAGAACCACAACAGGAATAACAATTGGTGGGAAACAGCTGAAGAAAGTGGAGAGTTTCAAGTATCTGGAAAGCCTGATACAAGAGAATGGAAGAAACGATAGAGAAATAAATGAGCGGGGGAGACAGGCAGAAGCGTTCCGGAGGAGTGTGAGAAGCATGTTATGAAGCAAGGATGTCCCTCAGAACAGCAAAAAGATCATATATCGGACGTACTATGTCCCTATCCTGACGTATGCCTCGGAGACCTGGATTATGAAAGGAAGGGAGAAGAGCAAAATACAGGCCAGTGAGATGAGGTTCTTGAGAAGCAGTATTGGAGCTACAAAGAGGGACAGAATAAGAAATGAGAGGACCAGAGAATTAATGAAAGAGGAACCATTACAGGATGGTATAGAGAAATCTAGACTTAGATGGTATGGACATGTAAAAGGAATGGAGGAGAAGAGGATACCCAGGAGGATACACGAGACGAAGTGGGAAGGAAAGAGACCAAGAGGGAGACCGAGAGACAGGTGGCTGAAGGGGGTGGAAGAAAGCGTGAAGAAGAGAGGAGAAGACTGGACAAGGGTGGAGGCTGAGAGATGGTGGGAAGACAGAAGTCGTTGGAGAGGCTTGTGTTCCAAACAGACCCGGCCAGTGGCTGGAAACTGTGCAAGTTGATGATGACCTCATCACGTTTTCAGTCATGACCAGCAATATGTTGCAATGCTGAGAGTGCTATCTTTTGACGCCCTTAAAGTTGCAATAGTGCTAAAAAAGTATTCGTACAAAGAATGTAACTTATATAAGAAGCTTCTTCAGTAATTTTGTTTTCCATTGTCCGTCATGTTTTGACGGGTTTCATCTAGTTATTTATTAACTCAGTACAATGAAAATGAGATATTGTTTAGTTTGAAGAAACAATGTTTATAAATTCAAGATTTTCGTTCAATACTGTTGGTATTGGTGTGTATTCTTATCTTCCTTCTCAAATTCGTCACTTTCACGAATTTTCACGGAGCTTTCAGGTACAGTACTTGACCAGGATTTGAGGTTTATATTGATCGCAGCCCTGCTCTACTAAAAGATATTTAATTGTAACATTTCAAATGTTTCCGTCTGCACTTCCTCGTTCAATTAGACGCGTGTCAAATACAGCTCTTCGCTAATTACATTACAGTCATTCCTATTATCTCGCTCAAAGGAACGTCTTAATTTAATCTTCGGAAGTTAATTCTATTAGGTACGGCTTTAAGTAGGCTATAATCCTGTCTTACGGTGTATCCGTGTGCTGCCATTAACTGAACAACGGGCTCTCAAGAACAACGACACATAAAAGCAATATTGTTTCATGCATTCTAAGGACTTGTCAGGGGGCGTGACCAAACCATAAGGAAAATAATGGAAAAGACGAGCATTGCCAGATACGCGGTATTGCAAGTTCGTCGACATATGGTGGGACTTAGATGTTTGTTTCATTGACATTTTGGCTCAGAAATGTAATATACTTACAATTAAACACAGTACATACTGTACATCCATGCCAGTAGCCAGATTCGAACCGGCAGTCGAGCGTGAGTTCAGTTGCTATACCAACTTCTTATTGCTGCTTCACGCCGGCGAACCAGCCAAAAGAAAAAATTTGATTAGGGCACTTGCACTAAAATATCACATATATTTCACCTTCATTATTATGTCTTGTGATATGCAGGTCGCCTCCGTGGATTTGTGGTCGGCGTGCTTAGCTGCCAACCAGGAGGTCCGAGGTTCGATTCCCGGCTCTGCCACGAAATTTGAAAAGTGGAATTAGGACTGGAACGGGGTCTACTCAGCCTCGGGTGGTCCAAATGAGTAGAGGGGGTTCAATTCCCACCTCAGCCATCCTAGCAGTGGTTTTCCATGGTTTCCCACTTCGTCTCCGGTTGAATGCCGGGTGGTACCTAACGTAAGGCCACGGCCGCCTCCTTCATCCTTCCTTGTGGCTCAGCGGTCTAGCTGCATGCCTCTCACCAAGGCGGTCCGGGTTCGATTCCCGGTCAATGCATGTGAGATTTTCGAAGTGAAATGCCATGTCCTGTGGTTCGGATTCCACGTAAAAAGGAGGTCCCGTGGCTCATGATCTCAAGATTAACGGTCACGTTATACTACAAGCTTTTTTCTCTCTCTACCAATCTTCCCTTTCCTTCCCATCCCTCATAAGGCCCCTGTTCGCTTTGCAGGTGATGCCATCTTAGCGAGGTGCTAGTCCCACCTCCCCAAATGTATCCCCCGTCCCGAAGTCTCAAGCTCCAGGACACTGCCCCTAGAGGCGGTAGAGGTGGGATCCCTCGCTGAGTCCGAGGGAAAGACCAGCCCTGGAGGGTAAAACGACTAAGAAAAGAAAACTGATATGCAGATGGATGACTTGAACCATGAGCCCATATTCAACTAGTCTATAAGGAAGAGAAGTGAAGAATAAAGTACTAAGTAACGCTGGAATCTACTGAATAGCAAGTAATCAATGTTAGCACGTCCTTTGTCGAGAACAAACCACGGGAATTTGGGTGAAACAGCAATAAACATAAAATATTTCAGAAAATAGGAAGGAAGGAAGGAAGGAAGCTTTTAGTTTTACGTGACCGTTAATCATGCGATTATGAGCCACGGGTTCAGAAAATAATCAAAGTCCGTGCGAAGTGCATGGTAGATAATTGCGACTTTTTATACGTTCCTTATACACATGCTTTAAAACTGTGTTGTGACAACAATGTCAGGAAGTTATCCTTGCAATGATCTGTGATCTCGAGGTACGTATTGTGACTCCAGGTCCAGAGGTCTGGTCTGAGGGTTGGAACGGAACTGGGACTCAGCCTCGTGAGGCAAAACTCAGATGAGGCGGGTTCGATTCCTACTTAAGCCATCCTGGAAGTGGTTTTCCGTGGTTTCCCACTTGTACTCCAGACAAATGCCAGGGTGGTACTGTACCCGATAATCCGGAAAGGATCCTGTTGGAATATCCATTGCCCCCGCTGGATTGCCTATTTCTCATTGCTCCGGCATATAAAATATTAGAAATCGCTTCCAACATGGTCTTTAGGGATTTACAGACAGCAGTTACAAGAACAATGGAACAACAATGGAAAACTATCTGAACAAATTTATTAACAAAAAGGTAAACTAATCGACTATGAACAAAATAACAACAAATGAATTTAACAATTAACATTAAAATTAAAAACACGCACTCATTCACACCTCCTTTCAATTCTACATCTTACTACAATGCTGTATTAAAAATTATGAGTATAAAACTTGGCTTGATATAGGCCTGCACTGCGTAGAAATAAAAACGTTTAGTGAAGCCTTTGAATGGCATTCCATACACATGGTTTCATTCACAAACCTGCGTTGTAGAACGCACGTGCAGAAACTTGGTTTTATCAATAAAATATCGGCACCATGCCGTACTCGAAACTGGTTTATACAATAAACAGAAGGCTGTGAGTCTACAGCTGCTTAAATATTATGTCATCGCACCCCCGTGCTAACGGTGAATCATGCTTGCTAGCCCACAGAGACTGCATGTGTGCATTTTTAAAACACGTAAAAATTAACATTGAGATCTTACAAAAGTTCATATAAATGCTCTGTTTCTTAACCAATCATTCTAAAAAAATTATACATTCTTTCATTCGCACTCCGGATTGTACTAGACCAATACGGTTCCACATATGCTCTTAACAATAAACAATCAATCATTCCCAAAATATCGGCTCATAAACACACTCTATTCCAAAACAATCGATTAATAAATCCTATTAAATTGTTTAACTAATTAAATCATTTCCACAAAAATATTTACATGTAATATGTTTATAATAATATCCATTATCTAGAGTTTCTAACGTGACACTTTCGAGATTCTAACTTCTCGGTTACAATAAAAAACTTAACTAAATATATACACTGGTTTTTCACATAACGTCAATGCATGTGAGATTTTCGAAGTGAAATGCCATGTCCTGTGGTTCGGATTCCACGTAAAAAGGAGGTCCCGTGGCTCATGATCTCGAGATTAACGGTCACGTTAAACTACAAGCTTCCTTCCTTTTCCTTTTTCACATAACCACTCTTTCTTTAACGTTCTGTAGTTTTACTACACTGCATACACATCGTCTTATATAGATTTCATTACATTATCGGTATAATACAGTCGACTGATTAAGATAAGCTGTACATAATTACATAAATTCGGGTTTAATAAAAATTTTATAATATTATTATAGACGTGAGTAGACAATCTTTCTCATGTTGCTTTTCCGCTGAAACCCTCCTGTTAACTAAGCTAAATCGTTAATTCACAAGAACTGGACTAATTGTATACAACGGCTCTTATCATGATATATGCCTTTTAATCAAAGAACAACAATAATTTGACTTCCTTAAAATGCAGAATTCCCTCGCCTGAGCACTCCATAGCTCTACAAAACCTCATATAACAATATATTGAGACCGTCGGTGGAGCTGCCAGGAGAGCCAACAACCGCAATGACTTCCCTAACATCTCATCCGTCGGACATAATTGCCGTGAGGATCAGGTGAACTTCCTAATAGGCCAAAGCGGCACGAGAATCTGTAGTCCACAGGGATCGTGGTACATGGTGACGATGGTCATAGACTGCCTAAGGAAAGGTTCACCTTAAAAACTAGACTGAGAAAATAAACATCCAGACTTATGTAAAACACCGTGAAAATTTATTGTTAAAATTCACAAGCCCCTAGCCTAGTTCGGAGGGTTTCAATCGGCTAGTCCGCAAGCTAATAAACAAACAAAAATAAAGAGCAGGTCCCTACCTGAGAAGTTACGGAAAACCCTCGCGAAAGATCTATCTCACAATAATAAAGCAACAACAGCAACACTAGGAAAATGGTACGACGCAAATCCCTAGGTCAAGTTACAAGATCAAGCTAATATCAGAATTTACATTTAACAGGGTAGCAAAACAAATCTAAGTTAGGATGATACCATCTCCTCATTTACATTTAACGTTAATTCATCTAGCTAAGTCCTATCAATTAACAAAATTTACGGTGATGACGTCCGTAACAGAAAACATTTACATTCAAAGCTAAGTGAACAGCCATACAAAAAAACATTTAAGTATTCTTAGGAACTACGTGCTAACAGCACACAGAAAGGTAACATGTAGGATTCATACACTTGTACATCATAAATAATTAATAAGAGACAACAGTTATATTAAAATGCCTGCCTGCACCTTGGTTTACTCTTTGTAAGCCATAGTCATCTAAAGTGTGTAGTTACGGTGACGACTGCGTAGTTAAGACTACGTCTAACATCGCATGGCCTGCGCTCCACAAGCTACGAACTCAAGGTTCGAGCAAGCTTCAGGTCGCTTCAAAAGTGTCAGCTGTCCTAGTCATTTCCTCAAAACGAAATACCTTCATTAGCATGGCCATGTCAGCAGGTTCCAAGTGCAAAAGAACAAAGTTAGATAGAAAGAATTCGTTAGTTATCTTTTGTTTTACCAAAATTATGTGTTTTATTATTAAGATGTCGGTATAGGTTTATCGTTGGTTTATGGCGAATAATACTGACAATAGCCTGGGCACGGAGTGTCTCCACTGAGATCAATCTCCACCAAAAGCCTCGACTCAAAAGTCGGAATATAATCATCGAGCAATAACAACTCGGACACACAATAACACAAGTTACCAGCGGCGCAACGCTCGCGTTCAATAACTCTGGGATGGGCCTGCACACTCAGTCACCCTCCAATAACATCTGGTCAACGGGAACAATCCCGGACAAGGTACACACAAATACCTTCATTCAATAAGTACCTCCTATAACAGGGTAGCCTACAACGTACTATAGAAACCCTGACATAACTGTACACGTCAAACGACGGTATACGCAAAAGTGCGCTTAACTAACAAAAAACAATCTATAAAAACATGTGATCAGATACAAGAATGGACACTGGGTTCCAGGAGCTAAATTGCAATGAAAGGAAGAGCGAATACAAAAAGCATTCTGTCTTCTGTCAATCTATGTCTGTCTCATAATACAAGCGTGCTCTCAAGGGCACTGGGCAAACCAGTTTGTGTCGCTGCAGGCTACAACATTCCTGCGCTGTCGGACACAACACACTAACTATCAAGGCCGGCGATTTAAGCAAAATAAAAAACTGTACAACTGGCCTCTCAATAAAAACTTTACCATAGGTTATAAACCTCGAAGAATACGTGTATAAAAAACACGCTATGAATCTGAATACAATAATATAATTCTGTCTCTCACACCAAAGACATGTAAATGGTAGCAATGTCACATTGCTGGAGCTCTTTGCTCTGAAAGATATAATACTTCAGTAGTTGCTTGTACAACATCAAATAAATACGTGTCTTCACATGACACTAACAAAATAATAATTGTGGCGCAGATTCCACACTCTGGATCTGCTCAATGATACGTTGGGAACTGGGTTCGATGCTAGACAACAAAACATCCCTTTTACTTGTAAGGTCCACACTTGACCAGATGGCTTCTGAGCAACATCTCAAATGAAATATAATGCAGTTACAAAACTGGTAATTACAGTCGATTACCTAACTGATACGACTGTTCTAACGAAGTCAGGGGTGTAACAAAGACTGGTTGCAAAGAATGCAGTTAAAGAAATATAACCATGGCATCTGATTGCCATAACGAAAGTCAGCCAAGACTGGAAAAATCACCCCAAATAGGGTTAAACAAAGTAGCCTCAAATGACTACGGTCACGTTTAGCAAAAGATAGGCATTGACGTTCTACGACGTCCATCAAGCTGCACCAGGGCTGACCAAAATGTCTGACCCAAGGGTGTCTCACTCTAACTGAAATAAATGACAACTAATTAGACTAATTACAGTCCCTACCTATAAAAATGGCTTCCACTGAGTTCGGTTGGTTCACAAACTACAATAAACCTACTATACCACCAGAAACTAGAACAAGAAAGGGTGTACAAAAACTCACGAAATGGAGGAGCTCTCACTCAGCCCTCTGTTCAACGACAAGGGTTGTACAAATCCCTCCCTGGCTTTCCGGAACGGCATTGTCCTCATCAGGACTCCCATATGGACTCTCCCAAAGGCCAGGGTTCGATCTTTCCCTGTCGATAACTTCGTGGATATACTGGACTTGCCTGGGAAAGGCATCCTGGGTTCCTTTCTCCTCGTTCGCTGTTCTGGACGCTCCACCATCATGCTGGTTCCAATAGATACATCACCCTCATACCGTGATGGTATTAGCCCATGATGTTGTTCTCAAACATGGTGTAGAATAATTTGATCACGTGGGTGGTGGAATAAATCGTGTAGCAGTTCATTCTTTCACTTCAAAAATCACGATGTTCGTTGAAAATGTTACGGGCTTTAATTGCAATTGATAACACAGCCTTTACTTCGCAGATATTGAATAATACGTGATCAAGCACTTTTCTATGGTTCTTCACGTGTACTGACGCCAATTTTACATCACGTAGCATCCGTGAAATGTGCGTCGTTTTGTAATTGAAAAATTCACTGTGGCAATTCAAATATGTTATACTTTCATAATCACAATTGCTTGAAGTAGTTATAACACGTTTACCTCTATATTTTTCACCAGGCACTCGGCCCTCCACAAACACGTGGGTATGAAAATCTGGTGTTACAGTAATGTTAGAAAATTCACTATACTTGCCAATTATATAACAATATGCTTCTTGTTGTTCACTGTGCATCAATAAACAGTGATTTATAGAATATTCGTGCACGATGGCACCTGATGATAACTTCCACGCTAAACAGCGGATATTTTGTACGTCTAACAAGACGGATGTAACTTCACGCCTACACGGGGCGGATTCTCCAGACGTAGTGCAAGGCACAGGGTTACTCCAGGAAGTAGGTCGTCAAACCGAAGTCGTTGAGCGACTACTTACATTCCTGTTTGCGTATCTGCAAGGGTATTACCTTACCCTAAGCGAAAATAACATTCTCCAAAATGTTTTAATAATGCTGCATGACAAAATGGAATATTCTGAGTCTCGTGGAAAGATAAAATTAATTAATAAGACCTCAGATAATTAATTAGCAGACGTCACCAAAGTCAAAAGTGCGATTCTCCGCTACTTCAAAGAGTATAGCGTGAGCTCTCAGCTCCACGTGGCTTTCTGGGTGTGTTCAAAGGTACTACATCCCATCATAAATGTGCTGTTATAAAAATATCACATGAACCTTAGCTCAGCGGGTCCATCTGCCTCTCCGTCGTTTCAAATAAAATGTTGGGACGACATTTTTATTTGACTTAAAGTTCATTCATAAGTGATATTTTTTTAGATTAGCTGCATTGAAGGTTCCAATGCGCTCTCCTGTCCTAATGTCTTCAATAACATAACTTCCATTGTTCAAAGGTTGTCGGATACGACTAGGGCCATAATATAAAGACAGAAATTTCCCATATATGCGGTCTATAGGACTTGAAATTCCGGGTCTCCTTATAAGGATAAGATCTCCCGCTACAAGTGGTTCTCTGAATCTCTGGCGTCTAGTTCTTCTCAAGCGTTTGGCAGCTTGTCTGTCCAAAGTGTCTCTTGCAGCTAAAAGTCTGCTGGCATGTGATGGTTGTAAACAAGGTGGATTTACAATCACACGATTCCATATTCTCATTGGCATCTGGTTCAAATGCAAAACCATAGGTATTTGACCAGTGCTCTCATGGACTGTTTAATTAATACATTTTGCCATAATAACTAGGACTTCAGTCCATCGCCAGTGTTCTTCTTGACAATATAATCGACAGAATTTTGCGATAATAGACATTACGCATTCTGCTGGGTTGCTCTCTGGATGGCGAATAGATGATAAAACATGACCTATTTCCAGCTCGTTCATAGCATTGGCAAATTCTGCGGAGGTGTACTGTGATCCGTGATCAGTCAACAGGAATTGTGGCTTTCCTGCCTCCGGTATCACTTGTCGTCTAATCCTCTGAATAATCTGATGTGCGGTGGCTTTCTGAATCGGATGAAGCATCGTATATTTCGTGAACACATCAATAGTTACAACGATGTGGCGATTCCCACGATGGGCCTTAGGTATTGGCCCATAAAGGTACTGTGCATATAACTCTCTAGGTTGAGTTGGGAGTATTGGTCTAGGTGGTTCCTTCAACAAGTGTGACGTGTACTTGTTCCGCTGGCATGCGTCGCAAGCACGTAAACACTGTCTAACGGTGGTTCCTAGCCCTTTCCAAGTAAAAGACTCCTTGATGGCTGCAATGGTCTTGACTGTTCCACCATGTCGAATGGATAGATGAACCATAAGAATAACAGATTCTTGGTATCTCCTAGGAATAACTGCACGCAGTTGAGTGTGGTCCTCGTCCACAAACTTGTACAAGACACGATGATAAATCAAATAATCATCTGCAACAGCAGCAATCCTCGCATAATGAGCATCCCGTGGATCCATTCTTCGTTCCAGGAAACGGATAATATGCCTGAGTTCCTCCTCACGTCGTTGTCCTTCAGGTAGATGACGAAGTCGGCGAAGGTGTTCCTCGCATTCTCCCTCGATGTCTATGGCATTAACAGTAGCTTCAGGATTCCGGCTGAGAATGTCGGCCAACACATTCTCTCTGCCTGGTCGGTAAACTATTTCCAAATCAAACTGTTGGAGAAACAGCGTCCAACGTGTGATCCTGTCGCTTGCCAGTCTTGTTCGTAAGATGAAGGTCAGCGCATGGTGATCGGTCCTCACAATAATCCTCTGGCCTAACAAAAGTTTCTGCCAGTACTCAAGTGCGTAAACAATCGCAAGTGCCTCAATCTCAGTGGTGAAGTAATGAGATTCATGTGCTCTCAAACATCGACTTAAGAAAGCGATGTAATGACGTTTCTTCTCATCATCCTCCTGCAGTAGGATGGCTCCTATTCCAATCGCAGATGCATCAGTTTCTAGAATAAAATTCCGGGAATAGTCTGGATATTCTAACTGAATTGAGTCAACTAGCATCTGTTTAGCTTTCCTGAAAGCTATCTCGCACTCATCATTCCAGGCCCACCTGCAGTTCTTCTTCAGTAAACCTTGCAGTGGTGCGACAGTCTCAGAGTACTTCTCACAATGAGCAGCAAAGAATTGGAGAATTCCTAAGAATTGTCTCACGTGTTTCACACGGGTTGGCGTTGGAAATGCAGCAACAGTTCTGATCTTTGCCGGATTCGGCCTGTATCCTTCTCCATTGATTATGTGTCCCACAAATTTCACTTCTTTCTGGAAGAATCGACACTTGTCAAATTTTACCTTAAAATTAGCCTGTCGAAGATTCTCAAAAACGAGGCGTAAGGTCTTTAAATGCTCTTCCTCTGTTTCCGAAGCTATGATGATGTCATCCACGTAACATATCACCTTCTGCTTCACTTCAGGAGTCAGCTTCGCATCAAGTGCTCTGATTAATGCAGCTCCGGCATTTTTCAATCCAAAGGGTAGTTTTCGAAAGACATAGATGGTCTGATCAAACAGAAACCCTGTATATTTCTGAGTATGCTCAGATAATCTGATATGGTAATAAGATTGTACCAGGTCCAATGACGAAAATATTCTCTTTCCCTTGAACTTCCTGAGGATGTCCCTAATCTTGGGCGGTCTATCATGCTCAGGAGCTAGGCGTTCATTTAAGGCTCTTGCATCGAGACAAAGTCTCAAGCTTCCATCCACCTTAACCACAGGTGTTATAGGATTCAAGAAAGGAGTCGGTGACTTCTTGATTGTGCCTGCTGCTTCCATCTCATGGATCATCTTAGCAGCTTCCTCGCGGTGTTTCTCTGCGATAGGATAAATCTTCTTCTGGAATGGGGAATCATCCAGTAGTACAAGATCGTACTAGTAGTCCAATATCTCACCAGGTGTGGTGTCGAATATGTCACTGTATTCGTTCAATATTGCATCAGGGTTCTCTCGTATGGGTGCTGATAATGGTTCTGCCTCTTCGTCGGCATCTAGTGTCTCCTCAATTTCCTTGCCATTTAAATTCTCGACAACGTCGACTTCGGATAGGAATTCCGGTTCTTCTTCAACTAAGTTCATCTGAATGGGTTCGTTCGGCTTAAACTCTACTGTATTACGTCCCATATCAATGATTCCATCATACTTCCTAATGAAGTCTGCACCCAATATGGCATCATGATGCAAGCCTTTCATCACAAGAAGTTCGTGCAAGTACACGTGGCTCGAAATCTTCAAAGTGCATAGAATCTGGATTTTGCACGTTACAACACGGTCAGGTATGACTCCTCTGACTCTTACAGCAGAAACTGGCAGCTCTGTCACCTCAGAGTTTGCTTTCAGTCTGGCATGGCAATCGGCGGAAATGACACTAATCATCGCCCCAGTATCGATAAGAATGACTACGTTGCATCCATTCAGGGTGGCTACAATCTTCGGTAGACGCGTCAATTCGTAGTTGTGGTTCGTCGTTCGTCGTTCGTCTAACAGGTCTTCTTGGATTGGCTCCCAGAGTAATATGGTGGCAGTTACTCTGTGCTCAACCGGGCAAGAATCTATTGATTTTTTGGCGTTTTTTTCTGTCCTGGCGAGAAGTGCCGGGCTGGTTTTGCTCCGTCTCCTGCGCCGAATTCCTAGTTTCCCTCGAAGTCGGGTTCTGATCTCCCTCTTCTCGGATTTGGAGTTCTCTGAGTTGTTGAAGATACTCACGGCTCTCCCGAGCTCTTCCTTTCCAATCTCTATCTGGCTGGTATCTGGGGTCTCGATCTCTGTTATACCCTCTACTGTAACGGTAGTCCCTACGGATACTTCCGTGCTGTGGGTTTCGACCATTATTCCCTCGGCGGTCGTTTTCGTGACGACAGTCGTCGTTCGTCCCTCGGTCGAAGCGCCGGTTCCAGTGACTACGACGGTCATCTCGCTGGTCCCTAGCATATGGAGTATTGTTCCATTCTCTTCTACCATAGTTATAATTATTACGTTGCCCAGAGCTCTCTTGGGTTTGCGTCTGTTGTGGCGTCTGGCTCACTTTGTCGACAGTAGTTAAGTTGACATGTCTCTCCTCGCGCCTGTCAGCCTTCTGCTGACGGTGTGTCGGGAACTGTTCAGTGTTTGCATCCAACCGTCGCAGGATTTGGTCACACTGCTGAAAAGCGGATGCCCCTGCAGCAATCAATACGCGTTGCACGTCTGCAGGGTATTGCCAAACGATGGTGTTTACTAGGTCTTGTTCAGACAACGGGGGTTGAAGACACGAAGCTTCGCAAGCTGGATCGCGAAGTAGTTCGCATAGCGCGTTGGAGTATTAGAGCTGTATCGGCGAGTATACATCTCAGCTCTGATGCTCTGCTGGATGTCGCTCGACCAATAGGTTCTTAACAAGGCTTCTTTGAAATCCTGGTAGCCTATAAACGAGTATCGGAATGCTCTAAACCAGGTGCTGGCTTGCCCCTCAAGCAAACGCTCTATAACTCGGAGCTCCCTCTCCGGAGTTACCATAGTGTCTCTCAAGTAGCTTTCTACGTTGGCCAGGAATTCGACTGGAGTGATACCACTTACAGTGCCAGAGAAGCGAGCTGGTTGCTCCTCTCTCGAACGGATTATAGTTACATTTCCCTGCGTATGCGCGGGTCTAAATGAATTCTGCATGTAGTTATGCGTAGGTGTATTCGTTTCATGACTAAGTCGATTGGGTGCTGGTTGAAAAGGATGGGCGTCAAAGTTCAAGGTTTGACTTTGCGCTGAACCAGTGAATTGTGATGGTTGCGGTTCTATGGGTGCGCTGGGTTGGAAATGAGTAGGCATCATCCCTGCGGATTGAGATACTGGTGTTTCCTGGGAGTTTCCCATCTGTGAGGGTAAGTGTCTCTCTCTAGGAAGCGTTTCAAGTCTGTCGAGGCGTCTTTCTATGACCTCGAGCCCTGGAATGGTTCTAGCTGTGACTTTGTTACCTAAGTCGTTAAGTTGTAGCTCGATCCTGTCGACTTTCCCTTTGAGGTTCGTGTCAACTTCGCGTATTGCCGTCCTGAGGTTATAGCTAAGGTCTAACCTCTCGGTTACCGCGACGTCCTCGAATCGTTTCTGTAAGGAATCGATTTCTCCTTCGACTTTCGACACGTTGTCTTGGATCTTTCCAACATCGTCTCTGACCTCGGCTACCTTAGCCTCCACTGTGGTCTTGTGTTCGTTGAGGTCACCCCTCAATAACATGAGATCGATTTTATGTTCCTCACGATGAACGTCAACTGTTTCACGTAGGCTTGCTACGGTTTCTGTCAACTCCGTAATATTCCTCCTATTGGTGTTTAATTCGTCCTTGATTTCTATCATGCCGTCGACGATCGTCTTGACGTTGTTATTCACAGCATTTGCTGCACCTCTCAGCAAAATCAGTCCAATATTCATGGTCGCCATGTCCTTTTTCACGGTGTCCATAAATCCCTCGACGTGAGTCAATCGAGTACCAAATTCTTCTCGAGTGTGCTCCAGATCGGCTCTCATATCTATCTGGACTCTGTTTATTGTCGTTTGAATTTGATCTGTGTGCTCCTCCAATCGGGTCTGCACATCCTCCCTAGCTCTATTCATCTGGTCGGTTAAGCAATCTATACGCTGGTTAGCCTCCTGATGGTGTCGTATGACATCAACCCTAACAGCCGCTAAACCTGCCATAAGATCATTCCTAGCTTCGACTCTATATGCGTCCATGTCGGACCTGACCTGAGTTAAATCAGTCCTAACATTATGGATCGACTCTGTGACTTGGTCCAAATGACCACTTACAATATTTATAAACTGAGTGTTAACCTCTAAATCTTGTCTGACATTGTTAATTTCCTGCCTAACTTGGTCCACATGACCACTTACAGTGTTGACAGCTTGAGTATTCTGACCTACGTCACCTCGGACTTCACCTAAATCACCTCTTACATCACCTAAATCAGTCCTCACAGTACCTAATTCAGCAGTAATCTGCTGGAGGTTGGCATTAACACCTGCCATCATCTCCCCAAACACACGACGAATAGTTTCCTCATCCATTGAAAAGAAATATATATGAGAAAGTGAGGGATCAATATCTAATGGAACTTACAGCTATGATTAGTTACTTGGTGGTATAAAGCTTGTTTCATTTAAATAAATATCACGAGTACAGCTGGAGTATGCAAACTAAGTGCTTCAACATTTACAAAGACAACGGCGAGCAAAGCAAAGTATTACATTTACTCAGGATGAGGCATCATCAAAGAAAATCCTCTCCTTCATTTATCTAACACTAAAGCCTCCCCCCATGGACTTCTATCAAACATGAATGCCATGCGGTCAATTGATCTGCAGTACGACTTTCTAAGTTCGTCCCAGTCCTGTCAATTTACCATTAATCAACATTAAGACCCTCCTAAATAACATGGAACTGACGGTCACCACGTTAACGTCGGCACATGAGTTGGGCGCCATTTTATGAGACCGTTGGTGGAGCTGCCAGGATAGCCAACAACCGCAATGACTTCCCTAACATCTCATCCGTCGGACATAATTGCCGTGAGGATCAGGTGAACTTCCTAATAGGCCAAAGCGGCACGAGAATCTGTAGTCCACAGGGATCGTGGTACATGGTGACGATGGTCATAGACTGCCTAAGGAAAGGTTCACCTTAAAAACTAGACTGAGAAAATAAACATCCTGACTTATGTAAAACACCGTGAAAATTTATTGTTAAAATTCAAAAGCCCCTAGCCTAGTTCGGAGGGTTTCAATCGGCTAGTCCGCAAGCTAATAAACAAACAAAAATAAAGAGCAGGTCCCTACCTGAGAAGTTACGGAAAACCCTCGCGAAAGATCTATCTCACAATAATAAAGCAACAACAGCAACACTAGGAAAATGGTACGACGCAAATCCCTAGGTCAAGTTACAAGATCAAGCTAATATCAGAATTTACATTTAACAGGGTAGCAAAACAAATCTAAGTTAGGATGATACCATCTCCTCATTTACATTTAACGTTAATTCATCTAGCTAAGTCCTATCAATTAACAAAATTTACGGTGATGACGTCCGTAACAGAAAACATTTACATTCAAAGCTAAGTGAACAGCCATACAAAAAAACATTTAAGTATTCTTAGGAACTACGTGCTAACAGCACACAGAAAGGTAACATGTAGGATTCATACACTTGTACATCATAAATAATTAATAAGAGACAACAGTTTTATTAAAATGCCTGCCTGCACCTTGGTTTACTCTTTGTAAGCCATAGTCATCTAAAGTGTGTAGTTACGGTGACGACTGCGTAGTTAAGACTACGTCTAACATCGCATGGCCTGCGCTCCACAAGCTACGAACTCAAGGTTCGAGCAAGCTTCAGGTCGCTTCAAAAGTGTCAGCTGTCCTAGTCAATTCCTCAAAACGAAATACCTTCATTAGCATGGCCATGTCAGCAGGTTCCAAGTGCAAAAGAACAAAGTTAGATAGAATTCGTTAGTTAGCTTTTGTTTTACCAAAATTATGCGTTTTATTATTAAGATGTCGGTTTAGGTTTATCGTTGGTTTATGGCGAATAATACTGACAATAGCCTGGGCACGGAGTGTCTCCACTGAGATCAATCTCCACCAAAAGCCTCGACTCAAAAGTCGGAATATAATCATCGAGCAATAACAACTCGGACACACAATAACACAAGTTACCAGCGGCGCAACGCTCGCGTTCAATAACTCTGGGATGGGCCTGCACACTCAGTCACCCTCCAATAACATCTGGTCAACGGGAACAATCCCGGACAAGGTACACACAAATACCTTCATACAATAAATACCTCCTATAACAGGGTAGCCTACAACGTACTATAGAAAACCTGACATAACTATACACGTCAAATGACGGTATACGCAAAAGTGCGCTTAACTAACAAAAAACAATCTATAAAAACATGTGATCAGATACAAGAATGGACACTGGGTTCCAGGAGCTAAATTGCAATGAAAGGAAGAGCGAATACAAAAAGCATTCTGTCTTCTGTCAATCTATGTCTGTCTCATAATACAAGCGTGCTCTCAAGGGCACTGGGTAAACCAATTTGTGTCGCCGCAGGCTACAACATTCCTGCGCTGTCGGACACAACACACTAACTATCAAGGCCGGCGATTTAAGCAAAATAAAAAACTGTACAACTGGCCTCTCAATAAAAACTTTACCACAGGTTATAAACCTCGAAGAATACGTGTATAAAAATCACGCTATGAATCTGAATACAATAATATAATTCTGTCTCTCACACCAAAGACATGTAAATGGTAGCAATGTCACATTGCTGGAGCTCTTTGCTCTCAAAGATATAATACTTCAGTAGTTGCTTGTACAACACCAAATAAATACGTGTCTTCACATGACACTAACAAAATAATAATTGTGGTGCAGATTCCACACTCTGGATCTGCTTAACGATACGTTGGGAACTGGGTTCGATACTAGACAACGAAACATCCCTTTTACTTGTAAGGTCCACACTTGACCAGATGGCTTCTGAGCAACATCTCAAATGAAATATAATGCAGTTACAAAACTGGTAATTACAGTCGATTACCTAACTGATACGACTGTTCTAACGAAGTCAGGGGTGTAACAAAGACTGGTTGCAAAGAATGCAGTTAAAGAAATATAACCATGGCATCTGATTGCCATAACTAAAGTCAGCAAAGACTTGAAACATCACTCCAAATAGTGTTAAACAAAGTAGCCTCAAATGACTACGGTCACGTTTAGCAAAAGATAGGCATTGACGTTCTACGACGTCCATCAAGCTGCACCAGGGCTGACCAAAATGTCTGACCCGAGGGTGTCTCACTCTAACTGAAATAAATGACAACTAATTAGACTAATTACAGTCCCTACCTATAAAAATGACTTTCACTGAGTTCGGTTGGTTCAAAAACTACATTAAACCTACTATACCACCAGAAACTAGAACAAGAAAGGGTGTACAAAAACTCACGAAATGGAGGAGCTCTCACTCAGCCCTCTGTTCAACGACAAGGGTTGTACAAATTCCTCCCTGGCTTTCCGGAACGGCATTGTCCTCATCAGGACTCCCATATGGACTCTCCCAAAGGCCAGGGTTCGATCTGTCCCTGTCGATAACTTCGTGGATATACTGGACTTGCCTGGGAAAGGCATCCTGGGTTCCTTTCTCCTCGTTCGCTGTTCTGGAAGCTCCACCATCATGCTGGTTTCAATAGATACATCACCCTCATACCGTGATGGTATTAGCCCATGATGTTGTTCTCAAACATGGTGTAGAATAATTTGATCACGTGGGTGGTGGAATAAATCGTGTAGCAGTTCATTCTTTCACTTCAAAAATCACAATGTTCGTTGAAAATGTTACCGGCTTTAATTGCAATTGATAACACAGCCTTTACTTCATAGATATTGAATAATACGTGATCAAGCACTGTTCTATGGTTCTTCACGTGTGTACTGACGCCACTTTTACATCACGTAGCATCCGTGAAATGTGCGTCGTTTTGTAATTGAAAAATTCACTGTGGCAATTCAAATATGTTATACTTTTATAATCACAATTGCTTAAAGTAGTTATAACACGTTTACCTCTATATTTTTCACCAGGCACTCGGCCCTCCACAAACACGTGGGTATGAAAATGTGGTGTTACGGTAATGTTAGAAAATTCACTATACTTGCCAATTATATCACAATATGCTTCCTGTTGTTCACTGTGCATCAATAAACAGTGATTTATAGAATATTCGTGCACGATGGCACCTGATGATAACTTCCACGCTAAACAGCGGATATTTTTCACGTCTGACACGACGGCTATGTTTGCACGCCTTCACAGGGCGTATTTCCCAGATATAGTGCAAATAATTCACTATACAATTATTACTTATCACTCGTATTGTAACGTATTCGTGCTCGATGGCAACAGATAACAATTTCCACGCTAAACAGCGGATATTTTCTACGTCTAACAAGACGGATGTAACTTCACGCCTACACGGGGCGGATTCTCCAGACGTAGTGCAAGGCACAGGGTTACTCGAGGAAGTAGGTCGTCAAACCGAAGTCGTAGAGCGACTACTTACATTCCTGTTTGCGTATCTGCATGGGTATTACCTTACCTTAAGCGAAAATAACATTCTCCAAAATGTTTTAATAATGCTGCATGACGAAATGGAATATTCTGAGTCTCGTGGAAAGATAAAATTAATTAATAAGACCTCAGATAATTAATTAGCAGACGTCACCAAAGTCAAAAGTGCAATTCTCCGCTACTTCAAAGAGTATAGCGTGAGCTCTCAGCTCCACGTGGCTTTCTGGGTGTGTTCAAAGGTACTACATCCCATCATAAATGTGCTGTTATAAAAATATCACATGAACCTTAGCTCATCGGGTTCAATATATGGCATAAACAATGATCATCTACTATGTTAAACAATAATCAAAAGGGATTAATTGTTATTAACATATCTTATGTAGGAATTTCTCTCAAATAATGGCATGACCCTCAGTATCATTGCACATGACTACAATTATACACACGTAAGTTCTTCAAACGAAACTTCCAATTGTAATGAACGATATTAGACAGTCGTGATTAACCTCCTAAAGTTTACACCACAACAAGATAATTAACTGTTAACTCGTCTGTCGCAAATACATGTAATAAGAATAATACTCCTGTTTCATCTCACTTGTCTAGCTATAAATTGTTTATCTTTGTAATATCATGTCCACAAAATGACTTGATGTTACACAAATAGAATGAATTAACACACATGTTATTTATAGTGTCAGATAGAATTCAATCCAGACCGGGATAAACTAGCTTTGAATTCCTAGCCAAAGATTTGAATAATCTTCTATCAAAAGGAATTTCCTCTAACATATTAAATGAACAAAGCTCTTAGCTTTACAGATAATAAGAAATGTTTGTCAATGTCTTAATGTTTTTCCACTCTACACAAAGAATGTTCATAGGAATAAAGACTTTGGTCTTATCAAACGACCAGTATTTCCTAGATCGTCGATAGTTTATGTACAATAATGATATAACAATATCATTCGATGTTTCTTCCTTTCTTGAAGTAATATGTTGTTACACTAAAGTGCTCAAATTTAATTTAATAAGAATTTAATTTGAAGCTATGACACAATGTCAGAATACTTGGTTAAATGAAATTATTAAAATTCGAGAATCGAAACGACTAGTCTCCAATGAGGCAATATGGTTCCTCAAACAAAATTTTTAATGTCAGTTCCACAACTGATCCGTAGAATAAAATTGAAAAATAGATGAAATGCAATCATCTTCTAAATAATCTTGCAGTATAAAAATCTCAACACACATCTGAAGTGTAAAATACATAAAAGCACTGAAATACATGAAATGTGGAAACATAGAAATATGTAATACAAACGCCGAACATATGGAATAAGATTGCTGGAAATATGGAATAAAATCGCTGCTCAGAATGTCACTAATCAAGCTCTATATAACAATTGAGATACACTAATAACTTATTTAGACGATAACTTGAAGATCAATGTAAGTATTGCCACAATTTGCATATTAAGGCTTTCACGGCCCGGATTATTATATAAATAATTCATGCTTTTAGGCTAATGCCGTGTGTATTTTTAATTTAAACCATACGTTTCGGAGAAACCTTGCCTTCTTTTGAATTATTTATATTGCCACAATACTTTAGATGTTTCCTCAGTACAAGACACTGATATGGATCTGCATTCGAACCTTGGATCTACGACCTCAGATATAAGAAACGTCTCTCTCTGAAATTCACCAACATTCGACTGGGCTCGAACGACATCCTTCTGGCAAATTCTTCTGGGTGCTGGGTTACCGTCCCTAGCATCTTGACAAATCTCTTCTGTAAAGTCTCCATTCTCCGTCGTAAATATGTATCGGCTTCATCATTGGAATATAATTATGGAAATATTCATATAAATGGTGAATGAAATGTTTCCATTGCTGATTGATGTTATATTAGTGTCCGTAGACTGACGAAAATGCACAAGATGGACTGTACACTACGTCTGTATTCAAGAATACGTTGTCTAACGAAGCTCCATTGTTGTATCTTCACTTCTGCTATTGAATATGTCTCTGGCGCATGACTGTTTAGTCCATCATATCAACAATATTAATTAAGTTGAATGATAATGTTTGAAGAATAATTATAGTCATACTGTTAATGTTAATGTGTTGCGCCAATACTAAAAGTCCTCCGCCACTGTTCACTTGAACTGCGTTTGCCAACTTCACGTTGCTATTTATAATGATCTTCAGCTCTGTTTCCAACACATTTGGAAATGTAACTAGACAGGCTGATATTGTCGAAACAGTGAATATTTAAGCGCTCGACTTTTCGCAATATATATTAGGCGACCTGTTATTGATAAATGTTCACTTATTTAACTTCCAATCTCAATATTATAAGAGATATAATCACTACTATGTTCCTCGCAACTTCGCACAGAATGGAAGTGCGGTGATCTCTAACGCTCCACCTAGCTATCCTCGCGTCTTCACAAGTCGACAATCGTCTCATACGGACTAAGCTTTGGGATCTCCGTTAACCCAGTAAAATCACTTCCTCACTCTTCAAAGTCTGCTGGAATAAGAACCTCGATCTTTGGATCTCCCCCTCCAAGTCGAATATTTGGCGGCCATATCAATCTCCCACCATAATTTTAGCGCGTAGATTAGTAATGCTGATTACTGCGTAGATTAACCGATCTGTGGTTTTTAAAGTATCAGACATAATTTCTCTTAATATTCTCTTCATTACCAAATAAGAAAATCTTCTTCTAAGGGCCTAAATGCATAATTTCCTCATATTGTGTAATTAAAGTTGATCCCGTTTTCAATAAGACCTCTCCTCATTGGCTGTGGACTGGGATCCAATAGGATAATTTATAACAATATTTATCATATTAATTTCCAAACTCGCTGTTGCTATGCTAAGAATAGCCTTCTAGAAGCGTCCATTGTGCAATCTATCACGTGATCGGGCTCTCCCACAGCGTCGAGCTTGTAACACGACCCTCTTGTGCCACACTTCCAGAAATTATATTTGCTAGTTAAATTTTATCATGGGGACGGAAAATACTCTCTTTTTGTCCCTAAATAATTCAATTTACGGGGGTATTCCTCCGTCATCTCAAGTTAAAAACAGTTGCAAATTGTTTTTAATCATACTAATTCAATACTTTTGATATGTCACTTGAACTCGTATATTGAATTATTTTAGCCTATTTTCTTATGATACTTTTTTAAATTTTTAGCGTTGAATTTTCCTAGAATAACGTTGTTTTCATCATCAAACAATTCATTACAGTTATTCCCATAAGAATTAGTTATGCGGAATGGTCCAATAAAGATAACTCCGAACTTGGGGTATATTTTTGCTCACGTCCGCTTTCACTGGTCTGCGCAATAAGACCTTACTTACAATTTCCAACGGCGTACCGAAACGTTTTCCTGCAACTCGTTTCAAGCGCTTCTCTGCTGCTCTCTGAAGTCTTTCTTTCGCCATATCGATCCTCGCTTGTCTCCCTAGATCAGGATCTCTGGGATTGAAATCAAATACATTGTCCCATGGCCTTTCTGGATTCCTTCCTAAGTGAAGAATCATAGGAACTTCTGCCGTAATTTCTTGAACTGTGGAGTTCAAACAATCCTCAATCATTGGCACATATTTTACCCAACTGGGGTGATCATCTGGGCAGAAAATTCTGCAGAATTTACTAAATTCTGCCATATAGCGTTCGCTTGAATTTGACTCTGCATAACGCACGCTTGAAAAGATGTGCTTAATTCCCAACCTTTCCATGTCTGCTGCGAATTCGGCTTACGTGAACTGCGCTCCATGGTCCGATAAGAGATATTCTGGTTTCCCAGCCTTCGGAAACACAGCATTCTCTAATCTGCTTACAACATTTCTGGTATTGGCTTTTTGCATGGGATTCATGGTAACGAATTTAGTGAAGACATCAACAGTCACTAACAGGAACTGATTACCCTGATATCCCTTCGGACAAGGACCAAAAATGTCCGTGGCCATCAGCTCACGTGGTTTAGAAGGTATCATAGCTCTGGGTCTTCCTTTCAACAATTCTGATGCGAATTTTCCTCTCTGGCATTTATCACAAGATCTTATAATCTTCGCTATAGTGGATCTCATGTTGGTCCAGACAAACCTCTCTTTAAGAGTACTGAGGGTTTTATCTAAACCTCCATGTCCGATAGAATGGTGTGCCAGCCACACTAACTTTGTGACAAGATTAGGGGGCACGACTATACGAATCTTAGTGTGTTCGGAGTCTGCGTCCTTACACACGAGATCTCCGCTCAATACATAGTGTCGTGATCGTCTTTGAGTAGCAGCATAATCTAGATCTGCTGTGTCCATGTAACCCTTAAGGAACCTGTACATTTTGCTAATTGGAGCATGTCTCTTCTGTGACACACCGATTCGGGCTAATCTCCTAACGGTTTCCTGATCTTCTTCCTCCAATTGTACATGGTTAATCTGCAAATTTCTAACTGGGTTACGTGGTAATGCGTCAGCCAACCAGTTGTCCTTAACTGGCTGGTGGACTATTGTAGCATTAAATTGTTGAGTGAAAAAAGCCCATCGAGTTAATCTATCACTCGACATATCGGTTTGAAGCATAAATTGAAGTGCCTTATGGTCGGTGATAATTATAATCTGATGTCCGATTAATATCTTCTTCCACACTTGTAGAGCTGTCACGAAAGCTAACGCCTCTAGTTATGTCGTGAAGTAGTTCTCTTCGTGTTTCTTAAGCTTTCTTCCGGTGAACGCAATGTAGTGCTTATTTGCTTCTTCGTCCTTTTGGTATAAGACTGCACTAATGCCTACACGTGAAGCATCGGATTCTATGTAGAATATTCGTTCAAAATACGGATATTCTAATTTCACGTTGTTTTTCTACATCTCCTTAGCTTTCTCAAACGCGTCGTCAGCGGTACTACTCCATTTCCAACGGCTATTTTTCCTTAGCATGTCATAGAGAGGTGCCATAATCTCTGAATACTTTGGACAATGACTGCTAATGAATTGGCACGCACCTACAAATTCTCGCACTTGTTTGACCTTAGTGGGCTTTGGGAATCTCATAATAGCTTCCACTTTCTGCAAGTTCGGGTGATATCCATGCTGGTCAATGGTGTGTCCGAGAAAATTCATTTCTTCCTTCATAAAACGGCGCTTATCAAAGTTTACCTTTATATTTGCGTCTCTCAGGTTTTCAAAAAGCTTACGCAAGTGTATAAGATGTTCCTGGACATTTGGTGAAGATATGATTAAATCGTCTATATAACAGATCACGTTCTTTTTAACTTCATCGGTGAGTTTGTTATCAAGGGCTCTAATCAGGGCTGGACCACTGTTGACCATGCCAAAGGGAATTCTCTGAAATACCCAGGACGTCTGGTCAAACAGAAACCCTGTGTACTGTTTGATTTCTTCTTCAAGCTCAATTTGGTAAAACGAAGAAGTTAAATCTAGGACGCTGAAACATGCTTTTCCTTTGAACTTTCTGAGCAAATCTCGTATTTTAGGCGGTCGGTCTGCCTCGGGCAAAATCTTTAAGTTAATGGTCCTGGCGTCGAGACATAGGCGTAATTGACCATTATTTTTCTTGACTACTGTTATAGGGTTGGTGTAAGACGACGCCTGCTTCTTTATAATTCCGTCAGCTTCCATTTTCTTGATTATTCCTCGTACTTCTTCATAGTACTTTTCTGGTATCAGGTAAATCCTCTTCTGATAAGGAGTTTCATCCGTAAGCCTAATCTTATATTTTAGTCCTTTATCAACCCAGGCTTATCATCGAAAATGTCTTTAAACTCCATGATTAATTCCTCAAATTCATCCTGAATTTCGTCAAACCCTTCTGCTTGGAGAGTAGGCATTTCCCTTCCATTTTCTACCTCCTCTATAATGTTGTTAATAACTTCTTCCCTAGGATCTTTATCTAGACTGTCATTCGAATCCTGTTCTTCTAACTCTTCTGTGTTTATTGACCCTTCACTAAATTTTATGATTCGGTTTTTCATATCAATTACTGCTCCAACTTAAGTAATGAAGACAATGCCTAGCACGATATCAAAATTGATTTTGCTCACCACAATGAAAATGTGTTCATATGTGCTTCCATTTATCGCAAAGTTTAACAAAACTTGGATTTTGCATTTGACCGCTTTGTCTTGAAAAATACCACGCACTTTAACAGTAGATGCGGGTAAAACTGTCATCCTTTTCCCCTAAGATAATCTCTGATAACAATCATCCGATATGATAGACATAATGGCACCAGTATCCATTAAAGACTTATATATTTGTCCATCAACATTAACACATATAATCGGTAACTCGAATGGTCTTTCTTCTCTAACTATTTCCTTCTCGAAGAGTAGGTCTTCGTCTGTCACCTCATAGATTTCGTTTATCATAATCAGGTTTTGTGTAGCAGTATATCCTGTCTCCTCTAATTCCTTTTCAAAATTGGGGTTGTTTTTTGTCCTTGAGACACATTCTCATGGTTCCCCTTCTGACTAGAAGATGGACCGGGATCTATAATCAAACTTTTATTTTCCCTTCCATTACCATTCTCATTATTTCTCAACTCCTTGAGATACTCTTGTCCTTCCTTATGATGTTCCTCATACTTCTCCTTCGTCATCATTTCATCTTGGGAGTTTCTATTACGATTATAGTTCTGGTTATTCCTATTGTTATTTCTGTTATAATAACCATTATTGTTATACCGGTAGTTATTATTGTTGTGATAATAACCACTTCTACGGTTGCCATTGCTATTATCATTACCACGTCCTTGCTGTTGCTGGTATGGACGACCTCCACGGAATCTCCTATATCTGGGTTCTGGTCTACGATCCCGGAAATAATTATTCCTTTCAGGACCAATATTTCCCTTTTCTGGTTCTTTCGGATCGTCTGTCTGTTGTGTTTGGTCAAAATATACTGTGTTAATGTCTTTGTATTCTTGCCTTTGGTTCTTCGCAACAACGTTTGGCATAGGGATCGTGTAATCGAGTTTTCTGAGCAATTCGTCCATGCTTGCTAGATCATTGATCCCTGACGAGATAATTAGACGTCTGACTTCAACAGGGAGCATCCTGGCTATCGCGTCTATCAACTGAGCTGTAGATAACGGGGGTTGAAGAAATCTGAGCCTGGCTAACTGACTCGTGAAGAAGTCTGCGTAGCGTGTTGGAAGAGTTCCTGAATATTTTCGTGAGTATACTTCTGCGCGAAGGGAGTTTTGTGCGTCAATAGACCAAAAACGCTTTATTAGTGCTTCTGCGAATTCATCGAAGTTCATGAAGGTATATCTGAAGGCTCTGAACCATTCAAGGGGCCCATCTGATAAAAAGCGTTCTACGATCTTCATTTCCCTCTCTCTTGGAATATGCGCTTCGATAAAGTAACCTTTGAGATTTCTAATATACTCTATCGGTGTGAAACTATCTAAGTTGCTGAACTTACGCGGTTTGTCTTCAAAGTTCCTTATGACCGTCACGTTTCTCGGATATGAATCCTGAAGGTTTTGTCGAAAATCTTTATTGTGACTTTCGGGCTCTTTACTCCTCTCCTCTAAACCTTCCGTAAACCTGAATAATCTTTCTTCCGGCCTAATTTCCCTTTCTTCCACTTCTAGGCTATTTCTTCTAGTCTGATTCCTCGAATCGTCAAGATCTGTCTTCTCCCTTTCCTTTTCTTCTATCTCAGCGATAATATTCTTCAACTGTTGGCCTACTTCGGTCTTTAAGTCCTCCTTATACGTCTCAAGCTTGGCAACATCTCCTAGATTAAGATTTTGTAACTTCTTGGATAATTCTTCTAGTTCATTAGTCTTCTCCACACTCATGGTATTAACGTTAGTGACAACCTTGTTTAATCGTTCCTCTATCGTTTTAGTTTTACTCTCTAACGATTCTTTCAAAGCTTGCACATCCTGACTAGATTGAGTTCTATCCTCTACTTCTTTTCAGTGAGCGTATCAATCCTTTTACCTAGATCTGTTCTTACTTCGATAACCTCTCTATTAATTTCTACTTTGGTACTTGCTAATTTATTTTCTATGTTATCTTGTATTTGCTTAACATGTTCCCCTCTAGATTTGTTCCATTCGTCTTTCCATACAACTACATTAGCTTTTAACATTTCAGCTATATCCTCCTCAATATCTGCCTTAAGAATTCTATTATGGTCGATAACCTGTGTTCGTAAAGTTTCTACGTTATCTTTTAATTCGACCAGAGAAGCTGTAGTTTTTATTGCATCGTTAACAAAACGTGTCGTTAAAGCAGTTATATTCTGTGTACATAATTCTTTAGACGCCTCTACCTCTTGTCTAATCGTATTGCTGTCCACTTGGACTTTTGATACATCCACAAATACCGTATTAAATTCTGTCTGTATTTTACCTATGTCAGACTGTACATCAGTGACATATGACTGCATGTTATTTATGTCAACCTGAACATTGGTGACGTCGGCTTGGACTGTATATACTTTAGCTTGGACATTGGATACCTCTACTTGTACTGAGTCTACCTTGGATTGGACTGTATCGACTTTACTTTGAACATGGAATACATCTGACCTAACATTACTAACATCAGTTCGCACATCTCCGACATCTGTCCGTACACCACTTACATCGTCCTGTATCTGCTTCGAGCTGGCCTGTAATCGCGTGACATTTGCAACCATTTTTGAAGCACTAGTATGCAAACCCTCTAAAGAAGTCTGAACTTCCTGAATTTCAGTTTTGAAACTCTCTTTAACACTCTCTGCAACTTTATCTGAAAGAGAATCAACAACTTTGACAACCACTGTGTTAAGGTCCTCCTTTCGTTCCCGCTTCAGCTGCTCAAGGTACTGCTTGGCTTCCTGAAATTTACCTTGCATATCTACCATACTCGCAGATAAATTCTCCTTTATCTCACCTTTGACAACATTCAAACTGCTCTGCAGTTGCTCCTTCAAATTCTGCTGCAATTCCTCTAACATCCTCTTTACATCCTCACTTGCCATTTCAATATTATATAATGCTATAGAGAATAAAACAACAACAGAGCAAAATAACAACATCCGAGCAACGTCCTATTCCATATATATTTTTGAGCTCCTTAATGTCTAAAAGTAACTTAAAATTACCTTAGCATTAACTTATTGTACACCCTATGTTGAATAAATTTACTCATCATGCTCGTTGTCCTGTGATTCACTTTAAATACACTACCACAAAGAAATATTTTACCATTACAATCATCAAATCAAGTTAGCTTTAGTTTTACACATGACTTTAGCAATCGTCATGGACCGGTAAAATAAAATAAATATCAGATCGTAGGTCGGTTTTCGAAACTGTCTACCTACTACACCTTTCTCAGGTTTCTAAGATCTGATCTTTATCTCAGTGTAACCTTCCTAATATTAATTTAAATTAAGCCTATATAATTACACTCACATCCGTCCGAAATTGGATAAGACATCCCACAAGTCTGGTAATTATTGCTTTCACTAGAAATGTTCAAACCAACTTTCTTTAGAGACACTACGAAGCTAATTTCGTAGCCCCTAAGTTTATAGGGCGCCATTCCTACTGTACCCGATAATCCGGAAAGGATCCTGTTGGAATATCCATTGCCCCCGCTGGATTGCCTATTTCTCATTGCTCCAGCATATACAACATTAGAAATCGCTTCCAACATGGTCCTTAGGGATTTAAAGACAGCAGTTACAAGAATATTGTGGATCAACAACCAACTACACGAGGAACTCACCTTTACTTACCTCGGGGACTGGGACTCAGCTTCGCCTACACTATATCCACAATACTCTGCTCCTTATATTTAAAATGAATCACTCCAACAACAATGGAAAACAATCTGAACAAATTTATTAACAAAAAGGTAAACTAATCTACTATAAACAAAATAACAACAAATGAATTTAACAATTAACATTAAAATTAAAAACACGCACTCATTCACACCTCCTTTCAATTCTACATCTTACTACAATGCTGTATTAAAAATTATGAGTATAAATCTTGGCTTGATATAGGCCTGCACTGCGTAGAAATAAAAACGTTTAGTGAAGCCTTTGAATGGCATTCCATACACATGGTTTCATTCACAAACCTGCGTTGTAGAACGCACGTGCAGAAACTTGGTTTTATCAATGAAATATCGGCACCCTGCCGTACTCGAAACTGGTTTATACAATAAACAGAAGGCTGTCAGTCTACACCTGCTCAAATATTATGTCATCGCTCCCCCGAGCTAACGGTGAATCATGCTTGCTAGCCCTCAGAGACTGCATGTGTGCATTTATAAAACACGTAAAAATTAACATTGAGATCTTACAAAAGTTCATATAACTGCTCTGTTTCTTAACCAATCATTCTAAAAATTCCATACATTCTTTCATTCGCACTCCGGATTGTTCTAGACCAATACGGTTCCACATATGCTCTTAACAATAACCAAACATTCATTCCCAAACCATCCGCTCATAAACAAACTCTATTCCAAAACAATTGATTGATAAATCCTATTAAATTGTTTAACTAATTAAATCATTTCCACAAAAAAATTTACATGTAATATGTTTATAATAATATCCATTAACTAGTGTTGCTAAGAAGCCTCCGTGGCTTAGGCGGCAGCACGCCGGCCTCTCACCGCTGGGTCCATGGTTCAAATCCCGGTCACTCCATGTGAGATCTGTGCTGAACAAAGCGGTGGCAGACAGGTTTTTCTCCGGATACTCCGGTTTTCCCTCTCAAAATTTCATTCCAGCAACACTCTCCACTATCATTTCATTTGTCATTCATTTAATCATTGCCCCAGAGGAGTGCGTCAGGCCACGGCAGCCGGCACAGTTCATATCCTCGCCGCTAGATGGGGGCTTCATTCATTCCATTCCTGACCCGGTCGGAGACTGGAAGCAGGCTGTGGATTTTTATTTCATCTAGTGTTGCTAACGTGACACTTTCGAGATTCTAACTTCTCGGTTACAATAAAAAAAATAACTAAATATATACACTGGTTTTTCACATAACCACTCTTTCTTTAACGTTCTGTAGTTTTACTATACTGCATACACATCGTCTTATATAGATTTCATTACATTATCGGTATAATACAGTCGACTGATTAAGGTAAGCTGTACATAATTACAAAAATTCGGGTTTAATAAAAATTTTATAATAGTATTATAGACGTGAGTAGACAATCTTTCTCATGTTGCTTTTCCGCTGAAACCCTCCTATTAACACAGCTAAATCGTTAATTCACAAGAACTGGACTATTTGTATAGAACGGCTCTTATCATGATACATGTCTTTTAATCAAAGAACAACAATACTTTGACTTCCTTAAAATGCGGAATTCCCTCGCCTGAGCACTCCATAGCTCTACAAAACCTCATATAACAATATATATGGCATAAACAATAATCATCTACTATGTTAAACAATAATCAAAAGGGATTAATTGTTATTAACATATCTTATGTAGGAATTTCTCTCAAATAATGGCATGACCCTCAGTATCATTGCACATGACTACAATTATACACACGTAAGTTCTTCAAACGAAACTTCCAATTGTAATGAACGATATTAGACAGTCGTGATTAACCTCCTAAAGTTTACACCACAACAAGATAATAAACTGTTAACTCGTCTGTCGCAAATACATGTAATAAGAATAATACTCCTGTTTCATCTCACTTGTCTAGCTATAAATTGTTTATCGTTGTAATATCATGTCCACAAAATGACTTGATGTTACACAAATAGAATGAAATAACACACATGTTATTTATAGTGTCAGATAGAATTCAATCCTGACCGGGATAAACTAGCTTTGAATTCCTAGCCAAAGATTTGAATAATCTTCTATCAAAAGGAATTTCCTCTAACATATTAAATGAACAAAGCTCTTAGCTTTACAGATAATAAGAAATGTTTGTCAATATCTTAATGTTTTTCCACTCTGCACAAAGAATGTTCATAGGAATAAAGACTTAGGTCTTATCAAACGACTGGTATTTCTTAGATCGTCGATAGTTTATGTACAATAATGATATAACAATAGCATTCGATGTTTCTTCCTTTCTTGAAATAATATGTTGTTACATTGAAATGAAAATCCACAGCCTGCTTCCAGTCTCCGACCGGGTCAGGAATGGAATGAATGAAGCCCCATCTAGCGGCGAGGATATGAACTGTGCCGGCTGCCGAGGCCTGACGCACTCCTCTGGGGCAATGATTAAATGATTGACAAATGAAATGATAGTGGAGTGTTGCTGGAATGAAATTTTGACAGGAAAAACCTGAGAACCCGGAGAAAAACCTGTCTGCCTCCGTTTTGTCCAGCACAGATCTCACATGGAGTGACCGGGATTTGAACAACGGACCCAGCGGTGAGAGGCCGGCGTGCTGCCGCCTAAGCCACGGAGGCTTGCATGTTGTTACATTAAAGTGCTCAAATTAAATTTAATAATAATTTAATTTGAAGCTATGACACAACGTCAGAATACTTGGTTAAATGAAATTATTAAAATTCGAGAATCGAAACGACTAGTCTCCAATGAGGCAATATGGTTCCTCAAACAAAATTTTTAATGTCAGTTCCACAACTGATCCGTAGAATAAAATTGGAAAATAGATGAAATGCAATCATCTTCTAAATAATCTTGCAGTATAAAAATCTCAACACACATCTGAAGTGTAAAATACATAAAAGCACTGAAATGCATGAAATGAGGAAACATAGAAATATGTAATAAAAACGCCGAACATATGGAATAAGATTGCTGGAAATATGGAATAAAATCGATGCTCAGAATGTCACTAATTAAGCTCTATATAGCAATTGAGATACACTAATACCTTATTTAGACGAAAACTTGAAGATCAATGTAAGTATTGCAACAATACTTTAGATGTTTCCTCAGTACAAGACACTGATATGGATCTGCATTCGAAACTTGGATCTGCGACCTCAGAGATAAGAAACGTCTCACTCTGGAATTCACCAACATTCGACTGGGCTCGAACGACTTCCTTCTGGCAAATTCTTCTGGGTTGCTGGGTTACCTTCCCTAGCATCTTGACAAATCTCTTCTGTAAAGTCTCCATTCTCCGTCGTAAATATGTATCGGCTTCATCATTGGAATATAATTATGGAAATATTCATATAAATGGTGAATGAAATGTTTCCATTGCTAATTGATGTTATATTAGTGTCCGTAGACTGACGAAAATGCACAAGATGGACTGTACACTACGTCTGTATTCAAGAATACGTTGTCTAACGAAGCTCCATTGTTGTATCTTCACTTCTGCTATTGAATATGTCTCTGGCGCATGACTATTTAGTCCATCATATCAACAATATTAATTAAGTTGAATGATAATGTTTGAAGAATAATTATAGTAATACTGTTAATGTTTATGTGTTGCGCCAATACTAAAAGCCCTCCGCCACTGTTCACTTGAACTGCGTTTGCCAACTTCACGTTGCAATTTATAATGATCTTCAGCTGATATTGTCGAAACGGTGAATATTTAAGCGCTCGACTTTTCGCAATATATATTAGGCGACCTGTTCTTGATAAATGTTCACTTATTTAACTTCCAATCTCAATATTATAAGAGATATAATCACTACTATGTTCCTCGCAACTTCGCACAGAATGGAAGTGCGGTGATCTCTAACGCTCCACCTAGCTATCCTCGCATCTTCACAAGTCGACAATCGTCGCACTCGGACTAAGCTTTCGGATCTCCGTTAACCCAGTAAAATCACTTCCTCACTCTTCAAAGTCTGCTGGAATAAGAACCTCGATCTTTGGATCTCCCCCCTCCAAGTCGAATTTTTGGCGGCCATATCAATCTCCCACCATAATTTTAGCGCGTAGATTAGTAATGATTATTACTGAGTAGATTAACCGATCTGTAGTTTTTAAAGTATCAGACATAATTTCTCTTAATATTCTCTTCATTACCAAATAAGAAAATCTTCTTCTAAGGGCCTAAATGCATAATTTCCTCATATTGTGTAATTAAAGTTGATCCCGTCTTCAATAAGACCTCTCCTCATTGGCTGTGGACTGGGATCCAATAGCATAATTTATAACAATATTTATAATATTAATTTCCAAACTCGCTGTTGCTATGCTAATAATAGCCTTCTAGATGCGTCCATTGTGCAATCTCTCACGTGATCGGGCTCTCCCACAGCGTCGAGCTTGTAACACGACCCTCTTGTGTCACACTTCCTGAAATTATATTTGCTAGTTAAATTTTATCATGGGGACGGAAAATACTCTCTTCTTGTCCCTAAATAATTCAATTTACGGGGGCAGTACTGAGACCGTATTTTGTATTGAGTTGGATCTATGTTGGACAGGTGTGTACCTAGGTGCATTCCTGAGGCGCTATTTGCACGGCACACAGCGCATTGATACTCCGTGGCGAGGTTAGGAGCAACTAGGCATTACGCCATACAGCCTGGAGCACGTGCTTTGTTTTAGTACAAGGGAGCTCTACAAAATGGAGACAGCAGTAAACTCAATCTGATGCAACATGATATACTTTGATATAGTAGCCATGAAACAGAATAGTAATGGACAAACGCATTATGTTTAGAGAAGAGGAAACTTGAGTGTATTTCACACATAAATAAATGCAGATAACAAAATATCAGAATATTATCGAACGTGATCCAGTGTCGATATCGATAGTCAATATCGTTCCTGAACGAACAGCACTATGGGTTTCGCAGAGCAGTAAGCAAAGATCTGTCCAGGCAGAGACACGAGATTGCAATATACTTCGCTGGGAGTACGACACTCATATCGTGCGCGAGCAACGCGGACGTGTATTTACTTAAAATTAGACAGTTCGTACCGCAAATTTTTACGTCTTAGCTTATTATAGCTGAAGACTGTGTTAAACTTCATCATCAGGAGCAGTGAACTTTGTATTCACCAGGACGTGTGTGATATTTTATATGCCAGTACAAGACTTTATTCTACAACAGTTCAGTTTACAGTATACAAGCATATTATCATTATGACTTTAGAACAGAAGTTGATTGAACGGAGAATTCACCAAGACATGACTATGTCACGTATGGGCTAAAATGGAAGGCAGGAATGCGATGCAATAGTGGAATTGACTACTTAGGATGATCACCAGCACCAAAGATGGAGTAGTATAACAGCAGAAAACTCTTTAAGAAGAGGTGGAAGACGTCTTGGAGATGTTTATTATACATTCATACTGTAACTGCATGAAATACAATGGCATACTACGAATAAGCTCCATCTATATCTTAGGGACGTGTGAGAGCGATTAACTTGTTTCGCGAACAGCTGTTTTTCCTTTTCAAACGTTCGGACTCGGGTTCGGTTCTCTACAAGATCCAGTCGTATCGAGGACTACGCGACCTGATGAACGAGGGTTCAGTTCCAGAACGAGGACAGTGTGTTTCTCGCATACTCATATTTCAACCAGATGGCAACGTACAAGGTAGCTGACCACCCATTTTCATAGTAGACAGTATGAATTAGACATACTCTAGAGTGTTCCTTTTCACCAATTTTACTTAGTAGTTAGAAAATGCATTCCAAGTCTAGACCCGATTCTCTAACGCTTCTGTTTTGTAGTGTATTTTATTTTTGTAGTTAACATTAATATTTTAATGCTATTTTTATGCATTAATTCACTTCTTTTCTTTCTAAATCTGAGTATTTAATGGAATTATATAACTTGTTGAGAAGATTAATATGAAGAGTAGAGAGAAGACTACGATAACTTTATATAAGAATAGTAGTTAGCAAGCAGATGACCAATACGCTACGTATACTTGAAGATTATTTGAATAGACGTTTCTACGAATTTCGAATTTGAACTTGAACACTTATGCATTTCATGCGAGTTTCTCTAATAGACGTGCGGGTCTATTTTTCATCAAGTGCAGTATAAATATGGAAACATAATGATTTATAGAGCAGATATTTGTGATTTTTGGATTAATTTTGGTAATCTACAGCTCTTGAGATTTTTCTTTTTGGAGTGGTCTTTGACACTATTAGATCGTTCAGTTTCTATTTTGTTCATGATTCGTTTGTTGAACTCCATCCTGGTTAAGCGGTTGATTCTCATAGTTTTCGTGTACCTTCTTAAGACAGGCTCATTACTATGGTGTAGAATCGTTCGTGTTTCTTTGGGTGAGGATCTCCAGTCGAGTTTTTGTCTAGTGGAGCTGAATCGTTCTTTTTACAGTGATCTATCCACAATTTCTTGAAAGATATAGTTATGAACGTGAGATTATAATGAGAAATAAATAACTATTGTAAAATGATTGTATAAAAGATTTTCATTACAAAACGAAATGATAATGTCAAAAATTCTCAAGCACTGTTATTTAAACAGCTGATTATATTATATTTGCCTTAGTTCTGATAAAAATTGTCCATGATACTTTAACTGATGTTAATTTGATGCACGATAATTCATGACTTTTATGTTAAAGCTTATTTGAACTTAATGATGTTTGGAAAAATGTTTACAAGCTAGGGAGAGCTTATCTATGAATGAAGCAACGTGTATTTGCGAATTTGATTGTTATAATGAGATATTAGACATCAATGGATGATCTAGGATATGTCATTTTTCTGCCCAGTATAAATTAGCTATTGAGCTATGTCTGAATACAATTATGTGTATATTTTGAACGTGCAGTATAGACACGAATATTAATACTAGAATGCTAGTATGAGGTTAATACATCCAACATTTAAGTGAAACAGCATTGTGATAATTGTTCTAGAATGGATTGTTCAAATTAATAACATTTGTTTTTGGAGAAAGGTTAATTGGAAAACGAGTAATAATATTAATATAATCCTGTAATAATAACCACTAAAAGCTTTAGAGATAATAATAATAACATGAATAACTATGTGATTTAAAATGTTGTTAACATTTTTATGCTATGATAATGCGTTCGATAAACTTAACCATTCGTCGAACATGCCCTAATTTGACTTTAACTAATACTATAGAATGCTTATTGATGGAATCGAATTTATTACTGATGAAGAATTTGAACGTGTACAATAATGTATAAATGTAAATAATATCATAAACTTTGAGGATCATTTAAATATGTAACGAGTGTATATAATAATGTTTAAATATTTTTGAACTGTTTTTACATGCGATTAGGATGCTGTATTTTGAGAGCATTTTTGAATATGTTTCGACGCTAATGTTATTATGAGATTTCTACGCTTCAGTAGAGGTGAATTATTTTGTTTAGTGGAGAGATAGTCCACCATGCAACAGTCTTTAGATTAATAAACTGTTGGTCAATTTTAAATACTTCGGATGTCTTGGCCATTTAAACTAGAAATAGGATGCGCTACGAGGACCAGTGGGTCAGTTTTAGGATGCCTAGCGCCAGGCTCGAGATTAATTTAGTCATTTTTAGAGTCTCGTTAGCTCACTTTGAGTTATTTTTCGTTTTCATTTTATTGACCACTGGCATCTTCCTATCGCATTCTTTATAAGAGAGGTATCCTTATCCCTGGTTGATCCTAGTCGGTAGAATTTTAGGGGCATTTCAGCCAGGCGCTTCCAGATTCTACGATCCAGCAGTTCCATCGGATTCCAACAGGTAAGACCACGTGGATACGGGTGCAGTACCAAACTTACCGCTTCCTACCCGAAATCCTATCCCAATTACCAATACAAACACTAGTAAAGACATCACAATGACACAGGTTATCAGTCAAATTCTAGACACACCGAAGTACGCGTGGCTACATGGCCTCGATGTCGCAAAACCTCTAAATAACCAACAACAGTATAGGTTCTCTGTTCGATTCCCAGCTCTATTAAGAAATCTAATTCTGGTGTGAGGATTAGAAAGAGGATCATTCTCGTGTGGCAAAACTGAGAAAAATGGATTCGATTCCCACCTCAGTTGATTTAAAAGTGATTTTCATCACTACCTTAGCGGTAGTTTAGGCATGGTGTCAGTTAACACGAACAATGCTCTTAACGCGAACTAATGGCGGCCATCTTGCACATTAGCCCCTGCACCAGAATTCCCCTAATTGTATTACTTACATACTCGGTCACTACATACTAAAACCTTTATACTAATTCCAGTATAAATGATTCTATGTTTTATTCTGCATAATATGATATTTCTGCCAGCATCGGGTATAAACCAGACTGTGGTGGTGAAACATTCAGTATTTCATGGAGACAGTAAGAATGTACCTGGCAGCTTGGAAACAAAGGTTGATCGCTTATGGAATGTTAGAAAGGTGAACCCAACCCTGATGACAAATCTAGGACAGGTGCTAGCTAAGTTTAACCAGAGAGACGCTACGGTGACGCACGCACTTGGCATCACATAGTTAGAAAGCAAACTGGAGGGGGAGTATCTTTGTATATTTCAAACAAATGTAGCAGTACCCTTGTAAAGGAAATAAATTCCACCCACAGCATACTGCACATTACTGTGAGAAAAGGCCATCAAGAATACAATATAATCACTGCTTATAACCCTCATAAAAGCAATATTCCACACTTTCTAACTGATCTCGAAGTAATTATTAGTTCTTACTCAACTAATCCTGTTATAATACTAGGTGATATGAATATCGATCTATTATTTAGGGACAGATATACTAGTAGTTATATTAATCTAGTCAAATCATACGGTCTAGTCTTATGTAATACAAAATATCCAACTCGTGTAACACAAACTAGCTCTACTCTAATTGATCATGTATTGGTGAATGACTGTGACAAAATATGTAATGTCTATAATATTGATAATGATTTGAGTGATCACCATTTACTAATCTGTGAAATGAGAAACAAAAAGATAAACAGGAACTCAATATGTGATGATAGGCCAATAGAAAAGGATAAAATAAACTACAAAAAACTTAATAAATATTTAATAACTCAAGAATTTGTATGCAATGAAAATAACATCAATGACTACTACAATAAATTCTGTGATTTTATTAATAAAGGAATAGAAGCCTGTACTATGAAATATACGAATAAGGAGCCAAGTGCCCCATCAATAAAACCCTGGATCACACAAGATCTTTTAGCACTAATACACAGGAAAGATAAGATATATACAAAAAATCAAAGTTAAAAAACCATCTGCAGAAATTTTAGAAGAATATAAAATTATTAGCAACCAAGTTACAAAACTTAAGAGAAACCTACAAAGAAACTACTTTGACCAAAAAATTCAAAATGCAAATAATCAGAGGGAAGTGTGGAGTGTTGTTAACAGTGGCGGCTCGTAGATGAAAAATCAGGTGAAGAGCGAAACTCTAATCTCAGCACTGCTTGATTGCTTTTGTGAATATTGATTTTTTTTTCGTATTTTAAAGCTAAAATATCTACTCGGTCGTCCTGAAAATGATTTTTGTGACTTCTCATTTTCACCACCAGGCATATGCTAAGATGGTTCCTTTCAATAGGTCCACGGCCGATTTCCTTCCAAAATCCCTTCCCTGACCCGCCCTGCAAACAAAATGCATGGCCATTGCCTGCATTAATAGAATTAATATAATTCCTTAAAGTTCCCACGAGTTACAGTAAAGTTTAAAGTTCATAGGAACTCTCTTCCAGAGGTTATGACGAGAGTGAGACCTCAAGTATAGAACAACTCTAATTACAAGCCAATTTAAAGTCACATTCTCGTTATATCTAACTCCACATACAGTGCTTGCAGAAAGTTTAGGGACAGGCCTAAATTTCGTTTGATGCACATTTGTCCCAAAAGTAACAGCATTTCAGTTATTGTTTTACATTATGTTATTAGACATCTATATGAGGGGTTTTCATTAAAAAGTTCGCTGCTCTAGCTCTAATACTTTTGGCGATGGAATGTTTTACCTTTTTGTAAACAGGGCAAAAAAACCTGTTTTTCCTACTAATGAAATGTTTTCGTTCTCAAAAACTACTAATCCTACAACTATGAAATCTTTACTGCTGTTTTACTACAATATATCAATCATAAACATAAAAATACAACCTTGGTAAAGAAATTACTACTCATTTGATGGCCTCTCAAATAAACATTCTTCCCCGGTAATTTTGGCGGCAAAATTGGTCAATTTCGTTCCATGATATCTTCCGATTGGCAACATTTCTAGAAAGTACCCACAGCCGATCCATCACAAACAAGATACGGAGAAAACAACTGCGTAGTCAGAATAGCTCGAAGTGTTTCCAATCGGAAGTTATCGCGAAACGAAATTGACCAATTTTGCCGCCAAAATTACCGTACTGGGGAAGAAAGTTTGTTTGAGAGGCGACCAAATAAGTAGTATATTTTCCAGGATTGTTATTTTTATGATTGCTATATAGTAGAAAAACAGCAGTAAAAATTTCATAGTAGTAGGACTAGCAGTTTTTGAGAAAGAAGACAGTTTTTTTAGCCTTGTTTACAAAAAAACATTCCGCCTCCAAAAGTATTAGATCTAGAGCAGCGAAATTGTAAACGAAAACCCCTCATATAGATGACTAATAATATCAAGTAAAACAATGACTGAAATGGTGTTACTTTAGGGACAAATGTGCAACAAACGAAATTTAGACATGTCCCTAAACTTTCTGCAAGCACTGTAGTCTTGCATTTTCCCTCAAGGCGTCAGATAACGTGGTAGTGTTTCTTTTGAGTGTTCTAATCTGTAACTGGCACTTCAAATGTTCCTCTCTGTCTTTGTGTTTGTTCAACCCGCGTGTAGGCCTAATGTTTTGGAAATCACCGAAACTTATTGATTCCACACACCACATTTGTTACTAAAAAGTAAGCAAGGCTAACAGAACAGGTTGTTTTTAAGAATACAACTACTGCACAAGCATGTGAACTGCTCGAACCAAGATCCCTTGCAATGAAGGCTATAACATTTGCCGGGTTTCTTAATATTTTTTTAGTACACAGTTCTATTAATTAATTTGGCCGTCCACAATTTAATAACTCCCCTTTGTCTTCGTCTTTCCACCTACTGAAGGGAATTTCTAATAAAAGTAATACCGTGTCTTTCACTGGAAATATTATTACACTAAAAGCCATCAACTTTCATCAACAACAGGGTAAGTAACGTAATAAATAAATATTATTTATTGGGAAAATAAATACAAGCTTCAGCATAAAAGAAAAGAAGCCTGACGCAACGCCAACTTTCAACAACTGGATTTGACGTATTGGCTTGGAGACACAGCAAAGTCTTCACTCGACTGTCTAACGGCAGGTAATGACGTCACACCCGATGTCAGGTTGCCATGGCAACGAGACGAAGTAGCTGACGTAAACACGTTACTTCGTCCCCTGCAGATTCTCCTCCAAGTTACGACAGCACAATCTAGCGACAGGGAGTTCAACTGACACAAGGCCGTCATAGAGCCTCGCCAGTAGGTAATCTGTGAGCCTCGCTTGCGTACCTTCTAGCAACGGACAGTAGAAATAACAGTACATTATAAAAAATACACGATAAAATAGCGCAAGACAACTGCAACATTTTCATTTAAATAAGAAAATATGATGTTTATCTTACGAGATAGCTAGTGAAGAGGCTCTTCACTCCCTTCACCTGAATAGCCGCTACTGGTTGTTAATGAGATGTTAAATAGGCCAAAGAAGGGGAAACATGAAATTGTCAAACTTATAGTCGACGGCACAAATATCGAAAAAAAGGAAAATATATGTGATGAAATTAATAAATATTATGTCAATATTGCTAACAGTATATGGGAAAATCAAGGAAACGGTTCTACCTCGGACATTACAAGCTATAAAAATACTACTAGCTCTAAGACAATCTTTATGTTACCTACTGATGCTAATGAAATACAATCAATTATAAATTCCCTAAGACACAAAAACAATATAAGTGAGGACAACACTACTAATGTCATGCTACAATTGTGTCTTGAGGGCCTTACACCATATCTTGTCAAAATAATAAATCTTTCACTGATGACTGGTATATTCTCCGATGCCTGTAAAGTCTCTAGGGTGGTCCCGATCTCCAAAAAAGGAGACAAAACCCACCCATCAAATTACAGACCCATTAATATTATATCTGCCATCAGCAAGGTTCTAGAAAGCGTTGCTAAACGAAGACTTATGAATTTCTTCATGAAAAATGATTACTTTGCAAACTGCCAATATGGGTTTATTCCAAATAGAGGAGCTGATAGTGCTATATTTGAAGTAGTAACTGATGTAGAAAAGGCATTAGATGAAAACAAACTAGCTGCTGGTGTACTAATTGACCTTCAAAAAGCCTTCGATCTGGTTAACCATAAGATTCTCCTTAATAAACTAGAATTTGCAGGCATCAGAGGAGTGGCACATGATTGGTTCAAGAACTACCTCACAAACAGAAAACAATATGTTGCAATCGATAATGTAAAAGGAACTCAAATGAGAATTGACACAGGAGTATCTCAAGGTTCTGTCTTAGGACCAATTCTTTTCTTGGTCTATATTAATGATATAGTATTATTAGAATTGAAAGGCAAGCTTAAACTATTTGCAGATGATATTTATATACTCTATCTGGGAACATCTGAACAGGAAATTTTGCTAAATATTAATTATGATCTCAATAAGCTGGTGGATTGGTTGAGAGCACACAAAATGGTTATCAATATCACTAAAACAAAATATTTATTCTTCCATAAACCATCATACAAGATTGAGACCACAAACATAGTCAACATAGCCAACAAAGAAATAGAAAGGGTTAAATCGGCAACATACTTAGGTATCACACTAGATAGCACACTAACCTGGGAAAATCATGTAGAAAATGTAAAACATAAAATCAGCCCTATAATTGGTATTATTTTCAGATTAAGATATAGCTGTCTTACTAGCCAACAATTGAAAAATATATACTTTGCTCTGATACATTCACATCTAATGTACATGAATTTCATATGGGGATATTGTAAGAAGGAGCTGATAAAAGAACTTGAGATACTCCAGAAACGTGCTATAAAATCTATCTTTGGATTTCCTTGGCTCACACCCTCAAATGAATTATACTCAAGAACTAAAATTATGCCACTGCAAAAACAAATAGCTATGTCAGCAACAGTATTTGTATACAAATTAGAAAACAAATTGATACACACACACATCCATTTTACCCATGCAAATGACATTCATCAAGAGGAGTAAATCAAATATTCACCAGCCATTCCCAATCCATTAAATTTGGAACAAAAGGAATTATGTCCTCTATAATAAAAGAATACAACTAGCTACCATTAGGCATAAGGGAAAGTTTTTCTATAAAAACATTTAAGAGGAAAACAAAAGACTTCCTATTATGGAATGAATAGCCCATATACAATAGCCTTAAGCAATGCAATGCATCATACCGAATCATCTCTGTAAAGTTAGTCACTAGCAATCTAATATAAGTTACTATTAAATTAAACAATAATGTTACAAAAATTATATATATGCCATGCTGTAACTATGTTACTTGATTGCCCCTAACACGAGCTCAGGCTCATTGGGACCTATGTAAATAAATAAATAAATAAATGTTCCTTGTTCGTTTCGCGCCTAGGCGAAATAATGCTATGATGTGAGAGGCCAGCCGATCGAGTAACCACTCCCAAAGGGAGGTGTGTATTGAAAAAGCTCGCAATGTGAGTGTGATTTTCAACCAATGAGAGAAAAATGCTTCTTTTTGGCGCCAGAACGGCATTGTACTCAAGAGCATGGATTGAGCGGGAGATTAGCTACAGATAATCCCTACGATCGATTCTTGATTACAGCACCATGATCTTGACCTGCGTGTTACGACGAATTCATTGATACTTGTTGCAAGCCAGTACGACGATATTTATAGAGGTTATTTTCACTTTACCCCTTCCTTGTGAACCTCTTGACTGTTTCATTTATATATGACCCAAGAGGCGATGAACATTATTCTATTCGTGTGTGTCGTGAGACACTGACAGTATTCTATTCGTGTGTGTCGAGGGACACTATTAAAACATTCTTTTCGTGCGTGTCAGAAGACCTGACTTATTATTATTCTTTTGGTGTGTCGAGAGATATGACCCAAGAGGCGATGAACATTATTCTATTCGTGTGTGTCGTGAGACACTGACAGTATTCTATTCGTGTGTGTCGAGGGACACTATTAAAACATTCTTTTCGTGCGTGTCAGAAGACCTGACTTATTATTATTCTTTTGGTGTGTCGAGAGACACTTGTACTTTTGTGTCATGAAGAAACTGTTATATTTTTGAGACTATAAAAGTTTTATTTTAACTTCAGTGAATTTAGGTAGTCACCGTATTACAGTAATAGGGCCAGTAACTTCGATATTTCGCCAATAGACTTTTTGGGGAATGAAGTACTCAAATCGGCGAAATTAGTAGCAAAGATTGCGTGTGTATTGATTAACAAAACTATTTCTTCAGCACAGAGAAGGCATCACGGAACCCAGGAGGAGCTTGGAACTGTCAACACTTCAGCGAGATGATTGGCTCGAGCTAAGCCATAAAAAAGGGGATGGCTGTTGATGTTCTCTGACGCTGACTGGCAGAAAAGGATTGAGTACTAAATAATGCATTACTATTTTGACAGATCAATTTATGGTATATGGGACTAATTTGTAAATATCTTGTTTGTGTGTTTAATGTAGAAACATGTTTGCTTTTCTGACACACAGTAAATTGCATGGAACAGCTAGCGTTATTTCTGTAGATATTGTGTTTTTATTGTTGTATAATATATGTGAATATGTGTGCTACCGAGCCCGCATATGACCATGTAATGCCGTTAAGTAGCGTAAATCGGAGATGGGCAAGATGACAGAAGTGGGACTGAATTAATGTAATATCAAGTAGTATTGGCGGGTAAATTTGAACTTGAGGTAGATTTTATAATTGATCAGCTTCATTGTTGATAACTGCCATTGTCGCAATTTAATTTATTTACGAGTCGCAGTAAGCTCACTCGAGGGTTAAAATCTTGTTTAAAAATTTTGAGTGTCTTTGACACGAAATTAGGAAGTCTGATTCGGAGCCGACCTGCATGATGTGATTATGAGTGCCAGTCCAAGCTAAGGTGTTATGTGTGATTATACTGGTTATTGCCGCGGGAATTCAGCATGGTGACTGATTCTGTCAGCCGCAGACCAGATCCATTTTCATGTCCTAGCGAGGCGGATATGTGGATATATTGTTTCTTGCCATTTCAAGGAAGTGGGTGAGATATTGTTGTGATGCTATGATTTATAGATTGATAACGAGGCCAGTGGGTCACTCGTTATATTTTTAGACACTGCTTGGTGAGCTGACAAGTAAGAGAGATGGGTTGAGGAGTGTGGAGGCACATCATGAGGCGAGCTAATTCAGATAACGACGGCCGTTGGTCATTAGCCATGCAGAGCAGTTTGGCCTGTACCTTATATGTTGTTTGAATTCAGAAAAGAACTGATCAATTGTAAATGTAGTTGTTGAGTAAATTGGAGCTGCCTACGCTGTTTTGTCATCTTCGAAGCGTTAACTTATCGTGTTTTTATTCATGTAATATATTTTCAGCCGCCAAGGCGTAGTTGTTGTTGCTTGATTTTCTTGTTTACATTCCGTGTCAGTGACCCGCGAGGCCACCCCTCACGTGACGTTGTTTCCTTGTTTGTTTCTGAGCACTTGGCCTTGGGGCAAGCTCGTTTGTCTGCTGTGCTATGGCACTGGGAGGAATCTCGGGGGAGATTCTTGTAATTATAGATGTTTAAGTTTTTGCGTGTGTCAGGATTTAATTATAGTATGTTTTTATTAAGTGTTGAGTCCTATAGCCATGAATGTTGATTTGCGAGATGGGTGCTCGTGAGCATCGTGGCTGTTACCCGTTGTGAACGATCACTCATCCAAAGTACTCATTTTCTTTTTAGTTGGTCAATACGCGCGCATACACATTTCTTAAACAGTCGGTGGACCAGGTATCCACAAGTTTATTGAGAGGAGTGGGTTTGTTTAACCACTAAATTGTTGAATTCTTTTTATGTGAGTAAAATGTCAGGGAGGAGTTCTTTTCATTGTTATTATTTTTGTTATGCATTTTATCAGTTATTAAATCATGTTTATTTTGCTTGTTTTCACTTCCTTTCTTAATTATAGTTTTTCGTATCTTGTATCTTCGTATCGAATCTTGTCATAAAACACTGTTTTACTGAAGGGTACAATACCTCGCCGGGATAAAAACAAAGTTTTAGCTGAAAATTCATAATGTTGAGACAAAAATCTTACATTATTTATAGACTAGAGATAATAGCGAATGTAACTGCACTCTGGGGCAAGCTGCCCTGGGACACGAAATATGGCACTATCTGTGTATTTACCAGGAGTAAATGTGAAGAGCCTTGGAGAAAGCCTCACTCAGGATGGCTCATGAAAAGATAATACAAATGTTATTTGTTTTGCGTCCCTTCTACGCTGGAGTGACGGAATTTTGCGCCGAAGGGGACTTTAACGTGCCAATACATACAGTATACTGACACGGCTCTCTCACATTCGTGCACCCTCAAATGCCAACTTACTGCGCCAGGATTTGGTCATGCAACCTTGGGAACAGCAGGCGATAATGTTACTGCTGCGCCACACAGCCAGTCCCCCTGAGAATAACTGTGTTATTTTAAGGGGGAAAACATCACTGTTATCTGCTCTCGAAATATATTATTACTTTGAAGAAGGAAAGACGAAGGACCAGTATTTCAGTGAGAGGTGAGGAAATTAGAGGTTTCCTGGTCTTTTTTGCGTAATATGCTAGCGGGCAGAAGAAGCAAGAGTTGACCAAGGGATATCTACAGGAATGACTAAGTACGAAGTAGAGGAAGCTACACTGAGTAGAATTAATGCCCGACTGAGACAAAACCTAGTGGTTGTGAACCCTCGTCCCACAAGATGTGAGCCCACAAGATTCTACCTCAGGTGCCCTAGTAAACATAGTGATTATCCATGGTTTTCCACCTTAACACAACGCAAGACATGGCATTTAACTTATGGCATTGCATTAGGAACCACACATACAAGGGCAGACCTGATAGCAACAATTTCTTCATATACGCAAGTACACAGAGCTGATGACCACAATATCCTCAGCCCTTAAACAAAACTTCAACAAACTTAAGTCAAGCAACAAATAGGTCTTCTGTAATTGACATGCTAATTAGAACGTAGGCCTATAGAATTATCCGGAAATGTCTACATCAGGAAATACAAAATCGTCGTATAGGCTATATCTGCTTCATTCATAAATGAGAGGATTTAGTATCGAAAAGAATTGAATAACTCTTCTTCTGGTGAAATGGTCATCCACCAACCTTTTCTGGGCCAGATGTCAAAATTTCAAGCCAATTCCTTCTATTATACGCGTTTTCTGTTGTCCCACAGCATTAAGTTGAACTACAAATATAAATATTTTCATTTATCAGCATCTATCGAGATTTCAGTCCATTTAAGTCAACTTCAACTGGTGGGTTACGGAATATTTTCGATTGGGTCGTCCCGGTATTTCAAATTATAAATTATAAATTAATAGTAGATGAGACCTCAATCATAGCATTTACGGTTGCACTCGCGGAATATACGTTAATATACTCGTATGATTCTCATATCGTGTTTCATATTCCGGGGGACATCACCAATATTAACATTAGGCTACTGTCAATTTCATTAGCCTACTGCACTGGAAATCTATCCTACTGTAAAATACAAAAATATGAGTTTTATTTCCTACTCTTTATTCGACAGCGGCCATGTTTGTCTTTGCAGCCTTCTAAATAGAGAGAAACTATGTGACGTCACATCAGAGTTGCCATAATACGGGATACGAAATTCACCTCACAAAGGTCGTGCAATACTAAAACCATTGGTCTACCGAGTTTAGGTCCGGTGGGTACTTTAACTATTGGTCTATCGAGGTTCCAGTAAGGGGTTAGGCAATTATGCCTGTTTGAAATTTCTACCCAAACCACTGTTCTCCAAAAATGCAGAGTTGGCAAGATTGTAAATTTCCGATAGTTTAAGCAGGAAATGGCAAACAGTGCTAGAATCTCTTATATAAAAGAAAGTGTCCTGACTGACTGACTCACTCACTCACTCACTCATCATGGGGCTTGGACGGATTGCGGAAAATTGTCACTACTTCCAATGGGTCGCGAGTGAAAATATGTTGAAGAACACTGGTCTAAATAATATGAGTAAGCATGAAGGAGAGTCACTGAAGCTATAATACAGAGCTTACGATTCAAATGCAGTATATTTATTTATACACCAGTAGTGAAATATCATGAACCAGTCGACATTTTCCAAATCAGGCAATTAAAGAAACACTATGGTTGGCTGTAAATCCAAAATGGCGTTAACTTCCCAAAGATTTTCATGTATTTCATGCACCAACTAAATTACACGAACCTCACGGGGCCTAACCTGGAGTGCTTATGTCCCCAGACCCCCTTTTGCTTAAATGTTTATAGGGATTTGTACGTAGAAAACTAGAAGATTACTAGGGGATTACACCCCTAGACCCCAGATCCCCTTTTGCTTAATTGGTTATAGGGATTTGTACGTAGAAAACTATAAGATTACTAGGGGATTACACACCTAGACCCCTTTGCTTCAGCATCCACATGAATTGGGGCAGATGATCTCGATGTTCCGTCCATTAAAAACAATTCATCGGCAGGGATTTCTGTCCAGTTGTAACACTCCCTGTACATAGCAAGTTCATCATTTTTCCTTGTTAGCGCGCTCCCACGTTACGTTTTAATCATGACATTCAGTGCCTCTCATTTACTTCTATCCAGATTTTTAGAGATTGCTTGCCAATGACATGACATAATGCCGATAGAATACCATGTCTAATATTCCGGGTTTTGAAAGTCCCTGTCAGAAAAAATACAGTTTTTAAAATAATTTAAAATGTAATACATCTATGCCTAACCTGACACCATATTAACTTATTGTCCGCAGCTTTTTAAAATTCAGTAGATCTATACAACACATACCTATTTATAACAATAACCACATTGTTATGATGCTTTACAGTACGAAATATGACACAGGCCTTAATGTCCCATTCTTGAATCTGTGTTCAATTTCCAATGTGACCGTTAGGTCCACAATATAAACTTGCCCTGAGACTTTGCAAGGTCCCCCCTGCCACATAAAATGCCAACCCAGCTGTTATAACTAATATGACAAAGACTAGGATCAGAGTTTCGGGATACATCTCATTCCGATTAATGAGGGTCAGACAAGATACGAACATGTGACTTCCAAAAACCCATGCTATCTGTAGATAATTCTCATTGTCAAAAGCTGCAAAAGCAATAACCCCCCAAAATGTATTTAGAAGAATAAAAGCCGCAGTAGTGGCAGCTGATGTGACAAAAAAAAAATCTGAACCACCTTTCAAACCCACTGTCCCTGGTCCGACGGCAGCAGCTAACACATTGACCAGGGCAAAAGCTCCACTCATTATTCCAAATCCCAAGCCTGACACATATGCCAAGATAGTCTTATTGCAAATGGTCTGGGTTTCTTCGTCTGTAAATTTCTTCAAACCAACTTCTGCTCTTCGGAGTATTATGTACAAAAAATAGCGAAACAGTTCTTGGAAGAAGACTGAGAAAATCAGACCAAATGCTAGTATATTCTTCAGAGGCACGACTAAAAACCAAATTAGTGATGATAGTAGCAGGGATAATAACCAGAAAAATGCACTGGCAATCAAAATTATGATCTTTATAGGATCCCTTGCTATGGTAAAAGTAAACATCGCTAGCGGAGGTCCGAAAGCCAAAAATGTGCAGCCAAAAAATTCCATGTAAGTCATACTGAATGTGTAACAGAATAATCACACGATTCCTGGATGGAACTTTCTCTCTCCGTCGTCAAAAGTTAATAACAACTCAACACTTACTCTACAAACAGTTGTTCTTGGTTATGTTTTGCACATGTTTTGCAAATTCATGGCCGGCTCGATCCATTGCTTTGCCCATGCAAAACAACTTTCACAATCACTCGTAAGGCGGATGTTAAATCTATAATTGAAAGAACGACCGACGTTGCCACCAAAGCACTGCCTACCTGAGCAATTGGACATTTATTTATTTATTCCTAGACATGGCTCACACAAATGATTGAGTTATTTTTAATTTTTTTTGACGTGACAACATCAAATAAATTGTTGGAATACAGTGACGTTCGTGAAAAAGTGTTACAGCGAAAGGTGATGATATCGTGTTATCTCTCTTCTGCTGCAACGCTGCGCTAGAGTGTCACTACTGTCGCTTTTGGATGTCACGGGTGAACCTCTGGATGGATTTTGATGCGGTTTTCACCATTCTGAAAAGGATACCTCGAGGAATATTTATGTAGAAAATAATATATTTACGATCAAAGGAAGCCGAGCAGTAACCATTTCAGTGAAAAAGTAGGGAAAAAACCACAAGTCGTCCGTGCGTTCTTTAAGCATACGCTAGGCAAACCGTTAAAAATATTTATATAACTATGAGCGTAAGAATAGATCAGCATGAAAAGTTCTACAAAAACAGTCAATACATCACCCACTATAAGTGTTTTTACGTTTTCATTTCTTCCAACAATCTCCATCAAATACTGAGGGCGACAGTTTACGAGCTGGCTAGGGACGAGTCTATCACCCCAGTTACAGCCTAGCTAGTGGGTGAACATATTACCCCAGTTACAGCCAGCAGCAAACTGTCGAGTCGTGTTGAGTTAAAACTTCAGAGAAGAGTGGTTGTGTTTGGAGTTTCCCTGGAAGTGCAACTCGGCTTTCCTTCATTTCGCCTGTGAACTGTTCGTTCCGTAAAATACATAATTAAAAAAATATACCAAGCTGAAAGTTCGCAAGAGTGACAGTTTAAACAAATCACTCCGAGAATACGTTGTCACGCTCAAATATCGTCGCGCATCGTAGTTGCACCACCCAATATTTTTTTTTTATTTTGTATTTTTTGTTGGTTCAAGACAACATACTGTGCCTTTGGCTATCAGGCCAAGGATACAAATGAATGCAAAATCAATAATATTTCTACCTCAAATACGACTGGGAAAGCAGTTGGTTGGAAGGCGAGGAAAGGTAAGGGACAAAGGAGGCTTGCCCCATACTGTGCAACATGTAATTTGTCCTGAATGAATCTGAGACAAGGACAGCCATACGAATGAGAGAGAAGAACACTGTGGATCTTCCCACAATCCAGATAAAATCGCCAATTAAACCTTTCCACTTACATAAAAGAGAAGACCGTAATTGAAATTAAAGAGAGAATGTATGATCGAGTTTAATCCCAAAATAATCATCGCATGTAATATTTACGCAATGAGTGCACAAAGACCAATAACTCCGCTGAGGGCAATGCTCTAACGTTCGTAACATTGAAGAGAAATCCCTTCTGTATTTATGTGACGATAGAAATGGACGCTATCCTGATTAATAGTGATTGATCGGATTTTGATTGCAACTTATATGGATTGATCGCTGTAATGTTCATGATAGAATGAAGTCGCGTCGTTGTTAAACGCAGATTAAATTAAGGTGTAAAAATGTATTCCTACGCGCATTGATCTCGATGGCCTTTATCTCGCCGTCCACATCTATTGGGTACACATCCATATCCTTCACTCTTACAGCTGCAGAAAAATGCCCCAGTCCTAAACCTCTGACATTTATTATTGTTCTTTCCTTATCATATACTAGTTTCTATGATTTGTCTGATCTCCTTTTAGGAAATTTTCAACTACCGGCTACTTGATATTAACGCCGTCTTTAATCTTGTATATCAGCTTCACGATCGATCCCCCGCCCCTATCAATTCAAACACAACGGAACCAAATCGAACCACCTTTGGTACAGAGGTAGTACTAGCAAGGGACTACTTAGTGTCATGTTGTATATCGCCGCCTTCATAACAAAATATAAAAGGCGCCCACCCCAATTTTCAGAGCTTAAATCAAATTACGGCTTAAATCAAATTACGACTAACCTTATCATCCGATCTACCAAATTTTTCAACAGTATACCTTAATGTGGGAAGCCTCTTTTGCCCAAACTACAAGGTTATCAGTCAAATCGTTTCAAGATGGCGGTTGTATGAATCATGCAAGTATTATAGCCTAACCGTAACTTACGATTATACAAGGCCTGGCCTTACCAAACGCTCATCGTATATAGGGAAGTTTAAACTGTCCTCAAGGAGGTGACCGGTAGGATAACTTATTAGCAATTAAAAATAGAATATGTAACCGCAGTAGTGACTAACGCTTCAGGCTGACCGTGCCGTATCGTGCTTATCCATGCCGTCGAGTTGAGTCAATGGCGGCTATTTTGTAAAATCGTAAATGCACATATATCCGTTATTTTGGAAGTTTATATCCTATTAGGAACGTACTGTACAAAATAATACATATTTAGTACAAAATGGTTTATATAAACGTTTGAAAACGCTAATGAAATCGTTCATTGCAATACAAAATATTCTAGGCAGTTATACTAAAGCTTTATGAACCCAGTATTAGTACTGCTCGGTGTAGCGTAATGGTATCGTGTCTGACTCATACCCCTAAAGTTCGTGGTTAAAATCCCTGCTGGTTCAAGTATTTTTACTTCGTTTTTTTTATTTATTGATTTATAACTACCCACACGTTATAATGTTAAGCATAATATAGTGTGTATTTGCAATCAAAAATATTATATTGTGCCCGTTTAGACCGAAGTCCGGACGACCACATATGCATTTCACCGGTCAGCACGAGAATCAAAATATCCCGGGGCGCCAGATGGGTTAAAGTGACTAAAATAACTCAACAAAAAATTGCTTTACTGATTTTCGACTTGATGCAACAATAAGGATAGAAGGAGATTTTCTGAAAATAACACAACCTGTAAAATTGTCTCACTTTATTTAAAACGTTAAAATTTACTGAAGGTATGCCAAAATAGCATAAATAGATGTATGACGAATCATACGTTATGTACAAGATTTACAATTTCACCAACACATGATCACTTGGCAATTTAGACGAAGGTCAAATTAATAGTCCTGTTGACTTCGCTCAAAAGAATTATTTACATTAGTAGGATTTTGTCAGTGCAAATTTAATTGTCCTTACTGATTCCTACCTTATTTGAGTATTCACATATTGAAATGGAAAACAATTATCACTCGTTGAAAAATATATCACTGTTCACTTTCTCAAAAATATCGTAGCAAATTAACTAGCACTTCAGGATTCGGTTATATCAAGATTTGTTCAAATACAAAGTTATTAACAAGAAATACAACACAACATCATTTACATGGACATTCGAGCATTTTGATTCAACGAACTTCGATAAACAGAAAATATTTGTTGAATCATCTGTTCTCGATCCAAAGTCTATTCAGAGCTTTTGACTCAATCATCAATATAATGGTCAAAATATTATTATCAACAAAATATAAATTCAATTCAATATGGATTCAACCATTTAATCAATTAACTATCACTTGGAAATATTATTTAGAAAATTTATCATAAAACAATTTCATTTGTTACTATCAAAATTACAATTATTTGACAAAATGTCAAATATGTTAATCATCAAATTTATTTGCATTTGCAGCATTTGAGTGAGGTAGTGTGTAAGGCTCTCGTCAGTTTTTCATTGAAAGGACTGGGATTTGGCTTTCGGGTTGTACCCATACTCCTATAGTAGGACTCGTCACCAGTGATTATGGTGTTCACTGTTTGTGGAGTCCAGCATGTCCTGTGAGACTTCAACGCGAAATTCGTGCCAAAGCTGCTGATGGCGGAGCTAAAGCAACTTCGTGTTGAAGTCTCACAGGACATGCTGGACTCCACAAACAGTGACCCCGACTTCATAAACATCACTGGTGACGAGTCCTGGGTGTATTAATCCTCGTAGTCAAACGCTAAAAGACCGTAATACAGAATAGAACGCCATTGCTATGGGAAAGCATGCACATAGAATAATGGAAAATGGTAATTTCATCAATGTTTCCTCCGTAGGCATACATCTCATCTTATGAAACGCGGAAGAGGTGAAAGTTATCTGTGAACAGCCAGCAAAGAGTTTGACAACTGGTGGTGGGTGATTATACATATGGCGAGCTAAATACGATAGCATAGCCAACGTTTTCATTATAACATGCTGCTGGCATGTTTGCCTTTTCGTTGTTGTTTCATTTAATGGAAATCGTGGTCATTTCAGGCCCGTGCACTTTGAGTGCGTGTTGAATTTTATCCGATAAAGTGTCACTGTTGTGATGTGCAGGCCTATAATGTAACTGAGGCTAGGACTAGGAAGGAATGCCTCTTGTGAACCCACACCTTATGATTGACAAATATTATGTTCATCAATTCTCGAATCAGTATCCTTTGGCCACGATGCATCTTTGCCAGCGTTGATACAATCGTTAGAAACACTTCTCAAAACGATATAGAATCGCGTTTAAGACCTGGTCGATACGACCATGAAATTATTTGTTCATAGGAAACGTCATCTACGAAGATAGACTTTTATACCCCAAAATGTACTGACTGATAGAAATAATAATTTCATTTAAAATACAATGCCACAGTGAAGGGTGCCATTAGATTTCAATAATAATGGAATAGCATAATTTTCTAAATAAAGCGAGAAAACTTTAATTATATTAGAATATTTTAGCAATGCAATTACGGTATTGCATGAATGTCATATCAGAGTTGCCAATATCGTATCGATTGCAAACATCAGGATAAACATTTATTTTGCCGGTATTTCAATGTTACTCACACCTGTTAATCACAGTGTCCCTAATTTTGTTGTAATTTAGCACATCTAGCCTACGTACAAAGTGTTCGTGGCAGACTCGGAGCAAATACATGTACCACTACAGTAACTCGAACTCACGTGGAGTTGACAATATGGTACTGTACAGGTATATATGAGCTTGGAAATATTCATGTCCTCAAAGTTTTCTAACCAGCCAATGCTAAATAAAGTCGACACTGGAAACAAGCCACGAAACTGGTTTATATATCTCGCACAGTTAGCCAGTTAACCGAGTCGACCAATGAGGAAATTATTGGCAGCCACGTGATCGACAAGGCTCGAAGGGTGCGCGGCAAAAAGAAACTATGGCACAACGAATGCACGGAGATACCCGAAGATTCCGACGAACCGACAGGCGCACGCGAGTGAATCGTGACCACAGGCTAGGGGGAGGGGGACTCGATCCTGGCGCGTGTCGAACGCAACCAATAAGAAGCGGCCTTACTTAGATAAAAACGGGTAGTGTAATTAGCATAGCTAATTACCAGCATGATTTTAACACTTCATAACATCATAGAGGGTGTTAAGTAATAAATAAGAAGTATTTATTAACATTGTTGCTAATTAAATGTTTAATTAGGATTATCATCATCATCGTTAATAATGAACCAATCAGATCCATGTTCTGAAACTTTATTGTTGGTGAGGAAATGAGGGAATGAAATCGAGGCTCTTAATAATTTCGACTTCGTCAGGAGTGGACGTCTTAACCAAATACTCTACAAGTGAACATATCTGATAGATATTATTATACCTTTGAAGAAGATGACTACTGCAAGCAAATAGCAACGAGAACGACGGCACTTGGTTTCGTGCAAGAATATTAAGTCGACATACAACTATATTTGAAACATATTCAGAAATTATTCTACGTACCGTATTTCTATCATGTCGAAAATTCTGAAGTTGAGGGAGGTGAATACAACTGAATCTACAGAGATCGTAATGACGAACTAAAATGTTAATGGGAACATAACTATGATGGCAGCGAGAGTATTCGAAATGACATAATATCAATATCGTGGGGGAGATAAACATCTCGTCTCTCCCATGTAAAGTTATTCTACGTCTACAAAAGTCATTTCACCAACTACAGTGACGAATATTCATACATCGGAACTTTGGTGAAGAAGACAGAAGAATTTCAAGAAAGAGGGCGGCTCGGGTGGATCCCAGCGTCATCAAGTGAGAAAGGGTTTTCCCATCTCATACAAGAAGATTGACCTGCAGAACGGACGGCCACACGAAGATGTTGGAGTTCGAATCCCGTTGCTGACAGTCTGGAAACTTCTGAAGGAGATTCAGGAGATACCCACCAGACATCTTGAAGCTTCAAGCTATCAGAAACAATCCGTTTCTGAGGAACAGCGAGGAAAGCCCACTTCTAGTCAACTATAACGCAGCACAAGGTAGTCTCATGACCAACGATGTATCCCATTTTGTAGATTTGTAGATACTTTAGAGAATATCCGACAACTTTCTATATTAATGCCATTTTTCTACATTTTCGCAATATCTTTATAGTTTTCGATTTTATATTTTCATAGCTACGTCATGTAGATGTTTATTCTCGATTTTCGTCGATTTTGATATTTTAGAATTGTTATTTGGAATTTGGAATTTTGCGACTTTTGAATTTGAATGATGGAGATTTTACCGTTTAGCTCAGAATATTACTTATTGGTCAAGTTTAAGCGTGTGTCGATCACATTTTATTGGTTTATGAATTGTATTATATCGTTCTTTGATAACGATGGAAGTAATGGAAATTTGTTCCAAAAATGTTATACCGAGGTATACTGTATTTTAGAGAATGCGATTCTTAAAGATCTTATTTGGAGATCCATTTAAATTCACGATATGATAACTTATTGGACAGATCTGGTTATAAATATTTGGTGACATAATTCACAAACATAAGAGTATGGAAGTTCATAAGAAATATATTAAAGAAAGAATTTATAAGAGAATGTAATGTGATGTTAGTGAATACGAATTGCAAACGTATTATTGAAACATTAAAATATTGAAGAAAGATTTAGATGAAATATCACAGCTAATAGGAAGCGTTATTGAAATTTGATTTATATAAAAGTAATATAATTGTTATTAGAAGACAAGTATTTTATCATATTAGCCTACCTGTTAAATTAATTCATCGATAGAACCAGTATTTTTATTAGATATTTTTATTAATGATGTTGTAACTGATAGAAGAATTTGTTAACGTGAAGTTAGTTGAGAATACTATGTTATTTGAAAAGGAACTGCGAAGTATTTCTAAGAGAGAGATTTTTATTATTCCCGTGTTGACGGAGGTATTTGTTGGAAGTATGACAATGAGCATTGTGAAGCCATTGGTCTATTGTTGAAAGAATGTCTGTAGTGACAGATTTGCGCATGATTTTGATGTTGAAAATAGGATGTGTTAAGAAGAAGCAGTATTGTTGGTGTTTATTAATATTTGTAGTTTTTGAAATAGACTCATAGAGTTGAAACTCCTTGAAAGTAGTAGGACAGCGAATCCTAGTTGAAGTTGTATCTGAAAGAAATTACAGGAACAATGGATCCTTGTTGAAACTAAGAGTAAACTGAGTTATCTTTAAATGCTTCTAATCTGAGATTGAATTTACGGTAATTATTCAACTAATTGGAAGATTATATTTTTATTAAGTATTTTTATTTCGATGATAGACCAGTTATAGGAGTTCAATGAACTATGTCTTTACAAAGTTGAACAGATTATAGAATCCCGAATTGTAATAGTTTCCCGAATAAGACATAGTATGGTGAGGATATTTTCTAAAGTCTGTAGGAATTTTAGTGGAGAAATAGAAAGATGATTTATATCTATTTTGTGTGTGAAGAAGGCAGTTTTCCCATTGTAAATATTTTATCTTAACTTGAGTAGTTGATGAACTGCATCACCGATATTTGTGTTGTAGGGTATATAAATTATGCTTAGGATTTAGAGAAAGGTTTATAGTCATGTTTATGCGTGTTGTAACTTTTATTTTTGATTTTATTTTGAGAAGAGATTTTTATCGCTTATATGAGAAGAATTTAAGTAATAGGAGACGGGAGATGAATTGTATAGAGTAATGAATAGTTTTTGTAATGACGGAGATCTACGTCAGGGGTAAATTCATTTTTATTTTGGTGATTCGTTTTTAAGCTTTGCCGTATAACATTATATTTTTGTTATGAAACTCCCGTTACCTAGGGCCCAGCAGTTGTTTGTCACGATTTAATTCGAATTTTTATTTGAGCTTATGAAAGCCACTGTAAATAATTTTATTGGTTTCTTGAAGAAACAAATATATGTACTGTAACAGAAGTAATGACATTTGGTCATTCTTGACTCAGTTTAAACGTTTAAAGTGATAGGAGGCGTGTATTTATGTCAATAAATATGACAGGCACGTTTTGACGTTTCCCTGATCTTTTATAGAAATTTGGCATTGTCTTTGTAGTTCAATGGTAGTGGCTTGTGCTATAGGGTGGAAGTTTCCGAGGGACCCAATCTGCATCCTTACACCCGAGATTTTCATGGATTCTCCTCTTTCCTGAGTAGTTTGAGAACCCTATTGTTCTGTGGTTTGTTTATATAGCACATTCAGTTTGAAAAATCCCTGTTCCTTATTCTGAGTGCATTCGCCAAGTAGCACTGTGTTGTTTTTTAGCCGGGACTTCGAGATGCTACAATCCTTTATTTTTCCAGCGCCGGATTTTGGTGGATCATCCAGAAATACGGGTACAGCACCGATTGCAGGCTATGGAAATACATCTTGACACATTTCCGACACCAAGTTACCATGGCAACAAGTGCAGGGACATTTAGTTCCCACCTGTTGAAGAGTAGGCGATCCCCTTATACAAGTCGAAGGCTTGTTATTCTTGATTTAAGGGATGGAACAGCGAGGTCATCTGCCCTTAAAAGGCGAAGGCAAATATAGGAATAAAGCATGTCCAAGATTCTATGTTTTGGTTCTGCAACACCATAAGTAACTCTCTTTTGCCAATACTTGTTACCTATATTGCTCAATATTGTCATTAGTTTTTTTAGTGCGGCTTCGGTGGCGTAGTTTGTAGAATGCTGAGCTTCTATGCCCAAAATTGCGGGTTCAAACCCGGCTGAAGTCGTCGGATTTTTAAGAGCGTTAAAAATCCCTCAGTATGCCTTCATTCGGAAGGGAAGTAAAGCCTGTGGGCCCATGCCATAAATGTATGGGATGTAAAAGAACCTTCCACTAACTACAATTGTGTGAAGTTAAATTTCTATGTTAGATTTCATTAACGCTCTATGACCTCCGACGTTCGTTGCCAGGTGCTGGTTGCCAAGTTTGCAGCTGGGTCTCGTTGACGGTAGCATTTGGTAGCAAAATTAGGAACTAGGCTACGGTGCTTAAATATAGATCGCCTGCAGTCCTTACCTGAATTACAGATATGTCGAAAGAATGTTCTCGAACGAGAGACATGTTATTATGATCCTTTGAGCTGTGCATTTGCTTTGGAAGGAAGACTATACTTCCTGTAGTGCTTTAGCATTGCTCGTGACGTCGACACTACATATTATACAGTAATGTGTATCAAGATGTCTTGCATGGGCCTGCTCAGTGAGCACTATTCGGCGTCTTGGTGAGGTGTACTGTACCAACTGAAGAGCCCAATGGTACACTGGGGCGAAACGCTGTACGTTATTTGAGCTTAGCCGGACAATTTAACATAATTTTGTTGAATAATCACAGCTCAAAGGTGAAAGGTCCATAACAACATGTTTCTCATTCGAGAACATTCTTTTGACATACAGTATCGATTACCAAGGTAAGGTTTGCATTTGCTTTGGAAGGAAGACAATATACTTCCTGTAGTGCTTTGGCATTGCTCGTGACGTCGATACTACATATTATACAGTAATGTGTATCAAGATGTCTTGCATTGGCCTGCTCAGTGAGCACTATTCAGCGTCTTCGTGAGGTGTACCGTACCAACTGACTAACCCAATGGTACACTGGGGCGAAACGCTGTACATTGTTTGAGCTTAGACCATGGGCGCCCGCAGGATTTTTTCTAGAGGGGGGGCCAAGTTATAATTTTTATTTCATTACACCCCCCCATTTTCGTTTCGTTCCTTACTTGCTTCGTGAAATTCATTATTTTACTGCTCTGAAACCGTTGGCTACTTTATGGCAAGATTGGGAGGAATGTTTTGCTTTTAGTTCACAGTTTTTGTCCATAGGAGTTCGCGTTTCTTCTTTTGTGATTCATTGTTATGATGTTCAGTTCTTAAAAACAGGTAAAAAAAATAGTGGTGTCACCATGTATCGACAATTATATAAATATCAAGCATTTTATTAAAATGCTAATGTAAATCCACTTCGCCTATTTTCTAAATACGGTAACTGGTGGACGTATTTTCAGATATTTCCAAATTACCGAGTTAATTGTGGTGTTTGAAGCCATATTTTCAGTGTTGCCTTAGTAAACAAGAGTTTAGTGCTTTTCAGTCGGTCAACACGAATGTAACGGTCAACACATTCGTGTTGACCGACTGAAAAGCACTAAACTCTTGTTTACCGAGTTAAATTAAACTGTGGAAATACTCCTACATATGAATCTGCCCAGTAATTCAAATAGCACTGTTTCCAAATATCTAGTTTGTACTGGCCGTTACAGCGGATCCATCACGTTTTTCCTCTTCTTCACAAGCTATCAGGAATACTTCTCATTGCTCTTCTTAGCATAATGAATTTTGTGCGAAGTGATAAATTCATATTGTACAGTACGTTACTCGTACTTGTGACGCCCATGGTTTGATTAAATTTTTGTTTTATAAAGAAAATATTTCATTTGATTAGTGCTGAGTAAGTTAAAATATATAAAACTCACTAAATCGTGTACTTCTTACTTAGTCGCTTCGATAACGACAAACATCGCAGGATCATTTAACTATTATACATTCGTTCTTAAGAAAGCCTCCGTGGCTTAGGCGGCAGTACGCCGGCCTCTCACCGCTGGGTCCGTGGTTCAAATCTCGGTCACTCCATGAGAGATCTGTGCTGGACAAAACGGAGGCAGGCAGGTTTTTCTCCGGGTACTCCGGTTTTCCCTGTCAAAATTTCATTCCAGCAACACTCTCCACTATCATTTCATTTGTCATTCATTTAATCATTGCCCCAGAGGAGTGCGACAGGCTTCCACAGCCGGCACATTTCATATCCTCGCCGCTGGATCACATAAATGTTCCTTGAGGTAAGAGCCTGCCAATTGTCTGTTCTGTAATTTTCTTTTTTCAGAAGCACATCATTATCAATCCCCCCTTGAACTTGGGCTTTATCACCTAAATGATCTATAATGAATTGTAACTTTCCGTCGGTAAATACGACTATAATCCCAATTAAATTAGGATTAAATTAGCTCATCCGCTCATATAAGTAGGCTACATGTTGCGCATCGAAAATTGCCCTTCAAGAAGATCCCATTGGAATCAGCTAGCCTACAACATTACGAAGTCTATCAGTATTGAATTAACCATTTTGTCTCAACTGATCTACCGTCTACATTCGATTGAGAGAGCGAATCTCAGTCGCTTTGATAACGGCACAAAAACACCGCAGAACAATTTAACTATTAGCCTATAAATTGCTTCGATCTTAGAAGATGTAACACTACATGTTAAGAATCTACAACAATGGTAGATCACCGTTCATTAGTAGCAATAATTGCTTTGTTCTCAAGAAATTGACCACAGTACTAGGGCACACCTTGAATAGAAATATACGGCATTTCGCAGCACGAATAACAATCGCAGTAAGGCAGAACGGCGCAAAATTAGACGAGTGTACAACACAGTCAGGTCCGTATTTAGGGCTCCTGAAGCCCCTGGGCAAAAAAATAAAAATAACAAAATCTTTGCTACCCCAAATTTAAAATATGTAGATTTATTAAAGTTTCATTAACATATGGGGTTGTTTCTTAACTGAGCGTGTATTTAACTATGAGTGGGAAACACTATAAATATGTGTTTACTAAAATTGCGAATAGAAAACAAAACTTAATACAAGGAATTTACATTTAATTTTTAAAGTCATACACAACAAATGGCCAAAACACCAATTATTTAAATAACAAGGGACTTCCTTCTTGCCTTGTCATTTGCAAACAATATTAGGATTTCATTAGTCCAATTCCACTTTCAAGTCAGATCCAAAAGCAAGAACACCAAGATGACTAACACAATCCCGTTATGTGTGTCCTTAACTAATCAATAGGGCTCGGATTTTTAGGTGCTAAAATCGGGAAAATATTGATTTTTTATGTTTTAAAAAGGTACATGAAATATGTGACCAAAAAAAAGTATTTAATTATAATTCAGTTTATTAATGTGAGTATTAACAATGTGCAGCACTCACGAATGCAATTTATGCAATGCCTTACTGACTGCTGAAGAACTACAATACACAAGGAGATACATCTTTAGGTTGTCAATCACAAATGACCAACAATTATCGCAAAACACTTCTTCAAAAGGCGCGAAACTGCGGCAATATGTTTCTTGCCCTCGAGGTGTGGTGTAACTTGAGATCGCTGTTCAGCCTTGATTGCTTTCCCACATGGTTGGCAGAACAGAACGCTCCCTTCAGAAGTAAAACTATCCTTAAATTCTGCAACATACTGCTGCAGACGATAACTTGCTGCTTTTATTTTAGGCATCGTAGAACTGTCTTACACTTCGCAGTGCCAGAAATGAACTGCATGTGAGACACTGGTTCCAGGTAGCTGTGGGGAGGGGAAGGTCTAGCACGTGGTGCAATATGGCAAGGACGAGGAAATCCCCGGCTTCCAAGTGAGTGGAACGGGGTGACAAGGTAAGAATAACACAGGTGCAAGCTGACATACGCTCTGCATGAAGATTAGATAGCTCACAGGTTCTTCCCTGTTCAAGTAACTAAGAACAAAAATGCAATAAACTGAAAGATCTAGATCTAGAAAGATAAGGATAGCTCACGAGTTCTTCCCTGTTCAAGTAACAAAGAACAAAAATGCAATAAACTGAAAGATCTAGCATACTGATTTAAAAAGATGTAAATATTAGGTCTTTTTATGCGCTAATAAGTGAATGTAATTATAGAAAAAATGTTTAAAATATGTATTTACATAAAATATATATTTACCTAAAAATCCGAGCCCTAATAATCAGCATTGCAAATGTGTGACAATGAATAATTCTCTTGTGTGTGTGGAGGGGGTGGGGTAAATCTTTAATAACTTGGCATTTAATGCCCATGCGGTTTTGTACAGTTATCCAGATTTTCGTCCGCCCCTAAAACCTGCCGCCCTGGGCAGCTGCCCTGTTTGTTCCCCCGCAATAACGGGCCTGAATACAGTAAATGACCCAATGTTGCAAGCACGACCTTAAGGGACCAGTGTTTTGCCAATCAGCGAAGAAAACCTCGTTTTAGGGGCTGAAATTTGCTATCGGTGTTGCAATGTATAAAAATACTGTAGGCCTATCTCCAGAACGTGCTTTCATATTGTCACTGCCAGAGAGAGGTGGCGAAAGTAGTAGCCCGCCTAGCCACACTTGATAGTGTTGTGTAAACATTACGGTATTTAAAACTAGGCATAACCATATTGAAAAATGGAGCTATGTTTCCATTGGTGGTCTAGTGCATGACATCATTAGAACCATATATTTTTTAATACAAATACATATTACGTCAGCAACATTGAAGTCGTTTTCTATTGTAGCGTTCGTCAGTTGATTATCAGAAACTTCAATTTATGAGATAAACTGGTGACAATGACCAATCGTAAATCAACATTCTGGGAATTCCAGGGGGGGGGGGGGGCGCCCATGACTTAGACGGACCATTTAACATAAGTTTGTTGAATTACAGATGACACACACTAATACAGCCATCACAAATAACACCGGTTATCAGACAGATTCTACACACACACAAAGTACACGGGGCTACATGACCGCGTTGTCGCAGCCCCTAAACTGAGGAACCAACCAAACATTATTTTAGCCGAAGACTATTGTTTTCTGAAAAACTAACTTCAATGTGTTCAATATTAACGTATAGCAAAGAAGAATAAGAATTTCAAGTGGTACGATTTGGGCAAACTCATTCTAGAGAGGTTTCTAAAAGCACCGTCCTCGCAGATTTCCACCGACAGAGGCGCTAGAGTAGTTCCCTCTTACCTGCTACCTATCGGCAATAAACGAAAGGATTTTGTTTCAACGAAGGAACTGGTGGCTGCACTGGACCACTGTCTGTCAATTAGCCTGTCAATTGTCATAGCTTGCGCTAGTAGTCTGCAGCTTTGGATTTTCAAGTCGCGGTTTACAAAATCAAGGATATACACAATAATATTTGCACAATATAAATCATTACCCGCATTTATCATTATGTGAGAGTATAATTTTGAAGTTAAGTGCAGTGTGTTGTTTTAGGTTACTCGGCCCTCGTTAACTTGATTACAAACTGAAAATGAGCGGATTTGTTGAACCAAAATTCTTTATTAAAGGTGGTGATGTGGGGTTCGCTAACCGTCAAAAAGATATTTTTAATCTGTTGAATGTTGTGGAAAAAGAGAAGAATAAGAGGCAAATTGAAGATACACCAATATCTTCTCAAGAAGATGAGGTTATGGACATGTCGGTAGCTGTAGTAAGGCCTAAGAAAAAGCTTCGCTCGGAAACTAGACAGTTCCGAGGTAAAGAAAGTATTTTCAAAAGACCAGAAGCTCCACCACCCAAGTTTAAGGTGAGAAACATTCCCGACTATCGGAGGAACCCTCATAGGTGGACGAAATATAGTCTGGGTGATGTATCCCAGGACGACATGTCAGAAAAAAGTAATACGGCTGCAGCTTTATCCTTTCTACGTGAATTAGAAGCAAGGAAAAGTGTTGAACCCATGGAAGAAGATCCTAAAAGTGAAATTATTTTTAAACCTAAGAGGAAAATTGAGCCCCAAGATAGTTCTTTGGCAGAAGCGGCCAAGCCGTTGTTTAAAAGTACGAAGGTAATAATGCCTGAGTATGTAGTTGGACAAGAAAAGAAGAAACCAAAGAAGGCTATCAAAAAAATGTCTTCTGACATTGACATTTCAAGCAAAGCCATAAAACTGTCCCATCTGGAGGAAGAAGAGGATGATTAGGCCTATTGGAACCTTTGTGTCTCGTTACAGTGTAAGTAAAGTGGGTGATGTCATGGGACTCTTGTTTTCTGTAGGTTACGAAGCATATTTGCTTATCTTGCATATGATACTGTGGAACTCTTGTAGTGTATGGGGCGAGCAGCCATGAAAAACACAAGAATTAATAATATGACAGAAGGGAAGGAGTTGACTGTTTGTTGCTAGGGGGTGTTAAGTTGGTACATTTTTTTTTTTTTTGTCCAAACATGATTGCACCTAGTGCTGTGGTGAAGGCGGGGTGTGTGAATTAGTGTGGTATTAAGGATTATATTCAAAAACATCCATAACCCAGGACTTACACCTCAGACCCTGCTTGTACTACAAACAGCAGTTTTCGTCCAGACAGTGGTATAACTCAACAGCGACCAATAGTTTCGTCCAGACAGTCGTCGAACCCAGTAGCGACCAATGGTTTGCTTCAGACAGCAGTGTAATGCAGTAGTGACCATGATACCCAGACAGTGGTCTAACCGAGTGGGACTACTATACATTGCGATCCAGCCGCGGATAAAATTCCCCTAAAACAAAATGGCGACTTCCGTGACGTCATCAACGACGTCACGAAATACTCCTCTAGCAAGCTTACGGGAAAAGCCTGGGTAAGGTAAATGCACCAATGGTCGTTATGTTAAGGGAGATTTAGACAAGAAATCATATTCACCGTACACATTTTGGTAAATTTAATCAACAAAAGCTCTGTACCCTAACCTCAAACTCTACTTAAACACTAGGAAAGTCCAAATATCAAAAATATTCGTTTTAGGAAAAATGACGTATTTTTTAAAAAAGTTTGTTTTTGCGCCAGTGTTCGGCACGATGTATTTGGATTTTTCCTATATTCGTCACCCTTTTGCACCAATTGCCGTCACATTGTTAATTTTCCTCGTCTGTTGTTTATAATGCATTTCAGTCAATTGTTGCGTAATACACCGATTTATCGACTTGGAGGCTAACATTTACGAATAAAACAGTACCAGTAATTATGTTTTTTAATAAAAATGGACTGTTAAAAAAAAAAAAAGAGACGGCAACGGGAAGTGGGATTGGTGGGTAGAAGACATACGAGCAGGAAAATATCTTAATTCTGCTCTAAACAAGTGAGACCACGGTATCACAGCCCGGAAAATGACCATTCGCCGAGGCCTAACACCGATTGTTGCCATAGAAACCCTCTGAATTCGCCACTCATGTACATTTTTTCTTCCAGGCAGTCTTCAGTAGCTATACATTGCGATCCAGCCGCGGATAAAATTCCCCTATAACAAAATGCCCCAGTGTGCTGGCATTGAGGCAATAATGATGTCTTGCGGCAGACGTTCATACTTGAACACTACAAGGGAAGGAGAAATATCGCCGTGGGCATTGCCTGTTAGAAGTACCGTCAAGCATTCTTTCTCATCCGAATTCACTTGCTGATATATTGTCTTGTAACCCCTGTTCGCCAGCACTTTGTTACCTTTCGGATTGAGAAAGAAAACCGTCTCGTCAGCGTTGAACAGTCGCCGAGGGTCTGACAAAATAGACTGGAAGTCGTTTTCCACTGAATAGCTGTAGACTTCTGAAACCCAGGTTTTATTTTGATGTTCTGTAATTGCAGCACGGCTTACTGTCAAATTTTGAGGGGTTCGTAAAAGATAGACTAGGATTTCTTTTTATGAAAGATTCACGCCATTTCCTTCCTGGTGGCCATCTTTGAAAGGAAAGTTCCTGTTCAATTCTTGTGTAAGGCACTGGACGCTTTTGCAAATCGTCCTTTGTTACGGGGACCCCGCTTTTCGTAGTGAGATTACCCATTGAACTAGCATAGCCTCGGCTTCCTTTGTTAAAATGGAACTTAGCCCCATTTTCCTCTCTCTAGGAGATTTTCCTTTAATTTTGTCCGAGAGGGTGTTTCTCGGAACACCATTCCTCTCCGCGGCCTTTTTAATACTCATGCCGTCCTCCACAATGGCCTTAATAGCAGCTTCCATTTGCTCAATATCATAATTCAGAACTGTGCGTTTCGACATATTGCCTGGGGCAGATGACCTCGTAGTTCCGCCCCTTAAAACAACAATAACTATCTAACATATTGCCTGAAAGCAAAGATTTAGTCTTAGAATAATATATTATTTATCATCTCAATAAAAATTAAAAAAATCCTCTGTAGCACTCCTAGCCAAAAAAAAAACCTAGGGCTACTGAGGTGCGGCTGTCAAGAAGAGAGACCTACGTAATAATAACAATACCCTGTAAATGTTTATTGGTTGCGAAACGTTAACACAAACATTAACATTATCGTGCACTAGTGTTCGTCACGAATTTGCTCTAAAGTTCGTCGGCTATGACGACTACTGGACACGATGATCAAATGATAATTTAATTAATACAGGGTACTTGAGAGCTACATTATAATTATGTTGCTGCTGTTAGTTAGGTCTTGCAAGGAGAAATGACAATGTGCCAGTTTTCGTCACAAATGACGAGCATTGGTAAAGTGCATTTTTTTAAATCCAGTGTTCATCACCAGCATTTCTAACAAAACTAGGCATGTGAGCACGAAATAACAAATCACATATGTTTCAGAAACAATTACCAACTATATCACGCACTTGTAACATTTTAAAATGTCGGAACATAACACGCATGCACATAATTAACTCGCGTGCGTGCTTAGCACATGCGATACGCAAATGGCGCGTCAAGACTGCTCAGCTCACAGGAGATGTTTGACGCAGGGTCACCTATTACATCGCACGCATGATTTCGCAAAGTTGCTCCTTATCGGCAAGGAAGGTATGACTCATGACTTCGTGCGCTGAGAAAGACCCGTTGACATGCTTTCTTTTTGTACTTATATACGAGAGTGACGAAGACTGGATCAGTGACGAAAACCGGTACAGTTACCTTAATAGGGGTTTTTGGGTGGGGAAACACAAAAAGCCTCAAATCGATCAATGCATCGAAATCTATAATTGACCTATGTAGCTCAATGAAAGATTCCGATACGTAAAAAATTTTCGCAAATGCATGTTATTAATTTAAAATTTCCGTATCGAAATATTTAATTGTCCTACGTAGGTCGATTAAATATTCCGATTCACATCGTAATTATTTTCATTTCGTGAATAAATAAAATTGCATCGAAAACTATAATTTACCTATATAGCTCAATTAAAGATTCCGATACATATAAAAATTCGCATATTCACGTCATATATTTAAAATTTCCGTATCGAAATATATAATTGGCGTACGTAGATCAATTACAGATTCCGATACACATCATAATTATTTTCATTTCGTAAATAAAAAACTTTGCATCGAAATCTATAATTTACCTATATAGCTCAATTAACGATTCCGATGCGGAATAAAATTTCGCAATTTAACGTTATACTTTACAATTTCCGCATCGAATTCTGTAATTGGCCTATATAGGTCAATTACAGATTCCGATACACATCGTAATTTCAGTTGATATTTTTAATTTTACGCATCGAAATCTATAATTGGCCTATGTAGATCAATTACAAATGACGATACACATCGTAATTACTATAATTTCATATCAATAAAACATTGCATCAAAATCTTTAATTGAGCTATATAGGTCAATTACGGCTTTCGATACAATGTCTTATAAATATAAAATTAAATTAATTACGACACGTAACGTCATCTGTAATTCAACTATATAGGCGAATTACAGATCCCGAAACGGAATTTTAAAAATATGTCATAAATGTAACCCTAAATTAAAATATTTTCGTGTGTACGGCGTGCCAAATTGAGGTAGGCCAATAAATAAATTACATCTGACCAAACACAATGCGTTTTGAAGGTTTTTTAATGCTCATTTCTGTTATTGAGTTGTCACCACCCAAAATAACCTATAACCAAGGCTTTTCCCATAATCTTGCCAGAGAAGCATTTCGTCAAGTGGTTGATAACATCACAAAAGCAGCCAATTTGTTTTTATAATACAGTCATGCACAAACGATCGCGGTCTGTACTAATCGCCGGGTGGCATCAATACATTAACCTGGCTGCTGGCACATTGTAATATTCGTATAAAACATTGTGGTCAATAATGTTATTGACCCCACCACATAGCGAGAAATGGTTTTGTGTAGTTTCGTTTTTTTTTTTTTTTTTCCAAAGTTGGCTGCAAATACGCCAACGCAAACACAATGCCATTATAAAACATTGTGGTCAATAATGTTGTTTTTGCTGGGGGAGGGGGGCTGCAGGGCCCCCCTCCACTAGGTTGGTATTTTTATGTTTTCCAATATTGGCTGCAAATACTTGTATCTCAATTAGAAATCACAATCCTTAACATACTGTTTAATAATGCGTCACAGACATACTATATGAAACGTCAAAAACAAGACCTATAGGCCGGTAGGTCTAATACAAAACACTGTCATGTCTATTTTGCAGGTGTTCATGTAAATGCCAATCAGGCGAATTCCCCAACACCGTTCCTGACGTAATATTATCGTTTAGACAAATGGCATTGTCTATGGCTTTAGAAGAGAACAGTGCAACTTTCCTATTAAATGCAACAACCAAAATAAATATATGAACAATGTAAAAAACTCACCAATAGATCCCAAATGCCGTATTATTCCACATGTACAAGAAGAAGCACTACAGTAATTTTCGACCACACGTTCCCTCACATCACAAGTAACGGAATGTATTTGAATGCAACAACTTCAGGAATTCAACAATTTTATCACAAATCGGGTACACGACACTGCTAATATCAAAATCTTGCTCTATAGGTTATTCAGGGAATAATAATTGTTCAAATTACGGTTACAAAACTCAAATCGGTGAAAAAAAAAATAGACATCCTTTTCAGACAAAACCGCGCGCGAAACTGACGTATGAATCAGCTGACTCCCAGCAATCAATGTGAGTCAATATCGATACGTGCCGTGACTCCCGGCAACCAAAGCGAGTCAATATCGATGCGTGACGTCACTGAGATCCCTAAAAATTCCCTGAACGCCGGTGTATCGCAAGGTATAGATGAACCAACCGAGTAGTAACCAATGGATTCGTCTAAACTATGGTTTCAAGGGAATGCAATGTGCTTACTGGCCTCAGGGGAGTGCGGTTAAGTGAAGTTTCTAGCACAGCCTTTGCCTCACTTTTTCCGACAAGGTCACTAATGTTTTTGTTAGTTTATTACTGCAAAATTAAAACATTTGTAATTTCCTTATTCAAGTGCATACGTGTTGCAGATGCTTCTAGCCACAATAACCATGGCAAAGTAGGAACAACCTTTAGAGTGGTGAAAGTAAAATTTCAAAATTTTATACTCGCTCCTTACATTTCACGAGAGCCGGTACAGTACGGTGTATGCTTTTGCACCCTAAGCTGTCCTAGTACAATAGGATATATTACTGCTGAAGACATCTAGCAACATAGGGGAAGCAACATGTAACTTACCACTAGACAGAAACTTCAATATCACTGTAATTTAACATAAAATAATTACGCGACTACAGCATGCCAACATGTTTAATGGTTCAGGAAGTACAGTAGATGATTTGGTCATTACGTGCACGACATATCACTCTTTTCCTTTTTCTTTCATTTCGACGATATCTTATTTTTACCTTATTTCATCTTTTGGGGGAACATTATCAATTGTAACTACTAACCTTGATCACTTCTGCACCGACTGCACCGGATATATGTGCTAAATCACGTAAATATGTTTTTGTTTATTTATTTAACAATCGGAGCTATGTTCTTCAGCGTATTTAGTATGTGAAACTGCTGCAGCGAGCACTCAGAACGAGGCACACGCATTGCTGTCAGTAGTTACCAACGTGCCCGATACAAATTACACCAGACGACACACGAAACGTAATTATGTGAGAAGAAAAATAATTGGGCTTTTGTATTTTTTTGAGTCGTTTCGGCCATCAATGGACCACGATATTCTTCACTCATATGATCACTGTAATGCTTGTTTTCTTGTCTGCCAGTAGATCTTCATTCTTGACGAATGTTTAGCTCTCCTTTCTTCCATCCACTTGCAGTGAGGGCGAGGCATCACAGATGTTAAAGGGTGTAGATTACTGGTTGATTTAACCGCCTTTCTGAACAGGTTCCTGTCCCAAACCAGAGCTTGATTGATTCGAGCTTCTGTTAGGTCCTTTTTAACTTGCATCGACCATTTACAATAGGAAAATTTTTTTAGAGTTTGAAGAGTGTATTCGATATGAAAGTCGATGATTGCTCCATCCGTTCCAAATGTCCAGAGAAAGTCATTCTCCTTTTCCTCATCACCCTCACCAAATCTTCTATATGTTCAAATAATTCATTGTTATGTCTTCTTCTGTAAGTACCATTATCATTAACAGGTCCTAATATTTTCCTTAGAATTTTCCGATCCTTAAGTTCTAATTTTCTCAATGTGTATTATTTCCATATTTGCAAATAATGCTTGTATGAGGTAATGGTGCGAACTTCCCTTTACCACAATCCCCTGTAGCAAGGTTTGACGACTGTGTGAATGAGAAATACTGATGACTGGACTAAACCATTGGTCGCTACTTAGTCAGAAGACTGTCTTGAAGTAACCATTGGTCGCTACTTTGTTAGATGGCTGACTGGACAACACCATTAGTCTGGACGAATTCGTTGGTTGCTACTTGGTTAGATGACTGTCTGACGAAAATTACTGATTGCACTACAAGCAATGGGGTCTGGGGCATAAGCCCCAGGTTAGGTTTGTTTTGTATGTAGAACAGTATTGGTTTGGATGAAAATTATTATTGAAAGAACACGAATTATTACAGCGGGAACAAAACAACAGATAAACACACATTCAATGTGGAGAAAACAAAACAAGAAATACTCCTTTCGGTCAACACTGATTGAAATTACTTGCAGTAGGCTAATGAGACAGCTTGCACAATCCATTGCGAACTGGTTCAAACTCAGCGCACTTTCAAGTGAACTCGGGGCACGGTACCGCGCATATACAAAGTAGTACCATAAGTGCAGGGCTGGCAGGTGGGATATAAACAGTGGAGGAGTAAACATCTATTACCACATCATCTCCAGATTTTTTCCTGATAGACCAGTCAATAGACGAATGTCACCCTACATCAGATGCGGGATAGTTTTTTATTTTTGGATGTTGTTTAGTACCATTAGGTAGTTATTAATCCAAGTTTCCGTCATCCCCCACCTCTTGCTTCGTCCGCCATCTTGAAAAAACTGTCAGAAATCGGCACTTTTTTTCAGTTTTTGGCCTCTAGCTCATTCCCAGTTCATTTGTTTGAAGATATGTCTAGATATGAAAATGTAGATTACTAAATTTCCAACAACTTTGATATAATAATAATAGCATTTATTGCAGCCAGTTGGCCATATTACATGTTACAGATATGTACACTTACTAGATACTATGGTTCGCTTCTAGTCCTTACTATAAGCCACTATTGATAAAGTTCTGTTGGGGCATGTCGTGATATGGTACCTGCCGCATTCGTTCCTACATAGCTCACATATACACCTCTCATCCGGGTCATGAAATGTCTTTCGTGAGCAGACCTTATGGTGGAACCCATGAACTGCGAGTCTTGTCACGACGTGTCTCATTTCGGATATGGGTTGCATCCATCTTTTGTCCACCATGGCATCAGTCGCATAGAATTCCTTCGGAATGTCAAGCCTTTTGCTTTGCAGATCCTGGAGTAATTTTCTGAAGCTTTCTGTGGAAGGCAACAGTAAAAGTGACCGAAGGTCCTCTATTAGGAACGTTTCTCTCGCCAGTTCATATACCAGCCGAGATTTGGCTGACTTGGAGACTCCGAGGGCTCTTTTGAGGAACCTAGATTTCACCTTTTCGAGTTCCTCCAGCTGTTTGTAGTTGAGAAACTCCCATGTAAGCTCCAGACCGTATGTTAGTACGGGTATGACCTTGGCTCGGAAGAGCATCATTGCTGTTTCCAGCGATATTTGGGTAATATGGCTTATGTCGTTTATGGCCTTCACTGCTGCGGCCGCTTTCGCTCTTGTATGTATTCTGAAGCTTCGGCCTGTTACCTGGAGCGTGAGGCCGAGGTATTTGAAATTGTTAACTTTCTTCAGTTCCTTGCCGTTGCATAGCACTTGGTCTGATTCCGCTGACCTGCCCCCGTTCCGGAAGACGACCATCTCAGTCTTGTCCTCGTTGATTGTTAGTTCGTTTTCCAGGGCCCATTCGCTTAGTAAGTTGATTGCATCTTGCAAATCCTTTATCTGTTCTGAGGCGATTGCCATGTCGTCTGCGTATATATACAGTTTGGACTCAGTCGATTCCTTTATTTTGTCTCCTGCATCGTGTGAGAGCGCATTGAATAGAATGGGACTGAGGGGGTCCCCTTGAAGTACTCCATTCGTTTGTATCATCCATTTGGTTTGTCCAACTCCGTCCTGCACTTGTATATAGTTTTCTGCCAATATGTTCGATATAAGGGTCGTCAGCCTTGACCTACCTATGAGTGTTTCCAGCTTATGTATCAGCAGCTTTCTGTTTACCAGGTCAAAAGCCTTCGTAAAGTCAACAAAGACCACATAGAGTTTGCTATTGGGTTTCTCTAGTGTTGTTGTTATGTGCCGTAATAGGCTTCCTGCAGCCATAGTTGTCGATCTATGCTACCTGAATCCACATTGCTCTTCTGGTAGTATTGGGTCTATTTTTTCGTATATTCTCGCTGTCAATATTCCTGTTGGTAGCTTTAGGGCTGCAGATTCCAGCGCTACTCCCCGGTATGAATTTGGGTCGTCAGTACTCCCTTTTCCTTTGTATAGTAGCTTGATGGTTGACTTCTTCCATTCGTTTGGTATTTGCCCGAGTTCCAAGCATTTGTTTAGTAGGGCCGTCCATATCGGTACCAGTTCCTCAGTAGTTTGTTTTAGATGCTCATTCCTTAGTCCATCTGGTCCGGGGGATCTATTATTTCTTTTCTTCTGTATGGCCATGGTGATCTCTTCTTCTTTGATGAGTTCTGACACATCGCGTTCTTCTGGGGGCCTGGTTTCGGGTCTAGTCTCCTTTGCACAGGTGACGTTCTTGATATGCTCCTCCCATGTCTCCAATGATATGTATGGTTGGAAGCTATGGATCTTTGGCCTCAGGGCACGGTATGGGTCTGTTTCTGCTTCTGCAATGACCGCTCTTTGCGTCTCTTCTATGAAGTCCCTTTTTTTCTTTTTAATCAGTTCTTTGTAGGTTTTCCTGTGTTGTCTGTATTCTTCCAGTGCTTTGTTGTCTTTTGTGACTCTTATGTTGTGGAGTTTGCCTAGGGTTTCCTTCCTTTGAATAAAACACGACTCATCGAACCAAGGTTTAGCCTTTCTCCCGTGTGAAGGTGTGGTAGCTGCGCCGGTGATGCAGTCTTGTATCCAAGCTGCCGCCTCGTCGATTCCTCCCTCTTGGATGCTTTCCATCATCTTGTCTATGTCTTCCAACTTATCTCTAATTTTATCTCTGTTTTAGAGTTTTGCTCACTCTGGTCGGTCCTTCTATAGTTTCCCCATCGCAGATCTCTCCATCTATTTCTAGGCTCACTGGTATGTGCTTGTGTATAATAGCTCCCTCCGACCTAATTGTACTTGCGTTCCTTGTTTCGAGTGTTCCTCTTGTGCATATTAAGTCTATTGTGCTGGTCCCGTTGGGGCCTATGTACGTCCAGTCATGAGTTTTGTTCCGGATTTTAAAACCCTCTAGGCTTAGATAGTTGAAAACTTCTTCACTCTTTGCGTTTTGTTGATCCATTCTGCAGTTTAAGTCTCCGGCAAGGACAGTCTTTCTTCTTCCTGGGAATGTATTCAGTGCAGCTCCAAGGTGGTCTATTATGTCCGGGGCGGTCTGGTTGGGATTGAAGTAGGCCGCCACTATTACACCGATTTTCGTTTCCAAGACTAGTATGTCCTCTTCTTTCCATAATAACTTTATCGGGGCCATTTTAGGCTTAACTATGCAGGCAACGCCACCTGATGGTCTTCCCCTCTCCCTGCACTGCCTCGCAAATGCATGAAAATTGTAGAAATTGGGGACGTCGAATCTCTTTTCTTCTTTAATCATAGTCTCCGTGAGAATACAGATGTCATATTCGCTTAGGATTTCTCGTGATAGGAGGTTCATTGCACCTCGCAGCCCTTCTACATTCCACGTTAGTATCCTCGTCCTACTGGCGCGAGCCTCTGAACTTCCTGGGTTGCCGAAAGGGCCGGCAATAGACGTCCGTAGGCCAAAAGTTGCAGTTGTAGACCAAATCTCTTTTATTAAAGGGTATGCCGACTTTAAAAGCTCTGCTGCCAATTTTCTGGTTCACTACGTCACAGTGGATCACTCCTTCCACTCCATTTTCCTGCAGATACGCAGTTAAGTCCTCTGGGGAAGTGTCTTGGCTCAGTTTTGAGACGTAAAGCCACGCACTCTTTTCTGCAGTTTTAAGTCTTGTGACTCCTTGTCTGGTGTCTTTCACATATTCCCTTCTGTGCGCGCTTTCTTCCTGGGTTGGGGAGCGTTGATCCCTTTGCACACGACGCCTCTGCACCACTTCGGTCCATTCGGTTTGATTTGGTTCAGACATTTCTTCTTTTTTCCCCTCTCTTCGTTTTGGACCTCGTCTTGTGGGCTGCTATCGGTGGTACCATCGTTCTTTCCAATATTGTGTGGTGGTTTTGCATTCAATATTGCAATCTCTTTCCTGGGAGTAAGTATATTTGCTCCATGACCTTGAGCGCTACTTGTACTCTTCTCATATTGATTTGCTATATTCAGTGTTGTAATTCCGTGGGAAAGTTCATGTATTTGTGGAAATGTGATGAGAATTTCCTCTTTGATCATTGTTTTAATTTGATTTGATAAGTTTTCCCTCACAGATTGCATTTGAAATGAGATCTTATCTTCTATTTTAGCTTCCAATTCTGCATCTATAAACAAGTTGCACACTAGATCATCAGATGTCACTTTTAGCATGCATTCTCTAGCCATTTCAGCCTCGTTTTCCTCCGCTTCCGGCGGTTGACCACTGGATGTCGGTAGTATCTGTTTGCCGACTTCAGGGTCATGTGTTCTGCCGACAGATGTCGCCACTTGTCCCGCGAAACTGCTGTCTTCTCTGTGCATGTCTGGTATTTGACCTTCACTAACCTCTTGTTGATACGATTCCTTTTCCATACCTTTACATACTTGAGTAGTCTTCAGTGCCATAAAACATTTCTTGATGACACTTACCGCTTTTAGTATGTCGACCTTTGTGTCTTTCTTTAGGTATCCACCTACATCCACGATAATTTGCAAACTTTTAAGAGCACCGTCAAGACGCAATTCTATCTCGTCCGCTTTGATATGAAAGTTTTTATTGTAGGACCAAGCATATTCGAGATACGAGAAGGCGAAAATTGGGGATTCGGCAAATTTTTCACTTTTGCTCCACTTTCCATCGCAAAAACAGGGGGAAGACTTGATCTCAGCAAAACATTTATTAAATGAAAGTCGTAGAGAATTTAATTTCCTTTGAAACTCATGTATCAAAAAAATAATTACGAGCAAGGGTAGGAGTGGGGGTAAATTTAAGAAAACTAGAGGAAATGCGTTCATTGTGATTCAGCCCTGGAGCGCCGTGTTGGTGATTTTTTTTTTCGTTTTCATTATATTACAACCATTTTTTGAACACAGCAATGCATCTAAATAATATTTAAACCATTTTTTGGATAAATATGAATAGATGGGAGAGAATAAATTCGTTACACATTCATTTAAAAAAGAGACAGTCAGTCTGAAAGACTGGACTTTATATCACATTTTAAAGGCTGTAACGGTATTGTTGGCTGTGTATGTTAATTTTTGGAACAATATATAAGACCAAAACCTACCAGATTATTAATTTCTGTATCCAATTTTTTACCTGACTTACCATTTGATATGACCCATCAGTGGTCACCGGATCTGAAGTTATATGTAAGAATGTTGGGCGCCAAGGGTTCGATCTGAGAGCGATAAGCCAATAAATCATAAATAACTTTACGTCCTAGCTCAGGTAGAACATTCACCAGACTCCATCGACTCAAGTCGTGGTATGACTTAGTCATTAACCTGAATAACATTTGCTTCGGGGAAAAGAGGATGGCTTATATCTATTTGTATCATCTAGAATGGAGACAGACTGCATTTACTTTAAATAAAAATTTAATGGCATCAAAAACAAACAAGTTAGGAAAATGCATTAATTAATGACTTAATGTGGAAAGTAAACAAAAGAATTTAAGACAGGCAAAAGTTGCAAGAAAACGGAGGCGTTATGAATTTAATTTAATCTAGATCTGAATTTAATATTTTAGGTTGATTTATTCAAGAGTGAAGAAAGAGAGCTTGTGCATAAAGTCAATGAGCTTACCAAACGATGATTTGGCTTTATTGAAGAGTCTCTCCCCAAGAGAAAGCTGCTGTTGTAGGCGGTAGAAGTCCATCTTCATACGAGGAATTTATCTTAAATAACAGGCTACTATTAATTCTGAGGTATGTAGGCTACTCAGAATGAATAATGGTGGTGGATTGTAAGTCCCTTAACCACTCTTATGATATTAGCGCATGACACTGCCAACACCATAATGTATCGGACTGGCATACGTCCTGAATACAACTCCTGCAATACTGTACTCCTGCGACTGTCTTCAACCAAGCCTCGTTGAGTTGTCCTTTCTCACATAAAGGAGTCTCGTCCTAAGTCGCTCCGCGACTGTCTCCATTGTTCAGGCCACCTCTTTCCACTCCCCAACCCTTTCCACTCGGCGCACCCTTCTTAGTGCCTCGGGCTAGCCACCCGGCTTTTGTAGAGTAGGTACGCAGGTAAGTTATTTAATCATATCGTGCTGTTCTGGGAGAAGACGTAAGCTCTAGAAATGACCCTTAGTGCTCAAGCGCTAGCTAATTAAAAAAACAGCCTCTGACTCCTGTCAACTTAAAACCGTAACAAAACCTAATCATGATAATACATTTCATGGACTAAACCTACACTTAATAACTTGTGGCTAATTAACTGCCGAAATAACACATGATATAAATAACGAATGTCAAATTTTGACATAACGTCAGTGGCGTAAATGCACCCATCTAAAATAAGGTTACATTTGTCCCGGAAAATCATGCAGACTATTGTTTACTATATTCCGCGTGATCTTCCTAAGACACGTGTAAATTAACATAGAACCCTAATATAACATAATACACATTATACATTACCCTTATAGACATTTATATATACAATCAACATTTCTTCTTTTGGTTTAACACCAATGTTTTTTTGCTTAGGCTATTATGTCTCAATCGCATATAGCTTATTGTTTTCTTTTTATTGTCTTGCGGTCATTACCGCTCATTGTTTATTTTACCTATATGTGTAAAAAAAAACATATATGTGTTCTCTTATTTGCCCTTTGTCACATTTTCTTATTTCAAATCACACGAGTTCACTTTGTGATCTGCAGTTTGATTTCCCAAACCACCTTGTTGATTTTGGAATTCCCATTTTGAGTGCTTTGTGTAAGGTCAATCGTACACACGATCACTAGTAATTTGGTTGTGCTATATGACTCTATCACCCAAACTCTCTCTCATATGTCATTACGTGTATATCACTGGAAAAAAGAACAACACTAGAAATACATACAATCCATCAAATTTCTGTCCTGTTTGTCCCTTTAAGTATAACTCCCTTTAAGTACCAAACTCCCTTCATCTCGATTCCCTCTCCTCTTTAACAGTTCATCTCACACAGATCAATGATACTGACCACATCTGATACCTCATAAATACCTAGGTATTTACCATTTTTGATTTTCCTGCTCAACAGCTACAATATCTGCAATATTGCCTGTTTCGTGGTCACATCCCATCTCCATCTGCTTCCTTGCTTTAAGAGGTCCCTGAATGGTTCTACTAACTTAGAATATTTTAACACAAATCGTCTAAAAAATTACAGATTCCTAAATACGTCTTCAGCTGTTTTACATTTTGTGGCACACTTGCATCGAGGATTTTGTTGATCCGACTTTCTTCTGGAGTTACCCCTGAACGTGACACACTATGACCCAGGAAAGTTACTTGTAACTTACAAAACGTAGATTTTGACAATTTCAGGGTGAACCCTGCTTTATCTAGTCTCTTAAAAACTGTGTCCAAGTGAACCAAATGCTCTTCAAAAGTACGCGAACTGATCACAAGATCATCAATATATATAGTTACATAATCTCCCGTGTTATCACCTAAAGCTATGTTCAGTGCTCTTATCAGCGCTGCTGAACTGCTCTTTAATCCATAGGGTACCCTGCAAAATTGGTACAGATTGTACTGATGACTAAATGCGGTAAAGGCTCTATCTTCAACTTTAAGAGGAACTTGCCAGAAACTGGAACTTAAATCAACACACGTAAAAAATTGTTTTCCCTCAAAAGTTTGCATTAACTCCTCTATAGACATAGATTTTAATTGGTCTGATGAAATGTGTGCATTAACTAAACGTGCGTCTAAACATATCCTGACTTTTCCATCTGCCTTTGGTACTGTAATAAGTGAATTTACATAGGGACTGTTAGAATACTCAATTATACCGTCCTGAAGCATCTGATTGATCTGCCTTTCTACGGCTTTCTGATAGACAAAAGGCACAGGATAGCGGTGACCGGTAAATACCGAATTGTCAACAACGTTCAATGAGTGGACATAACAATTGGCTCTACCAATTCGATCTTCAAATATCCTACTATTATTTGACAAAACATCGTAGAGAAGCATACACTTATCTTCCTCTACATCTCCAAGGAACGCAGCTTCACGTAACGAGTCATCTAGACTCTCGTTCGTAACCACACTGCCTACAAAAGTTACTACATCATTTCCTGATTTATTTTTCATCATTAGAAGAAGAATTTTGGCTAATTTCTGTACTTAAGAAAATGTTATCGTACAATGATGTCTCATTCAACGTTACCACCCATGCTTGTGAGTTAAATCCTTAACTTAAACTACTGAAATTACCCAAAATACCTGTGGTAATGGTCAGGAAAAAATCTGGAGATTATGTAGTAATAGATATTTAGGCCTACTCCTCTGCTGTCTATAACCCACCACCTTCCTCCTTTTTGATCACGACATTATATAGATGAATTCCAGTGAGTCGGCCATTATATGCCTGATTTAGGCACAAGTACAATATTGCCAACTTCACGCATGCAGTGGGCTACTACTTCATATCCGGTATCGTAAAATTAAAAAAGAGCCACCAAGTTAATCTGAAAGTGCGCCAAGTTCCAGTTTAAGTTTGACATGGATTGTGCGAGTTGCGAGATAACAATACTCAATTTCCTGTTCGCTAAAACTCAACTTTCAAAATTTTCATACTAAGGTAAATGCACCAATGGTCGTCATGTTAAGGGAGATTTAGACAAGAAATCATATACACCGTACACATTTTGGTAAATTTAATCAACAAAAGCACTGTACCTAACCTCAAACTCTACTCAAACACTAGGAAAGACCAAATATCAAAGATATTCGTTTTAGGAAAAATGACGTATTTTAAAAATAAGTGTGTTTTTGCGCCAGTGTTCGGCACGATATATTTGGATTTTTCCTATATTTGTCTCCCGTTTGCACCAATTGCCGTCACATTGTTAATTTTCCTCGTCTGCTGTTTATAATGCATTTCTGTCAATTGTTGCGTAATACACCGATTTATCGACTTGGAGGCTAACATTTACGAATAAAACAGTACCAGTAATTATGTTTTATGTGGAAATGGAAATGTGTACCAGAAGACTGGAAGAAAGGGCTAATAATACCAGTGTTTAAGAAGGGGGACAAGAAGGTGTGTGATAACTATAGAGGGATCACCCTCATATCACAGATAGTAAAAATACTGGAAAGGATATTAGAAAGAAGAATGAGAAGAAAGGTGGAAGGAGAGTTGCAAGAGGAACAGTATGGCTTCAGGAGTGGAAGATCCACAGTGGACCCAATCTTTAGCTTGAGGCAGGTGATGGAAAAGAACTGGGAATATGGAGAGGATTTGATCATGACTTTCATAGATCTAGAAAAGGCATATGATAGTGTCCCCAGAGAGAAGGTATGGGAAACCATGGTTAAGAAGAGACTGGGAAGAGAAATGTTGGAAATGGTGCAAGCAATGTACAACAACTGTGTTAGCAGGGTACTGACCCCAGTTGGAAAGACAGATTGGTTTACGAACAAGACTGGACTAAGACAGGGGAGTGTGCTGTCACCTCTCTTGTTCATAATGGTGATGGTTGAAATAGTAAAGGAAACAAAGGAAGCATATGAACATAAAGAAATGAAGTTACTGTTATTTGCAGATGATATTGTGGTCTGGGGAAGGAACACCGAAGAAGTGCAAAAACAAATAGATGCACTGAACGAAAATATTTAGAAGTATGGCCTGAAAATCGGTATAGAGAAAAGCAAGACCATGGTGATGACAAGAGGGGAAAGACAAGGAAAGGGCACTGTGAAAATTGGAAGTCAGAGTTTGGAAATTGTGGACACGTTCAAATACCTAGGAAGTGAATTGATGCAAACTGGTAGGTTGGACATGGAGATTGGCAGGAGGGTACAGCAGAGCAATGCATTCTATCAAAGTGTAAGAAAACTTGTTTGGGATAAGGAAGTACCAAGGAAAAGCAAGGAGGTAATGTATAAAGTGTATTATGTACCCATATTAACTTATGCAGCTGAGACTTGGACCCTGACAAGCAGGCAAGAGAGTAGAATCCAAGCCAGTGAAATGAAATTCCTAAGAAGTATGATAGGAAAGACAAGGAAAGACAGAGTGAGGAATGAAGATGTTAGGAAGGAAGTTGGGATGGGAAAACTAAATGAGAGAATTGAGAAGAATAAACTAAGGTGGTTTGGACATGTAAAGAGGATGGAGGAAAATAGAATACCAAGACAGATGCTGGAGGCGAAGTGCAAGGGTAAGAGACCAAGAGGAAGACCTAGAACAAGGTGGATGGATTCAGTGAAGAACGGCGTAAGAAAAAGAAATCTGGACTGGGACAAGATCGTGGAAGAAGAATGGTGGAAGGAAAGAGGAAAGTGGAGAAGTGCCATAAATACCCCGACCCGGCAGGAGCTGGATAAGGGGAAATGATGATGATGATGATGAATAAAAATGGAATATTAAAAAAAAAGACGGCAACGGGAAGTGGGATTGGTGGGTAGAAGACATACGAGCAGGAAAATATCGTAATTCTGCTCTAAACAAGTGAGACCACGGCATAACAGCCCGGAAAATGACCATTCGCCGAGGCCTAACACCGATTGTTGCCATAGAAACCCTCTGAATTCGCCACTCATGTACAATTTTCTTCCAGGCAGTCTTTAGTAGCTTAAAAACCCCTACATCCGTGGGTTGAAGTACGTGTGTGACATTAGGTAGTAAAGCGACCAAAACAATTCCATGATCCTCACAAAATTTACTAGTATGTATGGTCAAGTGTGAGAAGTGCCCGTCTATGAATAATGTCAGGGAGAGGAATCTCCTTCTCAACCAACCCAGGATGAAATATGTTACTGAGAAATTCGTAAAACACTTCCCCCCGTCATTCACCCGTTTGGCGATTTGCCAATGCCCCAGTGTGCTGGCATTGAGGCAATAATGATGTCTTGCGGCAGACGTTCATACTTGAACACTACAAGGGAAGGAGAAATATCGCCGTGGGCATTGCCTGTTAAAAGTACCGTCAAGCATTCTTTCTCATCCGAATTCACTTGCTGATATATTGTCTTGTAACCCCTGTTCGCCAGCACTTTGTTACCTTTCGGATTGAGAAATAAAACCGTCTCGTCAGCATTGAACAGTCGCCGAGGGTCTGACAAAATAGACTGGAAGTCGTTTTCCACTGAATAGCTGTAGACTTCTGAAACCCAGGTTTTATTTTGATGTTCTGTAATTGCAGCACGGCTTGCTGTCAAATTTTGAGGGGTTCGTAAAAGATAGACCTCGATTTCTTTTTATGAAAGATTCACGCCATTTCCTTCCTGGCGGCCATCTTTGGAAGGAAAGTCCCTCTTCAATTGTTGTGTAAGGCACTGGATGCTTTTGCAAATCGTCCTTTGTTACCAGGACCCAGCTTTTCGTTGTGAGATTACCCATTGAACTAGCATAGCCTCAGCTTCCTTTGTTAAAATGGAACTTAGCCCCATTTTCCTCTCTCTAGGAGATTTTCCTTTAATTTTGTCCGAGAGGGTGTTTCTCGGAACACCATTCCTCTCCACGGCCTTTTTAATACTCATGCCGTCCTCCACAACGGCCTTAATAGCAGCTTCCATTTGCTCAATATCATACTTCAGAACTGTGCGTTTCGACATATTGCCTGGGGCAGATGACCTCGTAGTTCCACCCCTTAAAACAACAATGACTATCTAACATATTGCCTGAAAGCAAAGATTTAGTCTTAGAATAATATATTATTTATCATCTCAATAAAAATTAAAAAAATCCTCTGTAGCACGCCTAGCCAAAAAAAACTAGGCCTACTGAGGTGCAGCCGTCAAGAAGAGAGACCTACGTAATAATAACAATACCCTGTAAATGTTTATTGGTTGCGAAACGTTAACACAAACATTAACATTATCTTCACTAGTGTTCGTCACGAATGTGCTCTAAAGTTCGCCAGCTATGACGACTACTGGACACGATGATCAAATGATAATTTAATTAATATAGGGTACTTTAGAGCTACATTATATGTATATTGCCGCTGTTAGTTAGGTCTTGCGAGGAGAAATGACTATGTGCCAGTTTTCGTCACAAATGGCGAGCATTGGTAAAGTGCATTTTTTTAAATCCAGTGTTCGTCACCGGCATTTCTAACAAAACTAGGCACGTGAGCACGAAATAAGAAATCACATATGTTACAGAAACAATTACCAACTATATCACGCACTTGTAACATTTTAAAATGTCGGAACATAACACGCAAGCACATAATTAACTCGCGCGCGTGCTTAGCACATGCGAGAAGCAAATGGCGCGACAAGACAGCTCAGCTCACAGGAGATGTTTGACGCAGGGAATCACCTATTACATCGCACACATGATTTCGCAAAGTTGCTCCTTATCGGCAAGGAAGGTATGACTCATGACTTCGTGAGTTGAGAAAGACCCGTTGACATGCTTATTTTTTGTACTTATATACGAGAGTGACGAAGACTGGATCAGTGACAAAAACTGGTACAGTTACCTTAAGTTAATGGTTTTTGCCTGGACCAATAATTGGTAGGTAGTGCGGCCCGCGGTTAGCTAATAACACCCCTGGTTTTGTCACGCATCCATAATCTTTATCCAGGCTAATGGTTTTGCTAATTATTGCTTTTTCACATAATAAGATTACGTGTGTCGTAAGTGGATATTGTATCTCACATATTGGCAACAATGAACTGTCGTTAGTGTGTGCGTCAGAATAACAGTTGAAGAACCTCATGGCCTCAGGTACATTGTTGCGGTCGTTGAATGAGCAAGAAATAAAAATATTTATTTACTTAATATAACAAATATTTCCCGTGCAGCAGTGACAATTGACAGTAATTTCAATTCCTAACGACTCCCAGAAAGGTATGTAAATCATACGAAGCGTTCCGTAAGAGTAGGGTGAGCCCGCCACATGTGCATTTGGAGATAATAAGTGTGGAAGGTTCGAGCTCATGAATTGGATAAGGGCGAGTCCACCCTGTTCACTTTCCGGTCTATAAGGGCAAGCCTGCCTGCATGGGGCACCCTTGCATTATGGATGGAAACTCTACATTGTCATCCCTCAACTTACTATGTACATTTAAAGTCCTTTGTTTGCACCTTTTACTCAACTTCTCTCCAGTTGTATTACCATTGAAGTATTTTATTGTTGATGCAAGCTTTACAGCTGCAGTTTAAACACGTCTACTTCAGGAAGCCATATTGAACTTTGGGCAATCGTAAGAATGTTGCCAACCTTTGAGCCTGATTCACCATAAATATCGAATTACTCTGGTAGTCTTTTGCCGCTCAACACTGCTCATACACAACAAAACTTAATATAATATCAAATTCATACTGAATTACTCTGCCTATCGTTCCAAATAACACATAAAAATTATATTCACGCGCACAATTTATCAAATGAAGAGTAAAGTTGGCAAAGCTCCCAATTAACGTGAAAATGAAAAAAAATATTCTTTGATTTTTACGAAAGAAATTCTGAAAAGTAATTCAGCCAGCTTATGGAAACATAGCAACATGTACACCAAAATCAAGCAGAAAATGTGGGAACTATTTCCTAACGCGTTAGCCTCTTCACTGAGCAGATCATCAAAGGGACCGGTTAGGTGACTTAGAGGTATACATCTCTCAATTGAAATTGTTCTACACTGAATCTAAACATTGTTTCCTAGGTCTACCTCTGCCTCTTTTGTCCTCTACAGCCGAAATAATTTCTAACTTAGCCTTTATCTCCTCATTACGAGTACCTCCCTGCCATTGCTCCCATCTATTTGTCTCAGCAATCATTTGTGCTACCCTCACATCAGTTACCTCTATCTTATGTATCATAGCTTGCCCCAGTGGGTGAGTGTTTAACATGTCGGTCTACTAACCCCAAGCTTGCAGGTTCCCTCCTGGCCATGGTAAGTGATTTTTGAAAGGTGGCAAAAATTATGACACACATGTCATACGATGTTGGCATGTCAAAGAACCCATGTGAATTCAGTAGGCCATGTTCATAATGGCAAAATTAATCTCTGGAGTTTCTTCCAACACAAAGTTCCTCCTTTCTCTACTAGTAAGCGCTATAGTGTTCAAGGAGCTTAGATATCTAACCTCCTTGACTTCCATAGTACTTCAAGAACAATGAAATTCGACATACAAGCTACCCTCTGGGTGTCAAATAACAAAGCTTGCACCCGAGGCCATACGATTATTATATTATTCATATGTATTATATCCTGAATCTACCCAACTCTCATTTCCATACAGCTAGGTCAGCCTACTGAGCGATGTTGGGGGAGTTTTGTCACTACACTATTTCCTTCATGCAGAATACTGTTCATTGAAACTACGAGTTCACTGCATTGACATTTCTGCACCTCGACTCGTTCTTTCCGCATATGATCATCCTGAGAGGATACACAGCCCAAGTACTTAAAACAGTCCACTTGCTCCAATTTAGTTCCTCCTCTCTGGCATTCTACTGGTATTTTCTATAGAGAGTTTTCATTACCAGTGCATGAGACAGGAACCTGACTTTTACCATTTCCCTTAGATGGTAAATGATAATATATGATTTTTCATACCTTTTCAGGGTTTCCAGGGGACAATACGTATTGATATTCCCATTCATTATGACCAATATACTGGAAATATGTGCTAAATTACATATTTATGTGTGTTTCTTTCTTAATGAATTTGAACTACGGCGGCCATGTTGGCTCATTCCAGCTGGGCGAGACATGACGTGAAATTGATGTCACAGCAGTGTGCCCAACATGTAAGATATAAAATACACCACCACTAGGAGAATCTGGAGGCGTGAGGCTGTAACAAAATTGTCAAAACTATTGATCTGGACGTGTTAGGCTGTAACCGCTGTCAAAAACCATTGGATTTGACAAAACGAAGGTTAGAATGGTCAGATGTCGGTGCGGCCATTGGCTGTGGGAAGCTAGCGGGCCACAGTTGACAAAAACCCATTGTTCTGGACGCGTTAGGCTGTAACCGCTGATCTAGACGTGTTAGGTTGTAACCATTAACAAAACCATTGACTGATCTGGGCGCGTTAGGTTGTAACCATTGGAATCGACAAAACGAAGGTTAGAATGGTCGGGTGGTAAGCTAGCAGGGCACGGTTGACAAAAAATCTTTGATCTGGACGCGTTAGGTTGTAACCATTGACAAAACCATTCATCAGGGTGCATTAGGCTGTAACCATTGTCAATAACCATTGGTTTGATTGGACGAAACGAAGGTTAGAATTGTCGGGTGTAGGTGCGGCCTATATCCGCGGGAGGCTAGCGGGGTACTGTTGACCCAAAAACCATTGGATTGAACGTGTTGAGATTAGCGTTCATTTGTTTTACAAAACCGCCTATATCAGTACCGTATGCGTGGGGTTGGCAATACTGTTCTAACGCCGAAAATGGCCGACACAGCTGCAATTTTTACTATATAAGTCGTGTTACAATTTGGGATGGCGGGTGGGTTCTAGAGAGCTGATTAGTGAATTACGTCATTCCCAGATCAATTCTGAATCTTTAGAAAAGGTATTTAATGTAAATTTCAGACGTTCTTTTTTTTTTTTCCCCTGGCTTCATGTCTCCTGCACTGTTACTGAGTTTTCTCCCTCTTCTGCAATCCATAGCAAACCGACTGAAAGTTGCAATATCATTTCTATATTCTTGCATTTCTTTCTTACCAACATGATCTTCGTTGTTGAAATGTTGATTAGTTAGTTATTGAGGTTTTAAGGGACGGAACAGTGAGGTCATCTGCCCCTGAAATGTTGATTTTTATACTACATTTCCTACACTTCTGTTCAAGTTCTAACATGTTAGCTTGTCAGCTTCCGACGGAGTCTTGTCCTTACAACCATCAGCATAGGCCAGACTGCTTACCGTACCTGGTTCCCACCGAACTGAATCCCACCCAGCCTGTTTATGCCCTTCAGCAAATGGTCCATGTATAAAATAAACAGTACCGTAGTAAACAATATTAAGAAAATAACTTATTTACTTAATTAAAATCGAATTGTAATTTTTTTTTAAATAATCATGGTTAACATCAGTTCCAGAATGAGTGTTGTGTTCTTATGGAACTGTATAGGGTGGTCAAGAATAAAAGGTGTGAGCATACTAATATTGTTGCTCTGGAAACTGATGATGGAAAGTTTTTAAGAACACACCTCGAAGTTAGAAAGGAAATGAGGAAGCATTTCGGCATGCTGCTGAATGGTGGTGTTGACAACAGTAATGTTACTGATGGCGGAGTTGAAAAAATTCATGAGGACCAACAACCTTTAACATGGCTGGAAGTAAACTAAAGGACATGCAGAATGGAAAGTCTCCAGGGTTTGACGAATTAACCTCAGGTATGTTAAAGGCCACTGGATCGCCTGGCCTACAATGGATTTTCAGAGTACTGTCAGTCATCTGGGAGGAGAATAGTATTCCAGATGACTGGACGAGAGGAATCATCATTCCACTGTTCAAAAAGGGAAACCGCAAGATGTGTGGAAACTACAGGGGCATTACTCTGCTATCGCATACTCAGAATTTGTTGGAAAAGATCTTAGAAAACAGATTGAGGAAGATAGTTGAACCCTTATTAGAAGAAGAACAGCATGGTTTCAGGAAAGGTCGAAGCACTGTGGATCTCATTTTTGATGTAAGGATTTTAGCTGAGAAATATTGGGTACGTGGAAAGGATCTTGTGTTGGTGTTTTTGGACATTGAAAAGTCCTACGATAGTGTTCCCCGTAATAAGATCTGGAAATGTCTTGAAGACTATAAAGTGATTACTACCTGGTTGACAAAATGAGGATGTTATATCGGAGTTGTTATAGTTGTGACCAAATAGGAAATGGTTGTTCTGAATGGTTTCAGACAAAAAGGGGAGTCCAGCAAGGAGTGCCTCGTCACCACTATTGTTTGTCACTGTTATGGACAGAATTTAAAAATCTATTAAGGAAACTACAAATGAATCACGAGCTTTGGTATTTGCAGATGGCGTGGTCTTGTGGGGAGAAACAGAAGTGGAAGTAGGCCTACAGGAGAGACTGACTGCTTGGAATAACAAATTTAAAGAATTTAGCCTGAAGATCAGCATGGCCAAGACTGTTGAAATGACCATTAGCAGAGAGAGGAAAAGTTCAAACATATTTGGAGGGAGCAAAACTAGAATCTGTTTCTCACTTCCAGTATCTTGGAAGTATAGTCTCCAAGGATAACACCCTAAATAGGACACAGAAAGCATCACATATCTATAACCAAGTTTGGCACTTACTTTGGGACAAAAATATACCCTTGGCAGCAATGGCAACGTTGTTTCACACCTACTTTGTTCCAATCCTTACTTATGGTATGGAAACATGTACATAGCTACGTAAGGATTACAGTAGAATTCAAGCCACAGAAATGAGATTTATTTGGACTATGAACCAAAGTACCAGGAGAGACAAGATCAGAAATGAGGTACTCAGAGCAACACCTGGCATCAGGGTCCCTGTTACCAACTTTTTGTGGAAACGCAGACTTCAGTGGTATGGCCATGTAATGAGGAAGGATAGCTCTAGAACAGCTAAGAAGTACTTCAACCTGGATGTCAGAGGGAAGAGACCAAGAGGAAGACCAAGGAGACAGTTCGATGAGAGGTGGAGAAGAATGGTTTTAACTGGGACGATGTCCAAGAACAAATGGTGTACCAAGATTGGGCAAGATGGAGAGCGCTTGTTTGCCACATCTGGGAAACTGGAGATGGAAAATGATGATGATGATGGAATGAGCTTATGGTAAATTCTTAAGTAGTATTTTGAGCTATGAACCTAATTACAGAAGCTATATTTTTGTTGTGATGGGTCCTTTCTTACTTGTAATTCCAAAGGGCTTGGTCCGTTAGACGGTGTTAGCCCCAATGTAAATCACAATAATTTACTATAGAAGTACTGTATATAAGCTTGCCGAGAGGAAGTAGCTGAACATTTTATTGCTGGGAGTGTTATTGCAAATTTCAGTAGAAATAACATGCTTGCAGCTGGCACACAGTTGCTGTGTGCAACAACCACTTGTTTTGACAAAAAGAGACAGTCAGTCTGAAAGACTGGACTTTATATAATTTTAAATACTACAAATGCTAGAAAGGCTGGAGGCTTTGAGCGAGCACGCAGTGAAAGGAGGGAGCTGGCTGGATGACGTCATGCTCGCCGTGTCGTTGCCGTCTTGTAACGCCAGAGCTCACCAGTGAACTCAGTACACATGCACCATGCGGTACTATGACGTCACACACCTCAGTGCATTCTCTGTACATTTCGTGACGTTGCCATAACGTAACAACAAAGTCGACTATATCATTTAAAATGATAAAATGTAAAGTCTCGTGGGAAAGCATCATAAATAGTCTTGTTTGAGATAGTGTGGACATAGCAGTGGTGTTAGTAAGGCTTTACATTCAAAATCAGGTCCTGGCTTATGCCCCAGACCCTCTCCCTAATAGCACAAACAGGAATTGTAGTATCCACAGTGGTCTAACCCAGTTGCAACCAATGGTTTTGTCCAGACAGTGGCCAGCCCAGTAGCGATCATTTACGTACGACTTACGAGTATAATCATGTGTCCCTGGTCACTGAAAGATACACCAACCAAGAATTGCATGTTAAGAATATTAATGGTGTTTACTTGTTGCTGATAATATGGAATTTTTCACAGGTTGCACCTCATCAAGAAGATGACCAAGAACAGAATTAGTTTGCGTGAGACTGACAAAATACTCAGAACTACACAAGATTTCATCCATGGTGACAACATATAGGATTGTAATTGCAGTATAAATTCCAGAACAAGAATAATATTCATGAACATTAAGGCTATACCATTTATGTACAGTTCATTACTTGTATGTTAAAACTGCCATTTATCCAAACTGTCCATACAGAACTAATCAGCTGTCTGCCTCATTCATTCATGTTGTGTAAGTCTGTTAAATATGGAAGGTCCAAAGTGCTGCTCATTACAATACATTCTCCATTTTAAACTGTCAACCTCAGTAATCAAGATAAGAATTATCTTGTCAATGTGAAACATATGATTTTATTTGTTAAGAATTGTACCTAGTATTTTCACAACTGCAATGATGACAAATGGAGGGTTTTAGGTTGTGTATCATACAATTAACCCTTTCACTGCCAACGTCTGATTGATCGGACGTTCGGAGTTCAGTCGAAAAACGTCAATGACCAATTGATCGGACGCTCTGGAAAAATATATTTTCCTAGTTACTTATTCGCTTTAATAGTCCATAATACTTTTTGGACTAATATTGGATTAAATAAGAATACAGGGTGATTCTTATTAACGTTTAAAACTCTCTATAGCGACGTACATGGCATTGAGACAAGTAATTTGATATAGGACACTTAGGGTCGCAAGTGTCCGGAAATACCTTAAAAGTGAACCACAACTTTGAAACATATTACGTCATCAGGTGACGGCTTAGCTCAAACGGTCAAGCCCGTGCTCCCTTAGGCGCACCAAAGCATGCGTTGAATATCATATCACTCTGGTTCCGTGTCTTAATGTCAACAAACAATCTGCTTCCACTTGAAATGAGAAGAGAGAGAACAAAGAAAGCTGATGTATAGGCTCCAGATTTGAACCTCGAATCCCACGCGTCCGAGTCGCACACGCAGACTCAGAACCAGAGTGATATGACATTCAACGTATGCTTTGGTGTGCGTAAGAGACCACGGGCCTGACCGCTCGAGCGTAGCTGTCACCTGATGATGTCATATGTTTAACAGTTGTGGTTCACTTTTAAGGCGGTCACGTTAAACTACAAGCTTCCTTCCTTTTGACTTTTAAGGTATTTCCGGACACTTGCGACCCTAAGTGTCCTATATCAAATTACTTGTCTCAATGCCATCTACGTCGCTATAGAGAGTTTTAAACGTTGATAAGAATCATCCTGTATATACAACAAGTTTTAAAGTAGGTCACTCTGATGTCCTTTCATCCGCTAATGTTTTGTAATAGTTGGCGGGACTCTGCTTGCTAGCTCATGAGGAGCTTCGCGCTTCTGCCACCACTTACCGCCAAGCCCTGCTGTCTTTCTCTCAGTTCTTTGTTTATCAGTGCCGTTTTCAGTGGGTTATTACTTTTCTTTGTGCGAATCATAAATACTAACAAGACGAACTCTTGTACAAAAGTTCAATGAAAATCACAATTGTATTTGTATATATATTTCATCTTCAACCCTAGTGATCAGGATCTGTTGATGACCCCGTGACAGTCGAAATGCGTAATACTAAATTTCCCCCTTACCTATCAGTGAATAATATTAATAGCATACATTTTTAAAGACTGTAATAATGGTGTGCATCCTTTGTGCCTCTTTAATCACAATTGCTAGGGCGTGTCCTAAACATGTGTAAATATTAGTAATTAATTTCTTTTCATCCAAAAAGTGAATTCTGGAGTGTTCAGTTTGTGTGAAGTAGTGAAATAGACATCAGTAAACATTTTTACTTTTATTGTAATATTTTTTTTCATATTTTGGGGCACTTTAATCAATAGAAATATTTGTATTTACAAATAATTGTATTTACAATTAAGTCTAACAATGGTATTTGGAGATTAGCGATTCAGCTTCAGCTTCTTCGGCACCCAAAATTTCTTCATTCTATCTGACCTGGCTGCCCTCTGCTCATCTGTGATAGTGTAGTTTTTCCTTTTATTGTAATGAATGAAATCCACAGCCTGCTTCCAGTCTCCGACCGGGTCAGGAATGGAATGAATGAAGCCCCCATCTAGCGGCGAGGATATGGACTGTGCCGGCTGCCGAGGCCTGACGCACTCCTCTGGGGCAATGATTAAATGAATGACAGATGAAATGAAATGATAGTGGAGAGTGTTGCTGGAATGAAATTTTGACAGGGAAAACCGGAGTACCCGGAGAAAAACCTGTCTGCCTCCGTTTTGTCCAGCACAGATCTCACATGGAGTGACCGGGATTTGAACCACGGATCCAGCGGTGAGAGGCCGGCGTGCTGCCGCCTAAGCCACGGAGGCTTCCCTTTTATTGTAATATTGTATTCAAAATAATAATACATTATTTTAACTGTAATATTGTATAGAAAGCTCTAATTTTGTATATGTGGTATTAAAACATCACCTCTCTAAAATAATGCAGTTTTCGACAGTAAGATTTTTTATTCTCAACGATTTTTTATCATGAAGTTATTTTCTTCTACTTTTGAATCATCACTCCATTTTATATAATTTATATAATAAGAGTACATTATGTTACATTAATAAAACGCCCAAAAACATCCAATTTACATAAATGGTACAGAAGTTATTACGTACAATTTACCGTAAGGTAAAAAGTGCCGATTAGGCCTTGGCAGTATAGGATATTGACACCGCGAATATGGCTGTCGGTCAAAGGGTTAAGCCTAATATGAATTAAAATGCCTGCCGCATGTAGGACATGTTATTTCTCTTCCTTCGATCTGAATAGCTTGTTCTACAGATCCTTACAATATAATCAGCACTTTGCAATATGACTGTCCACATAGGATTTGTATTGTGGGGGAGCAAGGCTCTAGTCTTGGTCAAGGCCACTGGTGTGTGTGAAGCAGTTTATCAGCTGACTGAAGCGATTTTATCACTGTTGCAGGCTCTCTTTCGCAGGAGTCAGCCAATGGCAAATGCTTAGGTTCGTAGCACTAGTCAAGGAAGACCCTGTATTTGTACAAAGCACGGCCTAATAGCTGAAAGCCTCTATCTACTGTACCATGATTATTATTTCATAAATTTAAGTTGAAAATGTTAGACTTGCTTGGGAATCAAAGCCCAAGTTTTCCTTGTTGAAGGTTATCAGTTCTTTTATTTTAGTGTATGCCACCACGCTATTAGAAATTTAACATTGTATGTAGTTTCTTTTTTGATGTAGCTGATGAAATGAGAGTTGATTGCAATTATATTTTATTTTTTATGAAAAGTAATAAGAGCTTGGTCTGTGCCCCAACTTGATTTATGTCCTTTAACTCCTTATGGGGAGCATAGGGCTGCAACAAAGGAGCGCTAGGGCTTTGATCTCTCCCCTGTTGAACTTCCTCTCCTACTGTCCAATGCCATGTCATCCTGTGTCTGCCTATTCTCCGTTTTCCTTGCGGGTTCCAATCGCGTGCCTCCTTTGCAATGTGGCCTTCCGCCCTCCTCGGTGTGTGACCCATCCATCTCCATTTCCTTGATTGGTTCTTTCCTGTAGCTTAGTGTTGGTAATGATGTTTGGACACCATATCCCCAGGATATTCCTCAAGCATCGGTTAACTCGCAAACACTCGCGTTGGGGTAGAATTCACCCCAGGCTGTTTCATTTCCGTATGAAATATACAGATAATTTTTCAGCTCTTTCTCCGTCCTTGTTCCTTTCCGACCAGGTCTTCTTCGCGCGTTCACTCGAGGTCAACCATTTCCTCTGTAACAGTCAGTGTGATCATAAATTACTGACGGGTGGAATCTAACCCTCGCCTGTGTTTGTGTACCGATACGTAAAATAAATCACATCAAGATGAATTGCAAGCAACAAGGACATTTCTTTCATGTGTTTATCTTTGTAAATATTTGGTGCAATTGATACGTGAGTTGCTTTCAGTGCAACTGAAAACTCGCGTATCAATTGCACATGTATGAGGCTCTCATACTGTCATCTGTACGACTGTGAAACTGGGACTCACCGTCAAAAACCGTGGTGTAATATAGTTTTGTGGATATCTGCTTTTATTTCGGTGGCATTTCCACAAATTTTCAGAAAAATCCATGCATCAGATTAGGTAAAAAGATCTTTTCATCTCCAGACAAGCCCCTTAAGTTAGGATCCATCCTGCCGTTTGACTGGATAAGTGGTAAACCATGGAAAACCACTTCTAGGACAGCTAAGGTTGAAATCGAACCGACCTCTTCTCAGTTCTGCTTCGTGAGGCTGAGTGTAGCCTACACCGTTCCAATCTTCACACCAGAATTAAATTTCTTGGCAGAGCCCGGAATTAAAACTGGACCTCCGAGGTTATGGCTAGGAGTGCTAGTCATGGCACAGTGATGTCAATAATAAAGGGTAGATATACAGTGCATTGTATTTTCTTCAACCGTATTTACCTGCTGATCTGTGTTGATCTAAAGAACACTTGTACAAGAGCAGAATTACCCTGCAAGTATTCACATTCTAAATAATTATTTTTTTTCTTTTAATAAAACACATATGTTTCATACAAAAATATCACCGATAATCACGTATCGATTAGAAATATATGGGAATTTCACCAAAAGAAACCTTGAAAATGTGAAAGCAATTTACATGAAAAATCTACTACTGTATGTTTGCCCAAATCTACCCCGTCAAGACTATATTATGAGTTAACAAGAGAACTTTTCTACGTAGAAGAACTCCAATATCACCTGATCTTACTATCTACAACTGCAAACAGAGCTTCACAACAAAAAGGAGAAATACAGTATGGGAAAATTTCTATACCACGGAGGCTATGATTAACTTGGTTTGGAAAAAGGCAGATTTATGATCTCCGATAGTAACTAGATTGGCAACACTGTTTTCAACACCGAGTGTGTACCAATAAAATGTTCCACTTGCCAATCACAAAATGTATAATTTGTCTATTGTGCAAGAAGACTTGTGACAGGTATCATGTTATGACTTGTACTAAGAGACAGATGGGACTGACAAAATTCTGTTTAACCTAATCTTGTATTAGTGGCTATTAGCTGCAATAAATTCTTATTATAAAATACATCAATATTATTGTTGAATCTTATAATGTTGGTATGTGGTGTCTTCTTGAATGTATCCAAGGTACAGTTCACTCCACGGTTTTTGGCCAGTGAGCCCCAATAGCGCAGTCGTTCAGAGGACAGGTGGCAAACCTCAGACATGTGCAAACAGTACACAAGTTGCTTTCTACGCAACTGAAAACTCGTGCATCAATTGCGCTTGCTTGAGGCTTGCAGACTGTTCTTTGTACGACTGTGAAACTGGGACTGGCCGGCCAAAAACCGTGACGTAAACTGTATGCTTGTTTCTTTTTTTGGAGTTTGCAGAGTTGCTGTTCCATTAGAAACTTGTTTTTCAATGATTGACTATTTAAGTGTTTAATATCAAGATTTTTGTGTACGGTATCATACTTCAAGACTTTGAAGGCAGACTTCACCATACTTCAGATTAGTGGGTTGTTTTACGTCACATATAAAGTGCAGTTTGCAGGGAAGAAGAATACCTCTAAATTTTGCAGAACTGGCAGTTTGTGAGCTGTGCAAGAAGTGCTATGTTCCTTTTCATTTCCATATCCAGTTTCAGAAGCCATTGAGAGAACATTGTCCCAGACAACCACACATTATTTGCTGTGTAGTCAGCTAAAATAAAAAAGGAAGGACATGAATAACAGACACACGAGAATGTTGACTCTATTGTTTACGAAAAATATGAATTTAAATATACTTGCCTGGCAAGCATTCAGACTTATAATATATAGACTTTTTTTCTATAACCAGTGGTTGGAGCTTGTCTGTTCCTGGCAGATTTACACTAAGAAAAAGAGTCAAAAGTTGTTTTTAAATTTCCCCTCCACTGCTCTTCTTCTCCTTTAAATGTTAGACTTTCCAAAATGAATCTGGTTAAATATCCCTCTTCGTGCCAGTAGTGTCAGTTTTGTGAGTTGCAGTCTGAGCAGTCAGTCATCACTTGCCCTGAGTGTTCTTGGATCATGTAGTCTAATTTGTTAATTGATGTGATATTTTATTGATATTTTTAACCGGGCCATAGGTATATTCATAAGGATAGGATTGCCAATGTTATTACTGTTTATAAGATTTTATTTATCATAGTGATATTGTACTAGGGATGAAAATGAAGTAGTGACAACATGTGCATTAAATAAATACAGTATATTGAGCTCACATGCAAATGCCCATTACATCCCTCAGTTGAATCACTAATTAAGTGGTGGATATTTTGCCAAATGTATGGGAGCCGTTCATGCTATCAGCAAGGTGGTCCAGTAATGGGGCACCATGCTGCATGAAGCACAGATGTAGTCTCTTTTGAAGGGTTCTATTAGCTGAGAAAATGTTGCAGTGAGTGATGCCGCCAGGTAAACTTAAAACATCTATTCCAGCTCAGTTTGATAGTAATTAAGCTGTTTAAATGTGACGACTTTTACTGGCTCGTCTAAAATCCCCTTTCAAGGTGAAGTTCCAACAACCCTAGGTCTAACCTACATCAGTTAACAGGACATTAAACTTTCATCATTAATCAACCAAGAAAATGAATCAAATTCACTTAGCACTCATGTCAGCTGAGTGTGAAGGATATTCTAAAACGGGAACAAGCAATGCACTTGAGATCACATGACAAGCAGTGTCAACCAAGCATGTCGCGTCTATCTCACAGGCAAGTAGCACAGTATGTTTCCATGAAATTTTGCACACCATGGCTATCGGCTGTTCTAAAGCTTCTGTGCTATATGGTAGATGGCTGAATGGCAGCATTCATTGTCGTGCAAAATGGAAGGTGGAAATGTGAATGCAGATGGTGCTCGAGAAACTGGCTGTGGTACATGGGTACTGCAGTACTAATGATAACATCACTATCAACATAACAATCACTCCCACTCCTTTTGGGATGCTATGCATGCATGTTAATTTTTCTAGTCAATTTGGAACCCATGTTGTGGAATGGCAACAGGAATCTGTAGTCCTGTTGCTCTTGTTCCCATCTATACTATCACAATACTGTATGCTCTCCTGTAGGCTATATTTATATATTGGAAATATAAATCAATCATATGACTTCAGATCAGGAGAGTACGATACAAAGAGTTTTCGGAGCGCAACAACTATTTGGTTATGAGAAATTCTTGATAAACAGTACAATGTAAGGAAGCAAATTATCATGATGCGTAAGCCATGAGTTAATGGCAAGCAGTTTGTCTGATTGGTAGAAACTTGTGATGTCTGCTTCTGAGAGAAAAGTGACAGCATTAATTTTTATTTTGTCTGGCAAACATTTTGACATAGAGAATTGGCAATTGGCCAGTTGAACACATCTTGTCTACAAGTGATACCCATAATCAAAATATACAATACCAATACAATCTTTCCAAAAAGTACTGACAAGGCTTTGGATAATTTGTTTTTTTAATCATCAAAGAGTTTTCTTCTCATGTTATGGTCTTAAGTTAAAAATAGTCTATAAAGTTGGTGGCTAGCATCTACAATTTCATAAATTTTGTAGATATTACGCTCATTTTGAACAGTGCATCAGAATTTCTTCATTTCTTGTGTTGAATGTGGGAAGAATGTAAGCTATGGCCAGAGCTAAGGGTTTCATGAAGTTGATTTTTGTTTTTACTGGCAAACTAGAATCTTGTGAGAGGTTCAGGGTCTTGCAACACATGTGTAACAATTTTGTAAATGTGATATTCCCTGATGTAGCTATGGCCTTGGTATGTGGAGAAACTGTCTGTTAAAAGTATGAAATTCCTGTAAATATGTACATATCTTTTTATATCGGTAGCCTAATGCTTTTGTGAATATTAATGAATGTATGTTTACTCTCCCTGAGATGTTATAGCATGCATATGTGTTTTTTTAAAATGCCTAGTAATAACCTTTGTTTCTAAAGCATGTTTATTTAATAATAATGATGTTTACAAGTACATGTTTCGGCATGTTGATGATGCCTACTTCAGCGTAAAATAATCAAGAAAATTAAATATTAAGACTCCGTTAGTAATATTTATTTTCTTGATTATTTTAAGTTTAAGAATGCTTCAGACATGGTAACTTGTAATTCTTTTTTTTTTTTTCTTCCGCTATAATTTTACCCTCCAGGATCAGCTTTTCCCACAGACTAAGCGAGGGATCCCACCTTTACCGCCATTGAGGGCAGTGTCCTGGAGCTTGAGACTATGGGTCGGGGATACAACTGGGGTGGGTGACCTGCATGACGCCCCGGCGGCCTCACCTGCAAAGCGAATAATGGCCTGATGAAGGGATAGGAAGAGTGGGAGAGTTCGTCAAGGAAGTGGGAAGGAGGGGGCCGTGGCCTTACGGTAGGTAACATCCCGGCATTTGCCCGAAGACGAAGTGGGAAAATACGGAAAACCACTTCGAGGATGGCTGAGGTGGGAATCGAACCCCCTCGACTCATTTGGGCTACCCGAGGCTGAGTAGACCCCGTTCCAGTCCTCATACCACTTTTCAAATTTCGTGGCAGTCGGGAATCGAACCCAGGACCTCCGGGGCGGCAGCTAATCATGCTGACCACTACGCTACAGAGGCGACTTGTACATTTGATTACCATAAACATGTTTTAGAAACAAGAGTTATTGACTGGCCATTTAGAAAACTACATTATACATAAAACAGTGAGAGCCCTCCCTATAGAGTGGAGCCTCGGATGCACCGCGTGATGGCCGGAGCACTCTGGCTAGCCACCTATTGAGCAAGACACTGGAGCTAGCAGCTGCTTAGCACTCAACACATTTACACTTTATATTGTATTTAATAATCATCATTACTTACATGAGTAGTTGCTGGAAGTGCTGTCCTTGATTTTCTAAACCAACGTAGGAAGTTTTGATACACTCGTACTTCATCTTGCTGATATTTCATATCAGTGCAGTTATTTTGTTCTCGAGAGCCTCCAGAGTTCGCAGATTGTGTCTGTATAAATTTTGTTTGAGATTCCCTACAAGTAAAAATTGCACGGCACTGAAACTTATGAACACATTTATTGCAAGAATTCTTCTTGAGAAGATAAGTTTCCACTATGAAAATTCAATGTTTTGTTCCATACCTTGCCATGTTCACAGGACACGAAATAGCCTACAGTACTTCACTAACTATCTCAACTAAGGTATATTGCCAGCTCCGTATGTAATAATTGCAATGCAAGCATTCGGGGCTTTCCGACGTGCTGTTGTGTAGCGCTAGATGTTAGTCAACTGGTGCTGACTCAACGCGATTCGCCCATCCCACGGCGCAGGCGAAGCTCCGTTCTATAGGGAAGGCTCTCAATGTAGAGGTTAATATGGATAATGCCTAATAAATATAAACTATAATGGTAGTGTTTTTGCCTACTATGTTACAGCATAAAAGATAGTAGGCTACTTTGTGGTGGTGTGTGTGATCAATATCGATTAATATAATAAATACATTTTTCAGTTAAGTGTGATTTTTGAATATACGGTAATTTACCCTCGTTGTTGCCATCCCAATCTCTAGAGATATTTTTTATCTCTACTTAGTATAAAACAAAGTCTCCGATTCTTGGATGTTACGGGTAATCTCGAGAACCACTGGATGGATTTTGATGCGGTTTTCACCATTCTGTAAAGGATATCTTGAAGGTTTCTGTAGAGAATAATGTATTTATGATCAAAGGAAGCCAAGCAGTAACGATTTCAATGAAAAAGTCGAAAGAAAACCTGGCGTCCGTGCGCTTTGTAAGCTTACGCTGGGCAAACCGTTAAATATATATATATATATACTATGAGTGTAAGAATTGTTCAGCATGAAAAGTTCTACACAAAAGTCCGTGAGAGCATATCTCTATCTTCAATACATCGTCCACTGTAAGTGATTTTAGATAGGACAGATTTGTGTTTCATGCACCTCGCCATTCTTAAATTACTTGTGACAAGAATTCGTTGCCCATGCATCTCCATGATAATATAATTAATAGTCCAGTCAGTGATTTTAACCCATCATGTCGAGACGTAAAACGAATATAGGTCGTAGTTCATTGACATCGAAAGAAAAGCGCTTATCATTTAATGCATTCATAACTATTCCTGGGCGAAGCCGGGGTGGGTTGCTAGTTTATATATATTTTTTAAATTAATACAGCCAATGGCCATTTCTTTTCAGGACAGGTCAGGAGAGGATTTTGGAAGGAAATAGGCTGTGTACCTATTGAAAGGAACCGTCATGGCATTTGCCTGGGGGTGAAAATGGAAAACCATTTTCAGGACGGCCGAGTTGGGATTCGAACCCACGCTCTCCCGATGCCAGCAAGGAACTAGGTAGCTCTTTTGGGATATAACCCCACTAATGTCCACAGCCCTTCTTGAAATAGTAAATAGCATGGGCATCATTAGGAGTCAACTGTGTGTTTGACAATGAGTGTATAAAAGCCATTAGTTTGGAATGTCATATTTTCTCTTGTAACTTTCGATGTTCCTATTTAGGGGAGTTTTTAAAAGTACTTTTCAAACATTTGCTCATTAGTGAGCTTATCAATATGAAGTTGGATATCCATTATACCTGACATGGCCAGGAGTTTTTTGTTTGATTGATGCATCTCATATCCAACTTCTTCAAATTCATAAGAATAAAAAGATATCAATCATATATTTGTATAAATTTCATACATATTGGTTAAGTTTATCAATAATCAATTATAAACATTGTAACCCCTCGGCTCTCTTTACCAGTGGTCAGACTGCTTGGGGTATTTCAGGGATTAGAGAAGGATGATAGGAAGGAACATGAGCCTAGTGGGCAAAGGATATCGTATCCATTACCTGAAAGTAACAGAATCAAAAGTAAAAGTTAAGCAGGTGAAAACAAACACTAGTTGATATTGGACAAGTCTACTTGGAGCTATGAGAAGGATGGAAGAGGTTGTCATTCATGAGCATGAAAAAGAAACCTGCCTCGTTTTGTGATACATTTGTAGCCCCTCGCCTGGTCTGAAACTATTCTGTCTCCAATAATTGGCCATTCCACATCATCCTTTCCTCCCCTCCACATTCCATCGGCATTTATTATTCTTATCAAGGCTGTTTGGTTAATGAAATCATGTATAGGAGCATAACCTATTTTACTGCAGAGGGCTGTGCTAGGAGTCCTTGCGAGTTCACCATCAGATTGGCTTAATAGATCCACAGGAACAGAAATTGTTGGGGCTATGTGTTAAAGGTTTTCAAATTCAAATCACACCAATGACAAGTTATACAATTGAAGAAGCCCAACAAAGGTAATCCCGTAAATAGTGTACAGAGCATATGACTCACACACTGTGTGTTACCATGTACAGAAGTGTTCGGATACTGGTGGAGGACATTTCCTGCATTTATTATGAAGATTACCTGTAGAACAGGTGAAGCCTCCGTAGCTTAGGCAGCAGCACGCCGGCCTCTCACCGCTGGGTCCGTGGTTCAAATCCCGGTCACTCCATGTGAGATTTGTGCTGGACAAAACGGAGGCAGGCAGGTTTTTCTCCGGGTACTCCGGTTTTCCCTGTCAACAATTTCATTCCAGCAACACTCTCCACTATCATTTCATTTCATCTGATGTTCATTTAATCATTGCCCCAGGGGAGTGCGACAGGCTTCGGCAGCCGGCACTGTTCATATCCTCGCCGCTATATGGGGGCATCATTCATTCCATTCCCTGACCAGATCGGTCGACTGAAGCAGGCTGTGGATTTTCATTCATTTCACCTGTAGAACAGGTACTTGATTTCATTCATTTGTCATCATCAATTTCTGTTTTCCAGCCTATGTCAGGTCATAGCAAATATGACACCATTCCACTTTACTCCGTCCACCATTCTTCCTCAACCAATGAACTCCACTCCAGGTTTCATTCTCTCACACTGTCCTTCACCAAATCCATCCGCTGTACTCTAGATCTTCCTCGTCATCACTTTTCATTCATCTGTCTCTCTACTTGTTTCGGCATTCTTTCATGATACATATTCACATGTCCGTAACATCTCAATCTGTTCTGCTCCAGCTTATCATTCTGCTTCTGTACATTCACTTCCTTTCGAATATCTTCATTTCTCACTCTACCTTTCCTAGTCTTCTGTACCATACTCCTCAGTAATTTCGTTTCGGCTGGCTGTATTCTACTTTCACTTCTCCTCGTCATCAGCCAAGTTTCTGCTCCATACATCATTATTGGTAAGTAATAGGTCTTGTACATCACTTCTTCAGCCTTCAGTGGCATGTCCTTGTCCAAAATTAAACTCCAAACCTGATGATAGAAAACACTCCCACTTTGTATTCTCTTGTTGATCTCCATATCCAATTTTTCATTTTCATCAATTCACCACCTAAATATTTGAAGTGCTCTACTACTTCCAGATCTACATCTCCAATTTTAACAATCCCTTTTCCTTCTTTCTTTCCTCTTGTCATTACCATTGTTTTACCTTTTTTTACACTGAATTTCATTTCCCGTTTCACAATATTTTCCTTAAGTATATCCAGCTGTTCTTGGATCACTTTCTCATTCTCATTGAATAACCTAGATGTTAGGCCCCTTAAAACAAGGATTATTATCATCATGATCGTCTTTCCTCTTGTTATTACCATTGTCTGACACTTCTCTACACTGATTTTCATTAAAACCTATGGCACTACAGCCCATGAGGGCCTAGGCCTACCAAGCGACCGCTGCCCAGCCATTTGGCCTGCAGATATTGGGGTGACGCATGGTCGGTGCGTCGGGTCCCCTTGGCCATTAATTTTGGTTTTCGTGACCGGGGCGCTGCCTCACTGTCAGACAGCTACTCAATTGTCTTCACGAGGCTGGGTGCACCCCGTTCCAGCCCCCACGTCAGTTTCTAAAATCCCTGACGGAGCCAGGAATCATCATGGGGTAGAATTTTCTTAAGACTGTGGGTAATGGTCTCTGTATTCTCATTGACACAGAAACTGAGCCGCTTCTACAGCAGTGATGTACAGCTAAGTGCGTCCGGAGGAGTAGGGGGAGCTTGGGAGTCAATCAGCCATGAAGGTAGGTGGACGTCAGGGCCGTCGCGCAACTGCTTGAGATAGTAATGGAATATTTCAGCCATTAAAAATACTACATCAACAGACATATTATTAGATTGTTTGTGGTTGTTATTTTAAGGGGCATAAGATCTAGGTCATCTACCCAGAAACATTATTGGAGATATGATGATAACATTATATGGGAATGACCTCAAAACTATTGGCAACAGTTGCTTGAGTATAGTTGCATGGATATTGTTGATGAGAGATACGGTAAAAGCGTGCGGAGTTAAAATGAACCCTATTTCAAACAGAGTAGAATAAATAATTTTGGAACTTGCAAAGTTGTTAATCATAAATGCACCATTCTATCAGTAAAACCACTGTAACGTGGTGAGAAGAGTATTTGGTTTATCAGTTCTCTGTAAACAAATGGCATTAATATACTTTTACATCCAAGTTATTTCTCTGTTAAACCTGAAGACCTGGTTGCCTGTTAGAATGTCATCAAACTCAAATAACTTTGTGAATGACTATGATAATTATTACAATCATCATCAATAAAGCAACATACAGCTCCAACACGATTACATATTTTACTGCAAAAGATTCACCGAATCTATAAATCAGAATCACGAATCAAAATAATCATTAAACTGTTCTTGGTTTTACAACCCTTTTAACTAATTCTGCTTTAGAAACGTTGGGTTGCCAGGATTTTGATCTGTAGGAGATCTTAAAACGCGCCAGTTAATTTTCTGACATGGCTCCCTCGAATTTAAGCACCCTCAAATGCCACCTGACTATCGGGATTCGATCCCACTGTCTTGGACACAGAGGGCAAGGTAGAGAATTGATGTTCATATGTTCATACATTGCATTTCAACTTCTTGAACACTAGAAAGACCTGCCATTGTGCGGATTACATTGAATCATCACCTTAATTTAAATCACTGGCAATTAATTTCCAAACCATCTTAGTTGTAGCCAATATCGCTGCCTTCTGAACTAATTTATACAAAACTCAGCAATTCTTCTAGGTTTGTGCCGTTTCTTGTGTGGGGTTTCACCTAGGACACCAAGCTGGCTCATCGGTGGGTTCTTGATGTCCCCGGCCGGAACCCCACAGGAGTAACGAACTGTGCGCTACCTCCCGTTATATAGAGTGCAACTGCACTACTTAACTGCGAGAACTGAAAGCTCAGGCAGCCTTAACCTCCCTATGAAGGCTTCCAAAAAGATGGTAGGGGAGACCGGGGTATTGGCGAACATTGGGGTAACAGCGAACAGGGTGTTTCGTGAGCAACGGCTGGCATAATGGGGTCTTAAATTGGTGCTGCTGTCTAGCGCAAGTCCCTCTAACTCCACAGCAACCGCACACTCCAGTTGGCAGCAAGACGCCATTGTGAGAGGGTGAAACGTGTTTTTTATGAAACTGCTAGTAACGTTGTGCAGCTATTTAGCACAAAAATAAGTACACACACTGTTACTTCTTCTTCTTCATATGAATAGTACATGTATTATTTGCATTCAGTTAGTTCATATCTCAATCCTGTAGAACACTTTTTAACTGTTTACTTAAGAAGTTAACAAAATATTATCATGGCGTCTTGTTCGGCATTACCCCAAATATTTTCCGATTGATAACAATCATCTTCTGTCATTCATTTAATCATTGCCCCAGAGGAGTGCGTCAGGCCTCGGCAGCCGGCACAGTCCATATCCTCGCCGCTAGATGGGGGCTTCATTCATTCCATTCCTGACCCGGTCGGAGACTGGAAGCAGGCTGTGGATTTTCATTTTCATTTTCAATTAAAGACAGTATGCCTTGTTCTAAATATATCACACATATATTTATTTAATTATTTCATTTATTAGGCCCTAACTCGTCCTAACAATTTTCAAGAGATTCTTCATCAAAGCAGCAAACATCGAGGAAAGAGTATCCGGCTGCAGGTCGACAGATGCAAGTAGGCCCTGACTGTTATCGGGGTTTTAGTAAGTTACATTATTGGTACACGAGCATGGTTCAATTCCTCTTGGGGTTTTCCTTTAGCATGTTACAATATTGGTAGAAGAGCGTGGTTAATTCCTTTTTAAGGAGGATATTATTACATCCCGAACTGATTCTGGTGAGGTATGTTGTGTTTGTGTAGAAATTGGACGTGACAATGGGCTATGGTGTAAATGTTCAAAAGCATTGTACAGAAATTGAACTCGCAAAGAAAAAGAAACATGGAAAAAGAAAGCTGAACGGTGTTTATGTGATTGTTGCATTTAAAAGGCGCCAATAATAGTTAAACCTAAAACATTCTGTTCACAATATTGTAAGTTATGCTGTAATAGCTTAAATTAATTTAAATATAATTTTCCATAGTTTGAACTTTTTTTAAATGTTATTTGAGGGAATGCCGAACATCATGTTCACTATTACCCCTGGTTGGGGTAATGTTGAACATTGGCATAATTTTTTTAGAACTGATTTGTAAGATACTTCTATCCATGTTTGAAGGTTGTTATTGCGAGTGTTTACTGGGTAAATACGATTGATTTTCGAAATTTACTTTGTTCTTTCATGAGTCAATAATTGTTGTAAAATCTAGCTTCAAAGCTTAGGTGTTCGGCAATACCCCGCTCTCCCTTATATTGGCATTCACGGCCGGTGAATTAAAACTCGGCAATTCTTCTAGGTTTGTGCCATGTCTTGTGTTTTATTGTCCGATTTATAGCAATGGGTCTCCCTGGAAATTTCACTCGAAACTTTTTTCTTGTTCTAACGCACGATTTCCTACACTTTATGTACGTATTGTGCAGATATACATGTTCAAGTAACGAATATTTCACATAAGGCATCACAACACTATACATAATCATAATAAAACAACTGGCTAAGAGATTCAAACGTACAGGTTGAGTACACGATAAAAATAGACATAAAGGTCGTTTTTCCTTAGTGAAGCTAAATTAACCGGAATAACCGGAAACTTCATAAGTAGATGACCATTATGTTTGGCAGCAGATGGGGAACATTTTCATTATCTACTGTAAGCATGGTGAGTAAAAATGCATTATACTGATTGTAAGCACCAACTCTGCTGTACATATGCGGCAGCCGGCAACTGAGCCGTCACTGGCGGAGTGCGTGAGCTAGCAAATATAAAGATACTATATTGTAATTCGAACTCCCTTGATCTGCCATTGTCTCCTGATAGGCTCCACCAGCTTCAAATATATGAACACGTTTTCAGCATGTGTAGCCTGCAGATTGTGTGTATTTGGAATGGCAACATCAATCAGCGTGACTTCTTTCAATCTTTTGAAGATCACTATGTCAGACTTATTATGAATCACTGTCGTTTCAGTGAGCACAGTCCGTTCCCAATACAGTCTGAAATGTTCATTTTCATCCATGTTCTCTGGAACTTACTGGTGTATGCAACCTTGTTCTGTTTCAAAAGCTGGAGTTTCCCAGCTAGGTCTGGGTGCAGGATATTTGATACAGCATCGTGCCTGTGCTTATATTCAGTTCCTGACCACTGCGTGAATCCAGAGCAGTTGTATACTTGCAGAGACTTGGCATCCATCTGTCCCTATGGTTTGAATATGCCTGACCATCAAATCAATTACAAGTTGCTCTTTGCAACCTTTTTACAAGGCGGCTTTGGTGGCGTAGTCGGTAGAATGCCCAAGATCGCAGGTTCAAACCCGGCCGAAGTCGTTGGATTTTTTAAGAGTGTTAAAAATCCCTCAGTATGCCTTCCTTTGGAGAGGAAGTAAAGACGGTGGGCCCATGTCATAGATTTATGGCATGATAAAGAACCTTCCACTAAATAAACTTGTGTGAAGAAACATTTGTAGGTTAGGTTTGATTAATGCTCTGAAGTTCCAACGTTCGTCACCAGGCGCTGGTTGTGATGGCATCTAGTAGTAGCCAAGTTCACAGCTAGGTGTCGTGGATGGTAGCATTTGGTAGCGAAAGTAGGAGCTAATTGAAATTTTCGTCTGCAGTCCTTAGCCTACTTGAATTAAAAACAGATAACATACACTAATACAGTCATCACAATTAACACCTGTTATCAGACAGATTCTACACACACCCAAAGTGCACGGGGTTACTTTACCCCGCTGTTGCTGCCCCTAAACTAAGGAACCAACCTTTGTACAGCTATTATGCTGTTTTGCTCACAATATGCATCCATATGATGAGTAAGGCATTAGGTAATAATTTTTGCATTGTTGGAAGGCAAGCAATTAGACGATATTTTGTAAGATCATGCTTATTCTGTGGATCTTTCGACAACAGATTTGTTATGCCTTGTGGAAGAAAATCAGGCATCATTTCAGGATGAGCAATTACATAATTGATCAGCTCAGTCAGTTGTTCATGCAAGCACCCGAGCTTCTTAAATCATTACCTCGGTGATTTCTTGACACAAAAATTCTTACTGTACTGATGAGCAACCTGCTCTTCTTCTCTTAGCCAAATAGATTCTGAATTACAATTTTCTGTTGTAGATAACTGGCCCTCCAAAAATCCTTAATTTGTTGCCGAGTTGGGCATGTGTAATCTTCCAGGCTTTCAGGTTTACGCATTGTTCAAGAGAAAGTCCTCTCCACATTGTTGAATAAGGCATTGTCTCTCTTTCGTTTTCAACTCATCTCATATTTAGCAAGTCGAGCAGACAGCACTGACAATTTCTGATTTAGAGTGTCGAGACATTGCTCAATAGTGTTGGTTTATCATATTTTAGCGTGGACCCTGCTACGATGAATAATTTTCTATGCCAGCCTTATCAACTTCCTACTGCGAGCTCTATTGACATATTCAGTTAAGCATGTGATTTCCTGTCTCAGCTTTTCTCCCACTTGGGCATCACATTTGAAGGACGACTTCTTCGGGGTTGTTCTTCTTCAATATCCATAGCCCCACGCTGTGCCACAGTAAATTACTGTGTGAAGAGTTTGCTGGTCATTTGCTTTATGAACAAGCACAGGCAAGACCTCACAATATTCATAAGATCCACAAGTTGTACTAACTTCTTAGATGAATTAACCCTGGGATGGTTTGGCCTGTGTGATTCACCAAACTCTATGATATCAGCTGTCCTTACAGTTTTTAAATCAGCTCTTTTCCTGCCTAGTGCTTGTGTTTGAATGGAAATCCCTTACAGTACTTCATGTCTTGCATAGAGTCAATAATGATGCTATCATTCTGCAGGAGCTCATTCTCTTACTGAATTTCTTATTTTTCTTTTTTCTTTGTCAGTTCAATAATAAATATCTACGTTCTGTCATTGCTGAAGATGGCACGGTAACCGCCGATATAATCCATAGGACCACGTCTGGGTGGAACAAATGGCGCAAACTAACAGAAGTTTTATGTGATCCGAAAATTCCCATAAGAACGAAGGGTAAAGTTTAAAAAAATGCCGTAAGACCAATCCTACTCTATGGTAGTGAAACATGGGCTACTACAAAGGCACATAAGCAAAAGCTGAAATGCGTATGTTACGTTGGGCAGGTGGAGTTACTCTCAAAGATAAAATACGTAATGAACAAGTGTGAGGCAGTTTCAAAGTAGCGCCTATAACTGAGAAAAATTAGAAACCAGGCTAAGGTGGTATGGACATGTTATGCGAAGACCGGAAAATCATGTACCGGTAGTGAAGAAATGCCTTTCCATGGCTACTCAAAAGAGAGGGAGTGGCAGACCCCAAACAACATGGATGACGAATGTCCAGAGGGCCTATCTGCTGATGATGCTTCACAACAAAATGACTGGCGCCTCAGGATTAAGAAAGCCGACCCCACGTAATGGGAAAAGGCGAAGAAGAAGTTCAATAATACTTCCATCCTCACTTTCAATGTTGCTATTTCTTACTTCTGAGACCAACTTGTTTAGCAACATGATCCTATATTGATCGATCACCATCTGCTGTGACACAGGATGTTCAGGGTAGTACAGACAAAACTTTGCATGTAATTACTGCTTATATCCAGTTACATTCCTTCTTAAATTTGAAACTTCATTGTAAATGTGTATGATGTCTTCAGTCATGACTTTTGCCCATTGTATACTGTGTTGTGGCAGCCCTGCTTGGGTGAGTGTTGGCTGTGGGTCCTGCACAGTACCTTAAGCTGGTGAAGCACTTGGTGTTACTTGGCTTATTTGTAATGCTGACTGAGACCGGACCTCAGCCCGGCCATGTCGGCATCTCCTACTCTATCGCTTGTCGCTCTCACAATCCCCCTCCTCAAGCATTCCCTTAGATGAAAATCCCTTGACGCATAATTTTCTGGACCTATTCCTTGTACTCATGTTTAGAATTTAAACTTCTGATTGCTAAGAGTATTGGGAGTATTAGTATTAATATCCATTGGGGTCCGCAAACTGGCTAGCACAACATGGGGTACTCTTCGTACGGCAAGCCTTGCGCTAGTCTACTCTTTTGCCGAATATTGTGCATCAGTATGGTATAGATGTGCTCATGTCCACAGAGTGGATACTCAGCTCAATGAGTCCTTAAGGATTATCACGGGCACATTAAGATCAACCCTTGTGCCATGGTTGCACGTACTGGCAGGCTTTCCTCCTCCACAACTGAGACGACAACAAGCAGCTGCCCACGCTTGGAAAACTTACATCTGTTCTGACTTCAAGCACATTCCGGTTCACTCAGTACTGAGTAATCCTCCACCCTTGTGCCTGAAATCCAGGAATACTATTTGGGGTGATGACATTGTTAAGCAACAAATCCACTTAGATGATCCTTCTCAGCATATCCCAGGAGCTGATCTACCAAGAGCTACGTGGTGCCAACTAAATCACGCTCGAACTGGTCATGGAAGGTGCAAAGCAATGCTACACAAATGGGGTTGGCTAGAATCACCAGCTTGTGACTGCGGAGCTCAAGAACAGACTATGAACCACATCATTCGGGAGTGGTCACAGTGTAGCTTTGCAGGCGAATGGGAAGAGTTCATGAAAGCATCAGCTCCAGCGCTTTCCTGGTTGAAGAACCTTGATGTTCATTTTTGATTGTTAGTTGCCTACATATTTGTAGGCTATATATATATGTAGATCATTTGCACCATACGAAAATAAATAATAATTAATTATTGATTGGGGAAGCCTCCGTGGCTTAGGCGGCAGCACGCCGGCCTCTCACCGCTGGGACCGTGGTTCAAATCCCAGTCACTCCATGTGAGATCTGTGCTGGACAAAACGGAGGCAGACAGGTTTTTCTCCGGGTACTCCGGTTTTCCCTGTCAAAATTTCATTCCAGCAACACTCTCCACTATCATTTCATTTCATCTGTCATTCATTTAATCATTGCCCCAGAGGAGTGCGTCATGCCTCGGCAGCCGGCACAGTTCATATCCTCGCCGCAAGATGGGGGCTTCATTCATTCCATTCCTGACCCGGTCGGAGACTGGAAGCAGGCTGTGGATTTTCAATTATTGATTGGGCAGAAAAGAACAGTTCTTTTCAAATTTGCTATGATTATGCTGCTTTATTTCACTCTGATAAGTAGATTACCAACAATTCCTAAACCATGGACACTGATCATAACACACATCACGAAAGAATACACTGACTGTCTAAAATAATAACAATAATAATATCATATGGCCTCGGGTGCCGGGTGCAATCTTTGTAATTTGACACCCAGAGTGTAGCTTGCATGTCGAATTTCGTTGTTCCTTGAATCACTATGAAAGTCAAGGAGGTTAGATATCTAAGCTCCTTGAACACTATAGCGCTTTCTAGTAGAGAAATGAGGAACTTTGTGTTGGCGGAAACTCCCGAGATTAATTTTGCCATTATGAATACGGCCTACAGAATTCAAATGGGTTCTTTGGCATGCCAACATCGTATGACATGTGTGTCGTATTTTTGCCACCTTTCAAAAATCACTTACCACGGCCAGGAGTGAACCTGCAATCTTGGGGTTAGTAGACCGACACGCTATCCACTCACCCTCCGTGGCAAGCTACTGTCTAAAATGGAAATGCATTAATATTATTATCATTATTATCAGTGCTTTTTTTTTTTTTTTTTTTTCGAAACAAAATTTAAGGGGTACTCTCAGTTGTATTCGACAAAATATCATGATCTTGCAATTTTTGGCAATTTGCAGAGTCCACTTTATGGGCTGACATGTTAAATGAAAGGTTGCATTGGGTTAATTTAGTAACTCATTAAATTTCAGCTTTTTCGAATCCTGGCTAGATGTAAAATAGTTCATTATTTTCTTCAGTCTTCAAAACAAACCACGCGCACAAAATAACAACCCACCCCACCTCCAAACACTAGCCTGCGTGCTTATATGAACGGAACTTCCTTGTCACGATTGTTAGAGTTGTTACTTATTTTTGCCTAAGCAAGTAAATTTCTTCGAATAAGGCAGCTATCTTATTATTACACAAAGCTTTTGTCGAGCAGAAAATAATATGGCCTATTGTTTCGATTATGCTGCCGAGTTCCAAGTTGCCGACCGAAAGAAACTGATTCGATAGATCGATTTAAATCGAGGATTACTCGAAATCTCCTCCAGCTGTTGTGCACAGCGCGTTGACGCCAGCTGATCATTGAACTTTCAAGTCTGAAGTTATATTTGCCGGACTAGATACAAATGTACCAATATTTTTCTTAAATAGTTTTCAAATCTTTAAGGGGTACGCATACCCCCGCGTTCCCCCTGAAAAAAAAAAGTCCTGATTATTATTGTTGTTGATGATAACACTGTCTCAGTTTTCGACTCTGATAATTATGTGGTAGATGTCTACAATTTATGGCTGAGAGTCATTCAGTATTATGTGTTTTCAAGTTTTGTGTGAAATTGGTGTCGTAATTCACCAGACTTCAAATACTGTAATTTAAAATCCGTTTTGTTGCACTAAAAATATTAATTGTGCATGCTGCTTGGGTATGCATGTATTTTTAAGAAGCTTATTCATCGTGATGATAGCATTTACGACACATATTAAATACCATATTAACGAAGAACACTTACAACAAGAAGTGGTTATCTCGTAAATTGAAATTGAAACATTATAACTCAGTTGGTTGTTTGGTTCCTTAGTTTAGGGGCTGCGACGATGCTGTCATGTAGCCCCGTGTACTTTGGGTGTGTGTAGAATCTGTCTGATGGCCAGTGTTAATTGTGCTGGCTGTATTATTGTGTGTTTCTGTTTTCAATTCAAGTAAGGACTGCCGACATTGAATTTTTATCAAGTAGTTCCTACTTTTGCTGCCAACGACTACTAGTTCTGAACTTGGTTACCAGACATCACCGCAGTCGGCTGCTGGTGACGAACGTAGCTATAATTTAGCTTCACACAGGTGTAATTAGTGGAAGGTTCTTTAACATGCCATAAATCATTATGTCAGTCATAAGGCCGGAAGCCTTATATGCCATGGAGTGTCTTTCTTTATACCGAAGGGGTCTGGTGGAGAAGATAGAAATTAGAGAGAGGAGAATTCTCCAAAAGATCCTCGGTCCTGTAAAGGTAGATGAAGAATTTCGTAGGCGACATAACTCTGAGCTCTACGAACATATAGACAAACTATCTGATTGAGCGAGGAAATAGAGAATAGCCTTTTATAGCCATATCGCGAGATTACCTTCCACACGATTGACCAATCGTTTGCTCAATTTCTGGCACAATAAGAAGGTTCGTACCACGTGGTTGACGGAAACTGAGAAGGATATTAATGAACTGGGAATATCAGATCTGCTTGACAGACAGGCTGTGAGGCGTGCCTTGAAGGAAGTCCATGGTTTTAAGGAGAAACCTCGGAAGAAAGGTACCCTCTGGACTACTGAAAGAAAGGAGTTACACCGGCAGAAAATGCGTCAATACTGGGCGAAGATCAATCCCCTCCAGTTGAATAAACGTGGTCCTAAGTAGGCCAATTCGAGAGATGAAGAAGAAATAACGTATGTAAAGAGACGAATGCTTTGTGCAGTGATAAGGTCATCAATATTATTTTTATATGTAGGCTAGTGTGTAAGGTTTATTAATCAGTGTTAGTATCTAAGAGAGTGTAATAATGCCAAAGAGGGCTGCTACTATGTGTCAGGTGCATATCCAATATTTCTTTTTGGAGAGGGTTGACTTTATGATTATAAACAGATAGTGTAAGAAACAAAGTCAGGATGTTGAGAGGAAACAGAAAGACATTAAAATCATTGGAGCATAAGTGAGAGTAACAGGGAAGCAAAATAACCAGTGATGGACGAAACACAGAGGATATAAATAGTAGGTTAGCATAGGCAAGGAAAGCATTTCTACAGGAAAGGTATCTGTTCACATCGATTTAGGTATTAGGAAGTCATTTTTGAAGGCCTTGGAGCATGGCACTCTATGGAAGTGGAACTTTCACTGTTGGGGCAGCAGAAAATATGAGAATTGAACTGTTTGAAATGTGGTGTCACAGGAGAATGATGAAGATCCGATGGGTAGATAGGGTTACGAATGAAGAGGTATTAAGACGAGTGGGAGAGGAGAGATGTCTCTGGTGTCTGCTAATGAAGAGAAGAGATAGGTTGGTAAGACACACATTAAGACACCCAGGAATAGCAAACTTAGTTATAGAAGTAAGGGTCGAGGATAAGAACTGTAGGGGTAGACCAAGATTAGAATATGTTAAACAGATTGCCTCGGATGTAGGGTGTGGTAGCTATGTAGAGATGAAACGATTAGCTCAGGATAGGGCAGCACGGAGAACTGCATCAAACCAGTCGAAAGACTGAAGACTCAAACAACGAGGAGGTATTTAAATTCACTTCGTCATTTAAAACTAATGAAAGATCCTTTCAGACAATCCTCTTGAACTCCAGAATTTCCACAAGATGTATTAGAGTCGCAGGTTGAAAATGTCATCATCAGCATATGATTTCTCTAAAGTTCAGCAACTCACTTCATTTGATGCATGCTATTGCTATAGTAACAGATCTTTCTCTTACACTTATGAAAGAAGTAATTCATTGCTTATTGTCCAAAGCATGGTTCTCAATGGTACAATAAACTTGTACTTCCTCTAAAAGTACGGTAATACAAAATCTTGCTTGTATACAGACTCGATGAAGAAAGAATGATGCACTTATGATTCAAAAGAACTGTACGAGTTAAGGTCTCAAAAACCACCAATCATGCTGAAAAGCAGCCACTTTAATGAACAGTCACATTCATGATATAGTAACTGTTTCGTCAAAGTCCCTATGGCAGATTTACACAAGTGGTGTCAGGGTTTTATAAGTAGGCCTATGGTACGGTACCGTATATACTACAAGGTTACGCTGCTCATTTGCTTGAGTTTTGGCTTGGGGCTTGTGAACTATGCAAGGAAGAAGACAGGAGTGTGCTGATTCTTTGTTTGGGTGACTGTACATCTGTGCGACTAATAAACATGATAACAGGAAGGTTATAGAAAACAGAAATGAGTAGCTCAAACCATCTATGATAAAATCCACATATTAAGCTAATGAACTTTTATTTTGGGGAGCTTAGGTTTCATATTTGTGTGAGTCCATAGGATTCCCAAATTTTTAATAACGCAAGTTTATTAACTGGTAAGTTTGAAATTTAAATATTTTTATGCATTCAAGATGGTGTTTGCTTGTAACAATCAGTGTCAATGTCTTGTGACTTAAGCTCCTGAGTTCTCACATACAAGAATCCTCTTTCATCCTGATGCAAGATAATTGCTCAATTAAATACCAGTTTGTTGGTGTTAATGTTAATATATGCATGGTATCAAGGTTATTCTGCTCATGCCTTTGAGTTTTGGTTTGGGGTTCACAAGTTGCATTTTTTTCCTGTAACAGAATGAATCTTATAAGAGGCTACCATATATTTTTCACAAGTTTATAAGGTCTAAATTCAGAATTATTGATTTAAATGCACTGGTCAACATTAAAATCCCTGCACCGAGAAGAGATTGTCAGTTTGCTGCACTCTTTGCCATATACGGTAGTAACATCTCAGGCTGATAGTCATTTTTAGCCTATTTTCATTTATGAAATAAGTAGTTCCGTGAAGAACTATACAGCCTATTTTCATATATCCTACTCATGTTAATTGCCTCTATCAACATACACAATTTCAGTTTGATTGTTGTAATAGATTCTTAGATGCCGTACTGAGAACCGTCTAAATATTTCAGATGGTCGTCATGTTGGATCTTTATTTATGTACTACTAGCAGTAGTGCCCGGCTTTGCCCGGTGGATTTATTTGTTTTATGGATGATAATGAATACTACTACAAAACTGGCACTTTATACTTAAACTAACAGAAAAAAATATTTTAAAATTATAACATTTTGTGGTGGTGGTGGTGGTGGTAGTGGAGGTGATAAGTAGTACAGTATAATGGACGTAACATTCAGGTCATATTCCCCTAATGATAATGATGATAATGAATAGTGAAACAGCTATTTACTAACTACAGTACTGCCACATGTTATATACAAACGAATTGAAAAATATGATTCGAAAGAGGAGTACTTGAAATAAAAAGGGCCTATATCTCATTGGCTGTTAGAAAAGTAGAGACCCGTCGCATAGCGCCGTAGGAAAGTATGCAGAACACTTTGCAAAAATTCGGCTGTCCCGAGCTCCTGAGGTAGCAATACCATCATTTATTGCCACATAACGCTCTAGGATAAGGATCGCAATAAATGAAAGTAAATTTGAAAACACCAACGCTTATTGCAGCTGATAACCCCAATGTACTGCGCCAACACCATCGCACTTATAAAGAGGCATAATATTTTCATGATAACTGTTTTAAGGGGTCTAAGAAATCGTTTTGCACTAATTACCCCCCGTGACTGCAATTTATAAGCAGCGCAAGATGTAACTATTTTCGCTATTCTGCACCAGAACACTGGTAGGGGTGACGTGATGCAGCCCGCATTCCAGCCAACAGTAGGCTTATTAAAATATTCTTACAGCTACACTACTACGGAAATGAATGGTTCTAGGGCTTTAAAACGTGGTTTTCAAGTTCCTTTTGTCTGTTATTCTAAATGTAGGTAATGGAGAGAGTTGTCCAAAATATCAAGTGGACAGTGTTACCAGCAGGGATTCAAAGGGTAAGTATTGTTACGGCTGTGAGTTTGTTTCATCGCTCGCCGCAAGAGTCACAACTGCCCCAGGGCTGGGCTGCACTGCCTCAGTGTATTGCGTGCGCCTTATGCAACAGGTCTACTAGGACAAAGGGATGGTCCAGAATATTCGTGACCCAGCCAGTGATGGAAGCCTCGAGAAGCCGTGAGCCCTGGATGGGTCTAGAAGCATTTATTGAGTCACCGGCCTGCTATATAAGAGCGCCCTGTCAAGCAGTGAGTGAGTGTGTTTTACGAGCTAGTGCGAGCGTTTATCCTGAGCGACAGAAGTGTGGTGACTTGCGAAACCCCTAGTGGAGCCGATTCTCTTGACAGCGAGGGAGTGAGGAGCATACAGGGGACTGCCTGTGTTTTGAGCGAGTGTGATTTCACTGAGCGACAGACGTATTGTGGCGAAGTGCCGTGCGAGTTACGAAATCCAGTGACATTGTTTCCCAGCTTGTGAACAGCGAAGCAGCGTGTAGCAGGTTATCGTAAGTAACTGTAGTTTGTGTACATGAGGGAGAGGTGCAGGTAGTTTCTGTCAAGGCCACCGGACTCATTAGCACGGATTAACTTCTGTGGTTTGTTGATAAGTGAAAGGGGGAAAGAGCTCTCCATAAGGAAGAGACTTGAGGAAACTGGAGTATGGTTCTAATTGCTTGTATTTGCTGATGAGTAGTGTATCTTTCTGGCCGCAATAAAGTTAATTATTTCTTTAAAGGAACAATCTGTGTTGTGCTTCAACCCACCGTAATCCAGTTAACAAAAGTGTCACTAGGGGGGTGGCACATAACAACTGGTGTCAGAAGCCGGATTACGAACTCAAGCACAAGCACAACACATGACGGTCCTGGTTTCAAAACCCGAGCAGGTCATTTTCTCTAATTTTCCTGTGAGTGCATGCCCTTTACAAGACAAACAACTAAAATGGAGGCGCAATTGGCAGTATTGCTAGAAAAGTTAAGTGGCATGGAAACCAAGATGGAAGACGGGCCGAAGAAGATGGAAGACGGCCAGAAGAAATTAGACAAGGACCTGAAGGATGACCTAAAGAAGATGGAAGACGGCCAGAAGAAGATGGAGGACGGCCAGAAGAAGATGGAGGACGGCCAGATGAAGTTAGCCGAGGACCTAACTGCTAAATTAGAAGATGGCCAGAAGAATTTAACCAAGAAGATAGAGGACGGCCAGAAGAAGATGGAAGACGGGCAGAATAAGTTAGCACAGGACCTGAAGAAATTAGAACTGGGTCTGCGTGAGGAAGTCACGGAAGTGGAAAAGAAGTTCGACGCCTTAAAAGAAGAAGTTGCCGAGCTACGCCGACGCCCGCTGACGGGGGTGGAAGAGAGATTCAACGCTCTACAAAAGGAATTTGCTGAGCTGCGCCGACACCCGCCGACAGGGATGGAAGATAGATTCAAAGCCCTACAAGAGGAAGTCGCCGAGCTGCGCCGACGCCCACCGACCGGGGTAGATGAGAGAGTCAAAGCTCTACAAGAGGAAGTGTCCGAACTGCGCCAACGTCCACTCACGGGGGTGGAAGAGAAATTCAACGCTCTTCAAGAGGAAGTTGACGAGCTGCGCCGACGACCACTGACGGGGCTAGAAGAGAGATTCAACGCTCTACAAAAGGAATTTGATGAGCTGCACCGTCGCCCGCCGACGGGGGTGGATGAGAGAATCAAAGCTCTACAAGAGGAAGATGCCGAGCTGCGCCAACGCCCGCCTACAGTTACACCGGGAATATCAGGAACGGGACAGAGCAGAGTGACGCCCCCAACCTTTGACGGAAAGCTTCCGTGGAGCACCTACTTACGTCAGTTCGAGGCAGCCTGTTCCATAAACAACTGGAACAGCACGGAAAAGGCTACAGCTCTCATTGTAGCGCTGAGAGGGGATGCCCTTAACGTCCTTCAGGCCATCCCGACTGGATCCCAGGACTACAGTTCACTAATCGCCCATATGGAGTCCCGATATGGAGATAGCCATCTTCAGCAGGCCTACCAGATGCAGCTCCGGACCCGGGTACAGAAGAACGCGGAAACCCTGCAGGAGTTCGAGATGGACATCGCACGCCTCGTAAGGCTCGCCTATCCAACAGCGCCGGCCGACTTTCTGGAACAGATTGCGACGCAGACCTTCACTGACGGGCTACGGGACTCGGACACTCAACAGGCGCTGCGACTCGCGCGCAATAAGACCCTGGCAGATGCGCTGAGCCACGCACTTGAGTTCGAGACGGCAAAGCAGGTATCTAGAATGCGCGCGTGGGTGCGTCAGGTGGACGTCGGCGAACTAGCCAAAGCCGACAAGACCAAGCCCCTGGCCGATGAACTGATGGAGGCGCTGGGCCGGTTCTTGAAGAGTCGCAGTACCACCAACAAAAATGTAGCCGAAAGACATCCGGAGAGGCGGCCCGGAAGAGGACTACCGACCTGCTGGACCTGCCGTAAGAGAGGCCACCTGAGCAAGGACTGCGGTGATCGCCGCCGCCAAGGGTTTCCGTCGGGGCAGTCAGTCGTAGGGAAACCGCGCGGCCCAGGAAAGCAAGTATCAGCCAGCCTTGGGGGGCAAAGGTTGGCTTGTGACAGTCGTCAAGCCCCGGCAGTCCAAGTTCGTGTGACGAAGTTACGGGGGGACAATAGCAGCCTGATGGTCGACGGAGTCATCAACGGAGTGAGCTGGCCCATGCTAATCGACACGGGACCATCGAGGGCCATCGTCATCCCCACCGTGATCCCGAAGTGGAGAGTGCAACCCACACAAAGGAACCTCCAGCTAATAACCGCGACCGGAGAGACCGCACCGGTACATGGCGAAGCATCACTGGAGTTCCTCATTGGTCGACGGGCGATAAAGCATCCAGTGCTTGTGGCTGACGTATCAAATGAAGTGATCATCGGACTGGACTTCCTGGACCAGAACAACATCATCTTGGTTCTGAGTACCAACACTCTGCACTTCGGAAGTGAGGAACTTGCTTTGCAACCAGCACACGAGGCCGTCGCCGCACGACGAGTAAGGCTGAAAGAGGACGTCATCGTTCCCGCCAGGACGGAAGTCAGCGCTGCCGTAATTGTCGACGGAACAGCTGAGGGAGTGGCGGCTGTCATCGAGCTAAAATATGAGGACATCCAGACAAAATGATTGCTAGTTTCCAAGACTCTCAACAACACGACGTCTCGGCCGTACGTCCGCCTGTCGAACCTGAACGACAACGATATTACGGTTCACCGGGACACCAACCTAGGAGTCTGCGAGCCCGTTACCTGGATTGCTCGCATCACAGACACGACGCACGTACACCTGCAGACGGACAACCGAAGAAGACGCGCCCTGCCAGAAGAACTACAGAAGCTGTACCAAGGATCCCAGGACCATTTAGACGAGGAACAATCACACCAACTTCGGGACCTGCTACACGAATTCCAGGATGTCTTCTCCGTGGGGAGCAAAGACTTCGGCAGGACAAGCTTGGTCCAGCACAGAATCGACGTTGGGGACAGCGCACCGATTAGGGCCCCATTCCGACATGTCTCGCTCGCCAAGCAAGCCGAAGTCGACCGGATGGTAGAAGAGATGAAGGAGCAAGGGGTGATCGAGCCATCACATAGTCCTTGGAGTTCTCCGGTCGTGCTAGTGAAGAAGAAGGACGGTTCCACCAGGTTCTGCGTGGACTACAGGCGGGTGAATGACGTCACGAAGAAGGACAGCTACCCTCTACCCCGGATCGACGACACCCTGGACACCATGTCAGGGTCAAGATGGTTCTCCACCTTGGATTTGAAGAGTGGCTACTGGCAGGTGGAGGTCCACCCTAAGGACCGCGAGAAAACTGCGTTCTCTGTGGGCAGCGGGCTCGGGCAATTCACCGTCATGCCATTCGGTCTGTGCAACACCTCTGCGACCTTCGAAAGGCTAATGGAGTCCATTCTGACGGGACTACACTGGAAGACCTGCCTGGTCTACCTAGACGACGTCATCGTTCTGGGCAGAAGCTTCGAGGAGCACTACAGCAACCTGAAGGAGATCTTGATGAAGCTACGGGCTGCCCAGCTGAAGTTGAGCCCCAAGAAGTGTCAGCTCTTCCAGAAGCAGGTCCAGTATCTTGGGCATATCGTCTCCGAGGAAGGGGTGCGCACCGACCCAGAGAAGACCGCAGCTGTGAGGGAGTGGCCAGTTACGAAGGATAAGTCCCAACTACGAAGCTTCCTGGGACTCTGCACTTATTACCGTCGCTTCGTGAGAGGATTCGTCGACATCGCCAAACCACTGCATCGACTGACTGAGAAGGACCAACTCTTCACGTGGACAGCAGAATGCCACAGTGCCTTCGAACACTCAAGCAGACTCTGTGCACCGCGGCTATTCTGGCGTACCCCAGACCTGGAACAAGATTCATCGTCGATACCGATGCCAGCGACTTTGGTATAGGGCTGTCGCAAATAGTGGACGGCGAGGAGAGAGTAGTGGCCTACTTCAGCAAAGCCAGAGAGGAACTACTGCGTCACCAGGAAGGAACTGCTCGCCATCGTGAAGACCATCGAACACTTCCACAAGTACCTGTACGGGCAAGAATTTCTCATCAGGACCTACCATGCATCCCTGCGGTGGCTCCTGAACTTCAAACAGCCCGAGGGTCAACTCCCGCGGTGGTTAAAGAGGCTTCAACAGTACAACTTCGAGATCCAGCACAGGAAAGGCCAACTGCATTCTAATGCCGACGCCCTGTCACGAAGACCGTGCCCCGAAGACTGCACCTTCTGTACCAGAAGAGAGGAGAACACCGGGATACAGTGCCGAAGGACTACCGTGGAACTTCATGGGAGCTGGAGCCGCGAATCTTTCACGCGGGCACAAGCAGAAGATGGTGACCAGGGACTGATAGCCGAATGGAAGAGGGCCTGTGTTCCCAAACCCGGGTGGAACATTGTGAGCGACTGCAGTCCAAAGTTCAAATCCTACTGGGCGCAGTGGGACTCGCTGATTGTAAGGGATGGCCTCATCTGCCGGACCTGGGAGAGCACCGTTGGGAAGACATCTCGGGAACAAGTCGTCGTTCCAAAGGCTAAGACGGAGGAAGTCCTGAAGGAAGTTCATGGAGGATCATCTGGTGGGCACTTAGGGATAAAGAAGACCCTGGAGAAGCTGAGAGAGCGGTTCTACTGGATCGGGTGCCGATCAGACGCGGAGAACCACTGCGCGAGTTGCCACGATTGCGCAGCCAGCAAGGACCCAGGACGAAGACGACGGGGTCCACTGAAGACCTACAACGTGGGCAGCCCCATGGAGAGAGTGGCCATCGATGTTGCTGGACCATTCCCGTTAAGCGAGGCTGGGAACCGCTACTTATTGGTCGTCAGCGACTACTCCACCAAATGGCCGGAGGCGTATGCGCTCCCTAACCAAGAAGCCGCGACGATCGCAGAGACCCTGGTGAAGGAATTCGTCAGCCGGTACGGAGTACCCCTGGAGCTGCACTCCGACCAAGGGAGGAACTTCGAGTCACAAGTGTTCCAGAACCTATGCCAGCTGCTGGGAATCCGGAAGACAAGGACAACGCCGCTACACCCTCAGTCCGACGGGATGGTAGAGCGATTCAATCGCACCATCGAGAACCATCTCCGAATAGTCGTCAGCGAGCACCAGAGGGATTGGGACAAACATCATCCACTATTTCTCCTGGCCTACCGCGCCGCCGTGCATGAAGCCACCGGGTTCACACCAGCCCGGGCCATGTTTGGGAGGGAGTTCCGTCTACCTGTCGATCTTGCCTTTGGCCGACCTGGGAATGATCCGGTCCCGGCAAGCCAGTATTGTCAAGAACTGGTCGACCAACTGGAGGACGTGCACGCGTTCGCGAGGAGGAAACTGCGGATAGAGACCGACCGAATGAAGACCCGATACGACCAACAGACGGATGCCGGCGGATTCCACGAGGACGACCTGGTCTGGCTCTTCAACCCATTACGGAAGAAAGGCCTGTCACCCAAACTGCAGAAGTCCTGGGAGGACCCGTACCGAGTCGTGAAACGGATCAACGATGTCGTTTACAGGATCCAGCGGAGCCCGAGGGCGAAGATGAAGATCGTGCATCGAGATCGCCTGGCAGCCTACGAAGGGACACAGACGGACCAATGATTGATCGGGACGATCAGCCTTTTAGGAAGGGGGTGGTGTTACGGCTGTGAGTTTGTTTCATCGCTCGCCGCATGAGTCACAACTGCCCCAGGGCTGGGCTGCACTGCCTCAGTGTATTGCGTGCGCCTTATGCAACAGGTCTACTAGGACAAAGGGATGGTCCAGAATATTCGTGACCCAGCCAGTGATGGAAGCCTCGAGAAGCCGTGAGCCCTGGATGGGTCTAGAAGCATTTATTGAGTCACCGGCCTGCTATATAAGAGCGCCCTGTCAAGCAGTGAGTGAGTGTGTTTTACGAGCTAGTGCGAGCGTTTATCCTGAGCGACAGAAGTGTGGTGACTTGCGAAACCCCTAGTGGAGCCGATTCTCTTGACAGCGAGGGAGTGAGGAGCAGTGGCGACTGGTGGTCACCGTTCTTGGTATACCGCACCATTTACCCCTTACACCCCCCCCCCCCCCCTCCTTTTTCACCATGCCTCAACCTCATGTCAAAGTTGAATTATTATTATTTTTTATTTTGTATTGGAGAACATTTACATAACTTCTAAGAAACACACTTTATAGCTATAATTTTGGATAGGTTATCCCAATATATTGAGGTCACTAGCCAATTGTTTTGGCCGGGGATATAAGGTCGGATTCCCTTCCTAACGCCACGTGATCTTCCATGTGAAATATTTAGCGTGCTGTCACCGGAATTCGAACCTCGACCGTCCGGGTAAAGCCAGTGCGTCATCCTCCCTCTGCAAGGACTATGTCCTTATACATTTAAAAAAATCTTCGTTTAACGCCTGAACACGGCCTACATGAAACTGCTTCTAGGTAAATGGCCTTCGAATCCCCTCGCCCTCCTAGTTCATTTTGACAACGTACAGAGTACATTTCATCTTTACGTTGCCTTCTCTCTCTCCCCGTTCTTGACCAGGTCTTAAATTTTACGAAAACAAATAAACATTGATCCATTTCCGAAGGATCTCAATTATACATTGTCTCATCATTAGACATGTCCAAACATGAGAAGCGCATTCATTCATAACCAATGTAATAATGCAATTAAAGAAGAGCCAGTATCTCAAAGTGAAAATATCTTCTGGAAAGCGAACATTCAGCCTCAATCAATAAAATAATACCGGGTGAGTTAGCCGTGGTCGTTACGGCATGACAGCTGGCAGTCGCTCACATCCGGGAGGCGAGGAGGTTCGAATCCCCCCGCCGGCAACCTTGAAGATGGTCGTCTGTGGTTTCCCATCTTCCTTCCAGGCAAATGCCGGGGTTGGTCCCTAACTATAGGCCACAGCCGCTACCTTCCAACTCCTCGTCCTTACATTCCAACTTTCCTCCCCCATTGGGTGTCCGTCTCGAAGAAGCTACAAAACTGGCGAGCCGAACATGTCCTCGGAAAAAGAATTAAAAAAAAATACTGTAAACTACCTTGACATATTGTTTCCCAACCTTGGTCTGCCAGGAAGAATTTTACTTGAAAGTAAGTTCCATTCACTTAGATTTCTAAAGGTCCACCTCGTGGCGTAGTGGCTAGTATTCTGGGGCTGTTACTGCGGAGGTCCGTGTTCGATTCTCTGCTCTACCAAGAAATGTAATTCTAGTCTGAGGGTTGGGATTCACTCAACCCCCAAGAGGCAGAAATGAGAACAGGTGGTTCGATTCCAACCCCCCAACATCCTAGAAATGGTCTTTCGTGGTTTCCCACTTTCACTCGTACATATCTTAAGGCCACAGCCGCCTCCTACCAAAATCCTGGCAACGGTACAGCCATCATAACGACATATCTCATCAATTTCCACACGCACCAAGCCAGGGGTGGATTTAAGGAGTGAACGATTCATCTTGCTGTTATACATTAAAAACATGACGAAAGCAGTGGCTTTAGACAAATTCTTTCACACTTAAATACTCTGTATCAAAATGCACATTTTACGATAACGTACTATTTTGAGTGTTCGGCTGTAGAGGATAACAGAAGCAGAGGTAGAGCTATGAGGCGATGGTTAGTTTCAGTGTTGAACGATTTCAAAGTCAGAGATGTAGAAGCAGAGGGAGCCGGATTGCTAACTGCTAATAGGGGATCATAGAGGCGGCTTGTTCGCAAGCAGAGGCTTGCAGACTGGACTGGACGCTGAAAGGTAAAACCGTCTCAAATGAAAATGTATGTATATTTGAAAGAATACTACACATTTTTGACAGTTCTCTAAAAAATGGCTTTACACCACGCGTTGGCTATGACAGTAAACAGTAGAACTACCAAAACTAAAATAATTTGGAATACAATAAATATTTGACTTAAAATGGCTAATATCACGCAAATTTTTCCCAACTCACAAAAGGGACTCTGCGAGGGATCATTCCTCTACCGTCGCAAGGATGGTGTCTCGGAGCGGGATACACTTCGTCAGCAGATACAACTGGGGATGATGACAGGTGACCGCTAACTTGGGTCAAATTAAGGAAGGACCAGAGAAGGGATTTTGGAGGGAAGTCGGTCGGTCGTGGACCTGTTGAAAGGAACCGTCACGGCACTTGCCTGGTGGTGAAAATAGGAAACCAAGACAACCATTTTCCGGACGCCTGAAGTGGGATTCAAACCCACACTCTCCCGATGCCAGCGAGATACGAGCTAGCGCGTTACTGCTCTTGGCCACCGTGATCGGTAACATTTATTTTTACTCCAAAATATCAAAAATAAATTTAAAAAATGTCCTATTACTCACTAATTTGGGCCTAGTTTTAGCAAAATTATCCTATCCCGGACCTCCCCCACCCCCTCTCCAAGCTAAGGGTATTCCATACTCTCTAGACTCCCTGGTGTGTGTTCGCCTACCCCCATGATCTTGCCTTAAATCCGCCCCTGAACCAAGTACACGGGGCTACATGACCACGATGCTTCAAATCCCCTAATTGAATCAACAACTGCAAAGCAACAAATATTCCAAGTGTAAAATTCTACCTGATTTCGGCAGAAACCAATGCCTTCATTTCCTTGCACAAAGAAATAGATCGCTTTAATTTCAACTTACTGAGGAAATCCAATGGAATAAAATCCTTTCAACAACGCTACTATCCACTTCCAGTGTTTCACTTAATCTAAACATGTTAATATTTCAGTGGGAAGTAATTCACGCCAAGATGAACTCACAACATAACTGAAGTGTATGAGGCACTGCGCTGGTGTGCCTTCCCTTGTGAGCAGGGTGAAAGTACTGTTTGAAATCAGCCAATCAGCAATACACTCACCGCTAGTCTTTAGCGCGATACCCCACACGGAACGTGGCTGGGCTACTCTCCCCCCCGCCCCGCGGGCCAGTGTCGAGCCCTTTCAACGACCGGGCTAGACTTGCGGTATACCAAAGTACAGTCACTCACAGCTAAAAGTGTGTACCCCAGAAGAAAATTAGCGAGTTAAGCGGGATTCGAGCGCCAGCTTCCTTGACAACAATCGGCGGAACATGAATGATGACAAGCTCGATTTTCCTGAATGCACTGCTACATACAAGTCGAGAAAATGTCGAGATAAACATTTTATATTTTTATCACTGGTGGTATACCGCCGGTATATGCGATGCATGGGAGAATTCGCCACTGGTGAGGAGCATACAGGGGACTGCCTGTGTTTTGAGCGAGTGTGATTTCACTGAGCGACAGACGTATTGTGGCGAAGTGCCGTGCGAGTTACGAAATCCAGTGACATTGTTTCCCAGCTTGTGAACAGCGAAGCAGCGTGTAGCAGGTTATCGTAAGTAACTGTAGTTTGTGTACATGAGGGAGAGGTGCAGGTAGTTTCTGTCAAGGCCACCGGACTCATTAGCACGGATTAACTTCTGTGGTTTGTTGATAAGTGAAAGGGGGCAAGAGCTCTCCATAAGGAAGAGACTTGAGGAAACTGGAGTAAGGTTCTAATTGCTTGTATTTGCTGATGAGTAGTGTATCTTTTGGCGGCAATAAAGTTAATTATTTCTTTAAAGGAACAATCTGTGTTGTACTTCAACCCACCGTAATCCAGTTAACAAAAGTGTCACTAGGGGGTGGCACGTAACACTATGTATAATTTGGTACATTTAGGTGAAACGGTGTAGATATGTGCTAAAGGGCCCCCATGCAGGGAATGGAGCGGTCTGTCTGAAATATCATGTAGATAGTGTTACTCGTCGGATTCCAAAGGGTAAGTATGTAAAATTAAGTTCAGATTGGTGAAACGGTGTAGATTTGTGCCAAAGGGCCTAAATGCAGGGAATGGAGTGGTCTGTCCGAAATTTCAAGCAGGCAGTGTTACTCGTCGGATTCCAAAGGGTAATTATATACGATTTACTTCAGAGCGGTGAAACGGCGCAGATTTGTTCCAAAGGTCCGAAATGCAGAGAATGGAGTGGTCTATCCAAAATATCAAGCAGACAGTGTTACTGTACTCTTCGGGTTCTAAATGGTATGTAGCCTATGTAAAATTAGGTTGAGATGGGTGTAAATGGACAGTGTTACCCGTAGAGTTCCAAAGGGTACGTATATAAATTTTGGTTCAGATTGGTGAAACTGTGTAGATTTGTGCCAAAGGGCCTTAATGCAGGGAATAGAGTGGTCTGTCCGAAATTTCAAGCACAGTGTTACTCGCCGGGTTCAAAAGGGTAAGTATACAAATTTCGGTTCAGATCGGTGAAACGTTGTAGATTTGTGCCAACGGGCCTAAATGCAGGGAATGGAGTGGTCTGTCCGAAATTTAAATAGATAGATAGATTTTATTAATTCCATTTGATCAAATACATGCATACAATACATTTTTGATATAGGACACGTCAGAATTTACATCTATAAAATAAAAGTAGTAATCTATTATATAAAACAAAGTGTCCTGACTGACTCATCATCGCCCAGCCAAAACTATTAAAGTTAGAAACATTAAATTTTGGGGATATGTTCCATGTAGGTCAAAACCGCCCACTAAGGAAGGATTTTTAGCCTATTTTCAATTTTGAAAAAAAAAAAAAAAAGGCTTATGAGATCACCATTTGTCCGTGTGTGTGTGTGCGTGTGTGTGTGTGTGTGTGAGGTGTGTGTGTGTGTGTGTGTGTGTGTGTCCCTAATAAAATCTAAACGGCTGGAGCGATTTCAATGAAACTCGGTAAGTTCATAGCACTATTCCCGGCGACCTCGACCGTGCCCTTCAAATTTTTTTACGTCTCACCAATCCAACAAGGCGGCTGTGCGAAATATTTCACTAGCATTCAATATCTCCGAAACTATTACCGATATCGCCCTGAAACTGTGTACGGTGATAAAGGGCACTACTAGAAGTTCACCTATGAGACTTTCAAAAACCTGGTGACTACAAAACCAACATGGCGGTCAAGCGAAATTGAGACATTTAAATAGACATTTCTCGCGATTTAACTATCCAAACGTAATGAAACTTGGTACAGCAAATGTTTGTACACATTGTAATGCACTGGAGTCTAATTTAGTTCAATTGTTTACATAACCTCAAAATGGCGGCTGTGCGAAATATATCACTGACATTCTATATCTCCGAAACTATTACAGATATCATCATGCAATTTTGTACGGTGATAAAGGGTACTGATACAAGTTTACCTATGTATAATTCATAAACCTGTAAAGTACAAAACGAAGATGGCGACCAAGCGAATTTGAGATATTTTAATAGACTTTTCTCGTGATGTAACTCTCTGAGCGCAGTGAAATGTGGTACAGTAAATGATTTTGCAGATTGTAATGCACTGCCATCTAATTTAATTCAATTGTTTACATAACCTCAAGATGGCGGCTGTGCGAAATTTCAAAATTAAGTTTTTGTTCTTGTGTCGTAATCATGCGATCGAAGTGAAAGTTTTAATAATGAAGCTAGGCAATAATTGTCCTTGAATGGTACATAACTCTAAGGCCTATGCATATAACAATCCTAAATGGCGAGCTTCCGAAATATTTAGACGGTTCTCAATATCTATGAATCTTTTACAGCAACCACACTGATATTTTTATGTTCATAGAGACTATGATCATATGTTCACCTATAGGACTTTCAGTAACCTGGTGAGCACAAATCCAACATGGCGGCGACGCGAAGTATAAATATTTAAATGGACGTTTCTCGCGAATTAACTATCCGAGTGCCGTGAAACGTTGCACGTTAAATGCTTATACAAATGTTGATCCACTGGCATGTAATTTATTTCAATTGTTTGCATAATCACAAGATGGCTGGTGTGCGTACTTTTAAAATCTCGTTTTTACTTCTTGTGTTCTAATCATGCGATTGAAGTTTGAATACCACACGTACACAATAATCTTAATGTAATAGTACAAAAATAAAAATCCATCCTGGCGACCATATGAAATATTTAGACGGTTCTCAATATCTACGAATCTGTTACAGCAATTAAAGTGAAATTTTGTATGTTGATAGAGACAATTAACATGAGCAGGATATATGAAAATAGGCTGTATAGTTCTTCACGGAACTACTTGTTGGATATTCAGGTTCTAAAGGGGTGTTAAGGGGCACACCTGCATTTCATTGAATAACAATATCTCCGGCTTGGTTTCATCGAGGAATTTGATACTTGGTATATAAACTCTTCATTAAAAACAAGAAGACATATGTCTGAGGGTTTTTCGATGTGGTGTATATTATGAGGTGAAAGGGGTGAAAATTGGGGGTTGAAGGATTCCTAACGGAGCGTGTACCTCTTAAACGACATATGCGAGGAGTTTGAAACTCATCGAAATATTTTTTGTAAATATTTTCCCAATCTTCTTAACTCTTTGTTCCAGTGAAGCAGCACAAATGTTGAGTTCCCTTTGATTTTTGGGAGACATGCTGCATAAAGAATACAATTTGTCAAAGAAAGAATGGAAATGGTTAACACCTGTAACTTCATTCCTTGTATCAGAAACGGCCAATTCCAAGCGATGGTTTAAACAGTGCCAGATTACTATATCTTGAAATAACTTTAAAAACTGTGCTCCAACTCCATTTTTTCTACCTAACATTACAGAGGCCCCATCACATGCTAGACCAACTAAATGTTCTGCCAGAAAGTTTTCATTCATCCCATATGAAGAAAGATTCTTCAATATCTCTCGAGTAATAACATCTGCTGTAGTTGATTCAAGTTCTATCAAGTCCCAGAAAAAGGAAACAACTTCAGTTATCTGAAAGAGCACATCTCAAACATAATACTAACACAGATTTTACACTAACTGTTGTTGACTCGTCAATCATAATACTGATTTTCCTCTGATTTTCTGTTATAGATTTTGCTATTTTATTTCTCATTTCCTGTGAAATTTGTTCAATAATATTAACACAACTAAAATTTGTAAGAAGAACTCGTCCCACATCTAAACCATTTAATTGTTGAAGTTCAACATAAGCCTGTAGGTCTACGAAGGGTCTATTTCTTTTCGCAATTGAGTATGCTGTTCGAAATACTGGAACGGTGGTTTCTAGGTGTTTGACATTCGTAGTGTCCAAGCAACTTTCAAATATCTTTTTATTGGATTCTGATTTTTGTAACATAGCTTTTTTGTGAGATTCTGAATTTTTGTGCTCAAATATTTTTTTCCTAAGGCTTGTTTGTTGTTGATAAATATTATTTCCGTTGGGTTGAACCTTGCATTCTACCCATACTTTCATTAGCTTAAGTCCTGCCCCTTTAGAAACTCCTAATCCTAATTTACTTTCCTCTTTACATATATTGCAGCCTAAATTTTTATTTCCTGCAAATAATCACTCGTTCTCTGATTTAAAAAAAAATAACGGTACTGAGACTCGTTCCAACAGTCTGGAAAATCTTGTTTTCGGTAGGTGGGTCCTTGAATTTCACAGTCGATGGTAGAAGGTGTAGAACCATAACCTAGATTCTCCCTTGAATCTGCATCACACGTTTCAGCAACATTTATCCCAGGGTCTATCTCTATACTCACGTCTTTAATGAAACTAATGTTCTCGGACCTCCATTCAGTTTCGTTTTTACTTGAGCCATCTCACACCTTTTTAGTATTCTTTGATTCTTCATCTTCATCCCCAGCACGTTTTTTTTGAACCCAGCCACTTAAGTAAACTCATTGTTACAAGTTGTGACTCACAACTCACTTTCACAGTCACTGGCAAACTTGAAAGGTTTTACGGGGCTCCTGATGTTCATTAACTGCAGAGAGATTCCGTAATATCTGCTTTACAGCAACACATCGAGCAAAACATAAAATAAAACTTGGATTCACACAAACATAACGAGCGGAAGAAAGTTGTTGTGCTCACTTCCCGCTCTCCGTATCCAATAGCAGTGTAGCCAACCTTAGAGAACCAGAAAAACGCCCAGGAGTGTAAAAGCGACCGTATTTTATGAACATAAAACCGTAAGGTTCGATATTAGTCCGCTAGAGTACACCCGTGACGTTTCAGCGCTATGTATAGATTATAAACGATTTTCTTACTGAATGTAAAATTGTTACGTCATTCTAAAGCGGGAAGATATTTCCCGTTCCCGTCCAACTAAACCACTGAGAAAATGTCCTGACTGACTCACTCACTCATCATCGCCCAGCCAAAATTATTGAAGTTAGAAACATGAAATTTTGGGGATATGTTCGTTGTATGTCGAGAACGTCCACTAAGGAAAGATTTTTGGATATTCAGGTTCTAAGGGGTGTTAAGGGGGGTAAACGTGCATTTCATTGAATAACAACATCTCGCGAGTGGTTTCATTTGGGGATGTGATACTTGCCATATAAACGAATCATTAAAAATTAGCTGACACATGTCTAATGGTTTTTCGATGTGGTGTATATTATGATTGAAAGGGGTGAAAAGTGGGGGTTGAAGGATTCCTAACGGAGCGTGTATATCTTAAACGACATAGGCGAAGAGTTTGAAACTCAGAGGAAAACCATCAGCTTAATAATAAATACATAATTAAATAAATAGGTGTTCGACCGTTTTTTTTTCATAAATCCAATTTAAGGAGCCCATGTGTAGGGGTGAAATTCTGGAAGAAAAACGTCCACTAAGGAAGGATTTTTGAATATTCACTCTCATCGACCAACCAAAACTATTAAAGTTAGAAGAATGATATTTTGGGGATATGTTTGTTCTGTGTCGAAAACGTCTACTAAGCAGGGATTATTGGAAATTCAGGTTCTAAAGAGGTGTTAACGGGGTTAAACATGCATTTCATTGAATAACAATATGACACGACTGTGACGCGAGCGAAGCCGCGGGTACCTGCTAGTAGGTATATAATACTAATATTTACAACTTATTATAATAACAGATCTTAAGAGATACAATCTTATTGGACAACTATTTACACCTAACTCTATTATCATAATATGAAAACTTAATTCTATAAATACAACAACTTACAGCTAGGTATTACAATTAAAATAGAAAAGTAAAATATAATTATAGATTTCATCGCTCCTATACGCTAAGATATTCAACTACAGAGTAAAAACAATGGCACTGCAGATAAGCTTTCAACATTCTATCAAAGGTTTTTTGGGGGGGCAAGTTTTATTTACTGGGGTAGTTTATTGTATAATTTAACTCCTGTGTGAAAAGTACCTTTTTGATATATGCTTGTGTGCGTGTGAGAAATATGAATGTTTTGATTTTGTCTTGTGTTATGCCTATGAACATCATTGTTTGTTTTAAGAAAAACATCCTTGCTCATTAAATTCTTTTTAAAAACCATAATACTTTCAAAGATATATATATGCAGGGCAGTGGGAGGATGTTTAAATTTTTAAACAGAGGTCTACATGATTCTCTAGTGTTTACATTTGCCATAATTCTAATCGCCCTCTTTTGTATCCTAAACGTGCTTAGTACATCTGGCGACATACTTCAAAATATGACCAATATATTAAGTATGAATGGAAATAAGCAAAATAAGTATTTCTTAATGTGTGCATGCTAGTGCAGGTTTTCAAAATACGTAACGCAACGCACATCGAGTTCAGTTTAGTATTAGATATTGTATATGTTTATTCCATTTCAAGTCATGTTGTATCCATAGTCCTAAAAACGTTGTTTCTGATTTATTTTCTATTTGATGACCATTTAAAGTTATATTGGGCTTCGCAGGATTCCTATTCTGTATAGTGTGGAAATTTAGACATACTGTTTTTTTATAGTTTATTATGAGACGATTATCTTGTGACCATTTGGTTAACTCTCCTGTAACGGGGTCAGCAGACTGCTGTATGACCTGCTTAGTTTCACCCTTTATTACGAGTATTGTATCGTACGCAAACAAAATTTCCTTATGTGAATGAACGTTCTGTGTTATATCATTGATATATAGAAGAAAGAGTAGTGGGCCCAAAACCGATCCCTGGGGTACTCCAAAATTAATAATTCCCTCATTGGACAATGTTTCATTAAGCAATTTGGTTCCATCATCCTTGTGTCTCAAGCTTACTATTTGTTTACGCCTTGTTAAGTAAGACTCTATCCATTTATTAGTTAGACCTCTAATACCATATTGATTTAGTTTTGTGAGGAGGATTTTATGGTCAACAACATCAAATGCTTTCGATAAATCCAATAATAGGCCAGTTACATGTTCTTTATTGTCAATTAATTTCAGTATACTATTAATACATTCATAAATTGCTGTCTGTGTAGATTTTTCCGTTCTGAATCCATGTTGTGAGTTTGATAATATTTTTTATTTTTATAAAACTATCAGTCTCTTATACATGATTTTTCCCCACAATTTTTGCAATACCAGTTGGTAAAGTAATAGGACGATAGTTATCTAATTCATCTTTCGAACCGTTTTTGTGCACTGGAATTACTTTTGATAACTTCAAAATATCCGGGTAAGTTCCTGAGAGAATTGAACTGTTTATTAAGTGTGTAAGTGGATTTATTATATTTTCTGCACATTTCTTTAAAATTCCATCAGGGATGCCATCAATGCCAGCACAGAATTTATTTTTAGCTCTTTTATAACTATTCTTACCTCTTCACTTGTGACATGATTTATAAATAAAGAATCACTACATATATTTATTTTATTATTAGAATTTAGTGTATTTACCTGTGATTTATTTAATAACTTTTGTGAAATTTCCAGAAAATAGTCATTAAAAGTGTTTGCTATTTCCTCAGGACTATTAATCACTTTATTATTTCTAGTCAGTGTAATGTTCCTTTGAGTTTTAGCAGATTTTCCAGTTTCTTTCTTTATTAGATGATTGGGAAATAAAATTATCATTATGCATTTTCTTTGCTAGTCTTATTACCTTATTTAATATGCTAGTGTATTTTTTGTAGTATAAATTGAATTCAGGTGTTGTGTGGTATTGTTTATGTAATTTGTGTTGAAATGTCTTTCTTTGACATGAATTTCTAATCCCTGTTGTTATCCAATTGCTAGTTTTGTTATTTTGAACAGTTCTTTGTCTAAAGAGGAATGCTGTTTCAAAATAGTGTTTTAGGGTACTGTTAAATGCATTGAATTTATCATTTACATTTTCTAGTTTATACATTTCTGACCATGTTTCCTTATTTAATAAGTCATTGAAATATGTAACATTTGTTTCAGTGAATGACCTGCACTTTGATTTTACTCCATTATCATTATTATTGATTGTTTCGGGTACTTCAAAACTCAGTATTTGTCCATGGTGGTCACTAAAACCCGGACAATAGACTTCTATTGAATGGTGATATTTATCTGTATAAAAAAAATTGATCAGGAGTAGTTTTACTAAATTTTGTTATTCTTGTTGGGGTATTTACTGTAGGTTTCAGTCCATAGGAAACTAGTAACTGGGTTAATAATTCACAATTTCTATCAAATTTTAAGAAATCCATATTTACATCCCCACAAATTATTATATCGTAATTTACATTGCTCATGTTATTGAGTAACAATTCTAATTTATCTATAAATAAAGGAAACTTTCCTGACGGAGAACGGTATACGCATACAATTATTAACTTAAACTGCTGTATTTTTACGGCAGAGAATTCAAAATCATGTTCCATAATTAGATAATCATAAGCTGTTAACTGCTCATGATCTAAATTATTTCTTAAGAAGATACAGGTACCACCATGGCTAATACTAGATCTAGAGTATTTACTAGCATGTATAAACCCTGGGAATTGAATTAATTCGAGTTGTTCCTCTTTCAGCCAATGTTCTGAAATACATAGTGCTGAGATGTCATTAAGTTCATTTTTAAGCATTAGATTTATGTAATCAATTTTATTATAGAGAGACTGAACATTCTGGTGGTAAATTTTAAATTTGTTACTTTTGCAAGCTTGTGTTGGTGATTTATTTACATTATTATTATTATTATTATTATTATTATTATTATTATTATTATTATTATCATAATTGTTATTATTATTGTTGCTAGAAAAATCCGAAATACCATTGTTGCACTCTGTTAAATTTGATATCGAAAGATCTGAATGCCAAACCTCACGTTTGGCTTCTTTTACAAGTTTTCCTGCTTCCAATCTAAAGATATTACTGTTGAACTATTCTTACCATTTGAATTTACAATTTTGCAGATTTAATCACTAAGATAGGCTACTCTTTTCCTAACCTATTTAAGTGTAGGCCATGTCGAGTGTGGAACTTCCTGTCTATAATTTGGACATTTGGAAAACTCTTACAAATTTTACGAATTTTTCCATTTATAGCCTCTATTTCTACATTTACACATGATTTGGGAATTGAATCGTATCTCTGCGGAATGTTTACAATAATGACATTTGTGTTATGCATGGATGGCAATGTACCCTTTAAATCTTTGATTACCTTTTTACTCTCATTTCTATAGACGTCGTTTGTTCCAGCGATAATTACTGCATAGTCCTTTGAAGTGAGGGTCGCACACTCTTCTACAATCCCGCTCGTGACCGCTGCAATTTGTGCTCCTAGCTTTACTGTCGAAGTGACCTCCATTTCTCCGCTCCTCTCCAATACGGTTGCTGCTACATCTCGCCCGTGGCTATCCGCAAATATCCGCATCTTCCTGGATTTTCTCTTTATCACTTTCTTCTTTTCTTCTTGAAGAAAGTCATCATTTTCTTCGACGAGCGCTCCAAATGAATTTGAGACGGGAATTTCAGTTACATGTACCGGTACTCCATTGATAGGCCTAGGCTTATTCAATCTTACCTTACCAACAACCACTGTCGACCATGTTTCCTTGCTTTCCTCTCTGTTTCCTTTTAATTTATTCAACTCTACCATTAACTTAGCAATATCTTCCTTTAGCAGCTTTATAGTTTCATCTTTTGAGGACAGTTCGTTTCTCAGGTTATGACATTCGCATGACGGTACCGGTAGGCCTACATTACGACAATCGGTTTCACTTTTCTCCTCACTCAATTTTACCTGAGATCTTGTGATTATTTTATTTGCATTTTTTACTTTTATCTTGCACGACGAGCATAAATCCGTAACGGTTACACTACCTGACGAGACACTAACACTGTTAACTGACGACATACTAGAGATCTAAGTTAGCCTAGATGTTTATACCAAATTACATTAAATTTATTTTAATTATTACTACCTAAATGAGTTAATCTAATTACCTACCCATAAAGAAGAATGTGAAATACGTATATCTTCCAATCGGGTGAAATCTCGTAAAAGCACCACTGCTCTACTTGGTTCCAACAGTGATTGAAGAAGTCACCGGATCTTTGGATACACGTTCCGACAACTTAGTTTAGGTTTATTAAATTATCAATAAGAATTTCTAAATACTATCAATATTCCATATTTCACTTGACCTAAGGAAAGTAACTTTATAGATTGTATACCTCTGTTATAATATTTTACCACTTTTATCAAATATTTAAACTAGCTGCTATTTCACTACATTTTCACTGTGACGCCATCTTGCCGCAGGGCAGTGTTACCCACAGGGTTCCAAGGGGTAAGTATACAAATTTTTGTTCAGATCGGTGAAACTGTGTAGATTTGTGCCAAAGGGCCTAATGCAGGGAATGGAGTGGTCTGTCCGAAGTTTCAAGTAGTCAGTGTTACTCGTCGGGTTCCAAAGGGTAAGTATGTACAATGTGGTTCAGATTGTTGAAACGGTGTAGATTTTTGCCCAAGTACCTAAATGCAGGGAATGGAGTGGTCTGTCCAAAATTTCAAGCAGACCGTATTACTCTTCAGGTTCCAAAGGATAAGTATGTAAAATTTGGTTCAGATCGGTGAAACGGTGCAGATTTGTGCCAAAGGGCCTAAATTCAGGGAATGGAGTGGTCTATCCGAAATTTCAAGCAGACAGTGTTACTCGTCGGGTTCTAAAGGGAAAAAGGGTAAGTAGCCTATGTAAAAATTTGGTTGAGATGGGTGAAACTGCGTAGATTTGTGCTAAAGGGCCTAATGCAGGGACTGGAGTGGTCTGTCCGAAATTTAAAGTAGACAGGGTTACCCGCAGGCTTCCAAAGGGTAAGTATACAAATTTTTGTTCAGATCGGTGAATCGGAGTGGATTTTCACCTAGGGGCCTAAATGCAGGGAATGGAGTGGTCTGTTCGAAATTTAAAGTGGACAGTGTCACCCACAGGGTTCCAAGGGGGTAAATATACACATTTTTGTTCATATCGGTGAAACTGTGTAGATTTGGGCCAAAGGGCCTTAATTCAGGGACTGGAGTGGTCTGTCTGAAATTTAAAGTGGGCAGGGTTACCCGCAGGCTTCGAAAGAGTATGTATACAAATTTTGGTTCAGATCGGTGAAACAGAGTAGATTTTCACCTAGGGGCCTAAATGCAGGGACTGGAGTGGTCTGTCCGAAATTCAAAGTGGACCCACAGGGTTCCTAGGGGTAAGTATACAAATTTTTGTTCATATCGGTGAAACTGTGTAGATTTTTTCTAAAGGGTCTAAATGCAGGAAATGGAGTGGCCTGTCGGAAATTATAGTGGGCAGTGTTACTTGTCGGGTTCTAAAGGGTAAGTATACAAATTTTGATTCAGATAGGTGCAACGGTGTAGATTTTTTCCAAAGGGCCTAAATGCAGGGAATGGAGTGTTCTGTCCGAAATTTGAAGTCGACAGGGTTACCCGCAGGGTTCCAAAGGGTAAGTATACAAATTTTCGTTCAGATCGGAGAAACGGTGTAGAATTTTATAAATAACAGACAAACAGACAAACATTGAGTTTTATATATATAGATTACATGAAGATTATTGTGTACGTGTGGTAGGCCTATTCAAACTTCAATCGCATGATTAGGACACAAGAAGTAAAAACGAGGTTGAAAAATTTTGCACAGCTGCCATCTAGTGGTTATGATAACAATTGAAATAAATTAGTTGCCAGTGGATTAACATTTGTATAAGCATTCACCGTACAAAGTTTCACTGCACTCGGATGGTTAAATCACGAGAAACATCCATTTAAATATTTATACTTCGCGTCGCCACCATCTTGGAGTTGTGCTCACCAGGTTATTCAAAGTCCTATAGGTGAACTTATGTTCGTAGCCTATATGAACATTAAAATTTTCAGTTTGATTGCTGTAAAAGATTCGTAGATACTGAGAACCGTCTAAATATTTCGGATAGTCGCCATTTTGGATCTTTATATTGTCTAGGCCAGAGAGTTATGTACCATTAAAGGAAAATTATTTCGTTGCTTTATTATTCAAACTTTAACTTCGATCGCATGATTACGACACTAGAAATAAAAACATAATTTTGAAATTTCGCACAGCCGCCATCTTGAGGTTATGTAAACAATTGAACTAAATTAGGTGCCAGTGCATTAGAATGTGTATAAATATTTACTGTGCCCTATTTTACTGCTCTCAGATGGTTAAATTGTGAGAAAAGTCTAATAAAATGTTCCAACTTTAAAAAACCTGTATATTACATAACGAAAATGGCAGCCAAGCGAAGTTGAAACATTCTAATAGACTTTTCTCGCGATATAACCATCTGAGCACATTAAAATATGGTACAGTAAATGTTTATACAGATTGTTATGCACTGGCATCTAATTTAGTTCAATTGTTTACATAACCTCAACATGGTGGCTGCGCGAAATTTTAAAATTATGTTTTAATTTCTTGTGTCGTAATCATGCGATCGAAGTGAAAGTTTGAATAATGAACCTACGCAATAATTTTAATTTAATGGTACATAACTCTATGGTCTATAGGCCTACCTATAACAATCCAACATGGCGATCATCCGAAATATTTAGATGGTTCTCATTATCGACGAATCCATTACTGCAATCAAACTGATTTCTTTTACAGTATGTTCATAGAGGCTATGAACCTAAGTTCACCTATGGGACTTTCAAGAACCTGGTGGGCACAAATCCAACATGGCGGTGACGCGAAACATAAATATTTAAATGGACGTTTCTCACGATTTAACCATCCGAGTGCAGTGAAACTTGGTACGGTAAATGCTAATACAAATTTTAATGCACTGGCTTCTAATTTATTTCAATTGTTTTAATAACCACAAGATTGCAGCTGTGCGAAATTTTAAAATCTCGTTTTCGTTTCATGTATCCTAATCAAGCGATTGAAGTTTGAATACTACACAATAATCTTCATGAAATAGTTCATAACTCTAAGACCTACATATTTAAGAATCCAACATAGCGACCATCCTAAATATTTAGACGGTTTCAATACCTACGAATGTATTACAGCAATCAAACTAAAATTCTCTATGATGATAGAGACAACACGGAACTACTTGTTTGATTAGTGCATGACTATGGACCAAAGGCCATGCATGTTCTCCCCACCCATGCGTGGTCTTTAAAAGGCTACTCAAACTCAGGGGACTATTGTTTTTGGTTGCGTAAACCTCTTTGACCATTCAAGATTCTTCCACAATGCGTTTGGAGTGCATTTAAGAATTTATCAGAGCTGGAGCGGGAGGTCGCTTTGTTGGGCTGTTCATGGCTGGATGGTCATACAGGCGAATTTCCTGCCAGGTAGGTCGTTTTGAGCAGACTTTTCGGGCACGTTGGAACCAGTGGATGCATAAGAGTCTGCCCACATGGGGACAGGGCTCAGGACACCTTTCATAGACCGCCAGGAGAAACGATTTTTCAGCGCCTACCATCCAGAAATGGGTGGCACCATAGCTACAAGCCCTTGTGTTGGTCTCCACCATTTCCAAATGCTTGGTTGAAGCAAATTTAGTCTTACAGTGCCCACAATGTGTCTTGCCATTGACACCTGTCCACTGTCGCCTCCGTTTGCAGTGGTGTCAAGACAGAGAAACCTAGACTGCAACAGGCCGGAACCGGGTTGTTTTTAGTAATGAGTCCAAGTCCTTTTCAGGCACCAATGCCGGCTGTGCACATGTATATGATTGTACGGAGACCTCTTGGCGTGTTCCTCAATCAAGCATATTCTGTGGTGTGTCACACTGGCCCCACTAGTGGATGAAATCACATGGCAGCCGGTCAGCCCTAGTAATGCTACGAGGGTCAATAATGAAACAGCGATATGTCCAGGACTAGGATATCCTTGGACCATGTTTTGCCACTCATGGTAATGCGTCCAGACGGTCCATTCTAGCAGGATGATGCCCGACCAAACACGGCAAGGGTGGCACAGGTCTTTCTCCACAACATTGGCACCAGCTCACCCGATCCCCAGATTTATCATCAATCGAGCATGTCTCAGATCATCTACGATGCCAACTACAGAAGCCAAGGAGTGTGATAGATCTCGAGAACCAGTTGCAGCAAATATGGACTGATTTGCTTCAGGATGCATTACGAATCATGCATGACTCCATGCCCACCAGTATTGCAGCCTGTATCCAAGCTAGAGGTGGACCAACAAGGCACTAGAGCCTCCATACAGGTGGTCATTGTTCCACGATACAAGAGTGTAAAAGTTTGCTCTGATACTGTTATAATTGACGTATGCCAATGTTACAGTCATCCATAGTTAATTTCATATGCTGCCCACAATTCCTTCATGGTGAATGATTTGTTTTGTTGGGCAGTGCATTTTGTAGACACTCTATGACCTTTATAAAAACCAAAAAAGCACTGTGGACAAATGCGGAGTAGTGCAAGAAGCTTGTATTCACAAAGGAGTTAGACAGGGATGCAGCTTATCGCCTGCACTTTTCAACGTATATATTGAGAAAGACATTGAGGAATGTAAGACATCTAAGAGAGGAGTTAAGATCAACGGAGTAGCAGTCATGCCAATAAGGTTTGCAGACGACATAGCAGTCCTGGAAACCAGTGAAGAGAAACTGCAACATGCACTCACGGAAATGAACAGGATTCTACATGAAAAATATAATATGAAAATCAATATTAAAAAGACGGAAATAATGGTATGCGCTAGAGAACAACTTAATGCAGCTATTCACATATCTGGTGCTCTACTTAAGCAAGTTAACACTTTCACCTATCTAGGGAGTAAAATTACTTCCACTGGAAAGAGTTCAACTGATATTCAAGCTAGAATTGCCCAAGCCAAAATTGCATTTAACAGCAAAAAATCCCTTCTGACTTCAAAGAATAGAGACCAGGACTAAATTTATAATATGTTATGTGTGGAGTGTAGCCTTGTATGGCTCAGAAGCTTGGACAATGGGATGTGCTGATAAAAGAAGACTTGCAGCTTTTGAAATGTGGTGTTGGCGGCGGATGGGAAAAACTCCATGGACCGCAAGAGTGACGAATGACGAAGTGCTCAAAAACATTAATGAAAAGAGCGCATTTCTCAAAACAATACGGAAACGACGAGGCCAACGGATAGGACATCTCTATCGCCACAATGACTTTATGGTAACTGTGTTAGATGGCAAAATTCGGGGCAAGAGGGGAAGAGGGCGACGGAGACTGCAATACATCAAACAGAACATAACGGATGTTAATGTCCATTCGTACAGAGACATGAAGAGACTGACTGGCAACAGGGAAGAATGGAAGAGGAGGATTGCTGCCGACCAATCTACGGATTGAGAACATGAATGAATGTATTTTATATTTATTCAAGATGACAAATGCTAAATATGGCTGCCATATTGCATCTATGAAGTTGGTGTATATCTTTATTCAGCAGAGCAAATCTTTCATAGATGCTTTTTTTTATAAATTTTGAAATTGAAAGTTTCTTAGGTAGGCTAAGAATTGTATGAGTCTTATTATGAAATATAGGCTTATGTGATCACCTTTTATCCGCGAGTGTGTGTGTGCTGTTGGCTGGTGTAATTTCAATGACACATGCTAAGAAATTACTACCTATCCCATCCAACCCTGACCATGCCTTTCAAATTTTGATATCACAAATATAACATGGCGGCCGCGTGAAATATTTCACCGGCAATCTACACCTCCGAAGAGGCTAGTAAAGTAAGTTCACGTACGTGATTTTCAACAACTTTATAAGTGCAAAATCATCGTGGTGGTCACGCAGAATTCAAGTATCTAACAGGGATTTTCTCTCGATTTGATCAACCGTAGGCAGTGAATCTTAATATAATGGCGTTTAATGTTAAGAGAAATTGAAGATGGTGGCTGTACGAAATTTTAAAATGTTTTCATTCTTGTATCTTAATCAGGCGATTGAAGTGAAACTTTATGTAATGGACCAATGCTATAATATTTATCTATGGGAACATAATTGTATAGCCTATTATAAAATAATCCAAAATTTACAATTTTTACAAGTAGGCTACTATAGTTACGAGTATCGTAGTTTAAATACGACATCTTGTCTCAAAATTCAAGAGCTAGGCTACTATCACATGGCATGGAGAGACTTTATACAGAGTGTATATGAATTGGCGTCCAATATTGTAAGAATATATGCCTTTCGGTAAAGAACGCAAAAAATCATTATGAAACTGTTATCTAGAAATGCTTTTTTTTTTGTGATATAGGACATTTATTTGTAACAAGCTGACAGTGCATATCAATTAAAAAAGAAGACTTAGGCCTAATACTGAACCATAAATAGCATATTGGCCCTTTTATTCCACTAAAATAGATATGGCATTGGACAGTTCTGTCCTTCCGTGAAATTTCCCAATACTGTAGAATAACATATTTATTCAAGAGCATTGATCAAATAGGCTAATTGATTTTCGAAGTGCCCGTATTTCATAATATAAGTAAGGCATGTACATCCAAATTATCTACCGGTTATCTTTCTAGTTTCTCTTTATTGATAATTACAGTGAAGAAGACAACTTAACAGTGCTGCACGATAAACACTGAACGGTGGCATGCAGTCATGAACATTGAGCAACAGCCCTGCTATTTAGTTTGCTTAAATGTGCTAATGGAATATATTGATCCCTATCCCATAAAGCTGTGCCAACGCTCAATGGCCTTAAAGTAGGTTAGCGTACAGTTTACAGTCCGTCTTATTATCTCGTAAGATCCAAGTTAACTTAAATGCTAAACCAAGCCTCTTCCTCATTCCACTGCAGACCTAGGAAAGGAGCGGAACCCTTGATAATGCCGGACGCAGTTTCCGGTGAAACGTCGGGAGATATCCTGTCTGGACCACGGCCTACAAGCCCGAAAAACTTGTATTTAATAATGATTTCTTTACTTAAATACCGTATCTAATGTTACGACAACTTCTACTACTGTACATAACTTACCATAAGTAGTTCAATGTTCCAAAGATTTTGTTGAATTCGAGATAACTTCCGATATTTTAATTACAGTTGCAGATGCAAAGGACTAAGCAAAGAAGTGATATGTAACAGTAACTTTGTGGCCGACCTTGAATAACTCGTAAATGATTGATTAAATTGTTATTAATCTTTGACTGAATGAATTAGGCTACTCGCAGGTAGAATATTTTTAAAATCACAAACCCATCGTACCCATTTTCACTGGAACCGTACGATTCCATTACATAATAAATAAATCATTCCCTAGGCATTGAAAAGCATGCCATCAATAATTTATGAAAATTAACCTAGATAATTATTTACAAGAACACTAAAACGTACTGTTTCATTATATTAAGTTTCGCGGTGATCGTTTCAATGAAGTTAATTATTATGTTGACACATTTAGTTTTCAATGCAGGTACAGATACCTGCTGCTAGCTAAGAACTTGCCCATTCCACTCCTGCCGTACACTACTTCAGCGTAAAATATTTGCTACACTGAGTGGCATTGGCATAGAATGATGTTGTGAATTTACAGTATATATATATGATAACCAGTGTTATTGTGATGTCTGCTGTAGTGAATGTATTTGCAATGCAGGTGAAGATTGGGAAGGAGGCGGCCGCGACCTTAAGTAAGGAACTATCTCGACATTTTCCTGGAGTAGATGTGGGAAACCACGGAAAACCGCTTCCAGAATAGCTGAGGTGGGAATCAAACCCTCCTCCTCTCAGTTTTGCCTCACAAGGCTGAGTGGACTCCGTTACAAACCTCAGACCAGAATTAAATTTCTTGGCAGAGACGGGAATCGTACGCGGATCTCCTGGGTGACAGCCAAGACTGCTAGCTGCTAAACCACTGGCATCGAAATGTCTCAATGAACACTTCAGTCACAGCGCGAAACAGTGTGATCTATCTCGATCTCCTGATGATATCAGCGACATTGTTACAAAAGAAATTGTAGATCCCGGCGTAAGAACCAGACAGCTCCAAATATAAAATTGTTCAGGAGACACAAAAAATACTGAATAAAATAACTATAATTATGTCGATAAAGTAAGGGTTATCTACGTACACTAGCTAGAAGCAATATTGTAGCATACATATTGCAAGAAGCAATACATATTGAAGTGGAAATGATACGGGTTATGTTACTGGACTCCTATCAGTTTATTCACGCAACCGCTGGAGCTGTATTGCTTCTTGCCCCGGTAAAGTATGTTCTTTACGGAGAATGAAATAACCAGTAGGCCTACTATTTACCTGAGTTATCACTGTAACATACTTTTTTATACCTATAGTAGACTTAATGTGAGAGTAAATGTCATTACAATTCCACAAGTTTTATATACACCAACGAAATGAGGTTCACTGGAAGTTCATCATTCTTTAGGACCAACACTACCTGGTGCATCAGCACTCCCTATCTGGTGGTAGAACCACAAACAGCCAGGTGAAAAGTACTTCGAAGCTATACCAGGTGAATAAGCTGGCCTTAATAATATTGTTTTATGCAGCCCAACTGGCGTTGTTACTGTATCAGGAAGGTCGATATTTCTGTGCTTGCATCCCGTATGATACTAATGAACTGCAAGCATATCCTGAAAACGATACTGAACACTATTATTTTTCGCTCGATGTGACTACAGATTAATACGAGGGAGAAATAATAGAGTTCAGTATCGTTTGCGGGATTTGCATGCAGTTCATTATCAGGGGCGTATATAAGTGGGGGGGGGGGGGTGCTGAGGGGGCTCCAGCCCCCCCCCCCCGAAAAGAGCCAATAAAAATTAAGAAAGTGTTGCTTTGGCAAGAGCATAATATAATTGTAAATTTGGTTGTACACTAACCTTAACTTATTGGCTAAGTTATAAACAATATTAAGATTAAAATTAGACTAACTCGTGGTGCAGTGGCTAGCATTCTTGGCTGCCGCCCCGGAGGTCCGAATTCGATTCCTGCCTCTGCCAAGAAATTTTAATTCTAGCGTGAGGGCTGGAACGGGGTACACTCAGCCTTGTGAGGCAAAACTGTGAATTTCACAGTACGGTACTTTTGAGAAATAAATTTTCAAATTGTAAAAAATAAAAAAATAAAATAAAAAACTGTTTAAATTTCTGCTTAGTAAATTGACAAATATTTAGATATTTGCCATTCATACTCCATAGATCGTAATAGAAAATTCATTAAATATAAAATTTTATTTGTGTGTTGTGTTGAATTTTACAACTTTTATTTTCTATTGCCAGTAATTGTGGGCTATATAAACTTTGAACCTTAGGCCTATCTAAAATAATTACACAAAGTTATATGCTCTAAGATATTGGTTGATATTTCTGGGTATTTTGCGGTGACAATCCCCTGAGAATCCTCACAATTTTCCAGGATAGCCAGCCCCCTCCCCCGAAAAAAAATTGTATATACGCCCCTGTGCAATATTACCATACGGGATGCAAGCAGAGAATTATCGACCTTTCTGCCAACACTCGCTAGTTGGGATACATAAAACAATAGTATTAGGGGCAGCCGATTCACCTGGTATATTTAACATCCTTTGCCTTATTTGTCACAACTGAAGACTCTGGGATATAGACGACTTGATGCGGCTGGTAAGGAAAGAGTAGCTCCTGCTTTCTCCAAAACAAAGAAATCTCTTACCATGGTACTCGCATTTATTTATTTATTTATTTATTTATTTATTTATCGTATGGCTTTTAGTGCCGGGAGTGTCCGAGGACATGTTCGTCTCGCCTGAGTCAGTAGCTGCTTCCAGCGGACACCCTTAGGGTGAGCTACAAGTTCCGTTTAATTTCAAGTAGTTCCAACTTTCGCCACCAGATATCAATGATACCTAGTGGTGAATGTTGGAACTTTGATAGAGTGTTCCGACGAAATCTAACCTAACAATTTAGCTTCACACTAGTTTAGTCTGTGGAAGGGTCTTTTACATGCCATAAATCTATGACATAGGACCACCTGCTTTACTTCCCCTCCGAAGGAAGGCATACTGAAGGATTTTAACGCTCTTAAAAAATCCGACGTCTTCGGCCGGGTTTGAACCCGCTATCTTGGGCACAGCAGTTCAATATGCTATCAACTACGTCACCGAAGCCGCTGGTACTCGCATTGACACTGCACGACAGTTCATTTCTGTTGTATTCAACGTATCTATATTTCGACTGTCAACGATGCACCTTGACCTTTGGTTGGAAGAAAGTTTTGAAGTGATTTGGTGTTGTCCAAAAACATTGTTCGTATTACATCTTGAACAATGAACTTGCGACTCGCGTTATGTACCAGGGCACGATAATATTGTAGCAAATATCTCTTGCTGAACATTGAACTATAGCCGCTGGATGAACCAGACTTCTCCAGGAGCTGTCTGGGTTCATGCGCCTGCAGAAGCAGGTAAAACAACCCCGACAGCTCCTTTTACACTCCTACTACGCACCAAATCAGTGGAGCAGCACAGTTCTCACACCGACAGGTAGAGCTAACAACAAAAAACAAAATTGACCAATAGTGGAGCTGTCTGGTTCTTGCACCGGGCTCTTCAATTATTATACCACTAGTTTCAGCAAAGAGTGCTGATTTCAAAGGCATTTTCATTTTTAAACAAGAAGTTAACTTAAATAACAAAATCGTGTATCAAAAATTTTAGTAAGCGAAGCTTAAAAAAAACGGAAACGATTATTTTGGGAGAAGTGTAGGAAGTCATCGGAATTATTAATTTTTGTCTGAAAAATATTTTTTCATGAAAGTTAACCCGTAAAATGGCCATGTAGGCAATGTCTCTGAGATATCACGCGTCTGCACAGGACACTGTATTTTCGGTTTTATTAAAATACTAGCTGAAGTACCCGTGCTTCGCTACGCGTCATAAATAAATTAAAATGTGAAAGTGACAGTTAAAACAGGGGATAGGCGAGGTGCTGCGCAGAGGGAGATTAAGGATGGAATATTTTGTCCAACTACACCGTTCGGCGTTGACCGTGTTTTATAGCACAAATTTAGGTTTTACTCGCTAACCGTTGGAGATACCTTTCGGATAGAAAATGTAATTTTAAACCTCGTATATGCCATCAAAAGTTTGCTATTTCTTAGCGTTCACTTTTTATTTGAAATGGAAATATGAAAGTTTGAAAGCAAAGGGTGTAGTGACGTCACTAAAATGGTCGCCATAGTGCAAAGTATTGAAATCAAAAGTAGCCTATATGTTAACCAGTTAAATCAGCTACTTTCATGTAAAATTCATGTAAGTCGGACCAGTGGTTCTTGCGTGATTGAGTAATACACAGACACACACCATCTCATTTTTAGCCTCGCTTCGCTCGCGTCATAGTCGTGTCATATTGTTATTCAATGACATGCAGGTTTAACCCCGTTAACACCCCTTTAGAACCTGAATATCCAAAAATCCCTCCTTAGTAGACATTTTCGACACACAACAAACATATCCCCTTCTTCTAACTTCAATAGTTTTGATTGGTCGATGAGAGTGAACATCCAAAAATCCTTCCTTAGTGGACGTTTTTATTCCAGAATTTCACCCCTCCCCATATGCCCCTTAAATTGGATTTATGAAAAAAAAAAACGGTCGAACATCTACTTAATTTAATTATTTATTCATTTATTAATTTTTAAGGTGATTGGAACTCGGAGAAAATCAAACTCCTCGTCTATGTCGTTTAAGAGATACACGCTCCGTTCGGAATCTTTCAACCCCCACTTTTCATCCCTTTCACCTCATAATATACACCACATCGAAAAACCAGTAGACATGCGTCAGCTTATTTTAAATGATTAGTATATATGCCAAGTATCACATCCCCAAATGAAACCACTCATGAGATATTGTTATTCAATGAAATGCACGTTTACCCCCTTAACACCTCATTAGAACCTGAATATCCAAAACTCTTTCCTTAGTGGACGTTTTCGACATACCACGAACTTATCCCCAAAATTTCATGTTTCTAACTTCAATAATTTTTGCTGGGCGATGATGAGTGAGTGAGTCAGTCAGGACATTTTCTTTCATTAATATTTGAGAATTTCAACCCTCCCCAAGAACCCCTTAAATTGGATTTATGAAAAAAAAAACGGTCGAACACCTATTTACTTATTTAAAGCTGTTTTCCCCCTGAGTTTGATAAGTGAGTAAGTAAGTCAATCAGTTAGGACACCTTCTTTCCTGTTCCCCCCCCCCCGAATTTTACTCCTCCCCATGGGCCCCTTAAATTGGATTTATGAAGAAATGGTCGAACACCTATTTACTTATTTTTAAGCTGCTTTTTCCGCTGAATTTCAAACTTATCGCCTATGTTGAATAAGAGATACAGTACACGCTCCGTTAAGAATCCTTCAACCCCCAATTTTCTCCCCTTTCACCTCATAATATACACCATATCGATAAACCCTTAGACATATGTCTGCTTATTTTAAATGATTAGTTTGTATGCCGAATATCACATCCCCAAATGAAACAACTCGTGAGATATTGTTATTCAATGAAATGCAAGTTTAACCCCCTTAACACCCCTTCAGAACATGAATATCCAAAAATCCATCCTTAGTGGACTTTTTCGACAAACAATGAACATATCCCCAAAATTTCAAGTTTCTAACTGCAATAGGTTTGCTGGGGGATGATGAGGGAATATCCAAAAATCCTTCCTTAGTGGACTTCTTTCCCCAGAATTTCATCCCTCTCCATGAGCCCCTTAAATTGGATTATGAAAAAACGATCGAACACCTATCTACTACTTTTTCAATCTGATTTTTCTCCCTGAGATTCTTACTTTTTGCCTCTGTCTTTTAAGAGATACTTGCTCCGTTAAGAATCCTTCAACACTCACTTTTCACACATACACCTCATAATATACACCACATCGAAAAACCCTCAGACATGTGTCTTCTTATTCTTAATGATGAGTTTATATGCCTAGTATCCCATCCCAAAGGAAATCATTCGGGAGATATTGTTATTCAATTAAATGCAAGTCTACCCCCTTAACACCCCTTTAGAACCTGAATATCCAAAATTCCTTCTTTAGTGGACGTTTTCAACATACAACGAACATAGCCCCTTAATGTCATGTTTCTAACTTCAATAATTTTGGCTGGGGGATGATGAGTGAGTAAGTCAGGACATTTTCTTTCAATTATTTTTCAGAATTTCACCCCTCTCATGAACCCCTTAAATTGGATTTATGAAAAAAAAAACGGTCGAACACCTATTTACTTATTTTTGAGCTGTTCTTCCCCCCTGAGTTTGATGAGTGAGTGAGTTAGGACACTTTCTTTCCTGTTTTCCCCCCAGAATTTCACCTCTCTCCAAGGGCCCCTTTAATTGGATTTATGAAAAAACGGTCGAACACCTATTTACTTATATTTTAAGCTGTTTTTTCCCGCCGAAATTCAAACTTCTCGCCTATGTCGTTTAAGAGATACACGCTCCGTTAAGAATCCCTCAACCCCCAATTTTCACCCCTTTCACCTCGTAATATACACCTCATCGATAAACCCTTAGACATATGTCTGATTCTTTTAATGATTAGCTTATATACCGAATATCACATCCCCAAAGAAACAACTCATGAGATATCGTTATTCAATGAAATGCACGTTTACCCCCTTAACACCTCTTTAAAACCCGGATAACAAAAATCATTCATTAGTTGATGTTTTCGATATACAGCGAACATATTCCCAAAATTTCATGTTTCTAACTTTAATAGTTTTCGCTGGGCGTGACGAGTGAGTGAGTCAGACAGGACATTTTCTTTCAATTATTTTTACCAGAATATCACCCCTCCCCATGGGCTCCTTAAATTGGATTGATGAAAAAACGCTTGAACACCTATTAACTTATTTTTTAAGCTGTCTTTTTCCCCTGAGTTTGATGATTGAGTGAGTTAGTCAGTCAGTTAGGACACTTTCTCTCCTTTTCCCCCCCAGAATTTCACCCCACCCCATTGGCCCCTTAAATTAATTTATGAAAAAACGGTGGAACACCGACTTACTTATTTTTTAAGCTGATTTTTTTCGCCTAGTTTCAAATTTCTCGCCTATGTCGTTTAGGAGATAGGCCTACACGCTTCGTTAGGAATCCTTCAACCCCCAATTTTCACCCCTTTCACCTCATAATAATACACCACATCGAAAAACCCTTAGACACATCTCTGCTTATTTTTAATGATTAGTTTATATGCCGAGTATCACATCCACAAATGAAACCACTCGTGAGATATTGTTATTCAATAAAATGCAGGTTTAACCCCCTTAAGACCCCTTTAGAGCCTGAATATTCAAAAATCCTCCCTTAGTGTATGGTTTTGACATACAACGAACATATCCCGAAAATGACATGTTTCCAACTTCAATATTTTTGGCTGGGCGATGATGAGTGGGTGAGTGAGTCAGGACATTTTCTTTCAATTTTTTTCTTCAGAATTTCACCCCTCCCGATGAACCCCTTAATTTGGTTTATCAAAAAAACTGTCGAACACATATAAGTTATACTTATTTTTAAGCAGTTTTTCCCCCTGAGTTTGAAGAGCGAGTGAGTCAATCGGTTAGGACACTTTCTTTCCTGTTTTTTTTTTACACAGAATTTTACCCCTCGCCATAGGCCCCTTAAATTGGATTTATGAAAAAAAAAACGGTCAAACACCTATTTACTTATTTTTTATGCTGATTTTTTCCCGCTGAGTTTCAAACTCCTCGCCTATGTCGTTTATGAGATACAGGCTCCGTTATGAATCTTTCAACCCCCAGTTTTCACCCCTTTCACCTCATAATATACACCACATCGAAAAACCCTCAGACACATGTCTTCTTATTTTTAATGGTGAGTTTATATGCCGAGTATCACATCCCCCAGTGAAACCAATCGGGAGATATTGCTATTCGATGAAATGCAGGTCTACCCCCTTAACACCCCTTTAGAACCTGAATATCCAAAAATCCTTTCTTAGTGGGCGTTTGCGGCCCTTGAGTAAGCTGCATACCAAATTTCATTCCAATCCGTTGGGTGGGTTCTGAGATTTCGTGATGAATGTGTGAGTGAGTGAGTGAGTGAGTGAATGAGTGGTATTTGACAAATATCTAGTAGATAGTGTCAAGTCTTTGTTATGCTATACTCGGTTGACAGTGCTGTGTGAGCAGTTGAGTAGCTAACGGGATTTCAAGTAAAGATCCTCATTTTCTATACCGGTAGTGCAGAGCGCAATTGGCATCCAGACGGCCGTGTCTCGACTTGAGCTATGTTGCCATGGAAACTATCTGCCTTGCCATTCCTTCATGAGTATATTTTATGATTTGATTAGCCTGTTTTTGAGTGAAAAAGGGCCGAAATCAGAAGAATGAGAAAGACTATCGAAAATTCATGTAGCCAGCGGTTCCTTCTGGGTCCTAAACTATGTGTATGCAAAATATGGTTGAGATTGGTGGAACGGTGTAGATTTGTATACGGAACCAACATATATACATACATACATACAGACTTTCACTTTTATATATTAGACTAGCTGAAGTACCCGTGCTTCGCTACGCGTCATAAATAAATTAAAATGTGAAGGTGACAGTTAAAACAGGGGATAGGCGAGGTGCTGCGCAGAGGGAGATTAAGGATGGAACATTTTGTCCAACTACACCGCTCGGCATTGACCGTGTTTTATAGCACAAATTTAGGTTTTACTCGCTAACAGTTGCAGATACCTTTCGGATAGAAAATGTAATTTTAAACCTCGCATATGCCATCAAAAGTTTGCTATTTCTTAGCGTTCTCTTTTTATTTGAAATGGAAATATGAAAGTTTGAAACCAAAGGGTGTAGTGACGTCACTAAAATGGTCACCATTTTAAATAGTGCAAAGTATTGAAATCAAAAGTAACCTATATGTTAACCAGGTAAATCAGCTACTTCCATGTAAAATTCACGTAAATCGGACCAGTGGTACTTGCGAGATTGAGTAATACACAGACACACACCATCTCAATTTTAGCCTCGCATCGCTCGCGTCATAGTCGTATCATATTGTTTTTCAATGAAATGCAGGTTTAACCCCTTTAACACCCCTTTAGAACCTGAACACCCAATAATCCCTCCTTAGTAGACGTTTTCGACACACAACAAACAAACATATCCCCAAAATATCATTCTTCTAACTTTAATAGTTTTGGTTGGTCGATGAGAGCAAACATCCAAAAATCCTTCCTTAGTGGACGTTTTTCTTCCAGAAGTTCACCCCTCCCCATACGCCCCTTAAATTGCATTTATGAAAACACGGTCGAACACCTATTTATTTTATTTATTTATTCATTTATTTATTTATTTTTAATCTGATAGATTTCCTCCGAGTTTCAGACTCCTCCCTATGTCGTTTAAGAGATACACGCTCAGTTAGGAATCTTTCAACCCCCACTTTTCATCCCTTTCACCTCATAATATACACTACATCGAAAAACCATTAGACATGTGTCAGCATATTTTTAATGATTAGTATATGTGCCAAGTATCACATCCCCAAATGAAACCACTCGTGAGATATTGTTATTCAATGGAAAGCACGTTTACCCTCTTAACACCTCTTTAGAACCTGAATATCCAAAACTCTTTCCTTAGTGGACGTTTTCGACATACAATGAACATATCCCCAAAATTTCATGTTTCTAACTTCAATAATTTTGGCTGGGCGATGATGAGTGAGTGAGTCAGTCAGGACATTTTCTTTCATTTATTTTTGATAATTTCACCCGTCCCCATGAACCCCTTAAATTGGATTTATGAAACAAACGGTCAAACACCTATTTACTTATTTAAAGCTGTTTTCCCCCTGAGTTAGATGAGTGAGTGAGTGAGTCAATCAGTTAGGACACTTTCTTTCCTGTTTTTTTTTTCCCCCAGAATTTCACCCCTCTCCAAGGGCCCCATAAATTGGATTTATGAAAAAATGTTCGAACACCTATTTACTTGTATTTTAAGCTGTTTTTTCCCACCGAATTTCAAACTTCACGCCTATGTCGTTTCAGAGATACACGCTCCGTCAAGAATCCCTCAACCCCCAATTTTCACCCCTTTCACCTCATAATATACACCACATCGATAAACCCTTAGACATATGTCTGATTATTTTTAATGATTAGTTTATAAACCGAATATCACATCCCCAAACAAACAACTCATGAGATATCGTTATTCAATGAAATGCACGTTTACCCCCTTGACACGTCTCTAAAACCCGAACAAACAAAAATCATTCCTTAGTTAACGTTTTCGACATACAGCGAACATCTTCCCAAAATTTCATGTTTCCAACTTTAATAGTTTTCGCTGGGCGTGATGTGTGAGTGAGTCAGACAGGACATTTTCTTTCATTTATTTTACCAGAATTTCACCCCTCCCCATGGGCCCCTTAAATTGTATTGATTAAAAAACGCTTGAACACATATTAACTTATTTCATAAGCTGTCTTTTTCCCCTGAGTCAGTCGGTTAGGACACTTTCTGTCCTTTTTTCCCCCAGAATTTCACCCCACCCCATTGGCCCCTTAAATTAATTTATGAAAAAACAGTCGAAAACCGATTTACTTACTTTTTAAGCTGATTTTTTTTCGCTGAGTTTCAAATTTCTCGCCTATGTCGTTTAAGAGATAGGCCTACACGCTCCATTAGGAATCCTTCAACCCCCACTTTTCAGCCCTTTCACCTCATAATAATACACCACATCGAAAAACGCTTAGACACATGTCTGCGTATTTTTAATGATTAGTTTATATGCCGAGTATCACATCCACAAATGAAACCACTCGTGAGATATTGATATTCAATGAAATGCAGGTTTAACCCCCTTAAGACCCCTTTAGAACCCGGATATCCAAAAAACCTCCCTTAGTGTACGGTTTTGACATACAACGAACATATCCCCGAAATGTCATGTTTCCAACTTCAATAATTTTGGCTAGGCGATGATGAGTGAGTGAGTAAGTGAGTGAGTCTGGACATTTTCTTTCAATATTCTTTTTTCAGAATTTCACCCCTCCCCATGAACCCCTTAAATTTGATTTGTGAAAAAAAAACCTGTCGAACAGCTATTTACTTACTTTAAAGCAGTTTTTCCCCCTGAGTTTGATGAGTGAGCCAGTCAGTCAATCAGTTAGGACACTTTCTTTCCTGTCCCCTCCCCCCAGAATTTCATCTCTCCCCATGGGCCCCTTAAATTGGATTTATGAAAAAACTGTCAAACACATATTTACTTCTTTTTTATGTTGATTTTTTTTTCGCTGTGTTTCAAACTCCTCGCCTATGTCGTTTAAGAGACACACGCTCCGTTAAGAATCTTTTAATCCACACTTTTCACCCCTTTCACCTCATAATATACACCACATCGAAAAACCCTCAGACACATGTCTTCTTATTTTTAATGATGAGTTTATATGCCGAGTATCACATCCCCCCATGAAACCAATCGGGAGATATTGCTATTCAATTAAATGCAGGTCTACCCCCTTAACAGCCCTTTAGAACCTGAATAGCCAAAATGTCTCTCTTAGTGGGCATTTGCGGCCCTTGAGGAAGCTGCATACCAGATTTCATTCCAATCCGTTCGGTGGTTTCTGAGATTTCGTGATGAATAAATGAATGAGTGAGTGAGTGAGTGGTATTTGAAAAATATATAGTAGAAAGAAGATAGTGTCAAGTCTTTGTTATACTAAACTCGGTTGACAGTGCTGTGTGAGCAATTGAGTAACTAACGGGATTTCAAGTAAAGATCCTCATTTTCTATACCGGTAGTGCTGAGCACAATTGGCATCAAGTCGGCCGTGTCTCGACTTGAGCTATGTTGCCATGGAAACTATCTGCCTTGCCATTCCTTCATGAGTATATTTTATGATTTGATTAGCCTGTGCTGGAGTGCAAAAGGGCCAAAATCAGAAGAATGAGAAAGACTATCGAAAATTCATGTAGCCAGCGGTTCCTTCTGGGTCCTAAACTATGTGTATGCAAAATATGGTCCAGATTTGTATACGGAACCAACATATATACATACATACATACATACATACATACATACATACATACAGACTTTCACTTTTATATATTAGATTGAATACGGTGATGACGATGATGATTGTTTAAAATAACTCAACAACGAGGTCATCATCCCCTGTTACCGATACTATTGAAATAGATTTAATTAAGATGTCCCAAACTTCATAGATTTGATTGATGATGATAATTGTTGTTTTAAGGGGCCTAACATCCAGGTTATCGGCCCCAGATTTGATTGGCAGCGTGGCGCAACGGTAACGTTCTCGTCTGCTGTGTTCAAGGTTGCAGGATCGAATTATAGCACAGTCAGTTTGCATTTGAAGGTGCGGAAATGCGAGGGTGCCGTGTCAGTAGATTTACTTGTACGTTAAAGGTCCCCTTCGGGGCAAAATTCCGGCAACCTGGCGTTTCTCAAACCCACATTAATTTAAAGGGACGTAGAACCAATAACCTCATTATTATATTACTTCATAAACAAGAGTTTAGTGCTTTTCAGTCGGTCAACGCGAATGTAAATAATTTATTTCAGGATTAGGGCATAACCCATCTCTTTTGGGTACATTCGTGTTGACCGACTGAAAAGCACTAAACTCTTGTTTACTAAGGCAACACTGAAAATATGGCTTCAAACACCACAATTACTTCATAAATTAGAAATGAAAATATTAGTGAAAAGAGAATGCATTCTTAAAGCTCTGAATACAGAAACACCAGCCATTTCATTGGCATTAGGTTAAACAACGAAACAGGACATGTATTCTCGCCTGTGTCCGAGAACACAATGCTCGCAGACACACATTTTCGGCACGAATTTCACACCGCTCACCACTCGCCTCCTACCGCTTTGCTCCAACGGCAGTGGCCAGCTAGCTGCCGACATCTGTACTTACACTAGATTATTACCTGATCAAATTTTATTAAGGTCACACACACTCAAACAAGGTGAAATCATAAGCCTATATTCTGAAGATGAAAAAAGGTAGAAATGGGGCAAGCCCCTTGAAATCCATATTTTTATTTTTAGCCTACTTTTCACATATTGCAAAAATGAGGAAAAAGTAGGCTTATGAGATCGATCCGGGAAAATGTGTGTCTATCTGTCTGTCCTTCTGTCTGTCTGTCTGTCTGGGTGTGTGTGTGTGTGTGAGTGTGTGTCCCTATCAACTCCTAAACGGCAGCAGCTATCGAAACCAAATTTGGTATGAGTAAAGATCTATACCTGAATATCTCAAGGCCATATATGAAAATGATGTCAGTGCTACCAACTGCTAAAAAATCGTAATTGAAATTTGAGATCCTTGTTGGATATCTTGGAAGATATCCATGGGAAAATGAAAATGAAAATCCACAGCCTGCTTCCAGTCTCCGACCGGGTCAGGAATGGAATGAATGAAGCCCCCATCTAGCGGCGAGGATATGAACTGTGCCGGCTGCCGAGGCCTGACGCACTCCTCTGGGGCAATGATTAAATGAATGACAGATGAAATGAAATGATAGTGGAGAGTGTTGCTGGAATGAAATTTGTGACAGGGAAAACCGGAGTACCCGGAGAAAAACCTGTCTGCCTCCGTTTTGTCCAGCACAGATCTCACATGGAGTGACCGGGATTGGAACCACGGTCCCAGCGGTGAGAGGCCGGCGTGCTGCCGCCTAAGCCACGGAGGCTTATATCCATGGGAGCTTTTCCAAAATTGGCGCACATATAGATAATAATATTTCAGTTTAATTTCCAGGTGGCCATACATGATAATGTTGCCAAAATAATTCTAAGCCTGCTGATAGGTCCAATATTAAATGCATGTAACTTCTACACTATCAATTGGATTTCAATCAAATGTCATATGTACTATGTGTACCATAACAGTTATGACTGCGTATTCTTAAGAGCCACCAGGGCTGCCAACTGTTAATAAATGCTCTCTCTATTTTTTAATCCTAATACCAATATATCAAAAAGTATGCAAGCCAACAGCTAGAAACTTATACTGCCAAAGAATTAATAATACACCTTTCACATCTAAAGCAGTGCCTTTACAATACTAGTAGCATTATTAGGAGCCAGTGCAATAATGGGTGTCTGTTTCGAGTGCAACAAGGCGGTGTCCAGGCAAGACATCAATGCAAAAATTCAATGTGCTGTATGTAAAAACTGGTATCATAATTATTGTGTAAATTTAAAAGAAGATGATCTCAAGTCCATAATTTCTTCGCACAAACAATGGAAATGTAATAAGTGTCCCAAGAAGAAGCTTAGCCTACATGAAGAGGGAAAGAATCAGATAGCCCTACCTAACAACGACGAAGTTTTTAACTTATTGACTAATTTAAACAAAGAAATTTCTGAGTTAAAGGAATTGTGTAAACAGAGGGAAACTGATTTGAGGAGGTCGTTAGATCTGGTGCACGAGAAATTGGACGAAAGTAAGGAAACCCTGTGGAAACAAGCAGAAACTATTAAAGATTGCAGGCAAGCAATTGAAGAGATGCATCAGGAGAACCTAAAGTTAAAGAAAGAAAACTTGGAACTAAAATCAAGACTTACTGATTCTGAGCAATACTCAAGGATCAATATGATAGAAATACATGGTATACCGTCAAACCCTGCAGAAGACACAAGCAGGTTGGTTCAAGAAGTCGCGCGAACACTCCACGTGGAACTGAAAGAGGAACATATTGACGCTTGCCACAGACTTCCCCCTCGTAACAATTCCCAGATTGCGCCTATAATCGTGAAATTTACAAGACGTCACTACAAAGAAGAAATCCTCAGACAACGGAGAATTAAACGTAATCTGAGTACCCTTGACCTTGGATACACCTACAACAACCCGGTGTATATAAATGAAAGCCTTTGCGGGGAGCGGAAAAAACTTCTAGCAAAGGCAAGAGAAGTGAAACGAGCGAAGGACCTAAAGCACTTATGGACAAAGAATGGCAGAATACTCATGAGGAAACACGACCACTCTCAGGTAATCTCCATCAACACTGAAGAGGACCTTGACAAACTTTAACCTGAACATTGAAGATGACTCATAAGAAAAAAGAAACCATCATTTACTACCAGAACTTAAGAGGATTACGGACCAAATCCAATACTTTATTTTTAAATACACTGTCAAATAACTATGATATTATTTGTCTTTCAGAAACATGGCTTCTTGAGGGTGTAAGCAGTTCTGAGCTCTTTGATGACAGATATATTGTGTATAGGAAAGACCGAGATTTTTCTTTAAGTTCCAAGAAAGATGGTGGTGGAATTTTAATAAGTGTTAAAAGTACAATACATTCGAAGAGAATGCCAATGTTAGAATCGGATACCGAATCATTATGGATTAAAGTTTCATTCAACAATAGGGAATGTTATATATGTGTTCCATACTTTCCGCCGAATTCCAATATAGAAGCATACAAATCATTTTATGAGAAAATAGAAGAAAATATGCAGTTATTTAAAGATTAGGATATTTGTATCATTGGTGACTTTAATTTACCGGAAGTAACTGATAAATCTTACAATCTATTGAAGGGTTCAAACAAATCCAAAGAGTTACAGAATTGTTTGCACCTGCTGAATGCCAGGCTGTTTAACGATATTAAGAATGTTAATGGGAGAACTCTTGATTTAATAATCAGTAACATTGACCAGTTGCATATCCAGGAAGAAACCGACCCCTTGGTCCGATTAGATGAAAATCATCCAGCATTGCAAATTATATACAAACAGGGGAAAATAACCAGATCACATGAAAGTTCAACCTATGAATATAACTTCCTCAGGGCAGACTTCTTAAAATTGTATGAATTAGTGAAAAAATGCAATTGGGATAACATGAATAATTGTAGAAATGTTAACGAAGCTGTTGATATCTTTTATGACAAAATATACTCTATAATTAACCAGTGCGTTCCAAAGACTAAACATTACAAGCGCACATATCCTGTTTGGTTCACTCAGTCCATAATATCAAATTTAAAGCTAAAGGAAAAATATAGAATAAAGAAAAATTTAGCCGAATATTACTTAAATAATTATACTCAACTTAGATCTAAAACTAAAATAGACATAAAAAAGCATATGTTGACTATGTAGCTCTTACTGAGCGAAACATGGAAAAAGATAGCAACAGCTTCTGGAACTTTATAAACAATAGAAAGGAGCGTAAAGGATCAGGATTGGCGATGGAATATGAAGGTAAAGAATATTTTAAATCACTGGAAATTGCCAATTGTTTCGCTGACTATTTCAAATCAGTATATTCGCAAACTATTCACAACTATAATTTGAACACAAACAGCAATAACGTAAAGCAACATTATTTTCAAAATTATTTGGTTATATCTGAAGTCACCGAGGATATGGTTGAATTCGTCATTAAGAAACTAAAACCAAAAAAGTCAGCGGGGCCTGATGGGTTACCACCATACCTCTTTAAAGGCTGTAAGGAATATATTACTAAACCACTTTTTTTTATCGTAAGGCTTTTAGTGCCGAGAGTGTCCGAGGACATGTTCGGCTCGCCAGCTGTTGTAGCTGCTTCGAGACGGACACCCAATGGGTGAGCTACAAGTACCGTTGGGGAGGAAAGTTGGAAGGGAAGGCGCGAGGAGTTGGAAGGTAGTGGCTGTGGCCTATAGTTAGGGACCAACCCCGGCATTTGCCTGGAAGGAAGATGGGAAACCACAGAAGACCATCTTCAAGGTTGCCGGCGGGGGGATTCGAACCTCCTCGCCTCCCGGATGTGAGCGACTGCCATTAGTCATGCCGCAACGACCACGGCTAACTCACCCGGTACTAAACCACTGACTATAATATACAATCTCATACTGAAGACCAGCACATTTCCAGATAAATGGAAACATACAAAAGTAACACCAATTCTAAAATCCGGAAACTCAGTTCAGATTAAGAATTACAGAACTGTAGCTGTATCGTCATCTCCGGCTAAGATATTTGAGAGTATTTTGTATAGTCATATTTTTCAACATGTTAAAGTGATCATTTCCCCAAATCAGCATGGATTTATACCAAACAGGTCAAACGTGACTAACCTTATTAATTTTACGCAATTTGTATCCACGGAGCTAGATCACAAAGGCCAAGTAGATGTAATATATACTGACTTTCAAAAGGCATTTGACAAAGTGGATCATGACGTACTCATCACTAAACTATCAAAGTATAATTTTTCTGAACCACTGTTTCGTCTGCTGATTTCATACCTGAAGAACAGAACACAAGTTGTGAAATATAAAACGCAACTATCCAAAACATTTCCCACCAACTCAGGAGTTCCTCAGGAATCTAACTTAGGACCATTACTATTCTTATTATTTTTAAACGACATCTCTGATAAAGTTCAACACTCAGAAATTTTATTATTCGCAGACGATATAAAATTATATAAATCAATACGTGACCCTTACGATTGTATCAAACTTCAAAATGATTTAAATGAACTAAACCTATGGACGAAAGAAAATAAATTGCCATTTAACATCAGTAAATACAAGCAAATTATTAATTTTACTAGGCGAAAAAATTACATAAAGTTTCACTATGACATTGCCGGGGAATGCTTACTAAAAATTCATGAAGTTCAGGATCTGGGAATTGTATTTACCAATGATCTGAATTTTCAAAGACATATAGAGAAAATTGTCTCTAAAGCACATAAATGTATGGGATTTGTAATAAGAAATTCATTTAATTTCTCCTATGGGATTTTAATATTGCTCTTTAATGCCTTCATCAGATCACAACTAGAATATGCTTCAGTTATATGGAATCCATACACATTGAAACTTAATAAGCTTATAGAGAACATCCAAACGAAATTCTTAAAATATGTATATTACAAAAGATTTGGCTATTATCCCTCTTACGAATCGTACACATTTATATTACAGTCCTTCAATGTTAGAAAACTATCTCACAGGCGAAATTGTCAGGGCCTGCTTTTTCTCTATAAAATAGTAAACAATAAAATTGAAGAACGCTAAAATTCGAGAGAGAATTACGTTATATGTACCAGCTGTGAAACCTAGTAGATTCCGAAACATTTTCTTTATTCCGAGAGTTCACACAGACAACCATAAAAACTCGCCGATTAACAGAATTTTATCCCACTATAATAAAGTTCATCATCTTGACTTAGATATTTTCAGTATGTCAGAAAACCAGTTTGCAGCGTCCTGTGATAAACTGCAAGATGTCTTGTAATATATTGTACTGTATTCAGCCCATTTCCTTCTCATACCTAACCTTCCTTTTCTTCTTCTTATTCTTCTTCTTATTTATAACGTGTTTCTCTATCTATATCTTCTCTTTATGTATCTTTTGTTTTTCTATTTATATATTGTTGTATATTATATGATTCTAGTAGTGAGCAATGTAATTGGGGCTTCCTGTAATGTTCACAACATAAATAAATAAATAAATAAATAAATAAATAAATAAATAAATAGTACCTGACATTCTACCTTAGTTTGGAGTAACAAATATTCGTCAGTGCTACCAACATGATTCTAAGTCTGCTGATAAGTCCAATTTTTAAATGCATGCAACTTCTATCCTATACATTCTATTTCAACCAAATTTCGTATGTGCTATAAGTACCATAACATATATGACTATGCGTATTCTTAAGGGCAACCACGGCTGCCAACTGTTAATAAATGCTGTCTCTATTTCTTTACCTTAATATCAATATATCATAAAGTATTCAAGCCAACAGTTCTAAACTTTTCACACGTACACTAACTGACATTCTAGTCTTATTTGGAGTAACTAATATACGTCAGTGCTGCCATGATTATTCTAAGCCTTCTGATAGGTCCAATTTTTAAATACACGCAACTTCTAAACTAACAAACGGATTTTATCCTAAAATGGCACAACAATAGATCATAATACCTCAGATTAATTCTGAGCAACATATGCTTAACATTGTTGCCAGCATGTTTTTATGCGCACTTTTAGATCCAATGTCTAACTATATGTAACGTGCATTCTATCCATTGGAATTCAACTAAATTTTGTATGTGCATTCTGTAGCTTAAGAGATGGAATTAAGAATATATTCAGTCACCAGGGCTGCCAAATGTAGTGTTCTATTAGCCTACCCCTACACTGTGTAAGATATATTTAGAACTAATGAAACGTTTCGGTATTACCAATTTAATTTCATGATTATTCTAGATAGGTCTATATAGATTAATCATTGGCATGAATTCTAATCTTAAGAAAAGTAGGCTCTTTAGTTCGTCACGGAGAAAATGTACTAAATTTTCTGAAACATTATTTGATATTCATAACAAATTTCTAGCTTTTATTGAAGTTGAGAAATTAGTGACAAGCAAATTAGTGCTTTCGCTTTTGTACAGTTATACACTATAGGTAAAGCCCTGCACGGATGCGGATATCCGCAACATTTTTCGCCGTGCGGATATAGATTGCATGTCTGTGCGTATAGCGTATAAGGTGCGGATAATGTTTAGAGTATCTCTCTCCATATATATCGTATGGATTTTAGTGCCGGGAGTGTCCGAGGACATGTTCGGCTCCCCAGAGGCTGTAGCTGCTTCAAGCGGACACCCCTAGGGTGAGCTATACGTTCCATTCAATTTCAAGTAGTTCCAACTTCCGCTGCCAGATGTCAATGATACCTATTGGTAAACGTTGGAACTTTGATAGAGCGTTCTAACGAAATCTAACTTACAATTTAGCTTCACACAAGTTTAGTCTGTGGAAGAATCTTTTACATGCCATAAATCTATGATATGATACCGTCGGCCTTACTTCCCCTCCGAAGGAAGGCATACTGAATGATTTTTAACGCTCTTAAAAAATCCGACGACTTCGGCCGGGTTTGAACCCACTATCTTGGGAACAGCAGTTCAGCATGCTATCAACTACGCCACCGAAGCCACTAGAGTAAATTTGCGTTTTTGGTTTAATACAATGTTAAACTGGATTTTTAAAAATAATTTTAGATTTTGCTAAAATCGGCGTCTTTTACGTTTCTTGTTATTTTCCTATTTGCTTTTGCTTGTATTGTATGAGAATAATAGAGAAGTGAGAGAAGCCAGTCATGCAAATACCCTCAATTAGTGTTGACATAAGCCAAAAAAAAATCCTTTATTCCCGCGCTTGCCTGTGTGGGTATATCCGACGACTAAGTAAGTGTTATAGCCTAATCATCTACCCGCTGTTTCATTTGCCGTTACTCAGAGGAACAAAACTCAGTCCACATTGTCTTGCGATTCACAGCCTAGGGGAATGAATTTCTCCTCAAATGTGTAATTGTGTAGCTTTAATACTTTATGCTTTACGTAATAAATTTAAAATATTATTGTAATGTCAGTGGATTCAAATAACAAACGTGCGGATGCGGGGCAGATGAGGATAACAGTAATGCAGATGAGGGGCAGATTCGGATAGTGTTTTGTTTATCCGCGCAGGTCTCTAACTATAAGCGTGCACTTTTTTTTTTTGCGTATGGCTTTTAGTGCCGGGAGTGTCCGAGGACATGTTCGGCTCGCCAGTTTTGTAGCTGCTTCGAGACGGACACCCAATGGGTGAGCTAAGGAGTTGGAAGGTAGCGGCTGTGGCCTATAGTTAGGGACCAACCCCGGCATTTGCCTGGAAGGAAGATGGAAAACCACAGAAGACCATCTTCAAGGTTGCCGGCGGGGGGATTCGAACCTCCTCGCCTCCCGGATGTGAGCGACTGCCAGCAGTCATGCCGTAACGACCACGGCTAACTCACCCGATAGGCGTATACTGTTTCTCTTCTCTTCGAGGATTGTTGTACCTTTATCTCAAACGGCTCATAGGATTAGCTAGTTTCTACTGTAGTTGAAAGTTAGCCACAGTGAGGCAAGAAATAAATTATAGCTTCGAATGATAACAGAAAGCACATTACAATAGCACAGTGTATCTGACAGCCTTCACGAACACAATTAGAATATGAGACTGATCGTGCCATGTATTGTATGGTTATCGATCCCTGGTGGATTGCGAATTGGGTCCACCTTGTTACGTAATGGCAGGCATTCTTGGTTATCACCGTGCAGACGTGGGTTCGATTCCTGGCTCTGCTAAGAAATTTTACTCTGGTCTGAGGGCTGGAACGGGATGCACTCAGCCTCGTGAGACAAAACTGAGAAGAGGCGGGTTCCATTCCCACCTCAGCTATTCTGGAAATGGTTTTCCGTGGTTTCCCCACTTCTATTCCAGGCAAATGCCGGGACGGTAGCTAACTTATGGCCACGGCCGCTTCCTACCCAAGTCCTACCTCAAATACACACACCAGTACATGAAGTGATAGAAGCAATTTTTCAGTATGCCTAGCTCTATTAAAGAAAGCTCTCCAGTCGGTCATCACAAATTGTACACTAGTACAGACATCACAGTGACAAATATTTCACACACCCAAGTACATGTGGCTACATGACCACTATGTCACAACGCCCCTATAGAATCAATAATATCTGGATTGCGAGTGATGGTTATGAAAAGAGGAATATACCGAAGGTGGAAAATAAATCTCACAAGGGAACTTCGCGAACGTGAACACTCCAATCTTGATGAAACTTGACCACTAGGAAGTCATCTATGGCTGTATTTCATCCCCAAATTACCGACAGCAGTGGCTACGCTGGCTAAAGCGCAGCGTTAGGTCATGGAGCCAAATTCTCTGCTGACTCGGTAGACGCGTGGGTTCGAGCCCCACCGTCGGCCGTCCTTGAAATGGTTTTCCGTGGTTTCCCCATTTTCAACACCAGGCAAATGCTGGGACGGTACCTTCTGACAGGCCACGGCCGCTTCCTTCCACATCCTTGCTCAGTTTCGTTCATCTTCATCCATCCCATCTCTCATCCCGACACGCAGGTCGCCCATGGGCGTCGACTATAAGACCTGCACTCGGCCTCTCAGGAGGCCACACGAAAAAAATCCCTAAATTCAAATTCACATTCTAATTGAGTTGAGGAGCATTTCAATTCATCATGTCTTTCATTTCGTTTTTTTTTAAATATTATTATATATTTTATTTGTTCTTCTAGGATGTAAGTTTGTAGTTAGTTTTAGTTTCCATTTAATTGTCACTGTCACCCAAACCTTTAGGGACTGATAACCAAGATGTTAGGCCTCTAAAAACAACAATATTATTATCATCATAGTAAATTGTTCAAAGTAGCGACATGGTTTTGGCGCTAGAACAAGAACTATGCACATTCGTCAATTGATTCCCTGGCTGAACATACCCTTTTTAGCGTCCTCTACCATCTGTATAATACATTTTGACCTGAAAAGCTGAAGGCACCCTGTATTGAAGGAACAAAGATTGTGACTTGGTCTATTGAATAACTTGTGAAAGAAAAACGGGGGAAGAACAAAATAATGTAGGCCAGTTTAATGGTTGGATTAAGCTGCGGTTGATGTGCCAAGTGAGGTGCGGCATGTAGGTCGCTGAATATTGTAGCCAATACAAGTCTCAAGCTTCACATTGTGGCTCAACATATATGCCTTGTATTTATGCTTGTATCTTGGCACGCGTCTGGGAATTCTGACCCATATACAGGCGTCGCTCGCTTAATTCTTAGTTCAAATACAACATCAATATTCTGCCAGAGTGGAGTTCTGAGTGTCCAACAGCTTTTATAGCGCTAACTGCTGAATACTGTATTCACGGCAGGACTATCGTTAATACAGTATATTTCCCTTGCTAGTGACCAAATAACTTCGTCACTGCAATAAGAAACATCATCATCTTAAAATGATAATAATCATATGAAGAAAACTCAATACATGGAAGGATCCGCTTTTTATCTAGATGGAAAACCTATAAAGCAGTGGTTCCCAACATTTGCCAGCTTACGCCCCCCTTTTCAGATACGGGTAGTCATCGCGTCCCACCGGTCGCTCCTATAACCTCTTTGATAAACTGACATGGAGGATACAGAACTAACCTAATAACACTACATAATGGAATAATTATTTCTGAAAAAATAATATAAAGTACGCGCTTGATATTTATTACATACTAACTTCATTTTAGCACAATACAAAGAAGTCTGCTGGGAAGTGGAAGGTTAGAAAACTTAGAAAGGGAAATGGATATGTTGAGGTTGTATTTGGTTGGGATTAGTGAAATGCGCTGGCAGGAAGAACAGGACTTTTGGTCAGGAGACTATATAGTAATTAGTACTAAAGCCAACAATGGCCAGGCAGGGGTTGGTCTCATATTGAGTAGGAAACTTGGACAGCAGGTGGAATATTATGAGCAATATAGTGAACGGATTATTGTAGCAAAAATCAATACAAAACCTACGTGCACCACAGTGGTGCAAGTCTGTATGCCTACCAGTCAAGCTGATGATGAAAATGTTGAAAAGGTCTACGAATAAATAGATGAAATTCTGAGGTATATCAAGGGTGATGGAAATTTTATAGAATGGAAGATTGGAATGCTGTGGTAGGAAAAGGAAGAGAAGGGAAGATAGTAGGAGATTTCGGATTTGGTGAAAGGAATGATCGAGGAAGGAGGCTGATGGAATTCTGCACCGGGCATGAGTTGGTCATAGCCAACACCTTATTCAATAACCACAATTGAAGAAAGAATATACACATGGATGAGATCAGGAGATACAGGGCGTTACCAAATCGACTTCATTATGGTCATGCAGGGGTTTCGAAACCAGATTTTGGATTGTAAAACATATTCCGGTGCTGACATAAACTCTGACCACAATCTGGTTGGTATGAAATGGAGATAAAAGTTGAAGAAACTGAAGAAAAGTCAAAAGCCAAAAAGATGGGCAATAGACAGACTGAAAGAGAAGGATGTAAGCGAAAGATACAAGAAGAGTATAATGAAGGACTCATGAAAAACCATAAACAAACTTCAATTGCAGACGAATGGGCACTTTTGGAGAATGAAATAACAAAATCCGCAGAAGAAAACATTGGTAGGAAAGAAAGAATTGGTAGAAAACCGTGGATCACTCAGGATATACTAGAATTGGGGGATGAAAGGCGGAAACACAAGAATGTAAGAGATGAAAAGGGGAAAGCAGAATACAGACGTCTGAGAAATGAGGTTAACAAGAACTGCAAGGAAGCGAAAGAAGAATGATTAAAAGAGAAATGTGCAGGTATAGGAAATTGTCTGAAATTAAAAAGTAGACACAGCTTCGAAGGATTGAGAATACTTTTGGGGATAAGAAGACTAAGTGCTGTAATATTAAGGACACAGATGGAAAGCCTCTAACAGATAGAGAAGAAAAGGTTGAGAGATGGAAAGCTTACATAGAGTGTTTGTATAAGGGAAAGGAGATTGAGAATCATGTAATGGAAAGGGAGGAGGAAATTGATGAGGCTGCAAAAGCAGATTTAATATTGAGATCAGAATTTGACAAAGCATTGGAAGACTTAAGCAGGAACAAAGCACCAGGCATAGATGATATACTGATTGAGTTGCTACGCTGTATAGGATATGAAGGTCTGATCAGGTTATATCACTTGGTGTGTAGGTTTTATGAGACAGGTGAGGTACCCTCTGATTTCAAGAAGAATGTTATCATCCCTATACCGAAGAAAGTGGGAGCTGACAGATGCGAAGTTTGCCGTACCATCAACTTGATAACTCATGCTTCAAAGATCCTGACTAGAATAATATACAAGAGGATGGAAAACCAGATAGAAACGGAGTTGGGTGAAGAAAAGTTTGGTTTCAGGAGAAATGTAGGAACAATGGAAGCTGTAGTAAGTCTTAGGCTGATTTTGGAAGGTAGAATAAGGAGAGATAAGAGAACGTTCATGGCATTTATAGACTTAGAAAAGGCTTTTGATAACGTTGATTGGACTAAATTGTTTGACATTTTGAAAACGATTGGAATAAAGTATAGGGATAGGAGGGTGATCTACAATCTATACAGAAACCAGACAGCAGTCATTCGAGCTGAAGGACATGAGGGAGAAGCTGGTATTCAGAAAGGTGTAAGGCAAGGCTGCAACCTATCACCCTTACTTTTCAATCTTTACATTGAACAAGCAATTAAGGAAATTGGAGAACATTTTAAAGTGGGAGTGAAGATTCAAGGAGAAATAATTTCAACTCTGAGATTTGCCGATGACATACTCATCTTGGCCGACACACCTGAGGATTTGAATGAGTTTTTGAATGGTATGGAGTCCGTCTTGAGGAATGAATTCATAATGAAAATTAATAAATGTAAAACAAAAATATTTAAATGCAGCCGAAATAAATCAGAAATCTGTGTGGACATCAAATTGGCAGGTGAAAAACTAAAGGAAGTAGGAGACTTCTGTTACTTAGGAAGCAAAATAACCAGTGTTGGACGAAGCAAAGAGGATATAAAAAGTAGGTTAGCTCACGCAAGGAAAGCATTTCTACAGAAAAGGAATCTGTTGACATAGAATATAGATTTAGGTACTAGGAAGTCATTTTTGAAGGCCTTTGTCTGGAGCGTGGCACTCTATGGAAGTGGAACTTGGACAATTGGTGCAGCAGAAAAGAGAAGAATTGAAGCGTTTGAAATGTGGTGTTACAGGAGAATGATGATGATCAAATGGTTAGATAGAGTTACAAACGAAGAGGTATTAAGACTAGTGGGAGAGGAGAGATGTTTCTGGCGACTGCTATTGAAGTAAGAGAAGAGATAGGTTGGTAGGGCACAACTTAAGACACCCAGGAATAGCAAGCTTAGTTATGGAAGGAAGGGTCGAGGACAAGATTAGAATATGTTAAACAGATTGCCTCGGATGTAGGGTGTGGTAGCTATGTAGAGATGAAACGACTGGCTCAGGACAGGGAGGCATGGAGAGCTGCATCAAACCAGTCAAAGAATGAAGACTCAAACCAACAAAGAACATACTTTTAAAATAAATCCTTAAATTAGTCAACAAATGTCAGTGAGAGGGTTGACACTGTTTTCTCTTGGTAAGATTCGGTATGATTAGGTTGATATTTTACAGCACACAGCGGAGAGTTGTTTATTTGTTTTTATTTATTTATTTTATATCTTCAGTAGTGGCGAAGTTAGGGCTCATGGCCCTCTCTAACACTTAACCACGCAATATGGTACCAGTACATATGAGACCATTTTGGAAATACAAAAAATAATTGTGATGATAAACAAGGAGTAAATTAATTCTGCTCATACTAATATTAATAAAAAGGCCCGTGAATAATGATAATAATAATTATAACAATAATAATAATAAAAATAATAATAATCACAATGTCATAGACCTTTCTATAATATCCTAGATATAATCCTAGTTCAGTCATACGTCCTATCATCCATCACCATTCACACGGGGTAATCAGCAGTATTCAACAGGTAATCTCGGCATGAGGCTTTAAATTTCTTTATTGTTATAGAATTTCTGATGTCGAGAGGAGTTGAATTCTATAGTCGAGACCCAGCTACAGAAAAAGAGCGGTTGAACATGGATGAGTGGTTGATGGCGAGGGAAGAGCCAGATCGAGTGCTTCGGTTATGATATGAGGACAAATAACTACATTTTGATGACATGTACGTGGGGGTGTTTTCATGCAGAAATCGATAGACGGATGTCAGCAAGTGAAATTTATGGCGTTCATCAGGTATAAGCCAAAAAAGAGCACGGTAGTTTGGGGTTATGTGGGCATTGCATCTTAGATTGAAAGCAAACCGAAGACAATAGTTCAATAGTAGTGGTTTTGTACGGGTTCAGATGCCTCCTCCTCCTCCCCTCCTCACAAGATGGCGGCAGCCCGATAACTCCCGAACCCGTGGTCGGATTTTGACGAATGAGGTGTCATTGAACTCGGGCTGACACTCTCTTTCCAATGGACAATATATTTCAACCCCAAATATAAAACCTACCCCTACTAGGGGTGAAATTGAATTTTTTAGAGAATCTCTGTTACCAATTGCAACATGTGAGAGTTTGAATGCCGATATGGAATGAAACGTTGTTCTACATAAAGTGCATGTGTGCGGTGGAAAGCCACTATGAATTAGCATGCCCACTCATGGCTTTTGAAGAGGGTGGGGGAATGGTTCCCTGTGGACGGGTCCTTGTTGACAGGTCCCTGTGGACGGGTCATTGTTGCAGGGTCCTTGTGGACAAGTCCTTGTGGACAAGTCCTTGTGGACAAGTCCTTGTGGACAGGTCCTTGTGGACGAGTCCCTGTGGACGAGTCCTTGTTGATGAGTCCCTTTGGACGGGTCCCTTTTGGACCGCTTCCTACGGACTGGCTCATGAATTTATTTAAATTATCTCAAAGGGCCTAACTACATTTGTGTGTGTTGAATTGACGTTGTCCCCCACTACTATAATGGGATAACGATATGAAAGGAAATTGACGAAATACATGTGAACATACAAGGGATCTAACTTGGTGGATGGATGTGTTCTAACGAGTCATTTGCAGTTGAAAGAGAATAATACATGTTCTTAAGATGTTAAAACTGAAGAGATGGTACGTGCAGTAAGACGTCTTGTTACTTCCTGTGTCATATTACAGACATGACAGAGAGCGCACAGATCTGTTGCTATGACTAACACTGCAGTAATTTGAAACCGCAAGTGTTCATTAAGACAATGGATGATGATCATGCAAAGTTAACAGTTATTGGATATTACACAGGTGTTCCTTCCGGTGTCATGTTGCTGACATACCAGAGAGTGCACACTGCTGTTGCTATGACTGACGCTGCAGTAATTTGAAACCCCATATGTTGATTAAGACAATGGGTGATGATCATGCAAAGTCAGAAGTCATTGGATACCACACAGGTGTTCCTAGTGTACTTTGGACTCTCAGCTGTATTGGGAAAGGAATTGCATTGATCTGCAAAAAACTGCTGACACGAGCGATGAGAGTTTATATAAGAGAGGTGTCATATATCTCCCTACTGTCAGTCTTTATTACTCGCTTTGAGTGAACAGTGCTCTATTACTGCTCAAGAGTTGTAAAAAAAGCCGTTTTGGTAGAAAATCATTAAATTATTTTGCAAGGTAAGTACTTATTATTATTAATGGATTGTAGTCTTTTATTACTAATTGATGTTGAAGTTATTGATTGGAATGTATTTATTGATTGATTGATTGATTGATTGTTTTGTTTACAGATAATTGGGTACCTGTAGGTTACCAGATTCCTACAATCTGTTCATTCAGTGACAGCAGTTGATCAATTATAAAAAGGTAAGTGCCCATCTAATAACTTTTAAACAGCTAGAGTGATATTTTCCAATGTTCACTCCTACATGTCAGTGAAAATGGTATATTTGGCAGTCAAAAGATGTAACTACTTGACCATGGTGTGTAAAGCTAATTTTGTAGGTTAGATTTTGATTACCGCTCTATTAAGTCTGAATGTTCATTGCTAAGTGTCAGTGACATAGGGAATACTTAAAGTCTTAACCTCAGTTCACCTTACATAACCTAACTTTACCTAACTTAACCTTATCACTTGACATATTTTACAAGTTTAGACTTGCTTTATAACTGACTATGACGTCACACTTAGCTCACTTAACTGGTGGCTGCTGGTTTCTATCACGTGACATGTTCTACAAGTTTAGACTTGTTTTAAGACTGGCTATGACGTCACACTTAACTCACTTAACTGGTGGTTGCTGGTTTCTATCACGTAACATGTTCTACAAGTTTAGACTTGTTTTAAGACTGGCTATGACATCACAATTAGCTCACTTAACTGGTGAACGCTGGTTTCTATCACGTGACATTTTCTACAAGTTTAGACTTGCTTTAAGACTGGCTATGACGTCACACCTAGCTCACTTAACTGGCGACCGCTGGTTTCTATCACTCTATCAAGTTCCAATGTTCACCGCTAGGTGTCAGTGACAGTGGTTAGAACTACATGAAGTTAGACTAGCTAGGAGTTCACAGATGATCGATTTAAATACCCTGCTATAACCATTGACTGGAATATAATTAAACTATTTATATTGTACTTTGTTTTTATCATTTATTAACATTTATGATTTCTTTCTTTTATAGGTAATTTCGAAAGGGATCATCATGTTCAAGTGTGGTGACTGTAAGAAACAGTTCTCAAGACCTGACAACCTTCAACGACATGCAAATGTTAAACATAACATTAAAATGTTTGTGTGCAGTCATTGTGCTACCACATTTAACAGACAAGATAATCTTACACGTCATGTAAATTTAAAGCATGTTAGTTCAGCACCATTTTCATGTTCAGTTTGTGAACTTGGTTTTTCTGCTGTAAAGCAATATCAATCCCACATGGTTGAAGTGCATGGGGAACAACAAGAATTGAAATCTGTAAAACCAACAACTAGCACGGAATCTTTAAACGAAAGTGATGCTCAAAAGCGTAAACGTTCTCAAGATTGTGAAAATAGTTGTGCAACAAAAAGAAAAAAGAATGGTGAACCTTCGATAACCCATTTTAATGTATGTAATATTGATATACCTTCTTCAATCATTCATGGACATTTACGCAGTATTCAACATAAAAATAACGCTTGCCATGAAAGAAATTCTGGAAATATTCAACAAATTGGTAGTGCGTTTAAAAGTCGAATTGCTAGTTATAGACTTTATAGTAAAGAAAAAACTCAAATATTGAATCATTTTTAAAAAATGTTCAACCAACTGTGTTTGGCTTAGTAGAAAATGTTTTATTAGAGCATAAAACAATTAAAATGAATTTTGAACTTTTTGGACTCTATATAAAAACTGGGAGTGAAGGTGAAATTACGGATATCAAATCTTTTAATACAAAAACATAATTGTTAGAGAATCAACTAATATTAGTGATATATATCAAAATATTTCAAGTGCCATCATCATGAAGAGTGAAGAGTTCCAGGAAAGGGAGTCAGGCTGGGCGTTGGTTGAAGTACTTTATTTAGAAACCAACATGAATAAATACAACCCCCTTCGAGCATCATCATACGTTGATTTGCCAGGATGGATCAAACGTAAACACGCTTGTGTAAACGTTATGAATAATGATGACGCATGCTTTGCATGGGCTGTAATCTCAGCTCTCCATCCAGCAGTGAGGGACACGATGAGAACATCATCATATCCTCACTATTCTTCAGTGTTAGATTTAAAAGAAATGGAATTTCCTATGGCGATAAAAGACATTCAACGTTTTGAAGAGCTGAACAATGTAAGTATTAATGTTTATGGAATTGAAAATAAGAGTATAGTTGGTCCTCTATATTATACTCAGGAAAAAAAGGATGCTCATGTTAATTTACTGTACATAACTAAAGGTGAAAACGCCCACTATTGTTGGATAAAACATTTAAGTAGACTTGTCGGTAGTCAGATATCAAAAGATAAATCTAAGAAGTGGTTGTGTGATGGCTGTTTGCTACATTTCCAGAAAGAGGATCAACTAACTCAACATCAAAAATGGGGGTGTAATCATGTGTGTACGGTATTACCGACTCCTAAAAATAACATTCTAAATTTTAAGGATTATGAGAAACAGCTTCGAGTACCATTTGTTATATATGCTGACTTCGAGGCTTTGCTAAAACCATTTAATACATGTTCATCGAATCCAGCCCAACCTTTCACCAACACTACTCACATTCATGAACCTTTTAGCTTTGCATATTATATTAAATGTAGTTATGATGACTCTTTAAATAAGTTTGAGCTCTATAGAGGACCTGATGCACCTAAAGTTTTTATGGAAAGGCTTGAGAAAGATGCCGTCCGTATATCCTCCATTTTAAATACGATCATTCCAATGGAACCACTAACTTCATTAGAGCAAATGAATTTTGAAACTGAAACTAATTGTTTTATATGTGGTGAATGTTTATGTACAGACAGGGTTCGCGATCATGACCATTTAACAGGAAAATATCGTGGTGCTGCTCACCAAGAATGTAATTTGAATTATAGAGTAAGTAAATTCATTCCGGTCATTCTACACAACGGTAGCAAATACGATAACCACTTTATCGTTAAAGAATTTGGAGCTTCAGATGTGAAAATTGATGTTATTGCAAATAATAAGGAACAATACATATCGTTCACAAAATACATCAAAACTAGCAATAAAAAAACCATTAAACTACGATTTTTAGATTCATTCCGCTTTATGTCGAGTAGTCTTGATAAGCTGGCTAGTAATTTAAAATCAGATCAGTTTCATGAAATTCAACGTGTCTTTCCTAAAGAAGATGATTTTAATTTGATTCGTCAAAAGGGTATATTCCCTTATGAATATATTAACTGTGTGGAACGTCTTGAGGAGTGTTGTTTACCACCGAAAGATGCATTTTACAGTTCCTTAAACACAAGTCATATCAGTGATCAGGAATATTTACATGCACAACGCGTATGGGCACAGTTCCACATTCAAACTTTAGGAGAATTTTCAGACATATATTTGAAGACAGATGTGTTGTTATTAGCAGATGTTTTTGAAAATTTTCGGAATGTTTGTATGAAAACTTATGACCTTGATCCTTGTCAGTATTTCACAGCTCCTGGGTTAAATTTCAGTTCAATGTTGAAAAAAACGAAAGTAAATTTAGAATTAATGACTGATATAGACATGATCAATTTTATAAAATCATCAATTCGAGGTGGATTAAGTCAATGTAGTGGACGGTACTCTAAAGCGAATAATAAATACATGCCTAGCTACAACCCTTGTGAAGAGTCAAAGTATATTGTCTACCTCGATGCAAATAACCAATATGGTTGGGCTATGAGTCAATATCTACCACTGAAAGATTTTCGTTGGCTGACACAACCTGAAATTGATGTCTTACATGTTGACACTCTTAATGATAACGATGATAAAGGATATATTTTAGAGGTAAATCTTGAGTATCCTAAAGAGTTACATGATGATCATAATGATTTACCATTTTGTCCTGAGAATATGAAATCTCCATACATTACATCACGAACAAAAATGTTAATTGCTAATGTAAATGATAAATGTAAATATGTAATACATTATCAAAACTTGAAACACTGTCTACAGAAATGAAAATCCACAGCCTGCTTCCAGTCTCCGACCGGGTCAGGAATGGAATGAATGAAGCCCCTATCTAGCGGCGAGGATATGAACTGTGCCGGCTGCCGAGGCCTGACGCACTCCTCTGGGGCAATGATTAAATGAATGATAGATGAAATGAAATGATAGTGGAGAGTGTTGCTGGAATGAAATGTTGACAGGGAAAACCGGAGTACCCGGAGAAAAACCTGTCTGCCTCCGTTCTGTCCAGCACAGATCTCACATGGAGTGACCGGGATTTGAACCACGGACTCAGCGGTGAGAGGCCGGCGTGCTGCCGCCTAAGCCACGGAGGCTTCTATAAACACTGTCTACAGCATGGATTGAAATTAACTAAAATTCATCGCGTATTGCAATTTCATCAGTCAGCATGGCTCAAACCGTATATTGATCTAAACAATAATTTAAGAACGCAGTCAACAAACGCGTTTGAAAAAGATTTTTATAAACTCATGAATAATAGTGTTTTTGGAAAGACTATGGAGAATGTTGATAAACGAGTTGATGTAAAGCTGATAACAAAGTGGGAGAATGATGGTAAAAGGTATGGTGCGAGCAACTTAATAAGCAAGCCTAACTTTCATAGCTGTTCAATTATTCATGAGGATTTAGTTGTAATACAAATGAATCGTCTTAAAGTAACTTACAACAAACCCATATATGTGGGTTACACCATTCTGGAACTATCAAAAACACTTATGTATGAATTTCACTATGATTATGTAAAGAAAAACTATCTTGATAATGCTAAATTACTCTACACAGACACAGATTCTTTTATTTATGAGTTTAAAACTGATGATTTTTACGAGGATATCAAAACTGAGCTAAATAGGTTTGATACAAGTGACTACCCCAAGGATAATATTTACCATTTACCTCTAGTAAACAAAAAGGTTCTTGGGAAATTTAAGGATGAATGTGCTGGTGTTATTATAGACACCTTTGTAGACACAAAATCTAAATCATACAGCTATATGACAATTGATGATGTAGTAGTAAAAAAATTAAAAGGAGTGAAAAAGAATGTTGTTAGTAAAGAGTTAGATATAAGTGATTATAAAAACTGTATAGTTAGTAACCCACCTGTATTATATAAGAAAATGTGTGTATTTAGAAGTAAAAATCATCAGCTACATACCAATTTGTTGAACAAAGTTGCTTTAAGTAATGAAGACAACAAACGATTCATTATACCCAACACATTTAATACTCTTGCTTGGGGAAACAGTCGTATTGACGACTATTACTTTACTTAAGTCTAATGATCACTATATTGTAATATTTGTAGTGTGTTTTATATTGTAATATTTTTTGTAAAAACTGTAAGTAGAATGTATAATGTTAGGCTACAGTAGTTTAGTAAAAATAAGATAAGTAATACATTTTAGTGTAAAATGTTTGCTTTTGTATATTACGAAAAAGATTTTTAAAAATTTACTGAATGTGTGAACTAAACAAGGGGAATGTAAAAAATGTAAAGTGGAAATTGTAAATATCCATGTGTGAAAAAGTGAAATGACTATCACCATTTTAAAATTAAAAAGACATTGTAATCTGGTAAACCTTGTTTTTTATTTCACAACAACAAAAATGTACAGAATGTGTAAACTAAACAAGGGAATGTAAAAAATGAAAAGTGGAAATTGTAAATATTCATGTGTGAAAAAATGAAATGGCTATCACCATTTTTAAAAATTAAAAGATATAGTGATTTAGTGAACCTTATTTATATTTCACAAAAAAGTGTACGGAATGTGTGAACTAAACAAGGGGAATGTAAAAATGTAAAGTGGAAATTGTAAATATTCATGTGTGAAAAAAAAATGAAAATGAAGAAAATGACTATCACCATTTTTAGAATTAAAAGACATTGTGATCTGGTAAACCTTGTTTTTATTTCACAACAACAAAAATGTACAGAATGTTTAAACTAAAGAAGGGGAATGTAAAAAAAATGTAAAGTGGAAATTGTAAATATTCATGTGTGAAAAAAATGAAATGGCTATCACCTTTTTTTAAAATAAAAGACATTGTGATCTTGTAAACTTTGTTTTTATTTCACAACAAATAGAGCTTTACAAAAATAGAATACAAAGAAATACCAATTCCTCAATCCTTTTCAATGTCCATGTCCACTCATTATTAACTTTCCTTTTATAACACTAATCACAATGACGACTGCCAACCTCTCTCCCACTGAGACATCACAGAATGTCAAAAGTTGTTTAGCTTTTCAACGATACTTTATCCGCTACACGTCTTAATGCAGAATGACTGTGGTGATAAGAAAGGTGCATGCTTGATCCAAAGGATTAATAGGTATATCACTATGCTGCAAAGGTTCTTCAAGATAAGTTCCAGGACTACACAAATAATAATCAGGTAGGTAGATTTCGAAAGTCAAGTATTGAATTACTTTGTTAATGACGCCATTGCCAGTACAGGTCTGGCATATCCTTTTCCATCGATGGTAAAAAGGTTTGATCTTCCTCCTCCTCTGTGGATGATGTTTGTTGTTGTTGCTTTTTTCCTTCATTACTCCCGTGGTATGAGGAAACAAAGTCTTTACACTGACTTTTATGACCATGATACAGTTTGACTAGCTGACAAGTAGCACACTGTCGCATAGAGGGTATTTTTGCCATAGCCACTTGCTTATGGTGATCATAATCCGTACACGGTTGCAATTCACTTAACACAGGGTCTTGAGTCCATGATTTTGGTATATGTTGCCAGATTTCTTTCACTGCATTTGCTGCGACATAATAAATGAATGATTTTGGAAGAGCCAATAATTCTTCTTTAGTAAAACTGTCTAGTTTCTTTTTACACACAAAGAACTTTCCAATCGCTTTATCGGTAGCATCCCCTTTCTCCATGGTATCACGTTGATGTTTACACGTCGCTTGTAGAAATCTCACTGGTGTCATCCACAGGTACACCTTTAGTTTTAATTTTATTTAACAACTCCCAGCAGGCATTGGTGGATAGCCAATGAAACAATTGCCACACCTGTGCCAAGGCTTTATGGGTAATATTGCCACAGGGGCAGTGATCCATGAGTGTTTGCAGCGATGGACAGCCCATGTCCATTAAATCGATACATTGACAGTAAGACGCTAAAAATGGTTGTAGCCATTGACGTTTTTCACTACCTTTCACAAATATTACATGGGCTGAAGACAAGTGGGCTTTCATGACCATGTCCAGGTGCTTATATGAAATGGTTCCCTGCTTCCAGTCTAGTTGCATATGAGTTTCAATCCACTGGGTTTGTTTACGGTCTTTATCACACAACAAATCAAACGCATAAGGTGGTTTAAACACCAAATGAGTAGCTTGTGATATCCAAAAAGTGGAACAATCGATGATGGCCACTTCTTTAAATATAAATTTGTTATCTCCAATTTTAAACCCTTGACAGTCGACAATCAGTGTACGCAACATGTTCACTCTTGTCTGGATCAAGTCCAACTGACTACAGACTGACAATTGTTCAGTAAGGTGTTCCCATGTCATTTACTTACATTCCATTCTAGTAAAAGAAAAGAAAAACATCGAGTAGTCACTATAGAGGATAGGATATGACAGGGGGGCATAAGAAATAATAATATAACAACAACAACCAATTTTTTTTATTTCATCATTTTATTAGCATAACAAGTTTTACATTCTTTTTTCATTCTAGGATAGAGGCGGTACCATCTCATACAACAAAAAAGTATTTTGTGTTTATAGTGTCCATAACACCGATGATATCCCAATGTCTCTAAACTGGACGTTTTTGACTGTGAGCTGCTCACTGAAGCACTGCCGGCACCATAAAGTCCACACGTATCATAACTTTTTTCATCACTCAGAGGCATGAGTGAGGGGTAACTTGAATGACAGGGTATATTACCCACCTCCATTCTGCACAGGTAGGGGCAGGCAGGTGACCAGCGCTGATGTTCCTGCATGGGTTCATCGCTCTCTTGCCATTGGTCTAAGGTGATGGGACAAAACACACATTTCACTTCATCTCTTCTTTTTAAATAGTAGAATCCAGCGGCTGCTAAGGCTTGAGGGTTTATAAAAGGCACCGACCACGTCGCAAAGGTCTTGAAACGTTGTTCCTCAGATTTTAAATTCATGGATGTAACTTCTCTTGAGGCTTGAAAGCAAGACATGACTGAGTGGTTTGATGTGTGTTGACCTGCTATTTATACACTTGTCACTTGGTTGGACAGTGGATAATAGTTGACTTGTTTGTGATGAATAATCAAACAGTAGGCCGTGGTATTGGCTGGAACATTGTCATGCGTTTCAAAATCTAGTCGAATGTCAATATTGGATGGTTTGACAGACTCTTCCAAGTAGGAACAGTCAAAGACAATCAGTGGCGCCCTTGTCTTAAAAGCTTGGGGTGACAACATTGGACAATTCTCTTTTTGATAATACGACCATCTAAATTTAGAAAACAAGTCGTACAGGGGGGCAAACTTATTTTTTGAAAAATCTAAATCCAGCCCTTCATAGGGAAACACAGCACCGTTGAGGAAAAGACGTGCATTTCTCAATTGCAGGTGATCAAATTGCGTGACATCTTTGGTTTGTTGATACTTGCGATTCGTTTGAAAACCCACAATCATGTAGAGAGGTCTCTCTGTATAGCGGGCTGTTTTTATAGACCAACTGTGTGTGTTGGTGGTGGGCAATAACGGGTACTCATGGAGTGCCCAGCTTCTAAATTCCATGGGTAGAGGTATATCTCTCTTTACCATTTTGAGTATGTCCAGTTTTTTGCTATCGTTAAGGGTCACATGAGGCACTTTCCATAGCAGGCGTTGTAGTTGAATTTTTGAATCAATGGGGGCATTGTCGACTCCCTTGAGTGCATTATTATCACTCCTGTCTCTCACTAGATAAAGCACTTGCCTTGCGTTGACCACAATGCGCTGGTGATCTTCAGCAAAGCCTAAAATCAGTTTAAGAGGTAAATATCCAGTGAAGGTGCCATCGGTGTGTACCATCCAGTCATTGGTCGAGTCAGGGCACCAACCCGCCATGCAAAGTGTTTTAGCTTCTTCCTCACTATAAGAGGGATATAGTTTCATGACACTGGAAATACCCACATTTCGAGTGCTATCCACCACGATATCGTTAATGACATATCGTACTTCAGAAAACAGGAAGGCGAAAGCATGGTTGGCTAACTTGGATGTAGTGGGTGTAGAACCATCGGCTTTGGTGAGTCGACCTTCAATCTGAATAACACTTTCATGCGGTAGGGTGTAAATATCTTGGTTGTTGATAACAAATTGAATTTCATCATTGTTATTGAGTCCAGGTGTTTGAGCTTGATAAGAATGCAGATCAATTCTTACCACTCCTGATTGCTCCTCGATGTGGTTCGCTACCTCTAGAATAGAATTCATCGCTGGGGTTAATGTGGTAACCCAAATGCTGTAAAATCTGCTTGTTCTGAGATGTTAACGTGTATTCACGTGGTAAATAACTAACACCATTCCTAGACGGTGCTGTTGCTTTATATACAAACTTCATAGTGGTTTTAGCACCAACTTGTAAGTCACTGGTGTGGTAGAATCTAGATCAATGAGTTGTTGCTCTCTATTGATCAGTCCTAATGTTATATTACTAATACCATCGACAGCCACAGAATGAAAAAGCACCACTGGAGGGTTTTCACGAATAATATAGCCATTGGGCGATGTTATAATAAAGTCATAAAGCGAATGCGACGGTTCTTGATTGGTGTACACTTGACTAATAATATTACACGTCACCGACACATGATGGTCCTCAATGAATTTCACTTCATGGTCTGATTCATGTTTTTTGTTGGGCTCTAACACACGTGGTTTAAATCCTAGTAATGGTCCAATGGAATCGGGGTGAGTTTTAAAGTCAATTTTGAATGTAGAAAAAATACTGCAGCGATGAGTGTTGGTATTTCCTACAAGTTCAAACTTGCGCGTTCCATCGAGAAATGACTTTAAACCATATTCATTGATCAACACCACATAAATGTGTTCATAAATGTCATCTATCGTATATCCACCAGAGTTCAGGGTGAGCACAGAATCATCATAGTAAAACTTGTTGTTCACATTTTCACGTATGTTGTATATTCGATTGTACGTTTCAAGAGAAACAAGTCCTAAACCATAAGGTTTTTCACTCAATTCGATAGGTGGGTAAAAGTCTAGACTCACTTCAGGTCCACGTCCATGCAGTGTAAACGTCTTACTTTCCGCCGACATACTGTTGACGTTTTTGCTTATGTTGCGTCTTATATAAAAAAATTAAACACAAACGTCCACACTGTTGGCTGTTAAACGTTTGCTCACGTTTCACATTATAATATATTTTGATCCTGTTTCCAAAATAGGCCACTAGTTCCATGGGCGGGGGCAAATTCCCAAAACTGTCAAAGTACCATACAGTAGATCCCTCTTTGACATAAGCTACATAATGTGTTCCAGGTCCTCGGTGATCATCCAAATTGACAACAGCACATTCATGTTTCCCGGGTTGTGAGGGTAATTGGTTTCGCATAAACACACCTCGAAAATGAGAAAGCTTCAGTTGTTTAGCATAGCTTTCCACTTGCTGATGCGTCAGGGCATGTCTTGCTATGGTTGAGGTTAAAGATGTTTTTATTTTTATTTCGAAAAGGTGAAATTCCAAATCCTTGTTGATAAAAGTCTGGCTTCAAATTGACATTTCTAGCCCCCATAGCACTGGCCTCCATTGTTTCATTGTGTCGCTGACTTTCATTGAGTTTTTGCTTGCCCTGTTGCACGGCTTTAATGGTTTTTGCCACTGCACTGGCGCCGCCTAAAAGTGAACCTAGAGCAGCTAGACCGGCGAATAATGCAGGTAAAAATCCCGCTCTTTTGGGGACGGGGATCACTCGCCCTTGTTTTGAACCCTGTCGCTGACGTTTTGGAATGACATGTCTCTGTGCTACTCGAAGAGCTTTCCTTATGGTCAACACATTATTTTTTCTTTTTTTCTTTCGTAAGGGCTTGTCCACGAATGTCATAAGCCCAGGCTTTGCCAAGGACAGGCTCATATTTTTTGTCTTTCTCACCACATATCTTTGTTTCACCATGATGATGATGACCAACAACCTTTCACAAGAAAGTTTAAGTCACAACTAACATTAGATTGTTATTTCATGGCTGTATATTCCAATTCTACATAAAGTGGGAAATCATTTATGGTTTTTCCAGCTTGCTTTTCATTCCATGTCAACAGGAGATGAAAGGATAATTCGTCTCCTGCATTGACCATTTCATGGTTATGGACCAACATCCTATGACCATTTATCTCTATTTGTAAATGGTTCTCATCAGGTATGGCATATTTGATGTGAATGGTTCCATTATAGTGTAGTCGATAGTGGCTTAAACCCGAAGCAAGCACATAGGTCAAGTTCTGGTCATGAACTAGCGGTATATGGTTTCTCTCATTCACAGGTTTTACATTTGTCAGATGCACTAAAAATACAGATGGGATAAATTTATAAAGCCTTTTCATTTCATAGGTCACGTATCGCTTGGTACAGACATCATCATCTTCTTGTGGGTCTTCCACGTGAATAATGCGGTGATGATTAGCGCTATAGCCATCCACCGTAAGCTGAGGCACTTTATCATAAAACTCATACACCTTGTTATCCACATACTTTTTTGTAGTAACGTCTGTAGACACTTGAGGATGTTTTACATGAGTTAACCGCTTTCCTTTAAAGTCATAATCTCTTTGTTTTGTGCGTGGCACTAATGACCTATCCACATAGTGTTTATTAGCAGGATCTGTTTCTTGTTTAGGATCATGTATGGGAACAGACCTAGCTTTGACCATCAACGCACGTCCAAAGACATCCATCGTCAACCTGTAATACGAGTCTACTGTTTCTATGACGAGGCTCGGTGCGATGTATATAGACAGCCTGCTAGCCTCTCTAAGCCTTAGTTGAAATGAAGCTAATTAAGCAGCAAGAGTCATTCCCTGTGAGGGACATGGTTTCCCATCTCTGCCCCACATCACGTGAACAACGCCATGGTTCACTGTTCCCATCTTCCATTCGCTGCATCATTGTGGGACCTTCCGGCTGTGGAAAGACCAATCTTTTGCTGACACTTATTACAGCGCCCAATGGTCTGCGTTTTCAAAATATTTATATTTTCGCAAAATCTCTCTACCAACCCCTCTACGTGTTTCTGGATCAAGTCATGTCTGGATTAAAAAATGAGAATATGGGGTATTTTACATTTTCCACGCAAGAAAATGTTATTTCACCGGATGAGGTAAAGCCTGATTCACTCACGATTTTCGATGATGTATCCACTGAACGACAAGGTATCATTCAAAGCTATTTCAGCATGGGTCGACACAAACATATCGATTGCTTCTATCTTGGACAAACGTATTCTAAAATGTCCAAACAGTTGATTCGTGATAATGCCAATGTCATTGTTTTATTTCGCCAGGACGAGAGGAACAGTCGTTACATTTATAATGAACATGTGAATCCGGATATGACCTTTCAAATGTTTACAGAATTGTGTGGCAAGTGCTGGAACACACAACGTCATGCCTGTTTAGTGATTGACAAACAAAGTGAACTCAACCAAGGGCGGTATCGCTTAGGGTTTGATCATTTTATTGCTATATAAGGCACTGTATCATTCCCTCTCAAGTCATTTGTCGCGACATCATGGCGTTAGCAGAGAGTCAATTGAAAAAGCATATTATTAGAGCAAAAAATACTATTCGCCAAAAGTTTCGTCAATTGAAACGATCGCGTGCGGATCATGCTTTGTTTATTCAACAACATTTAGCACCTCCGCTAAAAGCTATGTTGAAACCCTCTATCAAGCCATCTGAAACGCTACCTACCGTTTCACAAGCCAGTCAGACGCACCACGAGGACTCTGAGGAAGAGAAAGAGGAAGATGAAGAGGAACTGGAAGATTTAACTAGTGTTAGCGAAGTTGTGGATAATGAGGAACAAGTGTTTACGCCTCAAAAAAAGGCATCACCCCTTGCAGAGTTTTTAAGAAAAAGGAAATCCTTGGCCATGGTCGAAACCCCTTGCCCTTCCAGATCGTCTCCATTTTCACAACTCTTGGCCACTCCTCAACATAAAGCTCAACTGAAAAACATTTTAATAAAATATTATGGATCAACACTGGAACCCTATTTCACCAATCTATTTGTTGGAAACACAGATACCACATATGGCGTTCGCTATGAGAATGATAGTTTTAAAATTGGTGATTCATCGATTAAATTTAGTCGTACTAAATCTGTCATTAAAAAGATCAACTATAAATTAACACCAGGACTGTTAAAGCTACTATTCTCTAGGACTCCCTCATCTCAAGATTATACGTCAGAGGACCTTAGTAAATATAAATCCATTTTATTGGATACCCATGCTCACAAAAGACAGTATGATCCCACTCAACAAGTGAATGCTAATATATCCCAAAAATATAAAACCATCATTGCAAAAATGTTCCCCACTAGTCAAAGTGGTCGTCGTAAAGTGTCCGCTTCAGGGGTGACATTTAAACCATTAAAACCTCTTGTGGATGTTACCTACTGGCACAATCCAAATAAACTCGTCCAGCGACTACAGCTGTTGCATGCTTCACGTCAAGCCGGCCATACTTGTCACGATTGGGAAATTCAAGAAATTGAGGAAGAACTTCGAAATGCCAAAATTATTGTTTAAGCCCTCACCCATTAAAATGAGTATTGCTCACGAGTTGCATCGTCCAGCTAGACGTCACTATCAGCGACTCAAGGTGATTTCACAGGGTGTGGATGAACTTTGGCAAGCAGACTTGGTTGAAATGATTCCCTATGCTAACGTTAACGATGGTGTACGCTATATGTTGACGGTCATTGATGTTTATTCCAAAATGGCGTTTGTTGAACCTGTGCGTCGCAAGTCTAGTCCACTAGTCACCAAAGCCTTTCAACATATTATTCAACAATCTAAACGTCAACCTAAGCTGCTACAAACCGACCAGGGAAAAGAATTTTTCAACAACGAATTCTCAAGTTTTCTCAAATCTAAGGATATTCACCATTACACCACGTACAGCAATCTCAAAGCCAGCGTGGTCGAGTGGTTTAACCGAACATTGAAAACCCATATGTGGAAAGCGTTTACCGCTCAGGGCACTTATCGCTGGTTGGACTTATTACCTGAGTTAGTGTCACGCTACAACGACACCAAACACAGAACCATTGGGACCAAGCCACGACTTGTAACTAAAAATATTCCACAACTGGATAAACTGTTTAACCCCATAAAAACAGCAGACCCTAAACGTCATCGCCTTAACATTGGGGACCATGTTCGTGTGAGCAAATTCAAGTCCGTCTTCGACAAGGGCTACACATCAAATTGGGGGACAGAACTATTTCGAATTCGTCAAGTCAACCTGAACAGTCCAGTCACCTATTTACTCGAGGACCTCAACCATCAACCCATAAAAGGCAGGTTTTATCTTCAAGAACTTCAAAAGACAGCGTTTCCTAAACATTACCTTGTGGAAAGAGTGTTGAAACAAAAAGGAAATAAACTATATGTAAAATGGTTGGGATTTAGCTCAGCCTTTAATTCTTGGATTAATAAATTACATGTTGTGTGAACCTGTGTGTCTTGTATTTATTTATTTACTCATGTTGTACTTAACCTACAGTCCTATGTACAGTCCTCAGCTATACATGTATTATGAGCAAATACATATTTCTTTCTCTCTTCACCTGTGTTCTCTCTTACACTAACTCTCCCCCCTTCACCTCTCACCACTGTCAAAACAGGTTGTGACTTGTTAGCTCTTATCGTGCACGTGTACAGGTGAACACCTGTGTGTTAGATCATATTACACATGAACTTGCATTTTCTCACGTATGAAGCAAAACAGGATGTGACTTGTTTCACAAGGAGGACGGTAATAAGGTCATCTCACACGTGCTCACATGTATATCGCCACTTTCCTTTCATATCGTTATCCCATTATAGTAGTGGTGGACAACGTCAATTCAACACACACAAATGTAGTTAGGCCCTTTGAGATAATTTAAATAAATTCACGAGCCAGTCCATAGGGACCAGGCCAAAGGGACCCGTCCAAAGGGATCAGTCCAAAGGGATAAGGACTCGTCCAGAGGGACCTGTCAACAAGGACCTGTCCACAAGGACCTGTCCACAAGGACTCGTCCACAAGGACTTGTCCACAAGTACTTGTCATCAATGACCTGTCAACAATAACCCATCAACAGGGATCCACTCCCCCACCCTCTTACAAAAGCCATGAGTGGGCATGCTAATTCATAGTGGCTTTCCACCGCACACATGCACTTTATGTAGAACAACGTTTCATTCCATATCGGCATTCAAACTCTCACATGTTGCAATTGGTAACAGAGATTCTCTAAAAAATTCAATTTCACCCCTAGTAGGGGTAGGTTTTATTTTTGGGGTTGAAATATATTGTCCATTGGAAAGAGAGTGTCAGCCCGAGTTCAATGACATCTCATTCGTCAAAATCCGACCACGGGTTCGGGAGTTATCGGGCTGCCGCCATCTTGTGAGGAGGGGAGGAGGAGTAGGCATCTGAACCCGTACAAAACCACTACTTTCAATGCTTGTTGGAGTTTCACTGTTTGTCCACGAGCCGCGTCAACGAGAACGATGTCACAGTAGTCTAGAATTGGTAGTATTAGTGTCTGGATGAGTTTAATCTTAATGTCTAGTGGTAAAATGTTCTTATGGTGCACGAAGGGAAGCATACATCTTTTTACGTGTATTTCTTATATGTGGTGACCAGTCGAGAGTTTCAGTTACGGTTAACCCAAGGTTTTTTACTTCTTTACTAAAGGGAATGGAGATTGATTTCAGTGTTACTGGAGGCACAACGTAGTTGTGTTTTAATGAGTTTAGTAACTTACGAGAGCCGATGATGATAGTTTGGGGTTTCTTAGGATTGAGGAGGAGAGAGTTGTCACCGGCGTTTATCTTAAGTTGATGGAGATCAGTGATAATATCCCTTATTGCATTTGATATATATTTGATACTAGTGTGGCAATATATTTGTAGATCATCTGCATAAAGATGATATTTATTATGGTTCATTGTGAAGGAGATATCGTTGATATAAAGCACGAAATGGACTGCACCTTGGGGGGTTCCTGCCTTTTTCTGACGCCACTGTGAGGTGGTGTCCTGATTGAACGCTGATTTCGACCCATTAGGTAAGCAGAGAAAAATGTTATGGCTTCGGTGCCAAGAAGGGATTTTAGCTTCTTCAATAGGGTCGGGATATCTATGGTGTCAAATGCTCTGCTGAAATCGAGGAGTGTGACTATTGTTAATTGTCTTTCGTCCATTGCTTGTCTGATGTCATCGGTCACCTTAAGTAAGGCAGTAGCTGTGCTGTGGCACTTCTTGAAACCAGACTGGAGTGGATTAAGTAGGGAATGAGTGTTCAAATATTCCAGTATTTGAGTTTGTACTAACCGTTCCAGCACTTTGGAAAGAGCATGGAGAATAGATACAGGGCGATAGTCGGACGGTAACAGTGGGTAAGGTATCTTAGGAAGAGGGATCACGTTGGCGTATTTCCAGATCGAAGGCAATGTGCCATTGTTTAAACAATAATTAAAAATGTGTGTGAGAATGGGGAGAACAGCACCAATAATGTAATGTATGCATTTTATAGGTAGGCCTACAGATCATCAATCCCGCTCGCCTGGGATCTAATGGAATATAACACTCTCTTAACTTCATTAGTGCTTACGTTACGAAATGCAAAGCTGGGTCAATCTGGTGTTGAAAATGATTGGCCGTGGTCACCACTGGCAGCGTTATCTGGATTTGATTGAGTATCTGCATCCGTGAAATATGCATTAAGCTCGTCTAGTGGAATGTCAGGTATAGGAAGTTGCTCCTGTTTTTCTCCTATGCCCAGAGCACCGAGTTGTTTCCACGCTCTAGCCGTGTTAAGTTAGTTAGTTAGTTATTGTTGTTTTAAGGGGCAGAACTACAAGGTCATCTGCCCCACTAGCCGTGTTTAATCGTCAGGTTGTATCACGAACATACTTAAATTTAAGTTTACGTAAAGTTTGCTTAATTTGGTTTCGAAGTACTCGGTAGTTTTCAAAATCATTTGGTAGACCAGAACGTTTGTATTATCTGAAAAGATTATCTCTACGGGACATCATTTTCTTGACAACCGGAGTTAACCACGGCTTAGGTTTACGAGAAATCCTTATCTTTCTCCTGGACGCATGTTTGTTGTATAGTGCATGTACAGTATTAATAGGTTAAACTTGTTTACTTTTTCGTCAATGTTATCCAGTCTCAATATGTCGTTCCATGGAAGACTGTAGGCATCATATTTCAGTTGGACCGGGTCTATGTCCTTTATATTTCTGCATGTAACATATATAGTCCTGTAATTTGGAACGCGGAGTGAATAAGCTAAGATGGTGCCTACTACATGCCGAGTGTAAAAGGGCTCCGCAAGACACCAGCCAAAACAGCCAGTTAAGTTTCATTTATTAGTGTCCTCAGTGTGCTAATTACTGTAGTTTGAAAAAGTTATAGTTGAGTGCTCAATAGGAAAGAATGACCCTAAATGCAGTAAACGAGGGTATAGGTAAGTTTGAAAAGCGGATGGCTAAATTCCAAGCTCGCTTGGAGACCATGAAGGTATCCACAATCATTGCTACCAACCCCAGCGACACTCTGAATGTTCTCGCGTCAGACTTTAAGGACTTCTGAGAAGTAATTACTGCGGAACTGGGTGAGATGAAGAGAGAGGTAATCCTCGCCCAGGAGCATCTCGCGAAGCAGGACATCAAACAAGATGAGGCAGAACAGTACAGTACTTGCAACATCAAGCCGACAGCGCTGCTTTGTTTTCATGACACTCAGCGTTGAAAATCCTGACTCGCATAAATATGTCGTTGAAAATAGGACAATAACACGCAATGCAACTTTGGCTATTTCAGGATACACTGCAAGACAGTTTACCCAAAATTCACCCAATCCCAATACTTTGGAATCATCTCTCAGGATTGAATTTGCTCCTTACAACACAGAACATTCCTTATTTCACCTCCAACCTCGCGGTTTCGCAGAGGTTTGTGCCTACAGTTGGCAAATAACAGTACTTTTGAACGATTGATTTGGCGCTACAATCACTTGGAGAGTTACGAAAAATGTTATTATACAAAATTGTAATATTTGAGTTTAAAAGCATTTTAATTCGGGAATCACTTCATGCCACCCCCCCCCCTTCCTGATAATGCCCCACGCTCCCTTAGGGAGGCGTGCTCCCATGCTGGGAACCCCTGCTCTAAATAATAAATTCGGAAAAATCATCAAGTAAATAAATTCAAGTACTTAGGAGAAGTAATTCAGCCATCAGGATTGAATCGTGAGACAAACAAAGAGAGAATTTAACAAGTGACGAAATAAACAACCCACTTTTCTTACAATTATTGAGACCATATATCAACAGTTGGCAGCCCTGTTGGCACTAAAAAATGCATGTTCATATCTGCTCCGGTGCGCAAATCACATACCAAAGTTGGTTGAAATCAAATAGGTAGTATGGAAGTTACACGCATTTAAAATTTGACCTATCAGCAAGCGTAGAATCATGTTGGCAACACTTTCATATATGGGCTCCTGTAAATTAATCTGATATAATATTATCTCTATGTGTGTCAATTTTGGAACAATTCGCATGCATATCTTCAGAGATATCTAACATAGACCTCAATTTTCAATTGTGATATTTCAGCAGTTGGTACCACTGACGTCATTTCAAATATGGCCGTGCGTTATTCAGGCATAGGTCTTTACTCATACAAAATTCGGGTTCGATAGCTGCAACCGTTTAGGAGTTGATAGGGAGGGACACAGCCAGACAGAAGGACAGACGGACAGACAGACACATATTTGGCCGGATCGATTTCATAAGTCTACTTTTTCCTCATGTTTAGCCTACTTTTCACATTTTGCAAAAATGAGGAAAAAGTAGACTTATGTGATCGATCCGGGCAAATGTGTGTCTGTCTGTTGGTTGGTTGGTTGGCTCCTCAGTTTAGGGGCTGCGACAACACGGTCATGTAGCCCCGTATACTTTGGGTGTGTGTAGAATCTGTCTGATAACCGGTGTTAATTGTGATGACTGTATTAGTGCGTGTTATCTGTTTTTTTTTATTCAAGTAACGACTGCAGACTTTGAAATTTTCAAATAGTTCCTACTTTTGCCGCCAAACGCCACCGTCAACGATTACTAGTTCAGAACTAAGCTACTAGACGCCGCCGCAGTCGGCTCCTGGCAACGAACGTAGAAACCTAAGAGCGTTGTATACATTCTTAACCTATCCAATTTAGCTTCACACAGGTGTAATTAGTGGGTTCTTTAACATGCCATAAATCAATGACATGGGACCGCAGGCTTTACTTCCTCTCCGAAGGAAGGCATACTGAGGGATTTTTTAACGCTCATAAAAAATCCCACCACTTCGTCCGGGTTGGAACCCGCGATCTTGGGCATAGAAACTCAGCATGCTACCAACTAAGCCACCGAAGCCACTTCTGTCTGTCTGTCCTGTCTGTCTGTCTGGCTGGCTGTGCGTGTGTCACCCCCCCCCCCCCCTTACATCTCCTAAACAGCTGCAGCAATCGCAACAAAATTTGGTAGGAGTAAAGATCTATTCCTGAATTTCTAATGCCGTATTTGAAAATGAAGTCAGTGCTACCAACTGCTGAAAAATCGCAATTGAAATTTGAGCTTCATGTTGGATATCTTGGAAGGTATGAATGGGAGCTATTTCAAAATTGGCACACATATAGATAATGATATTTCAGTTTAATTTCCAGGAGGCCATACATGGCAGTGTTGCCAAAATGATGATAGGCCTGCTGATAGGTCTAACATTTAAATGCATATAACTTCTACACTATCAATTGGAATTCAATCAAATTTCGTATGTGCTATGTGTACATAAACATATATGACTGAGCGTAATCTTAAGAGCCACCAGGGCCGCCAACTGTTAATAAATACTCTCAATTTCATTTATCCAAATACCAATCTATCAGAAAGTATGCAAGCCGACAGCTTTAAACCATGCACGCGTATAGTACCTGACATTCGATATTAATTTGGAGTAACTTATATACGTCAGTGCTATCAACATGATTCTAAGCCTGCTGAGAGGTCCAAATTTAAATACATGTAACTTCTATACTATCATTTGTATTTCAAGCAAATTTCGTACGTGCTATGTGTACCATAACAGATATGACTATGCGTATTCTTAACAGCAACCAGGGCTGCTAACTTTTAATAAATGCTGTCTCTATTTTTGTTACCCTAATATCAATATATCAGAAAGTATGCAAGCCAATAGCTCTAAACTTTGCAGACGTATAGTACCTGGCATTCTAGATTAATTTGGAGTAATTAATATACGTCGTACTGCCAACAGGATTCTAAGCCTGCTGATAGGTCCAATTTTAAAATGCATGTAACTTATATACTAACTAATGGATTTCATTCAAAATTGGCACAACAATTGCTCATATTATTTCAGATTATTTCTGACCAATACATGCATGACATTGTTGCCAAAATGATTTTACGTGCGCAGTTAGATCCAATGTTTAACTGCAAGTAACGTCCATGCTATCCATTGGACTTCAACCAAATTTTGTATTCTGTACCTTAAGAGATGGAACTAAGAATATATTCAGTCACCAGGGCTGCCAACTGTAGTGCTCTATTAGGCTACATTATGCCAGTTATACAGTATTTCGAACTAATTAGAAATTTCGATATTACCAACTTCATTTCGTCCTTATTCTAGATAGATCCATATAGATTAATCATTGGCGTTCAAATCCCGGTCACTCCATGTGAGATCTGTGCTGGACAAAACGGAGGCAGACAGGTTTTTCTCCGGGTATTCCGGTTTTCCCTGTCAAAATTTCATTCCAGCAACATTCTCCACTGTCATTTCATTTCATCTGTCATTCATTTAATAATTGCCCCAGAGGAGTGTGTCAGGCCTCGACAGCCGGCACAGTTCATATCCTCGCCGCTAGATGGGGGCTTCATTCATTCCATTCCTGACCCGGTCGGAGACTGGAAGCAGGCTGTGGATTTTCATTGGCATGAATCTTAAATTTTAAGAAAAGTAGGCTCTTTAGTCCGTCACGGAACTTCTTGTTATAAAATGTGAAAAGTAGGCTAAACTAACAGAAGGCCTATAGAATCACCTGGGACAGATACAACAAAAAATCAACATTGAAGAACGCAAAATTAAGACATTGGTCTACACCACAGCAATCAAACCTGAAGCGCTATATGTCTTGGAAACCTTGCGGCTTCGGTGGCGTAGTTGGTAGCATGCTGAGCTTCTATGCTCAAGATAGTGGGTTCAAACCTGCAAACTATTAGATTTTGATCATGTTTTCATTCCCATAAAAACGAAATTGTATTCCGAAATATTGGGCTCCCCCAAAACAATCATATATACGCCACTGCGTTCATATATATTTATACATTCTAGGAATATATCATTATTTATATGGGTAATAAATACCATTTATGTTTACATAATCAATAAATAACGAGTTACAGAGAGTTAAAGCCGTTGAAAACATAAGTAAAATAATGAGCAGTTTACTAGCGAAATCTCGAAACCGACCCCGATACGTCAAAACGCTATAACGTTTAAAGATATAAATATAAATTAGCATAAGTATATATATTCTTGAAGGCAACTTCGTGCTCTACAACTTCCTTCCTCACAACTTTCCTGTAAAATGGAAGGCAAGCGAATTGGAAGGGCAAGTTTGACGAGAAACGTGAGGCGCTACATATTTTTCTGCAAAATTTCCATGTTCACCAGCTCATATATTGAAGAAGGTAACACACAGGTGTAAAAATGAATATACCATTTTGTAGGGCATTTAATTACCTTTCAGTTAGGAAAGTATAAAAATTTCTGTAAGATGCACCGTTTGAAAGTTATGCGCTAAAAACCAAAAAGGGGGCCTTCGAGCCCCCCTCTGCCCCCCCCCCCGCAGCACCTGAAATCGACGGGACTTTATTATGCGTTGTTCAAGGGACCTCCCTCTACACATTCCAGAAAAAAATGGAACTACATGATTTAATGCAGCAAAACCATCATTTTTGGTCTAATTTGACTGGACTACTATTATAAAATGAATTTACTAAGCCAAACACCTTCCCTGGAGTACACTCAACACGGTGGGTGAGTGGTTATAGTGTCGGACTACCAACCCCAAGATTGCAGGTTCACCCCTGGCCATGGTAAGTGATTTTTGAAGGGGACAAAAATCACGATACTCATGTCATACGTTGTTGGCATGTTAAAGAACCCATTTGAATTCAGTAGGCCGTGTTCAATGGCAAAATTAATCTCGGGATTTTCTGCCAACACAAAGTTCCTCCATTCTCTACTTGAAAGCGCTGTAGTGTCAAGGAGTTAAGATATCTAACCTCCTTGACTTTCATAGCGTTCAAAGGAACGACGAAATTCGACATGCAAGCTACCCTCTGGGTGTCAATTAACAAAGCTTGCACCAGGCACCCGAGGCCATACGATATTATTATGATATTATTATTATTATTATTATTACTCAACATCTCACCCAAGTTTCATCGCAATGGGATGAACGGTATATGAGCGCATACGTGACTTTGAAACGCTCCAACGTGCAGAGACAAACAGTAGAATTCGACATCACTGCCACCTTTGGTATAAAACACAACTTTCCGCCACGGGCGGAGTGTATGTTATGGCGGTAGTTGCACAGGTTGCGACCAGCTGGCTCTAACGTGCAGAGACAAACCGTCCAAAGACATCAGCTTTCATCAAGGCCAAGGCTAGTGGTTTCCATGACGACTGTTTTTGACTGTATATTGTGGTTCTAAAATTTTGTGAAAATTGTGGTTCTAAAATTGTGTTTATTCCACCTACCGGGTCAGTTTGTGAATCTAAACCATACATGGACCCACCCTAATGTACATATCAAATTTCATCAAAATCGGTCCAGTCGTTTAGGAGGAGTTCAGTGACATACACACGTGTCGAAGAATTATATTTATAAAGATAGATACTGTAGTTATGTTCAAGTTTTTAGTCGGTGTGATTGATACTGGAAATTGAATTTAATTTAAGCACCACTTGGTAGTGTTGGTGTAGAAGTAGATCAGTGTTGTGTAGGGGAGTGAGTAGTTTGTATGTTGGTAGGCGATGAGCATTGTGATTTATTGCTTAATTGTGTGGTCAAGAAATGCAGGAAAGGAGAATGCTAACGTTTGCTTATTTGAATAATACTCGTACATTGTTGGCTGGCAATGTGGCTAGTATCATTAGCCCCTGCCATACATTGCGGGTAGTATGCATGAACCCCTCCAAACAACGCGTCTGAATAGAACATGAAACTCATCATTTCCAACACTTTCATATGCAATTTCTTCATAAAATCCAATCGTCAGGGAGATAAAGTCGAAAAATCAAAATGAGTCCCACTAAACCCCACTTTAACGTTGTACGACAGAAACTATTTCTAGCCTAGATTAGTGCCCAGATTACCCTGAGCGTAAGTAGATATTTTTATGAATTTATATTCAGCCGTTTGCATGCGATGTGCGTTTATATATTCCTATGTACAGGCATACAGACAGGAACTGAACCAATGCAACTCTCTTTGTACCATAGTCTTAGATTCGAAGCGGTCTAAAATTATCTAAATTCTTTATTAAAAATAATTCTTTACGGAAATTTGGATTTATTATTTCATATTAACACAAATATATAAATGGTGCGTAATGTTACTCTGGACTTTGGTTTACTGTTGCAGCAGGCGAAACAAGACAAATGCATAAGCTAATTAATAAATATACTGAACTTCAGCGTGGTCTTGATAAAAAGCAAGGCCAACTCTGTAGAGGAGAGGCCCATGGAGCAGTGGAAGGTAGAGGCTATGCCCGACCACCTTTGCTCTCATGAATTAAACTGGTACTCATTTTTGTTGTAGGCTGAGTGAACCCCAGGGCCATTGGTGTTTCTGAAAGTGGTTGTTTTGTTTCTAAAATCCACTACCTGGCTGGGGATCGAATCCACTCCCTCTAAGTTAGAAGCTCTGCATCACTACCCACTGCGGTACGCTGCCACTGATATGGGTATGTCTCGTACCATTAAATGGATTTATAGTAATAAGGAGAAGCAAAAACAAAAGTAAAAATATAATAATAATAATAAGAAGAAGAAAATTCCGTCATGAAAGACAAGGACATATTGAACAGAGAGAAGGTGCAGAGATGGGCTGGAGAAGAACTTCATGGCAGATTCTACAACCAGTGCAATGACAAGAATATTGACAGACAGCTTTCGAACACATGGCTGTCAAGGGGAGAGCTGTTTCCAGAAACTGAGGGATTTAACCAGGCGATACAGCACAAAGTTATCACCACAAGCAGTTATAGGAAACACATCCTGAAAGATCAGACTGTTAGAGATGACGAATGCAGGAAGTGCAATACCGGCCCAGAAAACATAGAGCATATTACCAGCAGCTGCAGAATTCTAGCGCCAATATCTTACACTGAGAGGCATAGCGATGTTGCCAAAGTCATTCCTCGAGAACTCGCCCTAATCCGTTCTCTCATACACGACAGAACGCCTTATTACAAATACCCTCCAGAAAGTGTGCTGGAAAACGAAGATTACAAGCTGTATTGGGATCGCACTATTCAAACTGACAGAACAACTCCTCATAATAGACCAGACATAACGTTAACTGATAAGAAGAACCATCACACGTACTTGATTGACATATCTGTTTCGAATGACTATAATATCCACTATAAATACAGAGAGAAGATTGATAAATATACTCCTCTAGGTGGCTAGAATCTGGAGACAAAATAATGTGACGATCCTCCCTTTCCTCCTTTCTCCCACTGGCCTGACACCTAAATCCTTTTCAGTAAATCTAGCCACACTAAATCTTCCCATATACACCCATACTATTGCCCAAAAGGCTGCAATTCTGAAAACCTGCAGCATCGTTGAGGGTTTTTGAATACACACTAGGATTTTCTTGGACCCTCTTGTGAAAAGGAGACGTGGAAGATAAGAAGAGAAAAGAAAATTAACTATCAAACGTCTATGTTATACCGTATGGTTTGAAAATATATGTTATAGGCCTAAGTGTTACTTTACTCATTTTCCTGTACGCAATATACCGATATGAGTCATGTTACCAACTGTAAGTTGAGTAAATAAAGAAAATAATAATCAAATAAAACACTACTACACCGTGGTGAAAAGAGAATGCCTGTATTAAACAAGATGTTCAGTAAAGAACATATAGCCTACTTTCTCCTAAATGCATGGGTATTGTTATAACTCTTCGTCCTTTTCAAGGAGTATGATTGAATGTTGGTTGTAGTAGCTTGTTGAAATACAACGTGCTATAGGGATATTAAACATGAATATGAGGTGCCCTTTGCTAGTGCTACCTCTGTACCAAATTTCGTTCAATTCGGGTTCACCGTGTTTGAATTGATAGGTGGAATCGATTTGCACACAAACGTGGCCACCATCTGCAAATTATTGGGCTGATGTTCTTGCAGTTTGGTCAGAATATGTTTCCCACATAAAGATATGGTGTTGCAAAATTTGGTAGAGACTAGATTATTAGGTTGGTCGTAATTACATTTTAGCTTTTAACATTTAGGTGGCCGCGATTACGTTTCCGTCAAGATAGCGGTGATATAAAACATGACACTGAGGTGCGCTTTGCTAGTGCTACCTCTGTACCAAATTTCGTTCATTCGGTTGCACCGTGTTCGAATTAATAAGGGGAATCAATTTTGACATAAAGATGGCCACCATCCGCAAACTATTAGGTTAATGACCTATTACATTGGTCAAAGAATTCTCCCTTCCATAAAGGTATGTTGTTGAAAAGTTTGGTAGAGATCGGATGGTTATGTTAGTCGTAATTTGATTTAAGCTTTAAACATTTGTGTGGCCGCCATTACGTTTCTGTCAATATGGCGGCGATATAAATCATGACACTGCGATGCCCTTTGCTAGTGCTATCTCTGTACCAAATTTCGTTCCATTCGGTTTCACCGTGTTTGAATTAATAGGGGGAATCGATTCTGACACAAAGATGGCCGCCATCCGCAAACTATTAGGCGAATGACCTATTAGATTGGTCAAAGGATGCTCCCTCCATAAAGGTATGTAGTTGCAAAATTTGGTAGAGATCGGATGATTAGGTTAATCGTAATTTGATTTAAGCTTTGAACATTCGTGTGGCCGCCATTACGTTTCAGTCAAGATGGCGACGATATAAAACATGACACTGAGGTGCCCTTTGCTAGTGCTACCTCTGTACCAAATTTCGTTCCATTCGGTTCCACCGTGTTCGAATTAACAGGGGGAATCACTTTTGACATAAAGATGGCCACCATCCGCAAACTATTAGGCAAATGACCTATTAGATTGGTCAAAGGATGCTCCCTTCATAGAGGTATGTTGTTGCAAAGTTTGGTAGAGATCGGATGGTTATGTTAGTCGTAATTTGATTTAAGCTTTAAACATTTGTGTGGCCGCCATTACGTTTCTGTCAATATGGCGGCGATATTAATCATGACACTGAGATGCCCTTTGCTAGTGCTATCTCTGTACCAAATTTCGTTCCATTCGGTTTCACCGTGTTTGAATTAATAGGGGGAATCGATTCTGACACAAAGATGGCCGCCATACGCAAACTATTAGGCGAATGACCTATTAGATTGGTCAAAGGATGCTCCCTCCATAAGGGTATGTAGTTGCAAAATTTGGTCGAGATCGGATGATTAGGTTAATCGTAATTTGATTTAAGCTTTGAACATTCGTGTGGCCGCCATTACGTTTCAGTCAAGATGGCGGCGATATAAAACATGACACTGAGGTGCCCTTTGCTAGTGCTACCTCTGTACCAAATTTCGTTCCATTCGGTTCCACTGTGTTCGAATTAATAGGGGGAATCAATTTTGACATAAAGATGGCCGCCATCCGCAAACTATTAGGCCAATGACCTATTAGATTTGTCAAAGGATGCTCCCTCCATAAAGGTATGTAGTTGCAAAATTTGGTAGAGATCGGATGATTAGGTTAATCGTAATTTGATTTAAGCTTTGAACATTCGTGTGGCCGCCATTACGTTTCAGTCAAGATGGCGGCGATATAAAACATGACACTGAGGTGCCCTTTGCTAGTGCTACCTCTGTACCAAATTTCGTTCCATTCGGTTCCACTGTGTTCGAATTAATAGGGGGAATCAATTTTGACATAAAGATGGCCGCCATCCGCAAACTATTAGGCCAATGACCTATTAGATTTGTCAAAGGATGCTCCCTCCATAAAGGTATGTAGTTGCAAAATTTGGTAGAGATCGGATGATTAGGTTAATCGTAATTTGATTTAAGCTTTGAACATTCGTGTGGCCACCATTACGTTTCAGTCAAGATGGCGGCGATATAAAACATGACACTAAGGTGCCCTTTGCTAGTGCTACCTCTGTACCGAATTTCGTTCCATTCGGTTCCACCGTGTTCGAATTAATAGGGGGAATCAATTTTGACATAAAGATGGCCGCCATCCGCAAACTATTAGGCTAATGACCTATTCATTTGGTCAAAGGATGCTTCCTCTATAAGGGTATGTTGTTGCAAAATTTGGTAGAGATCGGATGATTAGGTTAATCGTAATTTGATTTAAGCTTTGAATATTTGTGTGGCCGCCATTACGTTTCTGTCAAGATGGCGCGATATAAAACATGACACTGAGGTGCCTTTTTTCAGTACTACCTCTGTACCAAATTTCGTTCCATTCGGTTGCACCGTGTTCGAATTAATAGGGGAATCGATTTTCACACAAAGATGGCCGCCATCCGCAAACTATTACGCTGATGACCTATTAGTTTGGTCACAGGATGCTCCCCCTATAAAGGTATGTTGTTGCAAAATTTGGTAGAGATCGGATGATTAGGTTAGTCGTAATTTGATTTAAGCTTTGAACATTTGTGTGGCCGCCATTACGTTTCCGTCAAGATGGCGGCGATATAAAACATGACACTGAGGTGCCTTTTGTTAGTACTACCTCTGTACCAAATGTCGTTCCATTCGGTTGCACCGTGTTCGAATTAAGAGGGGGAATCGATTTGCACACAAACTTGGCCACCATCTGCAAACTATTGGGCTGATGTTCTTGCAGTTTGGTCAGAATATGTTTCCCACATAAAGATATGGTGTTGCAAAATTTGGTAGAGACTAGATTATTAGGTTGGCCGTAATTACATTTTAGCTTTTAACATTTGGGTGGCCGCGATTACGTTTCCGTCAAGATAGCGGTGATAATAAACATGACACTGAGGTGCCCTTTGCTAGTGCTACCTCTGTACCAAATTTCGTTCATTCGGTTCCACCGTGTTCGAATTAATAGGGGGAATCAATATTGACATAAAGATGGCCACCATCCGCAAACTATTAGGCTAATGACCTATTACATTGGTCAAAGGATGCTCCCTCCATAAAGGTATGTTGTTGCAAAATTTGGTAGAGATCGGATGGTTATGTTAGTCGTAATTTGATTTAAGCTTTAAACATTTGTGTGGCCGCCATTACGTTTCTGTCAATATGGCGGCGATATAAATCATGACACTGAGATGCCCTTTGCTAGTGCTATCTCTGTACCAAATTTCGTTCCATTCGGTTTCACCGTGTTTGAATTAATAGGGGGAATCGGTTTTCACACAAAGATGGCCGCCATCCGCAAACTATTACGCTGATGACCTATTGTTTTGGTCAAAGGATGCTCCCCCCATAAAGGTATGTTGTTGCAAAATGTGGTAGAGATCGGATGATTAGGTTAGTCGTAATTTGATTTAAGCTTTGAACATTTGTGTGGCCGCCATTACGTTTCCGTCAAGATGGCGGCGATATAAAACATGACACTGAGGTGTCCTTTGCTAGTGCTACCATTGTACCAAATTTCGTTCAATTCGCATTCACCGTTTTCGAATTGATAGGGGGGGACAGACATTCAGAGTACACACACTCACACACACAGACACACACACACACACACACAGACACACACACACACACATACACACACACACACACACACACACACACAGACTCACACACACACATACACACACACACAGACAGACACACTTTTTTTCGCCTTGAGTTGATCTCATGAGTCTACTTAAATTTTTTGCAAAAATCGAAAGTAGGCAAAAAATACAAGAAATTAAGATAATGATATCAGTGTTCCGCAACCTTTATTTTACTCACGGCACTCCCCAGACGGGTCTACCTAGGTAGACTCACACGGCACACCAAAATGTCTGGTCCCTCAAATTCATATGAATCTTAATATAATTACGAAATATTACGTCGTTATGTATTTATTATTATTATAATTTTTCGCATGCACTTACATATTCTTAGCATTTTGCTGGAAAGGAAACATTTACGATCCCAGATATACGAGTACATCATAAGGAGCGAATTCTCGGTGACTGCAATCCGTAGTACAGTAGCATTACCTTTTTCACTCACTCCTTCAAGCTTGATTGCCCAAGAACAACTTTACTATGAGACACGTCGAAAGTATCACTGTGCTCTGCATAATCTTAAAAAGGCCTGGGTCTAATTTCTATCCTGTGAGAGATTCCTTTAAGTTGTTCGGAATCCCGCCAGTGCTGGAGATGAGTATAGGATTTTTTTTATTATTATTTATTATTATTTATTATTATTATTATTGTAGACACTTGTATTTATTAACGACTTATGAACTTTATTAACTTCAATTTACTGTAGACAATACACATTTCTAATACGAAGTTTAAAAGTAAATAACTCTTCTCCTACCTTCAATGTGATACTTGAGTCTGCTTAGCTGCACACAGACGGCTGATTCGTGGCGGAATCGTTGACAAAGCAAGCCTCATTTCTTCGTTAATGGATTTAAGTCTCTCTCTCTCTGATGTATTAATTTGAGTCAACGTCGAGAAGCCCAGTTCACACAAATATGTAGTTGAAAATGATAACAACACATCTCGGAGATACCCGGGTATTCACTGATTTATTGACAACCAAAATATGTCCAAAGACATTTCCAATAATTTTAAATTTCAATGTTCTGTCTGCTTTGAAATCTGCCTTAATACATTAAAACAAAGTTTTATAAATTATAAATAAGCATAACTTACAAATATTTACACTATTTAGTCACAAGTGCTGAGGACGATTTCAAAAATATGACTCGAAACAATTGTACACTGTTTAAAAAAAAGTATTGACTGGGTGGAATTATACGTACTAATTGTAAACTAATTGTAAGTCAATACGGAACAAAAAACAATTATAAAAACAATTATGGTCATTTTTAAAGCTTATCTAGAATGCCTGTATGCCAGTAAATGTCAGCCCATGAACTACAAAGTGGAAAAGTTAGAGGTCTTGGAAAGAATAATCCTCAGGAAAATTATGGGAGCTGTTCACACTGAAAGCGAATGGAATCTTCGGAGCAGCAAAGTAGTTTACCAGATGGTGGGAAGAATTTCAGAGACTATGAAGAAGAGGAGACTGGCGTTTCTGGGACATTTGTGCAAAATGAACGACAAAATATTAACCAAACAGATATTTGGTTACTTCTAGAGAAAAAAAAAAATATCACTACAGCATGGATTAAGGAGACAAAGAAGGATATAGAAAGGCTCAACATCTCAGAGGTTCAATTGTTAAACATACATTTCGTAACATAGAGAAAAGATTGGAAAGGGTTACAGCCTCAGAATGGACTACGAAGACCGGAACAGCCTGGAGAGAAGAACAAGGGAAGCAGGCCAGCGAACGCATGGACCTATTGGATACAGAGATAACTACATGAAGGAAAAATACATGAAGTTGTAGCGTGATCCTAAGTGGTCAATTTGCTTGTACAAATAAGTAAATAAATAAATAAAATTACGAGTCTCACAGTAGTCGCATATGATGTGTAACATGTGACATGTTATCCCTTGTTAACAGTGAACTCTGTTGGTCATGGAAATAACTACTTGTAAAACTGCAGTGCCAAATCCTGACCGGTTTTCAGAAAAATATGGTATAATGAATATTTTCACACCAATGAACGACAACTTGAAGATGATTTATTGTGGGAATATCTGTAATGGGGCCTCCAAACCTTGAAGTAAACCGTATGCGATATACATTACACATAGCCTCATGACCGATAGTAAGTCGTGGTATCAATCTCCGCCTCCGCGCGCGCTCATTGTTTCAGTCCCATCCATTTCCGTTTCATTCTTTCCGTCTCATCCATTTCCGTTTCATTTTTCAAAATGACCCCCACAAAAAATATACAGATACCGAGTGGAAAGATGTTACACATCAATAAATAAATGTAAATTGTTCCCTTCAACTGTTGCCGATTTAGAGACGAGGTAAAATAATTGGTTTTCAGCCAGTCAACACGTTTAAGTGCCCAATTTAATTGGTTGGGAAGTAACGCTTATCTACCCACACCTTCCAATCCGGAAATGAAATACAGGGTCTTTCATATAAAGTAGGAACGGCAAGCGGCAGTTTAGTTATTTGCTGCTGCGGTGGCCTTGACAGAGCTTGTGGCGCGCCATGGCCCCCTGCTGTACTATTGAAAGCGCGAGCATAGTACATACGAGGGCTATTAGCCTACTTTCGATTTTTGCAAAAAATGAAAGTAGACTTATGAGATCAACACAGGGCGAAAAAAGTGTGTCTGTCTGTGTGTGTGTATGTGTGTGTGTGTGTGTGTGTGTGTGTGTACTCTGAATGTCTGTCCCCCCCTATCAATTCGAACACGGTGAATGCGAATTGAACGAAATTTGGTACAAAGGTAGCACTAACAAAAGGCACCTCAGTGTCATGTTTTATATCGCCGCTATCTTGACGGAAACGTAATGGCGGCCACACAAATGTTCAAAGCTTAAATCAAATTACGATTAACCTAATCATCCAATCTCTACCAAATTTTGCAACAACATACCTTTATAGAGGAAGCATCCTTTGACCAAATGAATAGGTCATTAGCCAAATAGTTTGCGGATGGCGGCCATCTTTGTGTGAAAATCAATTCCCCCTATTAATTCGAACACGGTGGAACCGAATGAACGAAATTTGGTACAGAGGTAGCACTAGCAAAGGGCACCTCAGTGTCATGTTTTATATCACCGCTATCTTGACGGAAACGTAATCGCGGCCACCCAAATGTTAAAAGCTAAAATGTAATTTCGACCAACCTAATAATCTAGTCTCTACCAAATTTTGCAACACCATATCTTTATGTGGGAAATATATTCTGACCAAACTGCAAGAACATCAGCCCAATAGTTTGCAGATGGTGGCCAAGTATGTGTGCAAATCGATTCCCCCTATCAATTCAAACACGGTGAAACCGAATTGAACGAAATTCGGTACAGAGGTAGCACTAGCAAAGGGCACCTCATATTCATGTTTAATATCCCTATAGCACGTTGTATTTCAACAAGCTACTACAACCAACATTCAATCATACTCCTTGAAAAGGACAAAGAGTTATAACAATACCCATGCATTTAGGAGAAAGTAGGCTATATGTTCTTTCCTGAACATCTTGTTTTTTTTTGATGTTCCGATGGACTGTATAAAAATAATAGATTGACATACCAAACTGATTTTACTACTAAATGTTTGCTTGTTTTATTCTTATGTCTCAACATAATCGCCAAAACGATTGAAACATTTGTCGTATCGTTACACCAGCTTCCCAATGCCCTCGGAAAAAATATTCTGCCGCCACTGAGGTGAGTACGTCTGGACAGTCTCCTGAAGTTTTTCCTTTTTGAATAGGCGTTGCGGCCCAACCATACTTTCAATTCTCGAAAAAGGTGAAAACCATTCACGACCACACTGTACCAACGATATGATAGATTTTTCAAAGAATTCAAGTGTGAAGTTTTGGACCATCTGCCGTTTAGTCCAAACCAGCACTGAATGATTTTCACGTTTTTCGAGAATTAAAGGTATGGTTGGGCGGCAACGCCTCGTCAAAAAGGAAAAAACTTCAGGAGACTGTCCAGACGTACTCACCTCAGTGGTGGCAGAATATTTTTTCCGAGGGCATTGGGAAGCTGGTGTAACGATACGACAAATGTTTCAATCGTTTTGGCGATTATGTTGAGACATACGAATATAACCAGCAAACATTGAGGAGTAAAATCACTTCGGTATGTAAATCTGTTGTTTTTATACAGTCCATCGGAACTTGAAAAAGAAACCAGCCCTCGTATGTACTACGCGCGCGCTTTCAATAGTACAGCAAGGGGCCGTGGCGCGCCACAAGCTCGGCCAAGGCCACCGTAGCAGCGAATAACAAAACTGTCGCTTGCCGTTCTTATTTTATATGAAAGACCCTGTACATGAATTATACATTTTTGTACATTTCTTGAAAAGGTGATAAAATTGTATAAGGTGTAATATTTTCCTAGGTTAGCAGGAGTGAGTAAACACGTTTTACTTCCCTCCCCATTCGATTGGGCACATTAATTTGTTGACGGACTGAAAACCAATAATCGTGTACTAGATTACGAAGACACTGCTTGAAAAACGACTTCTAAAATGTATATTTGTAGACAAAGGTAATTTCATGTGTTCTGAGAGAAGTGTGAACTCTGTTATTTGATGTTGACAGGGTCAAGTAATGGCCCTGTTATTTTCGGAGAGATCAATACGTTATCTGGGGGGAGACGATATCGCGTGATCCGGTAGGCAGCTTCCTCCCATGCAAGTTATTTTGGATCCTAATTCTAACTTCACTCTGTGTGATTTGATCTTAATTGCTGCATGCATCTCTCCAAATGACCGTACTTCTTCAAACAAGAATAGCCTCACCCACATAAGGTGATATATCACACAATCCAGGCCAACATTCGTACATTCGTGTGTGGGAACTGCTCCGGAAACACAGTATTTTTCAGCTTATATAACACAGTTTTAATTGAATGGGCTGCCAGTGGATGACAAGTAGAGGGAATTGAAAGATTACCTTATCCGTTTCGGATTTAGGAGGGTTTATATAGTCAAGATCGAGAGGTTAACAGGGAAGGTCAACGGTGAACTTAAACACTTCTCGTGCCTCCTGATGCCCTCGTATTTTACACTCCATGAGATATTATCCTTAAGTGAGAGATGAAACTGATATACGTGACTCACGTTTGGAGACCAGTGATTGATGAGGGAACGCGAGCTTCGTGTTAACTTTCCTTAGGTCACGCCTCATTTCTTATTACCGCTGGTCGTAGGTGAGAGGCGCGTGTAATATGCTTCTTTCGGTCCTTTTCTTCTTCTCATTGTTTATATTGTGTTTTTTTTAGCGTATGGCTTGTAGTGCCGGGAGTGTCCGAGGACATGTTCGGCTCGCCAGTTTTGTAGCTGCTTCGAGACGGACACCCAATGGGTGAGCTACAAGTACCGTTGGGGAGGGAAGTTTGAATGTAAGGACGAGGAGTTGGAAGGTAGCGGCTGTGGCCTATAGTTAGGGATCAACCCCGGCATTTGCCTGGAAGGAAGATGGGAAACCACAGAAGACCATCTTCAAGGTTGCCGGCAGGGGATTCGAATCACCTCGCCTCCCGGATGTGAGCGACTGCCAGCAGTCATGCCGTAACGACCACGGCTAACTCACCCAGTTATATTGCTTTAATATTATTTTGTTGCATAGTTCTAATTCAGATTGCCTATAACAAGCATGTCTGTCACCTACTCCCATTGACAAAATCCATTGTTTGGCTGGTAGCAGGTGGATAGCAGCGAACAAAGAAAGATTTAAGGCAGGCTGTTCCAAATCCACGAGTTTGTGTATGCGCTGTGGCGGATCCAGGCCTTGAGGGCCCTGGGCGATATGATACGGTGGGGCCCACAACAATAGGAAATTACAACATATCAAATCAAATGGAAATTAGTTTGTTAATATTAATAAAATAAAGAATAGTTACAATATTTTGAATACACTACAGTACATTATTTAAATAATGTGAAAGAAAACTTTATGTACATTGAAGAAGATTATGTAAACTATGAAATATTAAAATATTACTTTGCGACTTTTTTCCCGGCTGAAGTTTTCTATTATTTAACTGAAATCTAAACTTGCTAAATGGTCACGGGAGGTCATAGCTGCACTGAAAAAGGAATATGAATTATAAATTAGTTTGAAAAGTATAATTAATTAATTAATTAAATTTAATAAAATCCAGGGGGCCTTGGGCGGTCGCCCTCCTCGCCCCCCCCCCCCCCTAAATCCGTCCCTGTGTATGCGTACACGCGAGTACTCCACACTAATGCTTGGAGCACGGTTGGAGAGGGACTGGGGGTGATAGCCAATACGTCACTGGGCGAAGGTCATTGCACAAGTCCATGTGCTTCCTGCCGGTCTTTGATGTATCCTCCGCGCAGTGACGGCAGCCCCTCACATCAGAGCTGTATTGCATGTTGCAGGTTTACTCACGCAAGGCGGCGAGTACTCCACTCCACGCTCGGCGAGCAGCTCGGCTGGAACAGCCTGATTTAAGGTGTCTACATCAGAAGCACACCCACTCTTTGGATACCTCCCTGCCCCACCTAGACTTAAGTCTAGAAAAAGCTTCTTTAAAACGACGGTCGTCCTGCAAGGTACAGCAGACACTACCAGAATGAAAATATGGAAGGGGAGAATTGACCATCTTTCAAATGGAATGGTTCCAAAGGAATGTCTCCCTTCTGGTCAAAAGCTACTTGGAAGGCACTGAATAGACTTCGAAGAGGAGTGGGTAGAACTAAGCTGAATTTACAAAACTGGAGTTTTACAACAAATTCATTCTTATGTGATTGTGGAGAGCAGCAGACAGTTTAACATCCTTGCCAGAGTACAGTATCTTGAGCCCATCAACATGTACAACGGAAGATTTGATCCTATCTTCTCCTAATGCTGTTGAAGTCACCCCCGCTACTGGGCAAAGGACATTTAATTATTACATTTTTGGCTCTTAGTTATGGATAGATTTCTGTAAATAACTCATGTGTTATCTTGGTTTATATCTATATTTTCATTTATAATTAAAACTCTATATATTAAAATGTAGGTACTTGTAACACGAACAAAGAAATGCCGTGTAGGTCCGGCTTCGATTTTCATTTCTGCCAAGAAATTAAATTCTGGTCTGAGGGCTGAACTGAGAGGAGGTAGGTTCGATTCCCACCGAATCCATCCTAGGCGTGATTTTCCGTGGTTTCCCACTTCTATTCCAGGTGAATACTGCGATGGTTCCTAAATTAATGCTACGGCCACCTCCTAAAGATCATAATCCCAATTCTAAGTACACACACTAGTACAACCATCACAATGATACAGGTTATCATATAAATTCCACACACACATCCAAGTACACGGGACGACAAGACCATGATGTCGTAAAGCCCCTAAAGAAATCAACAACTAAAGCATATCACAATATAGGTAATAAATACAGATTCGCAGCATAATAACGGCAAGCCAGGACTGTTTGTAAATAATATTGTAAATAATTAAGTTGTTGTTATTTCATCATAGGAGCTTGGGAAATCTTGGTCATCAGCCCCATGTACTTGCGTGTGTGCTGAGCTTGTCGGATATTCTGCATGCACGATTTAGTGATAACATCGAAGAGTTATTAATCTTAAATTATCCTAGAACTGGAGAAGTTCACGCGCTGAGCGGGACATGTCATTCTCTTAAATTTTTCCACCTCTTGGCGTAGTGAATAGCATACTTAACTGTTACTGCGGAAGTTTATGATCGATTCCCGGCTCTGCCAAGAAATTTAATTTTTGTTTCGAGGGTTGGAATGGGCTGCACTAAGCCTCTTGAGGCAAAACTGAGAAGAAAGAAGTTTGATTCCCATTTCAACCATCCTAGGTGCGCTTTCCCGTGGTTTCACACTTCTACTTCACACAAATGTTGGGATTGTACCAATATTGAAGCCACGGCCACCTCCTGCCCAAATCCCAGCCCGAACCACAAATACACCCACTTGTGCAGCCATCACAATGACACAGGCTATTAGACAGATACCACACACACACACTAATGCATGGGGCTGCTTGACCACGATTTCAGAAAGCCGCTAAGCGAATCAACAACAACAACTCTCCTTATATTTTTAAAGCAGTGAAGTGTACAATTTATTTATTTTAGGTATTTGTGACGAGTATATTAATGTTGTTGTCGATTCGTTTAGAAGCTTTGCGACATCGTAGTTATTTAGCCCCGTGTACTTGGGTATGCGTAGAATTTTTCTGATAGCCTGTATTATAGTGATGTCTGTAGTAGTGTCTGGATTTGTAATTAAGGTGAGGATAGTGAAGAAGACGGCCGGGAGTTAAGCTAGGAACCATCCCGGCATGTGCTTGGAGTAGAAGTGGAAAATCACGAAAATCCACTTCCAGGATGGCTGAGGTGGGAACCAAACGCATATCTTCTCAGTTTTGCCTCACGAGGCTGAGTGTACCCCGTTTCATCCCTCAGACCAGAATTAAATTTCTTGGCAGAGGCGGAAAACGAACGCGGGCCTCTGGAGTGACAGCCAAGAATGCAAGCTGCTACACCAGGAAGTGGACGAATATACTAACATTAAATGTCGAAGATAATTGAGCTCCCTTATACGTGTTGACCGACTGAAGAGCATTTACCTACAGTCGGAGTAATGTTGTCACGTCCAACATCTACTGACAGTAGTTAGTTATTGTTGTTTTAAGTGGCGGAACAACGAGTTCATCTGCCCCACTGAGGAGTAGATTCGACCGGCTGGTCAAGAATAGTTTCATTCCCCAAAAAACATCAGATGCGCTGTCGTGGTCGCCACTGACCTAGTGTGCATAGATGAATGAACAACACGTAACTAAGAGCTTGCATTCATATAGCAACGTATAGGTAGTGCTACTGACCTAGTATACGTGGTACAGTCATTAAGTTCTAAGACTGACCGCATGACGGCATTGTGGGGCACTATAGTGCATAGGTGGGCCGTGGTATGATACCATGTCAGTTAGTCTCTCGTCCCTGCAAAAGAAAGTTGAGCGCATGCACTGGCAGCAGACGTAGGTCGTTGTTGTGACGGTGATTTGAATGCACCAGTCGGACCTGACGATGATCCGACGTTTCTCAACAGGATAGTAACGGGAGACGAGACATGGTGTTTCCTTTACGATCCGCAGCTGAAACGACAATCAGACACCTGGGAAACGCCATCATCACCACGGCAGAAAAGACCACGACAGGACAGGTTAAAAGGCAAGGTGATGCTGGAATTGTTTTTTTGATTCAAATGGAATCGTTCACATGGAATTCCTACCGGACGGTGCAACGGTAAACAAAACCCGCCACAAGGAGATCCTTGGTCGTTTACGCGATGTAATTCGCCGTAAGCGACCTGGGATTTGGCGTACAAAGAATTGACTGTTGCTACGTGACGACGCCCCTGCACATCGCTCTGTCCTTGTCCAAGAGGAACTTGCAAGGCAACAGGTGACACTTTTTCCCCTCCCCACTTCCTCCGTACTCACCTGATCTCGCACCATGCGATTTTTTCTCTTTCCTCGCCTGAAAGCACTCATACGTAGGCGCAGATTTCGGTCGTCCGAAGAGGTCATGACGGCCACAAGAGAAGCCATACGGGACCTTCCTGCCAACTTCTTTCAGTGGTGCTTCCAGCAGCTATACCAACGTTGGCAAAAGTGCATAACGGCCAACGGCGACTATTTTGAGGGTGGATGTGGGTCTGTGTAGGAGTACGCCAGGTAATGCGGCAGCTTGTGCAACATACAGAGTCGTGTGGTGGCCTATTCTCCAGGCGTCAAGTCTCAGAACTTAATGACTGTACTACGTATATAAATGAACAGACAACACTTAACTAAGAGCTTGTATTCTTATAGCAACGTGTAGATGACGCTAATGACCTAGTATGCATAGGAGAACAAACAACACGTAACTAAGAGCTTGTAATCTTATAGCAACGTATATATGACGCTACCGACCTTGTGTACATAGATGAACAAACAACAGGTAACTAAGAGTTTGTATTCTTATAGCAACGCATAGTTAGTGCTACTGACCTAGTATACTTAAATGAACGAACAACATGTAACTAAGAGCTTGTATTCTTATAGCAATGTATAGATGACGCTAATGACCTAGTGTACATAGATGACGAACACTGTTAGCCATGATTACCATAGTTTCGTGAAATAGGTAGGTATATCTTATGTGAAACTTTGTCGCCAGATATCTTGACTGTTCTATGTGGGACTCTATTGATTTGACTTTCGTTGGCATTCCATACTCCTCGAATTTGAAGAATGACAAGTTGATAATACGATAACTTTTCATCCAAGCGTTTGTAACAGCCTATTGTGTGTTATTCGCAAATTCTATTGGACCTTAAGTACAAAATGATCCCACATAGTACCTTTGTGTTACCTGATGGTACTGTTACCAGATAGATTCGCAGTCCAATAGCATATCCATGTTAAAAGCACAGTGAATTGAATGCAGATTGGCCTAGACTCGAGCTGGTTTCATGATCTTCTGCAAGGAGACTTATCCATCGTTACCGCCCTGGATACGATCACAACAGAACAGCTCTTGCAATTAACATCGTGCGAGTGCTGTATCTATGGCTGTTGTATTAGGTTTACAATTTATTGTCCGTCGTGTTATAATTTACTGCAGATTACAGGCATAAAGCCGATAACTTGGCAAAGAAATAACTTTATTCCACGGGTCTCTGGTGGGGACGACCGGATTGGGCTGGAATGGGGGTAGATAATAAGCGTGGGCGATGTAAAACAAATTTCAGCTTTAAATCTTCTCGAATAAGCCCTTTTAACACAACTCCAGAATAGAAGCTTGATAGAGGAAACCGTTTCACAGCAAGCGCTTACTCACTGGGAAACAGAGGTTCAGTGGGAAATGTGAAATATTACATTTAGGAGGGAAGCAAACAGGGCGTCCCAGAAGTGAATTAGCACGGCGTAGACTGCATTCTCGCTGTATATCAGGGGATCGGAAATAGAGGCACCATTCCCCATCGAAGCCGTACTCGTTAAATCGTGCACCACTAGTACTATGGGGAAGTGTAGCAAATCCTGAAATTGGTGACTTGAATTCCAGTGCTGACTTGGCCAGTGGGTTGGTATCTTATATACAAAAACGAGATGTTCAGTAAAGAACATATAGCCTACTTTCTCCTAAATGCATGGGTATTGTTATAACTCTTTGTCCTTTTCAAGGAGTATAATTGAGTGTTGATTGTAGTAGCTTGTTGAAATACAACGTGTTATACGGATATTAAACATGAATATGAGATGCCCTTTTGAGCCTCCGTGGCTTAGGCAGTAGCACGCCGGCCTGTCACCGCTGGGTCCGTGGTTCAAATCCCGGTCACTCCATGTGAGATTTGTGCTGGACAATGCGGAGGCAGACAGGTTTTTCTCCGGGTACTCCGGTTTTCCCTGTCACAATTTCATTCCAGCAACACTCTCCACTATCATTTCATTTCATCTGTCATTCATTTAATTATTGCCCCAGGGGTGTGCGACAGGCTTCGGCAGCCAGCACAGTTCATATCCTCGCCGCTAGATGGGGGCTTCATTCATTCCATTCCCTGACCCGGTCGGTCGACTGGAAGCAGGCTGTGGATTTTTTCATGAGGTGCCCTTTTCGGGGAGCGTGATGTCGCAGCGGCTTAGCTGCTCGTCTTTCACACGGACGGCCGGGGTTCGAATCCCGGTGAGAGCGAGGTGGAATTTTCAACTGAAAAAACACGTGGCGCCAGAAAGGGCATCCAGCCTTAAATCCCGGGCAAAGCTAAAAATGAGCCTGGTTGGCTCCGGCGACCCCAATTAATTGGGAAAGGCCGGAGAAGGTTCCCATTGCTAGTGCTTCCTCTGTAAAAAAAATCATTCAATTTGATTTCACCGAGTTTGAATAGATATGGGGAATCGATTTGCACACATATATGGCCGCCATATGCACACTACTGGACTGATGACCTTGTAGCTTGGTCAAAAGATTCGTCATACATCAAGGTATATTGTTGCAGAATTTGGTTGATATCAAATAATTGTTGTTTAACATTTGGGTGGCCACCATTACGTTTTCGTCAAGATTGCGGCAATATATAACATGACACTGAGGTGCCCTTTGCTCTATAATTTTTAGCCTACTTTTCACATTTTGCAAAAATGAGGAAAAAGTAGACTTATGAGATCGATCCGGGAAAATGTGTGTCTGTCTGTCTGACTGTGTGTGTGTGCCCCCCCCTATCAACTCCTAAACGGCTGCAGCTATCAACACCAAATTTGGTAAGAGTAAAGATCTATATTTGAATATCTCACAACCATATTTGAAATTTACGTCAGTGCTGCCAACTGCTGAAAAATCGCAATTGAAATTTCAGCTCTATGTCGGATATCTCAGAAGTTATGCAGGCGAACTATTCCAAAATTGGAACACGTATAGATAATAACATTCCAGATTAATTTTCTGAAGTTCATACATGCCAGTGTTGCCAATATGATTCTAAGCCTGCCGGTAGGTCCAATTTCTAAATGCACGTAACTGCTATATTATCGATTGGATTTCAACCAAATTTCGTATGTACTAAGTGTACTACAACACATATGACTGTGCATATTCTAAACAGCCACCAGAGCTGCCAACTATTAATAAATGCTCTCACTATGTTTCAACCCTAATGTCAATATATCAGGAAGTATGCAAGCCAACAGCTCTAAACTTTGCTCACGTATAGTACCTGATATTCTACCCAAGTTCGGTGTAACTTATATACATCAGTGCTGCCAACACGATTCTAAGCCTGCTGATAGGTCAAGTTTTTAAATGCATATAACTTCTATACTAACAAATGGAATTCAACCAAATTTCGTATGCTCGTTGTGTACCATAACAGTTACGATTATGCTTAATCGTAGGAAGCAGCAGGGCTGCCAACTGTTAATAAATGTTCTCTCTATTTGATTAACCCTAATGTCAATATATCAGAAAGTATGCAAGCCAACAGCTCTAAACTTTGCACACTTATAGTACCTAATATTCTACCCAAGTTTGGTGTAACTTATATACTTCAGTGCTGCCAACACGATTCTAGGCCTGCTGATAGGTCAAGTTTTTAAATGCACATAACTTCTATAATAACAAATGCATTTCAACCAAATTTCGTATGTGCTTTGTGTACTATAACAGTTATGATTATGCGTATTCGTTGGAACCAGCAGGACTGCCAATTGTTAATAAATGTTCTCTCTATTTGTTTTTTAATCCTAATATCAATATATCAGAAATATATGCAAGCCTTCAGCTCTAAACTTTGCACACGTATAGTACCTGACTTTCTAGATTAATTTGGAGTATCTAATGTACCTCAGTGCTGCCAACATGATTCTAAGCTTTCTGATAGTTTCAATTTTAATAAAATGTATCTTCTATAATAACAATTATTACCAATTGGCACTAGGCTATAATAGATCGTATTATTTCAGATTAATTCTGAGCATCACATACGTGACATTGTTCCCAACACGATTTTACGCGCACTGATACATCCAATATCAAGCAGCATGTAACGTCCGTACTATCCATTAGTCTTCAACCAAATTTTGTATGTGCATTCTATACCTGAAGAGAGGGAGCTTAGAATATATTCAGAGTCACCAGGGCTGCCAATTGTAGTAAGTTACAGTATTAGGCTACATTATTTTAGGTGTATTTCAAACTGCAGTACTTAGAAATGCTGGTATTAGGAACTTGATATCGTTATTATTGCAGATAGGTCTATATAGATTGGCATGAATCTTACATTTTAAGAAAAGTAGGCTGTTTAGTTCGTCACGGAACTACTTTTTTTTGTTCAATTCAGTTTCACCGTGTTTGAATAGATAGGGGAAATCGATTTGCACATATACATGGCCGCCATCCGCTAAGTATTCGGCTGATGACCTTGTAGTTTGGTCAAAAGATTTGTCATACACAAAGGTATATTGTTGCAGAATTTGGTTGAGATCAGATAATTAAGATGGTCGTAATTTGATTAAAGCTTTTATCATCTGGGTGGCCACCATTACGTTTTCGTCAAGATGATGGCAATATAAGACATGCCACTGGAGTGCCCTTTGCTCGTGCTACCTCTGTACCAAATTTCGTTTAATTCGGTTTCACCATGTTTGAATTGATAGGGGAATCTATTTGCACACATACATGGCCGCCATCTGCAAACTAACTGGCTGATGACCCTGCAGTTTACTCAAATGACGCTCGCCATACGATTAAATGTTGTTACAAAATTTGGTAGAGATCGGATGATTGGGTTAGTCGTAACGTGATTTAAGCTTTGAACATTTGGGTGGCCGCCATTACGTTTCCGACAAGATGGCGGCGATATAAGACATGCCACTGAGGTGCCCTTTGCTAGAGCTACCTCTGTACCAAATTTCGTTCAATTCGGTTTCACCGTATTTGAATAGATAGGGGGAATCGATTTGCACACATACGTGGCCGCCATCCGCAAAGTATTGGGCTGATGACCTTGTAGTTTCGTCAAAAGACGCTTGCCATACAAATATAAGTTGTAGTAAAGTTTGGTAGAGATCGGATGATTAGGTTAGTCGTAATTTGATTTAAGCTTTGAACATTTGGGTGGCCGCCATTACGTTTCCGTCAGGATGGCGACGATATAAAACATGACATTGAGGTGCCCTTTGCTAGTTCCACCTCTGTACCAAATTTCGTTCGATTCGGATTCACCGTGTTCGAATTGATAGGGGGGCCAGACATTCAGAGTACACACACTCACACACACACACACACACAGACACACAGTTTTTGGCCCTGAAGTGATCTCATAAGTCTAGTTTCATTTTTTTTTTTGCAAAAATCGAAAGTAGGCTAACAAGTAGTTCCGTGAAGAACTAAAGCCTATTTTCATATATCCTACTTATGTTAATTGCCACTATCAACATACGAAATTTCAGTTTGATTGCTGTAATAGATTCGTAGATATTGAGAACCGACTAATATTTCGAATGGTCGCCATGTTGGATATTTATATATAATTATGTGGGTCGTAGAGTTATTTACAATGATGTTTAAGTCCATGAATATTACTGAACTGGAAGTGGGTAAAGATTTACTATGGATCTCTTGAATGATCCCTGGGTAGTCCTTACAGTTGCTACACGAACCAATCCGTCTGCTCCTGGATGAAGTTCTGTCACGACTACTATCCTCCATTTTAGGGGTGGTAAGTTGTCATTCTTGATGGCAACTACAACTCCAATTTGAAGATTGATCTGGTTGTCTAACCACTTGGGCCTCTGTTGAAGTTGAGTGAGATACTCCTTATGCCATCTAATCCAAAATTGCTGAACTAGTTGTTGAGTTTTTCTCCACAGGTGAGGTCGGGATCAGGGATTGCAGTTAAACTCTTGCCGACCAGAAAATGACTTGGAGTTAATGTTGTGGGATCAGACGGATCTGACGAAAGAGTTATAATTGGTCTGGAATTTAAGCAGGCTTCAATTTGAGTTCGTACGGTATACCATTCTTCAAACGTCAGCGCGCAATTGCCAATAACTCGACGAAAATGATACTTGACTGATTTTATTCCAGCCTCCCACATGCATCCAAAGTGAGGAGATGGTGGTGGTATGAAGTGCCATTTGATTCCTTTGTTGGCCATATCATTGGTGATACTTTGCTACAGTAGTTGTCATGAAATTGTGAAGTTTTCGAATTTTCTTATCAGCTCCGACAAAGGTAGTGGCATTGTAGACTGTAGATGTATGCTGGTTTTCCTCTTCTTGAAATATAACGACGTAATTCAGCTAAGAATGATTCAGTTGTGAAGTCACTGACTAATTCAATGTGGATTGCCTTTGTAGTGAAGCAAAGAAAAATTGCTATACATGCCTTAAATATCACGTTACGTCATTTGTTGATAAGACGCAAAAGGATTGGTCCTCCGTAACCAATGCCACAAATGTTGAAAGGTGGTTCTGGTTGAACTCTAGGTTTAGGATAATCAGCCATGTTTTGCCTCATTGTAATTCCCTTTAATCTGTAACATCTCACAAACTTATGTATCAGCTGTTTTATCACGTTTCTGCCATTTGGAATCCAGTAATTCTCACGAAGTGTGGAAAGTAACAATTCAGGTCCCGCGTGAGCATACTGTAGATGTGCAGACGAATGATGAGTTTTGTAATATGATGCTTGGGTGGTAGTAGGATCTAATGTTTGGTAGAGAATGGAAGTGGTGCTTTTTCTAATCTACCTCCAACCATAATTATGCCATTGTGTAAAAAAGGACACAAGAGTTATCAGCAGTGGAGTGCCATGATAATCCTAACGCATTTACAGTGCTCTTGCCATCAAATTGGAAAGGTAATGTGTCTATCTGAATCTGGAAGTGCTTCAAGAAGATCTGGATGATTGGAGCACCATTTCTTGAGAGGGAATCCCCCTTTCTTGAGTAGTGCGATTAATTCCTTCTAAATTTGTAACGCTTCGGTGACACTTGAAGAAACACTTAGGACATCGTCTACATAAAAATCTCTCTGAAGGACTTGGGCTGCTGCCAGGTAGAAATTACCTCCTTCTTCTGCCAGCTGATTCAAACATTATCTTGCTGAAACTTGAGCTAATAATGATGATCGTGCGGCCTCCAGAGAGGCCGAGTGCAGGTCTTTCTAGTTGACGCCCGTGGGCGACCTGCGCGTTGTAATGAGGATGAAGTGATGGTGAAGACGTCACATACACCCAGTCCCCGAGTCACGGGAATAAACTACAGGAGATTCAAATCCCTGATGGCTCGACGAGAATCGAACCTGGAGCACTTCGGGCCAAAGCCTAGCGCACTAACCATTTAGCCACGGAGCTGGACGAAACTTGTGCTGATGCTGTACCATATGTTACTGTCTGTAATTCGTAGGATTTCAATGATTTTCATGAGAATTTCTCCATAATATTCGTTGCAATTTTGTGTCATCCTTGTGTATTCTAATCTGTCTATACATCTTTGTGATGTCAGCTGTAAATGCATTTTGATGGGTTATGAAGCGAAGTGTGATCGAATATAAATCTTGTTGCACAGTTCGTCCTACCATGAGTAAACTTATGCTATTCAATGAGATCCCGGTGGAAGATTTTGCAGAACCATCACAAACAACTCTTGTGGCAGTTGTAGTGCTATCTGGATTGAATACTGTATGATGTGGAAGATAATAACACCCTGTGTTGTTGGTGTCTGAGGTGGTTACTTCCGTCATATATGACCTAAATCTTTGTATTCTGTCATAAACTGTGTATATTCTCCATATAATTCAGCCTGTTTCTGAAATGTATGCTCTAATAGTTGAAACATTTTCCTAGCTTGTTCATTTTCTAATTGTTGATAGTTTTCCTTGAATGTAAGGCTTACTCTGAATCTGCCATCACTATCCCTTGTGGTAGCGTCCTAGAAATATTGCATGCTCCTTTGCTCCTCTGCTGTTCTTGGTTTAGTGTCTAATATAGGCCCGATTTTTCATCAACAACAAATATGTTTGGTAGTTTGTGGAAGTCCAGAAAAGGCTTGGTAAATTCCATTACCAGGTCGTATTGGACTCAGAAGGAACAATAAAATGACATGTGAACCAACTGAGGACAACACTGGTTCCCAAAACTAAAAAGACTGTAACGTTTGGTTCAAGTCAGTCATTCAGCATCCTAAGGATTCCTTCAGTGATAAATCAACCTGATTCAGAACCTGTGAATGATCTGAATCCTCAACCAGTCTCTGAAGTAACACCGGACCCTCCACAGGGTCGATCACAGAGAACCAGACGTCCACCCATCTGGTGTGGATATATAAACATTAGATCTGTTGTGTTTTCTATGTAAGTGGGGGTGAATGTCGTGACCTTCAATGGTTTCAAAATATTGAGGTAGATGGAGTTGGTGTCGCTTGGACATTCAGACTGGTATGATCTTTGGTTTTGCGTGTTCTCACTCTTTGTTAAAAGGCGGCTTCGGTGGCGTAGTTGGTAGCATGCTGAGCTTCTATGCTCAAAGTCGCGGGTTCAAACCCGGCCAAGTCATCGGATTTTTAAGAGCGTTAAAAATCCCTCAGTATGCCTTCCTTCGGAGGGGAAGTAAAGCCGGCGGTCCCATGTCATAGATTTATGGCATGATAAAGAACCTTCCACTAATTACACCTGTGTGAAGCTAAATTAAAGGTTATCTTTGACGTCTCTTACGTCCCAACGTTCGTCGCCAGAAGCAGACTACGGTGGCATCTAGTAACAAAGTGCAGAACTAGTTGGTCGTTGACGGTGGCGTTTGGTAGCAAAAGTTGGAACTACTTGAAAATCGAATGTATGCAGTGCTCACTTGAATTAAAAACAGATAACAAACACTAATACAGCCTTCACAATTAACACCGGTCATCAGACAGATTCTACACACACCCAAAGTACACGGGGCTTCATGACCGCGTTGTCGCAGCCCCTAAACTGAGGAACCAACCAACTCTTTGTTATGTGTTACAATCGATCTCTATGTTACATGTTGATAGACATTGAAAGAAGGTCAGATTCAAATAAAGGAAAAGATAATTAGTTTCAATTCAATAACAGGTTCGTGCAATTCCCATTGATTCACCGTTCCTTATTTATAAAGATATAACATATTGATAACCATCTAGCTAGACTCTGACCTTAAAGTGGATAAAATGATTGAGAAGCATTGAGGTAGACTATTCTCATTCACGAATGGAGTCTGCACCCACGCACTGTGTTTTCCTGCAACAGACACTCAGCAAATTCCCCGCTGAGCTTTAATTATTCAATATTCCCTTACTGATGCGTTTAACATAGCCGCAGGTCTGACGAAGTTACCAGCAGCCTTCTCCTTCGTAATTTGAATTTCCATATCATTCTTATAATAATGTTATCAGTTTTACGTCACTTTTATCTACTGCAGCTTTTAAAGACGCCGGCCAGCCGGAGTTTTGCCCTAAAGGGAATCTTTAACGTGTCACTAAATGTACTGAACCGCAGAGGCTCCGGTTCGTTTCCCTCTGGTCTGAGGGCTTGAATGGGGTCCACTTAGCCTCGTGAGGCGAAACTGACAAGAGATGGGATCGATTCCCATCTCAGCCATTCTAGAAGTAGTTTTCCGCGGTGTCTCACTTCTACTCCAGGTAAATGCTGGTATTGTACCTACCTTGAGGCCACGGCAACTTCCTAGCCTAATTATATCTCAATTACAGATACACACAGTACAGAACAGACACCACAGTGACACAGGTTATTAGACAAATTCTACACAGCACAGACCCAACTATTAAAATTTGTATAAGCTTTGACCGTACCAAGTTTCACCATGCTCGGTTGGTTAAATCGCGAGAATCGTCCATTTAAATATTTATAATTCGCGTCGCCACCATGTTGGATTTGTGCACACCAGGTTATTAAAAGTCCAATAGGTGAACTTATGTTCATAGCTTCTATTAGCAGACAAAATTTCAGTTTGATTGCTTCATAGATTAATAGATATTTAGAACCGTCGAAATATTTCAGATGGTCGCCATGTTGAATTTTTATATATGTTGGCCATAGAGTTATGTACTATTAGATGACGATTATTGTGTAGGTTCATTATTCAAACGTTCACTTTGATAGCTTGATCAATACACAAGAAATAAAAACTTAATTTTACAATTTCGCACAGCCGCCATGTTGAGGTTATGTAAACAATTGAACTAAATTAAATGCCAGTGCATTGCAATGTGTATAAACATTTACTGAACCACCTTTTACGTCGTTTGGTTGGTTAAATCACGAGAAATGCTTATTTAAATGTTTCAACTTCGCATGGCCTCCATGTTCGGTTTGTAGTTCACAGGTTTTTGAAAGTCTCATAGGTGATCTTCTGAGGGCTCTGTACAAAATTTCAGGGTGATATCAGTAATAGTTTCAGATATATAGAATGCCGGTGAAATATTTCGCACAGCCGGCATGTTGGATTGGTGTGACGTAATAACATTTAGAGGGCACGGTCGGGGTCGGCAAAAATGGTGCTATGACCTCACCAAGTTTCATTGAAATCGTTCCAGGCGTTTAGATTTTATTAGGGGGACACACACGCATACGCACACACGCACATACACACACACGGACAAAAGGTGATCTCATAAGCCTATTTATTCATGAATAGGCTGAAAGTCTACGTTTTCTTTGACAAAAGCACTGACACAGAAGGTTGGTACGTAGCAAATGTAATTGTAATACACAAGAAATAAAAACTTAACCTAAAAAATTTGCACAGCCGCCATGTTGAGATTATGTAAACAATTGAACTATTTCCCTGGTGTTCCATTACCTCCACAACCCATAATAACTGGTTGGGGATCTTGGCTAGAAGATTGCTTTTAGCCTATTTTAATTCGAGCTCGATGTACCAGGTAAAATATTTTTGTTGAATTCTGAAGTTCTACCGAATGTAAATCATTCAGCTTCATGTATTCTGTTCGCCAATTCTATGTCATTGTTGTGGCCTGATGGGATCCGGCATGAGGATGTACTGCTTTTTTTAATCACGATGCCGCCCCATATATTGTTAAAGTGGCAAAATCAATGAAGGACTCTTATACATGAATGAAACATGCAATCTGTTTGGTGCATGGTTTGCAAAAGGTAGCGGAAGAAGTGAGGTCACATTTTCCGCAAGTTGATTCACTTATTTCAAATACTAAAAAGATGTTCGTCAAATTGCACTCACGCAGAGAAAATTTCAAATAGGCTACCATTTCCTTGGTGTTCCATTACCTCCTCAACCCATAATAACTGGTTGGTGATCTTGGCTAGAAGCTTGTCTTAAGCCTATTTTCATTTATGAAAAAGTAGGCTTATGAGGTCACCTTTTGTCCGTGTGTGAGTGCCCACTAATAACATCTAAACGGCTAGAGCGATTTCAATAAAACTCAATGGGGCCACGAAATTTGAAAAGTGGTATGAGGACTGGAACGGGGTCTACTCAGCCTCGGGTGGTCCAAATGAGTAGAAGAGGTTCGATTCCCACCTCGGCCATCCTCGAAGTGGTTTTCCGTGGTTTCCCACTTCGTCTCCGGGCAAATGCCGGGATGGTACTGCCCCCGTAAAATGAATTATAAGGGATGAAAATGGGATTAATACTTTTTTTTCGAAGCCCATGATAAAATTTAACCAAGGAATATGATGGCTGGAACTTGGCAGAAACCAGTCGTGAGGCGACGTCGAGCAAGGAGGGAAATTCCGTCACGTGATTGTATTGCGCAATGGAAGTTTCTAGAAGCTTGGAATCGACCTAGCAACAGCGAATATTCCCAGGATTTGTTTAAATATTGTTATAAATTATCCCATTGGATATGAGCTTACAGCCAATAGGAAGAAGTTTTAGAGAAGACGGGAGTTCCAGCAACTAAATTTTTATGGATATTTAATTCATTTAAGCCCTTTGAGAGTGAATTTATATATTGGAAAAGAGAAGAATATGATAATAAAATATTGGAAATATTTTATAAGTCAATAGCAGGTCGCTATTGGAAGGAATAAGCGATTTGCTATAGAGCATCCAGCGTTTAGAAGAGACTGTGGGTCTCATGGGCTTTTACTTTTAACGGAAATCCCCCCTACACTGGTTTTGTTGTTTCACCTTTTATCTTGAAGGAACTCTGAACAAATATATTTTTCGTCATAATAGCTTCCTACAATTATCTGCCAACTAATTACCTTTGTTATTGCGTACAAGTATCGCTTATATTACGTCTTAGTAATTTAAAATTTTTCGAGGTTAGCACGCTGGAAAGAAGAACCTCGTCCTGTGCTGCATGCTCGCTCGGAGTGGAGCACGTGCTCAGTTCCCCCGACAACATAAGTTCTGAAGCACTATCCGTCATTGGTGTTACTGTTGTGTGTCTGCTTTATTTTCTGTTCGATCGAATCATGGCTGCCGACAGTTGGGTTCCAATCCACTATCTCCCGAATGCAAGCTCACAGCTGCGCGCCCCTAACCGCACGGCTAACTCACTACAATATTACAAATATTAATCTAAACAAAACAACAAGAATAAAATTGAAAGAAACTAAATTACAGCCTAACTAATAACTAAAGAAAATAATAATAATGTTATTGGTTTTACGTCCCTTTTAACTACACTGGCTTTTATTGACGCCGGGGTGCCGGAATTTTGCCCCGAAGGGGATCTTTAACGTGCCAGTAAATGTACTGACACGGCTCCCTCGCATTTGTGCACCCACAAATGCCAGCTGACTGCGCCAGGTTTCGAAAATAACTAAAGAGGTGATGATCAACAGTATTGCTGACATAAAAATTGTTATCATCGTCTGCATACGTCCGAAAAGGAAGGAAGGGTTGTGTTCAAGACATCTGTTAATCAGTAATGCGTCATATCACAACGAAATGAATGTCGTTATTGGTTCTCTTCGCATACAGTATCCTTAATGCTGGTCCAATCCGTTAACACCTGCAAAACTGCTCCTTCCTGGGCGTGTTCTATTTCAGGTAGCTGCTGGTGTTGTGGTTGTCTCGCTAAGTTATGAAAGCGCAGTACTCGAAGCGGGTGAACATAACGTATGACGTCAGCGCTACCTCTGCCTAGAGTTAGCAACACTGTCGCCATAAGGCTCCACAGTCTTTTCTAAACGCTATTGCTCTATAGAGCCCGCGCGAATTTGAGAGGGAACTCAAAAGGCGGCTAGAATCGGTAGACTTGGAGGGGAGACGCCAAGCACCGGGGCTCTTGTGTATTTGAACGTCGAAGCGGTCAGCCGTGTGCGATTGGAAGAGAAAGGAGTTCCGAGTGTTTCACCGGGTATGTAGAAGGTGACTCGTGGAGACAAGGCAAAAGCAAGGGCGGAATTAGGAGACGACCGCCCCTTGAATCTAGGTGAAGTTGCGAGGATCACATATACCGCATTCACTTCGGTCTGATCGGCTTCAGAGAGCTTATTTTAATTACATATTGTAGCTGACTAGCAGATATTGTATATTACAAACGTTCAGAAGTTTGAAAGAAGTATTTCAGCAATTATAAGCAGTTTTGTGAAGCGCGAGAAAAGTGTTTCTTTCCTGCGCGATAAGACACTTTGTCCGTGCGACTGCAGCTCAGGCAACAGCCACCCGTGAGTACGAGTGTGTATTAATATTGCTTGTGTGGAACTGTATTACAACACTTAGGATGGAGATGTATTCCATAGTGAAGAACAATATTCAGTCTACTATTATGAAGATTATTGTGGACTAAATTATTATGTGCGCCAGGAGTATAAGCAGATAGAAGCAATATAGTCAACGATGGAGCTTCGTTAGAGGAGACTGTTCGTGAATGTCTACATAGTGAGCGGTCATGAGACTTGATGCACAACTCTATTCTAGTGCATTCTTGTCGAATAAGAGCTCAACATTAACATCAGCGACTACAGAACGATATTCAGATTCCATCTACATGAATGTTCGTTATACGAGTGAGGTCCAAGACTTTCTCTTCAAATGCCTTTTGAAGTGGAAAGCAGAACTTTCGACGCTACTCACTGTTATGATGAGACTGTGCTGTGACGGAGATAGAAGAAACATCAAGATTATCAAGAGGTTCAGGGTTATCCCGGTCATAAGGAAGATGATGATTGGAGGCCCGCAGTTCGATTCCGGTCGGAGCTTGCTGTTTCCGGTGGGGGAATTCGTTCCTTTCCTGAGGTCACGAGTTTGTGGAGACGAGCTAGGATCCAGCCCAGATCTATGGGAGATGTAACATCCGAGTATTTTGTTATACTCTATCTTGATCTTCTGGACTTCGAGACCAGGTAGCAGTGTTCACTAACCTTGTAGTTAGAGCTTGCAGTGCCATTTTCTGAGCAAATCCGTTATCCATATTTCGATACAGTTTTTATGTACTCCATGTATAGCATTTTTATTCTTCGAAATTTATTATAGTGATCGTCTTGCGACGCTATTAACTTCGTTTGTTAGGAATCCAGTTTCTGAACTGAGATTATTTACTTGTTCGAGGAACAAGCTTTTTGTTATTTCCTTTAAGGAAGAGTAATTTATTTTCGACGTTTTTGTATTCATTTTGAATGCAGGTGATAGACATTTTCGTCTATGTTACCCATTAAATTAATTTGTATTAGTTTAATTTGAGCATTTTATCCGTCGAGAAGAAACTTCAAGAAAGAAGATCTTGGTAGTGATATATTGTGAAATATCATGTCACATTGTGGAAAAGAAACATTTAACGTGGACAGGATTATTATCGTCAGAACTCATTGACATTCGTTCTGAATGAAGAGAATACGAATATGACTAACTGTATGTTTTTATTGCAGAAAGCTTTGAACTTTCAGACATTTAATTTATTTGAAGCTAGAATCTTCTTGGAAGATTAATTATCATCCGACGTTAGGGTAGTTATCGTTCGATATCCTCGTCGTGAGAGATTCTTGTTGGACTCAAACACATAGTTATGATGTTGTGATTAAATATTTACGAGGAGTAATATCATGTCACGTTGTAGACATAATATTCCTTCTTCGATTAAAGTCGAACCCAGATGTGTGAAGATGATATGTAGTATTTTTTATTAAATGTATGCACGACTTATCAGAGTATCGTTTCAAGAGTATTAAGTGAGGAGGTCAGTATCGTAAATTCCAGAGGTCGTTAAGATGTATAAATTAATAATTTAACAATTGTTGTTATTGTTCATGAGACCAGCGATTGTGGTGACAACGCTGAGAAATTATGCCCTTTCTAAGGAATGCCAGGTTGAAAGAAGTGGAGTTGATAACCCTTTGATAGTGGTTTTTTGTGTATTTCCGTAAGTAGTTGGCATACGAGGTTATTGCGAAGGTGTGTTCCGCATTTTATAGTACAGTCATTGCGTGGGAATGATTAGGTTTGGCAAAGGCATTAAAGTGTGAGCTGAGAGTACTCCTTATTTTGTTATACACGACCTGGGATTTAGAGAGGACAGGAAGGGTACGGTTGAAATTGGCACAGGAAATTGATGATGACAGCTGTTATGCTATACTCTTATCGAGATTATTAAGCCCAGACATGTAACGGCATATGTTTCACCTTAAGTGGTCGAAAGTATTTATACTATTTTGAGACCAGATCAGAGAGGAGAGACTGGTGGTGGTTATTTCTGGTGATGTAGAAGATTTTAAAGATCACAGTTCACTGTTTTTGACATAACTGCTAGATCAGAGCACAGGCTCGTGTGTATTTAGACGCTATTACTTTGAAAGGACTATAGCTGGTGCCATAAGCGTCATTATAAATTTATTTAGTGTTAACCTTTATTATTTGACAATCGAGTGTATATCATTTTAGGAATAGGAAGTTGAGAGTTTGTTTAACGTAGAGGTTAGAGTATGAATGAGTATGTGACTGTATGTGGTTTGTTTCTTGTTCAGTGCGAATGAAATGAACTCCATTGGGACGTCACAATGCGAGAGTATGAATGAGAGTGCGTATAGAAGTTTTATGCCAGTAGTATGTAGGATTTGCGTACAGTTCACGTATTTGTCTGACGTGAATCTGCATCATTTTAACACAGCTTTTATTGTTATGGAAAGCACATTTGTGGACCAGGCGGGAATAGCGATGACTTCTTTAAAACTCGTTTCTAGCCAAGGCCATAGCTCGGCCAGGCCACACAAATGGGGAGAGATGTTGCGAACCGCTTGGCTCGCGCTCTTTCTTTTTTTTAACCAGCTAGACTGGGAATGTAGCGGTGAATGTTATGTAATCGGACACGTAGCGAGGGTCGCGTGCGCCGAGCGCCCATATGTGCTTGGGAGCGTGCCAGAAGAATGTAAATACACAGAGGTGTGTAACTATTGTACAGCTTGATGTATGGACACAAGCTACACCAAATTTTGTCATTATGTTCATAGAACGCAGTTCTTTCAGTGGCGAGAGTGTAGAGATGAGCGAATGGGAGTGTGTATTTTATTTTGATGTGTGAATGTTTAGCCCTAGTTTACATTTGTTATTAAATCGTTTAGTTTTATTAGAAGCCGTGTCGTCATGATTCATTTTAGATATAAGGACATGCAACTGTAAAAACCCATTTTAGGTCCAGAGAGGCTGACTACGAGATCCCTGAGAATAAGGTAGGTGTTTTACTGGGAGCTAAGTGTATTTTTCATGTAATTCACAGTTGTATTGTAATTTCCGCCACGTATATTCGCGAGGGTCTAGTTGGAGGTAGATCCTTGACTAGTATTTTGCGCCGGAGCAGTCAGGGTCTACGAATCCAGCTGGTGCTTCGGATATCCAACAGACCGCCTCTAGAATATACGGGGACAGTGGAAAGATGGCACCCTAGACTTTGGGGCCACGAAAATAGCTTCGTAAGGCCATTTAGAAGCTATCCAGATGACAGCTTAATTTTTAAGTTTATGGGATTAATTAACCATATCATCTGCGATGAGCTAGAGTGTAATTATATAGGTTATATTTGCTTTGTTTTTAATAAAATTGCACTCAAACGAAAGATTAGATCTTATGAATAGCCTGAGAGAGGAGTAATAGGTTATATTTTTCGGAATGACCTATGATCTGAATCTATTTTCATTTTACCGGCTCATGGTTATTGGCAGCCATGCTAATGTAAAGCTAACTTGTTTAATGGTGATAGATGTAAATATTCTTTATGGTAGTATATCTAAAATAAATCACACGCGAACGTTTAGTTACTGGTATTTTAGAATAAGATGTAGGGTGATTTAGCATTAAGGCTGTGCTACCGAAAAATAGAATATTGATTTAATTTTATTTTTTCTTCTTAATCTTAGGTTTGAGTGGCCACCTAGGTAAGGTAAGGTAAGGGTAATCTGTTATATAGGTCTTTGGGACTTGTTATATGCCACTTTTGTAAAATATGGACTGTTTGTTTGTTCAGGGCATGGCTTCAAAGTGTCTACTTTGAGGGTTAAAGGTACATACGTCACGACAAAACTAATAACCGGAGAATTTCGAAATTTCTGTGCAATAACCCTTGTAATAGTAGCTTCATTGTAAACTATTTGTATTTCGAAATTCAACATTTTTCATAAAAGGATCATCTTTCAACAGCCTTTTTTATTTAAAAAAAATCTATATTAACTTCAAACTTAATAAATTTTTAGAGGCTCTAATTCTGAACAGTTCGAATGTTTGATGAAAGAAACGGTTTATTGATATGCCCGTGACGTATGTACTTTTCAAATCGACAAAACGGTAGCTACGCAGGCTACACGATAGGCTACCCGCACTAACAGTTGCACGCACAAGCACCGAGCCTCATTCCCCCTCCCTACCTAGCATCGCACCACCCATTCCGAGTTCTCCTTCCCTTACGCAGCATTCCATTCTACTTACCGTGCAGCGCAATGGAGAATCTCTCATGCGCGCCGAGTCGATGACTCTTCGAGTCAGACTGCAGTAGACTAGTCTTGCCCGTTTCCTAATTCTGTGTTTGTGTTTTGTGATTGGGAGAGCAGCAGTTTATTCCGACAAAAGATATCCTGTATAATTTTTTAACATTCACACATTATTCAACAATGCCACGAAAACATCCTCCTCCTAAATTTATATTAAATTAACGTACTGTATGTAGGGTGCTTCAAAACAGTCTAGCCAAACTTAGGGAAATTATTCTGTGTCAAAATAAAGAAATAAGTTCCCATAATGATGGGCCTTAAGCACTTGATTTGCTGTCTATATGTTTAGTTATTCTGAATAAAATCTGTGTAAAATAACTGTTAAATAGTACTTATTTTTCTCCTGTTAAATTTAGATAAATACCTAAAATCTTTTAATGTATGATTCGATTTTACTAAACAGGGCTTCAATCGATTGGACATAAAATATTACATTTTTTTATATGGTTTATGGTGTAGTCACGTCGTAGTTCGTGAACCATGGGCAATGGCTGAGTGGTCTGGTAAGTGGTTCTGACAGTCAGGATACCAGTTACTATCGAAAAGGAGTGGGTATCTTGGGCATATTTTTAGTCGTGGCCCTCCTTGTGATCAACAACTTACTTGTTTGTTTCCTGGGGTGAAACTCAGGGGCCCTGCGTAAGTAAGGCTAGCAACTCGCTTCAATTGTAATCGCTAAACGTGCCAAAAAGGTCTTGATTAAGCCTCGAACCTATGGGAGAGACGGAGTCCCACTCTCATCTGATAAATTAGGATCTCCTTGGAAACGAACAGGCAATCGAACTGGTATTCGATAGGGTGCTGTTAATATCGAGGGTGGTTATGGAAGGAGGAAAGCAGAGCTAACTGAGTCAGCAAGTAGGATGGGATTGAATATTCTAGGGATTAGTGAAGTTCAGATAAACGGAGATAGAGAGAGGAGATCCAAGGTACACCTGTCAGGTGTAAAACGATGCAGGACAAAGTGGGGAGTAAGGCTGTATGTCCAGAAAACCTTGGAGCTTCGCATAATTTATGTAAGGTACCGTTATTAGTTTCTCCAAATTAATCTAGAATGTCAGGTACTATACGTGTGCAAAGTTTAGAGCTGTTGGCTTGCATACTTTCTGATACATTGATATTAGGGTAAAAAATATAGATACAGCATTTATTAACAGTTGGCAGCCCTGGTTGCTCTTGAGCATATGCATAGTCATATCTGTTATAGTACACATAGCACATATGAAATTTGGTTGAAATCCAATTGATAGTGTAGAAGTTACATGTAATTAAACATTGGTCCTATCAGCAGGCTTAGAATCGTGTTGGTAGCACTGACGTATATTAGTTACACCAAATTATTCTAGAATGCCAGATTCTATACGTGTGCATAGTTTAAGGCTGTCGGCTTGTATACTTTCTGATATATTGGTATTTGGATAAAATAAATAGAGAGAGAATTTATTAACAGTTGGCAGCCCTGGTGGCTCTTAAGAATACGCTCAGTTATATCCTTTTATCTACACATAGTACATACGAAATTTGGTTGAAATCCAATTGATAGTATAGAAGTTACATGTAATTAAACATTGGTCCTATCAGCAGGCTTAGAATCATGTTGGTAGCACTGACGTATATTAGCTACACCAAATTATTCTAGAATGCCAGATACTATACGTGTGCATAGTTTAAGGCTGTCGGCTTGCATACTTTCTGATATATTGGTATTTGGATAAAATAAATAGAGAGAGAATTTATTAACAGTTGGTACCCCTGATGGCTCTTAAGAATACGCTCAGTTATATCCGTTTACCTACACATAGTACATACGAAATTTGGTTGAAATCCAATTGATAGTGTAGAAGTTATATGCAATAAAATTTGGACCTAACAGCAGGCTTAGAATCATTTTGCCAACACTGCTATACATGGCCTCATGGAAATTAAACTGAATTATTATTATCAATATGTGTGCCAATTATGAAATAGCTCCCATGCATACTTTCCAAGATATCCAACATGGAGCTCAAATTTCAATTGCGGTTTTTCAGCAATTGGTAGCACTGACATAATTTTCAAATATGGGCTTGAGATATTCTGGTATAGGTCTTTACTCAAACCTAATTTGGTTTCGATTGCTGCAGCCGATTAGGAGTTGATAGAGGGGGGTGGGGGGATTAACAGAAGACACACATTTGCCCGGCTCGATCTCATAAGTCTACTTTTTCCTCATTTTTGCAAAATGTGAAATGTAGGATAAAAATTTCACCTCAGTTGCCGTCACATTGGGAAGAGAAATAGGGACGCTGTTGTGGAAATGTATGAACACAGTACTGGCAATATTGTCACCAATAGTGGATTCTTCTTGGATCAAGAACATTCATTCTTATGAGCCAGTCGTGATGGTTTGGTTACTTGCGAAGGCGTTGTAGAAATCAAATACCTTGCCTCCGACACTGAATCATATTTCAGAGAAGAGGTGACTAAAAATAAATGTCAGGAGTAAAATTGCAATTGAAGCGAAGCCACAACTACTTCCTCCAGATTCAAAGTCGATTAAATATCAACAGGGGAAAAAGGTGCAATTTTGTAGTATATACTAAGGATGGAGAAATCTTCATAGAAAGGATAGAAAAGGATGGGTTGTTATGGCAAACAAAAATGTTTAGAAATCTGGTACAATTTTATGAGGAGTGCATTTTGTCAAAACCTTTAGTCAGTTGAGTAGTTCGAGGCACGAGGCACACAAATCCGAGGTCCCTCCTTTGCGCTAGAGGTTCAACGACTAAATAAGGCCGCAGATATCAACAAACGAAAGAAGAGGAAGCAATCGGACACCTTCACACAGAACAAGAAATTTACATTTATAGCAATAAATTGTATTTTTGCTCATAATACTATAATAGAGTGTTTTGGGTTTACAGAGTGTTAAACATTCATTATACTTATAGAATGTTGCATACGTAAACTTTGAATTTCATTACTGAATGAACAGCCATTTTGTTTATATAAATCACCTTGTGTCGAGTCGGTACATTATTGGTTTTTTTTACATTTCATAGAGACAGTTTTGTCAGCGCACAATAAAATTGTTTATGATCCATAGAAACACTTATTGAAATGAAAATCCACAGCCTGTTTCCAGTCTCCGACCGGGCCAGCAATGGAATGAATGAAGCCCCCATCTAGCGGCGAGGATATGAACTGTGCCGGCTGCCGAGGCCTGACGCACTCCTCTGGGGCAATGATTAAATGAATGACAGATGAAATGATGTGGAGAGTGTTGCTGGAATGAAATTTTGACAGGGAAAACCGGAGTACCCGGAGAAAAACCTGTCTGCCTCCGTTTTGTCCAGCACAGATCTCACATGGAGTGACCGGGATTTGAACCACGGACCCAGCGGTGAGAGGCCGACGTGCTGCCGCCTAAGCCACGGAGGGTTGTAGAAACACTTATTCTGAGTTGTAATTCTTATAATCATACAGTAACGCGCCGGCCTCTTTTATTCGGCTGGACGATGGCAAGGCACAAGGCTGAAAATAAGCGTACGACTCGGAAAGTGGATCTGTGTGACTCGGAACCTAGGTATTCAACGGAGGAGGGGAGGGTGGTTGTGCAATGTGTGCGAATGAGGCGTAGTGGAGGGGAGTAGGGGAAGTGTAGTGCACTGGCTGTAGCAGGCGAGAGGCAGCAGTGCTGCTATCTCTTATCCAGCAATTGACAGCAGAACCAGTAGCACAGCCTTAAGTTAATGTTAAGGCGAGACGATAAGATGCCCAAATACATGGATTGAAAGGATGCTCTAAAGTGTTGCTATATTGCTCTATTTGTTTGTACTCCTACAGCACTTTTATCATTGATATTGTTGTAATGGCAACGATGGCGGCAGACGATGTCCGTAAGATGATGGGAAAATGGACAACAGCATGAAGGAGAAATTAAATAGTGTGGAAAATCAGATTAAAGAAAATCTGAAAGTAAATGTTATTGATTTGCAGAGGAAATTGTACGAGGCAAAGAAGGACAGAGAGCAGCTAAAGAAAGATCGACAGGCAGATCTTGACACTGTGGTTAATGAGGTCAGTGGTGTAGAGGAGAGTTTTAAGTTAGATATTCAGGGTATGCAAAATTCTTTACAGGGATTGCAGACCAGCTCCGCTGAATTGAAGGAGGATGTTAAGGGTGTGCATTCTGATTTTGCCCTAGTCAAAGATGATGTGACTTTTGATAAAGATGATGTGTTTCTTGTAAAGTCTAATGTTGCTAATGTACAGTCAGAAGTTGCCAATGTAAGGTCAGATGTGCCCCATTTACAAACAAAATTAGATAAGGTTCAGGAGAATGTAAACAATATGCAAATCGATGTTAATAATGTCCAGACAGAAATAACTAGTGTACAAAATGATATCGGTAAAGTACAGTCTGAGGTTAATTCTATGTTTGTTGATGTAAATAAGGTCCAAGGGGTCATTAATAAGATCAGGAAGGAAGTGGAAGAGTCTAAAACACAATGTTCAGAAGGTATAGGTGCTTTGAGATTGCAATTTGTTGACGATTCTCTAAAGACCATTGTTTCTTTAGCCGAATTGAAGACAAATGTTGATACTCTGCGTAGTCAGGTGATAGACCACAATAAAATCTTGAAGGAGGACATTGAACTAGATATAGCTGAAATGTTGAAGGCTGTTGTCATTTGGAAAGACGAATGGGATAAGTCGAGCGCAGAACATATTAAGCTATTTCAGGGTAAAGTTGAAATTAAGCTTGCCAAAACGCAATTACAGATCAACCGTGATGTAATGTCTGTTAGGTCAGATCTAGGGAAACGTATTGATCAACTATTACAGAGACAGGTTGACGACATGAATCAATCGGTCGAGGAAAATCAAGCGTTAAAGGAGACGTTAGAAAGTAGTAGTAAACGGTTAGATGAAAGGATAGACACAGTAGTCACCGTCGTAAATGAGATTAAGGAAGGAAAATCCACTAATATTGAGGAATACATCAGTGGGAAATTGAAAAATCTGAGCTTAGGAGACGTGGCAGATCATGAAGTCTATAAGGAGGATATGAAGAAAGAAATAGAGAAGCAAGTGAAAGAGTTGATTGCGGAGATAGAAGAGAGGGAGAAGACAGAAACGGAGGACTATGGAGATTATCGTAGAAACTCAGTACGGAAAGAGGAGATAGAGAAGTGAGACCAGAAGAAAGGATGTTAAGACACCATGAGGGACTCGAGGATAGGAGTAGAGAACCCGAAAGAGAAAGGAAGGAATATCGTCCCAGTTTCCAAGATTCTCAACAGAGAAATGTGACGGTAATCCGTAATTTTGAGGACAAACCTCGTAAATTTACCAACCTCGATTCTTACACCCCAATTGAGTATATCAGGAATATCCCTGACTATTTTGCGGAGGCTCACATTCCGAGAGAACGAGCGATGAAGATAGTGGAACGCTATATGGGAGAAGGCCCCCTTGAATGGTTTGCGCCTTCAGGTACACATTTGTGGACTTTGAGGAGTTCGCAGAAGCCCTCATGAAACGTTATTGGTCCATAGAAGCGCAGAACAGTTTACGCGCAGGAGTATACTCGAGGAAGTATTCGGGTACATTACCGACGCGTTACGCCGATTTGTTCTCAACGCAACTTGCCCGGCTACGTTTCTTTCAACCCCCTCTATCTACGGCACAATTAATAGATGCCATTGCCAGAATGTTGACAGTTGAAGTGAGAAGACTGATAATTTCGTCAGGAATCAGCGATTTGCCCGGCATGGACGAACTTCTTCGGAAATTGGATTATACTAGTCCAACGCCCAATGTCGTGGCTAGAAACCAACGTCAGGACTACAAAGATATTAATACTGTGTATATTGATCAGACACAGCAAACAGAAAGCCCTAAAGAACAGGAGAAAGGAAATGTAGGTCCGGAAAGAAATACCTATTTTAGAGATAGGCGACCTGAACCAAGGTATAGGAGATTCCGTGGTGGCCGTCCCTATCAACAACAGCAAGGACGTGGAAACTACCAGGAAAATCGAAGAAGCGGTTTCTTCCACAACAATAACATTAACAATAACAATAATTATAAAGGTCGAAACAACCGCAATTACCAGAATCAGAACCGCGATAGACCACAAAGAAATGAGGTTATGACCAAAGAAAACTACGATGAACGCCATCAAGAAGGAAAGCGATACTTGAAGGAATTAAGAGAAAAGGAAGGCGGAAACGGAAGTAATCCGAACTTGAGCGTGGATCCTAAACCCGGTACTAGCCAGCAAGGAATCCGAGAGAATGACGCTCAGGGACAAAAAAAAAAAAACTCCATTTTCAAAACAGAACTAGAGGAAGAAATAAATACCACCACATTACACCAGATTTTGATAAATGAAGTATACGAGGTGACGGATGAGGACCTATTGTTAGAAGACGAGATCATAAGAGAGGAAAGGCCATATGAATTACCAATTATATGTATAAATATCCATGATCAGACATGCAAGTCTTTGATGGACACGGGAGCTATTATGTCTATAATATCTCATGAGTGTTACCAGAGATTATTGGGTAGTGACAAGATGACGGCTTTGCCCGCATCTGCTGTGAAAGTACGTGGCATCTTTCAAGATAAAGCTGTGAAGTGTAAGATTCAAGTTTTGCTGAACTTTGAAATAAATGCACGTGCGTATGAACATATTTTCATCGTGGTGGAAAAGATAAATTTTGACATAGTGCTTGGGATTGATTTGATCACAAAGGTAGGAGCCATTATTGATATGAAGAATAGGATTATTAAATTTAGCGAGGGGATTATTAACACAGAAGAGTTAGATAAACAGGAACTGAATAACAGTCCAGATACGGATTATAGGGAAAATGTTCTAACTAATGTTATTGAGGTGGTAGAGAATGCTAGAGAAAAGCTTATCCTCAAAGCCGAAGGATTTGATGAAATTCAAGAGGAATTTGAAGAATTAATTAAGGAATTTGAGGATGTTTTTGACGTCAAACCTGGGTTAATCAAGGATTACAAGTACAAGATTAGATTGACCGATGAAACCCCTTATCAGAAGCGGATATACCCCATTCCAGAGAAATATTATGAAGAAGTAAGAGGGTTAATCAGAAAGATGGAAGCAGATGGCATTATTAGGAAACAGGCGTCTTCATATATCAACCCCATCACTGTAGTGAAGAAGAATAATGGACAGCTACGCCTATGTCTCGATGCACGTTCGATCAACTTGAAAATTCTTCCTGAGGCAGACAGGCCCCCGAAAATTCGTGATCTCTTAAGGAAATTCAAAGGAAAGGCCTGCTTTTCCGTTTTGGAGTTAACAGCGTCGTTTTACCAAATTGAGTTGGAAGAGGAGAGTAAACAGTACACCGGTTTTCTCTTCGACCAAACTTCATGGGTATTTCAAAGGCTACCTTTTGGTATAGTAAATAGCGGTTCAGCGGTAATCAGAGCCCTTGATGGTAAGCTCACTGATGAGGTCAAGAAGAACGTGATATGTTATATCGATGATCTGATCATATAATCTCCTGATGTTAAGGAACACATGGTGCACTTACGTAAACTTTTCGAGAACTTGAGGGATGCGAATATCAAAGTGAACTTTGGTAAATGCCGCTTCATGCACGAACGGATTAATTTCCTAGGTCACACCATCGATCGGGAAGGTTACCACCCAAACCATGAGTAAATAGAGGCTATAACTAGATTCCCTAAGCCCACCAAAGTCAAGCAAGTACGCGAGTTTGTGGGAGCTTGCCAGTTTATTAGCAGTCACTGTCCGAAATACTCTGAGATCATGGCACCTCTTTATGAATTACTGAAGAAGAACAATCGTTGGAAGTGGACGAGTGCCGCTGACGAGGCTTTTGAAAACGCGAAGGAGATGTTGAGGCAGAATGTCAAGTTGGAATTTTCGGATTTTGACCGTATATTTTAAATCGAATCCGATGCCTCCCGCGTAATTATAAGTGCTGTTCTGTACCAGAAGGACGAGGATGGAAAAAGGCACTATATCGCTTTCACTGGTAGAAAGTTGAAACGACATGAGGAGAACTATTTTACAACAGAACTGGAGGCGTTAGCCTTTGTTACAGCTCTGCAGGCTTGGAAGAAGTTACTGATTGGTCATCAGATCATGATCGTGACCGACCACAAGGCATTGCAGTTTATGCTTCAAACTGAAATGTCGAGTGACAGGTTAACACGATGGGCCCTTTTCACTCAGCAGTTTAAAGCTACTATTGTCCACCAGCCAGGGAAAGATAACTTACTGGCTGATGCATTATCGAGAAACCCTATTAAAAATGTGCAGATAAACCATGTTCAATTGGAGCAAGAAGATCAAGAAACCGTTAGGAGAATAGCCCGAATCGGTGTATCACAGAAGTGATACGCTCCAATCAGGAAAATGTACAGGTTCCTAAAAGGTTTCATGGACATAGCTGATGAGGATTATATCGCAACTCAGGGACGATCGCGCCACTTTGTTTTGAGCGGAGATCTAGTATGCAAGTATATTGACGCCGAGCATACAAAGCCACGCATAGTTGTGCCCCCTATTTTGGTTTCGAAGTTGGTATGGCTAGCAAACCACTCAATAGGACACGGTGGTTTAGACAAGACTCTCAGCACTCTGAAAGAGAGATTCACTTGGACCAACATGAGATCCACCATTAGGAAGAAAATAAGATCTTGCGATAAATGTCAAAGAGGGAAATTCACCTCCGAATTGTTAAAAGGCAAACCAAGGCTTATGATACCCTCTAGACCACATGAGCTTATGACGGCGGACATTTTTGGCCCCTGTCCGAAGGGTTACCAAGGGAACAAATTCTTGTTAGTGACAGTGGATGTCTTCTCCAAATTTGTGACGATGGACCCCATGCAGAAAGCAAATATAAGAAATGTAGTGAGCAGATTGGAGAATTCTGTTTTTCGGAAAGATGGAAGACAAGAATATTTGTTATCTGATCACGGAGCCCAGTTCACCTCAGCGGAATTCGAAGCAGACATGGAGAGATTAGGAATACGACACATATTTTCCAGCGTGCGTTATCCTGAATCAAATTCTAGTGAGAGATATATGGCTGAATTTAGTAAATTCTGTCGAATTTTCTGCCCTCATGATCACCCCAGTTGGGTTAAGTATGTGCCTATCATTGAAGAATGTTTGAACTCCTCAGTTCAAGAGAGCACGGCAGAAGTTCCAATGGTCTTACATTTAGTAAGGAAACCAGAAAGACCTTGGGACAACGATTTTGACTTTATTCCTCAAGACCCAGATGTAGGAAGACAAGAGAGAATAGACAGAGCGAAGGAAAAGCTACAGAAGGCAGCCGATAAACGCATGAAAAGAGTAGAAGGGAAAAGATTTAGTAAGCCCTTAGAAGTAGGAGACATGGTGTTATTGCGCCGACCAGTCAAAGCGGACGTAACCAAGAAAATAAACCCGAAGTTCGGGGATATATTCATTGGACCGTTCCGAATTGGGACTGTCTATGGGAATAATTGTTATGAGCTGTATGATGAAGAGAACAACGTCATTTTGGGAAAATACAACGCAAAGAACTTGAAGAAATATTTTAAGAAAGTAGGCTGAAAATATAATTCATTTACGAGATCAGTGACATGTCTAAGGTCCTGATTCGAAGTGGTTAAAAACAATTTTGCAACTGTTTTTAAACTGTGGTGGGAGGGGAATGCCCCCGTAAAATGAATTATAAGGGATGAAAATGGGATCAATACATTTTTTTCGAAGCCCATGATAAAATTTAACCAAGGAATATGATGGCTGGAACTTGGCAGAAACCAGTCGTGAGGCGACGTCGAGCAAGGAGGGAAATTCCGTCACGTGATTGTATTGCGCAATGGAGGTTTCTAGAAGCTTGGAATCGACCTAGTAACAGCCAATATTCCCAGGATTTGTTTAAATATTGTTATAAATTATCCCAATGGATATGAGCTAACAGCCAATAGGAAGAAGTTTTAGAGAAGACGGGAGTTCCAGCAACTAAATTTTTATGGATATTTAATTCATTTAAGCCCTTTGAGAGTGAATTTATATATTGGAAAAGAGAAGAATATGATAATAAAATATTGGAAATATTTTATAAGTCAATAGCAGGTCGCTATTGGAAGGAATAAGCGATTTGCTAGAGTTCGCGCGAATTTGAGAGGGAACTCAAAAGAGGTCTAGAATCGGTAGACTTGGAGGGGAGACGCCAAGCATCGGGGCTCTTGTGTATCTGAACGTCGAAGAGGTCAGACGTGTGCGATTGGAAGAGAAAGGAGTTCCGAGTGTTTCACCGGGTATGTAGAAGGTGACTCGTGGAGACAAGGCATATGCAAGGGCGGAATTAGGAGACGACCGCCCCTTGAATCTAGGTGAAGTTGGGAGGATCGCATATACCGCATTCACTTCGGTCTGATCGGCTTCAGAGAACTTCTTTCAACTACATATTGTAGCTGACTAGCAGATATTGTAAATTACAAACGTTCTGAAGTTTGAGAGAAGTATTTCAGCAATTATAAGCAGTTTTGTGAAGCGCGAGAAAAGTGTTTCTTTCCAGCGCGATAAGACACTTTGTCCGTGCGACTGCAGCTCAGACAACAGCCACCCGTGAGTACGAGTGTGTATTAATATTGCTTGTGTGGAACTGTATTACAACACTTAGGATGGAGATGTATTCCATAGTGAAGAACAATATTCAGTCTACTATTATGAAGATTATTATGGACTAAATTATTATGTGCGCCAGGAGTATAAGCAGATAGAAGCAATATAGTCAGCGATGGAGCTTCGTTAGAGGAGACTGTTCGTGGATGTCTACATAGTGAGCGGTCATGAGACTTGATGCACAACTCTATTCTAGTGCATTCTTGTCAAACATGAGCTCAACATTAACATCAGAGACTTCAGAACGATGTTCAGATTCCATCTACATGAATGTTCGTTATACGAGTGAGGTCCAAGACTTTCTCTTCAAATGCCTTTTGAAGTGGAAAACAGAACTTTCGACACTACTCACTGTTATGATGAGACTGTGCTGTGACGGAGATAGAAGAAACATCAAGATTATCAAGAGGTTCAGGGTTATCCCAGTCATAAGGAAGATGATGATTGGAGGCCCGCAGTTCGATTCCGGTCGGAGCTTGCTGTTTCCAGTGGGGGAATTCGTTCCTTTCCTGAGGTCACGAGTTTGTGGAGACGAGCTAGGATCCAGCCCAGATCTATGGGAGATGTAACATCCGAGTATTTTGTTATACTCTATCTTGATCTTCTGGACTTCGAGACCAGGTAGCAGTGTTCACTAACCTAGTAGTTAGAGCTTGCAGTGCCATTTTCTGAGCAAATCCATTATCCATATTTCGATACAGTTTTTATGTACTCCATGTATAGCATTTTTAGCCTACTTTCGATTTTTGCAAAAAATGAAAGTAGACTTATGAGATCAACACGGGGCGAAAAAAGTGTGTCTGTCTGTGTGTGTGTATGTGTGTGTGTGAGTCTGTGTGTGTGTGTATGTGTGTGTGTGAGTCTGTGTGTGTGTGTGTCTGTGTGTGTGTGTGTGTGAGTGTGTGTACTCTGAATGCCTATCCCCCCTATCAATTCGAACACGGTGAATGCGAATTGAACGAAATTTGGTACAAAGGTATCACTAGCAAAGGACACCTCAGTGTCATGTTTTATATCGCCGCCATCTTTACTAAAACTGAATGGCGGCCACTCAAACGTTCAAAACGTAAAATCAAATAACGACTAACCAAATCATCCGATCTCTACCAAATTTGGTAACAACATACCTTCGTATAGGATGCGTCTTGTGACCAAACTACAAGGTCGTCCGCCATACCATTTGAGGATGGCGGCCGTGCGAATTATGCAAACTTTATAATCCATATCATGGTACCCACCAGTTCCGATTATCGAGCCGAGAATCGTTTTAACTGTTCTAAAGGAAGAGGCACGTTCGAAATTAAAAGTTTATTTTTTAATACTATAGTGCAGACGTGATTTTAAAAAGCTGAGCTGATTCAGTAATAAGACAAGATAGCAGCGGATATCTTGTGCCTGACTTATATTTCACTAATTTGAGTATTGCATGCAATATAGCGTACTGATACAAAATAAATAAACTTTGTATGAAATGCTTTATATATAAATAATATACTCCAGTGATGAAATCCTTTAGTATAAATCATTATTTGCTAACAAGTTCTATGTAAGTCATTTTATATAGAACGATATTCGTTGACACAATTAGCTCAGTGGTAGAGCGTTAGCCTATCGCTCAAATGCCTATGGTTCAAACCCGATCAGAGCTAGGTTTTTTGCTTGAAATGTTATATGTTTATTGTTTTGTAATGACTCAGATGTTTTAAAATTAAGCGTTATATTGTGCATATTATGGTGTAAAATATATATTTAATTAAAACATAATTCGCCAGCAGATTTACTCGAGACATCTAGCTGCCAAAAAGGTAACTGCACGTCGACCTACTTATTAACTTCCAGATTTTATTGAAAAGTTTCTTCTTCTGGCCGCTAGAATGCACTCGCTCTGTTAGGATTATATTGTTCGATATTTCACCACTAGATGTCACGACTAGTCTACGGGGGGCTCCATTGATTACTATACCATTGGCATTCTATGCGCATCGAATTTGAAGAATGACAAGATGATACTACGATACATTTTTACTTTTTATTTTAAAGGGTTTGTAACAGCCTATTTTGCGTTACTTGAAAATGTTATTTGAAGTAAAGAACAAAACGATTTCACATAATAGTTTGTATACACACTTCTCTGTAGGGTCATGGAATGATTTGTTAATTCAATTAGGGTTTTCGATTCCCGGTCAAAGCATGTGAGATTTTCGAAGTGAAATGCCATGTCCTGTGGTTCGGATTCCACGTAAAAAGGAGGTCCCGTGGCTCATAATCACAAGATTCACGGTCACGTAAAACTACAATCTTCCTTCCTTTTTTTTCAATTAGGGTTGTGAAAGCCATGCACAACCAGACGTGTAAAGACATGCCTCAACTCAAAGTTGGATGTTGCCCACGGCAGGTCGTATATGTAATAATAATAATAATAATAATAATAATGTTATTGGTTTTACATCCCTTTTAACTACTGCTGCTTTTAGAGACACCGGGGTGCCAGAATTTTGGCCCGAAGGGGATCTTTAACGTGCCAGTAAATGTACTGACACGGCTCCCTCGCATTTGTGCACCCTCAAATGCCAGCTGACTGCACCAGGATACGAACCTGCAACCTAGGGCCCAGCAAGCGAGAACGTTACCGCTGAGCCACGCAGCCAGTCCGGTCGATTATGTCTCCAGATCCATAACATTCTTGATATACTTCTTATCTTTCTTTCTTTCTTTCTTTCTTTCTTTCTTTCTTTCTTTCTTTCTTTCTTCAATGATGGTAGCAGTTTTTATCTAGGTTGTGGCGTTTGGTAGAGGTAAATCGTTTCTAAGGTCTTCAACAAAGAATAGTTCTATTATACTCTTTGATAATAACGAGTTATAACTATACTCATACATTTAGGAGAAAGTAGGCTATATGTTCTTTACTGAACATCTTGTTATTCTTCGAAATTTATTATAGTGATCGTCTTGCGACGCTATTAACTTCGTTTGTTAGGAATCCAGTTTCTGAACTGAGATTATTTACTTGTTCGAGGAACAAGCTTTTTATTATTTCCTTTAAGGAACAGTAATTTATTTTCGACGTTTTTGTATTCATTTTGAATGCAGGTGATAGACATTTTCGTCTATGTTACCCATTAAATTAATTTGTATTAGTTTAATTTGGGCATTTTATCCGTCGAGAAGAAACTTCAGGAAAGAAAATCTTGGTAGTGATATATTGTGAAATATCATGTCACATTGTGGAAAAGAAACATTTAACGTGGACACGATTATTATCGTCAGAACTCATTGACATTCGTTCTGAATGAAGATAATACGAATATGACTAACTGTATGTTTTTATTGCAGAAAGCTTTGAACTTTCAGTCATTTAATTTATTTGAAGCTAGAATCTTCTTGGAAGATTAATTATCATCCGACGTTAGGGTAGTTATCGTTCGATATACTCGTCGTGATAGATTCTTGTTAGACACAAACACATAGTTATGATGTTGTGATTAAATATTTACGAGGAGTAATATCATGTCACGTTGTAGACATAATATTCCTTCTTCGATTAAAGTCGAACCCAGATGTGTGAAGATGATATGTAGTATTTTTATTAAATGTATGCACGACAGTTTATACTTATCAGAGTATCGTTTCAAGAGTATTAAGTGAGGAGGTCAGTATCGTAAATTCCAGAGGTCGATAAGATGTATAAATTAATAATTTAACAATTGTTGTTATTGTTCATGAGACCAGCGATTGTGGTGACAACGCTGAGAAATTATGCCCTTTGTAAGGAATGCCAGGTTGAAAGAAGTGGAGTTGATAACCCTTTGATAGTGTTTTTTTTTTAATGTTTTTCCGTATGTAGTTGTCATACGAGGTTATTGCGAAGGTGTGTGCTGCATTTTATAGTACAGTTATTGCGTGGCCATGACTAGGTTTGGCAAAGGCATTAAAGTGTGAGTTGAGAGTACTCCTTATTTTGTTATACACGACCTGGGATTTAGAGAGGACAGGAAGGGTCACGGTTGAAATTGGAACAGGAAATTGATGGTGACAGCAGTTATGCTATACTCTTATCGAGATTATTAAGCCCAGACATGTAACGGCATATGTTTCACCTTAAGTGGTCGAATGTATTTAAACTATTTTGACACCGGATCAGAGAGGAGAGACTGGTGGTTGTTATTTCTGGTGATGTAGAAGATTTTAAAGATCACAGTTCACTGTATTTGACATAACTGCTAGATCAGAGCACAGGCTCGAGTGTATTTAGACGCTATTACTTTGAAAGGACTATAGCTGGTGCTATAAGCGTCATTATAAATTTATTTAGTGTTAACCTTTATTATTTGCCAATCGAGTGTATATCATGTTAGGAATAGGAAGTTTAGAGTTTGTTTAACGTAGAGGTTAGAGTATGAATGAGTATGTGACTGTATGTGGTTTGTTTCTTGTTCATTGCGAATGAAATGAACTCCATTGGGACGTCACAATGCGAGAGTATGAATGAGAGTGTGTATAGAAGTTTTATGCCAGTAGCATGTAGGATTTGCGTACAGTTCACGTATTTGTCTGACGTGAATCTGCATCATTTTAACACAGCTTTAATTGTTATGGAAAGCACATTTGTGGACCAGGCGGGAATAGTGAGGACTTCTTTAAAACTCGTTTCTAGCCAAGGCCATAGCTCGGCCAGGCCACACAAATGGGGAGAGATGTAGCGAACCGCTTGGCCCACAGTCTTTCTTTTTTTTTTTACCATCTAGACTGGGAATGTAGCGGTGAATGTTATGTCATCGGACACGTGGCGAGGGTCACGTGCGCCGAGCGCCCATATGTGCTTGGGAGCGTGCCAGAAGAATGTAAATACACGGAGGTGTGTAACTATTGTATAGCTTGATGTGTGGACACAAGCTACACCAAATTTTGTCATTATGTTCATAGAACGCAGTTCTTTCAGTGGCGTGAGTGTAGAGATGAGCGAATAGGAGTGTGTATTTTATTTTGATGTGTGAATGTTTAGCCCTAGTTTACATTTGTTATTAAATCGTTTAGTTTTATTAGAAGCCGTGTCGTCATGATTCATTTTAGATATAAGGAGATGCAACTGTGAAACCCATTTTAGTTCCAGAGAGGCTGACTACGAGATCCCCGAGAATAAGGTAGGTGTTTTACTGCGAGCTAAGTGTATTTTTCATGTAATTCACAGTTGTATTGTAATTTCCGCCACGTATATTCGCGAGGGTCTAGTTGGAGGTAGATCCTTGACTAGTATTTTGCGCCGGAGCAGTCAGGGTCTACGAATCCAGCTGGTGCTTCGGATATCCAACAGACCGCCTCTAGAATATACGGGGACAGTACTATACCCGAATAAAATCATGAGAATGCACTTGTCGAATCCGAAGATCAGCTCGATCGTAGAATCTTCAAGTCCCCGGCTAGAAAAACCTGTAAATCCTACCGACAAGTACTACATGATGGGATCATACAGCTATCGACTGTGTTATGGACTATTTTACTGAAAACAAGATGTTCAGTAAATAACATATAGCCTACTTTCTCCAAAATGTATGAGTACCGGTACGTTTATAACTCTTTGTCTTTATCAAGGAGTAGGCGATAATAGAATCATTTCTTGGTTGATGACCTTAGAAACTATTTACCTCTACCAAACACCATAACCTCGGAAAAACTACTACCATCATTGAAGAAAGAAAGAGAAGACACATCTCAAGAATTGTATGGAACTGAAGACATGATCGACCAGACGTCGGTAACGTACAACTTTGAGTTGAGGCATGTGTTTACATGTCTGGCTGTCCACCTTAAATGCATTAACAAATCTTTCCATGACCATACAGTGACTTGTGTATGCCAACTATGTGGACAAGCATGTGAACGCTACCACTTAGAGCTCTGTAGTAAAAGAAAACAATCAATCAATTCAAATCCCCAGAGCGCAATTTTAGTTACATGTTCATTCTTTATTCTCGATTGCTATTTGGCTACAATAAAAGTATTAATTAATATCCTGAACTAGCACCTACAGATAGAGCACAAGTACTATGTGGGATCGTTTCGTTCTTTAGTTCAAATAACATTTTCAAATAACACACAATAGGCTGATACAAACGCTTTAAAATAATACAATAAAAATGTATTATCAACTTGTCATTCTTCAAATTCGATGTGTATAGAATGCCAACGGTAGGCTAACCAATGGAGTCCCACATAGACCACGATATCTGGCGGAAGGGTTTCGCATACGATAATCTTAATTGGGCGAGTGCATTCTAGCGGCCATAAAAGGCAACTTTTCAATTAAAGATGGTATATTGTTTTTCACGGGTAGTGAAAATAAAGCTGTTCCAACGTGCAGGCCGGAGCGCAGCTCACAACCATTTGGTCATGCTAGTTCATCTAGTTGCTATTAGATGTCTCGTGGGGATCTGTTGGCGAATATTGATTTAATTAAATGCATATTTTCCATTGTAATATGCACAATATAACGCTTAAATTTATAACGTCTGATTATTTAAAAAACAATAAATATAAAAAATTCAAGGAAAAAACCCAACTCTGATATTAGCCTACTTTCGATTTTTGCAAAAAATGAAAGTAGACTTATGAGATCAACACAGGGCGAAAAAAGTGTGTCTGTCTGTGTGTGTGTATGTGTGTGTGTGAGTCTGTGTGTGTGTGTGTATGTGTGTGTGTGAGTCTGTGTGTGTGTGTGTGTCTGTGTGTGTGTGAGTGTGTGTACTCTGAATGTCTGTCCCCCCCTATCAATTCGAACACGGTGAATGCGAATTGAACGAAATTTGGTACAAAGGTAGCACTAGCAAAGGACACCGCAGTGTCATGTTTTATATCGCCGCCATTTTGACGGAAACGTAATGGCGGCCACACAAATGTTCAAAGCTTAAATCAAATTACGACTAACCTAATCATCCGATCTCTACCAAATTTTGCGACAACATACCTTTATGGGGGGAGCATCCTTTGACCAAACCAATAGGTCATCAGCGTAATAATTTGCGGATGGCGGCCATCTTTGTGTGAAAATCGATTCCCCCTATTAATTCGAACACGGTGCAACCGAATGGAACGAAATTTGGTACAGAGGTAGTACTAACAAAAGGCACCTCAGTGTCATGTTTTATATCGCCGCCATCTTGACGGAAACGTAATGGCGGCCACACAAATGTTCAAAGCTTAAATCAAATTACGACTAACCTAATCATCCGATCTCTACCAAATTTTGCAACAACATACTCTTATGGGGGGAGCATCCTTTGACCAAACAAATAGGTCATCAGCGTAATAGTTTGCGGATGGCGGCCATCTTTGTGTGAAAATCGATTCCCCCTATTTTTTCGAACACGGTGCAACCGAATGGAACGAAATTTGGTACAGAGGTAGTACTAACAAAAGGCACCTCAGTGTCATGTTTTATATCGCCGCCATCTTGACGGAAACGTAATGGCGGCCACACAAATGTTCAAAGCTTAAATCAAATTACGACTAACCTAATCATCCGATCTCTACCAAATTTTGCAACAACATACTCTTATGGGGGGAGCATCCTTTGACCAAACAAATAGGTCATCAGCGTAATAGTTTGCGGATGGCGGCCATCTTTGTGTGAAAATCGATTCCCCCTATTTTTTCGAACACGGTGCAACCGAATGGAACGAAATTTGGTACAGAGGTAGTACTAACAAAAGGCACCTCAGTGTCATGTTTTATATCGCCGCCATCTTGACGGAAACGTAATGGCGGCCACACAAATGTTCAAAGCTTAAATCAAATTACGATTAACCTAATCATTCGACCTCTACCAAATTTTGCAACAACATACCTTTATGGAGGAAGCATCCTTTGACCAATCTAATAGGTCATTCGCCTAATAGTTTGCGGATGGCGGCCATCTTTGTGTCAGAATCGATTCCCCCTATTAATTCAAACACGGTGAAACCGAATGGAACGAAATTTGGTACAGAGATAGCACTAGCAAAGGGCATCTCAGTGTCATGATTAATATCGCCGCCATATTGACAGAAACGTAATGGCGGCCACACAAATGTTTAAAGCTTAAATCAAATTACGACTAACATAACCATCCGATCTCTACTAAACTTTGCAACAACATACCTTTATGGAGGGAGCATCCTTTGACTAATCTAATAGGTCATTAGCCTAATAGTTTGCGGATGGCGGCCATCTTAATGTCAAAATTGATTCCCCCTATTAATTCGAACACGGTGGAACCGAATGAACGAAATTTGGTACAGAGGTAGCACCAGCAAAGGGCACCTCAGTGTCATGTTTTATATCACCGCTATCTTGACGGAGACGTAATCGCGGCCACCCAAATGTTAAAAGCTAAGATGTAATTACGACCAACCTAATAATCTAGTCTCTACCAAATTTTGCAACACCATGTCTTTATGTGGGAAACATATTCTGGCCAAATTGCAAGAACATCAGCCCAATAGTTTGCGGATGGTAGCCAAGTATGTGTGCAAATCGATTCCCCCTATCAATTCAAACACGGTGAAACCGAATTGAACGAAATTTGGTACAGAGGTAGCACTAGCAAAGGGCACCTCATATTCATGTTTAATATCCCTATAGCACGTTGTATTTCAACAAGCTACTACAACCAACATTCAATCATACTCCTTGAAAAGGACAAAGAGTTATAACAATACCCATGCATTTAGGAGAAAGTAGGCTATATGTTCTTTACTGAACATTTGTTTGAAACCAAATCAAACGGGTGAAAAACTAACACTTTAACCACGCAGCCAAATGTGTCTACCGAAATTAGCCGCTATCATTTGACTTACATACTACGTCTTAGCAAATAATGATTTGGAATAAACGATTTCTTCAGTGGAGTGTATTTTTAGCCTATTATCATTTTATGAAGAAGAAAAAATAGGCTTATGAGATCACCTTTTGTCCGTGTGTCTGCGTGTGCGTGTGTGTGATGACATGTGTGTGTGTTTGTCCCTCTAATAACTTCTAAACGACTGGAGCGGTTTCAATGAAACTCGGTAAGATCATAGCACCATTCTGGCCGACCCCGACCGTGCCCTTCAAATTTTATTGTCTCTCACCAATTCAGCATGCCGGCTGGGCAAAGTATTTCACCAGAATTCAGTATCTCCGAAACTATTACCGATATCACCCTGAAATTGTTTAGGGTGATAAAGGACACTACTAGAAGTTCACCTATGAGACTTTCAAAAACCTGGTAACTACAAACCAACATGGCGGTCAAGCGAATTTGAGACTTTTAAGTAGACTTTTCTCGCCATTTAACCATCAAAACGTAATGGAACTTGGTACAGCAAATGTTTATACACATTGTAATGCACTGGCGTCTAAGTTAGTTCAATTATTTACATAACCTCGAAATGGCGGATGTGCGAAATATTTCACTGGCATTCTATATCTCCGAAACTATTACAGATATCACCCTGCAATTTTGTACACTGATAAAGGGCTCTGGTACAAGTTAATCTATGTAACTTTCATAAACCTGTAAATTACAAAACGAACATGGCGGCCAAGCGAATTTGAAACATTTTAATAGACTGTTCTCGAGATTTAACCATCTGAGCGCAGTAAAATGTGGTACAGTAAATGATTGTGCATATTGTAATGCACTGGCATCTAATTTAGTTCATTTTTTACATAAACTCAAGATGGCGGCTGTGCGATTTTTTTTTTTTTTATTTCTTGTGTAGTAATCTTGCAATCGAAGTGAAAGTTTGAATAATGAAGCTACGCAATAATTTTCCTTTAATGATACATAACTCTATGGCCTATACATATATCAATCCAAAACGGCGAGCATCCGACATATTTAGACAGTTCTCAATATCTACGAATCTTTTACAGCAATCGAACTGAACTTTTTTATGTTTATAGAAGCTATGAACGTAAGTTCACCTATAGAACTTTCGGTAACCTGGTGATCACAAATCCAACATGGCGGCGACGTGAATTATAAATATTTAAATGGACGTTTCTCGCGATTTAACCATCCGAGTGCAGTGAAACTTTGCACGTTAAATGCTTATACAAATGTTAATCCACTGGCATTTAATTTATTTCATTTGTTTTCATAACCACAAGATGGCAACTGTGCGAAATTTTAAAATCTTGATTTTACTTCTTGTGTTCTAATCATGCGTTTGAAGTTTGAATACCACACGTACACAATAATCTTCATGTAATAGTACATAAATCAAAATCGAACCTGGCGACCATCTGAAATATTTAGACGGTTTTCAATGTTTACGAATCTATCACAACCTTCAAACTGAAATTTCGTATGTAGATAGAGGCAATTAACATGAGTAGGGTATTTGAAAATAGGCTGTATAGTTCTTCACGGAACTATTTGTTTATACTGTATATGAAGCATTTCATACAAAGCTTATATTATTTCTATCAGTAAGCAATATTGCATGCAATACTCAAACTAGTGAAATATACTGTAGGTCAGGTACAAGATATCAGCTGCCATCTTGTCTTGTAACTGAGACTGCTCGGCTTTTTAAGGCCACTGCTATCGTGTAATATTATAATATGAACTTCAAATATCGAACGGGCCACGTCCTTTAGGACAATCCCGGTCAATGCATGTGAGTTTTTTGATGTGAAATGTTATGTCCTGTGGTTCGGATTCCACGGATAAAGGAGGTCCCGTCGCTCATGATCGCGTTATTAACGGTCACGTAAAACTAAAAGCTTTCTTCCTTTTTTTTTAGGACAGTTTAAACTAATCTCGGTCCGTTAATCGGTACTAATCGGTTCAAAGTTATTAATTAATAGGTGACCCGACGAACTCTGTTCCGCCTTAGAGGCAATAAACAAGCAGATTTTCGATTTTATTAAGTTCAATTTTTTTATTACTAAACACAAATTAAAATTAAGTATTTTAATGATTCTTTATTGTTCATGTATTTTGGTGCATAGGTAGCACTCTTCCCTTAAGTACCTTGTGATACACGACATTTTTTGTTTTATTATCAGGAGCAAGAACAAACAACGCAGATGGTCTTCCGACCTGTGGACATGCCACATATAATTGACCATGGGAAAAACATGGATATTCCAGATTCAAACCACAAACTTTCAAGGATTGGCCTTGTGATTTGTTAATGGTCATGGCGAATGCAAGACGGATCGGATGTTGAAGTCTTTTAAACTCAAACGGCATATCGGTTGGGATCTTCGGGATCCTCGGAATGAGAACTTCTTCACCTTTGAATTTGCCTTCCAGTATCGTCGCGTAAATCACATTGTTCATCAATTTACTTACCACCAAACGCGTACCGTTGCACAGTTTTGGTTGGTTTATGTTTCGAAGCATGATTACTACGGAGCCAATCTTTAGCCGTAAATTCTGCGGTGGTAAGCCAGGCACATCCAAGGAGTTTAAAAATTCAATTGGATAGTTGGTGGCTTCATCTTCATTTGTTACACAGTCAATAGATTTGAATGAATGCATTGTTCCAATGATCACATTCTGAATTATGTAGATTTGGTCATCTACATCTTTATTCTTTGCCGCTAAAATTGCTCGCTCACTCAAACATTCATTATTTTGTAATTAGTAATGATGTTTGGGAATACTTTGTTGATAAGTTCGTCTTTCGATGAGACAAAGTTACAGAAATTATGAGGAAATGAAATCAATCCGCTCGATTCGTCGACAGGTACTCGACCATTACCGATAGTCAGCAATTGCTCAGAGAAATCTTCAGCAGATGTATCATTAAGCAATGCAACTCTCATGTTTGTTGTCAGCTGAAGTTTCTTCACATAGCGCCATAGATTCGATGACTTGAGGCAAGCGTTTATTTCGTCGGCAGCCGTTGATCTTGGAATTACTGGCAGTGTTTGGCGGAAATCGCCAGACAGTAAAATCTTTGCTCCTCCAAAACATCTGGAGTAATTGCGTAGATCTTTCAATGTTCGGTTAAGTGCTTCTAATGCACGTTTATGCGCCATTGTGCATTCGTCCCAGATGAAGATTTTCGATGCTGATAAACTTTGGCCATTGCTGTTTTTTGTGCAATTTACATGTTGGTTCTTCAATAGTTTGAAGATTTAACGGCAATTTTAATGCTGAATGAGCCTTACGACATCCTTCTAACAATGTGGCTGCTATTCCAGAAGAAGCAACTGCAACCGCAATGTTGGATTTCGCACGAACAGTGGCTAAAACTACTGACATGAGGAAAGTTTTACCAGTTCCACCAGGGGCATCCAGGAAATATAAACCACCATTTCCATCATCAATTGCCTTCATTAATGTATCATAAACTTCCTTTTGTTGGGGATTCAACAGGGGTACATTCGTTTGAACTACAAAATCTAATTCCTGGTGATCATATTCACGTTCTCGTTCCAATTCTTGATTAAATGCGTCATTCATTTCACGATTTGGCTCTGGCATTCCTAACGTGACTAATAACCTACCGCACATGGGATAACACATGTCTTCGATCAAGAGTAAAGCCCGATTATGTATCTACTCATTCATCTGAATATCTTGATTTCTGGAACTGTCACGAATTTGATGTAAAATATCTTCTGACATATTATCCTTGTATTTGTGCCACAGGTTAGATGGGTTCGATGGAAAGCATGTCGAAATGATGATAGCAAATAATGTGCATATCTGACTCGGAGATGCAGAGATAATGGCTTCAACTATTGTCGTATCCCAATGGGTATCGTTTTCTAGTAAATTGAGTTCTTCACATGCAGCACGATATGTTGGGAATATTATACCATTAACAGTCCGTAGTGTCTCAAATGACGTTGGCCCACGCACATTTACCAGCAACAACCGCAAATAGAAGCATTCATCATGCTTTGGATGAACTGTATACATACGACCAAGAGCATCAGTAGAACGCACATCCGAATAACCAGGAACCGCATCCCCTTGCTTCCGTCGTTGAAAATCCTTTGATGAAGCATTCCAAATGTAATAACGTGGCATCTCCGAGTAAAGCAAAGTTCGTGCAAACGGTTCGCTTTGGCAGATCGCAAGGAAACTGGTCAATGTTGTCGCTGGAGGTGTTTCAGCGTGTTGAACAACATTCGAAGCCGTGAAATATACTCGTTGACCATTCTCCAGATGCACCGCCAAATGCACAACAGTAGGATGACGTTCGTGAATAGGGAATGCGAATATACGCCAAATCACTTCATTATGGTTAATATAACGACCAACCTGATAGCGCGCAATTTCATCGTTGGTTTTGGAGTATTGGATGCCAAAAACTGCCATATCGCTGCCTTTCGTGACATATTTGCAAATGTATTTTAATGGACTTGACTGAATTGCAATATTCAACGTTGCAATGTGTCTTGAACGTTTTGGAAATAAGTGGCGAATATGGATCGAAACGCTGCTCGATTCAAATCAGCACTTGATAAATCTCTTCTTGTGCGTCGAAAATCATGTACTTCTTGATCTCTGTTGTTTGCTCGACGATTTCGCAATGCCAACCGAACCGTTTCACGGGCTGCCTCACTTTGCTCTTGTGATTGAGAAGCACGAAGTCAAGCCATACTAACGCGGCGCTCTTCACGGGCAATTTCTTGTTCTTCTTCAGTCCTTTCATTCGCAATATTTCGTATCCTTCATTCATTATGGCTTTGTCGGGAAAGATTCGAACGTCTTTGTCGCGGCATTGTTAATGATGATTCAAAGAGAATACAAATTACGTTGCGCAACTAACGGGATTTCATGTTAAGAGCCTCATTTTCTATACCGGTAGTGGAGAGCGCTCTCGCATCCAGTTGCCGTGTCTCGTCACGAGCTACTGTTGCCTGGAAACGACTTGCCTTGCCATTCCTTCATGAGCTTATTTTAGGTGTAATTTGCGTTACGTTTTATATTGACTTGTATTCTCGTTGAAGTTTTATGTCACGTAACGGTATAAAAATTATCCTATGTCCGTCTCCTGGTTCTAAGCTACCTCCACAACAATTTTCAGCCAAATCGGTTCAGCCGTTTGTTGAGTTATAAATAGTGTAACTAACACGACTTTCTTTTATATATATATATATAGATAATGCTTGCATAATTCACACGACCGCTATCCTAAAATGACATGGCTAATGACCTTGTAGTTTGGGTACAAGACGCGTCCTATATGAAGGTATGTTGTTACCAAATTTGGTAGAGATCGAATAATTAGTTAAGTCGTAATTTGATTTTACGTTTTGAACGTTTGAGTGGTCGCCATTCAGTTTTGGTAAAGATGGCGGCGATATAAAACATGACACCGAGGTGCCCTTTGTTAATGCTACCTCTGTACCAAATGTCGTTCAATTAGGTTTCACCGTGTTTGAATTGATAGTGGGGGCGGGCAGACATTCGGAGTACACACACACACATACACACACACAGACAGACACACACCTTTTGGCCCTGTGTATATCTCATAAGTCTACTTTAATTTTTTGTAAAATTCGAAAGCAAGCTTAAAATAAAACAAAACATACACAAACACTTCGACGAAGCACGTACAGGGCACAAGATACTGTAAAGGAACAGACTGATTAAAAAATTAGTTCGTAATTAACATATTAATATTGTGGGTTACATGACTGTCATAAAGGTAGGACACATTCTTTGGATCATGTCTTCGTGCTACCTTCTCATAGGGACTGAATACGAACGATGTTCTGAGTAAGTTATTATAGGAATGCAGATATATAAACACTGCGTCAATGTTCACATAAAATGTCAGAAAATGTCGGGAAGCTTTTAGAATAGAGAAAAAATCGGCGTTTCCTTAAAATAACTCCCGAGAAAATAGCATCAAAAATGCCATTTCTAAATGTACCGGATCATCAACGATATTGCAATATATTTTAGACCTCTTAATCTAAGAACTACTAGTTTATGAAAGTGGTTCAAATTAAATTAATAAATAATAGTTGAGATTAATAGTTGAGAGACAAGGAGCTTGGAGCTCTTGGCAAGTGTCTTGGTCCATGAGTTCCGACTGGGCCGGGAGCAGTCTTGGCCCAACTGTTCTGTAGTTCTATAGTCATGTGCCCAGCCTGATATCAAACCAGAGACTCTCTTGCATCAGAGATTTAGTTTTTAACTATATTATTCTATTATGATATTGGATCACAGGATAATAAATATTGGTATTCGACTCACCTCGTAAATTTCTTAAGGGCTAGGCTCCACTCCCCAAGAGAGTTGTTTACTACTATCGACTTTAAGTGACATGTTCCATCAGAAAACATGAGCGCTCTGAGTTATCTTAAAAGTGTAGTAATATCTTTGGAAGTAAGGCACACGTACAATTCTGAGAAAGGAAACGTCTCCTTATTTTGTCATGTTAGGGCGTTATCCACTGTATTATTGGCTGCCCAGCCTGTCATTTGACAGAAGTCTGGTTCTATAAAGGACACGGTTCACAAGAGCATGCTCTCTATTCTTGCGCTATTCTTATATCAACGTGACCGGCTTCTGTTCCAAGACGGGATTTGCTTTGTAAATATTAATGATATTTTGTAAGCCAAGTTACTCTGTATAATTAGGAGCAGATGACCTCGTAGTCATCTTGAAACCTCAATAACTAACTAACTACTCTGTATAATTATAATGACCGACTATTAAATACAAACATGCTCTGCAAGTTGGAGTCATCATTCCTTTGAATAAGATACCACTCAGCAGCGTGGAGGAATACGTAAGGAAGCTTAGGGCCGTTTTCACCAACGTCAATTATCTCTTAATTCATCAATAAAGGTTATTTAACTTTGCACGAGCATTTCACCAAACAGAAACGTTCGTTAATTTACCACTAACAAGGAATTACGTTAAATGGCCAAATCTGGCCACTCAACTCTCTAAAGCATCTTTAAAGTGGCGGGAAACAGCTGAACTGTGCCTTGCGCATTCCACAATGGTGGTTTGTTTCAGAGTTTCACACGTACTTTCAGCCATATGAATATAAAATATGTTTATGACAATGAAATTATAAAAGATGACACACATTACTACGTTTTAATACCAGGAAAGATGAATATGGAAATAAATAAAAAATAAAATAAAAATATCCGAATGAGGATTCGAATTGCTTCCAGCGCTACGTAATAAATTGAGACTCTGCACCTCTACCGCTTACGCTACGAGAACTAATGAGTAAGCGCGTCCTATTACGCTATATATTCACACAACTGCCAGTTCTCCGAAATACTTTGTTCATATCATTTTAGGCTTTTGCCATCAATAAGGTCTTCTGTATTTCCCTTCTTTATAATTATGTCCCAGAAAGTCTCAAGTAAGCATCGAAAACAACGATAATTGTTAGACGCTTCTAATTCTATCCGCCATGCTGTCCAAGATGAAACCGAGTCTACGCATGCGCGAGAGCCGTAAATCTTATTTAAGTAATTGCGAACCTGAATGTACTCGTGAAATGCATCAACGATAATCACGCATTAACTCTCGTATTTAAGTTAAATACAAATTAACTAACTAAGCGTTAGTATTTTTTTTAGCCTATTTTCAATTTTGAAAAAATAGGCTTTTGAGATCACCTTTTGTCCGTGTGTGTGTGCGTGTGTGTGTGTGTGTGTGAGAGAGAGAGGTGTGTGTGTGCCCCCCTCCTAATAAATTCTAAACGGCTGGAGCGATTTCAATGAAACTCGGTAAGATCATAGCACTATTCCGGGCGACCCCGACCATGCCCTTCAAATTTTGTTACGTCTCACCAATCCAACATGGCGGCTGTGCGAAATATTTAACCAGAATTCAATATCTCCGAAACTATTACCAATATCGCCCTGAAATTGTGTACGGTGATAAAGGGCACTACTAGAAGTTCACCTATAAGACTTTCAAAAACCTGGTTACTACAAAACCAACATGGCGGCCAAGCGAACTTCAGACTTTTAAATAGACTTTTCTCGCGATGTAACTATCCAAACGTAATGAAACTTGGTACAGCAAATGTTTATACACATTGTAATGCACTGGAGTCTAAGTTAGTTCAATTGTTTACATAACCTCAAAATGTTGGCTTTGCGAAATATTACACTGACATTTTATATCTCCGAAACTATTACAGATATCACCCTGAAATTTTAAACGGTGATGAAGGGTACTGATAAAAGTTTAACTATGTAACTTTCATAAACCTGTAAAGTACAAAACGAACATGGCGGCCAATCGAATTTGAAATATTTTAATATACTTTTCTCGTGATTTAACTTTCTGAGCGCAGTGAAATTTGGTACAGGAAATGTTTATACACATTGTAATGCACTGGTATCTAATTTTGTTCAATTGTTTACATAACCTCAATATGGCGGCTGTGCGAATTTTAAAATTAAGTTTTTATTTCTTGTATCGTAATCATGCGATCGAAGTGAAAGTTTGAATAATGAACCTACGCAATAATTTTCCTTTAATGGTACTGGACTCTATGGCCTATACATTTAACAATCCAAGGTGGCGACCATCCGAAATATTTAGACGGCTCTGAATATCCACGAATCTATTATAGCAATCTGAATTTTTTAATGTTCTTAGGGGCTATGAACTTAAGTTCACCTATCGGACTTTAAATAACCTGGTGATCACAAATCCAACATGGCGGCGACGCGAAGTATAAATATTCACTTGGACGTTTCTCGCAATTTAACCATCCGAGTGCAGTGAAACTTGGTACAGTAAATACTTATACGAATGTTAATCCACTGGCATCTAATTTATTTCAATTGTTTCCATAACCACAAGATGGCAACTGTGCGAAATTTTAAAATCTCCTTGTTACTTCTTGTGTCCTAATCATGCGATTGAAATTTGAATGCTACACGTACACAATAATCTTCTTGTAACAGTACATAATTCTAGGACCTACATATTTAAAATCCAACATGGCGATCATCCGAAATATTTAGTCAGTTCTCAATATCTACGAATCTATTACAGCATTCAAACTGAAATTTTGTATGTTGATAGTGGCAATTAACATAAGTAGGATATATGAAAATAGGCTGTATAGTTCTTCACGGAACTACTTGTTTATTTAGTCAATTTACCCTCTAGGTTGGTGGTTCCCACGGACTCAGCGAGGTAACTCACCACTACCGCCTCTATGGGCAGTGTCCTGGAGCTTGGAACATCTGGTCAGGAGGGATACAACTGGGGAGGTGTGATCAGCACTTCGCCCAGGTGGCCTCTTCTGCAAAGCGAACAGGGGCCTCGTGAGGGATGGGAAGGGATAGGCTAGGAAGAGGAAAGGAGGCGGCCGTGGCCTTACAGTAGGTACTGTACCCTTTTATAACTTACCAAGACCTGTTGAATCCCTCGAGGAACACTGGATCGTAGGATCTGCTAAATTAAATTCCGAATTATCGTGATATTTCGTGATCCATTTGACGATGTATTACCTCTGGCTTCCCCTGCAGTTTGATTGCCTGTCGGAATTTTGTACTGATCTCGACGAGATTGTCCCACTTGCAATCTTGATGGAGTATTTCCATCTATTTCCCCAGTTGATTGCAAATTTGTAAAGGTTGGATATAGTTTTTGGCGAGATTGTTCCACTTGCAACTGTTCCGCCCCATTCGATCTACTCGCTTCCTGGAAGTTTGTGAGTCCCGAAGTGTATAAATCATGACCATCCTTAGTCGAAAGTTCGAGCCTAAACCGGTTAATATCCTCCTGCCATTTAACTTTTAATTCTTTCTTTAAAGCCTCTACGTCAATATGTTCAGCTAAATTAAACTTTTCAAGTTTTTCTCTAACATCATTTAATTCGGACGTTTTTCTTTCTCTTTCCCCTATGAACTCGATTTTGTCCTGTTCCCCCTTGGTTTCAATCTTTTTAATCCTATCCTCTAACAGAGTCCTACATTCATTAATACGTGTGATTTGGGAACCCTGATTGACATCTATTCTCTTATTAAATTCTTCTCGAACATCAGCAATATCCTTATTCAACCTAATTTCAACGTTAGCAAGTTTCAAATCCAATTCGGCTTTGACACCTGCTACACACTCTTGATTAATTTTAACAATTTCCTGCCTAAGTACACCAACATTTTCATCCATTATAGCCTTTACATCAATTTCAATGTCTGCTCTAAGAAGTGTTGTATGGTCCTTTACCTGCGTTTGTAAAGACAACATGTCCTTTCTTAGCAGAACAAAGGATTCCTGAGTTTTAATGGACTCGCTAGTAAATTGAGTTTGGACAGCATCCAAAATCTCTTTTTGCTCCTTTTTATTGGCATCAAGTTCTGACCTCATCTCTACTTGAAATTGTTTATTGTCTTTGTCTAAATCAACTAATCTGGCTTGTACATTGTCCACCTTAAATTGTACAGTATCCATCATTATCTGCATATTATTAACATCAGACTTTACCCTATCTACTGTAGATTGTACCTGACCCATGTCAGATTGTACGTTATCTACGGTAGATTGTATTTGAGCCATGTTCGATTTAACCTGACCCATGTCAGACTGTACATTGTCCACTGTGGATTGCATTTGAGCCATGTTAGATTTAACCTGACCCATATCGGTTTTAACCTGGCCCATGTCAGACTGTACATTGTCTACTGTGGATTGCATTTGAGCCATGTTAGATTTAACCTGACCCATGTCAGACTTAACATTATCTACTTTAAGTTGCACATTTCCCACGTCTAATTGCATAGTGTCAACTTTTAATTGTTCATTAACTACCTCGAGTTGTACAGAATCCACTGAGGTTTGTACGTTGTCTACTGTGGATTGCATTTTAGCCATATTCGATCTAACCTGACTCACATCAACAGTAACATTGTTCACGTTTAAATGAATATTTTTAATGTCATCCTGAACCTCATCATTACTTTCCTCAGCATTATTTACTTTCGATTCAACTCGTTTAGAACTGTCTTGAACACCTTTAAGGGTAGTTTGCATCAGATCTAATTCACCCTTAATGCTTTTGGCTACACTCTCTTTAATGAGTTCCTTATTGCTTTCCTCCAGTTTATCAAAACTGGATTTGTTAAACGTTTTGATACCTTCCAAATCCCAATTTAAGTTGTATATAGTCTCACGGACGAATTTAAACATATTGTGGACATCTGCCGCAGTCATCACCTCAGGCGGTGATGTCATTGTACAAAAATATGAAATACAAAGAGATAACAAGAACACAGTATTACAGAGCAGAGCATAGAAATTGTGAAGTAACCAGATTGCCAATACCTGAAATTTTCAATCGCTTAGCCTTACCTTAAATTATCTTATATCTAATTAACCCTATCGAAGCATGTTCCGAAAATATCCAGAAATCCCAGACGATCGCCACAACTCTCAATAATCACAAGAATGACCCTAGTAATAAATTATCTAGTTTGAAATTAAAGAATTTACCATTACTACGATGCAAAAATGATCGTAAGCTGGTCAAGAAAAAAACACTTACATGAAGTTCCACCATGGACCCCATTAAGTGTTTAACTCGACTGGACACGTGAATAAAGATTCCAGTGCATACCTCCATTACTCTGTCACAAGTCGCTAGTGAATTTAACACAACATGTGGCATTACCTAATATCAAAATTTTCAATAATGGCTGTAATACTACACACATTATGTAGATCGAGTACGCTCGTAATTGCTTCATTCATCACAGTGAAATCCCAACATTCATGCCTAAATATTGGTTTGCCATTATGTCCAGAACACTCATCCAACGTGTGCATAACTGATCGTTGCGAAGGTATATGAAAATGGTGCTGTTCGACAGAATCAAACCCAACACCTAAATGTCACTCCCGCTAGACGCGATTTCTCAATTCGATCCCACGTTGGGCGCCAAATCTGATGTACCCTTTTATAACTTACCAAGACCTGTTGAATCCCTCGAGGAACATTGGATCGTAGGATCTGAAACTGCCCGGCTGAAAACACCCCCCCCCCCCCAGATCCCACCAACAGGAGAAGGAAGTACAAAGGAGCATATCAACAAACCTAAATTGTGCAAGGACAAACCAAAATGCAAACAAAGAAAACTAGCTCAGGTCAAAACGTGACACGAGACGCAAACGAGTTACAACTAATCTCAGAGAGTAGTGAGAAAATTAAAAAAAGAAAAGGAAACACATTGATCTTCCCGGCACAATTTATGTAGTTATTATGAATTATGACTCTCGGATTGAACTGCTGTAAAATAAAATATTTATTCAGTAAAAATGTTATTGAAAGAATCCCTCGCCTGAATATAATACAATAATGTACACGTATATACATATATAATGTTTCTTAATGAAACAAGGTCCAATGACAACATTCACCATCACTACACCATCTTATTTGGTTAAATTGTACAAAAAGGAATCGCCACGGAGGACGCAGTTGTGCCAAGAGAAGGAGCTCAGTAAAGTATAAATATGATTGCACCGTGTCAAACGAAAATGCAAAATTTGAAAAAGATTACCGAGAAATGGCTGTACTTAAAGAGATCTCTCGAAAATCGTCACAGGTCTAATTAAATTTCATAGATATGAAATTTGAAGTAGAAATACAGTTAAATCACAGTAAATATCCTAGAGATACTATCTCCAATTGATTTGAAAACAAAAATGTCACAGACGTCACTCGATGACGTATTCTAACAAGACGAAAATTAAGTACAACAAGAACCACCATTAAACTCCAACCAATCCTTTTTAAAGGATAAAACAACATGACAAAACATTTCACAAACTTTAGTTACACATCAACCACCACTTGTCAGTCACACAGTATTTCTATCGACTTCATTTTATAAGTTTCACAATCATAATCACTCACAGTGATCCAAAAAATCTTCTCCAGCTTAACAATATATCACGTGGTTCCAATAGCCCACGAGCTCAATTTCACAATCAATTTTACTTCACTAATAACATTAATATTACAGTTCATTAACGAGAGAAATCTTTTATATCAGTATTTTTCAAGGATCAAATTCCTAAATGGCTTAGCAAAAATACAATTTCGAAAAGCACCAAGATTTAAACATACATCCTTGAGTTCGGAATCAAATAATCTTTTAGAGTAAATGTCAATCAAAAACCCATCACGAAACCATGATGCTGAAGTATATTATAACGTCAAACGATTTAAATGTGAAGGAAAAATTCACTTGCAGGGAATTACAGAAACACGACCATAACGGTGCAAAAATTTGATAAAATAATCATAATACTAAAACGCAAATCTTCTTCCTAAATGGTGGTCTTCCCAACGATTGAAAATTTCAGAAAATTACGACGAATGGAAAAACTGACGCAGAAGCAAGAAAGAAATACTAAATCCCAACAAGACATGAATAAACTAGTTCGTCAAACGTACTCAAAAAGAAGATCTGGGGTCAAGAAAGACAATAATTTATCTGACTTAAAACCCCGTCATCAAATAAACTAATTACACAAACTAATTGGCAACTGGATACAACAAATGAAAATGCTCGACTACTACCAAAGATTGTCAGATCTAGACCTTGATTTCAGATGATGGAAGGGCGTCATTCGGAACAAAATATCCCGAGTCCGGCTTAAAGAAGAATCCTGGCCTTGAGTGTAGTGACTCAACATCCTGGCGTCGAACCCAGATTCACGTCTCCCTATGACCACACCCCGGGTGGAACTATGCATCAGATCCGGTATATTCTAGAAGTTCCCACACGAATGTTTTAGACATTATTCTTCATTGACAATCTTGATATGATAGCATAGAAGTAACTTCAAATTGCTTCCGCGGTTTACGCTCGTCTCATCCATGACTTTGAGTGAGTTACAGTTCATGGCGAATGTATTCAGAAAATGCTCTAAAAACATGTACTCCACAATTACTTCACTATGTCAGAACTCCACTCGATTATACTGTGCTCCTGTATAACATTTCAAGCGTTCATTGTCGTGGAACGCGAGCACCAAAGTCTTGTTCCTATCGTCGACCGCTTAGAATGCATGTTAGACTGTGGTTAAAGATCAAGCAGCGTTTAATTTCACCAGTTCACTTCAGTCCTGTTTTTTACGGCGAGATGCCTGAATAGGATATCAGTAGATCCAAATCGAAACAAGAATAAAGTTTAAACAAACTTAAAGAAGGTTTGAACCATACAGAGACCCTCTCGAGTGCGTTTAACGAACTTCACGTACTGTGCCACGGCCGACTGAATGCGCTCATACCGGCCTAGACAATGAGACCTTTTTCATGAAATCTTGTTAGTTACTCAACTGCTCACACAGCGCTGTTCACCAAGCATTGCACGACTAAGACTTATCTCTACTTAGTGTAAAACAAAGTCCCCGATTCTTGGATATCACGGGTAATCTCGAGAACCACTGGATGGATTTTGATGCGGCTTTCACCATTCTGTACAGGTAATATCGAGGAAGATTTCTGTAGAAAATAATTTATTTATGATCAAAGGGAGCCAAGCAGTAACGATTTTAGATTTCAGTGAATAGGTCGAAGAAAGAACTTGACGTCCGTGCGCTTTTTAAGCTTACGCTGGACAAACCGTTAAAAATATCAATATACTATGAGTGTAAGAATTGTTCAGCATGAAAAATTTGTACAAAAAAGTCCGCGTGAGCATATCTCTATCTTCGATACATCGCCCACTATAAGTGTTTTTAGTTTGGACGGGAGGGGGATTTGGCTTGCACCTCGCCATTCTTAAATAACGTCTGACAGGAATTCCTTGCACATTCATAACTGTTCCCGGGCGAAGCCGGGGCGGGTTGCTAGTGACACTATTATATTATCATTATAATTCCCACAATATCAAAATGCAAATTATATCACAAAATAAAATAGCGTGCTAATAAATCTAAGAGAAATTAGACATACCTTGCTCCTCGTTACAGTTGAATTCGATCAGAATCACTCGGTTTTCATTAAAGTTTATGCATTTTTCTGCTGAACGGTTTGGAAGTTCGGCAACAGGAAACTAGGACTGTTATTTACTTAAAATATTCATTTTTGTATTTTTGTACTATTTGTGTTCATGATTTCATTACATTGTCAGAATTACCGACAGTAGTGGCTACGCTGGCTAAAGCGCAGCGTTAGGCCATGGGGCCAAGCTCTCTGCTGACTCGGTAGACGCGTGTGTTCGAGCCCCACCGTCGGCCGTCCTTGAAATGATTTTTCGTGGTTTCCCATTTTTCAACACCAGGCAAATGCTGGGACGGTACCTTCTAACAGGCCACGGCCGCTTCCTTCCACATCCTTGCCCAGTTTCATTCATCTTCATCCATTCCATCTCTCATCCTGACGCGCAGGTCGCCCACGGGCGTCGACTAGAAAGACCTGCACTCGGCCTCTCAGGAGGCCACACGAAAAAAATGTCAGAATTAATGCTTTAATTAGTAGGGTATACTATTCAGTGTACCTATTATAAATAAAAACCGTGAGGTTTCTCACCTCCCCATATTACGAAACCCGGTTGCCTAATACGAGGAAAGTGCACTTTTAAAGTTAACAATAATATCAGAGGGTATTACAACACCAAACGTGCCCATATTTGTAATATACATAGTATATCGCCTGAGGTTAACATTGGTGAGAAAACCAAAATTATTCCGTTCCTTCTTATGTCTAATGTGAGCCCTATAAAAAAAACTCCCCATATTTGGCGACTTTCCTCTACCCATTTTTAGAAGATACCTTATGCACTGGACAGCTGAATCCGTGATTAATTGTATAGGTAGCTTCGTAAGTCTCAGAACTCAGGAAGTCCTTTCTAGCAGCGTTACTAGCAGCTTTCAAAGTTTCAAGGTAAGAAAGAAAATATTCCTCTAGCCAGTTTAGGCGACTGACATTTAATGAGAAAAAAATGCCCTTTATCTGGATTTCTAGACTGAATATGATGATATGTGATGCTTACGTCATGCATAGCGAACCATTTATTAACGTTTTTCAAAAAAAATGGTTGCTTCTGCGTCCATGAATGTGTACGCTTCCGGGTGCATGCCTATATTTTCTTTTAGTGTACTAATGGCACCAATAACTTCTGACGAGAACACTTCCTTGGCACGCCGAACATTCATTTTTTCAAATTTAGTGGGTTCGATGTGTTTTTTAGTGAGGTGTCTGACCGGTTTGACGATCTCACCCTTTTGCATTGTGTATAGTAATGACAAGTATTTCCCTGAAATTATTCCAGTACCATCAGTCATCTCTCGTTACAGAAACTGCGTTCTAATGGTTTTTTTTTTAGAATGTGACAATGATCAAAACTAGGGAATACATTCCTAGACTCGTCGTATGGGTGATTGACCATTGGTTGCAAATTCCCTCCCCCTAAATGCCTCATCATTGTAGTGTTAGTTTTGTGATTATCAGAGACAGTTATTATAATTATGAAACCGCATTGTTCAACCTCGAGAATAACGTCCAGCAGGAGTTTATGTAAGTCCCGTCCTGACAGCTGCTTCGTGAAAAAGAAGGCGCACGGTATCTGATAATTTGTCGAAAGATCTCTTAGCACAAAACACAACACACGATTAGCTGCTACTTGTTCCCGGCTGTAATTTTGATCCTCTCTTTCCTTTTAATGAGACGGTGTTGGAGTAGTGTCCTTGTACCCGAAGATGGTGCAAGGTATGTCTAATTTCTCTTAGATTTATTAGCACGCTATTTTATTTTGTGATATAATTTTAATTTTGATAATGCGGAAATTATAATGATAATAATTATATAGTGTCACTAGCAACCCGACCCGGCTTCGCCCGGGAACAGTTATGAATGTGCAAGGAATTCCTGTCAGACGTAATTTAAGAATGGCGAGGTGCAAGCCAAATGCCCCTCCCGTCCAAACTAAAAACACTTATAGTGGGCGATGTATCGAAGATAGAGATATGCTCTCGCGGACTTTTTTGTAGAATTTCTCACGCTGAACAATTCTTACACTCATAATATAATGATATTTTTAACGGTTCGCCCAGCGTAAGCTTAAAAAGCGCACGGACGCCAGGCTATTTTTTCGACCCTTTCACTGAAATCGTTACTGCTTGGCTCCCTTTGGTCATAAATAAATTATTTTCTACACAAATCTTCCTCGAGATCACCTTTATAGAATGGTGAAAGCAGCATCAAAATCCATCCAGTGGTTCTTGAGATTACACATTTAATATACGTACTGTTCAGCTTATTCCTTATCGCGCCTATAATGGGAGGGGAGTGCGCTCTACCGGCAACGAGTAGAAACTTTCCAATTACATGTTATACATGGGTTCTGACTGGGAATGTCAAGGCCGGTATAGAGCGCAGCTCGTATTCAGTCGGCCGTGACTGTGCTATAATGTGGTCACGCCAATGCACGCGAAGCAAATTCCGCCTGCAGCAACTTACGGATCACACTCCGCGAGCATCGCACACACTACGGTCTCACTCGGGTAAGCAAGCCAGCAAGAACAAGAATGTCTCTCACAGACCTTGCCAGACAACTCACCCCGCCGCCAGCTACTGACGTCACTCGACCTCGAGTCTACCCACAGTCACATGATCCGATCAGGGCAAGAGAGGGCGATGGCCCATGCATTACGTCACATCAGATGTAAACACAGTCCGCTCTGATACAAAGAATAACACCGAACCATGTAGCGCTCTCTCAGACATCCATAATCGGAAATACAAAAACGGTCACAGTACCATCCCGGCATTGGCCCGAAGACGAAGTGGGAAGCCACGGAAAACCACTTCGAGGATGGCTGAGGTGGGAATCGAATCCCCTCAACTCATTTGGGCCCCCGAGGCTGAGTAGACCCCGTTCCAGTCCTCATACCACTTTTCAAATTTCTTGGCAGAGCCGGGAATCGAACCCAGGACTTCCGGGGCGGCAGCTAACCATGCTGACCGCTACGCTACGGAGGCGACAGCGTTAGTAAATTGTTGGTGAAAACGGACCTTAGCACGTAATACCACGCACGTTAAGCTAGAAACTTAACTCCATCACAGGCTGATGTACAGTATACTCGGTTCCATCACTGAAACTACGTCAAGTAACTGTTACCCAGTGTGTCTGTTATTTAAAGTTCTACACACTGAGGTCATCTGCTCCTATACAGCGTGTGATTGAAATAACTAATGTCTAGTTCTAATATTCCGTATGATATCTGTGTAGAGGACAGAGCATGTAACATAGGATGAACTATGTAACATCCCATGCCCTGTCATCTTCCAGGTAATCCGCCATACACTTCACTCCATATACTGTTGTACTTAGAACTGCTGACCATTGAGAATAACACTGGAGGAAATATAGCACTCGTTTTTCACTTCATAAAAAGCAGTGTCAACTCAAGCCCAACAAATTTAACTTTAATTTGTCTTTCCCCTCTTGGCTAAAATATAGTTACGCGTAGCACTAGAACTAATCCATCGATGAGATATGAGGCGCATTTTTTAAGTAAGTACCGATTTTATTTTCAAAGAACGTCAACATTTTTTGTTAAACTTTTATTTTCTTTGTATACTACACACCTTAAACTACTTCTCCACATGGTCACCTCCTTTATTAAGACATTTGCCGTAATGAAGCATCAATTGTTGTATGACGTCATCATAGAACGACGCCGCCTGTGATGATAGCCATGTCTGTACTCTCTATTTGATATTAACATCATGAAACCTCTTGCCACTAAGGAACTTCTTCAGATGAAGGAAAAGAACGACAGACGGTCGGTTGCTCCACAATTCGCCACGCACATGTTGACGATCCTCATTGACTATTCGAAAGAAAATTCCTCACCATTCCGTCCAGCATTGCACTTTCATCATACACCTCACACACTTGCCGATGAATACCAGCTGGTTTAATGTTTCGCGTTATCAAAGAACGAACCTCGGACTGTATCATACAGTCACAGTCCAAAGGATGAGCTGTTGTCTTGAGCATTTTAAATACTCACTACAAGATGGCTGCAGCATGTGAATGTCCCCAACGTTGCACTTGGCGTGTTAAAATATGAAGGAAGCCATAGCGCATGTCTAGCATCGTAACCGCAGAGCTGTACTGTCAAAAAAATCGGAAAAGTACTTTCGTTCAACTGGTAGTGGCTAGCATTCTTGACTGTCACCGCGGAGGTCCGGGGTTCGATTCCTGGCCATGCCAAGACATGTATTTCTGGTCTGAGGGCTGGAACAGGATACATTCTGCCCCGTGAAGCGAAACTGAGAAGAGGCGGCTTCGATTCCTACCTTAGCCATTCTGGAAATGGTTTTCGGTGGTTCCCATCGTCTACTTCAGGCAAATGCTGAGATCGTTCCAAACTAAGGGCTATGGTCACCTCCCTCCCAATCCTAGCCTTAATTACAAATGTACACACAGCACTATAGTCAACACAATAACACAGGTCTTCAGACAAATTCTACATACACACACTGAGAGTACACGGGCCACTATGTTCATGCCCCTAAAATATCTAAGTCGTGTTTTAATTGATAGCGGGGACAGACATACACACACACACAGACGCACGAAATGTTGGCCATTGTTGATATCTAAGTCTACTGTACTTTCATTTTTTGGAAAAATAGAAAGTAGATAATGTTTACTACAGCGACTTTTAGAGACTCCGAGGTTTTGGAATTTTGCCCTGAAGGGGATCATTAACGTGCCATTAAATCTACTGACAAGGGTCTTTCACATTTAAGCACCCTCAACCGCCATTATGAGGTGAAATGGGTGGCAAGTAGGGGTTGAAGGATTCCTAATGGAGCGTGTATCTCTTAAACGACATAGGCAAAAAGTTTGAAACTCAGGGGAAAATAATCAGCTTAAAAATAAGTAAGTAGGTGTTCGACCGTTTTTAGCCTACTTTTGATTTTTGCAAAAAATGAAAGTAGACTTATGAGATCAACACAGGGCGAAAAAAGTGTGTCTGTGTGTGTGTATGTGTGTGTGTGAGTCTGTGTGTGTGTGTGTATGTGTGTGTGTCTGTGTGAGTGTGTGTACTCTGAATGTCTGTCCCCCCCCCCTATCAATTCGAACACGGTGAATGCGAATTGAACGAAATTTGGTACAAAGGTAGCACTAGCAAAGGACACCTCAGTGTCATGTTTTATATCGCCGCCATCTTGACGGAAACGTAATGGCGGCCACACAAATGTTCAAAGCTTAAATCAAATTACGACTAACCTAATCAACCGATCTCTACCAAATTTTGCAACAACATACCTTTATGGGGGAGCACCCTTTGACCAAACTAATAGGTCGTCAGCGTAATATTTTGCGGATGACGGCCATCTTTGTGTGAAAATCGATTCCCCCTATTAATTCGAACACGGTGCAACCGAATGGAACGAAATTTGGTACAGAGGTAGTACTAACAAAAGGTACCTCAGTGTCATATTTTATATCGCCGCCATCTTGACGGAAACGTAATGGCGGCCACACAAATGATCACAGCTTAAATCAAATTACGATTAACCTAATCATCCGATCTCTACCAAATTTTTCAACAACAGACCCTTATAGAGTAAGCATCCTTTGACCAAATGAATAGGTCATTAGCCTAATAGTTTGCGGATGGCGGCCATCTTTGTGTCAGAATCGATTCCGCCTATTAATTCAAACACGGTGATACCGAATGGAACGAAATTTGGTACAGAGATAGCACTAGCAAAGGGCATCTCAGTGTCATGATTAATATCGCCGCCATATTGACAGAAACGTAATGGCGGCCACACAAATGTTTAAAGCTTAAATCAAATTACGACTAACATAACCATCCGATCTCTACCAAACTTTGCAACAACATACCTTTATGGAGGGAGCATTCTTTGACCAATCTAATAGGTCATTAGCCTGATAGTTTGCGGATGGCGGCCATCTTTATGTCAAAATTGATTCCCCCTATTAATTCGAACACGGTGGAACCGAATGAACGAAATTTGGTACAGAGGTAGCACTAGCAAAGGGCACCTGAGTGTCATGTTTTATATCACCGCTATCTTGACGGAAACGTAATCGCTGCCACCCAAATGTTAAAAGCTAAAATGTATTTACGACCAACCTAATAATCTAGTCTCTACCAAATTTTGCAACACCATATCTTTATGTGGGAAACATATTCTGACCAAACTGCAAGAACATCAGCCCAATAGTTTACAGAAGGTGGCCAAGTATGTGTGCAAATCGATTCCCCCTATCAATTCAAACACGGTGAAATCGAATTGAACGAAATTTGGTACAGAGGTAGCACTAGCAAAGGGCACCTCATATACATGTTTAATATCCCTATAGCACGTTGTATTTCAACAAGCTACTACAACCAACATTCAATCATTCTCCTTGAAAAGGACAAAGAGTTATAACAATACCCATGCATTTAGGAGAAAGTAGGCTATATGTTCTTTCCTGATCATCTTGTTTCATAAATCCAATTAAAGAGGCCCATGGGGACGAACTCCCTTTCACAAAAACAAGTAACCTACCTTGGTAATCCAATTGATTTTCAAATATTACCGAAGGAAATATTATGTTAGTTTCCATTTGAGTTTCCACTGACTGCTCCAGGATTCGATCCTGGAACCTTGAGCAGAGCAGGCTATAATGTTACCACTGTGCCACGCAGCCAGTCGGTCAACAAGTGTGTCGTCTCACAATTTCATGTTTCACGGGAATTATGAACTGCATCTGCCCCCGCGTTGAAATTAGCTTTGATGATTTGTGAAGGAGGTGGCCGTAGCCTAGCTTTAGGTACCATCTCAGGGCTGGAACGGGGTTCACTCTGCCTCGAGAGGCAAAACTGAGAAGAGGTAGGTTCGTTTCTTACCTCAGCCAACCTGTAAGTAGTTTTCCATGGTTTCCCCACTTCTATGCCAGGCAAATGCTGGGATGATACCTAACTTAAGGCTACGACCTCTTCCTAACCGTTGCAGGTTCGTATCCTGGCGCAGTCGGCTGGCATTTGAGGTTGCGCAAATGCGAGGGAGCCGTGTCAGTAGATTTACTGGCACGTTAAAGATCCCCTTCGGAGCAAAATTCCGGCACCCCGGCGTCTCTAAAAACCGCAGTAGTTAAAAGGGACGTAAAACCAATAACATTATTATTATTATTATTATTATTATTTTTCCTAACCAAATCCTATTTCAATTACAAATACACTCACTAGTACAGACATCACAGTGACACAGTTTATCAGACAAATTCTACACACACACCCAAGTACACGAGGTAACATGACGACAAAGCCGCAAAGCCCCTAAATGAATCATATATGATTTTCAAAATAATAATTGATGACCCATTTCTTCAACACATAATAACAATGGTATGCTATCGGTGAGATTAATTACTACATAAACATCATCATATAACGTTCTAATAACCATTATTACCATCATTGCTCCTATAGCAACTTCTACAGATATGTGCCTCTAGCGCTCTATCCTCTGAGCTACACCCAGAAGAAAATTTCACAAGAAATCGGATTATAGAGTCTGTCATAGACTTCTACTCCTATCAGTTCATACCACGCATACGACACAAATAAAATGAAAATCCACAGCCTGCTTCCAGTCTCCGACCGGGTCAGGAATGGAATGGATGAAGCCTCCATCTAGCGGCGAAGATATGAACTGTGCCGGCTTCCGAGGCCTGACGCACTCCTCTGGGGCAATGATTAAATGAATGACAGATAAAATGAAATGATAGTGTTGCTGGAATGAAATTTTTACAGGGAAAACCGGAGTACCAGGAGAAAAACCTGTCTGCCTCCGTTTTGTCCAGCACAGATCTCACATGGAGTGACCGGGATTTGAACCATGGACCCAGCGGTGAGAGGCCGGCGTGCTGCCGCCTATGCCACGGAGGCACACAAATAAAATATCCTTTACTATACTGGGCTTCAACTACTATATCATCAGCTACTCACAGTTCGTAGTGATTTGTGGGTCATTCACATTAGAATGTAATGTTCCTGTCCATTCGACTCACTCACGCGTAATCAATTATTCAACCAACTAGAACTGGCGACTTTAAGCTGGACTATTAAATGCTTCCATAACTCAGTCACAATAATACTGGTAAGTTAGCCTTGGTCGTTACGGCATGACTGCTGGCAGTCGCTCACATCCGGGAGGCGAGGAGGTTCGAATCCCCCCGCCGGCAACCTTGAAGATGGTCTTCTATGGTTTCACATCTTCCTTTGAGGCAACTGCTGGGGTTGGTCCCTAACTATAAGCCACAGCCGCTACCTTCCAACTCCTCGTCCTTACATTCAAAACTTTCCTCCCCAGACAACACTCCACACGTGACGGAACTTGTAGCTCACCCATTGGGTGTCCGCCTCGAAGCAGCTACAAAACTGGCGAGCCGAACATGTCCTCGGACACTCCTGGCACTAAAAGCCATACGCAAAAAAAAAGTTATGTATTACACAATATGTTCGAAGCCGACTTGCATCATTCCATATTACTTAGAATTGCTTTCAAAGCTCAACTACTGTTGCCCCCCCATTTCACGGCTCTATTGATTATGTCACAAAAAGACATATGTTTCACTGAACACGTTAATATATCTCTAGTGATTCAAACTACCTGTAATCATAGTATTGTAAATCGTCTATTGTAAGGAACATACTGTCTTATCAAAATTACTAAACTACTGGCGACTACTCAAGCTACTTTATAACAAAACTGGACAATCCTCTGCCTTTATGTAAATGTGGATGGTGTTAGAATCTCTTGATGTCCGTGGAGTCAATGTCAGCATTTTCATGTAATCCAGAGGGGTTGGTTTCGTTCGTCGCATTCGCCTGGAAAGGCAACGTTCTCAAGTCTTCATGATATCTCGTTCAGTTCCGTTTCCCCAGTCGACTCCATCTTGATCGTCATAAATTCCATATGTTCCATTTTGTCAGTCATGATTTTACGTCACTGTATCACACTAAAAATGTCCATATCAGCCTACTTATATATCAGAAAATATTTAATTGTTTCGTTCGCATAGTTCAATGCGTTGTCCACTAGTTGACAATGTTGCCGTGACAATGTTTTGAATTATTCCACTACATATGAATGTGTATTGTAGTACACACATTCAGCTCTCTGCTTGTGGTGATGCGTAAAGACTTCCTTATTCACTGCTCGCAGATAACAGTCTCCGTTATCTCGGCTACAACACTTTTGCTCCACGCAATCGTATTAATACTTGAATCCTTTCGTGGGGAAGGGTAGATTATAACACCATCTGTTCCCTTCAGGATTTCAACCAAGTCCAATCGTTGCAAAACAAGTTATCTAGATTTTCGTTGTAAGATCTAAGACCTGTAAGACCTTAAAGTACTGAAAAACTTCTGTGGTTTGGACCTCTGTTTATATTCCTATTTCCATACATACGTCATTCACTTTTATCACCTGTGATTGGTTCATACTTAAATTGATATATTTTCTCCAGTGTGATAGAAATCATTCATATGTATACCATGGCTTCTAAATGAGACGTAATTGACATTAATTGTACCAATTGTACCAATTTTCATAGCTTAGGTGTGCATCGTGTGTATTCCCCGTAGTGATGTGTGCGAGTGACGCTTTGACTCGCTACAATCGAGTCTAGCGGTTCCGAGTCTGAAAGAGTAATCCGCGCGAAGGACTCGAGTCTCCACGGTGACGTCACGATACGTACTTACGATATAGGACACAATGTGGTAAAATTCCCAACACTCGCTGAACTTGCAAACGACTTTTCTACGAGGCTGGCCCACAAGTGATTTACAAGAGAAATCCTTTGGAAAAATGCACGTCATGCTTCATATTATAACGACTGAGTAATGATAAAGAAAGAAATATAATAAAATCAAGTTAAAAAAAAACACTCCTCACCGGCAATCGAACCCCAGCCCACCGGGTGAAAGTTAGCAGCGTTAACCACTCAAGCAGCAATATCCATAAGTATATTAGCGTTATCAACAGTCATACATACTACTGCTTAGCAAATTATCACGTGGAAGGAAATATCTCTTCAATGTATTGCATTATTTCTTTCTTTCTTTCTTTCTATTTTTCTTTCTTTCTTCCATCGTTCCCCTTCTTGCCGGTTTCCAATTTTGAATATTGAATTATATCACTGTGCATTAATGGGAAATTAATACAATACTTAGCCTGGGCGTACCGACATTACTATATATCGTGTTGCTTCCATACATGACTCACAGATAACGCTGACAGCGCTCTCGGCCTCGATTCAGGACTCGAGTACCTCGAGTTTTACGGTCCCAGACTTGATTCTTCGCGAGTCCACTCGCAGCCCATCACGACGTATTAGTATTTTATAATTGGTGCCACGCTAGTTGACTGGGATTTTGCGTGTCTCCCTTCCATACGTCTCCTATGTGACGTAGCTCTCATCACGTCACTACATCCACGCGTTGTATATGGTTACTTATCTCAGTGGGGCTATTACCTTATCGCCTGTCTCCTCTTGAGACACATAATAGATTTCAAGTGCATGCTGTAATTTTATTCATGTTCGACGATGTGGAAATGTAAAAATTATGTGTCAGAAAACTGTATCATAATGTGGCTCATTATGGTACAAGTTTTCATTATGATACAGTTTCTCCAGCCAATCAGAGCTCATTCATTGACCAATTAGGTAAGAATACCTTCGCGCATGCGCTCAAAATCCAACATGTCTATATAAATGACCGACATGTAAAGTGCACCGTCCATATGTTCGCGTAAATAAACTGGCGAATATGAGACAAGAAATAGCACTGTACCTTAATAACCCCAACAACAATTTCTACACAGCGCATTGCTTTCAAACGACTTCGGTGACAGTTTGACTGAACGCTGGTCCGCATCGGAAGGCTGTAAACATATGGCATCAAAGAATATGTATAGCATTGCCAAGCACACAGAGCACATGCGTCGGTCGGTCAGAGAACTTGGGAAACAGAGATATCAAACCCAGCGCTTGCACTCCGATCAGAAAATTCAAGTGACTGAATCTCGACAGATATTTATGAATATTTATGTTAAAACATATAATAAAGTTATAATTATCGTCGAACATAAACAGTCGTATGCAACTCGCCTATAATGGTAATTAAGACACTCGTATGGAAATTATAAAACTCGCCTATGCTCGTTTTATAAACATACTCGTGTCTTAATTATTGCCATTATAGGCTCGTAGCATAATGTACTATTCTTCTTGTTTATTCTATTCTATTATGTTGTTCTAAATCGTATACACGTGCACCACACCAGTACTCATATACGTAATACACAAATCCATAGGCGCTCATACACCGCGAGTGGGAGTTTTCGCACACAGTTAAGAATTAAATAATAACGTCACTAAAATGTAACATAGAATTGTGAAAACTGATATACTTCTAGTCAATATATAGGGATTTCATTTGATATTTAAAAGGGAACAGTATATAAAGTATTGCGTGATTTATTGAAAAAACAATATTTGTGATATTTTTCAACGCTATGAATCACAAAATCACGATTTAACAAGAAATGCCAGTCAGAATGGAATGAAATGTTTTCACGTAAAGAAAACACATCAATACCGAGGATAAACCTCATTCATGAAATTATATTCAAAAATAATTGAGATAAACTTGGAAAATTAAGCACAAAAAAAACTGTTGAATTTTGAAAAAAAAAATGAACAAGTAGTTCCTTGAAGAACTAAATAGCCTATTTTCATAAATCCTACTAATATTAATTGCCTCTATCAACGTACAAATTGTCAGTCTGATTGCTGTAATAGATTCGTAGATATTGAGAACCGTCTAAATATTTTGGATGGTCACCATGTTGGATGTTTATATTATAGGACTTAGATTTATGTACTATTACATGAAGATTATTGTGTAGGTGTTTTATTCAAACTTCAATCGCATGATTAGGAGACAAGAAATAAAAGCGTGATTTTAAAATTTCGCTCAGCCGCCATCTTGTGGTTATGAAAATAAATAAATAAATAAATAAATAAATAAGTAAATAAATAAATAAATAAATAAATAAATAAATAAATAAATAAATAAATAAATAAATAAGTAAATTAGATGCCGGTCGATTTAAATTTATATAAGGATATACCATATCAAGTTTCACCGCGCTCGGATGGTTAAAACGCAAGACACATCCATTTGAATTTTTAAATTTCACATCGCCGCCATTTTGGATTTGTGGTCGCCAGGTTATTGAACGTCCCATAGGTGAACTTATGCTTATAGCATCTATACACTTACAAAATTTCAGTTTGATTGCTGTAGTAGATTAATAGATATTGAGAACCGTCTAAATATTTCAGATGGTCGCCATGTGGGATTTTAATGTATGTAGGCCATAGAGTTATGTGCTGTTAGATGATGATTATTGTGTACGTTCATTATGCAAATGTTGATTTCGATCGCTTGATTAGAACACAAGAAATAAAAACTTAATTTTCGAAATTCGCACAGCCACCATATTGAGGTTATATAAACAATTGAACTAAATTGGATACCAGTGCATTACAATGTGTATAAACATTTGCGGTACGAAGTTTCATTGCTTTTGGATGATTAAATCGCGAGAAAAGTCTATTTATAACTTTCAACTTTGCTTGGCCGCCATGTTCGTTTTGTAGTTAACCGGTTTTTGAAAGACTCATAGATGAACTTCCAGTAGTGCCCTTTATCTCCGTACAAAATTTCATGGTGATACCGGTAATAGTTTAAGAGATATAGAATGCCGGTGAAATATTTCGCACAGCCGCCATCTTGAGGTTATGTAAACAATTGAAGGAAGTTAGATGTAGGTACTTTACAATGTGTATAAACATATACTGTACCAAGTTTCATTGCGTTTGGTTGGTTGAATCGAGAGAAAAGTCTATTTAAATTCGCAATATCGCTTGGCCGCCATGTTGGTTTTGTAGCTACCAAATTTTCAAAGGTCACATAGGTGAACTTCTAGTAGTTTCCTTTATCACTGTGGGGAACTGGAGTATTCCCTGACGATAGTCTATGTATATTCCATGATGGTCGTGGTGGCCGTGTTGGTATAATGTCTTGTACCTTGGTGCTTTGACTTGCAATAAAGGAGCTAAGCTGGCGTACTGTTGAAGTGAATGTGTAGTGTTATTAGTCCACTAAAAGTAATCGCTATTTATATTCCCCCAAATATAACCAACTGTAACCCCCCCCCCCCCACACACACACACACATTTTGGTGCCGAAAGCACGGGAAGGAACATTTATGTCCCTTAAACAAACGGAAGAAAATTCAAGAGACGCTGTTCAGTACAGATAAGTTGCAATAAGCTATACGCTTACTCACTATATTTTGGAGGAGAATAGCGTAGGTACAATTTGTTACGCACGATATAAACACTGAACACTAGTTATATGCTACACTTACAATACAGCATCAATATAATAAAGCACGCACGTGTAAGTTACGATAGCGCCATCTGTTAACAAATACCGTACCTAATAGGAATACTAAACACGCATTAGACTACACGGATACTGAAGTCATTTAGGAATACTTGATCATGACGAGTTCAGAAGAAATAGCTCTGAAACTTAACAATATTATTAGGAGACGCACGCGAGAGAGGGCAAACGTCACACGATTCATAAATGCTATACACGCATTTAATGAAAGCACTGATATCATACAATACGAGCACCATCGCGGGCGCTTGGAGGAAAGTTTAACATTACTCATTGATTTAGATAACGAACTACACGAACTCCTCACTGACACGGAATACTGCGAGGATGTTAAATCTTGTGACGATTACATTGACAAAGCAAAGTTAGCCATCCTACATGCCACTGAGTACATTGAAAAGAAGATGTCTTCAGGCATGGCAGATCTCACCATAAATCCACCTCCATCTTCACATCAGGCTCTAAACACTACATTCAGTCACTCGGTAAAATTACCCACAGTAAAGTTGGAAATGTTTTCAGGAGACGTTGATAGTTGGCAACGCTTCTGGGAGCAGTTCAGATCTTCTGTTGACGATAACCCATCGTTGTCCACGATCAACAAACACGTATTCTTACGCGGTTATCTAGACGGAGAACCAAAGCTACTAGTCGATGGTATCGCCGTCACAGCGGCCACTTACGAAGACACAAAGAGAATGCTCCTCCAACGTTATGGAGATCGAAATAGAATTATTCAAGGACACTTGGATTACTTGGAAACAATACAACCAATTCAGTTTACCACACCCGAAACAGTGAACAGCACGTTTATTGAATGTAATAGGCGTATTCAAGCACTTCGATCATTAGGGGAGGATATCAATGCTTGCGGGAGTATTTTAGCACCCACAATTTTACGAGCTTTTCCGCCGGATATCTGCCAGAGATGGATCGTTCACGTTAGACGGCAAAATATTGCAGAAGGAGACATATTGAAGCTGATAGATTTTATAAACGAGGAGGTAGACGGCGCGATGATCACTCAAAAAATTAGGGGAGATTTCACTCAACCACATAATTTTACTGCTACGGCTGCAACGTTACACGTAATCACGAAGTCAAAACGGACTGCCAGTATAACCAATAATATACCTTCACAATTCTGCGTATTCTGCGAGAAAAGAGGGCACTGGGCTCAAGAATGCAAGCAGTTTACTGACGTGCAGGCAAGGTTTGAGAAACTGAAGCAGTCATCAAGATGTTTCCTTCGTCTCAACCGCGGCCATTCAGTTAGGAACTGCACAAAACGTGGGAAGGTCACATGCTCAATGTGCAAAGGATCACATCATCACTCGATATGTGCGAGTTCTGTTTATGACTCAACAATGACAACAGTCCACCAAATTGACACTCAATTGCAGGATTTCACGCACAGACAGACAGCTAGGGTGCGGGTTATCGGACCGACAGGACTGAGCAAGGTGACACGTTGCATCTTAGACGCAGGCAGTCAATCGAGCTTTATCCGCACATCGCTCGTCAATTCGCTCAATCTGGAAATCGTAGCTGAACGAAACGTTACCATCACTGCCTTTGAATCAAGTGAAGCTACTCCAGGGAAACGTCGATTGGCACGTTTCAAGATGCAGGGACTTTGTAACAAGTCAACCACAGTAATCCATGCACTCGAGAGCAACAATACGTACTCCGCGCATCCAACAACACCACAGGACATTTCTTCATTAGCGTGTACACGTAAGGTGCCGTTGGCAGATCCGAGAGATGATCCAGCGAACCTGCCGAAAGAAATACTACTAGGTGCTGACCACTACTGGAAGTTGATGAAGGATACTCCAACCATACGCATATCCCTTCACTTGTTCTACTCCCCTCGAACTTAGGATGGATACTCAGCGGAAGCCGATCAGGAATCACTATCAACAATGTCAACGTAAACAAAGTAGAGCTTACAGAAGAATATCCCATACACGATAACCAAGTCCGCCGGTTTTGGGATCTCGAAAGCATGGGTATAAGAGACACTGAATCAAAGGTGCAGTCCCTCAGTACTAAAAACTCCAAAATCCTCAAACAGTTTCACGACTCATTTCATATTGAACACGGCAGAAGAGTAGTTTTACTGCCAAAGAAAGATCATTCACCTCTGAATAACAATCGCGCAAATGCTGAAAGGCGCTTGCAGACTCTAACTCGTGCATTTGAGAAAAAATATGAGTATAAAGTTATGTACCACCAACAGATGGTAAACTATATCATCCAAGGACAGGTAGAAGTTGTCGACACAAATACTCGACGATTTTTATCCTTTTATCTGCCTCACCACATCGTCAAGAAGGAAAAACAAGGACTTGGAAAATGGCGAATTGTGTTTGACGCATCATCTCACGCTCCCGGATCCCCATCACTGAATGATATCCTAGAAACTGGACCTAATATCGTACCAGAAATGATGGCTATACTACTTAGATTCAGATTATTCAAACATGCCATCCTCGGTGATGTCAGGAAGGCATTCCTACAACTGTCTTTGGACCCGGTTGATAGAGAGTTAACCAGGTTCTTATGGTTCCGTGTGGTATCAACTGATGATGGCCAGTATCAAACTACGAACGACGTTCTCACATACTGGTTTACCAGATTACCATTCGGCCTTTCATGCAGCCCATTTCTGTTATCTGCAACCCTTAGAGAATTAGCTACAACACACGTACGCTCATTTCCTTCCGCAGCCGTGCTTGTGGATAAATGCACGCACATGGATGACTTCGTTACTTCACTCACGGAAGAATCAGAGCTCTTCACAATATACACAGAGCTTACAGCACTCATGGGAATCATCAAGCTTCCCATGTCGAAGTGGGTCACCAAATCGGTATCACTTCAAGAAACTTGGAAAACACAAGGTTTAACACCACATATAAATGCACAGGTCCTGGGAATTTATTGGAATACCAAGCGTGATTTACTTTCTACTTCGTCTAATGATATCCTGAAAACTCTTTCGGAGCAACATGATACTAAGCGAAACCTACTTCAAATAACCTCCAGAGTGTACGATCCACTCGGTCTCTACTCACCATTAACAATACTCGGGAAGTTACTTTTTCAGGAGACCTGGTGCCGAGGGATCGGTTGGAACGAAACACTCCCCCCTGATATCGGTGAAAAGTGGTCATTATGGTGCTCAAATCTAACATACCTGTCAAACATACGCATCTCACGCTGGGTAGGAGCCTTAAACCACCAACTTGAAGGCTCCACACTTCATGTCTTCTGCGACGCTTCTGAAAGGGCGTATGGTGCAGTCATATATCTACGCACACAGTCAGAAGTAAAAACAACAGTAGAACTGGTTTGCAGTAAAGCCAGACTAGCACCAATAAAAAGGGTCACACTTCCTCGTCTGGAATTGCTTGCATCTGTAGTAGGAGCAAGACTTTTGCATTACTTCTGCCAGGCCACGAGTAGCGACATTACAAAGGCAACATTATGGACGGATTCCACCATCACCCTTGGCTGGATACGCAGTGAACCTCATCGCTGGAAGACCTTCGTATGTAACCGCGTTACCGAAATCGTCGCATCAACTTCACCCTCCCAGTGGAGACACTGTCCAGGAACCGACAACCCAGCAGACAACCTGTCCCGAGGTCTTCAAGCCTCGGAACTGGCATCGACATACACATGTTGGCACGGCCCCAATTGGCTCAAGGACTCATCAGAATTATGGCCTCCTGACTTTGCACCCAAGCATTCTTCACTCCCAGAAGCGAGAAAAGCGATACATCAAGCGCTCGTAGTCACCACAGACGAACCCTTCATCACTTTTTCTAACTTCAGCTCTTACACTAAGCTACTCCGTACGATGAGCTGGATTCTTCGGTTTTGCAACAATCTTCGCAGATCAAATCTTCAACACGGCGAACTAACAGCTTCCGAAATGGATAATAGTCGCAATATGTTAATCTCCGTTGCCCAAAGGGATAGTTTTCCAGCGGAATACGAGGCTCTAATGAAAAACTTACCACTTCCAAAGAAATCCAAAATTATGAACTTTCAGCCCTTCAAACAAAATAATATCATCCGGTTAGGAGATCGGCTTTGGTTTATGGACGCATCCTTTAATGAACAACATCCTCTCATCCTCGATGGCAGTCACCACTTCACTCATCTACTGATTAGACACACTCATGTCAAGCTGCGCCAATTAGGATTAAGGATTGTTCTTTCGGAATTACGAGCACAGTTTTGGATTATTCGCGCACGACAAACAATAAGGAAAGTTCTCCGCACATGCTTACCTTGCAAACTTGCAAACAACCCCCACGGACAAGCACCTGAAGCTCCACTACCAGCGGACAGAGTTCGTCGCGCCACGGGCGGCTTGGTGGGGAGGATGGTGGGAGAGAATGGTCGGCACGGTAAAGCGCTGCTTAGCGAAGACCCAACGGACACCAAGTCACACGCCCCGTGCAGCTGGTCATCCTCCTGGAGGTTGACCAGGGTGGGGAGAATGTGGGGAACTGTAGTATTCCTTGACGACAGTCTATGTATATTCCATGATGGTCGTGGTGGCCGCGTTAGTGTAATGTCTTGTACCTTGGTGCTTTGACTTGCAATAAAGGAGCTAAGATGGCGTACTGTTGAAGTGAATGTGTAGTGTTATTAGTCCACTAAAAGTAATCGCTATTTATATTCCCCCAAATATAACCAACTGTAACCCCCCCACAATCACCGTACAGAATTCCAGGGTGATATCGGTAATAGTTTCCGAGATATTGAATGCTGGTGAAATATTTCGCACTGCCGTCATGTTCGAGTGGTGAGGCGTAACAAAATTTGAAGGGCTCGGTCGGGGTCACGCGGAATAGTACTATGAACTCACCGAGTTTCATTGTAATCGCTCCAGCCGTTTTGAAGTTATTAGGGGGGACACACAAAACTCCTCTCTCTCTCTCTCTCACACACACACACCCACACACACACAGACAGACACACGGACAAAAGGTGACCTCATAAGCCTATTTTTTTTTTCAAAAATGAAAATAGGCTAAAAGTAAAACATACTATTTACAGTATACAATTCATGGTGGTTCATCCTCGATATTCATGTGTTTTCCTTACATGAAAACAAAAAATATTCCATTCTGACTGGTATTTCTTATTAAATCGTGTTATTTTGTGATTTATAGCGTTGAAAAATCCTGGAATATTGTCCTTTGAATAAATCACGTAATACTTTATATGATGTTCCCTTTTATATATCAAATGAAATCCCTATATATTGACTATAAGATCAGTTTCCATAATTCTATCTTACATATCAGTGAAGTTATTATTTAATTCTTAACTGTGTGTGAAAACTCCCACTGAGCCCCCTTCAAACTAACCTTATAATGAGATTCAAACTGCGAATCGAATGTTAAACACAATTAAAATGCACTACAATTTGTAGTTAGGTAATATATTTGTGTAAGGGGCAGATGACCTCGTAGATAAGTCCCTTAAAACCTCAATAACTAACTAAATATACTTGCGTACAAATTTAAACGTCAACACAGTGATCAGAGAATGATGATATCCATTTAAAGGTCGAAACGCTTATTCCTAAAATTTGCCCCATTATAATAGTGATCATAAACTACATGAATTTTTAGCCTACTTTCGATTTTTGCAAAAAATGAAAGTAGACTTATGATATCTACACAGGGCCAAACATTGTGTGTGTGTGTGTGAGTCTGTGTGTGTGGGAGTGTGTGTACTCTGAATGTCTGCCCCCCCCCCTATCAATTCAAACACGGTGAAACCGAATTGAACGAAATATGGTACAGAGGTAGAACTAGCAAAGGGCACCTCAGTGTCATGTTTTATTTCGCCGCCATCTTTACCAAAACTGAATGGCGGCCACTCAAACGTTCAAAACGTAAAATCAAATAACGACTAACCTATTAATCCGATCTCTACCAAATTTGTTAACTACAAACTTTCATATAGGTCGCGTCTTGTGACCAAACTACAAGGTCATCCGCCGTACCATTTAAGGATGGCGGCCGTGCGAATTATGTAAACTTTATAATCCATATTATGGGACCCGCCAGTTCCGATTATCGAGCCGAGAATCGTTTAAACTGTTCTAAAGGAAGAGGCACGTTCGAAATTAAAAGTTTGTTTTGTAATACTTTAGTGCAGAAGTGATTTTAAAAAGCTGAGGCGTCTGAGTTACAAGGCAAGATGGCAGCGGATATCTTGTGCCTGACTTATATTTCACTAATTTGAGTATTGCATGCAATATAGCGTACTGATACAAAATATATAAACTTTGTATGAAATGCTTTATACGTAAATAATATACTCTATTGATGAAATCGTTTAGTCGAAATCATTATTCGCTAACATGTTCTATGTAAGTCATTTGATATCGGACTATCTTCGTTGGCACGTTTAGCTCCGTGGTAAAGCGTCGGCCCATCACTCTTGTGGCTATGGTTCAAACCCCATCAGAGTTGTGCTTTTTGGCTTGATTTTTTTATATTTATTGTTTTGTAACGACTCAGACGTTTCAAAATTAAGCGTTGTATTGTCTATATTACGATGGAAAATATATATTTAATTAAAACAAAATTTGCCTGCAGATTTCCACGAGACATCTAGTAGCAAAAAAGTGAATTAGCATGGCCAACTGGCGGCAAACTGCTCGCCGGCCTACAGATTAACTTACAGATTATATTGAAAAGTTTATTTGTTTGACCGCTAGAATGCACTCGCCCTGTTATGATAATCTTGTTCGATGCTTCTCCACTAGATGTCACGACTGGTCTACGTGGGACTCAATTGATTAGTAAACCATTGGCATTCTATGCGCATCGAATTTGAAGAATGACAAGATGATACTACGATAAATTTTAACTTTTTATTTTAAAGGGTTTGTAACAGGTTATTGTGCGTTATTTGAAAATGTTATTTGAAGTAAAGAACAAAACGATATCACATAGTGCCTGAATTCCAGCCGTTGGTGCTAGTTCAGGATATTAATTAATACTTTTATTGCAGCCAAATAGCAATCGAAAATATCCACATAGTTGGTATACACGCGTCTCTGTAGGGTCATGGAGAGATTTGTTAATTCAATAAGGGTTGTGAAAGCCATGCACAGCCAGACGTGTAAAGACATGCATCAACTCAAAGTTGGATGTTGCCCACGTCAGGTTGATTATGTAATAATAATAATAATAATAATAATAATAATAATAATAATAATAATAATAATGTTATTGGTTTTACGTCCCTTTTAACTACTGTTGCTTTTAGAGACGCCGGGGTGCCAGAATTTTGCCCCCAAAGGGGTCTTTAACGTGACAGTAAATCTACTGACACGGCTCCCTCGCATTTGTGCACCCTCAAATGCCAGCTGACTGCGCCAGGATACGAACCTGCAACCTTGGGCCCAGCAAGCGAGAACGTTACCGGTGAGCCACGCAGCCAGTCCGGCCGATTATGTCTCCAGATCCATAACATTCTGGAGATACATCTTAACTTTCTTTCTTCAATGTTGGTAGCAGTTGTTTTCGAGGTTGTGGTGTTTGGTAGAGGTAAGTAGTTTCTAAGGTCTTCAACCAAGAAATGATTCTATTATACTCGTTGATAAAAACAAAGAGTTATAACTATACTCATACATTTAGGAGAAAGTAGGCTGTATGTTCTTTACTGAACATCTTGTTTTCTAGGAGTTATTTATTACAATAACACTCCTAGAAAAAACATGTAGTTTATGATCACTATTATAATGGGGCAAATTTTAGGAATAAGCGTTTCGACCTTTAAATGGGTATCGTCATATTCTGTACCCTGCCCAGTCGTTGGACAAATTCGTGTTGGCCGACTAAAGAGTTACAAATAACAGGGCCTAATTAGTGTCTCTTAGTGCTTACTGATGGTTGTTCTGGATCGGTTAAACCTACATTAATCACATACGGTACATCTGGTACGTGATTTGCTCGTACAAATGTTCAATAAAATTGGGTAAGTTAATTGCAAGATTTGCAGGGGGTTATTGCTAGGTTTAAACCGTCTAAGAGCTAGGGGTGTTGCAACCACCTGAAACTTAATAAATTGCTTATTTGTGGCGTGATCTTTATTTCTTCAGGTTTGTATTCTTTGTCGGAACTAGGTTAGTCTTCTGCATGCTATTCGAGGATAGCTGTTAAGTTTGTAGTTCCTATTTCTAACGATAATAAACAAGAACCGCAGTAAACTTAATAAATTGAATATTGATGGGGCGTACTATTTCGTACAAATTTTTGTACATACCGGGCTTATCGCCTTTTGGAGTTTTGGAGTGTATATTGTGACTCCAGTCACAAAAGTCATGGGGTCGATTTCTGGCTCTGCCATGAAACGTAATTCTGTTCTGAGGGTCATATCGGGATACACTTAGCCTCGTGAGGAAAACTAAGAAGATATGGGTTCGATTCCCTCCTCCTCATTCTAGAACTATTTTTTAGCCTACTTTCGATTTTTGCAAAAAATGAAAGTAGACTTATGAGATCAACACAGGGCGAAAAAAGTGTGTCTGTCTGTGTGTGTGTATGTGTGTGTGTGAGTCTGTGTGTGTGTGTGTGAGTGTGTGTACTCTGAATGTCTGTCCCCCCCTATCAATTCGAACACGGTGAATGCGAATTGAACGAAATTTGGTACAAAGGTAGCACTAGCAAAGGACACCTCAGTGTCATGTTTTATATCGCCGCCATCTTTACTAAAACTGAATGGCGGCCACTCAAACGTTCAAAACGTAAAATCAAATAACGACTAACCAAATCATCCAATCTCTACCAAATTTGGTAACAACATACCTTCGTATAGGATGCGTCTTGTGACCAAACTACAAGGTCGTCCGCCATACCATTTCAGGATGGCGGCCGTGCGAATTATGCAAACTTTATAATCCATATCATGGGACCCACCAGTTCCGATTATCGAGCCGAGAATCGTTTTAACTGTTCTAAAGGAAGAGGCACGTACGAAATTAAAAGTTTATTTTGTAATACTATAGTGCAGACGTGATTTTAAAAAGCTCAGCTGATTCATTAATAAGACAAGATGGCAGCGGATATCTTGTGCCTGACTTATATTTCACTAATTTGAGTATTGAATGCAATATAGCGGCTATTCCCGAGGATATGCACCTCTCTATGCATAATTACATGTGATGATGGCCTCCTCCCTTGTAAAATTTCAATCCGGAGGTAAACTAGTCCCCCGTTCGGATCTCCGGGTGGGGACTACTCGAGAGGGGGTTAACATCACAGAAGTGACAAAGAGGAAATCTGACATTCTACGGATCGGAGCGTGGAATGTTAGAAGTCTGCTAGGAAGTGGAAGGTTAGAAAACTTAGAAAGGGAAATGGATAGGTTGAGGTTGGATTTGGTTGGGATTAGTGAAATGCGCTGGCAGGAAGAACAGGACTTTTGGTCAGGAGACTATAGGGTCATTAGCACTAAATCAAACAATGGCCAAGCAGGGGTTGGCCTCATATTGAGTAGGAAACTTGGACAGCGGGTGGAATATTATGAGCAATATAGTGAACGGATTATTGTAGCAAAAATCAATACTAAACCTACCTGCACCACAGTGGTACAAGTCTATATGCCTACCAGTCAAGCTGATGATGAGGATGTTGAAAAGGTCTACGAAGAAATAGACGAAATTCTGAGGTATATCAAGGGTGATGAGAATGTTATAGTAATGGGAGATTGGAATGCTGTGGTAGGAAAAGGGAGAGAAGGGAAGATAGTAGGAGGTTTCGGATTAGGTGAAAGGAATGATCGAGGAAGCAGGCTGGTAGAATTCTGCACCGAGCATGAGTTGGTCATAGCTAACACCTTATTCAATAACCACAATAGAAGAATATACACATGGATGAGACCAGGAGATACAGGGCGTTACCAAATCGACTTCATTATGGTCAAGCAGAGGTTTCGAAACCAGATTTTGGATTGTAAAACATATCCTGGTGCTGACATAAACTCTGACCACAATCTGGTTGTAATGAAATGCAGATTAAAGTTGAAGAAACTGAAGAAAAGTCAAAAGCCAAAAAGGTGGGCAATAGACAGACTGAAAGAGAAGGATGTAAACGAAAGATTCAAGAAGAGTATAAAGGAAGGACTAATGAAAAACCCTAAACAAACTTCAATTGCAGACGAATGGGCACTTTTGAAGAATGAAATAACAAAATCCGCAGAAGAAAACATTGGTAGGAAAGAAAGAATAGGTAGAAAACCGTGGATCACTCAGGATATACTAGAATTGATGGATGAAAGGCGGAAACACAAGAATGTAAGAGATGAAAAGGGGAAAGCAGAATACAGACGTCTGAGAAATGAGGTTAACAAGAAGTGCAAGGAAGCAAAAGAAGAATGGTTGAAAGAGAAATGTGCAGGTATAGAAAATTGTCTGAAATTAGGAAAAGTAGACACAGCTTATCGAAGGATTAAGAATACTTTTGGGGAAAAGAAGACTAAGTGCTGTAATATTAAGGACAAAAATGGAAAGCCTCTAACAGATAGGGAAGAAAAGGTTGAGAGATGGAAAGCTTACATAGAGAGTTTGTATAAGGGAAAGGAGATTGAGAATCATGTAATGGAAAGGGAGGAGGAACTTGATGAGGATGCGAAAGGAGATTTAATATTGAGATCAGAATTTGATAGAGCTTTGGAAGACTTAAGCAGGAACAAAGCACCAGGCATAGATGATATACCGATTGAGTTGCTACGCTGCATAGGAGATGAAGGTCTGATCAGGTTATTTCACTTGGTGTGTAGGATTTATGAGACAGGTGAGGTACCCCCTGATTTCAAGAAGAATGTAATCATCCCTATACCAAAGAAAGTGGGAGCTGACAGATGTGAAGATTACCGTACAATCAGCTTGATTACTCATGCTTCAAAGATCCTGTCTAGAATAATTTACAAGAGGATTGAAAGCCAGATAGAAACGGAGTTGGGTGAAGACCAATTTGGTTTCAGGAGAAATGTAGGAACAAGGGAAGCTGTACTAAGTCTTAGGCTGATTTTGGAAGGTAGAATAAGGAAAGATAAGAGAACGTTCATGGCTTTTGTAGACTTAGAAAAGGCTTTTGATAACGTTGATTGGACTAAATTGTTTGACATTTTGAAATCCATTGGAATAAAGTACAGGGATAGGAGGGTGATATACAATCTATACAGAAACCAGACAGCAGTCATTCGAGTTGAAGGACATGAGAGAGAAGCTGGTATTCAGAAAGGTGTAAGGCAAGGCTGCAACTTATCACCCATACTTTTCAATCTTTACATTGAACAAGCAATGAAGGAAATTAGAGAAAAATGTAAAGTGGGAGTGAAGATTCAAGGAGAAATAATTTCAACTCTGAGATTTGCTGATGACATCGTCATCTTGGCCGACAAGCCTGAGGATTTGAATGAGTTTTTGAATGGTATGGACTCAGTCTTACGGAAAGAATTCATGATGAAAATTAATAAATGTAAAACAAAAATACTGGAATGCAGCCGAAATAAATCAGAAACCTCTATGGAGATCAAATTGGCAGGTGAAAAGCTGAAGGAAGTAGGAGACTTCTGTTACTTAGGAAGCAGAATAACCAGTGATGGACGAAGCAAAGAGGATATAAAAAGTAGGTTGGCTCAGGCAAAGAAAGCATTTCTACAAAAAAGGAATCTGCTGACATCGAATATAGATTTAGGTATTAGGAAGTCATTTTTGAAAGCCTTTGTCTGGAGTGTGGCGCTCTATGGAAGTGAAACTTGGACTATTGGTGCAGCAGAAAAGAGGAGAATTGAAGCATTTGAAATGTGGTGTTACAGGAGAATGATGAAGATCAGATGGGTAGATAGGGTTACAAACGAAGAGGTATTAAGACGAGTGGGAGAGGAGAGATGTTTCTGGCGACTGCTAATGAAGAGAAGAGATAGGTTGGTAGGACACATACTAAGACATCCAGGAATAGCAAGCTTAGTTATGGAAGGAAGGGTCGAGGACAAGAACTGTAGGGGTAGACCAAGGTTAGAATATGTTAAACAGATTGCCTTGGATGTAGGGTGTGGTAGCTATGTAGAGATGAAACGTTTAGCTCAGGACAGGGAGGCATGGAGAGCTGCATCAAACCAGTCAAAAGGCTGAAGACTCAAACAACAACGTACTGATAAAAAATAAATAAACTTTGTATGAAATGCTTTATATATAAATAATATACTCCAGTGATGAAATCGTTTAGTATAAATCATTATTTGCTAACAAGTTCTATGTAAGTCATTTTAAATAGAACGATATTCGTTGACACAATTAGCTCAGTAGTAGAGCGATAGCCTGTCGCTCAGATTCCTATGGTTCAAACCCGATCAGAGCTAGTTTTTTTGCTTGAAATGTTATATGTTTATTGTTTTGTAATGACTCAGATGTTTTAAAATTAAGCGTTATATTGTGAAAATTATGGTGTAAAATATATATTTAATTAAAACATAATTCGCCAGCAGATTTACTCGAGACATCTAGCTGCCAAAAAGGTAACTTCAAGATTTTATTGAAAAGTTTCTTCTTCTGGCCGCTAGAATGCACTCGCTCTGTTAGGATTATATTGTTCGATATTTCACCACTAGATGTCCCGACTAGTCTACGTGGGGATCCATTGATTACTATACCATTATCATTCTATGCGCATCGAATTTGAAGAATGACAAGTTGATACTACGATACATTTTAACTTTTTATTTTAAAGGGTTTGTAACAGCCTATTTTGCGTTACTTGAAAATGTTATTAAGCGTTATATTGTCCACATTATGGTGTAAAATATATATTTAATTAAAACATAATTCGCCAGCAGATTTACTCGAGACATCTAGCTGCCAAAAAGGTAACTTCCAGATTTTATTGAAAAGTTTCTTATTCTGGCCGCTAGAATGCACTCGCTCTGTTAGGATTATATTATCGAAAATATCCACATAGTTTGTATACACACGTCTCTGTAGGGTCATGGAAAGATTTGTTAATTCAATTAGGGTTGTGAAAGCCATGCACAACCAGACGTGTAAAGACATGCCTCAACTCAAAGTTGGATGTTGCCCACGGCAGGTCGTAATAATAATAATAATAATGTTATTGGTTTTACATCCCTTTTAACTACTGCTGCTTTTAGAGACACCGGGGTGCCGGAATTTTGGCCCGAAGGGGATCTTTAACGTGCCAGTAAATGTACTGACACGGCTCCCTCGCATTTGTGCACCCTCAAATGCCAGCTGACTGCGCCAGGATACGAACCTGCAACCTAGGGCCCAGCAAGCGAGAACGTTACCGCTGAGCCACGCCGCCAGTCCGGTCGATTATGTCTCCAGATCCATAATATTCTTGATATACTTCTTATCTTTCTTTCTTTCTTTCTTTCTTTCTTTCTTTCTTCAATGATGGTAGCAGTTTTTATCTAGGTCGTGGCGTTTGGTAGAGGTAAATCGTTTCTAAGGTCTTCAACAAAGAATAGTTCTATTATACTCTTTGATAATAACAACGAGTTATAACTATACTCATACATTTAGGAGAAAGTAGGCTATATGTTCTTTACTGAACATCTTGTTTTCTGTGGTTTGACACATTTATTCCAAGCAAATGTCGGTATGGCTCTGAGATGAAGGCCACAGGCGCCTCCTTCCCACTCCTGGTCTCAAATACACACGCTACTACAGACTCCACGAGAAACCACATGAATCCTATTACGTCGTGTTTCATGGGATGCTATAAGTCACCATACTGTGCTTATACAGCTGATGAATATGTGGCTCAAGGAAGTAAAGCCTCTTACATTCGCTTGGCGAAACTTACAGTAAGTTTCGTGATTATCTCTCAATTAGGTCAAGGGCAATCGATTTTAAGGTGGCGGTTACACTTAATATTCAATCTGATAACCTTTTACTCCAGGGCACCATGGTTTGAATGTACAGAGACCAGAAAATCTGGTGATCACATGTTTGAATCCCGGTGCTGCTGACTATGGATATCCTGAGTGTGGTTTTCACCCGTATTTTACCACACACCCTCCAGATAAATACCAGGATAGTACCTTACTTCTAGTCATAGGGCACCTACACCATCTCTGTGAAATTCACAGCAACGTGATTATTAAGTGTTATTTTCACGTTAGAATATGAAAATTAATTTACGTGATTCCAACCTCAAAAGTCAAAATTTTCACTGTACCTATACATCGTGCCTACAACATTGGCATTTCCTACGTCGAACTGTTTCCAAGAAATATTTTTCCATATTGATCAAAATTGTAACAGATCTGGTTTATTAGTTTTTATTATATTTTTTAAATAATTAAGATAGTTAACATTTTTAGAAATAATTTTGAGCCTAACCGTTTTATAAATTTAATTATCACACAGACTTGCAACTTCATTTTCTATTAACTTAATTACATTTGCTGATGAACGTCATAACGTGACCAAAACTGATACATTGAATGACAAGAATAATACGTGTCTTGTGTGGGGTCCGGGCGGGGACACCAAGAGCCCGCTGATGAGCCAGCTTGGTGTCCTAGACGAAACCCCTCACAAGACACGGCAAAAACCTAGACAAATTGTTGAGTTTAATTCACTGGCCGTGAACGTCAATATACCATCTCTTAGGAAGCTTTCAAGTGGAGGTTATAGCTACTTGAGCTTTTAGCTCTCGCAGTAAAGTGGCGCAGTTGCGCCTTATAAAAGGGAGGTAGTGCGCTGTTCGCTACTCCTGTGGAGGTCCAGGCGGGGACACCAAGAGCCCGCTGATGAGCCAGCTTGGTGATCTAGACGAAACCCCACCCAAGACATGGCACAAACCTAGAAAAATTGCTGAGTTATACGAGAATAATAGATTTATTGACTAAGGGTATTTTTTCGGTATTTATTAAACGTTGTCAATAAGGATCACTTTACAGACATAGTTAATTTTATGTCTCTTCGTAGTAAAAATCTTATATATTAAAATAGTTTTCAAATATTTCACCCTTTACTAAAACTGAAATATCTCGGGAAGTATTTGCGCTACGACGACGTTTGTTGTCTTAAAATGTAATGCCCGTCAAGCACCGTCGATTGATATCCACCTTACTTGATTATATCATTCGAGTATTAAAATAATTGTGAATATTACTTCCTTCAAGGTCTCACGAAAATAGATTCGAATGACTTGACGGACATATTGTCGCTAGGCGACAACGACTAACACTGTATCACGATATTCAACGCCTCTCCAATAGTAAATCTAACTTGATATTAACAGAGTGTTCCCTAATTACGTCATCATATCGTTAACTTCTACCTGCTCCACTCGGGCGCTAATTTCTCATGTATCCATACATGATATTGTTAACTTCTACCTGTTCCACTCGGGCGCTAATGCGCATGTACCCATACAATAAGTAGAAGGGGATTCTGTGCACATAATTTAATTAAAACTTCTCAAAGAATGGAGTACCTTGAGACTGAAATGCTCATGCACAATCAGCAGTCATTTTGCTAATGTCACTGTCATGTCAACATCTCTTTGAATGACAATAAATACTGTATACGAAAGACAACTAATTTCACGAAGATGCCGCTACAGTCGAATGTTGGAACCGCCATTTTGTATTGTGTATCCGATCCTTCTGTTATATAGTCTTTGGTCTCACCAGCTACAAACTGTCTTCTTTTCGCTTCATCATTCGTCCTTATAGTTTGTGTGCTCAATCAATACAATGAATCATATTATGATGAATGAGAGGCGACACTCAATTACAAATGTTATAAAGATTAAAGGTGATGGTAATTGTCTGTTCAGGTCATTGATATATTGTGAGTACAACAATCAGAGTTTATTTACACAGGTTTGAAAGCGAATTGTAAAACATGTTACAGACAAGTGGAATAATTACTCGTATTCCTCCTTTATTGTTGGCAACAGCTTCCAGGATCAACGAACATACAAAGCAGTTGTCTATTCTACTTTTAAAGAAACAGCTAAGGAGCGAGGTTTGCTGATTGACGATTCTGAATGGCAGCGTTGTTTGGCAGAAGCGTCACAATTTCAGATGCCTTCTCAGTTACGGAAACTGTTTTCTTACATATGTATCTTTCAGACCCCTTAAAATGTAAGATAGTTGTGGGACATTTTCAAGAATCCATTATCAGAAGATTATCTGCAGTTTCACGAACCTAACATTGCATATCAGTTCACTCTTATACTTATTTCTAATACATTAAAGCTCCATGGTCTTCCCATTACTTCTCTCGAATCGCCAGCTCTTATTGATAATTTCCCTCAGACAAATTTACCAATGAATTATCCAAAACTTAATGAGGATCAATTAAGTCGGATGATAAACCAAGCAAATGGAAACCAAACGGCTATAATTACAGAAATTTTGGGGTTAGTACAAAACAGCAATGAAAGGATGAGTAATGAATATTTCATTGACGGTCCAGGGGGCACCGGGAAAACATTTCTTCACCAATGCTTGATTCACAGTTGCACAAATTTGGGGTTAAATGTAGTTTCTGTTGCATGGACTGGTGTTGCAGCAATGTTACTACCTCAGGGGCGCACTGTGCACAGCCAGTTCAAGTTACCTCTACATTTACATGAAAGTTCTGTATCAGGAATAAAAGTTAACAACAAGGAAGCTTTTTATATTCGTTCTGCAAAACTTATCATCTGGGATGTAGCCCCTATGGCTAATAAGCACGCGATGATGTGTGTAAATCGGTTGCTCAAGGACATCATGAATAACGATGTGCCTTTCGGAGGAAAAATTATCATCTTAGGTGGAGATTTTAAGCAGGTATTGCCTATTGTGCCTCACGCATCTAAAGCAGCATCAGTCCAAATGTCAGCAAGATTCTCTCCTTTGTGGCCATTATTCAAAATTTTTAAACTCAACAAAAATATGCGAGCGGATACAGATCAACGTGACTTTGCAAACTTCTTGATACAAATCGGTAACGGTGAATATCCTCACGTCGATGGAGAAAATTCAGAATTAGTCCCACGCTGAAAAAATTTCACGCTTTTCAAGAATAGCGATTTTAGCACCTAAAATGAACATTGTAAAGAAATCAATGACAAAGTTTTAGACCTAATCCCAGGATCATCGAGAACTTACATCAGTGTGAATAATTTGATTACTGAAGAAGAGAGTAAACTTCTACAATTCCCAATAGAATTTTTAGACAGCATAGGCATAAGTCGATTGCCACCTCATATCCTTCGACTAAAAGAAGGCTCAATTGTGATTTTATTGAAAAATATTAATGTTACCCAAGGTCTGTTGAACGGTACTAGACTGTTGGTTTGGAAGATACATGACAATTGCTTACACCTGGAAATTATTACTGGCGTAAATGTTGTAAACAATGTCCTACTCCCTCGCCTTGACCTTACGCCATCAGATACTTCTATGCCATTTTCCTTCAAAAGGAGGCAGTTTCCAGTACGTTTGGCTTTTTGTATAACTATCAATAAAGCTCAAGGTCAAACACTAGATCAAGTAGACATTTATTTACCCCAACCGGTGTTTAGCCACGGACAACTTTACTGTATGCCGCACTATCGCGAGCAAAATCCTTTCATGACGTCAAAGTTCAAATAGAACCAAAAGGCAAGCCAACAGCAAATGTCGAATGGAAGGAAGTACTATTAGAACTTTGAAACTAATGTTGCGGAGGAGCACAGAACTCAGCAAACGGGGCACAGATTAAATAACAATTATACAAGGACGTCCGCATCCTTAATACGATAACTGTCTTGTGGTAATGGTAAAAAAATACTATTGTCCTACATCGGTGATTACTATCCTACATCCTGTTATTTCATTCCCTCAGTTCTATAACAAAGATATACTCAATCAAATTTACAGCTTAATAAATATTAATTCCTTCTGTGGGAGTTATATTTTCATTTCTCATCAATCGCCTTTACTTACTATTCTATCTGTAGGGGTGGAGGCGATAGCTGTCTTTGCAGATATGTGCAAATTATTAGATTCGATGTCAGTTTTTCAAAATTGCATTTTTACTTTTCACGGTTTAATGCACTAAGTATGTTTACAAGGCGATGAAATTACTTCAAATGTTTAACCAAGACTCCTAATTTTTTTTTCATTTAAGAAACTCAAATTAAAATGATTTTTTAGAATTTCCACTAACATAGGATCCTTGCAAATGCAAAATGCCACACGTTTCGTTTTTATTACTTCACTCTACTTTACGTGTGAATTTAGAGCGCAGGGATTTGGGGTCTTTTAACTGATGACCGCTATTGAACTATTCAAAGATTCATGAACTATGCATTGAAATCACCTGACTTGAATTCTAAAGTCAATGAAAAATTGAAAATGGACCCAGCTCAGATATCCCTCGGAATCCAATTATCTCAAAGTTTTCAGACGCAATTCCTTATGGGAAAAGGTGTAATTCCACGGGAGAGGAAACACTACTAAGTAGGACAACAAAAGAAGTTGGTCAATAAAATGATTTTGAATAAAAGTAATTATGACTAATTAAAATTATTTATTTAATTCTATTAATTTGCACACCTCTATATGTTAACCAAGAGTTACATCTCTAAATTCAAATATAAGAGACCCATCTTTTATTTTAAATTTACCATTGTTCATAAGTAGACAAACCACCAAATTGTACCGCTGTAGCCTTAAATTGTGTGGATATCTCTATCTACTTAGTATAAAACAAAGTTCCCAATTCTTGGATGTAACGGGTAATCTCGAGAGCAACTTGATGGATTTTGATGCGGTTTTCACCATTCTGTAAAGGAATACTCGATGAAGGATTAGGTAGAAAAACATTTATTTATGACCAAAAGTAGCCGAGCATTTGCGATTTCAGTGAATTGAATTGAAGAAAAACCTAACGTCCATGTGTCTTTTAAGCTTACACTGGGTAAACCGTTAAAAATATCGATATTCTCTGAGAATTGTTCAGCATGAAAAGTTCTGCAAGAAAGTCCGCGACAGCTCCCATTTTTCATTTCTTCCATCAATCTCCATTCAGTGGAAATTTAAATTACTAGCTTCAGAGTGAGTTTACGAGCTTGCGAGCGACCTATCACCCTAGCTTCAGCCAGCATCAAACTGCCGAGTCGTGTCGAGTTAATTCTTCAGAGAAGAGTATAGCTTATGTGTTTGGAGTTAGCTGTTCACCTCGGCTTTTCAGAATTTCGTCTGGAACCTGACGTCCGTGCGCCTTTTAAGCTTACGCAGGGTAAATAGTGGGACACACTCACTGAGGACAGGCAGACACCCACAGATTTGATCTCATAAGTCTACTTCATCATTTACCCAAAAGCGACGGTACCGTAAATGTCTGTTCAGGTCACTAGCAAGAAGACATGCAAATGTCATATGGAGAGAAGTGCTGTAGGTTTGTTGAAGTGAATGCTGCGGAGCAGCACGGGTCTTCTAGTTATATTATTATTCTCGTATCAGAAACATGTTCCACAATACAAAACATTTCTCTAAATACAATTAGACCAGAACTTGGCGACTTGTAGTGCATTCTCTAAGGCTAGGTGTAGATCCTCCGTTGTGCAAGTGGTTGGACACATACGACATTGCATCATGTGGTCGACAGTCTGATCTTCTCCGCAATCACACTTGATGTTTCCGTCTTTAGCGTAGTTCCATCTTACCATATTAGCTCTTGATTTGCCGACTCCTGATCTCAACCTATTTAGGGATGTTTGTTTCACAAAACTAAAGCTCCTAAACTAGAGGGAGTCAGAAGGTGTGGTTTGAACCAAAATCTACCAAATCGTCTCAATAGTACAGGAAAAAATCTTGCATTTCTTGAAAAGTCAACGGAAATATATTTATTTGTTTATAAAGTGTTTAAAATCACTGCCCCTGCTCCTGGCAGAACTGTGTCGCGTATAGCCCGCATAGCACTAGAGATGGGCGGGTAGTCTGTACACATGGGGCACACAACCCATTATGCGAGAGTTCTCGCACGTGTCCGCTAGTAACATATAAATATTGAAATGAATATAAGAAAGATAAAATGAATTATAATTGGCGGATTGAGGTATAAACCATGGTAAGTATAGATTGTGCGCTACTTCTTGTCCGGTGAGAATGCTGGCAAGTCTAGTCTAGTCCTTCACAGTCTCAGGGAGGGACAGGAAGGTTTATGTCAGTAGGATGGCAAGCAGCTATAGGCGTTTACAAGTAGGGGGAGGAGTACCATTAGGAATGTTCCAACCAGGTCCAACATATTGCCAGACCCATTTGGTGCTCCTCACGCCAACGGAGAAAGCAACTTGCTCTTAGCCTTCCGTTTGAAATGCACCCCGCCAAGAACTACAGTTTAAGCCTCAGTTTTTGGCCGGTTAGTTCCGGTTGCACAGTCGTACAAAGGACAGTTGCTTTCCGCGCAACTGGTCACTCACGTATCAACTCCACATGTCTGAAGCTCGTTGGGTGTCCTCTGTACGACTGTGCAACCGGAACTGACCGGCCAAAAAAGGCGGCGTAAACTGTAGCACTTGATCTATAACAAATCACTCATTTTGGCTTTGTCGCCCTTATTCTTGCATACCTTAGTGGTTAATGTAGTCTACATGCAGCAAACCGGTAGTTACCATAGATACAAACATTCACCGTGAGTAGTGTGTTTGTGAGAGTTCTACACCCTCCACCTCCACACCCTCCACACAAGATGGAGGCGGCGCGATATCTCTCGAACGCATGGTCGGATTTTGACAAATGAGGTGTCATTGAACTCGGGCTGAAACCCCCATTCCAATGGGCAACATATTTCCACCCCAAAATAAAACCTACCCCTACTAGGGGGTGAAAATGTATTTTTTTAGAGAATCTCTCTTTCCAAGTGCAACATGTGAGAGTTTGAATGCCAATATGGAATTAAACGTTGTTCCGCAAACCAATAATCAAAGAGGGGCATGTTAGGCCTTGAGGCGAGAGCCCCTGTTATTGTTGACGAGCCCCTGCTGTCGGGCCCCTGTTGATGGGTCATTGTTGACGAGTCATTGTTGGCGGGTCATTGTTGACGAGTCCCTGTGGACGAGTCCTTGTTGACAGGTCATTGTTGACAGGTTCTTGTTGACAAGTCATTGTTGACGGGTCCTTATTGACGGGTCCCTGTGGACGGGTCCTTGTTGACAGGTCCTTGTGGACGAGTCCTTGTTGATGAGTCCCTTTGGACTGATCCCTTTGGACCGATCCCTTTGGACTGGTTCCCACGGACTAGCCCATGCATTTATTTAAATTATGTCAAAGGGCCTAACTATATTTTGCGTGTAAAGCAGTGTGTTGAACTGACGTTGTTCACCAACCCCCACTACTATAATGTGAAAACGATATGAAAGGAAAGTGACGAAATACATGTGAACATACAAGGGATCTAACTTGGTGAATGAATGTGTTCTAACGAGTCATTTGCAGTTGAAAAAGAATAATACATGTTCTTATGATGTTAAAAACTGTGGAGATGGTACGTGCAGTAAGACGTCTTGTGATTTCCTGTGTCATATTACAGACATGGCAGAGAGCGCGCAGATCTGTTGCTATGACTAACGCTGCAGTAATTTGAAACCGCAAGTGTTCATGAAGACAAAGGGGTGTTGATCATGCAAAGTTAGCAGTTATTGGATATTACACAGGTGTTCCTTCCGGTGTCATGTTGCTGACATGGCAGAGAGCACACACTGCTGTTGCTATGACTGACGCTGCAGTAATTTGACACCCCAGGTGTTGATCAAGACAATGGGTGATGATCATGCAAAGTCAGCAGTCATTGGATACCACACAGGTGTTCCTAGTGTACTTTGGACTCTCAGCTGTATTGGGAAAGGAATTGCAATGATCTGCAAAAAACTGCTGACACGAGCGATGAGAGTTTATATAAGAGAGGTGTCATATATTTCCCTACTGTCAGTCTTTATTACTAGCTTTTAGTGAACAGTGCTCTATTACTGCTCAAGAGTTGTAAAAAAGCCTTTTTGGTAGAAAATCATTAAATTATTTTGCAAGGTAAGTACTTATTATTAATGGATTGTAGTCTTTATATTACTAATTGATGTTGAAGTTATTGATTGGAATGTATTTATTGATTGATTGATTTGTTTACAGATAATTGGGTACCTGTAGGTTACCAGCTTCCTACAATCTGTTCATTCAGTGGTAGCAGTTGATAAATTATAAAAAGGTAAGTGCCCATCTAATAACTTTTAAACAGTTAGAGTGATATTTTCCAATGTTCACCACTATATGTCAGTGAAAATGGTATATTTGGCAGTCAAAAGTTGGAACTACTTGACCATGGTGTGTAAAGCTAATTTTGTAGATTAGATTTTGATTACCACTCTATTAAGTCTGAATGTTCATTGCTAGGTGTCAGTGACAGAGGGAATATTTAAAGACTTAACCTCAGTTCACCTAACATAACCTAACTTTGCCTAACTTAACCTCGTCACGTGACATGTTTTACAAGTTTAAACTTGTTTTAAGACTGGCTATGACGTCACACTTAGCTCACTTAACTGGCGATCGCTGGTTTCTATCAAGTGACATGTTCTACAAGTTTAGACTTGTTTTAAGACTGGCTATGACGTCACACTTAGCTCACTTAACTGGTGATCGCTGGTTTCTATCACGTGACATGTTCTACAAGTTTAGACTTGCTTTAAGACTGGCTATGACGTGATACTTAGCTCACTTAACTGGCGATCGCTGGTTTCTATCAAGTGACATGTTCTACAAGTTTAGACTTGTTTTAAGACTGGCTATGACGTCACACTTAGCTCACTTAACTGGTGATCGCTGGTTTCTATCACGTGACATGTTCTACAAGTTTAGACTTGCTTTAAGACTGACTATGACGTCACACATAGCTCACTTAACTGGCGACCGCTGGTTTCTACCACTCTATCAAGTTCCAATGTTCACCGCTAGATGTCAGTGACAGTGGTATATAGTAACCCCCAGTTAGAACTACATGAAGTTAGACTTGCTAGTAGTTCACAGATCGATTTAAATACCCTGCTATAACCATTGACTGGAATATAATTAAACTATTTATATTGTACTTTGTTTTATCATTTATTAACATTTATGATTTCTTTCTTTTATAGGTAATTTCGAAAGTAATCATCATGTTCAAGTGTGGTGACTGTAAGAAACAGTTCTCAAGACCTGACAACCTTCAACGACACGCAAATGCTAAACATGACATTAAAATGTTTGTGTGCAGTCATTGTGCTACCACATTTAACAGACAAGATGGTCTTGGACGGCATGTAAATTTAATGCATGTTGGCCAAATGTAATATCCAATGAAGAACTATGGAATCGTACAAACGAGAAGCCCGTGGATTTACAATTGAAGGCAAGAAAGTGGAAGTGCGTTGGACATACACTGCGCAAAAACCAGATGGCAATAGAGAGGCAAGCCCTGAGTTGGAATCCTCAGGGACATCGCAGAAGAGGAAGACCGAGGGAAACTTGGAGGAGGACAGTGGAGAGGGAAGCTGCAGAAGCGGGGAGAACGTGGGGAGAAGTGAAGGCAATGGCACGCAACCGAGTCCGATGGCGATGCTTCGTTGAAGCCCTATGTTCCAGCGATGCGAACAACAGGACTTAAGTCAAGTAAGTCAAGTTCAGCACCTTTTTCATGTTCAGTTTGTGAACTTGGTTTTTCTGCTGTAAAGCGATATCAATCCCACATGGTTGAAGTGCATGGGGAACAACAGGAATTAAAAACTGTACAACCATCAACTTGCACGGAACCTTTAAATGAATGTGATGCTCAAAAGCGTAAACGTTCTCAAGATTGTGAAATTAGTTTTGCAACCAAAAGAAAGAAGAATGGTGAACCTTCGATAACACATTGTGATGTATGTAATAATGATATACCTTCTTCTATCATTCATGGACATTTACGCAGTATTCAACATAAAAATAACGCTTGCCATGAAAGAAATTCTGGAAATATTCAACAAATTGGTAGTGCATTTAAAAGTCGAATTGCAAGTTATAGACTTTATAGTAAAGAAAAAACTCAAAGTATTGAATCATTTTAAAAAATGTTCAACCTACTGTGTTTGGCTTGGTAGGTAATGTTTTATTAGAGCATAAAACAATTAAAATGAATTTTGAACTTTTTGGACTCTATGTAAAAACTGGGAGCGAAGGTAAAATTACGGATATAAAATCTTTTAATACAAAAAACATAATTGTTAGTGAATCAACTAATATTAGTGATATACAGTATACCCAAATATTTCAAGTGCTATCATTGTGAAGAGTGAAGAGTTCCAGGAAAGGGAGTCAGGCTGGGCGTTGGTTGAAGTACTTTATTTAGAATCCAACCTGAATAAATACAACCCCCTTCGAGCATCATCATACATTGATTTGCCAGGATGGATTAATCGAAAGAAAGCTATTGTGAACGTTATGAATAGTGACCGTGCATGTTTTGCGTGGGCTGTAACCTCAGCTCTCCATCCAGCAGTGATGCGTGAGAATAGAACGTCATCTTATCCTCACTATTCTTCAGTGTTAGATTTAAAAGAAATAGAATTTCCTATGGCGATAAAAGACATTCAACGTTTTGAAGAGCTGAACAATGGAATTGAAAATAAGAGAATAGTAGGTCCTCTATATTATACTCAGGAAAAAAAGGATGATCATGTAAATTTACTATACACAACCGAAGGTGAAAATGCTCACTATTGTTGGATAAAACATTTCAGTAGACTTGTTGGTAGTCAGGTTTCAAAACACAATGGTAAAATGTGGTTGTGTGATGGCTGTTTGCTACATTTCCAGGAAGAGGATCAACTAATTCAACATCAAAAATGGGGGTGTAATCATATGTGTACGGTATTACCGACTCCTAAAAATAACATTCTAAAATTTAAGGATTATGAGAAATAGCTTCGAGTACCATTTGTTATATATGGTGACTTCGAGGCTTTGCTGAAACCATTTAATACATGTTCAACGAATCCAGCCCAACCTTTCACCAACACTACTCACATTCATGAACCGTTTAGCTTTGCATATTATATTAAATGTAGTTATAATGACTCTTTAAATAAGTTTGAGCTCTATAGAGGACCTGATGCACCTAAAGGTTTTATGGAAAGGCTTGAGAAAGATGCCATCCGTAAATCCTCTATTTTAAATACGATCATTCCAATGGAGCCACTAACTTCATCAGAGCAAATGAATTTTGAAACTGAAACTAATTGTTTTATATGTGGTGAATGTTTATATACAGACAGGGTTCGCGATCATGACCATTTAACAGGAAAATATCATGGTGCTGCTCACCAAGAATGTAATTTAAATTATAGAGTAACTAAATTCATTCCGGTCATTCTACACAACGGTAGCAAATACGATAACCACTTTATCGTTAAAGAATTATATTATTATAATATTATAATATATCTTGATCCTGTTTCCAAAATAAGCCACTAGTTCCATGGGCGGGGGCAAATTCCCAAAACTGTCAAAGTACCATACAGTGGATACCTCTTTGACATAAGCTACATAATGTGTTCCAGGTCCTCGGTGATCATCGAAATTGACAACAGCACATTCATGTTTCCAGGGTTGTGAGGGTAATTGGTTTCGCATAAACACACCTCGAAAATGAGAAAGCTTCAGTTGTTTAGCATAGATTTCCACTTGTTGATGCGTCAGGGCATGTCTTGCTATGGTTGAGGTTAAAGATGTTTTTATTTTATTTCGAAAAGGTGAAATTCCAAATCCTTGTTGATAAAAGGATTGGCTTCAAATTGTCATTTCTAGCCCCCATAGCAATGGCTTCCATTGTTTCATTGTGTCGCTGACTTTCTTTGAGTTGTTGCTTGCCCTGCTGCGCGGCTTTAATAGTTTTTGCCACTGCACTGACGCCACCTAAAAGTGAGCCTAGAGCAGCCAGACCAGCAAATAATGCAGGTAAAAATCCCGCTCGTTTGGGGACGGGAAACACTCGCCCTTGTTTTGAACCCTGTCGCTGACGTTTTGGAATAACATGTCTCTGTGCTGCTCGAAGAGCTTTCCTTATGGTCAACACATTATTTTTTCTTTCTTTCTTTCTTTCTTTCTTTCTTTCTTTCGCAAGGGCTTGTCCACGAATGTCTTAAGCCCAGGCTTTGCCAAGGATAGGGTCATATTTTTAGTCTTTCTCACCACATATCTTTGTTTCACCATGATGATGACGATCAACAACCTTTCACAAGAAAGATTAAGTCACAACAAACGTCAGATTGTTATTTCATGGCTGTATATTCCAATTCTACATAAAGTGGGAAATCGTTTATGGTTTTTCCAGCTTGCTTTTCATCCCATGTCAACATGAAAGGATAATTCGTCTCCTGCATTGACCATTTCATGGTTATGGAGCAACAACCTATGACCATTTATCTCTATTTGTAAATGGTTCTCATCAGGTATGACATATTTGATGTGAATGGTTCCATTATAGTGTAATCGATAGTGGCTTAAACCCGAAGCAAGCACATAGGTGATCATGGACTAGCGGTATATGGTTTCTCTCATTCACAGGTTTTACATTTGTCAGATACACTAAAAATACAGATGGGATAAATTTATAAAGCCTTTTCATTTCATAGGTCACGTATCGCTTGGTACAGACATCATCATCTTCTTGTGGGTCTTCCACGTGAATAATGCGGTGATGATTAGCGCTATAGCCATCCACCGTAAGCTGAGGCACTTTATCATAAAACTCATACACCTTGTTATCCACATACCTTTTTGTAGTAACGTCTGTAGACACTTGAGGATGTTTTACATGGGTTAACCGCTTTCCTTTAAAGTCATAATCTCCTTGTTTTGTGCGTGACACTACTGACCTATCCACATAGTGTTTATTAGCAGGATCTGTTTCTTGTTTAGGATCATGTATGGGAACAGACCTAGCTTTGACCATCAACGCACGTCCAAAGACATCCATCGTCAACCTGTAGTACGAGTCTACTGTTTCTATAACAAGGCTCAGTGCGATGCATATAGACAGCCTGCTAGCCTCTCTAAGCATTAGTTGAAATGAAGATAATTAAGCAGCAAGAGTCATTCCCCGTGGGGGACATGGTTTCCCATCTCTGCCCCACATCACGTGAACAACGCCATGGTTCACTGTTTCCATCTTCCATTCGCTGCATCATTGTGGGACCTTCCGGCTGTGGGAAGACCAATCTTTTGCTGACACTTATTACAGCGCCCAATGGTCTGTGTTTTCAAAATATTTATATTTTCGCAAAATCTCTCTACCAACCCCTCTACGTGTTTCTGGAACAAGTCATGTCTGGATTACAAAATGAGAATATGGGGTATTTTACATTTTCCACGCAAGAAAATGTTATTTCACCGGATGAGGTAAAGCCTGATTCACTCATGATTTTCGATGATGTATCCACTGAACGTCAAGGCATCATTCAAAGCTATTTCAGCAAGGGTCGACACAAACATATCGATTGCTTCTATCTTGGACAAACGTATTCTAAAATGTCCAAACAGTTGATTCGTGACAATGCTAATGTCATTGTTTTATTTCGCCAGGACGAGAGGAACAGTCGTCACATTTATAATGAACATGTGAATCCGGATATGACATTTCAAATGTTTACAGAATTGTGTGGCAAGTGCTGGAACACACAACGTCATGCCTGTTTAGTGATTGGCAAAAAATGTGAACTCAACCAAGGGCGGTATAGCTTAGGGTTTGATCATTTTATTGCTATTTAAGGCACTGTATCATTCACTCTCATGTCATTTGTCACGACATCATGGCGTTAGCAGAGAGTCAATTAAAAAAGCATATTATTAGAGCAAAAATTACTATTCGCCAAATGTTTCGTCAATTGAAACGATCGCGTGCGGATCATGCTTTGTTTATTCAACAACATTTAGCACCTCCGCTAAAAGCCATGTTGAAACCCTCTTTCAAGCCATCTGAAACGCTAACTACCGTTTCACAAGCCACTCAGACGCACCACGAGGACCCTGAGGAAGAGGAAGAGGAACAGGAAGATTTAACTAGTGTTAGCGAAGTTGAGGATAATGAGGAACAAGTGTTTACGCCTCAAAAAAAGGCATCACCCCTTGCAGAGTTTTTATGAAAAAGGAAATCCTTGGCCATGGTCGAAACACCTTGCCCTTCCAGATCGTCTCCATTTTCACAACTCTTGGCCACCCCTCAACATAAAGCTCAACTGAAAAACATTTTAATAAAATATTATGGTTCAACACTGGAACCCTATTTCACCAATCTATTTATTGGAAACACAGATACCACATATGGCGTTCGCTATGAGGATGATAGTTTTAAAATTGATGATTCATCGATTACATTTAGTCGTACTAAAGCTGTCATTAAGAAGATCAACTATAAATTAACACCTGGACTGTTAAAGCTACTATTCTCTCGGACTCCCTCATCTCAAGATTATACGCCAGAGGACCTTGGTAAATATAAATCCATTTTATTGGACACCCATGCCCACAAAAGACAGTATGATCCCACTCAACAAGTGAATGCCAATATACCTCAAAAATATAAAACCATCATTGCAAAAATGTTCCCCACTAGTCAAAGTGGTCGTCGTAAAGTGTCCGCTTCAGGGGTGACATTTAAACCATTAAAACCCCTTGTGGATGTTACCTACTGGCACAATCCAAATAAAATCGTCCAGCGACTACAGCTGTTGCATGCTTCACGTCAAGCCGGCCATACTGGTCACGATTGGGAAATTCAAGAAATTGAGGAAGAACTTCGAAATGCCAAAATTATTGTTTAAGCCCTCACCCATTAAAATGGGTATTGCTCACGAGTTGCATCGTCCAGCTAGACGTCACTATCAGCGACTCAAGGTGATTTCACAGGGTGTGGATGAACTTTGGCAAGCAGACTTGGTTGAAATGATTCCCAATGCTAGCGTTAACAATGGTGTACACTATATGTTGACGGTCATTGATGTTTATTCCAAAATGGCGATTGTTGAACCTGTGCGTCGCAAGTCTGGTCCACTAGTCACCAAAGCCTTTCAACATGTTATTCAACAATCTAAACGTCAACCTCAGCTGCTACAAACCAATCAGGGAAAATAATTTTTCAACAAGGATTTCTCCAGTTTTCTCAAATCTAAGGATATTCACCATTACACCACGTACAGCAATCTCAAAGCCAGCGTGGTCGAGCGGTTCAACCGAACATTGAAAACCCATATGTGGAAAGCGTTTACCGCTCATGGCACTTATCGCTGGTTGGACTTGTTACCTGAGCTAGTGTCACGTTACAATGACACCAAACACAGAACTATTGGGACCAAGCAACGACTTGTAACTAAAAATATTCCACAACTGGATAAACTGTTTAACCCCATAAAAACAGCAGACCCTAAACGTCATCGCCTTAACATTGGGGACCATGTTCGTGTGAGCAAATTCAAGTCCGTCTTCGACAAGGGCTACACACCAAATTGGGGGACTGAACTATTTCGAATTCGTCAAGTCAAGTCAACCTGAACAGTCCAGTCACCTATTTACTCGAGGACCACAACCATCAACCCATAAAAGGCAGGTTTTATCTTCAGGAACTCCAAAAGACAGCGTTTCCTAAACATTGTGGAAAAAGTGTTGAAACAAAAAGGAAATAAACTATATGTACAATAGTTGGGATTTAGCTCAGCCTTTAATTCTTGGATTAATAAATTACATGTTGTGTGAACCTGTGAGCCTTGTATTAATTTATTCACTCATGTTGTACTTAACCTTCAGTCTTATGTACAGTCCTCAGCTCTACATGTATTATGAGCAATACATATTTCTTTCTCTCTTCACCTGTGTTCTCTCTTACACCAACTCCCCCCTCTCCCCCCTTCACCTCCCACCACTGTCAAAACAGGTTGTGACTTGTTAGCTCTTATCGTGCGCGTGTACAGATGAACACCTGTGTGTTAGATCATATTACACATGAACTCGCATTTTCTCACGTATGAACCAAAACAGGATTTGACTTGTTTCACAAGGAGGACGGTAATAAGGTCATCTCACACGTGATCACATGTATTTCGTCACTTTCCTTTCATATCGTTATCACATTATAGTAGTGGGGGTTGATGAACAACGTCAGTTCAACACACTGCTTTACACGCAAAATGTAGTTAGGCCCTTTGACATAATTTAAATAAATGCATGGGATAGTCCGTGGGAACCAGTCCAAAGGGATCGGTCCAAAGGGATCAGTCCAAAGGGACTCATCAACAAGGACTCGTCCACAAGGACCTGTCAACAAGGACCCGTCCACAGGGACCCGTCAATAAGGACTCGTCAACAAGGACTTGTCAACAATGACCTGTCAACAAGGACTCGTCCACAGAGACTCGTCAACAATGACCTGTCTACAATGACCCGCTAACAATGACCCATCAACAGGGACCCGACAGCAGGGTCTCGTCAAGAATAACAGGGGCTCTCGCCTCAAGGCCTAACATGCCCCTCTTTGATTATTGGTTTGCGGAACAACGTTTAATTCCATATTGGCATTCAAACTCTCACATGTTTCACTTGGAAAGAGAGATTCTATAAAAAAAATACATTTTCACCCCCTAGTAGGGGTAGGTTTTATTTTGGGGTTGAAATATGTTGCCCATTGGAAATGGGGTATCAGCCCGAGTTCAATGACACCTCATTTGTCAAAATCCGACCATGAGTTCGAGAGATATCGCGCCCCGCCATCTTGTGTGGAGGGTGTGGAGGTGGAGGGTGTAGAACTCTCACAGACACACTACTACCGTGCTGCTGTCTTTTGTCAGATTCAGGTACTGCTTGCACTCGATTGTTCGGAACATTACTTACCATACTTTACATGTAATATTTCGATTTTGATCAAAATATCACTTCGCATGCGTTACATCCAAGCCCATCATATATAAAACATTTAAATTAATAAAATGAAATTAAATTAAATTAAAAATTTTAATTATTGTAATAAATATCATAATAAAAATAATCAATTATAAAAGGAAATCATACTTATATATATAAATGAGATGGTGTGTGTCTGTCTTTCTGTCTGTCTGTCTGTCTGTTACTCAATAACGCAAGAACCACTTGTCCGATTTAAATGAAATTTTACACGGATGTAGCTGATTTACCATGTTTACATATAGGATACTTTTAATTTCGATATTTTGCACTATTAAAAAATGGCGACCATTTTAGTGACGTCACCCTTTGCTTTCAAAATTTCATAGTTCCATATCAAATAAAAAGAGAACGCTAAGAAATAGCAAACTTTTGATGCATACACGAGATTTAGCATTTAATTTTCTATCCAAAAGCTCCTCATCACTTTTCGTGTATCTCCAACGGTTAGCGAGTAGAACCTATATTTGTGCAATAAAACACGGTCAACACCGAGCGGTGCAGTATATCTCTACATACATAAAAATTAAAGTTTGTATGTTTTTTCGCAATTTCTACGGAAATTTGAGTTATTTACGCGTTTCAGACTGTTTTATTATGGATGCGCGCGAAAATAATTTTTTGGTCAGTCTGTCTGTTTGTTTGTTTGTTTGTTTGTTTGTCTGTGGACAACTTTGTTCCCTTATAACTCGAGAACGGCTGGGTGTATCAACGTAAAATTTGGTACAGATATCCATCAGAGGCACGACATTAATCATTGATGTAACCCTTCTCCGTGCCTCTCATAAAAGAGGGCCTACCCCCTTAAAATACATGTGGTGTGGTAGGGCAGGTATATTATATTCCTATCCCTATATCATATTATTATTATTAGTATTATATTATGGCGTACAACGAGGAGACAAAGCCCCTCGGTGCCAGAAACAAAACTTGGGGGCCTCGAAAACTACATTATAAGGCTCTAAAACGAACAGTATCTGAAATATTCCCAGAAAATTAATTTAATTTAATTTAACAAACTAATGAAGGAATGGAAATCGGTAACCATGGCAACATTATCTCAAGGGGTGGCATCCAACTTTCCATCTATTCCTGTAAGAAGCAATGTCACTCCATTTATACCTTGCCACGGTGGGTGAGTGGATAGCGTGTCGGTCTACTAACCCCCAAGATTGCAGGTTCACTCCTGGCCGTGGTAAGTGATTTATGAAAGGCGGCAAAAATACGACTCACATGTCATACGATGTTGGCATGTCAAAGAACCCATATGAATTCAGTAGGCGTGTTCATAATGGCAAAATTAATCTCAGGAGTTTCCACCAACACAAATTTCCTCATTTCTCTACTAGAAAGCGCTATAGTGCTCAAGGAGCTTAGATATCTACCCTCCTTGACTTTCTTAGTGATTCAAGGAACAACGAAATTTCGACATGCAAGCTATCCTCTGAGTGTCAAATTACGAAGCTTGCACCCGGCACCGAGGCCATACGATATTATTATTAGGCTACTCCATTTATTACATTTCTGTGAAAGTTTGCAAATGGCTATAAGGTTATCACGGAACCAACGTAGACGGTATAATTCGTCAATGCAATTAAGGGGGTCAAGGGGTAACCTAGAATTTTTTCATGCAATTTCACGTGCGACATATAGTACAGAAAGTCTATTATATCTCCAAACAACAACATTATTTTCAAAAATTCCTGAATTGAATCAGCATTTTTTGCGGCTTTTAGGAATTTTGGCCATTTGAGGCTAAAGAACCTGAATTTTCATGCACCAAAAGCCTTTATAATTTATGAAAGAGGTCTTCCTGTGTATGGGGACCTAACACAACGTAGAGGGTCATTTTTTATTTTTTATGTGAGGTGTATTGCGTTTCGTCTACAAGGCTTTCAAATCTATTTCACGTCAGGAAGTACACGTTAGGTGAATTTAGTTTGAGAGCTCATTTTAACTAATCTTTTTTTTTTTGTCGACATACGGGTTCATCGTAAGGATGATTTTGTTTGATACTCTGTGGTAGATATACCCATATTTGGATATCTGGGTGATATAGAATTGTCTGTCTGTATTTCTGTGTATCTTTATGTACGCCTATAACTCGTGTTCGGATGCTTGGTGCATCGTAAAATTAGGTATGGTAACTATGAGAGTCAATACACCAATCATTTATAAAACTCTTCACCGTACTTTTCATACAGTAGAAGGGTGGATATAGGGAAAAACTTCTCAAAATACATGCTAAAATAGGCGAAATATAAAAATTATCCTAGAAGGACGATCAAAGCATATGTTGCGCTTCTCATTGTGAGACACAAAATTCGCGAATCTATAAGGGGTCTCCGAAAACCACATTTTAAGGCCCTTAAATTATCAGTGTGTGTGATATTCCCAGAAAACTAACTTCGTTCTGATAAACTTATGAAGGAATGACAAACCGCTACCATTGCAACAGTAGCTCAATTGATAATGTCTGGTGTTAATATATAACACCGTTCGAAGAACGGGTACTTCTGTTAATTAATTATAAAAACTGGCCATCGTAGTCGAGAGCGCTGACACACTAACTCGTACCTCACTGGCATCGGAAGAGCATTGTTTCAAATCCCACCTCGGTCATCTTGAAAATGGTTTTCGTGGGTTCCCATTTTCACCACCAGGCGAATGCAGCGACGGTTCCATTCAACAGGTCATCGGCCGAATTCCTTCCAAAATATTTTCCCTGACCATTCCTTAATTAGACCCAAGTTAGCGGGCACCTGGGCAATCGGCCTGTCATGAGTCATCATCCACTGTTGTATTTGCTAACAAAGTGTGTTCTTCTCCCAGACAACGTCCTTGCGACCGCAGAGAAATGATCCTTCACAGAGTCCGTGGGTGAAGCCGAGCTGGGAGGATAAGCGATTGAAAAAAAATAATTAAAATTAAAATTAAGAAATTAAAAATACAACTTTTAATAAATAAATAAATAAATAAATAAATAGTCCTGTCTTAAATTAATAATAATAATAATTTTTATTTTTTTATTTTTAGGGGAAGAAATGCATTTACGCACAGAGTGTCGGGCTCCTGCTCATGAGTAGCAGACTACCGACTAAAACTACCCCCATTACTTATGAACACTAGCCTGGAACCGTTTATCACATTACTTCAGGCTAGAGTCATTTTATATTTGCCCGTAGGGCACTGCTCATTAGTGAATTATTTTCCGTTCCCGCTTCCATGTTCTTTTATTGGAATTTTTCCAGGGTCTAAGATCCAAATAGCAGAGGTGCCTAATTGGTCTCTAAGCCAGAGAGGTGACTCCTTATCTTGGTACTGTTCACTAATTAACAGCTGATCAGTTTGTTTCTCGGCAGCTAGCTGGTACAACTCCTTTTTAATTTAGCTTGTAGAACTCGAATCATGTTCGTTTCAGGTTCGTCGCTTTCTCCAGGGCCTTTCGAAACACCTTACATTGGCCCGATCCAGCCACATGACACAAATCCTGCTGCGTAACGCCACTCTCCTCGCATAAGACACACTTCTTTGGGTTGATGCAATCCCTGGCCTTGTGATCAGTCTGTCCACATTTGAAGCAAGAATTGCTTCTGTCAGGGCCCTCACAAATTTTGGCAATATGACCATAACTAAGGTGTCGGTAGCATCGAAGGACTGATATTCTCCGTCTCACTCTACAACTGACCCATCCTACTTGAACCAAGCCTTCTCTTAGAATATCATTTGCAGCTCTTTCTGGTAGAGGTATAACAGCCATTCTCTGTTTCAGACTGTTAGTCTGCGTTACCCTAATCCTCATACCATCCGCGGGTTCTTTAATAATTTCCTTAATGGACTCTAAAACTTCATCTTTGGTCGTGAGAGCATCAAGATCTCTAATCTCAATTGTCACCTTCAGCTCAAGTTTGCGGACTGTCGCATCTTGTCCCAGGATATTCTTCAATGATTCGCTAAATGCCGTATTATCTCGATTGCTTTTCCCGAGAGTAACAAGAACTTCACCGGCTCTAGTCTGGGTTATAGACCTAACTTCCGTTCCTGTGTCAGCAGGATTTGCCTTCTGCCGAATCTCCCGTAACTCATCGGCATACGACTTGCCTTCTGTTGGCTTAATTAGCACAGCTGGCAGTCGAGACTTTGTGGTTGCTTCTTGAGCATTTGACTCTGTCTCTTGCTTGGGGAATCTTCCCGCTGCAATTCAACCTGCATTTGAGTCTTTTCTCTCGTGGTTTCTTCCTGGACACAACCTTAATCCATGACTCTGCTTCTCCTCTTTCCTTTTCTTCCATTTCTCTTTCGTCATCAAGAGAGTTTGATGCTTGTGCTCGATCAGTTATTGTGGTTGCGTCAACTTTTTGTTTCTCCTTGCATTCTTACAGAAGACAATGCTGTCAATGGCCTGCTCCATCTCCACAATTCCATCCTTCACATCCTTAGACATGTTTTTCTGTTTCGCCGCAGCAAGCTTCATCTTTTGGATGATATTATAGCATGTTTGCAATGCATCTTCTTCCGTTCTCCTCAATTTGTCAAGATGTTGAGAAATAATAATAACTATCTTATTATAATTATAATACGCTAAGGTGTATGTTTCACAAAACTCAAACTCCTAAACCAGAGGGAGTTAGAAGGTGTGGTTTGTACCAAAATCTTCCAAATAATCTCAACAGTACAGGAAAAATCTTGCATTTCTTGAAAAGTCAACAGAAATATATTTATTTGTTTATAAAGTGCTGTAAAACAAATAAACAACATGATAGCCCCTGTCACAACTGTCTCGCGTACATCCCGCATAGCACTAGAGCCGGGAGGGTAGTCTGTACACATGGGGGGCACACATCCCATTATGCGAGAGTTCTCGCACGGGTCTACTAGTTATTATAATTATGTCATTGGTTTTACGTCTCGTTTAGCAAGTGAGGCTTTCACAGACGCCGGGAAGCCCGAATTTTGCCCCGAAAAGGATCATTAACGTGCCAGTAAATCTACTGTGACGGTTTTCTCGCATTTAGGCACCCTTAAATGCCATCTGACTGTGTTATAAAGGGTCACACAGCCAAGTGCACGGGGCTTCTGACCAAGAACATCTGTACTTGTCACAAATATTCCAGAGATAACTTTAGAAGATGCTGGTGGGATTGGCTCAAGTTGGTGTCAGAGAGCAAGTGGCATTCCTCTCACGTAGAAGGCGTTATTCAGCTGTGCGTTTTATTGGTTTACATTGGCGAAATATTACTAAGAAAGTGCTTTTTAAAACACCGCCTACAATTGAGACTCCTTTGTGAGCCGTATAACGCCTACAGGTCTTTCTTTCATACTGGGGTGTGTCACTCCCTCAGAAAAATATAACCAAGTTGTCATCAATTCTGCGCAAAAGAATGAAAAAAAAAATTGAATTAAAGTTGGAAAAAGAGAACGTTCAACCTCTGAGAAGAACAAAAGAAGGTGGGTGTTCTGATAACAAAAGAGTGTAGTTGTGCGTCCCCACGTGTAGCAGTTGGCTGCGCGCCACAGCGCTTGGCGGCGCTGCTGTATGCTAGACCTGGGCTCAGTTGGTCCCTGGCTAGTGCAGTGCAGTGTAGTGACTGTCCCGTCCCGTCACGTCCCGGTGAGCCACTCGACTACCCCAGGTGAGTAAGGAGGGTGGAGCCCCCGTTCGATACCGCCAGCGACACTGCCAAACCTTCCTACTCATTCTTGATAAACACTCTAGCTGCTTCATGTTTTAACACCGAGTGACTTTTAACACAAAGATTGAGTATTGATACGAAAAATGAGGCCTGTTCCCGGGGTTTAGATTAAGAGATATTTAAAATGACAACGGATATGAATTCCTTTTATTTATATTGCACTGTTGCAATCTATTAATTCTTAACCGATGGAAGGATAATCTTGATGATACACCCCTTAGAACATTATTTGCCACCTCCATATCTCTAAACCAACTGAATGATGTGCACTGCGGCGCTAAACGTTTGTTGTTGTTGTTTCATATGAGGAGCTTGGACATCGTGGTTAAATAACCCCGTGTACTTGGATTGTGTGTTTTATTGTTGTCGCTTTTTTAGGAGCTGCAACATTGTGGTGATATAGCCCCGTGTATTTGATTGTGTGTGTGCAATTTGTGTGATAACCGGTGTTATTTTGATGACTGTACTAGTGTGTGAGTTTGTAAATTGGGGATGGAATGGGGAAGGAGACTGCCGTGGTCTTTAGTTAGTAACCATCCCAGAATTTGCCTGGAGTAGAAGTGGGGGAACCAAGGATAGAAAACTTCCAGGATGGCTGAGGTGGAAATCAAACCTTCCCCTGCTCAGTTTCACCTCACGAGGCTGAGTGTACCCCGTTCCAGGCCTCACACCAGGATTAAAATGTATTGGCAGTGCCGGGAATTGAATCCAACCCGGGCCTCCAAGGCGACAGCCTTGGGTTATATATATAGATAGAAATAATGTGTCGAAACCTATGTTATTTGGCGCATGTAGTAATGTCTGTATTTGCAATTCAAGAAAGGATGGGGAAGGAAATGGCCATGGACTTAAGTCACAGCATTTTCCTGGAGTAGAAGTGCGAAAGCACGGAAAACCACTTCCAGGGTGGTTGATATGGGGATCGATCACACCTCTTCTCAATATTGCCTGAGGAGGCTGAGTGTACCCCGTTCCAACCCTCAGACCAGAATTAAACTTCTTGTCAGAGCCGGGAAGCGAACACGGACTTCCGGAGTGACAGCCAAGAATGCTAGCCGCTACACCATGAGGTGGTTGGCATTAAATGCGAACCACTCCTGCATCTCTCAACATAAAGATAACCTGTAAACGCTTTAGTAGCTACGTATTAACACAGACGTGAGTGACTTAACACATACAGTGAGTGTGCTCATATGAAAATGAGATCACTTCCCGGAGTCTGCTTACGAGACTTTCTATATAGGCCCTAATTAAATTTAAACCGGAATATGAAAAACTTGAGACTCTATTATTTCCTTTTATAATACCTTGAGGCCAAGGATGACCATAGACCACTGCAGTTAACGTACTAAAATTACCGTTGACTTAAAAAATAAACTACAGAAACTGAAGAACGATCAAATCGATGTTATCTGCCACAATATATCACGAAAGGAAGAATCACGATAATGTTTATAAAATAGTGCAATGCTGGGATAGTTCCAAACTTTAGGCCACGGCAACTTCCTTCTAAATCCTCATAGACATACACATGCTAATACAGACACCACAGTACACAGACAGGTTATAATACCAATTTTAATAATAATAAAAATATTGTTATTGGTTTTACATGCAATCACCTGAATAGCAAGCAAAAAATTAAAGAAATGAGTTTTTACAATTTCCAACTGATTAAATGTCTCTATACTAATCTGAGAATAAAAAATCGCTGTGACAAGTTTCATTGTACTCAAGTAATTAGATCGGCAGAAAAGTAATTTTAAATATCTGAAAATCATTTGGCCACCGTGTTGTTTTTGCGTTTCTCGGGATTTGTAAAGTCATATATATTTCCTTACATAACCATCCGCTAACACCATACAAAACGTCAGTTTGATCGCTTGAATAGTTTCGGAGTTATTGAAAACTGGTGAAATGTATGGGACGCTATGTTGGATTGTTTTATGCCGCGTGATTCAGCGGCCCCTTCCAATATCGTTTGCTGCAGCCCAACTAACACATGTTGGCAGGAAGGACGATATTTCTCTGCCTGCATCTCGTATGGTACTCATGCAGTGCAAGCATGTCCCGAAAACGATACTGAACACTTATTTTTCCTCGTATTGGTATGTAGTCACATCGAGGGAAAAATAACACGAGTTAGTTGGGTTGCATCAAACGATATTGGAATGGGCTACTGAATCACTTGATATATGCTATAGAATTATATGCCTGCATATGAATATCATAATCGTGGCTCATTACACCAACATACATTTCTATCACTTGCTAAGGAAACGAGAAATAAAAACTTAATTTGTAAAAGGTTGCACAGTTACCAATTTCAGGTTCTCATAAAAATTGAATTAAACTAGACGCCAGTATAGTAAATAATGTATGAAGATTTACCATCCTAAATTTCACTTCAACGGGATAATTAAGACGTGAGACAAATGCATATGAATATTTAAATTTTGCGTCACCACCATGTTGGTTATGTGCTCATCAGGTTACTGAAAGTCCCATAGACAAACTCATGTTCATAGCCTCTATCAACATACAAAATCTGAGTATGATTGCAGTAATAGATTCGTAGATTTTGAGAACCGTCTAACTGTTCCGGATGATCGGCATGCTGGATTGTTCTATATGTAGTCCATAGAGTTATGTAGCATTAGTTGAAGATTACGGTGTAGTTTCATTATACAAACGTTCACTTTGATTGTATGATTGGGACACAAACGCTAAAAAACTTAATTTTAAAATCTCGCACAGCCGTCATCTTAAATTTATGGAAACAATTGAATTAAATTAGATGCCGGTAGATAAAATTATTTTAAATATTCAACGTACCAAGTTTCACTCAAAGTGCTCGGATGATGAAGTCACGACAAAAAGGCATTTACAGATTTTAATCTAGGTTGGCCGCCATGATGGTTTTATACATAACAGGTTTTAAAATGCCACATAACGAATTTACCTTTGTATTCTCTATCTGCATTCAAAATTTTAGGGTGATATCACTAATAGTTTCGGAGATATAAAACGCCGGTGAAATATTTCGCGTGGCCTCCATGCTCGATTGGTGAAACGTATTAACATTTGAAAGGCACGGTCTGTGTCAGACAAAATAGTACTGCGGTCTTACCGAGTTTCATTGAAATATTGCTCTAGCTGTTTAGATTTGATTAGGGACACACACACACACACGGACAAAAGCTGATCGCATAAGCCTACTTTTCATATGATGAAAATAGGCTAAAAGATCCACTACACACGAAATCTTGCATTAATATGATCGAAGACCCATAACACCGGCCGCGGTGACCAAGAGCGCTGGTATCGGCAGAGCGTGTGTTCGAATTCCACTTGGGGCGTCCTGAAACTAACTTTCCATGATTTCCCATTTTCATCCCTAGTCAAATACCGGGACGATTCCTTTCAACAGGTCCAAGGCCGATTTCCTTCCCTGACCTTTTCTTCATTAGACACGAGTTAGCGGTCGCCTGGACGATCGGCCTGTCACCATCCCCAGTTGTATCTGCTATCAAAGTGTGTTCAGCTCACAGATACCGTCTTTGCGACGATAGAGGAATGATTTCTCGCAGGGTCCGTTGGTGAAGCCGAACTGGGAAGATAACGATTTTAAAATATATATGCCAAGAAAAGACTTAAATTGAAACAATGTAGCAGCTTAAGCTTTTCAAGGTCTAATATATTAAGAAAGGTTCAGACAAGGGATTTTTGAAGGAAGTCGGCTTTTGACCAATTGACGGGAATTGTCTCGGCGTAGGTGGGTTTCGAACCCACGCCCTCCCTATGCCAGCGAGTCATGAGTTAGCTCTCTCGAGCCCCATAGGCGGTATTTTATAAAATATATATACATATATATATATATATATATATATATATATATATATATATGCTACTTGCATTTAGTTTATTTTTAAAAGTCAGCAATTCCTGGGCTTAATTAGGAAATATTTATATTTAAAACGGGATAATGGAATGTGAACATTTTTGAAATTAATTTTCAGGTTCACAATTTTACAGTCTTATTATTTGAAACATTATTTGAGCAGATGACCTCTTTTATAACAATTATCATTGCCAGTATACTCCATATAATGGTATTAGGCAAGTGACAACATGTGCGATAAAAATTGTTGTTACTTTATTCAAGGGCTTGGGATATCTTGGTCATCAGTAACGTGTATTTCTGTTTGAATGGTAGTTGTCTGGTAACATGTGTTCTTGCGACTGTAGTAGTGTCTACGTTTGCAATTATTAGGTACTATTCTGGCATTCGGATGAGCGAGTATGGAGAAGTCCAGGGAAGAACTACACAAGTGACTTAATTATTATGGCAAATTTTGAATAGAATCAAATTCTTTGAAACTTGATTCATAGAGGGTTCAAAATTGTGTAGATTTCCTGTATATTGATGAAGAGAATATGTTTTTGTGTTATCCTAACCAGATCAGTCCTGCTTGCCAACTGAGCTGACGTGACTGGAAATAAATTAAATTCATAATAATAATAATAATAATAATAATAATAATATCGTATGGCCTCGGTGCCGGGTGCAAGCTTTGTTAATTGACACCCAGAGGGCAGCTTGCATGTCGAATTTCATCGTTCCTTTGAACGCTATGGAAGCCAAGGAGGTTAGAAATCTAAGCTCCTTGACACTACAGCGCTTTCTAGTAGAGAATGGAGGAACTTTGTGTTGGCGGAAAATACCGAGATTAATTTTGCCATTGAACACGACCTACTGAATTCAAATGGGTTCTTTAACATGCCAACAACGTATGACATCCACGTCGTGATTTTTGTCGCCTTTCAAAAATCACTTGCCACGGCTAGGAGTGAATCTGCAAGCTTAGGGTTGGTAATCCGGCAGGTTAACCACTCACCCACCGTGGCAAGCAATCAAATTAATGATTTCCAGGTGATAATTTGCTGTGAAATAATTCCTTCCATTTACCGTAATCCTAAGCCATACACAATTAGTAGAAACTAAAGAGGAAACGGCAATTGATTTGGTTTTTGGATAGGGGATGCTCCAAAAACCCAAGTTTTGCTTTCTTTAAGATTTTGTCTTTAACGTCTATTGTTTAATAGAAAATAAGATAAAAGTGGTTTGAAGTTTAATGCCTAAAAATGCGTAAATGCATACGATGTTGGTTTGTAAAGGATCTCTTGTAGCACATTTTATGAATACGTGAAAAAATACCACAAAGAAAGGTCCTGCAACGGACACTCGTCCTCAAAAGACATGCTGCATTGTAATGTATCGTACCTTAATGTACAATATGACATTTGGTTATATTCAGCTTTGCCATAATAATCTGGCCACCTCTGTATACTCAGGACGTCCACTGTCAACGCTAGTATTCGATCCTGGCATCACCAGTTGTACAACTCCTCATTACAAAAGTAGGACTGAACTTAACGCACCTGACTACAGGTTTAGTTTCGGATTTTATTTCAATTTTAAAAGATAGATGAAACATCTTTAATTAGTTTATTTGCCAATTTTTTGATCTTTGGACTCTACGCTGACAGGGTCAGTTGATCTCAATATTCCAACTATTAACAACAGTTACCTCCAACACTCTATGCTAGTCCATACTTATTTATTTATCGTATGGCTTTTAGTGCCGGGAGTGTCGAGGACATGTTCGGTTCGCTAGAGGCTGTAGCTGCTGCAAGCGGACACCCATAGAGTGAGCTACAAGTTCCGTTCATTTTCAAGTAGTTCCAACTTTTGCTAACAGATGTCAATGATACCTAGTGGTGAACGTTGGAAATTTGATAGAGCGTTCCAACGAAATCTAACATAGAAATTTAGGTTCACACAAGTTTAGTCTGTGAAAGGATCTTTTACATGCCATAAATCTATGACATAGGACCGCCGGCTTTACTTCCCCTCCGAAGGAAGGCATACTGAAGAATTTTAACGCTCTTAAAAATCCGACGACTTTGGTCGGGTTTGAACCCGCTAACTTGGGCACAGCATTTCAGCATGCTACCAACTACGCCACCGATGATTTGGGCAGTCCACCTTGTGGCGTAGTGACTAGGATTGGATTCCCGGTTCTGCCAAAATATTTAATTCTGGTCTAGGGATAGGCAGAACTGGGAAGAGGTAGGTTTGAATCCTATCACAGCTATCCTAGATGTGGTTTTCCGTGGTCATGCACTTGACTGTACTTGGGTGTGTGTGTAATCTGTGCGATCATCTGTATCGTCGTGATGGCTGTGCTACTGTCATTGTTTGTTATTGCGGATAGTATTTCGGCAGAAGGTGACCGTGGCCTTAATTTAGGTACCATGCCGACATTCTCCTGGAGTAGATGTGGGAAACCACAGGGGCAGGAACCAAACCCAACTCTTCTCAGTTCTGCTTCATGGGGCAGAAAAAAAACTGTTCTAGCTCGAAAAGCAAATTTATGTTCGACCCTGGCGAAATGTAAATATTATATGTCAGAAAACTGTACTATAATGAGGCTCATTTTCATTATGATACAGTTTCTCCCACCAATCAGAGCTCAAGAAACATTTGTGTGACCAATTAGGTGAGGATAGCATCGCACATGCGCTCACTTCCATGGCCTCCTATTTTAAATTTCACTGTGTGGCGAGTGTCATAGTGAGGTATTCCAGGAGGCCATGGTCAAATACAAGGTATTCTCTGCGTCCCATTCGCTCTGTTCAGTACATAAAACTGGTGAAATCTCGACAGATATTACGAATATTTATGTTCGAACATAAAGTAGTTATAATTATCGTCGAACATAAACAGTCGTATGCAACTCGCCCATAATGGTAATTAAGACACTCGTATGGAAATTATAAAACTCGCTACGCTCGTTTTATAAACATACTCGTGTCTTAATTATTGTCATTATAGGCTCGTTGCATAATGTACTATTATCGGCTGAGCAAACCTGGCTCATTTTCATTTTCGCCATAGATTTTATGATACCACGTAACTTTTCAGGTGGAAATTTCACTTCTCTGTCAACGAGACCCGAACTCAGCCGTCAGGGTGAAAGTAAAATGAGTATGCTATTGCCCTTTCACACACTTACTATGCAGTCTTTGAGAAACAAGATGATGTTAATTCATTTTAGGGGATTGGGACATCTTGGTCATCATCCCGGTGTAGTTGGGTGTGTGTTGATCTTGTTTGATAACCTGTATTTACTGTATGTAATTACTGTAGTGAAGCCTCCGTGACTTAGGCGGCAGCACGCCGGCCTCTCACCGCTGGATCCGTGGTTCAAATCCCGGTCACTCCATGTGAGATCTGTGCTGGACAAAACGGAGGCGACAAGTTTTTCTCCGGGTACTCCGGTTTTCCCTGTCAAAAATTTCATTCCAGCAACACTCTCCACTATCATTTCATTTCATCTGTATTCATCTAATCATTGCCCCAGAGGAGTGCGTCAGGCCTCGGCAGCCGGCACATTTCATATCCTCGCCGCTAGATGGGGGCTTCATTCATTCCATTCCTGACCCGGTCGGAGATTGAAAGCAGGCTGTGGATTTTCATTTTCAATTACTGTAGTAGTGTGTGTAATTATATTAGGGGCGGAGAGAGGTCCGCCACGATGCGTAGTGGCTAGCATTCTTGGCTGTCACCACGATGCCGTCTGTTACTGTCCCATTGAACCGAGACGAGCAATGGCCCACTTGTTCCCTATCTGTAACCGAACAGTTGCTATTTTTCTTGTTGCTCATTGTCCGGCTCGTTAAATCGAGCACCAGGGGGCACGAGGGCAGCTGCAGCATGTCCGGAGATTGGAGGTTCGAATCCAGGCGCTGACAGCGGCTATCCTGAGTCTTTCCCCGTTATTTTCCACACTCCCTCCAGGTAATTCCTCAGTTCTCCTCTTTCTCCCTTCACCATCGTTTCGTTTTTTCAGGCCCAAGTATCTTTCGCAAGATTTTTCTCTCTTTATTCCCTAATTCCTCAACTTCCCCTGTTTTTATTCAATATCAGGCATTCGGAACTGGAAAGGCCTTCCAGCTGGATAACACTTCAAGTCCCAGGGCACCTACCTGATCCCTGCCCCTAATATAGTTGTTAATTATTTTAGGGGCTTTGCGACATGATGGCTAGGTAGCCCCGTGCACTTGGGTATGTGTAGAATTTGTCTGGTACCCTGTGTCACTGTGATGTCTGTACTAGTGCGTGTACTTGTATTTGAGGTGGGATTTGGAAGCAGCCGTGACCATAAGTTAGGAACCATCCAAGCATTTGCCTGGAGTAGAAGTGGGGGAACCACAGAAAACCACTTCCAGGATAGCTGAATCATACTCAACTCTTATGAGTTTTGCTTCACGAGGCTGAGTGTACCCCGTTACAGCCCTCAGACCAGAATTAAATTTCTTGGCAGAGCCAAGAATTAAACCCAGGCCTCTGCGGTAACAGTCATGGCACACACATATTCATAGACATACATTTAATAGCCTGGGTGTAAAGGATCTGATGATGATCGCTTGACGTTCGAAACTAGAAATCGAAATTAATTTATCTCATGTAATTTTTTTCAGGTTTAGGGAACAACACCCATTACAATTGAGTACAATTTTGTTGACCAACTGAAAAGCATTTAATTTTTGTTTACTAAAGCAACACTGAAAGATGGCTTCCAACACTATAACAATTAAATGTATTACTTTTCTGACCCTCTATTCCCTTCCTTAATCACTCGTGATAATTTGCCTTCCCTGTTACGTATTGACCGACTGAAGAGCATTGCACATAGGAAGGAAGGAAGAATGTAGATTTTACGTGACCGTGAATCTTGTGATTATGAGCCATGGGGCCTCCTTTTTACGTGGAATCCAAACCACAGGACATGGCATTTCACTTCGAAAATCTCACATTCATTGACCGGGAATCAAACCCAGTCCACCTTGGTGAGAGGCCAACAGCTTGACCGCTACGCTACCACGCCCCTAATTACACATAGCTATATGCCTATAATTAAGTTGATGATGGTGATAGTTGTGGTTTTAGGGGGCCTAACATCTGGGTTATCGACCCTGCACATATAAGGCGTGATCAAAAGTTTCCGTTTGACGGCCATACAGTTCAGAATCGGCATGCAACATCGCCGTGAGCATTAAGGTACTCACTTACCGACGCACCAGGTTGAAGATGTGGTAAAACACATCCTTCAGCGTGAAAAAGTCCGTAACCGCCTGCTACACATCCTCATCCGACAGGAATAGTCGATCCTAACAGTCCTCTTTTAAGGGACCGAAGATATGATAATCCCATGGGGAGAGCTCAGGACTATAGCGTGAATACTCGAGTGTCTCTCACTTGCGTTACGACCTTTGCGGTATGGGAACGTGCGTTATCATGAAGAAGCAGCACCCCTCGTCGCAGGTATTCCGGACGTTTCGCCTTAAATTGGACGCCGTAATTTCTCCAGTTTTGCACTGTACCGATCCCCAGTAATGGAGACACTAAGTTCCTTGAAATCAATAAGCAATGGGCTCCGGTAATCAAAAAACAGGGTGAACATCACATTTCAGCGGATGGTTGGCTCTTGGTCTTCTTGAGACGAGGGGACGATGGATGATACTACTGCATCGTCGACGCTTTCCATTCCGGTTTTCAGTCGTGGCACAAGCTTTCGTCAGCTGCAACAATGCACTAAGGGAACGTGTTGCCTTCAACATTGAAACGCATCAGGTGCTGCAGTCAAAGAGCCATCCGGTGTGCTATTTTTTCCGGAATGCAATGCCCGCGTTATTCACTGGCTGCATACCTTCCGATAGCAACGCCTCAAACGGAAACTTCTTGATCTCGCCTTATAGAGTATAAAATGGAACGCTAAAGAAAAGCCTTCTAATTTTCTAAAGTGTTGGAGCATAGGTTGGAATGTATTTTCCATGAACACTACTAATGAACACCAGGTCATAAAATAACATAACATTATGTCAAAATCAACCATAGATTACAACACAACAGTAGTTATTAGTCAAGGACCGCCAACACTTTCCATATCGCATCAAAAATGTAATTGGAGTAGATTATAAATAAATACACCTACCTATGCTCCACTCAGCAAACAGTTTCTTTTATCTCATAGATAGACCACATCAAGATTTTTTTAACAACAATTTTGAGTCTATTAATGGGAATACAAACACAATTTTGTTTAGATATATGTCATTATTTTTACAAAAATAAGTTATATTATCAAATTAAAGCCCACATTATGTGACAGATCAGTTTTTAAATATATTTCATATTAAGAAATGTAATAGGAAAGACCAAGGTTAAATGTTGTTTCAAAGGCTTTGCTCGTAGTTGTTCCATTTGTTTTTTCTTTTTTGAAAAACTGAAGAAAGCCATAATATGCACGAAACTGGTATTTCATTAATACATAACTATATATCTTATTATATAATACGCTAAGGTGAATGTTTCACAAAACTCAAGCTCCTAAACCAGAAGGAGTTAGAAGGTATGGTTTGTTCCAAAATCTTCCAAATCGTCTCAATAGTACAGGAAGAATCTTGCTTTCCTTGAAAAGTCTACGGAAATTTATTTATTTGTTTACTAGCAGAAATACCCGTTCTTCGAACGGTGTTTGGTGTTAACACCAGACATTATCAATTGATTTACTGTTGCAATGGTTAACGGTTTGTCATTCCATCATAAGTTTATCAGAACGAAGTTAGTTTTCTGGGAATATCACACACATTGTTAATTTAAGGGCCTTAAAATGGGGTTTTCGGAGACCCTTTGTAGACTCCCGAATTTTCTGTCTCACATTGAGAAGCGCAACATATGCTTTGGTCGTCCTTCTAGGATAATTTTTATATTTCACCTATTTTAGCCTGTATTTTGATAAGTTTTTCCCTATATTCATCCTTCTACTGTATGAAAAGTACGGCGAAGAGTTCTATAAAATAATGATTGGTGTATTGACTCTCATGGATACCATACTTAATTTTACGATGCACCAAGCATCCGAATACGAGTTATAGGCGTACATAAAGATTCACAGAAAGACAGACAGACAATTCTATTGTCTACAACATATCGCCCAGATATACAAATATGGGTATATCTACCACACAGTATCAAACTAAATCATTCTTACGATGAACCCGTATGTCGAAAACAACAAAAAAAGATTAGTTAAAGTGTGCTCTTAAACTTATTCACCTAACGTGTACTTCCTGACGCGAAATAGAATTGAAAGCCTTGTAGACGAAACGCAATACACGTCACATAAAAACTGACCCTCTACGTTGTGTTAGGTCCCCATACACAGGAAGACCTCTTTCATAAATTATAAAGGCTTTTCTGGTGCATGAAAATTCAGGTTCTTTAGCCTCAAATGGCCCAAATTCCTAAAACCGGCAAAAAATGCTGATTCAATTCAGGAATTTTTGAAAATAATGTTGCTGTTTGGAGATATAATAGACCTTCTGTACTATATGTCGCACGTGCAAATTGCATGAAAAAATTCTAGGTTACTCCTTGACACCCTTAAGTGCATTGATGAATTATACCGTCTAGGTTGGTTCCGTGATAACCTTATAGACATTTGCAAACTTTCACAGAAATGTAATAAATGGAGTGACATTGCTTCTTACTGTAATAGATGGAAAGTTGGATGCCACCCCTTGAGATAATGTTGTCATGGTTACCGATTTGCATTCCTTCATTAGTTTGTCAAATTAAATTAAATTAGTTTTCTAGGAATATTTCAGAAACTGTTGGTTTTAGAGCCTTATAATGTAGTTTTCGAGGACCCTTTAGGGCCCCGAGTTTTGTTTCTGGCACCGAGGGGCTTTGTCTCGTCGATGTACGCCATAATATAATACTACTAATAATAATATAATATAGGGATAGGAATATAATAGACCTGCCGTACCACATCCGCAGGTGTAAATCGCGTGAAAAAAATCTAGAGTACCCCTTGACCCCCTTAAGCGCATTATACGTATTGATGAATTTTACAGCTTAATTTGGTTCCGTGATAACCGTCTAGCCGTTTGCAAACTTTCACACTAATGTAATTGATGGAATTGCATTGCGTCTTACAGCAATAGATGGATCTCTGAGAATCTGTTGCCATGGTTACCGGCTTGCATTCGTTCATTAGTTTATTAAATTAAATTAGTTTTCTGGGAATATCTCAAAAACGGTTGGTTTTAGGGCTTTAAAATATGGTAGGGTCCCCGAGTTTTGTCTCTCACATTGAGGGGCTGAAAATGAGCTTTGTCTCGTCTTTCTACGCCTATTTCATCATGTATTTTAAGGGGGTAGGTCCCCTTTTTATGAGAGGTACGGAGAAGAGTTACATCAATGATTACTGTCGTGCCTCTGGTGGATATCTGTACCATATTTTACGTTGATACACCCAGCCGTTCTCGAGTTATATGGGAACAAATTTGTCCACAGACAAACAGACAGACAACAAATATTTTCGCGCGAATCCATCATAAAACAGTCTGAAACGCGTAAATAACTCAAATTTCCGTAGAAATTCAGAATAAAACAGACAAACTTTCATTTTTAGCCTACTTTCAATTTTGAAAAAAATGTGTGTGTGTGACTTCTAAACTGCTGGAGCAATTTCAATCAAACTCGGTAAGTTCATAGCACTATTCTGGGCGCCCCGACCGTGCCCTTCAAATGTTTTTACGTCTCACGAATCCAACATGGCGGCTGTGCGAAATATTTCACCAGCATTCAATATCTCCGAAACTATTCCCGATATCACCCTGGAATTTTTTACGGTGATAAAGGGAACTACTAGAAATTCACCTATGTGACCTTTGAGAAACTGGTAAATACAAAACCAACATGGCATCCACGCGAATTTGCGACTTTTAAATAGACGTTTCTCGCGATTTCACCAACCAAACGCAATAAAACTTGGTACAGTGTATGTTTATACACATTGTAATGCATCGACATCTAACTTGGTTCAATTGTTTGCATAACCATAAGATGGCGGATGTGGAAATATTTCACCGGCATTCTATATCTCTGAAACGATTAGCGGTATCACCCTGAAATTTTGTACGGAGATAAAGAGCACTACTGCAAGTTCATTTATAAGACTTTCAAAAACCGGTTGACTACAAAACGAACATGGCGGCCAAGCGAATTTGAAAATTTTAAACAGAACTTTCTCGCGATTTATTATTCCAACCGCAATGAAATCTGGTACAGGAAATGTTTATACACATTGTAATACACTGGTATCTAATTTAGTTCAATTGTTTACATAACCTCAATATGGCGGCTTTGCGAATTTTAAAATGAAGTTTTTATTCCTTGTGTCGTAATCATGCGATCGATGTGAAAGTTTGAATAATGAACCTACGCAATAATTTTCCTTTAACGGTACATGATTCTTTGGACTATGCATTTAACAATCCAACATGGCGACTATCCGAAATATTTAGACGGCTCAGAATATCTACGAATCTATTAAAGCAATCAAACTGAATTTTTTATGTTTATAGGGGCTATGAATTTAAGTTCACCTATAGGACTTTAAATAACCTGGGGATCACAAATCCAACATGGCGGCGACGCAAAGTATAACTATTCACATGGACGTTTCTCGAAATTTAACCATCCGATTGCAGTGAAACTTGGTACAGTAAATCCTTATACGAATGTTAATCCACTGGCATCGAATTATTTCTATTTCTTCCATGACCACAAGATGGCAGCTGTGCGAAATGTTAAAATCTCCTTGTTACTTCTTGTGTCCTAATCATGCGATTGAAGTTTGAAAGCTACACGTACACAATAATCTTCATGTAACAGTAAATACTCTAGGACCTACATATATAATTTCCAACATGGCGACCATCCGAAATATTTAGTCGGTTCTCAATATCTACGAATCTATTACAGCAATCAAACTGAAATTTTGTGTGTAGATAGAGGCAATTAACATTATGTAGGATATATGAGAATAGGCTGTATAGTTCTTCACGGAACTACTTGTTATATATGTAGTGATATACTGCTCCGTTTGGTGTTGGCCGTGTTTTATTGTACATATTTATGTTTTACTCGCTAACCGTTGGAGATACACGAAATATGATAAGGACCTTTTGGATAGAAAATTAAATGTTAATGCTCGTGTATGCCATCAAAAGTTTGCTATTTCTTAGCGTTCTCGTGTTATTTGAAATGGAAGTATGAAATTTTGAAACCAAAGGGTGTAGGGACTTCACTAAAATGGTCGCCATTTTTTAATAGTTCAAAATATCGAAATCAAAAGTATCCTATATGTAAACCTGGTAAATCAGCTACATAAATGCAAAATTTTATTTAAATCGGACCAGTGGTTCTTGCGTTATTGAGTAACGCACACACAGACAGACAGACACACACCATCTCATTTTTAGCCTACTTTTCACATTTTGCAAAAATGAGGAAAAAGTAGACTTATGATATCGGGCAAATGTGTGTGTGTGTGTCTGTCTGTCTGTCTGTCCTTCTGTCTGTCTGTCTGTCTGGCTGGCTCTGTGTGTGTCCCCCCCCCCCCTATCAACTCCTAAACGACTGCAGCAATCGAAACAAAATTTGGTAGGAGTAAAGATCTATAACTGAATATCTCACGGCCATATTTGAAAATGATTTCAGTGCTACCAACTGCTGAAAAACCGCAATTGAAATTTGAGCTCCATGTTGGATATCCTGGGAGATATGCATGAGAACTATTCCAAAATTGGCACACATATAGATAATAATTTGCCAGTTCAATTTCCAGGAGGCCATGCTCGACAGTGTTGCCAAAATGATTCTATGCCTGCTGACAGGTCCAACAATTAAATGCATGTAACTTCTATACTAACAAAAGGATTTCAACCAAATTTCGTATATACTTATACTATGTGTACATATACAGATATGACTAAGCGTATTCTTAACAGCCACCAGGGCTGCCAACTGTTAATAAATGTTCTGAATTTGTTTATCCAAATACCCATATATCAGAAAGTATGCAAGCCGACAGCCTTAAACTATGCACACGTATAGTACCTGATTTTCTATATTAATATGGAGTAACTTATATACGTCAGTGCTACCAACATGATTATATGCCTGCTGAGAGGTCCAACTTTAATTACATGTAACTTCTATACTATCATTTGGATTACAACAAAATTTCGTGTGTGCTACGTGTACCATAACAGATATGACTATGCCGATACTTAAGAGTAACCAGGGCTGCCAACTGTTAATAAATTCTGTCTCTATTTTTATTACCCTAATATCAATATATCAGAAAGTATACAAGCCAATAGCTCTAAACTTTGCACACGTATAGTACCTGGCATTCTAGATTAATTTGGAGTAACTAATATAGGCCTACGCCAGTGCTGCCAACATGATTCTAAGCCTGCTGATAGGTCCAATTTTAAAATACATGTAACTTATATACTAACTAATGGATTTCATTCAAAATTGATCCAACAATAGATCATATTATTTCAGATTATATCTGACCAATTCATGTATGTCATTGTTGCCAACATGATTTTACGCGCGCTGTTAGATCCAGTGTTTAACTGCATGTAACGTCCATGCTATCCATTGGACTTCAACCAAATTTTGTATTCTGTACCTTAAGAGATGGAACTAAGAATATATCCAGTCACCAGGGCTGCCAACTGTAGTTCTCTATTAGGCTACATTATGCCAAGTATACAGTATTTCGAACTAATTAGACTTTTCGATATTACCAACTTAATTTCGTCATTATTCTAGATAGATCCATATAGATTAATCATTGGCATGAATCTTAAATTTTAAGAAAAGTAGGCTCTTTAGTTCGTCACGGAACTTCTTGTTATATATTAGTATGATAAAGTGCTCTTAAACAAATAAATAAGACGATAGCCCTGGCCGAACTGATCGCGTCCATCCCGCATAGCACTAGAGCCGAGAGGGTGGTCTGTACACACGGGGCGCACACAACACATTGTGCAACCAGCAGCAGTGATGAATTGCTTTTTGATTCCATAAATATCGACAATTTGTTTAAAACGTGCGTTTAAACAAATAAACATATTTATAGAAGCCCGCGTAACAGTAAAGCCAGGCGGGTGGTTTATACACATGCGAGAGTTCTCGCACGGGTCCGCTAGTTAATTTAAAAATTTCATTGACTAAGATGTATCAGATTCATTAAATACCTGTGGGTATTTTCTTATTAGATTGAATGTCAATAAGGAAATATATGAAAAATGTGATTAAGTTCATATCATAACGATCTACATTTTCTATCCTCTTTTGAGGTTGGCATCAAGAGAGTCATCCGGCTGTAAACGTGCGACATGGAAATTCATCGCGTCTCATCTCCAATCCCGCTGAAGCGGGAATATTAAGGGATAGGCACACACAGGATCACGAGCACCTCACGCACTTTCTGCAGTGTGCCGCAGAATGCACGCACGCACTGTTTTGGTTTGTCTCCCTCTCCTCCTTCTTACTCTTGCCCTCTCCGTTCATATTTTAATTTTGTGCCTACCGCAACTCATTATCTTCCACAAGTCCCTGCACAGATTTAACGTATTTAATGAAGTATATGATACAGTCAGATCTCATTACTATAGACTAGCACTGCGACTTGAGAGCGAGCAACCCAGCAATATATTCCCGTAGGAGGTTAAGAGTTGAAATATTGTGAGCAATTTAACGTGTCAGTTTGTCCGTAACAACTCTCAACTTATTTAACGACTTAATACGTCTTGTGAAGTACAACTCTATCCATTAAATAATGTATCAATGTCTACTCTTTGTGCCTCGGCAGCCGGCACAATTCATATCCTCGCCGCTAGATAGGGGCTTCATTCATTCCATTCCTGACCCGGTCGGAGACTGGAAGCAGGCTGTGGATTTTCATTCATTTTTCTACTCTTTATGACTGGCAGCGTGGCGCAGGGGTTATGTTCTAGCCTGCTGTGCTCAAGGTTGCAGAATCGAATCCTAGTGCAGTTATTTGGCATGTAAGGGTGAGAAAATGTGAGGGGGTGTGTCTATGGATTTATTGGCGCGTTAAAGATCTCGTTCGGGGCAAAATTCTAGCACCCTGTTGTCTCTAAATGCCTCAGTAGTCAAACACCCATGACATAATTAGTCTTCTTCTTTCTTTGTTATGTCCACTTTAAAGAGCTGGTTTGAACTTGTTTGCTTGGGTTGATGGCTTTTCCTTCTACTTCTTCTCCCAGAATCTCTTCTTGAATTCGCTATGCTGTTTCTTTCGTTTTTGTGTCCATTGTTTTCCAGTGGTCGTTTTAGCTTTCTCAGTGAAAGTGTGCTTTGCAACCAGAGTTCTAAAGGTTTGCAATTCCTGATGTTATCTTCTGTGATGTTTATCTCTTTTAAGTCCTTCTTGATTTCTTCTAACTCACTGATTTTGCCCTTCTTTGAATTTATTATATCTAGAGGTTTTTTTTCCACATCTAGTGTCCTCCATTATGCAGATGTGGCCATATAATTTCAATCGTTTCCTGCGTACAGCATCGGTGAACCTATCGATTATTGTGCACAAGCCTATAGTTTTTCTTTTAATTCATATACCATTTACATGAACAGGGCCATTTGTTTTGCTAACAATTCTTATGACATTATTATTCTTGTTTTATAGAAGGGAATTAATTATTGAATTATTTTACTTATTTATATATTTATTTATTTATTAGTCACTCATTCATTAATTTATTTATAACATCATCATCTACTGTTTATTACTGTATTTTCATTTATACGGGGTTGGGGATGACGTTTTTATGTGGCGATTGCATTTTACGCCTATATGACCTTCTTGGTGCCAACCTCATCACAGGAGTTTATTTATTTATTTTTTCTGCATATGAATGTTGGTTAGTTGGTTAGTTCCTTAGTTTAGGGGCTGTAACAACGCGGTCATGTAGCCCCGTGTACTTAGGGTGAGTGTAGAATCTGTCTGGTAACCGGTGTTAATTGTGATGACTGTATTAGTGTGTGTTATCTGTTTTTAATTCAAGTAAGGACTGCAGACGATAATTTCAAGTAGTTCCTACTTTTGCTACCAAATGCTACCGTCCACGACACCTAGCTGTAAACTTGGCTACTAGATGCCATCGCAACCAGCACCTGGCGACGAACGTAGGAACTTAAGACCATTAATCAAATCTAACCTACAAATTTTGCTTCAGACAATTGAAGTTAGTGGAAGGTTCTTTTGCATGCCATAAATCAATGATATGGGCCCGCCTGCTTTACTTCTCCGAAGGACGGAAGGCATACTGAGGAATTTGTAACGCTCTTTAAAAATCCGACGACTTTGGACGGGTTTGAACCCGCGACCTTGGGCATAAAATCTCAGCATCATATGCATGTTAAAATGTGTTGGTACAGCCCTTTTGGGTGTAAATACACCACAAAAGTGGCCTCCACATGCCTGGCTGTAGCCTACTGCCATGCGGGCTTAACCCAATACAGTTCTGGCAGGGGCTATCGTCTATTTGTTTGAAAACGCTTTATAAACAAATTAATATTTCCGTTGACTCTTCAAGAAATACAAGATTTGTCCTGTACCTTTCAGACGATTTGGAAGATTTTGGTACAATTGGAACCTTCTAACTCCCTCTGGTTTAAGAGCATAAGTCTTGTGAAACATACACCTTAGTATTTAAAAATCGTCGCTAAACTTGCAATAACGCTCACCTGACATTGTTCATCTTTTCCATTATTTTCCTCATATTTGGTCACGCGCCCGTATTTTCATATATCCTACTTATGTTAATTGCCTCTTTCAACATACAAAATTTCAGTTTGTTTGCTGTAACAGATTCGTAGATATTGAGAACCGTCTAAATATTTCAGATGGTCACCATGCTGGATTTTATATATGTAGGTCATAGAGTTATGTATTTACTATTAGATGACGATTATTTCGTACGTTCATTATTCAAACGTTGATTTTGATCGCATGATTAGGACAAAAGAAATAACTTAAATTAACAAGAAGTTCCGTGACCAACTATAGAGCCTAGTTTTCTTAAAATTAAGTTTCATGCCAATGATTAATCTACTGTATATGAACCTATCTAGAATAATGACGGAATTAACTTGGTAATATCGAAATGTCTAATTAGTTCGAAATATAACTGGTATAATGTAGCCTAATAGAGCATTACAGTTGGCTGCCCTGGTGACTGAATATATTCTTAGTTCCATCTCTTAAGGTACAGAATGAAAAAGTTGGTTGAAGTCCAATGGACGTTACATGCAGTTAGACATTGGATCTGTTAGCACGCGTAAAAGCATGTTGGCAACAATGTCATGCGTGTGCTGGTCAGACATAGCCTAATCTGAAATATTATGATATCTTGTTGTGCCAATTTTGGACGAAATCCATTTGTTAGTATAGAAGTTACATGTATTTTAAAATTGGACCTATCAGCAGGCATAGAATCATGTTGGCAACACTGACTTATATTAATTATTCCAAATTAATCTAGAACGTCAGGTGCTATACGGGTGCAAAATATAGGGCTGTTGGCTTGCATACTTCCTGATATAATGATATTAGGTTAAAAAAATATTGACAGCATTTATTAACAGTTGGCAGCCCTGATTGCTCTTAAGAATACTTATAGTCATATCTGTTGTGTTACACATAGCATATACGAAATTTGGTTGAAATCCAACTGGTAGTATAGAAGTTTCACATATTTAAAAATTGGCCCTATCAGCAGGCTTAGAATCATGTTGGTAGAACTGAAGAATATAAGTTACTCCAAAATTAATCTAAAATGTCAGGTACTATACATGTGCGTAGTTTAAAGCTGTCGGCTTGCTTATTTTCTGATATATTGGTATTTGGCTAAAGAAAATAGAGAGAGCAATTATTAACTGTTGACAGCCCTGGTGGCTCTTAAGAATACGCTCAGTTATATCTGTTTATGTACATATATTACATACAATATTTGGTTGAAATCCAATTGATAGTGTAGAAGTTACAGGCATTTAAAAATTGGACCTATCAGAAGGCTTAAAATTATTTTAGCAAGACTGTCATGTATGGCCTCCTGGAAATTAAACTGAAATTGTGTTACCTACATGTGTGCCAATTTTGGAATAGCTCCCATGCATACCTTCCAAGATATCCAACATGGAGCCCAAATTTCTAGTGCGTTTCTTCAGCAGTTGGTAGCACTGACATCATTTTCAAATATGGACGTGAGATATTACGGTATACATCTTTACTCAAACAAAATTTGGTTTCGATTTCTGCAGCCGTTTAGGAGTTGATAGGGGGACACACACACTCAGACAGACAGACAGACAGACAGAAGGACAGACAGACACACATTTTCCCGGATCGATCTTATAAGTCTACGTTTTCCTCATTTTTGCAAAATGTGATAAGTAGGCTAAAAATTTCGCACAGCCACCATCTTGGCGTCATGTAAACAATTGAACTAAATTGGATATCAGTGCATTAAAATGTGTATAAACATTTGTTATAGTATGTTTCATTGCTCTCGGATGGTTAAATCGAGAGAAATGTCAATTTAAATGTTTCAATTTCGCTTGGCCGCCATGTTCATTTTGTACTTAAAGAGTTTTTGAAAGTCACACAGGTAAACGTCTAGTAGTGCCCTTTATCTTTATACAATATTGCAGGATGATATCAGTAATAGTTTCGGAGATATAGAATGTCAGTTGTGAGTTAGCCGTGGTCGTTACGGCATGACTGCTGGCAGTCGCTCACATCCGGGAGGCGAGGAGGTTCGAATCCCCCCGCCGGTAACCTTGGAGATGGTCTTCTGTGGTTTCCCATCTTCCTTCCAGGCAAAATTCCGGGGTTGGTCCCTAACTATAGGCCACAGCCGCTACTTTCCAACTCCTCGTCCTTACATTCCCACTTTCTTCCCCAACGGTACTTTTAGCCCTCGAAGCAGCTACAAAAACTGGCGAGCCGAACATGTCCTCGGACACTCCCGGCACTAAAAGCCATACGAAAAAAAAAGAATGTCAGTGAAATATTTCGCACAGCTAAAATGTTAGATTGGTGAGTCGTAATAAAATTTGACGGGCACGGTCGGGGTATGAAAAGTGAGTACTATAATCTTACCGAGTTTCATTGATATCGCTCCAGCCGTTTAGATTTTATTAGGGACATAAACACACATTCGCACTCACATGCATACACACGCGCACACATTCACACACTCGGACAAAAGGTGATCTCATAGGACTATATTTTAGCCTACTTTTGATTTTTACCAAAAATGAAAGTAGACTTATGAGATCAACACAGGGCGAAAAAAAAGTGTGTCTGTCTGTGTGTGTGTGTATGTGTGTGTGTGTGAGTGTGTGTACTCTGAATGTCTGTCCCCCCTCCTATCAATTCGAACACGGTGAACGCGAATTGAACGAAATTTGGTATAAAGGTAGCACTAGCAATGGACACCTCAGTGTCATGTTTTATATCGCCGCCATCTTGACGGAAACTTAATGGCGGCCACACAAATGTTCAAAGCTTAAATCAAATTACGACTAACCTAATTATCCGATCCCTACCAAATTTTGCAACAACATACCTTTATGGGGGGAGCATCCTTTGACCAAACTAATAGGTCATCGGCCTAATAGTTTGCGGATGGCGGCCATCTATGTGTCAAAATCAATTCCCCCTATTAATTCAAACACGGTGAAACCGAATGGAACGAAATTTGGTACAGAGGTAGCACTAGCAAAGGGAACCTCAGTGTCATGTTTTATATCGCCGCCATCTTGACAGAAACGTAATGGTGGCCACACAAATGTTCAAAGCTTAAATCAAATTACGACTAACCTAATTATCCGATCTCTACCAAATTTTGCAACAACATACCTTTATGGAGGGAGCATCCTTTGACCAATCTAATAGGTCATTAGCCTAATAGTTTGCGGATGGCGGCCATCTTTGTGTCAAAATCGATTCCCCCTATTCATTCGAACACGGTGAAACCGAATGGAACGAAATTTGGTACAGCAAAAGGCACCTCAGTGTCATGTTTTATATCGCCGCCATCTTGACGGAAACGTAATGACGGCCACACAAATGTTCAAAGCTTAAATCAAATTAGGATTAACCTAATCATCCGATCTCTACCAAATTTTTCAACAACATACCTTTATGGAGGGAGCATCCTTTGACCAATATAATAGGTCATTAGCCTAATATTTTGCGGATGGCGGCCATCTTTGTGTGAAAATTGATTCCCCCTATTAATTCGAACACGGTGAAACCGAATGGAACGAAATTTGGTACAGAGGTAGCACTAGCTAAGGGCACCTCAGTGTCATGCTTTATATCACCGCCATCTTGACGGAAACGTAATCGTGGCCACCCAAATGTTAAAAGCTAAAATGTAATTACGACCAACCTAATAATCTAGTCTCTACCAAATTTTGCAACAACATATCTTTATGTGGGAAGCATATTCTGACCAAACTGCAAGATCATCAGCCCAATAGTTTGCAGATGGTGGCCAGTATGTGTGCAAATCAATTCCCCTATCAATTTAAACACGGTGAAACCGAATTGAACGAAATTTGGTACAGAGGTAGCACTAGCTAAGGGCACCTCAGTGTCATATTTTATATCGCCGCCATCTTGACTGAATGGGAATGACGGCCACCCAAATGTTAAAAGCTTAAATCAAATTACGACCATCCTAATAATTTGATCTCTACCAGATTTTGCAACAACATGTCTTTTTGTGGAAATCAGCTTATGACTGACTACAAGGTCATCAGCCCAACAGTTTGCAAATAGCGGCCATGAATGTGTGCAAATCCATTCCCCATATCAATTCAAACACGGTGAAACCGAATTGAATGATTTTTTTTTTACAGAGGTAGCACTAGCAAAGGGCACCTCATATTCATGTTGAATATCCCTACAGCACGTTGTATTTCAACAAGCTACTACAACCAACATTCAATTATACTCCTTGAAAAGGACAAAGAGTTATAACAATACCCATGCATTTAGGAGAAAGTAGGCTATATGTTCTCTAATGAACATCTTGTTTTCATAAATAACAAGTAGTTCCGTGAAGAACTATACAGCCTATTTTCATATAGCCCACTTATTGCAACAATCAACATACACAATTTTAGTTTGATTGCTGTAATAGATTCGTAGATATTGAGAACCGACTAAATAATTCGGATGGTCGCCATGTTGGATTTTATATATGTAGTTCCTAGAGTTATGTACTGTTACATGCAGATTATTGTGTACGTGTAGTATTCAAACTTCAATCGCATAATTAGGACACTAGAAGTTACAAGGAGATTTTAAAATTTCGCACAGCTGCCATCTTTAGGTTATAGAAACAATTGAAATAAATTAGATGCTAGTGGATTACCATTCGTATAAGGATTTACTGTACCAAGTTTCACTGCTCTCGGATGGTTAAATTGCGATAAACGTCCATGTGATTATTTATATTTCGCGTCGCCGCCATGTTGGATTTGTGATCACCAGGTTATTTAAAGTCCTATAAGTGAACTTGAGTTCATAGCCCCTATGAACAATAAAAAATTCAGTTTGATTGCAACAATAGATTCGTAGATATTTAGAGCCGTCTAAATATTTCGGATGGTCGCCATGTTGGATTGTTAAATGTAAAGGCCATAGAGTCATGTACCATTATAGGAAAATTATTGGGTAGGTTCATTATTCAAACTTTCACTTCGATCGCATGACTACATCACAAGAAATAAAAACTTAATTTTAAAATTCGCACAGCCGCCATCTTGAGGTTATGTAAACAATTGAACTAAATTAGATACCAGTGCATTACAATGTGTATAAATATTTCCTGTACCAGATTTCAGTGCGTTTGGAGCATTAAATCGCGAGAAAGGTCTATTTCAAATTTTCTAATTCGCTTGGCCGCCATGTTTGTTTTTTATATAACCGTTTTTTTAAGTCGTATAAATGGACTTCCAGTAGTGCCCTTTATCTCCGTACAAAACTTCAGGGAAATACCACTAATAGTTTCAGAGATACAGAATGCCGGTGAAATATTTCGCACATCCGCCATCTTGTGGTTATGTAAACAAATGAACGAAGTTATGTGTCGGTGCATTACAATCTATATAAACATATACTGTACCAAGTCTCATTGCGTTTGGTTGGATAAATCGCGAGAAACGTCTATTTAAAAGTCGCAAGTTCGCTTGGCCGCCATGTTGGTTTTGTAGTTACCAGGTTTTCAAAAATCACATAAGTGAACTTATAGTAGTTCCCTTTATCACCATACATGATGTCAGGGTAATATCGGTAATCGTTTCGGAGATATTGAATGCTGGTGAAATATTTCGCACAGCCGCCATGTTGGATTGGTGAGTCGTAACAAAATTTCAAGGGCACGGTCGAGGTCGCCCGGAATAGTGCTATGAACTTACCGAGTTTCATTGAAATCGCTCCAGCCGTTTAGATTTTATTAGGGGGACACACACACACGAATCACACACACACACACACACACACACACGGACAAAAGGTGATCTCATAAGCCTATTTTTTCAAAATTGAAAATAGGCTAAAAATAGGCTACAATTAAGCTTTCCATTGTACTGCAGAAAAGTATATTTCCGTGTAGTTATGCAATCCTGCAGTACATTATATGTAAGATTCATTTTCCTTTAGGTTCATACACATGGAAATGAACCTAACACGAATTGTTATGTTGGCCGGCACTACCACATACGACTGTGGGGCTGTGTAGTGCAAGTAATATCCTAACTTGAGAAATATTTATATGTTCTTTTCTAGACAAAAGCTAACGAAAGTTTGGTACTTTTAAGTCGGTCAACACGAATGCACCCAAAAGAGCTGGGTTATGCCCTAATCCTGAAAAACCAAAAACAAAAAACATGAGATTAATAAATACACTAGGATAACCAGTTTCGATCGTCAAGCGATCATCATCAGATCATTTAAACTTAGGCTGTAAAATCTATGTTTGAAAATACAGGTGAAAATATAAGGTGCGTTCACAAAGTAATGAGCCGGAGGCATAATTACAGAAACCAGTACCTGTATGTTAAAAGTATTGGCCCTGGCTGTTGAGGCACTTGTCCCACTGTGACACGAGGCGGTGAATGGCTGTCTCATAAAATTCCCTGGGCTGCGATGTGAACCAGTTCTGCACGTACAGCTGGACGTCGGCGTTCGAGGTGAATCGTTGGCCGCGCAGAGCCTTTTTCAGGGGACCAAACATGGCGTAATCACAGGGAGAGAGGTCTGGACTGTATGGATGGTGGCGACTGTGTTGGCCGTATGAGGTCGTGCATTGTTGTGGAGCAGAATGACCCCACGGGTGAGATTGCCTGGTCGTTTTGTTTTGATCGCTTGGCGAAGGGTGGTCAAGGTTTGCGAGTAACGTTGGGAATTCACTGTTGTCCTGTGCGGCATGAAGTGTATCAGAAGGGGGCCATCTTGGTCAAAGTAGAACGTCAGCATTACTGGCAGCGTTGGACGATTGATGCATGCTGCTGCTCGCTTTGTATCGTCTCGTGACGTTCACGCGTGCCCTCTAGCGACGGGCTGTGACCTTCCACGCTCTGGTCAGAACCACACCTCGTTACACACGCCACGATTAACCGATGTTGTCACCGGTTTGCGCATTCCAGCCTCCGGCTCGTTACTTTTTGAGCGCACCTTATATATACAATATGTGCAATTATTTAGTTGCAGTATTGGTAATGCAACTTGTTAGTGTATGCTAGTTGTAGTATATATGATGCTAGGTGGAATGCTAAAATGGTGATAGAAATCCGGAATTTGTCTGTTTGTAGTGACTATATGGTTGCAAAAGTTAACTATGGTTGTACTGTATAATGCATGCTATTACTTATCTGTCTGGATGTCTTCCGTTCTGTAGCTGCGAGTAGTATCAACTTCCCTCTTGGAGCAGTGACGGTTGACATCAAGCACCAAACTTACGTTTACCAAGGCAACACTGAAACATGGCTTCAAACCCTACAATAGACAATTTGAGACAATACTGGTGAAGCGTGATATTCTTCACAAAAAGGGGGCATAGAAAAATAATTTCTGATTGAGAAGAATTGCACTAAATAATTAATAGCTGCAGGAAATAAGAATTTCACAACCACCAATGATAGTAAAGAAGCTAAGTTTGAAGTTTTACGTGACCGTTAATCTCGTGATCATGAGACACAGGACCTCCATTTTTATGTGGAATGTGAATCACGTGACATGGCATATCACTTTAAAAGTCCCACCTGCATTGACCGGGAATTGCGATGCAATCAGCTTCACCGTTGAGGCACCACGCTCTCTCACAACAAATAATACATGGGGAAATAATTCATCAAAATTGGGAGAATCATTTGAAACTCATCAAATTTTCTAGGTGTATGCCGTATCTTGTGTGGGATCTCGCCTTGGAACACCAAGCTGGCCCATCCGTGGGCACTTGATGTCCGTCCCCATCAATTTGGAAGCCTTTACGGGGAGGTGAAAGGCTGCTTGAGCTTTTAGCTCTCGCAGTAAAGAAGTGCAGGTGTGCTCCATAAGAAGGGAGGTAGCGCGCAATTCTCTACTCCTGTGAGGGTCTGGGCACGGACACCAAGAGCCCGCTGATGAGCCAGCTTGGTGTTTATAGATAAAACCCTACACGAGATACGGCATAAACCTAGAATAATTGCTGGGTTTTAATTCACTGGTCGTGAAAGCCAATATACCAGCCTTTTGGGAGAATTAATGCTAATTTGGCCACGTCTGTAAAACCCGCTGACCTTTATCTATATATTTAAAAGTCCCGCGGCGTAGCCGTGCATGTTAAGTCATGCACCAGGAACGCGTGGGCATCTGCAGCAAGTCCAGAGATCGCATGTTCGAATCCCGGCACTGACAGTGGTGGTGACACCATGCAACAATGGTTATCCTGAGTGTTTTCTTCCACGGGGTTTTCTACACTCCCTCCAGGAAAATACGGGGAAAGTATCTTACTTCAAATCCCTGGACACCTACCTCATCCCTGCTCATAATACAGTAATACACACCACTACAGTTATTACAGAAATACAGGTTATCTGACAAATTGTACACACACCCCAGTACCAGAGGTTGATGCCCATGGTGTTCCAAGCCCCTGAAATGAATTAACTACAACAAACATTATTTTCTTCAGTGTCGGCGATATGATCTAGAATTTGACCTCATAAACTGCCTTACATAACCTTTATTCTAACGGAACTAAATTCAAACTATCCAATCAGATGCTCGCCTCGCATACAACTCATTTACACATAATAAATGGTCGGCCATGGCTAGTAAATGTGACTAGCGCACCACGGAACAGTCATGACGGTCATCGGGCCATTCCAAATCTATTGTCATGACAATTCCGAACTGCCAATAGGCAGAGACACTGCTAATCTCTAAAGTTCCTCACAACAGGAATCTCTAAATAATTAAAATCCTAAAGCAAAACTAAAGTCCCTACGAATATAAAATAAAAATGTATTTTGGCACCTTACACAAATTCTTGTAAAGGCCAAAAAGAAAAAAAATTACGAGCCTTACAGTAGTCGCATATGATGTTTAACATTTGACATAGAAGAAACCTCACGTGAAATTGTTGATACGCCGGTATTTTATAGTATTATTGGCACAAATATTAATCTATTGTAAAAGGGAGTGTTTTACAGATATTGTAGTTTATAATACGGAACTCATTTTAATAGATGATTTGTAGCTTCCACCAGCACTAGCCTAAATAAAGAATACGATATGGGTCAACTAGATTAATAGACGCAATACCGCTCATAACCTTAAATTCCTTATAAACAGGTCCTCTTGATTCACAGACCAACACGTAATTTCATATGGATTCTGTTAAAATGAGTCATATTGATATGAAAAAATTCGTTTAAAATGATGATCTGGTAGCAAAAATATCCACCCCACCCAGGATTCGAACCCAAGATCTTTAGATTCACAGTCAAACGCACTAACCCTACGGCTATTTTGATTACGCAAATTTTGTGCACAAGATGGTGACTTATTTCCACGTTCCAATAATACTGCATTACGAAATTAAGTTTCATTTATGTTTTGCTTGTTTCGATAATGTTCCTGAGTGACATTGAGTTTAAAATGCCTTATGCCGATGCAATGCCGACTACTTACAATGTTTGATATTAAGGCATTTTACCATTTAAATACTGATACGAAGACTTCGAACATGTACCATGTCATTTGTTTAAATCACTTGATACCAGAGTTCGCATGAGCGTTTTCCGTTCAGTATGTCATATACATTCCACATGACCGAGAGTGCGTCATGGTATCAATTTTCGACACCGCGCGCTGATTGTTTCTCTTACCAGAGCCAGCTGGATCGATCGATCGAGTTGGCAGTGCGTCTTATACTTCCGTTCGATCCACCACTGCCAGCTAGGGCACACTTCCATTCGATCGATCGAGCGGGCAGTGCATACTTCCGTTGTCCACCACTGCCAGCTGGTACACTTCCGTTGGATCGATCGAGCGGGCAGTGCATACTTCCGTTGTCCACCACTGCCAGCTAGTACACTTCCGTTTGATCGATCGAGCGGGCAGTGCATACTTTCGTTTGATCCACCACTGCCAGCTCGATCGCTCCGATCCACTTCCGTCCCCAATTTTCAAAATCACTCCCACAAAACTATCCAGCAATCGAGCGGAAAGATGTTACACATCAAAAAAGAGAAGGAAACATAACCTAAATTGGAAATCTCCCAAACATTATGAATACGAGCCAATAAGGAAATAGAGTAAAACGAGCCTCGCTAAGAGGCACCAGACTCTAAACTCATTGTTTTCTGCAATAATTAATGCGAAGTGATTAGTAGTACTCAATCAACCTGTCAACGACTATGGTCAAAACTGATTCATTTTCTTTTTCCTAAGTATTTCGGAATGATACCAGCCACAGTGGTTGAAAGTGTTACCACGCTAGCTCGTGCCTCGCTGCTATCGGGAGAGCATGGGTTCCAATCCCGCCTTGGCCGTCCTGAAAATGGTTTCCTATTTTCTATATTCACCACCAGGCAAATGCCGGGATAGTTCCTTTAAACCCCTGACCCTTCCTTAATTTGACCCAAGTTAGTGGTCACCTGGTCTATCAGTCTGTCACCACCCCCAGTTGTATCTGTTGGCAAAGTTTGTTCAGCGGTGTCCTGTAAATAGCGCCCAACGTAAGTTAGTTAGTTAGTTAGTTATTGTTGTTTAAGGGGCGGAACTACGAGGTCATCTGCCCCTACTCGCCCAACGTAAATAGCACCCAGTACGATCTCTACATGGAGTATATGAGGCTGATACGAACGAAACCATTGGTCGCTACTTAGGTGACTGTCTGGACGAAAATTACTGATTGCACTAGAAACTAGGGGGTCTGGGGCGTATGCCCTAACTTAGGTTTCTTTTGTATGTGGAAACAGTATTGTCACGAGGACAATTTCTACACTGGGCGCGATTTACGCACATTTCTCAGTGGCCGCTATTTTCCCTTGGCGTGTTTTTCGTGCAACCATGTTCAGCTCCCACACACTGTTCTTGCGACGGTAGAGGAATGATCCCTCGGAGAGTCTGTCGTTGAAGTCGAGCTGGGAGGATAAGCGATTAAAAAGAAGAAAAATCTTTTGGATTGACGACTTGCTCCCCGTACAACAACATCAATGACAATAAGGAAATTTAATCTGTGACTTTTCTTCCTCCTGTTTATAAAGTTTTTGTACTGCAGGTTTATTTGTCCTCTTATATCCCGCTTTCATCTGTCACTGACAGACAGCATTCTGGGTAGCTCCTTAAACTAGGTCGGCAACTTTATTATTGACTGCCCCTTGCCCCTCCTCCTTACTCCTCCTTCGGACAGGCGCAGTGTCATTCTTGGAAGTAACATTTCTTGTAACCCTTAGCGGCTCATGACACAATACGAGGGTGTCAGTCAGATTCTCAAAGTAAAAGAAGCTAAAATCTGTTAAATTTACCTCAAAGTAACAGGAAACCATTTCGTGGTTTGATGGCTGGCATTTTTTAACTTGGGTTTGATTCCCGGCTCTGCCAAGAAATTTAATTCTGTTCTGAAGGGTTGAAAGAAACGGGATACACTTTCAGTAACCTCATGAGACAAAACTGAGAGAACGTGGATTTGATTACCACTCCAGTCACCCAGAAGTGCTATTCTATGGTCTCCCAATTTTCTGCAGACAAATGCTGAGATAGTCCCTAACTTAAAACCACGGCCGTCTCCGTCCCAATCTTCACCTGAATTTCAAATGCACAATTACAGACACCACAATAACACAGGTTATCAGACAAAGTATGTACACGAGTGCGCTTACACACACCCAAGTACACGGGGCTAAATGACCACGGTCCATCCCCTCAAATGAAGTAATAATAATAAAAACAACAACAACCAACTTCCATCCAAGGCAACCCTCAGTTAACACACGCTATTGTATTACCGACATCACAACTACACAGGTTATCAGAATATTGTACACACACACACACACACACACACACACACTGGCAACAACATTCCGTGAATGATACATGAAGTACCAGTACCAGGAATAATCAGCCAAATCTGGTTTTAGTTAGTGGTTAAACAGTTTGTTGTTGATTCAATTATGGGCTTGTGTCACCGTAGTTCTTTAGTCCAGTGTATTTGATCGTCTGTAGGAATATTGTCCGACAACCTCTTTGTTATTGTGGTGTCTGCAGTAGTGTGTGAGTGAATGTTGTATGAGGTTAGGATTGGGAAATAGGCGACTGTGTCCTTAAAGTTAGAAAACCACAGGAATCAATTTCTAAGATGTCTGAGATGAGAATCGTACCCAAATTAATATTATTGTTAATAATGGGCTCAATGTTTGGGAAGCCAGACTCTGCCTGTCTCAAGCCAGGACAAAGCGGTGAGTGATAGAGGAGTAACACCTCTTTAAAAAACCGAGGTCCAGCTGACCCGGCTGGTAGTACCTTGTAAGGGTCCCTTGCCAGGGTTACGGTGAAGTCCTCAACGGCATTGATGGTGGTATAGATGATCTATAGAACAGTGTTAATGGCGGACGAGGTGGCCTTGTATCCGGGATTAATAGGATAAAAGGCATCTATACTAGTATTTGGTTAGATGTCAGCTTTACTTAAATCCATGAGCGTCTGTACTGGTATCCAGCGGGGTGTGGTCAGCGTCTGTTAGCTCAGCTAGCTCGGCTGAAAATCTAAGTTCCAAAGGCCTCAACAACCTCTGGTCCTATATGGTCCTGGTATCTGCTAGGCCAAGTACTGAGTACAAGCAAATATGGAATGTGCAAGTAAATACAATCTTACCCCAGGTGGTACACAATCCACCCGTCAACAGACGGCCACTGAACTTTCGGATTCTGGGGAGTTCAGACGTGCGCAACAGTGAGTATCGGAGATCTTTGGTAAACTTCCCTACAACCATAAATCATTCCTTGGAACGATAAACATTAATACATTGATCCAAACAGGTAAATTACATGACCTCACGCAGGAAATTGACCGACAAAAAATTCTCATCCTTGCTCTTCAAGAAACACGAAAGACAGACAACAACACTATGGACTACGGAAACTACCGCATCTTTAAAAGCAAAACACAACAAAGAGTCGCAAAGGGCGCACCAATTTTCGGTATGGCGTTTCTTGTACACAGATCTATTATCACCTCCGTCAGGGAAATTACACCCGTCAATAGTCGGCTCATGACCATGCGCATCAAATGCGCCAACAAATATTTCACACTCATCAATGCGCATGCCCCCACCAATGTTGACGATAAGAAGAACCCTGAAACGGTTGAAAAATTCGGGAACAAACTTGAGAACATCATGAGCAAGATTTCCCGCGACGACGTTAAAATCCTCATGGGAGATTTCAATGCTCAACTTGGCAAAGAGAAAATCTATCGAAAAATCGTCGGTAAATATTCAGCACACCAAAACACGAACACTAACGGCACGCATCTGTTTGACATCTGTCACCAATTCAACCTTAAAATTATGTCCACGCACTTTAGAAAATCACCGCTTAAACAGAAAACATGGCGATCTCCGATCCAACATCTCGGTGAGTATCAGATTGATCACGTCGCCATTTCCTACGCCCACTACAGAACCATTCACGACGTTCAAGTCCGAAGAGACGCGAATATCGACTCGGATCACTACCTTACAAGAATCAAAGTAAAGTTCACCCCAAAGAGAGTTCACCGTCTCAAACCACATATCCCGAAATTCGATTTAGCTATGATTCTAGAAACAAATATTGTATAGGAATGGGAAAAGGAACCGGCGAATAACTGGAACGACTTTCGTAGCAAAATTATCGGACAAGCTAAAGCACTGATCCCGCTAAAAAGAAAGACAAAACATCCATGGTGGAATTCTGAGTGTGATCAAGCCATTGCCAATCGCCGAATCGCATTCCAAAAATACAACAGCAGTAGATCACCAGGAACCCTGGGACACTTCCTCGACATCCGCAAACAGACAAACAAGACTATCAGGAAAGTCAAGCGTGATTATATCACTGAGCAACTTAAGTCCATGGAGAATGATTTCAGAAACTCCGATAGTCGGAATTTCTACAGGACCTTTGCGAATAATATTAAGGGTTATGCACCGCCAAATTTAACCTTTAGGAAACAGGATGGAAAACTGGCACTTACTAATCGTGAAAATTGCGATGAACTTGCACGCTACTTTCCTGGGCTCCTTAACTGTCCCGAACCAACTGTACGTTTCTTGCATACGACCCCAGAACACGTCAAGCCAGACGCTGATCCACCAACACAAGAAGAAATCACTCGCCATATCAAAACACTCAAGAATGGAAAGACAGCAGGAGAAGACGGAATTGTCGCGGAACTGCTGAAAAATCTTAGACCACGATCACTGCAGGAAATTACACAGATCATCCAAGAATTCTGGCGAAGTGAAAAACTCCCAGATGATTGGAAATGCGCACTCATTCACCCACTCTACAAAAAAGGAGACAGATTGGATGTGAAAAACTATAGAGGGATATCTCTCCTTTCTGTACCTTACAAAGTCTTCTCTGCTTGCCTCCTACAACGCACACAAGAACAGCTCGAGCCTCTCATTGGTGAATACCAGGCAGGGTTTAGACCAAACAGATCAAGTACTGAACAAATTTTCAACCTCAAGTCCGCACTGAAACTTCGAGCTTTACGAAATCTCCCAACCATCTGCGTATTCGTCGATTTTCAGGAAGCTTATCACTCTGTCGACCGACTATCCCTCTTTAATATACTCGAAGAATACACGCTCGACCCGAAAACACGACGCCTCATCCAACAGACCCTATCTGAAACAACATCCAAAGTCAAGTTCCTTGGGGAAGTATCTGAACCTTTCCTCATCGGGACAGGTGTACGGCAGTGTGATGGGCTCTCCCCTCTACTCTTTAATATCGTCCTAGAGAAGGTCATCAAAGAATGGAGAAATGAACTGAGGAGTCGGAATACCTGGAAGCCCGTCATGCTAGGAAGGCAAACGGATAATATCGACGTGACATGCTTCGCTTTCGCGGATGATCTTGCAATCCTCTCCGCTGATGAACGAACGGCAATTCTTCAGATTGAGGTCTTAAAAGAGTGTGCTGAAAAGGTCGGACTACAAATTTCCTTCACAAAGACCGAGTTCATATCGACAAAACACATTCAAGCACAAAATTTACTCACAGAGTACGGTATGATAAACAGGGTTAATCAATTCAAGTATTTGGGTGAAATTATTGAACCCACAGGTATGGAAAGAGTGGCGCAAAAATCTCGTGAACTTAAATTGCGGTAAGCATACGGAAAAATCGCAAATATTTACAACAAGAAATGCATGAGCATCAACACCAAAATTCAACACTACACGACTGTCATCAAACCTGAGACACTTTACGCCAGCGAGACACTAAACCTCAACTACAAAGGGGATCTTGAGAACATCAAGAAGGCTGAGAGAAAAATCATCCGTAAAATATTGGGCCCTAAACTCACAGATGATGGATATCGTCTGCAATCACACACAATCACAGAGAGATACTCTAACATCGAGTCAGATTTCCGCAAGCGACGACTGAGATTCTACGGCCACATTATGAGACTGAATGACGACCGGCTAACAAAGAGAATATTGACTTACTTACGAAAACTAAAGTGACAACAGTCTGGGTTACCCAAGTCCAAATTGATCTCGAAAGTGCCAACATCATACCAATAGACATAGACGATCGAATGACATTCCGACATAAGATCCACAGTTGGGAAGTCACACATGAAGATCGACCAAGGAGACCAGGGAAAGGATGGACGGAGGAACGTCGAGTCCGACACAGTGAGATGATGAAGGAGTTCTGGAAGAACAAGAAGAACAGCACCAGAACATAATTTGCTTAATGTGATCCTTTGGGTCTAAACAATGTAAATAAAATAAAATAATAATAATAATAATAATAATAATAATAATAATAATAATAATAATAATAATAATAATAATAATAATATGTATTACCCTTAAGTGAACACCTTTTCAGTGTGAGTAATCTCTTCTGTTATCTCCCTCAGGGACATATGTTTGTCTCTCTCCTTTAAGAGCAGGAGAGACGACAGCTAGCGGTGATGTCCTGATAAATGATATAAGATCGATTGCAGAGAATATCGTTAACAAAGAAGCCGAACTGTAGCAAAGAGAATGACTGAAGAGATCTCTCAATACAGATCAAAGAGAATGGCTCTGCTCTAGTTTACTATTGAAATGGAAATCAAGCTTGAGGTCATAACATTGTTATATTGTGGCGAATTGTACTCTAAGGAAAGCTTTTAGTTTTACGTGACCGTTAATCATGCGATCATGAGCCACGGGACCTACTTTTTACGTGGAATCCGAACCGCAGGACATGGCATTTCACTTCGAAAATCGCACATGCATTGACCGGTAATCGAACCCGGTCCACCTTGGTGAGAGGCCAACTGCTTCACCGCTGCACCACCACGCCTCCTGAATTGTACTCTATCTGCAATCTTTAAATCTGCTCCAGTGTCTTGTTTGCTCTTTTATTCTGTTTCTTGCTTTAACGATTCTCAACACTACACATGACACATATTTTAGTGTCCCAGTAAATAGTACGCGAATAGAATAATAACAATAATAATAATAATAATAATATTAATGTTATTGGTTTTACGTCCCTTTTAACTACTGTGGCTTTTAGAGACGCCCGGGTGTCGTAATTGTGTCCCCGAAGGGGATCTTGAACGTGCCAGTAAATCTACTGAAACGACTCTCCCGCATCTGAGAACCGTCAAATGCCAACTGACTGCCAGGATTCAATCCTATAACCTTGGGCACAGCAGGCGGGGAACGTTACCGCTGCACCACGCAGCCAATCACGCGAATAGAAGAGAAGAACTCTATCATATGAATCAATGTAAGATTGTTGTATTGTTATTGTTGTTGCAAGGGGAGGAACATCGAGGTCATCTGCCAAATTGTTGTATAAGTTAGAAACTAGCATGCTCGAACGTTCCCAAGTAAAGAAACAGTTTTTAGTTTTTGCCCTCAAAGCACTTCGTCGATTCAGCCATAATATCAAGCTGAGATAGATTTCCATCGGTGTGACGTTGTTCTTAATTCATTTCAGGGGTTTGGGACATCTTGGTTATCATCTCCATGTACTTAGGTGTATGTTGAACTTGTCTCATAATCTGTATTAATGCGATGACCGTATTAGTGTGTGTAACTGTAATAGGGATAGGGATGGGCTAGGCACCCCGGGACTTGAAGGAAGGTACAATCCAGGCATTTTCTTGGAGGGAATGTGGAAATACCAGAGGTAAGACTACTGAGGATAGCCACTGTCAGCGCTGGGATTCAAACCTGCGATCTCCGAACTTGCTGCAGCTGCCGTCACGGTCGTGGTGCACGATTAAACGAGCAGGTTACGCCGCGGGGTTCATAGGGTAGACTGGGTGGTGTAGTAGGCAAGGTTCTTGTCAGGTATATCGAAGGGTTTGGAACTGAACCCCGGGCAGTCGGATGAAATCTGAGGGTAATCAAATGCCAGAGATCAGTGTCAATAGATTTGCTAGCATCTTAGGATGTGTGAGATAGAAATAATCACTCAAAATGAATCACTGGATCTTAAGAAAAAAGTTTGATTACAAGGATTCGGAAGTATAACTTAACAAGATGTTCAGCAAAGAACATATAGCCTACTTTCTCCTAAATGTATGGGTATCTTTATGACTCTTTGTCCTCATCCCTAACACAATCACCCCAACCACAATGTATTGTTTGTTTTCTTTTATATTGATAATAAGCCAGTAAGTGTCAAGATCAATATTATATACTTTATGATGATTGAATAACAAAACTACTAACTTATTGTAATGCATTCACGTCCGTTAATCTCTATATTAAGCCAGCCTGCAAAATTAAGAATCTTCCGCCCCAATCACAGTAGGTGGTGCTGCGACCTATCAATGAATTAATCTTTATCTTGTACGCCTATGCACTGCCATCGTAATGTACTACGATGGCAGTGTTCTATGGGTGTTGAATGAGTAGGCAGTTTAAAGTAGCCAAGAGGGAGGAGATCCAGCTGGCAGTGTTTAAAGGTATTCGGAGCGCGATCGTGGCTAATAGTTGAACTACCAGTATTACAAAATTGCCATACTTCAGGAGGCATTTACACAGCGTTATGTTTGGAACAATATTACCCACATAACCCACAAGAGGACAGCACCGTACAGAGGCATTAAGAAGGCTGTGGTTAATGACAACGTGTATCTAGTTCTTCTATTCTCCTTTTTCTAATGTCTTCTGTTTATGTGCGATGCTGGGACTGTGATTTTATTAATATACGAGTGTATACTTTATCCTCTCCTTTGAGCTAAATGACATTTTATTCAGTATCTGTGGGAAAAAATCGTGCACATCATTTGTAAAAGAATTCAAGAAAAAAAAAAAGCCAACTCTAGCAGCATTCGATCCCCAGTCAACTGTGTGTCAGACTAACATGCTAGCCCAGAGCTAACCATATCCATGACGTCAGGTGTTCTTAACTGACATATTAGATACAAACTGTTGGCAAATAATGACTTTAAATAAACGATTTCTTCACTGCAGTACATCTTCATTAAAGATCATTTCATACAAAGTTTATATTATTGTATCAGTACGGTATATCACATACAACATACTAAAACTACTGAAATATAAGACAGGCACATGAGGACAGCTGCCATCTTGTCGTGTGACACAAACGGCTCAGCTCTTTTAAGCCACTCATACTGTATAATATTATAATATTAAATTATAATAAATAACGGATCACGACCTTCAGGATAGCTTAAACCCCCCTAGGCTCGATAATCGGAATTGGTGGGTCTTAAGCTATTTATTAAAATGGTTGCATAATTCACACGGCCGCCATCCTGAAATGGCATGGCCGATGACCTTGAATTTTGGGTGAAAGACGCGTCCTATATAAAGGTATGTTGTCACCAAATTTGGTAGAGATCGTATGATTAGTTTAGCCGTAATTTGATTTTACGTTTTGAACATTTGAGTGGCCGCCATTCTGTTTTGGTAAAGATGGCGGCGATATAAAGTATGACACTGAGGTATCCTTTACTAGTGCTACCTCTGTACCAAATTTCGTTCAATTCGGTTTCACCGTGTTCGAATTGATAGGGGGGGACAGACATTCAGAGTACACACACTCACACACACACAGACACACACACACACACACACACACAGACTCACACACACACATACACACACACACACACAGACTCACACACACACATACACACACACAGACAGACACACTTTTTCGCCCTGTGTTGATGTCATAAGTCTACTTTCATTTTTTGCAAAAATCGAAAGTAGGCTAAAAATAATACACTGAATGACCAGTAGTTCCGTAGCAAACTAAATAACCTAATTTTCTTAAAATTTAATATTCAATCCCTATACATCTACTAACTACTCAGACCTGTTTAGAACGAGAGTTATGCTGGCAGCCCTTCTATATATAAAAAAAATCAGCCTGCCTATGTTCGTGGCCACAAAACTCGAAAACTACTGCTCCGATCTCGCTGAAAATTTTACATTTTGTTCTCATTACGGCGAAGAGTGGTTAGAAACTGGTTTCAATGAAATCGGTTCGGTAGTTTTTTATGAGTAATTTTATGTAATTAATTTGAATCACAGCGCCACACCAATATTGAATCTAACAAGAAGTTCCGTGACGAACTAAAGAGCCTACTTTTCATGCCAATGATTAATCTACAGTATATGAACCTATCTAGAATAATGACGAAATTAAGTTGGTAATATCGAAATGTCTAATTAGTTCGAAAAATTCCTGGTATAATGTAGCCTAATAGAGCACTACAGTTGGCAGCCCTGGTGACTGAATATACTCTTAGTTCCATCTCTTAAGGTGCAGAATAAAAAATGTGGTTGAAGCCCAATGGGCGTTACATGCAGTTAGACATTGGATCTATCAGCACGCGTAAAAGCATGTTGGCAACAATGGCATGCGTGTGCTGTTTAGAAATAATCTGAAGTATTATGATATCCTGTTGTGCCAATTTTGGATGAAATCCATTTGTTAGTATAGAAGTTACATGTATTTTAAAATTGGACCTATCAGCAAGCATAGAACCATGTTGGCAGCACTGACTTATATTAATTACTCCAAATTAATCTAGAATGTCAGGTGCTATACGTGTGCAAAGTATAGAGCTGTTGGCTAGCATACTTTCTGATATATTGATATTAGGGTAAACATATATAGACAGAATTTATTAACAGTTGGCAGCCCTGATTGCTCTTAACAATACTTATAGTCATATATGTTATGTTACACATAGCACATACGAAATTTGGTTGAAATCCAACTGAGAGTATAGAAGTTACATGTATTTAAAAATTGTTTCTATCAGCAAGCTTATAATCATGTTGGTAGAACTGACGTATATAAGTTACTCCAAATTAATCTAAAATGGCAGGTACCATACGTGTGAATAGTTTAAAAGCTGTCGGCTTGCATACTTTCTGATATATTGGTATTTGGATTTAAAAAAAGAGAGAGAGCAATTATTAACAGTTGGCAGCCCTGGTAGCTCTTAAGAATACGCTCAGTCATATCTGTTTATGTGCTCATATTACATACAAAATTTGGTTGAAATCCAATTGATAGTGTAGAAGTTATATGCATTTAAAAATTGGACCTATCAGAAGGCTTAAAATTATTTTGGCAGCACTCTCATGTATGGCCTCCTAGGAATTAAACTGAAATAGTATTATCTACTTGTGTGCCAATTTTGGAATAGCTCCCATACATGCCTTCCAAGATATCCAACATGGAGCTCAAATTTCTAGTGCGTTTTTACGGCAGTTGGTAGCACTGACATCATTTTCAAATATGGACGTGAGATATTCCGGTATACATCTTTACTCATACTGAATTTGGTTTCGATTGCTGCAGCTGTTTAGGAGTTGATAGGGACATACACACACACACACACACGCACACACACAGGCAGACAGACAGAAGGACAGACAGACAGACACACATTTTCCCGGATCAATCTCATAAGTCTACTTTTTCCTCATTTTTGCAAAATGTGAAAAGTAGGCTAATAACTTAACGGACAGTTTGTCGCTAGGTGCCAACAACTAACTCTGTATAGTCAAAGCCACACCAATACTGAATCTATCTTGACGGACAGATTGACCGTCTTAAAAATTGTCGCTAGGCAACAACGACTTATTCTGTATCATGTTAGTCCGGTAAAAATTACTTATGGACGTTGCCCATCTTAAAGATGGTTGACCTAGGCAACGCCGTGAATAGAAAGAAGAGTGCACATCTTCATCGTGGTTTCCATGGTAGTAATGCGCATCCACTTAAAATTCTTCCTATTAACTAAGACCAAATCTCCTTGACGGTATAGCGCATCCACTTAAAATCGTCTATGAGCGAAGGAATCATCCCATACTATAATCTCTTTAATCAATACTTGCAATACAAAGTTCCTTGAGTGTAATCGAAGAGAAGAAGAGCAGCATAATCATCTCAACAATGCCAAGAGCAATTACATCAACAGCTAAGACGTATACAGTTGCAATATCAGAATGAGCTTCATATCGTCAAGTCATCAATGCCTCGCCAACGTTCAAACATAGGCCGCCGGTCTCGACGCACAATCATAGAACATCAAACGATACAGATCAAGAACGTTTAGTGGAAAATGAACGTATCAGAATCAGAACTTCTCAAAGAGCTACAATACATTGATTTTATACCGGGTTCAGCTAGTCTATATACTCGTATATAAAAATCAATGTTACGTGATAGTTTGTCTGTCTGTCTGTGGGTATGTCTCCTATGCGTTCATATACCATTCGTCCGATTGCGATGAAACTTGGGTGAGATGTTGAGTACACTCCAAGGAAGGTTTCTGACTTAGTAAATCCATTTTACAATTGGTAGCGCACGCGTAGATTCAACAAATGAGCGACGATGCGCGAAGCATTTCAACAAAGTCCCGTATGTGTTCATATACCATTCGTCCGATAGCGATGAAACTTGGGTGAGATGTTGTGTACACTCCAGGGAAGGTTTCTGGCTTAGTACATCCATTTTACAATAGGTAGCGCAGCAGTAGATTCAACAAATGAGTGACGACACGCGAAGCGTTTCAACCAAGTCCCGTATGCATTCATGTACCATTCGTCCGTAGCTATGAAACTTGGGTGAGATGTTGTGTACACGTCATGGAAAATTTCTGGCTTAGTAAATCCACTATACAATATGCAGCGCACAAGTTGATTCAACAAATGAGGGACGACGCGCGAAGCGTTTCAACAAAGTCCCGTATAAGGTCATATACCATTCTGCCGTTAGCGGTGAAACTTGGGTGAAATATGGTGGACACTCCAAGGAAGGTTTCTGGCTTAGTAAATACATTTCACAGTAGGTAGCACACGAGTAGATTCGACAAATGAACGACGACATGCGGAGCGTTTCAATACAGTCCCCTATGTCTTCATATCCCATTAGTCCGATAGCGATGAAACTTGGGTGAGATGTTGTGGACACTTACGTGACGGTTTCTAACTTAGTAAATACATTTTACAGTAGGTAGCGCACGAGTAGATTCAACAAATGAGTGACGGAGCGCGAATCGTTTAAACAAAATCAGGTATGCGTTCATATACTATTCATCCGATTGCGATGAAACATTGATCAGTTATTGTGTACCCGCCAGGGAAGGGAACTTAGTAAATCCATTTCACAATAAGTAGCGCAAGAGTAGATGCAACAAATGGGTGACGACGCGCGAAGCGTTTCAACAAAATCCCCTATTGCGTTCATATAACATTCTTCGATTGCGATGAAACCTTGATGAGTTATTGTGTACACGCCAGGGAAGGGCTTCGACTTAGTAATACATTTCTCAATAGGTAGCGCACGAGTAGATTCCACAAATGAGTGACAGCGCACGAATCGTTTAAACAAAACCCCGTATACGTGCATATACCATTCATCCGATTGCGATGAATCATTGATGAGTTATTGTGTACACGCCAGGGAAGGGTTTCGACTTAGTAAATCCATTTCACAATAGTTAGCGCACGAGTATATGCAACAAATGGGTGACGACGCGCGATGCGTTTTAACAACATCCCCTATGTGTTCAAAAACCTTCTTCGATTGTGATGAAACCTTGATGAGTTATTGTGTACACGCCAGGGTAGGGTTTCGACTTAGTAAATCCATTTCTCAATAGGTAGCGTACGAGTAGATTCAACAAATGAGTGACAGCGCACGAATCGTTCAAACAAAATCCCGTATACGTCCATATGCCATTCATCCGATTGCGATGAAACTTTTGAAAGTTGTTGTGCACGCTCCCACGAATGGTTCTAAATTAGGAAATCCATTTTACGATAGCTTAGAGGCAGTTAACGGAAATCGAAAAACATGTTGTGTATCCAATAGCACTTCAAGAAACAGAATTTCAACGCCAACACTTTCTTTGATTGGCATTGCAACGCATGCCGGGTACAGCTTGTATATTATAAAATTTGCCCGGAATATAAAGTATTGTAGCATTATAGAGCGGTGCCGTATGCTCAATATTATTTCCTTGCATGGATTCTGAAACATTGTGATTCTGCTCTTCAAATTCCCATTGAGAGTTAATAGGTAATTGGTAGGACTCCTATTTCTAAGAAAGTGCACAATTATCTCTTATGATATGTAGAATACACTTTGTATACAAAGTTTGGTAGAAATCCACTGATTGTTATGTAAGTTACATACAGTTCAACACATAACACATCAACGTACATATAATTATTTTAATAGCACTGATATTATACTGTATATGTGTTACTAGCTGCTTTGGTGGCCTTTGTTGGTAGCATGCTGAACTGCTGTGCCGAAGATCGCGGTTTCAAACCCAGCCGAAGTCGTCGGATTTTTTAAGAGCGTTCAAGTCCTTCAGTATAGTTAGTTATTGTTGTTTTAAGGGTCGGAACCACGAGGTCATCTGCCCCTATCCAACAGTATGCCTTCCTTCGGAGGGGAAGTAAAGCCGGCGGTCCCATGTCATAGATTTACGGCATGTAAAAGATCCTTCCACTATCTAAACTTGTAAGAAGCTAAATTTCTAGGTTAGATTTCGTTGAAACACTCTATCAGAGTTCCAACGTCAGCACTAGGTATCAGTTACAACTGGTAGATAAAGTTGGAGCTGCTTGAAATTGAACGGAAACTGTAGCTCACCCCAAAGGTGTCCGCTTGAAGCAGCTACAGACACTGGTGAGTCGAACATGTCCTTGGACACTCCCGGCACTAAAAGTCATACGGTAAATTAATAAATAAATATGTTACTCAAAATCAATCTGCAATATTAAGACATTACCTATAGTGAATAGAGTTTCAAACCGTTTACATGAACATATTCTACGATATTGGGTCTAGGACTCAAATGTTCTCGGATTGTTTCTGGGCAGTTGGTAGTCCTGTTGGAGCCCATGTCATAGATTTATGGCGTGTAAAAGATCCTTCCACTAACTAAACTTGTAAGAACTCTTACAACTCTTCTAAGAAAGTGCACAATTATCTCTTATGATATGTAGAATACACTGTGTATACAAAGTTTGGTAGAAATCCACTGATTGTTATGTAAGTTACATGCAGTTCAAACCCAGCCGAAGTCGTCGGATTTTTTAAGAGCGTTAAAGTCCTTCAGTATAGTTAGTTATTGTTGTTTTAAGGGTCGGAACCACGAGGTCATCTACCCCTATCCTTCAGTATGCCTTCCTTCGGAGGGGAAGTAAAGCCGGCGGTCCCATGTCATAGATTTATGGCATGTAAAAGATCCTTCCACTAACTAAACTTGTAAGAAGCTGAAGAAATTGACACACATATTGATAACATTACATCATACTAATTCACAGGACCCTCAGCTCTATGTTGGATGTCTCGGAAGGTATGCATGGGAACTACTCCAAAATTGACACACATATGGATAACATTACATCATACTAATTCACAGGCGTACCTTGCACGAGTACAAATATTCTCGGAATGCTACTGGGCAGTTGATAGTCCTGTGGACTCTGTAAATACTGTACACTTACTTATGTGTGCTAAAGCATACCTTGCATAGACACAATTTATGGATAGATCTATAAATTAGTATTACAGTTGCATGCAGTTAAACACAGAACATTATTATGCATACATAGAATTATGTTGGTAGCACTTACGTTGACGATTTACCCTCATTAGCCTACTTTTCACATTTTGTAACAAGTAGTTCCGTGAAGAACTATACAGCCTATTTTCATATATCCTCCTTATGTTAATTGACTCTATCTACATACAAAATTTCAGTTTGATTGCTGTAATAGATTCGTAGATATTCAGAGCCGTCTAAATATTTCGGATGGTCGCCATGTTGGATTGTTAAATGTATAGGCCATATAGTCATGTACCATTAAAGGAAAATTATTGCGTAGTTTCATTATTCAAACTTTCACATCGATCGCATGATTACGACACAAGAAATAAAAACTTAATTTTAAAACTCCCAAAACCGCCATCTTGAGGTTATGTAAACAATTGAACTAAATTAGACACCAGTGTATTACAATGTGTATAAACATTTCCTCTACCAGATTTCATTGCGGTTGGAACATTAAATCGCGAGAAATGTCTATTTTTAAATTTTCAGATTCGTTTGGCCCCCATGTTCGTTTTGTAGTTAATCGGTTTTTGAAAGTCTTGTATATGAACTTGTAGTAGTGCCCTTTATCTCCGTACAAAATTTAAGGGTGATACCGTTAATAGTTTCAGATATATAGAATGCCGGTGAAATATTTCGCACATCCGCCATCTTGTGGTTATGTAAACAATTGAACCAAGTTAGATGTCGGCGCATTACAATGTGTATAAACATATACTGTACCAAGTTTTATTGCGTTTGGTTGGTGAAATCGTGAGAAACTTCTATTTAAAAGTCGCAAATTCGCGAGGCCGCTATGTTGGTTTTGTAGTTACCATTTCTTCAAAAGTCACATAGGTGAACTTCTAGTAGTTCCCTTTATCACCGTAAAAAATCCAGGGTGATATCGGGAATAGTTTCGGAGATATTGAATGCTGGTGAAATATTTTGCACAGCCGCCTTGTTGGATTGGTGAGACGTAACAAAATTTGAAGGGCCCGGTCGGGGTTGTCCGTAATAGTGCTATGAACTTACCGAGTTTCATTGAAATCTCTCCAGCCGTTTAGAAGTTATTAGGGGAACACACACACACTCCTCACACACACACGCACACACACACAGACAAAAGGTGATCTCATAAGCCTATTTTTTGAAAATTGAAAATAGGCTAAAAATGAGGAAAACGTAGACTTATGAGATCGATCCGGGCATATGTGTGTCTGTCTGTCCCCCCACCCTATCAACTCTTAAATGGCTGCAGCTATCAAAATCAAATTTGATATGAGTAATAATCTATACCCGAATATCTCACAGTCATTTTAAAAATTGACGTCAGTGCTACCAACTGCTGATAAATCGCAACTGAAACTTTAGCTCTATGTTGGATGTCTCCGAAGGTATGCATGGGAACTACTTCAAAATTGACAAACATATGGATAACATTACATTATACTAATTCACAGGAGCCCATACATGACAGTGTTGCCAACATGATTCTATACCAGCTGATAGGTCCAATCTTTAAATGCATGTAATTTCCATAATATCAACTGAATTTCAACCAAGCTTGGTATGTAACTTGCGCACAGGAGCAGGTATGAACATATGTTTTATTTAGTGTTAACGGGGCTACCAACGGTTGAAAAATGCACTCTATAAATTTTTATTCTAATATCAATGTACCTGAAAGTATGCAGGCCAACACTCTAAACTTCGCATACATATAGTACCTGCAAAATGTAGATTAATTTTCAGTAACCGACATACGACAGTGCTGCCAACATGATTCTACGCGTGCTGATAAGTTTAATGTTTAATGACATGTAACTTCCATACCAATAAATGAATTTCTTTCAAAATTGGCACATACGAGTATGTAGATCATAATACTTCAATTGAAGGTTGAGCATCCCATATATGGCAGTGTTACCAAACCTGATTTTACGCGTTCTGATAAATTTAATGTGTAATTGCATGTATCGTGCATACTGTGTATTGGAACTCAACCAAATTTTGCATGTGCATTGTGTATCTTAAGAGATGGAACTATGAATATATTCAGAGTCACCAGGTCTGCCAACTGTAGATATAGGGTATATATAATTATGAACCATAGTCTCAGTAGATGAGAAAGTATGCAGCCAAACATATTTAAATGTTGAAAACTTATAGAAAAGAACATTTCAGATTAATTTCTGAGCAACCCACACGTGGCAATGTAGTCAACATGATAGTATGCGTGCTGCTAAGTTCAATGTATAACTGCACGAATAAACTATACCAACGAATGGATTTTAACCAAATTTTTTATGTGAAATGTATACTTTTGATATATAATTGTGCTTAATATAAGAGTCAACTGCCAACTGCCAACTGTTTTAACCTGTAGATTCAATGTCACGGAATATGTGTATGGAACACATTCTATGCTAGCGTATAGGATCAACGATTAAATGCATATAACTTCCATAGTAACAAATGGATTTCAACCAAATTTCGTCCATGTATATGTAGTCTATATGTATGTCTTAAGAGATCTAACTCGGCATACTTTTGAAGTCATCAGGGCTGCCAAATGTTCATAAACGTTCTACATAATTATGAACCCTAGTCTCAATTTATGCAGGCAAACAGTTCAACATTTGGCACATGTGTATAAACGATATGTTTGAAGATTCATTTCAAGCGACCCATACGTGATAGTGATGCCAACATAATTCTACCCGTAATGATAGGTTCAATTTTTAACTGCAGGTAACTTCCATAATATTCCAGATTACTCTTTGAGCAACCAACACATGGCAAGGTTGCCAACATGATTCCATGCGTGTTGATAGTTTCAATGTATAACTCTACTCAGTATCTCAGAATCTATGGAAATAAACTCTTTCAAGTAAACTATAGTGCTGTATTAGGCTACACTATTTCAGGCATATTTCTAAAATAACGTGAATGCCAGTATTGCCTAGTTAATTTCGTCATTATTCTAGATATATCTCTATATATATAAAAATGAAAGTTTGTCTGTTTTTTCTGAATTTCCACGGAATTTTGCGATATTTGCGCGTTTCAGGCTGTTTTATGACGGATGCGTGCAAAAATAAAATTTTTGTCTGTCTGTCTGTCTATCTGTCTGTGTGTCTGTGGACAACTTCTACGAGTCCTTATAACTTGAGAACGGCTGGGTGGATCAACGTAAAATTTGATACAGATATCCATCAGAGGCACCACACTAATCATTGATGTAACTTTCCTCCGTACCTATCATAAAAGGGGCCCTACCCCCTTAAAATACATGCTGAAATAGGCGTAGAAGGGTGAAACAAAGCTCATTTTCAGCCCCTCAATGTGAGAAACGAAACTCGGGGGCCCGGCCCCGAAAACCACATTTTAAGGCCCTAAAACCAACAGTTTTTGAGATATTCCCAGAAAACTAATTTCACTTAATAAATTAATGAAAGAATGCATGGCGGTAACCATGGCAACTGAATCTCAAAGGTCCATCTATTTCTGTAAGACGCAATGCAATTCCATTTATTAGCCTATTTTCAATTTTGAAAAAATAGGCTTATGAGATCACCTTTTGTCCGTGTGTGTGTGCGTGTGTGTGTGTGTGTGATTCGTGTGTGTGTCCCCCCCTAATAAAATCTAAACGGCAGGAGCGATTTCAATGAAACTCGGAAAGTTCATAGCACTATTACCGGCGACCTCGACCGTGCCCTTCAAATTTCGTTACGACTCACCAATCCAACATGGCGGCTGTGCGAAATATTTCACCAGCATTCAATATCTCCGAAACTATTACCGATATTACCCTGACATTTTCTATGGTGATAGAGGGAACTACTATAAGTTCACTTATGTGACTTTTGAAAACCTGGTAACTACAAAACCAACATGGAGGCCAAGCGAATTAGCGACATTTAAATAGACGTTTCTCGCGATTTGACCAACCAAACGCAATGAAACTTGGTACAGTATATATTTATATACATTGTAATGCACCGACATCTAACTTCGTTCAATTGTTTACATAATCACAAGATGGCGGATGTGCGAAATATTTCACCGGCATTCTCTATCTCTGAAACTATTAGCGGTATTACACTGAAATTTTGTACGGAGATTAAGGACACTACTGGAAGTTCATCTATAAGACTTTCAAAAACCGGTTAACTACAAAACGAACATGGCGGCCAAGCGAATTTGAAAATTTTAAATAGACCTTTCTCGCGATTTAATGTTCCAAACGCAATGAAATCTTGCACAGGAAATGTTTATAGACATTTTAATGCACTGGTATCTAATTTAGTTCAATTGTTTACATAACCTCAAGATGGCGGCTGTGCGAATTTTAAAATTAAGTTTTTATATCTTGTGTCGCAATTATGCGTTCGAAGTGAAAGTTTGAATAATGAACCTACGCAATAATTTTCCTTTAATGGTACATGACTCTATGGCCTATACATTTAACAATCCAACATGGCGACCATCCGAAATATTTAGACGGCTCCGAATATCTACGAATCTATTATATCAATCAAACTGAATTTTTTAATGTTTATAGGGGCTATGAGCTTAAGTTCACCTATAGGACTTTAAATAACCTGGTGATCACAAATCCAACATGGCGGTGACGCGAAGTATAAATATTCACTTGGACGTTTCTCGCAATTTAACCATCCGAGTGCAGTGAAACTTGGTACAGTAAATCCTTATACGAATGTTAACCCACTGAGATCTGATTTATTTCAATTGTTTCCACAACCACAAGATGGCAGCTGTGCGAAATTTTAAAATCTCCTTGTTTCTTCTTGTATCCTAATCATGCGATTGAAGTTTGAATCCTACACGTACAAAATAATCTTCATGTAACAGTATAGAACTCTAGGACCTACATATATAAAATCCAACATGGCGACCATCCGAAATATTTAGTCGGTTCTCAATATCTACGAATCTATTACAGCAATCAAACTGAAATTGTGTATGTTGATAGTGGCAACTAACATAAGTAGGATATATGGAAATAGGCTGTATAGTTCTTCACGGAACTACTTGTTACATTATTGTGAAGGTTTGCAAACGGCTATAAGGTTATAATGGATCCAAATTAAGCTGAACTATTCATTAATACATACAATGCGCTTAAGGGGTCAAGGGGTACTCTAGAATTTTTTCACGCGATTTACACGTGCGGGTGTGGTACGGAAGGTCTATTATATCCCTTCTCTATTATATAAAAAATGAATGTTTGTCTGATTTTTCGGCTTTTCTATGAAAATTTGACATATTTGCCCGTTTCAGACTGTTTTGTGACGGATGCACGCAAAATATATTTTTGTCTGTCTGTCTGTGGACAATTTTTTGTGTCCTTATAACTCGAGAACGGCTGGGTGGATTAACGTAAAATTTGATGCAGATATCCATCAGAGGCACGACACTAATCATTGATGTAACTCTTCTCCGTACCTCTCATAACAGGGGGTCTACCCCCTTAAAATACATGCTGAAATAAGCGTGAGACAAAGCTCATTTTCAGCCCCTCAATGTGAGAAACGAAACTCGGGGGTCCTAAAAGGACCCCGAAAACCACATTTTAAGGCCCTAAAACCAACAGTTTTTGAGATATTCCCAAAAAAACTAATTTCACTTAATAAATTAATGAAGGAATGCATGCCGGTAACAATGGCAACAGAATCTCAGAGGTCCATCTATTTCTGTAAGACGCAATACAATTTCATTTATTACATTACTGTGAGGGTTTGCAAACGGCAATAAGGTTATAACGGATCCAAATTAAGCTGAAATATTCGTCAATACATATAATGCGCTTAAGGGGTCAAGGGGTAATCTAGAATTTTTTTACGCGATTTACACGTGCGGGTATGGTCCGGAAGGTCTATTATATCCCTATCCCTATTTTGTTATATTATTATTATTATTATTATTAGTATTAGTATTATTCTTTTAATTATTATCATTATTATGGCGTACAACGAAGAGACAAAGCTCATTTTCAAACCCTTGGGGTCATAAACAAAACTCGGGGCCCCTCAAGAGCCGTAAAGGATCCCCGGAAACTATATTTTAAGGCTCTAAACCCAACAGTTTCTTATATATTCCCAGAAAACTAATTTCATTTAATAAACTAAAGAAGGAATGCAAGCCACTAACCATGACAACAGTATCTCAAGAGGTGGCATCCAACTTTCCATCTATTTCTGGAATAAGTAATGCCACTCCATTTATTACATTTCTGTGAAAGGTTGCAAATGGAGTACCCTAGATTTTTTTTCACACGACTTACACGTGCGATATGTCGTACAGAAGGTCTATTATATCTCCAAACATCAACATTATTTTCAAAAATTCCTGAATAGAAATAGTAGACTGTTTTTTGCTGATTTTAGGAATTTGGGCCATTGGAGGCTAAAAACACTGAATTTTCATTCACCACAAGCCTTTATAATTTATAAAAGGGGTCTTCCTCTAGTTGGGAACTTGACACAACGGTTAGCGTCAGTTCGTATGTGACGTGTATTGCGATTCGTCTACGAAGTTTTCAATTTTATTTTCACGCCAGGAAGAACACGTTAGGTAAATTTAGTTTGAGAGCACATTTTAACTAATAATTTTTCTTTGCCAACAAACAGGTTCCAAGCCCCTAAACATTGCAACAGTAGCTCAATTGATAACATCTGGTTATTAATACCGAAGACCGTTCGAAGAATGGGTACTTCTGCTAGTGTATATATACAAGGCAATCATTGGTACGAATCTTACATTTTAAGAAAAGTAGGCTCTGGTTGGTTGGTTGGTTGGTTGGTTCTTAAGTTAAGGGGCTGCGACAACGCGGTCATGTAGCCCTGTGTACTTTGGGTGTGTGTAGAAACTGTCTGATAACCGGTGTTAATTGTGGTGACTGTATTAGTGTGTGTATATGTTTTAATTCAAGTAAGGGCTGCAGACGATCAATCTTCAAGTAGTTCCTACTTTTGCCACCAAACGCCACCGTCAACGACTCCTAGCTCAGAATTTAGCTACCAGACGTCACCGCAGTCGGCTCTTGGCAACGAACGTAGGAACCTAAGAGCGTTGTTTACATTCTTAACCTATAGGCCTACAATTTAGCTTCACACAGGTGTAATTAGTGGAAGGTTCTTTAACATGCCATAAATCTATGACATGGGACCGCCGGCCTTACTTCCCCTCCGAAGGAAGGCATACTGATGGATTTTAACGCTCTTAAAAAATCCGATGACTTCAGCCGGATTTGAACCTGCGATCTTGGGCATAGAAGCTCAGCATGCTACCGACTACGCCACCGAAGCCGACGAAAGTACGCTCTACTTTTTTAGAATGGAGTTACATGTAGTTAAACATTGAACTCATCATCATGCATAGAATTATGTTGCCAATACTGTCAAAGATGGGTTACTCAAAATTCATCTGAAATATTATGATCTACTTTATGTATGTGCCAATTTAGGAAGAAATCCACATTTTAGTACGGATGTACATGCATTGAAACACTGAACCTATCAACACGAGTACAATCATGCTGGTAGCACTGCCATGTATGTGTTACTCAAAATTAATGTGCGATTTTATATTCTATAAATACGTCAAATTTAGAACTGTTGCCCTGCATACGTTCTGATATATTGAGACTCGGGTCCAAAATTAGAGAGAGCATTTAAGAATGGTTGGCAGCCCTGGTGACTCTAAAAGATACACGGAGTCATATCTGTTAGCTTACAGTAAGCACATACGAAATTTGGTTGAAGTTCAAGTGCATGGATGTTACATGCAGCTAAACATTGAACATATCAGCATGCGTAGATCCATGCGAGCACTGACGTGTTTGGGCTCCTGAAATATTATGATCTATATATGTGTAAAGTTTTGAACAGTTCCAAGTTGCATGTCTTCTGAGATATCCAACTTAGAGCTCAAATAGCAATTGTATTTTTTCAGCAATTGGTAGTGGCCTAGTGATATAATGCTCACATATGTCCTTATGATTTTATAGTGTAGATCTCCACTCATTCCAAATTTGGTTTCGATAGCTCCAGCCGTTTAGGATTTGATAATGACACACACACACACACACACACACACACACACACACACACACACACACACACAGAAGGACAGACAGACATACAAACAGCCCAGGTTGATCCCATAGGACCACTTTTCAACATTTTGTTTTTAGCAGAGGATAAAAATTATTGTTAAATTAAAAAATCGATACATAGAGTAGTTATTGTAACATGTTCAACAAAACGAACAACTAAATGACTAAAAGGAACTAATAAGAAAAATATTTCGAATAAATATGTGTACATATTAGCACTCTGAGAATGGTACAAAGGAAACTGAAACATTTGTAAGGTAAGTTTTATGGCAGAATTTCGGCTCTTACCTTCCTTTCTATTTATATATTTATTTTATTTATTTTTAATTTTTTTATTTTTTTATTTACTTATTTATGTATTTACTTATTTATTTATTTATTTATTTATTTAATTATTTTTACAATTGGTGGCTGCCACATTGGTGGAGAAAGTTGGGAAGAAACTGATTCAAGCAGTTTACCAATCCATTAGCAATACGTCTGGAAATATATACTTAACTACTGACAAGCATTAGAGTCTGGTTACTCTCTGTTTGATATATTACACATTTTAAGAAGAAATAGCAGTGTGATGTATTGAGCACAACTCGAAGTGATGCTAGCCACTTGGTATTCACTGTTGGTGTAAGAATATAAATGACTCCTCTAAAGAAGAGTTATTATAAATACCAGGATACTGGTCTGAGAAACTGGGGCTGCATAGTTTTCTCCAAAATAATACTGTTAAAATTACTGACCGGTGAAGACTGAACAATGTACAGTTTTTTGAGAATGCAAGTAGAATTCTGGATCTAAAAACAGTTACCCACACGAATACAGCCATCACAATAATACAGGCCTGCACAAAAAATGCAATTAACAGACACGGGACTGATGGCCAACGATGTCTCAAGTCTCTAATTGAGGCTATGAGTGCTGCTGTTGTTGTTGTTAATTAATTCAAAGACTTCTAAGTCATCAGCCCCGTGTAGTTGAGTTGTGCGCTGAACTTATCTGATACCCCATTTTTCAGCGATGACTGTAGTAGTGTATGTGTATCTGTGTTATGGACAGGGATTAGGTAGGTATTGTGGGACTTGAGCAGGCCTTAATGAGGTAGATAATGGTATTTCCATGGAGGGAGCATGGAGAAACCGGGACATTCAAGATAGCCACAGTCAGCACCGGGAACCAAACCTCCAATCTCTGGACTTGCTCCCCATCGCGGTCGACGAGCGCTTTGAGTGCAATACTGTAGTGGTCGAATCCACAATTCGTTGAAGGCTATTTTACTATGAGTATATCTCTACTTAGTATAAAACAACGGTCCCGATTCTTGGATGTTACAGGTAAACTCGAGAACCACCACTGGATGGATTTTGATGCGGTTTTCACCATTCTGTAAAGGATATATCGAGGATGATTTCTGTAGAAAATAATTTATTTATGATCAAAGGAAGCCGAGCAGTATCGATTTCAGTGGAAAAGTCGAAAAAAAAACTGGCGACCGAGCGTTTTGTAAGCCTACGCTGGGCAAACCATTAAAAATATCTAAATACTATGAGTGTAAGAATTGTTCAGCATGAAAAGTTCTACAAAAAGTCCGCAAGAGCATATGTCTATCTTCAATACATCGCCCACTATAAGTTTTCTTACGTTTTAATTTTTTCCAACCATGCCCATTCAACTACTGAGGTGACGGTTTACGAGCTAGCTAAGGGCGAGTCTATCATCCCCGTTACAGCCTAGCTAGCGGGCGAACCTATTGCCCCAGATACAGCCAACAGCAAACCGTCGAGTCGTGTTAAGTTAAGACTTCTGAGAAGGGAGGTTGTGTTTGGAGTTTTCCTGGAAGTGCAACTCGGGTTTTCTTAATTTCGCCTGTGAAACACAAGTTACGATTGGAAGGAAGGGCGATTTGAGTTTCATTCACCTCTCCATTCCCTGGAAGTGCAACTCTCATTTCGCCTGTGAACTTTTCGTTCTGCAAAATTCACAGTCAATTTAAAATTGGACGGAAGGGGGGTTATATTATATTAAATTATAATTGTAATGTTTACTACTAAGTAGCTTTCTCTGTATCCTACCCTGATGAGTCCCCCCAGCAAGCAGAATATAAAATAGAGAAATCCCGTTGGGCGCCAACTCAAATACAAATGTATTAGAGTAATAAACTAAGATTCAAAACAAGATTAACACGAGTTCTCAATAAAATCAGGGTGTAGGGTAAAATATATACCAACCCGGATACAATCAGTTTGGGATGTAGTTTTGATATTCACTGCAATAAACAAGAATTTACCGAGAATATTACTTACAGTTCTGTTGTCATATTATGATACACATATCTATAGTACTGCAGTGTGATATGATTTTTTAAGTTTTCTTTATTATAGGATCTCTTCTTTGTGAGAAGATTGATGGGATTATCATCAAGAAGCAGTCTAGACTCCTTTATATAATATATATATATATATTCACTTCCAGTATTTTTAGCCTATTTTCAATTTTGAAAAAATAGGCTTATGAGATCACCTTTTGTCCGTGTGTGTGTGTGTGATTCGTGTGTGTGTCCCCCCCTAATAAAATCTAAACGGCAGGAGCGATTTCAATAAAACTCAGAAAGTTCATAGCACTATTCCCGGCGACCTCGACCGTGCCCTTCAAATTTTGTTACGACTCACCAATCCAACATGGCGGCTGTGCGAAATATTTCACCAGCATTCAATATCTCCGAAACTATTACCGATATTACCCTGACATTTTCTATGGTGATTGAGGGAACTACTATAAGTTCACTTATGTGACCTTTGAAAACCTGGTAACTACAAAACCAACATGGAGGCCAAGCGAATTTGCGACTTTTAAGTAGACGTTTCTCGTGATTTGACCAACCAAACACAATGAAACTTGGTACAGTATATGTTTATATACATTGTAATGCACCGACATCTAACTTCGTTCAATTGTTTACATAATCACAAGATGGCGGATGTGCGAAATATTTCACCGGCATTCTATATCTCTGAAACTATTAGCGGTATCTCCCTAAAATTTTGTACGGAGATAAAGGGCACTACTGGAAGTCCATCTATAAGACTTTCAAAAACCGGTTGACTACAAAAGGAACATGGCGGCCAAGCGAATTTGAAAATTTTAAATAGACCTTTCTCGCGATTTAATGTTCCAAGCGCACTGAAACCAGGTACAGGAAATATTTATACACATTGTAATCCTCTGGTATCTAATTTAGTTTAATTGTATACATAACCTCAAGATGGCGGCAGTGCGAATTTTAAAATTAAGTTTTTATTTCTTGTGATGTAGTCATGCGATCGAAGTGAAAGTTTGAATAATGAACCTACGCAATAATTTTCCTTTAATGGTACATGACTCTATGGCCTATACATTTAACAATCCAACATGGCGACCATCCGAAATATTTAGACGATACTGAATATCTAAGAATCTATTTTAGCAATCAAACTGCATTTTTTAATGTTCATAGGGGCTATGAACTTTAGTTCACCTATAGGACTTTAAATAACCTGGTGATCACAAATCCAACATGGAGGTGACGTGAATTATAAATATTCACATGGACTTTTCTCGCAATTTAACCATCCGAGTGCAGTGAAACTTGGTGCTGTAAATCCTTATACGAAAGTTAATCCACTGGCATCTAATTTATTTCAATTGTTTCCATAACCTCAAGATGGCAGCTGTGAAAAATTTAAAATCTCCTTGTTTTTTCTTGTGTCCTAATTATGCGATTGAAATTTGAATACTACACGTTCACAATAATCTGCATGTAACAGTACATAACTCTAGGACCTACATATATAAAATCCAACATGGCGACCATCCGAAATATTTAGTCGGTTCTTAATATCTACGAATCTATTACAGCAATCAAACAGAAATTGTGTATGTTGATAGTGGCAATTAACATAAGTAGGATATATGAAAATAGGCTGTATAGTTCTTCACGGAACTACTTGTTTTATTATAAGACCACATTTCTTCGTATATAATCCAATCCTCTTTTTATTTGTTTGCTACCTACTAATAACAACAATCTCTTGCTAACTCCTTTTCATATCTTCTCTCTGCCTTCTAAAGATATGACACCACCCTAGTGTTGGATCCTCTTCTCCTTGACTCTACAGATATGCACTCACAAACACCTAGTTCAATATTTCAACACCGGAGCGCTCTTATCATAAAAATATATTGGCGTATAATCTCTACTTAGTATAACACGAAGTCCCCGTTTCTTGGATGTCACGGGTAATCTCAAGAACCACTGCATGGATTTTGATGCGGTTTTCACCATTCTGTAAAGGATACCTCGAGGAAGGTTTCTGTAGAAAATAATTTATTTATGATCAAATGAAGCCAAGCAGTAACGATTTCAGAGAAAAAGTCGAAAACCAATCCTGGCATCCGTGCCCTTTTTAACCTTACGAGAGCACATCTCTATATTCAATATATCGTCCACTATAAGTGTTTTTAGATTGGAGGGAAGGGGGATTTGTGTTTCATGCACCCCGCCAATCTTTAATTACGTCTGACAAGAATGTGTTGCACATGCATCTCCGTGATAACATAGTTAATAGTCCGGTCAGTGATTTTAACCCATTATGCTGAGACGTAAAACGGATATAGATCGTACTTCATTGACATCGTAAAGAAGCCCTTATCACGTAATGTATTCACAACTGTTTCCGGGCGAAGCCGGGTCGGGTTGCTAGTATAGAATACATCGCTCGGTTGGTATGTTCCTTAAATGCACAGCATAACTCACACAAAAGTGTTTACTTTTCAATTACGACGTTATTGGTGTTGGTACTAGTAAAGATGATGATTATTGCTGTTTTAAAGGGAGGAACAATAAGGTCATCTGCCCCTTATTTATGATATTGCTGCGTTTATAGAGCTATTTGAAACAGTTAGTTTAGTGATACAGATATAGACTATCGATATTGAAGGGGTGAAAGGAAAGACGTGAAACAACTAGAGGGGAGAGAGGAAGGATGGAAGGTATGGAAAGAGGGATAGAAGGATTGAGGAAAGAAAGTGTGAATCATGGAAAGGAAGGACGGTATGGAAAGAGGGATAGGAGGATTGTGGGAAGAAAGTGTCAATCGTGGAGAGGAAGGAATGATGGAAGGAATGGAGGAAGGAAGGAAAAATACAAGAAGCGGGATGGAAACGAGACATGAAGAGAGAAAGGAGGATGGAAAGAAGGTATGGAGGGTTGATGGATGGAACGAAGGAAGGAGGTAGTGAATGAGGGAAGGAGGGAAAGAAGGAAGTAATAAGGGGGGAAGGAAGCAATAAAGGAAGGACGGGTGGAGAGAAGTAAGGAAAGAGGGAACGAAGGATATACTCGTATGGAAGGATGGCGGGAAGGAGGGAAGATCGAATCCTGTGAAGGAAGGAGGAAACGGTGGAGGGAAGGAGGAAGGAATGAATCATATATAGGAAGGGAGGGCTGGTACTCTATCTTGTCGGTTGCAGACCAAATGTTGGCGAGTCGAGGCGGTCAAGGACATGCTGTGCCGTTTTCATTAGCATGGCAGGCCACAGTCGGTTCTGAAAAGATAAGCATTTCTTAGTAGGATCAATAACGGAGGCCACTGCGAACAGCGCTGCTCGCCGCCTACATTACACATCTGCTCACTACTCCACTGAGCATCACTACAACTTATTGTTCACTGTTATTCCCCACAATGATTTACATTTTCGGCCAACACGTTCCATGTCAAGATAGGCAAATTCTCTTCGAAAGCCTTAAGCATAGGTGATTGTATTTATAGTTGAACATAATGAATAATGGAACTGAGTTAACGTTGCTATGGTTACTGAAATGTGATGACTAAAGCATTGGCGGTCTGTGGCTCACGCTGTGGTTTATTTAACCATAACTCACTGTCACCCTCCAAGGGGCGTATGTGCGAGTAGGAGCTCCCATGCTGATTCTACAATCAGTCTACTTGTGCCAGACTTGAATCCTCTTATCTTTAATTAAATTCCCCCCAGGGGCTCACATCTAGTAGGACGTGGGTTGGCGACCAGGGGACCCCAGCTGAGTCCAGCATTGCTTCAACTTACTTGTGCTGGGCTCCTCTCCATCTTCTTTTCTGTCGACCTCTCTTGGTCAACTCTTGTTCTCTTCCGACCCTGACCGCATTAGGATATCCGAGGCCTAGGGAGTCTCTTCATTTCCCACCTTAATTGGCCCTTGTCTCATCTTTCCTGATACCCTCCTTTTGCGAGGGGCCAGCCTTCATTTTCTTTTCATGTTATCTCCTGCCTTCTGCTCAAGGCCCGCAAGGAGTCAGGGTGTATGTGTTGTCCCACCATTTCTGGTGCATCCTGGATATTGCTACACACTCATGGCCTCACGGCTGGCTGCCATGTCCTGTGGTTCGGATTCCACGTAAAAAGGAGGTCCCGTGGCTCATAATCACAAGATTCACGGTCACGTAAAACTACAATCTTCCTTCCTTTTCACGGCTGGTGAGTTCGGGAGTTGCCGATCCCGGGGGATTCCAGAGCTGGGTCCGTTTTTTCTCCTTTTTCCACTGTCTTTGGGGAGGGCCCTCTCCTCTTTCTCTTTCTTATATGCCCTTCATGGCTCTCCTTCCTTCCAATTCTAGTATGTAAGTATGTAGTTAGTTTTAGTTATACTTTACATTTCATTATCATCTTCACAATCGCCCAAACCATTAGGGGCCGATAACCTAGATGTTAGGCCCCTTCAAACAACAATTATCATCAACATCATTTATTTAATTGTATTGACATAATTTAATGATTAATGCAAATTTGGATATTGAAATTAACAAGAAGTTCCGTGACGAAAAAGGAGCCTACTTTTCTTAAAATTTAAGATTCATGCCAATGATTAATCTATATGGATCTATCTAGAATAATGTCGAAATTAAGTTGGTAATATCGAAATTTCTAATTAGTTCGAAATACTGTATACCTGGCATAATGTAGCCTAATAGAGAACTACAGTTGGCAGCCCTTGTGACTGAATATATTCATAGTTCCATCTCTTAAGGTACGGAATACAAAATTTGGTTGAAGTCCAATGAATAGCATGGACGTTAATTCAGTTAAACATTGGATCTAACAGCGCGTGTAAAATCATGTTGGCAACAATGACATAGGCTACATGTATTGGTCAGAAATAATCTGAAATAATATGATCTATTGTTGTGTCAATTTTGAATGAAATCCATTAGTTCGTATAGAAGTTACATACATTTTAAAATTGGACCTATCAGCAGGCTTAGAATCATGTTGGCAGCACTGGCGTAGGCCTATATTAGTTACTCCAAATTAATCTAGATTCCAGGTACTATACGTGTGCAAAGTTTAGAGCTATTGGCTTGCATACTTTCTGATAATTTGATATTAGGGTATCAAAAATAGAGACAGCATTTATTAACAGTTGGCAGCCCTGATTTTTCTTAAGAATCGGCATAGTCTTATCTGTTATGGTACACATAGCACACACGAAATTTGGTTGAAATCCAAATGATAGTATAGAAGTTACATCTATTTTTAAGTTAGACCTCTCAGCAGGCTTAGAATCATGTTGGTAGCACTGACGTATATAAGTTACTCCAAATTAATATAGAATGTCAGGTACTATACGTGTGCATAGTTTAAAGCTGTCGGCTTACATACTTTCTGATATATGGGTATTTGGATTTTTTTAAATGAGAGCATTTATTAACAGTTGGCAGCCCTGGTGGCTCTTATGAATAAGCTCAGTCATATCTGTTTATGTACACATAGCACATACGAAATTTGGTTGAAATCCAATTGATAGTGTAGAAGTTATATGCATTTAAAATGTGGACCTATCAGCAGGCTTATACTCATTTTGGCAACACTGCCATGTATCGCCTCCTGGAAATTAAACTGCAATATTATTATATATACCTGTGCCAATTTTGAAATAGCTCCCATTCATACATTCCAAGATATCCAACATGGAGCTCCAATTTCAATTGCGATGTTTCAGTAGTTGGTAGCACTGACATCATTTTCAAATATGGCCGTGAGGTATTCAGGTATAGATCTTGACTCCTACCAAATTTTGTTTCGATTGCTGCAGCCGTTTAGGAGTTTATAGGGGACACACACACACACACACACACACACACAGCCAGACAGGCAGACAGAAGGACAAATAGGCAGACAGACAGACAGAAGGACAGACATACAGACAGACAGACAGACAGACACACATTTGCCCGATCTCATAAGTCTACTTTTTCCTCATTTTTGCAAAATGTGAAAAGTAGGCTAAAAATAAATTTGTCATGTCTTTAATAAGGAGTGTGCTTCTGTATGGATGTGAATCTTGGACGATCAGAGATCAGGATTGGAACCGACTTGAAGCGTTTGAGATGAGGGTCTGGCGTAGAATGTTACGGGTTAAATAGATAAAAAAATAGGACTGATATCAGCATACTGAAAGACATTCAAGGGAAGAGAGAACTGAGACTAACGATTCATAAACGAAAGCTATATTCACAGGCGACATCTTGTGACATAACGCTTTCCTAACTTATCCCCTGGAAGGAAAAATCACAGTGAAGAAAGGCCAAGGACGACCGAGAAAGTTTTTCCTTCAAGACATCACACTGACTCTTCATTATGGTTCCTACTATGAAATGAAACGAGGTGCTGAAGACAGAGAACAATGGTTGATGAGACAAGGCATTGCCTTTGGAAGTTCATGATGATGATGATGATGGTGGTTACTGAAGGATAGAAACTGAAGCCTTATTATACTTTCCAGGATTACGCAGTGTTGTTGCTTCTTAAAATAACTGAGCATAATCATTCGGAACTTAAATAGAAATGCTGAGACTGTAGACGTTATAGGGATCCAAACCCAGATTCACAGTATCTCTAGAACTGTTGTTGCATTTTATGGGCTTGGACATCCTGGCCACTTAACCCTGTGTACTATACTTGAGTGAGTGTGGAAAGTGTCTGATAACCTGTGTTATTCTACAAGAGTTTAGTGCTTTTCAGTCGGTCAACACGAATGTACCCAAAGGAGATGGGTTATGCCCTAATCCTGAAATAAATTACATGAGATTAATAAAACACTAGGATGACCAGTTTCGATCGTCAAGCGATCATCATCAGATCCAATACACTTAGGCTATAAAATCTATGTTTGAAATACAGGTGAAAATATTTACAATATGTACAATTATTTAGTTGCAGTATTGGTACTGCAACTGTCAGTGTATGCTAAATGCAGTATATATGTTAGGTGAAGTGCTAAATGGTGTTGGCTATCCGGAGATTGTACTTTAGAGAGATTATATGGTTGTAAACTATGGTTAAACTATAAAATTTTAGGCTAACTACTTATCTGATTGTCTTCCGTACTACAGCTATTCGCAGTTTCCGTGCTCACTTGAACTCGCTGTGCGGTCGACTGCGGTGGTTATCTTAACGACTGGTTTTTCCCTGCCTTCCCCCCCTGTCCCTACGTGCTGTGGGGAGTGATCGCGATGTGTTTATGTGAGGTGTTGCCAACCTAGATAAGATGTATGTTATTGAATGAGGTGGATCTACAACTATTAAAGACCGTGGATTAGTCCTCGCCACGCGTGGAGCATAACCCATTCGAACTAAGCGTTGACGGTCTTATGAGGACGTCCCGGCACCTTTAATACTGCCTCTAATATGGGCCTTGGTTTATTGCAGAAGAAAAGTACATCGTACACCTGATCCAGATAACATTTACCTATTAAAACACCCCTAATTTCCCCCCTTTTTTTATCTAGCTTGGCTGTGTCGCTAAATTGTGTTTTGTTATTCTGTTGTCTCTCGTAGTGTGTGTATTTGTAATTCAGGTAAGGATTGGGAAAGAGACGGCTGTGGCCTTAAGTTAGGACCCATCCCGGCATTTGCTCGGAGCAGAAGTGGGAAACAACGAAAAACCACTTCCAGAATGACTGAATGATTTATTGTCACGGCTACACTTAGAGTTTAAGAGCTCCTTTACAGTAGCGTCCTACATAAAATAAGATTAGGGCTTATAAAAATAAAACATTTCACTTACATTCACAATATAAATAATAATAGTCAAACAAAAAGACAGTAATAATACAATAATGAAAATGAAAAATCCACAGTCATTCGACCGGGTCAGGGATGGAATGAATGAAGTCCCCATCTAGCGGCGAGGATATGAACTGTGCCGGCTGCCGAAGCCTGTCGCACTCCTCTGAGGCAATGATTAAATGAATGACAGATGAAATGAGATGATAGTGGAGAGTGTTGCTGGAATGACATTTTGACAGGGGAAACCGGAGTACCCGGAGAAAAGCCTGTCTGCCTCCGTTTTGTCCAGCACAGATCTCACATGGAGTGACCGGGATTTGAACCATGGACCCAGAGGTGAGAGGCCGGCGTGCTGCCGCCTAAGCCACGGAGGCTCAGTAATAATACAACAATAATAATACTATTGATAATGGAAAAATTATATACAAATGAGTGCATACAGATTATCAGCCCGAAAAACCAACACCATATAGCCTACAAGAAAAGCTATTAAAGTAGGCAGGTTGTCAGCTATTGTCCTGATGTTATAATTGAACTAAAGAAATAGTATTTGAACATAATGCAGTAATCAGATGTGAGTGGTATACTGCTCCAAGAAGCAGGATGAAAGACGTCTTTTGAGAGCTGCAGTGCTTGAAATGTTGACGAACTTATATAAACCGAAGGTGTTGAAGAGGCGTGAGTCGGGGCAAACAAAAGATTTATTGCACTTCATGGTTCGGTGTATAGGAATCTGGAGTGTTAATTTTGTGTATCTATTTTCTCGATTATGAACAGAATGCATTGGTGTAAAGGCATTGTAGAGATATAACGGGGTCTTTGTATGCGATATTTTATGTGTCAGAATGGCAACTGATAGCTGCCTGCGCTCGTGGAGTTTCACCCATTCCAGCTGCACGTAGTAAAGTGTGATATGTTCATCTCGCCTTACATCCAGAAAGTACCGAACACATGCATTCTGGACTCTTTGTAATTTGATGTTCTGTATTTCTGGTTAATCATTGTATACAGCAGAGCTATATCAACTGGAGCGTGGCAATCTATGGTAGTGAAACTTGGACTATTGGTGCAGCAGAAAAGAGGAGAATTGAAGCGTTTGAAATGTGGTGTCACAGGAGAGTGATGAAGATCAGATGGGTAGATAGGGTTACAAACGGAGAGTTATTTTGACTAGTGGGAGAGGAGAGATGTTTCTGACGACTGCTAATGAAGAGAAGAGATTGGTTGGTAGGACACATACTAAGGCACCTAGGAATAGCAAGCTTAGTTATGGAAGGAAGGGTCGAGGAAAATAACTGTAGGGGTAGACCAAGGTTAGAATATGTTAAACAGATTGCCTCGGACGTAGGGTGTGGTAGCTATGTAGAGATGAAAGGATTAGCTCAGGACAGGGAGGCATGGAGCGCTGCATCGAACCAGTCAAAAGATTTAAGACTCAAACAACAACAACAACAACAACAAGCTGTATATCCCCCCTTGAACTACCTTCACAAGACTGGATATGCTCATTATAAAGTCCGTGAAACAAACTATTACGGTATATGTAGGCTATGGTTTTTCATAAATCATCAACAACAAGAATGTTAATTTTGGAAAGTTCGTGATTGTTATGTTTTTACATTTTGATACATGTTTAATCATTCACTGATAAATTGAAATTTTGATTATAAAATATATAATTTGTAGTAACATATAATACTTTATAAATATCTCAATTTATAAGCTACATTAAACATTATAGACTTCCAGATAGCGATCAATGTATTTAAAGTGTGGAAAACATTAGGATGCAGTGGCCTGAATACTTCAGAAGGAAAGTGTACCAACATAATGACATGTTCATATAATATCATGAAAAGTAACACAATTTTAAAATAGTTCTTAGAAGAAACGAGAAGCCTATTCTAATAAATTGCAATTCGTTGGAATTAACAGGGTTTCGACTCAACATGATACACATTTAGCATTTCTGCCTGCAATATTATGGCAGACACAGTGAGAAATGTTATGGTAGTTTTTAGGGCTATTTCAAGGTGCGCTGAGACCATCTGTCTCTTGTGAACAATAATAATAAGAAATAATAAATAATACATAATTCATATCCATGTGTATTATTAATATAATGTAATTTTTTTTCAAGATTAGGGAATAACCCATCTCATTTGGGTGCAATCCTGTTGACCCACTGAAAAGCATCAAACTTTTGTTTACTTAGACAAAACTGAAAATGGATTCACACACCATAATAATAGACTACATAGATAAATACATTTTTATGTTGGAATCTAAAAGGAATTCCGCCTCTAAGAAGTCTCGCTCCTAGGTCAGCGCCTTCTCGGCGGGACCGGGGTATTCACGAAACTTCTTGTCCTTCAGTGTGATCAACTTGAGACCTTTGAAAGTTAACAGTGGTGTAATGAGGACCAGACAGAGAGCAATCGCTGTTATTCAGTTATCAGAAAGTTTGATGAACATTAATCTGAGAGAAAGCGCTGGGAAATCAATTTGGTGAGTTGATAAATGATGTGAAACTGAAAGGCTTATTTGTGAGAAGAAAGACCAGAAGACTGATGGGGTCGTGTCTATTTAATAACGGAGGAAGAGGAGGAATGGCTGATAAGGAAAAACAAAGTGGCTGAGTGAAAGTGAATTAGCGCCTTAGGAGGAAATAGGGAAGTTCCGCGAAGGAGGGGAGCGGATTCAGTATCTTTACTTGTGATAAAATGTTTGATAATATTATTTACAAATCTGTTCCGTTACAAGTCATTGATCATGGGAATAGAGTGGAGTGTAGTCGCATGATAAGGTCTCGGGTTCCGATATCCTTCATTATACTATGCTAAGATGCAGTGCTGCCAACTCTTATTGATCGAATAAAAAATGTTGGAAATTAGAGCATATTTTCAAATTTCAACGGGCATCACTTTTTTCTTTAATTAAGGAAGGAAGGAAGGTAGGAAGTAACGAAGAAAAGGAGTAAGGAAGAAAGGAAGGAAGGACGTGAGGAAGGGAGGACGGAAGGAAGGGAGGTAGGAAGTAACGAAGAAAAGGAGTAAGGAAGAAAGGAAGGAAGGACGAGAGGAAGGCAGGACGGAAGGGAGGACGAGAGGAAGGGAGGACGGAAGGAAGGGAGGTAGGACGGAAGGGATGACGAGAGGAAGGGAGGGCGGAAGGGAGGAAGTAAGGAAGGGAGGAAGGACGGAAGGAAGGAAGGGAGGAAGGACGGAAGGAAGGGAGGAAGGACGGAAGAAAGGGAGGAAGGAGGGAAGGACGGAAGGAAGGAAGGAAGGAAGGAAGGGAGGGAGGTAGGGTGGACCAAAGGAAGGGAGGGTGGAAGGGAGGGAGGACGGAAGGATGGAAGGACGGAAGAAAGGGAGGAAGGACGGAAGAAACGGAGGAAGGAAGGGAGGGAGGGAGGACCAAAGGAAGGGAGGGTAAAAGGAAGGACGGAAGAAAGGGAGGAAGGAGGGAAGGAAGGAGGAAAGGGAGGCAGGAGGGAAGGACGGAAGGAAGGGAGAAAGGAAGGGAGGGAGGACCAAAGGAAGGGAGGGCGGAAGGAAGGACGGAAGAAAGGGAGGTAGGAGGGAAGGACGGAGGAAAGGGAGGCAGGAGGGAAGGACGGAAGGAAGGGAGGATGGAACCTCGTACTTTTAAGCAAATGTTTATCTCGCAATTATGAACAGAGGAACCTCCATTTTTGCATGGAATCCAAACCACAGGACGTGATACTCCACTTCAAAAATCTCACATACATTGGCCGGGAATTGAGCGCCATCACACCCTTTTTCTTTAATATACATGGATAATTGTTTTAACTTTGAAAAATATAACACGGATTTCATGTCAAAACAACTAAAATTAATGTAATTTTGTCACACACAGCATTATTATTATTATTATTATTATTATTATTATTATTATTATTACTATTATCACCCAGACCATTAGGGGCCGATAACCTAGATGTCAGTCCCCTTAAAGCAACAATTATCATCATCTTCATCATCATCATCATCATCATGCTTATCTTAAGAGACATTTGAAGTACAGTCCTAAACAGGGGACGCAGGAGTTAATTTCCTACTTTACCTCTCTCTCTAGTTTGGTGACGAATATGGCGTATTAACTGAGACGATATGGCCGTGGGTGAGGTGCACACTCCAGACATGAAACTAGGGCAGGGCGTGTTGAGCCAATGAGAGAGCGGTCTTCATTATTAGCACAACCTGGAGGAGGGCGAGTGTAATTTATTGATGCGACTGCAGTAAGACGAGCAGGCAATAACAGAAACATGATATCAGACTCATATCTCGCATGTCCATAGCACATCAGGCAGTCGCACTGCAACCTGTTAGCTTCAGTATCGAGACATCGGATCACTTATCTCTAGCGACAGAACATGTCCACCAATAGGGCTCTTGAGTCAGTAATTGTGTTAATTGATAAGGATATTAGGTTATGGGAATGACTCAACACAATAGCTCCTCTAGGAACGGTCATAACAGAAGACGTTTTTGTTGTTTTACCGACAGCGGTAGCTACGCTCACTAAAGCGCAGCGTTAGGCCATAGGGCCAAGCTCTCGGTTGACTCGGTAGACGTGAGTTGGAGCGCCACTGTCAGTTGTCTTTGAAATGATTTTCCGTGGTTTCCCCATTTTCAACTCCAAGCAAATGCTGGGACAGTACCTTCTGACAGACCACGGCCACTTCCTTCCTCAGCTTTGCCCAGTTTCATTCATCTTCATTCATTTCATCTCTCATTAACTCCTCTCATGAGGTTGGCGTCAGGAAGGGGATCCGGTCGTAAAAACCTTTTGACACCTAGCCTTTCATCGCATCTCATCCCCAACCCGTCGAAAACGGGAATAATAAGGGGTATACGTACAATTGTTGTTGTTTTATATCGGGTTTTGGGCATCCTGGTCATCAGCCCAATGTACAGCGTGTTCCGATTCAACACGGAACTGTAAAATGGGTTGCATATCCACCCGCAATATGCTTGAAATCTGCTCGCAGTTCGATTTCACTGATTGCCGCCTTCTTATGCAGCATTGCAAAGTATTTTGCTCTTTCAAAATATATTTACACTGGCTTCACAATAAGTTTGAATGATTTCTGTTTCAGAAATTGTTATTTTACACTTCTGTTAATGGCTTTTGCAGAGCATTTCTATGAAATAAAATTTTATTTTACAACATAGTTTATTACAACACAATGTATTTTTGTGTTGTAATTTATTTACAACACAATTTATTGCGTTTTAACCCAATACCACAAAACGAAATACAATTTGGAAATGATTTGTTACAAAATTGAGTTTAATTAAGAATAAGTTTCAAAGATTTCCATTTCAGAACTATTTACCTATTTACACAGGAGAATGATGAAGATCAGATGGGTAGATAGGGTTACAAACGAAGAGGTATTAAGACGAGTGGGAGGGGAGAGAAGTTTCTGGCGACTGCTAATGAAGAGAAGAGATAGGTTGGTAGGACACATACTAAGACACCCAGGAATAGCAAGCTTAGTTATGGAAGGAAGGGTTGAGGACAAGAACTGCAGGGGTCGACCAAGGTTAGAATAACAGATTGCCTCGGATGTAGGGTGTGGTAGTTATGTAGAGTTGAAACGATTAGCTCAGGACAGGGATGTATGGAGGGCTGCATCAAACCAGTCAAAATACTGAAGACTCAAACAACATACCTGTAAGAATGTAAAATGATAGAACGACGATCACAGGCAGTTTGGTCTTACTTCATACTCCAGGACATCTTGGATGATTTTACATTGGCGGAGTTGAACAACGTGCTTTTTCAACAAGATGGTCATCCAGTGAAATGATCCACAGAAAGGAGCAGTTGACCTTGATAACCCAATGAACATTGGTGGAGAGGGAAGTGGTCTAATCCATGCTTGGTATAGCGAGGAATGCTCGTGTCGTCTCAGGTAGTTATAAAGCCATTATGAAAATTTTGTGAAAACTGAAGGAGCCATTCCATGCGCCAAATCGAATCTTGCCAGCATATCAAGCAGCTGATTGGAATAATTCATCTTCCTTGGAGCATTGGCAGGATACCTTCTTAATGTCAAGGATAGTTCTACTGCGCCCGTTCGTGTTTCGGTCAAGGGCAGTAAATGGCAGTCTTCACTCTTACGCACCTTGATACGTTTCTTTGTTTTATTATTAACTAGCAACCCACCCCGGCTTCACCCGGGAACAATTATGAATGCATTACGTGATAAGCGCATTTTTTCGATGTCAATGAACTACGACCTGTATTCGTTTTACGTCCCGAAATGATGGGTTAAAATCACTGACTGGACTATTAATTATATTATAATGGATATGCACGTGCAACGAATTCTTGTCAGACGTAATTTAAGAATGGCGAGGTGCATGAAACACAAATCCCCCTTCCGTCTAATCCAGAAACACTTATTATAGTCGGCGATATATTGAAGATAGAGATATGCTCTCCGGGACGCTTTTGTAGAACTTTTCATGCTGAACAATTCTTACACTCATAGTGTATTGATATTTTTAACGGTATGCCCAGCGTTTAACTTAAAAAGCGCATGGGCGCCAGGTTTCTTTTTCGACCTTTTCACTGAAATCGTTACTGCTTGGCTTCCTTTATTCATAATTACATTATTTTCTACAGAAACCTTCTCTGAGATATCCTTTACAGATTGGTGAAAACCGCATCAAAATCCATCCAGTAGTTCTCGAAATTGCCCGTGACATCCAAGAATCGGGAACTTTGTTTTATAATAAGTAGAGACGGTCACTCTATTTCCAATAATTTTTCATGAACACGTCACAAACCCACCGCTTCTCAGTTTTGCCTCATAAGGCTGAGTGTTCCAGCCCTCAGACCAGAATTCAATTTCTTGACAGAGACAGGAATCTAGCCCGAAACTCCAGGTTAACAACCAAGAATTCTACACTGCGAGGTGCTCCAATTATAAATTCACACGGCAGTGTAGCCATCACAATAAACAGGTTGTCAGGCAGATTTCACACATACACCAAAATACACAGGGCTACATGACTTCGATGTGACCTGGAGTAAAGGAACCATCCAGGCATTTACCTGGAGTGAAAGTGGTAAACCATGGACAACCACTTTTAGGACTGCTGAGGTGGTAAACAAACCCAACTCTACTCAGGTTTACCTCGGAAGTCAGAGTGTACCCCATTCCAACCCTTCGATCAGAACTAAAAGACACGGATAGTCAGTCTAAAAGACTGGACTTTATATCATTTTAAATGCTAGCAGCCGAGTACCAAGAAGGCAGTGCGAGAACAGAGTTACAAGATTCTATTTTGTTTCTTCACTGCCTACTTGATTGTTCTCGCACTGCCTTCTTGAAACTCTGTTCTCGCTCTGCCTTCTTGGTACTCGGCTGCTACATCGTACTATGACGTCACACACCTCAGTGCATTCTCGGTACATTTCGTCCCGTCACCGTAACGTAACGCCAGATCCCAGATAAAGTCGACATAATCATTTAAAAAGATAAAATTCTTGGTAGAATTGAAAACAGGACTTCTAGTTCTGGAGTCCAAAACATACCCCGAGACACAGAAGGCAGTGAACTAATTGACTGTATTGTACTCGATATGTAAGAGCTCTACATAGTATACGTGATGTCCTACCATAAAGGAGTCTTAGTACGTACCTCGAGACACAGAAGGCAGTGAACTAATTCACTGCATTGTACTCTATTTTTAAAAAGCTCTACATGGTATACGTGATGCCCCACTATAAAGGAGTCTCACAAACCAGCACAATTACGTCGAGTCCTCTGACTAAAGCCTGCAGCATCGGAAACCAATACACAATATTTAAATAAAGAAGGACAGCAGGGCGTATTGACATTCAGCTGGGGAGAGATTGCTCGACACCAAACCAATCAATGGCGGGGCAAACAAATACAAACAGTTAGCTGCCTGCCTTTCCGGGTGGAATAGCACACGCTCTCCCGTCTCTTGTCCCTGTTATGGTGGGTAGGTTACGTGGGTTGCTCGATAAGTCACTGCAAATATTATTTTCCTTTTGGAGACTAGACCGACTCGTGTCGCAGTAGCTAGCATCCTTGGCTGTCACCCATGTGGTACGAGTTCAATTCACCGCTCTGTCAAGAAATTTAATTCTAGTTTAAGGGCTGGAACGGGGGTACACTCCCAATCGTGAAGCAAAACTGAGAAGTGGGGTGGTTGTCTAACTTCTTTACTAACCGGAATCAGAGAGTAGTCTTCCAAGGCGCTCATTCCTCTACTGTTTCAGTCCCATCTGGTGTCTCTCAAGGATCTGTCCTTGGTCCTCTACTTTTCAACATATTCATGTTGGATCTTCTCCATGCAGTCTCCTCAAACATCTACCAATATGCCGGCGTCATAACCCTCTATCGCAAGATCAAAGACAATAGTGACCTCGCCGCCCTGCAGTGTCTGGTGCAAAATTAACGGCCTAGCTGTCAATTCCTCCAAAAATAATCTAATCTTCCTAACCTTCTTCTTCTTCTTCTACCTTATCCGATACGGACGTTGGCTACCACCATGGCTAACACCTTCTTATCCTGTGCAATCCTGAAGAGTTCCGTGGAAGACAGCCCAAACCACGTTTTTAAATTATCCATCCAAGTTATTCGTCTCCTTCCTGGTCCACGCCGTCCTTCAATTTTAACCTGAAGTATAACTTGGAGCAGACGGTATTTTGGATTCCTCATCATGTGTCCCAAGTATTCCAATTTCCTCTTCTTAATTGTGTTTAACAGCTCAGGTTGGCTGCTCACACGCTGAAGAACCTCGGCATTACTCACATGTTCTGTCCACGAAATTTTAAGAATCCGCCGGTATATCCACATTTCAAAAGCTCGAATCTTCTTTTCTGTAGCTACGGACAAGGTCCAAGCTTCAACACCATAAAGAAGGGTGGAGACAACATAACACTTCACAATTCTTTTCTTAAGCGTCATACTGAGATCTCGACAGCATAGTAGTTGTTTCATTGTCATAAAGATGGATCTAGCCTTCTCTATACGGCATCTTATTTCAACCGAAGGATCCCAATTCTCATTAATATTCTGTCCTAAATAAACCAAACTCTTGACTCGCTCAATCTGATGTCCATCGACTAAAAGGACTTGTGACAATGCTGGTTTTCGCGATATTACCATATATTTTGTTTTCTTAATGTTGAGGTCAAGGCCATATTGTTTACTCTTTTGATACACCATAGTAACATTCTCTTTAAGTCCTTCGAAACTATTTGCAATCAATACAGTATCATCTGCGTACCGTATATTATTAATATAATTACCATTGACCTTAATACCTTGTTGAATGCCATCAAGTGCCTCGGAGAAAATCTGTTCTGCATAGATATTATAAAGAAGTGGTGAAAGAATGCATCCTTGTCTCACACCACGCATTATTTCCACTGATCTCGATATATTGTAACGTTATTAGTTAGTGCCCCATGTTGGTAGCGACAAATGTAATGGTTTCGCTGCCCCTACTGTTGGGTGAGAAATGTAACTGTTTACCTTTGCCTAAGCTATGTTGTTTTAATGGGCGCCAAGACCTCAATGCAATGTTGAAATCTAAATTTGTATTTAACAACGTCTAGCTCTGGCAGAACACCTTCAAGACTCTATTCACTCAGATCGTGGTATGATTTGATCATTAACCCAACAAACAATTGTATCAGGAGAAGGAATTGGTCTATATCTAATGCTACCTACTGAAAGCAAAGATTGCATTGTAAAAGAAATGAATTTATTATATAAAACAAGTATAGCAAAATTAATAATAATAAGTTTAACATTTAAATTGGAGCGTTGTGATTTGAATATTACCGATAGAAAATTACGTGAAAACGGAGTCTGATAAATTGATTTTACTCTTATTTCCAAGCTATGAAGTTACTGAATTATGAAATATAAAACAAAGAAAAATGAGAGATTGCGTATTTCTGCGTCATTAGCGCTTACCCCTGGAAATTGCCAAAGCATTTTCCTTGTTCTTGATGATGCTGTGTGCTTCCCACAGTCTCCTGGACGTCGCCATCTTCTTCGTTATATGTTGATATTCTGGTAGATTAGATAACTCTATGGTCCGTACATCGGACCCAAACACTCGTACAACCAAGTTTTACAAAAGTTCGTCGCTAACTCCACTGAACATCGGAGCGACACGCACTTGCGACCGTACACCTCAAGTATTTCACAGATAGTCCTCTTCCACGGAACATCGGAGCGATTCCCGCGTATATCCACACTCGGCAAGAACTACACAGATTGTCGCTAACTCCACCGAACATCGGAGCGTCACGCACTTGCGACCGTACACCGCAAGTTCTACACAGATAGTCGCTAACTCCACCGAACATCGGAGCCACTCGCACGCGCATCCATACTCGTCAAGTACTATACAGATTGTTTTCGTTTCACGGCGCGTCGAACGATATATCCACACGCCGGCTCCCCTACCATGGTACCGACATCTAGCTTACGTCGTCCTCCTTGATTGGCTGCACCCTCCGCGCTAGATCCCCACTCCTTCCTCATTACACTCCGCGGGAGGGAGAAGTCGATTTCCGTTTCCACAATTCGCCTTTTCTAGACCTTGCGACCCAAGATTGCGTCATGCTCCTCGACAAGATTCAGCGTGTACTTGAAATCCCAGTGAGTCATCTCTCTCAAATACCCTAACTGACAAAAACTCCGTAAAATTCCGTAATCAGATAATTTTCTATGATATCGTCGTTCGTAATAATTTGCTTGATAGCGTTTTCTAAGACATAGAAAACCTATCTGAATGCTAATAATTTTTATAAAATGCTCCGAAAATACCTTAATAATAATTATAATAAATTAATAATAATAATAATAAATTAACATGAAAAATTATCTTGGCTGAACAATTTGCCGCGTAAATAAATATAGAATGGCTTCCTACTGACTTATGCCAGTTGCATAAAACCCCACGAAAAATACGTTACATATTCGCCTCGGATCATCGGATGATTTACCGTGACGACGGTCCATTATCCGATTATCCCAGACACGTTAATAAACCCCATCCAAAATACATATTACATAAATGAAATCACCCTAAATTACAGATATATACACTCATATTTTTTCTTCACGCACTTTGCGTCAAAGTTTGTTGTCACAATGGATTGCACTCTGCAACCAGTCCAATGTTTTACATATGGAATAGTGTTCCACGGATATTTCCGCCTCTCAAATTTCTCTATGTTGGAGAAATAGACATAATTAATGTGTGAGCACTATGTATTTATGATGTCATATCACACGCATTGAAGGTGTTCTGATATATTTATATCACCATAGAACTCCCTAATTTCACTGGAGGTCCCCTCCTTATGGTGACATTTAATCTCACTTATCACTGAGCACACGATCACACTATTGTGACCATAATACTTAATCTCTCTTTAAAGTAGATTAAATTAATATTGACTTCTAAAAAAAAACAGTAAATGCGCATTACATATAACACCAAATATTTCTGTGCCGTAATCGCCCTGTCTTGTTAAGTTCCCGTTAACCATATTCTACTTAATACTAGTTCTCAACACAGACCATTTCTCCTCACACAAATAATACCATTGTACAAATTATCTTAAATTACACACTTACAAATCTTACATGGCGAGGCCGTAAACAGACATCACGTGTGCTGATATGTATGAGTTTCATGAAGGACTGTCTCGCATTCTGATGGCCCATCTTTTATCTCGTGGACGCCTTAAGCTAACAAGCCCTATTCAAGCGCTCCCCCATCTCTTGGAGATAAATGGGAACCCATCAGCGCTGCCAAAATGGCCTTGGTGCATCGAGACAATTTAGTGCTCAACAGCATCCGACAATCCCGTCATATTTCCCTGTACCTTAAAAACTCTCATTTACTTACATACTACCCCCCTGTGTGACTCCTGATACGCCTGCCTGGAAGACCATCTCCTCCCACGCACCAAATACCACACTTACTCATTTGATAGGCTGGCTCGCCAGCTAAACACACTCACTTTATGACACATACTTTCGTAGACTATGTATATTATACGTTCCGTATAATCTGTTTCCCTCACTATTCTCCAGCACTTATGCTGTTTTTCCAATACGTTTGGAAACTATAAATGTTTCTGCGTCACCTGCTTCCAACCTTGCAAGTGGCTCCCTTTAAATGAACGTCATCACGTTGCTCTACCTAGCATATTTCTCAGTGTCTGTAACGATGCCCTGTTGCTACTGTCCACCCATGCTAACCCTACTTTCCTCTGGTGTCACACCTCTACTTGACACGCTATGACCTAAAAATGTCACCTCTGACTGACAGAATGACGACTTAGACAGCTTCAAAGTGAACCCTGCCTGATCTAACTTCTGAAAAACTATATTTAAATGACATAGATGCTCCTCAAAACTGCGTGAACTAATTACCATATCCTCTATGTAAATGGTTACAAACTCTCCTGTGTCATCCCCTAATGCGATGTTTAAAGCCCTAATTAAAGCTGCTGAACTACTCTTTAACCCATAAGGTGTTCTACAAAATTGATAAAGGTTATATTTATGACTAAAAAGCTGTAAATGGTCTATCTTCGTACATAAGTGGCACTTGCCAAAAACTGGAACTCAAATCTACACAAGTGAAATACTTCTTCCCCTCAAATGTTTGCATTAATTCCTCTATTGACATAGATTTCAGCTGATCTGAACTAATTCTACTGTTAACCAAACGAGCGTCTAAACAAATACGAACAGTGCCGTCGGTCTTGGGTACCGTGATCAAAGAATTAACATATGGACTGTTAGAGTGCTCAATAATCCCATCTTCAAGCATCTGATTAATTTGTGCCTCAACTGCACTCTGATAAGCGAAAGGTACAGGATATCTATGTCCTGTGAATACTGACCTATCAATAACGTTCAATGAATGTGTATAGCAATTGGCCATACCAATGCGATCCTCAAAAACTCTCCTATTACACCATAACACATCATAGAGCCGAACACACTGTTCATCCTCTATATTTCCCTGAAATGCAGCCTCACGTAACGAGTCCTCTAGACTTCCGTTCGTAATCACACTGCCCACAAAACATGGAGAACCCCGCTCTACGGCTGGCGATATCTCATTTAAAGTACAAATCACACCTACAATACTACTCCTCTGAATATGGTCATTGAACGCTACTTCTACTTCAGAATCTCCCCATTTAAATTTCAAACTCCCTACATCATAACATAAGTTACCAGACACTCTACTTAGCCACTCTGAACCCAAGATAACACTGAATACTAAATTTGGAATTACAAGGCAAATCTGCTTCTCTACATGATTATTAATTTTAATGTCTACTAAAACTTGCTTAGAAATTACTTTAGACCTCTTCCCAACAGCTGTGATAACAAAAGTGCTTTTAATTGGCATCTCCTCAAAATTTACTCCAGTTCCTTTCATTTTATCATAAAATGCACTACTTATGCAACTCTTCATACAACCACTATCAATTAAAACATCTGTGTACGCCTCGGACACGTTAAATTTAACTATGGGGCTCTTACTAACCACTTCCTGAATAATACCTTCATCATTTAGTTCATGTAATAATTCATTTCTCACATTTAGGTCATAGGGTTCCTGTATAATTGTATGGACAGGGCATGCTACAGACTGAGATTCTGACCTTACTTCGCAGCCTGGTTCGCGTTTAAAGAACCGCTACAGCTGGCCGTAGTACTAGTTACTACTGCACTGGTGTGGTTGTTCTGAGTTGTGTTGTCATTGTTTGGCTGTATATTACTACCACTAGGCTGTCCTCTTCCTTGACCCCTATTCTGGTTGCAATTATTGTCATTATAATTTCTCCCTTGATTTCCCCTGAAATCATTGTTTCTCCCTTGATTTCCCCTGTAATCATTGTTCCTCTCTTGATACTGATTACCATAGCCATTTCCTCTGTTCTGATTTAGCTGATTATTATTATTTCTATTTTGAGCATTGGCCCCTTCGCCACCGTTCCCTTGAACTTCCTGATGCCTGGCTTCATTAGGTCTATTATTATTATTACCCTGGTTCCTATTGAAATTGTCCTCATAACCCCCTCTCCCTAGTGCATCAAATGTGCTTAACAAATTTTCTACTTGTGATATAGTCTTTACATTCTGGATACAAGCAGCCTCCTTGATCCTATAGGGAAAGTGCCTAAGTAGCAACCTTACCACATCACTTTCCTCCTTCAAGCCATCCAGATATTTACACACTAATACCTGCCCTAAAAAGTATTCGGTCATGGTGGAGCTTCCTTTAGGGTTATATTTACCACACACTACTCCCTCACGATGCTGCGACTGAATAACCTCATTCCAGAACTTTTCACAGAATTTTATTTTAAAATCATTCATATCAGTAAACTTGTCTCTGTAGACAGCAAACCAATTCCTCGTTTCCCCCACAAACACTTGTTCTAAAATTTCAACTACCTGGCACCACTCAATACTACCATTTTCCAACCTCTCCCCGAATTTATTTTCTATAGTGTTCATGAACTCCATTGGGCACCCCTGTCGATTGCTGAACTTACCCAGTTCTACCTCCCTGTGTGTGCTATTCACAAAAACTGGCCTATTCTGACTATTTTCTTGCCTGATCCTAGCTTTTAATTTTAATTCTAATTCTGCGATTTTCTCCTCAGCCTTCCTCTCAATACTGTTTACTGTTAATTTAATGTTTCCTTCTGATTCTTCTACTTTATCATATAGCTTTTCTTGTTTCTCCTCAATCTTGCTAATGCTCTCTTTATTACTCTCTCTTAAATCATTTACTTCTGCAACTATTTGTGAGTGGACTTTCTCAATTCTACCCCCCAGCTGTTCCTTAACCTCTTTAGTAGCTACCTGAATTTTGTCAATTTCTCCCCCCAATTGCTTTTTGACCTGCTGTGTTTCCAGTTGCACTAGTTCTTTTAAATTTTCAGCCTGTGTACTGATTCTAATTTCCAACTCCTCCTGTACTTTTCCTAATTTTCTGTCTACATCTGCAATAATCTCTTCAGCCTTTTCTTCCATCACCCCCCTGATCTCACCTCTAATCAGTTCGAATTTGTCACTCATTTCCCTACTGTTTTGTTCTAATTTAGCATTTAAAGTTTCATTACTCTCTCTATTTTCCCTACTGTTTTGTTCTAATTTTGCATTATTCTGTTCTAATTTTGCATTATTCTGTTCTAATTTTGCATTTAAAGCTTCTGTACTTTCTTTATTTTCCCTACTGTTTTGTTCTAATTTTGCATTATTCTGTTCTAATTTTGCATTTAAAGCATCTGTACTTTCTTTATTTTCCCTACTGTTTTGTTCTAATTTTGCATTATTCTGTTCTAATTTTGCATTTAAAGCATCACTACTAACTTTGTTCTGATACATGAACTCGAGAAGTAAAGTTTTTAATTCTGGTTGGCCGCCTACACTCCCTGTTTCAGTATCGGGATTTACCTCCGCTACCCCGGTACTACCATCACTCGACATACTGCTCGTATCATCATTCTCCAGTTGATGACCACTACGTAACCTCATCTGTCTTTCTTTCTCATCCCCCATAATGATATACACTGATAAAGACAAATAACCCCCAAAATACAGGCACAGAAATATATACCCTTCTCCTTCCACCAATGTTATTAGGTTTTCAGCCCCAAGTTGTCGGCGACAAATGTAACGTTAATTAGTTAGTGCCCCATGTTGGTAGCGACAAATGTAATGGTTTCGCTGCCCCTACTGTTGGGTGAGAAATGTAACTGTTTACCTTTGCCTAAGCTATGTTGTTTTAATGGGCGCCAAGACCTCAATGCAATGTTGAAATCTAAATTTGTATTTAACAACGTCTAGCTCTGGCAGAACACCTTCAAGACTCTATTCACTCAGATCGTGGTATGATTTGATCATTAACCCAACAAACAATTGTATCAGGAGAAGGAATTGGTCTATATCTAATGCTACCTACTGAAAGCAAAGATTGCATTGTAAAAGAAATGAATTTATTATATAAAACAAGTATAGCAAAATTAATAATAATAAGTTTAACATTTAAATTGGAGCGTTGTGATTTGAATATTACCGATAGAAAATTACGTGAAAACGGAGTCTGATAAATTGATTTTACTCTTATTTCCAAGCTATGAAGTTACTGAATTATGAAATATAAAACAAAGAAAAATGAGAGATTGCGTATTTCTGCGTCATTAGCGCTTACCCCTGGAAATTGCCAAAGCATTTTCCTTGTTCTTGATGATGCTGTGTGCTTCCCACAGTCTCCTGGACGTCGCCATCTTCTTCGTTATATGTTGATATTCTGGTAGATTAGATAACTCTATGGTCCGTACATCGGACCCAAACACTCGTACAACCAAGTTTTACAAAAGTTCGTCGCTAACTCCACTGAACATCGGAGCGACACGCACTTGCGACCGTACACCTCAAGTATTTCACAGATAGTCCTCTTCCACGGAACATCGGAGCGATTCCCGCGTATATCCACACTCGGCAAGAACTACACAGATTGTCGCTAACTCCACCGAACATCGGAGCGTCACGCACTTGCGACCGTACACCGCAAGTTCTACACAGATAGTCGCTAACTCCACCGAACATCGGAGCCACTCGCACGCGCATCCATACTCGTCAAGTACTATACAGATTGTTTTCGTTTCACGGCGCGTCGAACGATATATCCACACGCCGGCTCCCCTACCATGGTACCGACATCTAGCTTACGTCGTCCTCCTTGATTGGCTGCACCCTCCGCGCTAGATCCCCACTCCTTCCTCATTACACTCCGCGGGAGGGAGAAGTCGATTTCCGTTTCCACAATTCGCCTTTTCTAGACCTTGCGACCCAAGATTGCGTCATGCTCCTCGACAAGATTCAGCGTGTACTTGAAATCCCAGTGAGTCATCTCTCTCAAATACCCTAACTGACAAAAACTCCGTAAAATTCCGTAATCAGATAATTTTCTATGATATCGTCGTTCGTAATAATTTGCTTGATAGCGTTTTCTAAGACATAGAAAACCTATCTGAATGCTAATAATTTTTATAAAATGCTCCGAAAATACCTTAATAATAATTATAATAAATTAATAATAATAATAATAAATTAACATGAAAAATTATCTTGGCTGAACAATTTGCCGCGTAAATAAATATAGAATGGCTTCCTACTGACTTATGCCAGTTGCATAAAACCCCACGAAAAATACGTTACAATATGTCCATCAATTCTGATACTAGCCTTTTGACCCCAGTATAAATTAATGATGATCCGAATGTCTTTCTCATCTATTCTTGAGTTCTTGAGTGCATTATACAACTTATCATGCTGACAACGGTCAAAGGCTTTTGCATAGTCCAGAAAACATGCATATACATCCTGATTCACCTCACGGCATCTCTGGAAAAGAACTTGAAGCGCAAATAATGCCTCACGAGTTCCTAGGCCGTTGCGGAACCCAAACTGCGTGTCACTGATATTCATCTCGCATTTCCTGTATATGCGATTATGGATAACTTTGAGAAATATCTTGAGCACATGACTCATAAGACTGATTGTCCTGAAGTCACTACATGACTTAGCCATCGGTTTCTTCGGAAGAGCAATAAATGTAGACAAGAGCCAGTCTTCTGGTAATATGCCCGTGTCGTATATCTTGTTATATAAATTAGTGAGCGTCACAATGCTATCATCATCCAAGATCTTCAATAATTCCACTGGAATGTCATCTTGACCAGGAGCCTTACCATTTTTCGCTATCCTAATCGCATATTTCACTTCATCCATGGTGATCATGGGTCCAACAACTGAAGGAATTTCGGGTCGGGAAGGACGATGATCATCATTAAAAAGCTCTTGTATATATTTCTCCCAAACCTGTAATTTTTCTTCAACTTCAAATACCGTGTTACCTTGACTATCAACCAAGTTGACTGTGTTTCTTTTCCTGTGTCTACCTGAAACTTCTTTGATTTTCTTATGGACCTGGAAAGTATCATATTTACTATTAAGTTCTTCAATTTCTTTGCACCTATCTGACATCCAAACTTCCTTGGCTTGTCTGATCTTATTCTTTATCAATCTATGAATAAACCAATATTCTTCATTATCTCTTCCTTTGACTTCTCTTCGTTTATCCATTAGATTCAATATTTCGTCCGTCATCCATGCCTTCCTTTTTTATGTTGTCTCTTGTTCTTAAGAAAATGATCTCCAACCCTCTTCAATGAGGTTTTAAAAGTGTCCCAAAGTTCCAAGGGCTGCATGTCATTTGAATTCAACGTCTTAAGATCAGTGGCAAGAGCAGCAGCCACCTGTGACCTTGTATTTATTTCCCGAAGGGCATCAGTATCATATTTATTTTGTGTTGTTTTTATCGGAATCTTGTTAAGCCGGACACAAATTTTGCTAATGAGAGGATTGTGGTCAGAAGGAACATCTGCTCCTGGATAGGTTTTTGCAAAAATCACGCTGTTTCTAAATCTGTTTTTAATTAGAATGAAATCAATTTGATTTCTTATTATGTTGTCTGGACTATCAGCAGGTGCTTTCCACGTATAAAGTCTCCTGGCAGGAAGCTTAAACCAAGTATTAGCAATGACAAAGTTCTCCTCTCTACAAAACTGCACTAAACGATCCCCTCTGTTGTTTCTTTGTCCGAGACCCCACTGGCCCACAATGTGTTCTTCAGGACCTTTCCCAACCTTTGCATTAAAATCTCCCATAACTAGGGTTACATCATGTTCTTTGGTGTCTTTGAGGACGGTCTGAATTTGGGCATAGAATTCCTCAACATCTTCATCGCTTTTGTCACTAGTAGGGGCATACACTTGAATGAGATTAATGTGGAAAGGTTTACCACGTAACTTTAACATCATTATTCTACTGGAGAATGGTATACAACTGATAACAGCAGACTGCAAACTTTTGTCCACTATAAAACCCACTCCATGCAAATGCCTGGCATCATTATTACCACTGTAGTATATCATGCAATCCTCCACATTACAATCTCCTGTCCCCGGCCATCTCATCTCACTTATACCCATTATGGACACATTCATCCTCTTCATCTCATGAATTGTATTGTGAATCTTTCCTGCTTCAAACATACTCCATACATTCCACGTTCCTATCTTCAGGGCTGACCGGGAGATTCTTCGCACCCTCTGACCACTTAAGGTCTGCCCGGGACTAAGGGCCAATGTAATTGGGTTTTCAGCCATGAAGATTATCCTGGGGAAAAATAATTGAGGTGGTTTCCCGTTGCCTTCCTCAATGCGCAGTAACCACATCACATTCCAACATCCAAGGATGCCATGATATGATGCAGCTGTTTGCTGATGCAAGGTCGACAGATCGATCTTGTATCAACAATAATGATATAGCTGCTGCCACTATATCATGTCCTCAGTTGATCCGCGGGTGCAAGCACCACTCTCAACAAGAGCCCCTATCAGCCATTGGGACGCGCCGTGTCGGGGTTGAGGACTTCCCCGCCCAGATCCGTCTTCCACAGAGTACAGAAAAGCCCTTACTCAGTTCAGAGCTCCTCCCCCATGGAAGCTGCACCTGGCAACCCTTATCACTTTGAAAACACTCCGATTCCCCGTGTGCAGTGCGTCAAACTTCTTGGACTCCAACATCACTTCCGACCTGAAATGGAACACCCACATCAACGCGGTGAGGAAACAAGCTGCCCGCCAACTGGGTATGCTAAGCAGAAATCTACGTGGTTGCCGCACCAAACTGAAGAGGACCACCTACCTGAGCCTAGTGCGACCGCTACTAACGCACGTGTGCCCTTCATGGAGCCCCGGTACCAAGGGAACTATCCTTAAGGCTGTGCGATCTCCACCGCCGTCAATCGCATGGCAAGAGATGGCAGCACTACTGTATTACCGATAGCAGCCGCTGCATTTGTGTTAGTGACGTGTCTACCCTTCAATTATCACCTCCTTCCGCCCCTACTCCCCCCGCTTCTCCTCGTCCATCAATGTCTTCTCTCTCTCTCTCTCTCACTGATAGCGTTGCTTTGCATCTGAAAAACAAACCAGACTTGCTTTCCGAGCCGTATTGCCAATTTGTGGACTACTGTCGACCAAAGTATTATGTGTACTCGAGTTTGAAGGTTGTTTGTGACGTAACCAATAGACCTACATAAAATCCAATAACATCATTATTTTCGTCGTTCTATTTTACGTGAGTCCATGTAGGTTTGGAATTTTTAGTTTATATTTTAATATTTTTTATCGCAGTTGGAACACAAAAAGTGCCCGTTTTTAAGCGTGTTTCAACCATGCGTCACATTTAAGAATTATTATCTCCCAAACCCTTCGTTGTATCGAATCCAAATTTTAACACAATATACATTGGAATGTTGTATAACTGGTTTATTAATTTCAAAACTTTTCGTGTCCAAGAAACAATGTTGTTATCTATTGTCTATGGTAACGTTTTCTCGGCTTGGGGTGGTTGGAATATGTAGTTCTTGGTCGCGTTATATTCCTTATACATCAAAAAGTTATGTTGAATGACTTTAAAATACGTAAATTAATTCACTTATTTTATATCGGTTTATATTTGAACGGGGAAATACGACCTCGCCTCGCTCGGCAGTGATGGGCTCCATCTCAGCAACGCTGTACAGCCTACACCGGAGTGGCTGGCAGGTGAATCATGCCCTATTTCCACGAACAAATACAAACCGATATAAAATAAGTGAATTAATTTACGTATTTCACAGTCATACAGCATAACTCCTTGATGTATAAGGATTACAACGCGACCAAGAGCTATATTTTCCAACCACCCCGAACCGAGAAAAAGTTACCTTACAAAAATGATAACAACTTTGTTTCTTGGACACACAAAATTTTGAAATTAATAAACCAGTTATACAACATTCCAATGTATATTGTGTTAAAATTTGCATTTGATCTGATGACGGGTTTTTGAGATAATAATTCTTAAATGTGACGCATGGTTGAAACACGCTTAAAAATGGGCACATTTTGTGTTCCAACTGCGATAAAAAATATTAAAATATAAATTAAAAATTCCAAACCTACATGAACTAACGTAAAATAGAACGGCAAAAATGATGATGGTATTGGATTTTATGTAGGTCTATTGGTTACTTCACAAACACTCTTCAAACTCGAGTGCACGTAATACTTTGGTCGACAGTAGGTATTCTCCCTCCGTTCAGCCCAATAAAAAAGAATATATTATGATATAGGCCTATTATGAGTATATTTTGATATAGTATGATATGATTCACGGAGTGAGGTTGTGGTTAGGGTTGTGCAGCTGTGAGCTTTCATTCCGGAAATAGTGGGTTCGAACCCCCCTGTCGGTAGCCCTGGAGATGGTTGTCCCTGGTTTCTCATTTTCACACCAGGCAAATGGGCGCTGTACCTTAATAAAGGCCACAGCCGCTTCCTTCCCACTGCTAGTCTTTCCTATCCCATCGTCGCCATAAGACCTACAGTATCTGTGTCGGTGCGACGTAAGGCAAATTGTAATATATATATATATATATATATATATATATATATATATATATTATTTTGATATACAGTGTGGTCCACCAGCCCCTTATTTTTTTTGGAGGAAGGCAACCCAACTAACGCGTATATCATAGTCGTTCTAAAAACTTTAGTACTTGGCCTAGTACAGCTTTACGGTTGAGTTCATGCTCGCGATTAAAGTCGAAATTATTGGCAGCAGTGTTATTTCAATGCCATCAACTATAACGAATGTGTAAATCGACACATCCAAACAACACTGCCTTACGAAGGACATGAGGAATACAAACAGACTCAATACGTGACAGCGCCCTACCACAGCTCACGGTAGCTAAGATGGTTAAATCGTGCTTCTCTGCCGTAACGTCAGTCATGCTGCAATGTAGCAGGTTCGATCCCTAGGCAAATAAGTTTTTTTTTTTTCTTAATGCCGTTTACAGTAGCTGTACTACGGACACATATCTACCTGTTCCATAAATGAATTTTATTTGGTCCTGAAAAGGACCGTTTTTATTCGATGCTACGTAGGCAGGTTAGACGATGACATAATGGTCTGTAGGAAGAAAAGGAAGACAGCTTGTAGTTTAGCGTGACCGTTAATCTCGCGAACATAAGCCACGGGATCTCCATTTTACGTGAATTCGAACCACAGGACATGGCGTTGGTGAGAGGCGAAGAGCTTCACCGCTGCGCCACCACACCCCCCTGTAGGAATAAAGCAAGGTACTCTGCATATTCAGTGTAGCAAGTGTTCGAAATGTTGACCACCTTGGTTGATGCAGATTTCAGCACAACGTATTACAGACAGTCTTGCACGCGGTAACATCTGAGGTGTAACAGCTTGGCATGCCTCGGTGATTAGTTGCCGAAGGTGGTCAGGATCTTCAGGCTCTTCAGGCTCATGTGCATATACTACCTGCTTTAAGTGACCCCACAGGAAGAAGTCAAGTGGCGTAAGATCGGGTGATCTGGCAGGCCAGTGAAAGGGTCCTCCTCTTCCTATCCATTTATTTGGATATGTATCATGAAGATGGTTCCTGACGACTAATGATCCGTGAGGTGGGGCCCCATCCTGTTGCCACCACATTCGCAATCGCTCGCGCAGTGGCACAGTATATAAAACTTGCAAAATCTCGACAGATATGTATGAATATTTATGTTCGAACATTTTTTTTTTTTTTTTAGTTGTTTACCCTCCAGGTTGGTGGAACCCACGGACTCAGCGAGGGAACTCACCACTACCGCCTCTACGGGCAGTGTCCTAGAGCTGGGAATATCGAATCGGAAGGGATACAACTGGTGAGGTGGGATTGGCACCTCGCCCAGGCGGCCCCACCTGCAAAGCGAACAGGGGCCTCATGAGGGAAGGTAAGGGATGGTGAGGATGGATAGGCAAGGAAGAGGGAAGGAAGCGGCCGTGGCCTTGAAGAAGGTACCATCCCGGCATTTGCCCGAAGACGAAGTGGGAAACCACGGAAAACCACTTCGAGGATGGCTGAGGGGGAATCGAACCCCTCTACTCATTTGGGCCACCCGAGGCTGAGTAGACCCCGTTTCAGTCCTCATACCACTTTTTCAAATTTCGTGGCAGAGCCGGGAATCGAACCCAGGACCTCCGGGGCGGCAGCTAACCATGCTGACCGCTACGCTACGGAGGCGACAAACAAAATAATACCACGGAAAATTTTAAAGAATACGTATACTGGCGATCAGAATCTTGTTTCATTAGAGGGGCTAGAACATCGCGATCATTTAGCCCCGTGTACTTGGGTGTGTGTGTAGAATTCCTATGATAACCTGTCTATAGTGGTGTCTGTATAATGCATGTATTAGCAATTAAGGTGAGGATGGGGAAGGAGGCGGCCGGGGCCTTAAGTTAGAAACCGTCCCGGCAATAACCTGGAGCAGAAGTGGGAAACCACAGAGAACCACTTCCAGGGTTCTGAGGTGGGAATCGAACCCACCTCTTCTCAGATTTGCTTCACGAAGCTGAGTGTATCCAATTTCAGCCCTCAGACCAGTATTGGATTTCTTGGCAGAACTGGGAATCGAACCTGGACCTCCAGAGCGACACGTCGATATGTTATGTTAATATCCACGACAGTTTTTTTAATTTTCTGCCATTACAGGTCACGTGGCAAAAGCTATCAATTCGGTCGTATTCTCTTTATAAATCAGGAAAATTCAACCCACCCTTCACAAAAATACATGTAAGGGAATGAATGTGGCAATGTAGTTACATCCCAACTAAAATGGAGCGTGGGCTTTCATTAAAAAAGTATGCCTACCACTGGATTCGATGCACTATTCTACCCATTTTCGCCCGCCGTCTACGGACGTGCTTTAACCGCATCGGCCACCAGTGCATGGTAAAAAGCGCGCGCTGCACTTGCAGTTGTTACTGTAGCCGTCCACCTCAAACGTTTAAATCCATCTCAAAGTCTTCAATCACGGTTTATGGTGTTGATTTAACTTTCTACTATTACAGATCACGCGGCGTAAGCTATTAATTCGAACGTATTACGTGTATGTGTGTTATTTCAAGGAGCAATAGGTCATATGTTAGTAGAATGGGCCATAGTATTTGGCGGGGAAAAGTTTAAGGTCGGTTTTTCTTTGCCAGACCCATGACCCAATTACATTGCTGTCACACAGTCAGAGCGCAGAGCAATATCGACCATCGGGGGAAATCCAGTGTTAGTTGGGTTTCATAAAACTAAATAATAAGGGGCGGGTGGACCACACTGTATATTGAAGATTACAACTCGCATAATAGGCCAGGCGACAGGTAGTTCAATAAGGAAATAATTAGTGGAAAGCTGGAAATTGCTTTAATCGCTTCATTTGGACCCAGATATTACTCTCCCAAGTTTCTCCCTCGAGCGAAGTCGGCGTTGGCCCTTCTGGCCCTAAGAAGGTACCATTTTTCAATTTTTTGCAAATATCTCCCAAATCTTCAACTTTATCAACAAAATACCTCTTATAAAAAATAATTTAGAGTAAATTTTCTACAAAAATGTTCCCTACCTTTCGTCTCTAATGTGAACCGTTACGATGCTACGACCATTCAAAGATGAGCCCTTTTTGATTCATGCGGAAAAGCTATGGAAATGATATGCCATATCAACGTTTCTACATGTTTTAATATTTGTCAGCATTCCATATGCACAAGCTGTTAACTTGTTACAAGTATAACAGATTTTCAATGTAAACAGCTGTGGAAAAATACCTACCATTAGTATCATTTTGCAATATTGAGTTTTCGACTACAGAACAGCATGTGGATGCACGGTGTGCGCGGATCTCGCGGGATGATGCGGACTTGAGAAAATTTGTTGGATGGTTATCAACTCAAGAACCCTTTCCTCGTGGACAACACGTTGTTTCGTTACGCACAGGAGTTGTCGGGGATGGACAAATCACTTGTCATATGACCTATGAAATTGGAATAGCAGCACAAAAAGGCATAACCGGCAACAATTTTCACGATGTGAAGTTCCTTAGAAAAAATGGCGTGATACCTCTCCGCGCGGTAAATTCGAAAATAACAAGTAGTTCCGTGAAGAACTATACATCCTATTTTCATATATCCTGCTCATGTTAATTGCCTCTATCAACATGCAAAATTTCAGTTTAATTGCTGTAACAGATTCGTAGATATTGAGAACCGTCTAAATATTTCAGATGGTCACCAGGTTGGATTTTTATTTTTGTACTATTACATTAAGATTATTGTGGTCGTGTGGTATTCAAACTTCAATCGCATGATTAGAACTCAAGAAGTAAAAACGAGATTTTAAAAGTACGCACACCACCCATCTTGTGATTATGCAAACAATTGAAATAAATTACATGCCAGTGGATCTACATTTGAATAAGCATTTAACGTGAAACGTTTCACGGCACTCGGATAGTTAATTCGCGAGAAACGTCCATTTAAATATTTATACTTCGCGTCGCCGCCATGTTGGATTTGTGATCACCAGGTTACTGAAAGTCCTATAGGTGAACATATGTTCATAGTCTCTATGAACATAAAAAAAATCTGTTTGTTTGCTGTAAACGATTCATAGATATTGAGAACCGTCTAAATATTTCGGAAGCTCGCCGTTTAGGATTGTTATATGTATAGGCCATAGAGTTATGTACCATTCAAGGACAATTATTGCCTAGGTTCATTATTCAAACTTTCACTTCAATCGCATGATAACGACACAAGAAATAAAAACATAATTTTAAAATTTCGCACAGCCGCCATCTTGAGGTTATGTAAACAATTGAATTAAATTAAATGGCAGTGCATTACAATCTGCAAAATCATTTACTGTACCACATTTCACTGCGCTCAGAGAGTTAAATCACGAGAAAAGTCTATTAAAATATTTCAAATTCGCTTGTTCGCCATGTTCGTTTTGTACTTTACAGGTTTATGAGATATACATAGGTAAACTTGTATCAGTACCCTTTATCACCGTACAAGATTGCAGGGTGATATCTGTAATAGTTTCGGAGATATAGAATATCAGTGAAATATTTCGCACAGCCGCCATTTTGAGGTTATGTAAACAATTGAACTAAATTAGACTCCAGTGCTTTACAATGTGTATAAACAATTGCTGTACCCAATTTCATTACGTTTGGGTAGTTAAATAGCGAGAAAAGTCTATTAAAAGTCTCAACTTCGCTTGGCCGCCATGTTGGTTTTGTAATCACCAGGTTTTTGAAAGTCTCATAGGTGAACTTCTAGTAGTGCCCTTTATCACCGTACACAATTTCAGGGCGATATCGGTAATAGTTTCGGAGATATCGAATGCTAGTGAAATATTTCGCACAGCCGCCATGTTGGATTGGTGAGACGTAACAAAATTTGAAGGGCACGGTCGAGGTCGCCGGGAATAGCGCCATAAACTTACCAAGTTTCATTGAAATCGCTCCAGCCGTTTAGATTTTATTAGGGGGACACACACACACGCACACACACACGGACAAAAGGTGATTTCATAAGCCTATTTTTTCAAAATTGAAAATAGGCTAAAAATCCGCAAAACGGATATTCCTGTTGATCCTCTTGTGCTTTTCCAATGCATTTGCCTTGCAAAGAAATCCGATGCAGAATTGAAACAATATTTCCAGTTTGAACTAGCTCCGTATCCGGTTGCGATCTTTGATAAAGCGGGAATGCCTAGACGCAAAAGTCTGTGTTCTATAAATTATTCGATCCCGTTACCGATGAGCCCATATTTGAGGACCTACATCATGTTCTCGACGGAGGATATCTTCTGCACCGTGTAATTTGGCACCAAACCGATACTTTTGTCGACATTAGTGCCAAATATGCGAGTTACGTTAAAAGATACTTTAAAAACAGTGTCATTATTTTCGATGGGTATCCTGACGACCCAGCAGCTCGCAGTACCAAGTCCGTTGAACGTCCTCGACGATCGCACAAGCATGAAGCTGCTAATGTTTTTTTTTATGAGTCCATGACGGCACCTATGCCACAAGCAAACTTTTTGTCTAATGTCACAAACAAACGAAGATTGATCGACTTGTTGCGCGTCAAATTCGAAAGCGAAGGAATCGAAACCAGACAAGCTCCACATGCCGATGTGCTCATCGTTACCACCCCACTCGAGTTATCTCGGCCCGACAATTCTGTCATTATAGTGGCTGAAGATATAGATATCCTGGTCATCTTGGTGGCTTGTGTGCCACCCTCCACGAAAATGTATTTTATGAAACCCAGCCAAGGTTCAACCAAACAACAACTATTTTGCACAACAAGTTTCAATCTCCCAACATGTGTGCAAGAAAACTTCCTCTTTTTGCATGCGTTTAGTGGGTGCGATATAACGTCTTCGTTTCACAGGCAGTGCAAAATGAAATTCGTAACACTGCTGAAGAGTAATGAGGAACTGCAGACAGCTGTTAGGGTTTTCCGAGACGTGAACGCAAACCCCGATGAAATTGACAAAGCGGGCCAGTTGGTTTTGGCTGGGCTTTATGACAACAAAACCACGGGAAATACCCTGAATGAGCTGCGGTTCCAACTGTTTGAAAAATCTCTAAGCAAACATCGATTTAATCTCGCAAGCTTACCTCCCACCGAATCAGCGGCACGTGAGCACTCTTTAAGAACATATCATCAAATCCAAACATGGTATGGAAATGATACAAATCCACTGGATTGGGGCTGGAAAAATTCTCAATGTGGTTTGGCTCCCATACCTACGAGGGATCCGGTGCCACAAACGCTTCTAAACACAGTGTCCAGCAAATGTTCGGAAGGATGTAACGCAGCTTGTGGTTGCAGGAAAACTGGCCTCCGATGCTCCAGAATCTGCATGAATTGTATGGGACGGTCATGTACAAATGCTGCCGAGGAAGATGATATGGATGATTGTGACGGAGACATCGATGTTAATCTTGAGCGCCCTGTGACGTCGGACAAATGTACCGATACAGACGATGAAAGCGATGACGGAGAAATTGAGGCCACAGCTGTTTACATTGAAAATCTGTTATACTTGTAACAAGTTAACAGCTTGTGCACCTGGAATGCTGACAAATATTTTATAATATGTAGAAACTTTGATATGGCATATCATTTCCATAGCTTTTCCGCAAGAATCTAAAAGGGCTCCAATTTGAATGGTCGTAGCATCGTAACAGTTCACATTAGAGACAAAAGGTAGAGAGCATTTTTGTAGAAAATGTACTCTAGATTATTTTTATAATAGGCATTTTGTTGATAAAGTTGATGGTTTGGGAGATATTAGCAAAAAAAAAAAAGAAGGAAAAATGGTACCTTCTTAGGGCCAGAAGGGCCAACGCCGACTTCGCTTGAGGGGGAAAACTTGGGAGAGTAATATCTGGGTCAAAATAAAGCAATTAAAGCAATTTACAGCTTTCCACTAATTATTTCCTTATTGAGGCTTTTGTTTTTCGACCTGTCGCCTGGCCTATAAAGTTCTATTGATCTTAAACATGATTTATTCTGCGAATATAACTTACAGAATTTTATAAAGTAACTCATAAATAATTTTTAACATTCTGTAAACGAAACACACACATATTTTATTATGAGCAAATATTCTCATGAAAATAAATTTTATTATTTCAGATTTTGAAAAATCATTTACATATCATATTGTTCTATATTGAAACATCTTTTTTTAGTAATAATCTGATACAGGTACGAAGTACACCATTTTATACTGACTGTATAACAATATAAAGTATTGACAGTAAGAAAACAAACAATAAAATTTAACAACAAAAAAGGGACTTAATAATAACAAATTCATTGGAAATTAAATAACAAATAAAATAAATAACAGAGGTTATAAAGATATGTATGTGAGTCTTCCAATTCCAGAACTACCTAAGTCAATTTCATGAAATATTTGAGAAATGGCAAAAAACTGTCTTGAGTTATCCGTGCGCGTTTAAATAGAAACAGTTTGTATAATAGTTACAAAATACGATTAGTTTTCATTTTGTTGTTGTTTGAGTCTTCAGTCTTTTGACTGGTTTGATGCAGTTCTCCATGCCTCCCTGTCCTGAGCTAATCGTTTCATCTCTACATAGCTACCACACCCTACATCCGAGGCAATCTGTTTAACATATTCTAACCTTGGTCTACCCCTACAGTTCTTGTCCTCGACCCTTCCTTCCATAACTAAGCTTGCTATTCCTGGGTGTCTTAGTATGTGTCCTACCAACCTATCTCTTCTCTTCATTAGCAGTCGCCAGAAACATCTCTCCTCTCCCACTCGTCTTAATACCTCTTCGTTTGTAACCCTATCTACCCATCTGATCTTCATCATTCTCCTGTAACACCACATTTCAAATGCTTCAATTCTCCTCTTTTCTGTTGCACCAAAAGTCCAAGTTTCACTTCCATAGAGCGCCACGCTCCAGACAAAGGCTTTCAAAAATGACTTCCTAATACCTAAATCTATATTCGATGTCAGCAGATTCCTTTTTTGTAGAAATGCTTTCTTTGCCTGAGCCAACCTACTTTTTATATCCTCTTTGCTTCGTCCATCACTGGTTATTCTGCTTCCTAAGTAACAGAAGTCTCCTACTTCCTTTAGCTTTTCACCTGCCAATTTGATCTCCATAGAGGTTTCTGATTTATTTCGGCTGCATTCCAGTATTTTTGTTTTACATTTATTAATTTTCATCATGAATTCTTTCCGTAAGACGGAGTCCATACTATTCAAAAACTCATTCAAATCCTCAGGCTTGTCGGCCAAGATGACGATGTCATCAGCAAATCTCAGAGTTGAAATTATTTCTCCTTGAATCTTCACTCCCACTTTAAATTTTTCTCTAATTTCCTTCATTGCTTGTTCAATGTAAAGATTGAAAAGTATGGGTGATAAGTTGCAGCCTTGCCTTACACCTTTCTGAATACCAGCTTCTCTCTCATGTCCTTCAACTCGAATGACTGCTGTCTGGTTTCTGTACAGATTGTATATCACCCTCCTATCCCTGTACTTTATTCCAATCGATTTCAAAATGTCAAACAATTTAGTCCAATCAACGTTATCAAAAGCCTTTTCTAAGTCTACAAAAGCCATGAACGTTCTCTTATCTTTCCTTATTCTACCTTCCAAAATCAGCCTAAGACTTAGTACAGCTTCCCTTGTTCCTACATTTCTCCTGAAACCAAACTGGTCTTCACCCAACTCCGTTTCTATCTGGCTTTCAATCCTCTTGTAAATTATTCTAGACAGGATCTTTGAAGCATGAGTAATCAAGCTGATTGTACGGTAATCTTCACATCTGTCAGCTCCCACTTTCTTTGGTATAGGGATGATTACATTCTTCTTGAAATCAGGGGGTACCTCACCTGCCTCATAAATCCTACACACCAAGTGAAATAACCTGATCAGACCTTCATCTCCTATGCAGCATAGCAACTCAATCGGTATATCATCTATGCCTGGTGCTTTGTTCCTGCTTAAGTCTTCCAAAGCTCTATCAAATTCTGATCTCAATATTAAATCTCCTTTCGCATCCTCATCAATTTCCTCCTCCCTTTCCATTACATGATTCTCAATCTCCTTTCCCTTATACAAACTCTCTATGTAAGCTTTCCATCTCTCAACCTTTTCTTCCCTATCTGTTAGAGGCTTTCCATTTGTGTCCTTAATATTACAGCACTTTGTCTTCTTTTCCCCAAAAGTATTCTTAATCCTTCGATAAGCTGTGTCTACTTTTCCTAATTTCAGACAATTTTCTATACCTGCACATTTCTCTTTCAACCATTCTTCTTTCGCTTCCTTGCACTTCTTGTTAACCTCATTTCTCAGACGTCTGTATTCTGCTTTCCCCTTTTCATCTCTTACATTCTTGTGTTTCCGCCTTTCATCCATCAATTCTAGTATATCCTGAGTGATCCACGGTTTTCTACCTATTCTTTCTTTCCTACCAATGTTTTCTTCTGCGGATTTTGTTATTTCATTCTTCAAAAGTGCCCATTCGTCTGCAATTGAAGTTTGTTTAGGGTTTTTCATTAGTCCTTCCTTTATACTCTTCTTGAATCTTTCGTTTACATCCTTCTCTTTCAGTCTGTCTATTGCCCACATTTTTGGCTTGTGACTTTTCTTCAGTTTCTTCAACTTTAATCTGCATTTCATTACAACCAGATTGTGGTCAGAGTTTATGTCAGCACCAGGATATGTTTTACAATCCAAAATCTGGTTTCGAAACCTCTGCTTGACCATAATGAAGTCGATTTGGTAACGCCCTGTATCTCCTGGTCTCATCCATGTGTATATTCTTCTATTGTGGTTATTGAATAAGGTGTTAGCTATGACCAATTCATGCTCGGTGCAGAATTCTACCAGCCTGCTTCCTCGATCATTCCTTTCACCTAATCCGAAATCTCCTACTATCTTCCCTTCTCTCCCTTTTCCTACCACAGCATTCCAATCTCCCATTACTATAACATTTTCATCACCCTTGATATACCTCAGAATTTCGTCTATTTCTTCGTAGACCTTTTCAACATCCTCATCATCAGCTTGACTGGTAGGCATATAGACTTGTACCACTGTGGTGCAGGTAGGTTTAGTATTGATTTTTGCTACAATAATCCGTTCACTATATTGCTCATAATATTCCACCCGCTGTCCAAGTTTCCTACTCAATATGAGGCCAACCCCTGCTTGGCCATTGTTTGATTTAGTGCTAATGACCCTATAGTCTCCTGACCAAAAGTCCTGTTCTTCCTGCCAGCGCATTTCACTAATCCCAACCAAATCCAACCTCAACCTATCCATTTCCCTTTCTAAGTTTTCTAACCTTCCACTTCCTAGCAGACTTCTAACATTCCACGCTCCGATCCGTAGAATGTCAGATTTCCTCTTTGTCACTTCTGTGATGTTAACCCCCTCTCGAGTAGTCCCCACCCGGAGATCCGAACGGGGGACTAGTTTACCTCCGGATTGAAATTTTACAAGGGAGGAGGCCATCATCACATGTAATTATGCATAGAGAGGTGCATATCCTCGGGAATAGCATACGGCTGTAGTTTCCTGTTGCTTTCAGCCGTGCAGCAGGACGCAGTGTAGCCATTATTTGGCTTATATTATCAATATCTTAACCGTCTATAAGACTAGTAAAGATTTGATTTATTCTGAAAGGCTGCTACTCCCTTTCAGAATAAGTAAAGAGCAATTCTACTAACAAAAATACTAACCTTCTACCGTACTAACAATTAAATACCAAAATTCTACTAACAAAAAAAAAAAAAACTTAAGTTCCACCAACAACAAATACTACCACTAAAACAGTCTGTCACCAGGCACACCCACATGCACCCTCACACATCACAGTCTACTGAAACAATGAACTATAACTAATAAACAATGCAACTGCTACCAGACACACTCACACACCACAGTCTAATAGAACAATGACATATATCTAATAGACAAACTAACTATCTACTTACAACTAAAACTAACTACATACTTACTGTACTGTTATTTGAATTGACAATATTTACAAAATGCAATTTAGATAGAAAATACTTCTTTGGTGTAACGATGGACAAATTCAAGGAGGCGATTTTAAGTAAGTTTTGGAGTCCCTCGTACCAGCAAAGCTTAAGGATGGAATTATATTCACGTAAATACCATCGTACCAACCTCACGAAATATTCAGAATTCTTTGTCCAACAAATTTAATGACACAGAAATATCAATTTAAACATAACAAACTCAAGCTTGGTGTTTGGGAAGAGGCAATGATTTAAACACTAATAAGATGATGATGATGATAATTGTTGTTTTAAGTGTTACCTAAGTAAAAGTTACATAAAGCAATCCAGTGTGTAGGCTACGTTACTTCACTAGACCTACCCAGAGTTGGGTAAAATACTCCCAGCGTGTATTTTCCATACAAAATCACAAAAAAGTTTTATATCTGCAAAAATATAGATTCGCGCTAAAATATCGTAATTGTGAAAATTGGGACATGTGTTAATTATTTATGGCTTTTATTTTTACATCATCATAAAGAGCGAAAAATTCTCTATAAGACCACGTAAACAGTTTCTTAGATTTGTCACTTTCAATTATTGGGAAATGGCAACATCGCCGCGGTGGAAGAGGACGAAGCTACTTGCAGGACACAGGAGTGCGAGTGAGAGGCAACTACTACATTTAATTCCATACTGTCTTTTACGGTTGAGACGCTCTATAGAGGTATTTATCTGGATCATTACCCTTCCCCCTATCTAATAAGGTCAGATGACCTCAACGTTCCACCCTTTAAAATTATAACAAGCATCTAGAAATAAAATTTCTGGGTCCCTCATCTAAAGCAAAGGAAATCATGGTACGAGCCTGTATTATCCTTGTTATACCGGAACCTTACTTGTTTACACCCCAATATTAGTACGGTACTTAAAGAGAAAGGCACAACATGAACTGTTGATGGATTAACTTAGTCTCTTACTTGGCAGTCCGTTCTCCTCCTATCAATACACAACTGGTTTCCATACCATATTCCCTATGGGCTACTGTTCATCTAATGAAAATGAAAAATGTTAGGCTACAGATTTTTGGTTGAAAACAGTTGTCTAAAAGATGCTTTCACAATTGATTTTTCAATAGATCATGTCATCAAATGGTCCAGTAACATAGAAAGAATTAAGGAAAATAGGGCATTTTAAAATTACTGCTACCCAAGTCTGGACAGTACAGACTGAGGTAGAGGAAACTAGACTGAAAAAAAAACACTTGAAAACAGGTTTATTTCTTTACAAGGAGCCAGACAGGCAATGATAGAAACAGTATTGTGTAACCAGAGAACATAGGTTCGACCTCATTCAGGGAAGAGGCAATTTAATAAACGCACAATCTCACACTTTAGTTTGTATCAGAAGCCTTCATATTAATTCATAGCGTTGTTAGGATGTGTTTTCTACACACATAATCTTTATGACCAGTATTTAAATCGTGTATAATTCAGGGATCCACACTTATTGTAACTATTATTATTATTGTATTAGTGAAATGAGTCGTGATGGTGAATTAATACCTCCGACATGTTATTGTGGTTATTCCGGTGGTAACGAACTACTGCAGTCGTACCAAACCGATGTTGCCAGGATTGACGAATCCGTAATTGTAAGAGTGAGACACAGGGTGTCTAATAATAATGAAGTATTGGTGGAGACACAGGATGTCTAATAATAATGAAGAATTGGTGGAGACACAGGGTGTCTATTGCGCTATTAAGTTATTATGCATTAGTTGGATACACACGTTACCTGAGTACACTGAACGCTATTCAAAGGTCCATAAACTGATCAACAATACTGTGAGGATAAGTAATTGTGTGAAGCTTTAATAATCAAAGATAGGATTTTGTGAAACTAAACAAATCTCATAATTCCCCCTAAGCCTAATAAAGATAATAAATACTAAAAATAAAATATTTTCTGGACCAAATGTTCGACACTTAGTTATTGTCAAGTTATTTTAGATCCATTTTGATACATTTTTACATGAATAGTCGACAACCAATTGGTGATGTGATAACAGAAGCACACACATCAGATTGGTAGCAATATGAGTCGATGTAATTGTTTAATTACCATCGCATTTGCAGGCTTTCCTATTTTTCTATTTTCTTAACACTGTGAAACTATGACCATTTCTTACAAACAGTAACAAATCGAGTACGCAGGCAGTGCCAATTGCACAACCATAGGAGTGCTGAATTATTGTATGCATCTGTGATGTATTGGCATAGCTCTTTTTTTATTCAGCAACGTTGTGCACATAGCTTGATTTTCTTTGTAATAAACGCGTCTCGTTTATTAATTAGTGATATTTAGGACTAGCTAAAGACGTAAATTTAAAGATAAATGTTCGAGATGGCACCATCATAGCATAGGACAAATTTTCCCCTTGCTATTAAATGTAAATGTTTCTAGTATTTGTAAACAAGTAAATGTCTTGCTTTGCTGTAAATTTTATGTATGTTTTAAAAATACAGTAAAAGCAGTTTTACGTAATAATAGAAAATATATTGCACTTAAGCAGTTTTGATACAGGATCTAGGACTTAAGTAGTTTTGGATTAGTTTCATTAAGTCAGTAATTATGGTTTCTATGTGAAAGTGAAATTATTGCTATATTTTAAAGTTCTCTAAGAAACTACCCAGTATACAATAAAAGTAACCTTTCAACCTTAAATTTCCATTCACAATATGCTCACAGCTTTTCAAACTAGGCGAAATAGAGTCCATTGGACTGCACAGCAACGTCATTCCATGGGGTCTTCTTCTTCTTCTACTTCAGATACATTTTGTCGAGCTATGTCTTCGCCACATAGTAGCAAGTCTCGGTAGAAGCCTAGATCCTCTCTGTTGTGCCACTCAGGGCCGAAATGCTTTGACAAAAGCTGTTTCACATCAGTCACTTACATATATATAAATATATAAAAGTGTACCCGTTCCTACGCCACTTTAACATGTTTTCTTGGCGTTGATTACAGTAGCAGTGTTTAGCTATGGACAAGTTCATTGTTAAACGTAAACGCCTGGAGAGTGAAAGTGAGCAGTCGGCTCCTAATCCCGAACCGTCGAATTCAACATAAAGAAGACAAACGAAAGAAAAGAACATACCAGGACAGTTACGTAGTGTATGGATTTACGTGGAATAAGAACGAGGAAAACCCTATCCCTGTGTGTTTAGTTTGTGGCGAAACACGAGGCCATGGTACTGCCCCCGGAAATTGAATTATATTGAGACCACGATGGCTGTATTGGCAAATATCAGTAAAGTTATGGATGTCATAGTTATGACGTGGATATTCATGACGTAGGCACGGATGACGTAGAATTCATGCCAGTAGGCTGATTGAGCTGAGATTCTTGGTGACGTTATGATTTTCTTCGAGAAAGATCCGAGATTTACGACGCAGTCGCAGGAAACAAGGTATTGTGCCAAGGAAGAAGCTACGCTATTGGAGGAGAGACGCAAACCAATGAACGATAGTTTGGAAGGAAGACGGAGATTGCTGAAACTACGATATTCGATTACTTTTGGCATGCAGATTTGTGGAAATCTATTTTCAGTTATGGCATTGATTTGGAATTTTGAAGAAATTATTTTTGAGTTTTCGAATTTTGAAAATCCGTCAAGTATAGCCAAAGTTAAAACTTCCAGCAATGACGCAGCAACAGGCTATGGAAGGGATGGTTACGCCCCTTAAGAAGTTGATAAAAGGTCGTGCACAGGAGAGAGGAGTTCTCATACTCATACTGATACTGATACGCTCAGATCTTATACTTGTGATCGCATATATATTTCTGGTGATATAGAGTTATTTTCAAGTGATTCAGTGAAGTAAGGTGTCTTTAGCGTGAGGTGAAAGCCTTGTCGCATCGAACGAACTCGGGGCAGTTCCATTTCACGCTGCTCAAAACTAGGTGAAGTTGAAACGCGCACATTAACGTTTCCACCAGTCAAGATATCCAGCGCTAACTTCAGCCTGTATGATAATTCTATTAGGCAGTATAACATTAAGGTGTATACAAGATTTCAACGATTTCATAGTGATACTTCGAAAGATATTGGAACTTTTAGGCTGCCAACAAAAGTGATTTTCTCGCCACAGGAGAAACACTTTTATATTCCACATTATACACTACGGCTGACACGTGGAGTGCAACAGTTTGATATTACAACGATACATTCGACTATGGAACACTATAATATTGCAGTGCTTTTGATCATTATAACTGCAGTTGAGATGAAGGGCTAAGGCTTGGATGCAATTGGGACATACATTATTGGAGTAAAGTAACAGCATGGAACTTCGTTAATCGTCTTTCTACAAAAGCGAGCATGTAGTGAACATCCAACTACACTCATGCATCGTTAATCCATCGCTGAATTATACCAGATAACAGTGGAAATATTTTCATACTCCACAACTATGAATATTTCTGCGGAAATAACTACACTAAACTTCATGACGATTTCCTGCAAGAACTTCAGAGAACTTTCAAGAGAGGCCAGGGTTATCCCGGCGCACAATGAAGAATTTTGCCGGAAGGATGTTTCTCGTATCCACGGAGCAGTGCCATTTCGGAGGAGGAAGCAGTTCGATTCTCCGAGGACGCTGATTCCTGTTTCGAGGATGGAGCTCATCTTTAACTTGGTGAAATGGATCCATCAGCAGTCTTCTTTGGGGAATTTTCCTCTGGAACTTCAATCGGCAGATAAGGTAGTTGTGAACGTTTCTTGTATTATTTGAGTATCGTAGCGATATCTGAGAAAACATTTTTCCCATATTTTCTGTCCTACCTTTTGCCCCATTTTATTGATTGATATTTTTGTACTCAGTACACTTCGATGATTTATGCCTTTTTCTTCGATTTTTGAGACATTGCTATGTCATTGGCATACTTAAATAATTTTGGATCAGTTGAGACTGATATTAGATTCTTTCAGTAATTTGCATATTTTTGTAGTCTCTATTTAACTGTAAAGTTAACGATTTGCTATGGCAGATTTGAATTCAGACAGCGTGTCATTTTATTAAAGTAATTCTAATCAGTAAATTACTTTGACCAATTTTCTGTCATCCTCAAGAAAGAAGAATGATAAAAAGATTTTAGAGCGTTAAAATCTTTTACGATATCGACGATCTTTGAAATACTAGTCGTCTTATGAACATGATTGCAACATAGACATTTATCATTGCATTATAGACAATTTTATGAAATACGAACGTTAATTACAATTTATTGAATACACTATAGTAATGAATAATGAAGATAGGAGTTTTTCTCAATTCTAGATTGGAACAATAATATTTGCATTCCACAATCTAATTGTATTCTATTCGACTATTTTGCAGTTTAGTTGATCTTTGTTTGAAGATAGTATTTTTATACTGCGTTACTTTGATGATGTTAATCTCAATTTTGATAGACCAGGCAGGAGTGTCTAATCGTATTTGCTATTAAATTTATTTGTGATTGGCAAATTTTTACTTCATATCGATTCATAAATGAAACCCACGAAGGTTAAATGATAACAGTCATTATTACAATTGATGAATATAAGAATTTTTAAAGAGGAACAATGGATGTATAATCGATAGTTCAGTGGACGTGTAAAAGTCGCTGTTGAATAATGCCCTTGAATGATGAAGGAGGTTCCCACAATAATTAATGAAGTTGTTGAATTAATAGTGGAGGTTTTTGTGTGTAGTTTGGAAGATTTTTATGCCATATATATGAAGATATATGATGAATTTTGGGCCAATTGTTGTGTAATTTTGGGCGTCTTGAGCGAAGTATTTCCCGCTTAATGTTATTGTTCCTGTTCTTTGAAAGATTATTCATATGAAGATACTGTTAAAATTAACAAGAGTGTTAAATAATTTGAGATAAAGATTTTGAATGGAGGTTACAGTCACAAATATTAATAATTATTATTAAACATTATTAAACCTGAATTTGACAGTAAAATATAACTAACCTTCATTGGTCGATTATATCAACACGATTTGAGTAATTATCAACCGGATAGACGTGTGGTTCAATGTATTCCTTGTATAAATAATATAAACAATTTAATATTGTAAAATAATTTTGTAAATATCTTTGTTAAATAATTTAAAATGATAGTGATTAATAGAAGCGTGTATTAAATTTTCAATGGTCATTTGACATTGTTATAAACAATTTGTTATTGTTATAAATAATTAATGAACTTTTGTTATTAACATTTAGAGTTTTTTTTACACTCTAAACAATGCAAGTTAAGCAAGTGGTTTAAACAAATAATCATGATTTGGGATTGTTGGAGGAATCCACTGGTGTTTGAATGAAGCATGTAAGACATTTGCGTGATAATATTTCAGTTGAGATGTGAACATTTACGTGTTTAAAGGGAGAGCCGAGCTCTGAGGTAACACGCTTATGGTAGGGTTGAACGAACGGGTGTCCGCTTTGACTATGCAGGTGTTTTGCAGCTGGTCCGGACAACTGTGTTACTGAGACCAAGGGCGTTTCATAATAGCCTTGTGGCTATAAATAAAATATGCAATATATAAACACGCAAAGCAATTGATATGTGTGTCTCATCCCAAATCCCGTTTCCATTCCCATTGCATTGTTATATTTTCGTTGCTATAAGCTTGAGAAAGCTAAAACATTATATGTAGAGAATACAGGTCCTACAGGAGGACATGGTTATGTGGTCGACGGCTTCTAATTGCCACGTATATTTTGTTGTTTCATTTTTGTTAAATATCATTCTTTATGTGAAATAAATTATTGTGCAGTTTAAAGTTTCTCGTCTTCGTTTTTGGTTCATTTAAAATATCATGGTGGAGGTTATTGTGAGGACATACTTTTAAGTGATCCAGTTGACAACCCAGTCCCCGAGATATATTTAAGAGGTAAGTAAAGGTAAGTATGAAACCCCGTATATTTTGGTGTGTTCCACAATAATTTTCTTGTTAACTATTGTGCTCTAATCTCGATAGTATCTGTCAGTGCCATTTTCATTGATGTAGCTATGCTGGCGCGTTTGATTATTGGCAATCCGATTGAGGGGGCGGATATCTGACAGCCTACTATCCGGATATCGGGTACAGTACCTAGCAAACTGAAGTGACATCTCACAATTAAGCATCCTAGTGGGTCAGGGAAGAGTGTGATATATTTTTCACGTGTACTAGAAGGGGAGAAAAAAACCAGCTGTGCGAATGGTAAAGAGAATGACCATAAGTGATACTGCTCTTGAAGCCTCGTTTAAAGTAGCAGAACTGATAGGAAAAAAATCACACACACACCTCATACTCTTGGAGAGGAAATCATAGGTCCTGCATGGAAAATTATAGTTTCAACAATACTTGGTGAAGGAGCAGCTAATCAAATTTCGAAATTTCCTCTTTCCAACAACACAATCAGTCGCAGGATATCTGAAATGTTTGCAATATCAACGAACAAGTCGTGGGGAAATGAAAAACTGATAGAGCATTTGCTTTGCAAGTAGATGAGAGTATCGATAGTGGTGACAAACTGCAACTCCTTGGTTTTACCAGATATATTGATGATAGAGATATTAATGAGCCGTTTCTGTTCTGTAGACCGCTGGAGACTACAACCTCAGGCCATGATATTTTTGTTTCTATTAATTCCTTTTTCAATGACCAAGATCTTTCATGGAAAGACTGGTTGGTTGGTTCTTAAGTTTAGGGGCTGCGACAACGCGGTCATGTAGCCCCGTGTACTTTGGTGTGTGTAGAATCTGTCTGATAACCGGTGTTAATTGTGATGACTGTATTAGTGCGAGTTATCTGTTTTTAATTCAAGTAAGGACTGCAGTCTTTTGAATTTTTCAAATAGTTCCGACTTTTGCTGCCAAACGCCACCGTTAATGACTACTAGTTCAGAACTTAGTTACCAGACGCCACCGCAGTCGGCTCTTGACGACGAACGTAGGAACCTAAGAACGTTAGTCAAATGTTTAACCTATATATAATTTAGCTTCACACAGGTGTAATTAGTGGAAGGTTCTTTAACATGCCATAAATCTATGATATGGGACCGCCGGATTTACTTCCCCTCCGAAGGAAGGCATACTGAGGGATTTTTAACTCTCTTAAAAAATCCGACGACTTCGGCCGGCATGGAAAGACTGTTGTGGTATATGTACAGATGGTGCACAATCTATGTCTGGGAAATTTAAAGGTTTTTACTGCAAGAGCTCAAGATTTTGCTGCAGTGTTTAACGAAGTTGTGAAAATGGTGAACTACATCAAGTCTCGACCTTTAATGTGCAGGATTTTTAAACAGTTATGTCTCGCAACGGATGCACCTCATACCTCTTTGTTACTTCATACAGAGTAAGGTAGTTGTCGCGGGGTCGTGTATTGAAGCAGTTTCTTGAACTTAGAGAACAGGTGAAAACTCTTTTAAGGATGAAAATCAAGATACATTTTATGAGCTGTTACTAACTGATTCTTGGTGCTTGGAACTGTCGTATCTGGCAGATATTTTTCATAAACTGAATTAACTGAATGTTTCAATGCAGGGTAGACAGGAAACAATAATTTCCTCAACCAATAAAATGAAAGATTTTAGAAGAAAACTTAGTTCTTGGACGTCTGCAGTTCAGAAAGGAGATCTTTCAAACTTTCTTCATCTGGCAGTAGATAACGATCTGGGTAAGCTGAAAGACCGCATTTGTGATCACTTATCAAGATTGCAAGAAGCAATAGATACATACTTTCCATCTATTTCCACTATGAATGTCAACTGGGTTGTCTCACCATTTGATTTCATAGATAGTGCGAGGAAATAGATTTCACTGGTTGCGAACGAGATGAATTTATTGATCTTTGTGCCGATTCCACACTCAAAGGTAAGTCCACCAAGAGTGAGGCGTCGGTGGCTACTTTTGGGCTTCAGCGGAGAGAGTAGTATCCTAACCTAATGAAGAAAGCAATTAACACACTTTCGCCCTTTCCAAAATCCTATCTATGCGAGCAAGCCTTCTCTGCTCTGGTGACAATAAAATCCAAAGCAAGAAATAGACTGAATAACCTTGAGGATGATTTGCGTGTTTCATTGTCAACTGCAAGGCCCGATATCACGTACCTGTGCTCTAAGCATCAATCACAAGTTTCATATTAACGATTTATCGAACAAAATTTTGATGTATTTTTACTCACTGACTGTAGTAAAGTTGACTGTATTATGTTATGGTGTACGTTACTTATTATAAAATATTTCAATAAATTTACATATGAAACATAATTATTTTTTTTATTCAAGGAAGGGTGCCCCTAGTGTTTCATGTTATTTTCAAGGGTGCCGTGAACTTCAAAAGGTTGGTAAACTCTGCTCTAGTCTGTGGTCGTGTGGACTGGCATGATGAGTCAGGGCGGGAGGGAGGCGGAAGCTGCGATAGCAAAGGTGTTGAAGGACAGGGTAAGGCAGGTGCCCGAGCGCGCTCTTGCCCAAGACCTTGTCTTACCGCTGTGTGTGTGCGCACGTGTGTGTATGTGTGTGTGACTGATTCAAACTGCGTTTTGTAGAGTCTGAAAGGTACAATCACCACGGGTATATCGCTGAACCAATTTTCTTTATCGAACTTTTCTACTGCTCAGAATAAGAGCCACATCAAATTAATAAATCTTTGAAGTTAATATAACAATTTTTTCTCACTAAAAATGGTATTCAAATCTGAAGAGGTTAATACAAAATTTGAATTTCGTAATAAGAATTGTTCCTATTGCAGGTACTACTACAGGGGTTGTTGTACATAAATTTCGGTGTCTTCCGATTATTAGTTTCGTCGTGGAGATTGTACCTTTAACGCTCAAAATAGCCACTTTGAAGCCATGTCCTCAGCAAACGAGCCGTCGTTATTTTCTTTAAAACGCATATAATATCTCACAAAGACCTACATTAGAGATTAAGAGTAAAAATAAAAATAAAAATAAAATTTCAATTTTTGACCGCACAGCCTTAAGCTAGAACAGATACAAAATCGTGCCACTAAATTCATTCTTTCGAAAAATTCCGAGTTAGACTCTAAAATCAGACACCAAAAATGTAGCCTTCCATCTATTGAGAACCTATTTACCCAAATTGATTTGTTATACATGCGAAAACTTTTTAATAATAGGCTACAGACTCATCTGCTATTTTAGACAAAATTTCCCTTGGCTCAGAAGGGCCGCGGAGTTACGCTGTATGCCCCACTACCCAAGACTGAGTCGTACAAACTGGGTTTTGTAAATAGATCGGTTTGTGCATGGAACAGTCTACCGTGTTCCCTGAAGGCCAGCAAGAATAATGCCGTACAGTTCAAGGGGAAGCTGAGGCATTATTTGTTCAACAAGTAGGTTGTTCTTCATAAATTATGCCCCAATTCTTTGTTGTGCTAGTGTTTCCCGTGAATCTCTATTTGCAATATTTATTTGATCTATTTTGTTGTTCCTCCCTTATCCTATGTAAATGTGCATTTACCATCCCCCTAATATATACTGTAAATAATGTAATCATTGCTCGATTCTCACTAATTGCCATCGTGTGTACATATGTAAATATAAGCCCGAGTATATATCAGGTGGTCCATTTGCGCCGTGCAATCTACTTATAAGTGTCCTGCATATACTAGTGATGAACGGGAGGTCTAATAACTGAATTGCACCGGTTATCAGACATATTATACACACACCAAAAGTACACGGGGCTACATGAACACGTTGTCGCAGCCCCTAAACTACGGAACCAACAAACCAACATAACTGACCGTATGTAGGATTCCGTTCAAAGTACTGCAGTTCATTCAGCACAATTTCAGCATTACTGCAGACGGGTCAAGTCCTGCTGGTATGTACCTGGAACATTCCATTCGTTCGTAATTGCAGCTCTGTTCGGCGAAATACTTGTCGAGACGGCAGACGTCTATCTGGAAACACCAGTTCATACCGTCTACGAGCTTCAACGGCATTACGACAAGCTTTTCCATAGATTAATATACTGACCGTGTACTCATCGATGCTGAATACACCAGCTATCGTCAATATGTTGCCAGCAACTGTCGTGTTGTTGTACCACATATGAGTCTATTACGCTCTCAAATGCGAGGCTCCTAAAGGCAATGGGTTGCATTAGACGGGTAGCGCTGAGGAACATGCAGCTAGCAGCCTTTCGGTTGTTATTCCTTAGTATTCCGACGTAATCGGCCAGCATGCAGTGTTACCCCTGTGGAAATCGTTTATCAGACATCCCATACAGCATTATTGTATGCGGGACACCTAAAACTAGAATGCACGGGGCAAACGGACTTGACTTATTTCCTGTCGTTCCCATTGGAACATAGGGCATCCACGAAGCTGCGCCATCTCACTCTGTTGGCCGACATCCTCTTCAACTCTTTCCACGTCTTTCCCTGTTGTCGCCCCTCTGCCTTTACCGTCCGCCTCCACGAATGCTTGGACCTTCCTCTTCCTCTTCCTCTGCTACCTTGGGGATTCCAATCCAGGACTTGCTTCTCAATGGCATTATCCGATTTTCTAAGTGTGCGGCCAGTCCACTTCCATTTCCTTCTTTTTATTTGGATTTTATTGTGTTCCTCTGAAGTTCGAACTAACAGCTCCTCATTTGAGATCGTCTCAGGCCAATATATATTCAAAATCCTTCTCAGACACCTATTAACAAACACCTGTAGTCGACTGGTACTTTGGTTGCTAACTTTCCAAGACTCAGACCCATACAATAATACTGTCTTGACATTACTTCTAAATATTTTTAACTTTGTCTTTGTAGTTATATTTTTACTTTTCCAAATCGGATACAGTTGTACGAAGGCACCATTTACTTTTCTAATTCGTTGCCCTATATCATCATCAGCCCCTCCGGTTTTGGTCACTTCGCTTCCAGGGTAAGTAAAACTTCCTACATATTCCAAGTCTTCGTTTTCCAACCTGATAGGGTCTCTTTTCTTCACATTTAGCCGCATTGTCTTGGTCTTTGACTTATTAACTGTTAGTCCAAACTTCTTTGCTTCTCTGACCATATCTTCCTACTTCATTTGGGCGTCTCTATATGATTCAGACAGCAAGCACACATCATCTGCAAAAACCAAATCCTCTAATCTATCCATAAAACCCCACTGTATTCCCCTTCTTTTTCCTTCTAAGGTTCTCTTCATTTTCACATCTATTACCAGTAAAAAGTTCAAAGGTGACATAAAACAACCCTGTCTAACTCCTGCTTCTATTTCAAAAGGCTCTGTTACTTCTCCTTCATGACAAACTTGGCTTGCACAGTGTCTATAGGATTCTCTAATGATATTTGTTATTTTCTTAGGTATTCCATATTGCTGCAGCACCATCCACATGCTTTCCCTAGTAACTGAATCGAAGGCTATCTCGAAATCAACAAATGTGGCATAAAAATCATTATTCCACTCAATACATTGTTCTATGATGATTCTCAATGTGCTGATCTGATCCACGCATGATCTGTTCAAGCGAAACCCTGCTTGTTCTCTCCTAATCTTAGATTCCACTTGATCTTTTATTCGGCTTAATAAAATTCTCATAAGTATCTTGCATGGCACCGATATCAGCGTAATACCCCTCCAATTCTTGCACTTGGTAATGTACCCGATACCTAGTTTAGGCTATCGGCTACGCCAGCAGACATTAAGCCGTAGTTGAGGTTTTGGGAAGAGTTAGGAAAAGATAGCGCACCGATCGAGTCAAGAAGAATGTCAAGATGACGTAGGAGGTCTAGGATCAAGGAGGCACTGACATCTGTAAGAAGATGGAATTATGGATAGAGATGTGAAGCTTTATTGAGATATGTATGGAATATGGTAATTAAACATCTTAGAAGAGAAGATATAACATGCATTATATGTGGAAATAATTTTATGGAAGTTAGATAACCCTTAAGTTATTTTATAACGGAACAGCCGAGATGATGTGGGTTCGAGACTATGATCGTGACGCGAGAGCACTGTGGTGGGGGACTACACCACGTGTCTGCGCCAGGCAGATAAGAGAGAAGACAGTGCCAGCACATTCAGTGGAGCTCTGTCAGTCGAGCAAGTAGGGTCGAGCTCTGTAGCGCAAGCGAGACGCACGGTGAAGGTCGCGTAGCGTACCGAAACTGTCACGGCAGAGTGTAGGCGACAGTTTCAGCATCGCCGAGCAGCGAACGCCAAGCAGGTCATTGATCCAGGCGGACTTGCCGAGCAAGCAATCACAGACGGCCGGGATATGTTAGCACTGCAAGTAGTTGGAGACTTTATTACAAGCTACATTTCAACGCAGTTTGAACACAGTTCTTTTATGAATAATATTACGACTATGCTTTTCCATAACGCATTCAAAGTTACTTTAACAATTTCAAGCAAGCGGAATGTTGTTAGCATAGGCACTGATGAACATTATATCGTGCATTAATGAAATTTATTTCTTATGCAGTTTCATGAATTACCAAATACAGACAACTACAGGGTGTTTAATAAACTTGGACACTCTCAAGTAAAATTTTATTTTACGAAAGTGAGACTTGGCAGTTATTGGAGATTGATCTTTCAATACTCAAACTGAACATTTAATGGAACAGTGGCGTAACTTAGAAGAGGAGTAGGGGGTCCGCTGTTTCCATGAACTTTTTCGAGAGGAGTTGGACAATATCCGCTATGGGTAATCCGAAGTTCAACATGTCAGAGTAGACGCAGATAGAGACAAGATGGCACCGCAGAGCGATGGATTCGATTCCTGACGAGAGGAGTCCACCAGCTGATTCACTTGGGATTTCGAATGCAATCGTCATTTCATGGATGGAATGATATTCACGCCGATCTTTCGAGAAATTCATTATGTAGGGAAAATCGACGATCTTGGAAATTTAATTACAGCTGATTATAAAAGGTACTGTAAGAGTTATATCTACCTGATACGATTATTTTCATGAATACTGGGCACACATGTATATTTTTCTAATAGGAGTGATACGATTATTTAGACATGATTTGACTTTATATACTTCGAATTTGCTAGAATATGGAGTAACCATATGATATGGCAGGCATCATTATACGAAATTCTCACCATTGGTTGGCTTTTTGAAGCAGATGTTTGGTCTTTTAGACATTTTTCCAGCTAGGATATTTTTCATGAATAGTTTTTTTTGTGTAACGAGTATTTCGAACTCGTGATCTGCAATTGATTATCTAAAATTACTTCTTCAGTTCATTGCATACTAGCGAGTGTGTATTATTCATCAGTAGGGATTTTTTCCATTGGATTGTTTGGAGATATTAAGAAGTTATTCACTTTTATGAATGAACATCGCTTTTATATGACAACTAGAAACTTGTTGATTCCTATCTGGTACATTCACTCATATAGCCTACGAGATGGGGTCTTTCGTATTTATACGATTGTATGGTGGTACTAATCTTACCCATCGTTCAGGGCAATATCATCCAAGTCGACGGGGTGAGGTCTTTCGTATTTATACGACTGTACGGTGGTTACACATCTTACTCGCCATTGAGGGACTCATTTTTATCATCCGAATGTACACGAGATTGTAAGTGAATCAAACAAGGAACTACTAGTCACATATCAGTCGAAATTTTGTTAAATAAAGTAACGATAAATGTCAGCAGGATTGCATTTAGTAATTCTTGTTTGCCAATCCAATATTTTGTTGCTATACTCTTTTGAGAGTAATTTTTAGTTTAACAGCTGTTACAGCTGATGCTTTGATGAGTTTTATAATTGTGTTTGATACCTTTGAGAAGGATTTAAAGTAATTGAATCTTGTAAGATTAATCATTAATGGTCAGATTTATTTTAAGGCAGATCAGTATTGCAGATTTTGATATGAGAGGTTATAGCACACTGGTGTTTTTCTGTGATGTGAGTTATGAAAATTGTAAGAGAATTTATGCTATTTGAAAGCAGATCTTAAATTACTAAAATAATATTTTTCCACTTGTTTAAGAAGTTGTCTAGATGTGATCAGAGTAATTACAGTTATTGGAGATTGTGTGCGTTGATAATTTGAAGCCAGTTATATATTTTTTGTAGATCATGCAACATGGTTAAGTGGAGTTTGTGGTAGGCATTTTGTGGAAGTTGCCATGTGATAGTTGCAACGTTGATAATGTATTTTGAAGCAGACATGAGGTCGTCGTACCCAGTCTAGCGTATTTGTTGAGATTCATGCTGTATGTGCTGAATATTTATGGAGTTTTGTGGAATAATTGTTGTATTCAAATGTGATATTTGAAGTATTGAGGAAATGTAATGTCGTTGTGGATAGTTAGATCCAACGTGATGTCGTGGAGGCAATAATATTTTTGGCATGATAAATTAAATACGAGATATAACTTGGAAGTGATAAAACTGTAAGACAACGTTCTATAAACCTTATTAAACAATTTGTTAGGAAATTAAACAAATAAATGAAGTTGATAATACAAGATTTTCTGAAAATAATAATTAACGAAATAATAATCTGAGATTTAAGCATATTAATGATCTGACCTAATGAAATAAAAATCAGAATGACTAGATGAAATAATGAAATCTAAATAACCAGAAGATTGAAATTTAAATAATTTGATAAATTAAATTTTGAAATAAATCGATGAATTAAATAGATGGATGAATTAAATAGATGGATGAATTAAAGATTGGAATAATTAAACTGATTGAAATAAATTAATAGACGATTGTAATGATGATGAATAACTGAATTAGAAGGTGATAATTAACTAAAGAAGCTGATGATTAATGAATTTATATGGAATTAAATAAATTTAATTAAGATATAATTTGAAGGAATTGCAACTTGAGTTGAAGATTTAAATAATGTAATGGTGATGAATTAACGATTCTGACAGGAATATGTAGAATTTTGAAGTGAAATTTAATGTGAGAAATATTTAATTTTGATGATGACGATAACGATGACCAATGAGCCATGAATTTTCTGTAATTCACAGATAAGAGATTGTTAATGACAATGTAAATAGTGTAAATTAATTATTCGATGTTTAGGAGCATTTGACTAACATGTTCAACATTCAAATTATGCCATGCAAGCCATAAATTACGTGATGTTTAATATATGTGATTATAATATGTGTATGTTTAGACAGATTAATAACTTTTTCAAATCCACATTTATGATGTTAAATTAAAGAGAAATTAGGTCTCAGGTTTCACAAATGTCAGTGACGAAAGACATAGTGCTACAGTGATCCTGAGAACCCAAGAGAACTTTAGAGATTTTTCTTGTTATGTGGATGAAATATTTTTGGATTAGAAAAGAGATGGTTCGATTTTTGGACAATGACAATTTAACGTTGGCATTCGACAATACTCTCAGGTAGGAGTTATATTTAAAATGTCTGTCTGACTATCAAAGTAAAATAAATTTGTTTTTATCTTAGTTGTGATCTGATGATGGTGTGATTTTCCTTTTTCTTTCCTTGTTTTGAGTAAGGCTTATCCGGAAAGGAAGTGGTTTGCTAGGAATTCAGTTGATGGCGCCCATTTATATTTGCATTATTTCTATTAAACTTAAGCCCGTAACGACCCTAGAGATACTTTGTCTCGTGATACCCACTGCTTTTTTTCGATAACTCAGCTGAATTTCCGACACATTCCTTATTTGACTAGAGGTTCATTTAACTCCGCTCTGTCCTGGAACTCCAGGAATGCGATGTTATAGCAGATGGGTCATCGCATCCCCAGGACGAACGGGTACAGTAATATCTCCTTTCTTTGGAATTTTAATTATCAGTCCTTTCTTCCAATCCTCGAGTATCCTTTCTTTTTCCCATATTTCCTTAAATAATTTCCACATCATTTCTGCTATCAAGTTAATATCTGCTTTCAGGATTTCTGGTGCGATTTTATCAACTCCTGCTGCCTTTCCACTCTTCTGCTGTCTGATTGCCTTTTTTATTTCCTCGAAATCTGCCATATTGATGATTTCCTCTGGTTCTGCTTCATTCCCTCCTTCATGTTCGTTGCCTCTCTTGCCTAATATATGTTGAAAATGTTGCTTCCACCGCTTAATTTGTTCCTCTTTACTAGTTAATAATCTGCCACCCTTATCCTTCACAGGCACATTTTTATTCATTTGTCGTTTCGATAATAACCTTGCAGTTTCGTACAGTCGGGCAAACGGGCCACCTGGTATATTGGGGGCTCTGATGGATCCCGAATGCGATGTGGGGCATTGCTCTTTTCAGAGACTCCCTTCAGTGTTCTGTAAATAAAGTGTAAGGCACTGATAAATAAATATGAAATGAAAACAAAGTGAGTTTTATTCCGGCTCGGCCATCCTGGAAGTGGATTTTTGTGGTTTCCGCACATTTGCTCCAGGTAAATGGTGGGATAGTTTCAAAATTAAGGCCACGGCCACCTCCTTCTTAATAATCACCTGAATTACAAACACCACGCACACACTTGTCTTTTGTTCGTGTTATGGTGGGTAGGTGACGCGGGTTGCTCGATAAGTCACGGCAATTACAGTATTATTTTCCTCTTAGACACTAGACCACTTCGTGCCGCAGTAGCTAGCAACCTTGGCTGTCACCTATGTGGTCCGAGTTCTATTCACCGCTGTGTCAAGAAATTTAATTCTAGTTTAAGGGCTAGAACGGGGAAATACTCACCGTGGTGAAGCAAAACTGAGAAGAGCTGAGTTTTGTTCTCTCCTCGGCCATCCTAGGAGTGGTTTTCCGTGGTTTCTCACTTCTACACCTGAGTTAGAAATATCACACACTACTACAGACACCATAGTAACACGGTTTGTCAGGCAAATTCTACATACACCCAAGACCACGATGACCTGAATGTTCAATCTTTTTAAAATAACAATCATTACGAACGACACCGCCGCGTCTCTTGATTTGTTATATTACGTAGAAAGATTCCGTGACCACCTCTTGATGTAGCGCCTTGCATTCTTGCCTATCGGCCCAGAAGTCCGAGGTTTGATTTCCGGCTCCTCCAAGAAATGTAATTTTTGTTTGAGGGCTGGAACAGGGTACCCTTAGCTTCGCGAGGTGAAACTGAGAAGAGGTGGGTTTGAATCCCACCTGAGCCATCCTAGAAGTGGAGTTCTGTGGTTTCCCACTTCTACTCCCGACAAATGGATCAACATAAAGCCAAGGCCGCCTCCTTCCCAATCCTCACCAGAATTATAAATACACACACTAACACAGTCATCGCATTAACACAGGTTATCATACAACATTACACACACACTCAAGTACACGGGGCTATATGACCACCATTATCTAAGACCCTCAAAATGAACAACAAATATAAGTATTGGGCATGCTTCTACGGGTGGGAAGGAAGGGCACTTCAACTGGTTGCAATGGTAACTAGGTGTCGGATATTATTTTGTCGCCTTAATACGCTTCAGCGAGTAGAAACTAAGTGCGCTTGGACTTGTTGCCATGGTAACGAGGTGCGCTTGGACTTGTTGCCATGGTAACGAGGTGCGCTTGGACTTGTTGCCATGGTAACGAGGTGCGCTTGGACTTGTTGCCATGGTAACGAGGTGCTCCTGGACTTGTTGCCATGGTAACGAGGTGCTCCTGGACTTGTTGCCATGGTAACGAGGTGCTCCTGGACTTGTTGCCATGGTAACGATGTGCTCCTGGACTTGTTGCCATGGTAACGAGGTGCTCCTGGACTTGTTGCCATGGTAACGAGGTGCTCCTGGACTTGTTGCCATGGTAACGAGGTGCTCCTGGGCTTGTTGTCATGTTAACGAGGTGCTCCTGGACTTGTTGTCATGTTAACGAGGTGCTCCTGGACTTGTTGTCATGGTAACGAGGTGCTCCTGGACTTGTTGCCATGGTAACGAGATGCTCCTGGACTTGTTGCCATGGTAACGAGGTGCTTCTGGACTTGTTGCCATGGTAACGAGGTGCTCCTGGACTTGTTGGCATGGTAACGAGGTGCTCCTGGACTTGTTGCCATGGTAACGAGGTGCTCCTGGACTTGTTGCCATGGTAACGAGGTGCTCCTGGACTTGTTGCCATGGTAACGAGTTGCTCCTGGACTTGTTGTCATGGTAACGAGGTGCTCCTGGACTTGTTGCCATGGTAACTAGATGCTCCTGGACTTGTTGCCATGGTAACGATGTGCTTCTGGACTTGTTGCCATGGTAACGAGATGCTCCTGGACTTGTTGCCATGGTAACGAGATGCTCCTGGACTTGTTGCCATGGTAACGAGGTGCTTCTGGACTATTGCCGTAACACGCTTCAGCGAGTAGGAAGTAAGTGCACCTGAACTTGTTGCAATGGTAACTAGGTGCCGGATATGTGTCCACGCAAAATTGTCTTGTGCTAATAATACCAAATAGACCTCATGCTCAAAACCATATCCATGTTAAACACAGGTTATCTAGCAAATTCAGCGTACATCCAAGTACACGGAGCTGATGACCAAAGATGTCTCCAGTCCTTGATATCGATTGACAACGGAGAGAATGAGACTGACTATTCTGGTGATAGATGTCACTCCAAGAGGCGGAGTGGACATGGTTCGAGATGTGAAACAGATGTTATTTCAGAGCTGAGTGGGATTTATTTAAAAGCAGTCGCTGGTTATCAGTGAGGACGGGCTGTTGTCAGCGGAAGAACCAGCAGCCAAAAATAATCCATCACATTCTTCTGCTGCACTGCCTCTAAGACACCCGCTTCATTCCAATAATCCAGGCTACTCTAAATTGAACTGCCTGTCTACAATGGCATATCTTCGCTTGCTTGAGTCCTGAAGAAGAAGGGCATATTCTCCGGCTTAGTAAACTTTAACACTTTTACTCTATTTACTCGTGGAGGTATTTGTTGCTGTCGTATTAGGGGACAATTTCGTGGCACAGTGGCTAGTATACTTTACTGTAACCCCTGAGTTCCGGGTTCGATTCACGGCATACTGGTATGAGGTCTGGTACATAGAGATGGGACTATCGACTACTTTTAACCATCGACTGATTAGTCATTCATTGGAAGAAACTATCGACTACTTTCAGTCGAAAGATTACCTGAATTCGCTTAGCTCCTAAGCGTGTTGTTTCATGTATTCGACTGAATGTAGTCGCTTCTAGGCAGCGTACAAAGCACTGAAAGCCGTTACCCGCGGAGTTGAGTCGTACCAACAGGTGAAAAACAAACTTCTCCTTAACCGACCTATTTTTGCAGACGTTAGTTTTGACTACCGGTACGTCACACTCGGCAACATGAAATTGGTCAATTTTTTTTTTTACTGTGCTTACAAATGGCGGTTTAGAGAAGTGGTTTACGTCGTGTAGAGTGCAGCCATTATTTGCAATGTTGCACATTTCATTTAATGCAAAATGTTACCCGATATTGGTACAGGGCACATTACCTGTATGTACTATGGATAAGTGAAGTAATAGAGCAATACTTAATTAGCCTAAGAGTAAATTAAATCACTATAACTGAAATGGAGTCCTTAAGTACTGTTAACAATTCCATAGCCAACATTGAAATGATCACATTTCATCTCTTGATTGCCACAAAATAAATGCAAAATATTTCCATAGAGTCACAGACAAGTTATGTGTTCATTAATTTAATTCTCTCTGGAGTACTAAGAACGTAGAGTTGAAATATGACTTGAACAAGAAAATGCCGGCCTACAGTAAATACACACGAAAATAGAGCACTTTAGAACAGCAACGAGAGCGAACTTTCAGTGGAGATGTTGGCAACCATGTAAATACAAAGTTTCTTTAATGCGCGCGCTATCCATGTGCTGAAACAATTGACGAACATAACGTAAAACTATCCGAGCGCTTTCTACATGTTAAAATAATTGGGATCAGTCGTTTTCAAACGACTTGTTTATGTTACGGTGCAGATATGGTGAGCAGTCGTTGAATTCATTCGACTGTTTTTTAAAAGCAGTCAAATAAGTCGCTGGTTTTAACTTTCAGTCGACTGCTGCCCATCTCTAGTTAAAACAATTGACGACCAAAAACAATTTGAGCGTACACGCCCTCCGACTTGCTACAATGCTATTTATTTTGGATCCCAATATAAAAAATATCTGATTTAATTTTCCAGGAAAATCTACTTTATTCTATGTTTGCATCGATCATAGACCATCACGCTTTAGGGAGAATTTCGTAATAGTTCTCTTGTAATTCATTTATTTCGTGGTAGAATAAATGAATGAAATTCAATCATAAGATAAATAGAACTCAAGCCATATTTGGTAAGCCGTCGTTCAAGCCGTGTAATAATTCAGGAATGCACCCAATTCTCATTAAAAGTTGATATACTGTGTTAAGGACTTCAAACATAACCTAAATATTGAATTCTTAACATTTCCATTAATAACAACTGAATGTAGGCTGTTTCACTGAAAGAATCTACGAACAAGAAACTGTATAAAACTATAGGCACCTACAGATATACTTAACTTATTCATTGAAACACTACAATAAATATACAAAACAATTGTACGCATGAAGTTAGCCTGAAGAAGTCGTTTGATCAGAACGACTACTTCAATTCGAATGATTCCATTTGCTCGGAATTAGTCGTTGGCAAACGACTTGTTTAATTCGAATGATTCTAACGATTGCTTTGGGATCAGTCGTATGCAAACGACTCGTTTATGATACGGGAGAAGTCGTTGAATTCATTCGAATGTTTTTAAAAACAGTCGAATAAGTCGATGGTTTTAACTATCGACTAATTCGACTGTTTTCAGTCGACTGCTGCCCATCTCTTACAGTCTACACTCAACCTCGTGAGACAGAACCGAGAAGAGGTGGGTTTGACTCCAACATCAACCATCTTAGACATAGTTTTCCGTTGTTTTCCACTTCTATTTCCAGGTAAATGCCGCGTTAGCTCCTAATTAAAGGCCACGGCCGCCTCCCTCCCGATGCTTGAGTCGGTTACATATACACATACTACTTCAGCCATCACAGTGACACAGGTTATCAGACATATTACGCTCACCCCAAATACCGTCTTGGAACATCCTAGTCATCAGCCCCGTGTGGTTGGGTGTGTGTTGAACTTGTTTGATAATTTGTATTTATGTGACGCCTGTAGTAGTGTGTGTAACTGTATTAGGGACAGCGATGAGGTTGGTACCCTGGGACTTGAAATAAGGTACTATCCTGGCATTTGCCTGGAAGGAGTGTGAAAAAACGGATAAAAACCACACTCTAGACACACGGAAGACGTGATTTCGTGGATGGTTGAGGCATGGAAAAATGTCACAAAGTAATCCTTAGCCAAGGAAAACGTTAGGGCCAACGCAATCATACCAGTTAATTTTTCTCAGTTGTTGTAACGTGCAGTGTTATATTTGTATTATTATTATTATTACTGCAAATTTGATGTCCTAAAATACAAGTCATTTTTAGTCTGAAATGTCATTGATAATTTTCAATTTTTCTTCTATTTTTTATTTCGTATTATGCGAGTTTTTGAGCTTGTGGGGTTTGGATTAATGAGGTGTCAGTGCATTGATTCACAAAGGACAGTAGTTAACAAAAAGTACTGGCCTGTATCCAATGATTCTTCCCTGAAAATAAAGTACAAAAATCAAGACGATTGTTACATTGGGCTTTATAAAACAATGCTTAAAACCGTCTTTCAAAATATTAATTCGTTTTATTTATTATTCCATTATATCAAAATTTTTAATACAGAGAATTTCGTGAATATGGTTCATTTTCTCGATAAAAAGAATAAGGGTATATATGTCCAGTTCCATCCACATTTATCAAATATGTCTATCAAAATTTATAGCGTATTTTCCTCTCAAAATCAAACTTGAAGGTTCAACATTTTTTAAAAATCTTGATTGTTTAATAGTATTGGTTTTCAGTCAGTCGACACAAGTGTGACTAATTATGTTATCGCCCTACTTCCGTAATGAAACTTTACATGAATTATAGTATGGGACGAAGCATTGCAAGCCTGAAGGTGACGCGTAGTCAGTGCGATGTTGTCATGTACGTTCTCGCATCCAGCACGCGACTGAAGGTACGGTGCAATAGCATGGCAACACCGCAGGGCGCGGGGAGGAGGGCGGAACGGTGGGTTGGTTGACCATCAGGCTTGCACTATAGTAACACACAAATGGGGGTGAGGGCTTAATTGGATGACAGTTGGCATGTTTCGCTCGTACAGCTAGCATCATCAGATCCAAATTTACAAGACAAAATAGCCCTACAAAACGCTACCAAAACACACAAAGCCACCCACAAATGGTTGCGACTCTCCAACAGTAACCCACTAAAGGCACTACCAATTTTTAAAAGTGCGGCTAATATTGCAGTGAATTAAAGAGTTTAAGCAATCGAAAAAATAACTTTTCAAACATTTCAATGACCAGAACTATAAATGATCTCAAGTAATACGCTATGTATTTTCGAAAACGCTAAATTGGTTATGCAAATTAGCAGATGTACTACTAATAATAATAATATCGTATGGTCTCGGGTGCCGGGTGCAAGCTTTGTAATTTGACACCCAGAGGGTAGCTTGCATGTCGAATTTCGTTGTTCCTTGAATCACTATGGAAGTCAAGGAGGTTAGATATCTAAGCTCCTTGAACACTATAGCGCTTTCTAGTAGACAAATGAGGAACTTTGTGTTGGCGGAAACTCCCGAGATAAATTTTGCCATTATGAACATGGCCTACTGAATTCAAATGGGTTCTTTGACATGCCAACATCGTATGACATGCTTGTCGTATTTTAGCCGCCTTTCAAAAATCACTTACCACGGCCATGAGTGAACCTGCAATCTTGGGGTTAGTAGACCGACACGCTATCCACTCACCCACCGTGGCAAGCTAGCAGATGTAGTGAGAAAGATAGAGTCTTTCATTTAAACTGTCATTTGTAACTCTTCAGTTTGTCAACACGAATTTACCCATTGACTAGGTGGGGTACAATGTATGCAATGTAAATAATAAGTAAAAACACCCCTGGAAGAAATTAAATTTATTAGTTATGATCACTAATATAAAATGGGTCAATTTCAGGATAGAATATTGATCATAAATAATACTGTACATGTAATTTATTCCAGGCGTGTTATTACTTATTATTTCCTATATTATACAGAGTGTTTCTAAATTCTCATTACAGACTTTGAGGGCATGTAGTGGGAAATAATTAACAGATCAACTAGAAGATATTGATTTTGTTGATGATGTATGTCTCCTCTCACAAAGCTTTCGACACATCAATGCCAAACTGGAAGATCTACAGGCACAGGCAAGAAGGCTAGGGTTCAGGGAAGACCAAATCACTAAGACTAAACGTAACAAGAGATAGGAAGTTTCAAATAAACGGAAGAAACGTAGAGGGTGTTAAAGAATTTACATATCTTGGTAGCATCGTTTCTAAAACAGGAGGAGCAGAGGAGGATGTGAGCAGTAGGATCAAGAAATCAAATGCAGCCTTTATCCAGTCGCATCCTATCTGTAAAAGCAATAAGATTTCCACATAAACTAAGCTCCGAATATTCAATAGCAATGTAAAATCAGTGTTGCTATACGGATGTGAGACTTGGAAAGTAACAAAATCAATCATAAAGAAAATCCAGACCTTTATAAACCGATGCTTACGAAGAATCTTGAGAGTGTTTTGGCCAAATGTAATGTCTAATGAAGAACTATGGAATCTTACAAACGAGAAACCCGTGGATTTACAGTGCGCAAAAACCAGACGGCAATAGAGAGGAAATCCTTGAGTTGGAAACCTCATGGACATCGTAGAAGAGGAAGACCGAGGGAAACTTGGAGGATAACAGTGGAGATGGAAGCTGCAGAAGCGGTGAGAACGTGGGGAGAAGTGAAGGCAATGGTACAAAACCGAGTCCGATGGCAATGTTTCGTCGAAGCCCTATGTTCCAGCGATGCGAACAACAGGACTTATGTAAGTTAATGTTATTGGTTTTACGTCCCTTTTAACACCTAAGTAAGTGGGGACTAAGATGGTTAAGTTTAGCATAGGAACTTGTGTCCGGAAACGTTCCGTCTTCCCGCTACTCACCAAAAATCACTACACCACTCGTTCAAATCTCCCGCATTTTCGGCGCGATCATCTGATGTCGGATATCCCCTACAGGTTTCTTGCCATTCCATACCTTCTTCCACGAAATCTCACGGTTGCCGCGTGCTTGGTATTCTCTGAAGACGTACTGTATGAGTTCTTAGACGATATGCCACTGCATGTGCTTCAAACCATGTGGTTGCAGGACGATGGTGCACCACCTCATTTCTCAGTTGCGGTCCAAGATCAGATTTGGGCAACAGTGAATATATAGGTCGTGGTGGCCCGGTTGCTTGACCTGCACGTTCACCCGTCTCGACACCGCTAGACTACTACCTGTGGGCTCACATGAAAACTTTGATTTAAGAGACCCCTGTAGAAGCCAAGAAAGACCTACTAGTGCGGATTATGGCTGCGCTGGATGTTGGAGGACCAGAGATTGGTAATCGCATGTACCAGAACATGGTACGGAGTTACCGTGGCTGTGTTGACGTCGGTGGACCTGTAATTGGACCCAGACGACAAGCCGCAGGAGTAGGACAGAACGGGAGCAGTGAACGTGTGCTGTAGTGTTTCTTTATGGGTAGCGGGAAGGCAGTACGTTTCCGGACACAACTTCATATGCTAAACTTAACTGTCTACTATCCCGAAATCCATCAACAAAGACTGGAATTGACTTGGAGAATATCAACTTCAGCATAACTAAAGAATGCCAGGGAAGGCAGGATAATACTAGGCCTGGATCAATCTTACCACGCATTGGATCAACGCCGCCACCTGGATTTGAGTTTCCTCGGAAAACTCTCAAAAAGATTCGTACGGGTGCAACTGTGCAGACTTCCATTATAAATGGAAAATAATTCCTTTACCTAACAGTGATTGTGATGCCCCTAAAGTAAGTACAGTGGCAATGTCACTGATTTCACTCATAGATCACCGGAGGCAATGATTTATATAAACGATTTAGATATAAATATAGTTTGTCTTCCTTTTTTAAATTAATTATCATCTCTGTACAAATTGTATCTGTAAAGCCATACACTAAATAAATAAATAAATAAATAACCGTCTTGGTCCCCTCTACAAGCCCTCAAAGTTTGTAATGGGAATTTAGAAACACCCAGTCATTGGGAAAATACGTGTTGACCGACTGAAGAGTTACAAATGACAGTTTGTATAGGCAACACTGAAATAATAGCTTCAAAACTTCACCTTTCATTTAAAAGCAAAAAAAGAACACAATAATGTTGGCTGGCTGCGTGGCTCAGGGGTAACGTTCTCGCTTGCTGTGACCAAGTTTGCAGGATCGAATCTTGGCGCCAATGCGAGGGAGCCTTGCCAGTAGATTTACTGACACGTTATAGATCCCCTTCGGGGCAAAATTCCGGCACCCCGGCGTCTCTAAAAGCCCAGTAGTTAAAAGGGACGTAAATCAAATAACATCTATCTACAGTATACAGGGTGTCTTTTATGTACCTTTGGAGAATGATAGGTCGTGTAGGGGACGGGAATAGAAGTAATTTGAAATAGGGGACTTGGGGTTGGAGCGGCCTCCATAACCCCTAAAATAAGGGTTGATTCAGGCCCTCCACCCTGTAAGTTAGGCAACCGACCCAAGCCATATTACCTTTTTCAATACTTTAACACTTGGCATGATTCGTTTCACCATGCGGCGCTGGCGTAATGGATAGCGTTACGGTGCGAAAGGCCGGAAGTCCCAGGTTCGATTTCGGGCTTGGGATTTTTTTTACGTTATTTGTCGTAATGTAGTCACATGATACAGTCTGGTGCTACAGCAGAGAAGAGAGTGCAGTCGTACAGTTTTAGAGAACAACAGTCAGGCGGTTGACGTAAACACCTAAAATAACATTAAAAAAATAAAAATAAAACCCGAAATCGAACCCGGGACTACCGGTCTTTTGCCTTTCGCACCACAACGCTATCCATTACGCCAGCGCCACATGGTGAAATGAATCTTGCCAAGAGTTAAAGGATTGAAAAAGGTAATAGAGGCTTGGGTCGGTTGCCTAATCACATGGTGGAGGGCCTGAATCAACCCTTATTTTAGGGGTTAAGGAGGACGCTCCGACACCAAGTTCCCTATCTCAAATTACTTCTATACTCGTCCCCTACACGACCTAGGTACGTAAAAGACTCCCTGTATATATAATACGCCAAAGTGTATGTTTCACAAAACTCAAGCTCCTAAAGCAGAGGGAGTTAGAAGGTGTGGTTTGTAACAAAATCCTCCAAATCGTCTCAATAGTACAGGAAAAATCTTGCATTTCTTGAAACGTCAACGGAAATATATTTATTTGTTTATAAAGTGGTTTTAAACAAATATACAAGACGATAGCCCCTGGCAGAACTGTGTCGCGTACAACGTGTTCCGATTCAACACGGAACTGTAAAATGGGTTGCTTACCCACCCGCAATCGGCTTGAAATCTGCTCGCAGCGCAGATTTCACTGATTGCCGCCTTCTTATGCAGCATTGCAAAGTATTTTGCTCTTTCAAAATATATTTACACTGGCTTCACAAAAAGTTTGAATGATTTCTGTTTCAGAACTTGTTATTTTACGCTTCTGTTAATGGCTTTTTCTGAGCATTTCTATGAAATAAAATTTTATTTTACAACATAGTTTATGTTCGACCCTCACTATTACGTGTCAGAAAACTGTATCATAATGATGGTCATTATAACACTGTTTTCCATTATGATACAGTTTCTCCAGCCAATCAGAGCTCGTTCATTGACCAATTAGGTAACGATACCTTCGCGCATGCGCTCAAAATCCAACATGTCGGACATAAACACAACATCGAACTATAATAAATTACCGATATGGAATACGCACCGTCCATATGTTCGCGTAAATAAACTGGCGAATATGAGACAAGCAATAGCACTGTACCTTAAAATCACCAACGCTAATTTCTGCACAGCGCATTGTCTTCAAATGACACCGGTGACAATATTACTGAGGGACGGCTGATGTAAACATATGGCTGCATATGGCATTGCAAGCACACAGAGCGCATGCGTCGGTCGATCAAAGATCTTGAAAGACAGAGATATAACACCCAACGCTCGCTCTGCGATCACAAAATTCAAGTACCGTAGCTGACTCTCAACCGATATTTATGAATATTTATGTTAAAACATATAATAAAGTTATAATTATCGTCGAACATAAACAGTCGTATGCAACTCGCCTATAATGGTAATTAAGACACTCGTATGAAATTATAAAACTCGCATACGCTCGTTTTATAAAAATACTCGTGTCTTAATTATAGCCATTATAGGCTCGTTGCATAATGTACTATTATTACAACACAATGTATTTTTGTGTTGTATTTTATTTACAACACAATTTATTGCTTTATAACCCAATACCACAAAACAAGATACAATTTGGAAATGATTTGTTACAAAATTGAGTTTAATTAAGAATAAGTTTCAACGATTTCTATTTCAGAACTATTTACCTCTAACAATGTAAAATGATAGAACGACGAACACAGGCAGTTTAGTCTTACTTCATAATCCAGGACATCTTGGATGATTTTACATTGGCGGAGTTGAACAACATGCTTTTTCAACAAGAAGGTCATCCAGCGCACTCCTTCAGACTGGCGAGAGAAGTTTTAAACCGTTTGTTTCCTGGCCGGTGGATAGGAATTGGCGGCGTTATAGAATTCCCACCACGTCCTGGATTTCTTCATTTGGGGCTACGTCAGGTCGAAAGTATTTTTAAGATCACCCCAAACACCCGAAGAAATGGAGCTCGTCATTACCGAAGCCTTTGCGGAAATTACTCCTCAGATGTTGTCGAACGCAAGAGAGAACTTCACGCGACGAGTGGCCTTCTGCTTGGAAAATGATGGATGACACTTGGAACACCTTATGTAAATGTCCATTTGCAGTAGATGTAACGTCTGCGATAAATTAACTTTTCTAGTCGCATCGAAGACTGATTACACTTTTGTAACAAATTCTTTTCTTCTTTTCTTAGTCATTTACCCTCCAGGTTGGTGGAACCCACGGACTCAGCGATGGAACTCACCACTACCGCCTCTACGGGCAGTGTCCTAGAGCTGGTAACATCTAATCGGAGTGTATACAACTGGTGAGGTGTGATTGGCACCTCGCCCAGGCGGCCTCACCTGCAAAGCGAACAGGGGCCTCATGAGGGAAGGTAATGGATGGTCAGGATGGATAGGCAAGGAGGAGGGAAGGAGGCGGCCGTGGCCTTGAAGAAGGTACCATCCCGGCATTTGCCCGAAGACGAAGTGGGAAACCACGGAAAACCACTTCGAGGATGGCTGAGGTGGGAATCGAACCCCCTCTACTCATTTGGAACACCCGAGGCTGAGTAGACCCCGTTCCAGTCCTCATACCACTTTTCAAATTTCGTGGCAGAGCCGGGAATCGAACCCAGGACCTCCGGGACGGCAGCTTACCATGCTGACCGCTACGCTACGGAGGCGACTACAAATCATTTCCAAATTGTAATAAACTATGTTGTAAAATAAAATTTTATTTCAAAGAAATTCTCTGCAAAATCCATTAACAGAAGCGTAAAATAACATGTTCTGAAATAGAAATCGCTCAAACTTATTGTGAATCCTGTGTTAATATATTTTGAAAGAGCAAAATACTTTGCAATGCTGCATAAGAAGGCGGCAATCAGTGTAATCGAACTCAGCCCCGTCGCTAGCGCGCTGCGAGCAGATTTCAAGCCGATTGCGGATGTGTAGGCAACCCATTTTACAGTTCCGTGTTGAATCGGAACACGCTGTACAGGCGCATAGCACTAGTGCCGGGCGGGTAGTCTGTACACATGGGGCGCACACAACACATTGTGCAACCAGCAGCCGTGATGAATTGCTTTTTGATTACATAAATATCGACAATTTGTTTAAAAAGTGCGTTTAAACAAATAAACATATTTATAGAAGCCCGCATAACAGTAAAGCAAGGTGGGTGGTTTGTACACAAAGCCCGCATAGCAGTAAAGCCAGCTGGGTGGTTTATACACACGCGAGAGTTCTCGCACGGGTCCGCTAGTTATTATTCTATAACGTTGATTTGTCAGTGTGCATGAGCCCCATTAAGAAATTAAATTTTAATCAAATTCACTCTCTACTTATGGTGTATTTTCCAAATATAATAACATGAAGATGCTTTCTTGTTAATGTGATGAATAAGGTTCGGATGTTAAGGAAAAGTCATTTTTTTTTTTCATGAGCTCATTTTACCCGAAATCTGAAAAATATGTTTGAATGACGGGTCCCTGACCACGTTTAAAGCAATTTGATGTTGCCTATAAATGCATATTTTGGCCATTTTTATTGTTTTGGTCATATTTGGTCATATTTTAGTGTTATAAGGTCATATTTGGTTATAATTTCAGCATTTTTGTTTAATTTGAGGTGTGGTTAAAAGGTACGTGTTATCAACATCGAGTTTCAAACACAGGATTTCCGAATAGTGTAGTAGATATATTTTTCTTTCTTTTCCCGGAACAGGCAGATAGCAGGTTTAGAAGACCTGATTCCAAGGAGGTGCTCCTCTACGGACGTCCTTTAGCACATCTTTCTGGACAAGTTAGATTGCGACACTGTACGCATGAGGTCACAGAACATGACAATAGTGTGCTTCCACCTTTCAATAGAATGCCACTCCAGTAGATATACAGTATTTAGCTCAGAAGCAAGTAGCAAACAAGGAAATGCCATGTTTTTTAGGTCATATTTTATAGTTTTAGGTCATATTTAGCTAGTTTTTAGGGCATATTTGCCTGCATATTTTGTACTTCTTAAGGTCTTAAACTTGAACATGTTACTAATGATACCACTGTTCTGCAGGAGGTGTGATGTGCCGCCATCGCTGAGCTGGGACTGGCTTCTACACCACAGCGGGCTTGCACAACAGAAAACATCGAAGAGGTAAACCTTTCTTACTAATACTAGGTATGAACATGGGTTGCTTAACCATCTGAGTGCAGTCCAGCGCCGTCGTTAATTGGTTAGCATTCACCCGCTGGGTACCGGGTTCGATTCCAACCTCAGCCATCCTGGAAGTGATTCTCCGTAGTTTCCTACTTCTACTCCAGGCAAATGCCGGGATAATACTTAACGTAGGACCACGGCCACTTGTTAACCAAATCCTGCCTCAATTTTATAAATAATAATAATAATGTTTCTTTCTTTCTTTCTTTCTTTCTTTCTTCGGCTTTTCCCAATTAATTGGGGTCGCCGGAGCCAACCAGGCTCATTTTGGTTTTGGCCGGGGATTTAAGACCGGATGCCCTTCCTGACGCCACGTGATTTTTCAGGTGAAAATTCCACCCTGCTGTCACCGGGATTCGAACCCCGGCCGTCCGGGTGAATGACGTGCAGCTAAGCCACTGCGCCATCACGCTCCCCAATAATAATAATAATGTTAAAACTCAGCAACTTTTCTAGGTTTGTGCCGTTTCTTGTGTGGGGTTTCGCCTAGGACACCAAGCTGGCTCATCAGTGAGCTCTTGGTGTCCCCGCCAGGACTCTCAATGGAGTAGCGAACTGCAAGCTACCTCCCTTTTTATGAAGTGCACCTGCGCCTCTTTACTGCGAGAACTGAAAGCTCAAGCAGCCATAACCTCCCTATGAAGGCTTCCAAAAATCTAGTGACACGGCTCCCTCGCATTTGCGCGTACTCAAATGCCAGATGACTGCGCCAGAATGCGATCCTGCAACCTTGGCACCAGCAAGCAAGAACGTTACCGCTGAGCCACGCAGCCAGCTGCCTCAATTTCAAATAGACACACTAGTATAGACATCACAGTGACACAGGTTATCAGACAAGTTCTTCACACACCCAAGTATATGACCACGATGTCACAAAGCCCCTTTTCTATTCTACCCGGTGCGATCACGGGGCCCCAGCTGAGTCCGGCATTTCTTCCACTTACTTGTGCCGGGCTCCTCTCCGTCTTCTTTCCTGTCGACCTCACTTGGTCAACTCTTGTTCTCTTCCAACCCCGACGGTATTAGGGTAATCGAGGCCTAGGGAGTCTCTTCCTTTCCCGCCTTAATTGGCCCTTGTCTCATCTTTTCTGATACCCAACTTCTGCGAGGGCTCAGCCTTCTTTTTCTTTTCATTTTACCTCCTGCCTTGTGCTCAAGGCCCTTAAAGAGGCAGGGTGTATGTAGCCCCACCACTTCCGGTGCACCTTAGATATTGCTACACCCTCAGGGGCTCATGGCTGGTGAGTTCGGGAGTTGGCGAACCCGAGGGATTCCTGAGCTGGGTCCGGTTTTCCCCCTTTTATACTTTACCTGTGGGGAGGACCCTCTCCTCTTTCACTTTCCTATCTGCCTTTTATGTCTCTCCTTCCTTCCAAGACCCTCAATCCGCATTCTTCGAGGGTGAGAGGGCATATCTTTTCCTCCTGTCCTTTATTTGCTTTATTCTCCTTTTGTTTTCTTTTTCTACTTCTAGTTTGTAAATTAGTAGTTAGTTTTAGTTATAGCTCACATTTCATTATCATCTTCACGATCACCCAAACCATCAGGGGCCGATCACCTAGATGCTAGGCCCCTTAAAATAACAATTATCATCATCATCATCATCATCATCATCTTTTCTACCCCATGTACAATTATATACTGTACATATAACATTTTATGATAGTCTGTGGTGTTGTGGGTCTGTAATAGTTTGTGTATTTCTAATCGAGGCTACGATTGGCAAGGAGGTGGTCGTGGCCTTAAATTAGTAACTTTTCCTATACCTGGATGGAATAGAAGTCAGAAACCACGTTAACTAGCTTTTTGGTTTGTCGTGGTGTGAATCGAACCCAAGTGTTTTTAGGTTTTTCTTGAAGAACACATTGTATTAATAGCTATACAGTACTGATGTTCCATTATTTTGAAGGGAGCTAGCGCTGTACTGCGGTATGCAGCAACTACTGTCTTGGGATGATAGGGAAGAGCCCCAGCTGTTTGCTTTCCACTTAGTGCAACATTGCGTCCATTAGTTTCACTGAATAATGAAATATGCTAGCATCGCTCCTGCACTGGCTATTTAACTTTCAGTATGCTCGCACAGCGTTGACAGGGAAGTGTCACACCATAACCTATTTAACGTACACGACCGGGTGAGTTAGCCGTGGTTGTTACGGCGTGGCTGCAGGCAGTCGCTCACATCCACGAGGCGAGGAGGTTCGAATTTTCCAATCTTCCTTCCAGGCAAATGCCGGGGTTGGTCCCTAACTATAGGCCACAGCCGCTACCTTCCAATTCCTAGTCCCTACATTCACACTTTCCTCCCCAGATAGCACGCGACAGTACTTGTAGTTCACCCCAAGGGTGTCCGAATAGAAGCAGCTACTTACTCTGGCGAGCCAAACATGTCCTCGGACTCTCCAGCCACTAAAAGCCATACTCTAAAACGGAAGAACTACACTTCTGCTCAAATATTCACAGAGCCATTTTCGACGTATGAGGCAGTGGTGTCAAACTCGCATGCTACCATTTAGTGCTCGGAGCACTGGTTAAGACTCGGAACACGTGAAGTAAACACCTCTGAAACTATATCGCAAATTGAGCTGTAAGAATCCAGCCCGTCAAGGGCAGTGCATAAAGAGAAGTTTACGAACTCAGACACCCGTTTCGCGGTACATGGTTTTCACTACAAGATTTGTAGAACTACTGTTTTCCATTCTCTCTCTTCTGAGTGCTTTAATTTTGTAAACTGTGTGGACAGGCTCAAAGTCTGTGATAGGAGTATAGAAATACCCTGTATATCTTATGCGAGCATCATTTCGAACTACACACATCAACAAAAGTTTTGCATATTGCCATGGAGCACTGTGGGAATGAAAGAGAGGACGGACTTATTTATTAAGCAGTATCCACACCTGCTCTACACAATTGAGATCGGGAGCATAGAAGGCCATTCCATGCTGGTTGGTTCCTCAGTTTAGGGGCTGCGACAACGCGGTCATGTAGCCCCGTGTACTTTGGGTGTGTGTAGAATCTGTCTGATAACCGGTGTTAATTGTAATGACTGTATTAGTGTGTGTTATCTGTTTTCAGTTCAAGTAAGGACTGCAGACATTGAATTTTTTCAAGTAGTTCCTACTTTTGCCGCCAAACGCCACCGTCAACGAATACTAGTTCAGAATGTGATTACCAGATGCCATCGCAGTCGCCTCCTGGCGACGAACGTCGCAACCTAAGAGCGTTTGTCAAATGTTAAACCTAATTTAGCTTCTCACAGATGTAATTTTAACATGCCATAAATCTATGACATGGGACCGCCGGCTTTACATCCCCTCCGAAGGAAGGCATACTGAGGGATTTTGAACGCTCTTAAAAAATCCAACGACTTCGGCCGTGTTTGAACCCGCGATCTTGGGCATAGAAGCTCAGCATGCTACCAACTACGACACCGAAGCCACCGCCATTCCATTCTGTGAATACCATTCTCTTGAAGAAAGGCATTGACAATGCCAGCTCTGTGCGGGCGAGCGTTATCGTCCACGAATGTGAAATTTGGGCCGACATTGCCAGCATACCATTTAACTACAGGTGCCAGGATAGTATTCCTATACCGTATGCCTGTCATACGCCCTGGGATGTACACAAGAGGGGTTCGGCGACCATACATGATGCCACCCCAATACATTCCACCACCTCCTCCCTGTTGGTATCGGTCTCGGATGTATTGGTCATGCATACGTTCACCGGATCGACTCCGCACTCGCACAGATCTATCCTCATTGACACAGGCGAGTGTACAAGAGAACTAATGTCGGTAGGAATCGCTTTCAAGGAAGATTTGTAGTTTTACCGCCTCCGAAATGGACATTTTTACGATGGCATGCCTTTGAAACAGGTAGTGTAAACTGGAATTCCCATAACGAGAACGTAAACATGCGTAAACGTGGATACGTCTGTGGAGCTCTCGCCTGTTAAATAAACACGTACTCACCTGAACTTGACATACCACGTCGTCATGTGAGGATATAGTTTGGCTTAATAAACCAGTTTCTTTATGACGTTGTTGACACACAGAGTTAGCTAATTTTGTCTTGAAATCGCGGGGACAAGTACAAATCCAAATCAAAGGACAAGAACGCCAGGGCACGATACTGAGTAAAGGACGATGATGAAAGATGTATGAAATGTACTCTCGAGTCGTCAAATGATTAAGAAATCTGCGAAACACGGCCTCGACACTTATACTATTTCTGGTCGTCGAGTCTCGCGGCGTAGCCATGCTCGTTAAATCGTGCACCACGACCGCGTGGGCAGTTGCAGAAATTTCTGAGATCGTTGAGTTGAATTCCAGCGCTGACAACGGCTATCTTGAGTATGTTTTTCCCCAGTTTTATCCACACTCCATCCAGGCAAATGCCGGGATATTACCTTATCTCCAGTCTCTGGGCGCCTACCGCATCCTTGTTCCTGATATCCTATACGGCTACACACACAACTTCAGTCATCAGATAAATATAGGTTATCAGACAAATTCAACACACACCCAACTACACGTGGCTGATGACCAATATGTCCCAAGCCCCTAAAATGAATTAACAAGGACATCTTGTCGAAATGGCTGGATTATTATTCTTTAATTTTCAGCTAAGGACAATCCTCATCTCCCACAAGACGAAGAAGAATCAACCACATGTTATGATCTGGATCTGTACGAGGTACGGGTAGTAGAGTGTGTCTGCGAAGTCTCTCCGCAGAGCGTCTCACCTTGCGGGACGTGTTGGGTTGGCAGTACATTCATGTTATGTTGGTCAAGGAAAACAAGTACCGGTACATTAAATTAAGTTATGCAATTATATTTACGGCACTCACAACTATCACACTATGCTCCGTAAAGTATCCACCAGCACGGAGAACCTCTTCTATCAAACACACACGCTCTTCAGTAGTAAGCATTCCCCCTAGACTTAGCCTAAACAAGAACTCGACAAGAACACAACTTACAGCGTCAATACTGTCACGCACAGGCACTCACTGTCGACAATAATGAACCGGTGTTCCCCGCCCTATCACCCGTGTTGAAGGTCAACATGGAACAAGTGCATCTCCTATGCCAATCGCTGCGGTGAGACTTTGCGTAAGCAGTGACATGAATGTGCTGTCAACCTAACACGTCCCGCAAGGCGAGACCCACGTAGCTCGCCACTGCGGAGAGACTATGCGGACGCTCTGTATCTGCGCAGGCCCGCTTAGGGGCAAGATGCGCGGTAGACCGTCACACTTACTGTACTTGTGTAGCCTATAACGCTCAACTATTGTATCACGTAGAGATTGGCTTGACCCCGAGCCCTAAAACATATCCATGCTTAAACCGTTCCAACCACTGTCTGTTAACGAACTGAGTGATGCTGATGGTGAAAATGCACCCCAAATGTACTATATACCGAGCACATTATGAATAATGATGTTTATGTTCAACGATGTCGAAATGTAAATATTATATGTCAGAAAACTGTATCATAAAGAGGGTCATTATAGTACTATTCTTCATTATGAAACAGTTTCTCCAGCCAATCAGAGCTCATTCATTGACCAATTAGGTAGGGATAGCTTCGCGCATGCGCTCAAAATCCAACATGTCGGACATAAATTACATGATTTGAAAGTTCAAATTGAATATCGGATCAACCATTGAAGTTACAATCCCAAACACAAAGACAAAATCAGCACGAACCTTTACGGTAACAAGAAAATACTATGACATATGCAAGACATTTATGAATCTACGTCCAGAAGTTAGCAACACAGCATCCTTCTATATAAATTACCGAAATGGAAAGTGCACCGTCCCATATGTTCACGTAAATAAACTGGCGAATATGAGACAAGAAATAGCACTGTACCTTAATATCCCCAATTCCAATTTTTACACAGCGCATTGCTTTCAAACGACTTCGGTAACAATATTAGTGAATGCTAGTTCTGATCGGCACTAGACATCATGCAGGCTGTAAACAATTGCACTGCCAAGCAAAGTAAATGGTCTCTGCTTTCGAAATTCTTTGACCCTCGAATGCGCCCTTTTCAGTCAGCAAACCACCCAGCGCGCTCTGTTCACTAACTTACGTTACTGAATCCCACAGATATTAATCAATATTTATGTTAAAACATATAATAGAATTATAATTATTGTCCAACATAAACAGCCTATAATGGTCTTAATTATTCCCATTATAGGCTCGTTACATAATGTGCTTTTAACGAACATTGGACTCTTGTCTTCAGTTTGCTTCTAATCTAACAGTAAGATACAATGCGCACATACTGTAACTCTGAGCTACCGAACTGTTTCTTGGCACCTTATGTGCGCCATAAACTTCACTTACTGACATCCATCTATGGATTTCTGCATGAAAACACCCCCTCGTACAAGTCATCAAAATGTATTTATTGTCCTCATATCATAACCGAAGCACTCGATCTGGCTCTTCCCTCGCCATCCCCATCAACCACTCATCTATGTTCAACCGCTCTTTTGCTGTAGCTAGGTCTCGACTATGGAATTCAACTCCTGCCGATATCAGAAATTCCACAACAATAAAGACATTTAAGGCCGCATACCGAGATTACCTGTTGAATACTGCTGATTGCCCCGTGTGAATGGTGATGGATGATAGGACGTATGATTGAGCTGGGATTATATCTAGGATATTATAGAAAGGTCTGTGACATTGTGATTATTATTATTATTATTATTGTTATTATTATTTTCATTATTCATGTGCCTTTTCAGTGATATTAGTATTTGCATAATTAATAGCTCGCCGCGGAGGGCGAGTGGTTAACGTGTCCGACTACTGACCCCAAGTTTGCAGGTTCGCTCCTGGCCGTGTTAAGTGCTTTTTTTTTTTTTTGAAAGGCGACAAAAATCACGACATACATGTCATACGTTGTTGGCATGTTAAAAAAAACATTTGAATTCAGTATACCCTGTTCATAATGGCAAAATTAATATCGGGATTTTCTGCCAACACAACGTTCCTCCATTTTCTACTAGAAAGCGCTATAGTGTCGAGGAGCTTAGATATCTAACCTCCTTGACTTTCATAGCGCTCCAAGGAAATACGAAATTCGACATGAAAGCTGCCCTCTGGGTGCCAAATAACTAAGCTTGCACCCGGCACCGAGGCCATACGATATTATTATAGCATAATTAATTTACTTGTTATTTATCATCATAATTATTTTTGGTGTTTCCAAAATTATCTCATATGAACTGGTACCATATTGCGTGTTTAAGTGTAAGAGAGGGCCATGAGCCCTAACTTCGCAACTACTGAAGACATAAAATAAATGTAAGCGCCTATCATCGCAATATATGTATTGAAACATTAACTCATATACAGGGTCTTTATGTGTGTGCGCGCCAGTAAACACGGTAAGCTAAGCCGGCTGTGACTAGCGCAGATCGCGGCCGCACGCACCTGGTTCAACCGGTGCAATACCCCGCTCCGCTGACTCATATCGTTAGTTCACACGTGTTTTGTCATTCATATGGGCGTGTATTTGCAGACCTTAGACGTTAGTGTTGCACGTTTAGCGAGTATTGTGATTACTGTGATTGTTGGTCATGCCTAGACACCAATTCACATTGCGCGGACGTGTGTATATCCATAATTCGTATATGAAAAGCAGAAAATCTTGTTCTGAAACAAGACAAAAATTTCGAATCAAGTTTCCAGGTAGACCTGTGCCTAATGCCAGTAAAATTAGGAGGCTCGCTAAACGATTCAAGGAAAGAGGCTCCGTAAATAATAAAAGAGTTGACAGACATTCTTTCATCAGAAGATGTCAGGTGTGTGTTACAAGTGAGGGAGGACATTTTCAACATCGCCTATGAGCACTGTAAGTACACATTATTGAACATGTTAGGTAAAAGTGTGAAAGTGCGCACCAAACCACCGGCTGGACCGGGTGCGCGCGGCCACGATCTGCGCTAGTCACAGCCGGCTTAGCTTGCCGAGTTCACTGGCCCTTACGCACATAATGACTCTGTAGAATAGCGGACATGTTTCGCATCAATGTTGAATTCATTATCAGCAAAACTCAAAATTAAAGAAATTTGAAAAAATAGTACCTAAAATGTAGCCTATAAAGTAGGCCTATTTGATTAAAACTAATTATCATAATACATTAGGTAAAATTTTAATTTACGTTTAGTGAATAGGTAGGCTACATAAATGATAATCCAGCTTAAAGTCAATAATGTATTGAATAATATAATACCAGTTTCGGTCATCTTGTAACTTTCTTCAGTTATAATAAAAATGAAACTATTAAACCACGAGCATCAATCTAACATTAAGATTCTATTAAAAAGGAAATGAAGTCTATGAATAAAATATTCCCTATAATTATTTTTCTCAGTAATCGTTTTTAAACTGGATATTTTAATTCTAGTCTTCATCTCTTTCAACACAGAGTCTTAATGTTAGATTGATGCTCTTAGTTTAATATATTTATTATAATTGAAGAAGGTTACACGATATTATATTATTATTAGTTTCAATACATTATTGACTTTAAATTGGATCATCATTAAGTACCTATTCATTAGGTACAATCTTAATTTATATGTCAATTCGGACAAATTACCTATATAAGATTACGAATTTCGTATCAATAGACCTACACATTGAATGTAACTATACTAAAATAGAGTGTGACTTAAAATGCACCTAAATAAATACACATGAACAAAGTTCTTAAAAAGCACCAGCAGAAAAACATTTTTTTTTAGAATTGAAAAACAAATATAAATAGATATACTGCATCTCTTTTCGTTAGTATATTGAAACCCACGAAAATCCTATATAAAAGTTAAAATCAAAGAGTAGAATATGCCGTCCACGGCAAGATTTTTCTGTGTTTCAATCTACTACCGAAAAGAGATATCTCGATTTATATTTGTTCTCCAGTCATAAAAAAAAATGTTCATATGTCTTTATTTACGAGTATTTTAAATCACACTCTATTAAACTGCTACTTAAATAGCCAAAGGAGTTAAGGTGCAGCACCTAACATTCCTTGCCTAATTATTGTTAAAGAAACGCGCACAAGTTGTGCGTTAATCATACAAATACATTTACACTACATTCATTTATATTTCACTTTGTTTCAGTCTTATGGCTCTAAGCAGGTCTCGATTATTGACTTGGATAGTTTTTTGCATGTTATAACGTGGTATCGATCACATGGGTGTTCACAGAGATCACATACACATGTTTCGTTCGGCTCGTGATGGGCTCCACTTTGCACACTCTGTGGTGGTATCCGTGCGTTGCCAAAGAGTTCACGAAATGGCGCAGGTCTTGGTTGGTTTCCATCCATGATCTATTCACCATGGCCTCCGTTGCATAGAAGTTTTGTTTTCTTATTTCCACTTGTTTTTCCCAGTTTTTAGTGAAAGGTAGATTATATTTGGTCCTGAGATTTTCCATCAGAAAGGTTTCTCTTGCTAGGACATAGACGAGCCGTGAGCGGGTGTATTTGGATATTGTTAGGGTGGACTTCAGGAACCGAGCTTTGACGGCTTCCGTGGCTGATAGGTCTTTCATTTCTAGTTTTTCCAGGTTATTTCTATTCCATACGTTAGGATGGGTACGATTTTTGCATCGAATAGTTTCATGGCAGTAGTGTGGTAAGGGGGGAGCTGGACCACTTCTTATTGAGCCACCCTCGTATTTGCCCCGAACTTGATATCTCGCTAACCAAACATGGGATTAGAACATACAGGGTGTCCTAGCACTGCTAGTAATGCCCCCTACTTTCCTATAGGCTCTTTATTTGATTAAAAGACCAAAACTAAAAGGTCATTCGCGAGTAGTGGGGTAGTGTTGGTTTCCTGAAGTCGCGCTCGTGCTTGAATATGTATGCCTATGTTGGGAAAGGGTTATGTGGTGGGGGAGGAGTAGGGTCGAGTGAGGGGTCGTTTAGATGGTATTTTTTCCGCTCTAGATGATGGTGAGGTTATTTTTTTAAAAATGGATGGAATTGGGAAACGCCATTTGGGGTAAACATGTTGTTTTTTGACATTTTGGCGATGAATGTTTTTTTATACGCATGCGCACTTGAGGAGTTTTGTAAGAGGGCGGGCTTTTTAAATGATGATTTATTAATGAGTGTTTTTAATATGTATTGAAATAAACCATAAAAACTAATAGGTCATCGGCTTTTGACTATCTCGCTAACCAATAATCGGATTTAAACCTATGAGGTGTCGTAGGACTCGTGGTGAACTCTCCTTTTCCATGGACGGGGTATATCCATACCAAAATAAAAACGTGGTAAGGGGGTGGGGAGCTGCACTACTTAGGAAGTTGTGAGCCCCCGCGACCTTGGAATGGAAGATTCATGCTAGGAGGGCGTGCTTGGATTCGTTTTTTTCGTCACGTTGTGCTCTTTACGGGAATGTAGGTGTCGAAAAGGTGAAGTTAGGGTTTTGGGTCAAAACGTGCGTTTTTCACATTTTTGCCGATTTTTGGAAAACGGGCCATGCTAGGAGGGCGTGCTTGGATTCGTTTTTTTCGTCTCGTTGTGCTCTTTACGGATTTGTAGGTGTCGAAAAGGTGAAGTTAGGGTTTTGGGTCAAAACGTGCGTTTTTCACATTTTTGCCGATTTTTGGAAAACGGGCCATGCTAGGAGGGCGTGCTTGGATTCGTTTTTTTCGTCTCGTTGTGCTCTTTACGGGAATGTAGGTGTCGAAAAGGTGAACTTAGGGTTTTGGGTCAAAACGTGCGTTTTTCACATTTTTGCCGATTTTTGGAAAACGGGCCATGCTAGGAGGGCGTGCTTGGATTCGTTTTTTTCGTCTCGTTGTGCTCTTTACGGGAATGTAGGTGTCGAAAAGGTGAACTTAGGGTTTTGGGTCAAAACATGCGTTTTTCACATTTTTGCCGATTTTTGGAAAACGGGTCATGCTAGGAGGGCGTGCTTGGATTCGTTTATTTCGTCTCGTTGTGCTCTTTACGGGAATGTAGGTGTCGAAAAGGTGAAGTTAGGGTTTTGGGTCAAAACGTGCGTTTTTCACATTTTTGCCGATTTTTGGAAAACGGGCCATGCTAGGAGGGCGTGCTTGGATTCGTTTTTTTCGTCTCGTTGTGCTCTTTACGGGAATGTAGGTGTCGAAAAGGTGAACTTAGGGTTTTGGGTCAAAACGTGCGTTTTTCACATTTTTGCCGATTTTTGGAAAACGGGCCATGCTAGGAGGGCGTGCTTGGATTCGTTTTTTTCGTCTCGTTGTGCTCTTTACGGGAATGTAGGTGTCGAAAAGGTGAACTTAGGGTTTTGGGTCAAAACATGCGTTTTTCACATTTTTGCCGATTTTTGGAAAACGGGTCATGCTAGGAGGGCGTGCTTGGATTCGTTTATTTCGTCTCGTTGTGCTATTTACGGGAATGTAGGTGTCGAAAAGGTGAAGTTAGGGTTTTGGGTCAAAACATGCGTTTTTCACATTTTTGCCGATTTTTGGAAAACGGGTCATGCTAGGAGGGCGTGCTTGGATTCGTTTATTTCGTCTCGTTGTGCTATTTACGGGAATGTAGGTGTCGAAAAGGTGAAGTTAGGGTTTTGGGTCAAAACATGCGTTTTTCACATTTTTGCCGATTTTTGGAAAACGGGTTATGCTAGGAGGGCGTGCTTGGATTCGTTTTTTTCGTCTCGTTGTGCTCTTTACGGGAATGTAGGTGTCGGAAAGGTGAAGTTAGGGTTTTGAGTCAAAACATGCGTTTTTCACATTTTTGTCGATTTTTGGAAAACCGAAAACGTGAGAATGACGCGTGTGATAGTATTTATTTCGTCTCTTTATTCTCTTTACGTGGATATAGACATGAAAAAGGTAAAAAGCTGGAAACATGGTTTTCTTATGGAAAAGGTGTTTTTTTTGTTCATTTTCGCGTTATTTGGAAAACGAATGAGGCGATTTTTATGATGGGCATGTCGATGTATTTGTGTCGTTGTTCAGTTTACGGGAATGTAGGTATGGAAAACCTGAAATCATGGTTTCCGTCATTTTTTTCGAGATCGTTGATGAAAACGGGGAAAAAAGTAAGAATCCAGATTTGAAGTCACGTTAGGTTATGTGCTATGATGTTAGTAAAACACTTATGCATTATTATTTTTATTATTATTTGTCTTGACTGGTCAGGGCTCACACGCAGAGAGAGAACTTGCTTAATGCAATGAGAATTGAAAGCATTGAGACTGACCCACGGCGATCCAGACAGACACAGGTCTTATCATCGTACGTGCCTCGCAGCAGAGAGAGATAACAGCCTGTTGTTCACATGCAGGTGGCTGTTATCTGACCCAGACGTGTTACCCGATATCTCGATGAAGGACAAACAGCTCTGTCGAAAAGCTGATCATTGCATTCTCACGCATACTCATGCAGAGATTGCAAAAGCTTGTGAGAATCGGTCTGACTTGTGCGCTCCATGACATCCTACTCATAGGAACAAAAAAAAAAAGTAAAGTGTTAACTTTGCATCTTGTTGAGGAGACATATATGTTCTGAGGGTAAGAGAGACTCATCATTCTCGTGTTCATCTTTGAAGGTGACGGATGCAAGTGCCTTATGCTCTTTGTAAAATATTACGTGAACCGCGGCCATACTTGTACTAAGGTAGGTTCATTATTGTTAATTATGGCATGATTGGTTTTATTGTTATTTTGTGTATGCATGAAAAGTAAGTTAGTGACTGATGGTATTTTTGGGGGATTTCGTTTGTTGCAGATTTTTAAAAACAACATCATTAAGTCTGGGAAAGCAGACAGAGAGAGAGACAGTGACAGTGACAGTGACAGTGGCGGCAAAGAGCACATTTGCTGAAAGTATTATAATTCATTATATGGTGAGTACATGTTGTTCCATTACTTTTATTGTTGTTGTTGTTGTTAAATGCATGTCATTTATTTCACGGAAATTTATATACTTATGGCGTGTATTTATTATTGTTTTAGAATGAAGATATATATGGAGTGAATAGGTTTTAACTACCTTGACGCTTTCGATATTAAAAAAAAGAGGTGAGTCTTTGTAAATGACTTTGTTATTTTCGAGTGAGTGTCTTATTTATGTGTGCACACTTGAAACCTTTTGTTTTTAGCAAGTCTTATGAATGAATGAATGAATGAATGAATGAATGAATGAATGAATGAATGAATGAATGAATGCACATGTTTAATGTATATAACCATGACTAATAACGGATTGTATTGGTTTGTTTTTCAGATAAATCATTGGAAACAAAAAAAACAAGATAAACCTTGTCGTTGATATTAAAACTATAACAACTTTGTTGGTGATCATTTCCTGCTGGGGGCCCAAATTACTACAACCATTGTCTACCTGTGAACGAGATTGTGTGTGCCAGTCAGTAAAAATCGATAAGTGTGGTCGTTTGGAATTGGAGATTTTGGATTAACCTATTTTAAGGTAAGGGTTGCACGTTTATTAGTCCATTTTATAATCATGTCTATATCAGAGAGTGAAGTGTTAGTGTGGCAGCCTTTGGCCAAATGTTTCAAAACGCGAGTATGCTCAGGCCGAATTTACAATGCGAATCACTGTCTGTCGCCTAAAGATTTTGTGGAATTATGTTTTCCCATTTTTTTGAGTGAATGTGAACAAGGCTTAAGATTGCATCAGGCTTTAAAAATAAACTTCGAACTACTATGTGAATTTACATTGATAAAAAATAATGTTGAAGAGAAACACACCTTCAACCTTTGTACAAAAATGGAGAAAGTACTGATAGCCGATAATTTGGAAACGTGGTATCAGGAGAAAGCTATTCAAGCGCTTATCACTAAATTTGATAAGTTGCAACAGGGTCCCAGTGGCTTGGCCCTCAATAGCATTGCCTATTTGCAAATCAATATTTGTAAATACAATCCATTGAATGCAGGAAGTAGCTATATTGCCACACCGAGCTTTATCGCTTCCAGAAAGGCAGTGATCAACATACGCAACAAAGACGATTACTGCTTTTTGTGGAGTATAGTGAGCTGTCTGCAACCCTGTGACAGTCATGTTGATAGACCAGGGCAGTACAAAGATGTGTTTAACCGCATGAAACAAACTCTCAATCTCGAGCGTGTTTCATTTCCCATGCCTCTAGATAAAATTCATTTATTTGAGAAAGATAATCCAAATTTCTCTTTCATGGTGTATGGCATCGAAGGATCCAACATTGTGGGCCCCTTGTATGCCACCAAACAGGTAAAGCAACATCACATTCACCTGCTTTTCCTGTCTGATGGGGATAAAAGCCATTACTGTTGGATAAAGGATTTAAGTAAATTGGTGAGCAGCCAAGTGTCTAACCATAAGTGTGCAAAACACATTTGTGAGCGCTGCCTTCAGTATTTTCAAACTAATGAACTTTTGAAACGACATACGGAAGACTGTGAAGGGCAGACGGCAGTAAAGCTAGTCTTGCCCGAAGGAAATGACGCAGTCTTAAAATTTAAGGCCACTAATAAACAAGACATGATACCATTTACTGTTTACGCTGATTTTGAGGCCCTTACTGTTCCCATTCAGGGATGTGAACCAAGCCCCCATACAAGCTCAACCTATCCAGTGCAGAAACATGAGCCTTTTGCCGTAGCCTATTATGTTGTCTGTCACTATGATAATTCACAATGTGAGTATGTAAGTCATAAAGGTCAGGATTGTGCGCGGTGGTTTGTTGATCAAATGGCGGCTTTAGCAGGCAAAGTAGAAACTATTTTGAACAACCCTGTACCAATTCAGATGAATGATGTACAGCAAAGAGAATATGATCAAGCCACCACCTGCCACATATGTGAAAAGCCAATCTTAGGCGGAGAAAAAAAAGTAAGAGACCACTGCCACAGGACAGGTCATTTTAGAGGTGCTGCCCATAACGAATGCAATTTGAAGTACTCTACACCTCGCTTCCTCCCTGTCTTCTTACACAATTTCTCCCGGTATGACCTTCACTTTATTGTAAAACAATTTGCTCATGTAGATAAGAGCAAATTCAGCATTTTGGCTAAAAACCATGAGAGCTTTACCTCACTTTCATGGAGAAAAGGAAGCATGAGCATTCGCTTTCTCGACTCATTCAAGTTTATGTCTAGTTCGCTGGATAGTCTTGTGAAAGGCTTAAGCCAAGATGAGTTGAAACATACCCATTCCCACTTTACGGATACAAATCAATTTAAATTGTGTGTTCGTAAAGGCCATTTTCCATACGATTATGTGGAAAGTTACGAGGTGCTTGAAGAAACGACTTTGCCGCCAAGAGAAAAATTCTTTTCTCAATTGACTCAAAGCACCATCAGTGAAGAAGACTATGCCCATGCACAGCATGTTTGGCGAGTGTTTGGCATAGAAACCATGGGCCAGTATGCTATGCACTACTTAAAATTAGACGTGTTGTTGTTGACCGACGTTTTTGAAACGTTTCGTCAGCTATGTCACAGGATTTATGGCCTTGACCCCGCTCACTACTATACCAGTCCAGGGTTAAGTTGGGACGCCGCCCTCAAATTTACCCACATTGAGCTTGATTTACTGACGGATCCCGATATGGTACTCATGATGGAAAAAGGGATTCGTGGGGGATTCGTATCGCTCAATCAGCGACATGCCAAGGCAAATAATCATTACATGCCTGATTATTGTCCCGAAGAACCAGAATCCTATCTAATGTATTTCGACGTAAACAATTTATACGGTCACGCTATGAGTCGACCACTGCCGTACAGAAACTTTGTCTGGCTGTCTGAGGATGAAATTAAAGATTTTAATGTGCATAGCGCTAGCAAGCAACAGGACGTAGGGTATGTTCTTGATGTCGACTTAGCTTATCCCCCCCATCTCAGACAGCGTCATGGTGATTTCCCCTTTTGCATAGAGAAAATGGTGCCGCCCGAGAGTAAGGGCAATCATAAGAAATTGATGGGTACCTTGTATGATAAAAATCACTATGTGTTGCATATTGACATGCTGGTAGAATGTTTAGCTCAGGGCTTAACCCTGAAAAAAATCCATAGAGGTATTTCTTTTTGTCAGAAACCGTGGTTGAAACCATACATGGATTTAAATACCAGTCACAGACAAAGTGCCACTCAGCCATTTCAAATCAATTTTTTTAAACTCATGAATAATTGTATCTATGGCAAGAGTTTGGAAAATGTACGGCAGTATAGGGACATTAAATTGGTCAATACATGGCATGGCAGATGGGGGGCTCAAAAATATATTGCAAAACCAAATTTCAAATCTTTAAACATTATTGATCATGATCTACTGACTATTGAACTTGCCAAAACTAAAGTGGTCATGAATAAGCCTATCTATTTAGGCCAAGTCATATTAGATTTTTCAAAATTGCACATGTATAAATTCCATTATGGTTTTGCAATACAGCGATTTGGTACCATTTCCTTGTTATATACAGACACGGATAGTTTTATTTACCATATCCATGACTGTGATCCGTATGTCGTTATGAAACAAAACCCAAAATGGTTTGACACGTCCTCGTTTAGTGAGAAGAACGTGTTCGATATCCCCCGTCTGAACAAAAAAGAAATTGGTTTAATGAAAGATGAGTGTTCAGACACCATGATGACTGAGTTTGTAGGTCTCGCTCCGAAAATGTATAGTTTTCGACAGGTGGATCAATGCGAATCTATGCGAGCCAAAGGGATTAGCCAGCATGTGGTTAAACGTCTCTGTGTGGATGATTATTTACATGTCCTTCAGACCCACACAGCCATGGCACATAGTCAGTTTAGGATTCTCTCAAAAAATCATGATTTATTTTTAATGAAGCAGCGAAAACAAACACTCGCTTTGTTAGACGACAAGAGACAGTGGTGTCAGGATATGATGACAAGCGTCCCATTTGGTTACAACCAGTAGTGGTTGTAGCTATTGTTGTTGTACAACACGGCAAGTGTTTGGTTTGGTTGCTATCAAATGCGAGATGCCATCTTGAGCCTCGGAATAAAAATAAAAAATTGTAGTGTATCATATAATTTTTGTTTTTTAACCTGCGTGCATGGGTGTATGCATGGATGTGTGAATGCCTGTAAATAGTTGTACATAAACTGTATGTCTTGTGCTATTTGCCTGTCAACGCTTAAAGAGAGCCATGCATCAACGTTTGCATGGTTCACTGTGCACAGGCTAGATTAAAAACATGTTGACTTCTTTAGGTTAGGTTAGGAAAAAAACAAACAAGTAGCCACCCTCACTATTGTTGTCGCTTAGTAGGCCTCATGTTTCGGCAAGGTGACCATTCACCCTCAGTAGGCATGCGGCTTAATAGGCCACACTAGGGTGTGGCTTAGTAGGTCTCATGCAAGAACAAAAGAATAATAATCTGCTGCTTTTACGGAGGACAAAACTCTCACTTTATGGCTAGAGTTATGAGTGGTGATATATTTGAAATATCTGAACAGAAATTGTTTCTTTAACCTGTTACATGTTTTTTTTCCTAACCTAACCTAAAGAAGTCAACAGACAGATGGTTATTTATTTGTGTTTTGCTTATTTTTTATTTTATTTTTGCCATTGACTTAGGGGACAGACAGTGTATATAGTACATAGTATTTTTATTTATTCACTTAGTAAACGGCAACGACTACTTTTCAGATTCAATCATGAGCCATGATGAAGATCGTTTTATCGTCACAAAACACACCACGTTCAATGAATATGCCACGATGATGTCTCATAATCCTCAACGTGTGGCCTATCCTTCAGAATATAGAAACACGAAAGTACGCATTGATACCATGTTTTATGACATCATTATGGATGATGACATAGTTTATGATCCAGGGCATCACTTTTGTAAATCCTGTATGCTAAATTTTGGCTTTGAAAATAATGTATCCACGCAAGTGATTCATAAAACATGGTACGGTTTAACCATGAATCAAGTGATTGTTAAATTAGCTGACGAGGATCATTTTCCAGATTTCTGGTGTACAATATGTACAAAACCCCTGTTTAATGTTTATTTTCCAATAACCTCTCAAATGTTTTGTTTTCATTTTTATAAATTTCCTGCTGAGGAACCAATCACTTCATATCGACAACAAGCATTTCGCCAACTTTGTCTTGGCTTACCTATGAATCAATATTCGCCTCATAGAATGAGATTTGTTAGAAACTAGCCACATGATGTAATGATTATCGCTTTTTTTTGTTTACATTCGGCTTTCAGGTGCATACTTGACGTTTAGAATACATTTGGCTATTTTGTTTGTTTGTTTGTTTTAGTTTATCGTGTATACACGTTGATAAACACATACACACTGGTTTAAATTTGTAGTTTTGAACTTTGTTTTGTTGGATGTAGACATGGTTATTAAATGCATAGCGTGTTAACTTTGCCTTTTATAGGTTACCAAAAAAGCATTCCATGTTTGCTCTTAGTATTTGTTGATACTATTTATTTAACAGAATGTTGTGTGAATTTGCACAACAACAGAGCAAACGAATACAAGTCATTCGAATAGGGAATGATAGGCTAATTCCCATTCACAACAGAGACATGCATTTACCTCCAAGAGAGAGAGATCTTGAAAATGATTCACACACTTAATTTTGATAAAACATTTCCTATTAAATAATTTCCAAATGTATGTTTTGACTGAAAAAATGATACAAACATTATTATTATATTTTTATCCAATACTATCTATCTACAAATTCAGGTCATAAACACTCAGGATTAAAAAAAAACAACACACTTTGATGTACAAAGTTATTGTTGTTGTAATATAAGAACGAGAGTGTTAGAAAGTAACACTCTTTTCTTTGGTTATAGACAACCATGGACGCCTTGAACGCCATTGGTCAAGATTGTGGCTTTGCACGCAAGAAAATGAGTGAATTGCCTACGCAAACACCCTTTCGCATACATAAAATTCAAAAACTGATAACCAAATTTGGTGAACGAGCTCTTTGCATTTGTCAAGACTTTGAGACATTTCTTCCCACACGATTTAATAACCTACCTGATAATGTTATGGAAGATGTCAATTCCAGTATTCACCCTGTCTATTTAATTTATGAGGGTGAAAAAAATAATCGATGCATGGTTCGTTTTGTAAAAATTGAAAACGAATAATCATTGTACGCTAGCCGTAACTTTTTTGTTTATTCATGCCCTACTCTTTAATAACTATAATAAAATAAAATTATTTTTTGGGTTCAACAGTTTGACGTTTATTAATTGTTGCTCAACGTTTACCATGATAAATAATAATAAAAATAAATTTTCAAAACTTATGCTTAATGGTAGATTTTTTTGTTTGTTTATAGGTTTAGTACAATTACCATGTATATATAATTTTTTATAATAATAATGATGAAACTATTAGTTAAAATAATGGACTTTTGTCCTTTTTTATTGTTTGTGATTTAAAATAGCATTTATAGCAATTTTTAAGCAATTTTTATTATAATTTATAATGATCAAATTCTAGTAACATGTTATTTTATTCAATAATAATAAGCGTTTAACAAAAAAAAACTGGTTCTAGAGTAGATAAAAGATTTCATGCTGTCATTCGTTCTGCTAGACTGCCATTTGAAGCTGATGAATAATGATGGACTTTTGTCCTTTTTTTGATTGTTTGTGATTTAAAAAAAATAGGTTTAGTACAATTACCATGTATATATATAATTTTTTATAATAATAATAATGAAACTATTAGTTAAAATAATGGACTTTTGTCCTTTTTTATTGTTTGTGATTGAAAAAATAGATTTACTACAATTAGTAATAATTTTTAACGATGCACTGCTGTCCCTTTTTTATTGTTTGTCATTTATAATTATAATAATGAAACTATGAGTGAATAATAATAATGGAAAAAAAACACAACATGGACTCTTGTCTTTTTATTTATTTTTTTGTCATGATAACAGTGATACTATACATTTTTTAAAATAAATTCATTACGTTAAAGTCCATATCTAGATAAAAGTAATTTGCTCTTCATAGCACCAATCACTATAAATGCTGCCATTCGTTCTGCTAGACTGGCATCTGAAGCTGTTAATCGTTGCTTGGCAATGCTTAACAAGACTTTGTCGGCAATGCGTCTTAGTGTGGGATCACTGTTTTCATAGGCTTTATCGTGATTAAGGCATGCATGATCCAAAGCATTGATTCCCATATTCCCTCTCCTCAAACGATCTTGAAGACGAGTACCAGGGCCGCAAAAGCTGTAAGCAGGTAAGTGAGCTTCGAATGGTAAGTTTTTAATAATGTTATCAATAATTCCACGGCCAGTACACCTGGGACATAGAGGTTTCAATCGGTGAAAAACACTTTTTTTGTTGTTCTTCTTCTTCTTGTTCTTGTTCTTGTTCTTGCTGTTGTTGTTTGTCGGCAGCTCCTGACGAGCATGGTAGGTGGTGGTTGTTTTCCGCATGACAGCCATGGAATGATGAAACAATGTCTTTACACTGAGTTTTATGACCATGATATAATTTCATTAATTGGCATGTGGCACACTGTCGAATGGAAGGTATTTTTGCCATGGTTAATTGCTTGTGATGGGAAAAATGACTGCATGGTTGTAGTTCACTCAATACAGAGTCGTTAGTCCACTCGGCAGGCGCCTTTTCCCAAATTTCTTTGACAGCGTTGGCAGCAACATAAAAAAGAAATGATTTAGGTAGTGCTAATAATTCATGTTGTGTAAAGCTAATCAGTTTTTTCTTGCACACAAAGAACTTTCCAATAGCCTTGTCGATTGTAGTGGCGTCCATGTCTATAACGTTGATGTTATCACCTCACGTGTACACGTCTCACTGCTATCATTGGACGATACACTTTCAGTTTTCATTTTATTGAACAACTCCCAACATGCACTCGTGGTGAGCCAATGAAACAATTGCCATGCATGCGCTAAGGCTTTATTCTGAATATTGTCGCAAGGACAAGTGTCCATGAGCGTTTGCAGGGATGGACAACCCAGATCTAAAAGGTCAATACATTGACAGTGAGAGGGTAGAAATGGTTGAAGCCACTGGCGTTTTTCACTCCCTTTAACAAATAAGACATTGGCCGAGGACAAATGGGCTTTCATGACAATGTCAAGATACTTGTAAGAAATATCACCCTTGTTCCATGCTAACTGCAAATGATTTTCAATCCATTGGCTCTGTTTTTTATCTTTTTCACTAAGCAACTCGAAAGCATAGGGAGGTTTAAACACCAAATGAATAGGGTTAGACACCCAAAACGTACTACAATCGATAAAAGCAACTTCCTTAAATATAAATTTGTTGTCTGCAATTTTAAACCCCTGACAATCCACGATGAGTGTACGCATCATGCTTTTTTATTTTTACTTGTTACCTCATTGACGTCTAATCAACAACTAACCCATGCCATGGTTTAACATGGCAAAATCAAAGGACTTTAGGGGAAAAAAAGGAAAAAATGAATTGAACAACAGCGAAATATTTGTTGAGGTTTTATTCATAACAAAAAAAAAAACTTACACTTTTATTACAAACAAGTGTGTTGGCTTAACTTGGAACAGCATTCAAATGAATAGTTTGCACATACGGTCCACAGGTATCTCCTAGTTTTGTAGGGTCTGGTACAATAACCGGATAATTCAAACTCCATGGAATATTGCCCACATCATAGCGATTGAGGTAAGGGCAGGATGGACTCCATCGCTGATGATCGCTAAAGGCTCGATCCCCTATTTCCCAGTTTCCAATTTCAATGTTGCAAAAAATACACTTGACCACATCCCCACGTTTTAAGTAATAAAATCCGCTCGCAGCCAATTCTCCACAATCCATAAAGGGAACTGTCCATGCTTCAAAAGTTTTCAAACGATTAAATTCACATTTTAAATTCCATGGTTTGTCTGTCACGTTGTTGTTGTTGTTGTTGTTGCTGTTGCTTATTGAGGGACACATGATGTTTGTTGTTGTCGTATGTGCGCACAGTGCCAGAGCGCAACAGATACTGTGCATGCAGACGCTTATCATCAATCCTATGAATGATGATCTTTTTTTGTTTTCATTCGACCACAGATGGCTTACATGCTGGTGACATAATTGGACAAAGGATGATATTTCACTTGTCTAGCATGAATAATCAAACAGTAGGCACTGGTATGGTCTGGGACATTTTCTTGTGTTTCAAAATCTACCCTTAAATCAATGGTGGTGATTTTCATAGATTCTTCTAGATACGAACAGTCGAAAACAATCAGTGGTGCTTTTGCTTTAAACCCTTGTGGCGACAACATAGGACAATCCTGTTTTTCATAATAAGACGATTGAAATTTAGCGAACATGTCATAAAGGGGACCGAACTTATTTTTTGAAAAATTGAGTTCCAACCCCTCATAGGGAAAGCAAACATTATTTAAAAATAGTCGTATATTTCTCAAGTGAATGTGATCAAACAAGGTGACATCTTTGCTTTGTTGGTATTTTCTATTGGTTTGAAAACCAATAATAACATAGAGGGGTCTCTCGGTAGAGCGAGCCGATTTGACACTCCAACTATGAGTGTCAGTGGTAGGTAGCAAGGGGTATTCATGCAGACACCAACTTCGAAAGGCGATAGGCAAGGCTTTATCTTTTTGCACCAAATTTAACATGCTTAGCTTTTTACGATCCGATAGCGTCACATGGGGCACTTTCCATAGTAATCGAAGCAGTTGAATTTTTGAGTCTATCACTTGGTCAGAGGCTCCTTTCAGTGCATTATAATCACTGCGGTCTCTCACCAGATACAAACTTTGTCTTGCATTTAAAATAATACGCTTGTGATCTTCGGCAAAGCCAAGGAGTAATTTTAAGGGTAGAAAGCCTGTAAAAGTGCCATCGGTATGAACTAGCCAGTTATTGCTACTGTTGGGACACCATCCTGCCATAGAAAGCGTTTTACTTTCCTCCTCGCTATAGGATGGATATAATTTCATAAGACTAGTCATGCCCACATTTCGAGTCATATCTATGACAATATCATTTATCACATAACGTACTTCAGAAAACAGAAAAGCCAAACCATGATTCGCCAACGCAGACGTTGTGGGCGTACTGCCATCTGCTTTCATCAATTTACCCTCAATTTGAAGGACACTTTCATGAGGTAGAGTAAAAATATCTTGATTGTTAATGATGAATTGAATCTCGTCATTGTTATTCAGTCCTGTTGCTTGAGGTTGATAGGAATGCATATCAATGCGCACGACGCCATCTTCCACTTGTATGGGATTTAACACTTGCAACAGTTCTTTGTTCATGATTGGGGTGTAGCGTATAACCAAGGCGTTGTAAGCGTTGTCGGTTTACTCGTGTCAACCGTTTCATACACGGCGGGCAACTAACCGACCTCGTAGACGTTGTTGTTGCTTTATAGATAAATTTCATAGCGTCTTTAAAACCAACTTGTAGGTCACAGGGGTGTTGGCGTCCAAAGCAATCAGTTGTTGGTTTCTATTCACTAAGCGTAAGGTAATATTACTAATATCACTGACACACACAGGATGATAGAGAACCACTGAAGGGTTTTCACGAATAATATAGCCGCAAGGAGAGGTGACAATAAAATCATACAGGGAATGGCTTTGTTCTTGATTCGTAAATACGTCTCTAATAATATTGCAAGTTACAGAAATGTGATGGTCCTCGATGAATTTCACTGGATAATCTGATTCATGGGGTTGCTGAGCTGCCAACACTCTTGGTTTAAATCCTAATAAAGGACCAATAGAATGAACTCGTGTTTCAAAGTCAATGTTAAACGTAGAGAAAATACGACAGCGATGAGTTATTGTATTGGCTGTAAGTTCAAATTTGTGTGTCCCATCCACAAATGGTTTGACACCAAATTGTTTTATCATCGACACGCTAATGGCCTCATGCACATCGTCTATGGTATAACCTCCAGGGGGTAGTGTCAACATATAATCATCATAATAAAATTTGTCATTAATATCCACTTGAATATTGTAAATTCTGTTGTAACTTTCCAAAGAAATTAATCCTAGCACATAGGATTGTTCGGGATGCAATTCAATGGGAGGGAAAAAATCCAGGGACACTTCAGGCCCGCGACTGTGCACGGTAAAGGTCTTGGCGTTGACATTCATAATAATGAAACTGTTGGCTTAACGCGACCTCTTATATAAAAAATGTAAACTCAAACGGCCACACTCTTGACTGCCAAAGGTTTGTTGACGATTCACATTATAGAATATCTTTACCCGGTTTCCCAAATAACGTAGCAACTCGATCGGGGGTGGTAAATTTCCATAACTGTCAAAGTACCATACTGTGGAACCTTGTTTCACATAGGCTACAAAATGGGTTCCTGGGCCTGCATCATCATCTAAATTCATCATGGCTCGTTCTTCTTTCCACGGTGCTTTGGGTAATTCATTTCGCATAAATACACCTCGAAAATGAGAAATCTTTAGTTGTTTGGCATAGCTTTCCACTTCTTCATGGGTCATGGCATGACGAGGTAGTTGGCTTAAGCGCTTATCGATGATGGACATTTTTTTTTTTTCTTAGACGGTAGGCCACTACCTTGTGGATAAAAGACTGGCTTTAAAGGATTGCCATTTCTAGCTCCCATCGCAATGGCTTCTAACGTTTTATTGTGTCGCTCGCTTTCTTTGAGTTGTTGCTTGCCTTGCTCGACGGCTTTTATGGTTTTCGCTACAGCGCTGGCACCACCCAAAAGGGACCCCAAAGCTGCCAACCCTGCAAATAAAGCCGGCAAAAAACCCCCACGCTTAGCAACAGAAATGACTCGCCCACGTTTTTGCTTTCTTTCTTTTCTTTTTATCGATACATGATGCTGCGATTTCGGAGCTGTAGACAATCGCACCGCTTGTAAAGCTTTTTCGATAGCCACTCTTTTTAGATTTTTTTTTGTTTTTTTACGTTTTAACACTGGGTGTGAGGCCGATCGACTTGGTTTCCGACCTAGCTTTTTTCTCTTTTTGAGATTTGATTTTTTCATGTTCATAGCATATCTTTTTTTCACCATGCTACTACTTGGTGAACCTTTCACAGCAAACATTTGATAACAACTAACGTAGAGAACCTTATTTCATAGCAGTATATTCCAATTCTATATAAAGCGGGAAATCATTCACCGTTTTCCCAGCTTCCTTTTCCTCAAACGTAAGCATAAGATGAAAGGATAATTCATCTCCCACATTTACTCTTTGATGGTTGTGGGCCAACACTCTATCACCGTTTAGTTGTATTTTTAAATGTTTCTCATCAGGCATGGCATATTTAATATGAATGACACCATCATAATGCAGTCGATAACGACTTAAACCGGAAGCAAGCATATAGGTAAGATCATCATTCACCAGTGGTAGTGGTGGTGGGGAATGGTTTCTGTCATTGTCCAGTTTTTGATTTGACAGGTACACTAAAAATACAGATGGGACAAATTTATAAAGCCTTTTCATTTGATAGGTCACATAACGTTTCGTGCAGACATCATTTTCGTCTCGAGGCTCTTGCACATCAATAATACGATGATGATTGGCTGAATAGCCCTCAGCGGTTAGTCTCGGGGCCATGTGATAGACACTTTGCACTTTGCGATCGACATAGCTTTTTGTTGCCACCTCTCGTGACTGTTTTGACAAAGAGGCGGCCGTGGCCATGGTTACACGAGCTCTCCCAAACACGTCCATGGTGATAGACGTTAACTAACCTATCCTACTCACCGCTTGCCTATATATATATAAACCTTATACACACATGAAAAAAACTCAGTCATCGACACAATGGAATTAATGAAACAACCCCATGCTTTGCCCGTCTCTGATTTGGTTTCAGAGCTATCACTGTCCGTGTGCGAACCTAAACGTCATGGCACCCTATTCCCATCTACCGTTCGATGTATTATGGTAGGGCCTTCGGGTTGTGGAAAGACCAATGTTTTGCTGAACATTATTACCGCACCTCATGGCCTACGATTTCAAAATATTTATATTTTTGCCAAATCCTTGTACCAGCCTCTGTACGTGTATCTGGAACAAATTATGTCTTCGTTAAATAAAGAAGCCATGGGCTATTTTACATTCACCTCACCTCAAGATGTCATTCAACCAGACCGCATTCAACCAGATTCCATTATAATTTTTGATGATATTGCCACTCAACGACAGGCCATTATTCAAGAGTATTTTAGTATGGGACGCCATAAACAAGTGGATTGTTTTTATCTGGCTCAGACCTATTCCAAAATACCCAAACAGTTGATTCGTGACAATGCCAATCTCATCGTTCTCTTTCGCCAAGACTCTAGAAATCTCTATCATATTTTTCAAGATCATGTGAATCCAGATATGTCCTTTACAGCTTTCACGCAATTGTGTGCTTCGTGTTGGAACCATCATCCCCATGCCTGTTTGGTCATAAATAAACAGAGTGAACGATGTGAGGGACGTTATCGCTTGGGTTTTGATCATTTTATTTCTGTTTAAAAAGACCTAGGGCTGGACATTTCCTGTTAGTGTGTCTTTACCTTTACCATGGCGAACGCCATAGGGTACAAGAAACATGTTCAAATCATGCAGCGTATTATTGAGGCACGAAATACGATTCGACATAAATTTCGTGAATTGCAACGTTTAAAAAACGTCAATCCTTTACCCATGATAAAACATGCTCCATCATCGGTTGATCCCATGAGATTTAAACCTAATGCTTCTGCTGCTACTGCTGCTGCTGCTGCTACCTCTCAAACCAAACCCATAACAAGTTCAAAATTTACTCAAACAGAATCCACACGACAGGTAAAATCCTCCTCTTCCTCCTCCTCTAATGTTAGTGAACAAGAACATCAAGAACATGAAAAGGAAGAAGAAGAAGAGCATGAACAAAGTGAAAGTGACAGCGAAAGCGTATTTAGTCCTGAAAGAAAAAAGAAATCGTCACCCCTTCAACAGTTTCTAAAAACAAAACAAAAATCTTCCGTCATATCGGCAACACCGTCTTCCTCCACATCGTCTCCGTTTTCACAAGTCTTGGCAACCCCTCAAAATAAAGCTCAACTCAAAAACATTTTAATCAAACATTATGGGGCAACCCTGGAACCGTATTTGACCCTTCTATTTATTGGAAAGACAGATACCACGTATGGTGTTCGCTATGAGAATGATAGTTTTAAAATTGGGGATTCATCCATTAAATTTGCTCGTACGAAAGCTGTCATTAAAAAGATCAACTATAAATTAACACCAGGTCTGTTAAAGCTGCTATTTTCTCGCACCCCCTCGACACAAGATTTTACGTCCGAGGACCTTGCTAAATATAAATCCATTTTATTAGACACCAACGCTCACAAAAGAAACTATAAATCCTCTCAGCAGGTCAATGCCAATATATCCCAAAAATATAAAACCATCATTGCAAACATCTTTGGTAAGCAAAAACATCACTCTGCCTCTGGTGTAAGGTTTAAGAAATTAAAACCCTACCTAGATATAACCTTTTGGAATAATCCCAATCAGTTAGTAGAGCGCTTATACTTGCTTCATGCATCAAAACAAGCTGGTCACACTGGACATGAGGCGGAAATCGCCCTCATTGAACAACAACTCCGAGATGCTAAAATTATCTTATAAGCCATCCCCCATCAAAGTGGGCATTGCTCATGAATTGCATAAACCAGCCCGACGCATTTATGAACGTCGTCGTGTCATTTCCAAAGGAATCGATGAACTTTGGCAGGCAGACCTGGTTGAAATGATACCTTATTCTAACGTTAACGACGGTGTACGCTATATGTTGACCGTCATTGATGTCTATTCCAAAATGGCTTTTGTTCAACCAGTAAAAAATAAAACTGGTATCTTAGTCACAAAGGCCTTTCAACATATTATTGAACAATCAAAACGTCAACCTCATTTGTTACAAACCGACCAGGGGAAAGAATTTTTCAACAAGGATTTCTCCAGTTTTCTCAAATCTAAGGATATTCACCATTATACCACCTATAGCAATCTCAAAGCTAGTGTAGTTGAACGCTTCAATCGAACATTAAAAAGTTATATGTGGAAAGAGTTTACAATACATGGTTCCTATCGATGGATAGACTGGTTACCTCAACTTGTGTCTCGCTACAACAACACCATTCATTCCACCATCGGCATGAAACCTCGCCTCGTCACCAAGAACCTACCCAGACTCAATAGACTGTTTAACCCTATAAAAAGGGTAGACCCAAGGCGACATCGCCTTAAAATTGGAGATTTTGTTCGCATTAGTAAACATAGAAGTGTGTTTTCAAAATCGTATACTCCACAATGGTCGACAGAAATTTTTAAAATTCGCCAAGTCAAGCTAGGTCAACCAGTGACGTATCTCTTAGAAGATCAGAGCGGTCAACCCATTCAGGGACGATTCTATTATGAAGAAGTGCAAAAAACATTATATCCCAACGATTATCTCATTGAACGAGTAATTAAAGTCAAAGGTGCAAAATATTTTGTAAAGTGGTTAGGTTTTCCTTCCACGTATAATTCATGGGTCAATAAACATAATTTTTTGTAATAAAACCATATTTAATTATATAAAAAAAACCATGTTTCCAGCTTTTAACCTATTCCATATCTATATCCCCGTAAAGAGCACAACGAGACGAAATAAACGAATCCAAGCACGCCCTCCTAGCATGACCCGTTTTCCAAAAATCGGCAAAAATGTGAAAAACGCATGTTTTGACCCAAAACCCTAAGTTCACCTTTTCGACACCTACATTCCCGTAAAGAGCACAACGAGACGAAAAAAACGAATCCAAGCACGCCCTCCTAGCATGGCCCGTTTTCCAAAAATCGGCAAAAATGTGAAAAACGCACGTTTTGACCCAAAACCCTAAGTTCACCTTTTCGACACCTACATTCCCGTAAAGAGCACAACGAGACGAAAAAAACGAATCCAAGCACGCCCTCCTAGCATGGCCCGTTTTCCAAAAATCGGCAAAAATGTGAAAAACGCACGTTTTTGACCCAAAACCCTAACTTCACCTTTTCGACACCTACAAATCCGTAAAGAGCACAACGAGACGAAAAAAACGAATCCAAGCACGCCCTCCTAGCATGGCCCGTTTTCCAAAAATCGGCAAAAATGTGAAAAACGCACGTTTTGACCCAAAACCCTAACTTCACCTTTTCGACACCTACATTCCCGTAAAGAGCACAACGTGACGAAAAAAACGAATCCAAGCACGCCCTCCTAGCATGAATCTTCCATTCCAAGGTCGCGGGGGCTCACAACTTCCTAAGTAGTGCAGCTCCCCACCCCCTTACCACGTTTTTATTTTGGTATGGATATACCCCGTCCATGGAAAAGGAGAGTTCACCACGAGTCCTACGACACCTCATAGGTTTAAATCCGATTATTGGTTAGCGAGATAGTCAAAAGCCGATGACCTATTAGTTTTTATGGTTTATTTCAATACATATTAAAAACACTCATTAATAAATCATCATTTAAAAAGCCCGCCCTCTTACAAAACTCCTCAAGTGCGCATGCGTATAAAAAAACATTCATCGCCAAAATGTCAAAAAACAACATGTTTACCCCAAATGGCGTTTCCCAATTCCATCCATTTTTAAAAAAATAACCTCACCATCATCTAGAGCGGAAAAAATACCATCTAAACGACCCCTCACTCGACCCTACTCCTCCCCCACCACATAACCCTTTCCCAACATAGGCATACATATTCAAGCACGAGCGCGACTTCAGGAAACCAACACTACCCCACTACTCGCGAATGACCTTTTAGTTTTGGTCTTTTAATCAAATAAAGAGCCTATAGGAAAGTAGGGGGCATTACTAGCAGTGCTAGGACACCCTGTATGTTCTAATCCCATGTTTGGTTAGCGAGATATCAAGTTCGGGGCAAATACGAGGGTGGCTCAATAAGAAGTGGTCCAGCTCCCCCCTTACCACACTACTCATGGCAGTTTTTAGGGATAGTCTATGTAGTGATGGTATGTCAAATATTGCCTTCGTGGCTGCCTAATTACAGCACCCACTTTATTGGTATTATTGAAGGAATCTCCAAAAATGAATAGATACTCGATCTCTCCTGATCTTACTGTCATGACACAACAACAAAAAACTGTCTATCTCATGGAGTAATTATGAACACTCAACAACAAATATGTCACAGAGTAAAGCACACGTCATGATTTCAGTGAAACACTATGTGCACTGGCTGCGCGGTGCATCGGTAACGTTCTTGCCTGCTGTTTCCAAGGTTGCAGGATCGAATCCTGACACAGTCAGTTGGCATTTGATGGTGCGCAAATGTGAGGGCGACGTGTCAGTAGATACTTACTTTGGGGCAAGCCGGCGTCTTTAAAAGCCGCAGTAGCTAAAAGGGACGTGAAACCAATAACATCATTAAATACTTTAATTTTGCGGCTATCTTGGCAGTTTTGAAATAAACTGCTACCCGATTTGATGGTGAGTGCTTTTTAATAATCTTCATTGACGATCGAGATCAATATCACGCACCAATATTCTTTAAAAGAGTGGTCGGCCTCTGTGTTCAGAGTGTAAGTTTGTTACATAGCAGCGATACTCCCAAGTGAGACCACCTTAACAGAATTCTGAGAGGAAAACACACTTAGGTTATTTAAACCAACTGTAGGTTTTAAAATACCAAATAGAAAGACCAACGGCGTGCGTATGGAAGCAGCCCACTGTATTATTCATGAGAGATGTTCAGCAACGAACATCACTCAAGCGGTCATGTTACGTACTGTATAACACCTCCCGTAGTGGCGAGCCCATGTATGAAATTTAGCACTAATTCCACTTTCCTTGCCCCACTTTCTGACTGGAATTGTCTATTCAAATACCCACTACAATAATGTTTCTTACGACACATAGGTCTGTAAAATATTAGACTAAACGCAAAGGTTACAGTATAAGTTAGTATCTAAAATATTTCTATTAATTACTGCCCATAAACTTGGAGACTGAACACATTGTTCAAGGAAATACAATTATTCCGAATGTTTAATCTATGATTTTCTTTATTGTTTTAGGATATTTCCATTAAGGAAAGCGGAACAGTTGGTATTTTAATAGAATTTACGCAAAACGAGGTTTATTCAAACCCCGCGTCAAAGCCGAGAGCGTTCAATCTCTCACCACCACCACGATGAGGCGTTGCTGAAAGTCCATAGATGGGAGGTTTGAAACCCGACACTGAGAGTGGCATCCTGAGTGTAAGATATCTCCAGGTTTCCCACACCCTCTCCAGGAAAATGACGGGCAAGTGCCAAATAATGAGGCACCTCACCCAATCTCGAGCCACACACACTACTACAGTCACCACAGAAACACAGGTTTGTAATTAATCCTCGTTGTTTCTCCACCTCTCCAAACGCAAGATCACACTAAACGTATCTTACGAGGTGCCGGCATGACGACACGCGGTAGACTGTTGATTGTTAACCGGAAACTCAACCATATCCAGTCGATTAGATTAGCAGTTTGACATTTCACCCCTATGAGCGCTAGTGAGAGTCAATTCAGAGTTAAACTTAAGCCCTTATTACTACTTACGGTGTGATGATTTTTCAAAAAATCAAAAAGCGCCCGAGGGTATTGAACCAAGGAACACATTAAAGTAAGAATTATGTATTAATATAGTACATTATGCAATGAGCCTATAATGGCAATAATTAAGACACGAGTATGTTTATAAAACGAGCCATCGCTCGTTTTATAATTTCCATACGAGTGTCTTAATTACCATTATAGGCGAGTTGCATACGACTGTTTATGTTCGACGATAACTCTATTATATGTTTTAACATAAATATTCATAAATATCTGTGGGATTCAGTAACTTCAGTTAGTGGACAGAGCGCGCTGGGTGGTTTGCTGACTGAAAAGAGCGCATGCGTGGTTCAAAGAATTTCGAAAGCAGAGACCATTTACTTGGCTTGGCAATGCTATTGTTTACAGCCTGCATGATGTCTAGTGCCGATCAGAACTAGCGTTCACCAATATTGTCATACCGAAGTCATTTGAAAGCAATGTGCTGTGTAGAAATTGGAATTGGGGATATTAAGGTACAGTGCTATTTCTTGTCTCATATTCGCCAGTTTATTTACGCGAACATATGGTACGGTGCACTTTCCATGGCGGCAATTTATATAGAAGGACGCTGTGTTGCTATCTGCAGGACGTAGGTTCATAAATTTCTTGCATAATGTCATAGTATTTTCTTGTTACCGTAAATGTTCATGCTGATTTTGTCTTTCTGTTTGGGATTGTAACCACAATGGTTCATCTGATATCCAATTTGAACTTTCAAAACATGTAATTCTTGTCCGACATGTTCGATTTTGAGCACATGCGCGAAGCTATCCTTACCTAATTGGTCAATGAATGAGCTCTGATTGGCTGGAGAAACTGTTTCATAATGAAGAATAGTACTATAATGACCCTCATTATGATACAGTTTTCTGACATATAATATTTACATTTCGACATCGTCGAACATAAAGTTAATTTGTCTAGGATTTGAATCGGAAAGAAAACAATTAAAAAAAGTCCTCTCGGCACGCCGGAAGGCGGAGGTAGATTTCACCGGACAAACTTGGGGATAGGCGAAAATAGGCAGAATATGCAGATTTTCGTAGAAGGATCAGACCTCATTTAATGCGAGAAGGTATTTTATAATTGGAGCTTAATTAACTTTGTTTTTCGTCATTTTATGCTTATTTTAAACATTTTATTGTCTTATGGGAACGGTAACCTTCTTGTCATTTGGGGTCCATTTTTATACTTGTGGTCACACTGTCCTTATGCTAGGTTTCGACACTGATGTGCAACTATGTAACGGTCTGTTACTTCTTCACGCAAAATTATATCTACCGCAGAGATTTTGGTTGGTTCCTCAGTTTAGGGGCTGCGACAACGCGGTCATGTAACCCCGTGTACTTTGGGATGGCTGTATTAGTCTGTAATTCAGGTAAGGACTGCAGACGGTCAATTTCAAGCAGTAGTTACTAATGTTGCTACCAGGTACTACCGTCAACGACACCTAGCTGTGAACTTGGCTACTAGATGCCACCGCAACCAGCAACTCGCAACGAACGTTGGAACTTCCCCTCCAAAGGAAAGCATACTGAGGGATTTTTGGCGCTCTTAGAAAATCCGACGACTTCGGCCGGCTTTGAACTCGCGACCTTGGGCATAAACATTCAGCATGCTACCAGTTACGTCACCGAAGCCGCTTCACACTTAGATGGAAATCTGAATCTGATCTCGTGCAAGTGCGTTATCTTGGCAACGTCTGATGGCTCATCCCTCATCAATTTAGTAGTGTTGCCATGGCAACCACTGATAGGTCTTGGCATTTTCTTATAATTCCGAAATTATTTTTCTCATCCCTTGGCATAATGGTGGGTTATATCAAAAATTCTTTCAGACAAAAGTTTTAGGTAATTATTATGGGAATATTGTCCATTTTGTACGGTTTTGATATTGTGCCTATTAAGAGAGATATGATTAATGGTTCCCGAAAAACCCACTTTTTCCCACCCCTTTGGTCAATGGTTGGTGCTATAAAAAAACTCTTCAAACATACATTTTTGGGCTTTATCCGACACATAGTATGAATGTTGAACGGATTCGATATTTCACATATTAAGAGAGTTATAGCAATATTTCACTTTTTCGAAAAAAAAAGCCCCCCATTTTCACCCCCCAACGACCGATTTAGCCCAGTAACGAACTCGACCGAGATTTTATAGGTATACGTATTCGGTAAAAAATTCAAAGTGATTGGTACAAAATTACGGCAGTTATCGTGTCCACAATAAACTGATATACATATACATACATAAATTATATATAACTTTTGAACTGACGGTGGTTTTGGGGCCTGGGGATGTGAAACGCGAAGATATGTCGAAATTTTCCGGAAGTCGAAACATGGTACCCATTGCAATAGTTAGCTTTCTAACGAAATCTACCTCTGGTTGGTTCCTCAGTTTAGGGGCTGCGACAACGCGGTCATCTAACCCCGTGTACTTTGGGTGAGTGTAGAATCTGTCTGATACACGGTGTGAATTGTAATGGCTGTATTAGTCTTAATTCATGTAAGTACTGCAGACGGTCAATTTCAAGCAGTAGTTCCTAATGTTGCTACCAGGTACAACCGTCAACGACACCTAGCTGTGAACTTGGCTACTAGATGCCACCCCAACCATCAACTCGCAACGAACGTTGGAACTTCCCCTCCAAAGGAAAGCATACTGAGGGATTCTAGTGCTCTTAGAAAATCCGACGACTTCGGCCGGCTTTGAAACCGCGACATTGGGCATAGACATTCAGCATGCTACCAGTTACGTCACCGAAGCCGCTTCCCACTTTATCAGGCGGCTTTGGTGGCGTAGTCGGTAACATGCTGAGCTTCTATGCCCAAGATACCGGGTTCAAACCCGGCCGAAGCCGTCGGATTTTTTAAGAGCGTTAAATATCCCTCAGTATGCCTTCCTTCGGAGGGGAAGTAAAGCCGGCGGTCCCATGTCATAGATTTATGGCATGTTAAAGATCCTTCCACTAATTGCACCTGTGTGAAGCTAAATTGGATAGGTTAAGAATGTATACAACGCTCTTAGGTTTCTATGTTCGTTGCCAAGAGCCGACTGCGGCGGCGTCTAGTAGCTCAGTTCTGAACTTGGCCTCGTAGTCGTTGACAGTGGCGCTTGGCGGCAAAAGTAGGAACTATCTGAAAAATTGTTAGTTGCAGTACTTAAATTAACAAACAGATAACACACATTAATACAGTCATCACAATTAACACCGGTTATCAGACAGATTCTACACACACCCAAAGTACACGGGGCTACATGACCGCGTTGTCGCAGCCCCTAAACTTAAGAACCAACCAACCAACCACTTAATCAGATGGAAATACTGAATCTGATCTCGTGCAAGTGCGTTGTCATGGCAACGTCTGATGGTCCATGCCTCATCAATTTAGTAGTGTTGCCATGGCAACCACTGATAGCTCTTGGCATTTTCTTATAATTCCGAAATCATTTTTCTCGTCCCTTGGCGTAATGGTGGGTCATATCAAAAATTCTTTCAGACAAAAGTTTTAGGTAATTATTAGGGGAATATTGTCCATTTTGTACGGTTTTGATATTGTGCCTATTAAGAGAGATATGATTAATGTTTCCCGAAAAACCCACTTTTTTCCACCCCTTTGGTCAATGGTTGGTGCTATCAAAAATCTTATTTGACATAAATTTTTGGCACTTATCCGACACATATTATGAACTTTGAATGGATTCGATATTGCACGTATTAAGAGAGTTATAGCGAAATTTCACTTTTTCGAAAAAAGCCCCCCATTTTCACCCCCTTCGACCGATTTAGCCCAGTAACGAACTCGACCGAGATTTTATAGGTATACATCTTCGGTAAAAAATTCGAAGTAATTGGTGCAAAATTACGGCAGTTATCGTGTCCACAAGAAACTGATATACATATATATATACATATATATATACATAAATTATATATAAACTTTTGAACTGACGGTGGTTTTGGGGTCTGGGGGATGTGAAACGCGAAGATATGTCGAAATTTTCCGGAAGTCGAAACATGGGACCCATTGCAATAGTTAGCTTTCTAATGAAATCTACCTAAAACAAGCGATTACAGGCTGTTTTTCTAGAACTTCATTTAGGCCGGAAGTGATTTACGAAATTTTTAGTTTGATAGATATCTCCAAGACTCACAATTTGAAGCCTTTCCAACCCTTTAACCTTTCAACGTTTGTCTCAATTGAGCCGTCTAGTTGCAAAACTCGTTTAATCTACTTGTGAATAAGGATCATGTCCTAAAATTATTTATTTAGATATTTTATTTTATTTTATGTTATTTTATTTTATTTTGCTTAAATTAATTTTATTTTGTTTTATTTTATTTTGTTTTGTTTTATTTTGATTTTCCAGAAAACAAACATAAAATCAAAAACAAAAAACACAAAGCAAAACGAAAATTCAAAAAAAGCGAAAGCAGAAAACAAACACAAAACCAAAACCAAGAAAGAAAAGCAAAAAGTAAAATTCAAAAGCAAAAGCACAAAGCAAACACAAAACCTAAAACAAAACAAACAAAAGAAAAGAAAAAAATAGTAGAAAACAACAAAAACACTGAAGATACGCGAGGCAAAGTCCAGAGATACGTTTCTCGTGAAAATGATTCTTATTCACAAGTGGATTAAACGAGTTTTGCAACTGAACGACTCAATTGAGAAAATTGCTTAATTTCACGTTTTTTCTAAGATGGAGTCCCCTACATTGCTAAGAAATGTGTACAACATTACAGCTAATTAGCTAGTTATTGCCAATAATTCCTGTGATTATCAATGTTGGGAGGCCAAGAACAGGGAAGGAGCAATGGGCTTTGCCTGGGGTGAGCGAGGACAGATCTCTCTGAGAATCGGGCCCAGTGAACTCTCGTCTCGAGTTCACACTTGGCAAGTTATCGATCGGGCTACCCTCATGTGTAATGTTGAGGCAGTCCCTACTACCACTGAGATAGGCCAGTGTACGCCCATGCAACACTCGCTTCCTCGCAACGATTTCATTTTCTTGTAAGCAGCTTCAATTTACTTACTAGAAAGAATAAAAAAACTAATCCAGCAATTTGAACTCAAACAAGAAGTTCCGTGACGAACTAAAGAGCCTACTTTTCTTAAAATTTAAGATTCATGCCAATGATTAATCTATATGGATCTATCTAGAATAATGACGAAATTAAGTTGGTAATATCCAAATTTCTAATTATTTCGAAATACTGTATAAGTTACCTGGCATAATGTAGCCTAATAGAGAACTACAGTTGGCAGCCCTGGTGACTGAATATATTATTAGTTCCATCTCTTAAGGTACAGCATACAAAATTTGGTTGAAGTCCAATGGATAGTATGGACGTTACATGCAGTTAAACATTGGATCTAACAGCGCGCGTAAAATCATGTTGGCAACAATGTCATGAATGTATTGGTCAGAAATAATCTGAAATAATATGATCTATTGTTGAGCCAATTTTGAATGAAATAGAAGTTATATGCATTTTAAAATTGGACCTATCTGCAGGCTTAGAATGATGTTGGCAGCACTGACGTATATTTGTTACTCCAAATTAATCTAGAGTGCCAGGTACTATATGTGTGCAAAGTTGAGAGCTATTGGCTAGCATACTTTCTGATATAATCATATTAGGGTAACAAAAACAGAGACAGCATTTATTAACACTTGGCAGCCCTGGTTACTCTTAAGAATCAGCATAGTCATATCTGTTATGGTACACATAGCACACACGAAATTTGGTTGAAATCCAAATGATAGTATAGAAGTTACATGTATTTAAATTTGGACCTCTCAGCAGGCTTAGAATGGTGTTGGTAGCACTGACGTATATAAGTTACTCCAAATTAATATAGAATGTCAGGTACTATACGTGTGCATAGTTTAAAGCTGTCGGCTTGCATACTTTCTGATATATGGGTATTTGGATTTTAAAAAATGAGAGCTTTTATTAACAGTTGGCAGCCCTGGAGGCTCTTAAGAATAGGCTCAGTCATATCTGTTTATGTACACATAGCACATACGAAATTTGGTTGAATTCCAATGGATAGTGTAGATGTTATATGCATTTAAAAATTGGACCTATCAGCAGGCTTATAATCATTTTGGCAACACTGCCATGCATGGCCTCCTGGAAACTTAACTGCAATATTATTATTTATACGTGTGCCAATTTTGAAATAGCTCCCACTCATACCTTCCAAGATATCCAACATGGAGCTCAAATTTCAATTGCGATTTTTCAGCAATTGGTAACACTGACATCATTTTCAAGTATGGCCGTGAGATATTCAGGTATAGATCTTTACTCCTGCCAAATTTTGTTTCGATTGCTCCAGCCGTTTAGGAGTTGATAGGGGGGGACACACACACAGCCAGACAGACAGACAGAAGGACAGACAGACAGACAGACAGAAGGACAGCCAGACAGACAGACAGACAGACAGACATTTGCCCGATCTCATAAGTCTACTTTTTCCTCATTTTTGCAAAATGTGAAAAGTAGGCTAAAAATCGGCTCTACCCGAGGATGACTGCCGCCCAGCTCATAGCCTATGGATTATTGAGGCCGCATGATGAGAATGACAGCACTGTCAGCCACATTTCCTTGGTTTTAGGCCATGGGGGTGCTACTTCTTGTATAAAGCAGCTATGCAATTGTCCTCACAAGGCCGAGTGCAGCCTGGTCGAACCCTGAAAAACCTGAAATTGAATCCCGGGTCCCCAAAGTAAGAGGATAGTTTGCTATCATGGGCCCTACGATTTCTTGCGAGAATTCTATCTTGGTATAATCCAGGCATTCCTTTCCCTTTTTTACGTTTGTGGCTTTAGAGATGCCGGGCTATCGGATATTGCCCTCTAAGGGAGCAGTGGCTGTCGCATTTAATTTTATTTGAATGGGCTGGGATCCAACCCGCATCCTAGCGTTTGGATGGCCAACCGTAAAGCAATGCACCATCAAGCCCGACCATTATGTCTGAAAGGGATATTTCCGTAAATACCAGTTACACTAACATACAATCGTACATGCATATTCATTGCGTTATAAAATTAATTTGATCCGGATCACCGGCCATAAGAAAAACACAATTTTCCACGTATCCATGACAGAAACACTGCGTAATATCAAGCAAACCAATAGGAAAAGCTATAAAGGCAACTTTTCGGCCGTAACTGTGAGGCGTGATGCAGCACGTTCAGGGGGATCCTCACGATACGCACATTACTGTCGACCAAAGTATTATGTGTACTCGAGTTTGAAGGTTGTTTGTTAAGTAACCAATAGACCTACTTAAAATTCAATACCATCAACACTTTCGTCGTTCTATGTTACGTTAGTTCATGTAGGTTTGGATTTTTTAATTTATATTTTAATATTTTTTATCGCAGTTGGAACACAAAAAGTGCACGTTTTTAAGCGTGTTTCAACCATGCGTCACATTTAAGAATTATTATCTCATAAGCCCGACATCAGATCGAATCCAAATTTTAACACAATATACATTGGAATGTTGTATAACTGGTTTATTAATTTCACAATTTTGTGTGTCCAAGAAACAAAGTTGTTATCATTGTTGTAAGGTAACTTTTTCTCGGCTCGGGGTGGTTGGAAAACGTAGTTCTTGGTTGCGTTGTAATCGTTATACATCAAAAAGTTATGCTGTATGACTGTGAAATACGTAAATTAATTCACTTATTTTATATCGGTTTGTATTTGTACGAGGAAATAACACATGGTTCAACAGCTAGCCGCTCCAGCAAAAGCTGTACAGCGTTGCAGAGATGGAGCCCATCACTGCCGAGCGAGACGTGCCATGGTGCGTGTGGGCACCTTTTCGGCAACGCTGTACAGCAGTTCCCGGCGCGGCTAGCTGGTGAACCATGTGTTATTTTCTCGTACAATTACAAACCGATATAAAATAAGTGAATTAATTTACGTATTTCACAGTCATACAGCATAACTTTTCGATGTATAACGATTACATCGCAACCAAGAACTACATTTTCCAACCACCCCGAGCCGAGAAAAAGTTACCTTACAAAAATGATAACAACTTTGTTTTTTGGACACACACAATTTTGAAATTAATAAACCAGTTGTAGAACATTCCAATGTATATTGTGTTAAAATTTGGATTCGATCTGATGACGGGTTATTGAGATAATAATTCTTAAATATGACGCATGGTTGAAACACGCTTAAAAACGTGCACTTTTTGTGTTCCAACTGCAATAAAAAATATTAAAATATAAATTAAAATTCCAAACCTACATGAACTAACGCAAAATAGAACGACAAAAATGATGATGTTATTGGATTTTATGTAGGTCTATTGGTTACTTCACAAACAACCTTCAAACTTGAGTGCACATAATACTTTGGTCGACAGTAAGAGTGAAAGAATTTAATTTGGAAACTCTTGCATTCATACACACTCATGCGTTATAAACGTGTCTGGCTTCGGTGGCTTAGGCGATAGCATGCTGAATTGCAGTGCTCAAGATTGCGGGTTCAAACCCGGCCGAAGTCGTTGGATTTTCAAGAGCGTTAAAATCCATCGTCATAGATTTATGGCATATAAAATAACCTACCACTACTAATGGTAGTGTGTAGCAAAATTTGTACGTTATATTTGACTGGTTAGACCCGCTTTATCAAGTTCAAAAGTTCGCCGCTGGGCGTTAGTGTCAGTAGCATCTGGTGACCAATGTTGGAACTACTTGAAATTGAATTTGTTAGGAGCCCACGGGTGTTCAATTAAATATCCTGCTATGGTCATTGGCTGCAATTCATATATAATATTAAGTTATAAACGTGCATACAATGGTTTTTATTGTTTTTATTGCTTTTGAGACTTCGTGGATCTCCATGAATTTGCAACCGAATCCAAGGTGTGGTTGGATATTTTATTACCGTTTCATCGAGGTCCGGGATGAAATACGATTAATTTTTATCACTGTCGGCTATATCGCAACACTCCTGGTTGCTTTAAACTGCCTGCCCATTCGACGATTACAGCATTGGTTTGAGCGTACAACCTCGTTTCCAAATAAAGGCGCTAGGAAGCAGCACCAAGGCACTGTGGCAGACATAAGTTTTGTATTGATGTTAATGGAGCAGTTGTGTTCGGAATGTATTCTGAATGATTTTATAATGCTGTACTGCTGCGTGCCCTTTTGTAAATCAGAACAGGGCAAGTTAGATCGCCGGGGAATCTCATTTCATGAGATACCATCGCACAATTCACTGCGTGGGATGTGGTTACGTGCAATTTCCAGAGAAGGTGATGCAGGGGAAGCAAATAAATAAATAAATACATACCGGTACATGAATGAATGATTGAGTAAATACGTGAGACAATAAATATGTATGTAAATAAATATATAAGTAGGTAAATATGTAAGTAAATAAATAATGTAAGAAATATGTAAGTAAATAAATAAGTGAATAAATAAGCATATAAATAAGTAAATAAATAAGTAAACAAATAAATAAGAAAATAAATAATTAAATAAATAAGTAAACAAATAAATAAGAAAATAAATAATTAAATAAATAAATGTGTAAATAAATAAGTAAATAAATATGTAAATAAATAAGTGAATAAATAAGAAAATAAGTAAGTAAATAAGTAAACAAATAAATAAGAAAATAAATAATTAAATAAATAAGTAAAAAATAAATAAGAAAATAAATAATTAAATAAATAAATGTGTAAGTAAATAAGTAAATAAATATGTAAGTAAATAAACAAATAAGTAAATAAATAAGTAAATAGATAAATACGTAAGTAAATAAAGAAGTAAATAAAAATAAGTAAATAAATAATTAAATAAATACATATGTAAGTAAATGAGTAAATAAATATATACGTGAATAAATAAATAAGTAAATAAATAAGTAAGCAAATAAATAAGAAAATAAATAATTAAGTACATACATATGTAAGTAAATAAACAAATAAGTAAGTAAACAAATAAGTAAATAAATAAGTAAATAAATAAGCAAATAAATAAGTAAATAAATAAGTAAATCAATAGATAAGAAAATAAATAAGTTAATAAATAATTAAATAGATAAATACGTAAGTAAATAAAGAAGTAAATAAAAATAAGTAAATAAATAAGAAAATAAATAATTAAATACATAAATATGTAAGTAAATAAACAAATAAGTAAATAAGTAAGTGAATAAATAATCAAATAAATAAGAAAATACATAATTAAATAAATAAACATGTAAGTAAATAAACAAATAAGTAAATAAATACGTAAATAAATAAATAAATAAGCAAATAAATAAGTAAATAAATAAGAAAATAAATAAATTTGTAAGTAAATAAATAAGTAAAAAATAAACAATCTGTCCAAAAAATCTGTAAAAATGTATAATACAGCCATCCCAATAAGACAGGTTATCAGACAAATTCACCTCACACCCAAGTACATGGGGCTACATGACCACGATGTCGCAAAGCCCCTAAATAAATCATCATCCCATTTTTCGGGGGCCGGAGGCATTTCTTTTCCCTGTCTTTTATTGTCCTTATTCTTTTCTTTTCATCTCGCCAAGTATGTAAGTTAGATTTAAGTCAGTTAGAAGTAGTTATATTTTTATTATCGCCTGCATAATTACGGGAAAATGAGCTAGACATTTCGCCCCTTAATACAATCGCCTCCACCACATGTATTTTTGCTTTATATTGAAAATTTGCACGTATGTATGTGTCTGAATACTTTTAGATGTTAGAATAACAAAGGAACTAACTTAGTGTAATGTTTTCACGTCCGTCAATCTCGATATTAAGCCTCCAAACATAACAATACTTCGTTTCAGGTATCTTCCCCTTTTAAAAGCCGCGGCAATCTCAGTGCCTTGGTGCTGCACCTAGCGGCGAATTAATGCATATATCTTGTACGCCTGTGAGTGTCGAATGGGCAGGCAGTTTAAAGCAACCAGGAGTGTTGCGATCCAGCCGGCAGTGATTTTTATATAGCAGCTCGGCTGGATATATTTCCTGACATAAATCTCTTGAGTGGCTTTAATGCAAGATGAACCGAATAAAACTGGACAAGCAGCCGTGGCCAATCGGGATATATCGTCCCGGCATATATTTGGATTTAAGATTGGGAAACTTTGGAAATCCATTTCAAGGACGGTCAACTTTGGGGATTCAAGTTCACTCAGCTAGCGTCGATGTGGTTCGAATAATCATGTCAGTAAAATAAAATAAAATAAATTCTGGCCTGAAGGCTGGAACGGGGTGCAATCAACCTTGAGAGGTGAAACTGAGAAGAGGTGGGCTCGATTCTCACCTTAGACGTCCAGGAAGTATAGTTTTCCGTGGGTTCCCACTTCTACTCCAGGTAAATGCCGGGATGCTTCCTAACATAAGGCCATGGCCGCCTCCTTCCCAATCCTCACCCGAATTTCAAGTACACACTACTACTACTGCTCCTAATACTATTACTACTACTACAGACACAACAATAAGAGAAATTCTACCCACACCCAAGTACACGGGACTACATGACCAAGATGTCGCCAAGCCCCTAAAATACTTAACAACATCTTCCAAACGTTTAATGGGTAGATTCTAGAGAGTCCGGGTCAGTCAACTCATCAGTGATCCTCTCAGGAGGGATAACTACTCCCTTCCCCAACTCATTAGTGAAAATCTGGCTGCGTGGCTCAGGGGTAACGTTCTCGCTTGCTGAGCCCAAGGTTGCAGGTTCGATACCTGGCGCAGTCAGCTGGCATTTGAGGGTGCGCAAATGCGAGGGAGCCGTGTCAGTACATTTACTGGCACGTTAAAGATCCCTTTCGGGGCAAAATTCTGGCACCCCGGCGTCTCTAAAAGCCAGGGTATTTAAAAGGGACGTAAAACCAATAACATTATTATTCATTAGTGAAAGCGGATAGAACATGCCATGGACTAACCTCATCAGCGCACTTCGACCTGCCCCTGTTGGTCGATCCCAGAAACGGAGTAACTTGATATTCAGCTTTGTTGAGCTGAGTGGTTCAGAAGGATAACTGCTAACCTTCGAAACACATGAATCAGAATCTCCGAGTTGATAGCTTAGAATGCTGGCCACTACATCACAGACTGGTCTTGATCCTCTTCGATAAGTCTAATGTAATTTAAGAATGTTTGAATGGGACAGTCTCGTGCAAATTATCTTACTGGGAAGTTAAGGACCCCCTCCAGGCCAAAATTCCAGCATCCCGGATGTTATTCCAGCTCATGTAGCTCCATGGAAACTTCTTTCTTCATAAGAGGACACGTTAAGGTTGGCAGCCTTGATTGTTCACCTCACATTCATCTATTCAATTTTCTCTTTTCGAGAAGCAAAATAACTTCTTCTTACGGTAACAATGACGTCAAAAATAAACATTTCAGTTAATTGTGAGACAATATTGCAGTCCAAGGTAGTTGGAGTATATTATGTAGGTCATTCCCGCCCACTGCGCTCTCATTGGCTCGCCACGCGTAACGCGGATGGGAGGGCTCCTCAGGCTGGCAGCAACTAGGTGTCTGTAATACAACAGCAGCCCCAAGGATGGTACATTCAATAATTCACAATACATGAATACATTATTGGTCCAATGAGAGTAAACGATAATCGCAACTGTGCATGTAATAAATTATAAATAAGGTACAGTATTAAGAGAGAGAAAAAACAGGTATATTGTCAGAATTAACTACTGCCATCTCTTGATGAATGCAGTACATTTGCATTTATCTGTTGGCACAGGCTAGAGTAAAATGTGGCTTTTCACCGATGTCTCAGTCTCACTCATGGCTGTGATTATATGGAAGCTACTGAGGTATGGGTGGTGCTTAGTAATGACATTCAGGGCACAGTCAGTGCCTGTAGATGCTGTGAAAGGTTCTACTCATAGGGTTAGTACTGCTGTTCTGACTCAGTGAGGAAAGCAATGGCAAACTACCTCACTCCTCCTCTTGCCTAGTACGCCTCAATATAGCGCTGCCTTGGGTTTTTGTGGGTATCTACTCACATAACCTAACGGCGGTACTTCTTGAGGATCCAACCAGCCTTCGGGCAGACTACCTAACAGACAGACATATAAACACTAGAACAGCTGTTAGTATAAGTGTGTTTACAACTCACATTTTGATGAATTATTACTTGTTTAAGGAGCCCGAGGCAATAAGCTCGTCCGCTAGCTATGCTGTAACCGGGGTGATACGACTCGCCCTGAGCTAGCTCGTAAACTGTCGCCTCAGTAACTGAATGGAGATTGTTGGAAGAAATGAAAACGTTAAAACTCTTATAGTAGGCGATGTATTGAAGATAGAGATATGCTCTCCTGTGCTTTTTGTAGAACTTTTCATGCTAAACAATTCTTACACTCATAATATATAGGCCTACTGTAGATGTTTTTAACGGTTTGACCAGCGTAAGCTTAAAAGGCGCACGGACACCAGTTCTTTTTCGACCTTTCCACTGAAATTGTTAGTGATTGCTTCCTTTGGTCATAAATAAATTATTTTCTACAGAAACCTTCCTCGAGATTTATTTTACAGAATGGTGAAAACCGCATCAAAATCCATTCTGTGGTTATCGAGATTACCCGTGACATCCAAGAATCGGGGACTTTGTTTTATACTAAGTAGAGATTATACGCCAATCAGTATAATTTAATATAATGTAATCCCCCTTCCGTCCAATCCTAAATTGACTGTGAATTTTGCGGAACGAAAAGATCACAGGCGAAATGAGAGTTGCACTTCCAGGGAATGGCGAGGTGAATGAAACTCAAATCCCCCTCCCGTCCAATCTTAACTTGACTGTTTCACAGGCGAAATGAAGAAAACCCGAGTTGCACTTCTAGGGAATCTCCAAACACAACCACCCTTCTTAGAAGTCTTAACTCAATACGACTCAACGGTTTGCTGCTGGCTGTATCTGGGGCAATAGGTTCGCCCCCTAGCTAGGGTGTAACAGGGATGATAGACTCACCCCTAGGTTGCTCATAAACTATCGTCTCAGTAGTTCAATGGACATGGTTGGAAGATATCAAAACGTAAAATCACTTATATTGGGCGATGTATTGAAGATAGACATATACCCTCGCGGACCTTTTTGTAGAACTTTTCATGCTGAAAAATTCTTACACTCAGAGTATTTAGGTTTTTGAACGGTTTGCCCAGCGTAAGCTTACAACGCGCTCGGACGCCAGTTTTTTCGACTTTTCCACTGAAATCGTTACTGCTCGGCTTCCTTTGATCATAAATAAATTATTTTATACTGAAATCATTCTAGAGTTATTCTTTATAGAATGGTGAAAATCGCATCAAAATCCATTCAGTGGTTCTCGAGTTTACCCGTAACATCCAAGAATCGGGGACTTAGTTTTATACTAACTAGAGATTTACACATGCTAGTACAACAATCACCATAGCGCAGGTTATCACAAAAATTCTACACACACACCCATGTGCACGGGGCAACATGACCACGATGTCTAAGCCCCACAAATGAAATATTAACTGTGGATACGATAGCATAGAGAATACTACAGTCCAATAAATCCTTGAGCAACACTGAAAAATGGTTTCAAATACCATATCCTATCTCCAATTTACACATGCTAGTGCAACAATCACAATAACGCAGGTTATCACAAACATTATACACACACACCCATGTACACGGGGCAACATGTCCACGATGTCTAAGCCCCGGAAATGAAATAACAACTGTCTACACATGTAAATTGCAATATGGTGATAGGAGAAGGTAGGAATGTTTGTCACTATGATTCTTTGACAGGATAGCATTACATTCCATTTTGCTAATATGCTTATTAACTGTGCATACGATAGCATACAGAATACTACAGTCCAATACAATCCTTGATTCACAATCGGTCAGTTTTCCCACGTGTCGTTTAGCAAATTTTACCGGACTATCATGATACAGAGTAAATCGTTGTTGCCTAGTGACAACCTGTCCATCAATGGTGCGGCATTGACTATCATGATAATAGTGCTAATCGTTGTCGCCTAGCGACAATATGTCCGTCAAGTTATTAGATTGGTGAAATGGTGTAGATTTGTGCAAAAGGGCCTAAATGGAGGAAATGGAATTGTATGTCCAAAATTTAAAGTAGACGGTGTTACCCGCTGGGTTCCAGAGAGTAAGTATACAAATTTTGGTTCAGATAGGTGAAACGGTATAGATTTGTATAAATAACAGACAAACAAACAAACCAGCATTGAATTTTGTATATATAGATTTTTTAATTTATTTTATTTATTTATTTCTATATTTATTTATTTATTTATTTATTTACCAATTAGCAACCACGACAAGTTTCATTACACATTCTGGCATTTACTCATTCTATCAACTTCCAGATAGTTTCTTTAGTTCACTGTGTTTCTGTTGAGCACGCTATGCATCCGACCATTTCGTACCAGTTGTCCGATATTCTTCTTAGAAAGCCCAAAACGTCACGACACCTGCGCGTCTTCTGGTCGTACACCCATTTCTTCGAAGTCTTTCTTGATATTAACGTAGCAGAGAATTGTTGTATACGGCTTTGAGTTAAAGATGTTAGACATGCGTTTTGTTCAGCGAGAGACATCCATCCGTTTTAGATAAGTATAGATGTGAACTCTCCGTCTGCGCACTGTGACCAAGTTCTTCTGTATCTTAGAGTAAATGTCTTGTTTGGATTTTCTCATTTAGAATGTATTGTTATTTATATTCTTATTGTATTACACAATTTATATTATTAGACTACTATTAATTATTATTATTCTAATGTCTGTTAATCTTGCATGTGATTGCCGATGATACGGAATTTTGCTTTTAGAGCTTCACTATAAGAACAAAAGTGGATGATATGCTTCAGCCTTCAGTAACTCCTCCAAAAAGCTGTCCAAAGCAGAGGTTATCCACAGAACAGATGGCAGGAAACTTCTAGAGACTTATTCAGCTGTCAGTTTCATTCTTGCGGTAGAGCATTTTACAATATTCATTAGGCATAAACATCTCACATTTTCTTTCAAGCAGCTCCCAGATAAGACATCTCCACGCCAGCTGGGACATCAAGATTGCAACGGCTATTCAAGAACTGACACACGGTATCTTCTTGGCAAACTCATTACTCCCGCAAATCGAAAATAACTTCAGTTCAGTTGTCGCTCCTTACCCAATGGTAAAGTTTAGATTCCCTCTTTGATTGTACGGGGTTAAGGGCCAAGATATCTCCGAATTAAAAGACAATGGAGCTGGAAACTCCACTACCAACCGTCCCTGAAATAGGTTTCCGCCATGATTTTCCAATTTGAACTCTTGGCAAATGCTGAGACGGTACCTCGTTATAAATTATATCGCTTCCTTTGCCCACAGTATTTTCAATTTTCTTCATTCATTTCACCTCTCATTAACTCTTCTAATAAGATTGGATCCAAATTTGTGACGAGAAATACGAAACTGAAAATATACAATACCATCATTAAGCCAGTTCTAACTTATTGTGCAGAATCATGGAGTTCAACAAAACAGGAAGAACGACAGTTGCAGGTTTTCGAAAATAAAGTTTATAGAATTTTTTGGCGCATTCTTTGACTCCGCATCTCAAAGCTGGAGAAAAAGATCAAATAAAGACATACACTCACTATCACAGCAAGCACCAATACTCAACATCATAAACTGCAGAAGACTTTAATGGGCTGGTCATTTACTAAAGATGGGATATTATTGGTTGGTCTTACAAATCTTTAAAGAAGTACCGAGAGGAAAAAGATCAGTAGGAAAACAACGAAGTTCCTGGAAAAATGTAATCTCCAAATTTTGTTGACATCTGAAAGTGTTTATTAATTTCATGTAATTTGTTTTTCAGGATTAGGGAATAATCCATTACAATTGGGTACAATTGTGTTGACCAACTGAAAAACATCAAATTTCGAATACTAAGGCAACACTGAAAAATGGCTTCTAACGCCATTTCTTTCTTTCTTTCTTTCTTTCTTTCTTTCTTTCTTTCTATCTTTCTTTAGTGTATGGCTTTTAGTGCCGGGAGTGTCCGAGGACATGTTCAGCTCGTCAGAGGCTGTAGCTGCTTCAATGCAGACACGCATGGGGTGAGCTACAAGTTCCGTTCAATTTCAAGTAGTTCCAACTTTCGCCACCAGATGTCACTGACAACTAGTGATGAACGTTGGAACGTTGATAGAGCGTTTCAACGAAATCTAACCTACAATTTAGCATCACACAAGTTTAATTAGTGGAAGGTTCTTTTACATGACATAAATCTATGACATGGGACCACCGGCTTTACTTCCCCTCCGAAGGCATATAACGGAATAAAACAAGATGTTCAGCAAAGAACATACTGTATAGCCTTTGTCCTCACCCCTAAAACAATCACCTCTTCCACCATGTATTGTTTTTCTTTTATATTGATAATTAGCCAGTAAGTGTCAAAATTAATATTATATACTTTATGATAATTGAATAACAAAACTACTAACTTATTGTAATGCTTTCACGTCTGTCATTCTCGATATTAGCCTAAGCCTCCAAACTTAAGAATCCTTCGTTTTGTGTATCTTCTCCTTTAAAAATCCGCGGCGATCACAGTAGGTTGGTGCTGCAACCTAGTAATGAATTAAAATAATATCTTATACGCCTCTGAGTGTTGAATGAGCAGGCAGTTTAAAGCAAGCAGGGGGGTTGGGATCCAGCTGGCAGTGCATATAGGTAATCGGAGCGCGGTCGTGGCTAATAGTTGAACTATTAGAAAATTGCCATACTTCAGGAGGCCTGGTATTTACAAAGCGGAATGTTTGGAACAATATTACCCACGTAACCCACAAGAGGACAGCACCGTACAGAGGCATTGAGAAGGCTGTGGTTGATGTCAAGGTGTATCTTGTACTTATATTCTCCTTTTTATAATGCATTTTGTTTATGTGCGATGCTGGGGCTGTGATTATTAATAAACGAGTGTATACATTAGCTTCTCATTTGAGCTAAATGGCATTTTATTTAGTATCTGTGTAAAGAGCTCGTGCACATCATTTGTAAAAGAATTCAAGTAAAAAAGAAAAAGAGTTACTCTAGTAGTATTCGATCTCCAGTCAACCGCGTGAGAGATTAACGCTCTAACTCAGAGCCAAACTAGTCCTTAGAAGCTCAGTGTTATTAACTGACTTAGATACAACAGTAGGGAGGCTGGGGGGGTTTTCACTCAAATACCGTTATTTATGCAAATGAGGGGGGCGTGGCAAGGTCAATGACCTTGAGGTAGGTCATGATCAATGACCTTGAGGTAGGTCATTGACCCCAAGGTCGCCGGGACCCCGGAAGGTAAACAAACCTTGGAGGGTCCAGGAACCGGTTTGAGGGGGTGTGGGTGGAGGGGGAGGAGTGGGGGGGGGAGGGGGGAGGGGAGGGGGAGGGGGAGGGGGGAGGGGGTGGTGGCGAGGGTGGGGGATGAGGGGGAAGGATGGAAGAGGCTCTGCACGAGACCCTCCTCGACCCAGTCTCTCTGTTGGACTGAGCGCCTTCTCTGTTATTATCCTGGGCTATATAGCTTTGCTTTGAGCCCGATGAGATCCGAGTGTTGCCGAAGGTTTCCGAATCCTTGGTTGTGAATGAATGTCAGAGAATTGAACGGTCAACAGGTGTGTGTGTGTGTGACGTCACAGCAGATTACGGGATGTGAGGTAGGTCATGAACGGGAGTGTTTTGAATGGAAAACATTAGTGTAACTGGTGTGTGTGTGTGTGACGTCACAGCAGATTACGGGATGTGAGGTAGGTCATGAACGGGAGTGTTTTGAATGGAAAACATTAGTGTAACTGGTGTGTGTGTGTGTGACGTCACAGCAGATTAGGGGATGTGAGGTAGGTCATGAACGGGAGTGTTTTGAATGGAAAACATGAATGGCTGTGGATGGCGGTGGTTGTTGAACCCTGACTTGGTAGGTTGGTTAGGTGTGAATGGGTCTGAGAGACAAACAAGATGGGGTTGAAAGCGCTCAATGGTAAACAAACATCAATGGTATCGGGAGTAGTGAATGGAATTGAGAGAGAGGGGGAATGAACTGGTTGTTGAATGTGCTCAATGGTAAACAAACGTCAATGAATCAGGAGTAGTATTTCCTGTAAATGGTAGGGTGGGGGTAGGATACAAATCGCATAGCATGTTGAGTCGGCCAGCTCGACATGAAATAAAAACAAGAAGGTGTACACCAGATCTGATTTATTAATCCATGAATTATATGTGGCATTAAAACCTAGCCACTTAACAAAAAGTTTATTGCCACGTTTTTGTACAATTTTTTCAACAAGATAATGCTTGGGATATTGCGTCCTTTGCAGTTCCTCCATGTAGAATCCTCCTTGGATTGGCTGCTTGTTGAGGTCATCAAGTAAATAAACAACTGGATTAGAAAGTTTTACCTTGCGAATACGAAATATTTCTGTGCTCCAGTTTGGTGTGTATCCTTTGGCGAAGATTGATTTATGTTTACTGATGCGCACATAATCACCAATACGTAATTGATGACGTCGTGGATCTACTGTTTTGATTTTGTGATGAATGCGATCCAATTGCGCAATGTTCTTGGTTACAAGGCGTGGTTTCATTTTGATGGTTCTATGTTTAGTGTTGTTGTAACGTGTCACCAGGTCGCCTACAAGTTCAAGCCAGCGATAGGATCCTCTTGCTGTAAATTGTTCCCACATGCGCGTCTTGAGTGTGCGGTTGAAACGTTCTACAACACTTGCCTTTAGATTGCTAAAAGTGGAATAGTGATGGATGTCAAGTGATTTGAGATAAGCGGAAAAAGTCTTGTTGAAAAATTCTTTGCCTTGATCTGTTTGAAGCAAACGAGGTTGTCGTCTTGACCGCTGAACGATGGTCTTGAATGCAGCGGTGACCAGTTGTGCAGATTTATTCCGAACAGGTTCAACAAAGGCCATTTTGGAATAAACGTCGATGACGGTGAGCAGATAGTTGACCCCGTTGTTAGCTTTGGCATAGGGAATCATTTCAACCAGATCAGCTTGCCAAAGATCGTCAACGCCCCGTGTGATGACACGACGACGATGGTAGAGACGACGAGCTGGTCTATGCAACTCGCGAGCAATGCCAGCCTTAACAGGCGAGGGTGTATGAACACGTTGACTCATTAGACAATAATGCCAGCATGACGAAGCTCCTCTTCTATTTCTAAAACTTCCGCCTCGTGTCCGGTATGACCGGCCTGTTCTGATGCACGCAACAGTTGCAGACGTTTAACCAACTTATTTGGATTGTTCCAATAGGCGAAATCGATGAATGGTTTCAAAGTATTAAACGTGATACCGGACGCTGAATTTGCACGGCGAACACTTGCATAGGTGGGAAACAATTTTGATATGATGGTTTTATATTTGAAGCTCTTATTAGCATTTACTGCTTCAGAACGTTTATAATTACGTCTAAAACCATTTGTAGCCATCAAGATGTCTTTATACTTTTCAAGATCTTCTTTATCATAGTCCTCGGTAGAAGGTGTACGTGAAAATAAAAGTTCTAAAAGACCTGGTGTCAATTTATAACGAACTGTTTTAACAATCAAAACATTGTCACTTATCTTGATTGGTGAATCGCCAATTCGAAATCTATTGTTTTCATAGCGAACACCATAGGTAGTATCAGTTTTCTTAGTAAAAAGATCTTCAAGGAAGGGAGTAACCAACGCACCATAATTTTGTAGTAAAATGGATTTTAACCGCACATATTGTTCGGGCGTATTCAATATTTCTTTAAGAGTAGACTGCTTTTCTTTGGCTCTAGTGGGTGTTTCAGCAATTATTGATGTTTTCAGAAACTGGGGCAGCGGTGATTCTTTGGAGCCAGAAGACGGAAGCAATGGAGAAAAAACATCCTCAGGTTCTTCATCATTTTCTTCCTCCTCCTCCTCTTCAATTGTTTGTGTTTCTTTTGAGCGTGTACTAGGTTTTGATGTTCCTTTCAACACAGCTTTCAGAGGTGACTTCAAATGTTTTTCGACAAACAGTTCACTGTCGGCATGTGCACGTTTTAGATAGCGAAACTTTTGTCGAATGCTATTTCGTGCACGGATTATGTGCTTTTTTAATTGACTCCCTGTTGTCGCCATGACATCTGAACTAATGATGTTTAGAAAAGCGATGCAGCTACTTAAATACGAATGAAATGATCAAATCCCATCGGGTAGCGTCCATTGTTGACGTTGCTCTGCTTATCAATAACAAGACAACTGTGGTGATGAGCGTTCCAACACATGGCACACAACTGTGTAAAGGCTTGAAAGGTCATGTCTGGGTTCACGTGATCATCGTAGACGTGATGCATGTTGCGCTCATCCTGTCGGAAGAGAACAATCACGTTGGCATTGTCACGAATTAACTGTTTTGGTATTCGCGAATAGGTTTGAGCGAGATAAAAACAATCAATATATTTATGACGTCCCATGCTAAAGTAAGCCTGAATAATACCCTGTCGTTCTGTGGCCACATCGTCAAAAATCATAAGCGAATGGGGGCGAACATTGTCTGGAGAAATGACATCTTCGTGTGCTGCGAATGTGAAGTAGCCCATGTTGCGCAGACCTGACATGACCTGTTCCAAGAACACATACAGCGGTTGATACAGCGATTTGGCAAAAATATAGATATTTTGAAAGCGCACTCCGTTTAAGGAGGTGATGAGGGTAAGCAGAAGATTGGTTTTTCCACATCCCGACGGGCCGGCGATGAGACAGCGAATGGAGGATGGGAAGAGTGATCCATGACGTTGTTCGGACGATGTTGAGAAGAGGTGTGAAACCAAGTCTCCCACCGGAAGTGAATGTTGTTGCTTAATAATCTGCATATCAACTAAATGTGAAAGGGGAAGAGCTGGTCTCTATATACATGAGGCAAACGGGTGTTTCAGTTCCAGTGTAACCATGGACGCCTTTGGAAGAACTCTCAAAACAAATGAACGATTTGCTTTGACAAACGATCCAAAACATGATACAGATCCGGCTACTAAACGATATGTCGATGCTAATGTATTGTCACGCACTACAGATGGCAATTACGACTTTAATGGAAAGCGATTGACCAATATAACAGAACCCGTATTACCCTCGGACGCATGTTCAAAAAAGTATGTAGATTATTACCGATTACGACGTATCAAAGGAGATTATGAGGCTCAGAATAAACGTATTACAGGCGTTGCAGATCCTGTGAACGATCAAGATGTGTGCACCAAAGCCTATATGTTAACCAATGCTGTGGTGTTAACAGAAGCAAAGGACTATGACGTACACCAACGTCGAATCACTCAGCTGGCTCTTCCAACAAACAACACGGACGCTGCTCGAAAGGACTATGTAGATAACAAGGTGAAACAGGTGCTCAGTATTGTGCCCACCCTAACTGCAAAGGGCTATACAGCAAATAATGCACGCCTTGTGCATGTGGCCGATCCTGAAGATGATCAAGATGTTTGTACAAAACGGATTTTAAACTCTGAAATGGAAAAGGTGTGGGAAATTAAGGAGAACGCTCTACAGATGAAGCGAAGACGAATAGCCGAAGTTGCTGATCCTGTGCAACCTCACGACGTGACGATCAAACGATTCTTGGAACAACGGTTATCGCTTTTTATTAAATCAATACCCTCTATATTTCTGCTTCACATTGTAAACCAACAACCGGTAAAAGATCCCAATAACCTCGCCTACATACTACGTTCGGGGTATGACAATTACCGTTTAATGTATGATGGTGCCATTCGTGTAATTGAGTATGCACCAGATTTGAAACATTTAGAGGTACGATTAAACGGTAGTGTTCAACCACTTATTGATCAACCGGTGAAAGCCGGAGACAAATTATTCTTTCACTTGAAACTCTCGTCTGAAGAAAAAGAGGCGGGGAAAACGATGAACGATTTTCCTCTGTATATAGAACTTGAATATACAGGCACCATTGAATAAATAACTACAGGTTCCCTTCCTGAGGAGCGTTAGTTGTGTTCTATACTTTGCGGTGTGAGGTTGTCTTGTTCTTTGGTCGCGATGGTGAAACAGAGATATGTGGTGAAGAAGAGGAAGAAGTTGTCCAGAAAGGGAGGTTTTAAAGCTATTCTTCATGTGGCACGTCAAGCTTCGCGCGGAGAAACAAATAGTGAGTTGGCTATTAAGAAAGCACTCCGAGCAGCACGATTGCACGCGAATCCCAAAAGTAAACTACGTTTTAGAAAACGTGCCCGAGTTATTCCTGTGCCGAAACGTGGTGGATTTTTACCTGCACTGTTTGCTGGACTAGCAGCCCTGGGTTCACTTCTTGGAGGAGCAAGTGCGGTAGCACGAACGGTGAAAGCTGTTGAGGAGGCGAAGCAACAGTTGAAGGAAAGTGAAAGGCATAATACAGCTATGGAGGCCATAGCACTGCGCGGCAAAGGTGTGAACATGAAGCTAGCACCCTACAAGAAAGGACTCGGCATTTACATGTCGCCAAAAAACGGTTAATCGATGCACTGCCACGACGAGCCATGACGCATGAGGAAGTTATAAGATATGCAAAACAGCTTAAGATCTCCCACTTTCGAGGCGTGTTTATGCGCAACCAGCTACCGTCTCGACCACGGAGCCATGAAAGTGCAGTTGTCAATTTGGATGACAGTCATGGACCGGGAACGCATTATGTGGCCTACATAAAGCATGGGCGAACCGTGTGGTACTTTGACAGTTTTGGAAATCTTCCTCCTCCGACAGAGCTTGTTCGCTATTTTGGAAGCAGTGCAACAATACACTATAATGTGAAACGAGTGCAAAATTTTAACACGCAACAGTGCGGTCGTCTATGTTTGACTTTTCTATATAAGACCGAGCACGGCGGGTGACGTGGTCATTATGACAACAGAAAGTAGAACGTTTATAGTGCACGGACAAGGTGCGGAAGTAACTGTTGACTTTTATCCTCCTATTGAATTGGGACGACGACCCTACGTGCTGGGACTTGTTTCGTTTGAAGGCTATAATAGAATCTGCAACATAATTGAAGACGTCAATGATAAGTTCTACTACGATGACTATGTGTTAACTCTACCGTCTGGCAGCTACACCGTAGATGATATTCACGATCACATCTACACAACTCTCACCAAAGAATTTAGTCTAAAAGCATTTCTGGACGGGACACGCAAGTTTGAACTCATAGCCAACAACGTGACACATCGCTGCAGTATTCTTTCTTCTTTTAGGGATGATTTTAAATCTCAACCAGATTCGATTGGGTCATTGTTAGGCTATTCACCACAAGTGTTAGTACCAAACGTGATACACAAGTCTGACCAACCGGTGAAAATAATTGAAGATCATCACATATCTGTCACGTGTAATATTATTACAGACGTCTACACCAATCAAGATCCCTCGCATTCGCTTTATGATTTTATTGTTACTTCACCTGGTGGTTATATCATCCGCGAAAACCCGTCGGTGGTGCTCTATCATCCTGTGAGTGTGACCAACATCAGGAATATTACCTTAAGACTGGTGAATAGAAACCAACGTCTCATCCGGTTAGACCCTCATACACCTGTGACCTACAAACTGTATCTGAAGCCAGCATGAAACAAGTGTATAAAGCGGCAACGCTGTCAAGAGCAGGTGTTAGTTGTGCTCAACACGTGTACAGGTTAACACGTGTCAACAAGCAGATCCTACAACAACTTGGTTACATCTTACGTCATGAATTCGATTCTAGACGTGACAAACCCTGTCGAAGTACAGGAGGGCATTGTAAGAATTGAACACCATTCCTACCAACCGTATACTCAGGGACTAAATAATAATGATGAGATTCGAATTACTATTAACCAACAAGATATCTACACGCTTCCACATGAAAGTTACATCCAGATTGAAGGGCAACTCACCAAATTGGATGGTACCATTCCAACAACGTCAAAGTTGGCCAACAATGCTTTGGCCTTTTTGTTTTCTGAGGTTCGCTACGTGATCAACGGTATTGAAGTGGATACTACTCGAAATGTTGGCATAACAAGTGTCATGAAACTTTATCCCTCGTACGGAAGCGAAGAGAGTAAAGCTTTTTGTATGGCTGGTTGGTGTCCCAACTCAACCAACGACTGGATGATTAACGATGATGGTACATTTACTGGACATTTACCTCTAAAATTAATACTAGGCTTTGCAGAGGATCATAAGCGCATTGTTGTGAACGCAAGACAGGATCTGATTCTTGTACGAGACAGGAGTGATTATAATGCGCTAAAGGGAGCTGATACAGCGCCAATAGATACAAAAATTCTACTGCAACGAATTCTATGGAAAGTACCGCACGTTACTCTATCAGATCAGAAAAAATTGAGTCTGCTCAAGATTGTGGAGAAGGATACAGCTTTACCCATTCAATTTAGAAGCTGGGAGCTGCATGAATACCCGGTATTACCACTCTCCGATACACATACTTGGTCTATAAAAACCTCACGGTATACAGAGCGGCCACTCTACGTCCTGGTTGGATTTCAAACAGATCGCAAATATCAACAGAATAAAGATGCATCAAAATTTGATCACATCCAATTACGAAATATACGACTCTTTTTGAACGGAGTTACCTTTCCCTATGAGGGAATGGATTTAAACTTTAACAAGAACAAATATGGTAAGCTCTATGACATGTTTGTAAACTTTCAGTCTTCCTATTATCAGAAAGAGGCATGTCCGCTATTATCGCCACAAGACTTCAAGTCCAAGGCGCCTCTGGTGGTGATGGACTGTTCGTATTTGGAGGAGTCGATGAAGGAAACAACAATTGATATCAGACTAGAATTTGAAACATCGACAGTTATTCCAGAAAAAACAACAGCCTATTGCCTTATTGTTCACGAGGCACAAGTGTTTTATCAACCGCTGTCCAATATGGTGACCAGAGTATAAATAGCATGTCTTCCTGTATTGCCCTTCACAGTCATGGAAAGCTACGATGAAGTCACAACCCCCTCTGCGAGGTGGGTCTGCAAATGTGAAAGTGATTCACCAGGCTCAGATGAAGATTCAAGGTTTACCATTTATCGCGCCCTAGTGAGTGAAGCTATAACTGCCTATCACAAGAATCATACTGTGCTTAGAATGCCGCCGCATCTGGTTCACTATTTACCAGATGGATTCATGTCTACGTTTGGTATTCATGACAGGGGCTACAACAACAAGCCCATCGCTAATCAAACAAATAATGTGGACGATGGCGTTGCCAAAGCTTCATCTTGTCATGTTGGAGAGCGGGTAGATTGCATGGACTGCAAATGCGATCGTTGCTCAACAAGTCGAGACGCTGATGCAGCATTTGAGATTTATCGCACCCTGGTGAGTTTAGCAATACGCGCCTACCATAAAGCACAATTTCTTCGTGAAATGCCGCAGCATCTGATTGCCTATTTACCAGCTGGATTTCTGACCGCGTACGGTGCACACGACATTGACCTTAATTGGGATAAGCTACCATTACACCTCCGTATGTCGGCGGATGTTGCAGCCTGTCGTCCTTGTCGTAGACACTTTATGCATCGAGGAGATTCTCACTGTGATTGGGATGGTCCAAAATCTATGATAAAAAATTGTAAGCGATGTACTGATAACTTTATGAATAAAATTGTGTAATTGATTCTTTGTGTGTATATTATTTTCCCGCTCCTATCCAATCAGTTAGTTGTTAAGAAGCAGCGGTGGTGGAAGGTGTGATATCCGTCGCCATGCCGAAAACATTGATTGTCGACGTGCAGGGTTTCAAGGTGAACGGAAACAAGTTTGTATTTAAAGAAGTAGGAATTATTGACTGCACAACCATGTGGGCACCAAGAGTAACCAGTTTTGTCTTTGAACCACCGTTTCCATTGCATTTGCAGTCAGACGAGGACAGAAGACAAACAGAGTGGTTGCAACGCAATTTGGGACTAGTCTGGAAAGAAGGCGACATTCCTTACCAGCATCTATCACTTGTTCTGAAAGCTCACTTGTTTGGTGCTGACCTTGTATTTGTAAAGGGAAGTGAAAAAAAAGGAATGGTTGCGTCAGTATGTTAATTCAACATGTCAACTTGTTGACCTTCATGATCTGGGATGTCCTGCACTGTACAACCTATCCGTGCCTGATGAACCTCTACAAAATAAAACACTTCAAAATGTTTGGAAGCTTTTTGATTGGCTAGCTCGCAGAGCATGTCAAAACTTGCATGTTGAGTGCAAAGCGTCGTAACGTCAGCTTCAGTGTGAGACATACCAGTGATCAGTGTGGACGTGTAGTAATATGGCAGCAATTGAAGGTTTGGACTCAAACCCCACAGAGCGAGCTATTGTCAAGTTTTTTGCCTGTAAAAAAAAGCTTGACAGTTTCACAGATGAGGAATTGAACGCTTTGCCCAAGGCGTTCCTTTTTTATGTTGCTTCAAACGCGGTGAAAAATATTTGGCACAGTGTACCTAGTGAATGGAGCAGAGATCCTGGTCTGCGTGAACTACAACCATGCACTGACTTTAGTCATCACCAGCAAGTGTCTATTACTAAAATGCCATCCATTAGACAGTGTGGAACGTGTCAGCTCATCAAATTGTACCACGGCCATACAAATATACCGTCCTGTAAAGACTTTGCTTCATCATTCCATGGTTGCGATGAAGAAGAGGAAGAAGAGACAGCAGCGGCAGTATCGCCAGCACCAAAAAGTAAGACAACGATTGAAAAAGATATATCGGACCTTTGCTGGTCATGGTCTAGTTAACAAGGCCATTGATGTACTTCCCATTGAACTGCATATTCCCGGCTATCAATTTTGTGGACCTGGAACTAAACTAAACCAACGTCTAGCACAAGGTAATTCTGGAATCAACAAATTGGATGCTGCGTGTAGAGATCATGACATTGCTTACAGCGACAAGAATTCAGAAGTACGTCGAGTTGCAGACCACATTCTTCTGAGAAAGGCTGTGCAGCGCGTGACATCATCTACTGCTTCCATTGGTGAAAAGATTGCAGCCTTGATCGTGGCAGGAGCTATGAAGTCAAAGCTAATGATTGGTGGTGGTTGTGGACTAGCGAGGAAAAGGACAAAGAAATAACCATGAATCAAATATTGTTAAGTATTTATTTGAGAGTCAGTCCACCAGATTACAGCATTCACAAAAGATGTTTTGGTTTCTTCTTGTAAAAACATACAATTGTAATAAAAAAGAATTGAAAAATTAAAGTGTGTTCTTATTTACTAGGTGTGGAAATGTCCAAAAGGCAAGCTATTTACACCATCCCACAACCGTTTATTGTCATATGTAGACAGCGATGTTTTATTTTGATTTACTGTAAATATATTATGGTTCTTTGAAAGAATGCGTGTTTGCTGGTACAAGCGAGAGGTGTTTGTGTAGAGTACACATCGATATTCCTCAACATTGAGGAATTGTGTGACGCTACGAAGAACACCCTTCGCTTTGCATTGACCTTTATTCTTTTGTGTTGAAAATGCGTACATTTTCGGTGCCAAAGCCACAAATTCCGTCATAACATCACCAGCACACTCATCCTTAAATAGGCCAATGTGTTTTTTATTCATGGGAATTATGCCAAACATATTGTTAACTTCATAGTTTGAGGTATCAAAGTAACTTGGATGTTCTCTCATCACAGAGTAAATATCCGTCTTATTGGTTTGATAAATAAGACTGTCTGTATCCATATACAGTAATTTTACATCTCCAAACTTTTGTTTGGCAAACTCATAATGAAATTGATACATTACAAATTTTGAATAGTCAAGTATTACCATTCCTAAGTAAATTGGTTTGTTATACATGATTTCTGTCTTTGACAATTCAATGGTTAATAAATCAGTTTCAATAACTCGTACTGAATGGAAATTGGGCATAGCAATATATTTTCGTGCGCCATATCGACCATCCCAGTGGTTTACCAAATGAATAGTTCTTTGCTTTCTAATATTTTCCATAGATTTACCGTAGCATGCATTGTTCATTAATTTATAAAAATTTGACTCGAATGTAGTCTTGGCGTGCTGCCGATAATGAGTATTTAATTGCATGTACGGTTGTAACCATGGTTTCTGGTCAAAACAAATAATGCGGTGAATGGTTTGTAGCTTCAAACCGTGTTTCAAACATTGCATTAAATTTTCGATGTGTATGACGTAGCGATTTTTCGGATTTAACGTTGCCATCAACTTTTTATTGTTGGAACGTGAACTGGGAGGTTGTAGTTTTTCAACACAAAATGGTAGATCAGAATGATCATTGTGTATCTCGCGGGGATATAATATGTCAACTTCTAGAACATAGCCACGTGTGTTATTGCTCAACGCGTCCTGTAAATTAAAATTTGAAACTTCATCTGAAGTCAGCCATCGAAAATTTTGATACGGAAGCGGTTTTTCCATAGCATATCCGTATAAATTGTTACAATCAAGGTAGGTGAGGTATGTTGTAGGTTGCTTTGGTTTGTATGTATCCATATATGGATTATTTGCTTTGGCATGCTTTTGCACAAGCGATACAAGCCCGCCACGTATCCCGCGTTCAAAAAAGAGCAACATGTCGATGTCAGTTAATAGTTCCAGTTCTATTTCAGTCACCTTCAACATACAGTCCCAACTGTATCCGGCAAGGGTGTAGTAATGGGCTGGATCTAGATTGTAGATTTCAAGACACAGTTTGCGAAAGTGTTCAAACACGTCTGTCAAAAGTAGTGTATCAATTTTGAGGTATAAATCAGCATACTCGCCCAAAGTTGATATCTTGAACACGTCCCATACTTTTTGAGCGTGTAAATAGTCTTCTTCAGAAATATGACTTTTTGTTAAGTCATTGTAAAATTTATCCTTTGAAGGGAGTGCAGTTTCCTCCAAACATGCCCAATTGTTTACATGATTATAGGGAAACACCCCTTTTCGAATGCATAATTCAAATTGATCGTCACCAGTAAAGTTTTGACGTACAGAATTCAAATTGTTTGGGTGAAGCCCTTGAACCAGCGCATCCAATGATGATGCGAGGAATCAATACGAATCTAAAAATCATATACTAATTCCATTTCGCCATTTTATAAACGAAATAAAATTTTCATGATTTTGTGGAATTAAAGAAAACTTTTGGTTTTCAAGGTTAACAAATTCCTTAATAATTAGATGACTGTCATACCGAGACATGTTGTGCAAGAAACAAGAAATATAGCGTGCTCTTTTATAGGCCAAATTACATGCACTATGAGCCGCTCCTCTAAATTTGCCAGTGTACCGATTATGGTCTCTCACTGGCGTGTCACAAGTTGCTATTGGTTTTTGACAAATGTGGCAAGTGGTTGCTGTTGCAAAAGCCACCTCGTCTGCATCCAACATTTGAAGCGGAATTGGGTTTTCCAGGATATTGTACACCCGATCTGCCAAGGCGTCCAATTCATTTAAAAACCAAGCAGCAGCATTTGCATCGCGATAAGATTTGAAGTAAGAAAGCGAAGGGTCATATTGTAACGGGACTTTCTGGCTGTGTATGTTAATTTGGAACAAAATATAAGACCAAAACCTGCCAGATTATTAATTTCTGTATCCAATTTTTACCTGACTTACCATTTGATATGACCCATCAGTGGTCTCCGGATCTGAAGTTATATGTAAGAGTGTTGGGCGCCAAGGGTTCGATCTGAGAGCGATAACCCAATAAATAATAAATAACTTTACGTCCTAGCTCAGGTAGAACATTCACCAGACTCCATCGACTCAAGTCGTGGTATGACTTAGTCATTAACCTGAATAACATTTACTTCGGGGAAAAGAGGATGGCTTATATCTATTTCTATCATCTAGAAAGGAGACAGACTGCATTTACTTTAAATAAAAATTTAAAGGCATCAAAAACAAACAAGTTAGGAAAATGCATTAATTAATGACTTAACGTAGAAAGTAAACACAAGAATTTAAGGCAGGCAAAAGTTGCAAGAAAACGGAGGCGTTATGAATTTAATTTAATCTAGATCTGAATTTATTACTTTAGGTTGATTTATTCGAGAGTGAAGAAAGAGAGCTTGTGCATTAAAGTCAAATGTGCTTACCAAACGATGAATCAGCTTTATTGAAGTGTTTCTCCCCAAGAGAAAGCTGCTGTTGTAGGCGGTAGAAGTCCATCTTCATGCGTGGAATTTATTTTAAATGACAGGCTACTATTAATTCTGAGGTATTTAGATTTCTCAGAATTAATAATGGTGGTGGATTGAAAGTCCTTAAACCACTTTTACGATGTTAGCTCAGACACTGCTAACACCATACTGTCTCGGACAAGCATATGTCCTGAATCCATCTCCTGCAATACTGTCTTCTTGCGACTGTCTTGAACCAGGTCTCGTTGAGTTGTCCCCTCACATAAAGGAGTCCTGTCCCAAGTCGTACCACGACCGTCTGTATTGTTCAGCTCACCTCTTTCCACTCATCTACCCTCGTCCTAGGCCGCACCCTTACTCATTACCGTGGGCTCGGCACGCGGCTATTGTTGTTGAGTAGGTACGCAGGTAAGTTATTTCTTCACATCGTGCTGTTCTGGGAGAAGACGTAAGCTCAAGAAATGACCCTTAGTGCTCAACCGCTAGCTAATTACAAAAACAGCCTCTGACTTCTGTCAACTTAATACCGTAACAAAACCTAATCATGATAATACATTATATGGACTAAACCTACACTTAATAACTTGTGGCTAATTAACTGCCGAAATAACACATGATATAAGTAACGAATGTCAAAATTTTGACATAACGTCAGTGGCGTAATCGTACCCTTCAAAATAAGGTTACATTCGTCCCGGAAAATCACGCAGACTATCGTTTACTATATTCCGCGTGATCTTCCCAAGACACGTGTAAATTAACATAGAACCCTAATATAACATAATACACATAATAAATTACCCTTATAGACATTTATATATACAATCAACATTTCTTCTTTTTTTTTAACACCAATGTTTTTGCTTAGGCTATTATGTCTCAATCGCATATAGCTTATTGTTTTCTTTTTATTGTCCTGCGGTCATTACCGCTCATTGTTTATTTTACCTATATGTGTAAGAAAAAAAAAACATATATGTGTTCTCTTATTTCCCCTTTGTCACATTTTCTTATTTCAAATCACACGAGTTCACTTTGTGATCTGCAGTTTGATTTCCCAAACCACCTTGTATTGCAAGTTCGTTGATTTTGGAATTCCCATTTTGAGTGCTTTGTGTAAGGTCAAACGCACACACGATCACTAGCAATTTGGTTGTGCTATATGACTCTATCACTCAAACTCTCTCTCATATGTCATTACGTGTATATCACTGAAAAAAAGAACAACACTAGAAATACATATAATCCATCATATTTCTGTCCTGTTTGTCCCTTTAGATAAAACTCCCTTTAAGTCCCAAACTCCATACCAGTTCTCCCTTCATCTCGATTCCCTCTCCTCTTTAACAGTTAATCTCACACAGATCAATGATACTGACCACATCTGATACCTCATTAATACCTAGGTATTTACCATTTTGATTTACCTGCTCAACAGCATAATGTTTGCAATATTGCCTGTTTCTGGTTCACTTCCCATCTCCATCTGCTTCCTTGCTTTAAGAGGTCCCTGAATGGTTCTACTAACTTAGAATATTTTAACACAAATCGTCTAAAAAAATTACAGATTCCTAAATACGTCTTCAGCTGTTTAACATTTTGTGGCACACTTGCATCGAGGATTTTGTTAATCCGACTTTCTTCTGGAGTTACCCCTGAACGTGACACACTATGACCCAGGAAAGTTACTTGTGACTTACAAAACGTAGATTTTGACAATTTCAGGGTGAACCCTGCCTTATCTAGTCTCTTAAAAACCGTGTCCAAGTGAACCAAATGCTCTTCAAAAGTACGCGAACTAATTACAAGATCATCAATATATATAGTTACATAATCACCCGTGTTATCACCTAAAGCTATGTTCAGTGCTCTTATCAGCGCTGCTGAACTGCTCTTTAATCCATAGGGTACCCTGCAAAATTGGTACAGATTGTACTGATGACTAAAAGCGGTAAAGGCTCTATCTTCAACTTTAAGAGGAACTTGCCAGAAACTAGAACTTAAATCAACACACGTAAAAAATTGTTTTCCCTCAAAAGTTTGCATTAGCTCCTCTATAGACATAGATTTTAATTGGTCTGATGAAATGTGTGCATTAACTAAACGCGCGTCTAAACATATCCTGACTTTTCCATCTGCCTTAGGTACTGTAATAAGTGAATTTACATAGGGGCTGTTAGAATACTCTATTATACCATCCTGAAGCATCTGATTGATCTGACTTTCTACGGCTTTCTGATAGACAAAAGGCACAGGATAGCGGTGACCGGTAAATACCGAATTGTCAACAACGTTCAATGAGTGGACATAACAATTGGCTCTACCAATTCGATCTTCAAATACCCTACTATTATTTGACAAAACATCGTAGAGAAGCATACACTTATCTTCATCTACATCTCCAAGAAACGCAGCTTCACGTAACGAGTCATCTAGACTGTCGTTCGTAACCACACTGCCTACAAAAATAACTGACCCTTGCTCTATAGCTTGAGACATCTCATTTAACGTACACATCACTCCTACTACACTACTCCTATATTGTTCATTGAACGGTATCACCACTTCAGCACCACCAAATTTAAATGTAATACAGCACTCTTCATAACATATGTTTCCTGACACCCTAGTCAGCCAATCAGAACCCAAAATAACGTCGTACACTAGATTTGGAATTACAAGGCACACTTGCTTCTCTACGTGACTGTTTATATTTATTTCTATTAACACCTGCTTTGATATAATTTTAGACTTCCTACCCACGGCTGTGATTACAAAAGTACTCTTAATTGGCAATTCTTCAAAGTTTACCCCAGTTCCCTTTAATTTATCATAATAAGCATTGCTTATGCAACTCCTTACACAGCCACTGTCTATTAACACATTCGTACACGTCCCGGACACGTGTAGCTTAATGATCGGACTTATATTACCCGCCACTGGTAATATTGCTTCGTCACATAGTTCACTTAACAAATCATTCCTTACGTTTAGGTCTTAGTGTTCCTGTATCAGGGTTAAAACAGGGCACGTTGCAGACTGAGATCCTGACCTTATGATGCAGTCTGGCTCGCGTTTAAATTACTATTATTGTCTCTACCTTCACAAGTGGTCGCAACGCTCGTCTGGCTATTACTATTCACATTCTGTTGGTTACTATTTTTATTATTACCTACGGGATTACCTCTCCCATATCCTCGGTTCTGATTAACATTAGGGTTATTACCGTAGTTACCCTGTCCGTGTCCGTTGCGCCCATCATTACCCCTACCTTGATTTCCTCGCGAATCATAATTCCTGCCTTGCGAGTAATTATTCCTGTTTTGATAGGGCGTCACAAAATTATTACCCCGGTTTTGGTAATTGTTTCCACTCTGACCCCTATTTTGATAATTGCCTCCTTCGCCACTGTTTCCCTGCGTTCCTTGATTTCTTGCATCCTGAGACTGATTGTTATAATTGCCCTGGTTTCTAGTGACTGTTTCTTCACTTGAACCTTTCCCTAGCGCATCAAAGGTACCTAGTAGGCTCTCTACTTGCGTGACAGTTTTTACATTTTGTATGCATGCCGCCTCTTTGATTCGGTAAGGGAAATGCCTTAACAGGAGCCTTACGACATCTTTTTCCTCTCTCAGTCCATCCAAGTATTTACAAACCAACACTTGCCCCAGGAAATACTCCGTCATATTGAGATTACCCCTTGCGTTGTATTTTCCACACACGATTCCCTCACGATACCGTGATTGTATGCTCTCACTCCAAAACTTATCACAAAATTTATGTCTGAAGTCTGTGATATCTTCAAAACCGTCCCTATAAACTGCAAACCAGTTTTTGGTTTCCCCTACGAAGGCCTGTTCTAATATTTCAACAACATTACACCATTCGATGTTTCCGTCCTCCAATCTTTCTTTAAACCTCACTTCAATAGTATTTAGAAACTCCATGGGGCATCCTTGCCGATTGCTAAATTTCCCTAACTCTATTTCTTTATGCGTGCTATTCATATATGTCGTTCGACTCTGACCTGCTTCTTGTCTTATTCTAGACTTTAATTTATTTTCAAGCTCGGCAATTTTCTCCTCTGCTCGTTTCTCTATACTACTAACTTTTGCGTATATGCTCCCATCTGTTGCTTCATCTTTATCATTCAGCCTATTCTGTGTTTCTTGAATTTTACTTATACTTTCCTTACTCTGTTTCTTCAAATTTTCAACTTCTTTACTAATTTCTGCTTGAACCTTGTCGATTTTGCCGCCCAGCTGTTCTTTAATTTCCGTTGTTACTCCCTGAATCTTTTTAATTTCTCCCCCCAGCTGTTCTTTAACCTCCATAGTTGTACTCTGAACTTTTTCAATTTCTCCTCCCAATTGTTTCTTAATTTGCTTCGTCTCTAACTGTATTAACTCTTTAGATTCCTCTGCTCGCTTACTTATTTTATTCTCAAGTTCATCTTGCACCCTCCTCAATCTACTCTCCATGTCAGCTAGGATTTCTTTCGTCTTCTCTTCCATCACACCCCTGATTTCACCCTTAATTTGCCCAAATCTCTTATCCATCTCCTTACTGTTTTGATCCAATTTACTATTAAGTTCTTTATTACTATCGTTTAGTTTACTACTAATTTCTTTACTGTTTTGATCAAATTTCGTATTTAATACCTGTATAAGACTCGCAAACATGCTCTTCATATCTCCCGGACTTTCTTTCTCACCATCATTACTGGGATTTACCTCCGACATCATCCCTGTGCTGCTTTCACCTTCCTCTACTAACTTACTACGTGCTTCATCCTCTTTCTCCTTCGTCATCTTACTCCCTAGCTGTTTTTTACTACGTAGTAACATATCGTCTTCTGAATCACTCATTCTGACTCACGTTGATATATAAAATCCCCCAAAATGCAGGTACAGAAATATGTCACTTTTCCCTCCACAAATGTTATCAGGTTTTCGTCCCACGTTTATGGCGACAATGTAACGGGACTTTCTGGCTGTGTATGTTAATTTGGAACAAAATATAAGACCAAAACCTGCCAGATTATTAATTTCTGTATCCAATTTTTACCTGACTTACCATTTGATATGACCCATCAGTGGTCTCCGGATCTGAAGTTATATGTAAGAGTGTTGGGCGCCAAGGGTTCGATCTGAGAGCGATAACCCAATAAATAATAAATAACTTTACGTCCTAGCTCAGGTAGAACATTCACCAGACTCCATCGACTCAAGTCGTGGTATGACTTAGTCATTAACCTGAATAACATTTACTTCGGGGAAAAGAGGATGGCTTATATCTATTTCTATCATCTAGAAAGGAGACAGACTGCATTTACTTTAAATAAAAATTTAAAGGCATCAAAAACAAACAAGTTAGGAAAATGCATTAATTAATGACTTAACGTAGAAAGTAAACACAAGAATTTAAGACAGGCAAAAGTTGCAAGAAAACGGAGGCGTTATGAATTTAATTTAATCTAGATCTGAATTTATTACTTTAGGTTGATTTATTCGAGAGTGAAGAAAGAGAGCTTGTGCATTAAAGTCAAATGTGCTTACCAAACGATGAATCAGCTTTATTGAAGTGTTTCTCCCCAAGAGAAAGCTGCTGTTGTAGGCGGTAGAAGTCCATCTTCATGCGTGGAATTTATTTTAAATGACAGGCTACTATTAATTCTGAGGTATTTAGATTTCTCAGAATTAATAATGGTGGTGGATTGAAAGTCCTTAAACCACTTTTACGATGTTAGCTCAGACACTGCTAACACCATACTGTCTCGGACAAGCATATGTCCTGAATCCATCTCCTGCAATACTGTCTTCTTGCGACTGTCTTGAACCAGGTCTCGTTGAGTTGTCCCCTCACATAAAGGAGTCCTGTCCCAAGTCGTACCACGACCGTCTGTATTGTTCAGCTCACCTCTTTCCACTCATCTACCCTCGTCCTAGGCCGCACCCTTACTCATTACCGTGGGCTCGGCACGCGGCTATTGTTGTTGAGTAGGTACGCAGGTAAGTTATTTCTTCACATCGTGCTGTTCTGGGAGAAGACGTAAGCTCAAGAAATGACCCTTAGTGCTCAACCGCTAGCTAATTACAAAAACAGCCTCTGACTTCTGTCAACTTAATACCGTAACAAAACCTAATCATGATAATACATTATATGGACTAAACCTACACTTAATAACTTGTGGCTAATTAACTGCCGAAATAACACATGATATAAATAACGAATGTCAAAATTTTGACATAACGTCAGTGGCGTAATCGTACCCTTCAAAATAAGGTTACAATATGAGCAAATCACGTTTAGAGCACAACTGAATGGCACATGTTGTTGTACTTGTTGAGTGTACGGGCGTGCTGGATCTGGGTTACATGTGTCAATGGGTGTGGTTAAACATTCAAAATCTGCATATACTGTAAATGGAAGCGGTTCTTGACGAGACACATTTTGAAATTTCATACTGGCTTTATCCTTTTCTGGGAATGTAATTTTTACAGCTGGTTGTGTAATGCAATCAATAGTATGGGCTGTCAACTTTTGATTGCTAGTAAAATATTGCAAACAGCGATCACATATATATACCCTATTTTTACTCTTTGTAACTTGTGAACGAACTAGTCTGGAAAGATCTTTGATATAACAATAATGGTTGCACAATTCCCCTTCAATGTACAATAAATTAAAATGCTTTTCTTTTTTTTCCTTTGTCACATAGAGTGGCCCAATAACTTTGTCCCCTTCAACTCCGTATACATTAATGGAGTAAAGCGGATTTTTAGATTCAAAACGAGAAATGGCGTTGAGGTCCATTGGGAATTCTATGTCTGCTAAATTTAGACTGATCATTAATTCCATAAATTTCTGGTGATATTTGCCCATTCTGTGAACATTTTTACTTGCAGAACATAGCCCAGCAGCCAGGGACCAAATAAAGCAGAAAACATCATTATTATCCACATTGATAACTGCGTGACGGTTTTCCAACTGTTTAGGCAAATTAACATGAGATGACCCACTATTTATGGGATCAAAGGTGCATACATTAATTTTAAGATGATTAATAGCTTCCAGCGATTTGCCGCTTTCTAATTCTTGAAACTCAGCAAAGCGTGTTGTGAGTTTATCAACAATGTTTTTACTATACCAACTGTGTATATTATCAGTGCGGTATAATTTAGTCATGTGTGTGTGTAAATAGATTGGCTGAATGATTTCGACACCTTGTTTCAAAATAGCAAAGTCACATAATAATTCAGCGTTAACCTTTAACGCTACATGTTCTCTTAAACAGTCTTGTATTTTGTTTTGAAAAATGTTGTAACTAGTGTTTAAATATTCATTGAGATTTAAAATGTTTGCATCATTATTGACTTTAGTCCAACAGATATTGTTATTGAAACAACTATCCACATCTTGCCAACTTTGTATCGGTGGCGACATGATGTCCCTTAGTACTTAACAATTACAAAAACTGAACGGTTTGCAGAGAGAGTGAACCAAAGTTTATTTTCCCTGCAAATTCCGTTTTTACATAAACTAATTTTAAATTTTATTTTTTTCTTCTATGAATTCCACAAGACATCTTTTGTTTTCCAGTCCCATGTATTTTAAATAGATGGTCCCTTTGTTGAGATCGGCTACATCTTCCTCGCTGAGTTCCTTGAATCTCGACGGTAGAAATACTGTAAAGTCCTCCAGTTCACAAAGAATACGTTCCCCAAATTTCGTCTTGACTCGACGAACAGCAGTTACCAAATAAGACTCGTTTACCTGCAGATCCTGTAGTCGTTTAGTCTCTGGTCCAGCATCTTTCCCTATGGAATTCGCATTTTTTATTGCCGACATTCTGAAATCGAATTTGATATCTATAATAGTGTTTTAGTATACCTAAGCCATTAGCAAATATGTATATACACACAAAAGTTATCAAAACCCTTCTACACACCCATTATCGCTAGCCACTAATTTAATTGTCAGCAGCTTGCGTTCACCATTTTCCTACTTCTCCTCAATCCATTACAAGAACACAGGTTATCAAACAAGTTATACACCCAGGTGCTACATGGTCAGGAGCTGGCCATGACTGTACTTTGGTGAAGTCGGGTCAGATTGCTTGTATAATTTAACTGTTCCCGGGCAAAGCCGGGGCAAAATCCTTGTGTAATTTAACTGTCCCCCCGGGCGAAGCCGGAGCGGGTTACTAGTATAATATATAACTGTTCCCGGGTGAAGCCGGGGTGAATTTCTTGTATAATTTAACTGTTCCCGGGCGAAGCCGGAGCGGGTTTCTAGTATAATATATGACTGTTCCCGGGTGAAGCCATGGCAGATTGCCTGTATAATTTAACTGTTCCCGGGCGAAGCCAGGGCGGATTGCTTGTATAGTTTAACTGTCCACCGAGTGAAGCCGGAGCGGGTTTCTAGTATAATATATAAATGTTCCCGGGTGAAGCCGGGCAGATTGCTTGTATAATTTAACTGTTCCCAGACGAAGCCGGAGCGGGTTTTTAGTATAATATATAACTGTTTACGGGCGAAGCCGGGGAAGATTACTTATATCATTTAACTGTCTCCCGGGCGAAGCCGGAGCGGGTTTCTAGTAAAATATATAACTGTACTTGGGTGAAGCCAGGGCAGATTGCTTGTATAATTTAACTGTCTCACGGGTGAAGCTGGAGCGGGTTTCTAGTATAATATATATCTGATCCCGGGTGAAGCCGGAGTGGATTGCTTGTATAATTTAACTATCCCCCGGGCGAAGCCGGAGCGGGTTTCTAGTGTAATATATAACTGTTCCCGGGCGAAGCCGGGACGGATTGTTTGTATAATTTAACTGTTCCCGGACAAAGCCGGGGCAGATTGCTTGTATAATTTAACTGTTCTCGAGCGAAGTCGGTGCATGCTTTTGGTATAATATAACTGTTCCCGGGCGAAGCCGGGTTGGGTTTCTGGTATAACATAACTGTTCCCGGGCGAAGCCGGGTCGGGGTGTTTGTATATTATATCTGTTCCCGAATGAAGCCGGGGCAGGTTGCTTAAATAATTTATCTGTTCAATACATCCCAAGTGCATGGGGGCTACATTGGTCGGGAGGTGATGATTTAAATGTCCTTAACTAAATAGGTTACTTGACCTGGAACTGATGTATAGAAGTGAATGCATGTCTCGGTGCTAATGTTACATAAATCCTTCACCTTTGCAATACATAAGAGATCATTATCTATTCCATGACTGCCTCGAGCACTGTAATTATCTCGCGGGCAATGCAGTGAAATCGGCAACATTTAATTGGATAATAACAGTAATTATATATAATTGAGCTGCATTCATTTTATATATCCCAGGCAGCTAGTGGTTTAAGATGCAAGTCACGTTAAAACCAATCTTATTACATGCTATGAATTCTGCTCGTTTCATACTTGAAGTAATTATTGCTTGTCTGATTCATACCGTATAACTTTTAAACCAGCTTTGTCAATAGGCCATTATACTATTAAAATTCTAAACATCTTCATGTGGATTTAAACCTACCATCTCAGCATTTACAAGTACTGTAATGTACAGTTGTTGTTTGAGTCTTCAGTCTTTTGACTGGTTTGACGCAGCTCTCCATGCCTCCCTGTCCTGAGCTAATCGTTTCATCTCTACATAGCTCCGACACCCTACACCCGACACAATCTGTTTAACATATTCTAACCTTGGTCTACCCCTACAGTTTTTGTCCTCGACCCTTCCTTCCATAACTTAGCTTGCTATTCCTGGTGTCTTAATATGTGTCCTACCAATCTATCTCTTCTCTTCATTAGCAGTCGCCAGAAACATCTCTCCTCTCCCACTCGTCTTAATACCTCTTTATTTGTTACTCTCTCTACCCATCTGATCTTTATCATTCTCCTGTAACACCACATTTCAAATGCTTCAATTCTCCTCTTTTCTGTACAGTACAATCACTTATTTTGTAAACCATTTGGCTGAGTTAGTCTCCCAGTAGCACATAGTCAAATATATACACTAGGATATACTTTAAAGTTATATACTTAAGTATGTTGAATATTACCTGATAGACAAGGATCCAATTGTAATCTGGTGTGAATGCTGTAAGCTCGTAGTTAACTCTACTTTCATTTCAATTCTGCTCGACTATTTATACCCCTCCGAATACAGGAAACGCCCATGGATTACCGTTCTTTTCACACAAACATGACCTCCATACGGCATTACCCTGCATTAATACAGGAATCGTTACTGACCTTCCTTTCACCAGAAATAGCTCCACACCGTATAACCCTGTACAACTATCTTAAACACTCCTAATTAATCCGCCTTTCACCAGAAAACACACAGTATATAAAGAGAATGTTCCTTTTCACAACATATCATTCGCTGCAATGTCTGGCAACAAGAACGATGGCAGTATGGGGCTGGAAGAAGAAGAAAACCATGAGGAGTTGACGCTTGATCTGTTAATGTAAGTATTATTTATTTACTAAAGCCTTATGTAGCAGAACGCCAGTCTCTCACGGCTGGGTGCGTGGTTCAATTCCAGTCACTTTATGTTAGATCTGTGCTGGGCAAACCAAAAGCAGACAGGTTTTTCTCTGGGAACACCAGCTTTCCCTGTCAAAATTTTCTTTCGACAACACCCTCCGCTATCATTTCTTTTTATCTGTCATTCATTTAAACATTGACTCTAAAAAGTGAGACAGGCTTTGGCAGCCAACACAGATCTTTCTCGCCGCTAGATGGAGTTTAATTCATTCCATTCCTGATCTGGTCAAATACTGAAAGCAAGCGGTGTTTTTTTTTCTTCTTCAAAATGATTAGAAATACTGAGCGTAGTTACCGCCTTTGTAGCCCATGTTTACTTGGGTGTGAGTAGAATTTGTCTGATAACCCGTGTTATTGCGATGAATAAAAAAAAGGATTGGGAAGGAAGTCAGATTTTTTTAAGTGTGTTAAAATCCTTCAGTATGCCTTCCTTTGGAGGGGGAGTAAAGCCAGTGGTTACATGTTCTTACTTTATGACATGTAAAAGATCCGTCCACAGACTAAACTTGTGTGAAGCTAAATTGACAGGTTAGATTTTGTCAAAACAAGTTCCAACATTTACCACTAGATGGCATTATTATCTGGTAGCAAAAAAAACTTGGAACTTGTAGCTCACCCTAAAGGCGTTCGCTGGAAGCAGCTACATACTCAAGTGAGTCACACATGTTCGTGAACACTGCCAGCACTGAAACCCATACTCAAGTTCCAACATTCACCACTAGGTATCATTAATATCTAGTAGCAAAATTTTGAAACTACTTAAAATGAACAGAACTTGTAGCTCACCCTAAGGGCGTCCGCTGGAAGCTGCTACAGACTTAGGTGAACTGTACTTGCTGTCACACACTCCCAGCAATTCACAATACAATATTTAGATAAACAAGCGTTATAAAACAATTTTGTTGTACTCTTTATTGTATACATTTTTTTTTATAGTTTTGGAAATGATCCAGTTTTGGTGGAGTTTTTTACGGAGTTAATGTCAGCAATGGAAGGGCATTGGAGAGAAGAAGAAGATGAAGAAGAAGAAGATGATGATGATGATGAAGAGGAAGATGAAGAGTCAAAATAAATCATAATTTTACTTTTTTTGCTTCTGGTTTTATTTGTTTTTACATTCACCCTACCAAGCAAGCCAGAGTTCAACACCCACCATCCATCTCCATTCATGATTCAGACACGTTTAGCTCATCATTTGTCCCGCACCCTCTCAATCACCGTAAGGTCATTCCCAGACATGACCTACCATACAACCCGTTGTCAATCTCAGGATTAGTCATCCCATGTGACGTCACACACAGGTTAACCGTTCAAATCTGTTTATTCATTCACACAAACACCTATGTTCATTAAACATCCACCCACGCATCGATGTTTGTTTACCATTGAGCGCTTTCAACCCCATCTTGTTTGTCTCTCAGACCCATTCACACCTAAGCAACCTACCACGTCAGGGTTCAACAACCACCGCCATCCACCGTCATTCATGTTTTCCATTCAAAACACTCCCGTCCATGACCTACCTCACATCCCGTAATCTGCTGTGACGTCACACACACACACACACACCAGTTGACCGTTCAATTCTCTGACAATTCATTCACCGACAAAGATTCGGAAACCTTCGGCAACACTCGGATCTCATCGGGCTCAAAGCAAAGCTATATAGCCTAGGATAATAACAGAGAAGGCGCTCAGTCCAACAGAGAGACTGGGTCGAGGAGGGTCTCGTGCAGAGCCTCTTCCATCCTTCCCCCTCATCCCCCACCCTCGCCACCACCCCCTCCCCCCCTCCACCTCCCCCCTCCCCCTCCCCCCCCTCCCCCTCCCCTCCACCCACACCCCCCTCAAACCGGTTCCTGGACCCTCCAAGGTTTGTTTACCTTCCGGGGTCCCGGCGACCTTGGGGTCAATGACCTACCTCAAGGTCATTGATCATGACCTACCTCAAGGTCATTGACCTTGCCACGCCCCCCTCATTTGCATAAATAACGGTATTTGAGTCAAAACCCCCCCAGCCTCCCTACTTACAACGTGTTAGCAAATAATGCCTTGAAATAAACGATTTCTTCACTGCAGTACATCTTCATTTTAAATCATTTCATACAAAGTTTATATTATTTCTATCAGTAGGCTATATCGCATACAACATACTAAAACTACAGAAATATAGGACAGGCACAAGAGGTCAGCTGCCATCTCGTCGTGTGACAGAGACGGTTCAGCTCGCCACTCATACAGTATAATATTATAATATTAAATTAAAATAAATAACGGATCACGTCCTTTAGGATAGCTTAATCCACCCTTGGCTTGATAATCGGAAATGGTGGGTCTTAAGCTATTGATTATAATGGTAGCATAATTCATACGGCCACCATCCTGAGTGACATGGCTGATTTCCTTGTCGCTTGGGCAAAAGACGCGTACTATATAAAGGTAGCCTATATTGTTACCAAATTTGGCATAGTTCGGAATATTAGTTTAGTCGTAATTTGCTTTTACGTTTTGAACGTTTGAGTGGCCGCCATTCCGTTTTGGTAAAGATGGTGGCAATATAAAACATGACACTCAGGAGCCCTTTGCTAGTGCTACCTCTGTACCAAATTTCATTCAATTTGGTTTCATCGTGTTTGAATTGATAGTGGGGGAGAGAGACTACAGAGTACACACACATACACATACACACACACACAGACAGATCTCAGAAGTCTACTTTCATATTGTTCAAAAATAGAAAGTAGGTTAAACATATAATTGATAAAAAGATCTGACTCGTTACAGACAGTACTGTAATTTAGTTAGTTAATGTATAGTTTATGTTCGACGATGCCGAAATGTAAATATTATATGTCAGAAAACTGTAACGTAATGAGGGTCATTATAGTACTATTCTTCATTATGAAACAGTTTCTCCAGCCAATCAGAGCTCATTCATTGACCAATTAGGTATGGATAGTTTAACGCATGCGCTCAAAATCCAACATGTCGGACATGAATTACATGATTTGAAAGTTCAAATTGGATATCGGATCAACCATTGTAGTTACAATCCCAAACAGAAAGACAAAATCAGCACGAACCTTTACAGTAACAAGAAAATACTATGACATATGCAAGAAATTTATGAATCTACGTCCAGAAGTCAGCAACACAGCATCCTTCTACATATATAATCGACATGGAAAGTGCACCGTCCCATATGTTCGCGTAAATAAACTGGCAAATATGAGACAAGAAATAGCACTGTACCTTAATATCCCCCACTCCAATTTCTACACAGCGCATTGCTTTCAAACGACTTCGGTGACAATATTAGTGAATGCTAGTTCTGATCGGCACTAGACATCATGCTGTAAACAATAGCATTGCCAAGCAAAGTAAATGGTCTCTGCTTTCGAAATTCTTTGTCCCACGCATGCGCTCTAATCAGTCAGCAAACCATCCAGCGCACTCTGTTCACTAACTGAAGTTACCGAATCCCACAGATATTTATGAATATGTAAGTTAAAACATATAATCAAGTTATAATTATCGCCGAACATAAACAGTCGTATGCAACTCGCGTATAATGGTAATTAAGACACTGGTGTCTTAATTATTGACATTATAGGCTCGTTGCATAATTTACTATTAAATGGGAGCAGAACACAGTACAGTAGTTTAATAATTGTAAGTACTGTTGTACATACAGTAAGTTAGGAACCATCCAAATATTTGCCTGTAGTAGAAGTGGTAAACCATGGAAAACCACTTCTAAGATACGTGATGTGGGATTCAAACCCACTCCTTTTCAGCTCTGGCATACGGGGCTGAGTGTATTCCGTACGAGTCCTCAGACCAAATTAAATTTCTTTGCAGAACCTGAAATCAAACCCAGACCTCCGGGATGACAGTGAAGATGGCTGATTGTCGGGATAGAAAGGACAGCTCAATTAGCAAATACAGAAATATTAATCGAAGTATGAGAAAATGGGACGTTTAGTTTGAATGTGAGGAAGAATCTATTGAATGTATCAGCTGACCTGAGGTAGGGATGATAGGGGGGCATTTAATTATTCCAAAAGAATACATTATTAATATTATTATTATTATTATGAGGCAACATTTGAGGTACCGTATTAATAATAATGACCTATTTTACCAGCCTTGTTGACTTGGTAACCATATAGACCTTGATCACTCGCGCACTGAATATATCATTTTCTAAGAAATTTGAAGTTAATAACTTTTTAGGGATTTTTTGTTGACCAAAAATGTTATGTTGGTAGCAGTGATATTTAAAATTACAAATGTGAATTACAGACGAAAACGACATTTTAAACGACTTTTAGTAAGTTTGGGAGCATTTAGTGCAACACTACGAATTCGTACTATCTCGCGACCAATAGGTGTGTGGTACTTACTTTCAATAATAGTAATTAAGACGTTCTTATTGCATACCAAGGTTGCAGAGTCGAATCCTGGTGCAGTCAGTTGGCATTTGAGGGTGCGCAATTGCCAGGGTACTGTGCTAGTAGATTTACTGGTACGTTAAAGATCTCCTATACGGCAAAATTACGGCATCCCGGCGTCTCTAAAAGCTTCAGAAGTTAAAAGGGGCGTAAAATTAATAACATTACAGTATTATTATCTTATAGGAACTTATAGATGTCTCTACTGAACTAGAATACATATGCTTATATGACGAACACTTGTTGGCATGGTAACAACCGGATATCCGTGTCGGTTTTTGGTCCACGCTGATGATAGTCAGACCCTCGGCCCAAAAACATACCCATGGTAAAACAGTCAGTGAGAAGGTACGTAGTTTAAATCTTCCAGCCTACGCTTTTGACTTATTTTAATAATAATTGGTGTGATCCTCTGAAAGATTCGCTTCATAAACGATGGAACTGTAATTGATATAACCATTGTTTACATGGACATCCGCTTACGGCAAGAGTAATGTCTCCCTCGCCTTGGGTGACCGAGCCAACTGGCGGACACGCCAGGGTACATGCCAAGGTGAGACACCAGCAATTCGCTAATCATGGCCCCAGGGAGACATGGGCAAATCCGTTAAGTATTATTGTAATACACCTGTGCATCATAGAGGAGGTTAGAATCGGCCGGGAAATCACCCGGATGAAAGATGTACGTCCCTCTTCTATTGCCACATATAAGCAGTGCTTTTTTAAGCAAAATTTAAGGGTATTCTCAGTGTTGTAGTCGACAAAACTTCATGATGTCTGGCTGCGTGGCTCAGGGGTAACGTTCTCGCTTGCTGAGCCCAAGGTTGCAGGTTCGAAACCTGGCGCAGTCAGCCGGCATTTGAGGGTGCGCAAATGCGAGGGAGCCGTGTCAGTACATTTACTAGCACGTTAAAGATCCCCTTCGGGGCAAAATTCCGGCACCCCGGCGTCTCTAAAAGCCAGGGTAGTTAAAAGGGACGTAAAACCAATAACATTATTATTAAACTTCATGATCTTGCAATTCTCGGCAATTTTCAGAGTCTGGTTATTTTACTAGCAGTAGTGCCCGGCTTTGCCCGGTGGATTCATTTGTTTTAAGGATGATAATGAATACTACTACAGAGCTGGCACATGATACTTAAACTAACAGAAAAAAAAAATTAAATACAATTTTTTGTGGTGGCCGTGGTGGTGGTGGTGGTTGTAGTGGGGGTAATAAGCAGTAAAGTATGATGGACGTAACATTTAGATCATTTTCCCCTAATGATAATAATGATTATAATGAATAAGGAAACGCCTATTTACTAACTACAGCACTGACACGTGTAATTTACAAACAAATTTCAAAAAAATGATTGGAAAGAGGAGTAAGTTAAATAAAAGACTGCCTAGGGCCTATATCTCATTGTCTGTTAGAAATGTCGCATAGCGCCATTGGAAAATAATCAGAACACTTTGGAAAACTTAGGATGTCCCGAGTTCCTGAGGTAGCAATAGTACCATTTACGGCCACATAGCACTCAACGATAAGTTTCGGATTAAATTACGGTAAAATTGAAAGCATCAACGCTTATTGCAGCTGATAACCTCAATGTATTGCACCAACACCATTACATTAATGCATGATGATAACTGTTCTAAGGGGAAAAATAAATCTTTTTGCACTAATTACTCCCCGTGACTGCAATTTATAAGCAGCGCAAGATTTAACTATTTTCGCACTTCTGCACCAGAACACTGGTAGGTGTGACGTGATGCAGCCCGAATTGCCAGTCAACAATAGACTTATTAAAATACTCATACAGTGACACTACTACGGACATGAATGATTCTAGGGCCTTAATACATGGTTTTCAAGTTCAGTTTGTTTGTTATTCTAAATGTAGGGAATGGAGAGCGTTGTCCAAAATACCAAGTGGACAGTGTTACCCGCAGGGTTTCAAAGTATATGTATAATTTGGTGCAATTAGGAGGAACGGTGTAGATTTGTGATAAAGGGCCTAAAAGCAGAACATGGAGAGGTCTGTCCGAAATTTAAAGTGGACAGTGTCACCCACAGGGTTCCAAAGGGTAAGTATACAAATTTTGGTCCAGATCGGTGAAACGGTGTAGATTTGTGCCAAAGAGGCTAAATGCAGGGAATTGAGAGGTCTGTCCAAAATTTCAAGCAGTGTTCCTCGTAGGGTTCCAAAGTATACAAATTTTGGTTCAGATTGGTGAAATGGTGTAGATTTGTGCCGAAGGGCATAAATGCAGGGAATGGAGTGCTCTGTCCGGAATTTCATGTAAACAGTGTTACTCGCAGGGTTCCAAAGGGTAAGTATACACATTTTGGTTCTGTTCGGTGAAACGGTGTAGATTTGTGTCAAAGGGCCTAAATGCAGGGAATTGAGTGGTCTGTCCGAAATTTAAAGTGGACAGTGTTACCCGCAGTGTTCCAAAGGGTGTGTATACAAATTTTGGTTGAGATCGGTGAAACGGTGTAAATTTGTGCCAAAGGGCCTAAATGCAGGGAATAGATTGGCCTGTCCGAAATTTCACGTAGACTGTGTTACTCGCAGGGTTCCAAAGGGTAAGTATACACATTTTGGTTCAGATCGGTGAAACGGTGTAGATTTGTGCCAAAGGGCATACATTCAGGGAATGGAGTGGTCTGTCCGAAATTTCATGTAAACGGTGTTACTCGTAGGGTTACAAAGGCTAAGTATGCACATTTGTTTCAGATCGGTGAAAAGGTTTAGATTTGTGACAAAGGGCCTAAATGCAGGGAATGGACCGGTCTGTCATAAATTTCATGCAGACAGTGTTACTCGCTGGGTTCCAAAGTTTATGTATGCACATTTTGGTTCTGATCGGTGAAACTGTGTAGATTTGAGGCAAAGGGCCTAAATGCAGAGAATGGGATAGTCTGTCCGAAATTAGCATAGCCTAAACTATTCCTCTTGAATCTGGCTATCATATAAAAAAGATTTTTTGAATCCGACTGGTAGTTCCAGAGATTAGCGCGTTTAAACACACAAACACACAAACTCTTCAGCTTTATTTTATTAGTATAGATGGGATGTTAAATGAAAGGTTGCATTGGGTTAATTTATTAACTCATTAACTCATTAACTTTCAGCTTTTTCGATGCCTGGGTGGATGTAAAATAGTTCGTTATATTCTTCATCCTTCAAAACCAACCACATACACAAACTAACAACCTACCCCACCTCTAAACAATAGCCTGCGTGCTGATAAGAGCAGAACTTCCTTTTCACAATTGTTAGAGTATGTTACTTATTATTGTCTAAACAAGTACATTTCTTCGAAAAGGCAGCAATGACACAAAGTTTTAGTCAAGCAGAAAATAATATGGCCTATTGTTTCGATTATGCTGCTGAGGGCCGAGTTGCCGACCAATAGACACTGATTCGATAGATCGATTTAAATCGAGGATTACTCGAAATCTCCTCCAGCTGTTGTGAACAGCGCATTGACGCCAGCTGATCGTTGAACTTTCAAGTCGGAAGTTATATTTGCCGGACTAGATACAAATGTACAAATATTTTTTCTTTAACAGTTTTGAAATGTTTAATACGCGTACCCCCGCGTTCCCCCTGAAAAAAAAATGTCCTCAAGCTGGTCGGAAAACTCTTGCTCAGATTTGGCAAGTTGGTTCTCTAATGTGTCACAAGGTTCCCTTAACGCGTCATTGTAGCTATGCGTTGATCTGCAATGGACAGCTGAAGATAGGGAATCCGATGTTAATATCCTGGTGTTGACGGTGGCATGGGTCTTTCCTACTTTCTTCATGAAAACTGAGTGGAAAATAGGATCTTAAGATCAATCACGAGGTGGTGTAATGTGTCATTCTATCTTCCCCCCTATTAACTTCTGAACGCAGCCACAAGTGATTCTAAACAATGACAATTTGAAACTCTGTCAAACTTTCCAACGCTATTTCCCTTTATGTATTCCTTCCTGCAGCTCTCCCAGATTTTTAAATAGCCTAAGTGTATTTCTTCTCCTGTGTCTCTGTCTTGAATCCTGTATTTTTCTGGCTACCTGGCCAATATGTCCTAACGCCATAAATGTAAATAAAAAGAATAGAAAAATAAAACCAACTTCCGAACGGCTCCTCCGATCACTGTGAAAATATGTGTGGGGATAGATTTACCTCCAAACATTTGACTTTTGGTATTTTCAATAATATTAATAGTAATACTTGGTACAAACTAAGGGGGTCAAGGGGTACACTAGAATTTTTTCACGTGATTTACACCTGCGGGTGTGGTACGGCAGGTCTATTATATTCCTATCCCTATATTATATTATTATTATTAGTATTATATTATGGCGTACATCGAGGAGACAAAGCCCCTCGGTGCCAGAAACAAAACTTGGGGGCCTCGAAAACTACATTATAAGGCTCTAAAACCAACTGTTTCTGAAATATTCCCAGAAAACTAATTTAATTTAATTTAACAAACTAATGAAGGAATGGAAATCGGTAACCATGACAACATTATCTCAAGGGGTGGCACCAACTTTCCATCTATTTCTGTAAGAAGCAATGTCACTCCATTTATACCTTGCCACGGTGGGTGAGTGGATAGCGTGTCGGTCTACTAACCCCAAGATTGCAGGTTCACTCCTGGCCGTGGTACAGGCCAGACGTTTGTTTTAGACGAGTGAAAAATCTTAATGGAAGCCTGGAGGTGAGTTACTACAGTACCTGTGTTGTTATCAGCTGCCCCAAGCGCTCCGATGATTGATAAAGCTGTTTCACACTATTGCTGAAGTATAGTCACTGGCAAATATAATGACGTTCTGTTCGTAACTACGTAACGTGTACTTCCGTGTCACACAATACTTCGACGTGGACTGTACTGTCTGCTCAAGTCTGGAATTCCATTACATCAGATCGGTGGTGAAAAAAGTGAAGTGATAGGGTGAGAGAGTGACTGTGTACAGGCTCACCCGCAGGCTTGAAGGTCAAGGGCAATCATCTAAAACAAACGTCCGGCCTGTACGTGATTTTTGAAAGGCGGCAAAAATACGACTCGCATGTCATACGTTGTTGGCATGTCAAAGAACCCATTTGAATTCAGTAGGCCGTGTTCATAATGGCAAAATTATCCTCAGGAGTTTCCGCCAACACAAAGTTCCTCATTTCTCTACTAGAAAGCGCTATAGTGTTCAAGGAGCTTAGATATCTACCCTCCTTGACTTTCATAGTGATTCAAGGAACAACGAAATTTCGACATGCAAGCTACCCTCTAGGTGTCAAATTACGAAGCTTGCACCCGGCATCCGAGGCCATACGATATTATTATTAGGCTACTCCATTTATTACATTTCTGTGAAAGTTTGCAAATGGCTATAAGGTTATCACGGAACCAATGTAGACTGTATAATTCGTCAATGCAATTAAGGGGGTCAAGGGGTAACCTAGAATTTTTTCATGCAATTTCACGTCCGACATATAGTACAGAAAGTCTATTATATCTACAAACAGAAACATTATTTTCAAAAATTCCTGAATTGAATCAGCATTTTTGCGGCTTTTAGGAATTTGGGCCATTTGAGGCTAAAGAACCAGAATTTTCATGCACCACAAGCCTTTATAATTTATGAAATGGGTCTTCCTGTGTATGGGGACCTAACACAACGTAGAGGGTCAGTTTTTATGTGACGTGTATTGCGTTTCGTCTACAAGGCTTTCAATTCTATTTCACGTCAGGAAGTACACGTTAGGTGAATTTAGTTTGAGAGCAAATTTAACTAATCTTTTTTTTTTATCGTCGACATACGGGTTCATCGTAAGGATAATTTTGTTTGATACGTATGGTAGATATACGCATATTTGGATATCTGGGTGATATGTTGTAGACAATAGAATTGTCTGTCTGTCTTTCTGTGTATCTTTATGTACGCCTATAAATTTTCTTCGGATGCTTGGTGCATCGTAAAATTAGATAACCTCTTCAGTCCTGAGCTCAGTTCAGAACTTTGAAATATACTTTTCTGTGTTTAACTTTTTGCAATTGGGTAAAATAATACATATTTATCAAAAAAAAATTTTTTTTTCGAAACCACTGGGCTATTATGACATGTAGCATATATGCTACATCAGGACTTAATGACGACTCTCCTCCCACTACTTTGCAATGCTAAATTGTTTTGTGATACACGATTACTAATGGTTTAATGCCTTGTAAAGTAATTACAATAGTAACATAATTTTTTGTAAATTTTTCTATATTTATTTTGCATTATCTAAAGTCAAAATACAAATAATTAAGAAATGATATTTACTTTTTTCTTACTAAAAAGTCAAAGCACAAAAGAAGTTATGTTAAAAAAAACATAAAATTGAGAGGTTAAGCCACAATATCCAGTTATGACTCATGAAATGCTGAGGAACAGTTTCTTTTTTCCGTAAAGCACAGGTACATTTTGCATTTTTGCACTGTACAAAAGTGAATCCCTTTCAGCCCGGTAGTCTACATCTTGATCTACTTTTTTGCGTTCTGCTCATCATTTCTGGTAGATGCAAATCATGAAACTTCCTGGATTGAACAGACGGCATTGGCGCTGGTATGCTGCGGCGCTTCAAGTTTCGATTTCCATCGTCCTCATCACCATCATAACCGGGTGAGTTAGTCGTGGTCGTTACGGCATGACTGCTGGCAGTCGCTCACATCCGGGAGGCGAGGAGGTTCGAATCCCCCCGCCGGCAACCTTGATGATGGTCTTCTGTGGTTTCCCATCTTCCTTCCAGGCAAATGCCGGGGTTGGTCCCTAACTATAGGCCACAGCCGCTACCTTCCAACTCCTCGACTTTACAGTCCAACTTTCCTCCCCAACGGTACTTGTAGCTCACCCATTGGGTGTCCGTCTCGAAGCAGCTACAAAACTGGCGAGCCGAACATGTCCTCGGTCACTCCCGGCACTAAAAGCCATACGCTAAAAAAAATCACCATCATCATCATCATCAGGTACATCATTCGCTTCATATTCATTGTTGGAGATGCTGTATTCTATCTCAGGACATTTTCCCTCCTATCATCATCATCATCATCTCCAATCTCCAGCTCAATATCAGACTCATCAGGATCGATAGAGTCAATCAGTTTCACAATGTCTGCATCATTCAAGGCTGAAGAAATAAATGGTGAAATTTAACGTTAGCGTTTTCGGTACATGGTAAGAGAAAGTAGGCTATGTGGTATGAGAAAGTAGGCTATATAATATTTAAAGACCGCAAATTTCCCAACATTTAAGCCACATGTGACTTATGCATTATCTACAGCAATGAAAGACATGCTAAAATGAGGAAAATGCAGACATAAAATCATGTTGCAAGTATAAAATGTCAAGGTCATTGCCTGATGTAGAGTATGTGCTACGTAAAGCAAATCGTGATCGTGTGGGTATTTTAGTATATTACCGAAACTTACATTCAATAGCACTTTAATTGTTGATCAATTGTAAGCTATTTTTAAAACATTAACATTATTTTAATATACAAATACATGTTAATTACCTGCACGTCTTGTTTCCATGGTTACCAGTCCGCCAACTTAAATATTCACAGAGGTGCTGCCACCTATTCGCTAGAGCGGGTAACAAAAAAAAATATTTACGTGATGCGCGGCCTGCAGAATATATGCTACAGTCGGCAACCCGCAGTGAAGCCAGCCCTTGAGTCAGAAAAAAATAAAAACCGTATGTAGCATATATGCTACGTAAGGACAGAGGAGGGTATGGTAAACATGAGTCAATACACCAATCATTTATAAAACTCCTCACTGTACTTTTCATACAGTAGAAGGGTGGATATAGGGAAAAACTTCTCAAAATACATGCTAAAATAGGCGAAATATAAAAATTATCCTAGAAGGACGATCAAAGCATATGTTGCGCTTCACATTGTGAGACACAAAATTCGCGAGTCTATAAGGGGTCTCCGAAAACCACATTTTAAGGCCCTTAAATTAACAGTGTGTGTGATATTCCCAGAAAACTAACTTCGTTCTGATAAACTTATGAAGGAATGACAAGCCGTTAACCATTGCAACAGTAGCTCAATTGATAATGTCTGGTGTTAATATACACACATCAAAAAAAGTTTTGCATCACCTCGGTTCCAAGAGTTCCGGAACCGTTAAATACAAAGGGAATAGAGATCAACACAAACAACATTTCAGCTCGTTTTATTGCTCATGAGACCCACACATTGCATGTTGTACCATCATACAGCTAGACTTTCAGCATTTGTGGTCCAGATTGCAGTACACACCACTACCTCTAATACCCAGTAGCACGTCCTCTTGCATTGATGCATGCCTGTATTCGCCGTGGCATACTATCCACAAGTTCATCAAGACACTGTTGGTCCAAATTGTCCCACTCCTCAACGACAATTCGGCGTAAATCTCTCAGAGTGGTTGGTGGGTCAAGACGTCCATAAACAGCCCTTTTCAACATATCCCAGGCATGTTCGATAGGGTTCATGTCTGGCGAACATGCTGGCCATTGTAGTCGAGCGATGTCGTTATCTTGAAGGAACGCATTCACAAGATGTGCACGATGAGGTCGAGAATTGTCGTCCATGAAGACAAATGCCTCTCCAATATTCTGCCGATATGGTTGCACTATGTGTCGGAGGATGTCATTCAGGTATCGTAAAGCCGTTTCGGAGCCTTCCATGACCACCAGTGGCGTACGTCGGCCCCACATAATGCCACCCCAAAACATCAGGGAACCACCACCTTGCTGCACTCGCTGGACAGTGTGTCTAAGACGTTCAGCCTGACCAGGGTGCCTCCAAACACGTCTCCGACGATTGTCTGGTTGAAGGCATATGCGACACTCATCGGTGAAGAGAACGTGATGCCAATTCCGTGGGGTCCATTCAGCATGTTGTTGGGCCCATCTGTACCGCGCTGCATGGTGTCGGGGTTGCAAAGCTGGACCTCGCCATGGACGTCGGGAGTGAAGTTGCGCATCATGCAGCCTATTGCGCACAGTTTGAGTTGAAACACGACGTCCTGTGGCTGAACGAAACGCATTATTCAACATGGTGGCATTGCTGTCAGGGTTCCTCCGAGCGGCAATCCGTAAGTAGCGGTCATCCACTACAGTAGTAGCCCTTGGGCGGCCTGAGCGAGGCCTGTCATCGACAGTTCCTGTATCTCTGTACCTCCTCCATGTCCGAACAACATCGCTTTGGTTCACTCTGAGACGCCTGGAAACTTCCCTTGTTGAGAGCCCTTCTTGACACAAAGTAACAATGCGGACGCGATCGAACTGCGGTATTGACCTTCTAGGCATGGTAGAACTACAGACAACATGAGCAGCGTACCTTCGTCCTGGTGGAATGACTGGAACTGATCGGCTGTCGTACCCCCTCCGTCTAATAGGCCCTGCTCATGCATGGTTGTTTACATCTTTGAGCAGTTTTAGTGACATCTATGAACAGTCAAAGGGACTGTATCTTGGATACAATATACACAGTCAACGTCTATATGCCGGAGATCTGGGAACCGAGGTGATGCAAAACTTTTTTTTATGTGTGTATAACACCGTTCGAAGAACGGGTACTTCTGCTTGTAGAAAAATAAAAGCAACTTCTGAACGGCTCCTCCGATCACTGTGAAAATTTGTGTGGGGATTGATTTACCTCCAAACATTTGACTTTTGATATTTTCAATAATATTAATAGTAATACTTGGTACAAACTAAAGTGATACCGGTACCCAATATTTTTGACCAAAGATTGTACGAACATAGCATCTACTACTAATACACAATATTTATCAAATTTTAAGTCGTTTCCGTTTAGCCAACCATGGTCACCATGTTGGATTTATATATATTGTGCCCGTTGGGCCGGGATATTGTGAGAACTAGGGACCGAATCCAGCCGGCACGAGGCCCCTCTCCAAAAGGCGCATGGGTTAGAGAGAATAAGACGTGTTCGTTTGAACAGCTCGGCACGACACTGCTGTCCCAGGGAGAATCGGGTCAGGAGAACGGGTACGGGGTTTTTGAACTAGCCCCAAGAACACGTCCGGAGAAAAAACAAATCTTGAAATCACAATGTCCCAGGCTTAAGTAAAAATGATTTACGTTTATTCAGAACTCAGATCCCTAGCTTAATTATTTGAAGGTTTCCGGTGGCTATTCCACCCTACGTTAATATAATCTAAACCCATGATGACGCATCGGCTAACTATTCCCTACAAACCCCTTCAAGAAATTGTACTTACAGAAGAAATCAAATTCAAGCTAGGAATCGTGACATTAAAACATATTATTTCATATGCAAAATTCAATCCCATTGATTAATAATAATAGTTACACCTGGTCCTATTGCAAATAAAATCTCTCACTTCTACAATAAATCAAGTTACATTTAATCATCGCATGGATAAGTATACGAATTTAGGGCGGTGTCACATCCAACATTTACTATTTACGTTACGTTCTTCTAAGCTAAGTCCTGACATGAAGTTAATTTTTACGTTAAGTTGACGATAAGCGTCGAGCAAGAAAAGAAATTTCAAAACTAATGGTATGCAGTCTACGCTATGCACAAGTCAAACTTGACCAATAAAAATACAACACAAGTATGCCCAACAAGAATACCCTCCAATGTTTGCTCCATTTGATCCCTGCGTACTCAGGAATATCACTGTTTGTGATACACTGCCATCTGTTCTGGAGGAAAAGTTAGGTCGGTGAAAGCATAAAGTTACCTTTCATGTCTAATATAACATTATTACACACAACCGTAGTTCTACACAAATCTCACGTTGAGGTAACTGTCGTCTCAAAAATGGTGCAAGTCCTAGTCTAGATTAGCATAGATATGCGTGGAATCCACACACATTCCCCTCGTCACGCTTTTCTCTCAAAAGAAAGAAAATAATTTAATTACACACCGTTCAATATAAGTCACGTGTAAATGAATTTTCCATTTAATGCAAAATTCTATTTCAATCATTATTATTAAATTGCTTTATTATTTGCTCTTATTTATTCCTAGTTTCATGATTGTTAGATCGTAGAATCTCGTAGTAAGCATCACCTAATACAACAATAAACAGACAAGTGTAGCCCTCGCTCCCACATTAAAATTATCACTCTCCAAATATAGTATAATCATATGCTTCAATCACGTGTAGCACCTGCTTACACAGACACAATAACATCATCACCCAATAAAGGTGGAATAAACTTCAAAAACGCTGCTAAAACAGCTCAATCATTATCTGGCACCTTCACTGTGCTCCAAAAATATGTCACTAAACAGGCATCATCTCCACGTAACCCTACTTTTACACCGAATTCATCATAAATAAGATCTAGGAATGTATCCAATCGTATGTGAAACAGAAACCATCTTCCTTGAATTAATAATAATCACACTTATTAACCACCACTGAATGCATTGAACTTTCCTATTAACATCATCTTATAACTTGCATTATGATAATTATGAACTCCAGCCTCCCACATACTAGACCAATCTGCATAAAATGTCAGTCATCAGAAGTCATAAACTATACATTTCCTTTCCTTCCATAAAAAAACAGCTTTGTACAATCGTGTTTAATTAAGCCTGCCTACAGAAAACCTTACCTCACTGTCTTCTAAATGTACAAAATCATAGCTTCCTAACGTTAAAAAATGTGTTACAGTTTTAAATGTCGCTCTCTCTGCAGCAATGAAATAAAAGAAACGCGTTCTGGTTTCAACTAGTGCATTCTGAAACACCTGTTCAAGGCTTCGCCTCGCACAAGCTAGGCTGATTTGCGTGCTCATAACGTGCACAATTTAATTAAAGCAATACTAATACGTCTTCTGCCGGATGTGAAATGATACGCTAACTTGATTCTGTATTCACATAATTAACGAATAAAACAATTCCTTCACTACCTAGCTACTGTAAACTGTGCTTATAGTTCGGTCCCTTATAACTAATCAAGTGTTATACCACACGCACAAAGTCAAATCTACATAGTAGTATAACCTGGACTCGTATTTTGTTGTGTTGTACTGGATTCGAAGTGAATGGGTCTCTCCAGCTTACCCATTCGGTCCGTTTAATTCCAGCCATCTAAAGGTCCATATCTATCTGGTCTCCAATCGGCTCCCATCATTAAGGTAATAAAGAACATCATCCCTCTCTCAGCTTCCATCAGAATCGGTATTTGCCCTTAAGTCCTTGGTTCTAAGTCCATTCCTAACTCCATTCCTACAGTTTATTTTATAACTCGTATCGAATTTAGCTGTAGTTCGTAAATTGTCAGTATGAATTATCTGGATTCTGCGTCAACTCTACTGTTTGCAAAATAGTTCCTTTCACTCCACTCCATAAAACTGGTATGCTCCCGACGTAATCAATCACACTGAATTTCGGCTTCTTACGTTTGTACGTTCAATGTCCAGTCACTCAAATTAACCACTGGCCAAATGACATTTGTAAAAGAAATCCATCTACTGGTTTTTATAATTTGTGGATTATTCGTCCGCTGAACGTTCGGTTACGTTAATCATACACACTTTTCTAATATAGATCACAGTCACTGTAATGCGAAACCTTACGATTTCGTCGAGCAATCTGAGATCACGCTCTCATCAAATGCGACTACTTTCCACGCACTCGTTACAAGAATTAATGTCAAGAACAACTCACGACCACTATCGAGCAACAGCTCTCAACGACAACTGTCCGTCACCAAACTGTCAGTCCATCCCAGACGTAAGTTCGGACTCGAGGTTCAGTCGAACTTCACAAGTAATAAATCTTCTTTCATTATATGCTCGTCCCGCGGTGGAAAATAATTATGTAAATAATTTCAAATAATAATAATAATACAATTTTGTTACAATTTCAAATACAGAGTTTCTGGGGCGGTAATTTTAAATACATTTCCAGACACTTCCATGGCCTTGTCATAGATCTGCTCTCCCGCTCGTGACGTCATTCTACGGCTATCGTGAGATCAACTCAAGCTATGACTAGAGCTCTGCTCAATCGATCTCAGTCTTCGATAATAATAATAATCAACCATGAGCGGATTGACACGTTCGGGCCCAATATATAGGCCTTGGAGTTTTGTACTACTAGCAGAAGTGCCCATTCTTCGAACGGTCTTCGGTATTAATAACCAGACGTTTACAATTGATCTACTGTTGCAATGGTTAGGGGCTTGGAACCTGTTGGTCGACAAAGAAAAATGATTAGTTAAAATGTGCTCTTTCTGACGTGAAAATGAAATTGAAAAACTCGTAGACGAATCGCAATACACGTCACATACAAACTGACCCTACCCGTTGTGTCAAGTGCCCAACCACAGGAAGACCCCTTTGATAAATTAAAATGAAAATTCAGTTTTTTTAATCCTCCAATGGCACAAATTCCTAAAAGCAAGAAAAACAAAAAGTTCCGTGACAAACTAAAGAGCCTACTTTTCTTAAAATTTAAGATTCATGCCAATGACTAATCTATATGGACCTATCTAGAATAATCGCAAAATATATAACGTTGCTAATATCGAAATTTCTAATTAGTTCGAAATATACCTGGCATAATGTAGTCTAATAGAGCACTACAGTTGGCAGCCCTGGTGACTGAATATATTCTAGGTTCCATCGCTTAAGGTACAGAATACAAAATTTGGTTGAAGTCCAATGGATAGCATGGACGTTACATGCAGTTAGACATTGGATTTATCAGCGCGCGTAAAATCACGTTGGCAACAATGTAATGCATGTGTTGGTAAGAAATAATCTGAAATATTATTGTATATTGTTGTGCCAATTTTGGATGAAATCCATTTGTTGGTATAGAAGTTAATGGTATTTTAAAATTGGACCTATCAGCAGGCTTAGAATCATGTTGGCAACACTGACGTATATTAGTCAGTCCAAATTAATCTAGAATGTCAGGTACTATACGTGCGCAAAGTTTAGAGCTGTTGGCTTGCATACAGTACTTTCTGATATATTGATATTAGGGTAAAACATATAAACATCATTTATTAACAGTAGGCAGCCTTGATTGCCCTTAAGAATACGCATAGTCATATTTGTAATGGCACACATAGCACATACGAATTTTGGTTGAAATCCAATTGATCGTATAGATATTCCATGTATTTAAAAATTGGTCATATCAGCAGGCTTAGAATCATGTTAGTAGCACTGACATACATTAGTTGCTCCAAATTTATCTAGAATGTCAGGCTCTATACGTGTGCAACGTTTAAAGCTGTTGGCTCGCATACTTTCTGATATATTGGTATTTGGATAAAAAATTGAGAGATCATTTATTAACAGTTGGCAGCCCTGGCTCTTAAAAATACGCTCAGTCATATCTGTTTATGTACACATACCACATACGAAATATGGCTGAAATCCAATTGATAGTGTAGGAGTTATAGGTATTTAAAAATTGGACCTATCAGTAGGCTTAGACTCATTTTGGCAACACTGTCATGTATGGCCTCCTGAAAATTAAACTGAAGTTTTATTATCTATACGTGTGCCAATTTTGGAATAGTTCTCATGTATACCTTCCAAGATATCCAACATTGAGCTCAAATTTCAATTGCGATTTTTCAGCAGTTGGTAGCACTGACATCATTTTCAAGTATGACATTGAGATGTACCGGTATAGATCTTTACTCATACCAAATTTGGTTTCGATTGCAGCAGCAGTTTAGGAGTTGATAGGGGACACACACACACACAGACAGACAGACAGATAGACAGACAGACAGGCATTTTCCCGGATCGATCTCATAAGTCTACTTTTTCCTCATTTTTGCAAAATGTATAAAGTAGGCTAAAAATACTATTTCAATTCAGGAATTTTTGAAATTAATGTTGCTGTGTGGAGATATAAAAGACCTTCTGTACGACATATCGCACGTATAAGTCGTGTGAAAAATATCTATGGTAACCCCTTACCCCCTTAAGCGCATTGACGAATTTTACAGTTTTAGTTGGTTTCGTGATAACCTTATAGCCATTTGCAAACTTTCACAGATATGTAATAAATGGAGAAATAGATGGAAAGTTGGATGTCACCTCTTGAGATACTGTTGTCATGGTTACTGGCTTGCATTCCTTCATTAGTTTATTAAATGAAACTAATTTTCTGGGAATATCTAAGAAACTGTTGGTTTTAGAGCCTTAAAATGTAGTATTCGGGGACCCTTTACGGCTCTTTAGGGGGCCCGAGTTTTGTTTCTGACACCAAGGGGTTGAAAATGAGCTTTGTCTTGTCATTGTACGCCATAATAATGATAATAATAATAATAATAATAATATAACTATATATGGATAGGGATATAATATACCTTCCGTACCATACCCGCACGTGTAAATCGCGTGAAAATATTCTAGAGTACGGTACCCATTGACCCCCTTAAGCGCATTATATGTATTGATGAATATTTCAGCTTAATTTGGATCCGTTATAACCGTATAGCCGTTTGCAAACCTTCACAGTAATGTAATAAATCGGTTGGCATTGCGTCTTACAGCAATAGATGGACTTCTGAGATTGTGTTGCCATGGTGACCAGCTTACATTCATTCGTAGTTTATTAAGTGAAATAAGTTTTCTGGGAATATCTCAAAAACTGTTGTATTTAGAGCCTTAAAATGTGGTTGGGTTTCGTTTCTCACATAGAGGGGCTGAAAATGAGCTTTGTCTCACCCTTCTACGCCTATTTCAGCATGAATTTTATGGGGGTAGGCCCCCTTTTATGAGAGGTACGGAGAAGAGTTACATCAATGATTCGTGTCGTGCCTCTGATGGATATCTGTATCAAATTTTACGTTGCTCCACCCTGCCGTTCTCGAGTTATAAGGGAACATAATTGTCCACAGACAGATATACAGGCAGACAAAAAATTTAATTTCGCGCGCATCCATCATAAAACAGTCTGAAACGCGCAAATAACGTAAATTTCCATAGAAATTAAGAAAAACAGACAAACTTTCATTTTTATATACATAGAGATTACGTGAAGACTATTATGTACTGTAGGTGAATTATTCAAACTTCAATCACATGATTAGGACAAAAGAAATAATAAAAATGAGATTTTAAAATTCCGCACTGCTGCCATATTGTGGTTATGAAAACAATTGAAATAAATGATATGCCAGTGGATTGAAATTTGTATAAGCTTTTACCGTACGAAGTTTCAATGTGCTCGGATGGTTAAATCGCAAGAAACACCCATTTAAACATTTAAAATTCGCGTCATCACCATGTTGGATTTGTGCTCACCAGGTTATTGAAAGTCCCATATTTGAACTTATGTTTATAGTTTCTATCAACATACAAACTTTCAGTATGATGCTATCGTAGATTAATAGATATTGAGATCCGTCTAAATATTTCAGATAGTCGCCATGTTGGAATTTTATATGTGTAAGCCATAGAGGTATGTACTATTAGATGACGATTATTGCGTAGGTTCATTATTCAAAATTGAATTCGGTCGCATGATTAGGACACAAGAAATAAGAACTCAATTTTAATATTTTGCACAGCCGCCATCTTGAAGTTATGTAAACAATTGAACTGAATTAGATATCAGTACATTGCAATGTGTATAAACATTTACTGTACCAAGTTTCACTACGTCCAGATGGTTAAATCGCGAGAAAAGTCTATTTAAATGTTTCAATTTTGCTTGGCCACCATGTTCGTTTTGTGTAGTTAAGAGGTTTTTGAAAGTTACATAGGCAAATTTATAGTAGTGTCCTTAGCTTGCCACGGTGGGTGAGTGGATAGCGTGTCGGTCTACTAACCCCAAGATTGCAGGTTCGCTCCTGGCCGTGGTAAGTGATTTTTCAAAGGCGGCAAAGATACGACACTCATGTCATACGATGTTGGCGTGTCAAAGAACCCATTTGAATTCAGTTGGCCGTGTTCACAATGGCAAAATTAATCTCTAGAGTTTCCGCCAACACAAATTTGCTCATTTCTCTACTAGAAAGCGCTATAGTGTTCAAGGAGCTTAGATATCTAACCTCCTCGACTTTCATAGTGATTCAAGGAACAACGAATTTCGGCATGCAAGCTACCCTATGGGTGTCAAATTACAAAAAAGCTTGCACCCGGCACCCGAGGCCATACGATATTATTATTATTATTAGTAGTAGTAGTAGTAGTAGTGTCCTTTATCACCGTACAAAATTTCAGGGTGATATAAGTTAGTTTCGGAGAGATAGAACTCTAGTGAAATATTTCGCACAGCCACCATGTTGGATTGGTAGGACGTAATATACTTTAAAGTGCGCATTCGGGAACGACCAAAATAGGTTGGTTGGTTGGTTCCTCAGTTTAGGGTCTGTGACAACGCGGGCATGTAGCCCCGTGTACTTTGGGTGTGTGTAGAATCTGTCTGATAACCGATGTTAATTGTGTTGACTGTATTAGTGTGTGTTATCTGTTTTTTTAAATTCAAGTAAGGACTGCAGACTTTGAATTTTTCAAATAGTTCCTACTTTTGCCGCCAATCACCACCGTCAACGACTACTAGTTCAGAACTTAGCTACTAGACGCCACCGAAGTCGGCTCCTAGCAACGAACGTAGGAACCTAAGAGCATTGTTTACATTTTTAACCTATATATAATTTACCTTCACACAGGTGCAATTAGTGGAAGGTTCTTTAACATGCCATAAATCTATGACATGGGACCAGCGGCTTTACTTCCCCTCCGAAAGAAGGCATACTGAGAGATTTTTAACGCTCTGAAAAAATCCGATGACTTCGGCCGGGTTTGAACCCGCGATCTTGGGCATAGAAGGGCCAAAATAGTACTATAACCTTACCGAGTTTCATTGAAATCACTCTAGCTGGTTAGATCTTATTAGGGGGGTCACGCACACACATACACGCGGGCAAAAGGTGATCCCATAAGCCTATTTTTTTTCATAAATGAAAATAGGCTAAAATGATATTTCGATTATTATTCATAGAGATCAATAATAAAATAAACTTGAAATCTATTTTGATTGTACTTTGCAGCACAATAAACAAAATTACAAACACCATTGAAAATATTCAGAATCAATTTGAGAAATTATGGAAAACACTGACTAAATAGTAAAACTGAAATGATGCAGCGGTATCAACATTATCCATACATGACTGCTTATAATATTGATATAATGTGTGAGAAAAATAAAGTTTTCCTCTCCATTTTCTTTCTGCCATTATTATTGACTCTCAAAATCTGCCTATCGTGATGGCTTTATCTGCATCATTGATATGAATGAATTGCAGAAACACCTCATGTAGCGAATTTTTCTATTTATCGTATGGCTTTTAGTGCCGGGAGTGTCCGAGGATATGTTCGGCTCGCCTGAGTCTGTAGCTGCTTCCGTTCAATTCCAAGTAGTTCCAACTTTCGCCACCAGATATCGATGATACCTAGTGGTGAACGTTGGATCTTTGATAGAGCGTTTCCACGATTCTAACCTAACAATTTAGCTTCACACAAGTTTAGTCTGTGGAAGGATCTCTTACATGCCATAAATCTATGACATGGGACCGCCGGCTTTACTTTCCCTCCGAAGGAAGGCATACGGAAGAATTTTAACGCTCTTAAAAACTCCGACGGCTTCGGCTGGGTTCGAACCCGCTATCTTGGGCACAGCAGTTCAGCATGCTACCAACTACGCCACCGAATTATATATTATACAAAACGTACACACAGTGACACAGATATACACATTTAAAGCAGCCCTAAGCGACATGAAGAAAGTTACCAATTGCACACTTTAGCACCAAAACTGATCCATGGCTAGCTCCAACGCTGAAGGAGATTTTAATCGTGTCAGAAGCAACATCAGTCTCAAGAAAAAAGTACATCATGCATGGTATTTAGCTGGTACTATATACAATCTCATCAAAACAGCCAGTGAAACTATATACTACTATGTGTTACTATGTGACCAGTATTTTGCCACATCACGTGCTTCAGGTGTTGCCTCCATCAAGTCCTTCATCGTGCACTTAGCCGGAGATAATCTGCATACAAGAAGGTGATCCATGGTTTGTTCTTTCCCGCACTCGCACATGGTGGTGTCGGAAGTGTATCCCCATTTCTTCAAATTCACCTTGGACCTACCTACCCCACTTCGCAACCTATTCAGTGTCCTCCACGAAACCCATCCATTGTCATGTCCCAAAGGTAAATTTTCATGAGGGATAATCCAGTCTTCAAGGTCTTTAACTCTCCTTTTCCATGATGTTAATCTAATTTTTCCGGGCAGTTCCGTGAGGCTTTTCGCTGAATGGAGGAAGCTCTTCCTTGACTTGAGCCTTTGATTTGATGGTGTGTACCCATATAGAGGATGGTTTTCTGAGTTGTCTGCCTTTGTTCTTTCAACTCTGGCTGCCACTTCACGTCTGATATCTGGTGGGGAGATTCCGGTTAAGCAGTAAACTTTTTCTGTTGGCGTAGGTCAGGGTCATCCACACAGCGCTCCCCAAGCGCTAGCACTCCGGCCGCGCTCTAAGCCAGTGCTCCGAGCGCTTTGGTGGAAGGTAGGTTCGTTAGGGTTGGGAGGATCTTGGCTGGCTGAGCGCGTCTAGTCGCTAGTCTAGTCCAATGCGCTTTGTTGACAGCCTGTAAGTAAGTCAGTTTCACAGTGGTCATGACTGAACATCATATTAAAAAAAAGGAGTGGCGAAGCAGCAGCCCTTAAAGCAGATTGGGAAATTCAATTTTTCTGTACAGCTTATAAAGGGCATGCCAAATGTTTAGTGTGCCATCGAGATTTAATGTGTTTAAAGACACACAATTTGGAACGGCACTGCAGTGCCAACCACAGGGATGATTACGGTGATTTAACAGACGCCAGTCGCCAATCGATGTTGGAAGAATTGGAAGAAAATTTCAAGCAGCACTTTTCTGTAAGTATTATTGTTTAAATTTTAAAATGCTTGTTTACAAACAAACAATTAACTGAAGAACACTAAAATTTTTACTTGCCGTATTTCTCTCTAACAGGAGATAGAGGAGATTGAGGTTGGTGGACCCAAATTACGAGCAAGCTACAAATGTTCGATGCGAATTGCCAAAGCTAGGAAACCCGTCGCGGGAGGGAATTTCATCAAGGAGTGCCTAATGGACGTGACGGCATGTATTCGTCCTACGGAGTTAGTTGAGAAATTTAAAAAATCTTACCATGTAGTCCTATATGAGGTATATTTTTATGGCAAAACAGCCCTATCAATATGATGTCAACAATCCCACAAAAGCCGTCAACCGCACGACTGTGCGTACATAAATTGCCAGCGCGGTCGGAACATCGTCCGTCTGTCTCAGTTCTCCTTGCTGCCACACTGTAGTGGTGGTAGGGGAAGGAGCGCTAGTCCGACTGCCCAGTGCTCCCCGAGCGCGGCCTCGCTCTCAGAGCGCAATGACTGGATGGCCCTGGCGTAGGTCATAGGCAACCAGTGATAAGTCGGCAGGTGTTGTTCAGAGCGATGTCTACTTGCTTCGAGTGACTAGATGTATACCATACAGGGCATGCATATTCTGCAGTGGAGTAACGTAGAGCCAAGGCAGTTGTTCTAAGCGTGCAAGGTTGTGTCCCCCATCCGGTACCAGAGAGTTTACGTAGGATACTGTTTCTTGCCGATACTTTCTGTTTCGTTTTCAGGCAGTGGGCTCTATAGGTAAGAGTTCGATCTAGAGTGACCCCTAGATAATTAGGGGTGGGGGAGTGCTCAAGTTGAATTCCTTCCCACAAAACATTTAGTTGTCTAGTTGCCTGTTTATTCCTGAGATGAAATGCACAAGTTTGCGTTTTCGTAGGGTTCGGTTTTAGCTGGTTTCCCTTGTAATATTTGCTTAGGCCTTGTAATGCGGCGGACATCTTTTGTTCCACGTTTTCAAAGCAATCACCCTGGACAGTAATGGCGCGATCATCTGCATATATAAAACTCTTCGTTCCTTCTGGTAGGGGCTGATCGTTAGTATAAATATTGAAGAGTATTTGAGCCAACACGCTCCCTTGGGGAAGGCCATTCTTCAAGTTCTTCCATCTGCTACAACGTCCTTGGAAGTCTAAGAAATATCTTCGATTCTGGAGAAGAAATCTAACAAATTGGGTTATCATGGAATCCTTAGTCATTTCATACAGTTTGCCTAAGAGCGTACGGTGATTCACAGTGTCGTAAGCAGACAAGTCGATAAAAACTGCACCTGTAATCTTCTTGTCTTCAAAGCCATCCTCGATATACTGTGTCAGGTGTAAGATTTGAGAGGTGCAACTTTTCCCCGATCTGAATCCTGCTTGTTCTGTAATTAGCAGTGGTTCAATAATTTCAGAAACTGAAGGAGATGTCTCGCTGCGAGTAGAGTGTAAGGCATTTTACAAGTTAAGAACGTGCTGACATTTAAAATATATTCCGGAGTAAAGAAGCTTCAACATGTGATAGATGGGACATTATAAAGATTCAGGTAACACATAGGCAGATTTAGGGAAGTGGTTAAACTCTAACCTCCCCCCCCCCCCTCCCCGTCTCTGTTGATACGCCACTGGGCCTTAATTTAGACACTATCCCGGTACTTTCCTGGAATAGAAGTGGAAACCCACGGAAAACCACTTGTAGGGTGACTGAAATGGGAATCAAACCCACCTCTTCCCAATTCTCCCTCACGAGGCTGTGTGTACCCCGTTCCAGTCCTCAGACCAGAATTACATTTCTTGATAGAACCACGAAATTAAACCCAGACCTCCGTGGCAACTGCATTGGCATGGATCGATCCACAATATCGAGTAAAAGCAACAGAGATAAGATCCACTCAGATAGTTTACTTTGTGGCAACGTTTTAAGTTATTTATAAGCTTATACCGTCAACAGCTCAAACAAGTTCCACTGGAAGAAAAGCACGAAACATGATTAAAAGTTAGCTGTCTTATAAATTTGTTATCAGTTTTAAAGTTCCTTCTGAAAGTTGCATTAGTGGACTTCACCTGTTGGAACACGTGCATAAAGTTATAACTAGAGACGTGACTTTTACGAGGAATGTTTTAACGCATTGGTCACTGATTTTGACTAAATTGTTCAGAGGTGGATTACTAGTATAGATGGCCCGCCTAGTTGCGTAGTGTCTAGTATTCTTGGCTGTCTCCACAAAGGCTCGGGTTCGATTCCCGTCCTGCCAAGAATTTTATTTCTGGTGTGAGGGCAGGGGCAGGGTACACTCAGCCTTGCGAGGCAAAACTGTGAAGAGGTGGTTTAGATTCCTATCTCAACAATCCTGGAAGTGGTTTTCCATACTTTTCCACTTCTACTCCAGGCAAATGCCGGGATGGTACCAAACTTAAGGCCACGGCTGCTTCCTACCCTATTCCTACCTCAATTACAAATACACACATTAGTACAGACATCACAAATAGACAGGTAATCAGACAACTTCTACATATTCCCAAGTACACGGGGCTGCATGACCAGGATGTAGTTAAGTCCCTAAATAATAAATAACAATCAGTAGAAGTAATGTAATGACATTAGGATGTGTAGGATTCGAACATCTTGGTCATCAAATCCGAGTATTTGTCTCTGTGCTGGATAAGTTTGTTAACCTGTGTAATAGAGTGTGTGTGGTTTGTCTGATAATCTCTGTCGTGGTAATGACTGTATTAGGAAGGAAGGAAGATTGTAGTTTTACGTGACCGTGAATCTTGTGATTATGAGCCACGGGACCTCCTATTTACGTGGAATCCGAACCACAGGACATGGCATTTCACTTCGAAAATCTCACATGCATTGACCGGGAATCGAACCCGGACCGCCTTGGTGAGAGGCACACAGCTAGACCGCTGAGCCACCACGCCCCTGACTGTATTAGTGTATGTGTTTGTAATTGAAGCTAGGAGGCGTAGGTAGGAGGCGTCCGTGACCTCTGGCATTCGACTGAAGTTGAAATGGGAAACCACGGATAACCACTTCCAGGATGGCTGATGTATGAATCGAACCCACCACTTCTCAGTTCTGCCTCACGAGGCTGAGTGAACTCTGTTCTAGCTCACAGACCAGAATTAAATTTCTTGGCAGCGACGAGAATCCAACCCGGATAGCCGTGGTGATGCCAAAAATGCTAACCACTACACTACGAGGTGGACTCAACAAATCTATATCAGGTAGCTGCAGCCATACCTTACCATTCTTCTTCTTATTCATGCCATTATTATTATGATGATATTTGTTCTACATCGTTATGCACTACTAAGGAGCACGATTAAACCAGCTTAGCTGATGTGCTGCCTTCTTTTCCTCCCAAAATCTCTTCATCCTCTCACTGAGCTTCTTCCTTCGTTCTCCTGTCCAAGTTATAGTGGGTCTGGTGTTGGGTTTGTCTCCAAATTGGTGATTGTCGATTTTGGTTCTGAAATTACATCTGTCCTGTACAATGTCTTCTGAGATGTTGATTTTTCCAAGGTATGTTTCAATTTCACGAACCCAGCTGTTTTTGATTTTAATGAAAGGGCTAGGTTGAGAATTCTTTTAGTTAGTCATTATGATGATGATTATTATTATCAATAGAATTATTATTATTATTATTATTATTATTATTATATATTATTATTTAATTGTCTGATGAGTGGCATCAGTTGTAGTCTTGTTGAGTTATGATGCTATTACTCGCTCAAGATAATTGGGCATTCTCAATGTCCCTGGCTAAAAGCATCTCTGCTTTCAGAAGTATTGACCTGGTACTGCCCTGATAATACCTGCCTCATTAACAACCCGGCTTTGTCAGCCTCTCTCATTGTACTTGAAGCTGTTACCATGGCAACCGGCCTAGCCTGTTTATAAGCACAGCGCTCTTAGCGAAGAGCTCAGAAGTGACTGGAGACAATGATGGAATAACTTGCTCATTTTGGAAGATATTCTCGTTAACATGATAGCAGGGAGGGGGGGTAGGGGGGGGGGGTTAAGGGGCAAAATATCGAGGTCATTTAGGTTCGGAATGATTTTTGCCGTAAAAATAGGCATGTGAACCCTACCAACTGTCTCGTAACCGTTGTAACAAGAAGTGCATTTCGAAGAATGCCAAGATCTGTAGTTATTAAACTGTCAGACTACAGTTTTGTACGTCGCCGAGACCCTCTTGATGAACAGAAAAGGCACCATGGATGGTCTGGAGAAAGTCGAAAGATGAATCCACAGGAAAATTCATGGGCCGAGATTGCTCCCAGATGGGACCTACCTACTGAGACCAAACTCCGAACTGTATCGACGGTTGGAAACGGCCAATACCAGCAGGCGACTTAAGCGGCCGAAATTCTCGGGCATCTTCTACGAATGGACAACAACAGACTTACCAAGAGGATCTTCTCCTTGGTTAAAAGCTATAAAACAGGCAGTCTGTGGCTCAATGAAGTACACAAATACTTGGTTTCCGTTGGGATTTCTGATCTTAATGTCCAAGATCGCTCCATATTTTGTGATATGTTTAACTCTTGGAAACCCCTCTCTCAGGAGACAAAGGAAAATGTATCAGCCGGGCACAAGAGATATTGGGAACGAAAAAGAGCCACGAAGAAGAACTAGTCATAAGCGCTTCTTGGTGGGCTTTAATCAATAATAATAATAATAATAATAATAATAATAATAATAAGCAGATGTGGAAACTTGAGTCGGTGACTACAATCCCAATAATTGTATCGTGTACTGGTGTTATACCCAAAACTCTCCACAGTAGTCTATCCGCAGATATATATATATTGAACTACAGAAGGCAGTTCTGTTAAAAACCTGCCATATTGTTCCTTGCTGACAATATCCTCGCCGAACACTCAGCATGGCTCGATGATTCAGATGGAAATTCAGCTCATCCTATAAATGAAGGAGACTCGTGAAGACTGCGGGCACGACATGGATGTACAGTAATGTGAAGTCTCTGAACAGTATATACGAAATTGTCTCATTACAGATAGTTCCTTGCTAAGGCCGAACCAGACTGTAACATAAAATATAGACGGTATTTGCCGTGATAATGTTGTCAAACAATAAATAATATTAATAATAATAATAAGAAGAAGACGAAGAAGATGCTCTTGTTAAACTTGCTAGTGAGCTTACTCAACCTCCTCCCCCATGAGAAGAAGGAAACATCCGTGGTGGACTGAAGATTGTGACCACGCAATAGCTCAAAGACAGGTGGTATGGTTGAAATGCAATTCTAATAAAAACAAGGCAAATTGGGAGAACTTTATAGAACAACGGCAGCTTACTTCCAAGTTAATTCGCAGAATTAAACGGACCTACACTAACAATCAATTACTCCAAATTGAAGAGAACTTTGTAAAAAATAACACCAGGGATTTTTACAAGACCGTCAAACAGTCACGCCGAAAATACATACATTCCACCAAGTATTCATTTCGGGGATTCACAGGGCAAAATGTTTTTTAATGACAAGGACAACTGTCACCCGTTAGGCCAGTATTTTAAGGAGTTGATCAATTGTGATCCACCAAGTGAAGGATTTGAGTACCAACACATTTCACCAAACCCGAACTCACTGCTTCCTTCAAGGGAGGAAGTTTGTGAAATCGTTCAACATCTTAAGAACAATAAGGCAGCCAGAGAAGATTCAATTGTTGGTGAACTCTGGAAGTGTGCTGGAAGCAATGCCGAAAAGAAACTCACTGAGCTTTTACTGAACATCTGGGAAACGGAAGTACTACCACCTGATTGGACATCAGCTCTCATTCATCCCCTCCACAAGAAAGGTGATTTTACTGACTTAAATAATTACCGTGGGATTTCTCTTGTCCCGGTAATTTACAAGATTTTCTCCAAGGCCTTATTAACACGGGCTGATAGTCAGCTGGACAGTCAGATTGGAGAATATCAAGGATACTTCCGGAAGAGCAGATCCTGTGTGGAACAGAGTCTCAGTCTTAAAACTGTAATTGCATACTCCAAAGTGAGGAACCGTGGGGTGGTTGTCACCTTTGTTTATTTTCGGAAGGCCTATGATTATATTGATAGAGGAACACTTAATAAAATCATACAAGAACTAGCATTGCATCACAAAACTCGCAGGCTCATTTTATTAACCTTGATTAACACCCATTCCAATGTTAAATTTAGAGGTGAGATCTCAGAAAGCTTTGAAATAAAAACGGAGGTGAGACAAGGGGATGGACTGTGCTCTGTGCTCTTGAGAAGGTTGTGAGGGAGTGTCACAAGGAACTGACCACCTTGGGTGTTCAGAGTTGGATATGCCTGAGTCGTAAGACGGACGGACTATTTGTAGACAGTCTGGCTTTTGCTGACGATATAGCACTGATTGCTGACTATGGATACAGCATCAATCCAGATAAATTGCCTCCGGAGACAGGCAGCCCAAGTAGGTCTTCAAGTGTCGCTAGAGAAGACAGAGTTCTTCACTACCATAAAAGAAGATAGCAGCGAGATGCTCTTGGAGCAGGGAGAGATCAAGAGGACTGAACATTTTAAGTATCTTGGAGAATGGGTTGAATCCAACTTATCTGAAAGGCCAGCGTTATCCATGAGAGTCAATAAATTAGAAATGGCCTATCGGTTGACGAAGAACCCTTAAAACAAGAATTACTTATCTCGTAACTTGAAATTGAAGCAGTTATAAGGTCAGAAGCTTTATATGCCATGGAATGTCTTTCTTTAAACCGAAGGGGTCTGATAGAGAAGTTGGAAATTAGAGAGCGGAGAATTCTCTGGAAGATCCTCGGTCCTGTAAAAGTAGACGAGGAATTTCATAGGCGACATAACTTCGAGGTCTAAGAACATAAAGAGAAACTCTCTGATTGTGCAAGAAAAAAGGGGATATCCTTTCATGGCCAGATTACCGCCCACAAATTGACCAATAGTTCGCTCAGTTCCTGACACATTAAGAAGGTTCATACCACGTGGTTGACGGAAACTGAGAAGGACATTAACGAACTGGAAATATAAGATCTGCATGACAGGCTATGAAGCGTGTTTTGAAGGAAGTCCATGGCTTTCAGGAGAAACCTCGGAGGAATGGTACCCCCTGGACCACTGAAAGAATGGAGTTACACCGGCAGAAAATGCGTCAATACTCGGTGATGATCAAGACCCTAAAGTTGAATAAGCGTGGTCCTAAGTAGGCCGATTCCAGAGGAGAAGACGAAGAAGAAGAAGAAGAGGGATAATGAGATTACATTTTGTCTGCTTGTTGCAACCAGAATTAAATTTCTTGGCGGAGTCGGGGATCGAACTTGGACCTCAGGGGTGACAGATAGGAACGGTAGCCGCTAGCCGATAACTCGGAGGAGTTTTTCACAAAGATGACAATGGGAAAATCTGATAGGTTATGTGTCGGAACGTTAAAAAGCTGATAGGTTGCAGTAGGTCAGAGAACTCGCAAAGCTCAAGTTGGATTTGGTTAGTGTTAGTGATGGAATCTGCCAGGAAGAACAGAACTTCTGGCCAGGAGACTACAGAATAATTTCCACTAAATCAATCAACCGAGAAATTACCAAGAGAGCATACATCTTTAGAGTCCACCACGTGGTGAGGAATTCTTTAAATTTGAGTATATAGCACGCCTGCATTTATTTTTTACATCTCGTACTTTATTGAAGAATTCGGCTTGAATAATGGACCAGTCCAAAATTACAAATACACAATTATCTCGCTTAGTGTTAGTTACTTAAATGGGAGCAATATTGTGGAAAGATTAGTATAGTTTAAACCGTTATGAAACCAAATTACACCACAGTAGTTCAAGTCCACAATGTCTTCAAAAGTCAAAAAGGTCTACGAAGAAATAGATGAATTCCAAAGCTATGTTAAGATGGCGGTATTAGTAATGGGAGACTGGGATGCTGTGGTAGGAAATGGATATTAGAGAAGGAGAGATAGCAAGAGAATATGAACCGGGTCGAAGGAACGATCGAGGAAGCTGACTGATAGACTTATGCACGTAGCATATTTTGGTCATAACTAACACATTATTCAACAACCACATGAACAGGGGATAGAGGAAGATTACAAATTGACTTCTTTGTGGTTAAGCAGAGATTACGAAATAGATCTGGGTTTATAAAAAAATTCCTGAGGCTGATATATCACTGACAAAAATCTGATTGTTATGAAGTGCAGATTTATGGTTAAGAAACGTAAGAAAGTCAGAATCTATGTAAACATGTTCTTCAGTTATTCAATGCGTATAGGGAAGCCCAATTATTGTGGGGATGGGGGTGGGGGTAATATGAATATTATGTTCCACCCGGTAAAATACTCACTTATAAATTTTAAATTTCCCTACTTAAAAAAGTCAGAGTTGAAATGGTAGGCAGTGGGGGAAGATGAAAGAAAAGGATGGAATTGAAAGATTCAAGAGGAATATAGGGAAAGTGTTAATAATTGAAATATTTGAAGACATTACTCAGTGTCATAAGACAGTTTTTAAATAAATAAATAAATAAATAAATACATAAGGAAATAAATAAATATACCAGGTGAATCACCTTCCCCTAATAATATTGTGTTATGCATCCCAAATAACGCAGGTTATCAGGAAGGTCGATATTTCTCTGCTTGCATCCCCTGTGGTACTAATGCGCTCCAAGCATATCCCGCAAGCGATACTGAACACTATTATTATTTCCTCGTATTAGTCTGTAGTCACATCGGGGGATAAATAATAGTGTATATTGTGCCCAATCGGACACAGCAGACTGGCATCGAACTCGGGTCTTATCAGAGAAGACCAGGCCCATGATTCTGCCAAGAGTCGAACCATTGATCTCTGAGGGGGAACAGCTACAGGGAACCCGAAGAGCAATGAGTTGTATAATGACATATAATGATATAGCATGATTTCACGGCTAGAATGTGAATATCATAGCTGTTTAAGGGAATAGTTGTCAGAAATTGCAGTCATATGTACGTTTTCGAAGTATAGTAACGTGAAAGCAGGCCAGCTTGACACTTTACTAATTGCAGCCAGCAGAAGGGAGGAGATTCAAGGCGCCGAAGGAACTTATTTCGTCTGGACCGAGGAGACAGCTCGAAATTAATGACCCTGGGAGTCCCCGATGGACAACACTTGAGACCGTAGTGGGGGTAATTGTCCACGGAAATTAATTGATTGCAGCCAATTGGAGCATCGAAATGGAATAAAATGTACACCCAGGTGAATATATTCTAGGAGAGATAATTTAGGAGTGGTATTACACCTAAATTAAAGCCTATATCTCTAAATAAGCCTGTTAACACCGAGCTTACGCTCGAGAGGAGTGATTTGGGTGACCAGCAAGAGGGGATTCACCATGGTGGCGTCATGACGCAAAGGAATAAGGCAATTAATTGTAATTAATTGGCCGAAGCGATCGCTAGCACGAGAGTGATTATGGGACTTCCACACCTAGATGAACGAGGTGTATACGTCATTTTGAATGGAAATGCATTATTTCAAGAAGGGAGTCGCTCTCGCGTGTCCTGTGGACTACATTTTACGAGAAACCTTTATATAGGGGAAGCAGCACAGACCAAGCCAGTTCGTCTTGAGTTGTTCTTTAGTCTTCTTCAGTTCGTCTTCAGTTCATCGTCAGTTCATCTGCAGTCTACACGTAAACTAAATGCTGCCAGTAAGTGCGCGAAATGTTAGAGTATATTTGAAGAACAGTGGAAGCGCATCATATAGCTTCTTAATAGTAATCATGAATCGCGTAGGATTTAATCTACAGAAGATATTTATCCATTATTATACGCAAGTGTAGTTTGCTACAGCGTAGCAATAATTTAGGATGGTTTTGGACAATGAATACCAGGAGGTATTGTCATACTTATAAATGACGCAGTATCGTCAGGATCATTACAGTTATGGGAGCCCGAGAGGCATCACAAGTGATCATGTCGGTGAAATGAACAGTATTGAAGGGAACGAGAATCGAACGCACGCACACGCTATATAGACTTTCACGGAGACCAGCGGTTGTCGTAGCTTCATCGCATCTCTGAGGTCAGGCGTTAGGAGGAGTCCGATTAAGGATCAACCTGTGAAATAGTGAAAAAGTGTATATACATTTTATTATAGTGATTTCAAAAGTGTTTATGTGTATTGTGAATTAATATGTATTGTGTAAAAGTGAGAAAAGCCACTGATAAGAGTATGATTATCATGTGGGAAATATGTGATATCAAGTGTCGTGTGAGATATAGCATGATGGCTTAAATCAAGCGTCATGGTAGGTCCGTGGCTGGCGTGTTGGAATAATCCAGCAAAAATGAAAAAGTGAGTACAAATTTACAATGTTATTCTAACTAGATAGTTCACCATACAACGAAACATCACTTTAAGACTAAGATGTAACAGTCACTTATGTACGAGCTTTCACCACTCGTATTTGGTAGAATATGGCTTGGATGGTGATTTGTTTAGGGCCATTCAGGCCTAAGATAGTGATGTATGTAACGGTAACGTTAAATGATAATAATAATAATAATATCTGGGGTCGGTCACAGTAAAGTAAAGTAATGGGCATTTCAAGCCTAAAGAACGTTCAAAGTGTGTCATGTCTAATATAAATATACTGTATTTTGGTAAACAGTAAGAAAGTAACGTGAAATATAGCGAGATACGAGAGTTTTTCAGTGTCAATGAAGTGTTTAATGAATTTTTGATATGGTCAATTCTTAGGATTGTATTTGAGAACCATTAAAGTAATGTAAGCCAGTAAATTTATATTTTGTTTTTAGGAGCTATTTGAAGCTTTGGCTTAAGTGTAATTGCAGAGAGGACGCGGGTGCCTTAATAATTGAGTCATCTATGAGAAGTATTGTTTGAGCCGCATTGAGCGAGCAAAGTAACGTAGAATCCAGTGATTTACGTAAATAAAGTTGCGGGGACCAAGCTAACATAGCTTGCACGTTAGGTGAAAGGTTGGCTAATCTACGAGTTAGTACCGCCGTGGAGCGTACTTATATTATTCGCAGCGAATTGGACAGAGCCTGTCTGTATCCATCGCTTGCAGGAATAATTGCCACGAGGGATGCTCTTCGAGACCCCGTGAGCACATGTATTATATGATCTGCCCTGAGAGGAGATCAAAGTTCGTCGTATAGGAAACGCAGATTTCCTTATTATTTTGGCAGCTGCTGATGAGCAATCTTGTATTCTCATTATGATGCGCGCCCAAAGCCACTAGAATCGCCACAGAACGGCAAGGCTATTACAGAATCCATCCCCAGCCATGAATGTTAATTAAGGAGCCAAGTTGAGCCCAATTCACTATAAATATAGGTGGTAAATAATCAGAATGACTCAATTACTTGAGACAACACTCAGCGTAACTCCATTGTACTGCAATTGTAAACAAAGATGACCTTGCTTGCAGCAAGAGGGGAGGCGTTATGTAGACCACTAGGGCGACGGCCATCTTGCTCGGCCAGCTGGAACTAATTTTATTGCCTGCTTGGAAGGGGAGGTTTGGAGACCCAGTCCCTCTATTTTAGAAGCAGAGTGGGACACTGAAGAATCTCGATATTTCGAAATGTAATTAAGATATGATTGTTATGATGATGCCAATTGAATTAAATGATGTGTTTCAACACACATACATTGTCGGATCATTGAAATCGGATAATATTTGGCCCAGTTATTCTCTGAGGAGGAACGCTGAACCAAATAAATGTAGGCATCTTTTTAAAGTGCATTTTTGCCCAGTTCACACTAATTTATGCAGACGGGTATGTGATTTCTAAGAACATGACACGTTTGTAACGATAATAATCTCGACCAGACCCAGAAAATCGTTGTATGGTGAAACTATAAACATTTCTATCCATGTGTATTTTGGAAGGGAAACGTACCACTTTTTAGCGTTTCATATTGATGGAAAGGAAGGAAGATGATTCACACGACATAACAACATTTGTTAATTAAAGGCATAAGATAATGAATCTATGTTAATGAAAGTAAATGCCCGTAAGAAACGGATTAATGTTTTATTATTACAGAATTAATGTCATTTAAATGTGATATGTGACTTTTGTGTTGTGATACTCCAGTCATGTAAAATTGTGTCACATAAAGAACACTATGGAGACTCGTAGATGTCTGAAAGTATCAATGATAGGATGCTAGAAATAGATTTGAGTGCAGTGTAGCACTAATTAAGAAGAGACTCACAAAATAACCTTGATTTTCATTGTGGGAATTAAATGTAAATTATCCTTTGTTCGTATTTTGTTGTATAGCCATGACTTTAGATCAGTCAATGTTTTATTTAGGAATATGTTGTTTCTTTCATGTAGAGTAGATACCTGGTAGACTCAAATCCTGAGCATGTGGTCGTATGGTGGGCAGGAACGTCCCATACCTCGAAAGACCGTGAGTTAGCTGGGATACGAACACATGTTCCACATGATGACAATTGGGTACAATATATACTGTATACATAAAGAACAACAACAAACAACAGATTTATGTACCTGTGGGTTTAGATTGTAGCAGTGGTTCACAATGCCAGTGATAGGATCATCCAGTGACGAGTTAAGTGAGTTAATCATAAATGTACGGTATGTGCCTGTTGGTTTAGACCAGAGGTCTCCAACCTACGGCTCGCGGGCCAACACCGGCCAGTGAACACCACCAACGCGGCCGGCCATAGTTTACTTTTAATGTAAATAAATCATACAAAATAATAATTAGATGTTTTTATTTAATGAACAATTTAAAAAAATAACTGACATTGCATAATGAATCATTTTAACTGTAATTAATTATATGAGATTTTATCTTAAAAACTTCCAGGAAGTCACATACATAGGCAATAATAATAATAATAACCACTGGCACTACAGCCCGTGAAGGGCCTAGGCCTACCAAGCGACCGCTGCCCAGTAATTTGGCCTGCAGATATTGGGGTGACGCATGATCGGCGCATCGGGTCCCCTCGGCCGTTAATCTTAGTTTTTGTGATCGGGGCGCTGCTTCACTGTCAGACAACTACTCAATTGTCCTCACGAGGCTGAGTGCACCCCGTTCCAGCCCTCACGTCAGTTTCTAAAATCCCGGCCTCCGGGTGAGAAGCAGGCGTGCTACCGTAACACCACGGGGCCGGCTATACATAGGTAATTAACATAATGAAATTGATCATTATAATTATGATTAATGAAAATTATGTAGCTGTAACTTGCAGTTGTGGATCAAGTTAACTAGTGGAAATTATACACAGCGACTTAAAATTCTCATTTGGATCTGTAAATATGTTTTGTATATTTCATTTTGGAGAATGTTTTTACACAAATAAGTATTACTGAAAGCGGTAAATATCCATGAACATTCGGAGCGGAACTCAGCAATCTTTTTAGGTTTGTGGCGTGTCTTGTGTGGGGTTTCGCCTAGGACACCAAGCTGGCTCATTAGCGGGCTCTTGGTGTCCCCACCCGGACCCCCACTGGAGTAGCGAACTGCGCGCTACCTCTCTTTTTATGAAGCGCACCTGCGCATCTTTACTGCGAGAAGTAAAAGTTCAATCAGCCATAACCTCCTTCCGAGCCCTGAACCATACATATCTCACTCGCCAGATAGTCCCGAAACCAAAGTTCCGCGTAATTCAAAACTACATTTATTTGTTTATTTATCGTATGGCTTTTAGTGCTGGGAGTGTCCGAGGACATGTTCGGCTCACCATAGGCTGTAGCTGCTTCTAGCCGACACCCATAGGATGAGCTACAAATTCCATTCAATTACAAGTAGTTCTAACTTTCGCTACCAGATATCAATGATACCTAGTGGTGAACGTTGGAACATTGATAGAGCGTTCCAACGAAATCTAACCTAGAAATTTCGCTTCACACAAATTTAGTCTGTAGAAGGATCTTTTACATGCCATAAATCTATGACATGGGACCGCTGGCTTTACTTCCCCTCCGAAGGAAGGCATACTGAAGGATTTTAACGCTCTTAAAAATCCGACGACTTCGGCCGGGTTTGAAACCGCTATCTTGGGCACAGCAGTTCAGCATGCTACCAACTACGCCACCGAAACGGTTAAAACTACAATATGTTGGTATAATGAGCTAGCTAGGTCTTGGCCCTTGAGACTTAGTGGAGGAGTCAGTGTGGCGCTTAGGCTAAAATGTTTGGAGACCACTAGTTGAGACTACACAGTAGTAGTTGCCGACTGTACCAAGTATCATAGTTCCGTTGGGTGTGGATGAAAGCAAGAGTTGACCACGGGAGATCAACAAGAAAGACGTCAGTGAGGAGCCTGGCACAAGCAAATGTCGGGTATAGCTGTCACTGACCCACATCCCACTAATTGTGAACTTTTGGGTAAAAGATGGTTTATTATTAACAGAAAAGCGCACGAATGTGCATAACATAGATTTACACTAGTGAAACAAACATGCTATAAAGAGTTAATTGATATGAAAAACATCATGATCCAGTAATCAATCAGGAATGTGTGCATTAAAGCATTCATTCATGACCAGTCATTATATTGTGAATTGAATGTTATTTGTGAAATAGAGCAACACTGTATGATGCTTTGTTCATTTTAAATGTTAGTCCTTGCTATAATCACAGAGTAATTTCTGGTTATTTTTACATCGTGTGATGTGATATGTGTCACAGAACTGGACACATAACGAGCACACGCAGAGTTCATTTGGGGCGTGGTAGGACATGTTTTTACATATTTTATGGTGGAACCCATGCACTGCTAACTTTATCACCACATGTCTTAGTTTCTGATTGGCGCTGGTCCAGTTCCGGTTGATCATGGCATCCGTGCTGTAAAATTCTAGCGGAATGCCTTCTCTCTTATCTCTTCTCTCTGCTAGGTGCGCTTCAGCATTCTTTGTTGATGGAAGCTGTAATTTTGTTCTTATTTCTTCGATGAGGAAGGGTTCCCGTGCTAATTCATATGTTAGGCGGGAGCACGTGTATTTTGAGATGCCCATTAAGGTTTTCAGGAATTGGGCTTTAACTCTTTCGATGGTGGCCAGATCTCTCTTCGTTAGTCGGTCCCATATCAAGTGGATCCCGTACGTGAGAATTGGTAGGATCTTTGCGTCAAACAGATGCATAGCTGTTTTTAAGGATAGCTGCTCTAGATTGATAATGTCGTACATGGCTTTCAAGCAAGCCACTGCTCTGTCTTGGATTTGTAGTCTGAATGTTCCGGTAGTCTGTAAAGTGATCCCAAGGTATTTAACTGCATTCACTATTTCCACTTTGACCTCTTCATATTGCAAGTTGTCGTTTGCTGCTACACGCCCACCTTTCCGAAAAACCATCTGTTGGGTTATTGTCCAGTTTATTTTCAGACTGTTATTTCCTGCCCATTCTACCAGTGCTGAGAAGGCGTGTTGGAGTTTTTCCTTATTTGGTGATCCTAGGACCATGTCGTCCGCATATATGTAGATCACTGCGTCCTTTGATTTCTCTCGGATTGCTGTTGTTACATCGGCTGTGGCAATATTGAACAGTATGGGACTGAGGGGGTCACCTTGCAAAACTCCATTAGTTTGGGTGATTTCCTTTGTTTTGCATACTGCGTCATCTATGGTGATCTGGTTGTATGCCAGGATATTTTTACTAAGATTGTTAAAGGATTGTGATTTCCGATGATATTTTGAAATTTCGATGTGAGCTTTCTTCTGTCAATTAGGTCGAAGGCCTTTGTATAGTCTATAAAGACTGCATAAAACTTTCCCTTTTGGAGTCGTTTTGCTTCCTCTATGTCATTTAACAGATTTTGAATTGCGTGCAAGGTTCCTCTTCCTCGTCTAAAGCCGAATTGTTCCTCCGGTATCTTGGAGTCGACTTCGTATACTATCCTGTTGGTTAGAATTCTTGTCAGTAACTTGAAGGTGTTGCTTTCCAGTGCAATTCCTCTGTACGAGTTGGGGTCGTTGGTTTCACCTTTTCTTTTATAGAGAGTTTTAATGGTCGATTTTCTCCATTCTTCGGGAATATTTCCTGTTTCTAGGCATTTGGTAAAGAGCTTGGACCATAGTTCTGATTGGTATTGTACCGATTCCTTTATATGTTCGTTGAAAAACCCGTCTGGTCCTGCGGCCTTGTTACATTTCGTAGCATTGATTATGTCCAATACCTCTGTTTTAGTGATGGGGAGTATTTGTTCGTGTTGATCTCTGCATTCAATTTCATATGCCGCTTGTTGACCTGTACCGTTAAGGATGAGAGTGAAGTGCGATTCCCATATTCCTATTTCTACGTTGCTAGATCTTGACGATCTTCTTGGTCTGATGGCTATGTATGGATCATTCATTGCTTCTCTGGCGATCCTCTCACCTTCTTTTTCTATGTATTGAAAGCGTTTACGTTTTAGGAGATTCTTGTAATATCTCCATGTTTCCCCATATACTCTTAGGTCCTCTGGTGTTGACGTGATCCTAGCTATATGTAGCGCCTTTAGTGTAGTTTGTCTTTCTGCATAACATTTCTTATCAAACCACGGTTGAGCTTTCCTTGTAATCTGTTTGTGGGTTATACTTGCTCCTAGTATCTTGTTAATTCTTGTTAGGGCTGAATTTAGGTCGTTTTCCTTGATTGTCTTTTCTGCTTCAAGTACTTTTCCTAGTTGTCGCTGTAGTGCCGCCATGTTAAGGTGTCTTTATATGATGGTCTTGACGCAATTCGGAACAACTTTTTTTGGAGTTTTGAGTAAGAATTTGGTCTGTATTGGGATGTGTTTTCTTAGTGGGGTTACTGGTGAAGTCCATAGACTCTTTTGTTCTAAAATTTCAATATCGTTTCCTTTGTGGAACGCGAGGTCAATTGTGCTACTGCCATTATGGGCAAAGTAAGTTTTGCGTCTTGGGTCATTTACTATTTTGAAATGTTCTTCTGTAAGGAATGTAAGGACAGTTTTACATTTCGTATCGGGTTTGTCTAGTCTACAGTTCATATCTCCTGCTAGTATTATGGTTTCTTCTGGGTTTGCAACTTTCCGTAGGGAGAGCGTGAGGAGTTCCATTATTTCCTCGGTATCAGTGTTGGGGCGTACATAAGTGCCTATTATCGTGAAGTTGTTTGCTTTCGCGATTATGAGGTTTTCTTCTATATGTAAGGTCTTTAAGGGTCCTATCCATGGTTTATAGAGGATAGATACACCTCCTGATGGCCTTCCTTCTGTAGGTTTCCTTGCTAGAGAGTGGATGGAGTAGACACCTTCTATATCAATAGGTGTCGTTAGGAATGTCTCTGTGAAGATTAGTATGTCAGATGTTTCAAATGTGTTTCCTGGGGTTAGTTTCAGTAGTCCTTTAAACCCTTCTACGTTCCACAGGAGCATGTTAATGCAGTTATTCGAGAGATGCGCCTTCGCATCTTCTGCGGAGGCGAAATCGAAATCGACGCACAATTACTCTACTTGGCCAAAATTCGGGGTTGGATGTCATTTCTAGGCAGTCAAAAGGGATGCCAACTTTGTACGCTTTGGAGTCTCCTCTTATGGCGGTCTCTTCGCAGCAGACGTCCCCTCGGACCCCATTCACATAATTCCAATACAAGCTACCAGTCATCACGAGTATAATATGTTCACTCAAAAATAATGACCTCTTTGTTATCAGTCTTTAAACCTACTGTGGATACAATATTATGCTTCCGGCCCCGTGGTGTTGGGTAGCGCGCCTGCTTCTCACCCGGTGGCCCCGGGTTTGATTCTCGGTTCCATCATGGACTTTAGAAACTTACGTGAGGACTGGAACGGGGTGCACTCCACCTCGTGAGGACAATTGAGTAGCTGCCTAACAGTGAGGCAGCTCCCCGATCAGGAAACTCAAGATTAACGGCCGAAGGGACACGATGCGCTGATCACGTGTCATCCCAATATCTGCAGGCCAAATGGCCCTTCATGGGTTGTAGTGTCAGGGGTTATTATTATATAGATACATTATTATACTCTTTGTTTTGGGCTAACAATCAAGGTTTCTGCCACTTAAAACAATCTCCTCGTTGTCATTGTTTGTACTCGCTAAACGAGGTTACGCAGGATCGATACTGTCGATACAGCGAGTGAATGGAGTGTACGGGCACGTGCCAGGCGCATCCTGCCCGCAGGAACTACAGAACGCCAAGGTGTCTGTGAGATCCGGACACGGTTGTTAAGATACACGTCAGTGGCGTAACTATGGAGTGATTCAATCCCCCTAAGGGCAAATAATGAAAATATGAAAATTGATTAATTTTTTAATTCAAATAAGACCAATCTTCTTATCGATGGCAAATGATTGGATTGAGTTTGAAAGCATTTCCTTTCACTCGTGTAACATTTCTAGTGTTAACCTAACTTAACAATAGTTAGCCAAATGGTCAGCTGTTCAGTAAGACAGAGGGGTGGCAGTGAGGTGGGTGTGGCGCTACCTTTCCTCATCCCATTCCAAAAAATAGACCACATGTTAGTTGACATTCTCTTAGTATGCACATGTAAGTGCCATTTTCGAAAGTGATAACATTGTGTATATCTGTGTTGCTGTTTTAAGTTAAACTTTAGTTGTAAACTGTAGTTTATTAATATTTATATTGCAATTGAAATTGCCGACCAATGCGAAACCAAGTGCAAGTCTTTCCCTAATGCTATAATTTCAACTCCTAGTGTATCAAATAACGCATTAGAGGTATCTCTATTTCATATTTTCACTTCAATTATGATGTTGCTCTTAAAAGTATATTACCTCTCACACAGTCAAGCAACATTAGCCGTGATCACCGCGAGATGGGTGACCACTCCAAATATCATTGAAGGAGTGATTTAAATGGTCATGGCAGATATATCTGTTTCGAATCATGTGTGTAACTGTTTCCTCTAAAAGGAACATGCATCAGTCAAAAACATATGGTTATGGTTTTTGGAAGCCTTCAGAGGGAGGTTAAGGCTGCTTGAGTTTTTTTTAGCTCTCACAGGAAAGAGGCGCAGGTGCGCTCCATAAAAGGGAGGCAGCGAGCAGTTCGCTATTTATGTGGGGGTCAGGGCACGGACGGCAAGAGCCCGCTGATGAGCCAGCTTGGGGTTCTTAGGCGAAAACCCACATAAGACATGCATACACCTAGAAAAATTGCTGAGTCAACAAAGAATAACAAGTAGTTCCGTGAAGAACTATACAGCCTATTTTCATATATCCTGCTCATGTTAAGTGCCTCTATCAACATACAAAATTTCAGTTTAATTGCTGTAACAGATTCGTAGATATTGAGAACCGTCTAAATATTTCAGATGGTCGCCAGGTTGGATTTTTATTTTTGTACTATTACATTAAGATTATTGTGTACGTGTGGTATTCAAACTTCAATCGCATGATTAGAACACAAGAAGTAAAAACGAGATTTTAAAATTACGCACAGCAGCCATCTTGTGATTATGCAAACAATTGAAATAAATTAGATGCCAGTGGATCAACATTTGTATAAGCATTTAATGTGCAACGTTTTACGGCACTCGGATAGTTAATTCGCGAGAAACGTCCATTTAAATATTTATAATTCGCGTCGCCGCCATGTTGGATTTTTGCTCACCAGGTTACTGAAAGTCCTATAGGGGAACATATGTTCATAGTCTCTATGAACATTTAAAAAAATCAGTTTGGTTGCTGTAAAAGATTCATAGATATTGAGAACCGTCTAAATATTTCGGAACCTCGCCATTTAGGATTGTTATATGTATATGCCATAGAGTTATGTACCATTCAAGGACAATTATTGCCTAGGTTCATTATTCAAACTTTCACTTCGATCGCATGATTACGACACAAGAAATAAAAACTTAATTTTAAAATTTCGCACAGCCGCCATCTTGAGGTTATATAAACAATTGAATTAAATGAGATGGCAGTGCATTACAATCTGCAAAATCATTTACTGTACCTCATTTCACTGCGCTCAGAGAGTTAAATCACGAGAAAAGTATATTAAAATATTTCAAATTCGCTTGGTCGCCATGTTCGTTTTGTACTTTACAGGTTTATGAAATATACATAGGTAAACTTGTATCAGTACCCTTCATCACCGTACAAAATTGCAGGGTGATATCTGTAATAGTTTCGGAGATATAGAATGTCAGTGAAATATTTCGCACAGCCGCCATTTTGAGGTTATGTAAACAATTGAACTAAATTATACTCCAGTGCATTACATTGTGTATAAACATTTGCTGTACCAAGTTTCATTACGTTTGGATAGTTAAATCGCGAGAAAAGTCTATTTAAAAGTCTCAACTTCGCTTGACCGCCATGTTGGTTTTGTAGTCACCAGGTTTTTGAAAGTCTCATAGGTGAACTTCTAGTAGTGCCCTTTATCACCGTACACAATTTCAGGGCATATCGGTAATAGTTTCGGAGATATTGAATGCTAGTGAAATATTTCGCACAGCCGCCATGTTGGATTGGTGAGAAGTAACAAAATTTGATGGACACGGTCGAGGTCGCCGGGAATAGTGCTATAAACTTACCGAGTTTCATTGAAATCGCTCTAGCCGTTTAGATTTTATTAGGGACACACACACACACCTCACACACACACACACACACACACACACGGACAAAAGGTGATCTCATAAGCCTATTTTTTCAAAATTGAAAATAGGCTAAAAAACGTAATTTCGTTGACACGAAACCACCGATTGTCGATATGTACAGTAAGTAGAAACTCTTAACCAATTAGGTTTGATAGACTTTGTATGACCACCGCCGTGGTCTCGGAGCAGCGTTCCAGCTCCTCGCCCAGATGGTCTGGATTATATTCCCAGTAATGGCCTGGAGGTATGGAACGGCGTTGACGCAGCGTCGTAATGACAATTGGGGAGCTACAGGGAGTAGCGGTACCTGTCAGTAAATCAAGAAATGCGTCTGAGGGAAACAATGAACTGACCACATGATCTCCTTTCCTCTGAAGGCTTTGAGTCGGGCATCAGCCATCTTATACGCTATGGGCATTAAGGATTCTGTGTACTCTTGAGGAGATGAATTGTGTATACATTATCAGGCACCATTATACTAAGCATTTTCTCGGTTTGTGGTAAGGCCAATGCTAAGATTGTTGTAATGTGCAAAAAGTAAATGATTCTGAACTGGATGATAATCATGTTGAGGTTATAAACTCTGGAAAATTGAAACACATTGTAACAACAACAAATAATCAGAAAAAATGTAACATTAGTTTATTCAGGAAAACTTATCTCTGTTGTCTTTCAACCAAGTGCTTTCTCAAAGTTTTCACTTCAGAATGCCGTGTTTCCTAGTTGCGTACTGCCCCCGTAAATTGAATTATTTAGGGACAAAATGAGAGTATTTTCCGTCCCCATGATAAAATTTAACTAGCAAATATAATTTCTGGAAGTGTGACACAAGAGGGTCGTGTTACAAGCTCGACGCTGTGGGAGAGCCGGATCACGTGATAGATTGCACAATGGACCCTTCTAGAAGGCTATTCTTAGCATAGCAACAGCGAGTTTGGAAATTAATATTATAAATATTTTTATAAATTATGCTATTGGATCCCAGTCCACAGCCAATGAGGAGAGGTCTTATTGAACACGGGATCAACTTTAATTACACAACATAATGAAATTATGCATTTAGGCCCTTAGAAGAAGATTTTCTTATTTGGTAATGAAGAGAATATTAAGAGAAATTATGTCTGATACTTTAAAAATCACAAATCGGTTAATCTACGCAGTAATACGCCTTAGTAATCTACGCGCTAAAATTATGGTGGGAGATTGATATGGCCGCCAAAAATACGACTTGGAGGGGGAGATCCAAGGATCGAGGTTCTTATTCCAACAGACTTTGAAGAGTAAGGAAGTGATTTTACTGGGTTAACGGAGATCCCAAAGCTTAGTCCGAGTGCGACGGTTGTCGACTTGTGAAGACGCGAGTATAGCTAGGTGGAGCGTTAGAGATCACCGCACTCCCATTCTGTGTGAAGTTGCGAGGAACATAGTTTTGATTATATCTCTTATAATATTGAGATTGGAAGTTAAATAAGTGAACATTTATCAAGAACAGGTCGCCTACTATATATTGCGAAAAGTCGAGCGCTTAAATATTCACCGTTTCGACAATATCAGCCTGTCTAGTTACATTTCCAAATGTGTTGGAAACAGAGCTTCGTTAGACAACGTATTCTTGAATACAGACGTAGTGTACAGTCCACCTTGTGCATTTTCGTCAGTCTACGAATACTAATATAACATCAATTAGCAATGGAAACATTTCATTCACCATTTATATGAATATTTCCATAATTATATTCCAATGATGAAGCTGATACATATTTACGACGGAGAATGGAGACTTTACAGAAGAGATTTGTCAAGATGCTAGGGAAGGTAACCCAGCAACCCAGAAGAATTTGCCAGAAGGATGTCTTTCGAGCCCAGTCGAATGTTGGTGAATTCCAGAGAGAGACGTTTCTTATCTCTGAGGTCGCAGATCCAAGGCTCGAATGCAGATCCATATCAGTGCCTTGTACTGAGGAAACATCTAAAGTATTGTGGCAATACTTACATTGATCTTCAAGTTTTCGTCTAAATAAGGTATTAGTGTATCTCAATTGTTATATAGAGCGTGATAAGTGACATTCTGAGCAGCAATCTTATTCCATATGTTCGGCGATTTTATTATATATTTCTATGTTTCCACATTTCATGTATTCCAGTGCTTTTATGTATTTTACACTTCAGATGTGTGTTGAGATTTTTATGCTGCAAGATTATTTAGAAGATGATTGCATTTCATCTATTTTTCAATTTTATTCGACGAATGAGTTGTGGAACTGACATTAAAATTTTGTTTGAGGAACCATATTGCCTCATTGGAGACTAGTCGTTTCGACTCTCGAATTTTAATAATTTTATTTAACCAAGTATTCTGACATTGTGTCATAGCTTCAAATTAAATTCTTATTAAATTTAATTTGAGCACTTTAATGTAACGACATATTACTTCAAGAAAAGAAGAAACATCGAATGATATTGTTATATCATTATTGTACATACACTATCGACGATCTAAGAAATACTAGTCGTTTGATAAGACCAAAGTCTTTATTCCTATGAACATTCTTTGTGTAGAGTGGAAAAACATTCCGATATTGACAAACATTTCTTATTATCTGTAAAGCTAAGAGCTTTGTTCATTTAATATGTTAGAGGAGATTCCTTTTGATAGAAGATTATTCAAATCTTTGGCTAGGAATTCAAAGCTAGTTTATCCCGGTCAGGATTGAATTCTATCTGACACTATAAATAACATGTGTGTTATTTCATTCTATTTGTGTAACATCAAGTCATTTTTGGACATGATATTACAACGATAAACAATTTATAGCTAGACAAGTGAGATGAAATAGGAGTATTATTTTTATTACATGTATTTGCGACAGACGAGTTAACAGTTAATTATCTTGTTGTGGAGTAAACTTTAGGAGGTTAATCACGACTGTCTAATATCGTTCATTACAATTGGAAGTTTCGTTTGAAGAACTTACGTATGTATAATTGTAGTCCAGTAGTCATGTGCAATGATACTGAGGGTCATGCCATTATTTGAGAGAAATTCCTACATAAGATATGTTAATATCAATTAATCCCTTTTGATTATTGTTTAACATAGTAGATGATAATTGTTTGTGCCATATATATTGTTATATGAGGTTTTGTAGAGCTATGGAGTGCTCAGGCGAGGGAATTCCGCATTTTAAGGAAGTCAAAGTATTGTTGTTCTTTGATTAAAAGGCATGTATCATGATAAGAGCCGTTGTATACAAGTAGTTCAGTTCTTGTGAATTAACGATTTAGCTGTGTTAACAGGAGGGTTTCAGCGGAAATACAACTTGAGAAAGATTGTCTACTCACGTCTCTAATACTATTATTAAATTTTATTAAACCCGAATTTATGTAATTAAGTTCAGTTTACCTTAATCAGTCGACTGTATTATACCGATAATGTAATGAAACTTATATAAGACAAGGTGTATGCAGTATATTGAAACTACAGAACGTTAAAGAAAGAGTGGTTATGTGAAAAACCAGTGTATATATTTAGTTAATATTTTTGTTGTAACCGAGAAGTTAGAATCTCGAAAGTGTCGCGTTAGCAACACTAGATAATGGATATTATGATAAACATATTACATGTAAATAATTTTGTGGAAATGATTTAGTTAGTTAAACAATTTAATAGGATTTATCAATCAATTGTTTTGGAATAGAGTGTGTTTATGAGCGGATGTTGTGGGAATGAATGATTGTTTATTGTTAAGAGCATATGTGTAACCGTATTGGTCTAGAAAAATCCGGAGTGCGAATGAAAGAATGTATACATTTTTTTAGAATGATTGGTTAAGAAGGGCGGTTATATGAACTTTTGTAAGATCTAAATGTTAATTTTTACGTGTTTTATAAATGCACACATGCAGTCTCTGTGGGCTAGCAAGCATGATTCACCGTTAGCTCTGGGGAGCGATGACATAATATTTGAGCAGGTGTAGACTCACAGCCTTCTGTTTATTGTATAAACCAGTTTCGAGTACGGCATGGTGCCGATATTTCATTGATAAAACCAAGTTTCTGCACGTGCGTTCTACAACGCAGGTTTGTGAATGAAACCATGTGTATGGAATGCCATTAAGAGGCTTCATTAAACGTTTTTATTTCTACGCAGTGTGGGCTTAGAACCAGCCAAGATTTATACACATAATTTTTAATACAGCATTGTAGTAAGATGTAGAATTGAAAGGAGGTGTGAATGAGTGCGTGTTTTTAAATTTAATGTTAATTGTTAAATTCATTTGTTGTTATTTTGTTTATAGTAGAGTAGCTTACCTTTTTGTTAATAAATTTGTTCAGATTGTTTTCCATTGTTGTTGGAGTGATTCATTTTAAATATAAGGAGCAGAGTATTGTGGATATAGTGTAGGAGAAGCTGAAGTCCCAGTCCCCGAGGTAAGTAAAGGTGAGTGCCCCGTGAAGTTGGTTGTTGATCCACAATATTCTTGTAACTGCTGTCTGTACATCCCTAAAGACCATGTTGGAAGCGATTTCTAATGTTGTGTATGCCGGAGCAGTTAGAAATAGGCAATCCAGCCGGGGCAATGGATATTCCAACAGGATCCTTTCCGGATTATCGGGTACAGTAGCAGATACGAGAATACATCCTCGTTGCGTATCCTCATTATTTACCAGATATGCGAGTTGTGTCGCACATATTTCTCTTTCCACTTAGACTGAGATCTGGCAAACAAATTCAGTACGATTTGATACGTTTTCTTTAAAATATGTATCACTTTGAATTATAACTTCACATTTTAAAATTTAGAGCAGAAATGTATTCGCCACAGCTTTATTGTATTGTAGTCTTCTTACTTCTCTCTGTCGAAATTGGATCATTTTAGTCTGCAGAAATTCCTCCTTGTCGACTGCGTACGCATAATATTGTTCAACTACCTTAAGTTTCAAAGAGTGGCTTGCTTTCTGCCATAGCACAGACTGGGTATTGTTAGGTTCATGGTTGTGAGAAGTGTTTTCTTCACGAATTATACCTGTTTTACATCAATCTACAGAAATGCTTTGCACGTCATCTTATAGCATGACCACCGTGGAATTTCACCACTATGACTTCTATGGAATCGAAACTTAATTTCTATTTCATCTTGGCTATTTGGCCGCAATAAAGATTTATTATTATTTACTCAGAAATTTCTCTTATTACAATTTGTATTAATTTTCTAGATTTTATAACCTCATTTCATGGTTATAATTCAGTTCAAAATAAGTTACTATTTGCACGTGTCCAGAAACTTAGCCATGGTCTTGCCACAAAACGAGAATATGCTTAGTATAACGATGTTTGATATACCGGTACAATACTAGCCCTGTGTTTGCTATGTTTAGCCTACTTTTCTCATTTTGCAAAAACGAGGAAAAAGTAGACTTATGAGATCGATCCGGGAAAATGTGTGTGTGTGTCTGCCTGTCTCTCCTTCAGTCTGTCTGTGTGTCCACCACCCCTAATCAACTGATAAACGGCTGCAGCTATCGAAACCAAATTTGGTAAGAGTAAAGATCTATACCTGAATATATCACGGCCATATTTGAAATTGATGTCCGTGCTACCACCTGCTGAAAAATCGTAATTGAATATGAGCTCTATGTTGGATATCTCAGAAATTATGCATGTGAACTATTCCTAAATTGACACATATATAGTGTACCCATTTGGCATTATATGGAGAACATGTATTCGTAACCCAACTGCTCGCGGTCTTTCGGGGCATGTGACATCCTCCCACTGTACGAATACATGCTTAGGATTTGATAACTACGAGGTGACTACTCTACAGGAACAACAAACATATTCCTAAAGTAACTGCATTTAATTCAAATCATGGCATAATAAACAACAATAAAAGAAAATCATTACATTTAAATTACTCCCAACCAATCCAAAACAAAGGTTGGAGCACACAGATGACAGTTCTACAGGGTCACTAGTCCTAAATTTACTCATCTGTGCTCCGCAACTCAGATCAGAATCTGATCTCCCCAGGCATGCTGCAACACTGTCTCTTGTGAGTTCCTGAGTCTAAGTGCGGTGTCTCAACACTCTGATTCACACTTTCACTAAATAATTACACATTTAAAAAGCATTCATAGTCTCTTGACGAACGTTCATATTTCATGCACATCACTTACAACAATCATAATAATAATTCAGTCCAAAGCAAACATTACATAAGACTGTACACATCTATCACTTCTTATTCCTTAATGATAATCTACAATGAATTTACCATTTACATTGGTTACTTGTTTAACGGCTTTGTTTACTTGTTTATTTGTGTAACAATCATCTTCCCTCTCATTTCCTTTAACACGGACTACAGTACCTTCATAACTATACATAAACAATGCTAGTTAATGGCATGCTAGTTAATCAAATGATAGTTAATGCTACACCATATGTCTTCGTGTAGGTCAATGTTACGTCGATCTACTGTTAATATTGCGTCAACCCATGTTTTAGGCTACCCGTATGAGTATATTACCATATTAAACTGGCTTTCGATGCCTCATAGTGTGTAAATATGATTAGCGAAGCTACATGTTATAAAACATTAACTTAGCTAAATATTGTGCGATTTTAACAATTAAAAGAGGGATTCATATCCTCTGAAAGCCTATAATTGATTTCTGCAATCACAACAATCAATTTCTCAATATTTTAGATTACCAGTTTCTACAGTTTAAATGCCCAGTACCTTTTATTACAAGGGTCGGTCGCCCCAGGCACCCTACTGCGGACAATAGGTCTGGAGTAGCTCCGCCCATAAAGAAAGATGGCCGTCTGGGTAGGTCAACATCCCCCCAGCCCCTCTCTTCTCAGCTGTTGTACATTTCCGTATTCATACCATCACAACAAACTTTCAACTATTTCATATTTTCACTTTCACGGACAAGTGGATAATCTGGGTCATCATCATGGTCTGAATATCTAAATATTTACTCCTATCACGTAGGGTAATGTTACTTGGCTCAATTAAGGCTCACAAAATTATTTATTTTCAAAGGAATGAATATCTTCTAGCGACAAAGTCGTGGGGATCATATTCGGCTTAATATGCGTGCAATTATGGTGTCCAGGGTTTTCCACATACGCGTTTGCAAAGTATTGGCAAGGTGTCCTCAGACCCTCCCATTATTAAAGGTGTCACGTCTCAACGGACGGATCCTTTCATAGAGCAGCTAATTAAGGTGGCACAGTTATTCCTTAATCGCCCTCACGACGCTGGTATGGCAGACCAGATACCATATCTGTCTCCATCCGCTGTCAACAATATACCTGTACGCTCTCGGCTGTACGTCAATTATACCTTCGAAGAATAGCGCGTATTGTTCTGACATTGTGCTAGAGAATTTTCCTTGCATTCATTAAAGTAAAAATCTTGGCTTTACTTTTAACGCTCGCATATTAGTGGCTCAACAACTAGATCTGTTAGATTACTCTGACCTTATGATACTCCAGTTTCCTTCCGTTTAGCTGTTCTCACTTTCTACTGGCATGTATTACTGGTATTATTAACTGGCTTTATTTTACAACGCTTACTGCGTGACTCGTGATACTCATTACATTTAGACATGCATAATAACATTCTGACATATATATTTTTCCACACTTTCACTTAATATTACCTTACAATTTCTTGGAATTGACGCAATTTAACGTTTCATGCATTTCCATGCTGACTATTAATCTCTTTGTTGAATTTGACCATCTTTATTTAGTTATTCATTAACTTTATTATTAAATTTAGCGTGCTCTTACGCATTTCTGTCGTAAGCAAACTCATTCTTATATGCAAACTCTTTACTGAAATGACGAGGAATGAAAAACTCGTACAAATCATTATCTCAAGTTCCGTATTAAACTTCATTAACACAGACATATGGTGTGCCCAACTAATACATTATAACATTGGAATGATACTTACATCCTTCTCATTTGGTGGTCGGATCCAATAATACAGCGTATGACACACCATTGTTGCATTTTAGCAATACTCCATGATGATTACACTATACATTCCTTGTGGTTTCATATCACTCACTTTCATTTTGATGTTACACATTTTACATTTATCACTATCATTCGTCTTTATACAACACTTTATACTATACTTATGTTAATGACACTAAAACACATTAATTTTATGTTACACACGCTTTATACAGTGGTGCCTTCCTGGACTTAAAATCTGCATGATGCCAGATTTGCAGGCTGCGCGATTCCCGACATGTCCTTCCTTCCAATGAAAGTCTCTATCATCATCGGGTATCTCCTGACTATTCCTCTTCTAAGGCTCCCAGTATCTCCTTCTTCAACTATCAGTGTTTCTACTATAGTGTATGTGATCCTTACCCCAGCTCGCCTACCATCAATGTAGTGTCTCTAGCTTGACATTAATCACAATGCCTGTGATTCTCCTTCCATCCCATGATCTATCGTGTACAGTTTAATTTGTGTTATCACGATAATAACTAGATCATGACTTCGCGATTTTACTAGTGTGTTACACGTTAAACTAGTGTAATTAAATCGTTCACTCAACATGCTCGTCACTTACTGTGCGGCTTTATATAACTGTAAGCTTTACTTAGCTTCACTTTAAGTTTCATCGTACTTCACACGCGGCTTTATAATACTTTTAAGAATACTTTATACTTTCTTCGCGTGGCGTTGTTTACGATTTCCGTGCGGAGGAGTAGCATCCTCCCCGCGTGAGCTCTCAAAATAGACTTTATATAATACTTTATAATTCACTTGCGCGGCTTTGTTTAACAAATTTGGTGCGGAGGAGTAGCATCCTCCCCATCTGACTTCTCGAAATGGACTGCCTCTTCCAAGCTTCCCTGCTCTATATAAGGGATTTGTTCGAAAACATAGTTTCCTCAGATTCCCAGAGCGTCTTCTTCTCTGATAATGCACTTTCCGGCTTGGAATTGCATTTTTCTAGATCATTTGTGCATGGAGGTTACGGTTCTTGTCTCATGCAAGGAATCCGATCGTCCAATTAATTAATATTAATTGGTTTACAGTTGACGTGCCCACGCCATGCACTCGGGAAATCCCCTATAGCTGTCCGCTAACGACCTCCCTTCCACACTCTGCGTCTGATTTCCTCTCCGATGTTTTATAGGCTTCGATTTCCAAATCTGAAGACTCTATAATTATCTCCTCGAGATTTTATTCAACTTGGTGTTACCCTCAAGTCTCTGGCTTTCGTGGTTTGTGAGTAATCAATTTATTTCAGCTGGCTTGCTTCTCATTCCACTCTTTGGCCTTTGTGGTCCGGGGATTTCTTGGGGCATTACTAGCTGTCACCCACCCCCATGATGCTCAAAAATAGGTGGCCTTGACGTATGGGGCACATGTCTGACACTCCCACTCGTTCAAGCTAATTTGTAAAGTGTCACACAGCCTCCAAATCTGTGCTCTTGGCTAGAATTCAGTATGTTAAGGCACTAAGCATACAAATCTTTTCCATAAAATCACTTATAATTCCACACAGATAACTGGAATCAAGCTGAGATTACATCAGTAATCTTTATTTACCTGTATCATGGGTTCCATGCGGTTGTTTCCCCTCAGAGACCTTAGGTTTGATACCCTATATAATCATAGGCATGATTTCTCCTCCTTAGAGTCGTAGGTTCGATGTCAGTCAGCCTCACTACCCTCGGGTACAATAGATAATAACATTCCAGATTAATTTTTAGAAGTCCTTACATGCCAGTGTTGCCAACATGATTCTAAGCCTGCCGATAGGTCCAATTTCTAAATGCATGTAACATCTATACTATATATTGGATTTTAACCAAATTTCGTATGTACTATGTGTACCACAACAGATATGACTGTGCGTAATTCTAAAGAGCCACTAGGGCTGCTTACTGTTATTAAATGCTCTCTCTATAGTTTAACCCTAATATCAATATATCAGAAAGTATGCAAGCCAACAGCTCTAACCTTTGCACACGTATAGTACCTGACAGTCCACCTTAGTTTGGTGTAACTTGTATACATCAGTGCTGCCAACACGATTCCAAGCCTGCTGATAGGTCCAGTTTATAAATCCATATAACTTCCTTACTAACAAATGGATTTCAACCAAAATTCGTTTGTGCATTGTGTACCATAAAGTTATGACTATGCGTTTTCGTAAAAACAAGCAGGGCTGCCAACTGTTAATAAATGCCCTCTCTATTTGTTTATTCCTAATATCAATATATCAGAAAGTATGCAAGCCATCAGCTCTAAACCTTGCACCCGTATAGTACCTGACATTCGAGAAAAATTTGCAGTAACTAATATACGTCAGTGCTGCCAGCATGATTCTAAGCTTTCTGATAGTTTCAATTTTTAATTACATGTAACTTCTATACTAACAAATGGTTTTTATCCCAAATTGGCACTACAGTAGATCGTAATATTTCAGATTAATTCTGAGCATCACATGCATCACATGCATGACATGATTTTACGCGCATAGATAAATTCAATATCAAACAGCATGTAACGTCCATACTCAGAGGAGTGAGTCAGGCCTCGGCAGCCGGCACAGTTCATATCCTCGCCGCTAGATGGGGGCTTCATTCATTCCATTCCTGACCCGGTCGGAGACTGGAAGCAGGCTGTGGATTTTCAATTTTCATGTAACGTCCATACTATCCATTAGACTTCAACCAAATTTTGTATGTGCATTCTATACCTTAAGAGTTGGAACTAAGGATATATTCAGAGTCACCAGGGCTGCCAACTGTAGTAAGTTAACCTATTAGGCTGTACTATTTGAGGTGTATTTCAAACTGCACTACTTAGACATGTCAGTATTACCAACTTTATTTCGTCATTATTCTAGATAGATCTATATAGATTGGCATGAATCTTAAATTTTAAGAAAAGCAGGCTGTTTAGTTCGTCACGGAACTACCTGTTCTGATAAAAAAAAAATGTGTTGATATGTAGGTGGGTACGACGGCTCTTCAATGCTTGTAGCGTATAATAATTCAATTTAGAAAAGCTGATAGTCCCCAACCCCGTGGGGATCACATAAATAAAATTAAAAGGGTGCATGAAATTTCAGTATTTCAGCCTCCAATTAAAACTTTTTTTCCGAATTGGAAGATATACTTTGTCGATGTAGGAAGTATTGAAAATAATATTTCTGCATAGAGATATGATGACAGACCTTTAGTATAACATATCACACGAGTAAATCGGGTGAAATAAATTACAGAGCACACCTTGGTCCCCTTAATGAATATCATAGCCAAACTTGATTCCGGGATGACCTTGTAGCCATTTACAAATTATTACAGAAATATTTTGAGTTGTTTTCGATTGACGGAGGTACAGACAGAAAAACAATAGTACAATAGAGATTTCTTTTGTGGTCTACTGTAAGAGTCTTGAGTAACCGTAACGGTTTTGGTGCGCTTGATTCCTCATTCATTGGAGAATTTAGTCATGAATTTTCTGAACATAGAGAACGCTGAAGCTATTTTTAGTGTTGCCTTTCAGTCGGTCAACACACTATAATCACAATTACTGGGAAATGCGGAGAACAGCCCGAAAAAAATGCATGTAATTAAAATATATTTGTTCTCCCTCTTGTGCAATACTTAACACATATCTTAAAACTAGCAGAAGTACCCATTCTTCGAACGGTCTTCTGTATTAATAACCAGATGTCACCAATTGATCTACTGTTGCAATGTTTAGGGGCTTGGAACCTGTTTGTTGGCAAAGAAAAATGATTAGCTAAAATGTGCTCTCAAACTAAATTTACCTAACGTGTTCTTCCTGGCGTGAAAATGAAATTGAAAACCTCGTAGACGAATCGCAATACACGTCACATACGAACTGACCCTAACCGTTGTGTCAAGTGCCCAACTACAGGAAGACCCCTTTTATAAATTATAAAGGCTTGTGGTGCATGAAAATTCAGTTTTCTTTAGCCCCCAATGGCCCAAATTCCTAAAATCAGCAAAAAAAAAACAGTCTACTATTTCAAATCAGGAATTTTTGAATATAATGTTGCTGTTTGGAGATATAATAGACCTTCTGTACGACATATCGCACGTGTAAGTCGTGTGAAAAAATCTAGGGTACTCCTTGAACCCCTTAAGCGCATTGATGAATTTTACAGTTTTAGTTGGATCCGTGATTACCTTATAGCCATTTGCAACCTTTCACAGAAATGTAATAAATGGAGTGGCATTACTTATTCCAGAAATAGATGGAAAGTTGGATGCTACCCCTTGAGATACTTGTGTCATGGTTAGTGGCTGGCATTCCTTCTTTAGTTTATTAAATTAAATTAGTTTTCTGGGAATATCTAAGAAACTGTTGGGTTTAGAGCCTTAAAATACAGTTTTCGGGGACCCTTTACGGCTCTTGAGGGGCCCCAGTTTTGTTTCTGACACCAAGGGTTTGAAAATGAGTTTGTCTCGTCGTTGTACGCCATAATAATGATAATAATTAAAATAATATTATTAATAATAATAATATAACAATATAGGGATAGGGATATAATAGACCTTTCGTACCATACCCGCACGTGTAAATCGCGTTATAAAATTCTAGAGTACCCCTTGACCCCTTAAGCGCATTATATGTATTGATGAATATTTCAGCTTAATTTGGATCCGTTATAACCTTATTGTCGTTTGAAAACCTTCACAGTAATATAATAAATGGAATTGCATTGCGTCTTACAGAAATAGATGGACCTGTGAGATTCTGTTGCCATTGTTACCGGCATGCATTCCTTCATTTATTTATAAAGTGACATTAGTTTTTTGGGAATATCTCGAAAAATGTTGGTTTTAGGGCCTTAAAATGTGGTTTTCGGGGTTCTTTTAGGGCCCCCGAGTTTCGTTTCTCACATTGAGGGGCTGAAAATGAGCTTTGTCTCACCCATCTACGCTTATTTCAGCTTGTATTTTAAGGGGATAGGGCCCCTTTTATGAGAGGTACGGAGAAGAGTTGCATCAATGATTGGTGTCGTGCCTCTGAAGGATAACTGTATCAAATTTTACGTTGATCCACTCAGCCGTTCTCGAGTTATAAGGACACAAAAAATTGTCCACAGACAAACAAACAAACAGACAGACAGACAGACAGACAGACAGACAAAAAAATTATTTTTGCGCGCATCTATCATAAAACAGTCTGAAACGCGCAAATATCGCAAATTTCCGTGGAAATTCAGAAAAAACAGACAAACTTTCATTTTTATATATATAGAGATAACAAATATTTTTTTCAGGTTGTTCTTCGCATTTCCGAGTAATTGTGGTAATATTGTGTTGACCGACTGAAAAGTTGCAATATCAATTTTCTGAGCATGTTTTCAAAATCTCCAATCAATATCGACCATTGAATTCCAAGGGCACAATGGCAGGCGTGATTTATTTTGTGCATATCAAGTTGTCTTTGGATTTAGTACGGCTCATTACTACGTATAAAATTATTTTCATAATTATACCGCATTTGCTTGGTTTCATCCACCTTTCCACCATCTTATATTGCCACGAGGGATTATTAGCTTTTAAATTCAACACCAATCCAATTACAAGGAGCTGATGACCAAGATGTACCTTGCCTCTAAAATGAATTGACAAAACGACAGCAACATCCCGAAGGAGTTCTCGTTTTGCTCACAGGTGGTGGTGCAAGTGGAATTTCGATCTTGGAGAATAGGTCACCTAGATGGTCACATGTTGGAAGATGTAGGTACAGCAGCGTTATGAGGCCGTACGAATGTTCTTCTTCTAATTATTAGTTGACCATCTACGGACCACGCTATTTCAAACTAACGTTCTACATTTCTATGCACCTGGACTTGAACGTTCGCACAGTATCCCCACATTCGTTTCCTATGCTGTTCCTTCCTCGCTTTCGTCCATGATTTGCCAGTTTTTAGTTTTGTCTTTTCTTGGAAACCATGGTTTTCTTGGAGATTCTAGCTCGGTTAACCACACCTCCTTGATTTCTTTTGTGATAAAAGGAGCTGAATATCATTTTGCTGAACCTTATAGAACTCACATTATTATTATTATTATTATTATTATTATTATTATTATTATTGCCACGGTGGGTGAGTGGATAGCCTGTCGGTCTACTAACCCCAAGATTGCAGGTTCGCCCCTGGCCGTGGTAAGTTATTTTTGAAAGGCGGCAAAAATACGATACGCATGCCATACGATGTTGGCATGTCAAAGAACCCATTTGAATTCAGTAGGCCGAGTTCATAATGGCAAAATTAATCTCGGGAGTTTCCGCCAACACAAAGTTCCTCATTTCTCTACTAGAAAGCGCTATAATGTTCAAGGAGCTTAGATATCTATTATCTAACCCCCTTGACTTTCATAGTAATTCAAGGAACAACGAAATTCGACATGCAAGCTACCCTCTGGGTGTCAAATTACAAAGCTTGCACCAGGCACCCGAGGCCATACGATATTGTTATTATATTGTATTATTATTATCATTATTATTATTATCATTATCATCATCATGAATCATCGTAACCACACTGATTTGTTACATAGCTCCAACATCCCATACAGCCTTCGGATATCCTCAGGACATTCTGTAGTAAAGTCAAATCGATGCTTGTTTTCATTTGTCCTATCCATCTGCCTACCGTCTTTCCCCATGATCTCCCACCTTCAACTCTCCCTTCGAATATGGATTTCTTTATGTTTCTCCAGTTTGCCTCTTAATGTGCACAAAGATCTTTTCACTAACCTGGAGTATTTTCTCACTCTTGCAGTAAGAAAGGAGTTACAGAATTTTCCATTCTTCAAATAAGGACGCGTTGGATCTTCTTGCGGTCCAAGGAACACTTACCTTAGAATCTTGCGCCAATACCCTAGCTTTGATTATCCAGGTCTCTCATTCATAAGTTATGATAAGACAGAGAACACAGGGATTACAACGGCAACAAGTACAGATTGCGACAAGCGGTGAAGCCTGACCGCGATATAAGCTTATTGTCAGCTTGTTAACATAACCACCGCGCCAGTACACTGACCGCCTTGTCTGAGGGAAGCCCTGAAAGAGAATGACTAAACGTAGGGCTTCCCTGGCTATCTGTCGACGTCTCACTGAGAGAGCGTCTCCAAAAACAACTTACTATACCAAACGTCAGGTCAAGACCTGAGCAAAATCCTCATTGTGTTTCTAGCATGGTGTGCAGCTGATTGAGTATTTGAAACTACCACAATCGACTTATATATTATCGTGCGAACCTTTATTTCACTTCAATTACGAATGTATCTACGGGATATTCACTGAATCAAATATGGGCCTATGTCCCTATCATGAATGGACCACCCGATGCACGTAGATTATTAAAAACGAATTCTCTTTGCTCCCAAATAACCTTTATCCATAGATTAATACAAAGGAAATTCTGAAAATTAATCAAGCCACCTTATGGAAACATTGCAACATGTGCTCTCCAATAACAAGCGCGTAAGTCTCTTCACAGACCAGAACATCAAAGAGACCGCTTTATGTCTTAGGGTGACTGCGTATAACAATGTAACCTTAGCATTTGTCGCCATCTCTATAAACATGCGGATTTATAATACTCTGTAATTTCCTCATATTATCGACCACAACCACTTAGCACTTCTTTGTCGGTTGGCTACAATTTAGAGACCCTTGTTTTCTTTACCCGTGATTACAAGTGAGGCAGATGGCTGTAACTCTTCGCGAGATGCTGGCTGATTATGATTTGCCTATTGACGGCCCCGTGGTGTTGGGGAAGCGTGCCTGTCTCGTTCCCGGAGGCCCCGGTTTCGATTCCCGACTCCGTCAGGGATTTTAGAAACCGACGTGAGGGCTGTGGGGTTTACTCAGCCTCGTGAGGAAAATTGAGTAGCTGTCTGACAGTGAGGCAGCGTTCCGGTCACGGAGACCAAGATTAACGGCCAAGAGGACCCGACTCACTGACCACACGTCACCCCATAATCTGCAGGCCACATGGCTGGGCAGCGGTCGCTTGCTAGGCCCTCCATGGGCTGTAGTGCCACGGGGCTGGGGTAGAAGTGAGAAACTACCTTTAGTGCAGTAGAGAAGGGAATCAGATCCATCTCTTTACCCGCCTCAAACCCTCATAACAGAATCAATCTCTTTGCAGAGCCGGGAATCAAACCCAGAATCCTCAATGCATGCTCTGAGACCACAGAAGGTGGCTAGGAGTTGTCGACCCCACACAGTGGCGTGACTAGGATTTGCTACTGGAGGGGAATGGCGGAGTCAAATCTGAACAATTTGTGTTTAAGGTTTAGTGTTTGTTGTTTTGTATTATTTCTCTTTTGCTTTGTATTTTGTGTTTTGTGTTTGCTTTCTACTTTTGTTTATGTTTTTGATTTTTGCTTTTTTGCTTTGAGATTTTGGTTTTTAGTTTTGTATTTGTTCTCTGTTTTTGCTTTTGCTTTTAAGTTTTGCATTTTGCTTTGAGATTTTGGTTTTTGGTTTTGTGTTTGTTCTCTGCATTAGCTTCTGTTCTTGAATTTTGCTTTGAGTTTTTTGTTTTTGGGTTTGTGTTTGTTTTCTGCTTTTGGTTTTGAGTTTTGATTTTTGCTGGAATTTTTGGTTTTTGGTTTGTTCTCTGCTTTTGTTTTTGAGTTTTGCTTTTTGCTTTGAGTTTTTGGTTTTTGGGTTTGTGTTTGTATTTTGTGTTTGCTTTTGTTTTGAGTTTTGCTTTTAGCTTTGAGTTTTTTGTTTTTTGTTTTGTGTTTGTTTTCTGCTTTTGCTTCTGTTTTTGAATTTTGCTTTGAGTTTTTTGTTTTTGGGTTTGTGTTTGTTTTCTGATTTTGGTTTTGAGTTTTGATTTTTGCTGGAATTTTTGGAATTTGGTTTGTTCTCAGCTTTTGTTTTTGAGTTTTGCTTTTTGCTTTGAGTTTTTGGTTTTTGGGTTTGTGTTTGTCTTTTGCGTTTGCTTTTGTTTTGAGTTTTGCTTTTAGCTTTGAGCTTTGTGTTTTTGGTTTTGTGTTTGTTTTCTGCTTTTGGTTTAATTTTGAATTTTGCTTTTTGCTTGGAATTTGTGTCATTCTCAAACGTGTAGTGAGTTAAAAGGCACAAAGGGGCCTTCGAATATTTTGAATACTAAATTAACCAATGGTTGTGTACAGGTTCTCCGGAGTTAACAGTTGTTTCTTGGGATATCTTGGTCATCATCCCCACGTAGTTGGGTGTGTGTGACCTTGTCTGATAACCTATATTCTTGTGATGACTGTGGTAGAGTGTGTAACTGTAATAGGGACAGGGATGAGTTAGGTGCCTCGAGACTTGAAGTAAGGTACTATTCTGGCATTTGTCTGGAGGGAGTGAGCAAAAACACACAATCACACACAGGATTACCTGAGATTCGAATGCATTCTCATGATCTGAAAATTGATATTTTTAACTTTTCAGTCGATTGAAAAAATATCTTGTATTCTTGCTATCAGGAGTTAACTGCGCTGAGGTGATTTGGTTGACCGACTGAGTTAGTTAATGTTGTTTTAAGAGGCGGAACTACTAGGTCATCTGCCCCTTGACCGACGGAAAGGTTGCAATATCGCCAATAAGGCAACACTGGAAAATGGCTTCAACGCTCTCTATACGAGTTCTGAAAGGTAATCCTGTATTAGTTGACGATCTCGAATGGTAATACTAAGAAAAGAGTTCATGGACACTAGAAAATGAATGTTATGCTGTAGTCCAAGACGTCAACTTGTGAACACTTAAGATATTTGAGAACTTTATACATTTCTTTGTCACAGTGGCCAATTTAACCTAGTATTTCTAGTCGAAAATGTACGAGTAGGCCTACATGCCTGATTTGGAGAATCTATCCCGTGAGTTTCTCGTAAAATTTAGAGTGTAGCAACTAAACACTACTAAAAGGAACGACCAGCACACTGTGAGTATGCAAAGAGCAAAGTACCCTATAACCGGATGATTCAGCGGCCCCTTCCAATATCGTCTGCTGCAACCCAACTAACGCGTGTTGCAGGTAGGTCGATATGTCTCTGCCTGCACCCCGTATGGTACTAATGCACTGCAAGCATATCCCGCAAACGATACCGAACACTATTATTCGTATTAGTCTGTAGTCAGTTTACTTTCAATTAGTCTGATAACCAGTGTTTGTGTGGTGACTCTAGTAGTGTGTCCAACGGTGATAATTAAGGTCGGGAATAGGGTAGGACTTCAAACAAGGTATTATCCTGACGCTTTCCTGGAGGGACAGTGGAAATACCCTGGAAAAATCACACTAAGGATAGCTACTGCCAGCGCCGGATTCGAACCTCTGATATCTGAACTTCCTGCAGGAAGAAATAAGTAAAACCAATCCCATAAATAATAAAGATATTCAATCAAATGAAAAAGTTATAATTAATGATGATCCGTTCCCATCTCGGTCATGGTAAGTAATTTAATGTACATCGTTCCACCACAATAATACAGGTTATCAGGCAGATTCCACGAACACCCAGGTAGCCGACATGGGGTTCAATTACCCACGACAACTCATCTCTAAATTGAGACATTACCTGGCATGCTTTTCATGCTCATGAAGAGGACAGTTAACTCTCAAGGTGTTGTTATTTCTCCTATGCACCTTATTGCGGTCGCTTTGCCTAGATTTATGACAAACTTCATACTGAGTAAAGCACGTGTTTGGTACTTCCACTTGTGATTGCCCGTGACGATATTTGCAGGCTGTAATTGTTTGTTCACGCTATGAATGTGCAAGTAACGCCTCACTCCCTTTGTAAGCTTCGGTTGCAATACTTGACAAGCAATAATAATGCTTTTATTCTCCTTTAGCTAGTAGCTGCTACTGTCAGCGAGATTTCAGACAAACTGGAGGTATTCCAAGACAGTTATATTGACTCTATTATATACAATTTTATGAGTATAAACATTGGCTTGTGATACATTTCACACAAACACAAAAAGCTTTGCGTGCTCATTACTCACTTTATTCTCGGAAGTGCGATGCGTACGCTGGTGAGATAGTACCAATGATGGGCGAGTAATTATAAATAACTAGCGAACCCGTGCGAGAACTCTCGCAAAATGCGTTGAGTGCACCCCATGTGTATTCTACAGACTACCCGCCTGGCTCAAGTGCTATGCGGGCTGTACGCGACACAGTTCTGCCAGGGGCTATCGTCTTGTTTATTTGTTTAAAAGCACTTTATAAACAAATATATTTCCGTTGACTTATCAAGAAATGAAAGATTTTTCCTGTACTATTGTGACGATTTGGAAGATTTTGGTACAAACCATATATTCTCACTCCCTCTGGTTTTTGAGCTTGAGTTTTGTGAAACATACACCTTAGCGTATTATATCTCTAATATATTAATAATAGATAGGTGATGATGATGATAATTGTTGTTTTAAGGGGCCTAACATCTAGGTTATCGGCCCCTAATGGCGTGGATGATAACAAAAGATGATATGACAACGAAAACTAAAACTAATACTAACTACAAACTTACAGACTAGAAGAAGAAATAGTAAACAAATAAAGGATAAGGCAAATAAAGGAGAGGAAGAAAAGAAATGTCCCCAACCCTCGAAGAATTGGGATTGAGGGACTTGGAAGGAAGGAGAGCCATGAATGGCAGATATGAAAGGGAAAGAAGAGAGGGCCCGCCCCAAGGTCAGAGGAAAAAGGGGACAAAACGGACTCAGCTCAGGAATCCCTCGGGATCGATAATTCCCGAACTCATCAGCCGCGAGCCCCTGAGGGTGTAGCAATATCTAGGGAGCACCAGAAGTGGTGGGGCTACATACACCCTGCCTCCTTGAGGGCCTTGAGCAGAAGGCAGGAGATAACATGAAAAGAAAAAAAAGGCTGAACCCTCGCAGAAGGAGGGTAATAGGAAAGATGAGACACGGGCCAATTAAGGTGGGAAAGTGATAGACTCCCTAGGCCTCGGACACCCTAATACCGTCGGGGTCGGAAAAGAACAAGAGTTGACCAAGGGAGGTCGACAGGAAAGAAGATGGAGAGGAGCCCGGCACAAGTACAGTAAGTGGAAGCAATGCCGGACTCGGCTGGGGTCCCCTTGTCGCCAACCCACGGACCACTAGACGTGAGCCCCTGGGGGAATATTAATAATACTCTTAGTATTACTATTAACTTACTGTTAATATTGGTATTAGTATTAGGATTACCAGGGTCACCGAGGGGGGGGGGGGGCTAAAGGGAAAAATACATAGGGGCCCGTTGAATGATGGCTATAACTTACAACCTGTACGAGGCTTAGCAGAGTAAGGATGTCGATTTATCTACAGCTCTGCAAAAGATATCTCATGTTACGAACTTAAAACTGCCAAAATAAATGAGGTAGAAAACACTTCAGAGGCATAGATGACAGTGCAATCATTTGGTAGAAGAAATTCCTCGATTCTGCAAATTGCAAAAAAAAACGCGTTATAATTTACCTTATTCTACCCCCCGGAAGAGCAGGATAATCACTTCTGCCCCCGCCCCAAAAAATAATTCTATTATAACTATGAGTTAGGAGCTATAAATATTTAGAAATAGTGTAGTATAATTTAGTGTTGAATCTGTTATCAAACTAATACGGAGTTTTAAAATGCTACTTATTTTCCATTACGTGCTGGTAGTTAAAGTGAAGATTTACAGAATTGCAAAATGTTTCCGTATGCAAGTTAACTGAATTAAAATTACTCAAGAATCCCGAATTGTTTTGAGCACTTTAGAAAATATCTTTCAAAAAATTAATTGCTAAAATGTTTCCTATGAAATAAGATTTGTATAGTTTTATAAATTATAACTGTGCATTAGAAGCTCTTCTAAAAATGACATCGTCTTTCGGGAATAGCTAGTAGTGGATAGTTAGGCCTATTTCAAGGGGGCCCGAGCAAAACATTGCATAGAGGGACCCTTAGAGCTTCTCGGTGGCCCTGAGTATTCTCCATATATTTAAAAATGAAAGTTTGTCTGTTTTTTATGAATTTCCACGGATATTTGAGTTATTAACGCGTTTCAGACTGGTTTATGAAGGTTGCGCGCAAAAACAAAATGTTTGTCTGTCTGTCTGTCTGTCTGTCTGTCTGTGTGTGTGTGTGTACACAGTTGCACGCACATCACTCGAGAACGGCTGAGTGGATCAACGTAAAATTTGGTACAGATGTCCATCAGAGGCACGAAAGTAATCATTGATGTAACTCTTATCCGTACCTCTCATAAAAAGGGCCCTACCCCCTAAAAATACATGCTGAAATGGGCGTAGAAAGACGAGAGAACGCTCATTTTCAGTGTCTCAATGTGAGAAACAAACCTCGGAGGCCCTACGGGCCCCCGAAAACCACACTTTAAGGTCCTAAAACCAACAGTTTTTAATATATTCCCAGAAAACTAATTTCATTCAATAAACTAATGAAACAATGCAAACCGGTAACCATGGCAACACAATCTCAGAAGTCCATCTATTTCTGTAAGACGCAATGCAATTCCATTTATTACATTACTGTGAAAGTTTGCAAACGGCTATAAGGTTATCACGGAACCAACTTAAGCTGTAAAATTTATCAATACGTATATAATGCGCTTAAGGGTGTCAAGGGGAACTCTAGATTGTTTCACGCGATTTATACGTGTGGGTGTGGTACTGAAGGTCTATTATATCGCTATCCCTATATTATTAAATTATTTATTTATTTTACACGTTACAGGCCTATTAGACCACGCGAAGCAATCATGACTTTTTGTTCTTCCTGTCTTTCCAGTACTCTTTCATTCGTGCACTAAAGGCCCTCTTCCTTTCTTCGGTCCACTTTGGTCTTTGGGCTGTAGGTGCAGCTCTCTCTGACAACACTTCCCACTTGTATACTTTGTGTCTAAATACGCTTTTGTCTATGACGTCTTCTCGGTCGACTTGTGCTTTTACTAGATCAATTTTGACTTGCATCATCCAGGGTGTAGTAATCTTGAGCCGCTGTATGTATCTAAGAATTTTGTTGGTGAGTCTAGTTTGTGGGAGTCTGCTGATGTGGCCATAAAATTTTAGTCGCCTCTTTCTGAAGTCTGCTGCGAGGTTGGACAATTTCTCTGTGGTGTCTCTGGAGTGAAGCCTGTATCCTTCATCTGTGTGCTTTGGTCCAATTATTTTCCTTATTATTTTTCTTTCCTCTGTGAGGATTTTTTCCAAGTCGCCCTTAGTGTGTAACGTCAACGTCTCACTAGCATAAAGCACCTCAGGTTTAATAACCGTGTTGTAATGACGAAGTTTAGAGAATGTGGACAGACATTTTTTGTTGTAGACACTCTGTGTCTTGTATAAGGCTCTCTTCATTTTCATTAACCTAGTGTTCTGCGCGATTTTCTCTTTTCCCGTCGGTTCAAGCACTTCACCTAGGTATTTAAAGTGGGCGACTCTATTGATCTTGCCATATTTCGTGTTTAAATTCTGTATGTCGAATTTCGTACAGAAAAACTCTGTCTTTTGGAACGAGATCTGTAGTCCTACTTTTTCGGCGCACTCTTGGAGTACTTCTATCTGTCTGATTGATGTGGTTTCGTTATCTGAGAGTAGAGCCAGATCATCCGCGAAGGCTAGACATCCAACCTCCAGTTCGTCCTTTGGTCGTCCTAGTCGCACTGGCCTCCAGTAACCTTGAAGTCTCAGCTCTTTCTCCCATTCCTTGATAACTTTGTTCAGCACTAGGTTGAAGAGAAGCGGAGAGAGCCCGTCACCTTGGCGAACACCTGTATTGATCTGAAATGGTTCTGAGATTTCCCCCATGAATTTCACTTTTGATGTCGTGTCTGTCAGTGTCTGTTTGATCAATCGCAAGGTCTTGCTATCCAAACCTTGCTCGTGCAAGATGTTGAACAATGACTGACGGTCAATGGAGTCATATGCCTTCTTGAAGTCAACGAAGGTACATATAACTGGAGTATTCCTGAGGGCTTTGATTTTCAAATTTTTAAATTAGTATTATGTTTATTATTATATTATGGCGTACAAGGACAAGACAAAGCTCATTTTCAGCCCCTCGGTGGGTCGGAGGCTACTACGTCGGCTCTAAAACCACGTTTCTGAGATATTCTCAGAAAACTAATTTCATTTAATAAACTAATAAATAGATGACGAGTACAGAAGAAGACCAAATCAGGAGTTATATAGATATACTGAGAAAATCACACATGTGGCCAGGAAGAGACGACTGGCTTTCTACGGACATGTCTCATGGATGAACCCAACGAGACTAAATAACCGGCTTCTCAACTATTGGGGGAATAGAAAGAGCGTGACACCGTGGCTAACAGAATTAAACAAGGACATCCAAGAACTGAAGGCAATGAAAAGTGATATTAGAAGCCGATCATATCTCAGAAAGATACTTAAACAGAAGAGTTTTCAGGACAGACCACCCTGTAAGAAATCCGGCATCATCTGAACAAAAGAGAGAAAGGAGAAACATAGCCAGAGAATGTGCGAATATTGGGCAAATATCAAGTCCCTCGCCAAGCTGAAAAGTTGAACGTCGTGGTCCTTAGCTGGCCCATCCGAAAGGAGAAGAACAAGAAGAAACTAATGAAGTAATGCAAGCCGGTAACCATGACAACAGTAGGCCTATCACAAGAGGTGACATCCAACTTTCCATCTATTTCTGTAAGAAGCAATGCCACTCAATTTATTAAACTTCTGCGAAAGTTTTCAAATGGCTATAAGGTTATCGTGGAATCAAACATAGACTGTAAAATTCAACAATGCGATTAAGAGGGTCAAGGGGTGCCATAGAATTCTTGCACGTGACGTACACGTGCGATATGTTGTACAGAAGGTCTATTATATCTCCAAACAACATTATTTTCAAAAATTCCTGGATTGGAATAGTGTTTTTTGCAGTTTCTGGGAATTGGAGGCTAAAAATCCCGAATTGTCATGCACCACAAGCCTTCATAATTTTTTAAGGGATCTTCCTGGGGATGGGGACTTTCCACAACGGTGAGGGTCAGTTTTCATTTGACATATATTGCGTTTCGTCTACGAGGTTTTCAATATTATTTTCACGTCAGTAAGTAGATGTTAGGTGAATGTAGTTTGAGAGCACATTTTAACTAATCATATTTTTGTCGACAAACGGGTTCATCGTAAAGATGATTTTGTTTGACACTGTGTGGTTGATATATCTTTATGTTTATGTACGCCTATAACTCATGTTCGGGTGCTTGGAGCATCGTAAAATTAGGTATTGTAACCATGAGTCAATACACCAATCATTTAGAAAACTCTTCAACGTACTTCTCATAGAAGGGTAGGTGTAAGGAACAACTTTTCAAAATACATGCTAAAATAGGCGAAAAATAAAAATTATCCTAGAAAGACGACGAAAACATATGTTGCGCTTCTCAATGTGTGACACTGAACTAGGGAGTCTATAAAGGGTCTCCGAAAACCACATTTTATGGCCCTTAAATTAACAGTGTCGGCAATATACCCAGAAAACTAACTTCGTTCTGATAAACTTATGTAGGAATGACAAGCCCCTAACCATTGCAATATTAGCTCAATTAATAACGTCTGGTTATTAATACCGAAGACCGTTCGAAGAGCTAGTACTAATATAATAGTGACAGCAGTTGTTATGCTCGCTGTCGCGCGGTTCGTACCCACCGTCAGCCGCCCTTCAAATGGTCTTCCGTGGTCTCCCAATTTCAACTCCAGGCAAATGCCAGAACGGTACCTTCTAAAAGGCCACGGCCGCTTCCTTCCATCACCTTTGCTCACTTTCATCCATCATGTCATCTCTCACCAAATTCTTTCATGAGGTTGGCATCAGGAAGACATTCTGGTCCTAAAAACTACCCGGCACATCTTATTCCCGACTCAATTGAAAACAGGGGAAAATAATATTGTTGTTGATTCATTTAGGGGCATTGCGACATCGTGTTCATGTATCCCCGTGTACTTGGGTGTGTGTTGGGAATTTGTTTGATAACCTTTGTTATTGTGATGGATGTATTAGTGTGTGTAGTCGTAATTCAGATGAGGATTGGGACCATCCTGGCATTTGCCTGGAGTAGAAATGGGAATCCATGGAAAACAACTTCCAGGATGGCTGAAGTGAGAAACCAACCCGCTTCTTTTCAGTTTTGCCTCACGAGGCTGAGTGTACCCCGTTCTATTCCTCAGACCAGAATTAAATTAAGAAAGGCCAACGGTGGGGTTGGAAGCCAATCATCTTCCAAGCTCGGAGAGCCTAGCTTCGTGTATATACTGAGCCCAATATCACTTCTCCGATATGACATCGATGGCTCATGTAATGTCATTATTCCTTGGACGAACCGAGAACTTCAAAGTAGCACCATTTTCTCTTTAGAAGTGACCCTCATTTGATGTATTACAAGTTGTCGCGCTGCTGATATTTATTTTCTACATTTAATTTGAAGACTGGAATTATTAAAGAGTATTTGTACATAATTGAAAGGACTGGAGATTTCAACGATTCTTTTGTTTATGTGGTCGAACAAAGGCATAACCTCGCAGATAGGCGAAGACTATTTAACAGTCGCACCCTTGACTAGGGTGATACCATCGGATCTTCCGTAATCTTGACGGGTACACTTTTGTCTCAGGCACCTGAATGGATGTGAGTTTCGTCTTCGATAGTAAATCCACGAATGGAGGCCACGTTAATTATATATCTTAAAGTGTGCAGGAGAACTGTCTTTGTAATGCGGAACGATTATTTAGTTTCAGTATGTATTATTTGTGAAAGTGGGTGCATTTTGTGAACCCAAGACTGAAACGTGCGGAGCACATGGTCGCATGCCGACATTGCAAATTGGTAAAGTACAAACAATTCATCAGTTGTATTGCTGTAAGAACATTTGTTTCATCGTGTAATACCCAACGGTACGTAAAAGTGATTTTTCAGTGAGCGGATTGCACCGATGTAAATTGATAGAAGTGAATTATTAATACAACAGTTTGGAGTGAGTGTTGTTGCGCAAGCTACGCTTATAGAATCTGTGAGCGGAGAAAACCAATGGTCATTTTTGCTACGATCCGCTGTAAGTGTAAATTCAGTGAGCTTGAGAAATATAATCACGCTAAACTTAAACTCAGTGAGCACGCCAACTACTCGGCAAAGATGTCTACCATAATTCTGATCCAACACCACGTGTAGATGATTATTCCCCTTATGATGGAAGCTGATATGGAATAGACCCAATATGGAAGGGGATAGTGGAGGTTGATATTTACTAAAGGATGGATGACGATATGGCAATCCCAACCATGCCATTATACTTGCCAATGGCATCAGGCAAGGAGCAAACGCTGGATAAATTATGAAGGTCACGTGTGTCAGACTACAAAGTCAATTTTTTATGTACGATCATGCCACAGGGGGATTAGTTTTAGATACGTTACTTATAGCACATTCTTTAGGTAGGATTTACACATTTATTCCACATTTAACATTGGTTATACATCCCACTGTTTGTGAGAGCCTGGAGGACAATGCTTTTGCCAGTTTTTGTAAATAGATTTGTATGGTTGATAAACAGTGCTCCTAACTAGCCCAGTTACGTAATACGATGATACGAGTTACAGTTAGGATGTCATTCCAATGGCTACTGTAACACCAGTGAACACAATATGTCTTTGAAAGTCGAGACCTTGAATGTTATTTCATTGATTTATTTACCACGGAGTGAATGATTTAGAAGGCTGTGAATCTAACTGCCGGCAGGCAGTGCATAAACTTGTTTTGTTACGCAGCGGACACATGAGTGTATTCTTTTTTTATTATGAGTTGACATTGAGACGACTGTGAAGGAATACAATGGTTAGATTAAGACGAGCCTAGCAAGCTGTCTTTGGTTCGATGTGAGGAGCCACACTATGATAGTTAAGCACCCCCTGAATTATAGCGAAGCATGTTTAGAGTGTATTAGATACTGAATAGGAATACAACCGCAGTTAACCGAGAACTTTGTATAATATTTGAGAGCATATTTAGGATCAACAGCTGATTGTACAGCTTACATAATCTTTGTCTACATGCTGGAACTTTTGTGTCAAATAAGTGACTATTATTGTTATATTTGAGGTTTACCACAATGGTAAGGTACCACCCATAGTTGTGGGGTACGCTTTTGAACTACCCTGGCTAGCGACATGAACGTTTTTGTCTTGTCAAGCTGAGGTATTGACCGACGGGTCATGTGTTATTGTAGAGCACTTAAGGAGTGCCGATGAAAGTTTGTGAACAAAGTTTTCACAGTTATTGGAGGTGATGTTAGTTGTCAACCCACACTAATGTTCACACTTACGAGTTTAAATGGTCACTAAAATATACAAAGAAACTGATAGGACTAAAATAATGTTAATAAAATTTATTAATAATAATAAAGTGGTAGGATTTTCTCACTAAATGGAAATATAAACAAAGTGATAGGCTGCATCCTTAAATACGATCAAACATGCTAAACTTAATTGATTCTTGTGACATATTCGGTACATTTGCAGGAATTCCTTATTTTGTGAGACGACGGTCAGTTAACGACGTGTTTAAACACGGTGGTTAACTTGACGACGCAACTTAAGCCATGAAACTTATTCATGCCGTTGCCAACATAATTTTTCTCTCCCACACACTCATGGCCATTCGTAACAAAGAATGAGAATGCGTGTAGGCAGGTCAGTGGCGCCAATTGCGCATATTTAGAAGGGTTACATGATGTCATTAATTTTCGTTTTAACTAGTTTAGTTTTTATTCGCACAAGGTAGGAACGGAATGCGCTTAGCTTTGTTTTGGAATATATTTTGGAGTAGACACATCTCGTTTACATCATTGCCAACTTGAGCTTCAAATATGAATCATCTTAGACTACAATAACGTTCAATGTTAAAGATGACACCACCATAGCGTAGTATTTAAACTTATTGTGCAGAAAATGTAATGAAATCTTTGCATTGCAAGCAAGTAAATATCTTTCTTTGCCGTAAATTCGAGCCTGTGATATTAATTATTATTGCAATCTCCGAAGTAATTGGATAGGGATGAATTACGTGTCATTCTCTTAGCTTTGCTTCTTTGATATAGAATCTTTCCATAGGCCTTCGATACGTTTAATTTAGGATGTTTTATTTGGAGATACTGTACGTAATTTCATGATAGGGCAGATTAGGACGGACTAGCCGTTTTTCACCTCTCTGAAGTAGGCTAGGGGTCTGCCTTCTTTGTGAATAAAATCAGTACGATTTAAATGTAAGCCTGGCCTCTTTATTGTGTATTTGTGTTTGCATTCCTCTGGACTGGTAGTTTATGATCTCTCATTATACCCGAAACCTCCAAGTTAAGTTTCCTTGTGTTTTCCCAGTCCAAGAATGTATTCCTCCCCGTCCTATAAGTCTTCTCGTTAGAGAAGGGTCTCGGAAGGGTCATTTAAGATCTGTGGCTCCCCGGAACCCTTGTCAAACGGGCACAATACAATAGGGCCTACGTAATATTCAGTGCATATGTTAACCCCATGGCAATGTTCCAGATTCCCAATATCGTTATTATCGTGTTGAAAGCCATATATCAATGTTGCCATAGTAAACGAAATGTAATGTTGTTCAGTCGGTCAACGCGGTTGTACCCAATCATAATGGCTGCTTCCCTAATCCTGAAAGAGAGACATGAGATTAATAAATACACTTGGATGACCAATTTCAAACGCCAAGCGGCTATGTCTACAAGTATGGGTGATGGTATTTACAATATGTAAACTTATTTAGTTTCAGTAGATATCATAAACTTACGCAACTTGTCAAGATTTGATAGTTATATGTGTTTTGTTTTTGTTTTGTTAAGATTGACTTTCAAGTTTACTTGCTTAGTTTGATTGTTATTAAATGGCCAGGTTGGAGTGGATTGTGAACTTAGCTGATTGAGCGAAGTCTGGTCCCATCCCGTGGAGATCCTTTCACCACTGCCTGCTCTGAACTGGGTCTTAGTGTAAAGAACCTGATGATGACCGCTTGACGATCGAAACTGGTCACCCAAGTACATTTATTAATATCATGTAATAATTCTCTTTAAGGATCAGGGAAGCTCCCATTACAATTGGGTACTATCGTGCTGATTGATTGAAAAACTTTACAATACCAATATCGTCAACCAGATACATAGATATTGCTATAATGAAGGTGCTTCATTTTGAGTGCAGGCTTGCCAGTCAATGATGTACAGTAGACTAGTCAGAGGATGCTGACTTCATAACACCCTAGAGGCCTATAGAAAAAGTGTTGTTGTTTTTGCTAAATCATTTTATGAGCTTGGGACATTTTGTGCGAAATTCTATGTGTGTTGGACTTGTCTGATAAGCTGTGTTTCTGTCGTAACTGTGTGTATCTGTAATTATTGGTGGCTAGGATTAGAGTTGTTACAATGAGACTCGAATAAGAAGGTACTAAAGCAATGTAGAAATACAATGGCAAATACCATACTTAGGATGGCCAGTGTCAGCGCAGGGATTCGTACCATTGATCTTCGGACTTCCTTCTCTCCCTAATAGTTATGGTGTGCACCTTAGTGGGCACCGATACTTGTGGGCTGTAATTAAAGAAATAAGGTAGATATCGACAAGAGCTCGTTTGTATTGGAACTCGTCAAGAAATGTATATCTTGTCTGACGACTGGAACGGGGTGCATGCAGCCTCGTGGAGAAAACTGAGAGCAGGCGGGTCCGATTCCTACCTTAGCCATCCTGGAAGTGGTTTTCCGTGGTTTTTCCACTTCTACTCCAGTCAAATGCTGGGATGGTACCTAACTTATGGCCACGTCCGCGTCCTTCCCAAATCCTACGCCGATTAAAACTACACACACTAGTAAAGACAATACATTGTTAATGATATTCATTTCGACCCTCTGTCAATTGTTATGAGAAACATATCAAGTGGGCTGTAAAATATTGTAATGTGTACTGCGTTCATTTCTATTTGTGTTTGATTGGTTGATTGGGAGATTGAATATGTGGATGAATGATTGGTTGATTGATTTTTAGCCTATTTTCATTTTATGAAAAATGACTTATGAGATCATCTTTTGTCCGTGTGTCTGTGTGTGCGCGCGTGTGTGTGATGGTGTGTGTGTGTGTGTGTCCCCTAATAACTTCTAAACGGCTGGAGCGTTGTTAATGAAACTCGGTAAGATCATAGCACCATTCTGGCCGGCCCCGACCGTGCACTTCAAATTTTATTGTCTCTCACCATTCCAACATGGCGGCTGTGCGAAATATTTCCCCAGCATCCAGTATCTATTTATTTATTTATTTATTAATAGGTACTGTTACAGTTAGGCAAAACCGGTGGTAACAAGATATTTACATGCTGCTTATAACTCAATTTCTCTCCACAATGTCTCTGGGTTCCCTGAATGCAACATTTAATTTCTTCTTGAAAGCTTTCAAACTGTTAGGAAAAGGTTCTAAGACTTCTTCAGGTAACTCATTCCATGTTTGAATACCCCTGTTTATAAAAGAATTCTTAGCTAAGTTTGTTTTTTGAATGATGGGCCTAATTTTGTATTCGTGATCTCTCCTACCCATATAATCTGGCTCATGCATTCTGTTTCGCAACTCATTCCAGGCCGGCTCCCCTGTGTATGCTTTGTACATCACCTGGAGTCTTCTTTTATGTCTTCTGCTGTGTAGGGATTCCCAACTCAATGACTTTAACATGTCAGAGACACTATCAGTTTGGGAGAATTTGCCAAGTATGAATCTTGCAGCTTTCCTTTGCACCATCTCCAATTTGTTCGTTAGAGTTGATTGGTAGGGCTCCCACCCACTCGTGGCGTATTCCAAAATTGGTCTCACAAGACATTTGTAAGCCAATCCTTTGGCCTGAATACTGCTACCCTTCATGTTTCTCATAACAAAGTATAATGACTTTTGTGCCTTATTAGCAAAGCTCTCAACGTGCTCACCCCAGTGTAACCTTTTACGTATTTTTGGCAATCCCGAGATAGCTGCATGACTCCACTCGAGGAATAATTTTGTTTCCTAATTTATAATCAGCTATTGTCCCTTTTCTGCTGTTAGTAAAAGACAGGCATTTACTTTTTTCTGCACTTATCCTCATGTTATTTCGAATAACCCAGCATTCTATACGTTCCAAGTCTTGTTGGAGGAGCGCAGTGTCAACTTGCTTTATGACTTTTCTATATATTACACAGTCGTCAGCGAATAGCCTGACGTCCGATTTAACATATTCTGCCAGGTCGTTTATCTTTATATATATAATTCTTCGACACGTGTGTATGTGACTGAACTCCTCCTAAACGACTGAACCGATTTTGATGAAATTTTGTACGTATGTTAGGGTGGGTCCATGTATGGTTTAGATGCACAATTTGACCAGGTAGGTGGAATTTTAGAATTTTAGAACCACAATTTACACACAATTTTAGAACCATAATATACAGTCATAAACAGTCGTCATGGAAACCGCTAGCTTTAGTGAAAAGTGATGCTTTTGGACTGTTTGTCTCTGCACGTAGAGCCACCTGGTCGCAACCTGTGCAACACACCGCCATAACCACGGCCGACTGAATGCGCTCATACCGGCCTAGACAATGAGACCTTTTTCATGAAATCTTGTTAGTTACTCAACTGCTCACACAGCGCTGTTCACCAAGCATTGCACGATTAAGATTTATCTCTACTTAGTGTAAAACCAAGTCCCCGATTCTTGGATATCACGGGTAATCTCGAGAACCACTGGATGGATTTTGATGCGGCTTTCACCATTCTGTACAGGTAATATCGAGGAAGATTTCTGTAGAGAATAATTTATTTATGATCAAAGGGAGCCGAGCAGTAACGATTTTAGATTTCAGTGAATAGGTCGAAGAAAGAACTTGACGTCCGTGCGCTTTTTAAGCTTACGCTGGACGAACCGTTAAAAATATCAATATACTATGAGTGTAAGAATTGTTCAGCATGAAAAAATGTACAAAAAAGTCCGCGTGAGCATATCTCTATCTTCGATACATCGCCCACTATAAGTGTTTTTAGTTTGGACGGGAGGGGGATTTGGCTTGCACCTCGCCATTCTTAAATTACGTCTGACAGGAATTCCTTGCACATTCATAACTGTTCCCGGGCGAAGCCGGGGCGGGTTGCTAGTGACACTATTATATTATCATTATAGCCTAATTCCCACAATATCAACATGCAAATTATATCACAAAATAAAATAGCGTGCTAATAAATCTAAGAGAAATTAGACATACCTTGCACCTCGTTACAGTTGAATTCGATCAGAATCACTCGGTTTTCATTAAAGTTTATGCATTTTTCTGCTGAACGGTTTGGAAGTTCGGCAACAGGAAACTAGGACTGTTATTTACTTAAAATATTCATTTTTGTATTTTTGTACTATTTGTGTTCATGATTTCATTACATTGTCAGAATTACCGACAGTAGGGGCTACGCTGGCTAAAGAGCAGCGTTAGGCCATGGGGCCAAGCTCTCTGCTGACTCGGTAGACGCGTGTGTTCGAGCCCCACCGTCGGCCGTCCTTGAAATGATTTTCCGTGGTTTCCCATTTTTCAACACCAGGCAAATGCTGGGACGGTACCTTCTAACAGGCCACGGCCGCTTCCTTCCACATCCTTGTCCAGTTTCATTCATCTTCATCCATTCCATCTCTCATCCTGACGCGCAGGTCGCCCACGGGCGTCGACTAGAAAGACCTGCACTCGGCCTCTCAGGAGGCCACACGAAAAAAATGTCAGAATTAATGCTTTAATTAGTAGGATATACTATTCAGTGTACCGGTACCTATTATAAATAAAAACCGTGAGGTTTCTCACCTCCCCATATTACGTAACCCGGTTGCCTAATACGGGGAAAGTTCACTTTTAAAGTTAACAATAATATCAGAGGGTATTACAACATCAAACGTGCCCATATTTGTAATATACATAGTATATCGCCTGAGGTTTACATTGGTGAGAAAACCAAAATTATTCCGTTCCTTCTTATGTCTAATGTGAGCCCTATAAAAAAACTCCCCATATTTGGCGACTTTCCTCTACCCATTTTTAGAAGATACCTTATGCACTGGACAGCTGAATCCGTGATTAATTGTAGGCCTATAGGTAGCTTCGTAAGTCTCAGAACTCAGGAAGTCCTTTCTAGCAGCGTTACTAGCAGCTTTCAAAGTTTCAAGGTAAGAAAGAAAATATTCCTCTAGCCAGTTCAGGCGACTGACCTTTAATGAGAAAAAATGCCCTTTATCTGCATTTCTAGACTGAATATGATGATATGTGATGCTTACGTCATGCATAGCGAACCATTTATTAACGTTTTTCCAAAAAAAAAACAAGATGTTCAGTAAAGAACATATAGCCTACTTTCTCCTAAATGCATGGGTATTGTTATAACTCTTTGTCCTTTTCAAGGAGTATAATTGAATGTTGGTTGTAGTAGCTTGTTGAAATACAACGTGCTATAGGGATATTAAACATGAATATGAGGTGCCCTTTGCTAGTGCTACCTCTGTAAAAAAAATCATTCAATTCGGTTTCACCGTGTTCGAATTGATCTGGGGAATGGATTTGCACACATACATGGCCGCTATTTGCAAACTATTGGGCTGATGACCTTGTAGTCAGTCATAAGATGCTTTCCACAAGAAAGGCATGTTGTTGCAAAATCCGGTAGAGATCAAATTATTAGGATGGTCGAAATTTGATTTAAGCTTTTAACATTTGGGTGGCCGTCATTCCGTTTCCGTCAAGATGGCGGCGATATAAAACATGACACTGAGGTGCCTTTTGCTAGTGCTACCTCTGTACCAAATTTCGTTCAATTCGGTTTCACCGTGTTTGAATTGATAGGGGGAATCGATTTGCACACATACTTGGCCACCATCTGCAAACTATTGGGCTGATGATCTAGCAGTTTGGTCAGAATAAAAACATGACACTGGGGTGCCCTTTGCTAGTACTACCTCTGTATCAAATTTCGTTCCATTCGGTTTCACCGTGTTCGAATTAATAGGGGCAATCGATTTTCACACTAAGATGGCCGCCATCCACAAACTATTAGGCTGATGACCTATTAGTTTGGTCAAAGGATGCTGCCCCCATAAAGGTATCTTGTTGCAAAATTTGGTAGAGATCGGATGATTAGGTTAGTCGTAATTTGATTTATGCTTTGAACATTTGTGTGGCCGCCATTACGTTTCCGTCCAGATGGCGGCGATATAAAACATGACACTGAGGTGTCCTTTGCTAGTGCTACCTTTGTACCAAATTTCGTTCAATTTGCGCTCACCGTGTTCGAATTGATAGGGGGGGACAGACATTCAGAGTACACAGACTCACACACACACACACACACACAGACTCACACACACACACACACATACACACTTTTTTCGCCCTGTAGTGATCTCATAAGTCTACTTTCATTTTTTGCAAAAACCGAAAGTAGGCTAAAAATGGTTGCTTCTGCGTCCATGAATGTGTACGCTTCCGGGTGCATGCCTAGATTTTCTTTCAGTGTACTAATGGCACCAATAACTTCTGACGAGAACACTTCCTTGGCACGCCGAACATTCATTTTTTCAAATTTAGTGGGTTCGATGTGTTTTTTAGTGAGGTGTCTGACCGGTTTAACGATCTCACCCTTTGGCATTGTGTGTAGTAATGACAAGTATTTCCCTGTAATTATTCCAGTACCATCAGTCATCTCTCGTTACAGAAACTGCGTTCTAATGTGTTTTTTTTTAGAATGTGACAATGATCAAAACTAGGGAATACATTCCTAGACTCGTCGTATGGGTGATTGACCAATGGTTGCAAATTCCCTCCCCCTAAATGCCTCATCATTGTAGTGTTAGTTTTGTGATTATCAGAGACAGTTATTATAATTATGAAACCGCATTGTTCAACCTCGAGAATAACGTCCAGCAGGAGTTTATGTAAGTCCCGTCCTGACAGCTGCTTCGTGAAAAAGAAGGCACACGGTATCTGATAATTTGTCGAAAGATCTCTTAGCACAAAACACAACACACGATTAGCTGCTACTTGTTCCCGGCTGTAATTTTGATCCTCTCTTTCCTTTTAATGAGACGGTGCTGGAGTAGTGTCCTTGTACCCGAAGAAGGTGCAAGGTATGTCTAATTTCTCTTAGATTTATTAGCACGTTATTTTATTTTGTGATATAATTTTAATTTTGATAATGCGGAAATTATAATGATAATCATTATATAGTGTCACTAGCAACCCGCCCCGGCTTCGCCCGGGAACAGTTATGAATGTGCAAGGAATTCCTGTCAGACGTAATTTAAGAATGGCGAGGTGCAAGCCAAATGCCCCTCCCGTCCAAACTAAAAACACTTATAGTGGGCGATGTATCGAAGATAGAGATATGCTCTCGCGGACTTTTTTGTAGAATTTCTCACGCTGAACAATTCTTACACTCATAATATAATGATATTTTTATCGGTTCGCCCAGCGTAAGCTTAAAAAGCGCACGGACGCCAGGCTATTTTTTCGACCTTTTCACTGAAATCGTTACTGCTTGGCTCCCTTTGGTCATAAATAAATTATTTTCTACACAAATCTTCCTCGAGATCACCTTTACAGAATGGTGAAAGCAGCATCAAAATCCATCCAGTGGTTCTTGAGATTACACATTTAATATACGTACTGTACAGCTGATTTCTTATCGCGCCTATAATTGGAGGGGAGTGCGCTCTACCGGCAACGAGTAGAAACTTTCCAATTACATGTTATACATGGTTTCTGACTGGGAATGTCAAGGCCGGTATAGAGCGCAGCTCGTATTCAGTCGGCCGTGCCATAACATACACTCCGCCCGTGGCAGAATGGTGTGTTTTATACCAACGGTGGCAGTGATGTCGAATTCTACTTTTTGTCTCTGCACGTTAGAGCGTTTCGAAGTCCCGTATGCGTTCATATACCATTCATCCGATTGTTATGAATCTTGGGTGAGATGTTGAGTGCACTCCAGGGAAGGTGTTTGGCTTAGTAAATCCATTTTACAATAGATAGCGCACGACTAGATTCAACAAATGAGTGACAACGCGCGAAGCGTTTCAAAAAGGTCCCGTATGCGTTCAAATACCATTCGTCCGATAGCGATGAAACTTGTGTGAGATGTTGTGTACTCTCCATGGGAGGCTTCTGGCTTAGTAAATTCATTTTACAATTGGTAGCGCACGAGAAGATTCAACAAATGAGCGACGACGCGCGAAACGTTTCAACAAAATCCCGTATAAGTTTATATACCATTCATCGATTGCGATGAAACTTTGATGAGTTGTTATGTACACTTACGTGAAGGTTTCTAACTTAGTAAATCCATTTCACAGGAGGTTAAGCACGAGTAGATTAAACAAATGAGTGACGACGCGCGAAGCGTTTCAATAAGTTCCCGTGTGCGTTCAAATACCATTCGTCCGATAGCGATGAAACTTGAGTGAAATGTTGTGTATACTCCAGGGAAGGCTTCTGGCTTAGTAAATCAATAGGTAGCGCACGGCTAGATTCAACAAATGAGTGACGACGTGCGAAGCGTTTCAACAAAATCCATATACCATTCATCGATTGAGATGAAACTTTGAAGAGTTGTTGTGTACGCTTACGTGATGGTTTCTAACATAGTAAATCCATTTCACAGGCGTTTGCGCACGAGTAGATTCAACAAATGAGCGACGACGTGTGAAGCGTTTCAACAAGGTCCCATATGCGTTCAGATACCATTCGTCCGATAGCGATGAAACTTGGGTGAGATGTTGTGTACACTCCAGGGGAGGCTTCTGGATTTGTAAATCCACTTTACAAGAGGTAGAGCACGAGTAGATTCAACAAATGAGCAACGACGCACGAACGTTTAAACTAAGTCCCGTATGCGTTCATATACCATTCATCCGATTGCAATGAAACTTGGGTGAGATCTTGTGTACACTCACGTGAGGGTTTCTAAGTTAGTAAATCCATTTCACAGGAGGTTGCGCACGAGTAGATGTAACAAATGAGTGATGACGCGCGAAGCGTTCCAATAAAATCCCGTATGCGTTTATTTATTTATTTATTTAGCGTATGGCTACAAACATCACTAAAAAAAATACTATTTACAATGATAACAAATTACAAATTAATGTCCAGGCCACGAATATAGTCTATTGATCCCTCCGTCATCACCAGGAACTCTGTTGGATCGCCAGGAAAAGCTCTCAGAGGACATTCTGAAATTACATGCTGAACAGTCTGCTTTTCAGCACCACAGTCACAACATGGAGAAGCTATTTTCTTCCACTTGAACAAAGAATCGGCACACCTGCCAGTGTTGGTTCTTATGCGGTTAAGAACCGACCAGATCTTGCGTGGTAAATCTAAACCAGGTGGTTTGGTCGATATACATGGCATCTTCAGTTGTTCTGTAGTAGTATTACTCTGCCATGTGTGTCTCCAGCAGTCATTGATATTAAAGCCGTTGTTAACTAGCATCCTTCCTGTTTCTAAAGGTGGATTGCGAGAACGGAGCCTTCCTTTACCGATGGTTGGGATGTCTGCATGAACAGGGAGGTTAGGATTTTTCTGTAGATGTTTGTATTCACGGACAAGTGCACTCTCCCGTCGCAGAGATGGAGGTGGTATGTGGCTAAGTATGGGTAGCCAAAAAGTAGGTGTAGGTCTGATTGTACCAGTTATAAGACGCATGGTATGGTTGAGCTGAGTGTCAACAAGTCTTGTGTGAGTGCTATTCATCCAAGCTGGGGAGCAGTATTCCGCAACAGGGTAGACCAATCCCAGAGCTGAAGTACGAAGTGTTGATGCAGAGGAGCCCCATGACGTTCCACATAGCTTCTGGAGGATGTTATTCCGAGTTTTGATTTTGGCAGCTGTTCTTAATAGGTGCTGTTTGTAACTGAGCGTTCTATCAAGTGTGACCCCTAGGTATTTCGGGTTTCTGTTGTGCTTGAGTAGCCTTCCTTCAAAGTAGACCTTGAGCTCTTTGTTGGCCAATTTACTGTTTAGGTGAAACGATGAGACTTCTGTCTTATCCACACTTGGCAGCAACCTCCATTTGCGGAAATAATCACCAATAACTGACAAATCATTGGTCAATATGGACTCTGTAACTTCAAGATCTCTGTGCTTCACTGCGAGTGCCCAGTCGTCGGCATACCCAAACTTTCTTGATATGGTTTCAGGCATGTCTGATATGTACAAGCTGAAGAGAAGAGGGGCAAGAACAGATCCTTGCCGTATGCGTTCATATACTATTCATCGATTGCGATTAAACTTTGATGGGTTGTTGTGTACACTTATGTGAAGCTTTCTAACTTAGTAAATCCATTTCACAGTTGGTGGAGCACGAGTAGATTCAACAAATGAGTGACAGCGCACGAATCATTTAAACAAAATCCCGTATGCGTTATATGCCATTTATCCAATTGCGATGAAATTTTGGAGAGTTGTTGTGCACGCTCCCACGAATGTTTCTAGATTAGTTAATTCATTTCACGATAGTTTAGAGGCAGTTAACAGAAATTGAAAAAAATATTGTGTATCCAAAAGCACTTCAAGAAACAAAGTTACAACACTTTCTTTGATTGGCAGGACAACGTCTGCCGGGTCAGCTAGTCTTTATATATATAATTCTTCGACACGTGTGTATGTGACTGAACTCCTCCTAAACGACTGGACCGATTTTGATGGAATTTGGTATGTATATTAGGGTGGGTCCATGTATGGTTTAGATTCACATTCTGACCCGGTAGGTGGAATGAACACAATTTTAGAACCACAATTTACACACAATTTTAGAACCTCAATATACAGTCAAAAACAGTCGTCATGGAAACCACTAGCCTTGGCCTTCGTGAAAGCTGATGTCTTTGGACGGTTTGTCTCTGCACGTTAGAGCCACCTGGTCGCAACCTGTGCAACTACCGCCATTACATACACTCCGCCCGTGGCGAAAAGTTGTGTCTTATACCAAAGGTGGCAGTGATGTCGAATTCTACTGTTTGTCTCTGCACGTTAGAGCGTTTCAAAGTCCCGTATGCGTTCATATACCATTCATCCGATTGCCATGAAACTTAGATGATATGTTGAGTGAGCTCCAGGGAAGGTGTTTGGTTTAGTAAATCCATTTTACAATAGATAGCGCACGAATAGATTCAACAAATGAGCGACGACGCGCGACGTGTTTCAAAAAGGTCCCGTATGCGTTCAAATACCATTTGTCCGATAGCGATGAAACTTGAGTGAGATGTTGTGTACACTCCAGCGAAGGCTTCTGGCTTAGTAAATCAATTTCACATTAGGTAGCGCACGACTAGATTCAACAAATGAGTGACGACGCGCGAAGCGTTTCAACAAAATCCCTTATAAGTTTATATTCCATTCATCGATTGAGATGAAACTTTGATGAGTTGTTGTGTACACTTAAGTGAAGGCTTCTAACTTAGTAATCCATTTCACAGCAGGTTGCGCACGAGTAGATTCAACAAATGAGCGGCGACGTGCGAAGCGTTTCAACAAAGTCCCGTATGCGTTCAAATACCATTCGTCCGATAGCGATAAAACTTGGGTGAGATGTTGTGTACACTTACGTGAGGGTTTCTAACTTAGTAAATCCATTTTACAATAGGTAGCTCACGAGTAGATACAACAAATGAGCAATGACGCGCGAACTTTAAATCAAAGTCCCGTATGCGTTCATATACCATTCATCCGATTGCAATGAAACTTGGGTGAGATGTTGTGTACACATACGTGAGGGTTTTGTAACTTAGTAAATCCATTTCACAGGAGGTTTCGCACGAGTAGATTCAACAAATGAGCGACGGCGCACGAAGCGTTTCAATAAGGTCCCGTATGCGTTCAAATACCATTCGTCCGATTACGATGAAACTTGGGTGAGATGTTGTGTACACCCTACGGACGTTTTCTGGCTTAATACATCCATTTTACAATAGGTAGCGCACGAGTAGATTCAACAAATGTGTGACGGCACGCGAATCATTTCAACAAAGTACCGTATGCGTCCATATACCATTTATCCGATTGCGATTAAACTTTGGTGAATTGTTGTGTACACTTCAGGAAATGTTTCTGTCATAGTAAAACCAGTTTTTAATCAGTAGCTCACGAGTAGATTCAACAAATGAGCGACGGCGCGCGAATCGTTTCCACAATGTCCCGTATGCGGTCATATATCATTCATCCGATTGCGATCAATCCTTGGTGAATCATTGAGTACACGCCAGAGAAGGTTTCAGGCTTAGTAAATCTATTTTACAATAGGTAGCGCATGAGTACATTCAACAAATGAGTGACGGCACGCGAATCGTTTAAAGAAAAACGTTTATGCGTTCATATGTCATTCATCCGATTCCGATGAAACTTTGATGAGTTGTTGTGTACACATCAGGGAAGGTGTTCAACTTGGTAAATTCACTTTACAATATTGGTAGCGCACGAGTAGATGTAACAAATGAGTGATAACGCGCGAAGCGTTCCAACAAAATCCTGTATGCGTTCATATACTATTCATCGATTGCGATGAAACTTTGATGAGTTGTTGTGTACACTTACGTGAAGCTTTCTAACTTAGTAAATCCATTTCACAGTTGGTAGAGCACACGTAGATTCAACAAATGAGTGACAGCGCACGAATCATTTAAACCAAATCCCGTATGCGTTAAATGCCATTTATCCGTTTGCGATGAAACTTTGGAGAGTTGTTATGCACGCTCCAACGAATGTTTCTAAATTAGTTAATTCAATTCACGATAGTTTAGAGGCAGTTAACAGAAATTGAAAAAATATTGTGTATCCAAAAGCACTTCAAGAAACAAAGTTACTACACTTTCTTTGATTGGCGGGACAACGTCTGCCGGGTCAGCTTGTATATAGTATAAACAACAATGGCCCAACTACACTTCCTTGTGGAATTCCAGAGGTGACTTTTGTCTCTTTCGAAAATACTCCCCCAACTTTGACTGTTTGGGTTCTGTTTTGGAGAAAGTCCCGGATCCAGAATACCACTCTTTCATCAAGACACAAATTTGCAAGCTTATGTAACAGGAGGTCATGTGGAACCATGTCAAAGGCCTTAGCTAAGTCAATGATTACACTGTCCACCTGGCCTCCTGTGTCCATGACTTCTGCTATATCTTGACAAAAACCCACCACCTGTGATTCACGTGAATATCCTTTCCTGAATCCGCGTTGTCTATCATACAACCAGTTATTTTTCTCCCAAAATTCCCTTATATAATCTGCAATTATTTGTTCCGTTTGTTTACAAACTACTGCTGTCAGACTCACTGGTCTATAGTTACCCGGCATGGTTCTGTCCCCCCCCTTTATAAATTGGAACTACAATAGCTTTCTTCCAGTCAGACGGGACAGTCCTATTGTTCAGAGAGACTGTGAACAATACCCTAAGGAAGGAATTATTTGTTCTCCGCCTATCTTGAGAATGTCGCCAGACACCTCATCGAGTCCTACTGACTTGATTTTTTTGATTTTCTTCAGGTTTTTTCTAACCTCCCTGTTATGAATAGTGAATGGTTTAAATGTATTTTCCTTTAATTTTGAAGAAACGGACATGCTAGCTTTCGCAGTAAAAACGCTACAATACCACTCCTTAAGCATTTCAGCTTTTTGTGGGTTTCCTGTGACAAGATTTCCTTCTGAGTCCCTCAGAGACTTAATGTCATCTCTGTTCTTTTTCCGTCTCCTAAGATAATTATAAAAAGTATTTGTATTTCCCGGTTTTAGTATAGTCTTCATATAAGAATCGTGTGCTTTACGTTTTTCTGTGTTCAATTCCTTGATAATTAGTTGGTATTGTCTGTAATAGTTCCTATTTGATTTTAGTCTCTTGTGTATTTTTCTAGCTTTTCTCTTAAGAATTCTAACACGTGAATTGTAGTATTCTGGATCCTGGTTTCCCTTCACTCTATATTTTGGAACGTATAGCGATTGGCCCGTATGAATAATATTTTTGAAATTTAACCACACACCTTCTACGCTAGCGCCAGTCGATGTCCATCGAGGAAAATTTACTTTTAAGTAATTTTGAAAACCTAAAGTGTCCGCCTTATTGTATTTCCAAACAAACATTTCTTTAATATCTTAGCTGCGTTCCAGCTCCCAATGGAATAACATTTCGACAGCCTGGTGGTCACTAATTCCCGGAATATTTTCAACACTGATCAGATTGTCCACAGGAAGCCTCCGTGGCTTAGGCGGCAGCACGCCAGCCTCTCACCGCTGGTTCCGTGGTTCAAATCCCGGTCACTCCATGTGAGATCTGTGCTGGACAAAATGGAGGCAGACAGGTTTTTCTCCGGGTACTCCGGTTTTCCCTGTCAAAATTTCATTTCATTCCAGAAACACTCTCCACTATCATTTCATCTGTCATTCATTTAATCATTGCCCCAGAGGAGTGCGTCAGGCCTCGGCAGCCGGCACAGTTCATATCCTCGCCGCTAGATAGGGGCTCCATTCATTCCATTCCTGACCCGGTCGGAGACTGGAAGCAGGCTGTGGATTTTCATTTTCATCAGATTGTCCACAGGCTTAATGAGGAAAACATCTAGTATATTTCTACCCCTGGTGGGTCTTTCCACTACTTGTGAAAGTCCGCACTCCTGTATCAATGAGTTCGCTATTTGTTGTTCCCTCCCCCCTAGCATTTTATCACCTGACCAATCGACACTTGGGAGATTTAAATCCCCTGCTAAGATAAGATCTTTGTCTGGCCCAAGCTCTGAACAAATGCTAATTAGCTTGCAAAGGATGTCGGTGTTTACGTTTGGAGCTCTGTAGACACCAATTATTCTTAGTATCTTACTGTCAGTGGTTCTAAGAAGTTTTATGCCGAGCGCTTCGTATTCCTCATCCATCCAATCTAATTGTGATGTCAAGTCATTTTTAACGCAAATAAAAATACCTCCCCCTCTCCTTAATCTATTTCTCCTGTACACAGTGAAGCCAGCAGGGAAGAATTCATTATTTCCTAGTTCATCTGATAGCCAAGATTCCGTTCCGATGACTACATCGGGCTTGAGTAATTCAATCAAAGTCGAAAATTTTATTCTTTTGTTCACAATACTTTGACAATTGACCTGAAGAAATCTTAGAACCTTACCTGTCTGAGAATGTCCTTGGAGATCTGCTGCCGCCTCCAGGCTGCGGTGTTGGGGTGCTTCACCACTCGCCCGTCCCTTTAGTTGGGGTAGATGACCTCTCTCCGTACACCCTTCGAAAGCTGCTGTAACCCCCGATGCGTGCTGTTGAGTTTGTTCACCTCTAATCCGCCCCGTTAGTTTTCCTGTTGTCCAAAATGGCGCAACACATTACACAGGAGAGTTCCCATCTTCCGTGAACCACGTCTATTCAAATGGACACCATCACGTCCCAAACTATTACCGATTTCACCCTGAAATTGTGTACGGTGATAAAGAGCATTACTAGAATTTCACCTATGAGACTTTCAAAAACCTGGTAACTACAAAACCAACATGGCGGCCAAGCGTAATTGAGATTTCAATAGACTTTTCTCGCGATTTAACCATCCAAACGCAATTAAATTGGGTACAACAAATGTTTATACACATTGTAATGCACTGGCATCTAATTTAGTTCAATTGTTTACATAACCTCAAAATGGCGGCTGTGCGAAATATTTCACCGGCATTCTATATCTCCGAAACTATTACAGATATCACCCTGAAATTTTGTACGGTGATAAAGGGCACTGGTACAAGTTTATCTATGTAACTTTCATAAACTTCTAAAGTACAAAACGAACATGGCGGCCAAGCGAATTTGAAACATTTTAATAGGCTTTTGTCGTGATTATCTGTCTGAGCGCAGTGAAATGTGGTAAAGTAAATGATTATACATATTGCAATGCACTGGTATCTAATTTATTTCAATTGTTTACACAACCTCAAGATGGAGGCTGTGAAAATTAAGTTTTTATTTCTTGTGTCGTAATCATGCGATCGAAGTGAAAGTTTGAATAATGAACCTACCCAATAATTTTCCTTTAATGGTGCATAACTCTATGGCCTATACATATAACAATCCAAAATGGCGAGCATCCGAAATATTTAGTCGGTTCTCAATATCTACGAATCTTTTACAGCAATTAAACTGATTTTTTTTATGTTCATAGAGGCTATGAACATAAGTTCACCTATAGGACTTTCAGTAACCTGGTGAGCACAAATCTAACATGGCGGCGACGCGAAGTATACATATTTAAATTGACGTTTCTCGCGATTTAACCATCCGAGTGGAGTGAAACTTTGCACGTTAGATGCTTATAAAAATATTAATCCACTGGCATCTAATTTATTTCAATTGTTTTCATAACCACAAGATGGCAGCTTTGCGAAATTTTAAAATATCGTTTTTACTTCATGTGTTCTAATCATGCGATTGAAGTTTGAATATCACACGTACACAATAATCTTCATGTAATAGTACATTGAAATAATCCAACCTGCGAACCATCTGAAATATTTAGACGGTTCTCAATATCTACGAGTCTATCACAACCTTCAAACTGAAATTTTGTATATTGATAGAGGCGAGCGTGATGGCGCAGTGGCTTAGCTTCTCGCCTTTCACCCGGACGGCCGGGGTTCGAATCCCGGTGGCAGCAGGGTGGAATTTCCACCTGGAAAATCACGTGGTGTCAGGAAGGGCATCCGGCCTTAAATCCCCGGCCAAAACCAAAATGAGCCTGTTTGGCTCCGGTGACCCCAGTTAACTGGGAAAGCCGAAGAAAGTGTGTGATAGAGGCAATTAACACCTGTAGTCAACCCGTGAGGCGTTTTACGCAGATGGTAACATTATCTGTGCGATATTGAGGATCCACCCTCACACTGTTGAACTTGGAAATCCGAATTCGCGTCTTATTTCCAAAATGCCATGTCCCATGCACCGTGCGCCGATGATCATCCCACGTTAAAAGTTGGTTAACTCGCGACGTTTTGCCAACATCTCTACACTCGTGTCTGCGCTGCTCCACCGCCGCTAGCCGCAACGCTTAGGAGTCTGAAACGGTCTTTCCTTGCAAGATGTTGTAGCAGCAGTGGAAGCGAGTGCCAGAACCTCAATCCTGTGCTGGGCCCATGCAACAGGACTAGGGGATGATGAATAAATATATGACCAGAATACTGGTAGATCAAAAGGGAGAGAAATGTATCAGAGGTGTGGACTGAACGTACATTCACATGGCGGTGGATGTAAGTTCAATACGATACCGTACATACAATGGACTATGGGCCTAGCCTAGAACCAAAGGAATAGCATAAAAATAACGATCCAGACGATCAAACGAATGAATGTACTCAGAGACCACGTAGATGTAATAGAGATCAATAAAGATAAATAAGTATTGACGAGGAAGCGATATATTCTAAAAGTTAGGTTATGGTATTGAATAAGACATGATGTTACTGTAATAGAAAAGATGAATGTGCGTGACGTTCAAGTCATAGACATAAGAGAGATGGAGTGGTGCGTTAAGGAAATAGTATGCACGTACAGTGCAAAATTAAGTTGGGAAATTAAAACGATTAAGAGGCTAGACAAGGGAGTCAGGAAAATGGACATACCAACAAAGAAGTGTACGGTATTCTGGATAGCCTAAGGATACAGAGAAAGTGTGGGGGGGGGGAGGGGGGGGAGGGACAACAGTTAATAGAGTAAATACTCGTAGGACTGACGTGACTGAACTAAATATGAGACGACAGAACAATTGACAATTTAAATGAATACCTGAAGGATAACATACAGTATAATTGTGTAAAATCCATCAAGATAAGTTACGGTAGGGAAGTAGAAATAAAGGCGAGTGTAGTGAAGGGAGATACGTACGATAAAAGGGGCAATTAGATAGACACAATGACTTACGTGAGAAAAAACGCAATCATAGGTATAAAGGAACAAAGGTAAAGGAATGTATATAATGTGGTGTACTATATAGGCCTCACTTGGGGCAAAGAAACCACGAAGAACGAAGTTGTGACCACCAGATACAGATATCATAAGTGGACCAGGGTACAATAGGAAGGTCGCAACTGACCCCTATGCCCAAAAGTCCACCGTCAGACAGATAGAGATCGGTGAAGTCAGGGGTCATAATTGCGTCCCCGAGTGAACAAACTTGCGAACAAGCGCATTGCTCGAAAACGGGACCAATTGACCCCGGGAAGAAGAAAACCGCACAGTAAGCCAAAGAGCCGTCACACACACAAAAATACAAACGGAACATAAAAGGGAGAAGGTAAAGGTAAAGAAAGACTGCACTCAAAGGAAACAAACATACACACGGTGGACATACTACGAGGCACGTCCTGAAAGTAAGTTCCGTTTGATAATAAAATTAAATTGTGTACAGATACAGAAAAAATATTTATTGCACTACATTCTACACCTCTTAAACTACTTTTCCACATAACCGCCGAACTTTTGCAGGCATTTGTCATAGCGTGGCACAAGGTTTTGGATACCTTCTTCATAGAAGTTTGCCGCCTGTGTCTTCAACCAGTTGGAAACATTTTCTTTCAGCTCGTCGTCATTGTTGAAGTGTTGACCGCCAAGGAAAGACTTGAGATGTGTGAACAGATGAAAGTCGCTAGGAGCGAGGTCAGGGCTGTATGGAGGGGGGTCAAACACGTCCCAGCCAAATCCCTGTAGGAGGTTTTTCGTCACATTTGCAGTGTGAGGTCGTGCGTTGTCGTGAAGAAAAACAACACCTTTTGACAGCAACCCTCGGCGCTTATTCTGTATTGCGCGGCGCAATTTCCTAAGTGTCTCGCAGTAAGCATCTGCGTTGATTGTTTGACCACGCGGTAAGAAATCAATGAGTAAGATGCCTTTCCAGTCCCAGAACACTGTGCACATCATTTTCCGAGGTGTCAAGATTTGTTTCGGCTTAACCTTTGCTGGGGATGAAGTGTGCCTCCATTCCATTGATTGCCGCTTACTTTCAGGGGTGTCGTAAGAAACCCAAGTTTCATCTCCTGTGACTATCTGTATCAGAAATTCTTCGCCGCCTTCATTGTAACGGGTCAAAAACTGAAGTGCAGTACCCATCCGTTTTGTTTTGTGATGCTCCGTAAGATTCTTTGGTACCCAACGTCGGCAAAGTTTACGAAAGTTCAGTTTTTCGGTAACAATTTCATGAATTAGTGATCGTGAGATTTGGGGAAATTCCATAGCGAGAGCACTAATTGTAAACCTGCGGTTTTCCCGGATCTTGTCATCAATCGCGTGAACCAGTTCTTCTGTAACCAAAGATGGACGCCCACTTCGTTCTTCATCGTGCACTTCACTACGTCCTTCATTGTACTGTCGGACCCATCTTCTCACCATTGAATCACTCATCGCATTTTGTCCATACACTTCGCAAATTTGCCGATAAATTTCAATTGGTTTCACTTTCCTAGCATTCAGAAAACGAATCACAGATCTGATTTCACAAGCGGCGGGATTTTCATTCAACACCGACATTGTACGAGTAAACATGCATAACAACGCATACGTGGCTGACAGCGCTCTCCAAATGGCGCACGTTTCTTCTCCTTGATAGAGAGCGTCTACCGCGCATACGCGGAACTGCGCAGCAGCGGAACGTACAACTAGTTGAAGACACAGGCGGCACACGTCTATGAAGAAGGTATACAAAAACTCGTGCCACGCTATGACAAATGCCTGCAACATTTCGGCAGTTATGTGGAAAAGTAGTTTAAGAGTTGTAGAATTTTGTGCAATAAATATTTTTTCTGTATCTGTACACAATTTAATGTTATTACCAACGGAACTTACTTTCTGGACGTACTTCGTATATTAGGTAAAACACCATAGTATTACACATGAAAGATACACACACACATGCAAAACAAAGAAGAATATCGAGACCTTACCTTGATGGTATCGGTGTGAAGCAAATATCACAGAATGAAGATAAAAGAAACAAAGATTTAGTTAAATCACGTCAGGTACGAGCACTTCTCAAAGATAAAATAATAAATATTAATAAAAAGGAAAGAGGGAGCAAGGCATCTCGAAAATGGGAGCGGGAGCTAAAAAAAAAACGTAAACCCTACATTGGAAAAAGACAGAAGACTGCCCGGAGACAAACAAGGAGTTGTCCCTGGTAACAGAGAAGCATAGATACAGGAAAGAGAGGGGCCACTAATCACGATTAGGTATAGTAACGAGTTACTATAACGAACCTGATCAGTAATTACAGAAATGTCCACTGATCTGCTGAGTTATTCTGGCCAGTAATAACCCAGAAGAAGAGAGAATAATTCAAATAATTGGCACAAGAGAAGGAAAAGTAAAGGGGTGTAAATTAAAATGGGAGAAAACGGTTCAAGTCATACACGGGACATTTCCTCATGGGACTAACCTTCCCGCGACTTTTCGCACCCAAGTATATGGAGCTACATGACCACGATGTCGGAAAGTCCCTAAAGAATCAACAACAACAACAACAACAACAACGTATTGGAAATCAGACAGCGCCGCTATGTCTCTTTACACGGAGGGCGTGGTCTAACCTCATTTCTACTTGTTATCTAAATGGAATGTAGAGAATATAAGCTTATTTCCCTGGGGACACACTAATCATCCAGCCTCATGAGAACTACGTCATGGCAAATCACCGCCCACTATAGGTAACTCAGTTTAGAGAACTCGCAGCCAGATTGTAGAGCTGTAGGGTCAGTGGTGTAACCACGGGGAGTGATTAGGGGGATCAATCCAACCCCCGCAAGAGCCATATAGTTAAAAAAGAAAGAAATTTGAGAATAATTTTATTTAGATAAAAGACTTTTTTCGAATTGATAACAAACGACAGGATTATGTAGGTTTATAATTTGAGAACATGTATCATTACAGGTGAAAAATATTTACCGTAAGGCACATTGAGAGGTACAAATGCTAACTAGGTGAAACATGAAAACGTGTAGGTTTGCATTCATTGATTGTCTTATTTTGCCCCCCCCCCTTCCCCGCACAAATCAAAAGGCAAAAGCAAACACATGACCAAAACAGAAACCAAAAATCAAAAGTGAAATCAGAAATCAAACACAAAAACCAAACCCAAAACCACAAAGCATAAAGCAAAATTCATAAACAAAAGCAAACGCAAAAATCAAACAAAACAAGATGTTCAGTAAAGAACATATAGCCTACTTTCTCCTAAATGCATGGGTATTGTTATAACTCTTTGTCCTTTTCAAGGAGTATGATTGAATGTTGGTTGTAGTAGCTTGTTGAAATACAACGTGCTATAGGGATATTAAACATGAATATGAGGTGCCCTTTGCTAGTGCTACCTCTGTACCAAATTTCGTTCAATTCTGTTTCACCGTGTTTGAATTGATAGGGGGAATCGATTTGCACACATACTTGGCCACCATCTGCAAACTATTGGGCTGATGTTCTTGCAGTTTGGTCTGAATATGTTTCCCACATCAAGATATGGTGTTGCAAAATTTGGTAGAGACTAGATTATTAGGTTGGTCGTAATTACATTTTGGCTTTTAACATTTGGGTGGCCGCGATTACGTTTCCGTCAAGATAGCGGTGATATATAACATGACTCTGAGGTGCCCTTTGCTAGTGCTACCTCTGTACCAAATTTCGTTCCATTCGGTTTCACCGTGTTTGAATTGATAGGGGGAATCGATTTGCACACATACTTGGCCACCATCTGCAAACTATTGGGCTGATGTTCTTGCAGTTTGGTCTGAATATGTTTCCCACATAAAGATATGGTGTTGCAAAATTTGGTAGAGACTAGATTATTAGGTTGGTCGTAATTACATTTTGGCTTTTAACATTTGGGTGGCCGCGATTACGTTTCCGTCAAGATAGCGGTGATATAAAACATGACACTGACGTGCCCTTTGCTAGTGCTACCTCTGTACCAAATTTCGTTCCATTCGGTTTCACCGTGTTTGAATTGATAGGGGGAATCGATTTGCACACATACTTGGCCACCATCTGCAAACTATTGGGCTGATGTTCTTGCAGTTTGGTCTGAATATGTTTCCCACATAAAGATATGGTGTTGCAAAATTTGGTAGAGACTAGATTATTAGGTTGGTCGTAATTACATTTTGGCTTTTAACATTTGGGTGGCCGCGATTACGTTTCCGTCAAGATAGCGGTGATATAAAAAATGACACTGAGGTGCCCTTTGCTAGTGCTACCTCTGTACCAAATTTCGTTCCATTCGGTTTCACCGTGTTCGAATTGATAAGGGGGAATCGATTTTCACACAAAGATGGCCGCCATCCGCAAAATATTAGGCTGGTGACCTATTAGTTTGGTCAAAGGATGCTCCCTCCATAAAGGTATGTTGTTGCTAAATTTGCTAGAGATCGGATGATTAGGCTAATCGTAATTTGATTTAAGCTTTGAACATTTGTGTGGCCGCCATTACGTTTCCGTCAAGATGGCGGCGATATAAAACATGACACTGAGGTGACCTTTGATAGTGCTACCTCTGTACCAAATTACGTTCATTCGGTTCCACCGTGTTCGAATTAATAGGGGGATTCAATTTTGACATAATGATGGCCGCCATCCGCAAACTATTAAACTAATGGCCTTTTAGATTGGTCAAAGGATGCTCCCTCCTTAAAGGTATGTTGTTGCAAAGTTTGGTATAGATCGGATGGTTATGTTAGTCGTAATTTGATTTAAGCTTTAAACATTTGTGTGGCCGCCATTACGTTTCTGTCAATATGGCGGCGATATAAATCATGAGACTGAGATGCCCTTTGCTAGTGCTATCTCTCTACCAAATTTCGTTCCATTCGGTTTCACCGTGTTTGAATCAATAGGGGGAATTGATTTTGACACAAAGATGGCCGCCATCCGCAAACTATTAGGCGAATGACCTACTAGATTGGTCAAAGGATGCTTCCTCCATAAAGGTATGTAGTTGCAAAATTTGGTAGAGATCGGATGATTAGGTTAATCGTAATTTGATTTAAGCTTTGAACATTTGTGTGGCCGCCATTACGTTTCTGTCAATATGGCGGTGATATAAAACATGACTCTGAGGTGCCCTTTGCTAGTGCTACCTCTGTACCAAATTTCGTTCATTCGGTTCCACCGTGTTCGAATTAATAGGGGGAATCAATTTTGACATAAAGATGGCCGCCATCCGCAAACTATTAGGCTAATAACCTATTAGATTGGTCAAAGGATGCTCCCTCCATAAAGGAATGTTGTTGCAAAGTTTGGTAGAGATTGGATGGTTATGTTAGTCGTAATTTGATTTAAGCTTTAAACATTTGTGTGGCCGCCATTACGTTTCTGTCAATATGGCGGCGATATAAATCATGACACTGAGATGCCCTTTGCTAGTGCTATCTCTCTACCAAATTTCGTTCCATTCGGTTTCACCGTGTTTGAATCAATAGGGGGAATTGATTTTGACACAAAGATGGCCGCCATCCGCAAACTATTAGGCGAATGACCTACTAGATTGGTCAAAGGATGCTTCCTCCATAAAGGTATGTAGTTGCAAAATTTGGTAGAGATCGGATGATTAGGTTAATCGTAATTTGATTTAAGCTTTGAACATTTGTGTGGCCGCCATTACGTTTCTGTCAATATGGCGGTGATATAAAACATGACTCTGAGGTGCCCTTTGCTAGTGCTACCTCTGTACCAAATTTCGTTCATTCGGTTCCACCGTGTTCGAATTAATAGGGGGAATCAATTTTGACATAAAGATGGCCGCCATCCGCAAACTATTAGGCTAATAACCTATTAGATTGGTCAAAGGATGCTCCCTCCATAAAGGAATGTTGTTGCAAAGTTTGGTAGAGATCGGATGGTTATGTTAGTCGTAATTTAACTTAAGCTTTGAACATTTGTGTGGCCGCCATTACGTTTCTGTCAATATGGCGGCGATATAAAACATGACACTGAGATGCCCTTTGCTAATGCTACCTCTGTACCAAATTTCGTTCCATTCGGTTTCACCGTGTTTGAATTAATAGGGGGAATTGATTTTCACACAAAGATGGCCGCCATCCGCAAACTATTAGGCTAATGACCTAGTCATTTGGTCAAAGGATGTTCCTTCTATAAAGGTATGTTGTTACAAAATTTGGTAGAGATCGGATGATTAGGTTAATCGTAATTTGATTTAAAATGTGAACATTTGTGTGGCCGCCATTACGTTTCCGTCAAGATGGCGGCGATATAAAACATGACACTGAGGTGCCTTTTGTTAGTACTACCACTGTACCAAATTTCGTTCCATTCGGTTGCACCGTGTTTGAATTAATAGGGGTAATCGATTTTCACACAAAGATGGCCGCTATCCGCAAACTATTACGCTGATGACCAATTAGTTTGGTCGTATGATGCAGCCCCCATAAAGGTATGTTGTTGCAAAATTTGGTAGAGATCGGATGATTAGGTTAGTCGTAATTTGATTTAAGCTTTGAACATTTGTGTGGCCGCCATTACGTTTCCGTCAAGATGGCGGCGTTATAGAACATGACACTGAGGTGCCTTTTGTTAGTACTACCTCTGTACCAAATTTCGTTCCATTCGGTTGCACCGTGTTCGAATTAATAGGGGGAATCGATTTTCACACAAAGATGGCCGCCATCCGCAAACTATTACGCTGATGGCCTATGGGTTTGGCCAAAGGATGCTCCCCCCATAAAGGTATGTTGTTGAAAAATTTGGTAGAGATCGGATGATTAGGTTAGTCGTAATTTGATTTAAGCTTTGAACATTTGTGTGGCCGCCATTACGTTTCCGTCAAGATGGCGGCGATATAAAACATGACACTGAGGTGTCCTTTGCTAGTGCTACCTTTGTACCAAATTTCGTTCAATTCGCATTCACTGTGTTTGAATTGATAGGGGGGGACAGACATTCAGAGTACACACACTCACACACACACAGACACACACACACACACACACAGACTCACACACACACATACACACACACACACAGACTCACACACACACATACACACACACAGACAGACACACTTTTTTCGCCCTGTGTTGATCTCATAAGTCTACTTTCATTTTTTGCAAAAATCGAAAGTAGGCTAAAAACTCAAATCAAAAAGCAAAATTCCAAATTAAAGCAATAGCAGAAAACAAACACAAAACCAAAAACCATAAATTCAAAGCAAAAAGTAAAATTCCAAATTAAAGCAATAGCTGAAAATAAATACAAAACCATAACTAAAAGCTCAAAGCAAAATTCAAAAACAAAAGCAAATGCAGAAAACAAACACAAAACCAAAAATTAAAAACTCAAAGCAAAAGCAAAATTCCAAATGAATGCATTAGCCGAAAACAAACACATAAATCAAAAGATCAAATCAAAATTCAAAAACAAACACAAAAGCAGAGAACAAACACAAAACCAAAAACCAAAAACCAAAAACTCAAAGCAAGAAGCAAAACTCAAAATCGAAAGCAGATAACAAACACTAAACCAAAAACCAAAAACTCAAAGCAAAAAGTAAAACTCAAAAACAAAACCAGATAACAAACACAAAAACAAAACACAAAAATTCGAAGCAAAAAAGTAAAACACGAAAACAAAAGCAGATAACAAACACAAAACCAAAAACTCAAAGCAAAATGTAAAACTCAAGAACAAAAGTGAAAGCAGATAACAATCACAAAACCAAAAACTCAAAGGAAAATGCAAAACTCAAAAGCAAAAGCAGATAACAAACACAAAACCAAAACTTCAAAGCAAAAAAAGCAAAATTCAAATTCGAAAACTAAAACCAAATTTGAAAGCAAACACAAAACAGAAACCACAAAGCAAAAGAAAAATGATACAAAACAACAAACACTAAACCTTAAACACAAATTGTTCAGATTTGACTCTGCCACCCCCCTCCAGAAGCAAATCCTAGTCACGCCACTGTGTGGGGTCGACAACTCCTATAGCCACCTTCTGTGGTCTCAGAGCATGTATTGTGGATTCTAGGTTTGATTCCCAGCTCGGCCAAGAGATTGATTCTGTTATGAGGGTTGGAGCCGGGTAGAGAGATGGATCAGATTCCCACCTCAGCTGCCCTAAAAGTAGTTTCTCACTTCTACCCCAACCCCGTGGCACTACAGCCCATGGAGGGCCTAGCAAGCGACCGCTGCCCAGCCATTTGGCCTGCAGATTAAGGAGTGACGTGTAGTCAGCGCGTCGGGTCCCCTCGGCCGTTAATCTTGGTCTCCGTGACCGGGGCGCTGCCTCACTGTCAGGCAGCTGCTAAATAATCCACATGAGGCTAAGTGCACCGCGTTCCAGCCCTTACACCAGTCAATGAAATCCCTGACGGAGGTGGGAATCGAACCCGTAGCCTACAGGTGGGAGGCAGGCGCGCTACCCCAACGCCACGGGGCTGGCCAGTTTCTCACTTCTAACTTAAGGCCACGGTCGCTTCCTTCCAAATCCTAGACTCAATTACAAATACACACAAATTACAATGACATAAGTTGTAAGACAGATCCACACATACCCCAAGTACAGAGGGCTACACGAGTAAGAAACCACTAAATGGTTCAGCAACAACAGCTTCCGAATTCTAGTCCGAAACACAAGTTAGTATAGACACCACAATAACACAGATTCCACACACTCCTGGTACAGTTCTGTTGGTTGCTGGGATAGGGGGGGGGGGGGGGAGCAGACCATCTCCCATGTTGAGTGAGAGGCTGTGTATCTGCTTGCGTCAGCGTGAATACGCTCAGTCCGGTAACCATTGTGTTGGAGTGTGACTAGACTAGACATGGTAAATACCTTGATTTTATGGTCCCGTATGAACAAAGTTGATTTGTTTGAAAAATTATATTCATATGGTTCGTCCGCCATGTCATTATTTAAACCTTCATTTTGGTGTATGTATGGGGGGCATAACGTGAATTTTGCGCTTGAACAACAGAATTTGCAACTGATGCACATTTCGTTTTTCTAAAGCGTCAACTTCACGTTACAATTTCTCGGGATGTTGCGATAAGACAATCGCCATTATTAACGTGAGCTTCAATATTATCACTAGCACAATAAATAATGCAAAGTGTCCATGCAAATTCATAAGTTTATGTTGAACATCATATTTGCTTACGTTTTTTAAAGACTCGTATTATTTACTTAAATGAGTCTCCTTCCCTGCATTAATGCCCGTGAAAGTAGTTTTAAGTCTATTTTCATTTATGAAAACAAGATGTTCAGGAAATAACATATAGCCTACTTTCTCCTAAATGTAAGTTATGGGTATAGTTACAACTCTTTGTTCTTATCACCTCCCATGTTCTTCCTGTTCGAAGTGCAAAATGGCACACAACAGTATGACATACTGGATTTCAGCAGCGGCGTTCAAACCATAGTTTACAATTTACCCCAGCATTTTACAATTTCTTCAGCAAACACTTCATGCAACGTAGGAATTCAGTATATTAACACCGATTTCTTGCAATAATTGAAACGGAAACCAAACGTCGTTGGTCTAAACCAGTGGTCGCCAAACTTTTAAGTGACTGAGCTACCTTATAGCTCATAAACCTTACCGTGAGCAACTTTGCCTTGAAGCTGCAAGTTGAAGGTAATTAACTTTTCGGTTATGTCTACAAGAAATGCAAAATCTCGCAGCCAAACCGGATGTTCTAGCTCAGGTAATGATTCACCTCGTTCTTTCGAATATTCCACCGAAGCAGGAAGTAACTCTTTGAAACGTTGCAAAACCCTGCCTCTGCTAAGCCAAAGAACCTCTGTATGAAGCAATAGATCACCATACTGGCATTCTAACTCTTCAGTCAGAGTTCTGAACAAACGTCTTTGAATTGCATAAGCTCTCACTTTATTTACTGCTAAGACATACATTTTGGAAACGTGTTATCTTTACGACACAAGGCAATGAATCCCTTGTCGCTACCTACCATCACAGGAGCTCCATCGGTTGCCAAGCCCACCAACTATTGTACAGGAATATTTGAGGCTCCTGGTATCAAAACAACACACATCACTTCAACAAAATATTTCAGGAGACACATAAAACGGAATAAGTCCTTTGTTTACTGAGAAATAAATATGCCTCTTTTTTGAAAGTTGTAAGTAATATAGACAAATATTTCCCAAAAGTTTCATAACTCGTGCTGTTTTATATTCCTTTCCATAAGCATTTTAATATTTGATGTGTCTTATTTTGTTTTAAAATTTGCTGATGTATCATATTTAGGAACTCAGTAATCGGATTATCTTATTAGCCTACTTTCGATTTTTGCAAAAAAATGAAAGTAGACTTATGAGATCACTACAGGGCCAAAAATTGTGTGTCTGTCTGTGGGTGTGTGTGTATGTGTGTGTGTGAGTCTCTGTGTGTGTGAGTGTGTGTACTCTGAATGTCTGTCCCCCCTATCAATTCGAACACGGTGAAACCGAATTGAACGAAATTTGGTACAGAGGTAAACAAGCAAAGGACACCTCAGTGTCATGTTTTATATCGCCGCCATCTTTACCAAATCTGAATGGCGGCCACTCAAACGTTCAAAACGTAAAATCAAATAGCGACTAACCAAATTATCCGATCTATACCAAATTTGGTAACAACATACCTTCATAGAGGACGCGTCTAGTGACCAAACTACAAGGTCATCCGCCGTACCATTTCAGGATAGCGGCCGTGCGAATTATGCAAACTTTATAATCCATATCATGGGACCCACCAGTTCCGATTATCGAGCCGAGAATCGATTTAACTGTTCTAAAGGAAGAGGCACGTTCGAAATTAAACGTTTATTTTGTAATACTATAGTGCAGAAGTGATTTTAAAAATCTGAGCTGTCTCGGTAAGAAGACAAGATGGCAGCGGATATCTTGTGCCTGACTTATATTTCACTAATTTGTGTATTGCATGCAATATAGCGTACTGATACAAAATAAATAAACTTAGTATGAAATGCTTTATACATAAATAATATACTCCACTGATGAAATCGTAAGGTCTAAATCATTATTTGCTAACAAGTTCTATGTAAGTCATTTTATATAGATCAATGTTCGTTGGCACAAATGGCTCCGTGGTAAAGCGTTAGTCTGTCATTCATATGCCTATGGTTCAAACCCCATCAGAGTTTGTTTTTTTGCTTGAAATTTTACATGTTTGTTGCTTTGTAATGACTCACACATTTTAAAATTAAGCCTTATATTGTGCATATTACGGTGCAAAACATATATTTAATTAAAACATAATTCGCCAGCAGATTTGCTCGAGACATCTAGCAGCCAAAAAGGTAACTGCACGCCTACTTATTAACTTCCAGATTTTATTGAAAAGTTTCTTCTTATGGCCGCTAGAATGCACTCGCCCTGTTAGGATTATATTCTTCGATATTTCTCCACTAGATTTCACGACTGGTCTACATGGGACTCCATTGATAGTATACCATTGGCATTCTATGCGCATCGAATTTGAAGAATGACAGGATGATACTATGATACATTTTTACTTCTTATTTTAAAGGGTTTGTTACAGCCTATTGTGCGTTATTTGAAAATGTTATTTGAAGTAAAGAAAAAAACGATTTCACATAGTAACTGAATTCTAGCCGCTGGTACTAGTTCAGGTTATTAATACTTTTATTTCAGGCAAATAGCAATCGAAAATATCCACATAGTTTGTATACACACGTCTCTGTAGGGACACGGAAAGATTTGTTAATTCAATTAGGGTTGTGAAAGCCATGCACAACCAGACGTGTAAAGACATGCCTCAACTCAAAGTTGGATGTTGCCCACGGCAGGTCGATTATGTAATAATAACAATAATAATAATGTTATTTGTTTTACGACCCATTTAACTACTGCTGCTTTTAGATACGCCGGGGTGCCGGAATTTTGACCCGAGGCGGATCTTTAACGTGCCAGTAAATCTACTGACACGGCTCCCTCGCATTTGTGCACCCTCAAATGCCAGCTGACTGCGCCAGGATACGAACCTGCAACCTAGGGCCCAGCAAGCGAGAACGTTACCGCAGAGCCACGCAGCCAGTCCGGTCGATTATGTCTCCAGATCCATAACATTCTTGAGATACTTCTTATCTATATTTCTTCAATGATGGTAGTAGTTTTTTTCTAGGTTGTGGCGTTTGGTAGAGGTAAATAGTTTCTAAGGTCTTCAACCAAGAAATGATTCTATTATACTCTTTGATAATAACAACGAGTTATAACTATACTCATACATTTAGGAGAAAGTAGGCTATATGTTCTTTACTGAACATCTTGTTTTGAAAATTAAATAATCACCCTTCACAAGTATAAAGTCGATTTAACATACCAATACAAATGATAACATACCGGCACTAACAGAACATGAAAGAATTGCAGCACACAGAGAAGCGCCCTTTCAGCTGATGCGCTGATCGATGCGCAATAGACCCTGCCAAGATGTGTCTTGTTCTCAATCATCTAATTGTCTTATCTTGAAACCTTCAGCATTTAAAACAGCATGATGTGTCCCGTTTCTCTTCCCACATGTAAAGAGGGCATTTAGGACTTGATAATCTGCCGTCATCTCAAAATCGCAAAAATAGTGATACCAGACGACTCATTTTCAGAGGCGATAAGGTTTTTAAAACCTGAATATGTGTCCCGTCCCGTGATATGTCCTTGAAGTGGTAAAACTTTTACCAGCTCTTCTTTTATTTGGAAATCATCAAAAACCATTCTTATAAAAATGGCCAACTATATCGGTTGATTCGTCAAGTTGCAGGAAAAATTACTGCAGCGGTGTAAGTCAGTTTTAAGTTGTGAAACTATATCAGAACTCATTGATTCAAATCTTCTCATCACTGTATTTGATGACATTTGAATAGATTAAATAGCAGAGATTATCTCACCTTTGGTTTTAAAATTGTTAAACCATCGATCTAAAGCTTCTAAAAATGCCTCTTTGATTAATTCATCCTACTCGTAAGGTTTTTTATTTTGAACAATACTTTTGGAAAAATTAAAATATGCCTCAGTTGCTGTGTAATTTCTTGAAAAAAGTAGATTGTTGAGCATTTAATTGAGATTTCAGTTGTATTGCCTTCTCTTTTATTAAGGAAGAATTCTGAGGGAAATGCTGGAGTGTACGGTATTGTAGTGACGTCCGACGTATGCTTTCTTCCCAACTGCTACATTTGCATTACAAAGTAAGCACACACATTTGTATTTTACCTGGGTAAAAAGTAATCAACATGAAAATGGTAAGTTTTTTTTTCTGGAACTCGCCATAATTAGAACAGTCCGTAGTCCGCAGTATGCATAAAATACAAGAATAATAAAATAACCTGCACTGGCGATCACACACCAGACACTGACTGACAGACCCGCGGGACGCGTAGTGGGAATGACGGGGATGAGTAGTGCAGATTAGCCAACTCTAGCGCTGCGTCTGAAATTTCCCCGCGAGCTACCAAATATTTCCCTGCGAGCTACCAGTAGCTCGCGAGCTAAGGTTTGGCACCACTGGTCTAAACGAATCACTGGGAGAAACACATTTAATTGCTGCAACGCCTTACATATCAGACAACCCAATCTACGTACAGGTTACACCATCAACTCCAGCTTCCTCTTTACTTCCTCTTCGCATCCATGCGTGATTCAAACTTTTCATTCTTACCTCTTGGTTTTTATATGGCCAATGGTAATTCCGCACCTAGATCGAAGTTAGCAAATGACATTTTATGTCCTGTTCAGAATATTTCATTAAGTTGTAAGTGAATATTTTCACAGTCTCCTAGTGTGTAATAAATGGTATATTTTGTGTTCCAGGTAAACAGTGACCTGCCCCTGCGGCATGTGAAATCTCGAATCTTCTCACTCAGTACGTATTCCCATACTGTGCCTGTTAGTGATCACAACCTGCACAATACTAGGGTAGCTCAGTACACCTTACATTCTTCTACACGCATTGTGATAGCAATTGGAATGTCTGTCTTCAAATAATGTGGAATTACTTTTTAATTGGTACTTATATACTGTACATGCGTTTGTGTAATCAAGGGCCATTCTGTTCCTAAATTAATTAATTCGTGTTTTGTTATATTCTCCATGTTGATAACATGGAGAATAGCCCGACAATCTTATATATATAAAATGCTAAGGCGAATGTTTCAAAAGTTGACGCTATTAAAAAAGAGGAAGTTAGAAGGTTGTACCAAATTCTTCCAAATTGTCTCAATAGTAGGAAAATCTTGCATTTCTTGAAAGGTCAACGGAAATATATTTATTTCTTATTTCTCATTTATTGACAATATAAATTGAACTCTATACAAGTTACTCCTTATTCCTATACTAACTTCACGATATATGTTCGCTATTTCAACTGATAATTATAATATTTGACGTCTTCTAAAATAACTAAATCTATTTATAGTTTATTTACATGTTCTTTATGCAACATTCAAAAATGTTCCTTTCATTTCTTCTAATCCTCAGCATTATAATCCTAAATAGTATTCATTACTTTCATTTTACCATTATAAACAGTTACTTCTCAGTTTCTGGGTCAACTTGTCAAATTCAAATAATCTATTGAACAAACAATGAGTCTAATTCAGATTAAACGTTTATCATATCTAGGGTAATAATTTATAATAATAATACTTAAATATCCTCTTTCAACAGTCAAACTTGCTAATATCTCAGTGTGGTATTTCAAAAACAGCTGCTCCTCTCGTTAACATGATCATAATTCCTTCACCAATTCAACAATGCGCCAAATTCAAGCCCTAGGATAAACAATACTTTTAACTAGCCTTATTTATACATTTCTCTCTCTTAAATACGTAAATTCCTTTACTCACTCGCTATAGCATCACTGGTAAACATGCACACTCATTTTCCATCATGATAATAATCATCTTAATAATATTACTACAAAAATTGCTATATCATTCCTCTCAAGAATACCATCTAATCTTGAAAAATCATTTATCCATATATTATTTCGATCTTATGTTCGCCATGATCCATAAGTCTTTATAACATTTCACCAATTATATAAATATTCCATTTAGTGCTGTAGTTAACATAACTTTCAATAGTACCACTTGTCACGTCTGTCTTATATAGAACTTGACTTTAAATTAAGATAATATGCATTACATTTAATAATAATAGTTTTATCTCCACACTGGTATTTCTTTCCAAATGAGAAATAAATTCCTCTGTCACAATCATGACTTTACAAATGTTCATAATAATAATAATAATAATAATAATAATAATAATAATAATAATAATAATAATAATAATGCTTCGCTTTCGCGGATGATCTTTCAATCCTCTCCGCAGATGAACGAACGGCAATTCTTCAGACTGAGGTCTTGAAAGAGTGTGCTGAAAAGGTCGGACTACAAATTTCCTTCACAAAGATCGAGTTTATATCGACAAAACACATTCAAGCACAAAAGTTACTCACAGAGTACGGTATGATAAACAGGGTTAATCAATTCAAGTATTTGAGTGAAATTATTGAACCCACAGGTATGGAAAGAGTGGCGCAAAAATCTCGTGAACTTAAATTGCGGAAAGCATACGGAAAAATCGCAAATATTTACAACAAGAAATGCATGAGCATCATCATCATCATCATCATCATCTTCCTTCCAAGCATTGGGCCAAATGTCCCGTTACGGTCTTGCACTTTCCCTCCATCTCTTCATCGGACGTCCTATCGATCTATTTCCCCGTGGCTGGTAGCGAAGGATCTCCTTTGGAAATCTTCCAGGTTCCATCCTTTGGACATGATGCTTCCAGTTCTCTTGGTAGTCACAAATGTATGCAGTTATTGGTTTCACTTTTAGTTCCTTCAGCACATCCTCGTTTCTCTTATGATCCCATTTAGTTTAGCCTGCTGTTCGGCACATAGAGGTCATTTCGCGTGCTGTGAGTCTGGAGATTTCCTGACTTCTTATTGTCCATGCCTCGCTGCCATAGCATAGGGTTGGTCTGGCTAATGTGTTATACAAACGCAAGCGTGTATGCCTTTGGACAAGAGATGGCTTCATGACATGATTAATGATTCCTGTTGTTCTGGTATAATTAGTTATTTTTTCAGTTATGTCTCGTTCTTCTTGAAAAGATAAATGATATCCTAAATACTTGAATTCGTTAACTCTTTCTAAAATTTTACCATCCAGACAAATTTTACTGGGGATAGGGTCCTTACCCTTAAAGGCCATTACTTTAGTCTTTTCAGTAGAGCATCAACACCAAAATTCAACACTACACGACTGTCATCAAACCAGAGACACTTTACGCCAGCGAGACACTAAACCTCAACTACAAAGGGGATCTTGAGAACATCAAGAAGGCGGAGAGAAAAATCATCCGTAAAATATTGGGCCCTAAACTCACAGATGATGGGTATCGTCTGCAATCACACACAATCACAGAGAGATACTCTAACATCGAGTCAGATTTCCGCAAGCGACGACTGAGATTCTACGGCCACATTATGAGACTGAATGACGACCGGCTAACAAAGAGAATATTGACTTACTTACGGAAACTTAAAGTGACAACAGTCTGGGTTACCCAAGTCCAAATTGATCTTGAAAGTGCCAACATCATACCAATAGACATAGACGATCGAATGGCATTCCGACATAAGATCCACACTTGGGAAGTCACACATGAAGATCGACCAAGGAGACCAGGGAAAGGATGGACGGAGGAACGTCGAGTCCGACACAGTGAGATGATGAAGGAGTTCTGGAAGACCAAGAAGAACAGCACCAGAACATAATTTGCTTAATGTGATCCTTTGGGTCTAAACAATGTAAATAAATAAATAAATAAATAAATAATAATAATAATAATAATAATAATAATAATAACATATCCTAGAGTTGCTAGATTTCCTCAATTCGAAATACTAACTTCCAAAAACAATGCTGAAAATTCGACGTTGGATCGAATCTAATTAAGTCTACAGTGACTATGCTTCAAGCATAAAAATACAAAGTTCGATCCTGACTAGAAAGTACACCTAACTAATAAATCGCAGATTGAAAATTCAAAATCTAAAACACGTAAACATTCCTATATTCCTATGTTTCTGTCATAATGCTATCCAAACGATGACTAAAATCGTCGTGGATAATGAAAATCGCAAACTGAACTACGATTTATGCGGTCGTAAAATATCAAAATATCTAATCCAAATCACTTTAAATAAGCTATCCAAGAAAATGCACATACCTAAACGAAACATGGTCCAGAAAATGGTCAAACAAGGTGTACCCAAATAATCATCAACAAGATGTTCAGTAAACATCTCCTAAATGCATGGGTATTGTTATAACTATTTGTCCATTTCAAGGACTATAATTGAATGTTGGTTGTAGTAGCTTGTTGAAATACAACGTGCTATGCGGATATTAAACATGAATACGAGGAGCCCTTCGCTAGTGCTACGTCTGTACCAAATTTAGTTCAATTCAGTTTTACCGTGTTTGATTTGAAAGGGGGAATCGATTTTCACACATACATGGGCGCCATCCGCAAAGTATTTCGGCTGATGACCATGTAGTTTAGTCAAAAGATTTATCATACATAAAGGTATAATGTTGCAAAAGTTGGTAGAGATAAGATGATTAAGTTGGTCGTAAATTGATTTAAGCTTTTAACATTTGGGTGGCCATTATTACGTTTTCCTCAAGATGGCGGCGATATAAAACATGACACTGAGGTATCCTTTGATAGTGCTACCTCTGTACCAAATTTAGTTCAATTCGGTTTCACCGTGTTTGAAATGATAGGGGGAATCGATTTGCACACATACATGGCTGCCATCTGCAAACTATTGCGCTGATGACCCTATAGTTTAGTCAAAAGACGCTCGCCTTATAAGTATATGTTGTTGCAATATTTGGTAGAGATTGGATGATTAGGTTAGTCGTAATTTGATTTAAGCTTTGAACATTTGGGTGGCCGCCATTACGTTTCCGTCAAGATCGCGGCGATATAAAACATGACACTGAGGTGCCCTTTGCCAGTTCTACCTCTGTACCAAATTTCGTTCAATTAGGTTTCACCGTGTTCGATTTGATAGGGGGGGGGACAGACATTCCGAGTACACACACACACTCACACACACACTCACACACATACCGACAGACACACAATTTTTGGCCCTGTGTAGATCTCATAAGTCTACTTTCATTTTTTGCAAAAATCAAAAGTAGGCTAACAAATCTACAAACAAATGTGAATGTTCTTTCTTGCTTCTGCCTGATGTTTAACCCATCTGTGTATGTCCTGGTGGTAATGGTTTTTGCAACGACTGGTTTCTACATCCCATAAAGATGTATTCAACATCGCCTACATCTAACGTGTTGTCGTGATGGCGAATGATCCCGCGTTCGATAGCCATGCATCTCTTTAGTTTCAGATGAAACACGACGATATCACTTGTCTCTTCTGTTCCAGATGGAACTGTCGAGTTCTTGTATTAGCTGCTATCACAAAGGTCTCGGCAATAAAAATCATAGTTCCAATTTTTTGCAGAATTTGATCATGAAATTTAACAAGATGTTCAGTAAAGAACATATAGCCTACTTTCTCCTAAATGCATTGGTATTGTTATAACTCTTTGTCCTTTTCATGGAGTATAATTGAATGTTGGTTGTAGTAGCTTGTTGAAATACAACGTGCTATAGGGATATTAAACATGAATATGAGGTGCCCTTTGCTAGTGCTACCTCTGTAAAAAAATTCATTCAATTCGGTTTCACCGTGTTTGAATTGATCTGGGGAATGGATTTGCACACATACATGGCCGCTATTTGCAAACTATTGGGCTGATGACCTTGTAGTCAGTCATAAGATGCTTCCCACAAAAAGGCATATTGTTGCAAAATCCGGTAGAGATCAAATTATTAGGATGGTCGAAATTTGATTTAAGCTTTTAACATTTAGGTGGCCGTCATTCCGTTTCCGTCAAGATGGCGGCGATATAAGACATGACACTGAGGTGCCTTTTGCTAGTGCTACCTCTGTACCAAATTTCGTTCAATTCGGTTTCACCGTGTTTGAATCGATAGGGGGAATCGATTTGCACACATACTTGGCCACCATCTGCAAACTATTGGGCTGATGATCTAGCAGTTTGGTCAGAATATGCTTCCCACATAAAGATTTGTTGTTGCAAAATTTGGTAGAGACTGGATTATTAGGTTGGTTGTAATTACATTTTAGCCTTTAACATTTGGGTGGCCGCGATTACGTTTCCGTCAAGATGGTGGTGATATAAAACATGACACTGGGGTTGCCTTTTCTAGTGCTACCTCTGTACCAAATTTCGTTCCATTCGGTTTCACCGTGTTCGAATTAATAGGGGGAATCGATTTTCACACAAAGATGGCCGCCATCCGCAAAATATTAGGCTAATGACCTATTAGTTTGGTCAAAGGATGCTCCCTCCATAATGGTATATTGATGCAAAATTTGGTAGAGATCGGATGATTAGGTTAATCGTAATTTGATTTAAGCTTTGAATATTTGTGTGGCCGCCATTACGTTTCCGTCAAGATAGCGGCGATATAATACATGACACTGAGGTGCCCTCTGCTAGTGCTACCTCTGTACCAAATTTCATTCCATTCGGTTTCACCGTGTTCGAATTAATAGGGGTAATCGATTTTGACACAAAGATGGCCGCCATCCGCAAACTATTAGGTTAATGACCTATTAGATTTGTCAAAGGATACTCCCTTCATAAAGGTATGTTGTTGCAAAATTTGGTAGAGATCGGATGATTAGGTTAGTCGTAATTTGATTTAAGCTTTGAACATTTGGGTGGCCGCCATTATGTTTTCGTCAAGATGGCGGCGATATAAAGCATGACACTGGGGTGCCCTTTGCTAGTGCTACCTCTGTACCAAATTTCATTCTATTCGGTTTCACCGTGTTCGAATTAATAGGGGTAATCGATTTTGACACAAAGATGGCCGCCATCCGCAAACTATTAGGCTAATGACCTATTAGATTTGTCAAAGGATGCTCCCTCCATAAAGGTATGTTGTTGCAAAATTTGGTAGAGATCTGATGATTAGGTTAGTCGTAATTTGATTTAAGCTTTGAACATTTGTGTGGCCGCCATTACGTTTCCGTCAAGATGGCGGCGATATAAAACATGACACTGGGGTGCCCTTTGCTAGTACTACCTCTGTACCAAATTTCGTTCCATTCGGTTTCACCGTGTTCGAATTAATAGGGGCAATCGATTTTCACACAAAGATGGCCGCCATCCGCAAACTATTAGGCTAATGACCTATTAGATTTGTCAAAGGATGCTCCCTCCATAAAGGTATGTTGTTGCAATATTTGGTAGAGATCTGATGATTAGGTTAGTCGTAATTTGATTTAAGCTTTGAACATTTGCGTGGCCGCCATTACGTTTCCGTCAAGATGGCGGCGATATAAAACATGACACTGAGGTGTCCTTTGCTAGTGCTACCTTTGTACTAAATTTCGTTCAATTTGCGCTCACTGTGTTCGAATTGATAGGGGGGGACAGTCATTCAGAGTACACACACTCACACACACACACACACACACACACAGACTCACACACATACACACACACACACAGACAGACACACTTTTTTTCGCCCTGTAGTGATCTCATAAGTCTACTTTCATTTTTTGCAAAAATCGAAAGTAGTCTAAAAAGGTGGTGATGGAAATTCATTGTAACAATTCTATGTTCCATTTTAGATTTCTATGTCACTCCTGGAATCCACATTTTATTATTTGCTTGGTCTCTCTTCCATAATTTAGCAAATCATCTCCATCTCCGTTGAAATTAGTGTAGTCATCCTCACCAACTCGAATTTATAAGTGGTGTTGCCCTTAATTGATAGTTCGATGTAATATTCGTGACAATTTCGCAGATATAAATTTTCAAAATAAATTTCACTTTGTCTTTGAACAACTCACGTAGATTCCAAATTGTAATAATTGTATCAGTATTGGTTTGCACTGTTCATTAGTCGTTCTTCTGTACTGTTCAGATGAATATTTGATGTACTTCACAATGCCTTTGCTGTAACTTTTCACTCATAGAACTCCGCTTCAATTAACTATGTAACTTAAGTTTCACAACATGTTCAATGTTCGATTTGTATTATAAATTATCACCAAGTTCACTGCGCTGTTGGACCCTCAAGACCCGCTTCCCCCGTGGTCAAATTATTATCAACGTCCGCGCTCTACCTAGCGAAAAGTTGCACGTCTCTACTCCTCGGAATACCAAAAAAGAAAAGACTCGCCTAACGAACGCTATCTCCCCTCCAATATTTCCCTTTAGCACGTTTTTCTCTGGTTTCACGGTATTTCTGCGTGTTACATAAGAAAACAAAGTTTGCTGGCTCTTCTAGAATATGCCTTATGATTTCCATTCCATAGTAAATTTATTATAATTATTCTGCATTATTTCGAGGTGTCTAATTGCTTAAGTAATTGCTGGTTCAATTACTCCCAATTGGCGCTAATTATTCAATTCTAATATTCCTATTGGCTGCTGGTCACGTGATCTTCCAAACGTCACGCCTTCGGCACGTGTATCGATGACTGTTCTTTTGCCGGTCTCACGTCTACTCAATTTTTTAGCCTATTTTCAATTTTGAAAAAATAGGCTTATGAGATCACCTTTTGTCCGTGTGTGTGTGCGTGTGTGTGTGTGTGTGTGTGTGTGATTCGTGTGTGTGTGTCCCCCTAATAAAATCTAAACGGCAGGAGCGATTTCAATGAAACTCGGAAAGTTCATAGCACTATTCCCGGCGACCTCGACCGTGCCCTTCAAATTTTGTTACGACTCACCAATCCAACATGGCGGCTGTGCGAAATATTTCAACAGCATTCAATATCTCCGAAACTATTACCGATATTACACTGACATTTTATATGGTGATAGAGGGAACTACTATAAGTTCACTTGTGTGACTTTTGAAAACCTGGTAGCTACAAAACCAACATGGAGGCCAAGCGAATTTGTGACTTTTAAATAGACGTTTCTCGTGATTTGACCAACCAAACGCAATGAAACTTGGTACAGTATATGTTTATATACATTGTAATGCACCGACATCTAACTTCGTTCAATTGTTTACATAATCACAAGATGGCGGATGTGCGAAATATTTCACCGGCATTCTATATCTCTGAAACTATTGCGGTATCTCCCTAAAATTTTGTACGGAGATAAAGGGCACTACTGGAAGTCCATCTATAAGACTTTCAAAAACCGGTTAACTACAAAACAAACATGGCGGTCAAGCGAATTTGAAAATTTTAAATAGACCTTTCTCGCCATTTAATGTTCCAAGCGCACTGAAACCTGGTACAGGAAATATTTATACACATTTTAATCCACTGGTATCTAATTTCGTTCAATTGTTTACATAACCTCAAGATGGCGGCAGTGCGAATTTTAAAATTAAGTTTTAATTTCTTGTGATGTAGTCATGCGATCGAAGTGAAAGTTTGAATAATGAACCTACGCAATAATTTTCCTTTAATGGTACATGACTCTATGGCCTATACATTTAACAATCCAACATGGCGACCATCCGAAATATTTAGACGATACTGAATATCTACCAATCTATTATAGCAATCAAACTGCATTTTTTAATGTTCATAGGGGCTATGAACTTAAGTTCACCTATAGGACTTTAAATAACCTGGTGATCACAAATCCAACATGGCGGTGACGCGAATTATAAATATTTACATGGACGTTTCTCGCAATTTAACCATTCGAGTGCTGTGAAACTTGGTGCAGTAAATCCTTATACGAATGTTAATCCACTGGCATCTAATTTATTTCAATTGTTTCCATAACCTCAAGATGGCAGCTGTGAAAAATTTTAAAATCTCCTTGTTTTTTCTTGTGTCCTAATTATGCGATTGAAGTTTGAATACTACACGTTCACAATAATCTGCATGTAACAGTACATAACTCTAGGACCTACATATATAAAATCCAACATGGCGACCATCCGAAATATTTAGTCGGTTCATAATATCTACGAATCTATTACAGCAATCAATCAGAAATTGAGTATGTTGATAGTGGCAATTAACTTAAGTAGGATATATGAAAATAGGCTGTATAGTTCTTCACGGAACTACTTGTTTAATAAGCGGTAAACCTTTTGACTTCGAAACTCACCATGCCAAGTTTTTTTTACTTTATGTTTGCTGTCGCTGGCCAGAGACAGTGTATAGTTACAAAAGAAATACAGGTTACCTCTCCCTTTCCAGTTAAAAATAAAATTGTATTTCTTTCTGTTTCCGTTATATAGTTCTCTCTGTCAACCATGCGAAGCGGGTTGCTCTACTCGACGTGTGTTTTCTCTTGCCTATTAGCCCCTTCATTTCTTTACGTAAATTATCACGTAGCCAACAGTTCTCTGGTTCGATCCTTTTAACATACTCGAACAAGTAAATATGGGCGGAGTGGGAAATCACGGAAAACCACTTCTAGGATAGCTGAGGAGGGAATCAAACCCTCTGCCTCTTCTCAGTTTTGCCTCACAAGACTGAATGTACCCCGTTCCCTCGGGCTAGAATTAAATTTCTTGGCAGAGCCGAGAATCTAACTCAGGGCGAAAGTCAAGGATGCTAACCGCCATATCAGGAAGCGGACTCAAAAAATAAGGATTGAAGAACTTGAAAAGAAGAAGAGCAATGAAATGTAAATAGGGAAGGGAAATATGAGAAGGACCACCTCAAAGTGAATGCAAAGAGGGAAATAAACAGACTCCAAAAGTCACTAGACCTAGCTCTTGAGGATGTTGCGCTATCGAGGATGCACGTTTCGTGGTGCCTCGTACAGTAGGTAGGAAATTGTAATTTTGAAGCCATTTTTCAGTGTAGCCTAAGTAATATAATAATACTGTAAACCCCCATTTGTGTGAAAATTGTTCTATTTAGTGTAGAAATACTATATCATGTAATTATTTCAAGCACTTGGATATTAACTACTACTCCCCGCCCGTTGACCGACTGAAAAGCTATCCCACTAGTAGGTAGGAATTACCTTCAAAGAGGTGGCCTGACCCTTCGAAAAATCAAAGTTTCAAGAAACAAAAGGCAAGAGTCAATAAAGGCGGGAAAATATGAGACACAATAGGTCACGGATAACCTAAACTTTTCTTGGTCATAAGAGAACAAGTGTTGACCAAGGGCGGCCGGTTGGAAGGATAACAAGAGGAGCCTGCACATGTAATTTGGAACCAATGGTGGATTCAGCTGGGGTTCCGTATTTGCCAACTCACGCCTCACTAGTTGTGAGCCCATAACAGGAACGAAGGAAGGAAGAAAGAATGATAACATTTCATGAATCACCTTAAGGCCGTGAAAGATTACAGTCAACTGTTGGACAGGTCCTCAACTGTCACATTGGGAAATCAATGTGAATTGCTCTTAGATCACAAATATATTGGCTCATTTAATTTGCGTGACTCATATTCAATGCCATATCTACGTAGATGATGGCGACATATCTTCCAGGAATTAAGAATCCGTGCAGCCAAGACAGTTTACGTAAATCGGCCCGGTTCGATGTCCCTCAACTCACGCGATGGTGGGCGGTCGATTTCCCTGAGACAATTTCATTAAGCCAGTCCCGCACGGGAGAGTCAATCTGCCCTGCTTATAGATAATTCAGAGTCTAAGATACATTTAGAATGAACGATGATCAGTTCACAATCTGACTGTTGTTCTCAAAGACTCGGATGACCCATAACGTAGAACAACAAACAATTACATGAACAACACATACACATACACGATCACACTAGGATAGATCTAACAGCCACAGTTATATTATATTATACCTCCAAAAACGAAGCCGCCATCTTTATGATCGCACATTGAAACCCCAGACAGTTATGCAGACCGAAACGACAAAATTTAGGAGACGGAACACTGGTGAAGTTTAATAAAATCTAGTAGGCAACTTACACGAATTGGATGACGAGACGTCGCGTCGCCCTGGAATGTTAAATGTAGAACACTGTTAGAAGAAAAACATTTCGAGGTTCCAGCGCTAACGCACTTGCTGAGATCTCCCAACGGATTGCCAATCACATAGCGTCTGACGCTATGTGTGTATTTGTAATTCAGGTGAGGATTGGGAAGGACAGAGCCTCCGTGGCTTAGGCGGCAGCACGCCGGTATTTCACCGCTGGGTCCGTGGTTCAAATCCCGGTCACTCATTGTAAGATCTGTGCTGGGCAAAAAGGGTGGCAGACAGGTTTTTCTCCGGGTACTCCGATTTTCCCTGTCAAAAGTTTCATTCCTGCAACACTCTCCACTATCATTTCATTTCATCTGTCATTCATTTAATCATTGCCTCAGAGGAGTGTGACAGGCTTCGGCAACCGGCACAGTTCATATCCTCGCCGCTAGATGGGAGCATCATTCATTCCATCCCTGACCCGGTCGGATGACTGGAAGCAGGCTGTGGAGGAGGTAACGTTGCCTGAAGTAGAAGTGGGAGACAACGGAAAACCACTTCCAGGATGGCTGAGGTGGGAATCGAACACACCTCTTCTCAGGTTTTTCCTTCCAGTTTTTCGTTCCAGCCGGGAATCGAATCTGGACCTCCTGGGCGACAGCCAAGAATGCTAGCCGCTACAACACTAGGTGGGCTATTATTAATTCACATTAGGGGCTGAGGACATCTCTGTAATCGGTCCCTTGAACCTGGGTCTGTATGTTGATCCTGTCTGATAAACTGTCTCTCTTTGATATGGTAATCATCTTGTGAAAAGGAGGGATCGTTCCGCTCTATTTGAGAGCCGTTTGGATGTTGTCATTAATCTCACTCCACTTGACCGCACCATGTTTATTTTAATTGTATGGATAATTACATGGTCATAATTATTATGTACATCACATGGAAGGTATTTTTAGCAAACGCGTGGGTCTCTGAGGGGAGGAGGAGCTCAAGAGCCGCTTCACTTAACGACTGCTTGCTTCTCTGAGGACCCCTTGTTCCTCGACGTCTACGTATCACATGCGTGATAACACTTACTGTGACATTGTATCCAGACAAATACTCAGATACGCAAATTGTTATGGTAAAGCTGAATAGAACCAGGTCATTTATTGTTAATTGGTTCACAGAACCTTCAACAATGTATAGCGGCTTCCGTGGCGTAGTCCTGAACTGCTATGCCCAAGATCGCGGGTTCAAACCCGACCGAAGTCATTGTTTTTTTAAGAGCGTTAAAATCCTTCAGTACGCCTTCCTTTGGAGGGGAAGTAAAGCCGGCTGGCCCATGTCATTGATTTATGGCACCACAGTATAGTGTGTAGCTAAGTTTGTATGTTATTTTGATAGAAACGCTCTATCCAGATCCAACGTTCGCCGCTGGGTGTCAGTGACACCCAATAGCCAAAGTTGGAACTACTTGAAATTGAACTTGCCCAGCTTCATTCATCTTCATTCATTTCATCTCATCCACATGCGACGGTACTTGTAGCTCTCTCCATGGGTTTCCGCATAGAAGCAACTACAAACTCTGGCGAGCCGAACATGTCCTCGGACACTCCCGGCACTAAAAGCCACACGCCAAACAAATATTAATAAATAATAAATGTATAGATTTCCTGTATCCTGTTGAAGAGAATGCGGTTCTTGTGACATCTTAACCAGATCAGCCTTGGCAGCAATTGAGCTAACGTGGCTGAAAATTAACAAAATTGATGATTTCCAATCGATGATTTGGTGAGAAATAATGCCTATATAAGATATTTGTATCCCATACACTACTCGTAACAAAATGTAAAACTGTGACAGATTTAATTTTAGAACAGGATAAGTTCTGTCATGAGACGTTTTGCTTTCTAGATGATTGATCTTTTAATGCCTATTGCCTAAAAGAAAAAAGAAAAAAAGATAAAAGTGTTTTTAAGTTAAACGCGTAAACAATGCATATAGGCATACAAAGTTAGTTCGTAAAATATCTCCTGTAGTACATTTGGCGAGTACATGACATGTTGGGTGTCCCAGGCTGAGAAGAAATGCAACTCATTGTCCTGTTTATCTGTAAAACTGTCGCGGACGAACTAGAACATTATTCTATGAATTTCGCTTTTAGCGAACTGCGACTAGGGAGAAATACCACTTAACCGAGGCTCCTACACACCCTTTGGATTGATTAACAAGTGTTTTGGTATCTTGGCCACGGTGTAGTGTGGTTTCAATTTCCCAACGTTCCACCGGATAATGCGTTCGACATCATCAAGGGGTCCTCAGTCCCTTATAGTCGGCTGTGAACTCAAGCTCCACTAGACCATGGCCAGCAAGTCCGTAAACTTGTGTATCAGTTCTATCGCCGGTCTTAAAAGCCCCATGTGTTGCATGACTTTGGTCTGTTGCAACTGTAGTGATAGTTAATAGTCGGATGTGCAGTCACCCTTCCTGTTCAGGAATAAGTCCCTCCAGAATGAAACTTTCAACACGTCCAGAACCTCGAGATTTGTGTTGAAATGGAACTCTTCATGTTCAGGTCGACAAGAAAGAAGACGGAGAGGAGCCCGGCACAAGTAAGTGGAGGCAATGCCGGACTCAGCTGGGGTCCCGTGGTCACCAACCCTCGTCCCACAAAATGTGAGCCCCTGGGGTAGGCCCCTAATGAAATGAAATGTTAATGTAATGAAGATAAAAACAGCCCACTGCCAAAGATGAAAATTAAAATGGTTTGTATAAAAACGACAGTGAGCCCCAACAACTATGCCTTATTTAGATAAAAGAAGTAACAAGAAGTTCCGTGACGAACTAAAGAGCCTACTTTTCTTAACATTTAAGATTCATGCCAATGATTAGTCTATATGGATCTATCTAGAATAATGACGAAATTAAGTTGGTAATATCGAAATTTCTAATTAGTTCGAAATACTGTATACCTGGCATAATGTAGCCTAATAGAGAACTACAGTTGGCAGCCCTGGTGACTGAATATATTCTTAGTTCCATCTCTTAAGGTACAGAATACAAAATTTGGTTGAAGTCCAATGGATAGCATGAACTTCACATGCAGTTAAACATTGGATCTAACAGCGCGCGTAAAATCATGTTGGCAACAATGACATACATGTATTGGTCAGAAATCATCTGGATAATATGATCTATTGTTGTGTCAATTTTGAATGAAATGCATTAGTTAGTACAAAAGTTTGATGCATTTTAAAATTGTACCCATCAGCAGGCTTAGAATCATGTTGGCAGCACTGGCGAAGTTACTCCAAATTAATCTAGAATGCCAGGTACTATACGTGTGCAAAGATTAGAGCTATTGGCTTGCATACTTTCTCATATTTTGATATTAGGGTAACAAAAGTAGAGACAGTATTTATTAACAGTTGGCAGCCCTGGTTACTCTTAAGAATCGGCATAGTCATATCAGTTATGGTACACATAGCACACACGAAATTTGGTTGAAATCCAAATGATAGTATAGAAGTTACATGTATTTAAAGTTGGACCTCTCAGCAGGCCTAGAATCATGTTGGTTGCACTGACGTAAATAAGTTACTCCAAATTAATATAGAATGTCAGGTACTATACGTGTGCATAGTTTAAAGCTGTCGGCTTGCTTACTTTCGGATATATGGGTATTTGGATTTAAAAAAACGTTGAGTGCACTTATTAACAGTTGGCAGCTCTGGTGGCTCTTAAGAATACGGTCAGTGATATCTGTTTATGTACACATAGCACATACGAAATTTGGTTGAAATCCAATTGTTAGTGTAGAAGTTATATGCATTTAAAATTTGGACCTATCAGCCGACCTATAATCATTTTGGCAACACTGCCTTGTATGGCCTCCTGGAATTTAAACTACAATATTATTATCTGTACGTGTGCCAATTTTGAAATAGCTCCCATTCATACATTCCAAGATATCCAACATGGAGCTCAAATTTCAATTGCAATTTTTCAGCAGTTAGTAGCACTGACATCATTTTCAAATATGGCCGTGAGATATTCAGGTATAGATCTTTACTCCTACCAAATTTTGTTTCGATTGCTGCAGCCGTTTAGCAGTTCATAGGGGGGGGGCAAACAGACAGACAGACAGACAGCAGGACAGACAGACACACATTTAACCAATCTCATAAGTCTACTTTTTCCTCATTTTTGCAAAATGTGAAAATTAGGCTAAAAATAGGATGATAAAAACAATAAAGCATATAGGCATATTAAACAATTAAAAAGGATATGATCACAATAAAAACATAAAGCAGTTCAATGATATGCTAATTACCTATTGATTAGCGCCAGTCATGACCTCTCACAGAAAATGTTCCAGGGAAGCTAAATGTGGACGGATGTGGACTTCTTTGACGACTTACTCTTGATCCATGCATAATATGGTTTTACGTTATTTTATACACTCGCAAGTGAGAAAAAAAATTAAGATTCTCTGTAAAAGAAGTTCTGCCACCATACTGCTATTAGCGTATTTCCCTGCATGAAGCACCGAACAGTGATTCCTCACATCAAATGTAATCTATCGCGCTCCGTCTTTGTGAGAGTCAAGTAGCATGATCGCGGAACCATCACAACAAGATACCAACCCGGGTTAGGGTATAGCATAGTGATGTTTCCGAGTGTTAAGTGAAAAATAGTCTCCTCTCATTGCAGATACGGAATTCCTGTGATCTAAAAATTATTAGTGATTTCATTGGTGCGTTACTTAAAAAGGAACATAACGTTACTTCAATTTATAACTGTTTAAAAGTATTTATGTTGAATTTTCAAAAGATACAGATTAAAGAGCCAAATAATTAACAATATTAGAATGTGCCTGTTCTAAATCTTGAACTGCACATTCACAAGAAATCTCAGACATATTATGTACATGAGGGGCTGCGTGGCTCAGTCGGTAAAGGCGCTGAGCGTCTAAATGAAAGGGATTGGGTTCGATCCCAACCCTGGTAGTAGATTTTAGAAACAAAACTACCACTTTCGGAAACGCAAATAGCCATGGGGTTCACTCAGCCTACACCAGAAATGAGTACCAGGGTAATTCCTGGGAGCAAAGACGGCCGGGCAAGGCGCTGACAACTCCATCCCATCTAGTGCCGATGTCACACCTCTACCTTCCACTACTCCCAGGGCCTTCATGGCCAGTACGGAGTTGGCTTTGCTTTTTATTTTGTACATGAAACAAACATATAAATTTTCAAAATTTTAATCCTAACTATATTTTCCCCAAATTTCAAAAATTTCTCTTTCTTTGGAGCTGTCCTTTACCGTTTCCTTCATATCTCCCATGTTTATAGGAACATTTTAACGTTTCTTATTTGAAGGTGCATGTTACCTTATGTTACGTGATCAAAAGTAAGAGAGGGCCATGAGCCCTAACGTTCCCACTATCAAAGACATAAAATAAAGTAAACCTCGGTTATATACATATCAGTTAATTAAGAAGAAATGAGACAAATCTACGAACTAACGTTAGAATATTTCAAAGAGAAGTACCATCTTACATCAATTACAAACCCGAAAACCTGTGCTGAATTCTGGAAACTGATTTGGTCTTCCTCAACCATGAATATGGACGTTAAGGCCAAAAGCCCTGCAAATCTGAGGAACGATGTGGTAGAGCGTACATTCGTCATCAATCATCGTTACTGCCCTGCAGTTAAGCCTGCATTGCTGCGGCGGTAAGATAACAGTTGGCGACATTTTCACGCACGTTTAAGACTTCGCTAGAGTTTGTCGCTCCATACTTATGTCTCCTACTCAACAACATAACATTAAATCTTCAGCTTCACTGACAATTGCTCCTTGGGGCTATATGAAGCGATCCATTACAGCATTATACAGGGTGATTTGAAAATAGTTGTACAAAAGAATTCTCATGAGAGAAGTGGACAACTGCTGTAATATTTTATAGTGTAGTGTAGTGTAAACAGGGTATAGGAAATTATTCTGTTGGACAAGAACTGCCGGAATACGAAAGCTTTGAGTTGTATATGCAATGCAGTCAGAGGATAGAGTATAGAAAGTCATCAAGAAATTAAGGACATTTCTTGGGATAGATGGGTTGAAGTACAGGAAAGCATTGTGGAGAAAATATTTGTTTTTTTTTAAGTGGAGCGGGTCAGTTTACCAAATAAAAAATATAAAAAAGACAAAAAGCTTAGACTCCTACCAAGAGACAGTTGATTCAATTAGGGACTTAGCGACATCAAAGCCATTAGGTGTGTGGGGAAACTATCTGATAACCTGTGTCATTGTGATGGCTGTACTACGGTGTGTATATGTAATTGAGGGTAGGATTTGGGTAGGAGGCGGCCGTGGAGTAGAAGTGGGGAAACCATAAATCGCTTCTAGGATGGCTGAGGAAGGAATAACCCACCTGTTCTCAGATATGCCTTACGAGGCCGAGTTCCGAGTTCCCGTTCCAGCCTAATACAGGATTAAATTTCGTGGTAGAGTCGGGAATCGAACCCGCACCTCCGCGATAACAGCTAAGAATGTTAGTCACTACGCCACAAGGTGGACAAACGGCTTTAGACTCCTTCCGACAAAGGATTTCTAAGTTTAAGTAAAGGACTGTACCCTATACGACGTCGAGCATCCTTCCTCTAGAATAAACCTCTTCCTACTTACTTCCTCCCCTGATTATTTAGGAATGATAAACCAAAATGAAGATCATAAAAAATGTTGTTAAGCCCACAATGCATTGCTACCGGTATTTAAATGTAAGGTATATTAATCATTGCCCTACAATGAGAGAAGCAATTTTGGTAGAAACCTTTCTGGAGTTGTACAATTTTATGTTTCAGTAACTTATTACCAACTAAGTGATGTCAACTCTGTATCTAGTGACCTTTCAGGCGAAAACTCCTACAGTGATGGGATTTAATATTTCTATATTGTTTAAATAAGGAGAGACGGTTTATTTATTTTTTCTGGGACAAAAATAAATATGCCTCTATTGACAAAAGAATATAGCAACTTTGCAGTCAACTTCACATAATTTGTGTTAATTTTAGAACTTGGTATTTAACAAAATGATTGTTTGGTTAATAAAAGCTGTCCACTATTGGTCCAACTAGTGACCTTTGAATTTGTCCCCCCCTCCCCTCCCAGTCATCATATTCCACCCCACATGACCCCTATTTGATATATTCTGTCGACGCTATTGGAAGAAAGTCGGTCAATTACTTCAAATTGTATTCGGAATCATGAGAACTTTCATATAATAACCTATGTTCTGAAAGTGTATATACAAAACAACCAGTGTGAAAAAAGAACGAAATTTGGTAATATAATATAGTTTCCAGAGGCAGAGCTCAGCCCATTCAGGATCCAGAAGACTTCAAACGGTTGATTGTCCTATAAATTAACCTACCCTTTTAAAACATTTATCCACCTACGTGTACAGTCGTTGGAAAAGGAAGATCCAATAACGGGAAAATATCAATCACTGTCACTTAATCTATCTCGTTGTGCGCTGATCTATATATGACAGTAACATTCCGTACATTTGATCTAATGAATCAGTCAGTGTTCGTAGGAAAAACAGTGACTGAATATTTCCTAGCCCATCGTAAAAATAGGTCGTTAAATGACCAAATGTCTAATTTAAGAGGAAGCAATCACCATTTTGGCGTCCTCGGAAACAGGTGAGCTCACAATCAGCCTTTTAACAATAAGTCACATTACCGGATATTTTAGCCTACTTTTCACATTTTGCAAAAATTAGGAAAAAGTAGACTTATGAGATCGATCCGGGAAAATGTGTGTCTGTCTGTCTGTCCTTCTTTCTGTCTGTCTGTCTGTCTGTCTGGCTGGCTGGCTGTGTGTGTCCCCCCCCCCCCTCCCCCCCTATCAACTCCTAAACGGCTGTCGCAATCAAACCCAAATTTAGTATGAGTAAAGATGTGCACCGGAATATCTCACGCCCATATTTGAAAATGATGTCAGTGATACCAACTGCTGAAAAAACGCACTAGAAATTTGAGCTCCATGTTGGATATCTTGCAAGGTATGCATGGGAGCTATTCCAAAATTGGCTCACATGTAGATAATACTATCTATATATTTAAAACACTAAGCTGATTTTTGTTACCGCGAGATTGAGGGAACGGTAGAACCGATTCACTTCGTAGAGCAATCTGTCGAAAGCTGTAGGCCTGTAGATTTGCAGAGTGTCTTTAAAATAAACAAATATGTTACCACATATTTTTAAATTTATAAACAAAGCTGCAAAATTATTGGCTCAAGCGCATGCGCAGAATCATCTTGATTAATGACAGTCATGGCGGATGTCCACCGCGTTTTAATGCAATAGTTATTTATAAGAATTATAATAAAGGAGGGGAATATTGATTATGAAGTTTCCAGGATATAAACGGAAATAGAATATTATAAAAAACGGGAAATGTAGAAGAACTTATACGGACTGTTGAGAGTGAATGTTTTTTAAGTAACTTAATATTGCATTCTACTACCAGTGATTTCGTAGCTCAGACGGTAGCGTTCAAAACTCTTAATTTATGCATCGCGCAATGGAAGCAGTTCGAATCCCACCTCCGACATATATTTTTATTTCTCAATTATTCTTTCTGCCTATTGGTAATACATTGTCTTAACATATTTTACTTTTATTATTCCCATAAAGTAAGGAATTCTTCACGATTTACGTTCCCATATACTTTTAAATTATTAAATAAAAGATGGCCACAATCGCTTTCGCCATGAGAGACAATTGACGAACATGATTCATTTGTTGGACTCAGACATCGTGGTCACTCAGCCCCGTCTACTTTGGTGTGTGTGTCAAATTTTCTCTGATAACCTGTGTTATTGTGATGGCAGTACTGATGTGTGCATTTGTAATTAAAGTGGGGAATGGGAAATTGGCGACCGAGGCTTTAAGTTAGGAACTATCCCGGTATTTACCTGCAGTGGAAGTGGCTAACCACGGAAAACCACATCCCAGATTGTTGAGATGGGAATCGAACCTTGCCCTACTTAGTTTTGCCTCAAGAGTGCGCCCCGTTCCAGCCCTCAGACCAGAATTACACCTGCAGTGGAAGTGGCAAACCACGGAAAACCAAATCCCAGATTGTTGAGATGGGAATCGAACCTTGCCCTTCTTAGTTTTGCCTCAAGAGTGCGCCCCGTTCCAGCCCTCAGACCAGAATTACAGTTCTAGAGAAATGACGAATAAAGGATTCACCGTATCGTAGTGTGATCTTTGTTTTTGAGAATTAAAAAGAGGGGATTGAAGAACTTCAGCAGGCGTTTGAGTTCGTTTGTTGTTTAAGTAACTTAATATTGGTTTAAAAGTCTGTTGACTGGGTGGCTCAGGGGTAACATTGCGGATCCAGGAATGAATTTTGCATAGTCGAAGGAGTCTCACCTCAGACATGTATTTTTATTTCCTAATTATTCTTTCTGGCTATTGGTAATTCATTGTCTTAACATATTTTACTTTTATTGATCCCGTACAGTAAGGAATTCTCCACGATTTACATTTTTTTTTAGCGTATGGCTTTTAGTGCCGGGAGTGTCCGAGGACATGTTCGGGTCGCCAGTTTTTGTAGCTGCTTCGAGACGGACACCCAATGGGTGAGCTACAAGTACCGTTGGGGAGGGAAGGAGGGAAGTTGGAATGTAAGGATGAGGAGTTGGGAGGTAGCGGCTGTGGCCTATAGTTAAGGACCAACCCCGGCATTTGCCTGGAAGGAAGATGGGAAACCACAGAAGACCATCTTCAAGGTTGCCGGCGGGGGGATTCGAACCTCCTCGCCTCCCGGATGTGAGCGACTGCCATCAGTCATGCCGTAACCACCACGGCTAACTCACCCGGTACGATTTTCATTGCCATATACTTTTAAATTATTAAATAAAAGATGGCCACAATCGCTTTCGCCATGAGAGACAATTGACGAATATAATTCATTTGATGGACTCAGACATCGTGGTTACTCAGCCCCGTCTACTTTGGTGTGTGTGTGTGTGTAAAATTTCTCTGATAACCTGTGTTATTGTGATGGCTGTACTGATGTGTGCATTTGTAATTCAAGTGGGGAATGGGGAATTGACGACCGAGGCTTTAAGTTACGAACTATCCCGGTATTTACTTGCAGTGGACGTGGCAAACCACGGAAAACCACATCCCAGATTGTTGAGATAGGAATCTAACCTTGCTCTCCTGAATTTTGCCTGAAGAGTGCGCCCCGTTCCAGTCCTCAGACCAGAAGTAAATTTCTTGGCAAACCAGGGATCGAACCTGGAATTCGGGGTGATAGCTCAGAATGTAGCCTTCAGATTGGGCTTCCCTGTGTTAATACGATTTTTGACAAGCACTGAGCATATAGTCTAACTCTTAAACTCCCTCCATTACGGTGGCTGTCGAAGTGAGTCTATGCTCATTCCAGTAGTTGGCGAAGTATGCTCCCTTGCTTAATTTACTGTCATGGAAATGCAAAGGATTGTACCTACATCAGGTGATGGAAATTGCTTATTTAGAGCAGTTTCGTACTGTTTATTCCAAAATGCAGGACGTTATCCTGAGCTGCGTTTGCAAGCAAATTGCAAAAATTGTTGCTGGCATGAATAATTATAAGGATTTTATTATTGGCGATCAGTATCATCGAATTCTAATCAGCAACAAACTTGAGAATGAAAGTATCTGAACTTCATTGTATACTTGATTATTATTGTTTATTGATGATTTGTTTAGAGCACATAACAATGAGTCTAACCACGCTGTTGATTTTGGCAATGGAAGTATTATTTGCCATTTAATATTTGGCGGCTGCGTTGATGCAGGCCACTATAGTGTTATTGAATATGACGTTAATTTGGAGAGAAATGCTGCAATAAATATATCCATTTGACGAAAAGGAACATTAGCCACAAAAAAGTGGGAAATCGTAGAAAATACGAAGCCACTTTTAAAATCTAATATAAAAATGCCATTTCAGAAACAATTCCAGATATTATGCCGTACAGTGTATGGTCCTTGACGAACAAATGTAAACATTGTTCTGCACTGTATTTCTATAGCGAGAAATCTACGCCAGGTTACTTGGACCTTTGGTGTTGTAATGGCAAAATTAATCTTCCTAAATATAACATATTTGACAGACTGCAACAATTTTTCACTGGAAATGATATCTCAAGGAATTTAAGAGAGAACTTCGTTAATGTATATTCCAAAATTATAAGCGACGGTTTCTGCGGCCAGTTGTATATATTAGACTCCTCAGAATTCTTGAATTCCTTGGAATTAAGTGATTTGCTTCCACATACTCCAAACGATTGACCCATAGATATGCTCCTGAGAAATCTGAAGTTTCCTAAGGGCATCTAAATGCTACCATATTAATTACCGTAAAAGAAATATGTACGAAAATTGCTTGAATTTGGAAATAATAAGTGCAGTTAAAATTAGGCGGAGAGATCTAACCTTTCGACTTGATTCCATATTAATTATATGAAATATGCATGAAAAAGCTTGGATTTGGAAATAAGTGCAGTTAAAATTAGGCAGAAAGGTCTAATCCTTCGACTTGATTTAACACCACCGGATAAAACAATCATTTTCTTTTAAGAGGCAACATTTTCCGATTCGCTTGGCATACTTTATCACAATCAATAAAGCTCAAGGGGGAACTCTGGAACGTATAGGTCTCAATTTGCCTCATCAAGTTTTCAATCATGGCCAGCATTATGTTGCAATGTCTATAGAGTGCAATCTTTTGACGCCCTTAAAGTTTCAATAGTGCCAAAAATAATTGAACAAAGAACGTATATAATAACATTCTTCAGTAATTATTTTCTTATTGGCCGTCATGTATTGACGGGTTTCAACTAGTTTCAGTTTAATTTCCAGGAGGCCAACCATGACAGTGTTGCCAAAATAATTTTAAGCCTTCTGATAGGTCCAATGTTTAAATGCATATAACTTCTACACTATCGATTGGATTTCAACCAAATTTTGTATGTAATATCTGTACATAAACAGATATGACTGAGCGTATTCTTAAGAGCCACCAGGACTGCCAACTGTTAATAAATGCTCTCAATTTATTTTATCCAAATACCAATATATCAGAATGTATGCAAACCGACAGCTTTAAACTATGCACACGTATAGTACCTGACATTTTAGATTAATTTGTAGTAACTGATATACGTCAGTTCTACCAACATGATTATAAGCCTGCTGATAGTACCAATTTTTAAATACATGTAACTTCTATACAATCAGTTGGATTTCAACCAAATTTCGTATGTGCTATGTGTACCATAACAGATATGACTAAGTATTGTTGAGAGCAATCCGGGCTGCCAACTGTTAATAAATGCTGTCTATTTTTAGCCTACTTTCGATTTTTGCAAAAAATGAAAGTAGACTAATGAGATCAACACAGGGCGAAAAAAGTGTGTCTGTCTGTGTGTGTGTATGTGTGTGTGTGAGTCTGTGTATGTGTGTGTATGTGTGTGTGAGTCTGTGTGTGTGTGTGTGTGTGTGTGTGTGTGTGTGTGTGTGTCTGTGTGTGTGTGAGTGTGTGTACTCTGAATGTCTGTCCCCCCCTATCAATTCGAATACGGTGAATGCGAATTGAACGAAATTTGGTACAAAGGTAGCACTAGCAAAGGACACCTCAGTGTCATGTTTTATATCACCGCCATCTTGACGGAAACGTAATGGCGACCACACAAATGTTCAAAGCTTAAATCAAATTACGACTAACCTAATCATCCGATCTCTACCAAATTTGGCAACAACATACCTTTATTGGGGGAGCATTCTTTGACCAAACCAATAGGCCATCAGCGTAATAGTTTGCGGATGGCGGCCATCTTTGTGTGAAAATCGATTCCCCCTATTAATTCGAACACGGTGCAACCGAATGGAGCGAAATTTGGTACAGAGGTAGTACTAACAATAGGCACCTCAGTGTCATGTTTTATATCGCCGCCATCTTGACGGAAACGTAATGGCGGCCACACAAATGTTCAAAGCTTAAATCAAATTACGACTAACCTAATCATCCGATCTCTACCATGTCCTGTGGTTCGGATTCCACGTAAAAAGGAGGTCCCGTGGCTCATGATCTCGCGATTAACGGTCACGTTAAACTACAAGCTGCTTGCTGCTGATCTCTACCAAATTTTGCAACAACATACCTTTATGGGGGGAGCATCCTTTGACCAAACTAATAGGTCATCAGCGTAATAGTTTGCGGATGGCGGCCATCTTTGTGTGAAAATCGATTCCCCCTATTAATTCGAACACGGTGCAACCGAATGGAACGAAATTTGGTACAGAGGTAGTACTAACAAAAGGCACCTCAGTGTCATGTTTTATATCGCCACCATCTTGACGGAAACGTAATGGCGGCCACACAAATGTTCAAAGCTTAAATCAAATTACGATTAACCTAATCATCCGATCTCTACCAAATTTTGCAACAACATACCATTATAGAGGAAGCATCCTTTGACCAATCTAATAGGTTATTAGCCTAATAGTTTGCGGATGGCGGCCATCTTTATGTCAAAATTGAATCCCCCTATTAATTCGAACACGGTGGAACCGAATGAACGAAATTTGGTACAGAGGTAGCACTAGCAAAGGGCACCTCAGTGTCATGTTTTATATCGCCGCCATCTTGACAGAAACGTAATGGCGGCCACACAAATGTTCAAAGCTTAAGTTAAATTACGACTAACATAACCATCCGATCTCTACCAAACTTTGCAACAACATTCCTTTATGGAGGGAGCATCCTTTGACCAATCTAATAGGTTATTAGCCTAATAGTTTGCGGGTGGCGGCCATCTTTATGTCAAAATTGATTCCCCCTATTAATTCGAACACGGTGGAACCGAATGGAACGAAATTTGGTACAGAAGTAGCACTAGCAAAGGGCACCTCAGTGTCATGTTTTATATCGCCGCCATCTTGACTGAAACGTAATGGCGGCCACACGAATGTTCAAAGCTTAAACCAAATTACGATTAACCTAATCATCCGATCTCTACCAAATTTTGCAACTACATACCTTTATGGAGGGAGCATCCTTTGACCAATCTAATAGGTCATCAGCCTAATATTTTGCGGGTGGCGGCCATCTTTATGTCAAAATTGATTCCCCCTATTAATTCGAACACGGTGGAACCGAATGAAACAAAATTTGGTACAGAGGTAGGACTAGCAAAGGGCACTTCAGTGTCATGTTTTATATCACCGCTATCTTGACGGAAACGTAATCGCGGCCACCCAAATGTTAAAAGCTAAAATGTAATTACGACCAACCTAATAATCTAGTCTCTACCAAATTTTGCAACACCATATCTTTATGTGGGAAACATATTCTGACCAAACTGCAAGAACATCTGCCCAATAGTTTGCAGATGGTGGCCAAGTATGTGTGCAAATCGTCCCCCTATCAATTCAAACACGGTGAAACCGAATTGAACGAAATTTGGTACAGTGGTAGCACTAGCAAAGGGCACCTCATATTGATGTTTAATATCCGTATAGCACGTTGTATTTCAACAAGCTACTACAATCAACATTCAATCATACTCTTTGAAAAGGACGAAGAGTTATAACAATACCCATTCATTTAGGAGAAAGTAGGCTATATGTTCTTTACTGAACATCTTGTTTACCCTAATATCAATATATCAGAAAGTATGCAAGCCAACAGCTCTATACTTTGCACACGTATAACACCTGACATTCTAGATTAATTTGGAGTAATTAATACAAGGCAGTGCTGCCACTATGATTCTATGCCTGCTGATATGTCCAATTTTAAAATACATGTAACTTCTATACTAACAAATGGATTTCATACAAAATTGGCACAACAAGATATCATAATATTTCAGATTATTTCTGACCAGCACTCGCATGGTATTGTTGGCAACATGCTTTTACGCGTGCTGATAGATCCAGTGTCTAACTGCATGTAACGTCCATTGGACTTCAACCAAATTTTGTAATCTGTACCTTAAGAGTTGGAACTAAGAATATATTCAGTCGCCAGGGCTGCCAACTGTAGTGCTCTATTAGGCTACATTCTTCTTCTCCTTTGTCTTTTCCCGTTCATGCGGGGTCGACGTTCCTGACAAGTCGTTTCCATTTTCCTCGGTCCCAAATAGTGTTTTCTGTTAACTGCTTCTCCCGGAGATCATCATGCACGCAGTCCATCCATCTTCTTCTAGGCCTGCCACTTTCCCTTTTGTCTTCCACCTCCAGACCAAGCTCTCGCCTTCCTACATAACTCTCATCCCTGCGCTTAATGTGGCCATACCAGAGCAAGTGTCTTTCTTGCACTTTTTTTGATATTTCAGTCACTTTTACGCTGCCTCGTATGAAGGTGTTTTTGATGTGATCGTTCCTTGTAACACCACACATCCATCTTAGCATCTTCATTTCAGCTACTTCCAGTCGCTTGCACTGTGACTGCACTGTTGGCCAAGTTTCTGCTCCGTATAACATTGCAGGTCTCACTGCACATTTATAGGCTTTACCCTTTACTTGGATATTCAGTCTCCTGTCACAGAGAATACCAGATAACCTTTTCCAGTTTAACCAGGCAGCCTGAATTCGGTGGGTAATTTCCAGATATAGATTGCCATCGTTAGATACAGTGGATCCCAGATACTTGAAACTGTCCCTTGCCTGTAGCTGGCTACCATCCATCTGAATAGTTTCATTTCCAGTTCCTCCAAGGCACAGGTATTCGGTCTTATTCCTACTGATTTTAAGGCCTCTGTCTTCTATGGCTCTTCTCCAGCATTCCAGTTTATATTCAAGCTCTTCCCTGTGTGTGCTACATAAGACAATATCATCTGCAAATAGCATACACCAAGGAGCTGGTTCTCTTAAGTTTTCAGAGAAGACATCCATTATTAGATCAAAAATATAGGGGCTTAGTGCAGATCCTTGGTGAAGACCTACTTGAACCGGTATAGTATCTGACAATCCTACACTGCTTCTAATTCGTGTCCTTGCTCCACGGTACATATCCTGAACAATGCGCACATACTTCTCCGGTACTCCCTTGCTTCTCATGCATCTCCATACCTCTTGACGGGGCACTCGATCATACGCTTTCTCTAGGTCTATGAACACCATATGTAGTTCTTTTCTCTTCTCCCTGTGCTTTTCCATGACCTGTCTAAGTGCAAAAATAGCATCTGTTGTTCCCTTTCCCGGCATAAATCCGAACTGTTCATCTCCTATTGTCGTCTCCACCCGAAGCCTACTTTCAATAACTTTCTCCCAGATCTTCAATGTGTGCGACATGAGTTTTATTCCTCTGTAATTTGCACAATCCTGAATGTCACCTTTCTCCTTATAAATGGGAATTATGGTACTCTCCCGCCATTCCTTGGACATTACTTCCTCTTGAAGTACCTGTTGGAATAGATTCCACAACATATCTATGCCCTCTTCATCCAGACATTTCCAAACCTCCACTGGAATTTCATCGGGGCCGGTTGCTTTTCCACATTTCATTTTCCTAATAGCAGTTACAATCTCTTCCCTGCATATGCCAGTTGTTACATTGTGATTTGGGATACCATCCTCAAACACAAGACGGGCATTTTCCTCATTTAGCAACTTTTCAAATTATTCCTCCCATCTCTTCTTAATATGCTCTTCATCTTGAATTACAATTCCTTGTTCACTTTTCATCTGCCTGATGTGTGTGAGATCTTTTGAAGCCCTGTCTCATGTCTTAGCGATTCTGAAAAGCTTGGCCTCCCCTTCTGTGGTCTCTAGTTCTTCATAGACTTCCTTCCATGCAGCTGTCTTTGCTTTCCCTACAGCTCTTTTCACAACTTTATTTGCCTTTCTGTAGTGTTCTCTATCTTCGTCATTTCCAGACTCATCCCATTTCTATTAGGCTACATTATACCAGGTATATTTTGAACTAATTAGATATTTCGATATTACCAACTTAATTTCGTCATTATTCTAGATAGGTTCATATTCTGTAGAATAATCATTGGCATGAAAAGTAGGCTGTATAGTTCTTCACGGAACTTCTTGTTTATTTTATTTTAGTGGCTTCGGTGGTGTAGTCTGTAGCATGCTGAACTGCTGTGCCCAAGATCGCGGGTTCAATCCGGCCGAAGTCGTGCGGATTTTTAAGAGCGTTAAAATCCTTCAGTATGCCTTCCTTCGGAGGGGAAGTAAAGCCTGTGGACCCATGTCATAGATTTATGGCAGGTAAAAGAACTTACCACTATAATTTGTAGTGTGTAGCTAAATGTTTAGGTTATTTGGTTAGAAACGCTCTGTCAAGTTCCAGCGTTCGCCGCTAGGTCTCACTGACAGTGGCATCTCTGGTAACCAAAGTTGGAACTACTTGAAATTGAACTTGATGGGGAGTCTGCGGGCGTTCAATTTAAATACCCCGCTATGGTCATTGACTACAATTATTTAAATTCATCATATTTCTTATTTTCATGTAGACCTATTAACAACGACAAAGAAATAGAAATATTTCGGGAAAATATGATCAACGAATATGGAAAATGAAAACTCGAAAAGGAAAAATCCATAGAATTGTATACTAAAGATTTAATTTTATACCATAAATCAATAGTGATAGGTAGATTGTAGGGTAGCACATCAAAATATTTACTTTTCATATAAGAAATATAAATTAAAATTCGTTCGATTTAGACAGGTTCTAGAATAATATAGTAGAGGCAGGTAGTAGGCTACCATATTAATTAGAACAAGGTATTTAAGAAAATAAAAATTTAGCCATAGATTAATAATAGCAGCAGCGAATATGAGTTTATTTAGGTAAATATCAATAATTCTATATTTTGAATTTTTTGCATCCAGTGTTATCTTCGTTGTAATGGAACATGCTGTAATTTAATTTTAAGAAGTTACCATATTTCGTCCCTTCTAAAACGTTGATTGAATTCGGTAAATGCAGTATATTCAGTGCAATTCATGATTCTGAATACTATCTCAAGTTATTTTTTCGTCTTCCTTTATTTTACGCAAAATTTTCTTTTCTTTCATTAATTCATCCTAGAACGCCTCTGTGTTGGAAGAAGTCTAAATCCTTTTGTTCCCTTTTGCTAGAATGTTTCGTTTTCGTACTCCATTCTTAAGATATAAGTATTTTCCCCGTCTTCTTACTTCCAGCTCAGGTTTGTTTTATTGTTCGCACTCCATGAAATTTCCTTACAAGCCACGTATTTCTCGATAATTTTCCATGCTATCTCCAATGACAGCCTTGAAAATATAACTCGTTGATTTTTCCGACAGCTCTTCTAAGTTGTCTAAACCTATAATTCCAATGGATTGTTTGTGCTATTAGTTTTGTGGAAATCCCCAAAGTACTAACAAGTTGATCATTCTTTGAACCACTCCAATTCTCTAATAACCCAATCCTGATTGATGAAACGATTACAAAATTGGCCTTAGCATTGCGTGTATTCCTCTCACAGAGGATTCACTTACAATCTAAATAAATCGCGATGTAATGGCAGGAAGAAACCCACGCAGCACAATCTGATCTCCACAAGCCAACAACCAGGGACATTCCTAGGTTTAATTCTCTCATTCAATGGGTTTAATGTGATTTCTTTTTCAGAAGTTCATTACTTGTGCGAGATAGTGTGAGGAGCAGAAAACGGCTCTGCCAACACTTACCTGGTCCCAGCCCACCTTTCTCTCACAACTCCAGCGGTACTGCGGTATCCAATCTAAAGGGTGTCTTTACTTTTCCCATGTTAGTTCTTTTTCAAATGCAGTTGACATTCTCGGCTGTCGGCCTGGAGGTCCGTATTCGATTCTCGGCTCTAATAAATAATCCCTGGCACTACAGCCCATGAAGGGCCTAGGCCTATCAAGCGACCACTGCCCTGCCATTTGGCCGGCAGATATTGGGGTGACGCCTTGTTAGCGCATCGGGTCCCCTCGGCCATTAATCTTGGTTTTCGTGACCGGGGCGCTGCCTCACTATCAGACAGCTACTCAATTGTCCTCACGAGGCTGAGTGCACCCCGTTCCACCTCTCACGTCAGTTTCTAAAATCCCCGACGGAGACAGCAATCGAACCCGGGGCCTCCAGATGTAAGGCAGGCGCGCTACCCCAACACCACGGGACCGGCTATTCTCGGCTCTATCAAGAAATTTAATTATCGTCTGAGGGTTGTAACGGAGTACAATCAGCCTCGTTAAGCAAAAACTAAGAATAAGTAGGTTCGATTCATACCTCAGGCATTCTTATAAGTGGTTTTCCGTGGTTTTCTACTTCTAATCAGGGATTGGGTTAGGATGAGCAGTCTAAATTTATAGGTGACTCAAATAACTTTCTTCTAACATTTGAAATCATATTTTTGTTTAATTTTTAATGAGTACTCTCGAACCCCACAATGAGTACTCTCATATAAATTTATTCGGTAGTATTATAACCTTTAATAATAACGATAATAATAATAATAATAATTATTATTATTATTATTATTATTATTATTATTATTATTCATTTAACATAAATCGAACTGGAAGTGAAAAAGGGCAAGTCCCAGACACATTTATTGTTTACTAGCAGAAGTACCCATTCTTCGAACGGTCTTCGGTATTAATAACCAGATGTTATCAATTGAGCTACTGTTGCAATGTTTAGGGGCTTGGAACCTGTTTGTTGGCAAAGAAAAATTATTAGTTAAAATGTGCTCTCAAAATAAATTTACCTGACGTGTTCTTCCTGGCGTGAAAATAAAATTGAAAACTTCGTAGACGAATCGCAATACACGTCACATACGAACTGACGCTAACCGTTGTGTCAAGTGCCCAACTACAGGAAGACCCCTCTTATAAATTATAAAGGCTTGTGGTGCATGAAAATTCAGTGTTTTTAGCCTCCAATGGCCCAAATTCCTAAAATCAGCAAAAACCAGTCTACTAATTCTAATCAGGAATTTTTGAAAATAATGTTGCTGTTTGGAGATATAATAGACCTTTTGTACGACATATCGCACGTGTAAGTCGTGTGAAAAAAATCTAGGGTACTCCATTTGCAACCTTTCACAGAAATGTAATAAATGGAGTGGCATTACTTATTCCAGAAATAGATGGAAAGTTGGATGCCACCTCTTGAGATACTGTTGTCATGGTTAGTGGCTTGCATTCCTTCTTTAGTTTATTAAAATAAATTAGTTTTCTGGGAATATCTAAGAAACTGTTTGGTTCAGAGCTTTAAAATATAGTTTTCGGGGACCCTTTACGGCTCTTGAGGGGCCCCGAGTTTTGTTTCTGACCCCAAGGGTTTGAAAATGAGCTTTTTCTCTTCGTTGTACGCCATAATAATGATAATAATTAAAAGAATAATAATAATAATAATATAACAATATAGGGATAGGGATATAATAGACCTTCCGGACCATACCCACACGTGTAAATCGCGTTAAAAAATTCTAGATTACCCCTTGACCCCTTAAGCGCATTATATGTATTATTGATGAATATTTCAGCTTAATTTGGATCCGTTATAACCTTATTGCCGTTTGCAAACTTCACAGTAATGTAATAAATGGAATTGTATTGCGTCTTACAGAAATAGATGGACCTCTGAGATTCTGTTGCCATTGTTACCGGCATGCATTCCTTCATTAATTTATTAAGTGAAATTAGTTTTTTGGTAATATCTCAAAAACTGTTGGTTTTAGGGCCTTAAAATGTGGTTTTCGGGGTCCTTTTCGGGCCCCAGAGTTTCGTTTCTCACATTGAGGGGCTGAAAATGAGCTTTGTCTCACGCTTATTTCAGCATGTATTTTAAGGGGGTAGGCCCCCTGTTATGAGAGGTACGGAGAAGAGTTACATCAATGATTAGTGTCGTGCCTGTGATGGATATCTGTATCAAATTTTACGTTAATCCACCCATCCGTTCTCGAGTTATAAGGACACAAAAAATTGTCCACAGACAGACAAAAATATATTTTTGCGTGCATCCGTCACAAAACAGTCTGAAACGGGCAAATATGTCAAATTTCCGTAGAAAAGCCGAAAAATCAGACAAACATTCATTTTTATATAATAGAGAAGGGATATAATAGACCTTCCGTACCACACCCGCACGTGTAAATCGCGTGAAAAAATTTTAGAGTAGCCCTTGACCCCTTAAGCGCATTGTATGTATTAATGAATATTTCAGCTTAATTTGGATCCATTATAACCTTATAGCCGTTTGCAAACCTTCACAGTAATGTAATAAATGGAATTGCATTGCGTCTTACAGAAATAGATGGACCTCTGAGATTCAGTTGCCATGGTTACCGCCATGCATTCTTTCATTAATTTATTTAGTGAAATTAGTTTTCTGGGAATATCTCAAAAACTGTTGGTTTTAGGGCCTTAAAATATGGTTTTCGGGGTCCCTAACGAGTTTCGTTTCTCACATTGAGAGGCTGAAAATGAGCTTTGTTTCACCCTTCTACGCCTATTTCAGCATGTATTTTAAGGGGGTAGGGCCCCTTATATGAGAGGTACGGAGAAGAGTTACATCAATGATTTGTGTGGTGCCTCTGATGGATATCTGTATCAAATTTTACGTTGATCCACCCAGCCGTTCTCAAGTTATAAGGACTCGTAGAAGTTGTCCACAGACAAACAGACAGACAGACAGACAAAAAAAATATTTTTGCGCGCATCCGTCATAAAACAGCCTGAAACGCGCAAATATCGCAAATTTCCGTGGAAATTCAGAAAAAACAGACAAACTTTCATTTTTATATATATAGAGATTGTTTCATTGATATTGTTTATTGTTTCATTGATATTAGAATAATGCCGGTGTGGTTCCTAAATTAACGCCACGTCCGCCTACTTCTCATTCCTCACCTAAATTACAAATGCACACTCTACAGTAATAGAGACATCACCATAACTCAGGTTACCATACAAAATTACACACACACACCGAAGTACACGTGTCTAAATGACCACGATGCGCAAGCCCCTCAATTAAACAAAAACAACATCAACTTTTTTCATTTCTTATGGGCAGATTATTTCAATGTAACTAAGCAAGATGCAATATTGATTCATTGTTACAGTCACCTTAACCGAACTTACGATGGTGACTTGTTTTAAGGGACGGAACTTCTAGGTCGTCTGCCACTTGTAACACAGTTCAAATACTGATTTTTGGAAGGATTATTAAATACGAAAAACATTCCAATATCAATAAAACAAAAAAGTTATAATAATACCAAACAATAATATGGAATATAAATACTCATATTAAAACTGAAACAATAATACGATTTCAAATATTAGAAAATTGAGTCACTTGTAAATTCAGACTGCTCACCTCAACCCACTCCTTCCCATAAAGCAGATAGCGTGATCAGCAGCCACTGTATCATCGCCTAATATGAGAATGAGCGTATCGTGTATGTCAGCATGAATTGCATACATTTACCTGGACCTAGGCTAGGTGTTTCAGAAAGTTCGGCAAAGAACCCATTGATAATATAAATCACTATAAATAGACGAGAATTTGAGCATGTTTTCTCTCATCTCTTTGATAATACAGGGTCTTTATTTTTGTTTGGTAAGGCGATTCTGCTCGACCTTAGCAGGCTGGTACAGGTCGGCGCGCGCGGTCCCCGGCCGTATTCCCACGCTCTTGCTGCGGTAGACGTGTGAGCTCCGAGCTAATTCGGTGTTTTATAAAGCTATTGTTTACTGTACATCGTATTGTATAGTGTGTTATTGTGATTGGGTATAGTGCTGTAATGCCTTATGTGAAATATTCGTTACGTTAACGTGCATATCTGCACAATGCGTACACAAAGTGCAGGAAATCGTGCACTAGAAAAATACAAAAGTTTCGAGTGAAATTTCCAGGGAGACCCATTCCTATAAATCGGACAATAAAAGAGATACAAACGTTCAATAAACGATAAAAATAGACGTCATTATTTCCTTATTGAAGCTAACTTAACCGGAGTAACCGGAAACTTCGTAAGGAGATGCCGATTATTATTGGCAGCAGATGGGGAACATTTTCAGCATCTATTGTAAACATGGTGAGTAAAAATGCACGATACTGATTTGAAGCACCGTATTCTGCCGTACATATGCGTGCGCGGTCGCTGGCAACTGAGCCGTCACTGGCGGAGCGCGTGAGCGAGAATGCCCTTGCCAAGCAAATATAAGGACCCTGTATAATTCACAACAAAGAGACGAGGATTTGAGCACGCTGACCCAAGGCTCTTTAATAGGATAAACCAGAATAAATAGGCAAGGATTTGAGCACGTTGTCTTTAGGCTCTGTGATAATATAAATCACAACAAGAAGTTCAGTAAAGAACATATAGCCTACTTTCTCCTAAATGCATGGGTATTGTTATAACGCTTTGTCCTTTTCAAGGAGTATAATTGAATGTTGGTTGTAGTAGCTTGTTGAAATACAACGTGCTATACGGTTATTAAACATGAATATGAGGTGCCTTTTTCTAGTGCTACCTCTGTACCAAATTTCTTCCGATTCGGTTTTACCGTATTTGAATTGATAGGGGGAATCGATTTGCACACAAACATGGCCACCATATGCAAAGTATTGGACTGATGGCCTTGTAGCTTGGTCAAAAAACGTTTCTCACATAAAGGTATGTTGTTGCAAAATTTGGTAGAGATCATATGATTAGGTTGGTCGTAATTTGATTTAAGCTTTTTACATTTGGGTGGCCGCCATTACGTTTCCGTCAAGATGGTGGCAATATAAAACGTGACACTGAGGTGCCCTTTGCTAGTGTTACTTTTGTACCGAATTTTGTTCAATTCGGTTTCACCGTGTTTGAATAGATAGGGGGAATCAATTTGTACACATACATGGCCGCTGTCTGTAAACTATTGGGCTGATGCCCTTGTAGTTTAGTCAAAAGACGCCCAATATATGAATATATGTTGTTGCAAAATTTGGTAGTGATCGGATGATTAGGTTAGTCGTAATTTGATTTAAGCATTGAACATTTGGATGGGCGCCATTACGTTTCCGTCAAGATGGCGGCGATATACGGTAAAACATTACACCGAGGTGCTCTTTGCTAGTGCTAACTCGGTACCAAATTTCGTTCAATTCAGTTTCAACGTGTTTGAATTGATAGGGGTAATCTATTTGCACACATACATGGCCGCCATCTGCAAACTATTGGGCTGATGATCTTGTAGTTTGGTTAAAATATGCTTCCCACGTGAAGGTATGTTGTTGCAAAATTTGGTAGAGGACAAATCATTAGGTTGGTCGTAATTTGATTTAAGCTTTTTACATTTGGGTGGCCGCCATTACGTTTCCGTCAAGATGGTGGCAATATAAAGCATTACACTGAGGTGCCCTTTGCTAGTGTTACCTCTGAACCAAATTTTGTTTAACTCGGTTTCACCGTATTTGAATTGATAGGGGGAATCGATTTGCAGACAAACATGGCCACCATATACAAAGTATTGGACTGATGGCCTTGTAGCTTGGTCAAAGAACGCTTCTCACATAAAGGTATGTTGTTGCAAAATTTGGTAGAGATCAGATGATTAGGTTGGTCGTAATTTGATTCAAGCTTTTAACATTTGGGTGACCGCCATTACGTTTTCGTCAAGATGGTAGCCATATAAAACATGACACTGAGGTGTCCTTTGCTACTGCTACCTCTGTACCAAACTTCGTTCAATTCGGTTTCACCGTGTTTGAATTGATAGGGGGAATCGATTTGCACACATACATGGCCACCATCTGCAAACTATTGGGCTGATGACCTTGTAGTTTAGTCACGAAAAGCTCGCCATACAAATGTATTTTGTTGCAAAATTTGGTAGAGATCGGATGATTAGGTTAGTCGTAATTTGATTTAAGCTTTAAACATTTGTGTGGCCGCCATTACGTTTCCGTCAAGATGGTGGCGATATAAATCATGGCACTGAGGTGCCCTTTGCTAGTTCTACCTCTCTACCAAATTTCGTTCAATTTGGTTTCACCGTGTTCGAATTGATAGGGGGGACAGATATTCAGGGTACACACACTCACACACAGACACACAGACAGACACACATTTTTTCGCCCTGTGTAGATCTCATAAATCTGCTTTCATTTTTTGCAAAAATCGAAAGTAGGCTAATAAATGGATGAGAATTTGAGCACGTGGTAATTTGAGTCTTTGATAATATAAATCACAATAAATGGATGAGGATTTGAACACGTGGTAGTTTGAGTCTTTGATAATAAAAATCACATTAAATGGGTGAGTATTTGAGCACGTGGTCGTTTAACTCTTTGATAATATAAATTACAATAAATGGATGAGGTTTTGAACACGTGGTAGTTTGACTCTTTGATAATATAAATCACATTAAATGGGTGAGTATTTGAGCACGTGGTAGTTTGACTCTTTGATAATATAAATCACAATAAATGGGTGAGTGAGCACGTGGTCGTTTGACTCTTTGATAATATAAATCACAATACATAGACGAGAATTTGATCACGTTGTCTCTTGACTCTCTCATAATATAAATCAGATTAAATAGATGAGGATTTGAGCACGTTGTCTTCAGGCTCCAAAGTAAACAACATGACAATTCTATTAATTGACGGTGTGTGATTTGTAAGTTGGAGACGACAGCTGGGCGCGCGTCTCGGTGTGTTGTCTTGTAACTGCGGCAGGCGACCTAATTGAGTTTATCAAACGAGGCAGACAAATGGCAAGCGCTGTGCTGTGTGTCAGCATGGCATCTGATCACTCCACTTCCCACAATTATCCCACGTTTTACGATTCCTTTACTTTCTCTCCATTGTCGTGATCACTTAGAAGACCGCACCCAGTAGCGTAGCAGACTGCGTTAAGCCACGGTCCATGACTGCAATGGGATGCTGCATAATCAGAGATTTGAATTAGTTCTAATTGCGTTGATGACAGCGGGGATTCTCAAGGCAGGTAAATGCAGATACTGTTTATTACATTAAGTTTCGAAGCACCAACCCCAATTCTTGATCCTTATAATTGCAGCTAAACAGACTACATATATACATCACCACATAATCACAGCTTATCACACGAATTGATTTACAGTCAAGCACATGGAACTGGTATTTATATAATCAAAGAGTCTAAAGACAACGTGCTCAAATCCTCATCCATTTATTGTGATTTATATTATCAAAGAGACTAAAGACAACGTGCTCAAATCCTCGTCTATTTATTCTTCAGGGAATTTGTTAACTTCAAATATAGATTTAGGTATCAGGAAGTCATTTTTGAAAGCTTTTGTCTGGAGCGTGGCACTCGATGGAAGTGAAACTTGGACTGTGGTGCAGCAGAAAAGAGATGATTTGAAGCGTTTGAAATGTGGTGTTACAGGAGAATGATGAAGATCAGATGGACAGGTAGGGTTACGAATGAATATATATTTCGTATGACATACAGAGGATACAGTAATGCTAAAGTATATACAATATATACAAGTAATAAATATCTAGTAACATCGAAAACGAAACCAAAAGTCGCAGTTGGATGTCCAGAGCAGCAATGCACTCCACTGCATCGTCAGTTGCGTTCTGCAGGTCGTCATATCCTCCCTTGAAGGACCGTGAAGGGCATTCCGACACAATATGATGGATTGTCTGCACTGAATCGCCACAATCGCACTGAGGACTAGAAATGTTCCCCCATTTGTGGAGCCAAAAGTTACATCTTCCGTGACCGGTCCGCACTCTGTTCAGTGACGTCCATATCCTTCTTGGAAGATGGAAACCACGAGGTTTCCTGCAGGGGTCGGTGATCAATCCTAGCTCATCAGGGTTTGATGTAGTCCATTCTTCTCGCCAAGTTTCGTCCATATTGAACTTAGAATGAAGAAGTATTAAGACGAGTGGGAGAGGGGAGATGAAGAGAAGAGATAGGCCAAAGTGTGTAGGACACATACTAAGACACCCAGGAGTAGCAAAGTTAGTTATGGAAGGAACGGTCGAGGATAAGAACTGTAGGGGTAGGCCAAGGGGGTGATTCCGAGCTCCGCTGATGAGTTCTCTCCACAGGGGTCAATTAGGAAAATCCTAACAGGGGAAGTTGCCTGAGGTGTGTTTTACCGCCCCCCCCACTCCAAACTGGACGTGAAGGTAGTAATATGAACGGAATGTGTCAACCTGCGATGATCTTCACTATCTACTCTTGTTATCTCAAACACGTAGTTCATACCACTCATTAGAAATTCTAGGCGTACTATACAAATCAATATGCACATTTTAATTTGTATGTTGTAGCTTTGTAAAAATATTATCATATGAAAGTTATAACCAGCAGTATGAGCATTACAACGATATTCTGCTACAAAGTGCAAAACTGCAGACAAAAACTTTATTTCCACTGACAGTTCGTGGAGTTAACGTTAAAACATTGACGGTATGAAAATAATTCATCTTCTTAGTATTTTCATTCAATCAAGACGAAGTACTGGTATAAGAACAAAATTGAATGTCGACATTTTATGACACATCGTTTAAGTCTTAAGAGAATAAAAATAACCTTTACCACAAGGTGATTTCTTAAAGTCTGCAAATGTGTAAATTGGGGGATCAAAGTGAAACGATCATGGTGGGGGGGGGAATTGTGTTTAAATGTACCTCCTGTATTAGTCCATTTTTTTAGCGTATGGCTTTTAGTGCCGGGAGTGTCCGAGGACATGTTCGGCTCGCCAGTTCTGTAGCTGCTTCGAGACGGACACCCAATGGGTGAGCTACAAGTACCGTTGGGGAGGGAAGGAGGGAAGTTGGAATGTAAGGACTCAGGAGTTGGAAGATAGCGGCTGTGGCCTATAGTTAGGGACCAACCCCGGCATTTGCCTGGAAGTAAGATGGGAAACCACAGAAGACCATCTTCAAGGTTGCCGGCGGGGGGATTCGAACCTCCTCGCCTCCCGGATGTGAGCAAGCTGCCATCAGTCATGCCGTAACCACCACGGCTAACTCACCCGGATTAGTCCAATAACTAACCAAAATACTCATTCTACTAATATTAATATAACAACCGCTTTTTTTTTTCTTTTTGGTGGGGTGTGAAATTTGTCACCGCACTGGTAGCCCCACTAAACTACATTTAGTGGAAATATACCTAAATGAAACCTTGTTATTGTCACATTGCATTACATTTCATTTGCATATTCCTTGTTGGTGCACACTGTTTCTTGAAGATACTTAGTTGAGTTTATTCTCGACTTATCCATATATTTTGGCTCATCAATGTCCAAGTATTTCATTCAACCTATAAATATACTTGGCAAATTGAATTATGATATGAAATAAATCACCCGTTTGGACAGCTAGTTCTACAGAGCTAACCTAGAAGTAGGATCCTCTGGTTTTATTCGAGGTTAGTTAGTTAGATGGTTTCATCATTTATAAAAAAATATTTACGGTGTTCGACCATCTGGAAACAAGATATTGTAACCACAAATATATTTCAACAGGACTCTTTATAATGTTAGATGACTTCAAAAATCTTACGCATTGTTCCATATCAGTATGCCTGGCTGGAAACAACATCCCATAGCATCCATCAGCGACATTCGTTTCAATATATAATAATAATAATAATAATAATAATAATAATAATAATAATAATAATAATAATATCATATGACCTCGGTGCCGGGTGCAAGCTTTGTTATTTGACACCCAGAGGGTAGCTTGCATGTCGAATTTTGTTGTTCCTTGAAGCAATATGAAAGCCAAGGAGGTTAGATATCTAAGCTCCTTGACACTATAGCGCTTTCTAGTAGAGAAATGAGGAACTTTGTGTTGACGGAAAATCCCGAGATTAATTTTGTCATTATGAACACGGCCTACTGAATTCAAATGGGTTCTTTGACATGCCAACATCGTATGACATGTCGTCATTTTTGCCACTTTTCAAAAATCACTTACCCCGGCCAGGAGCGAACCTGCAAGCTTGGGGTTAGTAATCCGACACTATAACCACTCACCCACCGTGGCAAGCAATATATTATTATTTAGCCGTATTGAAGAAGTCTAGTCTAATATAGAAAGTTTGGGTTCAACTAGAACTTTTTCAAGGTTAGAGGACTTTATCAGTCAAAAATTGTTACGCATTTCACCAATACTTTATACGTGGAAACAACACCTTTTTGCAATCAACAGGAGATCCGATTCATTATATTGAACCATAATGAAGAAGTATAATGTAGACAGTCTATTAAGGTAAATTTATATTAACTTTAGTCTTGTTTCGTTTATGTATTTATCTTGTTTCTTGTGACCTTTCATTTTATATAAATTTTAGTGTACTTTGTAAAGATATCCATTTTCACTTTGGCATTAATTGTTAACATAGTGTTTAAGATTCTTTTATTATTTCAATCCACGCTGACGATTATCGTTGTATACCGAAGCATGTACGTATTAATTTAAATATTAAACGTCTTTTAAGTGTTTGACAAGGCGGCTATTATAATTTGAGATTAATATAATGAAAACCAAAATGTTAATGTATAGTCTATATCATTTTAAAGCTTATAAAACAGGTTACAATGTTAATACTGAGAGCTCTCCGTTATTTTTTTGACGGAGGTCCATGTTTTATTCCCGGCTCTGCCAAGAAATTTAATTCTGGTCTATGGGTTGGAACGGGGTACACTCAGCCTCGCGAGGAAACACTGAGAAGAGATGGGTTCAATTCCCACCCCAGCCATCCAGGAAGTTGTTTTCTGTGGTTTCCCCACTTCTACTACAGGCAAATGGTTCCTAACTTAAGGTCACGGCCACCTCCTTCCCAATCCTCCAGTCTAGTCTGCAAGCCTCTGTTTGTGAACAAGTCGCCTCCATGATCCCTTATTAGCAGTTAGCACCACGGCCTCCTCTGCTTCTACACCTCTACATTGAAATCGTTCAACACTGAATCTAACCATCGCTACCTAGGTCTACCTCTACTTCTCTTACGCTCTACAGACGAACTCATTAACCTCTTAGGTAATCTCTCCTCCCCCTTCCTCTTCACATGACCCCACCATCTGAGTCGGCTCATACGAACATCTGGCGTGTTTATTTCTAACTTATCCTGTTTCTCTTCATTTACATACAACACTACTTAAATGTTCCGTCTATAAAAATAATTTCTCTTACACAAGTATTTCAAATTTGATGCATTAGAAAACATAATAATGTTATTCTCTCTGTCTTTTACCAGAAGCATATTTTCTTTTAGTCGGCCCCGTGGTGTGCGATAGCGCGTCTGCCTCTCACCCGGAGGCCCCGGGTTCGATTCCCGGCTCCATCAGGGATTTTAGAAACTGACGTTAGGGCTGGAACGGGGTTCACTCGGCCAATAATAACGGCCGAGGGGACCCGATGCGCTGATCACGCGTCACCCCAATATCTGCAGGCCAAATGGCAGGGCAGCGGTCTCTTCGTAAGCCTAGGCCCTTCACGGGCTGTAGTGCCAGGGGTTGTTATTATATTTTCTTCTAAGTTCGATCTAATGTCCATAATGGCTAGCGTATCATGAATTTCTTGCTTATTTTGAGGCAGAGGTGGTAAGTTTCTCAGTCGCAATATTATTTTAAATCCTCTCTATGCCATTTGATATTAAATTATCAGATAAGTGCTTAGGGGCAGCAAGTATATCCTTTCTCATTAACTTCGATGGCCGTTCACATATATTGTCACGTACATTTCTTTTTACACTGTTCGAAATAAATTCTTGATTAATTGTCGTACATGGTTCGTGATTGTGAGACCCACATAACAGAAAGTTACCACCATTTTTAAATAAATGGGCAGAACATTCCTTGACACCTCCACTGTTGACCCCATTTTGACAACTCACACTTATGAAATTTATAGTTTCCGATAATTCTCAATTCTCCAAATCTTTGACTGTACATGGATAACATGTTCGCTGCACTGATTATATCTACAGAAACCCCAGGGGGTCCAGGTGTATGTAGCTGTCAGTCAACTCATGACTTACAAACATTTCAGGAGAGGTTGCCTACCCTCACTCTCTTTCCAAACCCATTAGCGTGAGCTGACAGGACTGTTTGGGTTTAACCTAATCAGCAGAGTTCGACCATCCCGGGCCAAGGATAGAATATGTTAAACAGATTTCCTCGGATGTAGGCTGTTGTATCTATGTAGAGATGAAACGATTAGCTCAGGACAGGGAGGTATGTAGTGCTGCATCAAACTGGTCAAAAGACTGAAGAGTCAAACGCACATATGGAACTGACGACCAAGTAATTGTTCTAAGTCCCTAAATAAAGTAACACCACCATATTTACGATTGACAGCACTCACATCAACGAGCAGTACCTGAGTCAGATATTGACAGTAAAAACTTCAAACGTATGAAGTTTCATTAAATGTAAATAAATCATTCATTAGTTAATAGGGGAACAAATATGCATACAGGGCAGAAGTGTCCCTTTTAACACAAAACAAAACGAATGATGCTATATTGGCTTTCACGGCCAGTGAATTAAAACTCAGCGATTTTTCTAGGTTTATGCCGTGTCTTGTGTGGGGTTTCGCCAAGGAACACCAAGGTGGCTCATCAGCGGGCTCGTTACTTCTGTGGGGGTCCGGGCACGGACCTCAAGAGACCGCTGATGATCCAGCTTGGTGTTCCTTGGCAAAACCCCACACAAGACACGGCATAAACCTAGAAAAATCGCTGAGTTTTAATTCACTGGCCGTGAAAGCCAATAAACCATCTTTTCGGAAACCTTCATAGGGAGGTGAAGACTGCTTTAGCTTTTAGCTCTCGCAGTAAAGATGCGCAGGTGCGCTTCATTACAGGGAGGTAGCGCGCAGTTCGCTACTCCTGTGGGGGGTCCAGGCACGGACACCAAGACACCGCTGATGAGCCAGCTTGGTGTTCCTAGGCGAAACCCCACTCAAGACACAGCATCAACCTAGAAAAATTGCTGAGTTTTAAGACTTATGATAATTACATAACTTTCAATAATTCATTAAGAATATTATAATACAGGCTACCTATAAATATGCTTTGTACTTCATGTTATATTTATAAGATATATTTCCGACTGGTTTCTCCTTTCATCATCGTCCTGGAGAATGAGTCGTTATTACACAAAGGTAAAATAATCAAGCTGTGCGGCATTAGAAGGCTTAGAAAAGAGAGAGAAGACCTCTAATTCACAGTTTGAAGTACATAAAATAGAGTAAAACGCGCCCAAGTAGCTTTATCTGTATTTTCGATAAGACTGAACTTGTATTTAAATTGTACATATAAATTTAATGAAGGAGATTTCTTCCCGCCATTTCAGTACGGTGGATAATTTGTACCAGGCCAGTTATAATAAATACTCAGTTTAAACCTGGCAATCCATTCGGCGTTCGGAGGAACGTTGCCAATTCCGCTGGAGTGGAAGATTGGTAAGTTAATGTCATCCCACGGCAATAAACCCTGAAGCAAAACGCGATACACCAAATATTTCCCTTTCTTCTTCTGTATTTTGCTACAAAACAAGCGGTGGAAATGGAAATGGATTGGGCATACTCTGAGGAATGGAAATGATTGCATCGAGAGAGAAGTCTAGGACTTGAACCCACAAGAGAAGAGACCCACACACTCGTGGAGAAGATCTGTGCATACTAAGGCACTGGAACAAATTAAATGATGGCCGACAGTGGAACCAGATGGAGATGCTTTGTTGACGCCATATGCTCTACGAGGTTTTTCTGTTCATTTTTAATTCACAATTTACATTCTCAACGCTTTTTATTACATTTTTTCTTGATTTGATTTAACCTTAATTCAACAAGATGTTCAGTAAAGAACACATAGCCTACTTTCTCCTAATAATAATAATAATAATAATAATATCGGATGGCCTTGGGTATAAATTGGTATAAATTTTAAATTTTAAGAAAAATAGCCTCTTTAGTTCGTCACGGAACTACTGTACTTGTTTTTAACACATGTATACCTCAATATCCAGATTGTTAAAAGTTGCATTATAAAAGCATGTTTTTGCTGAAATGTTTCTACATTTGGTTACGTTGGCAGCACTATTCCTCCGGTTTTGGAGGAACGTAGCGATACTCGAAGTTAAAGAACGTATTCATAGGTATTTTAGTAAGCGACCGTATTGTTGAATTTCTTTGTTTATTATTGCGGGGCTACCCAACGTCTTTGGTTTGAATTTATAAATATTATTGTCCTGAGTGTCTTTCCAGCTAATTCAATAAGACGTGTTATGCAATTTGTGAGGTGTTTTTGCGCTGCAGGATTGTATGACTGTAATTACTGGAAATTAGAAATATGGCATGTCAAATCCTGTAAAAAACTTTACAAGTTCAATGAAGCGTGATAAAAGAATTCCCCTCACTTAAACGTGGGAGACATGACCATTGAGCTTTCTGCAACACATGCAATTAATTATCGTGTTGGAAACCATTTTTCAGTGTTGCCTTAGTAATCAAAATTTGATGCTTTTCATTCGGCCAACACGATTGTACCCAATTGTAATGGGTGTCTCCCTAATCTTGAAAAGAATAATATGAGATTAATAAATACACTTGGATGACCTGTTTCGAACATCATGCGATCATCATCAGATCCTATACACTTTAACTATTAAATCTATGTCCTCAAGTACGGGTGAACACATTAAGTTGCAACAGCTATTAAATTAGCACGACTCGTCAACTATCAACTACCAAATCTTAACAAGTAAATGCCATCCACCACCTATACTTGTAGACATAGTCTAAGTGTAAGGGATCTGAAGATGATCGCATGACGAGTGAAACTGGTCATCGGCGGCTTCGGTGGCGTAGTTGGTAGCATAATGAGCTTCTATACCCAAGATCGCGGGTTCAAATCCGGCCGAAGTCGTCGGAATTTTAAGAGCGTTAAAATCCCTCAGTATGCCTTCCTTCGGAGGGGAAGTAAAGCCGGCGGTCCCATGTTATAGATGGATGGCATGTTAAAGAACCTTCCACTAATTACACCTGTGTGAAGCTAAATTGTATAGGTAAAGATGTAAACAACGCTCTTAGGTTTCTACGTTCGTTGACAAGAGCCGACTGCGGTGGCGTCTGGTAGCTAAGTTCTGAACTAGTAGTCGTTGACGGTGGCATTTGGTGGCAAAAGTAGGAACTATTTGAAAAATTCAATAGTCTGCAGTCCTTATTTGAATTAAAAACAAGAAGTTCCGTGACGAACTAAAGAGCCTAATTTTCTTAAAATTTAAGATTCATGCCAATGATTAATCTATACGGATCTACCTAGAATAATGACGAAATTAAGTTGGTAATATCGAAATTTCTGATTTGTTCGAAATACTGTATACCTGGCATATTGTAGCCTAATAGAGAACTACAATACAGTTGGCAGCCCTGGTGACTGAATATATTCTTAGTTCCATCTCTTAAGGTACAGAATACAAAATTTGGTTGAAGTCCAATGGATAGCATGGACGTTACATGCAGTTAAACATTGGATCTAACAGCGCGCGTAAAATCATGTTGGCATCAATGACATACATGTATTGGTCAGAAATAATCTGAAATAATCTGATCTATTGTTGTTTCAATTTTGAATGAAATCCATTAGTTAGTATAGAAGTTACATGCATTTTAAAATTGGACCTATCAGCAGGCTTAGAATCATGTTGGCAGCACTGGCGTAGGCCTATATTAGTTACTCCAAATTAATCTAGAATGCCAGGTACTATACGTATGCAAAGTTTAGAGCTATTGGCTTACATACTTTCTGATATATTGATATTAGGGTAACAAAAATAGAGACGGTATTTGTTAACAGTTGGCACCCCTGGGTACTCTTAAGAATCGGCATAGTCATATCTGTTATGGTGTACATTGCACACACGAAATTTGGTTGAAATCCAGATGATATTATAGAAGTTACATGTATTTAAAGTTGGACCTCTCAGCAGGCTTAGAATTATGTTGGTAGCACTGACGTATATAAGTTACACCAAATTAATATAGAATGCCAATTACTATACGTGTGCATAGTTTAAAGCTTGCATACTTTCTGATATATGGGTATTTGGATAAAAAAATTGAGAGCATTTATTAACAGTTGGCAGCCCTGGGGGCTCTTAAGAATACGCTCAGTTATATCTATTTATGTACACATAGCACATACGAAATTTGGTTGAAATACAATTGATAGTGTAGAAGTTATATGCATTTAAAATTTGGACCTATCAGCAGGCTTATAATCATTTTGGCAACACTGCCATGTATGGTCTCCTGGAAATTAAACTGCAATATTAATATCCATAGGTGTGCTAATTTTTAAATAGCTCTCATTCATACTTTCCACGATATCCAACATGGAGCTCAAATTTCAATTGCGAGTTTTCAGCAGTTGATAGCACTGACATCATTTTCAAATATGGCCGTGAGATATTCAGGTATAGATCTTTATTCCTACCAAATTTTGTTTCGATTGCTGCAGCCGTTTAGGTGTTGATAGGGGGGGGGGGGACACACACAGCCAGACAGACTGACAGACAGACAGATGGACAGACAGACAGACACACTTTTGCCCGATCTCACTAGTTTACTTTTTCCTCATTTTTGCAAAATGTCAAAAGTAGGCTAAAAACAGATAACACACACTAATACAGTCATCGCAATTAACACCGGTTATCAGACAGATTCTACACACACCCAAAGTACACGGGGCTACATGACTTAAGAACCAACCCAACCAACCAAGCTGGCCATCCAAGAGTATTTATTAATCTCATATTATGTTTTCAGGATTAGGGAAACACGCATTAGAATTGGGTACAATCATGTTGACCGATTGAAAAGCATTAAATTTCGGCATGCAAAAAATAGTCCTCTTTCAAATTTGTTCAATTTTAGTTTTGAAGCCATTTTTAGCCTACTTTCGATTTTTGCAAAAAATGAAAGTAGACTTATGAGATCACTACAGGGCCAAAAATTGTGTGTCTGTCTGTGTGTGTGTATGTGTGTGTGTGAGTCTGTGTGTGTGTGTGTGTGTGTGTGTGTGTGAGTGTGTGTACTCTGAATGTCTGTCCCCCCCTATCAATTCGAACACGGTGAAACCGAATTGAACGAAATTTGGTACAGAGGTAGAACAAGCAAAGGGCACCTCAGTGTCATGTTTTATATTGCCGCCATCTTTACCAAATCTGAATGGCGGCCACTCAAACGTTCAAAACGTAAAATCAAATAGCGACTAACCAAATTATCCGATCTCTACCAAATTTGGTAATAACATACCTTCATATAGGACGCGTCTTGTGACCAAACTACAAGGTCATCCGCCGTACCATTTCAGGATGGCGGCCGTGCGAATTATGCAAACTTTATAATCCATATCATGGGACCCACCAGTTCCGATTATCGAGCCGAGAATCGATTTAACTGTTCTAAAGGAAGAGGCACGTTCGAAATTAAAAGTTTATTTTGTAATACTATAGTGCAGAAGTGATTTTAAAAAGCTGAGCCGTCTCGGTAAGAAGACAAGATGGCAGCGGATATCTTGTGCCTGACTTATATTTCACTAATTTGAGTATTGCATGCAATATAGCGTACTGATACAAAATAAATAAACTTAGTATGAAATGCATTATACATAAATAATATACTCCTCTGATGAAATCGTTAGGTCTAAATCAATATTTGCTAACAAGTTCTATGTAAGTCATTTTATATAGATCAATGTTCGTTGGCACAAATGGCTCCGTGGTAAAGCGTTAGTCTGTCATTCATATGCCTATGGTTCAAACCCCATCAGACTTTGGTTTTTTGCTTGAAATTTTACATATTTGTTGCTTTGTAATGACTCAGACATTTTAAAATTAAGCCTTATATTGTGCATATTACGGTGCGAAACATATATTTAATTAAAACATAATTCGCCAGCAGATTTGCTCGAGACATCTAGCAGCCAAAAAGGTAACTGCACGCCGGCCTACTTAATAACTTCCAGATTTTATTGAAAAGTTTCTTCTTATGGCCGCTAGAATGCACTCGCCCTGTTAGGATTATATTGTTCGATATTTCTCCACTAGATTTCACGACTGGCCTACATGGGACTCCATTGATAGTATACCATTGGCATTCTATGCGCATCGAATTTGAAGAATGACAGGATGATACTATGATACATTTTTACTTCTTATTTTAAAGGGTTTGTTACAGCCTATTGTGCGTTATTTGAATATGTTATTTGAAGTAAAGAACGAAACTATTTCACATAGTAACTGAATTCTAGCCGCTGGTACTAGTTCAGGTTATTAATACTTTTATTTCAGGCAAATAGCAATCGAAAATATCCACATAGTTTGTATACTCAAGTCTCTGTAGGGACACGGAAAGATTTGTTAATTCAATTAGGGTTGTGAAAGCCATGCACAACCAGACGTGTAAAGACATGCCTCAACTCAAAGTGGATGTTGCCCACGGCAGGTCGATTATGTAATAATAACAATAATAATAGTTATTTGTTTTACGACCCTTTTAACTACTGCTGCTTTTAGATACGCCGGAGTGCCGGAATTTTGGCTCGAAAGGGATCTTTAACGTGCCAGTAAATCTACTGACACGGCTCCCTCGCATTTGTGCACCCTCAAATGCCAGCTGACTGCGCCAGGATACGAACCTGCAACCTAGGGCCCAGCAAGCGAGAACGTTACCGCAGAGCCACGCAGCCAGTCCGGTCGATTATGTCTCCAGATCCATAACATTCTTGAGATACTTCTTATCTATCTTTCTTCAATGATGGAAGTAGTTTTTTTTCTAGGTTGTGGCGTTTGGTAGAGGTAAATAGTTTCTAAGGTCTTCAACCAAGAAATGATTCTATTATGCTCTTTGATAATAACAACGAGTTATAACTATACTCATACATTTAGGAGAAAGTAGGCTATATGTTCTTTACTGAACATCTTGTTTCAATATTGCCTGTACAAACTGTCAGTTGTAACTCTTCAGTCTGTCAACATGAATTTGCCCAATGACTAGTTAGTTGGTTATTGTTGTTTTAAGTGGCGGAACTACGAGGTCATCTGCTCCTGCCCAATGACTGTGTGGGATACAATGTATATAATATTTGTAAAATTAATTAATAACACTCCTGGAAAAATGACATGTATTAGTTATGAACACAAATTGCCCCATTATACGAGGGTCATTCAATAAGTAATGGCAACTATGTTATATCTTTCGATAATGCTACAGCATGGGAAATCCACGATTTGCCAACAGAAAATAGGGTTCGAGTACAGGAATTAACGGCAAAGGTACAAATGAAAACCACACAATGGAACTCTGTGTAAATTTGTTTTGCACTAGTACAAATGGAACACAAACCAATCAATTAACAACGAAAGCATTGGAACACTGTTCAATAACAGACACGGACATGCCACTTCGAGCAGACAAGGGGTGCCCACTTCGTGGTGAGTCTGCAGTTGCTGCGCGTCTATGGGTAACACCAAGCTCCGCTAATGAGTTCTCTCCACGGGGGTCAATTAGGAATATCCTAACAGGGGAAGTTGCCTGAGGCGTGTTTCACTGCAACCCCCCCCCCACTCCAAACTGGACGTGAAGGTAAATATATTTAGGAATGTGTCAACCTGCCCTGATATTTACAGTGTTTACCACTATATACTCTTGTTATCTCTAAGACGTATTCGATACTACTAATTAGTAATGTTTGGTTTTCTTTAGCCATGCACTTGATGACGATAAGTTTCGGTTATTTTCTTTGTGTTTCACAGTTTCTATTCAGATCTGCACATTTTAATTTGTATGTTGTGTCTTCGTCAACATGCAAGTTATAGCCTGCATTATGAGCTTTAAAACGATATATTTGGAACCAAAATGCTTTATGTGTTCTGCTACAAAATAAGGTGAATTTGTAAATGAATTCCTTGTTGGAACACCACCACCTTTGGCCCCGTTGTGACAACTCAAACTTACAGCATTTATAGTTTCCTATAACTCTCAATCCTGCACTTCTATGACTGTACTTGGATAACATGTTAGCTGCATTGATTATGGTATCTACCGAACCTCCAGGGGGTCCATGGCGTAAAAACATTCAGGAGAGGTTGCCTACCCCCACTCTCTTCCCAAACTCATTAGCGTGAGCTGACAGGACTGTTTGGGTTTAACCTAATTAGCGGAGTTCGACCATCCCGGCGTCTATGTCGGAAAGCCTCGCCCAACGTGCAACTGCTCGGTAATCACCAACAGCTTCACATAGTGCTGCATGGCACTGCGTAGCATCTCTGCCACCAAGGAAAACAATTTGCACGTATGATCGCTGTTTCAATCTGCCTACATCCATCTTGTAGCACGGAAAAGCTCAGAATGAACGTGTATGACGCTGGTACCTACTGTAGCCACCTGCACTTACAGCTGCCTTCTGTCGGGTGAATTCTGTGCTGGTTGCCGTGGGATTTCAAATGTCTACACTGGAATTACCGTGATGCCATATGTTCGAAAGATATAAGAAGATAGTTGCCATGACTTATGGAATGACCCTCGTAATACTGATCATAAACTAATGCATGTAATTTTCCCAGTATTTGGGAACATTCATGTTGACCGACTGAAGAGTTACAACTGACAAATATGTACAACTACGCGCTTACATGATTATTATGAATCTGTATTGGAGATAAAGCTGATTGCCTGATGATATAATAGAGTTTAGTAGTTTGGAATACATAAGCAAATTTGTTCTTACCTCCATTTTAAAATACATGTAAAGATTCTGTTCTGTTTTAGCCTATTTTCATTTATGAAAAAAAAATAGGCTTATGAGATCATCTTTTGTCCGTGTGTCTGTGTGTGCGTGTGTGATTCGTGTGTGTGTGTGTGTGTGTGTCCTAATAACTTCTAAACGGCTAGAGCGATTTCAATGAAACTCGGTAAGTTCATAGCACTATTCCGGGCGACCCCGACCGTGCTCTTCAAATTTCGTTACGTCTCGCCAATCCAACTGGCGGCTGTATGAAATATTTCACCAGCATTCAGTATCTCCGAAACTATTACCGATATCACCCTGGAATTTTGTACGGTGATAAAGGTAACTATTAGAAGTTCACCTATGTGACTTTTGTAAACCTGGCAACTACAGAACCAACATGGAGGCCAAGCGAATTTGTGACTTTCAAATAGACGTTTCTCGCGATTTAACCATCCAAACGCGATGAAACTTGGTACAGTATATGTTTATACACAATGTAATGACCGACATCTAACTTCGTTGAATTGTTTACATAACCTCAGGATGGCGGCTGTGCGAAGTATTTCACCGGCACCCTATATCTCTGAAACTATTACCGGTATCACCCTGAAATTTTGTACGGAGATAAAGGGCACTACTGGAAGTTCATCTATGAGGCTTTCAAACACCTGTTAACTCAAAAACGAAAATGGCGGCCAAGCGAAGTTGAAAGTTTTAAACGGACTTTTCTTGCAATTTAATGATCCAAACGCAATGAAACTTCGTACATCAAATGTGTATACACATTGTAATGCACTGGTATCTAATTTAGTTCAAATGTTTACATAACCTCAAGATGGCGGCTGTCCGAATTTTAAAATTAAGTTGTTATTTCTTATGTCGTAATCATGCGATCGATGTGAAAGTTTGAATAATGAACCTACGCAATAATATTTCTTTAATGGTGCATAACTCTATGGCCTATACATATAACAATCCAACAATCCGAAATATTTAGACGGTTCTCAATATCTACGAATCTATTACAGCAATCAAACTGAATTATTGTTATGTTTATAGGAGCTATGAAAATAAGTTCACCTATAGGATTTTCAATGACCTGGTAATCACAAGTCCAACATGGCGGCGACGCGAAGTATAGACATTTAAATGGATGTTTCTCGCAATTTAACCATCCGAATGCAGTGAAACGTGGTAGAGTAAATGCTTATACAAATGTTAATCCACTGGCATCTAATTTATTTCAATTGTTTCCATAACCACAAGATGGCAGCTGTGCGAAATTTTAAAATATCGTTTTTAATTCTTGTGTCCTAATCATGCGATTGAAGTTTGAATACTACACGTACACAATAATCTTCATGTAACAGTACATAACTCTTAAGACCTCGATATATATAAATCCAACATGGCAACCATCCATAATATTTAGTCGATTCTCAATATCTACGAATCCATTACAGCAATCAAACTGAAATTTTGTATGTTGATAGTGGCAATTAACGTAAGTAGGTAATGAAAATAGGCTTTAGTACTTCACGGAACTACTTGTTGTTTTATAGCATAGACAGACCTTGGTCAGTTAAAAGACGATTTTTATACGATGTCCTCACTGTGTACCCTACCGTTCTGGCAATCCTATGTGTATGTTCTGATTTCCTGCTTGTCATTGATGGATGAGATTATCCACTATTATGTCCCTCCAAATAGTTCGATTTAGTGTTTAACCACACTGCACCTCACCACATGTCCTGACAGAAACAACCCTATGTGGTGCCAAGATAACGCTCACTCATTGCCAAGTCTGCGAGTGAGTGTGCCGGTCGGTACTGTAACCTGTCACTCGTACTGCAAAAGAACTTCTTTACGCACTCATATAAGCCCTCTTAAAGTGGTTCAGTTTTTCACTTGCTAACATAAATCAGTCGATAGATCAAACCACACAAAACAGGTGATGCAATCGCTATTTTAAGAAGAATAGTATGGCTGGCTGTGTGGCGCAACGGTAATGTTCTCTACTGCTGTACCCAATGTTGAGGGATAGAATCCCGGCACATTCAGTTATTATTCGAGAGTATTTAAACGCCAAGGAGCTGTGTCAGTTGATTTACGGGCACGTTAAAAATTCTATTCGAGGAAAAATTTCAGTACCCCAGCGTCTCTAAGAGCCATAGTATTTTTAATGGGATGTTAAACTAATAAAAGTATTATTCTTATAATAATAACAATAAAAATAATAATAAAAATATCAATATATCAAGACGGCTCCACATGAACTGAAAATTGCCAACACTACAATGTCCCGTAATACAAAATTTAAATATCTAGGGGAATGGATCACTGAATATTGCAGTGAGAAGAAATATATTCAATCAAGGCTTCAGAAAATGGAACCTGCATTTCAACTGACAAAGAATATTTACAACAACAACAAAATCCTCTCGGCACGCCGGAAGGCGGAGGTAGATTTCACCGGGCAAACTTGGGGTTAGACTATAATAGGCATAATATGCAGGTTTTCGTAGGAGGATCAGACCTCATTTATTGCGAGAAAGTATTTTACAATTGGAGGTTAATGAACTTTTTTTTCGTCTTTCTATACATATTTTGAACATTTAGTTGTCTTATGGGGATGGAAACCTTCTTGTCATTTGGGGTTCAATTATAGCCTATTTTCAATTTTTAAAAAATAGGCTTATGAGATCACCCTTTGTCCGCGTGTGTGTGTGTGTGTGTGAAGTGTGTGTGTGTGAGGAGTGTGTGTGTGTGTCCCCGTCCCCCCCCCCCCAATAAATTCTAAACAATTGGAGTGATTTCAATGAAACTTGGTAAGTTCATAGCACTATTCCGGGCGACCCCGACCGTGCCCTTCAAATTTTGTTACGTCTCACCAATTCAACATGGCGGCTGTGCGAAATATTTCACCAGAATTCAATATCTCCGAAACCATTACCGACATCACCCTGGAATTTTGTATGGTGTCAGAGGGAACTACTAGAAGTCCACTTACGTGACCTTTGAAATCCTGGTAACTACAAAACCAACATGGCGGCCAAGCGAATTTGCGACTTTTAAATATACGTTTCTCGCGAGTTAACCAACCAATCGCAATGAAACTTGGTACAGTATATGTTTATACACATTGTAATGCACCGACATCAAACTTCGTTCAATTGTTTACATAACCTTAATATGGCGGATGTGCGAAATATTTCACCGGCATTCTATATCTCTGAAACTATTACTGGTATCACCCTGAAATTTTGCACGGAGATAAAGGGCACTACTGGAAGTTCATCTATGAGACTTTCAAAAACTGGTTAACTACAAAACGAACATGGCGGCCAAGCGAATTTGAAAATTTTAAATAGCCCTTTATCGCGTTTTAATGTTCCAAACGCAATGAAATCTGGTACAGGAAATATTTATACACATTGTAATGCACTGGTATCTAATTTTGTTCAATTGTTTACATAACCTCAAGATGGCGGCTGTGCGAATTTTAAAATTAAGTTTTCATTTCTTGTGTCGTAATCATGCAATCGAAGTGAAAGTTTGAATAATGAACCTACGCACTAATTTTCCTTTAATGGCACATGACTCTATGGCCTATCCATTTAACAATCCAACATGGCGACCATCGCAAATATTTAGACGGCTCTGAATATCTACGAATCTATTATAGCAATCAAACTGAATTTTCTAATTTTCATAGGGGCTATGAACTTAAGTTCACCTATAGGACTTTAAATAACCTGGTGATCACAAATCCAACATGGCGGCGGAGCGAATTATAAATATTCACATGGTCGTTTCTCGCAATTTAACCATCCGAGTGCAGTGACACTTGGTAAAGTGAATCCTTATACAAATGTTAATCCACTGGCATCTAATGTTTTTCAATTGTTTCCATAACCACAAGATGGCATTTGTGCGAAATTTTAAAATCTTGTTTTTACTTCTTTTGTACTAATCATGCGATTGAAGTTTGAATACTACACGTACACAATAATCTTCATGTAACAGTACATAACTCTAAGCCCTACATATATAAAAGTCCAACATGGCGACCACCCGAAAAATTTAGACGGTTCTCAATATCTACGAATCTAGTACAGCAATCAAACTGAAATGTAGTATGTTAATAGAGGCAATTAACATAAGTAGGATATATGAAAATAGGCTGTATAGTTCTTCACGGAACTACTTGTTATACTTGTGATCACACTGTACTTAAGCAAGGTTTGGAACCGATGTGTAACTATCTAACAGTCTGTTACTTCTTCACGCAAAATTTTATCTCCCGCAGAGTTGTTGGTTGGTTCCTCAGTTTAGGGGCTGCGACAACGTGGTCATGTAACCCCGTGTACATTGGGTGTGTGTAGAATCTGTCCGATAAACGGTGTTAATTGTGATGACTGTATAAGTCTGTGATTCAGGTATGGTCTGCAGACGGTCAATTTTAAGTAGTAGTACCTAATTTTGTACCAAATACTACCGTCAACGAAACCTAGCTGTGAACTTGGCTGCTAGATGCCACCGCAACCTGCAACTTGCAACGAACGTTGTAACTTCCCCTCCAAAGGAAAGCATGCAGAGGGATTTTTAGCGCTCTTGGAAAATCCGGCGACTTTGGCCGGCTTTGAACCAGCGACCTTGGGCACAGAAGTTCAGCATGCTACCAGTTAGCCCCTTCCCTCATAGTCAGATGGAACAAGAAGTTCCGTGACGAACTAAAGAGCCTACTTTTCTTAAAATTAAGATTCATGCCAATGATTAATCTACAGTATATGAACCTATCTAGAATAATAACGAAATTAAGTTGGTAATATCGAAATGTCTTAATTAGTTGGAAATACTCTATCTAGGCATAATGTAGCCTAATAGAGCAATACAGTTGGCAGCCCTGGTGACTGAATATATTCTTAATTCCATCTCTTAAGGTACAGAATACAAAATGTGGTTGAAGTCCAAAGGACGTTACATGGAGTTACACATTGGATCTATTAGTACACGTAAAAGCATGTTGGCAACAATGTCATGCGAGTGCTGGTCAGAAATAATCTGAAATATTATGATATATTTTTGTGCCAATTTTGGATGAAATCCATTTGTTGGTATATAAATTACATGTATTTTAAAATTGGAGCTACCATCAGGCATAGAATCATGCTGGCAGCACTGACTTATATTAATTACTCCAAATTAATCTAGAATGTCAGGTGCTACACGTGTGCAAAGAATAGAGCTGTTGGCTTGCATACTTTCTTATATATTGATATTAGGGTAAAAAATATAGACACCATTTATTAACAGTTGGCAGCCCTGATTGCTCTTAAGAATACTCATAGTCATATCTGTTATGTTACACATATCACATACGAAATTTGCTTGAAATCCAACTGACGGTATAGAAGTTACATGTATTTAAAATTTGGTCCTATCAGCAGGCTTAGAATCATGTTGGTAGAACTGACGTATATAAGGTACTCCAAATTAATGTAAAATGTCAGGTAATATGCCTGTGCATAGTTTAAAGCTGTCGGCTTGCATACTTTCTGATATATTGGTATTTGGATAAAAAATAGAGAGAGCAATTATTAACAGTTGGCAGCCCTGGTGGCTCTTAAGAATACACTCAGTATTCTTTACTCAAAACCAAAACTAAACCAAATTTAGTATGAGTAAAGATGTGCACCGGAATATCTCACGTCCATATTTGAAAATGATGTCAGTGCTACCAACTGCTGAAAAAAACGCACGAGAAATTTGAGCTCCATGTTGGATATCTCGCAAGGTATGCATGAGAGCTATTCCAAAATTGGTACACATGCAGATAATACTATTTCAGTTTAATTTCCAGGAGGTTAACAATGACAGTATTGCCAAAATAATTTTAAGCCTTCTGATAAGTCCAATGTTTAAATGCATATAACTTCTACACTATCAATTGGATTTCAACCAAATTTTGTATGTAATATCTGTACATAAACAGATATGATTGAGCGTATTCTTAAGAGCCACCAGGGTTGCCAACTGTTAATAATTGCTCTCTCTATTTTTTTTATCCAAGTACCAATATATCAGAAAGTATGCAAGCCAACAGCTTTAAACTATGCACACGTATATTCTGACATTTTAGATTAATTTGGAGTAACTTATATACGTCAGTTCTACCAACATCATTATAAGCATGCTGATAGTATCAATTTTTAAATACATGTAACTTCTATACTATCAGTTGGATTTCAACCAAATTTCGTATGTGCTATGTGTACCATAACAGATATGACTGAAAGTATTGTTAAGATCAATCAGGGCTGCCAACTGTTAATAAATGCTGTCCATATTTTTTTTACCCTAATATCAATATATTAGAAAGTATGCAAGCCAACAGCTCTATACTTTGCACATGTATAGCACCTGACATTGTAGATTAATTTGGAGTAATTAATACAAGGCAGTGCTGCCAACATGATTCTATGCCTGCTGATATGTCCAATTTTAAAATACGTGTAACTTCTATATTAACAAATGGATTTCATCCAAAATTGGCATAACAAGATATCATAATATTTCAGATTCTTTCTGACCAGCACACGCATGGTATTGTTGGCAACATGCTTTTACGCGTGCTGATAGAGCCAGTGTCTAACTGTATGTAACGTCCATTGGACTTCAACCTAATTTTGTATTCTGTACCTAAGAGATGGAACTAAGAATATATTCAGTCACCAGGGCTGCCAACTGTAGTGCTCTAATAGGCTACATTATACCAGGTATATTTTGAACTAATTTGATATTTCGATATTACCAACTTCATTTTTTCATTATTCTAGATAGGTAGAATAATCATTGGCATGAATAGTAGGCTGTATAGTTCTTCACGGAACTTCTTGTTTTTCTCATCCCTTGGCGTAATGGTGGGTCATATCAAAAATTCTTTCAGACAAAAGTTTTAGCTAATTATTAGGGGAATATTTTCAATTTGGTACGGTTTTGATATTGTGCCTATTAAGAGAGATATGATTAATGTTTCCCGAAAAACCCACTTTTTTCCACCCCTTTGGTGAATGGTTGGTGCTATCATAAAACGTATTTGACATAAATTTTTGGCACTTATCCGACACATATTATGAACTTTGAATGGATTTGATATTTCACGTATTAAGAGAGTTATAGCGAAATTTCACTTTTTCGAAAAAAAAAAACCATTTTCACCCCCCTTCGACCGATTTTGCCCATTAACGAACTCGACCGAGATTTTAATGGGATACTTATTATGTAAAAAATTCAAAGTGATTGGGGAAAAATTACGGCAGTTATCGTGTCCACAAGAAAGTGATATATATATATATATATATATATATATATATATAGAGAGAGAGAGAGAGAGAGAGAGAGATAGATAGATAGATACATATATACATGAATTATATATAAACTTTTGAATTGACGGTTGTTTTGGGGTCTGGGGGATGTGTAATGCGAAGATATGTCGACATTTTCCGGAAGTCGAAACGTGGTACCCATTGCAATAGTTAGCTTTCTAATGAAATCTACCTAAAATGCCTCTCTTAGAACTTTAAAATCACACACTATACAACAGTGATCAAACCAGCAGCCCCTTTACCCATCCGATACACTTACTCTCCAGCATAAGACTCTTAAATGCAAATTAGAAGTTCAAGAACGTAAGATAATGAGGAAAATTCTAGGACCAAGAATCAAGAATGGAATACGATAACCAAAACCTAATGCAGAAATTTACAAACAGATTCCCAAACTCACAGATTCAATGCGCATGCGAAGACTCCAATGCATGTGGCACATGCAGAGAATAGATTCCAACAGGCTAACACACAGAATTCATACATTCTTAAAGAATAAGATGGCCAGACCTATAATATTTGGTACAAACAAACGAAGAAAGGTCTCAAAGAATAGGGGTCACCAAATTTACAATAAAGAATAGCAATCAGAAAAAACACACAAACAGGTGGTCTCGTGGAAGCAGAGCGAAAGACAAAACAAAATACATGTTCCGAGCAACGAAAACACACCCACTCGTTGCTTATGAAAGACTACTGGGTTAAAAGGAAGACGAAGAAGTGTTGATTCCGCGTGGTCCTAAGACACGCATACGCAAATATTTTTTTAAAATTATTTTTTTAATATTTTTTTTAGAGGAAGAAATGCATTTACGCACAAAGTGTCGGACTCCTGATTGGCAGACTACCGACTAAAACTCCCCCTGTTACTTCTGGAACCTAGCCTGGAACCGTTTAACACATTACTTCAGGCTAGGACACTTGTCCTCAACTATCTTTTTCTTTACACTGTCGCTGATTAACAAGAGATCACTTTGCTTCTCTGCAACTAGCTGATACAGCAGATCATCGGCTGTTTTACTTCTAGGTAGATTGGCTTGAAGTACACGAATCATTTGAACCTCAGAGCGTTTTCTTTGTCCAAAGCCTCCCTGAGGACCTTACACTGACCAGATCCCACAGCATGTGCTAAATACTCTTTGTCAAAACCTCGCTCTTCACAAAGAACACATTTCTTCGAGGCCGTACATCCTCGAGCTCTGTGATCAGTCCCTCCACAATTGTAGCAAAGTTTACTTCGATAAGTGCCTTTGCACTTGCTAGCGGCATATCCATACTCCAGACATCTGTAACAGCGAGATAACATGATCCTCCGTCTAATCCAGCAATTGACCCATCCTATTTGAATATGATCTTGCTTCAAGAGTACATCTGCATCACTAGTTGTTAATGTGACAACAGCCATCTTCACTTCCCTCGTATTCGTCCTCGTCACCAGCACCTTAGTATCTGGAGAGAGCTCTGGAATAGTTCTCTGGATAGCTTCCATGACCTATTCGGAAGTAGTTAGAGCATCAAGGTCTCTTGAGTTCAACAGTTGCCTTCGCTTCAAGCCTACGGAAATAATAATAATAATAATAATAATAATAATAATAATAATAATAATAATAATAACAATAATAATAATAATCATCAAGTAAGAGGGGATAAGCTGTGGAATTATAATAATAATAACAAGTAGTTCCGTGAAGAACTAAACAGACTATTTTCATATATCCTACTTATATTAATTGCCTCTATCAACATACAAATTTTCAGTTTGATTGATGTAATAGATTCGTAGATATTGAGAACCGTCTAAATATTTCGGATGGTTACCATGTTGGATATTTATATATAGGCCTTAGAGTAAATAATAATAATAATAATAATAATAATAATAATAATAATAATAATAATAATATCGTATGGCCTCGGATGTCGGGTGCAAGCTTTGTTATTTGACACCCAAAGGGTAGCTTGCATGTCGAATTTCGTTGTTCCGTGAAGTACGATGAGAGTTGAAGGTTAGATATCTAAGCTCCTTGAACACTATAGCGCTTTCTAGTAGAGAAATGAGGAACTTTGTGTTGGCGGAAACTCCCGAGCTTAATTTTGCCATTATGAACACGGCCTACTGAATTCAAATGGGTCTTTGACATGCCAACATCGTATGACATGGTGTCGTAATTTTTGCCGCCTTTCAAAAATCACTTACCACGGCCAGGAGCGAACCTGCAAGCTTGGGGTTAGTAGACCGACACGTTGACCACTCACCCACCGTGGCTCTTACATAAAGATTATTGCAAGAGTTTAGTGCTTTTCAGTCGGTCAAAACGAACGTACCCAAAAGAGCTGGGTTATGCCCTAATCCTGAAATAAATTATATGAGATTAATAAATACACTAGGAGGACCAGTTTCGATCGTCAAGCGATCATCATCAGATCCATCACACTTAGGCTATGAAATCTATGTTTGAAAATACAGGTGAAGATACTGTATTTACAATATGTACAATTATTTAGTTGCAGTATTGGTAATGTAATTTATTTCAGGATTAGGGCATAACCCAGCTCTTTTGGGTACATTCGTGTTGACCGACTGAAAAGCACTAAACTCTTGTTTACTAAGGCAACACTGAAAAGTGGCTTCGAACCCCACAATGTAAAGATTATTGTGTAGGTGTTTCATTCAAACTTCAATCGTATGATTAGGAAACAAGAAATAAATACGAGATTTTAAAATTTCGCTCAGCCATCATTTGTGGTTATGATAAAAAAAAATGAATTTGATGCCAGTGGATTAAAATGTATATAAGCATATACCATACCAAGTTTTACTGCGCTCGGATAGTTAAATCGCTAGAAACGTCCATTTGAATATTTTAATTCCGCGTCGCCGCCATGTTGGATTTGCGCTCACCGGGTTATTGAACGTTCCATAGGTGAACTTATGTTTATAGTCTCTATGCACATACAATATATTTATTGGAGTGCCCTTGTGTGAATTAATTGTATTTAAATACAAATTTAAGCAATATATGATTGTTTTGTTGCTTTAAAATGTGTAAAACCAAATTAATAGCATAACTTGGAATACTTAGTCAGTTGTTGGAAAAGGGGAAATTCAAAAGAGATGTTTGCAAGGATATGCTATTGTGTATATTATTTATTCTGTGGGAAATTACATATTGTATCTGTAAAGCCATACGCTAAGTAAATAAAGAAATTTTCTTCTCTTCTCTTCTTTTCTTAGTCGTTTACCCTCCAGGTTGGTGGAAAACACGGACTCAGCGAGGGAACTCACCACTACCGCCTCTATGGGCAGTGTCCTAGAGCTGGGAACATCTAATCGGAGAGGATACAACTGGTGAGGTGTGATTGGCACCTCGCCCAGGCGGCCTCACCTGCAAAGCGAACAGGGGCCTCATGAGGGAAGGTAATGGGAGGGCAGGATGGATAGGCAAGGAAGAGGGAAGGAGGCGGCCGTGGCCTTGAACAAGGCACCATCCCGGCATTTGCACGAAGACGAAGTGAGAAACCACGGAAAACCACTCCGAGGATGGCTGAGGTGGGAATCGAACCCCCTCTACTCATTTGGAACACCCGAGGCTCAGTAGACCCCGTTCCAGTCCTCATACCACTTTTTCAAATTTCGTGGCAGAGCCGGGAATCGAACCCAGGACCTCCGGGGCGGCAGCTAACCATGCTGACCACTACGCTACGGAGGCGACAATATATAAATAAATAAATAAATAAACATCAAAATTGTCAGTATGATTGCTGTCATAGATTAATAGATATTGAGAACCGTCTAAATATTTCGGACGGTCGCCATGTTTAATTTTAATATATGTATGACATTGAGTTATGTCAACCTAAACCAATGCTGGCAGGACGAATGGTCAAACTCAACGTCTGGAACTAGTGCCCAGGAGATCAACCCAACGGTGAAAATACAAGGATTTGACCTTCCTAGAAAATTATGGTGTCGCCTCAATAGACTGAGAACCAGGCACGGCCGTTGCAATTACCTATGCCATAAGTGGGGTTGGATAGATTCCCCATTGTGTCAATGCAATGAGGAGGAACAGACCATGGACCATATCATCCAGCGCTGCCCTCTACACGCCTACTCCGGGAGCCCTAGTGATCTGTTTCATCTTCGAGAATGTACTGTGGAATGGCTCCAAAACTTGAACTTGGATTTGTGATTTGTTTTTATGTAATTCACCATACGATTAAATAAATAAATGTACTATTATAAGAGGATTATTGTGTACGTTCATTATACAAACGTTCATTTCGATCGCATGATTAGAACACAACAAAATAAAAATAAAATCATTTAAAAAATTCACACCGCCACCATCTTGAGGTTATGAAAACAATTGAACTAAAATAGATGGCAGTGCATTGCAATTTGTATAGTCATTTGCTGTACCATGTTTCACTGCGCTCGGATGGTTAAATTGCGAGAAACATCTATTTATATGTTTCAACTTCGCTTGGCCACCATGTTCGTTTTGTAGTTAAGTTTTTGAAAGTCACATAGGTGAACGTCAAGTAGTGTCCTTTATGACCGTATAAAATTTCAGGGTGACATGAAGATATAGAATGCCGGTGAATTATTTCGCACAGCCGCCATGTTGGATTGGTGAGACGTAATAACATTTGAAGGGCACGATCGAAGTCGGCCAAAATAGTACTATGACCTTACCAAGTTTCATTGAAATCGCTCCTGTCGTTTAGAAGTTATTATGGGGGTCACACACACGGACGCACATACACACGCACGGACTAAAGGTGATCTCATAGGTCTATTTTTTATAAATGAAAATAGGCTAAAATAATAATATTATCAATATTACAGTTTCATTTCAGCCAACTAAGGATCACGTCATTTCAACTGTTTCCTGGCTGCGTGGCTCAGGGGTAACGTTCTCGCTTGCTGGGTCCAAGGTTGCAGGTTCGTATCCTGGCGCAGTCAGCTGGCATTTGAGGGTGCGCAAATGCGAGGGAGCCGTGTCCGTAGATTTACTGACACGTTAAAGATCCCCTTCGGGGCAAAATTCCGGCACCCCGGCGACTCTAAAAGCCAGTGTAGTTAAAAGGGACGTAAAGCCAATAACATTATTATTATTATTATTTGTTTCCTTTGAGCTTTAATGTTGGTCCAGTATTCTTTTATTCGTACACAGTGTTGTTCCTTTCTCTCTTTCGTCCACGCCTTTACATTTCTCGCGTCGTCATTTGTTGGAAACTCTTGATATTCAATAAGTTTTCTCTTAAGCTGGTCATGCTCCTGGACATCTTCACATCCCAATCTCCAGAAAATCTTCCTGTATCCGACTAGACCACCCCGTGGTGTAGCGGCTAGCATTCTTAGCTGCCGCCCCGAAGGTCCGGGTTTGATTACCGGTTCTGACAAGAAATTTCATTCTGGTTCGAGGGCTGGAACGGGGTACACCCAGCTTCGTGATGCAAAGCTGAGTAGAGTTGGGTTCGATTCCTATTTCAGCCATCTTGGAAGTGGTTTTCCGTGCTTACCCACTTTTATTCCAGGAAATTGCCAAGGCGTTCTTCTTTCCAATCCTTACTTGAATTACAAATACATACACAGCAATCACAATAAGGGAAGCTATCAGACAACTTCCATGCACACCCTAGTACTGCTCGGTTCCAAATTCTGTGAACTTGCGGGATGAAGGGCAGAGGCAGTGTAGGAGCAGGCGAGAATTGAGAAGCCTGTCGACAGCCCGCCATGTTACCTGACATTCTCGTCTATTCCAATACTGCTAACATGGGTCTTTTCTGAAACCAGTGTGGCGTTGGGAATGAGGGACTGAGTTACCGACTAATGTATTTGCTTCTGTTACTACGCAAGGAATTAAGCCTCCGTGGCTTAGGCGGCAGCACGCCGGCCTCTCACCGCTGGGTCCATGGTTCAAATCCCAGTCACTCCATGTGAGATCTGTGCTGGACAAAACGGAGGCAGACAGGTTTTTCTCCGGGTACTCCGGTTTTGCCTGTCAAAATTTCATTCCAGCAACACTCTCCACTATCATTTCATTTCATCTGTCATTCATTTAATCATTGCCCCAGAGGAGTGCGTCAGGCCTCGGCAGCCGGCACATTTCATATTCTCGCCGCTAGACGGGGGCTTCATTCATTCCATTCCTGACCCGGTCGGAGACTGGAAGCAGGCTGTGGATTTTCATTTTCACTTCGCAAGGACCGAGAAACCGCATCACTCGTCACCACCACTACTAATAGTCTGCGATGTAAATTCCTCTCAGGTCCACGCAGCTTAGACTCGAGCAGTACACGAACTGCATGACCTCGATATCCCCTAAATAAATAAACTAGAAGTGGAAACTTACGGAAAACACTCCTAGGACGGTTGAGGATGGAATCGATCCAAAGCGTTCTCATTTTTGGCTCACTAGGCAACCCTCAGACCAGAATTAAATTTCTTGGCAGAGCCGGGAATAAACCCAGGGACTTTGGTACTTAAGTCTCAATGCTTAACCCCCAGACTACAGAAAGGGGTTCGTGAGTGTATCATTGTACGACCGGGATATTTTTATTACTACCTGTGCAGTGGTGTGATTGCCTGTATCAGAAAACTACATTCAGAACCAGTGGCGGAACTACGATGGGTTATCAGGTAGATCAACCCCCCCCCCCCCTTTCCAGTTGGCTTTCACAACCAAGGAATTAATACCGGGCACGGACACCAAGAGCCCACTCATGAGCCAGCTTAGTGTCCTAGGCGAAACCCCACACAAGACACTGCATCTTCTTCCTACTTCCTTTCGCTCCGTGCGGAGCATAGGCATCCAAGAATGATTTCCATCGGGCTCTGTTTGTTGCCAAGTTCTTCACTTCCCTCCATGTCTTTCCCGCTTGTCTGGCCTCCTCTTCAATGGTGCGTTTCCAGGTGTTCCTTGGTCTTCCTCGTCTCCGAGCCCCTTGAGGATTCCATTCCAGAGCTCCCCTTTCTACTGCATCATTCTGTTGGTTGGTTGGTTCCTCAGTTTAGAAGCTGCGAAAACGCAGTCATATGTACTTTGGGTGTGTGAAGAATCTGTCCGATAACCGGTGTTAATTTTGATAGCTGTATTAGTGTGTGTAACCTGTTTTAATTCAAGTAAGTAGTTCCTACTTTTGCTACCAAATGCTATCGTCCACGACAATAGCTTGTGGACTTGGCTACTAGATGGTATCGCAGTCAGCACCTGGCAGCGAATGTTGGAACTAACAGAGCGTTATCAATTCTAACCTCCAAATTTTGGCTTCACACAAGTGTAGTTAGTGAAAGGTTCTTTTTCATACCATAAATCTATGACATGGGGCCGCCGGCTTTACTTCCCCTCCGAAGGAAGGCATACTAAGGGATTTCTACGCTCTTAAAAAAATCCGACAACTTCGGCTGGGTTTGAACCTGCGACCTTAGGCATAGAAGCTCAGCATGCTACCAACTACGCCACAGAAGCTGCCAGAGTAAACTTTATAATTTAATAACAACATTGTTAATTTTCAACATTTGTTCATTGACAATGAAATCAAATGCAAGAGAAATATAAATAGGAGGTTTCGAAACTTCAGGATCGTATACTTGGTTTCATTGTTTTATTATATCAGACCCCTCACTCCTCAATGTAATTTTACCTCAGCTCATCCCCTACCAGCGCAAACACTACTTACGCCACTGTACATAACTAAGGATCACTTCCGAGATTTACAAAAAAAGTTTAATAGCTCTCTTAATTTGTACGAATGACCCCCACTGTTGATGTGCTACCGATGACAGCTCTCAGAATTACCGACGACGTGTCTAATGTCCATTAGAATCGTAACATCAATGGTGCGTTCCAGAGTTTTCAACATTGTGGCTCAGTCACCAGAAACACGCATTTTGATTTCAGCTTTAAATCTGGTTGGTTAGAAAGCTAATGATGATGAATGAGTGCTATTTTTTTTTAACTCACCACGCTGTCAGCATATGTGTTAAATATCAAAGTTCTAATTTTGCCGTTATTCCAAGCGATACAGCACATATCGTTAGTGATATCACAACATTTTAAAATCTGCCCATAACTCACAGGGAGCACCAATTTCTCATTATTCATCCAGAGCGTCACTGCATCAGTTGATGGGAATAACTGTCCCTACATTCCGCCAGCTCTGTATCATTTCATAATAATTTTACACAAATATTGCTGAGAATTTTGAATAAATAAGTAAGTGTCTCTTTTGCGTTTAATATTTATTTATACTGAACATCTACCTGGCTTGTACTGTGCATTTCATGACCTAATAACATAAAGCCTTCGTTTCTCATCATTGCGGTCATGATAATCTATCGGAGTCCTCATACTTCAAACACTGAAAAGGAAGAGTTTAATTCTCACTCGGCAGTGATACATCGATGACGCTGCCCTGCGCCAGCCTATCACACTGTGGGTACCCGTAGACAAAGTAGGAGGTCAAGGTTTTGAGGCATTTTAATTCTCCAACTTCCATACACAGATGTGGTCAAATTTTTACAGTGGAATAATTGTGATAGTGACTCAAAGACGCTCCAGGTGTGTATATGTCGTAGTCAGTGAAATCCGTTATTTCATGAAAACCCTAGGCAATTCATGAAAAACCGGCCGATTTAGGCAGATAAGGAAATGATTTTACATTATCACCCGAGGCGCTTAAGAAGATCCGGTGTTTGTTGATTCGGCACTTCATTAAATGACTGACGCAATGAAATCGTAGATTAATTCATTTAATTGTTCTATTCCAAGAAATACATTAATGACAGTTTATTATGGTTTTCGATATTAATTTTCACCCTAAATCTAATTGTGGAATACCAGGTACTCTTTACTCTCTATAAAAGTTCCCATGACACAATTTTCACTTCCTTCCCTTCTTCCTCTTCTCTTCCCAAAATCTCTTCATCCTTTGACTGTGTTTCTGTTTCCTTTGTTCTTCTTTTCAGGTACTATAAATTGGCTTCAGTGACGTAGTCGGTAGCATGCTGAATTGCTACTTCCAAGATCGCGGGTTCAAACCCGACCAAAGTCGTCGGATTTTTAAGAGCATTTAAGTCCGTTAGTATGCCTTCCTCCGGAGGGCAAGTAGAGCCGAGGAGCACATGTCATAGATTTGTGGCGAGTAAAACAACCTACCACAATAAGTATTGTGTACCTAAATTTGTAGGCTATTTGGTTAGCAACGCTCTATCAAGTTCCAACGTTCACCGCTAGGTGTCAGTGACAGTGACAACTGTGGTAGCCAAAGTTGGAACAACTTGAAATTGCACTTGATGTGGAGCCTACGGGAGTTCAATTTAAATACCACGCTATGGCCATTGGCTGCAATTCAAATATAATTTTAAAAAAATACGAGCCTTACAGTAGTCGCATATGATGTGTAGCATCTGACATAGAAGGAACCTCACGTGAATTTGTTGATACACCGGTATTTTATACTATTATTGGCACAAATATTAATCTATTTTAAAAGGGAGTGTTTACAGATATTGTAGTTTATAATACGGAACTCATTTTATTAGATGATTTGTAGCTTCCACTAGCACTAGCCTAAATAAAGAATACGATATGGATCAACTAGATTAATAGACGCGACACCGCTCATAACCTTAAATTCCTTATAAACAGGTCCTCTTCATTCACAGACCAAGACGTAATCTCATATGGATTCTGTTAAAATGAGTCATATTGATAAGATAAATATCATTTAAAATGATAATCTGGTAGCAAAAATATCTACCCCGTCCGGGATTCGAAACCGAGATCTCTAGATTTACAGTCGTAGGTGCTAACCCCCTTTTTTTACCACTTTTTTTTATTAGCTCTTTACAGAATTACAGAATTTTCAGATATGATAAATACCATACTAATACATCACAAGAAATCCAGATAGTGTCCATATTTATCGTACAATTGTCCACTTTCACTAAGCTTCCAACGCTCTTTTTGCAGGTGATACCTGAGATCCAGGAAAGAGAAATGTTGATCATTGTCCATCACGAAGTGTACATATTGGCCCATTATCCACACAATGGCAGTCTGTTTAATTTGGGGGAAGGCGGTCACCGACAAACGAACCAACTTCCTGTCATCAAGGTCATCCGTGGGCACATTTAATAGTTGACATACTTTTCCCTTACACCACAGCCACGTGGAGGCAACTCGCGTGCATGATGTGAAGCGGTGTATCGCCGTATCAGTTTGACCACATATAGTACACCATGGGTAAGCTTCAAGATGGATGGTATATCGCCGTAGAGCGGTTGGGATGAGATCGTTGAGGAAGATAAAAACCTTGGAGTGTACAGCAGAAGAAATGGTCATAGCCCCAAAATTTTTCCAAACAGTGGGCCAATGGACGTAGAGGGTGGTGGCCTCTATTCGCGGTTTGGAGTGTACCACTTGCCGCAACATGTTATAGATACTTTTCGTCGTTGGAACAATCCCTGAAGGCATTTGGCGAACAGTTTCCAGAAGGTGATGTTGATGGTCCCTAAATATCTTCGGCAAAGCTCTATCACAACCACGGGCTGTGTTTCGAATATCTTTGTATAGCGCTTTCGTAAAAGTGTCATGTTGGGAAAGAATGGTGATATCGTTCTTGCAGAGGAGTGCACGGCATTTCATGCCATGAGCTGTTAGCCCTAGCCCGCCTTGCCGGGATGGGAGATACAACTGTTCCCGTTGTACTCGGAACAAAAATCCTTGCCATATAAACCAACCTGTATATTTTGCCAATTGGCTCTCAAACATTTTGGGAAGTGGGAAAAGTTGTGCGACATACCATATTTTAGAGAGCGCAAACACGTTGAGGACCATGACCCGTTGCACTATATTGAGGTTTCTTTGACCAAATTGGATCAGGACTCCCCTAACTTTGGCAATGACCTTAGTCCAGTTTGCTTGCACTGTGTCCAGAAGCGATTGCTTCCAGGTAATGCCAAGAATTTTCACCTCATTTACTACCCGGAACCAGGGCTGTGGGGTAATCACTGAGTTAGTATTGAGCGGAAGCAAAGCAGTTTTCTGGGGGTTCGATTGTGCTCCAGAGGCGATATGGTAGAGCTGAAGGACGCTACCGATGTGGGAGATGTCTTCTTTATTGCGGATCAATATTGATACGTCATCAGCATAGGCGCACATTCCAAAAACATGTGTGGACAGTTTGTAACCCTGTAGCTTCACCTGGGTAGTCCGAATGAACGATTCAAGGCCAATGACAAAAAGTAGCATAGAAAGGGGACATCCTTGCCTAACTGATAGTTGTATTGGAATCAGAGGGGAAAGAAAACCGTTGACGAGCACTCTAGACGTAGCATTACAATTTATCATACGAATGTAGTCAATAAGGATTTCAGGAAATTCGAAGTGTTGCAAGACCATGTACAAGTATTCATGACTGATGCGGTCGAAAGCTTTATCAAGATCTAAGGTGAGAAAACTCATTGGCTCAGTGGGGAGCATTTCGGCTTTTAGGTGTAGGTCCCGTAGTATCGCTAAGTTTTTTAACAGAGTTCTTCCAGGAATACTGCAACATTGTTCATCACCAATGATATCAGGTAGAACAGTCTTCAATCGGCATGCAAGTACTTTGGTAAGGACTTTATAGTCACTGCAGAGCAGAGTAACTGGTCGGAAGTCACCAACTGCCATGGGAGAGGATGTTTTTGGTATGAGGACTATGGTACCCTCGTGATGTGATTGACAAAGAGCACGACGTTGGAGAATGGTACGCAGGACATGACAAAATTCTTTGCCAATGAGAGGCCAGAAGTGTTTATACATTTCATATGGCAGTCCATCAATGCCAGGTGAGCGGTTGTTTGGGAGTCGTTTAACCACAGAGTGAATCTCTTCATCCGTAATATCCGCGCTGAGCAGAGTTTTGTTGTCCGGAGATAGTTGGGTACTGCAAGATGACAGCAATAGGGTCACCTGCTGTGGATCAATGGGAGCCTTAGCGTAGAACCGTTGATAAAATAATGATATTTCACGACGTATAGCGGCAGGGGAGATGACGACATTTCCAGTACTGGTGCGGAGGCGGTGGATATATTTACGTTGCCGCTCACGTTGTCCTTTGGCGATATGGTATACACTTGCACTTTCGTCCGGGAGCACTGTACGATCTTTTAAAGCCACGTTTATATGAGCGAGCGTTCGATGCTGTAGAGACAGGAGCTTGGTTTTAACTTCCCGGATCTGGTCATATATACGCTCCCCAGCATCAGATCTTTGCTGGAGCTGGCGAAGAACTCGATAGTAAAATTCAACTGTATCCCGTCTTTCCCGACCTCGTTGGTAAGATATGTTCTTAAAGACGCGGCGGATCCCTGGTTTAACTAAAATATCCCACCAGTCTGTGCAGTCGCGAAATTTGCATTTTTGTTGGACCCATCGAGTCCAGTGTTGTCTGAAAATATCTTGGCATTCCTCCTCCAGTAACAGCGAGCAATTCAGCTTCCAATAACCTCTTCCTATGTGAAATATGGGATGGGGGTAAGAGATTGTACATACGACAGCATGATGGTTAGTGAAACTGGCAGGTATCACTTCATATCGTCTAGGCTGGATAAGTTCCTGTGAAAAGTAGATGCGGTCAAGTCGTGATGAGGAGTTGTGACTTATACAGGTGTAATGGGGCAGGGGCACCCTTAAACTATCCACAGCATCAATGAGGTGTAGGGAGGTAAGAAGGGTCCTGAGAGCCGGGTTGACACCTTGGTATGAGCTAGTGGAATCTTCTGGGCGTTGAATACAATTGAAATCCCCTGCAAGAATAAGTTTTTCCTTAACGTCGTGCAGATGAGGCAGTATACTCTGTTGAAAGAACATTTTCCGTTCCACACGTTTATTGGACCCGGATGGGGCATATACATTTATCAGGGTGTTATTGTTTATGTGTCCAGATATTATGCGTCCTGATGGATGACATAGCACACCTTCGAGTGGGATATCATGTCTTATGAGGAATCCGGTCCCTCTATTCGTATTACCGGTATTGATGTATTGTTTGTAGAAGGCAGATATGGGCAAACAGGGTAGAGCAACTTCTTGAATGAAGGCAATGTCAATGTCTGCATCTCGAAGGAATCTCTCCAACAGTTGAAATTTCAGAAGGCATTCTATTACATTGATATTCACAGTGGCCACAGTGAGAAATTGCGCCATTAAGAGAAGTATAAAAGTTGTGCTAGACATACTGGAGGTTGGACTCGAGAAAAAAGAAAAAAGAAAAAAAAAACACAGGTGAGAAATATACTGGTGCACTATGTCAAATTAGGTTGAGATAGTTCCTTTTGACTGCCATTTATAGGCCGGCTTTCAGCGGTTGAGAGCGTTCGTGGGTCCCTAGATGACGTAGAATGAAGATTTTGTTTCTTTTTCACAGCTGCGGGAACGTTTGTAGAGCCAGTTTGATTCTTCGGGGCTGGTACGGCAATCGAGGCATTTGTTTTAATCTTCTTAGAGACGTTCTCGGATCCCCGATCAACATTCTTAAGTGAGTCGGTAGGGACCAGCGAAGGTGGGGGCAGTGAAGACAAAATTTCTGTGGCAGCCTGTAGTGACGGCATAGTTGGTTCTAAGGCTGCGATACAGGTTGCCGATAGCACAGGGGCACTCTGTGGCTCGCAGCTCTGGTCAGGGCAAGGTACCAGTTCTGCGTCAGATGTATCCGAGGTCACTTCTGGTGTTGTCCCAGCTGACTGATCAATAAGCATGTTTTCATATGACGTTTGCTGCGTCACAACTTCCGAGTATTGGACACGTCGTTGTTGTGTAAGAGTTATACCGAGGGGAATCATTTTCTTTGGGCAGTTAATACGTAGATGTGTGGTAGCATTGCAAATTAAACAGGTCTGTTTCTGTCCATTATACGTTATATAGCCAGAATGGCCACCAAAAGTCTCAGTGGAGGGGATATCTTGCTTGATTTCCATAGTGACGGCACGTATTCCATTATACACCGGGAACTGATAAGCAGAAGACCATTGTTCTTTCCTGACGTCACTCACAGTGCCATATCTCGACAGGACGGATTTGAAAATTTCAGGGGGTACTTCGAGTGGGACATTAAATATACGCACTGTGGTAAAATTGGAATCCGCTGTGGAGAGCTTAACATTAGTCATTTCGCCTGAGTCATACTGAAATTTAATAGGATCTGCAAAAGTATTTAACAATTTCTGATAAATAGATATGCTGATTACCTTGATGTACATGGTTTTTTCGTGCGCATTTAACTGGATGGCTTCTACTTGGTCGACAGTCAACCGGAGGGTATCGCCAATCCAGCGGTGAATTTCTCCTGGTGAGGGGCGAGAACTCTGCCTGTCCCATTGGCAGCGTACGGTGTTTTTTCTCTGGTATCCGGACATGATTTTCAGCGGGGTTTTCTGGGTTTCTGGTTTTGTTGTCCTATCTGGAACACTACTTGAAAAAGTATTGTCCGAATGACACACGGAAGGTCAGTAAACACGTGGAACTAAGGAAGCACTGGTATTAGGAACCGTAAACTCTTCCAATGCGGTCACACAGCGCGCACACACGTACCGCACTCGGCCACGACTAGTGACCAACTGCGCCCCTCGGCTATTTCCACTACGCAAATATTGTGCACAAGATGGTGACTTATTTCCACGTTCCAATAATATTGCATTACGGAATTAAGTTTCATTTATATTTTGCTTGTTTCGATAATGTTCCTGCGTGAAATTGAGTTTAAAATGGCTTATGAATAGGCCCTCTTGTGAGTAAATGGGATGTATTCAGCAATAGCTCATGAAGGCTTGCTCAATTCTCGTATAACCACAACGATTATATTATATTGATGACTGCATTACCGTTATGTGGGTTAATATTTGAATAGCCATTGTGCAGAAACATAATACCGGCAATGCCGACTACTTACAATGTTTGATATTAAGGCATTTTACCATTTAAATACTGATACGAAGACTTCGAACATGTACCATGTGCTTTGTTTCAATCACTTGACACCAGAGTTCGCATGAGCGTTTACCGTTCAGTATGTCACATACATTCCACATGGCCGAGAGTACGTCATGGTATCAATTTCCGACACCACTGCCAGCTGGATCGATCGATCGAGTTGGCAGTGCGTCTTACACTTCCGTTCGATCCACCACTGCCAGGTAGCACACTTCCGTTCGAGCACACTTCCGTTCGATCGAACGGAAGTGTGCCAGCTAGTGCCACCTCGATCGTTCCGATCCACTTCCGTCCCATTTTCCAAAATCACTCCCACAAAAATATCTAGCAACTGAGTGGAAAGATGTTACACATCAATAAATATTGTACTCTTAATTTTTTGTTTCTGAATTCTCCACTTGCCTCGTGATCCCTGCCTGCGGTTGTCCTGATCAGTGATGTTCATTTCTTTTAGGACCTTCTTGGTGTTAGCAAACCATTTTACATAAGAGTTGCCTTTACTATTGGGGTTGTTGAAGTGGCTAAACATTTTCTTAGTGAGGCTGTCGTCAGACAAAGAATTTAACCCTGCGTTTCCATATGGTATCTGAGATTCTGCAGCATGTTTTGTATACTTCTTTGTTACTGCGTAATTGGTATGTGTGAGCACATTCATTTGGTCCGAGATTTTTTCTTAAAATTTTTCGTTCCCTTTTTTCAATTTCTTCAAGTTCTTTTTTAGTTGCTAGACCTAGCCATTCTGAAGCAAACTGGCACTCTGGTTGAATTGCTGTTCGATAGTGTCGTAGTTTAGTCCTAATAGAAATAGCTTTCTTGTTATATGTGTTTTTCGTAAGGTGGAAAGCGAGCTCCATTTTCCTGGCTCTCTCATGATTTCCTCTTTTGTCGAGTCCGTTAGGTTGGATTATCTCACCAGTGTACTGTATATGTATATTTATCCTCAATCAACTTTCAAATTACTTGTTTTATAAAAGCTATGTTTCTGTTTGTGAATTAGTCCATATTATAATTTTGATAAACATTTCTTGATCTACCTTCCATATGTTACAGCAAAATTAATTATTTTCTTTCCATTGAATTTGTATTGCTCAAATTAAATGTGTTATTTTTACAACTTACACACTTACTTAACCTTACCTGTTTTATAGTTGATAATTTTATTTTGTGATTTCCTCGTTTCTTATCTTCAGTTCCCTTAACTTAATTATAAAATTTCGTACAGCCGCCATCTTGATTTTATGATAACAACTGCATTGATTGAGATTCCAGTAGATTATATCATGTATAGATATTTAGGGTGTTAGCTTTCATGGCGCTTGGTTGATTAAACCTCGGGAAAGAATTCTCTGAATAGCTCTCCTTCTACAGTAATGCTTCAATTTATTTATATGAGGGCTGTTTTTTTAAGCAAGGGCCGTTTTTTTTAATTAACCGAACATTTTATTTTGAAACCACATTTATTTTTAGGTTTTATATAGGCCTACCTTCCTGTATTTTTCTACATAGTTGCCTTGACTATTTAGACACTTGTCATACCTTAAAACTAAGTTCTGAAATCCCTCAGCATAAAAGTTTCCCTCTGCTCTGACAACCAAGAATTCACACTTGAGGAAAATCCATTGATAGAGTGGTTATCATGAATCTTCGGTCCTCGTGAGTTTTCGTGTCAATTGCAGTCACCAAGTCATCTGTGATCACAGACCTGAGTGCTCATCGTCATGAAGATTTTCACGGCCACTTTGAACTCGCGTACCTATTTTCGCACTTGACCTTCCGTCATTGCATTATTCAAAGTTAAGGGCCGACCACAGCGAACAAATTATGGTAAATATTATTTTGTAAACCGTGCCATTGATAACTGGAACTCTCTACCTGCCGCAGTCTTAGAGCCTTTTCCCAAACATGTAGGTGTGTTTAAGAAAAGACTGACTATTTGTGTAAATACTCCAGTTTAATTGTTGTATAATTGTTATTGAATTGTTATGTATAATTATTTATTTGTTATGTATATCCAATTTGCCACCGGGGGACACACCCCCCATTGCAAATAAATGAATGAATGAATGAATGAATGAATACAGTACACCTCACAAAGCTGACGATGAATGTCTGCAGCCGACATGTTTCTTGCACTCAAAAAATGTATCACAGATCATAACTCACACGCGGCGGGCGAATCAATAATCTTGAACATTCTAAAGATGCACAGTTCAGCGTACAGGTTAGCTACACAGCTGCAACTGACGCCTGCTTGTTCACAAAGGATGCCGGGAGGTAGCACGCACGCTTGTTGCGGCGTGCGAACTAACTACGGGCTTTAAAAATGGCCCTTACTTAAAAAACAGCCCTCATATCACCCCCTGGTCCATGGGCTGTAGTTTGGATGTTAAGTTTGGAGACAGAATTGCTCGCACTGCCTTCAGCTCCCGCGGGACCACGTTGGGGTGAAATTGGCAGTTGTCGAGGAAAAGGTGGATTTTCCTCTCTTCCCGTTAAAACTTCTTAGGCTATCAACACCATGCAGCCATAAATGGAGCAAGGGGGCATGAAACGGAAAAGTACAGTGCGTCAAAATGTTCTAATTAGGAAACTGATAAAAACAAGATGTTCAGTAAAGAACATATAGCCTACTTTCTCCTAAATGCATGGGTATTGTTATAACTCTTTGTCCTTTTCAAGGAGTATAATTGAATGTTGGTTGTAGTAGCTTGTTGAAATACAACGTGCTATAGGGATATTAAACATGAATATGAGGTGCCCTTTGCTAGTGCTACCTCTGTAAAAAAAATCATTCAATTCGGTTTCACCGTGTTTGAATTGATCTGGAGAATGGATTTGCACACATACATGGCCGCTATTTGCAAACTTTTGGGCTGATGACCTTGTAGCCAGTCATAAGATGCTTTCCACAAAAAGGCATGTTGTTGCAAAATCCGGTAGAGATCAAATTATTAGGATGGTCGAAATTTGATTTAAGCTTTTAACATTTGGGTGTTCGAATTAATAGGGGGAATCGATTTTCACACAAAGATGGCCGCCATCCGCAAAATATTAGGCTAATGACCTATTAGTTTGGTCAAAGGATGCTCCCTCCATAATGGTATGTTGATGCAAAATTTGGTAGAGATCGGATGATTAGGTTAATCGTAATTTGATTTAAGCTTTGAATATTTGTGTGGCCACCATTACGTTTCCGTCAAGATGGCGGCGATATAAAACATGACACTGAGGTGCCCTTTGCTAGTGCTACCTTTGTACCAAATTTCATTCCATTCGGTTTCACCGTATTCGAATTAATAGGGGTAATCGATTTTGACACAAAGATGGCCGCCATCCGCAAACTATTAGGCTAATGACCTATTGGATTTGTCAAAGGATGCTCCCTCCATAAAGGTATGTTGTTGCAAAATTTGGTAGAGATCGGATGATTAGGTTAGTCGTAATTTGATTTAAGCTTTGAACATTTGTGTGGCCGCCATTACGTTTCCGTCAAGATGGCAGCGATATAAAACATGACACTGGGGTGCCCTTTTCTAGTACTACCTCTGTACCAAATTTCGTTCCATTCGGTTTCACCGTGTTCGAATTAATAGGGGCAATCGATTTTCACACAAAGATGGCCGCCATCCGCAAACTATTAGGCTGATGACCTATTAGTTTGGTCAAAGGATGCTGCCCCCATAAAGGTATGTTGTTGCAAAATTTGGTAGAGATCGGATGATTAGGTTAGTCGTAATTTGATTTAAGCTTTGAACATTTGTGTGGCCGCCATTACGTTTCCGTCAAGATGGCGGCAATATAAAACATGACACTGAGGTGTCCTTTGCTAGTGCTACCTTTGTACCAAATTTCGTTCAATTTGCGCTCACCGTGTTCGAATTGATAGGGGGGGGGGACAGACATTCAGTGTACACACACTCACACACACACACACACAGCCTCACACACACACATACACACACACACAGACAGACACACTTTTTTTTTGCCCTGTAGTGATCTCATAAGTCTACTTTCATTTTTTGCAAAAATCGAAAGTAGGCTAATAGGTTAAAACCTTCAAATATGGGCCCTAATTGTAGGTCTGATATTGGTATTGTAACGTTTCTTGCTCTCTAAACTTTGTTTGAGTGTTCTACTGGCATTACAAGTTTTCTATAAGTGAACATTAATTTAACCCTGTCTATCAATGAACTGGAGGCCCAAAAAGACGTCTAAAGCAGATCTAGTTAACATAATCTCCATTCACTACTTTTGCTCCGTTTCTCCAACTTATTCTTTAACGGGCTGAAGACATCTGTTGCTGAAGCTCTCATTCTCTTCTCTTAACATGCGATCCCTAAAAGAGTATCGTGTATTTATACGGTTATATAGCACGAGACTGTATGCTACGCTATTTTATATAACTAACGAGGGCAACTGGTGGAAGTTAGATTGAGTTTCTCGCATCACAGCTACCATTACATACACGTCAGACCGAACTAATTGAATGTGTAAATAGAAAACAGGAACGAGGAAGCTCCTTGTTGTTATTAATTCATTTACAGGGTTTGGGACAACTTGGCCATTAGCCCTGCGTAGTTAGATGCGTGTTGAGTTTGTCTGATAACCTGTGTTACTGTGATGACTGTAGTAGTGTGTGTATCTGTATTAGGGACAGGGATAGGGTATGTGCCCCGGGACATGAAGTAAGGTACTATCCTGGCATTTTCTTGGAGAGCGTGTAGGGAAAACCCGAGGATAAACCACACTCGGGATAACCGCTGTCAGCCAGTGATTCAAGTGGACTTGTTTCAACTGCCCACGCAGCCGTGGGGCGAGCTTTTAACGAGCACAGCTACGCCATGGGGTCAACGAGAAAGCAAATTTGAGAGAACAAAATGTATTGTCTTAAAATAATAAATTATCAATGTTCTAACTACGTCCACAAGTTAAATATACAGTACCCACGGTTATTGTTCTTTAGCTGATTGAGACATCATGGACACCAAGGTTGTGCACTTGTGTGTGTTCGAGTGGGTGGAATCTATGCGGTGACTCGTGGAGTTGCGATGTTCATGTAGGATTGTATAGCAGTTATTGGAGCTACGGTCGGGATGCCCATGGCTATCAATTAGGAAGAATCATGATAATTACGAGGGCTATTCCAAAACTAAGGGCCGTTTTTTTTAAATTAACCGAACATTTTATTTTGAAACCACAATTATTTTTAGGTTTTACATACCTTCCTCCATTTTTCTACATAGTTGCCTTGACTATTTAGACACTTGTCATACCTTAAAACTAAGTTCTGAAATCCCTCTGCATAAAAGTTTGCTGCTGCTCTGACAACCAAGAATTCACACTTGAGGTAAATCCATTGATAGAGTGGTTATCATGAATCTTCGGTCCTAGTGAATTTTCGTGTCAAATCCAGTCACCAAGTCATCTGTGATCACAGACCTGAGTGTTCTTCGTCATGAACATTTTAACGGCCACTTTTGATCTCGCGTACCCATTTTCTCACTTTACCTCCCGTCATTGCATTATCACCATACACCTCACAAAGCTGACGATGAATGTATGCAGCCGACTTGTTTCTTGCACTCAAAAAACGTATCATAGATCGTACCTCAAACGCGGCGGGCGAATCAATAATCTTGAACATTGTAAAGATGCACAGTTCAGCGTACAGGTTAGCTCCACAGCTGCAACTGACGCCTGCTTGTTCACAAAGGATGCCGGGAGGTAGCGCACACGCTTGTTGCGGCGTGCGCACTAACTACGGGCTCAAATATAACAAGATGTTCAGTAAAGAACATATAGCCTACTTTCTCCTAAATGCATGGGTATTGTTATAACTCTTTGTCCATTTCAAGGAGTATAATTGAATGTTGGTTGTAGTAGCTTGTTGAAATACAACGTGCTATAGGGATATTAAACATGAATATGAGGTGTCCTTTGCTAGTGCTAAATCTGTAAAAAAAAAGTCATTCAATTCGGTTTCACCGTGTTTGAATTGATCTGGGGAATGGATTTGCACACATACATGGCCGCTATTTGCAAACTATTGGGCTGATGACCTTGTAGTCAGTCATAAGATGCTTTCCACAAAAAGGCATGTTGTTGCAAAATCCGGTAGAGATCAAATTATTAGGATGGTCAAAATTTGATTTAAGCTTTTAACATTTGGGTGGCCGTCATTCCGTTTCCGTCAAGATGGCGGCGATATAAAACATGACACTGAGGTGCCTTTTGGTAGTGCTACCTCTGTACCAAATATCGTTCAAATCGGTTTCCCCGTGTTTGAATTGATAGGGGGAATCGATTTGCACACATACTTGGCCACCATCTGCAAACTATTGGGCTGATGATCTAGCAGTTTGGTTAGAATATGCTTCCCACATAAAGATTTGTTGTTGCAAAATTTGGTAGAGACTAGATTATTAGGTTGTTCGTAATTACATTTTAGCCTTTAACATTTGGGTGGCCGCGATTACGTTTCCGTCAAGATGGCGGTGACATAAAACATGACACTGAGGGGGCCTTTTCTAGTGCTACCTCTGTACCTAATTTCGTTCCATTCGGTTTCACCGTGTTTGAATTAATAGGGGGAATCGATTTTCACACAAAGATGGCCGCCATCCGCAAAATATTAGGTTAATGACCTATTAGTTTGGTCAAAGGATGCTCCCTCCATAATGGTATATTGATGCAAAATTTGGTAGAGATCGGATGATTAGGTTAATCGTAATTTGATTTAAGCTTTGAATATTTGTGTGGCCGCCATTACGTTTCCGTCAAGATGGCGGCGATATAAAACATGACACTGAGGTGCCCTTTGCTAGTGCTACCTCTGTACCAAATTTCATTCTATTCGGTTTCACCATGTTCGAATTAATAGGGGTAATCGATGTTGACACAAAGATGGCCGCCATCCGCAAACTATTAGGCTAATGACCTATTAGATTTGTCAAAGGATGCTCCCTTCATAAAGGTATGTTGTTGCGAAATTTGGTAGAGATCGGATGATTAGGTTAGTCGTAATTTGATTTAAGCTTTGAACATTTGGGTGGCCGCCATTGCGTTTCCTTCAAGTTGGCGGCGATATAAAACATGACACTGGGGTGCCCTTTGCTAGTGCTACCTCTGTACCAAATTTCATTCCATTCGGTTTCACCGTGTTCGAATTAATAGGGGTAATCGATTTTGACACAAAGATGGCCGCCATCCGCAAACTATTAGGCTAATGACCTATTAGATTTGTCAAAGGATGCTCCCCCCATAAAGGTATTTTGTTGCAAAATTTGGTAGAGATCGGATGATTAGGTTAGTCGTAATTTGATTTAAGCTTTGAACATTTGTGTGGCCGCCATTACGTTTCCGTCAAGATGGCGGTGATATAAAACATGACACTGGGGTGCCCTTTGCTAGTACTACCTCTGTACCAAATTTCGTTCCATTCGGTTTCACCGTGTTCGAATTAATAGGGTCAATCGATTTTCACACAAAGATGGCCGCCATCCGCAAACTATTAGGTTGATGACCTATTAGTTTGGTCAAAGGATGCTGCCCCCATAAAGATATGTTGTTGCAAAATTTGGTAGAGATCGGATGAATAGGTTAATCGTAATTTGATTTAAGCTTTGAACATTTGTGTGGCCGCCATTACGTTTCCGTCAAGATGGCGGCGATATAAAACATGACACTGAGGTGTCCTTTGCTAGTGCTACCTTTGTACCAAATTTCGTTCAATTTGCGCTCACCGTGTTCGAATTGATAGGGGGGGGACAAACATTCAGAGTACACACACTCACACACACACACACACACAGACTCACACACACACATACACACACACAGACAGACACACTTTTTTTTCGCCCTGTAGTGATCTCATAAGTCTACTTTCATTTTTTGCAAAAATCGAAAGTAGGCTAAAAACGGACCTTAGTTTTGGAATAGCCCTCGTAATTGTTTGAGAAGGAAACCCACCGAAGGCCATTTCTAGTATGGCGGGGGTGGGAATAGAATCCACTTCTTCTCAATTATCCTCACGAGGCTGTCAGTACCCTGTCCCAACCCTCAGACGAGAATTATATTTTCCTCGCAGAGCCAGGAATCGAACTTAGGACAGTTGGAGCTGGAGACCCAGTACAGTACGTAGTCCTGGATCACAGGAGATGGCAAATATGATATGGTTACTAGTAAACACATTGAAACAATAGAAGCTATTTTTCAGTGCTTAAGTACCGGGTGAGTTAGCCGTGGTCGTTACGGCATGACTGCTGGCAGTCGCTCACATCCGGGAGGCGATGAGGTTCGAATCCCCCCGCCGGCAACCTTGAAGATGGTCTTTTGTGGCTTACCATCTTCCTTCCAGGCAAATGCTTATAGGCCACAGCCGCTACCTTCCTACTCCTCGTCCTTACATTCAAACTTTCCTCCCCAGACAACACTCCACACGCGACGGTACTTGCAGCTCACCCCATGGGTGTCCGCATAGAAGCAGGTACTAACTGGTGAGCCGACCATGTCCTCGGACACTCCCGGCACTAAAAGCCATACGCTAAAAATATGTGCCTAAGTGCCACTGCCTGCAGGCCAAATGGCTTGGCAGCGGTCGCTTGGTAGGCGTAGGCCTTTCATGGGCTGTAGTTCCTTCAGTACGCAAGTAATCTGTTGGTAGAAACTTTTCAGTCTGTCAACATGAGTGTGCCCAAATAGATTGGGTAAGGAGTTACAATTAATTTCCTAGTGGCTGAAAAATACACGAATTAATAACATAGCCTACTAAATAAAACAACTCTCACGCAAATGGAAGGCTTCACTGGATGAGCAGTTTCGTTCGTCAAGGGAACATCATCAGATCCTGCTCAGTTAGGCTTAATTTAGGTTCACACATGGTTACTTGCTGTATATTTATTATCGTATACACAAAAGTTAAGTTTATTTCTTTTCATGCATTTCCTTTTCCAAATTTGAAGTTAGAGTAAATTATATTCATTGAGTAACTGAAGTGAAAAGTACTGTAATACGTTGATCAGCGCAATCATAGGTGATTTATTTGAAGATCGTTACTTACAGATGTGCAGTCCTCAACCGCCCAACACGTTTGGCAACCCAACACAATGACATGTATTGAAGTGATTCTTCCTGCACAACAGATATACAGTATTATTTCTCTTTACAGGAATGTCCCAGACACTCAATTATTTGTTTGTTTTTGTCGTTGATTCTTTTATGGGGGTTTTGACATTGTGGTCATGTCCACATGTCCAGTCAAAGGCTTTCAAAAATGACTTCCTAATACCTAACAGATTCCTTTTCTGTATAAATGCTTTCCTTGCCTGAGCCAACCTACTAATTATATCCTCTTTGCTTTGTCCATCACTGGTTATGTTGCTTCGTAAGTAACCGAAATAATTAATTTTAATTTTTGAAAATGCGCATTGTTGTACAATGAAAATGCATGAAAAGCAAACAAATCGAATGTACAATAATTCAATATCAGCCATCTCACATTGACAGCAAGTGTGCAAAATTAACGTTGCTAATAACTGATAGTCTGCTTGACACACAATTCCCTTCCGCTACCACCCCTCCAACACCGACATCAACGTGACGCGAAATCAATTTGTACAGGTGTGTTCTGAGAACTAACCTATTTATCGCATAACACTGTAGATCGTAATTGAGCGCCCGGCACAACCATTCTATTTATCAGCCTATATCACTGTGCACTATCCTGGGAGAACGCAAATTGCGCAGCTGTAAGAGTACTGTGCTCAAGGTAACAGGATCGAATAATGGCCCTCAGTCAGTTAGAATTTCTGGGTGATTAAATGCGGGAATCCCGTATCAGTAGATTAACTGCCATATTAAAGATCCCCTTCGTGGTAAAACTCCCACTCCCACTCTTTTCTAAAGTCGCAGTAGTTAAAAGTGACGTAAAAACCAATATATATTTATTATATTATTATTATGATTACAGTCAATCTTGGTTGATTCTCACGTTTTAATACGAAATCATGATGAATTCGAACTTTTCGCGCGTCTTTTGATATTCCTGTGAAAATGAAAATCCACAGCCTGCTTCCAGTCTCCGACCGGGTCAGGAATGGAATGAATGAAGCCCCCATCTAGCGGCGAGGATACGAACTGTGCCGGCTGCCGAGGCCTGACGCACTCCTCTGGGGCAATGATTAAATGAATGACAGAGGAAATGAAATGATAGTGGAGAGTGTTGCTGGAATGAAATTTTGACAGGGAAAACCGGAGTACCCGGAGAAAAACCTGTCTGCCTCCGTTTTGTCCAGCACAGATCTCACATGGAGTGACCGGGATTTGAACCACGGATCCAGCGGTGAGAGGCCGGCGTGATATTCCTGTAATAGTCAATAAAACTTGTCTAATTAGAAATCTTGTTTTTAGCCTATTTTCAATTTTGAAAAAATAGGCTTATGAGATCACCTTTTGTCCGTGTGTGTATGTGTGTGTGTGTGCGCACGTGTGTGTGTGTGTGTGACCCCTAATAACTTCGAAACGGCTGGAGCGATTTCAATGAAACTCGGTAAGTTCATAGCACTATTCCGACGACCCCGACCGTACCCTTCAAATTTCGTTACGTCTCACCAATCTAACATGGCGGCTGTACGAAATATTTCACCAGCATACAATATCTCCGAAACTATTCCCGATATCAACCTGGAATTTTGTACGGTGATAAAGGGAACTACTATAAGTTTACCTTTGTGACTTTTGAAAAACTGGTAACTACAAAACCAACATGGCGGCTACGCGAATTTGCTACTTTTAAATAGACTTTTCTCGCGATTTAACCAACCAAACGGCAATAAAACTTGGTACAGTATATGCTTATACACATTGTAATGCACCGACATCTAACTTCGTTCAATTGTTTACATAACCACAAGATGGCGGATGTGCGAAATATTTCACCGGCATTCTATATCTCTGAAACTATTAGCGGTATCACCCTGAAATTTTGTACGGAGATAAAGGGCACTACTGGAAGTTCATCTATAAGACTTTCAAAAACCGTTTAACTACAAAACGAACATGATGGCCAAGCGAATTTGAAAATTTTAAATAGACCTTTCTCGCGAATTAATGTTCCAAACGCAATGATATCTGGTACAGGAAATGTTTATACACATTGTAATGCACTGGTATCTAATTTGGTTCAATTGTTTACTTAACCTCAAGATGGTGGCTGTGCGATTTTTAAAATTAAGATTTTATTTCTTGTGTCGTCGTCATGCGAACGAAGTGAAAGTTTGAATAATGAACCTACGCAATAATTTTCTTTAATGGTACATGACTCTATGGCCTATACATTTAACAATCCAACATGGCGACCATCCGAAATACTTAGACGGCTCTGAATATCTACGAATTTATTATAGCAATCAAACTGATTTTTTTATGTTCATAGGGGCTATGAACTGAAGTTCACCTATAGGACTTTAAATAACCTGGTGATCACAAATCCAACATGGCGGCGACGCGAAGTATAAATATTCACATGTACTTTTCTCGCAATTTAACCATCCGAGTGTAGTGAAACTTGGTACAGTAAATCCTTATACGAATGTTAATCCACTGGCATCTAATTTATTTCAATTGTTTCCATAACCACAAGATGGCAGCTGAGCCAAATTTTAAAATTTCCTTGTTACTTCTTGTGTCCTAATCATGCGATTGAAGTTTGAATACTACACGTACACAATAATCTTCATGTAACAGTTCATAACTTTTTTTTTAGCGTATGGCTTTTAGTGCCGGGAGTGTCCGAGGACATGTTCGGCTCGCCAGTTTTGTAGCTGCTTCGAGACGGACACCCAATGAGTGAGCTACAAGTACCGTTGGGGAGGAAAGTTGGAATGTAAGGACGAGGAGTTGGAAGGTAGCGGCTGTGGCCTATAGTTAGGGACCAACCCCGGCATTTGCCTGGAAGGAGGATGGGAAACCACAGAAGACCATCTTCAAGGTTGCCGGCGGGGGGATACGAACCTCCTCGCCTCCCGAATGTGAGCGACTGCCAGCAGTCATGCCGTAACGACCACGGCTAACTCACCCGGTCTCATAACTCTAGGACCTACATATATAAAATCCAACATGGCGACCATCCGAAATATTTAGTCGGTTCTCAATATCTACGAATCTATTACAGCAATCAAACTGAAATTTTGTTTGTTGATGGAGGCAATTAACATAAGTAGGATATATGAAAATAGGCTCTATATTTCTTCACGGAATTACTTGTTTTATTTTCTTGTCGGTCCCTTCAACTTTGAATTAACCAAGTTTGTCTACATTATTATCATTATTATTATTATTATTATTATTATTATTATTATTATTATTATTATTATTATTATTATTATTATTATTACATATATATTTCACTACATCAGTGAATACAAAACAACATATCGTATGCTTGTTCGCAAGACGATATGGCAACTATTTCTTAGGGTTTCACATTCAGAAATGAGCGAACTATGGAACAGGTCTCGAAGATGACGGCTTTCTCCAGGTTGGTAGCCTATGAATTAGGGATGATTCCGGTAGAAGTGATGACTATTGGCAGCACCAGTACACTTACCTCTCTCTACATTTGCGTCTTTCCTCAACCAAGGGCAGATATTTGCTAATTTTCTCACAGCAGGTTTGTTGCTGATTATGGGAATTGGACACTGCGATATCAATGAGAAAGGTTCTCTGCCGCTCATTGTCCGCAACAACGTTATCTAGTCTGTTTTCTGGTGTGATTTTAGCTTATCATTTTTACACCCAAATTGAGCCTCTATGGACTACATGTAAACAACCAATCTCATTTCAGTAACGAGTAGATCTTATTCGTTTGCCAGCTTTGACATCCTGCCAGTATTTTTGAGCCCATCAATTAACAATAATAATAATAATTGGAACGGGTGTTTGTAGAGTTCACAGTAATAATGTATTCTTCTTCTTCTTCCTTCGTTACTGCCAACTAAGGACCACGTCATGTCAACTGTTTCTTCTGCATTTTAATGTTGGCCCAGTACTCCTTCATTCGCAATCGATGTTGCACCTTTCTCTCCGTCGTCCACGCCTTCCGGTTTTTAGCTTCGGCTTAAGTTGAAAACTCCGATGTTTCTGAAGATTTTCCCTAAGTGGGCCACGCTCCTGGATATCTTCACGTGTTATCCCAGTCTCCAACAGATCTTTCTCTACTTCACTGAACCAGGCCCCCTTTGTCTTTTTCTCACGGAGAAAAGCAAAAATTCTGTCGGATAGCCGTGTTGATTTCATTCGGGTTATATGTCCAAGTAATAATGTATTATGGTTATTATTATTATTTTTATTATTATTATTATAATTATTATTATTATTATTATTATTATTATTATTATTATTATTATTGTTTCATAACATTATCACGGCAAATACCGGCTACATTTTATGTTACAGCCTGATTCGGCCTTAGCAAGGAACCATCTGTATTGAGACAATTTCGTATGCACTGTTCAGAGACTTCACATTACTGTACATCCATGTCGTGCTCGCGTCTCCTTCATTTATAGGATGAGCTGGGTATTGTCACCAAGGAACTTCCTAACAATATGGCAGGCGTTTAACAGAACTGCCTTCTGTAGTCTGCGGATGCAGACGGACTACTGTGGAGAGTTTTGGGTATAACAACAGTGCACGATACAATTATTGGGATGGTAGTCACCGACTCAAGTTTCCACATCTGCTTTATCTCAATTGCCAGCTCTGTGTACTTAGATATTTTAGTAGTAGCTGTTGTTTGGATGTCGGTGAACTCGTGAGACCTCCTTTTAATCCACACCCACTCTATTTTTCTCTATGCACACTGGGCCAACGATTTTCCTAAGGATTTTCTTTTATTCGTTTTTTAAATATTTATTTATTGATCTGCATCGAATGATCAGAGTTTCTGATGCGTATAATGCTTCAGGTTGAATTACCGTGTTAATCAGTAATAATTCCTTCTTCTTTGGTCGTTTGGACCACCTACGGACCACAGTGCTTGTGTCTTAGCTGTTTGCCACTTCTGGTGTTATTGGTGGATTGTTTAGCAGCTGATTGTGTGCTGAAATTTTGATCCTTTCTATTGTACCAGTAATCTTTCATTTTCTTGTTGAACTCTATCTTACGTTCCTCGGACCATTTCCTGGACGCTTTGTGGTGAATTTCTGTAATGCATGTGAAGAAAGGCCTGGTTTCAACCGTCAGACTGTAGCGACTCCTGTCATTTATTGTGTCTTGCTGAATATTAAGTTCAGTAAGATCCTACTCAATTTGTTGTATCCACAAGGGCCCAGTAATTTTTACCCTTCTTGGCTACCTTGAAGATCTTATAATACAGCCTGTGGGGGTCCATTCTGTATAGGTGGCCGTGGAAAGCCAGGCGTCTCCTTCTGATGTCATCGGTGAGGTTTCCCTGGTGTTTGCAGAGATTTCACAGTAATAACTTATTATTATCATTACTTACTTTGCCATTGACGTAACTTCAGCTTATAACATGTTAACCTGGATACCCATTTCATTGTATATTTGCTCAGGGTTTTTACATGTTGGTGTGATTCCCGCCTAGGGAGTGTATTTTAAAAACAAAATTACCATTTCCAGGTTCGCAATGTTCCTGGAGTTCACACAGTCTGTAACAGAATTGAGCTTCAGTGTAATTGCTGTTAAAACACTTCGAGGTGCAGTGGCTGGCAATCTTGGCCATCACTCTCCAGGCTTGATTCGCGGCTCTGTCTAATACGATAATTAATTCTCATCTAGGGGCTGGAACGGGGTACACTCAGCCTCGTGAGGCAGAACTGAGAAGAGATGGGTTTTATTCCCACCTCTGCTATCCACGAAGTGCTTTTCCCACTTTTACTTCACTTTTACACTTTTACTTCCTACCTTTAGGCCATGGCTGCCTCCTCCCCAAACCAAGTCTCATTTACGAATACACACAACGTAAATACAACACAATAATACAATTTAAGTTAATAGACAGTCGCCTCCGTAGCGTAGCGGTCAGCATGGTTAACTGCCGCCCCGGAGGTCCTGGGTTCGATTCCCGGCTCTGCTACGAAATTTGAAGAGTGCCATGAGGACTGGAACGGGATCTACTCAGCCTGGGGTGGTCCAAATGAGTAGGGGAGAGGTTCAATTCCTACCTCAGTCATCCTCGAAGTGGTTTTCCGTAGTTTCCCACTTCGTCTTCGGGAAAATGCCGGGATGGTACCACTGTAAGGCCACGACCGCCTCCTTCCCTCTTCCTTGCCTATCCACGCCAATCTTCCCTTCCCATCCCTCATGAGGCCCCTGTTAGCTTTGCGGGTGAGGTCGCCTGAGCAAAGTGCTGATCACACCTCCCCAGTTGTATCCACTCCGACCAAGTGTTCTCAGCTCCAGGACACTGCCTGGAAAGGCGGTAGTGGTGAGTTCCCTCGCTGAGTCCGTGGGAAACACCAACCTGGACGGTAAAATTGACTTTAAAAATATAGACTCATTCTACACACACCCAACCACACGGAGCCAAATGACCGATGTCGCAAACCCTTAAAAGAATGAAAAGCAATGACAACAGCGGTAAAGATAAAATTCCTGGCAGCAAGGACAGCTGGGCGTGGAGTTGACAGCTGCTTCATTCTAGTGCTGTCCACATAGCCTCTATAAGAGATGGGTCTTGGCTTTGAGAATTGGACAGAAAACTCCTAACATATCCAGAATCATCAGATTAGTATTTTTAGCCTACTTTTCACATTTTGCAAAAATGAGGAAAAAGTAGTCTTATGAGATCGATCCGGGAAAATGTCTGTCTGTCTGTCTGTCTGTCTGTCTGTCTGTCCTTCTGTCTGTCTGTCTGTCTGGCTGTGTGTGTGTCCCCCCCCCCCTATCAACTCCTAAACGGCTGCAGCAATCAAAACCAAATTTAGTATGAGTAAAGATGTGCACCGGAATAGCTCACGTCCATATTTGAAAATGATGTCAGTGCTACCAACTGCTGAAAAAACGCACTAGAAATTTGAGCTCCATGTTGGATATCTTGCAAGGTATGCATGGGACCTATTCCAAAATTGGCACACATGTAGATAATACTATTTCAGTTTAATTTCCAGGAGGCCAACCATGACAGTGTTGCCAAAATAATTTTAAGCCTTCTGATAGGTCCAATGTTTAAATGCATATAACTTCTGCACTATCAGTTGGATTTCAACCAAATTCTGTATGTAATATCTGTACATAAACAGATATGACTGAACGTAGTCTTAAGAGCCACCAGGGCTGCCAACTGTTCTCTCTCTTATTTTAATCCAAATACCTATATATCAGGAAGTATGCAAGCCAACAGCTTTAAACTATGCACACGTATATTCTGACATTTTAGATTAATTTGGAGTAACTTATATACGTCAGCTCTACCAACATGATTATATGCCTGCTGATAGTACCAATATTTAAATACATGTAACTTCTATACTATCAGTTGGAGTTCAACCAAATTTCGTATGTGCTATGTGTACCATAACAGATATGACTATAAGTATTGTTAAGAGCAATCAGGGCTGCCAACTCTTAATAAATGCTGTCTATATTTTTTTACCCTAATATCAATATATCAGAAAGTATGCAAGCCAACATCTCTATACTTTGCACACGTATAGCACCTGACATTCTAGATTAATTTGGAGTAATTAATGCAAGGCGGTGCTGCCAACATGATTCTATGCCTGCTGATATGTCCAATTTTAAAATACATGTAACTTCTATACTAACAAATGGATTTCATCCAAAATTGTCACAATAAGATATCATAATAATTCAGATTATTTCTGACCAGCACACGCATGGTATTGTTGGCAACATGCTTTTACGCGTGCTGATAGATCCAGTGTCTAACTGCATGTAACGTCCATTGGACTTCAACCAAATTTTGTATTCTGTACCTTAAGAGGTGGAACTAAGAATATATTCAGTCACCAGGGCTGCCAACTGTAGTGCTCTATTAGGCTACATTATACCAGGTATATTTTGAACTAATTAGATATTTCGATATTACCAAATTAATTTCGTCATTATTCTAGATAGGTTCATATACTGTAGAATAATCATTGGCATGAAAAGTAGGCTGTATAGTTCTTCACGGAACTTCTTGTTGAGATTATCTTGTTGTGTTGGTTGATTGATGTAGGGGCATTCTGTCATCGTAGTCATGTAGCCCCGTGTACTTGGGTATGTGTGAGTGTGTATTTGTAATTCAGATGGGGATTGGAAAGGAGGCGGTCGTTGCCTTAAGTAAGTAACCATCCCGGCATTTGCTTGGAGTAGAAGTGGGAAAAGACGGAAAACCACTTCCAAGATGGCTGAGATGGGAATAAAACCCTCCTCTTCTCAACTTTGCCTCACGAGACTGAGTGTATCCCGTTCCAGTCCTTACAGCATAATTAACATTTCTTGGCAGAGCTGGGAGTCGAATCCGGACCTACGAGGCGACAGCCAAGAATGTTAGCCACTACACCACGATGTCGTCTTAAATATACGGCTTCGGTGGCGTAGTCGGTAGCTTGCTGAAATGCTATGCCCAAGATCGTGGGTTCAAACCCGGCCGAAGTCGTCGGATTCTTAAGAGCGTTAAAATCCTTCAGTATGCCTTCCTTCGGAGGGGAAGTAAAGCCGGCGGGCCCATGTCATAGATTTATGGCATGTAAAAGAACCTACCACTACAATTGATAGTGTGTAGCCAAAATGTGTAGGTTATTTGGATAGATACGCTCTATAAAGTTCCAACGTTTGCTACTAGGTGTCAGTGACAGTGGCGTCTGGTAACCTAAGTTCGAACTACTTGAAATTGAACTTGTTGGGGGTCCACGGACGTTCAATTAAAATATCCTGCTATGGCCATTGGCTGCAATTCAAATTGAATAATATATTGGACAATCTCAATACTCGAACCTGTACTTTGGCTGGAAACTTCTTCTTGGAATACTTCTTTGATTCTGCTACAGCAATAAACTTCCGTCGTAGCTTTCTGAAAACGCTGCGTTTTTAGTCCACGTCGACATACGAAGTAAGAGGAACATTTCAAGGAATGCGCTGACACGCCGCTGCGCTGGTTAGTGTTTAGGGCAGAAACAATCCCAGGCACAGCAACTTGTTCTTCGCCACATGCATCTCCTTTTACCACACGTGTGTTTTAAACACTTCCACACAATACTTTGTATATTGTCACGCGGCGTAGCCATGCTCGTTAAATCGTGCACCACGGCCGCGAGGGCGGCTTCAGCAAGTCCGGAGATTGGAGGTTTGTATCTCGGCACTCGCAGCGGATATCTTTAGTGTGGTTTTTCTACACTCCCGGAATAGTACCTTACTTCAAGTCCCAAGGCACCTACGCCATCCCTGTCCCTAGTACACTTACACATACTACTACAGTCAGCACAAAAACTCAGTTTAAGAGACACGTTCAACACATACCCAAGTATACCGGGCTGATTATCAAAATATCCCAAGCCTCTCTATTGAATTTACAACAAAAAACGTTGTATTATATATTTATACAGTGAGCGATCAATTGATTTTTGTTTAAAGATTCATTCTCGTTTGAGCCGCTTTCCGTGATCTTGAGGTACCATATTTTCAGTCAGATTTTACATACACCCAAGAGCAGGGGGCTATAGTTCTCTCACTTTCCTCGTTAACGAGCGGAGACCCAAATGTTGGGCAGTAGTACGTGCTGGCAACAACCATAGTTCGTTGTTGACCAATAGCATGCTACCTTTATCTCTCCACATGGACTCCAAAGTCCGGTCTTGGCAGCCAGCTCGCGTGTCAGGCAAATGTCAGGTGTCTGGTGTCCAGTGTTGCATAGCTGCACGCAGTTCTGTCCAGTCTCGCTGCACGCTCTCAGTGCGCATGGTGGAGAGTTGACAACACTGGGCCTAGAGCTGGGAAAGCCTTGGCTGCCCGCAGAAATGTAAACATATCCCCCCAGTTAGGTTTCAAAAGCGAGCCGCTCTTGTTAATGAGGAAAGTGAGAGATCTATACATGATCAGAGTGTCACATAACCCCTGAATGAATCAATAACAACAACAACAACATTAAACGTCCAACTTGAGATCAAACCCCAGCAATATGTTCACAGTATTATTTTTATCGCTTATCTTCCCAGCTCGGTTTCACCACGGACTCTGCGAGGGATCATTCCTCTACCGTCGCAAGAACGGTGTATGGGAACTGAACACACTTTGTCGGTCTATGCAACTGGGGATGGCGACAGGCCGATTGCCCAGGTGACAGCAAACTTTGGTCTATTTAAAGAAGGGTCAAGAAAGGGATTTTAGAAGGAAGTTGACCGTGGACCTATTGAATGAAACCATCACGACATTTACTTGGTGGTGAAAATGGGAAATCACGAACACCATTTTCAGGACCACCCAGTTGGGATTAGAACCCATGCTCTTCTGATGCCAGCGAAGTACGAAATAGCATGTTAGCGCTGTCAGGCAAGGTGCCAGTCGCAATATTTCTACCACTCATTCATTATTCCCGGAAAACCACGTGGAAAACATCTGAGGTTGAAATCGAGCCTTTCTCTTCTCAAATTTGCTTCACAAGACTGAGTGTATACCGTTCCAACCCTCCTGGTAGAGTCAAACACGACCTGTGGATCTGGAGTCTTAATAGTTACCCCGAGACCACGGAAGGCGGTGAGAGCTTTTCTGTCAGGGTGTGAGGTTGTGTTGCTGTCGAGGTGTGCAGGTGAACAATAGACCAGGGACGTGGAACGAGAATGTTGCAAGTCAGTTTAATGCTCGTATGGGAGCCTTGTGCTCTAAACATAGCGGCCTAACTGCTACTAAATTAAATCCTAGTCCCGGGAAGAACTGAGTCAGCGCATGCCAAGTTAAGAGCTGACCTGGTGAGGACATGAAGAGGTCAGTGGTGTAGCGCACCCTCCCCCTTACGAGCATGCTGAACTGCTGTTCCCAAGATCGCGGGTTCAAATTAAGCCGAAGTTGTCGGATTTTTTTTAGAGCGTTGAAATCTTTCAGTATGACTTCCTTCGGAGTTGAAGTAAAGCCAGCGGTCCCATGTCATAGATTTATGGCATGTAAAAGATTCTTCCACTAACTATAATTGTGTGAAGCTAAATTTCTAGGTTAGATTTCGTTGGAACGCTCTATCAAAGTTCCAACGTTCACCACTAGGTATCAGTGTCATCTGGTAGCGAAAGTTGGAACTACTTGAATTTGAACGAGCTTGTAGCTCACCCTATGGGTGTCCGCTTGAAGCAGCAACAGCTTCTGGCGAGCCGAACATGTCCTCGGACACTCCCGATATTGAAGGTCATACGATAAATAGATAAATAAATAAACCCCTTGCGAGCAAAATTTAAGTAATAGTCTACACTGTTGCTTTCAGGAAATGTTCACCAGGGTGGGTCACATGACGCTCTGTCACCTCTGCTTTTTCTATGAGATAAATAATAATAATAATGTATTAGATGCATAACCCTTATCATCACTGTTTCAGCTAAGTCAGGGATGAGATGCAGGGAACTTCTATCTGGTGGTTGGTTTTTACAACCGGAGCCCTTCTGACACCAAGCCCATGAGGGGAGTTATTGTGAGAAAAAATGAATGAAGGTGAATTGAACTGAGGGGGGAGTTGGAAGGAAGCGGCCTATTAGTAGGTATCGTCCCGGGATTTACCAGGAGTTGAAAATGGGATGCCAAGAAAATTATTTCAAGAACGGGCGTTGGTGGATTTCGAACCCACGTCTACCGAATCCACAGATAGCTGGGTTCCACCCTGCGGCTTAGCAAACTATGCTACGGCTGTCAATTAATAATAATAATAATAATAATAATAATAATAATAATAATAATACAGGCGTATGACCTCCGGGAACGCCTGATAAAAACGGGAATTGAACCCAGGTCCCTAATGAAAAGGCAAGCGTTCTATTCACTTAGACACGAAGCTTTCGATACTTACCCGTATATGAGATTAGTAAAGTTTAAAGCTTGAGAATCGTAATGGCATCACTGGAGTAAACTCTGCCTGGACACGTATTCCAGGATTAAAATTATTATTATTTTTACTATTATTATTATTATTATTATTATTATTATTATTTGTGTTCTGGATCTGGATCTGGATCGCCACTGAAGATGATTCATTACGGAAGAGTGCCCTACAGGCAAATATAAAATGACTCTAGCCTGAAGTAATGTGCTAAACGGTTCCAGGCTAGTGTTCAGAAGTAACGGGGGAGTTTTAGTCGGTAGTCTGCTACTCAGGAGCAGGAGCCCGACACTCTGTGCGTAAATGCATTTCTTCCCCTAAAAAAAAAAAAAAAAAAAATGTGTTCTTACCACTTGACTGCATTCTGGTAACCTGCTTGGTAGAAGATGGGACTAATTGAGCAGCATTCTTCCTGAAAATAACCCTCTTGGGAGGTAAAATCCGGGGTATTTCAATGGATGAACATTATTGTGTTTTCCTGGAATACGTTAATTATAATTTTCCATTGTCATATAGAACATATTGGTCATCAGTTCCGTTTATAAGACTGCGTATAGTATTTCTCTAATATAAGGGTTGTTCAGCCTCGTTAGTACAATTAAGTAGCTGTGTGACATTGAGGCAGCGCTCCAGTCACGGAGACCAAGATTAACGACCGACGGGACCCAACGCGCTGACGACGCGTCACCCCATAATCTGCAGGCTGGGCAGCGGTCGCTTGGTAGGCCTAGGCCCTTCATGGGCTGTAGTGCCACGGGGTTTGGTTTGGTTTTATCACACGATCGTCTTGAGGAAGAATTTGTTGAATGTTTTGCGGAGCAGTACCAGTATATTGACAGCTCTCAGCTGGTGCAATTCCACTTACAAATAATTTTTTAATAAATACGTGTATATTCCTTCGAATGCCGTAAAATAAATACTTCATTTGATCTTAAATACATCGTTTCTTGATATTCGGAGCAAACATATCATGATTAACGTCGGTGTGTTTGCGTTGACGTGCTCGACAAAGAATACTGATATATTAAAGAAATTAGACGATATTTGTGATAGGCATATGCTGCATATGTGTTTAACCATTATGGTAATGAGAAGTTAGAATCCGTATTGACAGTTGAATAATACTTCCATAACTTTACGCCTAGCTAATACTGCTCTTGAAAGAAAGAGAGGAATTCCTCTGCATAGTTCTGACTGATATTTTCATTAATTATGTAGCAAGGTCTCCAACTTGGTTCATATTCAATCTGGCTGGCACCTTCATGTACAGTAGTTTGGTTGGTTGGTTGGTTGGTTCCTCAGTTTAGGGGCTGCGACAACGTGGTCATGTAGCCCCGTGTACTTTGGGTGTGTGTAGAATCTGTGTGATAACCGGTGTTAATTGTGAAGGCTGTATTAGTGGGTGAATCTGTTTTTTTAATTTAAGTACAGACTGCAACTTAGAATTTTTCAAATAGTTCCTACTTTCGCCGCCAAACGCCACCGTCAACGACTACTAGGCCTAGTTCAGAACTTAGCTACCAGACGCCACCGCAGTCGGCTCTTGGCAACGAACGTAGAAACCTAAGAGCGTTGTTTACATTCTTAACCTATCTAATATAGCTTCACACAGGTGTAATTAGTGGAAGGTTCTTTAACATGCCATAAATCTATGACATGAGACCGCCGGCTTTACTTCCCCTCCGAAGGAAGGCATACTGAGGGATTTTAACGCTCTTAAAACATCCGACGGCTTCGGCCGGGTTTGAACCCGCGATCTTGGACATAGAAGCTCAGCATGCTACCAACTACGCCACCGAAGCCGCCGTACAGTAGTTTCGACCTCCACATTTTCATACAAGTTACATTCTTCACGGCTCCACAATACATATTATATTTTGATATATTTTGAGATCATTAATAATTCAACTAACATTTTTAGATATATTTTTCATTGAATAAGCGAAGTTTTGAAAGGATATTCAGTTTTCATTTTCTATATGCAATAAGAGTAGTCTTTTCATTATTTTATGTTTGTCTTATGTGAATAATAAATATATCGCTGATGATGACTTCTTCGGAATCTGAAACATGTTGGAAAGAATAATAGATGTTTCTAGTATTGGCAAGAGTCCGCCTCGTTGTGTAGTGGCTAGCACTACTGGCTGTCACCGCGGAGGCTCGGGTTCGATTCCTGGCTCAGCTAAGAAATTGAATTCTGTTCTGAGGGCTGGAACGGGGTACACTCAGCCTTATGAGGCAAAATTGAGAAGATTCCCACCTCAGCCATCGTGGAAGTGGTTTTTAGTGGTTCCACCATTTCTAATCTAGGGGAATGCTCGGATGGATCCTAAATTAAGGCCACGGCCGCCTCCTTCCCATTCCTCATCTGAACCTCAAATGCACAGACTAATGCAGCCATCACAATAACACAGGTTATCAGACAAATTCCCCCCCTACCCCCCCCCCCACACACACACACACACACACAAACAAACACATCCACACAGGGCTACATGACCACGATGTTGCAATGCTCCTAAATGAATCATCAACAACAACAACTATTGACTAGGCGTACATTTATTAAAGTATTATAGACATTGAAAGGGAATGAGCACATGTATGACGTCACTTCCGTGTCCTACACGTGCGCATTGTTATGTTTTGGAACTGAGCCTGAATGTTGGAATGCTGTTAATTAAAACAATGGACTGGCAACTTTGACATAGAGAATGCGAGTAATTTTAGCGGTGGAGGTTCGATTGCAACAGTTTTAGGGGACGAGTCTGTTGTGTTTGTTGTTTACTCGGGAGATATAAATAATTGCCTAAGAGTACTCCACTCGCCTCAAGCACTGGCCATAACGTTTCAGTTCCGGTTTATATAAACAGGCTGTATTTTTAGAAGCGCTATTTATCTACTGCCGTTTGTCTTCGCAGCACACGACCACACTCAATCAGAGTCTCTTCCACTTGATATGTCGAGTCTGACAGCCTACCAGATAGCGTACCGGTCCTCTTGTTAGAGTGCTCTAGCTATCCGGAGATGGCTTAGTGTGTTTCTACAAATACCAATGCGGCAACCACTCGGTCTGTGGTTACAGGTATAGTCAATCAACAACTATTTGGCGTGACTTCTACCTCCCACAGGTAACTCCAGCCGCAGAAGTTCTCAACCATCTACGTTTGATATGCATACGTGCTCTTTTGCACTGGTGCTTGTTACTGTTAGTAAGGGTGAAGATGTGTATTTATTATTATTATTGTTCTTTCTTCGTTTTGCCCACTTAAGGAGCGCGTTTTAACTTGTTGACTCGGGTTGATGGTGTTTTCCTCTTCTTCTCCTCCCAAAATCTCCTCATTAACTCACTATGTCCCTTGTTACGTTCCTCCGTCCATTTCTTTCCAGTGCTCTTTTTAGCTTTTTCGGTGAACGAGTGATTAGTAGGGCTCGGATTTTTAGGTATATAAATATTTGTTTATGTAAATACATATTTTAAGCATTTTTTCTATAACTACATAAATTCCTGTTTTTCACTTATTAGCACACAAAAAGACATAATATTGACATTTTTTAAAAATCAGTATGCTAGATCTTTGAGTTTATTGCACTTTTGTTCTGTGTTACGGGGATTTCCTAGTCCATAGCCATATTGCACCACGTGCTAGACCTCCCGCCCCCAAGCTACCTGGAACCAGTGTCACTCCCATGCAGTTCATTTCTGGCACTGTGAAGTGTGAGGCAGTTCTACGATGGCTAAAGTAAAAGCAACTACAAGTTACCGTCTGCAGCAGTATGTTTCAGAATTTAAAGATAATTTTACTTCTGATGGGGGCGTTCTGTTCTGCCAACCATGTGGGAAAGTCAATCAAGGCTAAACAGCGATCTCAAGTTACACAACACCTCAAGGCCGCAATTTCGCGCTTTCAGAAGAGTTGTTTCGCGATAATCGTTGATCATTAGTGATGGACAACCTGAAGATGTATCTCGTTGTGTATTGTAATTCTTCAGTAATCAGTGAGGAATAGAATAATTGCATTCGTGGGTACTGCATATTGTTTATATTCACATTAATAAACTAAATTATAATTAAATATTTTCACTTTTTTGTCACATATTTTAGGTATTTTTAATACATAAAAAATAAATATTTTCCCGATTTTTAGCACTTAAAAATCATTGCCCTAGAGTTCCAAAAGTCTTGCGATTCATGATGATTTCTTCTGTAATGTTTATTTCTTTTAAATCTTGTTTGATTTCTTCTAACCAACTGATTTTGACCATCTTTGAATTAATTATATCAAGCAGTTTTTTTTTTTGCATATCTGGCGTTGTCCATTCTGCAGATGTGACCATAAAATTTCAATCGTCTCTTACGCACGGTATCAGTGAACTTATTGATTACTGTGTACAAGTCAGTGGTCTTCCTTTTAATCCATATACCATTAACATAAACGGGGCCATATATTTTCCTGAGAATTTTACGTTCCTGGATTTCGATTTCACCAAATTGAGAGTGGCCAACTAGAGATATAGTTTCGGAGGCGTACAATGCTTCCGGAAGAACAACTGTCTGGTAGTGCCGTAGTTTTGCATTTCTTGATATTATTATTCTTATTATTATCATTGCCGTGCCGTCTTCTATCGAAGGTTGGCGATCATCACAGATAGTCTAGTCTTCGAGTCTGCCACATGGAAAATGGCCGTTGTGTTCATCTGAAACCAGTCCCTCAGGTCCTTCAGCCATGCGATTTTCCTTCAGCCAGGTCTCCGTTGTCCAGAGATCTTCCCCTGAATGACCAACATTACTGTGGGATCCTACATTTTTCATTCCGCATCACATGTCCGAAATATTCGAGGTTCCGCTTCTTGATGGAAAGGAGCATTTCAGTCCTCTTGTTTAATCTTCCTGTCACCTCAGTATTCCTCACTCTTTCGGTCCACGAGATACGTAACATTCGTCAATACACCCTCATTTCGGAGGCTTCGAGCTTCTTGCACAGGGCCTGGGTTTGAATATTCCCTTTCATTTCATGCAATAGTAGACTATATTTCTCCTGACCATTCACAGCCAATGATCTATACTTAGACTTCGGTTACTGAGAAGTTTTTCATTCTAATGAAGGTTGTTCTTGCATACTCAATTCTTGCCTTGCTCTCTTCACATTTTATATACTTACGAGCTCAATCAACGCCATAATTAAAATCAACGTCATTGCTGCAAACTGCTATGAAAACATAATTGAAATTTGAATTCAATATTGGATATGTTAGTTCTTTATGTTGGTAGATTGAGGAACGAACGAACTATGGAGCAAGTCTCTAAAATGAGTGCCTTCTTCATATTGATATGCAAATTATGGTGAAACCCCAGTTTATCAAGGTTGGCGCTCAGCGACTTCCTTATGATGCCAGTGGTAACACATTCCTGTCAATACATTTGTCAGATCTTTCCAGACAGAGGCATGTACTTGTTCACTCTCTCAGCATATTATACTTGCTGGATACTGTGCGAGTTAGGAACTGCGATATCGATTACAAGGGTTTTCTTGTGCAGTTTATCAACAAGTCTGTTTGCTGATGTACAGTAGTTCTATAGGTGATTACTGGTCTGTCCCATGGTAGCTTGTGAGTATCGTGTTCCAAACCAGCATCGAATATGTACAATTATTATTATTAGTCTATTAGTATTAGTATTATTTTATGTTGTTACTCCTCAAACAATTTTTATTTTTATAAATAAAAGAACTTTGGTGCAGCAAAAGGCATAAGAAGTCTCCTTCACATAATCATTCTTCGTTGTGATAGAAATCTCCTCACTTTATGATGCTTGTCCAGGATTATTGCTTTCTGCATTAATGGTCGATTGATATCAATATGGAGATCCTTAAGGTAAAGTGTGGTGTGCAAAGGAACATTTCCGGTAGTCAACATCATAAAGGGATGTATCCGAACATTAATAATGTTCCTGTCAATAAGACTAGGTCAGGCCAGTTCGCATTTATGGTGTTGCCAGTGAAGATAGGTTTATCCCAGGACAGTTTGTGGAACTCATTTTCCAAACCAGAGACAGGTGTGTACTTGTAGCAAGATTAAGATTTATCATTTAGTAAGTTATTATTATTATTATTATAATTATTATTAATATTATTATTATTATTATGACATGTACATTTCACCACATCAGTGAGTAGAAATAAACAAATCGTCGGCTTATTTGCGAGATGGTATAGCAACTCCTTTTAGGGTGGCACTTTGAGAAACGAGTGAACTATGAAATAGGTCTCCAAGATGAAGTCCTTCTGCATGATGATATGTAAACCAAGATGTATTCCCAGTTTCGCTAGGTTGCGAACTAATGATTTAGGTATGATGCCGGTAGAAGAAATGACTATGGGCAGCACCACTACACTTTCCTGTCCCCACATTTGCCGTATTTCCTCAGCCAAGGGCAGATATTTGGTGATCTTATCACAGCAGGTTTGTTACAGATTATGGGAATTGGGCACTGCGATATCAATGAGAAAGGCTCTCTTCCGCCCTTTGTCCACAAGAACGTTATCTGGCCGGTTTGCTGGTATGGTATTATCAGTAATACCTGATCCGTCCCATAACACCTTGTGAGTAGGATTTTCCAAAACGGCGTCAGGAACATACTGATAATAAGGCAACTTATTTTTTAGATAGTAAGTGCTATAATGTAAGGTGTAGGTGCATTATTTTGGCTACTTGGTTGTGCCTTTTTATGTAATTAGTGCTGGAGATAACTTGGCAGCCTCGTCTTGGATTGTTTGCAGTTCTGGTTGACATCTTCGGCATTTATCATCCTGTATATTTGCCTTGACTATTTTAGATAGTTTTTGATATGCACAACCTGATCCTGGATTATTATTACTATTTTTACTATCGTACATTCCAGTTTTAAAGAGAGTGTGAACTTGAACAATTTTCATGACAACCAATCTTGCACTATGTTCTTTATTCCGTTCGTCCGTCCACTTTTTTCTTGGGATCTTTGGTAAGCGTTCTTTATCAAATACATGTTTCATTATGTTTTTTCTAAATTATTATTATTTTATTATTAATATTGTTATTATTATTAATAATATTATTATTATCTCTATGAGGGATAAGAACAACATTAATCTGTAAGGTGATCTAGATGTTCCGTTCTAGTGGCGGTACCATCCTCTGGCTACACAATAATTTATCCTCCGCAGTGCAGACCATTAATAACGCAGACCAGTTTTTTGTCTCGGCTGTCATATCTGAGGAGTAGCACAAAACATCTACGTCCGCATAATACTCTGTCTTATATTTGGCGAACATAACTCTGACTGACATCCACATAGAGAGCGAAACGTCTTGACCACGGAAGAGTGCGTTTTGACGTGGAGTAGTAAACAATTAGGCTAATTATATAATACAGTTACCTACTTGTTCTTGTGTCTCCGACTACACGGGATAGCTACGCGTGCTAACGAGGCTTGGTAGACTCAAACACACAAAGCTTAAAGAGCAAAATAAAATAAATAAATAAATAAATAAATAAATAAATAAATAGAAACGATGGTACATGGTGGAAGAGGCGAAACAAAGATCTTTACGGACAAGCAGAAAAAATCTATGCTAGTTTTTCACCACCCATAAATAAATAAATAAATAGCACATTGACTATTTGATCGCCATCCCTAGTGCATGCCATTACTTTGGATTTCATTTTATTTATCCTCTTCCAATAATATCGTGGACATGTAATTTGAAGTGTGTGGAATCGGATGGATATCTTGTGTTATTGTGGTGTCTGAATTTGTGTGTACTTAAAATTCGAGCTATTTGGGATGATGGTGCTATATTGTTTATGCTAGAATTCATCGCAGCATTTGGCTGGATATAAAATGGGAAAGTCATGAAACATCACTTTCACAGGGATCAGATGGGATTCATAGTTGTCCTCACAACGATAAATGCACCCCATTCCAACCGTCATACCGAGATTTATGACCTTCATAGTAGAGCCGGAAATTGAACTGGGGCCGCTTGGATGGGAAGCTAATATACGTTCCTCCATAGAGCCTAGCCACAGTGATGACAGGTGAATCCTAACGTTCTCATTGGATGAGGATCCGTGAACAAGATGCTACTGACTCGAATATACAACAATCAAAAAGAGAGGGTTGTGGGTTCGACAATTACGGTGTAGTACGTTCATAACATTTTCCCTCTTCTACAGATTGCAAAGGCATTTGCCATATTAGCAAAGTATTTTGTGATATCCATATTGATAGATGAAGTTTAAAAATTGTTATACGCAAATCTCTACGTAGCATAAAGCAAAAACCCAGATTCTTTGATGTAACGGGCAATATCGAGAACCACTGGATGGATTTTGATGCGGTTTTTACCATTCTGTAAAGAATTTCTCGAGGAAGGTTTCTGTGGAAAAACATTCATTTATGACCGAAGGAAGCCGAGCAGAAACGATTTCAGTGAATCAAGTCGAAGAAAAACCTGCCGTCCGTGCGCCTTTTAAGCTTACGCTAGGTAAATCGTTAAAAGTATCTATATGCTGTAAATGTAAGAATTATTCAGCATGAAAAGATCTACAAAAACGTCCGTGGCAGCATATCGCTATCTTTAATACATCGCCCACTATAAGTTGTTTACCTTTTCTTTTTTTCCAACAATCTCCAATCAGTGGGAATTTAAATTACTAGCTTCGGACCGAGTTTACTAACTACCGAGCGAGCCTATCATCCCAGCTTTGGCCAGCATCAAACTGTCGAGTCGTGTCTAGTAAAGACTTCAGAGAAGAGTATATGTCTTTGGGGTTTCTCTGTTCACCTCGGCTTTTCTGAATTGCATCTGGGACCTACCGTCCGTGCGCCGTTTAAACTTACGCTGGGGTGGGTCGCTAGTCAATACATAATTAAAACATATTGTTACGGCTGTGAGTTTGTGTCATCGCTCGCCGCATGAGTCACAACTGCCCCAGGGCTGGGCTGTGCCCTGCCTCCTGTTTGCGCGCGCCTTATGCAACAGGCTACTAGGACAAAAGGGATAGTCCAGAACATTCGTGACTGGACCAGCGATGGAAACCTCGAGAAGCCGTGGACCCTGGATGGATCTAGAAGAATTCATTGAGTCACCGGCCTGCTATATAAGCGGCTTCAACAGTGAGGGGACCGAGTTTTCTGTGGTTGTTGTGTTTTACGAGCTAGTGTGAGCGTTTATTCTGAGCGACAGAAGTGTGGTGACTTGCGAAACCCCTAGTGTAGCGGTGAGGTGAGGAACACACAGGGGACTGCCTGAGTGAGTGTGCTTTCACTGAGTGAGATATTGTGGTGTCGATATCCAGTGACATTGTTTCTCCCAGCTTGCGAACAGCGTGCAAATGCTCGTAAGTACTGTAGTAGGCGCACATTAGGAAGAAGTTGCATGTAGTTCTGTCAAGGCCACTAGGCTCATTAGCGGCAGGATTAACTTCTGGGGTTTGTTGACAAGTGAAAGGGCAAGAGCTCTCCGCAAGCAAGAGACTCAAGGAAACTGGAGTAAGGTTCCTATTGTCTGTAATTGCTGATGAGTAGTGTAATTTTCTGGCCGCAATAAAGTTAATTATTTCTTTAAGCAGTAATTGGTGTTGTGCTTCCTACCCACCGTAATCCAGTTAACAAAAGTGCCACTAGGGGGGTGGCACGTAACAACTGGTGTCAGAAGCCGGATTACGAACTCAAGCACAACACCTGACGGTCCTGGTTTCAAAACCCGAGCAGGTCATTTTCTATAATTTTCCTGTGAGTGCATGCCCTTTACAAGGCAAACAACTAAAATGGAGGCGCAATTGGCAGCATTGCTAGAAAAGTTAAATGGCATAGAAGACGGCCAAAAGAATTTAACCAAGGAGCTAACTGCCAAATTGGAAGGCAGCCAGAAGAAGTTAGCCGAGGACCTAACTGCCAAACTAGAAGACGGCCAGAAGAAGATGGAAGACGGTCAAAATAAGCTAGCGGAGGACCTGAAGAGGATAGAGGACGGCCAGAAGATGGAAGACGGTCAGAATAAGTTGACACAGGACCTGAAGAAATTAGAACTGGGTCTGCGTGAGGAAGTCACGGAAGTGGAAAAGAAGTTCGACGCCTTACAAGTGGAAGTTGTCGAGCTGCGCCAACGCCCGCTGATGGGGGTGGAGGAGAAATTCAACGCCTTACAAGTGGAAGTTGCCGAGCTGTGCCAACGCCCGCTGACGGGGGTGGAGGGAGGAAAAATTCAACGCCTTACAAAAGGAAGTTGCCGAGCTGCGCCAACGCCCACTGACGGGGGTGGAGGAGAAATTTAACGCTCTACGAGAGGAAGTTGCCGAGCTGCGCCAACGCCCGCCCACCGTTACACCGGGAATATCAGGAACGGGACATAGCAAAGTGACGCCCCCTACCTTCGACGGAAAGGTCCCGTGGAGCACCTACTTACGTCAGTTCGAGGCGGCCTGTTCCATAAATAACTGGAACAACACAGAAAAGGCTACAGCTCTCATTGTAGCGCTGAGAGGTGACGCCCTTAACGTCCTTCAGGCCATCCCAACTGGATCCCAGGACTACGCTTCCCTGATCGCCCATATGGAGTCCCGATATGGAGATAGCCATCTTCAGCAGGCCTATCAGATGCAGCTCCGGACCCGGGTACAGAAGAACGCGGAAACCCTACAGGAGTTCGAGATGGACATCGCACGCCTCGTAAGGCTCGCCTACCCAACAGCGCCGGCCAACTTTCTGGAGCAGATAGCGACGCAGACTTTCACCGACGGGCTACGGGACTCGGACACGCAACAGGCGCTGCGTCTCGCGCGCAATAAGACCCTGGCAGATGCGCTGAGCCACGCACTTGAGTTCGAGACGGCAAAACAGGCATCCAGAATGCACGCGTGGGTGCGTCAAGTGGACGTCGACGAACCAGTAAAAACCAACGGGACCAAGCCCCTGGCCGACGAATTGATGGAGGCGCTAAGCCGTTTCTTCAAGAATCGCAGTACCACCAACAAAAACGTAGCCGAAGGACATCCGGAGAGGCGACCCGGAAGAGGACTACCGACCTGCTGGACCTGCCGTAAGAGAGGCCACCTGAACAAGGACTGCGGTGATCGCCGCCGCCAAGGGTTTCCGTCGGGACAGTCAGTCGTAGGGAAACCGCGCGGCCCAGGAAAGCAAGTATCAGCCAGCCTAGGGGGACAAAGGTTGGCTTCTGACAGTCGTCAAGCCCCGGCAGTCCAAGTCCGTGTGACGCAGTTACGGAGGGATAATAGCAGCCTGATGGTCGACGGAGTCGTCAACGGAGAGAGCTGGCCCATGCTAATCGACACGGAAGCATCGAGGACCATCGTTAGTCCCACCGTGATCCCGAAGTGGAGAGTTCAACCCACACAAAGGAACCTCCAGCTAATAACCGCGACCGGAGAGACCGCACCGGTACATGACGAAGCATCACTGGAATTCGTCATTGGTCGACGGGCGATAAAGCATCCGGTGCTTGTGGCTGACGTATCAAATGAAGTGATCATCGGACTGGACTTCCTGGACCAGAACAACATCATCTTGGATCTGAGTACCAACACTCTGCACTTCGGAGGTGAGGAACTTGCTTTGCAACCTGCGCACGAGTCCATCACCGCACGACGAGTAAGGCTGAGAGAAGACGCCATCGTTCCCGCCAGGACGGAGGTCAGCGCTGCCGTAATTGTCGACGGAACTCCTGAGGGAGTGGCGGCTGTCATCGAGCCAAAATATGAGTACATCCAGACAAAAGGATTGCTAGTTGCCAAGACTCTCATCAACACGACGTCTCGGCCGTACGTCCGCCTGTCCAACCTGAACGACTACGACATTACGGTTCACCGGGACACCAACCTAGGAGTCTGCGAGCCCGTTACCTGGATTGCCCGCATCACAGACACGATGGACGGACACCTGCAGACGCACAACCGAAGAAGACGCGCCCTGCCAGAAGAACTACAGAAGCTGTACCAAGGATCCCAGGACCATTTAGACGAGGAGCAATCACGCCAACTTCAGGACCTGCTACGCGAATTCCAGGATGTCTTCTCCGTGGGGAGCAAAGACTTCGGCAGGACAAGCTTGGTCCAGCACAGAATCGACGTTGGGGACAGCGCACCGATTAGGGCCCCATTCCGACGTGTCCCGCTCCCCAAGCAAGCCGAAGTCGACCGGATGGTAGAAGAGATGAAGGATCAAGGGGTGATCGAGCCATCACATAGTCCTTGGAGTTCTCCGGTCGTGCTTGTGAAGAAGAAGGACGGTTCCACCAGGTTCTGCGTGGACTACAGGCGGGTGAACGACGTCACGAAGAAGGAGAGCTACCCTCTACCCCGGATCGACGACACGCTGGACACCATATCAGGGTCAAGATGGTTCTCCACCTTGGATTTGAAGAGTGGCTACTGGCAGGTGGAGGTCCACCCTAAGGACCGCGAGAAAACGGCGTTCTCTGTGGGCGGCGGGCTCTGGCAGTTCACCGTCATGCCATTCGGTCTGTGCAACGCCCCTGCGACCTTTGAAAGGCTAATGGAGTCCATTCTGAGGGGAGTACACTGGAAGACCTGCCTGGTATACCTAGGCGACGTCATCGTTCTGGGGAGGAGCTTCGAGGAGCACTACAGCAACCTGAAGGAGATCTTGTTGAAGCTACGGGCTGCCCAGCTGAAGTTGAGCCCCAAGAAGTGTCAGCTCTTCCAGAAGCGGGTCCAGTACCTTGGGCATATCGTCTCCGAGGAAGGGGTGCGCACCGACCCAGAGAAGACCGCAGCTGTGAGGGAGTGGCCAGTTCCAAAGGACAAGTCCCAACTACGAAGCTTCCTGGGACTCTGCACTTATTACCGTCGCTTCGTGAGAGGATACGCCGACATCGCCAAACCTTTACATCGACTGACTGAGAAGGACCAACTCTTCACGTGGACAGCAGAATGCCACAGTGCCTTCGAACAACTCAAGCAGGCTCTGTGCACCGCGCCTATTTTGGCCTACCCCAGACCTGGAACAAGGTTCATCGTCGATACCGATGCCAGTGACTTTGGCATAGGGGGAATCCTGTCGCAAGTAGTGGACGGCGAGGAAAGAGTAGTGGCCTACTTCAGCAAGGCCTTGTCAAAGCCAGAAAGGAACTACTGCGTCACCAGGAAGGAGTTGCTCGCCATCGTGAAGACCATTGAACACTTCCACAAGTACCTGTTCGGGCAAGAATTTCTCATCAGGACCGACCATGCATCCCTGCGGTGGCTCCTGAACTTCAAGCAGCCCGAGGGTCAACTCGCGCGGTGGTTAGAGAGGCTTCAACAGTACAACTTTGAGATTCAGCACAGGAAAGGCCAACTGCATTCTAACGCTGACGCCCTGTCACGAAGACCGTGCCCCGAAGACTGCACCTTCTGTACTAGGAGGGAGGAGAACACCGGGATACAGTGCCGACGGACTACTGTGGAACTTCAGGGGAACTGGAGCCGCGAATCTTTCACGCGGGCACAAGCAAAAGATGATGACCTGGAACTGATAGCCGAATGGAAGAGGGCCTGTGTCCCCAGACCCGGGTGGGACATTGTGAGTGACTGCAGCCCAAAGTTTAAGTCCTACTGGGCACAGTGGGACTCGCTGATTGTAAGGGATGGCCTCATCTGCCGCGCCTAGGAGAGCACCGACGGGAAGACATCTCGGGAACAAGTCGTCGTTCCAAAGGCTATGACGGAGGAAGTCCTGAAGGAAGTTCATGGAGGATCATCTGGTGGACACTTAGGGATAAAGAAGACCCTGGAGAAGCTGAGAGAGCGGTTCTACTGGATCGGATGCCGAACAGACGTGAAGAACCACTGCGCGAGGTGCCACGATTGCGCAGCCAGCAAGGGCCCAGGACGAAGACGACGGGGTCCACTGAAGACCTACAACGTGGGCGGCCCCATGGAGAGAGTGGCCATCGATGTTGCTGGGCCATTCCCGTTAAGCGAGGCAGGGAACCGCTACATATTAGTCGTCAGCGACTACTTTACCAAATGGCCGGAGGCGTATGCGCTCCCTAACCAAGAAGCCGCGACGATTGCAGAGACCCTGGTGAAGGAATTCGTCAGCCGGTACGGAGTACCCCTGGAGCTGCACTCCGACCAAGGGAGGAACTTCGAGTCGCAGGTGTTCCAGAACCTATGCCAGCTGCTGGGAATCCGGAAGACAAGGACAACGCCGCTACACCCTCAGTCCGACGGGATGGTAGAGCGATTCATTCGCACCATCGAGAACCATCTCCGAATAGTCGTCAGCGAGCACCAGAGGGATTGGGACAAGCATCTTCCACTATTTCTCCTGGCCTACCGCGCCGCCGTGCATGAAGCTACCGGGTGCACACCAGCCCGGGCCATGTTTGGGAGGGAGCTCCGTCTACCTGTCGATCTTGCCTTCGGCCGACCTGGGAATGATCCGATCCCGGTAAGCCAGTATTGTCAAGAACTGGTCGACCAACTGGAGGACGTAAACGCGTTCGCGAGGAGGAAACTGCGGATCGACACCGACCGAATGAAGACCCGATACGACCAGCAGACGGATGCCGGCGGATTCCACGAGGACGACCTGGTCTGGCTCTTCAACCCATTACGAAAGAAAGGTCTGTCACCCAAACTGCAGAAGTCCTGGGAGGGCCCGTACCGAGTCGTGAAACGGATCAACGATGTCGTCTACAGGATCCAGCGGAGCCCGAGGGCGAAGATGAAGATCGTGCACCGAGATCGCCTGGCAGCCTACGGGGGGACACAGACGGACCAATGATTGATCGGGACGATCAGCCTTTTTAGGAAGGGGGTGGTGTTACGGCTGTGAGTTTGTGTCATCGCTCGCCGCATGAGTCACAACTGCCCCAGGGCTGGGCTGTGCCCTGCCTCCTGTTTGCGCGCGCCTTATGCAACAGGCTACTAGGACAAAAGGGATAGTCCAGAACATTCGTGACTGGACCAGCGATGGAAACCTCGAGAAGCCGTGGACCCTGGATGGATCTAGAAGAATTCATTGAGTCACCGGCCTGCTATATAAGCGGCTTCAACAGTGAGGGGACCGAGTTTTCTGTGGTTGTTGTGTTTTACGAGCTAGTGTGAGCGTTTATTCTGAGCGACAGAAGTGTGGTGACTTGCGAAACCCCTAGTGTAGCGGTGAGGTGAGGAACACACAGGGGACTGCCTGAGTGAGTGTGCTTTCACTGAGTGAGATATTGTGGTGTCGATATCCAGTGACATTGTTTCTCCCAGCTTGCGAACAGCGTGCAAATGCTCGTAAGTACTGTAGTAGGCGCACATTAGGAAGAAGTTGCATGTAGTTCTGTCAAGGCCACTAGGCTCATTAGCGGCAGGATTAACTTCTGGGGTTTGTTGACAAGTGAAAGGGCAAGAGCTCTCCGCAAGCAAGAGACTCAAGGAAACTGGAGTAAGGTTCCTATTGTCTGTAATTGCTGATGAGTAGTGTAATTTTCTGGCCGCAATAAAGTTAATTATTTCTTTAAGCAGTAATTGGTGTTGTGCTTCCTACCCACCGTAATCCAGTTAACAAAAGTGCCACTAGGGGGGTGGCACGTAACAATATATATTCACAGGTACATGTTTCGACCTAATAATAAGGTCTCCTTCAACCAACATCAAGAATTAAAATATTACTACTATATTTATGTTTACTAACTAATGTCGGATAAGTAAAAAATATATTGAATATTATAATCTTATATATATATAAAGGAATGTGTGTTCGTCTTTTATGCGTTCATAAACCATTCATCCGATTGTGATCAAATTTTGGTGAGTTGTTGTAAACACTTCCGGGAGGTTTATAGGCATAGTTAATCCATTTCAAAATAGACAGCGCGTGAGTAGTTTAAACAAATGCCTAATGGCGATGCGTTCATATACAATTCAACCGATTGCGATCACATTTTGGTGAGTTGTTGTGCACAGTCCCGGAAAAGTTATAGGCGTAGTAAATCCAATTTACAATAGATGGCCCGCGAATAGCTTCAACAAAATTGCTTGCGTTTGTTTAAAAAAAGTCCCACATGCGTGCATATGCCATTCATCCCATTGCGATGAAACTTGGGTGAGATGTTCTGTACACTTTAGGTAAGGTTTCTGGCTTAGCAAATCCACTTAACAATAGGTAGCGCACGAGTAGATTCAACAAATGAGCGACGACGGGCCAAGCGTTTCAACAAAGTCCTGTATGCGTTCACATACCATTCGTCCGATATCGATGAAATTTGGAAGAGAGGTTGTGTACACTACAGGCAAGGTTTCTGGCTTAGTAAATCCATGTTATGATAGGTAGCGCACGACTAGATTCAACAAATGAGCGACGATTCGCGAAGCGTTTCAACAAAGTCCCATATGCGTTCATATACTAGTCGTCTGATAGCGATGAAACTTGGGTGAGATGTTGTGCACACTTCAGGGAAGGTTTCTGGCTTAGTAAACCCACTTAACAATAGGTAGCGCACGAGTAGATTCAACAAATTAGCGACGACGCGCGAAGTGTTTCAACAAAGTCCTGAATGCGTTCACATGCCATTCGTCCGATAGCGATGAAACTTCGGTGAGTGGTTGTGTACACTTCAGGCAAGGTTTCTGGCTTAGTACATCCACTTTGCGATAGGTAGGGCACGAGTAGATTCAACAAATGAGCAACGACGCGCGAAGCGTTTCAACAAAGTCCCGTATGCGTTCATATACTATTCGTCTGATAGCGATGAAACTTGGGTGAGATGTTGTGTACACTTCAGGGAAGCTTTCTGGGTTAGTAAATCCACTTAACAATAGTTATCGCTCAAGTAGATTAAACAAATGAGCGACGACGCGCGAAGTGTTTCAACAAAGTCCTGTATGCGTTCACATACTATTCGTCCGATAGCGATGAAACTTGGGTGAGAGGTTGTGTACACTACAGGCAAAGTTTCTGGCTTAGTAAATCCATGCTATAATGGGTAGCGCGTGAGTAGATTCAACAAATGAGCAAAGACGCGCGAAGCGTTTCAACAAAGTCCCGTATGCGTTCATATATTATTGGTCTGATAGCGATGAAACTTGGGTGAGTTATTGTGTACACTTCAGGGGAGGTTTCTGGCTTAGTAAATCCACTTTACAATAGGTATCGCACAAGTAGATTAAACAAATGAGTGACGACGTGCAAAGTGTTTCAACATAGTCTCGTATGCGTTCATATACCATTCATCCGATTGCTATGAAACTTTGGTTGAATTGTTGTGCACACTCCAGGAAAGGTTTCTGACTTAGTAAATCCTTTTTACAATAGGTAGCGCACTATTAGATTCAACAAATGAGTAACGGCGCGCGTATCGTCCAAAAAAAATCCGTATGCGTTCATTTACCATTCATGCGATTGAAACGTAATTTGGAGAAATGTTGTTTCCCCTCCCGCAACGATTTCTGATTTAGTAAATCCATTTTACAATTGGTAACGCACGAGTAGATTCAATTAATGAGTGACAGCGCGTGAATCGTTTTAACCAAGTCCCTTATGCGTTCATATACCATTCATCCGATTATGATAAAACTTTGGTGGGTTGAGTACAGTTCTGCGAAGGTGTATGAATTAGTAAATCCGTTTTTCAATGGGTGACGCACAAGTAGATTCAACAAATGAGTGACGGCACGCAAATCGTTTAAACAAAGTCCCGTATGCGTTCATATGCCATTCATCCGATTGCGATGAAACTTTCATGAGTTGTTGTGAACATGCCAGGGAAGGTTTTCGACATAGTAAATCCATTTTACAATAGGTAGCGTACGAGTATATTCAACAAATGGGTGACGGCGCACGAATCGTTTCAAGAAAGTCCCGGATGCGTTCATATACCATTCATTTCATTGCGACGAAACTTTGGTGAGTTGTTGAGCACGCTCCCATGATTTTTTTGAGATAGTAAATCAATTTTACAATAGTTTAGAGATGGTTAACGGAGAAAGAAAAAATATTGGGAATCCAAAAGCACTTTAACAAACAAAGTTACAACCGTGTAAACCGTGCCATTGATAACTGGAACTCTCTACCTGCCGCAGTCTTAGAGCCTTTTCCCAAACATATAGGTGTGTTTAAGAAAAGACTGACTATTTGTGTAAATACTCCAGTTTAATTGTTGTATAATTGTTATTGAATTGTTATGTATAATTATTTATTTGTTATGTATATCCAATTTGCCACCGGGGGACACTCCCCCCATTGCAAATAATTGAATGAATGAATGAATGAATGAATGAATGAATGAATGAATGAATGAATGAACACTTTCTTTGATTTGCATTGCAACGCATGCCGGGTACAGCTAGTTAAATATAAAATAATGTAATGAAAGTTACTCAGAAAAACAGAATCGACAAAATTTTAAAAGTAGAAAGAAGAATAGCTAGAACATGCATAAATAAAAAATATCAGAAAGACGGACAGTGGCGGATAGTACCAAATGAAGTGGTATACAGAGAACTGGAGCCCATCACTGATACTATTCGGAAGTAACGGTTTTTTTTTGTCACATCATGAGGACACCAGAAACCGGGTTATCTAGAAAAATTGTAGTGAAACTTTGGAATATGAAACAACAAGTAGGATGGATTAAGGAAATTAGAGAAGATATGAAAGAATTAGAAATAATCTTGGATGACTTGCAAAAGAAAACAAAAAAATTAAAAAACTGAGAGATATAAAAATAAGATTTCAGGCTAAAATAGACAAACGTAATACAGTAAAAAGGGTATTTACAGATGAGGAACGCCTGAGAAGATCAGAGTGAATGAAAAGCTACTGGGCGACTCGGAAAGGAAACTTACTGAAGAAGAGGACCAAGAAATGATTGACTGAAGTGGTCCAATGAGGTCGTAAAAGCAGAAGAAGAAGTTGATATCCTTACAAAGAGAATAAAATTATTTAAATACAATATAATATAGGGTGTCACATCACTTTCAGAGGGATCAGATGGGATTCATAGTTGTCCTTACAACAATAAATGCGCATTTCAGATCTGCATTAAAGAACACACAGTAGAGTAATCGGTTTCCTCTCGCAGCATTGGCACGTCAAACATCTTTCCAATCGAGAAAGTTTGTTGTCAAATTGGTTCTATATAGATAATAGCATTGAGGAAAGAATAAGACGAGATGCCCTGAGCTCGTTTGAGTGAAACCAAGCTCTGCGTCCAAAGTGGGCGTACCCTTAACTTGTATTGTATTAACTTGTGTTCCTTGCATATGGTTGTACGAATCGAATAAGTGCTCTGTTTATTAATGTTAAGGTTCACATTATTGAATATCAAAATGTGTATGAACAATGAGTGAAAGTGGTTGTGCTCGAAATTAGGCCTAAAAACTGATGAATGCCTCAACACCAATAAGAACTTAAAAATCTAATTTGGTGTAATTACCGTGATTAGTCCGGCATCATTATGATAGTTCCCAAGATGCTCCTTCTTTGGTATAACTCGCACCTTCAGACACCTGTATTCAATTTAATCAGTGTTGCAGCGTATTATTATTTTCGCCGCGTCTTTCTTACAAAACTAGCCTTGCATAGGTTCTCTCATATTTCTATTTAAATTGGCATTTAAAACGATAGCGCAGCTTATTTGTGCCAAGTACCGTGATGCACAGAGTGTATTCTGCCTATCCAAGGAAAAATCTTGACTTTTCATTGCAGTTTTATGTCACTAAAATCTAAGATTAGTTGGAGTGGTTTACGGCTTTAAGCATAGGAACAGCCATTTTCTTTCGAATCAAGTACCTTTAATATGTTTTAATTATGTATTGATTAGCGCATATTTCTTCATCTTCTTCTTCTTCCTCTTCTTCCTCATTTCCCCTTTTCCAGCTGACATTGGGTGGGGGCAAATATGCTTCCTCTCTACTTTGTTCTGTCTTTCCACCATTCCTCTTCCGACACGGTGTTCCAATCCAGGTTCCGTTTTTTAATGCTATACTTCACCGAGTTCATCCAACGCATTCTTGGTCTTCCTCGTCCTCTTTTCCCTGTCAAGTTTTAAATCTTCTACAGATGGGTTTTGTGTTGTCATTCGCAAAAATACTTCAAGTAGTTAGCACCTGGTATAGCAGATGATCTTAGGGAGGGAGCATAGATTTAAAGAGATCTAGTTTTTACAATAGTGGACAGCTTTCATTTACCGAATTCCCTCCCCCCAAGGGCTCACGACTTGTGGGACGTGGTTTGGCGACCACGGGACGCCAGCTTAGTCTGGCATTACTTCCACTTACGGGCTCCTCTCTATCATATTTCCTTTCGACCGCACTTGATCAACTCTCTTCTGACCCCGACGGCATTAGGGTATCCGAGACCTAGGGTGTCTTTCACTTTCTCGCCATAATTGGCCCTTGTCTTATCTCTCCTGGTCCCTCATTCTTCGAGAGGTTAGACCTTTTCTCCATGATATCTCCTGCCTTCTGCTCAATGCCCTTAAGGGGGCAGGGTGTGTGTATCCCCCCCCCCCACTTGAGGTGCACCTCGGATAGTACTAAACCTTCAAGGGCTCACGGCTGGTGAGTACGGGAGTTAGCAATCCCGTGGGATTCCTGAGCTGGGACAGTTTTTTTAACCTTGTTCCATTGCCTCTGGGGCGGAGCCTCTCTACTTTCCCTTTCCTATCTGCCTTTCATGGCTCTCCTTTCTTCCAAGTCCCTCAATCCTTGTTCCTCGAGGGTTGAAGGCATTTTATTTTCTCCTGTCGTTTATCTACCTTATTCTTCTTTCTTTTCCCATTTCTTCTTCAAGTATGTAAGACTGGTGGTTGGTTTTGGTTGTAAGTGTGTAGTTGGTGTTGGTTATAGTTGGTATTATATTCTTATTTTCACGATCATCCAAACCATTAGGGGCCTAGATGTTAGGCCCCTTAAAACAAATATTATCATCATCATCATCATCATTTACCAAACGCCTGTAGAATCTATTGTAATGGGTGTTAAATGTGTGTCGGTTAGCGGGAAAGAAGTGGGATAAATGACTCTCAGGAGACCGCCGTCAACGGTAGGATTTGAACGTCACTGCAGTAGTGGAGCGTAACTTGTCACACTATATCCGTACAGAAACATTGACCAGAAAACTGGACCAGTACAGCTCACCCTCGCCTCACGCCAAGAGAATATCGTGCGGCCTGGCTCAATCTTTCCTTCAAATCAATACTCTCCATGCTATTGTCCGGCGCAATGATACAGTCTTCAATCCTCTCTACTGTGGATAATTATTCTCGCGGTTATCCTTGACCGGCTTCCATCCATCTACCTGACCACCACAGCCATGCGTGTTAGTTCTCATTTCATACAAGAATACAGTGACTCAATTTGAATGGATTGGTCCCGGTGGCAGTGGAGCAAGCCCCGGCGCGGCTGGCTTCCACCCTGATTCCTCCGAAATTGTACTACATTTTCTCTAGCCAAAATCTGGGATGGTACCTTATTCCAAGTCCCGGGGCACATATCGTAACTTTTGATCCTTGAAAATTACTATTACAGAACCGACTGGCTGCGTGGCTCAGCGGTAACGTTCTCGCCTGCTCTTCCCAATGCTGTTGTAGGATCGAATCCTGGCGCAGTCAGTTGGAATTTGAAGGTGCGCAAATGCGAGGGGGCCAGTGGATTTACTAGCACGTTAAAGATCCCACACGGGAAGAATTCTGGCTCCCTGGCGTCTCTAAAAACCGCAGTAGTTAAAATGGACGTTAAACTAATAGCATTATTATATGCATTACAGAACCACAGGTTGCATATTGCATTCTTTTCCACGAACCCTTATATAAAAATCAACGCATACTATAACACCTATTGTAATCCAACTTCACAGTCAAAGACCATCAGCTTCATCCATACCATACAATAGGTATAACATTTTCATTTAAGCAAGGAATAAATACAATAAATGCTCCCCTCGGCAAAGAGCCTTATTTAACCTTATGAAAGACCATCTCCAGATGTTTTGAAAAATTAAAATTTATTTATAAAATAATTTTTACCATCGCCAGATATTTTAGATATACGTTGTTATTTTTTTTTCTTTCAGAAAACCATATTTTAGTATCATCAATTTAAAGTACACATTGTTACAGATATGCTTATAAAAATTGTTATCAAGAGAAGGGTAAACCCATGGTTAATATTGATCAGCTTTGCTCGTAATTCAATTAGTTTTAATTTCGTTTTGAAGTCAATTACTGAAGAGGGCCTCAATGTGGCCGAAACTGGTTTAATATATTCTATTTTCATTGCTTATTGACTAAGGTGGATTAATAAATACTTACGGTATTTTACTTCTGATTATAACGTCAGTAAGGAACCTTCTTAATAAGATTAATTTCATATCGTGACGAACCGCTAGGTTACCAGACAAATCCAGCACACCCCCAAGAACATAGGGCTAATTTCCAATATGTCCGAAGCCCCTACGGCATTAACAACAACAAAAACAAAGGAAGGTTTCTGTTATTGTTCTTGATATACTTGGGCTATCGTGGTCACCAGCCTCGTGTACTTGTAAGTGAGTGAGTGAGTTTCGAACTATCCCAGCACTTGCTTGCGAGTAATGTGGGAAAATCCTTAGGGAAAGCCACATTTAGTATGGAAATGAGGTACATGTGGAGGTCCTTACCTCCTAACCTCTAGGTTACCAGACAAATCCAGCACACACTCAAGAGCATAGGGCTGATGTCCAATGTGTCCCAAGCCCCTAATGAATTATTAACATTGACAACAACAACAACAACAATGACTGGATTTAGTTATTATTTCTCTTGATAGGCTTGGGATATTGTGGTCACCACCGTCGTGCACACAAATCTGTGTTACTGCGATGTCTTTACAAACCTGTGCTCTTGCAATAAGTTGGGGTAATGATAGGAAAGGAGGCGGTTTTGGCTGTAAATTTCGAACTATCCCAGCATTTTCTTACGAGTAATGTGGGAAAATACAGGTGAAAAGACACATTCAGTAAGAAAATGAGGCAAACATGGAGGTCTTTAGTTGCAAACCGCTATATGAATACAATTTCCGTCAAATTTCAGTTTTCTATTCATCGGATACTAAAAGGAAATTAGTTGTTGTTGTTGATCCTTTGAGGGGCTTTGCGACATCGTGGCCATGCATCCCCGTGTACTTGGGTGTGTGTGTGTTGAATTTGTCTGATAACCTCTGATACTGTGATGGCTGTATTAGTGTGTTCATTTGTAATTCAGATGAGGATTGGGAAGGAGGCGGCCATGGCCTTAATTTAGGAACTTTCCCAGCATTCGCCTAGAGTAGAAGTGGTAAACCACGGAAAACCACATCCAGGATGGCTGAGGTGGGAATCGACCTGCCTCTTCTCAATTTTGACTGAATGTTCCCCGTTACAGCCCTCGGACCACAAATGCATACCTTGGTAGAGCTGGGAATCAAACCCGGGCTTCCGTGGTGACAATAAATAGGGAATTAGAGTTAACAAGTATTCTTAGAGTTGTTTCAGTGGCTGGGAACATTTGAAGACTGGTTTAATTTCTAAAAACGCAGGCCATTTCCTTGATTGGCTCATTTCTTGGTTATGGTTGAGTATGCTCCGTTCGATTCCCTCGTTCTCTGTATGCAATGTAATTATCCAGAACGGTAGGTGTTCTCAAGGAAGTAATTGCTAAAGCCAGCGTAATTGGAGGGCGAGATTCCAAGTGAACTTCTCTTAATGTGAGTCGATAGCTAAGATACTAGAACCTATTCAAAGATATCGGCGCAATAGCCTAATTATACAGTTGTATACTCCCTATAGACTTAGGTATTATAAAATCATTTTTAAAAGCCTTTGTCTGGAGCATGGCGCTCTATGGAAGTAAAACTTGGTCTGTTGGCGCAGCAGAATAAAGGAGAATAAAATCCATTCTTTCATTCATTTATTTGCATTTGAGGGTGTGTCCCCCGGTGGCAAATTGGATATACATAACAAATAATTATACATAACAACTCAAAAACAAATAAACTGGAGTATTTACACAAATAGTCAGTCTTTTCTTCAACACGCCTAGGCCTATATGTTTGGGAAAAGGCTCTAAGACTGCGGCAGGTAGAGAGTTCCAGTTATCAATGGCATGGTTTGCAAAAGAATATTTACCATAATTTGTTCGCTGAGGTCGGCCCTTAACATTGAAAGGATGATCGCTCCTACCCATGTAAGTGGGATTTCCCATACGCTTGCTAAGCTCACCCCATGCTGGTTGATTTGTATAGGCGTTGTACATAGCGCAGAGTCTAGATTTCATCCTCCTAGCCTCAAGTGATTCCCACCCAAGTTTCTTTAACATACGGCTCACACTTCTTCTGGGATTAAAGTCACTGAACACAAATCTAACGGCCTTTCTTTGTACCATTTCCAACTCATTTATGAGCCCTACTTGATATGGATCCCAAACCGCCGAGGCGTATTCCAGAATAGGTCTTATAAGTGACAAATATCCTAATTCTTTAGCAGAGGTACTACTTCCCTTTAATACCCTCATTACAAAGTGCAGGGATTTGTAAGCTTTAGAAACTGCACATCCTACATGACATCTCAATTTCATATCATTCCTTACGTGAACGCCCAAATATTTGCAAGTCTTCTTCTACAAGTATTTCCGAGCCAATATTACATTGATCATTAGAAATGTGGTGTTAAATGAGAATGATGGAGATCAGATGGGTAGATAGAGTAACAAATGAAGAGGTGTTATCAAGAGAAGAGATAGGTTGGTAGGAAACTTACGAAGACACCCAGGAATAGCAAACTTAGTTATGGAAGGAAGAGTTGAGGACAAAAACTGTAGGGATAGACCAAGTTTGGAATATGTTAAACAAATTGCTTTGGATTTTCGGTGTGCTGCTATGTAGAGATGAAAGGATTAGCTCAGAACAGTGAGGCATGGAGAGCTGCAAAAAAACAGTCAAAAGACTGTCAACAGATTTACTTTCTGGAGAAGTGATTTCCTTGTATGAGACAACCTAATTTATATATACTCTTAGCTTTGTCTATCACTAGTTATTTTGCTTCCTAAGTAACCCAAGTCTCCTACTTCCTCCATTAGCAATTGTTCTGTCAATAGAGGTTTCTGATTTCTTTCGGCTGCATTCCATTATTCTTTACAGTTGTTGATTTTCATCATGAATTTCTCTCGTTTCTAGTGCAGGCTATAGTCTAATAGAAATAAAAATAAATATCTAGATTGATGTGTGTACTAATAAGACGAACGTTTGTGGGAAACTATAACGAAAGTATTCTTAGGAATGAGCTAAGGAAAAATGTACCACTAGAAATGTAAGTATTGAAGAATACTATGGCACAAAGAAGAACATTTTGAAAACGTTTGAAGTTTTAAAATTGGACCTATCAGCACGCTTAGAATCATGTTGGCAGCACTGACGTATATTAGTACTCCAATTTAATCTTAATTGGAAGACGCTGAAATTATATCAAATGTAGGCTACATTCCTTTTAAAGAAATTGATAGTGAAATGATTTTTCTTACAATTTACATTAAAAGGGAAATACTAATGAAGAACACCACACGTTTTAATTACTTACTTTATCCTTAGTTTTCGTGTGAATTTAAGGGGGGCATACAGATTAAGGAGTCAAAACAATAACGATTTTCATATCAATCTGTGCCTGTCATAGATCTTGCATATTATATAAATAGAATGACATAACAAGAAGTTCCGTGACGAACTAAGGAGCCTACTTTTCTTAAAATTTAAGATTCATGCCAATATATATGGACCTATTAAGAATAATGACGAAATTAAGTTGGTAATATCGGAATTTCTAATTAGTTCGAAATACTGTTTATCTGGCATAATGTAGCCTAATATAGCACTACAGTTGGCAGCCATGGTGACTGAATATATTCTTAGTTCCAGCTCTTAAGGTACAGAATACAAAATTTGGTTGAAGTCCAATGGATAGCATGGACGTTACATGCAGTTAAACATTGGATCTAACAGTGTGCGTAAAATCATGTTGGCAAGAATGTCATGCATATATTGGTCAGAAATAATCTGAAATAATATGAACTATTGTTGTGCCAATTTTTAATGAAATCCATTAGTTAGATAAAAGTTACATGCATTTTTAAATTGGATCTATCAGCAGGCTTAGAATCATGTTGGCAGCACTGACGTATATTAGTTACTCCAGATTAATCTTGAATGCCAGGTACTATACGTGTGCAAAGTTTAGGGCTATTGGGTTGCATACTTTATGATATATTGATATTAGGGTAACAAAGAGAGAGACAGCATTTATTAACAGTTGGCAGCCCTGGTTGCTCCTAAGAATATGCATAGTCATATCTGTTATGTTACACATAGCACATACAAAATTTGGTTGAAATCCAAATGATAGTATAGATGTTACATGCACTGTATTTAAATTCGGACCTCTCAGCAGGCTTAGAATCATGTTGGTAGCACTGACGTATATAAGTTACTCCAAATTAATATTGAATGTCAGGCAATATACGTGTGCATAGTTTAAAGCTGTCGGCTTGCATACTTTCTGATATATTGGTATTTGGTTAAAAGAAATTGAGAGCATTTATTAACAGTTGGCAGCCCTGGTGGCTCTTAAGAATACGCTCAGTTATATCTATTTATGTACACATAGCACATACGAAATTTGGTTGAAATACAATTGATAGTGTAGAAGTTATATACATTTAAAATTTGGACCTATCAGCAGGCTTATAATCATTTTGGCAACACTGCCATGTATGGTCTCCTGGAAATTAAACTGCAATATTAATATCCATAGGTGTGCTAATTTTTAAATAGCTCTCATTCATACTTTCCACGATATCCAACATGGAGCTCAAATTTCAATTGCGATTTTTCAGCAGTTGGTAGCACTGACATCATTTTCAAATATGGCCGTGAGATATTCAGGTATAGATCTTTACTCCTACCAAATTTTGTTTTGATTGCTGCAGCCGTTTAGGTGTTGATAGGGGGGGGGGGACACACACACAGCCAGCCAGCCAGACAGACAGACAGACAGAAAGACAGACAGACAGACACACATTTGTCCAGATCGATCTCATAAGTCTACTTTCTCCACATTTTTGCAAAATGTGAAAAGTAGGCTAATAATAATGTTATGGGATTTACATCCCTTTAAACTACTGTGGCTTTTAGAAACGACATGGTGCCGGAATTATGCCCAGAAGTTTGTAGTTCTGCGTAGCCATTAAATGCGTCGTAAATCACAAGAACTCTCTTTTTACATTGAATCCGAACCACCAGACGTGACATTCCACCTTGAAAGTTCCACATTCATTAACCGATCCGCCTTAGTGGGAGGGACAAGCAACTTGAGCACTGAGCCAATATGCCTCCATGGTGTCAGGTGACTGATGAACTCTCATCCAGACGCGATCTCACCGAAATGAACCGATATTACCATTCGCAAACAGAAACAATAAAGCAAATCGTGCTCGCATCCTCAACATGATGTCAGGTGGTTGTTGAGTTCGTATCTTGACGTGATATCAGTGAAGCAAGCTGAAAATACTGTTCACAAATAGAAACGACAATGCTAAATCGTGCCCGCGACCTCATCATGGTGCCAGGTGGTTGTAGAGCTCTTATCTGGACGTGATCGCTGTAGAGTAGGAATTACTGTTCGCAAGTAAACAATTCCATTGAACCACGTAGTTAGAAATATTACTGAAAGACCTTCCAAGAGTATTTAAAGACGAAACTGGAATAGATTATCACAAACCTGCGATGGTTCTGTTTCTTAACATTTAATGATTGATTCCCATGTGCACTGAACCCGAAAATGACCTTAGATCAGTTCCATCTCGTCATACTTTGTTTATTAAATAAATTAATTAATTAAGTCACCTCCGTGGTGTAGTGGTCAGCGTGCTTAGCTGCCATGCCGGAGGTCGATTCCCGGCTCTGCCACGAAATTTGAAAAGTGGTATGAGGACTGGAACGGGGTCTACACAGCCTCGGTTTGTCCAAATGAGTAGAGGGGGTTCGATTCCCAACTCAGGCATCCTCAAAGTGGTCTTCCATGGTACCTAACGTAAGGCCACAGCCGCCTCCTTCCATCTTCGTTGCCTATCCCTCCCAATATTCCCATCCCTCATAAAGCCCCTGTTCGCATTTCAGGCGAGGATGCCTGGGCGAGGTGCTCGTCCCACCTTCCCAGTTGTATCCCCCAGCCCAATGTTTCAAGCACCAGGACACCGCCCTGGAGGCGGTAGTGGTGGGAACCTTCGCTGAGTCCGAGGGGAAAGCCAACCTGGAGGGTAAACTGACTTATAAAAATTAATTAATTAATGAATAAATAACCAACACGGTATCAGGACGAAGATGTAATGGACATTGAGGGCTATAGGGTCTATAAAGGACAGAGAGCAGTGAAGATAGGCAAGAATATGCCAATGTTTGGAACAGCTTTTGCTGTAAATAAGAAGGTAATCAGTGCAGTTGTGGACTTCTCTAGCCCATCAGAAAGACTATCACTCCTAACTCTACGCTGTGGTAACAAAGGCTATACCCTGATCAATGCACATGCGCCAATTAATGAAGACAACAGGCGTAATCCCGAGAAAGTGGAACAATTCTGGGACCTTATAGAGGAGGAGATGGAGAAAATACCTATAAAGAACATCAAGGTTTTATTGGGCGACTTCAACGCTCAACTGGGAATAGAAGCAAGATATAGATCGACAGTAGGAAAATATCCTGCTCACAGAATGACCAACAAAAATGGAACAAGGTTTGTCGAACTATGTAGAACGTTTGATCTTCAGATAATGTCAACTTTCTATAAACACAAACCAAGTAAACAGAAGACATGGCGTTCACCTGGCAATTTGAACGGAGAGAAACAAATTGATCACGTGGCAATATCCAGGACAGCAATGAAGGAGATTATGAATGTTAAAGTACAGAGAGGGGCCAAATTTGATTCAGATCATTATCTCTCCAAGATTAAAATGAATTTCATTCCTTTTAGAAAGGCTCCGAAAGCTGGAAATAAACTTCACAGATATGATTTGACAAAACTTAAGGTTGATCAAGAAGTAATGGAGCAATACCACCAGCAATTAACATTTAAATCTAAGAATTGGACTGACATTGCCTCCACAATCCAACAAGCAGCCAATGTTTCAATCTTGACAGCACAGAAGCGTACACACAGATGGTGGAACGAGACCTGTGATAGTGCATGTGTACAAAGAACAGATGCCTGGAAGAAATGGAACTCAACGAAGAGAAAAGAAGATTATAACTCGTTTTGTGACAGTCGGAGAGATGCAGCCCGGGTTTTCCGAATTGCAAGGCGATCATATGAAAAACAACAGATGGAACAGATTGATCAGGATTTCAGGAAGAATAATGTCAGGGACTTCTATCAAACTTTCAAGTCTAATCTGAAAGGGTATCAAGCACCGAGCTTGTGCTTCAGAGATGAAAATGGAAAGTTAGGTCTGAACAACAAGGAGAACTGTCGTATCTTGGCTGAGTACTTTAAGAAATTACTCAATTGTGATGAACCAAAACATAGGCTACTCATAGGCCGTCCTACTCAAGTAATGGCCAACTCGCATCCACCTTCTAAGACAGAAATTAAAATGATTATCGATGGTCTAAAGAATAATAAAGCAGCGGGAGTGGATTCCATTGTGGCAGAGCTTCTAAAACTGGCAAATGAAGATACTCTGAATATATTAGCTGAGCTCTTTGCGGAGATATGGAGAACTGGTAGGTTACCCACAGAGTGGCAGTCTGCATTAATTCACCCTCTCCACAAAAAGGGGGATAAGAAGGACGTTAATAATTACAGGGGTATATCAATTGTATCTGTTCCCTACAAGATCCTATCCAAAGCACTCCTGAACAGAATTGAAGAACATCTTGATAATCATATTGGTGGGTACCAGGCCGGTTTCAGAAAGGGACGTTCTTGTCCGGAACAATTTTTAACCTGAAAAACATCATTAGGTATAAGACGATAGGCAGGTATGACTATGTGGTCGTATTCATTGATTTTAAGAAAGCGTATGACTCAATTGACCGCGAGTCGCTACTGAATATTCTGGAAGAATTTGAAGTGGATGACACGTCTCGAAATCTGATTAAACAGACTTTGACCGACACAGTGTCAAAAGTAAAATTCATTGGCGAGATCTCAGATCCCTTTGTAATCAAAACTGGTGTCAGACAAGGTGATGGATTATCTCCAATCATTTTCAACTGTGTATTAGAAAAGATCATTCGTGAATGGAGGAAGACACTGAGTCGGGAAGAGGGGAATGAAGAACGATTCAGGCTAGGGCCCAAACTGAAAGGGGTGCATGTTGATTGTTTGGCTTTTGCAGATGACCTAGCTATTTTTGCCAACAATATTAAATCAGCCGTTGTAAAGATTAATCGGTTGTCAGAGATGGCTGAGAAAGTAGGTTTACAGATTTCCTTTGAGAAGACAAAGTACATGACAAACATCAGTGATGGACCAGAATGGATGAAAACAAACCAAGGAAAGATTAAACGTCTAAAGAAATTTAAATACTTGGGTGAGGTAATCCAACAAAATGGCTTGGAACAGGAAGCAATTAATCTTAGAATCTGGAAATTAGACCGAGCCTATCACCTGACGAAAAATCTCTATAATAAGAAGTCGCTGAGCATTGGAGCCAAATTATGACACTACAGCACGGTTGTCAAACCTGAAGCATTATATGCTTCCGAGACTTTGACTATGAACAGGCGGGGACTAGTCGACCAGTTGGTCAAAAGAGAACACAGGGTATTGAGAAAATGTTTAGGCAACAGATGGATTGATGGGCACATACGTTTGAAGTCGAACGAAGAGTTACATAGAAAGATAGAACCAGTCACGTCAACAATGAAAAGGAAAAGGTTGTTGTTCTATGGACACATTTTCAGAATGTCCAACGATCGTCTAACAAAGAAAATTTGGAATTTCGTGAAACCAAAGAAGAAAAAATTGGCATGGTTTGAAGAATGTAACAAAGACCTTCTAGAAATTGGTATTCCGGACTGCAAAATTATGAACAGGTGTGAATTCAGACACCTAATCAAAAATTACCAGGGATTTAAGGTAGGGGCAGAACCCAAAAGACGAAGGGGACCTCTTTCAGAAGATCGGAAGAAGGCGCTGAGTGATGGGCTCAAGAGATACTGGCAGGACATCAAAGCTGGAAGACGATCTAGAACGAAACATTGGTTTTGATTGTTACTCCGTAGTCCATAGTGGCTCAATTCGAATGTAAAAAAAAGAATAAATAACCTGAAACAATTCCAAGTCTAAACCCACATGGATCGTTGAAATTGAAAAAGATATGAAATATGCTGGAATTACAACAGATGCCATAGAAAACAGAACGAGGAGTTACTCAGAATGCAGGATTTCAGGAGAGAAGGAAATAAACAACCAGAGAGAAGGGGAGAAGGACCACCACTCGTGCAAGCTGAAAGACATTTGGAAGCAAATGAATTTGAATACAGTGAAAAATAGCCTAACTTGATTCATCTTACCCTCCAAATGGGTTATTCGGAAAAAGAATAATAAGAAGAAACAGTATAATATAATAGAGAAATAGAATATAGAATATACATAGAATATAGAAAATAGGACACTCACCTTTTTAGTCGTTGTGTCGACGTCTCTTTGGACAGCCGTTCAGGCTTTTAAATATTTAAATCTGGCAGTGTGTCTTATAATTATGATTTCCTTCAATATATGACACTTTTGAAAGGGTGCGGTTTGCAAAAAAATTCGGACGTGATGGACGAAAACTAAGGTCATTTTTTGGATTCAGCGCACAAAAACACATACGAGTCCATCACCATAACTTGAAAATCGTGATACAACCGAAAATGTGCAGGCTTGTGTTATTGTATTTGCAACTGATGTGTATATTCACGAATCGTTTCTGTCTAATTCCTGGTAATGTAAGTGCTTTATTGTTCACCGCCATGTTGAATTGTTCCGCTGTGTGTTTGGAGCCCAGCCAAAGTAATGAATGCCATTGTCTAAGATCGCAACCAAGATCTCATACAATTCGCAGCGCGTGTTTCATCTGTCGGTGTACCTTGCTTCAGAATCCGCTATTTAGACAAACAGGGTTTAACCGGCTGAGTGGCGTAGCTGGCTAGGTTGTCCCTACTGTGCTCAAGATTGCGTATCAAATCCCTGCGCAGTCGGTTGACATTTGAAGGTGCTTAAATGCGAGAGTCCCGTGTTAGTGGGCTTACTGGCACGCATAAGATTCCCTTCAGGGCAAAACTCTGGTACCCTGGCTTCTGAGTAGCCGCAGCAGTTAAAAGGGACATTGAACCCATTGCATTATTATTATTATTATTATTATTTTTAATGACCAGAACCGATAATCTGTTTCATTTCTCATAGCGGGCCCTTATAGACAGCGGCTTCGGTGGCGTAGTTGGTAGCATGCTGAGCTACTATGCCCAAGGTCGCGGGTTCAAACCCGGCCGAAGTCGTTGGAATTTTTAAGAGCGTTAGAAATCCCTCAGTATGTCTTCCTTCGGAGGCGAAGTAAAGCCGGCGGTCCCATGTCATAGATGTATGGCATGTAAAAGAACCTTTCACTAATTACACTTGTGTGAAGCTAATTTATAGGTTAGATTTGACTAACGCTCTTAGGTTCCAACGTTGGTCGCCAGGAGCCGACTGCGGTGGTATCTATTAACCAAGTTCAGAACTAGTCGTCGTTGACGGTGGCGTTTGGTAGCAAAAGTAGGAACTACTTGAAAATTGAATGTCTGCCGTCCTTACCTGAATTAAAAACAGATAACACACACTAATACAGCCGTCACAATTAATCAGTTGGACAGATCAGACAGATTCTACACACACCCAAAGTACATGGGGCTACATGTCCGTGTTGTCACAGCCCATAAACTGAGGAACCAACCAACCAACCAACCAACAGCCTTAGGATTGTACCAGGGCGGATCGAAAAGGCTTTGCCCCTATTTTTAGCCCAAAAAAACATACAGGTAGTTACTAATATACGCACTGTTCTACGTACCTTATACTGTTTTCCACATAGTCTCCACATTTGTACAGACACTTGTCCCATCGCAGCACTAAATTTGAGATGCCCCTGTGGTAGAATTCAGCCGGCTGACTGTGGAACCATCGTCGGACTGCTGTCTTGGCGTCATCGTTGTACGTGAATCGTTCTCCTGCCAGGAACTTCTTCAGCGGAGTGGAAATCACTAGGGGTGAGGTCCGGACTCTCCCAGTGAAATTACCGGAGCTTGTTGGCGGTTCTGTTTGCCCCGCATTATCATGGCCCGCTATGTAGGCTATGCTATGTAACAGACGGCTATTTCATTGTGAGAAACGTTCTGGAACTTTCTCGTACTTGTTTTATAAATAAATAGTACATTATGCAACGAGCCTATAATGGTTATAAGTAAGACACGAGTATTTTTATAAAACGAGCGTATGCGAGTTTTATAATTTCCATACGAGTGTCTTAATTACCATTATAGGCGAGTTGCATACGACTGTTTATGTTCGACGATAATTATAACTTTATTATATGTTTTAACATAAATATTCATAAATATCTGTTGAGAGTCAGCTACGGTACTTGAATTTTGTGATCGCAGAGCGAGCGTTGGGTGTTATATCTCTGTCTTTCAAGATCTTTGAACGACCGACGCATGCGCTCTGTGTGCTTGCAATGCCATATGCAGCCATATGGTTACATCAGCCGTCCCTCAGTAATATTGTCACCGGTGTCATTTGAAGACAATGCGCTGTGCAGAAATTAGCGTTGGTGATTTTAAGGTACAGTGCTATTGCTTGTCTCATATTCGCCAGTTTATTTACGCGAACATATGGACGGTGCGTATTCCATGTCGGTAATTTATTATTGTTCGATGTTGTTTTTATGTCTGACATGTTGGATTTTGAGCGCATGCGCGAAGGTATCGTTACCTAATTGGTCAATGAACGAGCTCTGATTGGCTGGAGAAACTGTATCATAATGGAAAACAGTGTTATAATGACCATCATTATGATACAGTTTTCTGACACGTAATAGTGAGGGTCGAACATAAATTATATTATATTACTATCACTACACCCTTAATGTTGCTGTTGTTATTAATCAGTTGACTGGGATATCTACAGCATAGCAAAAGAACAGACAAACGTTGCCCAAAAAATAGCTTGACTAAAATGCTCATCTGAAGTTGTACATTACAAATCATATCTTGTATAGGTAGCTTTGAAGGCATTTTTAGTGTTGCCGTATTGACCATCATATTGTAACTTTCAGTTGGTCAACGCAATATAATCCCAATTACTGGGACATGCGAAATATTTACCTGAAAATAATTACATGTGATTAAAATATGATAGTCGACCGAGTGATTCAGCGGCCGTTTCCAATATCGTTTACTGCAACCCAACTAACGCGTGTTGGCAGGAAGGTCGATATTTCTCTGTGTGCATCCCACATGGTACTAATGCACTGCAAGCTTATCCTGCAAACGATACTGAACACTATTATATTTCCCTCGATGTGACTACAGACTAATACGAGGGAAAAATAATAGATGTATATATTTGTTATTATGGACTAGAGGAAACTATGGGATGTCATGATTATCTTGTCTGATGATGCTTGCTTAACGAGCGACACGTGTTTTATTGTCCTATTGCGGATAAAATTCAAATTTTACCTACAGACTTAGTACACATTTTAGTAACTACTCATTTCCAATATTGGCAGCCAGGGTTTTAAGTCGTACATGATCAACAAACCTGGGATTCAAACCAGAACCCCCCGTGGCTCACGACTAGTGGGACGTGGGTTGGCGACCACGGGACCTCAGCTGAGTCCAGCATTGCTTCCGCATACTTGTGCCAGGCTCCTCTCCGTCTTCTTTCCTCTCGGTCTCCCTTGGCCAAATCTTGTTCTCTTTCGACCCCGACGGTATTAGGGTATCCGAGGCCTAGGGAGTCATTCACTTTCCCGCCTTAATTAGCCCCTCTTTCCTCATCTTTCCTGATACCCTCATTCTTCGAGCGGTCAGCCTTCTTTTTCTTTTCATGATATCTCCTGCCTTCTGCTCAAGGCCCTCAAGGAGGCAGGGTGTGTGTAGCCCCACCACTTCTGGTGCACCCTGGATAATGCTACACCCACAAGGGCTCGCGGCTGGTAAGTTCGGGTGTTGGTGACCCCGAGGGATTCCTGAGCTGAGTCCGGGTTTCCCCCTTTTATCCATTACCTCTGGGGCGGACCATCTCCTCTTTCAATTTCTTATCTGCCTTTCATGGCTCTCCTTCATTCCAAATCCCTCAATCCGCATTCTTCGAGCGGTCAGCCTTCTTTTTCTTTTCATGATATCTCCTGCCTTCTGCTCAAGGCCCTCAAGGAGGCAGGGTGTGTGTAGCCCCACCACTTCTGGTGCACCCTGGATAATGCTACACCCACAAGGGCTCGCGGCTGGTAAGTTCGGGTGTTGGTGACCCCGAGGGATTCCTGAGCTGAGTCCGGGTTTCCCTCTTTTATCCATTACCTCTGGGGCGGACCATCTCCTCTTTCAATTTCCTATCTGCCTTTCATGGCTCTCCTTCATTCCAAATCCCTCAATCCGCATTCTTCGAGGGTTGAGGGCATTTCTTTTCCTCCTGTCCTTTACTTGCCTTATTCTCCTTTTGTTTTCCATTTCTTCTTCTAGTATATAAGTTAGTAGTTAGTTTTAGTTATAGTTTACATTTCATTATCATCTTCATGATCACCCAAACCATTAGGGGACGATAACCTAGATGTTAGGCCCCTTAAAACAACAATTATCATCATCATTCATTGAGAGTTTGTGATTACTGCACTGTATTATGTGGCGGTTTGTTTGTGTTTTGTTTTCCAATTAGCGTCCCTCAAATCGACCTGTTCGCGTGTTACAGTACTGTTGTCGTGGTGTTGATGTTTGCCGAGTGTTTGGGTTGTAAGTGTATATTACTGAATGTCGAGTGCTATGAATAGGTGTGCCAACTTCTAAAAATAGCGACTCCCCGTTTGTCTCTGATGTTATGTGTACTTGGTTGTAACCTTAATGTTCGCAGTAAATTGAGTTTCTTGTGAACTCGCACCGCAAGAGTTGTCATTTTGGCAACAGTGACATGTGTATGACTGTCATGTTCCATGTTCTCTTCCGATAAAATATCAAGCTTACTTTATGGGACCATCGTTGTGGTTTAGTGGTTATTTATGTATTTACTTATCGTATGGCTTTTAGTGCCGGGGGTGTCCGAGGACATGTTCGGCTCGTCAGAGGCTGTAGCTGCTTCAAGTGGACACCCCTAGGGTGAGCTACAAGTTCCGTTCAATTTCAAGTAGTTTCAACTTTCGCTACCAGATGTCCCAGTTACCTAGAGGTGAACGTCGAAACTTCGATAGAGCGTTCCAACAAAATCTAACCTAGAAATTTAGCTTCACACAAGTTTAGTCTGTGGAAGGATCGTTTACATGCCATAAATCTATCACATGGGACCGCCGGCTTTACTTCCCCTCCGAAGGAAGGCATACTGAAGGATTTTTAACGCTCTTAAAAATCCGACGATTTCGGCCGGGTTTGAACCCGCTATCTTGGGTACAGCGGTTCAGCATGCTACCAACTACGCCACCGAAGCTAATTATAGTAGCTAATAGTACACACGGTCCAAGTTTTTTTGTTTTAAAGGGCGGAACAGCGAGGTATTTGGGTGTGTGATGATTTTGTATGATAACCTGTGGTTATATAGTGACTGTAGTAGTGTGTGTAGCTGTTGTTATTAGGGTTGGTGATGGGGTAGGAGAATTGAATGAAGATAGTATGCTGGCATTTGCCTGAAGGTAGTGTGGAAAACACCGGGGAAAAGCCGGTGAATCCGAGCTGCGCTAATGGGCTCTCTCCACGGAGGTCAATTAGAAAACCCATAACAGGGGAAGTTGCCCGAGGCGTATTTCACTTTCCCCCACTCCAAACTGAACGTGAAGGTAATATTGACGGAATGTGTCAGTCAACCTACGCTGATCTTCACTATCTACTCTAGTTATCTCAAAGACACCGACAGCAGTGGCTACGCTCACTGAAGCGCAACGCTAGGGGCTAGGCTATGGGGCCAAGCTCTTTGCTGACTCGGTAGACGTGGGTTCGAGCTCCACCGTCGGCCGCCCTTGAAATGGTGTTCCGTGGTTTCCCAACGCCAGGCAAATGCGGGGACGGTACCTTCTGTCAGGTCACGGCCGCTCTCTTCCACATCCTTGCCCACTTTCATCCATTCATCTCATCTCTCATTCCGACGCGCAGGTCGCCCACGAGCGTTGACTAGAAACACCTGCACTCGGCCTCTCAGGGGGACACACGAGGTAACATAATCTCAAGGACGTATTCGATACTACTCTTTAGCAAGTTTTGGCATCATTCCAGATTCATGAATTTGTTTAGCAATGCATTTAAAACTCAAGATCGGTCATTTTCTTTGTGTTTCATAGTTACTATTCAGATCTACACATTCTAATTGTTATGGTGTAACATCTTAAAAATGTCTTGGTATGCAAGTTATAGCTGGCACTATGAGCTTTAAAACTATATCGTGGAAACCAAAATGCATATATACTACAGCCATCCTTACTTCCGACTTGAAGTTTCAGTGCTACGTCACAGCTACACTCTAACCAGCCAATCACAGGCAGTCATTCAAATTGATATATCGAGACAAATCGAGTTTCGCTGGCGATGTTGCCAGCTAACATCTTGCGTTCACACATGTTGTTGTCAGCGGTTTGCATTATGCTCAGTTAGTTTAATTGGCGGCCACTGTGTATTCTCGTATTTCTCGTATATTGTCTTTTTGATATTATTCTAGTCTGTTATTTAATAGCTTAGTATTTGTTTGTCGTTTGACATAGTGTAGTATAATTACGTGTAGTTGTAGGTTAGCTTTAAGTCAGTGAGCGTTTGTGTTATTTCTGTCGTCCATGAGTGTGGTATTGTCATGCCGGGATCTAGCACGAGGAAGACAAGTGCCATGAGAGGAAATGGTTTGAAGAAATATTGCTGAACAAATTGCCTGAGAAGAGCACAATTTTTATGGACTGGCAACACCGTATCGCCAGCCGGTGAACTGTCAAGTCGGAAGTAACGATGGCGGCACTATAGCCTATGTGTTCTGCTGCAAAATAAGGTGCATTCGTAAATAAATGGGCAGAACATTCCTTGTTCGAACACCTCAACTTTTGGCCCCGTTGTGACAACTCACACTTAAAATGTGTATAGTTTCCTATAACTCGTAATTCTCGTAGCTACATGGATAATATCTACGAAAACTCCAGGAGTTCCAGGTGTACATAGCTGTCAGTCAACTCATGGCTTAACCAACATTTCAGGAGAGGTTGCCTACATCCACTGTCTTCTCAAAAGCATTAGCATGAGCTCAGCGGACTCTCTGGGTTTAAACCAATTAGCGCAGTTTGACCATTCCGGAAAAGCCACGCGGTGGATAGCCGGTGTCAGCACCGTGATTGAAACCTCCAATCTCCGGACTTGCTGCAGCTACCCGTTTCGATCGTGGTGGGTGATTTAACGCGTGGGGCTTTCAATCCAGGTATTAGGGTTAGAAGACAACGGAGGAAAAGGGTTGGTGCGAATTCCACGTTAAGTCATCCGATAAATGGTTTTCCTTTTATTTACAAAAAAAAAAAAAAAAAATCGTTTGTATTTCCAGTTTATGCTAAAAATTCTATCTCCGATCGGTTTCGCCTTCGGGCATCTGTTGTTGTTAATAATTAATTTCATGGACATAGGACATCTCAGTCATCAGCCCCGTTTAGTTAAGCATGTGTGTTGGACTTGCCTGATAACCTGCATTTATGTGATGAATGTACTAGTGATAGTAACTGCATTAGGGACAGGGATGAGGTAGGTTCCCTGGACTTTGAAATAAGGTACTATCCCGACATTTTCCTGGAGGGACTGTGGAAAACCCCGGCTGAAAATCACAAAGAGGATAGCTGCTCTTAGCGCCGAGATCTCAGGAATTACTGCAGCTGCCCTCAAGGCCGTGGTGCTCGTTTTAATGAGCATGGCTACGCCACGGGGTTCAACCGGTATCGTCATGGGAAATGAGTACTGTATCTAATGAACAAAGATAAAGAAATAAAACTGTACGGCCTTAGAGGGCTTAGACAAGAGGGAAAACACCTGTGAGTATCCAGGCAACGGTGGTGTAGTAGATCACAGAGACAAAACACACACGACAATCAGATTGCGTGAGAAACAGGGCAGGTTGTCTGGAGGGAACAGAAAGACTTTCCTTTTGTTTCCATATTATTCCATGCAAATTCTGGTTGGTTGGTTGGTTCTTAAGTTTAGGGGCTGCGACAACGCGGTCATGTAGCCCCGTGTACTTTGGGTGTGTAGAATCTGTCTGATAACCAGTGTTAATTGTGATGACTGTATTAGTGTGTGTATCTGTTTTTTTAAATTCAAGTAGGGACTGCAACATTGAATTTTTCAAATAGTTCCTACTTTTGCCGCCAAACGCCACCGTCAACGACTACTAGGCCTAGTTCAGAACTAGCTACTAGACGCCACCGCAGTCGGCTCTTGGCAACGAACGTAGCAACCTAAGAGCGTTGTTTACATTCTTAACCTATACAATTTAGTTTCACAAAGGTGTAATTAGTGGAAAGATATTTAACATGCCATAAATCTATGACATGGGACCGGCGGCTTTACTTCCCCTCCGAAGGAAGGCATACTGAGGGATTTTTAACGCTCTTAAAAAATCCGACGACTTCGGCCGGGTTTGAACCCGCGATCTTGCAAATTCTGGGACGCTTGCTAAATAGAGGCAACGGTTTCATTCTTCCGTATCCTAGCAACAATTACAAGTATTAGCGTTATTGTAATAACAATAGAAATGCAGATTCAGATATACCATTTTTGACTCATTGTTCATGGTGCTGAAATATTAGAAGCTATGTTTCCATGTTCCCTAAGGAAGGAAGGAAGGAAGCTTGTAGTTTAACGTGACCGTCAATCATGCGATCATGAGCCACGGGACCTCCTTTTTACGTGGAATCTGAACCACAGGACATGGCATTTCACTTCGAAAATCTCACATGCATTGACCGGGAATCGAACCTGGTCCACCTTGGTGAGAGGCCAACAGCTTGACCGCTGCGCCACCACGCCCCTGTTGCCTAAGTAATCTCTGATTTCTCGATTGAATGGCTGCCTGTGATGGGCAGCGATAAGTAGCTCTAGCATAGCACTCAAACGTCAAGTAGGAAGTAACGATGGCATCGGTGTACGTACTGTTATTGTGAGTGATAACAACTCTGATTTTAGTACATTATGCAACGAGCCTATAATGGCAATAATTAAGACACGAGTATGTTTATAAAACGAGCGTGTGCGAGTTTTATCATTTCCATACGAGTTTCTTAATTACCATTATAGGCGAGTTGCATACGAATGTTTATGTTCGACGATAATTATTATAGTTTTAGGTACTGAACAAAGCGCATGGGACGCATTGAATTTGACCATGGCCTCCTCGATTACCCCACTATGACACTAGGTCACGCAGTGAAATTTAAATTAGAAGGCCTTGGAACTTCGCGCAGGTGCGATGCTTCCTTACCTAATTGGTCAAACAACTGTTTCTTGAGCTCTGATTAGTGGGAGAAACTGTCCCATAATGAAAACTTGTCCTATAATGAGCCTCGTTATAGTACAATTTTCTGACATATAATATTTACATTTCGACATCGTCGAACATAAAGAGACTAAATTGAAATATCTCGATTGCCCTGCGTCTAGAATACGAGAGTCATGCAGTATGTGGGCATAAGACTATTATAATGGAATATACAGTACTGAATGGCAATTCTGCGGGAGGATAGACAATACACCTCTCACCTAGGCAGAGGTTTTGAATAATAAATTAAGCCCAGCTTTAATATTTATACTGCTTTTTAACGAGTATTGTAACACCAAGAAAAACTTCAGCTATGCAAATGAAATGTATTCCACTCATTACTCATGTAACTAGAGATAACTGATTACATTTGCAGAGTAATAATTTATATATGCTTCTTTTAGCAAGAGTCGTTGTCATGTAGAACCAGAGAGAGCCTCTTCATGGCTTGCCCCGTCAACCACGTGACGTTCGGAAAATGTTCTTTAGTTTTTACCTCAGACCAGTGGCGTAACTACGGGTGGTGCAGGGGGATCGATCTTTCCCCAGAGTCAAATAATAGCATGTATCTCCGTGGCGAACTAAAGAGCTTGCCACGGTGGGTGAGTGGTTAACGAATCGATCTACTAACCCCAAGCTTGTAGGTTCGTCATTACTCACAAAGTGGATGTAACGTTTTATTTCCACAAATCTATTGACTTACATGTACTCTGCAATTAGATCCATTCGAAGACTGATGACTGATGACCAATACATTTTTGATTGCGGATATTTGGTATAATTCATTATAATATTCATTCTCAGGAAGAATTTTAGTTCATTTTCTGTAACACTGAATGACATTTTCCCATTATGAAAGGCATAACGGTTAGTCTCGTACACTATATCAGAAAATAATGTCTCTGGAAAAAGATGAATGAAAAAATCGTATGGATCTTTTCCATCTATTTGTATACTGTAGGTATCAAGGAATTGAGGGATTCGGTTGGTGTAGTCATTGTCCTTCCCAGAGAACAATAGTTTGGGTCTTTGCTTTCCCTTATCAGCGGCGGATAATGGAGTGACCGTGTTTCCTTGGGTGTTAGTTTTAGAACTACTAGGTTCTGTTTGTTTGTTATGAGTTGATGTCAAAATCACTGGAGTGACAAATTGGTACTTAAGTACAAGGTACTGTATCTCTAAATTAAAACTAAGATACAAATTAATCATGCAACATAAAGGTAATTGAGCTATTGACATGAAGCCGTAGGCTCAGATATGTATTCGTATAACATCCACTATGACGGATGCAAATCATCAATACTCTCCAGATAAGGCACATTCTTGTGACATGCATTTGTCTCAATCAAGCAGCACTCAACGTGGAGTGTGTCCATATGCACGCTACTTAAATACTGCCTTATCAAGAGTAGGGATGGTCGATTCTCTGCCCTACTCAACACAACTCGAGAGTGACGTACGGAACAAGATCTCGTCGCAGAGTAGGCAGGCAGCCCTACTGTCGACCAAAGTATTATGTGCACTCGAGTTTGAAGGCTGTTTGTGAAGTAACCAGTAGACCTACATGAAATCCAATAACATCATCATTTTTGTCGTTCTATTTTATGTTAGTTCATGCAGGTTTGAAATTTTAAATTTATATTTTAATATTTTTTATCGCAGTTGGAACACAAAAAGTGCACGTTTTTAAGCGTGTTTCAACCATGCGTCACATTTATGAATTATTATCTCAAAAACTCGGCATCAGATCGAATCGAAATTTTAACACAATATACATTGGAATGCTGTAACTGGTTTATTAATTTCAAAATTTTGTGTGTCCAAGAAACAAAGGTGTTATCATTTTTGTAAGGTAACTTTTTCTCGGCTCGGGGTGGTTGGAAAATGTGGTAATCCTTATACATCGAAAAGTTATGCTGTATATGACTGTGAAATACGTAAATTAATTCACTTATTTTATATCAGTTTGTATTTGTAGGGGGAAAAAGACATGGTTCACCAGCTAGCTGCTCCGGGGAAAGCTGTACAGCGTTGCCGAATTGGAGCCCACACGCATCATGGCTCGGCTCGCTCGGAAGTGATGGGCTTCATCTCAGCAACGCTGTACAGCTTTTCCCGGAGCGGCTAGTTGGTGAACCATGTGTAATTTCCCCGTACAAATACAAACCTATATAAAATAAGTAAATTAATTTACGTATTTCACAGTCATACAGCATAACTTTTTGATGTATAAGTATTACAACACCACAAAGAACTACATTTTCCAACCACCCCGAGCCGAGAAAAGTTACCTTACAACAATGATAACAACTTTGTTTCTTGGGCACACAAAATTCTGAAATTATTAAACCAGTTATACAACATTCCAATGTATATTGTGATGAGAGGTTTTTGAGATAATAAATCTTAAATATGACGCATGGTTGAAACACGCTTAAAAACGCGCACTTTTTGTGTTCCAAGTGCGATAAAAAATATTAAAATATAAATTAAAGAATCCAAACCTACATGAACTAACGTAAAATAGAACGACAAAAATGATGATGGAATTGGATTTTATGCAGGTATATTGGTTACTTCACAAACAACCTTCAAACTCGAGTGCACATAATACTTTGGTCGACAGTAGGCACTCAGCTTCGGTGTGCTTGTTGGCCAAATGAGCAACGTTATCCTTCTCCATACTCAACGCACGCGTATACCATTTTGTAAGACACATTTGAACCGTGCCTGCCCATCCGATCAGATACGATAATTAATAACCCCTGGCACTACAGCCCGTGAAGGGCCTATGCCTACCAAGCGACCGCTGCCCAGCCATTTGGCCTGCAGATATTGGGGTGACGCGTGATCAGTGCATCAGGTCCCCTCGGCCGTTAATCTTGGTTTTCGTGATCGGGGCACTGCCTCTCTGTCAGACAGCTACTCAATTGTCCTCAGGAGGCTTAGTGCACCTCATTCCAGCTTCACGTCCGTTTCTAAAATCCCTGACGAAGCCGGGAATCGAACCCGGGGTCTCCGGGTGAGAGGCAGGCTCGCTACCCCAACACCACGGGGCCGGCATACTAATAAACACTGGAAACATAATGTAGCCTTCAGTCCTGTTCCGCAGCATCCACGAGTAGCTTAAGAGATCGTATACATTGACTTGAGTGCAGATATGAATTAATGGCTCCTCGAACCCACGCCCTGCTGTCTGCCAGTTTATTTTTACCATGCTTCAGCTCATATCCTCGTAGTGAATCAATGGCGCATGCTCAGTAGACTCAAAATATTGATGCACACTGCGTTACACCCGGTCTGCAGGCTAATGGGCATGGGTTATCTTCCCGTTGTTGTACGACTGCTACTTTACGACAACTGGATATGAGATAGCCTGCTATTTTTATTGCAGCAGATTAGAAACAATAAGCTTTACAGTTAAGTAATACTAATAATAATTACGAAGAGCGTAATATATTGTTTTAAACTTTATTTTTTTCTACCCAAATGAAGTTCATTACACATCAGTTGTTACGTCCACCTTCTCAATATAATCTCCTTGATACTTTATGCACTTTTGCCATCAATGTGTCAGTGTCTCCAGACAAGATCCAGCCGACTTCATGGCTAGGCTTGTACTGGTAATGAGACATGGCTCCATTCCGCTGGAGCCACAAACGAAACAACAACCGATGCAATGGAAGCATAGGGCTGTCCACCGCTAAAGAAATGTCGAAAAGTGCCATCAGTTGGCAAGGGAATGACGACAGTGTTCTGGGACACAAAGGGCATCATCCTCATTGACTGGCTGGAATTGGGGGCCACGATTAACAGTGCAGCATAATGTGACAACCCTTAAGCGCTTACGTCGTGCCATTCATACTAAGCGGCCAGGAAAATGGGCTAAAGGTATGCTTCTGCAGCCTGACAATGCCCGCCCCCGCACTAGCCGAGAGGCCACCGCTGCCATTGATCAAATGGGATTCATGGTGCTGCCACACCCACCATACTCTCCCGACTTGGCACCAAGTGATTATCATCTGTTCTGAAACATGAAGAAAACTCTGCGTGATCGCTGGCAAGGCATGGGTACGCAGCACTCCAAAATAATGGTTTCAGGAAGCCTGGAGAGACTGACACATCGATGACAAATTTACATAAAGTCACAAGGAGATTATGTTGAGAAGGTGGACGTAACAACTGATCTGTATTGTACTTCATTTGGGTAGAAAAATTAAAGTGTAAAACAATATAGTACGCCCCTCGTATTTATTTATTTATTTATTCATTTATTTCGTATGGCAAAATGAGGATACATTTCTGCAAAAAATTAAAAACTAACAGGTAACAAAAAGGTAAAAATGTATACAATACTAGCTGGCCCGGCAGACGTTGTCCTGCCAATCATAGAAAGTGTTGTAACATTGTTTCTTGAAGTGCTTTTGGATACACAATATGTTTTCAATTTCTGTTAACTGCCTCTAAACTATCGTGAAATGAATTAACTAACCTAGAAACATTCGTGGGAGTGTACACAACAATTCACCAAAGTTTCATCGCAATCGGATAAATGGTATATGAACGCATACAGGACTTTGTTGAAACGATTCGCGCGTCATCGCACATTTGTTTAATCGACTCGTGCGCTACCTATTGTAAATTAATTTACTAATCCAGAAACCTTTACTGAGGTTTACACAACAATTCGCCAAAGTTTCATCGCAATCGGATAAATGATATATGGTCGCATACGGTACTTTGTTGAAATGATTCGTGTGCCGTCACTCATTTGTTGAACCTACTCGTGCGCTACCTAGTGTAAAATGGATTCATTAAGCCAGTAACCTTCCGTAGGGTGTACAAAACATCTCACCCAAGTTTCATCGTAATCGGACGAATGGTATTTGAACGCATACGGGACCTTATTGAAACGCTTCGTGCGTCGTCGCTCATTTGTTGAATCAACTCGTGCGCAACCTCCCGTGAAATGGATTTACTAAGTTAGAAACCCTCACGTAAGTGTACACAACATCTCACCTAAGTTTCATTGCAATCGGATGAATGGTACATGAACGCATACGGGACTATGTTTAAACGTACACGCGTCGTCGTTCATTTGTTGAATCTACTCGTGCGCTACCTATTGTAAAATGGATTTACTAATTCAGAAGCTCCCCTGGAGTGTACACAACATCTCACCCAAGTTTCATCGCTATCGGACGAATGGTATTTGAACGCATACGGGACCTTGTTGAAACGCTTCGCACGTCGTCGCTCATTTGTTGAATCTACTCGTGCCCAACCCTCTGTGAAATTGATTTACTAAGTTAGAAACCTTTACGTAAGTGTACACAACAACTCATCAAATTTTGATCTCAATTCATGAGTGGTATATAAACTTATACGGGATTCTGTTGATTAAACGCTTCGCGCTTCGTCACTCATTTGTTGAATCTAGTCGTGTGCTACCTATTGTTAAATTGATTTACTAAGCCAGAAGCCTTCTCTAGAGAGTACACAACATCTCACTCAAGTTTCATCGCTATCGGACGAATGGTATTTGAACGCATACGGGACCTTTTTGAAACGCTTCGCGCGTCGTCGCTCATTTGTTGAATCTACTCGTGCGCAACGTCCTGTGAAATGGATTTACTACGTTAGAAACCTTCACGTAAGTGTACTCAACAACTCATCAAAATGTCATCGCAATCGATGAATGGTAGATAAACTTATACGGGATTTTTTTGAAACGCTTCGCGCGTTGTCGCTCATTTGTTTAATCTACTCTGCGCTACCTATTGTAAAATTAATTCACTAAGCCAGAAGCCTTCCCTGGAGTGTACACAACATCTCACCCAAGTTTCATCGCTATCGGACGAATGGTATTTGAACGCATACGGGACCTTTTTGAAACGCTTCGCGCGTCGTCGCTCATTTGTAGAATCTCACATCTCACCAAGTTTCATCGCAATCGCAATCGGATGATTGGTATATGAATGCACACGGGACTTAGAAACGCACTAACGTGCAAAGACAAACAGTAGAATTCGACATCACTGCCAGCTTTGGTATAAAGCACAACTTTGCGCCACGGGCGGAGTGTATGTTATGGCGGTAGTTGCACAGGTTGCGACCAGTCGGCTCTAACGCACAGAGCCAAACAGTCCAAAGGCATCACTTTTCACTAAGGCTAGCGGTTTCCATGACGACTATTTATGACTGTATATTGTGGTTCTAAAATTGTGTGTAAATTGTGGTTCTAAAATTCTAAAATGTCTCCTACATGGTCAAATTGTGAATCTAAACCATATATGGACCCACCCTAACATACATACAAAATATCATCGAAATCGGCCCAGCCATTTAGGAGGAGTTCAGTGACATACACACGTGTCGATGAATTATATATATAAAGATTTACAAAGTAGATTGTAGATACCGTAACAGTTTTGGCATTTACAGCACAATGTCCAGTTGACAGCATCATCGGTGGCACTGTGTAGGTCAAATCTCCTCCTCGGACACTGGAGGGCAACATGCTGAATGGTCTGAGGTACATTGGGACAGTCGCAGAATGGGCTTTGAGTTCTTCTTCACTTGTGCAACCAGAAATCGCATCGTCCGTGATTTGTGCGGACCCTGTTCAATGTGTTCATACCTTTCTCGGTAAATTGAATCTAGGAGGTACTCTGCAGGGATCAGTATAACTAACTATAACTAATACCAACTAACAAACTAACCACGGACTTACATACTAGAAGAAGAAATCGTAAACAAATAAAGGACAGGAAGAAACGAAATTCCCTCAACCATCGAAGAATGAGGATTGAGGGACTTGGAAGGTAGGAGAGCTATGAAAGGTAGATAGGAAAGAGAAAGGGGAGAGGGTCCACCCAAGAGCCAATGGAAAAAGGGGGGGGGGGGGGAACCAGACCCAGGAATCCCTCGGGGTTGCCAACTCCCGAACTCACCAACCGTCAGACCTTGAGGGTGTAGCACTATCGAGGGTGCACCAGAAGTGGCGGGGCTACACATACCCTGCTTCCTTAAGGGCCTTGAGCAGAAGGCAGGAGTTAGCATGAAGAGAACAAAAGAATGAGGGATCAGGAAAGATGAGACAAGGGCCAATTAAGGTGGGAATGTAAAAGACTCCCTAGACCTCAGATACCCTAATACCGTCTGGGTCGGTAAAGAACAAGAGTTGACCAAGGGAGGTCGACAGGAAAGATAACAGTGGAGCCCGGCACAAGTAAGTGGAAGTAATGCCAAACTCAGCTGGGATCCCGTGGTCGCCAACCCATGTCTCACAAGTTGTGAGCCCCTGGGAGGTGTATTTATTTAGCTTATGGCATGGTACATCTACATAATTACAAGCTAAGGAACACATTAAGCATATAAATTAGCATTTACAAGAACAGTAAATATTAAAATAAATTTTGAGTGAGGAGACACATATTCAACAGATAAAATGTTCAGATTTACAAGGTAATATTTAAATTTGAAATCCAATCAAGAGCAGGCTGCGTTGCATCATGAAAGTCCTTCAGGTTCCCATTATAGGCTCGAAGGCTGCAGTCATCCACAATATGTTGGATGGTCTGCCTTTCAAAACCACAGTCGCACTGAGGTGAGACAGCCTTATTCCACTTATATAAGCTGTTTGTGCAGACCCCACGTCCCGTTCGAATCCTGTTGAGTGATTTCCATGTATGGCGTGGTAGTTCCATGCCAGCTGGTTTCTTGATAGAATCAATGAAGTTTCCATAGTTCTCATGGAATAAATTATTCCATACCTCAGACCACTTGTTGTCAATCTGAAAATTATTTAATTGTACAGATTCCGCTGCTAGGATGGGTGGTCTGCGGGATTTCAAGCGACTTATCTTTACTGTAGGTATTTCACAATGAGTAGGAAGCTTTGGAGTGGAAATTATCTTTTGATATTCCCTCAGGAGAGAGTTCTATCTTCTTGTATAACCAATCGAAGTCTGGAAATATCGAACTTACTCGTCAAGCACGTGCTTTCGTAATACCCTCTCTCTCCCTCAACCATACGGAAATACAGCACTTGGCAAATTCATAAGACAGCATAGAAATCCTCCATCCTCCTGGTTCAGTGGCTAGCATTCTTGGGTATCACCCCTGAGGTCCGGGATCGTTTCCAGGCTCTACCAAGAAATTTAATTCTGGTCTGAGGGCTGGTACGGTATACACTCGGCCGCGCGAGGCAAAATAGAGTTCGGGTATCATCTCAGCCATTTAAGAAATGGTTATCCGTGGTTTCCCACTTCTACTTCTGGCCTGGGTCGTTCCTAACTTAAGGCCACGGCCACCTCCTTCCCAATACTCATCTGAATTACAAATATACACTACTTTATACACTTATTGGCCAAAAGTCACAGAAAGGCACGGAATATGATGTTAATAATGAGTTGCTCCTTCGCCAGCCCTCAAAACGACAGCAATACGGCGAGGCTTAGTTCAAATATAAACCGATATAAAATAAATGAATTAATTCACGCATTTTATAGTCATACAGCATAACTTTTTGATGTATAAGGATTACAACGCAACCAAGAACTACATTTTCCAACCACCCCAAGCCGAGAAAACGTTACCTTACACAAATGATAACAACTTTGTTTCTTGGAGACGCAAAATTTTGAAATTAATAAAACAGTTATACAACATTCCAATGTATTTTGTGTTAAAATTTGGATTCGATCTGATGACGGGTTTGTGAGATAATAATTCTTAAATGTGACGCATGGTTGAAACACGCTTAAAAACGGGCACTTTTTGTGTTCCAACTGCGATAAAAAATAATAAAATATAAACTAAAAATTCCAAACCTACATGAACTAACGTAAAATAGAACGATGAAAATGATGATGTTATTGGATTTTATGTATGTCTATTTGTTACGTCTCAAACAACCTTCAAACTCGAGTACACATAATACTTTGGTCGACAGTAGGCTCTATGATCACTAATGGTGGAAGTCTTGTAGAAGAGGTCAATACGAGAATCAGCGCAGCATGAATGAAGTGGCGAACGACAACTGGGGTCACCTGCGATCGAAGGATAAGGACAACTTAAAGTCAAAGATCTGTCGTAATGTCATTCGTCCTGTCGCATTGTACGGATGCGAGTGTTGGCCGACAACAACATTGACAAAACGTCGGTTAGGCGTTATGGACAGCGGGTGTCACCAAATTGCATCATGTTTCCAATGACAACATCAGGAAACGGTTTGGGGCTGCACCAATCAGTGACAAGATGGGGGAGTGCCATCTGCGTTGGTTTGGGCATATTCTACGAGCGGAAGTGGACACAATTGCAAAGATTGGCTACAATATACAAGTCGTCGGCAAGTGACTTAAGGGAATACCGAAGCAACGGTGGGATGATACGCTACATGAAGATCTGAAGAACCAACACCTTTATCCTGACATGCCCCAAGACAGAAACAAATGGCGACAACGTATCCATATAGTGGACCCTGCAGCTAGGCGGGACAAACGCTAAGGAAGATGAAGAAGATTACATGGTGGGTAATCAATTTCACTATTTTTACAGTGAGGACCCTCCTTATCGAACCGAGACTCGTATATGTCACCTGGCGGCTGGGGCACCGTAGCTAGCCACGTGTAGAGCAAGGCACTGGCGCTAGCAAAATACTTTGCAATGCTGCATAAGAAGGCGGCAATCAGTAAAATCGAACTGAACCCCGTCGCTAGCGAGCAGATATCAAGCAGATTGCGGGTGGGTAGGCAACCCATCTTACAGTTCCGTGTTGAATCGGAAACAGCGTGTTTCACTTGAATACACAACAGGCATGTGGGTTGCCTACCTCCTGCAATAGAGCCGCGGGAAGTTCTTGCTCGCTAATTCGTCTATCTCTGGTCCCTGTGTTTTCTGTCCTTTCGTTTTAAAGACTGTCACGGTATTTTTGTCCATTCGAATATAGTTGCCGCTTGCTTCCATCTTCCTCCGCCATCTCTTGCAACACTAAATTCGGTAATTAACGGCCACCCACGTCGGAACAGGATACTAGGCTAAAGCAATGTGTCGAAGCTGAGCACGCGTCCGATAGCAAACATCTTAGCAAATTCCCCCCCGACCGCTGCCATCCCGAAGGTGGCTCGAACTGTCACCCGAACCTAGTCTTCGGGTCAACAGATTGGGGGAGTGAAGAGAGGAAAGCACTGATCTTCCATTTACTGTTTTGAGCTTATCAATATCATTAAAATCAATGGTGCCACAGTCGAGATTTGAACCCCGGACCATAGGCTCCTCAGTCTCTCGCGCTAGCGTCTAAGCCACCGTGACAGTCTTTGAAACGAAAGGACAGAAAAGACCAAGGCACAGGGACCAGAGATAGACGAATTAGCGAGCAAGAACTTATCGCGGCTCTATTGCAGGTGGTAGGCAACCCACATGCCCGCTGTGTATTCAAGTAAAACACGCTGTACAGTAACAGATCCAAGGCACTGTATGGTTGTCATCATTACCCAGCTCTCACTTCAGTATCGCACCGCTCCATCTCTAGCGCCCCTGATGACGTCGTTAAGGGGAAGGCTGATACTGTGCCACCATTCCTACACTGGTTATCTGCTTATGATGATGATGTCGCTGTATGTTCTGTCGAAGAAACATAATCGTTCGTATGACTTGGTGAGGTCGGGTACCGTAAGTTCACTCCGGGAGAAACGCAGTACATCCCAGCACTTGTAACTAGCGATGGATAAAATCCCGGGAACTTTGCATCGGAAATATTCCCAGGAAACAAACGTTACCGGCTGTCTGAATGGTTGGAATTTAGTTGGAATTCTTCAATTAGTAGAAACTGAAAACTCTTCACAAATAAAACACAAAAAAATGATAATTTCTTGGTACAATTTTATTTTTATTTGTTGTACAGGGCGCCCGAGAAAGTTCTCCGCAGTGGTTATGTGCAGCTGTGAGTAGTTGCGTCATCGGTTTAGTTGGTACCTTGACAGGGTGAATCCCACACATGTGGGCTGTAGCCTGTCGAAATCGTCAGTATGTATTGCAATTAGCGAGCTTATGTGTCATCAGCACTTCCAGCATCTGTTATGAATGGCTATGGGGAGTACAAATTTTACTATTTGCTTGTTATTAGGGAACACAGCGATGACAGAATGCATTCTGCACATAAGTCAAACAGCATTGCGCGTCATAGGAGCTCATGTCGCCACGGACAGTTAAACGATGACAGAGGCTACTTGAGCTGAGTCATATCCTACTCGCGCAACTGTACCTGTCAACGAAGCAGGCTGACGTGTGACACAAGTAAACAAAGAATAGTTCCCATCTCGACCGCCGGCTATCAAGAGGCAGCCGTACTGCCAACGTAACTTCTGTAGCTAGCTCTCGCAGACGCATGTGGGCGCTGCGGAGAACATTCCCGGACTCACTGTATTTTTATTGTGAACGGGTAAAATTTTGCTATAGGTATCATTTAATAATACATTATGCAACGAGCCTATAATGGCAATAATTAAGACACGAGTATGTTTATAAAACGAGCGAAGCGAGTTTTATCATTTTATCATTTTCATACCCCATTATATGCGGTTAAATATGCAGAATATGCTCGAAAAACACCGTTAAAAATATAGAAAGGAAAGTGAAACGAAAAATCCAATAACATACCTTTATATACGAGCTTTATTTTCTAATTGTATGTATGATACACTGTAATATACTCGCATTCAAGTTTTTCAGGTATATATAACAGAAGTTTTCTTATAAAAGTTACAGTTTAAAAGTCAATTTACAAAATGTTCAGAATTAGGCGAATCAATGAAGTAGATGTGCATTCGTCTGTACAACAAGAATTTTTTCTATGTTTTCAGTTTTGAATGATTTTCTTAAATCAGTCAATAAAAGTTTCAATGACGAGAATGACCTCACTAAATGTTAAAAACTTGCGGTTCTATTATTCGCACCAGATGGGCTTTTCAATAATTATTCCTGTTTTCAAACCTTAAGGATGGTCAGGGCCCCAATTCGGGAGGGAATTCGAAGAAAAACAAACTATTTAGACAAAAACCACAAGAATATGCATTTATATGCTTCTATTTTGAAAACCGTGGTTTTATGCATTTATATACTCGATAAATTTCAATTCTGTTGGTCCCAGAGAGGTGAAAATACCACCGAAAGGCTTCTTTCAATGTGTACTATTCAGGAAAAAATATGCAAATATGCTCGAATCCGAGCCCTACTCATCACTATATTTTTCATCGTTTTGTCTTCAGTGGTCTTGGGGTAAGTATTTATTTTATTTATCGTATGGCTTTTAGTGCCGGGAGTGTCCGAGGACATGTTCAGCTCGCCAGAGTCTGTAGCTGCTTCAAGCGGACACCCATAGGATGAGCTGCAATTCCGATCAATTTCAAGTAGTTCCAATTTTCGCTACCAAATGTCACTGATAATTTGACACCTTGACACTTTGATAGAGCGTTCCAACGAAATCTCACCTAGAAATTTAGCTTCACACAAGTTTAGTCTGTGGAAGGATCTTTTACATGACATACATCTATGACATGGGACCGCCGGCTTTACTTCCCCTCCGAAGGAAGGTTTACTGAAGGATTTTAACGCTCTTAAAAATCCGACGACTTCGGACGGGTTTGAACCCGCTATCTTGGGCACAACAGTTCAGCATACTACCAACTACGCCAGCGAAGCTGCTGCGTACGTATTGAAACTCCGGACCAAAAGGTCCTGGGTTCGATTCCATCCTCTACCAAGAATTTTCGCTTTGGTCTGAGGGTTAGAAGAAGGATACACTTAACTCATGAGACAAAACTGAGAATACGTGGGTTCGATTTCCTTCACAGCTTTCGTAGAGGGCGTTTCCCGTGTTTTTCTACTTCTAGTCTTGGCAAATGCCGGGATGATTCATGACATAATGCCACGTCTATGTCCTTCCAACCTTCTAAATGCTAGCCTTAATTACAAATAAGTCCGCCTCGTTGCGTAGTGGCTAGCATTCTTTGCTGTCACAGTGGAGGTCCGGGTTCGATTCCCGGCTCTGCCAAGAAATTTAATTCTTGTGAGAGAGCTGGAACTGGGTTCACTCAAACTCGCGAGGCAAACATGAGTAGAGGTGACTTCGATTCCTACCTCAGACATTCTGGACGTTGTTTTGCGTGGTTTCCCACTTCTACTCTAGGCAAATGCCTGGATGGTACCTAACTTATGGGCACGCCATTTCCTACCCAAATCCTACCTCATTTACAAATATACACATTAGTAGACTACAGACATCACAGTGACACAGGTTATCAGACAAGTTCTACACACACACACACCCAAGTACACGGGAATAAATTACTACGATGTCGCTAAGTCCCTAAAGAAATCAACAACAACAAATAATTACAAATAGGCTACACACACTACTACAGCCATCACAGTGACAACACAGGTTCCACACACACCCAAGTACATGGCCACCCAGAAGAACACGAGGCTGATGACCGCGATATCCCATAAATCAGCCACACAAGTGTTTGGAGTTGGGCTGTCAACACCAATACTAGAGGCTGTAGATGAGGAGTTGGCTCGGCCCACTGTTGTTGTTATGGTGAGGGAGTTGGAATTTGGCAGGCTCGAGGTCCTCCTTCCATAACGCGAGTTATTTAAATTCTTGATGCGTGAACTGCGGCTTCTCCTGCACAAAACTTTCCTAAATGGTATAAAATAGCGAACAGTCCCGTAACCACCCACGTGCCTCAGCAAGGTTCAGTCACCTCTCACCCAGCGATCCTGGATACCAGTTAAAATAACATTCGCCCGATAGCATATTTCTATTCAAAAGGAAGCTTCATATCAATTCATTCATGCATTAATTCATTCATTCTTTCATTCATTAATTCATTCATCCAATCTTTATTTCATTCATTCATTCATTCATTCATTCATTTATTCATTTTCTTCATTCATTATTTCATTCCTTCCTTCCTTCCTTCCTTCCTTCCTTCCTTCCTTCCTTCCTTCCTTCCTTCCTTCATTCATTCATTCGTTCATTTATTCGTTATTTCTTTCATTCATTCTTTCATTCATTCATTCCTTCATTCATTCCTTCTTTTATTCCTTCATTCATTCATGCCTACATTCACTCATTCATTCCCTCATTCCTTCATTCAGACATTCATTTATTCATTCTTTAATTCATTCATTTATTCATTCATTCTTTCATTCATTCTTTCATTTATTCATTCATTTATTCATTAATTCCTTCATTCATTCTTTCATTTATTCATTCTTTAGTTCATTCAATTATTCATTCATTCCTTCATTCATTCTTCCATTTATTCATTCGTTCATTCATTCATTCATTCATTCATTCATTCTTTCATTTATTCGTTCATTTATTCGTTATTTCTTTCATTCATTCTTTCATTCATTCATTCCTTCCTTCTTTTATTCCTTCATTCATTCATGCCTACATTCACTCATTCATTCCCTCATTCCTTCATTCAGACATTCATTTATTCATTCTTCAATTCATTCATTTATTCATTCATTCTTTCATTCATTCTTTCATTTATTCATTCATTTATTCATTTATTCCTTCATTCATTCTTTCATTTATTCATTCTTTAGTTCATTCAATGATTCATTCATTCCTTCATTCATTCTTCCATTTATTCATTCGTTCATTCATTCATTCATTCATTTATTCATTCATGCATTCATTAATTCATTTATTCATTCGTTCATTCATTCATTCATTCATTCATTTATTCATTCATTCCTTCATTCATTCTTTCATTTATTCATTCTTTAGTTCATTCATTTATTCATTCATTCCTTCATTCATTCTTTCATTTATTCATTCTTTAGTTCATTCATTTATTCAATCATTCCATCATTCATTCATTCATTCATTCATTCATTTAGTTATTGGAGCCAGGAGTGTGTAGAAGATGGCTGTGACCTTAAGTTGGGTACCATCCCGACATTAGCCTGGAGTAGAAGTGGGGAAACCACGGAAGGAAACTCCTAGAAAATGTAACCCACCTCTTCTCAGTTCAGCCTCACGAAGCTGAGTGAACTTCGTTCCAGCCCTCATACCAGAGCTAAATTTCTTGGCAGAGCCGAGAATTGAACCCAAACCTTAGGGGTGACAGCCAAGAATGCTAGCCAATGCACCATATAGAAAATTGTCACGAAGAACGTCTTATGAATACAACCATTCTTTCAGCCACAGTTTTGACAACTTGAATCGCGACATGCGTGTGGCGTGGTCACCTTGTTAGACTATATTGTCCTTCTTAATTAAACATAACATGACCTTAAGGTTTTGCTTCAAAATCAGTGCGGAACTATCGGGACTCGGAGGACTAATTCCATCACCACCTACGAGCGTCACGAAGTTCTATCGGCGTGACGTGAAGGCCATTTGTTATGTTTCGTAATATAGATGATATTTTTATTAAATACAATGCCGGGATGTGACAGTTGGAATGAGCACCAATTATAAAGAGCAGAATGTGGTCGTACATTTTCAATTTATATCACTGCATATTGGTGTGAACATGCTTCGAGCAGTGGCGCAGTGTGCTGTATCCCTGCCAACATCCACTGCGGCGACAACAAAATATCTTATTGAGAGTGGCCTTCTTGCCATGAACGTATTATTATTTTTATTTTTATTATTATTATTAATATTAGTATTATTATAATAACATTTATATTCGACCCTGCCTATTATGTGTCAGAAAACTGTATCATAATGAGGCTCATTATAACACTATTTTTAATTATGAAACAGTTTTTCCCACCAATCAGAGCTCAAGAAACAGTTGTGTGACCAATTAGATAAGGATACCTTCGCGCATGCGCTCAAAATCCAACCTGTCTATAAAAATTACCGAAATTGCACCGTCTATATGTTCGCGTAAATAAACTGGTGAATATGAGACAAGAAATATATAGATAGCACTGTACCTTAATATCCCCAAATCCAATTTCTACACAGCGCGTTGTTTTGAAATGACTTCGGTGACAGTTTTACTGCATACTGGTGAACAATCTGAACATATGGCATTGAAGCACACAGAGCGCATGCGTCGGTTGGCCAGAGAGCTTGTAAAATAGAGATATACAACCCAGCGCAGCACTCGATCACAACATTCTAGTGACAGAACAGATATTTATGAATATTTATGAATATTTATGTTAAAACATGTAATAAAGTTATAATTATCGTCGAATATAAACAGTCGTATGCAACTCGCCTATAATGGTAATTATGACACTCGTATGGAAATTATAAAATTCGCATACGATCGTTTTATAAACCTACTCTTGTCTTTTTTTTTTTTTTTGTCGTTTACCCTCCAGGTTTGTGAAATTCACGGACTCAGCGAGGGAACTCACCACTACCGCCTCTACGGGCAGTGTCCTATAGCGGGGAACATCGAATCGGAAGGGATACAACTGGTGTGGTGGGATTGGCACCTCGCCCAGACGGCCTCACCTGCAAAGCGAACAGGGGCCTCATGACGGAAGGTAAGGAATGGTTAGGATGGATAGGCAAGGAAGAGGGAAAGAGGCGGCCGTGGCCTTGATGAAGGGACAATCCCGGCATTTGCCCGAAGACGAAGTGGGAAACCACGGAAAACCACTTCGAGGATGGCTGAGGGGGAATCGAACCCCCTCTACTCATTTGGGCCACCCGAGGCTGAGTTGACCCCGTTCCAGTCCTCGTACCACTTTTCAAATTTCGTGGCAGAGCCGGGAATCGAACCCAGGACCTCCAAGGCGGCAGCTAACCATGCTGACCGCTACGCTACGGAGGCGACATGTAACAATAAGTCAATATATATTGTATTTAATATCGCCCCGGTTTCAGTCACATTGTGGCCTTCCTCACCGTAATTTAGGTGCAAGAACATACACTTAATATACATTTGTCAACAAACATTCTAACAAGAAGTTCCGTGAAGAACTATACAGCCTACTTTTCATGTCAATGATTATTCTACAGTATATGAACCTATCTAGAATAATCACGAAATTAAGTTGGTAATATCGAAATATCTAATTAGTTCAAAATATACCTGGTATAATGTAGCCTAATAGAGCACTACAGTTGGCAGCCCTGGTGACTGAATATATTCTTAGTTCCACCTCGTAAGGTACAGAATACAAAATTTGGTTGAAGTCCAATGGACGTTACATGCAGTTAGACACTGGATCTATCAGCACGCGTAAAAGCATGTTGCCAACAATACCATGCGTGTGCTGGTCAGAAATAATCTGAATTATTATGATATCTTGTGCCAATTTTGGATGAAATCCATTTGTTAGTATAGAAGTTACATGTATTTTAAAATTGGACATATCAGCAGGCATAGAATCATGTTGGCAGCACCGCCTTGTATTAATTACTCCAAATTAATCTAGAATGTCAGGTGCTATACGTGTGCAAAGTATAGAGCTGTTGGCTTGCATACTTTCTGATATATTGATATGAGGGTAAAAATAATATAGACAGCATTTATTAACAGTTGGCAGCCCTGATTGCTCTTAACAATACTTATAGTCATATCTGTTATGGTACACATTGCACATACGAAATTTGGTTGAAATCCAACTGATAGTATAGAAGTTACATGTATTTAAAAATTGGTACTATCAGCAGGCTTAGAATCATGTTGGTAGAACTGACGTATATAAGTTACTCCAAATTAATCTAAAATGTCAGAATATACGTGTGCATAGTTTAAAGCTGTTGGCTTGCATACTTTCTGATATATTGGTATTTGGATTAAAAAAATAGAGAGAGCAATTATTAACAGTTGGCAGCCCTGGTGGCTCTTAAGAATACGCTCAGTCATATCTGTTTATGTACAGATATTACATACAAAATGTGGTTGAAATCCAGTTGATAGTGTAGAAGTTATATGCATTTAAACATTGGACCTATAACAAGGCTTAAAATTATTTTGGCAACTCTGTCATGGTTGGCCTCCTGGAAATTAAACTGAAATAGTATTATCTACATGTGTGCCAATTTTGGAATAGCTCCCATGCATACCTTGCAAGATATCAAACATGGAGCTCAAATTTCTAGTGCGTTTTTTCAGCAGTTGGTAGCACTGACATCATTTCCAAATATGGACGTGAGCTATTCCGGTGCACATCTTTACTCATACTAAATTTGGTTTTGATTGCTGCAGCCGTTTAGGAGTTGATAGGGGGGACACACACACAGCCAGCCAGCCAGCCAGAAGACAGACAGACAGACAGACACACATTTTCCCGGATCGATCTCATAAGACTACTTTTTCCTCATTTTTGCAAAATGTGAAAAGTAGGCTAAAAATATTCTACGTCCAAAAGCACACACATTAAAATTGAAAGGAAACAAGATGTTCAGTAAAGAACATATAGCCTACTTTCTCCTAAATGCATGGGTATTGTTATAACTCTTTGTCCTTTTCAAGCAGTATAATTGAATGTTGGTTGTAGTAGCTTCTTGAAATACAACGTGCTATAGGGATATTAAACATGAATATGAGGTGCCATTTGCTAGTGCTACCTCTGTAAAAAAATTCATTCAATTCGGTTGCACCGTGTTCTAATTGTGTTTGAATTGATATGGGGAATGGATTTGCACACATACATGGCCGCTATTTGCAAACTATTGGGCTGATGACCTTGTAGTCAGTCATAAGATGCTTTCCACAAAAAGGCATGTAGTTGCAAAATCTGGTAAAGATCAAATTATTAGGATGGTCGTAATTTGATTTAAGCTTTGAACATTTGTGTGGCCGACATTACGTTTCCGTCAAGATGGCGGCGATATAAAACATGACACTGAGGTGCCTTTTGTTAGTACTACCTCTGTACCAAATTTCGTTCCATTCGGTTGCACCGTGTTCGAATTAATAGGGGGAATCGATTTTCACACAAAGATGGCCGCCATCCGCAAACTATTACGCTGATGACCTATTAGTTTGGTCAAAGGATGCTCCCCCCATAAAGGTATGTTGTTGCAAAATTTGGTAGAGATCGGATGATTAGGTTAGTCGTAATTTGATTTAAGCTTTGAACATTTGTGTGGCCGCCATTACCTTTCGGTCAAGATGGCGGCGATATAAAACATGACACTGAGGTGTCTCTTGCTAGTGCTACCTTTGTACCAAATTTCGTTCAATTCGCATTCACCGTGTTCGAATTGATAGGGGGGGACAGACATCCAGAGTACACACACTCACACACACAGACTCACGCACACACATACACACACACACACACACAGACTCACACACACACATACACACACAGACAGACACACTTTTTTCGCCCTGTGTTGATCTCATAAGTCTACTTTCATTTTTTGCAGAAAATCGAAAGTAGGCTAATACATATATCTTCGAATTTTATTTACAAATCAATGATACACATTCAAAACTTAATGTCCAGACTTTTCAGCCAGTCCACTCTTTCCGTAGAGGCACTATGTAATTCTTGGGCAGATCCATTGAATTTTCTCTTTGGGCAGTCCATAACAATGTGGTGGATGGTCTGAGGCACATTACCACAGTCGCAGAATGGGTCTTCAGATTTTCCCGACTTTTGAAGCCAGAATTTACACCTTCCATGATTTGTCCTGATTCTGTTTAGAGATGTCCAGTCCCTTCTCGGTAAGTTGAAACCAGGCGGAGCTCTACAAGGATCATGGATGAAACCCATGTGGTCGGGAATTGAAGAGGACCATTCTTCATGCCAGATCTCATCAGCATCAAAATGTGTTTCCAGGAGTTTCTCACCTAGCTTCCATGATGGGTTTCTGGACTTTAATCTCTTCGGTTTCTGATGGTTGCAGTCCTGATGTAAAAGCATTTGAGGATTACTGCGGCATTTCTGCCATTCTCTTCGTATGTGAGGGGGATGGATGTTGGATAAGACGGGTAACCATTTTAGAGGTGTCGATTTGATGGTGCCTGATATTGTCCTCATGGTATCATTCAGTTGGGTATCAACTTTTGAAGTGTGTGCACTGTTATGTCACACAGGGCAGCAGTATTCTGCAACTGGGTAGACCAAGGCAAGAGCTGATGTCCGTAGTACTGCCGCGTTTGCTCCCCAGCCTGTTCCACTGAGCTTGTGTAATATGTTGTTCCTTGCTTTTATCTTAAGGTTAGAAATGATAGTTTGCTATGTGTTTGTGAAATAATGGAGTAATAATGCATGCAAGATTCAGGCATAAGGTCTCTCACAACACACACACAAGAGACAAACAAGTAGTCAATATGTAAAACCTTTATGTGTAAATAGCTGTGGTTTCAAGAGACTAAATTATATTATACCATCACTACTTAATGAACTACCACCTGGATTGTCCAACATGAACAGCAAATAACTAGCTATACGGCATGAGCATTAAAAATTATTACCTAATAAACATTAATGTATAACATTAACTTATTATCATAATAACTATAGTGATATAACAGCATATATCACTAAGGTAACACTTCGATCACTTGAATTGCAGCCAATGGCCATAGCTGGGTATTTGTGATTGAACGCCCGAGGGCTACCAACAAGTTCAATTTCAAGTAGTTCCAACTTTGGCTACCAGATGATACTGTCGCTGATGTCTAGCAGCGAACGTCGGAACTTGATAGAGCGTCTCTAAATAGACAACTATAACCTTAAATTTAGTTACACACTACCAATTGCAGTGCTAGGTTCTTCTACCTACCAAAAATCTATGACATGGGCCCGCCGTCTTTACGTCCCCTCCAAAGGAAGGCATACTGAAGGATTTTAACGCTCTTAAAAATTCTACGACTTCGGCCGGGTTTTAACCCGCGATCTTGGGAATAGCAGTTCAGCATGCTACTGACTACGCCACCGGAGCCGTCTTTGATCACTTATTGATATAGTGCAAGCATTTGTGTTTTTTATTATCTACATTAATATTTTTTCTCGTTATCACCTCTAATATATTAAATACATTATATATAGACCTACTGTATATTTTAAAGAAAACATATTTTAATCATAATAATAATAAATTAATAAACAAGATGTTCAGTAAAGAACATATAGCCTACTTTCTCCTAAATGCATGGGTTTAGTTATAACTCTTTGTCCTTTTCAAGGAGTATGATTGAATGTTGGTTGTAGTAGCTTGTTGAAATACAACGTGCTATACGGATATTATACGTTGATTGATTGAATCCTCACCTGAATGATATACACACACACTAATACAGCTATCACACTAACACGGGTTATGAGACAGAATTCAACACTCACCCAAGTACAAGGGACTAAATGACCATGATGTCCATGCATCTCAAATGAAACAGCAGCAACAACAACTTCTTACCCAAATCCTGCCTCGTATAAAAGTACACACTAGTAAGCCTACAGACCTCACAGTGACACAGGTTATCAGACAACTTCTACACACACCCAAGTACACGGGGCTACAAGACCATGATGCCGCAAAACCTCTAAAGGATCAACAACAAAAATAACAGCAATAGACTCAAACCGCGGATCAAGGACAAAGAATTTAAATAGCTCTAGTCGAGTGTTGAAATGTGTGGTTTTATGAGTACAGCATATTATACAATCTTTTTGATTGCAAATACACACAATATATGCTTAACATTATAACGTGTGGGGCGTGGTGGCGCAGCGGTCATGCTGTATGCCTCTCACCAAGGCGGACCGGGTTCGATTCCCGATCACTGCATGTGAGATTTTCGAAGTGAAATGCCATGTCCTGTGGTTCGGATTCCACGTAAAAAGGAGATCCCGTGGCTCATGATCACGAGATTAACGGTCACGTTAAACTACAAGCTTCCTTGCTTTTACATTATAACGTGTGAGTAGTTATGAACCAATAAACACAAGAAAACCGAAGTAAGAATAAACGAAACCACGGGGATTCGAACCACGGAACCCTTCACTATGAAGCTAGTTCGCTACCACTACGCCACGAATTCGGTATAAGGTAGTTATGTAAATAACTTCTTTAGTGCGAATTTATCATATTTTGTGTTGTAATCAACGATTTCATTAGCGTTTCTTAGTGCTTCTATAAACCATTTGATACTAAATATGTATTATTTTGTTCAGTACATTCCTAAAAGGATATACTTTTACGCAGTTACGAATATAAATGGATTTACGAGCACAAATAGCGGCCATTTTGTGCACGACCCACCACCATATGACATGGTCAATCAGACCGGTTAAGTCACTTCTACGGTTACATATTCTATTATAACAGGCTAATATCCTACCGGTCACCTCCTTGAGGACAGTTTAAACCTCCATATGTACGTTAAGCTGAATTGTTGAGATCAGGCCTTGTTGAATCGTAAGTTATGGTTGGGCTATAATACTTGCATGATTCATACATCCACCATCCTGAAACTATTAGGCGGATGACCTTGTAGTTTGAACAAAAGACGTTTCCCACATTAAGATATACTGTTGCAAAATTTAGTAGAGATCGGATGATTAGGTTAGTCGTAATTTGATTTAAGCTTTGAACATTTGTGTGGCCGCCATTACGTTTCCGTCAAGATGGCGGCGATATAAAACATGACACTGAGGTGCCACATGCTAGTGCTACCACTGTACCAAATTTCGTTCCATTCGGTTTCACCATGTTCGAATTAATAGGTGAAATCGATTTTGACACAAAGATGGCCGCCATCCACAAACTATTAGGCTAATGACCAATTAGTTTGGTCAAAGGATGCTCCCTCCATAAAGGTATGTTGTTGCAAAATTTGGTAGAGATCGAATGATTATGTTAGTCGTAATTCGATTTAAGCTTTGAACATTTGTGTGGCCGCCATTACGTTTCCGTCAAGATGGCGGCGATATAAAACATGACACTGAGGTGCTCTTTGCTAGTACTACCTCTGTACCAAATTTCGTTCCATTCGGTTTCACCGTGTTCGAATTAATAGGGGGAATCCATTTTCACACAAAGATGACCGCTATTCGCAAACTATTAGGCTGATGACCTATTAGTTTGGTCAAAGAATGCTCCTCCCATAAAGGTATGTCGTTGCAAAATTTGGTAGAGATCGGATGATTATGTTAGTCGTAATTTGATTTAAGCTTTGAACATTTGTGTGGCCACCATTACGTTTACGTCAAGATGGCGGCGATATAAAACATGACACTGAGGTGCTCTTTGCTAGTACTACCTCTGTACCAAATTTCGTTCCATTCGGTTTCACCGTGTTCGAATTAATAGGGGGAATCGATTTTCACACAAAGATGGCCGCCATCCGCAAACTATTAGGCTGATGACCTATTAGTTTGGTTAAAAGATGCTCCCTCCATAAAGGTATGTTGTTGCAAAATTTGGTAGAGCTCGGATGATTAGGTTAGTCGTAATTTGATTTAAGCTTCGAACATTTGTGTGGCCGCCATTACATTTCCGTCAAGATGGCGGCGATATAAAACATGACACTGAGATGCTCTTTGCTAGTGCTACGTTTGTACCAAATTTCGTTCAATTCGCGTTCACCGTGTTCGAATTGATAGGGGGGGACAGACATCAGAGTACACACACTCACACACACACAGACTCACACACACACACACACACATACACACACACAGACGGACACACTTTTTTCGCCATGTGTTGATCTCATAAGTCTACTTTCATTTTTTGCAAAAATCGAAAGTAGGCTAATAAAGCCACATAACACGCATGAGCTCGCAGAGACTGACCAACCGCATATTTTCCTTCTTTGTAGGCAAGAAACCCAAGGGACCATGGATCTCTGAGATCGAAAAAGATCGTATACACGTAGGGAATTCGCTTCAGGACATTCAAGAACGTCTTCCTCTCCAGAAAGAACTTAGAGCACACCAGCGATTCCAAGAAAAGCCAAAGCTGAGGACAGGCAAGACGTGACGGCTGACAGACAGGAGGCGCACATGAAACGGATGAAGGACTGCTGGGAGAAGATTAAAGCTCATAGAAGGAAACAGTTGATGTAACGTGGTCCATAGCTGGCCGAAACAAAGAAGAAGAAGAAGAAGAAGAAGAAGAAACATCTCTTTTGCATGCACTCTTGTAGTGAAATACACTCTATATACACCCTCTGTCTGAAAAGTTCGGTGAATGGGCTATATTACGAACGGATTGTTGACTTACCTGAAACAGCCGTTACTGTCCTTCGAAGTAACCCCCTGGGATGGTTATACATTTCTGAGAACGACTGAACAAGTCCTGGAAACTCCTGCCATAGTCTTCTTTAGGAATAGCCGTCAGTTTGGGTCGCCAAAACTCTAAAGCAAGAGAGAAGCGTGAATTTATGCAACCTGCCTTGCAAACCTGACAGACGGGTGGCAGTGAGAAGGGTGAATTTATGCAACCTAACGTGCACACCTGCTCGACGGGTGGTAGTGGGAAGGGTGAATGTTCCGTTGAATGGAATGGTCCTGAAAATCATCGTCACGGGTGACGAGACCTGGTGCCTGAGGTACTAGCTCGAAGGCAAGCGTCAAAGTATGGAGTATCGGGGTCCAGGGTTGCCGAAAAGCCCTGAAGGGACATTTCGGACATTCAACTTAATGTGATGACACAAATGAAGGCTATTCCTCAGGAGGACTATGCCAGGACTTGTACAGCCGTTCTAAGAAGTGCATAACCATCCACGGGGATTACTTCGAAGGACAATAACGGCTGTTTCAGGTAAGCCAACAATCCGTTCGTAATATAGACCCATTCACCGAACTTTTCAGACAGAGGGTGTATATGTTGTAATTAATATGTCCCACAGATAATCTGTACTGGATTTGCCGTCAGATTCATGAGGCATATCACAAAAAGTAATATTAATAGTATTTAAAAAATAAATTGGAATTTATTATTATTTTTATTATTATCATACATATAAAACGCTAAGGTGTACATTTCACAAAACTCAAGTTCTTAAACCAGAGGCAGTTATAACGTGCAGTTTTGTGGCCAAATCTTCCAAATCGTCTCAGTAGTACAGGAAAAATCTTGAATTCCTTGAAAACTCAACGGAAATGTATTTATTTGTTTATAAAGTGCGTTCAAACAAATAAACAAGACGATAGCCCCAGCCAGACTGTGTCGCGTTGAGCCCACATGCCAATAAAGCCGGGCGGGAGATGTGCCTGTCGCACCGAGGGTAAAATAATGACGTCACAAACACCGAATCACCGAGCCAAGTGAATTAACAACACAATGTTGATTTGAAATTAAGTGAAATGTCCAAGAGTTGCACTGGAACAGCTGAAATGGCATAGAAACTATATTAAATGTAATGGGGAATGGTTGTTGTTTTTAAGAAAAGAGATTTTCGAGGGTTTGTTTCTTTCTGGTTGTATCTGACTTACCGTGGAAAATGTCAAATTGATATCTGAACTGGAAGTGGGCTTTCTAAAGTGATTATAACATTATGGTATAGTTACCTTCACGTCAAAGTGTTGCTTAGTATGCTGTATAACTCATATAGCAACCGCAAACTACCTGACAAGCACATTGGGTTGCCTATCCACCGGGCGGTGTACGTATGTTTTTGACGGCTGGTAGCGCCATTATTTGCTGTTTCTAGCCACGTAACATTTGTTCCCTCAGCGTCCTCCGCACTCTCCAGACACGTTTGCTGTTATAACACTATATATTTTATTACAAATAGCTTTATTGTTGCCGACAATTAAACAAGCAACAAAGATAATCGTCGGCGATGCTTTATTTTATACTGATACCCAGCAATGAAGCCGAACGCGCGTACTTACTCTTCATGAATAGAATGGAGAGCTGCAAGTTCGGAGATCCGAGTTTGATTTCTGGCGCTGCAGTGTGGCCATCCTGATTGTGGTTTCCATCTGGTTGTTTATTCACTTATTCCTTCCCGAAACTGAAGAAAGAACAGTAATTTTTGCTGGTCTTTCATGAGAATGTGGATCTACCTCTTATTATGTTTGCTTACGTGCGGAGGGGGTGAGATGAGTAGGCTATGTAGTAAATACTTTTTACGGACGAATGTCTCTCCTGGCTCTACCTCATCGGAGGAGTTAATGAAGATGAAATAAAGGAAGATGCATGGAATTGGGCAAGAAGTGGACAGGTTGCACTCGTAGCTTCTTGTTAGGTGCCATTCCGACTTTTGCCTTGAGTTGAAAATGGACAACAACGGATAACCATTTCAAGGACGTTTGACAGTGACGTTCGAACGTACTTGTCTTCCAGGTCCTGAGATAGCCTTGCCCGATGGCCCTTCGTGCTAATGCACTGTGCAACCCGGATGGTTATGTGCGGATGTTTTAAAAGAGGCGGTGATCAAATAATGATCGTATCCTTCAGCGGAAGAAAAGCAGCACGGGACATAAAACCGTGACCGAATGTGTGTCAGTCAGCGAGGAGCCCCACTTGAGCACCAGCTGGCGGTGACGTCACTCCCCTGGACGCGTGCCACGCTCGGGATAGCCATGACGCAGCAATCAACTGCAGCGTCTCTCATGTGATGCACTGCTGCCTGCCTGCCTGCCTCTTCCTGTGACGACGTCGCGGCGGCGATTTGTCGGCTAATTTGCGTTTCACGTGTCTTGTGGGGCTGTCAGAATCCCATACCGTATCTAGGGTCCCTTTGCTGACAGGGTGGTTGACTTATTCTACAGGGTGCAGCGTTCTTATTACAGGCACCTCCAAATGAACGACAGGTCCACCTATAATAAATCCATGGAACAGAACATTTCTATTGCAGTATAAGTGTGCTCCATTCAGCGGTGGCGTAGTTGGTAGCATGCTGAACTATGCCCAAGATTGCGGGTTCAAACCCGGCCGTAGTCGTCGGACTTTTAAGAGCGTTAAAATCCTTCCGTATGCCTTACTTCGGAGGGGAAGCAAAACCTGCGGGTCCCATGTCATAGATGTATAGCATGTTAAAGAACCTACCACTACAATTGGTAGAGTGTAACTACATTTGTAGCTTATCTGGTTAGAAACTCTCTATCAAATTCCACCGTTCACCACTAGGTGTTAGTGACAGTGGCATCTCTCGTAGCCAAAGTTGGAACTACTTTAAATTGAATTTGATGGGAGCCTTCGGGCAATTCAAATATATAACCCCCTTGCACTACAACCGATGAAGGGCCTAGGCCTACCAGCCATTTGGCCTGCAGATATTGGGGAGATGCGTGGTCATCGCATTAGGTCCTCGGCCGTTCATGTTGGTTTTTGAGACCGGGGTGCTGCCTCACTGTTAGACAGCTACTCAATTGTCCTCACGAGGCTGAGTACACCCCGTTCCAGCCCTCAAGTCAGTTTCTAAAATACCTGACGGAGCCGAGAATCGAACCCAGGGTCTCCGGGTGAGAGGCAAGTGCGATACCCCAACACCACGGAGAAGGCTATTCAAATTATTATAAAGGCCTACTCTTATAAAAGAATATAATTATGTTCTTTATTTCATTCAAGGAATGAGACTAGGAAGGAAGTTTTAATTTCTATATGCATTTGTAACATAAAATGGCGGATTTTGCTTATGACTAATAAAATATAACCAAAGAATTCTTCATTGCGCACATAATGACGTATAGGCCTACAGCTTAAAAAGTCATAAAATGTACTGTGCATGTAAGGTCCTCATATGATATTTATCACAAAATAACACGCATGTATGTAACAAAATGGGGGAGGGGGTACTTAATTGTATGCCATATTTCGATCGTCAAGCGATCATCGTCAGACCCTGCTCACATAGGCTTAGATAAAGTACGATGTTTATGTACTCGTATTACAATTATGCACAAATGTATAGGCTATACAAAATCTAGTTTACGAAAGTTTGTACAAAGTTATGTAACTGCCAATCATATTTACAGACATTATTGCTCATTCGGTTTGTAGCACTTCTATAGTTGTAGTGTTATTATAATATAACAGTGGTAATATTTACCGCGAATAGTATCCATTCCTGGTTTTGAACAGGAAGCAGGCAAAATACAAATTCAAATTAGAGAAGAGAATGTTTTCGCTAGCAATGTTATTATTTAAATTGTCCCCGTAGATAATATGAATAAAACTAGGCTGAAAACTTGCTGTACAAAGTAAGGAGGATATAATAAAATAATTGAAAAGAAGTAAAATGTTTCGCCCTTGGAGAGCCTTGAACCCAGGATCTTTCGATTAGTGATACAAATTCGTACACTTGACTAAGATATGTATTTATTCAGTGCCTGGCATGGTTTTTACATTATTTAAAGCAAGTTTCACAACCGCTTTGCGTTAATAATGCGAATCAACAGCAAAAAATACCGTCAATTGACAACCCTCCTCCATGTTTGATTTCTTACAACTGGGCGAACCATATGCTGTGCCGATAACCTAGATGTTAGGCCCCTTAAAACAAGTATTATCATCAACATCATCACTATATCCTAGCGTATGACATTCTTCGATCATAAAACCTGGTGTACTGACGAGGATGAACAGAATCATTCAGGATGTTTACTAGTCATCACAACAGCTTCCTTGCCAGAGAGTGTCGTGTGATACGGGCTTAAGGGATATTTCAATTCCTGCACAATCTTTTCATGCACGCAGTATAATAAATTGTAATAATGCCCAACGATGCAAAGCTTTGAAGCTTATCTCATGAATATCAAACCATGTGTGAGCCAAAATTTAGGAGACGTGTACGAAATTTTTAAACCTACTTAACATAAATGGAACTGCACATCAAACCTTTTATTCATAATATCGTGAAATATTCAATAATCCCAACAAAGTGTCAGTAAATTGTAGTAAATAATGATCGTGTGGCCTCCGGAGAGGCCCGTGGGCGACCTGCACGTCGTAATGAGGATGAAGAGATGATCAAGACGTCACATACACCCAGTCCCCGAGCCACGGGAATTAAGCCCAGGAGATTAAAATCCCTGATGCTCGGCCGGGATTCGAACCCGCGACACTTCGGGCCAAAGCCTAGCGCTCTAACCATTTAGCCACGGAGCCGGACAGTAAATTTTAGTTATGACATAGCTGACTGGTGGGCTCGTAGGTCATAACGTTTCAAGAATCCATTTCAGTTGAACGATCCTCTAAAATGTTCACACTGCGAGCCAAAGTATGGAGAAGCTAGTGAACCACTGGCACAGAGTAAAGATAATGGCTGTCAGGAGAGGAAGATCCCTGAATGGCCCTTGAGGCGTGCTCCGTAACAACAGGAGTAGCGCCCTCTGGGTGGACGTGGCTCATACGAGCAGGTAATTAGTGTCTATTCTCGGTGCATTTGCGTCCTCTGGGTCTCCCACAGCTCATATCCTCGCATTTCAACAGCTCCATATACACAACCGCTTGCTTATTACTAGGCTACAGAATAGTTTCCTCTTAGTAATACAGTTCATGAAACATAATTATATTCAACTTAAGTGCACGTTTCGACCCTTCGATGGAGTCTTCTTCAGACAAATACTATTCTAATTAAAACTTAAAGTAAAACGCCATATCTACGTTCAGAATAAACTGTAAATAAATGTATTGTAGGGATATCCAAACTTTGTACTGCGTTCAATTTGTGTTTATATTTTAATTTGCAGTTTGAATCTCGTTATGTCAGGTTAGTTTGTTTTATATATACGGGTTCATGAATTACGTGTGGATAAAAATGGGTATAAATGTAGCTAATCGGGTGTAACTAGATAACACTGTGTATAAATTTAAACCTCAACTCAGTGATCAGGATCTGATGATGACCGCTTGAAGGCCGAAACGCGTTTTTGAATGATGATTTTTGTTTTTCCATAATTTTTGTTTATTTTTTAAAATTATTAGTTTTTTTTTAGTTTTATTAATTTTCGGTCTTTTCAAATTTAGGTATCCACCTCTAAATTTTAAATTCCATTCCAAATTTGTTTAGTTTAATCTGTGTTAAGTGGGGCAGATGACCTCGTAGTTCCGCTCTTAAAACAACAATAACTAACTAACTAAGGTCGAAACGCGTAATCCTACGAATTGCTCCATTATAACAGTGATCGTAACTAATAGACTACATGTTATCTTTTCTAAGAGCGTTATTTACTTATTATTCATACATTATCCTATACATTGTTCCCCACCCAGTCTTTGTGCAAATTCGTGTTGACCGACTGAAGAGTTACAATTGACAGTATGTTTAGACAACACTGAAAGAATGGCTTCAAAACTGTGTATAGGCCTTGAAAGCCAATATGCCATCAATTACTGTGGAGTTTGTCACTTAGGTACGAAGCCTCTTCCATTCTAACAATATTGACTCTTAACAGTATTCATGGTTGCTCGTAAGTCATGACACAATGTTCTTTAAAGAGGTAACATGTGCTAGTCTTGAATTGTCGGCGCCTGCTTCATTCGCCTTCAGAGCTATTTTAATTCAACCGATAACCTTGCCATTGGCATTCTTCAAGTCTCATTTCACTTGCAGCTCTGTTGTGTAGAAGTGCAAAGACTGATTGAAACACAGTCGAGGTGATAGAACTGACCTGCCCGTGAATAGCCAAGTTTGTGCGTCGTGTGGAGACTTAGGAGTATGTACCTGAAGCTATCACTATGGGGGCTAAACCGGAATGTAGGCAGTACATACACCGTCTAGTTAGTACGGATTGCCTATACATCAGGCGAGATACATATCACGTGGCAATTATTTTTTGTCCAGTCATGGTTCTTAAAATGTAATTAATCCGTCTTCTTGCGTAGTGGCTAGCATTCTTCCTTGTCACCGCGGGGACCCGGGTTTGATTCCCGGCTCTGCCAAGAAATTTAATTCTGGTCAGAGGGCTGGAACGGGGTCCACTCAGCCACATGAGGCAAAACTGACAAGAGGCGGGTTCGATTCCCACCTCAGCCATCCTAGAAGTGGTTTTCCGTGGTTTCCCACTTCTAGTTCAGGCGAATGCCACGATGTCTCTAACTCAAGGACACAGCCATCTCCTTCCCAATCCTCACCTGCATTGCAAACACACATGCATTACTACAAACACCCACAACAGCACAGGTTAAACGATTATTGTGTGTGTGTGTGTGTGTGTGTGAGTGAGTATATATGCCAGGTGAGTCAGCCGCCCCTTATTTTTTTAGTTTTCGGCCACATTTCCAACGTCTGATGCCAATATGGTCGACAGTTCCCCGTCGATAGCCAAGCCACAATGACCATAAACGACTTTACAAGATTTATGACGACAAGGAAGCAAGACCTTTACAAAAACATGTGTGCGACAAGTGATAATTCTAAGCATCAAACCGTCATACGGACATGTACAAAGAACATGGCGATTATACGGTTTCAGTTGGATACGAAATTGACGCTAGGTACGGTGGCTTACTGATAAAAAACGTGAATGAACCTTTGAAGCGGAAAGCTGTATCACATCTCATACGGTTTCAGGCAAGCTGAAGGGGCAAGTAGTCTTCATCATCATCATCATCTTGTATTTGATCCCCAAGGCTCAAAATGTGCATAAAAATATTTAGCGGTGGTGGGATTCGAACCCACCTCCCAAAAACAAGTTCGCTACCTTCTACGCACTGGACCATGAATGGCAGGGAGGAAAGGGAAAGAGGAGAGGGCCCGCCCCAAAGGCAATGGAAAAAGGCGAAAAAGCGGACCCAGCTCAGGAATCCCTAGGGATCGATAACTCTCGAACTCACCAGTTGTGATCCCTTAAGGGTCTAGCAGTATCTAAGGTGCACACGAACTGGTGGGGATACACACACCCTGCCTCCTTTAGGGCCTTGAGCAGAAGACTGGAGGTACCTGAAAGAAAAACCCTCGAAGAATGAGGGATCAGGAAAAATGAGAGAAGAGCCAGTTAAGGTGGAAAATGAGAGACTCCCTAGGCCTCGGATACCCTAATACCGTCGGGGTCGGAAGAGAACAAGAGTTGACCAAGTGAGGTCGACAGGTAAGAAGACGGAGAGGAGCCCGGTACAAGCAAGTTGAAGCAATGCCAGACTCAGCTGGGGTCCCGTGGTCGCCAACCCACGTCCCACCAGATGTGAGCCCCTGGGGGATCAAATACAAGAACATGGCGATGAAATAACCAGCGCTTCTAGGCTGCACACTGTGTCAAGCCAGTACACATTAAACCCTGAATAAACACCACATGATATTAGTCAAATGTGGCACGAATGACCTTGTATATTATTCCAAAAGCTTAAAATGAGCATAAGAATATTTGGCGGTGGTGAGATTTGAACCCAGCTCCCAAAAACAGGACGATTATCTACTACGCACGTAGACAATTGCGCCACGGCTACTTGTCATTTCAGCTTGCCTGAAAGCGTATGAGATGTCATACAGCTTTCCGCTTCGAAGGTTCATTAACGTTTATTAACAGTAAGCCACCGTACCTAGCATCAATTTCGTATCCAACTGAAACTGTATTATCGGCATGTTCTTTGTACATGCCCGTATGACGGTTTGATGCTTTGAATTATCACTTGTCGCACACATGTTTTTGTAATGGTCTTGCTTCCATGTCGTCATAAATCTTGTAAAGTCGTTTATGGTCATTGTGGCTTGGCTAACGATGGGGAACAGTCGACCATGTTGGCATCAGACGTTGGAAGTGTAGCCGAAAACTAAAAAAATTAGTGGCGGCTGACTCACCTGGTATATACTATATACTGTATGTACAGACACCCAACTACACGTTGCTATCGCAAAGCCCTTGAATGTATTAACAACAACTAAAGGTTTCTTTAGTTACAAATTACGAATCTATTAGTGTTTTATTTATATGGTGACGTCTTTCAGCGTGAATCAAGTATATTTGGTTTTTAAAGAAACCTCATTAGTCATTACTATAAATCTAAATAATCTTATATGTACTAATTATTATCATTAAATTTACCGACAGCAGTGGCTACTATCGCTAAAGCACAGCGTTAGGCCATGGCGCCAACCTCTCTTCTGACCCAGTAGGCGTGTGGGTTCAAGCCCCACTGTCGGCTATGCTTGAAATGGTCTTCCATGGTTTCCCATTTTCAACACCAGGCAAATGTTGGGACGGTAACTTCTGACAGGCCACGGCCGCTTCCATCCACATCCTTGCCCAGTTTCATTCATCTTCATCCATTCCATCTCTCATCCCGACGCGCAGGTAACCCACAGGCGTTGACTAGAAAAACCTGTACTCGGCCTCCCAGGAGGTCACACGACAAAATAAAACTTTAAAATATTGTTAATTCAACATAGATTGTTATTGGAAAGTCCTTAAGAGTATATGAAATATACGGTACTGCACGGGTCCAAGCTCCGTGCACCTGAAAGGAATGTGGCTCGTGGACGTTGATAGTAGATATGCGCTGTTCCCGATCCGTGCGTAGTAACAAAACCAAATGCATTGGTCGCTGACTCACTCACTCATTCGCAACACCACACCGGTTCGAGCAACGGCCCTATGTTAGCAGTATTGGAATAGACTGGAATTCCAGATAACACGAGGGTCTGTTGACAGGCCCTTCTCTTCCCGCCTGCCACTTTACCTCACCTCGCAAGTTCACAGAGCTTGGACCCGAGCAGTAACTAGGAAATCAGACTTGTTACAAAATCATTTGAGATTTCTGACAATATGAATAATGCTATTGTTATTAATGAGAATACGTGAAGTTTTAAGCGTAAATCTCTATAAAATATCTTCTATAATGGTAGTAGGCCTACTCATCAAGCTGTAAAATGTAGGTCAGTTAAGGGGCTGCGACAACGCGGTCATGTAGCCCTGTGAACTTTGGGTGTGTGTAGAATCTGTCTGATAACCGGTGTTAATTGTGATGACTGTATTAGTGTGTGTTATCTGTATTTTAATTCAAGTAGCGACTGCAAACATTGAATTTTCAAGTGGTTCCTACTTTTGCTACCAAACGCCACCGTCAACGACCAATTAGTTCTGAATATGGTTACTAGATGCCACCGCAGTCGGCTCCTGGCGATGAACATAGGAACCTAGTCAAATGTAACCTATAATTTAGCTTCACACAAGTGTAATTAGTGGAAGGTTTTTTATCATGCCATAAATCTATCACATGGGACCGCCGGCTTTACTTCCCCTCCGAAGGAAGGCATACTGAGGGATTTTTAACGCTATTAAAAAATCCGACGACTTCAGTCGGGTTTGAACCCGTGACCTTGGGCATCGAAGCTCAGCATGCTACCAACTACGCCACCGAAGCCGCCCTGTAAAATTTAAAATCAAAAAGTCAACATTATCAAAGAAAGGGGTATCAGTTTACTTCATCTAGTTAATTATTGTAGATTAACAGAGTAAATATCCTCCTAAACGTGCAAGAACTGTGTGTAGAGTGGGTGTTTTCACATTGCGTTGGTCGCCTGTTGTCAATATTGAATAAATATAACAGGAGTCCAGTTGAAATGAAGGATTATAACCTAATTTTTATTGATCAAATTTGATTTTGAAGGTTATATGTGTATGTACTGTGTATACGTTTCCTCAATGGGTTATATTATACGTATGTAACGTAATAAGTAGTATTCTTCATAAAGATTTATATCAGATTATTTAGCTTTATAGTAATAAACTTTCTTTTAAAACCAAATATATTTGATTCACGCTGAAAGACGACGACACCATTTAATACAGTAATTTACTCGCAATTTTATCACCAATTGTTTCTTAAAATTAAGATTGTACTTTATGCTGTGGTCAAAAATAGTCCAATGAATCTTCTAGTAATGTATTTAATTAACGTGTGGGGGATTACCTTCAATGTCATTGAATCATTTGATTTCATCCGCTACATTAAACTTGGTCTAGCTAGAAATTGTGAAATGCCATCACATTATTTTGCCTCCAGGTATTCTCCCTAAAACAGTTGGCAATTATTTTCTCTACAGCTGTGCCATGTAATACATAGAGCATAGTGGGCTACCTATTCCCATTCCTATTTCATGTTAGGAGATTGGTTGTGTGATATGAATTGTGGTAACTTTCGTTCCAAATTTTTCAATTTAATCACAATCTGTTATGGTCTCTGAGGGCACATTTTAGAGTCCTCAATCTCTTACAAGGACCATTTTAATATTACTCCGCAGTCTGAGTTTATGTCTATTTGACTGCCATATCCCGTTGACCCTAGAATCCCTCAACCTATCGAGTTAAAATGCTACAATGAGTTTTATAGTCTAATATAGGAGCCATGAAGAACGAATTGTTGATTTACCAGAGGTTCTATGAAGGAACACCATAAAAACAAACTGTCAACAATGTTTTACACTATTATTATATTGGAGAGAGTTTATTTGCTAGAGAATAAATGGTATTTTGATGGTTATTAAGTTAAAATGTCAAAAATCGCAGGAAAAGAGGAAGATAGTTGTAAGAGTAAAAATTACGCTTTTTCTCTGAATAACAAAGTCTCTCTACAGGAGTTGGGCCTCCCACATTCCAGAGCAAAAGTGTGCGTACTTTTTATAGCAGTATTGGCTCGTGTCATACCATTGTAATGGCATTGAGACTTTCAATCACCTGAGTACTAATTATTTAAAATAATTTGGTCCTAATTACACAATTGAGTTATAATACAATTGTTGTCATTCAATTATTTCATCATTATTATTCCATCTATATATTTAAAACACTAAGGCGATTTTTGTTACCACGAGATTGAGAGAACGACAGAACCGATTTACTTCGTAGAGCACTCTAACGAAAGCTCTTGGCATGTAGATTTGCAGAGTGTCTCTAAAATAAACAAATATATTACGGTATATTTTTAAATAAATATAGAAAATAGCAGAATTCTTGCTCCTCACGCATGCGCACAATCCGCCTGGGCTCATGACAAAATGGCGGTGAGAAGTCCATTAAAATGTAAGTTATTTAATAAGCTTCCATGTAATTGAAAACATACATTAACCAAGTTCTGACAATAAAATATAATAACAGTATGAACATATACGAATGTGCAATATTGATTTTATTGATAATCAATTGGATTATTTTCTTCAGATAGCGGCTTTTGAAGATACTGAATGGTCGCGTCTGCTTCTTAACGAGAGTTAAATATTAGCTGTATGGTTAAGGCGATTGACTGTGGATCCAAGGATCACAGGTTCGATCCAGCTTTCGCCAGTTTTTTTTTTTTTTTTTACCTCTGACATATTGTTTTATCAAGGAGTATTATTAAGGTTTTATGTCAGTTAAAGATACATATTTCTACATTCCCTCTCAATACGTTTTATTTCCGTTTTACCATTGCATTACAGCATGTGGTCAAAAGACCTAATATCTGCCATCAGTTCCAGTAACTGATAACAGATGGCAGTACCTCGCCCATATAGTTCCAGTAACTGACAACAGATGGCAGCACCATTGCATCGATATATTTAAAACACAAGACACGGCGCTTTTTCACGTGATGGAGAATTATAAAGGAGGGGAATTTTTAAGAAGGGAAACGTTAAAGAACATTAACTGACAGTTGAGTGTGTAGGCTATGTTGTTTATGTTCCTTAATATTGCAATTTCTTCCCAATGCTTCGGTGGTCAAGTTGGTAGCATCCTAGACACTTGGCAAACATAATTCGTTTGAAGGGCGCTGACATCGTGGTCACTCAGTCCCGTGTACTTTGGTGTGTAAGTGTAAAATTTCCTCTGATAACCCATGTTATTGTGATGGCTGCATTACTGTGTGTATTTGTAATTAAGGTGGGAAACGGCAAGGTGACGGCCGAGGCCTTAAGTTAGGAACCATCCCGGTATTTGCCTTGAGTGGAAGTGGGAAACCACGGAAAACCACATCCAAGATTGTCGAGGTGGGAATCAAACCTTCCTCTTCTTAGTTATACCTCAGGAGACTGAATGTGCCCCGTTTTTGCCCTCAGACCAGAATTTAATTTCTTGGCAGAGCAGGAAATGTAACCCGGGTCTCCGAGGCGATAGCCAAGAATGGGTGGGCTTCCATGTGTTAATACGATTTATGACATGCACGGGACATAGAATTCTAAAACTGCCTCCATTAGGGTGACTGCCGAAGTGAGTATTGAGTATAGGCCTATGCTCATTCCAGTAGGTGGCGAAGTTATTCTATGATCCCCTGCAAAATGTACTGCCATAAACTACAACAGGTGATGGAAATAGCTTCTTTAGAGCAGTTTTGTACTGTTTATATCAAAATGAAGAACGTCATACTGAGCTGCGTTTTCAAGCTATTGCAGGAAATTTCGCTGGCAGGAACAATTATAAGGAATTTATTTTAAGCGATCAGTCTCATCGCATTCTCCTCACCAACCAACTTGAGTATGAACGACTCTGGACGGTCATGTTGAACTTCATTGTATAAGACAATTGTATAATGATTATTTGTTTAGAGTACTGAGTCGAACTACGCAGTTGATTTCGGCAATGGAAGTACTTTTTGCCATTTAATATTTAGCGGCTCCGATATTGCAGGACACGAGTGTTATCGAATAATACGAAGCCACATTTAAAATCCAATATAAATAGGCCATTTCAGAAACAATTCCAGATGTTATGCAGTACAGTGTAAGGTCTTTGACGCTCAAATGTAAACATTGTTCTACATTGTATTTCTCTTGCGTAAAATCTACGCGCAGTTACTTTGGCCTTTACTGATGTGATGGTAAAATTGATCTGCTGGAATATAAAATATTTGCCAAGCTGCAACAATGTAATGATATTAATTTAAAAGTCATTGAACTTATATCCAGTAGTTCAAACACACACATCAGCGTTAACAAATTGGCGAACATAATTCATTTGATGGACTCAGACATCGTGGTCACTCAGCCCCGTCTATTTTGGTGTGCGAGTGTAAACTTTTCTGTGATAACCTGTGTTAATGTGATGGCTGTGTTGATGTGAGCATTTGTAATTAATGTGGGGAATGGGGAGTTAACCACCGAGGCTTTACGTTAGGAACTATCCCGGTATTTGCCTGGAGTGGAAGTGGGAAACCACGGAAAACCAAATCCAAGATTGTTGAGATGGGAATCAAACTTTGCTCTTCTTAGTTTTGCCTCACGAGTGCGCCCCGTTCCAGTCCTCAGACCAGAATTAAATTTCTTGGCAGAGCGGGGATCGAACCTGGAATCCGGGGCAATAGCTCAGAATGTAGCCTTAAGAGTGGGCTTCCCTGTGTTAATACGATCTTTGACAAGCACTGAACATATCATTCTAAAACTCCCTCCATTACGGTGGCTGGCGAAGTGAGTCTATGCTCATTCCAGTAGTGGCGAAGTGATTCTATGCTCCCTTGCATATTTTACTGTCATGGAAATTCAAAGTATTGTACCTTCATCAGGTGATGGAAATTGATTATTTACAGCAATTTCATTCTGTTTATTTCAGAATGAAGATCGTCATCCTGAGTTGCGTTTGCAAGCAAATTGCAAAAATTGCAAGGATTTTATTATTGGCGATCAGTCTCATCGCATTCTCATCAGTAACCAACTTGAGAATGGAAGTCTCTGAACTTCATTGTATATGTGAATATTATTGTTTATTGAATATTCGTTTGGAGTACATAACAATGGGTCTAACCACGCAGTTGATTTTGGCAATGGAAGTAAGTTATTATTTGCCATTTAATATTTGGCGGCTGCGTTGATGCAGGCCACTATAGTGTTATTTAAAATGACGTTAATTTGGGGAGAAATGCTGCTATAAATAAACCCACTTGACGAAATAGAACATTAGCCGCAAATAAGAGGGAAATCGGAGAAAAATACGAAGCCACTTTTAAAATCCAATATAAATATGGCATTTCAGAAACAATTCCAGATACTATTATGCTGTTACAGTTTAGGGTCCTTGACGAACAAATGTAAACATTGTTCTGCACTGTATTTCTCTTGCGAGAAATCTACACCTGGTTACTTTGACCTTTGCTGTTGTAATGGTAAAATTAATCTGAATAAATATAAAATATTTGACAGGCTGCAACAATTATTTTTCACTGGAGATGATATCTCAAGGAATTTCAGAGAGACTAATCGGCAGTACAATGCTATGTCCTTCGTTTCATTTGGTGCCTATGTTACTGTGCCACACGCACACGGTCCACATTGTTTTAAAATGTATGGAATTGCACATCATCGCATTTCTTCGGTATATTCCAAAATTATAAGCGACGGTTTGCGGCCAGTTGTATTAGACTCCTCAGAGTTCTTGAATTCCTTGGAACTAAATGACTGACCGCCACATACTCCAAACGCTTGACCCGTTATGCTGCTTAGAAATCTGAACGTTTCCCAAGGACTCCTAAATGCAACCATATTGCTTGGATTTGGAAATAATAGGTGCAGTTAAAATTAGGCAGAGAGGTCTAATCCTTCGACTTGATTTAACACCATCCGATATAACACTATCATTTTCTTTTAAGAGGCAATATTTTCCAATTCATTTGGCATACTTTATCACAATCAATAAAGGTCAAGGGGAAACTCTGGAACGTATAGGCCTCAATTTGCCCCAACAATTTTTCAGTCATGGCCAGCAGTATTTTGCAATGTTGAGAGTGCAATCTTTTGACGCCCTTATAGTTTCAATAGAGTCAAAAAATAATCGTACAAAGAATGTACAGTAGGCCTCTATAAGAAAATTCTTCAGTCAATATTTTTCTATTGACCGTCATGTTTGGACGGGTTTCAACTAGTTATTATTTATTCCGTTATTTTCAATTAAATACCAATGGCATTAAAAGTATTCCACTAAATGTCAAATAAATAAATAAATCACTGGAACATTGTGGTCTTCATCAGCATCAAATACAATGTCAATCCTAAGAAACAATTGTTGATAGCTTTGAAGCCATGTTTCAGTGTTTCAAGAGATACGTGCCTTTATAAAAGCTACTCAAATTCAAAGAACTCAGCTTATAATTTAAACATTTTACCAAAACCTACACCAAAACTGGTTGTCTGAGCAGCCTGGAGACATTCCACAATATCACCAGATTTTTGAACACATTAGTAGCAGACAAACAATATTGTATGTTGTAGTTATAGCTTTTAATCTTCACAACAAAATACTCTTAGTTCATTTCCTCTTATTAGTTTACAATTTTATTCTACTGTAGTATTAAGGCTTACTGCTTAAGTGTATCACAGCAATAGTAGCTACACCTTCATATTAGTTTGGAGGATGAAGACTGTTTTTAGCCTATTTTCAATTTTTTAATAGGCTTATGAGATCACCTTTTGTCCGTGTGTGTGTGCGTGTGTGTGAGAGGAGTGCGTGTGTGTGTCCCCTAATAACTTCTAAACGGCTGGAGCGAAATCAATGAAACCCGGTAAGTTCATAGCACTATTCCGGGCGACCAAGACCGTGCCCTTAAAATTTTGTTATGTCTCACCAATCCAACATGGCGGCTGTGCGAAATATTTTACCAGCATTCAATATCTCCGAAACTATTACCGATATCACCCTGGAATTTATTACGGTGATAAAGGAAACTACTAGAAGTTCACCTATGTGACTGGTAACTACAAAACCAACATGGCGGCCACGCGAATTTGCGACTTTTAAATGGACGTTTCTCGCGATTTATCCAACTAAACGCAATACAACATGGTACAGTATATGTTTATACATATTGTAATGCACCGACATCTAACTTCGTTCAATTTTTTACATAACCACAAGATGGCATTCTATATCTCTGAACTATTAGCGGTATCATCCTGAAATTTTGTACGGGATAGAGAACACTACTGGAAGTTCATCTATAATACTTTCAAGAACTGGTTAACTACAAAACGAACATGGCGGCCAAGCGAATTTGAAAATTTTCAATACACCTTTCTCGCGATTTAATGTTCCAAACGCAATGAAATCTGGTACAGGAAATGTTTATACACATTGCAATGCACTGGTATCTAATTTAGTTCGATTGTTTACATAACCTCAAGATGGTGGCTGTGCGAATTTTAAAATTAAGTTTTTATTTCTTGTGTGGTAATCATGCGATCGAAGTGAAAGTTTGAACAATGAACCTACGTAATAATTTTCCTTTAATGGTACATGACTCTATGGCCTTTATATTTAACAATCCAATATGGCGACCATCCGAAATATTTAGACGGCTCTGAATATCTACGAATCTATTATAGCAATCAAACTGATTTCTTTTATGTTCATAGGGTCTATGAACTTAAGTTCACCTATAGGACTTTAAATAACCTGGTGATCACAAATCCAACATGGCGGTGACGCTAAATATAAATATTCACATTTGACGTTTCTCGCAATTTAACCATCCGAGTGCAGTGAAACTTGGTACAGTAAATCCTTATACGAATGCTAATCCACTGGTATCTAATTTATTTCAATTGTTTCCATAACCACAAGATGGCAGCTGTGTGAAATTTTAAAATCTCCTTGTTACTTCTTGAGTCCTAATCATGCGATTGAAGTTTAAATGCTACACGTACACAATAATCTTCATGTAACAGTACATAGCTCTAAAAATCCAACATGGCGTCCATCCGCAATATTTAGTCGGTTCTCAATATCTACGAATCCATTACAGCAAGCAAACTGACATTTTGTATGTTGATAGAGGCAATTAATATAAGTGGGTTATATGAAAATAGGCTGTATAGTTCTTCACGGAACTGCTTGTTGTTGATGGGATAGTCATTTCTAAGTTTTGCAACATTAAAATAAATAGTGCCTTTTTAGTGTGCTTAATGCATCCATACTTACTAAGTTTTCTGACAGGTTTTCTTGTTTGTTTTTGTAGGACAGATACTGTGTCTGGATGTCACTGTAGGTTTGGTAGTGTTTTGCACAGCTATTTGTCTTGCATATTTGGATCTGATGATGCTCTCCTGACGAGTGAAACATGTCATCCCTTAGTTTTCTTCTTCTTCGTCAATAGCCCGTAACAATAGTATATAAACCTTAATCACATGTAATTTATTTCAGGTTATTATTTACATATTCCAGTTATTGGAATGATCTTGTGTTGACCGACTGTAAGCTAGAATATTAATTATTGCAAAGTGGTTTACCGTGTTTTGTTCGTTGCCGTTTTCTTGAAGAGCGCAATGTATTCTTGATTAAATGTAATGAAATTAATGTGTTATTTACTTAGAAAGATAAAAGTTGTTCGTAGATTAAATTGGTTTACTCTCCTCTTCTTCAATGTCACATTTATTTATTTATTTATTTATTTATTTATTTATCGTATGGCTTTTAGTGCCGGGAGTGTCCGAGTACATGTTTGGCTCGCCAGAGGCTGAAGCTGCTTCTAGCGGATGCCCACAGGGTGAGCTACAAGTTTCGTTCAATTTCAAGTAGTTCCAACATTCGCTACCGGATGTCAATGATACCAAGTGGTGAACGTTGGACATTGATAGAGCGTTCCAACAAAATCTAACCTAGAAATTTAGCTTCACACAAGTTTAGTCTGTGGAAGGGTCTTTTACATGCCATGAATCTATGACATGGGACTGCCGGATTTACTTCCCCTCCGATGGAAGGCATACTGAAGGACTTTAACGCTCTTAAAAAATCCGACGAATTCGGCCGGGTTTGAATCCGCTATCTTGGGCACAGCAGTTCAGCATGCTACCAACTACGCCACCGAAGTCGCTATGTCACAAAACGCTATCAAATGACCACAATTGAGCTATCTTAATAACATATGCATTCATTCATATGTTTTGGTGCTGATAATTAAGTTATGAATATAATTGACAAACAAGTAATGACATTACGATTACGTGATTTGGCCGTTAAGTATCAAAAGCAGTTCAAAGAATGAGTACTACTGATAGTAGAATCTATTTAGGATAGCATGTACGAAGGTTTTAACAGAAATGGAAGAACAAAACCACTTCTGAAACAATACTAACCTGCAGTATCAAGTGTGATTATCACATGTAGGTCAATATTAATAACCTCGCGTACTTGAATGAGGTTATCTCGTCTGGAATCAGCATCACAATTATACCATTTGAGCCGGCTAAATCATGACCTTGACCCAAATACTATGATGTCTTGGATAATCCTCCTTGAGTGTAGTCCGTAAGCGTACCACTTCAAATTGTGAGTCAAGGCTGCTTGAGGCTTGCAGTATCATGACCTGGTACCTTTCTTGTGACGTCATGTGCATGTAGTCCCGTGTATTTTGGTGTGTGTAGAAGTTGTCTGATAACCTGTGTCAGTAAGATGTCTGTACTAGTTTGTGTGTTTGTAATTGAAGTAGGATTTGGGTAGGAAACCGCCGTGGGCTCAAGTTGGGTACCATCACAGCATTCACCTGGAGTAGAAGTAGGGAAACCTCGGAAAACCACTTCCAGGATGGCTGAGATAGGAATCGAACCTCGTTCTAGCTCTCAGACCAGAATTGAATTTATTGGCAGAGCCGGGAATAGAACCCGGGCCTACGCAGTGTCAGCCAAGAATGCTAGCCCCTACGCCACGCAACGGTCTTAAGCAAGAGGGAGGCGTGCCACCCCTATATCACGAAGCGACATGAAATATCGATATTTAATAATCCCGGCAGCGTAGCCGAGCGATCTAGGCCACACTCCACGTCTAAACTGGCTAGATTCGAATCCTAACGCAGACAGCGTGGTGTTTCCATACTTAGTGCTAACAAATGCGTGGATTGTACCTTATTTCGGGTTCCTAGGCGCTTTATAACTACATTAACACAACTGCTGCAGAAATTAAAATAATACTGGTTATTAAACAAATTCTATACACAATGAAGCAACCCTCTAAGTTATTTTTGTTGTTGGTTTATTTAAGGGCTTTTCATCATCGTGTTCATGTAGCGCCGTGAATTGGGGTGTGTATGTGGAATTTAACTTATAACCTGTGTCATTGTGATGTCGGTATCATTGAGTTTATTTGTAGTTGAGACTAGAATTTGAGAAGGAGGCGCTCATGGCCTTAATGTAGGTACCATACCGGTATTTGCCTGGAGTAAATGTAGGAAACCACGGAAAATTACTTCTAGGATGGCTGAGGTAGGAATCAAACCCACCTCCTCTCAGTTTTGCCTCACGAGGCTGAGTGGACCACGTTCCATGCCTCAAGCCAGACCATCCGTTATAAAAATTATTTTTTATGGCAGAGCCGGGAATCGAATTCCGAGTTCAGGTTTGACAGCCAAGAATGCTAGCTACCGCGCCACGAGGTCGTAAGCCTCGAAATCTAACAACAACAACAACAATAACAACGATATAGAATGGATCCCTTAACACCTCCGGCCAGTAGCGTGGAGCAGTGGCTAGCATTCTTGGCTGTAACCACCTTGGTCAGAGGTCGATTCCCGGGGTACGAAAATGACATTGTAGTTTTCCATGGTTTCCCACTTACACTCCAGGCAAATGCAGGAATGGATCCCAACTTAAGGCCTTGGACGCCTCCTTCCCAATCCTCACCTGAATTACAAATAGACATACTATTACAGACACCACAGCAACACTGGTTATCAGATTAATGTTTCACACACCCAAGTACATGGGGATAAATGACCGCGATATCCAAGTCGCTCAAATGAAACAACAACGAACTCTTGCCAGTAAAAACAAATTTAGTTTCTCCAGATTTTATAAAACGTTTGTTGTACTTTATTCTTGGAAACATTTTAATTTCCCTGGACTAAGCAAAGATAAGAAATTACTTAAGCAGACGTGATGTATCGCTGTGAGTTAGCCACAGTGCACTGTGTTGGCAGACATTCAAAATAATAAGTGGGAGTCGGCATATCGCACGCCCACCTGTCGTCATGGTAACACTGTGACGTCATACCGCCTACTGATTCTCATGTGTAGTGTCACCCACGACTAATACACAATGCTATAAACTAAACAAATTATTTATTTAATTTTCGTATGGCTTTTAGTGCCAGGAGTATCCAAGGACATGTTCGGCTCGCCTGAGTCTGTACTGTAGCTGCTTCCAGCGGACACCCTTAGGGTGAGCTACAAGTTCCGATCAATTTCAAGTAGTTCCAACTTCCGCCACCAGATACCAATGATACCTAGTGGTGAACGTTGGAACTTTGATAGAGCGTTCCGACGAAATCTAACTTAACAATTTAGCTTTACACAAGTTTAGTCTGTGGAAGGAACTTTTACATGCCACAAATCTATGACATGTGACCGCCGGCTTTACTTTCCCTCCGAAGGAAGGCATTCTGAAGGATTTTTAACGCTCTTAAAAAATCCGACGACTTCGGCCGGGTTTGAACCCGCGATCTTGGGCACAGCAGTTCAGCATGCTACCAACTACGCCACCGAAGCCACTACTAATCAAATAAATCGACTGTACTCCTTCATGCTCCCTAGACATAGTTCAGCTAATATACAAAACTTTATATCTGGGAGAACACATACAGTCCTTCAATATTTGGTGTGTGTGTATGTACAGCTGAGAGGGATGTGGATCGCGGACGACGAGGAGTGATGGGGGGGGGGGGGGGGGAGTGTTCCCGGTCCGCGCGTAGTAACAGAACCAAATACATTGGTCGATGACTCACTCACTCATTCGCAACACCACAGTGGTTTAGGCAACGGTCCTCTGTTAGCAGTATTGGAATAGACTGGAATTCCAGGTAACTCGGCAGGCTGTTGACAAGCCCTTCTCTTCCTGCCTCCCACGTCACCTCACCCCGCAAGTTCAAAGAGCTTGGAACCAAACAGTACTGCTCGAGTCTAAGCTCCATGAACCTGAAAGGAATGTGCATCGCGGACTATGAGAAACGGTGTTGACGAGTGATGAGGTTTCTCGGTCCGTGCATAGTACCGAACCAAATACATTGGTCGGTGACTCACTGACTCATTCGTATCACCACACTGGTTTCAGAGAAGACCGTATGTTAGCAGTATTGGAATAGAGGAGCCTGTCAAGTAACACTGCGGGCTGTCGACAGGCCCTTCTCTTCTCGCCTGACCCTTCTCTGCTCTTTCTCCTCACCCCGCAAGTTCATAGAGCTTGGACTCGCACAGTATGTATACCAGTAATTATTCCCGTTTTCAACGGGGTTGGAGATGAAATGCGATGGAAGTCAATGTGGTGGATGGCTTTTACGGCCTCCCCCAGGGGCTCACATCTTGTGGGACGTAGGTTGGCGACCACGGGGCCCCAGCTGAGTCCGGCATTGCTTCCACTTACTTGTGCCGGGCTCTTCTCTGTCTTCTTTCCTGTCGACCTCACTTGGTCAACTCTTGTTCTCTTCCGACCCCGACGGTATTAGGGTATCCGAGGCCTAGGGAGTCTCTTCATTTCCCGCTTTAATTGGCCCTTGTCTCATCTTTTCTGATACCCTCCTTTTCAAGGGGTCAGCCTTCTTTTTCTTTTCATGTTATCTCCTGCCTTTTGCTCAAGGCACTCAAGGAGGCCGGGTGTATGTAGCCCTACCACTTCTGGGGCACCCTGGTTATTGCTACTACCTCAGGGGCTCACGGCTGGTGGGCTCGGGAGTTGGCGACCCCGAGGGCTTCCTGAGCTGGGTCCGGTTTTCCCCCATTTATCCATTGCCTGTGGGGCTGACCCTCTCCTCTTTCACTTTCCTATCTGCCTTTCATGGCTCTCCTTCCTTCCAAGTCACTCAATCCACATTCTTCGTGCGTTGAGAGCATTTATTTTCCTCCTGTCCATTGATTGCCTTATCCTTTGCTTTCCATTTCTTCTTCTAGTATATAAGTTAGTAGTTAGTGTTAGATTTAGTTTCATTTCATTATTATCTTCACGATCACCCAAACCATTAGGGGCCGATAACCTAGATGTTAGGCCCCTTAAAACAACAATTATCGTCATCATCATCGCTTTTACGGCCGGATTCCCTTGCATGAGAGGAATTAATAAGAGATGAAATGAATGAAGATGAATGAAACTGGGCAATAAGATGGAAGGGAGCAACCGTGGCCTAATAGAAGGTACTGACCCAGCATTTTCTTGGGGTTGAAAATGGGAAACCATTTAAAGGACGGCCGACGGTGGGGCTCGAACCTACGTCTGCCGAGTACGCAGATAGCTTGGCCCCATGGCCCGGTGCTGCGCGTTTGTGAGCGTAGCTACCGCTGTCCGTAGTGCTTCAATATTTTATTGTTGTTAAATCATTTTAGGAGCATCTTTATTATCAACCCCGTGTAGTTGGGTGCGTATTGGACTAGTCTGATGACGTGTATTTCTGTGATGACTGTAATACTGTGTGCAACTGTATTAGGAACAGGGATGAGGTAGGTACATGAAGGAAGGTACTATCCCGGCATTTGCCTGGAAGGAGAGTAGAAAAATTCGAGGAAAACCACAGTCAGGATAGCCGCTGTCAGAGCTGGGAATTGAACGTGCAATCTCTGGACTTGCCGCAGTTGCCCTCGCGGGCATGGTCATCATCCCCGTGTTCTTGTGTGTGTGTGTGCTGAACTTGTCTGATAACCTGTGTTTCTGTGATGACTTAAGTAGCAGGCAGGACAACGGAAACACTACAGTGACGTTTCGAAGTCCAATTTAAAGAAATATAAAATCAATACTGAAAAGAGAGAGCCTGCGGCAACAACTCGTCGCCTCGTCCACAACACCATCAAAGACGTGTAACAGATAAGTACAAGGAGGATCAACCCGCAACAACAGTGGTTGCCCCATACAGGTGTGCCACTACTGTGGAAGAGTTAATGTTTCCTTTCAAATACAATTTTACGTGAAAACAAGTGATAGCCTGATAATAATAATAATAATAATAATAATAATAATAATAATAATAATAATAATAATCAGCCTGATACGCTTCAGAAACGACAGCAATCAAGGGAGAAACAAACATCAAGGACTTAGAAAAGCAAGAGGGAAAAACCGAGAAAGATCTACGGGAAAGAGGGAATATGGATTAAGAGACCGACAATAGAGACGATTACAAACAACATCAGGAAAAGAAGAACAAAATTATATGGACACATACATAGGATGAACGAAGACAGACTGACCAAGAAGATTTTTAATATAGTTATGAATAATACACTGAAAACCAATTGGCTAAAGAAACCGTGGAAGACCTCGAGAAACCAAATATCTCTACAGAAGACATGGCAGACAGGAAAATATGCTGAGAAAATCTCAGAAAACAGACATTTGAACAAACATCCAAAGAGATAACAAGAAGTTCCGTTACGAACTAAAGAGCCTACTTTTCTTAAAATTTAAGATTCATGCCAATGATTAATCTATATGGATCTATCTAGAATAATGACGAAATTAAGTTGGTAATATCGAAATTTATAATTAGTTCGAAATGCTGTATACCTGGCATAATGTAGCCTAATAGAGAACTACAGTTGGCAGCCCTGGTGACTGCATATATGCTTGGTTCCATCTCTTAAGGTACAGAATACAAAATTTGGTTGAAGTCCAATGGATAGCATGGACGTTACATGCAGTTAAACATTGGATCTAACAGCGCGCGTAAAATCATGTTGGCAACAATGACATACGTGTATTGGTCAGAAATAAACTGAAATAATAATTATGATCTATTGTTTAGTCAATTTTGAATGAAATACATTAGTTAGTATAGAAGTTACATGCATTTTAAAATTGGACCTATCAGCAGGCTTAGAATCATGTTGGCATCACTGGCGTAGTCCTATATTAGTTACTCAAAATTAATCTAGAATGCCAGGTACTATACGTGAGCAATGTTTAGAGCTATTGGCTTGCATACTTTCTGGTACATTGATATTAGGGTAAAAAAATAGGGACGGTATTTATTAACAGTTGGCAGCCCTGGTTACTCTTAAGAATCGGCGTAGTCATATCGGTTATGGTACACATAGCACATACGAAATTTGGTTGAAATCCAAATGATAGTATAGAAGTTACTTGTATTTAAAGTTGGACCTCTCAGCAGGCTTAGAATCATGTTGGTAGCACTGACATATATAAGTTACTCCAAATTAATATAGAATGTCAGGTACTATACGTGAGCATAATTTAAAGCTGTCGGCTTGCATACTTTCTGACATATGGGTATTTGGATTTTAAAAAAATTGAGAGCATTTATTATCAGTTGGCAGCCCTGGTGGCTCTTAAGAATACGCTCAGTCGTATCTGTTTATGTATCCATAACACATACGAAATTTGGTTGAATTCCAACTGATAGTGTAGAATTTATTTGCATTTAAAAATTGGACCTATCAGCAGGCTTATAAACATTTTGGCAACACTGACATATAAGGCCTCCTGGAAAATAAACTGCAATATTATTATCTATACGTGTGCCAATTTTGAAATAGCTCCCATTCATACCTTCCAAGATATCCAATATGGAGCTCAAATTTCAATTGCTTTTTTTCAGCAGTTGGTAGCACTGACATGATTTTCAAATATGGCCGTGCGATATTCAGGTATAGATCTTTACTCCTACAAAATATTGTTTCGATTGCTCCAGCCGTTTAGGAGTTGATAGGGGGACACACACACACAGCCAGACAGACAGAAGGACAGACAGACAGACAGACACACATTTGCCCGATCTCATAAGTCTACTTTTTCCTCATTTTTGCAAAATGTGAAAAGTAGGCTAAAAACAGAAATGAAGTAAACAGAAGAGAGATCGACGTTTTTGGGAAGAAAGAAGAAAGGGTCAGAAAAGAACATGAACATTGATTGTTTCAACGCTCTCCTTAAGGTGGTATTAACGAAAATAATAATAATAATAATAATAATAATAATAATAATAATAATAGACCCCAACTCCCGATGCAGCGTCTTGAATTCTTGGCTGTTCCGCCGGAGGTTTGGGTTCAATTTCTGGCTCTTCCATGAAATTCCATTCTGGTCTGAAGGCTGGAACGGGGTATATTCATCCTCACGAGAAAAGAAAAACTGAGGAGAGGTGTGTTCCATTCCCACTTTAGCCATCCTAGAAGTCGCTTTTCACGCTTTCCCACTTCTACCCCTTCTTCCCAGCTTTAAACCAAAGCAAACTTTTTTCCAACTTCCAGCCTCAATTACAAATACACCCACTACCACAGCCAATGACTCAATGACACAGGTTATCACACAAATTGCACACACAATACCCAAGTACACGGGGTTATATGGCCATGATGCTGCAAAGATCTTAAATGAATAAACAACCACAACAGCGTCTTAGACATATTTCCAGTACTGAAGTGTTGTGCTTGCTATCCCACGGCGTAGCTGTTTGCTTTAATTTGCTCACCACGGACATGATATGGAGCTGCATCAAGTCTGATGATTGGATGTTCGAATCCCTGCTCTGACAGCAGCTTTCCTGAATGCAATTATCCCCGGATTATTCCACACTCCCATCAGGCAAATGTCGGGATAGTACAATATTTCAAGACCCTAGGCACGAACAGTACATCATTCCCACCCCCTATATTACATTTTCACACACTTTTACAGTTACCAAACAAACATAGGTTATCAGACAAATTTAATACACACCCATGTACACGGGATTGAAGACCAAGTTGTCTCATGCACCTAAAACGATTTGGGCGTATTGAAAACAATATTCCCACTGGGATTTAAACAGTTGAAGTTGATGGATATAGGATAGCAATATTATAACAAGAAGTTCCGTGACGAACTAAACAGCCTACTTTTCTTAAAATTTAAGATTCATGCCAATGATTAATCTATATGGATCTATCTAGAATAATGACGAAATTAAGTTGGTAATATCGAAATTTCTAATTAGTTCGAAATACTGTATACCTGGCATAATGTAGCCTAATAGAGAACTACAGTTGGCAGCCCTGGTGACTGAATATATTCTTAGATCCATCTCTTAAGATACAGAATACAAAATTTGGTTGGAGTCCAATGAATAGCATGGACGTTACATGCAGTTAAACATTGGATCTAACAGCGCGCGTAAAATCATGTTGGCAACAATGTCATGCATGTATTGGTCAGAAATAATCTGAAATAATATGATCTATTGTTGTGCCAATTTTGAATGAAATCCATTAGTTAATATAGAAGTTATATGCATTTTAAAATTGGACCTATCAGTAGGATTAGAATCATGTTGGCAGCACTGACGTATATTAGTTACTCCAAATTCATCTAGAATGCCAGGTACTATACGTGTTCAAAGTTTAGAGCTATTGGCTTCATTACTTTCTGATATATTGATATTAGGGTAACAAAAATAGAGACAGCACATATTAACAGTTGGCAGCCCTGGTTGCTCTTAAGAATACGCATAGTTATATCTGTTATGGTACACATGGCACATACGAAATTTGGTTGAAATCCAAATGATAGTATGGAAGTTATGTATTTAAAGTTGGACTTCGCAGCAGGCTTAGAATCATGTTGGTAGCACTGACGTCTGTAAGTTACTCCAAATTAATATAGAATGTCAGGTACTATACGTGTGCATAGTTTAAAGCTGTCGGCTTGCATACTTTCTGATATATTGGTATTTGGATCAAAGAAATTAAGAGCATTTATTTACAGTTGGCAGCCCTGGTGGCTCTTAAGAATACGCTGAATCATATCTGGTTATGTACACATACAACATACGAAATTTGGTTGAATTCCAATTGATAGTGTAGAAGTTATATGCATTTAAAAATTGGACTTATCAGCAGGCATATAATCATTTTGGCAACACTGCCATGTATGGCCTCCTGGAAATTAAACTGCAATATTATTATCTATACGTGTGCCAATTTTGAAATAGCTCCCATTCATACCTTCCAAGATATCCAATATGGATTTCAAATTTCAATTGCTATTTTTCAGCAGTTGGTAGCACTGACATGATTTTCAAATATGGTCATGCGATATTCAGGTATAGATCTTTACTCCTACAAAATATTGTTTCGATTGCTCCAGCCGTTTAGGAGTTGATAGGGGGACACACACACACACAGCCAGACAGACAGAAGGACAGACAGACAGACAGACAGACAGACACACACACATTTGCCCGATCTCATAAGTCTACTTTTTCCTCATTTTTGCAAAATGTGAAAAGTAGGCTAAAAATGGGAAATAGTTAGGTAACTGACTAATTCCGTTTTCACACAAACATAATTGTATTTTGATTATACAGGGTGTTTCAAAAATAGGGGGCATAATTTCAGGTATGTATTTGTTATATGTAGACAATCAAAATAGTTCATTACAACATGTGTCCGGAAATGCTTCATTTCCGAGTTATGGCCTTCACAACAGTGAACTTCACCGGAACGTTTTTCTTTCCGCAGGTCATTGTCATTACAGAAGATGTTCAAAATGTCCACCTCCTACTTGAATACAGACCTCACATTGATGCTCATTGACCTCTCCTGGAACAAACGACGAGCCAACGCAGCATTGCCGCACATGAAGTGCATCTCTGTCAGATGCAGATTTGAGTACATGACGCACAAACAAACGCCAAACACAACACTGAATTTAACCTTCGCCTCGGAATGTACCGTCAGAGTGTCCTCTTAATGTCTCTTATCACGGCAATGACCTGCGGAAAGAAAAACGTTCCGGTGAAGTTCACTGTTGTGAAGACTATAACTCAGAAATGAAGCATTTACGGACACATGTTGTAATGACCTATTTTGATTGTCTACATATAACAAATACATACCTGAAATTATGCCCCCCATTTTTGAAACACCTGTATAGTATAACCATATGGACATACATTGAGGGAGTAATAGCTAACTCTTGAAAAACAATGGAGTATTGCACTTGAATTTAATTAGAAACTGTAATTCTAAAACCTGCACCTCGAAGGCATGTAATAAAAGACAACTCTTGGAAAATTATTGTGTGCCCTTTCAGGACCAAAGAATGTTCTGACGTATGAGAAGAATTACTTGTTTTGAAAACAAGGTGCAAAGAAATTTCAAATAGTACGTAGCTGATCCAATTGATGTCAGAATGCTGTAGCTCATGTGAATAAAACGAGGATTAGATCCAGAATCATTTAAAACATGTTTAAAATTTTTCCTAATGAAGGCAAAATGCAGATATACATTACAAGAATATATTGAAGTGCGGATGAGACTCTCAGGGGGAGAGATGGTGGGTAGCACCTCCACAAATCAACAACAACAGCAACAACCATGTGGAGTAGAGTTCGAGAGTGTCCCTGCGAAAACAGTACCACGAGTCTTACATTGTACTTAAATATACAGGACTCTTGTTCGGTGACAAGGTGTCGCTAAGTTTCAACTCTCCTAAGTGTGCTGGTTAATGAGATAATCGTGTTGCTCTTTATCCAATTAGCAGGCGCAGAGGGCCCAAGGCACCGTCTCTTACCTCGCATACTCCAGTCTTCGTCATCTGACGGAATACACCTAGCCTCGTGAGGCAGAACTGAGAAGAAGTGGGTTTGATTTCAACCTCTCAGCTGTCCTAGGAGAGATTTCCTGTAGTTTGCCACTTCTACTCTAGTCCGGGATGGTATCTTTATTACGGCCACGGCCGCCTCCTACCCAAATTCTAGACCCAATTACGAATACAAACTCTTAACACAAGTTATCAGACTGATTCCGCACACATTAACAACAACAGCTACTTCGTCACCTGGTAATGGATTAGGCTCACCCACTTGCAGATTGAGCTTGTGCTGCCGGTTGCCTATTGTGTGGAGCAAATGCAGTAGTCAGGGTTAGAAGCTCACAAGCAAAATGTCCGACTCCGTGGCTAATTGATTAGCTTACCAAACTTTGGCCCGAAGAGCCCCGGATTCAATTCCCGGCCTGGACAATGGGATGCTAATCTCCCGCTGCCCTCGGCTTAGAGATTGGGTGTCTCGTGACCTTTTAATTAAAGAAATCAGGAAAGAGGTAAGGCCAATATACCTTATCAATAAACATCAGAATGCACAAAGAATATATTGTACTAGTTATTTTATTAATTTATTAATAATTTGTTAACAACACAGAAGATACATTTTCATTTGAGACTGTTTTTCTCAGCGTCCAGTATAGTCTGCAAGCTTCTGTTTGCGAACTACTGTAGTCGCTTCCATGATACCCTATTAGCTCACTTTAAAATCGTTCGACACTGAATCTGAAGATGTACAAAAGAATTACATTATGCAACGGTGAAATTTAGTCATTCCAAGAAAACAACGCGTCAAATAGTGCACTATCCATTTTTACATCATATGCCGACTTTTCATGAAGTTCCTTGGATTTTAATGAAATTACTGATTTCACTATCTGACTAGGCTTACAACATATACTGAGTGAATCAGCTGCCCCTAATAAGATAATTTTATGCAGCCCAACTAGCGTGTGTTGTCAAGGAGGTCGATATTTCTCTGCTTGCATCCCATATAGTACTAATGCACTGCAAGCATATCTCGCAAACGATACTGAACACTATTATTTTCCCTCGTATTAGTCTGTAGTCACATCGAGGAAAAAATAATAGTGTTCACTATAGTCTGCGTTAGTACCACACGGGATGCAAGCAGAGAAATATCGACCTTCCTGACAACAAAGCTAGTTGGGCTGCATAAAACAATATTATTCGGGGCAGCTGACTCACCTGGTATATCCAGAATTTGTGTGTGCGGCGGATGCATGTCATAGATTCATGGTATGTAAAAGAACCTTCCACTAACTACAATTGTGAAGCTAATTTTAGGTTAGATTATATTAACGCTCTATTAAGTTACAACGTTCGTCACCAGGTGCCAGTTGCGATGGCATCTAGTATCCAAGTTCACAGCTAGGTGTCGTTCATGGTAGCATTTGGTAGCAAAAGTAGGAACTACTTGAAATTGATCGTATGCAGTCCTTACCTGAATTACAGATAACACACAATAATACTGTCATCAAAATTAAGGGGCAGATGACCTCGTAATTCTGCCCCTTAAAACAACAATAAGTAACTAACTAACATCACAATATTAACACCGGTTATCAGACAGATTCTACACACACCCAAAGTACACGGGGCTACATGACCACGTTGTCGCAGGAACCAACCAAAAGTCCTAGTGATGAAGATGATATCGATAACTCATATACCGTCAAATAGTGGAGAGATCCAGTTTCAGAAAGAAGTTTTGATAAGAGGAACAGTAAGAAAGATGAAGATAAATTGCATTGGCAATTAATCTGGTGAAGGGAAAGCAGATAAGAACCGAAATGGCGGATGAGTATACCCAGAGACTAAGTACAGGGCCTGTCGTCTCCTAAAATTAGAGGAGCTTTGTTGCCGAAGAATATGATAGTGACATCATTAAAGACCGGAAAGCTGGGAAATTGAGAAGAGAGTTTTGAGGCAGGGTATGCAATGGAGCGCGCTGTAACATCAAAGATGAAAGAGGCGCCGCTATACCAAGTGCTATCCAAATGTCGATCGACAGGTTAATCCTCCAATCAAAGGTCAAACGTTCATGTGTAGGAGGGTCACAGAATACACACAGTGACCTATATTCTGAACATAAAATCAGCAGGAACCTAGTGGGAATGCTCAAAGGGTGCGTTGGTTAGTCTATAGGGTGCAACTAGAACAATGGGGTGTTAAGGATATCTTAGTCAATAAAAATAATGCTTGAAAATAATGGTGCAGATATTCCTGATCCCTTACGTTAAGTATGGATTAGAACAGTCATCGTCACATGAGCCAGTATTTAAGCCAACCCCACGGTGGATAGGGTTCGATTCCCGGTCAATGCATGTGAGATATTCAAAGTGAAATGCCATGTCCTGTGGTTCGGATTCCATGCAAAAAGGAGATCCCGTGGCTCATGATCGCATTACGCAACACTTCAAAGGCTAAAGGCTTTCCGTAAAACCATTCCCGTACGCTCAATGTTGACACACCTATTTCCCTCGGAGAGATAATAGCAGTTATAGATAACGCCGTGATACGCCGATCGTTTGGTTACGGAAGTGTTCGAGGTTGCCCGAAGATCTCAGAGGTTCCGGAGGCCAAGAAGGTCTCAAGGATGCTATCACTGGATGACTTGGTGAAGAGCTGAGTGGTAACCTGCAATGGATCGCAGTTGAATTTGACTGTTTGGCGAAGACAAGCTTAGGCCACCTGACCTAGAATTTAAGTCATGCAACTTACAGTATTTTGAATTAAAAATTCAGTAGTTTGAAGTTCCCTATCCGGACTTTTAGCAATACGCCTATGCGACGTATTTTATATGAGGAATCGATGATGATTATTAGTAAGATTATTATTATTTTCATTATTATTATTATTATTATTATTATTATTATTATTATTATTAATAATATTCATATGTTCACCATGGCTTTGGGTAAAATTCACCATTTTGTCGGCATTTGTTGCAAAATGGAGTGGAGTTCTCTGTATTGGTAGGTTGAGAAATGAACGAACTATGGAGCAGGTATTTAAAATAACTACTTTCTGCATACTTGTGTGCAGATTATGGTGGAGCCCCAGTTTTTCGAGGTTGGCCTTCAGCGACTTCGGTATGATCTCTGTGGAAGAGATTATGATAGGCAATAGAGTGACAAATTCCTGTTACCACATCTGTCGGATCTTTTCAGCCAGAAGCATGTATTTGGCCACATTCTCAGCATAAATGTGTTGGATAATATGCGATGTCTATTAGAAGAGTTTTCTTTTGCACTTTATCAATAGGAATAATGTCTGGCCTGTTTGCTGATATAGGTCTATCTGCGATCACTGACCTGTCCCAGAGTAGCTATTTTCCCTATTTATCATCATTATTGGGGGCAGATGATCTTGTAGTTCCACCCCTCAAAACAAAAATAACCAACTACTAACTATTATTATTATTATTAATAATAATAATATTATTTTTATTATGTCTATTTGTGTTGAAAGGGATTAAAAGCAGTCCGAGGAATGGAAAGAGATATCATTTTTACTAGCCAATTGTCAACAAAATGTCTTAATTTACCTTCATTGAATTTATTTAGGACAAAGCGAAGTCCGCCTTTCTTTCTGTTTAATAATTTAGTGGCTTGGACATTGTGTTCATCATACCCAAGTAGTGTGTTTTGGCCGGTTCTATACCCTCCAGCTCCTCACCCTCCACACAAGATGGCGGCGGCGCGATATCTCTCGAACGCATGGTCGGATTTTGACAAATGAGGTGTCATTGAACTTCATATCAGTGATCAGGAGTATTTACATGCACATCGTGTATGGACACAGTTCGACATTCAAACTTTAGGAGAATTTTCAGACATATATTTGAAGACAGATGTGTTATTATTAGCAGATGTTTTTGAAAATATTCGGAATGTTTGTATGAAAACTTATGACCTTGATCCTTGTCAGTATTTCACTGCTCCTGGGTTAAGTTTCAGTTCAATGTAGAAAAAAACGAAAGTAAATTTAGAATTAATGACTGATATAGACATGATCAATTTTATAAAATCATCAATTCGAGGTGGATTAAGCCAATGTAGTGGACGGTACTCTAAAGCGAATAATAAATACATGCCTAACTACAACCCTTGTGAAGAGTCAATGTATTGAACCCTTATCATTGTGTCCAATAATAATGTTTCATATTAATAAAAAACGATGGAAATACTAAATACATGATATGCTGGATATTTGAGTAAAATTGATGTAGCAAGAAATCTGGACTTGGTAAGACATGCTACGTGCTGGCTGGAAATGACCAATAGTTTCACAACCAATGTTATTCTTGGATTTCTGAGAAAATCAGATATGACGCTGTGGCGTACGTGACCATAAAAGGGCAAAATGCTGCGTACAAGGCAAGGAGTGAGAGAGAGGAGAATAGTCGTGACGTCAATATAAGGGCGGGATTTGTAAGGTCAGAACTCCGAAGCCAACTTATCTGACCAATAAGAAAACATGACGCCAGAACATAGCGTCAGTGTGTTTTGCGCGGCAATCGGATATAAAAAGATCTAGCGATCGGTTTGCTTGTTCGACGGCAGATTCGCGACCTGTGAGAAAAAACAAGAATTTTGAGAGGTCACACATAATTATAGGCCCATTACTTAAAATATTGAGGAGCTGTTTTTCTCCCACCATTGAAACTTTAGGCTTTCTGTATATATACAAATGTCTGAGATGAATCGGGACACTCCTAATTATTCTTCGACAGTCATTTAAGACGTCCTTAAGACGATATGGTTTTAAAATTATAGTTGTGTGTCGGCAACGAAGTTGGAAATTTTCATAAATTGTGAGATGGCAATTAGCCATAGAATAGGGAAAGTCGACGATTCTGCATAGGACGATCTGAGGAAAATAAATACTTAGAACGCAGATAGAACAGTTTAAAAACTTTGATTTAATTGTGTTTTAACAGCAGCAAAATGTCGACCATGGAGAGAAGACAGCAAGCTTCATCCTCCATTACCATCAGTGTTATGGGCTAACGGCCTAATGATGGGAATTGACGAGGCGGGAGGCCTCTGGAAAGCAGTTTAAGTGATGAGTATTAAAAAATTGATTTATTGATTTTGGACGAGGGGAATCGCGAGAGATGTGTGGAACTTTGTATAGATTTTATTTGTGTGGTTTAATTTAAATTTCAGGGTTTGATTTCTTAACTGACATGCGTGTAGTAAATTTTGGCATTGCGTGACAATTATGTTGTACAGTAAATTTTGTAATATAAATGTTTTCCTTATGTATACGTAATTCTTAGCGAAACGGCCGCATCGATTAACGTATCTATAAAAAGTGTAGCCATGAATGAGAACCTGGGAACGACAATGATAAATGGACTGATTTAATGATATGTTAAACTAATTACTACGTGGGGGGAATATTTGCATTTTTGTTGCTTTGATAACTCGGGCTAGGACTGATCCTGTTATTAATTCTTTTTTGTCATTTGGACATGTTGTGTGTCATTATCTGAGGGGTGTGCTGATTAATGCTACGACGAGATCTTCGAGAAATGTGCCACGTATTTTTGGGTGTAAGTGATGATGATGAGGAGAGGTAAAGCCTGTCCATGACTGCGATATCATTCCGGCAAACTAGTTATCCGTGGGGATAAGTTTGACCTGGGAATGTATTCTTAAAAATCCCTGAGAGGATGTTTTGAGATAATGTGTTATTTATTTGTACGCGTTTAACAGGTGGCGATTAGCAAAGGTGCTGTACGCTGGCTATGGGCCAGAATCTATATTTAGCATGGCACTAATTACTACTTGGGGGAAGAAATCAGCCACTCTCTCGGTGATGCGATAACAGGCCCGGTTGTCTCCAGCTCGTTATGACACGTTATGTTTGCTTTAAAGCCTAATGAGTTAAGGTTATTTTATTTGGTTTAATTTGGGAAGTTGCCATGTTGTCGATCCAAGTTTCTTTTATCATTACTACGACTTATTGTTCATTGTTTTAAAACGCCAAACTTTCCGGCGTGAAAATTAAAAGTTGTATTTTGTTGTTGTTGGCTCTTATTTTCAAGGCCATTGTATTCATATAAATATAATTTGGCAACCGGCCAAACTTGTTCATGTCATGTTATGCTATCCTAGTGTTTAAGGTATAAGACGGTAATTCCGCAGCCCTTATTTTAAATAATACACACGTGTATTTGGTTGTGGTAATCTAAGGTTAGAGCATGTCAGTAGTGTATATAAATATGTAATTGTTGTTCCCACATTTCCGTAATTCATCCTTCGCAGTACGGAGTCCGTTCCCGAACCAACTGTTTTGGTCGGAAACGAGCGCCCGTCAAAATGCGCATTACTTGAACTAGTCTTAAAACCCGTGTCGCTCATAAATATTGAATTTTTGTACTATTTTATTTGTTTGTTATATTTGGATCTTGTGATCCGTTTTCTTTTGTTACTTTGACTTAAGTGACATTTCAGTCACAATGCTTGTTGACAGCTGTCATACCGTGTCGTCATGGTACGTCAGGCTGGTCAGTGTTAGATCTGTTCACGCGAGTGAACAATAAAAGGGTGGTTATAGTTTTCCTCTTTATGTTTGATTCAGTTAATAAATTTCATTTGTTAGTAGATCCTGTTGTTTTTCTTGGCTTTATAATAATAATAAGTTAACCTTATGAACCCTGGAAGTTATGTTGATAGCAAAACCTCTAAATCACATTCACAAGAATCCATTACGACCCCGAAATTTTGAATCTTGTCTACATGCTATTTTCCAAAGGGTTTAGTATATTGTCTACCTCGATGCAAATAACCAATATGGTTGGGCTATGAGTCAATATCTACCACTGAAAGATTTTCGCTGGCTGACACAACCTGAAATTGATGTCTTACATGTTGACACTCTTAATGATAACGATGATAAAGGATATATTTTAGAGGTAAATCTTGAGTACCCTAAAAAGTTACATGGTGATCATAATGATTTACCATTTTGTCCTGAGAATATGAAATCTTCATACATCGCATCACGAACAAAAATGTTAATTGCTAATGTAAATGATAAATGTAAATATGTAATACATTATCAAAACTTGAAACAGTGTCTACAGCATGGATTGAAATTAACTAAAATTCATCGCGTATTGCAATTTCATCAGTCAGCATGGCTCAAGCCGTATATTGATCTAAACAATAATTTAAGAACACAGTCAACAAACGCGATTGAAAAAGATTTTTATAAACTCATGAATAATAGTGTTTTTTGGAAAGACTATGGAGAATGTTGATAAACGAGTTGATGTAAAGCTGATAACAAAGAGGGAGAATGATGGTAAAAGGTATGGTGCGAGCAACTTAATAAGCAAGCCGAACTTTCATAGCTGTTCAATTATTCATGAGGATTTAGTTGTAATACAAATGAATCGTCTTAAAGTAACTTACAACAAACCCATATATGTGGGTAACACCATTCTGGAATTGTCAAAAACACTTATGTATGAATTTCACTATGATTATGTAAAGAAAAACTATCTTGATAATGCTAAATTACTCTACACAGACACAGATTCTTTTATTTATGAGTTTAAAACTGATGATTTTTATGAGTATATCAAAACTGAGCTAAATAGGTTTGATACAAGTGACTACCCCGAGAATAATATTTACTATTCGCCTCTAGTAAACAAAAAGGTTCTTGGGAAATTTAAGGATGAATGTGCTGGTGTTATTATAGACACCTTTGTAGGCACAAAATCTAAATCATACAGCTATATGACAATTGATGATGTAGTAGTAAAAAAATTAAAAGGAGAGAAAAAGAATGTTGTTAGTAAAGAGTTAGATATAAGTGATTATAAAAACTGTATAGTTAGTAACCCACCTGTATTATATAAGAAAATGTGTGTATTTAGAAGTAAAAATCATCAGCTACATACCAATTTGCTGAACAAAGTTGCTTTAAGTAATGAAGACAACAAACGATTCATTATACCCAACACATTTGATACTCTTGCTTGGGGAAACAGTCGCATTGACGACTATTACTTTACATAAGTCTAATGATCACTATATTGTAATATTTGTAGTGTGTTTTATATTGTAATATTTTTTGTAAAAACTGTAAGTAGAATGTATAATGTTAGGCTACTGTAGTTTAGTAAAAAATATGATAAGTAATACATTTTAGTGTAAAATGTTTGCGTTTTATATTACGAAAAAGATTTTAAAAATGTACACAATGTGTGAACTAAACAAGGGGAATGTAAAACACGTAAAGTGGAAATTGTAAATATCCATGTGTGAAAAAAATGAAATGGCTATCACCATTTTTTAAATTAAAAGATATAGTGATCTGGTAAACCTTATTTTATTTCACAACAACAAAATATACAGAATGTGTGAATTAAACAAGGCGAATGTAAAAAAAAGTAAAGTGGAAATTGTAAATATTCATGTGTGAAAAAATGAAAATGAAGAAATGGCTATCACCATTTTTACAATTAAAACACATTGAGATCTGGTAAACCTTGTTTTTATTTCACTACAAATAGGGCTTTACAAAATAGAATACAAAGAAATACCAATTCCTCAATCCTTTTCATTGTTCATGTCCACTCATCATTAACTTTCCTTTTATAGCATTCATTACAATGAAGGCTGAGCCTGTATACAGGCATGCAAGTGCTGAAACCGCTGGATTAGCTTACTGGGATTGTTCCAGTAAATAAATTTAACAAATGATTTTAGGGGTAAACAAAGCATTAGCATTATCATCATTATTAACATCTTCATCATTATCATCATAGGCATTATCATTAGCATTATAATCATCATTATTATTACTATATAGTCCTTTTTGATCCTTTTGCATTAACTCATTTTGCACAGTCTGTGTTGACTTTGATAGTGTTGGGAGTCTTTCAGACATTGACAACTGTCCTAACACGACTTTCTGAGGGGATGATAAATGCTTTTTAACAAACAATCCACTATCTTGAGCTGCAATATCTTTTTTTTTTTCGGAATAGTGTTTTAGCATTTTGAAGATTTTTTTAAAACAGCAACGATGTTTTATCTGTTACACTACATTGATGATCACTCACACTTAAGACCTCACTATTTTTACTTTTTAACTCACCTCGTCACTGTTTTGAACGATGTTTTGAACAACGTCAGATAACAGTTCTATTTTTATTGGTTCCTTTTACAATATATGTATATACTTTATAGTATGCAAAATGGCTTACCATAGCTATTCGTTGATAATTTCATATCATTTGTCAAGCATGAAATAATCTCTAGTAATGTTCACTCGATAATATAAATCATAGTTTAAAGTGGGAGGAACAGTGGGTGCAAAAGTGGGAGCAAAGGTAGGTGCAAAGGTAGGTGCAAAAGTGGGTGCAAAAGTGGGTGCAAAGGTAAGTGCAAAGGTAGGTGCAAAAGTGGGTGCAAAGGTAGGTGCAAAAGTAGGTGGAAAAGTGGGTGCAAAATTGGTGGCTTATGGCGGTGGTTTATGGTGGCTTTTGTTGGTGGCTTACGGTGGTGGCTTATGGTGGCTTTTGTTGGTGGCATATGGTGGTGGCTTATGACGGTGGTTTATGGTGGCTTTTGTTGGTGGCGTACGGTGGTGGCTTATGGTGGCATTTGTTTGTGGCTTACGGTGGTGGCTTATGGCGGTGGTTTATGGCGGCTTTTGTTGGTGGCTTACAGTGGTGGCTTATGGTGGCGTATGTCGATGGCTTAGGTTGGTGGCTTATGACGGTGGTTTATGGGGGCTTTTGTTGGTGGCTTACGGTGGTGGCTTATGGAGGTCGGTTCCTTGTTGACAGGTCCCTGTGGGCGGGTCCCTTTGACATAATTTGGATAAAATGCAAGGGCCAGTCCATAGGGATCAGTCCAAAGGACCCGCCCACAGGGACCCGTCAACAAGGACCCGTCCTCCATAAGCCACCACCGTAAGCCACCAAAAAAGCCAACATAAACCACCGCCATAAGCCACCAACCTAAGCAATCCACATAAGCCACCATAAGCCACCACTGTAAGCCACCAACAAAATCCGCTATAAACCACCGCCATAATCCACCACCGTAAGCCACCAACAAAGGCCACCATAAGCCACCACCGTAAGCCACCACCGTAAGCCACCAACAAAAGCCACCATAAACCACCGCCATAAGCCACCAACGTAAGCCACCAACAAAAGCCACCATAAGCCACCACCGTAAGCCACCAACAAAAGCCACCATAAACCACCGCCATAAGCCACCAATTTTGCACCCACTTCTCCACCTACTTTTGCACCTACCTTTGCACCCACTTTTGCACCTACCTTTGCACTTACCTTTGCACCCACTTTTGCACCCACTTTTGCACCCACTTTTGCACCTACCTTTGCACCTACCTTTGCACCCACTTTTGCACTCACTTTTACTCCCACTTTAAACTATGATTTATATTATCGAGTGAACTTTACTAGAGATTATTTCATGCTTGACAAATGATATGAAATTATCAACGAATAGCTATGGTAAGCCATTTTTCATACTATAAAGTATATACATATATTGTAAAAGGAACCAATAAAAATAGAACTGTTATTTTACGTTGTTCAAAACATCGTTCAAAACAGTGACGAGGTGAGTTAAAAAGTAAAAATGTTGAGGTCTTAAGTGTGAGTGATAATCAATGTAGTGTAACAGATAAAACATCGTTGCTAGTTTTAAAAAATCTTCAAAATGCTAAAACACTATTCCGAAAAAAAAAGAGATATCGCAGCTCAAGATGGCGGATTGTTTGTTAAAAAGCATTTATCATCTCCTCAGAAAGTCCTGTTAGGAGAGTTGTCAATGTCTGAAAAACTCCCAACACTATCAAAGTCAACACAGACTGTGCAAAATGTGTTATTGCAAAAGGATCAAAAAGGACTATATAGTAATAATAATGATGATTATAATGCTAATGATAATGTCTATGATGATAATGATGAAGATGATAATAATGATGATAATGCTAATGCTTTGTTTACCCCTAAAAATCATTTGTTAAATTTAATTACTGGAAAATCCCAGTAAGCTAATCCAGCGGTTTCAGCACTTGCATGCCTGTATACAGGCTCAGCCCTCATTGTAATGAGTGCTATAAAAGGAAAGTTAATGATGAGTGGTCATGAACAATGAAAAGGATTGAGGAATTGGTATTTCTTTGTATTCTATTTTGTAAAGCCCTATTTGTAGTGAAATAAAAACAAGGTTTACCAGATCACAATGTCTTTTAATTGTAAAAAGGGTGATAGCCATTTCTTCATTTTCATTTTTTCACACATGAATATTTACAATTTCCACTTTACATTTTTTTACATTCGCCTTGTTTAATTCACACTTTCTGTATATTTTGTTGTTGTGAAATAAAATAAGGTTCACCAGGTCACTATATCTTTTAATTTAAAAAATTGTGATAGCCATTTCATTTTTTCACACATGGATATTAACAGTTTCCACTTTACATTTTTTACATTCCCCTTGTTTAGTTCACACATTCTGTACATTTTTTTTTAAATCTTTTTCGTAATATAAAAAGCAAACATTTTACACTAAAATGTATTACTTGTCTTATTTTTACTAAACTACAGTAGCCTAACATTATACATTCTACTTACAGTTTTTACAAAAAATATTACAATATAAAACACACTACAAATATTACAATATAGTGATCATTAGACTTAAGTAAAGTAATAGTCGTCAATGCGACTGTTTCCCCAAGCAAGAGTATCAAATGTGCTGGGTATAATGAATCGTTTGTTGTCTTCATTACTTAAAGCAACTTTGTTCAGCAAATTGGTATGTAGCTGATGATTTTTACTTCTAAATACACACATTTTCTTATATAATACAGGTGGGTTACTAACTATACAGTTTTTACAATCACTTATATCTAACTCTTTACTAACAACATTCTTTTTCACTCCTTTTAATTTTTTTACTACTACATCATCAATTGTCATATAGCTGTATGATTTAGATTTTGTGCCTACAAAGGTGTCTATAATAACACCAGCACATTCATCCTTAAATTTCCCAAGAACCTTTTCGTTTACTAGAGGCAAATGGTAAATATTATCCTCGGGGTAGTCACTTGTATCAAACCTATTTATCTCGGTTTCGATATACTCATAAAAATCATCAGTTTTAAACTCATAAATAAAAGAATCTGTGTCTGTGTAGAGTAATTTAGCATTATCAAGATAGTTTTTCTTTACATAATCATAGTGAAATTCATACATAAGTGTTTTTGACAATTACAGAATGGTGTAACCCACATGTATATGGGTTTGTTGTAAGTTACTTTAAGAGGATTCATTTGTATTACAACTAAATCCTCATGAATAATTGAACAGCTATGAAAGTTAGGCTTGCTCATTAAGTTGTTCGCACCATACCTTTTACCATCATTCTCCCACTTTGTTATCAGCTTTACATCAACTCGTTTATCAACATTCTCCATAGTCTTTCCAAAAACACTATTATTCATGAGTTTATAAAAATCTTTTTCAAACGCGTTTGTTGACTGTGTTCTTAAATTATTGTTTAGATCAATATACGGTTTGAGCCATGCTAACTGATGAAATTGCAATACGCGATGAATTTTAGTTAATTTCAATCCATGCTGTAGACACTGTTTCAAGTTTTGATAATGTTTTACATATTTACATTTATCATTTACATTAGAAATTAACATTTTTGTTCGTGATGTGATGTATGGAGATTTCATATTCTCAGGACAAAATGGTAAATCATTATGATCACCATGTAACTCTTCAGGGTACTCAAGATTTACCTCTAAAATATATCCTTTAACATCGTTATCATTAAGAGTGTCAACATGTAAGACATCAATTTCAGGTTGTGTCAGCCAGCGAAAATCGTTCAGTGGTAGATATTGACTCATAGCCCAATCATATTGGTTATTTGCATCGAGGTAGACAATATACTTTGACTCTACACAAGGGTTGTAGCTAGGCATGTAGTTATTATTCGCTTTAGAGTACCGTCCACTACATTGGCTTAATCCACCTCGAATTGATGATTTTATAAAATTGATCATGTCTATATCAGTCATTAATTCTAAATTTACTTTCGTTTTTTTCTACATTGAACTGAAACTTAACCCAGGAGCAGTGAAATACTGACAAGGATCAAGGTCATAAGTTTTCATACAAACATTCCGAAAATTTTCAAAAACATCTGCTAATAATAACACATCTGTCTTCAAATATATGTCTGAAAATTCTCCTAAAGTTTGAATGTCGAACTGTGTCCATACACGATGTGCATGTAAATATTCCTGATCACTGATATTACTTGTGTTTAAGGAGCTGTAAAATGCATCTTTCGGTGGTAAAGAACACTCCTCAAGACGTTCCACACAGTTAATATATTCATAAGGGAATATACCCTTTTGACGAATCAAATTAAAATCATCTTCTTTAGGAAAGACACGTTGAATTTCATGAAACTGATCTGATTTTAAATTACTGGCCAGCTTATCAAGACTACTCGGCATAAAGCGGAATGAATCTAAAAATCGCAGTTTTATCGTTTTTTTATTGATAGTTTTGATGTATTTTGTGAACGATATGTATTGTTCCTTATTATTTGCAATCACATCAATTTTCACATCTGAAGCTCCAAATTCTTTAACGATAAAGTGGTTATCGTATTTGCTACCGTTAAGTAGAATGACCGGAATGAATTTACTTACTCTATAATTTAAATTACATTCTTGGTGAGCAGCACCACGATATTTTCCTGTTAAATGGTCATGATCGCGAACCCTGTCTGTATATAAACATTCACCACATATAAAACAATTAGTTTCAGTTTCAAAATTCATTTGCTCTGATGAAGTTAGTGGCTCCATTGGAATGATCGTATTTAAAATAGAGGATATACGGATGGCATCTTTCTCAAGCCTTTCCATAAAAAAAATTAGGTGCATCAGGTCCTCTATAGAACTCAAACTTTTTAGCGAGTTATCGTAACTACATTTAATATAATATGCAAAGCTAAAAGGTTCATGAATGTGAGTAGTGTTGGTGAAAGGTTGGGCTGGATTCGATGAACATGTATTAAATGGTTTTAGCAAAGCCTCAAAGTCAGCTATATAACAAATGGTACTCGAAGCTGTTTCTCATAATCCTGTTATTTTTAGGAGTCGGTAATACCGTACACATATGATTACACCCCCATTTTTGATGTTGAATTAGTTGATCCTCTTCCTGGAAATGTAGCAAACAGCCATCACACAACCACTTTTTACCATTGTGTTTTGAAACCTGACTACCAACAAGTCTACTGAAATGTTTTATCCAACAATAGTGAGCATTTTCACCTTCGGTTGTGTATAGTAAATTTACATGAGCATCCTTTTTTTCCTGAGTATAATATAGAGGACCTACTATTCTCTTATTTTCAATTCCATTGTTCAGCTCTTCAAAACGTTGAATGTCTTTTATCGCCATAGGAAATTCTATTTCTTTTAAATCTAACACTGAAGAATAGTGAGGATAAGATGACGTTCTATTCTCATGCATCACTGCTGGATGGAGAGCTGAGGTTACAGCCCACGCAAAACATGCATGGTCACTATTCATAACGTTCACAACAGCTTTCTTTCGTTTAATCCATCATGGCAAATCAATGTATGATGATGCTCGAAGGGGGTTGTATTTATTCAGGTTGGTTTCTAAATAAAGTACTTCAACCAACGCCCAGCCTGACTCCCTTTCCTGGAACTCTTCACTCTTCACAATGATAGCACTTGAAATATTTTGGTATATATCACTAATATTAGTTGATTCGCTAACAATTATGTTTTTTGTATTAAAAGATTTGATATCTGTAATTTCACCTTCGCTCCCTTTTTTTACATAGAGTCCAAAAAGTTCAAAATTCATTTTAATTGTTTTATGCTCTAATAGAACATTACCTACCAAGCCAAACACAGTAGGTTGAACATTTTTTAAAAATGATTCAATACTTTGAGTTTTTTCTTTACTATAAAGTCTATAACTAGCAATTCGACTTTTAAATGCACTACCAATTTGTTGAATATTTCCAGAATTTCTTTCATGGCAAGCGTTATTTTTATATTGAATACTGCGTAAATGTCCATGAATGATTGAAGAAGGTATATCAATATTACATACATCACAATGTGTTATTGAAGGTTCACCATCCTTCTTTCTTTTTGTTGCACAACTATTTTCACAATCTTGAGAACGTTTACGCTTTTGAGCATCACATTCATTTAAAGGTTCCGTACTAGTTGATGGTTTTACAGTTTTTAATTCCTGTTGTTCTCCATGCACTTCAACCATGTGGGATTGATATCGCGTTACAGAAGAAAAACCAAGATCACAAACTGAACATGAAAAAGGTGCTGAACTGACATGCATTAAATTTACATGCCGTCCAAGACTATCTTGTCTGTTAAATGTGGTAGCACAATGACTGCACACAAACATTTTAATGTCATGTTTAGCATTTGCGTGTCGTTGAAGGTTGTCAGGTCTTGAGAACTGTTTCTTACAGTCACCACACTTGAACATTATGATCACTTTCGAAATTACCTATATAAGAAAGAAATCATAAATGTTAATAAATGATAAAACAAAGTACAATATAAATAGTTTAATTATATTCCAGTCAATGGTTATAGCAGGGTATTTAAATCGATCTGTGAACTCCTAGCAAGTCTAACTTCATGTAGTTCTAACTGGGGGTTACTGTATACCACTGTCACTGACACCTAGCGGTGAACATTGGAACTTGATAGAGTGGTAGAAACCAGCGGTCGCCAGTTAAGTGAGCTAAGTGTAACGTCATAGTCAGTCTTAAAGCAAGTCTAAACTTGTAGAACATGTCACGTGAAAGATACCAGCGATCACCAGTTAAGTGAGTTAAGTGTGACGTCATAGCCAGGCTTAAAACAAGTCTAAACTTGTAGAACATGTCACGTGATAGAAACCAGCGATCGCCAGTTAAGTGAGCTAAGTGTGACGTCAGAGCCAGTCTTAAAACAAGTTTAAACTTGTAAAACATGTCACGTGACAAGGTTAAGTTAGGGAAAGTTAGGTTATGTTAGGTGAACTGAGGTTAAGTCTTTAAATATTCCCTCTGTCACTGACACCTAGCAATTAACATTCAGACTTAATAGAGCGGTAATCAAAATCTAACCTACAAAATTAGCTTTACACACCATGGTCAAGTAGTTCCAACTTTTGACTGCCAAATATACCTTTATCACTGACATGTAGTGGTGAACACATCACTCTAATTGTTTAAAAGTTATTAGAGGGGCACTTACCTTTATATAATTTATCAACTGCTGCCACTGAATGAACAGATTGTAGGAATCTGGTAACCTACAGGTACCCAATTATCTGTAAACAAATCAATCAATCAATAAATACATTCCAATCAATAACTTCAACATCAATTAGTAATAAAAGACTACAATCCATTAATAATAAGTACTTACCTTGCAAAATAATTTAATGATTTTCTACCAAGAAGGCTTTTTGACAACTCTTGATCAGTAATAGAGCACTGTTCAATCAAAGCGAGTAATAAAGACTGACAGTTGGGAAATATATGACACCTCTCTTATATAAACTCTCATCGCTCGTGTCAGCAGTTTTTTGCAGATCATTGCAATTCCTTTCCCAATACAGCTGAGAGTCCAAAGTACACTAGGAACACCTGTGTGGTATCCAATGATTGCTGACTTTGCATGATCATCACCCATTGTCTTGATCAACACCTGGAGTTTCAAATTACTGCAGCGTCAGTCATAGCAACAGCAGTGTGCGCTCTCTGCCATGTCAGCAACATGATACCGGAAGAAACACCTGTGTAATATCCAATAACTGCTAACTTTGCATGATCATCACCCATTGTCTTCATGAACACTTGCGGTTGCAAATTACTGCAGCGTTAGTCATAGCAACAGATCTGCGCGCACTCTGCCATGTCTGTAATATGACACAGGAAATCACAAGACGTATTACTGCACGTACCATCTCCACAGTTTTTAACATCTTAAGAACATGTATTATTCTTTTTCAACTACAATTGACTCGTTAGAACACATCCATCCACCAAGTTAGATCCCTTGTATGTTCACATGTATTTCGTCACTTTCCTTTCATATTGTTATCACATTATAGTAGTGGGGGTTGGTGAACAACGCCAGTTCAAACACACTGCTTTACATGTAAAATGTAGTTAGGCCCTTTGACATAATTTAAATAAATTCATGGGCTAGTCCGTAGGAACCAGTCCGAAGGGACCGGTCCAAAGGGATCAGTCCAAAGGGACTCATCAACAAGGACTCGTCCACAAGGACCTGTCAACAAGGACTCGTCCACAGGGACCCGTCCACAAGGACCTGTCAACAAGGACTCGTCAACAAGGACTTGTCAACAATGACCTGTCAACAAGGACTCGTCCACAGAGACTCGTCAACAATGACCTGTCTACAATGAATCGCCAACAATGACCCATCAACAGGGAACCGACAGCAGGGGCTCGTCAAGAATAACAGGGGCCTTCGCCTCAACGCCTAACATGCCCCTCTTTGATTATTGGTTTGTGGAACAACGTTTAATTCCATATTGGCATTCAAACTCTCACATGTTGCACTTGGAAAGCGAGATTTTCTAAAAATTACACTTTCACCCCCTAGTAGGGGTATATTTTATTTTGGGGTGGAAATATGTTGTCCATTGGAAAGGGGGTATCAGCCCGAGTTCAATGACACCTCATTTGTCAAAATCTGACCATGCGTTCGAGAGATATCGCGCCGCCGCCATCTTGTGTGGAGGGTGTGGAGGTGGAGGGTATAGAACCGGCCAAAACACACTACTTACCCATGTTGTTTTCTTGTTGAAACTTTTCTGATAACCTGTGATATAGTGGTATGTGTAGTAGTAGTGTGTGTATTTGTAATTGAAGATAGGATTGTGAATGATGTGGTTGTGGCCAAGTTCGGAATTATCCCCGCATTTTCCGGGAGTAGAAATGGAGAAATCTCGAAAAATCACATTAATGATGACTGAGGTTGAAATCAAAATCCTCAGTCATTAATTAGGTTATATGCCTTTTTGCTTATTATTACCATTAACATTCCTAGCTGATGAAGAATCCTCAGTGATTTTAAACATCTACTAGTTTTCAAATTAATTAAAAGTTATTGACTGGGTGGATTAAAAAACAAAAATTAGGTTTCTACATTGAAAATTGGTTGGTTGGTTCGTTGGTTCCTTAGTTTAGGAGCTGCCACAACGCGGTCATGTAGCCCCGTGTACTTTGGGTGTGTGTAGAATTTGCCTGATAACCGGCGTTAATTGTGATGGCTGTATTAGTGTGTGTTATCTGTGATTCAGGTAGAAAGACTGCAGACAATTAATTTTTTTTCAAGTAGTTCCTACTTTTACTACTAAATGCTACGGTCCACGACACCTACTACTAAATTTCATCGCAGTCAGCACCTGGCGGCGAACGTTGGAACTAATATAGCGTTATCAAACTAACCTACAAATTTTAGCTTCCACAAGTGTAGTTAGTGGAAGGTTCTTTTCCATGCCATAAATCTATGACCGCCGTCTCTACTTCCCCTCCGAAGGATGGCATACTGAGGGATTTTAACGCTCTTAAAAAATTCGAGACTTGGGCATAGAAATTTTGAAAATTGTAATATTTAAGAATTTAAAGAAAGCATCTATATTTGTATCGATCATTGTAAATGCAATGCTGTTAAGTGTGACTTTAACATCCTTACTATTTAAGGTAGGTAATGGTAACTGTGGGAGGCTGCGTGGCGCAGATGGTGGATTTTGGAAACAAAACTACCACTTTCGGAAACGCAAATAACCCTGGGGTCACTCAGCCTACACCAGAAACGAGTACCAGGGTAATTCCTGGGAGCAAAGACGGCCGAGCTGGAGCGTGGAGCTCACAACTCCATCCCATCTAGTGCCAATGTCACAAAAAGCCTCTACCTTCCACTACTCCCAGAGCCTCCTTGGCCTGTCCGGAGTTGGCTTTGATTTGCATTGCTTTAATGGTAACTGTAAGTTGTCTTGATGAAGTATCGCTGCTATGACACCCACATCCTTTGCGGAGTGTCAACAGCAAACAGGCGGAATAAATGACTTCTGAAAGAGTCATGGTTTAATGAGATTCTCATGATTGATGTAAGATAACATCCGGTCCAGAGCCAAGGCTTTCAAGGCACACAACGACTGTATAGTTGAATAGTAATGCGCACGTTGTCGTTCGACCCTTATCATAACAATAATAAGAATAAATTATTTTACTTCAAGTATGTACAGTACATTGAATGGTAATTCATCCCACGAATCATCGAGAATCCTTGCGACTTATCTGTGGTATAACATTGCATTGTCATTATACATTACGAATAAGAGTATTGAAAATCCACAGCCTGCTTCCAGTCTCCGACCGGGTCAGGAATGGAATGAATGAAGTCCCCATCTAGCGGAGAGGATATGGACTGTGCCGGCTGCCGAGGCCTGACGCACTCCTCTGGGGCAATGACTAAATGAATGACAGATGAAATGAAATGATAGTGGAGAGTGTAGCTGGAATGACATTTTGACAGGGAAACCAGGAGTTCCCGGAGAAAAACCTGTCTGCCTCCGTTTTGTCCAGCACAGATCTCACATGGAGTGACCAGGATTTGAACCACGGACCCAGCGGTGAAAGGCCGGCGTCCTGCCGCCTAAGCCACGGAAGCTACGAATAAGAGTACTAAATATTTTAAATTCTTTATGTTAAAGAAGAGAAAAATGCAATAAATAATAATGAAAATTTAAATGACAATATAATAAATATATGTACTATGTACTTTTTAGCATTTTCTTTCTTTTTAGCCTACATTCATTTATGTCCATGTGTCTGTGTGTGTGCGTTCATGTGTCCCCTCCCCCAGACAGCCTCCGCAATAACATCTAAACCGCTGGAGTAATTTCGATGAAAGTTGGTCAAGTCATAATACTACTTTGGCCAACCCCGACTGTACTCTTCAAATTTTATAACGTCTCACCTATCCAACATGACGGCTGTGCGAAATATTTCACTGGGATTCTATATTTCCGAAACTATTACCGATACCACCCTAAAATTGTGTACGCTGATAAAGGGCACTACTAGATGTTCACCTATGTGACTTTCAAACACCTGTTAACTACAAAACGAAATTGGCAGCCAAGCGAAGTTGAAACATTAAAATAGACTTGTCTCGTGATTTAACCATCCGAGTGAAGTGAATCTTGGTACGGTAAATGCTTATACAAATTTCAATCCTCTGGCATCTAGTTTATCTCTATTGTTTTCATAACCACAAGCCTTTGTGTGAAATTTTAAAATCTCGTTTATATTTCTTGTGACCTAATCATGCGATTGAAGTTTGAATAATACACCTACACAATAACCTTCATGTAATAGTGCAAAACCCCAAGGCCTACATATATATAAAAATCCAACATGGCAGCCATGCGAAATATTTAGACAGTTCTCAATATCGAGCTTTCAAACTGAAATTGTGTATGCTGATAGAGGCAATCAACATAACTAGGATATATGAAAATAAGCTATATAGTTCCTCATGGAACTACTTGTTAAATTATTATATTATTTTTTTGATTAGGGTATTATAGAAGTGTTCAAAAATTCTAATCTCTGCATTGTAAATCAGATCGACAAACAATCATGTGTAAGAATAAATTATGCTAACAAAAAGAAGCTATTTTTTAAAAAAATTCGTTAGTTAGTTAGTTATTGTTGTTTTAAGGGGAGGAACAAGGATGTCATCTACCCCTTCATTAAAGGATGCAATATATTCCAAATACTAAGAGTAATTAAATTATGTAATATGCCACAGTGATGTAATAAGTGTATGTCGAATATCAGACATAATATTAGTAATTCGAATGATATTGGTGTGTGGCCCCCATAGAGACCTGGTACAGGTCCTCTGAATTGTCACCCATCGGTAGCATGTGAGAAAGCACGAGTGGTCTCGCTAACCTGGTGCACGTCTTCGAAATTGACTCTTGTTTCTTGCATGTCAATGATAGCCTACCGTTCGAGCACCTCAAAACTGAATTAGATTTCTTGACGTAGCCGGAAAGCAAACCCGGAACTGTAAGGGGGTTCCAGCACACCACAAAGCGTTCTTTAGTCCAAATTTATACTGTCTTGCTACACGTTCTCTGATTAATCTTTTTCGTTGAATGATCTAATTAACTACAAACACTACAATAACTCAGTTTTTCCGGCACACCCAAATACCGGGGATGAATTAACACAAACCCCCTAATTGAATCAACAACATATTGAGTTCAAATATAGACGAGAAAAAGTTGCATGTTTGGCATCTGATGATAGTAAATATGCTATTAACTAACACTCCAGAGACATCTACGGGTATAAAATGTGCTACGAGTGCGCAGTTGGTTAACCAACGATTTGAAGGTCGTTTGCGACATTCAAAGCCAAGAATCGATACCGAAGAAGCGAGGGAAAGTTGTATCGAACAGTGCTTCTCGAGTTACAATTTGATTCCCATAAATTAGGTTCTCAACAATAACATGCTCCTGAATGGAGAACCCCTTTCATAAAGATGGTATATTGGCTTTCACGGCCGGTTGAATTAAAACTCAGCAATTCTTCTAGGTTTGGGCCGTGTCTTGTGTGGGGTTTCGCCTAGGACACCAAGCTGGCTCATCGGCGGGCTCTTGGTGTCCCCGCCCGGACCCTCACTGGAGTAACGAACTGCGCGCTACCTCCCTTTATATAGAGTGCAACTGCACTACTTGACTGCGAGAACTAAAAGCTCAAGCAGCCTTAACCTCCCTATGAAGGCTATGAAGGGAGGTTAAGGCTTATGAAGAAGACAGTCATAGTCATAGTAAAGTTGTTCTTAGGTAATCATGCATAAATGAGTGAGGGGAAAAAAGTAATAATACTACAGAATGCAGTCACCGAGAGATTTCCTGCCGCGGTGGGTGAGTGGTTATCGTGTCTGACTACCAACCCCAAGCTTTCAGGTTCGCTCCTGGCCGTGGTAAGTGATATTTGAAAGACGACAAAAATCACAGCACGCATGTCATACGTTGTTGGCATGTTAAAGAACCCATTTGAATTCAGAAGGCCGTGTTCATAATGGCAAAATTAATCTCGGCATTTTCCGCCAACACAAATTTTCTTCATTCTCTACTAGAAAGCGCTATAGTGTCAAGGAGCTTAGATATCTAACCTCCTTGACTTTCATAGCGTTCCTAGGAACGACAAAATTCTACATGCAAGCTGCCCTCTGGGTGTCAAATAACAAAGCTTGCACCCGGCACCCGAGAGATTGAAGAATTTGCTCCCTATAATGTATGATTGTAAATGATTTTCCCAGAAAATATGCTGAGAATATGTAAGTGCATATGCAAAATAAATAATAATAATAATAATAATAATAATAATAATAATAATAATAATGCTATTGGTTTTACGGCCCCTATAACTACTGTGGTTTTTAGAGAACCAGGGTGCCGGAATTTTGCCCCGAAGAGGAGCTTTAACTTGCCAGAAAATCTACTGGCACGGCTCCCTCACATATTTGCACCCTCAAATGCCAGCTGACTGCGCCAGGAATCAATCCTGCAACCTTGGGCACAGCAAGCGAGAACGTTACCGCTGAGCCACGCAGCCAACCAACATTATTATTAATAGTGAAAATCAAGAACAACGGGCTTAATAAAATTGTTAATTGACATCACAGAGGAAATAATACATCAACTCTCCAGTTCAACCCCCCAGAGGCTCACAACTAGTGAGACGTGGGTTAGCGACCACGGGACCCCAGCTGAGTCCTGCATTGCTTGCACTTACTTGTTCTGGGCTCCTCTCCGTCTTCTTTCCTGTCGACCTCTCTTGGTCAACTCTTGTTCTCTTCCGACCTAGACGGTTTTAGGGTATCCGAGGCCTAGGGAGTCTCTTCCTTATTTAGTTAGTTAGTTATTGTTGTTTTAAGGGGAGGAACTACGAGGTCATCTGCCCCGGAGTCTCTTCCTTTCCTGCAATAATTGGCCCATGTCTCATCTTTCCTGATGCCCTCCTTCTGCGAGGGGTCAACCTTTTTTGTTTTTTCTTTTCATTTTATCTCCTGCCTTCTGCTCAAGGCCCTCGAGGAGGCAGGTTATATGTAACCCAACCACCTCTGGTGCACCGTGGATATTGATACACCCTCAAAGGCTCGCGGCTGGTGAGTTCGGGAGTTGGCGAACCCGAGGGATTCCTGAGCTGGGTCCGTTTTGTCCCAATTTTCCTCTGACTTTGGGGTGGGCCATCTCCTCTTTCCCTTTCATATCTGCCTTGCATGGCTCTCCATCCTTCCAAGTCCCTCAATGCTCATTCTTTGAGGGTTGAGGGCATTTCTTTTGTTTCTGTCCTTTATTTGCCTTATCCTTTGTTTGTTAACCATTTCTTCTTCTAGTATGTAAGTCTGTAGTTAGTATTAGTTATAGTTTTCATTCTCATCTCATCTTTCACCATCACCCAACCCATTAGGGGCCAATAACCTACATGTTAGGCTCCTTAAAATAACAATCATCATCATCATCTCCAGTTCAAAGCAATAATCAACAATCATCTTGCTAAAAAAAATGAATATCTGCACCAATAAATCTTAGACTGAAGATTGGAAGAATATTTTCAGTGCCCAGATAGCTTGCCACGGTGGGTGAGGGGTTATCGTGTCGGTCTATTAACCCCAAGATTGCAGGTTCGCTCCTGGCCGGGGTAAGTGATTTTTGAAAGGCGGCAAAAATACGATACGCATGTCATACGTTGTTGGCATGTTAAAGAACCCATTTGAATTCAATAGGCCGAGTTCATAATGGCAAAATTACTCTCGGGAGTTTCCGCCAACACAAAGTTCCTCATTTCTCTACTAGAAAGCACTATAGTGTTCAAGGAGCTTAGTTATCTAACATCTAACCTCCTTGACTTTCATAGTCAAGGAACAACGAAATTCGACATGCAAGCTACCCTCTGGGTGTCAAATAACAAAGCTTGCATCCGGCACCCGAGGCCATACGATATTATTATTATATTATTAGTGCCCAGATGAACAGATTTTGGAAGAAGAAAAAATCAATATGATCAGTTTGTTAGTTATTGTTGTTTTAAGGGGCAGAACTACAAGGTCATCTGCCCCTCCAATATCATCAGCTAAATAAGTTCTATCGCGCTCCACAGATGGGCAAAACGATGTAAAATAATAATAATAATAATAATAATAATAATAATAATAATAATAATAACTAGCGGACTCATGCGAAAGGTCTCGCGTGTGTATAAACAACCCGCCCGGCTTCATTGGAATGCGGGTTCGACGCGACACAGTGCTGGCTGGGGCTACCGACTTGTTTATTTGTTTAATTGCACTTTTTAAACCAATTGTCCATATTAATTAAATCAGAGCGTATTTGTAACTACTGCGGCTAATACTCTTTATTTTGATTGCACATTTGCTACGATAGGTTAGCCTACTTGTTGAACTGGCTGTGGGGGGTTCAGCGGTGACGTTCTCGCCTGCTGTGGCCAAGGTTGTAATGTTTAGTAAATGTTCAGGTTGGTGTTTGTAACTTGGAATGGATTAAAGAACTTAGCTGGTTATTTGAGCGATGTGGTATCCGTTCATGTGCTGCTGCTATCACTAACACTGTCCACAGTTCACTGTAATAATTATAATGACCATTTTAATTGCCACGGATACTAAACACGTCGGGGAATTCTCCTAGTGGTGGATTTTTAACTTGCTATTAAGTTTAATAGCACGTTATACTAAATTCAAGCCCCTCAAACACAATTTGACTATGCCGAAATTCGACAACATTGGGCACACGAAGCGAGAATCCATTTAGCCAAGTGTGTTTGAAGGGTAGCATACAGCTAAGGAGCCAAACCAGTAACGGTTCTAATATTATAACTGTGCCTGTCATAGTTCTTGTACAACAATTACGTACATTTCCAAGACACACACGTTTTGCTATTAGAAGCAACGATTTAAATTTGCAAGATTCAAATTATTTTTATACTTTTTTCAAAATTTGGTTCTTGCTTTGTTCTGACATTCACCGTTTACCTCATTTTTCCCTTGTTTATTTTCTTGGAAATGTATATCATTGTTGTACAAGATTTATGACAGGTACAGTTATAATATTTAAGACGGCTTCGGTGGCGTAGTTGGTAGCATGGTGAGTTTCTATGCCCAAGGTCACGGCCGAAGTCATCTGATTTTTAAGAGCGTTAAAAATCCCTCAGTATGCCTTCCTTCGGAGGGGATGTAAAGCCGGCGGTCCCATGTCATAGATTCATGGCATGATAAAGAACCTTCCTCCAATTACACTTCTGTGAAGCTAAATTATAGGTTATATTTGACTAACGCTCTTAGGTTCCAACGTTCGTCGCCAGGAGCCGATTGAAGTTACACCTGCAAAAAAGTTCAGTGTCGTAGCCCCTAAACTGAGAGTCAATCAACCGTAATATTTAAAGCGTTATTGTTTGGACTCCTTATGCTGCATGTTCCCCTTAAAAACTCCGCTGTATCGTGTTGCCACATATTCAGAATCGTGAACGTTAATACCTACCTATTTACTTAATGTTGCTTTAAGGGGCAACCTTAACATAGATAGATAGATTAGATAGATAGATTTATTTTGACTGGCAAGATTAGGGCCATTGGGCCCTCTCTTCCATCTAACCAGATTATACAAATAATAAATGATGAGCAATACAATTACAACTTAAATCTAACAATATTACAATGTTGATATAATATAAAATACATATGAAATGGATTAGCTTGATAATATACAATACAAATACAACTTAAATCTAACAATTTTACAATATTTATACAGTATAAAATACATATAAACTGGATTAGCTTGGTGGTGTAGGCTGTAAATTGTTGCATTGTTAGGGTGAATAACTAAGATACTTAGGAGTAAGTTTAAAATTACAGTAAGGTAAAGGAAATAGGCTACTGAAAAAAAGTAGACTAATGATGGTGATGAAGATGATGATGAAGATAATTAGTCGTTACTGAAGGAGGTTATATAAGCCATTCATAGAAATTACTGGGAAGAATAACTCAACCCACACGATATCATTGAGCGTTAAATCGAGTAGCACGACTACAGTAGAGAACTGCAGCGAGTCCTGACATCGGTGTTTCCAATAACGACGATGACAGCAGCTTTCACAGGGTATTCCACACTCTCTCCAGGCAAAGGCTAGAACGATTATTATTTTGAAGTCTCGAGACACCTACCAAAATCTCTGACCCTAATAATTTCAGCTACACACATTATTACAGTCATAAGAGAAACACAGGTTATCAAACTATAAAAAAAGTACACATCCAAGTACTGTACATGGGACTTACGACCAAGATGTTCCAAAACCGTAAAATGAATCTACAACAGAGAATAGCAGATAGAAATCTCCAGTTAGGTCATCGATCCAAATGATCGCTCTACATTGCCTTCTTCATCTAACGTAGGGCTTGTTAGTTATTAGGGTTTTAAGGTGAGGGACAGTGAGGGCACCTGCCTCTAACGTAAGACTTGAAACTGTAGTAGTTTGTTGTTGATTCATTTCGGGACTTTGCGACATCGTGGTCATGTAGCCCCGTCTACTTGGGTGAGTGTGTGTGGAATTTGTCTGATAACCTGTGTTATTGTGATGGCTGTATTATTGTGTGTAGTTGTAATTAAGATGAGGATTAGGAGGGAGGCGGCCGTGGCCGTGGCCTTAGTTTAGGAACCATCCCGGCATTTTACTGGAGGAGAAGTGGGAAACCACGGAAAACCACTTCCGGGATGGCTCAGGTGGGAATCGAACCCAACTCCTCTCAGTTTTTAGCCTATTTTCATTTATGAAAAAATAGGCTTATGAGATCACCTTTTGTCCGCGTATCTCTATGTGTGTGCGTGTGTGATGGTGTGTGCCCCCTCCCCTATTAACTTCTAAACGGCTGGAGCGATTTCAATGAAACTCAGTAAGTTCATAGCACTATTTCGGACGACCTCGACCGTGCCCTTCAAATTTTGTTACGTCTCACCAATCCAACATGGCGGCTGTGCGAAATATTTCACCAGCATTCAATATCTCCGAAACTATTACCGATATCCCCCTTGAATTTTTTACGGTGATAAAGGGAACTACAAGAAGTTCACCTATGTGACATTTGAAACCCTGGTAACTACAAAACCGACATGGCGGTCAAGCGAAATTGCGACTTTTAAATAGACTTTTCTCGCGATTTAACCAACCAAACGCAATAAACCTTGGTACAATATATGTTTATACACATTGTAATCCACCGACATCTAACTTCGTTCAATTGTTTACATAACCTCAAGATGGCGGACGTGCGAAATATTCCAACGGCAATCTATATCTCTGAAACTATTACCAGTATCACCCTGAAAAGGTGTACGGACATAAAGGGCACTACCGGAAGTTCATCTATAAGACTTTGAGAAACCGGTTAACTACAAAACGAACATGGCGGCCAAGCAAATTTGAAAATCTTAAATTGACCTTTCTCGCGATTGAATGATCCAAACGCAATGAAATCTGGTACAAGAAATGTTTATACACATTGTAATGCACTGGTATCTAATTTAGTTCAATTGTTTACATAACCTCAAGATGGCGGCTGTGCGAATTTTAAAATTAAGTTTTATTTCTTGTGTCGTAATCATGCGATCGAAGTGAAAGTTTGAATAATGAGCCTACGCAATAATTTTCCTTTAGTGGTACATGACTCTACGGCCTATACATATAACAATCCAACATGGTGACCATCCGAAATATTTAGATGGATCTCAGTAACTACAATCTATTACAGCAATGAAACTGAATTTTTTAATGTTCATAGGGGCTATGAACTTAAGCTCACCTATCGGGCTTTCAATAACCTGGTGATCACAAATGCAACATGGCGGCGACGCGTAGTATAAATATTCACATGGTCGTTTCTCGCAATTTAACCATCCGAGTGCAGTGACACTTGGTACAGTAAATCCTTATACAAATGTCAATCCACTAGCATCTATTGATTTTCAATTGTTTCCATAACCACAAGATGGCAACTGAACGAAATTTTAAAATCTCGTTTTTAGCCTATTAGCCAACTTTCGATTTTTGCAAAAAATGAAAGTGGACTTATGAGATCAACACAGGGCGAAAAATTGTGTGTCTGTGTGTGTGTGTGTGTGTGTGTGTGTGTGAGTCTGTGTGTGTGTGTGTGTGTGTGTGTGTGTGAGAGTGTGTGTGTGTGTGTGTGTGTGTGTGTGTGTACTCTGATTGTCTGTGTCCCCCCCCCCTATCAATTCGAACACGGTTAATCTGAATTGAACGAAATTTGGTACAGAGGTAGCTAAAGCAAAGGGCACTTCAGTGTGATGTTTTATATAGCCGCCATCTTGACGGAAACGTAATGGCGGCCACCCAAATGTTAAAAGCTTAAATCAAATTACGACCAACCTAGTCAGATGATCTCTACTAAATGTTGCAACAACATATCTTTATGTGGGAGGCATCTTTCAACCGAACGACAAGGTCATCGGCCCAACTGTTTGCAGATAGCGGACATGTATGTGTGCAAATCGATTCACAATATCAATTCAAACACGATGAAATCGAATTAAATGAAATTTAGTTCAGAGGTAGCACTAGCAAAGGGCACCTGGTTTAATATCCGTATAGCACGTTGTATTTCAACAAGCTATTACAACCAACATTCAATTATACTCCTTGAAAAGGACAAAGAGTTATAACAATACCCATGCATTTAGGAGAAAGTAGGCTATATGTTCTTTACTGAACATCTTGTTTTTATTTATGAAAAAATAATCTTATGAGATCACCTTTTGCCCCTGTGTCTGTCTGTGTGTGCGTGTGTGTGTGATGGTGTGTGACCCCCCCCCCCCCCCCCTAATGACTTCTAAACAGCTCGAGCGATTTCAATGAAACTTGGTAAGTTCATAGCACTATTCTGGACCACCCAGACCGTGTACTTCAAATTTTGTTACGTCAGACCAATACAACATGGCGGCTGTGCGAAATATTTCATCAGCATTCAATATCTCCGAAACTATTACCGATATCACCCTGGAATATGTTACGGTGATAAAGGAAACTACTGGAAATTCACCTATGTGACTTTCGAAAACCTGGTAACTACAAAACCAACATGGCAGCCAAGCGAAATTGAAGCTTTTAAATAGACATTTCTCGCGATTTAACGAACCAAACGCAATAAAACCTGGTACAGTATATGTTTATACACATTGTAATGTACCGACATCTATCTTCGTTCAATTGTTTACATAACCTCAAGATGGCGGTTGTGCGAAATATTTCACCGGCATTCTATATCTCCGAAACTATTAGCGATATCACCCTGAAATTTTGTACGGAGATAAAGGGCACTACTAGAAGTTTATCTATAAATCTTTCAAAAACCGGTCAACTACAAAACGAAGATGGCGGCCAAGCAAATTTGAAAATTTCAAATAGACCTTTCTCGCGATTTAATGTTCATAACGCATTGAAACTTGGTACAGAAAATGTTTATACACATTGTAATTGTATCTAATTTAGTTCAATTGTTTACATAACCTCAACATGGCGGCTGTGCGAATTTCAAAATTAAGTTTTTATTTCTTGTGTCGTAATCATGCGGTCGAACTGAAAGTTTGAATAATAAATTTACGCAATAATTTTCCTTTAATGGTACATGACTCTATGTCCTATACATATAAAAATCCAACATGGCGAACATCCAAAATAAATAGATAGATAGATTTATTTTGTCTGGCAAGATTAGGGCCATTGGGCCCTCTCTTCCATCTAACCAGATTTTACAATTAATACATTCTTACATCATTTGCAGAACTTAACAATGGTACTTAAATCTAACAGGAATACATTTCAGATCCGATCACAATACATATAATGGCAGGTAAGCATGGCGTAGGAAAAATTATTGTAATTAGTTAATTATAGCTAAAGTAAGGAAATAATAGGGAAACACAAACACTAATAAAACAGAACCTGATGATGATGTGATGATGTTGATGATGATGATAAGCATCATGGATGAGTTATTACTATAGCCTAATATTGATTTTGCAATGCGCATTTAAAAGGATGTAAGAAAACATTTAGGTAACTAAACAGAAAATAAATAAAATGTAAATTAGAAACACGAATATAACTCAGCATAAGGATTCAAATATTTGACGTGTTGAATTCAGGTTTCATTTCTTTTGTGATATGTACAGCTGGCATTGCTGCCTGAAGCTAGACGGGTTGCTCCTCTGACAGAGCGCGGCAGGTTGTTCCACAGTCGTGCAGTAGAAACTACGAAGGAGTTAGTGTAGCGTACCGTACGGTGTATTGGTATGAGTATGAGTGAATCATTTTTTGGCCGTGTACCTAGGCTATGTTCGTGTGAGAGGCAGTGAAACTGAGAATGCAGGTATGCTGGAGAGGAACTTAAAAGTATTTGTCGGAAAAGACATAAAGAATGAAGATCGCGGCGTTGATTTAGTCGCAACCAGCTGAGTTGTTCGTACGCAGGGGTGACGTGGTCGTAATACCGTAAGTTGCATATGTAGCGTACACAGGCGTTTTGTGCTAGTTGTAGTTTGTTTTTAAGAGTAGCATACCACATCGCAATAGTCAAAATGAGGCAGTACTAGGGAGGAAACAAGTCGTTCTTTTAACACGCGAGAGAAAATATTCCCAAATAGTCTCAATGAATTCAGTGCGGAAAATACTTTTCTAGAGACGTTGTGGACTTGCTGCATCCAAGAGAGATGTTCGGCAATAATCACGCCCAGATCTTTGACTGATTCTCGGAATTCGATTGGATTGTCGCGCAAGCGTAAGTTTGGTAGGGTGGGATTATTTTTTATTTTACGGAGAATTTTTATGTGGGAGATTATGATAGCTTGAGTTTTTGTCTCATTGAGTCGTAGTCCATGTGAATTGGACCAATTATAAATTTCAGTTAAGTCCTCATTGAAAGCTTTGATTGCTTGCGATAGTCTTTCTGGCGCAGCATGCAGATAGAGTTGTACATCGTCAGCGTATAAGTGATATTTGCATTTAGTTGTCGATGAAGTGATATCATTTTTGTAGATCGAGAAGAGAAGGGGTCCCAGAACTGATCCCTGAGGGACTCCTGTCACCACGGAGCGCCAAGAAGACATTTGATTTGAGTTACTTATAACGCGCTGTTGGCGCCCGTGTAGATATGAGTCCACCCATTGGATACTGTTCATGGAGAAATGAATTTTGAATAGGCTAGAGAGTAATATGTCATGATCAACAGAATCAAATGCTTTGCTGAAATCAAGCAGTGCTAAGATTGTTGCTTGCCCACTGTCCATAGCCTTTCTTATATCATCCGTGACCTTAAGTAGTGCCGTATAGTGCTGTGATTTTTTCGGAAGCGAGATTGGTGCTCATCAAGGATGTTGTGCGCTTGCAAATAGCAGGAGAGTTGTTCGTACACGATAAATTCGAGAGATTTGGAGATGGCAGATAATATGCTCACTGGGCGATAGTCACTCACGTTTTTGGCTTGTGTGTTTTTAGGGATTGGAATGACAATAGCCGCTTTCCATAGCGATGGGTACGTACCGGTCATTAACGAGTAGTTGAATATGTGTGTAATTGTGGGAAGTATAATGTCAATGATTCGTTTGAATATTTCTATTTCTATATTGTCGATCCCTTTCGATTTTGATTTGATTCTAAGAATGGCACGTCTGACTTGTGACGGGGTAACATGCGAGAAGTAGATTTTTTCTCTGTTGGGGGGTGGGGGTGTTGTAGTTGTTGGTGAGAGTTCTGTGTTTTATGTCTGGGTTGACAGAATGTCCTGTACTAGTAAAATAGTCATTGAGTGTGTCAAGAGGTAGATTAATGGGGTTGTCATTTTTTTCTTTGCCTATTCCCATGTTTCTTAGTTCATTCCACGCCGCAGAGGGTTTGATATTACGCCCGAGCAAGTTGTGAGCATGCCAGGTTCGAGCGTTACGAACTGCTTGGGATGTTTTGTTTCGGAGCTTTTTAAAGTCATCATAATTCTGTTGCGTGGGTGATTTCTTAAACTCTCTGTGCGCAGAATCTCGCTTAGCCATTAGTTCTTTGAGTTCCGTGCTGAGCTAGGGTGCTGGAGGTCGCGTCGCTCGAACAGTTTTCACTGGAGCATGTTTATCATATAGTCCTGTCAAGTAGTCGTTCATTTTGTGTACTTTATCATCTATATTGTGAATATTCAGTATGTCATGCCATGGTACAGTGAGAGCGTCTTCTATCAAGGATAGCTTGTCAATTTTAGAGAGGTCTCTGTACGTGATGGTCTTTGGTTTGGTCTTCTGATATGTTAAAGAGTAGAACAAGTAGATTAAGTCGTGGGCAGAAATTCCAGGTACAGATATCTGCCCGTATTGAAGCACTTTGTATGTGTTCTTTACTGATATCAGGTCAATTGTCGTGTGTGATGAGCGTGTGTGATGTGTCGGTAGTAGGTCTAATATTTTCATGTCACGTGACGCGAGCATATTCAAGAGTTGCCGAGTTTCAGCTTTGGTATTATCGCCTATATTGGTATTGAAATCGCCCATGACTATTACGTGCTGGTAAAGAGGCAGGATGCGAAATAACGCGTTCTCTACGTCCTCTAAATGACCCAGCGAAGGTGCCTTGTAAACAACGCAGACAGCACACTTTTGATGGGCGGTCTCTATTTCGAATAACATAAATTTGGGTCTTCTATTGTACTGGCTATCTGAGCATGCTAGGATTTTAGGATTTAAGTTCGTCTTAACAAAAGCTCCAACCCCACCTCCTTTCTTTCCTACTCGGTCGTTGCGTAATAGTGTGTAGCCGGACAAGTTAAATGATTTTGAAAGATGGAGTGGCGATAGCCATGTCTCACTCATCAAGCAAATATGGAATACATCAGGTATCAAGTTCTAGTTCATGAAAATGTGCCGATAAGGACTGTACATTTACGTGCGCTATGTGAAGACCTGTCGGATGAAGTAACAGTTTTTCGAACAGGTAATCACGGGCTGGGGTGGAGTCATTGTTCCCTGGAGCTAATTATGGCACTCTGTCACCTCCACAAGGCCACGGTGAGAGAGGGGTGGGAGGGGTGGAATTCCTTTCACTGCAGGGGTTAAGCTGTACCCAGCTGCTATCAGAGGTCGTAGACCCACATACTAGGTTTGCCAACTTGGGAAATGAGAACTAAACTAACCAAATTGTACTATACTGAACTAAGACTAAGATTACACTATACAGGTGAACAAATATTAATTAAAACTAAAGTAACATACAGTGGCCGCTGTCAGCTAGGTGAATGTTCTTTGACTACAGTTTCTAACTACTTTGGTAGGTCACACATGCGGTTAATCCTAATCTTGCTACCATCGGGTTGCTTGATAAGGATATCGCCCTGTGAACTCCAACAATAATTTCTAACAGAGAAACGAGAAATTGCAGTCTTCAAAATGGCCAGCTTGGTGGAGGTGAGATCTTCGTGAATTGTCACCTTGCTACCTTTAAGCATTCTTTTTTTTTTTTTGAGAAACACCTCCTGCCTTGTACGGAATGACACAAATTTCACAATAACAGGCCGCGTTTTTGTCCCGGGGATTTAGGTCCAACTCGATGGCTCCTGTCAATATCATGCAGGATAACACTTGTGCCGATATCACTAAAGATGTTTAGAGCTAGTTCATCAGTATTTTCTTCGGCACTTTCGTGCACGCCAACAATCCTGATGTTGGATCTCCTGCTATATTGTTCTAGGGAGTCATACTTTTCTTCGAGCTCGTTTCTAAGGGCTCGTATTTCACTCTCGCGACTCTCAAGCTTTTTGGTGAGATCTGACAACAAGTCCATATTGACCTGGAGTGACTTCTCCAGTTGTTTGACGACAAGTTCAGTCACTCTCTCAGATATGGCAGAGATAATTGTATCGAGGAACTTACCCGAACTGAGAGTCTCGTTGAGCACCTTATTTACGGCCTCCTCAACTAAGTTGACACTACCGTTGGCGTCACAGGAGGCGCGCTTGCCCTTGCCTCTGGTCATCTTGATTAAGTTATATATTTACCATATAACTACGGAGTTATCACACAAAATAACTTAACACAGTTTACACTTATTATATTACTCACACGTGTACCACTTATTTTCAATGTGCCTACACAATAACACCTTCTAATTCACTTTCACTGAGGAGCCGAGCTTACACGCGTCTGCCAAGCAACATGGACATACAGATGGATCTCAATATCTACGAATCAATTACAGCAATCAAACTGAATTTTTTAATGTTCATAGGGGATATGAACATAAGTTCACCTATAGGACTTTCAATATCTTGGTGATCACAAATCCAACATGGCGACGACGCGAAGTATAAATATTCACATGGTCGTTTCTCGCAATTTAACCATCCGAGTGCAGTGACATTTGGTACAGTAAATCCTTATACAAATGTTAATCCACAGGCATCTATTTTTTTCAATTGTTTCCATAACCACAAGATGGCAGCTGTGCGAAATTTTAAAATCTCGTTTTTACTTCTTGTGTCCTAATCATGCGATTGAAGTTGGAATACTACACGTACACAATAATCTTCATGTAACAGTACATAACTCTAAGACCTACAGATATAAAATTCCAACATGGCGACCATCCGCAATATTTTGTCGGTTCTCAATATCTACGGAACTACTACAGCAATCAAACTGAAATTTTGTATGTTGATAGAGGCAATTAACATAAATAGGATATATGAAAATAGGCTGTATAGTTCTTCACGGAACTACTTGTTACTTCTTGTGTCCTAATCGTGCGATTGAAGTTTGAATACTAAATGTACACAATATTTGTACACAAACGCAATATTTAGTCGGTTCTCAATGCCTACGAATCTATTACAGCAATCAAACTGAAATTTGGTATGCTGATAGTGGCAATTAACATAATTAGGATATATGAAAATAGGCAGTATAGTTCTCCACGGAACTACTTGTTTCTCACTAGATTGAGTGTATACCATTCCAGCCCTCAGACCAGAGTTATATTTCTTGGCAGAGTAGTGTACAATACCCTCGAGCCATTTTTAATCTCTCGTGTACCATACCCTTGTGCCATATCTGAGTGCCTGTATACAATACCCCCGTGCCGTATATGAGTGCATGAATACAATACCCCCGTGCCATATCTGAGTGCTTGTGTGCAATACTTGCGTTGCATATCTGATCTCTCGTTTGCAATACCCCCGTACCATATCTGAGCTCTCGTGTGCAATACCCCCGTGCCATATCTGAGTGCATGAATATAATACCCCCGTGCCATATCTGAGTGCTTGTGTGCAATGCCTGCGTAGCATATCTGATCTCTCGTGTGCAATACCCCCGTGTCATATGTGAGTGCTTGTATGCAATACCCCCGCACCATATCTGAGTGCTTGTGTGCAATACCTGCGTAGCATATCTGAGTGCTTGTGTGCAATACCCCCGTACCATATCTGAGCTCTCGTGTGCAATACCCCCGTACCATATCTGAGTGCTTGTGTGCAATACCTGCGTAGCATATCTGAGCTCTCGTGTGCAATACCCCCGTACCATATCTGAGTGCTTGTGTGCAATACCTGAGTAGCATATCTAAGCTCTCGTGTGCAATACCCCCGTACCATATCTGAGTGCTTGTGTGCAATACCAGCGTAGCATATCTGATCTCTCGTGTGCAATACCCACGTGCCATATCTGAGTACTTGTGTGCAATACCTGCGTAGCATATCTGAGTTCTCGTGCGTAATACCCCCGTACCATATCTGAGTACTTGTGTGCAATACCCGCGTAGCATATCTGAGCTCTCGTGTGCAATACCCCCGTACCATATCTGAGTACTTGTGTGCAATACCTGCGTAGCATATCTGAGCTCTCGTGTGTAATACCCCCGTACCATATCTGAGTACTTGTGTGCAATACCTGCGTAGCATATCTGAGCTCTGTTGTGTAATACCCCTGTACCATATCTGAGTGCTTATGTCCAATATCTGTGTAGCATATCTGAGCTCTCATGTGTAATACCCCCGTACCATATCTGAGTACTTGTGTGCAATACCTGCGTAGCCTATCTGAGCTCTCGTGTGTAATACCCCTGTACCATATCTGAGTACTTGTGTGCAATACCTGCGTAGCATATCTGAGCTCTCGTGTGTAATACCCCCGTACCATATCTGAGTACTTGTGTGCAATACCTGCGTAGCATATCTGAGCTCTGTTGTGTAATACCCCTGTACCATATCTGAGTGCTTGTGTGCAATACCTGCGTAGCATATCTGAGCTCTCGTGTGTAATACCCCCGTACCATATCTGAGTGCTTGTGTGTAATACCCCTGTACCATATCTGAGTACTTGTGTGTAATACCCCTGTACCATATCTGAGCTCTCGTGTGTAATACCCCCGTACCATATCTGAGTGCTTGTGTGTAATTCCCCTGCACCATATCTGAGTGCTTGTGTGCAATACCTGCGTAGCATATCTGAGTGCTTGTGTGCAATACCTGCGTAGAATATCTGAACTCTCGTGTGTAATACCCCCGTACCATATCTGATCTCTCGTGTGCAATACCCCGTGCCATATCTGAGTGCAGGCCGCTAATAGAGTAAAGATAGCACCTGATCGTTCCCCTTGATTAGAGTGGCGCACGACAGTAGCGCCCTCTAGATTGACAATTTCCTCCTTAGCCGCAGCGCCGGGAAACCACTGCCCTCTAACACGGCGGGACGGGCGGAAATTAAAGCTTTCCCTGTACACATTATCGTCGCCATTACCATAAGACGTGTGCCGAGAAGTGTCGTACTTGGCACCCTTGGCCACAAACCTTCACCGTGTACTCACGTCCTCAACATTGATGAACGAAATGTGGTGTCATTGTGAGAGTTACTATTAATTATTTATAGGTACCCCCGAAAGAACCCGTAAAATGAACACAGATGCGAAGCACACGCATGGTACAACTGAAGGTTTACCACCTCGTGGTGTAGCTGCTAGCTTATTTGGTCCGTGTTCGATTCCCGGCTCTGCAATGAAATTTAATTCTGGTCTGAGGGCTTGAACGAGGTACACTCAGCCTCGTATGGCAAAATTGATAAGAGAAGGGTTTGAATCCCACCTCTGCCAGCTTGGAAGTTGTTTTCCGTGGTTTCCCCACTTCTGCTCCAGGCAAATGCCGGAATAGTTCCTAACTTAAGGTCACGGCCGTCTTCTTCCCAATCTTCACCTGAATTACAAACACACACAGTAATTCAGCCATCACAATAACACAGGTTATCCATGTGTAACCCTGAATATAATCAATAAGTTGTGAATGTTTCAAATTTCTGTGCTTTCAAGTAGTTGCTGTATGTTTGCAAACACGTGACTGGGAGAAGCCAAGTACAGATAGGTCACGGTAGTAGCAAGAATTGATAAGCTTACAGGCCCAATGGGTCTATACTAGGATCCTACGTCACAGCAGGTGGAACGGTATGCAATGTGCTGCATAACTCAGCCCATTTGCTCAGGCTATCTTCTTCTCTTCTCAGGGTACCTGTCCGCTTCGAACGTTGGTGATCATTCTGGCTATGGTGTCTTTATTGGTCGCTATCCGGAACACTTGGGGGGATGTTTTTCCGAACCATACTGTACTCAGTGATTGGCAATAATCAAATGTTCTCGAACGAGAATAAAATGAATATTTTCCGTTGAGCCATTATAATTAACACACAAAGTGATAAAAATGTCCAGCATAACTCAACAAATTGCTAGCGTTTCGCCCCAGCGTGCCAATTGGGCTCTTCAGTTGGTAAAGGCACACCTACCAAGACGCGTAGCAGGTACACACTGAAAAGGCTATACAATACGCTTTGCTACATTTGCAGCCACGTCACGAGAATACCAGTGCACCACGGAAGTCAAAAACTCCACTCCAAAAACAATAACCTTGCTTTGGCATTGAATATAATCAAATGTTCTAGAAAGAGAATAAAATGAATATTTTCTGTTAGGCGAAACGCTAGCAATTTGTTGAGTTATGCTGGACATATTTACCACTTTGTGTGTTAACTGTGATTGGCAAGCCAGGAAATTCTTCTTCGTTCTGGGGCACATTTTCCTGTGCAAAATGCATAGCAGTAGTTTGCATCTGCCTCTGTGACCGGGTATTAAAGCTTAACGGCATTTAACAATATTGACTATTTCTTGGGTTGTATTCATCCTTCGTAATACTTCCTAGTTGGTAATCTTATGAGTCCATTGTATCATTAGAATCCTTCTGGATAACCAAAGTTCAAACGCGCGGTGTTTTGAAATGGTTTCTTCCTTTGACAATTTGTTGATAAAATTTTCAGTCTGTTCAATACTTTTCATTTACATAATACCGACAGTAGTGGCTACGCGGGCTAAAGTGCTGCGTTAGGTCATGGGGCCAAGCTCTCTGCTGACTCGGTAGACGCGTGGGTTCGAGCCCCACCGTCGGCTGTCCTTGAAATGGTTTTCCGTGGTTTCCCATTTTTAACACCAGGCAAATGCTGGGACAGTACCTTCTGACAGGCCACGGCCGCTTCCTTCCACATCCTTGCCCAGTTTCATTCATCTTCATCCATTCCATCTCTCATCCCGACGCGCAGGTCGCCCACGGGCGTCGACTAGAAAGACCTGCACTCGGCCTCTCAGGAGGCTACACGAAAAAAAAAAACATAATAAAGCTTGCCACGGTGGGTGAGTGGATAGTGTGTCGGTCTACTAACCCCAAGATTGCAGGTTCGCTCCTGGCCGTGGTAAGTGGTTTTTGAAAGGCGGCAAAAATACGACACTCATGTCATACGATGTTGGCATGTCAAAGAACCCATTTGAATTCAGTAGGCCGTGTTCATAATGGCAAAATTAATCTCGGGAGTTTCCGCCAACACAAAGTTCCTCATTTCTCTACTAGAAAGCGCTATAGTGTTCAAGGAGCTTAGATAGCTTAGATATCTAACCTCCTTGACTTTCATAGTGATTCAAGGAACAACGAAATTCGACATGCAAGCTACCCTCTGGGTGTCACATTACAAATCTTGCACCCGGCACCTGAGGCCATACGATATTATTATTATTATTATTATTATTATTATTATTATTATTTACATAATGATATATTAAAACTGGTGCATGTTTTTTCCTTCAAGATCCATTTTTCTACGCCATACAGAAGCACTGGGTATATATAGCATTTGAGGAGTCTTATTTTTGTGGTGAGGGTGAGGTTATGACTCTTGAAAACCGAGCCTATTATTAGTTATGGGCAGGCTCATGTGATGATTTGTTGGACTTGGACAAAGAACTATGAAATCAGGCCAGTATCTAATTTACTAGCACGCACGCACTTGTGTTTAAAAGGGATTTCAACAATGGCAAAGTTTATAATTTCATTTCATTTCATTTCATTTCATTTTATTTTCATAAGTAATGGTTTTCAGTAGTTCAATGCCATTATACACAATTTTTAGTTGTTGTTTTCCCAGGCCTGAAAAAGATATACATGAGATTAATAAATAAATTTACTTGGATGGCCGTTCAATCGATGTCTACAAGTGGAAGTGCTAGGAGTTGCACAAGAACAGATCCCACGTTGCTCAAACAATTAGCTAAGTCTATTTAAATGTTTCAACATCGCTTGACCGCACTGTTCATTTTGTAGTTAACCGGTTTTTAAAAGTCTCATTTGTAAACTTCTAGTAGTGCCCTTTATCACCGTCCAAAATGTGAAGGTGATATCAGTAAGAGTTTCGGAGATATAGAATTCCGGTGAAATATTTCGCTCAGCCACCATGTTGGATTGGTGGGACGTAATAAAATTTGAACTGCTAAAATGGTTGTAGGACCTCAGCGAGTTTCATTGAAATCGCACCAGCCAGTTAGATTTTATTATGGACACACACATACACACACACACGGACAAAGGATGATCCTAGAAGCCTATCTTTTTCATAAATGAAAATAGGCTAAAAATGGCTTTCAACACAATATTCGGTATTCGACCATACATAGCCCAGAATCGACCTTCAATTTGTATATTCAATTACTTATTTCAGTGAGTTAGTTTAGTAAAATGACATACGGAAATAAACGAACAGCTAAAGACAGCACACACACACCCATGCCTTAGGTAAATTCTAACCGTCAGCAAGCGTATCGTTTAGTTCGAGAACTTCCCTGAGTTATGTCTGCCGGTAATGGCGAAGTTACTGTAGTTAAAAACAATGGCAAGGATCAAACTTCAGATAGATGGGGATTTACGGGAAGCTTTGAGACAACATCAATCTAGATAGGATTATCTGTATAGCCAGGTTCAAGCACAGGTGCCTCATTAACTGAATATAAGCACTGTACTGAACCCAACGTGGATCTCTGAGATAGATGAGCTCAGAATAGAGATTCCAGCAAGGACCGAACACGAGATATTTTGAGGGAGTTTAAGTTATAAAAACCCCTAGAGAAAATACATATTAAAACACTGTTGTGATATGAACTAATTCTGACATTATTTGTTAATATAATGCAGGGAATAATAGAAGAATACTGCATTATTGGGCTGTATGAGGCATACAATTCTGGACTGAGCACAGAAAGTTGGAGCGCTTGACAGTTGTCACATGACTCTGGAATAGAGGCGTGGTTTCTTGGAGCCGTGCCACTCAATGTGACCTACTTATGCCGTCTGGAGCAGGTCAAGAGGGTAATATATGGACAAGTTATTCCCCGTTTGAGAATAGAGAGGCTAGGGGAAGGAGAAGATACCAGCGTAATTTAATGATTAATCGTGATAGGAGTATCTCAGAGACATGAGGATTGTACCTATGTGAATGTATAGCCAGGAGACTAATTATCAAGCCATTAAACATTGAAATCGAGGCAGAGTTAATGGAACGCGCAGGGACACAGTAAAGCGGAGGTCAGCGGCGAGATCTAACCATATCTTCGGGGATTTTTAGAGGACGCCGCGTGGGCAAGCGCTGGCAAAGGCAATTAATATTAATATTAATTAATTGGCCGATCGATCCTCGAGCACGCATACAGATCTGTGATCAGCGAAGAAAAAGGAACCAGATAAACGTTATTTCAAGACCAGAATTATACTGAGAGAGAAGATTACGCTGCAGGGAAATTTTCGGTCTACTTTTTCTCTCCAAACGGATATAAGGGTTGGACGAAGGACAGAGGCAGTCAGTTGAACCATACTTGAGCGCAGGGAGCACGTCACCCGAGCTCTGAGAAGGGACGCGCAAACTTTAACATTCTAAGTGCAGCAACATAATAATCATGCGTTAAGGCATGAATTAATAACGATTAATGTAGTCAGATGAACCGCAGTCTAGTGCGATGTGCACGTTACCGAATTCAGAGAAGGGACGCGCGGACTTTAACATGAAGAGCCATGCAGTAAGGCATTTATTAATCACAATTATTAAGGACAGTCGTGCCATACGTTTATAGTCGACATCACGAGGGACTACTATCAAGCACGTAGGAAATGTACCGTGTGATATATGAGGTAGTACAATTGAAAGTGGTAATTTGTACAAGTACAATGTACAAGGGTTGAGCGCAGTATGTAAACTATTGGTTAGACATATGATGGGATGTCGGACTGCGCAGATATAAACTTTGTTATGCAATTGGTGAAATTTCATAGAAATACCAATGTAATTAATGCTCAGGACGATATGCAAGCATATTTATGCGATATCAGGACATTTATCTAAGGATAGAAATTGATAGACAGTTTGGGGGACCGATAGGAATCCTTAGGCAGAGAATCGAGACTTTCAATCGAGATGCGGATAGCAGTGAAGAATAGATCTTCAACGTCTGCATTTCTGATATTCTGCCAGGAAAAGTCAACCACTAAGAAATGTAAATAGTGATCGTGTGATTGTAGTGATGATCATTTAAATATATGTAAAATTAATAGTGTAACAAGTGCTATAACGTGCTGTGTGAATAAGGAAACAACAGCTTCAATATGGAAAAGAAAAGTGCCGTGTGTTTTGTAAGGCAAAGGTTATGTGAAATGTGTATGAGAAGTATAAGAATGCCTTGCTAATGTTGCAAATGATGGCGGGCATTACTGGAAGAAATGCGTGGTTGGAGCCACCAGATTAACTAATGTAAGTACCCAAAACCCATGATTTTGTAGCAATTATAGTCCACTGTATGTTGAGTGATTTCAAAATTACTAGAATATGCCAATAAGAGTCAATTTTGGAGGTAGAACCTCAAGATATTATTGTTGTGTTGATTTTAGTCAAGTTGAGATGTCTTTGTACATCATTGAGTGGATAAATCGTTACCACTATTGTAAAATGGCAATTCAGTTATATATAAACTTAACGTAACGAACACGGATGTTCGGTTATTGAAACGGTTACGTTGTGTCGGGTTATGGTAATTCAAGTCAGTAATAATAATAATAAGAATAATGAACACACATCAGGGAAAAATGGTTATAAGAAAAATATATATGCTAATTGGAATATTTATCTATCCAAGCAGTAATATTATACATGTAGGGCTAAGCAAAGCAATTTAATATCAGAGTATATTATGATAATGGAAATAAATATTCAAGAATCTAGGAAATGGAAGAGTTTAATAGAGAATTGAATTTTCAGCTTGTGAATAAGCTTATAAGAGTAATTGATAGATTTATCTTACTAATTAAAGGATGAGATCATAGCACCATGGTCATGGAAGCCAGGTAATCTATTCGACGTGTGAAATCTCTATAGCCTAGGGCATACAGAGATATTTATTATGGCCAGAGCGTAATTAGTGATTGACCCTAGCTCTGTGGATTGCCATGAAATGTTCCGGGTTCGAATCCAGTGGTGTATGGGAGGATAACAATGGAAACCTCAACATGACACCTGATGTCGACCGAGAACTAGCTATTGAAATAATTCAGCTCCTGGGAAGTGAATTTAATTGGCGGCAGGATGTGTCTGACCGTACCATTTAATGAGATGCCGGCTAGCCAGTTCGACCAGTAATTGATGAATCTCGTTCCTTTATATAATGAAATGGACCTGTTGAGGCCAGTTATTAATATCCTAAGGTTAGGAATAAATGATTAAACACGTCCATAACCTATCTTGCATACAGTTTAAGTTAAATCATGTGGGAGGTGTAGGTCATTGAGACTGCACTATTGTATTTAAAGTCACAAGTTACTGCTTGGAGATAAAGCGAGACGGGAGCTAGGAAAGGACGGAACAAGTGTTTTGTTACCGCCCGACTCAGTCCATTATATACAGGAAGGGTCGAGGGAGAGCTTGTTAAACGACCCTTGGAGGTTGACATTTAGAATGGACAGACTTTGAAACCCTGTTAGGTAGATTTCATTAGAAAGCTAACTATTGCAATGGGTACCATGTTTCGACTTCCGGAAAATTTCGACATATCTTCACGTTTCACATCCCCTAGACCCCAAAACGACCGTCAGTTAAAAAGTTTATATATAATTTATGTATATATGTATATATATGTGTATATATATATATATACATATATCAGTTTCTTGTGGACACGATAACTACCGAAGTTTTACACCAATCAATTTGAATTTTTTACATAATATGTATCCCTATAAAGTCTCGGTCGAGTTCGTTAATGGGTACAATCGGTCGAGGGGGGTGAAAATGGGGGTATTTTTTTCGAAAAAGTGAAATATCGCTATAACTCTCTTAATATTTGAAATATCGAATCCATTCAACGTTCATAATATGTGTCGAATAAGGCCCAAAACTTTATGATTGAAGAGTTTTTTGATAGCACCAACCATTGAACAAAGGGGTGGGAAAAAGTGGGTTTTTCGGGAAACATTAATCATATCTCTCTTAATAGGCTCAGCATGAAAACCGTACAAAATGGACAATATTCCCCTAATAATTACCTAAAACGTTTGTCTGAAAGACTTTTTGATATGACCCACCATTACGCCAAGGGATGAGAAAAATGATTTCAGAATTATGAGAAAATGCCAAGAGCTATCAGAGGTTGCCATGACAACACTACTAAATTGATGAGGGATGAGCCATCAGACGTTGCCATGACAACGCACTTGCACGCGATCACATTCAATTTTCCATCTGACTAAGTGAGAAGCGGCCTCGGTGACGTAACTGGTACTATAGTGAACTTCGATGCCCAAGTTCGCGGGTTCAAAGCCGGCCGAAGTCGTCGGATTTTCTAAGAGCGCTAAAAATTCCTCAGTATGCTTTCCTTTGGAGGGGAAGATCCAACGTTCGTTGCGAGTTTCTGGTTGCGGTGGCATCTCGCAGCCAAGTTCAGAGCTAGGTGTCGTTGACGGTAGTATCTGGTAGCAACATTAGGAACTACTGCTTGAAATTGACCGTTTGCAGTCCTTACCTGAATTACAGAATAATACAGCCATCACAATTCACACTGTTTATCAGACAGATTCTACACTCACCCAAAGTACACGGGGTTACATGACCGCGTTGTCGCAGTCCCTAAACTGAGGAACCAACCAAAATCTCAGCGGGAGATATAATTTTGCGTGAAGAAGTAACAGACCGTTACATAGTTACACATCAGTGTCAAAACCTTGCATAAGGACAGTGTGACCACAAGCATAAATATGTACCCCAAATGACAAGAAGGTTACCGTCCCCATTAGACAATAAAATGTTTAAAATATGCATAAAATGACGAAAAACCAAGTTAATTAAGCTCCAATTATAAAATACTTTCTCGCAATAAATGAGGTGTGATCCTTCTACGAAAACGTGCATATTCTGCCTATTTTCGCCTATCCCCAAGTTTGCCCGATGAAATCTACCTCCGCCTTCCGGCGTGCCGAGAGGACTTTTTTGTAATAAAAAGAATCATTGTTGTATTGTATAATGAATTTGTGTGGTTTGAAACACATTGATAATTAAGGATTATCCTGATGACTTAATATTCAGAAAACTTATGAGTTGTTAAAAGTTGCATTTTTATACTGACATTGTCACTTTGTTCTAAAGGTCGACACTAGATGCCATAGGCTATGCCCACGCAAGGGTAGCATAATATACCATCCGACACAGCGGTAACGGTATCTTTGAAATTGAACTCATGACAGCATACAGTGGAACTGTAGGAAATGGAACTGTAGAAAGTGGAACTGCGGAAAGGGGTATAATTACAAGTAATAGTGGAGTTGCAAGTAAAATTTGATGTGCAACCCATAAATTGGTTAATGCATGGTAAAGCATTTTGGTGGGAAGAGAGATACAAAACACAATTGTACGCATAATGTAAATTATGATGTGTTGAGAGTAAACAATTAAGATTGTGAAATTAAAGAGGTCACAATAGGTGACATATGATTATAAGTACAGTTTATGTGTAGTTTACCGGTGCATCACCGCACGTGAGAATGAATTTGATGTTAATCTCATGGTAAATGAATGAATAATCATTGGGATTTGCAAGGATAAAGTGCGAATGTTAGTGGATTGTAGGAATCATTTTGCATTGCTTTGTGTTATATTGTTGGGATTGTGTTTTTGTTGTTTGAAGCCATGTTTTAGAACTTAATTAAAGTCTTTAGAATAGAGTTGTGTTTTATTATTGTAGAGTTGATACCTTTTAGTCTCAGATCAAAACTATGCAACTGCTCAGTGGGTGGACGGTACACGCCTGAGGACTGATGCTGGCTGGAGGCAGAAGCATGTTTTCCATGGAAATTACTCACATGGGTACAGTACTAAGAATCATTAATTCTGTTACGTACTTTCACTAATTACATTCTTGGTTTTAAATCAGGATTGGTTTGGTAGTGATTACGTGACCGGAGAATGTAAGTTAATAGCAAGGTTATTGTTGTTGTTTCATTTGAGGGGATTGGAAATCGTGAACATTTAGTCCCCTGTACTTGGGTGTGAGTAGAATTTGTCTGATACCATGTATTATTGTGCCGTCTGTAGTAGTGGGTGTATTTGTAATTCAGGTGAGGATTGGGAAGGACTCGGCCGTGGCCTTAAGTTAGAAACCACCTTGGCATTTGCCGGGAGTAGAAGTGAGAAGAACCATTTCTAGGAAGGCATAAGTGGAATCAAACCAATTTATTCTCTGTTTTGCCTCGTGAGGCTACCCAATTTCAGCCCTCAGGCCAGAATTAAATTTCTTGGCAGAGCCAGGTATCGAACTCGGGGTGGTAGCCAAGAATTCTAGCCACTGCGCCACGAGGTGGACTCCAATAGAAAGTTGTTGCAGTTGTTGATTCATTTGGTGCTTTGCGATATCGTGTTCATGTAGTCCCGTGTACTTCGGTGTGTGAAGAATTCGTGTAATATTCTGTGTCACTGTGATGTCTGTATTAGTGTGTGTATTAAAACGGCTTCGGTGGCGTAGTCGGTAGCATGCTGAACTGCTATGCTCAAGAACGCTGGTTCAAACCTGGCCGAAGTTACTGGATTTTAAGAGCGTTAAGAGCGTTAAAGAGGGTAAGTAAAGCCGGCGAGCCCATGGCATGTAAAAGAACCTACCACTACAATTGGTAGTGTGTAGCTAACTTTGTAGGTTATTTGGTTAGAAACGCTCTATCAAGCTCGTCGCTAGGTATGTGTATTTGTAGTTGAGGTAAGATTTGGGTAGGAAGCGGCTGTGGCCTTAAGTATCGCACCATCCCGGCATTTGTCAGGAGTAGAAGTGTTAAATCACGGAAAACCATTTCCAGGATGGCTGAGCTAAAAATCGAACCCACCTCTTCTGTGTTTAGCTGCATGACGCGGTTTCAGGTTTCAGACCAGAATTACGTTTCTTGGCAGAGCCGGGAATCGAACTCAGGGGTGATAACCAAGAATGATAGTAACTGCTCTACGAGGCGGAGTCCAATATTAGGGTAGCAGAAGTGACAGCTGTCTAATGAAGCACTTTGTTCCCAGCGACGCCCAGTCTTGCGAAAGAAACTGACCTCGACAAGTGTCGCAAATTAGACCTCGTCTCTTATTACTAATGAATACGTAGCTGCGTCAGGAAATCTATCATTATCCTATGGCAATCCGACAGCTTGAGGCATGCCCGAGAATCACCCCGACACTCCCCCCATACATTAACTGAACATTGTGGCAATCAATAACCTACATAGCATAAAATTAAGTCCACGATTCTGTCTGTCTGTCTGTCTGTCTGTTGTTGATGATTCATTGAACGGCTTTGCGACATCGTTTTCATGTAGCACTGTGTACTTGGGTGTGTGTAGAATTTGTCTGATAGCCTGTGTTATTGCGATAGCTGTATTAGTGTGTGTACAGTAGAATCTCGCAAACTCGGAACTCGGTAACCCGGCACTCCAGATTTCTCGGCCACCCTGACAGGAGAAAAAAAATCATGATCTTTGTTTGTTTTTGTGTTTCCGCACAGAGCGTTATTATGTTTTCTTTCGTCTTCTCTATCATTGGATTTATCGACAGTTAAATACGACGCGAAACAAGTTGACCTACAGTACATAGTAAGAAGAGTAACGACGACCTGATAAATACAGGTACTGTACAGTACTGTAAATGCACAAACTGTTGGCAGTAAGAAATAAACAAACGGTTCTCACACGGAGCGTTGTATTTATTTGATTGTGCATTCTCCGTAATTCTGTTTCTGCCCCGTCTTCGTGACGAGGCTTCAAGAAACAGGTTTCAAAGCGAAGAGCAAAATAACGTTACTTACTTTTTTGCAAAAAAATAAATGGTAATTTTCATTAAGTGAAAAAAATATTTGTCTACGGGAATTGTTTTGTACATATACTGTACAGTGTACATATTATAAAAATAATCTGTAGGCCTAGTTTTTCTCTGTTTTCTTTTATAATTTACAGTAATTGTTTTCCTTGATCTTTATGCAATACAGTACTGAACTATATATTCAAGTACTGTAATTTTAGTGGCTTAATCGTTTTAAAACTTGTTTTTCTGTAAAAGAACAAATAAATGTACTGCATTGCATTACTTTTAAACCAAAACAAACAGCTTGTTTCTTCGTTTTAACACATTTCGGGATAACCCGGCATTTTCGCGAACTCGGCCACCCTTCGGTCCACATTAGACCGAGTTTGCGAGACTGTACTGTAGTAATTCAGATGGGGATTGGGAAAGTGGCGCCCGTGGACTCAATTTTGGAACCATCCTGACATTCGCCTGGAATAGAACTGGGAAACCACAGACAACCACTCCCACGATTGTTGAGGTTGGAATTGAATCTTCCTCTTCGAACCTCGTTCCAGCCCTCAGACCAGATTTTCTCTTTTGACAGAGCCGGGAATCGAACCTGGGTCTCCGCGTTGATAGCCAAGAGTGCTAGCCACTACGCAACGAGGATTGTCTGTCTGTCTCTCGGGGCTAATGTCAAAAACTACTGGACAGATTTTGATGCGGTTTTCCGGAAAATGCTTCAAGAAAATATAGAAATATTGATATATCACCAAAGGGAGCCGCAGAAAACGATTTAAGGGACTTAAGCATGTCCTATACTGCCAATGTTAATTTCCAACGTTTTATTAACGTTTTCCTCAGGCATTACAGTGACACACGTTATCAGACAAATTATATACACACCCAAGTACACGGGATGTCGCAAAGCCCCTAAAGCCCCTAAAACAATCAACAACAACAGTTGAGCTGGATCGCTCCCCTGTGGCTGGTTTGGACTACGTACATAGAAATTTGATGTCACGGACTTCATTGAAGAACATGTTTTACTGAACAATAGAATTGATATCTATTAAGTCAGCGTAGCTCAATATCCAGTGTCAATTACGAAAATGTGTGAGTTGGTGAGCGAGCGTGCGAGTCAATCAGCTAGCTAGCGAGCGAGTGAGCCTAGTCCAACTGCATGAGAGAAGAACCTACCTTTTGACACTCGCACTTGATTAATATGGTTAATATAATATGATTTTCATACGTTCAACATATTCTGAAGGACATGACCATTTGAAATTACTGTCCATTATCACTACATCACTGGAAATATGTGCTAAGTTAGCCTACATAGATATGTGCTTATGTTTCATGCTCATTCAACGGTGACAGCCATGTTTGTCAGGCGCATGAGGTCTCTTCAACTGTTACCGTGACGTACCCATTGACGTCACTGTACTGTTGCCAAAATGTGGGATACCAAAACGATTGGTCTGGAGAAAGATTATTGTTACGTGAGTACTTCCACTGTGCGTGACAAAACCTAGGGGTGTAAATAATAGCTAACACGGCCCACGGGTCATCACTACTAAGTAAGTATTGGTCTAGATAAAACATAGGTCTGGAAAAAGATTATTGAGGGATTGGCAATGATGTATGTGTCCATAATTCACGCGTATAATTTTACTATACCAGGTGAATCAGCTGCCCCTAATAATATTGTTTTATACAGCCCAACTAGCGTTGTTATCAAGCAGGTCGATATTTCTCTGTATTACTCTGTTCGGTATCGTTTGCAGGAAATGCTTGCAGTGCATTAGTACCACGGGATGCAAGCAGAGAAATAACGACCTTCCTGCTATCACACGTTAGTTGGGCTGCATATAACAATATTATTAGGGGAGCCGATTCACCTGGTAGAAGTCGTGATCTAAAAAGGGGATGGTGGGTGGATTTTATGGACAGCGGAGGAGTAACGATCTATTACTACACCATTTCCAGATTTAATTTGCATAATTACAGAAGGCTAATTTTAGTAGTTTAGTCAATTTTATCATAGGTTCACCGTTCGTGCAGTGTTACCGCGAGCCTTTCCCAAAATCAGGCGGCAAAGGCCAGAAAAAAAATTCACGCAACATTGGATGAAAACTTCCGGGTAGAGTAGATGTAAGGGATTTTAATTCAGCCTTTTGCCTTCAGGTGCTAAACAGAGTTAGTAACACATAACTCGGTGTTATTGAAGAACACTTTCAAGATTTTCAAACGGTTAAAATACTACATTCAGGAGCGTGTTTGAGATGTTTTCCAGAGGGGATTTATACCTACATGCATAAAGGTCACTTGTGGAACCACCTCATCGGGCAGTGGCTAGCAGGGACCCGGAACAGAACGTAACGCGGAACGGAACTCTTGTCTATGTGGAACGGAGAAATTCCGTTATCTCCAAGGTTATTTCCAAGTTGTAACGTTACCGCTGTCTGTTCCAAGCGTAACGTTACCGTGCTGGAACGGAACTGATTCTGAAACCGTAACCGGTATCTGGAACAGTGGAACGTTAGCCGAGCCTGTACCGGTACAGCGTATTGGAGACGGGTGGAACGTTACGTTGTCCCGTACCGAAATGAACAGAGGAATATCCGATACGTTACAGTTCGGAACGTTCTACTTATAATAACGGAACAAACAGACGGAACGGAACGTTACAAATTTAACGGGATTGTATTGTTACAAGGCTGCATTATGACGTCTCAAGGTCAAGCAGAAGGCGTGCGATATAGCTGTTATTTTTATAGGGACGACGTGCATGCATTTACTCACTCAATCCCATTTTCCCGCTCACCTCACAGCACGCCAGCCTTCTGTTTCAGTTAATGTAGAGATCCTGTACCCCAAAAGAAGCTGCACGACTCCGTCCCCTCGTTGTGATCGGTTGATCAAAATATCTTTGGGATACCGTACACGATTTGTGAGGTAGGGCAATGGGCAAAGCACAATGCTATCAAGCGATTCCGTGGCACCTTTTCTGTATATAACTAAGTATATCTAATTTGCGGGAACACCGTAGTGTTTGTTTGTACTTCAACGTTGATTATCACCGAGACATGAGATTTGAGACCACATATAACATGTATACATTTCAAGCTGCCTGGAGTTGGAGAGGCGAGTACAGACGATTCTCTAGTTTAATCAAATTTTTGTTGGCTTAAATATCATTGACAAACATTTCATGTCTCTGCTTTCAGAATAAGGCTATATTATGACTACCCACATCGTCACTCCAAGAGGACAGCGAAATACTTATTATTAGACTATTGTTATTATTATTATTATCATTAGACAGTTATGTTAATACCGACGGTAGTGGCTACGCTGGCTAAAGCACACCATTAGTCCATGGGGCCAAGCTCTCTACTGACTCGGTAGACGCGTGGGTTCGAGCCACACCGTCGGGCGCCCTTGAAATGGTTTTCCGTGGTTTCCCCATTTTCAACACCAGGAAAATGCTGGGAAGGTACCTTCTGACAGGCCACGGCCGCTTTCTTCCACAGACTTGCCCAGTTTCATTCACCATTCATTTCATCTCTCATTAACTCCTCTCATGAGGTTGGCGTCAGGAAGGGCATCCGGCCGTAAAACCCATCGCCACAAAGACTTCCATCGCATCTCATCCCCGACCCCGTTGGAAAACGGGAATAATAAGGGGTAGACATACAGACAGTTATGTTATTATTATTTTCATAATTATTAGTCAATAATGATTATTATTAGTATGATATTATTATATTTTTTAATTCTAGACAAATAGGGATGTAGCCTGAGAAAGTTCGCTCCAGATAGCGCTCGTGTAGTACTGGGTAAGCGCAAGGCGATCGTCCTATGTTTCCCCCAGTCAGCTACGAGGAATGTATAGATTGTGACCGAGTTTTCTAAGCTAAAGTAATTATATCTTCTCTAATTTTACTCCAAGACTATATTAATTAATTCTATAGGTATATCCTCTAATATATTATGAACGATTTTCAGCGTTTAAGCGTTAAACAGCTGTAAAATGAGCTACGGACTAGAGGCGCTAAAACTAGTGGGAGGAGGGAAGAATTAGTAGGCTACAGCGGTAATAACAAAATTCTAACACGCTTTATTAATCAAATTATGAATAGGAGTCAGCATGCTTGAGTATTGTAGGCCTATATTGATAAATAGCCTATATCTCCATAAGACTTAAATCATAAATAGAGATTTCCCGGTCAATGCATGTGAGATTTTCAAAGTGAAATGCCTTGTCCTGTTCGGATTCCACGTAAAGAGGAAGTCCTCTTTGCCTTATGATCTCTAGATTAACGGTCACGTAAAACTATAATCTCCCTTTTATAAATAGAGATTTAAATATTCACTGGCTCCCCTTGCTTATAGACTTCGATTCGTGTATTTTTTTGGTTGATAGCGTACATGAAACGGTCTTTTTTTAAGGTAAACATAATCAAAGAAAGTTGATACCGGTATTGTTTACCTCAAAATGCATCGCAACGTTTGGTTCTTTTGTAATTTGTCAATTTCTTAATACAAATTGTTTCCGTACCCCTTGGAAACGACTTAGGGGTACAGTATTTAAAAAGTTTGAGAATCCCTGTTTTAAGGCCATGAACTGTTTCCATTCATCTGGCTAACTTAGGCCTGTGACTCAAGAATGTAGAAGTCAGTCACTACCGGTACCACATTCTCCGTCGGGCAGATGTAAGTTGACGATTAATTCTGATTTCAAGAAACCAACCATAATACGTTTTTGACTGTTAATGTTGTGACATTTATTCTTGAAGTATTTCTCCGAGTATTGATGGCTTTGAAAATGGGAGTCACAAATGTATATTGACGATTTCTTCCCGTACCGTACTTCAATGGAGATAATTTATGCAGATTCCGATATTGTAGGCTTATCGTGGTAAACTGGCAATTTTCTTGTGTATGGCCTCTTCCTTATTTTTGTTGTGTTCGTGGTCCACGGAAAAAGCGATGGAACAGTGCCCGGTTTTAATCTTGCTCTCTCACCTTCAAATACAAACGCATAAATTCAGTGGTTGTTATCGATATGTCTATTCAGTTTATAGGTAGGAATTATTTCCCTTTGTAAATCACACTTGCCCAACACAGTTTTCGTGAAGTCATCGAGTTGAAAACGATGGGAACACACTTTAATATTTTCGGTCAGATTTTCTTCACCGAAATGTTTCCTTCTAATAGCATGTAACCATTTCTTGCTCATTTCTTTATTTTGTGAAAATTGGTGACACGAAATCGGATTTCCCTGATTTTTGCAAAGAGGAACACTACAATAGCTCGGCATAGTCACGAAAATAGCAATTTAAACAACTTAAATTCGTGGATATTAGCGGCATGAGAACACAGGAGACAAATGAAGAGCGCCTTGCGCTTACCCAGTACAACAGCAGTGCGCTCTATCGGTGCTAGTTCTATACATCCCTATTGAGTTTGTACAAAAATTCGCTATCCAGCAACAGAGAAACTACCTTATACTATCGGGGCGCAGTTAGCCTATTATTAGGGACCGGATTCTTAGGTTCTTATCTATTTTTCCCATTCTTCTAAATACTTTTACGAATCACACTGAAATTCCGTACTACCATAAAAATCTAAATGATTTGCGAGTACCTAAAAATAACTAATTGCAGTTTTGTACCATTTATTGTAGTATATTTCAAATTTTGTCCATAATTCTTGAAATTAAATGTGAAGATAGTGTTTATTCCTAGCTCCAGTTGATTGAAAGCAATCCTACTTACAGGGAAAATGAAATATTTTCAGCACTTTCCAGCTTATATATTTTTGTTTGGTTATTTACCGAGAGGAATGAGCGAATAAATCTCTTATTATTCCCAAGAATCCAATATTGTAAAGAAACAAAATTATTTGAACGAGATAGAGTGTGAAAATCATCTCTGACATCCTTGGCTTTATTGCAATCCCTAAAAGTGTAAAGTTATCGGTGATAATTTGATTACGCATCATTATGTAAAATATTTACTCTCTCGTTGCAATCAGATTGTCTACTAACAATGAGATATTAATTGTAAGCCTTATTTAATGTATGCCAACTTTCGCTACCCTTTAAACATAACAACCTATTGTAAAAACCCATTCTACCTAATAAAAACCTAAAAAGAACAATTTTATGTTTTTGAAAACCTAAAATGACAATTTTAAAAACCACCAAACTCCACCCCCAATTTATTATATTCTGATGGTTGGGTGGTAGAGCAGCGGACTCTATACTGGGATAAACGCCAGGCAAGAAGAAGATGGTTGGGTGGTCTCATAAGTAAGAAAACAGAAACATGGAAACAGAAGAGTGGAATAAGGCAAACTTCAAGCTGCGACACGTTTCACGAGGACCTCGGCCCATGGGTTCGATCACAGATTCTACGCAGAGAGATGATTCCACACCTGCACCATATGTGGACACAGTATCATTTACTGTACTCACCTGCCAAGCTAGGACAAACTCACTAACTTTCTATTCTCAGAATGAAAACTTGTAACATTCACCCTATTGTTAACATCTGAACGCATTGTGTTTAAGACATATTGTTATAACTCAGCAAAAAAAATTGTATTAATTGTCCGCTTTGAAACGATTTTACCACATTTTCCAAAATGAGGGAATGGAATGAAACCTGGCAAATTTATTCGCGGAAACGCACCCATACAATTTGGCAAATTTTTAAGATCTTCTACCCTTATTAAATTACGTCATAATTGACCCCCTCTAAACGTAGGAAAAATGAAAGGTTGTGGTAAATGCGATAGTACTGCGGAGTTTCGGCTAAGGAGTGTTGGAACTTCACGGACTTGCTATTGTATATAGTTACAGCTCCGAACGGAGGCACCCGTGTTCACCTTAAGGACCTCCGTGTAGATCTAACCGAATTTCCTGACGCGGGACTTGCCACGGAGGCACCTCGCTAGTTGTCCGGATCATACAGAGCCCACAGCCACTCCTATTTCAGTACACGAGCTATCGAGTCTAATACCAACTGGCCGAGTGGTTCGAGGCTGGTTGGCGTGCCTCTGGTCGTATTGGGTACTGACGAGCCCTCTATAGTTCGGATATTGCGGCATTTCACGCACATTGGTACTATATGCTAAAAGCATAAGTTGGCGTCGATAATTTAGAGGTGGAACACACGATTCGGCGAGTCGGCTGGGTATCGGGCTGGTCCGGAAGGCACCAGTAGCCAGCCTAACGCCACTATGGTGGATACTGTCCAGCATTTTCAAGGTCGCCGGCCTTTCTGAACCGTAAGCCGCAGAACCATAGTCTAGCCGGGACACGACGAAGGCTTGGTAGAACCGTAGCAGCACCGCTCCGTCAGCTCCCCACGTAGTGCTACTAAGAAACTTGAGCATGTTCAGTTTCCTGAGACACGTCGTTCTTAGTTGCCGTATATGGTGCTGCCACGTTAATGTGCTGTCAAAATGGAGCCCCAGGAAGCGATAAGTGTCAATCAACGGCAACGCAGCATACCTGAGATGTAGTTCAGGGTGTAAGTGTAGCCTTCGGAGCCGACAAAAATGGACGACGGAGGATTTTGCTGATGAAAACCGGTCGTGAGCCCTCCTGTCGACCCGGTTAATAGCTATCTGCAATTGCCGTTCCACGATTGACATACTTCCAGAGCTGTAAAGCAGAGCTAAATCGGCTACATACAGCGATGTAACTATCGTGGGCCCGGTGGCGGTAACAATGCCGTTTATGGCAACCTCGAACAAGGTGACAGAGCAGAACCCTGAAGAACTTCGTTTTCTTGGGTATAATATTGCGATATGTTCTACCGACCCTTACACGGAAGAGTCGGACTACATGAAATTCGCAATGAAAGTCGGTAGATTACCACGGAGTCCCCACTCATGAAGGGTGGAAAGGATCTCGTAGCGCCATATGGTGTCGTAGGCAATTCGGAGAAATGCCTCCTGTATGGCGCTCACAAGTCGCACCAGATGGGCGGTGGTGGACATATGGGAGCGAAATCTAGACTGGTACCCTGACAGTAAACCTCTCTCTTCCAGGAACCACACCAGTCGACGGTTCACCATCTTCTCTCGCAGCTTACATAGGGCATTTGACAGGCAAATGGGCCTATAGCTGCTGACAAGTTTGGGATCCTTCCCAGCCTTGGGAACCGGTATCACGATCCACTCTCGCCATTGAGATGGAAACTGCCCATCAATCCATATACGATTGAAGAGGACCAACAATTCCTTTATACTGGATTCGCACAGATGTTTTAACATTTGATTCTGTATGTTATCCGGTCCGGGAGCCGTATCCCTACACAGTGAAAGCGCACTGCTCAGTTCCCAATTAGAGACTGGTACATTGTAGGACTCCAAAGCAGCAGTGGAAAAGGACAAAGGGTGAGCCTCCGCCTCCCGCTTCAGAGTCAGAAACGTAGGATCGTAACTCCCAGAACAGGATACATCATTGAAGTGCGATCCAATACTGTTGGCAATGGCGAGTTGATCCGTGATGATGTCTCCGATGATGGAGACTCCGTGTGCCATCAATGATATCGGGAGTTCGGAGATCCGACGAAGCTTAGTCCACACTTGAGATGAAGGAGTATGTGTCGTCATAAACAACACATACTTTTCCCACGTCGTTTTATTACTCTCCCGAATCAGATATCGGGCTCTAGCACGCATCCTTTTGAAGGTGATAAGGTTGGCCATAGTGTTTTGCCTCCGATAGCATTTGAAAGCACGTCGACGATCTTTAAAGGCTGCTGCCATCTCGGCTGTTCACTAAGGGACAAGTTTCCGGTGGGAGTTGCCGGATGAGGAAGATATTGTTTCCTCAGCAGCAGCCAAAATACCATGCGTTATGTGAATGGTACGATCATATACACTCTCAAAGGTATCTTCGGCAAAATCCGCACGTGCTGTGAAAGTTGTCCAATCAGCCCGACGGAGAAGCCATCGACTTGGTAATTCGATGGCTCTCTGGTTCGGAAGAGCAACGATAATCGGGAAATGGTCATTAATACAAATGTCGCCGTGTACACCCCACTGTAGCAGGGGAACCAGCGCACGACAGCACAAGATGATATCGACACTTGAATAAGTGCCGTGTGCATTAGAGAAGTGCGTAGGTTCCCCTATGTTCAACAAAAACAGCTCCAGCCGCCTGATCAGTCTCTCAAAATCTCTCCCTCCATCACTAGTGGTAGCGGAGCCCTAGATGGTGTTGTGGGCATTAACATATCCCAGAAGGAGAAAAGGAGGGGGGGGGGGAGCTGAGAGACTAGATCCACCAGCTGGTTTCAATCCAGTAGAGAATCAGGTGGAATGTACACGTTACATACTGTTGCCATTACTGGCAACGAAGTACGAACTGCAACTGCTTCTAGCTGAGTACGCAACGGCACCTCTTCACTAAAGAGGCTAGAGTGGACGAGAATGCAGACGCCACCGACGTCCACAGTTCCATCCACCGGGTCTTCAGAGATGAGTTTGAAGTAACGCATTATTGTCTCATGTCCAGGACGAAACCATGGATTCCTGAAGACAGACAATTGTTGCCGAAAACGAAGATATTAATTGACGTAACTCATTGAGATGACCAGAATAGCAATTACTGTTCCATTGTAAGTAGAAGTGGGTCTACTTACGCTTGACCGTTTGCCACCATTCCCCATCTCTAGTTGGAGAAGATGGGGCAGGAGAATGCACCGCAATCTCCACATCTCCGTCTGAAGACGAAGAAAATGGTCCTCGTCGGAAGAGTGAGAGCAGTCCGAAGACTGGGTGTCTGTCCCCTACACGTCCCGAAGAGATTTATTTCTTGGTCGGCGCTGACGTCTATTTGGGGAAGTAGATGGTCGCTTCCCCACAGACGCCAGTTTCTTACAAAACATGGCCGCTCCTGCTGACACCGCTCCACTGGTGGTGGTGGGAGTGGAATGGCCAGCAGATACCTGAGCAGCCCTGTCTCTAGGAGAGGAAGAGAAACGGCTCTGAACCGTTCCTCTCTCCTCCGCCGATGTATTTTCCTATTTGTAGGGGAGTTCCTCCATACGGACGAGTTTGGCTTCAGCCAGCTTCGCTCCCTTGATGGTCGTGGGAGCGGGAAGGCCAGCAGAGTCAGTAGCCACTCCGTCATGAGGAGGGCGAGAGAGGCGACGACGAACCTTCTCTCTCATCTCCACTACTACTTTTGTCATATCGGGTGGACTGGAAGAAGGACCAGCCCTGGTCGGCAAACTCTTCTTTCCCCTGTTAACTGGGGAAGACATGTTAGCCGACCGGTTCGAAGAAGAAGAGGACTTCTCCGATTTCGCCGGTTTAGATGGTATAACTGTCGCCTTCTTTTCCTTGCTCGAAGAAGGTTGTGGGACCTCCTTCGGGAAGACAATTTTCGCTGGTACAGCGAGGGGTGATTTCAAATCTACTGAATTACCGGACTTCGAGGGTACTACACTGGGAACATTGTGACAGCAGGGGTGAATGAGGGCGTCGCTGCGGCAACAAACGTCACCCGAAATTCGGGGGCATCCATATCACGGTACCTCTTGCGAGCATCGTGATATGAAAGCCGATGCAATGTTCTGATTTCTTGGATTGTGGCTTCTTTACAGAACTCAGAGCACTGCTTCGATCGTGGAGAATGACTTCCTTGGCAGTTAGGACAAATCGGGGGAGGCGTACACCGCTCACCCTCATGTGTCCCCTTGTCACACTCTCAGACACGGCCTTGGCAGTGCACCTGGCAGAAACATGCCCGAATTTCTGGAATTGATAACATCACATAGGTGGAGGGATGTACGGTCGAACATCGCAGTGATTCTATGTGACCTACATCTGCTTAGGTAAAACATCACCCTCAAAATGGAGAATAAAAGCGCCGGTATCGACGCTGTTCTCTCCAATCTTTCGGGTGATGCGCCCAATCTTGGTGAAGCATTCCAGCAACGTTTCGGTTTGCTGTCGACTAATTGTACGCAGTAGGAGCTGTCCGTTCCGGTTCTTGGAAATCCCGTTTAGATCTCCAAATTTCCCCTCGAATTCCTCGGAAAAGATTATTGATTTCACCACTTTGAAATAATCCCCGTTTGTCCTGGTAGCTACCAGGTGGCGAGGTGACTTGTCAACAGGGAAACGTGCATTGAAAGTTTTATCCCTGATCCGACACTCAAGCGACGGCTATTTAAGGGGGCCACACTCTGATGATTTATTGGGCCGCTTTCGCGTCATCCCGAAATCATCCTCCCCGAATACAACCTACTCCGAACGAGGGTAATCACTGTGGGCGCCACCCAGCCAAGGCAATACCTACCTGGCATAGCAGGTATTGCCCGGGGTCCCAGTGCCTTGAATAGGCACTTCCCTCTCGGCAGTGATATGTTTGGCGCAATTATTCAGTCATGCAGGGACCTCCGTTGTGAGGCAGATACCACTGCAAGGGTACATGGCGCACCCACCTGACGGGATGGGGAATACCGTCCAGGCTTTCTGGCCAGATGGCCAAGTTGGTGGCCCTACCCCAGGCAGCATGACGTTTATTTCTAAGGATCAAACCAAAAATGGGACCGGATGTCAAAAAAAACCTTTTACGACAGGCAGGGGATACCGTAGATGAATTTTCTCTTCCCTTCCACAGGGAGTCTTCAAAATCAAAGTCAGTCATGTCAGTCTGTCTTGTCGGCCCTATTAGTGGCCTCCTACGACAAGCAGAGCATACCGTGTGTGTATTCTAACCCGCAACCCACACGGGGGTGTACCTAAAAGGATGTCTGTCGCATCCAATGGGGATTATCCACACTCCAGTAATGCATATTATGGCGATAAACGGTTCCATTGTTGTGGAATCGTGCTTAGTCCGTAAATAAGATGGTAGCTAGAAAAGCCGGATCAGTTTCCACAGAACACCACCCGGGCTTCGAAATCATGACCATGTATCTCCAGGTGTAAGTGCAGATGGTACGGGTGAAACCAGTGGGTGTGCATTTTCCGCATAACAGACGCTCGGCTGATGTTCGTCTCCAGTGCAATGGCCCATGTGGTAGTATGAGGGTGACGCCGGATAGCGTCAAACACAACCTCTTCATTGTGAGCAGACGTCACGCGATGATCTCAAACAGGCCATGTTTTTCCCTGGGATCCAGTATCTCCCAGGCGTCTTTCCACACTCCGAAATACCATGCCTGTCGGTCGTTGTCTATCCGAATAGAGTTTTTGGTACAGGCGATGCACCTGGTATGCATTCTGTCGAGCTCCTCCATAAATACAACATATTCATATACTCATCACTGGAATACATCTCGAGGCAGTGAATACGCTTCGTGTTGTGAATTACTTCGAAGGAGCGATTTCCCGCAGCTACATACTGACTTGCCATCGCATGTTGTTATCGTTCCAATGGGGCACACTTTGCCCTAACTGTGGTCTACGAAGCTTGGAACATGTACGACGTAGCTAACTGGTTGCCTGTGCCCTAGCCAGAGACAATCACCTCATCCTCGTCCAATCCAGCACCATAGCTTATGCAACGATACACACGGTCTTCTTTTCTTTTTCTTTTTATGTGATCACTTACCCTCCAAGCTCGGCTTTACCCTCGGACTTTGCGAGGGATCAGTCCTCTACCGTCGAATTCCAGGACAGTGTCTCTGAGCTGAACACACCTTGACAGCAGATAGCAGATACAACTGGGGATGGTGACAAGCCAATCGCCTAGGTGACCACAAACTTGGGTCTAACGAAGGAAAGGGCAGCGAAGGGAGTGGGAAGAAAGATGCCGTGGTCCTGTCGAAAGGAACCATCCCATCAATCGCCTGGAGGAGAAGTGGGAAACCACGGAAAACCACTTCTAGGATGGCTGAGGCAGGAAACGAACCTGCCTCTACAAAGTTTGTGTGCCCCACGTGGTTGGGTGAACCCCGTTCCAGGCCTCAGACCAGGAACAAAATTTCGTGGCAGAGCCGAGATTTGAACCCAGGCCTCCGCAGTGACCTGGTCTTTTACAGAGCCAAATAAACATATCGTGTCGCCTCCGTGGTGTAGTGGTCAGCGTGCATAGATGCCACCCCGGAGGTCTGATGTTCGATACCCGGCTCTAACAAGAAATTTGACAAGTGGTATGAGGGCTGAAACGAGGTCTACTCAGCCTCAGGGAGAAGAGAAGAGTGGGTTCGATTCCCACCTCAGCCATCTTCGAGTGGTTTTCCGTGGTTTCCCACTTCGTCTTCGGGCAAATGCTGGAATGGTACAGTACCTAACCAAAGGCCACGACCGCCTCCTTCCCTCTTCCTTGCCTATCCCTCTCACTCTTCCCATCCCCTCATCATGACCCTGTTCACTTCGCAGGTGAGGCCTCCTGGACGAATTGCTAGTCACACTCCCCAGTTGTATCCCACGATTCAGAGCCTCAAGCTGCAGGACACTGTCCTTCGCTTAGTCCGTGGGAAAAGCCAACCCAGGAGGGTAAAACGATAGCGAAAGAAAAAAGAAATAACAAATCAGTCTGTGAAAACTATTAAAAATACAACCTTGCCACTTGCCAGGCAACTCCAATCGCACGCTTGCCATGTGAGCTACTGCGACATTTGACCTGCAGCGTGCACCTCCCGGTCTATATAATACCTGCTCTAGGTGTGTGCGTGCACCTCTTGTTTTCAAGTGTGTGTTCTGCGTATCTGTGCTCGTTTAATGGGTTCATTCGAGGTACCCATACTGAATTAATAGTGGCGCTCACGATTCCTGCTGTCTTCTAGCCCGTAAACACACATCTCGTTATATTACCCCGGTTTAGGGAGAGGGGACCTATGTCTTTCAGAATTGTAGTACATGTGACAGAATACATAAAACTGGATCGCAAGGGGCTAGTGGACCATTCGGTATGTAAGCCAAAGAGTTATGTAGACTACTATTACCTGAAGATACCGGTTGAGTTAGCCATGCTCTTTACGGCGTGACTGCAGGCAGTCGCTCACATCCGGTAGGCGAGGAGGCTCGAATCCCTCCACCGGCAACCTTGAAGTTGTAGTTTCCTATCTTCCTTCCAGGCAAATGCCGGGGTTAGTCCCCAACTATAGGCCACAGCCGCTACCTTCCAATTCCTCGTCCTTACATTCCCACTTTCCTCGCCAGACAACCACCACACGTGACGGTACTTGTAGCTCACCCCGTGGGTGTCCACATAGAAGTACTGGTTTTATCCCGCTCTCCATGCCTCCCTGTCCTGAGCTAAGCGTTTCATCTCTACATAGCTACCACACCCTACATTCGAGGCAAACTGTTTAACATATTCTAATCTCGGTCTACCCATACAGTTCTTGTCCTCGACCCTTCCTTCCATAACTAAGTTTGCTATTCCTGGGTGTCTTAGTATGTGTCCTACCAACCTATCTCTTCTCTTCATTAGCAGTCGCCAGAAACATCTCTCCTCTCCCACTCGTCTTAATACCTCTTCGTTTGTAAACCTCTCTTCCCATCTGATTTTCATCATTCTCCTGTAACACCACATTTCAAACGCTTCAAATCTCCTCTTTTCTGCTGCACCAATAGTCCAATTTTCACTTCCATAGAGTGCCACGCTCGATGTCAACAGATTCCTTTTCTGTAGAAAAACCTTCCTTGCCTGAGCCAACCTACTTTTTATATCCTCTTTCCTCCATCCATCACTGGTTATTTTGCTTCCTAAGTAACAGAAGTCTTCTGAGATTCGGAGATATAGAATGCCAATGAAATATATCGCTCAGTCGCCATGTTGGATTATTGAAACGTAATAAAATTTCTAGGGCACGGTCGGGGTCGGCCTGAATAGTACTATGACCTTACCGAATTTAATTGAAATCTATCCAGCTACTTTGATTTTATTAGTGGGGGGGTGGGGGCACACACACGGACAAAAGGAGATCTTATAAGCCTATTTTTTCATAAATAGAAATAGGCTAAAAACGAGACTTTAATAATTGACACTGGCGCCTTCTCGTGGTTAAGAAAACAATTAAGTTTGATTGCTGTCACAGATTAGTAGACATTGAGAATCGTCTAAATATTTCGGATGGTCACCATATTGGATTTTTATATACATTGTAGTCAATAGAGCTATGTACTATTAGATGATGATTATTGCGTAGGTGCATTGTTCAAACGTTGGTTTCGATCGCATGATTAGGACACAAGAAATTAAACCTTAATTTTAAAATTTCGCACAGCCGCCATCTTGAAGTCATGTAAACAATTGAGCTGAATAGGATGTCAGTGCATTACAAGGTGAATACCATTTGCTGGACCATGTGTGACGGCGCTCGGATGGTTTAAATGCGAGAAAAGTCTATTTAAATACAACAACTTCGCTTGGCCACCATGTTCGTTTTGTAAAGAGATTTTTGAGAGTCCCATCGTCACACTTCTATTAGTGCTCTTTTCCACCATACAAAACGTCAGGTTGATATCTGTAATAGTTTCGGAGATATGGAATGCCGGTGAAATATTTCGCACAGTTGCCATGTTGGTTTGGTGAGATGTAATAAAATTTGAAGAGCACAGTCGGGTCGGACAAAATAGTACTATGACCTTACCGAGTTTCGTTGAAATCACTCCAGCAGTTTAGATTTAATTAGGGAGGGGAGCGAGGTGACGGACTCATGCAAACACACACATACGTACACACACACGGACTATATGTGATGTCATAGGCCTATCTTTCATAAATGTAGATAATAAAGGAAGCTTTTCTGTCGGTCAACACGACTAAATAGCTTTCATTATTAGAATTAAGCATCACTGAAAAATGGCTTCTATCACTACTAAATGAAAATAGGCTAACAAGTAAACGAAAAGCAAGAACGGGAGGTTTGATTTAGAAAAGAAAAATGAAATACTATTATTGGTCACAAAGGAGCTCAAGTTCCGCTAACACGTACCTTGATGCTCGGTACAGTTGGGAGTCGAGTTCCGACTGTAACGTTCCAGGGCTGTAACGATCCACATGCTCGTACCGAGTTCTAAGTTACAGTTCCGGAACGATACCGCAAGCCAGCTCGGGGCTGCGGTATGGCGTACGTAACGTAACGTGGAACACAGCGGTACGTAACGCATTTCAGTTCTGTTCCGGGTCCCTGATGATTAGTTTAGTCGTTTATTAATGTTAAGTTTTGACCAATTGAGTAGCTACAATTGAGCTTTGGTAAAGATGGCGGCAAAATAAACATGACACTGAGGTGCCCTTTTCTAGTGCTACTTCTGTACAAAATGTCGTGTTTCAATTGATAGAGGGGAGCAGACATATACACACACAGACACACAATGTTTCTTGAAATTAGCCCCTGAACACTAGCCACGTTCTTCCACTGGCAGTGATCTGTAAGAAAATCAGGCATTTTTAGCCTATTTTCAATTTTGAAAAAATAGGCTTATGAGATCACCTTTTGTCCGTGTGTGTGTGTGCGTGTGTGTGTGTGTGTGTGTGTGTGTGTGTGTGAGTGTGTGAGGTGTGTGTTTGTCCCCCCCTAATAAAATCTAAACGGCTGGAGCGATTTCAATGAAACTCGGTAAGTTCATAGCACTATTCCCGGCGACCTCGGCCGTGCCCTTCAAATTTTGTTACGTCTCACCAATCCAACATGGCGGCTGTGCGAAATATTTCACTAGCATTCAATATCTCCTAAACTATTACCGATATCGCCCTGAAATTGTGTACGGTGATAAAGGGCACTACTAGAAGTTCACCTATGAGACTTTCAAAAACCTGGTGACTACAATACCAATATGGCGGCCAAGCGAAGTTGAGACTTTTAAATAGACTTTTCTCGCGATTTAACTATCCAAACGTAATGAAACATAGTACAGCAAATGTTTATACACATTGTAATGCACTGAAGTCTAATTTAGTTCAATTGTTTACATAACCTCAAAATGGCGGCTGTGCGAAATATTTCACTGACATTCTATATCTCCGAAACTATTACAGATATCACCCTGCAATTTTGTACGTTGATAAAGGGTACTGATACAAGTTTACCTATGTATATTTCATAAACCTGTAAAGTACAAAACGAACATGGCGACCAAGCGAATTTGAAATATTTTAATAAACTTTTCTCGTGATTTCATTCTCTGAGCGCAGTGAAATGTGGTACAGTAAATGATTTTGCAGATTGTAATGCACTGCCATCTAATTTAATACAATTGTTTACATAACCTCAAGATGGCGGCTGTGCGAAATTTTAAAATTAAGTTTTTATTTCTTGTGTCGTAATCATGCGATCGAAGTGAAAGTTTGAATAATGAACCTAGGCAATAATTGTCCTTGAATGGTACATAACTCTATGGCATATACATATAACAATCCTAAATGGCGAGCTTCCGAAATATTTAGACGGTTATCAATATCTATGAATATTTTACAGCAACCAAACTGAATTTTTTTTATGTTCATAGAGACTATGAACATATGTTCACCTATAGGACTTTCAGTAACCTGGTGAGTACAAATCCAACATGGCGGCGACGCGAATTATAAATATTTAAACGGACGTTTCTCGCGAATTAACTATCCGAGTGCCATGAAACTTTGCACGTTAAATGCTTATACAAATGTTGATCCACTGGCAACTAATTTATTTCAATTGTTTGCATAATCACAAGATGGCTGCTGTGCGTAATTTTAAAATCTCGTTATTACTTCTTGTGTTCTTATCATGCGATTGCAGTTTGAATACCACACGTACACAATAATCTTAATGTAATAGTACAAAATTAAAAATCCAACCTGGCGACCATCTGAAATATTTAGACGGTTCTCAATATCTACGAATCTGTTACAGCAATTAAACTGAAATTTTGTATGTTGATAGAGGCAATTAACATGAGCAGGATATATGAAAATAGGCTGTATAGAACTTCACGGAACTACTTGTTAGTCTACTTTTCACATTTGCAAAATTTCGTGTTTCAATTGAAAGGGGGGAGCAGACATATATACACACAGACACACAATGTTTCTTGAAAAAAAAAAGTCCCTTAATACTAGCCACGTTCTTCCACTGGCAGAGATCTGTAAGAAAATCAGGCATTTTTAGAGTTTTAATATGTGTTTGAAATTTGTTGCAAATTATTATTTTATCATATTTTCATACATCTTGTTACGGTATGTTGATTTGGGCGTTCAATTTTCCATCCTTCTTTATGGTGCACCTTATAAGGTTTAATACCAAGGGACTTTTTAGTGTTACGCTATACATTTATCTTGTGTCTTTGATATTTATCAATTCATTCATATCGGCTGATGTTGTTATTTGAGTCTTCAGTCTTTTGACTGATTTTATCCCGCTCTCCATTCCTCCCTGTCCTGAGCTAAGCGTTTCATCTCTACATAGCTACCACACCCTACATTCGAGGCAAACTGTTTAACATATTCTAATCTCGGTCTACCCATACAGTTCTTGTCCTCGACCCTTCCTTCCATAACTAAGTTTGCTATTCCTGGGTGTCTTAGTATGTGTCCCACCATCCTATCTCTTCTCTTCATTAGCAGTCGCCAGAAACATCTCTCCTCTCCCACTCGTCTTAATACCTCTTCGTTTGTAAACCTCTCTTCCCATCTGATTTTCATCATTCTCCTGTAACACCACATTTCAAACGCTTCAAATCTCCTCTTTTCTGCTGCACCAATAGTCCAATTTTCACTTCCATAGAGTGCCACGCTCGATGTCAACAGATTCCTTTTCTGTAGAAAAACCTTCCTTGCCTGAGCCAACCTACTTTTTATATCCTCTTTCCTCCATCCATCACTGGTTATTTTGCTTCCTAAGTAACAGAAGTCTTCTGAGATTCGGAGATATAGAATGCCAATGAAATATATCGCTCAGTTGCCATGTTGGATTATTGAAACGTAATAAAATTTCTAGGGCACGGTCGGGGTCGGCCTGAATAGTACTATGACCTTACCGAATTTAATTGAAATCTATCCAGCCACTTTGATTTTATTAGTGGGGGGGGTGGGGGCACACACACGGACAAAAGGAGATCTTATAAGCCTATTTTTTCATAAATAGAAATAGGCTAAAAACGAGACTTTAATAATTGACACTGGCGCCTTCTCGTGGTTAAGAAAACAATTAAGTTTGATTGCTGTCACAGATTAGTAGACATTGAGAATCGTCTAAATATTTCGGATGGTCACCATATTGGATTTTTATATACATTGTAGGCCATAGAGCTATGCACTATTAGATGATGATTATTGCGTAGGTTCATTGTTCAAACGTTGGTTTCGATCGCATGATTAGGACACAAGAAATTAAACCTTAATTTTAAAATTTCGTACAGCTGCCATCTTGAAGTTATGTAAACAATTGAGCTGAATAGGATGTCAGTGCATTACAAGGTGTATACAATTTGCTGTACCATGTGTGACGGCGCTCGGTTGGTTTAAATGCGAGAAAAGTCTATTTAAATACAACAACTTCGCTTGGCCGCCATGTTCGTTTTGTATAGAGGTCTTTGAGAGTCCCATCGTTACACTTCTATTAGTGCTTTTTTCCACCATACAAAACGTCAGGGTGATATCTGTAATAGTTTCGGAGATATGGAATGCCGGTGAAATATTTCGCACAGTTGCCATGTTGGATTGGTGAGATGTAATAAAATTTGAAGAGCACAGTCGGGGTTGGACAAAATAGTACTCTGACCTTACCGAGTTTTGTTGAAATCGCTCCAGCAGTTTAGATTTAATTAGGGAGGGGAGCGAGGCGACGGACACATGCAAACACACACATACGTACACACACACGGACTATATGTGATGTCATAGGCCTATCTTTCATAGATGTTAATAATAAAGGAAACTTTTCAGTCGGTCAACACGACTGAATAGCTTTCATTATTAGAATTAAGCATCACTGAAAAATGGCTTCTATCACTACTAAACGAAAATAGGCTAAAAATTAAACGAAAAGCAAGAACAGGAGGTTTAATTTAGAAAAGAAATACTATTATTGGTCACAAAGGAGCTAATGTTTGGTGTGTAGGTTTCGCTCTGCCTTATATGGCAACACTGCGAGAAGGTGAATTGGATTCCCATCTTAGCCATCTTAGAGTGGTTTTCCGTGCTTTCCCACTTTTACTCCAGGAAAATGCGTGGATAGTTCCTAAGTTAAGGCAACGGCCTACTCCTTTCCATGTCACGCCATCATTACAAATTCACACGTTACTACAGACATCTCAATAAGAAAGTTTAGGCCTATCAGACAAATTCCATAAAAATCTCAACTACATGGACCGATGAACAATAGCCTATGTTCCAAACCTCTATATGGAGCAACAATAAATATTTCGAATCAATGGGATCCATCGTATTGTTTTAGGAAACGTATTTCTAACGTAGGCTACAGTATGAGCGCGATCGAAACGAGCAAGGTGCCTTGACCTGTCTGATGCGGCACGCACTCAGACTGAAATCAGTATTTTTATTTTTATTTTTATTGATATTTCAAGAAGTAATTATCCTATGTTTGAATAAATAATTTGCCTGGAATTGCATATGGCATCGTTCAAACTGAGATAGTTGCTGACGCAGAAGAAAAAAAGGATCTTTTTATCAGGGTTCTAGGTAGGACAGTAGATACTGAAAAACATCCTTAGGCTAGATAGAGTATTTCGATATCATGAAAGAAATGCCCCTAGATAAGATAACAGGTAATTGATTGTAATTGATGTAGTTGTTGTGTAATTAGGCTATTATGTGACAGTTTATAACAACCAGCGTAACAGTGTAATAAACGCAGTGTTACAATTGCCGTGGTAACTAAATAGACTGTGTAATAGTCGTAATAGTCTACGTAAAAATTCGGTGTAATAGCCATAATGGTTTTAATAGCTAGTGTACAGTAGTACCGGTAACAGTCCTGTAATAGTCTGTAGGCCTACATACATTTTGGGAAATGCTGCTGTACTGTTACAGGCTCTGTACCGTTCCACTTTCCGTTGGAACATGAGAACCTGGAACGTTACGCATAGATACCGGGTGGCTGGTTGGTATAACCTGGAACGGTACACAGTGTAACCGGGTACTGGTGGAAACGTTACTCTATTACGATAACCAAGAACGGTACGCAGAGTAACTTTCCTACTGGTAACGCTGAGGAATCGTTCCAGTCATATACCGTTCCTTACGTAACGTTCCGCTAACACGTACCTTGATGCTCGGTACAGTTGGGAGTCGAGTTCCGACTGTACCGTTCCAGGGCTGTAACGTTCCACATGCTCGTACCGAGTCCCAAGTTACAGTTCCGGAACGATACCGCAAGCCAGCTCGGGGCCGCGGTATGGCATACGTAACGTAACGTGGAACACAGCGGTACGTAACGCATTTCAGTTCTGTTCCGGGTCCCTGGTGGCTAGCATTCTTGGCTCTGCCGTGATCCCCCCAGGGGTTCACAATTTGTGGGACGTGGGCTGGCGATCACGGGACCCCAGCTGAGTCCGTCATCGTGTCCACTTACTTGTGCCGGGCTCCTTTCAGTTATCTTTCCTGTCGACCTCCCTTGGTCAATACATGTTTTCTTCCGACCACGACGGTATCTGAGACCTAGGGAGTCTGTCAGTTTCCCGCCTTAATTGGCCCTTGTCTCATCTTTCCTGACACCCTCATTCTTCGAGAGGTCAGCCTTCTTTTCATTTTCCCTGTCTTCTGCTCAAGGCCCTCAAGGTGGCAGGGTGTGTGTAGCCCCACCACTTCTGATACACCCTGGATAGTGCTTCACCCTCAAGGGCTCACGGCTGGTGAGTTTGGGAGTTGGTGACCCCAAGGGATTACTGAGCTGGGTCCGTTTTTCCCCTTTTTCCACTGACTTTGATGTAGGCCCTCCTCTCTTTCCCTTTCCTACCTGCCATTCATGGCTCTCCTTCCTTCAAAGTCCCTTGATCCTCATTCTTCGAGGGTTCAGGGCATTTCTTTTCCTCATGTCCATTATTTATTTTATTTTTCTTATTTGTTTATTCATTTCTTCTTTTAGCATGTAAGTTAGTTGTTCAGTCGGTAGTTAGTTCTAGTTGAAGGTATCATACCATTATCACTCATTATCACGATCACCCAAACAAATTAGGGGCCGATTACATAGACGTTGGGCCTCTTAAAACACTACTTATCATCATCAGAATCAGCAGCATGACTTCTGAGGTCCCAGTTCAATTCCCTGCTCTTCCAACGAGGCGGACACACACAGTGTAACTGAATAGCTCTCTCTTCGAATCTGCGACATATTATAACATAGGAGTGTGGGTGTCCGGAATTTGATCGACCCGTGCAGCTCGCGCAATGTGCTACACGTCTCAGTCTCTGGATTTGGCAACACAGTGGAATAATAAATTCCCGAGCACAGCGGGACAGTGCCCTGCCAAATGGCATCCGGGCGTGCATCTCTCATATTCCTGGACTATACAGTGCCACTCTGTAATCTATGTGGAGTCTTCTCGTATTCCGTGAATAATAAATATTCATGTTCATTGGATTTGGATGTGTTATAAAGGGGGTCTCATTGAACACAAATTAGCAATAATTGTATGGTTTTTATTTGTGATATTTATGGTGCTGTAAAGATTCAAGGAGAAACTATTTCAACTCTGAGAATTGCTGATGACATTGTCATCTTAGTCGACACACCAGAGGATTTGAATGAGTTTTTAAATGGTATGAATTCTCTCTTGAGGAAAGACTTCTCTCTCTCTTCCTCCTCGCCTTTTCCCGTTACGCGGGGTCGGCTTTCTTAATCCTGAGGCGCCACTCATTTTTTGTAAAGCATCATCAGCAGATAGACCCAATACTCTTATGTCCCTCTGGACATTCGTCATCCATGTTGTTTGAGGTCTGCCGCTCCCTCTCTTTTGCGTAGTCATGGAAAGGCACTTCTTCACTACATGATTTTCCGGTCTTCGCATAACGTGTCCATACCACCTTAGCCTGGTTTCTAAAAGTTTCTCTGTTATAGGCGCTACTTTGAAACTGCCCCGCACATGTTCATTACGGATTTTATCTTTAAGAGTAACTCCACCTGCCCATCGTAACATACGCACTTCAGTGGTATGTACAGTAGCTTTTGCTCATGTGCCTTTGTAGAAGCCCATGTTTCACTACCAGAGTTGGATTGGTCTTACGGCAGTTTTATAAACTTTCCCCTTCGTTCTTATGGGTGTTATCGGATCACATAAAACTCATGTTAGTTCGCGCAATTTGTTCCACCCAGACGTGGCCCTATGGATTATATCGGCGGTTATCGTGCCATCTTCAGCAATGACAGAACCTAGATATTTGAATTTTGTTACCCTTGGTAAGGTTTCACCATCTAGTTTAAGTTCAATATTTGTCATACTGGGTCTATTTAATGGAAGTCGCTTACCATATATTCAGTCTTGGTTCTACTAATGCTCAGTCCATTAGACTCTAGAGTTCTCCTCCATTGGTCTTAACTCTCCTGTAGGTCATAAATACTGTCAGATATTAGTGCCACATCGTCAGCGTACAAAAGATTCCACGGTAAGGGTTTCTGAAAATGTTTTGTTAGGTAGTTTATAGTAATATTCAATAACAGTGGACTTAGAGCATTTCCATGAGGAAAGACTTCATGATGAAAAATGGTAAATTTAACACAAACATATTGGAATGCTGCCGAATTAAATCAGAAATCCCTATGGACATCGAATTGGCAGGTGAAGAGCTAACGGAAGTAGTCGACTTTTGTTACTTAGGAAGCACAATGGATGAGACAAAGAGGATATAAAAGGTTGTTTAGCACAGGCAAGGAAAGCATTTCTATAGAAAAGGAACTAGTGACATCGAATATAGACTTAGGTATTAGGAAGACATTTTTGAAAGCCTTTGTGTGGAGCGTGGCACTCCATGGAAGTGAAACTTGGACTGTTGGAGCAGCAGAAAAGAGGAGAATTAAAGCTTTTGAAATGTGCTATTACAGGAGAATGATGAAGATCAGATGGGTAGATAGGGTTACAGATGAACAGGTATTAAGACGAGTAGGAGAGGAGAGTTGTTTCTGGCGACTGCTAATGAAGAGAAGGGATAGGTGGGTAGGGCACTTACTAAGTCACTCAGGAATAGCAAAGTTAGTTACGGAATGAAGGGTCGAGGATAAGAACTGTAGGGGTAGACCAAGGTTAGAATATGTACTTAGTTCAGGAAATTATTTCGTGTCTTTTGTAACTAGGGCATCGATATTTCAAATTTGATAATATTGTATGCTATTTTGAGTCAAGTAAATCAAAGACTCGGTGTCAAGATTGACACAGTGGCATCGCGCTCTTGCTGCGCCTAGTAACTAGCTATTTGATGATGAATGTGATAGTTGTTGTTGTTGTTTCGAAGTGCGTAACATTGACGGCATCTACTCCTTGATGCAATGATGAAAATAAAAAGTGCATAAATCATAAATACTTGCACTAGAATTCCAAGTATACTCTACGCATTTTTATAGAATGTGGATTGGCTGTTCACAAAATATAAGGAAATGCATTATATGTTGTTTATTGATTGATTGATTGATTTATTTAGGTGCTTGGTGGCATCGTGGCCAAGTAGCGCCGTGTACTTGGGTGTGTGAGTGTGTGTCTGGAATTAGTCTGATAACCTGTGTAATTGTGATATCTGTGACAATGTGTGTATTTGTAATTAAGGTAGGATTTGGGAGGAAGCGTCCGTGGCTTTAACTAAGGTACCATCACTGCATTTTCTTGCAGTAGAAGTGGCGAAACCACAGAAAACCACTTTCAGGATGGTTGATTTAGGAATTGAACCCACCACTTCTCAGTTTTGTCTCACGAGACAGTGCACCCCGTTTGATCCCTCACACCAGAATGGCATGGCTTGGGAGAGCTGAGGATCGAGACCATGCCTCCGTTGTGACAGCCAAGAATGCTAGCCACTACGCAGCGAGGCGGACATGCAGTACTACTTTTCTCCATGTTGGCAGTGCCATGAATGGATCAATGGTAGAACGTAGAAGATTGCTACTGGTAAAAACGAAGAGGAAATCCGAGAATTATAGCTCCATTTGGGATCTTATTTCACCTGTCAGAGTTTGTCGATCGTCATGTGAAGGCAACAGGTCGTTATGTGCGACAAGTTAGGTTATGAGGTCGATAATACCCACTCCACAGGTGCACTGTCTGTGTCCACACATACGCTTAGTGTCCCTCGTGCATCGTGAATCATGTGCGAGGTACTGCTGGATCCCACCAGCCCACGCAGATATACATGGTGAGGCACTTAAAACTTTTTCGGAATACTTGGAGAAATACAAATCGAATTAAAATACAGTTGCTATACAAGTTGTTCACCTCGAAGAGGGACACCCATTAACATAAAGCTCAACACCCCTGCACCACCCCCGGGGGTGGGAGGGAAGGGGGTGAATTTGAAATCTTAAGTCGAAACCCTTATAATTTATTGCAGATTTGGATTCTCCGTGAAAAATATGTAACTTTTGTATGAAACATTTATTTCGTTTCATTATAGATGGCGCTGTAATCAGCAAAAATGAAAATGAGTTAAAATTGTTGAAAAATTGTAAAATCTCAACAAAAAATATACATCAGATTAGGAAAGAAGAATTAAATACTTTGATATTTTGAACAAGATGTTCAGCAAAGAACATATAGCCTACTTTCTCCTAAATGTATGGGTATATTTATAACTCTTTGTCCTCATCCCTAAAACCACCTCTACCACCATGTAGTGTTTGTTTTCTTTTATATTGATAATTAGCCAGTAAGTGTCAAAATCAATATTCTATACTTTATGATGATTGAATAACAAAACTACTAACTTATTGTAATGCATTCACGTCCGTTAATCTCTATATTAAGCCAGCCTGCAAACTTAAGGATCTATCGTTTTGGGTACCTTCCCCTTAAAATATCCGCGCCAATCACAGTAGGTTGGTGCTGCGACCTAGCAGTGAATTCATATTTATCTAGTACGCCTCTGGGTGTTCAACGAGTAGGCAGTTTAAAGTAGCCAGGAGGGAGGCGATCCAACTGGCAGTGTTTAATGATAGAGCGTACAGTCACTCGTCCTGCTAGAAGGACCTTCCGGAAGTACTTTTGTACACAGCGGTGCGTCCTTCCAGCAGGACTTTGGACCCTTATGGCAAATGTTTGAACTGGCCTTCCAGCAGGACGCGTCCTTCCGGCAGTACTTTGGGTTATCAGAGCGTAATAATATTGCAGTTCTGGTACTGGGCAAACAATAAAAGTCTGTAAATATTCTAAAATATTCAATATGACTCATATTGACTAATACAATAACTGTCTCTTAACAACATATTGACTCTAAAATATATAAACGTATAAAGTATAAACGTGTTTTCTTATAGTACAGAGACTAAATAAATGTATGAGCGACGGCGCGTCCATCACTCGAGAATAAATAAATTAAAAAAAGCCTAGTTGTGTTTTTGTCAATATCCCACTGCACAGTTGCACAACTACACGTAATTTAAACTACAGTACCATGACATTTACTGATATCATAATTACTATCAAATAACGAGCGACTCCATGCATCTCCGCTGTTTGGAGCATCGAAATAGGTAGCAAAAACATAAACACAGTCACCATTGCGTGTAATCGCCGCCATTACTGAACGGTCAGAGCTACCAACTTCAGACTTGCATGCGCTGATTCGTTACATTTCCCTCTATATAATGGAAAAAAAGAACGGTCCTACCAGCAGGACGCTTCGTCCTCGTATAAGCAATTGAATTACGTATTCAAATGAGGACCTAACTTCCTGCCGGCAGTGCCTTGTACGTTCTATCATTAAAGGTAATCGGAGCGCGATCGTGGCTAATAGTCGAACTACCAGTATTACAAAATTGCCATACTTTAGGAGGCCAGGTATTGACACAGCGGTATATTTGGAACAATACTACCCACATAACCCACAAGAGGACAGCACCGTACAGAGACATTAAGAAGGCTGTGGTTGATAACAACGTGTATCTAATTCTTCTATTCTCCTTTTCGTAATGTCTTCTGTTTATGTGCAATGCTGGGACTGTGATTTTATTAATAAACGAGTGTATACATTAGCCTCCCCTTTGAGCTAAATGACATTTTATTCAGTATCTGTGAAAAGAGCTTGTGCACATAATTTGTAAAAGAATTCAAGAATAAAAAAGCCAACTCTAGCAGTATTCGATCCCCAGTCAACTGCGTGACAGGCTAACACGCTAGCCCAGAGCTAAACATATCCGTAACATCATGGCGATCTTAACTGATATATTAGATTCAACCTGTTGGCAAATAATGACTTTAAATAAACTATTTCTTCACTGCAGTACATCTTCATTATAGATCATTTCATACAAAGTTTATATTATTGTATCAGTAGGGTATATCGCATACAACATACTAAAACTACTGAAATATAAGACAGGCTCATGAGGACAGCTGCCATCTTGTCGTGTGGCAGATACAGCTCAGCTCTTTTAAGCCAGTCATACAGAATAATATTATAATATTAAATTATAATAAATAACGGATGACGACCTTCAGGATAGCTTAAACCACCCTAGGCTTGATAATCTGAATTGGTGGGTCTTAAGCTATTGATTATAATGGTTGCATAATTCACACGGCCACCATCCTGAAATGGCAAGGCCGATGACCTTGAAGTTTGGGTGAAAGACGCGTCCTATATAAAGGTATGTTGTCACCAAATTTGGTAGAGATCGGATGATTAGTTTAGCCGTAATTTGAGTTTACGTTTTGAACGTTTGAGTGGCCGCCATTCAGTTTTGGTAAAGATGGCGGCGATATAAAGTATGGCACTGAGGTGCCCTATGCTAGAGCTACCTCTGTACCAAATTTCGTTCAATTCGGTTTCACCGTGTTCGAATTGATAGGGGGGACAGACTTTCAGAGTACACTCACTCACTCACTCACACACACACACACACACACACACACACACACACACACAGACTCACACACACACATACACACAGCCAGACACACAATTTTTCGCCCTGTGTTGATCTCATAAGTCTACTTTCATTTTTTGCAAAAATCGAAAGTAGGCTAAAAATGCTATCATATGACACCGTCAACCCTCCTCCCGCAATGCGTTGTTAGACTAATTTTAGCGCTACCCAGCGTCACCCCGAAGGGAATAAATTACTACTACGTACACAAAAAATGTTTCATACAAAAGTTACATATTTTTTCACGGAGAATCCAAGTCTGCAATAAAAATAGGGGTTCCTATTTAAGATTTCAAAGTAACACCCTCCCGCCACCGGAGGTGATGCAGGGGAGTCGAGCTTTATATTGATGGATGTCCCTCTTTGAGGTGAACAACTTCCATTGCAGCTGTTTTTTAATCAGATTTGTATTTTTCCAAATATTCTGAAGAACAGTTTTCAGTGCCTCGCCCTATAGAGCTGGGCACCAGCTGATGTATAACTGCAGCCCTGATAACCTGAGTTTCTCTGGAGATTGAGCGGTGTCCGGCTTCTTGGGTAAGTAGAAAGACCGCTTTCCATTGATCTGAAGTGCCCCCAGTTTGATTCCCGTCCGAATCATAGAATTTTATCTGTCTGTTAGCTAGTCAGCCCAGAGGCTAGTTCTTCTTCTTCTTCAAGTTCCTCGTCCTCCAAGAACATTGGCGATCAGTAGCATGATCTGCTTTTTGTCCATTGCTGTTCTAAACAGTGACACTGTATTAAGTCCAAACCACTGGCTTAAGTTCTTTAGCCAGGATATTCGTCTGCGTCCTGGACCCCTAATGCCATCAATCTTCCCTTGGATGATTAATTACAAGAGGTGGTATTTGTTTTTGCGCATAAAATGACCAAAGTATTCTAGTTTTCTCCTTTTGATGATACTGAGAATTTCCAAGTCTTTGTTCATACGCCGCAGTACTTCCACATTCGTGACTTTAGCTGTCCATGATATCCTTAAAATCCTGCGATACGTCCACATTTCAAATGCTATCAGTTACTTATTTAAAACCTCGGTAAGTGTCCATGATTCAACTCCATAGAGCAGGACACTAAAAACGTAGCATCGAAGCAGTCGGGTGCGTAATGACAGACTTAAATCGCGGCTGATCAAAACTTTTCTCATTTTCATGAAAGAACTTCTGGCCTGCTCAATTCTACAGCCATAGGTCGCTAGGTACCCACAAAAACCTCACAACAGCACTATAATGAAGCGTACTATGCAAGTTGAGGAGTGAGGTAGTTTTACATTGCTTTCCTCACTGAGTCAGAACAACAGCACTGACACTATGATTACAACTTTTCACTTCACAAACAGGCACTAGGTGTGCCCTGAAGGCCATTACTCAGCACACATCAACCGGGTGAGTTAGCCACAGACATTACGGCGTGACTGCAGACAGTCGTTCACATCCGGGAGGCGAGGAGGTTCGAATCCCCCCGCCGGCAACCTTTAAGATGGTCTTCTCTGGTTTCTCATCTTCCTTCCAAGGCAAATGCCGGGGTTGATCTCTAACTATAGGCCACAGCCACTATCTTCCAATTCCTCATCCTTACATTCACACATTCCTTCAGAGACAACACTCCTCATGCGAAGGTACTTGTAGCTCACCCCATGGGTGTCCACTTAGAAGCAGCTACGAACTCTGGAGAGCCAAACATGTCCTTGGGCAATCTCGGCACTCAAAGCTATACGCTTTAAAAAACACCATTCACAGCCATGAATGAGACTGAGACATCGGTGGAAAGACACATTTTACTGTAACCTGCGCCAACAGACGAATACAAATACACTGCATCCATCAAGAGATGTCAATCAGACTAATCTTGGAACCCATAATTCCTTTACCTCAGAAACTGGGTGTGTGTAACATCTATATTCTTCATTTCATTATCAGAGGCGTGAACATTAAATACCTGCACCAGGCTTATCCAGAGACCACACGCTTTTAATGAGCTGGGTTGCAAGAGTACTCTTAGCATTCCTTTCTTTGAGCACTACTCCAGTGCTCCAGTTTCCCAGTTTGCTCATATAATTGCTTAAGCTATATTCCAAAGCCTGTCAATGAAGAGCTAGAACACGACCGGAAGTACATCCTCTGTCTGAAAAGTTCGGTGAATGGGTCTATATTACGAACGGATTGTTGGCGTACCTGAAACAGCCGTTACTGTCCTTCAAAGTAATCCCCGTAGATGGTTATGCACTTCTGAGAACGACTGTACAAGTCTTGGAAACTCCTGGCATAGTCTTCTTTAGGAATAGCCTTCAGGTTGGGTCGTCAAAACTCTAAATTGAAAGCAAGAGAGAAGCGTGAATTTATGTAACCTGCCTTGCACACATGATAGACGGGCGGCAGTGAGAAGGGAGAATTTATGCAACCAAACGTGCACACCTGTTCGACGTGTGGCAGTGAGAAGGGTGAATATTCCGTGGAATGGAATGGTCCTGAAAACCATCGCCTCGGGTGATGAGACCTGGTGCCTGAAGTACGACCTCGAAGGCAAGCGTCAAAGTATGGAGTATCGGGGCCCAGGTTTGCCGAAAAGCCCTGAAGAGCCAGAGGTTTTCGGATATTTCGGACATCCAACGTAATGTGACGACTCAACTGAAGGCTATCCCTCAGGAAGACTATGCCAGGACTTGTACCGCCGTTCTAAGAAGGGCATAACCATCAACGGGATTACTTCGAAGGATAGTAACGGCTGTTTTAGGTAAGCCAAAAATCCGTTCGTAATATGGACCCATTCACCAAACTTTTCAGACAGAGGGTGTATTAATATGCCGAAGACAACGAGTCCTAGTCCTCCCTCTTACTTTGCAAGTACCGGCATCCATCGCATAATTCAGATCGAAGTTAATAAATACGTCCTGAAACTATGTAACGTTGTACGTTAGGCTACAGACCACAAGCAAGTCTACTAGTGGGGAGGTTCGATGACGTCCATCACCGTAGCAACAGTCAATACATTTACGGCAGCAAAATCCCACACACAAGTTTCCCCACTTGTAGGGTGAATATTCAGATCGCAGCTTGTGATATTAGGACTGCAGTTAAGTATTGAATTGGTCACGAATAGTTTCAGCGAGGTCAGTTCCCGAACTATCAAAAGGATTCGTCCCCGGCCCATACTGCTATGTTCAGGTTGCTCGTTAGTGGATCAACACGCTAATAAAATCCCAATTACACTGCTAGGATAAGATTATTATACAGAGTGCTTTAAATATGTATGACCAAAATTATAATCATGATAGAAGTTAGCAGGTAATCTGACATAGCATTCAGAGGGTGGTAGGTTAATACTGACTGTCAACACTACCTGAGGAAAGATGATGAGGAACAAGTAGTTCCGTGAAAAACTATACAGCCTATGTTCATATATTCTACTCATGTTAATTGCCTCTATCTACAAAGAAAATTTCAGTTTGAAGGTTGTGATAGATGCGTAGATATTGAGAATCGTCTGAATATTTCAGATGGTCGCCAGGTTCGATTTTGATGTATGAACTATTACATGAAGATTATTGTGTACGTGTGGTATTCAAACTTCAATCGCATGATTGGAACACAAGAAGTAAAAACGAGATTTTAAAATTTCGCACAGCTGCCATCTTGTGGTTATGAAAACAATTGAAATAAATTAAATTCCAGTGGATTAACATTTGTATAAGCATTTCACGTGCAAAGTTTCACTACACTCGGATGGTTAAATCGCGAGAAACGTTCAATTAAATATTTATAATTCGCGTTGCCGCCATGTTGGATTTGTGATCACCAGGTTACTGAAAGTCCTATAAGTGAACTTATGTTCATAGCTTCTATGAACGCAAAAAAGTTCAGCTCGATTGCTGTAAAAGATTCGTAGATATTGAGAACTGTCTAAATATTTCGGATGCTCGCCATTTTGGATTAATATGTGTATAGGTAAAAAAAAAAGATATGTATCATTAAAGGAAAATTTTTGCGTAGCTTCATTATTCAAACTTTCACTTTGATCGCATGATTACGACACAAGAAAGAAAAAAATTATTTTAAAATTTCTTACAGCCGCCATTTTGAGGTTATGTAAACAATTGAACTAACTTAGACGTCAGTACATTACAATGTGTATAAACATTTGCTGTACCAAGTTTCATTACGTTTGGATGGTTAAATCGCGAGAGAAGTCTCCTTAAAAGTCTCAAATTCGCTTGACCGCCTTGATGGTTTTGTAGTTACCAGGTTTTTGAAAGTCTCATAGGTGTACTTCTGGTAGTGTCCTTTATCACCCTACACAATTTCAGGGTGATATCGGTAATAGTTTCGGAGATACTGAATGCTGGTGAAAAATTTGCACAGCCGCCATGTTGGATTGGTGAGACAATACAATTTGAAGGGGACGGTCGGAGTCGGCCAGAATGGTGCTATGATCTTACCGAGTTTCATTGAAATCGCTCCAGCCGTTTAGAAGTTATTATGGGACACACACACACACACCATCACACACACACACACACACACACAGACACACGGACAAAAGGTGATCTCATAAGCCAATTTTTTTGTCATAAAATGAAAATAGGCCAAAAATGAAGTAGGTTTAGGAGTAGGAACAATTTTTGGTAAAGAGGAAGAGAATCCAATAAAAAAAGAGCACGAAAATAGTGATCTAACGACAAGTTATGCTGGGCAGAGCCCGTGAAGTAACTAAAATAAGAGGGAGCTCGGTCACCGTCAACGGAGAGAGCGCACAGTGGGTCAAAATCCAAATCTAGGGGGACAAAATTATTTTTACCTTTTTCATCATGAATTTAGAGTGAAAGCACCGTAATATAATTTGTTTACTTCATAATAAACATCAGTTAAGACCTTTTTTAAGCACACATGCAAGAAATTGTCTATGACTAGGAGTTGGATAGAGCATTCAGTTATCTCTTCAGAACAATTTTCTACCCCTAATTTACTTTTAACAAAGTCACAAAGTTCCACTTTTGACATAATCGTCGAACCCAGTGCTTCAAACAGTTGTAAACATGTGAGAACTGGTTCCGCGGCATCTTCTAAAACGGAAAATAACTAAGTAAGTTGCAAAAAGATGAAAAAATGTTATAACAGGCGTAAACTACAAGACTTTGTCTACATTTTAACATTAAGTAAAAAGTGACGCAGAGTGACGCGACATACTAAAAATCTAAGTGAAAATATACAGTAATTTTAAAAATAATAGTTAAATATTATGTAATGCAAATTTTGCGAAAATTACGTAACAATTACGCCCATTAATAACTGAAACACGTTACAATGTTCATACCTTCAGCTGCATGTTCCATGTTAAAGCATCACACTAACCACAAAGACAACCAAACCACAGCCACTTACATTCACCCTCCAATTCAGACTGCTCGAACAGTGGTGACAGATTTACACTAAGATGCATTTATATCCCAGAATAGTGAGCGGCAATTATATGAGAATGCTGTAGAAGTAATAAATTTTGATTTTTAATTATGAAAATAAATAATTTTGTCCTCCTAGATTTCGATTTTGACCCACTTTGGAGCGGCGGGAGCTACGGTTACCTGCAAGATATCGCTATGTGTTCTTTCCCACCCGAGCTGGTATTTGGGTACTATGGGAATAGGTAGTACGCTAGAAAGCAAGGATATATGAAAGAAAGTGGATTTATGTGGTTTCCCTTCAAAAGGGTTAGATTTTACTAAGCATTCTGAAATGCAGGAAGGATTTGAATTTGCCGTAATATTTTTATTACTGGACACTGTTGGATCTCCGGAAGAACAGCCGAACGCCCCCAGAGTGGGAAAAGATAAAGCAACTGTAGTGCCTTTAGCAATATGTTTTACTGTTATTAATGAGAATCTTTTTAGATTACCAATTATTGCACTTAAAACAGGCTAAGCTTTTATCCAGCAGGGTGCCGACTAAAAGCATAGAACGGAGGAAACCCTCAGACCTAACTTTAAAAACACTAAAATTTTGAAGAGTAAAACACAAGTTAGAAAGAAGTCTCTACAAATAGGAAGCTGGCGGAACGAGCTGTACTTGCCTTAATGATTTACTAGAATTAGCTGTGACAGCTAAGAGAAACTTTGCAAATGATGTTAATCGAAGTATCGTTTTAAACGCAACAGGTGGTAAAGATTTTATTGATTCAGTGATTGCCTTTTTTATTTTGAAATTGGATATAAAATTGGGAGAAGAATCACGGAAGAGAAGGTCCTGCCTAACCATGATTCTAGCAAGAGAGATAAAACCAGAATAATAAATAACTTATTTAACAAGATAGAATTTGAAACATTCAACAATTTGTTAGATTTAATATCTTATTTTGAGTTAAGAGTAACAATTCAGTTGTTTATAAGATTTCAATGTCTTAGACCTAATAATAAGAGGTTTACAACTCCCAAACAATATTAAATAATGTACAAGTTTCGAACCTGTTACAAGCACTAAAATATCACAAGGATTTTAAAAAGTGTGCTTACAATTACGAAATTTAAAGTTTGTAATGACAATTGTAAAGTAATTATAACTTTGATAAATTAGTTAGGTAGGATACAAGCACTATTGCACTTATGGCAAGCGAAAAGGCTATAAACAAATAGCTTAAATTCCTGATCGTAGCAGGAGGAAAAAGTAGAATTACAAGCGGAGCTCACCGCTAATAATTTAACAGAGGTTAATAAATTTTACATTCTAAAGGGTCGGGTCGTATTAACAAAGCCAGGAGCAAAAAAAAAACAGGTACACTAGTTTAACAATTAGAAAATTAACAATTTCTGAGCCAGCAGGATAAGAAAAGAAAGATTAATAAGTAGTTTTTATAACTACTAATATTTTTACAGAATGAATATGTGATACATGGAGAACAAGTAGTTCCATGAAGAACTCTACAGCCTATTTTCATATATCCTACTTATGTTAATTGCCTCTATCTACATACAAAATTTCAGTTTGATTGCTGTAATAGAGTCGTAGATATTGAGAACCGACTAAATATTTCGGATGGTCGCCATGTTGGATTTTATATATGTAGGTCCTAGTGTTATGTACTGTTACTTGAAGATTATTGTGTACGTGTAGCATTCAAACTTCTATCGCATGATTAGGACACAAGAAGTAACAAGGAGATTTTAAAATTTCGCACAGCTGCCATCTTGTGGTTATGGAAACAATTGAAATAAATTAGATGCCAGTGGATTAACATTTGTCTAAGGATTTACTGTACCATGTTTCACTGCACTCGGATGGTTAAATTGCGAGAAACGTCCGTGTGAATATTTATACTTCGCGACGCTGCCATGTTGGATTTGTGATCACCAGGTTATTTGAAGTCCTATAGGTGAACTTGAGTTCATAGCCCTTTGAACATAAAAAAAATCTGTTTGATTGCTATATTAGATTCGTAGATATTCAGAGCCATCTAAATATTTCGATGGTCGCCATGTTGGATTGTTAAATGTATAGGCCATAGAGTCATGTACCATTAAAGGAAAATTATTGCGTAGGTTCATTATTCAAACTTTCACATCGATCACATGATTACGACACAAGAAATAAAAACTTAATTTTAAAATTCGTAAAGCCGCCATCTTGAGGTTATGTTAACAATTGAACTAAATTAGATACCAGTATATTACAATGTGCATAAACATTTCCTGTACCAGATTTCATTGCGGTTGGAAAATTAAATCGCGAGAAAGGTCAATTTAAAATTTTCAAATTCGCTTGGCAGCCATGTTCGTTTTGTAGTTAACCGGTTTTTAGCCTACTTTCGATTTTTGCAAAAAATGAAAGTAGACTTATGAGATCAACACGGCGAAAAATTGTATGTCTGTCTGTCTGTGTGTGTGTGTGTGTGTGTGTGTGCGTGCGTGTGTGTGTGTGTGTGTGTGTGTGTGTGTGTGAGAGAGTCTGTGTGTGTGAGAGTGTGTGTACTCTGAATGTCTGCCCCCCCCCCCCTTTCAATTCGAACACGGTGAACCCGAATTGAACGAAATTTGGTACAAAGGTAGCACTAGCAAAGGACACCTCAGTGTCATGTTTTATATCGCCGCCATCTTGACGGAAACGTAATGGCGGCCACAGAAATGTTCAAAGCTCAAATCAAATTAGGACTAACATAATCATCCGATCTCTACCAAATTTTGCAACAACATACCTTTATGGAGGGAGCATCATTTGACCAAACTAATAGGTCATCGGCCTAATAGTTTGCGGATGGCAGCCATCTGTGTGTGAAAATCGATTCCCCCTATTAATTCGAACACGGTAAAACCGAATGGTACGAAATTTGGTACAGAGGTAGTACTAGCAAAGGGCACCTCAGTGTCATGTTTTATATTGCCGCCATCTTAACGAAAACGTAATCGCGGCCACCCAAATGTTAAAAGCTAAAATGTAATTACGACCAACCTAATAATCTAGTCTCTACCAAATTTTGCAACAACATATCTTTATGTGGGAAGCATATTCTGACCTAACTGCAAGATCATCAGCCCAATAGTTTGCAGATGGTGGCCTAGTATGTGTGCAAATCGATTCCCCGTGTCAATTCAAACACGTTGAAACCGAATTGAACGAAATTTGGTACAGAGGTAGCACTAGCAAAGGGCACCTCAGTGTCATGTTTTATATCGCCGCCAGCTTGACAGAAACGTAATGGCGGCCACACAAATCTTCAAAGCTTAAATCAAATTACGACTAACATAATCATCCGATCTCTACCAAATTTTGCAACAACATACCTTTATGGAGGGAGCATCCTTTGAACAATCTAATAGGTCATTAGTCTAATAGTTTGCGGATGGCGGCCATCTTGATGTCAAAATGGATTCCCCCTATTAATTCGAACACGGCGAAACCGAATAGAACGAAATTTAGTACAGAGGTAGCACTAGCAAAGGGCACCTCAGTGCCATGTTTTATATCACCGCCATTTTGACGGAAACGTAATGGCGGCCACAGAAATGTTCAAAGCTTAAATCAAATAACGACTAACCTAATCATCCGATCTCTACCAAATTTTGCAACAACATACCTTTATGGAGGAAGCATCCTTTGACCTAATTAAAAGGTCATTAGCCTAATAGTTAGCAGATGGCGGCCATCTTTGTGTCAAAATGGATTCCCCCTATTAATTCGAACACGGTGAAACCGAATGGAACAAAATTTGGTACTAGCAAAGGGCACCTCAGTGTCATGTTTTATATCACCACCATCTTTTCGGAAACGTAATGGCGGCCACCAAAATGTTCAAAGCTTAAATCAAATTACGATTAACCTAAGCATCCGATCTCTACCAAATTTTGCAACAACATACCTTTGTGGAGGGAGCATCCTTTGACCAAACTAATAGCTCATTAGCCTAATAGTTTGCGGATGGCGCCCATCTTTGTGTGAAAATCGATTCCCCCTATTAATTCGAACACGGTGAAACCGAATGGAACGAAATTTGGTACAGAGGTAGCACTAGCAAAGGGCACCTCATTGTCATGTTTTATATCGCTGCCATCTTGACGGAAACGTAATGGCGGCCACACAAATGTTCAAAGCTTAAATCAAATTACGATTAACCTAATCATCCGATCTCTACCAAATTTTGCAACAACATACCTTTATGGAGGGAGCATCCTTTGACCAAACTAATAGGTCATTAGCCTAATAGTTTGCGGATGGCGCCCATCTTTGTGTGAAAATCGATTCCCTCTATTAATTCGAACACGGTGAAACCGAATGGAACGACATTTGGTACAGAGGTAGCACTAGCAAAGGGCACCTCAGTGTCGTGTTTTATATCGCTGCCATCTTAACGGAAACGTAATGGCGGCCACACAAATGTTCAAAGCTTAAATCAAATTACGATTAACCTAATCATCCGATCTCTACCAAATTTTGCAACAACATACCTTTATGGAGGGAGCATCCTATGACCAAACTAATGGGCCATTAGCCTAATAGTTTGCGGATGGCGCCCATCTTTGTGTGAAAGTCGATTCCCCCTATTTATTCGAACACGGTGAAACCGAATGGAACGAAATTTGGTACAGAGGTAGCACTAGCAAAGGGCACCTCAGTGTCATGTTTTATATCGCCGCCATCTTGACGGAAACATAATCGCGACCACCCAAATGTTAAAAGCTAGAATGTAATTACGACCAACCTAATAATCTAGTCTCTACCAAATTTTGCAACAACATATCTTTATGTGGGAAGCATATTCTGACCAAACTACAAGATCATCAACCCAAGAGTTTGCAGATGGTGGCCAAGTATGTATGCAAATCGATTCCCCGTGTCAATTCAAACACGGTGAAACCGAATTGAACGAAATTTGGTACAGAGGTAGCACTAGCAAAGGGCACCTCAATGTCATGTTTTATATCACCGCCATCTTAACGGAAACGGAATTACGGCCACCCAAATTTTAAAAGTTTAAATCAAATTACGACCATCCTAATAATTTGATCTCTACCAGATTTTGCAACAACATGCCTTTTTGTGGAAAGCATCTGATGACTGACTACAAGGTCATCAGCCCAATAGTTTGCAAATAGCGGCCATGTATGTGTGCAAATTCATTCCCCATATCAATTCAAACACGGTGAAACCGAATTGAATGATTTTTTTACAGAGGTAGCACTAGCAAAGGGCACCTCTTATTCATGTTTAATATCCCTATAGCACGTCTTATTTCAACAAGCTACTACAACCAACATTCAATTATACTCCTTGAAAAGGACAAAGAGTTATAACAATACCCATGCATTTAGGAGAAAGTTGGCTATATGTTCTTTACTGAACATCTTGTTGAAAGTCTTATGGATGGACTTTCAGTAGTGCCCTTTATCTCCGTGCAAAATTTCATGGTGATACCACTAATAGTTTCAGAGATATAGAATGCCGGTGAAATACTTCGCACATCCGCCATATTGTGGTTATGTAAATAATTGAACCAAGTTAGATGTCGGTGCATTACTATCTGTATAAACATATACTGTACCAAGTTTTATTGCGTTTGGTTGGTTAAATCCCGAGAAATATCTATTTAAGAGTCGCAAATTCGCGTGGCTGCCATGTTGGTTTTGTAGTTACCAGTTTTTCAAACGTCACATAGGTGAACTTTTAGTAGTTCCCTTTATGACCGTAAAAAATCCAGGGTGATATCGGGAATAGTTTCGGAGATATTGAATGCTGGTGAAATATTTCGCACAGCCGCCATGTTGGATTGGTGAGACGTAACAAAATTTGAAGGGCACGGTCGGGGTCGTCCGAAAGAGTGCTATGATCTTACCGAGTTTCATTGAAATCACTCCAGCCGTTTAGAAGTTATTAGGGGACACACACACACACTCCTCACACACACACGCACACACACACGAACAAAAGGTGATCTCTTAAGCCTATTTTTTCAAAATTGAAAATAGGTTAAGAAATGGGCGGGCGCCAAATTTGGGCGAGGCTTCGTAGAGTAGAACCAAATGATTAGATTAACCTAAATTTTTTAGTAAAATGTATTTGAGGAAAAGGAGATAGGGATTTAGAGTTCTGGCCAATTTGTATTGCTCTCAATCGTACGCGGCGCGGTAGATAGTTGAAAGGACACTGTTTTGCACTAAAGTTTGTTGATAGTTTGGAAGATTTCACTATTGCAGCACTGAAAGTTCATGGATCAAGTGAAAAGTTATTGCAGTTCATGGAGAATACTTAGTTGAATTTGTCTTGAATAAGTTTATTGCGTTGGAAAGTTTGTGGGTTGCAGTTAATAGTTCTAGTTAACTTGAGGTTCCAGCAAATTGACGGTATTGAGCATAGTTCTTTGCGGTTTGAAGTATATTTTGAATGGAAAATTACAGAACACTAGTGACAGTTGAATAGGGCGTTAGAAATCCCACGGTGGAAATAGTTAAGTATATAGACAGCTATGAGCATTAGTAGAAATCCCACTGTGTAGGGAAGGTATCCCCTTTATTTCGTACAAGAAGTACTAAATTTCATGTTTTAAAGCAAGCTTGGCTAAAGCATGACAAAGAAAATCCCACGAAGACGGTTATTGCACAATAGTGCGTAATTCCCCAAACTATAAATTTTCATTAATAGCATTCAGCATGGCTTAAAAACATTAAAAGGTGTTTAAAATCATTGAAGATTTGTACTTAACTTTTTCATAGCCGCTGAAGGTTGATGGCTCCTGGTAGCCGTTAGGTTACATTCAATACCACAACATGGTGGCGATTTGAATGTGTACCTCGGTTGAGAGGAGGTAGCCTCTGAAAAAGGCCGAACTCACACGTTCGACTTGATAAGAAGTGAGAGTGAGCGGAAGAGCTCACGAGGTTGCTAGGTAGGCCAGGAGGAGGGCGTAGATAACAAAGGAACATATAGCAGAATGGGGAACATAACAACAGTATAAGCCCTTTACAGAATGTAATTTTCTTCATGGAGCAGTGTCTTCAAGGAGATGTTAGCTGACGACAGCGGCGAAGTCTGTTGGAGAGGTATGTAAGTCCTTTTGACCCAATGAATCCGAAGAACTTCATCGTGTTGCCGTGTGGTGAGCCAGTGAAGTTTTCACAGAATAAGCAACTGAAACAAACTCAAAAACACAATAAATTCCTGCTCGTAGGAAAGAAGGAATACAAAGGGATCACTGTTGGTGTCTGCAAGAAAGGAAATTAAATAAATGAAACTAATGAAAAAAAGCAAAGAGCAGCAAGAGCTAACTCGAACTGAACGTGTAACGTGTATTCCAAGGAATACACTCCTTGGTTTCAGGTGGTACCAAGTTAGGATTGGTTCTCATTGATTTACACGATAGTATTGTCTTATAAACACCTATTCGAACATTGTTATAAGGAAGTATAGATTTGTGATCGAACATACAGTTTAAAGGGCATGCTTGTCTCTTACTGATACCCAACCTGTGCAAACGAGTTTATCTCTTCTTGTGTTGCTCTGTGAGCTGTATGCACGTCTCCTACTGTTACTCAACCTGTACAAACGAGTTTAACTCTTGTGTTGCTCCGTGAGCGATGTGGACATCTCCTAATGATACGCAACTTGTCCAAACGAGTTTGACTCTTCTGTGTTGCGGTATGCTCGTCCCCTATTGATACCCAACCTGCCCAAACGAGTTTGACTCTGTGTTGCTTTGTGACCTATATGCACGTCTCCTACTGATACCCAACCTATCCAAACGAGTTTATCTTTTCTGTGTTGATCCGTGAGTGGTATTCTCGTCTCCTACTGTTACCTAACCTATACCGACAGTAGTGGCTACGCGGGCTAAAGCTCCGCGTTAGGTCAAGGGGCCAAGCTCTCTGCTGACTCGGTAGACGCGTGGGTTCGAGCCCCACCGTCGGCTGTCCTTGAAATGGTTTTCCGTGGTTTCCCATTTTCAACACCAGGCAAATGCTGGGACAGTACCTTCTGACAGGCCACGGCCGCTTCCTTCCACATCCTTGCCCAGTTTCATTCATCTTCATCCTTTCCATCTTTCATCCCGACGCGCAGGTCGCCCACGGGCGTCGACTAGAAAGACCTGCACTCGGCCTCTCAGGAGGCTACACGAAAAAAAAAAAAAAAAAAAAAAAAAAAAAACCTAACCTATTCACCCTAGTTTGTCCGTTCTGTGCGCGGAAGGCCTCACACATCCTACATAGATGCAGGTGTTCGCTTGTCACTTGAGCGGGACGCAATTACATTACCGCTAGTTTAATGATGAGTTAATAGACATCCAAATTCCATGAAGCGAGAGCTTCGTCCATTAATAACGTGAGGCTGAGAGGTGCCATTGTTTTGAACACTCCGCCTGCCTTCATCGTCTTACAATTAGTGTGGCCCTGCAGCGTCAACAAGCAGCATTAAACAGCTTAGTAGGGTATATTCTTCATCTCACAATCGAACTGCCGAGTGATGTACATGGTTTAGTGCAATGCACTAACGTGCTTTTGCATCGTGTTACCAATTAAGTAACTGTTGTTTATTCATTTGAGGCCTTTGGGACATTTTGGTCATATTGTTGTTGTTGTTTCATTTGATGGCTTGGACATCGTGGTCATGTAGTCCCGTATACTTCGGTGGGTGTGTGGAATTCGACTAATAATCTATCTCATTGTGATGTCTGTGTCAGTGTGTGTATTTGTAATACAGATAAGGATTGGGAAGGAGGCGGCCGTGGTCTCAACCTAGGAACCATCCCGGCATTTGCCTGTAGTAAAATTGGTAAAATACGGAAAACCATTTCCAAGATGGCAAGGCCGCGAATCGAAACCTAACCTCTGAAGAGACAGGCAACAATGTTAGCCGCTTCACCACGAGATGGTCATGATAGCTAGTAGTCTTGAGTATAGAAATCTCGATCGAAGTATTACAAGTAATATTTGTAATACACTGTAGCTTGTTCATAATGGCGATTAGCTGACGATGTTTGTGTAATTGGATCCGTATTGTGATGCAGTAGAGAGCTAAGCCCCACGGTCCATAATCCTGTGCAGAGCGCGTGCTACAGCCCTATCAGCATAGCGGGTCAAGGGGACGTCAGCACGCGATCCTCAACCACCCACTTCAATCACTTCCTAGTGTTGCCAACTTTTGACTGAAAATCACTACTTAATAAGCGAAAATCACTATCCTATCCAATGTTATCAACAGTTTACTGACTATGGGTCACTAAAATTTGGCGTGACCAAGCTTAGTTTGAATACTCCATATCGAAAAAAGTGACAGTCAGTCTGAAAGACTAGACTTTGTATCATTTTAAATGCTACAAATGCTGAAAAATGCTAGAAGGGCTGGAGGCTTCTCGCTTCGCTCGAAGCCAAAGACTCTTGACATGTTAGAAAATTATCTGCATAATACTTATCTTGCTTATTAGCCTACTTTCGATTTTTGCAAAAAATGAAAGTAGACTTATGAGATCAACACACGGCGAAAAAAGTGTGTCTGTCTGTGTGTGTGTATGTGTGTGTGTGAGTCTGTGTGTGTGTGTGTCTGTGTGTCTGTGTGTGTGTGAGTGTGTGTACTCTGAATGTCTGTCCCCCCCTATCAATTCGAACACGGTGAATGCGAATTGAACGAAATTTGGTACAAAGGTAGCACTAGCAAAGGACACCTCAGTGTCATGTTTTATATCGCCGCCATCTTGACGGAAACGTAATGGCGGCCACACAAATTTTCAAAGCTTAAATCAAATTACGACTAACCTAATCATCCGATCTCTACCAAATTTTGCAACAACATACCTTTATGGAGGGAGCATCCCTTGACCAAACCAATAGGCCATCAGCGTAATAGTTTGAGAATGGCGGCCTTCTTTGAGTGAAAATCGATTCCCCCTATTAATTCGAACACGGTGAATGCGAATTGAACGAAATTTGGTACAGAGGTAGTACTAACAAAAGGCACCTCAGTGTCATGTTTTATATCGCCGCCATCTTGACGGAAACGTAATGGCGGCCACACAAATTTTCAAAGCTTAAATCAAATTACGACTAACCTAATCATCCGATCTCTACCAAATTTTGCAACAACATACCTATATAGGGGGAGCATCCTTTGACCAAACTAATAGGTCATCAGCGTAACGGTTTGCGGATGGTGGCCATCTTTGTGTGAAAATCAATTCCCCCTATTAATTCAAACACGGTGAAACCGAATGGAACGAAATTTGGTACAGAGGTAGCACTAGCAAAGGGCATCTCAGTGTCATGTTTTATATCGCCACCATATTGACAGAAACGTAATGGCGGCCACACAAATGTTCAAAGCTTAAGTTAAATTACGACTAACATAACCATCCGATCTCTACCAAACTTTGCAACAACATTCCTTTATGGAGGGAGCATCCTTTGACCAATCTAATAGAATATTAGCCTAATAGTTTGCGGATGGCGGCCATCTTTATGTCAAAATTGATCCCCCCTATTAATTCGAACACGGTGAAACCGAATGAACGAAATTTGGTACAGAGGTAGCACTAGCAAAAGGCACCTCTGTGTCATGTTTTATATCGCCGCCATCTTGACAGAAACGTAATGGCGGCCACACGAATGTTCAAAGCTTAAATCAAATTACGATTAACCTAATCATCCGATCTCTACCAAATTTTGCAACTACATACCTTTATGGAGGGAGCTTCCTTTGACCAATCTAATAGGTCATTCGCCTAATAGTTTGTGGATGGCGGCCATCTTTGTGTCAAAATGGATTCCCCCTATTAATTCAAACACGGTGAAACCGAATGGAACGAAATTTGGTACAGAGATAGCACTAGCAAAGGGCATCTCAGTGTCATGATTTATATCGCCGCCATATTGACAGAAACGTAATGGCGGCCACACAAATGTTCAAAGCTTAAATCAAATTACGATTAGCCTAATCATCCGATCTCTATCAAATTTAGCAACAACATACCTTTATGGAGGGAGCATCCTTTGACCAAACTAATAGGTCATCAGGCTAATATTTTGTGGATGGCGGCCATCTTTGTGTGAAAATCGATTCCCCTTATCAATTCGAACACGGTGAAACTGAATGGAACGAAATTTGGTACAGAGGTAGCACTAGCAAAGGGCACCTCAGTGTCATGTTTTATATCACCGCTATCTTGACGGAAATGTAATCGCGGCCACCCAAATGTTAAAAGCAAAAATGTAATTACGACCAACCTAATAATCTAGTCTCTACCAAATTTTGCAACACCATATCTTTATGTGGGAATCATATTCAGACCAAACTGCAAGAATATCATCCCAATAGTTTGCAGATGGTGGCCAAGTATGTGTGCAAATCGATTCCCCCTGTCAATTCAAACACGGTAATACCGAATTGAACGAAATATGGTACAGAGGTAGCACTAGCAAAGGGCACCTCATATTCATGTTTAATATCCCTATAGCACGTTGTATTTCAACAAGCTACTACAACCAACATTCAATCATACTCCTTGAAAAGGACAAAGAGTTATAACAATACCCATGCATTTAGGAGAAAGTAGGCTATATGTTCTTTACTGAACATCTTGTCTTGTTTCAAATTACTCGCGAACGGCAAGTGCAAACCAAGGGCAAAGCAAGGTCAAGCGCGCGGTATGCCTCATCACGCTCACCAGAACGCGCGGGGACGTGTCCCTTCCATCCAGTCTAAGTGGGCGATGTATTGAAGATAGAGATATGCTCTCGCGGACTTTTTGTAGAACTTTTCATGCTAACCAATTCTTACGCTCAGTATATTGATATTTTTAACGGTTTGCCCAGCGTAAGCTTAAGAAGCGCACGGACGCCAAGTTTGTTTTCGACTTTTTCACTGAAATCGTTACTGATTGGCTTCCTTTGATCATATATAAATTATTTTTTACAAAATCTTTCCTCGAGATATCCTTTACAGAATGGTGAAACCCGCATCAAAATCCATCCAGTGGTTCTCGAGATTACCCATGACATCCAAGAATCGGGGATTTTTGTCTTATACTAACATGCACCAAGCGGTACTATGACGTCACACACCTCAGTGCATCTGGATACATTTCGCCCCGTCACCGTAACGTAACGCCAGACCCCAGCGTAACGACGAAGTCGACAAGATCTTTTAAAATGATAAAAAGTACTATCCTGACTTGGGAAATGATTACACCACTGAATTTGTCTAATTATTATCGATTATGGTCTTTGGAGAATACATTACCGTCCTATTACATACACGCCGTGTTAGTATTGATTTCTCAATAAATAATAATGCAATGGAAAGAAATAGCATGTTACTTTACGAGCTTTGCATCATTCACAAACGTGAAAATATAACCTTTATTGACATCTGTAATGGTTTGGGAGATAGTTGAGGGGAACACCTGGGGTCACTAACCCTGTAAATGTGACCTAGATCATACAGGGTGATTTGTTTTCCTGGAGTGGGGCAAGCGGCCTGCTACCAGGCGCGCGCACGCCTTCCACCAACCAACCGAACTCGGGCCACTGGCAGACAGTGTTGTAACCTGTAAATAAATTAGCGTTTACACGTTGTAATTCTCCTTCCGTAATAAGTGATAACTGCTGCCGTATATTGTTGAGCTCAGCTGACGAATGACAATAGCCAACATTCCTCAACACTTGAATTTTAAATCTTTGGATGTTACATCGTTACATTATGTAGCTACTCCTGTACCCCCCCCCCCCCCCCTTGCGAGTTTACTGTGATTAATCGAAGCACATGTTTGATGTTTAATTGTGGGGTGATTTAAAATACAAAGTGTACAGATTAATTACCCGTACTCGAGTGGAGCAGGAGAACAATATACGGCAGCAGATATCCCTCACAACAGAAGGGAATTACAACGTGTAAACGCTAATTTTCTTGACACGGTACAACTCCTGTCTGTCAGCTGAAGGAGAACATTTTCAGCATCTTCTGTAAAAAAAAGGTAAGTTTATTAATCATGATTTGCTGGTGAATTTACCATTAATTAATGTATTCTGTTATGGTTTCTAACTCCACGTAGGCAGCTGTCAATTGCGATCCTAACCCAGAAAATATTGTGTACAAAAACTCCTGGTTATCTCCATAATGTGTTTAAACCAATGAACTCCGTCCACCACAGAGAAAATAGATTTACTGATTCCACTCTACAGATTCCTGTCCACCGTACAACTAAATACAATAAATCATTCCTTTGCACAGCTTCACGGCTCTTTAATACATTCCACCTTCACTCATTTACAAACTCTGTTAACACTACACAACTCAAGAAATACCTAATATCAAGATTCCTGAAGGAATACGAATCAAAAATATAAATATTCCATACAATTTTTTTTAAATATATCCGTGCCATACAGCTTTCTATAATATTTTTAGTATCCAAGATACAACTCCCGTGGAATTGATAGTTCTAGTAATCATGTCACTCATGTAATTGTTTTAATAATAGATCATATTATACTTACATAAAAATTGAACCCTTTGTTACTGTACTATAATTTGTTTTCTTTTAATAGATATAATACATTATTAGGTAGGTTCTTTATTTAATTATTCTATATTCTAATTTGTATAATTCGTTTTGTATGAAGTGTCTGGTAATTGGCTCGTTTAGTTATATGTATATTTTATATTTTGTTTTCCTTAATTGTTAATTTAGGTTTATTTTTTTATTTTTATTCTTTTTATTACACAACTTCAAGCCAGAACATTGTATACGCTACATAAAGGGGCTCATTAGCCTCAGTGGCAGTTATCTATGAATAAATTCAATTCAATTCAATTCAATTCCACGCAATCTGCGGCCCGAGTTCGGTTGGCTGGTGGAAGGTGTACGCGCCTGCTAACTGGACGATGGCCCCGCTCCACCAAAATTCATCCTGTATTACAGGGCGCCAGGTTACGTGCTCCTGCGAGAGGTTGCGTCATCAGTTTAGTTGGCAGCATGTTGTCCTTGATAGGGTGAAGGCCACATGTGTGGGTTGTGGGCTGTTGAAATCGTCAGTGCATATAGTTAGATTGTTGGAAGAGTGCAACAGTATGTTATGAATGGCTGTGGTGAGTACAACGTTTACTGTTTGTTATGATACAAGCGACAGCCATGCTGCCAACGTAACTGGTGACGCTATCTCCCGCAGCTACGCGTAGCCGCTGCGAAGAACATTTCCTGGTGCCCTGTAGTAGGCTATTCTTAATACTGCCTTAAAAATATCTCTTCCATTATTTATAATGTACTGATGGTTTTGTAGTATATTCTGTCTTAGGAGACGATTACTTACAGTACCTGTTACGACCCTTAAAACATCAATTATCATCTTCGTATATTCTTTCTACAGTCCGTCCGGGTTCGATTCCCGGCCCTGCCAATAAATGTAATTCTGTTCTGAGGGCTGGAACGGGTTACACTCAGCCTCGAGAGGCATAACTGAGAAGAGGTGGGTTCGATTCCCACCTCAGCCATCCTGGAAGTGATTTTCTATGGTTTTCCACTTCTACTCTAGGTGAATGCCGAGGTGGTTCCTAAATTAAGGCCACTGCCACCTCCTTCCCAATCATCTGAAGTACAACTACAGACACTAATACAGCCATCACAATAAGACAGATTATTCGATAAATACCACACACGCCCAAGTACTCGGGGGGGGGGGGGTGTAAATGCCGGGATGTTTTCTAAATTAAGGCCACGGACGCCTCCTTCCCTATCCTCATCTGAATTACAACTACACACACTAATACAGATAATCAGACAAATTTCACACACTCCCAAATACACGGGGCTACAGAGTCCCTGAATGAATCAACAACAACATATTATTTCTACGTTGGCCAGTCAATAAGTTCGTGGACTGGGAGCCTAGTGATGCTGTGGTCCAATACAGCGGATGTGTTGTGCCAGTTATTTTGTTAATTCCAAGCAGGAGATAGTTGTGTGCAAACAGTGTAGGCAGAGCTACGGTCTCTGTTGTGAAGACTGAACTCGATTACATCACGGTTTGAGCCATGCGCAATCGTTAAATTCTGCCAAAACTTAGGCAGAGAAACATTTCAGGCAACCAAGCAGGTATGCGATTACGACGTCTTGGGCAGATATGTAGTGCTTAAATGGCACCAACGTTATGCGCAGGGAAGAGACATACAAGTGATCCGAACTGAACGCAGTATCGAAATAGTCGTTTTGTTGTTGAATGCCAACGTCTCCAATTTGTCAATGATCTCGCAGCAGCAGGGATCAGACCAAGGCGACGAATTTAAGGACAAAGTGTACACTGCGTTACACAGAACTTACCGAACTGTTAAGACGACTTGATTTCGCTGGTTGCCTTAGCTCAGGCACCTGTCCACAATCATATTGCTCCACGTAGCAGGACATCGTTATTACTTGGAGGAGTCCTATAAATACAAATCAAATAGATATGGGTCATAGTTCTAAACAAATAATTTCTTACACATAAGCAAATGAGCTGCTCACCAAAGATATTCCAAAAATATTTTTCTTCTAATTGATTATGGTAAAAACAAGTTTCAAAACATTATGTAATAGGTAATAGCAAATGTGATTTAATATATCATTGACCTTAAAAACCTTAATTCCATGAATGTAATTTCAATAATATTGTTACACCACTTAATTAGTTTGTTGTAGGTGAATTGCCTTGAGTTATTAACCTTAATGATAACCTGCTCTCGTTGTGCAATGACTAAGGACTATATGTCTCTATGTCGGTGTGCATATATTTAAAATATATCGTGTTGACGTAACTTAATTCGGGTCACATGCCCATAAAACGTAACCGTCTTTTCCACATCCATGAGTAATTTTCTCAACATGTGTATATAGATCCTGTTAATGCCGTCTTCTCTATGACTGGACCTGAGATTTTCCTCAAAATCTTCCTTTCCTTGGATTCCAATTTCCCCATCATCCCTTTCTTGTTCATGGCGAGACATTCCACCGCACATGAAGCTTCCGGCTGGATGATAATTATGGTCATTATTATTTATTTGTACATCGTTGTGCCTATCTGTGGAGCGTGATAGAACTTATTTTGATGATGATGTTTTCTTCTTCTTCCAAAATCTCATCATCTGGGCACTAAATATCTTCATCCGTTCTTCAGTCCATGATGTCTTGGTCCTGGTAGTAATCATCTCAGAGAATTATGTTTATTGATTGATGTTCTGAACTGGAGTCGATCTTGTAAATTATCATTTTTTACATCGGTATGCCCGTCTAAGGAGCGCAATTGAACCTAGCCAGCTGATCTTGCTTTCCTGTTCCCTCAAAATCTCTTCATCTACTCGCTATGGCTCCTTCTGCGCTCTTTCGCCCAGGTTCTATTGGATGCAATGTTTGGGTGGTCTGAAAATTGATGATTGTCAACCAGTTTTCAGAATGTATATCTGTTCAGTACTAAATCGCTTGAGATGTCTATTTCCTGAAGGTCTTCTCCAACTTTAAGAAGCCAGTTGTTCTCAGCTTTATTTGCTAAAGTAAGATTTAGAATTCTTTTAGTCAGCCTATGATCGCCCATTCTGATAATATGCCCATATAATTCCAAACGTCTTTTCCTGAATGTGTCTGAGAGTTTTTCCGAATCCTGATAAAGCTCTTTTTCATTCAAATTCCTTCAGTACAAACTGGGCCAAAAATATTCCTCAAAAAAACTTTTCTTTCTTGATTTTGTATATCTTGAATTAGTGATCTGCCCCAATGATCAGTGTTTCATAGGCGAATAGTGCCTCGTGTTTGATTACCGTATTTTAATGTCGTAATTTTACTTTAATTGAGATTGATTTTTATTATACCTGTTCGATGTGATTCTGTAGGCTCTTTGCAATTTAGAGATTCTCTCTTTATTTGCATCACGATTCAGGCCTGGATAATATTCATTTATTATTATTTATTTGTTTATTTATTTAATCACCCATTTGAGTAGCGTATAGTCGAAGAGCTCCCAAATGGTGTCTGTTTAACTTATAGAATGTTTTCTGTTTTGTGTTTCAGGTGAGTTACAAGGCTGTAGAGAAATCGCAAGTGAGTTCATGAAGGTTAGTGTATAAATATTATTTTCCTTTGCAAACATTCTTGGTTCATTTTATTTCTCTTTTGACTATCTCCCTTGGTGTTGCGTTTTAAAATACGCCTGTGAGTTTTACTAGTACCCCATTGATTGAAGTTCGTCAACGCTTATGTGATCCACCCACAACTTCCAACGCCTCAATTTAAAAAAAAATATTAGAGGGATGTAGTAATGTTTGCGCATATTCTTACAGCAAATACGGTTGAAATATATTTGTTACAATTCCGTTTGTATGTTTTAGCATACATTTAAAATCTGTGTTCTGGCGTGTTGCAGTTTCAAACACTTCAGCTTTATTATCATTATTATTATTATTATTATTATTATTATTATTATTATTATTATTATTATTATTATTGAGTTTCTCAAACATACAAGAACCCTATCTTGCCTAGCATATTAGGGAAATAGTTCGACAATTAAAAAATATTTACTACAGTGATTGTATTTCCTTATACCTAATAACTTATGGAAGATGTGATAGATGAATGTAAGAAAATCAGAAAAACATGATTTTTTAAAATTTAGGATACAGAGGTTTTGTCGGTTGATTTTATCAGTAACTCAGGTGACATTTCATAATAAGTCATTCTGTTTCAAAAACAGGACAGTCGAAAAGCAGGCGATGTACATTTTGAGAGGATCCACAAAAGCATGTATAGTCATTTAGAATAGTGATATGAAATCTCTCAAAGGATTACGTGAATTTCTAATGTCCAGATAAAAATTGAGTAAGCACCAAGTTCGGGACTAGTATTTTAGTTTGAAGTCGATGATGAATCTCAGGAAGAGATATTTCTCTCGTAACAGATCCTTTCGAACCATTTCCCCAACTGCCTTTGTATGGTGAGGGAATCTATACATGCAAGGAGATTTAGTTGCGTCAGAGCGATTGTTTAGGGAGGATATGAAAACATACCCGCTTGTGTTGTTCCTGTTGTCATGTTGGTATTCAAATGCGTAAATTTTCACACACTATAGGGATGGCCTAAATAAATTTGGGGATGGTATACCATAGCCGATGATTTCCTTGTGATTTGATCAACACGTATGCGAAGTTTCAACGAGATCGATAAATTTACTTTCATTTGTTGTTGTTGTTGTTTCCAAGTGGCCTCCGGAGAGGGCGAGTGCAGGTCTTTCTAGTTGACGCCCGTGGGTGACCTGCGCGTTGTAATGTGATGAAGTGATGATGAAGACGTCACATACACCCAGTGCCCGAGCCACGGGAATTAATCCCAGGAGATTAAAATCCCTGATGAATTGGCCGGGAATCGAGCCCGGGGCACTTCGGGCTAAAGCCTAGAGCGCTAACCATTTAGCCACGGAGCTGCGGACATTTACTTTCATAATGTCCCCTTATTAATGGTGGACTGTGGAACTAACTGATTTTAATAACCAAGTGCGTTGTTGAATATGAGACGAGCAGCCCCATTCTGCTTGCTTCTGTGGTCACCAGAATTTCTCCTCCGTGCATCTAGATCTCCCTAGCTGAGGGATGCTAGGGAGACGAAAGGTCCTCTCTCTTTGCCGCTGCTAGCCTGGTGACGTCCTAATTAACGAACGAGTGTTTGCCGACTTCTGACTTACACTGTACGAATTGTTAGTGCACTACGTCATTATTCTAGTTAATCTTAAGGGGGAACAAACAGCTTAACGAGCCAAAACAATAAGGATTTCAATATTATGATCGTGCCTGTCATAAATCTTGTACAACCATTACATACATTTCCAAGGAAACACAGTCATCTTGCTGTTAGAAGCAACGTTTAAACTTTTCAAAATTCAAATCGTAATTAAATAATCCATTTTTCAAAATTTGGTTCTTGCTTTGTTCTGACATTCACCGTGTCCATGCTTGCCACGGTGGGTGAGTGGTTATTGTGTCGGACTACGAACCCTAAACTTGCAGGTTCACTCCTGGCCAACTGATTTTTGGAAGGCGACAAAAATCACGATACGCATGTCGTACGATGTTGGCATGTTAAAGAACCCATTTGAATTCAGTAGGCCGTGGTCATAATGGCAAAATTAATCTCGGGATTTTCCACCAACACAAAAAGTTCCTAAAGAGCTATAGTGTCAAGGAACTTAGATATCTAACCTCCTTGGCTTACATAGCGCTCCAAGGAGCGATAACATTCATCATGCCATCTGTCCACTGGGCGTCAATTAGCAAAGCTTGCACCCGGCACCCAAGGCCATACGATATTATTATTATTTTTACTGTTTCCATGTTTATAGGAACTTTTGGACTTTTCCTTTTTATCTGGGTGATACACCTTCGGCTACAAAATGCAGCTCTCTTATTTACACATGCGTCATTTAAGCGTTATTTTTATTTAGCCTACTTTCGATTTTTGCAAAAAATGAAAGTAGACTTATGAGATCAACACAGGGCGAAAAAAGTGTGTCTGTCTGTGTGTGTGTATGTGTGTGTGTGAGTCTGTGTGTGTGTGTGTGTGTGTGTGTGTCTGTGTGTGTGTGAGTGTGTGTGTGAGTCTGTGTGTGTGTGTGTGTGTGTGTGTGTGTGTGTGTGTGTATGTGTGTGTGTGAGTCTGTGTGTGTGTCTGTGTGTGTGTGTGTGTGTCTGTGTGTGTGTGAGTGTGTGTACTCTGAATGTCTGTCCCCCCCTATCAATTCGAACACGGTGAATGCGAATTGAACGAAATTTGGTACAAAGGTAGCACTAGCAAAGGACACCTCAGTGTCATGTTTTATATCGCCGCCATCTTGACGGAAACGTAATGGCGGCCTCACAAATGTTCAAAGCTTAAATCAAATTACGACTAACCTAATCATCCGATCTCTACCAAATTTTGCAACAACATACCTTTATGGGGGGAGCATCCTTTGACCAAACCAATAGGTCATCAGCGTAATAGTTTACGGATGGCGGCCATCTTTGAGTGAAAATCGATTCCCCCTATTAATTCGAACACGGTGCAACCGAATGGAACGAAATTTGGTACAGAGGTAGTACTAACAAAAGGAACCTCAGTGTCATGTTTTATATCGCCGCCATCTTGACGGAAACGTAATGGCGGCCACACAAATGTTCAAAGCTTAAATCAAATTACGATTAACCTAATCATCCGATCTCTACCAAATTTTGCAACAACATACCTTTATAGAGGAAGCATCCTTTGACCAAATGAATAGGTCATTAGCCTAATAGTTTGCGAATGGCGGCCATCTTTGTGTGAAAATCAATTCCCCCTATTAATTCAAACACGGTGAAACCGAATGGAACGAAATTTGGTACAGAGGTAGCACTAGCAAAGGGCATCTCAGTGTCATGTTTTATATCGCCGCCATATTGACAGAAACGTAATGGCGGCCACACAAATGTTCAAAGCTTAAGTTAAATTACGACTAACATAACCATCCGATCTCTACCAAACTTTGCAACAACATACCTTTTTGGAGGGAGCATCCTTTGACCAATCTAATAGGTTATTAGCCTAATAGTTTGCGGATGGCGGCCATCTTTATGTCAAAATTGATTCCCCCTATTAATTCGAACACGGAGGAACCTAATGGAACGAAATTTGGTACAGAGGTAGCACTAGCAAAGGGCACCTCAGTGTCATGTTTTATATCGCCGCCGTCTTGACTGAAACGTAATGGCGGCCACACGAATGTTCAAAGCTTAAATCAAATTACGATTAACCTAATCATCCGATCTCAACCAAATTTTGCAACTACATACCTTTATGGAGGGAGCATCCTTTGACCAATCTAATAGGTCATTCGCCTAATAGTTTGCGGATGGCGGCCATCTTTGTGTCAGAATCGATTCCCCCTATTAATTCAAACACGGTGAAGCAGAATGGAACGAAATTTGGTACAGAGATAGCACTAGCAAAGGGCATCTCAGTGTCATGATTAATATCGCCGCCATATTGACAGAAACGTAATAGCGGCCACACAAATGTTTAAAGCTTAAATCAAATTACGACTAACATAACCATTCGATCTCTACCAAACTTTGCAACAACATACCTTTATGGAGGGAGCATCCTTTGACCAATCTAATAGGTCATTAGCCTAATAGTTCGCGGATGGCGGCCATCTTTATGTCAAAATTGATTCCCCCTATTAATTCGAACACGGTGGAACCGAATGAACGAAATTTGGTACAGAGGTAGCACTAGCAAGAGGCACCTCAGTGTCATGTTTTATATCACCGCTATCTTGACGGAAACGTAATCGCGGCCACCCAAATGTTAAAAGCTAAAATGTAATTACGACCAACCTAATAATCTAGTCTCTACCAAATTTTGCAACACCATATCTTTATGTGGGAAACATATTCTGACCAAACTGCAAGAATATCAGCCCAATAGTTTGCAGATGGTGGCCAAGTATGTGTGCAAATCGATTCCCCCTATCAATTCAAACACGGCGAAACCGAATTGAACGAAATTTGGTACAGAGGTAGCACTAGCAAAGGGCACCTCATATTCATGTTTAATATCCCTATAGCACGTTGTATTTCAACAAGCTACTACAACCAACATTCAATCATACTCCTTGAAAAGGACAAAGAGTTATAACAATACCCATGCATTTAGGAGAAAGTAGGCTATATGTTCTTTACTGAACATCTTGTTTATTTTTTTATTCTGAGCAAACTCAAAAAAGATATTTTGAAGGTTTCTATAGAATGGTTAAATAAAGCCACAAAGATGTACGTTTCATTTTGTAACTGAAGAAAGAAAAGTACAAACTTTCCTGTAAACATGAGAGAAATGAGTGTAACGGTCAAGGTCAGCACAAATCAAGGACAAAATGTAAAAAATGGATAAAATAATTACGATTTGAATTTTGAAAATTTAGTACTTTGCCTCTTATGTTTGTGTTTAGAGGCAGATGACCTCGTAGTTCCGCCCCTTAAAACAATAATAACTAACTATGTTTCTGTTTCCGTCGTAATGTATATAATATTGTTGTACGAGATTTATGACAGGCACAGTATTAATAATTAAATCGTTATTGTTTCGGCCCCTTAAGCTGTATGCTACCTTTCAAACACACTTGGCTAAAGGGGTGGAGCTCTTGGCGAGGTTCTCTCCTCGTGTGTCCAATGTTGTCAAATTTCTGCACAGTCAAATAGTATTTGAGGGTCTTGAATTTAGTACACCCCCTTGACTGGCTGTCATGAATATCGTACGGATGTTTGAGTAACTTGTTCTTGTTCCGAAATTGCTTCCCTCATTTTCTCTTAACGAACTGATCGTCATAGATTTTTTAACTAAAGGGAAACATGAACAATCAAATGGCAGCCTTTTTCTTTTTCTTTTGTCACATGTGCCTAGCTAGTGTTGCGTATGTCACGCGGCACACCATGTGTGTTCACTTGGTTGCTCAGGAACAAACGCTTATCGATTGCGAACTAATGACCTTGCATCCCTCCATTAGTGGTGTGTCACCGTCAACGGTTTTATGAAATAATCTGGAATAAACTATGACATAAGAAAGATACGTCCTGAATAATGAAAGTTATATTCACAATATATATTTATTATTATTAATTTATAACAATAGTACATTATGCAACGAGCCTATAATGGCAATAATTAAGACACGAGTATGTTTATAAAACGAGCGTACGCGAGTTTTATCATTTCCATACGAGTGTCTTAATTACCATTATAGGCGAGTTGCATACGACTGTTTATGTTCGACCCTCACTATTATGTGTCAGAAAACTGTATCATAATGATGGTCATTATAACACTGTTTTCCATTATGATACAGTTTCTCCAGCCAATCAGAGCTCGTTCATTGACCAATTAGGTAACGATACCTTCGCGCATGCGCTCGAAATCCAACATGTCGGACATAAACACAACATCGAACTATAATAAATTACCGACATGGAATACGCATCGTCCATATGTTCGCGTAAATAAACTGGCGAATATGAGGCAAGAAATAGCACTGTACCTTAGAATCACCAACACTAATTTCTACACAGCGCATTTTCTTGAAACGACTCCGGTGACAATATTACTGAGGGGCGGCAAATGTAAACATATGGCCTGCATATGGCATTGCAAGCACACAGAGCACATGCGTCGGTCGGCCAGAGAGCTTGGAACATGGAGATATGCTACCTAGCGCACCACCCGATCACAAAATTCTAGTTACTGAACAGATATTTATGAATATTTATGTTAAAATATGTAATAAAGTTATAATTATCGTCGAACATAAACAGTCGTATGCAACTCGCCTATAATGGTAATTAAGACACTCGTATGGAAATTATAAAACTTGCTAAAGCTCGTTTTATAAACATACTCGTGTCTTAATTATAGCCATTATAGGCTCGTTGCATAATGTACTATTATGTTAGACGATAATTAGTATAACTATTTTTTGTTCTAACATAAATATTCATAAATATCTCTCGAGATTTCGCCAGTTTCATGTACTGAACAGAGCGCTTGGGACGCAGAGAATACCTTGTATTTGACCATAGCCTCCTCGATTACCCCACTATGACACTAGGCCACGCAGTGAAATTTAAATTAGAAGGCCTTGGAACTCAGCGCAGGTGCGATTCTATCCTTACCTAATTGGTCAAACAACTGTTTCTTGAGCTCTGATTGGTGGGAGAAACTGTCCCATAATGAAAACTTGTACTAGACTCAGCCTCATTAAAGTACAGATTTCTGACATATAATATTTACATTTCGATATCGTCGAACATAAAACTTATTATAACTACTATTGCAATATAACAGCTTATATCACTGCCATTAAAGTAATACATGTTTTTCCACGATATTATCTTGTTCCTTGTTGACATCTATTTATGTTATTACTTATTTACATTAATAATTATCTCGTTATCACTTCTAATATCGTATATATAAAAGTGAATGTCTGTATGTATGTATGTATGTATGTGGGTGGGTCTGTTCCGTATACAAATCTACACCGTTCCACCAATCTCAACCAAATTTTGCACACACATAGTTTAGGACCCAGAAGGAACCGCTGGCTACATGAATTTTCGATAGTCTTTTTCATTCTTCTGGTTTTGGTCCTTTTGGACTCAAGCACAGGCAAATCAAATCATAAAATATACTCATGAAGGAATGGAAAGGCAGATAGTTTCCAAGGCAACATAGCTCAAGTCGAGACACGGCCGTCTGGATGCCAGTTGTGCTCTGCACTACCGGTATAGAAAATGAGGATCTTTACTTGAAATCCCGTTAGTTACTCAACTGCTCACAAAGCACTGTCAACCGAGTTTAGCATAACAAAGACTTGACACTATCTATCTACTACATATTTGTCTAATACCACTCACTCACTCACAAAATGACGGGCAAAGACAAACAAAAGAAGGCAGTTGACCGCAGTGGGGAGCGCGGAGTTCGTGAACAAACGAAGGGTAACCAGCGCAAGCAAGTGAAAGCAGACGACCCTAGCGCCCTAGAGAGGAACGGAGCAGGTAGCAGCTCGGGAGAACAATTGAAGACCGTGGATCGCAGTCAGGGTGGGGGTTGTCACAATGCTAGCGACGCTGACGGCTCAAAAAGAAACTGGAAGGACAGTGGCACAACTTTTTCTTCAGCGGACCACAACCAAGCTACGCAGGATGTGCGCCGAGACTCAGCTGACATTTTAAGCCTGCTGAGTAATACGAACCTAATCGAGGAGCTCGTGGATCGAGTTGCTAATAAGGTGATTGATAAACTAAAAGAAACAATAGATTTTAACACCCAGGTCATCAATGAGCTCAGACAGGAACTTGCCAGGCGAGACGACACTATAAATCAACTTGAGCTGCAACTGAATGACCGCACTGATGAACTTGAGCAGTACCAGCGTCGAAATAACTTGAGAATTTTTGGTATTCCAGAAACACCAGGCGAGGACACCAACAGGTGTGTAATGGATGTTGCTGCCAAGTTGAATGTGACAATCGATCCCCAAAGAATAGACCGATCTCATCGTGTAGGACTCCGGGATGCTGGAAAGAAGCGGCCAATAATAGTGCGGTTCGTGTCCTATGCAGATCGAGCAGCACTCTTCAGGTCGAAGAAATACTTAAGGAATACCGGCATAACTGTAAGAGAAGATCTGACGAAAACCCGGACTGATATTGTAAAACAAGCAGTAAGCCACTTTGGGTTACACGGTGTCTGGACTGCAGATGGCGTTGTTCTGATCCGCATTGATGACACGAGGCATCGTGTGAAAACACTCCGAGAATTGGACTTTTTGAAGAAAAAGTTTCCCGCTCCTCGTACGTAAAGGACCCTCATACGTGCCAGTGTGAGGGGGCTCAACTGATCAAAGTTACAAGTGTAAGCACAGACATGTAATATGGTTACTGGTGGAACTTTAACTACAGTGTCTAGCCAAAATACAAGCCGATATTATTGATTAATATTTAGAAAATAGCTTAAGTTTTAGATTTTGTAATTTTTGATATTTCTTGTTTAACAATTTTACAATAACTTTCAATTATCTTTTGCATGGATATTAGTACCAATGAGTATGATATGCATGCCTATCTTTGTGATATAGCTGATAGATTACCCAATGATTTTAAAGTAACTCACCTGAACACGCAGTCACTTAAAATGCTAGAACATTTCGCAGAATTTGAATACACATTTGTTAACTCCGGTATTGATGTAATCGCTGTTAGTGAAACATGGTTCAATAAGTCCATTACTGATTCATCTGTAACCTTGCCAGGATATAATATCTACCGCAATGACAGACAACGTAGAGAAGGGGGTGGAGTAGCAGTGTATGTTCGACAGCACATTAAGTGCCGGGTTATCTGCAAATCCCCAAATAATGAGAATTTCAGACCTGAGTACCTATTCGTAGAGATTTGCCTGAAAGATACTAAAGTATTATTTATTTGTGTTTATAGAGCACCCAAAGTCGGTTTTATGGAACTACTATTAAATGACATGCTTTCACACATTTTTAGTTATAAATATGTAATATTAGCCGGTGATTTGAATGCCCATTTTGGGTCGGCTACATTTGAAACGAAAAACATAGTAGAAACTCTAAATACTTGCAATCTGTCGTGGCTCCCGTATCAAGATACACATCACACTGCAACCTCCTCTTCTACTCTGGATCTAATAGCATCCAACTGCAATGAGCACGTGATTGAGTTTGGCCAAACTGCTGCTTCTGGCTTCTCAGCACATGATCTCTTATACGCAGTATATACCCTGTCAACTCCAAAATATAAGCCCAGTATCCGAACTTTTCGAGACTTCAGCAGGTTTAATTATGAAAGGTTTAAGGCCGATGCCATCTCAGTTCCATGGCACACTGTTTTCGAGCAGCAAACTATAGATGAGAAGGTAGAAACATTGAACACATTTTTCATTGATTTATATGATCGCCATGCCCCAGTGCGCTCAGCTAACGTGAGGCACGCACCAGCTGCCTGGATCAACACAGAAATAAAAGATCTAATAAGATCTCGAAATAGAGCCAGAAAGAAGTGCAACAGAACACAGAAACCCGAGGACATTGTAGAATACAAAAGCTTACGCAACAGAACCCAGCAAGTTATTCGTAATACAAAGATACGTTACACTTATTCGCTAATTAATTCAGCTAAAATCTCTTCGGCTTTGTGGAGAGCTACAAAAACTCTCGGTGTTGGAAAATAGAGACACAAAAGCAATAACCCAACAATGAGCGCTGATGAGCTTAATAAGCATTATTTAAACGTATCAACCGTTGTAGACAGCAATAGAGTTTTGTCAACTGTTGCTAACTACAGGGAAAAATTTACTGACCGACGGGAAGAATTTCATTTTGGCTATATATATCCTGAGGACATTCATTTAGCCATATTTAGGATAACTTCAAAAGCCATAGGACCAGATCGTATATCTATTACGCTATTGAAAAGGAATATGGACCTCCTCATGCCAGTTTTATTGCATATATTTAACTATAGCCTGCAAATGGGTATTTATCCGACACAATGGAAAAAAGCCAACATCAAAGCAATACCAAAATTCACGAACGCCTTAAACTGTAGTGACTTTAGACCAATAAGTATATTGTGTGCAATTGGGAAAGCGTTAGAACGGATTGTTTTTGATCAGTTTTATGAATATATAAATTCCAACAATATCCTAAACCTGAACCAATCTGGATATAAATCAAAACATAGTACTCTGACAGCCCTTATCAAAGTCACAGACGACATTCGTCTAGCAATGGACCGGAAGGAAATAACTATATTATCTCTATTCGATTTCAGCAAAGCTTTTGACAGAGTTCACCATGAGATCCTACTAGTTAAATTAAGAAATCTAGGCCTTTCAAAGTCAGTAACGAACTGGTTTAGGTCTTACCTAACAAGCAGATGTCAGAGAGTAGTCCTAGCAGATGACAATGTTTCAGAATGGTGTGAAGTAACAACAGGTGTGCCGCAGGGTTCGGTCCTTGGTCCACTCCTGTTCTCCGTGTATATAAATGACCTTCCATCTGTCCTTAAATTCTGTCAACATCATATGTACGCAGACGACCTTCAGCTATATCTACACGCGGATCTGAAATCCATTCATTTGAACGTAGCACTAATTAACAGTGACATTCAAAGCCTATCTCAGTACGCACTCGATCATAATCTAATACTTAACTTCGAAAAAACGCAACCGATCATCATCGGCTATACCAAATTACTCAGTTCCCTACCTGACCCAGTACCACCTTTACAGCTTGCATCCCAAACAGTTCCGTATCAGTCAGCAGTAAGAAATCTGGGAGTTATTTTTGACTCTCGATTATCGTGGCAGGATCACACAAACATGATTCTGAAAAGGGTTGCATCGTCATTATATCAAATTAGGCGAACTTGCTTCTATTTGCCTCAAAATGTACGAAAGATACTGATACAGAGTTTGATATTACCAATATTTGACTATGGATCTATAATTTACCATGATATGGGAGAGGTCCTCAATACAAAATTGCAAAGAATGCAAAATGCTTGCTTGCGGTTTGTTCTCAATGTACCAAGAGAGTCTCATATAACTCCATTTTACGTCCAGATTGGATGGCTTAAGTTAAAGGAACGAAGACAGTATGCCATGGCTCTGACTGTGATAAAAATTCTAAAATTCAAAATTCCGTCTTATATTTACTGCACACTAACTCCCATGCAATCAGTGCATAACCGTGCGAATAGACACACTGCACAGATCCTCCAGATACCTAATCACAGAACCGAAAAATGCAAAGGTTCATTCCGTATTTCAGCTAGTATTCTCTGGAATAAATATAAATTGCACCAGTATTCAGGACTTCCTATCAGAGCGATAAAACACTCCCTTCATTGTAATCTATCAGCTATACAATTATCATGTTCAAGGTGAACGGATGTATTAACAAGAACTTCTATTGTCAACTGTATGTATAGGTTAAGTTTTTTCTTTCTTCATTTATTCTATTGTATTTAACCGCCCTCTGAATGAAGAGAGCTGCATAAAGAGGCTTTGTAGCCTCAGTGGCCTGTATAAGAGAAACAATAAATTCAAATTCAAATTCTAAAAAAAAAAAATTCACTCATTCATTCATTCATCACGAAATCTCAGAAACCACCGAACGGATTGAAATGAAATTTGGTATGCAGCTTCCTCAAGGGCCGCAAATGCCCGCTAAGAGAGGATCTTTGGATATTCAGGTTCTAAAGGGGTGTTAAGGGGGTAGACCTGCATTTCATTGAATAGCAATATCTGCCGACTGGTTTCATTGGCGGATGAGATACTCGGCATATAAACTCATCTTTAAAAATAAGAAGACACGTGTCTGAGGGTTTTTCGATGTGGTGTATATTATGAGGTGAATGAGGTGAAAAGTGGGGACTGAAAGAATCCTAACGGAGCGTGTATCTCTTAAACGACATAGGCGAGGAGTTTTAAACTCTGCGAAAAAATATCAACATAAAAAGAAGTAAATATGTGTTTGACAGTTTTTTCATAAATCCAATTTAAGGGGCCCATAGGGGGGGGGTGAAATTCTGGGGGGGGGGGGGCGGAACAGGAAAGAAAGTGTCCTAACTGATTGACTGACTGACTCACTCATCAAACTCAAGGGGGAAAAACTGCTTTAAAGTAAATAAATAGCTGTTCGACAGTTTATTTTCATAAATCAAATTTAAGGGGTTCATGGGGAAGGGTGAAATTCTGAAAAAATGTAATTGAAAGAAAATGTCCTGACTCACTCACTCCCTCGCTCATCATCGCCCAGCCAAAATTATTGAAGTTATAAACATGACAGTTTGGGGATATGTTCATTGTATGTCAAAACCGTCTACTAAGGGAGGATTTTTGGATATTCAGGTTCTAAAGGGGCTTTAAGGGGGTTAAACCTGCATTTCATTAAATACCAATATCTCCCGATTGGTTTCATTGGGGGATGTGATACATGGCATATAAACTCATCATTAAAAAGTAAGAATACACGTGTCTGAGGGTTTTTCGATGTGGTGTATATTATGAGGTGAAAGGGGTGAAAAGCGGGGATTGAAAGATTCCTAACGGAGCGTGTATCTCTTAAACGACATAGGCGAGGAGTTTGAAACTCAGCGGAAATAAAACAGCATAAAAATTAAGTACATATGTATTTCACAGTTTTTTTCATAAATCCAATTTAAGGGGCCCATGGGGAGGGGTGAAATTCTTGGGGGGAGGGGGAAACAGGAAAGAAAGTGTCCTAACTGATTGACTGACTGACTCACTCATCAAACTCAGAGGGAAAAAAGTAAGTAAATAGCTTTTCGACAGTTTTTTTAGTCAATCAAATTGAAGGGGTTCATCGGGAGTGGTGAAATTCTGAAGAAAAAAAATGAAAGAAAATGCCCTGACTCATTCACTCACTCATCATCGCCCAGCCAGAAATATTAAATTTGGAAACATGGCATTTCGGGGATATGTTCGTTGTATGTCAAAACCGTACACTAAGGGAGGGTTTTTGGATATTCAAGTTCTAAAGGGGTCTTAAGGGGGTTAAACCTGCATTTCATTGAATAACAATATCTCACGAGTGGTTTCATTTGTGGATGTGATACTCGGCATATAAACTAATCATTAAAAATAAGCAGACATGTGTCTAAGGGTTTTTCGATGAGGTGTATTATTATGAGGTGAAAGGGGTGAAAAGTGGGGGTTGAAAGATTCCTAACGGACCGTGTAGGCCTATCTCTTAAACGACATAGGCGAGAAATTTGAAGCTCAGCGAAAAAGAAATCAGCTTAAAAAGTAAGTCAATCGGTGTTCGACCGTTATTTATAAATTAATTTAAGGGGCCAATGGGGTGGGGTGAAATTCTGGGGGGGAAAAGGAGAGAAAGTGTCCTAACTGACTGACTAACTCACTCACTCATCAAACTCAGGGAAAAAAGACAGCTTAAAAATTAAGTTAATATGTGTTCAAGCGTTTTTTCATCAATCCAATTCAAGGGGCCCATGGGGAGGGGTGAAATTCTGCTAAAGATAATTGAAAGAAAATGCCCTGTCTGACTCACTCACTCATCACGCCCAGCGAAAACTATTAAGGTTGGAAACATTAAATTTTGGGAATATGTTCGCTGTATGTCGAAAACGTCAACTAAGGAATGATTTTTGTTTATTCGGGTTTTAAAGAGGTGTTAAAGGGGTAAACGAGCATTTCATTGAATAACGATATCTCATGAGTTGTTTCTTTGGGGATGTTCTATTCGGTATATAAACTTATCATTAAAAATAATCAGACATATATCTAAGGGTTTATCGATGTGGTGTGTATTATGAGGTGAAAGGGGTGAAAATTGGGGGTTGAGGGATTCTTAACGGAGCGTGTATCTCTGAAACGACATAGGCGAGAAGTTTGAAATTCGGCGCGAAAAAACAGCTTAAAATACAAGTAAATAGGTGTTCGACCGTTTTTTCATAAATCCAATTTTAGGGACCATTGGAGAGGGGTGAAATTCTGGGGGGGGGGGAACAGGAAAGAAAGTGTCCTAACTGATTGACTCACTTACTCACTCATCAAACTCAGGGGGAAACAGCTTTAAATAAGTAAATAGGTGTTCGACCGTTTGTTTCATAAATCCAATTTAAGGGGTTCATGGGGAGGGGTGAAATTATCAAAAATAAATGACAGAAAATGTCCTGACTGACTCACTCACTCATCATCGCCCAGCCAAAATTATTGAAGTTAGAAACATGAAATTTTGGGGATATGTTCGTTGTATGTCGAAAACGTCTACTAAGGAAAGAGTTTTGGATATTCAGGTTCTAAAGAGGTGTTAAGGGGGGTAAACGTGCATTTCATTGAATAACAATATCTCACGAGTGGTTTCATTTGGGGATGTGATACTTGGCACATATACTAATCATTAAAAATAAGCTGACAAATGTCAAATGGTTTTTCGATGTAGTGTATATAATGAGGTGAAAGGGATGAAAAGTGGGGTTTGAGAGATTCCTAACGGAGCGTGTATCTCTTAAACGACATAGGCGAGGAGTTTGAAACTCGGAGGAAATCAATCAGCTTAAAAATAAATAAATAAAATAAATAGGTGTTCGACCGTTTTTTCATAAGTGCAATTTAAGGGGCCTATGGGGAGGGGTGAAATTCTGGAAGAAAAACGTCCACTAAGGAAGGATTTTTGGATGTTCACTCTCATCAACCAACCAAAACTATTCAACTATTTTGGGGATATGTTTGTTGTGTGTCGAAAACGTCTAAGGAGGGATTTTTGAGTATTCAGGTTCTAAAGGGGTGTTGACGGGGATAAACCTGCATTTCATTGAATAAAAATATGACACGACTATGACGCGGGCGAAGCGAGGCTAAAATGAGATGGTGTGTGTCTGTGTATTACTCAATCACGCAAGTACCACTGGTCCGATTTACATGAATTTTACATGGAAGGAGCTGATTTACCTGGTTAACATATAGATTACTTTTGATTTCAATACTTTGCACTATTTAAAGATGGCGACCATTTTCGTGACGTCACTACACCCTTTGGTTTCAAACTTTCATATTTCCATTTCAAATAAAAGGAAAACGCTAAGAAATAGCAAACTTTTGATGGCATATACGAAGTTTAAAATTACATTTTCTATCCGAAAGGTATCTCCAACGGTTAGCGAGTAAAACATAAATTTGTGCTATAAAACACGGTCAACGCCGAGCGGTGTGGTTGGACAAAATGTTCCATCCTTAATCTCACTCTGCGCAGCACCTCGCCTATCCCCTGTTTTAACTGTCACCTTCATATTTTAATTTATTTATGACGCGTAGCGAAGCATGGGTACTTCAGCTAGTAACTTCTATGTATTGATTTTTTAATTTAACTATAATTTTTAGCCTCTGCTACTTTTTACAGATTTTTAAAATGCTGAAAAGTGGTCCTATGGGATCAACCCGGGTTGTTTGTATGTCTGTCTGTCCTTCTGTGTGTGTGTCATTATCAACTCCTAAACGACAGCAGCTATCGAAACAAAATTCGGATTGAGAGGAGATCTATAGGCTACTAGAAAATCACAAGGTCAAACTTGAACATTATATCACTAGGCTACTACCAACAGCTGAAGAGATAACATTTATATTTGAGCTCTAAGTTGGATATCTCAGAAGGTATGCAACTTGGAACTGTTCAAAACTTTACACAATATAGATCATAATATTTCAGGAGCCCAAACACGTCAGTGCTCTCATGACTCTACGCATGCTGATAGGTTCAATGTTCATCTGCATGTAACATCCATGCACTTGAACTTCAACCAAATTTCGTATGTGCTTACTATAAGCGAACAGATATGACTCCGCGTATCTTATAGAGTCACCAGGGCTGCCAACTATTTTAAATGCTCTCTCTAATTTTTGAACCGAGTCTCAATATATCAGAAAGTATGCAGAGCAACAGTTCTAAACTTTGCGTATTTATAGAATAAAAAATTGCCCATTAATTGTGAGTAACACATACATGGCAGTGCTACCAACATGATTGTACTCGTGTTGATGGGTTCAGTGTTTCAATGCATGTAAATCCGTACTAACTAATGGATTTCTTCCTAAATTGGCACATACAGTACATAGATCATAATATTTCAGATTAATTTTGAGTAACCTATCTTTGACAGTATTGCCAACATAATTCTATGCATGCTGATGAGTTCAATGTTTAACTGCATGTAACTCCATGCTAAAACAAGTAGAGCCTACTTTTCTTAAAATGTAAGATTCGTACCACTGATTGCCTTATATACATATATCTAGAATAATGACGAAATTAACTAGGCAATACTGGCATTCACGATATTTTAGAAATATACCTGAAATAGTGTAGCCTAATACAGCACTACAGTTTACTTGGAAGAGTTTATTTTCATAGATTCTGAGATACTGAGTACAGTTATACATTGAAACTATCAACACGCATGGAATTATGTTGGCAGCACTAACAAGAAAGGGTTGCTTGAAATGAATCTTCAAATATATCGTTTATACACATGTGCCAAATGTTGAACTGTTTGCCTGCATAAATTGAGACTAGGGTTCATAATTATGTAGAACGTTGATGAACAGTTGGCAGCCCTGATGACTTCTAAAGTATGCCGAGTTAGTTCCGACCTTTAAAACAACTTAGATCCACTTAAAAATCGTCTATGAGCGAAGGAATCATTCCATACTACAATCTCTTTGATCAATACTTGCAATACAAAGTTCCTTGAGTTTAATCGAAAAGAAGAAGAGCAGCATAATCATCTCAACAACGCCAAGAACAATTACATCAACAGCTAAGACGTACACAGTTGCAATATCTGAATGAGCTTCATATCTTCAAGCCATAAATGCCTCGCCAACGTTCAAAAATAGGCCGCCGGTCTCGAAGCACAATCATAGAACATCAAACGATACTGATCAAGAACGTTTAGTCGATAATACACGTGTCAGAGTCAGAACTTCTCAAAGAGGTACAATACTTTAATTTACTTACCCATTTTATATCAGACTGAGCCACAGCAAAGCGTGGCCGGGTTAAGCTAGTGTTAAATAAAATACAAGTATATATTAAAAGAAATAATTACAATACTGAATATATTTTTATTTTATCATTTCAAATTATCTTGTCGACTTTGTTGTTATGCTTGAGTCTAAAGTTATGCTTTACGGAGACGGAAGTGACGTCATGCAGTCGCGCGGGAAGTGACGCCATGCAGCCGCGCGGGAAGCGAGTGCGTGACGTCATGCAGCCACGCGGGAAGCAGAAGCTAATGGTTAATGGAGTCTGTTGAAAGAGTCCTGGGGCGTCGAGCGACCTGGGGCTTTGAGCGAAGCGAAAAGATTACAGGGTGACTCCTAAAGAGGTGTACAAGATGCCAGAAAAGAAAACAGGGTGACTCCAAAGAGATATACAAGACGCCATATAAGAATACAAGGTGACTCTTAAAGAGGTGTACAAGATGGCAGAGAAGAATACAGGGTGACTCCTAAAGAGGTGCACAAGATGTCAGACAAGAATACAGTGTGATTCCTAAAGAGGTGTACAAGATGTCACACAAGAATACAGGGTGACTTCTAAAGAGATATACAAGATGCCAGATAAGAATACAGGGTGGCTCCTAAAGAGATAAGAATACAAGGTGTCTCTTAAAGAGGTGTACAAGATGGCAGAGAAGAATACAGGGTGACTCCTAAAGAGATATACAAGATGCCAGATAAGAATACAAGGTGACTCTTAAAGAGGTGTGCAGAATGTCAGAGCAAATTACAGGGTGGCACTTAACGAGGTGTACAGTATGTTAGATTCAATTCAAATACAGGGTGGCCCTTAAAGAGGTTTGCAAGATATCAGATTCAAATAATGGGTGACTCTTAAAGAGTTGTAAAAGATGTCAGACTCAAATATAGGGTGACCCTTAAAGAGGTGCCCGCGCGGGAAGCCTAAGTTAATTGGTAATGGAGTCTGTTGAAAGAGTCCCTGAGCCTTTCTAACATGTGTAGCATTTGTAGCATGCGTCATTTGAAATGATATAACGTCTAGTCTTTCAGACTGACTGTATTTTTTTTATACACTATGCCCAACTAAGGAGCATGATTGAACCTATTTCACAGATGAATTTGCATTAGCTTTCTTCTCTTCCCAAAATCTCTTCATTCTCTCACTAACATTGTTCTTCCTTTCTGCTGTCCATGTAGTGGTGGCTCCCATCCGAGGATTTGCAGCAAAGTGATGTTTGTTCACCAATAATTTGAATCTAGACCGGTCCCATAAAATTGTGTCTGTTGCCTTAATTGATCCTCACCCGATACAGGTACGATCCTAATACTCAGCAAACACATCCAGAGCGCTGTACTAAGAACAGTTGTTGCAGGTATTAATACGTGTTGCCTTTGTGCAGCCGGGGATCAGAGCACTCTATTGTACAAACAGCACAACAGGGCATATTGTATACAAGAGGTATATCGACATAACAGCAGAAACGGTTTTATATTCTACTCAAACTGGCATATCTGAAGTAATTACTGAAAAATCGTCATTATTCCTTCGTTATAATGAACCCCTGCTGGGATTTCCTAAAATTACGGTAATAAAATATTGATTGATTGATTGATTGATTGATTGATTGATTGATTGATTGATTTGGTAACCAGGAAGAAGAGGATCATCTCAAAATGCAACCATTCATGCTTTCTGTTGTATCTCTAAAGATTATGAAGGTGCTCTCGTGATATTTTCAGGAAACGTTTAAAGATTCTTGAAATAGAATTCCTGTGAATTTCATCACCACACTTTGAACAGAAAAAGTTTAATGGAATAATTAGGGTGAACATAATAAAAACCAATTTTTTGAAATTAATGTACTCTTCTCTCCGGACTGATTGCACCAATTTCAATGGAATTGTGCTCATGCAATATAGTCTACGATAGTACCTCGGAGTTACAACTGTTTAAGTACCTTTAAAAAGAAAACGAACACTGCAAATAACTTCAAAAAAAAATTACAAAAGTTTAAAAAATCATATCATGTTACCAGAATAAGATAGACTATTTTCAGTAGTTTCCCGAAATAAGCAATATCAGATTAATGATTAACAGAAAAATATGTTTAATTCCTTCAGAAGGTAATGAGGAAAAGGCACAAGCATAATATGTCAATGTTTATAAAAATATTTCCCCAAATTATCTCCTGATTATTTCATTTAGTTTCTTTTTCTGTTCAGCTTGTGGTAATGAAATTAAAAGTGAACCTACATTAAGGATGTATAAAAGTATCCTAAAATATAAAGAAAGTATCTTCAAACCTTTTAGTGATACCGGAGAAAGTACCGGTATGAATGGTTACATTTGACGGCGATACTACACCTCCTGGTTACCTTAAAACAGACGAACATCTCAGTCAATTGTTTGTTTTCTCAACATCCGCAGGGGTACTTTTAGTATGCTGAAACATGACGGGAATTTAATTCACCACGAAACTTGTCACTAGAAAGTTTGAGCTGAAAGTTCAAAATTGATACCAAAGCAGGTTTTATGTTTGTTTGTTTGTTTTGTTTGTTTGTTTGTTTTGTGTGTGTGTGTTTTTTTAGGAAATAATTCTAAACTCAGTGAAAATATGTATACATTTTATGAATTGATAAGTGTCTGCGCCATATCCCAATTAGATTGGGGTCACTAGAGCCTGCTCCCCTGCTTTATGAGTTGATATCGTATTATATAGGCTATTATATATTTTTGTCTAGTTGCCTGATTGACTACTGCAGACTTTTCAGCTGTGCTAGCACATGAACCGACAGTTCCGTCCCCGAACTTCTGCAAGCCAACTGCTAAAGAGTCTCCTCCAAACCATTGCTTGCACCCCCCCCCCCCCCCCCCCCTCAATATAGCCACACCACTGGAGAACTAATAGCAGTTACAGTTTACATAGTCTAATACGACTTGCTTTTTATTGTTGTTGATTCCTTTAGGGGTTTGGTGACATTATGGTCATGTAGCCCCATGTACGTGGGTGTGTGTAGAATTTGTCTGATAACCTGTGTCACTGTGATGTCTGTACAGTTCACGTCACGGTGTTTGGTCGGAGAGACCCGATTTCACAGTCGTACAGAGGACAGGTGGTGAATCTGAGGGATGTGCAATTGATATGGGAGTTGCTTTCCACGCAACTGAAATCTCTCGTATCAGTTGCACATGCCTGAGGCTCACAAACTGTCCTCTGTACTACTGTGAAAACGGAATTGACCCGCCAAAAACCGTGGCGTAAACTGTACTAATGTGGTTATTTGCAACTGAGGTAGGATTTGGGTAGGAAGCAGCCGTGGCCTTAAGTTATTTAACATCTCCGCATTTGACTGAAGTAGAATTGGGAAACCACGGAAAACCAATTAGAGGATGGCTGAGGTGGGAACTAAACCTGCCTCTTCTCAGTTGTACCTCACGAGGCTGAGGGGACCCCGTCCCAGCCCTCAGACCACATTTAAATGTATGCCAGAGCCGGGAATCGTTCGAAGAGGTGAGTTCGATTCGTACCTCAGCCATCCTGGAAGTGGTTTTCCGCTGTTCCCACTTTCGCTCCAGGCAAATGCCGGAATGGTATCTAACTGAACCCGGGCTTCCACTGTGACAGCCGAGAAGGCTTGCCACTACACAACGAGGCGGACCGACTTGCTTGTGCTGGTGCTGTTTCATCTGAGGGGCTTGTACATTTATTTATTTATTTATTTATTTATTTATTTATTTATTTATTTATTTATTTATTTATTTATTTATTTATTTATTTATTTATTTATTTATTTATTTATTTATTTATTTATTTATTTGTTTATTTATTTATTGACGGTACACAACAGGGCTCAGTGTGCGCCCCAATAACAGTGCACCTACACAGTAAAACACATTTCCTGATATGTCTACATTAAGAATTAACATCTTAATGTAATTCTTAAAACTGGGAAGTTCACACAGATCAAAATGCATAGTTGTAAAAGCTTAATCTAAAGATAATATAAAATCTAAATCTAAATTTGATCTAAAGTAAAATATAAAAACATGTTTTGAAAGCATTACATAGTAAACTAAAAGGTAACATTAATAACTAGGGAACAGGCCTATCCACATAATACATTGTTGATTCTGTTTTGAGTGATAATTTTATTCCAAGTATGAATTAGAGTGACTGGGTTATAATTTCCAAGAACTGTCTAATTGAGAGATAGAAATCTAGTTTCCAGTTTACACGAACCGCATCGTTGTAAATACTGCAAAGCCTCCATACAGGTGAATTGTTATGTGAGGTAGTAATGGTTATGTTATGGTTGATTTTGTAGTTAAGCGAGAGATGTTGAAATTTAGGAGCGATAGGAAAAATTAGTTATTAATTTGACCGTTAATAACTTTATAAAGGAATTTCACATCATTCACTTGCCTTCGAGACTCCAAACTAGCCATGCCGAAATTCAACAAAAGTTCACCGTAGGGTACCATGTGTGGGTAATTGCCCGTTATTTTGAGGTGTAAATATCTGAGGAATGGTGGCCATTCAGTCCTATGTACAAGGGTGTGTGGGGGAATTGTGCCTGATAACCTGTGTTTTTGTTGATGGCTAAATTTGTAATTCAGGTGAGGATTGGGAGGGAGGCGGCCATGGCTCGCTTGAAGTGCTTGACTTCTCCGGCACTGGTTAGTTCAGTGGAGAGCCGTATGCCAGCCAAGTTGCTATGCGATCGATTTGGCTTGTTTGACGAAGCCTGACTGCATCATCCATTTCGGTTACGACTGCCGCTGATTGAGACTGGGCTGTGGTGTGTGTATCATGGAACATGTAAGCCAGCGGGAAAGAGGAGGGTGGGAAAAGGCCACCGCGCCAGTGCAAACTCAGCACCACAAGGCTCAATTTGTAATTTCTACCTCAAACAGGTAATAACGCCACATTAAGCTTTAACTCTCAAAATTTTCATAATAGTCTATTGTAGTCAATTGTCATAAAATGCATCTTAATTTGATTAAATTTAGTCAAATGGTATTACTAACATTGTTCAAACCCGGTCGAAGTCGTCGGGTTTTTTAGAGCGTTAAAATCTTTCAGTATGCCTTCCTTCGGAGGAAGTAGAGCTGGCGGGCCAATGTCATTGATTTATGACTTATGGCATGAAAAAGAACCTGCCGCTACAATTGGTAGCGTGCAGCTAAATTTGTAGGTTATATTTCGTTTGAAACGCTCTATCAAGTTCCAACGTTTACCACTAGGTGTCAGTGACATCTGATAGCCAAAGTTGGAACTACTTGTAATTGAACGGTCCCCATGGGTGTCCGCATAGAAGCAGCTACAAACTCTGGTGAGCCGAACATGTCCTCGGACACTCCCGGCACTAAAAGGCACACGCTTAATATATAAAATAAACTAACATTGTATGTCTAGATCTAATCGTACCCGTTTTTCTTTGTGGCAGATGGTTTTTACGGCCTGATGTCCTTCCTGATACCAACTTCAGTAGAGGAGTTAATGAGGGATGAAAGAAGGAAGATTGTAGTTTTACGTGACCGTGAATCTTGTGATTATGAGCCACGGAACCTCCTTTTTACGTGGAATCCAAACCACAGGACATGGGATTTCACTTCGAAAATTTTACATGTATTGGCCGGGAATCAAACCCAGTCCACCTTCGTGAGAGACCAACAGCTTCACCGCTGCAACACCACGCCCCAAATGTGATATGAAATGAATGAAACTGGGTAAGGATGTGGTAGGAAGCGGCCGTGGCCTGTTTGAAGGTACGTCGTAGCATTTGCCTGGAGTTGAAAATGGGAAACTAAGGAAAACCCTTTCAAGGACGACCGACGGTGGGGTTAGAACCCGCGTGTACTGAGTCCGCAGGTAGCTTGGCCCCATGATCTAGCGCTGTGCGTTAGTGAGCGTAACAACCGCCGTCGGTAACGGTATTACTAACATTAATACATTAATCTTGGTTTCTGCTATACTCCAGCAGCGATTTTATTCTCTTGAAGCATTCATTAAAATGGTATCTTGCACATGGTTAGTCACATAATTTAAAGACGTATTCTGGTGAAGGGTCGTGATAGTCCGTTCTCTGCCAGTCTTGTCACTGCACTGCGGATCTTGTCGTCACGCCCTGTCCATGTCCGGTTGATCATCGCATCGGTACCGTAGAAATCGCTCGGTGGTTCTTGTCTCCTCTGTTGTCTGTTCAGCTTTAATTACGAGTCTTGTGGAGTAGATGGCAGCAAGAACCTAGTTCGTAGATCATCCACGAAGAAAGTTTTCCGTTCTAATTCATATGCAAGTCTGGTTTCGAAAACCCTAGTTCGGCTTTAATTAACCTATACTCTGTCCAAGCAATCTGCGAAGTGCCAGTGTGAAACCACGTAGTCTGCGCACTGAAGTGACTTGGTTGACTGATCCAATTAGGCGCGATGCCACTGAATAATTGGCGCAGGAGGGTGGCGTGACCTTGGCTTCAACCAACTCTCGCAATGGCTGGGCTGCCAAGCTCCACCCATCGCATTCTCTTTTCACCTCCTCCGTTTGACGTCATGCGCAAACCTACTTCACATATTCCGCGGATGAGTTATAGCTTTCTCTCTTTCCAAAGTTTGAAGGTCACTGTAGCTAAGGTCATTCCATATTATTTATATTCCATATCTCAAAATGTTAAGGAAGGTACATGGCCATTGGCTGCATTAATAAAACAAGAAGTTCCGTAACGAACTAAAGAGCCTACTTTTCTTAAAATTAAGATTCATGCCAATGATTAATATACAGTGTATGAACCTATCTAGAATAATGACGAAATTAAGTTGGTATTATCGAAATGTTTAATTAGTTAGAAATATACCTGGTGTAATGTACCCTAATAGAGCTCTACAGTTGGCAGCCCTGGTGACAGAATATATTCTTAGTTCCATCTCTTAAGGTACAGAATACAGAATTTGGTTGAAGTCCATGCAGTTACATGCAGTTAGACATTGGATCTATCATCACGCGTAAAAGCATGTTGGCAACAATGTCATGCGTATGCTGGTCAAAAATAATCTGAAATATTATGACATCTTGTTGTGCCATTTTTTTTTTATGAAATCCATTTGTTAGTATAGAAGTTACATGTATTTTAAAATTGGACATATCAGCTGGCTTAGAAACATGTTGGCAGCACTGACTTATATGAATTACTCCAAATTAATTAAAAATGTCAGGTACTATACGTGTGCATAGTTTAAAGCTGTCTGCTCGCATACTTTCCGTTACATTGGTATTTGGATTAAAAATAGAGAGAGCAATTATTAACAGTTGGCAGCCCTGGTGGTCCTTAAGAATATGCGCAGTCATATGTGTTTATGTACACGTATTACACACAAAATTTGGTTGTAATCCAATTGATAGTGTAGAAGTTATATGCATTTAAAAATTAGGCTAAAAGTTATTTTGGCAACACTGTCATATATGGCCTCCTGGAAATTAAACTGAAATAGTATTAGCCTACATGCGTGCCAATTTTGGAATTGCTCCCATGCATACCTTCCAAGATATTCAACATGGAGCTCAAATTTCTAGTGCGTTTTTTCAGCAGTTGGTAGGACTGACATAATTTTCAAATATGGGTTTGAGATATTCCGGTATACATCTTTACTCATACTAAATTTGGTTCCGATTACTGCAGCCGTTTACGAGTTGATTGGGGACACACACACACAGCCAGACTGACAGACGGAAGGACAGACAGACAGAAGGACAGACAGACACACATTTTCCCGGATCGATCTCATAAGTATACTTCTTCCTCATTTTTGCAAAATGTGAAAAGTAGGTTAATAAAATTATATCTCAAAATGTTTAGGAGCAATGTTTGGAATTCTGGATGACGCAACGCAACATTCTTCCGCCTGCTTCTCCTTTTTAAGAAAAACTGCCTTCTCTCATAAAACAAAAGAAAGAGGAGGAGATTGGACGACACAAAGAAACCGAGTAATAAGTGTTCCAAGAGTTTCCTTGAAGTGCTGAGAGTAAGGACTGGGTTCTTGAAATAAAAATTAACAAAAATGTTATTTCATGAGCAATTTCACGCTGCTTGAATTAGTGTCACTTGAGTTCAATGGAGAAGCACTTCACGAAGCAAGTAGCCTCTTCTTACTATCGGAACACCACTCGAGACGCTCCAGACAACAGGTAGAGTGGAGGACATAGCACCAGTCTTTTATTGGATCAAACAGAGCATAAATATCTTCATTTCTCCAGCTCTTTTGACGCTGAGTATCTCCTTTGAGCTGAATATATTGGACTCTCCTCAAGTGCTGTCTCGCACCGAGAGCTTCCGAAATAGAAGAAAGTACAGTAGATTACATTTTTAAGGTATGACGTATTGAGACTCCAGATCAAATATCCCGTATTCGATTCTTGGTTTTGTGAAGATTTTTAAGGGTTTCATACACTAACGAGCATATATTTCACAAAATACTGAATTCTCACCAACTATATCAGAAATTAATTCTTGTTTCACCTTCTGGTGTACTGGCTAGCATTCTCAGCTGTCACCTTGGAGGTCCGGGTTCGATTCCTGGCTCTGTCAAGAAATTTATTCAGACCTGAACACTCTGCAGTCGGCGTCGTGAAGATGCCTGAGAAAGTAATCCATAACAGTTTCCACATTCACCGAGCTACAAAAGTGACTGATACCTATGACGAACATTCATGAGCAATCATTCATGATGCGACAGACGACCTCGCTGTTCTGCCCCTTATAACTCGAATAAGTAATTGACTAACTAATCACACATGTTTAATAACCGGCAATATCTCACATCTGATTGCACCTTGAACAGAGCTTTAAATGTCAAAGATGGCTGCCATGCAATCTGGAAGACCTGAACATTATTCTATGATGAGCGATGATTTTCACACCCAGAAGCGTGCCAAGTCCATGTTACTGTAGACAGCAACTGAATTAAACCTCGTGGAGGTATCACACGTGATTAATTGTTGGTTTGTGCTTTGTCCATTGGAATTCAAATATCTACGTGCATGTGAGTTGGGCCCAGCTGTTGGGTACTGAGTGAACACTGTTTCTAGGTTTCTTTAATCAGTAGCTTATTTATTTATTTATTTATTATTTTATTTATTTATTTATTATTTTATTTATTAATTAATATTTTTTTATATTATTATTTTATTCCGTTAGGGCCATCTATGGACCACGGTGCTTGTGTTTTAGCTGTTTCTTGATGTCATCGTCAGGCTTGCCACGATTGGTGTTCTTAGTGGTGGGTTTGGCAGCTGCTTTCATGTTGGTACCTCGAGCTTTTCTGAAGGCCCAGTAGTCCTTCATTTTCCGGCTAAATTGAATCTTACGTTCCTCAGACCATTTCCTAGTCTCGTCTTTTGGTCTGTGGGTAACTTCTGTGAGGGATGTTACGAAGGATTTAATTTTAAGAGCTGTATGATAGCTACTCCGGTCGGCTATGTCATTTTCATTTATATGGAGTTCCGAAAGATCCTTTTCCACTTGCTTCTTCCACAAGAATCCAGAAGCTTTGCCCTTGTTAGCAGCCTTGAAGATCCTATGGGATAACCTGTTTGAGTCCATTCTGAATAGATGTCCGTAAAAAGCCAGTCGCCTACTTCTGATGGCATCTTTGAGATTTTCTTGGTGTTTATATAGCTCACGATTTGGTTGATACCATCGGCTTCCATCTGGTAGAATTCTTGGTCCTACTATCCGTCTCAGGAACTTTCTTTCTTGTACCTCGAGGGCTCTTAATGGGGTCTTCTTAGTTAGACATAGGCACTCTGCTGCATAGAGGACTGAAGGTCTGACTACTGCATTGTAGTGTCTTAGTTTGACATTCATCGACACATTTTTTGAAGCATATAGTTTTCTACAGGCATGGTAAGCCTTATCTAGTTTGAGTCTCCTGTGTTCAAGAGCCACTGTTTCGCTGAGGTCCTCTGAAAACCATTCCCCAAGGTATTTTACACTTTTGACTCTCTTGATGTAGATGTTATCACTGACTCTCATCATTCTAGGGGCATCCTTGATGTTAGTAACAAACTCGGTCTCTCCTATGTTAATCATAAGACCCGTTTTAGCCGCTATTGAGTACAGTGTTTGGAGCTGAGTAGTAGCCTCCTGTATGTCATTTGCCAATAAAGTCAGATCGTCTGCAAAGGCTAGGCATGGAATCCTTAGGTTGTCAGCTTTAATCCCCATCCGTAATCCAGTATTCTCTGGTAGGATTCTCGTCCACTCTCTAATGATCTTTTCCAGAACACAATTAAATAATATGCATGAGATGCCGTCTCCTTGTCTCACCCCTGTTTTAATGGTGAAACTCTCCGAGAGCTGTCCTCTAAACTTTACTCTGGCTGTGGTGTTGTGCAGGGTGGCTTGCACCAGCCTATTGATCTTGTCGTTGAGTCCTAGTTCTCTCAAGGTGTTAAAAAGAGTAATTCTGTCCACTGAGTCGTATGCTTTCTGGAAGTCGACAAATATAGCTACCCATTGTCTGGCTCTTGACTTGCTGTATTGAAGGATGGTCTTCAGATTGTGTATCTGCTCGGTACAGGACCTTGATGCTCTGAACCCTGCTTGATATTCTCCTAACTCTTTATCTAGCTGTCTCGTTACATGGCGTTCCAGAATCTTGGAAAATATCTTATAGGTAACAGCAATGAGTGATATTCCTCTGTAATTACTGGGATCTGTTTTGCTTCCCTTCTTGTGGATTGGATGGATAATGGCTGACGTCCAATCATCTGGGAGCCTCTCACTAGTCCATATGTCCAGAATTACTTTATGTATGCTCCTGAAGGTGTGTTCTCCGGCATGTTTTAGCATTTCTGCTACTATACCGTCTTTCCCAGAAGCTTTATTATTCATGAGTAGTTTAATTATACCTCTGACTTCTTCATAGGTTGGAGGAGCGATATACTCTGTATTAGGGTTAGATGGTTCTGTAACTTGGAGACGTTCAATAGGTTCTTCTGCATTTAAAAGTCCTTTAAAGTAGTTAGCTAGGGTCTTGGTACAATCGCTGTCATTAAGACACAGGGATCCATCTGGTCTCTGGAGGTGTAAGGTAGGGGACGCGAATTGGGTTGTTTGTTGCTTGAGGCTTTTGTATAGATCTCTAGAGTTGTTCCTTACAAAATCCTCCTCTGCCTGCTTAATTAGTTCCTGGTTGTGCTTCCTCTTGGCCCCTCTTATGATGCTCGACGTAGTTTTCCTTTGTGCAATAAAGGCTTGTAAATTAGCTTCGTTCTTATGTACATTCCATTTGATCCACGCTAGTCGCCTGGCTTCTATAGCTTTATCACATTCGCTGGACCACCACGGATGATTGTTCCCTTTAGGTCTATTTGGGGATTGTTTCCTCAGCCGCTACTGTTATGGCATCCCTAAGCGGATCCCATTTTGTAGATGTGTTAATCCTGTTGGTATTATGAATCAGCTTCTCTTGGTAACTAGTGCTGTCTTCTTTAAGTTTGGTGATATCAAACCTAGGGATCTTCGTGTTCTTTGCTAGCATACCAGTGGTCTTTATTAGTGGTTTCAGGTTCGTCTTAACCAGAGACAGGTAGTGATCCGAGTCAATGTTGGCTCCTCGTAGCACCTTGACATTCATAATATCCCTATGGTGCAGCTTGTCTATTGCTACGTGGTCGATTTGGAATTCGCCCAACATGCTGTTTGGGCATCGCCATGTCATGGCCTTCCTGGGAAGGTGTTTGAAAGCTGTAGACATCAAACGTAATCCATACTTGGTGCAGACACTGATTAATCGTTCCCCATTGGTGTTGGTTCTCTTATGGGCAGGATATCTTCCTACAATCTTCCGGTGTTTCTGTTCTCTACCGATCAGGGCATTGAAATCTCCTAACAATATAGTCGTATGGTGATCTGGGACCTTGTCTAGGGTTTCCTCAAGGGCATCCCAGTAATGGTTTGTCATTTCTGGCTTTTTTCTGTTAGAGTCATTGGTAGGAGCGTGGAAGTTAATCATAGAGTATCCTCTATTCTTACATCTGAAGGAAAGCACCGATGTTCTATCGTTTGGTGAGGGAAAGTCAAGAATGCTTGTAACCAGTCGACGGTGTACTGCGAACCCAGTCCCAAGGAATGGTATATTTTCCATTACTCTATTACCAGGTTTTCCTTTATATATTCTACTAGCAGAAGTACCCATTCTTCGAACGATCTTCGGTATTAATAACCAGATGTTATCAATTGAGCTACTGTTGCAATGTTTAGGGGCTTGGAATCTGTTTGTTGGCAAGTCAAAATGTGCTCTCAAACTAAATTTGCCTAACGTGTTCTTCCTGGCGTGAAAATAAAATTGAAAACCTCGTAGACGAATCGCAATACACGTCACATACGAACTGACCCTAACCGTTGTGTCAAGTGCTCAACTACAGGAAGACCCCTTTTATAAATTATAAAGGCTTGTGGTGCATGAAAATTCAGTTTTTTAGCCTCCAATGGCCCAAATTCCTAAAATCAGCAAAAAGCAGTCTACTATTTCAAATCAGGAATTTTTGAAAATAATGTTGCTGTTTGAAGATATAATAGACCTTCTGTACGACATATCGCACGTGTAAGTCGTGTGAAAAAAATCTAGGGTACTCCTTGAACCCCGTAAGCGCATTGATGAATTTTACAGTTTTAGTTGGTTCCATGATAACCTTATAGCCATTTGCAACCTTTCACAGAAATGTAATAAATGGAGTGGCATTACTTATTCCAGAAATAGATGGAATGTTGGATGCCACCTCTTGAGATACTGTTGTCATGGTTAATGGCTTGCATTCCTTCTTTAGATTATTAAATGAAATTAGTTTTCTGGGAATATCTAAGAAACTGTTGGGTTTAGGGCCTTAAAATATAGTTTTCGGGGACCCTTTACGGCTCTTGAGGGGCCCCGAGTTTTGTTTCTGACACCAAGGGTTTGAAAATGAGCTTTATCTCGTGGTTGTACGCCATAATAATGATAATAATTAAAATATAATAATAATAATAATAATAATAATAATATAACAATATAGGGATAGGGATATAATAGACCTTCCGTACCATACCCACACGTGTAAATCGCATTAAAAAATTCTAGAGTACCCCTTGACCCCTTAAGCGCTTCATATGTATTGATGAATATTTCAGCTTAATTTGGATCCGTTATAACCTTATTGGCGTTTGCAAACCTTCACAGTAATGTAATAAATGGAATTGCATTGCGTCTTACAGAAAGAGATGGACCTCTGAGATTCTGTTGCCATTGTTACAGGCATGCATTCCTTCATTAATATATTAAGTGAAATTAGTTTTTTGGGAATATCTCAAAAACTGTTGGTTTTAGGGCCTTAAAATGTGGTTTTCGTGGTCCTTTTAGGGCCCCCGAGTTTCGTTTCTCACATTGAGGGGCTGGAAATGAGCTTTGTCTCACCCTTCTACGCTTATTTCAGCATGTATTTTAAGGGGGTAGGCCCCCTGTTGTGAGAGCTACGGAGAAGAGTTACATCAATGATTAGTGTCGTGCCTCTGATGGATATCTGAATCAAATTTTACGTTAATCCACCCAGCCGTTCTCGAGTTATAAGGACACAACAAATTGTCCACAAACAGACAGACAAAAAAAAATTGTTTGCGTGCATCCGTCACAAAACAATATGAAACGGGCAAATATGTCAAATTTCCGTGGAAATGCAGAAAAAACAGACAAACATTCATTTTTATATAATAGAGAAGGGATATAATAGACCTTCCGTACCACACCCGCACGTGTAAATCACGTGACAAAATTCTAGAGTTCCCCCTTGACCCCTTAAGCGCATTGTATGTATTGATGAATATTTCAGCTTAATTTGGATCCGTTATAACCTTATAGCCGTATGCAAACCTTCACAGTAATGTAATAAATGGAATTGCATTGCGTCTTACAGAAATAGATGGACCTCTGAGATTCAGTTGCCATGGTTACCGGCATGCATTCTATCATTAATTTATTAAGTGAAATTAGTTTTCTGGGAATATCTCAAAAATTGTCGGTTTTAGGGCCTTAAAATGTGGTTTTCGGGGGCTCTACGTTTCTCACATTGAGGGGCTGAAAATGAGCTTTGTTTCACCCTTCTACGCCTATTTCAGCATGTATTTTAAGGGGGTAGGGCCCCTTTTATGAGAGGTACGGAGAGGAGTTACATCAATGATTAGTGTCGTGCCTCTGAAGGATATCTGTATCAAATTTTACGTTGAACCACTCAGCCGTTCTCGAGTTATAAGGACACAAAAAATTGTCCACAGACAGACAAACAAACAAACAGACAGACAAAAAAATTATTTTTGCGCGCATCCATCATAAAACAGTCTGAAACGCGCAAATATCGCAAATTTCCGTGGAAATTCAGAAAAAACAGACAAACTTTCATTTATATATGGAGAGAGATATCCTTGAGACTCTATGGCTTCTTCGTCTGGAAACCTAGTCTCTTGGAGAGCTGCTATACTGATGTTCTTGTCGTTCAGTACTTCAAGTGAAGCTTTCCGGTCTTGATCAAGGAGTTTAAATTGATTGTGGCTAGGTACGTAATATTCCTTTTAAAGTTTCGTTTAGATCCGACTGGGTCACATGAAGGTGTAGGTCCCCCAGACTTCGATGACCTACTTGTGGTTTGTCTACCACCTGAGGTATTATGTTCATTAAGTTTGTACTTCATGTTTGATACAGTCTATCACACAAGTGATTAGGTTAGGTCACCCGAAGGTAACGAGTTGTTAACTATCAGGGTTGCAAGCCCTGAAGCCCCCAGCACTGATCGGTTCACTGACCCAGCTTCCCGCTGGGATTGGTTACCCAATCTTCCACTGGGTTGCTCAGTTTAGCAGGGACACCTCGTGCAGGTTTCGTGCTGGAGTTGGAGTGAAAGAGGCTAGTTAGATTCTCTTGCTGAATCCAATATGTTACGTTGCAGATGGCTGGCAACGACGCATTTCACTCCCTTTTGTCCGGAGCCACAAGAACTCCCCCCAGGTTCGTTCCCGGAGCCATTTATTTATTTATTTATTTATTTATTTATTGGCATTAACGTTGTTCTTCAGTTTGCGTTAATTTTTGAGTCAGTGTTATCTAGAAATATACAACATCTAGAAAAACAAGAAGTTCCTTGAAGGACTAAATAACCTATTTTTAGCCTATTTTCGTTTTATGAAAAAATAAACTTATCAGATCACCTTATGTCCGTGCGTCTGTCTGTGTGTGCGTGTGTCATTTGAGTGATTCGTGTGTGTGTGTGTCCCCTAATAACTTCTAAACGGCTAGAGAGATTTCTATGAAACTCGGTAAGGACATAGTACTATTTCAGCCGACCCCGACCGTGTCCTTCAAATTTTATTACGTCTCACCAATCCAACATGGCGGCTGTGTGAAATATTTCACCGGCATTCTATATCTCCAATTCTGTTACTGATATCACCCTGAAATGTTGTATGGTGATAAAGGACACTACTAGAAGTTCACCTATGAGACTTTCAAAAACCTTTTGACTACAAAACGAACATGGCGGTCACGTGTATTTGAAACTTTTAAATAGACTTTTCTCGCGATTAACCATCCAAACGCAGTGAAACTTGGTACAGCAAATGTTTATGCACATTGCAATGCAATGGCATCTAATTTAGTCCAATTGTTGACATAATCTCAAGATGGCGGCTGTGCGAAATATTTCACCGGCATTTTATATCTCCGAAACTATTATAGATATCACCCTGAAATTTTGTACTTTGATAAAGGGCACTACGAAAAGGTCATCTATGAGACTTTCAAAAACCTGTTAACTACAAAACGAACATGGCTGCCGAGCGAAATTTATACATTTAAAAGGACTTTTCTTGCGATTTAACCATTCAAGCGCAATGAAACTTGGTACAGCAAATGTATAAACACATTGTAATGCACTGGCATCTAATTTAGTTCAATTGTCTACATAACCTCAGGATGGCTGCTGTGCGAAATATTTCACCGGCATTCTATATCTCCGAAACTATTACCGATATCAGCCAGAAATTTTGTACGGTGGAAAAGAGTACTACTATAAGTTCATCTATGAGACTTCTAAAAACCTGTAAAATACAAAACGAGCATGCCAGCCAAGCGAAGTTGAAACATTTTAACAGACTTTTATCGGAATTTAACCATCTGAGAGCAGTGAAATATAGTACAGTAAATGTCAATACACAAGTCGAACCCTCCTCTTCTCAGTTTTGCCTCGCGAGTACCACGTTACAGCCCTCAGACCAGAATTAAAATTATTTGGCAGAGCTGAGAATCGAACCCGTACCTCCGGGGCGACAGCCAAGAATGATTGCCGCTACACCACGAGGTGGTCCAAAGTATCTATTGAAATAGAAGTCAGGAACTGATATCCTTTCATATACAAACACACACGTTTATTTTTTTAGACAAATTCTTTAGAATTCCGTTTTCCAACGGATTACCACATTCGATCGAGATCAGAGCTGGAACATAAGTTAATAATTCTCAACAGTGTAATAGGTTACGAATCTCTCCCGCTCAATTCCCTTTGAAGTAGCTGGGGTTTTTTGACGTGTGGCCTCTGAGAGGCCGATTGTAGGTCTTACTAGTCGACGCCCATGGGCGACCTACGTGCCAGTATGAGAGATAGAATGGATGAAGATGAAACTGGGCAAGGATGTGGAAGGAAGCGGCCGTGATCTGTTCGAAGGCACAGCATTTACCTGGTGTTAAAAATGGGTAAACCATGGAAAACCATTTCAAGGACGGCCGACGGTGGGGATCGAACCCACGCGTCTACCGAGTCAGCAAAGAGTTTGGCCCCATGGGCTATCGCTGCGCTTCATCGAGCGCAGCCACCACTATCGGTAAGTAGCTGGTGATTCCCCTAGATTCGAACATTGGGTCAGGCAGTAACCATTGCCGGCTATGCACCACGTGCCAAGCAGAGTTGGCGCCAGGAGTTTGGAGAGTTGCCAGCTTCTCCACATACAATACTTTTGACAGAAAGGGATTCGTGAAGCGTGCCAAAATTGTTCCGAGTTATCAAATACTTATCGAGGGACGAATTAGTGTCACGGAAAGTGAAAGTTAAGCCAAGTGCAGTGCTCTTGTAGCACTTGTGGGCACCCAACACATAGCATGGCAGGAATAGTCAATACTTACATCGTGCCAAATAGTTGAGGCGACCGCCTTTCAGTGTAAACAACTCGACCATGTAGGTGTTCGCAGCTCTCTAGTCGCCGGCAGGGTGGGCGAGAAACTTTAGCTTATCCTCAAACGGTCCGAGTTTGATTCCTGGCTTTGCGCCGCCATCAGGGTGTGCGAGCAACTTAATCTTGTCCTCAAACAGTCCTGGTTTGATTCCCGGACTTGCGCTGCCGTCATCATAGGCGAGCAACCTAAGCTTGTCCTGAATCGGTCCGGGTTAGATCCCGGCCCTGCACCACCGTCATGGTGTGCGAGCAACTTAAGCTTGTACTCAAACGATGTGGGGGTTGAATCCCAGCTCTTCGCCGCCGTCATGGTGCGCAAGCAACTTAAGCTTGACTCAAACGGTCCGAGTTTGATTCCCGGCTCAACTTTAGTGTCTCCTCAGGCAGTCCGGGTTTGAATCCCGGTTCTGCGCCGCCGTCAGGGTGTATGAGCATATTTAGCTTCTCTCCAGACGGTCCGGGTTCGATTTACGGTTGTAATTTAATGATGCACTTCCCTGATCGCAGCTCTCTGAACTACTGTCATAGTGTGTAACCAACTTTAGCTTGTCCTCAAATGGTCCGGGTTTGATTCCCGGTACATCGTCGCCATCAGGGTGTGCGAGCAGCTTTAGGATATTCCAATCTCACACAAACACAGGAAGCTATGCTGATGGCCAAATGAAGGACAAACAACACATGTTCATTTAGTCATTTTCACCAGCATATCCTTTGACGTAACCACTCAGTGTAGAGCACTACAGTAGCCTATATTACCCAAGCATGACAACGGAGAATCTTACATCCAATAGGAGCAGAGACAACGTTATCGCTAAGTAATACTGTATTCATACTACCGACAGCGGTAGCTATGCTCGCTAACGCGCAGCAGTAGCCATGGGGCCAAGGTCTCTGTGGACTCAGTAGACGTGGGTTCGAGCCCCACCATTGACTGTCCTTGAAATGGTTTTCCGTGTTTCCCTTTTTCAACTCCAGGTAAATGCTGGGGCGGTACCCTCTGACAGGCCACGGCCGCTTCCTTCCTCATCCTAGCCCAGTTACATTCATCTTCATTCATTTCACCTCTCATTAACTCCACTCATGATGTTAGTGTCGGGAAGGTCATCCGATCGTAAAAACCATCCGCCACAGAGACTTTCAATGCATGTCATCTCCGACCCCCTTGAAAATGGGAATAATAATGGGTAGACATACACAATACTGTATTCATACTGACATCTCCTCCATAATTACTTACGAAGCATTGCGATTTAGTCTCTTTAATTGCTGTTCTTAACAAATATGTATCTGAAAAATGTAAATTCATAAAACGATCGGTTGTTATTCAGCAAGTAATTCTATGCTCTGCACACGCTGAGGTATTTTTAGCCTAATAAATAATTACGGGATTTTAACAGCTCAAGAAACTTGTCGCTAGAACTTTTGAGCTAAAAGTTCAAATGTTATATCCAGTTTAAATCAAACCACCTCGCGATGTAGCGGGCAGCTTTCCTGGCTGTGACGCCGGAGATCAAGATTGGTAATATAATTTAATCCTGATCTGAGTGATGGATCGAGAGGCAGAATTAACCCACTTCAGCCATCCTAGATGTGGTTTTCTGGGATCCCCCCCCCCCCCCCTTCTAATCCAAGCAAATGCCAGGATGGTTTGTAACTTAAGGCCACGGCTGCCTTCTTCCCAATCCTAGCTCAACCTTCACAATGGCACAAGTAATCAAACAGATCACACACACAAAACACGGGGTTCTATGGCCACTTTGATACAAAATCCCTAAACGAATTAACAACAACAAAAACAAACAGAGATGTTACGAGTGTATTGTTTTAGAGTTAGCTCCGTCCGCCTCGTTGCGTAGTGGCTAGCACTCTTGGCAGTCACCGCGGAGGCCCGGGTTCGATTCCCGGCTCTGCCAAGAAATTTAATTCTGGACTGAGGGTTGTAACGGGGTACACTAAGCCTCATGAGTCAAAACAGAGAAGAGGCGGGTTCGATTCCTAGCTCAGCCATCCTAGAAGTGGATTTCCGTGGTTTTATACTTCTATTCCAGCTGAATACCGGGATGGTTCCTAACTGAAGGCCACGGCTGCGTGCTTCCCAATCTTCACACTAATAAAGCCATCTCAATAACACAGGTTATCAGACAAATTAAATATGGTGTTACAGGAGAATGATGAAGGTCAGATTGGTAGATAGGGTTTCTAATGAAGAGGTGTTAAGATTAGTGGGAGAGGAGAGATGTTTCTGGCGACAGCTAATGAAGAGAAGAGATAGGTTGGTAAGACACCTACTAAAACTCCCAGGAATAGCAAAGTTAGCTATGGAAGGAAGGGTCGAAGACACGAACTGTAGAGGTAGACCAAGGTTAAAATATGTTAAACAGATTGCCTCGGATGTAAGGTGTGGTAGCAATGCATAGTTGAAACGATTAGTTCAGGACAGGGAGGACTGGAGATCAGCATCAAACCAGTCAATAGACTGAATACTCAAACAACAACAACAACAACAACAACATCAGGAAAATTCCACACACACCCAAGTATACGGGGCTACATGACCACGATGTCGCCAAGCCCCTAAATGAATCAACAACTACAACAAGAGTTAGCTCCGATAACCCGTAAATTCTTCTTGTTATTTCATTTGGGGGGCTTGCATATCATGATCATTTACCCCCCTGTGCTTGTGTGTGCGTGGAATTTTGTCTGATAACCTGCCGTATTGTGATGGCTGAATTAGTGCTGTTAATTACACGGTGGGTTCAAAATCTCCGGGGAGGCCGGCTGAGTAGTGTGGGTGGTAAAGGCTGTCCATATCCTGGATTACTAATGTTCTGCGATGCATAGTATATGTGTGTAGGAACCTGGCAGTAGTTGAGACGTGGCCACGAGCCTAGTGGGTCAATGTTACACGCTGTTTACATTACCCACTCAGTCAAAGAACACAGGTCGCCAAGCGTCGACAGGAAATGAAAATAATCTCAGTATATTTTGAAAAAGAAAAAGGGTCTTTTCGGCGTGAAGGAAACTTCCAGGATAAATAAGGTAACTCCTTACAATTCCTGTTTTAGGCCTACAGTTTGTTTTGTATGATCTCGGGGCACTCCGGATCCAAAGGTTCAGGGTTCGATTGCTGACTCTGCCAACAACTTTAAATCTGGTCTAGGGCTAGGAAGGAGTCGCCTCTTTCAATTGAACAGACTACAAAATGGTGGGTTTAAATTCCACTTCAGATATCTTATAAGAGGGTTTCCGTGGTTTTCCACTTCTACTTGAGGCAAATGCCGGGATGGTTCCTAAAGCAAGGCCACGGCCACCTCCTTCCAAATCCTAGTTTCAATTACACATACACACACTTTTAATGCATTACAATGACACAGGTTATCATGAAAATACTATCTATACCTCTACATACACCCAAGTACACTGGGATGAATGATGGATAAACTAGGGTGCGAATCTCTTGAAGATACAGTAGAAGGACGAAACCCAGATTAAACGCTGTGTTAACACTAATCGGCCAGCATAGAGAGAACTAAGCAAACGTCTGGGAAATCCCACTGCATAAAAAAAGTTGGTATATTGACTTTCACGGCCTTTGAATTAAAACTCAGCATTTTCTTTTTGGTTTGTGTCGTGTCTTGTGTGGGGTTTCACCTGGGAACACTAAGGTGGCTCATCAGCGGGCTCTTGGTGTCCGTGCTCGGACCCCCTGGGTAGATTATTAGCTTGGGAATAATCATACCCCCATGGGAAGATGATGAAGAAAAAGCAAGCACCAACAGAGAACAAGAAGGAGGACAATTAAAGACAGGGGTCTTGTAATATGCCCATTTGTGGTCAAGATCCTGGCTACCCTAACTCTCCCATCCCTTCCCGGGTAACACTCGGTCACTCTACCGGAGATCCAGACCAAGGGAGGGGAAGCTTCTTTAACAAGGACCAAGTCCCCCACTTTAATGTCAGGATTAGAAAGAAACCACTTCTGTCTCCGTTGCAAAGAAGTTAAGTACTCCAATTTCCACCTCTTCCAGAAAGAATTGCGAAGAGCTTCAAGTTTACGCCAAACAATAGGCAGGTTAGAGTCTCTATAAGAGTTGGGAAGGGGAGGAGGGGAGGAAAGAGAAGTGCCTACAAGAAAGTGACCAGGTGTCAATGGGAGCGGATCATCAGGGTCAGTAGAAAGCGGTGTCAGAGGACGAGAATTAACAACACCTTCAATCAGAATAGACAGAGAGTTAAATTCCTCAAAAGTTAGGATGCGATTACCTAACACCTTTCTTAGATGACGTTTGGTCAGCTTGACACAGGATTCCCACCTACCACCGTGATGAGGGACGTAGGGAGGTATAAACCGCCATTTGAAACCCTTTGAGTAGGAAAAATGGCAGGAGAAGATGTAAGAGCTTTCTTCCACAAGGAAGCTGCACCTTGAAAAGTGGAGGCGTTATCGGAGAACATCTCAGAGGGAACGCCACGCCTAGCAGTGAAGCGAGAGACGGCTGTCAAAAAGTAAGAAGTAGAGGCATTTGTTACTAGTTCCAGATGAGTCGCGCCAGTAACCATGCAAACGAAAAGAGAAACATAGAGTTTTCCAAACAATTTGCGTTTAGCTTCAGGGGAAATGCATTGATATTGAAACGGACCCATATAGTCCACACCAGTTAAAGCAAAAGGAGGTATAGGAGAAGAGCGGAAAGAGGGTAGATCGCTCATTAATTGAGTATTGACTTTAGGTTTCGCTTTAAAGCAAGGAATGGATTTGTGAATTACAGAGGAAACTTCATGAACTCCATTTATGACCCAGTACTTTTCCCTTAAGAAGCAAAGCAGTGTGCGTGTACCAACGTGCAGGTTACGATAATGAAAGTCACGTATGATTAAGAAAGTTACGTGATGCTTAGAGGGCAAAATAACAGGATGCTTTTTGTCTTCAGAAAGTGAAGAATGCGAAAGCCTACAACCTACCCTGAGTAACCCATTGTCATCAAGGAAGGGGACTAAAGCGCGAAGACGACTAGATTTAGGAAGATCTTTGTTAGCTGAGAGCAAAGACAATTCAGAAGAAAAGGCCTCTTGCTGAGTTAGCTGCCAATCTTTAATAGTAGCGATATCTAATTCGTGATTGGTCAGATGCCGTTTAGGAAGAACAGGTTGATCAACAACAAGATATTTCCATCTGAGTAGATAGGCAAAAACTCGAATCAGTTTTTGAAAAGAAGAATAGCGTGCCAACAAGGGAAACGAAGCGTTGGAAACAAGACACGAAGCAGTAGATTTAGATACTTTAGCGTCAGGCAAGTTGGAGTTTGTGACAGGAGGTTTAGAAGGCCAACAAGAAGAGTCTTCAATTAACCACGGGGGCCCATACCAGTACAACTGAGATGCTGCAAATTGAGAGGGTAAACAACCACGTGAGATGATGTCAGCGGGGTTATCAGCGCTGGGCACATGTGTCCATTGACATCCAGAGGAAAGGGTTTGAATTCTAGAAACTCTGTTAGCAACAAAGGTTTGCCAGTGGGTGGGATTTTTTGCGATCCAAGAAAGAGTATCATGGAATCGCTCCACAAATAGGGTTGCGAAAACTTGATTCTTAAAACTTTCTGCAGTTTTTTGGCAAGTTCAGCGGCCATGAGTGCAGCACACAGTTCAAGCCTAGGCAAAGTAATAGTTTTAAGAGGAGCAACTTTAGACTTAGAGCAAACAAGGTTTGAAAATGAAGATTCATTTAGTGAATTGCGATAAACCAAATATGCACAGCAACCGTGAGCTTTCTTGGAGCTGTCGGCAAACACATGAAGGAAGAAAGATGTGTTAAGATGAGCGTTAATTAAATTTCTTGGAATTTCAATGAGCGAAAGATCAAGCAAACTTTTACGAAAAGAAAGCCATCTATTAAGAAAAGAAAGGGGAACAGTTTCGTCCCATTCACATTTGAGCGACCATAGCTCTTGCATGGAAAGCTTGGCTATAACAATAAACGGAGCAAGGAATTGAAGTGGATCAAAAATTTTTGCAATTTCAGAGAGAATTTGCCTTTTTGTGTTGGGGAGCTCTTCGGAAAGCGAGACATTGTAGATGAGAGTATCAGTGCGAGTGCACCAGTGAACTCCAAGAGTTTTTATGGATTCAGGATCCCCGCAGATTTTGACGGAAGTTTCTATGGGAAACTGGGCAAGAAACTCATGGGAGTTGGAATTCCACTTATGAAGTGGGAATCCTCCATTCTTCAACAATGCCTGAAGTTCTAGTGACACGAAAGAAGCTTCCTCAAGAGTCGGGAAGAACTGGAGATAATCGTCTACATAAAAATATGTAGTTAGTGCTTCAGAAGCTTTAGAATCAAACAAATGACCATCTTGAGAGGCTAACATATGTAGGGATCGGATAGCAAGGAAAGCGGAAGGTTTTAAGCCATAAGTGACCGTCTTTAAGCGAAATATTTTAATGGGCTTGCTGATTTCGTCGCGCCACAAGATTCTTTGGAGATCTTGTTGTTCGGGCTGAATTAAAACCTGACGGTACATCTGTTTGATGACCGCTATAACAGCTAAGGGAAATAATCGAAAGTTTAAGAGTATAGCAGATAAATCTGACTGAATAGCGGGACCAGAGTAAAGAGTATCGTTAAGACTGTTGCCATTAACGTCAGGTGATGACCCATTAAAAACGACTCGGATTTTATCCTTTACAGGAGGGTTTTTCCACATGGGATGATGATTTAAGAAAACCGTTTCAATTGGGGGGTGCAATTCGTCTTCAGATTTGCTGACAACTTCCATATGATCTGATCTTTCATACTCATCAATGAACTCTGTGTACTGTTGTTTAACGAGGGGATCTTTCTTGAATTTGCTCTCGATAGCAAAGAGAGATTTTCGAGCTTTAGGTTGAGAATTAATAAGTTTGGGGGGATTGAGTAATCTTGGCATCTGAACAATGAACGGGCCTTCACGAGAACGAGTGGTAGTGTTCAAGAAAAGTTGCTCACAGAATTCGTTTTCTGAAGAGGTTACGTTAGGAGAATTAACGCTTTCAAGCCTCCAGAACTGTTCCAATCAGTATTAGCGAAATAACATTGCGATACGGGTTGGGGAGAATAATGAGGAAGTTGACCAGTAACGATCCATCCAAAATTAGTGTCTCTGGCAACCACGTTTGAAGATAACTTACGAATTTGTTTACGAAGGCAATTCCATAAAACATTGGCACTAAAGAGTATGTCAATGGGGCCTTGTACATTGAACAGAGAATCGGCTAACCATAAATGAGAAGGAATATTCAGACCTGAGATATCGATGGAGTGACTAGGAGTATCCTCTCCGATACTGTTGAGGATGAGGCAATTAAGTTTTAGAAAGTTATTTCTGTGACAAGTGCCTGTTATGGTTAGTTTAGAAAACTGTAAAGCTTGTGATTTTAAGCTATTTATGCCTGATATATTAATGGAAGTAGGGTTTACAGGTAGGCCTAATTTTTTGATTAATGAATTAGAAACGAAATCATGGGTTGCCGCCGAATCAAGAAGACCGCGTGCACAGACCCAGTTGCCAAAATTATCCTGGACTTCGATTTGGACAGTAGACAATAGTACTTGGGCACTAAGTATGGACTTGGCATTTTGAATGTAAGATGAAACATTAGAACTGCTAGCATTGTCACTTTTCTGAGAAGTAGATGCAGCTGATGACCTTTCTTGATCATGACGATGCAGTAAAGTGTGATGAGCTTTTTCACAATGAAAACCAAGTCTGGTGGACTTGCAATTAGAAGCAGAAAGCTTAGGTGAAAGGCAGTTGAAGCAATGTTTTTTCTGGGAAACTAATTTTCTTCTGTCGTCGACTGACAGTTCTTTAAAGGATTTACATAGATATAAGGCGTGGGAATCTTTGCAAAGTATCAACTTTAATGGTTCATTTAACTCTTACGGGGTTCGCTTTGAGTGTTTAAAGCGAGAGAACTAGCAATATGGCGTTCACTAGACCTAGTTGGGTAACCAGTGGCGTTTGACTTGAGTTTAGAAGTTTAGAAGAGTTTAGAGTTTAGAAATACCCAGGTATTTGGGTGCTAGACGCTACGTGTTCATTTTTGGATTTAAGGGACAGTAATTCAAATTTAGAAATAGGAGAAGAGGGTTCACTTTGATTAGCTAGGACAGTTAAGAGTTGGCATCTAGCATTTATGAAGGTGACTAAATGCTCGTAACAGTAATCGTCGTCTTTGGAAAGTTAGATTTCCCAAGTTTTGAGGGTAGCAACATCGACTTTAGAAACCACTAAATGTATTCGAAAAGTGTCCCAGTGGTCAGTGGGTTGATCTAATTGGGAAAAAGCTTTTACGTGAAGCTGTGTCGTGTCAATTAGGGTACGCAGGCTAGTGACGTCATTGTGCTGTGACGCAGGCAAATTCAATAGAGCCTTCATGTGGCGTTGAATACGTAGCCGTAAATTACCGTATCTTTCCTTCAACAAGTTAAAGGCAATGGGGGTAGTTTTCAGCACTTAATGGGAGCGTTTCAACTAACTGTAGGGCTTGACCGCGGAGAATGGACCGCAAATAATGAAACTTGTAGATGACTTGAATGTCTTCATTGTCATGAACAAGAGAGCAAAATAGTTCATAGAAAGAATCCCAAGTAGATTCGTCTCCAGAGAAGTGAGGCAAATTAATCTTAGGTAGAATTGGTTTGGGCTTGTGAGTGCCCTCACGAGAAGAGGTTTGTTGTTCGTGAAGGGAACCAAGAACAGAACCGTCTTTTTTCTGTTCTTCTTCGAGTTGGCGTATTATTTTAAAAGCAGAGCCTATACCTTCACAGTATTGATTTTCTACTTCTACTCGATCATCAGTTTTATTGAGCATGCAAGTTTCGATTTCAGTTTGAATATTGCAATAATTCTCATAAGAACGTTCATAATCTTTTACGCGATATCTTAACAAATCTAATTGAGCTTCTGAAGGATCTAGCTCTGTGATGTATTTTCTGAATCGGGTAATTTGCCCTTTATAAGATGCTCGTTTGGAAGTAAGTTTTTCATCCCTGCCGTCCTTATCTTTATCTGTGGAAGGCATGGTGAAATGGGTAAATTGAAGTATAATTTACGAAACTGTGGTGTTTTGGAAAGGCTGTTAAACTGGCGACAGCAAATAAGTTGAAAGGGAGAGACGCACCAAAGGAGACAGAAGCAACTTCCTTCCCCCTCACCAGCTTTGCTCTGCGAAGTTATAGCTGAAAGATTCAAAGTAGATATTAATAATTTGAAAAATATTGACAAATGGTCTCTCCCGGGTTTCGGCACCAAAGTTTGGGTAGATTATTAGTTTGGGAATAATCATACCCCCAAGGGAAGATGATGAAGAAAGAGAAGTGCGTTTCGGACTGGAGAAAAAGGATGTATATATAGGACGAAAGTCCAACAAACTTATAAAAATACATTTAAAGAGTAATTGTTAACAAGTGTCATCGCAAAGCCAGTGAAATCACTAAATTGAGTGGGGACCTGAACACAGCTAACGGGAAACGCAGCAGGAGCTTGGGCTATTTGCAGGCGAGAGGTGATAGTACCTTCCCTTCCAAGCCAAGATTTGGCTACTATGGGGAAGGGTGGTGGTTGGCAAGGAAAGAAATGATGAGTTTACTATGTATCCCTTTGGTTTAAACAAATATTTTGAAGAACGCAAATAATTTGAATTAGCCGTGATATTTTAGTTCTTGAAACTGTAGGATCTCCAACGAGAGACCGAATGTTTCCAGGAAGAGTAGCAATGAAGCAATTATACCTTTCGGAATAATTTTGGTAAGAGCACCAATAGTTGCATTTAAGAATGGCTAAGCTTTTACCCAGCAAAGCGCCGACTAAAAGTTTAGACAATGAGAAAAACTTAAATTTTGAAAACGAACCACAAGTTTAGAGACAATCTCAACAAGCAGGAAGCTTGCAGAGCTAGCTTTACTTGCCTTGCTGGCTCATTAGAATTAGCTATTAAGGCTAAGAGACCCTTTAATAAGTTTGTGACTAAGAGTTCTTGCTCAAATGCAACAAATAGTGGAACCGTTGTTAATTTGATTTGTGAGTTTTTAAAGAGGGCATAAGCCTATAGGAAATGTCGGGGAAGATAGGATCTTCCCTAATCGTTATTCTGGTGTGAAGTAGAAATCGAAAAATATAAATTTCTTTTATTTAACAATGAGTGGAGATATAATTTTTGGTAGCATAAAAAGTGCAATTTGAATTTTTAACTTTTGAAGTCTCAGACCTCTAGAATGTGGAAGTTTGCACTTGGCAATTAACAATTTTTTGGTTTGGAACCTTTTATAAGCACTAAAATCAGCATATGATTTTTAAAATGGTGCTAAGATTAACAAATTGAAAATTTAGAGACAATTAACGCAATTAAAGTTTAACAAATAGGGCAGGTACAGTATGTGTACTTTAAGAATTCCTATGTGAGAATCTTAAGAGTATGAACAAATAACAACTTCGAAATTATAACAAAAAAAAGAGAGAGAAATTAAATAGAAATTTCTAGAACTTCTTATATTTATACAGTAATTACGATTATGGTTTATACAAATAGGGCAGGTCACTTATTGTGAAACCTGAAGAGAAAAATTAAGAAGAAGTTTCTAGGACTTCTATGTTTAAACAGGATCACGAAGAAAAATAGGGAAAGTTACCCTTTCGTGAAACTTAGAGAGAAAAGTTAAGCTACTCACGTGTGAGTAGAAATAATTGAATTCCCCAGTTAAAAGGGAGATACAATATACTTTAAAATGTGTTCTAGACACAAAATTTTACAGAGTTAAGTTATGATAAACGGAACAAAGATGGGAGGGCACTTGCTATCAAATGACACCTCATTGCAACAAGCCTAAATTTAAGAATTAACCTAATTTGTTAGTAAAGGGTGGTTGTGGAAGAGGAAATAGGAACTTTTAGGAGAAAGTTCTTGGCCGTATTTATTTTTCTCGGACGAGCGCGACGCAGATGAAAAGTTGAACAAGCACTGTTTTCACTATAGTCTATTGACGTGGTTGAAAAGTTCACTATTGTAGCACAGAAAGTTTATAGAAAGGAAAGTTATTGCAGTTATGTATATTTTGGTTTGAGAGAGTCTATTGCGTTGAAAAATTTGTAGGTTATAGTTGAATGCAGCGGACAATTTCCCACGAAGGAAGACAAATTAGGTGTTGATCAGCGGTTCATAAAGAAAATTTCTTAGTTCGAAAAAGGATTTCCATATGTGAGTGGAAAATACTCGAAGGTTTAGCATATAGATGAATTGTTTGGCGTGGAAAATTCCAGAACAATCATAACGATTGAATTTGGCAAATAAAGTCCAGTGGTGGAAAAAGCTAAGTTTTCTATATACAGTGGGTAATTTAATGATGTCCCACGTTGTGAGAAAATATCTCAGTTAATATGTATAAGAAATGCTGCTTCATTTTATAAGATTAGCTTAGATAGACAAAGCCCAACATCAAAAATCCCGCGAGGGTGGTTATTGCCCCACATTTCGCAATTTCACACTGTCTATAAAATGGTGGTTAAAAGCATATAGCTATTTAAAAGCAATTAAATGTGTTGAAGAACGTTGAAGTAGTACTTAGCTCATTTCTGTTGAACGGCGATTCTCCTGGTGACCGTTGGTCTGGAATTCACAACATGGCGACTAATTTAAAATATGTCTCTTTAGGAGAGGAGACGAGCCTTAGTTAGGCTCCAACCGTAAGCTTTGACGTCAGAAGCACTAGTGAAGACCGCTCAGCGAAGCGCGGAGGGACCAAGGAGGGAAAAGAGTGGGGGTAGGAGACAAAGGAATATACATACGAATGACAAACATTTCAAAAATTAAGTATCTCTATGAAATGGTCTTCAAAGAGTTGATAGCAGGCGTCACTAGCGAAGCCTGGAGGATGGGAATGTAGACGAAGTCCTCTTCAGCATGGAGATGTTATTTTGCGATAACGACGAACCCTGGTGGTTTGACTTGTAAAGAAGTCCTCTTGAGAGTGGAAATGTTGAGGGACTTCATTGGTTAGCTGATAGATGTCACTAGGTTGATCACGGAAGATATATATCTATAACAGACTTACAAAAGAAGTAAGAAAGGTGCAAAAATAAAGAAAAGCAAGATACCTCTGTTGGTGTTTGCGAAAAAAAGGAAGGAAGGAATTAAAGCAAAGAGCAGCGAAAGCTAACTCTGTCATACCGTGTATTCCAAAGAATACACCACCCCCACAGCGAACTGCGTGCTACCTCCCTTTCTATGAAATCCACCTGCGCCTCTTTACTGTGAGAGCTAAGAGCTCAAGCGGGCTTAACCTCTCCATGAAGGCTCCCTATGAAGGCATAAAGTTAAGGGCCGACCACAGCGTACAAATTATGGGAAATATTATTTCATTAATGGTGGTATTAATAATTATTGGAACTCTTTACCTGCCACAGTCTTAGAGTCTTCCGAAACTTTTAGCCTAATTAAAAAGACACCCTTTACCATAGAAATCAAAACGACGCAAATTTCTTCAGACAGTTTCCACACACAGCCACATTGATGTGTTTAAAGAATATATTAATGTTATTTGTTTTACATCCCTTTTAACAACTGCGGCTTTTAGAGACGCCGGGGTGCCGATATGTTGCCCCGAAGGGGATCTTTAACGTACCAGTAAACCTACAGCTCCCTCACATTTGCGCACCCTTAAAAATGCTAACAGGCTGCGCCAAGATTCGATCCTGCAACCTTGGGAACAGCAGGCGAGAACGTTACCGCTGAGACAAGACTGAAGTTTTGTGTAAATACTCCGATGTAATTACTATAGTTTCTATATCATGATAGTGTACATTAAGTGTATTTGATATTACTGTTGGTAATTTTCTGTAATTGTACCATTCTCCATCGGGGAATTACCGCCATTTGCAAATGAAGTAAATGAATGAAAGAAATGACCACGATGCCGCAAATCCCACAGATAAAATTAATCCACAAAAACATAAACGCTTTTGCTGTATCGTGCGTGTGATCGCTAGGCTTGACAGTTGCACACAAGACCACTTACGTAATAACCACTTCTTGGTATAACGCCTAGCGTCGCTGTCACCCTGGAAGTCCGGGTTTGATTCCTGGCTTTGCTAAAATAAAATAAATTCTGGTGTAAATGCTGGAATGGGGTACACTCGCTGTAGCGAAGCCAAACTGAGTTGAGGAGGGTTCGATTACCACCGCAGTTATCATGGAAGTGGTTTTCCGTGGTTTCTCACTTCTACTCGAAGAAAATGCTGGGATGGTCCCTAACTATGGCTACGGCAGCCTACTTCCCAATCCTCACCTGAAATACAAATACACACAGTACTACAGCCAATACATTAACACAGATTATCACACAAATTACACACACCCAAATACACGGGGTTGTATGACCACGATATCGCAGCCCCTAAAATAAGCAATGACAACAACTTATTTGTAAATGGGGCAAGGATTTGAGAAGGATATGGCTGTGGCAATAATTTAAGAACCATCCCAACATTCGCCTGGAGAAGAAATGGCAAAACACGGAAAACCATTTCTGAGGTAGGAATTGATGCCACCTGCTCTCAGTTCTCTCAGTCACGATGCTGAGTGAACCACGTTCCATCACTCAGACCAGAATCAAATTTCTTAGCACAGCCACCTCTATGGTGACGGCAAAAAATGCTAAGCACTACGCCACGAGGATTTCATGTTTGCTTGTAACTAAACATTTGCAGAAATATGAAAGAGGGTGATCATTTTTACAAGGAGTGAAACATCAGCCCTAAAATGTGAAGCGATTACTGTTAGGCAGCTCGTTACTTTAGTGGAAAGCTTTTCTATGTTTTAGTAAAGAGTGATTGCCTGTTGGGCTCACATTCAATTAATCCATTTGGAACGATGTCTCCCAACATCTCGCATCTTGAGTTATGACCTAAGTGGTTTACGTTCTGTCGCAGTTTTCTCTCAGATTTAGTGTAGGACCAATTCCCTTTCTCAATGTCACTCGCCGTTATTGGTGGTAATTCTCGTTGTTGTTGTTGTTGTTGTTGTTTCACGTAGGGGCTTTGCGAAATAGTGGTCTTGTAGCCTCATGTACTTGGGTATGTGTGGAAACTGTCTGAAAAAATCTGCGTCGTTTTGGTTGATATGGTAATGGGTGTTCTTTTAATTAGGCTTCGGAAAAGGTGGTCGTGGCTTTCGGTTAGGATCCACCCCGGCAATTTTCTGAAGCAGAAGTGGGGAAAGAGCCCAAAACCACTTCTAAGATGGCTGAGATGAGAATAAAGCACACCTCTTCTTAGTTTGCCTCACGAGGCTGTATGTCCCCGTTCCAGCTAGCAGAAGAGAATTGAATTTCTTGACAGAGCTGGGAATCGAACCCAGGACTTGTGGGTGCGGAATCTCACACCCGAGACCACTGAATGTAGTGGTGATTGTTTATTTATATCCAATAAATATTTCTTATTTCAAATGTAGTTTCAGGGGTTTGGGACATCTTCGTACATAACATTGTGTATTAGGGTGTGTGTTCAATTTTCATGATAACCTGAATCACTTCTATGCCCAAGATCGCGGGTTCAAACCCGGCCGAAGTCGTCAGATTTTTTTAAGAACGTTAAAAATCCCTCAGTATGCCTTCCTTCGGAGGGGAAGTAAAGCCGGCGGTCCCATGTCATAAATGTATGGCATGTTAAAGAACCTTCCACTAATTACACCTGTGTGAAGCTAAATTATATATGGGTTAAACATTTGACTAACGTTTTTAAGTTCCTACGTTCGTCGTCAAGAGCCGACTGCGGTGGCATCTGGTAACTAAGTTCTGAACTAGTTGGTCGTTGTCGGTGGCGTTTGGCGGCAAAAGTAGGAACTACTTGAAAAATTCAATGTCTGCAGTCCTTACTTGAATTAAAACAGATACACACACTAATACAGCCATCACAATTAACACCGGTTATCAGACAGATTGTACACACACCCAAAGTAAACGGGGCTACATGACCGCGTTGTCGCAGCCCCTAAACTGAGGAACCAACCAACCAACCTGAATCCGTGGTGTCTCTAGTAATTTGTGTCACTATAATTATTAGGGTCTAGAATAGGGTAGGCGTTAGTAAGTTATTGTAGTTTTAAGGGGCTTAACAGCGAGTATGGGCTTTACGATATAGTGGTAGTTGCGCCGGAAATTGATATACAGTAAGGTATTATTACGGTATTTGCTTGGAGAGAGTGTAGTAAAAACCGGAGAAGACCATAGTCACAGTCAGTGCAGGGATTCAAACCTCCAATCTCTAGACTTGCTGCTGCTCCCCATCCCAGTCGTGATGAGCGATTTGACGCGCATGGCTACGCCGCGGGGTCGTTAGAGATTCGATAGAAGAGTTTCTTATTGCCTTAAAGCAATGGTTTTAGAAGAAAATCATTGTAACTTTGGCACTCTGTGAAAATCCAAGATCCGCTTTCTGAGGTCTTGGGAGACATATTGAGACGCCATAACTAAAGATCTTGAGTTCGATTCCCGGCTCGGTCAAGATATTGAATTTTGAGGGTTGGAATGAAGAACACTCAGTTTCGTGAGGAAGAATTCAGAAGAGATTGGCTAGATTTCCACCTCTGTGGCTCTAGAAGTGGTCTTCGATAGCTTCCCACTTCCACTCCAGGCAAATGCCGGGACGGTTCCTAACTTAAGGCCTCGGCCGCCCCCTTAGCTAGAATTACAAATAAAGTACACACAGTACTACAGCCACCATAATGAAACAGTTTACAGAACATATTCCACACACATGGGTCAACATGACCACGATGTCGCAAAGCCCCAAAATGATTCAACAACAGTATACTTGCATTTTACAAACAGGAGTCTTCAAACGACACCTCACGAGGAATGTTGTTTAACACCACTGCCCTCAGAATTATTATTCACTCAAAAGGATTTTTTTCCTTAGTCCTAAAATATAATTAAATTCCTGAATAAATGTGTAAAAGTGTGTGTCGCACTGCGGTCTGTTTGTAGCGAGTTGGAATGCCGAAGGCAGTAGACGCTCATGAAGGGAACGTTACCTGTTTCCTCTAGCGCTGTTGACTGTGGCTACCAAACTCACGTTTTGTAAGCTCCCATGTACCGCGATAGACTTCAATTGAAGAAGTCATATGCAAAACAGCACACATCTACCGAACACATTTTTGAGAAAAAAAATTGTTATTATATATTTATTTATTTATTTATGTATTTATTTTTATTTTATTTTTTTAAGCGTATGACTTTTAGTGCCGGGAGTGTCCGGGGACATGTTCGGCTCGCCAGAGTTTGTAGCTGCTTCTATGTGGACACCCTTGGGGTGAGCTACAAGTACCGTCACGTGTGGAGTGTTGTCTGGAGAGGAAAGTGTGAATGTAAGGACGAGGAATTGGAAGGTAGCGGCTGTGGCTTGTAGTGAGGGACCAACCCCGGCATTTGCCTGGAAGGAAGATGGGAAACCACATAAGACCATTTTCAAGGTTGCCGGCGGGGGGATTCAAACCTCCTCACCTCCCGGATACGAGCGACTTCCTGCAGCCACTCCGTAATGACCAAGGCTAACTCACCCGGTAGTTATTTCATTAATAAATGTATACAGAAGGAAAAGAAAAATAAACAAAGTTGTTGCGTGATCCAAAGTGGTCAATTCGCATGGAAAAAAATGTATACAGACTTATGATTTTTTGCCACTGCTAGAAAGGTTGTGCGCGAAAGTATTGGTTTTGTATGTCTAATGACTTCTTCTAAAACAATATATTAAGTACTTGGACATATGCCATTTTGCAACTCTCTATATTTATTAAGAACTAGCAGAAGTACCCGATCTTCGAACGGTGTTCGGTGTTAACACCAGACATTATAATAATAATAATAATAATAATAACAATGTTATTCATAATGTTGAATTTTGGGCTTATGCCGTGTTGCAATTCGACGCGTTTCGAAAGAAACCATGTCTTTCATCGTCAGGAATAATCTGGAATACGACAATGTTGCTAAGAGAAAGCAACGAAGAACATATAGAAGGTGCCCAAAGATGGACGCCATTATAGCCCCATGTTAGGGACAACGGAAAGCAGCAGTGAATTACTTTCTCAGGGTTCTGATAATAGGTAGCCAGGATTCACTGAGATTGTAGCCGGTGTCGCGGTTGAAATTATCTGGGTGTTTACGTATTTCAACCGCCTCCCTGATGATTCTGGGACGATATTGCTTTATACGGGCAAGAACATCCACCCCTTGGAACATGACATCATGGCCAGGTGTTAAAGCATGATCGGCAACAGCTGATTTATCAGGTTGAATGAGCCTGATACATCTATTATGTTCCTTAATGCGAGTGCATATTGTTCTCGAAGTCTGCCCGATGTAAACCTTGCCACAAGTACAGGGAACTCTGTAGATACCCGGTTGTTGCAATTTAGGCAAACTGTCCTTAGTTGGTCGCAGGAGTTGCCTAATCTTAACAGAAGTTCCAAATACAGTCCGTATGTTGTATCGACGTAGGATTTTAGCAATACGATCCGTTGTGTTATGTATGTACGGAAGGTAAGCAGTTCCTCTTACATCTCTTTTCTCAACTGACGTCCTATTATTATTTGTTGGTTTCAGAACCGTAGAAATCAAAGCCTTGCTATAACCGTTGCTCTCAAAGGTAGTTCGCAGGGTGTTAATTTCTTCTTGTAAAGAAGACACTTCACAAATCCTCCTAGCCCTGGTAGTTAGAGTTGTAAGGATACCATGTTTCTGGGCAGGGTGATGGTGAGAACTTGCGTGGAGATATCTATTGGTGTGTGTTGGCTTACGAAAAACGCTGTGTCCTAAAGATCCATCCTCTTTCTTAGTGACGAGAACATCTAAAAAAGGTATTTTGCCGTCAGATTCCTTTTCCATGGTGAAACAAATAGAAGGGTGCTGGAGATTAAGGTGATCCAGGATATGGCTAAGATTTTCCTCACCTTCCGTCCAAACAACGAACGTGTCATCCACATAACGCCACCAGATCTTCGGTTTGAAAGGAGCCGACGACAAAGCTTTCGCTTCAAAGTTCTCCATGAAGAAATTAGCCACAACAGGAGAGAGAGGACTACCCATGGCCACACCATCAGTCTGCTCATAAAAATTCCCATTCCATAGAAAGTAGGAGGAGGTCATGCAGTGATAAAAAAGTCTTGTGATGTCTTCAGGAAAAAAGCCATTAATGAGAGACATAACACCATCAATAGGTACTCTCGTAAACAGAGACACCACGTCGAGACTCACTAGAATATCACCCGGCTGAAGTGTTATAGCTTTTAACTTTTCCACGAAGTGTGTGGAATCCTTAATGTACGAAGGCGTGTTACCCAGAAGCGGCTGAAGTAGTCTACCTAAGTATTTGGAAAGGGCATATGTGGGAGAACCAATCGTACTAACAATAGGTCTAAGAGGAACATCTTCCTTATGTATTTTATGAAGACCATAGAGTCTCGGAGGAATAGCATCCCCTGGAAGGAGAGTCTTCGCTGCATCCGCTGGAATAGATGATTGCTTGATCAATTTGACGGTGACATTTGAGTAGCGAGTAGTAGGATCACGACTATTAATCCTATATACAGGATCTGATAACAAAGACGAGATCTTGGAATCATAATCAACCTTATCCAATACCACTGTCGCGTTACCCTTGTCAGCGGGGAGAACGATAATATCAGAATTGTCCCTTAGATCTTTAAGTGCCCGGCTTTCGCCTTGTTTTAAGTTGGTGTTAGGTGGCTTAGCGGTCTTGAGAACTCGGGAACATTCTTGCCTGGCTTCCTCGGCCTCTTCAGGTGTGAGGTGATGTACTGAGGATTCTACGGATGTAATAAGTTCTTCAATAGGAATTCTTCTAGGCGCTACAGCAAAATTGAGACCTTTGGCGAGAACTGCCTGTTGGGTATCACTTAGGGGCTTGCTGGACAAATTTACGACAACCTTGTTAGCATCAAGTCTAATGGCTTGAGATTTCTGCAACTGACATAACCTATCATATTTGGAAATATGTCTGTCCCTCACCTGATCTAGAACGCTGTTAGCTTGCACTGAAGAAATACGATCAAAGATCTTCCATAATTCCTCACTTACGAAGTTTGAGAGGCGTAGATGTAGCTGTAGTAACTCCCTCGAAATAAAATCCAACTGCTTACGAGTATGCTGTAACCTCTCTATCAATAACGCCTTGCTTGCACGGCGATAGATTCTCGTTGCCTTAGGTGTTCTGAAGGAATGCTTCAACATAACAAAATTCGGTAGAATATCATGATCCCGGCATCTTAGGAGAAAAGCGAGTGAAGAGATTAGACACACCTTCTTGCGTCGTAACCTACTAAATCTAGACATCAGTCGGAAAATATCCTCCCCATAGAGGTTTCTAATATTGTCATTTAGACTTTCACGGCCCGTGTTATTATTCATAATGTTGAATTTTGGGCTTATGCCGGCATAAGCCCAAAATTCAACATTATGAATAATAACACGGGCCGTGAAAGTCTAAATGACAAATAACAATGTTATTGGTGTTACATCCCTTTTAAGTACTGTTTCTTTTAGAGACGCACCAGACATTATCAATTGAGCTACTGTTGCAATGGTTAGCGGCTTGTAATTCCTTCATAAGTTTATCAGAACGAAGTTAATTTTCTGGGAATATCACACACACTGTTAATTTAAGGGCCTTATAATGTGGTTTTCGGAGATCCTTTATAGACTCGCGAATTTTTTGTCTCACATTGAGAAGTGCAACATATGCTTTGGTCGTCCTTCTAGGATAATTTTTATATTTCGCCTATTTTAGCATGTATTTTGAGAAGTTTTTCCCTATATCCACCCATCTACTGTATGAAAAGTACGGTGAAGAGTTTTATAAATGATTGGTGTATTGACTCATGTTTACCATACCTAATTTTACGATGCACCAAGCATCCGAACATGAGTTATAGGCGTACATAAGGATACGCAGAAAGACAGACAGACAATTCTATTGTCTACAACATATCACCCAGAAATCCAAATATGGGTATATCTACCACACAGTATCAAAGAAAATCATCCTTACGATGAACCCGTATGTCGACAAAAAAAGAAAAGAAAAAAGATTAGTTGAAATGTGCTCTCAAACTAAATTCACCTAACGTGTACTTCCTGACATGAAATAGAATTGAAAGTCTTGTAGATGAAACGCAATACATGTCACATAAAAACTGACCCTCTACGTTGTGTTGGGTCCCCATACACAGGAAGACCTCTATCATAAATTATAAAAGCTTGTGGTGCATGAAAATTCAGGTTATTTAGTCTCAAATGGCCCAAATTCCTAAAAGCCGCAAAAAATGCTGATTCAATTCAGGAATTTTTGAAAATAATGTTGTTTGGAGATATAATAGACCTTCTGTACTATATGTCGCACGTGAAAATTGCATGAAAATATCCTAGATTACCCCTTGACCCCCTTAATTGCATTGGTGAATTATACAGTCTACGTTGGTTCCGTGATAACCTTATATTTGCAAACTTTCACAGAAATGTAATAAATGTAATAAATTGCTTCTTACTGAAATACATGGAAAGTTGGATGCCACCCCTTGAGATAAAGTTGTCATGGTTACGGATTTGCATTCCTTCATTAGTTTGTTAAATTAAATTTAATTAGTTTTCTGGGAATGTTTCAGAAACTGTTGGTTTAAGAGCCTTATAATGTAGTTTTCGAGGACCCTAGAGTTTTATTTCTGGCACCGAGGGGCTTTGTCTCGTCGTTGTACGCCATAATATAATACTACTAATAATAATATAATATAGGGATAGGAATATAATAGACCTGCCATACCACACCCGCAGGTGTAAATCGCGTGAAAAAATTCTAGACTACCCCTTGACCCCCTTAAGCGCATGTTACATATTGATGAAATTTACAGCTTAATTTGGTTCCATAATAACCATCTAGCCGTTTGCAAACTTTCACACTAATGTAATTAATGGAATTGCATTGCGTCTTACAGCAATAGATGGACCTATGAGAATCTGTTGCCATGGTTATCGGCTTGCATTCGTTCAGTAGTTTATTAAATGAAATTAGTTTTCTGGGAATATCTCAAAAACGGTTGGACGTAGGACCTTAAAATGTGTTTTTAGGGCCCCCGAATTTTATCTCTCACATTGAGGGGCTGAAAATGGGCTTTGTCTCGTCCTTCTACTCCTATTTCAGCATGTATTTTAAGGGGGTATGCCCCCTTTTATGATAGGTACAGAGAAGAGATACATCAATGATTAGTGTCGTGCCTCTGATGGATATCTGTACCAAATTTTGCGTTGATATACCCAGCCGTTCTCGATTTATAAGGGAACAAAGTTGTCCACAATCAAACAAACAGACAGACAGACCAAAACATTATTTTCGCGCGCATCTATCATAAAACAGTCTGAAACGTGTAAATAACTCAAATTTCCGTAGAAATTCAGAAAAAAAACAGACAAATTTTCTATTTATATATGTAGAGATATACTGCACGGCTCGGTGTTGACCGTGTTTTATTGCACAAATTTAGGATTTACTCGCTAACCGTTGGAGATACACGAAAAGTGTTAAGGACCTTTTGGATAGAAAATTGAATGTTAAAGCTCATGTATGCCATCAAAAGGTTGCTATTTCTTAGCGTTCTCTTTTTATTTGAAATGGAAATATCAAATTTTGAAACCAAAGGGTGTAGTGACGTCATAAATGTGGGTTTTACTCGCTAACCGTTGGAGATAAACGAAAAGTGAAGCTCGTATGTACCGTCAAAAGTTTGCTATTTCTTAGCGTTCTCTTTTTATTTGATAAGGAAATATGAAGTTTTGATTAAAGTGTGTAGTGACGTCACTAAAATGGTCGCCATTTTTAATAGTGCAAATTATCGAAATAAAATGTATCCTATATGTAAACCTGGTAAATTAGCTACATCCATGCAAAATTTCATTTAAATCGGACCAGTGGTTCTTGCGTTATTGAGTAGCACACAGACAGACAGAAAGACAGACACACACCATCTCATTTTTATATATTAGTATAGCAGAAGTACCCGTCCTTCGAACGGTGTTATATATTAACACCAGACATTATCAATTGAGCTACTGTTGCAATGGTTAGCGGTTTTTCATTCCTTCATAAGTTTATCAGAACGAAGTTAGTTTTCAGGGAATACCACACACACTGTTAATTTAAGGGCCTTAAAATGTGGTTTTCGGAGACCCCTTATAGACTCGCGAATTTTGTGTCTCACATTGAGAAGCGCAACATATGCTTTGATCGTCCTTCTAGGATATTTTGTTATATTTCGCCTATTTTAGCATGTATTTTGAGAAGTTTTTCCCTATATCCACCCTTCTACTGTTTGAAAAGTACGGTGAGGAGTTTTATAAATGATTGGTGTATTGACTCATGTTTACCATACATAATTTTACGATGCACCACACCTACGAACACGATTTATAGGCGTACATAAAGATACACAGAAAGACAGACAGACAATTCTATTGTCTACAACATATCACCCAGATATCCAAATATGGGTATATCTGCCATACAGTATCAAACAAAATCATCCTTACGATGAACCCGTATGTCGACAAAAGAAAGATTAGTTAAAATTTGCTCTCAAACTAAATTCACCTAACTTGTACTTCTTGACGTGAAATAGAATTGAAAGACTAGTAGACGAAACGCAATACACCTCACATAAAAAATGACCCTCTACGTTGTGTTAGGTCCACATACACAGGAAGACCTCTTTCATAAATTATAAAGGCTTGTGGTGCATGAAAATTCAGGTTCTTTAGTCTCAAATGGCCAAAATTCCTAAAAGCCGCAAAAAATGCTGATTCAATTCAGGAATTTTTGAAAATAATGTTGCTGTTTGGAGATATAAAGGATGATTGTAGTTTTACGTGACCATTAATCGCGAGATCATAAGCCACGGGACCTCCATTTTACGTGGAATGTGAACCACAGGGCATGGCATTTCACTTTGCAAATGTTTGGAGATATAATAGTCCTTCTGTACTATATGTCGCACGTGAAAATTGAATGAAAAAAATCTAGGTTACCCCTTGACCCCCTTAATTGCATTGATGAATTATACAGTCTACGTTGGTTCCGTGATAACCGTATAGCCATTTGCAAACTTTCACAGAAATGTAATAAATAGAGTGACATTACTTCTTACAGAAATAGATGGAAAGTTGGATGCCACCCTTTGAGATAATGTTGTCATGGTTAGCGATTTCCATTCCTTCATTAGTTTGTTAAATTAAATTAGTTTTCTTGGAATATTTCAGATACTTTTGGTTTTAGGGCCTTATAATGTAGTTTTCGAGGACCCTTTAGGGCCCCCAAGTTTTGATTCTGGCACCGAGGGGGCTTTGTCTCCTCGTTGTACGCCATAATATAATAATAATAATATAATATAGGGATAGGAATATAATAGACCTGCCGTACCACACCCGGAGGTGTAAATCGCGTGAAAAAATTCTACTGTACCCCTTGACCCCCTTAAACGCATTATAAGTATTGATGAATTATACAGCTTAATTTGGTTCCGTGATAACCTTCTAGCCGTTTGCAAACTTTCACACCAATGTAATTAATGGAATTGCATTGCGTCTTACAGCAATAGATGGACCTCTGAGAATCTGTTGCCATTGTTACCGGCTTGTATTCGTTCATTAGTTTATTAAATGAAATTAGTTTTCTGGGAATATCTCAAAAACGGTTGGTTTTAGGGCCTTAAAATGTGGATTTCGGGGACCCTCAGGGCCCCCGAGTTTTGTCTCTCACATCGAGGGGCTGAAAATGATTTTTGTCTCGTCCTTCTACTCCTATTTCAGCATGCATTTTAAGGGGGTAGGCCCCCTTTTATGAGAGGTACGGAGAAGGGTTACATCAATGATTAGTGTCGTGCCTCTGATGGATATCTGTACCAAATTTTACGTTGATACACCCAGCCGTTCTCGAGTTATAAGGGAACAAATTTGTCCACAGACAATCAAACAAACAGACAGACCAAAACATTATTTTCGCGCGCATCTATCATAAAACAGTCTGAAAAGTGTAAATAACTCAAATTTACGTAGAAATTCAGAAAAAAAAACAGACAAATTATCTATTTATATAATATAGAGGTAAAAACAGAGATGATGACAAGTGATCAGAAATACACTAAGAAAATGATAAAAACAAATTATGGGAGCACCAGGGTCACTGACCGATTTAAATATCTTGGAGAAATAATTAGTAGCAATGGGACGGATAAATTGGCAATCGAGAACAAAAAAGGGAAATTGGAAAGATTAAATTTTTGTACAAAAAATATATACAATAAAAAGAACCTGTCTATCAATGCAAAATTACGACATTTTAATACTGTTGTTAGACCAGTCATCTTGTACGGCATGGAAACTACAAATATAACCGGAATGGAGAATTTGCTCAAGATAGAAAGAAGAATTTTAAGAAGGATTTATGGTCCTAGGAAAACACAGGAAGGTTATAGACTGAGATCGAATGCAGAAATTTATAGTAAAATCGACAACCTTGAAGTGATGATCAGAAAACGGCGACTTCAGTTCTACGGACATATGGTCCGCATGGATTGCTCAAGGTTAAACAAACAAATTTTTGATAAAATCTGGAACTATAAAGGACAAGGAGGCTATGTAAAACAAATGAAAGAAGAACTTCAAAAATTCAAAATTACTGAAGAAGATTGTCTAAATCGAATAGAGTACAGAAAAAAAAATTTTGGTCTCAAAATTCTTGTCGGGGAGAAGAAAAATCTCAACAGAGGAGAATGGACTGCTGAAAGAAGAGCTGCACAGTCGACCAGGATGAAAGACTTCTGGAAGAGAAAGAAGGAAACTAGACCTATAAAGAAGTGATATTTGCGTGGTCCTTGTTGGCCTGTCCGCGGTGTATATATAGAGGTATACTGCACCGCTCGGTGTTGACCGTGTTTTATTGCACAAATTTAGGTTATACTCGCTAACCGTCGGAGATACACGAAAAGTGATAAGAAACTTTTGGATAGAAAATTAAATGCTAAAGTTCGTGTATACCATCAAAAGTTTGCTATTTCTTAGCGTTCTCTTTTTATTTGAAATGGAAATATGAAATTTTGAAACCAAAGGGTGTAGTGACGTCACAAAAGTAGGTTTTACTCGCTAACCGTTGGAGATACACGAAAAGTGATAAGGACCTTTCAGATAGGAAATTAAATTTCAAAGCTCGTATGTGCCATCAAAAGTTTGCTATTTCCTACCGTTCTCTCTTTATTTGATATGGAAATATGAAATTTTGAAACCAAAGGGTGTAGTGACGTCACTAAAATGGTCGCCATTTCTTAATAGTGCAAAATATCGAAATTAAAAGTATCCTATATGTAAACCTGGTATTTCAGCTACATCCATGCAAAATTTCATTTAAACCGGACCAGTGGTTCTTGCGTTATTAGGTAACAGACAGACAGACAGACAGACAGACAGAAAGACAGACACACACCATCTCATTTTTATATATTAGTATGATATAATAACCTTTTGAAATAACAAACAAAGAATCTTGGCAAAAAAACATTAAAAATATTACTAGTTATGATCTTCTAATCACAGTCAGTATCCCAAAGTTCACTGCCATTCTCTGTATTATCAGTAGTAAGTGTTCCGTACCTCTTTACCAGATCTTGATACGATAACTTAAACTCACTTGGGATACTGTCTATATTAGTACATTATGCAACGAGCCGATAATGGCAATAATTAAGACACGAGTATGTTTATTAAACGAGCGAAGCGAGTTTTATAATTTCACTTACTAGTTTCTTAATTACCATTATAGGCGAGTTGCATACGACTATTTATGTTCGACGATAATTATAACTATTTTATGTTCGAACATAAATATTCATAAATATCTGTCAAGATTTCGCCAGTTTTATGTACTGAACAGAACGCATGGGACGCAGAGAATACCATGGCCTCCTGGAATACCCCACTATGACACTAGAAGCCACGCAGTGAAATTTAAAATAGAAGGCCGGGGAAGTCAGTGCAGATGCGATGCTATCCTTACCTAATTGGTCACACAACTGTTTTTTGAGCTCTGATTGGTGGGAGAAACTGTTTCATAATGAAAAATAGTGTTATAATGACGATCATTATGATACAGTTTTCAGACATATAATAGTCAGGGTCGAACACAAACTACATTATGTCTCTTGCTTTTGGCACTTTCAGAGGTGCTGTTTTGCTACTTCCATAATTCCCTTCCTACAATTCTAAGGATTGTCTCATGGAAACTTATGATGTTTTGAACTGTACATAATGCGTAGTTGTCTCCGTGCCGTAGTGGTCAGCGTGCTTAGCTGCTACCCGGGAGGTCCGAGGTTCGATTCCCGGTTCTGCAACGAAATTTGAAAAGTGGTATGAGGACTGGAATGAGGGGTCTTCTCAGCCTTGGGTGGTCCAAATGAGTAGAGAGGGTTTGATTCCAACCTCAGTCATCCTCGAAGTGGTTTTCCGTGATTTCCCACATCGTCTCCAGGCAAATTCTGGGATGGTTCCTAACGTAAGTCCACGGCTGCCTCCTTTCCTCTTTCTTTGCCTATCCTTCCCAATCTTCCCATCCATTCCCATCCCTGACAAAGCCTCTGTTCCCTTTGCAGGCGAGGCTGCCTGGGCGAGATGCTCGTTCCACCTCCCCAGTTGTATTCCCCGATCCGATGTTTATAGCTCCAGGACAGGGAGGCGGTAGTGGTGGGAACCCTAGCTGAGTCAGAGGGAAAAGCCAACCCTGGAGATTAAACCGACTAAAAAACAAGATGTTCAGTACTTTCTCCTAAATGCATGGGTATTGTTATAACAATTGAATGTTGGTTGTAGTAGCTTGTTGAAATACGGGTATTAAACATGAATATTAGGTGTCCTTTGATAGTGCTACCTCTGTACAAAATTTCATTCAATTCGGTTTCACCATGTTTGAATTGATACGGTGAATCGATTTGCACACATACATGGCCGCTATCTGCAAACTATTAGGTTGATGACCTTGTAACTCAGTCAAACGATGCTTCCCATAAAAAGGTATGTTGTTGCAAAACTTTGTAGTGATCAGATGATTAGGTTGGTCGTAATTTGATTTAAACTTTTAACATTTGGGTGGCCGCCATTACGTTTCCGTCAAGATGGCGACGATATAAAACACGACACTGAGTTGCCTTTTGCGAGTGCTATCCCTGTACCAAATTTCGTTCAATTCGGTTTCATCGTTTTTGAATTGATAGGGGGAATCAATTTGCACTCATACATGGCCACTATGTGTAAACTATTGAGCTGCTGATCTTGTAGTTTGGTCAAACGATGCCTACCACATAAAGGTATGTTGTTGCAAAAATTAGTAGAGATCAGATGATTAGGTTGGTCGTAATTTGATTTAAGCTTTCAACATTTGGGTGGCCGCCATTACGTTTCCGTCAAGATGGCGGCAATATAAAACTTAACACTGAGGAGCCCTTTGCTGGTGCTACCTCTGTACCAAATTTCGTTAAATTCGGTTTCACGCGTTTGAATACATAGGGGAATCGATTTTTACACATACATGGCCGCCATCTGCAAACTAGTGGGCTGTTGATCTTGTAGTTTGGTAAAAATATGCTTTTCACACAAGGTATGTTGTTGCAAAATTTGGTAGAGATCAGATTATTATTATAGGTTGGTCGTAATTTGATTTAATCTCTTAATATTTGGGTGGTCGCTATTAAGTTTTCGTCAATATGGCGGCGATATAAAACATGACACTGAGGTGCCCTTTGCAATTCGGTTTCATCGTGTTTGAATAGTTAGGGGGAATCTATTTGCACACATACAAGGCCGCTATCCGTAAATTATTGGTCTGATGACCTTGTAGTTTGGTCAACTGATTCTTTATACATAAAGGTATAAAGTTGCAAAACTTAGTAGAGATCAGATGATTAGGTTGGTCGTAATTTGAATTAAACTTTTAACTTTCGGGTGGCCACCATTACGTTTCCGATGGCGGCGATATTGTTACGTTTACGGTTCTTGAAATAACCGGTCAGGCATATACAAATACACTACCGTACTTCTTTATTTAGCAAACCTTACACTACTAAATATTAATGTAGTGTTCATTAATATTTAAACTGGGAACGTCGAGCTCTAGTCTTTCTGAAACTACTACACTCCAAGTCTCAACACTGCCTTTTCACCGAATCCTAAATCTCTTCTCTCGTATCGTCGCCTTCTCGATTCATCCACTGCCAGCTTGCCGGCCCAACTCACAATTGCAGCCAGCGCGCCACGCGCTCGCACGAGTCTGCCACCAGGTGCGCTCACACGTGTCTGTCACACTGTCCCCTCCTTAAGATTGTTCCGTCCCGGAGCAGACACCTCGTCTTTGGGACCAGCAGCATGCCAGAATTTCAATCCCTGTGCGCCGAAAGACTTCTTCTAGCATGCTTCTTACGATCCTCCAGTCCAATCCATCCTGCCCACAGCCCAACTTGGGCACAGCTAATCTGGATATGTTCCGCTGCAGTAGGAGCTCTCGCATCGCAAGTAGACTATCCCAGACGGCACGATAGGTCGGTTTCTGATGGGAAAGTTCTTTCGTCACTAGATAGAATAGCGATCGCTCGTTCCTGGGTAAATACAACACGTTTCCGACACGAGGCTCTTGACGCTGCAGCTCTTCAATCCCACCATACTTCCGCCGGAATACTTGGGCGATTCCTTGGCTCATCCTCAGGTCCTTAGCCACAGAGTGAGCCAAGGCATACTCACTGGAGGTTTGGAATAAATCCTGCCGAATCTCAGTACTGACGCCATAACAAACATTGCGGTCAGTACCACATTGGGACATGAATTCTTCGAACGATCGTTCCGACTCCGGGACTCGACATATACGGGCGAGTTGCCCGTGCTCCTCGTCATGGTTGTCGCCCAGGAACGATGCCAGCCGATTGAAGTGGACCACTCGGGGTTTGCCATTCGGTCTCCTCCTGATACGGTAGACGACGTCGTTAATCCTCTTCAGTACCTCATATGGTCCGTCCCAGGAGCGTTCCAGCTTTGGAGAGAACCCTCGCCGTCGTTTAGGGTCGAAAAGCCAGACTAGATCTCCTGCTTGGTACCCGCCTGATTCGGCTCTTACGTCGTATCGCTCCTTCATCCTGTCGCTCGCATTCTGAATGTTTGTGCGAACGCGGTCGTGAATGTCATCCATCCTTCGATGAAGGCCGGAGATGTAGTCCTCCCCAACGACATTATCCTCAGGTTTGCAACCGAACGCCAGGTCACACGGCAACCGCAGTTCTCGGCCAAACAGCACATTAGCTGGTGTTTGGCCTGTGGTCTCATGGATAGAAGAGCGATATGCCAGTAGAAACAAGTGGAGAAACTTGTCCCAGTCCCGCTGGTGGTCGGAGACAATTTTCGACAGGTATTTCTCTACTGTCCTGTTCATGCGCTCCACCATTCCATCGGACTGTGGGTGCAGGGCAGTCGTTCTCGTTTTCCGGATTCCGAGAATCTGGCACATCTCCTGGAACACCGACGACTCGAAATTTCGCCCCTGATCGGAATGCAGTTCCAAGGGTACACCAAATCGGCTCACCAGCTCCTTTATTAGCGTCTCGGCAACCACCACAGCTTCTTGGTTGGGCAACGCATATGCCTCTACCCACTTGCTGAAGTAATCTATTGCCACCAAGATGTATTTATTCCCACTCTCAGTCGTAGGGAAAGGGCCCGCTACATCGATGGCGATCCGTTCAAACGGGGCACCAACGTTGTACTGTCTCATCGCTGCTCTTCCCTTCTTCTGTGGCCCGTTCGCAGTGGCACAAACCACGCACTTCCTACACCATTCACGTACGTCATCTGAGTAATTAGCCCAATAAAACCGCTCTCGAACTTTCTCCATGGTTTTTCGAACTCCAAGGTGCCCCCCAGAGGTTCCATCATGCAGCAACTGTAGTACCTCGGGCACTCTGTTTCGTGGAACAATACCCTGTAGCCTCTCCTGAGCCCCGTCCTCTCTCCCCAGTACCCTCTTTAGCACCCCGTTTTCCAAAATCACGGAATTCCATTGAGCCCAGTAGGCTTTCACAGTGCGCGTGTAGGGTGCTACCTCTTCCCAAGTCGGTCGTTGCTCAGACGTCTTCCACCGCAGTAGGTGTTTTAAGTCCGGGTCATTTTCTTGATCCTTACGGATTTCCTCATCCTTCCAGTGGTCGTCGATCACAGTGCTTCTTCTCACTGCTGCAACTTTTTCGTCAATCCGATTGCAGTGCTTGCAGTCTTGTGCGCATGGTCTCCTTGACAGAGCATCAGCATTTCGGTGCTTAAGGCCAGCCCTGTGTTCAGTGTCGAAGTCGTACTGCTCGAGCCTTTCAATCCACCTGGCTACCTGTCCCTCCGGGTTCTTGAAGCTCAGTAGCCACGTAAGCGCTGCATGATCAGTCCGTAGAAGGAACTTCCTCCCATAGAGATATTTGTGGAAATGCTCCACTGACTTCACTACAGCGAGCAATTCCCTTCTAGTTACGCAGTAGTTCCTCTCCGGTTTAGAAAGAACCTTGCTGAAGTAAGCTATCACCTTTTCTTGCCTACCTTGCAGTTGGGAAAGCACGCCACCTACTCCCACATTGCTAGCATCGGTGTCCAAAACGAATAGTCCTTCCGGTTGTGGGTAACTCAGGATAGGAGCATTGGTCAATACCTCCTTCAGTTGTTCGAAGGCTTGTTGACAGGTCGCGTCCCACACAAAACTCCGACTTTCCTCGGTAAGTCTGGTCAGAGGCTTAGCAATGTTAGCATATCCTGGCACGAATCGACGGTAATAGGTGCACAGTCCGAGGTAACTCCTGACTTCTTGCTTATCTTTCGGTACTGGCCATTCCTTCACCGTGTTAATCATTTCCGGATCCGCGGTGACTCCCTCTCCGGAAACAACATGGCCGAGGTAGTTAACTTGTTTCCAAAACAGGAAGCACTTCCTGGAGTTAAGCTTAAGGTTGGCTTGCTTAAGACGTAAGAACACCTGGTCGAGATTTCTCAGGTGATCTTCAAAAGTTCTTCCCAGAACGATGATGTCATCCAGGTAGACCAAGCATGTTTCCCAAGACAGCCCTTTTAAAACGCGATCCATCAGTCGTTCAAAGGTCGCAGGGGCATTACAGAGTCCGAATGGCATAACTGTGAAGTCCCAAAGCCCAGAACCAATCGTAAAAGCGGTCTTCTCCTTGTCCCTGGGGTCCAATCCTACCTGCCAGTATCCACTCTTGAGATCCAACGTGGAGAAGATCGTGCTCCCACCCAAGGTGTCTAGGGTGTCATCGATGCGTGGTAGTGGGTAACTGTCCTTTTTCGTTACATTGTTCAGTTGACGGTAGTCTACACAAAACCGTGTAGATCCATCTTTCTTCTTCACCAGGACCACTGGCGAAGCCCATGGGCTGCTTGAAGGTTCAATCACCCCATCGCGAGCCATATCATTTATTATCTGCTCGGCTTCCTCTCGCTTGGCTAGTGGTAATCTTCTGGGAGTCTGGCGAATTGGTCTTGAGTCACCCGTATCGATGCGATGTTGAACCACGTTCGTTCTTCCGTTACTGGTCCCGTCCTGGAAGGCATCCTTATGACGTCGAAGAAGTTCCCTCACTTCTCGGCTCTGCCCAGGATTAAGCTCTTGACACGCTGCCTCGATAAGACCGTCGAGCCACACCGAAGATATATCGGATGAGGAAGTAGCTGTTTGTACTTGGCGTACGACGGAGGACACAGACGAACAGCTTCCCAAACTGGTTCCTTTCCGAACGATTATCGAGCGATCATTAAGGTTCATTACTCGCACAGGAATTTTCGCCCCTGCACGGACCAAAGCTCTGGCTACCAGTATTCCACGTTCTGGTTCATCGTCAGCAAACCTAGGCCCTACCATGACGACACAGCCATGAGGAACTCCACCATCCAGCTTTCCTTCTACCATCACTTCACTAAGCCCAGGTAGTACAACATCTACCGCTGCGATCACCCGTACCGATGAGGCGCTCCTCCTCTGCAGCACTACTTCCTCGTTTCCGACTCTCAAAATCCCACTCTCCAGGTCCAGTCTAAATTTATACTCAGTCATGATATCCATCCCGAGAATGACGTCCTCCTCCACTTCAGCGACCAAGACACGATGGCGAAACTGGGTATCACCGATGACGAAGTTGACGTCTACCTCCCCGTGAACGTTGGCTGGTTCCCCCGTAGCCGTTCGCAGTGTCCATCTCGTGGTTGTTACTGTTCGTCTCACGATGCCTGGTCTGATTATTGTCATTGTGGCCCCTGTATCCAGCAGTAGGTCTCTGGGCTCTCCGTCCACATGGCCACTAATAAAAATAGATTTGGCTTGACAACCCAGAGACGCGACGATAGAAGTGGGGGCATTTCTGGTGTTGCCACTGGTTGACAGTCGCCCCTTTCTATCAACCCTGTTTAGTTTTCCTGTGGCTGGTGCTTCCCGTTCATAAACTTAGGGCATCGATCTCTGAGATGCCCCATCTCCCCGCAGCCCCAGCACCTCGTCCGTTTCTTCTTGGACTGCAAGGCTTGACGTACTTTCTCCACGATTTCTTCTATGGAAGGCACTGGCTGGACCTCCTTGTCTCTCTCCAGAGCTCGAATGCGAGCCTGGCCGCGCACGGATTGTTCGACAGCCTCAAACTCAAGAGCCAGAGTCAAGGCATCATTCAATGTTTGCGGACGCGCCAGTTTCACAGCCCGCTGCGTATCAATCTCGCGGAGCCCATCGAGAAACTTCTCGGTAGCAAGACTCTCATACACATCGCTGGGCACTGTTGGATAGGCGCTCCTAACGAGACGTACTATGTCTGCTTCGAACTCCTGTAGGTTCTCGTTGGGTCTCTGACAACGGTTTCTCAACTGGGAGCGATACAGCTGTTCCATGTGACGATGACCGAACCGCATTTCAAGTTTCTGTACAAGAATGTTGTAGTTCTGCCTTTCCGACAAGGGAACAGCCTGCAGGACTCGTAGGGCCTCCCCGCGCAGCGACAAACTCATCAATGAAGCCTTCGTGGCATCCGACCATCCATTAATCATGGCAGCGGTCTCGAACAAGGTGAGGTATTCTTCCCACGCAGACTTCCCATCGAAAGTCGGCAGGTCAGTCCGACCAAACGCGGAAACAGGTATACGCTCCTTACCTTCCGATGGTCCACCAGCGGTAATGATTTCGTTTTCCTGCTTGTCTTTATTTGGAAGCACACCGCTCGCAAGCTCGTCCTCAAACTTCCGCAGGGATTCTTGAAATTCTTCCCTCAGTTTGGTTTCGGTAGTGAGCGTTACTTCTTGAAGTTTCCTCTCGAGGTTGGCAGTATTTTCCATTAACTTCCTTTCCAAATTCTCTGAGTTTTCCGCTATTTTCTTTTCCAAGTTTTCTAATACCTGACACAAACCCTCAGTCCCACCAGTAATCTCGAAAAGAAATGTTTCTGGATCCTCACCTGTGTCCACCAGTACCTGTCTTAACCTCGCTTGCAGCACAGATTTTATTCCCGTAGAATCAACTTCCCTTTCTTCCAGTTCCTGACGTAACTCCGAAACCTTCAGTGCTGAAAGTTTAACTTTCCTGGTCGTCATTTCACACTCTAAAATGCGGTACCTCAAGACTTTCACTATGTATTTACTCTATAGCCTGACCCCACACGTCTGACACCAGTTGTTACGTTTACGGTTCTTGAAATAACCGGTCAGGCATATACAAATACACTACCGTACTTCTTTATTTAGCAAACCTTACACTACTAAATATTAATGTAGTGTTCATTAATATTTAAACTGGGAACGTCGAGCTCTAGTCTTTCTGAAACTACTACACTCCAAGTCTCAACACTGCCTTTTCACCGAATCCTAAATCTCTTCTCTCGTATCGTCGCCTTCTCGATTCATCCACTGCCAGCTTGCCGGCCCAACTCACAATTGCAGCCAGCGCGCCACGCGCTCGCACGAGTCTGCCACCAGGTGCGCTCACACGTGTCTGTCACAATATAAAACATGACACTGAGGTGCCCTTTGCTAGTGCTACCTCTGTGCCAAATATTGTTCAATTCGGTTTCACGGTGTTTGAATTGATAGGGGGAATCGATTTGCACACAAACATGACCGCCATCCGCAAAGTATCAGGCTGATGACCTTGTAGCTTGGTCAAAGAACGCTTCTCACATAAAGGTATGTTGTTGCAAAATTTGGTAGAAATCGGATGAATAGGTTAGTCGTAATTTGACTTAAGCTTTGAACATTTGGGTGGCCGCCATTACGTTTCCGTCAAAATGGCGGCGGTATAAAACATGACACTGAGGTGCCCTTTGCTCGTCCTACCTCTGTACCAAATCTCGTTCAATTCGGTTTCACCGTGTTCGAGTTGATAGGGGGGGGGGAGGGGACAGACAGACATTCAGAGTACACACTCTCACAGACACACAGTCTCACATACACACTCACAGACAGACACACAATTTTTCGCCCTGTGTTGATCTCATAAGTCTACTTTCATTTCTTGCAAAAACCGAAAGGAGGCTAAAAACAACATAATGCCTGGCTGTCTAAAGAACTCTATTCCGGTCTCTACTCATTTATGGTTCAAAGTGAACTTGTGAGCGGGATTGCATCTACCTTCTTCAATTATTTTAAAGTAAACCCCAAGATGTTAGGAATCTATAATTGAATGAATACCTGTACTGTCAGTTGTAACTCTTCAGTCGGTCAACACGAATTTTCCCAATGACTGGGAGGGATACATATAGTCTGTTAGTTATGATCACTAATATAATGGGGCAACTTATCATAACTAATTATAACTAATACACAAGAACCTCGTTTATTCGGCCCTCATTAATCCAGATCTCCCGTTTATCCGGATAGAAAGTAATAAAATAGTACATTATGCAACGAGCCTATAATGGCTATAATTAAGACACGAGTATTTTTATAAAACGAGCGTATGCGAGTTTTATAATTTCCATACGAGTGTCTTAATTACTATTATAGGCGAGTTGCATACGACTGTTTATGTTCGACGATAATTATAACTTTATTATATGTTTTAACATAAATATTCATAAATATGTGTTCAGTCACTAGAATGTTGTGATCGGGTGCTGCGGTGGGTAGTATATCTCTGTTTTCCAAGCTCTCTGGACAACCGACGCATGCGCTCTGTGTACTTCAATGCCATATGTTCAGATTGTGCACCGTTAATTCAGTAAAACTGTCACTGAAGTCGTTTCAAAACCACGCGATGTGTAGAAATTGGTTTTGGGGATATTAAGGTACAGTGTTATTTCTTGTCTCATAGTCACCAGATTATTTACGCGAACATATGGACGGTGCACTTTCGGTAATTTATATAGACATGTTGGATTTTGAGCGCATGCGCGAAGGTATCCTTATCTAATTGGTCACACAACTGTTTCTTGAGCTCTGATTGCTGGAAGAAACTGTTTCATAATGAAATATAGTGTTATAATGAGCCTCATTATGATACAGTTTTCTGGCACATAATAGTTAGGGTCATAAATGTATTTTTACTGTACAGTATTTATTCCACGGGGTCGACTCTTCTTGAGTGTCTTTTCCGCCAAGGATAGTTAAGGACAGGAATTGGAAGTAATTGGGACACGCTCTATCAAAGGTACCGTCTCGGTATTCGCCTAGAAATGATGTCTGATGTTAGTAAAACGTCTTCGTGATTGTGCTGCGCGGAAACGCTATACAAATGTAAAACAGAAAAACTTACACATTAATTTTGGTGCATAAAACAGAGTCGTAAATGTAAGTAAAGTGTTCTTATATTTCTTTGTACAATTGAAAAATGTATTCAACTTATGTATTTGTGTTTAGTTCTTTTCGGATTATCCTGATTTTCGATAATCCGGATCAGTTTCAGTCTCACGTGATCCGGATAAGCGAGGTTCTTGTGTATATGCATTTTTTTCAGGCGTGTTATTTACTTACTATTCATATGCACAGTGCTTTTTCAGGGGGAACGCGGGGGTACGCGTACCCCTTAAACATTTGAAAACTGTTTAAGAAAAAATATTGGTACATTTGTATCTAGTTCGACAAATATAACTTCCGACTTGAAAGTTCATCGATCAGCTGGCGTCAACGCGCTGTTCACAACAGCTGGAGGAGATTTCGAGTAATCCTCGATTTAAATCGATCTACCGAATCAGTTTATTTTGGCCGGCAACTTAGCATTCCATTTTTATAGTGTTTGGAGGTGGGGAAGGTAGTTAGTTTGTGTGTGTGGTTAGTTTCGAAGGATGAAGAAAATAACGAACTATTTAACATCCATCCAGGTATCGAAAAGGCTGAAAGTTAATGATTCGAACACAAACACTGACCGGACTTTGCAAATTGCCGAAAATTGCAACATCATGATGTTTTATCGACTACAACTGAGAGTACCCCTTGTATATTAAAAAAAAACGCTGCATATACTATACATTGTCCCCCGCCCAGGCATTGGGCAAATTCGTGTTGACCGACTGAAGAGTGATAACAGACAGTTTGTTCTGGCAACACTGTAAGAACGGCTTCAGAACTTTACATTGAATACCTAAATACAGTATTTCTGGTGTATCTGAACTGGAAGTCAGGGATTATATAGTCTGTTATCAATCTGGCGCTTCTAAGCTTCCCAATGTACCGTTGAATATGTTTAAAGCTTGAAGAATGAATACGCAACAGTTAATCCCGTGGAGCGCAGAAATTCAGTAAGCCATTTCCATTCCAATTCACCCTACTTACCCGTAACCTTTTCATACCCGTCTGACCTATTGCTTCAAAGTTGAAATCCCTTAAAAGCAGCACATTGTATTTTTAGCCTACTTTCGATTTTTGCAAAAAATGAAAGTAGACTTATGAGATCAACACAGGGCGAAAAAAGTGTGTCTGTCTGTGTGTGTGTATGTGTGTGTGTGAGTCTGTGTGTGTGTGTGTATGTGTGTGTGTGAGTCTCTGTGTGTGTGTGTGTGTGTGTCTGTGTGTGTGTAATGTCTGTCCCCCCCTATCAATTCGAACACGGTGAATGCGAATTGAACGAAATTTGGTACAAAGGTAGCACTAGCAAAGGACACCTCAGTGTCATGTTTTATATCGCCGCCATCTTGACGGAAACGTAATGGCGGCCACACAAATGTTCAAAGCTTAAATCAAATTACGACTAACCTAATCATCCGATCTCTACCAAATTTTTCAACAGCATACCTTTATGGGGGGAGCATCCTTTGACCAAACCAATAAGTCATCAGCGTAATAGTTTGCGGATGGCGGCCATCTTTATGTCAAAATCGATTCCCCCTATTAATTCGAAAACGGTGCAACCGAATGGAACGAAATTTGGCACAGAGGTAGTACTAACAAAAGGAACCTCAGTGTCATGTTTTATATCGCCGCCATCTTGACTGAAACGTAATGGCGGCTACACAAATGTTCAAAGCTTAAATCAAATTACGACTAACCTAATCATCCGATCTCTACCAAATTTGGCAACAACATACCTTGGTGGGGGGAGCATCCTTTGACCAAACTAATAGGTCATCAGCGTAATAGTTTGCGGATGGCGGCCACCTTTGTGTGAAAATCGATGTCCCCTATTAATTCGAAAACGGTGCAACCGAATGGAACGAAATTTGGTACAGAGGTAGTACTAACAAAAGGCACCTCAGTGTTATGTTTTATATCGCCGCCATCTTGACAGAAAAGTAATGGCGGCCACACAAATATTCAAAGCTTAAGTTAAATTACGACTAACATAACCATCCGATCTCAACCAAACTTTGCAACAACATATCTTTATGGAGGGAGCATCCTTTGACCAATCAAATAGGTTATTAGCCTAATAGTTTGCGGATGGCGGCCATCTTTATGTCAAAATTGATTCCCCATATTAATTCGAACACGGTGGAACCGAATGGAACGAAATTTGGTACCGAGGTAGCACTAGCAAAGGGCACCTCAGTGCCATGTTTTATATCGCCGCCATCTTGACTGAAACGTAATGGCGGCCACACGAATGTTCAAAGCTTAAATCTAATTACGATTAGCCTAATCATCCGATCTCTACCAAATTTTGCAACTACATACCTTTATGGAGGGAGCATCCTTTGACCAATCTAATAGGTCCTCAGCGTAATAGTTTGCGGATGGCGGCCATATTTGTGTGAAAATCGATTCCCCCCATTAATTCGAACACGGTGGAACCGAATGGAACGAAATTTGGTACAGAGGTAGTACTAACAAAAGGCACCTCAGTGTCATGTTTTATATCGCCGCCATCTTGACCGAAACGTAATCGCGGCCACACAAATGATCAAAGCTTCAATCAAATTACGACTAACCTAATCAACCGATCTCTACCAAATTTTGCAACAACATACCTTTATGGGGGGAGCATCCTTTGACCAAAATAATAGGTCATCAGCGTAATAGTTTGCGGATGGCGGCCATCTTTGTGTGAAAATCGATTCCCCCTATTAATTCGAACACGGTGCAACCGAATTGAACGAAATTTGGTACAGAGGTAGTACTAACAAAAGGCACCTCAGTGTCATGTTTTATATCGCCACCATCTTGACGGAAACGTAATGGCGGCCACACAAATGTTCAAAGCTTAAGTTAAATTACGACTAACATAACCATTCGATCTCTACCAAACTTTGCAACTACATACCATTATGGAGGGAGCATTCTTTGACCAAACTAATAGGTCATTAGCCTAATAGATTGCGGATGGTGGCCATCTTTATGTCAAAATTGATTCCCCCTATTAATTCGAACACGGTGGAACCGAATGAACGAAATTTGGTACAGAGGTAGCACTAGCAAAGGGCACCTCAGTGTCATGTTTTATATCACCGCTATCTTACCAGAAACGTAATTGCGGCCACCCAAATGTTAAAAGCTAAAATGTAATTTCCACCAACCTAATAATCTAGTCTCTACCAAATTTTGCAACACCATATCTTTATGTGGGAAACATATTCTGACCAAACTGCAAGAACATCAGCCCAATCGTTTGCAGATGGTGGCCAAGTATGTGTGCAAATCGATTCCCCTTATCAATTCAAACACGGTGAAACCGAACTGAACGAAATTTGGTACAGAGGTAGCACTAGCAAAGGGCACCTCATATCCATGTTTAATATCCCTATAGCACGTTGTATTTCAACGAGCTACTACAACCAACATTCAATCATACTCCTTGAAAAGGACAAAGAGTTATAATAATACCCATGCATTTAGGAGAAAGTAGGCTATATGTTCTTTACTGAACATCTTGTTTTCTGTTAAATCCTTCTAAAACATTACACAGCGCATCATAAAACTTCGTACCTAACTATTCTTCACTCGAGATGCATGCACTGAATCAATCCTGGCTCTACGATAGCCACATTAATAATTCATCTTCACCAACCACACTCAAGGATTTTCTTCTTACAGAGTCTGTTCAATCTCCCCTACCATCCATTCTGATACTAATGTATACCCTACTCGATAAGTATGTTTAGTACTGACTAACGTATAACAGACTTGTGAGAGCTGTCATGATGGAATGAAGTAGGATGCTGATGAAGATTTGAATATTTATATAGGCTTATTCGAGCAGCCGCATTGACAATACTGTCCGTCTAGGTTGTACACAAATGATTGAGGACCTAATATGGTTGTTGTTACTGTTGTTGCTTCATTTGCGGGGCTTGGACATCATGGTCATTCATGTCCGTTCAATTGGGCGTGTGTTGAATTAGTCTGATAATCTCTGTTATTGTGGTGTCTGTAGTAGCATGTGAATTTATAGTAATTCAGGTGAGGATTGAGAAGGAGGCGGCGTTGGCCTTAGGTTAGAAACTATCCCGGCATTTTCCTGGAGTAGAAGTGAGGAAACCACAGAAAACCACTTCAAGGATGACTGAGGTGGGAATCGAACCCACCTATTCTCTGTTTTACCTCATGAGGTTGAGTGTACCCCGTTCCAGCCCTCACACCAGAATTACATTTCTTGACAGAGCCGGAGATAGAACCGAGACCTCCGAGGCGACACCTAAGAATGCTAGCCGCTACACCACAGGTGGACGACCTAATATGGAAAAGGGTGAATGTGCCAATATTTTCATCCAATGAAAACCAATAACAGAGTTTCCTTGCTAACTGGCACTTTCACACTTACCCACCACCAGTTACCGACAGCGGTGCCTACACTCGCTAAAGCGCAGCGTTAGGTCATGGGGCCAAGCTCTATGCTTACTCGGTAGACGCGTAGGTTCGAGCCCCACCGTCGGCCGTCCTTGAAATTGTTTTCCGTGGTTTTCGCCCACGGGTGTCGACTAGAAGAACCTGCGCTCGGTCTCTCGGGAGGCCACGCGACAAAAGAACCACCAGTTGGTAATGTGTGAGCAAATAACTAAATACGTGGTAGCACACAGACACAATAGACAGCACAGAAGGATTCCCGCGTGAGACGCTGGTACATTCACCCTTGCTTCCCTACCAAACTCAACTGGGCATATTGAACTAGGGCTCTACCTGTTGAACTTCCGAACAACTAAAGTTCACCCTCTTCCATCGTTAGTCCAAAATTTCTGGCTCTACTAATTCTACTTTTATCATTTCATAACCCTCCCCTATCATTCACTTAATTTATCATATTTGAATTGCAACCATAGGCCATACCGAGATATTTAAATTGATCGCTCGTAGGCTCCCCATCAAGTTTAATATCAAGTAGTTCCAACTTTGGCTACCAGAGGTGCCACTGTCACTGACACCTAGCAGCGAATGTTGTAACTTGATACAGCGTTTCTAACAAGCCAAATATGCCCTAAAAATGTAGCTACCAAGTGTAGCATCCAACCTTTTCAGCACTTCGATTTGGAAACATCGTACCGTACAGTAGTTACAAGACAAGAGAATGATTGATTTGTGTGTATGTCTACCCGTTATTGAAAATGAAAATCCACAGCCTGCTTCCAGTCTCCGACCGGGTCAGGAATGGAATGAATGAAGCCCCCATCTAGCGGCGAGGATATGTAGTGTGCCGGCTGCCGAAGCCTGTCGCACTCCTCTGGTATACCCGTTATTATTACAATTATTATTATTATTATTCCCGTTTGATATAAATGTTATTGGTTTTACGTCCCGTTTAACTGCTGAGGATTTTAGAGACGCCGGGGTGTCGGAATTTTTCCCCAAAGGGGATCTTTAACGTAAATCTCCTGCCACGGCTCCCTCGGATTTGCGCACCTTCAAATGCCAGCTGACTGCGTCAGGATACAAACCTGCAACTTTGGGCCCAGCAAGCGAGAACGTTTACCGCTGAGCCACGCAGCCAGTTTCATTCCCGTTTGTAAGGGACCGGTGATGAGATGAAATGATTGAAGGTGAATGAAACTGGACAACGAGTTGGAAGGAAATGGCCATAACCCATAGAAGGTACTATCCCTGCATTTGCCTGGAGTTGAAAATGGGTAAACTACGTAAAATAATTCTAAGATGACTGACTGTGGCTCGTCTACTGACTTCGCAGAGTTCTTAGTTCCGTGACCTGCTTTACGTCTTTGCATTAATAATATTCATGAGCTGCGTAGTCTTGCACGCTAAGTCACGCTCTACCATTGCGTTGTAGATCTTCAAGTCAGGACATATGGCCAACCTAACGGTGATTTTTTCCTTGGTTTGTACGCACTCCCTCCAGGTAAATTCTAGAACCATATTCCAATCGCGAGACAACATTCTCAATCCCCGACACTAATAAAACATTACACACCCAATCTGGTACTAACACCAAAGAAACACAGGTTACCACACAAATTCATCACACAGCCAAGTAAAGTAGGCTGATGACCAAGGTGTCTGAAGCCACTAATGAAGAAACAATTTTAAAAATCGTTCCCAATCATGGGTTAAACTGGGCGTCGTCATAGTCCAATAATCAAGCATGTTAGGAAAATAACAAGTTACATTTCACCGCTAGGAGCATTGTATTATGGATTTGTTTAAGCCTACGACTTTCTGATATCTGAACTTCTTTCAATTCTTGAAATGCTTTGCACTTTTCTGCATCGATGGTTGTAGAGAAGAATGGCGTGTCGAGAATAATTATTAGAATATCATTCTCTTCCTTCTCCGCATGTTTCCGTTCGCAATGATTTTTTAATTTTTCAGCGTTCAATAAATAAATTCACATCGAAACAAACAACACGTCACTAAGAGCTAGCGTTCTTATAGCAACGTATAGATGACGCTACTGACCTAGTATCCATAGATGAGCAAACAACACATACTAACAAACGTTTATATGACGCTACTGGCCTAGTGTGCTTACATGAACAAACACCACGTAACTAGCTTACGTTTAGATGACGCTACTGGTCTAGTGGGCATACATGAACAAACAGCACGTAACTAGCCTACGTTTAGCCTAGTATGCATAGATCATCAAACAACACGTAACTAACCAACGTTTAGATGGCGCTGCTGATCCAGTAAAATAGATGACGATCACCGGTTGCCATAGTTTCCATAGTGTCGGGATATTGATAACGCCAATTCCTGATGGACCCCCTGCCCAAACCCATTATTATTATTATAGAGTATTCTGCCCAGTGGCAGATCCATGTCATCGTACAGAGAATTTCTGATGCCAATGTTCCCGGTCTTCAGCTTCTTCCTTCAGTCTGTTGTAACTTCTTCCATCTTTCATATCATCCAGATGTTGAATTCTTCTTCTTCCCCGTCCTGTCGTTCCTTTGATCTTCCCTTCAATGACGTCGTGCATGAGCCCCTCATGTCTAAGTATGTGCCCGATCCAGTTGGCCTTCCTCTGAAGAATTGTATTCAGAAAAGTTTTCTTCTCACCTATTCTTCTCAGTACAGCATCGTTTGTCACCCGATCTGTCCACTTGGTCTTTTCTATTCTCCTCCAGCACCACATTTCAAAACTTTCTACGATTTCCCCCCCCCCCCTTTTTAGCCTATTTTCAATTTTGAAAAAATAGGCTTATGAGATCACCTTTTGTCCGTGTGTGTGTGCGTGTGTGTGTGATTCGTGTGTGTCCCCCCCCCCTAATAAAATCTAAACGGCTGGAGCGATTTCAATGAAACTCGGAAAGTTCATAACACTATTCCCGGCGACCTCGAACGTGCCCTTCAAATGTTGTTACGACTCACCAATCCAACATGGCGGCTGTGCGAAATATTTCACCAGCATTCAATATCTCCGAAACTATTACCGATATTACCCTGACATTTTCTATGGTGATAGAGGGAACTACTATAAGTTCACTTATGTGACTTTTGAAAACCTGGTAACTACAAAACCAACATGTCGGCCAAGCGAATTTGCGACTTTTAAATATACGTTTCTCGCGATTTGACCAACCAAACGCAATGAAACTTGGTACAGTATATGTTTATGTACATTGTAATCCACCGACATCTAACTTCGTTCAATTGTTTACATAATCACAAGATGGCGGATGTGCGAAATATTTCACCGGCATTCTATATCTCTGAAACTATTAGCGGTAAAACCCTGAAATTTTGTACGGAGATAAAGGGCACTACTGGAAGTCCATCTATAAGACTTTCAAAAACCAGTTAACTACAAAACGAACATGGCGGCCAAGCGAATTTGAAAATTGTAAATAGACCTTTCTCGCGATTTAATGTTCCAAGCGCACTGAAACCTGTCACAGGAAATATTTATACACATTGTAAACCACTGGTATCTAATTTAGTTCAATTGTTTACATAACCTCAAGATGGCGGCAGTGCGAATTTCTTGTGATGTAGTCATGCGATCGAAGTGAAAGTTTGAATAATGAACCTACGCAATAATTTTCTTTAATGGTACATGACTCTATGGCCTATACATTTAACAATCCAACATGGCGACCATCCGAAATATTTAGACGATACTGAATATCTACGAATCTATTTTAGCAATCAAACTGCATTTTTTAATGTTCATAGGGGCTAGGAACTTAAGTTCACCTATAGGACTTTAAATAACCTGGTGATCACAAATCCAACATGGCGGTGACGCGAATTATAAATATTCACATGGACGTTTCTCGCAATTTAACCATCCTAGTGCAGTGAAATTTGGTACAGTAAATCCTTATACGAATGTTAATCCACTGGCATCTAATTTATTTCAATTGTTTCCATAACCTCAAGATGGCAGCTGTGAAAAATTTTAAAATCTCTTTGTTTTTTCTTGTGTCCTAATTATGCGATTGAAGTTTGAATACTACACGTTCACATTAATCTGCATGTAACAGTACATAACTCTAGGACCTACATATATAAAATCCAACATGGCGACCATCCGAAATATTTAGTCGGTTCTCAATATCTACGAATCTATTACAGCAATCAAACTGAAATTGTGTATGTTGATAGTGGCAATTAACATAAGTAGGATATATGAAAATAGGCTGTATAGTTCTTCACGGAACTACTTGTTTTCATTGTCCACGTCTCTGTCCCGTACACTTCACCAATTTCTTCCTTAGTTCTAAACTCAACTTGCTGGTGAGCAGAGTCCTCTTATTGTTGAATGCGACTTTGGCCATGGCGATTCTGGCGCGAATTTCATTTGTGCATTGAGCATTTTTTGTCAGCAAGCTTCCCTAGTACTTGAACTGCTTCACATTCTCCAATTCTTGATTGTTGATAGTTATCCTCAAATGTGTCTCCCGTTTTGATATCCGCATCACTTTTGACTTCTCGATGTTGATTTCCATGCCATATATCCTTCCAGTTCCACCAACCGGTTCATCATGTGTTGCAGTTGTCTTTGTTTTTTTTGGCGAGCACTACTAAGTCATCTGCATACTTGATGGTGTTTATGAGGCGTCATCCTATCCTGAAATTTCCGCATCCTATCAAAGTTTCTTCAACCAGCCATTCACCATGCAGATTGAAGAGACTTGATTCCTATCTCCTTAAGGATGTTCATCAATTTTGTCCAGTTGGCTCTGTCGAAAGCCTTCTGCCAGTCTATAAAACAACCGCAAACTTCTTCGTTAACAGTCATAACTCTCTCCGACAATATCCTCACTATACCGATAGCATCTCTGGTACCTTTTCCTTTCCTAAATCCAAATTGATCACCTCCTATTACTTCTTCAATTTTGTGTTCCAGCCGTCTCTTGAGTATTCTTGCAATGATCTTCGCCACATGTGAGATCAGACTAAATGTTCTGTAATCACTACATTTCGTAGCTTGCTTTTTCTTCTCAACTGGAACCATTGTGACGTCCAAAAGGTCCTTGGGCCATTCTCCAGTTTCATATATTTTGTTGATAAGTTGTCTCACCACTTTAAGACCTCTGTCTCTGATTTTTTCAGCAAATCCACCGGTATGTCGTCATCTCCAGTGGCTTTCCCTATTTTCATGTCCTTAATTGCCTTCTCTACTTCCCTTGTCAGGATCTGGGCCCTTTTTCGTCTTCATCAATCGCCGTCTCTGTCTCTACGCCGATGTCTTGCGGATGGTGTTCCTTATCGTAGAGTTCCTTTATGTATTCTTCCCATATTTTCAGCACTCCCGCTTGTTCAGAAACCATTTGTCTTCTAGAGTCTTCTACTCCGAAAGTCCTTACTCCTTTGTTCTCGCCTCCTTCTGGCTCCTTCGTTTTCTGGTATATGAGGTCGTACCTTCCTCTTCTTTGTAGCTCCTCTATTTCATCGCACATTTATTCCATGTACTTTTCCTTTGCTTTGTCAGTTTCTCTTCTTAGTGCATTGTTAAATCTTCTGTATTCTTCTTCGTTTATATTTTTACAGTTTCTCCTTTCCTCCATCTTCTCCAACATCTCATTGGTGATCCAAGGTTTCCTCGCTCTCTTTGCTTCCCTCCCAACTTCACTCTTTAAAGTATTCAACAAAACCAGTTTAACATTCGCCATTGCACTTCCACACTTGCATTTTCACCTCTCATTTCACTGAATTGTTGCGCCAATGATTCTCCTCCTGTCTCATTGTTCACTCTTAACTTTACCAGGTCCCCATCTCTGCTTTCTCCTCCCACACTGTCGAGTTCTCCTCAACCTTGTACTGATGTCTGCAACCAAAAGGTTGTGATCCGAGTCCATATCGGCAGCTGGCATAGTCCTAGCATATTTCACATTGTCCCTAAACCTTTGTTTCACAAGTATGAAGTCTATTTGATATCTGTTAATGTCTCCTTGGCTCCTCCATGTGTAAAATTTGATCTTTCTTTTCTTGAACCAAGTGTTCATCACCACTATATTGTTTCTCTGACAGAATTCCACTAGCATCCCTCCTCTGTCGTTCCTTCTGCCTAATCCATATTGTCCCACACTGTTTGCTTCTCTACCTTGTCCAACCACACTATTCCAGTCGCCCTTAATTATGGTGTTTACTCTTCCTCTGGCTTCATAATGAATGATATATTCTATTTCATCGTACAATTTCTCCACTTCATCGTCGTCATGATCTGATGTTGGCATGTACACTTGAATTAGCAGAATGTCCACTGGTTCTGCACTTAATTTCAGAAACATTAAACGATCGCTACGGCACACTACTTTAGTCACACTGTGCACTAGTTGATTCCCCATAACTATTGCTACACCACGTTCAAAACCTTCTCCACCTGAATAGAACATTGTGTAATTGCCTGGCACTATTTCAGCACTCTCTGTCCATCTCACTTCACTTAAACCCATTATGTTAACTTCACATTTGATCTCCCTTCAAATTTTCCAGTTTTCCTGCTTTTCGAAGTGTTCTAGCATTCCCTGTCCCAATCCTAAAATTAAAATGTTCAACTCTTTCAATGCCTCCCCCTAATGTACTCCCCACCCGGAGATCCGATCGGGGGAGTAGTTTACCTCTGGAACGTTTTACTCCAGGATGTGCCATCATTTATTCTCCGTCCTCCGACGTTCAGGAAACATAATAATTTGGTAGTCTTTCCTTTTCCTTTCCACATCGCGGTATCATGACCGAAGAACCAGACTATGATCCCAAACCCATATCCATATTAATATGGCTAGCTACGAAGTTGGTGAGGCTGTTCAAACTGGGTTGACTTTCAAGAACAGGTACACTCACCGCTAACTTTTCCACTCTCACAAGTTACAAACAATATTCGTGGTTGTCCATTGGTGGTCCGTACTGCTAATTTGGGAACATGATTTACAGTAACTAGGGGTGCCGTTCATTATGCTGAACAATTAGGTTGTTGTTATTGTTGCTGTTGTTGTTGATTTATTTAGGGGCTTTGCAACATCGTGGCCCTATAGCCCCGTGTAGTTAATTGATTATTTGTGCAATCTATACAGTATCTGATATTCTGTGCCATTGTGATGGCTGTACCAGTCTGTGTAGGCCTACTTGTAATTGGGTCTAAGATATGGGTAGGTACCAACTCGGCATTCGCATGGAAAGGAAGCAGGAATACCTTGGTAAACTACTGTATTTCTTGGAGTTATTTTTGTCGTGTGGCCTCCTGAGAGGCCGAGTGCAGGTCTTTCTAGTTGACGCCCGTGGGCGACCTGCGCACCAGGATGAGAGATGGAATGGATGCAGATGAATGAAACAAACTGGGCAAGGATGTGGAAGGAAGCGGCCATGGTCTGTCAGAAGGTACCGTCCCAGCATTTCCCTGGTGTTGATAATGGGGGAAACCATCGAAAATATTACAAGGATGGCCGACGGTGGGGCTCGAACCCATGCATCTACTGAGTCAGCAGAGAGCTTGGTCCCATGACCTAATGCTGCGCTTTAGCGAGCGTAGCCACCGGTACTGTTTTATGGTACAACTTGAACCAAGCACTTCGGAGTTCTGCCTCACGAGCCTGAGTAAACCCCGTTCCAGTCCCTAGACCAGAATTTAAAAAATCTTAACACAGCCGGGAATCTAATCTGGACGGTGATAGCCAAGAATGATAGCCACTGCGCCACGATGTGAGCAAGCAATTAAGATATTGATGGTAGGAGGTAGAAACCACCATATTGAAGATTCACTCCACGCTGAGTCTGTCAAAAAGGAAACCTTTACACTTGATTGATGTGAACGTTAATTTTCTTGGCATAACAATGCAAAAGGCCATCTTTTCAGACTTCAAACATGCAGCAGCTTATAAATCGCTTTTTCTTGGAAGCATTCACGTCAAGGCTGTCAACAAGTACAGTATACTTTGACTTACCATCACAATTGTTGGTGTGTGTGTTAAAACTGTTTTCAATAGCACATAGAAATACAATGTATCATTATCCTGTAGGATAAACCCTTTCAATCTTATGGCTGTCCTCTTTTTTTTTTACGTGCTACGCTACATTTGGCATTCGAGTTAAAATGGGAATTCCATTCTGGGATACTCCTCTAGGTTAACGACAAATGTTATGAATCAAACTTCATGCTTTAGAATATTATTGATATTACACTTTTCAGTCGATCAACACAAAGTAACCGACAACAGTGGCTACGCTCGCTAAAGCGCAGTGTTAGGTCAAGGGGCCAAGTTCTCTGCTGACTCGGTAGACGCATGGGTTCGAACCCCACTGTCGAACGTCCTTTAAATGGTTTTCCGTGGTTTCCCATTTGCAACACCAGGCAAATGCTGGGACGGTACCTTCTGACAAGCCACGGCCGCTTCCTTCCACTTACTTGCTCAGTTTCATTCATCTCCATCCATTCCATCTCTCATCCCGACACGCAGGTCACCCACGGGTGTCAACTCGACCTCTCAGGAGGCCTCACGACACAAAAAGAAGTTATCCCAATTACTGAGACATGCGAAAAATCAACCTGAAAGGAATTACATGTGATATTAACAGTAGGCCTATAGTGTTTTGTGGCGGGGGGGGGGGGGTCAAGCTGTTGGCCTCTCACCAAGGTGGACTAGGTTTGATTCCCGGTCAATACATGTGAGATTTTCGAGGTGAAATGCCATGTCCTGTGGTTCGGATTCCACGAAAAAAAGAGGTCCCATGGCTCATAATCACAAGATTCACGGTCACGTAAAACTACAATCTTCCTTCCTCCTTCCTTCCTTCCTTATAGTGTTTTGTAAGGCTATTTTGTCTTGTATATATTTTATTCTGATGATGCTCGCTTGATGAGCGAAACATGTCATTCCTTCGTTTTCTCCATCTTCTGCAGTCCAAAACAAACAGCAGCCCCTTACAATATCGTTTGCTGCAGCCCAACTAACGCGTGTTGTCTGGAAGTTCGTTATTTCTCTGCTTGCATCCCGTATGGTACTAATACACTGCAAGCATATCCTGCAAACGATACTGGGCACTTATATTTCCCTCGTCTTAGTCTGTAGGGTCACCAACTATTTAGATATACTGTATGTCATTTTCACGAAATTATTGTATATCTAAATAGTTGGTGTTTGTATATTCCTACAAAAAGACTAAAATTTCTTTCTTTAAAAAATATCTTGGGATGGTCCACGGGGTGTGATTTCTATGTGACGAATAAAGGATCTTGGTGCAGTGGAGCATAGGTTGGAATATGTATTTATGCTCTTGCTCCAATGGAAATTACGAAGAGAATGGTCCTTGACAGAAATCTGTTGTTTCGTAATTTATGGTAGGATTTTGTCATATGTTCCTGTGTGTTTTTGGTTTTCAAATATTTTTATTTTTATTTATGTTTCACAGAAAAAACAAGTAGTTCCGTGAAGAACTATACAGCCTATTTTCATATATCTTATTTATGTTAATTGCCACTATTTAACATACACAATTTCAGTTTGATTGCTGTAATAGATTCGTAGATATTGAGAACCGACTAAATATTTCGGATGGTCGCCATGTTGGATTTTATATATGTAGGTCCTAGAGTTATGTACTGTTACATGCAGATTATTGTGAACGTGTAGTATTCAAACTTCAATCGCATAATTAGGACACAAGAAAATACAAGGAGATTTAAAAATTTTTCACAGCTGCCATCTTGAGGTTATGGAAACAATTGAAATAAATTAGATGCCAGTGGATTAACATTCAGATAAAGATTTACTGTACCAAGTTTCACTACACTCGGATGGTTAAATTGCGAGAATCGTCCATGTGAATATTTATAATTCGCGTCACCGCCATGTTGGATTTGTGATCACCAGGTTATTTAAAGTCCTATAGGTGAACTTAAGTTCATAGCCACTATGAACATTAAAAAAAACAGTTTGATTGCTAAAATAGATTCGTAGATATTCAGTATCGTCTAAATATTTCGGATGGTCGCCATGTTGGATTGTTAAATGTATAGGCCATAGAGTCATGTACCATTAAAGGAAAATTATTGCGTAGGTTCATTATTCAAACTTTCACTTCGATCGCATGACTACATCACAAGAAATAAAAACTTAATTTTAAAATTCGCACTGCCGCCATCTTGAGGTTATGTAAACAATTGAACTAAATTAGATACCAGTGGATTACAATGTGTATAAATATTTCCTGTACCAGGTTTCAGTGCGCTTGGAACATTAAATCGCGAGAAAGGTCTATTTAAAATGTTCAAATTCGCTTGGCCGCCATGTTCGTTTTGTAGTTAACCGGTTTTTGAAAATCTTATAGATGGACTTCCAGTAGTGCCCTTTATCTCAGTACAAAATTTTAGGGAGATACCGCTAATAGTTTCAGAGATATAGAATGCCGGTGAAATATTTCGCACATCCGCCATCTTGTGATTATGTAAACAATTGAACGAAGTTAGATGTCGGTGCATTACAATGTATATAAACATATACTGTACCAAGTTTCATTGCGTTTGGTTGGTCAAATCGCGAGAAACGTCTATTTAAAAGTCGCAAATTCGCTTGGCCGCCATGTTGGTTTTGTAGTTACCAGGTTTTCAAAAGTCACATAAGTGAACTTATAGTAGTTCCCTCTATCACCATAGAAAATGTCAGGGTAATATCGGTAATAGTTTCGGAGATATTGAATGCTGGTGAAATATTTCGCACAGCCGCCATGTTGGATTGGTGAGTTGTAACAAAATTTGAAGGGCACGGTCGAGGTCACCGGGAATAGTGCTATGAACTTACTGAGTTTCATTGAAATCGCTCCTGCCGTTTAGATTTTATTAGGGGGGGACACACACACGAATCACACACACACACACACGCGCACACACACACGGACAAAAGGTGATCTCATAAGCCTATTTTTTCAAAATTGAAAATAGGCTAAAAAAGCAAGTGAAGTATTATTTCAAAACTTTGCATTTACAATAGTGTAGTTTCTTTTCTTTAGAAAGCCATTACTGAAGAATGCCATAATATGGCCGAAATGGCCGAAACTGGTATTAATTCTTCTTCTTCCTAGCATTTCTCCTGCGCACAGGCAGGGTCTGCTATTCTGACTCTCTGTCGCCATTTTATACGATCGTAGGCCATATCGGGATGGAGTCCAGCAATTTTAAGGTCTTCATGTAGTGTGTCAAGCATCGCTGTCTAGGACGTCCAACTGGTCGCTTCGTATCTACAAGCAAAGTTCAATCCAGTGCTTGCAACTGATATTTTGTCCGCTCGAAGCACATGACCATACCAGCGCAGACGGCTTTCCCTCATCTTCTCAGTGACTGGTGCTACACCATATCGCCAACGGATGTCATCATTGGTGACATGATCGTGAAGTGTCAGACCAGATATCCACCGAAGCATCTTCGTTTCCATGATAGCAATTCTTCGTTCTTCTTCCTTTGTAGTGGGCAAGCATTCTGCGCCATATAGGGGACTGGTCGCACTACGGACCGATATATTTTCGACTTGAGGCGGTCTGGAATCTACTTATCGCAGAGAACACCAGTCACTGTCCGCTATTTAAGCCATGAGATGCTCACACGGTGAGGAATCTCAGGCCTTAAGTTTCCATCAGCAGCAATAGTTGAGCCAAGGTACTTGAATGGCATTGCCTTCGGTAGATCGACACCATTGATTTTAATTGTGCCTTGTTCAATTTCATCTGTTGTTAGGTATTCTGCCTTATTAACATTGAGCCGTAGTCCAAATTTTCCTAGGCGGTCACTCCATACTTGGACTTGTTGTTGAAGATCCATCTGATCATCGGAGGCCAGAAGCATTAGCCTATTTTCAATTTTGAAAAAATAGGCTTATGAGATCACCTTTTGTCCGTGTGTGTGTGCGTGTGTGTGCGTGTGTGTGTGTGTGTGATTCGTGTGTGTGTCCCCCCCTAATAAAATCTAAACGGCAGGAGCGATTTCAATGAAACTCGGAAAGTTCATAGCACTATTCCCGGCGACTTCGACCGTGCCCTTCAAATTTTGTTACAACTCACCAATCCAACATGGCGGCTGTGCGAAATATTTCACCAGCATTCAATATCTCCGAAACTATTACCGATATTACCCTGACATTTTCTATGGTGATAGAGGGAACTACTATAAGTTCACTTATGTGACTTTTGAAAACCTGGTAACTACAAAACCAACATGGTGGCCAAACGAATTTGCGACTTTTAAATAGACGTTTCTCGCGATTTGACCAACCAAACGCAATCAAACTTGGTACAGTATATGTTTATATACATTGTAATGCACCGACATCTAACTTCGTTCAATTGTTTACATAATCACAAGATGGCGGATGTGCGAAATATTTCACCGGCATTCTATATCTCTGAAACTATTAGCGGTATCTCCCTAAAATTTTGTACGGAGATAAAGGACACTACTGGAAGTCCATCTATAAGATTTTGATAAACCGGTTAACTACAAAACGAACATGGCGGCCAAGCGAATTTGAACATTTTAAATAGACCTTTCTCGTGATGTAATGTTCCAAGCGCGCTGAAACCTGGTACAGGAAATATTTATACACATTGTAATCCACTGGTATCTAATTTAGTTCAATTGTTTACATAACCTCAAGATGGCGGCAGTGCGAATTTTAAAATTAAGTTTTTATTTCTTGTGATGTAGTCATGCGATCGAAGTGAAAGTTTGAATAATGAACCTACGCAATAATTTTCCTTTAATGGTACATGACTCTATTTGATCATTTTTTGCTACAATTCGTTTCTCACCACCAAACATTTTAATCGATTTCTTCGCCTATACATTTAACAATCCAACATGGCGACCATCCGAAATATTTAGACGATACTGAATATCTACGAATATATTTTAGCAATCAAACTGCATTGTTAATGTTCATAGGGGCTATAAACTTAAGTTCACCTATAGGACTTTAAATAACCTGGTGATCACAAATCCAACATGGCGGTGACGCGAATTATAAATATTCACATGGACGTTTCTCGCAATTTAACCATCCGCGTGCAGTGAAACTTGGTACAGTAAATCTTTATCCGAATGTTAATCCACTGGCATCTAATTTATTTCAATTGTTTCCATAACCTCAAGATGGCAGCTGTGAAATTTTTTAAATCTCCTAGTTTTTTCATGTGTCCTAATCATGCGATTGAAGTTTGAATACTACACGTTCACAATAATCTGCATGTAACAGTACATAACTCTAGGACCTGCATATATAAAATCCAACATGGCGACCATCCGAAATATTTAGTCGGTTCTCAATATCTACGAATCTATTACAGCAATCAAACTGAAATTGTGTATGTTGATAGTGGCAATTAACATAAGTAGGATATATGAAAATAGGCTGTATAGTTCTTCACGGAACTACTTGTTTCTCCTCCAACCCCGCTTTTTGTTACCAGTGTAAATAATAATAAATCACGTGCAATTTGATGCAGGTGGAAGCATATAGGCTATTTCCCGACCAATATAATTGGGCGTAAATTCAAGTTGACCGACTGAATGCTATCATTCAACACTGAAGAATGGCTTCAAAGCATTCTGTAACCCTAGTTTTATGAACGTAGAATGTTGGTATAGAACGCTGAACTGTAATATTTAAGACCTAGTTTTGAATACTGCTCTCCTGATTGATTTTGTCTCTGAACGGTGACTGGTAACATAGAGGTCTCGTGTTTAATTCGTGAGACGAAGGGATGTACGGGTGACAGCCACCCGAGCGGATGAACCACTCTTATAAAGAGTTAATGCACAGGTAGCAGGGTGGGGCGTCGCCTTCGGCCACGATCGAAACCACTTCGGTCGGCGTCGACCGGCGTCGGAGAGAACGCTGCGTGGTGGCGATTCAGGAAGTGACGTAACCATCATGGAGGAGGATCTGGAGCAACAGGGTTGCACGGCGAGTTGGCCTGATGCTGCACACCAGGTGAGCTTCATCACCTTCTTAGTGGTAACATCTTCAGCGGAATGCCCGCATTGTCCTTGGTATGCTTGTACCTCCCCACCCCCAGAAACAATACTGTACGTACTCTTGTCAGTTAGAGATTTTCGCTTCATCTTTACCTTTTTATACCGAGTGATTCTCAAAATATGTTTAATATTTCTCCTGAAACAACTACCATCGTTAGGTAAATAGCATTCGTGTTCAGTGAAGATTGAATTGGAACTGAAGTTTGAAGTACTAGTTCTAAATCTTGCTTGAGTGTGACGATTAAAACACGGTTTTCAAATAGAAACATATTTATTTCATGCATATTAATTGCAAATACACATAGCAAATAATGGCATTTAAATTATCATTGTATTATTATTAGTGTCGGAAGTGTGAATTTAGAATCAAACCCATTATCTTGGTACACAAACTAACTATATACGGTATAGCCAACTAAGTGATTGATTTGTGATCTGAAATGCGAGAGGTAAGCAGTGAAACCACTTAGCCAACGCAGAGCTAGTTTATAAGCTCAAAATCTCACGTGCGCGTGTATGGAGTAGCGTAATTTACACATTTCCATCCCGTAAACTAATAACGATTGAAAGGTTTTCTAACACAACCAGCTATTGGTAATTTCAACCAAAGGTTGAGAATACTTTTATCATAAATGTGTTATAAATGATCACAATATAATGAAAGTTATCGGTTTCCATAACCAAGCAATTTATTAGAGCTGATGTTTTACAGTGCGTCATACCGGGACACGTGGTCTATTGCAGAAGTTCTGGAACACATCGCCACAATTTATTTTGCATGGGTCATGTGTATTAATTTTATTCACCGAAAAGTGTTAATTATGATCTTCAAATAATAATCATTCAAGCATTTTCTTCAATATGTGTGAGTTAATTTGATAAACATGGCTCATAAATAGAAACCAAATGTGTGTTCGGATTGGAAGTATTAAATGCAAGAAATTCAAGAGAAATCACACAGTTTACATTCGCATAATCTCCCATCCCCTTCATTATTAAAGCTGTTGTTGTTGTCTTAATGTAGGGGATATGACATATCTGTGAGCAGCTCCGTTTAATTTGGTTTGTGTGAAACATGACTTATAACCTGTGTTTCTCTGATGCATGTACTCGTAGTAGCATGCGTATTAATAACTGAGGCTAGGACATGGAATAAGGTGGTCGTAACCCTTAGGTTAGGAACCATTTGCCAGGATTTGTTTATTTATCGCACCAATTTTGATGGCTTATAGACAATTGTTACCAAACTACCGGAAGACGTTCTATAATGAATAAAATAAATGATCAGTTTTAACGTTTACGATCAAATATATGTAATTCTTCACTTCTATATTTGACATACCTAGGTATAATATCTAGTTATAGTTATGCTAAAACGATAAGGCCAGGAATATGTTTATTTAAATAAAAACAAGTGAAATACGGTAGTAGTTTTAAAGAACATTGGTGATATTCTTATGGACTGGTGTGTATTGATCTCTGTTTTTGTGATGTAGAGTGTGTGATGTTGATATCTTCTCTACAAACTGACCAGTGTTCCCTTAGTCTCATAGATCAATGATGTGGGTATTCTTTGTTCATTTTATGGGCTAGAGAACATGTGTCTCCCAACCTATATCAGTGTGTGTGTAACTGTAGTATTTGAGGATTGGTGCCACGAGATTTCCAATGAGGTGCCGTTTTCCTCGTTGTTGTTGTTGTAGCTTCATTTAGGGATTTGAGTCATCTTTGTTATCAGCCCCGTGTGTGTTAAATCTCTCTTATAACCTGATTCCAGTGGTGACTGCACAGACATGGGTAATTTATTAGAATTAACGTTCATTTTCTCAATTTAATATTTATTTGCTATCTTGATAAAGTTTTTTTTTCATTTTTTAACGTTTTTTTTTCTTTTGTCACTGGTGGCTGTAAAATATTAGGTATTTAAGGCTTTGCGTAATTCTTGTCAGTTGAAAAATCTTATATTAAGACAATGTTTAGTGAAGACTATCACACTCCTTCTGCACAATCTCAAATTATTGTTAATCATATACCACTGTCTAGTAGCCTAATAACACAACACAAAATATTTTTCTAATTAAGAAATTACGAAACCGTCCACGGTGGCCGAGAGCGTTTACGGGCTAGCTCATGTCTCGCTGGTATCGGGAGAGCGTGTGTTCGAATCATACCTCGGCCGTCCTGAAAATGATTTTTATGTTTCCCCATTTTCACCAACAGGCAAATGCCAGGATGGTTCCTTTCAACAAGTCCACGGCCGACTTCCATCCACGATCCCTTTCCTGACCCGTCCTAAGGTAGCAGTCACCTGTGTTTCGGCCTTTCACCATCTCCAAAATTGAATCTGCTGACAAAGTGTGTTGCGAAGGTAGAGGAATGATCCCTCGCAGAGTCCGTGGGTGAAGCCCAGCTGGGGGGGGGGGGGGGGGGATACGAATTTTTTTTAAATGTCGTTATTATTATCATTATATAGTTTTGTTTTGTTATGTCCTACTAAGGAGCGCGTTAGAAGGTATTTAGCACAATGTTTCCATTTTTCTTCCCAATATCTCTTCATCCGTGCTCTCTTTTGCATACTTCTGCTGTCCATCCTGTATTCCTCTGTGTAAGTCTCTCAGTAAATTTGTGTCTTTAATTAGGGTTCTAAATGTCGTTCTATTGTGATCGATTTCTTCGTCGATACCAATTCTTGTACTTACTTACTTGTCTTAGTTCCTCTTGTTCCGTCCGGTACATAAGGCATCAGTGAAACGTCTCCATTATGGCCTCCGACTTGCCTGTGCTTTAATTTCTTTCCAACTTATCCCCGCTACTAGTGCCTCTTCTTCGGTAGTCCTCTTCCAGGTCTTTCTAGGACGTCCTCTTTTCCGTGCCTCTTGTGGGTTACATTCTAGTGCTGTTCGTGCTACGGATCCTGCTGGCTTCCTCCAGGTATGTCCTATCCACCTCCATTTCCTTTTCTTAATTTCAACCTCTACTTGGAGTTGATTTGTTGTTTCCCAGAGCTCTTCATTGGATATAATTTCAGGCCATCTGATGTTTAAGATGCGACGCAGACAACGATTTATAAAAGAGTTGTGATACTTTTAGTAACTTTCCACGTTTCACATACATACAGAAGAATGGATTTCAGATTAGTATTTAAGATTTTAATTATTTTCTTCCTAGAAATGTTCCTATTTCTCCATCTTTTATATATAATCCAAAATTGACTCATCACCGCAGGGCTCAAACCACTAGACCTAGAAAGCTGAAATTTTGCATTTTGGTTGATCCGAGTATGTAGAGGCTCACTAAGAAACGGTTTTTGAAAATTCAATTTGTAAGTGACTTTTTTTCGGTCCTTTGGCATTGAGCATCCAAAATTGACTCATCGACGCAGGGCTCAAACCACTAGACCTAGAAAGCTGAAATTTTGCATGTTGGTTGATCCGAGTATGGAGAGGCTCACTAAGAAACGGTTTTTGAAAATTCAATTTGTAAGTGACTTTTTTCGGCCCTTTGGCACTGAGCAAGGACAGTCGGTACAAAGATCTGATTTAGCTCATTTTAAGCCGCCAGATACAAGAAACAATACTCGGAGGTCCTGTAGGGACCCCGAAACACACCTTTTAAGTTCCTAAAACGAACGGTTTCGGAGATATTCCCAAATAACTGTGTTCTCTCTGAGAAACAGATCAACGTATCTATGGCAACCGCTGAAATTTTGCAGACTGGGGATAGTTTTCTGGCAATATCTCGAAAACCTTTCGTTTTAAGGCCTTAAAACGCGGGGTTCGGTTCCCACTTCATAGAAGAGGAAACCACGAACATTGCTCCTCGCATTGATACTCGCAAAATGAGTTTTATTTTATTTATAGAGGTGGTTTCTGGGGTCGGATTCGATCCTGATTTTGAGTCTAATTTTATACTCTTTGGGCTGGTTATTGTAAGTGAGCTTTCAGATCTTTACTCTAATTTACAGTGTTAAGATGCTTTATATTTTGCACGATGCTTTCATTTTCTTTATCTATTTGTTTTTTGTTAACTAAATGTTTCTGTTTGCCAATATTGATCTGCTCTTTTTCGTTTTTTACCATGATCAGCAACCTATATTCAGAGACGAATGTGTCGTATTCTACCGGCTGTTACGTTAAATTGTTATTTTTCTTAATTACTCTTACTGAGGAATTGTGCAAACTTATTTCAGTAAAGTTGGTATTTTGTCTTGCACGGCCATTGAATCCCCACACAAGGCACTGATTAAACCTAGAAAAGTTGCAGAGTTGGACTAATGGACTAATGGTGCAGCAGAAAAGAGGAGAATTTAAGATTTTGAAATATGGTGATACAGGAGAATGATGATCAGATGGGTAGATAGGGTAACAAATGAAGAGGTATTATGACGAGTGGGAGAGAATAAATGTTTCTGGCGACTGCTAATGAAGAGAAGAGATAGGAGGGTAAGACACATATTAAGACACCCATCAATAGCAAGCTTAGTTATGGATGGGAGGGTCGAGGACAAGAACTGTAGGGGTAAACCAGGGTTAAACAGATTGCCTCGGATGTAGGGTGTGGTAGCTATGTAGAGATGAAACGATTAGCTCAGGAGAGGAAGACATGGAGGGCTGCATCAAATCAGTTAAAATACTGAAGACTCAAACAACAACAATCAGGAATTTTAATTTCTTTGAGAGGCATGTGAGACAAAAGGGTTGTTGGAGAACTTCAATCCCTGGGATGTAACACTGGAAGAGACTGCATAATGTACATCAGCGGCCAAGGTGAGAGATACACACATCAAAAAAAGTTTTGCATCACCTCGGTTCCCAGATCTCCGGCATATAGACGTTGACTGTGTATATTGTATCCAAGATACAGTCCCTTTGACTGTTCATAGATGTCACTAAAACTGCTCAAAGATGTAAACAACCATGCATGAGCAGGGCCTATTAGACGGAGGGGGTACGACAGCCGATCAGTTCCAGTCATTCCACCAGGACGAAGGTACGCTGCTCATGTTGTCTGTAGTTCTACCATGCCTAGAAGGTCAATACCGCAGTTCGATCGTGTCCGCATTGTTACTTTGTGTCAAGAAGGGCTCTCAACAAGGGAAGTTTCCAGGCGTCTCAGAGTGAACCAAAGCGATGTTGTTCGGACATGGAGGAGGTACAGAGATACAGGAACTGTCGATGACAGGCCTCGCTCAGGCCGCCCAAGGGCTACTACTGTAGTGGATGACCGCTACTTACGGATTGCCGCTCGGAGGAACCCTGACAGCAATGCCACCATGTTGAATAATGCGTTTCGTTCAGCCACAGGACGTCGTGTTTCAACTCAAACTGTGCGCAATAGGCTGCATGATGCGCAACTTCACTCCCGACGTCCATGGCGAGGTCCAGCTTTGCAACCCCGACACCATGCAGCGCGGTACAGATGGGCCCAACAACATGCTGAATGGACCCCACGGAATTGGCATCACGTTCTCTTCACCGATGAGTGTCGCATATGCCTTCAACCAGACAATTGTCGGAGACGTGTTTGGAGGCACCCTGGTCAGGCTGAACGTCTTAGACACACTGTCCAGCGAGTGCAGCAAGGTGGTGGTTCCCTGATGTTTTGGGGTGGCAATATGTGGGGCCGACGTACGCCACTGGTGGTCATGGAAGGCTCCGAAACGGCTTTACGATACCTGAATGACATCCTCCGACCCATAGTGCAACCATATCGGCAGAATATTGGAGAGGCATTTGTCTTCATGGACGACAATTCTCGACCTCATCGTGCACATCTTGTGAATGCGTTCCTTCAAGATAACGACATCGCTCGACTACAGTGGCCAGCATGTTCGCCAGACATGAACCCTATCGAACATGCCTGGGATATGTTGAAAAGGGCTGTTTATGGACGTCTTGACCCACCAACCACTCTGAGAGATTTACGCCGAATTGTCGTTGAGGAGTGGGACAATTTGGACCAACAGTGTCTTGATGAACTTGTGGATAGTATGCCACGGCGAATACAGGCATGCATCAATGCAAGAGGACGTGCTACTGGGTAATAGAGGTAGTGGTGTGTACTGCAATCTGGACCACAAATGCTGAAAGTCTAGCTGTATGATGGTACAACATGCAATGTGTGGGTCTCATGAGCAATAAAACGAGCTGAAATGTTGTTTGTGTTGATCTCTATTCCCTTTGTATTTAACGGTTCCGGAACTCTTGGAACCGAGGTGATGCAAAACTTTTTTGATGTGTGTATTTAACTATAGGTCTATTAATAGCGATATGTTGACGTTCAAATCATCAATAAGTATGGCCAAATTACATCCAGAATAGCTTAAGTAAGAATTCCCCATATTCCGATAGATTTGCCAATCCAGTGTGCAAGAGTGCAGTTCCCTCTTCAAACACTATTCGCAATTTCTTTAACAAAGCGCAATGACACACACTTAACAGTGGCACGTGTACATTTAGACAAAACCATTTTTTTCCCATGGGCAACTGTATGTGGCGTGCTCGCGAGCATCCAGACAACAAAATTGTTATGTCTCAGCAGAAGATGGCAAAACCAAAAACGTAATTTTAAAATGTGTTAACATAATGTAACGTCGAACCCTGCAGACTTTCACAACTCTATAAAATTCCCACTTTGCTGCTCATATCAATATACTGTATGTATCAGAATATTCAGAATTAGAATGGACCCACGTGTAGCCGCGATTGCTGTTATAGAATAGACCAATTATCAGCAATAATGCATCGTCCCCATTGTCTTCATCGCGGGCAAAGCCGCGCGTACCTGCTAGTACTGTATATAACTGCATAAAAGCTCCATTTGCTTTTCAAATTCTTGATTTCACACCTTCCTCTGCTCCTCCCCCTCTTGTGACTACACTTCCCAAGTATATAAACGAGTCAACCTCTTCAAGCTCCTCTCCAGCCGCAACTAGTTTCTCGTCAATCTCAGAGTTGTAGATCATGTGTTATTTCTAACAGCCAATTGTTGTGTTTTCCAGAGATAGTGCTAGGTTTGAAATTGTCTTTCTTAGCCTATTGTCATCCATTCTGTATATGTGACCATCAAATTTCAGTCTCCTTTTTCTAATGGAATCTGTGATTATTTCAATACTTCGATAGATTTCATGTGGCTTCTCTTTCATCCAAACCCCGTTTCCATATTTTCGTCCTAAGATTTTTCTGAGGACTTTTCACTCTTATTCTTGGTGTTTTTAACTGCCCTCATCTTTTATCAAAGTTTCAGATGCGTGAAGTGCTTCTGGTTTCATAACAGTATTGTAGTGTCGTAATATTGCGTTTTGTGATGTGGATATAACTGTTCCAGGTAATTTTATGTGGTTGTTTTGGGTAATTTTGCAATTCTTTCCTTGTTTGGTTCTTCATTTAACCCTGTTGGATGAATATTTTATCCGAAATACTTGATTTTATCGACTTGAGAGATATTTCAAAATGTGGTGATTAAAGGTTAGTTGTTGAAACCTGATTTAGTTCCTTCCAGATATTTAGCCTATTGATACGAAATTTCGAGTGCTGTTGTGACTGCTATTTCATGATTTTTTTCTGTGGAATGGATTGCTTCTTGCCTATTGTAGGAAAGAATAGCAAGGTCATCTGCAAAGACTATGCAATCAAGGTGGAATTTGTTCTTGAGATTTTTGATAATATTTATCCCCTTAGTTTCAATTTTCCATTCCCGAATACTCTTTTCAGGACTAAATTGAATAATAATGGAGATAAACCATCTCCTTGTCTGACTCCCGTGTTAATTTTGAACGGATCAGATATTTCCCCTAAGAAATCCGTTTGATTTATTATTTCTCTTGTTTTTCTATCGACTTGTAATTCCTATAGTGTGTTCAACAGCGCCTGAACAATATGCCTTTTTGAAATCAACGAAGATCAATACAGTTTTTTGGCTTTCTGATGTTGTAGTGGTTTTTAAATTTAGGATTTTTCTTTTACTGAAATCACCGTATTTTCTCCAATTAGGTAGTCAGTTTGCGTTTCTAATCAGCTAAGCATGACTTAAGAGAAGATTTTATAGATGATTGGTAGCAGAGAAATCCCTCTATAGTTATTTCTATCAGATTTGTGTCCTTTCTTGTGAAGTTAGTGAATTAATGCACATTTCCAATCTTCGGAAATTATCTCAGTATTTCAAATGTCGTGGTTGTATGATTTCCTGAATATTGTGGATTAGTTTGTCACCACCTATTTTCAACATTTCGTCAATAATTCCATCTTCTCCTAGTGCTTTCTTTTCTTTTAAGTCTAGGATGATTTGCTTGATTTCTTATAATGCGGTAGGTGCTGAGTCTGTATTTGGCGTGGGTTATACAAAGATGACTTCATCTTTGGGACTTTCACAGTTTAGTTGGATTTTAAACTGGTCGACAAGGAATCTACAGTTACCTTTGTTATTTATTTCTAGCGTCCCACGCTTGAAGCAAAGACTGGAAGCTTAATAAATTTGGAGTTCTTCCCTGAATTTCTTGTAGAAAATTCTGGTGTGTTTTTTGTCTTAAAATCATGTTTGATCTCCATTAGTCTGGTTTAGTCATGTTGGCGTTTTACTTTCCGTATGATTTAAGATTATTATTTTTATTATTATCATTAAACTATTATTATTATTATTATTATTATTATTCGTCTGTAATGCTTAAAAATGTTATACGTGCCAACTCCGACTTGTGTATCTTGGTCATGCACGCTTCAACGATTGGGAAATAAGTGTTAATTCATTTGAGGGGCTTAGGACATTTTGGTCATCAGCCCTGTGTAGATGGGTGTGTGTGTTGAACGTTTCTGATGACCTGTGTTTCTGTAATGACTGTAGAAGTTTACTGTATGTAACCGATAGACCCCTAGCCCGAAACATAACCTTGTTAATGAAAGCTACCGAACAAATTGAAGAACCATAGGGCCGTAGCAGCCATAATGAAAGTGGCAGCGAGGCTTTGCACGCAAAGTGACTGTATATCGTTAGATACTGGAAGGTAAAACGTCAACCAAATTGAGAGTGGATCAATATGACTTGAGCGGTCCATGCTAATCTTAATGTGTGACAGCGTGAGTGCGTGTGATAAGAGGCACTTGGAGCATGCAACGACTCTACTTCCAGGCTATTGATTAGCTCGCCAATTCTTATCAACAACTCACGCATGGAACTCGCAGCCAGACTCTGTTCAATTCGCCAGGCTGAGCTAGTTAACTAACTGCTTTAGCATGGCGTTAAATGTGACAGCCTTGGGTCAGTAGCTTTCTGTTAGTAATTCATTTTAGGGTCTTGGGACCAGCGTACTATACTATCAATTTATTATATCCAGTTAATCAACACGCTTTTGCCCAATCAGATTATGCCGGATAACTATATGTATTACACACTTTCCTGTTCGCAACCACTTTAGAAGTGCTTCAAACTGAATTAGCCATGAATGAAAATCCACGGTCTGCTTCCAGTCGACCAACCGGGTCAGGGAATGGAATGAATGAAGCCCCCATCTAGCGGCGAGGATATGAACTGTGCTGGCTGCCGAAGCCTATCGCACTCCCCTGGGGCAATGATTAAATGCATTAAATTTGTGGATGGTTTTTAGAATACAGTCCGAAATTGTTGAATGTCATTACTAGGAGCCGGATGTTTATAACATATATTTTTCCGTTATGTTTCTTTCATGACAAATGTAAGATGATGATTTACGATAGTCTCATTCAAATTATGTCATTAAGCACAATTAACACTCCTAATTGAAGAGGATTGCAATTCTGGCTGTATAACATTCATTTTAAACATAGCACATGACAGACATCCCCTAGGGGAACGACTTTCTCCTCAAATGTTCAAGTGTGTTGCTTTAATATCTAATTTAAATATTATCGTAATGCCAGTAGATTCGGATAACAATCGTGCGGAAGCGGGGCGGATGCGGGATGGAGGCGGATAGCGTTTCATTCATTGGCCCCTAATGGTTGTGTTGATAGTGAAATGACGAAATGAAACTTACTAGGAAGAAATTCACACAAGAAAGGAATAAGGCAAATAAAAGGCAGGGAATGCCCTCGACCCTCGAAGAATGACAATGGAGGGACCTGGAAGGAAATATAGCCATGAAAGGCAGACAAGAGGGTCCGCCCCGGAGTTACTGAAAAAATGGGGAAAGCTCAAGAATCCCTCAGGATCACCAACTCCCGAGCTCACCAGCCGGAGCCCTTGAGGGTGTAGCACTATCCAGATTGCACCTTAAGATGTGGGGCTACACACACCCTGCCTCCTATAGGGTCTTGAGAAGAAGGTAGGAGACGCCATGAAAAGAAAAGAAGAAGTCTGGCCCCTCGAAGATTGAGGGTATAAGGAAAGATGGCACAGGGGCCAATTAAGGCGGGAAAGTGAAATACACCTTAGGTGTGGGATACCTTAATTGCGTCGATTTCAGAAAGGAACAAGAATTGACCGAGGGAGACCGAAAGGAAAGATGACAGTGAGGAACTTGGCACAAGTAAATGGAAGCAATGCCGGACTCAGCAGGGGTCCCGTGGTCACCAAGCCACGTCCCACCAGTTGTAAGTCCCTGTAGAGAGCAGTGTGTGTAGCTATATTAGGGACAGGGAAGGGGAAGCTGTCCCAGAACTTTAAATAAGCTATTATCTCGACATTTACTTGTGAAAACACCAGGGAGAAAAATATTCTGGATAACGGCTGTCGGTACTTGGATTCGAATCTCCAATATATGACTTGCTGCAGTCCCCATAGCGGTGTGGAGCGAGAATTGACGCGCACAACTACGCTGGGAGGTGTCGGTAGATTTACCGGCCAATAATGGAAGTCAATCACCTGTTTTTTCTAGTGTCACAGTAGTTAAAGGCGACTCGAAACCAATCATACACACATCAAAAAAAGTTTTGCATCACCTCGGTTCCCAGATCTCCGGCATATAGACGTTGACTGTGTATATTGTATCCAAGATACAGTCCCTTTGACTGTTCATAGATGTCACTAAAACTGCTCAAAGATGTAAACAACCATGCATGAGCAGGGCCTATTAGACGGAGGGGGTACGACAGCCGATCAGTTCCAGTCATTCCACCAGGACGAAGGTACGCTGCTCATGTTGTCTGTAGTTCTACCATGCCTAGAAGGTCAATACCGCAGTTCGATCGCGTCCGCATTGTTACTTTGTGTCAAGAAGGGCTCTCAACAAGGGAAGTTTCCAGGCGTCTCAGAGTGAACCAAAGCGATGTTGTTCGGACATGGAGGAGGTACAGAGATACAGGAACTGTCGATGACAGGCCTCGCTCAGGCCGCCCAAGGGCTACTACTGTAGTGGATGACCGCTACTTACGGATTGCCGCTCGGAGGAACCCTGACAGCAATGCCACCATGTTGAATAATGCGTTTCGTTCAGCCACAGGACGTCGTGTTTCAACTCAAACTGTGCGCAATAGGCTGCATGATGCGCAACTTCACTCCCGACGTCCATGGCGAGGTCCAGCTTTGCAACCCCGACACCATGCAGCGCGGTACAGATGGGCCCAACAACATGCTGAATGGACCCCACGGAATTGGCATCACGTTCTCTTCACCGATGAGTGTCGCATATGCCTTCAACCAGACAATCGTCGGAGACGTGTTTGGAGGCACCCTGGTCAGGCTGAACGTCTTAGACACACTGTCCAGCGAGTGCAGCAAGGTGGTGGTTCCCTGATGTTTTGGGGTGGCATTATGTGGGGCCGACGTACGCCACTGGTGGTCATGGAAGGCTCCGAAACGGCTTTACGATACCTGAATGACATCCTCCGACCCATAGTGCACCCATATCGGCAGAATATTGGAGAGGCATTTGTCTTCATGGACGACAATTCTCGACCTCATCGTGCACATCTTGTGAATGCGTTCCTTCAAGATAACGACATCGCTCGACTACAGTGGCCAGCATGTTCGCCAGACATGAACCCTATCGAACATGCCTGGGATATGTTGAAAAGGGCTGTTTATGGACGTCTTGACCCACCAACCACTCTGAGAGATTTACGCCGAATTGTCGTTGAGGAGTGGGACAATTTGGACCAACAGTGTCTTGATGAACTTGTGGATAGTATGCCACGGCGAATACAGGCATGCATCAATGCAAGAGGACGTGCTACTGGGTATTAGAGGTAGTGGTGTGTACTGCAATCTGGACCACAAATGCTGAAAGTCTAGCTGTATGATGGTACAACAAGCAATGTGTGGGTCTCATGAGCAATAAAACGAGCTGAAATGTTGTTTGTGTTGATCTCTATTCCCTTTGTATTTAACGGTTCCGGAACTCTTGGAACCGAGGTGATGCAAAACTTTTTTTGATGTGTGTATAATTTACTTATTCTCTCAACCCGTCTTCTAATTTGACTCTCTAACCTCCTTTGGACAACTCTTATTCTCTTCTGACCTCCAATCCTAAATTTTCAGGACATGCAAGATGTTGCCTGTACTATACTGCTCAAAAAAATTAAAGCACCACTTTTTTCAAAGGCCACCAAATTTTGAAAAGTTGACCTACAAGCTCGAAATCTCAGTATGACGTTTGTCCTGACGCCTACCAAGAATATGCTTCAGCACAACTCCCCAACTTGAGTAGTTTCGGGGTATTACCCCGAAAACCAGCCCATTTTCGAAAACCACAAATTGAAGTTTGCGGAAAACGCTGCAGGACTTGTCGCAGGTTGCCAAAGCAGTCGAAAATGAATGAGTCTTGCTCTTAAAGGTTCCACAAACATGTAGAAATCGTTACATTTGACGTTTGGGCATTTTCAACCCCCTTCATCATCCCCTAAACATGGACTACAATTGGGGGCGTCTGAGAAGGTACCGGGTGTGTTTAACCATCTGAAAACCTGCACACCGTCCTCAGTTGCTGATTGCAGTAAGTTCTTAAGGCCTCCGGCAATGTCCACACCCCCTAACACCCTCAACTGGCATGGGACCAAACCACCCCCTATCGATTCACCTCTAAGGAAGGTTTTAATCGAGATGTTTATCAGTGCTGTGAATGCGGGGGTCTTCCCCTACCGTTTCAAAAAAGGAGCTGTGCCTTTGTCACCACCCCTTCCCCTGCAACCCCCGTTTGTATGATTTTTCGAATCAGGCCCTTTTTAAGGGCTGAAACGAGGTCTTAATCGCTGAAAGGGCTGTAAAGGTCCTTAGAAGTAGTGGTGACACGAAATCATCCCCTTCCGATCGATGATTGACATTCCGTCCCCCAAATTCGAAATTGTTGCACCCCCAACCCTCCCTGTCTGGACGCGTAACGCGTCATGGCAGAGTTTTCATAGTTGGATTTAAATGAAGCTTATGGCCTGACATGGAGCCCAAAACAGCAGGATGGATGAAAATTCATCGGTAGGGTGGGAAACGGGACCAAAATTTTTTCAAAAAAGTTAACAACCTCTAGTAAGTACACCAATGCATAGGCAACCCACATCACGTCATTTTTCTCTCATTGCCAAACTTTGTAACCTATTGCCGATCATAGGCAACCCACACACACGGACGTGATGTGGGTTGCCTGTGCATGGGCGTACTTACTGTAGGCTGTACACTTTTTCGAAAAAATTTGGTCCCGTTTCCCAACCTACCGATGAATTTCTATCCAACCTGCTGTTTTGGGCTCCATTGCAGGCCATAAGCTTCATTTCCATCCAACTCTGAAAACTCTGCCATGACGCGTTACGCGTCCAGACAGGGAGGGTTGGGGGTGCAAAAATTTCGAATTTGGGGGACGGAATGTCAATCATCGATCGGAACGGGATGATTTCGTGTCACCACTACTTCTAAGGACCTTTACAGCCCTTTCAGCGATTAAGACCTCGTTTCAGCCCTTAAAAAGGGCGTGATTCGAAAAATCATACAAACGGGGGTTGCAGGGGAAGGGGTGGTGACAAAGGCACAGCTTCTTTTTTGAAACGGTAGGGGAAGACCCCCGCATTCACAGCACTGATAAACATCTCGATTAAAACCTTCCTTAGAGGTGAATCGATAGGGGGTGGTTTGGTCCCATGCCAGTTGAGGGTGTTAGGGGGTGTGGACATTGCCGGAGGCCTTAAGAACTTACTGCAATCAGCAACTGAGGACGGTGTGCAGGTTTTCAGATGGTTAAACACACCCGGTACCTTCTCAGACGCCCCCAATTGTAGTCCATGTTTAGGGGATGATGAAGGGGGTTGAAAATGCCCAAACGTCAAATGTAACGATTTGTACGTGTTTGTGGAACCTTTAAGAGCAAGACTAATTCATTCTCGACTGCTTTGGCAACCTGCGACAAGTTCTGCAGCGTTTTTCGCAAACTTCAATTTGCGGTTTTCGAAAATGGGCTGGTTCTCGGGGTGCTACCCCGAAACTACTCAAGTTGGGGAGTTGTGCTGAAGCATATGCTTGGTAGGCGTCAGGACAAACGTCATACTGAGATTTCGAGCTTGTAGGTCAACTTTTCAAAATTTGGTGGCCTTTGAAAAAAGTGGTGCTTTAATTTCTTTGAGCAGTATATTTAGAAGATTTGGAAGATTTTAGTACAAAGCGCACCTTCTAACTCCCTATGGTATATGAGCTTTATATTTGTGAAACATAAGCCTTAGCGTTTTATATAGACCTATATGATGTTGTTTTATTAATATTATGCTCTCTTCAAATTTAGGCATCCACCTATAAATTTTAAATCAAATACTCTCGCTGTTTCGCCCATAAAACAACAACATCTAATTAACAAACCACTCGTCTCCGGCCTCAGAGATAGCCATCGCCTTATACCGCTTATTGAATTGAACCAGTTTCCTAATATTGTCTGTTTCCATTCCCTACTAATTATTTCGTTATTATGCCATACTGTATGTCGTATGTCTACCTCTTATCATTCCCGATTTTCCAACGGGGTTGCGGATGAGATGCGATGAAAGTTTATATGGTGGATAGTTTTTATGGCCGGATGCCCTTCCAACCTCAAGAGAGGTTTTAATGAGAGATGAAATGAATGAAGGTGAATGAAACTGGGCAAGGATGTGGGAGGATGCGGCCGTGGCCTGTCAGAAGGTACCATCCCACCATTTGCCTGTAGTTGAAAATGGGGAAACCATGGAAAACCATTTTAAGGACGGCCGACGGTGGGGCTCGAACCCACGTCTACCGAGTCCGCAGAGAGCTTGGCCCCATGGCCAAGCGCTGCGCGTTAGCGAGCATAGCTACCGCTGTCGGTTATTTATTATGCCATATTGATTATCTATTTTTTCGTGTAACTTGTGTTTGCCCATGTAATTTATAAACATTTGCCTTCTTAACATCCTCCCTGCAGTACAATCTCAAGTACCGTACATATGCTTATGACAGGCTTATGACTAGTACAAGCCAAGGTAAATGTATTCCGCTGCAACTCAAATTACCCCTTTAAGCTGCCACTTACGGTAACCCCACTCCTGTCTCGGTAGTGAACTCAAGAACAGAGAGTAATCCTACCTTCCTCGAGCCAATCAAACCCGCAGAGCTCCCGCTGAGAATCTCATCACATGGCTCACCGATGGCTGAAGACTTCAGTACAATCATCAAGGGGCGGTCACGAGTGTTAGTGGGAGGCAGAAATATTATTTGCCATTCATTTAAAGATGAAATTTCTCGTCTCACAAAAGATGCAATAAGTACAGCTATACCATATCATAGTTGAAGTACTATATATTTCGTGTTGAAAATAAACCGTTGTTGTTGTTGTTGTTGTTCCATTATGGCCTTTGTGACACCGTACTCATGTAGCCCCGTGTACTTAGATGAGTATGGAATCTGTCTAGTAACATGTGTCATTGTTATCAATGTATTAAGCCTATTTTCATTTATGAAAGAATAGGCTTATGAGATCACCTTTTGTCCGTGTGTGTGTGTGTGTGTGTATGTCCCCCCTAATAACTTCTAAACGGCTGGAGCGATTTCCATAAAACTTGGTGAGGTCACTACTATTTCGGTCGACCCCAAACGTGCCTTTCAAATTTTATTTCGTCTCACCAATCCAACATGGCGGCTGTGCGAAATATTTCACCGGCATTCTATATCTCCGAAACTATTACTCATATCACCCTGAATTTGTGTACGGTGGCAAAGCGTACTACTGAAAGTTCACCTATGCGACTTCCAAAAATCTGATAACCACAAAACAAACATGGCGGCGAAGCGCATTTGAAACATTTACATATACCTTTCTCGCGATTTAACCATTCGAACGCATTGAAACTTGGTACAGCAAATGTTTATACACATTGTAATGCACTGACATATAATTTAGTTCAATTGTTTACATAACCTCAACATGGCGGTTGTGCGAAATATTAAAATTACGTTTTCATTTTTTGTGTCCCAATCATGCGATTGAAGTCAACGTTTGAATACTGAACCTACGCAATAATCGTCATCTAATATTGGATAACTCAATGGCCTAAATATATAAAAATCCAACGTGGCGACCATCCGAAATATTTAGACGGTTCTCAATATCTACGAATCTATTACAGCAATCAAACTGATTTTTTTCATGTTCATAGGGGCTATAAACATAAGTTCACTTATGGGACGTTCAATAACCTGGAGAGCACAAATCCAACATGGCGGCAACGCGAAATTAAAATATTCAAATGGACCTTTCTCACGATTTAACCATCCGAGCGCAGTGAAACTTGGTACGGTACTATATAAGCCTCATTTACTTCAAGGGAAAATCCTTTCTCAAATTCTTGCTTAAGTAGTTTTATCAGTCATCCTTTGTTTGAAATAAGGTTTTGATCCAATGAAAACATGACAACCTTTTCCCTGCCCTATTTTGCAATGAAGAAATGTCATCATAGTATTACCCTTTCACGAATTGATTGCCGGCGGTCGAGATGGGAACTATTCTATGTTTACTTGTGTCACACGTCAGCCTGCTTCGTTGACAGGTACAGTTGCGCGAGTAGGATATGACTCAGCTCCAGTACCCTGGTCATCAAGTAAAAACACTGTCCGTGGTGACATGAGCTCCTGAGACGCGTATATGACACAATGCTGCTTGACTTATGTGCGGACCTCATTCTGTCATCACTGTGGCCTCCGCTGTACCGCGAGGGGCTCCTGCTACAATAATCAACAAACACCGACGCAGCCATTCTCAGCGGCAATCAAATGTTAAATGGGTATTATTTATAGTAATTACAGGAGTGAAAGTCCACTTTGCCGCCGACGAAGTCTTGGGAATGATTAGCGGTAACTTAATCTGAAGGGTTTTACACATTCTCTATGTTTTTATTGTCACCATCCCCAGTTGTATCTGCTGACAAAGTGTGTTCTCCCAGACACTGTCCTTGTGTCGGTAGAGGAATGATTTCGCGCCGAGTCCGTTGGTGAAGCTGAGCTGGAAGGATAAGTGAAACTAAATATCGTTGCAAGGAAACCCTGGATGAAGCGGTAATCTCTGCACAGGCGTCTTCAGTGGTGTAGTTGGTAGCGTGCACCGCATCTAAGCCCAAGATCACGGGTTCAAAACTGGCCGAAGTCCTTGTATATTTTAAGAGCGTTAAAAATCCCTCAGTATACCTTCCTTCGAGGGCAAGTAAAGCCGATGGATCCATGTCGTAGACTTATGGCATGTAAAAGAACCTTCCACTAACTACACTTGTGTGAAGCTCAATTTGCAGGTTAGATTTCATTAACGCTCTTCAAGTTCCTACGCTCCTCAAAAGGTTCTGTTTGCGGTGGCATCTAGTAACCAAGTTCACAGCTAGGTGTCGTTGACGGTAGCATTAGTAGCAAAAGTAGGACCTACTTGAAATTGGTCGTCTGCTGTCCTTCCCTGAACTACAGATAACTAAAACTAAACTAACTTTCTTCGGCTTTTCCCAATTAATTGGGGTCGCCGGAGCCAACCAGGCTCTTTATTTTGGTTTTTGGCCGGGGATTTAAGGCCTGATGCCCTTCCTGGTACCACGTAAGTTTTCAGGTGAAAATTCCACCACACTGTCACCGGGATTTGAACCCTGGCCGTCCGTAAGACAAGCAGCTAAGCCACTGCGCCATCACGCTCCCCCTTACTTGAAATACGGTACAGATAACACACACTAATACAGCCATCACAATTAACACCGGTTGTCAGACAGATTCTACAAACTCACAAAGTACACGGGGCTACATGACCGCGTTGTCACAGCCCTTAAACTGAAGAACCAACCAACCAATCTCTGCAAATACACGAGGGCTATACCCTCAACGGCGACTAAAACAGCAAGTTGGTTTGAAAATGACTGGATGCTGCGTTATCTTGATACTGCGTCGAGTCCCACATTTCCATGTAAAATATTTCTCTCTAACAGACATGTTTTTCTTCACAATAACTTGGCACGATTCCCAAGCACGAGCTTCTAATAGTAAAGGCCTATTCTCCTCACGCATTGCCATATTGGGCAATTTGTCACCATTCCGGCTCTCTGTAGCTCGACACAACTGATATAGTTTTCTTGTGCATTGTTGGTAACCGAGCGTATGAGAAGGAACAAAGAGTCAGATATTGAGTTATCACCTTATTTGAAGTCAGGGTTGACACATTTTAGACATTCATGATGATGATGATGATGATGATGATGATAATTGTTGTTTTAAGGGGCCTAACATCTAGGTTATCGGCCCCTACTGGTCTGGGTGATAGCGAAAATAACAAGGAAATGGAAACCAGAACGAAAATTAAGTGAGACGAAAATACGTACAAAAGGGAACTCATATTGAGACTACTCACAAAATTGAGAGCGGTAATACTTACAAAAGGGAATTTAGAACGAAAATACTCACAAAAGGAATAGATGGAAAAATACGCACAAAATGTAGGTGAGGTGCAAAATGCGTACAAAATGCAATGTAGAGTCGAAATACTTACAAAATGCAATTGTAATTAAAAATACTTACAAAATGCAAATGAGATTGAAAATGCGTAGGCCTACAAAATGCAATTGAGGCTCAAAATACTTACAAAATGCAATTGAAATTGAAAATACACAATGCAATTTACTGTAGATTGAAAAACGCCCATTTCAGTTCCAAAATACTCACACAGTTCAATTGAAATTCAAAATGCTTACAAAATGCAATTGAAATTGAAAATGCTTACAAAATGTACGGTAGATTCAAACTACTCATTTGGATTGACAATACTTAAAAAATGCAATTTAGATTAAAAATACTTACAAAATGTAATTTAGATTCAAAATACCCACAAAATGCAATTGAGGATCAAAATACTTGCTAAATGCCCACCATAAAAATGTAATTTGGATTGAAAATACTTGCAAAAAGCGGTTTAGGTTGAAAATACAAAATGCAATTGAAATTCAAAATACTCACAAAAGTCCCATCCCCTATATTGAAAGACTTACTAAAGAGCAATTTAGATTGTCCATCTTTACAAAATGCAATTGAGATTGAAAACACTCGCAAAATGCAATTTAGATCTAAAAAACTTACAAAATGCAACGTACATGGAAAACCTACAAAATCGAGTGTAGATGCAAAAAAAATCGCTAATGGGAATTTAGATACACGGGCAGCCAATAAACAAAAACAGTGCGGGAATCTTAAAGAGAAAAGGAAATATAATGAAAAGAAAACAAGAGGTCTGACCCCTCGAAGAAGGAGGGATCTGGAAAGATAAGAAAAGAGCCAAAGGTGGGAAAGTGAAAGACTCCCTAGGCCTCGGATACCATAACACCGTCGGGGTCGGAAGAAAACAAGAGTTGACCAAGGGAGGTCGACAGGAAAGAAGTTGGAGAGGAGCCCGGCAGAAGTAAGTGGAAGCAATCCGAACTCAGCTGGGGCACCGTGGTCGCCAACCCGCGTCCCATTAGATGTGAGCCCCTGGGGGGGGGGGGGCAGGCAGTCTTTCACTTGATGTGATTACAAACTTATAGGAGGGGAAATTAGTAGGGTACAGTATCGTTTGCAGGACATGCTTGCAGTTCATTAGTACCATACGGGATGCAGGCAGAGAAATATCGACCTTCCTGATAACAACGCTAGTTGGGCTACATAAAACAATATTATTAGGGGCAGCTGATTCACCTGGTATAATGTAAATACTATCACCCACATACCAGTCGACATAGATTTAACTGCCTAAGTGTAAAGTATTAAAGGATCTGATGATGATCTCTTGACGATCAAAACCAGTCATCCAGTGATTTTATTCATCTCATGTAATTCTTTTCAGGTTTATAAAACATCCCATTACAATTAGTTACAACCATGGTGACAGACTGAAAGAGCATTAATTTCGAGAAAAAAAACTGAAGGTGTATTTTGGTCATTAAAGCCTACTGTACACGTCGTTCGGGATAAATAGGCCTACGTGGTTTTTGTCAAAAATTTAAAATGTTCAGATTCAAAGCTTACTTTATTTATAGAGATAGCATTGGAAGTGAACCATCTGTTGAAACAGTGGAATCAATGGGAAATACAACGTAGGGACACGGTGTTAAGCTCAGTTTCTCAGATATTTAGCTAGGGTATAAATCCGGAGGAAATGGGTGACATGAGTCTTTTAATCACTTGAAAACCATTCACTCGACATGCAAGTCACTCTACTGCTGGTAGAGCCCTCAATCTAAAAGTAACCTGGTGCATTACATGGCCACACTAATTGGAACGGCTCCATCGATCATGTTCATTCAAAGCGTCCCTTCTGTGGGCGCCGGCCGTACTGCCATTGTCCATAGCCTCCATATCTGTCAGCAAACATTTAACCTGGAGCTTTCACTCCTGAGCAAAGCCATTTTAAGAACTGAACTAATCCTTTGTAGTACATCAAGACCCTTTCCCTCCCACCTTATTCTCACTTCTATCCTGCCTTAGAGTCTGTTCGGCAATCTATAATTCATTGAAGAATATTTCATGTATAATATTGGAGACAGTTATCGTCCTCGTGTTGTAATTGTTAGCGTTGTTGGTTGCCATCTCCGAGGTTCCAGGCTCGATTCCCGACTCTGTCCATGAAATTCAGCTCTGATCTTACATGAGGGCTAGAACGGGCGGGCTTAATTCAGTGTTGTAAGAATAATTGAATAGAGCATTGGTTTGATTCCTATCTCAATCATTTTGATTTATTTTTGTTGTTGCCTTAAAGGGTGAAAATGCGAGGCCATCTCAACCTTGCTATAAGTGGTTCTTCGTGTGTTTTCATCTTCCATACCAGGCAAAATCATGGCTGTCTCATTTTCTATCCTAGACCCAATTACGAGTGCACACACCACATCAACGCGAGTACAAGGGGCTGACATAAAAGTCCCTAAACAAAGTAACGACATCTATTAATAGAGTCACTTTTCAGTCGGTCAACACGAATGTACCCAATTAAATCGGGTGGGGAGTAATAATTATCTATAAACTTAATAAAACACTTCCCACACACAAATGGTGGGTTAAAGAGGATATCCAAATATCAATCATAATTGAACTATGAAGATTAATTTGTAAGGATATGTATGGAAATTCAACGTACTCAGAATATCGGCATTAGGCTCACTCTTGACGTCCAAAAGTTGACCTTAGAACTCAATGGATCATTTAGCTGTAATGTCTTAAATTGGAGAACGAAGATTACAGCCAACAGCACGATTAATAATAAATAATCTAAAACAAAATCCATCGTCATATTTTTAACAAGATATTCCCATTTTCATCAAAAATCTTCATTGTAAAAGAATTAGATTCACAAAAGTTGCAATGAAAATATTATACGGTTATGTGCAATACTTCTTTGTGCATTACGCTTATATAATTTGACTGTATAATTTGCAAGCTATGAGAATTCAGTGTTCTGTTTTCAACAGACTTTACGATAGGCCTATTGATATCCTATAATAAGGAACAATAAATTAAAAATTGCAGTACATTCCTAATACAGCCATCACAATTATCACCGGTTATCAGACAGATTCTACACACACCCAAAGTACACGGGGCTACATGACCACGTTGTCGCAGCCCCTAAACTGAGGAACCAACTGACCTACAGTACATTCATAATTTACCATTGTGTGTGGCTTGTTAAATCCTACTAATTATAGAATGTGCTATACTGTATTTTGCTATAGGAGAGAGGTTTATATACGGTGAATGGAGATTCTTAGCCGTATAACATCACGGTGGCCGAGAGCGCTAACGTGCTAACTCGTGCCTTGCTGGCACCGGAAGAGCGTGGGTTCGAATTACACTTTGGCTGTCCTGAAAATGGTTTTCGTGGTTTCTCATTCTTCAGCACCAGGCAAATACTGGTCCTTCCAAATCCCTTCGCTGACCTTTCCTAAATTAGACCCAAGGTAGCGGTCACCTGATCGTCGGCCTGTCACAATCCCCAGTTGTATCTGCTGACAAATTGTCTTCAGCTCCCCGACACCGTCCTTGCGACGGTAAAGGAATGATCCGCGGGTGAAGCTGAGCTGGGAGGATGAGCGATTAGAAACAGAGAGATTGTTAACATTTTCCTCAAATTGTATATGTACCGTATATGTAGGCCTATGGAAATTCAACATACACGGAATGTCCTCATAAGATTCACACTTGATTCCCCACCCTGAATATACCATCACTTGATTCCTTGTTCTTACCGTAACTACTTTACTTTCCCTTTGCTCTCTTCCTTCTCAACGCGTAGGCCTACTCCAGCCCTCACTCTGATTCTTTCATCCTTTCTTACTTCATGTTTTCTTGATTCTCTGAGCGCGCATACTTGTTAAGCTGATGAAGTACACGCAATATTCGAAACATAGACTTAAACCCAATTATTCATAGCTTTATGTATATTGACAAGGCTGAGTTATTTATGTAAGTAAATATTATTTAGCCAATACGCTACCGATAATTCAGCAACATGGTTTATATCATGCCAATGTGTATGTATATACGGTGAATAAAGTGGGTCAGCCTTCATCAGGTAGGCGAAGCGTTTGGCTATATCTCAAAGAGATACGCCCCCTCACAAACCCTCCTCATTGCAACTCTGGCAAAACACCACAGGCTAAGTGTAGCAAGGTAAACAACTCAAAACGCGTCATACTTCTCCAAAAATAATGTCACAATATGCAATATTTTAAATGGAAGGTAGGCCTATAGTTTAAAAAGGTCAAATATTTCTACAAGTTATTAGAAGTTATAATTCGTGTACGTTTATACAAGCTGTATTGTATTATGTTCCTGATATGTTCAAAGTTATATCTAATGCATTATTTTATAACAGTATTTTATTTTACTTTATTTTATTTTTATTAATTAAATAATTAATTCTATTTATTTGTATATTTATTTATTTGTTTATTTATATATATATTTATTTATTTGTTTATTTATTTATTTGTATATTTATTTATTTATTTATCTGTTTATTATTTATTTGTTTATTTATTTGTTTATTTATTTGTATATTTATTTAGTTGTTTATTTATTTATTAGTTTATTTATTTATTAGTTTATTTATTTGTTTATTTATTTGTTTATTTATTTATTTGTATATTTATTTATTTGTTTATTTATTTATATATTTATTTATTTATCTGTTTATTTATTTATTTGTTTGTTTATTTATTTATTTATTTGTATATTTATTTAGTTGTTTATTTATTTATTAGTTTATTTATTTATTAGTTTATTTATTTGTTTATTTATTTGTTTATTTATTTATTTGTATATTTATTTATTTGTTTATTTATTTATATATTTATTTATTTATCTGTTTATTTATTTATTTGTTTGTTTATTTATTTATTTATTTATTTGTATATTTATTTAGTTGTTTATTTATTTATTAGTTTATTTATTTATTAGTTTATTTATTTATTAGTTTATTTATTTGTTTATTTATTTGTTCATTTATTTATTTGTACATTTATTTATTTGTTTATTTATGTATTTATTTGTTTATTTATTTATCTATTTATTTGTTTATTTATTTGTTTATTTATTTATTTACTTATTTATTTATTTATTTATTTATTTATTTACTTATTTGTTTATTTATTTAAATTTTCCATAGTTCTAGCTGTATTTTAGTTCTAACATCTATATTTCTTTTTTCTATATTCTAATCTCTGTTTTCTGTTATCCTTTATATTGACTTTTTTATTTTGTTTTATTGTTATGTTAGTTTTAATTTAACACAGTACAAGCACACTATCTAAATAAACTATTTTCCATTCATCATGGATTGTTGTATACTCCAACGCATATCCTTGACTAGAAGATATCTGGGATATTTAATAAACAATCATATGTTTGCTAAGGTAACGAAGTGCTAGCGAGCTATCAATATCATACGCAGCGCCCTCCATCTCCTCTTCACAACAGTAAGATGACTTATGAATCACTTAACGGGCATCTATTCCTTGTAGGAATATGGTACTTTGATATTTCATGAACTGAAATGCTAAATTCTGCTTTAAAATGCTCCAGCAGCTGTGGAGTGAGTGTGTAATATGGCTCTCCGTGCCTCTTCAATTATTTAGGAATGCATTTCATTTCCTTGTGTCTGAACAAACCCTGGAGAACAGACTTCGCAATGCAGTCACAGTCAGTCCATTTGTGTACAAATAGAATACTGTGCCTCGTTTATCCCGCACTGTCTCACACTGCACCCACCAAGATTACTGGTTAATGCATTTACGAGTTCTAAAGTGAAATCTCAAGCCCAGCCCAGTGGTTCATATTCCACGTAAAACAAAGAGCTCTGTGAAGATGTTGTTGATTCTTTTTATGGGCTTTGTCGTGGCTTCGGTGGCGTAGTTTGGTAGCATGCTGAACTGCTGTGCCCAAGATCGCGGGTTCAAACCCGGCCGAAATCATCGGATTTTTAGGAGCGTTAAAATCCTTCAGTACGCCTTCCTTCGGAGGGGAAGTAAAGCCGGCAGTCCTATGTCATATATGTATGGCATGTAAAAGATCCTTCCCCAAACTAAACTTGTATGAAGCTAAATTTCTAGGTTAGATTTCGTTGTAACGCTCAATCAAAGTTCCAACGTTCACCACTAGGTGTCAGTGATATCTGGTAGCGAAAGTTGGAACTACTTGAAATTGAACAGAACATGTAGCTCACCCTATGGGTGTCCGCATGAAGCAGCTACATCCTCTGGCGAGCCGAACATGTCCTCGGACACTCCTGACACTAAAAGCCATTCGCTAAATAAGTAAAATAAAATGGGCTTTGTGACATCTAGCTCATGTACCCCTGTGTGCTTGGGTGTGCGTAGCATTTGTCTGATAACCTGTGTCACTGAGATGTCTGTACTAGTGAGTGTAATTGTAATTGAAATAGGATTTGGGTAGGAAGTGGTCATGGCCTTAAGTTAGGAACCATCCCAGCATTCAGCACCTGAAGTAGAAGTGGGAAACCACGAAAAGCCACTTCCAGGATGGCAGAGGTACGAATCAAACCCGCCTCTTCTCAGTTTTGCCTCACGAGGCTGAGTGTACCCCGTTCCAGCCCTCGGGTTCGGTGAAGAACTAATCCGTGTATTTAAAAATATCGCTCATTAAATATGTCAAATCGCAAAAAAGAAAATGGCTTATTTAAAACTTATGGATACGGTTCAATGTGTTTCCGTGTGTACTTTTAACTGCAAGAACGTCACATATATTCGTCTCGTTGCCGTCTATATTTCTTAAATGTAATGAGGCTCGAGCGTCACTCCAGATTAATGCACCACACTTTTTAAAGAGCAAAACTTTCAATCGCTGTTTGCTGTTTTTGTTGCTGTTTCATATGAGGGGTTGACTGCGGTGGCGTCTAGTAGCTAAATTCTGAACTTGGCCTAGTAGTCGTTGACGGTGGCGCTTGGCGGAAAAAGTAGGAACTATTTCAGAAATTCTAAGTTGCAGTTCTTAAATTAAAAAACAGATAACACACACTAATACAGCCATCACAATTAACACCGGTTATCAGACAGATTCTACACACACCCAAAGTACACGGGGCTATATGACTGCGTTGTCGCAGCTCCTGAACTTAAGAACCAACCAACCATATGAGGTGCTTGGACATAGTGGTTATTCAGTCCCGTGTACTAGGGTGTGCCTGGAATTTAGTGTAATAACCTGCATTATTGTGATGGCTTTATTAGTGTGTGTATTTGTAATTAATGTGAGGATTGTGTACGAGGTGGCCGTGACCGCCTCTTAGAAACCATCCTGGCATTTGCCTGGAGTAGAAGACGGAAACTACGGAAAACCACTCCCAGGAAAGCAAAGGTGGGAATCGTACCCACCTCTTCTCAGCCTGAGTGTTCCCCGTTCCATCCCTCAGACCAGAATTAAATTTCTTGGCCGAGTCGGCAATCAAACCCCTGTCCTCCAGGACCCTTCCATTGTTACTCTATCTACCCATCTGATCTTCATCGTTCTTCTGTAACACCACGTCTATTCTCCTCTTTTCTACTGCGCCAACAGTCCAAGTTTCACTTCCATAGAGTGCCATATTCTAGGTTTTCAAAAATTACTTCCTAATTCCTAAATCTATATTTGATGTTAATAAATTTCTTTTCTGTAGAAATGCTTTCCTTGCCAGAGCAAACTTTCTATTTATTAACCTACTTTCGATTTTTGCAAATAATGAAAGTAGACTTATGAGATCTACACAGCGCCAAAAATTGAGTATCTGTCTGTGTGTGTGTGTGTGTGTGTGTGTGAGTGTGTGTGTGTGTGTGTGTGTGTGTGTGTGTGTGTACTCTGCATGCCTATCTCCCCCCCCTATAAATTCGAACACGGTGAAACCGAATTGAACGAAATTTGGTACAGAGGTAGAACTAGCAAAGGGCACCTCAGTGTCATGTTTTATATTGCCGCCATCTTGACGGAAACGTAATGGCGGCCACACAAATGTTCAAAGCTTAACTCAAATACGACTAACCTAATCATCCGATCTCTACCAAATTTTGCAACATTATACCTTTGTGTATAAAGAAACTTTTGACCAAACAACAAGATCATCAGCCCTATACTTTGCAGATAGCGGCCATGAATGTGTGTAAACCGATTCCCCCTATCTTTCCAAACACGGTGAAACCAAATTGAACGAAATTTGGTACAGATATAGCACTAGCAAAGGGCACCTCAGTTTCATGTTTTATATCGCCACCATATTGACGAAAACGTAATGGTGGCCACCCAAATGTAAAAAGCTTAAATCAAATTACGACCAACCTAATCATCTGATCTCTACCAAATTTTGCAACAACATACCTTTATGTGTGAAGCATTCTTTGATCAAGCTACAAGGTCATCAGCCCATCAGTTTGCAGATAGCGGCCATGTATGTGTGGAAATCGATTTCCCATATCAATTCAAACACGGTAAAACTGAATTGAATGAAATTATTTACAGAGGTAGCACTATCAAAGGGCACCTCATATTCATGTTTATTATCCGTATAGCACGTTGTATTTCAACAAGCTACTACAACCAACATTCAATTATACTCCTTGAAAAGGACAAAGAGTTATAACAATACCCATGCATTTAGGAGAAAGTAGGCTATATGTTCTTTACTGAACATCTTGTTTATATCCTTATTATTTATATCCAGTTTGCTTCGTCCATCACTGGTTATTTTGCTTCCTAAATCACAGAAGTCTCCTACTTCCTTTACGTTTTCACCAGCCAATTTGACGTCAATACGGGTTTCAGATTTATTTTGGTTGCATTACATTATTTAATTTCAAATTATCTAAACTAATATACAACAAGAAGTTCCGTGAAGAACTAAAGAGCCTACTTTTCTGAAAATTGAGATTCATGCCAATGATTAATCGACAGTATATGAACCTATCTAGAATAATGAAGAAATTAAGTTGCTAATATCGAAATGTCAAATTAGCTCGAAATATACCTGGTATAATGTAGCCTAATAGAGCACTACAGTTGGCAGCCCTGGTGACTGAATATATTCTTAGTTCCATCTCTTAAGGTGCAGAATACAAAATTTGGTTGAAGTCCAATGGACGTTACATGCAGTTAGACATTAGATCTATCAGCACGTGTAAAAGCATGTTGGCAACAATGTCATGCGTGTGCTGGTCAGAAATAATCTGAAATATTATGGTATCTTGTTGTGCCAATTTTGGATGAAACACATTTGTTAGTATAGAAGTTAGTTGTATTTTAAAATTGGACCTATCAGCAGGCATAGAATCATGTTGGCAGCACTGACTTATATTAATTACTCCAAATTAATCTAGAATGTCAGGTGCTATACGTGTGCAAAGTATAGAGCTGTTGGCTTGCATACTTTCTGATATATTGATATTAGGGTAAAAAATATAGACAGCATTTATTAACAGTTTGCAGCCCTGATTTCTCTTAAGGATGCATATAGTCATATCTGTTATATTACACATAGCACATACGAAATGCCCGGCACCACATGTGTGCGTAGTTTAAAGCTGTCGGCTTGCATACTTTCTGATATATTGTTATTTGGATTTAAAAAAATAGAGAGAGCAATTATTAACAGTTGGCAGCCCTGGTGGCTCTTAAGAATACGCTCAGTCATATATGTTTATGTACACATATTACATACAAAATTTGGTTGAAATCCAATTAATAGTGTAGTTATATGCATTTAAAAATTGGACATATCAGAAGGCTAAACATTATTTTGGCAACACTGTCATGTATGGCCTCATGGAAATTAAACTGAAATAGTATTATCTACATGCGTGCCAATTTTGGAATAGCTCCAATGCATATCTTCCAAGATATCCAACATGGAGCTCAAATTTCTAATCCTTTTTTTCAGCAGTTGGTAGCACTGACATCATTTTCAAATATGGGCTTGAGATATTCCGGCATACATCTTTACTTATACTAAATTCGGTTTCGATTGCAGTAGCCGTTTAGGAGTAGATAGATGGGGGACACACACACACAGCCAGCCAGACAGACAGACAGACAGATGGACAGACAGACGGACAGACAGACACACATTTTCCCAGACCGATCTCATAAGTCTACTTTTTCCTCATTTTTGCAAAATGTGAAAAGTAGGCTAAAAATGATATGGTGTGTGTCTGTGTGTCTGCGGGTCTGTGTATTACTCAATCACGCAAGAACCACTGATTTGATTTACATGAAATTTTACACGGAAGTTGCTGATACTGGTTAACATATAGGCCACTTTTGATTTCGATATTTTGCACTACTTAAAGCTGGCGACCATTTTAGTGACGTCACTACACCCTTTGGTTTCAAACTTTCATATTTCTATTTCAAATAAAAAGAGAAGGCTAAGAAATAGCAAACGTTTGATAGCATAGGCCTATACGAGGTTTAAAATTTAATTTTCTGTCCGAAAGGTCCGTATCACTTTTCGTGTATCTCCAACGGTTAGCGAGTAGAACCTAAATTTGTGCTATAAAACACGGACAACGCCGAGGGGTGTAGTTGGACAAAATATTCCATCCTTACTCTCCCTCCGTGCAGCACTCGCCTATCCCCTGTTTTAACTGTCACCTTCACATTTTAATTTATTTATGACCCGTAGCGAAGCACAGCTACTTCAGTTAGTTTTACATAAAAATATCTGGTCTATGTGTAATATTACCTTGTAAGTCCAGCTAAAGTTAGTATACTTTAGGCCGATGGGAACACACTCAGCTGTCTCGCTATTTGTCAATAGCATTTAGCGCGAAACGTTTGTTATGAGCGATGCACACACATCTCGCCGATGAAAATGTGTTCAGCAATGTCCATTCTCTGAAATCAAGCGGCATAAATCTGCATGTGTCTGTCATAAAATAGGCCATGTTTGTCAAACATAGATGATTGAGGATCGACCCAAACTCCTGATATTTAATTTCGTTCAGCGAGCTCTACTTATTGCGAGCGGACATGTTGTTTATTTTCTTGACACAGCACAACGCAAACGTAAACAAATTTTACTGTGGATATTCGCTAATCAGCATGTTCACAGAGATGGTTGATTGAATGGATGGGTGGACATTTTACCCCGCTGTGTTAAAGTTATCAGAACATATATTGTGTTTAAAAAAAAGCAATATGTGTTCAAAGAAGTGAACGAGCGGAAGGAGGTTTCAAAGTTATAAATGTTAGCCTCTAATGCAATAATTAAGACACGAGTATGTTTATAAAACGAGCGAAGCGAGTTTTATAATTTACATACGAGTGTCTTAATTACCATTATAGGCAAGTTGCATACGACTGCTTATGTTCGACGATAATTATAACTTTATTATATGTTCTAACATAAATATTCATAAATATCTGTCGATATTCTGTCGGTTGACTTCTTCTTCTTGGGAACTGGGTGGGCTCAGCATTTGCTCTCTACCCAATAACAAATCCCAAAGCTTTGAAACATTGTTTATCCTGACGTTGCACCAACAGATAGCGCACAGGTACTATGCATGATCATTTTGTTATTTTGGTCAAATAACAACAGCAAAAAAGGCTGTTACAAAAGCTTTAAAATTAAAATGTATCGTATTAACAACTAGTTATTCTTCCAATTCGATGCGTATATATTGTCAATGGAAGGCAAATCAGTTTAGTCCCAAATAGAACAATAACGGTATCTGGTGGAAATGTTTCGCATAAGAAATCCATTTACTGAACAGGGAGTTGGATTATAATTTCCGTGGAACTAATGTCATACGCCTGCTTCCTCCATGGCGTTTAAGTGTGTTTATGCCGACACATTCACTAAAATTATCGGCGAAATCTTACGAATGTGTAGAAATTGGAGTTGCGGATATTAAGGTACAGTGCTATTTCTTTTGCGCAGTTTGTTTATGCATTGTAACTACAATGGTTGATCCAATATAGGCTACATTGTCAACTTTCAAATCATGTAAATCATGTCCGACATGTTGGATTCTCAGTGCATGTCAGACGCTATCCTTACCTAATTGGTCAATGAATGAAAATATTGAGCTCAGATTGGTTGGTAAAACAGTGTTATAATGAAAAGTAGTAGTCTACTTTAATGATACCCATTAATATACAGTTTTCAGACGTATAGCATTTACATATCGACATCGTGGAACATAAATGACCTTTTACGGTCCAAATTACATGATATAATATGAAATGACATGATATGATACGATGACTGTTTTACGCATTTGACCTTAAAGTGCTCATATATTGTTGTATTTTCTCTTAAACAATAGACATTAAAAGGACAATCTTCAAAATAGCAAATCGGTGTGGTGTAAGAACTAAATTAAATCTGTTGTCGTATCTTCTATTGTTACGAGTAGTCTACGGTACACAAATGTCTTAAATAGAAGGAATTATTTTACAGCAAATCATCGACTGGAAATCATCAACTTCTAGCTGCGTTAGCTCAATTTTCATAAAAGACTGATCTAGTTAGGATGCCACAAAAACACATTCTCTTCTATACATTGTTAAAGACTCAGTGAATCAACTAACAACAAAGAATTTTGCTCTATTTAGGTTTATCATAATAATTTGGCCGCCTGTGTAGTAAAGCAAAGTAAAGTAAAGTACATTTAATACAATTAAAATAAATTATTTTATTTTAAATAAATAAGTAAATGAATGCATTCGAGATAATTTTGAATATAGCCTATTAGGAACAAATACTGCATACATTTCAAAAAATAATACGAATTTAAAGGAACTGGGTAATGTGGAACGACCAATGATCATTTATCATTTTCAGGCTCAAAGCATTCTACTCTCTTTCCCAATTACAGCGATATACAGGGTGTTTCAGAAATACTTTTATAACCTTTCGGGATTGGTTCCTTACACCAAAACAAGAAAAAAAAAGTTCAGATACACATATGTCCCAAAATCATTCGTTTTCGCTTTATTAATGAAAGAACATTTTACAGTGACACATTAATTGACAGTCTGTTTGCAAGTGTTTAACACATGAACTAATATCAAAAAAGGTTCCTGGCACCACAGATAAAAGTCTAACGGACCGTGCAAGTCATGGAACGGGTCCTCCTCCTCCTCTGTCCAACCAACTGTCCTGGAAGATCTCCGTCAGTGCAGTGCGAACAAGGTGACTAAAGTGTGCAGGAGCCCCATCATGCATCCACCACATACGTTGTCGTATTTGCAGGGGCAAATTGTCATGCAGTAAGTCTGAAAGGGTGTTCTGGATAAAGTCTCTGGAGACAGCACCTGTAAGACGTGCTGGTAGAACGTATGGACCTACAATGCCAGCCCACACATTAATCCTAAACTGGTGCTGATGGCGAGGCTGTCTGGAACACCTGTGCATTTTCCTGAATTTCCACTTCGATCGTAAGATTATCACACAGGAAATATAGTTAATTTTTAAATTGCGCACAGCCGCCATCTTGAGTTTATATAAGCAATTGACCTAAATTAGATGCCAGTAGATTGCAATGTGTATAAACATTTGTTGTACCAAATTTCATTGCGTTTGGATGGTTAAATCGCAAGAAAAGTATATTTAAAAGTTTGAAATTCACATGGCCGCGGTGTTCGTTTTGTAGTTAAAAGGTTTTTGAATATCTCCTGGGTGAACTTTTAGTAATGCCCTTTATCACCGTACAAAATTTCAGGTTGATATCAGTAATAGTTTCGGAGATATAGAATGCCGGTGAAATATTTCGCACAGCTGCCATGTTGGAGTGGTGAGACGTAATACAATTTGAAGGGCACTGTCGGGGTCGGCCAGGCCAGAATAGTAGCCTACTATGACCTTACCGAGCTTCATTGAAATCGCTCCAGCCGTTTAGATGTTATTGGGGGTGGGGAGGGGGGGGAGGGGGGGGGGGGACACACGGTTCCACACGCACATACACACGTGGACAAAAGGTGATCTCATAAGCCTATTTTTTCATAAATGAAAATAGGCTAAATATCCGCCCTTGTACCTTTCTTTAATCTATTAATCCGTCAAAGCCGGGTTCTCAAACATAATACTAAAGAATTGGGGACCACAAGCGATAATCTCGAGAACTGAGGTTGTATTCGGTTATTAATCGCATCTCTTTCCTGCGGGGAGATGAGTTCAGTATTTATGAGGCTGACAGAGACCCTGTGAACAGCCGGTGATAATCATGTGTGGTACTTGCTCATTTTGTGACAGACCACATGAGTCCCAGACGGCCACTTAACTTACGCTCACGGACTGGAATTTAAACGCTGATAGGCGGGTAAAGCTGCCCGCTAATCCTCCATACATTAGTGATCAGAGATGATGAGATCACCGCCTGCCCACTAAACGCTCCGTTGTGCAACCAAGAGTCACACTTATATAGATGTTCTTGTTAATTCATTTTAGAGACTTCTTGCTTCGTGGGCGTGCGTTGGATTTGTCTGATAACCTGTGCTTTTGTGGTGCTTGATTTAGTGGGTGTAACCGTAATTTTAGGCTCTATGATTGGGGTAGATGCCCAGTGGCTTGAAATACAGTACCATCGTGGCATTTGCCTGGAGCGAGTGAGGAAGAATCCACGATTGCCGCTGTCAACGACAGAATTCCAATCATCGACCTCAGGACTTTTGATCAGTCCTGTGTCACCCCTAAATTCCGGGTTCAATTACGGGTACTGCCAAGAAATGTAATTCTTATCTGAGAGTTGAAACGGGGTACACTTGCCTTCGTAAGGTGAAACCTAGAAATGAATGGTTTGATTTCCAATACAGGTGTCCTAGAAGTGATTGACCGTGTTTTCCCTCTTATACTTCAGGCAAATGCCGGGTTGGTTTCCATTTGAGGTCCACGGTTGCCTCCTTCCAAATCCTAGCGTCAATTTCAAGTACACTTATTACTATTGTCATCTCAATGACAAATTGTCAGGCAGATTCCACACACACACACACACACACACACATGGAGCTGCGCGAACACGATGTCGCGAAGTCCACTAAATGAATCAACGACAGCATTAAGGACATTAGTGTTAAAATTTAGTGTGTTCTTTTACGTTCCAAAATTTCCTAAAGTATGGTCTTCCAATTTTATACAGCAAACGCTTTTGCTGGAATTTATTTTGATACATTGTCTGAAATCTCCGCCTGGGTGTGTTCGTCAACCTACGGGTTTGAGGAGGGGGGCTGAACATACAAACAGGCCATCTTGTATCCAAGAAACGTTCCTGCCGTAACAAATACCAGCTGCCATATCTCACATAATTACTGTTACATGTTTTGGCTCCATGGCAAAATTGTTCGTGCACTAGGCTTTGGCCCGACGTGCCCCGGCTTCGATTCCCGGCCGGTCCATCAGGGATTTTAATATCCTTGAGTTAATTCCCGTGGCTCGGAGACTGGGTGTATGTGACGTCTTCATCAACCTCACTTCGTCCTCATTACGGCACTCAGATCGCCCACGAGCGTCCACTAGAAAGACCTGCACTCGGCCTCTCAGGAGGCCACTTGATCTTCATTACTGTTAAATTGCTATCTATTAAATTGGCTATATAGATCCAAATAGTGCTTGTATCGCTAAAACTTACAATAATTCACCACTCCATGAATCAGACAAATTTTCAGCGAGGTTTTTTTTTTGTTCTTTTTGAAAGCTATTAAAAAGTCCGAGAGTGAAACCTTCTTTGATATCAAAGTTATACTGGAAATACTATGTGGTGATGTGAAAGAAAATAATTCCTTGAATGAAAATGTTCGTCTGTTTCATTAATTCATATTATACCTTTTATCGTAATATAATAAACCTCCGTGGCTTAGGCGGCAGCACGCCGGCTTCTCACCGCTGGGTCCGTGGTTCAAATCCCGGTCACTCCGGTCACTTTGTGCTGGACAAAATGGAGGCGGGTACTCCGGTTTTCCCGCAACACTCTCCACTATAATTTCATCTGTCATTCATTTAATCATTGCCCCAGGGGAGTGCGACAGGCTTCGGCAGCCGGCTCAGTTCATATCCTCGCCGCTAGATGTGGGCTTCATTCCATTCCCTGGCCCGGTCGGTTGACTGGAAGCAGGCTATAGATTTGCATCGCAATATGAGCAGTGGTACAGTGCTATGTGTTCAATACTGCGTGTTTGCACATCTGAAAGATGACGCCTATTCAAATCACATCTTAAGCGTTAGTCATAGTCCGGTGTTGACGTTGGGAGATAGGTATGAGTCAAATATGATTTTAAGAAGACGATTATGGCAGAATCAGCAGCATGCTGAGTTTGAACGGGGCCGTGTAATACGGTTCCGAGAAGATATTCTTTCCGCGATATTGCACAAAGACCTGGCGGGGATGTATCCACAGTGCATCTGTGTTGGCAACAATGGTCGTGGGAAGGCACTGTCTCAAGAAGATCAAGGTCTGGTTCCACACGGGCCACTACAGAGAAGACTGCCGTATTCACCGCATGTCTCTGGTGGATCGTACTGCATCTGCAGCAGCCATTAGATCTTCAGTTGGCACCAGAGTGACACAGCGAACTGTAACAAATCGAATACTTGAGGGACAGCTCCAAGCCAGACGTCCTGTGGCGTTCAAGCCACTAAGTCCGAATCACTGCCATCTGTGACTGCAGTGGTGTCAAACTAGAGCTCATTGGAGGTTTTCCGATGAGAGCGGTTTCTGTCTTAATGCCAATAATGGCTGTATGTTGGTAAGAAGGAGGTAAGATGAGCACTTGGAGCCGAGGTGTCTGTGGCATCAACACACCGACCCTACACCAGGAGTTACGGTCTGGGGAGTGTTTCCCCATGGCAGCATGGACACTCACTTCTTAAAAACGAAGGTATATTGGCTTTCACGGCCAGTGAATTAAAACTCTGCAATTTTTCTAGGTTTGTGCCGTGTCTTAAGTGGGGTTTCGTCTAGGACACCAAGCTGGCTCATCAGCGGGCTCTTGGTGTCCCCGCCTGGACCCCCACAGGAGTAGCGAACTGCGCGCTATCTCCCTTTTTATGAGGCGCACCTGTGCGTCTTTACTGCGAGAACTAAAAGCTCAAGCAGCCATAACCTCCCTATGAAGGCTCCCAAAAAGATGGTATATTGGCTTTCACGGCCAGTGAATTTACTCTCTTCTTTGTCCCAAGAACATTGACAGAATATTTGTACGTCAGACTGGTGATCAGTTCTACTGCCATACATTTGCAGTATTCAAGGAGATGTTTTCCAACAGGATAAGGCTCGTCCTTACACCGCTGCTGTTACCTAACGTACTGTACAGAATAGTCGACTAGTTGCCGTGGCTTGCGAAATCACCAGACATTTCACCCAATGAGCACTTATGTGGCATTATGGGACGACAATTCCTGCATCATCTAATACCAGCATTAACCGTTGCTGATTTGACTTACCAAGTGCAACAGGCGTGGATCTCCATCCCACAATATTGAGATGGAACCTGTACGACACAATGCATGCACTTTTGCATTCAAAATCGTGATGACTACAGTGGTTAATAATGTACCACCATGTCACGTATCTATTAGCGCATCCTTGAACCTGTGACCTTTAAATTTTAATCCAATAAATATGTTAGTTATACAATTGCTTAGCCTAAATTGCATCTACTAAATGTTCGCTTGATTTATTCGCATGTCTCAACATAATCCCCAAAACGATTGAAACATTTGTCGCATCGTTACACCAGCTTTCCTATGCCCTCGGCAAAAAAAAAAAAAACTGCTGCCACTGAGGTGGGTACGTCTGGAGAGTCTCCTGAAGTTCTCCTTTTTGGCTAGGCGTTGCCGCCCAACCATACCTACAATTCTCGAAAAAGGTGAAAATCATTCAGTGCTGGTTTAGACTAAACGGCAGATGGTCCTAAACTTCACACTTGAATTCTTTTAAAAAGTCTATCGTAACGTTGGCACAGTGCGGTTGTTCTTCTTCTTATTATTATTTCGTTAAACCCTCTTTGGGGTGCGTTGAATCAATCTTTTTCCTGTACGCTGTTCTTTCTGTAGAGCCCAGTACTTCTTCAGTCTTTCCGATCTTCTTTTCCTCTCTTCTTCCGAGATAATCGGTTTGGATTTTTGTGTAGCTCTGTCTTGGAACCTTATATTTCCGTCTTTAGTAATTAATTTGGCTGTTCGATCGAGTAATGACGTTTCTGTCATTTTCAATTCTACTAGGTCTCTTCCAATTTATTTAAACCAGTTGGGTTTTGTTTTACGATTACGGAAAAGGCAAAGATTTGTTTCGTTAATCTATTAGAATCCATTCTCAGAAAAAATCCACAGCCTGCTTCCAGTCTCCGACCGGGTCAGGAATGGAATGAATGAAGCCCCCATCTAGCGGCGAGGATATGAACTGTGCCGGCTGCCGAGGCCTGACGCACTCCTCTGGGGCAATGATTACATGAATGACAGATGAAATGCAATGATAGTGGAGAGTGTTGCTGGAATGAAATTTTGACAGGGAAAACCGGAGTACCCGGAGAAAAACCTGTCTGCCTCCGTTTTGTCCAGCACAGATCTCACTTGGAGTGACCGGGATTTGAACCACGGACCCAGCGGTGAGAGGCCGGCGTGCTGCTGCCTAAGCCACGGAGGCTTAAATCCATTCTCAGAAGATGACCGTAAAAATGTATCCTCCTTTTTCGCATGGTATCTGAGAGTTTTTCAATTTTCTGTTAGAGAGTTTCATTCCTAATGTATATAATCTTGTTATCCTGAAATTTTGGTCCTATAATTTTTCTTAAAATTTTCCTTTCCTTCAGCTCGAGTTTTTCCATTTGGCCCTTAAAATTTATAGTTAGTGTTTCTGCAGGGTACAGTGTCTTCTGGCTTAATCACTGTCTTGTAATGCTTAATTTTGGACCCCCATGAAAGTGATTTTTATTTTATGTATCTTTTGTTAATTGGAAGGCCAGTTCAAGCTTATTTTTCCTGGCCGTTCTCCAGCATTCCAACTAATCCATTCTCCGAGATATTTGAAATATTGTACTATTATAATTATTATTATAATTATTATTTATTTATTTATTTAGTATGTTTCGGCCCATACAGGATCACATAAAGCAAGTTATGATCTGTTGCTGTTATTTTTCTTGTTCTTCCAGAATTCTTTCATCATGTCGCTATGTTTAGCTCGACGTTCGTCAGTCCATTTTCCCCAAGTTCTGTCTTCTGATGCAGCTTCCCAAGTGTAGATCTTATGTCTGAAAGTTTTGCGGTCTTCGATATGTGGGTGTGATGTTGGCGTTATTGAGATCAGTTTGGACTTGTTTAATCCAAACCGTTGTCGTCTTTAATTTTTGTGAGTACATCAATATTTTCTTTGTTAATCGGTTGTCATCTAGCCTCAAAATGTGTCCATAAAATTTCAAGCGTCTTTTACGGAAATCGGTTTCAATATTTGAATATTTTCCTGTGATCTTGTGCGATTGTAAAATATATCTTTCATCTGTAAGTCTTGGGCCAAGAATTTTTCGGATGATTTTCCTTTCAGCTTTCTTGATGTTTTCAAGATCCCCTTTATAATTGAGGTTTAAGGTCTCACTGGCGTAGAGCGTTTCGGGTTTGAGGACCGTCGCGTAATGTCGAATTTTAGTGTTAATGCTCATGCATTTTTTGTTGAAGATGTTTGCGGTTTTCCCATATGCATTCCGCATTTTAAGTTCACGTGTTCTTTGTGCTATTCGTTCTGTGCCTGTAGGTTCAATAATTTCACCTAAGTATTTGAAATGATTAACCTTGTTGATTGAACCGTATTTTGTTACCAACGTTTGAGTTTTAATGTGTTTTGTAGCCATGAATTCAGTTTATGTGAAGGAGATTTGCAACCCTACTTTCCCAGCACATTCTTTGAGGACTTCAATCTGGTGAATTGCCGTTCGTTCATCTCCGGAGAGGATTGCCAAATCATCAGCAAAAGCTAAGCATTTAACATTGATATTATCCTTCTGTCTTCTTAACATGACAGGTTTCCATATGTTGCGACTTTTTAATTCTTTTTCCCATTCTTTGATGACCTTATCGAGAACGATGTTGAACAGCAATGGAGAAAGTCCATCACCCTGCCGAACAACAGTTTTAATGGGAAAAGTATGGGAGATCTCTCCAATGAATTTGACCTTGGAAATTGTGTCGGTTAAGGTTTGTTGGATGAGTCGTCTCGTCTTCGGATCGAGATGGTTTTCTTCGAGTACATTAAAAAGAGATTTTCGATCAATGGAGTCATAAACCTTTTGAAATTCGACAAATGTACAGATGGTTGGGAGATTTCGTGTGGCTCGAAGTTTCAAGGTGAATTTCAGATTGAAGATTTGTTCGACGGCTGATCTGTTTGGTCTGAAGCCAGCCTGATATTCACCGATGAGTGGCTCGAGTTGTTCTTGCGTGCGTTGTAAAAGATAGGCGGAGAGGATTTTATAAGCGATGGGTAAGAGGGAAATTCCTCTGTAGTTATTTACATCAGATTTATCTCCTTTCTTGTGGAGTGGGTGGATGAGTGCGCATTTCCATTCGTCCGGTAGTTTTTCACTTCGCCAAATGTCCTGAATGATCTGTGTGATTTCCTGTAGTGATCGTGGTCCTAGATTTTTCAATAGTTCTGCGATGATTCCGTCTTCTCCTGATGTCTTTCCGTTCTTGAGTTTTTTGATGTGGTGATGGATTTATTCTTGCGTTGGTGGTTTGGCTTCGGGCCGTATGTGTTCTGGGACTGTGTGTATAAATCGCTCAGGTGGTTCAGGACATTTGAGGAGGTCCGAAAAATAACGTGCTAGTTCTTCACAGTTTTCTTGGTTAGTGAGTGCGAGACTTCCGTCTTGTTTCTTGAAAGTCAAATTTTGCGGTGTGTAACCTTTAATTCTGTTCCCGAAGGTTTTATAAAAATCTCGACTGTTGTGATTCCTGAAGTCATCCTCGATTGACTGAAGTTGCTTAGTTATAAAATTACGTTTAGTTGTCCTGATAATTTTGGTTGCCTGTTTGCGGTCGCCGAGAAAGTGTTGTAAAGTTTCTGGAGTTTTGTGGCTATTAATTATTATTATTATTATTATTATTATTATTATTATTATTAATCTCATGTAATTTTTTTCAGGATTAGGGTATAACCCAACTCTTTTGGGTACATTCATGTTGACCGACTGAAAAGCACCAACCTTTTGTTTTTAGTTCACTTTACTACGGGTGATCAATTAACTTTCTTATTGTTACCAAAACTGCTCCTGTTTGTACAAGACAAGTTATCTGTCCTGTTAAATAGATTCACATGCATTGTTTCTCCTGTTACTAAGCCTAATTCTTCAAATTAAAGTGCACAAGCCTGGTTGTGTTTTGCTAACAAAATTGAGCCTGTCTGTTTAGTTCAACTCACAGCAGTGTTTGGTTTATTTCTCTTCTTATTTTTTTATATTTTCTTGTGAGAAGGGTCAGCTTGTTTCCTTAGTTTAGCTCACAAGTGAGGTTTTTTACTTTGTGTTGTTGTTGTTGTTAATTCTTTAAGGGCTTGAGGCATCTCAGTATTCAGCTCCGTGTATTTGGGTGTGAGTGTGTTAATTGTGTCTGATATCCTGGATTTTTATTTGCCGTTACTAAGCTTGTTTCCATTGGTTGTATTTTTGTTTGTTTACTTTTCTGTGTCTGTTTATTCGTTTTTCGTGCTTGATTGTTTAATGATTATTTATTTATTTATCATATGGATTTTGGTGCCGGGAGTGTCCTAGGACATATTCGGCTCGCCTGAGTCTGTAGCTGCTTCCAGTGGACACCCTTCGTGTGAGCTACAAGTTCCGTTCAATTTCAAGTAGTTCCATCTTTCGCCACCAGATATCAATGATACCTAGTGGTGAACGTTGGAACTTTGGTAGAGCGTTCCGACGAAATCTAACCTAACAATTTAGCTTCACACAAGTTTAGTCTGTGGAAGGATATTTTACATGCCGTAAATCTATGACATGGGACTGCCGGCTTTACTTCCCCTCCGAAGTAAGGCATACTGAAGGATTTTTAACGCTCTTAAAAAATCCGACGACTTCGGCCGGGTTTGAACCCGCTGTCTTGGGTACAGCAGTTCAGCATGCTAACAACTACGCCACCGAAGAAATATCTGAGACTGTTCTCATAGATATTTTTATTTTGCTTGCAGTTAGTGAGCCTGTTATTTTTGCTTTATTTTGTTCAATTAGTAAGTTTATTCTTCTGTATTAGTTTAGCCATAGTGGTCTCTTTGATCTGTTCGGAACAAGTACGTGTGTTTGTTCAAGAAGAACATTAGTATATTTTATTAGTTTAGCTTATTTTTGTTTTGATTTGCCGATACTAAGCCATCTTATTTAAGAGGCGTACTAGACTTTGATTTATGAGTTTGCTGCATAGCGTTGTGTGTTTTTTGCTTTGTTTTGTTTTGTGTGCCGTTGGTTACACTGAGCCCGCTATGTTTACCCATCGCCGTCTGCTATGCTCTAGAGCAGGGGTCTCCAAACTACGGCCCGAGGGCCACATCCGGCCCGCGGACAGATTTTGTCCGGCCCGCGGAGAGCTAGCATACTTGAAAACTCCTTTTAGAGAACATATTTTTTTTTTATAGCAAATTAAATTTAGTTTACTGAAGTATTCTAATTTTATATTGAATAATTATTAATATGACGTCTACATTGATATGGTCATGGGCTAACTACTCATAACATTGTTGTAGGCTTATTGTTATTGTTTTTGTGATAAGTTGGATAAAGAAACACAGAATTGTAATGAGTAAAGACATGTATAACATGCAGACATATGAAATACTAATGAGATATATGTAATTGAGATTTTCCACTGACAATAGTTTGTAGTTGTGGACTAATTTTACTTGTACCAATTATTAAAAGAGATTTAAGATGCTCATCAGTTAATTTAGATCTGTAAACATTTTTTGTGTACTTCATTTTGGAGAAGGTCTTCTCACACAAATAAGTAGTACCAAAAACAGAAAACAGCCCACGAGCAAATTTATGCAAATTATCAAATTGTGTCAGTGGAAGACTCTTATAAAATTCCAACAAAGATGAGTTTTGATATTTGTTCTTAATTATATCACTGCACTGTAGTTCAATCATTTCCATTTGAAGTTCCGTGGCTAGGGTTTCAATGTCAGTATCAAAAGGATCCTGAAAAATCTTAATTTGATTCGCAAAGGCATCGAAGTCCGAGAAACGAGTATCAAAATTTATTTTCAAAGCACTCAAAGTTTCGATTGCAAAATCGATAGGAAACTCAGTCTCAGTGGTGTGGCTGAATATTTCACATGTTTTAAAATGTGAAAAACATTTACTTCGTAGTTGTGATTGAAACAGTATCAATTTCTTCCGGAATGATTTGATATTAGTGTATAAATCAGGAAGATGTTGGTTTTCTCCTTGCAATCTCAAATTCAGTTCGTTCACATGTTTTGTCAAATCAACATAGATTGCTAACTTCCACAGCCATGCGTTGTTTTGTAATTCAGTAAGAGGGCGATGCTTTTCATTCAAAAAAAATTCGATCACTGCTCGAAGTTCAAAAAAGCGCTGAAGGACTTTCCCACAACTAAGCCAACGTACGGCAGTATGATAAGGTAAGTCATTTTCTCCAATCTCTTCAATAAATTGTCAGAATTGTCGGTGATTCAGCCCAAAATATCTCATAAAATTAACAGTTGATATGACTGATTTCAGAACTTCAGACATATCCAAACATTTTCCGCACAAAGACTGTTGATGAATGATACAATGTAAGACTAATGGTTTTGAACCACCGTCATTTTCTACAGCCTTTGACACAAGAGCGACCACTCCTTTATCTTTCCCACTCATGTTTTTGCCTCCATCAGTTGTAATACATTTCAAGTTTTTCCATCGAAGGTTCTTTTGATTAATGGCCATTTCAACTCCTTTAAAAATATCTGTACCAGTAGTTGTGCCATGAATACTATACATATCAAGAAGTTCTTCATGCACTTCATAGCTTTTATCTACTCCTCGAATATAAATCAACACCTGAGCAGTATCTGACACATCCGTTGACTCATCCAAGGCCAAAGAAAACCACTCATCTCCATTTTTGTCGAACAGTTGAGAGGATATATTTTCAGCGATGTTTTCTACCCTTCGAGCCACAGTGTTTGCTGACATACTGACAGTTTTTAATAAATTTACCTTTTCAGGGCACATTTCTTCGGCTGCTGCAATTATGCATTCTTTGATCATTTCTCCATCGGTGAATGGTTTTCCACGTTTTGCAATTTCAAGAGCCAAATGAAAGCTGGCACGAGTTGCAGCCTCTTGTTCGGTTTTGAGTTTTGTAAATGAAGATTGCTGCGATTTCAATCCGCGCTTCGTAGCTTCGAATTTTTCTGTCCGCAAACTTCCTGTATATTTTGAGTAATTTTGAAAATGGTTTGCTTCATAATGACGTTTAATGTTATATTCCTTGAGAACGGCTATGCTTTCATTGCAAATCAAACATAGCGCCTTGTTACTGGACTCAATTACGAAATACTGAATGTTCCACTCATCTTTGAATTTTCTGCATTCACTATCAATTTTTCGCTTTCTTTCCATACTACTAAATCACACACAAAAGCAACAATTCAAATCAAAATACTGTTACAAAGATGTCTTAAACTTAAACACGCACAAACACGTTTTAAGGAGGTACGCACTATTTTATTTCACAACAGTGTCATAGGAACTGACTTGTGGTTGCGCAACTAGCCTTCTTATATATTCTAATTACTGCCATCTAGAAGTGAGTGGAAGACACCAGAACTCTCTCGAACCAACGAGATTACTCTGTACGTGCTATTAGCGCCATCTGTTAGCTATAGAAGGTACTACCTATTTCCGCTTGTGTCCACCAGATGTCGTGTCACGTTACTCCTCATGGCTCGTACTCTACGACTAATCTAGAAATTACAGATAATGACAGGAAAATTAATAATATGCAGTGTTGCCGTTTTGCGGACTTTAGTCCGATTTGCAGCCTTTTTTCAACGTTGCGTACTTTTTCGGACTTTTTTTTCATCAGTGGACTATTTCACTTTTTACCACCGGCAACAATGATAATATGGTTTTGGCCCTCGGAACTTACTGGAGTAATCAGTATGGCCCTAAGGCTGGAAAGTTTGGAGACCCCTGCTCTAGAGCATAGCAAACGGCGATGGTTTACCTCACTGTATGGTGAGCATCCCGCCGCACAGTGTTGTCCGGCTGGCTGCAGCATTCGCCCTGGACGTTCCAGACAATACAGTCACGAGCATTTCCTGACTGAACCTGTAACTGTTTTTGGAGATAAAAACTGATGAGCCTATGTTGGTGTTCCTAGGCAAAGTCCCGCACATGACACGGCATAAACTTAGATAAATTGATGAATGTAATACCATCTTTTTGTTTTTGGAGAATTTATGAAGGACAAAGGTAACGTTTTACTTGTAATTTTATAGTTTCCTTAGTCATGTAGGATATTTACACCAAACTGAGGGAAATACGCCTTGAATTAACTTCCAGGAAATATGACTGTTATAACTAGGGCCCGGAAGTTCATACCCACTAACAGTCACAGCCCTCCAGAAACAAACAAAACTGTCAAAAACTTGGAAAGTGTGGCAACTATTACTGGTAAAATACTAAAGCATTAAGCTTCCGAAATAAGAACTATTTATATACGGTACCTACAATGTTGCAATACTGTGAAATAGTTATTAATCAGAATTATATAACCGCCTGAATCAATACTATAAAGAAATTAATTATTAAAGTTGTTCTTGGTACATGTTTCGGGGATTAATCAACAATATTGTATCCCCATCATCAGCTAATTGTAAAGCATTAACATATTGAAAACATAATTAAGCGTAGCATTGATATATGAAAGGTTATTTAACCTAATATGGTGCACCACATATTGTACCCTTGCGTCATCATATGGAACATGTGTTCGTATCCCAGCTAGTTCACGATCTTTCGAGGCATGGGGCGTTCATCCCACTATACGATCACATGTTCAGGATTTGAGTCTGTCAGGTAACTACTCTACTTGAAAGAAACAACAAGCTCCTAAATATATCATTTAATGGTATTAAATCATGGCAAAACACAACAAACACAAAAATATTATAATTACTTTCCCACAACACAAAATCAAAATTATATGTGAGTCTCTTCTCATAAAGTTGGCGCACCTCCGCACCCATATCTATCCTAGATATCCTAACATTGATACTCTTTGACATTGACGAGCGTTCATAGTGTCTTTCACATCGCATAATTTATCTTAAATTTGCATATCACAACACAACAATAAAAACACAAATTACAACTGAATAATCATTATGTGCAATTATTAAAATGTTTGTCCGTTCTGAAACGGAACATTTACCTTGAACAACATTGGTTTCATTACCTTATTCTTTGCTTAACATGTGTTGTTTTCTGCACAACATCGCTTTCTTTTCCCATATATTTCAAACGCTGAAGTGAATTACCTTCCCTTCCAAAACACACATAGTTACTGATTTTAGCTTCACCATACAACAATCTTCTGTGTCTGGTCATGTCATTACCATCATTACAAACGTGCCATATCATTCAATAATGCTGCCCGTCTGAGTAAATTAGCATAAACTGGGTAATTACTCTTTACAAAATGAATCTACTTATTTGGTGCAGTTATGATGTCTTCAGACAACAACTTGGACAAATCTTATCCGATTACTCTGATCCAACATTCTATTCCAATGGATACAATGCATATAATTCATTTGACACAATAATATCAAGAATATTTCAATTACTTTCAGAGATAACGAGATTCTTCAGTGTTCCAGTACAACCTTAAAAAGAAAAGTAAAAGGGACACGGTCAATTAACTCCCCTCGGTGTGAACACAAAAGAGTCGTCAAGGTCCGCCCCTCGAAGAAGGCTACCCGGTCTGCGGCCCTCGCCTGCCTTCCTGACCGACATTCTACTTGTAAACAAACCTGGCCATGTGCTCAGTCTTGGTGCAGCTCTCTCAGGGGTACATGGTTTGGTGAGTCATTATGAATGGTGTCGATCCAAGTATTTAACACCTACACTTAAGGTATTTAATGGGCTCAATTCGGCTCCTAATTAGTATTCATAGCTAGGGAAGGATCTCCAATAGTTTCACCGTTTTATGGATGCAATCAGTGGCTCTGGGCGCGTACCAGCCGAGTTTCAAACTGTTATCTCGCGCCGTACGGGTACGAATATATTAAGGAAATCAACCTGTTTCCTATTCGAAGAAATTGTCTTACCTCCACGGGTAGATCAATTATTAAAAATGGCATACCTAGGGTGTCTCATCGTTTTCCCTGGCAGCGAAGACTCTGCTAACAGTGGGTTACAGATAACATCTGGCCCAACTCTGTTGCTAAAAATATGTATGCTCGGAGGCTATACAACACATCGTTGATTCGAAGATTGGCCTACTAGATTCATCAACGCGCGAACTATTTTGGATGGTCCCTGCAATTATTGACGCAAATCTCTTGATTCTACGTTAGACATGCTCGCTTGTAGCGGCTAAAACAACATTTCTTTTAGAGGGCTCAATTCATAATGCACTCATGTCCTCCATTCATTTAATTATAAACCAAGGCTTTACGTAGCTCTAAAACATGTATCAATTTACTGGCACTTACATTATCTACCTTAATGGCTCTCAAACACAACCATGTAGCATTTAACATTATGTAATGTTTTAATGACACTGAAAAACTCTCTTTATCTCGCTATTATATATCTCTTTCTCACTCTTCACAATAACACTGTATTCTTTCAATGGACATGGCACAATTTGCACGTTCTATAAGGCATCAATATGCCGATTTTACATTTATCATTGACACCGACCTCAGATTATTATTATTATTATTATTATTAGTTAACGTTACCGTTACTTTCATCAACATCTTACGCCTAAATGGTTGTAAGTTTATCATCCTCAAAGCAACATATTTATTAAAATACGAGGGATGTAAACTCGTATACAAGTGACTGCAATTTCTTATTATTTGAGGGAATGACATGTTGTATGGTGAGCTCTTAAATCATATTAACATATTTGTATGGTACTCACCTTCATTCTGGCTGGATTTATCCAACAATACAGCATTGCCCCCACCATTTTGCTTTCTTCTAAGCCATAACAACACTTTTCACAAAGAACATTGAATATGGTTTGCATATGGTAATTACATCTTGTAATACCTGCATTTTACACTTTAAAATACCACACATTATTTTTAACACACAAATTTAAACACTTTTGGTTATCACTTTTAACACTAACTATACAGGTAATTTACACACGGAGCCTCGCTGAGCTTTCCACTATTGCGTGAATTCAGAGATGCGATGCTGCAAAATTCTGACATCCGCCTGTCTCCTCCGAAAGTCTACCTCGAGTATGTGTGCCCATCTCCCGTCTCCTACAATTCCTATCTTCAATCTTCCAGTGTGTTGCTCAATTATATATCACAAGTACTTGTGATGCCTTCCAGGTTCCCATAATCGGTAGTATCTGTTACAATTATATATGATACTTTAAAGATCTTAACTCTTCCTGTGGATAAGTTCATTGTCTATCAAAATCATACTGCAATATCTCTACGCTGTACTGATTACTAGTCGCGTATACTGCCTGATTATATGTCTGCCGTAGATTGTTTATAATATCAATGCAGAATTACTTGTACTATGCTGCATAATGCACCTTTCATTGTCCGTCACAAAGATTCTGAACATAACGACTTGCATATTGCGCGCACTTATTCGTGTGGCTGGACAGCACAAGTTGAGTCAAAGAAGAACTGACTCACTCCTCCTTCATCCTCCATATAAGGGTTTCTGACAAAAAGTAGTCCTCTTGCATCTCAGGAGATGCTCTTTTCTGAAATATCGCGTTTACTGACAAGGTAAAGCGTGCTTCTTGATCGTCTTTTCATGGAGGTTCCAGATCCACTTGCGTGCCGGTGATTCCTTCGCTCAATTAATTAAAATTAATTGCTTTCCTCCTTGGCGTGGTAACGCTATCTTGGGTGAATCCCCTCCTGCTACGAGACCAATCAAGGCCCGTCCGCGGTTTTGTCTGTGAATATGCTCATAATCACATACAGTGCCGCCAAGAAATAGTGCGCTGGCGTCCGTCTGTACCTCCCATTTTCAAATCCAATCTATTAGTTGTCGAGTTGGCTCGGTCTCTGTAGCTTTTGCTAGCATGTTCGTATACTGGCTCGCAGTTTACACAATATTCCAACTTATTACTGCCTAAAATCCCCGTTCTGGACGTGGAATTAAGCTTTTATTATTATACGAGTATACTGTTATTATCTCATTGCTCCTTGGGTTCACTGTGGCTGTTCCCACTCAGAGATCAATGGTTCGACTCTTAGGAAAATTATGGACCTGATCTTTCCTCTATTGAGACCCCGGTACGATGCCAGTCAGCCATGTCCCATTGGGCACAATATATAGGTTGTAAAAATTAAAATATAACTTACAACCTATATATATGGTGCACCATATTAGGTAATAATAATAATGGTGTTACGGCTGTGAGTTTGTTTCATCGATCGCCGCATGAGTCACAACTGCCCCAGGGCTGGGCTGCTCTGCCTCAGTGTATTGCGTGCGCCTTATGCAACAGGTCTACTAGGACAAAGGGATGGTCCAGAATATTCGTGACCCAACCAGCGATGGAAGCCTCGAGAAGCCGTGAGCCCTGGACGGGTCTAGAAGCATTTATTAAGTCACCGGCCTGCTATATAAGAGCGACCTGTCAAGCAGTGAGTTGTTGTGTTTTACTAGCTAGTGCGAGCATTTATCCTGAGCGACAGAAGTGTGGTGACTTGCGAAATCCCTAGTGAAGCCGATTCTCATGACAGCGAGGGAGTGAGAGGCATACAGGGGACTGTCTGCGTTTTGAGCGAGTGTGCTTACCTAGTGCGACAGAGGTCATTGTAGTGAGTTGCAAAACAGTGAGTGACAGACTTAGTGCAGCTATTTCCAGCTGGCCTACGGGACCGGACTCATTAGCGAGAGGATTAGCTGTGGTCTCTTGACAAGTGAAAGGGGGGAAAGAGCGCTCCATAAGGAAGAGACTTGAGGAAACTGGAGTAAGGTTCTAATCACTTGTATTTGCTGATGAGTAGTGTATCTTTCTGGCCGAAATAAAATTAATTATTTCTTTAAAGGAACAATCTGTGTTGTGCTTCCTACCCACCGTAATCCAGGTAACAAAAGTGCCACTAGGGGGTGGCACGTAACAACTGGTGTCAGAAATGGGATTACGAACTCAAGCACAAGCACAACACCTGACGGTCCTGGTTTCAAAACCTGAGCAGGTCATTTTCTCTAATTTTCCTGTGAGTGCATGCCCTTTACAAGACTAACAAATAAAATGGAGGCGCAATTGGCAGCATTGCTAGAAAAGTTAAGTGGCATGGAAACCAAGATGGAAGACGGCCAGAAGAAGATGGAGGACGGCCAGAAGAAGATGGAGGACGGCCAGAAGAAGTTAGCCGAGGACCTAACTGCCAAACTAGAAGACGGCCAGAAGAAGTTAGCCGAGGACCTAACTGCCAAACGAGAAGACGGCCAGAAGAATTTAGCCGACGACCTAACTTCTAAATTAGAAGACGGTCAGAATACGTTAGCAGAGGACCTAACCGCCAAATTTCTGGATGGCCAGAAAAATCTGGAAGAGTGTCTGCTGACGAAATTAGAGGAAAGCCAAAGGATATTAAAACAGGGTCTGCGTGAGGAAGTCACGGCAGTGGAAAAGAAGTTCGACGCCTTACAAGTGGAAGTTGCCGAGCTGCGCCAAGGCCCGCTGATGGGGGTGGAGGAGAAATTCAACGCCTTACAAAAGGAAGTTGCCGAGCTGCGCCAACGCCCACTGACGGGGGTGGAAGAGAAAACAAACGCTTTACAAAAGAAAATTGTTGACCTGAGCCAACGCCCGCCGACGGGGATGGAAGCGAGATTCAACGCTCTACAAGAGGAAGTTGCCGAGCTGCGCCAACGCCCGCCCACCGTTATACCGGGAATATCAGGAACGGGACATAGCAGAGTGACGCCCCCAACCTTCGACGGAAAGGTCCCGTGGAGCACCTAGTTACGTCAGTTCGAGGCAGCCTGGTCCATAAATAACTGGAACAACACAGAAAAGGCTACAGCTCTTATTGTAGCGCTGAGAGGTGACGCCCTTAACGTCCTTCAGGCCATCCCGACTGGATCCCAGGACTACGCTTCACTGATCGCCCATATGGAGTCCCGATATGGAGATAGCCATCTTCAGCAGGCCTACCAGATGCAGCTCCGGACCCGAGTACAAAAGAACGCGGAAACCCTGCAGGAGTTCGAGATGGACATCGCACGCCTCGTAAGGCTCGCCTAACCAACAGCGCAGGCCGACTTCCTGGAACAGATTGCGACGCAGACATTCACCGACGGGATACGGGACTCGGACACTCAATAGGCGCTGCGACTCGCGCGCAGTAAGACCCTGGCTGATGCGCTGAGCCACGCGCTTGAGTTCGAGACGGCAAAACAGGCATCTAGAATGCACGCGCGGGTACGTCAGGTGGACGTCGACGAACCAGCCAAAGCCGACAAGACCAAGCCCCTGGCCGATGAACTGATGGAGGCGCTAGGCCGGTTCTTCAAGGGTCGCAGTACCACCAACAAAAACGTAGCCGAAGAACATCCGGAGAGGCGGCCCGGAAGAGGACTACCGACCTGCTGGACCTGCCGTAAGAGAGGCCACCTGAGCAAGGACTGTGGTGATCGCCGCCGCCAAGGGTTTCCGTCGGGACAGTCAGTCGTAGGGAAACCGCGCGGCCCAGGAAAGCAAGTATCAGCCAGCCTTGGGGGGAAAAGGTTGGCTTGTGACAGTCGTCAAGCCCCGGCAGTCCAAGTTCGTGTGACGCAGTTACGGAGGGATAATAGCAGCCTGATGGTCGACGGAGTCGTCAACGAAGAGAGCTGGCCCATGCTAATCGACACAGGACCATCGAGGACCATCGTCAGTCCCACCGTGATCCCGAAGTGGAGAGTGCAACCCACACAAAGGAACCTCCAGCTGATAATTGCGACCGGAGAGATCGCACCGGTACATGGCGAAGCATCACTGGAGTTCGTCATCGGTCGACGGACGATAAATCATCCAGTGCTTGTGGCTGACGTATCAAATGAAGTGATCATGGGACTGGACTTCTGGACCAGAACAACATCATCTTGGATCTGAGTACCAACACTCTGCACTTCGGAAGTGAGGAACTTGCTTTGCAACCAGCACACGAGGCCGTCGCCGCACGACGAGTAAGGCTGTGAGAGGACATCATCGTTCCCGCCAGGACGGAAGTCAGCGCTGCCGTAATTGTCGACGGAACAGCTGAGGGAGTGGCGGCTGTCATCGAGCCAAAATATGAGGACATCCAGACAAAAGGATTGCTAGTTGCCAAGACCCTCATCAACATGACATCTCGGCCGTACGTCCGCCTGTCCAACCTGAACGACTACGACATTACGGTTCACCGGGACACCAAACCTAGGAGTCTGCGAGCCCGTTACCTGGATTGCCCGCATCACAGGTACGACGGACGGACACCTGCAGACGGACAACCGAAGAAGACACGCACTGCCAGAAGAACTACAGAAGCTGTACCAAGGATCCCAGGACCATTTAGACGAGGAACAATCACGCCAACTTCAGGACCTGCTACGCGAATTCCAGGACGTCTTTTCCGTGGGGAGCAAAGAATTCGGCAGGACAAGCTTGATCCAGCACAGAATCGACGTTGGGGACAGCGCACCGATTAGGGCCCCATTCCGACGTGTCCCGCTCGCCAAGCAAGCCGAAGTCGACCGGATGGTAGAAGAGATGAAGGAGCAAGGGGTGATCGAGCCATCACATAGTCCTTGGAGTTCTCCGGTCGTGCTAGTGAAGAAGAAGGACGGTTCCACCAGGTTCTGCGTGGACTACAGGCGGGTGAACGACGTCACGAAGAAGGACAGCTACCCTCTACCCCGGATCGACGACACGCTGGACACCATATCAGGATCAAGATGGTTCTCCACCTTGGATTTGAATAGTGGCTACTGGCAAGTGGAGGTCCACCCTAAGGACCGCGAGAAAACTGCGTTCTCTGTGGACAGCGGGCTCTGGCAGTTCACCGTCATGCCATTCGGTCTGTGCAACGCCCTTGCGACCTTCGAAAGGCTAATGGAGTCCATTCTGAGGGGACTAGACTGGAAGACCTGCCTTGTCTACCTAGACGACGTCATCGTTCTGGGGAGAAGCTTCGAGGAGCACTACAGCAACCTGAAGGAAATCTTGATGAAGCTACGGGCTGCCCAGCTGAAGTTGAGCCCCAAGAAGTGTCAGCTCTTCCAGAAGCAGGTCCAGTACCTTGGGCATATCGTCTCCGAGGAGGGGGTGCGCACCGAGGCAGAGAAGACCGCAGCTGTGAGGGAGTGGACAGTTCCGAAGGACAAATCCCAACTACGAAGCTTCCTGGGACTCTGCACCTATTACCGTTGCTTCGTGAGAGGATTTGCCGATATCGCTAAACTACTGCATCGACTGACTGAGAAGGACCAACTCTTCACGTGGACAGCAGAATGCCACGGTGCCTTCGAACAACTCAAGCAGGCTCTGTGCACCGCACCTATTCTGGCCTACCCCAGACCTGGAGCAAGGTTCATCGTCGATACCGATGCCAGCGACTTTGGTATAGGGGGAATCCTGTCGCAAGTAGTGGAAGGCGAGGAGAGAGTAGTGGCCTACTTCAGCAAAGCCTTGTCAAAGCCCGAAAGGAACTACTGCGTCACCAGGAAGGAGCTGCTCGCCATCGTGAAGACCATTGAACACTTACACAAATACCTGTACGGGCAGGAATTTCTCATCAGGACCGACCAGGCATCCCTGCGGTGGCTCCTGAACTTCAAGCAGCCCGAGGGTCAACTCGCGCGGTGGTTAGAGAGGCTTCAACAGTACAACTTTGAGATCCAGCACAGGAAAGGCCAACTACACTCTAACGCCGACGCCCTGTCACGAAGACCGTGCCCCGAAGACTGCACCTTCTGTACTAGGAGGGAGGAGAACACCGGGATACAGTGCCGAAGGACTACCGTGGAACTTCAGGGGAGCTGGAGCCGCGAATCTTTCACGCGGGCACAAGCAGAAGATGATGACCTGGGACTGATAGCCGAATGGAAGAGGGCCTGTGTCCCCAGGCCCGGGTGGAACATTGTGAGTGACTGCAGCCCAAAGTTTAAGTCCTACTGGGCGCAGTGGGACTCGCTGATTGTAAGGGATGGCCTCATCTGCCGTACCTGGGAGAGCACCGACGGGAAGACATCTCGGGAACAAGTCGTCGTTCCGAAGGCTATGGCGGAGGAAGTCCTGAAGGAAGTTCATGGATAAAGGAGACCCTGGAGAAGCTGGGAGAGCGGTTCTACTGGATCGGATGCCGAACAGACGTGGAGAACCACTGCGCGAGGTGCCACGATTGCGCAGCCAGCAAGGGCCCAGGACGAAGGCGACGGGGTCCACTGAAGACCTACAACGTGGGCGGTCCCATGGAGAGAGTGGCCATCGATGTTGCTGGGCCATTCCCGTTAAGCGAGGCAGGGAACCGCTACATATTGGTCGTCAGCGACTACTTCACCAAATGGCCGGAGGCGTATGCGCTCCCTAACCAAGAAGCCGCGGCGATCGCAGAGACCCTGGTGAAGGAATTCGTCAGCCGGTACGGAGTACCCCTGGAGCTGCACTCCGACAAAGGGAGGAACTTCGAGTCGCAGGTGATCCAGAACCTATGCCAACTGCTGGGAATCCGGAAGACAAGGACGACGCCGCTATACCCTCAGTCCGACGGGATGGTAGAGCGATTCAATCGCACCATCGAGAACCATCTCCGAATAGTCGTCAGCGAGCACCAGAGGGATTGGGACAAACATCTTCCACTATTTCTCCTGGCCTACCGCGCCGTCGTGCATGAAGCCACCGGGTGCACACCAGCCCGGGCCATGTTTGGGAGGGAGCTCCGTCTAACTGTCGATCTTGCCTTCGGCCGACCTGGGAATGATCCGGTCCCGGTAAGCCAGTATTGTCAAGAACTGGTCGACCAACTGGAGGACGTGCACGCGTTCCCGAGGAGGAAACTGCGGATCGAGACCGACCGAATGAAGACCCGATACGACCAACAGACGGATGCCGGCGGATTCCACGAGGACGACCTGGTCTGGCTCTTCAACCCATTACGGAAGAAAGGCCTAACATCCAAACTGCAGAAGTCCTGGGAGGGCCCGTACCGAGTCGTGAAACGGATCAACGATGTCGTCTACAGGATCCAGCGGAGCCCGAGGGCGAAGATGAAGATCGTGCATCGAGATCGCCTGGCAGCCTACGAAGGGACACAGACGGACCAATGATTGATCGGGACGATCAGCCTTTTAGGAAGGGGGTGGTGTTACGGCTGTGAGTTTGTTTCATCGCTCGCCGCATGAGTCACAACTGCCCCAGGGCTGGGCTGCTCTGTCTCATTGTATTGCGTGCGCCTTATGCAACAGGTCTACTAGGACAAAGGGATGGTCCAGAATATTCGTGACCCAACCAGCGATGGAAGCCTCGAGAAGACGTGAGCCCTGGATGGGTCTAGAAGCATTTATTGAGTCACCGGCCTGCTATATAAGAGCGACCTGTCAAGCAGTGAGTTGTTGTGTTTTACGAGCTAGTGCGAGCGTATATCCTGAGCGACAGAAGTGTGGTGACTTGCGAAACCCCTAGTGAAGCCGATTCTCTTGACAGCGAGGGAGTGAGAGGCATACAGGGGACTGCCTGTGTTTTGAGCGAGTGTGCTTACCTAGTGCGACAGAGGTCATTGTGGTGAGTTGCAAAACAGTGAGTGACAGACTTAGTGCAGCTATTTCCAGCCGGCGTACGGGACCGGACTCATTAGCGAGAGTATTAACTGTGGTCTCTTGACAAGTGAAAGGGGGGAAAGAGCGCTCCATAAGGAAGAGACTTGAGGAAACTGGAGTAAGGTTCTAATTACTTGTATTTGCTGATGAGTAGTGTATCTTTCTGGCCGCAATAAAATTAATTATTTCTTTAAAGGAACAATCTGTGTTGTGCTTCCTACCCACCGTAATCCAGGTAACAAAAGTGCCACTAGGGGGTGGCACGTAACAATAGTAATATCGTTTTGCCTCGGGTGCTGGGTGCGAGCTTTTTTATTTGACACCCAGAGGGTAGCTTGCATGTCGAATTTTGTTGTTCCTTGAAGCACTATGAAAGGCGAGGAGCTTAGATATCTAATCTCCTTGAACACTATAGCGCATTCTAGTAGAGAAAGGAAGCTTGTAGTTTAACGTGACCGTTAATCTTGAGATCATGAGCCACGGGACCTCCTTTTTACGTGGAATCCGAACCACAGGACATGGCATTTCACTTCGAAAATCTCACATGCATTGACCGGGAATCGAACCCGGACCGCCTTGGTGAGAGGCATACAGCTAGACCGCTGAGCCACCACGCCCCATCTAGTAGAGAATTGAGGAACTTTGTGTTGGCGGAAAATCCCGAGATTAATTTTACCATTATGAACGCGGCCTACTGAATTCAAACGGGTTGTTTGACATGCCAACATCGTACGACATACGTGTCGTAATTTTTGCCGCCTTTCAAACATCACTTACCACGGCCAGGAGCGAACCTGCAAGCTTGCGGTTAGTAGAGCGACACGATAACCACTCACCCACCGTGGCAAGCTACCATATTAGGTTAAATAACCTTTCATATTTCAGGGCTACACTTTATTAGGTTTTCAATATGTTAATGCTTTACAATTGGCTGGTGAAGGGGATAAAATTGTTGATTAATCCCCGAAACATGTACTAATAACAACTTTCATAGTTAATTTATTTATAGTATTGATTCAAGTGGTTATATAATTCTTATTAATAACTATTTTAGCATACCAATACGGAACCACCACGAATAATTTAAATAATATAATACTTAGAAATGGCAACCTCATCATCAAACAGTCTCACTATTGATGTGATAAGCTTAAGCAATAAGTCCTAAACTACTGTAGAATGTAAATTAATGCAAAAATGACCTACGAGTAAGTTACAGTACTATGCTTAGATGATGGTAAAAGTTAGAACTGCAACAAAGAGAGTTGTCTTCTAATAGAACCTAATGTGTTGAACGATCTGTAGAGACTTACCAGAAACTAGCAGTAGTGACCGGCTTCGCCTGGTGGATTTATTTGTTTTATGGATGATAATGATCACTACTACAGAACTGGAGCTCTCAAGGATAAGGATCGGAAAGCACCAATGCGTATTGCAGCTGATAACCTCAGTATACTGCACCAACACCATCGCCCTTATACAGTACATACTATTGTCATGATGATGACTGTTTTAAGGGGCCTAAGAAATCGTTTTGCACTAATTACTCCCCGTGACTGTAATTTATAAGCAGCTCGCAATTCTGCACCAGAACACTGGTAGGGGACACGTAATGCAGCCCGCATTACCAGGCAACAATAGCCTTAGGTATTATTAGAGCTGTCTGGAAGCGCTTGTTCTTCCGACTTAATGAACAAAAATCAATATTTACGGTTACCTGAGAGGTGTAGCCTAATGCTAACTAGCCTAAATTATTTCTCTTGAATCTGGCTATCATATACAAAAATAATTTTTCGAATCCGACTGGTATTTCCAGAGATAAACGCTTTTAAAAACACAAACAAACAAACAAACTCTTCAGCTTTATTATATTAGTATACATTGTGGAATGTCTACAATCTGCTCTGACAACCACTGTTATGATGTATAGAAAGCATCTGTATGTATAGTTACTGGCGTTTAGCTATGCACTTGACCTTGAGAAACTCAGTTGTAGGAGAAGGGTGTAGAGCGGTGCGGGGAGCGTGCTGAATACCACCCTATCTGAGAACATTGACACGCATGACAGTAGGTTCTGGCAATCAGACACACACACGCTCAGCGTGGAAAATGTTTTACGCTGCAGTAGTATACCGGGGGGAATAGGATGGGGAAGTGCAGAGCCAACTGCCAGTAACTGTATATATCATAAAGAACGGTTCATGCAGCAGTCGTGGTGATCGAATTAACGCTCACGTCTACGACACGGGGTATGGGTGGAAAGAACATGAAACAAAGAAGCCTAGACGAATTGCTAACCTGCCAAGCGTTCAAAACACCAGCATCAGAATTGCTCGTAAAATGGTGATTGGCACAATGTCAAAACTCGGTAAACGTTTGTTTTAACACGTATAAACTTTCACAAGTACTACTCTGTAGTATCTCAACTTCCTTGTACTTGTGGTGAAGTGCATTGAGGTCGACTCGCAAGGAGTATCCAACTCAACCAGCCACGGAACTATTGTATTTACAAGGATGTTTAACATATTATCTCACACAACATAATCATTCTAGGTCCGTAAAAGCTGGTATAAATAAGCAGAGGGTAGATGACCTCACCGTTTCACCCCTTAAAACGATCATAACTAACTATAAATAAGCAAAGATGGTAGCCATTAAATGAAAATTTACCTAAATGTGAAATAAAAGTAGGTTTATGTGATTAATCTTGAGTCATTGTCTGTGTGTATGTCACACTATCGCGCTTGAATTTATGATTCAATTTGTATACAATGGTGTACAAATTATTAGACTCGATGGCAGATTTCCATCATTTACTTTCTATAGTTCCCTCACTTTCCTGGTTAACGAGCGGCGACTCAAACGTAAGGCAGTAGTACGCGCCGACATTAACCATTGTTGGCTACTGACCAATAGCTGACGGTTGTTGGCCAATAGAATGCTTCCTCTATCACTCCACGTGGACTCTTAAGTCCCGCCCTGGTGGCTAGCTTGTGTCTCCGACAGGTATGTGTCGAATGTTGCACATCTGCACATAGTTCTGTCCAGTCTCGCTGCTTGCCCTCAGTGGCTACGGTGGATATTTGACAACGCTGTGCATTACGCTGGGAAAGCCTTGGACCCAGGTGCCGTGGAATGTAAACATATCCACCCAGCTAGATTTCAAACCAGGAAAGTGAGGCAACTACACGTTTTGTGACATAATACAGTAAAAATTTTGGCAAGGCACTTAAATTATTTCATATGTTTAATCAATAGTCTTAATAATATTCTTTAAGGAATCTGACAGTAAACTTTTTTATACAATTTGCACTAATCGAGTTGCCTTGTTAACGCAGAATGCCACACGTTTTGTTTTGATTACTTTATCCTAGTTTTCGTTTGAAATTGGACCAGACAGATTGGAAGTCTTTTATTACCGATTCTCCACTCTTGAACTATTCAAAGATTCGTGGACCGTGGATTAAAATCACCTGATTTAGAGGACACATTCCAAAGTCAATGGAAATAAGAATAAACGGACCCAGTTCAAGTGTCCCTCAGAATCTCCAATTTTGAACATTTGCAGATGCAATTATGGAAAAAATTGTAAGTTCACAGGGGGAGGGTGAAACATTACTAACTAGGGTAATAAACATAAAATAAAATTGTAAGCCCACAGAGGGGGAAGCATTACTAATTAGGGTAATAAACATAAAATAAAATAATTTTGAATAAAAGATTCTGACTGATTTACATTCTTTATTGGAATCTAATAATTTGCACACATCTGTACAGCTTTTTGTCACCACAGAAGCACAGGTTATCACATAAATTCAGTTGTTGTTGTTGCTTATTCGAGGGGCTTGTACATCTTGGTCATGTAGCCCCCTGTACTTGGGTGTGTGTACAACTTGTCTGATAACCTCCTGTGTTCCTCTCTGTACTTGTAATTCAGATAAAGATTTGAAAGAAGGCGACCGTAACCTTAAGTTAGGAACCATCCGTGCATTTACCAGTAGTGGAAGTGGGGAACCACGGAAAATCTCATTCGGGATGGCTGAGCTGAACCCGCCTCTTTTTAGTTTCGCCTCACATGGCTGAGTTGTACCCTGTTCCAGCTCTCAGACCAGAATTAAATTTCTTGGCGGATCCGGAATTCAAACCCGGACTTCTGGGGCGACAGCGAAGAATGATAGCCACTACACCAAGCAGTGTCCCAGATAAATTCAACACACACCCAAGTATAGACTACGGGGCTGATTGCGAAGATTTCCCAAACCCTAAAACGAACTAACAAAACCAAATTAATAATAATACTTTTTACGAGCTGTTTTTATTACAACCTCCGATGGGCTATATAAAAATAAGAAATTGACATAACAAAATGATTTCATTACTAAAAGTTTTCTTGTTTTGTACTTATTTTTCAACATAATCACTAAAACGATTGAAACATTTGTCGTGTCGTGACTCCAGCTTGCCAATGCTCTCTGCAAAAAATGCTGCCGCCAGCGCCGGTGAGGTGGGTACGTCTGGATAGTCTCCTCAAGTTCTTCGTAGGTGGCGAGGCGTTGCCTACAATTCTCGAAAGAGGTGAAAATTACTCGGTGCTAGGTTTGAACTAAACGGTGGATGGTCGAAAACTTCCCACTTGAATTCTTTGAGAAGGTCTTTCGTCACGTTGGCACAGTGCGGTCGTGCATTGTCATGGATCAAAACCAAGCCGGATGAGAGCATGTTTCTTAGTTTGCTTTGAATTGCTCTGCATGTAGAAAACGTATCACACTCTCCATCTCACACTTGGTGGGAGTATCGATGTTAGGGGCCATGTTCAATAGCCCGTAGCAGACTATGATTGGCGCATTGGAGCCAACAATGATACAGGTTGTGACGCAATTGTACGACGCACTGACTTGGTTCCCGCTTATCTTTTCTTTACATAGATCATGATCGGAGGTTGAAAAAAATCACCCTCGTATTAATAAAGAATTCATTACATACATTAATTGACGTTTGCAATTCTTTCTTATGTACGTTCTTCTTATTATTATTATTATTATTCCTCTTCATTTCCCGTTTCCAGTTCCCTGGGTCGGGTTGCGAATCAAGGACCTCCACAGTTGTCTATCCCTCCACCATTCATTTCCTTCTTTCAATACTTCTTTTTCTTTTACTCCTCTTTTGTCTATGTTTTCCTTCATCGTATCTATCCACCTCTTTCTGGGCCTTCCTGGTGGTCTTCTTCCTGGTATTATTTCCATAAATATTCGTTTTGGTACTCTATATTCTTCCATTCTCATCATACCTTGCCACGGTGGGTGAGTGGATAGCGTGTCGGTCTACTAACCCCAAGATTGCAGGTTCGCCCCTGACCGTGGTAAGTAATTTTTGAAAGGCGGCAAAAATATGATACGCATGTCACACGATGTTGGCATGTCAAAGAACCCATTTGAATTCAGTAGGCCGAGTTCATAATGGCAAAATTAATCTCGGGAGTTTCCGCCAGCACAAAGTTCCTCATTTCTGTACTAGAAAGCGCTATTGTGTTCAAGGAGATTAGATATCTAACATCTAACCTCCTTGACTTTCATAGTCAAGGAACTACGAAATTCGACATGCAAGCTACCCTCTGGGTGTCAAATAGCAAAGCTTACACCAGGCACCCGAGGCCATACGATATTATTATTATATTATTCTCATCACATATCCGTTCCACTTCAGCTTACTGGTTTCTATCTTGTCTTGTAATTTTGGGAACCCAGTTCTCTCCCTAATGTCCACATTTCTGATTTTATCCCCCCGTGTGTTCCCAATTATTCCTCTAAGGAACTTCATTTCGGCTGCTTGGATTCGGCTTTCATCGCGCTTTGTTGTGGTCCAAGTACCTGCTGTATTTGTCAAAATTGGTGTGTGATACATTGAGAATAGAACTTTCTTGCATTTCTCTGGGACTTCCTGGTTCCATACTAAACTGGTAAAACCCATAGGCTTGTTGGATTCTCTTTCCAATTTCTTCATTTATTGTACCAACTTCTGTGAGTATGCTCCCCAAATACTTAAAGCTTTTTACCATTTCCAATGGATTTCCATTGACTTCAATATTCTGTCTTCCTTCTCTCTTGTTTCTTGTCATCACTACAGTCTTACTCTTCTCTTATGTACGTTCTACCAACCGTAATTACTGAGTGATACGAATACCCTCACAGGTACTCATGAATGATCCTACTCTTACATTTATTTGTACTCCCTTCTAATATATGTCTACCCCTTATTAGTCCCGTTTTCCTATGGGGTCGGGAATGAGCTGCAATGAGCCACGTGGCTGATAGTTTCTACGGCCAGATGCCCTTCCTGACACCAACCTCACGAGAGGAGTTAATGAGAGATGAAATGAATGATGATGAATAAATAATACCTGAGCCTATTCATGTTGAAACACCGTATAGCGTAAATATTAACCATTATGACAATGGTAATAATTAATATCCGTGTTGACTGATAGTACTATCTTATTAAAACCGCCTTGTCAAACACTGTTTTATTTATTTATTGTATGGCTTTTAGTGCCGGGAGTGTCCTAGGACATGTTCAGCTCGCCTGAGTCTTTAGCTGCTTCCAGCGGACACCCTTAGGGTGAGCTACAATTTATGTTCAATTTCAAGTAGTTCCAACTTTCGCTATCAGATAGCAATGATACCTAGTGGTGAACGTTGGAACTTTGATAGACCGTTCCGACAAAATCTAACCTAACAATTTAGATTCACACAAGTTTAGTCTCTGGAAGGATCTTTTACATGCCATAAATCTATGACACGAGACCGCTAGCTTTACTTCCCCTCCGAAGGGAGGCATACTGAAGGATTTTTAACGCTGTCAAACACTAAAAAATGCTGTTTAATCACTGCTTAAACGTACATGTTTCGGTGTTCAACGACACCTTTGTCAGCGTATATTGAATTAAAATATTCTTAAATTTAAGTTTACAAAGATAAAAGAGAAAATGGATATCCTTACAAAATACTATTAGAAATTTAAAAAAAAGAAAGCTCATAAAAGCAATTAAAAGACATATGAATGGTTCGATTACAGTGAATCGGACGTCGCTGCTATATGATGTATCTTCCAGTTATATCACGATCAACTTCAGTGTGGTTTAATATTATCGGACGTAATATGACTACAAATCAACCTTAATTCATACGGCAGTCTGTATCACGTTGATGTGGTCTAACCTTGAAATAAACCAGAAGACTCCTATTGGTTGGATCTTTCTGTTGAAGTTAGCTGTCCAATTTGATAATGCAGTACATAATCCTAATCCAAACTGACCTAGTATTTTATATGTGCAAGACGTATGAAACAATTTGGATATTGCCAAGCCAAAATATAATGTTGGTTATTTTATTTTTCAACGTGTCCATACATCCGTGTCATTGAACACCGAAACATGTACGTTTAAGCAGTGAATAAACCACATTCTTCAGTGCTTGACGAGGCGGTTTTGAGTAAGATAGTACACCATATAGCATCAGATATCGGAAGCTGAACAACACTGACAAGGAGACCGTGCCTACTCGTCATCACCGATTTTGTCCAAACGTATGTTAGTCTAATATGCAGGGCTTGACCAGAAATTAAAGCGACAGAAGTGGGATCTCCAGATGGTCAAGCGTTTAGAAAATATATTATTTTTGGCGCGAGTTAAAAGCGTACAAATTTTTACACAGACAGACTGACAGACACACATACAAAAATTTTGTTTTTGCGCGCAAAGGTCATAAAACAGTCTGAAATGCGTTAATAACGCAATTTTCCGTGGAAATTCAGAACATACAGACGAACTTTCATTTTTATATGTAGAGAGAGATATTAATCGCTGTGGTTGTATTACACTTAACAAGGCTCAAGCAGGCAGTGGATTTTCATTTTCAAGGCTCATTATAGAGTACAAAGTATATTAAGACAACACAGATTAATATTTGTATATAAATTTAAACCTCAACCCTTGAGGAGATCAGGATCTGATGATGACCGCTTGACGGTCGAAACGCGTAATCCTTAAATGCCCATTATTTAATAGTGATTATAACTGATACATGTAATTTTTCAGAAGTGTTCATTTATTCCCTTACGATCCTAGACCGACTATGTTTCATATGTATCTTGCATTGGACGTATTATTGGTATTTGAAGCTTCTGAAACAACATATTAACAATATGTTGGTCAAAATGGAATATGTAGTCCAATGCCCTTAGGAAATAATATTTGACAGACGTTGATGGTTTTTCTTACGTTGGCTACACCAGGAGGTGGACTCAAACAAAGATAGTCCGCCTCGTTGCGCAGTGGCGAAGGCCCGGTATCAATTCCCAGCTCTGCCAAGAAATGTACAGCTGGTCTGAGAGCTGGAACTGGGCACACTCAGCTTCGTTAGGCAAAACTCAGAAGAGGCGGGCTCAATTCCTACCTCAGTCATCCTGGAAGTGGTTTTCCATGGTTTCCCCCTTCTACTCCTGGCAAATGCCGCGATGGAACCTAACTTAAGGCCACGGCCGATTCCTACCCTAATCCTACCTCAATTAGAAATGCACACTTTAGTACAGACGGCACAGTAGCAAAGGTTATCAGGCAAATTCAACACACACCCAAGTAAACGGGGCTACATGACCACGATGTCGCAATGCCCCTAAAGAATCAACAACAGCGGCTTCGGTGTCGTAGTTGGTAGCATGCTGAGCTTCTATGCCCAAGATCGCGGGTTCGAACCCGGCCGAAGTCGTCGGATTTTAAGAGCGTTAAAAATCCCTCAGTATGCCTTCCTTCGGAGGGGAAGTAAAGCCGGCGGTCCCATGTCATAGATTTATGGCATGTTAAAGAACCTTCCACTAATTACACTTGTGTGAAGCTAAATTAATTATAGGATAAACAACGCTCTTAGGGTTCCTACGTTCGTCACCAGGAGCTGACTGCGGTGGCGTCTAGTAGCCAAGTTCCGAACTAGTAGTTGCTGACGGTGGCGTTTGGAGGCAAAAGTATGAACTACTTGAAAATTGAATGTCTGCAGTCCTTACTTGAATTAAAAACAGATAACACACACTAATACAGACATCACAATTAACACCGGTTATCAGACAGATTCTACCTACACCCAAACTACACGGGGCTACATGACCGCGTTGTCGCAGCCCCTAAACTAAGGAACCAACCAACCAGAATCAACAACAAAAGCAGAAAGTACGTCACGAGATGAGCCTGACTGTCACCAGGGATACAAATGGCCGTGGCTATACAGTAGGCTACAGTAGGTTGGACAATAGTGTTGGAGCGAGCTAGTGTTAGTGTTACAACAAGCTGTTGTATCCATACAGGCTTTAACAGTATTGCGTGTTGGACGATGTTTATTTACACTTGACACGCTAACATTTGAGATTTCGCGAGATAGATAAATAAGAATGGAAGTCCTTGTAAACACGGCAAGTAGAAAGAAAAACAAGGCAGTATTAGCATCCACACACTGAAGTTAAATAGTAACAATGAACTTATCAAACAGCTTAAGGTGGTGTTAACGGAATAGTCGAACAAAACAGTTCAGTTGCTTAATATGTTCGCCGCATGTTTTTCGGAAGAATTAGACCACATGACTGTTTCCCAAATGAAGAGTGCACAATACAGTAATCTGCAAGAAAGGGTGACATTTTAGAGTTTATTCATATTGTGTTTTGATTTTCAAATTTCAACTCTTTCTTTCTTTCTTTCTTTCTTTCTTTCTTTCTTTCTTTCTTTCTTTCTTTATATTCAGTCACTTATTTTTAATGTATCTTTGGTGTAAGCATCTTCCACCTTTCCATTATGGTGCACCATAATAGTGATACGTGCTACCCCTAGTAACAAGTTCGTTAATTGGATCAAAGTAGGTAAAGCACAACACAAATGGTCCTTTAAAGAAATATTAGCTTTATTGCAGGTCAGCAGGTTACACCACACAATAAGCAAATAGAAACAATTAGTTGTCTTTTTCAAGTTTGCTCCCTCATGGAGGACACTCGCCCTTTCACTTGCTCAGGCAGTTAATCCCTCACTAATGAGACCAGTGTCCTCGCTGGAAATAACAACTCTTCCTCAAGTTCACAAGCCACAGTCTGACACTCACTGTTCTTGGATACTACACACTGTTTCGCAATTCACACGTCACCGCATTACCTCTTTCGCACAGGTATAAACACAATCGCTGACACTGGTCAGGGTCGCTCTTTATATATCGGGACTAACGACTCACAGATATTTCTAGAGTGGACCAGGGTTCACAGCTACTCTCAGACCTTCTTGAGACTTCCAACACTAGTTGGGGCACGAACATTCTGTTCATGCCTTTTGTTCTCACTGTGCAAGCCGCCGGCCGACACAGAGCCTGGGGGTAGCCTCGGGCGGCTGTGAGTCACGCGCGAGGGAATGAAGCAACCCCGCAGCCGTAACAATGGGGTTATTGATGGGAATGTTTTTAGTGTTAAACTTTCCAACCACCTGTTTTCCTTGATATTTAAATCTATATCGGCTGATGAAGGGGCCAAAACAATTAGGCCTCGAAATATGTACCCAATGACCATCAAGTGATCATTTATCAAAATAAAGGTATTGTTGTGGTGTTTGAAGCCATATTTTCAGTGTTGCCTTAGTAAACAAGAGTTTAGTGCTTTTCAGTCGGTCAACACGAATGTACCCAAAAGGGATGGGTTATGCCCTAATCCTGAAATAAATTACATGAGATTAATAAAACACTAATAACTGGTCATCCTAGTGTTTTATTAATCTCATGTAATTTATTTCAGGATTAGGGCATAACCCATCCCTTTTGGGTACATTCGTGTTGACCGACTGAAAAGCACTAAACTCTTGTATAAAGGTATTGATTAGGTGGAACTTTTTCCACAACTATTACTAATTTGTTCATCAATACGGAACCAATATGAACCTTTTAAATACTTAAATGCTCCCAACACACAAACCACCGAATCAATGTAATGAAAATGTATCAACATATACCTTTATAAGACAAAATAGTTGACTTACTGAAATGGCATTATCATTCACTGATACCAACATTGCTATCTCTTAATGAATGCAGTATATTTGCATTTGTCTGTTGGCACAGGCTAGAGTAAAATGTGGCTTTTCACCGATGTCTCAGTCTCACTCATGGCTGTGATTATATGGAAGCTACTGAGATATGGGTGGTGCTTAGTAATGACATTCAGGGCACAGTCAGTGCCTGTGGATGCTGTGAAATGTTCCATTCATAGGGTTAGTACTGCTGTTCTGACTCAGTGAGGAAAGCAATGGCAAACTACCTCACTCCTTATCTTGCCTAGTACAACTCACAGTAGCGCTGCCTTGGGTTTTTGTGGCTATCTACCCACATAAACTAACGACGGTACTTTTTGAGGAGCCAACCAGTCTTCGGGCTGACTACCTAACAGACATATACCAACATTACAATTAATGATTTTTTGAAAACAAAATTTTAAGCAAACGGTACATTTATGACTTAACGATTGAAGTTAAAGGGTTGAAACTTAATACACTTGAAGAAGATTTCAAAGCTTGCAATCCAAATTAGAATCACGATTCTAGCGCTTCAAGCGTTTTATTTGTTTTTTTTTTAAGTTTAAAAAGTATTGAAGCAAAGTATTTTTCTCAAGTTACATAAATACTGCAGCCATTACTCTACGTCAGATTAGACCACATACGCACATAAATATACTCTGAAATTTTCAAGTAGATCGGTGCAGTAATTTCTGAGATAATCCTCCCTATATTATTCTGTTAAGGTCCCATTCCGGTTTTGTACCGAAAATAAGGTCTTGTTAACACCAACCTACACATATGGGGTACCTACAGGCTCCGCATAACCTCATGTGTGCCCGAAACGCACTCACTTCCTCTTTAAATGCCTCACAATTTAAAAAAATATCTTAAAAAAATGTACATTTACAATGGGAGCACCGTATCCTGGCGAGCCTGCCACTAGAGGGGAGCGTGGCGTGTTGCTAGGTGAGCCTGCCACTAGAGCGCAGGGCAGCGCGGTGGTGGCAGCCATCTGGCGGGAGCGCGGCGTACTGCTAGCTGAGGAGTCTCTCAGCAGATGGCGCCGGTGTGGTCTCGCCAAGACTTTCTCTAGGGTTCAATCCTTTGTAAATGTAAAAATTGCTGTAGAAGAAACAATAACCGATGAATTCGTTGTAACATCGAATATTGTCTACAAAGAGGTGCTGTGACAAGTACAAACCACTGTTCTACCTAATTCTTTGTGTTCTTCTCATGTACGTATGCCGTTTAACAACATTATATACATTTCTTCAATATTTAAAACTTCGTTCTCCCACATTCTTCCTTACTACCCCATAAACCTACATTCACTAGTGTACCTTATTTGCATAAAAATATATGTTGTAAGAAATGGCTGTCAAAGAAATGTCTGCAAACATCCCTATCTCGGAAACATATTAGCATGTTTGCTCCAAACTAACTTCCTATGATGTTTCAATATGCTGAGAACTCAAATATCTGAAAAAAGAAAATTGAATATTTCAATCGAAGCCTAATTTAAGGCCACCTTAATAAATGTCACGGCTGCAAGAATTTAATCTGCGTCCTTAAAAGTTTCCTAATTATCAGTTTAAAGTACAACAGGTAGATTCCTCATGCTTGTCCGTAGTGAGATATCTTCAAATGACCCAGTTATTAACTTGCTAACTTCAGCAAGTGCAAATGCTTGCCCTGTGAGCAAACGATTGTCCCCAGGGCCTTGTAACTTGTGGGATGCAGCTTGGCAACCATGGGTTTCCCACTCAATCTTGTGCGGAGATCAAATTCCATCTTCCTTGTCAACTCTTGTAATCTTCCGGCCCCGTCGGTATAAAGGATAACCACAACCTCGGCCGTCCTGAAAATGGTTTTCAAGGTTTCCCATTTTCACCACCAGGCGAATACCGGGACGGTTCCATTCAAGAGGTCCATGACCGATCTCCTGACCCGTCCTGAAAAGAAAAACAAGAAGTTCCGTGACAAACTAAAGAGCCTACTTTTCATACCAATGATCATTCTACAGTATATGAACCTATCTAGAATAATGACGAAATCGAGTTGGTAATATCGAAATGTCTAATTAGTTCGAAATATTCCTGGTATAATGTAGCCTAATAGAGCACTACAGTTGGCAGCCCTGGTGACTGAATATATTCTTAGTTCCATCTCTTAAGTTACAGAATACAAAATTAGGTTGAAGTCCAATGGACGTTACATGCAGTTAGACATTGGATCTATCAGCGTAACAGCATGTTGGCAACAATGTCATGCGTGTGCTGGTTAAAAATAATCGGAAATATTATGATATCTTGTTGTGCCAATTTTGGATGAAAACCATTTGTTAGTATAGAAGTTACATGCATTTTAAAATTGGACCTATCAGCAAGCATAGAATCATGTTGGCAGCACTGACTTATATTAATTACTCCAAATTAATCTAGAGTGGCAGGTGCTATACGTGTGCAAAGTATAGAGCTGTTGGCTTGCATACTTTCTGATATATTGATATTAGGGTAAGAAAATATAGACAGAATTTGTTAACAGTTGGCAGCCCTGATTGCTCTTAAGAATACTTATAGTCATATCTGTTATGTTACACATAGCACATACGAAATTTGGTTGAAATCCAACTGATAGTATAGAAGTTACATGTATTTAAAAATTGGTCCTATCAGCAGGCTTAGAATCATGTTGGTAGAACTGAAGCATATAAGTTACTCCAAATTAATCTAAAATGTCAGGTACTATACGTGTGCATAGTTTAAAGCTGTCGGCTTGCATACTTTCAGATATATTGGTATTTGGATGAAGAAAATTGACAGAGCAATTATTAACAGTTGGCAGCCCTGGTGGCTCTTAGGAATACACTCAGTCATATCTGTTTATGTACACATATTACATACAAAATTTGGTTGAAATCCAATTAATAGTGTAGAAGATATATGCATTTAAAAATTGGACCTGTCAGAAGGATTAAAATTATGTTGGCAACACTGTCATGTATGGCCTCCTGGAAATTAAACTGAAATAGTATTATCTACATGTGTGCCAATTTTGGAATAGCTCCCATGCATACCTTACATGATATCCAACATGGAGCTCAAATTTTGAGTGCGTTTTTCCAGCAGTTGGTAGCACTGACATCATTTTCAAATATGGGCTTGAAATATTCCGGTATACATCTTTATTCATACTAAATTTGGTTTCGATTTCTGTAGCCGTTTAGGAGTTGATAGGGACACACACACACACACACACAGCCAGACATACAGAAGGACAGACAGACAGAGAGAAGGACAGACAGACACACATTTTCCCGGATCGATCTCATAAGTCTACTTTTTCCTCATTTTTGCAAAATGTGAAAAGTAGGCTAATAATAGGCCATTGTCTGCATTAATAAAATATACATTATTAAAGCATACGGAACCTTTAAATATCCACATTTCATGGCCCCTTTCTTTTCTTTACCCGATACCAGTACCATCCTCTTTCTTCGTCTGCTGTAGTGTAAATGTATGTTAACAAGAACAAATTACCTCGATCTTCCGCCCCTTGAAGGGAGCCGGAAAGTCCTATGCTGCCCATGGAAGTTTGAACATTGTATTCATCATTTTCTCAGAAGCTATTTTCAGGAATTAATTGCAGGGATGCTCCTTGATGCTCCTGCTTTACTATGCTTTAAGGCTAAATGTCCCGACACTTTGGTAAGAATATATTTCAACAGATGGCAGCACAAGCGAAGCTGAATTTATTTATTTATTATTGTATCGAAGGGGAGCTCCGATCTGCGATCTGAAAACTGCTATGCACTCTGTCTAGTAGCAGAATTGATATTAATTTATTGCTTACTTTTTAATTTAAAAGCAGAGAAGTTGCTGTTTGTTTTTCAAATATCTGATTAAAATTCGAAAGAAAACGGGCAATACGAAAGTTGAGTTTTACTCACTGATTCCAAATCCGCATCGAAAACCTAAATCGGTTGAATAGAACCGTCGGGATCACTTTGGGAAGTGTGTGAATAAAACTGTTACTGTATTTGCAACAAGGCGCGGCAGTAGAACAAGGTCATGGTGAGCGGGATGGTGGAGGGTTGGGGGAGTGGAGCTAGAGTTATTTGAGAGAGCGACAACCTTGCCAGACGGTATGGAATTCCCGAGCATCTTGTCCAATATTGCAATTGACTGTGCTGGTTAGTTCTCAGAATCGTATGTCCGAAATATAGCTGCTACAAGAGGTATTGTGCACGTTTTTTTTTTACCGAGAATGGTTCATATACCCTGATTGAGGGTTGGACGTAATCTCTTACAGACAATTTAGATAGGCTGGATGTGCATCAAAAAAGATTGTGTTTTTCCCCCAAACTCACTTGAGCCATGTCAAAAGAGGGTGAAATGGAACGACTTAAATACGTTCGGGAGACGGAATGCTCAGCGATAAACGCGCGTTGAATACGCTAGTCATTCTCTGACAAATATCTCTGCTAGAATCCGCGTCATCTTAAGTAAGTTACTAACAACGTAATCTTACCATTTCTTCCCCAACACTACAAACCTGGTGATATACTGTATAGCATAATTTCTTGATGATTGGGTTGAGTCAGAGTTGTATTCACTTTTTCACTCGTGTTAAAAAGGCACCATGTTTGTAGACACTAAAATGTAACTCAAAGTTGGCAGCATGAGCTGATCGTCGTATGTCTACTGTGATGTAATTCAGGCTCGAAAATCTTCACATTGTTTGCCAGATAACATTTCGTAACATAATTTATATTCTGGTCTGAGGGCTGTAACGAGGTACACTCAGCCTCGTGAGGCAAAACTGAAATGTTGTTGTTTTAAGGGGCCTAACATCTAGGTTATCGGCCCAAAACTGAAAAGATGAGGGTTTGATTTCCACCGCAACCATCTCGAAGTGGTTATCCGTGGCTTTCCACTTGATCTCCAGGGTTGGTTCCAATCGTAAGGCTACGGCCGCCTCCTTCCCAATCCTCATCTGAATTACAAATACACACATTAATACAGCCATCACATTAACACAGGTTATCAGAGAAATTCCACACACCCAAGTACACGGGATACATGACCATGATGTCACAAAGCCCCTAAATTAACCTTAAATCAAACAACAACAACAACAACAATAACATAATCCATAAAGAAAGGAAGGAAGATTGTAGTTTTACGTGACCGTAAATCTCGCGATCATGAGCCACGTAGAATCCGAACCACATGGCATAGCATTTCACTTTGAAAATCTCACATGCATTGATTGGGAATCGAACCCAGTCCACCATGGTGAGAGGCCAACAGCTTCACCGCTGCACCACCACGCACCTGCCCCCAATCCATAATGCAACACCTATTGAAGAACATGAATATATACTCACTTCAGATTGCTTGTTGTTGTTGTTGTTGTTGTTGTTGTCGTTGTTGTTAATTGATTTGAAGGGCTTGGTACATTTTGATTATTAACCCCGTGTAGTTGGGTGTGTGTTGAACTTATCTGATATCCTGTATTTCTGTGATGACTGTAGTATAGTGCATCCGGGACAGAGGAGCTAGGATTGGGTAGGAGGTGACTGTCGCCTTACGTTACGTACCATCCTGGCATTTGCCTGGAGTACAAGTGGAGAATGATGTCTAAAGTGGGAAATGTTATAGCTATTGTTGTTTTAAGGGGGCAGAACAGAGAGGTTATCTGCCCCGAATTGAGAAATGACCCTAATCTCAGGGGTAACAGCCAAAAATGTCAGACATCACAATACGAGGTGGTTTCCTTTGGGTCAGGCCGACATGTGCACCAAGATTCTTTACCATTGGGGAGTTCACTTGTAAGAAAAGTGGAGTGAATAATTGCACAGTGCTGCGAGTAGATATCTGAACAAGGTAGAGTAGCGTGACCGCCAACTGCCCGCTCATGATGTATTAGCGGAACCGTCACTCCCCTTTGTCGTGTCGCACCAAGTCCTTTTTGTCCAATAAAGGGCACGGGATCTGATACGAAAGAAGAGAAATATGGTACACTAAGAAGTAGACCTATAGACTGCACAGCGTCCAAAGAGCGAAGAAAATAGGACCAAGAGCTAACAAGGAGAAATCTTAAAATATGTCAATCATTCCTCCTACTGATGGCAAAATCAACTTGGATCTTAATGGTCTAGTGATTCACTGATCTTTAGCTTTGATTCATGTTCTTCATCAGTACCATGTCTGGGTAATGACTGTCCTTCGTCCGTTTAATCGCATGAGGTCATGCACTTTGAATGCCATGAGGAGCTGGAATTGCTGCGATTGAAGCTTCGAATCCCGGAGCTGGCAACGGCCATGGTGAGTAAATCGTTTTCCAAGTCCCAGGGGTACTTTCCCCAATTCTAGATCACAGTAAAGCACATATACACACTATTTCAGTTTGCTGCCTTCTGTGATCTCAGAACCTAAAGGTCCCGGCAAAACTTCTTCGTGAAGCAAAACTCAAAAACTCCCACCTCAGCTGCTCCAAAAGTGGTTTCCCAGCAAATGACGGAATAGTTAGTAGCACTGAAGATTCTCAAAGTATGCAGACTTACACAGAGTGCTTCAAACTTTATGTACGGTACCTCCTTAACAATGCTTATTCTATAACAACATATCTGCTTAAATCTGAAATCACAATCTTCGTAGACGCTTTGTGACAGATTCAATATTATGCCGCGTCGGAAGTGAATTAGACCATGAGTCTCCTTGTCGGCAAGAACTACAGGTAACAGTCTGTAGAGATACGAAGACCGAGTTCCGGGAAGCAAGACAACTCATGATCACGGAGTAATTCTGTCGTGTATGAATAGAACAAGAAAGTATTTTAAGGAGGCTTCAGTTGATGAGAGAGTTTTTGTTTTATATTTTAAAGGAATAAAAGATGACAATTTGATTTCTAGTTCGCCTTAGTAATCGAAAGGTATGCTTTTCAGTCGGTCAACACGATTACACCCAATTTCAATGGGTGTTTCCCTAATCCTGAAAAAGAATTGCATGAGATTAATAAATTCACTTAGATGACCATTTTTAACGACAAGCGATCATCATCAGATCCTTTACACTTAGGATATTAAATCATGTATGTGGATGATGATATTCACAATATATACACTTATTTAGTTACAGCAGTTATTATTAGTGACCGGATTCTTTGGTTATTACCTATTCTTTCCTTACTTCTAAATACAAAAATACCTTCATCATTTTCCGAATCACAATCATTGGGGCAGATGACCTCATAGTTCCGCCCCATGAAACTTCAATAACTAACAAACTACAATCAAAGGGCCATATTCATGAATTCTGTAGTACCTAAAAATACCTAATTGATATGCGAGAACCTAAAAATACCTAATTGCAGTTTTGTTCCATTTATTGTAGTATATTTGAAATTTTAGTCCGTAATTTTTAAAAGTAAACTTGAAGATAGTGTTTATTCCTAGCTCTAGTTCTTCTTCTTCTTCCTCCTCCTCCTCTTCTTCTCCTTCTTCTTCTTTCCCTTCGTACTGTTAGGTGACGGGACGTTTCAGCCATATATTAAAGTATCTTCTGTTGTGCGCCATTCTCTGAACATCACCCAAGGTCTTCCCTCGCTTCCTGATCAGTCACAAGATGTACTCCTCCCATTCAATCCGTGGCCTTCCTCGTGTTCTTCTTCCTGTAGGTCTGGCTCGCCACACCTGCTTCGCTTTCCTTTCATCTTCCAAGTGCTCTATTATGTGATTTTTTTTTCAATTTCTTGTTTGTATATTTTAGTACCTCTGACACGAATAATAATAATCTAGGTGACCAATCCAGCCCAATCCTCTCCTCTCAATGGCATCCATTATTGGCTCCTGCTGAAGCTCAGCTCTCACTGTGGTATTTCTAATATGGTCTCTTCGAGTTTTCCCGGCAACTTTCTGCAAGTATATCATCTCAGCGGCGACCAAACAACTCTCCAGTTTTTTATGCAGTGTCCAACTCTCTGCACCATACAGGAGGGTTGGTGGGTACACAGCATGATATACCAGCATTTCTAGTGTTTCTAGTCATTTCCTTCCTCCCTATGATTGTGTTGTTTATACCATAGTAAACTTGATTAGCTTTTATAATTCTGTTGTTTATTTCTGCCTCTAATTTTCCATCCTCTCTGAAGATGGTGCCCAGGTATTCTATTTATTCTACTTGCTCAATATCCTCGTTGTTCCACTTGATCTGAAGCTGTACTTTTTCTCCTTTGGTGATCCGCATTACCTTGGTTTTGCTCGCGTTCAATGTCATCCGACGGTCCTGGAAGGCATACGCCCATGCAGTAAGAGCTTGTTGGAGATCCTCCTCCTTCCCAGACAAAATCAGAATGTCATCTGCATAGACCAAGGATTGGACATTTATTGGTCTCATGTTCCAGTTGTCAACCTTAATTCTTTTGGTTCTTCTTCTACACTGTTTAATGAATTGGTTCATGAAATCACAAAGAGAAGAGGGCTCAAGCTGTCACCCTGCTTTACTCCCTTCGCCATTTCAAATTCCCTAGAGCATTCACCAGCTATTCTCACCACTCCTTGGACGCTATTGTTCATGCTCCTAATGCTCTAGCTAATTGAGATAAACCCTACCTGCCAGAAAATTCAAATATTTTCATCACTTTTGAGCTTATATTTTATTGTTTGGTCATTTACCGCCAGGAAAGTTGGAATAAATCTCTTATTATTTCCAAGAATCCTATATTCTAAATAAACAACATTAATTAAACAGGCTAGAGTGTGAAAATCACCTGTGACAACCTTGGTTGTATTGAATTGTAATAATTAACATATTTGAGGAGAGCAAATATTGTCTAAAAGTGTCAAGTTCTCGGGGATAATCCGATAACGGCCGATTTCCTTCCAATATCCCTTCCCTGACCCGTCCTGAAAAGAAAAATACATGGCCATTGGCTGCATTAATAAAATTATTTTTATTATGTAAAATATTTACACTCTCGTTGCAATCAGATTTTCTACTAGCAATTAGGCATTAATTTTATACTTTGTGGAATTATTTATGTCACCTTTTGCTACACGTTAAACATAAAACCTATTCTATGTATTAAAAAAGATACGAGCCTTACAATAGTCGCATATGATGTGTAACATCTGACATGTTATCCTACTATGAAATTGAAATGTATGTGAATTCATCTGACATGTTATCCTACTCGTATGCTACACAGCTTGGACATTCTTAAAATGTTAATTTACGCTCCGTTTTCATACTGGTACTATGATGAATGTATAGATTGAATTGGATATATGCTACTGTCACACTTGTTTGAACAAAAATCACATATTATATTGTAAATTAAGAGGAGGAATTAAACCATAGTATCTAGCCTATCTAGAGACTACTAGAAATAATGTTCAATACAATCAAATTTCCCAACTCCTGTTTGGTGCAAACTATTGTAATTAAAATTAGATATATCGTAATTTCATGTAGATTCTGTTAAAATGACGCATAATTTTAAGATATATATCGTTTAATCTATAATCCGGTAGCTAAATAATTGCCGGGACTGGGGTTCGAACCTGAGACCTCATGATTCGCAGACCATGATGTTATCCACGCAGCCATTACGACCACAGACAGTTGGAGTACAAGACAGGTACTCATTTCCACGTTCCGGTAATAATATGGAAGTATTTTTTATGCTCCATTAATATTTTGCTTTTTATCGATAATGTTCCTACGTGGAATTGAGTTTTAAATTACTGTAGTTATGAATACGCCTACTTGACAGTAAAGGGAATTCCTAAAGTGGCCTATGAAAGGCTAGCTCAGTTCCCGTATAAAATCATCGATATATATTTCATTGATCACTGCATTACCGCAATGTGCGTTAATATCTGAATAGCCATTGTGCAGAAACATACAGTAATACCGGAATTGTCGACTAGTTACAATGTTTCATATAAAAGCATATCATCATTTACATACTGATACGAAGACATGTGGTTTGTGTTTCAATGAGTTGACACCAGAGTTCGCATGACCGTTTATCATTCAGTATGAAAGTGTTGAGGAAAGTTACTCGGTGAGTGGATGCCCATCACTTTTATCCAGAGATTGATAAACAGACTCTTAATAAATCATAATTGTTTTCAGCAAATATGATTTAATGAATATGTTTATACCAAAGAACGACAACTTGAAGATGATTTATTGAATAAATATCTGTAATGGCGCCTCCAAACCTTGAAGTAATTCATATGTGATATACATTCCACATGGCTGACAGTGCGTCATGGTACCAATCTCCAGCACAGCGCGCTCGTTGTTTTCTCTCACCAGAGCGATCCACCTGTCAGTGCGTATTACACACTTCCGTCCGATCCACTTCCGTCCCATTTTTCAAAATCACCCCCACAAAAATATCCAGCAAGCGAGTGGAAAGATGTTACACATCAAAAACCTGAAAAGAAACTATTTATGTTTTTGAAACCCTAAAATGACAATTTTGAAAGCTTAAAAATCCGGTGCCTGGTTATTATAAACTAGCGCAACTTGTCAAGATATTGCTTGCTTAGTGTGATATCTGTGATTGTTCCTAAATGGTCAGGTTGGAGTGGATTGTAAACTTAGCTGATTGTAGTGCGGTCCGTTGTCGTGGAGCTGCAACCAACAACTGTCTACCCTAAACTAGAAGGAATTACCTAGCGCAGTTATGTTACCTCTCACCCTCCTTGGTCTTTTCCGCATTCTTAACTGTTCTTCCCGCAATACAAGTGAATTTATTTATCTCGTGTGTTTAAGTTTTCAGTCTTTTGACTTGTTTGATGCAGCCTTCCATGCTTCCCTATCCTAAGCTAATCGATTCATATTTACATAGCTACCACACCCTACATCCGAGGCAATCTGTTTTATATATTCTAAACTTGGTCTACCCCTACAGTTCTTGATCTTGACCCTTCCTTCCTTAACTAACTTTACTATTCCTGGATGTCTTAGTATGTGCTCTACCAACCTATCTCTACCTCTATCGGTCAACAGAAACATCTCTCCTCTCCCATTCGTCTTAATGCATCTTCATTTGTTACTCTACCTACCCACCTGATCTTCATCATTCTCCTGTAACGCCATATTTCAAACGCTTAAATTCTCCTCTTTTCTGCTACACCAACTGTCCATGTTTCACTTCCATAGAGCGCCATGCTCCAGACAAAGGCTTTCAAAAATGACTTCCTAATACCTAAATCTATGTCCTTTTCCATTGAAATGCTATCCTTGCCTGAGCAAAGTCATATAGTTTTTTGAGGATTAGGGAAAACACCCATAACAATTTGGTACAATACTGTTGACCGACTGAAAAGCATACATTTTGAAAATTTAATAAAAAGAATTCAAACCTACTAAAATCCGTGCTTTGTAAAACAACAGCATTACTCTAGTTAATCATTTTAAAGACTGTGTTCCTTTACGCTCCACAATGGCAAGATGCTTCAAGCCTCAAAATTGCCGCCTTCTGTTCTAAAGGGCCTGAGTATGATCCCCAATACCTGCCAATTTAATTCAGGACTGAGAATATGCCTCATGAGGCAAAACTGAGAAGAGGCGGGTTCAATTTTTCAATCCTTCAGTGGTTCTGCGTCATTTCCCACATCCATTCCAAACAATTGCTTAGTCCACGGTCGCCTCCTTCCCATTACTATCATCAATTTCAAAATGAAACACATTTACAACAGGCATGATAACAGCATAGGTTATGAGATAAATTCTATACACATATGTACACAGGGCTAATAACCATAAGGCCCAATCCCGTGAGTAAAACAAAAATAACAATAACAACAATGACAGCAACAAATCTCAAAATCGTCACTGTTTGAATTCAGGTGGGTTTAAAATGTTGATAAACGTAATGCAAGTTCGCTAACGATGGTTAGTCTCCCTGTACTGCAATACTTTCAACACTAATGCACTGCGGGTTGCTGCTAAGTAGGAGCACAGATCTAAGGGGGTTGATGGTGAAAATACACTACCGTATAGTTTAATTTAATTAAAAATAAATGCTAAATATCAACATACTTAAATGTGACCTGGCACACCTATTTGAACTACGTCATTCTACAGTTTTTGATCGGAAAATGAGTTATGCAATGAATATTAACATTATCAATTGTTAATAACAATTTGTTGTTGTTTGAGTCTTCAGTCTTTTGACTGGTTTGATGCAGCTCTCCATGCCTCCCTGTCCTGAGCTAATCGTTTCATCTCTACATAGCTCCGACACCCTACATCTGAGGCAATCTGTTTAACATATTCTAACCTTGGTCTACCCCTACAGTTCTTGTCCTCGACCCTTCCTTCCATAACTAAGCTTGCAATTCCTGGGTGTCTTAGTATGAGTCCTACCAACCTATCTCTTCTCTTCATTAGCAGTCGCCAGAAACATCTCTCCTCTCCCACTCGTCTTAATACCTCTTCGTTTGTAACCCTATCTACCCATCTGATCTTCATCATTCTCCTGTAACACCACATTTCAAATGCTTCAATTCTCCTCTTTTCTGCTGCACCAATAGTCCAAGTTTCACTTCCATAGAGCGCCACGCTCCAGACATAGGCTTTCAAAAATGACTTCCTAATACCTAAATCTATATTCGATGTCAGCAGATTCCTTTTTTGTAGAAATGCTTTCTTTGCCTGAGCCAACCTACTTTTTATATCCTCTTTGCTTCGTCCATCACTGGTTATTCTGCTTCCTAAGTAACAGAAGTCTCCTACTTCCTTTAGCTTTTCACCTGCCAATTTGATCTCCATAGAGGTTTCTGATTTATTTCGGCTGCATTCCAGTATTTTTGTTTTACATTTATTAATTTTCATCATGAATTCTTTCCGTAAGACGGAGTCCATACCATTCAAAAACTCATTCAAATCCTCAGGCTTGTCGGCCAAGATGACGATGTCATCAGCAAATCTCAGAGTTGAAATTATTTCTCCTTGAATCTTCACTCCCACTTTAAATTTTTCTCTAATTTCCTTCAATGCTTGTTCAATGTAAAGATTGAAAAGTATGGGTGATAAGTTGCAGCCTTGCCTTACACCTTTCTGAATACCAGCTTCTCTCTCATGTCCTTCAACTCGAATGACTGCTGTCTGGTTTCTGTACAGATTGTATATCACCCTCCTATCCCTGTACTTTATTCCAATCGATTTTAAAATGTCAAACAATTTAGTCCAATCAACGTTATCAAAAGCCTTTTCTAAGTCTACAAAAGCCATGAACGTTCTCTTATCTTTCCTTATTCTACCTTCCAAAATCAGCCTAAGACTTAGTACAGCTTCCCTTGTTCCCACATTTCTCCTGAAACCAAACTGGTCTTCACCCAACTCCGTTTCTATCTGGCTTTCAATCCTCTTGTAAATTATTCTAGACAGGATCTTTGAAGCATGAGTAATCAAGCTGATTGTACGGTAATCTTAACATCTGTCAGCTCCCACTTTCTTTGGTATAGGGATGATTACATTCTTCTTGAAATCGGGGGGTACCTCACCTGCCTCATAAATCCTACACACCAAGTGAAATAACCTGATCAGACCTTCATCTCCTATGCAGCATAGCAACTCAATCGGTATATCATCTATGCCTGGTGCTTTGTTCCTGCTTAAGTCTTCCAAAGCTCTATCAAATTCTGATCTCAATATTAAATCTCCTTTCGCATCCTCATCAATTTCCTCCTCCCTTTCCATTACATGATTCTCAATCTCCTTTCCCTTATACAAACTCTCTATGTAAGCTTTCCATCTCTCAACCTTTTCTTCCCTATCTGTTAGAGGCTTTCCATTTGTGAACTTAATATTACAGCACTTAGTCTTCTTTTCCCCAAAAGTATTCTTAATCCTTCGATAAGCCGTGTCTACTTTTCCTAATTTCAGACAATTTTCTATACCTGCACATTTCTCTTTCAACCATTCTTCTTTCGCTTCCTTGCACTTCTTGTTAACCTCATTTCTCAGACGTCTGTATTCTGCTTTCCCCTTTTCATCTCTTACATTCTTGTGTTTCCGCCTTTCATCCATCAATTCTAGTATATCCTGAGTGATCCACGGTTTTCTACCTATTCTTTCTTTCCTACCAATGTTTTCTTTTGCGGATTTTGTTATTTCATTCTTCAAAAGTGCCCATTCGTCTGCAATTGAAGTTTGTTTAGGGTTTTTCATTAGTCCTTCCTTTATACCCTTCTTGAATCTTTCGTTTACATCCTTCTCTTTCAGTCTGTCTATTGCCCACCTTTTTGGCTTTTGACTTTTCTTCAGTTTCTTCAACTTTAATCTGCATTTCATTACAACCAGATTGTGGTCAGAGTTTATGTCAGCACCAGGATATTGTTACGTGCCACCGCTAGTGGCACTTTTGTTAACTGGATTACGGTGGGTAGGAAGCACAATACCAATTACTGCTTAAAGAAATAATTAACTTTATTGTGGCCAGAAATATACACTACTCAACAGCAAATAGCAATTATTTGCTTACTCCAGTTTCCTCAAGTCGAGAATACTTCCCCTTTCACTTGTCAACAGACCACAGTTAATCCCTCGTAATGAGGTGGCCCCGTACGCTAGCTCGAAATAGCTGCACTAGCTCTGTCACTCACTGTTTCACAAGCACCACAATCGCTTCCTCGCTGTCAAGAGAATCAGCTTCACTCGCTCAAAACACAGTTCCTCTGTAGGAGTCTCACTTCCCCGCTCCACTAGGGGTTTCGCAAGTCACCACACTTCTGTCGCTCACGATAATCGCTCACACTAGCTCGTAAAACACAACAACAACCACTGCTTGACGGGTCACTCTTATATAGCCGGCCGGTATCTCAATAAATGCTTCTAGATCCATCCAGAGTCCACGGCTTCTCGAGGTTTCCAGCGCTGGTCCAGTCACGAATGTTCTGGATTATCCATTTGTCCTAGTAGCCCTGTTGCATAAGGCGCGCGCAATACAGGAGGCAGGGCACAGCCCAGCCCTGGGGCAGTTGTGACTCACGCGGCGAGTGATGACACAAACTCACAGCCGTAACACCACCCCCTTCCTAAAAAGGCTGATCGTCCCGATCAATCATTGGTCCGTCTGTGTCCCTCCGTAGGCTGCCAGGCGATCTCGATGCACGATCTTCATCTTCGCCCTCGGGCTCCGCTGGATCCTGTAGACGACATCGTAGATTCGTTTCACGACTCGGTACGGGCCCTCCCAGGACTTCTGCAGTTTGGGTGACAGGCCTTTCTTCCGTAATGGGTTGAAGAGCCAGACCAGGTCGTTCTCGTGGAATCCTCCGGCATCCGTCTGCTGGTTGTATCGGGTCTTCATTCGGTCGGTCTCGATCCGCAGTTTCCTCCTCGCAAACGCGTGCACGTCCTCCAGTTGGTCGACCAGTTCTTGACAATACTGGCTTACCGGGATCGGATCATTCCCAGGTCGGCCGAAGGCAAGATCGACGGGTAGACGGAGCTCCCTCCCAAACATGGCCCGGGCTGGTGTGCACCCGGTGGCTTCATGCACGGCGGCGCGGTAGGCCAGGAGAAATAGTGGAAGATGCTTGTCCCAATCCCTCTGGTGCTCGCTGACAACTATTCGGAGATGGTTCTCGATGGTGCGATTGAATCGCTCTACCATCCCGTCGGACTGAGGGTGTAGCGGCGTTGTCCTTGTCTTCCGGATTCCCAGCAGCTGGCATAGGTTCTGGAACACCTGAGATTCGAAGTTCCTCCCTTGGTCGGAGTGCAGCTCCAGGGGTACTCCGTACCGGCTGACGAATTCCTTCACCAGGGTCGCTGCGATCGTCGCGGCTTCTTGGTTAGGGAGCGCATACGCCTCCGGCCATTTGGTAAAGTAGTCGCTGACGACTAATATGTAGCGGTTCCCTGCCTCGCTTAACGGGAATGGCCCAGCAACATCGATGGCCACTCTCTCCATGGGGCCGCCCACGTTGTAGGTCTTCAGTGGACCCCGTCGTCTTCGTCCTGGGCCCTTGCGGGCTGCGCAATCGTGGCACCTCGCGCAGTGGTTCTCCACGTCTGTTCGGCATCCGATCCAGTAGAACCGCTCTCTCAGCTTCTCCAGGGTCTTCTTTATCCCTAGGTGTCCTCCAGATGATCCCCCATGAACTTCCTTCAGGACTTCCTCCGTCATAGCCTTTGGAACGATGACTTGTTCCCGATATGTCTTCGCGTCGATGCTCTCCCAGGCGCGGCAGATGAGGCCATCCCTTACAATCAGCGAGTCCCACTGCGCCCAGTAGGACTTAAACTTTGGGCTGCAGTCACTCACAATGTTCCACCCGGGTCTGGGGACACAGGCCCCCTTCCATTCGGCTATCAGTCCCAGGTCATCATCTTCTGCTTGTGCCCGCGTGAAAGATTCGCGGCTCCAGCTCCCTTGAAGTTCCACAGTAGTCCTTCGGCACTGTATCCCGGTGTTCTCCTCCCTCCTAGTGCAGAAGGTGCAGTCTTCGGGGCACGGTCTTCGTGACAGGGCGTCGGTGTTAGAATGCAGTTGGCCTTTCCTGTGCTGAATCTCAAAGTTGTACTGTTGAAGCCTCTCTAACCACCGCGCGAGTTGACCCTCGGGCTGCTTGAAGTTCAGGAGCCACCGCAGGGATGCATGGTCGGTCCTGATGAGAAATTCTTGCCCGTACAGGTACTTGTGGAAGTGTTCAATGGTCTTCACGATGGCGAGCAGCTCCTTCCTGGTGACGCAGTAGTTCCTTTCTGGCTTTGACAAGGCCTTGCTGAAGTAGGCCACTACTCTTTCCTCGCCGTCCACTACTTGCGACAGGATTCCCCCTATGCCAAAGTCGCTGGCATCGGTATCGACGATGAACCTTGTTCCAGGTCTAGGGTAGGCCAAAATAGGCGCGGTGCACAGAGCCTGCTTGAGTTGTTCGAAGGCACTGTGGCATTCTGCTGTCCACGTGAAGAGTTGGTCCTTCTCAGTCAGTCGATGTAAAGGTTTGGCGATGTCGGCGAATCCCCTCACGAAGCGACGGTAATAAGTGCAGAGTCCCAGGAAGCTTCGTAGTTGGGACTTGTCCTTCGGAACTGGCCACTCCCTCACAGCTGCGGTCTTCTCTGGGTCGGTGCGCACCCCTTCCTCGGAGACGATATGCCCAAGGTACTGGACCCGCTTCTGGAAGAGCTGACACTTCTTGGGGCTCAACTTCAGCTGGGCAGCCCGTAGCTTCAACAAGATCTCTTTCAGGTTGCTGTAGTGCTCCTCGAAGCTTCTCCCCAGAACGATGACGTCGTCTAGGTAGACCAGGCAGGTCTTCCAGTGTAGTCCCCTCAGAATGGACTCCATTAGCCTTTCGAAGGTCGCAGGGGCGTTGCACAGACCGAATGGCATGACGGTGAACTGCCAGAGCCCGCTGCCCACAGAGAACGCCGTTTTCTCGCGGTCCTTAGGGTGGGCCTCCACCTGCCAGTAGCCACTCTTCAAATCCAAGGTGGAGAACCATCTCGACCCTGATATGGATTCCAGGGTATCGTCGATCCGGGGTAGAGGGTAGCTGTCCTTCTTCGTGACGTCATTCACCCGCCTGTAATCCACGCAGAACCTGGTGGAACCGTCCTTCTTCTTCACTAGCACGACCGGAGAACTCCAAGGACTATGTGATGGCTCGATCACCCCTTACTCCTTCATCTCTTCTACCATCCGGTCGACTTCGGCTTGCTTGGCGAGCGGGACTCGTCGGAATGGGGCCCTAATCGGTGCGCTGTCCCCAACGTCGATTCTGTGCTGGGCCAAGCTTGTCCTGCCGAAGTCTTTGCTCCCCACGGAGAAGACGTCCTGGAATTCGCGTAGCAGGTCCTGAAGTTGGCGTGATTGTTCCTCGTCTAAATGGTCCTGGGATCCTTGGTACAGCTTCTGTAGTTCTTCTGGCAGTGTGCGTCTTCTTCGGTTGTCCGTCTGCAGGTGTCCGTCCGTCGTGTCGGTGATGCGGGCAATCCAGGTAACGGGCTCGCAGACTCCTAGGTTGGTGTCCCGGTGATCCGTAATGTCGTAGTCGTTCAGGTTGGACAGGCGGACGTACGGCCGAGACGTCGTGTTGATGAGGGTCTTGGCAACTAGCAATCCTTTTGTCTGGATGTCCTCATATTTTGGCTCGATGACAGCCGCCACTCCCTCAGCAGATACGTCGACAATTACGGCGGCGCTGACCTCCGTCCTGGCAGGAACGATGACGTCCTCTCTCAGCCTTACTCGTCGTGCGGTGACGGCCTCGTGTGCTGGTTGCAAAGCAAGTTCCTCACCTCCGAAGTGCAGAGTGTTGGTACTCAGGTCCAAGATGATGTTGTTCTGGTCCAGGAAGTCCAGTCCGATGATCACTTCGTTTGATACGTCTGCCACAAGCACTGGATGCTTTATCACCCGTCGACCAATGACGAACTCCAGTGATGCTTCGCCATGTACCGGTGCGGTCTCTCCGGTCGCGGTTATTAGCTGGAGGTTCCTTTGCGTGGGTTGCACTCTCCACTTCGGGATCACAGTGGGATTGACGATGGTCCTCGATGCTCCCGTGTCGATCAGCATGGGCCAGCTCTCTCCGTTGACGACTCCGTCGACCATCAGGCTGCTATTATCCCTCCGTAACTGCGTCACACGAACTTGGACTGCCGGGGCTTGACGACTGTCACAAGCCAACCTTTGCCCCCCTAGGCTGGCTGATACTTGCTTTCCTGGGCCGCGCGGTTTCCCTACGACTGACTGTCCCGACGGAAACCCCTGGCGGCGGCGATCACCGCAGTCCTTGCTCAGGTGGCCTCTCTTACGGCAGGTCCAGCAGATCGGTAGTCCTCTTCCGGGCCGCCTCTCCGGATGTCCTTCGGCTACGTTTTTGTTGGTGGTACTGCGATTCTTGAAGAAACGGCTTAGCGCCTCCATCAATTTGTCGGCCAGGGGCTTGGTCTCGTTGGTTTTTACTGGTTCGTCGACGTCCACTTGACGCACCCGCGCGTGCATTCTGGATGCCTGTTTTGCCGTCTCGACCTCAAGTGCGTGGCTCAGCGCATCTGCCAGGGTCTTATTGCGCGCGAGTCGCAGCGCCTGTTGAGTGTCCGAGTCCCGTAGCCTGTCGGTGAAAGTCTGCGTCGCTATCTGCTCCAGAAAGTCGGCCGGCGCTGTTGGGTAGGCGAGCCTTACGAGGCGTGCGATGTCCATCTCGAACTCCTGCAGGGTTTCCGAGTTCTTCTGTACGGTGGTCCGGAGCTGCATCTGGTAGGCCTGCTGAAGATGGCTATCTCCATATCGGGACTCCATATGGGCGATCAGTGCAGCGTAGTCCTGGGATCCAGTCGGGATGGCCTGAAGGACGTTAAGGGCGTCGCCTCTCAGCGCTACAATGAGAGCTGTAGCCTTTTCTGTGTTGTTCCAGTTATTTATGAAACAGGCTGCCTCGAACTGACGTAAGTAGGTGCTCCACGGGACCTTTCCGTCGAAGGTTGGGGGCGTCACTCTGCTATGTCCCGTTCCTGATATTCCCGGTGTAACGGTGGGCGGGCGTTGGCGCAGCTCGGCAACTTCCTCTCGTAGAGCGTTGAATTCCTCTTTCACCCCCGTCAGTGGGCGTTGGCGCAGCTCGGCAACTTCCTTTTGTAAGGCGTTGAATTTCTCCTCCACCCCCATCAGCGGGCGTTGGCACAGCTCGGCAACTTCCACTTGTAAGGCGTTGAATTTCTCCTCCACCCCCATCAGCGGGCGTTGGCGCAGCTCGGCGACTTCCACTTGTAAGGCGTCGAACTTCTTTTCCACTGCTGCGACTTCCTCACGTAGGCCCTGTTCTAATTTCCTTTGGCTCTCCTCTAATTCGTCAGCAGACATTCTTCCAGATTTTTCTGGCCATCCAGAAATTTGGCGGTTAGGTCCTCTGCTAACTTATTTTGGCTGTCCTTCAGGTCCTCTGCTAACTTCTTCTGGCCATCCTCCATCTTCTTCTGGCCATCCTCCATCTTCTTCTGGCCGTCTTCCATTTTGGCAGTTAGATCCTTGGTTAAATTCTTCTGGCCGTCCTCCATCTTGGTTTCCATGCCATTTAACTTTTCTAGCAGTGCTGCCAATTTCTCCTCCATTTTAGTTGTTTGTCTTGTAAAGGGCATGCACTCACAGGAAAATTAGAGAAAATGACCTGCTCGGGTTTTGAAACCAGGACCGTCAGGTGTTGTGCTTGAGTTCGTAATCCGGCTTCTGACACCAGTTGTTACGTGCCACCCCTAGTGGCACTTTTGTTAACTGGATTACGGTGGGTAGGAAGCACAACACCAATTACTGCTTAAAGAAATAATTAACTTTATTGTGGCCAGAAATATACACTACTCAACAGCAAATAGCAATTATTTGCTTACTCCAGTTTCCTCAAGTCGAGAATACTTCCCCTTTCACTTGTCAACAGACCACAGTTAATCCCTCGTAATGAGGTGGCCCCGTACGCTAGCTCGAAATAGCTGCACTAGCTCTGTCACTCACTGTTTCACAAGCACCACAATCGCTTCCTCGCTGTCAAGAGAATCAGCTTCACTCGCTCAAAACACAGTTCCTCTGTAGGAGTCTCACTTCCCCGCTCCACTAGGGGTTTCGCAAGTCACCACACTTCTGTCGCTCACGATAATCGCTCACACTAGCTCGTAAAACACAACAACAACCACTGCTTGACGGGTCACTCTTATATAGCCGGCCGGTGTCTCAATAAATGCTTCTAGATCCATCCAGAGTCCACGGCTTCTCGAGGTTTCCAGCGCTGGTCCAGTCACGAATGTTCTGGATTATCCCTTTGTCCTAGTAACCCTGTTGCATAAGGCGCGCGCAATACAGGAGGCAGGGCACAGCCCAGCCCTGGGGCAGTTGTGACTCACGCGGCGAGTGATGACACAAACTCACAGCCGTAACAATATGTTTTACAATCCAAAATCTGGTTTCGAAACCTCTGCTTGACCATAATGAAGTCGATTTGGTAACGCCCTGTATCACAATTTAGTGACATTAAACAATTTAGGAACACACAATTTCTCAACCAATTGACACACTATCATGAAACTTGACTAAAACGGTCTTAATGGTTCAATATATAACTTGAGCTAAAATGAATGCTACAGTCCTTCTAATTAAAGTTTTATGAATTTGTTATAATAACGCCAGTTTTGAATTACATTTTTCATGTTTTCCATCACATATCAATTTTATTACGCCCCCTACCTGCTATATTGTAGGTCATTTTAAGCATGTTACCTACATACATATGCTGAGAAAATTTCAGGGTCCTATCTGTAACCATCATGGAGTTAGGTGTTTCTAAAATCTAAAAAATAACATGTTATAACTTTCCACGGAAATACATGGAATGTATGGATGTTTAAAACTTTCCAGTGCCATAATCAGGGTCTTACTCATATTCTCTTCCTCGTTTTTCGGATCTTGTCAACGCCTGTGAATTTTGGATGCTTTTATCAATGCTGCTTCAGCCCGAACGACCTGGTCCTTGCCCAGGATTCTCAATATTCTTAATGTGTGCATCCCTGGATTCATCCCTAAAAGTCTAATACCTTCACTTTTTCTTCACTGCCATAATTATAGCCTGCAGATGCATCATATGTTGGTATCTGAACAGTTTTGGGGCATCGCAGCCAAATTTGATTGTTCAAACTTTCATTGCAGTTTTGTGTAACTCCATGTAAACTTCTTTCTAAGAGCCTTGGATGTGCGACATCTCTGTACACAGGTTTTATTTTCATCTAAAACTACAGAAGGTAAGCTATTTTTGTGGTCATTATTATTTCACCAGCCTCCTTACTTTACCCATATCTGCACCAGGTGTCACTGCCTTTGGGGCACAACATACGTTGTGGATTCTCATTGGAAGATAGCTTATGGAGATGTGTGGCCAAAACTGCTCCTTTTCATAGAATCTACACTTGTTGTGTTTTCTCTGATTGCTTTTTCATAATAAACTTGCATAATGCTTATTTCCTGGACTGATAGCTAACCTTTCTTACCCAACATCTTTCCATCTTACATCTAAACTCTGCATTGCTTATTTATTCATAGAATAAGTGCCGAAAGTGACACCTAGAACTATACAACGTAGATATTGCAGATATAGCAATACTGGAGCGTTCTGATGTCATAGATAGAACAATATTGAAGTATACAAGCCATGGATTGAAAGCAAGTTGAACAGTAGGCAAGTTGAGTCGTAATTCAACTGTGCCGACACTGATATATTATTTTATTGTGGCGAAAATAATGGTCATAGAGTCCTAGCAACTTGGTAACATATTGCCGATGAATTAATAAATTTAAAGATCAGTCACAAACGCCGGAATTTCTTTGCTACTTTCAACGCAAACTCACTTCTTAAGATCGGAAAACTCAAACAGGTTACTGATGTCTTGTCCCGATATCAGATATTTATCGCTGCAATTCAGGAACAAGATTCACGGATGAACAGTGCTTCGAGTCACAAGGTTATAGAATATTCAAAGGCAAGACCGGTAAACGTGTAGTAAAAACCATCCCACACTTAGGCACAGGATTTATTGTCAACAGGAAGATTTTGGGTTCGATTGTGGACTTCACATCCCCTAACAGCCGAGTCTCTACTCTTTCTTTTCGGTGTACAAATAGAGTTTATACAATGGTGAACGTACATGCGCCAATCAATCAGGCGAATAAGAAGGACCCGGAAGGAACAGACGCATTCTGGGAGGTGTTAGAATATATCCTCTCAAAGGTACCTGACAAACATACCATCATTCTCCTAGAGGATTTCAATGCCCAGCTTGGCAAAGAACGAAAATATCAGAAGATTATTGGAAACTACCCAGCTCACAGGAGAACTAATCGTAATGGAGAGAGGCTTGTGGAGTTATGCAGAGCATTCAATCTGGTCCTAAAGTCAACGGCGTTCAAACACCTACCCAGAAAACAGAAGACCTGGATTTCTCCAAACTTCAACCTTGGTGAATTCCAAATTGATCATATCGTCATTGCTCGGAAAGCGCAACGAGAGATCCAGAACGTGAAGGTTCTGAGAAGTGGCAACTTAGACTCGGACCACTACCTTTCGCAAATCAAAGTTAGACTAATTCCAAGAAATAACAAGAAAATTACTCCAAGAAAAACTGATAAGTTTGACAGAGACAAGCTAAGGAGCAACCAAGAATTCACCCACAAGTTGGAAACTTTAAATCCAGAGAATTGGGAACAATTACAAGAGGCTATAGTCAGAACTGCAAAGGAGACTGTCCCACTCACAAAATCAAGAAAGCATCGTTGGTGGGATCATGAATGTGATACAGCAGTTCAGCTAAGACAGGTTGCGTGACAGAAATGGAATTGCCAAAAAAATGAAGAGAATAGGGTCAACTTCCTAAACGCGAGAAAATCTGCATCAAAAACCATCCGTGGCGTGAAACCTACGTTTAATAGGGAAAAGTTTGTACAGATTGAGCAAGACTTCCAGAAAAATAACACACGTAACTTCTATAAAACCTTCAAGCACAGTCTGAACAAATACAACCCCCCAAGTCTACAGTTTAAAGATTCCAACGGGAAATTGGCTCACAATGATGAAGATAATTGTCAGATTCTAGCAAGTTATTTTGAAAACCTCCTCAACTGTGAGGCTCCAGTGACCCCTTTCGTTTATGAAATAAATCCAAACATCCACCCCGATTCGTCCCCACCTACAAAGGCTGAAATTACGAAGATAAACCAAGAGCCGAAGGACAACAAGGCACCGGGTGAAGATTTGATAATTGCTGAACTGTGGAAACATGCAGGGGAAAAGGCAATCGACAAGCTTGTTGCAATTATTCAAGAGATCTGGGAGAGCGAAAAACTCCCAAGTGGATGGACCTCTGCCGTAATTCATCCACTACATAAGAAAGGGGAGAAAACCGATGTGAACAATTACCGTGGCATCTCTCTTCTGTCAATAACTTACAAGATCCTCTCAAAAGCTCTACAGAATAGGGCGGAACAACAAATCGATCCACAACTGGGGGAATACCAAGGGGGTTTCAGAAAGGGACGGTCATGTGCTGAGCAGATTATGAATCTGAAGTCCATCCTTTCATATCTGAAACTCAGGAACAGGGAATTCGTGGTGACCTTTGTTGATTTTAGAAAAGCGTACGACTCAATTGATCGAACCACCCTATTGCAAATCCTTGAAGAGTTTGGCTTAGATAACAAGACACAATCAATTATCCAGCAAGCCCTGACCAACACCACCTCCAAAGTGAAGTTCAGAGGAGAGATGTCCGATGCCTTTGAAATCAGGACAGGAGTGAGGCAAGGAGACGGACTCTCACCTCCACTCTTCAACTGTGTTTTAGAAAAGGTCATCCGAGAATGGCGGAAGGAAATGAAAAATTCAAGGGTAGAAAATGGGGTAAGGCTAGGGTACAAGTATATGAATCTTACAATCGACTGTCTAGCCTTTGCAGATGATCTAGTGATCTTTTCAGATTCCATTGATACGGCAGAAGAAAAACTTAACCAACTGAAAAATCAAGCACTGAAGGCTGAGCTTCAAATCTCCTTTGAGAAGACACAATTCATGACAAACATAAAATCAGCGCCCAGGGAAGTGGAGGTCGGACTAGGAAAAGTTCAGAAGGCAGATAAGTTTAAATACCTCGGTGAATGGATAGAGTCTAACCTATCAGAGAAAGAAGCCTTCGTGTCACGCATCAATAAAATGGAAATGGCATACAACCTGACTAAAGACATCTACAATAAGAGATCTATATCCTTAAACGCCAAAATTAGACATTACTGCACTGTTATTCGACCAGAGGCTCTGTATGCGGCAGAGACTCTAACAATGAACAAGAAAGGTCTAATGGAAAAACTAGAGGTGAAAGAAAGGAAGATTTTGAGGAAAATCCTGGGTCCTATCAAAGAAAACAGTGAGTACAGAAGGCGTCACAACCACGAATTATACAAGCATGTGGAGAAGATCAGTGACACGATTCGAAAAAGAAGGATTGCCTTTTATAGCCACGTGACACGAATGAGCCCAGGCAGGATATCAAAACGGATATTGACGTACTTTCAGGATAAGAAAACCAAAGGGGCATGGTTCACGGAAATTGAGAAAGATCTACGTGAAATGGAAATTTCCCCTAAAGATATCCAGGAGCGTGTTCCACTTCAGGAAAAACTACGTACGCACAAAGGTTTCCAGGAAAAGCCGAAGCTGAAGACAGGGAAGGTGTGGTCCCAAGAGAGAAAAGAACAACACTGGAGAAGAATGCGGGAACACTGGGCGGTAGTTAAAGCTCGGAAGAAGAGACAGTTGAACTGACGTGGTCCCTAGTTGGCCGAATCGAAGAAAGAAGAAGAAGAATAAAAGTTTGTTTTCATACAATCACCACCATGCCCTCCCTAACAGGCGTACAAGAATAATATTGTTTATCCAATGGGACCAACCGCGGTAGCCACACAAGTTAACATGTAAAGCCATCAGAACAGCCTCTCTCTAGACTCAAAAGACGAGTGGGTTTCAACGTTACTCTCATAAATGTTTATCCATGGTTTCCTATTCTCAACTACAAACAACTTTTAATAATCCATAAACACTTCCTTCGTAATCTTTTACTAGATTCATTCATTTCAATTCTCATTAACTTCTCGGATGAGTATGGCTTCATAAAAATGGTATCCGGTCGTAAACGGGGCTTGGAAAGTGGTAGAAATACTACTATTCTATTTGCTCTACTGAATGCACCGCACACCTCTGCCTAATGTTTGGAAAGAAGAAGAAGAGGAAGAAAAAAAAGGGAAAGGAAACTTGTAGTGTTACGTGACCGTTAATCTCACGATCATGAGCCACGGGACCTCCTTTTTACGTGGAATCCGAACCACAGGACATGGCATTTCACTTCGAGGAAAGGAGAAGAGCTGATCAGATAATTACCGAAAGCTTTTCAGTCGGTCAACACAAATTGTGCTCAATCTCATCAGGCGGGAAAATAAGTATTTAAACAGATTCTGATGAGTCAGCTTGGTGATCCTAGGCGAAATCTGTCACAAGACAAAGCATAACCCTAGAATAATTGCTGAGTTTTAAGTATCTAAACACCCTAACCTAAAATAAATATTGCATGAGATATTTATTACAAAACCAGCAACCCGCCCTGGATTTGCCCGGGAACAGTTTTGAATGCATTACATGATAAGCGCTTTTTTTTTTTATATCAATGAACTACGACCTATATCCGTTTTACGTCTCGGCATGATGGGTTGAAATCACTGACTGGACTATTATAATAATTATATTATCATGGAGATGCATGTGCAACGAATTCTTGTCAGACGTAATTTAAGAATGGCGAGGTGCATGAAACACAAATCCCCGTTCCCTCCAATCTTAACTTGACTGTGTATTTTGCGAAACGAAAAGTTCACAGGCGAAATGAGGAAAAGCCGAGTTGCACTTCCAGGGAACCTCCAAACACAACCACTCTTCTCTGAAGGCTTAATTCAACACAACTCGACAGTTTTCTGCTGGCTGTATCTGGGGTGATAGGCTCGCCCACTAGCTAGGCTGTAACTGGGGTGATAGGCTCGCCCCTAGATAGCTCGTAAACTGTCTCCTCAGTAATTGAATGTAGATTGTTGGAAGAAATGAAAACGTAAAAACACTATAGTGGGCGATGTATTGAAGATAGAGATATGCTCTCACGGACTTTTTTGTAGAACTTTTCATTCTGAACAATTCTTACACTCTTAGTATATAGATATTTTTAACGGTTTGTCCAGCGTAATCTTAAAAAGAGCACGAACGCCAGGTTTCTCTTTCGACTTTTTCACTGAAATCGTTACTGCTTGGCTTCATTTGATCATAAATAAACTATTTTCTACAGAAATCTTCCTGTTTTTCTCGAGATTACCCCTGACATCCAAGAATCGGGGACTTTGTTTTATACTAAGTAGGGATAACACGCTTTTATGTACAATAAGGAGTGGAGGGGAGGGGGGACTGATCAGAGCCACTTCCTGATAGGCTCCACTACGTTTCTATATTCGGAGATCTTTTCGATTCCTTTGCCTTTACGTTGTTGTTATTGGGAACTGCTACATCAACCATCCTGGCTTCCTAAACCTTCTTATTGATCACTACAATATCTGGCATGCTATGGCAGACTGTTCGCTCGGGCAATATAGTACGATCGCAATAGAGACGATAGGTTTCATTTTCCGTGATGCATTATTATTATTATTGTCGTCTATTGTTTGATAAAATTACCACGGCAAATACCGGCTACATTTTATGTTACAGCCTGTTTCGGCCTTTGCAAGGAACCATCTGTATTGAGACAATTTCGTATATACTGTTCGGAGACTTCACATTACTGTACATCCATGTCGTGCCCGCAGTCTTCACGAGTCTCCTTCATTTATAGGATGAGCTGGATTTCCATCTGAATCATCGAGCCATGCTGAGTGTTCGGCGAGGGTATTGTCACCAAGGAACTTCCTAACAATATGGCAGGTGTTTAACAGAACTGCCTTCTGTAGTTCAATATATAACTTCGGATGCAGATTCAATATTGATAGACTACTGTGGAGAGTTTTGGGTATAACACCAGTAAACGATACAATTATTGGGATGGTAGTCACCGACTCAAGTTTCCACATCTGCTTTATCTCAATTGCCAGTTCTGTGTACTTTGATATTTTAATAGCAGCTGTTGTTTGGATGTTTTGAGTGTTGGGACATGCGAAATCTATCAGTAATTATTATTATTATTATTATTATTATTATTATTATTATTATTATTATTATTATCTTTAATTTCTCATAATTATGGTACAATTCAGTTTACAAGGTACGGATTTGTTAATCAAGAACCCTGTAAACCTATTACTGGGATAAAAATAACCTAACAATATGGCACGTATCCAGCAGCACTGCCTTCTGTATTCTGGCAATCAGATGTTTCATTTTCAGTTCCTCCAAAGCCATTGCCAACGTCTTTGGAACAACTCCCGTGGAAGAGATCACCATCGGCAAAATCCTCACGCATTTTAATCCCCACAGTTTTCGTATTTCTTCCGCCAACGGTGCGTACTTGTTTGTCTTTTTAGCTTGGGTAGTTTGCATATTTTGGCTAAGTGGGACAGCAACGTCTATCAAGTAGGCCTTTTGCTCTCTTTTATTGAGATAGACAATATCAGGTCGATTAGCCAAGATTTTCTGGTCGGTTAAAATAGGTCTATCCCAATACATCTTATAATGCTCATTTTCAAGCACGTTGGCAGGCTGGTAATTGTAGTACACAATGCACGTATCCAGAAGTCCAGATTTTATAGCGAGCTCTTGATGTAAGATCTTAGCAACATCATTGTGCCTCTTGGTATACTCTATACCAGCCAGCGTAGAGCAGCCACCGATGATATGATCGATGGTTTCCAGCGCTGAGGTGCATCTACGACATCGATCATCTGCTACATTCTCTTTAAGGATGTGCTTTCTATAATTTTTGGAATGACACGATCCTGTATCGCAATTACAAATCCCTCAGTTTCACTGAAGAGCGAACCATGCTTCAACCATAAGTTCGACAATGATCGGTCGACATGATGTTGGCTGAGCAAGTGAGGGTGTACACCATGCAGTTCTTTTCTTAACCATGCCATCTGGCGCTGTTCAAACGAAGTAACGTGCTCTTTTGTGTCATATTGCATGTCTGCAAGTCGTAGTGGTGTGAATCTCTTATCACTTTCAACAATGACTTCATACAGAGGAGTATTTCTTGCGCCAAAGAAGTGCTGTCGCAGACGTTCCACTTGTTTACTTTGGGCGATTGCGAGATCAATGACCCCTCGACCGCCTTCGCTCCGTGGTAGTGTGATACGCTCTATCGCTGCCTTTGGATGATGAAGCCGATATTTTGTCATTGAGACTCGTACTCTCCGTTCTATCTGCTCTAAATCTGTCTTTGACCACTTAACGATCCCGAACGAATACGTAAGTACAGGTACTGCCCAGGTGTTAAGGGCTTTGATCTTCTTGCCTGCATCCAAGTATGATTTCAAAACCATATCCACTCGATTAAAGAACCTTTTCTGTAAATTGGCTTTAATTTGTGTGTGTCGGATCCCACGAAGCTGAAGAAAGCCCAAGTATTTGTAGGTCTCGCCCTCATCTAAACACTCGATTAGCTCATCTAGACCAACATTGAAGCCCTCTGCCCTATCAAGTTTCCCTCTTGCCAGTATGATCGCCTTGCATTTTTGAAGTCCGAATTCCATCGCTATATCGTCGCTAAACGCCTGCGTAATATCTAAGAGCCCTTGCAGTTGACGCCGTGTGCTTGCATAGATTTTTAAGTCATCCATGTACAGTCTATGTGAAACCTTGTGCTTCACCTCACCAGCTCGCATTTCAAATCCCAATCCACTCCTATTTAACTGCCCACTGAGCGGGTTTAAGCACAGACAGAACCATAGAGGACTGAACGAATCTCCCTGAAATATTCCACGGTTAATTCGAATTGCACGGGACGGAGTGACTTGGTATCGGTCTTTTAGATGAAGTTTCACATTCCATCTAGACATGATAGATTGTAGACATTGGACAATGATGGGATCACACTTGTAGATTTTTAATATTGCGATCAAATATGAATGAGGTACGGAGTCATAGGCTTTCTTGTAATCAATGTAGGCCATACACAAGTTTCTTTGTCCTCTCATAGCCAAATTTACAATAACTGAATCTATTATCACTTGATCCTTACAGCCTTGCGTTTTCCGTCGGCACCCTTTCTGCTCTTCAGCGAGTATCCCATTCGCCGCACAATGCCCATACACTCGTTCCGCAATTATAGCCATAAATAGCTTGTAAAGCACCGACAGGCAAGTGATGGGCCTGTAGTTCGATGGATCTCTTGATTCTTCACCTTTTGGTATCAAGAAGGTATCTCCCATGAACAGAAATTCCGGAGCTTCCTCAGGAAATCGTAAAATTCGCGTGAAGGCTTTGGCTATTGCTTCATGGGCACCTGTGAACTTCTTATACCAGTAGTTGTGTATAAAATCTGGCCCAGGCGCTTTCCAGTTCTGTGTACGTAGAGTCGCTGCCTTCACCTCATGCTCCATGATGTCAGGGCTATTCATTTCATTAATCACACCAGAAAACCTCGCCTCTTCTTCTATCATCCAGTTGGCACGAAAATTGTGGTCTTTGGGCTGTTCCCAAATATTAGACCAGAAATTGGTGGCCTCTTCGATTGAAGGAGTATTATTCTGACGTTCTGGATTAGAGTTTTGCAAGCTGTTGTAGAATTGTTTCTGGTTCAATGCAAATGCTCTATTCTGATCCTTCCGCTTTTGACTTTATTATTATTATTATTATTATTATTATTATTATTATTATTATTATTATTATTATTATTATGTTTATTTACTCAACTTACAGTTGGTAACATGACTGATATCGGTACACTACGTACAAGAAAATGAGTAAAGCCACACTTTGAAAAGCCTATAGCATACATTTTCAAACTATATAACATAGACGTTTGACAGTTATTATTTTATTATTATTCTTCTTCTTGTTTCGAATAGGCCATCTATGGACCACGACGTTCAACTGTTACATTTGGAGTGGGCTTTGATGTTTGCCCTGTAGTTACGCATCCTCTGGCTGTGTTGTTCCCTCCTCTCCTGGGTCCAGAGGGCACCTGTTTTCTTTCTTGGCGGTTTGTCCTGGAACCTCAATTGCTGAAGCATCTTCCTGAGAGATGTCCGGTCTTTTAAGACTCTTTCCGTACCTCCAAGTTCTTGCAGATCTTTGCTCACTTCCCACAACCATGGTGACTTGGTCTTCCGCTTTTGCCAGTAACCGAGGAGCTGATTATTATTATTATTATTATTATTATTATTATTATTATTATTATTATTATTATTATTATTATTATTATTATTATTTGCAGAAGTTGTCAACTAGGTATTTCTATTGTTGTTGTTGTTGTTGTCGATGTTGTTGTTGTTGTTGTTGTTGTTGTTGTTGTTGTTGTTGTTGTTGTTGTTGTTGTTGTTGGCTTGCAAAATCGTAGTCATCTTCCACTAGAAGTCGGGTATTGTTGAATTTGTATGATAACCTTTGTTGACGTGACGTGACGTGTATACTAAAGTGTCTACTTGGTGCTTTATGTAAAGATTATTAAGGAGGCAGCCATAACATTGAGAAAGGTGCTATTGCTGCATTTATCTTGGCTAAAAGTGAAAAGATGTATGTGATAGAAATTGAACCCACCTCTTTTCACTTATCCTCTCGAAAGTGAGTATTGGGAGAACCGGAATTCTAGCCCAAATACTTTAGGACAGGAGTCTTCTCAATACGTACCCTAAACCAAAGACGGCGACCTACCAGATGCAGAGAATGACCTAGTAGACCTAACTGACGACCTAGTTGTTGTAACGAGCTCCTACTGATGTTCCAGTTGGTGGCTGTCCTTCTGATGGACTCTTTCATTCGCCCTCACCGTGCTCGGTTCGCGGCTTTAAAGCTCTTCATTGATGATCTAGTAGTTGTACCGAGCTCCAGCTGGTGTTCGTAGTGGAATATTGACCTATTTACTGCGAGAGACAATGGATCCTTCAATTGCCCTTGCCGTGCGCAGTTCGTGGCTATAAAGCTAGGAACCTACTACATCTAGCTGATGATCGAATGAATGTGATTTTGGTTGATGATCTAGTAGTTGTAGCGAGCTCCAGCTGGTGTTCGTAGTGGAATCTTGACCTACTTACTGCGAGAAACGATGAACTCCTTCATTCGCCCTTCCGTGCGCGGTTCACGGCAGTAAAGCAGAAGCTGATGCTATCAGCTGTTGACCCACGGACATTGCATGACCTCCTCCAACGGTCCAGCAACTCGATATATAGTCATTAACGTCATTATCATAAATTCTTCTACTTCTTCTTTCTTCTTTGGCCTAATTGTTTTATATTTCGCCTGCTATAAAGAACAAGTTACTGCACAAACCTTCTCTCATATGTTCAAATTAATCTAGCCGTAATTTAGGATCTTCAAGGAGGGAAATGGTCTACCTCTCGTGTCTGCACAAACGAAAACTAAAATAAACTTGTTCAATAGAGAGTATTCAGTCGTAAAAGAAGATTACGCCGTGACCGCTTAACAGATAACATATCAGCAACACGGATTGTACATCTGTCCCTCTCCTTCCAGCGACCCCTGATTGACCCAGCTTGCTGTAAAAGGAATATCTTAAATAGTTCTTCCATCGCTATTTCCCTAAGAGGGTAAAATTCAGTCGCACAATGAACAAGATGATAGCCCCTGCCAGAACTAGGTCGCGACCACCCCGCGTAACAATAAAGCCAGGCGGGTGGTTTAACATATGCGCGATCTCTCGCATAGGCTCTCTAGTTTTAATATACTGTGTTGACATGCCACAGTAAAGTTGAAATTATTTATGAATGCATTCATGTTATTAGAAGATACTGTTCCGGCATTCGCCTGGAGATTAAAATGGGAAGCCACTGAAAATAATTTCAAAGATGGGCAAGGGTGGGGTCCGAGCTGACCTTTCCCTCTTGTGTCTGGATAGAGTCTAGCCTTGCGCATTCAGGTGTTGACCCAGTCGGTCGTAGGATCTATATTATTAAGTATAGTGTCCGCAATGTCGCCCAATAAGGGAGGCAGGTTTCGATAAATATGTTAGGGCTCGAGGTAACGTTTCACGCGCTCTCCTGGGAACACATAAAGCGTACTCGCGTTCCACCAGACACAACTCGCTTTTTACGAGTTGGGACTCCTGACACGACCTGGATAAATCATTAAGGAAAAGTCGTGCATCTCTCATGAGACCGAGAACCATGCAATGTCACAATGAATTTAGACGTGTCATATCGGTAGAGATAAAACTACCGGCACCTTCAATATTCATCTGTCCTCTATTAAAATATGGCTGCCTATTCTAACGTGTGTAGTATAAGTGTATTCTCGAAAAACCCGCACTAGTTGTCTTCGGACGTCACACGTCATAATTATTATTATTTCATAGTAGTAGTAGTTTGTTGTTGTTGTTGGTTTTTTTTTTTTTTTTTTTTTTTTTTTTTGGCAGGGGGAAAATCTTTCAAAGACACCACTCTGTGTGGGAGTTGGAATTCCACCAACTAAAAACCCCTGCCCTCTTCACTTAGCACATTCCGGGACTGCTTGACAGCATTGCATCAGAATGGAGTGATTATGCTATTAGTTTCTCCCTTTCCCTTCTTTCTCCTTCGTCCTCATATTCTCGTAGTCATTGCATTTACAATGTTCCAGGCTCGTGGGCTCTCCAACATAATCTGAACTAGATTCCCTGTCGTGAGTCGCCGGCCAAGTTGTTGACAGGCTTCCTTTCTATCTTCCTCCCATCCAGCACAGTGGAAAAAGTATGTTCTACTGTATTCCTTTCCGAGCAATACCGACAACCATCTCCCTACGTCTTCCCCATCTTCAAGGCATATACTCTAAATCTCCCATGCCCTGTCAGGACCTGTGACAGGAAATAATTCACTTGTCGATGACTGCATTTCGGCCATTCTCCTACGTTGTGTGTAAGTTTTTTAGTCTACTGGCCAACATTCTTTGTACCATCCCATCTGACCTGCCAGTTTAGTAAGAGCTGGTTCATCAGCGCTTTCTTTTCTTTAGCAGGTATAGCCGTACCCCTTTCAAGAACAATTTTTCTCTATATAATGAGCCGGTCGATGGGAATTCCGGCAGCAGTAGTAATAGTAGTACAGTATGATGATGATGATAATTGTCGTTTAAAGGGGACTAACATCTAGGTTATCGGCCCCTAATTGTTTGGGTGATCGTGAAGATAATAATGAAATGTGAACTATAACTAAAACTAACTACTAACTTATATACTAGAAGAAGAAATGGTAAACAAAAGGAGAATAAGGCAAATAAAGGACAGGAGGAAAAGAAATGCCCTCAACCCTCGAAGAATGCGGATTGAGGGACTAGGAAGGAAGGAGAGCCATGAAAGGCAGATAGGAAAGTGAAAGAGAAGAGGGTCCGCCCCAGAGGTAATGGATAAAAGGGGGAAAACCAGACCCAGCTCAGGAATCACTCGAGGTTGCCAACACCCGAACTCACCAGCCGTGAGCCCCTGAGGGTGTAGCACTATCCAGGGTGCACCAGAAGTGGTGGGGCTACATACACCCCTCCTCCTTGAGGGCCTTGAGCAGAAGGCAGGAGATAACATGAAAAGAAAAAGGAGGCTGACCCCTCGCAGAAGGAGGGTATCAGAAAGATAAGACAAGGGCCAATTAAGGCGGGAAAGGAAGAGACTCCCTAGGCCTCGGATACTCTAATACCGTCGGTGTCGGAAGAGAACAAGAGTTGACCAAGTGAGGTCGACAGGAAAGAAGACGGAGAGGAGCCCGGTACAAGTAAGTGCAAGCAAAGCCGCACTCAGATGGTGCCCCGTCGTCGCCAACCCACGTCCCACTAGATGTGAGCCCCTGGGGGGGGGGGGGTAATAGTAATAGCAGCAGTAGTACAGGGAAGACTAGTTTCTGCGTTAACCTTCCGATGGTCGCACTTGAAAATGTAACTCCAGTAGTCGCGTGGATTACAATCGTAGGCCAAGTTTTAATAAGTATTTCATTAGCTATTTCTTGTTTCAAAATTTTGATTTTCTATAATATAAGACGGCATAAGTATAGTCTACTAATCTTAGAGAAATACATGAAATACCAAATATTTTGCAACGGCATGAAAAAACGTACCTTTAATTTCAACTTTGGAAAAACATTTGGTACTATTTCCCATATCGAATAAAAAAATGAATTATTTGCAAACGGATACGTATTTTTCCACAATTAAGCCTATACCTATACAAGAAAATCCAACGCAGATCTAGCGTAGTTCCGTAAATACTCACGTGGACAACAGCTGTAATCCAAATTGACTCTCTGGTATGCCACTGACACGCTAGTGGTCATTGATGTAATATTCCACGGTAATTGTATCAGGGAGACCTTCTAGGAAAGGTACTGAACAATATGTACCAAAACCTGGTGTATTAAGTTTGCAGATATAAAACAAATATACCTAGATTACAATAGTTAAAAAAAGGAAGCTTGTAGTTTAACGTGACCGTTAATCTCGAGATCATGAGCCACGGGACCTCCTTTTTACGTGGAATCCGAACCACAGGACATGGCATTTCACATCGAAAATCTCACATGCATTGACCGGGAATCGAACCCGGACCGCCTTGGTGAGAGGCATTCAGCTAGACCGCTGAGCCACCACGCCCCACATACAATAGTTATCCACGTGGCCAACGGAGGGTTAAATATGGGGCTTTGCGTAAAAACGAACGTTTGGTTCAAAAGTCACCAATGTAGAGTCCTTCTTCACCAGAGTGACGGTGGACTCGGTCATGTCCCTCATCAAGGATTTGTTTCTTGTGGACATTTCCCGATTATTCCACCACTGCTTGTGTTCCAGTTATTTCTTGTGGGATGGTAAATTTTACGAGCAGACTGATGGTGTGGCCATGGGAAGTCTGCTCTCGCCTGTCGTGGCAAACTTTTTCATGGAACATTTTGAGGAGGTGGCTATATCTTCGGCGTCTTTCAAACCGGCAATTTGGTGGAGGTATGTGGATGATACGTTCGTGGTGAAGGAGGAGGGTTCTGAGAAACTGAACCACTTTCTGAACCACATGAATCAGCTGCATCCTTAAATCCATTTCACAATGGAGCTAGAGTCGGGTGGATGCTTACCTTTTTTGGATGTTCTTGTGAGGAGGAATGTGGGTGGCTCCATGGGGCACAGCGTCTACCGTAAGCCAACTCACACTAAAAGTTATTTACATGCAGACTCCCACCACTACCCACAACTAAAACAAGGAATTATTACAACTCTAGCCAAAAGAGCGGGACGTATTCATGAGGCATCAACTCTTCAGGAAGAGTTACATGCGTTACAAACCATGTTTAATGGTAATCCACTATGTATAGGTCCCTACATCCCAGAACGAGGGATAGACAACCTTCTCAGAGCTCCGACGTGAGGGGAACTGCTTACCTCCCTTATATTCACAACACCACCGACCGCGTTGCTAAGATTCTCCACAAGCACAAGATAAAAACAGTTTTTGGCACTATGACAAAAATTGGTCAACGTTTAGGTTTAAACAAAGGTAAATTGTCCCCCATACTACAACCTGGGGTGTATGAAGTCCCTTGTACTTGCGGAAAAGTCTGCATTGGACAAACCAGTTATTAAAGATCTGGGAAGATAATTCCTCTCATTTTCTCTTGTTCTTCACCTATTTCAAATTTACGGTTTCCTCTATGGCTACAGGGCCATGATTTGATCTCCTTTGTTCGTCACTGGAGGAGTTTCCATCTGTTTCTTCACCGTTGCCTGTATGACGTTGGGTATCGTACAGATACACTTCCCTTTTGTTTCTGTTTCCTTATATCCATCAAACCCTCTCCCCCTCGCCGTTTCTCCTTATTTGTGACATCCTCATTCCTCGAGGAGTCCCAATATTTCTCCCCCGCCCCCTTTACCTTCTCCTTACTTACTACTCTGTCCGCCGTTCTAATTAATATGGCGCGTTTTTCTACGAAGGTCCATACAGTACTTTCTGGCGGCTGCTCTCTAGTGACGAACAGAGGAATTTCTCTAGCTTTTAGCCTACTTTTCACATTTTGCAAAAATGAGGAAAAAGTAGACCTATGAGATCGATCCGGGAAAATGTATGTCTGTCTGTCTGTCTGCCCTTCTGTCTGTCTGTCTGTGTCTGTCTGTCTGTCTGTCTGTCTGTCTGTCTGTCTGTCTGTCTGTCTGTCTGTCTGTCTGTCTGTCTGTCTGTGTGTCCTCCCCCTATCAACTCCTAAATGGCTGCAGCTATCGAAACCAAATTTGGTATGAGTAAAGATCTATACCGGGACATCTCATTGTCATACTTGAAAATGATGTCAGTGCTACCAACTGCTAAAAAATCGCAATTGAAATTTGAGCTCCATGTTGGATATCTTGGAATGTATACATGGGAACTATTCCAAAATTGGTACACATATAGATAATAATACTTCAGTTCAATTTTCAGGAGGCCATACATGACAGTGTTGCCAAAATGATTCTAAGCCTACTGATAGCTCCACATTTTAAATGCATATAACTCCTACACTATCAATTGGATTTCAACCAAATTTCGTATATACTATGTGTACATAAACAGATATGACTGAGCGTATTTTAAAGAGCTACCAGGGCTGCCAACTGTCAATAAATGCTCTCTCTATTTTTATCCAAATACCAAAATATCAGAAAGTATGCGAGCCCACAGCTTTAAACTTAGCACACGTATAGTGCCCGACATTCTAGATTAAGTTGGAGCAACTAATGTATGTCAGTGCTACCAACATGATTCTAAGCCTGCTGATAGGTCCAATTTTAAAATTCCAGTAACTTCTATACTAACAAATGGATTTCATCCAAAATTGGCACAACAATACATCATAATATTTCAAATTATTTCTGACCAACACATGCATGACATTGTTGCCAACATGATTTTACATGCGCTGATAGGTCCAATGTCTAACTGCATGTAACGTCCATGCTATCCATTGGACTTCAACCAAATTTTGTATTCTGTACCTTAAGAGATGGAACTAAGAATATATTCAGTCACAAGGGCTGCCAACTGTAGTTCTCTATCAGGCTACATCATGCCAGGTATATTTCGAACTAATTAGAAATTTCGATATTACCAAATTCATTTCGTCATTATTCGAGATAGGTCCATAAAGATTAATCATTGGCATGAATCTTAAATTTTAAGAAAAGTAGGCTCTTTAGTTCGTCACGGAACTTCTTGTTTGTAACCTCATTGATACTCTTTTTTTGTCCACATTGTTTAATTCCATTGAAAAAGGAGGCAAGGTTCCTTCGGAACGTCTGGTGGTAATCAATTTTATTTTCACACGGCATTAGTCCAAAAACCATGAATTATTTGAATATTTTCACTTCTTTCAAAGAGCTAGTCATATTTATTTCCACGCATCTTAATTACAGGGGTGGCCAAATTATTACGGCAAAGCTGAGTAGACCCAATTTCTTTGTTGCAAATTAAGATACGAAGTGTTAAAATGGAAGTTTTTATTTGAGTCCGAGTCTCAGTCGTGAGACATTTCATTGTGGTATGTTGTCATGTATTCACCAAATGTGCTCCAAGAGATGATTTACGAACCAGCATTATATGAATTTACGCATTCTATTACGCATTTAACGTTAAAGCACATTTATATTTTTATATATATTAAACAATTGAACATTAAGGCGCCAATCTTTAATAAAGAAAAACGGTGTGATGCCGGATCTAAATTAAATCTGTAACTGCAATCTTCCCTTGTTACGAGTAATATATGTCATACAAATGCCTTAATCATAATGAATTATTTCACAGCAGATCATCGACTGGAAATCATTAATTTAATTAATTCCCAACCACGTTACTTCAATTTGCGGCAAAGACTGGTCTGGTTAGGATTCCACAAAAACACATTCTCTTCATCAGGATACAGAAAATCTATCCATTGATGAAGATTCAGTGAATCAATTAACAATAAAGAATTTGGTTTTATTTAGCGTTACCATAATATTTTGGCCCCCTGTGTAGCTCCGAGCATGAATGTAAACAAACACTACTTCGAAATATAACACGCGCGGTAATTCAGCTGATTGCAACTGATTCAAAGAATACCACACTTAGGCCTAATATAAACACAGTTATTCGCGGGACTTAAAAGCATTGATATATCCAGAGAGAAAATGATTCCCGCGGAATTTTGGTTAAAATCGTGACAGCACTGCATGCCTGGAAATAATAATACAAATTTGATAAAACAGGGCTGATAGATTAGCCCGTAGCATTTTTAACTAAACCTGGCACTATAAGAGTTAACTCATACATTCATCTTCATTTGAGAATGTTTTACCTTTTTGCGTCCAGTTTAGTGTTTAAACTCTGTTTGCGAACGAGTCACCTCAATGATCCCCTATCAGCATTTAGCACTGAGATATCCTCTGCTTCTACATCTATCACTTTGAAATCCTCAAACACTGAATCTAGCCAACACCAACCTCTGCTTTTCTTACCCTCTATACCCGAGTTCATTAACCCCTTAGATAATATATCCTCCCCCTTCTCACCTTCGTATTATTCATTCCCCTCACTTGGAAACTACGTAGATGTTCGAGACATCTTCAATATTCATTTCATCCTCATCGCATAGTGCAGGTCGCATCAAATCAAAACACCTGCACTAGACGTCATCAGAGGTCACACGTCATTATTAGTAGTAGTAGTACAGGTAAAACTAAATACTGCGTTAAATAAGGGGCTTTGTGTAAATACGACCTGAGGGAATCCAGTGTTCTCCTAAGCGCTACATGTGTAAGTAGGAGTTTGAACACATCTCCCCTACCAACAAAAATGTTTAGGAGTTTTTTTTATATGCACCGGTTAGTCAACCTTGTCTCTTAGAGCTCCCTTGCTCGCAGAGTGTTGTTACTTTGCATGATAATGCGGCCTCGTGTGTGTGTGTAAGTGCATGTGCGTGTGCGAGTGCGTGTGCGTGTGCGTGTGTGCGTGCATCATCTCGGCATTTGCCTGGTGGGTGTAGTAGTGTATAAACCACGTAAAACCACTTCCAAGATGGTTAACTTGGGAATCGAACCCAACTTTTCTCATTTCTGCCTCATGAGGTTGAGTATACCCCGTTCCGTCTTCATACCCATGGCAGAGCCGGGAATTGAACCCGGACCTCTGGTAGTGACAGCCAAAAATGCTAGCCGCTACACCAGGATGTAGACACGGAGTGAACGCGTGCCTCGAAGCAGGAAATGGGCTCTCTACTACAAGGTTGGTCTGCATCAGACGTTCTCAGCCTGGTGTTTTTCCGTGGTTTCTCCACTTCTACTCCAGGCGAATGCCGGGATGGTAATTAACTTAAGGTTGCGACGGCTTCCTACCCTAAGCCTATCTCAATTACAAATACACTAGTACAGACATCACAGTGGCCCAGGTTATCAGACAAATTCTACACACACTCAAGCAAACGGGGCTGCGTGAGCACGATGTCGCAAAAAATCCAACAACGAACTTTTTTAGGAACATTTGAGCAAAAACTTCAAATTTTATGTGAAACATGTCGTTATAAATCGGTGGCATGGTTCTACGTAAATGAAAGGAAATAATACCTTGTTGAAAACGAAGGTTCGAGTGACTGAATGTGCCCCTACCTCGATCGTCCCGCTCCACATCTAAGAGAGAGGCGTTGCAGATACATTAGGGGCTTAAACTGCATAGCTGATTTACCGAAGCTCTTATTACTTTATGCAACCTAACTTACTGAGCTGTATGCATTTGTTATAACCTGTACCATGTGTACCACATTTCATCAAAATCGGTAATACACGTTCACGAGGATCTCTTGTTACACGACTCCGCTACGCTGGTGCATACGAGAAACGGAACGTTAACAGAAAGTTAGATCAGAATGAGGTGCCGCTTTCATTTGCACTCAAGACACTGTTTCAATTTCCAGTTGCAGTCGACACGCCTCAAATGTTCTCCGTTTTCAATTCCAATCCTGGAGCCTATTACACCCAAGTAGTTTCTGGATTGCTACCGCACGTAACGCAAACTGTTTTATTTCATTTGCAATCTTTAATTGAACACGGTGGGTAAGAATGAATCGATCGATTGAACTTTTAGAGCCGTCGCGTGCTCAAGAGAAGCCGACGACTAAGAATCGTATGTCTTACGTAACTCAGCTGACTGATTGAGTCATTCTAACCTCGTATTGTAAATTATGCGTCATTTATTGCAATGAGGGTCTCTGTTGTGAATTTATGAAAATACTATAGGGTACCAATTCTGGACACTCTCCGCTAAAATAATAATAATAATTATTATAATTATAATTATAATTATAATTATAATAATATCTCAAAGTCCAAGAAATACAGATTTAAATTGTAAAATAGTTAAAATATCTCGGAGAATGCATTAGTTGGAATTCTGGGGAATGCAAAGCAATGGAATCCAAGAAAATAAACTTGAAATGACCTTCCAACTAACAAAAGATACATACAACAAGAAATCCCTTTCGTGCGGGTCCATTATAAGACAGTTATTAAACCAGAAACACTGTACGCAATATAAACCCTAAACATGAATTTCAAGGGCCAGATGGAGAAACTCGAACTAAAGAAAGGAGAATTTAAGAAAAATCATAGGACCAAAATTTCAGGATATTAAGATAACAGTGTAACGTGCACCAGGTCTGCGGGATTCATGCAATTGCCCAGCGGTCGCCATTTGTCTCGGGGTGGCAAGCGGTCGGGGTGTACGGAGAGCACCGGGCAGCCAATCAGGCCAAGGCTAATTAGGGTAGCCCCTCCCAAGGCCACCACCAATACAATAGCGCTACGAGTCAGGAAGATTATTGGCTTGCGGGCTACTGACTGTTCTCTTTCTGGAAACTACTAGATGCAACGTGCAGTTCGAGAGCAGCCAACTAGAAAAGACTGGGCGGTACTAGGAGAGAATCCACGAGAACAGACTCGATACTACTGGAAGTGGTTAACACCGAGAACTTTCTGGGCCGGGGGTTTACTGCATATATACCTGCAAACTGCGACGGGCAACTCAGTCCTGTATGAGTCCGCGCTGATGGTGAGTGCCATGCCGAGCGACCAGTTGAAATAAATGTGGACAGTGCAGTGAAACTAAATAACGTAGACAGTGACTGGAAGAGATACTGGCTTGCAGAGATCAGTGTAAATAAATAGGTGAATAATCTCTATATATATATATAAATGAAAGTTTGTCTGTTTTTTCTGAATTTCCACGGAAATTTGCGTTATTTGCGCGCTTCAGACTGTTTTATGACCGATGCGCGCAAAAATAAAATTTTTGTCTGTCTGTCTGTCTGTCTGTCTGTCTGTTTGTTTGTTTGTTTGTTTGTTTGTTTGTTTGTTTGTCTGTCTGTCTGTCTGTCTGTCTGTCTGTCTGTCTGTCTGTCTGTCTGTCTGTCTGTCTGTGGACAACTATGTGTCCTTATAACTTGAGAACGGCTGGGTGGATCAACGTAAAATTTGACACAGATATCCATCAGAGGCACGACACTAATCATTGATGTAACTCTTCTCCATACCTCTCATAAAAGGGGCCCAACCCCCTTAAAATAAATGCTGAAATAGGCGTAGAAGGGTGAGACAAAGCTCATTTTCAGCCCCTCAATGTGACAAACGAAACTCGGGGGCCCTAAAGGGTCCCCGAAAATTACATTTTAAGGCCCTAAAACCAACAGTTTTTGAGATATTCCAAGTAAACTAATTTCATTCAATAAATTAATGAAACAATGCATGCCGATAACCATGGCAACTGAATCTCAGAGGTCCATCTATTTCTGTAAGACGCAAGGCAATTCCATTTATTACATTACTGTGAAGGTTTGCAAACGGCTATAAGGTTATAGCGGATCCAAACTAAGCTGAAATATTCATCAGTATCAATACATATAATGCGCTTAAGGGATCAAGGGGTTCTCTAAAATTTTGTAAGGGGATTTACACGTGCGGGTATGGTACGGAAGGTCTATTATATTCCTATCCCTATATTGTTATATTATTATTATTACTATGATTATTATTATTATGATTATTATTATTCTTTTAATTATTATCATTATTATGGCGTAGAACGACGGGACAAAGCTCATTTTCAGCCCCTTGGTGTCAGAAACAAAACTCGGGGCCCCTAAAGAGCCGTAAAGGGTCCCCGAAATCTATATTTTAAGGCTCTAAAACCAACAGTTTCTTAGATATTCCCAGAAAACTAATTTCATATTTTAAACTAATGAAGGAATGCAAGCCAGTAACCATGACAACAGTATCTCAAGAGGTGACATCCAACTTTCCATCTATTTCTGGAAGAAGTAATGCCACTCCATTTATTACATTTCTGTGAAAGTTTGCAAATGGCTCTAAGGATATCAAGGAACCAACTAAAACTGTAAAATTCATCAATGCGCTTAAGAGGTTCAAGGAGTACCCTAGATTTTTTTATAATAATAATAATAATAATAATAATAATAATAATAATAATAATAATGTTATTGGTTTTACGTCCCTTTTAACTACACTGGCTTTTAGAGACGCCGGGGTGCCGGAATTTTGCCCCGAAGGGGATCTTTAACGTGCCAGTAAATGTACTGACACGGCTCCCTCGCATTTGCGCACCCTCAAATGCCAGCTGACTGTGCCAGGTTTCGAACCTGCATCCTTGGGCTCAGCAAGCGAGAACGTTACCCCTGAGCCACGCAGCCAGACATAGATATATTTTTTTTTACACGACTTACACGTGCGATATGTCGTACAGAAGGTCTATTACATCTCCAAACAGCAACATTATTTTCAAAAAATCCTGATTTGAAATAGACTATTTTTGCTGATTTTAGGAATTTGGGCCATTGGAGGCTAAAAACCTAAATTTGCATGCTCCACAAGCCTTTATAATTTATTGTTACGTACCACCCCTCTAGTGACACTTTTGTTAACTGGATTACGGTGGGTTGAAGCACAACACAGATTGTTCCTTTAAAGAAAAGTTAGCTTTATTGCTTGCCAGAAAGATACACTACTCATCAGCAAATACAAGCAATTAGGACCCCTCTCCAGTTTCCTCAAGTCTCTTCCTTATGGAGAGCTCTTGCCTCCATTCACTTGTCAACAGTTAATCTTCTCGCTAATGAGTCTGGTGGCCTTGACAGAACTACATGCAACTCTTCCCTATGTACACAAATTACAGTTACTTACGATGACCTGCTACACGCTGCTTCGCTGTTCACGAGCTGGGAAACAATGTCACTGGATTTCGTAACTCACACGGCACTTCACAATATCTCTGACGCTCAGTGAAATCACACTCACTCAAAACACAGGCTGTCCCCTGTATGCTTCTCACTTCCTCGCTGTCAAGAGAAACGGCTTCATTAGGGGTTTCGCAAGTCACCACACTTCTGTCGCTCAGGATAAACATTCGCACTAGCTCGTAAAACACAACAACAACCACTGCTTGACAGGTTGCTCTTATATAGCAGGCCGGTGACTCAATAAATACTTCTAGACCCATCCAGGGTTCACGGCTTCTCGAGGCTTCCTCCACTGGCTGAGTCACGAATATTCTGGACCATCCCTTTGTCCTAGTAGTCCTGTTGCATAAGGCGCACGCAATACACGAGGCAGGGCACAGCTCAGCCCTGGGGCAGTTGTGACTCATGCGGCGAGCGATGACTCAAACTCACAGCCGTAACATTATAAAAGGGGGCTTCCTGTGGTTGGGCACTTGACACAAGGATTAGGGTCAGTTTGTATGTGACGTGTATTGCGATTCGTCTACGAGGTTTTCAATTTTATTTTCACGTCAAGAAGAACACGTTAGGTAAATTTAATTTGAGAGTACATTTTAACTAATAATTTTTCTTTGTCAACAAACAGGTTCCAAGCCCCTAAATATTGCAACAGTAGCTCAATTGATAACGTCTGGCTGTTAATACCGAAGACCGTTAGAAGAATGGGTACTTCTGCTAGTAGCTGTATAAAGTGAGATTCTGCGCGCGCGCGCGCGCGTGTGTGTGTGTGTGTGTGTGTGTAGGACTAATTTGATTTAGTGTTAATTTGTGTAAATAATATTAGTGTAAATAAAGATATAGTGTATTGTAGCCTGACCAGTTATTAACGAACCCCAATTACGTTACAATATACAGTACATCTCTGCAAGAAAATTGAAAACTCTCAGATACTACCTGTAAAAAAGGAGGAGGATACATTTTTACGGTCATCTTCTTAGAATGAACTCTAATAGATTAACCAAACAAATATTTGATTTCATCGGTAACCACAAAACATAACCCACATTGTTTAAAGAAACTGAAAAAGACCTAGTAGAATTAAAATTTACAGAAAATTCCCTACTCAATTGAAAAGCTAAAATAATTATTAAAGACTTAAATTTAAGTTTTCAAGACAAAATTTACACTAAAATCTGAACCAATCATCTCGGGAGAAGACAGGAAAAGAAGATCAGAAAGAATGAAGGAATACTGGGCACTAAGGAAGGAATAACACATAGAGAAATGATTGATTCTCCGTACCCCAAACAGGGTGAAACTAAAGAAGAAGGAAAAATAATAATCTATTATTATTATTATTATTATTATTATTATTATTATTATTATTATTATTATTATTACTACTACTACTACTACTATTATTATTATTAAATAATTTGCTAGGGAACCTAAGACCATGTTAAGTGTTGTCTCATCTGGCTTTCTTTTGCGCCCAGAATTCCCTTTTCTATTTTGGGAAAGCGCCTACTTGCGTTTCTCTGTCCAAGGGGCACCATGTCTTCATTACGGAGGCAAGACTCGTTGGATCCCGTTCATCGTTATCTTTTTTGCGGAAGAGGCCCCTGTCCAATGCGTCGTCAGGATTGATTTGGGGCATTTGGAGGTCTTTTTTGGTGTTTCTAAACCAGGGCATCGTGGTTTAGTGGTTGGCATCAAAAAAGAGAAAGATCTTCTTTGTTGCCGTCCATTCGTTTGAGGTGGCCATAAAATCGTGCCCGTCTTTTACGTATTGTGTCTGTAAGCTTCTCTGTTTTACTAGAGACGTCCTTGATCGATCTGTTTTGGTGGATGCCATTCTTGTAATTCGTTCACATGATTCCTCTAAAGATTCTGCGCTCTATTTTCACCAGTTCTTCGAGGAGCCCCTTATCGGCATGTAGGGGGAAGGGTTTTGACTGCATACAAAACTACTGGCTTCAGAACCGTTTCATAGTGACATACCCTAGTGTTTTGGGAAAGGTACTTTTTGTTATAAATCGTGCGTGATGTTTGGTAAGTCTTTATGTAAGTTTTACACGATTATATGGGAGTTTGTTATTACTATTATTATTATTGTTGTTATTTAACGTCCCTCTTAACGTATGTGGCTTTATAGACGCCGGATACTAGTATTCTGCCCTAGAAAGGGATTTTTATTACATTTGAATTGCAGCCAATGGCCATAGCTGGGTATATTAATTGATCACCTTTAGGCTCCCCATCGAGTTCAATTTCAAGTAGTTCCAACTTTGGCTACCAGCTATGCCACTGTCACTGACACCTAGCGGCGAACGTTGGAATGTGATAGAGCGTTTCTAACCAAATAACCTACAAATTTAGCTACACACTACCAATTGTAGTGGTAGGTTCTTTCACTTGCCGCAAATCTATGACATGGGATCCCCGGTTTTACTTCCCCTCCGAAGGAAAGCATACTGAAGGATTTTAACGCTCTTAAAAATCCGACGACTTTGTCTTGGTTTGAACCCGCGATCTTGGGCATAGCAGTTCAGGACGATGTTATAGTCTAGGACACCTTAAATAAGTTACTAGAAAACCAACATGGCCGCCACATTTGGTGTTGCCAACTTACATCATTTAAAACCAAAAGGTCAGCACACACATCCATGTAACATGTATCGCAAATGATCCAAACTAGGTAAAGGCCCTTTTACGAATATACGTTTTACATGAAGTTGTGAAGCAGTCCTTGCTTAAGTTAGGGACATCTTGGTCATCAGTCCTCGACAGTAACTCTTAAGCAGTATTATGGTAGTGAAGTTAACTTAAATTATCTCTTCTAGATTGATTTTTAAGGCATCATATAAAATGCATAAGAACAGAAACATGAATACTTACTCAATTATTTTCGCCAGGGAGCTAAAGATGAGCATGTTCATTTCTTCTTATAGGCGATATTTTTATAATTAGTCCAAAAATGCAGACCATTCTGTTTTAAGATGAGTGTTCAGAGAAGGATTTAGGAGTAGGAGAGAAATATAATAGTAGGGCACATATTAGCTTATTATTTCTTTATTTTTGATAAGTACCGTACTCATTTCTTGCATGTATAGGCCTACATATATGAAGGCAGAATTGAGACAAGCTGTTGAAAGCCTATTGGCAAATCCCTATTGAGATGCAAGAAGATGGTCGATCCAATGCTTAGGCCTAAAACCATTCGAACTAGTCGTGGATTTTAGGTGCATAAGACTAATGGCAACTCGAAGATTTCGTCTTGGAATGGTAGAAAGCAGCAGTTGGTTGATTTTGGGGCTTTGTGACATCATGGTCATGTAAATCTGTGTACTTGGGCATGTGGAATGTGTCTGATAACCTGTGTTATTGTAATGGCTGGATTAGTGTGTGCATTTATTATTCAGATGAGGATTGGGAACGAGGTGGCCATGGCCTTAAATTAGGAACCATCCCGGCATTTGCCAGGATTAGAAGCGTGGAAACCACTTCCAAGAAGGCTAAGATGGGAATCGAACCTTCCTTTTCTCAGTTTTGCCTCACGAGGCTGAGTGTGCCTTGTTCCATCCCTCAGACCAAAATTAAAATTTCTTGGCAGAGCTGGAAATTTAACCTGGACCAACTGCCAAAAAATTCTAGCCGCACAACGCGAGATGGTTGGTAGAATAGTCTCCTGACCTCTCGTCAACCGGCACATTAAAAGCCACTTGTAGAAAATTCAATGAATTCACTGAGAAATTGACGAGTTAAGTACAGGCGTTGAAAGGCAAGCTTTATCGACGGAGTAATATCTCGAAAATTATAATTATAAGATACCAACACAAAACAATTTTCTGTGGAGAGCTGAGATATTTAAATTGCGAGAGCGGAATATATGAGAGGGAATTGAACTGAAGGCAGAGTTGTTGCGAATGCGTACGTCCTCTACACTTCCACTCATTTCTACATGATCATAATAATAGCATTATCATGACGAATAAAATACATAGTGTTATCACTGACCGAGTTCAAGCGCGCCCCGGTGTTGGCCAGCGCTAGTGGTGTAGACCCCCAACGCTACAGTCAACCGCAGTCAGCTGTTCAAAAATGGGATATGCGCTGGCCTGCGTAAACCTCTTTACGAAGGCTGCGGTTACGCTGATTACATCAAATTGTCAGTGCATATTCAGTGCTTAATGGAAAACATAACCGAAGCTCTTCGCGTCCCCAGAGGAAAGCTATACGTACTGTTCATTGACTATGCCACAGCTTTTGATTCAGTGGACCGGTCTATATTGTTAGAGAAACTAAATCAACTTATAGGTAGTGAGCACTACCTGAGCAAGATGATTCAGGCCATACTGTCGAGAAACTTTGTCTACATTGATGACAACCTCTCAAGATCAGAGGCAATACATCAGACGACTGGGGTGTTACAAGGAGATCCCTTAAGTCCAATGCTATTCATTGTCGCTACAAGGGACGTTGTCGAAACCATAGCAAATAAGGAAGTCTTCATTTACATGTATGCTGATGACATGACATTAGCTTTACAATCGTACCAACAGCTTCAGAAAGCGTTTGACAAACTGATCACCTGGGCGGACAGGAACAGCCTGTGTCTGAATGCACAGAAAACAGTCCAGATGACATTTCGCAGAGGAGGGAAGCCTCCTGCGGCAGCACTCATCAAATACTGGGACAAGGAGCTTGTTAGGGTCAACTCCTACAAATATCTTGGCGTGACCCTGCAAACGAATGGGAAAGTTTTCACCAAACACATTAGAGAAAGAGCATCTGCAGCGATCATAGCGATGAACCAAATTAAAAGCATTCGTGAGCTGTCCTTAGAGACGGCCATAGCCCTTTTCCACATCAAGATCTCTCCCATCATGACTTACGCAATAGACATTATTTGGGAGCATCTCTCAAAGAGTGATCTAGCTTTGGTGGAAAGTGTGAAAGCGACGTACATCAAAAAGGTTCTATGTGTAGCCAAAAACACTCCATCGCGGTTAATATACGAACTCACACGACAGCCGTCCTACATAGAGTAACTACGCCTGAGAGTGTCAGTGCCTTCTACACCTCAATATCAAGCCTTGCTTCACGAGCTATATGAGAAGAAAGCAAATATATGGCCAGACTTCTATCGTACTGATGCCATGATCAACCAAGAATGGATGAATTCAAGCTATGAACTGCGCTATACCATGACACGCTTCGCAGTTCATGGATTCCACCACAAGCTGTGCTACAGGAGGGCGTTCCATGAACCAGACGCAAACTGTATATGTGTACTGTGCGGGAAAAAGTGTGAACGCTATCACGCGGAGATATGCGTCAAAAGAACAATAACACTTTTGGACCTGTGTACTCAACACTAGGATGTTTATGTATGCACATTGTGCGATAATCCGTTGTTATTAAAATAAAATAATAGCCCGCCTTCAACCAAAAATGTTCAAGGCAAAACGACATACGTAATAGAGGTAACACTTCAGGAGTGATGAACCAAGTAGAATACTTAACTTAGCCTAAATACCTTGTGTAATGATGAATAATAATTATGGAAGTGATGTCCTAATAGATGTTTTCTCCTTCGCTGTCTGTAACCCACCCGCTATGCCCTTTTATAAAACGACATATACTGTAGTGAAATTTCAGATTAATTCTGTACCATGTATCACTCTTTTTTCTTTTCGCTTTCACTTTGATAATATATCATTTTCATACCTTATTTCATCTTTTGGCGGGAGGGGGGGGGGACATTATCAATTGTAACTACTAACCTTGATCACTTCTGCACCGGATATATGTGCTAAATCACTTAAATATGTGTTTTTATTTATTGTATATTTAACAATCGTAGCCATGTTCGACAGCATATTTGGTATGTAAAACTGCCGCAGTGAGCGATCACATTGACGTCATTAGTTACCAACATATCCGATACTAACTAGGCCTACATTAGACGACACATGTAATGTCGTAATTATGTGAGAAAAATAAATAAACGAGTTCTTCTTGGTTAGACGACTGACTGGACGAAACCGTTGGTCGCTACTTGGTTAGACGACTGTCTGGACGAAAATTACCGATTGCACTACAAGCAAGGAGGTCTGGGCGTAAGCCCCAGGTTAGGTTTGTTTTGTATGTAGAACAGTATTTACCACTGTAATGAACAAAGTAGTCCCGTAAGTGTGGGATTGGCAATACTGTACTTGTGCATAATTAACAGCGAAAATGGCAGACTCAGCTGGAATTCCATCTATATAAGTCGTGATCCTATTTGGGACATTTTGAGATCTGAAAATGCACACTTTGTCACGAACCTGGAAGTAAAATGGATAAGGGGCACCTGCCACATTGCAACAAACTTGATGTGACAGCTAGAACTTCAGGAAACCTCACACAACTCTATTGGAATGCAAGAAAGCTGATGGATTGGAAGCTGGGCTAGCCATAAGAAACAACAACAATGCTTTAATATGAAAAATTGAGTTAACGCGGGTCGCATTAGTTAATACATAACACCCCCGGTTTTTGTCACGCACAGTGGGGGTAGTCACGCATCAATAATCTTTATCCAGGCCAATGGTTTTGCCTTTTATTTCATTATTCACGTGTCGGGAATTTTAAGAATGTCCAAGCTGTGTAGTATAGGCCAACGAGATCTATAAAATTTTTAGTTTTCTATTACCGTATAATGTATAGCCTACAAATATCGTTACCTGTGTGCTAATAATTCTAGCGCAGCCATCACAGCATACAGTCACAATCATGTCCGATGCAGGTGTATAAGCCACGTTCTACTTTCATTCAGAATTAATAATACAAGTAGGCTATAGCTGCGACCAATATTTATAATGTATTGCAACCAGTGGCTTCGCCCAAACCGTGTCATCTAACCAAGTAGCGAACAATGACTTTGTCTCACCCAACATTAGTATATCAGTAATTTTCAGCCAGACATTCAGTGGTGCAGTAACTTATGTCGAGAACTAAAAGAGAGCTATGAGATATTGTTGGTATTCTCTGAAAATTTGCATATGTGACTCCAGCGCAGTGCATATACCATGCACATGTGAGTATATGGCTCTTCAGAATGATGATTGATTCATGTTGTACAACCCTTGAAGTTCGTTGAAGGGCATCCGTCACACTACTCTGTCGCAACCATGACTGAAACAAATAAAAATAGGCCTAATATAAATATTTTATCTGCCTACTACTAAGTAGGCTATAGGTCAGTAGCCAAGTACATAAGTTAAAAGCTTCATAAATAATCACCAATACATTCACTAACACCAACCGAGTGTGAATCATAGACTAGGCCTACTTCCAAGCTTAAGAGTTACATGTGCAATGTATTATAATATTATGGCTGACGGAATTTGGAAGTCGTCAATAATATACATTACTAAATTAGAAGGCGAATTGAACCTAAGAATATATTCCCGAGAGAGAACTTACATAGGCTATATTTTAGGTTATGTTTGAATTAGGCCTATACGGAAAATGCAGTCGGAAGACTATTTCAAAATTTCCAAAGACCACTAAGGTTTTTTATTACGTTATTTGTGCTCTGACTGAATATAAAAATAAATAAATAAAACAACGATTAAATAACTGTGTACTTTTAATTTTGTAGGTCTAGGCTAGGCCTACTTACTTAAATTGTAGTGATCTTCGTAGTTACTCCAATCCATCTCCAATCTTGTTCTCGTGTTTTTTAGGCGTCATGATGAAATCTAAATAAGAATTTATCCAAAAATGAATTAAATAAAAACTTCGAAACATCTCAGACAAGTGGATTTGACACACACATATCAAGAGTCTATAATAACTGTAAAGACTGTTTTAATCGATGTATATTAGTAGTACTTACCTTGTACAACTTGTTACAACTTCATTAGACTTGAATTTCCAAAGAAAACTGTGAAATTATTTAAATAATAAGTCATTAGTTACAGTCGTAATTATAATGTTGGCTGACTTTGTGAAAATTGCATTCTGGGAGTTATTGCCAGAAACAAGTCGGCAACTGTGTTGTACGGAATTTTACTGGTATTATGGTCTTTGGAGATGGCGAGATTTTAAGCAGGGTTGGCGACAATGTGCTCGCACCTGAAAACAACTTACCTTCAAGAAATGCAACCATAAACCAACATTTACGTAGGCATAGGGGACGGCTGTTAATGTTGCCTACCCTGTATTGATCTAGTAACTTATTTAAGCTGTCCCGGACCATACTGACGGCTTTAGGTCATGGTTATGACGACACCATCCACTAAGATACAGTACATCAACAACTGGACGAAGGACAATGTCACTGAAGGTTTTAGGTCATGGTTATGAGACCGCCATCCACTAAGATACGTCAACAACTGGAGGATGGACAATGCCACTGATGATTTTAGGTCATGGTTATGACGTCATCATCCCCTAACGTACGTCAACCACTGGAGGAAGGACAATGCCACTGACGGCTTTAGGCCATGATTTTGACGTCATCATCTACTAAGATACGTCAACAACTGGATGAAGGACAATGACATTGACGGTTTTAGGTCATGGTTATGACGTAATCATCCACTAAGATACGTCAACAACTGGAGGACGGAAAATGCCACTGATGACTTAAGGTCATGGTTATGACGTCATCATCCGCTAAGATACGACAACAACTGGACGAAGGACAATGACATTGACGGCTTTAGGTCATGGTTGTGAGGTTAACCTGGGTGTGAGCCAACGCACTACTATCCATTAATCTTAATTATGTTCCACTCATACTATTGGGACCATGCCAACAGGTTCTGCACGCTTAGCCTATTTATACCGTCACTTAGCGTGGGATCCTCGAGCAGAACAATTAGAAATTCCGTCAACTAAATTACGTCAACTACACGACGTCCCGTGTAACTACAGTTCCATTTAAGGAAACAAATACAATGTGGATGGTTGGGAACAGAATTGAAATAGTGTCTCATAAATAGGTTGTCCCGTGATGTACCGATATCAAGCTGGACTCTTACCTAGCAGGCCGCTAGTTAGATTCGCCGCTCTACCACAAATTAAAAATATGATTTAAGGTCTTCTTCTTCTGCCTCTTCAAGTGTCTCCTTCTCCAAAAACTTTGGCGATCAGTAACTTGATCTGTTGTTTGTCCACAGCTTCTCTAAACAGTAACACTGTGCCCAGTCCAAACCACTGGCTAAAATTATTTAACCAGGATATTCTTCTACGTCCTGGAGCCCTAATGCTAACAATTTTCCCTTGAATAATTAATTGCAACAGGTTGCATTTGTTGCTGTGCATGAAATGACCGAAATATTATACAATAGTTTACTACTTTTAATAATATTGAGTATTTCTGAATCGTTGAGGCCTTGTTCGACAGGTTTAAAGAATATTGTTTCCTCTCCCTGTCATGTACAGTTTTGAAGCCATTATTTCAATGTTGCCTATACAAATTGTTATTTGTAACTCTTCAGACGGTCAATACGTATTTGCCCAATGACTGGGCGGGGGTTCAATGTATTATTATTATTATTATTATTATTATTATTATTATTATTATTATTATTATTATTATTAATTCGATACACCCATCTATGGACTACAAATAACAATTATTCAGGTCTTCGTCTTCAAAGTGATTTTTCTTTGTCGTTTAGCTTCCCGCCAGAGATTTTTCAATCTTTGACTCCTTCTCAATCTTTCTTCCATTGAAAGTGCGAGTCTTCTTCTGTGGGAATCCTTCACACTTGCAACTTTAGTTCTGAATCTTGTCCTGCCCCACACTTCAACCAGCCCAATATTTTCCCTTTTTAAGTCTTGACATACCTCCTGAAGCCATGGAGGTTGTATCATCCACTTCTCTTGAAGGTTAAGAATTTCATTAGCTAACCTCTCAGTTCCCAATCGTTTAAATAAAATGTCCATAGAACATCAATCTTCTTTTTCTCATCCTGACAGAAATCTCTTCACACTTGTCTTAGAGCTCTCAATTTGACCGCATTTGAAATTTATATCCACCATCAGGTAATTTCTTGGGACCTAGAATTGTTCGTAAGAATTTCCTTTCTTCTTTCTCAATTTCAGTAATTGTCATGCTTACTAAGGATTCTGCCGCAAAAACGCACTCTGGATTAACAACTGTGTTATAGTGCCTATACTTTGTCTGATAAGAGAGGAAATTGGACTTACACGTGTTGATGCAAAGCCTGAACGCCAGATCCATTTCCCAGCCCTTGTTTCAATGGCTAATTTCTCATTATCATCTGGAGTTAAAATTTCACCTAAATATTTAAATGTATAACTCCTGAAAATGGTCCCATATTTAGTTTACAATGTATATAATATGTAATTAACATTCCCGGAAAATATTACATGTATCACTGTGATAATGCGGCAATTTTTAGGATTATCCCATTATAACAGTGATCATAAACTAATACTAATTGTACCCGTCCAGTCATTGGACAAATTCGTGTTGACCGACTGATGAGTTACAAATAACAGTTCTCGCTGTCACGATCTTATTTTCCGTTTGAATGTTAGAATATTTAATTCCAGTATCTCAACCCGTTCCCCTCTCTTCAACGGTATGGGTATAACTTGTTTTATTTCCCCTTTATTAGCGTCACCTATAGCCTATAACTGCACCTTCATCGAGGATTTGGGTATCTCTGGTTATTCCCCCTTTTTCTTCATTTGGGCACTCTGCTTCTCGCCATGTTCCTCGTATATCGAGGCCCGAGTTCGGTTCCCAGTTCTGCCAAGAAATGTAAATCTGGTCTGAGGTCTGGACCGGGGTACACTCAGCCACGTGAGGCAAACCTAAGAAGAAGTGGATGATCAATTCCTACCTCAGCCATCCTGGAAGTGGTTTTCCGTGGTGTCCCACTTCTACTCCAGGCAAATACCGGGATGGTTCATAACATAAGGCCACGGCCACCTTCTTCCCAATCCTCGCCTTAATTACAAATACACACGCTACTATAGACACCACAATAACACACGCTATCAGACCAATACTATACACACACACACTAGTACAACGGGCTGAATGTCCACGATGTCCAAGCCCCTCAAATGAAGCAATAATAACTAACAAATCATAATTGCTGCAAAAAGTCAAATGGGTGTATGTCCTATATGGAGCTCATATAGAGGGTGCTATACCAGGTGAATCAGCTGCCCCTACTAATAATGTTTTATGCAGCCAAACTAGCGTTGTTATCCGGAAGGTCGATATCTCTCTGCTTGCATCCCGTATGGTGCTGACTAATTCACTGCATGCAAATCTCGCAAACGATACTGAACACTATTGTTTTCCCTCGTATTAGTCTGCAGTCACATCAAGGAAAAAATAATTATGTTCAGTATTGATTGCAGGATATTCTTGCAGTGGATTAGTACTGTATCATACGGGATGCAAGCAGAGAAATATCTACCTTCCTGATAGCAACGCTTGTTGGGCTGCATAAAACAATATTATTAGGGGCAGCTGATTCACCTAATACCTCCTTGTGAATGTAAATAGGAGGATTAGTTCTTCATATATCTATTTGTTCAGATGTCTATTATGATACAATAGCTCTGTGTAGCCAATACGTACAATACATGACCATTAGACATTCTCTTGTTAATTGAACAATAGTTTTAATTATGGTTTATGTTCTTGACCATATAATACAAGGTGTTCGTAAAGTAACGCAACCGTATGGGGAAATTATTAGGTTATAATGGGTGTTGAAAGTGGTCATCATTATGCGATTCACATAATTGAATGCGATGTTCCAAGCTTCTTAACACACGTTGTAACATTTGTTCCAGAATTGCAATGACACATCGTTCAATTTCGCGCTGCAAGTCAGGAATGGTGTGAGGATGATTTATGTAGACAGCATCCTTCATGTACCCCCACAATAATAAGTCAGGAGATCGAGGGGTCCACAACCCCTTCGGAATCACTTGTTCATGAAAACACTGATCCAAGGGAGCCATGGTGTTATTGGCTGTTAGATCAGTAGCATTGTCCTGCTGTAGCCGGTCTGCAAATACGGTGTTTAAAAATTGTTGCACCATTGATATCTAGTGAACACTTTTCACTGTGTCTTGAAAGAATGTAATGACGACTCGGCTACGTCACACACACATTTTGTGCATACATCAAATGCATTGTTGAGGTATGAATCGATTTAGGATTCTAGGCTACATCAAGATTGGACCTACTACCACTTTAAATTCCCGCCTTATTCGGACTGATACAGCACTTTAAAACTCATCTCTTTAATAATGTATCGAAATTAAACAGAAGACATATTCGTACTCTAAAAGTACTGTAGATTAACAAACAACACGTAACTAAGAGCTTGCGTTCTTACAGCATCGTATAGATGACGCTACTGACCTAGTATGCATACATGAACAAATACCACGTAACTAAGAGCATGCGTCTTTATAGCAACGCTACTGACCTAGTATACATACATGAACAAGCGACACGTAACTATGAGCTTGCGTTCTTGTAGCAACGTATAGATGACGTTACTGACCTAGTACGCAAATATGGACAAATAACACGTAACTAAGAGCTTGGGTTTTTATAGAAATGCTACCGACCTACAGTAGTATACAAATGAACAAGCGACACGTAACTATGACCGTGCGTTCTTATAGCAACGTATAAGCCCTAGATGACGCTATTGACCTAGTATGCATAGATGAACATTGGTTGTCATGGTTATCATGGTGTCGGGAAACCTATGACGCTAATTCCGGATAGATCCCTGCCTAAAAACATATCTATGTTAAAAGAACACTGTATATCCTGAGCACGAAGGCGATGCGATTGCGCTTAAATGATACAAGAGATAATCTTTTCGGTGCTACGGTCGAGTCAATGAAACTGTTGGGCCATAGGATGTTCGAGCCCTGGGAAAGTTATGAGACCTGGGAAAGTTATGAGAGCTGGGCTTCTTACTGTCAGGGAGTGAAATATTCAAAATGGTTATTCATAGCCACAGAAAAATTGGAAAACTATATAAACTGGAACTTGCCTCATGGCTTTGAAGGGAGAAGCGCTGAGGCGTGAAATAGAGATCGATCTCTTGACGCAGTGCTGTGGGCGCATAGAACCTCTGTGGCGAATAAGAGAAATGTAGCTATTCACAGTACGCCTCCACTGTACGTCTCAGTTCTTTGCTTTTTAGATATCGGGTTACAGTGCCTGACCAATTTATTGATTTACCACAAAAATCCTCCATAACTATATTAAAATGAGATTCACAGAACTCTGAGATATCGCCACAGCTGTCTTCTTTCCAACCCTCACATGAATTACACACACACTCTAATATGGATGCCACAACAACGCAGGTTATCAGACAAATTCTGCACACACTCAAGTGCACGGGGCTAAATGACCACGATGTCGCAAAGCTCCCAAACGAATCAACAACAACAGACGCCTCATATATGCCTTAACTGACTGACATTTCTCGTTGAAACAGAGTACTGTGTACAATACCAGCGTTTAGCTATGCACTTAACTTGAGAGCTCAGCTTAGCGGGGTGTAGAGCGGTTGGGAGAACGGGACGAATACTTCCATATCTGAGAACATGACGTGCGTGTCAGTAGGTTCTCACAATCAGGCACTGACACGCTGAGCGTGGCAAATATTTACGCTGAAGTAGTATACTGGAGGAGTAGGATGGGAAAGTGCAGAGTTAACCGCCGGTAACTGTCTTGAAGTCCCCATACAAATGCCTTTCTAGTAGAAAATAAGTCCTGTGACGTTACCTCACCAGTTATATCAACCGGGAGAGTTAGCCGTGTTCGTTACGGCGTGACTGCCGGCAGTCGCTCAAATCCGGGAGGCAAGGGGGTTCGAATCCCCCCGCCGGCAACCTTGAAGATGGTCTTCTGTGGTTTCCCATCTTCCTTCCAGGCAAATTCCGGGGTTGGTCCCTAACTATAGGCCACAGCCTCGACCTACCAACTCCTCGTCCTTGCATTCAAAAATTTCCTCCCCAGACAACACTCCACACGCGACGGTGCTTGTAGCTCACCCCATGGGTGTCGCATAGAAGCAGCTACAAACTGGCGAGCCGAATATGTCCTCGGACACTCCCGGCACTAAAAGCCATACGCTAAAAAAAACAGTTATATCAACAAAATTATATTGTTTGCGGCTTCTGTGGCGTGGTCTGTAGCATGCTGAATTGCTACGCCCAAGATCGTGGGTTCAAAACTGGCCGAAATCGTCGAATTTTTAGAGTATTAAAATCCTTCAGTATGCCTTCCTTCGGAGGAGCCCATGTCACAGATTTATGGCACGTTAAAGTACCTACCACTGCAATTGTTAGTGTATAGCAAACATTGTAGGTTATATTTGGCTACTTAGCAACGCTCTATAATATTCCAACATTCACCACTGGGTGTTAGTGACAGTATCATCTGGCAGCCAAAGTTGGAACTACTTGAAATTGAACTTGTTGGGAGCCCTCGGGCGTTCAATCAAAATGCTCAGCTATGGCAATTGGCTGCGATTCATATTATAATAATTGTTTCCCAATTAACGGCCTAAGTGTAAAGGATATGATGGTCGCATGACGATTGGAAATGGTCATCCAAGTAAATGTATTTATTAATCTCACTTTAAAAAATTCAGGTCACCTATTACAATTGAGTATAATCGTGTTAACAATAATTTTGATTACTAAGGGAACACTGAACAATGGCTTCCAACTCAAGAGGGCACCCTACTGAGTTTTGTATGTTTTGTAATTACCATCGAATTAGCTTGCCACGGTGGGTGAGTGGTTATAGTGTTGGACTACCAACCCCAAGATTGCAGGTTCACCCCTGGCCATGGTAAGTGATTTTTGAAGGCGACAAAAATCACGACACTCATGTCATACGTTGTTGGCATGTTAAAGAACCCATTTGAATTCAGTAGGCCGTGTTCAATGGCAAAATTAATCTCGGGATTTTCCGCCAACACAAAGTTCCTCCATTCTCCACTTGAAAGCGCTGTAGTGTCAAGGAGTTTAGATATCTAACCTCCTTGACTTTCATAGCGTTCAAAGGAACGACGAAATTCGACATGCAAGCTACCCTCTGGGTGTCAATTAACAAAGCTTGCAGCAGGCACCCGAGGCCATACGATATTATTATTATTATTATTACCATCGAATTTACATGAAATTCTAGGATTAAGTTGTTGGTAGTAACATAAAGAATATCGCAAAATTTGAACCGGATTGAGTGGTTAGTTTTGAAAAAATGATAATTTAAAAAAAGATTTTTTATTTTCAAAATGTTCCAGGTGCAACAATTTTACATTTTACATCTAAAAACATTTTCATTATAGTTAAGGAGGACTAATTAATAAATTGTAGTATTATTTTTATAGTCTGGTTAGTACTTCTATGTTAAAAAGATATTTTTTGGTACAATGTATAAAACTTACAAAAAAATCCGAAATTTCATGGCCTGGCACATCATAATTCAACATTTTACCAACCATTGTCAAAGTGGATACTACAAATTTTGAATACTATGAAACTGTATGTGTATTTCGAATTTTAAGTCATTTTGATTAAAACTGATGCATATGGAGCATTTTGAACACTGAAAAAGTACACTTTCGAGAAAAAGCCATTTTAGTAAGCAGGCACGTTTCAATTGAACATACCTGCCTCAGAACTTGCCAGTACCCTACATATACCCTTCCTTGTACTTTTTTATTTCTTCTGCCTTGGTCTTTGCCAGTCTCATTTTTCTCCTAGCAGTTTTTTTTTGTCATATTTGGTCCTAGCTATGCTCTTCTTTTTTCGCACCTCGTCTATGTCTTTGCTTATCTTATGTACACCGTCATTTATTTCTCTGGCTAAAAGGGACATTTTCAGTTTCTGAGTAGCAAGTGCACCCATATTAAGTACACTTACAGCATTGTCATGTCTACTCTTGATCTTGTGGTAAATGAATGTTTAGGTTTTGATTCACTGTCAACAACTTCAGCAATAGATTTGTCACCCCATCACTTCCTAATATTTACACTATCCCGTTCACTCTTTTTTGATTTCCTGCTCCTAGGCTTGCAACGACTATGACTGGAGTGCATTTTACACACTCCACACCACAAAACCAATAAAATAACCACAAATCAAATAAGTTAGGCTACTGCAAGTTATAAAACACGAGGCAACTTCAAATCAATGACAGTTCCTTACAAACAGTGTGCTTCCTGTGCCCCGTAATCACATCATCACTAAATTTGAACTCAATTCAAAGAAAGGGATTATTTCCAGTTACTATAGGCTTTTAAATAAAAATATGAACTTACATAACATCTGAAATCAATCAAGTTTCCAACAGTAAAGTAAAGGAAAACTAAAAATGATATTTTCTAATAGTTTCTAATATGAAATGTGCGTCTGGTTAACGTATACACTGAGAGATGGCAGCACTTATGTATTCTCTACATTATCTGAGCTTTCGCCAGATATTTAAAAGATAAAAATATGGAGGAAACAAACAGGTTATGTCTAACATGAGCACAGGAAATGAGGGAGTGACCTATTAATACACCATGCACGCACAATTTAAATGGCTCCGCAAGACATTTAAAAATGTCCGCAGATAAAAAAAAACTAGTATCCACATGTGCTCAGATGTCTGAACTACCAAATTCTGAGAAAAACTCATTTTCGTTTTTTGGCCGTTTTATGGCTAAAACCTCAGTAGGGTCCCCCCTTATGTTTCCCAATTATGAATAAAATAACAAATAACCCCTGGCACTACAGCCCATTAAGGGCCTAGGCCTACCAAGTGACCGCTGCCCAGCCAATTGGCCTGCAGATATTGGGGTGACGCGTGATCAGCGCATCGGGTTCCCTCGGCCATTAATCTTGTTTTTCGTGATCGGGGCGCTGTATCACTGTCAGACAGCTACTCAATTGTCCTCACGAGGCTGAGTGCACCCCTTCCAGCCCTCACATCAGTTTATAAAATCCTTGACGAAGCCGGGAATTGAATCCGGGACATCCGGGTGAGAGGCAGGCGCGCTACCCCAACTCCACTTGGCCGGCTCCCAATTATGAATACACCCTTAAAATTACTGTTGTTATCACTCAATTGAAAATGGTTGGTTGGTTGGTTCCTCAGTTTAGGGGCTGCGACAAAGCGGTCATGTAGCCCCGTGTACTTTGGATGTGTGTACAATCTGTCTGATACCCGGTGTTAATTGTGATGGCTGTATTAGTGTGTGTATCGTTTTTTTTTCTTTAAGTACAGACTGCAACTTAGAATTTTTCAAATAGTTCCTACTTTTGCCGCCAAACGCCACCATCAACGACTACTAAGCCTAGTTCAGAACTTAGCTACTAGACGCCACCGCAGTCGGCTCTTGGCAACGAACGTAGAAACCTAAGAGCGTTGTTTACATTCTTAACCTATCCAATTTAGCTTCACACAGGTGTAATTAGTGGAAGGTTCTTTAACATGCCATAAATCTATGACATGGGACCGCCGGCTTTACTTCCCCTCCGAAGGAAGGCATACTGAGGGATTTTTAACGCTCTTAAAAATCCGACGGCTTCGGCCGGGTTTGAACCCGCTATCTTGGGCATAGAAGCTCAGCATGCTACCGACTACGCCACCGAAGCCGCCGACAATTGAAAATAATATCTAACATTTAGCAAAAGAAACACTATATTAAGAGAGTTGCTTTTCAGTCAGTTAACACAAGTGTGCCCATTTAGATTGGGCGGGAAGTAACAATTTTATTAATTTATCTGCCACTCTACTATCTGAAAGGTATCTCAATGTGTGGGGGTTATTGGAGATGACATGTTTCGCTCGCTCGTCAAGCGAGCATCGTCAGATCCAAATATACAAGACAAAATTATTCTACAAAACACTACCAGATCAATACTGGGTCCTCAAAACCAAGATGTCCCAACCAGCAGCTAATTCCAGGATAGCGGGATCAAATCATGGCGCAGTCAGTTGGTATTTGAGGGTGCGCGAATGCGAGGGCGCCGTGTCAGTAGATTTACTGGCACGTAAAAGATCCCCTTCGGGGCAAAATTTCAGCACCCCGCCGTCTCTAAAAGCCACAGTAGTTAAAAGGGACGTAAGACCAATAACATTATTATGTCCCACGCAACAGCAGCAACAACAACCTAAAACACAGCTTCTTGTACTAAAGAGATCTGATGCTCAACAAGCACTATTTATGCAATCCTAGTTTATATTTGATAATTATAATAATGCTTTTGCAGATGATATGGCCTTGTTTGCTGAAGCAAGGTAGCAAATCCTTAATTTGGAGAAACAATGAGATAAAATAGCTCATCACATCTCCTTTGAAAAAAGTCTGAGAGACTAGACTTTATATCATTTCAAATGACGCATGCTACAAATGCTACACATGTTAGAAAGGCCCAGGACTCATTGCACTCTGCTGCATGACGTCACGCACTCGCCGTTTCCGTATGGCATAACGCCAGACCCCAGGAGTAAACTCAGACTCAACAGACTCCATTACCCTTTAATTTTGGCTTCCCGCGCGGGGGCTGCATGACGTCATGCACTCGCCGTCTCCGTTCGCATAACGCCAGACCCCAGGAGTAAACTCAGACTCAACAGACTCCATTACCCTTTAACTTAGGCTTCCCGAGCAGGGGCTGCATGATGTCACGCACTCGCCGTCTCCGTTCGCATAACGCCAGACCCCAGGAGTAAACTCAGACTCGGTGCATATGCACTGAACAACATGATGACGTCATACACGCCGTAACCGTGACGCATAACGGTAGACCTCAGCATAACGATGAAGTCGACAAGATTATTTGAAATGATAAAACAAAATCATGACAACCAAACACCCGCGTAAATACCTCAAAGTTCAAGAACAAAAGATTGAAATAGTAAAAGAATCCATATATGTCGGAGAATGCATTAGTTGGAATGCTTGGGAATGCAAAGCTATGGAATCCAGGGAAACTAAACTTGAACTGGCCTTCCAACTAACAACAGATACATACAACAAGAAATCCCTTTAATGGGGGTCCAAAATTAAACATTATAAGACAGTGATTGAGCAGCAAGCCTCCGTGGCTTAGGCGGCAGCACGTCGGCCTCTATCCGCTGAGTCCGTGGTTCAAATCCCGGTCACTCCATGTGAGATCTGTGCTGGACAAAACGGAGGCAGACAGGTTTTTCTCCAGGTACTCCGGTTTTCCCTGTCAAAATTTCATTCCAGCAACACTCTCCACTATCATTTCATTTTATCTGTCATTCATTTAATCATCAGGCCTCGGCAGTGGGCACAGTCCATATCCTCGCCGCTAGATGGGGGCTTCATTCCATTCCTGACCCGGTCGGAGACTGGAAGCAGGCTGTGTATTTTCATTTCATAAGACAGTGATTAAACCAGGAGCACTGTACGTAGCAGAAACCCTAAACATGAATTTCAAGGACCAGATGGAGAAACTCGAAAGGAAAATTTTAAGAAAAATCATAGGATCAAATTTCAGGATAATAAGATAATATACATCAAGAATGGGATGCTCTACAAGGAAATTGAAAAAACTCTGAGATACTATACGAAAAAGGAGCATTAACTTTCACGGTCATCTTCTCAGAATGACTTCTAATTGATTAACCAAACAAATCTTTGATTTATTCCGTAACCGCAAAACATAACCCACATTGAATTTAATTTGAATTGCAACCAATGACCATAGCGGAGTAATTTAATTGAGCGCCTGTGGGCTCCCCATCAAGTTCAATTTCAAGTAGTTCCAACTTTGGCCACCTGAGATGCCATTGTCACTGACACCTAGCGGTAAACGTTGGAACTTGATAAAGCGATTCTAACCAATTAACCTGCTAATTTAGCTACACACTACAAATTGTAGTGGTAAGTTCTTTTACATGCCATAAATGTATGACATGGGCCCACTAGTGCGAGTATTTGTAACTGAAGATAGGATTTGGGCAGGAGGCGACCGTGGCCTTAATTTAGGCACCATCCCGGTATTCACGTAGAGTAGTAGTGAGAAAATAACAGAAACCCCCTCTGGTATGGCTGCCATAGGAATCGATCATAGCTCTTCTTAGTCTGCCTCACTAAGCTAAGTGAAGGAAGGAAGGAAGCTTGTAGTTTAACGTGACCGTTAATCTCTAGATCATGAGCCACGGGACCTCCTTTTTACGTGGAATCCGAACCACAGGAAATGGCATTTCACTTCGAAAATCTCACATGCATTGACCGGGAATCGAACCCGGACCGCCTTGGTGATAAACTAAGTGAACGTTATAGCAGGATTAGTTCATATCTGAGGTTAGACGGATAGCTGCTATATGGTATTATCAATCGTGAATGCTGCTTCGTGTCGCATTTACCCTTAATTTACCTTTGTGCCTATTCGAAGCAAGATATTAGCTTCAAGAGTTATCTGAAAATAAAATGGCCTTGTATCGGACCAACCCTCAGTGAGCACGCTAAGACATTTGCGTGCCGAGCTATACTGTTGTTGTATCTGTTTCTTTTCTGTTTATAGTAAAAGTACATGGAAATATATGCAACAGCTTGCTGTAGTCATGCGAGCCTGTTGCGTCATGGCGCATTATCAGGCACCTTCTGATCACACCTGCTGTTCTCCTGCTAACAGGGGCGTACATTAGCCTATCTCGCTCCCACCCGGGATCGATTAGCTCGTATCTTTCGTACGTATAGATGAATTATAGTACTCTTCGTTCATGTCGTTTATAAGCCGCCGTTCATCGATCGGCTTCACCGTTAGGTGTTATGATAATGGTGATGTTGCTGATTAAATTCTAACAATAATAGACTAATAACAATACACTGGCGGAAAAATATATCCCAACACCAAGACTGGGTTGTGCTAGAATAACGAACGTTGGTAGGCGTGTTTATACATCTGAAAGATGGCGTTGATTCAAATTTCCCGCAAATCGCATTAGCGAGGCGCTAGTAGTGGCCCCATGACGTTGCACATCAGGTTTGCTCTAAATACGGGCTGATAGCCGTTACAGCGTTAGTTACTTGCTGTGAGATTGGACGGAGTTGCTGTGAGTGGTCAAGAATGCCTTTACGACGAAGAGGCCAGTATCTACAGCTCACTGCGTTTCAACGAGGTCGTGTAATAGGGCTAAGTGAGGATGGATTTTCCTTCCACGCTATTGCATAACGACTTGGCAGGAATGTCTCCACTGTGCATGCGTGCTGACAGCAATGGTCACGGGAAGGTACGGTCACAAAATGACCGGGCTCCGGACGTCCCCGTTGCACAACCGAGAGGGAGGACCACCGTGTTCGGCGTATGTCTTTGGCACATCTCACGGCGTCTGCAGCGGCAATTCGAGCGGCAGTTGGCCACACTAACGGACGAACTGTTCGAAATCAGTTACTTGAAGGACAGCTCCGAAGCAGACGCCCTGTGGTATGAATTCAACTTACCCCAAACCATCACCGTCTGCGACTTCAGTGGTGTCAGGCAAGAACTCATTGGAGGATGGAGTGGAGGTCCGTTGTGTTTTCCGATGAAAGCCGATTCCGCATTGGTGCCAGCGATGGCCGTGTGTTGGTTAGAAGGAGGCCAGATGAGCGCCTGCATTCCACCTGTCTGCGGTGTCAACACACTGGACCTACACCGGGCGTACTGGTCTGGGGAGCAATTTCCTACGGCAGCAGGAGCACTCTCGTGGTTATCCCACGCACCCTGACTGCGGATGTGTACGTCCGCCTGGTGATTCGACCTGTTGTGCTGCCATTCATTAACAAAATCCCCGGGGGTGTTTTCCAACAGGATAACGCACGCCCCCATGCCGCTGTTGTAACCCTACTTGCTCTACAGAGTGTCTATATGCTGCCTTGGCCTGCTCGATCCCCTGATCTGTCCCCAATCGAGCACGTATGGAATATCATAGGACAACTCCAGCGTCATCCACAACCGGCATTAACCGTCCCTGTATTGACCGACCAAGTGCAACAGGCATGGAACTCCATCCCACAAGCTGACATCCGGCACCTGTACGACACAATGCATGCACGTTTGCATGCCTGCATTCAACGGTTGTTATTGGACCAGCATGGCTAATTTGCGATAGCTTTTCTCGCGCGGACATTAACCTGTTGTCTTGTACCTTTAATCAATGAAATAGGCCTATGTTGCCTCGCCAAATTTATTGCCGAAATTTCCGTACTCTACATTCCTTATTTCATGGTGTTGGGATATTTATTTTCCACCAGTGTATAATAATAATAATGTGCGCTAGTAAATTTAAGGTGGTATTGGATTTCAGCATCAATGTTAACATTTGCTGAGAGATGACTGCATTGGTAAGGGAAGTGTTCAATATCCAGTCTTTTAAGCTGTTCCCAATGGTCATAAGATCATAAGCAAACAATTATTCCTACTGAGAAAGTGCAGAAGAGAACCCTTCTAATAGACATCGCAGTCCCTAACTCGCATAATATCCAACACATATATGCTGAGAGAGTAACCAAATACATAGGGGAAGCTCGGCTAAATACGCAATATTAAGGGGATTATGGTTAATATGATAAGTTAAGGGAAAGGGTTTCAATAATTAACATAGAAATTAAAGATATATATATATATATTTGTGACATAACTTCCGTTCTTAAAATTAATATTTTATCATACATGGGTTGTAAAATTCCTTTAATACAGAAAGTGGCATTCAGTGTAAATCCGCAATACCTGGTCTAAATCCGCAATATGATCAGTCTATTTCTGCACTAATTTTTAAGTTCATATTCATTCAATAAAAGGAAAATATTATTTAAAGAAATAAGAAATAACTGTCATCAACTAAATACAAGCACTTCTGTGAGACCCCCCCTTTCTCTTCATTTTCCCCTCCCTTTCCTCCTCCCAACATACCAACGGAGGTTGGTGGGATAAAGTCCTTGAATCTTGTTATGAATCATCTGGATATTAATTAATTAATTCTTGCTACAGTAGTGACTATTCCTGTTGATCCCAAGATAGCGGGATAGAATCCCAGCGCAGTCAGTTGGCATTTGAGGATGCGCAAATGCGAGGGAGCTGGGGCAAAATTCCGGCACTCCGGCGTCTCTAAACGCCTCAGTTGTTAACAGGGACGTCAAACCAATAACATTATTATTTTGTGCTGGAAATTTGTTCTACTCCTTGTCCAGACGTGCTTGGAGCCTCAGGATGAATTTCTTGTGCTTCACTACTCGGAATGCCATCGAACACTTTTGTTTTCTGAGCTGCACTTTTCCTGGACCAGCAATCAGCTCCTAATTACAGCAGCAGACCAAGATACTTGTCAATGGCACACTCACAGCGCGCCTCTTCAATCTCAAGTTATGAGGTAAAAGCTAAGAGTCTTGCCGCTATATCTAAGCTCATTAGCATCTATTGCATGGATATTCTGAGGTAAAACTACATGATTTCAATAAAATGATTCATTACCAACACTACTGCATAAATGCATTACCGGAATACCAGAAAAATTATTTATAAATAATTGCCTTTTATCACGACGTCAACACGAACAAAGTACAACACTCAGCTACAGGTTTTCACAATTTTATCAGCGGATGGCAGCACCCTTCGTTCCGAAATTCATACTCAAGGGAAATGAATACTTCACTCAACACAACTGGTGTGATAAACTCGTCTCTCACGCTGGGATAACTCTGCAGTACAGGTATATTTGAAGTACTGCGGAGTTAGCCGTACTGCGGATTTAGCCGAGCTTCCGCTACCGTACCTATGGCTGCAGAGATACGACAGATGTGGCGACAGGAATAATTTGTTATTGTATTGCGTATCATAATCTCTTCCACTGCGATGATACTGAAGTCGCTGGGGGCCAACCTCTATAAATTGGGGCTCCACCATGATCTGCACACCAGTATGCAGAAAGTAGTTGTTTTAGAGACCTGCTCCATAGTTTGTTCGTTCCTCAACCTACCAATATAGAGAACTCCACTCCATCTTGCAACAAATGCCGATTAATTAACCAATGACATGGTGAACATATGAATAATAATAATAATAATAATAATAATAATAATAATGAAAATGAAAATCCACAGCCTGCTTCCAGTCTTCGACCGGGTCAGGAATGGAATGAATGAAGCCCCCATCTAGCGGCGAGGATATGGACTGTGCCGGCTGCCGAGGCATGACGCACTCCTCTGGGGCAATGATTAAATGAATGACAGATGAAATGAAATGATAGTGGAGAGTGTTGCTGGAATGAAATTTTGACAGGGAAAACCGGAGTACCCGGAGAAAAACCTGTCTGCCTCCGTTTTGTCCAGGACAGATCTCACATGGAGTGACCGGGATTTGAACCACGGACCCAGCGGTGAGAGGCTGGCGTGCTGCCGCCTAAGCCACGGAGGCTTTAATAATAATAATAATAATAATAATAATAACAATAACGGACCGCCAGTGGTAGCTACGCCCACTAATGCCCAGCGCTCGGCGATGTGGTCAATACACCTGCGGACTCGGTAGTCATAGGTTTGAACACTTGAATTGGTTTCCCATGATTTCCCATTTTCAACTCCCGATAAATGCCGGGACGGTACCTTCTAATAGGCCACGGGCGCTTCCTTCCAATTTCTTGTTCAGTCTCGTTCATCTTCATTCATTTCATCTTTATGGGGTTTGACGCCATTTTTCAGGGTTGCCTTAGTAATCGAAATTTAATTATTTTCAGTCGGTCACCACAACTGTTCCCAATTTTGATTCGTTGTTCCCAAGTCGTGAAAATAAAATCATCTTTAATAACTCCTTTGATGAGGTTTGCGCCATAAAGGGCATATGACCCCAAAAAACATCCACTACAAACTTGTTTTTTTGTTTTTCTTTCTTTCAAATTATCGCAAATCATCTCTGATCCTATTGAAACGGGAAAATAACGATGGTGGTGGTTGTTGTTGATGATGATGTTTCTCATTTGAGGGGCTTGGACATCGTGGTAATTTATCCCCGTGTAGTTGGGCGACAGTGGTTTTTGTTTGTCTGATAACCTGTGTTATTGTGATGGCTGTACTAGTGTGTGCATTTGTAAATCAGTTGAGAATTGGGAAGGAGATGGCCAAGGCCTTAAGTTAGGAACCATCCCGGCATTTTCCACGAGTAGAAGTGGGGAGCCAGGATGGCTGAGGTGAGAATCGAACCCACCTCTTGCCAATTTTATTTCACGAGGCTGAGTGTATCTCCTTTCAGCTCTCAGATGAAAATTAAGTTTCTTTGCAGAGCCGAGAATCGAGTGGACATCAAAGAATGCTACCCACTATACCACTTGGTGGTCAACTGGATGGCGCAAAGCCTCTAAATGAAGCATCACAACCATCATCTCCGTCATCATCGTCATCACCAACCTCATCATGAAAATTCTCGTCTGGTAAATGAAATACTTTTGTATTATTATACATTCAGACAATACCAGCTGCGGCACAACGTTATTTGCTTTATTACAATGAAGGAATCACCACGAATCATCAGTAATCATGTGAGATATAGCAGTAAGAAAATAATGTTATAAGCGGTAAGGTTGCTTCTGTTATTACGCGTAGACAATTTTTAGCCTACTTTCATTTATGAAAAAAAATAGGCTTATGAGACCACCTTTCATCCGTGTGTGTGTGTGTGTATGTGTGGGTGTGTCCCCCTAATAAAATCTAAACGACTGGATCAATTTCAATGAAACTTGACCCCGACCGTGCCCTTCAAATGTTATTACGTCTCACAACTCCAACATGGCGGTTGTGCGAAATATTTCACCGGCATTCCATATCTCCGAAACTATTAATGATGTCATCCTGAAATTTTGTACAATGATAGAGGGCACTACTAGAAGATCACCCACGAGACTTTCAAAATCTTGTTAACTACAAAATCGAACAAGGCGGCCTAGCGAAGTTGAATTTTTTTCTCGCGATTTTACCATCCAAACTACGTGCCACTTGGTACAGCAAATGTAAATACACATTTTAATGCGCTGGCATCTAATTTAGTTCAATTCTTTACATAACCTCAAGATGGCGGCTTGCGAAATATTACACTGGCATTCTACATCTCCGAACTTATTACTGATATCACTCTGAATTTTGCAAGGTGATTAAGGGCGCTACTAGAAGTTCACCTACGTGACTTTCAAAAATCTGTTAACTATAATAATAATAATAATATCGTATGGCCTCGGGTGCCAGGTGCAAGCTTTGTTAATTGACACCCAGAGCGCAACTTGCATGTCGAATTTCGTCGTTCCTTTGAACGCTATGAAAGTCAAGGAGGTTAGATATCTAAGCTCCTTGACACTACAGCGCTTTCTAGTAGAGAATGGAGGAACTTTGTGTAGGCGGAAAATCCCGAGATTAATTTTGCCATTGAACACGGCCTACTGAATTCAAATGGGTTCTTTAACATGCCAACAACGTATGACATCCATGTCGTGATTTTTGTCGCCTTTCAAAAATCACTTACCAAGGCCAGGGGAGATCCTGCAATCTTGGGGTTGGTAATCCGACACGTTAACCACTCACCCACCGTGGCAAGCATATGTTAACTACAAAACAAACATGGTGGCCAAGCAAAGTGGAAACATTAAAATAGACTTTTCTCGCGATTTAACCATCCAAACGCAGTGAAACTTGCTACAGCAAATGTTTGTACACATTGTAATGCACTGACTTATAATTTAGTTTAATTGTTAACATAACCTCAATATGGCGGCTGGGCGAAATTTTAAAATTACGTTTTCATTTCTTGTGTCCTAATCATGCGAACGAAGTCAACGTTTGAATAATGAGCCTGCGCAATAATCGTCATCAAATATTGCATAACTCTATGGCTTATATATATAAAAATCCAACATGGCGACCATCCGAAATATTTAGACGGTTCTCAATACCTATTAATCTATGACAGCAATCAAACTGAAATATTGTATGTTGATATAATCTATGGATATAAGTTCACCTATGGGCCTTTCAATAACCTTGTGATCACAAATCCAACATGGTGGCGACGCGAAATGTAAATATTTAAATGGACGTTTCTCGCGACTTAACCATCCGAGCGCAGTGAAACTTGGTACGGTAAATGCTTATACTAATTTTAATCCACTTGCATCTAATTTATTTCAATTGTTTTCATAACAACAAGATGGCAGCTGTGCGAAATTTTAAAATCTTGCTTTTACTTTTTGAATCCTAATCATGCGATTGAAGATTGAATAATACACCTACAGAATAATCTTCATGTAATAGTGGATGACCCTAAGTCCTACATAATAAAAATCCAACATGCCGACCATCTGAAATATTTAGACGATTCTCAATATCCACGAATCTATTACAGCAATCAAACTGAAATTTTGTATGTTGTTAGAGGCAAGTAACATAGCCTACGTAGGATATGTGAAAATGGGCTATTTGTTTTATCTTCCACACAAACCCAAATACACGGGGCTACATGACCATGACTTCGCAGCCCCTAAAATGTTGTTGTTTGAGTCTTCAGTCGTTTGCCGGGTTTGATACGGACCTCCATGCTTCCCTGTCCTGAGCTAATCGTTTCATCTCTACATAGCTACCACACCCTACATCTGAGACAATCTGTTTAAAATATTCTTACCTTGGTCAACCCCTACAGTTCTTATCCTTGCCACGGTTGGTGATTGGTTATCGAGTCGGACTGCCAACCCCAAGATTGCACGTTCGCTCCTGGCCGTGGTAAGTGATTTTTGAAAGGTGACAAAAATCTTTGGCACACATGTCATACGTTGTTGGCATGTTAAAGAACCCATTTGAATTCAGTAGGCCGTGTTCTTAATGGCAAAATTAATCTCGGGATTTTCCGCCAATACAAAGTTCCCCCTTTCTCTACTAGAAAGCGCTGTAGTGTCAAGGAGCTTAGATTTCTAACCTCCTTGACTTAGATAGCGCTCCAAGGAACAAAAATTCGACATGCAAGCTACCCTCTGGGCGTCAAATAACAAAGCTTGCATCCGGCACCCGAGGCCATACGATATAAATAATTTCGTATCCTCGACCCTTCCTTCCATAACTAAGTTTGGTATTCCTGGGTGTCTTAGTACAGGTGATACCAAAAGTTTAAGGACACATGCCTATTTCATGAATTCCACTGCTGTCCATAAACGTTTGATCTCAGGCCTGCGATACTATACAGGTAACCAATACGTGTTCAGAGGACCATTGCTGATATATTCATTAAACTATGACACCTCATTTTGAACTCATTATACTTTTTGTGTAAAATAATAGGGAAAAAATCTTATTTTTAGCCTACTTTTCACAATTTGCAAAAATAAGGAAAAAGTAGACTTATGAGATCGATCCTGGAAAATGTGTGTCTGTCTGTCCGTCATTCTGTATGTCCGTGTGTGTGAGTGTGTGTGTCCCCCTATCAACTCCTAAACGGCTGCAGCAATCGGAACCAAATTTGGTATGAGTAATGATCTATAACAGGACATCTCAATGTCATACTTGAAAATGATGTCAGTGCTACCAACTGCTGAAAAAACGCAATTGAAATTTGAGTTCCATGTTGGATATCCTGGGAGATATGCATGAGATCTATTCCAAAATTGGCACACATATAGATAATAATTTGCCAGTTCAATTTCCAGGAGGCCATGCTCGACAGTGTTGCCAAAATGATTCTATGCCTGCTGACAGGTCCAACAATTAAATGCATGTAACTTCTATACTAACAAAAGGATTTCAACCAAATTTCGTATATACTTATACTATGTGTACATAAACAGATATGACTAAGCGTATTCTTAAGAGCCACCAGGGCTGCCACTGTTAATAAATGCTCTCTCTATGTTTTTATCGAAATACTAATATATCAGAAAGTATGCTAGCCGACAGCTAAAACTTTGCACACGTATAGTACCTGACATTCTAGATTAATTTGGAGTAACTAATGTATGTCAGTGCTACCAACATGATTCTAAACCTGTATATTATGTATATTATGATGTATTGTTGTTCCAATTTTGGATGAAATCCGTTTATTAGTATAGAAGTTACTGGCATTATAAAATTGGACCTATCAGCAGGCTTAGAATCATTTTGGCAGCACTGACGTACATTAGTTACTCTAAATTAATCTAGAATGTCAGGTACTATACGTGTGCAAAGTTTAGAGCTGTTGGCTTGCATTCTTTCTGATATTCTATGCCTGCTGACAGGTCCAACATTTAAATGCATGTAACTTCTATACTAACAAATGGATTTCAACCAAATTTCGTATGTACTTATACTATGTGTACATAAACAGATAGAGACAGCATTTATTAACAGTTGGCAGCCCTGTTTGCTCTTAAGAATACGCATAGTCATTTCTGTTATGATACACATAGCACATACGAAATTTGGTTGAAATCCAATTGATAGTATAGAAGTCACATGTATTTAAAAATTGGTCCTTTAGAGCTATAATACTGGGGACATTTTCTAATGGAAACTTGTTATGTTTCAGTAATACAATTTAAAATATTCCACAGGTGTCTGTGTTTATCCATAACAAAAATCATCACTGTAATCTCCATATTAGACTGCACAGATATCTTCAAATATGAAAGTTAGGGATATTTCATGTTATTTTACACAATAAATAATAATAATAATAAGTTAAAAATGAGGCGTGATAGCTCAATGAATATTTCAGCAAATGTTCCTCTGAACACCTAGGCTACTAATTCAGGGGCGTATATACAATTTTTCTCGGGGGGGGGGGGGTGACTATTCTGGAAAATTGTGAGTATCCTCAGGGGATTGTCACTTCAAAATACCCAGAAATATAAACCAATATCTTAGAGCCTATAACTTTGTGTAATTATTGTAGATAAGATTCAAAGTTTATGTAGCCTACAATTATTATTACTGGCAATACAAAAAAGTGGTAAAATACAACACACAAATAAAATTTTATACTTAATGCATTTTCTATTACGATCTATGGAGTATGAATGGCGAATAACTAAATATTTGTCAATTTACTAAGCAGAAAGGTAAACAGTTTTTTTTTTTTTTTGTTTTTTTTTTTTTACAAGTTGATAATTTATTTCTCAAAAGTACCGTACTGTGGAATTCACAGTTTTGCCTCACAAGACTGAGTGTACCCCGTTCCAGCCCTCAGACTAGAATTAAATTTTCTTGGCAGAGCCGGGAATCGAATTCGGACCTGCGGGACGGCAGCCAAGAATGCTAGCCACTCCACCACGAGTTAGTATAATTTCAATCTTAATACTGTTTATAACTTAGCCAGTAAGTTAGGATTAGGGTACAACCAAATTTACAATTATTCTATGCTCTTGCCAAAGCAACACTTTCTTAATTTTTATTGGCTTTTCCGGAGGGGGGAGGGGGCTGGAGCCCTTTTATACGCCCCTGTACTAGTTACCTGAGACCGAAAGACTATGGACAGGAGTGGAATTCATGAAATAGGCAAGTGTCCTTCAACTTTTAGTAGGACCTGTATGTGTCCTACCAACCTATCCCTTCTCTTCATTAGCAGTCGCCAGAAACATCTCTTCTCTCCCAGTCATCTTAATACCCCTTCATTTGTAACCCTATCTACCCATCTGATCTTCATCATTCTCCTGTAACACCACATTTCAAACGCTTCAAATCTCCTCTTTTCTGCTGTTCCAACAGTCCAAGTTTCACTTCCATAGAGCGCCACGCTCCAGACAAAGGCTTCCAAATATGACTTCCTAGTAACTAAATTTATATTTGATGTCAACAGATTCCTTTTCTGTAGAAATGTTTCCCTTGCCTGAGATTACTACTTGTTTTGGAAATAAACATGTGCAGATTGTGATCGGTGATTTCAACAGCCATAGTACTGTTTGGGGTTACGATCACGAAGATGAGAATGGGACAGCAGTACAAGAATGGGCAGAAATAAATCATCTGACTTTAATCCATGATGCAAAGCTACCTGGATCCTTTAACAGCGGCAGGTGGAGGCGAGCTTACAATCCTGACCTCATATTTGGCAGCAGCAGTATCAGTCAACAGTGTGTAAAATCTGTCTGTTCCCCAATACCAAACTCACAGCACAGACCAATAATGTGCCAATTATTCGCTGCTATAAGACCACAAAAGGTATCTTTTCGGAGGAGATTCAATTTTAAGAAGGCTGACTGGTCAAGCTTTACAGAATTGCTGGACACCGAAGTATCTTCCATAGAACCAGTACCCGAATGTTATGACACCTTTACCATGGCTGTAAAGAGATGTTCAAGGATGTCTATACCCCGTGGCTGTCGAACATCTTATATTCCCGGGCTTACATCAGATCAAGCCACCCTACTAGTAGAATATAGCAACTTATTTGAAGAAAATCCTTTCAGTAAAGCAACTGTGGAAGCAGGAAACAAGCTCATTTCTTCTATAAGGGAGACAAAAAGGGATCAGTGGATAACAACTATTGAAAACTTGGATCTGAAAAAAGACAGTCATAAAGCATGGAGACTTCTGAGACGTCCAAGCAATGACCCAACTAAGACCACTGCACATCATAATATCACTGCCAATCAAATAGCACATCAGTTACTGCTGAACGGGAAGGCGACCCACAAATCAAAAAAAAACGAAATTGCAAAGAGAAGAGCAAGAGGAGAGTAATGATCTCACATCATCATTCAGCATGGAAGAATTAGAGAAGGTTATCAAACAGAGCTAAATGGAAAATCAGCTGGCTTGGATGATATACGGACCGAGCAAATTAAACACTTTGGCTTAACAACGAAGAAATGGATTCTCCAACTTTTCAACAACTGTGTGAGCAAAAGCCAAATTCCAAAGATATGGAGGAAGAGTCGAGTGATCGCTTTGCTGAAACCTGGCAAAGAAGGAAATAATCCAAAGAATTTTAGACCAGTTGCACTACTATGTCACCTCTACAAACTGCTGGAAAGATTGATTTTAAATCGCCTATCACCTGTAATTGACCCCTTACTTATACCTCAGCAATCTGGATTTCGCCCTGGTAAAAGCTGTACTGGACAACTGCTAAATCTCACACAGTTTATAGAAGATGGGTTTGAAGCTCGTAAGGTGACAGGAGTGGTATTTGTCGACTTATCAGCAGCGTATGATACTGTCAACCATCAGCTACTACTAGTCAAGGTCTACAACCTCACCAAGGATTTTAGTCTAACCAGGCTCATCGCCACTCTTTTGCAAAATCACAGATTCTTCGTCGACTTTCAAGGACAGCGTAGTCGATGGAGACTACAGAAAAACGGCCTCCCGCAAGGAAGTGTACTGGCTCCAATCCTGTTCAATATATACACAAACGACCAACCTATAGCCCCGAACAGCAGAAGTTTCCTGTATGCTGATGACCTTGCTCTAGCCACTCAGAGCGCAGATTTTGAATCAGTGGAGAACACCCTCACGAATGCCCTTAAAGATCTTTCCAGATTCTACAACATAAACCGGCTTAAGCCAAACCCCTCAAAGACACAAGTGTGTGCTTTTCATTTGGGAAATAGGGAAGCTACTCGCAAGTTAAAGATCGTATGGTCAGGGGTCGAACTGGAACACTGTGAGACTCCAAAATATCTAGGAGTGACACTTGACAGATCTCTTACTTTCAAGAAGCACTGCATGAACTCCAAGTCGAAAGTCTCTTCCAGGAACAATCTACTACGAAAACTGGCTGGATCATAGTGGGGTAGTCAACCTGAAACGATCCGAACTTCAGCAATGGCACTATGCTATTCTGCAGCAGAGTATGCTTCTCCTGTTTGGTATAATTCAACACATGCCAAACAGGTGGATGTAGCTCTCAACGATACCTGCAGGATTATAACAGGTTGCTTGAAATCAACTCCAGTCGAATGGCTTTATCTCCTCGCAGGAATAGCACCACCCCCTGTTCGAAGAGAAATAGCTGCGAACAAGGAACGAAAGACAGTGGAGCATGAAATAACTCATCCTCTATATGGACACGAACCGCAGCCGCAACGACTGAAGTCGAGGAAGAGTTTCCTTAGAATATCAAAGGAACTTAGAACCACTGATGAAAAAGGTAGGTTGCAAATGTGGAGGGCTACGACCAACCTCCCTCCTGGTTGGGAAAATGTTTCTGAAACTCTACCTCCTGGCTATGACGAGGAATGGACGACTTGGAAGTCCCTGAATAGACTGCGCTCTGGAGTAGGCAGATCAAAGGTTAATATGGCAAGATGGGGTTACATTGACCAGGATGATATTCAATGTGATTGTGGAGAAGACCACACTGTTCAGCATATGACTGAGTGTCGACTGTGCCCAGCATCCTGCACGGAAGAAGATCTTCGTCGGGGGACACAGAGTGCATTGGAAGTGGCCAAGTTTTGGGCAAAGATAATATAATAACTGTGTTATATATTTACAATGTTTGTTTCTGATTCGAGAATAATAATAACTGGTTATTTTGCTTCCTAAGTAACAGAAGTCGCCTACTTCCATTAGCTTTTCACCTGTCAATTTGACGTCCACAGGGGATTCTGATTTCTTTGCCCCTAAAATAAGCTACAACGACAACTTTTTGTATCTAACGTGTAATGTCGTCGTGCTTGTATAATAGAGTGCTCTAGTTAATAACTGAAGGTTTGTATCGTAAAGGATGCCATCTAGTGCGGCAGTGAGCGGAGAGGGGCAGGTCACATGTTCTGGAGCAGTACTGAAGAAGCTTAATGGATGAGAAATGAGGTGTGTACGACGACTCCTTAAGGCGGGCAGAGAGGCGGACCAGCCACACAGCGGGTGGATCAATACGGTACGCTAAAGGTCAAAGGTCACCGTGTCGGCCGGATGCTGCTGGCTGACCTAACAACGTTACGACCACCAGTGTAGCGGCGTGCTCATCCACTACCTGAGCTCAACATTAGGCATGGCTCCTTTTATAGTGCCCTGGTCGTAGCAGCACCTGGTTCATGGATGGTGCTATCTTCGCGAGCTCACATGGACTCGCTATCCTCAATTCGATGTATATCCAGGGGACAGTCGCTACCATTAAGATTACTACACAATATTACATGATGTAATGAATTTTGTAGGATCACTGGAATCCCCTATCGGCTTCGGTGGCGTAGTTGGTAGCTTGCCGAAGTCGTCAGTTTTTTTTAAGAGCGTTAAAAATTCTTCAGTATGCCTCCCTTCGGAGGGGAAGTAAAGCCGGCGGTGCCAATCCATAGATTTATGGCATGTAAAAGATCCTTCCACAGACTTAACTTGTGTGAAGCAAAATTGTTAGGCTAGATTTCGTCAGAATGCTCTATCAAAGTTCCAACGTTCACCACTAGGTATCATTAATATCTGGTAGCGAAAGTTTTAACTACTTGAAATTGAACGGAACTTGTAGCTCACCCTAAGGGTGTCCGCTGGAAGCAGCTACAGACTCAGGCGAGCCGAACATGTCCTCGGACACTTCCGGCACTAAAAGCCATATGATTAAAAAAAACTGGAATCCCCAATGAAGAGAAAATGGAAACTGCTCCTTCTGTGGTTGCTGGACAATATCGGCCGAAGCTAAAACGTTCGAGCTATTTCTGAATTTTCTCTCCTACTGTAACCTCTAGGTGGATTCTATCTCGTAACTTTGAAATTAAAAAATATAAAAAAATAGTTGCCTCATAAATGGCTTCATTTACAATTTTAAGTAAATTACAATAATAATTACTAAAATAAATGATAATATCCCAAAACTTGACAAAGAATCCTCTGAACCCCGGGTGAGTGCATAACTATTTTATGTTCGAACATAAATATTCATAAATATCTGTCGAGATTTCACCAGTTTGTACTGAACAGAGAATACCTTGTATTTGACCATGGCCTCCTCGATTACCCCACTATGACACTAGGCCACGCAATGAAATTTAAATTAGAAGGCCTTGGAACTCAGCGCAGGAGGTGCGATGCCATCCTTATCTAATTGGTCAAACAACTGTTTCTTGAGCTCTGATTGGTGGGAGAAACTGTCCCATAATGAAAACATGTACTATAATGAGCCTAATTATAGTACAGTTTTCTGACATATAATATTTACATTTCGACATCATCGAACATAAATGTAATTAATTGACACCTTCCCGTCTCTGAGCCTTTGAAAGAGCAATGATATGTGCACTATTCTACAACCATTAATTGATAACTTTCAGTCGACATCGAGATGTATTCATTCCCAATTATTATATCACTGTGCGCTGGAAATATGAAAGTCTAGCTGAAAAGAATTTTAAATGTGATAACCTATTTTAATACATTACTAGGGGAGGCGGTTTTCAAGGATATAATGTTTCGCTTGTCAAGCGAACATACTCAGGGCCAAGACAATCAAATCAATCAAAATACAAGGTAACACAATTACTCTATCAAATACAACACAATCCCACACTGTCACCTACTAATAGTCACAGCCCTCCATCTCTAATCCATCAAGTCTATTGGCGGCCATCATCATCATCATCATCGTTGACCAACTCCAGTTTCCCGGATATAGTATACGAACCCCCTCTATCTCTGTCGATCCATGAACCATTCTTCGTTCACAATCCTCTCCCAATCCTGGCCTCTCTCCTGTAAATCCTTCTTCACCAGATCTGTCCATTGTTTTCTTGGTCTGCCAGCTGGTCTCCTCCCTCCTAGGTCTCTTTCGTACTCTCTCTTTGCAGTTTTATTGGCACTCATTCACTTCACGTGACCCAACCACTTCATTCTAGCCTTCTGAATCATTTGTAGAATAGGGTCTTCTATTCTCACCTCTTCTCTGACTTTTTTAAATTCCTGATTTTGTCTTTCCTGGTCTTCTGGATCGTAATACGCAGGAACTTCATTTCTGCGGCTTGGAGTTTCGAATTGTCCTTCCTGATTAATGCAGTGGTTTCCAGGCTGTATGTGAGGATTGGTGTGTAGTATGATTTGTACAATGTCACCTTGCTTTTGAGTGGCACTTGTTTATCCCAGAGTAGTTGTCTTACTTGGTGGTAAAAGTGCATTGCTTTGCTGATTCGATTGTTCACTTCACATGTGGCTAGGTTATCTTTGTATACTATACTACCCAAGCATTGAAACTCGGAGACACTGTCCAGCTTTACATGATTTCTGGCTCGTTGTCACCCTTCTGTACTTTCAAAGCCAATGTTTTAGTTTCGTTGATGTTTAAGCCATATCTTCAAACTCCTGGCTCCACCTTCACAGTTTTCCTTCTACATCCTTTTCCGGGTAGGCCCTCAAGGAGGCAGGGTGTATGTAACCCCGCCACTTCTGGTGCACCCTATATATTGCTACACCCCCAGGGGTTCACGGCTGGTAAGTTCTGGAGTTGGCGACCCCGAGGGATTCCTGAGCTGGGTGCGGTTTTCCCCCTTTTATCAATTACCTCTGGGGCTGACCATCTCCTCTTTCACTTTCATATCTGCCTTTCATGGCTCTCCTTCCTTCCAAGTCCCTCAATCTGCATTCTTCGAGGGTTGAGGGCATTTCTTGTCCTCCTGTCCTTTATTTGCCTTATTCTCCTTTTGTTTTCCATTTCTTCTTCAAGTATATAAGTTAGTAGTTGGTTTTAGTTATAGTTTATAATCTTCACGATCACCCAAACCATTAGGGGCCGATAACCTAGATGTTAGGCCCCTTAAAACAACAATTATCATCATCATCTTCCTTTTCCGGGTCAGGCTGGCTGCGTGGTTCAGGGGTAACGTTCTCGCTTGCTGGGCCCAAGGTTGCAGGTTCGTATCCTGGCGCAGTCAGCTGGCATTTGAGAGTGCGCAAATGTGAGGGAGCCGTGTCCGTAGATTTACTGGCACGTTAAAGATCCCCTTCGGGGCAAAATTCCGGCACCCCGGCGTCTCTAAAAGCCAGTGTAGTTAAAAGGGACGTAAAACCAATAACATTATTATTATTATTATTATTATTATTTTCCGGGTCACCCCATATCACAACATCAACTGCAAAAGCAAATGCATGTAACTTTTCTTGTCCCTTCCCTTTTAGCGTCTTTATTATAGTATCCATCACAATAATAAATAAAAGAGGTATGGGACAAAAACCTCTCAAAATATCCAAATTTGAGCAGCTACATTGTGCAGCAACCCACTGACCTATCCCGTGGCCTAGTTTTTGTTAACAAAAGAGCTCATAAGAGTGAGATGTGGTCTCGGCTGCACGCAACTCTTAACGAGCGGATTGCGAGTTACCTTCAAGGACAAGCAAATAGCTTTCGGAAGCGGATTTCAGTTTTTCTCTACTTTGCTCTACAATTTTCCCGTGTAAAATGGTCCCCATCATCGTCGATGGCACAAAAAACAACGCCAAGGGATATTGTTTTAATAATCTCTAGGACATCCGTGCGGATTTCTCGCCCAGCAAACGTCTGAATACATCACTCACAGCCTTGTTCATAAGTAACAAATACCATCGTACAATAAAGACATTTGCACTCTTCGTGAGTAACAGGTATTCGCACGACCACAATGAAGGGATTTCTACTTATTATTATTATTATTATTATTATTATTATTATTATTATTATTATTATTATTATATCAGGTAGTATATTCCAATAAATAATTATATCAATAGAAGAAACATGTTACCAATTTAAATACTGTATATTCCAATTTTACTATCAATTTTGAACCAATTACGGTACTGACGTGCTAAGCCATCTTCAGACTCGGTAGACATGTGCTTTCGAACTCCACCAACGGTCATCTTTGAAATGGTTTGCATGGTTTACCATCTTCAACTTTACGTAAATACTGGGATGGTGCCTTTTAAGAGGATACGATCGTTTCCTTCCAATTCCTTGCTTAGTTTCATACATTTCATCTGTCACTAACTCCTCTCATAAGGTTGACATCCGAAAAGGCATAACTATCACCACATACTGTTTATCAACTTTTGACGAATGCAGTACATTTTCATTCGTCTGTTGGCTCAGGCTACAGTAAAATCTGGCTAGTCACCGATATCCCAGTCTCATTCATGGCTGTGATTATAGACTATGGAAGTTATGAGGTGTAGGTGGTGCTGAGTAATGGCACAGCTAGTGCCTGTCTGTACTGTGAAAGGTTCTACTCATAGTGTCAGTGCTGTTGTTCTGACTCAGTGAGGAAAGCAATGACAAACTACCTCACTCCTCATCTTGCCTAGTACGCCTCAGTATAGGCGCTCCTTTGTTTTTGTTTTTTTTATCTACCTACATAACACAAAAATAAGACAAAACAATTGTTGTAAATAAACATCCTGAGCGAAATCACACCAACACCAGGCTTGCTAACAAAGTAATGGAACAAGTTACCAGTTTCCCTTACCTCGGAAGTTTAATCACAGATGATAACCGCTGCAGCAAAGAGATAAGAAGAAGAATATCGCTTGCCAAACAAGCATTCAGCAACAAAAGAACTCTTCTGACCAATATACATCTAGATATTGAGATTAGGAAACATTTTGTGATGTCATTTGTGTGGAGCGTACTCTTGTATGGATGTGAATCTTGGACAATTCGAGAACAGGATAGGAAATGGCTTGAAGCGTTTGAGATGTGGGTCTGGAGGCGAATGCTAAATGTCAATTGGACTGGAAAAACAACAAACGAGAGTATACTGCGAGAAATCCAGGGAAAGAAACAGCTGATGGTAACAGAACATAGAAGAACAGCTAAATTCATTGGACACACCGCGCGGCATAATACCTTTCTAACCAATCTACTAGAAGGAAAGGTCTTAGGAAAGAAGGGACTAGGTCGACCAAGGAAGCAAATCCTTCAAGTATTGATGTAAAACGTAGGATGTGGTTCCTGCTGTGAGATGAAAAGACAAGCTGAAGACAGAAGACAATGGTTGAAACGACAAGGCACTGCCTTTAGACATTGATTGACCTACATAACCTACGATGGTACTTAATGAGGATCCAACCAGCCTCCGGGCTGACTACCTGACAGACAAACAAACAAACAAACAAACAAACAAACAAATAAGCAAACAAAGACATATAAATCCATCCCATCTCCGACCCCGCAGAAATGGAAACTAGCGGTCGACACCCATTCTATCAATTTGTTGTCATTCTGGTCTAAGGGCTGGAGCGGGGATCACTGAGCCTTGTGAGGCAGAACCGAGCAGAGGTGGGTTCGATTCCCATTATCAGCCATCCTGAAAGTGGTTTTCAGTGGTTTCCCACTTCTACTCCAGGCAAATGCCTAGAAGATCCCTAACTTAAGATCACGGCCACTTTTTACCCAAATCCTACCTCAATTACATAAACACACACTAGTGCAGACATCACAGTGACACAGATTATCAGACAAATTCGACACACACCCAAGTACAGGGGATACATGACCATGGTGTGGCAAAGATCTTAAATAATCAACAACAATCATCAACAACAATTTGTTGTATTTGTTGTTTCATTTAGGATCTTGGACATCGTGGCCATTTCAGCCCTGTGAATGTAGAATTAATCTGACAGCATGGGTTATTGTGGTGTCAGTAGTAGAGTATCTCTTTGTAATTGAGGCTAGGATTGGGATGAAGGCAACTGTGGCCTTAAGTCGTTAACATCCCAACATTTGACCCGGAGTGGAAGTGGGAAACCACCGAAATCTACAGAACGTCTAGGATGGCTAAGGTGGGAATTGACTCACCTCTTCTGAGGTTTACTTCACACGTCTGAGTGAACCCCGTTTCAACCGTCATACAGTGGCGTGTGGTGGAATTTTACTTAGGGTAAGCAATGGTTTTCTTCGCAAAATCATTGAAGACCCAGTTGTAGAAGTTTGGGATATTTTGAACTTACAAAGTAAATCTATCTCAATTGAAATCAATGATAAATGTTATACGTTTAGTTAAAATAGCGAATACAAGCTTTCACTTTCGTGTTAATAGGCCACTCAATTGAGGAGTTGGACGACTTCCTAATAAAATTAATATTTTGTTCTAAAATTTACCGCACATCACACGCTGTCATCTCTAGACCCAACTCCCGGTGCCATATATTTACATATTTCTCACGCCTACTAGTGTAAACAAAAACGTCTACTGCATACCCTACTCCCTTATATTGTATTAGACAACATTATATCGCTGAACTATAAATATGACGGCCTACCACTGTAAAACAATCCCACGTTTTAACACAGCATATAAAAAGCTGTATTACACAAACACTGACAGGCTTTTTCAAACTATAATGGGCGAGTAAACACACTATCTTTGAAAAATGACCGATCCTTGTTTTCGGCCTAAGGTATGTAACTTAAGGAATTGCTTCCTAGCCTTCGCTTTCGCTCACCCCGCAGTACCAAGAAATACTAAAAGAGGGCTTGTCACGCTATTGTGCTACTGCAAGCGACTCCGCAAGTAACTCGCAGTAGGCATCACAGATCACGAAGTGCGAATGGGTTCATTAAAACAATACAACCCTGTGCTTTCCTGTATTTTTAGCCTATTTTCAATTTTGAAAAAATAGGCTTATGAGATCACCTTTTGTCCGTGTGTGTGTGCGTGTGTGTGTGTGTGAGAGAGAGAGAGGTGTGTGTGTGTGTGTGTGTGTAGGTGTGTGTGTGTGTGTCCCTAATAAAATCTAAACGGTTGGAGCGATTTCAATGAAACTCGGTAAGTTCATAGCACTATTCCCAGCGACCTCGACCGTGCCCTTCAAATTTTGTTACGTCTCACCAATTCAACATTGCGGCTGTGCGAAATATTTCACTAGAATTCAATATCTCCGAAACTATTACCGATATCGCCCTGAAATTGTGTACGGTGATAAAGGGCACTACTGGAAGTTCACCTATGAGACTTTCAAAAAACTGGTGACTACAAAACCAACATGGCGGCCAAGCGAAATTCAGACTTTTAAATAAACTTTTCGCGATTTAACTATCCAAACGTAATGAAACTTGGTACAGCAAATGTTTATACACATTTTAATGCACTGGAGTCTAATTTAGTTCAATTGTTTACTTAACCTCATAATGGCGGCTGTGTGAAATATTTCACTGACATTCTATATCTCCGAAACTATTACAGATATCACCCTGCAATTTTGCACGGTGATAAAGGGTACTGATACAAGTTTACCTATGTATATTTCATAAACCTGTAAAGTACAAAACGAACATGGCGACCAAGCGAATTTGAAATATTTTAATATACTTTTCTCGTGATTTGACTCTCTGAGCGCAGTGAAATGTGGTACAGTAAATGATTTTGCAGATTGTAATGCACTGCCATCTAATTTAATTCAATTGTTTACATAACCTCAAGATGGCGGTGTGCGAAATTTTAAAATTAAGTTTTTATTTCTTGTGTCGTAATCATGCGATCGAAGTGAAAGTTTGAATACTGAACCTAGGCAATAATTGTCCTTGAATGGTACATAACTCTATGGCCTATACATATAACAATCCTAAATGGCGAGCTTCCGAAATATTTTGACGGTTCTCAATATCTATGAATCTTTTACAGCAACCAAACTGATTTTTTTATGTTCATAGAGACTATGAACATATGTTCACCTATAGGACTTTCAGTAACCTGGTGAGCACAAATCCAACATGGCGGCGACGCGAAGTATAAATATTTAAATGGACGTTTCTCGCGAATTAACTACCCAAGTGCCGTGAAACGTAGCACGTTAAATGCTTATACAAATGTTGATCCACTGGCATCTAATTTATTTCAATTCTTTGCATAATCACAAGATGGCTGCTGTGCGTAATTTTAAAATCTCGTTTTTACTTCTAGTGTTCTAATCATGCGATTGAAGTTTGAATACCACACGTACACAATAATCTTGATGTAATAGTACAAAAATAAAAATCCAACCAGGCGACCATCTGAAATATTTAGACGGTTCTCAATATCTACGAATCTGTTACAGCAATTAAACTGAAATTTTGTGTGTTGATAGAGGCAATTAACATGAGCAGGATATATGAAAATAGGCTGTATAGTTATTCACGGAACTACTTGTTTTTAGTTAGTTCCCGTCCGATGCTATAGCTTTGTGTTTTACCTACTATAATGTTTCGCTATCTTCTAATTGGTGTCTGTATATTGATATTTGGTGTTCACTGCCCAACACACGAGCAGTGACCTGTGTCTGAAATTTAGTTTTATCTAGAGATGCGAAAAGTCTTTGCAAACCCAAATCGTACGATCGTAGTTCCATGAATTTCCACACATTTCAAATATCCAACTTCTCGACCGGAAATTAAACCAGCGATATTATGATCATGTGGCGCACACTCTACTACCATTTATCCATCAAGCACCGTATGGGGGATGGAGTCATTATTCTACTTCCTCTCACCAGAGGTAGTGAAATGGCAGCTAGTATCTAAAACATACCATGCATGCCAAAACGTGTTAATTAGTCTATTATTGATGATGATAAATGATGATAATTTTTGTTTTAATGGGCCTAACATCTAGGTTATCGGCCCCTAATGGTTTGGGTGATCGTGAAGACGATAATGAAATGTAAACTATAACTAAAACTAACTACTAACTTATATAGAGTACTAGAAGAAGAAATGGAAAACAAAAGAAGAATAAGGCAAATATAGGACACGAGGAAAAGAAATGCCCTCAAACCCTCGAAGAATGAGGATTGAGGGACTTGTAAGGAAGGAGAGCCATGAAAGGCAGATAAGAAAGTGAAAGATGAGAGGATACGCTCCACAGGTAATGGATAAAAGGGACAAAACCGGACCCAGCTCAGGAATCCCTCGGGGTTCCCAACTCCCGAACTCACCAGCCGTGAGCCCCTGGGGGTGTAGAAATATCCAGGATGCACCGGATGTGGTGGGGTTACATACACCCTGCCTCCTTGAGGGCATTGAACAGAAGGCAGGAGAGAACATGAAAAGAAAAGGAAGGCTGACCCCTCGCAGAAGGAGGGCATCAGAAAAGATGAGACAAGTGCCAATTAAGTCGGGAAAGGAAGAGACTCCCTAGGCCTCAGATACCCTAATACCGTCGGGGTCGGAAGAGAACAAGAGTTGACCAAGTGAGGTCGACAGGAAAGAAGGCGGAGAGGAGCCCGGCACAAGTAAGTGGAAGCAATGCTGGACTCAGCTGGGGTCCCGTGGTCGCCAACCCACGTCCTACTAGATGTGAGCCCCTGGGGGAAGTCTATTATTGTTACAGTGTGTTATTCTAAGTTGCATACACGTGCACGTACGCCGTCACTCACGTAATTCAAACGCGAATCAGACTATCGTTCACCTAACGATACTACAACAAAACTTCAAAAAGAAATAGTTTTTAATAATGAATATTATATAACCACTTGAATCAATACTTTAATGAAAATAATTATTAATAAAGTAATCGAAACGTTGACTTAACCTCACGTCTATACTTTGACCTAACCTCATTGCCAAGAGAAGTCTTAACCTACCACGTCGTGTTATTTTGCATGCTGCGTTTTGATTGGCTTATGGAACTTTTAAGCATTATACACAGAATGGTGAAGTATTGTAATTCCACGGTTGTCGTCTCAAGCTATTTACCTTTGCTAAAAACGGGACTGTGAATGCATTGTCTACTAGTTTACTTCATACATCTTCATTAACATTTGCAGGCCGAATACTATCACCGTCACAAACTACTTCATTTTGATGTATACCTTAATTTTCTACAACTTATATATATGGTGCACCATATTAGGTTAACACCATTTATATTTCATTGCTACGGCTTTATCATAATTCCATTATGTTAATGCTTTACAATTGGCTGATGAAGGGGATAAAAGTTGTTAATTAATCTCTGAAGCATGTACCAACAACAACTTTATTAATAACAAGCTGTACCCGGCATGCGTTGCAATGCCAACCAAAGAAAGTGTTGGCGTTGAAATTATGTTTCTTGAAGTGCTTTTGGATACACAACATGTTAACTGCCTCTAAGCTATCGTAAAATGGATTTTCTAATTTAGAACCATTCGTGGAAGCGTGCACAACAACTTTCAAAAATTTCATCGCTGTCACTCATTTGTTGAATCTACTCGTACGCTACCTGTTGTGAAATGGATTTACTAAGTCGAAACCCTTCCCTGGCGTGTACACAATAACTCATCAATGATTCATCGCAATCGGATGAATTGTATATGCACGTATACGGTGTTTTGTTTAAACGATTCGTGCGCTGTCACTCATTTGTTGAATCTACTCGTGCGCTACCTATTGAGAAATGTATTACTAAGTCGAAGCCCTTCCCTGGCGTGTACACAATAACTCATCAAGGTTTCATCGCAATCGAAGAATGTTATATGAACGCGATAGGGGATTTTGTTGAAACGCTTCGTGCGTCGTCACCCATTTGTTGCATCTACTCTTGCGCTACTTATTGTGAAATGGATTTACTAAGTCCCCTTCCCTGGCGGGTACACAATAACTGAGCAATGTTTCATCGCAATCGGATGAATAGTATATGAACGCATACCTGATTTTGTTTAAACGATTCGCGCTCCGTCACTCATTTGTTGAATCTACTCGTGCGCTACCTACTGTAAAATGTATTTACTAAGTTAGAAACCGTCACGTAAGTGTCCACAACATCTCACCCAAGTTTCATCGCTATCGGACTAATGGGATATGAAGACATAGGGGACTGTATTGAAACGCTCCGCATGTCGTCGTTCATTTGTCGAATCTACTCGTGTGCTACCTACTGTGAAATGTATTTACTAAGCCAGAAACCTTCCTTGGAGTGTCCACCATATTTCACCCAAGTTTCACCGCTAACGGCAGAATGGTATATGACCTTATACGGGACGTTGTTGAAACGCTTCGCGCGTCGTCCCTCATTTGTTGAATCAACTTGTGCGCTGCATATTGTATAGTGGATTTACTAAGCCAGAAATTTTCCATGACGTGTACACAACATCTCACCCAAGTTTCATAGCTACGGACGAATGGTACATGAATGCATACGGGACTTGGTTGAAACGCTTCGCGTGTCGTCGCTCATTTGTTGATTCTACTCTGCGCTACATATTGTAATATGGATGTACTCAGCCAGAAACCTTCCCTGGAGTGTACACAACATCTCACCCAAGTTTCATCGCAATCGGATGAATGGTATGTGAACGTATACGGGACGTTGTCGAAACGCTTCGCGCGTAGTCACTCATTTGTTGAATATAAACGTGCGCTTCGTATTGTAAAATGGATTTACTTAGCCAGAAACCTTTCCTGGAGTGTACACAACAATTCACCAAACATTTATCACTATCAGACGACTGGTATATGACTTTATACGGGACTTTGTTGAAACGCTTCGCGTGTCATCGCTCATTTGTTGAATCTACTGGTGCGATACCTATTGTAAAATGTATGTACTAAGCCAGAAACCTTCCCTGGAGTGTACACAACATCTCACCCAAGTTTAATCGCTATCGGATGAATGGTATATGAAATTATATGGGACTTTGTTGAAACGCTTCGCGCGTCGTTGCTCATTTGTTGATTCTACTCGTGCTCTACCTAATTTTAAAGGGATTTACTAAGCTAGAAACCTTCCCTGGAGTGCACACAAAATCTCAGCATAGTTTCATCGCTATCGGACGAATGGTATATGAACGCAAACGTGACTTTGTTGAAATGCTTCGCGCGTCGTAGCTCATTTGTTGAATCTACTCGTGCGCTGCCTATTGTAAAGTGGATGTACTAAGCCAGAAAATTTCCCTGCAGTGTACACAACATTTTACGCAAGTTTCATAGCTATCGGACGAATGGTATATGAATGCATACGGGACTTTGTTGAAACGCATTGCGTGTCGTCGCTCATTTGTTGAATCTACTTGTGCACTATCAACTGTGAAATGTATTCACTAATTTTGAAACCTTCACGTAAGTGTACACAACATCTCACCCAAGTTGCATCGCTATCGGACGAATGGTATATGAACACATACGGGACTTTGTTGAAATGCTTCGCGCATCGTCGCTCATTTGTTGAATCTACGCGTGCGCTACCAATTGTAAAATGGATTTACTAAGTCAGAAACCTTCCTTGGAGTGTACTCAACATCTCACCCAAGTTTCATCGCAAACGGACGAATGGTATATGAACGCATAGGAGACATACAGACATACCCACAGACAAACTATCACGTTACATTGATTTATATATATATTATTTTCATTGAAGCATTGATTCAGGCGGTTATATAATTCTTATTAAAAACTATTTAAGCACATCAATACGGAACCACCATGAGTGGTTTAAATAATAGCTTCAAAAAGAAGTTTGAAAATATGGCCCGGCTAACTCAAACAATACAACTTTCAAGAATACTCTGGCCGATATTGGTGATACGGACCTTTATTTCCTCTTAGAAGCTGAAACTTATCAGCCAACTCCTGATGCAAGATTTTAGCAACTGCATTATCCCTTTGTCTGTGCTCCGTCACCAGGAAATGCCTTCATGCATATGTAACATGCTGTATTGTTTCCGACTCTCGACGACCATGGTGGCACTTATTATGTACAGTGGAATCTTTTACAATAAACTTGAGGTTGTTGCTGATTTTTATTCTTCTTTCTTCGTCATGACCTACTAAGGAGCGCGATTGAACTTATTTAGCTGATGGCATTGCCTTTCTCGTCTCCCAAAATCTCTTCATCTTCCCGCTGTGGCTTCTCTTGCGATCTTCTGACCAGGTTTTGTTCGTGATAGTGCTTGGTTTATCATTATAATTAGTCTATTATTATTATTATTATTATTATTATTATTAATAATAATAATAATAATAATAATAATAATAATGGCATCATTCATTCATTTTCATTATATATGAATGTCTGTCTTTTACTTTTGTTGGTTTGAAAAGCCCGAAATATGTACATAAGTTCCTTTCCTATAGCATTGTTCTTGTCATCAGTCCACTGAGACTGGTTAATGCCATCCTCATACCCTCCCAGTCGTCAAGCCGAAGATTGTTACACACTCTCCGGAGCGGTGAGGTCAGTAACTCTAAGTTGTTGTTGATTAATATTCGGGGCTTGGGGCATCACAGCCATCATGCCCGTATACTAGGATGTGAGCGTAATTTATCTGCTAACCTGTACAACGTCAAATCTCCGAAAGTAAGCTCCAGCTACTAGCCCTGCTGTGTTGTTGTTTCAATGTAGGGTCTAGGGACAACTTTGTCAAAAGCCTCATATCCTTGAGTATATGTAAGATTTATCTGATAACCTATGTTTCTGTGGTGGCTGAAGTAGTATGTTGTTCAGCATTTTGACTGGTTTGATGCAGCGCTCCATGCCTCCCTGTCCTGAGCTTATCATTTCAATTCTACATAGCTACCACACCTTACATCTGAGGTAACCCTCTTAATATATTCTAACATTTGTATAGCCTACCCCTACAGTTCTTGCTCTCGTCCCTTCGTTCGATAACTAAGTTTGTTATTCCTGGGTGTCCTAGTATCTGTCTAACCAACCTATCTCTTCTCTTCATTAGCAGTCGCCAGAAACATCACTCCTCTCCCACTCGTCTTAATACCTCTTCATTTGTTATTCTAACGACCCATCTAATCTACATCATTGCCCTGTAACACCACATTTCAAATACTACTATTGTCATTTTTATGCTTCTCCAGGGGCAGATGACCTCGTAGTTCCGCCCCTAAAAAAACAATAACTAACTAACTATGCTGCGTCAAAATTCCAATTTTCACTTCCATAGAGCGCCACGCTCCAGACATAGGCCTGTGCCAACCTAATTCTTATATTATCTTTGCCTCGTCCATCGTTGCTGGGTTTTTGTTTCTTACGTTGTCTCCTACTTCCTTCGCTTTTCACCTGCCAAATTGATGTCAATAGGAGTTTCTGATTTATTTCGGCTGCATTCCAGTCTAGTGTGATAACTGTGTTCATTAGAACCAGGGATAGGAGTTCCGTGACTTGAGTTAAAGTACATTTTGTTGTTAATGTTGCTTTTTAATTCATTTTAAGGAATTGGGGCATCTTGGTCATCAGCCTCATGTAGTTGGGTGTGTGTTGAATTTGTCTGGTAACCTGTATCTATGTGAAGGGGTGTGTGTGTAGCTGCATTAGGAACAAGGATGGAGTAGGTACCCGGGACTTGAAATATGGTACTATCCCGACATTTTCCTGGACGGAGTGTGGAAAAACGCGAAGGAAACCCACATTCAGGATAGGCACTGTCAACACTGGGATTCGAACCTCCGATATCCAGGCTTGCTGCATCACTGTCGTATTTCACCCTCTCGATAAATGGCTCAAATAAACATGAGGATGAAATATTTAGTTGCTATGCGCCAGATATCCCTGTGCACTTGGATGTAAGTGTGGAATCTGTATAACAACCTGTGTTACTGCGATGGCTGTATTAGTGTGTGTATTTGTAATTGGGGTTATGATATGGAGAGGAGGTGGTCTTGGCCTTAATTTAGGAACCATCCTGGCATTCTCTTGGAGTAGAAGTGGAAAACCACTTCTAGGATGCTAGGTAAGAATCAAACCCACCTCTTCTCAGTTTTGCCTCATGAGGCTGAATGATTCCCATTCCAGTCCTCAGACGAGAATTAAATTTATTTGCTTAGTAGGGAATCAAACCCGGTATTCCACAGTGACAGCCAAGAATGCCAGTCACTTACCCACGAGGTGGACATCATCACATGTTTTCCTTGCGATCTGATTTACGTCAGGCGAATCTGGAGACTCACGGTGTTCCCTTGTCAGTGATTTATTTTCAGACATATGGCAATGAATGATATCCCTGCTATCTGTAGCCAGACCGTACAACACATAGTCATAATCACCCCTCAAACCTAGGAACTCGCCCTGCTCTGTAATGCTAAGTCAAGGCTTTCAGCCTGCGTTCTAAGCAGCCTGCAATGCTGTCCTGTGAGGGTGGTCGCTGCTCCCGTGATGGATGTGAGGCAAGACGGATGGCCAGTGGATCCGTGTGATGAGTGCAAATCATCCTGTTACCTCGTATATCACAAGGACTAAGAAGAATAGTCAACATTTAAAACGCACCAAGTTTAACCACTTATTCTTCCTGCATTTATTTATTTATTTATGTATTTATTTATTTATTTTTATTTCGTTAGGGCCATCTATGGACCACGGTGCTTGTGTTTTAGCTGTTTCTTGATGTCATCGTCAGGCTTGCCACGATTGGTGTTCTTAGTGGTGGGTTTGGCAGCTGCTTTCATGTTGGTACCTCGAGCTTTTCTGATGGCCCAGTAGTCCTTCATTTTCCGGCTAAATTGAATCTTACGTTCCTCAGACCATTTCCTAGTCTCGTCTTTTGGTCTGTGGGTAACTTCTGTGAGGGATGTTACTAAGGATTTAATTTTAAGAGCTGTATGATAGTTACTCCGGTCGGCTATGTCATTTTCATTTATATGGAGTTCCGAAAGATCCTTTTCCACTTGCTTCTTCCACAAGAATCCAGTAGCTTTGCCCTTGTTAGCAGCCTTGAAGATCCTATGGGATAACCTGTTTGAATCCATTCTGAATAGATGTCCGTAATAAGCCAGTCGCCTTCTTCTGATGGCATCTATGAGATTTTCTTGGTGTTTATATAGCTCACGATTTGGTTGATACCATCGGCTTCCATCTGGTAGAATTCTTGGTCCTACTATCCGTCTCAGGAACTTTCTTTCTTGTACCTCGAGGGCTCTTAATGGGGTCTTCTTAGTTAGACATAGGCACTTTGCTGCATAGAGGACTGAAGGTCTGACTACTGCATTGTAGTGTCTTAGTTTGACATTCATCGACACATTTTTTGTAGCATATCGTTTTCTACAGGCATGGTAAGCCTTATCTAGTTTGAGTCTCCTGTGTTCAAGAGCCACTGTTTCGCTGAGGTCCTCTGAAAACCATTCCCCAAGGTATTTTTCACTTTTGACTCTCTTGATGTAGATGTTATCACTGACTTTCATCATTCTAGGGGCATCCTTGATGTTAGTAACAAACTCGGTCTTTCCTATGTTAATCAAAAGACCCGTTTTAACCGCTATTGAGTGCAGTGTTTGGAGCTGAGTAGTAGCCTCCTGTATGTCATTTGCCAATAAAGTCAGATCGTCTGCAAAGGCTAGGCATGGAATCCTTAGGTTGACAGCTTTAATCCCCATCCGTAATCCAGTATTCTCTGGTAGGATTCTCGTCCACTCTCTAATGATCTTTTCCAGAACACAATTAAATAATATGCATGAGATGCCGTCTCCTTGTCTCACCCCTGTTTTAATGGTGAAACTCTCCGAGAGCTGTCCTCTAAACTTTACTCTGGCTGTGGTGTTGTGCAGGGTGGTTTGCACCAGCCTATTGATCTTGTCGTTGAGTCCTAGTTCTCTCAAGGTGTTAAAAAGAGTAATTCTGTCCACTGAGTCGTATGCTTTCTGGAAGTCGACAAATATAGCTACCCATTGTCTGGCTCTTGACTTGCTGTATTGAAGGATGGTCTTCAGATTGTGTATCTGCTCGGTACAGGACCTCGATGCTCTGAACCCTGCTTTATATTCTCCTAACTCTTTATCCAGCTGTCTCGTTACAAGGCGTTCCAGAATCTTGGAAAATATCTTATAGGTAATAGCAATGAGTGATATTCCTCTGTAGTTACTGGGATCTGTTTTGCTTCCCTTCTTGTGGATTGGATGGATAATGGCTGACGTCCAATCATCTGGGAGCCTCTCACTAGTCCATATGTCCAGAATTACTTTATGTATGCTCCTGAAGGTGTGTTCTCCGGCATGTTTTAGCATTTCTGCTACTATCCCGTCTTCCCCAGAAGCTTTATCATTCTTGAGTAGTTTAATTATACCTCTGACTTCTTCATAGGTTGGAGGAGCGATATACTCAGTATTAGGGTTAACTGGTTCTGCAACTTGGAGACGCTCAATAGGTTCTTCTGCATTTAAGAGTCCTTTGAAGTAGTTAGCTAGGGTCTTGGTACAATCGCTGTCATTGAGACACAGGGATCCATCTGGTCTCTGGAGGTGTAAGGTAGGGGACGCGAATTGGGTTGTTTGTTGCTTTAGGCTTTTGTATAGATCTCTAGAGT